>JAILYB010000062.1:0-5030613 GCA_021437785.1 Rhodomyrtus psidioides | reverse complement strand
AAAGTCATTTCTACTCGAAGAACCTTAGGAAAATAGCGACTTTTGTATAGATAACACTATGTTGATGTATGATCAATATTTTATTAATTATTACGCTTAAAATAATTGCTAGAGTCAAGTTAAGGATCACTGCAAATGTTTTGCGCGGTGATCAAATCGGTAGTTAGGCATTTTTTGTCATATTTTACTCATTTCTGTTTGACGAATTGCCGAAAACTCTTACCTATTGAATATATAATCCTTTGTTGTAGTATTCTAATTTTTTATTTATTAGTTATCTTGAAATGTTAAGCATTGTCAATCCATGTATCGATCAAATAGGTAGTTAGTTAATTTGACCTTCTTAAAGTCATTTTTACTCGAAGAACCTTAGGAAAATTGCGACTTTTGTATAGATAACACTATGTTGATGTATGATCATTTTTTAATTTATTATTACGCTTCAAATAATAGCTAAAGTGAAGTTAAGGATCACTACAAATGTTTTGCGCGGCGATCACATAGGTAGTTAGGCATTTTTTGTCATATTATGCTCATTTCTGTTTGACGAATTGCCGAAAACTCCTAACTATTGAATATATAATCCTTTGTTGAAGTACCCTAATTTTTTATTTATTAGTTATCTTGAAAAATTAAGCATTGTCAATCCATGTATCGATCAAATAGGGAGTTAGTTAATTTGACCTTCTTAAAGTCATTTCTACTCGAAGAACCTTAGGAAAATAGCGACTTTTGTATAGATAACACTATGTTGATGTATGATCAATATTTTATTAATTATTACGCTTAAAATAATTGCTAGAGTCAAGTTAAGGATCACTGCAAATGTTTTACGCGGCGATCAAATCGGTAGTTAGGCATTTTTTGTCATATTTTACTCATTTCTGTTTGACGAATTGCCGAAAACTCCTACCTATTGAATATATAATCCTTTGTCGTAGTATTCTAATTTTTTATTTATTAGTTATCTTGAAATGTTAAGCATTGTCAATCCATGTATCGATCAAATAGGTAGTTAGTTAATTTGACCCTCTTAAAGTCATTTCTACTCGAAGAACCTTAGGAAAATTGCGACTTTTGTATAGATAACACTATGTTGATGTATGATCAATTTTTTATTAATTATTACGCTTAAAATAATAGTTAGAGTCAAGTTAAGGATCACTGCAAATGTTTTGCGCGGCGATCAAATAGGTAGTTAGGCATTTTTTTTCATATTTTACTCATTTCTGTTTGACGAATTGCCGAAAACTCCTACCTATTGAAAATATAATCCTTTGTTGTAGTATTCTAATTTTTTATTTATTAGTTATCTTGAAATTTTAAGTATTGTCAATCAATGTATCGATCAAATAGGTAGTTAGTTAATTTTACCTTCTTAAAGTCATTTCTACTCGAAGAACCTTAGGAAAATTGCGACTTTTGTATAGATAACACATTGTTGATGTATAATCATTTTTTTATTTATTATTACGCTTCAAATAATAGCTAAAGTTAAGTTAAGGATCACGACAAATGTTTTGCGCGGCGATCACATAGCTAGTTAGGCATTTTTTGTCATATTATGCTCATTTCTGTTGACGAATTGCCGAAAACTCCTAACTATTGAATATATAATCCTTTGTTGAAGTACCCTAATTTTTTATTTATTAGTTATCGTGAAAAATTAAGCATTGTCAATCCATGTATCGATCAAATAGGGAGTTAGTTAATTTGACCTTCTTAAAGTCATTTCTACTCGAAGAACCTTAGGAAAATAGCGATTTTTGTATAGATAACACTATGTTGATGTATGATCAATATTTTATTAATTATTACGCTTAAAATAATTGCTAGAGTCAAGTTAAGGATCACTGCAAATGTTTTGCGCGGCGATCAAATCGGTAGTTAGGCATTTTTTGTCATATTTTACACATTTCTGTTTGACGAATTGCCGAAAACTCCTACCTATTGAATATATAATCCTTTGTTGTAGTATTCTAATTTTTTATTTATTAGTTATCTTGAAATGTTAAGCATTGTCAATCCATGTATCGATCAAATAGGTAGTTAGTTAATTTGACCTTCTTAAAGTCATTTTTACTCGAAGAACCTTAGGAAAATTGCGACTTTTGTATAGATAACACTATGTTGATGTATGATCATTTTTTAATTTATTATTACGCTTCAAATAATAGCTAAAGTGAAGTTAAGGATCACTACAAATGTTTTGCGCGGCGATCACATAGGTAGTTAGGCATTTTTTGTCATATTATGCTCATTTCTGTTTGACGAATTGCCGAAAACTCCTAACTATTGAATATATAATCCTTTGTTGAAGTACCCTAATTTTTTATTTATTAGTTATCTTGAAATATTAAGCATTGTCAATCCATGTGTCGATCAAAAATGGAGTTAATTAATTTGACTTTCTTAAAGTCATTTCTACTCGAAGAACCTTAGGAAAATTGCGACTTTTGTATAGATAACACTATGTTGATGTATGATCAATGTTTTTTCATTATTACGTTTCAAATAATAGCTAGATTCAAGTTAAGGATCACTGCAAATGTTTTGCGCGGCGATCAAATAGGTAGTTAGGCATTTTTTGTCATATTTTACTCATTTCTGTTTGACGAATTGCCGAAAACTCCTACCTATTGAATATATAATCCTTTGTTGTAGTATTATAATTTTTTATTTTTTAGTTATCTTGAAATTTTAAGTATTGTCAATCAATGTATCGATCAAATAGGTAGTTAGTTAATTTTACCTTCTTAAAGTCATTTCTACTCGAAGAACCTTAGGAAAATTGCGACTTTTGTATAGATAACACATTGTTGATGTATAATCATTTTTTTATTTATTATTACGCTTCAAATAATAGCTAAAGTTAAGTTAAGGATCACGACAAATGTTTTGCGCAGCGATCACATAGCTAGTTAGGCATTTTTTGTCATATTATGCTCATTTCTGTTTGACGAATTGCCGTAAACTCCTAACTATTGAATATATAATCCTTTGTTGAAGTACCCTAATTTTTTATTTTATTAGTTATCGTGAAAAATTAAGCATTGTCAATCCATGTATCGATCAAATAGGGAGTTAGTTAATTTGACCTTCTTAAAGTCATTTCTACTCGAAGAACCTTAGGAAAATAGCGACTTTTGTATAGATAACACTATGTTGATGTATGGTCAATATTTTATTAATTATTATGCTTAAAATAATTGCTAGAGTCAAGTTAAGGATCACTGCAAATGTTTTGCGCGGCGATCAAATCGGTAGTTAGGCATTTTTTGTCATATTTTACTCATTTCTGTTTGACGAATTGCCGAAAACGCCTACCTATTGAATATATAATCCTTTGTTGTAGTATTCTAATTTTTTATTTATTAGTTATCTTGAAATGTTAAGCATTGTCAATCCATGTATCGATCAAATAGGTAGTTAGTTAATTTGACCTTCTTAAAGTCATTTTTACTCGAAGAACCTTAGGAAAATTGCGACTTTTGTATAGATAACACTATGTTGATGTATGATCATTTTTTAATTTATTATTACGCTTCAAATAATAGCTAAAGTGAAGTTAAGGATCACTACAAATGTTTTGCGCGGCGATCACATAGGTAGTTAGGCATTTTTTGTCATATTATGCTCATTTCTGTATGACGAATTGCCGAAAACTCCTAACTATTGAATATATAATCCTTTGTTGAAGTACCCTAATTTTTTATTTATTAGTTATCTTGAAAAATTAAGCATTGTCAATCCATGTATCGATCAAATAGGGAGTTAGTTAATTTGACCTTCTTAAAGTCATTTCTACTCGAAGAACCTTAGGAAAATAGCGACTTTTGTATAGATAACACTATGTTGATGTATGATCAATATTTTATTAATTATTACGCTTAAAATAATTGCTAGAGTCAAGTTAAGGATCACTGCAAATGTTTTGCGCGGCGATCAAATAGGTAGTTAGGCATTTTTTGTCATATTTTGCTCATTTCTGTTTGACGAATTGCCGAAAACTCCTACCTATTTAATATATAATACTTTGTTGTAGTATTCTAATTTTTTATTTATTAGTTATCTTGAAATGTTAAGCATTGTCAATCCATGTATCGATCAAATAGGTAGTTAGTTAATTTGACCTTCTTAAAGTCATTTTTACTCGAAGAACCTTAGGAAAATTGCGACTTTTGTATAGATAACACTATGTTGATGTATGATCATTTTTTAATTTATTATTACGCTTCAAATAATAGCTAAAGTGAAGTTAAGGATCACTACAAATGTTTTGCGCGGCGATCACATAGGTAGTTAGGCATTTTTTTCATATTATGCTCATTTCTGTATGACGAATTGCCGAAAACTCCTAACTATTGAATATATAATCCTTTGTTGAAGTTCCCTAATTTTTTATTTATTAGTTATCTTGAAAAATTAAGCATTGTCAATCCATGTATCGATCAAATAGGGAGTTAGTTAATTTGACCTTCTTAAAGTCATTTCTACTCGAAGAACCTTAGGAAAATAGCGACTTTTGTATAGATAACACTATGTTGATGTATGATCAATATTTTATTAATTATTACGCTTAAAATAATTGCTAGAGTCAAGTTAAGGATCACTGCAAATGTTTTGCGCGGTGATCAAATCGGTAGTTAGGCATTTTTTGTCATATTTTACTCATTTCTGTTTGACGAATTGCCGAAAACTCTTACCTATTGAATATATAATCCTTTGTTGTAGTATTCTAATTTTTTATTTATTAGTTATCTTGAAATGTTAAGCATTGTCAATCCATGTATCGATCAAATAGGTAGTTAGTTAATTTGACCTTCTTAAAGTCATTTTTACTCGAAGAACCTTAGGAAAATTGCGACTTTTGTATAGATAACACTATGTTGATGTATGATCATTTTTTAATTTATTATTACGCTTCAAATAATAACTAAAGTGAAGTTAAGGATCACTACAAATGTTTTGCGCGGCGATCACATAGGTAGTTAGGCATTTTTTGTCATATTATGCTCATTTCTGTTTGACGAATTGCCGAAAACTCCTAACTATTGAATATATAATCCTTTGTTGAAGTACCCTAATTTTTTATTTATTAGTTATCTTGAAAAATTAAGCATTGTCAATCCATGTATCGATCAAATAGGGAGTTAGTTAATTTGACCTCCTTAAAGTCATTTCTACTCGAAGAACCTTAGGAAAATAGCGACTTTTGTATAGATAACACTATGTTGATGTATGATCAATATTTTATTAATTATTACGCTTAAAATAATTGCTAGAGTCAAGTTAAGGATCACTGCAAATGTTTTACGCGGCGATCAAATCGGTAGTTAGGCATTTTTTGTCATATTTTACTCATTTCTGTTTGACGAATTGCCGAAAACTCCTACCTATTGAATATATAATCCTTTGTTGTAGTATTCTAATTTTTTATTTATTAGTTATCTTGAAATGTTAAGCATTGTCAATCCATGTATCGATCAAATAGGTAGTTAGTTAATTTGACCTTCTTAAAGTCATTTCTACTCGAAGAACCTTAGGAAAATTGCGACTTTTGTATAGATAACACTATGTTGATGTATGATCAATTTTTTATTAATTATTACGCTTAAAATAATAGTTAGAGTCAAGTTAAGGATCACTGCAAATGTTTTGCGCGGCGATCAAATAGGTAGTTAGGCATTTTTTTTCATATTTTACTCATTTCTGTTTGACGAATTGCCGAAAACTCCTACCTATTGAAAATATAATCCTTTGTTGTAGTATTCTAATTTTTTATTTATTAGTTATCTTGAAATTTTAAGTATTGTCAATCAATGTATCGATCAAATAGGTAGTTAGTTAATTTTACCTTCTTAAAGTCATTTCTACTCGAAGAACCTTAGGAAAATTGCGACTTTTGTATAGATAACACATTGTTGATGTATAATCATTTTTTTATTTATTATTACGCTTCAAATAATAGCTAAAGTTAAGTTAAGGATCACGACAAATGTTTTGCGCGGCGATCACATAGCTAGTTAGGCATTTTTTGTCATATTATGCTCATTTCTGTTTGACGAATTGCCGAAAACTCCTAACTATTGAATATATAATCCTTTGTTGAAGTACCCTAATTTTTTATTTATTAGTTATCGTGAAAAATTAAGCATTGTCAATCCATGTATCGATCAAATAGGGAGTTAGTTAATTTGACCTTCTTAAAGTCATTTCTACTCGAAGAACCTTAGGAAAATAGCGATTTTTGTATAGATAACACTATGTTGATGTATGATCAATATTTTATTAATTATTACGCTTAAAATAATTGCTAGAGTCAAGTTAAGGATCACTGCAAATGTTTTGCGCGGCGATCAAATCGGTAGTTAGGCATTTTTTGTCATATTTTACACATTTCTGTTTGACGAATTGCCGAAAACTCCTACCTATTGAATATATAATCCTTTGTTGTAGTATTCTAATTTTTTATTTATTAGTTATCTTGAAATGTTAAGCATTGTCAATCCATGTATCGATCAAATAGGTAGTTAGTTAATTTGACCTTCTTAAAGTCATTTTTACTCGAAGAACCTTAGGAAAATTGCGACTTTTGTATAGATAACACTATGTTGATGTATGATCATTTTTTAATTTATTATTACGCTTCAAATAATAGCTAAAGTGAAGTTAAGGATCACTACAAATGTTTTGCGCGGCGATCACATAGGTAGTTAGGCATTTTTTGTCATATTATGCTCATTTCTGTTTGACGAATTGCCGAAAACTCCTAACTATTGAATATATAATCCTTTGTTGAAGTACCCTAATTTTTTATTTATTAGTTATCTTGAAAAATTAAGCATTGTCAATCCATGTATCGATCAAATAGGTAGTTAGTTAATTTGACCTTCTTAAAGTCATTTCTACTCGAAGAACCTTAGGAAAATAGCGACTTTTGTATACATAACACTATGTTGATGTATGATCAATATTTTATTAATTATTACGCTTAAAATAATTGCTAGAGTCAAGTTAAGGATCACTGCAAATGTTTTGCGCGGCGATCAAATCGGTAGTTAGGCATTTTTTGTCATATTTTACTCATTTCTGTTTGACGAATTGCCGAAAACTCCTACCTATTGAATATATAATCCTTTGTTGTAGTATTATAATTTTTTATTTTTTAGTTATCTTGAAATTTTAAGTATTGTCAATCAATGTATCGATCAAATAGGTAGTTAGTTAATTTTACCTTCTTAAAGTCATTTCTACTCGAAGAACCTTAGGAAAATTGCGACTTTTGTATAGATAACACATTGTTGATGTATAATCATTTTTTTATTTATTATTACGCTTCAAATAATAGCTAAAGTTAAGTTAAGGATCACGACAAATGTTTTGCGCAGCGATCACATAGCTAGTTAGGCATTTTTTGTCATATTATGCTCATTTCTGTTTGACGAATTGCCGTAAACTCCTAACTATTGAATATATAATCCTTTGTTGAAGTACCCTAATTTTTTATTTTATTAGTTATCGTGAAAAATTAAGCATTGTCAATCCATGTATCGATCAAATAGGGAGTTAGTTAATTTGACCTTCTTAAAGTCATTTCTACTCGAAGAACCTTAGGAAAATAGCGACTTTTGTATAGATAACACTATGTTGATGTATGGTCAATATTTTATTAATTATTACGCTTAAAATAATTGCTAGAGTCAAGTTAAGGATCACTGCAAATGTTTTGCGCGGCGATCAAATCGGTAGTTAGGCATTTTTTGTCATATTTTACTCATTTCTGTTTGACGAATTGCCGAAAACGCCTACCTATTGAATATATAATCCTTTGTTGTAGTATTCTAATTTTTTATTTATTAGTTATCTTGAAATGTTAAGCATTGTCAATCCATGTATCGATCAAATAGGTAGTTAGTTAATTTGACCTTCTTAAAGTCATTTCTACTCGAAGAACCTTAGGAAAATTGCGACTTTTGTATAGATAACACTATGTTGATGTATGATCAATTTTTTATTAATTATTACGCTTAAAATAATAGTTAGAGTCAAGTTAAGGATCACTGCAAATGTTTTGCGCGGCGATCAAATAGGTAGTTAGGCATTTTTTGTCATATTTTACTCATTTCTGTTTGACGAATTGCCGAAAACTCCTTCCTATTGAATATATAATCCTTTGTTGTCGTATTCTAATTTTTTATTTATTAGTTATCTTTAAATTTTAAGTATTGTCAATCAATGTATCGATCAAATAGGTAGTTAGTTAATTTTACCTTCTTAAAGTCATTTCTACTCGAAGAACCTTAGGAAAATTGCGACTTTTGTATAGATAACACATTGTTGATGTATAATCATTTTTTTATTTATTATTATACTTCAAATAATAGCTAAAGTTAAGTTAAGGATCCCGACAAATGTTTTGCGCGGCGATCACATAGCTAGTTAGGCATTTTTTGTCATATTATGCTCATTTCTGTTTGACGAATTGCCGAAAACTCCTACCTATTGAATATATAAACCTTTGTTGAAGTACCCTGATTTTTTATTTATTAGTTATCTTGAAATATTAAGCATTGTCAATCCATGTATCAATCAAATAGGGAGTTAGTTAATTTGACCATCTTAAAGTCATTTCTACTCGAAGAACCTTAGGAAAATTGCGACTTTTGTATAGATAACACTATGTTGATGTATGATCAATTTTTAAATTTATTATTACGCTTCAAATAATAGCTAAAGTGAAGTTAAGGATCACTACAAATGTTTTGCGCGGCGATCACATAGGTAGTTAGGCATTTTTTGTCATATTATGCTCATTTCTGTTTGACGAATTGCCGAAAACTCCTAACTATTGAATATATAATCCTTTGTTGAAGTACCCTAATTTTTTATTTATTAGTTATCTTGAAAAATTAAGCATTGTCAATCCATGTATCGATCAAATAGGGAGTTAGTTAATTTGACCTTCTTAAAGTCATTTCTACTCGAAGAACCTTAGGAATATAGCGACTTTTGTATAGATAACACTATGTTGATGTATGATCAATATTTTATTAATTATTACGCTTAAAATAATTGCTAGAGTCAAGTTAAGGATCACTGCAAATGTTTTGCGCGGCGATCAAATCGGTAGTTAGGCATTTTTTGTCATATTTTACTTATTTCTGTTTGACGAATTGCCGAAAACTCCTACCTATTGAATGTATAATCCTTTGTTGAAGTACCCTAATTTTTTATTTATTAGTTATCTTTAAATATTAAGCATTGTCAATCCTTGTATCGATCAAATAGGTAGTTAGTTAATTTGACCTTCTTAAAGTCATTTCAACTCGAAGAACCTTAGGAAAATTGCGACTTTTGTTTAGATAACACTATGTTGATGTATGATCAATTTTTTATTAATTATTACGTTTCAAATAATAGCTAGAGTCAAGTTAAGGATCAGTGCAAATGTTTTGCGCGGCGATCAAATAGGTAGTTAGGCATTTTTTGTCATATTTTGCTCATTTCTGTTTGACAAATTGCCGAAAACTCCTACCTATTGAATATATAATCCTTTGTTGTAGTATTCTAATTTTTTATTTATTAGTTATCTTGAAATATTAAGCATTGTCAATCCATGTGTCGATCAAATATGGAGTTAATTAATTTGACTTTCTTAAAGTCATTTCTACTAGAAGAACCTTAGGAAAATTGTGACTTTTGTATAGATAACACTATGTTGATGTATGATCAATGTTTTTTCATTATTACGCTTCAAATAATAGCTAGATTCAAGTTAAGGATCACTGCAAATGTTTTGCGCGGCGATCAAATAGGTAGTTAGGCATTTTTTGTCATATTATGCTAATTTCTGTTTGACGAATTGCCGAAAACTCCTACCTATTGAATATATAATCCTTTGTTGAAGTACCCTGATTTTTTATTTATTAGTTATCTTGAAAAATTAAGCATTGTCAATCCATGTATCGATCAAATAGGGAGTTAGTTAATTTGACCTTCTTAAAGTCATTTCTACTCGAAGAACCTTAGGAAAATAGCGACTTTTGTATAGATAACACTATGTTGATGTATGATCAATATTTTATTAATTATTACACTTAAAATAATTGCTAGAGTCAAGTTAAGGATCACTGCAAATGTTTTGCGCGGCGATCAAATAGGTAGTTAGGCATTTTTTGTCATATTTTACTCATTTCTGTTTGACGAATTGCCGAAAACTCCTACCTATTGAATATATAATACTTTGTTGTAGTATTCTAATTTTTTATTTATTAGTTATCTTGAAATGTTAAGCATTGTCAATCCATGTATCGATCAAATAGGTAGTTAGTTAATTTGACCTTCTTAAAGTCATTTTTACTCGAAGAACCTTAGGAAAATTGCGACTTTTGTATAGATAACACGATGTTGATGTATGATCATTTTTTAATTTATTATTACGCTTCAAATAATAGCTAAAGTGAAGTTAAGGATCACTACAAATGTTTTGCGCGGCGATCACATAGGTAGTTAGGCATTTTTTGTCATATTATGCTCATTTCTGTTTGACGAATTGCCGAAAACTCCTAACTATTGAATATACAATCCTTTGTTGAAGTACCCTAATTTTTTATTTATTAGTTATCTTGAAATATTAAGCATTGTCAATCCATGTATCGATCAAATAGGGAGTTAGTTAATTTGACCTTCTTAAAGTCATTTCTACTCGAAGAACCTTAGGAAAATTGCGACTTTTGTATAGATAACACGATGTTGATGTATGATCATTTTTTAATTTATTATTACGCTTCAAATAATAGCTAAAGTGAAGTTAAGGATCACTACAAATGTTTTGCGCGGCGATCACATAGGTAGTTAGGCATTTTTTGTCATATTATGCTCATTTCTGTTTGACGAATTGCCGAAAACTCCTAACTATTGAATATACAATCCTTTGTTGAAGTACCCTAATTTTTTATTTATTAGTTATCTTGAAATATTAAGCATTGTCAATCCATGTATCGATCAAATAGGGAGTTAGTTAATTTTACCTTCTTAATGTCATTTCTACTCGAAGAACCTTAGGAAAATTGCGACTTTTGTATAGATAACACTATGTTGATGTATGATCATTTTTTAATTTATTATTACGCTTCAAATAATAGCTAAAGTGAAGTTAAGGATCACTACAAATGTTTTGCGCGGCGATCACATAGGTAGTTAGGCATTTTTTGTCATATTATGCTCATTTCTGTTTGACGAATTGCCGAAAACTCCTAACTATTGAATATATAATCCTTTGTTGAAGTACCCTAATTTTTTATTTATTAGTTATCTTGAAAAATTAAGCATTGTCAATCCATGTATCGATCAAATAGGTAGTTAGTTAATTTGACCTTCTTAAAGTCATTTCTACTCGAAGAACCTTAGGAAAATAGCGACTTTTGTATACATAACACTATGTTGATGTATGATCAATATTTTATTAATTATTACGCTTAAAATAATTGCTAGAGTCAAGTTAAGGATCACTGCAAATGTTTTGCGCGGCGATCAAATCGGTAGTTAGGCATTTTTTGTCATATTTTACTCATTTCTGTTTGACGAATTGCCGAAAACTCCTACCTATTGAATATATAATCCTTTGTTGAAGTACCCTGATTTTTTATTTATTAGTTATCTTGAAAAATTAAGCATTGTCAATCCATGTATCGATCAAATAGGGAGTTAGTTAATTTGACCTTCTTAAAGTCATTTCTACTCGAAGAACCTTAGGAAAATAGCGACTTTTGTATAGATAACACTATGTTGATGTATGATCAATATTTTATTAATTATTACACTTAAAATAATTGCTAGAGTCAAGTTAAGGATCACTGCAAATGTTTTGCGCGGCGATCAAATAGGTAGTTAGGCATTTTTTGTCATATTTTACTCATTTCTGTTTGACGAATTGCCGAAAACTCCTACCTATTGAATATATAATACTTTGTTGTAGTATTCTAATTTTTTATTTATTAGTTATCTTGAAATGTTAAGCATTGTCAATCCATGTATCGATCAAATAGGTAGTTAGTTAATTTGACCTTCTTAAAGTCATTTTTACTCGAAGAACCTTAGGAAAATTGCGACTTTTGTATAGATAACACGATGTTGATGTATGATCATTTTTTAATTTATTATTACGCTTCAAATAATAGCTAAAGTGAAGTTAAGGATCACTACAAATGTTTTGCGCGGCGATCACATAGGTAGTTAGGCATTTTTTGTCATATTATGCTCATTTCTGTTTGACGAATTGCCGAAAACTCCTAACTATTGAATATACAATCCTTTGTTGAAGTACCCTAATTTTTTATTTATTAGTTATCTTGAAATATTAAGCATTGTCAATCCATGTATCGATCAAATAGGGAGTTAGTTAATTTGACCTTCTTAAAGTCATTTCTACTCGAAGAACCTTAGGAAAATTGCGACTTTTGTATAGATAACACGATGTTGATGTATGATCATTTTTTAATTTATTATTACGCTTCAAATAATAGCTAAAGTGAAGTTAAGGATCACTACAAATGTTTTGCGCGGCGATCACATAGGTAGTTAGGCATTTTTTGTCATATTATGCTCATTTCTGTTTGACGAATTGCCGAAAACTCCTAACTATTGAATATACAATCCTTTGTTGAAGTACCCTAATTTTTTATTTATTAGTTATCTTGAAATATTAAGCATTGTCAATCCATGTATCGATCAAATAGGGAGTTAGTTAATTTTACCTTCTTAATGTCATTTCTACTCGAAGAACCTTAGGAAAATTGCGACTTTTGTATAGATAACACTATGTTGATGTATGATCATTTTTTAATTTATTATTACGCTTCAAATAATAGCTAAAGTGAAGTTAAGGATCACTACAAATGTTTTGCGCGGCGATCACATAGGTAGTTAGGCATTTTTTGTCATATTATGCTCATTTCTGTTTGACGAATTGCCGAAAACTCCTAACTATTGAATATATAATCCTTTGTTGAAGTACCCTAATTTTTTATTTATTAGTTATCTTGAAAAATTAAGCATTGTCAATCCATGTATCGATCAAATAGGTAGTTAGTTAATTTGACCTTCTTAAAGTCATTTCTACTCGAAGAACCTTAGGAAAATAGCGACTTTTGTATACATAACACTATGTTGATGTATGATCAATATTTTATTAATTATTACGCTTAAAATAATTGCTAGAGTCAAGTTAAGGATCACTGCAAATGTTTTGCGCGGCGATCAAATCGGTAGTTAGGCATTTTTTGTCATATTTTACTCATTTCTGTTTGACGAATTGCCGAAAACTCCTACCTATTGAATATATAATCCTTTGTTGTAGTATTATAATTTTTTATTTTTTAGTTATCTTGAAATTTTAAGTATTGTCAATCAATGTATCGATCAAATAGGTAGTTAGTTAATTTTACCTTCTTAAAGTCATTTCTACTCGAAGAACCTTAGGAAAATTGCGACTTTTGTATAGATAACACATTGTTGATGTATAATCATTTTTTTATTTATTATTACGCTTCAAATAATAGCTAAAGTTAAGTTAAGGATCACGACAAATGTTTTGCGCAGCGATCACATAGCTAGTTAGGCATTTTTTGTCATATTATGCTCATTTCTGTTTGACGAATTGCCGTAAACTCCTAACTATTGAATATATAATCCTTTGTTGAAGTACCCTAATTTTTTATTTTATTAGTTATCGTGAAAAATTAAGCATTGTCAATCCATGTATCGATCAAATAGGGAATTAGTTAATTTGACCTTCTTAAAGTCATTTCTACTCGAAGAACCTTAGGAAAATTGCGACTTTTGTATAGATAACACTATGTTGATGTATGATCATTTTTTTATTAATTATTACGCTTAAAATAATAGTTAGAGTCAAGTTAAGGATCACTGCAAATGTTTTGCGCGGCGATCGAATAGGTAGTTAGGCATTTTTTGCCATATTTTACTCATTTCTATTTGACGAATTGCCCAAAACTCATACCTATTGAATATATAATCCTTTGTTGTAGTATTCTAATTTTTTATTTATTAGTTATCTTGAAATTTTAAGTATTGTCAATCCATGTATCGATCAAATAGGTAGTTAGTTAATTTTACCTTCTTAAAGTCATTTCTACTCGAAGAACCTTAGGAATATTGCGACTTTTGTATAGATAACACATTGTTGATGTATAATCATTTTTTTATTTATTATTACGCTTCAAAAAATAGCTAAAGTTAAGTTAAAGATCACTACAAATGTTTTGCGCGGCGATCACATAGGTAGTTAGGCATGTTGTGTCATATTATGCTCATTTATGTTTGACGAATTGCCGAAAACTCCTAACTATTGAATATATAATCCTTTGTTGAAG
The DNA here is from genome assembly GCA_021437785.1 of Rhodomyrtus psidioides. Taxonomy (NCBI): domain Eukaryota; kingdom Viridiplantae; phylum Streptophyta; class Magnoliopsida; order Myrtales; family Myrtaceae; genus Rhodomyrtus; species Rhodomyrtus psidioides. The sequence continues at coordinate 5,016,217 of JAILYB010000062.1, read as the reverse complement.
TACCCTAATTTTTTATTTATTAGTTATCTTGAAATATTAGGCATTGTCAATCCTTGTATCGATCAAATAGGTAGTTAGTTAATTTGACCTTCTTAAAGTCATTTCAACTCGAAGAACCTTAGGAAAATTGCGACTTTTGTATAGATAACACTATGTTGATGTATGATCATTTTTTTATTTATTATTACGTTTCAAATAATAGCTAGAGTCAAGTTAAGGATCACTGCAAATGTTTTGCGCGGCGATCAATTAGGTAGTTAGACATTTTTTTGTCATATTATGCAAATTTCTGTTTGACGAATTGCCGAAAACTCCTACCTATTGAATATATAATCCTTTGTTGAAGTACCCTAATTATTTATTTATTAGTTATCTTGAAATATTAAGCATTGTCAATCCATGTGTCGATCAAATATGGAGTTAATTAATTTGACTTTCTTAAAGTCATTTCTACTCGAAGAACCTTAGGAAAATTGCGACTTTTGTATAGATAACATTATGTTGATGTATGATCAATGTTTTTTCATTATTACGCTTCAAATAATAGCTAGATTCAAGTTAAGGATCACTGCAAATGTTTTGCGCGGCGATCAAATAGGTAGTTAGGCATTTTTTGTCATATTATGCTAATTTCTGTTTGACGAATTGCCGAAAACTTCTACCTATTGAATATATAATCCTTTGTTGAAGTACCCTGATTTTTTATTTATTAGTTATCTTGAAAAATTAAGCATTGTCAATCCATGTATCGATCAAATAGGGAGTTAGTTAATTTGACCTTCTTAAAGTCACTTCTACTCGAAGAACCTTAGGAAAATAGCGACTTTTGTATAGATAACACTATGTTGATGTATGATCAATATTTTATTAATTATTACGCTTAAAATAATTGCTAGAGTCAATTTAAGGATCACTGCAAATGTTTTACGCGGCGATCAAATAGGTAGTTAGGCATTTTTTGTCATATTTTGCTCATTTCTGTTTGACGAATTGCCGAAAACTCCTACCTATTGAATATATAATCCTTTGTTGTAGTATTCTAATTTTTTATTTATTAGTTATCTTGAAATGTTAACCATTGTCAATCCATGTATCGATCAAATAGGTAGTTAGTTAATTTGACCTTCTTAAAGTCATTTTTACTCGAAGAACCTTAGGAAAATTGCGACTTTTGTATAGATAACACTATGTTGATGTATGATCATTTTTTAATTTATTATTACGCTGCAAATAATAGCTAAAGTGAAGTTAAGGATCACTACAAATGTTTTGCGCGGCGATCACATAGGTAGTTAGGCATTTTTTGTCATATTATGCTCATTTCTGTTTGACGAATTGCCGAAAACTCCTAACTATTGAATATATAATCCTTTGTTGAAGTACCCTAATTTTTTATTTATTAGTTATCTTGAAATATTAAGCATTGTCAATCCATGTATCGATCAAATAGGGAGTTAGTTAATTTGACCTTCTTAAAGTCATTTCTACTCGAAGAACCTTAGGAAAATTGCGACTTTTGTATAGATAACACTATGTTGATGTATGATCAATTTTTTATTAATTATTACGCTTAAAATAATAGTTAGAGTCAAGTTAAGGATCACTGCAAATGTTTTGCGCGGCGAACAAATAGGTAGTTAGGCATTTTTTGTCATATTTTACTCATTTCTGTTTGACGAATTGCCGAAAACTCATACCTATTGAATATATAATCCTTTGTCGTAGTATTCTAATTTTTTATTTATTAGTTATCTTGAAATTTTAAGTATTGTCAATCCATGTATCGATCAAATAGATTGTTAGTTAATTTTACCTTCTTAAAGTCATTTCTACTCGAAGAACCTTAGGAAAATTGCAACTTTTGTATAGATAACACATTGTTGATGTATAATCATTTTTTTATTTATTATTACGCTTCAAATAATAGCTAAAGTTAAGTTAAAGATCACTACAAATGTTTTGCGCGGCGATCACATAGGTAGTTAGGCATGTTTTGTCATATTATGCTCATTTCTGTTTGACGAATTGCCGAAAACTCCTACCTATTGAATATATAATCCTTTGTTCAAGTACCCTAATTTTTTATTTATTAGTTATCTTGAAATATTAAGCATTGTCAATCCTTGTATCGATCAAATAGGTAGTTAGTTAATTTGACCTTCTTAAAGTCATTTCTACTCGAAGAACCTTAGGAAAATTGCGACTTTTGTATAGATAACACTATGTTGATGTATGATCAATTTTTTATTAATTATTACGCTTAAAATAATAGTTAGAGTCAAGTTAAGGATCACTGCAAATGTTTTGCGCGGCGATCGAATAGGTAGTTAGGCATTTTTTGCCATATTTTACTCATTTCTATTTGACGAATTGCCCAAAACTCATACCTATTGAATATATAATCCTTTGTTGTAGTATTCTAATTTTTTATTTATTAGTTATCTTGAAATTTTAAGTATTGTCAATCCATGTATCGATCAAATAGGTAGTTAGTTAATTTTACCTTCTTAAAGTCATTTCTACTCGAAGAACCTTAGGAAAATTGCGACTTTTGTATAGATAACACATTGTTGATGTATAATCATTTTTTTATTTATTATTACGCTTCAAAAAATAGCTAAAGTTAAGTTAAAGATCACTACAAATGTTTTGCGCGGCGATCACATAGGTAGTTAGGCATGTTGTGTCATATTATGCTCATTTATGTTTGACGAATTGCCGAAAACTCCTAACTATTGAATATATAATCCTTTGTTGAAGTACCCTAATTTTTTATTTATTAGTTATCTTGAAATATTAGGCATTGTCAATCCTTGTATCGATCAAATAGGTAGTTAGTTAATTTGACCTTCTTAAAGTCATTTCAACTCGAAGAACCTTAGGAAAATTGCGACTTTTGTATAGATAACACTATGTTGATGTATGATCATTTTTTTATTTATTATTACGTTTCAAATAATAGCTAGAGTCAAGTTAAGGATCACTGCAAATGTTTTGCGCGGCGATCAATTAGGTAGTTAGACATTTTTTTGTCATATTATGCAAATTTCTGTTTGACGAATTGCCGAAAACTCCTACCTATTGAATATATAATCCTTTGTTGAAGTACCCTAATTATTTATTTATTAGTTATCTTGAAATATTAAGCATTGTCAATCCATGTGTCGATCAAATATGGAGTTAATTAATTTGACTTTCTTAAAGTCATTTCTACTCGAAGAACCTTAGGAAAATTGCGACTTTTGTATAGATAACACTATGTTGATGTATGATCAATGTTTTTTCATTATTACGCTTCAAATAATAGCTAGATTCAAGTTAAGGATCACTGCAAATGTTTTGCGCGGCGATCAAATAGGTAGTTAGGCATTTTTTGTCATATTATGCTAATTTCTGTTTGACGAATTGCCGAAAACTTCTACCTATTGAATATATAATCCTTTGTTGAAGTACCCTGATTTTTTATTTATTAGTTATCTTGAAAAATTAAGCATTGTCAATCCATGTATCGATCAAATAGGGAGTTAGTTAATTTGACCTTCTTAAAGTCACTTCTACTCGAAGAACCTTAGGAAAATAGCGACTTTTGTATAGATAACACTATGTTGATGTATGATCAATATTTTATTAATTATTACGCTTAAAATAATTGCTAGAGTCAATTTAAGGATCACTGCAAATGTTTTACGCGGCGATCAAATAGGTAGTTAGGCATTTTTTGTCATATTTTGCTCATTTCTGTTTGACGAATTGCCGAAAACTCCTACCTATTGAATATATAATCCTTTGTTGTAGTATTCTAATTTTTTATTTATTAGTTATCTTGAAATGTTAACCATTGTCAATCCATGTATCGATCAAATAGGTAGTTAGTTAATTTGACCTTCTTAAAGTCATTTTTACTCGAAGAACCTTAGGAAAATTGCGACTTTTGTATAGATAACACTATGTTGATGTATGATCATTTTTTAATTTATTATTACGCTGCAAATAATAGCTAAAGTGAAGTTAAGGATCACTACAAATGTTTTGCGCGGCGATCACATAGGTAGTTAGGCATTTTTTGTCATATTATGCTCATTTCTGTTTGACGAATTGCCGAAAACTCCTAACTATTGAATATATAATCCTTTGTTGAAGTACCCTAATTTTTTATTTATTAGTTATCTTGAAATATTAAGCATTGTCAATCCATGTATCGATCAAATAGGGAGTTAGTTAATTTGACCTTCTTAAAGTCATTTCTACTCGAAGAACCTTAGGAAAATTGCGACTTTTGTATAGATAACACTATGTTGATGTATGATCAATTTTTTATTAATTATTACGCTTAAAATAATAGTTAGAGTCAAGTTAAGGATCACTGCAAATGTTTTGCGCGGCGAACAAATAGGTAGTTAGGCATTTTTTGTCATATTTTACTCATTTCTGTTTGACGAATTGCCGAAAACTCATACCTATTGAATATATAATCCTTTGTCGTAGTATTCTAATTTTTTATTTATTAGTTATCTTGAAATTTTAAGTATTGTCAATCCATGTATCGATCAAATAGATTGTTAGTTAATTTTACCTTCTTAAAGTCATTTCTACTCGAAGAACCTTAGGAAAATTGCAACTTTTGTATAGATAACACTATGTTGATGTATGATCAATGTTTTTTCATTATTACGCTTCAAATAATAGCTAGATTCAAGTTAAGGATCACTGCAAATGTTTTGCGCGGCGATCAAATAGGTAGTTAGGCATTTTTTGTCATATTATGCTAATTTCTGTTTGACGAATTGCCGAAAACTTCTACCTATTGAATATATAATCCTTTGTTGAAGTACCCTAATTTTTTATTTATTAGTTATCTTGAAAAATTAAGCATTGTCAATCCATGTATCGATCAAATAGGGAGTTAGTTAATTTGACCTTCTTAAAGTCACTTCTACTCGAAGAACCTTAGGAAAATAGCGACTTTTGTATAGATAACACTATGTTGATGTATCGATCAAATAGGTAGTTAGGCATTTTTTGTCATATTTTGCTCATTTCTGTTTGACGAATTGCCGAAAACTCCTACCTATTGAATATATAATCCTTTGTTGAAGTACCCTAATATTTTATTTATTAGTTATCTTGAAATATTAAGCATTGTCAATCCATGTATCGATCAAATAGGTAGTTAGTTAATTTGACCTTCTTTAAGTCATTTCTACTCGAAGAACCTTAGGAAAATTGCAACTTTTGTATAGATAACACATTGTTGATGTATAATCATTTTTTTATTTATTATTACGCTTCAAATAATAGCTAAAGTTAAGTTAAAGATCACTACAAATGTTTTGCGCGGCGATCACATAGGTAGTTAGGCATGTTTTGTCATATTATGCTCATTTCTGTTTGACGAATTGCCGAAAACTCCTACCTATTGAATATATAATCCTTTGTTCAAGTACCCTAATTTTTTATTTATTAGTTATCTTGAAATATTAAGCATTGTCAATCCTTGTATCGATCAAATAGGTAGTTAGTTAATTTGACCTTCTTAAAGTCATTTCAACTCGAAAAATCTTAGGAAAATTGCGACTTTTGTATAAATAACACTATGTTGATGTATGATCATTATTTTATTTATTATTACGTTTCAAATAATAGCTAAGTCAATTTAAGGATCACTGCAAATGTTTTGCGTGGCGATTAATTAGGTAGTTAGGCATTTTTTTGTCATATTATGCAAATTTCTGTTTGACGAATTGCCGAAAACTCCTACCTATTGAATATATAATCCTTTGTTGAAGTACCCTAATTTTTTATTTATTAGTTATCTTGAAATATTAAGCATTGTCAATCCATGTGTCGATCAAATATGGAGTTAATTAATTTGACTTTCTTAAAGTCACTTCTACTCGAAGAACCTTAGGAAAATTGCGACTTTTGTATAGATAACACTATGTTGATGTATGATCAATTTTTTTTAATTATTACGCTTCAAATAATAGCTAGAGTCAAGTTAAGGATCACTGCAAATGCTTTGCGCGGCGATCAAATAGGTAGTTAGGCATTTTTTGTCATATTATGCTCATTTCTGTTTGACGAATTGCCGAAAACTCCAACCTATTGAATATATAATCCTTTGTTGAAGTACCCTTTTTTTTTATTTATTAGTTATCTTGAAATATTAAGCATTGTCAATCCATGTGTCGATCAAATATGGAGTTAATTAATTTGACTTTCTTAAAGTCATTTCTACTCGAAGAACCTTAGGAAAATTGCGACTTTTGTATAGATAACACTATGTTGATGTATGATCAATTTTTTTTAATTATTACGCTTCAAATAATAGCTAGAGTCAAGTTAAGGATCACTGCAAATGCTTTGCGCGGCGATCAAATAGGTAGTTAGGCATTTTTTGTCATATTATGCTCATTTCTGTTTGACGAATTGCCGAAAACTCCAACCTATTGAATATATAATCCTTTGTTGAAGTACCCTGATTTTTTATTTATTAGTTATCTTGAAAAATTAAGCATTGTCAATCCATGTATCGATCAAATAGGGAGTTAGTTAATTTGACCTTCTTAAAGTCATTTCTACTCGAAGAACATTAGGAAAATTGCGACTTTTGTATAGATAACACTATGTTGATGTATGATCAATATTTTATTAATTATTACACTTAAAATAATTGCTAGATTCAAGTTAAGGATCACTGCAAATGTTTTGCGCGGCGATCAAATAGGTAGTTAGGCATTTTTTGTCATATTTTGCTCATTTCTGTTTGACGAATTGCCGAAAACTCCTACCTATTGAATATATAATCCTTTGTTGTAGTATTCTAATTTTTTATTTATTAGTTATCTTAAAATGTTAAGCATTGTCAATCCATGTATCGATCAAATAGGTAGTTAGTTAATTTGACCATCTTAAAGTCATTTTTACTCGAAGAACATTAGGAAAATTGCGACTTTTGTATTGATAACACTATGTTGATGTATGATCATTTTTTAATTTATTATTACGCTTCAAATAATAGCTAAAGTCAAGTTAAGGATCACTGCAAATGTTTTGCACGGCGATCAAATAGGTAGTTAGGCATTTTTTGTCATATTATGCTCATTTCTGTTTTACGAATTGCCGAAAACTCCTACCTATTGAATATATAATACTTTGTTGAAGTACCCTAATTTTTTATTTATTAGTTATCTTGAAATTTTAAGCATTGTCAATCCATGTATCGATCAAATAGGTAGTTAGTTAATTTGACCTTCTTAAAGTCATTTCAACTCGAAGAACTTAGGAAAATTGCGACTTTTGTATAGATAACACTATGTTGATGTATGATCATTTATTTATTTATTATTACGGTTCAAATAATAGCAAAAGTTAAGTTAGGGATCACTACAAAAGTTTTGCGCGGCGATCACATAGGTAGTTAGGCATTTTTTGTCATATTATGCTAATTTCTGTTTCACGAATTGCCGAAAACTCCTACCTATTGAATATACAATCCTTTGTTGAAGTACCCTAATTTTTTATTTATTAGTTATCTTGAAATATTAAGCATTGTCAATCCATGTATCGATCAAATCGGGAGTTAGTTAATTTGACCTTCTTAAAGTCATTTCTACTCGAAGAACCTTAGGAAAATTGTGACTTTTGTATAGATAACACTATGTTGTTGTATGATCAATTTTTTATTAATTATTACGCTTCAAATAATAGCTAGAGTCAAGTAAACGATCGCTGCAAATGTTTTGCTTGGCGATCAAATAGGTAGTTAGGCATTTTTTGTCATATTTTGATCATTTCTGTTTGACGAATTGCCGAAAACTCCTACCTATTGAATATATAATCCATTGTTGTAGTATTCTAATTTTTTATTTATTAGTTATCTTGAAATTTTAAGTATTGTCAATCCATGTATCGATCAAATAGGTAGTTAGTTAATTTTACCTTCTTAAAGTCATTTCTACTCGAAGAACCTTAGGAAAATTGCGACTTTTGTATAGATAACACATTGTTGATGTATAATCATTTTTTTATTTATTATTACGCTTCAAATAATAGCTAAAGTTAAGTTAAAGATCACTACAAATGTTTTGCGCGGCGATCACATAGGTAGTTAGGCATTTTTTGTCATGTTATGCTCATTTCTGTTTGACGAATTGTCGAAAACTCCTACCTATTGAATATATAATCCTTTGTTGTAGTATTCTAATTTTTTATTTATTAGTTATCTTGAAATATTAAGCATTGTCAATCCTTGTATCGATCAAATAGGTAGTTAGTTAATTTGACCTTCTTAAAGTCATTTCTACTCGAAGAACCTTAAGAAAATTGCGACTTTTGTATAGATAACAATATGTTGATGTATGATCATTTTTTTATTGATTATTACGCTTCAAATAATAGCTAAAGTTAAGTTAAGGAACACGACAAATGTTTTGCGCGGCGATCACATAGCTAGTTAGGCATTTTTTGTCATATTATGCTCATGTCTGTTTGACGAATTGCCGAAAACTCCTACCTATTGAATATATAATCCTTTGTTGAAGTACCCTAATTTTTTATTTATTTGTTATCTTGAAATATTAAGCATTGTCAATCCATGTATCGATCAAATAGGTAGTTAGTCGATTTGACCTTGTTAAAGTCATTTCTACTCGAAGAACCTTAGGAAAATTGTGACTTTTGTATAGATAACACTATGTTGATGTATGATCAATTTTTTATTAATTATTACGCTTCAAATAATAGCTAGAGTCAAGTTAAGGATCACTGCAAATGTTTTGCGCGGCGATCAAATAGGTAGTTAGGCATTTTTTGTCATATTTTGCTCATTTCTGTTTGACGAATTGCCGAAAACTCCTACCTATTGAATATATAATCCTTTGTTGTCTTGAAATTTTAAGTATTGTCAATTCATGTATCGATAAAATAGGGAGTTAGTTAATTTGACCTTCTTAAAGTCATTTCTACTCGAAGAACCTTAAGAAAATTGCGACTTTTGTATAGATAACACTATGTTGATGTATGATCATTTTTTTATTTATTATTACGTTTCAAATAATAGCTAGAGTCAAGTTAAGGATTACTGCAAATGTTTTGCGCGGCGATCAAATTGGTAGTTAGCTATTTTTTGTCATATTATGCCAATTTCTGTTTCACGAATTGCCGAAAACTCGTACCTATTGAATATATAATCCTTTGTTGAAGTACCCTAATTTTTTATTTATTAGTTATCTTGAAATATTAAGCATTGTCAATCCATGTATCGATCAAATAAGGAGTTGGTTAATTTGACCTTCTTAAAGTCATTTCTACTCGAAGAACCTTAGGAAAATTGTGACTTTTGTATAGATAACACTATGTTGATGTATGATCATTTTTTTATTAATTATTACGCTTCAAATAATAGCTAGAGTCAAGTTAAGGATTACTGCAAATGTTTTGCGCGGCGATCAAATAGGTAGTTAGGCATTTTTTTTATCATATTTTGCTCATTTCTGTTTGAGGAATTGCCGAAAACTCCTACCTATTGAATATATAATCCTTTGTTTTAGTATTCTAATTTTTTATTTATTAGTTATCTTGAAATTTTAGGTATTGTCAATCCATGTATCGATCAAATAGGGAGTTAGTTAATTTGACCTTCTTAAAGTCATTTCTACTCGAAGAAACTAAGGAAAATTGCGACTTTTGTATAGATAACACTATGTTGATGTATGATCAATTTTTTATTAATTATTACGCTTCAAATAATAGCTAGAGTCAAGTTAAGGATCACTGCAAATGTTTTGCGCGGCGATCAAATAGGTAGTTAGGCATTTTTTGTCATATTTTGCTCATTTCTGTTTGACGAATTGCCGAAAACTCCTACCTATTGAATATATAATCCTTTGTTGTCTTGAAATTTTAAGTATTGTCAATTCATGTATCGATCAAATAGGTAGTTAGTTAATTTTACCTTCTTAAAGTCATTTCTACTCGAAGAACCTTTGGAAAATTGCGACTTTTGTATAGATAACACATTTTTGATGTATAATCATTTTTTTATTTATTATTACGCTTCAAATAATAGCTAAAGTTATGTTAAAGATCACTACAAATGTTTTGCGCGGCGATCACATAGGTAGTTCGGCATTTTTTGTCATATTATGCTAATTTCTGTTTCACGAATTGCCGAAAACTCCTACCTATAGAATATATAATCCTTTGTTGAAGTACCCAAATTTATTATTTATTAGTTATCTTGAAATATTAAGCATTGTCAATCCATGTATCGATCAAATAGGTAGTTAGTTAATTTGACCTTCTTAAAGTCATTTCTACTCGAAGAACCTTAGGAAAATTGCGACTTTTGTATAGATAATACTATGTTGATGTATAATCATTTTTTTATTTATTATTACGCTTCAAATAATAGCTAAAGTTAAGTTAAAGATCACTACAAATGTTTTGCGCGGCAATCACATAGGTAGTTAGGCATTTTTTGTCATATTATGCTCATTTCTGTTTGACGAATTGCCGAAAACTCCTACCTATTGAATATATAATCCTTTGTTGAAGTACCCTAATTTTTTATTTATTAGTTATCTTGAAATATTAAGCATTGTCAATCCTTGTATCGATTAAATAGGTAGTTAGTTAATTTGACCTTCTTAAAGTCATTTCTACTCGAAGAACTTTAAGAAAATTGCGACTTTTGTATAGATAACACTATGTTGATGTACGATCATTTTTTCATTTATTATAACGTTTCAAATAATAGCTAGAGTCAAGTTTAGGATTACTGCAAATGTTTTGCGAGGCGATCAAATAGGTAGTTAGGCATTTTTTGTCATATTATGATCATTTCTGTTTTACGAATTGCCGAAAACTCCTACCTATTGAATATATAATCCTTTGTTGAAGTACCCTAAATTTTTTTATTAGTTATCTTGAAATATTAAGCTTCTCAATCCATGTATCGATCAAATAGGGAGTTAGTTAATTTGACCTTCTTAAAGTCATTTCTACTCGAAAAACCTTAGGAAAATTGCGATTTTTGTATAGATAACACTATGTTGATGTATGATCAATTTTTTATTAATTATTACGCTTCAAATAATAGCTAGAGTCAAGTTAAGGATCACTGCAAATGTTTTGCATGGCGATAAAATAGGTAGTTAGGCATTTTTTTTCATATTTTGCTCATTTCTGTTTGACGAATTGCCGAAAACTCCTACCTATTGAATATATGATCCTTTGTTGTAGTATTCTAATTTTTTATTTATTAGTTATCTTGAAATTTTAAGTATTGTCAATCCATGTATCGATCAAATAGGTAGTTAGTTAATTTTACCTTCTTAAAGTCATTTCTACTCGAAGAACCTTAGGAAAATTGCGACTTTTGTATAGATAACACTATGTTGATGTATGATCATTTTTTTATTTATTATTACGCTTCAAATAATAGCTAAAGTTAAGTTAAGGAACACGACAAATGTTTTGCGCGGCGATCACATAGCTAGTTAGGCATTTTTTGTCATATTATGCTCATTTCTGTTTGACGAATTGCCGAAAACTCCTTCCTATTGAATATATAATCCTTTGTTGAAGTACCCTAATTTTTTATTTATTAGTTATCTTGAAATATTAAGCATTGTGAATCCTTGTATCGATCAAATAGGTAGTTAGTTGATTTGACCTTCTTAAAGTCATTTCTACTCGAAGAACCTTAAGAAAATTGCGACTTTTGTATAGATAACACTATGTTGATGTATGATCATTTTTTTATTGATTATTACGCTTCAAATAATAGCTAAAGTTAAGTTAAGGAACATGACAAATGTTTTGCGCGGCGATCACATAGCTAGTTAGGCATTTTTTGTCATATTATGCTCATTTCTGTTTGACGAATTGCCGAAAACTCCTACCTATTGAATATATAATCCTTTGTTGAAGTACCCTAATTTTTTCTTTATTTGTTATCTTGAAATATTAAGCATTGTCAATCCTTGTATCGATCAAATAGGTAGTTAGTTAATTTGACCTTCTTAAAGTCATTTCTACTCGAAGAACTTTAGGAAAATTGCTACTTTTGTATAGATAACACTATGTTGATGTATGATCAATTTTTTATTATTTATTACCCTTCAAATAATAGCTAGAGTCAAGTTAAGGATCACAGCAAATGTTTTGCGCGGCGATCAAATAGGTAGTTAGGCATTTTTTGTCATATTATGCACATTTCTGTTTTACGAAATTTCCGAAAACTCCTACCTATTGAATATATAATCCTTTGTTGAAGTACCCTAATATTTTATTTATTAGTTATCTTGAAATATTAAGCATTGTCAATCCATGTATTGATTAAATAGGTAGTTAGTTAATTTGACCTTCTTTAAGTCATTTCTACTCGAAGAACCTTAGGAAAATTGTGACTTTTGTATAGATAACACTATGTTGATGTATGATCATTTTTTTATTTATTATTATGCTTCAAATAATAGCTAAAGTTAAGTTAAGGATCACTACAAATGTTTTGCGCGGCGATCACATAGGTAGTTAGGCGGTTTTTGTCATATTATGCTCATTTCTGTTTGACGAATTGCCGAAAACTCCTACCTATTGAATATATAATCCTTTGTTGAAGTACCCTAATTTTTAATTTATTAGTTATCTTGAAATATTAAGCATTGTCAATCCATGTATCGATCAAATAGGTAGTTAGTTAATTTGACCTTCTTAAAGTCATTTCTACTCGAAGAACTTTAGTAAAATTGCGACTTTTGTATAGATAACACTATGTTGATGTATGATCATTTTTTTATTTATTATTACGTTTCAAATAATAGCTAGAGTCAAGTTAAGGATCACTGCAAATGTTTTGCGCGGTGATCAATTAGGTAGTTATGCATTTTTTGTCTTATTATGCTAATTTCTTTTTCATGAATTGCCGAAAACTCCTACCTATTGAATATATAATCCTTTGTTGAAGTATTCTAATTTTTTATTTATTAGTTATCTTAAAATTTTAAGTATTGTCAATCCATGTATCGATCAAATAGGTAGTTAGTTAATTTTACCTTCTTAAAGTCATTTATACTCGAAGAACCTTAGGAAAATTGTGACTTTTGTATAGATAACACATTGTTGATGTATAATCATTTTTTTATTTATTATTACGCTTAAAATAATAGCTAAAGTTAAGTTAAAGATCACTACAAATGTTTTGCGCGGCGATCACATAGGTAGTTAGGCACTTTTTGTCATATTATGCTAATTTCTATTTCACGAATTGCCGAAAACTCCTACCTACTGAATATATAATCCTTTGTTGAAGTACCCTAATTTTTTTTTATTAGTTATCTTGAAATATTAAGCATTGTCAATCCATGTATCGATCAAATAGGGAGTTAGTTAATTTGACCTTCTTAAAGTCATTTCTACTCGAAGAACCTTAGGAAAATTGCGACTTTTGTATAGATAACACTATGTTGATGTATAATCATTTTTTTTATTTATTATTACGCTTCAAATAATAGCTAAAGTTAAGTTAAAGATCACTACAAATGTTTTACGCGGCGATCACAAAGGTAGTTAGGCATTTTTTGTCATATTATGCTCATTTCTGTTTGACGAATTGCCGAAAACTCCTTCCTATTGAATATATAATCCTTTGTTGAAGTACCCTAATTTTTTATTTATTAGTTATCTTGAAATATTAAGCATTGTCAATCCTTGTATCGATCAAATAGGTAGTTAGTTAATTTGACCTTCTTAAAGTCATTTCTACTCGAAGAACCTTAAGAAAATTGCAACTTTTGTATAGATAACACTATGTTGATGTATGATCATTTTTTTATTTATTATTACGTTTCTAATAATAGCTAGATTCAAGTTAAGGATTACTGCAAATGTTTTGCGCGGCGATCAAATAGGTAGTTAGGCATTTTTTGTCATATTATGCTAATTTCAGTTTTACGAATTGCCGAAAACTCCTACCTATTGACTATATAATCCTTTGTTGAAGTACCCTAATATTTTATTTATTAGTTATCTTGAAATATTAAGCATTGTCAATCCATGTATCGATCAAATAGGTAGTTAGTTAATTTGACCTTCTTTAAGTCATTTCTACTCGAAGAACCTTAGGAAAATTGTGACTTTTGAATAGATAACACTATGTTGATGTATGATCATTTTTTTATTTATTATTATGCTTCAAATAATAGCAAAAGTTAAGTTAAGGATCACTACAAATGTTTTGCGCGGCGATCACATAGGTAGTTAGGCGTTTTTTGTCATATTATGCTCATTTCTGTTTGACGAATTTCCGAAAACTCCTACCTATTGAATATATAATCCTTTGTTGAAGTACCCTAATTTTTTATTTATTAGTTATCTTGAAATATTAAGCATTGTCAATCCATGTATCGATCAAATAGGTAGTTAGTTAATTTGACCTTCTTAAAGTCATTTCTACTTGAAGAACTTTAGTAAAATTGCGACTTTTGTATAGATAATACTATATTGATGTATGATCATTTTTTTATTTATTATTACGTTTCAAATAATAGCTAGAGTCAAGGTAAGGATCACTGCAAATGTTTTGCGCGGCGATCAATTAGGTAATTATGCATTTTTTCTCTTATTATTCTAAATTCTGTTTCACGAATTGCCGAAAACTCCTACCTATTGAATATATAATCATTTGTTAAAGTACCCTAATTTTTTATTAATTAGTTATCTTGAAATATTAAGCATTGTCAGTCCATGTATCGATCAAATAGGGAGTTAGTTAATTTGACCTTCTTAAAGTCATTTCTACTCGAAGAACCTTAGTAAAATTTTGACTTTTGTATAGATAATACTATGTTGATGTATGATCAATTTTTTATTAATTATTTCGCTTCAAATAATAGCTAGAGCCAAGTTAAGGATCACTGCAAATGTTTTACGCGGCGATCAAATAGGAAGTTAGGCATTTTTTATCATATTTTGCTCATTTCTGTTTGACGAATTGCCGAAAACTCCTACCTATTGAATATATAATCCTTTGTTGTAGTATTCTAATTTTTTATTTATTAGTTATCTTGAAATTTTAGGTATTGTCTATCCATGTATCGATCAAATAGGGAGTTAGTTAATTTGACCTACTTAAAGTCATTTCTACTCGAAGAATCTTAGTAAAATTTTGACTTTTGTATAGATAATACTATGTTGATGTATGATCAATTTTTTTATTAATTATTACGCTTCAAATAATAGCTAAAGTCAAGTTAAGGATTACTGCAAATGTTTTGCGCGGCGATCAAATAGGTAGTTAGGCATTTTTTGTCATATTATGCTCATTTCTGTTTTACGAATTGCCGAAAACTCCTACCTATTGAATATATAATCCTTTGTTGAAGTACCCTAATTTTTTTTTATTAGTTATCTTGAAATATTAAGCTTCTCAATCCATGTATCGATCAAATATGGAGTTAGTTAATTTGACCTTCTTAAAGTCATTTCTACTTGAAGAACATTAGGAAAATTGTGACTTTTGTATAGATAACACTATGTTGTTGTATGATCATTTTTTTATTTATTATTACGCTTCAAATAATAGCTAGAGTCAAGTTAAGGATTACTGCAAATGTTTTGCGCGGCGATCAAATAGGTAGTTAGGCATTTTTTGTCATATTATGCTCATTTCTGTTTTACGAATTGCCGAAAACTCCTACCTATTTAATATATAATCCTTTGTTGAAGTACCCTAATTTTTTTTTATTAGTTATCTTGAAATATTAAGCTTCTCAATCCATGTATCGATCAAATAGGGAGTTAGTTAATTTGACCTTCTTAAAGTCATTTCTATTCAAAGAACATTAGGAAAATTGTGACTTTTGTATAGATAACACTATGTTGATGTATGATCATTTTTTTATTTATTATTATGCTTTAAATAATAGCAAAAGTTAAGTTAAGGATCACTACAAATGTTTTGCGCGGCGATCACATAGGTAGTTAGGCGTTTTTTGTCATATTATGCTCATTTCTGTTTGACGAATTGCCGAAAACTCCTACCTATTGAATATATAATCCTTTGTTGAAGTACCCTAATTTTTTATTTATTAATTATCTTGAAATATTAAGCATTGTCAATCCATGTATCGATCAAATAGGTAGTTAGTTAATTTGACCTTCTTAAAGTCATTTCTACTCGAAGAACTTTAGTAAAATTGCGACTTTTGTATAGATAACACTATATTGATGTATGATCATTTTTTTATTTATTATTACGTTTCAAATAATAGCTAGAGTCAAGTTAAGGATCACTGCAAATGTTTTGCGCGGCGATCAATTAGGTAGTTATGCATTTTTTCTCTTATTATGCTAATTTCTGTTTCACGAATTGCCGAAAACTCCTACCTATTGAATATATAATCCTTTGTTGAAGTACCCTAATATTTTATTTATTAGTTATCTTGAAATATTAAGCATTTTCAATCCATGTATCGATCAAATAGGTAGTTAGTTAATTTGACCTTCTTTAAGTCATTTCTACTCGAAGAACCTTAGGAAAATTGTGACTTTTGTATAGATAACACTATGTTGATGTATGATCATTTTTTTATTTATTATTACGCTTCAAATAATAGCTAAAGTTAAGTTAAGGATCACTACAAATGTTTTGCGCGGTGATCACATAGGTAGTTAGGCATTTTTTGTCATATTATGCTCATTTCTGTTTGACGAATTGCCGAAAACTCCTACCTATTAAATATATAATCCTTTGTTGAAGTACCCTAATTTTTTATTTATTAGTTATCTTGAAATATTAAGCATTGTCAATCCATGTATCGATCAAATAGGTAGTTAGTTAATTTGACCTTCTTTAAGTCATTTCTACTCGAAGAACCTTAGGAAAATTGTGACTTTTGTATAGATAACACTATGTTGATGTATGATCATTTTTTTATTTATTATTATGCTTTAAATAATAGCAAAAGTTAAGTTAAGGATCACTACAAATGTTTTGCGCGGCGATCACATAGGTAGTTAGGCGTTTTTTGTCATATTATGCTCATTTATGTTTGACGAATTGCCGAAAACTCCTAACTATTGAATATATAATCCTTTGTTGAAGTACCCTAATTTTTTATTTATTAGTTATCTTGAAATATTAGGCATTGTCAATCCTTGTATCGATCAAATAGGTAGTTAGTTAATTTGACCTTCTTAAAGTCATTTCAACTCGAAGAACCTTAGGAAAATTGCGACTTTTGTATAGATAACACTATGTTGATGTATGATCATTTTTTTATTTATTATTACGTTTCAAATAATAGCTAGAGTCAAGTTAAGGATCACTGCAAATGTTTTGCGCGGCGATCAATTAGGTAGTTATGCATTTTTTCTCTTATTATGCTAATTTCTGTTTCACGAATTGCCGAAAACTCCTACCTATTGAATATATAATCCTTTGTTGAAGTACCCTAATATTTTATTTATTAGTTATCTTGAAATATTAAGCATTTTCAATCCATGTATCGATCAAATAGGTAGTTAGTTAATTTGACCTTTTTTAAGTCATTTCTACTCGAAGAACCTTAGGAAAATTGTGACTTTTGTATAGATAACACTATGTTGATGTATGATCATTTTTTTATTTATTATTACGCTTCAAATAATAGCTAAAGTTAAGTTAAGGATCACTACAAATGTTTTGCGCGGTGATCACATAGGTAGTTAGGCATTTTTTGTCATATTATGCTCATTTCTGTTTGACGAATTGCCGAAAACTCCTACCTATTAAATATATAATCCTTTGTTGTAGTATTCTAATTTTTTATTTATTAGTTATCTTGAAATATTAAGCATTGTCAATCCATGTATCGATCAAATAGGTAGTTAGTTAATTTGACCTTCTTAAAGTCATTTCTACTCGAAGAACCTTAAGAAAATTGCGACTTTTGTATAGATAACACTATGTTGATGTATGATCATTTTTTTATTTATTATTACGTTTCAAATAATAGCTAGAGTCAAGTTAAGGATCACTGCAAATGTTTTGCGCGGCGATCAAATAGGTAGTTATGCATTTTTTGTCATATTATGCTAATTTCTGTTTCACGAATTGCCGAAAACTCCTTCCTATTGAATATATAATCCTTTGTTGAAGTACCCTAATTTTATATTTATTAGTTATCTTGAAATATTAAGCATTGTCAATCCATGTATCGATCAAATAGGGAGTTAGTTAATTTGACCTTCTTAAAGTCATTTCTACTCGAAGAACCTTAGGAAAATTGCGACTATTGTATAGATAACACTATGTTGATGTATGATCAATTTTTTATTAATTATTATGCTTCAAATAATAGCTAGGGTCAAGTTAAGGATCACTGCAAATGTTTTGCGCGGCGATCAAATAGGTAGTTAGGCATTTTTTATCATATTTTGCTCATTTCTGTTGGACGAATTGCCGAAAACTCCTACCTATTGAATATATAATCCTTTGTTGTAGTATTCTAATTTTTTATTTATTAGTTATCTTGAAATTTTAGGTATTGTCAATTCATGTATCGATCAAATAGAGAGTTAGTTAATTTGACCTTCTTAAAGTCATTTCTACTCGAAGAACCTTAGGAAAATTTTGACTTTTGTATAGATAATACTATGTTGATGTATCATCAATTTTTTTATTAATTATTACGCTTCAAACAATAGCTAAAGTCAAGTTAAGGATCACTGCAAATGTTTTGCGCGGCGATCAAATAGGTAGTTAGGCATTTTTTGTCATATTATGCTCATTTCTGTTTTACGAATTGCCGAAAACTCCTACCTATTGAATATATAATCCTTTGTTGAAGTACCCTAATTTTTTATTTATTAGTTATCTTGAAATATTAAGCATTGTCAATCCATGTATCGATCAAATAGGGAGTTAGTTAATTCGACCTTCTTAAAGTCATTTCTACTCGAAGAACCTTAGGAAAATTGCGACTTTTGTATAGATAACAATATGTTGATGTATGATCAATTTTTTATTAATTATTTCGCTTCAAATAATAGCTAGAGCCAAGTTAAGGATCACTGCAAATGTTTTGCGCGGCGATCAAATAGGAAGTTAGGCATGTTTTATCATATTTTGCTCATTTCTGTTTGACGAATTGCCGAAAACTCCTACCTATTGAATATATAATCCTTTGTTGTAGTATTCTAATTTTTTATTTATTAGTTATCTTGAAATTTTAGGTATTGTCAATCCATGTATCGATCAAATAGGGAGTTTGTTAATTTGACCTTCTTAAAGTCATTTCTACTCGAAGAACCTTAGGAAAATTGCGACTATTGTATAGATAACACTATGTTGATGTATGATCAATTTTTTATTAATTATTACGATTCAAAAAATAGCTAGAGTCAAGTTAAGGATCACTGCAAATGTTTTGCGCGGCGATCAAATAGGAAGTTAGGCATGTTTTATCATATTTTGCTCATTTCTGTTTGACGAATTGCCGAAAACTCCTACCTATTGAATATATAATCCTTTGTTGTAGTATTCTAATTTTTTATTTATTAGTTATCTTGAAATTTTAGGTATTGTCAATCCATGTATCGATCAAATAGGGAGTTTGTTAATTTGACCTTCTTAAAGTCATTTCTACTCGAAGAACCTTAGTAAAATTTTGACTTTTGTATAGATAACACTATGTTGATGTATGATCAATTTTTTATTAATTATTACGATTCAAAAAATAGCTAGAGTCAAGTTAAGGATCACTGCAAATGTTTTGCGCGGCGATCAAATAGGTAGTTAGGCATTTTTTGTCATATTATGCTCATTTTTGTTTCACAAATTGCCGAAAACTCCTACCTATTGAATATATAATACTTTGTTGAATTACCCTAATTTTTTATTTCTTAGTAATCTGGAAATATTAAGCATTGTCAATCCATGTATCGATCAAATAGGTAGTTAGTTAATTTGACCTTCTTAAAGTCATTTCTACTCGAAGAACCTTAGTAAAATTTTGACTTTTGTATAGATAACACTATGTTGATGTATGATCAATTTTTTTTATTAATTATTACGATTCAAATAATAGCTAGAGTCAAGTTAAGGATCACTACAAATGTTTTGCGCGGCGATCAAATAGGTTATTAGGCATTTTTTGTCATATTTTGCTCATTTCTGTTTGACGAATTGCCGAAAACTCCTACCTATTGAATATATAATCCTTTGTTGTAGTATTCTAATTTTTTATTTATTAGTTATCTCGAAATTTTAGGTATTGTCAATCCATGTATCGATCAAATATGGAGTTTGTTAATTTGACCTTCTTAAAGTCATTTCTACTCGAAGAACCTTAGGAAAATTTTGACTTTTGTATAGATAATACTATGTTGATGTATGATCAATTTTTTTATTAATTATTACGCTTCAAATAATAGCTAAAGTCAAGTTAAGGATCACTGCAAATGTTTTGCGCGGCGATCAAATAGGAAGTTAGGCATGTTTTATCATATTTTGCTCATTTCTGTTTGACGAATTGCCGAAAACTCCTACCTATTGAATATATAATCCTTTGTTGAAGTACCCTAATTTTATATTTATTAGTTATCTTGAAATATTAAGCATTGTCAATCCATGTATCGATCAAATAGGGAGTTAGTTAATTTGACCTTCTTAAAGTCATTTCTACTCGAAGAACCTTAGGAAAATTGCGACTATTGTATAGATAACACTATGTTGATGTATGATCAATTTTTTATTAATTATTATGCTTCAAATAATAGCTAGGGTCAAGTTAAGGATCACTGCAAATGTTTTGCGCGGCGATCAAATAGGTAGTTAGGCATTTTTTATCATATTTTGCTCATTTCTGTTGGACGAATTGCCGAAAACTCCTACCTATTGAATATATAATCCTTTGTTGTAGTATTCTAATTTTTTATTTATTAGTTATCTTGAAATTTTAGGTATTGTCAATTCATGTATCGATCAAATAGAGAGTTAGTTAATTTGACCTTCTTAAAGTCATTTCTACTCGAAGAACCTTAGGAAAATTTTGACTTTTGTATAGATAATACTATGTTGATGTATGATCAATTTTTTTATTAATTATTACGCTTCAAATAATAGCTAAAGTCAAGTTAAGGATCACTGCAAATGTTTTGCGCGGCGATCAAATAGGAAGTTAGGCATGTTTTATCATATTTTGCTCGTTTCTGTTTGACGAATTGCCGAAAACTCCTACCTATTGAATATATAATCCTTTGTTGAAGTACCCTAATTTTATATTTATTAGTTATCTTGAAATATTAAGCATTGTCAATCCATGTATCGATCAAATAGGGAGTTAGTTAATTTGACCTTCTTAAAGTCATTTCTACTCGAAGAACCTTAGGAAAATTGCGACTATTGTATAGATAACACTATGTTGATGTATGATCAATTTTTTATTAATTATTATGCTTCAAATAATAGCTAGGGTCAAGTTAAGGATCACTGCAAATGTTTTGCGCGGCGATCAAATAGGTAGTTAGGCATTTTTTATCATATTTTGCTCATTTCTGTTGGACGAATTGCCGAAAACTCCTACCTATTGAATATATAATCCTTTGTTGTAGTATTCTAATTTTTTATTTATTAGTTATCTTGAAATTTTAGGTATTGTCAATTCATGTATCGATCAAATAGAGAGTTAGTTAATTTGACCTTCTTAAAGTCATTTCTACTCGAAGAACCTTAGGAAAATTTTGACTTTTGTATAGATAATACTATGTTGATGTATGATCAATTTTTTTATTAATTATTACGCTTCAAATAATAGCTAAAGTCAAGTTAAGGATCACTGCAAATGTTTTGCGCGGCGATCAAATAGGTAGTTAGGCATTTTTTGTCATATTATGCTCATTTCTGTTTTACGAATTGCCGAAAACTCCTACCTATTGAATATATAATCCTTTGTTGAAGTACCCTAATTTTTTATTTATTAGTTATCTTGAAATATTAAGCATTGTCAATCCATGTATCGATCAAATAGGGAGTTAGTTAATTCGACCTTCTTAAAGTCATTTCTACTCGAAGAACCTTAGGAAAATTGCGACTTTTGTATAGATAACAATATGTTGATGTATGATCAATTTTTTATTAATTATTTCGCTTCAAATAATAGCTAGAGCCAAGTTAAGGATCACTGCAAATGTTTTGCGCGGCGATCAAATAGGAAGTTAGGCATGTTTTATCATATTTTGCTCATTTCTGTTTGACGAATTGCCGAAAACTCCTACCTATTGAATATATAATCCTTTGTTGTAGTATTCTAATTTTTTATTTATTAGTTATCTTGAAATTTTAGGTATTGTCAATCCATGTATCGATCAAATAGGGAGTTTGTTAATTTGACCTTCTTAAAGTCATTTCTACTCGAAGAACGTTAGGAAAATTGCGACTATTGTATAGATAACACTATGTTGATGTATGATCAATTTTTTATTAATTATTACGATTCAAAAAATAGCTAGAGTCAAGTTAAGGATCACTGCAAATGTTTTGCGCGGCGATCAAATAGGAAGTTAGGCATGTTTTATCATATTTTGCTCATTTCTGTTTGACGAATTGCCGAAAACTCCTACCTATTGAATATATAATCCTTTGTTGTAGTATTCTAATTTTTTATTTATTAGTTATCTTGAAATTTTAGGTATTGTCAATCCATGTATCGATCAAATAGGGAGTTTGTTAATTTGACCTTCTTAAAGTCATTTCTACTCGAAGAACCTTAGTAAAATTTTGACTTTTGTATAGATAACACTATGTTGATGTATGATCAATTTTTTATTAATTATTACGATTCAAAAAATAGCTAGAGTCAAGTTAAGGATCACTGCAAATGTTTTGCGCGGCGATCAAATAGGTAGTTAGGCATTTTTTGTCATATTATGCTCATTTCTGTTTCACGAATTGCCGAAAACTCCTACCTATTGAATATATAATACTTTGTTGAATTACCCTAATTTTTTATTTCTTAGTAATCTGGAAATATTAAGCATTGTCAATCCATGTATCGATCAAATAGGTAGTTAGTTAATTTGACCTTCTTAAAGTCATTTCTACTCGAAGAACCTTAGTAAAATTTTGACTTTTGTATAGATAACACTATGTTGATGTATGATCAATTTTTTTTATTAATTATTACGATTCAAATAATAGCTAGAGTCAAGTTAAGGATCACTGCAAATGTTTTGCGCGGCGATCAAATAGGTTATTAGGCATTTTTTTGTCATATTTTGCTCATTTCTGTTTGACGAATTGCCGAAAACTCCTACCTATTGAATATATAATCCTTTGTTGTAGTATTCTAATTTTTTATTTATTAGTTATCTCGAAATTTTAGGTATTGTCAATCCATGTATCGATCAAATATGGAGTTAGTTAATTTGACCTTCTTAAAGTCATTTCTACTCGAAGAACCTTAGGAAAATTTTGACTTTTGTATAGATAATACTATGTTGATGTATGATCAATTTTTTTATTAATTATTACGCTTCAAATAATAGCTAAAGTCAAGTTAAGGATCACTGCAAATGTTTTGCGCGGCGATCAAATAGGAAGTTAGGCATGTTTTATCATATTTTGCTCATTTCTGTTTGACGAATTGCCGAAAACTCCTACCTATTTAATATATAATCCTTTGTTGAAGTACCCTAATTTTTTATTTGTTAGTTATCTTGAAATATTAATCATTGTCAATCCATGTATCGATCAAATAGGGAGTTAGTTAATTTGACCTACTTAAAGTCATTTCTACTCGAAGAACCTTAGGAAAATTGCGACTTTTGTATAGATAACACTATGTTGATGTAAGATCATTTTTTTATTTATTATTACGTTTCAAATAATAGCTAGAGTCAAGTTAAGGATCACTGCAAATGTTTTGCGCGGCGATCAAATAGGTAGTTAAGCATTTTTTGTCATATTATGCTAATTTCTGTTTCACGAATTGCCGAAAACTCCTACCTATTGAATATATAATCCTTTGTTGAAGTACCCTAATTTTTTATTTGTTAGTTATCTTGAAATATTAATCATTGTCAATCCATGTATGGATCAAATAGGGAGTTAGTTAATTTGACCTACTTAAAGTCATTTCTACTCGAAGAACCTTAGGAAAATTGCGACTTTTGTATAGATAACACTATGTTGATGTAAGATCATTTTTTTATTTATTATTACGTTTCAAATAATAGCTAGAGTCAAGTTAAGGATCACTGCAAATGTTTTGCGCGGCGATCAAATAGGTAGTTAGGCATTTTTTGTCATATTATGCTAATTTCTGTTTCACGAATTGCCGAAAACTCCTACCTATTGAATATATAATCCTTTGTTGAAGTACCCTAATTTTTTATTTATTAGTTATCTTGAAATATTAAGCATTGTCAATCCATGTATCGATCAAATAGGGAGTTAGTTAATTTGACCTTCTTAAAGTCATTTCTACTCGAAGAACCTTAGGAAAATAGCGACTTTTGTATAGATAACACTATGTTGATGTATAATCATTTTTTTATTTATTATTACGCTTCAAATAATAGCTAAAGTTGAGTTAAAGATCACTTCAAATGTTTTGCGCGGCGATCACATAGGTAGATAGGCATTTTTTGTCATATTATGCTCATTTCTGTTTGACGAATTGCCGAAAACTCCTACCTATTGAATATATAATCCTTTGTTGAATTACCCTAATTTTTTCTTTATTAGTTATCTTGAAATATTAAGCATTGTCAATCCTTGTATCGATCAAACATGTAGTTAGTTAATTTGACCTTCTTAAAGTCATTTCTACTCGAAGAACCGTAAGAAAATTGCGACTTTTGTATAGATAACACTATGTTGAAGTATGATCATTTTTTTTATTGATTATTACGCTTCAAATAATAGCTAAAGTTAAGTTAAGGAACACGACAAATGTTTTGCGCGGCGATCACATAGCTAGTTAGGCATTTTTTGTCATATTATGCTCATTTCTGTTTGACGAATTGCCGAAAACTCCTACCTATTGAATATATAATCCTTTGTTGAAGTACCCTAATTTTTTATTTATTTGTTATCTTGAAATATTAAGCATTGTCAATCTATTGATCGATCAAATAGGTAGTTAGTCAATTTGACCTTCTTAAAGTCATTTCTACTCGAAGAACCTTAGGAAAATTGCGACTTTTGTATAGATAACACTATGTTGATGTATGATCAATTTTTTATTAATTATTACCCTTCAAATAATAGCTAGAGTCAAGTTAAGGATCACTGCAAATGTTTTGCAAGGCGATCAAATAGGTAGTTAGGCATTTTATATCATATTTTGCTCATTTCTGTTTGACGAATTGCCGAAAACTCCTACCTATTGAATATATAATCCTTTGTTGAAGTACCCTAATTTTTTTTTATTAGTTATCTTGAAATTTTAAGCATTGTCAATCCATGTATCGATCAAATAGGTAGTTAGTTAATTTGACCTTCTTAAAGTCATTTTTACTCGAATAACATTAGGAAAATTGCTACTTTTGTATAGATAACACTATGTTGATGTATGATCAATTTTTTTTATTAATTATTACGCTTCAAATAATAGCTAGAGTCAAGTTAAGGATCACTGCAAATGTTTTGCGCGGCGATCAAATAGGTTATTAGGCATATTTTGTCATATTTTGCTCATTTCTGTTTGACGAATTGCCGAAAACTCCTACCTATTGAATATATAATCCTTTGTTGTAGTTTTCTAATTTTTTATTTATTAGTTATCTCGAAATTTTAGGTATTGTCAATCCATGTATCGATCAAATAGGTAGTTAGTTAATTTTACCTTCTTAAAGTCATTTCTATTAGAAGAACCTTAGGAAAATTACGAATTTTGTATAGATAACACTACGTTGATGTATGATCATTTTTTTATTTATTATTATGTTTCAAATAATAGCTAGAGTCAAGTAAAGGATCACTGCAAATGTTTTGCGCGGCGATCAAATAGGTAGTTATGCATTTTTTGTCATATTATGCTAATTTCTGTTTCACGAATTGCCGAAAACTCCTACCTATTGAATATATAATCCTTTGTTGAAGTACCCTAATTTTTTAGTTGTTAGTTATCTTGAAATATTAATCATTGTCAATCCATGTATCGATCAAATAGGGAGTTAGTTAATTTGACCTACTTAAAGTCATTTCTACTCGAAGAACCTTAGGAAAATTGCGACTTTTGTATAGATAACACTATGTTGATGTAAGATCATTTTTTTATTTATTATTACGTTTCAAATAATAGCTAGAGTCAAGTTAAGGATCACTGCAAATGTTTTGCGCGGCGATCAAATAGGTAGTTAGGCATTTTTTGTCATATTATGCTAATTTCTGTTTCACGAATTGCCGAAAACTCCTACCTATTGAATATATAATCCTTTGTTGAAGTACCCTAATTTTTTATTTATTAGTTATCTTGAAATATTAAGCATTGTCAATCCATGTATCGATCAAATAGGGAGTTAGTTAATTTGATCTTCTTAAAGTCATTTCTACTCGAAGAACCTTAGGAAAATAGCGACTTTTGTATAGATAACACTATGTTGATGTATGATCAATTTTTTATTAATTATTACGCTTAAAATAATAGTTAGAGTCAAGTTATGGATCACTGCAAATGTTTTGCGCGGCGATCAAATAGGTAGTTAGGCATTTTTTGTCATATTTTGCTCATTTCTGTTTGACGAATTGCCGAAAACTCCTACCTATTGAATATATAATCCTTTGTTGTAGTATTCTAATTTTTTATTTATTAGTTATCTTGAAATATTAAGCATTGTCAATCCATGTATCGATCAAATAGGTAGTTAGTTAATTTGACCTTCTTAAAGTCATTTCTACTCGAAGAACATTAGGAAAATTGTGACTTTTGTATAGATAACACATTGTTGATGTATAATCATTTTTTTATTTATTATTACGCTTCAAATAATAGCTAAAGTTAAGTTAAAGATCACTTCAAATGTTTTGCGCGGCGATCACATAGGTAGTTAGGCATTTTTTGTCATATTATGCTCATTTCTGTTTGACGAATTGCCGAAAACTCCTACCTATTGAATATATAATCCTTTGTTGAATTACCCTAATTTTTTTCTTTATTAGTTATCTTGAAATATTAAGCATTGTCAATCCTTGTATCGATCAAACAGGTAGTTAGTTAATTTGACCTTCTTAAAGTCATTTCTACTCGAAGAACCTTAAGAAAATTGCGACTTTTGTATAGATAACACTATGTTGAAGTAGGATCATTTTTTTTATTGATTATTACGCTTCAAATAATAGCTAAAGTTAAGTTAAGGAACACGACAAATGTTTTGCGCGGCGATCACATAGCTAGTTAGGCATTTTTTGTCATATTATGCTCATTTCTGTTTGACGAATTGCCGAAAACTCCTACCTATTGAATATATAATCCTTTGTTGAAGTACCCTAATTTTTTATTTATTTGTTATCTTGAAATATTAAGCATTGTCAATCTATTGATCGATCAAATAGGTAGTTAGTCAATTTGACCTTCTTAAAGTCATTTCTACTCGAAGAACCTTAGGAAAATTGCGACTTTTGTATAGATAACACTATGTTGATGTATGATCAATTTTTTATTAATTATTACCCTTCAAATAATAGCTAGAGTCAAGTTAAGGATCACTGCAAATGTTTTGCAAGGCGATCAAATAGGTAGTTAGGCATTTTTTGTAATATTTTGCTCATTTCTGTTTGACGAATTGCCGAAAACTCCTACCTATTGAATATATAATCCTTTGTTGAAGTACCCTAATTTTTTTTTATTAGTTATCTTGAAATTTTAAGCATTGTCAATCCATGTATCGATCAAATAGGTAGTCAGTTAATTTGACCTTCTTAAAGTCATTTCTACTCGAAGAACATTAGGAAAATTGCTACTTTTGTATAGATAACACTATGTTGATGTATGATCAATTTTTTTTATTAATTAATACGCTTCAAATAATAGCTAGAGTCAAGTTAAGGATCACTGCAAATGTTTTGCGCGGCGATCAAATAGGTTATTAGGCATTTTTTGTCATATTTTGCTCATTTCTGTTTGACGAATTGCCGAAAACTCCTACCTATTGAATATATAATCCTTTGTTGTAGTTTTCTAATTTTTTATTTATTAGTTATCTCGAAATTTTAGGTATTGTCAATCCATGTATCGATCAAATAGGTAGTTAGTTAATTTTACCTTCTTAAAGTCATTTCTATTAGAAGAACCTTAGGAAAATTACGAATTTTGTATAGATAACACTACGTTGATGTATGATCATTTTTTTATTTATTATTACGTTTCAAATAATAGCTAGAGTCAAGTAAAGGATCACTGCAAATGTTTTGCGCGGCGATCAAATAGGTAGTTATGCATTTTTTGTCATATTATGCTAATTTCTGTTTCACGAATTGCCGAAAACTCCTACCTATTGAATATATAATCCTTTGTTGAAGTACCCTAATTTTTTATTTGTTAGTTATCTTGAAATATTAATCATTGTCAATCCATGTATCGATCAAATAGGGAGTTAGTTAATTTGACCTACTTAAAGTCATTTCTACTCGAAGAACCTTAGGAAAATTGCGACTTTTGTATAGATAACACTATGTTGATGTAAGATCATTTTTTTATTTATTATTATGTTTCAAATAATAGCTAGAGTCAAGTTAAGGATCACTGCAAATGTTTTGCGCGGCGATCAAATAGGTAGTTAGGCATTTTGTGTCATATTATGCTAATTTCTGTTTCACGAATTTCCGAAAACTCCTACCTATTGAATATATAATCCTTTGTTGAAGTACCCTAATTTTTTATTTATTAGTTATCTTGAAATATTAAGCATTGTCAATCCATGTATCGATCAAATAGGGAGTTAGTTAATTTGACCTTCTTAAAGTCATTTCTACTCGAAGAACCTTAGGAAAATTGCGACTTTTGTATAGATAACACTATGTTGATGTATGATCAATTTTTTATTAATTATTACGCTTAAAATAATAGTTAGAGTCAAGTTAAGGATCACTGCAAATGTTTTGCGCGGCGATCAAATAGGTAGTTAGGCATTTTTTGTCATATTTTGCTCATTTCTGTTTGACGAATTGCCGAAAACTCCTACCTATTGAATATATAATCCTTTGTTGTAGTATTAAAATTTTTTATTTATTAGTTATCTTGAAATATTAAGCATTGTCAATCCATGTATCGATCAAATAGGTAGTTAGTTAAATTGACCTTCTTAAAGTCATTTCTACTCGAAGAACCTTAGGAAAATTGTGACTTTTGTATAGATAACACATTGTTGATGTATAATCATTTTTTTATTTATTATTACGCTTCAAATAATAGCTAAAGTTAAGTTAAAGATCACTTCAAATGTTTTGCGCGGCGATCACATAGGTAGTTAGGCATTTTTTGTCATATTATGCTCATTTCTGTTTGACGAATTGCCGAAAACTCCTACCTATTGAATATATAATCCTTTGTTGAATTACCCTAATTTTTTCTTTATTAGTTATCTTGAAATATTAAGCATTGTCAATCCTTGTATCGATCAAACAGGTAGTTAGTTAATTTGACCTTCTTAAAGTCATTTCTACTCGAAGAACCTTAAGAAAATTGTGACTTTTGTATAGATAACACATTGTTGATGTATAATCATTTTTTTATTTATTATTACGCTTCAAATAATAGCTAAAGTTAAGTTAAAGATCACTTCAAATGTTTTGCGCGGCGATCACATAGGTAGTTAGGCATTTTTTGTCATATTATGCTCATTTCTGTTTGACGAATTGCCGAAAACTCCTACCTATTGAATATATAATCCTTTGTTGAATTACCCTAATTTTTTCTTTATTAGTTATCTTGAAATATTAAGCATTGTCAATCCTTGTATCGATCAAACAGGTAGTTAGTTAATTTGACCTTCTTAATGTCATTTCTACTCGAAGAACCTTAAGAAAATTGCGACTTTTGTATAGATAACACTATGTTGAAGTAGGATCATTTTTTTTATTGATTATTACGCTTCAAATAATAGCTAAAGTTAAGTTAAGGAACACGACAAATGTTTTGCGCGGCGATCACATAGCTAGTTAGGCATTTTTTGTCATATTATGCTCATTTCTGTTTGACGAATTGCCGAAAACTCCTACCTATTGAATATATAATCCTTTGTTGAAGTACCCTAATTTTTTATTTATTTGTTATCTTGAAATATTAAGCATTGTCAATCTATTGATCGATCAAATAGGTAGTTAGTCAATTTGACCTTCTTAAAGTCATTTCTACTCGAAGAACCTTAGGAAAATTGCGACTTTTGTATAGATAACACTATGTTGATGTATGATCAATTTTTTATTAATTATTACCCTTCAAATAATAGCTAGAGTCAAGTTAAGGATCACTGCAAATGTTTTGCAAGGCGATCAAATAGGTAGTTAGGCATTTTTTGTCATATTTTGCTCATTTCTGTTTGACGAATTGCCGAAAACTCCTACCTATTGAATATATAATCCTTTGTTGAAGTACCCTAATTTTTTTTTTATTAGTTATCTTGAAATTTTAAGCATTGTCAATCCATGTATCGATCAAATAGGTAGTCAGTTAATTTGACCTTCTTAAAGTCATTTCTACTCGAAGAACATTAGGAAAATTGCTACTTTTGTATAGATAACACTATGTTGATGTATGATCAATTTTTTTTATTAATTAATACGCTTCAAATAATAGCTAGAGTCAAGTTAAGGATCACTGCAAATGTTTTGCGCGGCGATCAAATAGGTTATTAGGCATTTTTTGTCATATTTTGCTCATTTCTGTTTGACGAATTGCCGAAAACTCCTACCTATTGAATATATAATCCTTTGTTGTAGTTTTCTAATTTTTTATTTATTAGTTATCTCGAAATTTTAGGTATTGTCAATCCATGTATCGATCAAATAGGTAGTTAGTTAATTTTACCTTCTTAAAGTCATTTCTATTAGAAGAACCTTAGGAAAATTACGAATTTTGTATAGATAACACTACGTTGATGTATGATCATTTTTTTATTTATTATTACGTTTCAAATAATAGCTAGAGTCAAGTAAAGGATCACTGCAAATGTTTTGCGCGGCGATCAAATAGGTAGTTATGCATTTTTTGTCATATTATGCTAATTTCTGTTTCACGAATTGCCGAAAACTCCTACCTATTGAATATATAATCCTTTGTTGAAGTACCCTAATTTTTTATTTGTTAGTTATCTTGAAATATTAATCATTGTCAATCCATGTATCGATCAAATAGGGAGTTAGTTAATTTGACCTACTTAAAGTCATTTCTACTCGAAGAACCTTAGGAAAATTGCGACTTTTGTATAGATAACACTATGTTGATGTAAGATCATTTTTTTATTTATTATTACGTTTCAAATAATAGCTAGAGTCAAGTTAAGGATCACTGCAAATGTTTTGCGCGGCGATCAAATAGGTAGTTAGGCATTTTTTGTCATATTATGCTAATTTCTGTTTCACGAATTTCCGAAAACTCCTACCTATTGAATATATAATCCTTTGTTGAAGTACCCTAATTTTTTATTTATTAGTTATCTTGAAATATTAAGCATTGTCAATCCATGTATCGATCAAATAGGGAGTTAGTTAATTTGACCTTCTTAAAGTCATTTCTACTCGAAGAACCTTAGGAAAATTGCGACTTTTGTATAGATAACACTATGTTGATGTATGATCAATTTTTTATTAATTATTACGCTTAAAATAATAGTTAGAGTCAAGTTAAGGATCACTGCAAATGTTTTGCGCGGCGATCAAATAGGTAGTTAGGCATTTTTTGTCATAATTTGCTCATTTCTGTTTGACGAATTGCCGAAAACTCCTACCTATTGAATATATAATCCTTTGTTGTAGTATTATAATTTTTTATTTATTAGTTATCTTGAAATATTAAGCATTGTCAATCCATGTATCGATCAAATAGGTAGTTAGTTAAATTGACCTTCTTAAAGTCATTTCTACTCGAAGAACCTTAGGAAAATTGTGACTTTTGTATAGATAACACATTGTTGATGTATAATCATTTTTTTATTTATTATTACGCTTCAAATAATAGCTAAAGTTAAGTTAAAGATCACTTCAAATGTTTTGCGCGGCGATCACATAGGTAGTTAGGCATTTTTTGTCATATTATGCTCATTTCTGTTTGACGAATTGCCGAAAACTCCTACCTATTGAATATATAATCCTTTGTTGAATTACCCTAATTTTTTCTTTATTAGTTATCTTGAAATATTAAGCATTGTCAATCCTTGTATCGATCAAACAGGTAGTTAGTTAATTTGACCTTCTTAAAGTCATTTCTACTCGAAGAACCTTAAGAAAATTGCGACTTTTGTATAGATAACACTATGTTGAAGTATGATCATTTTTTTATTGATTATTACGCTTCAAATAATAAGTAAAGTTAAGTTAAGGAACACGACAAATCTTTTGCGCGGCGATCATATAGCTAGTTAGGCATTTTTTGTCATATTATGCTCATTTCTGTTTGACGAATTGCCGAAAACTCCTACCTATTGAATATATAATCCTTTGTTGAAGTACCCTAATTTTTTATTTATTTGTTATCTTGAAATATTAAGCATTGTCAATCTATTGATCGATCAAATAGGTAGTTAGTCAATTTGACCTTCTTAAAGTCATTTCTACTCGAAGAACCTTAGGAAAATTGCGACTTTTGTATAGATAACACTATGTTGATGTATGATCAATTTTTTATTAATTATTACCCTTCAAATAATAGCTAGAGTCAAGTTAAGGATCACTGCAAATGTTTTGCAAGGCGATCAAATAGGTAGTTATGCATTTTTTGTCATATTTTGCTCATTTCTGTTTGACGAATTGCCGAAAACTCCTACCTATTGAATATATAATCCTTTGTTGAAGTACCCTAATTTTTTTTTATTAGTTATCTTGAAATTTTAAGCATTGTCAATCCATGTATCGATCAAATAGGTAGTCAGTTAATTTGACCTTCTTAAAGTCATTTCTACTCGAAGAACATTAGGAAAATTGCTACTTTTGTATAGATAACACTATGTTGATGTATGATCAATTTTTTTTATTAATTAATACGCTTCAAATAATAGCTAGAGTCAAGTTAAGGATCACTGCAAATGTTTTGCGCGGCGATCAAATAGGTTATTAGGCATTTTTTGTCATATTTTGCTCATTTCTGTTTGACGAATTGCCGAAAACTCCTACCTATTGAATATATAATCCTTTGTTGTAGTTTTCTAATTTTTTATTTATTAGTTATCTCGAAATTTTAGGTATTGTCAATCCATGTATCGATCAAATAGGTAGTTAGTTAATTTTACCTTCTTAAAGTCATTTCTATTAGAAGAACCTTAGGAAAATTACGAATTTTGTATAGATAACACTACGTTGATGTATGATCATTTTTTTATTTATTATTACGTTTCAAATAATAGCTAGAGTCAAGTAAAGGATCACTGCAAATGTTTTGCGCGGCGATCAAATAGGTAGTTATGCATTTTTTGTCATATTATGCTAATTTCTGTTTCACGAATTGCCGAAAACTCCTACCTATTGAATATATAATCCTTTGTTGAAGTACCCTAATTTTTTATTTGTTAGTTATCTTGAAATATTAATCATTGTCAATCCATGTATCGATCAAATAGGGAGTTAGTTAATTTGACCTACTTAAAGTCATTTCTACTCGAAGAACCTTAGGAAAATTGCGACTTTTGTATAGATAACACTATGTTGATGTAAGATCATTTTTTTATTTATTATTACGTTTCAAATAATAGCTAGAGTCAAGTTAAGGATCACTGCAAATGTTTTGCGCGGCGATCAAATAGGTAGTTAGGCATTTTTTGTCATATTATGCTAATTTCTGTTTCACGAATTTCCGAAAACTCCTACCTATTGAATATATAATCCTTTGTTGAAGTACCCTAATTTTTTATTTATTAGTTATCTTGAAATATTAAGCATTGTCAATCCATGTATCGATCAAATAGGGAGTTAGTTAATTTGACCTTCTTAAAGTCATTTCTACTCGAAGAACCTTAGGAAAATTGCGACTTTTGTATAGATAACACTATGTTGATGTATGATCAATTTTTTATTAATTATTACGCTTAAAATAATAGTTAGAGTCAAGTTAAGGATCACTGCAAATGTTTTGCGCGGCGATCAAATAGGTAGTTAGGCATTTTTTGTCATATTTTGCTCATTTCTGTTTGACGAATTGCCGAAAACTCCTACCTATTGAATATATAATCCTTTGTTGTAGTATTATAATTTTTTATTTATTAGTTATCTTGAAATATTAAGCATTGTCAATCCATGTATCGATCAAATAGGTAGTTAGTTAAATTGACCTTCTTAAAGTCATTTCTACTCGAAGAACCTTAGGAAAATTGTGACTTTTGTATAGATAACACATTGTTGATGTATAATCATTTTTTTATTTATTATTACGCTTCAAATAATAGCTAAAGTTAAGTTAAAGATCACTTCAAATGTTTTGCGCGGCGATCACATAGGTAGTTAGGCATTTTTTGTCATATTATGCTCATTTCTGTTTGACGAATTGCCGAAAACTCCTACCTATTGAATATATAATCCTTTGTTGAATTACCCTAATTTTTTCTTTATTAGTTATCTTGAAATATTAAGCATTGTCAATCCTTGTATCGATCAAACAGGTAGTTAGTTAATTTGACCTTCTTAAAGTCATTTCTACTCGAAGAACCTTAAGAAAATTGCGACTTTTGTATAGATAACACTATGTTGAAGTATGATCATTTTTTTTATTGACTATTACGCTTCAAATAATAAGTAAAGTTAAGTTAAGGAACACGACAAATCTTTTGCGCGGCGATCACATAGCTAGTTAGGCATTTTTTGTCATATTATGCTCATTTCTGTTTGACGAATTGCCGAAAACTCCTCCCTATTGAATATATAATCCTTTGTTGAAGTACCCTAATTTTTTATTTATTTGTTATCTTGAAATATTAAGCATTGTCAATCTATTGATCGATCAAATAGGTAGTTAGTCAATTTGACCTTCTTAAAGTCATTTCTACTCGAAGAACCTTAGGAAAATTGCGACTTTCGTATAGATAACACTATGTTGATGTATGATCATTTTTTTATTTACTATTACGCTTCAAATAATTGCTAGTGTCATGTTAAGGATCACTGCAAATGTTTTGCAAGGCGATCAAATAGTTAGTTAGGCATTTTTTGTCATATTTTGCTCATTTCTGTTTGACGAATTGCCGAAAACTCCTACCTATTGAATATATAATCCTTTGTTGAAGTACCCTAATTTTTTTTTATTAGTTATCTTGAAATTTTAAGCATTGTCAATCCATGTATAGATCAAATAGGTAGTTAGTTAATTTTACCTTCTTAAAGTCATTTCTACTCGAAGAACCTTAGGAAAATTGCGACTTTTGTATAGATAACACTATGTTGATGTATGATCATTTTTTTATTTACTATTACGCTTCAAATAATTGCTAGTGTCATGTTAAGGAACACTGCAAATGTTTTGCGCAGCGATCAAATAGGTAGTTAGGTATTTTTCGTCATATTATGCTCATTTCTGTTTGACGAATTGCCGAAAACTCCTACCTATTGAATATATAATCCTTTGTTGAAGTACCCTAATTTTTTTTTATTAGTTATCTTGAACTTTTAAGCATTGTCAATCCATGTATCGATCAAATAGGTAGTTAGTTAATTTTACCTTCTTAAAGTCATTTCAACTCGAAGAACCTTAGGAAAATTACGACTTTTGTATAGATAACACATTGTTGATGTATAATCATTTTTTTATTTTTTATTACGCTTCAAATAATAGCTAAAGTTAAGTTAAAGATCACTACAAATGTTTTGCGCGGCGATCACATAGGTAGTTAGGCATTTTTTGTCATATTATGCTCATTTCTGTTTGACGAATTGCCGAAAACTCCTACCTATTGAATATATAATCCTTTGTTGAAGTACCCTAATTTTTTATTTATTAGTTATCTTGAAATATTAAGCATTGTCAATCCTTGTATCGATCAAATTGGTAGTTAGTTAATTTGACCTTCTTAAAGTCATATCTACTCGAAGAAACTTAAGAAAATTGCGACTTTTGTATAGATAACACTATGTTGATGTATGATCATTTTTTTTATTTATTCTTACGTGTCAAATAATAGAAAGAGTCAAGTTAAGGATTACTGCAAATGTTTTGCGCGGCGATCAAATAGGTAGTTAGGCATTTTTTGTCATATTATGCTAATTTCTGTTTCACGAATTGCCGAAAACTCCTACCTATTGAATATATAATCCTTTGTTGAAGTACCCTAATTTTTTATTTCTTAGTAATCTGGAAATATTATGCATTGTCAATCCATGTATCGATCAAATAGGTAGTTAGTTAATTTGACATTCTTAAAGTCATTTCTACTCGAAGAACATTAGGAAAATTGCTACTTTTGTATAGATAACACTATGTTGATGTGTGATCAATTTTTTATTAATTATTACGCTTAAAATAATAGTTAGAGTCAAGTTATGGATCACTGCAAATGTTTTGCGCGGCGATCAAATAGGTAGTTAGGCATTTTTTGTCATATTTTGCTCATTTCTGTTTGACGAATTGCCGAAAACTCCTACCTATTGAATATATAATCCTTTGTTGTAGTTTTCTAATTTTTTATTTATTAGTTATCTCGAAATTTTAGGTATTGTCAATCCATGTATCGATCAAATAGGTAGTTAGTTAATTTTACCTTCTTAAAGTCATTTCTATTAGAAGAACCTTAGGAAAATTACGAATTTTGTATAGATAACACTACGTTGATGTATGATCATTTTTTTATTTATTATTACGTTTCAAATAATAGCTAGAGTCAAGTAAAGGATCACTGCAAATGTTTTGCGCGGCGATCAAATAGGTATTTATGCATTTTTTGTCATATTATGCTAATTTCTGTTTCACGAATTGCCGAAAACTCCTACCTATTGAATATATAATCCTTTGTTGAAGTACCCTAATTTTTTATTTGTTAGTTATCTTGAAATATTAATCATTGTCAATCCATGTATCGATCAAATAGGGAGTTAGTTAATTTGACCTACTTAAAGTCATTTCTACTCGAAGAACCTTAGGAAAATTGCGACTTTTGTATAGATAACACTATGTTGATGTAAGATCATTTTTTTATTTATTATTACGTTTCAAATAATAGCTAGAGTCAAGTTAAGGATCACTGCAAATGTTTTGCGCGGCGATCACATAGGTAGTTAGGCATGTTTTGTCATATTATGCTCATTTCTGTTTTGCGAATTGCCGAAAACTCCCACCTATTGAATATATAATACTTTGTTGAAGTACCCTAATTTTTTATTTATTAGTTATCTTGAAATTTTAAGCATTGTCAATCCATGTATCGATCAAATAGGTAGTTAGTTAATTTGACATTCTTAAAGTCATTTCTACTCGAAGAACATTAGGAAAATTGCTACTTTTGTATAGATAACACTATGTTGATGTGTGATCAATTTTTTATTAATTATTACGCTTAAAATAATAGTTAGAGTCAAGTTATGGATCACTGCAAATGTTTTGCGCGGCGATCAAATAGGTAGTTAGGCATTTTTTGTCATATTTTGCTCATTTCTGTTTGACGAATTGCCGAAAACTCCTACCTATTGAATATATAATCCTTTGTTGTAGTATTCTAATTTTTTATTTATTAGTTATCTTGAAATATTAAGCATTGTCAATCCATGTATCGATCAAATAGGTAGTTAGTTAATTTGACCTTCTTAAAGTCATTTCTACTCGAAGAACATTAGGAAAATTGTGACTTTTGTATAGATAACACATTGTTGATGTATAATCATTTTTTTATTTATTATTACGCTTCAAATAATAGCTAAAGTTAAGTTAAAGATCACTTCAAATGTTTTGCGCGGCGATCACATAGGTAGTTAGGCATTTTTTGTCATATTATGCTCATTTCTGTTTGACGAATTGCCGAAAACTCCTACCTATTGAATATATAATCCTTTGTTGAATTACCCTAATTTTTTCTTTATTAGTTATCTTGAAATATTAAGCATTGTCAATCCTTGTATCGATCAAACAGGTAGTTAGTTAATTTGACCTTCTTAAAGTCATTTCTACTCGAAGAACCTTAAGAAAATTGCGACTTTTGTATTGATAACACTATGTTGAAGTAGGATCATTTTTTTTATTGATTATTACGCTTCAAATAATAGCTAAAGTTAAGTTAAGGAACACGACAAATGTTTTGCGCGGCGATCACATAGCTAGTTAGGCATTTTTTGTCATATTATGCTCATTTCTGTTTGACGAATTGCCGAAAACTCCTACCTATTGAATATATAATCCTTTGTTGAAGTACCCTAATTTTTTATTTATTTGTTATCTTGAAATATTAAGCATTGTCAATCTATTGATCGATCAAATAGGTAGTTAGTCAATTTGACCTTCTTAAAGTCATTTCTACTCGAAGAACCTTAGGAAAATTGCGACTTTTGTATAGATAACACTATGTTGATGTATGATCAATTTTTTATTAATTATTACCCTTCAAATAATAGCTAGAGTCAAGTTAAGGATCACTGCAAATGTTTTGCAAGGCGATCAAATAGGTAGTTAGGCATTTTTTGTCATATTTTGCTCATTTCTGTTTGACGAATTGCCGAAAACTCCTACCT
This sequence comes from Rhodomyrtus psidioides, assembly GCA_021437785.1. Classification (NCBI taxonomy): domain Eukaryota; kingdom Viridiplantae; phylum Streptophyta; class Magnoliopsida; order Myrtales; family Myrtaceae; genus Rhodomyrtus; species Rhodomyrtus psidioides. The sequence goes on along the minus strand of JAILYB010000062.1, from coordinate 4,977,381 downwards.
ATTGAATATATAATACTTTGTTGAAGTACCCTAATTTTTTTTTATTAGTTATCTTGAAATTTTAAGCATTGTCAATCCATGTATCGATCAAATAGGTAGTCAGTTAATTTGACCTTCTTAAAGTCATTTCTACTCGAAGAACATTAGGAAAATTGCTACTTTTGTATAGATAACACTATGTTGATGTATGATCAATTTTTTTTATTAATTAATACGCTTCAAATAATAGCTAGAGTCAAGTTAAGGATCACTGCAAATGTTTTGCGCGGCGATCAAATAGGTTATTAGGCATTTTTTGTCATATTTTGCTCATTTCTGTTTGACGAATTGCCGAAAACTCCTACCTATTGAATATATAATCCTTTGTTGTAGTTTTCTAATTTTTTATTTATTAGTTATCTCGAAATTTTAGGTATTGTCAATCCATGTATCGATCAAATAGGTAGTTAGTTAATTTTACCTTCTTAAAGTCATTTCTATTAGAAGAACCTTAGGAAAATTACGAATTTTGTATAGATAACACTACGTTGATGTATGATCATTTTTTTATTTATTATTACGTTTCAAATAATAGCTAGAGTCAAGTAAAGGATCACTGCAAATGTTTTGCGCGGCGATCAAATAGGTATTTATGCATTTTTTGTCATATTATGCTAATTTCTGTTTCACGAATTGCCGAAAACTCCTACCTATTGAATATATAATCCTTTGTTGAAGTACCCTAATTTTTTATTTGTTAGTTATCTTGAAATATTAATCATTGTCAATCCATGTATCGATCAAATAGGGAGTTAGTTAATTTGACCTACTTAAAGTCATTTCTACTCGAAGAACCTTAGGAAAATTGCGACTTTTGTATAGATAACACTATGTTGATGTAAGATCATTTTTTTATTTATTATTACGTTTCAAATAATAGCTAGAGTCAAGTTAAGGATCACTGCAAATGTTTTGCGCGGCGATCAAATAGGTAGTTAGGCATTTTTTGTCATATTATGCTAATTTCTGTTTCACGAATTTCCGAAAACTCCTACCTATTGAATATATAATCCTTTGTTGAAGTACCCTAATTTTTTATTTATTAGTTATCTTGAAATATTAAGCATTGTCAATCCATGTATCGATCAAATAGGGAGTTAGTTAATTTGACCTTCTTAAAGTCATTTCTACTCGAAGAACCTTAGGAAAATTGCGACTTTTGTATAGATAACACTATGTTGATGTATGATCAATTTTTTATTAATTATTACGCTTAAAATAATAGTTAGAGTCAAGTTAAGGATCACTGCAAATGTTTTGCGCGGCGATCAAATAGGTAGTTAGGCATTTTTTGTCATATTTTGCTCATTTCTGTTTGACGAATTGCCGAAAACTCCTACCTATTGAATATATAATCCTTTGTTGTAGTATTATAATTTTTTATTTATTAGTTATCTTGAAATATTAAGCATTGTCAATCCATGTATCGATCAAATAGGTAGTTAGTTAAATTGACCTTCTTAAAGTCATTTCTACTCGAAGAACCTTAGGAAAATTGTGACTTTTGTATAGATAACACATTGTTGATGTATAATCATTTTTTTATTTATTATTACGCTTCAAATAATAGCTAAAGTTAAGTTAAAGATCACTTCAAATGTTTTGCGCGGCGATCACATAGGTAGTTAGGCATTTTTTGTCATATTATGCTCATTTCTGTTTGACGAATTGCCGAAAACTCCTACCTATTGAATATATAATCCTTTGTTGAATTACCCTAATTTTTTCTTTATTAGTTATCTTGAAATATTAAGCATTGTCAATCCTTGTATCGATCAAACAGGTAGTTAGTTAATTTGACCTTCTTAAAGTCATTTCTACTCGAAGAACCTTAAGAAAATTGCGACTTTTGTATAGATAACACTATGTTGAAGTATGATCATTTTTTTTATTGATTATTATGCTTCAAATAATAAGTAAAGTTAAGTTAAGGAACACGACAAATCTTTTGCGCGGCGATCACATAGCTAGTTAGGCATTTTTTGTCATATTATGCTCATTTCTGTTTGACGAATTGCCGAAAACTCCTCCCTATTGAATATATAATCCTTTGTTGAAGTACCCTAATTTTTTATTTATTTGTTATCTTGAAATATTAAGCATTGTCAATCTATTGATCGATCAAATAGGTAGTTAGTCAATTTGACCTTCTTAAAGTTATTTCTACTCGAAGAACCTTATGAAAATTGCGACTTTCGTATAGATAACACTATGTTGATGTATGATCATTTTTTTATTTACTATTACGCTTCAAATAATTGCTAGTGTCATGTTAAGGATCACTGCAAATGTTTTGCAAGGCGATCAAATAGGTAGTTAGGCATTTTTTGTCATATTTTGCTCATTTCTGTTTGACGAATTGCCGAAAACTCCTACCTATTGAATATATAATCCTTTGTTGAAGTACCCTAATTTTTTTTTATTAGTTATCTTGAAATTTTAAGCATTGTCAATCCATGTATAGATCAAATAGGTAGTTAGTTAATTTTACCTTCTTAAAGTCATTTCTACTCGAAGAACCTTAGGAAAATTGCGACTTTTGTATAGATAACACTATGTTGATGTATGATCATTTTTTTATTTACTATTACGCTTCAAATAATTGCTAGTGTCATGTTAAGGAACACTGCAAATGTTTTGCGCAGCGATCAAATAGGTAGTTAGGTATTTTTCGTCATATTATGCTCATTTCTGTTTGACGAATTGCCGAAAACTCCTACCTATTGAATATATAATCCTTTGTTGAAGTACCCTAATTTTTTTTTATTAGTTATCTTGAACTTTTAAGCATTGTCAATCCATGTATCGATCAAATAGGTAGTTAGTTAATTTTACCTTCTTAAAGTCATTTCTACTCGAAGAACATTAGGAAAATTGCTACTTTTGTATAGATAACACTATGTTGATGTATGATCAATTTTTTTTATTAATTATTACTCTTCAAATAATAGCTAGAGTCAAGTTAAGGATCACTGCAAATGTTTTGCGCGGCGATCAAATAGGTTATTAGGCATTTTTTGTCATATTTTGCTCATTTCTGTTTGACGAATTGCCGAAAACTCCTACCTATTGAATATATAATCCTTTGTTGTAGTTTTCTATTTTTTTATTTATTAGTTATCTCGAAATTTTAGGTATTGTCAATCCATGTATCGATCAAATAGGTAGTTAGTTAATTTTACCTTCTTAAAGTCATTTCTATTAGAAGAACCTTAGGAAAATTACGAATTTTGTATAGATAACACTACGTTGACGTATGATCATTTTTTTATTTATTATTACGTTTCAAATAATAGCTAGAGCCAAGTTAAGGATCACTGCAAATGTTTTGCGCGGCGATCAAATAGGAAGTTAGGCATTTTTTATCATATTTTGCTCATTTCTGTTTGACGAATTGCCGAAAACTCCTACCTATTGAATATATAATCCTTTGTTGTAGTATTCTAATTTTTTATTTATTAGTTATCTTGAAATTTTAGGTATTGTCAATCCATGTATCGATCAAATAGGGAGTTAGTTAATTTGACCTTCTTAAAGTCATTTCTACTCGAAGAACCTTAGTAAAATTTTGACTTTTGTATAGATAACACTATGTTGATGTATGATCAATTTTTTTTATTAATTATTACGCTTCAAATAATAGCTAAAGTCAAGTTAAGGATCACTGCAAATGTTTTGCGCGGCGATCAAATAGGTAGTTAGGCATTTTTTGTCATATTATGCTCATTTCTGTTTGACGAATTGCCGAAAACTCCTCCCTATTGAATATATAATCCTTTGTTGAAGTACCCTAATTTTTTATTTATTTGTTATCTTGAAATATTAAGCATTGTCAATCTATTGATCGATCAAATAGGTAGTTAGTCAATTTGACCTTCTTAAAGTCATTTCTACTCGAAGAACCTTATGAAAATTGCGACTTTCGTATAGATAACACTATGTTGATGTATGATCATTTTTTTATTTACTATTACGCTTCAAATAATTGCTAGTGTCATGTTAAGGATCACTGCAAATGTTTTGCAAGGCGATCAAATAGGTAGTTAGGCATTTTTTGTCATATTTTGCTCATTTCTGTTTGACGAATTGCCGAAAACTCCTACCTATTGAATATATAATCCTTTGTTGAAGTACCCTAATTTTTTTTTATTAGTTATCTTGAAATTTTAAGCATTGTCAATCCATGTATAGATCAAATAGGTAGTTAGTTAATTTTACCTTCTTAAAGTCATTTCTACTCGAAGAACCTTAGGAAAATTGCGACTTTTGTATAGATAACACTATGTTGATGTATGATCATTTTTTTATTTACTATTACGCTTCAAATAATTGCTAGTGTCATGTTAAGGAACACTGCAAATGTTTTGCGCAGCGATCAAATAGGTAGTTAGGTATTTTTCGTCATATTATGCTCATTTCTGTTTGACGAATTGCCGAAAACTCCTACCTATTGAATATATAATCCTTTGTTGAAGTACCCTAATTTTTTTTTATTAGTTATCTTGAACTTTTAAGCATTGTCAATCCATGTATCGATCAAATAGGTAGTTAGTTAATTTTACCTTCTTAAAGTCATTTCTACTCGAAGAACATTAGGAAAATTGCTACTTTTGTATAGATAACACTATGTTGATGTATGATCAATTTTTTTTATTAATTATTACTCTTCAAATAATAGCTAGAGTCAAGTTAAGGATCACTGCAAATGTTTTGCGCGGCGATCAAATAGGTTATTAGGCATTTTTTGTCATATTTTGCTCATTTCTGTTTGACGAATTGCCGAAAACTCCTACCTATTGAATATATAATCCTTTGTTGTAGTTTTCTATTTTTTTATTTATTAGTTATCTCGAAATTTTAGGTATTGTCAATCCATGTATCGATCAAATAGGTAGTTAGTTAATTTTACCTTCTTAAAGTCATTTCTATTAGAAGAACCTTAGGAAAATTACGAATTTTGTATAGATAACACTACGTTGACGTATGATCATTTTTTTATTTATTATTACGTTTCAAATAATAGCTAGAGCCAAGTTAAGGATCACTGCAAATGTTTTGCGCGGCGATCAAATAGGAAGTTAGGCATTTTTTATCATATTTTGCTCATTTCTGTTTGACGAATTGCCGAAAACTCCTACCTATTGAATATATAATCCTTTGTTGTAGTATTCTAATTTTTTATTTATTAGTTATCTTGAAATTTTAGGTATTGTCAATCCATGTATCGATCAAATAGGGAGTTAGTTAATTTGACCTTCTTAAAGTCATTTCTACTCGAAGAACCTTAGTAAAATTTTGACTTTTGTATAGATAACACTATGTTGATGTATGATCAATTTTTTTTATTAATTATTACGCTTCAAATAATAGCTAAAGTCAAGTTAAGGATCACTGCAAATGTTTTGCGCGGCGATCAAATAGGTAGTTAGGCATTTTTTGTCATATTATGCTCATTTCTGTTTTACGAATTGCCGAAAACTCCCACCTATTGAATATATAATACTTTGTTGAAGTACCCTAATTTTTTATTTCTTAGTAATCTGGAAATATTAAGCATTGTCAATCCATGTATCGATCAAATAGGTAGTTAGTTAATTTGACCTTCTTAAAGTCATTTCTACTCGAAGAACATTAGGAAAATTGCTACTTTTGTATAGATAACACTATGTTGATGTATGATCAATTTTTTTTATTAATTATTACGCTTCAAATAATAGCTAGAGTCAAGTTAAGGATCACTGCAAATGTTTTGCGCGGAGATCAAATAGGTTATTAGGCATTTTTTGTCATATTTTGCTCATTTCTGTTTGACGAATTGCCGAAAACTCCTACCTATAGAATATATAATCCTTTGTTGTAGTTTTCTAATTTTTTATTTATTAGTTATCTCGAAATTTTAGGTATTGTCAATCCATGTATCGATCAAATAGGTAGTTAGTTAATTTTACCTTCTTAAAGTCATTTCTATTAGAAGAACCTTAGGAAAATTACAAATTTTGTATAGATAACACTACGTTGATGTATGATCATTTTTTTATTTATTATTACGTTTCAAATAATAGCTAGAGTCAAGTTAAGGATTACTGCAAATGTTTTGCGCGGCGATCAAATAGGTAGTTAGGCATTTTTTGTCATATTATGCTAATTTCTGTTTCACGAATTGCCGAAAACTCCTACCTATTGAATATATAATCCTTTGTTGAAGTACCCTAATTTTTTATTTATTAGTAATCTGGAAATATTAAGCATTGTCAATCCATGTATCGATCAAATAGGGAGTTAGTTAATTTGACCTTCTTAAAGTCATTTCTACTCGAAGAACCTTAGGAAAATTGCGACTTTTGTATAGATAACACTTTGTTGATGTATGATCAATTTTTTATTAATTATTTCGCTTAAAATAATAGTTTGTGTCAAGTTAAGGATCACTGCAAATGTTTTGCGCGGCGATCAAATAGGTAGTTAGGCATTTTGTGTCATATTTTGCTCATTTCTGTTTGACGAATTGCCGAAAACTCCTACCTATTGAATATATAATCCTTTGTTGAAGTACCCTAATTTTTTTTTATTAGTTATCTTGAACTTTTAAGCATTGTCAATCCATGTATCGATCAAATAGGTAGTTAGTTAATTTTACCTTCTTAAAGTCATTTCTATTAGAAGAACCTTAGGAAAATTACGAATTTTGTATAGATAACACTACGTTGATGTATGATCATTTTTTTATTTATTATTACGTTTCAAATAATAGCTAGAGTCAAGTTAAGGATTACTGCAAATGTTTTGCGCGGCGATCAAATAGGTAGTTAGGCATTTTTTGTCATATTATGCTAATTTCTGTTTCACGAATTGCCGAAAACTCCTACCTATTGAATATATAATCCTTTGTTGAAGTACCCTAATTTTTTATTTATTAGTAATCTGGAAATATTAAGCATTGTCAATCCATGTATCGATCAAATAGGGAGTTAGTTAATTTGACCTTCTTAAAGTCATTTCTACTCGAAGAACCTTAGGAAAATTGCGACTTTTGTATAGATAACACTTTGTTGATGTATGATCAATTTTTTATTAATTATTTCGCTTAAAAGAATAGTTAGTGTCAAGTTAAGGATCACTGCAAATGTTTTGCGCGGCGATCAAATAGGTAGTTAGGCATTTTTTGTCATATTTTGCTCATTTCTGTTTGACGAATTGCCGAAAACTCCTACCTATTGAATATATAATCCTTTGTTGAAGTACCCTAATTTTTTCTTTATTAGTTATCTCGAAATATTAAGCATTGTCAATCCATGTATCGATCAAATAGGTAGTTAGTTAGTTAATTTGACCTTCTTAAAGTCATTTCTACTCGAAGAACCTTAAGAAAATTGCGACTTTTGTATAGATAACACTATGTTGATGTATGATCATTTTTTTATTGATTATTACGCTTCAAATAATAGCTAAAGTTAAGTTAAGGAACACGACAAATGTTTTGCGCGGCGATCACATAGCTAGTTAGGCATTTTTTGTCATATTATGCTCATTTCTGTTTGACGAATTGCCGAAAACTCCTACCTTTTGAATATATAATCCTTTGTTGAAGTACCCTAATTTTTTATTTATTTTTTATCTTGAAATATTAAGCATTGTCAATCCATGTATCGATCAAATAGGGAGTTTGTTAATTTGACCTTCTTAAAGTCATTTCTACTCGAAGAACCTTAGGAAAATTGCGACTTTTGTATAGATAACACTATGTTGATGTATGATCAATTTTTTATTAATTATTACGCTTAAAATAATAGTTAGAGTCAAGTTAAGGATCACTGCAAATGTTTTGCGCGGCGATCAAATAGGTAGTTAGCCATTTTTTGTCATATTATGCTCATTTCTGTTTGACGAATTACCGAAAACTCCTACCTATTGAATATATAATCCTTTGTTGAAGTACCCTAATTTTTTCTTTATTAGTTATCTTGAAATATTAAGCATTGTCAATCCTTGTATCGATCAAATAGGTAGTTAGTTAATTTGACCTTCTTAAAGTCATTTCTACTCGAGGAACCTTAGGAAAATTGCGACTTTTGTATAGATAACACTATATTGATGTATGATCAATTTTTAATTAATTATTACGCTTAAAATAATAGTTAGAGTCAAGTTAAGGATCACTGCAAATGTTTTGCGCGGCGATCAAATAGGTAGTTAGGCATTTTTTGTCATATTTTGCTCATTTCTGTTTGACGAATTGCCGAAAACTCATACCTATTGAATATATAATCCTTTGTTGTAGTATTCTAATTTTTTATTTATTAGTTATCTTGAAATATTAAGCATTGTCAATCCATGTATCGATCAAATAGGTAGTTAGTTAATTTGACCTTCTTAAAGTCATTTCTACTCGAAGAACCTTAGGAAAATTGTGACTTTTGTATAGATAACACATTGTCGATGTATAATCATTTTTTTATTTATTATTACGCTTCAAATAATAGCTAAAATTAAGTTAAAGATCACTACAAATGTTTTACGCGGCGATCACATAGGTAGTTAGGCATTTTTTGTCATATTATGCTCATTTCTGTTTGACGAATTGCCGAAAACTCCTACCTATTGAATATATAATCCTTTGTTGAAGTACCCTAATTTTTTCTTTTTTAGTTATCTTGAAATATTAAGCATTGTCAATCCTTGTATCGATCAAATAGGTAGTTAGTTAATTTGACCTTCTTAAAGTCATTTCTACTCGAAGAACCTTAAGAAAATTGCGACTTTTGTATAGATAACACTATGTTGATGTATGATCATTTTTTTATTGATTATTACGCTTCAAATAATAGCTAAAGTTAAGTTAAGGAACACGACAAATGTTTTGCGCGGCGATCACATAGCTAGTTAGGCATTTTTTGTCATATTATGCTCATTTCTGTTTGACGAATTGCCGAAAACTCCTACCTATTGAATATATAATCCTTTGTTGAAGTACCCTAATTTTTTATTTATTTTTTATCTTGAAATATTAAGCATTGTCAATCCATGTATCGATCAAAGAGGGAGTTTGTTAATTCGACCTTCTTAAAGTCATTTCTACTCGAAGAACCTTAGGAAAATTGCGACTTTTGTATAGATAACACTATGTTGATGTATGATCAATTTTTTATTAATTATTACGCTTAAAATAATAGTTAGAGTCAAGTTAAGGATCACTGCAAATGTTTTGCGCGGCGATCAAATAGGTAGTTAGGCATTTTTTGTCATATTTTGCTCATTTCTATTTGATTAATTGCCGAAAAGTCCTACCTATTGAATATATAATCCTTTGTTGAAGTACCCTAATTTTTTTTTATTAGTTATCTTGAAATTTTAAGCATTGTCAATCCATGTATCGATCAAATAGGTAGTTAGTAAATTTTACCTTCTTAAAGTCCTTTCTACTCGAAGAACCTTAGGAAAATTGCGACTTTTGTATAGATAACACTATGTTGACGTATGATCATTTATTTATTTATTATTACGCTTCAAATAATAGTTAGTGTCAAGTTAAGGATCACTGCAAATGTTTTGCGCAGCGATCAAATAGGTAGTTAGGCATTTTTTGTCATATTATGCTCTTTTGTGTTTGACGAATTGCCGAAAACTCCTACCTATTGAATATATAATCCTTTGTTGAAGTACGCAAATTTTTTATTTATTTGTTATCTTGAAATATTAAGCATTGTCAATCTCTGTATCGATCAAATAGGTAGTTAGTTAATTTTACTTTCTTAAAGTCATTTCTACTCGAAGAACCTTAGGAAAATTGCGACTTTTGTATAGATAACACTATGTTGATGTATAATCAATTTTTTATTAATTATTACGCTTCAAATAATAGCTAGAGTCAAGTTAAGGATCACTGCATATGTTTTGCGCGGCGATCAAATAGGTAGTTAGGCATTTTATATCATATTTTGCTCATTTCTGTTTGACGAATTGCCGAAAACTCCTACCTATTGAATATATAATCCTTTGTTGTAGTATTCTAATTTTTTATTTGTTAGTTATCTTGAAATTTTAGGTATTGTCAATCCATGTATCGATCAAATATGGAGTTAGTTAATTTGACCTTCTTAAAGTCATTTCTACTCGAAGAACCTTAGGAAAATTGTGACTTTTGTATAGATAATACTATGTTGATGTAAGATCAATTTTTTTATTAATTATTACGCTTCAAATAATAGCTAAAGTCAATTTAAGGATCACTGCAAATGTTTTGCGCGGCGATCAAATAGGTAGTTAGGCATTTTTTGTCATATTATGCTCATTTCTGTTTTACGAATCGCCGAAAACTCCCACCTATTGAATATATAATACTTTGTTGATGTACCCTAATTTTTTATTTATTAGTTATCTTGAAATTTTAAGCATTGTCAATCCATGTATCGATCAAATAGGTAGTTAGTTAATTTGACCTTCTTAAAGTCATTTCTACTCGAAGAACATTAGGAAAATTGCTACTTTTGTATAGATAACACTATGTTGATGTAAGATCAATTTTTTTATTAATTATTACGCTTCAAATAATAGCTAAAGTCAAGTTAAGGATCACTGCAAATGTTTTGCGCGGCGATCAAATAGGTAGTTAGGCATTTTTTGTCATATTATGCTCATTTCTGTTTTACGAATCGCCGAAAACTCCCACCTATTGAATATATAATACTTTGTTGAAGTACCCTAATTTTTTATTTATTAGTTATCTTGAAATTTTAAGCATTGTCAATCCAAGTATCGATCAAATAGGTAGTTAGTTAATTTGACCTTCTTAAAGTCATTTCTACTCGAAGAACCTTAAGAAAATTGCGACTTTTGTATAGATAACACTATGTTGATGTATGATCATTTTTTTATTGATTATTACGCTTCAAATAATAGCTAAAGTTAAGTTAAGGAACACGACAAATGTTTTGCGCGGCGATCACATAGCTAGTTAGGCATTTTTTGTCATATTATGCTCATTTCTGTTTGACGAATTGCCGAAAACTCCTACCTATTGAATATATAATCCTTTGTTGTAGTTTTCTAATTTTTTATTTATTAGTTATCTTGAAATTTTAGGTATTGTCAATCCATGTATCGATCAAATAGGTAGTTAGTTAATTTTACCTTCATAAAGTCATTTCTATTAGAAGAACCTTAGGAAAATTGCGAATTTTGTATAGATAACACTACGTTGATGTATGATCATTTTTTTATTTATTATTACGTTTCAAATAATAGCTAGAGTCAAGTTAAGGATCACTACAAATGTTTTGCGCGGCGATCAAATAGGTAGTTATGCATTTTTTGTCATATTATGCTAATTTCTGTTTTACGAATTGCCGAAAACTCCTACCTATTGAATATAGAATCCTTTGTTGAAGTACCCTAATTTTTTATTTGTTAGTTATCTTAAAATATTAAGCATTGTCAATCCATGTATCGATCAAATAGGGAGTTAGTTAATTTGACCTCCTTAAAGTCATTTCTACTCGAAGAACCTTAGGAAAATTGCGACTTTTGTATAGATAACACTATGTTGACGTAAGATCATTTTTTTATTTATTATTAGGTTTCAAATAATAGCTAGAGTCAAGTTATGGATCACTGCAAATGTTTTGCGCGGCAATCAAATAGGTAGTTAGTCATTTTTTGTCATATTATGCTAATTTCTGTTTCACGAATTGCCGAAAATTCCTACTTATTGAATATATAATCCTTTGTTGTAGTGCCCTAATTTTTTATTTATTAGTTATCTTGAAATATTAAGCATTGTCAATCCATGTTTCGATCAAATAGGGAGTTTGTTAATTTGACCTTCTTAAAGTCATTTCTTCTCGAAGAACCTTAGGAAAATTGCGACTTTTGTATAGATAACACTATGTTGATGTATGATCAATTTTTTATTAATTATTACGCTTAAAATAATAGTTAGAGTCAAGTTAAGGATCACTGCAAATGTTTTGCGCGGCGATCAAATAGGTAGTTAGGCATTTTTTGTCATATTTTGCTCATTTCTGTTTGACGAATTGCCGAAAACTCCTACCTATTGAATATATAATCCTTTGTTGTGGTATTCTAATTTTTTATTTATTAGTTATCTTGAAATATTAAGCATTGTCAATCCATGTATCGATCAAATAGGTAGTTAGTTAATTTGACCTTCTTAAAGTCATTTCTACTCGAAGAACCTTAGGAAAATTGTGACTTTTGTATAGATAACACATTGTTGATGTATAATCATTTTTTTATTTATTATTACGCTTCAAATAATAGCTAAAGTTAAGTTAAAGATCACTACAAATGTTTTACGCGGCGATCACATAGGTAGTTAGGCATTTTTTGTCATATTATGCTCATTTCTGTTTGACGAATTGCCGAAAACTCCTACCGATTGAATATATAATCCTTTGTTGAAGTACCCTAATTTTTTCTTTACTAGTTATCTTGAAATATTAAGCATTGTCAATCCTTGTATCGATCAAATAGGTAGTTAGTTAATTTGACCTTCTTAAAGTCATTTCTACTCGAAGAACCTTAAGAAAATTGCGACTTTTGTATAGATAACACTATGTTGATGTATGATCATTTTTTTATTGATTATTACGCTTCAAATAATAGCTAAAGTTAAGTTAAGGAACACGACAAATGTTTTGCGCGGCGATCACATAGCTAGTTAGGCATTTTTTGTCATATTATGCTCATTTCTGTTTGACGAATTGCCGAAAACTCCTACCTATTGAATATATAATCCTTTGTTGTAGTTTTCTAATTTTTTATTTATTAGTTTTCTTGAAATTTTAGCTATTGTCAATCTATGTATCGATCAAATAGGTAGTTAGTTAATTTTACCTTCTTAAAGTCATTTCTATTAGAAGAACCTTAGGAAAATTGTGAATTTTGTATAGATAACACTACGTTGATGTATGATCATTTTTTTATTTATTATTACGTTTCAAATAATAGCTAGAGTCAAGTTAAGGATCACTACAAATATTTTGCGCGGCGATCAAATAGGTAGTTATGCATTTTTTGTCATATTATGCTAATTTCTGTTTCACGAATAGCCGAAAACTCCTACCTACTGAATATATAATCCTTTGTTGAAGTACCCTAATTTTTTATTTGTTAGTTATCTTAAAATATTAAGCATTGTCAATCCATGTATCGATCAAATAGGGAGTTAGTTAATTTGACCTCCTTAAAGTCATTTCTACTCGAAGAATCTTAGGAAAATTGCGACTTTTGTATAGATAACACTATGTTGATGTAAGATCATTTTTTTATTTATTATTACGTTTCAAATAATAGCTAGAGTCAAGTTAAGGATCACTGCAAATGTTTTGCGCGGCGATCAAATAGGTAGTTAGTCATTTTTTGTCATATTATGCTAATTTCTGTTTCACGAATTGCCGAAAATTCCTACCTATTGAATATATAATCCTTTGTTGAAGTGCCCTAATTTTTTATTTATTAGTTATCTTGAAATATTAAGCATTGTCAATCCATGTATCGATCAAATAGGGAGTTTGTTAATTTGACCTTCTTAAAGTCATTTCTTCTCGAAGAACCTTAGGAAAATTGCGACTTTTGTATAGATAACACTATGTTGATGTATGATCAATTTTTTATTAATTATTACGCTTAAAATAATAGTTAGAGTCAAGTTAAGGATCACTGCAAATGTTTTGCGCGGCGATCAAATAGGTAGTTAGGCATTTTTTGTCATATTTTGCTCATTTCTGTTTGACGAATTGCCGAAAACTCCTACCTATTGAATATATAATCCTTTGTTGTAGTATTCTAATTTTTTATTTATTAGTTATCTTGAAATATTAAGCATTGTCAATCCATGTATCGATCAAATAGGTAGTTAGTTAATTTGACCTTCTTAAAGTCATTTCTACTCGAAGAACCTTAGGAGAATTGTGACTTTTGTATAGATAACACATTGTTGATGTATAATCATTTTTTTATTTATTATTACGCTTCAAATAATAGCTAAAGTTAAGTTAAAGATCACTACAAATGTTTTACGCGGCGATCAGATAGGTAGTTAGGCATTTTTTGTCATATTATGTTTATTTCTGTTTGACGAATTGCCGAAAACTCCTACCGATTGAATATATAATCCTTTGTTGAAGTACCCTAATTTTTTCTTTACTAGTTATCTTGAAATATTAAGCATTGTCAATCCTTGTATCGATCAAATAGGTAGTTAGTTAATTTGACCTTCTTAAAGTCATTTCTACTCGAAGAACCTTAAGAAAATTGCGACTTTTGTATAGATAACACTATGTTGATGTATGATCATTTTTTTTATTGATTATTACGCTTCAAATAATAGCTAAAGTTAAGTTAAGGAACACGACAAATGTTTTGCGCGGCGATCACATAGCTAGTTAGGCATTTTTTGTCATATTATGCTCATTTCTGTTTGACGAATTGCCGAAAACTCCTACATATTGAATATATAATCCTTTGTTGAAGTACCCTAATTTTTTATTTATTTTTTATCTTGAAATATTAAGCATTGTCAATCTATGTATCGATCAAATAGGTAGTTAGTCAATTTGACCTTATTAAAGTCATTTCTACTCGAAGAACCTTAGGAAAATTGCGACTTTTGTATAGATAACACTATGTTGATGTATGATCAATTTTTTTATTAATTATTACCCTTCAAATAATAGCTAGAGTCAAGTTAAGGATCACTGCAAATGTTTTGCGCAGCGATCAAATAGGTAGTTAGGCATTTTTTGTCATATTATGCTCATTTCTGTTTGACGAATTGCCGAAAATTCCTACCTATTGAATATATAATCCTTTGTTGAAGTACGCAAATTTTTTATTTATTTGTTATCTTGAAATATTAAGCATTGTCAATCTCTGTATCGATCAAATAGGTAGTTAGTTAATTTTACCTTCTTAAAGTCATTTCTACTCGAAGAACCTTAGGAAAATTGCGACTTTTGTATAGATAACACTATGTTGATGTATAATCAATTTTTTATTAATTATTACGCTTCAAATAATAGCTAGAGTCAAGTTAAGGATCACTGCATATGTTTTGCGCGGCGATCAAATAGGTAGTTAGGCATTTTATATCATATTTTGCTCATTTCTGTTTGACGAATTGCCGAAAACTCCTACCTATTGAATATATAATCCTTTGTTGTAGTATTCTAATTTTTTATTTGTTAGTTATCTTGAAATTTTAGGTATTGTCAATCCATGTATCGATCAAATATGGAGTTAGTTAATTTGACCTTCTTCAATTCATTTCTACTC
Source organism: Rhodomyrtus psidioides (assembly GCA_021437785.1). NCBI lineage: Eukaryota > Viridiplantae > Streptophyta > Magnoliopsida > Myrtales > Myrtaceae > Rhodomyrtus > Rhodomyrtus psidioides. Next base: position 4,962,051 of record JAILYB010000062.1, on the reverse strand, counting down.
GAAGAACCTTAGGAAAATTGTGACTTTTGTATAGATAATACTATGTTGATGTAAGATCAATTTTTTTATTAATTATTACGCTTCAAATAATAGCTAAAGTCAAGTTAAGGATCACTGCAAATGTTTTGCGCGGCGATCAAATAGGTAGTTAGGCATTGTTTGTCATATTATGCTCATTTCTGTTTTACGAATCGCCGAAAACTCCCACCTATTGAATATATAATACTTTGTTGATGTACCCTAATTTTTTATTTATTAGTTATCTTGAAATTTTAAGCATTGTCAATCCATGTATCGATCAAATAGGTAGTTAGTTAATTTGACCTTCTTAAAGTCATTTCTACTCGAAGAACATTAGGAAAATTGCTACTTTTGTATAGATAACACTATGTTGATGTAAGATCAATTTTTTTATTAATTATTACGCTTCAAATAATAGCTAAAGTCAAGTTAAGGATCACTGCAAATGTTTTGCGCGGCGATCAAATAGGTAGTTAGGCATTTTTTGTCATATTATGCTCATTTCTGTTTTACGAATCGCCGAAAACTCCCACCTATTGAATATATAATACTTTGTTGAAGTACCCTAATTTTTTATTTATTAGTTATCTTGAAATTTTAAGCATTGTCAATCAAAGTATCGATCAAATAGGTAGTTAGTTAATTTGACCTTCTTAAAGTCATTTCTACTCGAAGAACCTTAAGAAAATTGCGACTTTTGTATAGATAACACTATGTTGATGTATGATCATTTTTTTATTGATTATTACGCTTCAAATAATAGCTAAAGTTAAGTTAAGGAACACGACAAATGTTTTGCGCGGCGATCACATAGCTAGTTAGGCATTTTTTGTCTTATTATGCTCATTTCTGTTTGACGAATTGCCGAAAACTCCTACCTATTGAATATATAATCCTTTGTTGTAGTTTTCTAATTTTTTATTTATTAGTTATCTTGAAATTTTAGGTATTGTCAATCCATGTATCGATCAAATAGGTAGTTAGTTAATTTTACCTTCATAAAGTCATTTCTATTAGAAGAACCTTAGGAAAATTGCGAATTTTGTATAGATAACACTACGTTGATGTATGATCATTTTTTTATTTATTATTACGTTTCAAATAATAGCTAGAGTCAAGTTAAGGATCACTACAAATGTTTTGCGCGGCGATCAAATAGGTAGTTATGCATTTTTTGTCATATTATGCTAATTTCTGTTTCACGAATTGCCGAAAACTCCTACCTATTGAATATAGAATCCTTTGTTGAAGTACCCTAATTTTTTATTTGTTAGTTATCTTAAATATTAAGCATTGTCAATACATGTATCGATCAAATAGGGAGTTAGTTAATTTGACCTCCTTAAAGTCATTTCTACTCGAAGAACCTTAGGAAAATTGCGACTTTTGTATAGATAACACTATGTTGATGTAAGATCATTTTTTTATTTATTATTAGGTTTCAAATAATAGCTAGAGTCAAGTTATGGATCACTGCAAATGTTTTGCGCGGCAATCAAATAGGTAGTTAGTCATTTTTTGTCATATTATGCTAATTTCTGTTTCACGAATTGCCGAAAATTCCTACTTATTGAATATATAATCCTTTGTTGTAGTGCCCTAATTTTTTATTTATTAGTTATCTTGAAATATTAAGCATTGTCAATCCATGTATCGATCAAATAGGGAGTTTGTTAATTTGACCTTCTTAAACTCATTTCTTCTCGAAGAACCTTAGGAAAATTGCGACTTTTGTATAGATAACACTATGTTGATGTATGATCAATTTTTTATTAATTATTACGCTTAAAATAATAGTTAGAGTCAAGTTAAGGATCACTGCAAATGTTTTGCGCGGCGATCAAATAGGTAGTTAGGCATTTTTTGTCATATTTTGCTCATTTCTGTTTGACGAATTGCCGAAAACTCCTACCTATTGAATATATAATCCTTTGTTGTGGTATTCTAATTTTTTATTTATTAGTTATCTTGAAATATTAAGCATTGTCAATCCATGTATCGATCAAATAGGTAGTTAGTTAATTTGACCTTCTTAAAGTCATTTCTACTCGAAGAACCTTAGGAAAATTGTGACTTTTGTATAGATAACACATTGTTGATGTATAATCATTTTTTTATTTATTATTACGCTTCAAATAATAGCTAAAGTTAAGTTAAAGATCACTACAAATGTTTTACGCGGCGATCACATAGGTAGTTAGGCATTTTTTGTCATATTATGCTCATTTCTGTTTGACGAATTGCCGAAAACTCCTACCGATTGAATATATAATCCTTTGTTGAAGTACCCTAATTTTTTCTTTACTAGTTATCTTGAAATATTAAGCATTGTCAATCCTTGTATCGATCAAATAGGTAGTTAGTTAATTTGACCTTCTTAAAGTCATTTCTACTCGAAGAACCTTAAGAAAATTGCGACTTTTGTATAGATAACACTATGTTGATGTATGATCATTTTTTTATTGATTATTACGCTTCAAATAATAGCTAAAGTTAAGTTAAGGAACACGACAAATGTTTTGCGCGGCGATCACATAGCTAGTTAGGCATTTTTTGTCATATTATGCTCATTTCTGTTTGACGAATTGCCGAAAACTCCTACCTATTGAATATATAATCCTTTGTTGTAGTTTTCTAATTTTTTATTTATTAGTTATCTTGAAATTTTAGGTATTGTCAATCTATGTATCGATCAAATAGGTAGTTAGTTAATTTTACCTTCTTAAAGTCATTTCTTTTAGAAGAACCATAGGAAAATTGTGAATTTTGTATAGATAACACTACGTTGATGTATGATCATTTTTTTATTTATTATTACGTTTCAAATAATAGCTAGAGTCAAGTTAAGGATCACTACAAATGTTTTGCGCGGCGATCAAATAGGTAGTTATGCATTTTTTGTCATATTATGCTAATTTCTGTTTCACGAATAGCCGAAAACTCCTACCTATTGAATATATAATCCTTTGTTGAAGTACCCTAATTTTTTATTTGTTAGTTATCTTAAAATATTAAGCATTGTCAATCCATGTATCGATCAAATAGGGAGTTAGTTAATTTGACCTCCTTAAAGTCATTTCTACTCGAAGAATCTTAGGAAAATTGCGACTTTTGTATAGATAACACTATGTTGATGTAAGATCATTTTTTTATTTATTATTACGTTTCAAATAATAGCTAGAGTCAAGTTAAGGATCACTGCAAATGTTTTGCGTGGCGATCAAATAGGTAGTTAGTCATTTTTTGTCATATTATGCTAATTTCTGTTTCACGAATTGCCGAAAATTCCTACCTATTGAATATATAATCCTTTGTTGAAGTGCCCTAATTTTTTATTTATTAGTTTTCTTGAAATATTAAGCATTGTCAATCCATGTATCGATCAAATAGGGAGTTTGTTAATTTGACCTTCTTAAAGTCATTTCTTCTCGAAGAACCTTAGGAAAATTGCGACTTTTGTATAGATAACACTATGTTGATGTATGATCAATTTTTTATTAATTATTACGCTTAAAATAATAGTTAGAGTCAAGTTAAGGATCACTGCAAATGTTTTGCGCGGCGATCAAATAGGTAGTTAGGCATTTTTTGTCATATTTTGCACATTTCTGTTTGACGAATTGCCGAAAACTCCTACCTATTGAATATATAATCCTTTGTTGTAGTATTCTAATTTTTTATTTATTAGTTATCTTGAAATATTAAGCATTGTCAATCCATGTATCGATCAAATAGGTAGTTAGTTAATTTGACCTTCTTAAAGTCATTTCTACTCGAAGAACCTTAGGAAAATTGTGACTTTTGTATAGATAACACATTGTTGATGTATAATCATTTTTTTATTTATTATTACGCTTCAAATAATAGCTAAAGTTAAGTAAAAGCTCACTACAAATGTTTTACGCGGCGATCACATAGGTAGTTAGGCATTTTTTGTCATATTATGTTTATTTCTGTTTGACGAATTGCCGAAAACTCCTACCGATTGAATATATAATCCTTTGTTGAAGTACCCTAATTTTTTCTTTACTAGTTATCTTGAAATATTAAGCATTGTCAATCCTTGTATCGATCAAATAGGTAGTTAGTTAATTTGACCTTCTTAAAGTCATTTCTACTCGAAGAACCTTAAGAAAATTGCGACTTTTGTATAGATAACACTATGTTGATGTATGATCATTTTTTTATTGATTATTACGCTTCAAATAATAGCTAAAGTTAAGTTAAGGAACACGACAAATGTTTTGCGCGGCGATCACATAGCTAGTTAGGCATTTTTTGTCATATTATGCTCATTTCTGTTTGACGAATTGCCGAAAACTCCTACCTATTGAATATATAATCCTTTGTTGAAGTACCCTAATTTTTTATTTATTTTTTATCTTGAAATATTAAGCATTGTCAATCTATGTATCGATCAAATAGGTAGTTAGTCAATTTGACCTTATTAAAGTCATTTCTACTCGAAGAACCTTAGGAAAATTGCGACTTTTGTATAGATAACACTATGTTGATGTATGATCAATTTTTTTATTAATTATTACCCTTCAAATAATAGCTAGAGTCAAGTTAAGGATCACTGCAAATGTTTTGCGCAGCGATCAAATAGGTAGTTAGGCATTTTTTGTCATATTATGCTCATTTCTGTTTGACGAATTGCCGAAAACTCCTACCTATTGAATATATAATCCTTTGTTGAAGTACGCAAATTTTTTATTTATTTGTTATCTTGAAATATTAAGCATTGTCAATCTCTGTATCGATCAAATAGGTAGTTAGTTAATTTTACCTTCTTAAAGTCATTTCTACTCGAAGAACCTTAGGAAAATTGCGACTTTTGTATAGATAACACTATGTTGATGTATAATCAATTTTTTATTAATTATTACGCTTCAAATAATAGCTAGAGTCAAGTTAAGGATCACTGCATATGTTTTGCGCGGCGATCAAATAGGTAGTTAGGCATTTTATATCATATTTTGCTCATTTCTGTTTGACGAATTGCCGAAAACTCCTACCTATTGAATATATAATCCTTTGTTGTAGTATTCTAATTTTTTATTTGTTAGTTATCTTGAAATTTTAGGTATTGTCAATCCATGTATCGATCAAATATGGAGTTAGTTAATTTGACCTTCTTAAAGTCATTTCTACTTGAAGAACCTTAGGAAAATTGTGACTTTTGTATAGATAATACTATGTTGATGTAAGATCAATTTTTTTATTAATTATTACGCTTCAAATAATAGCTAAAGTCAAGTTAAGGATCACTGCAAATGTTTTGCGCGGCGATCAAATAGGTAGTTAGGCATTTTTTGTCATATTATGCTCATTTCTGTTTTACGAATCGCCGAAAACTCCCACCTATTGAATATATAATACTTTGTTGATGTACCCTAATTTTTTATTTATTAGTTATCTTGAAATTTTAAGCATTGTCAATCCATGTATCGATCAAATAGGTAGTTAGTTAATTTGACCTTCTTAAAGTCATTTCTACTCGAAGAACATTAGGAAAATTGCTACTTTTGTATAGATAACACTATGTTGATGTAAGATCAATTTTTTTATTAATTATTACGCTTCAAATAATAGCTAAAGTCAAGTTAAGGATCACTGCAAATGTTTTGCGCGGCGATCAAATAGGTAGTTAGGCATTTTTTGTCATATTATGCTCATTTCTGTTTTACGAATCGCCGAAAACTCCCACCTATTGAATATATAATACTTTGTTGAAGTACCCTAATTTTTTATTTATTAGTTATCTTGAAATTTTAAGCATTGTCAATCCATGTATCGATCAAATAGGTAGTTAGTTAATTTTACCTTCATAAAGTCATTTCTATTAGAAGAACCTTAGGAAAATTGCGAATTTTGTATAGATAACACTACGTTGATGTATGATCATTTTTTTATTTATTATTACGTTTCAAATAATAGCTAGAGTCAAGTTAAGGATCACTACAAATGTTTTGCGCGGCGATCAAATAGGTAGTTATGCATTTTTTGTCATATTATGCTAATTTCTGTTTCACGAATTGCCGAAAACTCCTACCTATTGAATATAGAATCCTTTGTTGAAGTACCCTAATTTTTTATTTGTTAGTTATCTTAAAATATTAAGCATTGTCAATCCATGTATCGATCAAATAGGGAGTTAGTTAATTTGACCTCCTTAAAGTCATTTCTACTCGAAGAACCTTAGGAAAATTGCGACTTTTGTATAGATAACACTATGTTGATGTAAGATCATTTTTTTATTTATTATTAGGTTTCAAATAATAGCTAGAGTCAAGTTATGGATCACTGCAAATGTTTTGCGCGGCAATCAAATAGGTAGTTAGTCATTTTTTGTCATATTATGCTAATTTCTGTTTCACGAATTGCCGAAAATTCCTACTTATTGAATATATAATCCTTTGTTGTAGTGCCCTAATTTTTTATTTATTAGTTATCTTGAAATATTAAGCATTGTCAATCCATGTATCGATCAAATAGGGAGTTTGTTAATTTGACCTTCTTAAAGTCATTTCTTCTCGAAGAACCTTAGGAAAATTGCGACTTTTGTATAGATAACACTATGTTGATGTATGATCAATTTCTTATTAATTATTACGCTTAAAATAATAGTTAGAGTCAAGTTAAGGATCACTGCAAATGTTTTGCGCGGCGATCAAATAGGTAGTTAGGCATTTTTTGTCATATTTTGCTCATTTCTGTTTGACGAATTGCCGAAAACTCCTACCTATTGAATATATAATCCTTTGTTGTAGTATTCTAATTTTTTATTTATTAGTTATCTTGAAATATTAAGCATTGTCAATCCATGTATCGATCAAATAGGTAGTTAGTTAATTTGACCTTCTTAAAGTCATTTCTACTCGAAGAACCTTAGGAAAATTGTGACTTTTGTATAGATAACACATTGTTGATGTATAATCATTTTTTTATTTATTATTACGCTTCAAATAATAGCTAAAGTTAAGTTAAAGATCACTACAAATGTTTTACGCGGCGATCACATAGGTAGTTAGGCATTTTTTGTCATATTATGCTCATTTCTGTTTGACGAATTGCCGAAAACTCCTACCGATTGAATATATAATCCTTTGTTGAAGTACCCTAATTTTTTCTTTACTAGTTATCTTGAAATATTAAGCATTGTCAATCCTTGTATCGATCAAATAGGTAGTTAGTTAATTTGACCTTCTTAAAGTCATTTCTACTCGAAGAACCTTAAGAAAATTGCGACTTTTGTATAGATAACACTATGTTGATGTATGATCATTTTTTTATTGATTATTACGCTTCAAATAATAGCTAAAGTTAAGTTAAGGATCACTTTAAATGTTTTGCGCGGCGATCAAATAGGTAGTTAGGCATTTTTTGTCATATTATGCTCATTTCTGTTTGACGAATTGCCGAAAACTCCTACCTATTGAATATATAATCCTTTGTTGTAGTTTTCTAATTTTTTATTTATTAGTTATCTTGAAATTTTAGGTATTGTCAATCTATGTATCGATCAAATAGGTAGTTAGTTAATTTTACATTCTTAAAGTCATTTCTATTAGAAGAACCTTAGGAAAATTGCGAATTTTGTATAGATAACACTACGTTGATGTATGATCATTTTTTTATTTATTATTACGTTTCAAATAATAGCTAGAGTCAAGTTAAGGATCACTACAAATGTTTTGCGCGGCGATCAAATAGGTAGTTATGCATTTTTTGTCATATTATGCTAATTTCTGTTTCACGAATAGCCGAAAACTCCTACCTATTGAATATATAATCCTTTGTTGAAGTACCCTAATTTTTTATTTGTTAGTTATCTTAAAATATTAAGCATTGTCAATCCATGTATCGATCAAATAGGGAGTTAGTTAATTTGACCTCCTTAAAGTCATTTCTACTCGAAGAATCTTAGGAAAATTGCGACTTTTGTATAGATAACACTATGTTGACGTAAGATCATTTTTTTATTTATTATTACGTTTCAAATAATAGCTAGAGTCAAGTTAAGGATCACTGCAAATGTTTTGCGCGGCGATCAAATAGGTAGTTAGTCATTTTTTGTCATATTATGCTAATTTCTGTTTCACGAATTGCCGAAAATTCCTACCTATTGAATATATAATCCTTTGTTGAAGTGTCCTAATTTTTTATTTATTAGTTATCTTGAAATATTAAGCATTGTCAATCCATGTATCGATCAAATAGGGAGTTTGTTAATTTGACCTTCTTAAAGTCATTTCTTCTCGAAGAACCTTAGGAAAATTGCGACTTTTGTATAGATAACACTATGTTGATGTATGATCAATTTTTTATTAATTATTACGCTTAAAATAATAGTTAGAGTCAAGTTAAGGATCACTGCAAATGTTTTGCGCGGCGATCAAATAGGTAGTTAGGCATTTTTTGTCATATTTTGCTCATTTCTGTTTGACGAATTGCCGAAAACTCCTACCTATTGAATATATAATCCTTTGTTGTAGTATTCTAATTTTTTATTTATTAGTTATCTTGAAATATTAAGCATTGTCAATCCATGTATCGATCAAATAGGTAGTTAGTTAATTTGACATTCTTAAAGTCATTTCTACTCGAAGAACCTTAGGAAAATTGTGACTTTTGTATAGATAACACATTGTTGATGTATAATCATTTTTTTATTTATTATTACGCTTCAAATAATAGCTAAAGTTAAGTTAAAGATCACTACAAATGTTTTACGCGGCGATCACATAGGTAGTTAGGCATTTTTTGTCATATTATGTTTATTTCTGTTTGACGAATTGCCGAAAACTCCTACCGATTGAATATATAATCCTTTGTTGAAGTACCCTAATTTTTTCTTTACTAGTTATCTTGAAATATTAAGCATTGTCAATCCTTGTATCGATCAAATAGGTAGTTAGTTAATTTGACCTTCTTAAAGTCATTTCTACTCGAAGAACCTTAAGAAAATTGCGACTTTTGTATAGATAACACTATGTTGATGTATGATCATTTTTTTATTGATTATTACGCTTCAAATAATAGCTAAATTTAAGTTAAGGAACATGACAAATGTTTTGCGCGGCGATCACATAGCTAGTTAGGCATTTTTTGTCATATTATGCTCATTTCTGTTTGACGAATTGCCGAAAACTCCTACCTATTGAATATATAATCCTTTGTTGAAGTACCCTAATTTTTTATTTATTTTTTATCTTGAAATATTAAGCATTGTCAATCTATGTATCGATCAAATAGGTAGTTAGTCAATTTGACCTTATTAAAGTCATTTCTACTCGAAGAACCTTAGGAAAATTGCGACTTTTGTATAGATAACACTATGTTGATGTATGATCAATTTTTTTATTAATTATTACCCTTCAAATAATAGCTAGAGTCAAGTTAAGGATCACTGCAAATGTTTTGCGCGGCGATCAAATAGGTAGTTAGGCATTTTTTGTCATATTTTGCTCATTTCTGTTTGACGAATTGCCGAAAACTCCTACCTATTGAATATATAATCCTTTGTTGAGGTACCCTAATTTTTTATTTATTAGTTATCTTGAAATATTAAGCATTGTCAATCCATGTATCGATCAAATAGGGAGTATGTTAATTTGACCTTCTTAAAGTCCTTTCTACTCGAAGAACCTTAGGAAAATTGCGACTTTTGTATAGATAACACTATGTTGATGTATGATCAATTTTTTATTAATTATTACGCTTAAAATAATAGTTAGAGTCAAGTTAAGGATCACTGCAAATGTTTTGCGCGGCGATCAAATAGGTAGTTAGGCATTTTTTGTCATATTTTGCTCATTTCTGTTTGGCGAATTGCCGAAAACTCCTACCTATTGAATATATAATCCTTTGTTGAAGTACCCTAATTTTTTTTTATTAGTTATCTTGAAATTTTAAGCATTGTCAATCCATGTATCGATCAAATAGGTAGTTAGTTAATTTGACCTTCTTAAAGTCATTTCTACTCGAAGAACTTTAGGAAAATTGTGACTTTTGTATAGATAACACATTGTTGATGTATAATCATTTTTTTATTTATTATTACGCTTCAAATAATAGCTAAAGTTAAGTTAAAGATCACTACAAATGTTTTATGCGGCGATCACATAGGTAGTTAGGCATTTTTTGTCATATTATGCTCATTTCTGTTTGACGAATTGCCGAAAACTCCTACCTATTGAATATATAATCCTTTGTTGAAGTACCCTAATTTTTTCTGTATTAGTTATCTTGAAATATTAAGCATTGTCAATCCTTGTATCGATCAAATAGGTAGTTAGTTAATTTGACCTTCTTAAAGTCATTTCTACTCGAAGAACCTTAAGAAAATTGCGACTTTTGTATAGATAACACTATGTTGATGTATGATCATTTTTTTATTGATTATTACACTTCAAATAATAGCTAAAGTTAAGTTAAGGAACACGACAAATGTTTTGCGCGGCGATCACATAGCTAGTTAGGCATTTTTTGTCATATTATGCTCATTTCTGTTTGACGAATTGCCGAAAACTCCTACCTATTGAATATATAATCCTTTGTTGAAGTACCCTAATTTTTTATTTATTTTTTATCTTGAAATATTAAGCATTGTCAATCTATGTATCGATCAAATAGGTAGTTAGTCAATTTGACCTTATTAAAGTCATTTCTACTCGAAGAACCTTAGGAAAATTGCGACTTTTGTATAGATAACACTATGTTGATGTATGATCAATTTTTTTATTAATTATTACCCTTCAAATAATAGCTAGAGTCAAGTTAAGGATCACTGCAAATGTTTTGCGCGGCGATCAAATAGGTAGTTAGGCATTTTTTGTCATATTTTGCTCATTTCTGTTTGACGAATTGCCGAAAACTCCTACCTATTGAATATATAATCCTTTGTTGAGGTACCCTAATTTTTTATTTATTAGTTATCTTGAAATATTAAGCATTGTCAATCCATGTATCGATCAAATAGGGAGTTTGTTAATTTGACCTTCTTAAAGTCCTTTCTACTCGAAGAACCTTAGGAAAATTGCGACTTTTGTATAGATAACACTATGTTGATGTATGATCAATTTTTTATTAATTATTACGCTTAAAATAATAGTTAGAGTCAAGTTAAGGATCACTGCAAATGTTTTGCGCGGCGATCAAATAGGTAGTTAGGCATTTTTTGTCATATTTTGCTCATTTCTGTTTGGCGAATTGCCGAAAACTCCTACCTATTGAATATATAATCCTTTGTTGAAGTACCCTAATTTTTTTTTATTAGTTATCTTGAAATTTTAAGCATTGTCAATCCATGTATCGATCAAATAGGTAGTTAGTTAATTTGACCTTCTTAAAGTCATTTCTACTCGAAGAACCTTAGGAAAATTGTGACTTTTGTATAGATAACACATTGTTGATGTATAATCATTTTTTTATTTATTATTACGCTTCAAATAATAGCTAAAGTTAAGTTAAAGATCACTACAAATGTTTTATGCGGCGATCACATAGGTAGTTAGGCATTTTTTGTCATATTATGCTCATTTCTGTTTGACGAATTGCCGAAAACTCCTACCTATTGAATATATAATCCTTTGTTGAAGTACCCTAATTTTTTCTGTATTAGTTATCTTGAAATATTAAGCATTGTCAATCCTTGTATCGATCAAATAGGTAGTTAGTTAATTTGACCTTCTTAAAGTCATTTCTACTCGAAGAACCTTAAGAAAATTGCGACTTTTGTATAGATAACACTATGTTGATGTATGATCATTTTTTTATTGATTATTACACTTCAAATAATAGCTAAAGTTAAGTTAAGGAACACGACAAATGTTTTGCGCGGCGATCACATAGCTAGTTAGGCATTTTTTGTCTTATTATGCTCATTTCTGTTTGACGAATTGCCGAAAACTCCTACCTATTGAATATATAATCCTTTGTTGAAGTACCCTAATTTTTTATTTATTTTTTATCTTGAAATATTAAGCATTGTCAATCTATATATCGATCAAATAGGGAGTTTGTTAATTTGACCTTCTTAAAGTCATTTCTACTCGAAGAACCTTAGGAAAATTGCGACTTTTGTATAGATAACACTATGTTGATGTATGATCAATTTTTTATTAATTATTACGCTTAAAATAATAGCTAGAGTCAAGTTAAGGATCACTGCAAATGTTTTGCACGGCGATCAAATAGGTAGTTAGGCATTTTTTGTCATATTTTGCTCATTTCTTTTTGACGAATTGCCGAAAACTCCTACCTATTGAATATATAATCCTCTGTTGAGGTACCCTAATTTTTTATTTATTAGTTATCTTGAAATATTAAGCATTGTCAATCCATGTATCGATCAAATAGGGAGTTTGTTAATTTGACCTTCTTAAAGTCATTTCTACTCGAAGAACCTTAGGAAAATTGCGACTTTTGTATAGATAACACTATGTTGATGTATGATCAATTTTTTATTAATTATTACGCTTAAAATAATAGTTAGAGTCAAGTTAAGGATCACTGCAAATGTTTTGCGCGGCGATCAAATAGGTAGTTAGGCATTTTTTGTCATATTTTGCTCATTTCTGTTTGGCGAATTGCCGAAAACTCCTACCTATTGAATATATAATCCTTTGTTGAAGTACCCTAATTTTTTTTTATTAGTTATCTTGAAATTTTAAGCATTGTCAATCCATGTATCGATCAAATAGGTAGTTAGTTAATTTGACCTTCTTAAAGTCATTTCTACTCGAAGAACCTTAAGAAAATTGCGACTTTTGTATAGATAACACTATGTTGATGTATGATCATTTTTTTTATTGATTATTACGCTTCAAATAATAGCTAGAGTTAAGTTAAGGAACACGACAAATGTTTTGCGCGGCGATCACATAGCTAGTTAGGCATTTTTTGTCATATTATGCTCATTTCTGTTTGACGAATTGCCGAAAACTCCTACCTATTGAATATATAATCCTTTGTTGAAGTACCCTATTTTTTTATTTATTTTTTATCTTGAAATATTAAGCATTGTCAATCTATGTATCGATCAAATAGGTAGTTAGTCAATTTGACCTTCTTAAAGTCATTTCTACTCGAAGAACCTTAGGAAAATTGCGACTTTTGTATAGATAACACTATGTTGATATATGATCAATTTTTTATTAATTATTACGCTTAAAATAATAGTTAGAGTCAAGTTAAGGATCACTGCAAATGTTTTGCGCGGCGATAAAATAGGTAGTTAGGCATTTTTTATCATATTTTGCTCATTTCTGTATGGCGAATTGCCGAAAACTCCTACCTATTGAATATATAATCCTTTGTTGAAGTACCCTAATTTTTTTTTTATTAGTTATCATGAAATTTTAAGCATTGTCAATCCATGTATCGATCAAATAGGTAGTTAGTTAATTTGACCTTCTTAAAGTCATTTCTACTCGAAGAACCTTAGGAAAATTGTGACTTTTGTATAGATAACACAATGTTGATGTATAATCATTTTTTTATTTATTATTACGCTTCAAATAATAGCTAAAGTTAAGTTAAAGATCACTACAAATTTTTTATGCGGCGATCACATAGGTAGTTAGGCATTTTTTGTCATATTATGCTCATTTCTGTTTGACGAATTGCCGAAAACTCTTACCTATTGAATATATAATCCTTTGTTGAAGTACCCTAATTTTTTCTGTATTAGTTATCTTGAAATATTAAGCATTGTCAATCCTTGTATCGATCAAATAGGTAGTTAGTTAATTTGACCTTCTTGAAGTCATTTCTACTCGAAGAACCTTAAGAAAATTGCGACTTTTGTATAGATAACACTATGTTGATGTATGATCATTTTTTTATTGATTATTACGCTTCAAATAATAGCTAAAGTTAAGTTAAGGAACACGACAAATGTTTTGCGCGGCTATCACATAGCTAGTTAGGCATTTTTTGTCTTATTATGCTCATTTCTGTTTGACGAATTGCCGAAAACTCCTACCTATTGAATATATAATCCTTTGTTGAAGTACCCTAATTTTTTATTTATTTTTTATCTTGAAATATTAAGCATTGTCAATCTATATATCGATCAAATAGGGAGTTTGTTAATTTGACCTTCTTAAAGTCATTTCTACTCGAAGAACCTTAGGAAAATTGCGACTTTTGTATAGATAACACTATGTTGATGTATGATCAATTTTTTATTAATTATTACGCTTAAAATAATAGTTAGAGTCAAGTTAAGGATCACTGCAAATGTTTTGCGCGGCGATCAAATAGGTAGTTAGGCATTTTTTGTCATATTTTGCTCATTTCTGTTTGACGAATTGCCGAAAACTCCTACCTATTGAATATATAATCCTTTGTTGAAGTACACTAATTTTTTTTTTATTAGTTATCTTGAAATTTTAAGCATTGTCAATCCATGTATCGAGCAAATAGGTAGTTAGTAAATTTTACCTTCTTAAAGTCCTTTCTACTCGAAGAACCTTAGGAAAATTGCGACTTTTGTATAGATAACACTATGTTGATGTATGATCATTTTTTTTATTTATTATTACGCTTCAAATAATAGCTAGTGTCAAGTTAAGGATCACTGCAAATGTTTTGCGCAGCGATCAAATAGGTAGTTAGGCATTTTTTGTCATATTATGCTCATTTCTGTTTGACGAATTGCCGAAAACTCCTACCTATTGAATATATAATCCTTTGTTGAAGTACCCTAATTTTTTATTTATTTGTTATCTTGAAATATTAAACATTGTCAATCTATGTATCGATCAAATAGGTAGTTAGTTAATTTTACCTTCTTAAAGTCATTTCTACTCGAAGAACCTTAGGAAAATTGCGACTTTTGTATAGATAACACTATGTTGATGTATGATAAATTTTTTATTAATTATTACGCTTCAAATAATAGCTAGAGTCAAGTTAAGGATCACTGCATATGTTTTGCGCGGCGATCAAATAGGTAGTTAGGCATTTTTTTATCATATTTTGCTCATTTCTGTTTGACGAATTGCCGAAAACTCCTACCTATTGAATATATAATCCTTTGTTGTAGTATTCTAATTTTTTATTTATTAGTTATCTTGAAATTTTAGGTATTGTCAATACATGTATCGATCAAATATGGAGTTAGTTAATTTGACCTTCTTAAAGTCATTTCTACTCGAAGAACCTTAGGAAAATTTTGACTTTTGTATAGATAATACTATGTTGATGTAAGATCAATTTTTTTATTAATTATTACGCTTCAAAGAATAGCTAAAGTCAAGTTAAGGATCACTGCAAATGTTTTGCGCGGCGATCAAATAGGTAGTTAGGCATTTTTTGTCATATTATGCTCATTTCTGTTTTACGAATCGCCGAAAACTCCCACCTATTGAATATATAATACTTTGTTGAAGTACCCTAATTTTTTATTTATTAGTTATCTTGAAATTTTAAGCATTGTCAATCCATGTATCGATCAAATAGGTAGTTAGTTAATTTGACCTTCTTAAAGTCATTTCTACTCGAAGAATATTAGGAAAATTGCTACTTTTGTATAGATAACACTATGTTGATGTAAGATCAATTTTTTTATTAATTATTACGCTTCAAATAATAGCTAAAGTCAAGTTAAGGATCACTGCAAATGTTTTGCGCGGCGATCAAATAGGTAGTTAGGCATTTTTGTCATATTATGCTCATTTCTGTTTTACGAATCGCCGAAAAATCCCACCTATTGAATATATAATACTTTGTTGAATTACCCTAATTTTTTATTTATTAGTTATCTTGAAATTTTAAGCATTGTCAATCCATGTATCGATCAAATAGGTAGTTAGTTAATTTGACCTTCTTAAAGTCATTTCTACTCGAAGAACCTTAAGAAAATTGCGACTTTTATATAGATAACACTATGTTGATGTATGATCAATTTTTTATTGATTATTATGCTTCAAATAATAGCTAAAGTTAAGTTAAGGAACACGACAAATATTTTGCGCGGCGATCACATAGCTAGTTAGGCATTTTTTGTCATATTATGCCCATTTCTGTCTGACGAATTGCCGAAAACTCCTACCTATTGAATATATAATCTTTGTTGAAGTACCCTAATTTTTTATTTATTAGTTATCTTGAAATATTAAGCATTGTCAATCCATGTATCGATCAAATAGGGAGTTTGTTAATTTGACCTTCTTAAAGTCATTTCTACTCGAAGAACCTTAGGAAAATTGCGACTTTTGTATAGATAACACTATGTTGATGTATGATCAATTTTTTATTAATTATTACCCTTCAAATAATAGCTAGAGTCAAGTTAAGGATCACTGCAAATGTTTTGCGCGGCGATCAAATAGGTAGTTAGGCATTTTTTGTCATATTTTGCTCATTTCTGTTTGACGAATTGCCGAAAACTCCTACCTATTGAATATATAATCCTTTGTTGAAGTACCCTAATTTTTTATTTATTTTTTATCTTGAAATATTAAGCATTGTCAATCTATGTATCGATCAAATATGTAGTTAGTCAATTTGACCTTCTTAAAGTAATTTCTACTCGAAGAACCTTAGGAAAATTGTGACTTTTGTATAGATAACACTATGTTGATGTATGATCAATTTTTTATTAATTATTACCCTTCAAATAAAAGCTATAGTCAAGTTAAGGATCACTGCAAATGTTTTGTGCGGCGATCAAATAGGTAGTTAGGCATTTTTGTCATATTTTGCTCATTTCTGTTTGACGAATTGCCGAAAACTCCTACCTATTGAATATATAATCCTTTGTTGAAGTACCCTAATTTTTTATTTATCAGTTATCTTGAAATATTAAGCATTGTCAATCCATGTATCGATCAAATAGGGAGTTTTTTTAATTTGACCTTCTTAAAGTCATTTCTACTCGAACAACCTTAGGAAAATTGCGACTTTTGTATAGATAACACTATGTTGATGTATGATCAATTTTTTGTTAATTATTACGCTTAAAATAATAGTTAGAGTCAAGTTAAGGATCACTGCAAATGTTTTGCGCGGTGATCAAATAGGTAGTTAGGCATTTTTTGTCATATTTTGCTCATTTCTGTTTGGCGAATTGCCGAAAACTCCTACCTATTGAATATATAATCCTTTGTTGAAGTACCCTAATTTTTTATTTATTTGTTATCTTGAAATATTAAGCATTGTCAATCTATGTATCGATCAAATAGGTAGTTAGTTAATTTTACCTTCTTAAAGTCATTTCTACTCGAAGAACCTTAGGAAAATTGCGACTTTTGTATAAATAACACTATGTTGATGTATGATCAATTTTTTATTAATTATTACGCTTCAAATAATAGCTAGAGTCAAGTTAAGGATCACTGCATATGTTTTGCGCGGCGATCAAATTGGTAGTTAGGCATTTTTTATCATATTTTGCTCATTTCTGTTTGACGAATTGCCGAAAACTCCTACCTATTGAATATATAATCCTTTGTTGTAGTATTCTAATTTTTTATTTATTAGTTATCTTGAAATTTTAGGTATTGTCAATCCATGTATCGATCAAATAAGGAGTTAGTTAATTTGACCCTCTTAAAGTCATTTCTACTCGAAGAATATTAGGAAAATTGCTACTTTTGTATAGACAACACTATGTTGATGTAAGATCAATTTTTTTATTAATTATTACGCTTCAAATAATAGCTAAAGTCAAGTTAAGGATCACTGCAAATGTTTTGCGCGGCGATCAAATAGGTAGTTAGGCATTTTTTGTCATATTATGCTCATTTCTGTTTTACGAATCGCCGAAAACTCCCACCTATTGAATATATAATACTTTGTTGAATTACCCTAATTTTTTATTTATTAGTTATCTTGAAATTTTAAGCATTGTCAATCCATGTATCGATCAAATAGGTAGTTAGTTAATTTGACCTTCTTAAAGTCATTTCTACTCGAAGAACCTTAAGAAAATTGCGACTTTTGTATAGATAACACTATGTTGATGTATGATCATTTTTTTATTGATTATTACGCTTCAAATAATAGCTAAAGTTAAGTTAAGGAACACGACAAATGTTTTGCGCGGCGATCACATAGCTAGTTAGGCATTTTTTGTCATATTATGCTCATTTCTGTTTGACGAATTGCCGAAAACTCCTACCTATTGTATATATAATCCTTTGTTGAAGTACCCTAATTTTTTATTTATTAGTTATCTTGAAATATTAAGCATTGTCAATCCATGTATCGATCAAATAGGGAGTTTGTTAATTTGACCTTCTTAAAGTCATTTCTACTCGAAGAACCTTAGGAAAATTGCGACTTTTGTATAGATAACACTATGTTGATGTATGATCAATTTTTTATTAATTATTACCCTTCAAATAATAGCTAGAGTCAAGTTAAGGATCACTGCAAATGTTTTGCGCGGCGATCAAATAGGTAGTTAGGCATTTTTTGTCATATTTTGCTCATTTCTGTTTGACGAATTGCCGAAAACTCCTGCCTATTGAATATATAATCCTTTGTTGAAGTACCCTAATTTTTTATTTATTTTTTATCTTGAAATATTAAGCATTGTCAATCTATGTATCGATCAAATAGGTAGTTAGTCAATTTGACCTTCTTAAAGTAATTTCTACTCGAAGAACCTTAGGAAAATTGCGACTTTTGTATAGATAACACTATGTTGATGTATGATCAATTTTTTATTAATTATTACCCTTCAAATAAAAGCTATAGTCAAGTTAAGGATCACTGCAAATGTTTTGTGCGGCGATCAAATAGGTAGTTAGGCATTTTTTGTCATATTTTGCTCATTTCTGTTTGACGAATTGCCGAAAACTCCTACCTATTGAATATATAATCCTTTGTTGAAGTACCCTAATATTTTATTTATCAGTTATCTTGAAATATTAAGCATTGTCAATCCATGTATCGATCAAATAGGGAGTTTGTTAATTTGACCTTCTTAAAGTCATTTCTACTCGAACAACCTTAGGAAAATTGCGACTTTTGTATAGATAACACTATGTTGATGTATGATCAATTTTTTATTAATTATTACGCTTAAAATAATAGTTAGTGTCAAGTTAAGGATCACTGCAAATGTTTTGCGGGGCGATCAAATAGGTAGTTAGGCATTTTTTGTCATATTTTGCTCATTTCTGTTTGGCGAATTGCCGAAAACTCCTACCTATTGAATATATAATCCTTTGTTGAAGTACCCTAATTTTTTATTTATTTGTTATCTTGAAATATTAAGCATTGTCAATCTATGTATCGATCAAATAGGTAGTTAGTTAATTTGACCTTCTTAAAGTCATTTCTACTCGAAGACCCTTAGGAAAATTGCGACTTTTGTATAGATAACACTATGTTGATATATGATCAATTTTTTATTAATTATTACGCTTCAAATAATAGCTAGAGTCAAGTTAAGGATCACTGCATATGTTTTGCGCGGCGATCAAATAGGTAGTTAGGCATTTTTTATCATATTTTGCTCATTTCTGTTTGACGAATTGCCGAAAACTCCTACCTATTGATTATATAATCCTTTGTTGTAGTATTCTAATTTTTTATTTATTAGTTATCTTGAAATTTTAGGTATTGTCAATCCATGTATCGATCAAATAAGGAGTTAGTTAATTTGACCTTCTTAAAGTCATTTCTACTAGAAGAACCTTAGGAAAATTTTGACTTTTGTATAGATAATACTATGTTGATGTAAGATCAATTTTTTTTATTAATTATTACGCTTGAAATAATAGCTAAAGTCAAGTTAAGGATCACTGCAAATGTTTTGCGCGGCGATCAAATAGGTAGTTAGGCATTTTTTGTCATATTATGCTCATTTCTGTTTTACGAATCGCCGAAAACTCCCACCTATTGAATATATAATACTTTGTTGAAGTACCCTAATTTTTTATTTATTAGTTATCTTGAAATTTTAAGCATTTTCAATCCATGTATCGATCAAATAGGTAGTTAGTTAATTTGACCTTCTTAAAGTCATTTCTACTCGAAGAATATTAGGAAAATTGCTACTTTTGTATAGATAACACTATGTTGATGTAAGATCAATTTTTTTATTATTTATTACGCTTCAAATAATAGCTAAAGTCAAGTTAAGGATCACTGCAAATGTTTTGCGCGGCGATCAAATAGGTAGTTAGGCATTTTTTGTCATATTATGCTCATTTCTTTTTTACGAATGGCCGAAAACTCCCACCTATTGAATATATAATACTTTGTTGAAGTACCCTAATTTTTTATTTATTAGTTATCTTGAAATTTTAAGCATTGTCAATCCATGTATCGATCAAATAGGTAGTTAGTTAATTTGACCTTCTTAAAGTCATTTCTACTCGAAGAACCTTAGGAAAATTGCGACTTTTGTATAGATAACACTATGTTGATGTATGATCATTTTTTTATTGATTATTACGCTTCAAATAATCGCTAAAGTTAAGTTAAGGAACACGACAAATATTTTGCGCGGCGATCACATAGCTAGTTAGGCATTTTTTGTCATATTTTGCTCATTTCTGTTTGACGAATTGCCGAAAACTCCTACCTATTGAATATATAATCCTTTGTTGAAGTACCCTATTTTTTTATTTATTTTTTATCTTGAAATATTAAGCATTGTCAATCTATGTATCGATCAAATAGGTAGTTAGTCAATTTGACCTTCTTAAAGTCATTTCTACTCGAAGAACCTTAGGAAAATTGCGACTTTTGTATAGATAACACTATGTTGATATATGATCAATTTTTTATTAATTATTACGCTTAAAATAATAGTTAGAGTCAAGTTAAGGATCACTGCAAATGTTTTGCGCGGCGATAAAATAGGTAGTTAGGCATTTTTTATCATATTTTGCTCATTTCTGTATGGCGAATTGCCGAAAACTCCTACCTATTGAATATATAATCCTTTGTTGAAGTACCCTAATTTTTTTTTTATTAGTTATCATGAAATTTTAAGCATTGTCAATCCATGTATCGATCAAATAGGTAGTTAGTTAATTTGACCTTCTTAAAGTCATTTCTACTCGAAGAACCTTAGGAAAATTGTGACTTTTGTATAGATAACACAATGTTGATGTATAATCATTTTTTTATTTATTATTACGCTTCAAATAATAGCTAAAGTTAAGTTAAAGATCACTACAAATTTTTTATGCGGCGATCACATAGGTAGTTAGGCATTTTTTGTCATATTATGCTCATTTCTGTTTGACGAATTGCCGAAAACTCTTACCTATTGAATATATAATCCTTTGTTGAAGTACCCTAATTTTTTCTGTATTAGTTATCTTGAAATATTAAGCATTGTCAATCCTTGTATCGATCAAATAGGTAGTTAGTTAATTTGACCTTCTTGAAGTCATTTCTACTCGAAGAACCTTAAGAAAATTGCGACTTTTGTATAGATAACACTATGTTGATGTATGATCATTTTTTTATTGATTATTACGCTTCAAATAATAGCTAAAGTTAAGTTAAGGAACACGACAAATGTTTTGCGCGGCTATCACATAGCTAGTTAGGCATTTTTTGTCTTATTATGCTCATTTCTGTTTGACGAATTGCCGAAAACTCCTACCTATTGAATATATAATCCTTTGTTGAAGTACCCTAATTTTTTATTTATTTTTTATCTTGAAATATTAAGCATTGTCAATCTATATATCGATCAAATAGGGAGTTTGTTAATTTGACCTTCTTAAAGTCATTTCTACTCGAAGAACCTTAGGAAAATTGCGACTTTTGTATAGATAACACTATGTTGATGTATGATCAATTTTTTATTAATTATTACGCTTAAAATAATAGTTAGAGTCAAGTTAAGGATCACTGCAAATGTTTTGCGCGGCGATCAAATAGGTAGTTAGGCATTTTTTGTCATATTTTGCTCATTTCTGTTTGACGAATTGCCGAAAACTCCTACCTATTGAATATATAATCCTTTGTTGAAGTACACTAATTTTTTTTTTATTAGTTATCTTGAAATTTTAAGCATTGTCAATCCATGTATCGAGCAAATAGGTAGTTAGTAAATTTTACCTTCTTAAAGTCCTTTCTACTCGAAGAACCTTAGGAAAATTGCGACTTTTGTATAGATAACACTATGTTGATGTATGATCATTTTTTTTATTTATTATTACGCTTCAAATAATAGCTAGTGTCAAGTTAAGGATCACTGCAAATGTTTTGCGCAGCGATCAAATAGGTAGTTAGGCATTTTTTGTCATATTATGCTCATTTCTGTTTGACGAATTGCCGAAAACTCCTACCTATTGAATATATAATCCTTTGTTGAAGTACCCTAATTTTTTATTTATTTGTTATCTTGAAATATTAAACATTGTCAATCTATGTATCGATCAAATAGGTAGTTAGTTAATTTTACCTTCTTAAAGTCATTTCTACTCGAAGAACCTTAGGAAAATTGCGACTTTTGTATAGATAACACTATGTTGATGTATGATAAATTTTTTATTAATTATTACGCTTCAAATAATAGCTAGAGTCAAGTTAAGGATCACTGCATATGTTTTGCGCGGCGATCAAATAGGTAGTTAGGCATTTTTTTATCATATTTTGCTCATTTCTGTTTGACGAATTGCCGAAAACTCCTACCTATTGAATATATAATCCTTTGTTGTAGTATTCTAATTTTTTATTTATTAGTTATCTTGAAATTTTAGGTATTGTCAATACATGTATCGATCAAATATGGAGTTAGTTAATTTGACCTTCTTAAAGTCATTTCTACTCGAAGAACCTTAGGAAAATTTTGACTTTTGTATAGATAATACTATGTTGATGTAAGATCAATTTTTTTATTAATTATTACGCTTCAAAGAATAGCTAAAGTCAAGTTAAGGATCACTGCAAATGTTTTGCGCGGCGATCAAATAGGTAGTTAGGCATTTTTTGTCATATTATGCTCATTTCTGTTTTACGAATCGCCGAAAACTCCCACCTATTGAATATATAATACTTTGTTGAAGTACCCTAATTTTTTATTTATTAGTTATCTTGAAATTTTAAGCATTGTCAATCCATGTATCGATCAAATAGGTAGTTAGTTAATTTGACCTTCTTAAAGTCATTTCTACTCGAAGAATATTAGGAAAATTGCTACTTTTGTATAGATAACACTATGTTGATGTAAGATCAATTTTTTTATTAATTATTACGCTTCAAATAATAGCTAAAGTCAAGTTAAGGATCACTGCAAATGTTTTGCGCGGCGATCAAATAGGTAGTTAGGCATTTTTTGTCATATTATGCTCATTTCTGTTTTACGAATCGCCGAAAAATCCCACCTATTGAATATATAATACTTTGTTGAATTACCCTAATTTTTTATTTATTAGTTATCTTGAAATTTTAAGCATTGTCAATCCATGTATCGATCAAATAGGTAGTTAGTTAATTTGACCTTCTTAAAGTCATTTCTACTCGAAGAACCTTAAGAAAATTGCGACTTTTATATAGATAACACTATGTTGATGTATGATCAATTTTTTATTGATTATTATGCTTCAAATAATAGCTAAAGTTAAGTTAAGGAACACGACAAATATTTTGCGCGGCGATCACATAGCTAGTTAGGCATTTTTTGTCATATTATGCCCATTTCTGTCTGACGAATTGCCGAAAACTCCTACCTATTGAATATATAATCTTTGTTGAAGTACCCTAATTTTTTATTTATTAGTTATCTTGAAATATTAAGCATTGTCAATCCATGTATCGATCAAATAGGGAGTTTGTTAATTTGACCTTCTTAAAGTCATTTCTACTCGAAGAACCTTAGGAAAATTGCGACTTTTGTATAGATAACACTATGTTGATGTATGATCAATTTTTTATTAATTATTACCCTTCAAATAATAGCTAGAGTCAAGTTAAGGATCACTGCAAATGTTTTGCGCGGCGATCAAATAGGTAGTTAGGCATTTTTTGTCATATTTTGCTCATTTCTGTTTGACGAATTGCCGAAAACTCCTACCTATTGAATATATAATCCTTTGTTGAAGTACCCTAATTTTTTATTTATTTTTTATCTTGAAATATTAAGCATTGTCAATCTATGTATCGATCAAATATGTAGTTAGTCAATTTGACCTTCTTAAAGTAATTTCTACTCGAAGAACCTTAGGAAAATTGTGACTTTTGTATAGATAACACTATGTTGATGTATGATCAATTTTTTATTAATTATTACCCTTCAAATAAAAGCTATAGTCAAGTTAAGGATCACTGCAAATGTTTTGTGCGGCGATCAAATAGGTAGTTAGGCATTTTTGTCATATTTTGCTCATTTCTGTTTGACGAATTGCCGAAAACTCCTACCTATTGAATATATAATCCTTTGTTGAAGTACCCTAATTTTTTATTTATCAGTTATCTTGAAATATTAAGCATTGTCAATCCATGTATCGATCAAATAGGGAGTTTTTTTAATTTGACCTTCTTAAAGTCATTTCTACTCGAACAACCTTAGGAAAATTGCGACTTTTGTATAGATAACACTATGTTGATGTATGATCAATTTTTTGTTAATTATTACGCTTAAAATAATAGTTAGAGTCAAGTTAAGGATCACTGCAAATGTTTTGCGCGGTGATCAAATAGGTAGTTAGGCATTTTTTGTCATATTTTGCTCATTTCTGTTTGGCGAATTGCCGAAAACTCCTACCTATTGAATATATAATCCTTTGTTGAAGTACCCTAATTTTTTATTTATTTGTTATCTTGAAATATTAAGCATTGTCAATCTATGTATCGATCAAATAGGTAGTTAGTTAATTTTACCTTCTTAAAGTCATTTCTACTCGAAGAACCTTAGGAAAATTGCGACTTTTGTATAAATAACACTATGTTGATGTATGATCAATTTTTTATTAATTATTACGCTTCAAATAATAGCTAGAGTCAAGTTAAGGATCACTGCATATGTTTTGCGCGGCGATCAAATTGGTAGTTAGGCATTTTTTATCATATTTTGCTCATTTCTGTTTGACGAATTGCCGAAAACTCCTACCTATTGAATATATAATCCTTTGTTGTAGTATTCTAATTTTTTATTTATTAGTTATCTTGAAATTTTAGGTATTGTCAATCCATGTATCGATCAAATAAGGAGTTAGTTAATTTGACCCTCTTAAAGTCATTTCTACTCGAAGAATATTAGGAAAATTGCTACTTTTGTATAGACAACACTATGTTGATGTAAGATCAATTTTTTTATTAATTATTACGCTTCAAATAATAGCTAAAGTCAAGTTAAGGATCACTGCAAATGTTTTGCGCGGCGATCAAATAGGTAGTTAGGCATTTTTTGTCATATTATGCTCATTTCTGTTTTACGAATCGCCGAAAACTCCCACCTATTGAATATATAATACTTTGTTGAATTACCCTAATTTTTTATTTATTAGTTATCTTGAAATTTTAAGCATTGTCAATCCATGTATCGATCAAATAGGTAGTTAGTTAATTTGACCTTCTTAAAGTCATTTCTACTCGAAGAACCTTAAGAAAATTGCGACTTTTGTATAGATAACACTATGTTGATGTATGATCATTTTTTTATTGATTATTACGCTTCAAATAATAGCTAAAGTTAAGTTAAGGAACACGACAAATGTTTTGCGCGGCGATCACATAGCTAGTTAGGCATTTTTTGTCATATTATGCTCATTTCTGTCTGACGAATTGCCGAAAACTCCTACCTATTGTATATATAATCCTTTGTTGAAGTACCCTAATTTTTTATTTATTAGTTATCTTGAAATATTAAGCATTGTCAATCCATGTATCGATCAAATAGGGAGTTTGTTAATTTGACCTTCTTAAAGTCATTTCTACTCGAAGAACCTTAGGAAAATTGCGACTTTTGTATAGATAACACTATGTTGATGTATGATCAATTTTTTATTAATTATTACCCTTCAAATAATAGATAGAGTCAAGTTAAGGATCACTGCAAATGTTTTGCGCGGCGATCAAATAGGTAGTTAGGCATTTTTTGTCATATTTTGCTCATTTCTGTTTGACGAATTGCCGAAAACTCCTGCCTATTGAATATATAATCCTTTGTTGAAGTACCCTAATTTTTTATTTATTTTTTATCTTGAAATATTAAGCATTGTCAATCTATGTATCGATCAAATAGGTAGTTAGTCAATTTGACCTTCTTAAAGTAATTTCTACTCGAAGAACCTTAGGAAAATTGCGACTTTTGTATAGATAACACTATGTTGATGTATGATCAATTTTTTATTAATTATTACCCTTCAAATAAAAGCTATAGTCAAGTTAAGGATCACTGCAAATGTTTTGTGCGGCGATCAAATAGGTAGTTAGGCATTTTTTGTCATATTTTGCTCATTTCTGTTTGACGAATTGCCGAAAACTCCTACCTATTGAATATATAATCCTTTGTTGAAGTACCCTAATATTTTATTTATCAGTTATCTTGAAATATTAAGCATTGTCAATCCATGTATCGATCAAATAGGGAGTTTGTTAATTTGACCTTCTTAAAGTCATTTCTACTCGAACAACCTTAGGAAAATTGCGACTTTTGTATAGATAACACTATGTTGATGTATGATCAATTTTTTATTAATTATTACGCTTAAAATAATAGTTAGTGTCAAGTTAAGGATCACTGCAAATGTTTTGCGGGGCGATCAAATAGGTAGTTAGGCATTTTTTGTCATATTTTGCTCATTTCTGTTTGGCGAATTGCCGAAAACTCCTACCTATTGAATATATAATCCTTTGTTGAAGTACCCTAATTTTTTATTTATTTGTTATCTTGAAATATTAAGCATTGTCAATCTATGTATCGATCAAATAGGTAGTTAGTTAATTTGACCTTCTTAAAGTCATTTCTACTCGAAGACCCTTAGGAAAATTGCGACTTTTGTATAGATAACACTATGTTGATATATGATCAATTTTTTATTAATTATTACGCTTCAAATAATAGCTAGAGTCAAGTTAAGGATCACTGCATATGTTTTGCGCGGCGATCAAATAGGTAGTTAGGCATTTTTTATCATATTTTGCTCATTTCTGTTTGACGAATTGCCGAAAACTCCTACCTATTGATTATATAATCCTTTGTTGTAGTATTCTAATTTTTTATTTATTAGTTATCTTGAAATTTTAGGTATTGTCAATCCATGTATCGATCAAATAAGGAGTTAGTTAATTTGACCTTCTTAAAGTCATTTCTACTAGAAGAACCTTAGGAAAATTTTGACTTTTGTATAGATAATACTATGTTGATGTAAGATCAATTTTTTTTATTAATTATTACGCTTGAAATAATAGCTAAAGTCAAGTTAAGGATCACTGCAAATGTTTTGCGCGGCGATCAAATAGGTAGTTAGGCATTTTTTGTCATATTATGCTCATTTCTGTTTTACGAATCGCCGAAAACTCCCACCTATTGAATATATAATACTTTGTTGAAGTACCCTAATTTTTTATTTATTAGTTATCTTGAAATTTTAAGCATTTTCAATCCATGTATCGATCAAATAGGTAGTTAGTTAATTTGACCTTCTTAAAGTCATTTCTACTCGAAGAATATTAGGAAAATTGCTACTTTTGTATAGATAACACTATGTTGATGTAAGATCAATTTTTTTATTAATTATTACGCTTCAAATAATAGCTAAAGTCAAGTTAAGGATCACTGCAAATGTTTTGCGCGGCGATCAAATAGGTAGTTAGGCATTTTTTGTCATATTATGCTCATTTCTTTTTTACGAATGGCCGAAAACTCCCACCTATTGAATATATAATACTTTGTTGAAGTACCCTAATTTTTTATTTATTAGTTATCTTGAAATTTTAAGCATTGTCAATCCATGTATCGATCAAATAGGTAGTTAGTTAATTTGACCTTCTTAAAGTCATTTCTACTCGAAGAACCTTAGGAAAATTGCGACTTTTGTATAGATAACACTATGTTGATGTATGATCATTTTTTTATTGATTATTACGCTTCAAATAATCGCTAAAGTTAAGTTAAGGAACACGACAAATATTTTGCGCGGCGATCACATAGCTAGTTAGGCATTTTTTGTCATATTTTGCTCATTTCTGTTTGACGAATTGCCGAAAACTCCTACCTATTGAATATATAATCCTTTGTTGTAGTTTTCTAATTTTTTATTTATTAGTTATCTTGAAATTTTAGGTATTGTCAATCCATGTATCGATCAAATAGGTAGTTAGTTAATTTTACCTTTTTAAAGTCATTTCTATTAGAAGAACCTTAGGAAAATGGCGAATTTTGTATAAATAACACTACGTTGATGTATGATCATTTTTTTATTTATTATTACGTTTCAAATAATAGCTAGAGTCAAGTTAAGGATCACGACAAATGTTATGCGCGGCGATCAAATAGGTAGTTATGCATTTTTTGTCATATTATGCTAATTTCTGTTTCACGAATTGCAGAAAACTCCTACCTATTGAATATATAATCCTTTGTTGAAGTACCCTTATTTTTTATTTGTTAGTTATCTTGAAATATTAAGCATTGTCAATCCATGTATCGATCAAATAGGGAGTTAGTTAATTTGACCTCCTTAAAGTCATTTCTACTCGAAGAACGTTAGGAAAATTGCGACTTTTGTATAGATAGCACTACGTTGATGTAAGATCATTTTTTTATTTATTATTACGCTTCAAATAATAGCTAGAGTCAAGTTAAGGATCATTGCAAATGTTTTGCGCGGCGATCAAATAGGTAGTTAGTCATTTTTTTTCATATTATGCTAATTTCTGTTTCACGAATTGCCGAAAACTCCTACCTATTGAATATATAATCCTTTGTTGAAGTGCCCTAATTTTTTATTTATTAGTTATCTTGAAATATTAAGCATTGTCAATCCATGTATCGATCAAATAGGGAGTTTGTTAATTTGACCTTCTTAAAGTCATTTCTACTCGAAGAACCTTAGGAAAATTGCGACTTTTGTATAGATAACACTATGTTGATGTATGATCAATTTTTTATTTATTATTACGCTTAAAATAATAGTTAGAGTCAAGTTAAGGATCACTGCAAATGTTTTGCGCGGCGATCAAATAGGTAGTTAGGCATTTTTTGTCATATTTTGCTCATTTCTGTTTGACGAATTGCCGAAAACTCCTACCTATTGAATATATAATCCTTTGTTGTAGTATTCTAATTTTTTATTTATTAGTTATCTTGAAATATTAAGCATTGTCAATCCTTGTATCGATCAAATAGGTAGTTAGTTAATTTGACCTTCTTAAAGTCATTTCTACTCGAAGAACCTTAAGAAAATTGCGACTTTTGTATAGATAACACTATGATGATGTATGATCATTTTTTTATTGATTATTACGCTTCAAATAATAGCTAAAGTTAAGTTAAGGAACACGACAATTGTTTTGCGCGGCGATTACATAGCTAGTTAGGCATTTTTTGTCATATTATGCTCATTTCTGTTTGACGAATTGCCGAAAACTCCTACCTATTGAATATATAATCCTTTGTTGAAGTACCCTAATTTTTTATTTATTTTTTATCTTGAAATATTAAGCATTTTCAATCTATGTATCGATCAAATAGGTAGTTAGTCAATTTGACCTTCTTAAAGTCATTTCTACTCGAAGAACCTTAGGAAAATTGCGACTTTTGTATAGATAACACTATGTTGATGTATGATCAATTTTTTATTAATTATTACCCTTCAAATAATAGCTAGAGTCAAGTTAAGGATCACTGCAAATGTTTTGCGCGGCGATCAAATAGGTAGTTAGGCATTTTTTGCCATATTTTGCTCATTTCTGTTTGACGAATTGCCGAAAACTCCTACCTATTGAATATATAATCCTTTGTTGAAGTACCCTAATTTTTTATTTATTAGTTATCTTGAAATATTAAGCATAGTCAATCCATGTATCGATCAAATAGGGAGTTTGTTAATTTGACCTTCTTAAAGTCATTTCTACTCGAAGAACCTTAGGAAAATTGCAACTTTTGTATAGATAACACTATGTTGATGTATGATCAATTTTTTATTAATTATTACGCTTAAAATAATAGTTAGAGTCAAGTTAAGGATCACTGCAAATGTTTTGCGCGGCGATCAAATAGGTAGTTAGGCATTTTTTTTTCATATTTTGCTCATTTCTGTTTGACGAATTGCCGAAAACTCCTACCTATTGAATATATAATCCTTTGTTGAAGTACCCTAATTTTTTATTTATTAGTTATCTTGAAATATTAAGCATTGTCAATCCACGTATCGATCAAATAGGTAGTTAGTTAATTTGACCTTCTTAAAGTCATTTCTACTCGAAGAACCTTAAGAAAATTGCGACTTTTGTATAGATAACACTATGTTGATGTATGATCATTTTTTTATTGATTATTACGCTTCAAATAATAGCTAAAGTTAAGTTAAGGAACACGACAAATGTTTTGCGCGGCGATCACATAGCTAGTTAGGCATTTTTTGTCATATTATGCTCATTTCTGTTTGACGAATTGCCGAAAACTCCTACCTATTGAATATATAATCCTTTGTTGTATTTTTCTAATTTTTTATTTATTAGTTATCCTGAAATTTTAGGTATTGTCAATCCATGTATCGATCAAATAGGTAGTTAGTTAATTTTACCTTCTTAAAGTCATTTCTATTAGAAGAACCTTAGGAAAATTGCGAATTTTGTATAAATAACACTACGTTGATGTATGATCATTTTTTTATTTATTATTACGTTTCAAATAATAGCTAGAGTCAAGTTAAGGATCACTACAAATGTTTTGCGCGGCGATCAAATAGGTAGTTATGCATTTTTTGTCATATTATGCTAATTTCTGTTTCACGAATTGCCGAAAACTCCTACCTATTGAATATATAATCCTTTGTTGAAGTACCCTTATTTTTTATTTGTTAGTTATCTTGAAATATTAAGCATTGTCAATCCATGTATCGATCAAATAGGGAGTTTGTTAATTTGACCTTCTTAAAGTCATTTCTACTCGAAGAACCTTAGGAAAATTGCGACTTTTGTATAGATAATACTATGTTGATGTATGATCAATTTTTTATTTATTATTACGCTTAAAATAATAGTTAGAGTCAAGTTAAGGATCACTGCAAATGTTTTGCGCGGCGATCAAATAGGTAGTTAGGCATTTTTTGTCATATTTTGCTCTTTTCTGTTTGACGAATTGCCGAAAACTCCTACCTATTGAATATATAATCCTTTGTTGTAGTATTCTAATTTTTTATTTATTAGTTATCTTGAAATATTAAGCATTGTCAATCCTTGTATCGATCAAATAGGTAGTTAGTTAATTTGACCTTCTTAAAGTCATTTCTACTCGAAGAACCTTAAGAAAATTGCGACTTTTGTATAGATAACACTATGTTGATGTATGATCATTTTTTTATTGATTATTACGCTTCAAATAATAGCTAGAGTCAAGTTAAGGATCACTGCAAATGTTTTGCGCGGCGATCACATAGCTAGTTAGGCATTTTTTGTCATATTATGCTCATTTCTGTTTGACGAATTGCCGAAAACTCCTACCTATTGAATATATAATCCTTTGTTGAAGTACCCTAATTTTTTATTTATTTTTTATCTTGAAATATTAAGCATTGTCAATCTATGTATCGATCAAATAGGTAGTTAGTCAATTTGACCTTCTTAAAGTCATTTCTACTCGAAGAACCTTAGGAAAATTGCGACTTTTGTATAGATAACACTATGTTGATGTATGATCAATTTTTTATTAATTATTACCCTTCAAATAATAGCTAGAGTCAAGTTAAGGATCACTGCAAATGTTTTGCGCGGCGATCAAATAGGTAGTTAGGCATTTTTTGTCATATTTTGCTCATTTCTGTTTGACGAATTGCCGAAAACTCCTACCTATTGAATATATAATCCTTTGTTGAAGTACCCTAATTTTTTATTTATTAGTTATCTTGAAATATTAAGCATAGTCAATCCATGTATCGATCAAATAGGGAGTTTGTTAATTTGACCTTCTTAAAGTCATTTCTACTCGAAGAACCTTAGGAAAATTGCAACTTTTGTATAGATAACACTATGTTGATGTATGATCAATTTTTTATTAATTATTACACTTAAAATAATAGTTAGAGTCAAGTTAAGGATCACTGCAAATGTTTTGCGCGGCGATCAAATAGGTAGTTAGGCATTTTTTTTCATATTTTGCTCATTTCTGTTTGACGAATTGCCGAAAACTCCTACCTATTGAATATATAATCCTTTGTTGAAGTACCCTAATTTTTTATTTATTAGTTATCTTGAAATATTAAGCATTGTCAATCCACGTATCGATCAAATAGGTAGATAGTTAATTTTACCTTCTTAAAGTCATTTCTACTCGAAGAACCTTAGGAAAATTGCGACTTTTGTATAGATAACACTATGTTGATGTATGATCATTTTTTTATTTATTATTAAGCTTAAAATAATAGCTAAAGTTAAGTTAAGGAACACGACAAATGTTTTGCGCGGCGATCACATAGCTAGTTAGGCATTTTTTGTCATATTATGCTCATTTCTGTTTGACGAATTGCCGAAAACTCCTACCTATTGAATATATAATCCTTTGTTGAAGTACCCTAATTTTGTATTTATTTGTTATCTTGAAATATTAAGCATTTTCATTCCATGTATCGATCAAATAGGTAGATAGTTAATTTTACCTTCTTAAAGTCATTTCTACTCGAAGAACCTTAGGAAAATTGCGACTTTTGTATAGATAACACTATGTTGATGTATGATCATTTTTTTATTTATTATTAAGCTGAAAATAATAGCTAAAGTTAAGTTAAGGAACACGACAAATGTTTTGCGCGGCGATCACACAGCTAGTTAGGCATTTTTTGTCATATTATGCTCATTTCTGTTTTACGAATTGCCGAAAACTCATACCTATTGAATATATAATACTTTGTTGAAGTACCCTAATTTTTTATTTATTAGTTATCTTGAAATTTTAAGCATTGTCAATCCATGTATCGATCAAATAGGTAGATAGTTAATTTTACCTTCTTAAAGTCATTTCTACTCGAAGAACCTTAGGAAAATTGCGACTTTTGTATAGATAACACTATGTTGATGTATGATCATTTTTTTATTTATTATTAAGCTTAAAATAATAGCTAAAGTTAAGTTAAGGAACACGACAAATGTTTTGCGCGGCGATCACATAGCTAGTTAGGCATTTTTTGTCATATTATGCTCATTTCTGTTTGACGAATTGCCGAAAACTCCTACCTATTGAATATATAATCCTTTGTTGAAGTACCCTAATTTTGTATTTATTTGTTATCTTGAAATATTAAGCATTTTCATTCCATGTATCGATCAAATAGGTAGATAGTTAATTTTACCTTCTTAAAGTCATTTCTACTCGAAGAACCTTAGGAAAATTGCGACTTTTGTATAGATAACACTATGTTGATGTATGATCATTTTTTTATTTATTATTAAGCTGAAAATAATAGCTAAAGTTAAGTTAAGGAACACGACAAATGTTTTGCGCGGCGATCACACAGCTAGTTAGGCATTTTTTGTCATATTATGCTCATTTCTGTTTTACGAATTGCCGAAAACTCATACCTATTGAATATATAATACTTTGTTGAAGTACCCTAATTTTTTATTTATTAGTTATCTTGAAATTTTAAGCATTGTCAATCCATGTATCGATCAAATAGGTAGATAGTTAATTTTACCTTCTTAAAGTCATTTCAACTCGAAAAACCTTAGGAAAATTGCGACTTTTGTATAGATAACACTATGTTGATGTATGATCATTTTTTTATTTATTATTAAGCTTAAAATAATAGCTAAAGTTAAGTTAAGGAACACGACAAATGTTTTGCGCGGCGATCACATAGCTAGTTAGTCATTTTTTGTCATATTATGCTCATTTCTGTTTTACGAATTGCCGAAAACTCCTACCTACTGAATATATAATACTTTGTTGAAGTACCCTAATTTTTTATTTATTAGTTATCTTGAAATTTTAAGCATTGTCAATCCATGTATCGATCAAATAGATAGTTAGTTAATTTGACCTTCTTAAAGTCATTTCTACTTGAAGAACCTTAGGAAAATTGCGACTTTTGTATAGATAACACTATGTTGATGTATGATCAATTTTTTATTAATTATTACGCTTCAAATAATAGCTAGAGTCAAGTTAAGGATCACTGCAAATGTTTTTCTTGGCGATCAAATAGTTAGTTAGGCATTTTTTGTCATATTTTGCTCATTTCTGTTTGACGAATTGCCGAAAACTCCTACCTATTGAATATATAATCCTTTGTTGTAGTATTCTAATTTTTTATTTATTTGTTATCTTGAAATTTTAAGTATTATCAATCCATGTATCGATCAAATAGGTAGATAGTTAATTTTACCTTCTTAAACTCATTTCTACTCGAAGAACCTTAGGAAAATTGCGACTTTTGTATAGATAACACTATGTTGATGTATGATTATTTTTTTATTTATTATTAAGCTTAAAATAATAGCTAAAGTTAATTTAAGGAACACGACAAATGTTTTGCGCGGCGATCACATAGCTAGTTAGGCATTTTTTGTCATATTATGCTCATTTCTGTTTCACGAATTGCCGAAAACTCATACCTATTGAATATATAATTCTTTGTTGAAGTACCCTAATTTTTTATTTATTTGTTATCTTGAAATATTAAGCATTGTCAATCCATGTATCGATCAAATAGGTAGATAGTTAATTTTACCTTCTTAAAGTCATTTCTACTCGAAGAACCTTAGGAAAATTGCGACTTTTGTATAGATAACACTATGTTGATGTATGATCATTTTTTTATTTATTATTAAGCTTAAAATAATAGCTAAAGTTAAGTTAAGGAACACGACAAATGTTTTGCGCGGCGATCACACAGCTAGTTAGGCATTTTTTGTCACATTATGCTCATTTCTGTTTTACGAATTGCCGAAAACTCATACCTATTGAATATATAATACTTTGTTGAAGTACCCTAATTTTTTATTTATTAGTTATCTTGAAATTTTAAGCATTGTCAATCCATGTATCGATCAAATAGGTAGATAGTTAATTTTACCTTCTTAAAGTCATTTCTACTAGAAAAACCTTAGGAAAATTGCGACTTTTGTATAGATAACACTATGTTGATGTATGATCATTTTTTTATTTATTATTAAGCTTAAAATAATAGCTAAAGTTAAGTTAAGGAACACGACAAATGTATTGCGCGGCGATCACATAGCTAGTTAGTCATTTTTTGTCATATTATGCTCATTTCTGTTTTACGAATTGCCGAAAACTCCTACCTACTGAATATATAATACTTTGTTGAAGTACCCTAATTTTTTATTTATTAGTTATCTTGAAATTTTAAGCATTGTCAATCCATGTATCGATCAAATAGGTAGATAGTTAATTTTACCTTCTTAAAGTCATTTCAACTCGAAGAACTTAGTAAAATTGCGACTTTTGTATAGATAACACTATGTTGATGTATGATCATTTTTTTATTTATTATTACGCTTCAAATAATAGCTAAAGTTAAGTTAAGGATCACTACAAATATTTTGTGCGGCGATCAAATAGGTAGTTAGGCATTTTTTGTCATATTATGCTCATTTCTGTTTTACGAATTGCCGAAAACTCCTACCTATTGAATATATAATCCTTTGTTGAAGTACCCTAATTTTTTTTATTAGTTATCTTGAAATATTAAGCTTCTTAATCCATGTATCGATCAAATAAGGAGTTAGTTAATTTGACCTTCTTAAAGTCATTTCTACTTGAAGAACCTTAGGAAAATTGCGACTTTTGTATAGATAACACTATGTTGATGTATGATCAATTTTTTATTTATTATTACGCTTCAAATAATAGCTAGAGTCAAGTTAAGGATCACTGCAAATGTTTTTCTTGGCGATCAAATAGTTAGTTAGGCATTTTTTGTCATATTTTGCTCATTTCTGTTTGACGATTTGCCGAAAACTCCTACCTATTGAATATATAATCCTTTGTTGTAGTATTCTAATTTTTTATTTATTAGTTATCTTGAAATTTTAAGTATTATCAATCCATGTATCGATCAAATAGGCAGATAGTTAATTTTACCTTCTTAAAGTCATTTCTACTCGAAGAACCTTAGGAAAATTGCGACTTTTGTATAGATAACACTATGTTGATGTATGATCATTTTTTTATTTATTATTAAGCTTAAAATAATAGCTAAAGTTAAGTTAAGGAACACGACAAATGTTTTGCGCGGCGATCACTTAGCTAGTTAGGCATTTTTTGTCATATTATGCTCATTTCTGTTTGACGAATTGCCGAAAACTCCTACCTATTGAATATATAATCCTTTGTTGAAGTACCCTAATTTTGTATTTATTTGTTATCTTGAAATATTAAGCATTGTCAATCCATGTATCGATCAAATAGGTAGATAGTTAATTTTACCTTCTTAAAGTCATTTCTACTCGAAGAACCTTAGGAAAATTGCGACTTTTGTATAGATAACACTATGTTGATGTATGATCATTTTTTTATTTATTATTAAGCTTAAAATAATAGCTAAAGTTAAGTTAAGGAACACGACAAATGTTTCGCGCGGCGATCACACAGCTTGTTAGGCATTTTTTGTCATATTATGCTCATTTCTGTTTTACGAATTGCCGAAAAATCATACCTATTGAATATATAATACTTTGTTGAAGTACCCTAATTTTTTATATATTAGTTATCTTGAAAATTTAAGCATTGTCAATCCATGTATCGATCAAATAGGTAGATAGTTAATTTTACCTTCTTAAAGACATTTCTACTCGAAGAACCTTAGGAAAATTGCGACTTTTGTATAGATAACACTATGTTGATGTATGATCATTTTTTTATTTATTATTAAGCTTAAAATAATAGCTAAAGTTAAGTTAAGGAACACGACAAATGTTTCGCGCGGCGATCACACAGCTTGTTAGGCATTTTTTGTCATATTATGCTCATTTCTGTTTGACGAATTGCCGAAAACTCCTACCTATTGAATATATAATCCTTTGTTGTATTTTTCTAATTTTTTATTTATTAGTTATCCTGAAATTTTAGGTATTGTCAATCCATGTATCGATCAAATAGGTAGTTAGTTAATTTTACCTTCTTAAAGTCATTTCTATTAGAAGAACCTTAGGAAAATTGCGAATTTTGTATAAATAACACTACGTTGATGTATGATCATTTTTTTATTTATTATTACGTTTCAAATAATAGCTAGAGTCAAGTTAAGGATCACTACAAATGTTTTGCGCGGCGATCAAATAGGTAGTTATGCATTTTTTGTCATATTATGCTAATTTCTGTTTCACGAATTGCCGAAAACTCCTACCTATTGAATATATAATCCTTTGTTGAAGTACCCTTATTTTTTATTTGTTAGTTATCTTGAAATATTAAGCATTGTCAATCCATGTATCGATCAAATAGGGAGTTTGTTAATTTGACCTTCTTAAAGTCATTACTACTCGAAGAACCTTAGGAAAATTGCGACTTTTGTATAGATAACACTATGTTGATGTATGATCAATTTTTTATTTATTATTACGCTTAAAATAATAGTTAGAGTCAAGTTAAGGATCACTGCAAATGTTTTGCGCGGCGATCAAATAGGTAGTTAGGCATTTTTTGTCATATTTTGCTCTTTTCTGTTTGACGAATTGCCGAAAACTCCTACCTATTGAATATATAATCCTTTGTTGTAGTATTCTAATTTTTTATTTATTAGTTATCTTGAAATATTAAGCATTGTCAATCCTTGTATCGATCAAATAGGTAGTTAGTTAATTTGAGCTTCTTAAAGTCAT
The DNA here is from genome assembly GCA_021437785.1 of Rhodomyrtus psidioides. NCBI lineage: Eukaryota > Viridiplantae > Streptophyta > Magnoliopsida > Myrtales > Myrtaceae > Rhodomyrtus > Rhodomyrtus psidioides. The sequence continues at coordinate 4,924,095 of JAILYB010000062.1, read as the reverse complement.
TTCTACTCGAAGAACCTTAAGAAAATTGCGACTTTTGTATAGATAACACTATGTTGATGTATGATCATTTTTTTATTGATTATTACGCTTCAAATAATAGCTAAAGTTAAGTTAAGGAACATGACAAATGTTTTGCACGGCGATCACATAGCTAGTTAGGCATTTTTTGTCATATTATGCTCATTTCTGTTTGACGAATTGCCGAAAACTCCTACCTATTGAATATATAATCCTTTGTTGAAGTACCCTAATTTTTTATTTATTTTTTATCTTGAAATATTAAGCATTGTCAATCTATGTATCGATCAAATAGGTAGTTAGTCAATTTGACCTTCTTAAAGTCATTTCTACTCGAAGAACCTTAGGAAAATTGCGACTTTTGTATAGATAACACTATGTTGATGTATGATCAATTTTTTATTAATTATTACCCTTCAAATAATAGCTAGAGTCAAGTTAAGGATCACTGCAAATGTTTTGCGCGGCGATCAAATAGGTAGTTAGGCATTTTTTGTCATATTTTGCTCATTTCTGTTTGACGAATTGCCGAAAACTCCTACCTATTGAATATATAATCCTTTGTTGAAGTACCCTAATTTTTTATTTATTAGTTATCTTGAAATATAAAGCATAGTCAATCCATGTATCGATCAAATAGGGAGTTTGTTAATTTGACCTTCTTAAAGTCATTTCTACTCGAAGAACCTTAGGAAAATTGCAACTTTTGTATAGATAACACTATGTTGATGTATGATCAATTTTTTATTAATTATTACGCTTAAAATAATAGTTAGAGTCAAGTTAAGGATCACTGCAAATGTTTTGCGCGGCGATCAAATAGGTAGTTAGGCATTTTTTTTCATATTTTGCTCATTTCTGTTTGACGAATTGCCGAAAACTCCTACCTATTGAATATATAATCCTTTGTTGAAGTACCCTAATTTTTTATTTATTAGTTATCTTGAAATATTAAGCATTGTCAATCCACGTATCGATCAAATAGGTAGATAGTTAATTTTACCTTCTTAAAGTCATTTCTACTCGAAGAACCTTAGGAAAATTGCGACTTTAGTATAGATAACACTATGTTGATGTATGATCATTTTTTTATTTATTATTAAGCTTAAAATAATAGCTAAAGTTAAGTTAAGGAACACGACAAATGTTTTGCGCGGCGATCACATAGCTAGTTAGGCATTTTTTGTCATATTATGCTCATTTCTGTTTGACGAATTGCCGAAAACTCCTACCTATTGAATATATAATCCTTTGTTGAAGTACCCTAATTTTGTATTTATTTGTTATCTTGAAATATTAAGCATTTTCATTCCATGTATCGATCAAATAGGTAGATAGTTAATTTTACCTTCTTAAAGTCATTTCTACTCGAAGAACCTTAGGAAAATTGCGACTTTTGTATAGATAACACTATGTTGATGTATGATCATTTTTTTATTTATTATTAAGCTGAAAATAATAGCTAAAGTTAAGTTAAGGAACACGGCAAATGTTTTGCGCGGCGATCACACAGCTAGTTAGGCATTTTTTGTCATATTATGCTCATTTCTGTTTTACGAATTGCCGAAAACTCATACCTATTGAATATATAATACTTTGTTGAAGTACCCTAATTTTTTATTTATTAGTTATCTTGAAATTTTAAGCATTGTCAATCCATGTATCGATCAAATAGGTAGATAGTTAATTTTACCTTCTTAAAGTCATTTCTACTCGAAGAACCTTAGGAAAATTGCGACTTTTGTATAGATAACACTATGTTGATGTATGATCATTTTTTTATTTATTATTAAGCTTAAAATAATAGCTAAAGTTAAGTTAAGGAACACGACAAATGTTTTGCGCGGCGATCACATAGCTAGTTAGGCATTTTTTGTCATATTATGCTCATTTCTGTTTGACGAATTGCCGAAAACTCCTACCTATTGAATATATAATCCTTTGTTGAAGTACCCTAATTTTGTATTTATTTGTTATCTTGAAATATTAAGCATTTTCATTCCATGTATCGATCAAATAGGTAGATAGTTAATTTTACCTTCTTAAAGTCATTTCTACTCGAAGAACCTTAGGAAAATTGCGACTTTTGTATAGATAACACTATGTTGATGTATGATCATTTTTTTATTTATTATTAAGCTGAAAATAATAGCTAAAGTTAAGTTAAGGAACACGACAAATGTTTTGCGCGGCGATCACACAGCTAGTTAGGCATTTTTTTTCATATTATGCTCATTTCTGTTTTACGAATTGCCGAAAACTCATACCTATTGAATATATAATACTTTGTTGAAGTACCCTAATTTTTTATTTATTTGTTATCTTGAAATATTAAGCATTTTCATTCCACGTATCGATCAAATAGGTAGATAGTTAATTTTACCTTCTTAAAGTCATTTCTACTTGAAGAACCTTAGGAAAATTGCGACTTTTGTATAGATAACACTATGTTGATGTATGATCAATTTTTTATTAATTATTACGCTTCAAATAATAGCTAGAGTCAAGTTAAGGATCACTGCAAATGTTTTTCTTGGCGATCAAATAGTTAGTTAGGCATTTTTTGTCATATTTTGCTCATTTCTGTTTGACGAATTGCCGAAAACTCCTACCTATTGAATATATAATCCTTTGTTGTAGTATTCTAATTTTTTATTTATTTGTTATCTTGAAATTTTAAGTATTATCAATCCATGTATCGATCAAATAGGTAGATAGTTAATTTTACCTTCTTAAAGTCATTTCTACTCGAAGAACCTTAGGAAAATTGCGACTTTTGTATAGATAACACTATGTTGATGTATGATTATTTTTTTATTTATTATTAAGCTTAAAAAAATAGCTAAAGTTAATTTAAGGAACACGACAAATGTTTTGCGCGGCGATCACATAGCTAGTTAGGCATTTTTTGTCATATTACGCTCATTTCTGTTTCACGAATTGCCGAAAACTCATACCTATTGAATATATAATTCTTTGTTGAAGTACCCTAATTTTTTATTTATTTGTTATCTTGAAATATTAAGCATTGTCAATCCATGTATCGATCAAATAGGTAGATAGTTAATTTTACCTTCTTAAAGTCATTTCTACTCGAAGAACCTTAGGAAAATTGCGACTTTTGTATAGATAACACTATGTTGATGTATGATCATTTTTTTATTTATTATTAAGCTTAAAATAATAGCTAAAGTTAAGTTAAGGAACACGACAAATGTTTTGCGCGGCGATCACACAGCTAGTTAGGCATTTTTTGTCACATTATGCTCATTTCTGTTTTACGAATTGCCGAAAACTCATACCTATTGAATATATAATACTTTGTTGAAGTACCCTAATTTTTTATTTATTAGTTATCTTGAAATTTTAAGCATTGTCAATCCATGTATCGATCAAATAGGTAGATAGTTAATTTTACCTTCTTAAAGTCATTTCTACTAGAAAAACCTTAGGAAAATTGCGACTTTTGTATAGATAACACTATGTTGATGTATGATCATTTTTTTATTTATTATTAAGCTTAAAATAATAGCTAAAGTTAAGTTAAGGAACACGACAAATGTATTGCGCGGCGATCACATAGCTAGTTAGTCATTTTTTGTCATATTATGTTCATTTCTGTTTTACGAATTGCCGAAAACTCCTACCTACTGAATATATAATACTTTGTTGAAGTACCCTAATTTTTTATTTATTAGTTATCTTGAAATTTTAAGCATTGTCAATCCATGTATCGATCAAATAGGTAGATAGTTAATTTTACCTTCTTAAAGTCATTTCAACTCGAAGAACTTAGTAAAATTGCGACTTTTGTATAGATAACACTATGTTGATGTATGATCATTTTTTTATTTATTATTACGCTTCAAATAATAGCTAAAGTTAAGTTAAGGATCACTACAAATATTTTGCGCGGCGATCAAATAGGTAGTTAGGCATTTTTTGTCATATTATGCTCATTTCTGTTTTACGAATTGCCGAAAACTCCTACCTATTGAATATATAATCCTTTGTTGAAGTACCCTAATTTTTTTTATTAGTTATCTTGAAATATTAAGCTTCTTAATCCATGTATCGATCAAATAGGGAGTTAGTTAATTTGACCTTCTTAAAGTCATTTCTACTTGAAGAACCTTAGGAAAATTGCGACTTTTGTATAGATAACACTATGTTGATGTATGATCAATTTTTTATTAATTATTACGCTTCAAATAATAGCTAGAGTCAAGTTAAGGATCACTGCAAATGTTTTTCTTGGCGATCAAATAGTTAGTTAGGCATTTTTTGTCATATTTTGCTCATTTCTGTTTGACGATTTGCCGAAAACTCCTACCTATTGAATATATAATCCTTTGTTGTAGTATTCTAATTTTTTATTTATTAGTTATCTTGAAATTTTAAGTATTATCAATCCATGTATCGATCAAATAGGTAGATAGTTAATTTTACCTTCTTAAAGTCATTTCTACTCGAAGAACCTTAGGAAAATTGCGACTTTTGTATAGATAACACTATGTTGATGTATGATCATTTTTTTATTTATTATTAAGCTTAAAATAATAGCTAAAGTTAAGTTAAGGAACACGACAAATGTTTTGCGCGGCGATCACTTAGCTAGTTAGGCATTTTTTGTCATATTATGCTCATTTCTGTTTGACGAATTGCCGAAAACTCCTACCTATTGAATATATAATCCTTTGTTGAAGTACCCTAATTTTGTATTTATTTGTTATCTTGAAATATTAAGCATTGTCAATCCATGTATCGATCAAATAGGTAGATAGTTAATTTTACCTTCTTAAAGTCATTTCTACTCGAAGAACCTTAGGAAAATTGCGACTTTTGTATAGATAACACTATGTTGATGTATGATCATTTTTTTATTTATTATTAAGCTTAAAATAATAGCTAAAGTTAAGTTAAGGAACACGACAAATGTTTCGCGCGGCGATCACACAGCTTGTTAGGCATTTTTTGTCATATTATGCTCATTTCTGTTTTACGAATTGCCGAAAAATCATACCTATTGAATATATAATACTTTGTTGAAGTACCCTAATTTTTTATATATTAGTTATCTTGAAAATTTAAGCATTGTCAATCCATGTATCGATCAAATAGGTAGATAGTTAATTTTACCTTTTTAAAGTCATTTCTACTCGAAGAACCTTAGGAAAATTGCGACTTTTTTATAGATAACACTATGTTGATGTATGATCATTTTTTTATTTATTATTAAGCTTAAAATAATAGCTAAAGTTAAGTTAAGGAACACGACAAATGTTTTGCGCGGCGATCACATAGCTAGTTAGGCATTTTTTGTCATATTATGCTCATTTCTGTTTTACGAATTGCCGAAAACTCCTACCTATTGAATATATAATACTTTGTTGAAGTACCCTAATTTTTTTTTATTAGTTATCTTGAAATTTTAAGCATTGTCAATACATGTATCGATCAAATAGATAGTTAGTTAATTTGACCTTCTTAAAGTCATTTCAACTCGAAGAACTTAGGAAAATTGCGACTTTTGTATAGATAACACTATGTTGATGTATGATCATTTTTTTATTTATTATTACGCTTCAAATAATAGCTAAAGTTAAGTTAAGGATCACTACAAATGTTTTGTGCGGCGATCACATAGGTAGTTAGGCATTTTTTGTCATATTATGCTCATTTCTGTTTGACGAATTGCCGAAAACTCCTACCTATTGAATATATAATCCTTTGTTGAAGTACCCTAATTTTTTATTTATTAGTTATCTTGAAATATTAAGCATTGTCAATCCATGTATCTATGAAATAGGTAGTTAGTTAATTTGACCTTCTTAAAGTCATTTCTACTCGAAGAACTTTAGTAAAATTGCGACTTTTGTATAGATAACATTATGTTGATGTATGATCATTTTTTTATTTATTATTACGATTCAAATAATAGCTAGAGTCAAGTTAAGGATCACTGCAAATGTTTTGCACGGCGATCAAGTAGGTAGTTAGGCATTTTTTGTCATATTATGCTAATTTCTGTTTCACGAATTGCCGAAAACTCCTACCTATTGAATATATAATCCTTTGTTGAAGTACCTTAATTTTTTTTATTAGTTGCCTTGAAATATTAAGCTTCTTAATCCATGTATCGATCAAATAGGGAGTTAGTTAATTTGACCTTCTTAAAGTCATTTCTACTTGAAGAACCTTAGGAAAATTGCGACTTTTGTATATATAACACTATGTTGATGTATGATCAATTTTTTATTAATTATTACGCTTCAAATAATAGCTAGAGTCAAGTTAAGGATCACTGCAAATGTTTTTCTTGGCGATCAAATAGTTAGTTAGGCATTTTTTGTCATATTTTGCTCATTTCTGTTTGACGAATTGCCGAAAACTCATACCTATTGAATATATAATCCTTTGTTGTAGTATTCTAATTTTTTATTTATTAGTTATCTTGAAATTTTAAGTATTATCAATCCATGTATCGATCAAATAGGTAGATAGTTAATTTTACCTTCTTAAAGTCATTTCTACTCGAAGAACCTTAGGAAAATTGCGACTTTTGTATAGATAACACTATGTTGATGTATGATCATTTTTTTATTTATTATTAAGCTTAAAATAATAGCTAAAGTTAAGTTAAGGAACACGACAAATGTTTTGCGCGGCGATCACATAGCTAGTTAGGCATTTTTTGTCATATTATGCTCATTTTTGTTTGACGAATTGCCGAAAACTCCTACCTATTGAATATATAATCCTTTGTTGAAGTACCCTAATTTTGTATTTATTTGTTATCTTGAAATATTAAGCATTGTCAATCCATGTATCGATCAAATAGGTAGATAGTTAATTTTACCTTCTTAAAGTCATTTCTACTCGAAGAACCTTAGGAAAATTGCGACTTTTGTATAGATAACACTATGTTGATGTATGATCATTTTTTTATTTATTATTAAGCTTAAAATAATAGCTAAAGTTAAGTTAAGGAACACGACAAATGTTTTGCGCGGCGATCACACAGCTAGTTAGGCATTTTTTGTCATATTATGCTCATTTCTGTTTTACGAATTGCCGAAAACTCATACCTATTGAATATATAATACTTTGTTGAAGTACCCTAATTTTTTATTTATTAGTTATCTTGAAATTTTAAGCATTGTCAATCCATGTATCGATCAAATAGGTAGTTAGTTGATTTGACCTTCTTAAAGTCATTTCTACTCGAAGAACCTTAGGAAAATTGCGACTTTTGTATAGATAACACTATGTTGATGTATGATCATTTTTTTATTTATTATTACGCTTCAAATAATAGCTAAAGTTAAGTTAAGGATCACTACAAATGTTTTGTGCGGCGATCACATAGGTTGTTAGGCATTTTTTGTCATATTATGCTCATTTCTGTTTGACGAATTGCCGAAAACTCCTACCTATTGAATATATAATAGTTTGTTGAAGTACCCTAATTTTTTATTTATTAGTTATCTTGAAATATTAAGCATTGTAAATCCATGTATCTATCAAATAGGTAGTTAGTTAATTTGACCTTCTTAAAGTCATTTCAACTCGAAGAACCTTAGGAAAATTGCGACTTTTGTATAGATAACACTATGTTGATGTATGATCAATTTTTTATTAATTATTACGCTTAAAATAATAGTTAGAGTTAAGTTAAGGATCTCTGCAAATGTTTTGCGCGGCGATCACACAGCTAGTTAGGCATTTTTTGTCATATTATGCTCATTTCTGTTTTACGAATTGACGAAAACTCATACCTATTGAATATATAATACTTTGTTGAAGTACCCTAATTTTTTATTTATTAGTTATCTTGAAATTTTAAGCATTGTCAATCCATGTATCGATCAAATAGGTAGTTAGTTGATTTGACCTTCTTAAAGTCATTTCTACTCGAAGAACCTTAGGAAAATTGCGACTTTTGTATAGATAACACTATGTTGATGTATGATCATTTTTTTATTTATTATTACGCTTCAAATAATAGCTAAAGTTAAGTTAAGGATCACTACAAATGTTTTGTGCGGCGATCACATAGGTTGTTAGGCATTTTTTGTCATATTATGCTCATTTCTGTTTGACGAATTGCCGAAAACTCCTACCTATTGAATATATAATAGTTTGTTGAAGTACCCTAATTTTTTATTTATTAGTTATCTTGAAATATTAAGCATTGTAAATCCATGTATCTATCAAATAGGTAGTTAGTTAATTTGACCTTCTTAAAGTCATTTCAACTCGAAGAACTTTAGTAAAATTGCGACTTTTGTATAGATAATACTATGTTGATGTATGATCATTTTTTTATTTATTATTACGCTTCAAATAATAGCTAAAGTTAAGTTAAGGATCATTACAAATGTTTTGCGCGGCGATCAAATAGGTAGTTAGGCATTTTTTGTCATATTATGCTCATTTCTGTTTTACGAATTGCCGAAAACTCCTACCTATTGAATATATAATCCTTTGTTGAAGTACCCTAATTTTTTTTATTAGTTATCTTGAAATATTAAGCTTCTTAATCCATGTATCGATCAAATAGGGAGTTAGTAAATTTGACCTTCTTAAAGTCATTTCTACTTGAAGAACCTTAGGAAAATTGTGACTTTTGTATAGATAACACTATGTTGATGTATGATCAATTTTTTATTTATTATTACGCTTCAAATAATAGCTAGAGTCAAGTTAAGGATCACTGCAAATGTTTTTCTTGGCGATCAAATAGTTAGTTAGGCATTTTTTGTCATATTATGCTCATTTCTGTTTTACGAATTGCCGAAAACTCATACCTATTGAATATATAATACTTTGTTGAAGTACCCTAATTTTTTATTTATTAGTTATCTTGAAATTTTAAGCATTGTCAATCCATGTATCGATCAAATAGGTAGATATTTAATTTTACCTTCTTAAAGTCATTTCAACTCGAAGAACTTAGGAAAATTGCGACTTTTGTATAGATAACACTATGTTGATGTATGATCATTTTTTTATTTATTATTACGCTTCAAATAATAGCTAAAGTTAAGTTAAGGATCACTACAAATGTTTGGTGCGGCGATAACATAGGTAGTTAGGCATTTTTTGTCATATTATGCTCATATCTGTTTGACGAATTGCCGAAAACTCTTACCTATTGAATATATAATACTTTGTTGAAGTACCCTAATTTTTTATTTATTAGTTATCTTGAAATATTAAGCATTGTCAATCCATGTATCTATCAAATAGGTAGTTAGTTAATTTAACCTTCTTAAAGTCATTTCAACTCGAAGAACCTTAGGAAAATTGCGACTTTTGTATAGATAACACTATGTTGATGTATGATCAATTTTTTATTTATTATTACGTATCAAATAATAGCTAGAGTCAAGTTAAGGATCACTGCAAATATTTTGCGCGGCGATCAAATAGGTAGTTATGCATTTTTTGTCATATTATGCTAATTTCTGTTTCACGAATTGCCGAAAACTCCTACCTATTGAATATATAATCCTTTGTTGAAGTACCCTAATTTTTTATTTGTTAGTTATCTTGAAATATTAAGCATTTTCAATCCATGTATCGATCAAATAGGGAGTTAGTTAATTTGACATCCTTAAAGTCATTTCTACTCGAAGAACCTTAGGAAAATTGCGACTTTTGTATAGATAACACTATGTTGCTGTAAGATCATTTTTTTATTTATTATTACGTATCAAATAATAGCTAGAGTCAAGTTAAGGATCACTGCAAATATTTTGCGCGGCGATCAAATAGGTAGTTATGCATTTTTTGTCATATTATGCTAATTTCTGTTTCACGAATTGCCGAAAACTCCTACCTATTGAATATATAATCCTTTGTTGAAGTACCCTAATTTTTTATTTGTTAGTTATCTTGAAATATTAAGCATTGTCAATCCATGTATCGATCAAATAGGGAGTTAGTTAATTTGACCTTCTTAAAGTCATTTCTACTCGAAGAACCTTAGGAAAATTGCGACTTTTGTATAGATAACACTATGTTGATGTATGATCAATTTTTTATTAATTATTACGCTTAAAATAATAGTTAGAGTTAAGTTAAGGATCTCTGCAAATGTTTTGCGCGGCGATCACACAGCTAGTTAGGCATTTTTTGTCATATTATGCTCATTTCTGTTTTACGAATTGACGAAAACTCATACCTATTGAATATATAATACTTTGTTGAAGTACCCTAATTTTTTATTTATTAGTTATCTTGAAATTTTAAGCATTGTCAATCCATGTATCGATCAAATAGGTAGTTAGTTGATTTGACCTTCTTAAAGTCATTTCTACTCGAAGAACCTTAGGAAAATTGCGACTTTTGTATAGATAACACTATGTTGATGTATGATCATTTTTTTATTTATTATTACGCTTCAAATAATAGCTAAAGTTAAGTTAAGGATCACTACAAATGTTTTGTGCGGCGATCACATAGGTTGTTAGGCATTTTTTGTCATATTATGCTCATTTCTGTTTGACGAATTGCCGAAAACTCCTACCTATTGAATATATAATAGTTTGTTGAAGTACCCTAATTTTTTATTTATTAGTTATCTTGAAATATTAAGCATTGTAAATCCATGTATCTATCAAATAGGTAGTTAGTTAATTTGACCTTCTTAAAGTCATTTCAACTCGAAGAACTTTAGTAAAATTGCGACTTTTGTATAGATAATACTATGTTGATGTATGATCATTTTTTTATTTATTATTACGCTTCAAATAATAGCTAAAGTTAAGTTAAGGATCATTACAAATGTTTTGCGCGGCGATCAAATAGGTAGTTAGGCATTTTTTGTCATATTATGCTCATTTCTGTTTTACGAATTGCCGAAAACTCCTACCTATTGAATATATAATCCTTTGTTGAAGTACCCTAATTTTTTTTATTAGTTATCTTGAAATATTAAGCTTCTTAATCCATGTATCGATCAAATAGGGAGTTAGTAAATTTGACCTTCTTAAAGTCATTTCTACTTGAAGAACCTTAGGAAAATTGTGACTTTTGTATAGATAACACTATGTTGATGTATGATCAATTTTTTATTTATTATTACGCTTCAAATAATAGCTAGAGTCAAGTTAAGGATCACTGCAAATGTTTTTCTTGGCGATCAAATAGTTAGTTAGGCATTTTTTGTCATATTATGCTCATTTCTGTTTTACGAATTGCCGAAAACTCATACCTATTGAATATATAATACTTTGTTGAAGTACCCTAATTTTTTATTTATTAGTTATCTTGAAATTTTAAGCATTGTCAATCCATGTATCGATCAAATAGGTAGATATTTAATTTTACCTTCTTAAAGTCATTTCAACTCGAAGAACTTAGGAAAATTGCGACTTTTGTATAGATAACACTATGTTGATGTATGATCATTTTTTTATTTATTATTACGCTTCAAATAATAGCTAAAGTTAAGTTAAGGATCACTACAAATGTTTGGTGCGGCGATAACATAGGTAGTTAGGCATTTTTTGTCATATTATGCTCATATCTGTTTGACGAATTGCCGAAAACTCTTACCTATTGAATATATAATACTTTGTTGAAGTACCCTAATTTTTTATTTATTAGTTATCTTGAAATATTAAGCATTGTCAATCCATGTATCTATCAAATAGGTAGTTAGTTAATTTAACCTTCTTAAAGTCATTTCAACTCGAAGAACCTTAGGAAAATTGCGACTTTTGTATAGATAACACTATGTTGATGTATGATCAATTTTTTATTTATTATTACGTATCAAATAATAGCTAGAGTCAAGTTAAGGATCACTGCAAATATTTTGCGCGGCGATCAAATAGGTAGTTATGCATTTTTTGTCATATTATGCTAATTTCTGTTTCACGAATTGCCGAAAACTCCTACCTATTGAATATATAATCCTTTGTTGAAGTACCCTAATTTTTTATTTGTTAGTTATCTTGAAATATTAAGCATTGTCAATCCATGTATCGATCAAATAGGGAGTTAGTTAATTTGACATCCTTAAAGTCATTTCTACTCGAAGAACCTTAGGAAAATTGCGACTTTTGTATAGATAACACTATGTTGCTGTAAGATCATTTTTTTATTTATTATTACGTATCAAATAATAGCTAGAGTCAAGTTAAGGATCACTGCAAATATTTTGCGCGGCGATCAAATAGGTAGTTATGCATTTTTTGTCATATTATGCTAATTTCTGTTTCACGAATTGCCGAAAACTCCTACCTATTGAATATATAATCCTTTGTTGAAGTACCCTAATTTTTTATTTGTTAGTTATCTTGAAATATTAAGCATTGTCAATCCATGTATCGATCAAATAGGGAGTTAGTTAATTTGACCTTCTTAAAGTCATTTCTACTCGAAGAACCTTAGGAAAATTGCGACTTTTGTATAGATAACACTATGTTGATGTATGATCAATTTTTTATTAATTATTACGCTTAAAATAATAGTTAGAGTTAAGTTAAGGATCTCTGCAAATGTTTTGCGCGGCGATCACACAGCTAGTTAGGCATTTTTTGTCATATTATGCTCATTTCTGTTTTACGAATTGACGAAAACTCATACCTATTGAATATATAATACTTTGTTGAAGTACCCTAATTTTTTATTTATTAGTTATCTTGAAATTTTAAGCATTGTCAATCCATGTATCGATCAAATAGGTAGTTAGTTGATTTGACCTTCTTAAAGTCATTTCTACTCGAAGAACCTTAGGAAAATTGCGACTTTTGTATAGATAACACTATGTTGATGTATGATCATTTTTTTATTTATTATTACGCTTCAAATAATAGCTAAAGTTAAGTTAAGGATCACTACAAATGTTTTGTGCGGCGATCACATAGGTTGTTAGGCATTTTTTGTCATATTATGCTCATTTCTGTTTGACGAATTGCCGAAAACTCCTACCTATTGAATATATAATAGTTTGTTGAAGTACCCTAATTTTTTATTTATTAGTTATCTTGAAATATTAAGCATTGTAAATCCATGTATCTATCAAATAGGTAGTTAGTTAATTTGACCTTCTTAAAGTCATTTCAACTCGAAGAACTTTAGTAAAATTGCGACTTTTGTATAGATAATACTATGTTGATGTATGATCATTTTTTTATTTATTATTACGCTTCAAATAATAGCTAAAGTTAAGTTAAGGATCATTACAAATGTTTTGCGCGGCGATCAAATAGGTAGTTAGGCATTTTTTGTCATATTATGCTCATTTCTGTTTTACGAATTGCCGAAAACTCCTACCTATTGAATATATAATCCTTTGTTGAAGTACCCTAATTTTTTTTATTAGTTATCTTGAAATATTAAGCTTCTTAATCCATGTATCGATCAAATAGGGAGTTAGTAAATTTGACCTTCTTAAAGTCATTTCTACTTGAAGAACCTTAGGAAAATTGTGACTTTTGTATAGATAACACTATGTTGATGTATGATCAATTTTTTATTTATTATTACGCTTCAAATAATAGCTAGAGTCAAGTTAAGGATCACTGCAAATGTTTTTCTTGGCGATCAAATAGTTAGTTAGGCATTTTTTGTCATATTATGCTCATTTCTGTTTTACGAATTGCCGAAAAGTCATACCTATTGAATATATAATACTTTGTTGAAGTACCCTAATTTTTTATTTATTAGTTATCTTGAAATTTTAAGCATTGTCAATCCATGTATCGATCAAATAGGTAGATATTTAATTTTACCTTCTTAAAGTCATTTCAACTCGAAGAACTTAGGAAAATTGCGACTTTTGTATAGATAACACTATGTTGATGTATGATCATTTTTTTATTTATTATTACGCTTCAAATAATAGCTAAAGTTAAGTTAAGGATCACTACAAATGTTTGGTGCGGCGATAACATAGGTAGTTAGGCATTTTTTGTCATATTATGCTCATATCTGTTTGACGAATTGCCGAAAACTCTTACCTATTGAATATATAATACTTTGTTGAAGTACCCTAATTTTTTATTTATTAGTTATCTTGAAATATTAAGCATTGTCAATCCATGTATCTATCAAATAGGTAGTTAGTTAATTTAACCTTCTTAAAGTCATTTCAACTCGAAGAACCTTAGGAAAATTGCGACTTTTGTATAGATAACACTATGTTGATGTATGATCAATTTTTTATTTATTATTACGTATCAAATAATAGCTAGAGTCAAGTTAAGGATCACTGCAAATATTTTGCGCGGCGATCAAATAGGTAGTTATGCATTTTTTGTCATATTATGCTAATTTCTGTTTCACGAATTGCCGAAAACTCCTACCTATTGAATATATAATCCTTTGTTGAAGTACCCTAATTTTTTATTTGTTAGTTATCTTGAAATATTAAGCATTGTCAATCCATGTATCGATCAAATAGGGAGTTAGTTAATTTGACATCCTTAAAGTCATTTCTACTCGAAGAACCTTAGGAAAATTGCGACTTTTGTATAGATAACACTATGTTGCTGTAAGATCATTTTTTTATTTATTATTACGTTTCAAATAATAGCTAGAGTCAAGTTAAGGATCACGGCAAATGTTTTGCGCGGCGATCAAATAGGTAGTTAGGCATTTTTTGTCATATTATGCTCATTTCTGTTTGACGAATTGCCGAAAACTCCTACCTATTGAATATATAATCCTTTGTTGAAGTACCCTAATTTTTTATTTATTTTTTATCTTGAAATATTAAGCATTGTCAATCTATGTATCGATCAAATAGGTAGTTAGTCAATTTGACCTTCTTAAAGTCATTTCTACTCGAAGAACCTTAGGAAAATTGCGACTTTTGTATAGATAACACTATGTTGATGTATGATCAATTTTTTATTAATTATTACCCTTCAAATAATAGCTAGAGTCAAGTTAAGGATCACTGCAAATGTTTTGCGCGGCGATCAAATAGGTAGTTAGGCATTTTTTGTCATATTTTGCTCATTTCTGTTTGACGAATTGCCGAAAACTCCTACCTATTGAATATATAATCCTTTGTTGAAGTACCCTAATTTTTTATTTATTAGTTATCTTGAAATTTTAAGCATTGTCAATCCATGTATCGATCAAATAGGTAGATAGTTAATTTTACCTTCTTAAAGTCATTTCTACTCGAAGAACCTTAGGAAAATTGCGACTTTTGTATAGATAACACTATGTTGATGTATGATCAATTTTTTATTAATTATTACGCTTAAAATAATAGTTAGAGTCAAGTTAAGGATCACTGGCAAATGTTTTGCGCGGCGATCAAATAGGAAGTTAGGCATTTTTTGTCATATTATGCTAATTTCTGTGTCACGAATTGCCGAAAACTCCTACCTATTGAATATATAATCCTTTGTTGAAGTACCCTAATTTTTTATTTATTAGTAATCTGGAAATATTAAGCATTGTCAATCCATGTATCGATCAAATAGGGAGATAGTTAATTTGACCTTCTTAAAGTCATTTCTATTTGAAGAACCTTAGGAAAATTGCGACTTTTGTATAGATAACACTATGTTGACGTATGATTAATTTTTTATTAATTATTACGATTCAAAAAATAGCTAGAGTCAAGTTAAGGATCACTGCCAATGTTTTGCGCGGCGATCAAATAGGTAGTTAGGCATTTTTTATCATATTTTGCTCATTTCTGTTTGACGAATTGCCGAAAACTCCTACCTATTGAATATATAATCCTTTGTTGTAGTATTCTAATTTTTTATTTATTAGTTATCTTGAAATTTTAGGTATTGTCAAACCATGTATCGATCAAATATGGAGTTAGTTAATTTGACCTTCTTAAAGTCATTTCTACTCGAAGAACCTTAGGAAAATTTTGACTTTTGTATAGATAATACTATGTTGATGTATGATTAATTTTTTTATTAATTATTACGCTTCAAATAATAGCTAAAGTCAAGTTAAGGATAACTGCAAATGTTTTGCGCGGCGATCAAATAGGTAGTTAGGCATTTTTTGTCATATTATGCTTATTTCTGTTTTACGAATTGCCGAAAACTCCCACCTATTGAATATATAATAATTTGTTGAAGTACCCTAATTTTTTATTTATTAGTTATCTTGAAATTTTAAGCATTGTCAATCCATGTATCGATCAAATAGGTAGTTAGTTAATTTGACCTTCTTAAAGTCATTTCTACTCGAAGAACCTTAGGAAAATTGCGACTTTTGTATAGATAACACTATGTTGATGTATGATCGATTATTTTATTAATTATTACGCTTCAATTAATAGCTAGAGTCAAGTTAAGGATCACTGCAAATGTTTTGCGCAGCGATCAAATAGGTTATTAGGCATTTTTTGTCATATTTTGCTCATTTCTGTTTGACGAATTGCCGAAAACTCCTACCTATTGAATATATAATCCTTTGTTGTAGTTTTCTAATTTTTTATTTATTAGTTATCTTGAAATTTTAGGTATTGTCAATCCATGTATCGATCAAATAGGTAGTTAGTTAATTTTACCTTCTTAAAGTCATTTCTATTAGAAGAACCTTAGGAAAATTGCGAATTTTGTATAGATAACACTACGTTGATGTATGATCATTTTTTTATTTATTATTACGTATCAAATAATAGCTATAGTCAAGTTAAGGATCACTGCAAATATTTTGCGCGGCGATCAAATAGGTAGTTATGCATTTTTTGTCATATTATGCTAATTTCTGTTTCACGAATTGCCGAAAACTCCTACCTATTGAATATATAATCCTTTGTTGAAGTACCGTAATTTTTTATTTGTTAGTTATCTTGAAATATTAAGCATTGTCAATCCATGTATCGATCAAATAGGGAGTTAGTTAATTTGACCTCCTTAAAGTCATTTCTACTCGAAGAACCTTAGGAAAATTGCGACTTTTGTATAGATAACACTATGTTGCTGTAAGATCATTTTTTTATTTATTATTACGTTTCAAATAATAGCTAGAGTCAAGTTAAGGATCACTGCAAATGTTTTGCGCGGCGATCAAATAGGTGGTTAGGCATTTTTTGTCATATTTTGCTCATTTCTGTTTGACGAATTGCCGAAAACTCCTACCTATTGAATATATAATCCTTTGTTGTAGTATTCTAATTTTTTATTTATTTGTTATCTTGAAATTTTAAGTATTATCAATCCATGTATCGATCAAATAGGTAGATAGTTAATTTTACCTTCTTAAAGTCATTTCTACTCGAAGAACCTTAGGAAAATTGCGACTTTTGTATAGATAACACTATGTTGCTGTAAGATCATTTTTTTTATTTATTTTTACGTTTCAAATAATAGCTAGAGTCAAGTTAAGGATCACTGCAAATGGTTTGCGCGGCGATCAAATAGGTAGTTAGGCATTTTTTGTCATATTATACTAATTTCTGTTTCACGAATTGCCGAAAACTCATACCTATTGAATATATAATCCTTTGTTGAAGTACCCTAATTTTTTATTTATTAGTAATCTGGAAATATTAAGCATTGTCAATCCATGTATCGATCAAATAGGGAGATAGTTAATTTGACCTTCTTAAAGTCATTTCTACTTGAAGAACCTTAGGAAAATTGCGACTTTTGTATAGATAACACTATGTTGACGTATGATTAATTTTTTATTAATTATTACGATTCAAAAAATAGCTAGAGTCAAGTTAAGGATCACTGCCAATGTTTTGCGCGGCGATCAAATAGGTAGTTAGGCATTTTTTATCATATTTTGCTCATTTCTGTTTGACGAATTGCCGAAAACTCCTACCTATTGAATATATAATCCTTTGTTGTAGTATTCTAATTTTTTATTTAGTAGTTATCTTGAAATTTTAGGTATTGTCAAACCATGTATCGATCAAATATGGAGTTAGTTAATTTGACCTTCTTAAAGTCATTTCTACTCGAAGAACCTTTGGAAAATTGCGACTTTTGTATAGATAACACTATGTTGATGTATGATCAATTTTTTATTAATTATTACGCTTAAAATAATAGTTAGAGTCAAGTTAAGGATCACTGCAAATGTTTTGGGCGGCGATCAAATAGGTAGTTAGGCATTTTTTGTCATATTTTGCTCATTTCTGTTTGACGAATTGCCGAAAACTCCTACCTATTGAATATATAATCATTTGTTGAAGTACCCTAATTTTTTATTTATTAGTTATCTTGAAATTTTAAGCATTGTCAATCCATGTATCGATCAAATAGGTAGTTAGTTAATTTGACCTTCTTAAAGTCATTTCTACTCGAAGAACATTAGGAAAATTGCTACTTTTGTATAGATAACACTATGTTGATGTATGATCGATTTTTTTATTAATTATTACGCTTCAATTAATAGCTAGAGTCAAGTTAAGGATCACTGCAAATGTTTTGCGCGGCGGTCAAATAGTATATTAGGCATTTTTTGTCATATTTTGCTCATTTCTGTTTGACGAATTGCCGAAAACTCCTACCTATTGAATATATAATCCTTTGTTGTAGTTTTCTAATTTTTTATTTATTAGTTATCTTGAAATTTTAGGTATTGTCAATCCATGTATCGATCAAATAGGTAGTTAGTTAATTTTACCTTCTTAAAGTCATTTCTATTAGAAGAACCTTAGGAAAATTGCGAATTTTGTATAGATAACACTACGTTGATGTATGATCATTTTTTTATTTATTTTTACGTATCAAATAATAGCTAGAGTCAAGTTAAGGATCACTGCAAATATTTTGCGCGGCGATCAAATAGGTAGTTATGCATTTTTTGTCATATTATGCTAATTTCTGTTTCACGAATTGCCGAAAACTCCTACCTATTGAATATATAATCCTTTGTTGAAGTACCCTAATTTTTTATTTGTTAGTTATCTTGAAATATTAAGCATTGTCAATCCATGTATCGATCAAATAGGGAGTTAGTTAATTTGACATCCTTAAAGTCATTTCTACTCGAAGAACCTTAGGAAAATTGCGACTTTTGTATAGATAACACTATGTTGCTGTAAGATCATTTTTTTATTTATTATTACGTTTCAAATAATAGCTAGAGTCAAGTTAAGGATCACTGCAAATGTTTTGCGCGGCGATCAAATAGGTAGTTAGGCATTTTTTGTCATATTATGCTAATTTCTGTTTCACGAATTGCCGAAAACTCATACCTATTGAATATATAATCCTTTGTTGAAGTACCCTAATTTTTTATTTATTAGTTATCTTGAAATATTAAGCATTGTCAATCCATGCATCGATCAAATAGGGAGTTAGTTAATTTGACCTTCTTAATGTCATTTCTACTCGAAGAACCTTAGGAAAATTGCGACTTTTGTATAGATAACACTATGTTGATGTATGATCAATTTTTTATTAATTATTACGCTTAAAATAATAGTTAGAGTCAAGTTAAGGATCTCTGCAAATGTTTTGCGCGGCGATCAAATAGGTAGTTAGGCATTTTTTGTCATATTTTGCTCATTTCTGTTTGACGAATTGCCGAAAACTCCTACCTATTGAATATATATTCCTTTGTTGTAGTATTCTAATTTTTAATTTATTAGTTATCTTGAAATATTAAGCATTGTCAATTCATGTATCGATCAAATAGGTAGTTAGTTAATTTGACCTTCTTAAAGTCATTTCTACTCGAAGAACCTTAGGAAAATTGTGACTTTTGTATAGATAACACATTGTTGATGTATAATCATTTTTTTTATTTATTGTTACGCTTCAAATAATAGCTAAAGTTAAGTTAAAGATCACTACAAATGTTTTGCGCGGTGATCACATAGGTAGTTAGGCATTTTTTGTCATATTATGCTCATTTCTGTTTGACGAATTGCCGAAAACTCCTACCTATTGAATATATAATCCTTTGTTGTAGTATTCTAATTTTTTATTTATTAGTTATCTTGAAATTTTAGGTATTGTCAAACCATGTATCGATCAAATATGGAGTTAGTTAATTTGACATTCTTAAAGTCATTTCTACTCGTAGAACCTTAGGAAAATTTTGACTTTTGTATAGATAATACTATGTTGATGTATGATTAATTTTTTTATTAATTATTACGCATCAAATAATAGCTAAAGTCAAGTTAAGGATCACTGCAAATGTTTTGCGCGGCGATCAAATAGGTAGTTAGGCATTTTTTGTCATATTATGCTAATTTCTGTGTCACGAATTGCCGAAAACTCCTACCTATTGAATATATAATCCTTTGTTGAAGTACCCTAATTTTTTATTTATTAGTAATCTGGAAATATTAAGCATTGTCAATCCATGTATCGATCAAATAGGGAGATAGTTAATTTGACCTTCTTAAAGTCATTTCTACTTGAAGAACCTTAGGAAAATTGCGACTTTTGTATAGATAACACTATGTTGACGTATGATTAATTTTTTATTAATTATTACGATTCAAAAAATAGCTAGAGTCAAGTTAAGAATCACTGCCAATGTTTTGCGCGGCGATCAAATAGGTAGTTAGGCATTTTTTATCATATTTTGCTCATTTCTGTTTGACGAATTGCCGAAAACTCCTACCTATTGAATATATAATCCTTTGTTGTAGTATTCTAATTTTTTATTTATTAGTTATCTTGAAATTTTAGGTATTGTCAAACCATGTATCGATCAAATATGGAGTTAGTTAATTTGACATTCTTAAAGTCATTTCTACTCGAAGAACCTTAGGAAAATTTTGACTTTTGTATAGATAATACTATGTTGATGTATGATTAATTTTTTTATTAATTATTACGCTTCAAATAATAGCTAAAGTCAAGTTAAGGATCACTGCAAATGTTTTGCGCGGCGATCAAATAGGTAGTTAGGCATTTTTTGTCATATTATGCTTATTTCTGTTTTACGAATTGCCGAAAACTCCCACCTATTGAATATATAATAATTTGTTGAAGTACCCTAATTTTTTATTTATTAGTTATCTTGAAATTTTAAGCATTGTCAATCCATGTATCGATCAAATAGGTAGTTAGTTAATTTGACCTTCTTAAAGTCATTTCTACTCGAAGAACATTAGGAAAATTGCTACTTTTGTATAGATAACACTATGTTGATGTATGATCGATTTTTTTATTAATTATTACGCTTCAATTAATAGCTAGAGTCAAGTTAAGGATCACTGCAAATGTTTTGCGCGGCGATCAAATAGGTTATTAGGCATTTTTTGTCATATTTTGCTCATTTTTGTTTGACGAATTGCCGAAAACTCCTACCTATTGAATATATAATCCTTTGTTGTAGTTTTCTAATTTTTTATTTATTAGTTATCTTGAAATTTTAGGTATTGTCAATCCATGTATCGATCAAATAGGTAGTTAGTTAATTTTACCTTCTTAAAGTCATTTCTATTAGAAGAACCTTAGGAAAATTGCGAATTTTGTATAGATAACACTACGTTGATGTATTATTATTTTTTTATTTATTATTACGTATGAAATAATAGCTATAGTCAAGTTAAGGATCACTGCAAATATTTTGCGCGGCGATCAAATAGGTAGTTATGCATTTTTTGTCATATTATGCTAATTTCTGTTTCACGAATTGCCGAAAACTCCTACCTATTGAATATATAATCCTTTGTTGAAGTACCGTAATTTTTTATTTGTTAGTTATCTTGAAATATTAAGCATTGTCAATCCATGTATCGATCAAATAGGGAGTTAGTTAATTTGACCTCCTTAAAGTCATTTCTACTCGAAGAACCTTAGGAAAATTGCGACTTTTGTATAGATAACACTATGTTGCTGTAAGATCATTTTTTTATTTATTATTACGTTTCAAATAATAGCTAGAGTCAAGTTAAGGATCACTGCAAATGTTTTGCGCGGCGATCAAATCGGTAGTTAGGTATTTTTTTGTCATATTTTGCTCATTTCTGTTTGACGAATTGCCGAAAACTCCTACCTATTGAATATATAATCCTTTGTTGTAGTATTCTAATTTTTTATTTATTTGTTATCTTGAAATTTTAAGTATTATCAATCCATGTATCGATCAAATAGGTAGATAGTTAATTTTACCTTCTTAAAGTCATTTCTACTCGAAGAACCTTAGGAAAATTGCGACTTTTGTATAGATAACACTATGTTGCTGTAAGATCATTTTTTTTATTTATTTTTACGTTTCAAATAATAGCTAGAGTCAAGTTAAGGATCACTGCAAATGGTTTGCGCGGCGATCAAATAGGTAGTTAGGCATTTTTTGTCATATTATACTAATTTCTGTTTCACGAATTGCCGAAAACTCATACCTATTGAATATATAATCCTTTGTTGAAGTACCCTAATTTTTTATTTATTAGTAATCAGGAAATATTAAGCATTGTCAATCCATGTATCGATCAAATAGGGAGATAGTTAATTTGACCTTCTTAAAGTCATTTCAACTTGAAGAACCTTAGGAAAATTGCGACTTTTGTATAGATAACACTATGTTGACGTATGATTAATTTTTTACTAATTATTACGATTCAAAAAATAGCTAGAGTCAAGTTAAGGATCACTGCCAATGTTTTGCGCGGCGATCAAATAGGTAGTTAGGCATTTTTTATCATATTTTGCTCATTTCTGTTTGACGAATTGCCGAAAACTCCTACCTATTGAATATATAATCCTTTGTTGTAGTATTCTAATTTTTTATTTAGTAGTTATCTTGAAATTTTAGGTATTGTCAAACCATGTATCGATCAAATATGGAGTTAGTTAATTTGACCTTCTTAAAGTCATTTCTACTCGAAGAACCTTAGGAAAATTTTGACTTTTGTATAGATAATACTATGTTGATGTATGATTAATTTTTTTATTAATTATTACGCTTCAAATAATAGCTAAAGTCAAGTTAAGGATCACTGCAAATGTTTTGCGCGGCGATCAAATAGGTAGTTAAGCATTTTTTGTCATATTTTGCTCATTTCTGTTTGACGAATTGCCGAAAACTCCTACCTATTGAATATATAATCCTTTGTTGTAGTATTCTAATTTTTTATTTATTTGTTATCTTGAAATTTTAAGTATTATCAATCCATGTATCGATCAAATAGGTAGATAGTTAATTTTACCTTCTTAAAGTCATTTCTACTCGAAGAACCTTAGGAAAATTGCGACTTTTGTATAGATAACACTATGTTGCTGTAAGATCATTTTTTTTATTTATTTTTACGTTTCAAATAATAGCTAGAGTCAAGTTAACGATCACTGCAAATGATTTGCGCGGCGATCAAATAGGTAGTTAGGCATTTTTTGTCATATTATGCTAATTTCTGTTTCACGAATTGCCGAAAACTCATACCTATTGAATATATAATCCTTTGTTGAAGTACCCTAATTTTTTATTTATTAGTTATCTTGAAATATTAAGCATTGTCAATCCATGTATCGATCAAATAGGGAGTTAGTTAATTTGACCTTCTTAAAGTCATTTCTACTCGAAGAACCTTAGGAAAATTTTGACTTTTGTATAGATAATACTATGTTGATGTATGATTAATTTTTTTATTAATTATTACGCTTCAAATAATAGCTAAAGTCAAGTTAAGGATCACTGCAAATGTTTTGCGCGGCGATCAAATAGGTAGTTAAGCATTTTTGTCATATTTTGCTCATTTCTGTTTGACGAATTGCCGAAAACTCCTACCTATTGAATATATAATCCTTTGTTGTAGTATTCTAATTTTTTATTTATTTGTTATCTTGAAATTTTAAGTATTATCAATCCATGTATCGATCAAATAGGTAGATAGTTAATTTTACCTTCTTAAAGTCATTTCTACTCGAAGAACCTTAGGAAAATTGCGACTTTTGTATAGATAACACTATGTTGCTGTAAGATCATTTTT
The DNA here is from genome assembly GCA_021437785.1 of Rhodomyrtus psidioides. Classification (NCBI taxonomy): domain Eukaryota; kingdom Viridiplantae; phylum Streptophyta; class Magnoliopsida; order Myrtales; family Myrtaceae; genus Rhodomyrtus; species Rhodomyrtus psidioides. The sequence goes on along the minus strand of JAILYB010000062.1, from coordinate 4,900,226 downwards.
TTTTATTTATTTTTACGTTTCAAATAATAGCTAGAGTCAAGTTAACGATCACTGCAAATGATTTGCGCGGCGATCAAATAGGTAGTTAGGCATTTTTTGTCATATTATGCTAATTTCTGTTTCACGAATTGCCGAAAACTCATACCTATTGAATATATAATCCTTTGTTGAAGTACCCTAATTTTTTATTTATTAGTTATCTTGAAATATTAAGCATTGTCAATCCATGTATCGATCAAATAGGGAGTTAGTTAATTTGACCTTCTTAAAGTCATTTCTACTCGAAGAACCTTTGGAAAATTGTGACTTTTGTATAGATAACACTATGTTGATGTATGATCAATTTTTTATTAATTATTACGCTTAAAATAATAGTTAGAGTCAAGTTAAGGATCACTGCAAATGTTTTGGGCGGCGATCAAATAGGTAGTTAGGCATTTTTTGTCATATTTTGCTCATTTCTGTTTGACGAATTGCCGAAAACTCCTACCTATTGAATATATAATCATTTGTTGAAGTACCCTAATTTTTTATTTATTAGTTATCTTGAAATTTTAAGCATTGTCAATCCATGTATCGATCAAATAGGTAGTTAGTTAATTTGACCTTCTTAAAGTCATTTCTACTCGAAGAACATTAGGAAAATTGCTACTTTTGTATAGATAACACTATGTTGATGTATGATCGATTTTTTTATTAATTATTACGCTTCAATTAATAGCTAGAGTCAAGTTAAGGATCACTGCAAATGTTTTGCGCGGCGGTCAAATTGGTTATTAGGCATTTTTTGTCATATTTTGCTCATTTCTGTTTGACGAATTGCCGAAAACTCCTACCTATTGAATATATAACCCTTTGTTGCAGTACCCTAATTTTTTATTTATTAGTTATCTTGAAATATTAAGCATTGTCAATCCATGTATCGATCAAATAGGTAGTTAGTTAATTTGACCTTCTTAAAGTCATTTCTACTCGAAGAACTTTAGGAAAATTGCGACTTTTTTTTATAGATAACACAATGTTGTTGTATGATCATTTTTTTATTAATTATTACGCTTCAAATAATAGCTAGAGTCAAGTTAAGGATCACTGCAAATGTTTTGCGCGGCGATCAAATAGGTAGTTCGGCATTTTTTGTCATATTTTGCTAATTTCTGTTTGACAAATTGCCGAAAACTCCTAACTATTGAATATATAATCCTTTGTTGCAGTACCCTAATTTTTTATTTATTAGTTATCTTGAAATATTAAGCATTGTCAATCCATGTATCGATCAAATAGGTAGTTAGTTAATTTGACCTTCTTAAAGTCATTTCTACTCGAAGAACTTTAGGAAAATTGCGACTTTTTTTTATAGATAACACAATAATGATGTATGATCATTTTTTTATTAATTATTACGCTTCAAATAATAGCTAGAGTCAAGTTAAGGATCACTGCAAATGTTTTGCGGGGCGATCAAATAGGTAGTTCGGCATTTTTTTGTCAAATTTTGCTAATTTCTGTTTGACGAATTGCCGAAAACTCCTAACTATTGAATATATAATCCTTTGTTGAAGTATCCTAATTTTTTATTTATTAGTTATCTTGAAATTTTAATCATTGTCAATCCACGTATCGATCAAATAGGTAGTTAGTTAATTTTACCTTCTTAAAGTCATTTCTACTCGAAGAACCTTAGGAAAATTGCGACTTTTGTAAAAAAAACACTATGTTGATGTATGATCATTTTTTTATTTATTATTACGCTTCAAATAATAGCTAAAGTCAAGTTAAGGATCAATGCAAATGTTTTGCGGGGCGATCAAATAGGTAGTTAGGCATTTTTTGTCATATTATGCTCATTTCTGTTTGACGAATTGCCGAAAACTCCTACCTATTGAATATATAACCCTTTGTTGCAGTACCCTAATTTTTTATTTTTTAGTTATCTTGAAATATTAAGTATTGTCAATCCATGTATTGATCAAATAGGTAGTTAGTTAATTTGACCTTCTTAAAGTCATTTCTACTCGAAGAACTTTAGGAAAATTGCGACTTTTTTTATAGATAACACAATGTTGATGTATGATCATTTTTTTATTAATTATTACGCTTCAATTAATAGCTAGAGTCAAGTTAAGGATCACTGCAAATGTTTTGCGCGGCGATCAAATAGGTTGTTCGGCATTTTTTGTCATATTTTGCTAATTTCTGTTTGACAAATTGCCGAAAACTCCTAACTATTGAATATATAATCCTTTGTTGCAGTACCCTAATTTTTTATTTATTAGTTATCTTGAAATATTAAACATTGTCAATCCATGTATCGATCAAATAGGTAGTTAGTTAATTTGACCTTCATAAAGTTATTTCTACTCGAAGAATTTTAGGAAAATTGCGACTTTTTTTATAGATAACACTATGTTGATGTATGATCATTTTTTTATTTATTATTACGCTTCCAATAATAGCTAAAGTCAAGTTAAGGATCACTGCAAATGTTTTGCGGGGCGATCAAATAGGTGGTTAGGCATTTTTTGTCAAATTATGCTCATTTCTGTTTGACGAATTGCCGAAAACTCCTCCCTATTGAATATATAATCCTTTGTTGAAGTACCCTAATTTTTTATTTATTAGTTATCTTGAAATATTAAGCATTGTCAATCCATGTATCGATCAAATAGGTAGTTAGTTAATTTGACCTGCTTAAAGTCATTTCTACTCGAAAAACCTTAGGAAAATTGCGACTTTTGTATAGATAACACTATTTTGATGTATGATCATTTTTTTATTAATTATTACGCTTCAAATAATAGCTAGAGTCAAGTTAAGGATCACTGCAAATGTTTTGCGGGGCGATCAAATAGGTAGTTCGGCATTTTTTTGTCAAATTTTGCTAATTTCTGTTTGGCGAATTGCCGAAAACTCCTAACTATTGAATATATAATCCTTTGTTGAAGTATCCTAATTTTTTATTTATTAGTTATCTTGAAATTTTAATCATTGTCAATCCACGTATCGATCAAATAGGTAGTTAGTTAATTTGACCTTCTTAAAGTCATTTCTACTCGAAGAACTTTAGGAAAATTGCGACTTTTTTTATAAATAACACTATTTTGATGTTTGATCATTTTTTTATTTATTATTACGCTTCAAATAATAGCTAAAGTCAAGTTAAGGATCACTGCAAATGTTTTGCGAGGCGATCAAATAGGTGGTTAGGCATTTTTTGTCAAATTATGCTCATTTCTGTTTGACGAATTGCCGAAAACTCCTCCCTATTGAATATATAATCCTTTGTTGAAGTACCCTAATTTTTTATTTATTAGTTATCTTGAAATATTAAGCATTGTCAATCCATGTATCGATCAAATAGGTAGTTAGTTAATTTGACCTCCTTAAAGTCATTTCTACTCGAAGAACCTTAGGAAAATTGCGACTTTTGTATAGATAACACTATTTTGATGTATGATCATTTTTTATTAATTATTACGCTTCAAATAATAGCTAGAGTCAAGTTAAGGATCTCTGCAAATGTTTTGCGGGGCGATCAAATAGGTAGTTCGGCATTTTTTTGTCAAATTTTGCTAATTTCTGTTTGACGAATTGCCGAAAACTCCTAACTATTGAATATATAATCCTTTGTTGAAGTATCCTAATTTTTTATTTATTAGTTATCTTGAAATTTTAATCATTGTCAATACACGTATCGATCAAATAGGTAGTTAGTTAATTTTACCTTCTTAAAGTCATTTCTACTCGAAGAACCTTAGGAAAATTGCGACTTTTGTAAAAATAACACTATGTTGATGTATGATCATTTTTTTATTTATTATTACGCTTCAAATAATAGCTAAAGTCAAGTTAAGGATCACTGCAAATGTTTTGCGGGGCGATCAAATAGGTAGTTAGGCATTTTTTTGTCATATTATGCTCATTTCTGTTTGACGAATTGCCGAAAACTCCTACCTATTGAATATATAACCCTTTGTTGCAGTACCCTAATTTTTTATTTATTAGTTATCTTGAAATATTAAGCATTGTCAATCCATGTATTGATCAAATAGGTAGTTAGTTAATTTGACCTTCTTAAAGTCATTTCTACTCGAAGAACTTTAGGAAAATTGCGACTTTTTTTATAGATAACACAATGTTGATGTATGATCATTTTTTTATTAATTATTACGCTTCAATTAATAGCTAGAGTCAAGTTAAGGATCACTGCAAATGTTTTGCGCGGCGATCAAATAGGTTGTTCGGCATTTTTTGTCATATTTTGCTAATTTCTGTTTGACAAATTGCCGAAAACTCCTAACTATTGAATATATAATCCTTTGTTGCAGTACCCTAATTTTTTATTTATTAGTTATCTTGAAATATTAAACATTGTCAATCCATGTATCGATCAAATAGGTAGTTAGTTAATTTGACCTTCATAAAGTCATTTCTACTCGAAGAACTTTAGGAAAATTGCGACTTTTTTTTATAGATAACACTATGTTGATGTATGATCATTTTTTTATTTATTATTACGCTTCCAATAATAGCTAATGTCAAGTTAAGGATCACTGCAAATGTTTTGCGGGGCGATCAAATAGGTGGTTAGGCATTTTTTGTCAAATTATGCTCATTTCTGTTTGACGAATTGCCGAAAACTCCTCCCTATTGAATATATAATCCTTTGTTGAAGTACCCTAATTTTTTATTTATTAGTTATCTTGAAATATTAAGCATTGTCAATCCATGTATCGATCAAATAGGTAGTTAGTTAATTTGACCTGCTTAAAGTCATTTCTACTCGAAGAACCTTAGGAAAATTGCGACTTTTGTATAGATAACACTATTTTGATGTATGATCATTTTTTTTATTAATTATTACGCTTCAAATAATAGCTAGAGTCAAGTTAAGGATCACTGCAAATGTTTTGCGGGGCGATCAAATAGGTAGTTCGGCATTTTTTTGTCAAATTTTGCTAATTTCTGTTTGGCGAATTGCCGAAAACTCCTAACTATTGAATATATAATCCTTTGTTGAAGTATCCTAATTTTTTATTTATTAGTTATCTTGAAATTTTAATCATTGTCAATCCACGTATCGATCAAATAGGTAGTTAGTTAATTTGACCTTCTTAAAGTCATTTCTACTCGAAGAACTTTAGGAAAATTGCGACTTTTTTTATAGATAACACTATTTTCATGTTTGATCATTTTTTTATTTATTATTACGCTTCAAATAATAGCTAAAGTCAAGTTAAGGATCACTGCAAATGTTTTGCGAGGCGATCAAATAGGTGGTTAGGCATTTTTTGTCAAATTATGCTCATTTCTGTTTGACGAATTGCCGAAAACTCCTCCCTATTGAATATATAATCCTTTGTTGAAGTACCCTAATTTTTTATTTAATAGTTATCTTGAAATATTAAGCATTGTCAATCCATGTATCGATCAAATAGGTAGTTAGTTAATTTGACCTGCTTAAAGTCATTTCTACTCGAAGAACCTTAGAAAAATTGCGACTTTTGTATAGATAACACTATTTTGATGTATGATCATTTTTTATTAATTATTACGCTTCAAATAATAGCTAGAGTCAAGTTAAGGATCTCTGCAAATGTTTTGCGGGGCGATCAAATAGGTAGTTCGGCATTTTTTTGTCAAATTTTGCTAATTTCTGTTTGACAAATTGCCGAAAACTCCTAACTATTGAATATATAATCCTTTGTTGAAGTATCCTAATTTTTTATTTATTAGTTATCTTGAAATTTTAATCATTGTCAATCCACGTATCGATCAAATAGGTAGTTAGTTAATTTTACCTTCTTAAAGTCATTTCTACTCGAAGAACATTAGGAAAATTGCGACTTTTGTAAAAATAACACTATGTTGATGTATGATCATTTTTTTATTTATTATTACGCTTCAAATAATAGCTAAAGTCAAGTTAAGGATCACTGCAAATGTTTTGCGGGGCGATCAAATAGGTAGTTAGGCATTTTTTGTCATATTATGCTCATTTCTGTTTGACGAATTGCCGAAAACTCCTACCTATTGAATATATAACCCTTTGTTGCAGTACCCTAATTTTTTATTTATTAATTATCTTGAAATATTAAGCATTGTCAATCCATGTATTGATCAAATAGGTAGTTAGTTAATTTGACCTTCTTAAAGTCATTTCTACTCGAAGAACTTTAGGAAAATTGTGACTTTTTTTATAGATAACACAATGTTGATGTATGATCATTTTTTTATTAATTATTACGCTTCAATTAATAGCTAGAGTCAAGTTAAGGATCACTGCAAATGTTTTGCGCGGCGATCAAATAGGTTGTTCGGCATTTTTTGTCATATTTTGCTAATTTCTGTTTGACAAATTGCCGAAAACTCCTAACTATTTAATATATAATCCTTTGTTGCAGTACCCTAATTTTTTATTTATTAGTTATCTTGAAATATTAAACATTGTCAATCCATGTATCGATCAAATAGGTAGTTAGTTAATTTGACCTTCATAAAGTCATTTCTACTCGAAGAACTTTAGGAAAATTGCGACTTTTTTTTATAGATAACACTATGTTGATGTATGATCATTTTTTTACTTATTATTACGCTTCCAATAATAGCTAAAGTCAAGTTAAGGATCACTGCAAATGTTTTGCGGGGCGATCAAATAGGTGGTTAGGCATTTTTTGTCAAATTATGCTCATTTCTGTTTGACGAATTGCCGAAAACTCCTCCCTATTGAATATATAATCCTTCGTTGAAGTACCCTAATTTTTTATTTATTAGTTATCTTGAAATATTAAGCATTGTCAATCCATGTATCGATCAAATAGGTAGTTAGTTAATTTGACCTGCTTAAAGTCATTTCTACTCGAAGAACCTTAGGAAAATTGCGACTTTTGTATAGATAACACTATTTTGATGTATGATCATTTTTTTATTAATTATTACGCTTCAAATAATAGCTAGAGTCAAGTTAAGGATCATTGCAAATGTTTTGCGGGGCGATCAAATAGGGAGTTCGGCATTTTTTTGTCAAATTTTGCAAATTTCTGTTTGGCGAATTGCCGAAAACTCCTAACTATTGAATATATAATCCTTTGTTGAAGTATCCTAATTTTTTTTATTAGTTATCTTGAAATTTTAATCATTGTCAATCCACGTATCGATCAAATAGGTAGTTAGTTAATTTTACCTTCTTAAAGTCATTTCTACTCGAAGAACCTTAGGAAAATTGCGACTTTTGTAAAGATAACACTATGTTGATGTATGATCATTTTTTTATTTATTATTACGCTTCAAATAATAGCTAATGTCAAGTTAAGGATCACTGCAAATGTTTTGCGGGGCGATCAAATAGGTAGTTAGGCATTTTTTGTCATATTATGCTCATTTCTGTTTGACGAATTTCCGAAAACTCCTACCTATTGAATATATAACCCTTTGTTGCAGTACCCTAATTTTTTATTTATTAGTTATCTTGAAATATTAAGCATTGTCAATCCATGTATCGATAAAATAGGTAGTTAGTTAATTTGACCTTCTTAAAGTCATTTCTACTCGAAGAACTTTAGGAAAATTGCGACTTTTTTTATAGATAACACAATGTTGATGTATGATCATTTTTTTATTAATTATTACGCTTCAAATAATAGCTAGAGTCAAGTTAAGGATCACTGCAAATGTTTTGCGCGGCGATCAAATAGGTAGTTCGGCATTTTTTGTCATATTTTGCTAATTTCTGTTTGACAAATTGCCGAAAACTCCTAACTATTGAATATATAATCCTTTGTTGCAGTACCCTAATTTTTTATTTATTAGTTATCTTTAAATATTAAGCATTGTCAATCCATGTATCGATCAAATAGGTAGTTAGTTAATTTGACCTTCATAAAGTCATTTCTACTCGAAGAACTTTAGGAAAATTGCGACTTTTTTTATAGATAACACTATGTTGATGTATGATCTTTTTTTTATTTATTATTACGCTTCAAATAATAGCTAAAGTCAAGTTAAGGATCACTGCAAATGTTTTGTGGGGCGATCAAATAGGTAGTTAGGCATTTTTTGTCAAATTATACTCATTTCTGTTTGACGAATTGCCGAAAACTCCTCCCTATTGAATATATAATCCTTTGTTGAAGTACCCTAATTTTTTATTTATTAGTTATCTTGAAATATTAAGCATTGTCAATCCATGTATCGATCAAATAGGTAGTTAGTTAATTCGGCCTTCTTAAAGTCATTTCTACTCGAAGAACCTTAGGAAAATTGCGACTTTTGTATAGATAACACTATGTTGATGTATGATCATTTTTTTTATTTATTATTAAGCTTCAAATAATAGCCAAAGTCAAGTTAAGGATCACTGCAAATGTTTTGCGGGGCGATCAAATAGGTAGTTAGGCATTTTTTGTCATATTATGCTCATTTCTGTTTGACGAATTGCCGAAAACTCCTACCTATTGAATATATAATCCTTTGTTGCAGTACCCTAATTTTTTATTTATTAGTTATCTTAAAATATTAAGCATTGTCAATCCATGTATCGATCAAATAGGTAGTTAGTCAATTTGACCTTCTTAAAGTCATTTCTACTCGAAGAACTTTAGGAAAATTGCGACTTTTTTATAGATAACACAATGTTGATGTATGATCATTTTTTTATTAATTATTACGCTTCAAATAATAGCTAGAGTCAAGTTAAGGATCACTGCAAATATTTTGCGCGGCGATCAAATAGGTAGTTCGGCATTTTTTGTCATATTTTGCAAATTTCTGTTTGACAAATTGCCGAAAACTCCTAACTATTGAATATATAATCCTTTGTTGCAGTACCCTAATTTTTTATTTATTAGTTATCTTGAAATATTAAGCATTATCAATCCATGTATCGATCAAATAGGTAGTTAGTTAATTTGACCTTCTTAAAGTCATTTCTACTCGAAGAACTTTAGGAAAATTGCGACTTTTTTATAGATAACACTATGTTGATGTATGATCTTTTTTTATTTATTATTACGCTTCAAATAATAGCTAAAGTCAAGTTAAGGATCACTGCAAATGTTTTGCAGGGCGATCAAATAGGTAGTTAGGCATTTTTTGTCAAATTATGCTCATTTCTGTATGACGAATTGCCGAAAACTCCTCCCTATTGAATATATAATCCTTTGTTGAAGAACCCTAATTTTTTATTTATTAGTTATCTTGAAATATTAAGCATTGTCAATCCATGTATCGATCAAATAGGTAGTTAGTTAATTTGGCCTTCTTAAAGTCATTTCTACTCGAAGAACCTTAGGAAAATTGCGATTTTTGTATAGATAACACTATGTTGATGTATGATCATTTTTTTATTTATTATTACGCTTCAAATAATAGCTAAAGTCAAGTTAAGGATCACTGCAAATGTTTTGCGGGGCGATCAAATAGGTAGTTAGGCATTTTTTGTCATATTATGCTCATTTCTGTTTGACGAATTGCCGAAAACTCCTACCTATTGAATATATAATCCTTTGTTGCAGTACCCTAATTTTTTATTTATTAGTTATCTTGAAATATTAAGCATTGTCAATCCATGTATCGATCAAATAGGTAGTTAGTTAATTTGACCTTCTTAAAGTCATTTCTACTCGAAGAACTTTAGGAAAATGGCGACTTTTTTTATAGATAACACAATGTTGATGTATGATCATTTTTTTATTAATTATTACGCTTCAAATAATAGCTAGAGTCAAGTTAAGGATCACTGCAAATATTTTGCGCGGCGATCAAATAGGTAGTTCGGTATTTTTTGTCATATTTTGCTAATTTCTGTTTGACAAATTGCCGAAAACTCCTAACTATTGAATATATAATCCTTTGATGCAGTAACCTAATTTTTTATTTATTAGTTATCTTGAAATATTAAGCATTATCAATCCATGTATCGATCAAATAGGTAGTTAGTTAATTTGACCTTCCTAAAGTCATTTCTACTCGAAGAACTTTAGGAAAATTGCGACTTTTTTTATAGATAACACTATGTTGATGTATGATCATTTTTTTATTTATTATTACGCTTCAAATAATAGCTAAAGTCAAGTTAAGGATCACTGCAAATGTTTTGCGGGGCGATCAAAAAGGTAGTTAGGCATTTTTTGTCATATTATGCTCATTTCTGTTTGACGAATTGCCGAAAACTCCTACCTATTGAATATATAATCCTTTGTTCCAGTACCCTAATTTTTCATTTATTAGTTATCTTGAAATATTAAGCATTGTCAATCCATGTATCGATCAAATAGGTAGTTAGTTAATTTGACCTTCCTAAAGTCATTTCTACTCGAAGAACTTTTAGAAAATTGCGACTTTTGTTATGGATAACCCAATGTTGATGTATGATCATTTTTTTATTAATTATTACGCTTTAAATAATAGCTAGAGTCAAGTTAAGGATCACTGCAAATGTTTTGCGCGGCGATCAAATAGGTAGTTCGGCATTTTTTGTCATATTTTGCTAATTTCTGTTTGACAAATTGCCGAAAACTCCTAACTATTGAATATATAATCCTTTGTTGCAGTTCCCTAATTTTTTATTTATTAGTTATCTTGAAATATTAAGCATTGTCAATCCATGTATCGATCAAATAAGTAGTTAGTTAATTTGACCTTCTTAAAGTCATTTCTACTCGAAGAACTTTTGGAAAATTGCGACTTTTTTTATAGATAACACTATGTTGATGTATGATCATTTTTTTATTTATTATTATGCTTCAAATAATAGCTAAAGTCAAGTTAAGGATCACGGCAAATGTTTTGCGGGGCGATCAGATAGGTAGTTAGGCATTTTTTGTCATATTATGCTCATTTCTGTTTGACGAATTGCCGAAAACTCCTACCTATTGAATATATAATCCTTTGTTGCAGTACCCTAATTTTTTATTTATTAGTTATCTTGAAATATTAAGCATTGTCAATCCATGTATCGATCAAATAGGTAGTTAGTTAATTTGACCTTCTTAAAGTCATTTCTACTCGAAGAACTTTAGGAAATTTGCGACTTTTTATAGATAACACAATGTTGATGTATGATCATTTTTTTATTAATTATTACGCTTCAAATAATAGCTAGAGTCAAGTTAAGGATCACTGCAAATGTTTTGCGCGGCGATCAAATAGGTAGTTCGGCATTTTTTGTCATATTTTGCTAATTTCTGTTTGACGAATTGCCGAAAACTCCTACCTATTGAATATATAATCCTTTGTTGCAGTACCCTAATTTTTCATTTATTAGTTATCTTGAAATATTAAGCATTGTCAATCCATGTATCGATCAAATAGGTAGTTAGTGAATTTGACCTTCTTAAAGTCATTTCTACTCGAAGAACTTTAGGAAAATTGCGACTTTTTATAGATAACACAATGTTGATGTATGATCATTTTTTTATTAATTATTACGCTTCAAATAATAGCTAGAGTCAAGTTAAGGATCACTGCAAATGTTTTGCGCGGCGATCAAATAGGTAGTTCGGCATTGTTTGTCATATTATGCTCATTTCTGTTTGACGAATTGCCGAAAACTCCTACCTATTGAATATATAATCCTTTGTAGCAGTACCCTAATTTTTTATTTATTAGTTATCTTGAAATATTAAGCATTGTCAATCCATGTATCGATCAAATAGGTAGTTAGTGAATTTGACCTTCTTAAAGTCATTTCTACTCGAAGAACTTTAGGAAATTTGCGACTTTTTTTTATAGATAACACAATGTTGATGTATGATCATTTTTTTATTAATTATTACGCTTCAAATAATAGCTATAGTCAAGTTAAGGATCACTGCAAATGTTTTGCGCGGCGATCAAATAGGTAGTTCGGCATTTTTGTCATATTTTGCTAATTTCTGTTTGACAAATTGCCGAAAACTCCTAACTATCGAATATATAATCCTTTGTTGCAGTACCCTAATTTTTTATTTATTAGTTATCTTGAAATATTAAGCATTGTCAATCCATGTATCGATCAAATAAGTAGTTAGTTAATTTGACCTTCTTAAAGTCATTTCTACTCGAAGAACTTTTGGAAAATTGCGACTTTTTTTATAGATAACACTATGTTGATGTATGATCATTTTTTTATTTATTATTACGCTTCAAATAATAGCTAAAGTCAAGTTAAGGATCACGGCAAATGTTTTGCGGGGCGATCAGATAGGTAGTTAGGCATTTTTTGTCATATTATGCTCATTTCTGTTTGACGAATTGCCGAAAACTCCTACCTATTGAATATATAATCCTTTGTTGCAGTACCCTAATTTTTTATTTATTAGTTATCTTGAAATATTAAGCATTGTCAATCCATGTATCGATCAAATAGGTAGTTAGTTAATTTGACCTTCTTAAAGTCATTTCTACTCGAAGAACTTTAGGAAATTTGCGACTTTTTATAGATAACACAATGTTGATGTATGATCATTTTTTTATTAATTATTACGCTTCAAATAATAGCTAGAGTCAAGTTAAGGATCACTGCAAATGTTTTGCGCGGCGATCAAATAGGTAGTTCGGTATTTTTTGTCATATTTTGCTAATTTCTGTTTGACAAATTGCCGAAAACTCCTAACTATTGAATATATAATCCTTTGTTGCAGTACCCTAATTTTTTATTTATTAGTTATCTTGAAATATTAAGCATTGTCAATCCATTTATCGATCAAATAGGTAGTTAGTTAATTTGACCTTCTTAAAGTCATTTCTACTCGAAGAACTTTTGGAAAATTGCGACTTTTTTTTATAGATAACACTATGTTGATGTATGATCATTTTTTTATTTATTATTACGCTTCAAATAATAGCTAGAGTCAAGTTAAGGATCACTGCAAATGTTTTGCGCGGCGATCAAATAGGTAGTTCGGCATTTTTTGTCATATTATGCTCATTTCTGTTTGACGAATTGCCGAAAACTCCTACCTATTGAATATATAATCCTTTGTTGCAGTACCCTAATTTTTCATTTATTAGTTATCTTGAAATATTAAGCATTGTCAATCCATGTATCGATCAAATAGGTAGTTAGTGAATTTGACCTTCTTAAAGTCATTTCTACTCGAAGAACTTTAGGAAAATTGCGACTTTTTATAGATAACACAATGTTGATGTATGATCATTTTTTTATTAATTATTACGCTTCAAATAATAGCTAGAGTCAAGTTAAGGATCACTGCAAATGTTTTGCGCGGCGATCAAATAGGTAGTTCGGCATTGTTTGTCATATTTTGCTAATTTCTGTTTGACGAATTGCCGAAAACTCCTACCTATTGAATATATAATCCTTTGTAGCAGTACCCTAATTTTTTATTTATTAGTTATCTTGAAATATTAAGCATTGTCAATCCATGTATCGATCAAATAGGTAGTTAGTGAATTTGACCTTCTTAAAGTCATTTCTACTCGAAGAACTTTAGGAAAATTGCGACTTTTTTTTATAGATAACACAATGTTGATGTATGATCATTTTTTTATTAATTATTACGCTTCAAATAATAGCTATAGTCAAGTTAAGGATCACTCCAAATGTTTTGCGCGGCGATCAAATAGGTAGTTCGGCATTTTTGTCATATTTTGCTAATTTCTGTTTGACAAATTGCCGAAAACTCCTAACTATCGAATATATAATCCTTTGTTGCAGTACCCTAATTTTTTATTTATTAGTTATCTTGAAATATTAAGCATTGTCAATCCATGTATCGATCAAATAAGTAGTTAGTTAATTTGACCTTCTTAAAGTCATTTCTACTCGAAGAACTTTTGGAAAATTGCGACTTTTTTTATAGATAACACTATGTTGATGTATGATCATTTTTTTATTTATTATTATGCTTCAAATAATAGCTAAAGTCAAGTTAAGGATCACGGCAAATGTTTTGCGGGGCGATCAGATAGGTAGTTAGGCATTTTTTGTCATATTATGCTCATTTCTGTTTGACGAATTGCCGAAAACTCCTACCTATTGAATATATAATCCTTTGTTGCAGTACCCTAATTTTTTATTTATTAGTTATCTTGAAATATTAAGCATTGTCAATCCATGTATCGATCAAATAGGTAGTTAGTTAATTTGACCTTCTTAAAGTCATTTCTACTCGAAGAACTTTAGGAAATTTGCGACTTTTTATAGATAACACAATGTTGATGTATGATCATTTTTTTATTAATTATTACGCTTCAAATAATAGCTAGAGTCAAGTTAAGGATCACTGCAAATGTTTTGCGCGGCGATCAAATAGGTAGTTCGGCATTTTTTGTCATATTTTGCTAATTTCTGTTTGACAAATTGCCGAAAACTCCTAACTATTGAATATATAATCCTTTGTTGCAGTACCCTAATTTTTTATTTATTAGTTATCTTGAAATATTAAGCATTGTCAATCCATGTATCGATCAAATAGGTAGTTAGTTAATTTGACCTTCATAAAGTCATTTCTACTCGAAGAACTTTAGGAAAATTGCGACTTTTTATAGATAACACAATGTTGATGTATGATCATTTTTTTATTAATTATTACACTTCAAATAATAGCTAGAGTCAAGTTAAGGATCACTGCAAATATTTTGCGCGGCGATCAAATAGGTAGTTCGGCATTTTTTGTCATATTATGCTCATTTCTGTTTGACGAATTGCCGAAAACTCCTACCTATTGAATATATAATCCTTTGTTGCAGTACCCTAATTTTTCATTTATTAGTTATCTTGAAATATTAAGCATTGTCAATCCATGTATCGATCAAATAGGTAGTTAGTGAATTTGACCTTCTTAAAGTCATTTCTACTCGAAGAACTTTAGGAAAATTGCGACTTTTTATAGATAACACAATGTTGATGTATGATCATTTTTTTATTAATTATTACGCTTCAAATAATAGCTAGAGTCAAGTTAAGGATCACTGCAAATGTTTTGCGCGGCGATCAAATAGGTAGTTCGGCATTTTTTGTCATATTTTGCTAATTTCTGTTTGACAAATTGCCGAAGACTCCTAACTATTGAATATATAATCCTTTGTTGCAGTTCCCTAATATTTTATTTATTAGTTATCTTGAAATATTAAGCATTGTCAATCCATGTATCGATCAAATAAGTAGTTAGTTAATTTGACCTTCTTAAAGTCATTTCTACTCGAAGAACTTTTGGAAAATTGCGACTTTTTTTATAGATAACACTATGTTGATGTATGATCATTTTTTTATTTATTATTACGCTTCAAATAATAGCTAAAGTCAAGTTAAGGATCACGGCAAATGTTTTGCGGGGCGATCAGATAGGTAGTTAGGCATTTTTTGTCATATTATGCTCATTTCTGTTTGACGAATTGCCGAAAACTCCTACCTATTGAATATATAATCCTTTGTTGCAGTACCCTAATTTTTTATTTATTAGTTATCTTGAAATATTAAGCATTGTCAATCCATGTATCGATCAAATAGGTAGTTAGTTAATTTGACCTTCTTAAAGTCATTTCTACTCGAAGAACTTTAGGAAATTTGCGACTTTTTATAGATAACACAATGTTGATGTATGATCATTTTTTTATTAATTATTACGCTTCAAATAATAGCTAGAGTCAAGTTAAGGATCACTGCAAATGTTTTGCGCGGCGATCAAATAGGTAGTTCGGCATTTTTTGTCATATTTTGCTAATTTCTGTTTGACAAATTGCCGAAAACTCCTAACTATTGAATATATAATCCTTTGTTGCAGTACCCTAATTTTTTATTTATTAGTTATCTTGAAATATTAAGCATTGTCAATCCATTTATCGATCAAATAGGTAGTTAGTTAATTTGACCTTCTTAAAGTCATTTCTACTCGAAGAACTTTTGGAAAATTGCGACTTTTTTTTATAGATAACACTATGTTGATGTATGATCATTTTTTTATTTATTATTACGCTTCAAATAATAGCTAGAGTCAAGTTAAGGATCACTGCAAATGTTTTGCGCGGCGATCAAATAGGTAGTTCGGCATTTTTTGTCATATTATGCTCATTTCTGTTTGACGAATTGCCGAAAACTCCTACCTATTGAATATATAATCCTTTGTTGCAGTACCCTAATTTTTCATTTATTAGTTATCTTGAAATATTAAGCATTGTCAATCCATGTATCGATCAAATAGGTAGTTAGTGAATTTGACCTTCTTAAAGTCATTTCTACTCGAAGAACTTTAGGAAAATTGCGACTTTTTATAGATAACACAATGTTGATGTATGATCATTTTTTTATTAATTATTACGCTTCAAATAATAGCTAGAGTCAAGTTAAGGATCACTGCAAATGTTTTGCGCGGCGATCAAATAGGTAGTTCGGCATTGTTTGTCATATTTTGCTAATTTCTGTTTGACGAATTGCCGAAAACTCCTACCTATTGAATATATAATCCTTTGTAGCAGTACCCTAATTTTTTATTTATTAGTTATCTTGAAATATTAAGCATTGTCAATCCATGTATCGATCAAATAGGTAGTTAGTGAATTTGACCTTCTTAAAGTCATTTCTACTCGAAGAACTTTAGGAAAATTGCGACTTTTTTTTATAGATAACACAATGTTGATGTATGATCATTTTTTTATTAATTATTACGCTTCAAATAATAGCTATAGTCAAGTTAAGGATCACTCCAAATGTTTTGCGCGGCGATCAAATAGGTAGTTCGGCATTTTTGTCATATTTTGCTAATTTCTGTTTGACAAATTGCCGAAAACTCCTAACTATCGAATATATAATCCTTTGTTGCAGTACCCTAATTTTTTATTTATTAGTTATCTTGAAATATTAAGCATTGTCAATCCATGTATCGATCAAATAGGTAGTTAGTGAATTTGACCTTCATAAAGTCATTTCTACTCGAAGAACTTTTGGAAAATTGCGACTTTTTTTATAGATAACACTATGTTGATGTATGATCATTTTTTTATTTATTATTACGCTTCAAATAATAGCTAATGTCAAGTTAAGGATCACAGCAAATGTTTTGCGGGGTGATCAAATAGGTAGTTAGGCATTTTTTGTCATATTATGCTCATTTCTGTTTGACGAATTGCCGAAAACTCCTACCTATTGAATATATAATCCTTTGTTGCAGTACCCTAATTTTTCATTTATTAGTTATCTTGAAATATTAAGCATTATCAATCCATGTATCGATCAAATAGGTAGTTAGTTAATTTGACCTTCATAAAGTCATTTCTACTCGAAGAACTTTAGGAAAATTGCGACTTTTGTATAGATAACACTATGTTGATGTATGATCATTTTTTTTATTTATTATAAAGCTTCAAATAATAGCCAAAGTCAAGTTAAGGATCACTGCAAATGTTTTGCGGGGCGATCAAATAGGTAGTTAGGCATTTTTTGTCATATTATGCTCATTTCTGTTTGACGAATTGCCGAAAACTCCTACCTATTGAATATATAATCCTTTGTTGCAGTACCCTAATTTTTTATTTATTAGTTATCTTGAAATATTAAGCATTGTCAATCCATGTATCGATCAAATAGGTAGTTAGTCAATTTGACCTTCTTAAAGTCATTTCTACTCGAAGAACTTTAGGAAAATTGCGACTTTTTTATAGATAACACAATGTTGATGTATGATCATTTTTTTATTAATTATTACGCTTCAAATAATAGCTAGAGTCAAGTTAAGGATCACTGCAAATATTTTGCGCGGCGATCAAATAGGTAGTTCGGCATTTTTTGTCATATTTTGCTAATTTCTGTTTGACAAATTGCCGAAAACTCCTAACTATTGAATATATAATCCTTTGTTGCAGTACCCTAATTTTTTATTTATTAGTTATCTTGAAATATTAAGTATTGTCAATCCATGTATCGATCAAATAGGTAGTTAGTTAATTTGACCTTCTTAAAGTCATTTCTACTCGAAGAACTTTAGGAAAATGGCGACTTTTTTTATAGATAACACTATGTTGATGTATGATCATTTTTTTATTTATTATTACG
This sequence comes from Rhodomyrtus psidioides, assembly GCA_021437785.1. Lineage (NCBI taxonomy): Eukaryota > Viridiplantae > Streptophyta > Magnoliopsida > Myrtales > Myrtaceae > Rhodomyrtus > Rhodomyrtus psidioides. Next base: position 4,882,240 of record JAILYB010000062.1, on the reverse strand, counting down.
CTTCAAATAATAGCTAAAGTCAAGTTAAGGATCACTGCAAATGTTTTGCGGGGCGATCAAATAGGTAGTTAGGCATTTTTTGTCATATTATGCTCATTTCTGTTTGACGAATTGCCGAAAACTCCTACCTATTGAATATATAATCCTTTGTTCCAGTACCCTAATTTTTCATTTATTAGTTATCTTGAAATATTAAGCATTGTCAATCCATGTATCGATCAAATAGGTAGTTAGTGAATTTGACCTTCCTAAAGTCATTTCTACTCGAAGAACTTTTGGAAAATTGCGACTTTTGTTATAGATAACCCAATGTTGATGTATGATCATTTTTTTATTAATTATTACGCTTTAAATAATAGCTAGAGTCAAGTTAAGGATCACTGCAAATGTTTTGCGCGGCGATCAAATAGGTAGTTCGGCATTTTTTGTCATATTTTGCTAATTTCTGTTTGACAAATTGCCGAAAACTCCTAACTATTGAATATATAATCCTTTGATGCAGTACCCTAATTTTTTATTTATTAGTTATCTTGAAATATTAAGCATTATCAATCCATGTATCGATCAAATAGGTAGTTAGTTAATTTGACCTTCTTAAAGTCATTTCTACTCGAAGAACTTTAGGAAAATTGCGACTTTTTTTTATAGATAACACTATGTTGATGTATGATCATTTTTTTATTTATTATTACGCTTCAAATAATAGCTAAAGTCAAGTTAAGGATCACTGCAAATGTTTTGCGGGGCGATCAAATAGGTAGTTAGGCATTTTTTGTCATATTATGCTCATTTCTGTTTGACGAATTGCCGAAAACTCCTACCTATTGAATATATAATCCTTTGTTCCAGTACCCTAATTTTTCATTTATTAGTTATCTTGAAATATTAAGCATTGTCAATCCATGTATCGATCAAATAGGTAGTTAGTTAATTTGACCTTCCTAAAGTCATTTCTACTCGAAGAACTTTTGGAAAATTGCGACTTTTGTTATAGATAACCCAATGTTGATGTATGATCATTTTTTTATTAATTATTACGCTTTAAATAATAGCTAGAGTCAAGTTAAGGATCACTACAAATGTTTTGCGCGGCGATCAAATAGGTAGTTCGGCATTTTTTGTCATATTTTGCTAATTTCTGTTTGACAAATTGCCGAAAACTCCTAACTATTGAATATATAATCCTTTGTTGCAGTACCCTAATTTTTTAATTATTAGTTATCTTGAAATATTAAGCATTGTCAATCCATGTATCGATCAAATAGGTAGTTAGTTAATTTGACCTTCTTAAAGTCATTTCTACTCGAAGAACTTTTGGAAAATTGCGACTTTTTTTTATAGATAATACTATGTTGATGTATGATCATTTTTTTATTTATTATTACGCTTCAAATAATAGCTAAAGTCAAGTTAAGGATCACAGCAAATGTTTTGCGGGGTGATCAAATAGGTAGTTAGTCATTTTTTGTCATATTATGCTCATTTCTGTTTGACGAATTGCCGAAAACTCCTACCTATTGAATATATAATCCTTTGTTGCAGTACCCTAATTTTTCATTTATTAGTTATCTTGAAATATTAAGCATTATCAATCCATGTATCGATCAAATAGGTAGTTAGTGAATTTGACCTTCTTAAAGTCATTTCTACTCGAAGAACTTTAGGAAAATTGCGACTTTTTATAGATAACACAATGTTGATGTATGATCATTTTTTTATTAATTATTACGCTTCAAATAATAGCTAGAGTCAAGTTAAGGATCACTGCAAATGTTTTGCGCGGCAATCAAATAGGTAGTTAGGCATTTTTTGTCATATTATGCTCATTTCTGTTTGACGAATTGCCGAAACCTCCTACCTATTGAATATATAACCCTTTGTTGCAGTACCCTAATTTTTTATTTATTAGTTATCTTGAAATATTAAGCATTGTCAATCCATGTATCGATCAAATAGGTAGTTAGTTAATTTGACCTTCATAAAGTCATTTCTACTCGAAGAACTTTAGGAAAATTGTGACTTTTTTTTATAGATAACACTATGTTGATGTATGGTCATTTTTTTATTTATTATTACGCTTCAAATAATAGCTAAAGTCAAGTTAAGGATCACAGCAAATGTTTTGCGGGGCGATCAAATAGGTAGTTAGGCATTTTTTGTCATATTATGCTCATTTCTGTTTGACGAATTGCCGAAAACTCCTACCTATTGAATATATAATCCTTTGTTGCAGTACCCTAATTTTTTATTTATTAGTTATCTTGAAATATTAAGCATTGTCAATCCATGTATCGATCAAATAGGTAGTTAGTTAATTTGACCTTCTTAAAGTCATTTCTACTCGAAGAACTTTAGGAAAATTGCGACTTTTTATAGATAACACAATGTTGATGTTTGATCATTTTTTTATTAATTATTACACTTCAAATAATAGCTAGAGTCAAGTTAAGGATCACTGCAAATGTTTTGCGCGGCGATCAAATAGGTAGTTCGGCATTTTTTGTCATATTATGCTCATTTCTGTTTGACGAATTGCCGAAAACTCCTACCTATTGAATATATAATCCTTTGTTGCAGTACCCTAATTTTTCATTTATTAGTTATCTTGAAATATTAAGCATTGTCAATCCATGTATCGATCAAATAGGTAGTTAGTGAATTTGACCTTCTTAAAGTCATTTCTACTCGAAGAACTTTAGGAAAATTGCGACTTTTTATAGATAACACAATGTTGATGTATGATCATTTTTTTATTAATTATTACGCTTCAAATAATAGCTAGAGTCAAGTTAAGGATCACTGCAAATGTTTTGCGAGGCGATCAAATAGGTAGTTCGGCATTTTTTGTCATATTTTGCTAATTTCTGTTTGACAAATTGCCGAAGACTCCTAACTATTGAATATATAATCCTTTGTTGCAATTCCCTAATTTTTTATTTATTAGTTATCTTGAAATATTAAGCATTGTCAATCCATGTATCGATCAAATAGGTAGTTAGTTAATTTGACCTTCTTAAAGTCATTTCTACTCGAAGAACTTTTGGAAAATTGCGACTTTTTTTATAGATAACACTATGTTGATGTATGAACATTTTTTTATTTATTATTACGCTTCAAATAATAGCTAAAGTCAAGTTAAGGATCACAGCAAATGTTTTGCGGGGCGATCAGATAGGTAGTTAGGCATTTTTTGTCATATTATGCTCATTTCTGTTTGACGAATTGCCGAAAACTCCTACCTATTGAATATATAATCCTTTGTTGCAGTACCCTAATTTTTTATTTATTAGTTATCTTGAAATATTAAGCATTGTCAATCCATGTATCGATCAAATAGGTAGTTAGTTAATTTGACCTTCTTAAAGTCATTTCTACTCGAAGAACTTTAGGAAAATTGCGACTTTTTATAGATAACACAATGTTGATGTATGATCATTTTTTTATTAATTATTACGCTTCAAATAATAGCTAGAGTCAAGTTAAGGATCACTGCAAATGTTTTGCGCGGCGATCAAATAGGTAGTTCGGCATTTTTTGTCATATTTTGCTAATTTCTGTTTGACAAATTGCCGAAAACTCCTAACTATTGAATATATAATCCTTTGTTGCAGTACCCTAATTTTTTATTTATTAGTTATCTTGAAATATTAAGCATTGTCAATCCATTTATCGATCAAATAGGTAGTTAGTTAATTTGACCTTCTTAAAGTCATTTCTACTCGAAGAACTTTTGGAAAATTGCGACTTTTTTTTATAGATAACACTATGTTGATGTATGATCATTTTTTTATTTATTATTACGCTTCAAATAATAGCTAAAGTCAAGTTAAGGATCACAGCAAATGTTTTGCGGGGCGATCAGATAGGTAGTTAGGCATTTTTTGTCATATTATGCTCATTTCTGTTTGACGAATTGCCGAAAACTCCTACCTATTGAATATATAATCCTTTGTTGCAGTACCCTAATTTTTTATTTATTAGTTATCTTGAAATATTAAGCATTGTCAATCCATGTATCGATCAAATAGGTAGTTAGTTAATTTGACCTTCTTAAAGTCATTTCTACTCGAAGAACTTTAGGAAAATTGCGACTTTTTATAGATAACACAATGTTGATGTATGATCATTTTTTTATTAATTATTACGCTTCAAATAATAGCTAGAGTCAAGTTAAGGATCACTGCAAATGTTTTGCGCGGCGATCAAATAGGTAGTTCGGCATTTTTTGTCATATTTTGCTAATTTCTGTTTGACAAATTGCCGAAAACTCCTAACTATTGAATATATAATCCTTTGTTGCAGTACCCTAATTTTTTATTTATTAGTTATCTTGAAATATTAAGCATTGTCAATCCATTTATCGATCAAATAGGTAGTTAGTTAATTTGACCTTCTTAAAGTCATTTCTACTCGAAGAACTTTTGGAAAATTGCGACTTTTTTTTATAGATAACACTATGTTGATGTATGATCATTTTTTTATTTATTATTACGCTTCAAATAATAGCTAGAGTCAAGTTAAGGATCACTGCAAATGTTTTGCGCGGCGATCAAATAGGTAGTTCGGCATTTTTTGTCATATTATGCTCATTTCTGTTTGACGAATTGCCGAAAACTCCTACCTATTGAATATATAATCCTTTGTTGCAGTACCCTAATTTTTCATTTATTAGTTATCTTGAAATATTAAGCATTGTCAATCCATGTATCGATCAAATAGGTAGTTAGTGAATATGACCTTCTTAAAGTCATTTCTACTCGAAGAACTTTAGGAAAATTGCGACTTTTTATAGATAACACAATGTTGATGTATGATCATTTTTTTATTAATTATTACGCTTCAAATAATAGCTAGAGTCAAGTTAAGGATCACTGCAAATGTTTTGCGCGGCGATCAAGTAGGTAGTTCGGCATTTTTTGTCATATTTTGCTAATTTCTGTTTGACGAATTGCCGAAAACTCCTACCTATTGAATATATAATCCTTTGTAGCAGTACCCTAATTTTTTATTTATTAGTTATCTTGAAATATTAAGCATTGTCAATCCATGTATCGATCAAATAGGTAGTTAGTGAATTTGACCTTCTTAAAGTCATTTCTACTCGAAGAACTTTAGGAAAATTGCGACTTTTTTTATAGATAACACAATGTTGATGTATGATCATTTTTTTATTAATTATTACGCTTCAAATAATAGCTATAGTCAAGTTAAGGATCACTGCAAATGTTTTGCGCGGCGATCAAATAGGTAGTTCGGCATTTTTTGTCATATTTTGCTAATTTCTGTTTGACAAATTGCCGAAAACTCCTAACTATCGAATATATAATCCTTTGTTGCAGTACCCTAATTTTTTATTTATTAGTTATCATGAAATATTAAGCATTGTCCATCCATGTATCGATCAAATAGGTAGTTAGTGAATTTGACCTTCTTAAAGTCATTTCTACTCGAAGAACTTTTGGAAAATTGCGACTTTTTTTATAGATAACACTATGTTGATGTATGATCATTTTTTTATTTATTATTACGCTTCAAATAATAGCTAAAGTCAAGTTAAGGATCACAGCAAATGTTTTGCGGGGTGATCAAATAGGTAGTTAGGCATTTTTTGTCATATTATGCTCATTTCTGTTTGACGAATTGCCGAAAACTCCTACCTATTGAATATATAATCCTTTGTTGCAGTACCCTAATTTTTCATTTATTAGTTATCTTGAAATATTAAGCATTATCAATCCATGTATCGATCAAATAGGTAGTTAGTGAATTTGACCTTCTTAAAGTCATTTCTACTCGAAGAACTTTACGAAAATTGCGACTTTTTATAGATAACACAATGTTGATGTATGATCATTTTTTTATTAATTATTACGCTTCAAATAATAGCTAGAGTCAAGTTAAGGATCACTGCAAATGTTTTGCGTGGCGATCAAATAGGTAGTTAGGCATTTTTTGTCATATTATGCTCATTTCTGTTTGACGAATTGCCGAAAACTCCTACCTATTGAATATATAACCCTTTGTTGCAGTACCCTAATTTTTCATTTATTAGTTATCTTGAAATATTAAGCATTGTCAATCCATGTATCGATCAAATAGGTAGTTAGTTAATTTGACCTTCATAAAGTCATTTCTACTCGAAGAACTTTAGGAAAATTGTGACTTTTTTTTATAGATAACACTATGTTGATGTATGATCATTTTTTTATTTATTATTACGCTTCAAATAATAGCTATAGTCAAGTTAAGGATCACTGCAAATGTTTTGCGCGGCGATCAAATAGGTAGTTCGGCATGTTTTGTCATATTTTGCTAATTTTTGTTTGACAATTTGCCGAAAACTCCTAACTATCGAATATATAATCCTTTGTTGCAGTACCCTAATTTTTTATTTATTAGTTATCTTGAAATATTAAGCATTGTCAATCCATGTATCGATCAAATAGGTAGTTAGTGAATTTGACCTTCTTAAAGTCATTTCTACTCGAAGAACTTTTGGAAAATTGCGACTTTTTTTATAGATAACACTATGTTGATGTATGATCATTTTTCTATTTATTATTACGCTTCAAATAATAGCTAAAGTCAAGTTAAGGATCACAGCAAATGTTTTGCGGGGTGATCAAATAGGTAGTTAGGCATTTTTTGTCATATTATGCTCATTTCTGTTTGACGAATTGCCGAAAACTCCTACCTATTGAATATATAATCCTTTGTTGCAGTACCCTAATTTTTTATTTATTAGTTATCTTGAAATATTAAGCATTGTCAATCCATGTATCGATCAAATAGGTAGTTAGTTAATTTGACCTTCTTAAAGTCATTTCTACTCGAAGAACTTTTGGAAAATTGCGACTTTTTTTTATAGATAACACTATGTTGATGTATGATCATTTTTTTATTTATTATTACGCTTCAAATAATAGCTAAAGTCAAGTTAAGGATCACTGCAAATGTTTTGCGGGGCGATCAAATAGGTAGTTCGGCATTTTTTGTCAAATTATGCTCATTTCTGTTTGACGAATTGCCGAAAACTCCTACCTATTGAATATATAATCCTTTGTTGCAGTACCCTAATTTTTCATTTATTAGTTATCTTGAAATATTAAGCATTGTCAATCCATGTATCGATCAAATAGGTAGTTAGTGAATTTGACCTTCTTAAATTCATTTCTACTCGAAGAACTTTAGGAAAATTGCGACTTTTTATAGATAACACAATGTTGATGTATGATCATTTTTTTATTAATTATTACGCTTCAAATAATAGCTAGAGTCAAGTTAAGGATCACTGCAAATGTTTTGCGCGGCGATCAAATAGGTAGTTCGGCATTTTTTGTCATATTTTGCTAATTTCTGTTTGACAAATTGCCGAAGACTCCTAACTATTGAATATATAATCCTTTGTTGCAGTTCCCTAATTTTTTATTTATTAGTTATCTTGAAATATTAAGCATTGTCAATCCATGTATCGATCAAATAGGTAGTTAGTTAATTTGACCTTCTTAAAGTCATTTCTACTCGAAGAACTTTTGGAAAATTGCGACTTTTTTTATAGATAACACTATGTTGATGTATGATCATTTTTTTATTTATTATTACGCTTCAAATAATAGCTAAAGTCAAGTTAAGGATCACAGCAAATGTTTTGCGGGGTGATCAAATAGGTAGTTAGGCATTTTTTGTCATATTATGCTCATTTCTGTTTGACGAATTGCCGAAAACTCCTACCTATTGAATATATAACCCTTTGTTGCAGTACCCTAATTTTTCATTTATTAGTTATCTTGAAATATTAAGCATTGTCAATCCATGTATCGATCAAATAGGTAGTTAGTTAATTTGACCTTCATAAAGTCATTTCTACTCGAAGAACTTTAGGAAAATTGTGACTTTTTTTTATAGATAACACTATGTTGATGTATGATCATTTTTTTATTTATTATTACGCTTCAAATAATAGCTATAGTCAAGTTAAGGATCACTGCAAATGTTTTGCGCGGCGATCAAATAGGTAGTTCGGCATGTTTTGTCATATTTTGCTAATTTTTGTTTGACAATTTGCCGAAAACTCCTAACTATCGAATATATAATCCTTTGTTGCAGTACCCTAATTTTTTATTTATTAGTTATCTTGAAATATTAAGCATTGTCAATCCATGTATCGATCAAATAGGTAGTTAGTGAATTTGACCTTCTTAAAGTCATTTCTACTCGAAGAACTTTTGGAAAATTGCGACTTTTTTTATAGATAACACTATGTTGATGTATGATCATTTTTCTATTTATTATTACGCTTCAAATAATAGCTAAAGTCAAGTTAAGGATCACAGCAAATGTTTTGCGGGGTGATCAAATAGGTAGTTAGGCATTTTTTGTCATATTATGCTCATTTCTGTTTGACGAATTGCCGAAAACTCCTACCTATTGAATATATAATCCTTTGTTGCAGTACCCTAATTTTTTATTTATTAGTTATCTTGAAATATTAAGCATTGTCAATCCATGTATCGATCAAATAGGTAGTTAGTTAATTTGACCTTCTTAAAGTCATTTCTACTCGAAGAACTTTTGGAAAATTGCGACTTTTTTTTATAGATAACACTATGTTGATGTATGATCATTTTTTTATTTATTATTACGCTTCAAATAATAGCTAAAGTCAAGTTAAGGATCACTGCAAATGTTTTGCGGGGCGATCAAATAGGTAGTTCGGCATTTTTTGTCAAATTATGCTCATTTCTGTTTGACGAATTGCCGAAAACTCCTACCTATTGAATATATAATCCTTTGTTGCAGTACCCTAATTTTTCATTTATTAGTTATCTTGAAATATTAAGCATTGTCAATCCATGTATCGATCAAATAGGTAGTTAGTGAATTTGACCTTCTTAAATTCATTTCTACTCGAAGAACTTTAGGAAAATTGCGACTTTTTATAGATAACACAATGTTGATGTATGATCATTTTTTTATTAATTATTACGCTTCAAATAATAGCTAGAGTCAAGTTAAGGATCACTGCAAATGTTTTGCGCGGCGATCAAATAGGTAGTTCGGCATTTTTTGTCATATTTTGCTAATTTCTGTTTGACAAATTGCCGAAGACTCCTAACTATTGAATATATAATCCTTTGTTGCAGTTCCCTAATTTTTTATTTATTAGTTATCTTGAAATATTAAGCATTGTCAATCCATGTATCGATCAAATAGGTAGTTAGTTAATTTGACCTTCTTAAAGTCATTTCTACTCGAAGAACTTTTGGAAAATTGCGACTTTTTTTTATAGATAACACTATGTTGATATATGATCATTTTTTTATTTATTATTACGCTTCAAATAATAGCTAAAGTCAAGTTAAGGATCACATCAAATGTTTTGCGGGGCGATCAGATAGGTAGTTAGGCATTTTTTGTCATATTATGCTCATTTCTGTTTGACGAATTGCCGAAAACTCCTACCTATTGAATATATAATCCTTTGTTGCAGTACCCTAATTTTTTATTTATTAGTTATCTTGAAATATTAAGAATTGTCAATCCATGTATCGATCAAATAGGTAGTTAGTTAATTTGACCTTCTTAAAGTCATTTCTACTCGAAGAACTTTAGGAAAATTGCAACTTTTTATAGATAACACAATGTTGATGTATGATCATTTTTTTATTAATTATTACGCTTCAAATAATAGCTAGAGTCAAGTTAAGGATCACTGCAAATGTTTTGCGCGGCGATCAAATAGGTAGTTATGCATTTTTTGTCATATTATGCTCATTTCTGTTTGACGAATTGCCGAAAACTCCTACCTATTGAATATATAACCCTTTGTTGCAGTACCCTAATTTTTTATTTATTAGTTATCTTGAAATATTAATCATTGTCAATCCATGTATCGATCAAATAGGTAGTTAGTTAATTTGACCTTCATAAAGTCATTTCTACTCGAAGAACTTTAGGAAAATTGTGACTTTTTTTTATAGATAACACTATGTTGATGTATGATCATTTTTTTATTTATTATTACGCTTCAAATAATAGCTAAAGTCAAGTTAAGGATCACAGCAAATGTTTTGCGGGGCGATCAAATAGGTAGTTAGGCATTTTTTGTCATATTATGCTCATTTCTGTTTGACGAATTGCCGAAAACTCCTACCTATTGAATATATAATCCTTTGTTGCAGTACCCTAATTTTTTATTTATTAGTTATCTTGAAATATTAAGCATTGTCAATCCGTGTATCGATCAAATAGGTAGTTAGTTAATTTGACCTTCTTAAAGTCATTTCTACTCGAAGAACTTTTGGAAAATTGCGACTTTTTTTTATAGATAACACTATGTTGATGTATGATCATTTTTTTATTTATTATTACGCTTCAAATAATAGCTAAAGTCAAGTTAAGGATCACTGCAAATGTTTTGCTGGGCGATCAAATAGGTAGTTCGGCATTTTTTGTCAAATTATGCTCATTTCTGTTTGACGAATTGCCGAAAACTCCTACCTATTGAATATATAATCCTTTGTTGCAGTACCCTAATTTTTCATTTATTAGTTATCTTGAAATATTAAGCATTGTCAATCCATGTATCGATCAAATAGGTAGTTAGTTAATTTGACCTTCTTAAAGTCATTTCTACTCGAAGAACTTTTGGAAAATTGCGACTTTTTTTTATAGATAACACTATGTTGATATATGATCATTTTTTTATTTATTATTACGCTTCAAATAATAGCTAAAGTCAAGTTAAGGATCACATCAAATGTTTTGCGGGGCGATCAGATTGGTAGTTAGGCATTTTTTGTCTTATTATGCTCATTTCTGTTTGACGAATTGCCGAAAACTCCTACCTATTGAATATATAATCCTTTGTTGCAGTACCCTAATTTTTTATTTATTAGTTATCTTGAAATATTAAGAATTGTCAATCCATGTATCGATCAAATAGGTAGTTAGTTAATTTGACCTTCTTAAAGTCATTTCTACTCGAAGAACTTTAGGAAAATTGCGACTTTTTATAGATAACACAATGTTGATGTATGATCATTTTTTTATTAATTATTACGCTTCAAATAATAGCTAGAGTCAAGTTAAGGATCACTGCAAATGTTTTGCGCGGCGATCAAATAGGTAGTTCGGCATTTTTTGTCATATTTTGCTAATTGCCGAAAACTCCTAACTATTGAATATATAATCCTTTGTTGCAGTACCCTAATTTTTTATTTATTAGTTATCTTGAAATATTAAGCATTGTCAATCCATTTATCGATCAAATAGGTAGTTAGTTAATTTGACCTTCTTAAAGTCATTTCTAATCGAAGAACTTTTGGAAAATTGCGACTTTTTTTTATAGATAACACTATGTTGATGTATGATCATTTTTTTATTTATTATTACGCTTCAAATAATAGCTAAAGTCAAGTTAAGGATCACAGCAAATGTTTTGCGGGGCGATCAAATAGGTAGGTAGGCATTTTTTGTCATATTATGCTCATTTCTGTTTGACGAATTGCCGAAAACTCCTACCTATTGAATATATAATCCTTTGTTGCAGTACCCAAATTTTTCATTTATTAGTAATCTTGAAATATTAAGCATTGTCAATCCATGTATCGATCAAATTGGTAGTTAGTGAATTTGACCTTCTTAAAGTCATTTCTACTCGAAGAACTTTAGGAAAATTGCGACTTTTTATAGATAACACAATGTTGATGTATGATCATTTTTTTATTTATTATTACGCTTCAAATAATAGCTAAAGTCAAGTTAAGGATCACTGCAAATGTTTTGCGCGGCGATCAAATAGGTAGTTCGGCATTTTTTGTCATATTATGCTCATTTCTGTTTGACGAATTGCCGAAAACTCCTACCTATTGAATATATAATCCTTTGTTGCAGTACCCTAATTTTTCATTTATTAGTTATCTTGAAATATTAAGCATTGTCAATCCATGTATCGATCAAATAGGTAGTTAGTGAATTTGACCTTTTTAAAGTCATTTCTACTCGAAGAACTTTAGGAAAATTGCGACTTTTTATAGATAACACAATGTTGATGTATGATCATTTTTTTATTAATTATTACGCTTCAAATAATAGCTAGAGTCAAGTTAAGGATCACTGCAAATGTTTTGCGCGGCGATCAAATAGGTAGTTCGGCATTTTTTGTCATATTTTGCTAATTTCTGTTTGACGAATTGCCGAAAACTCCTAACTATTGAATATATAATCCTTTGTTGCAGTACCCTAATTTTTTATTTATTAGTTATCTTGAAATATTAAGCATTGTCAATCCATGTATCGATCAAATAGGTAGTTAGTTAATTTGACCTTCTTAAAGTCATTTCTAATCGAAGAACTTTTGGAAAATTGCGACTTTTTTTTATAGATAACACTATGTTGATGTATGATCATTTTTTTATTTATTATTACGCTTCAAATAATAGCTAAAGTCAAGTTAAGGATCACAGCAAATGTTTTGCGGGGCGATCAAATAAGTAGTTAGGCATTTTTTGTCATATTATGCTCATTTCTGTTTGACGAATTGCCGAAAACTCCTACCTATTGAATATATAATCCTTTGTTGCAGTACCCTAATTTTTCATTTATTAGTTATCTTGAAATATTAAGCATTGTCAATCCATGTATCGATCAAATTGGTAGTTAGTGAATTTGACCTTCTTAAAGTCATTTCTACTCGAAGAACTTTAGGAAAATTGCGACTTTTTATAGATAACACAATGTTGATGTATGATCATTTTTTTTTTAATTATTACGCTTCCAATAATAGCTAGAGTCAAGTTAAGGATCACTGCAAATGTTTTGCGCGGCGATCAAATAGGTAGTTCGGCATTTTTTGTCATATTATGCTCATTTCTGTTTGACGAATTGCCGAAAACTCCTACCTATTGAATATATAATCCTTTGTTGCAGTACCCTAATTTTTCATTTATTAGTTATCTTGAAATATTAAGCATTGTCAATCCATGTATCGATCAAATAGGTAGTTAGTGAATTTGACCTTCTTAAAGTCATTTCTACTCGAAGAACTTTAGGAAAATTGCGACTTTTTATAGATAACACAATGTTGATGTATGATCATTTTTTTATTAATTATTACGCTTCAAATAATAGCTAGAGTCAAGTTAAGGATCACTGCAAATGTTTTGCGCGGCGATCAAATAGGTAGTTCGGCATTTTTTGTCATATTTTGCTAATTTCTGTTTGACGAATTGCCGAAAACTCCTAACTATTGAATATATAATCCTTTGTTGCAGTACCCTAATTTTTTATTTATTAGTTATCTTGAAATATTAAGCATTGTCAATCCATGTATCGATCAAATAGGTAGTTAGTGAATTTGACTTTCTTAAAGTCATTTCTACTCGAAGAACTTTAGGAAAATTGCGACTTTTTTTATAGATAACACAATGTTGATGTATGATCATTTTTTTATTAATTATTACGCTTCAAATAATAGCTATAGTCAAGTTAAGGATCACTGCAAATGTTTTGCGAGGCGATCAAATAGGTAGTTCGGCATTTTTTGTCATATTATGCTCATTTCTGTTTGACGAATTGCCGAAAACTCCTACCTATTGAATATATAATCCTTTGTTGCAGTACCCTAATTTTTCATTTATTAGTTATCTTGAAATATTAAGCATTGTCAATCCATGTATCGATCAAATAGGTAGTTAGTGAATTTGACCTTTTTAAAGTCATTTCTACTCGAAGAACTTTAGGAAAATTGCGACTTTTTATAGATAACACAATGTTGATGTATGATCATTTTTTTATTAATTATTACGCTTCAAATAATAGCTAGAGTCAAGTTAAGGATCACTGCAAATGTTTTGCGCGGCGATCAAATAGGTAGTTCGGCATTTTTTGTCATATTTTGCTAATTTCTGTTTGACGAATTGCCGAAAACTCCTAACTATTGAATATATAATCCTTTGTTGCAGTACCCTAATTTTTTATTTATTAGTTATCTTGAAATATTAAGCATTGTCAATCCATGTATCGATCAAATAGGTAGTTAGTTAATTTGACCTTCTTAAAGTCATTTCTAATCGAAGAACTTTTGGAAAATTGCGACTTTTTTTTATAGATAACACTATGTTGATGTATGATCATTTTTTTATTTATTATTACGCTTCAAATAATAGCTAAAGTCAAGTTAAGGATCACAGCAAATGTTTTGCGGGGCGATCAAATAAGTAGTTAGGCATTTTTTGTCATATTATGCTCATTTCTGTTTGACGAATTGCCGAAAACTCCTACCTATTGAATATATAATCCTTTGTTGCAGTACCCTAATTTTTCATTTATTAGTTATCTTGAAATATTAAGCATTGTCAATCCATGTATCGATCAAATTGGTAGTTAGTGAATTTGACCTTCTTAAAGTCATTTCTACTCGAAGAACTTTAGGAAAATTGCGACTTTTTATAGATAACACAATGTTGATGTATGATCATTTTTTTTTTAATTATTACGCTTCCAATAATAGCTAGAGTCAAGTTAAGGATCACTGCAAATGTTTTGCGCGGCGATCAAATAGGTAGTTCGGCATTTTTTGTCATATTATGCTCATTTCTGTTTGACGAATTGCCGAAAACTCCTACCTATTGAATATATAATCCTTTGTTGCAGTACCCTAATTTTTCATTTATTAGTTATCTTGAAATATTAAGCATTGTCAATCCATGTATCGATCAAATAGGTAGTTAGTGAATTTGACCTTCTTAAAGTCATTTCTACTCGAAGAACTTTAGGAAAATTGCGACTTTTTATAGATAACACAATGTTGATGTATGATCATTTTTTTATTAATTATTACGCTTCAAATAATAGCTAGAGTCAAGTTAAGGATCACTGCAAATGTTTTGCGCGGCGATCAAATAGGTAGTTCGGCATTTTTTGTCATATTTTGCTAATTTCTGTTTGACGAATTGCCGAAAACTCCTAACTATTGAATATATAATCCTTTGTTGCAGTACCCTAATTTTTTATTTATTAGTTATCTTGAAATATTAAGCATTGTCAATCCATGTATCGATCAAATAGGTAGTTAGTGAATTTGACTTTCTTAAAGTCATTTCTACTCGAAGAACTTTAGGAAAATTGCGACTTTTTTTTATACATAACACAATGTTGATGTATGATCATTTTTTTATTAATTATTACGCTTCAAATAATAGCTATAGTCAAGTTAAGGATCACTGCAAATGTTTTGCGCGGCGATCAAATAGGTAGTACGGCATTTTTTGTCATATTTTGCTAATTTCTGTTTGACAAATTGCCGAAAACTCCTAACTATGGAATATATAATCCTTTGTTGCAGTACCCTAATTTTTTATTTATTAGTTATCTTGAAATATTAAGCATTGTCAATCCATGTATCGATCAAATAGGTAGTTAGTGAATTTGACCTTCTTAAAGTCATTTCTACTCGAAGAACTTTTGGAAAATTGCGACTTTTTATAGATAACACTATGTTGATGTATGATCATTTTTTTATTTATTATTACGCTTCAAATAATAGCTAAAGTCAAGTTAAGGATCACAGCAAATGGTTTGCGAGGCGATCAAATAGGTAGTTAGGCATTTTTTGTCATATTATGCTCATTTCCGTTTGACGAATTGCCGAAAACTCCTACCTATTGAATATATAATCCTTTGTTGCAGTACCCTAATTTTTCATTTATTAGTTATCTTGAAATATTAAGCATTGTCAATCCATGTATCGATCAAATAGGTAGTTAGTGAATTTGACCTTCTTAAAGTCATTTCTACTCGAAGAACTTTAGGAAAATTGCGACTTTTTATAGATAACACAATGTTGATGTATGATCATTTTTTTATTAATTATTACGCTTCAAATAATAGCTAGAGTCAAGTTAAGGATCACTGCAAATGTTTTGCGCGGCGATCAAATAGGTAGTTCGGCATTTTTTGTCATATTTTGCTAATTTCTGTTTGACGAATTGCCGAAAACTCCTAACTATTGAATATATAATCCTTTGTTGCAGTACCCTAATTTTTTATTTATTAGTTATCTTGAAATATTAAGCATTGTCAATCCATGTATCGATCAAATAGGTAGTTAGTAAATTTGACCTTCTTAAAGTCATTTCTACTCGAAGAACTTTTGGAAAATTGCGACTTTTTTTTATAGATAACACTATGTTGATGTATGATCATTTTTTTATTTATTATTACGCTTCAAATAATAGCTAAAGTCAAGTTAAGGATCACTGCAAATGTTTTGCGGGGCGATCAAATAGGTAGTTAGGCATTTTTTGTCAAATTATGCTCATTTCTGTATGACGAATTGCCGAAAACTCCTACCTATAGAATATATAATCCTTTGTTGCAGTACCCTAATTTTTCATTTATTAGTTATCTTGAAATATTAAGCATTGTCAATCCATGTATCGATCAAATAGGTAGTTAGTGAATTTGACCTTCTTAAAGTCATTTCTACTCGAAGAACTTTAGGAAAATTGCAACTTTTTATAGATAACACAATGTTGATGTATGATCATTTTTTTATTAATTATTACGCTTCAAATAATAGCTAGAGTCAAGTTAAGGATCACTGCAAATGTTTTGCGCGGCGATCAAATAGGTAGTTCGGCATTGTTTGTCATATTATGCTCATTTCTGTTTGACGAATTGCCGAAAACTCCTACCTATTGAATATATAATCCTTTGTTGCAGTACCCTAATTTTTCATTTATTAGTTATCTTGAAATATTAAGCATTGTCAATCCATGTATCGATCAAATAGGTAGTTAGTGAATTTGACCTTCTTAAAGTCATTTCTACTCGAAGAACTTTAGGAAAATTGCGACTTTTTATAGATAACACAATGTTGATGTATGATCATTTTTTTATTAATTATTACGCTTCAAATAATAGCTAGAGTCAAGTTAAGGATCACTGCAAATGTTTTGCGCGGCGATCAAATAGGTAGTTCGGCATTTTTTGTCATATTTTGCTAATTTCTGTTTGACGAATTGCCGAAAACTCCTACCTATTGAATATATAATCCTTTGTTGCAGTACCCTAATTTTTTATTTATTAGTTATCTTGAAATATTAAGCATTGTCAATCCATGTATCGATCAAATAGGTAGTTAGTGAATTTGACTTTCTTAAAGTCATTTCTACTCGAAGAACTTTAGGAAAATTGCGACTTTTTTTATAGATAACACAATGTTGATGTATGATCATTTTTTTATTAATTATTACGCTTCAAATAATAGCTATAGTCAAGTTAAGGATCACTGCAAATGTTTTGCGAGGCGATCAAATAGGTAGTTCGGCATTTTTTGTCATATTTTGCTAATTTCTATTTGACAAATTGCCGAAAACTCCTAACTATCGAATATATAATCCTTTGTTGCAGTACCCTAATTTTTTATTTATTAGTTATCTTGAAATATTAATCATTGTCAATCCATGTATCGATCAAATAGGTAGTTAGTGAATTTGACCTTCTTAAAGTCATTTCTACTCGAAGAACTTTTGGAAAATTGCGACTTTTTATAGATAACACTATGTTGATGTATGATCATTTTTTTATTTATTATTACGCTTCAAATAATAGCTAAAGTCAAGTTAAGGATCACAGCAAATGGTTTGCGAGGCGATCAAATAGGTAGTTAGGCATTTTTTGTCATATTATGCTCATTTCCGTTTGACGAATTGCCGAAAACTCCTACCTATTGAATATATAATCCTTTGTTGCAGTACCCTAATTTTTCATTTATTAGTTATCTTGAAATATTAAGCATTGTCAATCCATGTATCGATCAAATAGGTAGTTAGTGAATTTGACCTTCTTAAAGTCATTTCTACTCGAAGAACTTTAGGAAAATTGCGACTTTTTATAGATAAATCAATGCTGATGTATGATCATTTTTTTATTAATTATTACCCTTCAAATAATAGCTAGAGTCAAGTTAAGGATCACTGCAAATGTTTTGCGCGGCGATCAAATAGGTAGTTCGGCATTTTTTGTCATATTATGCTCATTTCTGTTTGACGAATTGCCGAAAACTCCTACCTATTGAATATATAATCCTTTGTTGCAGTACCCTAATTTTTCATTTATTAGTTATCTTGAAATATTAAGCATTGTCAATCCATGTATCGATCAAATTGGTAGTTAGTGAATTTGACCTTCTTAAAGTCATTTCTACTCGAAGAACTTTAGGAAAATTGCGACTTTTTATAGATAACACAATGTTGATGTATGATCATTTTTTTTTTAATTATTACGCTTCCAATAATAGCTATAGTCAAGTTAAGGATCACTGCAAATGTTTTGCGCGGCGATCAAATAGGTAGTTCGGCATTTTTTGTCATATTATGCTCATTTCTGTTTGACGAATTGCCGAAAACTCCTACCTATTGAATATATAATCCTTTGTTGCAGTACCCTAATTTTTCATTTATTAGTTATCTTGAAATATTAAGCATTGTCAATCCATGTATCGATCAAATAGGTAGTTAGTGAATTTGACCTTCTTAAAGTCATTTCTACTCGAAGAACTTTAGGAAAATTGCGACTTTTTATAGATAACACAATGTTGATGTATGATCATTTTTTTATTAATTATTACGCTTCAAATAATAGCTAGAGTCAAGTTAAGGATCACTGCAAATGTTTTGCGCGGCGATCAAATAGGTAGTTCGGCATTTTTTGTCATATTTTGCTAATTTCTGTTTGACGAATTGCCGAAAACTCCTAACTATTGAATATATAATCCTTTGTTGCAGTACCCTAATTTTTTATTTATTAGTTATCTTGAAATATTAAGCATTGTCAATCCATGTATCGATCAAATAGGTAGTTAGTGAATTTGACTTTCTTAAAGTCATTTCTACTCGAAGAACTTTAGGAAAATTGCGACTTTTTTTATAGATAACACAATGTTGATGTATGATCATTTTTTTATTAATTATTACGCTTCAAATAATAGCTATAGTCAAGTTAAGGATCACTGCAAATGTTTTGCGCGGCGATCAAATAGGTAGTTCGGCATTTTTTGTCATATTTTGCTAATTTCTGTTTGACAAATTGCCGAAAACTCCTAACTATGGAATATATAATCCTTTGTTGCAGTACCCTAATTTTTTATTTATTAGTTATCTTGAAATATTAAGCATTGTCAATCCATGTATCGATCAAATAGGTAGTTAGTGAATTTGACCTTCTTAAAGTCATTTCTACTCGAAGAACTTTTGGAAAATTGCGACTTTTTATAGATAACACTATGTTGATGTATGATCATTTTTTTATTTATTATTACGCTTCAAATAATAGCTAAAGTCAAGTTAAGGATCACAGCAAATGGTTTGCGAGGCGATCAAATAGGTAGTTAGGCATTTTTTGTCATATTATGCTCATTTCCGTTTGACGAATTGCCGAAAACTCCTACCTATTGAATATATAATCCTTTGTTGCAGTACCCTAATTTTTCATTTATTAGTTATCTTGAAATATTAAGCATTGTCAATCCATGTATCGATCAAATAGGTAGTTAGTGAATTTGACCTTCTTAAAGTCATTTCTACTCGAAGAACTTTAGGAAAATTGCGACTTTTTATAGATAACACAATGTTGATGTATGATCAT
Source organism: Rhodomyrtus psidioides (assembly GCA_021437785.1). Classification (NCBI taxonomy): domain Eukaryota; kingdom Viridiplantae; phylum Streptophyta; class Magnoliopsida; order Myrtales; family Myrtaceae; genus Rhodomyrtus; species Rhodomyrtus psidioides. The sequence goes on along the minus strand of JAILYB010000062.1, from coordinate 4,862,590 downwards.
TTTTTTATTAATTATTACGCTTCAAATAATAGCTAGAGTCAAGTTAAGGATCACTGCAAATGTTTTGCGCGGCGATCAAATAGGTAGTTCGGCATTTTTTGTCATATTTTGCTAATTTCTGTTTGACGAATTGCCGAAAACTCCTACCTATTGAATATATAATCTTTTGTTGCAGTACCCTAATTTTTTATTTATTAGTTATCTTGAAATATTAAGCATTGTCAATCCATGTATCGATCAAATAGGTAGTTAGTGAATTTGACTTTCTTAAAGTCATTTCTACTCGAAGAACTTTAGGAAAATTGCGACTTTTTTTATAGATAACACAATGTTGTTGTATGATCATTTTTTTATTAATTATTACACTTCAAATAATAGCTATAGTCAAGTTAAGGATCACTGCAAATGTTTTGCGCGGCGATCAAATAGGTAGTTCGGCATTTTTTGTCATATTTTGCTAATTTCTATTTGACAAATTGCCGAAAACTCCTAACTATCGAATATATAATCCTTTGTTGCAGTACCCTAATTTTTTATTTATTAGTTATCTTGAAATATTAATCATTGTCAATCCATGTATCGATCAAATAGGTAGTTAGTGAATTTGACCTTCTTAAAGTCATTTCTACTCGAAGAACTTTTGGAAAATTGCGACTTTTTATAGATAACACTATGTTGATGTATGATCATTTTTTTATTTATTATTACGCTTCAAATAATAGCTAAAGTCAAGTTAAGGATCACAGCAAATGGTTTGCGAGGCGATCAAATAGGTAGTTAGGCATTTTTTGTCATATTATGCTCATTTACGTTTGACGAATTGCCGAAAACTCCTACCTATTGAATATATAATCCTTTGTTGCAGTACCCTAATTTTTCATATATTAGTTATCTTGAAATATTAAGCATTGTCAATCCATGTATCGATCAAATAGGTAGTTAGTGAATTTGACCTTCTTAAAGTCATTTCTACTCGAAGAACTTTAGGAAAATTGCGACTTTTTATAGATAACTCAATGCTGATGTATGATCATTTTTTTATTAATTATTACCCTTCAAATAATAGCTAGAGTCAAGTTAAGGATCACTGCAAATGTTTTGCGCGGCGATCAAATAGGTAGTTCGGCATTTTTTGTCATATTATGCTCATTTCTGTTTGACGAATTGCCGAAAACTCCTACCTATTGAATATATAATCCTTTGTTGCAGTACCCTAATTTTTCATTTATTAGTTATCTTGAAATATTAAGCATTGTCAATCCATGTATCGATCAAATAGGTAGTTAGTGAATTTGACCTTCTTAAAGTCATTTCTACTCGAAGAACTTTAGGAAAATTGCGACTTTTTATAGATAACACAATGTTGATGTATGATCATTTTTTTATTAATTATTACGCTTCAAATAATAGCTAGAGTCAAGTTAAGGATCACTGCAAATGTTTTGCGCGGCGATCAAATAGGTAGTTCGGCATTTTTTGTCATATTTTGCTAATTTCTGTTTGACAAATTGCCGAAAACTCCTAACTATTGAATATATAATCCTTTGTTGCAGTACCCTCATTTTTTATTTATTAGTTATCTTGAAATATTAAGCATTGTCAATCCATGTATCCATCAAATAGGTAGTTAGTTAATTTGACCTTCTTAAAGTCATTTCTACTCGAAGAACTTTTGGAAAATTGCGACTTTTTTTAATAGATAACACTATGTTGATGTATGATCATTTTTTTATTTATTATTACGCTTCAAATAATAGCTAAAGTCAAGTTAAGGATCACTGCAAATGTTTTGCGGGGCGATCAAATAGGTAGTTAGGCATTTTTTGTCAAATTATGCTCATTTCTGTATGACGAATTGCCGAAAACTCCTACCTATTGAATATATAATCCTTTGTTGCAGTACCCTAATTTTTCATTTATTAGTTATCTTGAAATATTAAGCATTGTCAATCCATGTATCGATCAAATAGGTAGTTAGTGAATTTGACCTTCTTAAAGTCATTTCTACTCGAAGAACTTTAGGAAAATTGCGACTTTTTTTATAGATAACACAATGTTGAAGTATGATCATTTTTTTATTAATTATTACGCTTCAAATAATAGCTATAGTCAAGTTAAGGATCACTGCAAATGTTTTGCGCGGCGATCAAATTGGTAGTTCGGCATTTTTTGTCATATTTTGCTAATTTCTGTTTGACAAATTGCCGAAAACTCCTAACTATTGAATATATAATCCTTTGTTGCAGTACCCTAATTTTTCATTTATTAGTTATCTTGAAATATTAAGCATTGTCAATCCATGTATCGATCAAATAGGTAGTTAGTGAATTTGACCTTCTTAAAGTCATTTCTACTCGAAGAACTTTAGGAAAATTGCGACTTTTTATAGATAACACAATGTTGATGTATGATCATTTTTTTATTAATTATTACGCTTCAAATAATAGCTAGAGTCAAGTTAAGGATCACTGCAAATGTTTTGCGCGGCGATCAAATAGGTAGTTCGGCATTTTTTGTCATATTTTGCTAATTTCTGTTTGACGAATTGCCGAAAACTCCTACCTATTGAATATATAATCTTTTGTTGCAGTACCCTAATTTTTTATTTATTAGTTATCTTGAAATATTAAGCATTGTCAATCCATGTATCGATCAAATAGGTAGTTAGTGAATTTGACTTTCTTAAAGTCATTTCTACTCGAAGAACTTTAGGAAAATTGCGACTTTTTTTATAGATAACACAATGTTGTTGTATGATCATTTTTTTATTAATTATTACACTTCAAATAATAGCTATAGTCAAGTTAAGGATCACTGCAAATGTTTTGCGCGGCGATCAAATAGGTAGTTCGGCATTTTTTGTCATATTTTGCTAATTTCTATTTGACAAATTGCCGAAAACTCCTAACTATCGAATATATAATCCTTTGTTGCAGTACCCTAATTTTTTATTTATTAGTTATCTTGAAATATTAATCATTGTCAATCCATGTATCGATCAAATAGGTAGTTAGTGAATTTGACCTTCTTAAAGTCATTTCTACTCGAAGAACTTTTGGAAAATTGCGACTTTTTATAGATAACACTATGTTGATGTATGATCATTTTTTTATTTATTATTACGCTTCAAATAATAGCTAAAGTCAAGTTAAGGATCACAGCAAATGGTTTGCGAGGCGATCAAATAGGTAGTTAGGCATTTTTTGTCATATTATGCTCATTTACGTTTGACGAATTGCCGAAAACTCCTACCTATTGAATATATAATCCTTTGTTGCAGTACCCTAATTTTTCATATATTAGTTATCTTGAAATATTAAGCATTGTCAATCCATGTATCGATCAAATAGGTAGTTAGTGAATTTGACCTTCTTAAAGTCATTTCTACTCGAAGAACTTTAGGAAAATTGCGACTTTTTATAGATAACTCAATGCTGATGTATGATCATTTTTTTATTAATTATTACCCTTCAAATAATAGCTAGAGTCAAGTTAAGGATCACTGCAAATGTTTTGCGCGGCGATCAAATAGGTAGTTCGGCATTTTTTGTCATATTATGCTCATTTCTGTTTGACGAATTGCCGAAAACTCCTACCTATTGAATATATAATCCTTTGTTGCAGTACCCTAATTTTTCATTTATTAGTTATCTTGAAATATTAAGCATTGTCAATCCATGTATCGATCAAATAGGTAGTTAGTGAATTTGACCTTCTTAAAGTCATTTCTACTCGAAGAACTTTAGGAAAATTGCGACTTTTTATAGATAACACAATGTTGATGTATGATCATTTTTTTATTAATTATTACGCTTCAAATAATAGCTAGAGTCAAGTTAAGGATCACTGCAAATGTTTTGCGCGGCGATCAAATAGGTAGTTCGGCATTTTTTGTCATATTTTGCTAATTTCTGTTTGACAAATTGCCGAAAACTCCTAACTATTGAATATATAATCCTTTGTTGCAGTACCCTCATTTTTTATTTATTAGTTATCTTGAAATATTAAGCATTGTCAATCCATGTATCCATCAAATAGGTAGTTAGTTAATTTGACCTTCTTAAAGTCATTTCTACTCGAAGAACTTTTGGAAAATTGCGACTTTTTTTAATAGATAACACTATGTTGATGTATGATCATTTTTTTATTTATTATTACGCTTCAAATAATAGCTAAAGTCAAGTTAAGGATCACTGCAAATGTTTTGCGGGGCGATCAAATAGGTAGTTAGGCATTTTTTGTCAAATTATGCTCATTTCTGTATGACGAATTGCCGAAAACTCCTACCTATTGAATATATAATCCTTTGTTGCAGTACCCTAATTTTTCATTTATTAGTTATCTTGAAATATTAAGCATTGTCAATCCATGTATCGATCAAATAGGTAGTTAGTGAATTTGACCTTCTTAAAGTCATTTCTACTCGAAGAACTTTAGGAAAATTGCGACTTTTTTTATAGATAACACAATGTTGAAGTATGATCATTTTTTTATTAATTATTACGCTTCAAATAATAGCTATAGTCAAGTTAAGGATCACTGCAAATGTTTTGCGCGGCGATCAAATTGGTAGTTCGGCATTTTTTGTCATATTTTGCTAATTTCTGTTTGACAAATTGCCGAAAACTCCTAACTATTGAATATATAATCCTTTGTTGCAGTACCCTAATTTTTTATTTATTAGTTATCTTGAAATATTAAGCATTGTCAATCCATTTATCGATCAAATAGGTAGTTAGTTAATTTGACCTTCTTAAAGTCATTTCTACTCGAAGAACTTTTGGAAAATTGCGACTTTTTTTTTATAGATAACACTATGTTGATGTATGATCATTTTTTTATTTATTATTACGCTTCAAATAATAGCTAAAGTCAAGTTAAGGATCACATCAAATGTTTTGCGGGGCGATCAGATAGGTAGTTAGGCATTTTTTGTCATATTATGCTCATTTCTGTTTGACGAATTGCCGAAAACTCCTACCTATTGAATATATAATCCTTTGTTGCGGTACCCTAATTTTTTATTTATTAGTTATCTTGAAATATTAAGAATTGTCAATCCATGTATCGATCAAATAGGTAGTTAGTTAATTTGACCTTCTTAAAGTCATTTCTACTCGAAGAACTTTAGGAAAATTGCGACTTTTTATAGATAACACAATGTTGATGTATGATCATTTTTTTATTAATTATTACGCTTCAAATAATAGCTAGAGTCAAGTTAAGGATCACTGCAAATGTTTTGCGCGGCGATCAAATAGGTAGTTCGGCATTTTTTGTCATATTTTGCTAATTTCTGTTTGACAAATTGCCGAAAACTCCTAACTATTGAATATATAATCCTTTGTTGCAGTACCCTCATTTTTTATTTATTAGTTATCTTGAAATATTAAGCATTGTCAATCCATGTATCCATCAAATAGGTAGTTAGTTAATTTGACCTTCTTAAAGTCATTTCTACTCGAAGAACTTTTGGAAAATTGCGACTTTTTTTAATAGATAACACTATGTTGATGTATGATCATTTTTTTATTTATTATTACGCTTCAAATAATAGCTAAAGTCAAGTTAAGGATCACTGCAAATGTTTTGCGGGGCGATCAAATAGGTAGTTAGGCATTTTTTGTCAAATTATGCTCATTTCTGTATGACGAATTGCCGAAAACTCATACCTATTGAATATATAATCCTTTGTTGCAGTACCCTAATTTTTCATTTATTAGTTATCTTGAAATATTAAGCATTGTCAATCCATGTATCGATCAAATAGGTAGTTAGTGAATTTGACCTTCTTAAAGTCATTTCTACTCGAAGAACTTTAGGAAAATTGCGACTTTTTTTATAGATAACACAATGTTGATGTATGATCATTTTTTTATTAATTATTACGCTTCAAATAATAGCTATAGTCAAGTTAAGGATCACTGCAAATGTTTTGCGCGGCGATCAAATAGGTAGTTCGGCATTTTTTGTCATATTTTGCTAATTTCTGTTTGACAAATTGCCGAAAACTCCTAACTATTGAATATATAATCCTTTGTTGCAGTACCCTAATTTTTTATTTATTAGTTATCTTGAAATATTAAGCATTGTCAATCCATTTATCGATCAAATAGGTAGTTAGTTAATTTGACCTTCTTAAAGTCATTTCTACTCGAAGAACTTTTGGAAAATTGTGACTTTTTTTTTTATAGATAACACTATGTTGATGTATGATCATTTTTTTATTTATTATTACGCTTCAAATAATAGCTAAAGTCAAGTTAAGGATCACATCAAATGTTTTGCGGGGCGATCAGATAGGTAGTTAGGCATTTTTTGTCATATTATGCTCATTTCTGTTTGACGAATTGCCGAAAACTCCTACCTATTGAATATATAATCCTTTGTTGCAGTACCCTAATTTTTTATTTATTAGTTATCTTGAAATATTAAGAATTGTCAATCCATGTATCGATCAAATAGGTAGTTAGTTAATTTGACCTTCTTAAAGTCATTTCTACTCGAAGAACTTTAGGAAAATTGCGACTTTTTACAGATAACACAATGTTGATGTATGATCATTTTTTTATTAATTATTACGCTTCAAATAATAGCTAGAGTCAAGTTAAGGATCACTGCAAATGTTTTGCGCGGCGATCAAATAGGTAGTTCGGCATTTTTTGTCATATTTTGCTAATTTCTGTTTGACAAATTGCCGAAAACTCCTAACTATTGAATATATAATCCTTTGTTGCAGTACCCTAATTTTTTATTTATTAGTTATCTTGAAATATTAAGCATTGTCAATCCATTTATCGATCAAATAGGTAGTTAGTTAATTTGACCTTCTTAAAGTCATTTCTACTCGAAGAACTTTTGGAAAATTGCGACTTTTTTTTTATAGATAACACTATGTTGATGTATGATCATTTTTTTATTTATTATTACGCTTCAAATAATAGCTAAAGTCAAGTTAAGGATCACAGCAAATGTTTTGCGGGGCGATCAAATAGGTAGTTAGGCATTTTTTGTCATATTATGCTCATTTCTGTTTGACGAATTGCCGAAAACTCCTACCTATTGAATATATAATCCTTTGTTGCAGTACCCTAATTTTTTATTTATTTGTTATCTTGAAATATTAAGCATTGTCAATCCATGTATCGATCAAATAGGTAGTTAGTTAATTTGACCTTCTTAAAGTCATTTCTACTCGAAAAACTTTTGGAAAATTGCGACTTTTTTTTATAGATAACACTATGTTGATGTATGATCATTTTTTTATTTATTATTACGCTTCAAATAATAGCTAAAGTCAAGTTAAGGATCACAGCAAATGTTTTGCGGGGCGATCAAATAGGTAGTTAGGCATTTTTTGTCATATTATGCTCATTTCTGTTTGACGAATTGCCGAAAACTCCTACCTATTGAATATATAATCCTTTGTTGCAGTACCCTAATTTTTCATTTATTAGTTATCTTGAAATATTAAGCATTGTCAATCCATGTATCGATCAAATTGGTAGTTAGTGAATTTGACCTTCTTAAAGTCATTTCTACTCGAAGAACTTTAGGAAAATTGCGACTTTTTATAGATAACACAATGTTGATGTATGATCATTTTTTTATTAATTATTACGCTTCCAATAATAGCTAGAGTCAAGTTAAGGATCACTGCAAATGTTTTGCGCGGCGATCAAATAGGTAGTTCGGCATTTTTTGTCATATTATGCTCATTTCTGTTTGACGAATTGCCGAAAACTCCTACCTATTGAATATATAATCCTTTGTTGCAGTACCCTAATTTTTCATTTATTAGTTATCTTGAAATATTAAGCATTGTCAATCCATGTATCGATCAAATAGGTAGTTAGTGAATTTGACCTTCTTAAAGTCATTTCTACTCGAAGAACTTTAGGAAAATTGCGACTTTTTATAGATAACACAATGTTGATGTATGATCATTTTTTTATTAATTATTACGCTTCAAATAATAGCTAGAGTCAAGTTAAGGATCACTGCAAATGTTTTGCGCGGCGATCAAATAGGTAGTTCGGCATTTTTTGTCATATTTTGCTAATTTCTGTTTGACGAATTGCCGAAAACTCCTAACTATTGAATATATAATCCTTTGTTGCAGTACCCTAATTTTTTATTTATTAGTTATCTTGAAATATTAAGCATTGTCAATCCATGTATCGATCAAATAGGTAGTTAGTGAATTTGACTTTCTTAAAGTCATTTCTACTCGAAGAACTTTAGGAAAATTGCGACTTTTTTTATAGATAACACAATGTTGATGTATGATCATTTTTTTATTAATTATTATGCTTCAAATAATAACTATAGTCAAGTTAAGGATCACTGCAAATGTTTTGCGCGGCGATCAAATAGGTAGTTCGGCATTTTTTGTCATATTTTGCTAATTTTTGTTTGACAAATTGCCGAAAACTCCTAACTATCGAATATATAATCCTTTGTTGCAGTACCCTAATTTTTTATTTATTAGTTATCTTGAAATATTAAGCATTGTCAATCCATGTATCGATCAAATAGGTAGTTAGTGAATTTGACCTTCTTAAAGTCATTTCTACTCGAAGAACTTTAGGAAAATTGCGACTTTTTATAGATAACTCAATGCTGATGTATGATCATTTTTTTATTAATTATTACCCTTCAAATAATAGCTAGAGTCAAGTTAAGGATCACTGCAAATGTTTTGCGCGGCGATCAAATAGGTAGTTCGGCATTTTTTGTCATATTATGCTCATTTCTGTTTGACGAATTGCCGAAAACTCCTACCTATTGAATATATAATCCTTTGTTGCAGTACCCTAATTTTTCATTTATTAGTTATCTTGAAATATTAAGCATTGTCAATCCATGTATCGATCAAATAGGTAGTTAGTGAATTTGACCTTCTTAAAGTCATTTCTACTCGAAGAACTTTAGGAAAATTGCGACTTTTTATAGATAACACAATGTTGATGTATGATCATTTTTTTATTAATTATTATGCTTAAAATAATAGCTAGAGTCAAGTTAAGGATCACTGCAAATGTTTTGCGCGGCGATCAAATAGGTAGTTCGGCATTTTTTGTCATATTTTGCTAATTTCTGTATGACAAATTGCCGAAAACTCCTAACTATTGAATATATAATCCTTTGTTGCAGTACCCTAATTTTTTATTTATTAGTTATCTTGAAATATTAAGCATTGTCATTCCATGTATCGATTAAATAGGTAGTTAGTTAATTTGACCTTCTTAAAGTCATTTCTACTCGAAGAACTTTTGGAAAATTGCGACTTTTTTTTATAGATAACACTATGTTGATGTATGATCATTTTTTTATTTATTATTACGCTTCAAATAATAGCTAAAGTCAAGTTAAGGATCACTGCAAATGTTTTGCGGGGCGATCAAATAGGTAGTTAGGCATTTTTTGTCAAATTATGCTCATTTCTGTATGACGAATTGCCGAAAACTCCTACCTATAGAATATATAATCCTTTGTTGCAGTACCCTAATTTTTCATTTATTAGTTATCTTGAAATATTAAGCATTGTCAATCCATGTATCGATCAAATAGGTAGTTAGTGAATTTGACCTTCTTAAAGTCATTTCTACTCGAAGAACTTTAGGAAAATTGCAACTTTTTATAGATAACACAATGTTGATGTATGATCATTTTTTTATTAATTATTACGCTTCAAATAATAGCTAGAGTCAAGTTAAGGATCACTGCAAATGTTTTGCGCGGCGATCAAATAGGTAGTTCGGCATTGTTTGTCATATTATGCTCATTTCTGTTTGACGAATTGCCGAAAACTCCTACCTATTGAATATATAATCCTTTGTTGCAGTACCCTAATTTTTCATTTATTAGTTATCTTGAAATATTAAGCATTGTCAATCCATGTATCGATCAAATAGGTAGTTAGTGAATTTGACCTTCTTAAAGTCATTTCTACTCGAAGAACTTTAGGAAAATTGCGACTTTTTATAGATAACACAATGTTGATGTATGATCATTTTTTTATTAATTATTATGCTTCAAATAATAGCTAGAGTCAAGTTAAGGATCATTGCAAATGTTTTGCGCGGCGATCAAATAGGTAGTTCGGCATTTTTTGTCATATTTTGCTAATTTCTGTATGACAAATTGCCGAAAACTCCTAACTATTGAATATATAATCCTTTGTTGCAGTACCCTAAGTTTTTATTTATTAGTTATCTTGAAATATTAAGCATTGTCAATCCATGTATCGATCAAATAGGTAGTTAGTGAATTTGACCTTCTTAAAGTCATTTCTACTCGAAGAACTTTTGGAAAATTGCGACTTTTTTTTATAGATAACACTATGTTGATGTCTGATCATTTTTTTATTTATTATTACGCTTCAAATAATAGCTAAAGTCAAGTTAAGGATCACTGCAAATGTTTTGCGGGGCGATCAAATAGGTAGTTAGGCATTTTTTGTCAAATTATGCTCATTTCTATATGACGAATTGCCGAAAACTCCTACCTATAGAATATATAATCCTTTGTTGCAGTACCCTAATTTTTCATTTATTAGTTATCTTGAAATATTAAGCATTGTCAATCCATGTATCGATCAAATAGGTAGTTAGTGAATTTGACCTTCTTAAAGTCATTTCTACTCGAAGAACTTTAGGAAAATTGCAACTTTTTATAGATAACACAATGTTGATGTATGATCATTTTTTTATTAATTATTACGCTTCAAATAATAGCTAGAGTCAAGTTAAGGATCACTGCAAATGTTTTGCGCGGCGATCAAATAGGTAGTTCGGCATTGTTTGTCATATTATGCTCATTTCTGTTTGACGAATTGCCGAAAACTCCTACCTATTGAATATATAATCCTTTGTTGCAGTACCCTAATTTTTCATTTATTAGTTATCTTGAAATATTAAGCATTGTCAATCCATGTATCGATCAAATAGGTAGTTAGTGAATTTGACCTTCTTAAAGTCATTTCTACTCGAAGAACTTTAGGAAAATTGTGACTTTTTATAGATAACACAATGTTGATGTATGATCATTTTTTTATTAATTATTACGCTTCAAATAATAGCTAGAGTCAAGTTAAGGATCACTGCAAATGTTTTGCGCGGCGATCAAATAGGTAGTTCGGCATTTTTTGTCATATTTTGCTAATTTCTGTTTGACGAATTGCCGAAAACTCCTACCTATTGAATATATAATCCTTTGTTGCAGTACCCTAATTTTTTATTTATTAGTTATCTTGAAATATTAAGCATTGTCAATCCATGTATCGATCAAATAGGTAGTTAGTGAATTTGACTTTCTTAAAGTCATTTCTACTCGAAGAACTTTAGGAAAATTGCGACTTTTTTTATAGATAACACCATGTTGATGTATGATCATTTTTTTATTAATTATTACGCTTCAAATAATAGCTATAGTCAAGTTAAGGATCACTGCAAATGTTTTGCGCGGCGATCAAATAGGTAGTTCGGCATTTTTTGTCATATTTTGCTAATTTCTATTTGACAAATTGCCGAAAACTCCTAACTATCGAATATATAATCCTTTGTTGCAGTACCCTAATTTTTTATTTATTAGTTATCTTGAAATATTAAGCATTGTCAATCCATGTATCGATCAAATAGGTAGTTAGTGAATTTGACCTTCTTAAAGTCATTTCTACTCGAAGAACTTTTGGAAAATTGCGACTTTTTATAGATAACACTATGTTGATGTATGATCATTTTTTTATTTATTATTACGCTTCAAATAATAGCTAAAGTCAAGTTAAGGATCACAGCAAATGGTTTGCGAGGCGATCAAATAGGTAGTTAGGCATTGTTTGTCATATTATGCTCATTTCCGTTTGACGAATTGCCGAAAACTCCTACCTATTGAATATATAATCCTTTGTTGCAGTACCCTAATTTTTCATTTATTAGTTATCTTGAAATATTAAGCATTGTCAATCCATGTATCGATCAAATAGGTAGTTAGTGAATTTGACCTTCTTAAAGTCATTTCTACTCGAAGAACTTTAGGAAAATTGCGACTTTTTATAGATAACTCAATGCTGATGTATGATCATTTTTTTATTAATTATTACCCTTCAAATAATAGCTAGAGTCAAGTTAAGGATCACTGCAAATGTTTTGCGCGGCGATCAAATAGGTAGTTCGGCATTTTTTGTCATATTATGCTCATTTCTGTTTGACGAATTGCCGAAAACTCCTACCTATTGAATATATAATCCTTTGTTGCAGTACCCTAATTTTTCATTTATTAGTTATCTTGAAATATTAAGCATTGTCAATCCATGTATCGATCAAATAGGTAGTTAGTGAATTTGAGCATCTTAAAGTCATTTCTACTCGAAGAACTTTAGGAAAATTGCGACTTTTTATAGATAACACAATGTTGATGTATGATCATTTTTTTATTAATTATTACGCTTCAAATAATAGCTAGAGTCAAGTTAAGGATCACTGCAAATGTTTTGCGCGGCGATCAAATAGGTAGTTCGGCATTTTTTGTCATATTTTGCTAATTTCTGTTTGACAAATTGCCGAAAACTCCTAACTATTGAATATATAATCCTTTGTTGCAGTACCCTCATTTTTTATTTATTAGTTATCTTGAAATATTAAGCATTGTCAATCCATGTATCGATCAAATAGGTAGTTAGTTAATTTGACCTTCTTAAAGTCATTTCTACTCGAAGAACTTTTGGAAAATTGCGACTTTTTTTAATAGATAACACTATGTTGATGTATGATCATTTTTTTATTTATTATTACGCTTCAAATAATAGTTAAAGTCAAGTTAAGGATCACTGCAAATGTTTTGCGGGGCGATCAAATAGGTAGTTAGGCATTTTTTGTCAAATTATGCTCATTTCTGTATGACGAATTGCCGAAAACTCCTACCTATTGAATATATAATCCTTTGTTGCAGTACCCTAATTTTTCATTTATTAGTTATCTTGAAATATTAAGCATTGTCAATCCATGTATCGATCAAATAGGTAGTTAGTGAATTTGACCTTCTTAAAGTCATTTCTACTCGAAGAACTTTAGGAAAATTGCGACTTTTTTTATAGATAACACAATGTTGATGTATGATCATTTTTTTATTAATTATTACGCTTCAAATAATAGCTATAGTCAAGTTAAGGATCACTGCAAATGTTTTGCGCGGCGATCAAATAGGTAGTTCGGCATTTTTTGTCATATTTTGCTAATTTCTGTTTGACAAATTGCCGAAAACTCCTAACTATTGAATATATAATCCTTTGTTGCAGTACCCTAATTTTTTATTTATTAGTTATCTTGAAATATTAAGCATTGTCAATCCATGTATCGATCAAATAGGTAGTTTGTTAATTTTACATTCATAAAGTCATTTCTACTCGAAGAACTTTAGGAAAATTGCGACTTTTTTCATAGATAACACTATGTTGATGTATGATCTTTTTTTTATTTATTATTACGCTTCAAATAATAGCTAAAGTCAAGTTAAGGATCACTGCAAATGTTTTGCAGGGCGATCAAATAGGTAGTTAGGCATTTTTTGTCATATTATGCTCATTTCTGTTTGACGAATTGCCGAAAACTCCTCCCTATTGAATATATAATCCTTTGTTGAAGTACCCTAATTTTTTATTTATTAGTTATCTTGAAATATTAAGCATTGTCAATCCATGTATCGATCAAATAGGTAGTTAGTTAATTTGACCTTCTTAAAGTCATTTCTACTCGAAGAACCTTAGGAAAATTGCGACTTTTGTATAGATAACACTATGTTGATGTATGATCATTTTTTTATTTATTATTACGCTTCAAATAATAGCTAAAGTCAAGTTAAGGATCACTGCAAATGTTTTGCGGGGCGATCAAATAGGTAGTTAGGCATTTTTTGTCATATTATGCTCATTTCTGTTTGACGAATTGCCGAAAACTCCTACCTATTGAATATATAATCCTTCGTTGCAGTACCCTAATTTTTTATTTATTAGTTATCTTGAAATATTAAGCATTGTCAATCCATGTATCGATCAAATAGGTAGTTAGTCAATTTGACCTTCTTAAAGTCATTTCTACTCGAAGAACTTTAGGAAAATTGCGACTTTTTTATTGATAACACAATGTTGATGTATGATCATTTTTTTAGTAATTATTACGCTTCAAATAATAGCTAGAGTCAAGTTAAGGATCACTGCAAATGTTTTGCGCAGCGATCAAATATGTAGTTCGGCATTTTTTGTCATATTTTGCTAATTTCTGTTTGACAAATTGCCGAAAACTCCTAACTATTGAATATATAATCCTTTGTTGCAGTACCCTAATTTTTTATTTATTAGTTATCTTGAAATATTAAGCATTGTCAATCCATGTATCGATCAAATAGGTAGTTAGTTAATTTGACCTTCTTAAAGTCATTTCTACTCGAAGAACTTTAGGAAAATTGTGACTTTTTTTATTGATAACACTATGTTGATGTATGATCATTTTTTTATTTATTATTACGCTTCAAATAATAGCTAAAGTCAAGTTAAGGATCACTGCAAATGTTTTGCGGGGCGATCAAATAGGTAGTTAGGCATTTTTTGTCATATTATGCTCATTTCTGTTTGACGAATTGCCGAAAACTCCTACCTATTGAATATATAATCCGTTGTTGCAGTACCCTAATTTTTCATTTATTAGTTATCTTGAAATATTAAGCATTTTCAATCCATGTATCGATCAAATAGGTAGTTAGTGAATTTGACCTTCTTAAAGTCATTTCTACTCGAAGAACTTTAGGAAAATTGCGACTTTTTTTATAGATAACACAATGTTGATGTATGATCATTTTTTTATTAATTATTACGCTTCAAATAATAGCTAGAGTCAAGTTAAGGATCACTGCAAATGTTTTGCGCGGCGATCAAATAGGTAGTTCGGCATTTTTTGTCATATTTTGCTAATTTCTGTTTGACAAATTGCCGAAAACTCCTAACTATTGAATATATAATCCTTTGTTGCAGTACCCTAATTTTTTATTTATTAGTTATCTTGAAATATTAAGCATTGTCAATCCATGTATCGATCAAATAGGTAGTTAGTTAATTTGACCTTCATAAAGTCATTTCTACTCGAAGAACTTTAGGAAAATTGCGACTTTTTTTTATAGATAACACTATGTTGATGTATGATCATTTTTTTATTTATTATTACGCTTCAAATAATAGCTAAAGTCAAGTTAAGGATCACTGTAAATGTTTTGCGGGGCGATCAAATAGGTAGTTAGGCATTTTTTGTCATATTATGCTCATTTCTGTTTGACGAATTGCCGAAAACTCCTACCTATTGAATATATAATCCGTTGTTGCAGTACCCTAATTTTTCATTTATTAGTTATCTTGAAATATTAAGCATTGTCAATCCATGTATCGATCAAATAGGTAGTTAGTGAATTTGACCTTCTTAAAGTCATTTCTACTCGAAGAACTTTAGGAAAATTGCGACTTTTTTTTATAGATAACACAATGTTGATGTATGATCATTTTTTTATTAATTATTACGCTTCAAATAATAGCTAGAGTCAAGTTAAGGATCACTGCAAATGTTTTGCGCGGCGATCAAATAGGTAGTTCGGCATTTTTTGTCATATTTTGCTAATTTCTGTTTGACGAATTGCCGAAAACTCATAACTATTGAATATATAATCCTTTGTTGCAGTACCCTAATTTTTTATTTATTAGTTATCTTGAAATATTAAGCATTGTCAATCCATGTATCGATCAAATAGGTAGTTAGTTAATTTGACCTTCATAAAGTCATTTCTACTCGAAGAACTTTAGGAAAATTGCGACTTTTTTTTATAGATAACACTATGTTGATGTATGATCATTTTTTTGTTTATTATTACGCTTCAAATAATAGCTAAAGTCAAGTTAAGGATCACTGCAAATGTTTTGCGGGGCGATCAAATAGGTAGTTAGGCATTTTTTGTCAAATTATGCTCATTTCTGTCTGACGAATTGCCGAAAACTCCTCCCTATTGAATATATAATCCTTTGTTGAAGTACCCTAATTTTTTATTTATTAGTTATCTTGAAATATTAAGCATTGTCAATCCATGTATCGATCAAATAGGTAGTTAGTTAATTTGACCTTCTTAAAGTCATTTCTACTCGAAGAACCTTAGGACAATTGCGACTTTTGTATAGATAACACTATGTTGATGTACGATCATTTTTTTATTTATTATTACGCTTCAAATAATAGCTAAAGTCAAGTTAAGGATCACTGCAAATGTTTTGCGGGGCGATCAAATAGGTAGTTAGGCATTTTTTGTCATATTATGATCATTTATGTTTGACGAATTGCCGAAAACTCCTACCTATTGAATATATAATCCTTTGTTGCAGTACCCTAATTTTTTATTTATTAGTTATCTTGAAATATTAAGCATTGTCAATCCATGTATCGATCAAATAGGTAGTTAGTTAATTTGACCTTCTTAAAGTCATTTCTACTCGAAGAACTTTAGGAAAATTGCGACTTTTTTATAGATAACACAATGTCGATGTATGATCATTTTTTTATTAATTATTACGCTTCAAATAATAGCTAGAGTCAAGTTAAGGATCACTGCAAATGTTTTGCGCGGCGATCAAATAGGTAGTTCGGCATTTTTTGTCATATTTTGCTAATTTCTATTTGACAAATTGCCGAATACTCCTAACTATTGAATATATAATCCTTTGTTGCAGTACCCTTATTTTTTATTTATTAGTTATCTTGAAATATTAAGCATTGTCAATCCATGTATCGATCAAATAGGTAGTTAGTTAATTTGACCTTCATAAAGTCATTTCTACTCGAAGAACTTTAGGAAAATTGCGACTTTTTTTATAGATAACACTATGTTGATGTATGATCTTTCTTTTATTTATTATTACGATTCAAATAATAGCTAAAGTCAAGTTAAGGATCACTGCAAATGTTTTGCGGGGCGATCAAATAGGTAGTTAGGCATTTTTTGTCAAATTATGCTCATTTCTGTTTGACGAATTGCCGAAAACTCCTCCCTATTGAATATATAATCATTTGTTCAAGTACCCTAATTTTTTATTTATTAGTTATCTTGAAATATTAAGCATTGTCAATCCATGTATCGATCAAATAGGTAGTTAGTTAATTTGACCTTCTTAAAGTCATTTCTACTCGAAGAACCTTAGGAAAATTGCGACTTTTGTATAGATAACACTATGTTGATGTATGATCATTTTTTTATTTATTATTACGCTTCAAATAATAGCTAAAGTCAAGTTAAGGATCACTGCAAATATTTTGCGGGGCGATCAAATAGGTAGTTAGGCATTTTTTGTCATATTAGGCTCATTTCAGTTTGACGAATTGCCGAAAACTCCTACCTATTGAATATATAATCCTTTGTTGCAGTACCATAATTTTTTATTTAATAGTTATCTTGAAATATTAAGCATTGTCAATCCATGTATCGATCAAATAGGTAGTTAGTCAATTTGACCTTCTTAAAGTCATTTCTACTCGAAGAACTTTAGGAAAATTGCGACTTTTTTTATAGATAACACAATGTTGATGTATGATCATTTTTTTATTAATTATTACGCTTCAAATAATATCTAGACTCAAGTTAAGGATCACTGCAAATGTTTTGCACGGCGATCAAATAGGTAGTTCGGTATTTTTTTTCATATTTTGCTAATTGTTGTTTGACAAATTGCCGAAAACTCCTAACTATTGAATATATAATCCTTTGTTGCAGTACCCTAATTTTTTATTTATTAGTTATCTTGAAATATTAAGCATTGTCAATCCATGTATCGATCAAATAGGTAGTTAGTTAATTTGACCTTCTTAAAGTCATTTCTACTCGAAGAACTTTTGGAAAATTGCGACTTTTTTTATAGATAACACTATGTTGATGTATGATCATTTTTTTATTTATTATTACGCTTCAAATAATAGCTAAAGTCAAGTTAAGGATCACAGCAAATGTTTTGCGGGGCGATCAAATAGGTAGTTAGGCATTTTTTGTCATATTATGCTCATTTCTGTTTGACGAATTGCCGAAAACTCCTCCCTATTGAATATATAATCCTTTGTTGAAGTACCCTAATTTTTTATTTATTAGTTATCTTTAAATATTAAGCATTGTCAATCCATGTATCGATCAAATAGGCAGTTAGTGAATTTGACCTTCTTAAAGTCATTTCTACTCGAAGAACTTTAGGAAAATTGCGACTTTTTTTATAGATAACACAATGTTGATGTATGATCATTTTTTTATTAATTATTACGCTTCAAATAATAGCTAGAGTCAAGTTAAGGATCACTGCAAATGTTTTGCGCGGCGATCAAATAGGTAGTTCGGCATTTTTTGTCATATTATGCTCATTTCTGTTTGACGAATTGCCGAAAACTCCTACCTATTGAATATATAATCCTTTGTTGCAGTACCCTAATTTTTCATTTATTAGTTATCTTGAAATATTAAGCATTGTCAATCCATGTATCGATCAAATAGGTAGTTAGTGAATTTGAGCATCTTAAAGTCATTTCTACTCGAAGAACTTTAGGAAAATTGCGACTTTTTATAGATAACACAATGTTGATGTATGATCATTTTTTTATTAATTATTACGCTTCAAATAATAGCTAGAGTCAAGTTAAGGATCACTGCAAATGTTTTGCGCGGCGATCAAATAGGTAGTTCGGCATTTTTTGTCATATTTTGCTAATTTCTGTTTGACAAATTGCCGAAAACTCCTAACTATTGAATATATAATCCTTTGTTGCAGTACCCTCATTTTTTATTTATTAGTTATCTTGAAATATTAAGCATTGTCAATCCATGTATCGATCAAATAGGTAGTTAGTTAATTTGACCTTCTTAAAGTCATTTCTACTCGAAGAACTTTTGGAAAATTGCGACTTTTTTTAATAGATAACACTATGTTGATGTATGATCATTTTTTTATTTATTATTACGCTTCAAATAATAGTTAAAGTCAAGTTAAGGATCACTGCAAATGTTTTGCGGGGCGATCAAATAGGTAGTTAGGCATTTTTTGTCAAATTATGCTCATTTCTGTATGACGAATTGCCGAAAACTCCTACCTATTGAATATATAATCCTTTGTTGCAGTACCCTAATTTTTCATTTATTAGTTATCTTGAAATATTAAGCATTGTCAATCCATGTATCGATCAAATAGGTAGTTAGTGAATTTGACCTTCTTAAAGTCATTTCTACTCGAAGAACTTTAGGAAAATTGCGACTTTTTTTATAGATAACACAATGTTGATGTATGATCATTTTTTTATTAATTATTACGCTTCAAATAATAGCTATAGTCAAGTTAAGGATCACTGCAAATGTTTTGCGCGGCGATCAAATAGGTAGTTCGGCATTTTTTGTCATATTTTGCTAATTTCTGTTTGACAAATTGCCGAAAACTCCTAACTATTGAATATATAATCCTTTGTTGCAGTACCCTAATTTTTTATTTATTAGTTATCTTGAAATATTAAGCATTGTCAATCCATGTATCGATCAAATAGGTAGTTTGTTAATTTTACATTAATAAAGTCATTTCTACTCGAAGAACTTTAGGAAAATTGCGACTTTTTTCATAGATAACACTATGTTGATGTATGATCTTTTTTTTATTTATTATTACGCTTCAAATAATAGCTAAAGTCAAGTTAAGGATCACTGCAAATGTTTTGCAGGGCGATCAAATAGGTAGTTAGGCATTTTTTGTCATATTATGCTCATTTCTGTTTGACGAATTGCCGAAAACTCCTCCCTATTGAATATATAATCCTTTGTTGAAGTACCCTAATTTTTTATTTATTAGTTATCTTGAAATATTAAGCATTGTCAATCCATGTATCGATCAAATAGGTAGTTAGTTAATTTGACATTCTTAAAGTCATTTCTACTCGAAGAACCTTAGGAAAATTGCGACTTTTGTATAGATAACACTATGTTGATGTATGATCATTTTTTTATTTATTATTACGCTTCAAATAATAGCTAAAGTCAAGTTAAGGATCACTGCAAATGTTTTGCGGGGCGATCAAATAGGTAGTTAGGCATTTTTTGTCATATTATGCTCATTTCTGTTTGACGAATTGCCGAAAACTCCTACCTATTGAATATATAATCCTTTGTTGCAGTACCATAATTTTTTATTTAATAGTTATCTTGAAATATTAAGCATTGTCAATCCATGTATCGATCAAATAGGTAGTTAGTCAATTTGACCTTCTTAAAGTCATTTCTACTCGAAGAACTTTAGGAAAATTGCGACTTTTTTTATAGATAACACAATGTTGATGTATGATCATTTTTTTATTAATTATTACGCTTCAAATAATATCTAGACTCAAGTTAAGGATCACTGCAAATGTTTTGCACGGCGATCAAATAGGTAGTTCGGTATTTTTTTTCATATTTTGCTAATTGTTGTTTGACAAATTGCCGAAAACTCCTAACTATTGAATATATAATCCTTTGTTGCAGTACCCTAATTTTTTATTTATTAGTTATCTTGAAATATTAAGCATTGTCAATCCATGTATCGATCAAATAGGTAGTTAGTTAATTTGACCTTCTTAAAGTCATTTCTACTCGAAGAACTTTTGGAAAATTGCGACTTTTTTTATAGATAACACTATGTTGATGTATGATCATTTTTTTATTTATTATTACGCTTCAAATAATAGCTAAAGTCAAGTTAAGGATCACAGCAAATGTTTTGCGGGGCGATCAAATAGGTAGTTAGGCATTTTTTGTCATATTATGCTCATTTCTGTTTGACGAATTGCCGAAAACTCCTCCCTATTGAATATATAATCCTTTGTTGAAGTACCCTAATTTTTTATTTATTAGTTATCTTTAAATATTAAGCATTGTCAATCCATGTATCGATCAAATAGGCAGTTAGTGAATTTGACCTTCTTAAAGTCATTTCTACTCGAAGAACTTTAGGAAAATTGCGACTTTTTTTATAGATAACACAATGTTGATGTATGATCATTTTTTTATTAATTATTACGCTTCAAATAATAGCTAGAGTCAAGTTAAGGATCACTGCAAATGTTTTGCGCGGCGATCAAATAGGTAGTTCGGCATTTTTTGTCATATTATGCTCATTTCTGTTTGACGAATTGCCGAAAACTCCTACCTATTGAATATATAATCCTTTGTTGCAGTACCCTAATTTTTCATTTATTAGTTATCTTGAAATATTAAGCATTGTCAATCCATGTATCGATCAAATAGGTAGTTAGTGAATTTGAGCATCTTAAAGTCATTTCTACTCGAAGAACTTTAGGAAAATTGCGACTTTTTATAGATAACACAATGTTGATGTATGATCATTTTTTTATTAATTATTACGCTTCAAATAATAGCTAGAGTCAAGTTAAGGATCACTGCAAATGTTTTGCGCGGCGATCAAATAGGTAGTTCGGCATTTTTTGTCATATTTTGCTAATTTCTGTTTGACAAATTGCCGAAAACTCCTAACTATTGAATATATAATCCTTTGTTGCAGTACCCTCATTTTTTATTTATTAGTTATCTTGAAATATTAAGCATTGTCAATCCATGTATCGATCAAATAGGTAGTTAGTTAATTTGACCTTCTTAAAGTCATTTCTACTCGAAGAACTTTTGGAAAATTGCGACTTTTTTTAATAGATAACACTATGTTGATGTATGATCATTTTTTTATTTATTATTACGCTTCAAATAATAGTTAAAGTCAAGTTAAGGATCACTGCAAATGTTTTGCGGGGCGATCAAATAGGTAGTTAGGCATTTTTTGTCAAATTATGCTCATTTCTGTATGACGAATTGCCGAAAACTCCTACCTATTGAATATATAATCCTTTGTTGCAGTACCCTAATTTTTCATTTATTAGTTATCTTGAAATATTAAGCATTGTCAATCCATGTATCGATCAAATAGGTAGTTAGTGAATTTGACCATCTTAAAGTCATTTCTACTCGAAGAACTTTAGGAAAATTGCGACTTTTTTTATAGATAACACAATGTTGATGTATGATCATTTTTTTATTAATTATTACGCTTCAAATAATAGCTATAGTCAAGTTAAGGATCACTGCAAATGTTTTGCGCGGCGATCAAATAGGTAGTTCGGCATTTTTTGTCATATTTTGCTAATTTCTGTTTGACAAATTGCCGAAAACTCCTAACTATTGAATATATAATCCTTTGTTGCAGTACCCTAATTTTTTATTTATTAGTTATCTTGAAATATTAAGCATTGTCAATCCATGTATCGATCAAATAGGTAGTTTGTTAATTTTACATTAATAAAGTCATTTCTACTCGAAGAACTTTAGGAAAATTGCGACTTTTTTCATAGATAACACTATGTTGATGTATGATCTTTTTTTTATTTATTATTACGCTTCAAATAATAGCTAAAGTCAAGTTAAGGATCACTGCAAATGTTTTGCAGGGCGATCAAATAGGTAGTTAGGCATTTTTTGTCATATTATGCTCATTTCTGTTTGACGAATTGCCGAAAACTCCTCCCTATTGAATATATAATCCTTTGTTGAAGTACCCTAATTTTTTATTTATTAGTTATCTTGAAATATTAAGCATTGTCAATCCATGTATCGATCAAATAGGTAGTTAGTTAATTTGACATTCTTAAAGTCATTTCTACTCGAAGAACCTTAGGAAAATTGCGACTTTTGTATAGATAACACTATGTTGATGTATGATCATTTTTTTATTTATTATTACGCTTCAAATAATAGCTAAAGTCAAGTTAAGGATCACTGCAAATGTTTTGCGGGGCGATCAAATAGGTAGTTAGGCATTTTTTGTCATATTATGCTCATTTCTGTTTGACGAATTGCCGAAAACTCCTACCTATTGAATATATAATCCTTCGTTGCAGTACCCTAATTTTTTATTTATTAGTTATCTTGAAATATTAAGCATTGTCAATCCATGTATCGATCAAATAGGTAGTTAGTCAATTTGACCATCTTAAAGTCATTTCTACTCGAAGAACTTTAGGAAAATTGCGACTTTTTTATTGATAACACAATGTTGATGTATGATCATTTTTTTAGTAATTATTACGCTTCAAATAATAGCTAGAGTCAAGTTAAGGATCACTGCAAATGTTTTGCGCAGCGATCAAATATGTAGTTCGGCATTTTTTGTCATATTTTGCTAATTTCTGTTTGACAAATTGCCGAAAACTCCTAACTATTGAATATATAATCCTTTGTTGCAGTACCCTCATTTTTTATTTATTAGTTATCTTGAAATATTAAGCATTGTCAATCCATGTATCGATCAAATAGGTAGTTAGTTAATTTGACCTTCTTAAAGTCATTTCTACTCGAAGAACTTTTGGAAAATTGCGACTTTTTTTAATAGATAACACTATGTTGATGTATGATCATTTTTTTATTTATTATTACGCTTCAAATAATAGTTAAAGTCAAGTTAAGGATCACTGCAAATGTTTTGCGGGGCGATCAAATAGGTAGTTAGGCATTTTTTGTCAAATTATGCTCATTTCTGTATGACGAATTGCCGAAAACTCCTACCTATTGAATATATAATCCTTTGTTGCAGTACCCTAATTTTTTATTTATTAGTTATCTTGAAATATTAAGCATTGTCAATCCATGTATCGATCAAATAGGTAGTTAGTTAATTTGACCTTCTTAAAGTCATTTCTACTCGAAGAACTTTAGGAAAATTGCGACTTTTTTATAGATAACACAATGTTGATGTATGATCATTTTTTTATTAATTATTACGCTTCAAATAATATCTAGAGTCAAGTTAAGGATCACTGCAAATGTTTTGCGCGGCGATCAAATAGGTAGTTCGGTATTTTTTTTCATATTTTGCTAATTGTTGTTTGACAAATTGCCGAAAACTCCTAACTATTGAATATATAATCCTTTGTTGCAGTACCCTAATTTTTTATTTATTAGTTATCTTGAAATATTAAGCATTGTCAATCCATGTATCGATCAAATAGGTAGTTAGTTAATTTGACCTTCTTAAAGTCATTTCTACTCGAAGAACTTTATGAAAATTGCGACTTTTTTTTATAGATAACACTATGTTGATGTATGATCATTTTTTTATTTATTATTACGCTTCAAATAATAGCTAAAGTCAAGTTAAGGATCACTGCAAATGTTTTGCGGGGCGATCAAATAGGTAGTTAGGCATTTTTTGTCATATTATGCTCATTTCTGTTTGACGAATTGCCGAAAACTCCTCCCTATTGAATATATAATCCTTTGTTGAAGTACCCTAATTTTTTATTTATTAGTTATCTTGAAATATTAAGCATTGTCAATCCATGTATCGATCAAATAGGCAGTTAGTGAATTTGACCTTCTTAAAGTCATTTCTACTCGAAGAACTTTAGGAAAATTGCGACTTTTTTTATAGATAACACAATGTTGATGTATGATCATTTTTTTATTAATTATTACGCTTCAAATAATAGCTAGAGTCAAGTTAAGGATCACTGCAAATGTTTTGCGCGGCGATCAAATAGGTAGTTCGGCATTTTTTGTCATATTTTGCTAATTTCTGTTTGACAAATTGCCGAAAACTCTTAACTATTGAATATATAATCCTTTGTTGCAGTACCCTAATTTTTTATTTATTAGTTATCTTGAAATATTAAGCATTGTCAATCCATGTATCGATCAAATAGGTAGTTAGTTAATTTGACATTCATAAAGTCATTTCTACTCGAAGAACTTTAGGAAAATTGCGCCTTTTTTTTATAGATAACACTATGTTGATGTATGATCATTTTTTATTTATTATTACGCATCAAATAATAGCTAAAGTCAAGTTAAGGATCACTGCAAATGTTTTGCGGGGCGATCAAATAGGTAGTTAGGCATTTTTTGTCAAATTATGCTCATTTCTGTCTGACGAATTGCCGAAAACTCCTCCCTATTGAATATATAATCCTTTGTTGAAGTACCCTAATTTTTTTATTTATTAGTTATCTTGAAATATTAAGCATTGTCAATCCATGTATCGATCAAATAGGTAGTTAGTTAATTTGACTTTCTTAAAGTCATTTCTACTCGAAGAACCTTAGGACAATTGCGACTTTGGTATAGATAACACTATGTTGATGTACGATCATTTTTTTATTTATTATTACGCTTCAAATAATAGCTAAAGTCAAGTTAAGGATCACTGCAAATGTTTTGCGGGGCGATCGAATAGGTAGTTAGGCATTTTTTGTCATATTATGCTCATTTCTGTTTGACGAATTGCCGAAATCTCCTACCTATTGAATATATAATCCTTTGTTGCAGTACCCTAATTTTTTATTTATTAGTTATCTTGAAATATTAAGCATTGTCAATCCATGTATCGATCAAATAGGTAGTTAGTTAATTTGACCTTCTTAAAGTCATTTCTACTCGAAGAACTTTAGGAAAATTGTGACTTTTTTTATAGATAACACAATGTCGATGTATGATCATTTTTTTATTAATTATTACGCTTCAAATAATAGCTAGAGTCAAGTTAAGGATCACTGCAAATGTTTTGCGCGGCGATCAAATAGGTAGTTCGGCATTTTTTGTCATATTTTGCTAATTTCTGTTTGACAAATTGCCGAAAACTCATAACTATTGAATATATAATCCTTTGTTGCAGTACCCTAATTTTTTATTTATTAGTTATCTTGAAATATTAAGCATTGTCAATCCATGTATCGATCAAATAGGTAGTTAGTTAATTTGACCTTCATAAAGTCATTTCTACTCGAAGAACTTTAGGAAAATTGCGAGTTTTTTTTTATAGATAACACTATGTTGATGTTTGATCTTTTTTTATTTATTATTACGCTTCAAATAATAGCTAAAGTCAAGTTAAGGATCACTGCAAATGTTTTGCGGGGCGATCAAATAGGTAGTTAGGCATTTTTTGTCAAATTATGCTCATTTCTGTTTGACGAATTGCCGAAAACTCCTCCCTATTGAATATATAATCATTTGTTGAAGTACCCTAATTTTTTATTTATTAGTTATCTTGAAATATTAAGCATTGTCAATCCATGTATCGATCAAATAGGTAGTTAGTTAATTTGACATTCATAAAGTCATTTCTACTCGAAGAACTTTAGGAAAATTGCGCCTTTTTTTTTATAGATAACACTATGTTGATGTATGATCATTTTTTATTTATTATTACGCATCAAATAATAGCTAAAGTCAAGTTAAGGATCACTGCAAATGTTTTGCGGGGCGATCAAATAGGTAGTTAGGCATTTTTTGTCAAATTATGCTCATTTCTGTCTGACGAATTGCCGAAAACTCCTCCCTATTGAATATATAATCCTTTGTTGAAGTACCCTAATTTTTTTATTTATTAGTTATCTTGAAATATTAAGCATTGTCAATCCATGTATCGATCAAATAGGTAGTTAGTTAATTTGACTTTCTTAAAGTCATTTCTACTCGAAGAACCTTAGGACAATTGCGACTTTGGTATAGATAACACTATGTTGATGTACGATCATTTTTTTATTTATTATTACGCTTCAAATAATAGCTAAAGTCAAGTTAAGGATCACTGCAAATGTTTTGCGGGGCGATCGAATAGGTAGTTAGGCATTTTTTGTCATATTATGCTCATTTCTGTTTGACGAATTGCCGAAATCTCCTACCTATTGAATATATAATCCTTTGTTGCAGTACCCTAATTTTTTATTTATTAGTTATCTTGAAATATTAAGCATTGTCAATCCATGTATCGATCAAATAGGTAGTTAGTTAATTTGACCTTCTTAAAGTCATTTCTACTCGAAGAACTTTAGGAAAATTGTGACTTTTTTTATAGATAACACAATGTCGATGTATGATCATTTTTTTATTAATTATTACGCTTCAAATAATAGCTAGAGTCAAGTTAAGGATCACTGCAAATGTTTTGCGCGGCGATCAAATAGGTAGTTCGGCATTTTTTGTCATATTTTGCTAATTTCTGTTTGACAAATTGCCGAAAACTCATAACTATTGAATATATAATCCTTTGTTGCAGTACCCTAATTTTTTATTTATTAGTTATCTTAAAATATTAAGCATTGTCAATCCATGTATCGATCAAATAGGTAGTTAGTTAATTTGACCTTCATAAAGTCATTTCTACTCGAAGAACTTTAGGAAAATTGCGAGTTTTTTTTTATAGATAACACTATGTTGATGTTTGATCTTTTTTTATTTATTATTACGCTTCAAATAATAGCTAAAGTCAAGTTAAGGATCACTGCAAATGTTTTGCGGGGCGATCAAATAGGTAGTTAGGCATTTTTTGTCAAATTATGCTCATTTCTGTTTGACGAATTGCCGAAAACTCCTCCCTATTGAATATATAATCATTTGTTGAAGTACCCTAATTTTTTATTTATTAGTTATCTTGAAATATTAAGCATTGTCAATCCATGTATCGATCAAATAGGTAGTTAGTTAATTTGACCTTCTTAAAGTCAATTCTACTCGAAGAACCTTAGGAAAATTGCGACTTTTGTATAGATAACACTATGTTGATGTATGATCATTTTTTTATTTATTATTACGCTTCAAATAATAGCTAAAGTCAAGTTAAGGATCACTGCAAATGTTTTGCGGGGCGATCAAATAGGTAGTTAGGCATTTTTTGTCATATTATGCTCATTTCTGTTTGACGAATTGCCGAAAACTCCTCCCTATTGAATATATAATCATTTGTTGAAGTACCCTAATTTTTTATTTATTAGTTATCTTGAAATATTAAGCATTGTCAATCCATGTATCGATCAAATAGGTAGTTAGTTAATTTGACCTTCTTAATGTCATTTCTACTCGAAGAACCTTAGGAAAATTGCGACTTTTGTATAGATAACACTATGTTGATGTATGATCATTTTTTTATTTATTATTACGCTTCAAATAATAGCTAAAGTCAAGTTAAGGATCACTGCAAATGTTTTGCGGGGCGATCAAATAGGTAGTTAGGCATTTTTTGTCATACTATGCTCATTTCTGTTTGACGAATTGCCGAAAACTCCTACCTATTGAATATATAATCCTTTGTTGCAATACCCTAATTTTTTATTTATTAGTTATCTTGAAATATTAAGCATTGTCAATCCATGTATCGATCAAATAGGTAGTTAGTCAATTTGACCTTCTTAAAGTCATTTCTACTCGAAGAACGTTAGGAAAATTGCGACTTTTTTTATAGATAACACAATGTTAATGTATGATCATTTTTTTATTAATTATTACGCTTCAAATAATAGCTAGAGTCAAGTTAAGGATCACTGCAAATGTTTTGCGCGGCGATCAAATAGGTAGTTCGGCATTTTTTGTCATATTTTGCTAATTTCTGTTTGACAAATTGCCGAAAACTCCTAACTATTGAATATATAATCCTTTGTTGCAGTACCCTAATTTTTTATTTATTAGTTATCTTGAAATATTAAGCATTGTCAATCCATGTATCGATCAAATAGGTAGTTAGTTAATTTGACCTTCATAAAGTCATTTCTACTCGAAGAACCTTAGGAAAATTGCGACTTTTTTTATAGATAACACTATATTGATGTATGATCATTTTTTATTTATTATTACGCTTCAAATAATAGCTAAAGTCAAGTTAAGGATCACTGCAAATGTTTTGCGGGGCGATCAAATAGGTAGTTAGGTATTTTTTGTCAAATTATGCTCATTTCTGTCTGACGAATTGCCGAAAACTCCTCCCTATTGAATATATAATCCTTTGTTGAAGTACCCTAATTTTTTATTTATTAGTTATCTTGAAATATTAAGCATTGTCAATCCATGTATCGATCAAATAGGTAGTTAGTTAATTTGACCTTCTTAAAGTCATTTCTACTCGAAGAACCTTAGGACAATTGCGACTTTGGTATAGATAACACTATGTTGATGTACGATCATTTTTTTATTTATTATTACGCTTCAAATAATAGCTAGAGTCAAGTTAAGGATCACTGCAAATGTTTTGCGGGGCGATCAAATAGGTAGTTAGGCATTTTTTGTCATATTATGCTCATTTCTGTTTGACGAATTGCCGAAAACTCCTACCTATTGAATATATAATCCTTTGTTGCAGTACCCTAATTTTTTATTTATTAGTTATCTTGAAATATTAAGCATTGTCAATCCATGTATCGATCAAATAGGTAGTTAGTTAATTTGACCTTCTTAAAGTCATTTCTACTCGAAGAACTTTAGGAAAATTGTGACTTTTTTATAGATAACACAATGTCGATGTATGATCATTTTTTTATTAATTATTACGCTTCAAATAAAAGCTAAAGTCAAGTTAAGGATCACTGCAAATGTTTTGCGGGGCGATCAAATAGGTAGTTAGGCATTTTTTGTCAAATTATGCTCATTTCTGTTTGACGAATTGCCGAAAACTCCTCCCTATTGAATATATAATCATTTGTTGAAGTACCCTAATTTTTTATTTATTAGTTATCTTGAAATATTAAGCATTGTCAATCCATGTATCGATCAAATAGGTAGTTAGTTAATTTGACCTTCTTAAAGTCATTTCTACTCGAAGAACCTTAGGAAAATTGCGACTTTTGTATAGATAACACTATGTTGATGTATGATCATTTTTTTATTTATTATTACGCTTCAAATAATAGCTAAAGTCAAGTTAAGGATCACTGCAAATGTTTTGCGGGGCGATCAAATAGGTAGTTAGGCATTTTTTGTCATATTATGCTCATTTCTGTTTGACGAATTGCCGAAAACTCCTCCCTATTGAATATATAATCATTTGTTGAAGTACCCTAATTTTTTATTTATTAGTTATCTTGAAATATTAAGCATTGTCAATCCATGTGTCGATCAAATAGGTAGTTAGTTAATTTGACCTTCTTAAAGTCATTTCTACTCGAAGAACCTTAGGAAAATTGCGACTTTTGTATAGATAACACTATGTTGATGTATGATCATTTTTTTATTTATTATTACGCTTCAAATAATAGCTAAAGTCAAGTTAAGGATCACTGCAAATGTTTTGCGGGGCGATCAAATAGGTAGTTAGGCATTTTTTGTCATATTATGCTCATTTCTGTTTGACGAATTGCCGAAAACTCCTACCTTTTGAATATATAATCCTTTGTTGCATTACCCTAATTTTTTATTTATTAGTTATCTTGAAATATTAAGCATTGTCAATCCATTTATCGATCAAATAGGTAGTTAGTCAATTTGACCTTCTTAAAGTCATTTCTACTCGAAGAACTTTAGGAAAATTGCGACTTTTTTTATAGATAACACAATGTTAATGTATGATCATTTTTTTATTAATTATTACGCTTCAAATAATAGCTAGAGTCAAGTTAAGGATCACTGCAAATGTTTTGCGCGGCGATCAAATAGGTAGTTCGGCATTTTTTGTCATATTTTGCTAATTTCTGTTTGACAAATTGCCGAAAACTCCTAACTATTGAATATATAATCCTTTGTTGCAGTACCCTAATTTTTTATTAATTAGTTACCTTGAAATATTAAGCATTGTCAATCCATGTATCGATCAAATAGGTAGTTAGTTAATTTGACCTTCTTAAAGTCATTTCTACTCGAAGAACTTTAGGAAAATTGCGACTTTTTTTATAGATAACACTATGTTGATGTACGATCATTTTTTTATTTATTATTACGCTTCAAATAATAGCTAAAGTCAAGTTAAGGATCACTGCAAATGTTTTGCTGGGCGATCAAATAGGTAGTTAGGCATTTTTTGTCATATTATGCTCATTTCTGTTTGACGAATTGCCGAAAACTCCTACCTATTGAATATAAAATCCTTTGTTGCAGTTCCCTAATTTTTTATTTATTAGTTATCTTGAAATATTAAGCATTGTCAATCCATGTATCGATCAAATAGGTAGTTAGTTAATTTGACCTTCTTAAAGTCATTTCTACTCGAAGAACTTTAGGAAAATTGTGACTTTTTTATAGATAACACAATGTCGATGTATGATCATTTTTTTATTAATTATTACGCTTCAAATAATAGCTAGAGTCAAGTTAAGGATCACTGCAAATGTTTTGCGCGGCGATCATATAGGTAGTTCGGCATTTTTTGTCATATTTTGCTAATTTCTGTTTGACAAATTGCCGAAAACTCCTAACTATTGAATATATAATCCTTTGTTGCAGTACCCTAATTTTTTATTTATTAGTTATCTTGAAATATTAAGCATTGTCAATCCATGTATCGATCAAATAGGTAGTTAGTTAATTTGACCTTCTTAAAGTCATTTCTACTCGAAGAACCTTAGGAAAATTGCGACTTTTGTATAGATAACACTATGTTGATGTATGATCATTTTTTTATTTATTATTACGCTTCAAATAATAGCTAAATTCAAGTTAAGGATCACTGCAAATGTTTTGCGGGCGGATCAAATAGG
Source organism: Rhodomyrtus psidioides (assembly GCA_021437785.1). Classification (NCBI taxonomy): domain Eukaryota; kingdom Viridiplantae; phylum Streptophyta; class Magnoliopsida; order Myrtales; family Myrtaceae; genus Rhodomyrtus; species Rhodomyrtus psidioides. The sequence continues at coordinate 4,831,058 of JAILYB010000062.1, read as the reverse complement.
TAGTTAGGCATTTTTTGTCATATTATGCTCATTTCTGTTTGACGAATTACCGAAAACTCCTACCTATTGAATATATAATCCTTTGTTGCAGTACCCTAATTTTTTATTTATTAGTTATCTTGAAATATTAAGCATTGTCAATCCATGTATCGATCAAATAGGTAGTTAGTTAATTTGACCTTCTTAAAGTCATTTCTACTCGAAGAACCTTAGGAAAATTGCGACTTTTGTATAGATAACACTATGTTGATGTATGATCATTTTTTTATTTATTATTACGCTTCAAATAATAGCTAAAGTCAAGTTAAGGATCACTGCAAATGTTTTGCGGGGCGATCAAATAGGTAGTTAGGCATTTTTTGTCATATTACGCTCATTTCTGTTTGACGAATTGCCGAAAACTCCTACCTATTGAATATATAATCCTTTGTTGCAGTACCCTAATTTTTTATTTATTAGTTATCTTGAAATATTAAGCATTGTCAATCCATGTATCGATCAAATAGGTAGTTAGTTAATTTGACCTTCTTAAAGTCATTTCTACTCGAAGAACCTTAGGAAAATTGCGACTTTTGTATAGATAACACTACGTTGATGTATGATCATTTTTTTATTTATTATTACGCTTCAAATAATAGCTAAAGTCAAGTTAAGGATCACTGCAAATGTTTTGCGGGGCGATCAAATAGGTAGTTAGGCATTTTTTGTCATATTATGCTCATTTCTGTATGACGAATTGCCGAAAACTCCTACCTATTGAATATATAATCCTTTGTTGCAGTACCCTAATTTTTTATTTATTAGTTATCTTGAAATATTAAGCATTGTCAATCCATGTATCGATCAAATAGGTAGTTAGTCAATTTGACCTTCTTAAAGTCATTTCTACTCGAAGAACTTTAGGAAAATTGCGACTTTTTTTATAGATAACACAATGTTGATGTATGATCATTTTTTTATTAATTATTACGCTTCAAATAATAGCTAGAGTCAAGTTAAGGATCACTGCAAATGTTTTGCGCGGCGATCAAATAGGTAGTTCGGCATTTTTTGTCATATTTTGCTAATTTCGGTTTGACAAATTGCCGAAAACTCCTAACTATTGAATATATAATCCTTTGTTGCAGTACCCTAATTTTTTATTTATTAGTTATCTTGAAATATTAAGCATTGTCAATCCATGTATCGATCAAATAGGTAGTTAGTTAATTTGACCTTCTTAAAGTCATTTCTACTCGAAGAACTTTAGGAAAATTGCGACTTTTTTTATAGATAACACTATGTTGATGTATGATCATTTTTTTATTTATTATTACGCTTCAAATAATAGCTAAAGTCAAGTTAAGGATCACTGCAAATGTTTTGCGGGGCGATCAAATAGGTAGTTAGGCATTTTTTGTCAAACTATGCTCATTTCTGTTTGACGAATTGCCGAAAACTCCTCCCTATTGAATATATAATCCTTTGTTGAAGTACCCTAATTTTTTATTTATTAGTTATCTTGAAATATTAAGCATTGTCAATTCATGTATCGATCAAATAGGTTGTTAGTTAATTTGACCTTCTTATAGTCATTTCTACTCGAAGAACTTTAGGAAAATTGCGACTTTTTTTTATAGATAACACTATGTTGATGTATGATCATTTTTTTATTTATTATTACGCTTCAAATAATAGCTAAAGTCAAGTTAAGGATCACTGCAAATGTTTTGCGGGGCGATCAAATAGGTAGTTTGGCATTTTTTGTCATATTATGCTCATTTCTGTTTGACGAATTGCCGAAAACTCCTCCCTATTGAATATATAATCCTTTGTTGAAGTACCCTAATTTTTTATTTATTAGTTATCTTGAAATATTAAGAATTGTCAATCCATGTATCGATCAAATAGGTAGTTAGTTAATTTGACCTTCTTAAAGTCATTTCTACTCGAAGAACCTTAGGAAAATTGCGAATTTTGTATAGATAACACTATGTTGATGTATGATTATTTTTTTATTTATTATTACGCTTCAAATAATAGCTAGAGTCAAGTTAAGGATCACTGCAAATGTCAAGCGCGGCGATCAAATAGGTAGTTAGGCATTTTTTGTCATATTATGCTCATTTCTGTTTGACGAATTGCAGAAAACTCCTACCTATTGAATATATAATCCTTTGTTGCAGTACCCTAATTTTTTATTTATTAGTTATCTTGAAATATTAAGCATTGTCAATCCATGTATCGATCAAATAGGTAGTTAGTTAATTTGACCTTCTTAAAGTCATTTCTACTCGAAGAACTTTAGGAAAATTGCGACTTTTTTTATAGATAACACAATGTTGATGTATGATCATTTTTTTATTTATTATTACGCTTCAAATAATAGCTAGAGTCAATTTAAGGATCACTGCAAATGTTTTGCGGGGCGATCAAATAGGTAGTTAGGCATTTTTTGTCATATTATGCTCATTTCTGTATGACGAATTGCCGAAAACTCCTACCTATTGAATATATAATCCTTTGTTGCAGTACCCTAATTTTTTATTTATTAGTTATCTTGAAATATTAAGCATTGTCAATCCATGTATCGATCAAATAGGTAGTTAGTCAATTTGACCTTCTTAAAGTCATTTCTACTCGAAGAACTTTAGGAAAATTGCGACTTTTTTATAGATAACACAATGTTGATGTATGATCATTTTTTTATTAATTATTACGCTTCAAATAATAGCTAGAGTCAAGTTAAGGATCACTGCAAATGTTTTGCGCGGCGATCAAATAGGTAGTTCGGCATTTTTTGTCATATTTTGCTAATTTCTGTTTGACAAATTGCCGAAAACTCCTAACTATTGAATATATAATCCTTTGTTGCAGTACCCTAATTTTTTATTTATTAGTTATCTTGAAATATTAAGCATTGTCAATCCATGTATCGATCAAATAGGTAGTTAGTTAATTTGACCTTCTTAAAGTCAATTCTACTCGAAGAACCTTAGGAAAATTGCGAATTTTGTATAGATAACACTATGTTGATGTATGATCATTTTTTTATTTATTATTACGCTTCAAGTAATAGCTAGAGTCAAGTTAAGGATCACTGCAAATGTCAAGCGCGGCGATCAAATAGGTAGTTAGGCATTTTTTGTCATATTATGCTCATTTCTGTTTGACGAATTGCAGAAAACTCCTACCTATTGAATATATAATCCTTTGTTGCAGTACCCTAATTTTTTATTTATTAGTTATCTTGAAATATTAAGCATTGTCAATCCATGTATCGATCAAATTGGTAGTTAGTCAATTTGACCTTCTTAAAGTCATTTCTACTCGAAGAACTTTAGGAAAATTGCGACTTTTTTATAGATAACACAATGTTGATGTATGATCATTTTTTTATTAATTATTACGCTTCAAATAATAGCTAGAGTCAAGTTAAGGATCACTGCAAATGTTTTGCGCGGCGATCAAATAGGTAGTTCGGCATTTTTTGTCATATTTTGCTAATTTCTGTTTGACAAATTGCCGAAAACTCCTAACTATTGAATATATAATCCTTTGTTGCAGTACCCTAATTTTTTATTTATTAGTTATCTTGAAATATTAAGCATTGTCAATCCATGTATCGATCAAATAGGTAGTTAGTTAATTTGACCTTCTTAAATTCATTTCTACTCGAAGAACCTTAGGAAAATTGCGAATTTTGTATAGATAACACTATGTTGATGTATGATCATTTTTTTATTTATTATTACGCTTCAAGTAATAGCTAGAGTCAAGTTAAGGATCACTGCAAATGTCAAGCGCGGCGATCAAATTGGTAGTTAGGCATTTTTTGTCATATTATGCTCATTTCTGTTTGACGAATTGCCGAAAACTCCTAACTATTGAATATATAATCCTTTGTTGCAGTACCCTAATTTTTTATTTATTAGTTATCTTGAAATATTAAGCATTGTCAATCCATGTATCGATCAAATAGGTAGTTAGTTAATTTGACCTTCTTAAATTCATTTCTACTCGAAGAACCTTAGGAAAATTGTGACTTTTGAATAGAAAACACTATGTTGATGTATGATCATTTTTTTATTTATTATTACGCTTCAAGTAATAGCTAGAGTCAAGTTAAGGATCACTGCAAATGTCAAGCGCGGCGATCAAATTGGTAGTTAGGCATTTTTTGTCATATTATGCTCATTTCTGTATGACGAATTGCCGAAAACTCCTACCTATTGAATATATAATCCTTTGTTGCAGTACCCTAATTTTTTATTTATTAGTTATCTTGAAATATTAAGCATTGTCAATCCATGTATCGATCAAATAGGTAGTTAGTTAATTTGACCTTCTTAAATTCATTTCTACTCGAAGAACCTTAGGAAAATTGCGAATTTTGTATAGATAACACTATGTTGATGTATGATCATTTTTTTATTTATTATTACGCTTCAAGTAATAGCTAGAGTCAAGCTAAGGATCACTGCAAATGTCAAGCGCGGCGATCAAATTGGTAGTTAGGCATTTTTTGTCATATTATGCTCATTTCTGTTTGACGAATTGCAGAAAACTCCTAACTATTGAATATATAATCCTTTGTTGCAGTACCCTAATTTTTTATTTATTAGTTATCTTGAAATATTAAGCATTGTCAATCCATGTATCGATCAAATTGGTAGTTAGTCAATTTGACCTTCTTAAAGTCATTTCTACTCGAAGAATTTTAGGAAAATTGCGACTTTTTTATAGATAACACAATGTTGATGTATGATCATTTTTTTATTAATTATTACGCTTCAAATAATAGCTAGAGTCAAGTTAAGGATCACTGCAAATGTTTTGCGCGGCGATCAAATAGGTAGTTCGGCATTTTTTGTCATATTTTGCTAATTTCTGTTTGACAAATTGCCGAAAACTCCTAACTATTGAATATATAATCCTTTGTTGCAGTACCCTAATTTTTTATTTATTAGTTATCTTGAAATATTAAGCATTGTCAATCCATGTATCGATCAAATAGGTAGTTAGTTAATTTGACCTTCTTAAAGTCATTTCTACTCGAAGAACCTTAGGAAAATTGTGACTTTTTTTATAGATAACACTATGTTGATGTATGATCATTTTTTTATTTAATATTACGCTTCAAATAATAGCTAAAGTCAAGTTAAGGATCACTGCAAATGTTTTGCGGGGCGATCAAATAGGTAGTTAGGCATTTTTTGTCAAATTATGCTCATTTCTGTTTGACGAATTGCCGAAAACTCCTCCCTATTGAATATATAATCCTTTGTTGAAGTACCCTAATTTTTTATTTATTAGTTATCTTGAAATATTAAGCATTGTCAATCCATGTAACGATCAAATAGGTTGTTAGTTAATTTGACCTTCTTATAGTCATTTCTACTCGAAGAACTTTAGGAAAATTGCGACTTTTTTTTATAGATAACTCTATGTTGATGTATGATCATTTTTTTATTTATTATTACGCTTCAAATAATATCTAAAGTCAAGTTAAGGATCACTGCAAATGTTTTGCGGGGCGATCAAATAGGTAGTTTGGCATTTTTTGTCATATTATGCTCATTTCTGTTTGACGAATTGCCGAAAACTCCTCCCTATTGAATATATAATCCTTTGTTGAAGTACCCTAATTTTTTATTTATTAGTTATCTTGAAATATTAAGCATTGTCAATCCATGTATCGATCAAATAGGTAGTTAGTTAATTTGACCTTCTTAAAGTCATTTCTACTCGAAGAAACTTAGGAAAATTGCGAATTTTGTATAGATAACACTATGTTGATGTATGATCATTTTTTTATTTATTATTGCGCTTCAAGTAATAGCTAGAGTCAAGTTAAGGATCACTGCAAATGTCAAGCGCGGCGATCAAATAGGTAGTTAGGCATTTTTTGTCATATTATGCTCATTTCTGTTTGACGAATTGCAGAAAACTCCTACCTATTGAATATATAATCCTTTGTTGCAGTACCCTAATTTTTTATTTATTAGTTATCTTGAAATATTAAGCATTGTCAATCCATGTATCGATCAAATTGGTAGTTAGTCAATTTGACCTTCTTAAAGTCATTTCTACTCGAAGAACTTTAGGAAAATTGCGACTTTTTTATAGATAACACAATGTTGATGTATGATCATTTTTTTATTAATTATTACGCTTCAAATAATAGCTAGAGTCAAGTTAAGGATCACTGCAAATGTTTTGCGCGGCGATCAAATAGGTAGTTCGGCATTTTTTGTCATATTTTGCTAATTTCTGTTTGACAAATTGCCGAAAACTCCTAACTATTGAATATATAATCCTTTGTTGCAGTACCCTAATTTTTTATTTATTAGTTATCTTGAAATATTAAGCATTGTCAATCCATGTATCGATCAAATAGGTAGTTAGTTAATTTGACCTTCTTAAAGTCATTTCTACTCGAAGAACCTTAGGAAAATTGTGACTTTTTTTATAGATAACACTATGTTGATGTATGATCATTTTTTTATTTAATATTACGCTTCAAATAATAGCTAAAGTCAAGTTAAGGATCACTGCAAATGTTTTGCGGGGCGATCAAATAGGTAGTTAGGCATTTTTTGTCAAATTATGCTCATTTCTGTTTGACGAATTGCCGAAAACTCCTCCCTATTGAATATATAATCCTTTGTTGAAGTACCCTAATTTTTTATTTATTAGTTATCTTGAAATATTAAGCATTGTCAATCCATGTAACGATCAAATAGGTTGTTAGTTAATTTGACCTTCTTATAGTCATTTCTACTCGAAGAACTTTAGGAAAATTGCGACTTTTTTTTATAGATAACTCTATGTTGATGTATGATCATTTTTTTATTTATTATTACGCTTCAAATAATATCTAAAGTCAAGTTAAGGATCACTGCAAATGTTTTGCGGGGCGATCAAATAGGTAGTTTGGCATTTTTTGTCATATTATGCTCATTTCTGTTTGACGAATTGCCGAAAACTCCTCCCTATTGAATATATAATCCTTTGTTGAAGTACCCTAATTTTTTATTTATTAGTTATCTTGAAATATTAAGCATTGTCAATCCATGTATCGATCAAATAGGTAGTTAGTTAATTTGACCTTCTTAAAGTCATTTCTACTCGAAGAAACTTAGGAAAATTGCGAATTTTGTATAGATAACACTATGTTGATGTATGATCATTTTTTTATTTATTATTGCGCTTCAAGTAATAGCTAGAGTCAAGTTAAGGATCACTGCAAATGTCAAGCGCGGCGATCAAATAGGTAGTTAGGCATTTTTTGTCATATTATGCTCATTTCTGTTTGACGAATTGCAGAAAACTCCTACCTATTGAATATATAATCCTTTGTTGCAGTACCCTAATTTTTTATTTATTAGTTATCTTGAAATATTAAGCATTGTCAATCCATGTATCGATCAAATTGGTAGTTAGTCAATTTGACCTTCTTAAAGTCATTTCTACTCGAAGAACTTTAGGAAAATTGCGACTTTTTTATAGATAACACAATGTTGATGTATGATCATTTTTTTATTAATTATTACGCTTCAAATAATAGCTAGAGTCAAGTTAAGGATCACTGCAAATGTTTTGCGCGGCGATCAAATAGGTAGTTCGGCATTTTTTGTCATATTTTGCTAATTTCTGTTTGACAAATTGCCGAAAACTCCTAACTATTGAATATATAATCCTTTGTTGCAGTACCCTAATTTTTTATTTATTAGTTATCTTGAAATATTAAGCATTGTCAATCCATGTATCGATCAAATAGGTAGTTAGTTAATTTGACCTTCTTAAAGTCATTTCTACTCGAAGAACCTTAGGAAAATTGTGACTTTTTTTATAGATAACACTATGTTGATGTATGATCATTTTTTTATTTAATATTACGCTTCAAATAATAGCTAAAGTCAAGTTAAGGATCACTGCAAATGTTTTGCGGGGCGATCAAATAGGTAGTTAGGCATTTTTTGTCAAATTATGCTCATTTCTGTTTGACGAATTGCCGAAAACTCCTCCCTATTGAATATATAATCCTTTGTTGAAGTACCCTAATTTTTTATTTATTAGTTATCTTGAAATATTAAGCATTGTCAATCCATGTAACGATCAAATAGGTTGTTAGTTAATTTGACCTTCTTATAGTCATTTCTACTCGAAGAACTTTAGGAAAATTGCGACTTTTTTTTATAGATAACTCTATGTTGATGTATGATCATTTTTTTATTTATTATTACGCTTCAAATAATAGCTAAAGTCAAGTTAAGGATCACTGCAAATGTTTTGCGGGGCGATCAAATAGGTAGTTTGGCATTTTTTGTCATATTATGCTCATTTCTGTTTGACGAATTGCCGAAAACTCCTCCCTATTGAATATATAATCCTTTGTTGAAGTACCCTAATTTTTTATTTATTAGTTATCTTGAAATATTAAGCATTGTCAATCCATGTATCGATCAAATAGGTAGTTAGTTAATTTGACCTTCTTAAAGTCATTTCTACTCGAAGAACCTTAGGAAAATTGCGAATTTTGTATAGATAACACTATGTTGATGTATGATCATTTTTTTATTTATTATTACGCTTCAAGTAATAGCTAGAGTCAAGTTAAGGATCACTGCAAATGTCAAGCGCGGCGATCAAATAGGTAGTTAGGCATTTTTTGTCATATTATGCTCATTTCTGTTTGACGAATTGCAGAAAACTCCTACCTATTGAATATATAATCCTTTGTTGCAGTACCCTAATTTTTTATTTATTAGTTATCTTGAAATATTAAGCATTGTCAATCCATGTATCGATCAAATTGGTAGTTAGTCAATTTGACCTTCTTAAAGTCATTTCTACTCGAAGAACTTTAGGAAAATTGCGACTTTTTTATAGATAACACAATGTTGATGTATGATCATTTTTTTATTAATTATTACGCTTCAAATAATAGCTAGAGTCAAGTTAAGGATCACTGCAAATGTTTTGCGCGGCGATCAAATAGGTAGTTCGGCATTTTTTGTCATATTTTGCTAATTTCTGTTTGACAAATTGCCGAAAACTCCTAACTATTGAATATATAATCCTTTGTTGCAGTACCCTAATTTTTTATTTATTAGTTATCTTGAAATATTAAGCATTGTCAATCCATGTATCGATCAAATAGGTAGTTAGTTAATTTGACCTTCTTAAAGTCATTTCTACTCGAAGAACTTTAGGAAAATTGCGACTTTTTTTATAGATAACACTATGTTGATGTATGATCATTTTTTTATTTATTATTACGCTTCAAATAATAGCTACAGTAAAGTTAAGGATCACTGCAAATGTTTTGCGGGGCGATCAAATAGGTAGTTAGGCATTTTTTGTCAAATTATGCTCATTTCTGTTTGACGAATTGCCGAAAACTCCTCCTTATTGAATATATAATCCTTTGTTGAAGTACCCTAATTTTTTATTTATTAGTTATCTTGAAATATTAAGCATTGTCAATCCATGTAACGATCAAATAGGTTGTTAGTTAATTTGACCTTCTTATAGTCATTTCTACTCGAAGAACTTTAGGAAAATTGCGACTTTTTTTTATAGATAACACTATGTTGATGTATGATCATTTTTTTATTTATTATTACGCTTCAAATAATAGCTAAAGTCAAGTTAAGGATCACTGCAAATGTTTTGCGGGGCGATCAAATAGGTAGTTTGGCATTTTTTGTCATATTATGCTCATTTCTGTTTGACGAATTGCCGAAAACTCCTCCCTATTGAATATATAATCCTTTGTTGAAGTACCCTAATTTTTTATTTATTAGTTATCTTGAAATATTAAGCATTGTCAATCCATGTATCGATCAAATAGGTAGTTAGTTAATTTGACCTTCTTAAAGTCATTTCTACTCGAAGAACCTTAGGAAAATTGCGAATTTTGTATAGATAACACTATGTTGATGTATGATCATTTTTTTATTTATTATTACGCTTCAAGTAATAGCTAGAGTCAAGTTAAGGATCACTGCAAATGTCAAGCGCGGCGATCAAATAGGTAGTTAGGCATTTTTTGTCATATTATGCTCATTTCTGTTTGACGAATTGCAGAAAACTCCTACCTATTGAATATATAATCCTTTGTTGCAGTACCCTAATTTTTTATTTATTAGTTATCTTGAAATATTAAGCATTGTCAATCCATGTATCGATCAAATAGGTAGTTAGTTAATTTAACCTTCTTAAAGTCATTTCTACTCGAAGAACCTTAGGAAAATTGCGAATTTTGTATAGATAACACTATGTTGATGTATGATCATTTTTTTATTTATTATTACGCTTCAAGTAATAGCTAGAGTCAAGTTAAGGATCACTGCAAATGTCAAGCGCGGCGATCAAATAGGTAGTTCGGCATTTTTTGTCATATTTTGCTAATTTCTGTTTGACAAATTGCCGAAAACTCCTAACTATTGAATATATAATCCTTTGTTGCAGTACCCTAATTTTTTATTTGTTAGTTATCTTGAAATATTAAGCATTGTCAATCCATGTATCGATCAAATAGGTAGTTAGTTAATTTGACCTTCATAAAGTCATTTCTACTCGAAGAACTTTAGGAAAATTGCGACTTTTTTTATAGATAACACTATGTTGATGTATGATCATTTTTTTATTTATTATTACGCTTCAAATAATAGCTAAAGTCAAGTTAAGGATCACTGCAAATGTTTTACGGGGCGATCAAATAGGTAGTTAGGCATTTTTTGTCAACTTATGCTCATTTCTGTTTGACGAATTGCCGAAAACTCCTCCCTATTGAATATAAAATCCTTTGTTGAAGTACCGTAATTTTTTATTGATTAGTTATCTTGAAATATTAAGCATTGTCAGTCCATGTATCGATCAAATAGGTAGTTAGTTAATTTGACCTTCTTAAAGTCATTTCTACTCGAAGAGCCTTAGGAAAATTGCGACTTTTGTATAGATAACACTATGTTGATGTATGATCTTTTTTTTATTTATTATTACGCTTCAAATAATAGCTAAAGTCAAGTTAAGGATCACTACAAATGTTTTGCGGGGCGATCAAATAGGTAGTTAGGCATTTTTTGTCATATTATGCTCATTTCTGTTTGACGAATTGCCGAAAACTCCTACCTATTGAATATATAATCCTTTGTTGCAGTACCCAAATTTTTTATTTATTAGTTATCTTGAAATATTAAGCATTGTCAATCCATGTATCGATCAAATAGGTAGTTAGTTAATTTGACCTTCTTAAAGTAATTTCTACTCGAAGAACTTTAGGAAAATTGCGACTTTTTTTATAGATAACACTATGTTGATGTATGATCATTTTTTTATTTATTATTACGCTTCAAATAATAGCTAAAGTCAAGTTAAGGATCACTGCAAATGTTTTGCGGGGCGATCAAATAGGTAGTTAGGCATTTTTTGTCAAATTATGCTCATTTCTGTTTGACGAATTGCCGAAAACTCCTCCCTATTGAATATATAATCCTTTGTTGAAGTACCCTAATTTTTTATTTATTAGTTATCTTGAAATATTAAGCATTGTCAATCCATGTATCGATCAAATAGGTTGTTAGTTAATTTGACCTTCTTATAGTCATTTCTACTCGAAGAACTTTAGGAAAATTGCGACTTTTTTTATAGATAACACTATGTTGATGTATGATCATTTTTTTATTTATTATTACGCTTCAAATAATAGCTAAAGTCAAGTTAAGGATCACTGCAAATGTTTTGCGGGGCGATCAAATAGGTAGTTAGGCATTTTTTGTCATATTATGCTCATTTCTGTTTGACGAATTGCCGAAAACTCCTCCCTATTGAATATATAATCCTTTGTTGAAGTACCCTAATTTTTTATTTATTAGTTATCTTGAAATATTAAGCATTGTCAATCCATGTATCGATCAAATAGGTAGTTAGTTAATTTGACCTTCTTAAAGTCATTTCTACTCGAAGAACCTTAGGAAAATTGTGACTTTTGAATAGAAAACACTATGTTGATGTATGATCATTTTTTTATTTATTATTACGCTTCAAGTAATAGCTAGAGTCAAGTTAAGGATCACTGCAAATGTCAAGCGCGGCGATCAAATTGGTAGTTAGGCATTTTTTGTCATATTATGCTCATTTATGTTTGACGAATTGCAGAAAACTCCTACCTATTGAATATATAATCCTTTGTTGCAGTACCCTAATTTTTTATTTTTTAGTTATCTTGAAATATTAAGCATTGTCTATCCATGTATCGTTCAAATAGGTAGTTAGTTAATTTGACCATCTTAAAGTCATTTCTACTCGACGAACCTTAGGAAAATTGCGACTTTTTTATAGATAACACTATGTTGATGTATGATCATTTTTTTATTAATTATTACGCTTCAAATAATAGCTAGAGTCAAGTTAAGGATCACTGCAAATGTTTTGCGCGGCGATCAAATATGTAGTTCGGCATTTTTTGTCAAATTTTGCAAATTTCTGTTTGACGAATTGCCGAAAACTCCTAACTATTGAATATATAATCCTTTGTTGAAGTATCCTAATTTTTTATTTATTAGTTATCTTGAAATTTTAATCATTGTCAAACCATGTATCGATCAAATAGGTAGTTAGTTAATTTTACCTTCTTAAAGTCATTTCTACTCGAAGAACCTTAGGAAAATTGCGACTTTTGTATAGATAACACTATGTTGATGTATGATCATTTTTTTATTTATTATTACGCTTCAAATAATAGCTAAAGTCAAGTTAAGGATCACTGCAAATGTTTTGCGGGGCGATCAAATAGGTAGTTAGGCATTTTTTGTCATATTATGCTCATTTCTGTTTGACGAATTGCCGAAAACTCCTACCTATTGAATATATAATCCTTTGTTGAAGTACCCTAATTTTTTATTTATTAGTTATCTTGAAATATTAAGCATTGTCAATCCATGTATCGATCAAATAGGTAGTTAGTTAATTTGACCTTCTTAAAGTCATTTCTACTCGAAGAACCTTAGGAAAATTGTGACTTTTGAATAGAAAACACTATGTTGATGTATGATCATTTTTTTATTTATTATTACGCTTCAAGTAATAGCTAGAGTCAAGTTAAGGATCACTGCAAATGTCAAGCGCGGCGATCAAATAGGTAGTTAGGCATTTTTTGTCATATTATGCTCATTTCTGTTTGACGAATTGCAGAAAACTCCTACCTATTGAATATATAATCCTTTGTTGCAGTACCCTAATTTTTTATTTTTTAGTGATCTTGAAATATTAAGCATTGTCTATCCATGTATCGTTCAAATAGGTAGTTAGTTAATTTGACCATCTTAAAGTCATTTCTACTCGACGAACCTTAGGAAAATTGCGACTTTTTTATAGATAACACTATGTTGATGTATGATCATTTTTTTTATTAATTATTACGCTTCAAATAATAGCTAGAGTCAATTTAAGGATCACTGCAAATGTTTTGCGCGGCGATCAAATATGTAGTTCGGCATTTTTTTCAAATTTTGCAAATTTCTGTTTGACGAATTGCCGAAAACTCCTAACTATTGAATATATAATCCTTTGTTGAAGTATCCTAATTTTTTATTTATTAGTTATCTTGAAATTTTAATCATTGTCAAACCATGTATCGATCAAATAGGTAGTTAGTTAATTTTACCTTCTTAAAGTCATTTCTACTCGAAGAACCTTAGGAAAATTGCGACTTTTGTATAGATAACACTATGTTGATGTATGATCATTTTTTTATTTATTATTACGCTTCAAATAATAGCTAAAGTCAAGTTAAGGATCACTGCAAATGTTTTGCGGGGCGATCAAATAGGTAGTTAGGCATTTTTTGTCATATTATGCTCATTTCTGTTTGACGAATTGCCGAAAACTCCTACCTATTGAATATATAATCCTTTGTTGCAGTACCCTAATTTTTTATTTATTAGTTATCTTGAAATATTAAGCATTGTCAATCCATGTATAGATCAAATAGGTAGTTAGTTAATTTGACCTTCTTAAAGTCATTTCTACTCGAAGAACTTTAGGAAAATTGCGACTTTTTTTATAGATAACACAATGTTGATGTATGATCATTTTTTTATTAATTATTACGCTTCAAATAATAGCTAGAGTCAATTTAAGGATCACTGCAAATGTTTTGCGCGGCGATCAAAAAGGTAGTTCGGCATTTTTTGTCATATTTTGCTATTTTCTGTTTGACAAATTGCCGAAAACTCCTAACTATTGAATATATAATCCTTTGTTGCAGTACCCTAATTTTTTATTTGTTAGTTATCTTGAAATATTTAGCATTGTCAATCCATGTATCGATCAAATAGGTAGTTAGTTAATTTGACCTTCATAAAGTCATTTCTACTCGAAGAACTTTAGGAAAATTGCGACTTTTTTTATAGATAACACTATGTTGATGTATGATCATTTTTTTATTTATTATTACGCTTCAAATAATAGCTAAAGTCAAGTTAAGGATCACTGCAAATGTTTTACGGGGCGATCAAATAGGTAGTTAGGCATTTTTTGTCAACTTATGCTCATTTCTGTTTGACGAATTGCCGAAAACTCCTCCCTATTGAATATAAAATCCTTTGTTGAAGTACCCTAATTTTTTATTTATTAGTTATCTTGAAATATTAAGCATTGTCAGTCCATGTATCGATCAAATAGGTAGTTAGTTAATTTGACCTTCTTAAAGTCATTTCTACTCGAAGAACCTTAGGAAAATTGTGACTTTTGTATAGATAACACTATGTTGATGTATGATCATTTTTTTATTTATTATTACGCTTCAAATAATAGCTAAAGTCAAGTTAAGGATCACTGCAAATGTTTTGCGGGGCGATCAAATAGGTAGTTAGGCATTTTTTGTCATATTATGCTCATTTCTGTTTGACGAATTGCCGAAAACTCCTACCTATTGAATATATAATCCTTTGTTGAAGTACCCTAATTTTTTATTTATTAGTTATCTTGAAATATTAAGCATTGTCAATCCATGTATCGATCAAATAGGTAGTTAGTTAATTTGACCTTCTTAAAGTCATTTCTACTCGAAGAACCTTAGGAAAATTGTGACTTTTGAATAGAAAACACTATGTTGATGTATGATCATTTTTTTATTTATTATTACGCTTCAAGTAATAGCTAGAGTCAAGTTAAGGATCACTGCAAATGTCAAGCGCGGCGATCAAATAGGTAGTTAGGCATTTTTTGTCATATTATGCTCATTTCTGTTTGACGAATTGCAGAAAACTCCTACCTATTGAATATATAATCCTTTGTTGCAGTACCCTAATTTTTTATTTTTTAGTGATCTTGAAATATTAAGCATTGTCTATCCATGTATCGTTCAAATAGGTAGTTAGTTAATTTGACCATCTTAAAGTCATTTCTACTCGACGAACCTTAGGAAAATTGCGACTTTTTTATAGATAACACTATGTTGATGTATGATCATTTTTTTTATTAATTATTACGCTTCAAATAATAGCTAGAGTCAATTTAAGGATCACTGCAAATGTTTTGCGCGGCGATCAAATATGTAGTTCGGCATTTTTTTCAAATTTTGCAAATTTCTGTTTGACGAATTGCCGAAAACTCCTAACTATTGAATATATAATCCTTTGTTGAAGTATCCTAATTTTTTATTTATTAGTTATCTTGAAATTTTAATCATTGTCAAACCATGTATCGATCAAATAGGTAGTTAGTTAATTTTACCTTCTTAAAGTCATTTCTACTCGAAGAACCTTAGGAAAATTGCGACTTTTGTATAGATAACACTATGTTGATGTATGATCATTTTTTTATTTATTATTACGCTTCAAATAATAGCTAAAGTCAAGTTAAGGATCACTGCAAATGTTTTGCGGGGCGATCAAATAGGTAGTTAGGCATTTTTTGTCATATTATGCTCATTTCTGTTTGACGAATTGCCGAAAACTCCTACCTATTGAATATATAATCCTTTGTTGCAGTACCCTAATTTTTTATTTATTAGTTATCTTGAAATATTAAGCATTGTCAATCCATGTATAGATCAAATAGGTAGTTAGTTAATTTGACCTTCTTAAAGTCATTTCTACTCGAAGAACTTTAGGAAAATTGCGACTTTTTTTATAGATAACACAATGTTGATGTATGATCATTTTTTTATTAATTATTACGCTTCAAATAATAGCTAGAGTCAATTTAAGGATCACTGCAAATGTTTTGCGCGGCGATCAAAAAGGTAGTTCGGCATTTTTTGTCATATTTTGCTATTTTCTGTTTGACAAATTGCCGAAAACTCCTAACTATTGAATATATAATCCTTTGTTGCAGTACCCTAATTTTTTATTTGTTAGTTATCTTGAAATATTTAGCATTGTCAATCCATGTATCGATCAAATAGGTAGTTAGTTAATTTGACCTTCATAAAGTCATTTCTACTCGAAGAACTTTAGGAAAATTGCGACTTTTTTTATAGATAACACTATGTTGATGTATG
The DNA here is from genome assembly GCA_021437785.1 of Rhodomyrtus psidioides. Lineage (NCBI taxonomy): Eukaryota > Viridiplantae > Streptophyta > Magnoliopsida > Myrtales > Myrtaceae > Rhodomyrtus > Rhodomyrtus psidioides. The sequence goes on along the minus strand of JAILYB010000062.1, from coordinate 4,814,563 downwards.
ATCATTTTTTTATTTATTATTACGCTTCAAATAATAGCTAAAGTCAAGTTAAGGATCACTGCAAATGTTTTACGGGGCGATCAAATAGGTAGTTAGGCATTTTTTGTCAACTTATGCTCATTTCTGTTTGACGAATTGCCGAAAACTCCTCCCTATTGAATATAAAATCCTTTGTTGAAGTACCCTAATTTTTTATTTATTAGTTATCTTGAAATATTAAGCATTGTCAGTCCATGTATCGATCAAATAGGTAGTTAGTTAATTTGACCTTCTTAAAGTCATTTCTACTCGAAGAGCCTTTGGAAAATTGCGACTTTTGTATAGATAACACTATGTTGATGTATGATCATTTTTTTTTTATTATTACGCTTCAAATAATAGCTAAAGTCAAGTTAAGGATCACTGCAAATGTTTTCCGGGGCGATCAAATAGGTAGTTAGGCATTTTTTGTCATATTATGCTCATTTCTGTTTGACGAATTGCCGAAAACTCCTACCTATTGAATATATAATCCTTTGTTGCAGTACCCTAATTTTTTATTTATTAGTTATCTTGAAATATTAAGCATTGTCAATCCATGTATCGATCAAATAGGTAGTTAGTCAATTTGACCTTCTTAAAGTCATTTCTACACGAAGAACTTTAGGAAAATTGTGACTTTTTTTTATAGATAACACAATGTTGATGTATGATCATTTTTTTATTAATTATTACGCTTCAAATAATAGCTAGAGTCAAGTTAAGGATCACTGCAAATGTTTTGCGCGGCGATCAAATAGGTAGTTCGGCATTTTTTTGTCATATTTTGCTAATTTCTGTGTGACAAATTGCCGAAAACTCCTAACTATTGAATATATAATCCTTTGTTGCAGTACCCTAATTTTTTATTTATTAGTTATCTTGAAATATTAAGTATTGTCAATCCATGTATCGATCAAATAGGTAGTTAGTTAATTTGACCTTCATAAAGTCATTTCTACTCGAAGAACTTTAGGAAAATTGCGACTTTTTTTATAGATAACACTATGTTGATGTATGATCATTTTTTTATTTATTATTACGCTTCAAATAATAGCTAAAGTCAAGTTAAGGATCACTGCAAATGTTTTGCGGGGCGATCAAATTGGTAGTTAGGCATTTTTTCTCATATTATGCTCATTTCTGTTTGACGAATTGCCGAAAACTCCTCCCTATTGAATATATTATCCTTTGTTGAAGTACCCTAATTTTTTATTTATTAGTTATCTTGAAATATTAAGCATTGTCAATCCATGTATCGATCAAATAGGTAGTTAGTAAATTTGACCTTCTTAAAGTCATTTCTACTCGAAGAACCTTAGGAAAATTGCAACTTTTGTATAGATAACACTATGTTGATGTATGATCATTTTTCTTATTTATTATTACGCTTCAAATAATAGCTAAAGTCAAGTTAAGGATCACTGCAAATGTTTTGCGGGGCGATCAAATAGGTAGTTAGGCATTTTTTGTCATATTATGCTCATTTCTGTTTGACGAATTGCCGAAAACTCCTACCTATTGAATATATAATCCTTTGTTGCAGTACCCTAATTTTTTATTTATTAGTTATCTTGAAATATTAAGCATTGTCAATCCATGTATCGATCAAATAGGTAGTTAGTCAATTTGACCTTCTTAAAGTCATTTCTACACGAAGAACTTTAGGAAAATTGTGACTTTTTTTTATAGATAACACAATGTTGATGTATGATCATTTTTTTATTAATTATTACGCTTCAAATAATAGCTAGAGTCAAGTTAAGGATCACTGCAAATGTTTTGCGCGGCGATCAAATAGGTAGTTCGGCATTTTTATGTCATATTTTGCTAATTTCTGTGTGACAAATTGCCGGAAACTCCTAACTATTGAATATATAATCCTTTGTTGAAGAACCCTAATTTTTTATTTATTAGTTATCTTGAAATATTAAGCATTGTCATTCCATGTATCGATCAAATAGGTAGTTAGTTAATTTGACCTTCTTAAAGTCATTTCTACTCGAAGAACTTTAGGAAAATTGCGACTTTTTTTATAGATAACACTATGTTGATGTATGATCATTTTTTTATTTATTATTACGCTTCAAATAATAGCTAAAGTCAAGTTAAGGATCACTGCAAATGTTTTGCGGGGCGATCAAATAGGTAGTTAGGCATTTTTTGTCAAATTATGCTCATTTCTGTTTCACGAATTGCCGAAAACTCCTCCCTATTGAATATATAATCCTTTGTTGAAGTACCCTAATTTTTTATTTATTAGTTATCTTGAAATATTAAGCATTGTCAATCCATGTAACGATCAAATAGGTTGTTAGTTAATTTGACCTTCTTATAGTCATTTCTACTCGAAGAACTTTAGGAAAATTGCGACTTTTTTTTATAGATAACACTATGTTGATGTATGATCATTTTTTTATTTATTATTACGCTTCAAATAATAGCTAAAGTCAAGTTAAGGATCACTGCAAATGTTTTGCGGGGCGATCAAATAGGTAGTTTGGCATTTTTTGTCATATTATGCTCATTTCTGTTTGACGAATTGCCGAAAACTCCTCCCTATCGAATATATAATCCTTTGTTGAAGTACCCTAATTTTTTATTTATTAGTTATCTTGAAATATTAAGCATTGTGAATCCATGTATCGATCAAATAGGTAGTTAGTTAATTTGACCTTCTTAAAGTCATTTCTACTCGAAGAACCTTAGGAAAATTGCGAATTTTGTATAGATAACACTATGTTGATGTATGATCATTTTTTTATTTATTATTACGCTTCAAGTAATAGCTAGAGTCAAGTTAAGGATCACTGCAAATGTCAAGCGCGGCGATCAAATAGGTAGTTAGGCATTTTTTGTCATATTATGCTCATTTCTGTTTGACGAATTGCAGAAAACTCCTACCTATTGAATATATAATCCTTTGTTGCAGTACCCTAATTTTTTATTTATTAGTTATCTTGAAATATTAAGCATTGTCAATCCATGTATCGATCAAATAGGTAGTTAGTAAATTTGACCTTCTTAAAGTCATTTCTACTCGAAGAACCTTAGGAAAATTGCAACTTTTGTATAGATAACACTATGTTGATGTATGATCATTTTTCTTATTTATTATTACGCTTCAAATAATAGCTAAAGTCAAGTTAAGGATCACTGCAAATGTTTTGCGGGGCGATCAAATAGGTAGTTAGGCATTTTTTGTCATATTATGCTCATTTCTGTTTGACGAATTGCCGAAAACTCCTACCTATTGAATATATAATCCTTTGTTGCAGTACCCTAATTTTTTATTTATTAGTTATCTTGAAATATTAAGCATTGTCAATCCATGTATCGATCAAATAGGTAGTTAGTCAATTTGACCTTCTTAAAGTCATTTCTACACGAAGAACTTTAGGAAAATTGTGACTTTTTTTTATAGATAACACAATGTTGATGTATGATCATTTTTTTATTAATTATTACGCTTCAAATAATAGCTAGAGTCAAGTTAAGGATCACTGCAAATGTTTTGCGCGGCGATCAAATAGGTAGTTCGGCATTTTTATGTCATATTTTGCTAATTTCTGTGTGACAAATTGCCGGAAACTCCTAACTATTGAATATATAATCCTTTGTTGAAGAACCCTAATTTTTTATTTATTAGTTATCTTGAAATATTAAGCATTGTCAATCCATGTATCGATCAAATAGGTAGTTAGTAAATTTGACCTTCTTAAAGTCATTTCTACTCGAAGAACCTTAGGAAAATTGCAACTTTTGTATAGATAACACTATGTTGATGTATGATCATTTTTCTTATTTATTATTACGCTTCAAATAATAGCTAAAGTCAAGTTAAGGATCACTGCAAATGTTTTGCGGGGCGATCAAATAGGTAGTTAGGCATTTTTTGTCATATTATGCTCATTTCTGTTTGACGAATTGCCGAAAACTCCTCCCTATTGAATATATAATCCTTTGTTGCAGTACCCTAATTTTTTATTTATTAGTTATCTTGAAATATTAAGCATTGTCAATCCATGTATCGATCAAATAGGTAGTTAGTCAATTTGACCTTCTTAAAGTCATTTCTACTCGAAGAGCTTTAGGAAAATTGTGACTTTTTTTTATAGATAACACAATGTTGATGTATGATCATTTTTTTATTAATTATTACGCTTCAAATAATAGCTAGAGTCAAGTTAAGGATCACTGCAAATGTTTTGCGCGGCGATCAAATAGGTAGTTCGGCATTTTTATGTCATATTTTGCTAATTTCTGTGTGACAAATTGCCGGAAACTCCTAACTATTGAATATATAATCCTTTGTTGAAGAACCCTAATTTTTTATTTATTAGTTATCTTGAAATATTAAGCATTGTCATTCCATGTATCGATCAAATAGGTAGTTAGTTAATTTGACCTTCTTAAAGTCATTTCTACTCGAAGAACTTTAGGAAAATTGCGACTTTTTTTATAGATAACACTATGTTGATGTATGATCATTTTTTTATTTATTATTACGCTTCAAATAATAGCTAAAGTCAAGTTAAGGATCACTGCAAATGTTTTGCGGGGCGATCAAATAGGTAGTTAGGCATTTTTTGTCAAATTATGCTCATTTCTGTTTCACGAATTGCCGAAAACTCCTCCCTATTGAATATATAATCCTTTGTTGAAGTACCCTAATTTTTTATTTATTAGTTATCTTGAAATATTAAGCATTGTCAATCCATGTAACGATCAAATAGGTTGTTAGTTAATTTGACCTTCTTATAGTCATTTCTACTCGAAGAACTTTAGGAAAATTGCGACTTTTTTTTATAGATAACACTATGTTGATGTATGATCATTTTTTTATTTATTATTACGCTTCAAATAATAGCTAAAGTCAAGTTAAGGATCACTGCAAATGTTTTGCGGGGCGATCAAATAGGTAGTTTGGCATTTTTTGTCATATTATGCTCATTTCTGTTTGACGAATTGCCGAAAACTCCTCCCTATCGAATATATAATCCTTTGTTGAAGTACCCTAATTTTTTATTTATTAGTTATCTTGAAATATTAAGCATTGTCAATCCATGTATCGATCAAATAGGTAGTTAGTTAATTTGACCTTCTTAAAGTCATTTCTACTCGAAGAACCTTAGGAAAATTGCGAATTTTGTATAGATAACACTATGTTGATGTATGATCATTTTTTTATTTATTATTACGCTTCAAGTAATAGCTAGAGTCAAGTTAAGGATCACTGCAAATGTCAAGCGCGGCGATCAAATAGGTAGTTAGGCATTTTTTGTCATATTATGCTCATTTCTGTTTGACGAATTGCAGAAAACTCCTACCTATTGAATATATAATCCTTTGTTGCAGTACCCTAATTTTTTATTTATTAGTTATCTTGAAATATTAAGCATTGTCAATCCATGTATCGATCAAATAGGTAGTTAGTAAATTTGACCTTCTTAAAGTCATTTCTACTCGAAGAACCTTAGGAAAATTGCAACTTTTGTATAGATAACACTATGTTGATGTATGATCATTTTTCTTATTTATTATTACGCTTCAAATAATAGCTAAAGTCAAGTTAAGGATCACTGCAAATGTTTTGCGGGGCGATCAAATAGGTAGTTAGGCATTTTTTGTCATATTATGCTCATTTCTGTTTGACGAATTGCCGAAAACTCCTACCTATTGAATATATAATCCTTTGTTGCAGTACCCTAATTTTTTATTTATTAGTTATCTTGAAATATTAAGCATTGTCAATCCATGTATCGATCAAATAGGTAGTTAGTCAATTTGACCTTCTTAAAGTCATTTCTACACGAAGAACTTTAGGAAAATTGTGACTTTTTTTTATAGATAACACAATGTTGATGTATGATCATTTTTTTATTAATTATTACGCTTCAAATAATAGCTAGAGTCAAGTTAAGGATCACTGCAAATGTTTTGCGCGGCGATCAAATAGGTAGTTCGGCATTTTTATGTCATATTTTGCTAATTTCTGTGTGACAAATTGCCGGAAACTCCTAACTATTGAATATATAATCCTTTGTTGAAGAACCCTAATTTTTTATTTATTAGTTATCTTGAAATATTAAGCATTGTCATTCCATGTATCGATCAAATAGGTAGTTAGTTAATTTGACCTTCTTAAAGTCATTTCTACTCGAAGAACTTTAGGAAAATTGCGACTTTTTTTATAGATAACACTATGTTGATGTATGATCATTTTTTTATTTATTATTACGCTTCAAATAATAGCTAAAGTCAAGTTAAGGATCACTGCAAATGTTTTACGGGGCGATCAAATAGGTAGTTAGGCATTTTTTGTCAACTTATGCTCATTTCTGTTTGACGAATTGCCGAAAACTCCTCCCTATTGAATATAAAATCCTTTGTTGAAGTACCCTAATTTTTTATTTATTAGTTATCTTGAAATATTAAGCATTGTCAGTCCATGTATCGATCAAATAGGTAGTTAGTTAATTTGACCTTCTTAAAGTCATTTCTACTCGAAGAGCCTTTGGAAAATTGCGACTTTTGTATAGATAACACTATGTTGATGTATGATCATTTTTTTTTTATTATTACGCTTCAAATAATAGCTAAAGTCAAGTTAAGGATCACTGCAAATGTTTTCCGGGGCGATCAAATAGGTAGTTAGGCATTTTTTGTCATATTATGCTCATTTCTGTTTGACGAATTGCCGAAAACTCCTACCTATTGAATATATAATCCTTTGTTGCAGTACCCTAATTTTTTATTTATTAGTTATCTTGAAATATTAAGCATTGTCAATCCATGTATCGATCAAATAGGTAGTTAGTCAATTTGACCTTCTTAAAGTCATTTCTACACGAAGAACTTTAGGAAAATTGTGACTTTTTTTTATAGATAACACAATGTTGATGTATGATCATTTTTTTATTAATTATTACGCTTCAAATAATAGCTAGAGTCAAGTTAAGGATCACTGCAAATGTTTTGCGCGGCGATCAAATAGGTAGTTCGGCATTTTTTTGTCATATTTTGCTAATTTCTGTGTGACAAATTGCCGAAAACTCCTAACTATTGAATATATAATCCTTTGTTGCAGTACCCTAATTTTTTATTTATTAGTTATCTTGAAATATTAAGTATTGTCAATCCATGTATCGATCAAATAGGTAGTTAGTTAATTTGACCTTCATAAAGTCATTTCTACTCGAAGAACTTTAGGAAAATTGCGACTTTTTTTATAGATAACACTATGTTGATGTATGATCATTTTTTTATTTATTATTACGCTTCAAATAATAGCTAAAGTCAAGTTAAGGATCACTGCAAATGTTTTGCGGGGCGATCAAATTGGTAGTTAGGCATTTTTTCTCATATTATGCTCATTTCTGTTTGACGAATTGCCGAAAACTCCTCCCTATTGAATATATTATCCTTTGTTGAAGTACCCTAATTTTTTATTTATTAGTTATCTTGAAATATTAAGCATTGTCAATCCATGTATCGATCAAATAGGTAGTTAGTAAATTTGACCTTCTTAAAGTCATTTCTACTCGAAGAACCTTAGGAAAATTGCAACTTTTGTATATATAACACTATGTTGATGTATGATCATTTTTCTTATTTATTATTACGCTTCAAATAATAGCTAAAGTCAAGTTAAGGATCACTGCAAATGTTTTGCGGGGCGATCAAATAGGTAGTTAGGCATTTTTTGTCATATTATGCTCATTTCTGTTTGACGAATTGCCGAAAACTCCTACCTATTGAATATATAATCCTTTGTTGCAGTACCCTAATTTTTTATTTATTAGTTATCTTGAAATATTAAGCATTGTCAATCCATGTATCGATCAAATAGGTAGTTAGTCAATTTGACCTTCTTAAAGTCATTTCTACACGAAGAACTTTAGGAAAATTGTGACTTTTTTTTATAGATAACACAATGTTGATGTATGATCATTTTTTTATTAATTATTACGCTTCAAATAATAGCTAGAGTCAAGTTAAGGATCACTGCAAATGTTTTGCGCGGCGATCAAATAGGTAGTTCGGCATTTTTATGTCATATTTTGCTAATTTCTGTGTGACAAATTGCCGGAAACTCCTAACTATTGAATATATAATCCTTTGTTGAAGAACCCTAATTTTTTATTTATTAGTTATCTTGAAATATTAAGCATTGTCATTCCATGTATCGATCAAATAGGTAGTTAGTTAATTTGACCTTCTTAAAGTCATTTCTACTCGAAGAACTTTAGGAAAATTGCGACTTTTTTTATAGATAACACTATGTTGATGTATGATCATTTTTTTATTTATTATTACGCTTCAAATAATAGCTAAAGTCAAGTTAAGGATCACTGCAAATGTTTTGCGGGGCGATCAAATAGGTAGTTAGGCATTTTTTGTCAAATTATGCTCATTTCTGTTTGACGAATTGCCGAAAACTCCTCCCTATTGAATATATAATCCTTTGTTGAAGTACCCTAATTTTTTATTTATTAGTTATCTTGAAATATTAAGCATTGTCAATCCATGTAACGATCAAATAGGTTGTTAGTTAATTTGACCTTCTTATAGTCATTTCTACTCGAAGAACTTTAGGAAAATTGCGACTTTTTTTTATAGATAACACTATGTTGATGTATGATCATTTTTTTATTTATTATTACGCTTCAAATAATAGCTAAAGTCAAGTTAAGGATCACTGCAAATGTTTTGCGGGGCGATCAAATAGGTAGTTTGGCATTTTTTGTCATATTATGCTCATTTCTGTTTGACGAATTGCCGAAAACTCCTCCCTATCGAATATATAATCCTTTGTTGAAGTACCCTAATTTTTTATTTATTAGTTATCTTGAAATATTAAGCATTGTCAATCCATGTATCGATCAAATAGGTAGTTAGTTAATTTGACCTTCTTAAAGTCATTTCTACTCGAAGAACCTTAGGAAAATTGCGAATTTTGTATAGATAACACTATGTTGATGTATGATCATTTTTTTATTTATTATTACGCTTCAAGTAATAGCTAGAGTCAAGTTAAGGATCACTGCAAATGTCAAGCGCGGCGATCAAATAGGTAGTTAGGCATTTTTTGTCATATTATGCTCATTTCTGTTTGACGAATTGCAGAAAACTCCTACCTATTGAATATATAATCCTTTGTTGCAGTACCCTAATTTTTTATTTATTAGTTATCTTGAAATATTAAGCATTGTCAATCCATGTATCGATCAAATAGGTAGTTAGTAAATTTGACCTTCTTAAAGTCATTTCTACTCGAAGAACCTTAGGAAAATTGCAACTTTTGTATAGATAACACTATGTTGATGTATGATCATTTTTCTTATTTATTATTACGCTTCAAATAATAGCTAAAGTCAAGTTAAGGATCACTGCAAATGTTTTGCGGGGCGATCAAATAGGTAGTTAGGCATTTTTTGTCATATTATGCTCATTTCTGTTTGACGAATTGCCGAAAACTCCTACCTATTGAATATATAATCCTTTGTTGCAGTACCCTAATTTTTTATTTATTAGTTATCTTGAAATATTAAGCATTGTCAATCCATGTATCGATCAAATAGGTAGTTAGTCAATTTGACCTTCTTAAAGTCATTTCTACACGAAGAACTTTAGGAAAATTGTGACTTTTTTTTATAGATAACACAATGTTGATGTATGATCATTTTTTTATTAATTATTACGCTTCAAATAATAGCTAGAGTCAAGTTAAGGATCACTGCAAATGTTTTGCGCGGCGATCAAATAGGTAGTTCGGCATTTTTATGTCATATTTTGCTAATTTCTGTGTGACAAATTGCCGGAAACTCCTAACTATTGAATATATAATCCTTTGTTGAAGAACCCTAATTTTTTATTTATTAGTTATCTTGAAATATTAAGCATTGTCATTCCATGTATCGATCAAATAGGTAGTTAGTTAATTTGACCTTCTTAAAGTCATTTCTACTCGAAGAACTTTAGGAAAATTGCGACTTTTTTTATAGATAACACTATGTTGATGTATGATCATTTTTTTATTTATTATTACGCTTCAAATAATAGCTAAAGTCAAGTTAAGGATCACTGCAAATGTTTTGCGGGGCGATCAAATAGGTAGTTAGGCATTTTTTGTCAAATTATGCTCATTTCTGTTTGACGAATTGCCGAAAACTCCTCCCTATTGAATATATAATCCTTTGTTGAAGTACCCTAATTTTTTATTTATTAGTTATCTTGAAATATTAAGCATTGTCAATCCATGTAACGATCAAATAGGTTGTTAGTTAATTTGACCTTCTTATAGTCATTTCTACTCGAAGAACTTTAGGAAAATTGCGACTTTTTTTTATAGATAACACTATGTTGATGTATGATCATTTTTTTATTTATTATTACGCTTCAAATAATAGCTAAAGTCAAGTTAAGGATCACTGCAAATGTTTTGCGGGGCGATCAAATAGGTAGTTTGGCATTTTTTGTCATATTATGCTCATTTCTGTTTGACGAATTGCCGAAAACTCCTCCCTATCGAATATATAATCCTTTGTTGAAGTACCCTAATTTTTTATTTATTAGTTATCTTGAAATATTAAGCATTGTCAATCCATGTATCGATCAAATAGGTAGTTAGTTAATTTGACCTTCTTAAAGTCATTTCTACTCGAAGAACCTTAGGAAAATTGCGAATTTTGTATAGATAACACTATGTTGATGTATGATCATTTTTTTATTTATTATTACGCTTCAAGTAATAGCTAGAGTCAAGTTAAGGATCACTGCAAATGTCAAGCGCGGCGATCAAATAGGTAGTTAGGCATTTTTTGTCATATTATGCTCATTTCTGTTTGACGAATTGCAGAAAACTCCTACCTATTGAATATATAATCCTTTGTTGCAGTACCCTAATTTTTTATTTATTAGTTATCTTGAAATATTAAGCATTGTCAATCCATGTATCGATCAAATAGGTAGTTAGTTAATTTGACCTTCTTAAAGTCATTTCTACTCGAAGAACCTTAGGAAAATTGTGACTTTTGAATAGAAAACACTATGTTGATGTATGATCATTTTTTTATTTATTATTACGCTTCAAATAATAGCTAAGGTCAAGTTAAGGATCACTGCAAATGTTTTGCGGGGCGATCAAATAGGTAGTTAGGCATTTTTTGTCAAATTATGCTCATTTCTGTTTGACGAATTGCCGAAAACTCCTCCCTAATGAATATATAATCCTTTGTTGAAGTACCCTAATTTTTTATTTATTAGTTATCTTGAAATATTAAGCATTGTCAATCCATGTATCGATCAAATAGGTAGTTAGTTAATTTGACCTTCTTAAAGTCATTTCTACTCGAAGAGCCTTAGGAAAATTGCGACTTTTTTTATAGATAACACTATGTTGATGTATGATCTTTTTTTTTATTATTATTACGCTTCAAATAATAGCTAAAGTCAAGTTAAGGATCACTGCAAATGTTTTGCGGGGCGATCAAATTGGTAGTTAGGCATTTTTTGTCATATTATGCTCATTTCTGTTTGACGAATTGCCGAAAACTCCTACCTATTGAATATATAATCCTTTGTTGCAGTACCCTAATTTTTTATTTATTAGTTATCTTGAAATATTAAGCATTGTCAATCCATGTATCGATCAAATAGGTAGTTAGTCAATTTGACCTTCTTAAAGTCATTTCTACACGAAGAACTTTAGGAAAATTGTGACTTTTTTTTATAGATAACACAATGTTGATGTATGATCATTTTTTTATTAATTATTACGCTTCAAATAATAGCTAGAGTCAAGTTAAGGATCACTGCAAATGTTTTGCGCGGCGATCAAATAGGTAGTTCGGCATTTTTTTGTCATATTTTGCTAATTTCTGTGTGACAAATTGCCGAAAACTCCTAACTATTGAATATATAATCCTTTGTTGCAGTACCCTAATTTTTTATTTCTTAGTTATCTTGAAATATTAAGTATTGTCAATCCATGTATCGATCAAATAGGTAGTTAGTTAATTTGACCTTCATAAAGTCATTTCTACTCGAAGAACTTTAGGAAAATTGCGACTTTTTTTATAGATAACACTATGTTGATGTATGATCATTTTTTTATTTATTATTACGCTTCAAATAATAGCTAAAGTCAAGTTAAGGATCACTGCAAATGTTTTGCGGGGCGATCAAATTGGTAGTTAGGCATTTTTTCTCATATTATGCTCATTTCTGTTTGACGAATTGCCGAAAACTCCTCCCTATTGAATATATTATCCTTTGTTGAAGTACCCTAATTTTTTATTTATTAGTTATCTTGAAATATTAAGCATTGTCAATCCATGTATCGATCAAATAGGTAGTTAGTAAATTTGACCTTCTTAAAGTCATTTCTACTCGAAGAACCTTAGGAAAAATGCAACTTTTGTATAGATAACACTATGTTGATGTATGATCATTTTTCTTATTTATTATTACGCTTCAAATAATAGCTAAAGTCAAGTTAAGGATCACTGCAAATGTTTTGTGGGGCGATCAAATAGGTAGTTAGGCATTTTTTTGTCATATTATGCTCATTTCTGTTTGACGAATTGCCGAAAACTCCTACCTATTGAATATATAATCCTTTGTTGCAGTACCCTAATTTTTTATTTATTAGTTATCTTGAAATATTAAGCATTGTCAATCCATGTATCGATCAAATAGGTAGTTAGTCAATTTGACCTTCTTAAAGTCATTTCTACACGAAGAACTTTAGGAAAATTGTGACTTTTTTTTATAGATAACACAATGTTGATGTATGATCATTTTTTTATTAATTATTACGCTTCAAATAATAGCTAGAGTCAAGTTAAGGATCACTGCAAATGTTTTGCGCGGCGATCAAATAGGTAGTTCGGCATTTTTTTGTCATATTTTGCAAATTTCTGTGTGACAAATTGCCGAAAACTCCTAACTATTGAATATATAATCCTTTGTTGAAGAACCCTAATTTTTTATTTATTAGTTATCTTGAAATATTAAGCATTGTCATTCCATGTATCGATCAAATAGGTAGTTAGTTAATTTGACCTTCTTAAAGTCATTTCTACTCGAAGAACTTTAGGAAAATTGCGACTTTTTTTATAGATAACACTATGTTGATGTATGATCATTTTTTTATTTATTATTACGCTTCAAATAATAGCTAAAGTCAAGTTAAGGATCACTGCAAATGTTTTGCGGGGCGATCAAATAGGTAGTTAGGCATTTTTTGTCAAATTATGCTCATTTCTGTTTGACGAATTGCCGAAAACTCCTCCCTATTGAATATATAATCCTTTGTTGAAGTACCCTAATTTTTTATTTATTAGTTATCTTGAAATATTAAGCATTGTCAATCCATGTAACGATCAAATAGGTTGTTAGTTAATTTGACCTTCTTATAGTCATTTCTACTCGAAGAACTTTAGGAAAATTGTGACTTTTTTTTATAGATAACACTATGTTGATGTATGATCATTTTTCTTATTTATTATTACGCTTCAAATAATAGCTAAAGTCAAGTTAAGGATCACTGCAAATGTTTTGCGGGGCGATCAAATAGGTAGTTAGGCATTTTTTGTCATATTATGCTCATTTCTGTTTGACGAATTGCCGAAAACTCCTACCTATTGAATATATAATCCTTTGTTGCAGTACCCTAATTTTTTATTTATTAGTTATCTTGAAATATTAAGCATTGTCAATCCATGTATCGATCAAATAGGTAGTTAGTCAATTTGACCTTCTTAAAGTCATTTCTACACGAAGAACTTTAGGAAAATTGTGACTTTTTTTTATAGATAACACAATGTTGATGTATGATCATTTTTTTATTAATTATTACGCTTCAAATAATAGCTAGAGTCAAGTTAAGGATCACTGCAAATGTTTTGCGCGGCGATCAAATAGGTAGTTCGGCATTTTTTTGTCATATTTTGCAAATTTCTGTGTGACAAATTGCCGAAAACTCCTAACTATTGAATATATAATCCTTTGTTGAAGAACCCTAATTTTTTATTTATTAGTTATCTTGAAATATTAAGCATTGTCATTCCATGTATCGATCAAATAGGTAGTTAGTTAATTTGACCTTCTTAAAGTCATTTCTACTCGAAGAACTTTAGGAAAATTGCGACTTTTTTTATAGATAACACTATGTTGATGTATGATCATTTTTTTATTTATTATTACGCTTCAAATAATAGCTAAAGTCAAGTTAAGGATCACTGCAAATGTTTTGCGGGGCGATCAAATAGGTAGTTAGGCATTTTTTGTCAAATTATGCTCATTTCTGTTTGACGAATTGCCGAAAACTCCTCCCTATTGAATATATAATCCTTTGTTGAAGTACCCTAATTTTTTATTTATTAGTTATCTTGAAATATTAAGCATTGTCAATCCATGTAACGATCAAATAGGTTGTTAGTTAATTTGACCTTCTTATAGTCATTTCTACTCGAAGAACTTTAGGAAAATTGTGACTTTTTTTTATAGATAACACTATGTTGATGTATGATCATTTTTCTTATTTATTATTACGCTTCAAATAATAGCTAAAGTCAAGTTAAGGATCACTGCAAATGTTTTGCGGGGCGATCAAATAGGTAGTTAGGCATTTTTTGTCATATTATGCTCATTTCTGTTTGACGAATTGCCGAAAACTCCTACCTATTGAATATATAATCCTTTGTTGCAGTACCCTAATTTTTTATTTATTAGTTATCTTGAAATATTAAGCATTGTCAATCCATGTATCGATCAAATAGGTAGTTAGTTAATTTGACCTTCTTAAAGTCATTTCTACTCGAAGAACTTTAGGAAAATTGTGACTTTTTTATAGATAACACAATGTCGATGTATGATCATTTTTTTATTAATTATTACGCTTCAAATAATAGCTAAAGTCAAGTTAAGGATCACTGCAAATGTTTTGCGCGGCGATCAAATAGGTAGTTCGGCATTTTTTGTCATATTTTGCTAATTTCTGTTTGACAAATTGCCGAAAACTCCTAACTATTGAATATATAATCCTTTGTTGCAGTACCCTAATTTTTTATTTATTAGTTATCTTGAAATATTAAGCATTGTCAATCCATGTATCGATCAAATAGGTAGTTAGTAAATTTGACCTTCTTAAAGTCATTTCTACTCGAAGAACTTTAGGAAAATTGCGACTTTTTTTTATAGATAACACTATGTTGATGTATGATCATTTTTTTATTTATTATTACGCTTCAAATAATAGCTAAAGTCAAGTTAAGGATCACTGCAAATGTTTTGCGGGGCGATCAAATAGGTAGTTAGGCATTTTTTGTCAAATTATGCTCATTTCTGTTTGACGAATTGCCGAAAACTCCTCCCTAATGAATATATAATCCTTTGTTGAAGTACCCTAATTTTTTATTTATTAGTTATCTTGAAATATTAAGCATTGTCAATCCATGTATCGATCAAATAGGTTGTTAGTTAATTTGACCTTCTTATAGTCATTTCTACTCGAAGAACTTTAGGAAAATTGCGACTTTTTTTTATAGATAACACTATGTTGATGTATGATCATTTTTTTATTTATTATTACGCTTCAAATAATAGCTAAAGTCAAGTTAAGGATCACTGCAAATGTTTTGCGGGGCGATCAAATAGGTAGTTTGGCATTTTTTGTCATATTATGCTCATTTCTGTTTGACGAATTGCCGAAAACTCCTACCTATTGAATATATAATCCTTTGTTGCAGTACCCTAATTTTTTATTTATTAGTTATCTTGAAATATTAAGCATTGTCAATCCATGTATCGATCAAATAGGTAGTTAGTTAATTTGACCTTCTTAAAGTCATTTCTACTCGAAGAACTTTAGGAAAATTGTGACTTTTTTATAGATAACACAATGTCGATGTATGATCATTTTTTTTTAATTATTACGCTTCAAATAATAGCTAGAGTCAAGTTAAGGATCACTGCAAATGTTTTGCGCGGCGATCAAATAGGTAGTTCGGCATTTTTTTGTCATATTTTGCCAATTTCTGTTTGACAAATTGCCGAAAACTCCTAACTATTGAATATATAATCCTTTGTTGCAGTACCCTAATTTTTTATTTATTTGTTATCTTGAAATATTAAGTATTGTCAATCCATGTATCGATCAAATAGGTAGTTAGTTAATTTGACCTTCATAAAGTCATTTCTACTCGAAGAACTTTAGGAAAATTGCGACTTTTTTTATAGATAACACTATGTTGATGTATGATCATTTTTTTATTTATTATTACGCTTCAAATAATAGCTAAAGTCAAGTTAAGGATCACTGCAAATGTTTTGCGGGGCGATCAAATTGGTAGTTAGGCATTTTTTCTCATATTATGCTCATTTCTGTTTGACGAATTGCCGAAAACTTCTCCCTATTGAATATATTATCCTTTGTTGAAGTACCCTAATTTTTTATTTATTAGTTATCTTGAAATATTAAGCATTGTCAATCCATGTATCGATCAAATAGGTAGTTAGTTAATTTGACCTTCTTAAAGTCATTTCTACTCGAAGAACCTTAGGAAAATTGCAACTTTTGTATAGATAACACTATGTTGATGTATGATCATTTTTCTTATTTATTATTACGCTTCAAATAATAGCTAAAGTCAAGTTAAGGATCACTGCAAATGTTTTGCGCGGCGATCAAATAGGTAGTTAGGCATTTTTTGTCATATTATGCTCATTTCTGTTTGACGAATTGCCGAAAACTCCTACCTATTGAATATATAATCCTTTGTTGCAGTACCCTAATTTTTTATTTATTAGTTATCTTGAAATATTAAGCATTGTCAATCCATGTATCGATCAAATAGGTAGTTAGTCAATTTGACCTTCTTAAAGTCATTTCTACACGAAGAACTTTAGGAAAATTGTGACTTTTTTTTATAGATAACACAATGTTGATGTATGATCATTTTTTTATTAATTATTACGCTTCAAATAATAGCTAGAGTCAAGTTAAGGATCACTGCAAATGTTTTGCGCGGCGATCAAATAGGTAGTTCGGCATTTTTTTGTCATATTTTGCTAATTTCTGTGTGACAAATTGCCGAAAACTCCTAACTATTGAATATATAATCCTTTGTTGAAGAACCCTAATTTTTTATTTATTAGTTATCTTGAAATATTAAGCATTGTCATTCCATGTATCGATCAAATAGGCAGTTAGTTAATTTGACCTTCTTAAAGTCATTTCTACTCGAAGAACTTTAGGAAAATTGCGACTTTTTTTATAGATAACACTATGTTGATGTATGATCATTTTTTTATTTATTATTACGCTTCAAATAATAGCTAAAGTCAAGTTAAGGATCACTGCAAATGTTTTGCGGGGCGATCAAATAGGTAGTTAGGCATTTTTTGTCAAATTATGCTCATTTCTGTTTGACGAATTGCCGAAAACTCCTCCCTATTGAATATATAATCCTTTGTTGAAGTACCCTAATTTTTTATTTATTAGTTATCTTGAAATATTAAGCATTGTCAATCCATGTAACGATCAAATAGGTTGTTAGTTAATTTGACCTTCTTATAGTCATTTCTACTCGAAGAACTTTAGGAAAATTGCGACTTTTTTTTATAGATAACACTATGTTGATGTATGATCATTTTTTTATTTTTTATTACGCTTCAAATAATAGCTAAAGTCAAGTTAAGGATCACTGCAAATGTTTTGCGGGGCGATCAAATAGGTAGTTTGGCATTTTTTGTCATATTATGCTCATTTCTGTTTGACGAATTGCCGAAAACTCCTCCCTATTGAATATATAATCCTTTGTTGAAGTACCCTAATTTTTTATTTATTAGTTATCTTGAAATATTAAGCATTGTCAATCCATGTATCGATCAAATAGGTAGTTAGTTAATTTGACCTTCTTAAAGTCATTTCTACTCGAAGAACCTTAGGAAAATTGCGAATTTTGTATAGATAACACTATGTTGATGTATGATCATTTTTTTATTTATTATTACGCTTCAAGTAATAGCTAGAGTCAAGTTAAGGATCACTGCAAATGTCAAGCGCGGCGATCAAATAGGTAGTTAGGCATTTTTTGTCATATTATGCTCATTTCTGTTTGACGAATTGCAGAAAACTCCTACCTATTGAATATATAATCCTTTGTTGCAGTACCCTAATTTTTTATTTATTAGTTATCTTGAAATATTAAGCATTGTCAATCCATGTATCGATCAAATAGGTAGTTAGTTAATTTGACCTTCTTAAAGTCATTTCTACTCGAAGAACCTTAGGAAAATTGTGACTTTTGAATAGAAAACACTATGTTGATGTATGATCATTTTTTTATTTATTATTACGCTTCAAATAATAGCTAAGGTCAAGTTAAGGATCACTGCAAATGTTTTGCGGGGCGATCAAATAGGTAGTTAGGCATTTTTTGTCAAATTATGCTCATTTCTGTTTGACGAATTGCCGAAAACTCCTCCCTAATGAATATATAATCCTTTGTTGAAGTACCCTATTTTTTTATTTATTAGTTATCTTGAAATATTAAGCATTGTCAATCCATGTATCGATCAAATAGGTAGTTAGTTAATTTGACCTTCTTAAAGTCATTTCTACTCGAAGAGCCTTAGGAAAATTGCGACTTTTTTTATAGATAACACTATGTTGATGTATGATCTTTTTTTTTTTTATTATTACGCTTCAAATAATAGCTAAAGTCAAGTTAAGGATCACTGCAAATGTTTTGCGGGGCGATCAAATTGGTAGTTAGGCATTTTTTGTCATATTATGCTCATTTCTGTTTGACGAATTGCCGAAAACTCCTACCTATTGAATATATAATCCTTTGTTGCAGTACCCTAATTTTTTATTTATTAGTTATCTTGAAATATTAAGCATTGTCAATCCATGTATCGATCAAATAGGTAGTTAGTCAATTTGACCTTCTTAAAGTCATTTCTACACGAAGAACTTTAGGAAAATTGTGACTTTTTTTTATAGATAACACAATGTTGATGTATGATCATTTTTTTATTAATTATTACGCTTCAAATAATAGCTAGAGTCAAGTTAAGGATCACTGCAAATGTTTTGCGCGGCGATCAAATAGGTAGTTCGGCATTTTTTTGTCATATTTTGCTAATTTCTGTGTGACAAATTGCCGAAAACTCCTAACTATTGAATATATAATCCTTTGTTGCAGTACCCTAATTTTTTATTTCTTAGTTATCTTGAAATATTAAGTATTGTCAATCCATGTATCGATCAAATAGGTAGTTAGTTAATTTGACCTTCATAAAGTCATTTCTACTCGAAGAACTTTAGGAAAATTGCGACTTTTTTTATAGATAACACTATGTTGATGTATGATCATTTTTTTATTTATTATTACGCTTCAAATAATAGCTAAAGTCAAGTTAAGGATCACTGCAAATGTTTTGCGGGGCGATCAAATTGGTAGTTAGGCATTTTTTCTCATATTATGCTCATTTCTGTTTGACGAATTGCCGAAAACTCCTCCCTATTGAATATATTATCCTTTGTTGAAGTACCCTAATTTTTTATTTATTAGTTATCTTGAAATATTAAGCATTGTCAATCCATGTATCGATCAAATAGGTAGTTAGTAAATTTGACCTTCTTAAAGTCATTTCTACTCGAAGAACCTTAGGAAAAATGCAACTTTTGTATAGATAACACTATGTTGATGTATGATCATTTTTCTTATTTATTATTACGCTTCAAATAATAGCTAAAGTCAAGTTAAGGATCACTGCAAATGTTTTGCGGGGCGATCAAATAGGTAGTTAGGCATTTTTTTGTCATATTATGCTCATTTCTGTTTGACGAATTGCCGAAAACTCCTACCTATTGAATATATAATCCTTTGTTGCAGTACCCTAATTTTTTATTTATTAGTTATCTTGAAATATTAAGCATTGTCAATCCATGTATCGATCAAATAGGTAGTTAGTCAATTTGACCTTCTTAAAGTCATTTCTACACGAAGAACTTTAGGAAAATTGTGACTTTTTTTTTATAGATAACACAATGTTGATGTATGATCATTTTTTTATTAATTATTACGCTTCAAATAATAGCTAGAGTCAAGTTAAGGATCACTGCAAATGTTTTGCGCGGCGATCAAATAGGTAGTTCGGCATTTTTTTGTCATATTTTGCTAATTTCTGTGTGACAAATTGCCGAAAACTCCTAACTATTGAATATATAATCCTTTGTTGAAGAACCCTAATTTTTTATTTATTAGTTATCTTGAAATATTAAGCATTGTCATTCCATGTATCGATCAAATAGGTAGTTAGTTAATTTGACCTTCTTAAAGTCATTTCTACTCGAAGAACTTTAGGAAAATTGCGACTTTTTTTATAGATAACACTATGTTGATGTATGATCATTTTTTTATTTATTATTATGCTTCAAATAATAGCTAAAGTCAAGTTAAGGATCACTGCAAATGTTTTGGGGGGCGATCAAATAGGTAGTTAGGCATTTTTTGTCAAATTATGCTCATTTCTGTTTGACGAATTGCCGAAAACTCCTCCCTATTGAATATATAATCCTTTGTTGAAGTACCCTAATTTTTTATTTATTAGTTATCTTGAAATATTAAGCATTGTCAATCCATGTAACGATCAAATAGGTTGTTAGTTAATTTGACCTTCTTATAGTCATTTCTACTCGAAGAACTTTAGGAAAATTGTGACTTTTTTTTATAGATAACACTATGTTGATGTATGATCATTTTTCTTATTTATTATTACGCTTCAAATAATAGCTAAAGTCAAGTTAAGGATCACTGCAAATGTTTTGCGGGGCGATCAAATAGGTAGTTAGGCATTTTTTGTCATATTATGCTCATTTCTGTTTGACGAATTGCCGAAAACTCCTACCTATTGAATATATAATCCTTTGTTGCAGTACCCTAATTTTTTATTTATTAGTTATCTTGAAATATTAAGCATTGTCAATCCATGTATCGATCAAATAGGTAGTTAGTCAATTTGACCTTCTTAAAGTCATTTCTACACGTAGAACTTTAGGAAAATTGTGACTTTTTTTTATAGATAACACAATGTTGATGTATGATCATTTTTTTATTAATTATTACGCTTCAAATAATAGCTAGAGTCAAGTTAAGGATCACTGCAAATGTTTTGCGCGGCGATCAAATAGGTAGTTCGGCATTTTTTTGTCATATTTTGCTAATTTCTGTGTGACAAATTGCCGAAAACTCCTAACTATTGAATATATAATCCTTTGTTGAAGAACCCTAATTTTTTATTTATTAGTTATCTTGAAATATTAAGCATTGTCATTCCATGTATCGATCAAATAGGTAGTTAGTTAATTTGACCTTCTTAAAGTCATTTCTACTCGAAGAACTTTAGGAAAATTGCGACTTTTTTTATAGATAACACTATGTTGATGTATGATCATTTTTTTATTTATTATTACGCTTCAAATAATAGCTAAAGTCAAGTTAAGGATCACTGCAAATGTTTTGCGGGGCGATCAAATAGGTAGTTAGGCATTTTTTGTCAAATTATGCTCATTTCTGTTTGACGAATTGCCGAAAACTCCTCCCTATTGAATATATAATCCTTTGTTGAAGTACCCTAATTTTTTATTTATTAGTTATCTTGAAATATTAAGCATTGTCAATCCATGTAACGATCAAATAGGTTGTTAGTTAATTTGACCTTCTTATAGTCATTTCTACTCGAAGAACTTTAGGAAAATTGTGACTTTTTTTTATAGATAACACTATGTTGATGTATGATCATTTTTCTTATTTATTATTACGCTTCAAATAATAGCTAAAGTCAAGTTAAGGATCACTGCAAATGTTTTGCGGGGCGATCAAATAGGTAGTTAGGCATTTTTTGTCATATTATGCTCATTTCTGTTTGACGAATTGCCGAAAACTCCTACCTATTGAATATATAATCCTTTGTTGCAGTACCCTAATTTTTTATTTATTAGTTATCTTGAAATATTAAGCATTGTCAATCCATGTATCGATCAAATAGGTAGTTAGTTAATTTGACCTTCTTAAAGTCATTTCTACTCGAAGAACTTTAGGAAAATTGTGACTTTTTTATAGATAACACAATGTCGATGTATGATCATTTTTTTATTAATTATTACGCTTCAAATAATAGCTAGAGTAAAGTTAAGGATCACTGCAAATGTTTTGCGCGGCGATCAAATAGGTAGTTCGGCATTTTTTTGTCATATTTTGCTAATTTCTGTGTGACAAATTGCCGAAAACTCCTAACTATTGAATATATAATCCTTTGTTGAAGAACCCTAATTTTTTATTTATTAGTTATCTTGAAATATTAAGCATTGTCATTCCATGTATCGATCAAATAGGTAGTTAGTTAATTTGACCTTCTTAAAGTCATTTCTACTCGAAGAACTTTAGGAAAATTGCGACTTTTTTTATAGATAACACTATGTTGATGTATGATCATTTTTTTATTTATTATTATGCTTCAAATAATAGCTAAAGTCAAGTTAAGGATCACTGCAAATGTTTTGGGGGGCGATCAAATAGGTAGTTAGGCATTTTTTGTCAAATTATGCTCATTTCTGTTTGACGAATTGCCGAAAACTCCTCCCTATTGAATATATAATCCTTTGTTGAAGTACCCTAATTTTTTATTTATTAGTTATCTTGAAATATTAAGCATTGTCAATCCATGTAACGATCAAATAGGTTGTTAGTTAATTTGACCTTCTTATAGTCATTTCTACTCGAAGAACTTTAGGAAAATTGTGACTTTTTTTTATAGATAACACTATGTTGATGTATGATCATTTTTCTTATTTATTATTACGCTTCAAATAATAGCTAAAGTCAAGTTAAGGATCACTGCAAATGTTTTGCGGGGCGATCAAATAGGTAGTTAGGCATTTTTTGTCATATTATGCTCATTTCTGTTTGACGAATTGCCGAAAACTCCTACCTATTGAATATATAATCCTTTGTTGCAGTACCCTAATTTTTTATTTATTAGTTATCTTGAAATATTAAGCATTGTCAATCCATGTATCGATCAAATAGGTAGTTAGTCAATTTGACCTTCTTAAAGTCATTTCTACACGTAGAACTTTAGGAAAATTGTGACTTTTTTTTATAGATAACACAATGTTGATGTATGATCATTTTTTTATTAATTATTACGCTTCAAATAATAGCTAGAGTCAAGTTAAGGATCACTGCAAATGTTTTGCGCGGCGATCAAATAGGTAGTTCGGCATTTTTTTGTCATATTTTGCTAATTTCTGTGTGACAAATTGCCGAAAACTCCTAACTATTGAATATATAATCCTTTGTTGAAGAACCCTAATTTTTTATTTATTAGTTATCTTGAAATATTAAGCATTGTCATTCCATGTATCGATCAAATAGGTAGTTAGTTAATTTGACCTTCTTAAAGTCATTTCTACTCGAAGAACTTTAGGAAAATTGCGACTTTTTTTATAGATAACACTATGTTGATGTATGATCATTTTTTTATTTATTATTACGCTTCAAATAATAGCTAAAGTCAAGTTAAGGATCACTGCAAATGTTTTGCGGGGCGATCAAATAGGTAGTTAGGCATTTTTTGTCAAATTATGCTCATTTCTGTTTGACGAATTGCCGAAAACTCCTCCCTATTGAATATATAATCCTTTGTTGAAGTACCCTAATTTTTTATTTATTAGTTATCTTGAAATATTAAGCATTGTCAATCCATGTAACGATCAAATAGGTTGTTAGTTAATTTGACCTTCTTATAGTCATTTCTACTCGAAGAACTTTAGGAAAATTGTGACTTTTTTTTATAGATAACACTATGTTGATGTATGATCATTTTTCTTATTTATTATTACGCTTCAAATAATAGCTAAAGTCAAGTTAAGGATCACTGCAAATGTTTTGCGGGGCGATCAAATAGGTAGTTAGGCATTTTTTGTCATATTATGCTCATTTCTGTTTGACGAATTGCCGAAAACTCCTACCTATTGAATATATAATCCTTTGTTGCAGTACCCTAATTTTTTATTTATTAGTTATCTTGAAATATTAAGCATTGTCAATCCATGTATCGATCAAATAGGTAGTTAGTTAATTTGACCTTCTTAAAGTCATTTCTACTCGAAGAACTTTAGGAAAATTGTGACTTTTTTATAGATAACACAATGTCGATGTATGATCATTTTTTTATTAATTATTACGCTTCAAATAATAGCTAGAGTAAAGTTAAGGATCACTGCAAATGTTTTGCGCGGCGATCAAATAGGTAGTTCGGCATTTTTTGTCATATTTTGCTAATTTCTGTTTGACAAATTGCCGAAAACTCCTAACTATTGAATATATAATCCTTTGTTGCAGTACCCTAATTTTTTATTTATTAGTTATCTTGAAATATTAAGCATTGTCAATCCATGTATCGATCAAATAGGTAGTTAGTAAATTTAACCTTCTTAAAGTCATTTCTACTCGAAGAACTTTAGGAAAATTGCGACTTTTTTTTATAGATAACACTATGTTGATGTATGATCATTTTTTTATTTATTATTACGCTTCAAATAATAGCTAAAGTCAAGTTAAGGATCACTGCAAATGTTTTGCGGGGCGATCAAATAGGTAGTTAGGCATTTTTTGTCAAATTATGCTCATTTCTGTTTGACGAATTGCCGAAAACTCCTCCCTAATGAATATATAATCCTTTGTTGAAGTACCCTAATTTTTTATTTATTAGTTATCTTGAAATATTAAGCATTGTCAATCCATGTATCGATCAAATAGGTTGTTAGTTAATTTGACCTTCTTATAGTCATTTCTACTCGAAGAACTTTAGGAAAATTGCGACTTTTTTTATAGATAACACTATGTTGATGTATGATCATTTTTTATTTATTATTACGCTTCAAATAATAGCTAAAGTCAAGTTAAGGATCACTGCAAATGTTTTGCGGGGCGATCAAATAGGTAGTTTGGCATTTTTTGTCATATTATGCTCATTTCTGTTTGACGAATTGCCGAAAACTCCTACCTATTGAATATATAATCCTTTGTTGCAGTACCCTAATTTTTTATTTATTAGTTATCTTGAAATATTAAGCATTGTCAATCCATGTATCGATCAAATAGGTAGTTAGTTAATTTGACCTTCTTAAAGTCATTTCTACTCGAAGAACTTTAGGAAAATTGTGACTTTTTTATAGATAACACAATGTCGATGTATGATCATTTTTTTTTAATTATTACGCTTCAAATAATAGCTAGAGTCAAGTTAAGGATCACTGCAAATGTTTTGCGCGGCGATCAAATAGGTAGTTCGGCATTTTTTTGTCATATTTTGCCAATTTCTGTTTGACAAATTGCCGAAAACTCCTAACTATTGAATATATAATCCTTTGTTGCAGTACCCTAATTTTTTATTTATTAGTTATCTTGAAATATTAAGTATTGTCAATCCATGTATCGATCAAATAGGTAGTTAGTTAATTTGACCTTCATAAAGTCATTTCTACTCGAAGAACTTTAGGAAAATTGCGACTTTTTTTATAGATAACACTATGTTGATGTATGATCATTTTTTTATTTATTATTACGCTTCAAATAATAGCTAAAGTCAAGTTAAGGATCACTGCAAATGTTTTGCGGGGCGATCAAATTGGTAGTTAGGCATTTTTTCTCATATTATGCTCATTTCTGTTTGACGAATTGCCGAAAACTCCTCCCTATTGAATATATTATCCTTTGTTGAAGTACCCTAATTTTTTATTTATTAGTTATCTTGAAATATTAAGCATTGTCAATCCATGTATCGATCAAATAGGTAGTTAGTTAATTTGACCTTCTTAAAGTCATTTCTACTCGAAGAATCTTAGGAAAATTGCAACTTTTGTATAGATAACACTATGTTGATGTATGATCATTTTTCTTATTTATTATTACGCTTCAAATAATAGCTAAAGTCAAGTTAAGGATCACTGCAAATGTTTTGCGCGGCGATCAAATAGGTAGTTAGGCATTTTTTGTCATATTATGCTCATTTCTGTTTGACGAATTGCCGAAAACTCCTACCTATTGAATATATAATCCTTTGTTGCAGTACCCTAATTTTTTATTTATTAGTTATCTTGAAATATTAAGCATTGTCAATCCATGTATCGATCAAATAGGTAGTTAGTCAATTTGACCTTCTTAAAGTCATTTCTACACGAAGAACTTTAGGAAAATTGTGACTTTTTTTTATAGATAACACAATGTTGATGTATGATCATTTTTTTATTAATTATTACGCTTCAAATAATAGCTAGAGTCAAGTTAAGGATCACTGCAAATGTTTTGCGCGGCGATCAAATAGGTAGTTCGGCATTTTTTTGTCATATTTTGCTAATTTCTGTGTGACAAATTGCCGAAAACTCCTAACTATTGAATATATAATCCTTTGTTGAAGAACCCTAATTTTTTATTTATTAGTTATCTTGAAATATTAAGCATTGTCATTCCATGTATCGATCAAATAGGTAGTTAGTTAATTTGACCTTCTTAAAGTCATTTCTACTCGAAGAACTTTAGGAAAATTGCGACTTTTTTTGTAGATAACACTATGTTGTTGTATGATCATTTTTTTATTTATTATTACGCTTCAAATAATAGCTAAAGTCAAGTTAAGGATCACTGCAAATGTTTTGCGGGGCGATCAAATAGGTAGTTAGGCATTTTTTGTCAAATTATGCTCATTTCTGTTTGACGAATTGCCGAAAACTCCTCCCTATTGAATATATAATCCTTTGTTGAAGTACCCTAATTTTTTATTTATTAGTTATCTTGAAATATTAAGCATTGTCAATCCATGTAACGATCAAATAGGTTGTTAGTTAATTTGACCTTCTTATAGTCATTTCTACTCGAAGAACTTTAGGAAAATTTCGACTTTTTTTTATAGATAACACTATGTTGATGTATGATCATTTTTTTATTTATTATTACGCTTCAAATAATAGCTAAAGTCAAGTTAAGGATCACTGCAAATGTTTTGCGGGGCGATCAAATAGGTAGTTTGGCATTTTTTGTCATATTATGCTCATTTCTGTTTGACGAATTGCCGAAAACTCCTCCCTATTGAATATATAATCCTTTGTTGAAGTACCCTAATTTTTTATTTATTAGTTATCTTGAAATATTAAGCATTGTCAATCCATGTATCGATCAAATAGGTAGTTAGTTAATTTGACCTTCTTAAAGTCATTTCTACTCGAAGAACCTTAGGAAAATTGCGAATTTTGTATAGATAACACTATGTTGATGTATGATCATTTTTTTATTTATTATTACGCTTCAAGTAATAGCTAGAGTCAAGTTAAGGATCACTGCAAATGTCAAGCGCGGCGATCAAATAGGTAGTTAGGCATTTTTTGTCATATTATGCTCATTTCTGTTTGACGAATTGCAGAAAACTCCTACCTATTGAATATATAATCCTTTGTTGCAGTACCCTAATTTTTTATTTATTAGTTATCTTGAAATATTAAGCATTGTCAATCCATGTATCGATCAAATAGGTAGTTAGTAAATTTGACCTTCTTAAAGTCATTTCTACTCGAAGAACCTTAGGAAAATTGCAACTTTTGTATAGATAACACTATGTTGATGTATGATCATTTTTCTTATTTATTATTACGCTTCAAATAATAGCTAAAGTCAAGTTAAGGATCACTGCAAATGTTTTGCGGGGCGATCAAATAGGTAGTTAGGCATTTTTTGTCATATTATGCTCATTTCTGTTTGACGAATTGCCGAAAACTCCTACCTATTGAATATATAATCCTTTGTTGCAGTACCCTAATTTTTTATTTATTAGTTATCTTGAAATATTAAGCATTGTCAATCCATGTATCGATCAAATAGGTAGTTAGTCAATTTGACCTTCTTAAAGTCATTTCTACACGAAGAACTTTAGGAAAATTGTGACTTTTTTTTATAGATAACACAATGTTGATGTATGATCATTTTTTTATTAATTATTACGCTTCAAATAATAGCTAGAGTCAAGTTAAGGATCACTGCAAATGTTTTGCGCGGCGATCAAATAGGTAGTTCGGCATTTTTTTGTCATATTTTGCTAATTTCTGTGTGACAAATTGCCGAAAACTCCTAACTATTGAATATATAATCCTTTGTTGAAGAACCCTAATTTTTTATTTATTAGTTATCTTGAAATATTAAGCATTGTCATTCCATGTATCGATCAAATAGGTAGTTAGTTAATTTGACCTTCTTAAAGTCATTTCTACTCGAAGAACTTTAGGAAAATTGCGACTTTTTTTATAGATAACACTATGTTGATGTATGATCATTTTTTTATTTATTATTATGCTTCAAATAATAGCTAAAGTCAAGTTAAGGATCACTGCAAATGTTTTGCGGGGCGATCAAATAGGTAGTTAGGCATTTTTTGTCAAATTATGCTCATTTCTATTTGACGAATTGCCGAAAACTCCTCCCTATTGAATATATAATCCTTTGTTGAAGTACCCTAATTTTTTATTTATTAGTTATCTTGAAATATTAAGCATTGTCAATCCATGTAACGATCAACTAGGTTGTTAGTTAATTTGACCTTCTTATAGTCATTTCTACTCGAAGAACTTTAGGAAAATTGCGACTTTTTTTTATAGATAACACTATGTTGATGTATGATCATTTTTTTATTTATTATTACGCTTCAAATAATAGCTAAAGTCAAGTTAAGGATCACTGCAAATGTTTTGCGGGGCGATCAAATAGGTAGTTTGGCATTTTTTGTCATATTATGCTCATTTCTGTTTGACGAATTGCCGAAAACTCCTCCCTATTGAATATATAATCCTTTGTTGAAGTACCCTAATTTTTTATTTATTAGTTATCTTGAAATATTAAGCATTGTCAATCCATTTAACGATCAACTAGGTTGTTAGTTAATTTGACCTTCTTATAGTCATTTCTACTCGAAGAACTTTAGGAAAATTGCGACTTTTTTTTATAGATAACACTATGTTGATGTATGATCATTTTTTTATTTATTATTACGCTTCAAATAATAGCTAAAGTCAAGTTAAGGATCACTGCAAATGTTTTGCGGGGCGATCAAATAGGTAGTTTGGCATTTTTTGTCATATTATGCTCATTTCTGTTTGACGAATTGCCGAAAACTCCTCCCTATTGAATATATAATCCTTTGTTGAAGTACCCTAATCTTTTATTTATTAGTTATCTTGAAATATTAAGCATTGTCAATCCATGTATCGATCAAATAGGTAGTTAGTTAATTTGACCTTCTTAAAGTCATTTCTACTCGAAGAACCTTAGGAAAATTGCGAATTTTGTATAGATAACACTATGTTGATGTATGATCATTTTTTTATTTATTATTACGCTTCAAGTAATAGCTAGAGTCAAGTTAAGGATCACTGCAAATGTCAAGCGCGGCGATCAAATAGGTAGTTAGGCATTTTTTGTCATATTATGCTCATTTCTGTTTGACGAATTGCAGAAAACTCCTACCTATTGAATATATAATCCTTTGTTGCAGTACCCTAATTTTTTATTTATTAGTTATCTTGAAATATTAAGCATTGTCAATCCATGTATCGATCAAATAGGTAGTTAGTTAATTTGACCTTCTTAAAGTCATTTCTACTCGAAGAACCTTAGGAAAATTGTGACTTTTGAATAGAAAACACTATGTTGATGTATGATCATTTTTTTATTTATTATTACGCTTCAAGTAATAGCTAGAGTCAAGTTAAGGATCACTGCAAATGTCAAGCGCGGCGATCAAATTGGTAGTTAGGCATTTTTTGTCATATTATGCTCATTTCTGTTTGACGAATTGCAGAAAACTCCTACCTATTGAATATATAATCCTTTGTTGCAGTACCCTAATTTTTTATTTTTTAGTTATCTTGAAATATTAAGCATTGTCTATCCATGTATCGTTCAAATAGGTAGTTAGTTAATTTGACCATCTTAAAGTCATTTCTACTCGACGAACCTTAGGAAAATTGCGACTTTTTTATAGATAACACTATGTTGATGTATGATCATTTTTTTATTAATTATTACGCTTCAAATAATAGCTAGAGTCAAGTTAAGGATCACTGCAAATATTTTGCGCGGCGATCAAATATGTAGTTCGGCATTTTTTGTCAAATTTTGCAAATTTCTGTTTGACGAATTGCCGAAAACTCCTAACTATTGAATATATAATCCTTTGTTGAAGTATCCTAATTTTTAATTTATTAGTTATCTTGAAATTTTAATCATTGTCAAACCATGTATCGATCAAATAGGTAGTTAGTTAATTTTACCTTCTTAAAGTCATTTCTACTCGAAGAACCTTAGGAAAATTGCGACTTTTGTATAGATAACACTATGTTGATGTATGATCATTTTTTTATTTATTATTACGCTTCAAATAATAGCTAAAGTCAAGTTAAGGATCACTGCAAATGTTTTGCGGGGCGATCAAATAGGTAGTTAGGCATTTTTTGTCATATTATGCTCATTTCTGTTTGACGAATTGCCCAAAACTCCTACCTATTGAATATATAATCCTTTGTTGAAGTACCCTAATTTTTTATTTATTAGTTATCTTGAAATATTAAGCATTGTCAATCCATGTATCGATCAAATAGGTAGTTAGTTAATTTGACCTTCTTAAAGTCATTTCTACTCGAAGAACTTTAGGAAAATTGCGACTTTTTTTATAGATAACACTATGTTGATGTATGATCATTTTTTTATTTATTATTATGCTTCAAATAATAGCTAAAGTCAAGTTAAGGATCACTGCAAATGTTTTGCGGGGCGATCAAATAGGTAGTTAGGCATTTTTTGTCAAATTATGCTCATTTCTGTTTGACGAATTGCCGAAAACTCCTCCCTATTGAATATATAATCCTTTGTTGAAGTACCCTAATTTTTTATTTATTAGTTATCTTGAAATATTAAGCATTGTCAATCCATGTAACGATCAACTAGGTTGTTAGTTAATTTGACCTTCTTATAGTCATTTCTACTCGAAGAACTTTAGGAAAATTGCGACTTTTTTTTATAGATAACACTATGTTGATGTATGATCATTTTTTTATTTATTATTACGCTTCAAATAATAGCTAAAGTCAAGTTAAGGATCACTGCAAATGTTTTGCGGGGCGATCAAATAGGTAGTTTGGCATTTTTTGTCATATTATGCTCATTTCTGTTTGACGAATTGCCGAAAACTCCTCCCTATTGAATATATAATCCTTTGTTGAAGTACCCTAATTTTTTATTTATTAGTTATCTTGAAATATTAAGCATTGTCAATCCATGTAATGATCAACTAGGTTGTTAGTTAATTTGACCTTCTTATAGTCATTTCTACTCGAAGAACTTTAGGAAAATTGCGACTTTTTTTTATAGATAACACTATGTTGATGTATGATCATTTTTTTATTTATTATTACGCTTCAAGTAATAGCTAGAGTCAAGTTAAGGATCACTGCAAATGTCAAGCGCGGCGATCAAATAGGTAGTTAGGCATTTTTTGTCATATTATGCTCATTTCTGTTTGACGAATTGCAGAAAACTCCTACCTATTGAATATATAATCCTTTGTTGCAGTACCCTAATTTTTTATTTTTTAGTGATCTTGAAATATTAAGCATTGTCTATCCATGTATCGTTCAAATAGGTAGTTAGTTAATTTGACCATCTTAAAGTCATTTCTACTCGACGAACCTTAGGAAAATTGCGACTTTTTTATAGATAACACTATGTTGATGTATGATCATTTTTTTTATTATTTATTACGCTTCAAATAATAGCTAGAGTCAAGTTAAGGATCACTGCAAATGTTTTGCGCGGCGAACAAATATGTAGTTCGGCATTTTTTTCAAATTTTGCAAATTTCTGTTTGACGAATTGCCGAAAACTCCTAACTATTGAATATATAATCCTTTGTTGAAGTGTCCTAATTTTTTATTTATTAGTTATCTTGAAATTTTAATCATTGTCAAACCATGTATCGATCAAATAGGTAGTTAGTTAATTTTACCTTCTTAAAGTCATTTCTACTCGAAGAACCTTAGGAAAATTGCGACATTTGTATAGATAACACTATGTTGATGTATGATCGTTTTTTTATTTATTATTACGCTTCAAATAATAGCTAAAGTCAAGTTAAGGATCACTGCAAATGTTTTGCGGGGCGATCAAATAGGTAGTTAGGCATTTTTTGTCATATTATGCTCATTTCTGTTTGACGAATTGCCGAAAACTCCTACCTATTGAATATATAATCCTTTGTTGCAGTACCCTAATTTTTTATTTATTAGTTATCTTGAAATATTAAGCATTGTCAATCCATGTATAGATCAAATAGGTAGTTAGTTAATTTGACCTTCTTAAAGTCATTTCTACTCGAAGAACTTTAGGAAAATTGCGACTTT
Organism: Rhodomyrtus psidioides; assembly: GCA_021437785.1. Lineage (NCBI taxonomy): Eukaryota > Viridiplantae > Streptophyta > Magnoliopsida > Myrtales > Myrtaceae > Rhodomyrtus > Rhodomyrtus psidioides. The sequence continues at coordinate 4,782,027 of JAILYB010000062.1, read as the reverse complement.
TTTTATAGATAACACAATGTTGATGTATGATCATTTTTTTATTAATTATTACGCTTCAAATAATAGCTAGAGTCAATTTATGGATCACTGCAAATGTTTTGCGCGGCGATCAAATAGGTAGTTCGTCATTTTTTGTCATATTTTGCTAATTTCTGTTTGACAAATTGCCGAAAACTCCTAACTATTGAATATATAATCATTTGTTGCAGTACCCTAATTTTTTATTTGTTAGTTATCTTGAAATATTTAGCATTGTCAATCCATGTATCGATCAAATAGGTAGTTAGTTAATTTGACCTTCATAAAGTCATTTCTACTCGAAGAACTTTAGGAAAATTGCGACTTTTTTTATAGATAACACTATGTTGATGTATGATCATTTTTTTATTTATTATTACGCTTCAAATAATAGCTAAAGTCAAGTTAAGGATCACTGCAAATGTTTTACGGGGCGATCAAATAGGTAGTTAGGCATTTTTTGTCAACTTATGCTCATTTCTGTTTGACGAATTGCCGAAAACTCCTCCCTATTGAATATAAAATCCTTTGTTGAAGTACCCTAATTTTTTATTTATTAGTTATCTTGAAATATTAAGCATTGTCAGTCCATGTATCGATCAAATAGGTAGTTAGTTAATTTTACCTTCTTAAAGTCATTTCTACTCGAAGAACCTTAGGAAAATTGCGACATTTGTATAGATAACACTATGTTGATGTATGATCGTTTTTTTATTTATTATTACGCTTCAAATAATAGCTAAAGTCAAGTTAAGGATCACTGCAAATGTTTTGCGGGGCGATCAAATAGGTAGTTAGGCATTTTTTGTCATATTATGCTCATTTCTGTTTGACGAATTGCCGAAAACTCCTACCTATTGAATATATAATCCTTTGTTGCAGTACCCTAATTTTTTATTTATTAGTTATCTTGAAATATTAAGCATTGTCAATCCATGTATAGATCAAATAGGTAGTTAGTTAATTTGACCTTCTTAAAGTCATTTCTACTCGAAGAACTTTAGGAAAATTGCGACTTTTTTTATAGATAACACAATGTTGATGTATGATCATTTTTTTATTAATTATTACGCTTCAAATAATAGCTAGAGTCAATTTATGGATCACTGCAAATGTTTTGCGCGGCGATCAAATAGGTAGTTCGGCATTTTTTGTCATATTTTGCTAATTTCTGTTTGACAAATTGCCGAAAACTCCTAACTATTGAATATATAATCATTTGTTGCAGTACCCTAATTTTTTATTTGTTAGTTATCTTGAAATATTTAGCATTGTCAATCCATGTATCGATCAAATAGGTAGTTAGTTAATTTGACCTTCATAAAGTCATTTCTACTCGAAGAACTTTAGGAAAATTGCGACTTTTTTTATAGATAACACTATGTTGATGTATGATCATTTTTTTATTTATTATTACGCTTCAAATAATAGCTAAAGTCAAGTTAAGGATCACTGCAAATGTTTTACGGGGCGATCAAATAGGTAGTTAGGCATTTTTTGTCAACTTATGCTCATTTCTGTTTGACGAATTGCCGAAAACTCCTCCCTATTGAATATAAAATCCTTTGTTGAAGTACCCTAATTTTTTATTTATTAGTTATCTTGAAATATTAAGCATTGTCAGTCCATGTATCGATCAAATAGGTAGTTAGTTAATTTGACCTTCTTAAAGTCATTTCTACTCGAAGAGCCTTAGGAAAATTGCGACTTTTATATAGATAACACTATGTTGATGTATGATCTTTTTTTTTTTATTATTATTACGCTTCAAATAATAGCTAAAGTCAAGTTAAGGATCACTGCAAATGTTTTGCGGGGCGATCAAATAGGTAGTTAGGCATTTTTTGTCATATTATGCTCATTTCTGTTTGACGAATTGCCGAAAACTCCTACCTATTGAATATATAATCCTTTGTTGCAGTACCCTAATTTTTTATTTATTAGTTATCTTGAAATATTAAGCATTGTCAATCCATGTATCGATCAAATAGGTAGTTAGTCAATTTGACCTTCTTAAAGTCATTTCTACACGAAGAACTTTAGGAAAATTGTGACTTTTTTTTATAGATAACACAATGTTGATGTATGATCATTTTTTTATTAATTATTACGCTTCAAATAATAGCTAGAGTCAAGTTAAGGATCACTGCAAATGTTTTGCGCGGCGATCAAATAGGTAGTTCGGCATTTTTTTGTCATATTTTGCTAATTTCTGTGTGACAAATTGCCGAAAACTCCTAACTATTGAATATATAATCCATTGTTGCAGTACCCTAATTTTTTATTTATTAGTTATCTTGAAATATTAAGTATTGTCAATCCATGTATCGATCAAATAGGTAGTTAGTTAATTTGACCTTCATAAAGTCATTTCTACTCGAAGAACTTTAGGAAAATTGCGACTTTTTTTATAGATAACACTATGTTGATGTATGATCATTTTTTTATTTATTATTACGCTTCAAATAATAGCTAAAGTCAAGTTAAGGATCACTGCAAATGTTTTGCGGGGCGATCAAATTGGTAGTTAGGCATTTTTTCTCATATTATGCTCATTTCTGTTTGACGAATTGCCGAAAACTCCTCCCTATTGAATATATTATCCTTTGTTGAAGTACCCTAATTTTTTATTTATTAGTTATCTTGAAATATTAAGCATTGTCAATCCATGTATCGATCAAATAGGTAGTTAGTAAATTTGACCTTCTTAAAGTCATTTCTACTCGAAGAACCTTAGGAAAATTGCAACTTTTGTATAGATAACACTATGTTGATGTATGATCATTTTTCTTATTTATTATTACGCTTCAAATAATAGCTAAAGTCAAGTTAAGGATCACTGCAAATGTTTTGCGGGGCGATCAAATAGGTAGTTAGGCATTTTTTGTCATATTATGCTCATTTCTGTTTGACGAATTGCCGAAAACTCCTACCTATTGAATATATAATCCTTTGTTGCAGTACCCTAATTTTTTATTTATTAGTTATCTTGAAATATTAAGCATTGTCAATCCATGTATCGATCAAATAGGTAGTTAGTCAATTTGACCTTCTTAAAGTCATTTCTACACGAAGAACTTTAGGAAAATTGTGACTTTTTTTTATAGATAACACAATGTTGATGTATGATCATTTTTTTATTAATTATTACGCTTCAAATAATAGCTAGAGTCAAGTTAAGGATCACTGCAAATGTTTTGCGCGGCGATCAAATAGGTAGTTCGGCATTTTTTTGTCATATTTTGCTAATTTCTGTGTGACAAATTGCCGAAAACTCCTAACTATTGAATATATAATCCTTTGTTGAAGAACCCTAATTTTTTATTTATTAGTTATCTTGAAATATTAAGCAATGTCATTCCATGTATCGATCAAATAGGTAGTTAGTTAATTTGACCTTCTTAAAGTCATTTCTACTCGAAGAACTTTAGGAAAATTGCGACTTTTTTTATAGATAACACTATGTTGATGTATGATCATTTTTTTATTTATTATTACGCTTCAAATAATAGCTAAAGTCAAGTTAAGGATCACTGCAAATGTTTTGTGGGGCGATCAAATAGGTAGTTAGGCATTTTTTGTCAAATTATGCTCATTTCTGTTTGACGAATTGCCGAAAACTCCTCCCTATTGAATATATAATCCTTTGTTGAAGTACCCTAATTTTGTATTTATTAGTTATCTTGAAATATTAAGCATTGTCAATCCATGTAACGATCAAATAGGTTGTTAGTTAATTTGACCTTCTTATAGTCATTTCTACTCGAAGAACTTTAGGAAAATTGCGACTTTTTTTTATAGATAACACTATGTTGATGTATGATCATTTTTTTATTTATTATTACGCTTCAAATAATAGCTAAAGTCAAGTTAAGGATCACTGCAAATGTTTTGCGGGGCGATCAAATAGGTAGTTTGGCATTTTTTGTCATATTATGCTCATTTCTGTTTGACGAATTGCAGAAAACTCCTACCTATTGAATATATAATCCTTTGTTGCAGTACCCTAATTTTTTATTTATTAGTTATCTTGAAATATTAAGCATTGTCAATCCATGTATCGATCAAATAGGTAGTTAGTAAATTTGACCTTCTTAAAGTCATTTCTACTCGAAGAACCTTAGGAAAATTGCAACTTTTGTATAGATAACACTATGTTGATGTATGATCATTTTTCTTATTTATTATTACGCTTCAAATAATAGCTAAAGTCAAGTTAAGGATCACTGCAAATGTTTTGCGGGGCGATCAAATAGGTAGTTAGGCATTTTTTGTCATATTATGCTCATTTCTGTTTGACGAATTGCAGAAAACTCCTACCTATTGAATATATAATCCTTTGTTGCAGTACCCTAATTTTTTATTTATTAGTTATCTTGAAATATTAAGCATTGTCAATCCATGTATCGATCAAATAGGTTGTTAGTTAATTTGACCTTCTTATAGTCATTTCTACTCGAAGAACTTTAGGAAAATTGTGACTTTTTTTATAGATAACACTATGTTGATGTATGATCATTTTTTTATTTATTATTACGCTTCAAATAATAGCTAAAGTCAAGTTAAGGATCACTGCAAATGTTTTGCGGGGCGATCAAATAGGTAGTTTGGCATTTTTTGTCATATTATGCTCATTTCTGTTTGACGAATTGCCGAAAACTCCTACCTATTGAATATATAATCCTTTGTTGCAGTACCCTAATTTTTTATTTATTAGTTATCTTGAAATATTAAGCATTGTCAATCCATGTATCGATCAAATAGGTAGTTAGTTAATTTGACCTTCTTAAAGTCATTTCTACTCGAAGAACTTTAGGAAAATTGTGACTTTTTTATAGATAACACAATGTCGATGTATGATCATTTTTTTATTAATTATTACGCTTCAAATAATAGCTAAAGTCAAGTTAAGGATCACTGCAAATGTTTTGCGCGGCGATCAAATAGGTAGTTCGGCATTTTTTGTCATATTTTGCTAATTTCTGTTTGACAAATTGCCGAAAACTCCTAACTATTGAATATATAATCCTTTGTTGCAGTACCCTAATTTTTTATTTATTAGTTATCTTGAAATATTAAGCATTGTCAATCCATGTATCGATCAAATAGGTAGTTAGTTAATTTGACCTTCTTAAAGTCATTTCTACTCGAAGAACTTTAGGAAAATTGCGACTTTTTTTTATAGATAACACTATGTTGATGTATGATCATTTTTTTATCTATTATTACGCTTCAAATAATAGCTAAAGTCAAGTTAAGGATCACTGCAAATGTTTTGCGAGGCGATCAAATAGGTAGTTAGGCATTTTTTGTCAAATTATGCTCATTTCTGTTTGACGAATTGCCGAAAACTCCTCCCTAATGAATATATAATCCTTTGTTGAAGTACCCTAATTTTTTATTTATTAGTTATCTTGAAATATTAAGCATTGTCAATCCATGTATCGATCAAATAGGTTGTTAGTTAATTTGACCTTCTTATAGTCATTTCTACTCGAAGAACTTTAGGAAAATTGCGACTTTTTTTATAGATAACACTATGTTGATGTATGATCATTTTTTTATTTATTATTACGCTTCAAATAATAGCTAAAGTCAAGTTAAGGATCACTGCAAATGTTTTGCGGGGCGATCAAATAGGTAGTTTGGCATTTTTTGTCATATTATGCTCATTTCTGTTTGACGAATTGCCGAAAACTCCTACCTATTGAATATATAATCCTTTGTTGCAGTACCCTAATTTTTTATTTATTAGTTATCTTGAAATATTAAGCATTGTCAATCCATGTATCGATCAAATAGGTAGTTAGTTAATTTGACCTTCTTAAAGTCATTTCTACTCGAAGAACTTTAGGAAAATTGTGACTTTTTTATAGATAACACAATGTCGATGTATGATCATTTTTTTATTAATTATTACGCTTCAAATAATAGCTAGAGTCAAGTTAAGGATCACTGCAAATGTTTTGCGCGGCGATCAAATAGGTAGTTCGGCATTTTTTTGTCATATTTTGCCAATTTCTGTTTGACAAATTGCCGAAAACTCCTAACTATTGAATATATAATCCTTTGTTGCAGTACCCTAATTTTTTATTTATTAGTTATCTTGAAATATTAAGTATTGTCAATCCATGTATCGATCAAATAGGTAGTTAGTTAATTTGACCTTCATAAAGTCATTTCTACTCGAAGATCTTTAGGAAAATTGCGACTTTTTTTATAGATAACACTATGTTGATGTATGATCATTTTTTTATTTATTATTACGCTTCAAATAATAGCTAAAGTCAAGTTAAGGATCACTGCAAATGTTTTGCGGGGCGATCAAATTGGTAGTTAGGCATTTTTTCTCATATTATGCTCATTTCTGTTTGACGAATTGCCGAAAACTCCTCCCTATTGAATATATTATCCTTTGTTGAAGTACCCTAATTTTTTATTTATTAGTTATCTTGAAATATTAAGCATTGTCAATCCATGTATCGATCAAATAGGTAGTTAGTAAATTTGACCTTCTTAAAGTCATTTCTACTCGAAGAACCTTAGGAAAATTGCAACTTTTGTATAGATAACACTATGTTGATGTATGATCATTTTTCTTATTTATTATTACGCTTCAAATAATAGCTAAAGTCAAGTTAAGGATCACTGCAAATGTTTTGCGCGGCGATCAAATAGGTAGTTAGGCATTTTTTGTCATATTATGCTCATTTCTGTTTGACGAATTGCCGAAAACTCCTACCTATTGAATATATAATCCTTTGTTGCAGTACCCTAATTTTTTATTTATTAGTTATCTTGAAATATTAAGCATTGTCAATCCATGTATCGATCAAATAGGTAGTTAGTCAATTTGACCTTCTTAAAGTCATTTCTAATCGAAGAACTTTAGGAAAATTGTGACTTTTTTTTTTATAGATAACACAATGTTGATGTATGATCATTTTTTTATTAATTATTACGCTTCAAATAATAGCTAGAGTCAAGTTAAGGATCACTGCAAATGTTTTGCGCGGCGATCAAATAGGTAGTTCGGCATTTTTTTGTCATATTTTGCTAATTTCTGTGTGACAAATTGCCGAAAACTCCTAACTATTGAATATATAATCCTTTGTTGAAGAACCCTAATTTTTTATTTATTAGTTATCTTGAAATATTAAGCAATGTCATTCCATGTATCGATCAAATAGGTAGTTAGTTAATTTGACCTTCTTAAAGTCATTTCTACTCGAAGATCTTTAGGAAAATTGCGACTTTTTTTATAGATAACACTATGTTGATGTATGATCATTTTTTTATTTATTATTACGCTTCAAATAATAGCTAAAGTCAAGTTAAGGATCACTGCAAATGTTTTGTGGGGCGATCAAATAGGTAGTTAGGCATTTTTTGTCAAATTATGCTCATTTCTGTTTGACGAATTGCCGAAAACTCCTCCCTATTGAATATATAATCCTTTGTTGAAGTACCCTAATTTTTTATTTATTAGTTATCTTGAAATATTAAGCATTGTCAATCCATGTAACGATCAAATAGGTTGTTAGTTAATTTGACCTTCTTATAGTCATTTCTACTCGAAGAACTTTAGGAAAATTGCGACTTTTTTTTATAGATAACACTATGTTGATGTATGATCATTTTTTTATTTATTATTACGCTTCAAATAATAGCTAAAGTCAAGTTAAGGATCACTGCAAATGTTTTGCGGGGCGATCAAATAGGTAGTTTGGCATTTTTTGTCATATTATGCTCATTTCTGTTTGACGAATTGCAGAAAACTCCTACCTATTGAATATATAATCCTTTGTTGCAGTACCCTAATTTTTTATTTATTAGTTATCTTGAAATATTAAGCATTGTCAATCCATGTATCGATCAAATAGGTAGTTAGTAAATTTGACCTTCTTAAAGTCATTTCTACTCGAAGAACCTTAGGAAAATTGCAACTTTTGTATAGATAACACTATGTTGATGTATGATCATTTTTCTTATTTATTATTACGCTTCAAATAATAGCTAAAGTCAAGTTAAGGATCACTGCAAATGTTTTGCGGGGCGATCAAATAGGTAGTTAGGCATTTTTTGTCATATTATGCTCATTTCTGTTTGACGAATTGCAGAAAACTCCTACCTATTGAATATATAATCCTTTGTTGCAGTACCCTAATTTTTTATTTATTAGTTATCTTGAAATATTAAGCATTGTCAATCCATGTATCGATCAAATAGGTTGTTAGTTAATTTGACCTTCTTATAGTCATTTCTACTCGAAGAACTTTAGGAAAATTGTGACTTTTTTTATAGATAACACTATGTTGATGTATGATCATTTTTTTATTTATTATTACGCTTCAAATAATAGCTAAAGTCAAGTTAAGGATCACTGCAAATGTTTTGCGGGGCGATCAAATAGGTAGTTTGGCATTTTTTGTCATATTATGCTCATTTCTGTTTGACGAATTGCCGAAAACTCCTACCTATTGAATATATAATCCTTTGTTGCAGTACCCTAATTTTTTATTTATTAGTTATCTTGAAATATTAAGCATTGTCAATCCATGTATCGATCAAATAGGTAGTTAGTTAATTTGACCTTCTTAAAGTCATTTCTACTCGAAGAACTTTAGGAAAATTGTGACTTTTTTATAGATAACACAATGTCGATGTATGATCATTTTTTTATTAATTATTACGCTTCAAATAATAGCTAAAGTCAAGTTAAGGATCACTGCAAATGTTTTGCGCGGCGATCAAATAGGTAGTTCGGCATTTTTTGTCATATTTTGCTAATTTCTGTTTGACAAATTGCCGAAAACTCCTAACTATTGAATATATAATCCTTTGTTGCAGTACCCTAATTTTTTATTTATTAGTTATCTTGAAATATTAAGCATTGTCAATCCATGTATCGATCAAATAGGTAGTTAGTTAATTTGACCTTCTTAAAGTCATTTCTACTCGAAGAACTTTAGGAAAATTGCGACTTTTTTTTATAGATAACACTATGTTGATGTATGATCATTTTTTTATCTATTATTACGCTTCAAATAATAGCTAAAGTCAAGTTAAGGATCACTGCAAATGTTTTGCGAGGCGATCAAATAGGTAGTTAGGCATTTTTTGTCAAATTATGCTCATTTCTGTTTGACGAATTGCCGAAAACTCCTCCCTAATGAATATATAATCCTTTGTTGAAGTACCCTAATTTTTTATTTATTAGTTATCTTGAAATATTAAGCATTGTCAATCCATGTATCGATCAAATAGGTTGTTAGTTAATTTGACCTTCTTATAGTCATTTCTACTCGAAGAACTTTAGGAAAATTGCGACTTTTTTTATAGATAACACTATGTTGATGTATGATCATTTTTTTATTTATTATTACGCTTCAAATAATAGCTAAAGTCAAGTTAAGGATCACTGCAAATGTTTTGCGGGGCGATCAAATAGGTAGTTTGGCATTTTTTGTCATATTATGCTCATTTCTGTTTGACGAATTGCCGAAAACTCCTACCTATTGAATATATAATCCTTTGTTGCAGTACCCTAATTTTTTATTTATTAGTTATCTTGAAATATTAAGCATTGTCAATCCATGTATCGATCAAATAGGTAGTTAGTTAATTTGACCTTCTTAAAGTCATTTCTACTCGAAGAACTTTAGGAAAATTGTGACTTTTTTATAGAGAACACAATGTCGATGTATGATCATTTTTTTATTAATTATTACGCTTCAAATAATAGCTAGAGTCAAGTTAAGGATCACTGCAAATGTTTTGCGCGGCGATCAAATAGGTAGTTCGGCATTTTTTTGTCATATTTTGCCAATTTCTGTTTGACAAATTGCCGAAAACTCCTAACTATTGAATATATAATCCTTTGTTGCAGTACCCTAATTTTTTATTTATTAGTTATCTTGAAATATTAAGTATTGTCAATCCATGTATCGATCAAATAGGTAGTTAGTTAATTTGACCTTCATAAAGTCATTTCTACTCGAAGAACTTTAGGAAAATTGCGACTTTTTTTTATAGATAACACTATGTTGATGTATGATCATTTTTTTATTTATTATTACGCTTCAAATAATAGCTAAAGTCAAGTTAAGGATCACTGCAAATGTTTTGCGGGGCGATCAAATTGGTAGTTAGGCATTTTTTCTCATATTATGCTCATTTCTGTTTGACGAATTGCCGAAAACTCCTCCCTATTGAATATATTATCCTTTGTTGAAGTACCCTAATTTTTTATTTATTAGTTATCTTGAAATATTAAGCATTGTCAATCCATGTATCGATCAAATAGGTAGTTAGTAAATTTGACCTTCTTAAAGTCATTTCTACTCGAAGAACCTTAGGAAAATTGCAACTTTTGTATAGATAACACTATGTTGATGTATGATCATTTTTCTTATTTATTATTACGCTTCAAATAATAGCTAAAGTCAAGTTAAGGATCACTGCAAATGTTTTGCGCGGCGATCAAATAGGTAGTTAGGCATTTTTTGTCATATTATGCTCATTTCTGTTTGACGAATTGCCGAAAACTCCTACCTATTGAATATATAATCCTTTGTTGCAGTACCCTAATTTTTTATTTATTAGTTATCTTGAAATATTAAGCATTGTCAATCCATTTATCGATCAAATAGGTAGTTAGTCAATTTGACCTTCTTAAAGTCATTTCTACTCGAAGAACTTTAGGAAAATTGTGACTTTTTTTATAGATAACACAATGTTGATGTATGATCATTTTTTTTTATTAATTATTACGCTTGAAATAATAGCTAGAGTCAAGTTAAGGATCGCTGCAAATGTTTTGCGCGGCGATCAAATAGGTAGTTCGGCATTTTTTTGTCATATTTTGCTAATTTCTGTTTGACAAATTGCCGAAAACTCCTAACTATTGAATATATAATCCTTTGTTGCAGTACCCTAATTTTTTATTTATTAGTTATCTTGAAATATTAAGCATTGTCAATCCATGTATCGATCAAATAGGTAGTTAGTTAATTTAACCTTCATAAAGTCATTTCTACTCGAAGAACTTTAGGAAAATTGTGACTTTTTTTATAGATAACACTATGTTGATGTATGATCATTTTTTTATTTATTATTACGCTTCAAATAATAGCTAAAGTCAAGTTAAGGATCACTGCAAATGTTTTGCGGGGCGATCAAATTGGTAGTTAGGCATTTTTTGTCATATTATGCTCATTTCTGTTTGACGAATTGCCGAAAACTCCTCCCTATTGAATATATAATCCTTTGTTGAAGTACCCTAATTTTTTATTTATTAGTTATCTTGAAATATTAAGCATTGTCAATCCATGTATCGATCAAATAGGTAGTTAGTTAATTTGACCTTCTTAAAGTCATTTATACTCGAAGAACCTTAGGAAAATTGTGACTTTTTTATAGATAACACTATGTTGATGTATGAACATTTTTTTATTAATTATTACGCTTCAAATAATAGCTAGAGTCAAGTTAAGGATCACTGCAAATGTTTTGCGCGGCGATCAAATATGTAGTTCGGCATTTTTTGTCAAATTTTGCAAATTTCTGTTTGACGAATTGCCGAAAACTCCTAACTATTGAATATATAATCCTTTGTTGAAGTATCCTAATTTTTTATTTATTAGTTATCTTGAAATTTTAATCATTGTCAAACCATGTATCGATCAAATAGGTAGTTAGTTAATTTTACCTTCTTAAAGTCATTTCTACTCGAAGAACCTTAGGAAAATTGCGACTTTTGTAAAAATAACACTATGTTGATGTATGATCATTTTTTTATTTATTATTACGCTTCAAATAATAGCTAAAGTCAAGTTAAGGATCACTGCAAATGTTTTGCGGGGCGATCAAATAGGTAGTTAGGCATTTTTTGTCATATTATGCTCATTTCTGTTTGACGAATTGCCGAAAACTCCTACCTATTGAATATATAATCCTTTGTTGCAGTACCCTAATTTTTTATTTATTAGTTATCTTGAAATATTAAGCATTGTCAATCCATGTATCGATCAAATAGGTAGTTAGTTAAAATTGACCTTCTTAAAGTCATTTCTACTCGAAGAACTTTAGGAAAATTGCGACTTTTTTTATAGATAACACAATGTTGATGTATGATCATTTTTTTATTAATTATTACGCTTCAAATAATAGCTAGAGTCAATTTAAGGATCACTGCACATGTTTTGCGCGGCGATCAAATAGGTAGTTCGGCATTTTTTGTCATATTTTGCTAATTTCTGTTTGACAAATTGCCGAAAACTCCTAACTATTGAATATATAATCCTTTGTTGCAGTACCCTAATTTTTTATTTGTTAGTTATCTTGAAATATTTAGCATTGTCAATCCATGTATCGATCAAATAGGTAGTTAGTTAATTTGACCTTCATAAAGTCATTTCTACTCGAAGAACTTTAGGAAAATTGCGACTTTTTTTATAGATAACACTATGTTGATGTATGATCATTTTTTTATTTATTATTACGCTTCAAATAATAGCTAAAGTCAAGTTAAGGATCACGGCAAATGTTTTACGGGGCGATCAAATAGGTAGTTAGGCATTTTTTGTCAACTTATGCTCATTTCTGTTTGACGAATTGCCGAAAACTCCTCCCTATTGAATATAAAATCCTTTGTTGAAGTACCCTAATTTTTTATTTATTAGTTATCTTGAAATATTAAGCATTGTCAGTCCATGTATCGATCAAATAGGTAGTTAGTTAATTTAACCTTCTTAAAGTCATTTCTACTCGAAGAGCCTTAGGAAAATTGCGACTTTTGTATAGATAACACTATGTTGATGTATGATCTTTTTTTTATTTATTATTACGCTTCAAATAATAGCTAAAGTCAAGTTAAGGATAACTGCAAATGTTTTGCGGGGCGATCAAATAGGTAGTTAGGCATTTTTTGTCATATTATGCTCATTTCTGTTTGACGAATTGCCGAAAACTCCTACCTATTGAATATATAATCCTTTGTTGCAGTACCCTAATTTTTTATTTATTAGTTATCTTGAAATATTAAGCATTGTCAATCCATGTATCGATCAAATAGGTAGTTAGTCAATTTGACCTTCTTAAAGTCATTTCTAATCGAAGAACTTTAGGAAAATTGTGACTTTTTTTTTATAGATAACACAATGTTGATGTATGATCATTTTTTTATTAATTATTACGCTTCAAATAATAGCTAGAGTCAAGTTAAGGATCACTGCAAATGTTTTGCGCGGCGATCAAATAGGTAGTTCGGCATTTTTTTGTCATATTTTGCTAATTTCTGTTTGACAAATTGCCGAAAACTCCTAACTATTGAATATATAATCCTTTGTTGCAGTACCCTAATTTTTTATTTATTAGTTTTCTTGAAATATTAAGCATTGTCAATCCATGTATCGATCAAATAGGTAGTTAGTTAATTTGACCTTCATAAAGTCATTTCTACTCGAAGAACTTTAGGAAAATTGCGACTTTTTTTATAGATAACACTATGTTGATGTATGATCATTTTTTTATTTATTATTACGCTTCAAATAATAGCTAAAGTCAAGTTAAGGATCACTGCAAATGTTTTGCGCGGCGATCAAATAGGTAGTTAGGCATTTTTTGTCATATTATGCTCATTTCTGTTTTATGAATTGCCGAAAACTCCTACCTATTGAATATATAATCCATTGTTGAAGTACCCTAATTTTTTATTTATTAGTTATCTTGAAATTTTAATCATTGTCAATCCATGTATCGATCAAATTGGTAGTTAGTCAATTTGACCTTCTTAAAGTCATTTCTACTCGAAGAACTTTAGGAAAATTGTGACTTTTTTCATAGATAACACAATGTTGATGTATGATCATTTTTTTATTAATTATTACGCTTCAAATAATAGCTAGAGTCAAGTTAAGGATCACTGCAAATGTTTTGCGCGGCGATCAAATAGGTAGTTCGGCATTTTTTTGTCATATTTTGCTAATTTATGTTTGACAAATTTCCGAAAACTCCTAACTATTGAATATATAATCCTTTGTTGCAGTACCCTAATTTTTTATTTATTAGTTATCTTGAAATATTAAGCATTGTCAATCCATGTATCGATCAAATAGGTAGTTAGTTAATTTGACCTTCATAAAGTCATTTCTACTCGAAGAACTTTAGGAAAATTGCGACTTTTTTTATAGATAACACTATGTTGATGTATGATCATTTTTTTATTTATTATTACGCTTCAAATAATAGCTAAAGTCAAGTTAAGGATCACTGCAAATGTTTTGCGGGGCGATCAATTTGGTAGTTAGGCATTTTTTGTCATATTATGCTCATTTCTGTTTGACGAATTGCCGAAAACTCCTCCCTATTGAATATATAATCCTTTGTTGAAGTACCCTAATTTTTTATTTATTAGTTATCTTGAAATATTAAGCATTGTCAATCCATGTATCTATCAAATAGGTAGTTAGTTAATTTGACCTTCTTAAAGTCATTTCTACTCGAAGAACCTTAGGACAATTGCAACTTTTGTATAGATAACACTATGTTGATGCATGATCATTTTTTTATTTATTATTACGCTTCAAATAATAGCTAAAGTCAAGTTAAGGATCACTGCAAATGTTTTGCGCGGCGATCAAATAGGTAGTTAGGCATTTTTTTGTCATATTATGCTCATTTCTGTTTGACGAATTGCCGAAAACTCCTCCCTATTGAATATATAATCCTTTGTTGAAGTACCCTAATTTTTTATTTATTAGTTATCTTGAAATATTAATCATTGTCAATCCATGTATCGATCAAATAGGTAGTTAGTCAATTTGACCTTCTTAAAGTCATTTCTACTCGAAGAACTTTAGAAAAATTGTGACTTTTTTCATAGATAACACAATGTTGATGTATGATCATTTTTTTATTAATTATTACGCTTCAAATAATAGCTAGAGTCAAGTTAAGGATCACTGCAAATGTTTTGCGCGGCGATCAAATAGGTAGTTCGGCATTTTTTTGTCATATTATGCTCATTACTGTTTGACGAATTGCCGAAAACTCCTACCTATTGAATATATAATCCTTTGTTGCAGTACCCTAATTTTTTATTTATTAGTTATCTTGAAATATTAAGCATTGTCAATCCATGTATCGATCAAATAGGTAGTTAGTTAATTTGACCTTCATAAAGTCATTTCTACTCGAAGAACTTTAGGAAAATTGCGACTTTTTTTATAGATAACACTATGTTGATGTATGATCATTTTTTTATTTATTATTACGCTTCAAATAATAGCTAAAGTCAAGTTAAGGATCACTGCAAATGTTTTGCGCGGCGATCAAATAGGTAGTTAGGCATTTTTTTGTCATATTATGCTCATTTCTGTTTGACGAATTGCCGAAAACTCCTACCTATTGAATATATAATCCTTTGTTGCAGTACCCTAATTTTTTATTTTTTAGTTATCTTGAAATATTAAGCATTGTCTATCCATGTATCGTTCAAATTGGTAGTTAGTTAATTTGACTTTCTTAAAGTCATTTCTACTCGACGAACCTTAGGAAAATTGCCACTTTTGTATAGATAACACTATGTTGATGTATCATCATTTTTTTATTTATTATTATGCTTCAAATAATAGCTAGATTCAAGTTAAGGATGACTGCAAATGTTTTGCGCGGCGATCAAATAGGTAGTTAGGCATTTTTTGTCAAATTATAGTCATGTCTGTTTTACGAATTGCCGAAAACTCCTACCTATCGAATATATAATCATTTGTTGAAGTATCCTAATTTTTTATTTATTAGTTATCTTGAAATTTTAATCATTTTCAATCCATGTATCGATCAAATCGGTAGTTAGTAAATTTTATCTTCTTAAAGTCATTTCTACTCGAAGAACCTTAGGAAAATTGCGACTTTTTTTTATAGATAACACTATGTTGATGTATGATCATTTTTTTATTAATTATTACGCTTCAAATAATAGCTAGTGTCATGTTAAGGATCACTGCAATTGTTTTGCGCGGCGATCAAATAGCTAGTTAGGCATTTGTTTGTCATATTATGCTCATTTCTGTTTGACGAATTGCCGAAAACTCCTACCTATTGAATATATAATCCTTTGTTGCAGTACCCTAATTTTTTATTTATTAGTTATCTTGAAATATTAAGCATTGTCAATCCATGTATCGATCAAATTGGTAGTTAGTTAATTTGACCTTCTTAAAGTCATTTCTACTCGAAGAACTTTAGGAAAATTGCGACTTTTTTATAGATAACACAATGTTGATGTATGATCATTTTTTTATTAATTATTACGCATCAAATAATAGCTAAAGTCAAGTTAAGGATCACTGCAAATGATTTGCGCGGCGATCAAATAGGTAGTTCGGCATTTTTTGTCATATTTTGCTCATTTCTGTTTGACGAATTGGCGAAAACTCCTACCTATTGAATATATAATCCTTTGTTGAAGTATCCTAATTTTTTATTTATTAGTTATCTTGAAATTTTAATCATTGTCAATCCATGTAACGATCAAATAGATAGTTAGTTAATTTTACCCTCTTAAAGTCATTTCTACTCGAAGAACCTTAGGAAAATTGCGACGTTTGTATAGATAACACTATGTTGATGTATGATCAGTATTTTATTTATTATTACGCTTCAAATAATAGCTAAAGTCAAGTTAAGGATCACTGCAAATGTTTTGCGCGGCGATCAAATAGGTAGTTAGGCATTTTTTGTCATATTATGCTCATTTCTGTTTTATGAATTGCCGAAAACTTCTACCTATTGAATATATAATCCATTGTTGAAGTACCCTAATTTTTTATTTATTGGTTATCTTGAAATTTTAATCATTGTCAATCCATGTATCGATCAAATAGGTTGTTAGTTAATTTTACCTTCTTAAAGTCATTTCTACTCGAAGAACCTTTGGAAAATTGCGACTTTTGTAAAAATAACACTATGTTGATGTATGATCATTTTTTTATTTATTATTACTCTTCAAATAATAGCTAAAGTCAAGTTAAGGAACACTCCAAATGTTTTGCGCGGCGATCAAATAGGTAGTTAGGCATTTGTTTGTCATATTATGCTCATTTCTGTTTGACGAATTGCCGAAAACTCCTACCTATTGAATATATAATCCTTTGTTGAAGTAATCTAATTTTTTATTTATTAGTTATCTTGAAATTTTAATCATTGTCAATCCAAGTATCGATCAAATATGTAGTTAGTTAATTTTACCTTCTTAAAGTCATTTCTACTCGAAGAACCTTAGGAAAATTGCGACATTTGTAAAAATAACACTATGTTGATGTATGATCATTTTTTTTTATTTATTATTACACTTCAAAGAATAGCTAAAGTCAAGTTAAGGATCACTGCAATTGTTTTACGCGGCGATCAAATAGGTAGTTAGGCATTTTTTGTCATATTATGCTAATTTCTGTTTTACGAATTGCCGAAAACTCCTAACTATTGAATATATAATCCTTTGTTGAAGTACCCTAATTTTTTATTTATTAGTTATCTTGAAATATTAAGCATTGTCAATCCATGTATCGATCAAATAGGTAGTTAGTTAATTTGACCTTCTTAAAGTCATTTCTACTCGAAGAACCTTAGGAAAATTGCGACTTTTGTATAGATAGCACTATGTTGATGTATGATCATTTTTTTATTAATTATTACGCTTCAAATAATAGCTAGAGTCAAGTTAAGGATCACTACAAATGTTTTGCGCGGCGATCAAATAGGTAGTTCGGCATTTTTTGTCATATTTTGCTCATTTCTGTTTGACGAATTGTCGAAAACTCCTACCTATTGAATATATAATCCTTTGTTGAAGTATCCAAATTTTTTATTTATTAATTATCTTGACATTTTAATCATTGTCAATCCATGTATCGATCAAATAGGTAGTTAGTTAATTTTACCCTCTTAAAGTCATTTCTACTCAAAGAACCTTAGGAAAATTGCGACGTTTGTATAGATAACACTATATTGATGTATGATCAATTTTTTTATTTATTATTACGCTTCAAATAATAGCTAAAGTCAAGTTAAGGATCACTGCAAATGTTTTGCGCGGCGATCAAATAGGTAGTTAAGCATTTTTTGTCATATTATGCTCATTTTTGTTTTACGAATTGCCGAAAACTCATTCCTATTGAATATATAATCCTTTGTTGAAGTACCCTAATTTTTTATTTATTTGTTATCTTGAAATATTAAGCATTGTCAATCCATGTATCGATCAAATAGGTAGTTCGTTAATTTGACTTTCTTAAAGTCATTTCTACTCGAAGAACCTTCGGAAAATTGCGACTTTTGTATAGATAACACTATGTTGATGTATGATCATTTTTTTATTTATTATTATGCTACAAATAATAGCTAGAGTCAAGTTAAGGATCACTGCAAATGTTTTTCGCGGCGATCAAATAGGTTGTTAGGCATTTTTGTCATATTATGCTCATTTCTGTTTGACGAATTGTCGAAAACTCCAACCTATTGAATATATAATCCTTTGTTGCAGTACCCTAATTTTTTATTTATTAGTTATCTTGAAATATTAAGTATTGTCAATCCATGTATCGATCAAATAGGTAGTTAGTTAATTTGACCTTCTTAAAGTCATTTCTACTCGAAGAACTTTAGGAAAATTGCGACTTTTTTATAGATAACACAATGTTGATGTATGATCATTTTTTTATTAATTATTACGCTTCAAATAATAGCTAGAGTCAAGTTAAGGATCACAGCAAATGTTTTGCGCGGCGATCAAATAGGTAGTTCGACATTTTTTGTCATATTTTGCTAATTTCTGTTTGACGAATTGCCGAAAACTCCTACCTATTGAATATATAATCCTTTGTTGAAGTATCCTAATTTTTTATTTAGTAGTCATCTTGAAATTTTAATCATTGTCAATCCATGTATCGATCAAATAGGTAGTTAGTTAATTTTACCCTCTTAAATCATTTCTACTCGAAGAACCTTAGGAAAATTGCGACGTTTGTATAGATAACACTATGTTGATGTATGATCATTATTTTATTTATTATTACGCTTCAAATAATAGCTAAAGTCAAGTTAAGGATCACTGCAAATATTTTGCGCGGCGATCAAATAGGTAGTTAGGCATTTTTTGTCATATTATGCTCATTTCTGTTTTATGAATTGCCGAAAACTCCTACCTATTGAATATATAATCCATTGTTGAAGTACCCTAATTTTTTATTTATTAGTTATCTTGAAATTTTAATCATTGTCAATCCATGTATCGATCAAATAGGTAGTTAGTTAATTTTACCTTCTTAAAGTCATTTCTACTCGAAGAACCTTAGGAAAATTGCGACTTTTTTATAGATAACACTATGTTGATGTATGATCATTTTTTTATTAATTATTACGCTTCAAATAATAGCTAGAGTCAAGTTAAGGATCACTGCAAATGTTTTGCGGGGCGATCAAATAGGTAGTTCGGCATTTTTTGTCAGATTTTGCTCATTTCTGTTTGACGAATTGCCGAAAACTCCTACCTATTGAATATATAATCCATTGTTGAAGTACCCTAATTTTTTATTTATTAGTTATCTTGAAATTTTAATCATTGTCAATCCATGTATCGATCAAATAGGTAGTTAGTTAATTTGACCTTCTTAAAGTCATTTCTACTCGAAGAACCTTTGGAAAATTGCGACTTTTGTAAAAATAACACTTTGTTGATGTATGATCATTTTTTTATTTATTATTACTCTTCAAATAATAGCTAAAGTCAAGTTAAGGAACACTGCAAATGTTTTGCGCGGCGATCAAATAGGTAGTTAGGCATTTGTTTGTCATATTATGCTCATTTCTGTTTGACGAATTGCCGAAAACTCCTACCTATTGAATATATAATCCTTTGTTGAAGTAATCTAATTTTTTATTTATTAGTTATCTTGAAATTTTAATCATTGTCAATCCATGTATCGATCAAATAGGTAGTTAGTTAATTTTACCTTCTTAAAGTCATTTCTACTCGAAGAACCTTTGGAAAATTGCGACTTTTGTAAAAATAACACTTTGTTGATGTATGATCATTTTTTTATTTATTATTACTCTTCAAATAATAGCTAAAGTCAAGTTAAGGAACACTGCAAATGTTTTGCGCGGCGATCAAATAGGTAGTTAGGCATTTGTTTGTCATATTATGCTCATTTCTGTTTGACGAATTGCCGAAAACTCCTACCTATTGAATATATAATCCTTTGTTGAAGTAATCTAATTTTTTATTTATTAGTTATCTTGAAATTTTAATCATTGTCAATCCATGTATCGATCAAATATGTAGTTAGTTAATTTTACCTTCTTAAAGTCATTTCTACTCGAAGAACCTTAGGAAAATTGCGACTTTTGTAAAAATAACACTATGTTGATGTATGATCATTTTTTTTATTTATTATTACACTTCAAAGAATAGCTAAAGTCAAGTTAAGGATCTCTGCAATTGTTTTACGCGGCGATCAAATAGGTAGTTAGGCATTTTTTGTCATATTATGCTCATTTCTGTTTTACGAATTGCCGAAAACTCCTACCTATTGAATATATAATCCTTTGTTGAAGTACACTAATTTTTTATTTATTAGTTATCTTGAAATATTAAGCATTGTCAATCCATGTATCGATCAAATAGGTAGTTAGTTAATTTGACATTCTTAAAGTCATTTCTACTCGAAGAACCTTAGGAAAATTGCGACTTTTGTATAGATAGCACTATGTTGATGTATGATCATTTTTTTATTTATTATTACGCTTCATATAATAGCTAAAGTCAAGTTAAGGATCACTGCAAATGTTTTGCGCGGCGATCAAATAGGTAGTTAAGCATTTTTTGTCATATTATGCTCATTTCTGTTTTACGAATTACCGAAAACTCCTTCCTATTGAATACATAATCCTTTGTTGAAGCACCCTAATTTTTTATTTATTTGTTATCTTGAAATATTAAGCATTGTCAATCCATGAGTCGATCAAATAGGTAATTAGTAAATTTGACTTTCTTAAAGTCATTTCTACTCGAAGAACCTTCGAAAAATTGCGACTTTTGTATAGATAACAGTATGTTAATGTATGATCATTTTTTTATTTATTATTAAGCTTCAAATAATAGCTAGAGTCAAGTTAAGGATCACTGCAAATGTTTTTCGCGGTGATCAAATAGATAGTTAGCATTTTTGTCATATTGTGCTCATTACTGTTTGACGAATTGCCGAAAACTCCTACCTATTTAATATATAATCCTTTGTTGCAGTACCCTAATTTTTTATTTATTAGTTATCTTGAAATATTAAGCATTGTCAATCCATGTATCGATCAAATAGGTATTTAGTTAATTTGACCTTCTTAAAGTCATTTCTACTCGAAGAACCTTAGGAAAATTGCGACTTTTTTTTTTATAGATAACACTCTGTTGATGTATGATCATTTTTTTGTTAATTATTACGCTTCAAATAATAGCTAGAGTCAGGTTAAGGATCGCTGCAAATGTTTTGCGCGGCGATCAAATAGGTAGTTCGGCATTTTTTGTCATATTTTGCTCATTGCTGTTTGACGAATTGCCGAAAACTCCTACCTATTGAATATATAATCCTTTGTTGAAGTATCCTAATTTTTTATTTATTAGTTATATTGAAATTTTAATCATTGTCAATCCATGTATCGATCAAATAGGTAGTTAGTTAATTTTACCTTCTTAAAGTCATTTCTACTCGAAGAACCTTAGGAAAATTGCAACTTTTGTAAAAATAACACTATGTTGATGTATGATCATTTTTGTTTATTATTACGCTTCAAATAATAGCTAAAGTCAAGTTAAGGATCACTGCAAATGTTTTGCGCGGCGAACAAATAGGTAGTTAGGCATTTTTTATCATATTATGCTCATTTCTGTTTGACGAATTGCCGAAAACTCCAACCTATTGAATATATAATCCTTTGTTGCAGTACCCTAATTTTTTATTTATTAGTTATCTTTAAATATTAAACATTGTCAATCAATGTATCGATCAAATAGGTAGTTAGTTAATTTGACTTTCTTAAAGTCATTTCTACGCGAAGAACCTTAGGAAAATCGTGACTTTTGAATAGATAACACTATGTTGACGTATGATCATTTTTTTGTTTTATTATTACGCTTCAAGTAATAGATAGAGTCAAGTTAAGGATCACTGCAAATGTCATGCGCAGCGATCAAATAGGTCGTTAGGCATTTTTTGTCATATTATGCTCATTTCTGTTTGACGAATTGCCGAAAACTCTCACCTATTGAACTTCTAATCCTTTGTTGAAGTATCCTAATTTTTTATTTATTAGTTATCTTGAAATTTTAATCATTGTCAATCCATGTATCGATCAAATAGGTAGTTAGTTAATTTTAACTTCTTAATGTCATTTCTACTCGAAGAACCTTAGGAAAATTGCGACTTTTGTATAGATAGCACTATGTTGATATATGTTCATTTTTTTGTTTATTATTACGCTTCAAATAATAGCTAAAGTCAAGTTAAGGATCACTGCAAATGTTTTGCGCGGCGATCAAATAGGTAGTTAGGCATTTTTTATCATATTATGCTCATTTCTGATTGACGAATTGCCGAAAACTCCAACCTATTGAATATATAATCCTTTGTTGCAGTACCCTAATTTTTTATTTATTAGTTATCTTGAAATATTAAGCATTGTCAATCAATGTATCGATCAAATAGGTAGTTAGTTAATTTGACCTTCTTCAAGTCAATTCTACTCGAAGAACCTTAGGAAAATTGCGACTTTTTTATAGATAACACTATGTTGATGTATGATCATTTTTTTATTAATTATTACGCTTCAAATAATAGCTAAAGTCAAGTTAAGGATCACTGCAAATGTTTTGCGGGGCGATCAAATAGTTAGTTCGGCATTTTTTGTCAGATTTTGCTCATTTCTGTTTGACGAATTGCCGAAAACTCCTACCTATTGAATATCTAATCCTTTGTTGAAGTATCCTAATTTTTTATTTAGTAGTCATCTTGAAATTTTAATCATTGTCAATCCATGTATCGATCAAATAGGTAGTTAGTTAATTTTACTTTCTTAATGTCATTTCTACTCGAAGAACCTTAGGAAAATTGCTACTTTTATATCGATAACACTATGTTGATGTATGATCATTTTTTTATTTATTATTACGCTTCAAATAATAGCTAAAGTCAAGTTAAGGATCACTGCAAATGTTTTGCGCGGCGATCAAATAGGTAGTTAAGCATTTTTTGTCATATTATGCTCATTTCTGTTTTAGGAATTACCGAAAACTCCTTCCTATTGAATACATAATCCTTTGTTGAAGTACCCTAATTTTTTATTTATTTGTTATCTTGAAATATTAATCATTGTCAATCCATGAGTCGATCAAATAGGTAATTAGTAAATTTGACTTTCTTAAAGTCATTTCTACTCGAAGAACCTTCGAAAAATTGCGACTTTTGCATAGATAACACTATGTTGATGTATGATCATTTTTTTATTTATTATTACGCTTCAAATAACAGCTAGAGTCAAGTTAAGGATCACTGCAAATGTTTTTCGCGGCGATCAAATAGATAGTTAGGCATTTTTGTCATATTATGCTCATTACTGTTTGACGAATTGCCGAAAACTCCTACCTATTGAATATATAATCCTTTGTTGCAGTACCCTAATTTTTTATTTATTAGTTATCTTGAAATATTAAGCATTGTCAATCCATGTATCGATCAAATAGGTAGTTAGTTAATTTGACCTTCTTAAAGTCATTTCTACTCGAAGAACTTTAGGAAAATTGCGACTTTTGTATAGATAACACAATGTTGATGTATGATCATTTTTTTATTAATTATTACGCTTCAAATAATAGCTAGAGTCAAGTTAAGGATCACTGCAAATGTTTTGCGCGGCGATCAAATAGGTAGTTCAGCATTTTTTGTCATATTTTGCTCATTTCTGTTTGACGAATTGGCGAAATCTCCTACCTATTGAATATATAATCCTTTGTTGAAGTATCCTAACTTTTATTTTATTAGTTATCTTGAAATTTTAATCATTGTCAATCCATGTATCGATCAAATAGGTAGTTCGTTAATTTGACTTTCTTAAAGTCATTTCTACTCGAAGAACCTTCGGAAAATTGCGACTTTTGTATAGATAACACTATGTTGATGTATGATCATTTTTTTATTTATTATTATGCTTCAAATAATAGCTAGAGTCAAGTTAAGGATCACTGCAAATGTTTTTCGCGGCGATCAAATAGGTAGTTAGGCATTTTTTGTCATATTATGCTCATTTCTGTTTTATGAATTGCCGAAAACTCCTACCTATTGAATATATAATCCATTGTTGAAGTACCCTAATTTTTTATTTATTAGTTATCTTGAAATTTTAATCATTGTCAATCCATGTATCGATCAAATAGGTAGTTAGTTAATTTTACCCTCTTAAAGTCATTTCTACTCAAAGAACCTTAGGAAAATTGCGACGTTTGTATAGATAACACTATATTGATGTATGATCAATTTTTTTATTTATTATTACGCTTCAAATAATAGCTAAAGTCAAGTTAAGGATCACAGCAAATGTTTTGCGCGGCGATCAAATAGGTAGTTAAGCATTTTTTGTCATATTATGCTCATTTCTGTTTTACGAATTGCCGAAAACTCATTCCTATTGAATATATAATCCTTTGTTGAAGTACCCTAATTTTTTATTTATTTGTTATCTTGAAATATTAAGCATTGTCAATCCATGTATCGATCAAATAGGTAGTTCGTTAATTTGACCTTCTTAAAGTCATTTCTACTCGAAGAACCTTCGGAAAATTGCGACTTTTGTATAGATAACACTATGTTGATGTATGATCATTTTTTTAGTTATTATTATGCTTCAAATAATAGCTAGAGTCAAGTTAAGGATCACTGCAAATGTTTTTCGCGGCGATCAAATAGGTAGTTAGGCATTTTTGTCATATTATGCTCATTTCTGTTTGACGAATTGTCGAAAACTCCAACCTATTGAATATATAATCCTTTGTTGCAGTACCCTAATTTTTTATTTATTAGTTATCTTGAAATTTTAAGCATTGTCAATCCATGTATCGATCAAAAAGGTAGTTAGTTAATTTGACCTTCTTAAAGTCATTTCTACTCGAAGAACTTTAGGAAAATTGCGACTTTTTTATAGATAACACAATGTTGATGTATGATCATTTTTTTATTAATTATTACGCTTCAAATAATAGCTAGAGTCAAGTTAAGGATCACAGCAAATGTTTTGCGCGGCGATCAAATAGGTAGTTCGGCATTTTTTTGTCATATTATGCTCATTTCTGTTTGACGAATTGCCGAAAACTCCTACCTATTGAATATATAATCCTTTGTTGAAGTATCCTAATTTTTTATTTATTAGTTATCTTGAAATTTTAATCATTGTCAATCCATGTATCGATCAAATAGGTAGTTAGTTAATTTTACCCTCTTAAATCATTTCTACTCGAAGAACCTTAGGAAAATTGCGACGTTTGTATAGATAACACTATGTTGATGTATGATCATTATTTTATTTATTATTACGCTTCAAATAATAGCTAAAGTCAAGTTAAGGATCACTGCAAATATTTTGCGCGGCGATCAAATAGGTAGTTAGGCATTTTTTGTCATATTATGCTCATTTCTGTTTTATGAATTGCCGAAAACTCCTACCTATTGAATATATAATCCATTGTTGAAGTACCCTAATTTTTTATTTATTAGTTATCTTGAAATTTTAATCATTGTCAATCCATGTATCGATCAAATAGGTAGTTAGTTAATTTTACCTTCTTAAAGTCATTTCTACTCGAAGAACATTTGGAAAATTGCGACTTTTGTAAAAATAACACTTTGTTGATGTATCATCATTTTTTTATTTATTATTACTCTTCAAATAATAGCTAAAGTCAAGTTAAGGAACACTGCAAATGTTTTGCGCGGCGATCAAATAGGTAGTTAGGCATTTGTTTGTCATATTATGCTCATTTCTGTTTGACGAATTGCCGAAAACTCCTACCTATTGAATATATAATCCTTTGTTGAAGTAATCTAATTTTTTATTTATTAGTTATCTTGAAATTTTAATCATTGTCAATCCATGTATCGATCAAATATGTAGTTAGTTAATTTTACCTTCTTAAAGTCATTTGTACTCGAAGAACCTTAGGAAAATTGCGACTTTTGTAAAAATAACACTATGTTGATGTATGATCATTTTTTTTATTTATTATTACACTTCAAAGAATAGCTAAAGTCAAGTTAAGGATCACTGCAATTGTTTTACGCGGCGATCAAATAGGTAGTTAGGTATTTTTTGTCATATTATGCTCATTTCTGTTTTACGAATTGCCGAAAACTCCTACCTATTGAATATATAATCCTTTGTTGAAGTACCCTAATTTTTTATTTATTAGTTATCTTGAAATATTAAGCATTGTCAATCCATGTATCGATCAAATAGGTAGTTAGTTAATTTGACCTTCTTAAAGTCATTTCTACTCGAAGAACCTTAGGAAAATTGCGACTTTTGTATAGATAGCACTATGTTGATGTATGATCATTTTTTTATTAATTATTACGCTTCAAATAATAGCTAGAGTCAAGTTAAGGATCACTACAAATGTTTTGCGCGGCGATCAAATAGGTAGTTCGGCATTTTTTGTCATATTTTGCTCATTTCTGTTTGACGAATTGTCGAAAACTCCTACCTATTGAATATATAATCCTTTGTTGAAGTATCCAAATTTTTTATTTATTAGTTATCTTGAAATTTTAATCATTGTCAATCCATGTATCGATCAAATAGGTAGTTAGTTAATTTTACCCTCTTAAAGTCATTTCTACTCAAAGAACCTTAGGAAAATTGCGACGTTTGTATAGATAACACAATATTGATGTATGATCATTTTTTTTATTTATTATTACGCTTCAAATAATAGCTAAAGTCAAGTTAAGGATCACTACAAATGTTTTGCGCGGCGATCAAATAGGTAGTTAGGCATTTTTGTCATATTATGCTCATTTCTGTTTGACGAATTGCCGAAAACTCTCACCTATTGAACTTCTAATCCTTTGTTGAAGTATCCTAATTTTTTATTTATTAGTTATCTTGAAATTTTAATCATTGTCAATCCATGTATCGATCAAATAGGTAGTTAGTTAATTTTAACTTCTTAATGTCATTTCTACTCGAAGAACCTTAGGAAAATTGCGACTTTTGTATAGATAGCAGTATGTTGATATATGTTCATTTTTTTGTTTATTATTACGCTTCAAATAATAGCTAAAGTCAAGTTAAGGATCACTGCAAATGTTTTGCGCGGCGATCAAATAGGTAGTTAGGCATTTTTTATCATATTATGCTCATTTCTGATTGACGAATTGCCGAAAACTCCAACCTATTGAATATATAATCCTTTGTTGCAGTACCCTAATTTTTTATTTATTAGTTATCTTGAAATATTAAGCATTGTCAATCAATGTATCGATCAAATAGGTAGTTAGTTAATTTGACCTTCTTCAAGTCAATTCTACTCGAAGAACCTTAGGAAAATTGCGACTTTTTTATAGATAACACTATGTTGATGTATGATCATTTTTTTATTAATTATTACGCTTCAAATAATAGCTAAAGTCAAGTTAAGGATCACTGCAAATGTTTTGCGGGGCGATCAAATCGGTAGTTCGGCATTTTTTGTCAAATTTTGCTCATTTCTGTTTGACGAATTGCCGAAAACTCCTACCTATTGAATATCTAATCCTTTGTTGAAGTATCCTAATTTTTTATTTAGTAGTCATCTTGAAATTTTAATCATTGTCAATCCATGTATCGATCAAATAGGTAGTTAGTTAATTTTACTTTCTTAATGTCATTTCTACTCGAAGAACCTTAGGAAAATTGCTACTTTTATATCGATAACACTATGTTGATGTATGATCATTTTTTTATTTATTATTACGCTTCAAATAATAGCTAAAGTCAAGTTAAGGATCACTGCAAATGTTTTGCGCGGCGATCAAATAGGTAGTTAAGCATTTTTTGTCATATTATGCTCATTTCTGTTTTAGGAATTACCGAAAACTCCTTCCTATTGAATACATAATCCTTTGTTGAAGTACCCTAATTTTTTATTTATTTGTTATCTTGAAATATTAAGCATTGTCAATCCATGAGTCGATCAAATAGGTAATTAGTAAATTTGACTTTCTTAAAGTCATTTCTACTCGAAGAACCTTCGAAAAATTGCGACTTTTGCATAGATAACACTATGTTGATGTATGATCATTTTTTTATTTATTATTACGCTTCAAATAACAGCTAGAGTCAAGTTAAGGATCACTGCAAATGTTTTTCGCGGCGATCAAATAGATAGTTAGGCATTTTTGTCATATTATGCTCATTACTGTTTGACGAATTGCCGAAAACTCCTACCTATTGAATATATAATCCTTTGTTGCAGTACCCTAATTTTTTATTTATTAGTTATCTTGAAATATTAAGCATTGTCAATCCATGTATCGATCAAATAGGTAGTTAGTTAATTTGACCTTCTTAAAGTCATTTCTACTCGAAGAACTTTAGGAAAATTGCGACTTTTGTATAGATAACACAATGTTGATGTATGATCATTTTTTTATTAATTATTACGCTTCAAATAATAGCTAGAGTCAAGTTAAGGATCACTGCAAATGTTTTGCGCGGCGATCAAATAGGTAGTTCAGCATTTTTTGTCATATTTTGCTCATTTCTGTTTGACGAATTGGCGAAATCTCCTACCTATTGAATATATAATCCTTTGTTGAAGTATCCTAACTTTTATTTTATTAGTTATCTTGAAATTTTAATCATTGTCAATCCATGTATCGATCAAATAGGTAGTTCGTTAATTTGACTTTCTTAAAGTCATTTCTACTCGAAGAACCTTCGGAAAATTGCGACTTTTGTATAGATAACACTATGTTGATGTATGATCATTTTTTTATTTATTATTATGCTTCAAATAATAGCTAGAGTCAAGTTAAGGATCACTGCAAATGTTTTTCGCGGCGATCAAATAGGTAGTTAGGCATTTTTTGTCATATTATGCTCATTTCTGTTTTATGATTTGCCGAAAACTCCTACCTATTGAATATATAATCCATTGTTGAAGTACCCTAATTTTTTATTTATTAGTTATCTTGAAATTTTAATCATTGTCAATCCATGTATCGATCAAATAGGTAGTTAGTTAATTTTACCCTCTTAAAGTCATTTCTACTCAAAGAACCTTAGGAAAATTGCGACGTTTGTATAGATAACACTATATTGATGTATGATCAATTTTTTTATTTATTATTACGCTTCAAATAATAGCTAAAGTCAAGTTAAGGATCACAGCAAATGTTTTGCGCGGCGATCAAATAGGTAGTTAAGCATTTTTTGTCATATTATGCTCATTTCTGTTTTACGAATTGCCGAAAACTCATTCCTATTGAATATATAATCCTTTGTTGAAGTACCCTAATTTTTTATTTATTTTTTATCTTGAAATATTAAGCATTGTCAATCCATGTATCGATCAAATAGGTAGTTCGTTAATTTGACCTTCTTAAAGTCATTTCTACTCGAAGAACCTTCGGAAAATTGCGACTTTTGTATAGATAACACTATGTTGATGTATGATCATTTTTTTATTTATTATTATGCTTCAAATAATAGCTAGAGTCAAGTTAAGGATCACTGCAAATGTTTTTCGCGGCGATCAAATAGGTAGTTAGGCATTTTTGTCATATTATGCTCATTTCTGTTTGACGAATTGTCGAAAACTCCAACCTATTGAATATATAATCCTTTGTTGCAGTACCCTAATTTTTTATTTATTAGTTATCTTGAAATTTTAATCATTGTCAATCCATGTATCGATCAAAAAGGTAGTTAGTTAATTTGACCTTCTTAAAGTCATTTCTACTCGAAGAACTTTAGGAAAATTGCGACTTTTTTATAGATAACACAATGTTGATGTATGATCATTTTTTTATTAATTATTACACTTCAAATAATAGCTAGAGTCAAGTTAAGGATCACAGCAAATGTTTTGCGCGGCGATCAAATAGGTAGTTCGGCATTTTTTTGTCATATTATGCTCATTTCTGTTTGACGAATTGCCGAAAACTCCTACCTATTGAATATATAATCCTTTGTTGAAGTATCCTAATTTTTTATTTATTAGTTATCTTGAAATTTTAATCTTTGTCAATCCATGTATCGATCAAATAGGTAGTTAGTTAATTTTACCCTCTTAAATCATTTCTACTCGAAGAACCTTAGGAAAATTGCGACGTTTGTATAGATAACACTATGTTGATGTATGATCATTATTTTATTTATTATTACGCTTCAAATAATAGCTAAAGTCAAGTTAAGGATCACTGCAAATATTTTGCGCGGCGATCAAATAGGTAGTTAGGCATTTTTTGTCATATTATGCTCATTTCTGTTTTATGAATTGCCGAAAACTCCTACCTATTGAATATATAATCCATTGTTGAAGTACCCTAATTTTTTATTTATTAGTTATCTTGAAATTTTAATCATTGTCAATCCATGTATCGATCAAATAGGTAGTTAGTTAATTTTACCTTCTTAAAGTCATTTCTACTCGAAGAACATTTGGAAAATTGCGACTTTTGTAAAAATAACACTTTGTTGATGTATGATCATTTTTTTATTTATTATTACTCTTCAAATAATAGCTAAAGTCAAGTTAAGGAACACTGCAAATGTTTTGCGCGGCGATCAAATAGGTAGTTAGGCATTTGTTTGTCATATTATGCTCATTTCTGTTTGACGAATTGCCGAAAACTCCTACCTATTGAATATATAATCCTTTGTTGAAGTAATCTAATTTTTTATTTATTAGTTATCTTGAAATTTTAATCATTGTCAATCCATGTATCGATCAAATATGTAGTTAGTTAATTTTACCTTCTTAAAGTCATTTCTACTCGAAGAACCTTAGGAAAATTGCGACTTTTGTAAAAATAACACTATGTTGATGTATGATCATTTTTTTTATTTATTATTACACTTCAAAGAATAGCTAAAGTCAAGTTAAGGATCACTGCAATTGTTTTACGCGGCGATCAAATAGGTAGTTAGGTATTTTTTGTCATATTATGCTCATTTCTGTTTTACGAATTGCCGAAAACTCCTACCTATTGAATATATAATCCTTTGTTGAAGTACCCTAATTTTTTATTTATTAGTTATCTTGAAATATTAAGCATTGTCAATCCATGTATCGATCAAATAGGTAGTTAGTTAATTTGACCTTCTTAAAGTCATTTCTACTCGAAGAACCTTAGGAAAATTGCGACTTTTGTATAGATAGCACTATGTTGATGTATGATCATTTTTTTATTAATTATTACGCTTCAAATAATAGCTAGAGTCAAGTTAAGGATCACTACAAATGTTTTGCGCGGCGATCAAATAGGTAGTTCGGCATTTTTTGTCATATTTTGCTCATTTCTGTTTGACGAATTGTCGAAAACTCCTACCTATTGAATATATAATCCTTTGTTGAAGTATCCAAATTTTTTATTTATTAGTTATCTTGAAATTTTAATCATTGTCAATCCATGTATCGATCAAATAGGTAGTTAGTTAATTTTACCCTCTTAAAGTCATTTCTACTCAAAGAACCTTAGGAAAATTGCGACGTTTGTATAGATAACACTATATTGATGTATGATCATTTTTTTTATTTATTATTACGCTTCAAATAATAGCTAAAGTCAAGTTAAGGATCACTACAAATGTTTTGCGCGGCGATCAAATAGGTAGTTAGGCATTTTTGTCATATTATGCTCATTTCTGTTTGACGAATTGCCGAAAACTCCTACCTATTGAATATATAATCCTTTGTTGCAGTACCCTAATTTTTTATTTATTAGTTATCTTGAAATATTAAGCATTGTCATTCCATGTATCGATCAAATAGGTAGTTAGTTAATTTGACCTTCTTAAAGTCATTTCTACTCGAAGAACCTTAGGAAAATTTCCACTTTTGTATAGACAACACTATGTTGATGTATGTTCATTTTTTTGTTTTTTATTACGCTTCAAATAATAGCTAAAGTCAAGTTAAGGATC
Source organism: Rhodomyrtus psidioides (assembly GCA_021437785.1). Lineage (NCBI taxonomy): Eukaryota > Viridiplantae > Streptophyta > Magnoliopsida > Myrtales > Myrtaceae > Rhodomyrtus > Rhodomyrtus psidioides. Next base: position 4,749,783 of record JAILYB010000062.1, on the reverse strand, counting down.
ACTGCAAATGTTTTGCGCGGCGATCAAATAGGTAGTTGAGCATTTTTTATTATATTATGCTCATTTTTGTTGGATGAATTGCCGAAAACTCCTACCTATTGAATATATAATCCTTTGTTGCAGTGCCCTAATTTTTTATTTATTAGTTATCTTGAAATATTAAGCATTGTCATTCCATGTATCGATCAAATAGGTAGTTAGTTAATTTGACCTTCTTAAAGTCATTTCTACTCGAAGAACCTTAGGAAAATTGCGACTTTTGTATAGACAACACTATGTTGATGTATGATCATTTTTTTTAATTATTACGCTTCAAATAATAGCTAGAGTCAAGTTATGGATCACTGCAAATGTTTTGCGCGGCGATCAAATAGGTAGTTAGGTATTTTTTGTCATATTTTGCTCAATTCTGTTTGACCAATTGCCGAAAACTCCTACCTATTGAATATATAATCCATTGTTGAAGTATCCTAATTTTTTATTTATTAGTTATCTTCAAATATTAAGCATTGTCAATCCATGTATCGATCAAATAGGTAATTAGTTAATTTGAATTTCTTAAAGTCATTTCTACTCGAAGAACCTTAGGAAAATTGTGACTTTTGAATAGATAACACTATGTTGATGTGTGATCATTTTTTTCTTTATTATTACGCTTCAAGTAATTGCAAGAGTCAAGTTAAGGATCACTGCAAATGTCATGCGCGGCGATCAAATAGGTAGTTAGGCATTTTTTGTCATATTATGTTCATTTTCGTTTGACGAATTGCCGAAAACTCCTACCTATTGAATATATAATCCTTTGTTGCTGTACCCTAATTTTTTATTTATTAGTTATCTTGAAATATTAAGCATTCTCAATCCATGTATCGATCAAATAGGTAGTTAGTTAATTTGACCTTCTTAAAGTCATTTCTACTCGAAGAACCTTTGGAAAATTGTGACTTTTTTATAGATAACACTATGTTGATGTATGATCATTTTTTATTTATTATTACGCTTCAAATAATAGCTAGAGTCAAGTTAAGGATCACTGCAAATGTTTTGCGCAGCGATCAAATAGGTAGTTCGGCATTTTTTGTCATATTTTTCTCATTTTTGTTTGACGAATTGCCGAAAACTCCTACCTATTGAATATATAATCCTTTGTTGAAGTATCCTAATTTTTTATTTAATAGTTATCTTGAAATTTTAATCATTGTCAATCCATGTATCGATCAAATAGGTTGTTAGTTAATTTGACCTTCTTAAAGTCATTTCTACTCGAAGAACCTTAGGAAAATTGCGACTTTTGTAAAAATAACACTATGTTGATGTATGATAATTTTTTAATTTATTATTACGCTTCAAATAATAGCTAAAGTCAAGTTAAGGATCACTGCAAATGTTTTGCGGGGCGATCAAATAGGTAGTTAGGCATTTTTTGTCATATTATGCTCATTTCTGTTTGACGAATTGCCTAAAACTCCTCCCTATTGAATATATAATCCTTTGTTGAAGTACCCTAATTTTTTATTTATTAGTTATCTTGAAATATTAAGCATTGTCAATCCATGTATCGTTCAAATAGGTAGTTAGTTAATTTGACCTTCTTAAAGTCATTTCTACTTGAAGAATCTTAGGAAAATTGTGACTTTTGAATAGATAACACTATGTTGATGTATGATCATTTTTTTCTTTATTATTACGCTTCAAGTAATTGCTAGAGTCAAGTTAAGGATCACTGCAAATGTCATGCGCGGCGATCAAATAGGTAGTTAGGCATTTTTTGTCATATTATGCTCATTTTCGTTTGACGAATTGCCGAAAACTCCTACCTATTGAATATATAATCCTTTGTTGCAGTACCCTAATTTTTTATTTATTAGTTATCTTGAAATATTAAGCATTCTCAATCCATGTATCGATCAAATAGGTAGTTAGTTAATTTGACCTTCTTAAAGTCATTTCTACTCGAAGAACCTTTGGAAAATTGTGACTTTTTTATAGATAACACTATGTTGATGTATGATCATTTTTTATTTATTATTACGCTTCAAATAATAGCTAGAGTCAAGTTAACGATCACTGCAAATGTTTTGCGCAGCGATCAAATAGGTAGTTCGGCATTTTTTGTCATATTTTTCTCATTTTTGTTTGACGAATTGCCGAAAACTCCTACCTATTGAATATATAATCCTTTGTTGAAGTATCCTAATTTTTTATTTAATAGTTATCTTGAAATTTTAATCATTGTCAATCCATGTATCGATCAAATAGGTTGTTAGTTAATTTGACCTTCTTAAAGTCATTTCTACTCGAAGAACCTTAGGAAAATTGCGACTTTTGTAAAAATAACACAATGTTGATGTATGATAATTTTTTTATTTATTATTACGCCTCAAATAATAGCTAAAGTCAAGTTAAGGATCACTGCAAATGTTTTGCGGAGCGATCAAATAGGTAGTTAGGCATTTTTTGTTATATTATGCCCATTTCTGTTTGACGAATTGCCTAAAACTCCTCCCTATTGAATATATAATCCTTTGTTGAAGTACCCTAATTTTTTATTTATTAGTTATCTTGAAATATTAAGCATTGTCAATCCATGTATCGTTCAAATAGGTAGTTAGTTAATTTGACCTTCTTAAAGTCATTTCTACTCGAAGAACCTTAGGAAAATTGTGACTTTTGAATAGATAACATTATGTTGATGTATGATCATTTTTTTCTTTATTATTACGCTTCAAGTAATTGCTAGAGTCAAGTTAAGGATCACTGCAAATGTCATGCGCGGCGATCAAATAGGTAGTTAGGCATTTTTTGTCATATTATGCTCATTTTCGTTTGACGAATTGCCGAAAACTCCTACCTATTGAATATATAATCCTTTGTTGCAGTACCCTAATTTTTTATTTGTTAGTTATCTTGAAATATTAAGCATTCTCAATCCATGTATCGATCAAATAGGTAGTTAGTTAATTTGACCTTCTTAAAGTCATTTCTACTCGAAGAACCTTTGGAAAATTGTGACTTTTTTATAGATAACACTATGTTGATGTATGATAATTTTTTTATTTATTATTACGCTTCAAATAATAGCTAAAGTCAAGTTAAGGATCACTGCAAATATTTTGCGGGGCGATCAAATAGGTAGTTAGGCATTTTTTGTCATATTATGCTCATTTCTGTTTGACGAATTGCCTAAAACTCCTCCCTATTGAATATATAATCCTTTGTTGAAGTACCCTAATTTTTTATTTATTAGTTATCTTGAAATATTAAGCATTGTCATTCCATGTATCGTTCAAATAGGTAGTTAGTTAATTTGACCTTCTTAAAGTCATTTCTACTCGAAGAACCTTAGGAAAATTGTGACTTTTGAATAGATAACACTATGTTGATGTATGATCATTTTTTTCTTTATTATTACGCTTCAAGTAATTGCTAGAGTCAAGTTAAGGATCACTGCAAATGTCATGCGCGGCGATCAAATAGGTAGTTAGGGATTTTTTGTCATATTATGCTCATTTTCGTTTGACGAATTGCCGAAAACTCCTACCTATTGAATATATAATCCTTTGTTGCAGTACCCTAATTTTTTATTTATTAGTTATCTTGAAATATTAAGCATTGTCAATCCATGTATCGATCAAATAGGTAGTTAGTTAATTTGACCTTCTTAAAGTCATTTCTACTCGAAGAACCTTTGGAAAATTGTGACTTTTTTATAGATAACACTATGTTGATGTATGATCATTTTTTATTTATTATTACGCTTCAAATAATAGCTAGAGTCAAGTTAAGGATCACTGCAAATGTTTTGCGCAGCGATCAAATAGGTAGTTCGGCATTGTTTGTCATATTTTTCTCATTTTTGTTTGACGAATTGCCGAAAACTCCTACCTATTGAATATATAATCCTTTGTTGAAGTATCCTAATTTTTTATTTAATAGTTATCTTGAAATTTTAATCATTGTCAATCCATGTATCGATCAAATAGGTTGTTAGTTAATTTGACCTTCTTAAAGTCATTTCTACTCGAAGAACCTTAGGAAAATTGCAACTTTTGTAAAAATAACACTATGTTGATGTATGATAATTTTTTTATTTATTATTACGCCTCAAATAATAGCTAAAGTCAAGTTAAGGATCACTGCAAATGTTTTGCGGGGCGATCAAATAGGTAGTTAGGCATTTTTTGTCATATTATGCTCATTTCTGTTTGACGAATTGCGTAAAACTCCTCCTTATTGAATATATAATCCTTTGTTGAAGTACCCTAATTTTTTATTTATTAGTTATCTTGAAATATTAAGCATTGTCAATCCATGTATCGTTCAAATAGGTAGTTAGTTAATTTGACCTTCTTAAAGTCATTTCTACTCGAAGAACCTTAGGAAAATTGCGACTTTTGTATAGATAACACTATGTTGATGTATGATCATTTTTTTATTTATTATTACGCTCCAAATAATAGCTAAAGTGAAGTTAAGGATCACTGCAAATGTTTTTGCGCGGCGATCAAATAGGTAGTTAGGCATTTTTTGTCATATTATGCTCATTTCTGTTTGGCGAATTGCCGAAAACTCCAACCTATTGAATATATAATCCTTTGTTGAAGTATCCTAATTTTTTATTTAATAGTTATCTTGAAATTTTAATCATTGTCAATCCATGTATCGATCAAATAGGTAGTTAGTTAATTTTACCTTCTTAAATTCATTTCTACTCGAAGAACCTTAGGAAAATTGTGACTTTTGTATAGATAACACTATGTTGATGTATGATCATTTTATTATTAATTATTACGCTTCAAATAATAGCTAGAGTCAAGTTAAGGATCACTACAAATGTTTTGCGCGGCGATCAAATAGGTAGTTCGGCATTTTGTGTCATATTTTGCTCATTTTTGTTTGACGAATTGCCGAAAACTACTACCGATTGAATATATAATCCTTTGTTGAAGTATCCTAATTTTTTATTTATTAGTTATCTTGAAATTTTAATCATTGTCAATCCATGTATCGATCAAATAGGTAGTTAGATAATTTTACCCTCTTAAAGTCATTTCTACTCGAAGAACCTTAGGAAAATTGCGACTTTCGTATAGATAACACTATGTTGATGTATGATCATTTTTTTTATTTATTATTACACTTCAAATAATAGCTAAAGTCAAGTTAAGGATCACTGCAATTGTTTTACGCGGCGATCAAATAGGTAGTTAGGCATTTTTTGTCATATTATGCTCATTTCTGTTTGGCGAATTGCCGAAAACTCCAACCTATTGAATATATAATCCTTTGTTGAAGTATCCTAATTTTTTATTTAATAGTTATCTTGAAATTTTAATCATTGTCAATCCATGTATCGATCAAATAGGTAGTTAGTTAATTTTACCTTCTTAAATTCATTTCTACTCGAAGAACCTTAGGAAAATTGTGACTTTTGTATAGATAACACTATGTTGATGTATGATCATTTTATTATTAATTATTACGCTTCAAATAATAGCTAGAGTCAAGTTAAGGATCACTACAAATGTTTTGCGCGGCGATCAAATAGGTAGTTCGGCATTTTGTGTCATATTTTGCTCATTTTTGTTTGACGAATTGCCGAAAACTACTACCGATTGAATATATAATCCTTTGTTGAAGTATCCTAATTTTTTATTTATTAGTTATCTTGAAATTTTAATCATTGTCAATCCATGTATCGATCAAATAGGTAGTTAGATAATTTTACCCTCTTAAAGTCATTTCTACTCGAAGAACCTTAGGAAAATTGCGACTTTCGTATAGATAACACTATGTTGATGTATGATCATTTTTTTTATTTATTATTACACTTCAAATAATAGCTAAAGTCAAGTTAAGGATCACTGCAATTGTTTTACGCGGCGATCAAATAGGTAGTTAGGCATTTTTTGTCATATTATGCTCATTTCTGTTTTACGAATTGCCGAAAACTCCTACCTATTGAATATATAATCCTTTGTTGAAGAACCCTAATTTTTTATTTATTAGTTATCTTGAAATATTAAGCATTGTCATTCCATGTATCGATCAAATAGGTAGTTAGTTAATTTGACCTTCTTAAAGTCATTTCTACTCGAAGAACCTTAGGAAAATTGCGACTTTTGTATAGACAACACTATGTTGATATATGATCATTTTTTTTAATTATTACGCTTCAAATAATAGCTAGAGTCAAGTTATGGATCACTGCAAATGTTTTGCGCGGCGATCAAATAGGTAGTTAGGCATTTTCGTCATATTATGCTCACTTCTGTTTGACGAATTGTTGAAAACTCCTACCTATTGAATATATAATCCTTTGTTGCAGTGCCCTAATTTTTTATTTATTAGTTATCTTGAAATATTAAGCATTGTCATTCCATGTATCGATCAAATAGGTAGTTAGTTAATTTGACCTTCTTAAAGTCATTTCTACTCGAAGAACCTTAGGAAAATTGCGACTTTTGTATAGACAACACTATGTTGATATATGATCATTTTTTTTTAATTATTACGCTTCAAATAATAGCTAGAGTCAAGTTATGGATCACTGCAAATGTTTTGCGCGGCGATCAAATAGGTAGTTAGGTATTTTTTGTCATATTTTGCTCAATTCTGTTTGACCAATTGCTGAAAACTCCTACCTATTGAATATATAATCCATTGTTGAAGTATCCTAATTTTTTATTTATTAGTTATCTTGAAATATTAAGCATTGTCAATCCATGTATCGATCAAATAGGTAATTAGTTAATTTGAATTTCTTAAAGTCATTTCTACTCGAAGAACCTTAGGAAAATTGTGACTTTTGAATAGATAACACTATGTTGATGTATGATCATTTTTTTCTTTATTATTACGCTTCAAGTAATTGCTAGAGTCAAGTTAAGGATCACTGCAAATGTTTTGCGCGGCGATCAAATAGGTAGTTAGGCATTATGCTCATTTTCGTTTGACGAATTGCCGAAAACTCCTACCTATTGAATATATAATACTTTGTTGAAGTATCCTAATTTTTTATTTATTAGTTATCTTGAAATTTTAATCATTGTCAATCCATGTATCGATCAAATAGGTAGTTAGTTAATTTGACCTTCTGAAATTCATTTCTACTCGAAGAACCTTAGGAAAATTGCGACTTTTGTATAGACAACACTATGTCGATGTATGATCATTTTTTTTAATTATTACGCTTCAAATAATAGCTAGAGTCAAGTTAAGGATCACTGCAAATGTTTTGCGCGGCGATCAAATAGGTAGTAAGGTATTTTTTGTCATATTTTGCTCAATTCTGTTTGACCAATTGCCGAAAACTCCTACCTATTGAATATATAATCCATTGTTGAAGTATCCTAATTTTTTATTTATTAGTTATCTTGAAATATTAAGCATTGTCAATCCATGTATCGATCAAATAGGTAATTAGTTAATTTGACCTTCTTAAAGTCATTTCTACTCGAAGAAACTTGGGAAAATTGTGACTTTTTTATAGATAACACTTTTTGATGTATGATCATTTTTTTAATAATTATCACGCTTCAAATAAAAGCTAGAGTCAAGTTAAGGATCACTGCAAATGTTTTGCGCGGCGATCAAATAGGTAGTTCGGTATTTTTTATCATATTTTGCTCATTTCTGTTTGACGAATTGCCGAAAACTCCTTCCTATTGAATATATAATCCTTTGTTGAAGTATCCTATTTTTTTATTTATTAGTTATCTTGAAATTTTAATCATTGTCAATCAATGTATCGATCAAATAGGTAGTTAGTTAATTTTACCTTCTTAAAGTCATTTCTACTCGAAGAACATTAGGAAAATTGTGACTTTTGTAAAAATAACCCTATGTTGATGTATGATCATTTTTTTATTTATTATTACGCTTCAAATAATAGCTAAAGTCAAGTTAAGGATCATTGCAAATGTTTTGCGGGGCGATCAAATAGGTAGTTAGGCATTTTTTGTCATATTATGCTCATTTCTGTTTGACCAATTGCCGAAAACTCCAACCTATTGAATATATAATCCTTTGTTGCAGTACCATAATTTTTTATTTATTAGTTATCTTGAAATATTAAGCATTGTCAATCCATGTATCGTTCAAATAGGTAGTTAGTTAATTTGACCTTCTTAAAGTCATTTCTACTCGACGAACCTTAGGAAAATTGCCACTTTTGTATAGATAACACTATGTTGATGTATGATCATTTTTTTATTTATTATTACGCTTCAAATAATAGCTAAAGTCAAGTTAAGGATCACTGCAAATGTTTTGCGCGGCGATCAAATAGGTAGTTAGGCATTTTTTGTCTTATTATCCTCATGTCTGTTTTACGAATTGCCGAAAACTCCTACCTATAGAATATATAATCCTTTGTTGAAGTACCCTAATTTTTTATTTATTAGTTATCTTGAAATATTAAGTATTGTCAATCCATGTATCGTTCAAATAGGTGGTTATTTAATTTGACCTTCTTAAAGTCATTTCTACTCGAAGAACCTTAGGAAAATTGCGACTTTTGTATAGACAACACTATGTTGATGTATGATCATTTTTTTATTTATTATTACGCTCCAAATAATAGCTAAAGTGAAGTTAAGGATCACTGCAAATGTTTTGCGCGGCGATCAAATAGGTAGTTAGGCATTTTTTGTCATATTATGCTCATTTCTGTTTGGCGAATTGCCGAAAACTCCTACCTATTGAATATATAATCCTTTGTTGGAGTACCCTAATTTTTTATTTATTAGTTATCTTGAAATATTAAGCATTGTCAATCCATGTATCGATCAAATAGGTAGTTAGTTAATTTTACCTTCTTAAATTCATTTCTACCCGAAGAACCTTAGGAAAATTGCGACTTTTGTATAGATAACACTATGTTGATGTATGATCATTTTTTTATTAATTATTACGCTTCAAATAATAGCTAGAGTCAAGTTAAGGATCACTACAAATGTTTTGCGCGGCGATCAAATAGGTAGTTCGGCATTTTTTGTGATATTTTGCTCATTTCTATTTTACGAATTGCCGAAAACTCCTACCGATTGAATATATAATCCTTTGTTGAAGTATCCTAATTTTTTATTTATTAGTTATCTTGAAATTTTAATCATTGTCAATCCATGTATCGATCAAATAGGTAGTTAGATAATTTTACCCTCTTAAAGTCATTTCTACTCGAAGAACCTTAGGAAAATTGCGACTTTTGTATAGATAACACTATGTTGATGTATGATCATTTTTTTATTTATTATTACGCTTCAAATAATAGCTAAAGTCAAGTTAAGGATCACTGCAAATGTTTTGCGCGGCGATCAAATAGGTAGTTAAGCATTTTTTGTCATATTATGCTCATTTCTGTTTTACAAATTGCCGAAAACTCATTCCTATTAAATATATAATCCTTTCCTAATTTTTTATTTATTTGTTATCTTGAAATATTAAGCATTGTCAATCCATGTATCGATCAAATAGGTAGTTAGTTAATTTGACTTTCTTAAAGTCATTTCTACTCGAAGAACCTTCGGAAAATTGCGACTTTTGTATAGATAACACTATGTTGATGTATGATCATTTTTTTATTTATTATTACGCTCCAAATAATAGCTAAAGTGAAGTTAAGGATCACTGCAAATGTTTTACGCGGCGATCGCATAGGTAGTTAGGCATTTTTTGTCATATTATGCTCATTTCTGTTTGGCGAATTGCCGAAAACTCCAACCTATTGAATATATAATCCTTTGTTGGAGTACCCTAATTTTTTATTTATTAGTTATCTTGAAATATTAAGCATTGTCAATCCATGTATCGATCAAATAGGTAGTTAGTTAATTTTACCTTCTTAAATTCATTTCTACTCGAAGAACCTTAGGAAAATTGCGACTTTTGTATAGATAACACTATGTTGATGTATGATCATTTTTTTATTAATTATTACGCTTCAAATAATAGCTAGAGTCAAGTTAAGGATCACTACAAATGTTTTGCGCGGCGATCAAATAGGTAGTTCGGCATTTTTTGTCATATTTTGCTCATTTCTGTTTGACGAATTGCCGAAAACTCCTACCGATTGAATATATAATCCTTTGTTGAAGTATCCTAATTTTTTATTTATTAGTTCTCTTGAAATTTTAATCATTGTCAATCCATGTATCGATCAAATAGGTAGTTAGATAATTTTACCCTCTTAAAGTCATTTCTACTCGAAGAACCTTAGGAAAATTGCGACTTTTGTATAGATAACACTATGTTGATGTATGATCATTTTTTTATTTATTATTACGCTTCAAATAATAGCAAAAGTCAAGTTAAGGATCACTGCAAATGTTTTGCGCGGCGATCAAATAGGTAGTTAAGCATTTTTTGTCATATTATGCTCATTTCTGTTTTACGAATTGCCGAAAACTCATTCCTATTAAATATATAATCCTTTCCTAATTTTTTATTTATTTGTTATCTTGAAATATTAAGCATTGTCAATCCATGTATCGATCAAATAGGTAGTTAGTTAATTTGACTTTCCTAAAGTCATTTCTACTCGAAGAACCTTAGGAAAATTGCGACTTTTGTATAGATAACACTATGTTGATGTATGATCATTTTTTTATTTATTATTACGCTTCAAATAATAGCTAAAGTCAAGTTAAGGATCACTGCAAATGTTTTGCGCGGCGATCACATAGGTAGTTAAGCATTTTTTGTCATATTATGCTCATTTCTGTTTTACGAATTGCCGAAAACTCATTCCTATTAAATATATAATCCTTTCCTAATTTTTTATTTATTTGTTATCTTGAAATATTAAGCATTGTCAATCCATGTATCGATCAAATAGGTAGTTAGTTAATTTGACTTTCTTAAAGTTATTTCTACTCGAAGAACTTTCGGAAAATTGCGACTTTTTTATAGATAACACTATGTTGATGTATGATCATTTTTTTATTAATTATTACGCTTCAAATAATAGCTAGAGTCAAGTTAAGGATCACTACAAATGTTTTGCGCGGCGATCAAATAGGTAGTTCGGCATTTTTTGTCATATTTTGCTCATTTCTGTTTGACGAATTGCCGAAAACTCCTACCGATTGAATATATAATACTTTGTTGAAGTATCCTAATTTTTTATTTATTAGTTATCTTGAAATTTTAATCATTGTCAATCCATGTATCGATCAAATAGGTAGTTAGATAATTTTACCCTCTTAAAGTCATTTCTACTGGAAGAACCTTAGGAAAATTGCGACTTTTGTATAGACAACACTATGTCGATGTATGATCATTTTTTTTAATTATTACGCTTCAAATAATAGCTAGAGTCAAGTTAAGGATCACTGCAAATGTTTTGCGCGGCGATCAAATAGGTAGTTAGGTATTTTTTGTCATATTTTGCTCAATTCTGTTTGACCAATTGCCGAAAACTCCTACCTATTGAATATATAATCCATTGTTGAAGTATCCTAATTTTTTATTTATTAGTTATCTTGAAATATTAAGCATTGTCAATCCATGTATCGATCAAATAGGTAATTAGTTAATTTGAATTTCTTAAAGTCATTTCTACTCGAAGAAACTTGGGAAAATTGTGACTTTTTTATAGATAACACTTTTTGATGTATGATCATTTTTTTAATAATTATCACGCTTCAAATAAAAGCTAGAGTCAAGTTAAGGATCACTGCAAATGTTTTGCGCGGCGATCAAATAGGTAGTTCGGTATTTTTTATCATATTTTGCTCATTTCTGTTTGACGAATTGCCGAAAACTCCTTCCTATTGAATATATAATCCTTTGTTGAAGTATCCTATTTTTTTATTTATTAGTTATCTTGAAATTTTAATCATTGTCAATCAATGTATCGATCAAATAGGTAGTTAGTTAATTTTACCTTCTTAAAGTCATTTCTACTCGAAGAACATTAGGAAAATTGTGACTTTTGTAAAAATAACCCTATGTTGATGTATGATCATTTTTTTATTTATTATTACGCTTCAAATAATAGCTAAAGTCAAGTTAAGGATCATTGCAAATGTTTTGCGGGGCGATCAAATAGGTAGTTAGGCATTTTTTGTCATATTATGCTCATTTCTGTTTGACCAATTGCCGAAAACTCCAACCTATTGAATATATAATCCTTTGTTGCAGTACCATAATTTTTTATTTATTAGTTATCTTGAAATATTAAGCATTGTCAATCCATGTATCGTTCAAATAGGTAGTTAGTTAATTTGACCTTCTTAAAGTCATTTTTACTCGACGAACCTTAGGAAAATTGCCACTTTTGTATAGATAACACTATGTTGATGTATGATCATTTTTTTATTTATTATTACGCTTCAAATAATAGCTAAAGTCAAGTTAAGGATCACTGCAAATGTTTTGCGCGGCGATCAAATAGGTAGTTAGGCATTTTTTGTCTTATTATCCTCATGTCTGTTTTACGAATTGCCGAAAACTCCTACCTATAGAATATATAATCCTTTGTTGAAGTACCCTAATTTTTTATTTATTAGTTATCTTGAAATATTAAGCATTGTCAATCCATGTATCGTTCAAATAGGTGGTTATTTAATTTGACCTTCTTAAAGTCATTTCTACTCGAAGAACCTTAGGAAAATTGCGACTTTTGTATAGACAACACTATGTTGATGTATGATCATTTTTTTATTTATTATTACGCTCCAAATAATAGCTAATAGCTAAAGTGAAGTTAAGGATCACTGCAAATGTTTTGCGCGGCGATCAAATAGGTAGTTAGGCATTTTTTGTCATATTATGCTCATTTCTGTTTGGCGAATTGCCGAAAACTCCTACCTATTGAATATATAATCCTTTGTTGGAGTACCCTAATTTTTTATTTATTAGTTATCTTGAAATATTAAGCATTGTCAATCCATGTATCAATCAAATAGGTAGTTAGTTAATTTTACCTTCTTAAATTCATTTCTACCCGAAGAACCATAGGAAAATTGCGACTTTTGTATAGATAACACTATGTTGATGTATGATCATTTTTTATTAATTATTACGCTTCAAATAATAGCTAGAGTCAAGTTAAGGATCACTACAAATGTTTTGCGCGGCGATCAAATAGGTAGTTCGGCATTTTTTGTCATATTTTGCTCATTTCTATTTTACGAATTGCCGAAAACTCCTACCGATTGAATATATAATCCTTTGTTGAAGTATCCTAATTTTTTATTTATTAGTTATCTTGAAATTTTAATCATTGTCAATCCATGTATCGATCAAATAGGTAGTTAGATAATTTTACCCTCTTAAAGTCATTTCTACTCGAAGAACCTTAGGAAAATTGCGACTTTTGTATAGATAACACTATGTTGATGTATGATCATTTTTTTATTTATTATTACGCTTCAAATAATAGCTAAAGTCAAGTTAAGGATCACTGCAAATGTTTTGCGCGGCGATCAAATAGGTAGTTAAGCATTTTTTGTCATATTATGCTCATTTCTGTTTTACAAATTGCCGAAAACTCATTCCTATTAAATATATAATCCTTTCCTAATTTTTTATTTATTTGTTATCTTGAAATATTAAGCATTGTCAATCCATGTATCGATCAAATAGGTAGTTAGTTAATTTGACTTTCTTAAAGTCATTTCTACTCGAAGAACCTTCGGAAAATTGCGACTTTTGTATAGATAACACTATGTTGATGTATGATCATTTTTTTATTTATTATTACGCTCCAAATAATAGCTAAAGTGAAGTTAAGGATCACTGCAAATGTTTTACGCGGCGATCGCATAGGTAGTTAGGCATTTTTTGTCATATTATGCTCATTTCTGTTTGGCGAATTGCCGAAAACTCCAACCTATTGAATATATAATCCTTTGTTGGAGTACCCTAATTTTTTATTTATTAGTTATCTTGAAATATTAAGCATTGTCAATCCATGTATCGATCAAATAGGTAGTTAGTTAATTTTACCTTCTTAAATTCATTTCTACTCGAAGAACCTTAGGAAAATTGCGACTTTTGTATAGATAACACTATGTTGATGTATGATCATTTTTTTATTAATTATTACGCTTCAAATAATAGCTAGAGTCAAGTTAAGGATCACTACAAATGTTTTGCGCGGCGATCAAATAGGTAGTTCGGCATTTTTTGTCATATTTTGCTCATTTCTGTTTGACGAATTGCCGAAAACTCCTACCGATTGAATATATAATACTTTGTTGAAGTATCCTAATTTTTTATTTATTAGTTATCTTGAAATTTTAATCATTGTCAATCCATGTATCGATCAAATAGGTAGTTAGATAATTTTACCCTCTTAAAGTCATTTCTACTCGAAGAACCTTAGGAAAATTGCGACTTTTGTATAGATAACACTATGTTGATGTATGATCATTTTTTTGTTTATTATTACGCTTCAAATAATAGCAAAAGTCAAGTTAAGGATCACTGCAAATGTTTTGCGCGGCGATCAAATAGGTAGTTAAGCATTTTTTGTCATATTATGCTCATTTCTGTTTTACGAATTGCCGAAAACTCATTCCTATTAAATATATAATCCTTTCCTAATTTTTTATTTATTTGTTATCTTGAAATATTAAGCATTGTCAATCCATGTATCGATCAAATAGGTAGTTAGTTAATTTGACTTTCCTAAAGTCATTTCTACTCGAAGAACCTTAGGAAAATTGCGACTTTTGTATAGATAACACTATGTTGATGTATGATCATTTTTTTATTTATTATTACGCTTCAAATAATAGCTAAAGTCAAGTTAAGGATCACTGCAAATGTTTTGCGCGGCGATCACATAGGTAGTTAAGCATTTTTTGTCATATTATGCTCATTTCTGTTTTACGAATTGCCGAAAACTCATTCCTATTAAATATATAATCCTTTCCTAATTTTTTATTTATTTGTTATCTTGAAATATTAAGCATTGTCAATCCATGTATCGATCAAATAGGTAGTTAGTTAATTCGACTTTCTTAAAGTTATTTCTACTCGAAGAACCTTCGGAAAATTGCGACTTTTTTATAGATAACACTATGTTGATGTATGATCATTTTTTTATTAATTATTACGCTTCAAATAATAGCTAGAGTCAAGTTAAGGATCACTACAAATGTTTTGCGCGGCGATCAAATAGGTAGTTCGGCATTTTTTGTCATATTTTGTTCATTTCTGTTTGACGAATTGCCGAAAACTCCTACCGATTGAATATATAATACTTTGTTGAAGTATCCTAATTTTTTATTTATTAGTTATCTTGAAATTTTAATCATTGTCAATCCATGTATCGATCAAATAGGTAGTTAGATAATTTTACCCTCTTAAAGTCATTTCTACTCGAAGAACCTTAGGAAAATTGCGACTTTTGTATAGACAACACTATGTTGATGTATGATCATTTTTAAGTAATTATTACGCTTCAAATAATAGCTAGAGTCAAGTTAAGGATCACTGCAAATGTTTTGCGCGGCGATCAAATAGGTAGTTAGGCATTTTTGGTCATATTATGCTCATTTCCGTTTGACGAATTGCCGAAAACTCCTACCTATTGAATATATAATCCTTTGTTGCAGTACCCTAATTTTTTATTTATTTGTTATCTTGAAATATTAAGCATTCTCAATCCATGTATCGATCAAATAGGTAGTTAGTTAATTTGACCTTCTTAAAGTCATTTCTACTCGAAGAAACTTGGGAAAATTGTGACTTTTTTATAGATAACACTTTATTGATGTATGATCATTTTTTTATTAATTATCACGCTTCAAATAAAAGCTAGAGTCAAGTTAAAGATCACTGCAAATGTTTTGCGCGGCGATCAAATAGGTAGTTCGGCATTTTTTGTCATATTTTGCTCATTTCTGTTTGACGAATTGCCGCAAACTCCTTCCTATTGAATATATAATCCTTTGTTGTAGTATCCTATTTTTTTATTTATTAGTTATCTTGAAATTTTAATCATTGTCAATCAATGTATCGATCAAATAGGTAGTTAGTTAATTTTACCTTCTTAAAGTCATTTCTACTCGAAGAACCTTAAGAAAATTGTGACTTTTGTAAAAATAACCCTATGTTGATGTATGATCATTTTTTTATTTATTATTACGCTTCAAATAATAGCTAAAGTCAAGTTAAGGATCATTGCAAATGTTTTGCGGGGCGATCAAATAGGTAGTTAGGCATTTTTTGTCATATTATGCTCATTTCTGTTTGACGAATTGCCGAAAACTCCAACCTATTGAATATATAATCCTTTGTTGCAGTACCATAATTTTTTATTTATTAGTTATCTTGAAATATTAAGCATTGTCAATCCATGTATCGTTCAAATAGGTAGTTAGTTAATTTGACCTTCTTAAAGTCATTTCTACTCGACGAACCTTAGGAAAATTGCCACTTTTGTATAGATAACACTATGTTGATGTATGATCATTTTTTAATTTATTATTACGCTTCAAATAATAGCTAAAGTCAAGTTAAGGATCACTGCAAATGTTTTGCGCGGCGATCAAATAGGTAGTTAGGCATTTTTTGTCATATTATCCTCATGTCTGTTTTACGAATTGCCGAAAACTCCTACCTATTGAATATATAGTCCTTTGTTGCAGTACCCTAATTTTTTATTTATTTGTTATCTTGAAATATTAAGCATTCTCAATCCATGTATCGATCAAATAGGTAGTTAGTTAATTTGACCTTCTTAAAGTCATTTCTACTCGAAGAAACTTAGGAAAATTGTGACTTTTTTATAGATAACACTTTGTTGATGTATGATCATTTTTTTATTAATTATCACGCTTCAAATAAAAGCTAGAGTCAAGTTAAGGATCACTGCAAATGTTTTGCGCGGCGATCAAATAGGTAGTTCGGTATTTTTTGTCATATTTTGCTCATTTCTGTTTGACGAATTGCCGAAAACTCCTACCTATTGAATATATAATCCTTTGTTGAAGTATCCTATTTTTTTATTTATTAGTTATCTTGAAATTTTAATCATTGTCAATCAATGTATCGATCAAATAGGTAGTTAGTTAATTTTACCTTCTTAAAGTCATTTCTACTCGAAGAACATTAGGAAAATTGCGACTTTTGTAAAAATAACCCTATGTTGATGTATGATCATTTTTTTATTTATTATTACGCTTCAAATAATAGCTAAAGTCAAGTTAAGAATCACTGCAAATGTTTTGCGGGGCGATCAAATAGGTAGTTAGGCATTTTTTGTCATATTATGCTCATTTCTGTTTGACGAATTGCCGAAAACTCCAACCTATTGAATATATAATCCTTTGTTGCAGTACCATAATTTTTTATTTATTAGTTATCTTGAAATATTAAGCATTGTCAATCCATGTATCGTTCAAATAGGTAGTTAGTTAATTTGACCTTCTTAAAGTCATTTCTACTCGACGAACCTTAGGAAAATTGCCACTTTTGTATAGATAACACTATGTTGATGTATGATCATTTTTTAATTTATTATTACGCTTCAAATAATAGCTAAAGTCAAGTTAAGGATCACTGCAAATGTTTTGCGCGGCGATCAAATAGGTAGTTAGGCATTTTTTGTCATATTATCCTCATGTCTGTTTTACGAATTGCCGAAAACTCCTACCTATTGAATATATAGTCCTTTGTTGCAGTACCCTAATTTTTTATTTATTTGTTATCTTGAAATATTAAGCATTCTCAATCCATGTATCGATAAAATAGGTAGTTAGTTAATTTGACCTTCTTAAAGTCATTTCTACTCGAAGAAACTTAGGAAAATTGTGACTTTTTTATAGATAACACTTTGTTGATGTATGATCATTTTTTTATTAATTATCACGCTTCAAATAAAAGCTAGAGTCAAGTTAAGGATCACTGCAAATGTTTTGCGCGGCGATCAAATAGGTAGTTCGGTATTTTTTGTCATATTTTGCTCATTTCTGTTTGACGAATTGCCGAAAACTCCTACCTATTGAATATATAATCCTTTGTTTAAGTATCCTATTTTTTTATTTATTAGTTATCTTGAAATTTTAATCATTGTCAATCAATGTATCGATCAAATAGGTAGTTAGTTAATTTTACCTTCTTAAAGTCATTTCTACTCGAAGAACATTAGGAAAATTGCGACTTTTGTAAAAATAACCCTATGTTGATGTATGATCATTTTTTTATTTATTATTACGCTTCAAATAATAGCTAAAGTCAAGTTAAGAATCACTGCAAATGTTTTGCGGGGCGATCAAATAGGTAGTTAGTCATTTTTTGTCATATTATGCTCATTTCTGTTTGACCAATTGCCGAAAACTCCAACCTATTGAATATATAATCCTTTGTTGCAGTACCCTAATTTTTTATTTATTAGTTATCTTGAAATATTAAGCATTGTCAATCCATGTATCGTTCAAATAGGTAGTTAGTTAATTTGACCTTCTTAAAGTCATTTCTACTCGACGAACCTTAGGAAAATTGCCACTTTTGTATAGATAACACTATGTTGATGTATGATCATTTTTTAATTTATTATTACGCTTCAAATAATAGCTAAAGTCAAGTTAAGGATCACTGCAAATGTTTTGCGCGGCGATCAAATAGGTAGTTAGGCATTTTTTGTCATATTATCCTCATGTCTGTTTTACGAATTGCCGAAAACTCCTACCTATAGAATATATAATCCTTTGTTGAAGTACCCTAATTTTTTATTTATTAGTTATCTTGAAATATTAAGCATTGTCAATCCATGTATCGATCAAATAGGTAGTTATTTAATTTTACCTTCTTAAAGTCATTTCTACACGAAGAACCTTACGAAAATTGCGACTTTTGTATAGATAACACTATGTTGATATATGTTCATTTTTTTGTTTAATATTACGCTTCAAATAATAGCTAATGTCAAGTTAAGGATCACTACAAATGTTTTGCGCGGCGATCAAATAGGTAGTTAGGCATTTCTTATCATATTATGCTCATTTCTGTTAGACGAATTGCCGAAAACTCCTACCTATTGAATATATAATCCTTTGTTGCAGTACCCTAATTTTTTATTTATTAGTTATCTTGAAATATTAAGCATTGTCAATCCATGTATCGTTCAAATAGGTAGTTAGTTAATTTGACCTTCTTAAAGTCATTTCTACTCGACGAACCTTAGGAAAATTGCCACTTTTGTATAGATAACACTATGTTGATGTATGATCATTTTTTTATTTATTATTACGCTCCAAATAATAGCTAAAGTGAAGTTAAGGATCACTGCAAATGTTTTGCGCGGCGATCAAATAGGTAGTTAGGCATTTTTTGTCATATTATGCTCATTTCTGTTTGGCGAATTGCCGAAAACTCCAACCTATTGAATATATAATCCTTTGTTGGAGTACCCTAATTTTTTATTTATTAGTTATCTTGAAATATTAAGCATTGTCAATCCATGTATCGATCAAATAGGTAGTTATTTAATTTTACCTTCTTAAAGTCATTTCTACACGAAGAACCTTAGGAAAATTGCGACTTTTGTATAGATAACACTATGTTGATATATGTTCATTTTTTTGTTTAACATTACGCTTCAAATAATAGCTAATGTCAAGTTAAGGATCACTACAAATGTTTTGCGCGGCGATCAAATAGGTAGTTAGGCATTTCTTATCATATTATGCTCATTTCTGTTAGACGAATTGCCGAAAACTCCTACCTATTGAATATATAATCCTTTGTTGCAGTACCCTAATTTTTTATTTATTAGTTATCTTGAAATATTAAGCATTGTCAATCCATGTATCGTTCAAATAGGTCGTTAGTTAATTTGACCTTCTTAAAGTCATTTCTACTCGACGAACCTTAGGAAAATTGCCACTTTTGTATAGATAACACTATGTTGATGTATGATCATTTTTTAATTTATTATTACGCTTCAAATAATAGCTAAAGTCAAGTTAAGGATCACTGCAAATGTTTTGCGCGGCGATCAAATAGGTAGTTAGGCATTTTTTGTCATATTATCCTCATGTCTGTTTTACGAATTGCCGAAAACTCCTACCTATAGAATATATAATCCTTTGTTGAAGTACCCTAATTTTTTATTTATTAGTTATCTTGAAATATTAAGCATTGTCAATCCATGTATCGATCAAATAGGTAGTTATTTAATTTTACCTTCTTAAAGTCATTTCTACACGAAGAACCTTACGAAAATTGCGACTTTTGTATAGATAACACTATGTTGATATATGTTCATTTTTTTGTTTAATATTACGCTTCAATTAATAGCTAATGTCAAGTTAAGGATCACTACAAATGTTTTGCGCGGCGATCAAATAGGTAGTTAGGCATTTCTTATCATATTATGCTCATTTCTGTTAGACGAATTGCCGAAAACTCCTACCTATTGAATATATAATCCTTTGTTGCAGTACCCTAATTTTTTATTTATTAGTTATCTTGAAATATTAAGCATTGTCAATCCATGTATCGTTCAAATAGGTAGTTAGTTAATTTGACCTTCTTAAAGTCATTTCTACTCGACGAACCTTAGGAAAATTGCCACTTTTGTATAGATAACACTATGTTGATGTATGATCATTTTTTTATTTATTATTACGCTCCAAATAATAGCTAAAGTGAAGTTAAGGATCACTGCAAATGTTTTGCGCGGCGATCAAATAGGTAGTTAGGCATTTTTTGTCATATTATGCTCATTTCTGTTTGGCGAATTGCCGAAAACTCCAACCTATTGAATATATAATCCTTTGTTGGAGTACCCTAATTTTTTATTTATTAGTTATCTTGAAATATTAAGCATTGTCAATCCATGTATCGATCAAATAGGTAGTTAGTTAATTTTACCTTCTTAAATTCATTTCTTCTCGAAGAACCTTAGGAAAATTGCGACTTTTGTATTGATAACACTATGTTGATGTATGATCATTTTTTTATTAATTATTACGCTTCAAATAATAGCTAGAGTCAAGTTAAGGATCACTACAAATGTTTTGCGCGGCGATCAAATAGGTAGTTCGGCATTTTTTGTCATATTTTGCTCATTTCTGTTTGACGAATTGCCGAAAACTCCTACCGATTGAATATATAATAATTTGTTGAAGTATCCTAATTTTTTATTTATTAGTTATCTTGAAATTTTAATCATTGTCAATCCATGTATCGATCAAATAGGTAGTTAGATAATTTTACCCTCTTAAAGTCATTTCTACTCGAAGAACCTTAGGAAAATTGCGACTTTTGTATAGATAACACTATGTTGATGTATGATCATTTTTTTATTTATTATTACGCTTCAAATAATAGCTAAAGTCAAGTTAAGGATCACTGCAAATGTTTTGCCCGGCGATCAAATAGGTAGTTAAGCATTTTTTGTCGTATTATGCTCATTTCTGTTTTACGAATTGCCGAAAACTCATTCCTATTAAATATATAATCATTTCCTAATTTTTTATTTATTTGTTATCTTGAAATATTAAGCATTGTCAATCCATGTATCGGTCAAATAGGTAGTTAGTTAATTTGACTTTCTTAAACTCATTTCTACTCGAAGAACCTTCGGAAAATTGTGACTTTTGTATAGATAACACTATGTTGATGTATCATCATTTTTTTATTTATTATTACGCTTCAAATAATAGCTAGAGTCAAGTTAAGGATCACTGCAAATGTTTTTCGCGGCGATCAAATAGGTAGTTAGGCATTTTTGTCATATTATGCTCATTTCTGTTTGACGAATTGCCGAAAACTCCTACCTATTGAATATATAATACTTTGTTGTAGTACCCTAATTTTTTATTTATTAGTTATCTTGAAATATTAAGCATTTTCATTCCATGTATCGATCAAATAGGTAGTTAGTTAATTTGACCTTCTTAAAGTCATTTCTACTCGAAGAACCTTAGAAAAATTGCGACTTTTGTATAGACAACACTATGTTGATGTATGATCATTTTTTATTAATTATTACGCTTCAAATAATAGCTAGAGTCAAGTTATGGATCACTGCAAATGTTTTGCGCGGCGATCAAATAGGTAGTTAGCCATTTTTGGTCATATTATGCTCATTTCCGTTTGACGAATTGCCGAAAACTCCTATCTATTGAATATATAATCCTTTGTTGCAGTCCCCTAATTTTTTATTTATTTGTTATCTTGAAATATTAAGCATTCTCAATCCATGTATCGATCAAATAGGTAGTTAGTTAATTTGACCTTCTTAGAGTCATTTCTACTCGAAGAAACTTGGGAAAATTGTGACTTTTTTATAGATAACACTTTGTTGATGTATGATCATTTTTTTTATTAATTATCATGCTTCAAATAATAGCTAGAGTCAAGTTAAAGATCACTGCAAATGTTTGGCGCGGCGATCAAATAGGTAGTTCGGCATTTTTTGTCATATTTTGCTCATTTCTGTTTGACGAATTGCCGAAAACTCCTACCGATTGAATATATAATAATTTGTTGAAGTATCCTAATTTTTTATTTATTAGTTATCTTGAAATTTTAATCATTGTCAATCCATGTATCGATCAAATAGGTAGTTAGATAATTTTACCCTCTTAAAGTCATTTCTACTCGAAGAACCTTAGGAAAATTGCGACTTTTGTATAGATAACACTATTTTGATGTATGATCATTTTTTTATTTATTATTACGCTTCAAATAATAGCTAAAGTCAAGTTAAGGATCACTGCAAATGTTTTGCGCGGCGATCAAATAGGTAGTTAAGCATTTTTTGTCAAAATTATGCTCATTTCTGTTTTACGAATTGCCGAAAACTCATTCCTATTAAATATATAATCCTTTCCTAATTTTTTATTTATTTGTTATCTTGAAATATTAAGCATTGTCAATCCATGTATCGGTCAAATAGGTAGTTAGTTAATTTGACTTTCTTAAACTCATTTCTACTCGAAGAACCTTCGGAAAATTGCGACTTTTGTATAGATAACACTATGTTGATGTATCATCATTTTTTTATTTATTATTACGCTTCAAATAATAGCTAGAGTCAAGTTAAGGATCACTGCAAATGTTTTTCGCGGCGATCAAATAGGTAGTTAGGCATTTTTGTCATATTATGCTCATTTCTGTTTGACGAATTGCCGAAAACTCCTACCTATTGAATATATAATACTTTGTTGTAGTACCCTAATTTTTTATTTATTAGTTATCTTGAAATATTAAGCATTTTCATTCCATGTATCGATCAAATAGGTAGTTAGTTAATTTGACCTTCTTAAAGTCATTTCTACTCGAAGAACCTTAGGAAAATTGCGACTTTTGTATAGACAACACTATGTTGATGTATGATCATTTTTTATTAATTATTACGCTTCAACTAATAGCTAGAGTCAAGTTATGGATCACTGCAAATGTTTTGCGCGGCGATCAAATAGGTAGTTAGGCATTTTTGGTCATATTATGCTCATTTCCGTTTGACGAATTGCCGAAAACTCCTGCCTTTTGAATATATAATCCTTTGTTGCAGTACCCTAATTTTTTATTTATTTGTTAACTTGAAATATTAAGCATTCTCAATCCATGTATCGATCAAATAGGTGGTTAGTTAATTTGACCTTCTTAAAGTCATTTCTACTCGAAGAAACTTGGGAAAATTGTGACTTTTTTATAGATAACACTTTGTTGATGTATGATCATTTTTTTATTAATTATCACGCTTCAAATAATAGCTAGAGTCAAGTTAAAGATCACTGCAAATGTTTTGCGCGGCGATCAAATAGGTAGTTCGGCATTTTTTGTCATATTTTGCCCATTTCTGTTTGACGAATTGCCGAAAACTCCTACCTATTGAATATATAATCCTTTGTTGTAGTATCCTATTTTTTTATTTATTAGTTTTCTTGAAATTTTAATCATTGTCAATCAATGTATCGATCAAATAGGTAGTTAGTTAATTTTACCTTCTTAAAGTCATTTCTACTCGAAGAACCTTAGGAAAATTGCGACTTTTGTAAAAATAACCCTATGTTGATGTATGATCATTTTTTTATTTACTATTACGCTTCAAATAATAGCTAAAGTCAAGTTAAGGATCACTGCAAATGTTTTGCGGGGCGATCAAATAGGTAGTTAGGCATTTTTTGTCATATTATGCTCATTTCTGTCTGACGAATTGCCGAAAACTCCAACCTATTGAATATAAAATCCTTTGTTGCAGTACCATAATTTTTTATTTATTAGTTATCTTGAAATATTAAGCATTGTCAATCCATGTATCGTTCAAATATGTAGTTAGTTAATTTGACCTTCTTAAAGTCATTTCTACTCGAAGAACCTTAGGAAAATTGCCACTTTTGTATAGATAACACTATGTTGATGTATGATCATTTTTTTATTTATTATTACGCTTCAAATAATAGCTAAAGTCAAGTTAAGGATCACTGCAAATGTTTTGCGCGGCGATCAAATAGGTAGTTAGGCATTTTTTGTGATATTATCCTCATGTCTGTTTTACGAATTGCCGAAAACTCCTACCTATAGAATATATAATCCTTTGTTGAAGTACCCTAATTTTTTATTTATTAGTTATCTTGAAATATTAAGCATTGTCAATCCATGTATCGATCAAATAGGTAGTTATTTAATTTTACCTTCTTAAAGTCATTTCTACACGAAGAACCTTACGAAAATTGCGACTTCTGTATAGATAACACTATGTTGATATATGTTCATTTTGTTGTTTAATATTACGCTTCAAATAATAGCTAAAGTCAAGTTAAGGATCACTGCAAATGTTTTGCGCGGCGATCAAATAGGTAGTTAGGCATTTCTTATCATATTATGCTCATTTCTGTTAGACGAATTGCCGAAAACTCCTACCTATTGAATATATAATCCTTTGTTGCAGTACCCTAATTTTTTATTTATTAGTTATCTTGAAATATTAAGCATTGTCAATCCATGTATCGTTCAAAGAGGTAGTTAGTTAATTTGACCTTCTTAAAGTCATTTCTACTCGACGAACCTTAGGAAAATTGCCACTTTTGTATAGATAACACTATGTTGATGTATGATCATTTTTTTATTTATTATTACACGTCAAATAATAGGTAATATCAAGTTAAGGATAACTGCAAATGTTTTGCACGGCGATCAAATAGGTAGTTAGGCTTTTTTGGTCATATTATGCTCATTTCCGTTTGACGAATTGCCGAAAACTCCTACCTATTGAATGTATAATCCTTTGTTGCAGTACCCTAATTTTTTATTTATTTGTTATCTTGAAATATTAAGCATTCTCAATCCATGTATCGATCAAATAGGTAGTTAGTTAATTTGACCTTCTTAAAGTCATTTCTACTCGAAGAAACTTAGGAAAATTGTGACTTTTTTATAGATAACACTTTGTTGATGTATGATCATTTTTTTATTAATTATCACGCTTCAAATAAAAGCTAGAGTCAAGTTAAGGATCACTGCAAATGTTTTGCGCGGCGATCAAATAGGTAGTTCAGCATTTTTTGTCATATTTTGCTCATTTCTGTTTGACGAATTGCCGAAAACTCCTACCTATTGAATATATAATCCTTTGTTGAAGTATCATATTTTTTTATTTATTAGTTATCTTGAAATTTTAATCATTGTCAATCAATGTATCGATCAAATAGGTAGTTAGTTAATTTTACCTTCTTAAAGTCATTTCTACTCGAAGAACATTAGGAAAATTGCGACTTTTGTAAAAATAACCCTATGTTGATGTATGATCATTTTTTTATTTATTATTACGCTTCAAATAATAGCTAAAGTCAAGTTAAGGATCACTGCAAATGTTTTGCGGGACGATCAAATAGGTAGTTAGGCATTTTTTGTCATATTATGCTCATTTCTGTTTGACGAATTGCCGAAAACTCCAACCTATTGAATATATAATCCTTTGTTGCAGTACCTTAATTTTTTATTTATTAGTTATCTTGAAATATTAAGCATTGTCAATCCATGTATCGTTCAAATAGGTAGTTAGTTAATTTGACCTTCTTAAAGTCATTTCTACTCGACGAACCTTAGGAAAATTGCAACTTTTGTATAGATAACACTATGTTGATGTATGATCATTTTTTTATTTATTATTACGCTTCAAATAATAGCTAAAGTCAAGTTAAGGATCACTGCAAATGTTTTGCGCGGCGATCAAATAGGTAGTTAGGCATTTTTTGTCATATTATCCTCATGTCTATTTTACGAATTGCCGAAAACTCCTACCTATAGAATATATAATCCTTTGTTGAAGTACCCGAATTTTTTATTTATTAGTTATCTTGAAATATTAAGCATTGTCAATCCATGTATCGATCAAATAGGTAGTTATATAATTTTACCTTCTTAAAGTCTTTTCTACACGAAGAACCTTACGAAAATTGCGACTTTTGTATAGATAACACTATGTTGATATATGTTCATTTTTTTGTTTAATATTACGCTTCAAATAATAGCTAAAGTCAAGTTAAGGATCACTACAAATGTTTTGCGCGGCGATCAAATAGGTAGTTAGGCATTTCTTATCATATTATGCTCATTTCTGTTAAACGAATTGCCGAAAACTCCTACCTAGTGAATATATAATCCTTTGTTGCAGTACCCTAATTTTTTATTTATTAGTTATCTTGAAATATTAAGCATTGTCAATCCATGTATCGTTCAAATAGGTAGTTAGTTAATTTGACCTTCTTAAAGTCATTTCTACTCGACGAACCTTAGGAAAATTGCCACTTTTGTATAGATAACACTATGTTGATGTATGATCATTTTTTTATTTATTATTACGCTTCAAATAATAGGTAAAGTCAAGTTAAGGATCACTGCAAATGTTTTGCGCGGCGATCAAATAGGTAGTTAGGCATTTTTTGTCATATTATCCTCATGTCTGTTTTACGAATTGCCGAAAACTCCTACCTATCGAATATATAATACTTTATTGTAGTACCCTAATTTTTTATTTATTAGTTATCTTGAAATATTAAGCATTTTCATTCCATGTATCGATCAAATAGGTAGTTAGTTAATTTGACCTTCTTAAAGTCATTTCTACTCGAAGAACCTTAGGAAAATTGCGACTTTTGTATGGACAACACTATGTTGATGTATGATCATTTTTTATTAATTATTACGCTTCAACTAATAGCTAGAGTCAAGTTATGGATCACTGCAAATGTTTTGCGCGGCGATCAAATAGGTAGTTAGGCATTTTTGGTCATATTATGCTCATTTCCGTTTGACGAATTGCCGAAAACTCCTACCTTTTGAATATATAATCCTTTGTTGCAGTACCCTAATTTTTTATTTATTTGTTAACTTGAAATATTAAGCATTCTCAATCCATGTATCGATCAAATAGGTAGTTAGTTAATTTGACCTTCTTAAAGTCATTTCTACTCGAAGAAACTTGGGAAAATTGTGACTTTTTTTATAGATAACACTTTGTTGATGTATGATCATTTTTTTATTAATTATCACGCTTCAAATAATAGCTAGAGTCAAGTTAAAGATCACTGCAAATGTTTTGCGCGGCGATCAAATAGGTAGTTCGGCATTTTTTGTCATATTTTGCCCATTTCTGTTTGACGAATTGCCGAAAACTCCTACCTATTGAATATATAATCCTTTGTTGTAGTATCCTATTTTTTTATTTATTAGTTATCTTGAAATTTTAATCATTGTCAATCAATGTATCGATCAAATAGGTAGTTAGTTAATTTTACCTTCTTAAAGTCATTTCTACTCGAAGAACCTTAGGAAAATTGCGACTTTTGTAAAAATAACCCTATGTTGATGTATGATCATTTTTTTTATTTATTATTACGCTTCAAATAATAGCTAAAGTCAAGTTAAGGATCACTGCAAATGTTTTGCGGGGCGATCAAATAGGTAGTTAGGCATTTTTTGTCATATTATGCTCATTTCTGTCTGACGAATTGCCGAAAACTCCAACCTATTGAATATAAAATCCTTTGTTGCAGTACCATAATTTTTTATTTATTAGTTATCTTGAAATATTAAGCATTGTCAATCCATGTATCGTTCAAATAGGTAGTTAGTTAATTTGACCTTCTTAAAGTCATTTCTACTCGAAGAACCTTAGGAAAATTGCCACTTTTGTATAGATAACACTATGTTGATGTATGATCATTTTTTTATTTATTATTACGCTTCAAATAATAGCTAAAGTCAAGTTAAGGATCACTGCAAATGTTTTGCGCGGCGATCAAATAGGTAGTTAGGCATTTTTCTTCATATTATCCTCATGTGTGTTTTACGAATTGCCGAAAACTCCTACCTATAGAATATATAATCCTTTGTTGAAGTACCCTAATTTTTTATTTATTAGTTATCTTGAAATATTAAGCATTCTCAATCCATGTATCGATCAAATAGGTAGTTAGTTAATTTGACCTTCTTAAAGTCATTTCTACTCGAAGAAACTTAGG
Source organism: Rhodomyrtus psidioides (assembly GCA_021437785.1). Classification (NCBI taxonomy): domain Eukaryota; kingdom Viridiplantae; phylum Streptophyta; class Magnoliopsida; order Myrtales; family Myrtaceae; genus Rhodomyrtus; species Rhodomyrtus psidioides. The sequence goes on along the minus strand of JAILYB010000062.1, from coordinate 4,721,347 downwards.
AAAATTGTGACTTTTTTATAGATAACACTTTGTTGATGTATGATCATTTTTTTATTAATTATCACGCTTCAAATAAAAGCTAGAGTCAAGTTAAGGATCACTGCAAATGTTTTGCGCGGCGATCAAATAGGTAGTTAGGCATTTTTTGTCATATTATGCTCATTTCTGTCTGACGAATTGCCGAAAACTCCAACCTATTGAATATAAAATCCTTTGTTGCAGTACCATAATTTTTTATTTATTAGTTATCTTGAAATATTAAGCATTGTCAATCCATGTATCGATCAAATAGGTAGTTATTTAATTTTACCTTCTTAATGTCATTTCTACACGAAGAACCTTACGAAAATTGCGACTTCTGTATAGATAACACTATGTTGATATATGTTCATTTTTTTGTTTAATATTACGCTTCAAATAATAGCTAAAGTCAAGTTAAGGATCACTGCAAATGTTTTGCGCGGCGATCAAATAGGTAGTTAGGCATTTCTTATCATATTATGCTCATTTCTGTTAGACGAATTGCCGAAAACTCCTACCTATTGAATATATAATCCTTTGTTGCAGTACCCTAATTTTGTATTTATTAGTTATCTTGAAATATTAAGCATTGTCAATCCATGTATCGTTCAAATAGGTAGTTAGTTAATTTGACCTTCTTAAAGTCATTTCTACTCGACGAACCTTAGGAAAATTGCCACTTTTGTATAGATAACACTATGTTGATGTATGATCATTTTTTTATTTATTATTACACTTCAAATAATAGGTAATGTCAAGTTAAGGATAACTGCAAATGTTTTGCACGGCGATCAAATAGGTAGTTAGGCTTTTTTGGTCATATTATGCTCATTTCCGTTTGACGAATTGCCGAAAACTCCTACCTATTGAATATATAATCCTTTGTTGCAGTCCCCTAATTTTTTATTTATTTGTTATCTTGAAATATTAAGCATTCTCAATCCATGTATCGATCAAATAGGTAGTTAGTTAATTTGACCTTCTTAAAGTCATTTCTACTCGAAGAAACTTAGGAAAATTGTGACTTTTTTATAGATAACACTTTGTTGATGTATGATCATTTTTTATTAATTATCACGCTTCAAATAAAAGCTAGAGTCAAGTTAAGGATCACTGCAAATGTTTTGCGCGGCGATCAAATAGGTAGTTCGGTATTTTTTGTCATATTTTGCTCATTTCTGTTTGACGAATTGCCGAAAACTCCTACCTATTGAATATATAATCCTTTGTTGAAGTATCCTATTTTTTTATTTATTAGTTATCTTGAAATTTTAATCATTGTCAATCAATGTATCGATCAAATAGGTAGTTAGTTAATTTTACCTTCTTAAAGTCATTTCTACTCGAAGAACATTAGGAAAATTGCGACTTTTGTAAAAATAACCCTATGTTGATGTATGATCATTTTTTTATTTATTATTACGCTTCAAATAATAGCTAAAGTCAAGTTAAGGATCACTGCAAATGTTTTGCGGGACGATCAAATAGGTAGTTAGGCATTTTTTGTCATATTATGCTCATTTCTGTTTGACGAATTGCCGAAAACTCCAACCTATTGAATATATAATCCTTTGTTGCAGTACCCTAATTTTTTATTTATTAGTTATCTTGAAATATTAAGCATTGTCAATCCATGTATCGTTCAAATAGGTAGTTAGTTAATTTGACATTCTTAAAGTCATTTCTACTCGACGAACCTTAGGAAAATTGCCACTTTTGTATAGATAACACTATGTTGATGTATGATCATTTTTTTATTTATTATTACGCTTCAAATAATAGCTAAAGTCAAGTTAAGGATCACTGCAAATGTTTTGCGCGGCGATCAAATAGGTAGTTAGGCATTTTTTGTCATATTATCCTCATGTCTATTTTTCGAATTGCCGAAAACTCCTACCTATAGAATATATAATCCTTTGTTGAAGAACCCTAATTTTTTATTTATTAGTTATCTTGAAATATTAAGCATTGTCAATCCATGTATCGATCAAATAGGTAGTTATATAATTTTACCTTCTTAAAGTCATTTCTACACGAAGAACCTTACGAAAATTGCGACTTTTGTATAGATAACACTATGTTGATATATGTTCATTTTTTTGTTTAATAGTACGCTTCAAATAATAGCTAAAGTCAAGTTAAGGATCACTACAAATGTTTTGCGCGGCGATCAAATAGGTAGTTAGGCATTTCTTATCATATTATGCTCATTTCTGTTAGACGAATTGCCGAAAACTCCTACCTAGTGAATATATAATCCTTTGTTGCAGTACCCTAATTTTTTATTTTTTAGTTATCTTGAAATATTAAGCATTGTCAATCCATGTATCGTTCAAATAGGTAGTTAGTTAATTTGACCTTCTTAAAGTCATTTCTACTCGACGAACCTTAGGAAAATTGCCACTTTTGTATAGATAACACTATGTTGATGTATGATCATTTTTTTATTTATTATTACGCTTCAAATAATAGGTAAAGTCAAGTTAAGGATCACTGCAAATGTTTTGCGTGGCGATCAAATAGGTAGTTAGGCATTTTTTGTCATATTATCCTCATGTCTGTTTTACGAATTGCCGAAAACTCCTACCTATCGAATATATAATCCTTTGTGGAATTACCCTAATTTTTTATTTATTAGTTATCTTGAAATATTAAGCATTGTCAATCCATGTATCGATCAAATAGGTAGTTAGTTAATTAGACCTTCTTAAAGTCATTTCTACTCGAAGAACCTTAGGAAAATTGCGACTTTTGTATAGACAACACTATGTTGATGTATGATCATTTTTTATTAATTATTACGCTTCAAATAATAGCTAGAGTCAAGTTATGGATCACTGCAAATGTTTTGCGCGGCGATCAAATAGGTAGTTAGGCATTTTTGGTCATATTATGCTCATTTCCGTTTGACGAATTGCCGAAAACTCCTACCTATTGAATATATAATCCTTTGTTGCAGTACCCTAATTTTTTATTTATTATTTATCTTGAAATATTAAGCATTGTCAATCCATGTATCGATTAAATAGGTAGTTAGTTAATTTGACCTTCTTAAAGTCATTTCTACTCGAAGAAACTTAGGAAAATTGTGACTTTTTTATAGATAACACTTTGTTGATGTATGATCATTTTTTTATTAATTATCACGCTTCAAATAATAGCTAGAGTCAAGTTAAGGATCACTGCAAATGTTTTGCGCGGCGATCAAATAGGTAGTTCGGCATTTTTTGTCATATTTTGCTCATTTCTGTTTGACGAATTGCCGAAAACTCCTACCTATTGAATATATAATCCTTTGTTGAAGTATCCTATTTTTTTACTTATTAGTTATCTTGAAATTTTAATCATTGTCAATCAATGTATCGATCAAATTGGTAGTTAGTTAATTTTACCTTCTTAAAGTCATTTCTACTCGAAGAACCTTAGGAAAATTGCGACTTTTGTAAAAATAACCCTATGTTGATGTATGATCATTTTTTTATTTATTATTACGCTTCAAATATTAGCTAAATTCAAGTTAAGGATCACTGCAAATGTTTTGCGCGGTGATCAAATAGGTAGTTAGGCATTTTTGGTCATATTATGCTCATTTCTGTTTGACAAATTGTCGAAAACTCCTACCTATTGAATATATAATCCTTTGTTGCAGTACCCTAATTTTTTATTTATTATTTATCTTGAAATATTAAGCATTGTCAATCCATGTATCGATCAAATAGGTAGTTATTTAATTTTACCTTCTTAAAGTCATTTCTACACGAAGAACCTTACGAAAATTGCGACTTTTGTATAGATAACACTATGTTGATATATGTTCATTTTTTTGTTTAATATTACGCTTCAAATAATAGCTAAAGTCAAGTTAAGGATCGCTGCAAATGTTTTGCGCGGCGATCAAATAGGTAGTTAGGCATTTCTTATCATATTATGCTCATTTCTGTTAGACGAATTGCCGAAAACTCCTACCTACTGAATATATAATCCTTTGTTGCAGTACCCTAATTTTTTATTTATTAGTTATCTTGAAATATTAAGCATTGTCAATCCATGTATCGTTCAAATAGGTAGTTAGTTAATTTAACCTTCTTAAAGTCATTTCTACTCGACGAACCTTAGGAAAATTGCCACTTTTGTATAGATTACACTATGTTGATATATGATCATTTTTTTATCTATTATTACGCTTCAAATAATAGCTAAAGTCAAGTTAAGGATCACTGCAAATGTTTTGCGCGGCGATCAAATAGGTAGTTAGGCATTTTTTGTCATATTATCCTCATGTCTATTTTACGAATTGCCGAAAACTCCTACCTATAGAATATATAATCCTTTTTGAAGTACCCTAATATTTTATTTATTAGTTATCTTGAAATATTAAGCATTGTCAATCCATGTATCGATCAAATAGGTAGTTATATAATTTTACCTTCTTAAAGTCATTTCTACACGAAGAACCTTACGAAAATTGCGACTTTTGTATAGATAACACTATGTTGATATATGTTCATTTTTTTGTTTAAAATTACGCTTCAAATAATAGCTAAAGTCAAGTTAAGGATCACTACAAATGTTTTGCGCGGCGATCAAATAGGTAGTTAGGCATTTCTTATCATATTATGCTCATTTCTGTTAGACGAATTGCCGAAAACTCCTACCTAGTGAATATATAATCCTTTGTTGCAGTACCCTAATTTTTATTTATTAGTTATCTTGAAATATTAAGCATTGTCAATCCATGTATCGTTCAAATAGGTAGTTAGTTAATTTGACCTTCTTAAAGTCATTTCTAATCGACGAACCTTAGGAAAATTGCCACTTTTGTATAGATAACACTATGTTGATGTATGATCATTTTTTTATTTATTATTACGCTTCAAATAATAGGTAAAGTCAAGTTAAGGATCACTGCAAATGTTTTGCGCGGCGATCAAATAGGTAGTTAGGCATTTTTTGTCATATTATCCTCATGTCTGTTTTACGAATTGCCGAAAACTCCTACCTATCGAATATATAATCCTTTGTTGAATTACCCTAATTTTTTATTTATTAGTTATCTTGAAATATTAAGCATTGTCAATCCATGTATCGATCAAATAGGTAGTTAGTTAATTAGACCTTCTTAAAGTCATTTCTACTCGAAGAACCTTAGGAAAATTGCGACTTTTGTATAGACAACACTATGTTGATGTATGATCATTTTTTATTAATTATTACGCTTCAAATAATAGCTAGAGTCAAGTTAAGGATCACTGCAAATATTTTGCGCGGCGATCAAATAGGTAGTTAGGCATTTTTGGTCATATTATGCTCATTTCCGTTTGACGAATTGCCGAAAACTCCTACCTATTGAATATATAATCCTTTGTTGCAGTACCCTAATTTTTTATTTATTATTTATCTTGAAATATTAAGCATTGTCAATCCATGTATCGATCAAATAGGTAGTTAGTTAATTTGACCTTCTTAAAGTCATTTCTACTCGAAGAAACTTAGGAAAATTGTGACTTTTTTATAAATAACACTTTGTTGATGTATGATCATTTTTTTATTAATTATCACGCTTCAAATAATAGCTAGAGTCAAGTTAAGGATCACTGCAAATGTTTTGCGCGGCGATCAAATAGGTAGTTAGGCATTTCTTATCATATTATGCTCATTTCTGTTAGACGAATTGCCGTAAACTCCTACCTACTGAATATATAATCCTTTGTTGCAGTACCCTAATTTTTTATTTATTAGTTAACTTGAAATATTATTCATTGTCAATCCATGTATCGTTCAAATAGGTAGTTAGTTAATTTGACCTTCTTAAAGTCATTTCTACTCGACGAACCTTAGGAAAATTGCCACTTTTGTATAGATAACACTATGTTGATGTATGATCATTTTTTTTTATTATTACGCTTCAAATAATAGGTAAAGTCAAGTTAAGGATCACTGCAAATGTTTTGCGCGGCGATCAAATAGGTAGTTAGGCATTTTTTGTCATATTATCCTCATGTCTGTTTTACGAATTGCCGAAAACTCCTACCTATCGAATATATAATCCTTTGTTGAAGTACCCTAATTTTTTAGTTATTAGTTATTTTGAAATATTAAGCATTGTCAATCCATGTATCGATCAAATAGGTAGTTAGTTAATTTGACCTTCTTAAAGTCATTTCTACTCGAAGAACCTTAGGAAAATTGCGACTTTTGTATAGACAACACTATGTTGATGTATGATCATTTTTTATTAATTATTACGCTTCAAATAATAGCTAGAGTCAAGTTATGGATCACTGCAAATGTTTTGCGCGGCGATCAAATAGGTAGTTAGGCATTTTTGGTCATATTATGCTCATTTCCATTTGACGAATTGCCGAAAACTCCTACCTATTGAATATATAATCCTTTGTTGCAGTACCCTAATTTTTTATTTATTATTTATCTTGAAATATTAAGCATTGTCAATCCATCTATCGATCAAATAGGTAGTTAGTTAATTTGACCTTCTTAAAGTCATTTCTACTCGAAGAAACTTAGGAAAATTGTGACTTTTTTATAGATAACACTTTGTTGATCTATGATCATTTTTTTATTAATTATCACGCTTCAAATAATAGCTAGAGTCAAGTTAAGGATCACTGCAAATGTTTTGCGCGGCGATCAAATAGGTAGTTCGGCATTTTTTGTCATATTTTGCTCATTTCTGTTTGACGAATTGCCGAAAACTCCTACCTATTGAATATATAATCCTTTGTTGAAGTATCCTATTTTTTTACTTATTAGTTATCTTGAAATTTTAATCATTGTCAATCAATGTATCGATCAAATAGGTAGTTAGTTAATTTTACCTTCTTAAAGTCATTTCTACTCGAAGAACCTTAGGAAAATTGCGACTTTTGTAAAAATAACCCTATGTTGATGTATGATCATTTTTTTTATTTATTATTTCGCTTCAAATAATAGCTAAAGTCAAGTTAAGGATCACTACAAATGTTTTGCGGGGCGATCAAATAGGTAGTTAGGCATTTTTTGTCATATTATGCTCATTTCGATTTGACGAATTGCCGAAAACTCCAACCTATTGAATATATAATCCTTTGTTGCAGTACCCTAATTTTTTATTTATTAGTTATCTTGAAATATTAAGCATTGTCAATCCATGTATCGTTCAAATAGGTAGTTAGTTAATTTGACCTTCTTAAAGTCATTTCTACTCGACGAACCTTAGGAAAATTGCCACTTTTGTATAGATAACACTATGTTGATGTATGATCATTTTTTATTTATTATTACGCTTCATATAATAGCTAAAGTCAAGTTAAGGATCACTGCAATTGTTTTGCGCGGCGATCAAATAGGTAGTTAGGCATTTCTTATCATATTATGCTCATTTCTGTTAGACGAATTGCCGAAAACTCCTACCTATTGAATATATAATCCTTTGTTGCAGTACCCTAATTTTTTATTTATTAGTTATCTTGAAATGTTAAGCATTGTCAATCCATGTATCGTTCAAATATGTAGTTAGTTAATTTGACCTTCTTAAAGTCATTTCTACTCGAAGAACCTTAGGAAAATTGCGACTTTTGTATAGACAACACTATGTTGATGTATGATCATTTTTTATTAATTATTACGCTTCAAATAATAGCCAGAGTAAAGTTATGGATCACTGCAAATGTTTTGCGCGGCGATCAAATAGGTAGTTAGGCATTTTTGGTCATATTATGCTCATTTCCGTTTGACGAATTGCCGAAAACTCCTTCCTATTGAATATATAATCCTTTGTTGCAGTACCCTAATTTTTTATTTATTATTTATCTTGAAATATTAAGCATTGTCAATCCATGTATCGATCAAATAGGTAGTTAGTTAATTTTACCTTCTTAAAGTCATTTCTACTCGAAGAAACTTAGGAAAATTGTGACTTTTTTTATAGATAACACTTTGTTGATGTATGATCATTTTTTTATTAATTATTACGCTTCAAATAATAGCTAGAGTCAAGTTAAGGATCACTGCAAATGTTTTGCGCGGCGATCAAATAGGTAGTTCGGCATTTTTTGTCATATTTTGCTCATTTCTGTATGACGAATTACCGAAAACTCCTACCTATTGAATATATAATCCTTTGTTGAAGTATCCTATTTTTTTATTTTTTAGTTATCTTGAAATTTTAATAATTATCAATCCATGTATCGATCAAATAGGTAGTTAGTTAATTTTACCTTCTTAAAGTCATTTCTACTCGAAGAACCTTAGGAAAATTGCGACTTTTGTATAGACAACACTATGTTGATGTATGATCATTTTTTATTAATTATTACGCTTCAAATAATAGCTAGAGTCAGGTTATGGATCACTGCATATGTTTTGCGCGGCGATCAAATAGGTAGTTATGCATTTTTTTGTCATATTTTGCTCATTTCTGTTTGACCAATTGCCGAAAACTCCTACCTATTGAATATATAATCCTTTGTTGAAGTATCCAAATTTTTTATTTATTAGTTATCTTGAAATATTAAGCATTGTCAATCCATGTATCGATCAAATAGGTAGTTAGTTAATTTGAATTTCTTAAAGTCATTTCTATTCGAAGAACCTTAGGAAAATTGTGACTTTTCAATAGATAACACTATGTTGATGTATGATCATTTTTTATTAATTATTACGCTTCAAATAATAGCTAGAGTCAAGTTATGGATCTCTGCAAATGTTTTGCGCGGCGATCAAATAGGTAGTTAGGCATTTTTGGTCATATAATGCTCATTTCCGTTTGACGAATTGCCGAAAACTCCTACCTATTGAATATATAATCCTTTGTTGCTGTACCCTAATTTTTTATTTATTATTTATCTTGAAATATTAAGCATTGTCAATCCATGTATCGATCAAATAGGTAGTTAGTTAATTTGACCTTCTTAAAGTCATTTCTACTCGAAGAAACTTAGGAAAATTGTGACTTTTTTTATAGATAACACTTTGTTGATGTATCATCATTTTTTTTATTAATTATCACGCTTCAAATAATAGCTAGAGTCAAGTTAAGGATCACTGCAAATGTTTTGCGCGGCGATCAAATAGGTAGTTCGGCATTTTTTGTCATATTTTGCTCATTTCTGTTTGACGAATTGCCGAAAACTCCTACCTATTGAATATATAATCCTTTGTTGAAGTATCCTATTTTTTTACTTATTAGTTATCTTGAAATTTTAATCATTGTCAATCAATGTATCGATCAAATAGGTAGTTAGTTAATTTTACCTTCTTAAAGTCATTTCTACTCGAAGAACCTTAGGAAAATTGTGACTTTTGTAAAAATAACCCTATGTTGATGTATGATCATTTTTTTTATTTATTATTTCGCTTCAAATAATAGCTAAAGTCAAGTTAAGGATCACTGCAAATGTTTTGCGGGGCGATCAAATAGGTAGTTAGGCATTTTTTGTCATATTATGCTCATTTCTGTTTGACGAATTGCCGAAAACTCCAACCTATTGAATATATAATCCTTTGTTGCAGTACCCTAATTTTTTATTTATTAGTTATCTGGAAATATTAAGCATTGTCAATCCATGTATCGTTCAAATAGGTAGTTAGTTAATTTGACCTTCTTAAAGTCATTTCTACTCGACGAACCTTAGGAAAATTGCCACTTTTGTATAGATAACACTATGTTGATGTATGATCATTTTTTTATTTATTATTACGCTTCAAATAATAGGTAAAGTCAAGTTAAGGATTGTCGCGACCCTCTCGAGGTTCGCCGTGGGCTCTCGAGGGCTAATGGGCCGTCCAGTCTGGTCGGACGCAGGCCTCTCCCAAGGCCCGTTACCCAAATCGCAACGGAGGTATGCGTAGTCGACCTTCAGTGTGGTCTAGTGATATGTGCTAAGTGTGCATGCCATGGAGTCGCCACCAATCATTTTTTGGAGGGTATGATTGGACCACCCTATTGAATAGTCGGGAGTTTCTATTCAATTCTGCGATAACCAGAGAAATGGGTTCGGGGACTTAGTTACGTCAACTGTTAGAGTTGACGCCCTTTCGGTACCTAAGTTGACTGAATTTTCTGACCTAAGATTTCATGCAGATGAGTGGTGAGTGGAGTACGAATCCTAAATCTAGGAATTCATGCAAATAGGAATGACTATCCTAGCAATCACAATCAATAATAAAATGCGCAAATCAATGAACCCTATGTTGATGTATGATCATTTTTTATTAATTATTACGCTTCAAATAATAGCTAGAGTCAAGTTATGGATCACTGCATATGTTTTGCGCGGCGATCAAATAGGTAGTTATGCATTTTTTGTCATATTTTGCTCATTTCTGTTTGACCAATTGCCGAAAACTCCTACCTATTGAATATATAATCCTTTGTTGAAGTATCCAAATTTTTTATTTATTAGTTATCTTGAAATATTAAGCATTGTCAATCCATGTATCGATCAAATAGGTAGTTAGTTAATTTGAATTTCTTAAAGTCATTTCTACTCGAAGAACCTTAGGAAAATTGTGACTTTTCAATAGATAACACTATGTTGATGTATGATCATTTTTTATTAATTATTACGCTTCAAATAATAGCTAGAGTCAAGTTATGGATCACTGCAAATGTTTTGCGCGGCGATCAAATAGGTAGTTAGGCATTTTTTGTCATATTATCCTCATGTCTGTTTTACGAATTGCCGAAAACTCCTACCTATAGAATATATAATCCTTTGTTGAAGTACCCTAATTTTTTATTTATTATTTATCTTGAAATATTAAGCATTGTCAATCAATGTATCGATCAAATAGGTAGTTATTTAATTTTACCTTCTTAAAGTCATTTCTACACGAAGAACCTTACGAAAATTGCGACTTTTGTATAGATAACACTATGTTGATATATGTTCATTTTTTTGTTTAATATTACGCTTCAAATAATAGCTAAAGTCAAGTTAAGGATCACTGCAAATGTTTTGCGCGGCGATCAAATAGGTAGTTAGGCATTTCTTATCATATTATGCTCATTTCTGTTAGACGAATTGCCGTAAACTCCTACCTACTGAATATATAATCCTTTGTTGCAGTACCCTAATTTTTTATTTATTAGTTATCTTGAAATATTATTCATTGTCAATCCATGTATCGTTCAAATAGGTAGTTAGTTAATTTGACCTTCTTAAAGTCATTTCTACTCGACGAACCTTAGGAAAATTGCCACTTTTGTATAGATAACACTATGTTGATGTATGATCATTTTTTTTTATTATTACGCTTCAAATAATAGGTAAAGTCAAGTTAAGGATCACTGCAAATGTTTTGCGCGGCGATCAAATAGGTAGTTAGGCATTTTTTGTCATATTATCCTCATGTCTGTTTTACGAATTGCCGAAAACTCCTACCTATCGAATATATAATCCTTTGTTGAAGTACCCTAATTTTTTAGTTATTAGTTATTTTGAAATATTAAGCATTGTCAATCCATGTATCGATCAAATAGGTAGTTAGTTAATTTGACCTTCTTAAAGTCATTTCTACTCGAAGAACCTTAGGAAAATTGCGACTTTTGTATAGACAACACTATGTTGATGTATGATCATTTTTTATTAATTATTACGCTTCAAATAATAGCTAGAGTCAAGTTATGGATCACTGCAAATGTTTTGCGCGGCGATCAAATAGGTAGTTAGGCATTTTTGGTCATATTATGCTCATTTCCATTTGACGAATTGCCGAAAACTCCTACCTATTGAATATATAATCCTTTGTTGCAGTACCCTAATTTTTTATTTATTATTTATCTTGAAATATTAAGCATTGTCAATCCATCTATCGATCAAATAGGTAGTTAGTTAATTTGACCTTCTTAAAGTCATTTCTACTCGAAGAAACTTAGGAAAATTGTGACTTTTTTATAGATAACACTTTGTTGATCTATGATCATTTTTTTATTAATTATCACGCTTCAAATAATAGCTAGAGTCAAGTTAAGGATCACTGCAAATGTTTTGCGCGGCGATCAAATAGGTAGTTCGGCATTTTTTGTCATATTTTGCTCATTTCTGTTTGACGAATTGCCGAAAACTCCTACCTATTGAATATATAATCCTTTGTTGAAGTATCCTATTTTTTTACTTATTAGTTATCTTGAAATTTTAATCATTGTCAATCAATGTATCGATCAAATAGGTAGTTAGTTAATTTTACCTTCTTAAAGTCATTTCTACTCGAAGAACCTTAGGAAAATTGCGACTTTTGTAAAAATAACCCTATGTTGATGTATGATCATTTTTTTTATTTATTATTTCGCTTCAAATAATAGCTAAAGTCAAGTTAAGGATCACTACAAATGTTTTGCGGGGCGATCAAATAGGTAGTTAGGCATTTTTTGTCATATTATGCTCATTTCGATTTGACGAATTGCCGAAAACTCCAACCTATTGAATATATAATCCTTTGTTGCAGTACCCTAATTTTTTATTTATTAGTTATCTTGAAATATTAAGCATTGTCAATCCATGTATCGTTCAAATAGGTAGTTAGTTAATTTGACCTTCTTAAAGTCATTTCTACTCGACGAACCTTAGGAAAATTGCCACTTTTGTATAGATAACACTATGTTGATGTATGATCATTTTTTATTTATTATTACGCTTCATATAATAGCTAAAGTCAAGTTAAGGATCACTGCAAATGTTTTGCGCGGCGATCAAATAGGTAGTTAGGCATTTCTTATCATATTATGCTCATTTCTGTTAGACGAATTGCCGAAAACTCCTACCTATTGAATATATAATCCTTTGTTGCAGTACCCTAATTTTTTATTTATTAGTTATCTTGAAATGTTAAGCATTGTCAATCCATGTATCGTTCAAATATGTAGTTAGTTAATTTGACCTTCTTAAAGTCATTTCTACTCGAAGAACCTTAGGAAAATTGCGACTTTTGTATAGACAACACTATGTTGATGTATGATCATTTTTTATTAATTATTACGCTTCAAATAATAGCCAGAGTAAAGTTATGGATCACTGCAAATGTTTTGCGCGGCGATCAAATAGGTAGTTAGGCATTTTTGGTCATATTATGCTCATTTCCGTTTGACGAATTGCCGAAAACTCCTTCCTATTGAATATATAATCCTTTGTTGCAGTACCCTAATTTTTTATTTATTATTTATCTTGAAATATTAAGCATTGTCAATCCATGTATCGATCAAATAGGTAGTTAGTTAATTTTACCTTCTTAAAGTCATTTCTACTCGAAGAAACTTAGGAAAATTGTGACTTTTTTTATAGATAACACTTTGTTGATGTATGATCATTTTTTTATTAATTATTACGCTTCAAATAATAGCTAGAGTCAAGTTAAGGATCACTGCAAATGTTTTGCGCGGCGATCAAATAGGTAGTTCGGCATTTTTTGTCATATTTTGCTCATTTCTGTATGACGAATTACCGAAAACTCCTACCTATTGAATATATAATCCTTTGTTGAAGTATCCTATTTTTTTATTTTTTAGTTATCTTGAAATTTTAATAATTATCAATCCATGTATCGATCAAATAGGTAGTTAGTTAATTTTACCTTCTTAAAGTCATTTCTACTCGAAGAACCTTAGGAAAATTGCGACTTTTGTATAGACAACACTATGTTGATGTATGATCATTTTTTATTAATTATTACGCTTCAAATAATAGCTAGAGTCAGGTTATGGATCACTGCATATGTTTTGCGCGGCGATCAAATAGGTAGTTATGCATTTTTTTGTCATATTTTGCTCATTTCTGTTTGACCAATTGCCGAAAACTCCTACCTATTGAATATATAATCCTTTGTTGAAGTATCCAAATTTTTTATTTATTAGTTATCTTGAAATATTAAGCATTGTCAATCCATGTATCGATCAAATAGGTAGTTAGTTAATTTGAATTTCTTAAAGTCATTTCTATTCGAAGAACCTTAGGAAAATTGTGACTTTTCAATAGATAACACTATGTTGATGTATGATCATTTTTTATTAATTATTACGCTTCAAATAATAGCTAGAGTCAAGTTATGGATCTCTGCAAATGTTTTGCGCGGCGATCAAATAGGTAGTTAGGCATTTTTGGTCATATAATGCTCATTTCCGTTTGACGAATTGCCGAAAACTCCTACCTATTGAATATATAATCCTTTGTTGCTGTACCCTAATTTTTTATTTATTATTTATCTTGAAATATTAAGCATTGTCAATCCATGTATCGATCAAATAGGTAGTTAGTTAATTTGACCTTCTTAAAGTCATTTCTACTCGAAGAAACTTAGGAAAATTGTGACTTTTTTTTATAGATAACACTTTGTTGAAGTATCATCATTTTTTTTATTAATTATCACGCTTCAAATAATAGCTAGAGTCAAGTTAAGGATCACTGCAAATGTTTTGCGCGGCGATCAAATAGGTAGTTCGGCATTTTTTGTCATATTTTGCTCATTTCTGTTTGACGAATTGCCGAAAACTCCTACCTATTGAATATATAATCCTTTGTTGAAGTATCCTATTTTTTTACTTATTAGTTATCTTGAAATTTTAATCATTGTCAATCAATGTATCGATCAAATAGGTAGTTAGTTAATTTTACCTTCTTAAAGTCATTTCTACTCGAAGAACCTTAGGAAAATTGTGACTTTTGTAAAAATAACCCTATGTTGATGTATGATCATTTTTTTTATTTATTATTTCGCTTCAAATAATAGCTAAAGTCAAGTTAAGGATCACTGCAAATGTTTTGCGGGGCGATCAAATAGGTAGTTAGGCATTTTTTGTCATATTATGCTCATTTCTGTTTGACGAATTGCCGAAAACTCCAACCTATTGAATATATAATCCTTTGTTGCAGTACCCTAATTTTTTATTTATTAGTTATCTGGAAATATTAAGCATTGTCAATCCATGTATCGTTCAAATAGGTAGTTAGTTAATTTGACCTTCTTAAAGTCATTTCTACTCGACGAACCTTAGGAAAATTGCCACTTTTGTATAGATAACACTATGTTGATGTATGATCATTTTTTTATTTATTATTACGCTTCAAATAATAGGTAAAGTCAAGTTAAGGATTGTCGCGACCCTCTCGAGGTTCGCCGTGGGCTCTCGAGGGCTAATGGGCCGTCCAGTCTGGTCGGACGCAGGCCTCTCCCAAGGCCCGTTACCCAAATCGCAACGGAGGTATGCGTAGTCGACCTTCAGTGTGGTCTAGTGATATGTGCTAAGTGTGCATGCCATGGAGTCGCCACCAATCATTTTTTGGAGGGTATGATTGGACCACCCTATTGAATAGTCGGGAGTTTCTATTCAATTCTGCGATAACCAGAGAAATGGGTTCGGGGACTTAGTTACGTCAACTGTTAGAGTTGACGCCCTTTCGGTACCTAAGTTGACTGAATTTTCTGACCTAAGATTTCATGCAGATGAGTGGTGAGTGGAGTACGAATCCTAAATCTAGGAATTCATGCAAATAGGAATGACTATCCTAGCAATCACAATCAATAATAAAATGCGCAAATCAATGAACCCTATGTTGATGTATGATCATTTTTTATTAATTATTACGCTTCAAATAATAGCTAGAGTCAAGTTATGGATCACTGCATATGTTTTGCGCGGCGATCAAATAGGTAGTTATGCATTTTTTGTCATATTTTGCTCATTTCTGTTTGACCAATTGCCGAAAACTCCTACCTATTGAATATATAATCCTTTGTTGAAGTATCCAAATTTTTTATTTATTAGTTATCTTGAAATATTAAGCATTGTCAATCCATGTATCGATCAAATAGGTAGTTAGTTAATTTGAATTTCTTAAAGTCATTTCTACTCGAAGAACCTTAGGAAAATTGTGACTTTTCAATAGATAACACTATGTTGATGTATGATCATTTTTTATTAATTATTACGCTTCAAATAATAGCTAGAGTCAAGTTATGGATCACTGCAAATGTTTTGCGCGGCGATCAAATAGGTAGTTAGGCATTTTTTGTCATATTATCCTCATGTCTGTTTTACGAATTGCCGAAAACTCCTACCTATAGAATATATAATCCTTTGTTGAAGTACCCTAATTTTTTATTTATTATTTATCTTGAAATATTAAGCATTGTCAATCAATGTATCGATCAAATAGGTAGTTATTTAATTTTACCTTCTTAAAGTCATTTCTACACGAAGAACCTTACGAAAATTGCGACTTTTGTATAGATAACACTATGTTGATATATGTTCATTTTTTTGTTTAATATTACGCTTCAAATAATAGCTAAAGTCAAGTTAAGGATCACTGCAAATGTTTTGCGCGGCGATCAAATAGGTAGTTAGGCATTTCTTATCATATTATGCTCATTTCTGTTAGACGAATTGCCGAAAACTCCTACCTATTGAATATATAATCCTTTGTTGCAGTACCCTAATTTTTTATTTATTAGTTATCTTGAAATGTTAAGCATTGTCAATCCATGTATCGTTCAAATAGGTAGTTAGTTAATTTGACCTTCTTAAAGTCATTTCTACTCGACGAACCTTAGGAAAATTGCCACTTTTGTATAGATAACACTATGTTGATGTATGATCATTTTTTTATTTATTATTACGCTTCAAATAATAGGTAAAGTTAAGTTAAGGATCACTGCAAATGTTTTGCGCGGCGATCAAATAGGTAGTTAGGCATTTTTTGTCATATTATCCTAATGTCTGTTTTACGAATTGCCGAAAACTCCTACCTATCGAATATATAATCCTTTGTTGAAGTACCCTAATTTTTTATTTATTAGTTATCTTGAAAGATTAAGCATTGTCAATCCATGTATCGATCAAATAGGTAGTTAGTTAATTTGACCTTCTTAAAGTCATTTCTACTCGAAGAACCTTAGGAAAATTGCGACTTTTGTATAGACAACACTATGTTGATGTATGATCATTTTTTATTAATTATTACGCTTCAAATAATAGCCAGAGTAAAGTTATGGATCACTGCAAATGTTTTGCGCGGCGATCAAATAGGTAGTTAGGCATTTTTGGTCATATTATGCTCATTTCCGTTTGACGAATGGCCGAAAACTCCTACCTATTGAATATATAATCCTTTGTTGCAGTACCGTAATTTTTTATTTATTATTTATCTTGAAATATTAAGCATTGTCAATCCATGTATCGATCAAATAGGTAGTTAGTTAATTTGACATTCTTAAAGTCATTTCTACTCGAAGAAACTTAGGAAAATTGTGACTTTTTTTATAGATAACACTTTGTTGATGTATGATCATTTTTTTATTAATTATTACGCTTCAAATAATAGCTAGAGTCAAGTTAAGGATCACTGCAAATGTTTTGCGCGGCGATCAAATAGGTAGTTCGGCATTTTTTGTCATATTTTGCTCGTTTCTGTTTGACGAATTACCGAAAACTCCTACCTATTGAATATATAATCCTTTGTTGAAGTATCCTATTTTTTTATTTATTAGTTATCTTGAAATTTTAATAATTGTCAATCCATGTATCGATCAAATAGGTAGTTAGTTAATTTTACCTTCTTAAAGTCATTTCTACTCGAAGAACCTTAGGAAAATTGCGACTTTTGTATAGACAACACTATGTTGATGTATGATCATTTTTTATTAATTATTACGCTTCAAATAATAGCTAGAGTCAAGTTATGGATCACTGCATATGTTTTGCGCGGCGATCAAATAGGTAGTTATGCATTTTTTGTCATATTTTGC
This sequence comes from Rhodomyrtus psidioides, assembly GCA_021437785.1. Taxonomy (NCBI): domain Eukaryota; kingdom Viridiplantae; phylum Streptophyta; class Magnoliopsida; order Myrtales; family Myrtaceae; genus Rhodomyrtus; species Rhodomyrtus psidioides. The sequence goes on along the minus strand of JAILYB010000062.1, from coordinate 4,703,587 downwards.
TCATTTCTATTTGACCAATTGCCGAAAACTCCTACCTATTGAATATATAATCCTTTGTTGAAGTATCCAAATTTTTTATTTATTAGTTATCTTGAAATATTAAGCATTGTCAATCCATGTATCGATCAAATAGGTAGTTAGTTAATTTGAATTTCTTAAAGTCATTTCTACTCGAAGAACCTTAGGAAAATTGTGACTTTTCAATAGATAACACTATGTTGATGTATGATCATTTTTTATTAATTATTACGCTTCAAATAATAGCTAGAGTCAAGTTATGGATCACTGCAAATGTTTTGCGCGGCGATCAAATAGGTAGTTAGGCATTTTTGGTCATATTATGCTCATTTCCGTTTGACGAATTGCCGAAAACTCCTACCTATTGAATATATAATCCTTTGTTGCTGTACCCTAATTTTTTATTTATTATTTATCTTGAAATATTAAGCATTGTCAATCCATGTATCGATCAAATAGGTAGTTAGTTAATTTGACCTTCTTAAAGTCATTTCTACTCGAATAAACTTAGGAAAATTGTGACTTTTTTATAGATAACACTTTGTTGATGTATGATCATTTTTTTATTAATTATCATGCTTCAAATAATAGCTAGAGTCAAGTTAAGGATCACTGCAAATGTTTTGCGCGGCGATCAAATAGGTAGTTCGGCATTTTTTGTCATATTTTGCTCATTTCTGTTTGACGAATTGCCGAAAACTCCTACCTATTGAATATATAATCCTTTGTTGAAGTATCCTATTTTTTTACTTATTAGTTATCTTGAAATTTTAAACATTGTCAATCAATGTATCGATCAAATAGGTAGTTAGTTAATTTTACCTTCTTAAAGTCATTTCTACTCGAAGAACCTTAGGAAAATTGCGACTTTTGTAAAAATAACCCTATGTTGTTGTATGATCATTTTTTTTATTTATTATTTTGCTTCAAATAATAGCTAAAGTCAAGTTAAGGATCACTGCAAATGTTTTGTGGGGCGATCAAATAGGTAGTTAGGCATGTTTTGTCATATTATGCTCATTTCTGTTTGACGAATTGCTGAAAACTCCAACCTATTGAATATATAATCCTTTGTTGCAGTACCCTAATTTTTTATTTATTAGTTATCTTGAAATATTAAGCATTGTCAATCCATGTATCGTTCAAATAGGAAGTTAGTTAATTTGACCTTCTTAAAGTCATTTCTACTCGAAGAACCTTAGGAAAATTGCGACTTTTGTAAAAATAACCCTATGTTGATGTATGATCATTTTTTTATTTATTATTACGCTTCAAATAATAGCTAAAGTCAAGTTAAGGATCACTGCAAATGTTTTGCGGGGCGATCAAATAGGTAGTTAGGCATTTTTTGTCATATTTTGCTCATTTCTATTTGACGAATTGCCGAAAACTCCAACCTATTGAATATATAATCCTTTGTTGCAGTATGTCGCGACCCTCTTGAGGTTGTCGGGCTCTCGAGGTCTAATGGGTCGTCCTGTCTGGTCGGACGCGGGCCTCTCCCAAGGCCCATTACCCAAATCGCAACGGAGGTATGCGTGATCGACTTTCAGTGTGGTCTAGTGACATGTGCTAAGTGTGCATGCCATGGAGTCGCCACCAATCATTTTTTTAGGGTGTGATTGGACCACCCAATCGAATAGTTGGGAGTTTCTATTCAATTCTGCGAGAACCAGAGAAATGGTTTCGGGGACTTAGTTACACCAACTGTCAGAGTTGACGCCCTTTCGGTACCTAAGTTGACTGAATTTTCTAGCCTGAGATTCATGCGGATGAGTAAGGTATGAACACTAAATCTAGAAATTCATGCAGATAGAAGTGATTATCCTAGTAATCACAATCAGTAATAAAATGCGCAACTCAAGGAATCTAGATATGCAAATAAATCACATGGCATTCCTAGTAAGGCCCTATTTATCAATCACAGCTCAAGAATGATTTAGCTGTCCTAGCCATTCTACACACGATCTAACCTAAGAAAAGCATTAGGAAGCATCGAAGGAGTTCGAGAGTACTCACATGGGGTTCGCCGTGCCCTGGTTTGGTCTTGGACGAGCTATCGAGCTCATGCCGACCCGATTATATTTGGGGATCCACTCGGCGTTTTACACCATGAAATCATGTGAAACAAAAACGAAAATATTCAGCAAGGGGAATTTATTGTAGATGGTGGTCGATCTAATTGGACGTCAAGACTAAAAAATATGTAGAAATTTACAAATTAAAATACTCGAATGACATTTTTTGCCAAATTCAACTCTATGCGTCGTGAAGAAACACATGCAATTGAACTTGAATTTTGACTATTTATGAGGTCAAAATGAAAAGGAAATTAAAATAAAAATATTGACTATTTTTCTATATTTTTACGACATCGAACGCTATTTTTCTTCATTTTTCATGTATTTTTCTATTTTTGGAAAATATTAAAAAATATGACAAATTATTTTTTTTTATCAAAAATGGTTCCTTTAGCTTGGTCAAGGCTACCAAAGATGATTTTTTAATTTTTTTAACTTTTTATAGATTTTTTATGAATTTTTAAAAAATAAACTATGAAAGACTGATCAAAAATCAGGTGTCAACAGCTGCCCCTCTTTGAGAGGAATTTCGTCAGAGGTTTCTCTCAAAGACAAGGTGACACCTGTGTTCCGATCGACTCGACTGGGAAAAGAAAAGAAATCATGACATCCAATTTTCATGCCCATCAATGTGTGCTTTTCCTTAAAAAGAGATGTGCTCATTCAATTCCCTGATATGATGTAAGAAAGTTAAGGAGTAGATAGACTTCCCTGCCCCTTACCTGTCGAATGCTTGCGGCATTTTCTGTGTCTGATGGGTTCAAGTAGATTCCTAAGGACTTGTCATCGGAGTGTCCTGGGGATGTTAAGCTCTGACCTGTATGGTAGGTCAAACCATAATGGGATTCCTAACTGATAGGAACCTAAGGAAGACGCGTCCCACATTTGGGAATTTGCCAAGGGTTTTGATCCGTGTGGTGGACTAAACTAGAAATGGCTTGCCTAATGTAAGGCTTATTAGGGAAAACGAATCCTCCTGCGTTCGGGATTCATCAAGGTTTTGATCCGTATGGTGGATCGGACCATTGGGTTGATCCTTCAGGCGGTCTCTACCAGTCCTTTGACCCTTCAGGCGGTTTCTACCATTCATTGACCCTTCATGCGGTTTCTACCATTGGTTGACCCTTCATGCGGTTTCTACCATTGGTTGACCCTTCAGGCGGTTTCTACCATACATTGACCCTTCAGGCGGTTTCTACCATTGTGTTGACCCTTCAGGCGGTTTCTACCATTGATTGACCCTTCAGGCGGTTTCTACCATTGAGTTGACCCTTCAGGCGGTTTCTACCATTTATGAGATTCCAAATTGATATGAATCAAAGGATGACGTACCCGCTCTTCGGGGCTAGTCGGAGACTCGATCATTCTGTGGATCGGTCTTAGAAAAGATTTGCCTACTAAAAGGCTTCACCTAAGGATGACGCACCCAGTCTTTGGGGCGGCCAAAAGTCCTGCAGAAAGCTTAGACCTGAAAAAATTTTCCTCGCCAAGAAGATATTAGTAATCTTTGGGAAGACAATAATTGTCTAACTGACAAAATTCTACGACTTAAGTTTTAGTCATGAAATGTGCATTTTGATTGCTGGAGGTTATCCAAAACATTCCTACCATATACAGATGTGATCATAAATTCCTTGCACGGAAACTCTAGATCAAACAATTTGAAAATTTCAAAAAGAGTTTGCTCAAAACATCCATTGGAGTATTTCTCATCCAAGAAGGCTCCTCACTGCTCTGTGATAATGATCTTTAATAGGAAAAGTGCTCAATTTCCTACCGACCTGTGCCTGGGTTTCAGGATCATTCGCAACGCATACATTTCGACCGATCAGGAGGTCTTTCACGGGACCGTAGTGTTAGGCTTGGATATCGATTTCCAAGGGGGACTCACTTTTGAGTCAAGGCCGTTGAACGAAATTTTTCACTATCTGCTCCGGGTTTACAAGTCAAGAACCCTGTAAAATGAGAAAGAAATAGTCTTGCTCGTACTTCTTTGAGCTAAGTTATACATTAACCCAAGTGTCTTAGTCAGATAAGACTGCTTCAGGGTTGTAACATTGGAAGGATTGGGGACCGAAAAAGGCTTATTTTTTGCCCAGAAATTGTGAAGGGTTTGGCATTGGTGATCATTGCAAATTTGCCACATGTCCTTCGAAGAACATCTCCATTTCTTGAAGTGTACACTCCTCTTTTAGAGCGCACAAGGATGTTTAAAAGCGTCTCTTGTTACATTAAGAGACCGTCTATTTGTGTGTTTGCAATTTGAGCACGACATCATTTGGAGAGTAGTCATCTTGATCTGACTCCTTTGCAGGGTCTTTTCATCGTATATCTAGACTTTACTGGGGATATTTTGAATAGACATCAACCTTGCTTTTTACCAGGCACTTTGCTTTTTCTTGATGCTAGGGATTTTTCTTTTCCCCCTTTTTTTAATCCCGTGTTTTTCTTTTCTTTTGCAGCTAGGATTTTCGGCAACATGCTAGATATGCAACTTAAACTTTGGCACGCTTCCATTCCTAGAGTGATGTTGCCTTTGCTTTGGAATATGCAATGATCACCAATAGGTTGATGAAATGAATTTGCTGGCTCAACTTGGTCGTACAAAGGATAACAGTGTGTAGGATAGAGAAATGAATTATTCTCGTCATCCTATGACACTTGGATTATCATATAAACAACACACAAAGATTTATGTTAGTCCGAGCAAGAAAATTTCAAACCGTTTACTTTCTGATACTGTTGGACTAACCTTCATTTGCCCCAATGTGGGATGGTTCTTGACAGGGTTGAGAATGAAAATTGCCGTTCAATGGGGTTCTCAATGGGCATCTGTAGTGTTTGGAATGAAGAAATAAATGCCTCTGTCATCTCGATCCATGTAATCGTTGCGATTGACCCTTATATCCATAGGTTAAGGTTTCGCTATCATTTCCAATCTCCTCATCTCTCAAGTGTGTATGGGACGTGTTTGGATTAGGCTCGCTTCTCTTATGAGAAAATACCCTTTTGAATAGTTCAAACGACTCTTGTTGGAAAAATTCATTTCATTTCATCAAGATTTATCCTTCAAAGGGATTTTGTGACGCACCATACATGTGTAATTCATGTTCAGACAATCTCATGTTTTAAAACATGAATGTCAATGAAGTAAGAATTCTATGTCTTTTTAGATGTGAGAATCGAATTAATTCTGAAAGTTTTTAATCTCCAATGAATTGGGAAAAGGGATACTTACCTGCCCATCGAGGCTGGAGATCCTGGAAATATAAAAGGGATATGTCATCGTATATTCTAAAACTTTACAAAAATTGGAACGATACATCTTACCCTTGGTCATATGCTCCAACGAGTGTACAAGGGTTGTGAAAATCTGCACTTCATATAGCAACACAAGATTGTTAGGTGTTCTAAAGTTCTTTCGACTTCTTGGTTTTTGGAGAAAAATGAAACTTACATGTCTGCCCTGATGGCGAGCTCCTGCCAAGGATAAATATTAAGCATTATTTTGGGTTTCCAAATTCAAAACAAATTGGGACGATACTACTTTACTCTTGATTTGAATTCCATTCTGCATGCCAATGTGCAGATTGTAGAAGCCGGCCCTCAAGCTTGTGGCCATGATTTCTTCGTCTGGTTGGGCAACGAATCCACCTCGAGGATTTACGTCGAAGGAGATTCATTCATCTTTTTGGGCGTGTTTCATGCACTGTTATGTTATTTGAATGCATGGCTTCTTGGGTGCCTCGTCTCTGTTCATCACCTGAGAGGAAAATGAGAGAACATTATCCCCGCATCTGATTGAAAATCATTTAGGAACGATACGTTCTTTTTACCAAATGGGTGGCTCCGCGGCCAAATGCGTTTTACATTGAAAGGATGGATTCCATTACGCTCTGCGGATGATAACTATGGCTTCAGGGACTTGCCCCACGGATTAAACGATGAATTTGATGTCTTCGGCTTCGACATGCTTTCCGGATGTAGGAATGGTTTGCCCCCATTTTCAGTGGAGATGGGTTTTGTCGAGTGGGCAAGATCAAAAACTCATCCTAGATTTGGCTTTAGTCGAAGGTTGAAATCCCGACCTTGGATAAGCGAATCATGATTCATCTCCTTCTGCTTCGGATTTGTCATTTGCATGCTTCACATTTTACAATACCAACTTCGCCGCTTGATGAAAATGAATCGATGATTTTCGAATTGCCCCAAGTTCTATAGTCATCTGCGTCGAATCTCTTTGAACTTCATCGGGTGATAGACCAACTGATAAAATGATTTTTCAATCCCGAGATCGAACTCCTGACATTTCGTACCACTTCCATTTCACTGACTACCAGGACACAGCACTATTGGCGTCCCTAACTGGTTCGTTTTTTGTTATAAAATTCTTGAAGCAGTTAGCGACCCCCATCGAGAATGAAACAAGCTCAATTTAGAGTTCATAACGACTAAAGGTCCCTTAGAACGATACAGAGCTAACCGTCTTTGAGCTCGCTCGGGCTTTTGCTCGCATTTTCCTATGTGAAGCCTTTAAATGTTTTTCTTCGTGGCGTTCAATTGATTCGCCTCGACTCTAATCTAACAAGGGATTGTCGCACTCAAGCATGATGATGCTCGCAGGTAGTACTGATCGCTGCCCCAGATTAACTCTAGGCATTAAGGAAGATTATCTTGCTTGGAAGACTTTATGACAGAAAGATTAATGATACATCCAGTCACATGTGCCTAGTTCCCTTGAGGATTCTCGGTGATCAGCCAGTTACACCATGAATCAGACATATAATCGTCATTTTGGATCATAACTTCATAAGTCCATCAGTTTTAAACTGATCGATCCAGATATGGAGCTCCTCATCAAGGAAATCTTTTGATTTTTCGAGCAACTGATATTCGGGTTGACCATCATCGCTTGGCGTTGAAGGATTCCTGTTTCTGTTGTGAGCGATCTGATTCTTCGAGCTAGAACCTTCGTCGTTGCTCGAGATTATAAGAGGATGATTGATCGGTTCACTATCAAAAGCACCTTCCATTTGGGAATGGAAGAAACAAAAATCCTCAGAGCATCCGCCCGCTTGATCTTCCGAAATCATATGCCCAAGCCGGGCAGATCTTTGAACACTAGGCGCAATATGTTGATCGGGGATAGGAAGAGCACTAGCGAAAAGTTGCTGCTCAAACCAAGGAGTTCGTACCTGCTGCACTTGTGGCATATACTCTTGAGGGGTGCTGAGATGATTCGGGGGAATATTCTGATTAGCGCCCAAGTAGTCGATGGTGCTGCTACCAGCTTGGTCGGTGCCTAGATTCGGCAGGGTATTTCTTACTTCAGGGGCATTGTAGTTATAGCCATGCCTAGTGTTTAGGCACAAGTTGAGTTCTTTCAGGTTCAGTGCTGTGTGGCGTTGTCTTAGCGCCCTTCTGTAGCTCTTGAGGTGACTCGCGACTCCATCTTTAGTGAGTCCTGGTATGTTCATGATCTCAAGTATGCGCGTTGGATATGCTGAGTTGATCCCTAGTTGCTGAACCGCACTAAGGAACTTGAGATGAAGCTCGGGGGACCAATTGACCCTCGTCTTCTTGCGACCCGGAACAGTGTTGACAACTTGGCTATTGCTCTCTGGCCTATTTCCAGTAGGATTTGATCGAGCCGGAAATTGTTGTGGAGGGAATTCATCAGCTTTGGATTGGTCGGTCGTGATAGTAAGCTCATCGTTAAGGAAACTCCAATCATGGTGACGCATATCACATCCTTTAGAAGGCATCGGTATTGACTTCGTAGAATTGATTTGTTCATGCATATCTCCAACAAAATCCGATTGTATCGAAGATGGTTCGAGGGAGTGGGGTGGTGAATGAGCATTTTCAATCCTCATATAAGGCTTATCAAGGAACATTTCGCCGAGAGTGATAGGGCCACCGCAATTAAGGCAAGCGATAGTGCTGGGAGCTTTCTTATACCTCATGTTCTCCGCTCGAAGCTTTTCGTTTTCCTCCTTTAGAATCGCAAGTTCTTGACGTCTGTGTTGAGCCCTCAATTTGGCTCGCTTATTTTGAAACCAAAACTTGACCCTCAAAGGTTTCATCCCTAGCTTCTGGCCCAATTCATTTCTTTGTTTCATGTTCGGGAGAGGGCATTCACTAAAGAAAGCTTCAAGCTCTTGGATTTCATTCTGAGTGTGGCACTGGCGACGTTTCCTTTTCCGGGATTGACCATCGCTGCTGCTGTTGTCGTCGCTGCTGAGATCCTGAACTTCGTTGCCGAAAGGGTTGGGTTCTGTGGTTCTGGTACCAGACGCCATCCTAGAATCTTCGAGATCTCTCAGTAGTTCATTTTCTGAGATTTTTGGATCAGTCGCCTCTAGCAACTGATGGTAACCTTCAAACATGTTGGATCGAAAAATGTTCGATCAATTTTTGCTCACTCAGGGTTCTCTACTCTCTCATGTATGCTCACTCTCTCTAAATTTTCTTTTGAGTGGTTCTGTATGCCCATGAAACGTTCTTTAAACATGGATGAAGATCATCAGGCAAGCGTTGCTCCCAAGATTTCGTATTTTCCGCTTTGTCGTCTTCTTTCTTCTTTTCAACGTGGAGGGACACCAAATCGATTTCCTTTTCTCGATATCCATGTCTGTCTCCCACTTATTTTCAAAAAGGTGGAACTACGCTCGCCTCCCGCTCAGTTTTTTAATATGATGGGACCGCCAAATCCTTTCGCAACTTTTTTCGATAGTTGCGCTTAACGCCCGTTCAATTTTAATATGGTGACACTGACATATCTTTTTACAACTTTTTTAGGTTTATCAAGCCTGAAATCGCGGACTGGGACAGATCTGATGGTTCACCGAAAGAGCCACCATTGCTTTACCCAATTAACTTGGCTCCACGAGCATTATTGCTATGCCTTTCTTCATTCTCGAGTTGCTATAAAAGGAGGAGTTAATGCAGAGAAGATTAACACTCTTACATAATTGCCTTTTCGTATTTTAATCACTCTACCACACTCATCTTCTTCTCCCTCACTCCAACGAAAATGACCTCCTCTCCTATTCGCGCTTTCTCGGCCGAAATTTTGGCCCAGTGGGAAAAACTCTATAACCTCCTCGGTCGAGGCTATGCTCATATAGCCGATCACCCAGAAACTGAAGATGAAATCCGTATTTTGCTCGTGGAAATAGACACCACCTCCATCGAGGGCACTAATTTAGAGAGGGAATATAGAATCTTCCCAACCCTCTTTATAAACTTTTTAGAGACTTACCGTGTCGCTCATCGAAAAGCTACCGTGGCTCACGTTTTGCGAGCTCGCTATGAGGATCGGTCCAACTGCTTGGTGTTGGCCAACCTTGTGGCCGATAGTCACAGAAAGGCTGTTGAGTTCGCCAACAAGCGAGTCTCGATGTTGCTTCGCGAGAGGGGAAATTTGGTGGAGCGCTTGGCCATATCCCTGACCACCTATGAGCACGACCGTCGTAATGTCGTGTTGAAGTTTCAATGTGAGTGGCAGGAAGAAAGGCTTGACAGCATTACCGCGGATATAGCCCATGGGAGAGGACTAGTTCGGGACCTGGAAATAGCCGCCGAAGATCACGGGACCAAGGTTGCCGATCTTAAAGGGGAATGTAAACGCCTTCTTCTTAAGCTTGCAGATCTCGAGTCTCGAGGTGGTGAGTATAAGCAAAGCATCAATAATATGGAGGGCCAACTAGGTTCCTTTGTGATGCTAATTAGGGCTCATTGCGATTTTATGTTTCCACCCCGATGATTTGTATGATCTGCTTTTAAGGTCCCTCGATTGAGCGAAATGAATGAAAGCTCTAATGTGTGTGTCTCAACTTCTGTATGGCTGACTTTCTCGAACACCTGACCACTCTCAACCTAGGCAAGCTGCGCTTTGACATTGATGATTCGAGCGTGTACATCTTGATTTTTTAATCTTGCTTATGATCGGATAAAGGAACCTCCCACCGCGATTATCCACAAAAAGACTTCTCTTCTCTACTTGTTTTTAACCTGTTTCAAATGAAAAGGCAGAATCAGAAGAAAGAATTTGAAAAATAAAGCATAAATCCTTTCAATTTTATGCTTACTTGTGATTAATAGGGATAAGAGCTTTTACAAGGGTTTTAGCCTTGTGCAAAAGCTTTTATCAATATTCCTCAAAGGAAAGTATATCATTGAAAGGAATGTAATTCACGATAATCGCCTTTGATCAATTCCAAGAAAATCAATGGAATGTTCAAAAGTACACAATTACGATGTGTTTTAAATTCAATTGAAAATACGGTATCCAAATTAAAGCTGTTTGCTAAGAACGAGAGTAATTTGGATATCTATCTTTTCATTAAATTTGAAAAACACGAATACTCTTGATCAATTATTGTGGATTACCAATGATGCAAAACATGCATGAACCAATTCAAGTTTATAGTTCCTTCTGGCGAAATTGGGATTGTATTGCCCTATACGGCCAAAAGGTTGTATAAGACTTCCAATTTCAATTTCATCCAAAGGAATTATAAAATTGATTTTGGAGTATTCGAGTGATTAGAAGAAATGCCACTATCACATTCCAATGACAAGTCAATAGAAATACAACAAATTTCAATCTGAATGTATATAAACACAAATAGATCCCTAATACAATCAATCTAAGGGATCAGATAGAGAGGATCTCAGCAAAATAAATCCTATACAAGAAGGCTAGAAATGAAAAATAAAACCAAGGAATGTGATCTTAATACTTAGAGATGCCCCAGTTTCGATCTTTGAGACGTGACTTCAGGATCACCTATTCCAAATCGTCATCTTCATTAGATGATACCTCAATGATGTCCATAGTAGGCTCTTCTTGTCCACTTGGCGCTCGTAATGGGATGACACCATCTTCATCTTCCATCAAGAACATTGGGAGGAAAACACACATATCTATCCTCAAAATGGCATTTAATCCAATCACCGGAATTATGCAATGAATATAATGATTAAGAGCTGTAACAAGTTCGAGGGATAGAAAAGTCTTACCAACCAAACTTAAGAGAAAATCAAGCTTCTCTGTATTTTTTGCAGTGTTAGGTATACTAACCTTCCATAGACAAACGCATGAGACAAGTGAGGGAAAACTCCTAAAAATCAAAAGATAGGGCTTGGTACCTAAAGCCAAGGTTCTCACCTCGAATTCTGGGAAGAGCCGATTCCATTGCACAACTATCGTTGCATTGGGACTCAATCCATAGTTCGAAGTGAGCGGAATTGAAAAGTGGATTACCCCATGTTTTTCCTCACGGAGATTCCATTTTCAATTCCTTCTATTGTGTTCCTAAAGAGGGCGCCTGGGGTTTTAGGCGCAATTGTGTGTATTCATTGTGTCGTGCTAAAGCAATAGACATGCATTTTATTTAACAATCACCGCTTCAATATAAACATCCACACAATCATACATCCAAAACTCCTGCCTGCATAAAACAAAGTTAACAAGCACTTCACCCCTTATTTCTCCCGTCTACAAAAACATCTAACACATTCGTTAACATATACACCTCACTTTCGAGAGCATCTGCATAAAATTAGGTTAGAAGAATCAATCAACTTTTTAATCGGCTCAAGTCCACTAAATGGTTAAGAACCAGTCCCCAGCGGAGTCGCCAGTATGTCGCGACCCTCTTGAGGTTGTCGGGCTCTCGAGGGCTAATGGGTCGTCCTGTCTGGTCGGACGCGGGCCTCTCCCAAGGCCCATTACCCAAATCGCAACGGAGGTATGCGTGATCGACTTTCAGTGTGGTCTAGTGACATGTGCTAAGTGTGCATGCCATGGAGTCGCCACCAATCATTTTTTTAGGGTGTGATTGGACCACCCAATCGAATAGTTGGGAGTTTCTATTCAATTCTGCGAGAACCAGAGAAATGGTTTCGGGGACTTAGTTACACCAACTGTCAGAGTTGACGCCCTTTCGGTACCTAAGTTGACTGAATTTTCTAGCCTGAGATTCATGCGGATGAGTAAGGTATGAACACTAAATCTAGAAATTCATGCAGATAGAAGTGATTATCCTAGCAATCACAATCAGTAACAAAATGCGCAACTCAAGGAATCTAGATATGCAAATAAATCACATGGCATTCCTAGTAAGGCCCTATTTATCAATCACAGCTCAAGAATGATTTAGCTGTCCTAGCCATTCTACACACGATCTAACCTAAGAAAAGCATTAGGAAGCATCGAAGGAGTTCGAGAGTACTCACATGGGGTTCGCCGTGCCCTGGTTTGGTCTTGGACGAGCTATCGAGCTCATGCCGACCCGATTATATTTGGGGATCCACTCGGCGTTTTACACCATGAAATCATGTGAAACAAAAACGAAAATATTCAGCAAGGGGAATTTATTGTAGATGGTGGTCGATCTAATTGGACGTCAAGACTAAAAAATATGTAGAAATTTACAAATTAAAATACTCGAATGACATTTTTTGCCAAATTCAACTCTATGCGTCGTGAAGAAACACATGCAATTGAACTTGAATTTTGACTATTTATGAGGTCAAAATGAAAAGGAAATTAAAATAAAAATATTGACTATTTCTCTATATTTTTACGACATCGAACGCTATTTTTCTTCATTTTTCATGTATTTTTTTATTTTTGGAAAATATTAAAAAATATGACAAATTATTTTTTTTTTATCAAAAATGGTTCCTTTAGCTTGGTCAAGGCTACCAAAGGTGATTTTTTATTTTTTTTTAACTTTTTATAGATTTTATATGAATTTTTAAAAAATAAACTATGAAAGACTGATAAAAAATCAGGTGTCAACACAGTACCCTAATTTTTTATTTATTAGTTATCTTGAAATATTAAGCATTGTCAATCCATGTATCGTTCAAATAGGTAGTTAGTTAATTTGACCTTCTTAAAGTCATTTCTACTCGACGAACCTTAGGAAAATTGCCACTTTTGTATAGATAACACTATGTTGATGTATGATCATTTTTTTATTTATTATTACGCTTCAAATAATAGGTAAAGTCAAGTTAAGGATCACTGCAAATGTTTTGCGCGGCGATCAAATAGGTAGTTAGGCATTTTTTGTCATATTATCCTCATGTTTGTTTTACGAATTGCCGAAAACTCCTACCTATAGAATATATAATCCTTTGTTGAAGTACCCTAATTTTTTATTTATTAGTTATCTTGAAATATTAAGCATTGTCAATCCATGTATCGATCAAATAGGTAGTTATTTAATTTTACCTTCTTAAAGTCATTTCTACACGAAGAACCTTACGAAAATTGCGACTTTTGTATAGATAACACAATGTTGATATATGTTCATTTTTTTGTTTAATATTACGCTTCAAATAATAGCTAAAGTCAAGTTAAGGATCACTGCAAATGTTTTGCGCGGCGATCAAATAGGTAGTTAGGCATTTCTTATCATATTATGCTCATTTCTGTTAGACGAATTGCCGAAAACTCCTACCTATTGAATATATAATCCTTTGTTGCAGTACCCTAATTTTTTATTTATTAGTTATCTTGAAATATTAAGCATTTTCAATCCATGTATCGTTCAAATAGGTAGTTAGTTAATTTGACCTTCTTAAAGTCATTTCTACTCGACGAACCTTAGGAAAATTGCCACTTTTGTATAGATAACACTATGTTGATGTATGATCATTTTTTTATTTATTATTACGCTTCAAATAATAGGTAAAGTTAAGTTAAGGATCACTGCAAATGTTTTGCGCGGCGATCAAATAGGTAGTTAGGCATTTTTTGTCATATTATCCTCATGTCTGTTTTACGAATTGCCGAAAACTCCTACCTATCGAATATATAATCCTTTGTTGAAGTACCCTAATTTTTTATTTATTAGTTATCTTGAAATATTAAGCATTTTCAATCCATGTATCGATCAAATAGGTAGTTAGTTAATTTGACCTTCTTAAAGTCATTTCTACTCGAAGAACCTTAGGAAAATTGCGACTTTTGTATAGACAACACTATGTTGATGTATGATCATTTTTTATTAATTATTACGGTTCAAATAATAGCTAGAGTAAAGTTATGGATCACTGCAAATGTTTTGCGCGGCGATCAAATATGTAGTTAGGCATTTTTGGTCATATTATGCTCATTTCCGTTTGACGAATTGCCGAAAACTCCTACCTATTGAATATATAATCCTTTGTTGCAGTACCCTAATTTTTTATTTATTATTTATCTTGAAATATTAAGCATTGTCAATCCATGTATCGATCAAATAGGTAGTTAGTTAATTTAACCTTCTTAAAGTCATTTCTACTCGAAGAAACTTAGGAAAATTGTGACTTTTTTATAGATAACACTTTGTTGATGTATGATCATTTTTTTATTAATTATCACGCTTCAAATAATAGCTAGAGTCAAGTTAAGGATCACTGCAAATGTTTTGCGCGGCGATCAAATAGGTAGTTCGGCATTTTTTGTCATATTTTGCTCATTTCTGTTTGACGAATTGCCGAAAACTCCTACCTATTGAATATATAATCCTTCGTTGAAGTATCCTATTTTTTTACTTATTAGTTATCTTGAAATTTTAATCATTGTCAATCAATGTATCGATCAAATAGGTAGTTAGTTAATTTTACCTTCTTAAAGTCATTTCTACTCGAAGAACCTTAGGAAAATTGCGACTTTTGTAAAAATAACCCTATGTTGATGTATGATCATTTTTTTATTTATTATTACGCTTCAAATAATAGCTAAAGTCAAGTTAAGGATCACTGCAAATGTTTTGCGGGACGATCAAATAGGTAGTTAGGCATTTTTTGTCATATTATCTCATTTCTGTTTGACGAATTGCCGAAAACTCCAACCTATTGAATATATAATCCTTTGTTGCAGTACCCCAATTTTTTATTTATTAGTTATCTTGAAATTTTAAGCATTGTCAATCCATGTATCGTTCAAATAGGTAGTTAGTTAATTTGACCTTCTTAAAGTCATTTCTACTCGACGAACCTTAGGAAAATTGCCACTTTTGTATAGATAACACTATGTTGATGTATGATCATTTTTTTATTTATTATTACGCTTCAAATAATAGGTAAAGTCAAGTTAAGGATCACTGCAAATGTTTTGCGCGGCGATCAAATAGGTAGTTAGGCATTTTTTGTCATATTATCCTCATGTTTGTTTTACGAATTGCCGAAAACTCCTACCTATAGAATATATAATCCTTTGTTGAAGTACCCTAATTTTTTATTTATTAGTTATCTTGAAATATTAAGCATTGTCAATCCATGTATCGATAAAATAGGTAGTTATTTAATTTTACCTTCTTAAAGTCATTTCAACACGAAGAACCTTACGAAAATTGCGACTTTTGTATACATAACACTATGTTGATATATGTTCATTTTTTTGTTTAATATTACGCTTCAAATAATAGCTAAAGTCAAGTTAAGGATCACTGCAAATGTTTTGCGCGGCGATCAAATAGGTAGTTAGGCATTTCTTATCATATTATGCTCATTTCTGTTAGACGAATTGCCGAAAAATCCTACATATTGAATATATAATCCTTTGTTGCAGTACCCTAATTTTTTATTTATTAGTTATCTTGAAATATTAAGCATTGTCAATCCATGTATCGTTCAAATAGGTAGTTAGTTAATTTGACCTTCTTAAAGTCATTTCTACTCGACGAACCTTAGGAAAATTGCCACTTTTGTATAGATAACACTATGTTGATGTATGATCATTTTTTTATTTATTATTACGCTTCAAATAATAGGTAAAGTTAAGTTAAGGATCACTGCAAATGTTTTGCGCGGCGATCAAATAGGTAGTTAGGCATTTTTTGTCATATTATCCTCATGTCTGTTTTACGAATTGCCGAAAACTCCTACCTATCGAATATATAATCCTTTGTTGAAGTACCCTAATTTTTTATTTATTAGTTATCTTGAAATATTAAGCATTGTCAATCCATGTATCGATCAAATAGGTAGTTAGTTAATTTGACCTTCTTAAAGTCATTTCTACTCGAAGAACATTAGGAAAATTGCGACTTTTGTAAAGACAACACTATGTTGATGTATGATCATTTTTTATTAATTATTACGCTTCAAATAATAGCTAGAGTAAAGTTATGGATCACTGCAAATGTTTTGCGCGGCGATCAAATAGGTAGTTAGGCATTTTTGGTCATATTATGCTCATTTCCGTTTGACGAATTGCCGAAAACTCCTACCTATTGAATATATAATCCTTTGTTGCAGTACCCTAATTTTTTATTTATTATTTATCTTGAAATATTAAGCATTGTCAATCCATGTATCGATCAAATAGGTAGTTAGTTAATTTGACCGTCTTAAAGTCATTTCTACTCGAAGAAACTTAGGAAAATTGTGACTTTTTTATAGATAACTCTTTGTTGATGTATGATCATTTTCTTATTAATTATTACGCTTCAAATAATAGCTAGAGTCAAGTTAAGGATCACTGCAAATGTTTTGCGCGGCGATCAAATAGGTAGTTCGGCATTTTTTGTCATATTTTGCTCATTTCTGTTTGACGAATTGCCGAAAACTCCTACCTATTGAATATATAATCCTTTGTTGAAGTATCCTATTTTTTTATTTATTAGATATCTTGAAATTTTAATAATTGTCAATCCATGTATCGATCAAATTGGTAGTTAGTTAATTTTGCCTTCTTAAAGTCATTTCTACTCGAAGAACCTTAGGAAAATTGCGACTATTGTATAGACAACACTATGTTGATGTATGATCATTTTTTATTAATTATTACGCTTCAAATAATAGCTAGAGTAAAGTTATGGATCACTGCAAATGTTTTGCGCGGCGATCAAATAGGTAGTTAGGCATTTTTGGTCATAATATGCTCATTTCCGTTTGACGAATTGCCGAAAACTCCTAGCTATTGAATATATAATCCTTTGTTGAAGTATCCAAATTTTTTATTTATTAGTTATCTTGAAATATTAAGCATTGTCAATCCATGTATCGATCAAATAGGTAGTTAGTTAATTTAAATTTCTTAAAGTCATTTCTACTCGAAGAACCTTAGGAAAATTGTGACTTTTCAATAGATAACACTATGTTGATGTATGATCATTTTTTTCTTTATTATTAGGCTTCAAGTAATTGCTAGAGTCAAGTTAAGGATCACTGCAAATGTCATGCGCGGCGATCAAATAGGTAGTTAGGCATTTTTTGTCATATTACGCTCATTTCCGTTTGACGAATTGCCGAAAACGCGTACCTATTGAATATATAATCCTTTGTTGCAGTACCCTAATTTTTTATTTATTAGTTATCTTGAAATATTAAGCATTCTCATTCCATGTATCGATCAAATAGGTAGTTAGTTAATTTGACCTTCTTAAAGTCTTTTCTACTCGAAGAACCTTAGGAAAATTGTGACTTTTTTTTATAGATAACACTATGTTGATGTATGATCATTTTTTTTTATTAATTATCACGCTTCAAATAATAGCTAGAGTCAAGTTAAGGATCACTGCAAATGTTTTGTGCGGCGATCAAATAGGTAGTTCGGCATTTTTTGTCATATTTTGCTCATTTCTGTTTGACGAATTGCCGAAAACTCCTACCTATTGAATATATAATCCTTTGTTGCAGTACCCTATTTTTTTACTTATTAGTTATCTTGAAATTTTAATCATTGTCAATCAATGTATCGATCAAATAGGTAGTTAGTTAATTTTACCTTCTTAAAGTCATTTCTACTCGAAGAACCTTAGGAAAATTGCGACTTTTGTAAAAATAACCCTATGTTGATGTATGATCATTTTTTTATTTATTATTACGCTTCAAATAATAGCTAAAGTCAAGTTAAGGATCACTGCAAATGTTTTGCGGGGCGATCAAATAGGTAGTTAGGCATTTTTTGTCATATTATGCTCATTTCTGTTTGACGAATTGCCGAAAACTCCAACCTATTGAATATATAATCCTTTGTTGCAGTACCCCAATTTTTTATTTATTAGTTATCTTGAAATATTAAGCATTGTCAATCCATGTATCGTTCAAATAGGTAGTTAGTTAATTTGACCTTCTTAAAGTCATTTCTACTCGACGAACCTTAGGAAAATTGCCACTTTTGTATAGATAACACTATGTTGATGTATGATCATTTTTTTATTTATTATTACGCTTCAAATAATAGGTAAAGTCAAGTTAAGGATCACTGCAAATGTTTTGCGCGGCGATCAAATAGGTAGTTAGTTAATTTTACCTTCTTAAAGTCATTTCTACTCGAAGAACCTTAGGAAAATTGCGACTTTTGTATAGACAACACTATGTTGATGTATGATCATTTTTTATTAATTATTACGCTTCAAATAATAGCTAGAGTAAAGTTATGGATCACTGCAAATGTTTTGCGTGGCGATCAAATAGGTAGTTAGGCATTTTTGGTCATAATATGCTCATTTCCGTTTGACGAATTGCCGAAAACTCCTAGCTATTGAATATATAATCCTTTGTTGAAGTACCCTAATTTTTTATTTATTAGTTATCTTGAAATATTAAGCATTGTCAATCCATGTATCGATCAAAAAGGTAGTTAGTTAATTTGACCTTCTTAAAGTCATTTCTACTCGAAGAACCTTAAGAAAATTGCGACTTTTGTATAGACAACACTATGTTGATGTATGATCATTTTTTATTAATTATTACGCTTCAAATAATAGCTAGAGTAAAGTTATGGATCACTGCAAATGTTTTGCGCGGCGATCAAATAGGTAGTTAGGCATTTTTGGTCATATTATGCTCATTTCCGTTTGACGAATTGCCGAAAACTCCTACCTATTGAATATATAATCCTTTGTTGCAGTACCCTAATTTTTTATTTATTATTTATCTTGAAATATTAAGCATTGTCAATCCATGTATCGATCAAAAAGGTAGTTAGTTAATTTGACCTTCTTAAAGTCATTTCTACTCGAAGAACCTTAAGAAAATTGCGACTTTTGTATAGACAACACTATGTTGATGTATGATCATTTTTTATTAATTATTACGCTTCAAATAATAGCTAGAGTAAAGTTATGGATCACTGCAAATGTTTTGCGCGGCGATCAAATAGGTAGTTAGGCATTTTTGGTCATATTATGCTCATTTCCGTTTGACGAATTGCCGAAAACTCCTACCTATTGAATATATAATCCTTTGTTGCAGTACCCTAATTTTTTATTTATTATTTATCTTGAAATATTAAGCATTGTCAATCCATGTATCGATCAAATAGGTAGTTAGTTAATTTGACCTTCTTAAAGTCATTTCTACTCGAAGAAACTTAGGAAAATTGTGACTTTTTTATAGATAACTCTTTGTTGATGTATGATCATTTTTTTATTAATTATTACGCTTCAAATAATAGCTAGAGTCAAGTTAAGGATCACTGCAAATGTTTTGCGCGGCGATCAAATAGGTAGTTCGGCATTTTTTGTCATATTTTGCTCATTTCTGTTTGACGAATTGCCGAAAACTCCTACCTATTGAATATATAATCCTTTGTTGAAGTATCCTATTTTTTTATTTATTAGATATCTTGAAATTTTAATAATTGTCAATCCATGTATCGATCAAATTGGTAGTTAGTTAATTTTACCTTCTTAAAGTCATTTCTACTCGAAGAACCTTAGGAAAATTGCGACTTTTGTATAGACAACACTATGTTGATGTATGATCATTTTTTATTAATTATTACGCTTCAAATAATAGCTAGAGTAAAGTTATGGATCACTGCAAATGTTTTGCGTGGCGATCAAATAGGTAGTTAGGCATTTTTGGTCATAATATGCTCATTTCCGTTTGACGAATTGCCGAAAACTCCTAGCTATTGAATATATAATCCTTTGTTGAAGTATCCAAATTTTTTATTTATTAGTTATCTTGAAATATTAAGCATTGTCAATCCATGTATCGATCAAATAGGTAGTTAGTTAATTTGAATTTCTTAAAGTCATTTCTACTCGAAGAACCTTAGGAAAATTGTGACTTTTCAATAGATAACACTATGTTGATGTATGATCATTTTTTTCTTTATTATTAGGCTTCAAGTAATTGCTAGAGTCAAGTTAAGGATCACTGCAAATGTCATGCGCGGCGATCAAATAGGTAGTTAGGCATTTTTTGTCATATTACGCTCATTTCCGTTTGACGAATTGCCGAAAACGCGTACCTATTGAATATATAATCCTTTGTTGCAGTACCCTAATTTTTTATTTATTAGTTATCTTGAAATATTAAGCATTCTCATTCCATGTATCGATCAAATAGGTAGTTAGTTAATTTGACCTTCTTAAAGTCATTTCTACTCGAAGAACCTTAGGAAAATTGTGACTTTTTTTTATAGATAATACTATGTTGATGTATGATCATTTTTTTATTTATTATTACGCTTCAAATAATAGCTAGAGTCAAGTTGAGGATCACTGCAAATGTTTTGCGCAGCGATCAAATAGGTAGTTCGGCATTTTTTGTCATATTTTGCTCATTTCTGTTTGACGAATTGCCGAAAACTCCTACCTATTGAATATATAATCCTTTGTTGCAGTACCCTAATTTTTTATTTATTAGTTATCTTGAAATAATAAGCATTGTCAATCCATGTATCGTTCAAATAGGTAGTTAGTTAATTTGACCTTCTTAAAGTCATTTCTACTCGACGAACCTTTGGAAAATTGCCACTTTTGTATAGATAACACTATGTTGATGAATGATCATTTTTTTATTTATTATTACGCTTCAAATAATAGGTAAAGTCAAGTTAAGGATCACTACAAATGTTTTGCGCGGCGATCAAATAGGTAGTTAGGCATTTTTTGTCATATTTTGCTCATTTCTGTTTGACGAATTGCCGAAAACTCCTACCTATTGAATATATAATCCTTTGTTGCAGTACCCTATTTTTTTACTTATTAGTTATCTTGAAATTTTAATCATTGTCAATCAATGTATCGATCAAATAGGTAGTTAGTTAATTTTACCTTCTTAAAGTCATTTCTACTCGAAGAACCTTAGGAAAATTGCGACTTTTGTAAAAATAACCCTATGTTGATGTATGATCATTTTTTTATTTATTATTACGCTTCAAATAATAGCTAAAGTCAAGTTAAGGATCACTGCAAATGTTTTGCGGGGCGATCAAATAGGTAGTTAGGCATTTTTTGTCATATTATGCTCATTTCTGTTTGACGAATTGCCGAAAACTCCAACCTATTGAATATATAATCCTTTGTTGCAGTACCCCAATTTTTTATTTATTAGTTATCTTGAAATATTAAGCATTGTCAATCCATGTATCGTTCAAATAGGTAGTTAGTTAATTTGACCTTCTTAAAGTCATTTCTACTCGACGAACCTTAGGAAAATTGCCACTTTTGTATAGATAACACTATGTTGATGTATGATCATTTTTTTATTTATTATTACGCTTCAAATAATAGGTAAAGTCAAGTTAAGGATCACTGCAAATGTTTTGCGCGGCGATCAAATAGGTAGTTAGTTAATTTTACCTTCTTAAAGTCATTTCTACTCGAAGAACCTTAGGAAAATTGCGACTTTTGTATAGACAACACTATGTTGATGTATGATCATTTTTTATTAATTATTACGCTTCAAATAATAGCTAGAGTAAAGTTATGGATCACTGCAAATGTTTTGCGTGGCGATCAAATAGGTAGTTAGGCATTTTTGGTCATAATATGCTCATTTCCGTTTGACGAATTGCCGAAAACTCCTAGCTATTGAATATATAATCCTTTGTTGAAGTATCCAAATTTTTTATTTATTAGTTATCTTGAAATATTAAGCATTGTCAATCCATGTATCGATCAAATAGGTAGTTAGTTAATTTGAATTTCTTAAAGTCATTTCTACTCGAAGAACCTTAGGAAAATTGTGACTTTTCAATAGATAACACTATGTTGATGTATGATCATTTTTTTCTTTATTATTAGGCTTCAAGTAATTGCTAGAGTCAAGTTAAGGATCACTGCAAATGTCATGCGCGGCGATCAAATAGGTAGTTAGGCATTTTTTGTCATATTACGCTCATTTCCGTTTGACGAATTGCCGAAAACGCGTACCTATTGAATATATAATCCTTTGTTGCAGTACCCTAATTTTTTATTTATTAGTTATCTTGAAATATTAAGCATTCTCATTCCATGTATCGATCAAATAGGTAGTTAGTTAATTTGACCTTCTTAAAGTCATTTCTACTCGAAGAACCTTAGGAAAATTGTGACTTTTTTTTATAGATAATACTATGTTGATGTATGATCATTTTTTTATTTATTATTACGCTTCAAATAATAGCTAGAGTCAAGTTGAGGATCACTGCAAATGTTTTGCGCAGCGATCAAATAGGTAGTTCGGCATTTTTTGTCATATTTTGCTCATTTCTGTTTGACGAATTGCCGAAAACTCCTACCTATTGAATATATAATCCTTTGTTGCAGTACCCTAATTTTTTATTTATTAGTTATCTTGAAATAATAAGCATTGTCAATCCATGTATCGTTCAAATAGGTAGTTAGTTAATTTGACCTTCTTAAAGTCATTTCTACTCGACGAACCTTTGGAAAATTGCCACTTTTGTATAGATAACACTATGTTGATGAATGATCATTTTTTTATTTATTATTACGCTTCAAATAATAGGTAAAGTCAAGTTAAGGATCACTACAAATGTTTTGCGCGGCGATCAAATAGGTAGTTAGGCATTTTTTGTCATATTTTGCTCATTTCTGTTTGACGAATTGCCGAAAACTCCTACCTATTGAATATATAATCCTTTGTTGCAGTACCCTATTTTTTTACTTATTAGTTATCTTGAAATTTTAATCATTGTCAATCAATGTATCGATCAAATAGGTAGTTAGTTAATTTTACCTTCTTAAAGTCATTTCTACTCGAAGAACCTTAGGAAAATTGCGACTTTTGTAAAAATAACCCTATGTTGATGTATGATCATTTTTTTATTTATTATTACGCTTCAAATAATAGCTAAAGTCAAGTTAAGGATCACTGCAAATGTTTTGCGGGGCGATCAAATAGGTAGTTAGGCATTTTTTGTCATATTATGCTCATTTCTGTTTGACGAATTGCCGAAAACTCCAACCTATTGAATATATAATCCTTTGTTGCAGTACCCCAATTTTTTATTTATTAGTTATCTTGAAATATTAAGCATTGTCAATCCATGTATCGTTCAAATAGGTAGTTAGTTAATTTGACCTTCTTAAAGTCATTTCTACTCGACGAACCTTAGGAAAATTGCCACTTTTGTATAGATAACACTATGTTGATGTATGATCATTTTTTTATTTATTATTACGCTTCAAATAATAGGTAAAGTCAAGTTAAGGATCACTGCAAATGTTTTGCGCGGCGATCAAATAGGTAGTTAGGCATTTTTTATCATATTATCCTCATGTCTGTTTTACGAATTGCCGAAAACTCCTACCTATAGAATATATAATCCTTTGTTGAAGTACCCTAATTTTTTATTTATTAGTTATCTTGAAATATTAAGCATTGTCAATCCATGTATCGATCAAATATGTAGTTATTTAATTTTACCTTCTTAAAGTCATTTCAACACGAAGAACCTTACGAAAATTGCGACTTTTGTATACATAACACTATGTTGATATATGTTCATTTTTTTGTTTAATATTACGCTTCAAATAATAGCTAAAGTCAAGTTAAGGATCACTGCAAATGTTTTGCGCGGCGATCAAATAGGTAGTTAGGCATTTCTTATCATATTATGCTCATTTCTGTTAGACGAATTGCCGAAAAATCCTACATATTGAATATATAATCCTTTGTTGCAGTACCCTAATTTTTTATTTATTAGTTATCTTGAAATATTAAGCATTGTCAATCCATGTATCGTTCAAATAGGTAGTTAGTTAATTTGACCTTCTTAAAGTCATTTCTACTCGACGAACCTTAGGAAAATTGCCACTTTTGTATAGATAACACTATGTTGATGTATGATCATTTTTTTATTTATTATTACGCTTCAAATAATAGGTAAAGTTAAGTTAAGGATCACTGCAAATGTTTTGCGCGGCGATCAAATAGGTAGTTAGGCATTTTTTGTCATATTATCCTCATGTCTGTTTTACGAATTGCCGAAAACTCCTACCTATCGAATATATAATCCTTTGTTGAAGTACCCTAATTTTTTATTTATTAGTTATCTTGAAATATTAAGCATTGTCAATCCATGTATCGATCAAATAGGTAGTTAGTTAATTTGACCTTCTTAAAGTCATTTCTACTCGAAGAACCTTAGGAAAATTGCGACTTTTGTATAGACAACACTATGTTGATGTATGATCATTTTTTATTAATTATTACGCTTCAAATAATAGCTAGAGTAAAGTTATGGATCACTGCAAATGTTTTGCGCGGCGATCAAATAGGTAGTTAGGCATTTTTGGTCATATTATGCTCATTTCCGTTTGACGAATTGCCGAAAACTCCTACCTATTGAATATATAATCCTTTGTTGCAGTACCCTAATTTTTTATTTATTATTTATCTTGAAATATTAAGCATTGTCAATCCATGTATCGATCAAATAGGTAGTTAGTTAATTTGACCTTCTTAAAGTCATTTCTACTCGAAGAAACTTAGGAAAATTGTGACTTTTTTATAGATAACTCTTTGTTGATGTATGATCATTTTTTTATTAATTATTACGCTTCAAATAATAGCTAGAGTCAAGTTAAGGATCACTGCAAATGTTTTGCGCGGCGATCAAATAGGTAGTTCGGCATTTTTTGTCATATTTTGCTCATTTCTGTTTGACGAATTGCCGAAAACTCCTACCTATTGAATATATAATCCTTTGTTGAAGTATCCTATTTTTTTATTTATTAGATATCTTGAAATTTTAATAATTGTCAATCCATGTATCGATCAAATTGGTAGTTAGTTAATTTTACCTTCTTAAAGTCATTTCTACTCGAAGAACCTTAGGAAAATTGCGACTTTTGTATAGACAACACTATGTTGATGTATGATCATTTTTTATTAATTATTACGCTTCAAATAATAGCTAGAGTAAAGTTATGGATCACTGCAAATGTTTTGCGTGGCGATCAAATAGGTAGTTAGGCATTTTTGGTCATAATATGCTCATTTCCGTTTGACGAATTGCCGAAAACTCCTAGCTATTGAATATATAATCCTTTGTTGAAGTATCCAAATTTTTTATTTATTAGTTATCTTGAAATATTAAGCATTGTCAATCCATGTATCGATCAAATAGGTAGTTAGTTAATTTGAATTTCTTAAAGTCATTTCTACTCGAAGAACCTTAGGAAAATTGTGACTTTTCAATAGATAACACTATGTTGATGTATGATCATTTTTTTCTTTATTATTAGGCTTCAAGTAATTGCTAGAGTCAAGTTAAGGATCACTGCAAATGTCATGCGCGGCGATCAAATAGGTAGTTAGGCATTTTTTGTCATATTACGCTCATTTCCGTTTGACGAATTGCCGAAAACGCGTACCTATTGAATATATAATCCTTTGTTGCAGTACCCTAATTTTTTATTTATTAGTTATCTTGAAATATTAAGCATTCTCATTCCATGTATCGATCAAATAGGTAGTTAGTTAATTTGACCTTCTTAAAGTCATTTCTACTCGAAGAACCTTAGGAAAATTGTGACTTTTTTTTATAGATAATACTATGTTGATGTATGATCATTTTTTTATTAATTATTACGCTTCAAATAATAGCTAGAGTTAAGTTAAGGATCACTGCAAATGTTTTGCGCGGCAATCAAATAGGTAGTTAGGCATTTTTTGTCATATTTTGTTCATTTCTGTTTGACGAATTGCCGAAAACTCCCACCTATTGAATATATGATCCTTTGTTGAAGTATCCTAATTTTTTATTTATTAGTTATCTTGAAATTTTAAGCATTGTCAATCCATGTATCGATCAAATAGGTAGTTAGTTAATTTTACCTTCTTAAAGTCATTTCTACTCGAAGAACCTTAGGAAAATTGCGACTTTTGTATAGATAACACTATGTTGATGTATAATCATTTTTTTATTTATTATTACGCTTCAAATAATAGCTAAAGTCAAGTTAAGGATCACTGCAAATGTTTTGCGCGGCGATCAAATAGGTAGTTAGGCATTTTTTGTCATATTATGCTCCTTTCTGTTTGAGGAATTGCAGAAAACTCCTACATTTTGAATATATAATCATTTGTTGAAGTACCCTAATTTTTTTATTTATTTGTTATCTTGAAATATTAAGCATTGTCAATCCATGTATCGATCAAATAGGTAGTTAGTTAATTTGACCTTCTTAAAGTTATTTCTACTCGAAGAACCTTAGGAAAATTGCGACTTTTTTTTATAGATAACACTATGTTGATGTATGATCATTTTTTTATTAATTATTACGCTTCAAATAATAGCTGGAATCAAGTTAAGGATCACTGCAAATGTTTTGCGTGGCGATCAAATAGGTATTTAGGCATTTTTTTGTCATATTTTGCTCATTTCTGTGTGACCAATTGCCGAAAACTTCTACCTATTGAATTTATAATCCTTTGTTGAAGTATCCTAATTTTTTATTTATTAGTTATCTTGAAATATTAAGCATTGTCAATCCATGTATCGATCAAATAGGTAGTTAGTTAATGTGACCTTCTTAAAATCAATTCTACTCGTAGAACCTTAGGAAAATTGCGACTTTTGTATAGATAATACTATGTTGATGTATAATCATTTTTTTATTTATTATTACGCTTCAAATAATAGCTGGAATCAAGTTAAGAATCACTGCAAATGTTTTGCGTGGCGATCAAATTGGTATTTAGGCATTTTTTGTCATATTTTGCTCTTTTCTGTGTGACCAATTGCCGAAAACTTCTACCTATTGAATTTATAATCCTTTGTTGAAGTATCCTAATTTTTTATTTATTAGTTATCTTGAAATATTAAGCATTGTCAATCCATGTATCGATCAAATAGGTAGTTAGTTAATTTTACCTTCTTAAAGTCATTTCTACTCGAAGAACCGTTGGAAAATTGCGACTTTTGTATAGATAACAATATGTTGATGTAAGATCATTTTTTTATTAATTATTACGCTTCATATAATAGCTAGAGTCAAGTTAAGGATCACTGCAAATGTTTTGCGCGACGATCAAATAGGTAGTTAGGCATTTTTTGTCATATTTTGTTCATTTCTGTTTGACGAATTGCCGAAAACTCCTACATATTGAATATATAATCCTTTGTTGAAGTATCCTTATTTTTTATTTATTAGTTATCTTGAAATTTTAAGCATTGTCAATCCATGTGTCGATCAAAAAGGTAGTTAGTTATTTTGCTCTTTTCTGTTTGACAAATTGCCGAAAACTCCCACCTATTGAATATATAATCCTTTGTTTAAGTACCCTAATTTTTTATTTATTAGTTTTCTTGAAATATTAAGCATTGTCAATCCATGTATCGATCAAATAGGTTGTTAGTTAATTTGACCTTTTTATGATCATTTCTACTCGAAGAACCTTAGGAAAATTGCGACTTTTGTATAGATAAAACTATGTTGATGTATGCTCATTTTTTTATTAATTATTACGCTTCAAATAATAGCTAGAGTCAAGTTAAGGATCACTGCAAATGTTTTGCGCGGCGATCAAATAGTTAGTTAGGCATTTTTTGTCATATTTTGCTCATTTCTGTTTGACGAATTGCCGAAAACTCCCACCTATTGAATATATGATCCTTTGTTGAAGTATCCTATTTTTTTATTTATTAGTTATCTTGAAATTTTAAGCATTGTCAATCCATGTATCTATCAAATAGGTAGTTAGTTAATTTTACCTTCTTAAAGTCATTTCTACTCGAAGAACCTTAGGAAAATTGCGACTTTTGTATAGATAACACTATGTTGATGTATAATCATTTTTTTATTTATTATTACGCTTCAAATAATAGCTAAAGTCAAGTTAAGGATCACTGCAAATGTTTTGCGCGGCGATCAAATTGGTAGTTAGGCATTTTTTGTCATATTATGCTCCTTTCTGTTTGAGGAATTGCAGAAAACTCCTACATTTTGAATATATAATCATTTGTTGAAGTACCCTAATTTTTTATTTATTTGTTATCTTGAAATATTAAGCATTTTCAATCCATGTATCGATCAAATAGGTAGTTAGTTAATTTGACCTTCTTAAAGTTATTTCTACTCGAAGAACCTTAGGAAAATTGCGACTTTTTTTATAGATAACACTATGTTGATGTATGATCATTTTTTTATTAATTATTACGCTTCAAATAATAGCTGGAATCAAGTTAAGGATCACTGCAAATGTTTTGCGTGGCGATCAAATAGGTATTTAGGCATTTTTTTGTCATATTTTGCTCATTTCTGTGTGACCAATTGCCGAAAACTTCTACCTATTGAATTTATAATCCTTTGTTGAAGTATCCTAATTTTTTATTTATTAGTTATCTTGAAATATTAAGCATTGTCAATCCATGTATCGATCAAATAGGTAGTTAGTTAATGTGACCTTCTTAAAGTCAATTCTACTCGTAGAACCTTAGGAAAATTGCGACTTTTGTATAGATAATACTATGTTGATGTATAATAATTTTTTTATTTATTATTACGCTTCAAATAATAGCTGGAATCAAGTTAAGAATCACTGCAAATGTTTTGCGTGGCGATCAAATTGGTATTTAGGCATTTTTTGTCATATTTTGCTCTTTTCTGTGTGACCAATTGCCGAAAACTTCTACCTATTGAATTTATAATCCTTTGTTGAAGTATCCTAATTTTTTATTTATTAGTTATCTTGAAATATTAAGCATTGTCAATCCATGTATCGATCAAATAGGTAGTTAGTTAATTTTACCTTCTTAAAGTCATTTCTACTCGAAGAACCGTTGAAAAATTGCGACTTTTGTATAGATAACAATATGTTGATGTAAGATCATTTTTTTATTAATTGTTACGCTTCATATAATAGCTAGAGTCAAGTTAAGGATCACTGCAAATGTTTTGCGCGACGATCAAATAGGTAGTTAGGCATTTTTTGTCATATTTTGTTCATTTCTGTTTGACGAATTGCCGAAAACTCCTACATATTGAATATATAATCCTTTGTTGAAGTATCCTTATTTTTTATTTATTAGTTATCTTGAAATTTTAAGCATTGTCAATCCATGTGTCGATCAAAAAGGTAGTTAGTTATTTTGCTCTTTTCTGTTTGACAAATTGCCGAAAACTCCCACCTATTGAATATATAATCCTTTGTTTAAGTACCCTAATTTTTTATTTATTAGTTTTCTTGAAATATTAAGCATTGTCAATCCATGTATCGATCAAATAGGTTGTTAGTTAATTTGACCTTTTTATGGTCATTTCTACTCGAAGAACCTTAGGAAAATTGCGACTTTTGTATAGATAAAACTATGTTGATGTATGCTCATTTTTTTATTAATTATTACGCTTCAAATAATAGCTAGAGTCAAGTTAAGGATCACTGCAAATGTTTTGCGCGGCGATCAAATAGTTAGTTAGGCATTTTTTGTCATATTTTGCTCATTTCTGTTTGACGAATTGCCGAAAACTCCCACCTATTGAATATATAATCCTTTGTTGAAGTATCATAATTTTTTATTTATTAGTTATCTTGAAATTTTAAGCATTGTCAATCCATGTATCGATCAAATAGGTAGTTAGTTAATTTTACCTTCTTAAAGTCATTTCTACTCGAAGAACCTTAGGAAAATTGCGACTTTTTTTATAGATAACACTATGTTGATGTATAATCATTTTTTTATTTATTAATACGCTTCAAATAATAGCTAGAGTCAAGTTAAGGATAACTGCAAATGTTTTGCGCGGCGATCAAATAGGTAGTTAGGCTTTTTTTGTCATATTAGGCTCATTTCTGTTAGACGAATTGCCGAAAACTCCCACCAATTGAATATATAATCCTTTGTTACAGTACCCTAATTTTTTATTTATTAGTTTTC
Organism: Rhodomyrtus psidioides; assembly: GCA_021437785.1. Classification (NCBI taxonomy): domain Eukaryota; kingdom Viridiplantae; phylum Streptophyta; class Magnoliopsida; order Myrtales; family Myrtaceae; genus Rhodomyrtus; species Rhodomyrtus psidioides. The sequence continues at coordinate 4,673,410 of JAILYB010000062.1, read as the reverse complement.
TTGAAATATTAAGCATTGTCAATCCATGTATCGATCAAATAGGTTGTTAGTTAATTTGACCTTCTTAAGGTCATTTCTACTCGAAGAACCTTAGGAAAATTGCGACTTTTGTATAGATAAAACTATGTTGATGTATGATCATTTTTTTATTAATTATTACGCTTCAAATAATAGCTAGAGTTAAGTTAAGGATCACTGCAAATGTTTTGCGCGGCAATCAAATAGGTAGTTAGGCATTTTTTGTCATATTTTGTTCATTTCTGTTTGACGAATTGCCGAAAACTCCCACCTATTGAATATATGATCCTTTGTTGAAGTATCCTATTTTTTTATTTATTAGTTATCTTGAAATTTTAAGCATTGTCAATCCATGTATCGATCAAATAGGTAGTTAGTTAATTTTACCTTCTTAAAGTCATTTCTACTCGAAGAACCTTAGGAAAATTGCGACTTTTGTATAGATAACACTATGTTGATGTATAATCATTTTTTTATTTATTATTACGCTTCAAATAATAGCTAAAGTCAAGTTAAGGATCACTGCAAATGTTTTGCGCGGCGATCAAATTGGTAGTTAGGCATTTTTTGTCATATTATGCTCCTTTCTGTTTGAGGAATTGCAGAAAACTCCTACATTTTGAATATATAATCATTTGTTGAAGTACCCTAATTTTTTATTTATTTGTTATCTTGAAATATTAAGCATTGTCAATCCATGTATCGATCAAATAGGTAGTTAGTTAATTTGACCTTCTTAAAGTTATTTCTACTCGAAGAACCTTAGGAAAATTGCGACTTTTTTTATAGATAACACTATGTTGATGTATGATCATTTTTTTATTAATTATTACGCTTCAAATAATAGCTGGAATCAAGTTAAGGATCACTGCAAATGTTTTGCGTGGCGATCAAATAGGTATTTAGGCATTTTTTTGTCATATTTTGCTCATTTCTGTGTGACCAATTGCCGAAAACTTCTACCTATTGAATTTATAATCCTTTGTTGAAGTATCCTAATTTTTTATTTATTAGTTATCTTGAAATATTAAGCATTGTCAATCCATGTATCGATCAAATAGGTAGTTAGTTAATGTGACCTTCTTAAAGTCAATTCTACTCGTAGAACCTTAGGAAAATTGCGACTTTTGTATAGATAATACTATGTTGATGTATAATCATTTTTTTATTTATTATTACGCTTCAAATAATAGCTGGAATCAAGTTAAGAATCACTGCAAATGTTTTGCGTGGCGATCAAATTGGTATTTAGGCATTTTTTGTCATATTTTGCTCTTTTCTGTGTGACCAATTGCCGAAAACTTCTACCTATTGAATTTATAATCCTTTGTTGAAGTATCCTAATTTTTTATTTATTAGTTATCTTGAAATATTAAGCATTGTCAATCCATGTATCGATCAAATAGGTAGTTAGTTAATTTTACCTTCTTAAAGTCATTTCTACTCGAAGAACCGTTGGAAAATTGCGACTTTTGTATAGATAACAATATGTTGATGTAAGATCATTTTTTTATTAATTATTACGCTTCATATAATAGCTAGAGTCAAGTTAAGGATCACTGCAAATGTTTTGCGCGACGATCAAATAGGTAGTTAGGCATTTTTTGTCATATTTTGTTCATTTCTGTTTGACGAATTGCCGAAAACTCCTACATATTGAATATATAATCCTTTGTTGAAGTATCCTTATTTTTTATTTATTAGTTATCTTGAAATTTTAAGCATTGTCAATCCATGTGTCGATCAAAAAGGTAGTTAGTTATTTTGCTCTTTTCTGTTTGACAAATTGCCGAAAACTCCCACCTATTGAATATATAATCCTTTGTTTAAGTACCCTAATTTTTTATTTATTAGTTTTCTTGAAATATTAAGCATTGTCAATCCATGTATCGATCAAATAGGTTGTTAGTTAATTTGACCTTTTTATGGTCATTTCTACTCGAAGAACCTTAGGAAAATTGCGACTTTTGTATAGATAAAACTATGTTGATGTATGCTCATTTTTTTATTAATTATTACGCTTCAAATAATAGCTAGAGTCAAGTTAAGGATCACTGCAAATGTTTTGCGCGGCGATCAAATAGTTAGTTAGGCATTTTTTGTCATATTTTGCTCATTTCTGTTTGACGAATTGCCGAAAACTCCCACCTATTGAATATATAATCCTTTGTTGAAGTATCATAATTTTTTATTTATTAGTTATCTTGAAATTTTAAGCATTGTCAATCCATGTATCGATCAAATAGGTAGTTAGTTAATTTTACCTTCTTAAAGTCATTTCTACTCGAAGAACCTTAGGAAAATTGCGACTTTTTTATAGATAACACTATGTTGATGTATAATCATTTTTTTATTTATTATTACGCTTCAAATAATAGCTAGAGTCAAGTTAAGGATAACTGCAAATGTTTTGCGCGGCGATCAAATAGGTAGTTAGGCTTTTTTTGTCATATTAGGCTCATTTCTGTTAGACGAATTGCCGAAAACTCCCACCAATTGAATATATAATCCTTTGTTACAGTACCCTAATTTTTTATTTATTAGTTTTCTTGAAATATTAAGCATTGTCAATCCATGTATCGATCAAATAGGTTGTTAGTTAATTTGACCTTCTTAAGGTCATTTCTACTCGAAGAACCTTAGGAAAATTGCGACTTTTGTATAGATAAAACTATGTTGATGTATGATCATTTTTTTATTAATTATTACGCTTCAAATAATAGCTAGAGTTAAGTTAAGGATCACTGCAAATGTTTTGCGCGGCAATCAAATAGGTAGTTAGGCATTTTTTGTCATATTTTGTTCATTTCTGTTTGACGAATTGCCGAAAACTCCCACCTATTGAATATATGATCCTTTGTTGAAGTATCCTAATTTTTTATTTATTAGTTATCTTGAAATTTTAAGCATTGTCAATCCATGTATCGATCAAATAGGTAGTTAGTTAATTTTACCTTCTTAAAGTCATTTCTACTCGAAGAACCTTAGGAAAATTGCGACTTTTGTATAGATAACACTATGTTGATGTATAATCATTTTTTTATTTATTATTACGCTTCAAATAATAGCTAAAGTCAAGTTAAGGATCACTGCAAATGTTTTGCGCGGCGATCAAATAGGTAGTTAGGCATTTTTTGTCATATTATGCTCCTTTCTGTTTGAGGAATTGCAGAAAACTCCTACATTTTGAATATATAATCATTTGTTGAAGTACCCTAATTTTTTTATTTATTTGTTATCTTGAAATATTAAGCATTGTCAATCCATGTATCGATCAAATAGGTAGTTAGTTAATTTGACCTTCTTAAAGTTATTTCTACTCGAAGAACCTTAGGAAAATTGTGACTTTTTTTATAGATAACACTATGTTGATGTATGATCATTTTTTTATTAATTATTACGCTTCAAATAATAGCTGGAATCAAGTTAAGGATCACTGCAAATGTTTTGCGTGGCGATCAAATAGGTATTTAGGCATTTTTTTGTCATATTTTGCTCATTTCTGTGTGACCAATTGCCGAAAACTTCTACCTATTGAATTTATAATCCTTTGTTGAAGTATCCTAATTTTTTATTTATTAGTTATCTTGAAATATTAAGCATTGTCAATCCATGTATCGATCAAATAGGTAGTTAGTTAATGTGACCTTCTTAAAGTCAATTCTACTCGTAGAACCTTAGGAAAATTGCGACTTTTGTATAGATAATACTATGTTGATGTATAATCATTTTTTTATTTATTATTACGCTTCAAATAATAGCTGGAATCAAGTTAAGAATCACTGCAAATGTTTTGCGTGGCGATCAAATTGGTATTTAGGCATTTTTTGTCATATTTTGCTCTTTTCTGTGTGACCAATTGCCGAAAACTTCTACCTATTGAATTTATAATCCTTTGTTGAAGTATCCTAATTTTTTATTTATTAGTTATCTTGAAATATTAAGCATTGTCAATCCATGTATCGATCAAATAGGTAGTTAGTTAATTTTACCTTCTTAAAGTCATTTCTACTCGAAGAACCGTTGGAAAATTGTGACTTTTGTATAGATAACAATATGTTGATGTAAGATCATTTTTTTATTAATTATTACGCTTCATATAATAGCTAGAGTCAAGTTAAGGATCACTGCAAATGTTTTGCGCGACGATCAAATAGGTAGTTAGGCATTTTTTGTCATATTTTGTTCATTTCTGTTTGACGAATTGCCGAAAACTCCTACATATTGAATATATAATCCTTTGTTGAAGTATCCTTATTTTTTATTTATTAGTTATCTTGAAATTTTAAGCATTGTCAATCCATGTGTCGATCAAAAAGGTAGTTAGTTATTTTGCTCTTTTCTGTTTGACAAATTGCCGAAAACTCCCACCTATTGAATATATAATCCTTTGTTTAAGTACCCTAATTTTTTATTTATTAGTTTTCTTGAAATATTAAGCATTGTCAATCCATGTATCGATCAAATAGGTTGTTAGTTAATTTGACCTTTTTATGGTCATTTCTACTCGAAGAACCTTAGGAAAATTGCGACTTTTGTATAGATAAAACTATGTTGATGTATGCTCATTTTTTTATTAATTATTACGCTTCAAATAATAGCTAGAGTCAAGTTAAGGATCACTGCAAATGTTTTGCGCGGCGATCAAATAGTTAGTTAGGCATTTTTTGTCATATTTTGCTCATTTCTGTTTGACGAATTGCCGAAAACTCCCACCTATTGAATATATAATCCTTTGTTGAAGTATCATAATTTTTTATTTATTAGTTATCTTGAAATTTTAAGCATTGTCAATCCATGTATCGATCAAATAGGTAGTTAGTTAATTTTACCTTCTTAAAGTCATTTCTACTCGAAGAACCTTAGGAAAATTGCGACTTTTTTATAGATAACACTATGTTGATGTATAATCATTTTTTTATTTATTATTACGCTTCAAATAATAGCTAGAGTCAAGTTAAGGATAACTGCAAATGTTTTGCGCGGCAATCAAATAGGTAGTTAGGCTTTTTTTTTTCATATTAGGCTCATTTCTGTTAGACGAATTGCCGAAAACTCCCACCAATTGAATATATAATCCTTTGTTACAGTACCCTAATTTTTTATTTATTAGTTTTCTTGAAATATTAAGCATTGTCAATCCATGTATCGATCAAATAGGTTGTTAGTTAATTTGACCTTCTTAAGGTCATTTCTACTCGAAGAACCTTAGGAAAATTGCGACTTTTGTATAGATAAAACTATGTTGATGTATGATCATTTTTTTATTAATTATTACGCTTCAAATAATAGCTAGAGTTAAGTTAAGGATCACTGCAAATGTTTTGCGCGGCAATCAAATAGGTAGTTAGGCATTTTTTGTCATATTTTGTTCATTTCTGTTTGACGAATTGCCGAAAACTCCCACCTATTGAATATATGATCCTTTGTTGAAGTATCCTAATTTTTTATTTATTAGTTATCTTGAAATTTTAAGCATTGTCAATCCATGTATCGATCAAATAGGTAGTTAGTTAATTTTACCTTCTTAAAGTCATTTCTACTCGAAGAACCTTAGGAAAATTGCGACTTTTGTATAGATAACACTATGTTGATGTATAATCATTTTTTTATTTATTATTACGCTTCAAATAATAGCTAAAGTCAAGTTAAGGATCACTGCAAATGTTTTGCGCGGCGATCAAATAGGTAGTTAGGCATTTTTTGTCATATTATGCTCCTTTCTGTTTGAGGAATTGCAGAAAACTCCTACATTTTGAATATATAATCATTTGTTGAAGTACCCTAATTTTTTATTTATTTGTTATCTTGAAATATTAAGCATTGTCAATCCATGTATCGATCAAATAGGTAGTTAGTTAATTTGACCTTCTTAAAGTTATTTCTACTCGAAGAACCTTAGGAAAATTGCGACTTTTTTTATAGATAACACTATGTTGATGTATGATCATTTTTTTATTAATTATTACGCTTCAAATAATAGCTGGAATCAAGTTAAGGATCACTGCAAATGTTTTGCGTGGCGATCAAATAGGTATTTAGGCATTTTTTTGTCATATTTTGCTCATTTCTGTGTGACCAATTGCCGAAAACTTCTACCTATTGAATTTATAATCCTTTGTTGAAGTATCCTAATTTTTTATTTATTAGTTATCTTGAAATATTAAGCATTGTCAATCCATGTATCGATCAAATAGGTAGTTAGTTAATGTGACCTTCTTAAAGTCAATTCTACTCGTAGAACCTTAGGAAAATTGCGACTTTTGTATAGATAATACTATGTTGATGTATAATCATTTTTTTATTTATTATTACGCTTCAAATAATAGCTGGAATCAAGTTAAGAATCACTGCAAATGTTTTGCGTGGCGATCAAATTGGTATTTAGGCATTTTTTGTCATATTTTGCTCTTTTCTGTGTGACCAATTGCCGAAAACTTCTACCTATTGAATTTATAATCCTTTGTTGAAGTATCCTAATTTTTTATTTATTAGTTATCTTGAAATATTAAGCATTGTCAATCCATGTATCGATCAAATAGGTAGTTAGTTAATTTTACCTTCTTAAAGTCATTTCTACTCGAAGAACCGTTGGAAAATTGCGACTTTTGTATAGATAACAATATGTTGATGTAAGATCATTTTTTTATTAATTATTACGCTTCATATAATAGCTAGAGTCAAGTTAAGGATCACTGCAAATGTTTTGCGCGACGATCAAATAGGTAGTTAGGCATTTTTTGTCATATTTTGTTCATTTCTGTTTGATGAATTGCCGAAAACTCCTACATATTGAATATATAATCCTTTGTTGAAGTATCCTTATTTTTTATTTATTAGTTATCTTGAAATTTTAAGCATTGTCAATCCATGTGTCGATCAAAAAGGTAGTTAGTTATTTTGCTCTTTTCTGTTTGACAAATTGCCGAAAACTCCCACCTATTGAATATATAATCCTTTGTTTAAGTACCCTAATTTTTTATTTATTAGTTTTCTTGAAATATTAAGCATTGTCAATCCATGTATCGATCAAATAGGTTGTTAGTTAATTTGACCTTTTTATGGTCATTTCTACTCGAAGAACCTTAGGAAAATTGCGACTTTTGTATAGATAAAACTATGTTGATGTATGCTCATTTTTTTATTAATTATTACGCTTCAAATAATAGCTAGAGTCAAGTTAAGGATCACTGCAAATGTTTTGCGTGGCGATCAAATAGTTAGTTAGGCATTTTTTGTCATATTTTGCTCATTTCTGTTTGACGAATTGCCGAAAACTCCCACCTATTGAATATATAATCCTTTGTTGAAGTATCATAATTTTTTATTTATTAGTTATCTTGAAATTTTAAGCATTGTCAATCCATGTATCGATCAAATAGGTAGTTAGTTAATTTTACCTTCTTAAAGTCATTTCTACTCGAAGAACCTTAGGAAAATTGCGACTTTTTTATAGATAACACTATGTTGATGCATAATCATTTTTTTATTTATTATTACGCTTCAAATAATAGCTAGAGTCAAGTTAAGGATAACTGCAAATGTTTTGCGCGGCGATCAAATAGGTAGTTAGGCTTTTTTTGTCATATTAGGCTCATTTCTGTTAGACGAATTGCCGAAAACTCCCACCAATTGAATATATAATCCTTTGTTACAGTACCCTAATTTTTTATTTATTAGTTTTCTTGAAATATTAAGCATTGTCAATCCATGTATCGATCAAATAGGTTGTTAATTAATTTGACCTTCTTAAGGTCATTTCTACTCGAAGAACCTTAGGAAAATTGCGACTTTTGTATAGATAAAACTATGTTGATGTATGCTCATTTTTTTATTAATTATTACGCTTCAAATAATAGCTAGAGTCAAGTTAAGGATCACTGCAAATGTTTTGCGCGGCAATCAAATAGGTAGTTAGGCATTTTTTGTCATATTTTGCTCATTTCTGTTTGAAGAATTGCCGAAAACTCCCACCTATTGAATATATGATCCTTTGTTGAAGTATCCTAATTTTTTATTTATTAGTTATCATGAAATTTTAAGCATTGTCAATCCATGTATCGATCAAATAGGTAGTTAGTTAATTTTACCTTCTTAAAGTCATTTCTACTCGAAGAACCTTAGGAAAATTGCGATTTTTGTATAGATAAAACTATGTTGATGTATGATCATTTTTTTATTAATTATTACGCTTCAAATAATAGCTAGAGTCAAGTTAAGGATCACTGCAAATGTTTTGCGCGGTAATCAAATAGGTAGTTAGGCATTTTTTGTCATATTTTGCCCATTTCCGTTTGAAGAATTGCCGAAAACTCCCACCTATTGAATATATGATCCTTTGTTGAAGTATCCTAATTTTTTATTTATTAGTTATCTTGAAATTTTAAGCCTTGTCAATCCATGTATCGATCAAATAGGTAGTTAGTTAATTTTACCTTCTTAAAGTCATTTCTACTCGAAGAACCTTAGGAAAATTGCGACTTTTGTATAGATAACACTATGTTGATGTATAATCATTTTTTTATTTATTATTACGCTTCAAATAATAGCTAAAGTCAAGTTAAGGATCACTGCAAATGTTTTGCGCGGCGATCAAATAGGTGGTTAGGCATTTTTTGTCATATTATGATCCTTTCTGTTTGAGGAATTGCAGAAAACTCCTACATTTTGAATATATAATCATATGTTGAAGTACCCTAATTTTTTATTTATTTTTTATCTTGAAATATTATGCATTGTCAATCCATGTATCGATCAAATAGGTAGTTAGTTAATTTGACCTTCTTAAAGTTATTTCTACTCGAAGAACCTTAGGAAAATTGCGACTTTTTTATAGATAACACTATGTTGATGTATGATCATTTTTTTATTAATTATTACGCTTCAAATAATAGCTGGAATCAAGTTAAGGATCACTGCAAATGTTTTGCGTGGCGATCAAATAGGTATTTAGGCATTTTTTGTCATATTTTGCTCATTTCTGTGTGACCAATTGCCGAAAACTTCTACCTATTGAATTTATAATCCTTTGTTGAAGTATCCTAATTTTTTATTTATTAGTTATCTTAAAATATTAAGCATTGTCAATCCATGTATCAATCAAATAGGTAGTTAGTTAATGTGACATTCTTAAAGTCAATTCTACTCGTAGAACCTTAGGAAAATTGCGAATTTTGTATAGATAATACTATGTTGATGTATGATCATTTTTTTATTAATTATTACGCTTCAAATAATAGCTGGAATCAAGTTAAGAATCACTGCAAATGTTTTGCGTGGCGATCAAATTGGTATTTAGGCATTTTTTTGTCATATTTTGCTCTTTTCTGTGTGACCAATTGCCGAAAACTTCTACCTATAGAATTTATAATCCTTTGTTGAAGTATCCTAATTTTTTATTTATTAGTTATCTTGAAATATTAAGCATTGTCAATCCATGTATCGATCAAATAGGTAGTTAGTTAATTTTACCTTCTTAAAGTCATTTCTACTCGAAGAACCGTTGGAAAATTGCGACTTTTGTATAGATAACAATATGTTGATGTAAGATCATTTTTTTATTAATTATTACGCTTCATATAATAGCTAGAGTCAAGTTAAGGATCACTGCAAATGTTTTGCGCGACGATCAAATAGGTAGTTAGGCATTTTTTGTCATATTTTGCTCATTTCTGTTTGACGAATTGCCGAAAACTCCTACATATTGAATATATAATCCTTTGTTGAAGTATCCTTATTTTTTATTTATTAGTTATGTTGAAATTTTAAGCATTGTCAATCCATGTGTCGATCAAAAAGGTAGTTAGTTATTTTTACCTTCTTAAAGTCATTTCTACTCGAAGAACCTTAGGAAAATTGCGACTTTTGTATAGATAACACTATGTTGATATATGATCATTTTTTTATTTATTATTACGCTTCAAATAATAGCTAGAGTCAAGTTAAGGATAACTGTAAATGTTTTGCGCGACGATCAAATAGGTAGTTAGGCTTTTTTTGTCATATTAGGCTCATTTCTGTTTGACGAATTGCCGAAAACTCCCACCTATTAAATATATAATCCTTTGTTGCAGTACCCTAATTTTTTATTTATTAGTTTTCTTGAAATATTAAGCATTGTCAATCCATGTATCGATCAAATAGGTTGTTAGTTAATTTGACCTTCTTAAGGTCATTTCTACTCGAAGAACCTTAGGAAAATTGCGACTTTTGTATAGATAAAACTATGTTGATGTATGATCATTTTTTTATTAATTATTACGCTTCAAATAATAGCTAGAGTTAAGTTAAGGATCACTGCAAATGTTTTGCGCGGCAATCAAATAGGTAGTTAGGCATTTTTTGTCATATTTTGCTCATTTCTGTTTGACGAATTGCCGAAAACTCCCACCTATTGAATATATGATCCTTTGTTGAAGTATCCTAATTTTTTATTTATTAGTTTTCTTGAAATATTAAGCATTGTCAATCCATGTATCGATCAAATAGGTTGTTAGTTAATTTGACCTTTTTATGGTCATTTCTACTCGAAGAACCTTAGGAAAATTGCGATTTTTGTATAGATAAAACTATGTTGATGTATGCTCATTTTTTTATTAATTATTACGCTTCAAATAATAGCTAGAGTCAAGTTAAGGATCACTGCAAATGTTTTGCGCGGCGATCAAATAGTTAGTTAGGCATTTTTTGTCAATCCATGTATCGATCAAATAGGTAGTTAGTTATTTTGCTCTTTTCTGTTTGACAAATTGCCGAAAACTCCCACCTATTGAATATATAATCCTTTGTTTAAGTACCCTAATTTTTTATTTATTAGTTTTCTTGAAATATTAAGCATTGTCAATCCATGTATCGATCAAATAGGTTGTTAGTTAATTTGACCTTTTTATGGTCATTTCTACTCGAAGAACCTTAGGAAAATTGCGATTTTTGTATAGATAAAACTATGTTGATGTATGCTCATTTTTTTATTAATTATTACGCTTCAAATAATAGCTAGAGTCAAGTTAAGGATCACTGCAAATGTTTTGCGCGGCGATCAAATAGTTAGTTAGGCATTTTTTGTCATATTTTGCTCATTTCTGTTTGACGAATTGCCGAAAACTCCCACCTATTGAATATATAATCCTTTGTTGAAGTATCATAATTTTTTATTTATTAGTTATCTTGAAATTTTAAGCATTGTCAATCCATGTATCGATCAAATAGGTAGTTAGTTAATTTTACCTTCTTAAAGTCATTTCTACTCGAAGAACCTTAGGAAAATTGCGACTTTTTTTTATAGATAACACTATATTGATGTAAAATCATTTTTTTATTTATTATTACGCTTCAAATAATAGCTAGAGTCAAGTTAAGGATAACTGCAAATGTTTTGCGCGGCGATCAAATAGGTAGTTAGGCTTTTTTTGTCATATTAGGCTCATTTCTGTTTGACGAATTGCCGAAAACTCCCACCAATTGAATATATAATCCTTTGTTACAGTACCCTAATTTTTTATTTATTAGTTTTCTTGAAATATTAAGCATTGTCAATCCATGTATCGATCAAATAGGTTGTTAATTAATTTAACCTTCTTAAGGTCATTTCTACTCGAAGAACCTTAGGAAAATTGCGACTTTTGTATAGATAAAACTATGTTGATGTATGCTCATTTTTTTATTAATTATTATGCTTCAAATAATAGCTAGAGTCAAGTTAAGGATCACTGCAAATGTTTTGCGCGGCTATCAAATAGGTAGTTAGGCATTTTTTGTCATATTTTGCTAATTTCTGTTTGACGAATTGCCGAAAACTCCCTCCTATTGAATATATGATCCTTTGTTGAAGTATCCTAATTTTTTATTTATTAGTTATCTTGAAATTTTAAGCATTGTCAATCCATGTATCGATCAAATAGGTAGTTAGTTAATTTTACCTTCTTAAAGTCATTTCTACTCGAAGAACCTTAGGAAAATTGCGACTTTTGTATAGATAACACTATGTTGATGTATAATCATTTTTTTATTTATTATTACGCTTCAAATAATAGCTAAAGTCAAGTTAAGGATCACTGCAAATGTTTTGCGCGGCGATCAAATAGGTAGTTAGGCATTTTTTGTCATATTATGCTCCTTTCTGTTTGAGGAATTGCCGAAAACTCCTACATATCGAATATATAATCATTTGTTGAAGTACCCTAATTTTTTATTTATTTGTTATCTTGAAATATTAAGCATTGTCAATCCATGTATCGATCAAATAGGTAGTTAGTTAATTTGACCTTCTTAAAGTTATTTCTACTCGAAGAACCTTAGGAAAATTGCGACTTTTTTATAGATAACACTATGTTGATGTATGATCATTTTTTTATTAATTATTACGCTTCAAATAATAGCTGCAATCAAGTTAAGGATCACTGCAAATGTTTTGCGTGGCGATCAAATAGGTATTTAGGCATTTTTTGTCATATTTTGCTCATTTCTGTGTGACCAATTGCCGAAAACTTCTACCTATTGAATTTATAATCCTTCGTTGAAGTATCCTAATCTTTTATTTATTAGTTATCTTGAAATATTAAGCATTGTCAATCCATGTATCGATCAAATAGGTAGTTAGTTAATGTGACCTTCTTAAAGTCAATTCTACTCGTAGAACCTTAGGAAAATTGCGACTTTTGTATAGATAATACTATGTTGATGTATGATCATTTTTTTATTAATTATTACGCTTCAAATAATAGCTGGAATCAAGTTAAGGATCACTGCAAATGTTTTGCGTGGCGATCAAATAGGTATTTAGGCATTGTTTGTCATATTTTGCTCATTTTTGTGTGACCAATTGCCGAAAACTTCTACCTATTGAATTTATAATCCTTTGTTCAAGTATCCTAATTTTTTATTTATTAGTTATCTTGAAATATTAAGCATTGTCAATCCATGTATCGATCAAATAGGTAGTTAGTTAATTTTACCTTCTTAAAGTCATTTCTACTCGAAGAATCATAGGAAAATTGCGACTTTTGTATAGATAACAAAGTGTTGATGTAAGATCATTTTTTTATTAATTATTACGCTTCAAATAATTTCTAGAGTCAAGTTAAGGATCACTGCAAATGTTTTGCGCGACGATCAAATAGGTAGTTAGGCATTTTTTGTTATATTTTGCTCATTTCTGTTTGACGAATTGCCGAAAACTCCTACATATTGAATATATAATCCTTTGTTGAAGTATCCTTATTTTTTATTTATTAGTTATCTTGAAATTTTAAGCATTGTCAATCCATGTGTCGATCAAAAAGGTAGTTAGTTAATTTTACCTTCTTAAAGTCATTTCTACTCGAAGAACCTTAGGAAAATTGCGACTTTTGTATAGATAACACTATGTTGATGTATAATCATTTTTTTATTTATTATTACGCTTCAAATAATAGCTAAAGTCAAGTTAAGGATCACTGCAAATGTTTTGCGCGGCGATCAAATAGGTAGTTAAGCATTTTTTGTCATATTATGCTCCTTTCTGTTTGAGGAATTGCCGAAAACTCCTACATATTGAATATATAATCATTTGTTGAAGTACCCTAATTTTTTATTTATTTGTTATCTCGAAATATTAAGCATTGTCAATCCATGTATCGATCAAATAGGTAGTTAGTTAATTTGACCTTCTTAAAGTTATTTCTACTCGAAGAACCTTAGGAAAATTGCGACTTTTTTATAGATAACACTATGTTGATGTATGATCATTTTTTTATTAATTATTACGCTTCAAATAATAGCTGGAATCAAGTTAAGGATCACTGCAAATGTTTTGCGTGGCGATCAAATAGGTATTTAGGCATTTTTTGTCATATTTTGCTCATTTCTGTGTGACCAATTGCCGAAAACTTCTACCTATTGAATTTATAATCCTTTGTTGAAGTATCCTAATTTTTTATTTATTAGTTATCTTGAAATATTAAGCATTGTCAATCCATGTATCGATCAAATAGGTAGTTAGTTAATGTGACCTTCTTAAAGTCAATTCTACTCGTAGAACCTTAGGAAAATTGCGACTTTTGTATAGATAATACTATGTTGATGTATGATCATTTTTTTATTAATTATTACGCTTCAAATAATAGCTGGAATCAAGTTAAGGATCACTGCAAATGTTTTGCGTGGCGATCAAATAGGTATTTAGGCATTTTTTGTCATATTTTGCTCATTTCTGTTTGACCAATTGCCGAAAACTTCTACCTATTGAATTTATAATCCTTTGTTGAAGTATCCTAATTTTTTCTTTATTAGTTATCTTGAAATATTAAGCATTGTCAATCCATGTATCGATCAAATAGGTAGTTAGTTAATTTTACCTTCTTAAAGTCAATTCTACTCGTAGAACCTTAGGAAAATTGCGACTTTTGTATAGATAACTCTACGTTGATGTATAATCATTTTTTTATTTATTATTACGCTTCAAATAATAGCTAGAGTCAAGTTAAGGATAACTGCAAATGTTTTGCGCGGCGATCAAATAGGTTGTTAGGCATTTTTTGTCATATTAGGCTCATTTCTGTTTGACGAATTGCCGAAAACTCCCACCTATTGAATTTATAATCCTTTGTTGAAGTCTCCTAATTTTTTATTTATTAGTTATCTTGAAATTTTAAGCATTGTCAATCCTTGTATCGATCAAATAGGTTGTTAGTTAATTTTACCTTCTTAAAGTCATTTCTACTAGAAGAACCTTAGGAAAATTGCGACTTTTGTATAGATAACTCTATGTTGATGTATAATCATTTTTTTATTTATTATTACGCTTCAAATAATAGCTAGAGTCAAGTTAAGGATAACTGCAAATGTTTTGCGCGGCGATCAAATAGGTAGTTAGGCATTTTTTGTCATATTAGGCTCATTTCTATTTGACGAATTGCCGAAAACTCCCACCTATTGAATATATAATCCTTTGTTGCAGTACCCTAATATTTTATTTATTAGTTTTCTTGAAATATTAAGCATTGTCAATCCATGTATCGATCAAATAGGTTGTTAGTTAATTTGACCTTTTTAAAGTCATTTCTACTCGAAGAACCTTAGGAAAATTGCGACTTTTGTACAGATAAAACTATGTTGATGTATGCTCATTTTTTTATTAATTATTACACTTCAAATAATAGCTAGAGTCGAGTTAAGGATCACTGCAAATGTTTTGCGCGGCGATCAAATAGGTAGTTAGGCATTTTTTGTCATATTTTGCTCATTTCTGTTTGACGAATCGCCGAAAACTCCCACCTATTGAATATATAATCCTTTGTTGAAGTATCATAATTTTTTATTTATTAGTTATCTTGAAATTTTAAGCATTGTCAATCCATGTATCGATCAAATAGGTAGTTAGTTAATTTTACCTTCTTAAAGTCATTTCTACTCGAAGAACCTTAGGAAAATTGCGACTTTTGTATAGATAACACTATGTTGATGTATAATCATTTTTTTATTTATTTTGACGCTTCAAATAATAGCTAGAGTCAAGTTAAGGATAACTGCAAATGTTTTGCGCGACGATCAAATAGGTAGTTAGGCTTTTTTTGTCATATTAGGCTCATTTCTGTTTGACGAATTGCCGAAAACTCCCACCTATTGAATATATGATCCTTTGTTGAAGTATCCTAATTTTTTATTTATTAGTTATCTTCAAATTTTAAGCATTGTCAATCCATGTATCGATCAAATAGGTAGTTAGTTAATTTTACCTTCTTAAAGTCATTTCTACTCGAAGAACCTTAGGAAAATTGCGACTTTTGTATAGATAACACTATGTTGATGTATAATCATTTTTTTATTTATTATTACGCTTCAAATAATAGCTAAAGTCAAGTTAAGGATCACTGCAAATGTTTTGCGCGGCGATCAAATAGGTAGTTAGGCATTTTTTGTCATATTATGCTCCTTTCTGTTTGAGGAATTGCCGAAAACTCCTACATTTTGAATATATAATCATTTGTTGAAGTACCCTAATTTTTTATTTATTTGTTATCTTGAAATTTTAAGCATTGTCAATCCATGTGTCGATCAAAAAGGTAGTTAGTTATTTTTACCTTCTTAAAGTCATTTCTACTCGAAGAACCTTAGGAAAATTGCGACTTTTGTATAGATAACACTATGTTGATATATGATCATTTTTTTATTTATTATTACGCTTCAAATAATAGCTAGAGTCAAGTTAAGGATCACTGCAAATGTTTTGCGCGGCGATCAAATAGGTAGTTATGCATTTTTTGTCATATTATGCTCATTTCTGTTTGACGAATTGCCGAAAACTCCCACCTATTGAATATATAATCCTTTGTTGCAGTACCCTAATTTTTTATTTATTAGTTTTCTTGAAATATTAAGCATTGTCAATCCATGTATCGATCAAATAGGTTGTTAGTTAATTTGACCTTTTTAAGGTCATTTCTACTCGAAGAACCTTAGGAAAATTGCGACTTTTGTATAGATAAAACTATGTTGATGTATGCTCATTTTTTTATTAATTATTACGCTTCAAATAATAGCTAGAGTCAAGTTAAGGATCACTGCAAATGTTTTGCGCGGCGATCAAATAGTTAGTTAGGCATTTTTTGTCATATTTTGCTCATTTCTGTTTGACGAATTGCCGAAAACTCCCACCTATTGAATATATAATCCTTTGTTAAAGTATCACAATTTTTTATTTATTAGTTATCTTGAAATTTTAAGCATTGTCAATCCATGTATCGATCAAATAGGTAGTTAGTTAATTTTACCTTCTTAAAGTCATTTCTACTCGAAGAACCTTAGGAAAATTGCGACTTTTTTATAGATAACACTATGTTGATGTATAATCATTTTTTTATTTATTATTACGCTTCAAATAATAGTTAGAGTCAAGTTAAGGATAACTGCAAATGTTTTGCGCGGCGATCAAATAGGTAGTTAGGCTTTTTTTGTCATATTAGGCTCATTTCTGTTTGACGAATTGCCGAAAACTCCCACCAATTGAATATATAATCCTTTGTTGCAGTACCCTAATTTTTTATTTATTTGTTATCTTGAAATATTAAGCATTGTCAATCCATGTATCGATCAAATAGGTAGTTAGTTAATTTGACCTTCTTAAAGTTATTTCTACTCGAAGAACCTTAGGAAAATTGCGACTTTTTTATAGATAAAACTATGTTGATGTATGATCATTTTTTTTATTAATTATTACGCTTCAAATAATAGCTGGAATCAAGTTAAGGATCACTGCAAATGTTTTGCGTGGCGATCAAATAGGTATTTAGGTATTTTTTATCATATTTTGCTCATTTCTGTGTGACCAATTGCCGAAAACTTCTACCTATTGAATTTATAATCCTTTGTTGAAGTATCCTAATTTTTATTTATTAGTTATCTTGAAATATTAAGCATTGTCAATCCATGTATCGATCAAATAGGTAGTTAGTTAATGTGACCTTCTTAAAGTCAATTCTACTCGTAGAACCTTAGGAAAATTGCGACTTTTGTATAGATAATACTATGTTGATGTATGATCATTTTTTTATTAATTATTACGCTTCAAATAATAGCTGGAATCAAGTTAAGGATCACTGCAAATGTTTTGTGTGGCGATCAAATTGGTATTTAGGCATTTTTTGTCATATTTTGCTCTTTTCTGTGTGACCAATTGCCGAAAACTTCTACCTATTGAATTTATAATCCTTTGTTGAAGTATCCTAATTTTTTATTTATTAGTTATCTTGAAATATTAAGCATTGTCAATCCATGTATCGATCAAATAGGTTGTTAGTTAATTTTACCTTCTTAAAGTCATTTCTACTCGAAGAACCGTAGGAAAATTGCGACTTTTGTATAGATAACAATATGTTGATGTAAGATCATTTTTTTTATTAATTATTACGCTTCAAATAATAGCTAGAGTCAAGTTAAGGATCACCGCAAATGTTTTGCGCGACGATCAAATAGGTATTTAGGCATTTTTTGTCATATTTTGCTCATTTCTGTTTGACGAATTGCCGAAAACTCCTACATATTGAATATATAATCCTTTGTTGAAGTATCCTTATTTTTTATTTATTAGTTATCTTGAAATTTTAAGCATTGTCAATCCATGTGTCGATCAAAAAGGTAGTTAGTTATTTTTACCTTCTTAAAGTCATTTCTACTCGAAGAACCTTAGGAAAATTGCGACTTTTGTATAGATAACACTATGTTGATATATGATCATTTTTTTATTTATTATTATGCTTCAAATAATAGCTAGAGTCAAGTTAAGGATCACTGCAAATGTTTTGCGCGGCGATCAAATAGGTAGTTATGCATTTTTTGTCATATTATGCTCATTTCTGTTTGACGAATTGCCGAAAACTCCCACCTATTGAATATATAATCCTTTGTTGCAGTACCCTAATTTTTTATTTATTAGTTTTCTTGAAATATTAAGCATTGTCAATCCATGTATCGATCAAATAGGTTGTTAGTTAATTTGACCTTTTTAAGGTCATTTCTACTCGAAGAACCTTAGGAAAATTGCGACTTTTGTATAGATAAAACTATGTTGATGTATGCTCATTTTTTTATTAATTATTACGCTTCAAATAATAGCTAGAGTCAAGTTAAGGATAACTGCAAATGTTTTACGCGGCGATCAAATAGGTAGTTAGGCTTTTTTTGTCATATTAGGCTCATTTCTGTTTGACGAATTGCCGAAAACTCCCACCAATTGAATATATAATCCTTTGTTGCAGTACCCTAATTTTTTATTTATTAGTTTTCTTGAAATATTAAGCATTGTCAATCCATGTATCGATCAAATAGGTTGTTAGTTAATTTGACCTTCTTAAGGTCATTTCTACTCGAAGAACCTTAGGAAAATTGCGACTTTTGTATAGATAAAACTATGTTGATGTATGCTCATTTTTTTATTAATTATTACGCTTCAAATAATAGCTAGAGTCAAGTTAAGGATAACTGCAAATGTTTTACGCGGCGATCAAATAGGTAGTTAGGCTTTTTTTGTCATATTAGGCTCATTTCTGTTTGACGAATTGCCGAAAACTCCCACCAATTGAATATATAATCCTTTGTTGCAGTACCCTAATTTTTTATTTATTAGTTTTCTTGAAATATTAAGCATTGTCAATCCATGTATCGATCAAATAGGTTGTTAGTTAATTTGACCTTCTTAAGGTCATTTCTACTCGAAGAACCTTAGGAAAATTGCGACTTTTGTATAGATAAAACTATGTTGATGTATGCTCATTTTTTTATTAATTATTACGCTTCAAATAATAGCTGGAATCAAGTTAAGGATCACTGCAAATGTTTTGCGCGGCAATCAAATAGGTAGTTAGGCATTTTTTGTCATATTTTGCTCATTTCTGTTTGACGAATTGCCGAAAACTCCCACCTATTGAATATATGATCCTTTGTTGAAGTATCCTAATTTTTTATTTATTAGTTATCTTGAAATTTTAAGCATTGTCAATCCATGTATCGATCAAATAGGTAGTTAGTTAATTTTACCTTCTTAAAGTCATTTCTACTCGAAGAACCTTAGGAAAATTGCGACTTTTGAATAGATAACACTATGTTGATGTATAATCATTTTTTTATTTATTATTACGCTTCAAATAATAGCTAAAATCAAGTTAGGGATCACTGCAAATGTTTTGCGCGGCGATCAAATAGGTAGTTAGGCATTTTTTGTCATATTATGCTCCTTTCTGTTTGAGGAATTGCCGAAAACTCCTACATATTGAATATATAATCATTTGTTGAAGTACCCTAATTTTTTATTTATTTGTTATCTTGAAATATTAAGCATTGTCAATCCATGTATCGATCAAATAGGTAGTTAGTTAATTTGACCTTCTTAAAGTTATTTCTACTCGAAGAACCTTAGGAAAATTGCGACTTTTGTATAGATAACACTATGTTGATGTATGATCATTTTTTTATTAATTATTACGCTTCAAATAATAGCTGGAATCAAGTTAAGAATCACTGCAAATGTTTTGCGTGGCGATCAAATAGCTATTTAGGCATTTTTTGTCATATTTTGCTCATTTCTGTGTAACAAATTGCCGAAAACTTCTACCTATTGAATTTATAATCCTTTGTTGAAGTATCCTAATTTTTTATTTATTAGTTATCTTGAAATATTAAGTATTGTCAATCCATGTATCGATCAAATAGGTAGTTAGTTAATGTGACCTTCTTAAAGTCAATTCTACTCGTAGAACCTTAGGAAAATTGCGACTTTTGTATAGATAATACTATGTTGATGTATGATCATTTTTTTATTAATTATTACGCTTCAAATAATAGCTGGAATCAAGTTAAGGATCACTGCAAATGTTTTGCGCGGCAATCAAATAGGTAGTTAGGCATTTTTTGTCATATTTTGCTCATTTCTGTTTGACGAATTGCCGAAAACTCCCACCTATTGAATATATGATCCTTTGTTGAAGTATCCTAATTTTTTATTTATTAGTTATCATCAAATTTTAAGCATTGTCAATCCATGTATCGATCAAATAGGTAGTTAGTTAATTTTACCTTCTTAAAGTCATTTCTACTCGAAGAACCTTAGGAAAATTGTGACTTTTGTATAGATAACACTATGTTGATGTATAATCATTTTTTTATTTATTATTACGCTTCAAATAATAGCTAAAGTCAAGTTAAGGATCACTGGAAATGTTTTGCGCGGCGATCAAATAGGTAGTTAGGCATTTTTTGTCATATTATGCTCCTTTCTGTTAGAGGAATTGCCGAAAACTCCTACATTTTGAATATATAATCATTTGTTGAAGTACCCTAATTTTTTATTTATTTGTTATCTTGAAATATTAAGCATTGTCAATCCATGTATCGATCAAATAGGTAGTTAGTTAATTTGACCTTCTTAAAGTTATTTCTACTCGAAGAACCTTAGGAAAATTGCGACTTTTTTATAGATAACACTATGTTGATGTATGATCATTTTTTTTTATTAATTATTACGCTTCAAATAATAGCTGGAATCAAGTTAAGGATCACTGCAAATGTTTTGCGTGGCGATCAAATAGGTATTTAGGTATTTTTTGTCATATTTTGCTCATATCTGTGTGACCAATTGCCGAAAACTTCTACCTATTGAATTTATAATCCTTTGTTGAAGTATCCTAATTTTTTATTTATTAGTTATCTTGAAATATTAAGCATTGTCAATCCATGTATCGATCAAATAGGTAGTTAGTTAATGTGACCTTCTTAAAGTCAATTCTACTCGTAGAACCTTAGGAAAATTGCGACTTTTGTATAGATAATACTATGTTGATGTATGATCATTTTTTTATTAATTATTACGCTTCAAATAATAGCTGGAATCAAGTTAAGGATCACTGCAAATGTTTTGCGTGGCGATCAAATAGGTAGTTAGGCATTTTTTGTCATATTTTGCTCATTTCTGTTTGACGAATTGCCGAAAACTCCTACATATTGAATATATAATCCTTTGTTGAAGTATCCTTATTTTTTATTTATTAGTTATCTTGAAATTTTAAGCATTGTCAATCCATGTGTCGATCAAAAAGGTAGTTAGTTATTTTTACCTTCTTAAAGTCATTTCTACTCGAAGAACCTTAGGAAAATTGCGACTTTTGTATAGATAACACTATGTTGATATATGATCATTTTTTTATTTATTATTACGCTTCAAATAATAGCTAGAGTCAAGTTAAGGATCACTGCAAATGTTTTGCGCGGCGATCAAATAGGTAGTTATGCATTTTTTGTCATATTATGCTCATTTCTGTTTGACGAATTGCCGAAAACTCCCACCTATTGAATATATAATCCTTTGTTGCAGTACCCTAATTTTTTATTTATTAGTTTTCTTGAAATATTAAGCATTGTCAATCCATGTATCGATCAAATAGGTTGTTAGTTAATTTGACCTTTTTAAGGTCATTTCTACTCGAAGAACCTTAGGAAAATTGCGACTTTTGTATAGATAAAACTATGTTGATGTATGCTCATTTTTTTATTAATTATTACGCTTCAAATAATAGCTAGAGTCAAGTTAAGGATCACTGCAAATGTTTTGCGCGGCGATCAAATAGTTAGTTAGGCATTTTTTGTCATATTTTGCTCATTTCTGTTTGACGAATTGCCGAAAACTCCCACCTATTGAATATATAATCCTTTGTTGAAGTATCACAATTTTTTATTTATTAGTTATCTTGAAATTTTAAGCATTGTCAATCCATGTATCGATCAAATAGGTAGTTAGTTAATTTTACCTTCTTAAAGTCATTTCTACTCGAAGAACCTTAGGAAAATTGCGACTTTTTTATAGATAACACTATGTTGATGTATAATCATTTTTTTATTTATTATTACGCTTCAAATAATAGTTAGAGTCAAGTTAAGGATAACTGCAAATGTTTTGCGCGGCGATCAAATAGGTAGTTAGGCTTTTTTTGTCATATTAGGCTCATTTCTGTTTGACGAATTGCCGAAAACTCCCACCAATTGAATATATAAACCTTTGTTGAAGTATCCTAATTTTTTATTTATTAGTTATCATCAAATTTTAAGCATTGTCAATCCATGTATCGATCAAATAGGTAGTTAGTTAATTTTACCTTCTTAAAGTCATTTCTACTCGAAGAACCTTAGGAAAATTGTGACTTTTGTATAGATAACACTATGTTGATGTATAATCATTTTTTTATTTATTATTACGCTTCAAATAATAGCTAAAGTCAAGTTAAGGATCACTGGAAATGTTTTGCGCGGCGATCAAATAGGTAGTTAGGCATTTTTTGTCATATTATGCTCCTTTCTGTTAGAGGAATTGCCGAAAACTCCTACATTTTGAATATATAATCATTTGTTGAAGTACCCTAATTTTTTATTTATTTGTTATCTTGAAATATTAAGCATTGTCAATCCATGTATCGATCAAATAGGTAGTTAGTTAATTTGACCTTCTTAAAGTTATTTCTACTCGAAGAACCTTAGGAAAATTGCGACTTTTTTATAGATAACACTATGTTGATGTATGATCATTTTTTTTTATTAATTATTACGCTTCAAATAATAGCTGGAATCAAGTTAAGGATCACTGCAAATGTTTTGCGTGGCGATCAAATAGGTATTTAGGTATTTTTTGTCATATTTTGCTCATTTCTGTGTGACCAATTGCCGAAAACTTCTACCTATTGAATTTATAATCCTTTGTTGAAGTATCCTAATTTTTTATTTATTAGTTATCTTGAAATATTAAGCTTTGTCAATCCATGTATCGATCAAATAGGTAGTTAGTTAATGTGACCTTCTTAAAGTCAATTCTACTCGTAGAACCTTAGGAAAATTGCGACTTTTGTATAGATAATACTATGTTGATGTATGATCATTTTTTTATTAATTATTACGCTTCAAATAATAGCTGGAATCAAGTTAAGGATCACTGCAAATGTTTTGCGTGGCGATCAAATAGGTAGTTAGGCATTTTTTGTCATATTTTGCTCATTTCTGTTTGACGAATTGCCGAAAACTCCTACATATTGAATATATAATCCTTTGTTGAAGTATCCTTATTTTTTATTTATTAGTTATCTTGAAATTTTAAGCATTGTCAATCCATGTGTCGATCAAAAAGGTAGTTAGTTATTTTTACCTTCTTAAAGTCATTTCTACTCGAAGAACCTTAGGAAAATTGCGACTTTTGTATAGATAACACTATGTTGATATATGATCATTTTTTTATTTATTATTACGCTTCAAATAATAGCTAGAGTCAAGTTAAGGATCACTGCAAATGTTTTGCGCGGCGATCAAATAGGTAGTTATGCATTTTTTGTCATATTATGCTCATTTCTGTTTGACGAATTGCCGAAAACTCCCACCTATTGAATATATAATCCTTTGTTGCAGTACCCTAATTTTTTATTTATTAGTTTTCTTGAAATATTAAGCATTGTCAATCCATGTATCGATCAAATAGGTTGTTAGTTAATTTGACCTTTTTAAGGTCATTTCTACTCGAAGAACCTTAGGAAAATTGCGACTTTTGTATAGATAAAACTATGTTGATGTATGCTCATTTTTTTATTAATTATTACGCTTCAAATAATAGCTAGAGTCAAGTTAAGGATCACTGCAAATGTTTTGCGCGGCGATCAAATAGTTAGTTAGGCATTTTTTGTCATATTTTGCTCATTTCTGTTTGACGAATTGCCGAAAACTCCCACCTATTGAATATATAATCCTTTGTTGAAGTATCACAATTTTTTATTTATTAGTTATCTTGAAATTTTAAGCATTGTCAATCCATGTATCGATCAAATAGGTAGTTAGTTAATTTTACCTTCTTAAAGTCATTTCTACTCGAAGAACCTTAGGAAAATTGCGACTTTTTTATAGATAACACTATGTTGATGTATAATCATTTTTTTATTTATTATTACGCTTCAAATAATAGTTAGAGTCAAGTTAAGGATAACTGCAAATGTTTTGCGCGGCGATCAAATAGGTAGTTAGGCTTTTTTTGTCATATTAGGCTCATTTCTGTTTGACGAATTGCCGAAAACTCCCACCAATTGAATATATAAACCTTTGTTGCAGTACCCTAATTTTTTATTTATTAGTTTTCTTGAAATATTAAGCATTGTCAATCCATGTATCGATCAAATAGGTTGTTAGTTAATTTGACCTTTTTAAGGTCATTTCTATTCGAAGAACCTTAGGAAAATTGCGACTTTTGTATAGATAAAACTATGTTGATGTATGCTCATTTTTTTATTAATTATTACGCTTCAAATAATAGCTAGAGTCAAGTTAAGGATCACTGCAAATGTTTTGCGCGGCGATCAAATAGTTAGTTAGGCATTTTTTGTCATATTTTGCTCATTTCTGTTTGACGAATTGCCGAAAACTCCCACCTATTGAATATATAATCCTTTGTTGAAGTATCATAATTTTTTATTTATTAGTTATCTTGAAATTTTAAGCATTGTCAATCCATGTATCGATCAAATAGGTAGTTAGTTAATTTTACCTTCTTAAAGTCATTTCTACTCGAAGAACCTTAGGAAAATTGCGATTTTTTTTATAGATAACACTATGTTGATGTATAATCATTTTTTTATTTATTATTACGCTTCAAATAATAGCTAGAGTCAAGTTAAGGATAACAGCAAATGTTTTGCGCGGCGATCAAATAGGTAGTTAGGCTTTTTTTGTCATATTAGGCTCATTTCTGTTTGACGAATTGCCGAAAACTCCCACCAATTGAATATATAATCCTTTGTTGCAGTACCCTAATTTTTTATTTATTAGTTTTCTTGAAATATTAAGCATTGTCAATCCATGTATCGATCAAATAGGTTGTTAGTTAATTTGACCTTTTTAAGGTCATTTCTACTCGAAGAACCTTAGGAAAATTGCGACTTTTGTATAGATAAAACTATGTTGATGTATGCTCATTTTTTTATTAATTATTACGCTTCAAATAATAGCTAGAGTCAAGTTAAGGATCACTGCAAATGTTTTGCGCGGCGATCAAATAGTCAGTTAGGCATTTTTTGTCATATTTTGCTCATTTCTGTTTGACGAATTGCCGAAAACTCCCACCTATTGAATATATAATCCTTTGTTGAAGTATCATAATTTTTTATTTATTAGTTATCTTGAAATTTTAAGCATTGTCAATCCATGTATCGATCAAATAGGTAGTTAGTTAATTTTACCTTCTTAAAGTCATTTCTACTCGAAGAACCTTAGGAAAATTGCGATTTTTTTATAGATAACACTATTGTGATGTATAATCATTTTTTTATTTATTATTACGCTTCAAATAATAGCTAGAGTCAAGTTAAGGATAACTGCAAATGTTTTGCGCGGCGATCAAATAGGTAGTTAGGCTTTTTTTGTCATATTAGGCTCATTTCTGTTTGACGAATTGCCGAAAACTCCCACCAATTGAATATATAATCCTTTGTTGCAGTACCCTAATTTTTTATTTATTAGTTTTCTTGAAATATTAAGCATTGTCAATCCATGTATCGATCAAATAGGTTGTTAGTTAATTTGACCTTTTTAAGGTCATTTCTACTCGAAGAACCTTAGGAAAATTGCGACTTTTGTATAGATAAAACTATGTTGATGTATGCTCATTTTTTTATTAATTATTACGCTTCAAATAATAGCTAGAGTCAAGTTAAGGATCACTGCAAATGTTTTGCGCGGCTATCAAATAGGTAGTTAGGCATTTTTTGTCATATTTTGCTAATTTCTGTTTGACGAATTGCCGAAAACTCCCACCTATTGAATATATGATCCTTTGTTGAAGTATCCTAATTTTTTATTTATTAGTTATCTTGAAATTTTAAGCATTGTCAATCCATGTATCGATCAAATAGGTAGTTAGTTAATTTTACCTTCTTAAAGTCATTTCTACTCGAAGAACCTCAGGAAAATTGCGACTTTTGTGTAGATAACACTATGTTGATGTATAATCATTTTTTTATTTATTATTACGCTTCAAATAATAGCTAAAGTCAAGTTAAGGATCACTGCAAATGTTTTGCGCGGTGATCAAATAGGTAGTTAGGCATTTTTTGTCATATTATGCTCCTTTCTGTTTGAGGAATTGCCGAAAACTCCTACATATTGAATATATAATCATTTGTTCAAGTACCGTAATTTTTTATTTATTTGTTATCTTGAAATATTAAGCATTGTCAATCCATGTATCGATCAAATAGGTAGTTAGTTAATTTGACCTTCTTAAAGTTATTTCTACTCGAAGAACCTTAGGAAAATTGCGACTTTTTTATAGATAACACTATGTTGATGTATGATCATTTTTTTATTAATTATTACACTTCATATAATAGCTGGAATCAAGTTAAGGATCACTGCAAATGTTTTGCGTGGCGATCATATAGGTATTTAGGCATTTTTTGTCATATTTTGCTCATTTCTGTGTGACCAATTGCCGAAAACTTCTACCTATTGAATTTATAATCCTTTGTTGAAGTATCCTAATTTTTTATTTATTAGTTATCTTGAAATATTAAGTATTGTCAATCCATGTATCGATCAAATAGGTAGTTAGTTAATGTGACCTTCTTAAAGTCAATTCTACTCATAGAACCTTAGGAAAATTGCGACTTTTGTATAGATAATACTATGTTGATGTATGATCATTTTTTTATTAATTATTACGCTTCAAATAATAGCTGGAATCAAGTTAAGGATCACTGCAAATGTTTTGCGTGGCGATCAAATAGGTATTTAGGCATTTTTTGTCATATTTTGCTCATTTCTGTGTGACCAATTGCCGAAAAATTCTACCTATTGAATTTATAATCCTTTGTTGAAGTATCCTAATTTTTTATTTATTAGTTATCTTGAAATATTAAGCATTGTCAATCCATGTATCGATCAAATAGGTAGTTAGTTAATTTTACCTTCTTAAAGTCATTTCTACTCGAAGAAGCATAGGAAAATTGCGACTTTTGTATAGATAACAATATGTTGATGTAAGATCATTTTTTTATTAATTATTACGCTTCAAATAATAGCTAGAGTCAAGTTAAGGATCACTGCAAATGGTTTGCGCGGCGATCAAATAGGTAGTTAGGCATTTTTTGTCATATTATGCTCATTTCTGTTTGACGAAATGCCGAAAACTCCTACCTATTGAATTTATAATCCTTTGTTGAAGTATCCTAATTTTTTATTTATTAGTTATCTTGAAATATTAAGCATTGTCAATCCATGTATCGATCAAATAGGTAGTTAGTTAATTTTACCTTCTTAAAGTCATTTCTACTCGAAGAAGCATAGGAAAATTGCGACTTTTGTATAGATAACAATATGTTGATGTAAGATCATTTTTTTATTAATTATTACGCTTCAAATAATAGCTAGAGTCAAGTTAAGGATCACTGCAAATGTTTTGCGCGACGATCAAATAGGTAGTTAGGCATTTTTTGTCATATTTTGCTCATTTCTGTTTGACGAATTGCCGAAAACTCCTACATATTGAATATATAATCCTTTGTTGAAGTATCCTTATTTTTTATTTATTAGTTATCTTGAAATTTTAAGCATTGTCAATCCATGTGTCGATCAAAAAGGTAGTTAGTTAATTTTACCTTCTTAAAGTCATTTCTACTCGAAGAACCTTAGGAAAATTGCGACTTTTGTATAGATAACACTATGTTGATGTATAATCATTTTTTTATTTATTATTACGCTTCAAATAATAGCTAAAGTTAAGTTAAGGATCACTGCAAATGTTTTGCGCGGCGATCAAATAGGTAGTTAGGCATTTTTTGTCATATTATGCTCCTTTCTGTTTGAGGAATTGCCGAAAACTCCTACATATTGAATATATAATCATTTGTTGAAGTACCCTAATTTTTTATTTATTTGTTATCTTGAAATATTAAGCATTGTCAATCCATGTATCGATCAAATAGGTAGTTAGTTAATTTGACCTTCTTAAAGTTATTTCTACTCGAAGAACCTTAGGAAAATTGCGACTTTTTTTATAGATAACACAATGTTGATGTATGATCATTTTTTTATTAATTATTACGCTTCAAATAATAGCTGGAATCAAGTTAAGGATCACTGCAAATGTTTTGCTTGGCGATCAAATAGGTATTTAGGCATTTTTTGTCATATTTTGCTCATTTCTGTGTGACCAATTGCCGAAAACTTCTACCTATTGAATTTATAATCCTTTGTTGAAGTATCCTAATTTTTTATTTATTAGTTATCTTGAAATATTAAGCATTTTCAATCCATGTATCGATCAAATAGGTAGTTAGTTAATGTGACCTTCTTAAAGTCAATTCTACTCGTAGAACCTTAGGAAAATTGCGACTTTTGTATATATACTACTATGTTGATGTATAATCATTTTTTTATTAATTATTACGCTTCAAATAATAGCTGGAATCAAGTTAAGGATCACTGCAAATGTTTTGCGTGGCGATCAAATAGGAATTTAGGCATTTTTTGTCATATTTTGCTCTTTTCTGTGTGACCAATTGCCGAAAACTTCTACCTATTGAATTTATAATCCTTTGTTGAAGTATCCTAATTTTTTCTTTATTAGTTATCTTGAAATATTAAGCATTGTCAATCCATGTATCGATCAAATAGGTAGTTAGTTAATTTTACCTTCTTAAAGTCATTTCTACTCGAAGAACCTTAGGAAAATTGCGACTTTTGTATAGATAACACTATGTTGATGTATCATCATTTTTTATTTATTATTACGCTTCAAATAATAGCCGGAATCAAGTTAAGGATCACTGCAAATGTTTTGCGCGACGATTAAATAGGTAGTTAGGCATTTTTTGTCATATTAGGCTCATTTCTGTTTGACGAATTGCCAAAAACTCCCACCTATTAAATATATAATCCTTTGTTGCAGTACCCTAATTTTTTATTTATTAGTTTTCTTGAAATATTAAGCATTGTCAATCCATGTATCGATCAAATAGGTTGTTAGTTAATTTGACCTTCTTAAGGTCTTTTCCACTCGAAGAACCTTAGGAAAATTGCGACTTTTGTATAGATAACACTATGTTGATGTATCATCATTTTTTATTTATTATTACGCTTCAAATAATAGCCGGAATCAAGTTAAGGATCACTGCAAATGTTTTGCGCGACGATTAAATAGGTAGTTAGGCATTTTTTGTCATATTAGGCTCATTTCTGTTTGACGAATTGCCAAAAACTCCCACCTATTGAATATATAATCCTTTGTTGCAGTACCCTAATTTTTTATTTATTAGTTATCTTTAAATATTAAGCATTGCCAATCCATGTATCGATCAAATAGGTAGTTAGTTAATTTTACCTTCTTAAAGTCATTTCTACTCGAAGAACATTAGGAAAATTGCGACTTTTGTATAGATAACACTATGTTGTTGTATGATCATTTTTTTATTAATTATCATGCTTCAAATAATAGCTAGAGTCAAGTTAAGGATCACTGCAAATGTTTTGCGCGGCGATCAAATAGGTAGTTAGGCATTTTTTGTCATATTTTGCTCATTTCTGTTTGACGAATTGCTGAAAACTCCTACATATTGAATATATAATCCTTTGTTGAAGTATCATTATTTTTTATTTATTAGTTATCTTGAAATTTTAAGCATTGTCAATCCATGTGTCGATCAAATAGGTAGTTAGTTAATTTTACCTTCTTAAAGTCATTTCTACTCGAAGAACCTTAGGAAAATTGCGACTTTTGTATAGATAACACTATGTTGATGTATGATCATTTTTTTATTAATTATTACGCTTCAAATAATAGCTAGAGTCAAGTTAAGGATCACTGCAAATGGTTTGCGCGGCGATCAAATAGGTAGTTAGGCATTTTTTGTCATATTATGCTCATTTCTGTTTGACGAAATGCCGAAAACTCCTACCTATTGAATATATAATCCTTTGTTGAAGTACCCTAATTTTTTATTTATTAGTTATCTTTAAATATTAAGCATTGCCAATCCATGTATCGATCAAATAGGTAATTAGTTAATTTGACCTTCTTAAAGTCATTTCTACTCGAAGAACCTTAGGAAAATTGTGACTTTTGTATAGATAACACTATGTTGATGTATGATCATTTTTTTATTAATTATTACGCTTCAAATAATAGCTAGAGTCATGTTAAGGATCACTGCAAATGTTTTGCGCGGCGATCAAATAGGTAGTTAGGCATTTTTTGTCATATTTTGCTCATTTCTGTTTGACGAATTGCCGAAAACTCCAACCTATTGAATATATAATCCTTTGTTGAAGTATCCAAATTTTTATTTATTAGTTATCTTGAAATTTTAAGCATTGTCAATCCATGTATCGATCAAATAGGTAGTTAGTTAATTTTACCTTCTTAAAGTCATTTCTACTCGAAGAACCTTAGGAAAATTGCGACTTTTGTATATATAACACTATGTTGATGTATGATCATTTTTTTATTTATTATTACGCTTCAAATAATAGCTAGAGTCAAGTTAAGGATCACTGCAAATGTTTTGCGCGGCGATCAAATAGGTAGTTAGGCATTTTTTGTCATATTTTGCTCATTTCTGTTTGACGAATTGCCGAAAACTCCTACATATTGAATATATAATCCATTGTTGAAGTATCCTTATTTTTTATTTATTAGTTATCTTGAAATTTTAAGCATATTCAATCCATGTATCGATCAAATAGGTAATTAGTTAATTTTAACTTCTTAAAGTCATTTCTACTCGAAGAGCCATTGGAAAATTGCGACTTTTGTATAGATAACACTATGTTGATGTATGATCATTTTTTATTTATTATTACGCTTCAAATAATAGCTAGAGTCAAGTTAAGGATCACTGCAAATATTTTGCGCGGCGATCAAATAGGTAGTTAGGCATTTTTTGTCATAGTATGCTCATTTCTGTTTGACGAATTGCCGAAAACTCCTACCTATTGAATATATAATTCTTTGTTGAAGTACCCTATTTTTTTATTTATTAGTTATCTTTAAATATTAAGCATTGCCAATCCATGTATCGATCAAATAGGTAGTTAGTTAATTTTACCTTCTTAAAGTCATTTCTACTCGAAGAACATTAGGAAAATTGCGACTTTTGTATAGATAACACTATGTTGTTGTATGATCATTTTTTTATTAATTATTATGCTTCAAATAATAGCTAGAGTCAAGTTAAGGATCACTGCAAATGTTTTGCGCGGCGATCAAATAGGTAGTTAGGCATTTTTTGTCATATTTTGCTCATTTTTGTTTGACGAATTGCTGAAAACTCCTACATATTGAATATATAATCCTTTGTTGAAGTATCATTATTTTTTATTTATTAGTTATCTTGAAATTTTAAGCATTGTCAATCCATGTGTCGATCAAATAGGTAGTTAGTTAATTTTACCTTCTTAAAGTCATTTCCACTCGAAGAACCTTAGGAAAATTGCGACTTTTGTATAGATAACACTATGTTGATGTATGATCATTTTTTTATTTATTATTACGCTTCAAATAATAGCTAGAGTCAAGTTAAGGATCACTGCAAATGGTTTGCGCGGCGATCAAATAGGTAGTTAGGCATTTTTTGTCATATTATGCTCATTTCTGTTTGACGAAATGCCGAAAACTCCTACCTATTGAATTTATAATCCTTTGTTGAAGTATCCTAATTTTTTATTTATTAGTTATCTTGAAATATTAAGCATTGTCAATCCATGTATCGATCAAATAGGTAGTTAGTTAATTTTACCTTCTTAAAGTCATTTCTACTCGAAGAAGCATAGGAAAATTGCGACTTTTGTATAGATAACAATATGTTGATGTAAGATCATTTTTTTATTAATTATTACGCTTCAAATAATAGCTAGAGTCAAGTTAAGGATCACTGCAAATGTTTTGCGCGACGATCAAATAGGTAGTTAGGCATTTTTTGTCATATTTTGCTCATTTCTGTTTGACGAATTGCCGAAAACTCCTACATATTGAATATATAATCCTTTGTTGAAGTATCCTTATTTTTTATTTATTAGTTATCTTGAAATTTTAAGCATTGTCAATCCATGTGTCGATCAAAAAGGTAGTTAGTTAATTTTACCTTCTTAAAGTCATTTCTACTCGAAGAACCTTAGGAAAATTGCGACTTTTGTATAGATAACACTATGTTGATGTATAATCATTTTTTTATTTATTATTACGCTTCAAATAATAGCTAAAGTTAAGTTAAGGATCACTGCAAATGTTTTGCGCGGCGATCAAATAGGTAGTTAGGCATTTTTTGTCATATTATGCTCCTTTCTGTTTGAGGAATTGCCGAAAACTCCTACATATTGAATATATAATCATTTGTTGAAGTACCCTAATTTTTTATTTATTTGTTATCTTGAAATATTAAGCATTGTCAATCCATGTATCGATCAAATAGGTAGTTAGTTAATTTGACCTTCTTAAAGTTATTTCTACTCGAAGAACCTTAGGAAAATTGCGACTTTTTTTATAGATAACACAATGTTGATGTATGATCATTTTTTTATTAATTATTACGCTTCAAATAATAGCTGGAATCAAGTTAAGGATCACTGCAAATGTTTTGCTTGGCGATCAAATAGGTATTTAGGCATTTTTTGTCATATTTTGCTCATTTCTGTGTGACCAATTGCCGAAAACTTCTACCTATTGAATTTATAATCCTTTGTTGAAGTATCCTAATTTTTTATTTATTAGTTATCTTGAAATATTAAGCATTTTCAATCCATGTATCGATCAAATAGGTAGTTAGTTAATGTGACCTTCTTAAAGTCAATTCTACTCGTAGAACCTTAGGAAAATTGCGACTTTTGTATATATACTACTATGTTGATGTATAATCATTTTTTTATTAATTATTACGCTTCAAATAATAGCTGGAATCAAGTTAAGGATCACTGCAAATGTTTTGCGTGGCGATCAAATAGGAATTTAGGCATTTTTTGTCATATCTTGCTCTTTTCTGTGTGACCAATTGCCGAAAACTTCTACCTATTGAATTTATAATCCTTTGTTGAAGTATCCTAATTTTTTCTTTATTAGTTATCTTGAAATATTAAGCATTGTCAATCCATGTATCGATCAAATAGGTAGTTAGTTAATTTTACCTTCTTAAAGTCATTTCTACTCGAAGAACCTTAGGAAAATTGCGACTTTTGTATAGATAACACTATGTTGATGTATCATCATTTTTTATTTATTATTACGCTTCAAATAATAGCCGGAATCAAGTTAAGGATCAATGCAAATGTTTTGCGCGACGATTAAATAGGTAGTTAGGCATTTTTTGTCATATTAGGCTCATTTCTGTTTGACGAATTGCCAAAAACTCCCACCTATTGAATATATAATCCTTTGTTGCAGTACCCTAATTTTTTATTTATTAGTTTTCTTGAAATATTAAGCATTGTCAATCCATGTATCGATCAAATAGGTTGTTAGTTAATTTGACCTTCTTAAGGTCTTTTCCACTCGAAGAACCTTAGGAAAATTGCGACTTTTGTATAGATAACACTATGTTGATGTATCATCATTTTTTATTTATTATTACGCTTCAAATAATAGCCGGAATCAAGTTAAGGATCACTGCAAATGTTTTGCGCGACGATTAAATAGGTAGTTAGGCATTTTTTGTCATATTAGGCTCATTTCTGTTTGACGAATTGCCAAAAACTCCCACCTATTGAATATATAATCCTTTGTTGCAGTACCCTAATTTTTTATTTATTAGTTATCTTTAAATATTAAGCATTGCCAATCCATGTATCGATCAAATAGGTAGTTAGTTAATTTTACCTTCTTAAAGTCATTTCTACTCGAAGAACATTAGGAAAATTGCGACTTTTGTATAGATAACACTATGTTGTTGTATGATCATTTTTTTATTAATTATTATGCTTCAAATAATAGCTAGAGTCAAGTTAAGGATCACTGCAAATGTTTTGCGCGGCGATCAAATAGGTAGTTAGGCATTTTTTGTCATATTTTGCTCATTTCTGTTTGACGAATTGCTGAAAACTCCTACATATTGAATATATAATCCTTTGTTGAAGTATCATTATTTTTTATTTATTAGTTATCTTGAAATTTTAAGCATTGTCAATCCATGTGTCGATCAAATAGGTAGTTAGTTAATTTTACCTTCTTAAAGTCATTTCTACTCGAAGAACCTTAGGAAAATTGCGACTTTTGTATAGATAACACTATGTTGATGTATGATCATTTTTTTATTAATTATTACGCTTCAAATAATAGCTAGAGTCAAGTTAAGGATCACTGCAAATGGTTTGCGCGGCGATCAAATAGGTAGTTAGGCATTTTTTGTCATATTTTGCTCATTTCTGTTTGACGAATTGCCGAAAACTCCAACCTATTGAATATATAATCCTTTGTTGAAGTATCCAAATTTTTATTTATTAGTTATCTTGAAATTTTAAGCATTGTCAATCCATGTATCGATCAAATAGGTAGTTAGTTAATTTTACCTTCTTAAAGTCATTTCTACTCGAAGAACCTTAGGAAAATTGCGACTTTTGTATAGATAACACTATGTTGATGTATGATCATTTTTTTATTAATTATTACGCTTCAAATAATAGCTAGAGTCAAGTTAAGGATCACTGCAAATGTTTTGCGCGGCGATCAAATAGGTAGTTAGGCATTTTTTGTCATATTTTGCTCATTTCTGTTTGACGAATTGCCGAAAACTCCAACCTATTGAATATATAATCCTTTGTTGAAGTATCCAAATTTTTATTTATTAGTTATCTTGAAATTTTAAGCATTGTCAATCCATGTATCGATCAAATAGGTAGTTAGTTAATTTTACCTTCTTAAAGTCATTTCTACTCGAAGAACCTTAGGAAAATTGCGACTTTTGTATAGATAACACTATGTTGATGTATGATCATTTTTTTATTTATTATTACGCTTCAAATAATAGCTAGAGTCAAGTTAAGGATCACTGCAAATGTTTTGCGCGGCGATCAAATAGGTAGTTAGGCATTTTTTGTCATATTTTGCTCATTTCTGTTTGACGAATTGCCGAAAACTCCTACATATTGAATATATAATCCATTGTTGAAGTATCCTTATTTTTTATTTATTAGTTATCTTGAAATTTTAAGCATATTCAATCCATGTATCGATCAAATAGGTAATTAGTTAATTTTAACTTCTTAAAGTCATTTCTACTCGAAGAGCCATTGGAAAATTGCGACTTTTGTATAGATAACACTATGTTGATGTATGATCATTTTTTATTTATTATTACGCTTCAAATAATAGCTAGAGTCAAGTTAAGGATCACTGCAAATATTTTGCGCGGCGATCAAATAGGTAGTTAGGCATTTTTTGTCATAGTATGCTCATTTCTGTTTGACGAATTGCCCAAAACTCCTACCTATTGAATATATAATTCTTTGTTGAAGTACCCTATTTTTTTATTTATTAGTTATCTTTAAATATTAAGCATTGCCAATCCATGTATCGATCAAATAGGTAGTTAGTTAATTTTACCTTCTTAAAGTCATTTCTACTCGAAGAACATTAGGAAAATTGCGACTTTTGTATAGATAACACTATGTTGTTGTATGATCATTTTTTTATTAATTATTATGCTTCAAATAATAGCTAGAGTCAAGTTAAGGATCACTGCAAATGTTTTGCGCGGCGATCAAATAGGTAGTTAGGCATTTTTTGTCATATTTTGCTCATTTCTGTTTGACGAATTGCTGAAAACTCCTACATATTGAATATATAATCCTTTGTTGAAGTATCATTATTTTTTATTTATTAGTTATCTTGAAATTTTAAGCATTGTCAATCCATGTGTCGATCAAATAGGTAGTTAGTTAATTTTACCTTCTTAAAGTCATTTCCACTCGAAGAACCTTAGGAAAATTGCGACTTTTGTATAGATAACACTATGTTGATGTATGATCATTTTTTTATTTATTATTACGCTTCAAATAATAGCTAGAGTCAAGTAAAGGATCACTGCAAATGGTTTGCGCGGCGATCAAATAGGTAGTTAGGCATTTTTTGTCATATTATGCTCATTTCTGTTTGACGAAATGCCGAAAACTCCTACCTATTGAATATATAATCCTTTGTTGAAGTACCCTAATTTTTTATTTATTAGTTATCTTTAAATATTAAGCATTGCCAATCCATGTATCGATCAAATAGGTAATTAGTTAATTTGACCTTCTTAAAGTCATTTCTACTCGAAGAAGCATAGGAAAATTGCGACTTTTGTATAGATAACAATATGTTGATGTAAGATCATTTTTTATTAATTATTACGCTTCAAATAATAGCTAGAGTCAAGTTAAGGATCACTGCAAATGTTTTGCGCGACGATCAAATAGGTAGTTAGGCATTTTTTGTCATATTTTGCTCATTTCTGTTTGACGAATTGCCGAAAACTCCTACATATTGAATATATAATCCTTTGTTGAAGTATCCTTATTTTTTATTTATTAGTTATCTTGAAATTTTAAGCATTGTCAATCCATGTGTCGATCAAAAAGGTAGTTAGTTAATTTTACCTTCTTAAAGTCATTTCTACTCGAAGAACCTTAGGAAAATTGCGACTTTTGTATAGATAACACTATGTTGATGTATAATCATTTTTTTATTTATTATTACGCTTCAAATAATAGCTAAAGTTAAGTTAAGGATCACTGCAAATGTTTTGCGCGGCGATCAAATAGGTAGTTAGGCATTTTTTGTCATATTATGCTCCTTTCTGTTTGAGGAATTGCCGAAAACTCCTACATATTGAATATATAATCATTTGTTGAAGTACCCTAATTTTTTATTTATTTGTTATCTTGAAATATTAAGCATTGTCAATCCATGTATCGATCAAATAGGTAGTTAGTTAATTTGACCTTCTTAAAGTTATTTCTACTCGAAGAACCTTAGGAAAATTGCGACTTTTTTTATAGATAACACAATGTTGATGTATGATCATTTTTTTATTAATTATTACGCTTCAAATAATAGCTGGAATCAAGTTAAGGATCACTGCAAATGTTTTGCTTGGCGATCAAATAGGTATTTAGGCATTTTTTGTCATATTTTGCTCATTTCTGTGTGACCAATTGCCGAAAACTTCTACCTATTGAATTTATAATCCTTTGTTGAAGTATCCTAATTTTTTATTTATTAGTTATCTTGAAATATTAAGCATTTTCAATCCATGTATCGATCAAATAGGTAGTTAGTTAATGTGACCTTCTTAAAGTCAATTCTACTCGTAGAACCTTAGGAAAATTGCGACTTTTGTATATATACTACTATGTTGATGTATAATCATTTTTTTATTAATTATTACGCTTCAAATAATAGCTGGAATCAAGTTAAGGATCACTGCAAATGTTTTGCGTGGCGATCAAATAGGAATTTAGGCATTTTTTGTCATATTTTGCTCTTTTCTGTGTGACCAATTGCCGAAAACTTCTACCTATTGAATTTATAATCCTTTGTTGAAGTATCCTAATTTTTTCTTTATTAGTTATCTTGAAATATTAAGCATTGTCAATCCATGTATCGATCAAATAGGTAGTTAGTTAATTTTACCTTCTTAAAGTCATTTCTACTCGAAGAACCTTAGGAAAATTGCGACTTTTGTATATATAACACTATGTTGATGTATGATCATTTTTTTATTTATTATTACACTTCAAATAATAGCTAGAGTCAAGTTAAGGATCACTGCAAATGTTTTCCGCGGCGATCGAATAGGTAGTTAGGCATTTTTTGTCATATTTTGCTCATTTCTGTTTGAGGAATTGCCGAAAACTCCTACATTTTGAATATATAATCATTTGTTGAAGTACCCTAATTTTTTATTTATTTGTTATCTTGAAATATTAAGCATTGTCAATCCATGTATCGATCAAATAGGTAGTTAGTTAATTTGACCTTCTTAAAGTCATTTCTACACGAAGAACCTAAGGAAAATTGCGAATTTTGTATAGATAACACTATGTTGATGTATGATCATTTTTTTATTAATTATTACGCTTCAAATAATAGCTAGAGTCAAGTTAAGGATCACTGCAAATGTTTTGCGCGGCGATCAAATAAGTAGTTAGGCATTTTTTGTCATATTTTGCTCATTTCTGTTTGACGAATTGCCGAAAACTCCTACATATTGAATATATAATCCTTTGTTGAAGTATCCTTATTTTTTATTTATTAGTTATCTTGAAATTTTAAGCATATTCAATCCATGTATCGATCAAATAGGTAATTAGTTAATTTTAACTTCTTAAAGTCATTTCTACTCGAAGAGCCATTGGAAAATTGCGACTTTTGTATAGATAACACTATGTTGATGTATGATCATTTTTTATTTATTATTACGCTTCAAATAATAGCTAGAGTCAAGTTAAGGATCACTGCAAATATTTTGCGCGGCGATCAAATAGGTAGTTAGGCATTTTTTGTCATAGTATGCTCATTTCTGTTTGACGAATTGCCGAAAACTCCTACCTATTGAATATATAATTCTTTGTTGAAGTACCCTATTTTTTTATTTATTAGTTATCTTTAAATATTAAGCATTGTCAATCCATGTATCGATCAAATAGGTAGTTAGTTAATTTGACCTTCTTAAAGTCATTTCTACACGAAGAACCTAAGGAAAATTGCGACTTTTGTATAGATAACACTATGTTGATGTATGATCATTTTTTTATTAATTATTACGCTTCAAATAATAGCTAGAGTCAAGTTAAGGATCACTGCAAATGTTTTGCGCGGCGATCAAATAAGTAGTTAGGCATTTTTTGTCATATTTTGCTCATTTCTGTTTGACGAATTGCCGAAAACTCCTACATATTGAATATATAATCCATTGTTGAAGTATCCTTATTTTTTATTTATTAGTTATCTTGAAATTTTAAGCATATTCAATCCATGTATCGATCAAATAGGTAATTAGTTAATTTTAACTTCTTAAAGTCATTTCTACTCGAAGAGCCATTGGAAAATTGCGACTTTTGTATAGATAACACTATGTTGATGTATGATCATTTTTTATTTATTATTACGCTTCAAATAATAGCTAGAGTCAAGTTAAGGATCACTGCAAATATTTTGCGCGGCGATCAAATAGGTAGTTAGGCATTTTTTGTCATAGTATGCTCATTTCTGTTTGACGAATTGCCGAAAACTCCTACCTATTGAATATATAATTCTTTGTTGAAGTACCCTATTTTTTTATTTATTAGTTATCTTTAAATATTAAGCATTGCCAATCCATGTATCGATCAAATAGGTAGTTAGTTAATTTTACCTTCTTAAAATCATTTCTACTCGAAGAACATTAGGAAAATTGCGACTTTTGTATAGATAACACTATGTTGTTGTATGATCATTTTTTTATTAATTATTATGCTTCAAATAATAGCTAGAGTCAAGTTAAGGATCACTGCAAATGTTTTGCGCGGCGATCAAATAGGTAGTTAGGCATTTTTTGTCATATTTTGCTCATTTCTGTTTGAGGAATTGCCGAAAACTCCTACATTTTGAATATATAATCATTTGTTGAAGTACCCTAATTTTTTATTTATTTGTTATCTTGAAATATTAAGCATTGTCAATCCATGTATCGATCAAATAGGTAGTTAGTTAATGTGACCTTCTTAAAGTCAATTCTACTCGTAGAACCTTAGGAAAATTGCGACTTTTGTATAGATAATACTATGTTGATGTATGATCATTTTTTTATTAATTATTACGCTTCAAATAATAGCTGGAATCAAGTTAAGGATCACTGCAAATGTTTTGCGCGACGATCAAATAGGTAGTTAGGCATTTTTTGTCATATTAGGCTCATTTCTGTTTGACGAATTGCCGAAAACTCCCACCTATTGAATATATAATCCTTTGTTGGAGTACCCTAATTTTTTATTTATTAGTTTTCTTGAAATATTAAGCATTGTCAATCCATGTATCGATCATATAGGTTGTTAGTTAATTTGACCTTCTTAAGGTCTTTTCCACTCGAAGAACCTTAGGAAAATTGCGACTTTTGTATAGATAACACTATGTTGATGTATGATCATTTTTTTATTAATTATTACGCTTCAAATAATAGCTAGAGTCAAGTTAAGGATCACTGCAAATGTTTTGCGCGGCGATCAAATAGGTAGTTAGGCATTTTTTGTCATATTTTGCTCATTTCTGTTTGACGAATTGCTGAAAACTCCTACATATTGAATATATAATCCTTTGTTGAAGTATCATTATTTTTTATTTATTAGTTATCTTGAAATTTTAAGCATTGTCAATCCATGTGTCGATCAAATAGGTAGTTAGTTAATTTTACCTTCTTAAAGTCATTTCCACTCGAAGAACCTTAGGAAAATTGCGACTTTTGTATAGATAACACTATGTTGATGTATGATCATTTTTTTATTTATTATTACGCTTCAAATAATAGCTAGAGTCAAGTTAAGGATCACTGCAAATGGTTTGCGCGGCGATCAAATAGGTAGTTAGGCATTTTTTGTCATATTATGCTCATTTCTGTTTGACGAAATGCCGAAAACTCCTACCTATTGAATATATAATCCTTTGTTGAAGTACCCTAATTTTTTATTTATTAGTTATCTTTAAATATTAAGCATTGCCAATCCATGTATCGATCAAATAGGTAATTAGTTAATTTGACCTTCTTAAAGTCATTTCTACTCGAAGAACCTTAGGAAAATTGTGACTTTTGTATAGATAACACTATGTTGATGTATGATCATTTTTTTATTAATTATTACGCTTCAAATAATAGCTAGAGTCATGTTAAGGATCACTGCAAATGTTTTGCGCGGCGATCAAATAGGTAGTTAGGCATTTTTTGTCATATTTTGCTCATTTCTGTTTGACGAATTGCCGAAAACTCCAACCTATTGAATATATAATCCTTTGTTGAAGTACCCTAATTTTTTATTTATTAGTTATCTTTAAATATTAAGCATTGCCAATCCAAGTATCGATCAAATAGGTAATTAGTTAATTTGACCTTCTTAAAGTCATTTCTACTCGAAGAACCTTAGGGAAATTGTGACTTTTGTATAGATAACACTATGTTGATGTATGATCATTTTTTTATTAATTATTACGCTTCAAATAATAGCTAGAGTCATGTTAAGGATCACTGCAAATGTTTTGCGCGGCGATCAAATAGGTAGTTAGGCATTTTTTGTCATATTTTGCTCATTTCTGTTTGACGAATTGCCGAAAACTCCAACCTATTGAATATATAATCCTTTGTTGAAGTATCCAAATTTTTTATTTATTAGTTATCTTGAAATTTTAAGCATTTTCAATCCATGTATCGATCAAATAGGAAGTTAGTTAATTTTACCTTCTTAAAGTCATTTCTACTCGAAGAACCTAAGGAAAATTGCGACTTTTGTATAGATAACACTATGTTGATGTATGATCATTTTTTTATTAATTATTACGCTTCAAATAATAGCTAGAGTCAAGTTAAGGATCATTGCAATTGTTTTGCGCGGCGATCAAATAGGTAGTTATGCATTTTTTGTCATATTTTGCTCATTTCTGTTTGACGAATTGCCGAAAACTCCTACATATTGAATATATAATCCATTGTTGAAGTATCCTTATTTTTTATTTATTAGTTATCTTGAAATTTTAAGCATATTCAATCCATGTATCGATCAAATAGGTAATTAGTTAATTTTAACTTCTTAAAGTCATTTCTACTCGAAGAGCCATAGGAAAATTGCGACTTTTGTATAGATAACACTATGTTGATGTATGATCATTTTTTTATTTATTATTACGCTTCAAATAATAGCTAGAGTCAAGTTAAGGATCATTGCAAATGGTTTGCGCGGCGATCAAATAGGTAGTTAGGCATTTTTTGTCATATTATGCTCATTTCTGTTTGACGAAATGCCGAAAACTCCTACCTATTGAATATATAATCCTTTGTTGAAGTACCCTAATTTTTTATTTATTAGTTATCTTTAAATATTAAGCATTGCCAATCCAAGTATCGATCAAATAGGTAATTAGTTAATTTGACCTTCTTAAAGTCATTTCTACTCGAAGAACCTTAGGGAAATTGTGACTTTTGTATAGATAACACTATGTTGATGTATGATCATTTTTTTATTAATTATTACGCTTCAAATAATAGCTAGAGTCATGTTAAGGATCACTGCAAATGTTTTGCGCGGCGATCAAATAGGTAGTTAGGCATTTTTTGTCATATTTTGCTCATTTCTGTTTGACGAATTGCCGAAAACTCCTACATATTGAATATATAATCCATTGTTGAAGTATCCTTATTTTTTATTTATTAGTTATCTTGAAATTTTAAGCATATTCAATCCATGTATCGATCAAATAGGTAATTAGTTAATTTTAACTTCTTAAAGTCATTTCTACTCGAAGAACCATAGGAAAATTGCGACTTTTGTATAGATAACAATATGTTGATGTAAGATCATTTTTTTATTAATTATTACGCTTCAAATAATAGCTAGAGTCAAGTTAAGGATCACTGCAAATGTTTTGCGCGACGATCAAATAGGTAGTTAGGCATTTTTTGTCATATTTTGCTCATTTCTGTTTGACGAATTGCCGAAAACTCCTACATATTGAATATATAATCCTTTGTTGAAGTATCCTTATTTTTTATTTATTAGTTATCTTGAAATTTTAAGCATTGTCAATCCATGTGTCGATCAAAAAGGTAGTTAGTTAATTTTACCTTCTTAAAGTCATTTCTACTCGAAGAACCTTAGGAAAATTGCGACTTTTGTATAGATAACACTATGTTGATATATAATCATTTTTTTATTTATTATTACGCTTCAAATAATAGCTAGAGTCAAGTTAAGGATCATTGCAAATGGTTTGCGCGGCGATCAAATAGGTAGTTAGGCATTTTTTGTCATATTATGCTCATTTCTGTTTGACGAAATGCCGAAAACTCCTACCTATTGAATATATAATCCTTTGTTGAAGTACCCTAATTTTTTATTTATTAGTTATCTTTAAATATTAAGCATTGCCAATCCATGTATCGATCAAATAGGTAATTAGTTAATTTGACCTTCTTAAAGTCATTTCTACTCGAAGAACCTTAGGGAAATTGTGACTTTTGTATAGATAACACTATATTGATGTATGATCATTTTTTTATTAATTATTACGCTTCAAATAATAGCTAGAGTCATGTTAAGGATCACTGCAAATGTTTTGCGCGGCGATCAAATAGGTAGTTAGGCATTTTTTGTCATATTTTTCTCATTTCTGTTTGACGAATTGCCGAAAACTCCAACCTATTGAATATATAATCCTTTGTTGAAGTATCCTAATTTTTTATTTATTAGTTATCTTGAAATTTTAAGCATTTTCAATCCATGTATCGATCAAATAGGTAGTTAGTTAATTTTACCTTCTTAAAGTCATTTCTACTCGAAGAACCTAAGGAAAATTGCGACTTTTGTATAGATAACACTATGTTGATGTATGATCATTTTTTTATTAATTATTACGCTTCAAATAATAGCTAGAGTCAAGTTAAGGATCACTGCAAATGTTTTGCGCGGCGATCAAATAGGTAGTTATGCATTTTTTGTCATATTTTGCTCATTTCTGTTTGACGAATTGCCGAAAACTCCTACATATTGAATATATAATCCATTGTTGAAGTATCCTTATTTTTTATTTATTAGTTATCTTGAAATTTTAAGCATATTCAATCCATGTATCGATCAAATAGGTAATTAGTTAATTTTAACTTCTTAAAGTCATTTCTACTCGAAGAGCCATAGGAAAATTGCGACTTTTGTATAGATAACACTATGTTGATGTATGATCATTTTTTTATTTATTATTACGCTTCAAATAATAGCTAGAGTCAAGTTAAGGATCACTGCAAATGGTTTGCGCGGCGATCAAATAGGTAGTTAGGCATTTTTTGTCATATTATGCTCATTTCTGTTTGACGAAATGCCGAAAACTCCTACCTATTGAATATATAATCCTTTGTTGAAGTACCCTAATTTTTTATTTATTAGTTATCTTTAAATATTAAGCATTGCCAATCCATGTATCGATCAAATAGGTAATTAGTTAATTTGACCTTCTTAAAGTCATTTCTACTCGAAGAACCTTAGGGAAATTCTGACTTTTGTATAGATAACACTATGTTGATGTATGATCATTTTTTTATTAATTATTACGCTTCAAATAATAGCTAGAGTCATGTTAAGGATCACTGCAAATGTTTTGCGCGGCGATCAAATAGGTAGTTAGGCATTTTTTGTCATATTTTTCTCATTTC
The DNA here is from genome assembly GCA_021437785.1 of Rhodomyrtus psidioides. Taxonomy (NCBI): domain Eukaryota; kingdom Viridiplantae; phylum Streptophyta; class Magnoliopsida; order Myrtales; family Myrtaceae; genus Rhodomyrtus; species Rhodomyrtus psidioides. The sequence goes on along the minus strand of JAILYB010000062.1, from coordinate 4,628,501 downwards.
TGTTTGACGAATTGCCGAAAACTCCAACCTATTGAATATATAATCCTTTGTTGAAGTATCCTAATTTTTTATTTATTAGTTATCTTGAAATTTTAAGCATTTTCAATCCATGTATCGATCAAATAGGTAGTTAGTTAATTTTACCTTCTTAAAGTCATTTCTACTCGAAGAACCTAAGGAAAATTGCGACTTTTGTATAGATAACACTATGTTGATGTATGATCATTTTTTTATTAATTATTACGCTTCAAATAATAGCTAGAGTCAAGTTAAGGATCACTGCAAATGTTTTGCGCGGCGATCAAATAGGTAGTTATGCATTTTTTGTCATATTTTGCTCATTTCTGTTTGACGATTTGCCGAAAACTCCTACATATTCAATATATAATCCATTGTTGAAGTATCCTTATTTTTTATTTATTAGTTATCTTGAAATTTTAAGCATATTCAATCCATGTATCGATCAAATAGGTAATTAGTTAATTTTAACTTCTTAAAGTCATTTCTACTCGAAGAGCCATAGGAAAATTGCGACTTTTGTATAGATAACACTATGTTGATGTATGATCATTTTTTTATTTATTATTACGCTTCAAATAATAGCTAGAGTCAAGTTAAGGATCATTGCAAATGGTTTGCGCGGCGATCAAATAGGTAGTTAGGCATTTTTTGTCATATTATGCTCATTTCTGTTTGACGAAATGCCGAAAACTCCTACCTATTGAATATATAATCCTTTGTTGAAGTACACTATTTTTTTATTTATTAGTTATCTTTAAATATTAAGCATTGCCAATCCATGTATCGATCAAATAGGTAATTAGTTAATTTGACCTTCTTAAAGTCATTTCTACTCGAAGAACCTTAGGAAAATTCTGACTTTTGTATAGATAACACTATGTTGATGTATGATCATTTTTTTATTAATTATTACGCTTCAAATAATAGCTAGAGTCATGTTAAGGATCACTGCAAATGTTTTGCGCGGCGATCAAATAGGTAGTTAGGCATTTTTTGTCATATTTTGCTCTATTCTGTTTGACGAATTGCCGAAAACTCCAACCTATTGAATATATAATCCTTTGTTGAAGTATCCAAATTTTTTATTTATTAGTTATCTTGAAATTTTAAGCATTGTCAATCCATGTATCGATCAAATAGGTAGTTAGTTAATTTTACCTTCTTAAAGTCATTTCTACTCGAAGAACCTTAGGAAAATTGCGACTTTTGTATATATAACACTATGTTGATGTATGATCATTTTTTTATTTATTATTACGCTTCAAATAATAGCTAGAGTCAAGTTAAGGATCACTGCAAATGTTTTCCGCGGCGATCGAATAGGTAGTTAGGCATTTTTTGTCATATTTTGCTCATTTCTGTTTGAGGAATTGCCGAAAACTCCTACATTTTGAATATATAATCATTTGTTGAAGTACCCTAATTTTTTATTTATTTGTTATCTTGAAATATTAAGCATTGTCAATCCATGTATCGATCAAATAGGTAGTTAGTTAATTTGACCTTCTTAAAGTTATTTCTACTCGAAGAACCTTAGGAAAATTGCGACTTTTATATAGATAACACTATGTTGATGTATGATCATTTTTTTATTAATTATTACGCTTCAAATAATAGCTGGAATCAAGTTAAGGATCACTGCAAATGTTTTGCGTGGCGATCAAATATGTATTTAGGTATTTTTTGTCATATTTTGCTCATTTCTGTGTGACCAATTGCCGAAAACTTCTACCTATTGAATTTATAATCATTTGTTGAAGTATCCTAATTTTTTATTTATTAGTTATCTTAAAATATTAAGCATTGTCAATCCATGTATCGATCAAATAGGTAGTTAGTTAATGTGACCTTCTTAAAGTCAATTCTACTCGTAGAACCTTAGGAAAATTGCGACTTTTGTATAGATAATACTATATTGATGTATGATCATTTTTTTATTAATTATTACGCTTCAAATAATAGCTGGAATCAAGTTAAGGATCACTGCAAATGTTTTGCGTGGCGATCAAATTGGTATTTAGGCATTTTTTGTCATATTTTGCTCATTTCTGTGTGACCAATTGCTGAAAACTTCTACCTATAGAATTTATAATCCTTTGTTGAAGTATCCTAATTTTTTATTTATTAGTTATCTTGAAATATTAAGCATTGTCAATCCATGTATCGATCAAATAGGTAGTTAGTTAATTTTACCTTCTTAAAGTCATTTCTACTCGAAGAACCATTAGAAAATTGCGACTTTTGTATAGATAGCAATATGTTGATGTAAGATCATTTTTTTATTAATTATTACGATTCAAATAATAGCTAGAGTCAAGTTAAGGATCACTGCAAATGTTTTGCGCGACGATCAAATAGGTAGTTAGGCATTTTTTGTCATATTTTGCTCATTTCTGTTTGACGAATTGCCGAAAACTCCTACATATTGAATATATAATCCTTTGTTGAAGTATCCTTATTTTTTATTTATTAGTTATCTTGAAATTTTAAGCATTTTCAATCCATGTATCGATCAAATAGGTAGTTAGTTAATTTTACCTTCTTAAAGTCATTTCTACTCGAAGAAACTTAGGAAAATTGCGACTTTTGTATATATAACACTATGTTGATGTATGATCATTTTTTTATTTATTATTACGCTTCAAATAATAGCTAGAGTCAAGTTAAGGATCACTGCAAATATTTTCCGCGGCGATCGAATAGGTAGTTAGGCATTTTTTGTCATATTTTGCTCATTTCTGTTTGAGGAATTGCCGAAAACTCCTACATTTTGAATATATAATCATTTGTTGAAGTACCCTAATTTTTTATTTATTTGTTATCTTGAAATATTAAGCATTGTCAATCCATGTATCGATCAAATAGGTAGTTAGTTAATTCGACCTTCTTAAAGTTATTTCTACTCGAAGAACCTTAGGAAAATTGCGACTTTTATATAGATAACACTATGTTGATGTATGATCATTTTTTTATTAATTATTACGCTTCAAATAATAGCTGGAATCAAGTTAAGGATCACTGCAAATGTTTTGCGTGGCGATCAAATATGTATTTAGGTATTTTTTGTCATATTTTGCTCATTTCTGTGTGACCAATTGCCGAAAACTTCTACCTATTGAATTTATAATCATTTGTTGAAGTATCCTAATTTTTTATTTATTAGTTATCTTAAAATATTAAGCATTGTCAATCCATGTATCGATCAAATAGGTAGTTAGTTAATGTGACCTTCTTAAAGTCAATTCTACTCGAAGAACCTTAGGAAAATTGCGACTTTTGTATAGATAATACTATGTTGATGTATGATCATTTTTTTATTAATTATTACGCTTCAAATAATAGCTGGAATCAAGTTAAGGATCACTGCAAATGTTTTGCGCGGCGATCAAATAGGTAGTTAGGCATTTTTTGTCATATTTTGCTCATTTCTGTGTGACCAATTGCCGAAAACTCCTACATATTGAATATATAATCCTTTGTTGAAGTATCCTAATTTTTTATTTATTAGTTATCTTGAAATATTAAGCATTGTCAATCCATGTATCGATCAAATAGGTAGTTAGTTAATTTTACCTTCTTAAAGTCATTTCTACTCGAAGAACCATAAGAAAATTGCGACTTTTGTATAGATAACAATATGTTGATGTAAGATCATTTTTTTATTAATTATTACGCTTCAAATAATAGCTAGAGTCAAGTTAAGGATCACTGCAAATGTTTTGCGCGGCGATCAAATAGGTAGTTATGCATTTTTTGTCATATTATGCTCATTTCTGTTTGACGAATTGCCGAAAACTCCCACCTATTGAATATATAATCCTTTGTTGCAGTACCCTAATTTTTTATTTATTATTTTTCTTGAAATATTAAGCATTGTCAATCCATGTATCGATCAAATAAGTTGTTAGTTAATTTGACCTTTTTAAGGTCATTTCTACTCGAAGAACCTTAGGAAAATTGCGACTTTTGTATAGATAAAACTATGTTGATGTATGATCATTTCTTTATTAATTATTACGCTTCAAATAATAGCTAGAGTCAAGTTAAGGATCACTGCAAATGTTTTGCGCGGCGACCAAATAGGTAGTTAGGCATTTTTTGTCATATTTTGCTCATTTCTGTTTGACGAATTGCCGAAAACTCCCACCTATTGAATATATAATCCTTTGTTGAAGTATCATAACTTTTTATTTATTAGTTATCTTGAAATTTTAAGCATTGTCAATCCATGTATTGATCAAATAGGTAGTTAGTTAATTTTACCTTCTTAAAGTCATTTCTCCTCGAAGAACCTTAGGAAAATTGCGACTTTTGTATAGATAACACTATGTTGATGTATAATCATTTTTTTATTTATTATTACGCTTCAAATAATAGCTAGAGTCAAGTTAAGGATAACTGCAAATGTTTTGCGCGGCGATCAAATAGGTAGTTAGGCTTTTTTTGTCATATTAGGCTCATTTCTGTTTGACGAATTGCCGAAAACTCCCACCTATAGAATATATAATCCTTTGTTGCAGTACCCTAATTTTTTATTTATTAGTTTTCTTGAAATATTAAGCATTGCCAATCCATGTATCGATCAAATAGGTTGTTAGTTAATTTGACCTTCTTAAGGTCATTTCTACTCGAAGAACCTTAGGAAAATTGCGACTTTTGTATAGATAACACTATGTTGATGTATAATCATTTTTTTTATTTATTATTACGCTTCAAATAATAGCTAAAGTCAAGTTAAGGATCACTGCAAATGTTTTGCGCGGCGATCAAATAGGTAGTTAGGCATTTTTTGTCATATTATGCTCCTTTCTGTTTGAGGAATTGCCGAAAACTCCTACATATTGAATATATAATCATTTGTTGAAGTACCCTAATTTTTTATTTATTTGTTATCTTGAAATATTAAGCATTGTCAATCCATGTATCGATCAAATAGGTAGTTAGTTAATGTGACCTTCTTAAAGTCAATTCTACTCGTAGAACCTTAGGAAAATTGCGACTTTTGTATAGATAATACTATGTTGATGTATGATCATTTTTTTATTAATTATTACGCTTCAAATAATAGCTGGAATCAAGTTAAGGATCACTGCAAATGTTTTGCGCGACGATCAAATAGGTAGTTAGGCATTTTTTGTCATATTAGGCTCATTTCTGTTTGACGAATTGCCGAAAACTCCCACCTATTGAATATATAATCCTTTGTTGGAGTACCCTAATTTTTTATTTATTAGTTTTCTTGAAATATTAAGCATTGTCAATCCATGTATCGATCATATAGGTTGTTAGTTAATTTGACCTTCTTAAGGTCTTTTCCACTCGAAGAACCTTAGGAAAATTGCGACTTTTGTATAGATAACACTATGTTGATGTATGATCATTTTTTTATTAATTATTACGCTTCAAATAATAGCTAGAGTCAAGTTAAGGATCACTGCAAATGTTTTGCGCGGCGATCAAATAGGTAGTTAGGCATTTTTTGTCATATTTTGCTCATTTCTGTTTGACGAATTGCTGAAAACTCCTACATATTGAATATATAATCCTTTGTTGAAGTATCATTATTTTTTATTTATTAGTTATCTTGAAATTTTAAGCATTGTCAATCCATGTGTCGATCAAATAGGTAGTTAGTTAATTTTACCTTCTTAAAGTCATTTCCACTCGAAGAACCTTAGGAAAATTGCGACTTTTGTATAGATAACACTATGTTGATGTATGATCATTTTTTTATTTATTATTACGCTTCAAATAATAGCTAGAGTCAAGTTAAGGATCACTGCAAATGGTTTGCGCGGCGATCAAATAGGTAGTTAGGCATTTTTTGTCATATTATGCTCATTTCTGTTTGACGAAATGCCGAAAACTCCTACCTATTGAATATATAATCCTTTGTTGAAGTACCCTAATTTTTTATTTATTAGTTATCTTTAAATATTAAGCATTGCCAATCCATGTATCGATCAAATAGGTAATTAGTTAATTTGACCTTCTTAAAGTCATTTCTACTCGAAGAACCTTATGAAAATTGTGACTTTTGTATAGATAACACTATGTTGATGTATGATCATTTTTTTATTAATTATTACGCTTCAAATAATAGCTAGAGTCATGTTAAGGATCACTGCAAATGTTTTGCGCGGCGATCAAATAGGTAGTTAGGCATTTTTTGTCATATTTTGCTCATTTCTGTTTGACGAATTGCCGAAAACTCCAACCTATTGAATATATAATCCTTTGTTGAAGTACCCTAATTTTTTATTTATTAGTTATCTTTAAATATTAAGCATTGCCAATCCAAGTATCGATCAAATAGGTAATTAGTTAATTTGACCTTCTTAAAGTCATTTCTACTCGAAGAACCTTAGGGAAATTGTGACTTTTGTATAGATAACACTATGTTGATGTATGATCATTTTTTTATTAATTATTACGCTTCAAATAATAGCTAGAGTCATGTTAAGGATCACTGCAAATGTTTTGCGCGGCGATCAAATAGGTAGTTAGGCATTTTTTGTCATATTTTGCTCATTTCTGTTTGACGAATTGCCGAAAACTCCAACCTATTGAATATATAATCCTTTGTTGAAGTATCCAAATTTTTTATTTATTAGTTATCTTGAAATTTTAAGCATTTTCAATCCATGTATCGATCAAATAGGTAGTTAGTTAATTTTACCTTCTTAAAGTCATTTCTACTCGAAGAACCTAAGGAAAATTGCGACTTTTGTATAGATAACACTATGTTGATGTATGATCATTTTTTTATTAATTATTACGCTTCAAATAATAGCTAGAGTCAAGTTAAGGATCACTGCAATTGTTTTGCGCGGCGATCAAATAGGTAGTTATGCATTTTTTGTCATATTTTGCTCATTTCTGTTTGACGAATTGCCGAAAACTCCTACATATTGAATATATAATCCATTGTTGAAGTATCCTTATTTTTTATTTATTAGTTATCTTGAAATTTTAAGCATATTCAATCCATGTATCGATCAAATAGGTAATTAGTTAATTTTAACTTCTTAAAGTCATTTCTACTCGAAGAGCCATAGGAAAATTGCGACTTTTGTATAGATAACACTATGTTGATGTATGATCATTTTTTTATTTATTATTACGCTTCAAATAATAGCTAGAGTCAAGTTAAGGATCACTGCAAATGGTTTGCGCGGCGATCAAATAGGTAGTTAGGCATTTTTTGTCATATTATGCTCATTTCTGTTTGACGAAATGCCGAAAACTCCTACCTATTGAATATATAATCCTTTGTTGAAGTACCCTAATTTTTTATTTATTAGTTATCTTTAAATATTAAGCATTGCCAATCCATGTATCGATCAAATGGGTAATTAGTTAATTTGACCTTCTTAAAGTCATTTCTACTCGAAGAACCTTAGGGAAATTGTGACTTTTGTATAGATAACACTATATTGATGTATGATCATTTTTTTATTAATTATTACGCTTCAAATAATAGCTAGAGTCATGTTAAGGATCACTGCAAATGTTTTGCGCGGCGATTAAATAGGTAGTTAGGCATTTTTTGTCATATTTTTCTCATTTCTGTTTGACGAATTGCCGAAAACTCCAACCTATTGAATATATAATCCTTTGTTGAAGTATCCTAATTTTTTATTTATTAGTTATCTTGAAATTTTAAGCATTTTCAATCCATGTATCGATCAAATAGGTAGTTAGTTAATTTTACCTTCTTAAAGTCATTTCTACTCGAAGAACCTAAGGAAAATTGCGACTTTTGTATAGATAACACTATGTTGATGTATGATCATTTTTTTATTAATTATTACGCTTCAAATAATAGCTAGAGTCAAGTTAAGGATCACTGCAAATGTTTTGCGCGGCGATCAAATAGGTAGTTATGCATTTTTTGTCATATTTTGCTCATTTCTGTTTGACGAATTGCCGAAAACTCCTACATATTGAATATATAATCCATTGTTGAAGTATCCTTATTTTTTATTTATTAGTTATCTTGAAATTTTAAGCATATTCAATCCATGTATCGATCAAATAGGTAATTAGTTAATTTTAACTTCTTAAAGTCATTTCTACTCGAAGAGCCATAGGAAAATTGCGACTTTTGTATAGATAACACTATGTTGATGTATGATCATTTTTTTATTTATTATTACGCTTCAAATAATAGCTAGAGTCAAGTTAAGGATCACTGCAAATGGTTTGCGCGGCGATCAAATAGGTAGTTAGGCATTTTTTGTCATATTATGCTCATTTCTGTTTGACGAAATGCCGAAAACTCCTACCTATTGAATATATAATCCTTTGTTGAAGTACCCTAATTTTTTATTTATTAGTTATCTTTAAATATTAAGCATTGCCAATCCATGTATCGATCAAATAGGTAATTAGTTAATTTGACCTTCTTAAAGTCATTTCTACTCGAAGAACCTTAGGGAAATTCTGACTTTTGTATAGATAACACTATGTTGATGTATGATCATTTTTTTATTAATTATTACGCTTCAAATAATAGCTAGAGTCACGTTAAGGATCACTGCAAATGTTTTGCGCGGCGATCAAATAGGTAGTTAGGCATTTTTTGTCATATTTTTCTCATTTCTGTTTGACGAATTGCCGAAAACTCCAACCTATTGAATATATAATCCTTTGTTGAAGTATCCTAATTTTTTATTTATTAGTTATCTTGAAATTTTAAGCATTTTCAATCCATGTATCGATCAAATAGGTAGTTAGTTAATTTTACCTTCTTAAAGTCATTTCTACTCGAAGAACCTAAGGAAAATTGCGACTTTTGTATAGATAACACTATGTTGATGTATGATCATTTTTTTATTAATTATTACGCTTCAAATAATAGCTAGAGTCAAGTTAAGGATCACTGCAAATGTTTTGCGCGGCGATCAAATAGGTAGTTATGCATTTTTTGTCATATTTTGCTCATTTCTGTTTGACGAATTGCCGAAAACTCCTACATATTGAATATATAATCCATTGTTGAAGTATCCTTATTTTTTATTTATTAGTTATCTTGAAATTTTAAGCATATTCAATCCATGTATCGATCAAATAGGTAATTAGTTAATTTTAACTTCTTAAAGTCATTTCTACTCGAAGAGCCATAGGAAAATTGCGACTTTTGTATAGATAACACTATGTTGATGTATGATCATTTTTTTATTTATTATTACGCTTCAAATAATAGCTAGAGTCAAGTTAAGGATCACTGCAAATGGTTTGCGCGGCGATCAAATAGGTAGTTAGGCATTTTTTGTCATATTATGCTCATTTCTGTTTGACGAAATGCCGAAAACTCCTACCTATTGAATATATAATCCTTTGTTGAAGTACCCTATTTTTTTATTTATTAGTTATCTTTAAATATTAAGCATTGCCAATCCATGTATCGATCAAATAGGTAATTAGTTAATTTGACCTTCTTAAAGTCATTTCTACTCGAAGAACCTTAGGAAAATTCTGACTTTTGTATAGATAACACTATGTTGATGTATGATCATTTTTTTTATTAATTATTACGCTTCAAATAATAGCTAGAGTCATGTTAAGGATCACTGCAAATGTTTTGCGCGGCGATCAAATAGGTAGTTAGGCATTTTTTGTCATATTTTGCTCTATTCTTTTTGACGAATTGCCGAAAACTCCAACCTATTGAATATATAATCCTTTGTTGAAGTATCCAAATTTTTTATTTATTAGTTATCTTGAAATTTTAAGCATTGTCAATCCATGTATCGATCAAATAGGTAGTTAGTTAATTTTACCTTCTTAAAGTCATTTCTACTCGAAGAACCTTAGGAAAATTGCGACTTTTGTATATATAACACTATGTTGATGTATGATCATTTTTTTAATTATTATTACGCTTCAAATAATAGCTAGAGTCAAGTTAAGGATCACTGCAAATGTTTTCCGCGGCGATCGAATAGGTAGTTAGGCATTTTTTGTCATATTTTGCTCATTTCTGTTTGAGGAATTGCCGAAAACTCCTACATTTTGAATATATAATCATTTGTTGAAGTACCCTAATTTTTTATTTATTTGTTATCTTGAAATATTAAGCATTGTCAATCCATGTATCGATCAAATAGGTAGTTAGTTAATTTGACCTTCTTAAAGTTATTTCTACTCGAAGAACCTTAGGAAAATTGCGACTTTTATATAGATAACACTATGTTGATGTATGATCATTTTTTTATTAATTATTACGCTTCAAATAATAGCTGGAATCAAGTTAAGGATCACAGCAAATGTTTTGCGTGGCGATCAAATATGTATTTAGGTATTTTTTGTCATATTTTGCTCATTTCTGTGTGACCAATTGCCGAAAACTTCTACCTATTGAATTTATAATCATTTGTTGAAGTATCCTAATTTTTTATTTATTAGTTATCTTAAAATATTAAGCATTGTCAATCCATGTATCGATCAAATAGGTAGTTAGTTAATGTGACCTTCTTAAAGTCAATTCTACTCGTAGAACCTTAGGAAAATTGCGACTTTTGTATAGATAATACTATGTTGATGTATGATCATTTTTTTATTAATTATTACGCTTCAAATAATAGCTGGAATCAAGTTAAGGATCACTGCAAATGTTTTGCGTGGCGATCAAATTGGTATTTAGGCATTTTTTGTCATATTTTGCTCATTTCTGTGTGACCAATTGCCGAAAACTTCTACCTATAGAATTTATAATCCTTTGTTGAAGTATCCTAATTTTTTATTTATTAGTTATCTTGAAATATTAAGCATTGTCAATCCATGTATCGATCAAATAGGTAGTTAGTTAATTTTACCTTCTTAAAGTCATTTCTACTCGAAGAACCATTAGAAAATTGCGACTTTTGTATAGATAGCAATATGTTGATGTAAGATCATTTTTTTATTAATTATTACGATTAAATAATAGCTAGAGTCAAGTTAAGGATCACTGCAAATGTTTTGCGCGACGATCAAATAGGTAGTTAGGCATTTTTTGTCATATTTTGCTCATTTCTGTTTGACGAATTGCCGAAAACTCCTACATATTGAATATATAATCCTTTGTTGAAGTATCCTTATTTTTTATTTATTAGTTATCTTGAAATTTTAAGCATTTTCAATCCATGTGTCGATCAAATAGGTAGTTAGTTAATTTTACCTTCTTAAAGTCATTTCTACTCGAAGAACCTTAGGAAAATTGCGACTTTTGTATGGATAACACTATGTTGATGTATGATCATTTTTTCATTAATTATTATGCTTCAAATAATAGCTAGAGTCAAGTTAAGGATCACGGCAAATGTTTTGCGCGGCGATCAAATAGGTAGTTAGGCATTTTTTGTCATATTATGCTCATTTCTGTTTGACGAATTGCCGAAAACTCCTACATATTGAATATATAATCCTTTGTTGAAGTATCCTAATTTTTTATTTATTAGTTATCTTGAAATTTTAAGCATTTTCAATCCATGTATCGATCAAATAGGTAGTTAGTTAATTTTACCTTCTTAAAGTCATTTCTACTCGAAGAACCTAAGGAAAATTGCGACTTTTGTATAGATAACACTATGTTGATGTATGATCATTTTTTTATTAATTATTACGCTTCAAATAATAGCTAGAGTCAAGTTAAGGATCACTGCAAATGGTTTGCGCGGCGATCAAATAGGTAGTTAGGCATTTTTTGTCATATTATGCTCATTTCTGTTTGACGAAATGCCGAAAACTCCTACCTATTGAATATATAATCCTTTGTTGAAGTACCCTATTTTTTTATTTATTAGTTATCTTTAAATATTAAGCATTGCCAATCCATGTATCGATCAAATAGGTAATTAGTTAATTTGACCTTCTTAAAGTCATTTCTACTCGAAGAACCTTAGGAAAATTCTGACTTTTGTATAGATAACACTATGTTGATGTATGATCATTTTTTTTATTAATTATTACGCTTCAAATAATAGCTAGAGTCATGTTAAGGATCACTGCAAATGTTTTGCGCGGCGATCAAATAGGTAGTTAGGCATTTTTTGTCATATTTTGCTCTATTCTTTTTGACGAATTGCCGAAAACTCCAACCTATTGAATATATAATCCTTTGTTGAAGTATCCAAATTTTTTATTTATTAGTTATCTTGAAATTTTAAGCATTGTCAATCCATGTATCGATCAAATAGGTAGTTAGTTAATTTTACCTTCTTAAAGTCATTTCTACTCGAAGAACCATTAGAAAATTGCGACTTTTGTATAGATAGCAATATGTTGATGTAAGATCATTTTTTTATTAATTATTACGATTCAAATAATAGCTAGAGTCAAGTTAAGGATCACTGCAAATGTTTTGCGCGACGATCAAATAGGTAGTGAGGCATTTTTTGTCATATTTTGCTCATTTCTGTTTGACGAATTGCCGAAAACTCCTACATATTGAATATATAATCCTTTGTTGAAGTATCCTTATTTTTTATTTATTAGTTATCTTGAAATTTTAAGCATTTTCAATCCATGTGTCGATCAAATAGGTAGTTAGTTAATTTTACCTTCTTAAAGTCATTTCTACTCGAAGAACCTTAGGAAAATTGCGACTTTTGTATGGATAACACTATGTTGATGTATGATCATTTTTTCATTAATTATTATGCTTCAAATAATAGCTAGAGTCAAGTTAAGGATCACGGCAAATGTTTTGCGCGGCGATCAAATAGGTAGTTAGGCATTTTTTGTCATATTATGCTCATTTCTGTTTGACGAATTGCCGAAAACTCCTACATATTGAATATATAATCCTTTGTTGAAGTATCCTAATTTTTTATTTATTAGTTATCTTGAAATTTTAAGCATTTTCAATCCATGTATCGATCAAATAGGTAGTTAGTTAATTTTACCTTCTTAAAGTCATTTCTACTCGAAGAACCTAAGGAAAATTGCGACTTTTGTATAGATAACACTATGTTGATGTATGATCATTTTTTTATTAATTATTACGCTTCAAATAATAGCTAGAGTCAAGTTAAGGATCACTGCAAATGTTTTGCGCGGCGATCAAATAGGTAGTTATGCATTTTTTGTCATATTTTGCTCATTTCTGTTTGACGAATTGCCGAAAACTCCTACATATTGAATATATAATCCATTGTTGAAGTATCCTTATTTTTTATTTATTAGTTATCTTGAAATTTTAAGCATATTCAATCCATGTATCGATCAAATAGGTAATTAGTTAATTTTAACTTCTTAAAGTCATTTCTACTCGAAGAGCCATAGGAAAATTGCGACTTTTGTATAGATAACACTATGTTGATGTATGATCATTTTTTTATTTATTATTACGCTTCAAATAATAGCTAGAGTCAAGTTAAGGATCACTGCAAATGGTTTGCGCGGCGATCAAATAGGTAGTTAGGCATTTTTTGTCATATTATGCTCATTTCTGTTTGACGAAATGCCGAAAACTCCTACCTATTGAATATATAATCCTTTGTTGAAGTACCCTAATTTTTTATTTATTAGTTATCTTTAAATATTAAGCATTGCCAATCCATGTATCGATCAAATAGGTAATTAGTTAATTTGACCTTCTTAAAGTCATTTCTACTCGAAGAACCTTAGGGAAATTCTGACTTTTGTATAGATAACACTATGTTGATGTATGATCATTTTTTTATTAATTATTACGCTTCAAATAATAGCTAGAGTCATGTTAAGGATCACTGCAAATGTTTTGCGCGGCGATCAAATAGGTAGTTAGGCATTTTTTGTCATATTTTTCTCATTTCTGTTTGACGAATTGCCGAAAACTCCAACCTATTGAATATATAATCCTTTGTTGAAGTATCCTAATTTTTTATTTATTAGTTATCTTGAAATTTTAAGCATTTTCAATCCATGTATCGATCAAATAGGTAGTTAGTTAATTTTACCTTCTTAAAGTCATTTCTACTCGAAGAACCTAAGGAAAATTGCGACTTTTGTATAGATAACACTATGTTGATGTATGATCATTTTTTTATTAATTATTACGCTTCAAATAATAGCTAGAGTCAAGTTAAGGATCACTGCAAATGTTTTGCGCGGCGATCAAATAGGTAGTTATGCATTTTTTGTCATATTTTGCTCATTTCTGTTTGACGAATTGCCGAAAACTCATACATATTGAATATATAATCCATTGTTGAAGTATCCTTATTTTTTATTTATTAGTTATCTTGAAATTTTAAGCATATTCAATCCATGTATCGATCAAATAGGTAATTAGTTAATTTTAACTTCTTAAAGTCATTTCTACTCGAAGAGCCATAGGAAAATTGCGACTTTTGTATAGATAACACTATGTTGATGTATGATCATTTTTTTATTTATTATTACGCTTCAAATAATAGCTAGAGTCAAGTTAAGGATCACTGCAAATGGTTTGCGCGGCGATCAAATAGGTAGTTAGGCATTTTTTGTCATATTATGCTCATTTCTGTTTGACGAAATGCCGAAAACTCCTACCTATTGAATATATAATCCTTTGTTGAAGTACCCTATTTTTTTATTTATTAGTTATCTTTAAATATTAAGCATTGCCAATCCATGTATCGATCAAATAGGTAATTAGTTAATTTGACCTTCTTAAAGTCATTTCTACTCGAAGAACCTTAGGAAAATTCTGACTTTTGTATAGATAACACTATGTTGATGTATGATCATTTTTTTTATTAATTATTACGCTTCAAATAATAGCTAGAGTCATGTTAAGGATCACTGCAAATGTTTTGCGCGGCGATCAAATAGGTAGTTAGGCATTTTTTGTCATATTTTGCTCTATTCTTTTTGACGAATTGCCGAAAACTCCAACCTATTGAATATATAATCCTTTGTTGAAGTATCCAAATTTTTTATTTATTAGTTATCTTGAAATTTTAAGCATTGTCAATCCATGTATCGATCAAATAGGTAGTTAGTTAATTTTACCTTCTTAAAGTCATTTCTACTCGAAGAACCTTAGGAAAATTGCGACTTTTGTATATATAACACTATGTTGATGTATGATCATTTTTTTAATTATTATTACGCTTCAAATAATAGCTAGAGTCAAGTTAAGGATCACTGCAAATGTTTTCCGCGGCGATCGAATAGGTAGTTAGGCATTTTTTGTCATATTTTGCTCATTTCTGTTTGAGGAATTGCCGAAAACTCCTACATTTTGAATATATAATCATTTGTTGAAGTACCCTAATTTTTTATTTATTTGTTATCTTGAAATATTAAGCATTGTCAATCCATGTATCGATCAAATAGGTAGTTAGTTAATTTGACCTTCTTAAAGTTATTTCTACTCGAAGAACCTTAGGAAAATTGCGACTTTTATATAGATAACACTATGTTGATGTATGATCATTTTTTTATTAATTATTACGCTTCAAATAATAGCTGGAATCAAGTTAAGGATCACAGCAAATGTTTTGCGTGGCGATCAAATATGTATTTAGGTATTTTTTGTCATATTTTGCTCATTTCTGTGTGACCAATTGCCGAAAACTTCTACCTATTGAATTTATAATCATTTGTTGAAGTATCCTAATTTTTTATTTATTAGTTATCTTAAAATATTAAGCATTGTCAATCCATGTATCGATCAAATAGGTAGTTAGTTAATGTGACCTTCTTAAAGTCAATTCTACTCGTAGAACCTTAGGAAAATTGCGACTTTTGTATAGATAATACTATGTTGATGTATGATCATTTTTTTATTAATTATTACGCTTCAAATAATAGCTGGAATCAAGTTAAGGATCACTGCAAATGTTTTGCGTGGCGATCAAATTGGTATTTAGGCATTTTTTGTCATATTTTGCTCATTTCTGTGTGACCAATTGCCGAAAACTTCTACCTATAGAATTTATAATCCTTTGTTGAAGTATCCTAATTTTTTATTTATTAGTTATCTTGAAATATTAAGCATTGTCAATCCATGTATCGATCAAATAGGTAGTTAGTTAATTTTACCTTCTTAAAGTCATTTCTACTCGAAGAACCATTAGAAAATTGCGACTTTTGTATAGATAGCAATATGTTGATGTAAGATCATTTTTTTATTAATTATTACGATTAAATAATAGCTAGAGTCAAGTTAAGGATCACTGCAAATGTTTTGCGCGACGATCAAATAGGTAGTTAGGCATTTTTTGTCATATTTTGCTCATTTCTGTTTGACGAATTGCCGAAAACTCCTACATATTGAATATATAATCCTTTGTTGAAGTATCCTTATTTTTTATTTATTAGTTATCTTGAAATTTTAAGCATTTTCAATCCATGTGTCGATCAAATAGGTAGTTAGTTAATTTTACCTTCTTAAAGTCATTTCTACTCGAAGAACCTTAGGAAAATTGCGACTTTTGTATGGATAACACTATGTTG
The DNA here is from genome assembly GCA_021437785.1 of Rhodomyrtus psidioides. Taxonomy (NCBI): domain Eukaryota; kingdom Viridiplantae; phylum Streptophyta; class Magnoliopsida; order Myrtales; family Myrtaceae; genus Rhodomyrtus; species Rhodomyrtus psidioides. The sequence continues at coordinate 4,612,070 of JAILYB010000062.1, read as the reverse complement.
ATGTATGATCATTTTTTCATTAATTATTATGCTTCAAATAATAGCTAGAGTCAAGTTAAGGATCACGGCAAATGTTTTGCGCGGCGATCAAATAGGTAGTTAGGCATTTTTTGTCATATTATGCTCATTTCTGTTTGACGAATTGCCGAAAACTCCTACATATTGAATATATAATCCTTTGTTGAAGTATCCTAATTTTTTATTTATTAGTTATCTTGAAATTTTAAGCATTTTCAATCCATGTATCGATCAAATAGGTAGTTAGTTAATTTTACCTTCTTAAAGTCATTTCTACTCGAAGAACCTAAGGAAAATTGCGACTTTTGTATAGATAACACTATGTTGATGTATGATCATTTTTTTATTAATTATTACGCTTCAAATAATAGCTAGAGTCAAGTTAAGGATCACTGCAAATGGTTTGCGCGGCGATCAAATAGGTAGTTAGGCATTTTTTGTCATATTATGCTCATTTCTGTTTGACGAAATGCCGAAAACTCCTACCTATTGAATATATAATCCTTTGTTGAAGTACCCTATTTTTTTATTTATTAGTTATCTTTAAATATTAAGCATTGCCAATCCATGTATCGATCAAATAGGTAATTAGTTAATTTGACCTTCTTAAAGTCATTTCTACTCGAAGAACCTTAGGAAAATTCTGACTTTTGTATAGATAACACTATGTTGATGTATGATCATTTTTTTTATTAATTATTACGCTTCAAATAATAGCTAGAGTCATGTTAAGGATCACTGCAAATGTTTTGCGCGGCGATCAAATAGGTAGTTAGGCATTTTTTGTCATATTTTGCTCTATTCTTTTTGACGAATTGCCGAAAACTCCAACCTATTGAATATATAATCCTTTGTTGAAGTATCCAAATTTTTTATTTATTAGTTATCTTGAAATTTTAAGCATTGTCAATCCATGTATCGATCAAATAGGTAGTTAGTTAATTTTACCTTCTTAAAGTCATTTCTACTCGAAGAACCATTAGAAAATTGCGACTTTTGTATAGATAGCAATATGTTGATGTAAGATCATTTTTTTATTAATTATTACGATTCAAATAATAGCTAGAGTCAAGTTAAGGATCACTGCAAATGTTTTGCGCGACGATCAAATAGGTAGTGAGGCATTTTTTGTCATATTTTGCTCATTTCTGTTTGACGAATTGCCGAAAACTCCTACATATTGAATATATAATCCTTTGTTGAAGTATCCTTATTTTTTATTTATTAGTTATCTTGAAATTTTAAGCATTTTCAATCCATGTGTCGATCAAATAGGTAGTTAGTTAATTTTACCTTCTTAAAGTCATTTCTACTCGAAGAACCTTAGGAAAATTGCGACTTTTGTATGGATAACACTATGTTGATGTATGATCATTTTTTCATTAATTATTATGCTTCAAATAATAGCTAGAGTCAAGTTAAGGATCACGGCAAATGTTTTGCGCGGCGATCAAATAGGTAGTTAGGCATTTTTTGTCATATTATGCTCATTTCTGTTTGACGAATTGCCGAAAACTCCTACATATTGAATATATAATCCTTTGTTGAAGTATCCTAATTTTTTATTTATTAGTTATCTTGAAATTTTAAGCATTTTCAATCCATGTATCGATCAAATAGGTAGTTAGTTAATTTTACCTTCTTAAAGTCATTTCTACTCGAAGAACCTAAGGAAAATTGCGACTTTTGTATAGATAACACTATGTTGATGTATGATCATTTTTTTATTAATTATTACGCTTCAAATAATAGCTAGAGTCAAGTTAAGGATCACTGCAAATGTTTTGCGCGGCGATCAAATAGGTAGTTATGCATTTTTTGTCATATTTTGCTCATTTCTGTTTGACGAATTGCCGAAAACTCCTACATATTGAATATATAATCCATTGTTGAAGTATCCTTATTTTTTATTTATTAGTTATCTTGAAATTTTAAGCATATTCAATCCATGTATCGATCAAATAGGTAATTAGTTAATTTTAACTTCTTAAAGTCATTTCTACTCGAAGAGCCATAGGAAAATTGCGACTTTTGTATAGATAACACTATGTTGATGTATGATCATTTTTTTATTTATTATTACGCTTCAAATAATAGCTAGAGTCAAGTTAAGGATCACTGCAAATGGTTTGCGCGGCGATCAAATAGGTAGTTAGGCATTTTTTGTCATATTATGCTCATTTCTGTTTGACGAAATGCCGAAAACTCCTACCTATTGAATATATAATCCTTTGTTGAAGTACCCTAATTTTTTATTTATTAGTTATCTTTAAATATTAAGCATTGCCAATCCATGTATCGATCAAATAGGTAATTAGTTAATTTGACCTTCTTAAAGTCATTTCTACTCGAAGAACCTTAGGGAAATTCTGACTTTTGTATAGATAACACTATGTTGATGTATGATCATTTTTTTATTAATTATTACGCTTCAAATAATAGCTAGAGTCATGTTAAGGATCACTGCAAATGTTTTGCGCGGCGATCAAATAGGTAGTTAGGCATTTTTTGTCATATTTTTCTCATTTCTGTTTGACGAATTGCCGAAAACTCCAACCTATTGAATATATAATCCTTTGTTGAAGTATCCTAATTTTTTATTTATTAGTTATCTTGAAATTTTAAGCATTTTCAATCCATGTATCGATCAAATAGGTAGTTAGTTAATTTTACCTTCTTAAAGTCATTTCTACTCGAAGAACCTAAGGAAAATTGCGACTTTTGTATAGATAACACTATGTTGATGTATGATCATTTTTTTATTAATTATTACGCTTCAAATAATAGCTAGAGTCAAGTTAAGGATCACTGCAAATGTTTTGCGCGGCGATCAAATAGGTAGTTATGCATTTTTTGTCATATTTTGCTCATTTCTGTTTGACGAATTGCCGAAAACTCATACATATTGAATATATAATCCATTGTTGAAGTATCCTTATTTTTTATTTATTAGTTATCTTGAAATTTTAAGCATATTCAATCCATGTATCGATCAAATAGGTAATTAGTTAATTTTAACTTCTTAAAGTCATTTCTACTCGAAGAGCCATAGGAAAATTGCGACTTTTGTATAGATAACACTATGTTGATGTATGATCATTTTTTTATTTATTATTACGCTTCAAATAATAGCTAGAGTCAAGTTAAGGATCACTGCAAATGGTTTGCGCGGCGATCAAATAGGTAGTTAGGCATTTTTTGTCATATTATGCTCATTTCTGTTTGACGAAATGCCGAAAACTCCTACCTATTGAATATATAATCCTTTGTTGAAGTACCCTATTTTTTTATTTATTAGTTATCTTTAAATATTAAGCATTGCCAATCCATGTATCGATCAAATAGGTAATTAGTTAATTTGACCTTCTTAAAGTCATTTCTACTCGAAGAACCTTAGGAAAATTCTGACTTTTGTATAGATAACACTATGTTGATGTATGATCATTTTTTTTATTAATTATTACGCTTCAAATAATAGCTAGAGTCATGTTAAGGATCACTGCAAATGTTTTGCGCGGCGATCAAATAGGTAGTTAGGCATTTTTTGTCATATTTTGCTCTATTCTTTTTGACGAATTGCCGAAAACTCCAACCTATTGAATATATAATCCTTTGTTGAAGTATCCAAATTTTTTATTTATTAGTTATCTTGAAATTTTAAGCATTGTCAATCCATGTATCGATCAAATAGGTAGTTAGTTAATTTTACCTTCTTAAAGTCATTTCTACTCGAAGAACCTTAGGAAAATTGCGACTTTTGTATATATAACACTATGTTGATGTATGATCATTTTTTTATTTATTATTACGCTTCAAATAATAGCTAGAGTCAAGTTAAGGATCACTGCAAATGTTTTCCGCGGCGATCGAATAGGTAGTTAGGCATTTTTTGTCATATTTTGCTCATTTCTGTTTGAGGAATTGCCGAAAACTCCTACATTTTGAATATATAATCATTTGTTGAAGTACCCTAATTTTTTATTTATTTGTTATCTTGAAATATTAAGCATTGTCAATCCATGTATCGATCAAATAGGTAGTTAGTTAATTTGACCTTCTTAAAGTTATTTCTACTCGAAGAACCTTAGGAAAATTGCGACTTTTATATAGATAACACTATGTTGATGTATGATCATTTTTTTATTAATTATTACGCTTCAAATAATAGCTGGAATCAAGTTAAGGATCACAGCAAATCTTTTGCGTGGCGATCAAATATGTATTTAGGTATTTTTTGTCATATTTTGCTCATTTCTGTGTGACCAATTGCCGAAAACTTCTACCTATTGAATTTATAATCATTTGTTGAAGTATCCTATTTTTTTATTTATTAGTTATCTTAAAATATTAAGCATTGTCAATCCATGTATCGATCAAATAGGTAGTTAGTTAATGTGACCTTCTTAAAGTCAATTCTACTCGTAGAACCTTAGGAAAATTGCGACTTTTGTATAGATAATACTATGTTGATGTATGATCATTTTTTTATTAATTATTACGCTTCAAATAATAGCTGGAATCAAGTTAAGGATCACTGCAAATGTTTTGCGTGGCGATCAAATTGGTATTTAGGCATTTTTTGTCATATTTTGCTCATTTCTGTGTGACCAATTGCCGAAAACTTCTACCTATAGAATTTATAATCCTTTGTTGAAGTATCCTAATTTTTTATTTATTAGTTATCTTGAAATATTAAGCATTGTCAATCCATGTATCGATCAAATAGGTAGTTAGTTAATTTTACCTTCTTAAAGTCATTTCTACTCGAAGAACCATTAGAAAATTGCGACTTTTGTATAGATAGCAATATGTTGATGTAAGATCATTTTTTTATTAATTATTACGATTCAAATAATAGCTAGAGTCAAGTTAAGGATCACTGCAAATGTTTTGCGCGACGATCAAATAGGTAGTTAGGCATTTTTTGTCATATTTTGCTCATTTCTGTTTGACGAATTGCCGAAAACTCCTACATATTGAATATATAATCCTTTGTTGAAGTATCCTTATTTTTTATTTATTAGTTATCTTGAAATTTTAAGCATTTTCAATCCATGTATCGATCAAATAGGTAGTTAGTTAATTTTACCTTCTTAAAGTCATTTCTACTCGAAGAAACTTAGGAAAATTTCGACTTTTGTATATATAACACTATGTTGATGTATGATCATTTTTTTATTTATTATTACGCTTCAAATAATAGCTAGAGTCAAGTTAAGGATCACTGCAAATGTTTTCCGCGGCGATCGAATAGGTAGTTAGGCATTTTTTGTCATATTTTGCTCATTTCTGTTTGAGGAATTGCCGAAAACTCCTACATTTTGAATATATAATCATTTGTTGAAGTACCCTAATTTTTTATTTATTTGTTATCTTGAAATATTAAGCATTGTCAATCCATGTATCGATCAAATAGGTAGTTAGTTAATTCGACCTTAGGAAAATTGCGACTTTTATATAGATAACACTATGTTGATGTATGATCATTTTTTTATTAATTATTACGCTTCAAATAATAGCTGGAATCAAGTTAAGGATCACTGCAAATGTTTTGCGCGGCGATCAAATAGGTAGTTAGGCATTTTTTGTCATATTTTGCTCATTTCTGTGTGACCAATTGCCGAAAACTCCTACATATTGAATATATAATCCTTTGTTGAAGTATCCTAATTTTTTATTTATTAGTTATCTTGAAATATTAAGCATTGTCAATCCATGTATCGATCAAATAGGTAGTTAGTTAATTTTACCTTCTTAAAGTCATTTCTACTCGAAGAACCATAAGAAAATTGCGACTTTTGTATAGATAACAATATGTTGATGTAAGATCATTTTTTTATTAATTATTACGATTCAAATAATAGCTAGAGTCAAGTTAAGGATCACTGCAAATGTTTTGCGCGACGATCAAATAGGTAGTTAGGCATTTTTTGTCATATTTTGCTCATTTCTGTTTGACGAATTGCCGAAAACTCCTACATATTGAATATATAATCCTTTGTTGAAGTATCCTTATTTTTTATTTATTAGTTATCTTGAAATTTTAAGCATTGTCAATCCATGTGTCGATCAAAAAGGTAGTTAGTTAATTTTACCTTCTTAAAGTCATTTCTACTCGAAGAACCTTAGGAAAATTGCGACTTTTGTATAGATAACACTATGTTGATATATGATCATTTTTTTATTTATTATTACGCTTCAAATAATAGCTAGAGTCAAGTTAAGGATCACTGCAAATGTTTTGCGCGGCGATCAAATAGGTAGTTATGCATTTTTTGTCATATTATGCTCATTTCTGTTTGACGAATTGCCGAAAACTCCTACCTATTGAATATATAATCCTTTGTTGCAGTACCCTAATTTTTTATTTATTATTTTTCTTGAAATATTAAGCATTGTCAATCCATGTATCGATCAAATAAGTTGTTAGTTAATTTGACCTTTTTAAGGTCATTTCTACTCGAAGAACCTTAGGAAAATTGCGACTTTTGTATAGATAAAACTATGTTGATGTATGATCATTTCTTTATTAATTATTACGCTTCAAATAATAGCTAGAGTCAAGTTAAGGATCACTGCAAATGTTTTGCGCGGCGATCAAATAGGTAGTTAGGCATTTTTTGTCATATTTTGCTCATTTCTGTTTGACGAATTGCCGAAAACTCCCACCTATTGAATATATAATCCTTTGTTGAAGTATCATAACTTTTTATTTATTAGTTATCTTGAAATTTTAAGCATTGTCAATCCATGTATCGATCAAATAGGTAGTTAGTTAATTTTACCTTCTTAAAGTCATTTCTACTCGAAGAACCTTAGGAAAATTGCGACTTTTGTATAGATAACACTATGTTGATGTATAATCATTTTTTTATTTATTATTACGCTTCAAATAATAGCTAGAGTCAAGTTAAGGATAACTGCAAATGTTTTGCGCGGCGATCAAATAGGTAGTTAGGCTTTTTTTGTCATATTAGGCTCATTTCTGTTTGACGAATTGCCGAAAACTCCCACCTATAGAATATATAATCCTTTGTTGCAGTACCCTAATTTTTTATTTATTAGTTTTATTGAAATATTAAGCATTGCCAATCCATGTATCGATCAAATAGGTTGTTAGTTAATTTGACCTTCTTAAGGTCATTTCTACTCGAAGAACCTTAGGAAAATTGCGACTTTTGTATAGATAACACTATGTTGATGTATAATCATTTTTTTTATTTATTATTACGCTTCAAATAATAGCTAAAGTCAAGTTAAGGATCACTGCAAATGTTTTGCGCGGCGATCAAATAGGTAGTTAGGCATTTTTTGTCATATTATGCTCCTTTCTGTTTGAGGAATTGCCGAAAACTCCTACATATTGAATATATAATCATTTGTTGAAGTACCCTAATTTTTTATTTATTTGTTATCTTGAAATATTAAGCATTGTCAATCCATGTATCGATCAAATAGGTAGTTAGTTAATGTGACCTTCTTAAAGTCAATTCTACTCGTAGAACCTTAGGAAAATTGCGACTTTTGTATAGATAATACTATGTTGATGTATGATCATTTTTTTATTAATTATTACACTTCAAATAATAGCTGGAATCAAGTTAAGGATCACTGCAAATGTTTTGCGCGACGATCAAATAGGTAGTTAGGCATTTTTTGTCATATTAGGCTCATTTCTGTTTGACGAATTGCCGAAAACTCCCACCTATTGAATATATAATCCTTTGTTGGAGTACCCTAATTTTTTATTTATTAGTTTTCTTGAAATATTAAGCATTGTCAATCCATGTATCGATCATATAGGTTGTTAGTTAATTTGACCTTCTTAAGGTCTTTTCCACTCGAAGAACCTTAGGAAAATTGCGACTTTTGTATAGATAACACTATGTTGATGTATGATCATTTTTTTATTAATTATTACGCTTCAAATAATAGCTAGAGTCAAGTTAAGGATCACTGCAAATGTTTTGCGCGGCGATCAAATAGGTAGTTAGGCATTTTTTGTCATATTTTGCTCATTTTTGTTTGACCAATTGCCGAAAACTCCTACCTATCGAATATATAATCCTTTGTTGATGTATAATAATTTTTTATTTATTAGTTATCTTGAAATATTAAGCATTGTCAATCCATGTATCGATCAAATAGGTAGTTAGTTAATTTGACCTTCTTAAAGTCATTTCTACTCGAAGAACCTAAGGAAAATTGCGACTTTTGTATAGATAACACTATGTTGATGTATGATCATTTTTTTATTAATTATTACGCTTCAAATAATAGCTAGAGTCAAGTTAAGGATCACTGCAAATGTTTTGCGCGGCGATCAAATAGGTAGTTAGGCATTTTTTGTCATATTTTGCTCATTTCTGTTTGACGAATTGCCGAAAACTCCTACATATTGAATATATAATCCATTGTTGAAGTATCCTTATTTTTTATTTATTAGTTATCTTGAAATTTTAAGCATATTCAATCCATGTATCGATCAAATAGGTAATTAGTTAATTTTAACTTCTTAAAGTCATTTCTACTCGAAGAACCATAGGAAAATTGCGACTTTTGTATAGATAACACTATGTTGATGTATGATCATTTTTTATTTATTATTACGCTTCAAATAATAGCTAGAGTCAAGTTAAGGATCACTGCAAATATTTTGCGCGACGATCAAATAGGTAGTTAGGCATTTTTTGTCATAGTATGCTCATTTCTGTTTGACGAATTGCCGAAAACTCCTACCTATTGAATATATAATTCTTTGTTGAAGTACCCTATTTTTTTATTTATTAGTTATCTTTAAATATTAAGCATTGCCAATCCATGTATCGATCAAATAGGTAGTTAGTTAATTTTACCTTCTTAAAGTTATTTCTACTCGAAGAACCTTAGGAAAATTGCGACTTTTGTATAGATAACACTATGTTGATGTATGATCATTTTTTTATTAATTATTATGCTTCAAATAATAGCTAGAGTCAAGTTAAGGATCACTGCAAATGTTTTGCGCGGCGATCAAATAGGTAGTTAGGCATTTTTTGTCATATTTTGCTCATTTCTGTTTGACGAATTGCCGAAAACTCCTACATATTGAATATATAATCCTTTGTTGAAGTATGATTATTTTTTATTTATTAGTTATCTTGAAATTTTAAGCATTGTCAATCCATGTATCGATCAAATAGTTAGTTAGTTAATTTAACCTTCTTAAAGTCATTTCTACTCGAAGAACCATAGGAAAATTGCGACTTTTGTATAGATAACCATATGTTGATGTAAGATCATTTTTTTATTAATTATTACGCTTCAAATAATAGCTAGAGTCAAGTTAAGGATCACTGCAAATGTTTTGCGCGACGATCAAATAGGTAGTTAGGCATTTTTTGTCATATTTTGCTCATTTCTGTTTGACGAATTGCCGAAAACTCCTACATATTGAATATATAATCCTTTGTTGAAGTATCCTTATTTTTTATTTATTAGTTATCTTGAAATTTTAAGCATTGTCAATCCATGTGTCGATCAAAAAGGTAGTTAGTTAATTTTACCTTCTTAAAGTCATTTCTACTCGAAGAACCTTAGGAAAATTGCGACTTTGGTATAGATAACACTATGTTGATGTATAATCATTTTTTTATTTATTATTACGCTTCAAATAATAGCTAAAGTCAAGTTAATGATCACTGCAAATGTTTTGCGCGGCGATCAAATAGGTAGTTAGGCATTTTTTGTCATATTATGCTCCTTTCTGTTTGAGGAATTGCCGAAAACTCCTACATATTGAATATATAATCCATTGTTGAAGTATCCTTATTTTTTATTTATTAGTTATCTTGAAATTTTAAGCATATTCAATCCATGTATCGATCAAATAGGTAATTAGTTAATTTTAACTTCTTAAAGTCATTTCTACTCGAAGAACCATAGGAAAATTGCGACTTTTGTATAGATAACACTATGTTGATGTATGATCATTTTTTATTTATTATTACGCTTCAAATAATAGCTAGAGTCAAGTTAAGGATCACTGCAAATATTTTGCGCGGCGATCAAATAGGTAGTTAGGCATTTTTTGTCATAGTATGCTCATTTCTGTTTGACGAATTGCCGAAAACTCCTACCTATTGAATATATAATTCTTTGTTGAAGTACCCTATTTTTTTATTTATTAGTTATCTTTAAATATTAAGCATTGCCAATCCATGTATCGATCAAATAGGTAGTTAGTTAATTTTACCTTCTTAAAGTTATTTCTACTCGAAGAACCTTAGGAAAATTGCGACTTTTGTATAGATAACACTATGTTGATGTATGATCATTTTTTTATTAATTATTATGCTTCAAATAATAGCTAGAGTCAAGTTAAGGATCACTGCAAATGTTTTGCGCGGCGATCAAATAGGTAGTTAGGCATTTTTTGTCATATTTTGCTCATTTCTGTTTGACGAATTGCCGAAAACTCCTACATATTTAATATATAATCCTTTGTTGAAGTATCATTATTTTTTATTTATTAGTTATCTTGAAATTTTAAGCATTGTCAATCCATGTGTCGATCAAATAGGTAGTTAGTTAATTTTACCTTCTTAAAGTCATTTCTACTCGAAGAACATTAGGAAAATTGCGACTTTTGTATAGATAACACTATGTTGATGTATGATCATTTTTTTATTTATTATTACGCTTCAAATAATAGCTAGAGTCTAGTTAAGGATCACTGCAAATGGTTTGCGCGACGATCAAATAGGTAGTTAGGCATTTTTTGTCTTATTATGCTCATTTCTGTTTGACGAAATGCCGAAAACTCCTACCTATTGAATATATAATCCTTTGTTGAAGTACCCTAATTTTTTATTTATTAGTTATCTTTAAATATTAAGCATTGCCAATCCATGTATCGATCAAATAGGTAATTAGTTAATTTGACCTTCTTAAAGTCATTTCTACTCGAAGAACCTTAGGAAAATTGCGACTTTTGTATAGATAACACTATGTTGATGTATGATCATTTTTTTATTAATTATTATGCTTCAAATAATAGCTAGAGTCATGTTAAGGATCACTGCAAATGTTTTGCGCGGCGATCAAATAGGTAGTTAGGCATTTTTTGTCATATTTTGCTCATTTCTGTTTGACGAATTGCCGAAAACTCCTACATATTGAATATATAATCCTTTGTTGAAGTATCCTTATTTTTTGTTTATTAGTTATCTTGAAATTTTAAGCACTGTCAATCCATGTGTCGATCAAAAAGGTAGTTAGTTAATTTTACCTTCTTAAAGTCATTTCTCCTCGAAGAACTTTAGGAAAATTGCGACTTTTTTATAGATAACACTATGTTGATATATGATCATTTTTTTATTTATTATTACGCTTCAAATTATAGCTAGAGTCAAGTTAAGGATCACTGCAAATGTTTTGCGCGGCGATCAAATAGGTAGTTATGCATTTTTTGTCATATTATGCTCATTTCTGTTTGACGAATTGCCGAAAACTCCCACCTATTGAATATATAATCCTTTGTTGCAGTACCCTAATTTTTTATTTATTTGTTTTCTTGAAATATTAAGCATTGTCAATCCATGTATCGATCAAATATGTTGTTAGTTAATTTGACCTTTTTAAGGTCATTTCTACTCGAAGAACCTTAGGAAAATTGCGACTTTTGTATAGATAAAACTATGTTGATGTATGCTCATTTTTTTATTAATTATTGCGCTTCAAATAATAGCTAGAGTCAAGTTAAGGATCACTGCAAATGTCTTGCGCGGCGATCAAATAGGTAGTTAGGCATTTTTTGTCATATTTTGCTCATTTCTGTTTGACGAATTGCCGAAAACTCCCACCTATTGAATATATAATCCTTTGTTGAAGTATCATAATTTTTTATTTATTAGTTATCTTGAAATTTTAAGCATTGTCAATCCATGTATCGATCAAATAGGTAGTTAGTTAATTTTACCTTCTTAAAGTCATTTCTACTCGAAGAACCTTAGGAAAATTGCGACTTTTGTATAGATAAAACTATGTTGATGTATGCTCATTTTTTTATTAATTATTGCGCTTCAAATAATAGCTAGAGTCAAGTTAAGGATCACTGCAAATGTTTTGCGCGGCAATCAAATAGGTAGTTAGGCATTTTTTGTCATATTTTGCTCATTTCTGTTTGACGAATTGCCGAAAACTCCCACCTATTGAATATATGATCCTCTGTTGAAGTATCCTAATTTTTTATTTATTAGTTATCTTGAAATTTTAACCATTGTCAATCCATGTATCGATCAAATAGGTAGTTAGTTAATTTTACCTTCTTAAAGTCATTTCTACTCGAAGAACCTTAGGAAAATTGCGACTTTTGTATAGATAACACTATGTTGATGTATAATCATTTTTTTATTTATTATTACGCTTCAAATAATAGCTAAAGTCAAGTTAAGGATCACTGCAAATGTTTTGCGCGGCGATCAAATAGGTAGTTAGGCATTTTTTCTCATATTATGCTCCTTTCAGTTTGAGGAATTGCCGAAAACTCCTACATATTGAATATATAATCATTTGTTGAAGTATCCTAATTTTTTATTTATTTGTTATCTTGAAATATTAAGCATTGTCAATCCATGTATCGATCAAATAGGTAGTTAGTTAATTTGACCTTCTTAAAGTTATTTCTACTCGAAGTACCTTAGGAAAATTGCGACTTTTTTATAGATAACACTATGTTGATGTATGATCATTTTTTTATTAATTATTACGATTCAAATAATAGCTGGAATCAAGTTAAGGATCACTGCAAATGTTTTGCTTGGCGATCAAATAGGTATTTAGGCATTTTTTGTCATATTTTGCTCATTTCTGAGTGACCAATTGCCGAAAACTTCTACCTATTGAATTTATAATCCTTTGTTGAAGTATCCTAATTTTTTATTTATTAGTTATCTTGAAATATTAAGCATTGTCAATCCATGTATCGATCAAATAGGTAGTTAGTTAATGTGACCTTCTTAAAGTCAATTCTACTCGTAGAACCTTGGGAAAATTGCGACTTTTGTATAGATAATACTATGTTGATGTATGATCATTTTTTTATTAATTATTACGCTTCAAATAATAGCTGGAATCAAGTTAAGGATCACTGCAAATGTTTTGCGTGGCGATCAAATAGGTATTTAGGCTTTTTTTGTCATATTTTGCTCATTTCTGTGTGACCAATTGCCGAAAACTTCTACCTATTGAATTTATAATCCTTTGTTGAAGTATCATAATTTTTTATTTATTAGTTATCTTGAAATATTAAGCATTGTCAATCCATGTATCGATCAAATAGGTAGTTAGTTAATTTTACCTTCTTAAAGTCATTTCTACTCGAAGAACCATAGGAAAATTGCGACTTTTGTATAGATAACAATATGTTGATGTAAGATCATTTTTTTATTAATTATTACGCTTCAAATAATAGCTAGAGTCAAGTTAAGGATCACTGCAAATGTTTTGCGCGACGATCAAATAGGTAGTTAGGCATTTTTTGTCATATTTTGCTCATTTCTGTTTGACGAATTGCCGAAAACTCCTACATATTGAATATATAATCCTTTGTTGAAGTATCCTTATTTTTTATTTATTAGTTATCTTGAAATTTTAAGCATTGTCAATCCATGTGTCGATCAAAAAGGTAGTTAGTTAATTTTACCTTCTTTAAGTCATTTCTACTCGAAGAACCTTAGGAAAATTGCGACTTTTGTATAGATAACACTATGTTGATGTATAATCATTTTTTTATTTATTATTACGCTTCAAATAATAGCTAAAGTCAAGTTAAGGATCACTGCAAATGTTTGCGCGGCGATCAAATAGGTAGTTAGGCATTTTTTGTCATATTATGCTCCTTTCTGTTTGAGGAATTGCCGAAAACTCCTACATATTGAATATATAATCATTTGTTGAAGTACCCTAATTTTTTATTTATTTGTTATCTTGAAATATTAAGCATTGTCAATCCATGTATCGATCAAATAGGTAGTTAGTTAATTTGACCTTCTTAAAGTTATTTCTTCTCGAAGAACCTTAGGAAAATTGCGACTTTTTTATAGATAACACTATGTTGATGTATGATCATTTTTTTATTAATTATTACGCTTCAAATAATAGCTGGAATCAAGTTAAGGATCACTGCAAATGTTTTGCGTGGCGATTAAATAGGTATTTAGGCATTTTTTGTCATATTATGCTCATTTCTGTTTGACGAAATGCGGAAAACTCCTACCTATTGAATATATAATCCTTTGTTGAAGTACCCTAATTTTTTATTTTTTATTTATCTTTAAATATTAAGCATTGCCAATCCATGTATCGATCAAATAGGTAATTAGTTAATTTGACCTTCTTAAAGTCATTTCTACTCGAAGAACCTTAGGAAAATTGCGACTTTTGTATAGATAACACTATGTTGATGTATGATCATTTTTTTATTAATTATTACGCTTCAAATAATAGCTGGAGTCATGTTAAGGATCACTGCAAATGTTTTGCGCGGCGATCAAATAGGTAGTTAGGCATTTTTTGTCATATTTTGCTCATTTCTGTTTGACGAATTGCCGAAAACTCCAACCTATTGAATATATAATCCTTTGTTGAAGTATCCAAATTTTTTATTTATTAGTTATCTTGAAATATTAAGCATTGTCAATCCATGTATCGATCAAATAGGTAGTTAGTTAATTTTACCTTCTTAAAGTCATTTCTACTCGAAGAACCTTAGGAAAATTGCGACTTTTGTATAGATAACACTATGTTGATGTATGATCATTTTTTTATTTATTATTACGCTTCAAATAATAGCTAGAGTCAAGTTAAGGATCACTGCAAATGTTTTCCGCGGCGATCGAATAGGTAGTTAGGCATTTTTTGTCATATTTTGCTCATTTCTGTTTGACGAATTGCCGAAAACTCCTACATATTGAATATATAATCCTTTGTTGAAGTAACCTTATTTTTTATTTATTAGTTATCTTGAAATTTTAAGCATTGTCAATCCATGTATCGATCAAATAGGTAGTTAGTTAATTTTACCTTCTTAAAGTCATTTCTACTCGAAGAACCTTAGGAAAATTGCGACTTTTGTATAGATAACACTATGTTGATGTATGATCATTTTTTTATTTATTATTACGCTTCAAATAATAGCTAGAGTCAAGTTAAGGATCACTGCAAATGTTTTCCGCGGCGATCGAATAGGTAGTTAGGCATTTTTTGTCATATTTTGCTCATTTCTGTTTGACGAATTGCCGAAAACTCCTACATATTGAATATATAATCCTTTGTTGAAGTAACCTTATTTTTTATTTATTAGTTATCTTGAAAATTTAAGTATTGTCAATCCATGTATCGATCAAATAGGTAGTTAGTTAATTTTAACTTCTTAAAGTCATTTCTACTCGAAGAACCTTAGGAAAATTGCGACTTTTGTATAGATAACACTGTGTTGATGTATGATCATTTTTTATTTATTATTACGCTTCAAATAATAGCTAGAGTCAAGTTAAGGATCACTGCAAATGTTTTGTGCGGCGATCAAATAGGTAGTTAGGCATTTTTTGTCATAGTATGCTCATTTCTGTTTGACGAATTGCCGAAAACTCCTATCTATTGAATATATAATTCTTTGTTGAAGTACCCTATTTTTTTATTTATTAGTTATCTTTAAATATTAAGCATTGCCAATCCATGTATCGATCAAATGGGTAGTTAGTTAATTTTACCTTCTTAAAGTCATTTCTACTCGAAGAACCTTAGGAAAATTGCGACTTTTGTATAGATAACACTATGTTGATGTATGATCATTTTTATATTAATTATTATGCTTCAAATAATAGCTAGAGTTGAGTTAAGGATCACTGCAAATGTTTTGCGCGGCGATCAAATAGGTAGTTAGGCATTTTTTGTCATATTTAGCTCATTTCTGTTTGACGAATTGTCGAAAACTCATACATATTGAATATATAATCCTTTGTTGAAGTATCCTTATTTTTTATTTATTAGTTATCTTGAAATTTTAAGCATTGTCAATCAATGTATCGATCAAATAGGTAGTTAGTGAATTTTACCTTCTTAAAGTCATTTCTACTCGAAGAACCTTTGGAAAATTGCGACTTTTGTATAGATAACACTATGTTGATGTATAATCATTTTTTATGTATTATTACGCTTCAAATAATAGCTAAAGTCAAGTTAAGAATCATTGCAAATGTTTTGCGCGGCGATCAAATAGGTAGTTAGGCATTTTTTGTCATATTATGCTCATTTCTATTTGACGAATTGCCGAAAACTCCTACCTATTGAATATATAATCGTTTGTTGAAGTACCCTACTTTTTTATTTATTAGTTATCTTTAAATATTAAGCATTGCCAATCCATGTATCGATCAAATAGGTAGTTAGTTAATTTGACCTTCTTAAAGTCATTTCTATTCGAAGAACCTCAGGAAAATTGCGACTTTTGTATAGATAACACTATGTTGATGTATGATCATTTTTTTTATTAATTATTACGCTTCAAATAATAGCTTGAGTCAAGTTAAGGATCACTGCAAATGTTTTGCGCGGCGATCAAATAGGTAGTTAGGCATTTTTTGTCATATTATGCTCATTTCTATTTGACGAATTGCCGAAAACTCCTACCTATTGAATATATAATCGTTTGTTGAAGTACCCTACTTTTTTATTTATTAGTTATCTTGAAATTTTAAGCATTGTCAATCCATGTATCGATCAAATAGGTTGTTAGTTAATTTTACCTTCTTAAAGTCATTTCTACTCGAAGAACCTTAGGAAAATTGCGACTTTTGTATAGGTAACACTATGTTGATGTATAATCATTTTTTTATTTATTATTACGCTTCAAATAATAGCTAGAGTCAAGTTAAGGATAACTGCAAATGTTTTGCGCGGCGATCAAATAGGTAGTTAGGCATTTTTTGTCATATTAGGCTCATTTCTATTTGACGAATTGCCGAAAACTCCCACCTATTGAATATATAATCCTTTGTTGCAGTACCCTAATTTTTTATTTATTAGTTTTCTTGAAATATTAAGCATTGTCAATCCATGTATCGATCAAATAGGTTGTTAGTTAATTTGACCTTCTTAAGGTCATTTCTACTCGAAGAACCTTAGGAAAATTGCGACTTTTGTATAGATAAAACTATGTTGGTGTATGCTCATTTTTTTATTAATTATTACGCTTCAAATAATAGCTAGAGTCAAGTTAAGGATCACTGCAAATGTTTTGCGCGGCGATCAAATAGGTAGTTAGGCATTTTTTGTCATATTTTGCTCATTTCTGTTTGACGAATTGCCGAAAGCTCCCACCTATTGAATATATAATCCTTTGTTGAAGTATCTTAATTTTTTATTTATTAGTTATCTTGAAATTTTAAGCATTGTCAATCCATGTATCGATCAAATAGGTAGTTAGTTAATTTTACCTTCTTAAAGTAATTTCTACTCGAAGAACCTTAGGAAAATTGCGACTTTTGTATAGATAACACTATGTTGATGTATAATCATTTTTTTATTTATTATTACGCTTCACATAATAGCTAGAGTCAAGTTAAGGATAACTACAAATGTTTTGCGCGACGATCAAATAGGTAGTTAGGCTTTTTTTGTCATATTAGGCTCATTTCTATTTGACGAATTGCCGAAAACTCCCACCTATTGAATATATAATCCTTTGTTGCAGTACCCTAATTTTTTATTTATTAGTTTTCGTGAAATATTAAGCATTGTCAATCCATGTATCGATCAAATAGGTTGTTAGTTAATTTGACCTTCTTAAGGTCATTTCTACTCGAAGAACCTTAGGAAAATTGCGACTTTTGTATAGATAAAACTATGTTGATGTATGCTCATTTTTTTATTAATTATTACGCTTCAAATAATAGCTAGAGTCAAGTTAAGGATCACTGCAAATGTTTTGCGCGGCGATCAAATAGGTAGTTAGTCATTTTTTGTCATATTTTGCTCATTTCTGTTTGACGAATTGCCGAAAACTCCTACATATTGAATATATAATCCTTTGTTGAAGTATCCTAATTTTTTATTTACTAGTTATCTTGAAATTTTAAGCATTGTCAATCAATGTATCGATCAAATAGGTAGTTAGTGAATTTTACCTTCTTAAAGTCCTTTCTACTCGAAGAACCTTTGGAAAATTGCGACTTTTGTATAGATAACACTATGTTGATGTATAATCATTTTTTTATGTATTATTACGCTTCAAATAATAGCTAAAGTCAAGTTAAAGATCATTGCAAATGTTTTACGCGGCGATCAAATAGGTAGTTAGGCATTTTTTGTCATATTATGCTCATTTCTATTTGACGAATTGCCGAAAACTCCTACCTATTGAATATATAATCGTTTGTTGAAGTACCCTACTTTTTTATTTATTAGTTATCTTTAAAAATTAAGCATTGCCAATCCATGTATCGATCAAATAGGTAGTTAGTTAATTTGACCTTCTTAAAGTCATTTCTATTCGAAGAACCTTAGGAAAATTGCGAATTTTGTATAGATAACACTATGTTGATGTATGATCATTTTTTTATTAATTATTACGCTTCAAATAATAGCTAGAGTCAAGTTAAGGATCACTGCAAATGTTTTGCGCGGTGATCAAATAGGTAGTTAGGCATTTTTTGTCATATTTTGCTTATTTATGTTTGACGAATTACCGAAAACTCCTACCTATTGAATTTATAATCCTTTGTTGAAGTATCCTAATTTTTTATTTATTAGATATCTTTAAATATTAAGCATTGTCAATCCATGTATCGATCAAATAGGTAGTTAGTTAATGTGACCATCTTAAAGTCAATTCTACTCGTAGAACCTTAGGAAAATTGCGACTTTTGTATAGATAATACTATGTTGATGTCTGATCATTTTTTTATTAATTATTACGCTTCAAATAATAGCTGGAATCAAGTTAAGGATCACTGCAAATGTTTTGGGTGGCGATCAAATAGGTATTTAGGCATTTTTTGTCATATTTTGCTCATTTCTGTGTGACCAATTGTCGAAAACTTCTACCTATTGAATTTATAATCCTTTGTTGAAGTATCCTAATTTTTTATTTATTAGTTATCTTGAAATATTAAGCATTGTCAATCCATGTATCGATCAAATAGGTAGTTAGTTAATTTTACCTTCTTAAAGTAATTTCTACTCGAAGAACATTAGGAAAATTGCGACTTTTGTATAGATAACACTGTGTTGATGTAGGATCATTTTTTATTTATTATTACGCTTCAAATAATAGCTAGAGTCAAGTTAAGGATAACTGCAAATGTTTTACGCGGCGATCAAATAGGTAGTTAGGCTTTTTTTGTCATATTAGGCTCATTTCTGTTTGACGAATTGCCGAAAACTCCCACCTATTGAATATATAATCCTTTGTTGCAGTACCCTAATTTTTTATGTATTAGTTTTCTTGAAATATTAAGCATTGTCAATCCATGTATCGATCAAATAGGTTGTTAGTTAATTTGACCTTCTTAAGGTCATTTCTACTCGAAAAACCTTAGGAAAATTGCGACTTTTGTATAGATAAAACTATGTTGATGTATGCTCATTTTTTTATTAATTATTACGCTTCAAATAATAGCTAGTGTCAAGTTAAGGATTACTGCAAATGTTTTGCGCGGCGATCAAATAGGTAGTTAGTCATTTTTTGTCATATTTTGCTCATTTCTGTTTGATGAATTGCCGAAAACACCCACCTATTGAATATATAATCCTTTGTTGAAGTATCCTAATTTTTTATTTATTAGTTATCTTGAAATTTTAAGCATTGTCAATCCATGTATCGATCAAATAGGTAGTTAGTTAATTTTACCTTCTTAAAGTCATTTCTACTAGAAGAACCTTAGGAAAATTGCGACTTTTGTATAGATAACACTATGTTGATGTATAATCATTTTTTTATTTATTATTACACTTCAAATAATAGCTAAATTCAAGTTAAGGATCACTGCAAATGTTTTGCGCGGCGATCAAATAGGTATTTAGGCATTTTTTGTCATATTATGCTCCTTTCTGTTTGAGGAAGTGCCGAAAACTCCTACATATTGAATATATAATCATTTGTTGAAGTACCCTAATTTTTTATTTGTTTGTTATCTTGAAATATTAAGCATTGTCAATCCATGTATCGATCAAATAGGTAGTTAGTTAATTTGACCTTCTTAAAGTTATTTCTACTCGAAGAACCTTAGGAAAATTGCGACTTTTTTTTATAGATAACACTATGTTGATGTATGATCATTTTTTTATTAATTATTACGCTTCAAATAATAGCTAGAGTCAAGTTATGGATCACTGCAAATATTTTGCGCGGCGATCAAATATGTAGTTAGGCATTTTTTGTCATATTATGGTCATTTCTATTTGACGAATTGCCGAGAACTCCTACCTATTGAATATATAATTCTTCGTTGAAGTACCTAATTTTTTATTTATTAGTTTTCTTTAAATATTAAGCATTGTCAATCCATGTATCGATCAAATAGGTAGTTAGTTAATGTGACCTTCTTAAAGTCAATTCTACTCGTAGAACCTTAGGAAAATTGCGACTTTTGTATAGATAATACTATGTTGATGTATGATCATTTTTTTATTAATTATTACGCTTCAAATAATAGCTGGAATCAAGTTAAGGATCACTGCAAATGTTTTGGGTGGCGATCAAATAGGTATTTAGGCATTTTTTGTCATATTTTGCTCATTTCTGTGTGACCAATTGTCGAAAACTTCTACCTATTGAATTTATAATCCTTTGTTGAAGTATCCTAATTTTTTATTTATTAGTTATCTTGAAATATTAAGCCTTGTCAATCTATGTATCGATCAAATAGGTAGTTAGTTAATTTTACCTTCTTAAAGTCATTTCTAACCGAAGAACCTTAGGAAAATTGCGACTTTTGTATAGAAAACACTGTGTTGATGTATGATCATTTTTTATTTATTATTACGCTTCAAATAATAGCTGGAGTCAAGTTAAGGATCACTGCAAATGTTTTGCGCGGCGATCAAATATGTAGTTAGGCATTTTTTGTCATAGTATGCTCATTTCTGTTTGACGAATTGCCGAAAACTCCTACCTATTGAATATATAATTCTTTGTTGAAGTACCCTATTTTTTTATTTATTAGTTATATTTAAATATTAAGCATTGTCAATCCATGTATCGATCAAATGGGTAGTTAGTTAATTTTACCTTCTTAAAGTCATTTCTACTCGAAGAACCTTAGGAAAATTGCGACTTTTGTATATATAACACTATGTTGATGTATGATCATTTTTATATTAATTATTATGCTTCAAATAATAGCTAGAGTCAAGTTAAGGATCACTGCAAATGTTTTGCGCGGCGATCAAATAGGTAGTTAGGCATTTTTTGTCATATTTTGCTCTTTTCTGTTTGACGAATTGCCGAAAACTCCAACATATTGAATATATAATCCTTTGTTGAAGTATCCTTATTTTTTATTTATTAGTTATCTTGAAATTTTAAGCATTTTCAATCAATGTATCGATCAAATAGGTAGTTAGTGAATTTTACCTTCTTAAAGTCATTTCTACTCGAAGAACCTTTGGAAAATTGCGACTTTTGTATAGATAACACTATGTTGATGTATAATCATTTTTTTATGAATTATTACGCTTCAAATAATAGCTAAAGTCAAGTTAAAAATCATTGCAATTGTTTTGCGCGGCGATCAAATTGGTAGTTAGGCATTTTTTGTCATATTATGCTCATTTCTATTTGACGAATTGCCGAAAACTCCTACCTATTGAATATATAATCGTTTGTTGAAGTACCCTACTTTTTTATTTATTAGTTATCTTTAAATATTAAGCATTGCCAATCCATGTATCGATCAAATAGGTAGTTAGTTAATTTGATCTTCTTAAAGTCATTTCTATTCGAAGAACCTTAGGAAAATTACGACTTTTGTATAGATAACACTATGTTGATGTATGATCATTTTTTTATTAATTATTACGCTTCAAATAATAGCTAGAGTCAAGTTAAGGATCACTGCAAATGTTTTGCGCGGTGATCAAATAGGTAGTTAGGCATTTTTTGTCATATTTTGCTTATTTCTGTTTGACGAATTACCGAAAACTCCTACCTATTGAATTTATAATCCTTTGTTGAAGTATCCTAATTTTTTATTTATTTGTTATCTTGAAATATTAAGCATTGTCAATCAATGTATCGATCAAATAGGTAGTTAGTTAATTTGACCTTCTTAAAGTTATTTCTACTCGAAGAACCTTAGGAAAATTGCGACTTTTTTTTTATAGATAACACTATGTTGATGTATCATCATTTTTTTATTAATTATTACGCTTCAAATAATAGCTAGAGTCAAGTTATGGATCACTGCAAATATTTTGCGCGGCGATCAAATAGGTAGTTAGGCATTTTTTGTCATATTATGCTCAGTTCTGTTTGACGAATTGCCGAGAACTCCTTCCTATTGAATATATAATCCTTTGTTGAATTACCTAATTTTTTATTTAGTAGTTATCTTTAAATATTAAGCATTGTCAATCCATGTATCGATCAAATAGGTAGTTAGTTAATGTGACCTTCTTAAAGTCAATTCTACTCGTAGAACCTTAGGAAAATTGCGACTTTTGTATAGATAACACTATGTTGACGTATGATCATTTCTTTATTAATTATTACGCTTCAAATAATAGCTAGAGTCAAGTTAAGGATCACTGCAAATGTTTTGCGCGGCGATCAAATAGGTAGTTAGGCATTTTTTGTCATATTTTGCTCGTTTCTGTTTGACGAATTGCCGAAAACTCCCACCTATTGAATATATAATGATTTGTTGAAGTATCCTAATTTTTTATTTATTAGTTATCTTGAAATTTTAAGCTTTGTCAATCAATGTATCGATCAAATAGGTAGTTAGTGAATTTTACCTTCTTAAAGTCATTTCTACTCGAAGAACCTTTGGAAAATTGCGACTTTTGTATAGATAACACTATGTTGATGTATAATCATTTTTTATGTATTATTAGGATTCAAATAATAGCTAAAGTCAAGTTAAGGATCAATGCAAATGTTTTTACGCGGCGATCAAATAGGTAGTTAGTCATTTTTTGTCATATTATGCTCATTTCTATTTGATGAATTGCCGAAAACTCCTTCCTATTGAATATATAATCGTTTGTTGAAGTACCCTACTTTTTTATTTATTAGTTATCTTTAAATATTAAGCATTGCCAATCCAGGTATCGATCAAATAGGTCGTTAGTTAATTTGACCTTCTTAAAGTCATTTCTATTCGAAGAACCTTAGGAAAATTGCGACTTTTGTATAGATAACACTATGTTGATGTATGATCATTTTTTTATTAATTATTATGCTTCAAATAATAGCTTGAGTCAAGTTAAGGGTCACTGCAAATGTTTTGCGCGGTGATCAAATAGGTAGTTAGGCATTTTTTGTCATATTTTGCTTATTTCTGTTTGACGAATTACCGAAAACTCCTACCTATTGAATTTATAATCCTTTGTTGAAGTATCCTAATTTTTTATTTATTAGTTATCTTGAAATTTTAAGCATTGTCAATCCATGTATCGATCAAATAGGTTGTTAGTTAATTTGACCTTCTTAAGGTCATTTCTACTCGAAGAACCTTAGGAAAATTGTGACTTTTGAATAGATAACACTATGTTGACGTATGATCATTTCTTTATTAATTATTACGCTTCAAATAATAGCTAGAGTCAAGTTAAGGATCACTGCAAATGTTTTGCGCGGCGATCAAATAGGAAGTTAGGCATTTTTTGTCATATTTTGCTCATTTCTGTTTGACGAATTGCCGAAAACTCCCACCTATTGAATATATAATCCTTTATTGAAGTATCCTAATTTTTTATTTATTAGTTATCTTGAAATTTTAAGTATTGTCAATCCATGTATCGATCAAATAGGTAGTTAGTTAATTTTACCTTCTTAAAGTCATTTCTACTCGAAGAACCTTAGGAAAATTGCGACTTTTGTATAGATAACACTATGTTGATGTATAATCTTTTTTTTATTTATTATTACGCTTCAAATAATAGCTAAAGTCAAGTTAAGGATCAGTGCAAATGTTTTGCGCGGCGATCAAATAGGTAGTTAGGCATTTTTTTGTCATATTATGCTCCTTTCTGTTTGACGAATTGCCGAAAACTCCTACCTATTTAATATATAATCATTTGTTGAAGTGCCCTAATTTTTTATTTATTTGTTATCTTGAAATATTAAGCATTGTCAATCAATGTATCGATCAAATAGGTAGTTAGTTAATTTGACCTTCTTAAAGTTATTTCTACTCGAAGAACCTTAGGAAAATTGCGACTTTTTTTTTATAGATAACACTATGTTGATGTATCATCATTTTTTTATTAATTATTACGCTTCAAATAATAGCTAGAGTCAAGTTATGGATCACTGCAAATATTTTGCGCGGCGATCAAATAGGTAGTTAGGCATTTTTTGTCATATTATGCTCAGTTCTGTTTGACGAATTGCCGAGAACTCCTGCCTATTGAATATATAATCCTTTGTTGAATTACCTAATTTTTTATTTAGTAGTTATCTTTAAATATTAAGCATTGTCAATCCATGTATCGATCAAATAGGTAGTTAGTTAATGTGACCTTCTTAAAGTCAATTCTACTCTTAGAACCTTAGGAAAATTGTGACTTTTGTATAGATAATACTATGTTGATGTATGATCATTTTTTTATTAATTATTACGCTTCAAATAATAGCTGGAATCAAGTTAAGGATCACTGCAAATGTTTTGCGTGGCGATCAAATAGGTATTTAGGCATTTTTTGTCATATTAGGCTCATTTCTGTTGGACGAATTGCCAAAAACTCCCACCTATTGAATATATAATCCTTTGTTGCAGTACCCTAATTTTTTATTTATTAGTTATCTTTAAATATTAAGCATTGTCAATCCATGTATCGATCCAATAGGTTGTTAGTTAATTTGACCTTCTTAAGGTCATTTCTACTCGAAGAACCTTAGGAAAATTGCGACTTTTGTATAGATAACACTATGTTGACGTATGATCATTTCTTTATTAATTATTACGCTTCAAATAATAGCTAGAGTCAAGTTAAGGATCACTGCAAATGTTTTGCGCGGCGATCAAATAGGTATTTAGGCATTTTTTGTCATATTTTGCTCATTTCTGTTTGACGAATTGCCGAAAACTCCCACCTATTGAATATATAATGATTTGTTGAAGTATCCTAATTTTTTATTTATTAGTTATCTTGAAATTTTAAGCATTGTCAATCAATGTATCGATCAAATAGGTAGTTAGTGAATTTTACCTTCTTAAAGTCATTTCTACTCGAAGAACCTTTGGAAAATTGCGACTTTTGTATAGATAACACTATGTTGATGTATAATCATTTTTTATGTATTATTACGATTCAAATAATAGCTAAAGTCAAGTTAAGGATCAATGCAAATGTTTTTGCGCGGCGATCAAATAGGTAGTTAGGCATTTTTTGTCATATTATGCTCATTTCTATTTGACGAATTGCCGAAAACTCCTTCCTATTGAATATATAATCGTTTGTTGAAGTACCCTACTTTTTTATTTATTAGTTTTCTTGAAATATTAAGCATTGTCAATCCATGTATCGATCAAATAGGTTGTTAGTTAATTTGACCTTCTTAAGGTCATTTCTACTCGAAGAACCTTAGGAAAATTGCGACTTTTGTATAGATAACACTATGTTGATGTATGATCATTTTTTTATTAATTATTATGCTTCAAATAATAGCTTGAGTCAAGTTAAGGATCACTGCAAATGTTTTGCGCGGTGATCAAATAGGTAGTTAGGCATTTTTTGTCATATTTTGCTTATTTCTGTTTGACGAATAACCGAAAACTCCTACCTATTGAATTTATAATCCTTTGTTGAAGTATCCTAATTTTTTATTTATTAGTTATCTTGAAATTTTAAGCATTGTCAATCCATGTATCGATCAAATAGGTTGTTAGTTAATTTTACCTTCTTAAAGTCTATTCTACTCGTAGAACCTTAGGAAAATTTTGACTTTTGTATAGATAATACTATGTTGATGTATGATCATTTTTTTATTAATTATTACGCTACAAATAATAGCTGGAATCAAGTTAAGGATCACTGCAAATGTTTTGCGTGGCGATCAAATAGGTATTTAGGCATTTTTTGTCATATTAGGCTCATTTCTGTTTGACGAATTGCCAAAAACTCCCACCTATTGAATATATAATCCTTTGTTGCAGTACCCTAATTTTTTATTTATTAGTTATCTTTAAATATTAAGCATTGTCAATCCATGTATCGATCCAATAGGTTGTTAGTTAATTTGACCTTCTTAAGGTCATTTCTACTCGAAGAACCTTAGGAAAATTGCGACTTTTGTATAGATAACACTATGTTGACGTATGATCATTTCTTTATTAATTATTACGCTTCAAATAATAGCTAGAGTCAAGTTAAGGATCACTGCAAATGTTTTGCGCGGCGATCAAATAGGTAGTTAGGCATTTTCTGTTATATTTTGCTCATTTCTGTTTGACGAATTGCCGAAAACTCCCACCAATTGAATATATAATGATTTATTGAAGTATCCTAATTTTTTATTTACTAGTTATCTTGAAATTTTAAGCATTGTCAATCAATGTATCGATCAAATAGGTAGTTAATGAATTTTACCTTCTTAAAGTCATTTCTACTCGAAGAACCTTTGGAAAATTGCGACTTTTGTATAGATAACACTATGTTGATGTATAATCATTTTTTTATGTATTATTACGCTTCAAATAATAGCTAAAGTCAAGTTAAAGATCATTGCAAATGTTTTACGCGGCGATCAAATAGGTAGTTAGGCATTTTTTGTCATATTATGCTCATTTCTATTTGACGAATTGCCGAAAACTCCTACCTATTGAATATATAATCGTTTGTTGAAGTACCCTACTTTTTTATTTATTAGTTATCTTTAAATATTAAGCATTTCCAATCCATGTATCGATCAAATAGGTAGTTAGTTAATTTGACCTTCTTAAAGTCATTTCTATTCGAAA
Organism: Rhodomyrtus psidioides; assembly: GCA_021437785.1. Lineage (NCBI taxonomy): Eukaryota > Viridiplantae > Streptophyta > Magnoliopsida > Myrtales > Myrtaceae > Rhodomyrtus > Rhodomyrtus psidioides. The sequence goes on along the minus strand of JAILYB010000062.1, from coordinate 4,584,885 downwards.
AACCTTAGGAAAATTGCGAATTTTGTATAGATAACACTATGTTGATGTATTATCATTTTTTTATTAATTATTACGCTTCAAATAATATCTAGAGTCAAGTTAAGGATCACTGCAAATGTTTTGCGCGGTGATCAAATAGGTAGTTAGGCATTTTTTGTCATATTTTGCTTATTTCTGTTTGACGAATTACCGAAAACTCCTACCTATTGAATTTATAATCCTTTGTTGAAGTATCCTAATTTTTTATTTATTAGTTATCTTGAAATTTTAAGCATTGTCAATCCATGTATCGATCAAATAGGTTGTTAGTTAATTTTACCATCTTAAAGTCATTTCTACTCGAAGAACCTTAGGAAAATTGCGACTTTTGTATAGATAACACTATGTTGATGTATAATCATTTTTTTATTTATTATTACGCTTCAAATAATAGCTAGAGTCAAGTTATGGATCACTGCATATATTTTGCGCGGCGATCAAATAGGTAGTTAGGCATTTTTTGTCATATTTTGCTCATTTCTGTTTGACGAATTGCCGAAAACTCCCACCTATTGAATATATAATCCTTTGTTGAAGTATCCCAATTTTTTATTTATTAGTTATCTTGAAATTTTAATCATTGTCAATCCATGTATCGATCAAATAGGTAGTTAGTTAATTTTACCTTCTTAAAGTCATTTCTACTCGAAGAACCTTAGGAAAATTGTGACTTTTGTATAGATAACACTATGTTGATGTATAATCATTTTTTTATTTATTATTACGCTTCAAATAATAGCTAAAGTCAAGTTAAGGATCACAGCAAATGTTTTGCGCAGCGATCAAATAGGTAGTTAGGCATTTTTTGTCATATTATGCTCCTTTCTGTTTGAGGAATTGCCGAAAACTCCTACATATTGAATATATAATCATTTGTTGAAGTACCCTAATTTTTTATTTATTTGTTATCTTGAAATATTAAGCATTGTCAATCCATGTATCGATCAAATAGGTAGTTAGTTAATTTGACCTTCTTAAAGTCATTTCTATTCGAAGAACCTTAGGAAAATTGCGAATTTTGTATAGATAACACTATGTTGATGTATGATCATTTTTTTATTAATTATTATGCTTCAAATAATAGCTTGAGTCAAGTTAAGGATCACTGCAAATGTTTTGCGCGGTGATCAAATAGGTAGTTAGGCATTTTTTGTCATATTTTGCTTATTTCTGTTTGACGAATTACCGAAAACTCCTACCTATTGAATTTATAATCCTTTGTTGAAGTATCCTAATTTTTTATTTATTAGTTATCTTGAAATTTTAAGCATTGTCAATACATGTATCGATCAAATAGGTTGTTAGTTAATTTGACCTTCTTAAGGTCATTTCTACTCGAAGAACCTTAGGAAAATTGTGACTTTTGAATAGATAACACTATGTTGACGTATGATCATTTCTTTATTAATTATTACGCTTCAAATAATAGCTAGAGTCAAGTTAAGGATCACTGCAAATGTTTTGCGCGGCGATCAAATAGGAAGTTAGGCATTTTTTGTCATATTTTGCTCATTTCTTTTTGACGAATTGCCGAAAACTCCCACCTATTGAATATATAATCCTTTATTGAAGTATCCTAATTTTTTATTTATTAGTTATCTTGAAATTTTAAGTATTGTCAATCCATGTATCGATCAAATAGGTAGTTAGTTAATTTTACCTTCTTAAAGTCATTTCTACTCGAAGAACCTTAGGAAAATTGCGACTTTTGTATAGATAACACTATGTTGATGTATAATCTTTTTTTTATTTATTATTACGCTTCAAATAATAGCTAAAGTCAAGTTAAGGATCGGTGCAAATGTTTTGCGCGGCGATCAAATTGGTAGTTAGGCATTTTTTTGTCATATTATGCTCCTTTCTGTTTGACGAATTGCCGAAAACTCCTACCTATTGTATATATAATCATTTGTTGAAGTACCCTAATTTTTTATTTATTTGTTATCTTGAAATATTAAGCATTGTCAATCAATGTATCGATCAAATAGGTAGTTAGTTAATTTGACTTTCTTAAAGTTATTTCTACTCGAAGAACCTTAGGAAAATTGCGACTTTTTTTTTATAGATAACACTATGTTGATGTATCATCATTTTTTTATTAATTATTACGCTTCAAATAATAGCTAGAGTCAAGTTATGGATCACTGCAAATATTTTGCGCGGCGATCAAATAGGTAGTTAGGCATTTTTTGTCATATTATGCTCAGTTCTGTTTGACGAATTGCCGAGAACTCCTTCCTATTGAATATATAATCCTTTGTTGAATTACCTAATTTTTTATTTAGTAGTTATCTTTAAATATTAAGCATTGTCAATCCATGTATCGATCAAATAGGTAGTTAGTTAATGTGACCTTCTTAAAGTCAATTCTACTCGTAGAACCTTAGGAAAATTGCGACTTTTGTATAGATAACACTATGTTGACGTATGATCATTTCTTTATTAATTATTACGCTTCAAATAATAGCTAGAGTCAAGCTAAGGATCACTGCAAATGTTTTGCGCGGCGATCAAATAGGTAGTTAGGCATTTTTTGTCATATTTTTCTCGTTTCTGTTTGACGAATTGCCGAAAACTCCCACCTATTGAATATATAATGATTTGTTGAAGTATCCTAATTTTTTATTTATTAGTTATCTTGAAATTTTAAGCTTTGTCAATCAATGTATCGATCAAATAGGTAGTTAGTGAATTTTACCTTCTTAAAGTCATTTCTACTCGAAGAACCTTTGGAAAATTGCGACTTTTGTATAGATAACACTATGTTGATGTATAATCATTTTTTATGTATTATTACGATTCAAATAATAGCTAAAGTCAAGTTAAGGATCAATGCAAATGTTTTTGCGCGGCGATCAAATAGGTAGTTAGGCATTTTTTGTCATATTATGCTCATTTCTATTTGACGAATTGCCGAAAACTCCTTCCTATTGAATATATAATCGTTTGTTGAAGTACCCTACTTTTTTATTTATTAGTTTTCTTGAAATATTAAGCATTGTCAATCCATGTATCGATCAAATAGGTTGTTAGTTAATTTGACCTTCTTAAGGTCATTTCTACTCGAAGAACCTTAGGAAAATTGCGACTTTTGTATAGATAACACTATGTTGATGTATGATCATTTTTTTATTAATTATTATGCTTCAAATAATAGCTTGAGTCAAGTTAAGGATCACTGCAAATGTTTTGCGCGGTGATCAAATAGGTAGTTAGGCATTTTTTGTCATATTTTGCTTATTTCTGTTTGACGAATAACCGAAAACTCCTACCTATTGAATTTATAATCCTTTGTTGAAGTATCCTAATTTTTTATTTATTAGTTATCTTGAAATTTTAAGCATTGTTAATCACAGTATCGATCAAATAGGTTGTTAGTTAATTTTACCTTCTTAAAGTCTATTCTACTCGTAGAACCTTAGGAAAATTGTGACTTTTGTATAGATAATACTATGTTGATGTATGATCATTTTTTTATTAATTATTACGCTACAAATAATAGCTGGAATCAAGATAAGGATCACTGCAAATGTTTTGCGTGGCGATCAAATAGGTATTTAGGCATTTTTTGTCATATTAGGCTCATTTCTGTTTGACGAATTGCCAAAAACTCCCACCTATTGAATATATAATCCTTTGTTGCAGTACCCTAATTTTTTATTTATTAGTTATCTTTAAATATTAAGCATTGTCAATCCATGTATCGATCCAATAGGTTGTTAGTTAATTTGACCTTCTTAAGGTCATTTCTACTCGAAGAACCTTAGGAAAATTGCGACTTTTGTATAGATAACACTATGTTGACGTATGATCATTTCTTTATTAATTATTACGCTTCAAATAATAGCTAGAGTCAAATTAAGGATCACTGCAAATGTTTTGCGCGGCGATCAAATAGGTAGTTAGGCATTTTCTGTTATATTTTGCTCATTTCTGTTTGACGAATTGCCGAAAACTCCCACCAATTGAATATATAATGATTTATTGAAGTATCCTAATTTTTTATTTACTAGTTATCTTGAAATTTTAAGCATTGTCAATCAATGTATCGATCAAATAGGTAGTTAATGAATTTTACCTTCTTAAAGTCATTTCTACTCGAAGAACCTTTGGAAAATTGCGACTTTTGTATACATAACACTATGTTGATGTATAATCATTTTTTTATGTATTATTACGCTTCAAATAATAGCTAAAGTCAAGTTAAAGATCATTGCAAATGTTTTACGCGGCGATCAAATAGGTAGTTAGGCATTTTTTGTCATATTATGCTCATTTCTATTTGACGAATTGCCGAAAACTCCTACCTATTTAATATATAATCGTTTGTTGAAGTACCCTACTTTTTTATTTATTAGTTATCTTTAAATATTAAGCATTGCCAATCCATGTATCGATCAAATAGGTAGTTAGTTAATTTGACCTTCTTAAAGTCATTTCTATTCGAAGAACCTTAGGAAAATTGCGAAATTTGTATAGATAACACTATGTTGATGTATTATCATTTTTTTATTAATTATTACGCTTCAAATAATATCTAGAGTCAAGTTAAGGATCACTGCAAATGTTTTGCGCGGTGATCAAATAGGTAGTTAGGCATTTTTTGTCATATTTTGCTTATTTCTGTTTGACGAATTACCGAAAACTCCTACCTATTGAATTTATAATCCTTTGTTGAAGTATCCTATTTTTTTATTTATTAGTTATCTTGAAATTTTAAGCATTGTCAATCCATGTATCGATCAAATAGGTTGTTAGTTAATTTTACCATCTTAAAGTCATTTCTACTCGAAGAACCTTAGGAAAATTGCGACTTTTGTATAGATAACACTATGTTGATGTATAATCATTTTTTTATTTATTATTACGCTTCAAATAATAGCTAGAGTCAAGTTATGGATCACTGCATATATTTTGCGCGGCGATCAAAATAGGTAGTTAGGCATTTTTTGTCATATTTTGCTCATTTCTGTTTGACGAATTGCCGAAAACTCCCACCTATTGAATATATAATCCTTTGTTGAAGTATCCCAATTTTTTATTTATTAGTTATCTTGAAATTTTAATCATTGTCAATCCATGTATCGATCAAATAGGTAGTTAGTTAATTTGACCTTCTTAAAGTCATTTCTATTCGAAGAACCTTAGGAAAATTGCGAATTTTGTATAGATAACACTATGTTGATGTATGATCATTTTTTTATTAATTATTATGCTTCAAATAATAGCTTGAGTCAAGTTAAGGATCACTGCAAATGTTTTGCGCGGTGATCAAATAGGTAGTTAGGCATTTTTTGTCATATTTTGCTTATTTCTGTTTGACGAATTACCGAAAACTCCTACCTATTGAATTAATAAACCTTTGTTGAAGTATCCTAATTTTTTATTTATTAGTTATCTTGAAATTTTAAGCATTGTCAATCCATGTATCGATCAAATAGGTTGTTAGTTAATTTGACCTTCTTAAGGTCATTTCTACTCGAAGAACCTTAGGAAAATTGTGACTTTTGAATAGATAACACTATGTTGACGTATGATCATTTCTTTATTAATTATTACGCTTCAAATAATAGCTAGAGTCAAGTTAAGGATCACTGCAAATGTTTTGCGCGGCGATCAAATAGGAAGTTAGGCATTTTTTTGTCATATTATGCTCCTTTCTGTTTGACGAATTGCCGAAAACTCCTACCTATTGAATATAAAATCATTTGTTGAAGTACCCTAATTTTTTATTTATTTGTTATCTTGAAATATTAAGCATTGTCAATCAATGTATCGATCAAATAGGTAGTTAGTTAATTTGACCTTCTTAAAGTTATTTCTACTCGAAGAACCTTAGGAAAATTGCGACTTTTTTTTTATAGATAACACTATGTTGATGTATCATCATTTTTTTATTAATTATTACGCTTCAAATAATAGCTAGAGTCAAGTTATGGATCACTGCAAATATTTTGCGCGGCGATCAAATAGGTAGTTAGGCATTTTTTGTCATATTATGCTCAGTTCTGTTTGACGAATTGCCGAGAACTCCTTCCTATTGAATATATAATCCTTTGTTGAATTACCTAATTTTTTATTTAGTAGTTATCTTTAAATATTAAGCATTGTCAATCCATGTATCGATCAAATAGGTAGTTAGTTAATGTGACCTTCTTAAAGTCAATTCTAGTCGTAGAACCTTAGGAAAATTGTGACTTTTGTATAGATAATACTATGTTGATGTATGATCATTTTTTTATTAATTATTACGCTTCAAATAATAGCTGGAATCAAGTTAAGGATCGCTGCAAATGTTTTGCGTGGCGATCAAATAGGTATTTAGGCATTTTTTGTCATATTAGGCTCATTTCTGTTTGACGAATTGCCAAAAACTCCCACCTATTGAATATATAATCCTTTGTTGCAGTACCCTAATTTTTTATTTATTAGTTATCTTTAAATATTAAGCATTGTCAATCCATGTATCGATCCAATAGGTTGTTAGTTAATTTGACCTTCTTAAGGTCATTTCTACTCGAAGAACCTTAGGAAAATTGCGACTTTTGTATAGATAACACTATGTTGACGTATGATCATTTCTTTATTAATTATTACGCTTCAAATAATAGCTAGAGTCAAGTTAAGGATCACTGCAAATGTTTTGCGCGGCGATCAAATAGGTAGTTAGGCATTTTTTGTCATATTTTGCTCATTTCTGTTTGACGAATTGCCGAAAACTCCCACCTATTGAATATATAATGATTTGTTGAAGTATCCTAATTTTTTATTTATTAGTTATCTTGAAATTTTAAGCATTGTCAATCAATGTATCGATCAAATAGGTAGTTAGTGAATTTTACCTTCTTAAAGTCATTTCTACTCGAAGAACCTTTGGAAAATTGCGACTTTTGTATAGATAACACTATGTTGATGTATAATCATTTTTTATGTATTATTACGATTCAAATAATAGCTAAAGTCAAGTTAAGGATCAATGCAAATGTTTTTGCGCGGCGATCAAATAGGTAGTTAGGCATTTTTTGTCATATTATGCTCATTTCTATTTGACGAATTGCCGAAAACTCCTTCCTATTGAATATATAATCGTTTGTTGAAGTACCCTACTTTTTTATTTATTAGTTTTCTTGAAATATTAAGCATTGTCAATCCATGTATCGATCAAATAGGTTGTTAGTTAATTTGACCTTCTTAAGGTCATTTCTACTCGAAGAACCTTAGGAAAATTGCGACTTTTGTATAGATAACACTATGTTGATGTATGATCATTTTTTTATAAATTATTATGCTTCAAATAATAGCTTGAGTCAAGTTAAGGATCACTGCAAATGTTTTGCGCGGTGATCAAATAGGTAGTTAGGCATTTTTTGTCATATTTTGCTTATTTCTGTTTGACGAATAACCGAAAACTCCTACCTATTGAATTTATAATCCTTTGTTGAAGTACCCTAATTTTTTATTTATTTGTTATCTTGAAATATTAAGCATTGTCAATCAATGTATCGATCAAATAGGTAGTTAGTTAATTTGACCTTCTTAAAGTTATTTCTACTCGAAGAACCTTAGGAAAATTGCGACTTTTTTTTTATAGATAACACTATGTTGATGTATCATCATTTTTTTATTAATTATTACGCTTCAAATAATAGCTAGAGTCAAGTTATGGATCACTGCAAATATTTTGCGCGGCGATCAAATAGGTAGTTAGGCATTTTTTGTCATATTATGCTCAGTTCTGTTTGACGAATTGCCGAGAACTCCTTCCTATTGAATATATAATCCTTTGTTGAATTACCTAATTTTTTATTTAGTAGTTATCTTTAAATATTAAGCATTTTCAATCCATGTATCGATCAAATAGGTAGTTAGTTAATGTGACCTTCTTAAAGTCAATTCTACTCTTAGAACCTTAGGAAAATTGTGACTTTTGTATAGATAATACTATGTTGATGTATGATCATTTTTTTATTAATTATTACGCTTCAAATAATAGCTGGAATCAAGTTAAGGATCACTGCAAATGTTTTGCGTGGCGATCAAATAGGTATTTAGGCATTTTTTGTCATATTAGGCTCATTTCTGTTTGACGAATTGCCAAAAACTCCCACCTATTGAATATATAATCCTTTGTTGCAGTACCCTAATTTTTTATTTATTAGTTATCTTTAAATATTAAGCATTGTCAATCCATGTATCGATCCAATAGGTTGTTAGTTAATTTGACCTTCTTAAGGTCATTTCTACTCGAAGAACCTTAGGAAAATTGCGACTTTTGTATAGATAACACTATGTTGACGTATGATCATTTCTTTATTAATTATTACGCTTCAAATAATAGCTAGAGTCAAGTTAAGGATCACTGCAAATGTTTTGCGCGGCGACCAAATAGGTAGTTAGGCATTTTTTCTCATATTTTGCTCATTTCTATTTGACGAATTGCCGAAAACTCCTTCCTATTGAATATATAATCGTTTGTTGAAGTACCCTACTTTTTTATTTATTAGTTTTCTTGAAATATTAAGCATTGTCAATCCATGTATCGATCAAATAGGTTGTTAGTTAATTTGACCTTCTTAAGGTCATTTCTACTCGAAGAACCTTAGGAAAATTGCGACTTTTGTATAGATAACACTATGTTGATGTATGATCATTTTTTTATAAATTATTATGCTTCAAATAATAGCTTGAGTCAAGTTAAGGATCACTGCAAATGTTTTGCGCGGTGATCAAATAGGTAGTTAGGCATTTTTTGTCATATTTTGCTTATTTCTGTTTGACGAATAACCGAAAACTCCTACCTATTGAATTTATAATCCTTTGTTGAAGTATCCTAATTTTTTATTTATTAGTTATCTTGAAATTTTAAGCATTGTCAATCCATGTATCGATCAAATAGGTTGTTAGTTAATTTTACCTTCTTAAAGTCTATTCTACTCGTAGAACCTTAGGAAAATTGTGACTTTTGTATAGATAATACTATGTTGATGTATGATCATTTTTTTATTAATTATTACGCTACAAATAATAGCTGGAATCAAGTTAAGGATCACTGCAAATGTTTTGCGTGGCGATCAAATAGGTATTTAGGCATTTTTTGTCATATTAGGCTCATTTCTATTTGACGAATTGCCAAAAACTCCCACCTATTGAATATATAATCCTTTGTTGCAGTACCCTAATTTTTTATTTATTAGTTATCTTTAAATATTAAGCATTGTCAATCCATGTATCGATCCAATAGGTTGTTAGTTAATTTGACCTTCTTAAGGTCATTTCTACTCGAAGAACCTTAGGAAAATTGCGACTTTTGTATAGATAACACTATGTTGACGTATGATCATTTCTTTATTAATTATTACGCTTCAAATAATAGCTAGAGTCAAGTTAAGGATCACTGCAAATGTTTTGCGTGGCGATCAAATAGGTAGTTAGGCATTTTCTGTTATATTTTGCTCATTTCTGTTTGACGAATTGCCGAAAACTCCCACCAATTGAATATATAATGATTTATTGAAGTATCCTAATTTTTTATTTACTAGTTATCTTGAAATTTTAAGCATTGTCAATCAATGTATCGATCAAATAGGTAGTTAATGAATTTTACCTTCTTAAAGTCATTTCTACTCGAAGAACCTTTGGAAAATTGCGACTTTTGTATAGATAACACTATGTTGATGTATAATCATTTTTTTATGTATTATTACGCTTCAAATAATAGCTAAAGTCAAGTTAAAGATCATTGCAAATGTTTTACGCGGCGATCAAATAGGTAGTTAGGCATTTATTGTCATATTATGCTCATTTCTATTTGACGAATTGCCGAAAACTCCTACCTATTGAATATATAATCGTTTGTTGAAGTACCCTACTTTTTTATTTATTAGTTATCTTTAAATATTAAGCATTGCCAATCCATGTATCGATCAAATAGGTAGTTAGTTAATTTGACCTTCTTAAAGTCATTTCTATTCGAAGAACCTTAGGAAAATTGCGAATTTTGTATAGATAACACTATGTTGATGTATTATAATTTTTTTATTAATTATTACGCTTCAAATAATATCTAGAGTCAAGTTAAGGATCACTGCAAATGTTTTGCGCGGTGATCAAATAGGTAGTTAGGCATTTTTTGTCATATTTTGCTCATTTCTGTTTGACGAATTGCCGAAAACTCCCACCTATTGAATATATAATCCTTTGTTGAAGTATCCCAATTTTTTATTTATTAGTTATCTTGAAATTTTAATCATTGTCAATCCATGTATCGATCAAATAGGTAGTTAGTTAATTTTACCTTCTTAAAGTCATTTCTACTCGAAGAACCTTAGGAAAATTGTGACTTTTGTATAGATAACACTATGTTGATGTATAATCATTTTTTTATTTATTATTACGCTTCAAATAATAGCTAAAGTCAAGTTAAGGATCACTGCAAATGTTTTGCGCAGCGATCAAATAGGTAGTTAGGCATTTTTTGTCATATTATGCTCCTTTCTCTTTGAGGAATTGCCGAAAACTCCTACATATTGAATATATAATCATTTGTTGAAGTACCCTAATTTTTTATTTATTTGTTATCTTGAAATATTAAGCATTGTCAATCCATGTATCGATCAAATAGGTAGTTAGTTAATTTGACCTTCTTAAATTTATTTCTACTCGAAGAACCTTAGGAAAATTGCGACTTTTTTATAGATAACACTATGTTGATGTATGATCAATTTTTCATTAATTATTACGCTTCAAATAATAGCTAAAGTCAAGTTATGGATCACTGCAAATATTTTGCGCGGCGATCAAATATGTAGTTAGGCATTTATTGTCATATTATGCTCATTTCTGTTTGACGAATTGCCGAGAACTCCTACCTATTGAATATATAATTCTTTGTTGAAGTACCTAATTTTTTATTTATTAGTTATCTTTAAATATTAAGCATTGTCAATCCATGTATCGATCAAATAGGTAGTTAGTTAATGTGACCTTCTTAAAGTCAATTCTACTCGTAGAACCTTAGGAAAATTGCGACTTTTGTATAGATAATACTATGTTGATGTATGATCTTTTTTTTATTAATTATTACGCTTCAAATAATAGCTGGAATCAATTTAAGGATCACTGCAAATGTTTTGCGTGGCGATCAAATAGGTATTTAGGCATTTTTTGTCATATTTTGCTCATTTCCGTGTGACCAATTACCGAAAACTTCTACCTATTAAATTTATAATCCTTTGTTGAAGTATCCTAATTTTTTATTTATCAGTTATCTTGAAATATTAAGCATTTTCAATCCATGTATCGATCAAATAGGTAGTTAGTTAATTTTACCTTCTTAAAGTCATTTCTACTCGAAGAACCATAGGAAAATTGCGACTTTTGTATAGATAACAATATGTTGATGTAAGATCATTTTTTTATTAATTATTACGCTTCAAATAATAGCTAGAGTCAAGTTAAGGATCACTGCAAATGTTTTGCGCGGCGATCAAATAGGTAGTTAGGCATTTTCTGTCATATTTTGCTCATTTCTGTTTGACGAATTGCCGAAAACTCCTACATATTGAATATATAATCCTTTGTTGAAGTTTCCTTATTTTTTATTTATTAGTTATCTTGAAATTTTAAGCATTGTCAATCCATGCGTCGATCAAATAGGTAGTTAGTTAATTTTACCTACTTAAAGTCATTTTTACTCGAAGAACCTTAGGAAAATTGCGACTTTTGTATAGATAACACTATGTTGATATATGATCATTTTTTTATTTATTGTTACGCTTCAAATAATAGCTAGAGTCAAGTTAAGGATCAATGCAAATGTTTTGCGCGGCGATCAAATAGGTAGTTATGCATTTTTTGTCATATTATGCTCATTTCTGTTTGACGAATTGCCGAAAACTCCTACATATTGAATATATAATCCTTTGTTGAAGTTTCCTTATTTTTTATTCATTAGTTATCTTTAAATATTAAGCATTGCCAATCCATGTATCGATCAAATAGGTAATTAGTTAATTTGACCTTCTTAAAGTCATTTCTACTCGAAGAACCTTAGGAAAATTGCGACTTTTGTATAGATAACACTATGTTGATGTATGATCATTTTTTTATTAATTTTTACGCTTCAAATAATAGCTAGAGTCAAGTTAAGGATCACTGCAAATGTATTGCGCGGTGATCAAATAGGTAGTTAGGCATTTTTTGTAATATTTTCCTCATTTCTGTTTGCCGAATTGCCGAAAACTCCAACCTATTGAATATATAATCCTTTGTTGAAGTATCCTAATTTTTTATTTATTAGTTATCTTGAAATTTTAAGCATTGTCAATCCGTGTATCGATCAAATATGTAGTTAGTTAATTTTACCTTCTTAAAGTCATTTCTACTCGAAGAACCTTAGGAAAATTGCGACTTTTGTATAGATAACACTATGTTGATGTATAATCATTTTTTTATTTATTATTACGCTTCAAATAATAGCTAGAGTCAAGTTAAGGATCACTGCAAAAGTTTTGCGTGGCGATCAAATAGGTAGTTAGGCATTTTTTGTCATATTAGGCTCATTTCTATTTGACGAATTGCCGAAAACTCCCACCTATTGAATATATAATCCTTTGTTGCAGTATCCTAATTTTTTATTTATTAGTTTTCTTGAAATATTAAGTATTGTCAATCCATGTATCGATCAAATAGGTTGTTAGTTAATTTGACCTTCTTAATGTCTTTTCCACTCGAAGAACCTTAGGAAAATTGCGACTTTTGTATAGATAACACTATGTTGATGTATGATCATTTTTTTATTAATTATTACGCTTCATATAATGGCTAGAGTAAAGTTAAGGATCACAGCAAATGTTTTGCGCGACGATCAAATAGGTAGTTAGGCATTTTTGTCATATTTTGCTCATTTTTGTTTGACCAATTGCCGAAAACTCCTACCTATCGAATATATAATCCTTTGTTGATGTATAATAATTTTTTATTTATTAGTTATCTTGAAATATTAAGCATTGTCAATCCATGTATCGATCAAATAGGTAGTTAGTTAATTTTACCTTCTTAAAGTCATTTCTACTCGAAGAACTTTAGGAAAATTGCGAATTTTGTATAGACAATACTATGTTGATGTATGATCATTTTTTTATTAATTATTACGCTTCAAATAATAGCTAGAGTCAAGTTAAGGATCACTGCAATGTTTTGCGCGGCGATCAAATAGGTAGTTAGGCATTTTTTGTCATATTTTGCTCATTTCTGTTTGACGAATTGCCGAAAACTCCTACATATTGAATATATAATCCATTGTTGAAGTATCCTTATTTTTTATTTATTAGTTATCTTGAAATTTTAAGCATATTCAATCCATGTATCGATCAAATAGGTAATTAGTTAATTTTACCTACTTAAAGTCATTTTTACTCGAAGAACCTTAGGAAAATTGCGACTTTTGTATAGATAACACTATGTTGATATATGATCATTTTTTTATTTATTGTTACGCTTCAAATAATAGCTAGAGTCAAGTTAAGGATCAATGCAAATGTTTTGCGCGGCGATCAAATAGGTAGTTATGCATTTTTTGTCATATTATGCTCATTTCTGTTTGACGAATTGCCGAAAACTCCTACATATTGAATATATAATCCTTTGTTGAAGTTTCCTTATTTTTTATTCATTAGTTATCTTTAAATATTAAGCATTGCCAATCCATGTATCGATCAAATAGGTAATTAGTTAATTTGACCTTCTTAAAGTCATTTCTACTCGAAGAACCTTAGGAAAATTGCGACTTTTGTATAGATAACACTATGTTGATGTATGATCATTTTTTTATTAATTTTTACGCTTCAAATAATAGCTAGAGTCAAGTTAAGGATCACTGCAAATGTATTGCGCGGTGATCAAATAGGTAGTTAGGCATTTTTTGTAATATTTTCCTCATTTCTGTTTGCCGAATTGCCGAAAACTCCAACCTATTGAATATATAATCCTTTGTTGAAGTATCCTAATTTTTTATTTATTAGTTATCTTGAAATTTTAAGCATTGTCAATCCGTGTATCGATCAAATATGTAGTTAGTTAATTTTACCTTCTTAAAGTCATTTCTACTCGAAGAACCTTAGGAAAATTGCGACTTTTGTATAGATAACACTATGTTGATGTATAATCATTTTTTTATTTATTATTACGCTTCAAATAATAGCTAGAGTCAAGTTAAGGATCACTGCAAAAGTTTTGCGTGGCGATCAAATAGGTAGTTAGGCATTTTTTGTCATATTAGGCTCATTTCTATTTGACGAATTGCCGAAAACTCCCACCTATTGAATATATAATCCTTTGTTGCAGTATCCTAATTTTTTATTTATTAGTTTTCTTGAAATATTAAGTATTGTCAATCCATGTATCGATCAAATAGGTTGTTAGTTAATTTGACCTTCTTAATGTCTTTTCCACTCGAAGAACCTTAGGAAAATTGCGACTTTTGTATAGATAACACTATGTTGATGTATGATCATTTTTTTATTAATTATTACGCTTCAAATAATGGCTAGAGTAAAGTTAAGGATCACAGCAAATGTTTTGCGCGACGATCAAATAGGTAGTTAGGCATTTTTGTCATATTTTGCTCATTTTTGTTTGACCAATTGCCGAAAACTCCTACCTATCGAATATATAATCCTTTGTTGATGTATAATAATTTTTTATTTATTAGTTATCTTGAAATATTAAGCATTGTCAATCCATGTATCGATCAAATAGGTAGTTAGTTAATTTTACCTTCTTAAAGTCATTTCTACTCGAAGAACTTTAGGAAAATTGCGACTTTTGTATAGATAACACTATTTTGATGTATGATCATTTTTTATTTATTATTACGCTTCAAATAATAGCTAGAGTCAAGTTAAGGATCACTGCAAATATTTTGCGCGGCGATCAAATAGGTAGTTAGGCATTTTTTGTCATAGTATGCTCATTTCTGTTTGACGAATTGCCGAAAACTCCTACCTATTGAATATATAATTCTTTGTTGAAGTACCCTATTTTTTTATTTATTAGTTATCTTTAAATATTAAGCATTGCCAATCCATGTATCGATCAAATAGGTAGTTAGTTAATTTTACCTTTTTAAAGTCATTTCTACTCGAAGAACCTTAGGAAAATTGTGACTTTTGTATAGATAACACTATGTTGATGTATGATAATTTTTTTATTAATTATTAAGCTTCAAATATTAGCTAGAGTCAAGTTAAGGATCACTGCAAATGTTTTGCGCGGCGATCAAATATGTAGTTAGGCATTTTTTGTCATATTTTGCTCATTTCTGTTTGAGGAATAACCGAAAACTCCTACATATTGAATATATAATCATTTGTTGAAGTACCCTAATTTTTTATTTATTTGTTATCTTGAAATATTAAGCATTGTCAATCCATGTATCGATCAAATAGGTAGTTAGTTAATTTTACCTTCTTAAAGTCATTTCTACTCGAAGAACCTTAGGAAAATTGCGACTTTTGTATAGATAACACTATGTTGATGTATAATCATTTTTTTATTTATTAATACGCTTCAAATAATAGCTAAAGTCAAGTTAAGGATCACTGCAAATGTTTTGCGCAGCGATCAAATAGGTAGTTAGGCATTTTTTGTCATATTATGCTCCTTTCTGTTTGAGGAATAACCGAAAACTCCTACATATTGAATATATAATCATTTGTTGAAGTACCCTAATTTTTTCTTTATTTGTTATCTTGAAATATTAAGCATTGTCAATCCATGTATCGATCAAATAGGTAGTTAGTTAATTTGACCTTCTTAAACTTATTTCTACTCGAAGAACCTTAGGAAAATTGCGACTTTCTTATAGATAACACTATGTTGATGTATGATCATTTTTTTATTAATTATTACGCTTCAAATAATAGCTAGAGTCAAGTTATGGATCACTGCAAATATTTTGCGCGGCGATCAAATATGTAGTTAGGCATTTTTTGTCATATTATGCTCATTTCTGTTTGACGAATTGCCGAGAACTCCTACCTATTGAATATATAATTCTTTGTTGAAGTACCTAATTTTTTATTTATTAGTTATATTTAAATATTAAGCATTGTCAATCCATGTATCGATCAAATAGGTAGTTAGTTAATGTGACCTTCTTAAAGTCAATTCTACCCGTAGAACCTTAGGAAAATTGCGACTTTTGTATAGATAATACTATGTTGATGTATGATCTTTTTTTTATTAATTATTACGCTTCAAATAATAGCTGGAATCAATTTAAGGATCACTGCAAATGTTTTGCGTGGCGATCAAATAGGTATTTAGGCATTTTTTGTCATATTTTGCTCATTTCCGTGTGACCAATTACCGAAAACTTCTACCTATTAAATTTATAATCCTTTGTTGAAGTATCCTAATTTTTTATTTATCAGTTATCTTGAAATATTAAGCATTGTCAATCCATGTATCGATCAAATAGGTAGTTAGTTAATTTTACCTTCTTAAAGTCATTTCTACTCGAAGAACCATACTATAATTGCGACTTTTGTATAGATAACAATATGTTGATGTAAGATCATTTTTTTATTTATTATTACGCTTCAAATAATAGCTAGAGTCAAGTTAAGGATCACTGCAAATGTTTTGCGCGGCGATCAAATAGGTAGTTAGGCATTTTTTGACATATTTTGCTCATTTCTGTTTGACGAATTGCCGAAAACTCCTACATATTGAATATATAATCCTTTGTTGAAGTATTCTTATTTTTTATTTATTAGTTATCTTGAAATTTTAAGCATTGTCAATCCATGTGTCGATCAAATTGGTAGTTAGTTAATTTTACCTACTTAAAGTCATTTCTACTCGAAGAACCTTAGGAAAATTGCGACTTTTGTATAGATAACACTATGTTGATATATGATCATTTTTTTATTTATTGTTACGCTTCAAATAATAGCTAGAGTCAAGTTAAGGATCAATGCAAATGTTTTGCGCGGCGATCAAATAGGTAGTTTTGCATTTTTTGTCATATTATGCTCATTTCTGTTTGACGAATTGCCGAAAACTCCTACCAATTGAATATATAATCCTTTGTTGAAGTACCCTAATTTTTTATTTATTAGTTATCTTTAAATATTAAGCATTGCCAATCCATGTATCGATCAAATAGGTAATTAGTTCATTTGACCTTCTTAAAGTCATTTCTACTCGAAGAACCTTAGGAAAATTGCGACTTTTGTATAGATAACACTATGTTGATGTATGATCATTTTTTTATTAATTTTTACCCTTCAAATAATAGCTAGAGTCAAGTTAAGGATCACTACAAATGTTTTGCGCGGTGATCAAATAGGTAGTTAGGCATTTTTTGTCATATTTTCCTCATTTCTGTTTGCCGAATTGCCGAAAACTCCAACCTATTGAATATATAATCCTTTGTTGAAGTATCCTAATTTTTTATATATTAGTTATCTTGAAATTTTAAGCATTGTCAATCCGTGTATCGATCAAATAGGTAGTTAGTTAATTTTACCTTCTTAAAGTCATTTCTACTCGAAGAACCTTAGGAAAATTGCGACTTTTGTATAGATAACACTATGTTGATGTATAATCATTTTTTTATTTATTATTACGCTTCAAATAATAGCTAGAGTCAAGTTAAGGATCACTGCAAATGTTTTGCGTGGCGATCAAATAGGTAGTTAGGCATTTTTTGTCATATTATGCTCATTTTTGTTTTATGAATTGCCGAAAACTCCTACCTATTGAATATATAATCCATTGTTGAAGTACCCTAATTTTTTATTTATTAGTTATCTTGAAATTTTAATCATTGTCAATCCATGTATCGATCAAATAGGTAGTTAGTTAATTTTACCCTCTTAAAGTCATTTCTACTCAAAGAACCTTAGGAAAATTGCGACGTTTGTATAGATAACACTATATTGATGTATGATCAATTTTTTTATTTATTATTACGCTTCAAATAATAGCTAAAGTCAAGTTAAGGATCACAGCAAATGTTTTGCGCGGCGATCAAATAGGTAGTTAAGCATTTTTTGTCATATTATGCTCATTTCTGTTTTACGAATTGCCGAAAACTCATTCCTATTGAATATATAATCCTTTGTTGAAGTACCCTAATTTTTTATTTATTTGTTATCTTGAAATATTAAGCATTGTCAATCCATGTATCGATCAAATAGGTAGTTCGTTAATTTGACCTTCTTAAAGTCATTTCTACTCGAAGAACCTTCGGAAAATTGCGACTTTTGTATAGATAACACTATGTTGATGTATGATCATTTTTTTATTTATTATTATGCTTCAAATAATAGCTAGAGTCAAGTTAAGGATCACTGCAAATGTTTTTCGCGGCGATCAAATAGGTAGTTAGGCATTTTTGTCATATTATGCTCATTTCTGTTTGACGAATTGTCGAAAACTCCAACCTATTGAATATATAATCCTTTGTTGCAGTACCCTAATTTTTTATTTATTAGTTATCTTGAAATATTAAGCATTGTCAATCCATGTATCGATCAAAAAGGTAGTTAGTTAATTTGACCTTCTTAAAGTCATTTCTACTCGAAGAACTTTAGGAAAATTGCGACTTTTTTATAGATAACACAATGTTGATGTATGATCATTTTTTTATTAATTATTACGCTTCAAATAATAGCTAGAGTCAAGTTAAGGATCACAGCAAATGTTTTGCGCGGCGATCAAATAGGTAGTTCGGCATTTTTTTGTCATATTATGCTCATTTCTGTTTGACGAATTGCCGAAAACTCCTACCTATTGAATATATAATCCTTTGTTGAAGTATCCTAATTTTTTATTTATTAGTTATCTTGAAATTTTAATCATTGTCAATCGATGTATCGATCAAATAGGTAGTTAGTTAATTTTACCCTCTTAAATCATTTCTACTCGAAGAACCTTAGGAAAATTGCGACGTTTGTATAGATAACACTATGTTGATGTATGATCATTATTTTATTTATTATTACGCTTCAAATAATAGCTAAAGTCAAGTTAAGGATCACTGCAAATATTTTGCGCGGCGATCAAATAGGTAGTTAGGCATTTTTTGTCATATTATGCTCATTTCTGTTTTATGAATTGCCGAAAACTCCTACCTATTGAATATATAATCCATTGTTGAAGTACCCTAATTTTTTATTTATTAGTTATCTTGAAATTTTAATCATTGTCAATCCATGTATCGATCAAATAGGTAGTTAGTTAATTTTACCTTCTTAAAGTCATTTCTACTCGAAGAACATTTGGAAAATTGCGACTTTTGTAAAAATAACACTTTGTTGATGTATGATCATTTTTTTATTTATTATTACTCTTCAAATAATAGCTAAAGTCAAGTTAAGGAACACTGCAAATGTTTTGCGCGGCGATCAAATAGGTAGTTAGGCATTTGTTTGTCATATTATGCTCATTTCTGTTTGACGAATTGCCGAAAACTCCTACCTATTGAATATATAATCCTTTGTTGAAGTAATCTAATTTTTTATTTATTAGTTATCTTGAAATTTTAATCATTGTCAATCCATGTATCGATCAAATATGTAGTTAGTTAATTTTACCTTCTTAAAGTCATTTCTACTCGAAGAACCTTAGGAAAATTGCGACTTTTGTAAAAATAACACTATGTTGATGTATGATCATTTTTTTTATTTATTATTACACTTCAAAGAATAGCTAAAGTCAAGTTAAGGATCACTGCAATTGTTTTACGCGGCGATCAAATAGGTAGTTAGGTATTTTTTGTCATATTATGCTCATTTCTGTTTTACGAATTGCCGAAAACTCCTACCTATTGAATATATAATCCTTTGTTGAAGTACCCTAATTTTTTATTTATTAGTTATCTTGAAATATTAAGCATTGTCAATCCATGTATCGATCAAATAGGTAGTTAGTTAATTTGACCTTCTTAAAGTCATTTCTACTCGAAGAACCTTAGGAAAATTGCGACTTTTGTATAGATAGCACTATGTTGATGTATGATCATTTTTTTATTAATTATTACGCTTCAAATAATAGCTAGAGTCAAGTTAAGGATCACTACAAATGTTTTGCGCGGCGATCAAATAGGTAGTTCGGCATTTTTTGTCATATTTTGCTCATTTCTGTTTGACGAATTGTCGAAAACTCCTACCTATTGAATATATAATCCTTTGTTGAAGTATCCAAATTTTTTATTTATTAGTTATCTTGAAATTTTAATCATTGTCAATCCATGTATCGATCAAATAGGTAGTTAGTTAATTTTACCCTCTTAAAGTCATTTCTACTCAAAGAACCTTAGGAAAATTGCGACGTTTGTATAGATAACACTATATTGATGTATGATCATTTTTTTTATTTATTATTACGCTTCAAATAATAGCTAAAGTCAAGTTAAGGATCACTACAAATGTTTTGCGCGGCGATCAAATAGGTAGTTAGGCATTTTTGTCATATTATGCTCATTTCTGTTTGACGAATTGCCGAAAACTCCTACCTATTGAATATATAATCCTTTGTTGCAGTACCCTAATTTTTTATTTATTAGTTATCTTGAAATATTAAGCATTGTCATTCCATGTATCGATCAAATAGGTAGTTAGTTAATTTGACCTTCTTAAAGTCATTTCTACTCGAAGAACCTTAGGAAAATTGCCACTTTTGTATAGACAACACTATGTTGATGTATGTTCATTTTTTTGTTTTTTATTACGCTTCAAATAATAGCTAAAGTCAAGTTAAGGATCACTGCAAATGTTTTGCGCGGCGATCAAATAGGTAGTTGAGCATTTTTTATTATATTATGCTCATTTTTGTTGGAGGAATTGCCGAAAACTCCTACCTATTGAATATATAATCCTTTGTTGCAGTGCCCTAATTTTTTATTTATTAGTTATCTTGAAATATTAAGCATTGTCATTCCATGTATCGATCAAATAGGTAGTTAGTTAATTTGACCTTCTTAAAGTCATTTCTACTCGAAGAACCTTAGGAAAATTGCGACTTTTGTATAGACAACACTATGTTGATGTATGATCATTTTTTTTAATTATTACGCTTCAAATAATAGCTAGAGTCAAGTTATGGATCACTGCAAATGTTTTGCGCGGCGATCAAATAGGTAGTTAGGTATTTTTTGTCATATTTTGCTCAATTCTGTTTGACCAATTGCCGAAAACTCCTACCTATTGAATATATAATCCATTGTTGAAGTATCCTAATTTTTTATTTATTAGTTATCTTCAAATATTAAGCATTGTCAATCCATGTATCGATCAAATAGGTAATTAGTTAATTTGAATTTCTTAAAGTCATTTCTACTCGAAGAACCTTAGGAAAATTGTGACTTTTGAATAGATAACACTATGTTGATGTGTGATCATTTTTTTCTTTATTATTACGCTTCAAGTAATTGCAAGAGTCAAGTTAAGGATCACTGCAAATGTCATGCGCGGCGATCAAATAGGTAGTTAGGCATTTTTTGTCATATTATGTTCATTTTCGTTTGACGAATTGCCGAAAACTCCTACCTATTGAATATATAATCCTTTGTTGCTGTACCCTAATTTTTTATTTATTAGTTATCTTGAAATATTAAGCATTCTCAATCCATGTATCGATCAAATAGGTAGTTAGTTAATTTGACCTTCTTAAAGTCATTTCTACTCGAAGAACCTTTGGAAAATTGTGACTTTTTTATAGATAACACTATGTTGATGTATGATCATTTTTTATTTATTATTACGCTTCAAATAATAGCTAGAGTCAAGTTAAGGATCACTGCAAATGTTTTGCGCAGCGATCAAATAGGTAGTTCGGCATTTTTTGTCATATTTTTCTCATTTTTTTTGACGAATTGCCGAAAACTCCTACCTATTGAATATATAATCCTTTGTTGAAGTATCCTAATTTTTTATTTAATAGTTATCTTGAAATTTTAATCATTGTCAATCCATGTATCGATCAAATAGGTTGTTAGTTAATTTGACCTTCTTAAAGTCATTTCTACTCGAAGAACCTTAGGAAAATTGCGACTTTTGTAAAAATAACACTATGTTGATGTATGATAATTTTTTAATTTATTATTACGCTTCAAATAATAGCTAAAGTCAAGTTAAGGATCACTGCAAATGTTTTGCGGGGCGATCAAATAGGTAGTTAGGCATTTTTTGTCATATTATGCTCATTTCTGTTTGACGAATTGCCTAAAACTCCTCCCTATTGAATATATAATCCTTTGTTGAAGTACCCTAATTTTTTATTTATTAGTTATCTTGAAATATTAAGCATTGTCAATCCATGTATCGTTCAAATAGGTAGTTAGTTAATTTGACCTTCTTAAAGTCATTTCTACTTGAAGAATCTTAGGAAAATTGTGACTTTTGAATAGATAACACTATGTTGATGTATGATCATTTTTTTCTTTATTATTACGCTTCAAGTAATTGTTAGAGTCAAGTTAAGGATCACTGCAAATGTCATGCGCGGCGATCAAATAGGTAGTTAGGCATTTTTTGTCATATTATGCTCATTTTCGTTTGACGAATTGCCGAAAACTCCTACCTATTGAATATATAATCCTTTGTTGCAGTACCCTAATTTTTTATTTATTAGTTATCTTGAAATATTAAGCATTCTCAATCCATGTATCGATCAAATAGGTAGTTAGTTAATTTGACCTTCTTAAAGTCATTTCTACTCGAAGAACCTTTGGAAAATTGTGACTTTTTTATAGATAACACTATGTTGATGTATGATCATTTTTTATTTATTATTACGCTTCAAATAATAGCTAGAGTCAAGTTAACGATCACTGCAAATGTTTTGCGCAGCGATCAAATAGGTAGTTCGGCATTTTTTGTCATATTTTTCTCATTTTTGTTTGACGAATTGCCGAAAACTCCTACCTATTGAATATATAATCCTTTGTTGAAGTATCCTAATTTTTTATTTAATAGTTATCTTGAAATTTTAATCATTGTCAATCCATGTATCGATCAAATAGGTTGTTAGTTAATTTGACCTTCTTAAAGTCATTTCTACTCGAAGAACCTTAGGAAAATTGCGACTTTTGTAAAAATAACACAATGTTGATGTATGATAATTTTTTTATTTATTATTACGCCTCAAATAATAGCTAAAGTCAAGTTAAGGATCACTGCAAATGTTTTGCGGAGCGATCAAATAGGTAGTTAGGCATTTTTTGTTATATTATGCCCATTTCTGTTTGACGAATTGCCTAAAACTCCTCCCTATTGAATATATAATCCTTTGTTGAAGTACCCTAATTTTTTATTTATTAGTTATCTTGAAATATTAAGCATTGTCAATCCATGTATCGTTCAAATAGGTAGTTAGTTAATTTGACCTTCTTAAAGTCATTTCTACTCGAAGAACCTTAGGAAAATTGTGACTTTTGAATAGATAACATTATGTTGATGTATGATCATTTTTTTCTTTATTATTACGCTTCAAGTAATTGCTAGAGTCAAGTTAAGGATCACTGCAAATGTCATGCGCGGCGATCAAATAGGTAGTTAGGCATTTTTTGTCATATTATGCTCATTTTCGTTTGACGAATTGCCGAAAACTCCTACCTATTGAATATATAATCCTTTGTTGCAGTACCCTAATTTTTTATTTGTTAGTTATCTTGAAATATTAAGCATTCTCAATCCATGTATCGATCAAATAGGTAGTTAGTTAATTTGACCTTCTTAAAGTCATTTCTACTCGAAGAACCTTTGGAAAATTGTGACTTTTTTATAGATAACACTATGTTGATGTATGATAATTTTTTTATTTATTATTACGCTTCAAATAATAGCTAAAGTCAAGTTAAGGATCACTGCAAATATTTTGCGGGGCGATCAAATAGGTAGTTAGGCATTTTTTGTCATATTATGCTCATTTCTGTTTGACGAATTGCCTAAAACTCCTCCCTATTGAATATATAATCCTTTGTTGAAGTACCCTAATTTTTTATTTATTAGTTATCTTGAAATATTAAGCATTGTCATTCCATGTATCGTTCAAATAGGTAGTTAGTTAATTTGACCTTCTTAAAGTCATTTCTACTCGAAGAACCTTAGGAAAATTGTGACTTTTGAATAGATAACACTATGTTGATGTATGATCATTTTTTTCTTTATTATTACGCTTCAAGTAATTGCTAGAGTCAAGTTAAGGATCACTGCAAATGTCATGCGCGGCGATCAAATAGGTAGTTAGGGATTTTTTGTCATATTATGCTCATTTTCGTTTGACGAATTGCCGAAAACTCCTACCTATTGAATATATAATCCTTTGTTGCAGTACCCTAATTTTTTATTTATTAGTTATCTTGAAATATTAAGCATTGTCAATCCATGTATCGATCAAATAGGTAGTTAGTTAATTTGACCTTCTTAAAGTCATTTCTACTCGAAGAACCTTTGGAAAATTGTGACTTTTTTATAGATAACACTATGTTGATGTATGATCATTTTTTATTTATTATTACGCTTCAAATAATAGCTAGAGTCAAGTTAAGGATCACTGCAAATGTTTTGCGCAGCGATCAAATAGGTAGTTCGGCATTTTTTGTCATATTTTTCTCATTTTTGTTTGACGAATTGCCGAAAACTCCTACCTATTGAATATATAATCCTTTGTTGAAGTATCCTAATTTTTTATTTAATAGTTATCTTGAAATTTTAATCATTGTCAATCCATGTATCGATCAAATAGGTTGTTAGTTAATTTGACCTTCTTAAAGTCATTTCTACTCGAAGAACCTTAGGAAAATTGCAACTTTTGTAAAAATAACACTATGTTGATGTATGATAATTTTTTTATTTATTATTACGCCTCAAATAATAGCTAAAGTCAAGTTAAGGATCACTGCAAATGTTTTGCGGGGCGATCAAATAGGTAGTTAGGCATTTTTTGTCATATTATGCTCATTTCTGTTTGACGAATTGCGTAAAACTCCTCCCTATTGAATATATAATCCTTTGTTGAAGTACCCTAATTTTTTATTTATTAGTTATCTTGAAATATTAAGCATTGTCAATCCATGTATCGTTCAAATAGGTAGTTAGTTAATTTGACCTTCTTAAAGTCATTTCTACTCGAAGAACCTTAGGAAAATTGCGACTTTTGTATAGATAACACTATGTTGATGTATGATCATTTTTTTATTTATTATTACGCTCCAAATAATAGCTAAAGTGAAGTTAAGGATCACTGCAAATGTTTTTGCGCGGCGATCAAATAGGTAGTTAGGCATTTTTTGTCATATTATGCTCATTTCTGTTTGGCGAATTGCCGAAAACTCCAACCTATTGAATATATAATCCTTTGTTGAAGTATCCTAATTTTTTATTTAATAGTTATCTTGAAATTTTAATCATTGTCAATCCATGTATCGATCAAATAGGTAGTTAGTTAATTTTACCTTCTTAAATTCATTTCTACTCGAAGAACCTTAGGAAAATTGTGACTTTTGTATAGATAACACTATGTTGATGTATGATCATTTTATTATTAATTATTACGCTTCAAATAATAGCTAGAGTCAAGTTAAGGATCACTACAAATGTTTTGCGCGGCGATCAAATAGGTAGTTCGGCATTTTGTGTCATATTTTGCTCATTTTTGTTTGACGAATTGCCGAAAACTACTACCGATTGAATATATAATCCTTTGTTGAAGTATCCTAATTTTTTATTTATTAGTTATCTTGAAATTTTAATCATTGTCAATCCATGTATCGATCAAATAGGTAGTTAGATAATTTTACCCTCTTAAAGTCATTTCTACTCGAAGAACCTTAGGAAAATTGCGACTTTTGTATAGATAACACTATGTTGATGTATGATCATTTTTTTTATTTATTATTACACTTCAAATAATAGCTAAAGTCAAGTTAAGGATCACTGCAATTGTTTTACGCGGCGATCAAATAGGTAGTTAGGCATTTTTTGTCATATTATGCTCATTTCTGTTTTACGAATTGCCGAAAACTCCTACCTATTGAATATATAATCCTTTGTTGAAGAACCCTAATTTTTTATTTATTAGTTATCTTGAAATATTAAGCATTGTCATTCCATGTATCGATCAAATAGGTAGTTAGTTAATTTGACCTTCTTAAAGTCATTTCTACTCGAAGAACCTTAGGAAAATTGCGACTTTTGTATAGACAACACTATGTTGATATATGATCATTTTTTTTAATTATTACGCTTCAAATAATAGCTAGAGTCAAGTTATGGATCACTGCAAATGTTTTGCGCGGCGATCAAATAGGTAGTTAGGCATTTTCGTCATATTATGCTCACTTCTGTTTGACGAATTGTTGAAAACTCCTACCTATTGAATATATAATCCTTTGTTGCAGTGCCCTAATTTTTTATTTATTAGTTATCTTGAAATATTAAGCATTGTCATTCCATGTATCGATCAAATAGGTAGTTAGTTAATTTGACCTTCTTAAAGTCATTTCTACTCGAAGAACCTTAGGAAAATTGCGACTTTTGTATAGACAACACTATGTTGATATATGATCATTTTTTTTTAATTATTACGCTTCAAATAATAGCTAGAGTCAAGTTATGGATCACTGCAAATGTTTTGCGCGGCGATCAAATAGGTAGTTAGGTATTTTTTGTCATATTTTGCTCAATTCTGTTTGACCAATTGCTGAAAACTCCTACCTATTGAATATATAATCCATTGTTGAAGTATCCTAATTTTTTATTTATTAGTTATCTTGAAATATTAAGCATTGTCAATCCATGTATCGATCAAATAGGTAATTAGTTAATTTGAATTTCTTAAAGTCATTTCTACTCGAAGAACCTTAGGAAAATTGTGACTTTTGAATAGATAACACTATGTTGATGTATGATCATTTTTTTCTTTATTATTACGCTTCAAGTAATTGCTAGAGTCAAGTTAAGGATCACTGCAAATGTTTTGCGCGGCGATCAAATAGGTAGTTAGGCATTATGCTCATTTTCGTTTGACGAATTGCCGAAAACTCCTACCTATTGAATATATAATACTTTGTTGAAGTATCCTAATTTTTTATTTATTAGTTATCTTGAAATTTTAATCATTGTCAATCCATGTATCGATCAAATAGGTAGTTAGTTAATTTGACCTTCTGAAATTCATTTCTACTCGAAGAACCTTAGGAAAATTGCGACTTTTGTATAGACAACACTATGTCGATGTATGATCATTTTTTTTAATTATTACGCTTCAAATAATAGCTAGAGTCAAGTTAAGGATCACTGCAAATGTTTTGCGCGGCGATCAAATAGGTAGTTAGGTATTTTTTGTCATATTTTGCTCAATTCTGTTTGACCAATTGCCGAAAACTCCTACCTATTGAATATATAATCCATTGTTGAAGTATCCTAATTTTTTATTTATTAGTTATCTTGAAATATTAAGCATTGTCAATCCATGTATCGATCAAATAGGTAATTAGTTAATTTGAATTTCTTAAAGTCATTTCTACTCGAAGAAACTTGGGAAAATTGTGACTTTTTTATAGATAACACTTTTTGATGTATGATCATTTTTTTAATAATTATCACGCTTCAAATAAAAGCTAGAGTCAAGTTAAGGATCACTGCAAATGTTTTGCGCGGCGATCAAATAGGTAGTTCGGTATTTTTTATCATATTTTGCTCATTTCTGTTTGACGAATTGCCGAAAACTCCTTCCTATTGAATATATAATCCTTTGTTGAAGTATCCTATTTTTTTATTTATTAGTTATCTTGAAATTTTAATCATTGTCAATCAATGTATCGATCAAATAGGTAGTTAGTTAATTTTACCTTCTTAAAGTCATTTCTACTCGAAGAACATTAGGAAAATTGTGACTTTTGTAAAAATAACCCTATGTTGATGTATGATCATTTTTTTATTTATTATTACGCTTCAAATAATAGCTAAAGTCAAGTTAAGGATCATTGCAAATGTTTTGCGGGGCGATCAAATAGGTAGTTAGGCATTTTTTGTCATATTATGCTCATTTCTGTTTGGCGAATTGCCGAAAACTCCTACCTATTGAATATATAATCCTTTGTTGGAGTACCCTAATTTTTTATTTATTAGTTATCTTGAAATATTAAGCATTGTCAATCCATGTATCGATCAAATAGGTAGTTAGTTAATTTTACCTTCTTAAATTCATTTCTACCCGAAGAACCTTAGGAAAATTGCGACTTTTGTATAGATAACACTATGTTGATGTATGATCATTTTTTTATTAATTATTACGCTTCAAATAATAGCTAGAGTCAAGTTAAGGATCACTACAAATGTTTTGCGCGGCGATCAAATAGGTAGTTCGGCATTTTTTGTCATATTTTGCTCATTTCTATTTTACGAATTGCCGAAAACTCCTACCGATTGAATATATAATCCTTTGTTGAAGTATCCTAATTTTTTATTTATTAGTTATCTTGAAATTTTAATCATTGTCAATCCATGTATCGATCAAATAGGTAGTTAGATAATTTTACCCTCTTAAAGTCATTTCTACTCGAAGAACCTTAGGAAAATTGCGACTTTTGTATAGATAACACTATGTTGATGTATGATCATTTTTTTATTTATTATTACGCTTCAAATAATAGCTAAAGTCAAGTTAAGGATCACTGCAAATGTTTTGCGCGGCGATCAAATAGGTAGTTAAGCATTTTTTGTCATATTATGCTCATTTCTGTTTTACAAATTGCCGAAAACTCATTCCTATTAAATATATAATCCTTTCCTAATTTTTTATTTATTTGTTATCTTGAAATATTAAGCATTGTCAATCCATGTATCGATCAAATAGGTAGTTAGTTAATTTGACTTTCTTAAAGTCATTTCTACTCGAAGAACCTTCGGAAAATTGCGACTTTTGTATAGATAACACTATGTTGATGTATGATCATTTTTTTATTTATTATTACGCTCCAAATAATAGCTAAAGTGAAGTTAAGGATCACTGCAAATGTTTTACGCGGCGATCGCATAGGTAGTTAGGCATTTTTTGTCATATTATGCTCATTTCTGTTTGGCGAATTGCCGAAAACTCCAACCTATTGAATATATAATCCTTTGTTGGAGTACCCTAATTTTTTATTTATTAGTTATCTTGAAATATTAAGCATTGTCAATCCATGTATCGATCAAATAGGTAGTTAGTTAATTTTACCTTCTTAAATTCATTTCTACTCGAAGAACCTTAGGAAAATTGCGACTTTTGTATAGATAACACTATGTTGATGTATGATCATTTTTTTATTAATTATTACGCTTCAAATAATAGCTAGAGTCAAGTTAAGGATCACTACAAATGTTTTGCGCGGCGATCAAATAGGTAGTTCGGCATTTTTTGTCATATTTTGCTCATTTCTGTTTGACGAATTGCCGAAAACTCCTACCGATTGAATATATAATCCTTTGTTGAAGTATCCTAATTTTTTATTTATTAGTTCTCTTGAAATTTTAATCATTGTCAATCCATGTATCGATCAAATAGGTAGTTAGATAATTTTACCCTCTTAAAGTCATTTCTACTCGAAGAACCTTAGGAAAATTGCGACTTTTGTATAGATAACACTATGTTGATGTATGATCATTTTTTTGTTTATTATTACGCTTCAAATAATAGCAAAAGTCAAGTTAAGGATCACTGCAAATGTTTTGCGCGGCGATCAAATAGGTAGTTAAGCATTTTTTGTCATATTATGCTCATTTCTGTTTTACGAATTGCCGAAAACTCATTCCTATTAAATATATAATCCTTTCCTAATTTTTTATTTATTTGTTATCTTGAAATATTAAGCATTGTCAATCCATGTATCGATCAAATAGGTAGTTAGTTAATTTGACTTTCCTAAAGTCATTTCTACTCGAAGAACCTTAGGAAAATTGCGACTTTTGTATAGATAACACTATGTTGATGTATGATCATTTTTTTATTTATTATTACGCTTCAAATAATAGCTAAAGTCAAGTTAAGGATCACTGCAAATGTTTTGCGCGGCGATCACATAGGTAGTTAAGCATTTTTTGTCATATTATGCTCATTTCTGTTTTACGAATTGCCGAAAACTCATTCCTATTAAATATATAATCCTTTCCTAATTTTTTATTTATTTGTTATCTTGAAATATTAAGCATTGTCAATCCATGTA
Source organism: Rhodomyrtus psidioides (assembly GCA_021437785.1). Classification (NCBI taxonomy): domain Eukaryota; kingdom Viridiplantae; phylum Streptophyta; class Magnoliopsida; order Myrtales; family Myrtaceae; genus Rhodomyrtus; species Rhodomyrtus psidioides. The sequence goes on along the minus strand of JAILYB010000062.1, from coordinate 4,554,629 downwards.
TCGATCAAATAGGTAGTTAGTTAATTTGACTTTCTTAAAGTTATTTCTACTCGAAGAACCTTCGGAAAATTGCGACTTTTTTATAGATAACACTATGTTGATGTATGATCATTTTTTTATTAATTATTACGCTTCAAATAATAGCTAGAGTCAAGTTAAGGATCACTACAAATGTTTTGCGCGGCGATCAAATAGGTAGTTCGGCATTTTTTGTCATATTTTGCTCATTTCTGTGTGACGAATTGCCGAAAACTCCTACCGATTGAATATATAATACTTTGTTGAAGTATCCTAATTTTTTATTTATTAGTTATCTTGAAATTTTAATCATTGTCAATCCATGTATCGATCAAATAGGTAGTTAGATAATTTTACCCTCTTAAAGTCATTTCTACTCGAAGAACCTTAGGAAAATTGCGACTTTTGTATAGACAACACTATGTCGATGTATGATCATTTTTTTTAATTATTACGCTTCAAATAATAGCTAGAGTCAAGTTAAGGATCACTGCAAATGTTTTGCGCGGCGATCAAATAGGTAGTTAGGTATTTTTTGTCATATTTTGCTCAATTCTGTTTGACCAATTGCCGAAAACTCCTACCTATTGAATATATAATCCATTGTTGAAGTATCCTAATTTTTTATTTATTAGTTATCTTGAAATATTAAGCATTGTCAATCCATGTATCGATCAAATAGGTAATTAGTTAATTTGAATTTCTTAAAGTCATTTCTACTCGAAGAAACTTGGGAAAATTGTGACTTTTTTATAGATAACACTTTTTGATGTATGATCATTTTTTTAATAATTATCACGCTTCAAATAAAAGCTAGAGTCAAGTTAAGGATCACTGCAAATGTTTTGCGCGGCGATCAAATAGGTAGTTCGGTATTTTTTATCATATTTTGCTCATTTCTGTTTGACGAATTGCCGAAAACTCCTTCCTATTGAATATATAATCCTTTGTTGAAGTATCCTATTTTTTTATTTATTAGTTATCTTGAAATTTTAATCATTGTCAATCAATGTATCGATCAAATAGGTAGTTAGTTAATTTTACCTTCTTAAAGTCATTTCTACTCGAAGAACATTAGGAAAATTGTGACTTTTGTAAAAATAACCCTATGTTGATGTATGATCATTTTTTTATTTATTATTACGCTTCAAATAATAGCTAAAGTCAAGTTAAGGATCATTGCAAATGTTTTGCGGGGCGATCAAATAGGTAGTTAGGCATTTTTTGTCATATTATGCTCATTTCTGTTTGACCAATTGCCGAAAACTCCAACCTATTGAATATATAATCCTTTGTTGCAGTACCATAATTTTTTATTTATTAGTTATCTTGAAATATTAAGCATTGTCAATCCATGTATCGTTCAAATAGGTAGTTAGTTAATTTGACCTTCTTAAAGTCATTTCTACTCGACGAACCTTAGGAAAATTGCCACTTTTGTATAGATAACACTATGTTGATGTATGATCATTTTTTTATTTATTATTACGCTTCAAATAATAGCTAAAGTCAAGTTAAGGATCACTGCAAATGTTTTGCGCGGCGATCAAATAGGTAGTTAGGCATTTTTTGTCTTATTATCCTCATGTCTGTTTTACGAATTGCCGAAAACTCCTACCTATAGAATATATAATCCTTTGTTGAAGTACCCTAATTTTTTATTTATTAGTTATCTTGAAATATTAAGCATTGTCAATCCATGTATCGTTCAAATAGGTGGTTATTTAATTTGACCTTCTTAAAGTCATTTCTACTCGAAGAACCTTAGGAAAATTGCGACTTTTGTATAGACAACACTATGTTGATGTATGATCATTTTTTTATTTATTATTACGCTCCAAATAATAGCTAAAGTGAAGTTAAGGATCACTGCAAATGTTTTGCGCGGCGATCAAATAGGTAGTTAGGCATTTTTTGTCATATTATGCTCATTTCTGTTTGGCGAATTGCCGAAAACTCCTACCTATTGAATATATAATCCTTTGTTGGAGTACCCTAATTTTTTATTTATTAGTTATCTTGAAATATTAAGCATTGTCAATCCATGTATCGATCAAATAGGTAGTTAGTTAATTTTACCTTCTTAAATTCATTTCTACCCGAAGAACCTTAGGAAAATTGCGACTTTTGTATAGATAACACTATGTTGATGTATGATCATTTTTTTATTAATTATTACGCTTCAAATAATAGCTAGAGTCAAGTTAAGGATCACTACAAATGTTTTGCGCGGCGATCAAATAGGTAGTTCGGCATTTTTTGTCATATTTTGCTCATTTCTATTTTACGAATTGCCGAAAACTCCTACCGATTGAATTTATAATCCTTTGTTGAAGTATCCTAATTTTTTATTTATTAGTTATCTTGAAATTTTAATCATTGTCAATCCATGTATCGATCAAATAGGTAGTTAGATAATTTTACCCTCTTAAAGTCATTTCTACTCGAAGAACCTTAGGAAAATTGCGACTTTTGTATAGATAACACTATGTTGATGTATGATCATTTTTTTTATTTATTATTACGCTTCAAATAATAGCTAAAGTCAAGTTAAGGATCACTGCAAATGTTTTACGCGGCGATCAAATAGGTAGTTAAGCATTTTTTGTCATATTATGCTCATTTCTGTTTTACAAATTGCCGAAAACTCATTCCTATTAAATATATAATCCTTTCCTAATTTTTTATTTATTTGTTATCTTGAAATATTAAGCATTGTCAATCCATGTATCGATCAAATAGGTAGTTAGTTAATTTGACTTTCTTAAAGTCATTTCTACTCGAAGAACCTTCGGAAAATTGCGACTTTTGTATAGATAACACTATGTTGATGTATGATCATTTTTTTATTTATTATTACGCTCCAAATAATAGCTAAAGTGAAGTTAAGGATCACTGCAAATGTTTTACGCGGCGATCGCATAGGTAGTTAGGCATTTTTTGTCATATTATGCTCATTTCTGTTTGGCGAATTGCCGAAAACTCCAACCTATTGAATATATAATCCTTTGTTGGAGTACCCTAATTTTTTATTTATTAGTTATCTTGAAATATTAAGCATTGTCAATCCATGTATCGATCAAATAGGTAGTTAGTTAATTTTACCTTCTTAAATTCATTTCTACTCGAAGAACCTTAGGAAAATTGCGACTTTTGTATAGATAACACTATGTTGATGTATGATCATTTTTTTGTTTATTATTACGCTTCAAATAATAGCAAAAGTCAAGTTAAGGATCACTGCAAATGTTTTGCGCGGCGATCAAATAGGTAGTTAAGCATTTTTTGTCATATTATGCTCATTTCTGTTTTACGAATTGCCGAAAACTCATTCCTATTAAATATATAATCCTTTCCTAATTTTTTATTTATTAGTTATCTTGAAATATTAAGCATTGTCAATCCATGTATCGATCAAATAGGTAGTTAGTTAATTTGACTTTCCTAAAGTCATTTCTACTCGAAGAACCTTAGGAAAATTGCGACTTTTGTATAGATAACACTATGTTGATGTATGATCATTTTTTTATTTATTATTACGCTTCAAATAATAGCTAAAGTCAAGTTAAGGATCACTGCAAATGTTTTGCGCGGCGATCACATAGGTAGTTAAGCATTTTTTGTCATATTATGCTCATTTCTGTTTTACGAATTGCCGAAAACTCATTCCTATTAAATATATAATCCTTTCCTAATTTTTTATTTATTTGTTATCTTGAAATATTAAGCATTGTCAATCCATGTATCGATCAAATAGGTAGTTAGTTAATTTGACTTTCTTAAAGTTATTTCTACTCGAAGAACCTTCGGAAAATTGCGACTTTTTTATAGATAACACTATGTTGATGTATGATCATTTTTTTATTAATTATTACGCTTCAAATAATAGCTAGAGTCAAGTTAAGGATCACTACAAATGTTTTGCGCGGCGATCAAATAGGTAGTTCGGCATTTTTTGTCATATTTTGCTCATTTCTGTTTGACGAATTGCCGAAAACTCCTACCGATTGAATATATAATACTTTGTTGAAGTATCCTAATTTTTTATTTATTAGTTATCTTGAAATTTTAATCATTGTCAATCCATGTATCGATCAAATAGGTAGTTAGATAATTTTACCCTCTTAAAGTCATTTCTACTCGAAGAACCTTAGGAAAATTGCGACTTTTGTATAGACAACACTATGTTGATGTATGATCATTTTTTAGTAATTATTACGCTTCAAATAATAGCTAGAGTCAAGTTAAGGATCACTGCAAATGTTTTGCGCGGCGATCAAATAGGTAGTTAGGCATTTTTGGTCATATTATGCTCATTTCCGTTTGACGAATTGCCGAAAACTCCTACCTATTGAATATATAATCCTTTGTTGCAGTACCCTAATTTTTTATTTATTTGTTATCTTGAAATATTAAGCATTCTCAATCCATGTATCGATCAAATAGGTAGTTAGTTAATTTGACCTTCTTAAAGTCATTTCTACTCGAAGAAACTTGGGAAAATTGTGACTTTTTTATAGATAACACTTTATTGATGTATGATCATTTTTTTATTAATTATCACGCTTCAAATAAAAGCTAGAGTCAAGTTAAAGATCACTGCAAATGTTTTGCGCGGCGATCAAATAGGTAGTTCGGCATTTTTTGTCATATTTTGCTCATTTCTGTTTGACGAATTGCCGCAAACTCCTTCCTATTGAATATATAATCCTTTGTTGTAGTATCCTATTTTTTTATTTATTAGTTATCTTGAAATTTTAATCATTGTCAATCAATGTATCGATCAAATAGGTAGTTAGTTAATTTTACCTTCTTAAAGTCATTTCTACTCGAAGAACCTTAAGAAAATTGTGACTTTTGTAAAAATAACCCTATGTTGATGTATGATCATTTTTTTATTTATTATTACGCTTCAAATAATAGCTAAAGTCAAGTTAAGGATCATTGCAAATGTTTTGCGGGGCGATCAAATAGGTAGTTAGGCATTTTTTGTCATATTATGCTCATTTCTGTTTGACGAATTGCCGAAAACTCCAACCTATTGAATATATAATCCTTTGTTGCTGTACCATAATTTTTTATTTATTAGTTATCTTGAAATATTAAGCATTGTCAATCCATGTATCGTTCAAATAGGTAGTTAGTTAATTTGACCTTCTTAAAGTCATTTCTACTCGACGAACCTTAGGAAAATTGCCACTTTTGTATAGATAACACTATATTGATGTATGATCATTTTTTAATTTTTTATTACGCTTCAAATAATAGCTAAAGTCAAGTTAAGGATCACTGCAAATGTTTTGCGCGGCGATCAAATAGGTAGTTAGGCATTTTTTGTCATATTATCCTCATGTCTGTTTTACGAATTGCCGAAAACTCCTACCTATTGAATATATAGTCCTTTGTTGCAGTACCCTAATTTTTTATTTATTTGTTATCTTGAAATATTAAGCATTCTCAATCCATGTATCGATAAAATAGGTAGTTAGTTAATTTGACCTTCTTAAAGTCATTTCTACTCGAAGAAACTTAGGAAAATTGTGACTTTTTTATAGATAACACTTTGTTGATGTATGATCATTTTTTTATTAATTATCACGCTTCAAATAAAAGCTAGAGTCAAGTTAAGGATCACTGCAAATGTTTTGCGCGGCGATCAAATAGGTAGTTCGGTATTTTTTGTCATATTTTGCTCATTTCTGTTTGACGAATTGCCGAAAACTCCTACCTATTGAATATATAATCCTTTGTTGAAGTATCCTATTTTTTTATTTATTAGTTATCTTGAAATTTTAATCATTTTCAATCAATGTATCGATCAAATAGGTAGTTAGTTAATTTTACCTTCTTAAAGTCATTTCTACTCGAAGAACATTAGGAAAATTGCGACTTTTGTAAAAATAACCCTATGTTGATGTATGATCATTTTTTTATTTATTATTACGCTTCAAATAATAGCTAAAGTCAAGTTAAGAATCACTGCAAATGTTTTGCGGGGCGATCAAATAGGTAGTTAGGCATTTTTTGTCATATTATGCTCATTTCTGTTTGACCAATTGCCGAAAACTCCAACCTATTGAATATATAATCCTTTGTTGCAGTACCCTAATTTTTTATTTATTAGTTATCTTGAAATATTAAGCATTGTCAATCCATGTATCGTTCAAATAGGTAGTTAGTTAATTTGACCTTCTTAAAGTCATTTCTACTCGACGAACCTTAGGAAAATTGCCACTTTTGTATAGATAACACTATGTTGATGTATGATCATTTTTTAATTTATTATTACGCTTCAAATAATAGCTAAAGTCAAGTTAAGGATCACTGCAAATGTTTTGCGCGGCGATCAAATAGGTAGTTAGGCATTTTTTGTCATATTATCCTCATGTCTGTTTTACGAATTGCCGAAAACTCCTACCTATAGAATATATAATCCTTTGTTGAAGTACCCTAATTTTTTATTTATTAGTTATCTTGAAATATTAAGCATTGTCAATCCATGTATCGATCAAATAGGTAGTTATTTAATTTTACCTTCTTAAAGTCATTTCTACACGAAGAACCTTACGAAAATTGCGACTTTTGTATAGATAACACTATGTTGATATATGTTCATTTTTTTGTTTAATATTACGCTTCAAATAATAGCTAATGTCAAGTTAAGGATCACTACAAATGTTTTGCGCGGCGATCAAATAGGTAGTTAGGCATTTCTTATCATATTATGCTCATTTCTGTTAGACGAATTGCCGAAAACTCCTACCTATTGAATATATAATCCTTTGTTGCAGTACCCTAATTTTTTATTTATTAGTTATCTTGAAATATTAAGCATTGTCAATCCATGTATCGTTCAAATAGGTAGTTAGTTAATTTGACCTTCTTAAAGTCATTTCTACTCGACGAACCTTAGGAAAATTGCCACTTTTGTATAGATAACACTATGTTGATGTATGATCATTTTTTTATTTATTATTACGCTCCAAATAATAGCTAAAGTGAAGTTAAGGATCACTGCAAATGTTTTGCGCGGCGATCAAATAGGTAGTTAGGCATTTTTTGTCATATTATGCTCATTTCTGTTTGGCGAATTGCCGAAAACTCCAACCTATTGAATATATAATCCTTTGTTGGAGTACCCTAATTTTTTATTTATTAGTTATCTTGAAATATTAAGCATTGTCAATCCATGTATCGATCAAATAGGTAGTTATTTAATTTTACCTTCTTAAAGTCATTTCTACACGAAGAACCTTAGGAAAATTGCGACTTTTGTATAGATAACACTATGTTGATATATGTTCATTTTTTTGTTTAACATTACGCTTCAAATAATAGCTAATGTCAAGTTAAGGATCACTACAAATGTTTTGCGCGGCGATCAAATAGGTAGTTAGGCATTTCTTATCATATTATGCTCATTTCTGTTAGACGAATTGCCGAAAACTCCTACCTATTGAATATATAATCCTTTGTTGCAGTACCCTAATTTTTTATTTTTTAGTTATCTTGAAATATTAAGCATTGTCAATCCATGTATCGTTCAAATAGGTCGTTAGTTAATTTGACCTTCTTAAAGTCATTTCTACTCGACGAACCTTAGGAAAATTGCCACTTTTGTATAGATAACACTATGTTGATGTATGATCATTTTTTAATTTATTATTACGCTTCAAATAATAGCTAAAGTCAAGTTAAGGATCACTGCAAATGTTTTGCGCGGCGATCAAATAGGTAGTTAGGCATTTTTTGTCATATTATCCTCATGTCTGTTTTACGAATTGCCGAAAACTCCTACCTATAAAATATATAATCCTTTGTTGAAGTACCCTAATTTTTTATTTATTAGTTATCTTGAAATATTAAGCATTGTCAATCCATGTATCGATCAAATAGGTAGTTATTTAATTTTACCTTCTTAAAGTCATTTCTACACGAAGAACCTTACGAAAATTGCGACTTTTGTATAGATAACACTATGTTGATATATGTTCATTTTTTTGTTTAATATTACGCTTCAAATAATAGCTAATGTCAAGTTAAGGATCACTACAAATGTTTTGCGCGGCGATCAAATAGGTAGTTAGGCATTTCTTATCATATTATGCTCATTTCTGTTAGACGAATTGCCGAAAACTCCTACGTATTGAATATATAATCCTTTGTTGCAGTACCCTAATTTTTTATTTATTAGTTATCTTGAAATATTAAGCATTGTCAATCCATGTATCGTTCAAATAGGTAGTTAGTTAATTTGACCTTCTTAAAGTCATTTCTACTCGACGAACCTTAGGAAAATTGCCACTTTTGTATAGATAACACTATGTTGATGTATGATCATTTTTTTATTTATTATTACGCTCCAAATAATAGCTAAAGTGAAGTTAAGGATCACTGCAAATGTTTTGCGCGGCGATCAAATAGGTAGTTAGGCATTTTTTGTCATATTATGCTCATTTCTGTTTGGCGAATTGCCGAAAACTCCAACCTATTGAATATATAATCCTTTGTTGGAGTACCCTAATTTTTTATTTATTAGTTATCTTGAAATATTAAGCATTGTCAATCCATGTATCGATCAAATAGGTAGTTAGTTAATTTTACCTTCTTAAATTCATTTCTACTCGAAGAACCTTAGGAAAATTGCGACTTTTGTATAGATAACACTATGTTGATGTATGATCATTTTTTTATTAATTATTACGCTTCAAATAATAGCTAGAGTCAAGTTAAGGATCACTACAAATGTTTTGCGCGGCGATCAAATAGGTAGTTCGGCATTTTTTGTCATATTTTGCTCATTTCTGTTTGACGAATTGCCGAAAACTCCTACCGATTGAATATATAATAATTTGTTGAAGTATCCTAATTTTTTATTTATTAGTTATCTTGAAATTTTAATCATTGTCAATCCATGTATCGATCAAATAGGTAGTTAGATAATTTTACCCTCTTAAAGTCATTTCTACTCGAAGAACCTTAGGAAAATTGCGACTTTTGTATAGATAACACTATGTTGATGTATGATCATTTTTTTATTTATTATTACGCTTCAAATAATAGCTAAAGTCAAGTTAAGGATCACTGCAAATGTTTTGCCCGGCGATCAAATAGGTAGTTAAGCATTTTTTGTCGTATTATGCTCATTTCTGTTTTACGAATTGCCGAAAACTCATTCCTATTAAATATATAATCCTTTCCTAATTTTTTATTTATTTGTTATCTTGAAATATTAAGCATTGTCAATCCATGTATCGGTCAAATAGGTAGTTAGTTAATTTGACTTTCTTAAACTCATTTCTACTCGAAGAACCTTCGGAAAATTGTGACTTTTGTATAGATAACACTATGTTGATGTATCATCATTTTTTTATTTATTATTACGCTTCAAATAATAGCTAGAGTCAAGTTAAGGATCACTGCAAATGTTTTTCGCGGCGATCAAATAGGTAGTTAGGCATTTTTGTCATATTATGCTCATTTCTGTTTGACGAATTGCCGAAAACTCCTACCTATTGAATATATAATACTTTGTTGTAGTACCCTAATTTTTTATTTATTAGTTATCTTGAAATATTAAGCATTTTCATTCCATGTATCGATCAAATAGGTAGTTAGTTAATTTGACCTTCTTAAAGTCATTTCTACTCGAAGAACCTTAGAAAAATTGCGACTTTTGTATAGACAACACTATGTTGATGTATGATCATTTTTTATTAATTATTACGCTTCAAATAATAGCTAGAGTCAAGTTATGGATCACTGCAAATGTTTTGCGCGGCGATCAAATAGGTAGTTAGGCATTTTTGGTCATATTATGCTCATTTCCGTTTGACGAATTGCCGAAAACTCCTATCTATTGAATATATAATCCTTTGTTGCAGTCCCCTAATTTTTTATTTATTTGTTATCTTGAAATATTAAGCATTCTCAATCCATGTATCGATCAAATAGGTAGTTAGTTAATTTGACCTTCTTAGAGTCATTTCTACTCGAAGAAACTTGGGAAAATTGTGACTTTTTTATAGATAACACTTTGTTGATGTATGATCATTTTTTTATTAATTATCATGCTTCAAATAATAGCTAGAGTCAAGTTAAAGATCACTGCAAATGTTTGGCGCGGCGATCAAATAGGTAGTTCGGCATTTTTTGTCATATTTTGCTCATTTCTGTTTGACGAATTGCCGAAAACTCCTACCTATTGAATATATAATCCTTTGTTGTAGTATCCTATTTTTTTATTTATTAGTTATCTTGAAATTTTAAGCATTGTCAATCCATGTATCGATCAAATAGGTAGTTAGTTAATTTTACCTTCTTAAAGTCATTTCTACTCGAAGAACCTTAGGAAAATTGCGACTTTTGTATAGATAACACTATGTTGATGTATGATCATTTTTTTATTTATTATTAAGCTTCAAATAATAGCTAAAGTCAAGTTAAGGATCACTGCAAATGTTTTGCGCGGCGATCAAATAGGTAGTTAAGCATTTTTTGTCATATTATGCTCATTTCTGTTTTACGAATTGCCGAAAACTCATTCCTATTAAATATATAATCCTTTCCTAATTTTTTATTTATTTGTTATCTTGAAATATTAAGCATTGTCAATCCATGTATCGGTCAAATAGGTAGTTAGTTAATTTGACTTTCTTAAACTCATTTCTACTCGAAGAACCTTCGGAAAATTGCGACTTTTGTATAGATAACACTATGTTGATGTATCATCATTTTTTTATTTATTATTACGCTTCAAATAATAGCTAGAGTCAAGTTAAGGATCACTGCAAATGTTTTTCGCGGCGATCAAATAGGTAGTTAGGCATTTTTGTCATATTATGCTCATTTCTGTTTGACGAATTGCCGAAAACTCCTACCTATTGAATATATAATACTTTGTTGTAGTACCCTAATTTTTTATTTATTAGTTATCTTGAAATATTAAGCATTTTCATTCCATGTATCGATCAAATAGGTAGTTAGTTAATTTGACCTTCTTAAAGTCATTTCTACTCGAAGAACCTTAGGAAAATTGCGACTTTTGTATAGACAACACTATGTTGATGTATGATCATTTTTTATTAATTATTACGCTTCAACTAATAGCTAGAGTCAAGTTATGGATCACTGCAAATGTTTTGCGCGGCGATCAAATAGGTAGTTAGGCATTTTTGGTCATATTATGCTCATTTCCGTTTGACGAATTGCCGAAAACTCCTGCCTTTTGAATATATAATCCTTTGTTGCAGTACCCTAATTTTTTATTTATTTGTTAACTTGAAATATTAAGCATTCTCAATCCATGTATCGATCAAATAGGTAGTTAGTTAATTTGACCTTCTTAAAGTCATTTCTACTCGAAGAAACTTGGGAAAATTGTGACTTTTTTATAGATAACACTTTGTTGATGTATGATCATTTTTTTATTAATTATCACGCTTCAAATAATAGCTAGAGTCAAGTTAAAGATCACTGCAAATGTTTTGCGCGGCGATCAAATAGGTAGTTCGGCATTTTTTGTCATATTTTGCCCATTTCTGTTTGACGAATTGCCGAAAACTCCTACCTATTGAATATATAATCCTTTGTTGTAGTATCCTATTTTTTTATTTATTAGTTATCTTGAAATTTTAATCATTGTCAATCAATGTATCGATCAAATAGGTAGTTAGTTAATTTTACCTTCTTAAAGTCATTTCTACTCGAAGAACCTTAGGAAAATTGCGACTTTTGTAAAAATAACCCTATGTTGATGTATGATCATTTTTTTATTTAATATTACGCTTCAAATAATAGCTAAAGTCAAGTTAAGGATCACTGCAAATGTTTTGCGGGGCGATCAAATAGGTAGTTAGGCATTTTTTGTCATATTATGCTCATTTCTGTCTGACGAATTGCCGAAAACTCCAACCTATTGAATATAAAATCCTTTGTTGCAGTACCATAATTTTTTATTTATTAGTTATCTTGAAATATTAAGCATTGTCAATCCATGTATCGTTCAAATAGGTAGTTAGTTAATTTGACCTTCTTAAAGTCATTTCTACTCGAAGAACCTTAGGAAAATTGCTACTTTTGTATAGATAACACTATGTTGATGTATGATCATTTTTTTATTTATTATTACGCTTCAAATAATAGCTAATGTCAAGTTAAGGATCACTGCAAATGTTTTGCGCGGCGATCAAATAGGTAGTTAGGCATTTTTTGTGATATTATCCTCATGTCTGTTTTACGAATTGCCGAAAACTCCTACCTATAGAATATATAATCCTTTGTTGAAGTACCCTAATTTTTTATTTATTAGTTATCTTGAAATATTAAGCATTGTCAATCCATGTATCGATCAAATAGGTAGTTATTTAATTTTACCTTCTTAAAGTCATTTCTACACGAAGAACCTTACGAAAATTGCGACTTCTGTATAGATAACACTATGTTGATATATGTTCATTTTTTTGTTTAATATTACGCTTCAAATAATAGCTAAAGTCAAGTTAAGGATCACTGCAAATGTTTTGCGCGGCGATCAAATAGGTAGTTAGGCATTTCTTATCATATTATGCTCATTTCTGTTAGACGAATTGCCGAAAACTCCTACCTATTGAATATATAATCCTTTGTTGCAGTACCCTAATTTTTTATTTATTAGTTATCTTGAAATATTAAGCATTGTCAATCCATGTATCGTTCAAATAGGTAGTTAGTTAATTTGACCTTCTTAAAGTCATTTCTACTCGACGAACCTTAGGAAAATTGCCACTTTTGTATAGATAACACTATGTTGATGTATGATCATTTTTTTATTTATTATTACACGTCAAATAATAGGTAATGTCAAGTTAAGGATAACTGCAAATGTTTTGCACGGCGATCAAATAGGTAGTTAGGCTTTTTTGGTCATATTATGCTCATTTCCGTTTGACGAATTGCCGAAAACTCCTACCTATTGAATGTATAATCCTTTGTTGCAGTACCCTAATTTTTTATTTATTTGTTATCTTGAAATATTAAGCATTCTCAATCCATGTATCGATCAAATAGGTAGTTAGTTAATTTGACCTTCTTAAAGTCATTTCTACTCGAAGAAACTTAGGAAAATTGTGACTTTTTTATAGATAACACTTTGTTGATGTATGATCATTTTTTTATTAATTATCACGCTTCAAATAAAAGCTAGAGTCAAGTTAAGGATCACTGCAAATGTTTTGCGCGGCGATCAAATAGGTAGTTCGGCATTTTTTGTCATATTTTGCCCATTTCTGTTTGACGAATTGCCGAAAACTCCTACCTATTGAATATATAATCCTTTGTTGTAGTATCCTATTTTTTTATTTATTAGTTATCTTGAAATTTTAATCATTGTCAATCAATGTATCGATCAAATAGGTAGTTAGTTAATTTTACCTTCTTAAAGTCATTTCTACTCGAAGAACCTTAGGAAAATTGCGACTTTTGTAAAAATAACCCTATGTTGATGTATGATCATTTTTTTTATTTATTATTACGCTTCAAATAATAGCTAAAGTCAAGTTAAGGATCACTGCAAATGTTTTGCGGGGCGATCAAATAGGTAGTTAGGCATTTTTTGTCATATTATGCTCATTTCTGTCTGACGAATTGCCGAAAACTCCAACCTATTGAATATATAATCCTTTGTTGCAGTACCATAATTTTTTATTTATTAGTTATCTTGAAATATTAAGCATTGTCAATCCATGTATCGTTCAAATAGGTAGTTAGTTAATTTGACCTTCTTAAAGTCATTTCTACTCGAAGAACCTTAGGAAAATTGCCACTTTTGTATAGATAACACTATGTTGATGTATGATCATTTTTTTATTTATTATTACGCTTCAAATAATAGCTAAAGTCAAGTTAAGGATCACTGCAAATGTTTTGCGCGGCGATCAAATAGGTAGTTAGGCATTTTTCTTCATATTATCCTCATGTGTGTTTTACGAATTGCCGAAAACTCCTACCTATAGAATATATAATCCTTTGTTGAAGTACCCTAATTTTTTATTTATTAGTTATCTTGAAATATTAAGCATTCTCAATCCATGTATCGATCAAATAGGTAGTTAGTTAATTTGACCTTCTTAAAGTCATTTCTACTCGAAGAAACTTAGGAAAATTGTGACTTTTTTATAGATAACACTTTGTTGATGTATGATCATTTTTTTATTAATTATCACGCTTCAAATAAAAGCTAGAGTCAAGTTAAGGATCACTGCAAATGTTTTGCGCGGCGATCAAATAGGTAGTTAGGCATTTTTTGTCATATTATGCTCATTTCTGTCTGACGAATTGCCGAAAACTCCAACCTATTGAATATATAATCCTTTGTTGCAGTACCATAATTTTTTATTTATTAGTTATCTTGAAATATTAAGCATTGTCAATCCATGTATCGTTCAAATAGGTAGTTAGTTAATTTGACCTTCTTAAAGTCATTTCTACTCGAAGAAACTTAGGAAAATTGTGACTTTTTTATAGATAACACTTTGTTGATGTATGATCATTTTTTTATTAATTATCACGCTTCAAATAAAAGCTAGAGTCAAGTTAAGGATCACTGCAAATGTTTTGCGCGGCGATCAAATAGGTAGTTAGGCATTTTTTGTCATATTATGCTCATTTCTGTCTGACGAATTGCCGAAAACTCCAACCTATTGAATATAAAATCCTTTGTTGCAGTACCATAATTTTTTATTTATTAGTTATCTTGAAATATTAAGCATTGTCAATCCATGTATCGATCAAATAGGTAGTTATTTAATTTTACCTTCTTAAAGTCATTTCTACACGAAGAACCTTACGAAAATTGCGACTTCTGTATAGATAACACTATGTTGATATATGTTCATTTTTTTGTTTAATATTACGCTTCAAATAATAGCTAAAGTCAAGTTAAGGATCACTGCAAATGTTTTGCGCGGCGATCAAATAGGTAGTTAGGCATTTCTTATCATATTATGCTCATTTCTGTTAGACGAATTGCCGAAAACTCCTACCTATTGAATATATAATCCTTTGTTGCAGTACCCTAATTTTGTATTTATTAGTTATCTTGAAATATTAAGCATTGTCAATCCATGTATCGTTCAAATAGGTAGTTAGTTAATTTGACCTTCTTAAAGTCATTTCTACTCGACGAACCTTAGGAAAATTGCCACTTTTGTATAGATAACACTATGTTGATGTATGATCATTTTTTTATTTATTATTACACTTCAAATAATAGGTAATGTCAAGTTAAGGATAACTGCAAATGTTTTGCACGGCGATCAAATAGGTAGTTAGGCTTTTTTGGTCATATTATGCTCATTTCCGTTTGACGAATTGCCGAAAACTCCTACCTATTGAATATATAATCCTTTGTTGCAGTCCCCTAATTTTTTATTTATTTGTTATCTTGAAATATTAAGCATTCTCAATCCATGTATCGATCAAATATGTAGTTAGTTAATTTGACCTTCTTAAAGTCATTTCTACTCGAAGAAACTTAGGAAAATTGTGACTTTTTTATAGATAACACTTTGTTGATGTATGATCATTTTTTATTAATTATCACGCTTCAAATAAAAGCTAGAGTCAAGTTAAGGATCACTGCAAATGTTTTGCGCGGCGATCAAATAGGTAGTTCGGTATTTTTTGTCATATTTTGCTCATTTCTGTTTGACGAATTGCCGAAAACTCCTACCTATTGAATATATAATCCTTTGTTGAAGTATCCTATTTTTTTATTTATTAGTTATCTTGAAATTTTAATCATTGTCAATCAATGTATCGATCAAATAGGTAGTTAGTTAATTTTACCTTCTTAAAGTCATTTCTACTCGAAGAACATTAGGAAAATTGCGACTTTTGTAAAAATAACCCTATGTTGATGTATGATCATTTTTTTATTTATTATTACGCTTCAAATAATAGCTAAAGTCAAGTTAAGGATCACTGCAAATGTTTTGCGGGACGATCAAATAGGTAGTTAGGCATTTTTTGTCATATTATGCTCATTTCTGTTTGACGAATTGCCGAAAACTCCAACCTATTGAATATATAATCCTTTGTTGCAGTACCCTAATTTTTTATTTATTAGTTATCTTGAAATATTAAGCATTGTCAATCCATGTATCGTTCAAATAGGTAGTTAGTTAATTTGACCTTCTTAAAGTCATTTCTACTCGACGAACCTTAGGAAAATTGCCACTTTTGTATAGATAACACTATGTTGATGTATGATCATTTTTTTATTTATTATTACGCTTCAAATAATAGCTAAAGTCAAGTTAAGGATCACTGCAAATGTTTTGCGCGGCGATCAAATAGGTAGTTAGGCATTTTTTGTCATATTATCCTCATGTCTATTTTTCGAATTGCCGAAAACTCCTACCTATAGAATATATAATCCTTTGTTGAAGAACCCTAATTTTTTATTTATTAGTTATCTTGAAATATTAAGCATTGTCAATCCATGTATCGATCAAATAGGTAGTTATATAATTTTACCTTCTTAAAGTCATTTCTACACGAAGAACCTTACGAAAATTGCGACTTTTGTATAGATAACACTACGTTGATATATGTTCATTTTTTTGTTTAATAGTACGCTTCAAATAATGGCTAAAGTCAAGTTAAGGATCACTGCAAATGTTTTGCGCGGCGATCAAATAGGTAGTTAGGCATTTCTTATCATATTATGCTCATTTCTGTTAGACGAATTGCCGAAAACTCCTACCTAGTGAATATATAATCCTTTGTTGCAGTACCCTAATTTTTTATTTTTTAGTTATCTTGAAATATTAAGCATTGTCAATCCATGTATCGTTCAAATAGGTAGTTAGTTAATTTGACCTTCTTAAAGTCATTTCTACTCGACGAACCTTAGGAAAATTGCCACTTTTGTATAGATAACACTATGTTGATGTATGATCATTTTTTTATTTATTATTACGCTTCAAATAATAGGTAAAGTCAAGTTTAGGATCACTGCAAATGTTTTGCGTGGCGATCAAATAGGTAGTTAGGCATTTTTTGTCATATTATCCTCATGTCTGTTTTACGAATTGCCGAAAACTCCTACCTATCGAATATATAATCCTTTGTGGAATTACCCTAATTTTTTATTTATTAGTTATCTTGAAATATTAAGCATTGTCAATCCATGTATCGATCAAATAGGTAGTTAGTTAATTAGACCTTCTTAAAGTCATTTCTACTCGAAGAACCTTAGGAAAATTGCGACTTTTGTATAGACAACACTATGTTGATGTATGATCATTTTTTATTAATTATTACGCTTCAAATAATAGCTAGAGTCAAGTTATGGATCACTGCAAATGTTTTGCGCGGCGATCAAATAGGTAGTTAGGCATTTTTGGTCATATTATGCTCATTTCCGTTTGACGAATTGCCGAAAACTCCTACCTATTGAATATATAATCCTTTGTTGCAGTACCCTAATTTTTTATTTATTATTTATCTTGAAATATTAAGCATTGTCAATCCATGTATCGATTAAATAGGTAGTTAGTTAATTTGACCTTCGTAAAGTCATTTCTACTCGAAGAAACTTAGGAAAATTGTGACTTTTTTATAGATAACACTTTGTTGATGTATGATCATTTTTTTATTAATTATCACGCTTCAAATAATAGCTAGAGTCAAGTTAAGGATCACTGCAAATGTTTTGCGCGGCGATCAAATAGGTAGTTCGGCATTTTTTGTCATATTTTGCTCATTTCTGTTTGACGAATTGCCGAAAACTCCTACCTATTGAATATATAATCCTTTGTTGAAGTATCCTATTTTTTTACTTATTAGTTATCTTGAAATTTTAATCATTGTCAATCAATGTATCGATCAAATTGGTAGTTAGTTAATTTTACCTTCTTAAAGTCATTTCTACTCGAAGAACCTTAGGAAAATTGCGACTTTTGTAAAAATAACCCTATGTTGATGTATGATCATTTTTTTATTTATTATTACGCTTCAAATATTAGCTAAAGTCAAGTTAAGGATCACTGCAAATGTTTTGCGCGGCGATCAAATAGGTAGTTAGGCATTTTTGGTCATATTATGCTCATTTCTGTTTGACAAATTGTCGAAAACTCCTACCTATTGAATATATAATCCTTTGTTGCAGTACCCTAATTTTTTATTTATTATTTATCTTGAAATATTAAGCATTGTCAATCCATGTATCGATCAAATAGGTAGTTATTTAATTTTACCTTCTTAAAGTCATTTCTACACGAAGAACCTTACGAAAATTGCGACTTTTGTATACATAACACTATGTTGATATATGTTCATTTTTTTGTTTAATATTACGCTTCAAATAATAGCTAAAGTCAAGTTAAGGATCACTGCAAATGTTTTGCGCGGCGATCAAATAGGTAGTTAGGCATTTCTTATCATATTATGCTCATTTCTGTTAGACGAATTGCCAAAAACTCCTACCTACTGAATATATAATCCTTTGTTGCAGTACCCTAATTTTTTATTTATTAGTTATCTTGAAATATTAAGCATTGTCAATCCATGTATCGTTCAAATAGGTAGTTAGTTAATTTAACCTTCTTAAAGTCATTTCTACTCGACGAACCTTAGGAAAATTGCCACTTTTGTATAGATTACACTATGTTGATATATGATCATTTTTTTATTTATTATTACGCTTCAAATAATAGCTAAAGTCAAGTTAAGGATCACTGCAAATGTTTTGCGCGGCGATCAAATAGGTAGTTAGGCATTTTTTGTCATATTATCCTCATGTCTATTTTACGAATTGCCGAAAACTCCTACCTATAGAATATATAATCCTTTTTGAAGTACCCTAATATTTTATTTATTAGTTATCTTGAAATATTAAGCATTGTCAATCCATGTATCGATCAAATAGGTAGTTATATAATTTTACCTTCTTAAAGTCATTTCTACACGAAGAACCTTACGAAAATTGCGACTTTTGTATAGATAACACTATGTTGATATATGTTCATTTTTTTGTTTAAAATTACGCTTCAAATAATAGCTAAAGTCAAGTTAAGGATCACTACAAATGTTTTACGCGGCGATCAAATAGGTAGTTAGGCATTTCTTATCATATTATGCTCATTTCTGTTAGACGAATTGCCGAAAACTCCTACCTAGTGAATATATAATCCTTTGTTGCAGTACCCTAATTTTTATTTATTAGTTATCTTGAAATATTAAGCATTGTCAATCCATGTATCGTTCAAATAGGTAGTTAGTTAATTTGACCTTCTTAAAGTCATTTCTAATCGACGAACCTTAGGAAAATTGCCACTTTTGTATAGATAACACTATGTTGATGTATGATCATTTTTTTATTTATTATTACGCTTCAAATAATAGGTAAAGTCAAGTTAAGGATCACTGCAAATGTTTTGCGCGGCGATCAAATAGGTAGTTAGGCATTTTTTGTCATATTATCCTCATGTCTGTTTTACGAATTGCCGAAAACTCCTACCTATCGAATATATAATCCTTTGTTGAATTACCCTAATTTTTTATTTATTAGTTATCTTGAAATATTAAGCATTGTCAATCCATGTATCGATCAAATAGGTAGTTAGTTAATTAGACCTTCTTAAAGTCATTTCTACTCGAAGAACCTTAGGAAAATTGCGACTTTTGTATAGACAACACTATGTTGATGTATGATCATTTTTTATTAATTATTACGCTTCAAATAATAGCTAGAGTCAAGTTAAGGATCACTGCAAATATTTTGCGCGGCGATCAAATAGGTAGTTAGGCATTTTTGGTCATATTATGCTCATTTCCGTTTGACGAATTGCCGAAAACTCCTACCTATTGAATATATAATCCTTTGTTGCAGTACCCTAATTTTTTATTTATTATTTATCTTGAAATATTAAGCATTGTCAATCCATGTATCGATCAAATAGGTAGTTAGTTAATTTGACCTTCTTAAAGTCATTTCTACTCGAAGAAACTTAGGAAAATTGTGACTTTTTTATAAATAACACTTTGTTGATGTATGATCATTTTTTTATTAATTATCACGCTTCAAATAATAGCTAGAGTCAAGTTAAGGATCACTGCAAATGTTTTGCGCGGCGATCAAATAGGTAGTTAGGCATTTCTTATCATATTATGCTCATTTCTGTTAGACGAATTGCCGTAAACTCCTACCTACTGAATATATAATCCTTTGTTGCAGTACCCTAATTTTTTATTTATTAGTTATCTTGAAATATTATTCATTGTCAATCCATGTATCGTTCAAATAGGTAGTTAGTTAATTTGACCTTCTTAAAGTCATTTCTACTCGACGAACCTTAGGAAAATTGCCACTTTTGTATAGATAACACTATGTTGATGTATGATCATTTTTTTTTTATTATTACGCTTCAAATAATAGGTAAAGTCAAGTTAAGGATCACTGCAAATGTTTTGCGCGGCGATCAAATAGGTAGTTAGGCATTTTTTGTCATATTATCCTCATGTCTGTTTTACGAATTGCCGAAAACTCCTACCTATCGAATATATAATCCTTTGTTGAAGTACCCTAATTTTTTAGTTATTAGTTATTTTGAAATATTAAGCATTGTCAATCCATGTATCGATCAAATAGGTAGTTAGTTAATTTGACCTTCTTAAAGTCATTTCTACTCGAAGAACCTTAGGAAAATTGCGACTTTTGTATAGACAACACTATGTTGATGTATGATCATTTTTTATTAATTATTACGCTTCAAATAATAGCTAGAGTCAAGTTATGGATCACTGCAAATGTTTTGCGCGGCGATCAAATAGGTAGTTAGGCATTTTTGGTCATATTATGCTCATTTCCATTTGACGAATTGCCGAAAACTCCTACCTATTGAATATATAATCCTTTGTTGCAGTACCCTAATTTTTTATTTATTATTTATCTTGAAATATTAAGCATTGTCAATCCATGTATCGATCAAATAGGTAGTTAGTTAATTTGACCTTCTTAAAGTCATTTCTACTCGAAGAAACTTAGGAAAATTGTGACTTTTTTATAGATAACACTTTGTTGATCTATGATCATTTTTTTATTAATTATCACGCTTCAAATAATAGCTAGAGTCAAGTTAAGGATCACTGCAAATGTTTTGCGCGGCGATCAAATAGGTAGTTCGGCATTTTTTGTCATATTTTGCTCATTTCTGTTTGACGAATTGCCGAAAACTCCTACCTATTGAATATATAATCCTTTGTTGAAGTATCCTATTTTTTTACTTATTAGTTATCTTGAAATTTTAATCATTGTCAATCAATGTATCGATCAAATAGGTAGTTAGTTAATTTTACCTTCTTAAAGTCATTTCTACTCGAAGAACCTTAGGAAAATTGCGACTTTTGTAAAAATAACCCTATGTTGATGTATGATCATTTTTTTTATTTATTATTTCGCTTCAAATAATAGCTAAAGTCAAGTTAAGGATCACTACAAATGTTTTGCGGGGCGATCAAATAGGTAGTTAGGCATTTTTTGTCATATTATGCTCATTTCGATTTGACGAATTGCCGAAAACTCCAACCTATTGAATATATAATCCTTTGTTGCAGTACCCTAATTTTTTATTTATTAGTTATCTTGAAATATTAAGCATTGTCAATCCATGTATCGTTCAAATAGGTAGTTAGTTAATTTGACCTTCTTAAAGTCATTTCTACTCGACGAACCTTAGGAAAATTGCCACTTTTGTATAGATAACACTATGTTGATGTATGATCATTTTTTATTTATTATTACGCTTCATATAATAGCTAAAGTCAAGTTAAGGATCACTGCAAATGTTTTGCGCGGCGATCAAATAGGTAGTTAGGCATTTCTTATCATATTATGCTCATTTCTGTTAGACGAATTGCCGAAAACTCCTACCTATTGAATATATAATCCTTTGTTGCAGTACCCTAATTTTTTATTTATTAGTTATCTTGAAATGTTAAGCATTGTCAATCCATGTATCGTTCAAATATGTAGTTAGTTAATTTGACCTTCTTAAAGTCATTTCTACTCGAAGAACCTTAGGAAAATTGCGACTTTTGTATAGACAACACTATGTTGATGTATGATCATTTTTTATTAATTATTACGCTTCAAATAATAGCCAGAGTAAAGTTATGGATCACTGCAAATGTTTTGCGCGGCGATCAAATAGGTAGTTAGGCATTTTTGGTCATATTATGCTCATTTCCGTTTGACGAATTGCCGAAAACTCCTTCCTATTGAATATATAATCCTTTGTTGCAGTACCCTAATTTTTTATTTATTATTTATCTTGAAATATTAAGCATTGTCAATCCATGTATCGATCAAATAGGTAGTTAGTTAATTTTACCTTCTTAAAGTCATTTCTACTCGAAGAAACTTAGGAAAATTGTGACTTTTTTTATAGATAACACTTTGTTGATGTATGATCATTTTTTTATTAATTATTACGCTTCAAATAATAGCTAGAGTCAAGTTAAGGATCACTGCAAATGTTTTGCGCGGCGATCAAATAGGTAGTTCGGCATTTTTTGTCATATTTTGCTCATTTCTGTATGACGAATTACCGAAAACTCCTACCTATTGAATATATAATCCTTTGTTGAAGTATCCTATTTTTTTATTTTTTAGTTATCTTGAAATTTTAATAATTATCAATCCATGTATCGATCAAATAGGTAGTTAGTTAATTTTACCTTCTTAAAGTCATTTCTACTCGAAGAACCTTAGGAAAATTGCGACTTTTGTATAGACAACACTATGTTGATGTATGATCATTTTTTATTAATTATTACGCTTCAAATAATAGCTAGAGTCAGGTTATGGATCACTGCATATGTTTTGCGCGGCGATCAAATAGGTAGTTATGCATTTTTTTGTCATATTTTGCTCATTTCTGTTTGACCAATTGCCGAAAACTCCTACCTATTGAATATATAATCCTTTGTTGAAGTATCCAAATTTTTTATTTATTAGTTATCTTGAAATATTAAGCATTGTCAATCCATGTATCGATCAAATAGGTAGTTAGTTAATTTGAATTTCTTAAAGTCATTTCTATTCGAAGAACCTTAGGAAAATTGTGACTTTTCAATAGATAACACTATGTTGATGTATGATCATTTTTTATTAATTATTACGCTTCAAATAATAGCTAGAGTCAAGTTATGGATCTCTGCAAATGTTTTGCGCGGCGATCAAATAGGTAGTTAGGCATTTTTGGTCATATAATGCTCATTTCCGTTTGACGAATTGCCGAAAACTCCTACCTATTGAATATATAATCCTTTGTTGCTGTACCCTAATTTTTTATTTATTATTTATCTTGAAATATTAAGCATTGTCAATCCATGTATCGATCAAATAGGTAGTTAGTTAATTTGACCTTCTTAAAGTCATTTCTACTCGAAGAAACTTAGGAAAATTGTGACTTTTTTTATAGATAACACTTTGTTGATGTATCATCATTTTTTTTATTAATTATCACGCTTCAAATAATAGCTAGAGTCAAGTTAAGGATCACTGCAAATGTTTTGCGCGGCGATCAAATAGGTAGTTCGGCATTTTTTGTCATATTTTGCTCATTTCTGTTTGACGAATTGCCGAAAACTCCTACCTATTGAATATATAATCCTTTGTTGAAGTATCCTATTTTTTTACTTATTAGTTATCTTGAAATTTTAATCATTGTCAATCAATGTATCGATCAAATAGGTAGTTAGTTAATTTTACCTTCTTAAAGTCATTTCTACTCGAAGAACCTTAGGAAAATTGTGACTTTTGTAAAAATAACCCTATGTTGATGTATGATCATTTTTTTTATTTATTATTTCGCTTCAAATAATAGCTAAAGTCAATTTAAGGATCACTGCAAATGTTTTGCGGGGCGATCAAATAGGTAGTTAGGCATTTTTTGTCATATTATGCTCATTTCTGTTTGACGAATTGCCGAAAACTCCAACCTATTGAATATATAATCCTTTGTTGCAGTACCCTAATTTTTTATTTATTAGTTATCTGGAAATATTAAGCATTGTCAATCCATGTATCGTTCAAATAGGTAGTTAGTTAATTTGACCTTCTTAAAGTCATTTCTACTCGACGAACCTTAGGAAAATTGCCACTTTTGTATAGATAACACTATGTTGATGTATGATCATTTTTTTATTTATTATTACGCTTCAAATAATAGGTAAAGTCAAGTTAAGGATTGTCGCGACCCTCTCGAGGTTCGCCGTGGGCTCTCGAGGGCTAATGGGCCGTCCAGTCTGGTCGGACGCAGGCCTCTCCCAAGGCCCGTTACCCAAATCGCAACGGAGGTATGCGTAGTCGACCTTCAGTGTGGTCTAGTGATATGTGCTAAGTGTGCATGCCATGGAGTCGCCACCAATCATTTTTTGGAGGGTATGATTGGACCACCCTATTGAATAGTCGGGAGTTTCTATTCAATTCTGCGATAACCAGAGAAATGGGTTCGGGGACTTAGTTACGTCAACTGTTAGAGTTGACGCCCTTTCGGTACCTAAGTTGACTGAATTTTCTGACCTAAGATTTCATGCAGATGAGTGGTGAGTGGAGTACGAATCCTAAATCTAGGAATTCATGCAAATAGGAATGACTATCCTAGCAATCACAATCAATAATAAAATGCGCAAATCAATGAACCCTATGTTGATGTATGATCATTTTTTATTAATTATTACGCTTCAAATAATAGCTAGAGTCAAGTTATGGATCACTGCATATGTTTTGCGCGGCGATCAAATAGGTAGTTATGCATTTTTTGTCATATTTTGCTCATTTCTGTTTGACCAATTGCCGAAAACTCCTACCTATTGAATATATAATCCTTTGTTGAAGTATCCAAATTTTTTATTTATTAGTTATCTTGAAATATTAAGCATTGTCAATCCATGTATCGATCAAATAGGTAGTTAGTTAATTTGAATTTCTTAAAGTCATTTCTACTCGAAGAACCTTAGGAAAATTGTGACTTTTCAATAGATAACACTATGTTGATGTATGATCATTTTTTATTAATTATTACGCTTCAAATAATAGCTAGAGTCAAGTTATGGATCACTGCAAATGTTTTGCGCGGCGATCAAATAGGTAGTTAGGCATTTTTTGTCATATTATCCTCATGTCTGTTTTACGAATTGCCGAAAACTCCTACCTATAGAATATATAATCCTTTGTTGAAGTACCCTAATTTTTTATTTATTATTTATCTTGAAATATTAAGCATTGTCAATCAATGTATCGATCAAATAGGTAGTTATTTAATTTTACCTTCTTAAAGTCATTTCTACACGAAGAACCTTACGAAAATTGCGACTTTTGTATAGATAACACTATGTTGATATATGTTCATTTTTTTGTTTAATATTACGCTTCAAATAATAGCTAAAGTCAAGTTAAGGATCACTGCAAATGTTTTGCGCGGCGATCAAATAGGTAGTTAGGCATTTCTTATCATATTATGCTCATTTCTGTTAGACGAATTGCCGAAAACTCCTACCTATTGAATATATAATCCTTTGTTGCAGTACCCTAATTTTTTATTTATTAGTTATCTTGAAATGTTAAGCATTGTCAATCCATGTATCGTTCAAATAGGTAGTTAGTTAATTTGACCTTCTTAAAGTCATTTCTACTCGACGAACCTTAGGAAAATTGCCACTTTTGTATAGATAACACTATGTTGATGTATGATCATTTTTTTATTTATTATTACGCTTCAAATAATAGGTAAAGTTAAGTTAAGGATCACTGCAAATGTTTTGCGCGGCGATCAAATAGGTAGTTAGGCATTTTTTGTCATATTATCCTAATGTCTGTTTTACGAATTGCCGAAAACTCCTACCTATCGAATATATAATCCTTTGTTGAAGTACCCTAATTTTTTATTTATTAGTTATCTTGAAATATTAAGCATTGTCAATCCATGTATCGATCAAATAGGTAGTTAGTTAATTTGACCTTCTTAAAGTCATTTCTACTCGAAGAACCTTAGGAAAATTGCGACTTTTGTATAGACAACACTATGTTGATGTATGATCATTTTTTATTAATTATTACGCTTCAAATAATAGCCAGAGTAAAGTTATGGATCACTGCAAATGTTTTGCGCGGCGATCAAATAGGTAGTTAGGCATTTTTGGTCATATTATGCTCATTTCCGTTTGACGAATGGCCGAAAACTCCTACCTATTGAATATATAATCCTTTGTTGCAGTACCGTAATTTTTTATTTATTATTTATCTTGAAATATTAAGCATTGTCAATCCATGTATCGATCAAATAGGTAGTTAGTTAATTTGACATTCTTAAAGTCATTTCTACTCGAAGAAACTTAGGAAAATTGTGACTTTTTTTATAGATAACACTTTGTTGATGTATGATCATTTTTTTATTAATTATTACGCTTCAAATAATAGCTAGAGTCAAGTTAAGGATCACTGCAAATGTTTTGCGCGGCGATCAAATAGGTAGTTCGGCATTTTTTGTCATATTTTGCTCATTTCTGTTTGACGAATTACCGAAAACTCCTACCTATTGAATATATAATCCTTTGTTGAAGTATCCTATTTTTTTATTTATTAGTTATCTTGAAATTTTAATAATTGTCAATCCATGTATCGATCAAATAGGTAGTTAGTTAATTTTACCTTCTTAAAGTCATTTCTACTCGAAGAACCTTAGGAAAATTGCGACTTTTGTATAGACAACACTATGTTGATGTATGATCATTTTTTATTAATTATTACGCTTCAAATAATAGCTAGAGTCAAGTTATGGATCACTGCATATGTTTTGCGCGGCGATCAAATAGGTAGTTATGCATTTTTTGTCATATTTTGCTCATTTCTATTTGACCAATTGCCGAAAACTCCTACCTATTGAATATATAATCCTTTGTTGAAGTATCCAAATTTTTTATTTATTAGTTATCTTGAAATATTAAGCATTGTCAATCCATGTATCGATCAAATAGGTAGTTAGTTAATTTGAATTTCTTAAAGTCATTTCTACTCGAAGAACCTTAGGAAAATTGTGACTTTTCAATAGATAACACTATGTTGATGTATGATCATTTTTTATTAATTATTACGCTTCAAATAATAGCTAGAGTCAAGTTATGGATCACTGCAAATGTTTTGCGCGGCGATCAAATAGGTAGTTAGGCATTTTTGGTCATATTATGCTCATTTCCGTTTGACGAATTGCCGAAAACTCCTACCTATTGAATATATAATCCTTTGTTGCTGTACCCTAATTTTTTATTTATTATTTATCTTGAAATATTAAGCATTGTCAATCCATGTATCGATCAAATAGGTAGTTAGTTAATTTGACCTTCTTAAAGTCATTTCTACTCGAATAAACTTAGGAAAATTGTGACTTTTTTATAGATAACACTTTGTTGATGTATGATCATTTTTTTATTAATTATCATGCTTCAAATAATAGCTAGAGTCAAGTTAAGGATCACTGCAAATGTTTTGCGCGGCGATCAAATAGGTAGTTCGGCATTTTTTGTCCTATTTTGCTCATTTCTGTTTGACGAATTGCCGAAAACTCCTACCTATTGAATATATAATCCTTTGTTGAAGTATCCTATTTTTTTACTTATTAGTTATCTTGAAATTTTAAACATTGTCAATCAATGTATCGATCAAATAGGTAGTTAGTTAATTTTACCTTCTTAAAGTCATTTCTACTCGAAGAACCTTAGGAAAATTGCGACTTTTGTAAAAATAACCCTATGTTGATGTATGATCATTTTTTTTATTTATTATTTTGCTTCAAATAATAGCTAAAGTCAAGTTAAGGATCACTGCAAATGTTTTGTGGGGCGATCAAATAGGTAGTTAGGCATGTTTTGTCATATTATGCTCATTTCTGTTTGACGAATTGCTGAAAACTCCAACCTATTGAATATATAATCCTTTGTTGCAGTACCCTAATTTTTTATTTATTAGTTATCTTGAAATATTAAGCATTGTCAATCCATGTATCGTTCAAATAGGAAGTTAGTTAATTTGACCTTCTTAAAGTCATTTCTACTCGAAGAACCTTAGGAAAATTGCGACTTTTGTAAAAATAACCCTATGTTGATGTATGATCATTTTTTTATTTATTATTACGCTTCAAATAATAGCTAAAGTCAAGTTAAGGATCACTGCAAATGTTTTGCGGGGCGATCAAATAGGTAGTTAGGCATTTTTTGTCATATTTTGCTCATTTCTATTTGACGAATTGCCGAAAACTCCAACCTATTGAATATATAATCCTTTGTTGCAGTATGTCGCGACCCTCTTGAGGTTGTCGGGCTCTCGAGGTCTAATGGGTCGTCCTGTCTGGTCGGACGCGGGCCTCTCCCAAGGCCCATTACCCAAATCGCAACGGAGGTATGCGTGATCGACTTTCAGTGTGGTCTAGTGACATGTGCTAAGTGTGCATGCCATGGAGTCGCCACCAATCATTTTTTTAGGGTGTGATTGGACCACCCAATCGAATAGTTGGGAGTTTCTATTCAATTCTGCGAGAACCAGAGAAATGGTTTCGGGGACTTAGTTACACCAACTGTCAGAGTTGACGCCCTTTCGGTACCTAAGTTGACTGAATTTTCTAGCCTGAGATTCATGCGGATGAGTAAGGTATGAACACTAAATCTAGAAATTCATGCAGATAGAAGTGATTATCCTAGCAATCACAATCAGTAATAAAATGCGCAACTCAAGGAATCTAGATATGCAAATAAATCACATGGCATTCCTAGTAAGGCCCTATTTATCAATCACAGCTCAAGAATGATTTAGCTGTCCTAGCCATTCTACACACGATCTAACCTAAGAAAAGCATTAGGAAGCATCGAAGGAGTTCGAGAGTACTCACATGGGGTTCGCCGTGCCCTGGTTTGGTCTTGGACGAGCTATCGAGCTCATGCCGACCCGATTATATTTGGGGATCCACTCGGCGTTTTACACCATGAAATCATGTGAAACAAAAACGAAAATATTCAGCAAGGGGAATTTATTGTAGATGGTGGTCGATCTAATTGGACGTCAAGACTAAAAAATATGTAGAAATTTACAAATTAAAATACTCGAATGACATTTTTTGCCAAATTCAACTCTATGCGTCGTGAAGAAACACATGCAATTGAACTTGAATTTTGACTATTTATGAGGTCAAAATGAAAAGGAAATTAAAATAAAAATATTGACT
This sequence comes from Rhodomyrtus psidioides, assembly GCA_021437785.1. Lineage (NCBI taxonomy): Eukaryota > Viridiplantae > Streptophyta > Magnoliopsida > Myrtales > Myrtaceae > Rhodomyrtus > Rhodomyrtus psidioides. The sequence continues at coordinate 4,525,353 of JAILYB010000062.1, read as the reverse complement.
ATTTTTCTATATTTTTACGACATCGAACGCTATTTTTCTTCATTTTTCATGTATTTTTCTATTTTTGGAAAATATTAAAAAATATGACAAATTATTTTTTTTTATCAAAAATGGTTCCTTTAGCTTGGTCAAGGCTACCAAAGATGATTTTTTAATTTTTTTAACTTTTTATAGATTTTTTATGAATTTTTAAAAAATAAACTATGAAAGACTGATCAAAAATCAGGTGTCAACAGCTGCCCCTCTTTGAGAGGAATTTCGTCAGAGGTTTCTCTCAAAGACAAGGTGACACCTGTGTTCCGATCGACTCGACTGGGAAAAGAAAAGAAATCATGACATCCAATTTTCATGCCCATCAATGTGTGCTTTTCCTTAAAAAGAGATGTGCTCATTCAATTCCCTGATATGATGTAAGAAAGTTAAGGAGTAGATAGACTTCCCTGCCCCTTACCTGTCGAATGCTTGCGGCATTTTCTGTGTCTGATGGGTTCAAGTAGATTCCTAAGGACTTGTCATCGGAGTGTCCTGGGGATGTTAAGCTCTGACCTGTATGGTAGGTCAAACCATAATGGGATTCCTAACTGATAGGAACCTAAGGAAGACGCGTCCCACATTTGGGAATTTGCCAAGGGTTTTGATCCGTGTGGTGGACTAAACTAGAAATGGCTTGCCTAATGTAAGGCTTATTAGGGAAAACGAATCCTCCTGCGTTCGGGATTCATCAAGGTTTTGATCCGTATGGTGGATCGGACCATTGGGTTGATCCTTCAGGCGGTCTCTACCAGTCCTTTGACCCTTCAGGCGGTTTCTACCATTCATTGACCCTTCATGCGGTTTCTACCATTGGTTGACCCTTCATGCGGTTTCTACCATTGGTTGACCCTTCAGGCGGTTTCTACCATACATTGACCCTTCAGGCGGTTTCTACCATTGTGTTGACCCTTCAGGCGGTTTCTACCATTGATTGACCCTTCAGGCGGTTTCTACCATTGAGTTGACCCTTCAGGCGGTTTCTACCATTTATGAGATTCCAAATTGATATGAATCAAAGGATGACGTACCCGCTCTTCGGGGCTAGTCGGAGACTCGATCATTCTGTGGATCGGTCTTAGAAAAGATTTGCCTACTAAAAGGCTTCACCTAAGGATGACGCACCCAGTCTTTGGGGCGGCCAAAAGTCCTGCAGAAAGCTTAGACCTGAAAAAATTTTCCTCGCCAAGAAGATATTAGTAATCTTTGGGAAGACAATAATTGTCTAACTGACAAAATTCTACGACTTAAGTTTTAGTCATGAAATGTGCATTTTGATTGCTGGAGGTTATCCAAAACATTCCTACCATATACAGATGTGATCATAAATTCCTTGCACGGAAACTCTAGATCAAACAATTTGAAAATTTCAAAAAGAGTTTGCTCAAAACATCCATTGGAGTATTTCTCATCCAAGAAGGCTCCTCACTGCTCTGTGATAATGATCTTTAATAGGAAAAGTGCTCAATTTCCTACCGACCTGTGCCTGGGTTTCAGGATCATTCGCAACGCATACATTTCGACCGATCAGGAGGTCTTTCACGGGACCGTAGTGTTAGGCTTGGATATCGATTTCCAAGGGGGACTCACTTTTGAGTCAAGGCCGTTGAACGAAATTTTTCACTATCTGCTCCGGGTTTACAAGTCAAGAACCCTGTAAAATGAGAAAGAAATAGTCTTGCTCGTACTTCTTTGAGCTAAGTTATACATTAACCCAAGTGTCTTAGTCAGATAAGACTGCTTCAGGGTTGTAACATTGGAAGGATTGGGGACCGAAAAAGGCTTATTTTTTGCCCAGAAATTGTGAAGGGTTTGGCATTGGTGATCATTGCAAATTTGCCACATGTCCTTCGAAGAACATCTCCATTTCTTGAAGTGTACACTCCTCTTTTAGAGCGCACAAGGATGTTTAAAAGCGTCTCTTGTTACATTAAGAGACCGTCTATTTGTGTGTTTGCAATTTGAGCACGACATCATTTGGAGAGTAGTCATCTTGATCTGACTCCTTTGCAGGGTCTTTTCATCGTATATCTAGACTTTACTGGGGATATTTTGAATAGACATCAACCTTGCTTTTTACCAGGCACTTTGCTTTTTCTTGATGCTAGGGATTTTTCTTTTCCCCCTTTTTTTAATCCCGTGTTTTTCTTTTCTTTTGCAGCTAGGATTTTCGGCAACATGCTAGATATGCAACTTAAACTTTGGCACGCTTCCATTCCTATAGTGATGTTGCCTTTGCTTTGGAATATGCAATGATCACCAATAGGTTGATGAAATGAATTTGCTGGCTCAACTTGGTCGTACAAAGGATAACAGTGTGTAGGATAGAGAAATGAATTATTCTCGTCATCCTATGACACTTGGATTATCATATAAACAACACACAAATATTTATGTTAGTCCGAGCAAGAAAATTTCAAACCGTTTACTTTCTGATACTGTTGGACTAACCTTCATTTGCCCCAATGTGGGATGGTTCTTGACAGGGTTGAGAATGAAAATTGCCGTTCAATGGGGTTCTCAATGGGCATCTGTAGTGTTTGGAATGAAGAAATAAATGCCTCTGTCATCTCGATCCATGTAATCGTTGCGATTGACCCTTATATCCATAGGTTAAGGTTTCGCTATCATTTCCAATCTCCTCATCTCTCAAGTGTGTATGGGACGTGTTTGGATTAGGCTCGCTTCTCTTATGAGAAAATACCCTTTTGAATAGTTCAAACGACTCTTGTTGGAAAAATTCATTTCATTTCATCAAGATTTATCCTTCAAAGGGATTTTGTGACGCACCATACATGTGTAATTCATGTTCAGACAATCTCATGTTTTAAAACATGAATGTCAATGAAGTAAGAATTCTATGTCTTTTTAGATGTGAGAATCGAATTAATTCTGAAAGTTTTTAATCTCCAATGAATTGGGAAAAGGGATACTTACCTGCCCATCGAGGCTGGAGATCCTGGAAATATAAAAGGGATATGTCATCGTATATTCTAAAACTTTACAAAAATTGGAACGATACATCTTACCCTTGGTCATATGCTCCAACGAGTGTACAAGGGTTGTGAAAATCTGCACTTCATATAGCAACACAAGATTGTTAGGTGTTCTAAAGTTCTTTCGACTTCTTGGTTTTTGGAGAAAAATGAAACTTACATGTCTGCCCTGATGGCGAGCTCCTGCCAAGGATAAATATTAAGCATTATTTTGGGTTTCCAAATTCAAAACAAATTGGGACGATACTACTTTACTCTTGATTTGAATTCCATTCTGCATGCCAATGTGCAGATTGTAGAAGCCGGCCCTCAAGCTTGTGGCCATGATTTCTTCGTCTGGTTGGGCAACGAATCCACCTCGAGGATTTACGTCGAAGGAGATTCATTCATCTTTTTGGGCGTGTTTCATGCACTGTTATGTTATTTGAATGCATGGCTTCTTGGGTGCCTCGTCTCTGTTCATCACCTGAGAGGAAAATGAGAGAACATTATCCCCGCATCTGATTGAAAATCATTTAGGAACGATACGTTCTTTTTACCAAATGGGTGGCTCCGCGGCCAAATGCGTTTTACATTGAAAGGATGGATTCCATTACGCTCTGCGGATGATAACTATGGCTTCAGGGACTTGCCCCACGGATTAAACGATGAATTTGATGTCTTCGGCTTCGACATGCTTTCCGGATGTAGGAATGGTTTGCCCCCATTTTCAGTGGAGATGGGTTTTGTCGAGTGGGCAAGATCAAAAACTCATCCTAGATTTGGCTTTAGTCGAAGGTTGAAATCCCGACCTTGGATAAGCGAATCATGATTCATCTCCTTCTGCTTCGGATTTGTCATTTGCATGCTTCACATTTTACAATACCAACTTCGCCGCTTGATGAAAATGAATCGATGATTTTCGAATTGCCCCAAGTTCTATAGTCATCTGCGTCGAATCTCTTTGAACTTCATCGGGTGATAGACCAACTGATAAAATGATTTTTCAATCCCGAGATCGAACTCCTGACATTTCGTACCACTTCCATTTCACTGACTACCAGGACACAGCACTATTGGCGTCCCTAACTGGTTCGTTTTTTGTTATAAAATTCTTGAAGCAGTTAGCGACCCCCATCGAGAATGAAACAAGCTCAATTTAGAGTTCATAACGACTAAAGGTCCCTTAGAACGATACAGAGCTAACCGTCTTTGAGCTCGCTCGGGCTTTTGCTCGCATTTTCCTATGTGAAGCCTTTAAATGTTTTTCTTCGTGGCGTTCAATTGATTCGCCTCGACTCTAATCTAACAAGGGATTGTCGCACTCAAGCATGATGATGCTCGCAGGTAGTACTGGTCGCTGCCCCAGATTAACTCTAGGCATTAAGGAAGATTATCTTGCTTGGAAGACTTTATGACAGAAAGATTAATGATACATCCAGTCACATGTGCCTAGTTCCCTTGAGGATTCTCGGTGATCAGCCAGTTACACCATGAATCAGACATATAATCGTCATTTTGGATCATAACTTCATAAGTCCATCAGTTTTAAACTGATCGATCCAGATATGGAGCTCCTCATCAAGGAAATCTTTTGATTTTTCGAGCAACTGATATTCGGGTTGACCATCATCGCTTGGCGTTGAAGGATTCCTGTTTCTGTTGTGAGCGATCTGATTCTTCGAGCTAGAACCTTCGTCGTTGCTCGAGATTATAAGAGGATGATTGATCGGTTCACTATCAAAAGCACCTTCCATTTGGGAATGGAAGAAACAAAAATCCTCAGAGCATCCGCCCGCTTGATCTTCCGAAATCATATGCCCAAGCCGGGCAGATCTTTGAACACTAGGCGCAATATGTTGATCGGGGATAGGAAGAGCACTAGCGAAAAGTTGCTGCTCAAACCAAGGAGTTCGTACCTGCTGCACTTGTGGCATATACTCTTGAGGGGTGCTGAGATGATTCGGGGGAATATTCTGATTAGCGCCCAAGTAGTCGATGGTGCTGCTACCAGCTTGGTCGGTGCCTAGATTCGGCAGGGTATTTCTTACTTCAGGGGCATTGTAGTTATAGCCATGCCTAGTGTTTAGGCACAAGTTGAGTTCTTTCAGGTTCAGTGCTGTGTGGCGCTGTCTTAGCGCCCTTCTGTAGCTCTTGAGGTGACTCGCGACTCCATCTTTAGTGAGTCCTGGTATGTTCATGATCTCAAGTATGCGCGTTGGATATGCTGAGTTGATCCCTAGTTGCTGAACCGCACTAAGGAACTTGAGATGAAGCTCGGGGGACCAATTGACCCTCGTCTTCTTGCGACCCGGAACAGTGTTGACAACTTGGCTATTGCTCTCTGGCCTATTTCCAGTAGGATTTGATCGAGCCGGAAATTGTTGTGGAGGGAATTCATCAGCTTTGGATTGGTCGGTCGTGATAGTAAGCTCATCGTTAAGGAAACTCCAATCATGGTGACGCATATCACATCCTTTAGAAGGCATCGGTATTGACTTCGTAGAATTGATTTGTTCATGCATATCTCCAACAAAATCCGATTGTATCGAAGATGGTTCGAGGGAGTGGGGTGGTGAATGAGCATTTTCAATCCTCATATAAGGCTTATCAAGGAACATTTCGCCGAGAGTGATAGGGCCACCGCAATTAAGGCAAGCGATAGTGCTGGGAGCTTTCTTATACCTCATGTTCTCCGCTCGAAGCTTTTCGTTTTCCTCCTTTAGAATCGCAAGTTCTTGACGTCTGTGCTGAGCCCTCAATTTGGCTCGCTTATTTTGAAACCAAAATTTGACCCTCAAAGGTTTCATCCCTAGCTTCTGGCCCAATTCATTTCTTTGTTTCATGTTCGGGAGAGGGCATTCACTAAAGAAAGCTTCAAGCTCTTGGATTTCATTCTGAGTGTGGCACTGGCGACGTTTCCTTTTCCGGGATTGACCATCGCTGCTGCTGTTGTCGTCGCTGCTGAGATCCTGAACTTCGTTGCCGAAAGGGTTGGGTTCTGTGGTTCTGGTACCAGACGCCATCCTAGAATCTTCGAGATCTCTCAGTAGTTCATTTTCTGAGATTTTTGGATCAGTCGCCTCTAGCAACTGATGGTAACCTTCAAACATGTTGGATCGAAAAATGTTCGATCAATTTTTGCTCACTCAGGGTTCTCTACTCTCTCATGTATGCTCACTCTCTCTAAATTTTCTTTTGAGTGGTTCTGTATGCCCATGAAACGTTCTTTAAACATGGATGAAGATCATCAGGCAAGCGTTGCTCCCAAGATTTCGTATTTTCCGCTTTGTCGTCTTCTTTCTTCTTTTCAACGTGGAGGGACACCAAATCGATTTCCTTTTCTCGATATCCATGTCTGTCTCCCACTTATTTTCAAAAAGGTGGAACTACGCTCGCCTCCCGCTCAGTTTTTTAATATGATGGGACCGCCAAATCCTTTCGCAACTTTTTTCGATAGTTGCGCTTAACGCCCGTTCAATTTTAATATGGTGACACCGACATATCTTTTTACAACTTTTTTAGGTTTATCAAGCCTGAAATCGCGGACTGGGACAGATCTGATGGTTCACCGAAAGAGCCACCATTGCTTTACCCAATTAACTTGGCTCCACGAGCATTATTGCTATGCCTTTCTTCATTCTCGAGTTGCTATAAAAGGAGGAGTTAATGCAGAGAAGATTAACACTCTTACATAATTGCCTTTTCGTATTTTAATCACTCTACCACACTCATCTTCTTCTCCCTCACTCCAACGAAAATGACCTCCTCTCCTATTCGCGCTTTCTCGGCCGAAATTTTGGCCCAGTGGGAAAAACTCTATAACCTCCTCGGTCGAGGCTATGCTCATATAGCCGATCACCCAGAAACTGAAGATGAAATCCGTATTTTGCTCGTGGAAATAGACACCACCTCCATCGAGGGCACTAATTTAGAGAGGGAATATAGAATCTTCCCAACCCTCTTTATAAACTTTTTAGAGACTTACCGTGTCGCTCATCGAAAAGCTACCGTGGCTCACGTTTTGCGAGCTCGCTATGAGGATCGGTCCAACTGCTTGGTGTTGGCCAACCTTGTGGCCGATAGTCACAGAAAGGCTGTTGAGTTCGCCAACAAGCGAGTCTCGATGTTGCTTCGCGAGAGGGGAAATTTGGTGGAGCGCTTGGCCATATCCCTGACCACCTATGAGCACGACCGTCGTAATGTCGTGTTGAAGTTTCAATGTGAGTGGCAGGAAGAAAGGCTTGACAGCATTACCGCGGATATAGCCCATGGGAGAGGACTAGTTCGGGACCTGGAAATAGCCGCCGAAGATCACGGGACCAAGGTTGCCGATCTTAAAGGGGAATGTAAACGCCTTCTTCTTAAGCTTGCAGATCTCGAGTCTCGAGGTGGTGAGTATAAGCAAAGCATCAATAATATGGAGGGCCAACTAGGTTCCTTTGTGATGCTAATTAGGGCTCATTGCGATTTTATGTTTCCACCCCGATGATTTGTATGATCTGCTTTTAAGGTCCCTCGATTGAGCGAAATGAATGAAAGCTCTAATGTGTGTGTCTCAACTTCTGTATGGCTGACTTTCTCGAACACCTGACCACTCTCAACCTAGGCAAGCTGCGCTTTGACATTGATGATTCGAGCGTGTACATCTTGATTTTTTAATCTTGCTTATGATCGGATAAAGGAACCTCCCACCGCGATTATCCACAAAAAGACTTCTCTTCTCTACTTGTTTTTAACCTGTTTCAAATGAAAAGGCAGAATCAGAAGAAAGAATTTGAAAAATAAAGCATAAATCCTTTCAATTTTATGCTTACTTGTGATTAATAGGGATAAGAGCTTTTACAAGGGTTTTAGCCTTGTGCAAAAGCTTTTATCAATATTCCTCAAAGGAAAGTATATCATTGAAAGGAATGTAATTCACGATAATCGCCTTTGATCAATTCCAAGAAAATCAATGGAATGTTCAAAAGTACACAATTACGATGTGTTTTAAATTCAATTGAAAATACGGTATCCAAATTAAAGCTGTTTGCTAAGAACGAGAGTAATTTGGATATCTATCTTTTCATTAAATTTGAAAAACACGAATACTCTTGATCAATTATTGTGGATTACCAATGATGCAAAACATGCATGAACCAATTCAAGTTTATAGTTCCTTCTGGCGAAATTGGGATTGTATTGCCCTATACGGCCAAAAGGTTGTATAAGACTTCCAATTTCAATTTCATCCAAAGGAATTATAAAATTGATTTTGGAGTATTCGAGTGATTAGAAGAAATGCCACTATCACATTCCAATGACAAGTCAATAGAAATACAACAAATTTCAATCTGAATGTATATAAACACAAATAGATCCCTAATACAATCAATCTAAGGGATCAGATAGAGAGGATCTCAGCAAAATAAATCCTATACAAGAAGGCTAGAAATGAAAAATAAAACCAAGGAATGTGATCTTAATACTTAGAGATGCCCCAGTTTCGATCTTTGAGACGTGACTTCAGGATCACCTATTCCAAATCGTCATCTTCATTAGATGATACCTCAATGATGTCCATAGAAGGCTCTTCTTGTCCACTTGGCGCTCGTAATGGGATGACACCATCTTCATCTTCCATCAAGAACATTGGGAGGAAAACACACATATCTATCCTCAAAATGGCATTTAATCCAATCACCGGAATTATGCAATGAATATAATGATTAAGAGCTGTAACAAGTTCGAGGGATAGAAAAGTCTTACCAACCAAACTTAAGAGAAAATCAAGCTTCTCTGTATTTTTTGCAGTGTTAGGTATACTAACCTTCCATAGACAAACGCATGAGACAAGTGAGGGAAAACTCCTAAAAATCAAAAGATAGGGCTTGGTACCTAAAGCCAAGGTTCTCACCTCGAATTCTGGGAAGAGCCGATTCCATTGCACAACTATCGTTGCATTGGGACTCAATCCATAGTTCGAAGTGAGCGGAATTGAAAAGTGGATTACCCCATGTTTTTCCTCACGGAGATTCCATTTTCAATTCCTTCTATTGTGTTCCTAAAGAGGGCGCCTGGGGTTTTAGGCGCAATTGTGTGTATTCATTGTGTCGTGCTAAAGCAATAGACATGCATTTTATTTAACAATCACCGCTTCAATATAAACATCCACACAATCATACATCCAAAACTCCTGCCTGCATAAAACAAAGTTAACAAGCACTTCACCCCTTATTTCTCCCGTCTACAAAAACATCTAACACATTCGTTAACATATACACCTCACTTTCGAGAGCATCTGCATAAAATTAGGTTAGAAGAATCAATCAACTTTTTAATCGGCTCAAGTCCACTAAATGGTTAAGAACCAGTCCCCAGCGGAGTCGCCAGCATGTCGCGACCCTCTTGAGGTTGTCGGGCTCTCGAGGGCTAATGGGTCGTCCTGTCTGGTCGGACGCGGGCCTCTCCCAAGGCCCATTACCCAAATCGCAACGGAGGTATGCGTGATCGACTTTCAGTGTGGTCTAGTGACATGTGCTAAGTGTGCATGCCATGGAGTCGCCACCAATCATTTTTTTAGGGTGTGATTGGACCACCCAATCGAATAGTTGGGAGTTTCTATTCAATTCTGCGAGAACCAGAGAAATGGTTTCGGGGACTTAGTTACACCAACTGTCAGAGTTGACGCCCTTTCGGTACCTAAGTTGACTGAATTTTCTAGCCTGAGATTCATGCGGATGAGTAAGGTATGAACACTAAATCTAGAAATTCATGCAGATAGAAGTGATTATCCTAGCAATCACAATCAGTAACAAAATGCGCAACTCAAGGAATCTAGATATGCAAATAAATCACATGGCATTCCTAGTAAGGCCCTATTTATCAATCACAGCTCAAGAATGATTTAGCTGTCCTAGCCATTCTACACACGATCTAACCTAAGAAAAGCATTAGGAAGCATCGAAGGAGTTCGAGAGTACTCACATGGGGTTCGCCGTGCCCTGGTTTGGTCTTGGACGAGCTATCGAGCTCATGCCGACCCGATTATATTTGGGGATCCACTCGGCGTTTTACACCATGAAATCATGTGAAACAAAAACGAAAATATTCAGCAAGGGGAATTTATTGTAGATGGTGGTCGATCTAATTGGACGTCAAGACTAAAAAATATGTAGAAATTTACAAATTAAAATACTCGAATGACATTTTTTGCCAAATTCAACTCTATGCGTCGTGAAGAAACACATGCAATTGAACTTGAATTTTGACTATTTATGAGGTCAAAATGAAAAGGAAATTAAAATAAAAATATTGACTATTTCTCTATATTTTTACGACATCGAACGCTATTTTTCTTCATTTTTCATGTATTTTTCTATTTTTGGAAAATATTAAAAAATATGACAAATTATTTTTTTTTATCAAAAATGGTTCCTTTAGCTTGGTCAAGGCTACCAAAGGTGATTTTTTATTTTTTTTAACTTTTTATAGATTTTATATGAATTTTTAAAAAATAAACTATGAAAGACTGATAAAAAATCAGGTGTCAACACAGTACCCTAATTTTTTATTTATTAGTTATCTTGAAATATTAAGCATTGTCAATCCATGTATCGTTCAAATAGGTAGTTAGTTAATTTGACCTTCTTAAAGTCATTTCTACTCGACGAACCTTAGGAAAATTGCCACTTTTGTATAGATAACACTATGTTGATGTATGATCATTTTTTTATTTATTATTACGCTTCAAATAATAGCTAAAGTCAAGTTAAGGATCACTGCAAATGTTTTGCGCGGCGATCAAATAGGTAGTTAGGCATTTTTTGTCATATTATCCTCATGTCTGTTTTACGAATTGCCGAAAACTCCTACCTATAGAATATATAATCCTTTGTTGAAGTACCCTAATTTTTTATTTATTAGTTATCTTGAAATATTAAGCATTGTCAATCCATGTATCGATCAAATAGGTAGTTATTTAATTTTACCTTCTTAAAGTCATTTCTACACGAAGAACCTTACGAAAATTGCGACTTTTGTATAGATAACACAATGTTGATATATGTTCATTTTTTTGTTTAATATTACGCTTCAAATAATAGCTAAAGTCAAGTTAAGGATCACTGCAAATGTTTTGCGCGGCGATCAAATAGGTAGTTAGGCATTTCTTATCATATTATGCTCATTTCTGTTAGACGAATTGCCGAAAACTCCTACCTATTGAATATATAATCCTTTGTTGCAGTACCCTAATTTTTTATTTATTAGTTATCTTGAAATATTAAGCATTTTCAATCCATGTATCGTTCAAATAGGTAGTTAGTTAATTTGACCTTCTTAAAGTCATTTCTACTCGACGAACCTTAGGAAAATTGCCACTTTTGTATAGATAACACTATGTTGATGTATGATCATTTTTTTATTTATTATTACGCTTCAAATAATAGGTAAAGTTAAGTTAAGGATCACTGCAAATGTTTTGCGCGGCGATCAAATAGGTAGTTAGGCATTTTTTGTCATATTATCCTCATGTCTGTTTTACGAATTGCCGAAAACTCCTACCTATCGAATATATAATCCTTTGTTGAAGTACCCTAATTTTTTATTTATTAGTTATCTTGAAATATTAAGCATTTTCAATCCATGTATCGATCAAATAGGTAGTTAGTTAATTTGACCTTCTTAAAGTCATTTCTACTCGAAGAACCTTAGGAAAATTGCGACTTTTGTATAGACAACACTATGTTGATGTATGATCATTTTTTATTAATTATTACGGTTCAAATAATAGCTAGAGTAAAGTTATGGATCACTGCAAATGTTTTGCGCGGCGATCAAATATGTAGTTAGGCATTTTTGGTCATATTATGCTCATTTCCGTTTGACGAATTGCCGAAAACTCCTACCTATTGAATATATAATCCTTTGTTGCAGTACCCTAATTTTTTATTTATTATTTATCTTGAAATATTAAGCATTGTCAATCCATGTATCGATCAAATAGGTAGTTAGTTAATTTAACCTTCTTAAAGTCATTTCTACTCGAAGAAACTTAGGAAAATTGTGACTTTTTTATAGATAACACTTTGTTGATGTATGATCATTTTTTTATTAATTATCACGCTTCAAATAATAGCTAGAGTCAAGTTAAGGATCACTGCAAATGTTTTGCGCGGCGATCAAATAGGTAGTTCGGCATTTTTTGTCATATTTTGCTCATTTCTGTTTGACGAATTGCCGAAAACTCCTACCTATTGAATATATAATCCTTCGTTGAAGTATCCTATTTTTTTACTTATTAGTTATCTTGAAATTTTAATCATTGTCAATCAATGTATCGATCAAATAGGTAGTTAGTTAATTTTACCTTCTTAAAGTCATTTCTACTCGAAGAACCTTAGGAAAATTGCGACTTTTGTAAAAATAACCCTATGTTGATGTATGATCATTTTTTTATTTATTATTACGCTTCAAATAATAGCTAAAGTCAAGTTAAGGATCACTGCAAATGTTTTGCGGGACGATCAAATAGGTAGTTAGGCATTTTTTGTCATATTATCTCATTTCTGTTTGACGAATTGCCGAAAACTCCAACCTATTGAATATATAATCCTTTGTTGCAGTACCCCAATTTTTTATTTATTAGTTATCTTGAAATTTTAAGCATTGTCAATCCATGTATCGTTCAAATAGGTAGTTAGTTAATTTGACCTTCTTAAAGTCATTTCTACTCGACGAACCTTAGGAAAATTGCCACTTTTGTATAGATAACACTATGTTGATGTATGATCATTTTTTTATTTATTATTACGCTTCAAATAATAGCTAAAGTCAAGTTAAGGATCACTGCAAATGTTTTGCGCGGCGATCAAATAGGTAGTTAGGCATTTTTTGTCATATTATCCTCATGTTTGTTTTACGAATTGCCGAAAACTCCTACCTATAGAATATATAATCCTTTGTTGAAGTACCCTAATTTTTTATTTATTAGTTATCTTGAAATATTAAGCATTGTCAATCCATGTATCGATAAAATAGGTAGTTATTTAATTTTACCTTCTTAAAGTCATTTCAACACGAAGAACCTTACGAAAATTGCGACTTTTGTATACATAACACTATGTTGATATATGTTCATTTTTTTGTTTAATATTACGCTTCAAATAATAGCTAAAGTCAAGTTAAGGATCACTGCAAATGTTTTGCGCGGCGATCAAATAGGTAGTTAGGCATTTCTTATCATATTATGCTCATTTCTGTTAGACGAATTGCCGAAAAATCCTACATATTGAATATATAATCCTTTGTTGCAGTACCCTAATTTTTTATTTATTAGTTATCTTGAAATATTAAGCATTGTCAATCCATGTATCGTTCAAATAGGTAGTTAGTTAATTTGACCTTCTTAAAGTCATTTCTACTCGACGAACCTTAGGAAAATTGCCACTTTTGTATAGATAACACTATGTTGATGTATGATCATTTTTTTATTAATTATCACGCTTCAAATAATAGCTAGAGTCAAGTTAAGGATCACTGCAAATGTTTTGCGCGGCGATCAAATAGGTAGTTCGGCATTTTTTGTCATATTTTGCTCATTTCTGTTTGACGAATTGCCGAAAACTCCTACCTATTGAATATATAATCCTTCGTTGAAGTATCCTATTTTTTTACTTATTAGTTATCTTGAAATTTTAATCATTGTCAATCAATGTATCGATCAAATAGGTAGTTAGTTAATTTTACCTTCTTAAAGTCATTTCTACTCGAAGAACCTTAGGAAAATTGCGACTTTTGTAAAAATAACCCTATGTTGATGTATGATCATTTTTTTATTTATTATTACGCTTCAAATAATAGCTAAAGTCAAGTTAAGGATCACTGCAAATGTTTTGCGGGACGATCAAATAGGTAGTTAGGCATTTTTTGTCATATTATCTCATTTCTGTTTGACGAATTGCCGAAAACTCCAACCTATTGAATATATAATCCTTTGTTGCAGTACCCCAATTTTTTATTTATTAGTTATCTTGAAATTTTAAGCATTGTCAATCCATGTATCGTTCAAATAGGTAGTTAGTTAATTTGACCTTCTTAAAGTCATTTCTACTCGACGAACCTTAGGAAAATTGCCACTTTTGTATAGATAACACTATGTTGATGTATGATCATTTTTTTATTTATTATTACGCTTCAAATAATAGCTAAAGTCAAGTTAAGGATCACTGCAAATGTTTTGCGCGGCGATCAAATAGGTAGTTAGGCATTTTTTGTCATATTATCCTCATGTTTGTTTTACGAATTGCCGAAAACTCCTACCTATAGAATATATAATCCTTTGTTGAAGTACCCTAATTTTTTATTTATTAGTTATCTTGAAATATTAAGCATTGTCAATCCATGTATCGATAAAATAGGTAGTTATTTAATTTTACCTTCTTAAAGTCATTTCAACACGAAGAACCTTACGAAAATTGCGACTTTTGTATACATAACACTATGTTGATATATGTTCATTTTTTTGTTTAATATTACGCTTCAAATAATAGCTAAAGTCAAGTTAAGGATCACTGCAAATGTTTTGCGCGGCGATCAAATAGGTAGTTAGGCATTTCTTATCATATTATGCTCATTTCTGTTAGACGAATTGCCGAAAAATCCTACATATTGAATATATAATCCTTTGTTGCAGTACCCTAATTTTTTATTTATTAGTTATCTTGAAATATTAAGCATTGTCAATCCATGTATCGTTCAAATAGGTAGTTAGTTAATTTGACCTTCTTAAAGTCATTTCTACTCGACGAACCTTAGGAAAATTGCCACTTTTGTATAGATAACACTATGTTGATGTATGATCATTTTTTTATTTATTATTACGCTTCAAATAATAGGTAAAGTTAAGTTAAGGATCACTGCAAATGTTTTGCGCGGCGATCAAATAGGTAGTTAGGCATTTTTTGTCATATTATCCTCATGTCTGTTTTACGAATTGCCGAAAACTCCTACCTATCGAATATATAATCCTTTGTTGAAGTACCCTAATTTTTTATTTATTAGTTATCTTGAAATATTAAGCATTGTCAATCCATGTATCGATCAAATAGGTAGTTAGTTAATTTGACCTTCTTAAAGTCATTTCTACTCGAAGAACATTAGGAAAATTGCGACTTTTGTAAAGACAACACTATGTTGATGTATGATCATTTTTTATTAATTATTACGCTTCAAATAATAGCTAGAGTAAAGTTATGGATCACTGCAAATGTTTTGCGCGGCGATCAAATAGGTAGTTAGGCATTTTTGGTCATATTATGCTCATTTCCGTTTGACGAATTGCCGAAAACTCCTACCTATTGAATATATAATCCTTTGTTGCAGTACCCTAATTTTTTATTTATTATTTATCTTGAAATATTAAGCATTGTCAATCCATGTATCGATCAAATAGGTAGTTAGTTAATTTGACCGTCTTAAAGTCATTTCTACTCGAAGAAACTTAGGAAAATTGTGACTTTTTTATAGATAACTCTTTGTTGATGTATGATCATTTTCTTATTAATTATTACGCTTCAAATAATAGCTAGAGTCAAGTTAAGGATCACTGCAAATGTTTTGCGCGGCGATCAAATAGGTAGTTCGGCATTTTTTGTCATATTTTGCTCATTTCTGTTTGACGAATTGCCGAAAACTCCTACCTATTGAATATATAATCCTTTGTTGAAGTATCCTATTTTTTTATTTATTAGATATCTTGAAATTTTAATAATTGTCAATCCATGTATCGATCAAATTGGTAGTTAGTTAATTTTACCTTCTTAAAGTCATTTCTACTCGAAGAACCTTAGGAAAATTGCGACTATTGTATAGACAACACTATGTTGATGTATGATCATTTTTTATTAATTATTACGCTTCAAATAATAGCTAGAGTAAAGTTATGGATCACTGCAAATGTTTTGCGCGGCGATCAAATAGGTAGTTAGGCATTTTTGGTCATAATATGCTCATTTCCGTTTGACGAATTGCCGAAAACTCCTAGCTATTGAATATATAATCCTTTGTTGAAGTATCCAAATTTTTTATTTATTAGTTATCTTGAAATATTAAGCATTGTCAATCCATGTATCGATCAAATAGGTAGTTAGTTAATTTGAATTTCTTAAAGTCATTTCTACTCGAAGAACCTTAGGAAAATTGTGACTTTTCAATAGATAACACTATGTTGATGTATGATCATTTTTTTCTTTATTATTAGGCTTCAAGTAATTGCTAGAGTCAAGTTAAGGATCACTGCAAATGTCATGCGCGGCGATCAAATAGGTAGTTAGGCATTTTTTGTCATATTACGCTCATTTCCGTTTGACGAATTGCCGAAAACGCGTACCTATTGAATATATAATCCTTTGTTGCAGTACCCTAATTTTTTATTTATTAGTTATATTGAAATATTAAGCATTCTCATTCCATGTATCGATCAAATAGGTAGTTAGTTAATTTGACCTTCTTAAAGTCTTTTCTACTCGAAGAACCTTAGGAAAATTGTGACTTTTTTTTTATAGATAACACTATGTTGATGTATGATCATTTTTTTTTATTAATTATCACGCTTCAAATAATAGCTAGAGTCAAGTTAAGGATCACTGCAAATGTTTTGTGCGGCGATCAAATAGGTAGTTCGGCATTTTTTGTCATATTTTGCTCATTTCTGTTTGACGAATTGCCGAAAACTCCTACCTATTGAATATATAATCCTTTGTTGCAGTACCCTATTTTTTTACTTATTAGTTATCTTGAAATTTTAATCATTGTCAATCAATGTATCGATCAAATAGGTAGTTAGTTAATTTTACCTTCTTAAAGTCATTTCTACTCGAAGAACCTTAGGAAAATTGCGACTTTTGTAAAAATAACCCTATGTTGATGTATGATCATTTTTTTATTTATTATTACGCTTCAAATAATAGCTAAAGTCAAGTTAAGGATCACTGCAAATGTTTTGCGGGGCGATCAAATAGGTAGTTAGGCATTTTTTGTCATATTATGCTCATTTCTGTTTGACGAATTGCCGAAAACTCCAACCTATTGAATATATAATCCTTTGTTGCAGTACCCCAATTTTTTATTTATTAGTTATCTTGAAATATTAAGCATTGTCAATCCATGTATCGTTCAAATAGGTAGTTAGTTAATTTGACCTTCTTAAAGTCATTTCTACTCGACGAACCTTAGGAAAATTGCCACTTTTGTATAGATAACACTATGTTGATGTATGATCATTTTTTTATTTATTATTACGCTTCAAATAATAGCTAAAGTCAAGTTAAGGATCACTGCAAATGTTTTGCGCGGCGATCAAATAGGTAGTTAGGCATTTTTTATCATATTATCCTCATGTCTGTTTTACGAATTGCCGAAAACTCCTACCTATAGAATATATAATCCTTTGTTGAAGTACCCTAATTTTTTATTTATTAGTTATCTTGAAATATTAAGCATTGTCAATCCATGTATCGATCAAATATGTAGTTATTTAATTTTACCTTCTTAAAGTCATTTCAACACGAAGAACCTTACGAAAATTGCGACTTTTGTATACATAACACTATGTTGATATATGTTCATTTTTTTGTTTAATATTACGCTTCAAATAATAGCTAAAGTCAAGTTAAGGATCACTGCAAATGTTTTGCGCGGCGATCAAATAGGTAGTTAGGCATTTCTTATCATATTATGCTCATTTCTGTTAGACGAATTGCCGAAAAATCCTACATATTGAATATATAATCCTTTGTTGCAGTACCCTAATTTTTTATTTATTAGTTATCTTGAAATATTAAGCATTGTCAATCCATGTATCGTTCAAATAGGTAGTTAGTTAATTTGACCTTCTTAAAGTCATTTCTACTCGACGAACCTTAGGAAAATTGCCACTTTTGTATAGATAACACTATGTTGATGTATGATCATTTTTTTATTTATTATTACGCTTCAAATAATAGGTAAAGTTAAGTTAAGGATCACTGCAAATGTTTTGCGCGGCGATCAAATAGGTAGTTAGGCATTTTTTGTCATATTATCCTCATGTCTGTTTTACGAATTGCCGAAAACTCCTACCTATCGAATATATAATCCTTTGTTGAAGTACCCTAATTTTTTATTTATTAGTTATCTTGAAATATTAAGCATTGTCAATCCATGTATCGATCAAATAGGTAGTTAGTTAATTTGACCTTCTTAAAGTCATTTCTACTCGAAGAACATTAGGAAAATTGCGACTTTTGTAAAGACAACACTATGTTGATGTATGATCATTTTTTATTAATTATTACGCTTCAAATAATAGCTAGAGTAAAGTTATGGATCACTGCAAATGTTTTGCGCGGCGATCAAATAGGTAGTTAGGCATTTTTGGTCATATTATGCTCATTTCCGTTTGACGAATTGCCGAAAACTCCTACCTATTGAATATATAATCCTTTGTTGCAGTACCCTAATTTTTTATTTATTATTTATCTTGAAATATTAAGCATTGTCAATCCATGTATCGATCAAATAGGTAGTTAGTTAATTTGACCGTCTTAAAGTCATTTCTACTCGAAGAAACTTAGGAAAATTGTGACTTTTTTATAGATAACTCTTTGTTGATGTATGATCATTTTCTTATTAATTATTACGCTTCAAATAATAGCTAGAGTCAAGTTAAGGATCACTGCAAATGTTTTGCGCGGCGATCAAATAGGTAGTTCGGCATTTTTTGTCATATTTTGCTCATTTCTGTTTGACGAATTGCCGAAAACTCCTACCTATTGAATATATAATCCTTTGTTGAAGTATCCTATTTTTTTATTTATTAGATATCTTGAAATTTTAATAATTGTCAATCCATGTATCGATCAAATTGGTAGTTAGTTAATTTTACCTTCTTAAAGTCATTTCTACTCGAAGAACCTTAGGAAAATTGCGACTATTGTATAGACAACACTATGTTGATGTATGATCATTTTTTATTAATTATTACGCTTCAAATAATAGCTAGAGTAAAGTTATGGATCACTGCAAATGTTTTGCGCGGCGATCAAATAGGTAGTTAGGCATTTTTGGTCATAATATGCTCATTTCCGTTTGACGAATTGCCGAAAACTCCTAGCTATTGAATATATAATCCTTTGTTGAAGTATCCAAATTTTTTATTTATTAGTTATCTTGAAATATTAAGCATTGTCAATCCATGTATCGATCAAATAGGTAGTTAGTTAATTTGAATTTCTTAAAGTCATTTCTACTCGAAGAACCTTAGGAAAATTGTGACTTTTCAATAGATAACACTATGTTGATGTATGATCATTTTTTTCTTTATTATTAGGCTTCAAGTAATTGCTAGAGTCAAGTTAAGGATCACTGCAAATGTCATGCGCGGCGATCAAATAGGTAGTTAGGCATTTTTTGTCATATTACGCTCATTTCCGTTTGACGAATTGCCGAAAACGCGTACCTATTGAATATATAATCCTTTGTTGCAGTACCCTAATTTTTTATTTATTAGTTATCTTGAAATATTAAGCATTCTCATTCCATGTATCGATCAAATAGGTAGTTAGTTAATTTGACCTTCTTAAAGTCTTTTCTACTCGAAGAACCTTAGGAAAATTGTGACTTTTTTTTATAGATAACACTATGTTGATGTATGATCATTTTTTTTTATTAATTATCACGCTTCAAATAATAGCTAGAGTCAAGTTAAGGATCACTGCAAATGTTTTGTGCGGCGATCAAATAGGTAGTTCGGCATTTTTTGTCATATTTTGCTCATTTCTGTTTGACGAATTGCCGAAAACTCCTACCTATTGAATATATAATCCTTTGTTGCAGTACCCTATTTTTTTACTTATTAGTTATCTTGAAATTTTAATCATTGTCAATCAATGTATCGATCAAATAGGTAGTTAGTTAATTTTACCTTCTTAAAGTCATTTCTACTCGAAGAACCTTAGGAAAATTGCGACTTTTGTAAAAATAACCCTATGTTGATGTATGATCATTTTTTTATTTATTATTACGCTTCAAATAATAGCTAAAGTCAAGTTAAGGATCACTGCAAATGTTTTGCGGGGCGATCAAATAGGTAGTTAGGCATTTTTTGTCATATTATGCTCATTTCTGTTTGACGAATTGCCGAAAACTCCAACCTATTGAATATATAATCCTTTGTTGCAGTACCCCAATTTTTTATTTATTAGTTATCTTGAAATATTAAGCATTGTCAATCCATGTATCGTTCAAATAGGTAGTTAGTTAATTTGACCTTCTTAAAGTCATTTCTACTCGACGAACCTTAGGAAAATTGCCACTTTTGTATAGATAACACTATGTTGATGTATGATCATTTTTTTATTTATTATTACGCTTCAAATAATAGCTAAAGTCAAGTTAAGGATCACTGCAAATGTTTTGCGCGGCGATCAAATAGGTAGTTAGGCATTTTTTATCATATTATCCTCATGTCTGTTTTACGAATTGCCGAAAACTCCTACCTATAGAATATATAATCCTTTGTTGAAGTACCCTAATTTTTTATTTATTAGTTATCTTGAAATATTAAGCATTGTCAATCCATGTATCGATCAAATATGTAGTTATTTAATTTTACCTTCTTAAAGTCATTTCAACACGAAGAACCTTACGAAAATTGCGACTTTTGTATACATAACACTATGTTGATATATGTTCATTTTTTTGTTTAATATTACGCTTCAAATAATAGCTAAAGTCAAGTTAAGGATCACTGCAAATGTTTTGCGCGGCGATCAAATAGGTAGTTAGGCATTTCTTATCATATTATGCTCATTTCTGTTAGACGAATTGCCGAAAAATCCTACATATTGAATATATAATCCTTTGTTGCAGTACCCTAATTTTTTATTTATTAGTTATCTTGAAATATTAAGCATTGTCAATCCATGTATCGTTCAAATAGGTAGTTAGTTAATTTGACCTTCTTAAAGTCATTTCTACTCGACGAACCTTAGGAAAATTGCCACTTTTGTATAGATAACACTATGTTGATGTATGATCATTTTTTTATTTATTATTACGCTTCAAATAATAGGTAAAGTTAAGTTAAGGATCACTGCAAATGTTTTGCGCGGCGATCAAATAGGTAGTTAGGCATTTTTTGTCATATTATCCTCATGTCTGTTTTACGAATTGCCGAAAACTCCTACCTATCGAATATATAATCCTTTGTTGAAGTACCCTAATTTTTTATTTATTAGTTATCTTGAAATATTAAGCATTGTCAATCCATGTATCGATCAAAAAGGTAGTTAGTTAATTTGACCTTCTTAAAGTCATTTCTACTCGAAGAACCTTAGGAAAATTGCGACTTTTGTATAGACAACACTATGTTGATGTATGATCATTTTTTATTAATTATTACGCTTCAAATAATAGCTAGAGTAAAGTTATGGATCACTTCAAATGTTTTGCGCGGCGATCAAATAGGTAGTTAGGCATTTTTGGTCATATTATGCTCATTTCCGTTTGACGAATTGCCGAAAACTCCTACCTATTGAATATATAATCCTTTGTTGCAGTACCCTAATTTTTTATTTTTTATTTATCTTGAAATATTAAGCATTGTCAATCCATGTATCGATCAAATAGGTAGTTAGTTAATTTGACCTTCTTAAAGTCATTTCTACTCGAAGAAACTTAGGAAAATTGTGACTTTTTTATAGATAACTCTTTGTTGATGTATGATCATTTTTTTATTAATTATTACGCTTCAAATAATAGCTAGAGTCAAGGTAAGGATCACTGCAAATGTTTTGCGCGGCGATCAAATAGGTAGTTCGGCATTTTTTGTCATATTTTGCTCATTTCTGTTTGACGAATTGCCGAAAACTCCTACCTATTGAATATATAATCCTTTGTTGAAGTATCCTATTTTTTTATTTATTAGATATCTTGAAATTTTAATAATTGTCAATCCATGTATCGATCAAATTGGTAGTTAGTTAATTTTACCTTCTTAAAGTCATTTCTACTCGAAGAACCTTAGGAAAATTGCGACTTTTGTATAGACAACACTATGTTGATGTATGATCATTTTTTATTAATTATTACGCTTCAAATAATAGCTAGAGTAAAGTTATGGATCACTGCAAATGTTTTGCGTGGCGATCAAATAGGTAGTTAGGCATTTTTGGTCATAATATGCTCATTTCCGTTTGACGAATTGCCGAAAACTCCTAGCTATTGAATATATAATCCTTTGTTGAAGTATCCAAATTTTTTATTTATTAGTTATCTTGAAATATTAAGCATTGTCAATCCATGTATCGATCAAATAGGTAGTTAGTTAATTTGAATTTCTTAAAGTCATTTCTACTCGAAGAACCTTAGGAAAATTGTGACTTTTCAATAGATAACACTATGTTGATGTATGATCATTTTTTTCTTTATTATTAGGCTTCAAGTAATTGCTAGAGTCAAGTTAAGGATCACTGCAAATGTCATGCGCGGCGATCAAATAGGTAGTTAGGCATTTTTTGTCATATTACGCTCATTTCCGTTTGACGAATTGCCGAAAACGCGTACCTATTGAATATATAATCCTTTGTTGCAGTACCCTAATTTTTTATTTATTAGTTATCTTGAAATATTAAGCATTCTCATTCCATGTATCGATCAAATAGGTAGTTAGTTAATTTGACCTTCTTAAAGTCATTTCTACTCGAAGAACCTTAGGAAAATTGTGACTTTTTTTTATAGATAATACTATGTTGATGTATGATCATTTTTTTATTTATTATTACGCTTCAAATAATAGCTAGAGTCAAGTTGAGGATCACTGCAAATGTTTTGCGCAGCGATCAAATAGGTAGTTCGGCATTTTTTGTCATATTTTGCTCATTTCTGTTTGACGAATTGCCGAAAACTCCTACCTATTGAATATATAATCCTTTGTTGCAGTACCCTAATTTTTTATTTATTAGTTATCTTGAAATAATAAGCATTGTCAATCCATGTATCGTTCAAATAGGTAGTTAGTTAATTTGACCTTCTTAAAGTCATTTCTACTCGAAGAAACTTAGGAAAATTGTGACTTTTTTATAGATAACTCTTTGTTGATGTATGATCATTTTTTTATTAATTATTACGCTTCAAATAATAGCTAGAGTCAAGTTAAGGATCACTGCAAATGTTTTGCGCGGCGATCAAATAGGTAGTTCGGCATTTTTTGTCATATTTTGCTCATTTCTGTTTGACGAATTGCCGAAAACTCCTACCTATTGAATATATAATCCTTTGTTGAAGTATCCTATTTTTTTATTTATTAGATATCTTGAAATTTTAATAATTGTCAATCCATGTATCGATCAAATTGGTAGTTAGTTAATTTTACCTTCTTAAAGTCATTTCTACTCGAAGAACCTTAGGAAAATTGCGACTTTTGTATAGACAACACTATGTTGATGTATGATCATTTTTTATTAATTATTACGCTTCAAATAATAGCTAGAGTAAAGTTATGGATCACTGCAAATGTTTTGCGTGGCGATCAAATAGGTAGTTAGGCATTTTTGGTCATAATATGCTCATTTCCGTTTGACGAATTGCCGAAAACTCCTAGCTATTGAATATATAATCCTTTGTTGAAGTATCCAAATTTTTTATTTATTAGTTATCTTGAAATATTAAGCATTGTCAATCCATGTATCGATCAAATAGGTAGTTAGTTAATTTGAATTTCTTAAAGTCATTTCTACTCGAAGAACCTTAGGAAAATTGTGACTTTTCAATAGATAACACTATGTTGATGTATGATCATTTTTTTCTTTATTATTAGGCTTCAAGTAATTGCTAGAGTCAAGTTAAGGATCACTGCAAATGTCATGCGCGGCGATCAAATAGGTAGTTAGGCATTTTTTGTCATATTACGCTCATTTCCGTTTGACGAATTGCCGAAAACGCGTACCTATTGAATATATAATCCTTTGTTGCAGTACCCTAATTTTTTATTTATTAGTTATCTTGAAATATTAAGCATTCTCATTCCATGTATCGATCAAATAGGTAGTTAGTTAATTTGACCTTCTTAAAGTCATTTCTACTCGAAGAACCTTAGGAAAATTGTGACTTTTTTTTATAGATAATACTATGTTGATGTATGATCATTTTTTTATTTATTATTACGCTTCAAATAATAGCTAGAGTCAAGTTGAGGATCACTGCAAATGTTTTGCGCAGCGATCAAATAGGTAGTTCGGCATTTTTTGTCATATTTTGCTCATTTCTGTTTGACGAATTGCCGAAAACTCCTACCTATTGAATATATAATCCTTTGTTGCAGTACCCTAATTTTTTATTTATTAGTTATCTTGAAATAATAAGCATTGTCAATCCATGTATCGTTCAAATAGGTAGTTAGTTAATTTGACCTTCTTAAAGTCATTTCTACTCGAAGAAACTTAGGAAAATTGTGACTTTTTTATAGATAACTCTTTGTTGATGTATGATCATTTTTTTATTAATTATTACGCTTCAAATAATAGCTAGAGTCAAGTTAAGGATCACTGCAAATGTTTTGCGCGGCGATCAAATAGGTAGTTCGGCATTTTTTGTCATATTTTGCTCATTTCTGTTTGACGAATTGCCGAAAACTCCTACCTATTGAATATATAATCCTTTGTTGAAGTATCCTATTTTTTTATTTATTAGATATCTTGAAATTTTAATAATTGTCAATCCATGTATCGATCAAATTGGTAGTTAGTTAATTTTACCTTCTTAAAGTCATTTCTACTCGAAGAACCTTAGGAAAATTGCGACTTTTGTATAGACAACACTATGTTGATGTATGATCATTTTTTATTAATTATTACGCTTCAAATAATAGCTAGAGTAAAGTTATGGATCACTGCAAATGTTTTGCGTGGCGATCAAATAGGTAGTTAGGCATTTTTGGTCATAATATGCTCATTTCCGTTTGACGAATTGCCGAAAACTCCTAGCTATTGAATATATAATCCTTTGTTGAAGTATCCAAATTTTTTATTTATTAGTTATCTTGAAATATTAAGCATTGTCAATCCATGTATCGATCAAATAGGTAGTTAGTTAATTTGAATTTCTTAAAGTCATTTCTACTCGAAGAACCTTAGGAAAATTGTGACTTTTCAATAGATAACACTATGTTGATGTATGATCATTTTTTTCTTTATTATTAGGCTTCAAGTAATTGCTAGAGTCAAGTTAAGGATCACTGCAAATGTCATGCGCGGCGATCAAATAGGTAGTTAGGCATTTTTTGTCATATTACGCTCATTTCCGTTTGACGAATTGCCGAAAACGCGTACCTATTGAATATATAATCCTTTGTTGCAGTACCCTAATTTTTTATTTATTAGTTATCTTGAAATATTAAGCATTCTCATTCCATGTATCGATCAAATAGGTAGTTAGTTAATTTGACCTTCTTAAAGTCATTTCTACTCGAAGAACCTTAGGAAAATTGTGACTTTTTTTTATAGATAATACTATGTTGATGTATGATCATTTTTTTATTTATTATTACGCTTCAAATAATAGCTAGAGTCAAGTTGAGGATCACTGCAAATGTTTTGCGCAGCGATCAAATAGGTAGTTCGGCATTTTTTGTCATATTTTGCTCATTTCTGTTTGACGAATTGCCGAAAACTCCTACCTATTGAATATATAATCCTTTGTTGCAGTACCCTAATTTTTTATTTATTAGTTATCTTGAAATAATAAGCATTGTCAATCCATGTATCGTTCAAATAGGTAGTTAGTTAATTTGACCTTCTTAAAGTCATTTCTACTCGACGAACCTTTGGAAAATTGCCACTTTTGTATAGATAACACTATGTTGATGAATGATCATTTTTTTATTTATTATTACGCTTCAAATAATAGGTAAAGTCAAGTTAAGGATCACTACAAATGTTTTGCGCGGCGATCAAATAGGTAGTTAGGCATTTTTTGTCATATTTTGCTCATTTCTGTTTGACGAATTGCCGAAAACTCCTACCTATTGAATATATAATCCTTTGTTGCAGTACCCTATTTTTTTACTTATTAGTTATCTTGAAATTTTAATCATTGTCAATCAATGTATCGATCAAATAGGTAGTTAGTTAATTTTACCTTCTTAAAGTCATTTCTACTCGAAGAACCTTAGGAAAATTGCGACTTTTGTAAAAATAACCCTATGTTGATGTATGATCATTTTTTTATTTATTATTACGCTTCAAATAATAGCTAAAGTCAAGTTAAGGATCACTGCAAATGTTTTGCGGGGCGATCAAATAGGTAGTTAGGCATTTTTTGTCATATTATGCTCATTTCTGTTTGACGAATTGCCGAAAACTCCAACCTATTGAATATATAATCTTTTGTTGCAGTACCCCAATTTTTTATTTATTAGTTATCTTGAAATATTAAGCATTGTCAATCCATGTATCGTTCAAATAGGTAGTTAGTTAATTTGACCTTCTTAAAGTCATTTCTACTCGACGAACCTTAGGAAAATTGCCACTTTTGTATAGATAACACTATGTTGATGTATGATCATTTTTTTATTTATTATTACGCTTCAAATAATAGGTAAAGTCAAGTTAAGGATCACTGCAAATGTTTTGCGCGGCGATCAAATAGGTAGTTAGGCATTTTTTATCATATTATCCTCATGTCTGTTTTACGAATTGCCGAAAACTCCTACCTATAGAATATATAATCCTTTGTTGAAGTACCCTAATTTTTTATTTATTAGTTATCTTGAAATATTAAGCATTGTCAATCCATGTATCGATCAAATATGTAGTTATTTAATTTTACCTTCTTAAAGTCATTTCAACACGAAGAACCTTACGAAAATTGCGACTTTTGTATACATAACACTATGTTGATATATGTTCATTTTTTTGTTTAATATTACGCTTCAAATAATAGCTAAAGTCAAGTTAAGGATCACTGCAAATGTTTTGCGCGGCGATCAAATAGGTAGTTAGGCATTTCTTATCATATTATGCTCATTTCTGTTAGACGAATTGCCGAAAAATCCTACATATTGAATATATAATCCTTTGTTGCAGTACCCTAATTTTTTATTTCTTAGTTATCTTGAAATATTAAGCATTGTCAATCCATGTATCGATCAAATAGGTTGTTAGTTAATTTGACCTTCTTAAGGTCATTTCTACTCGAAGAACCTTAGGAAAATTGCGACTTTTTTATAGATAACACTATGTTGATGTATAATCATTTTTTTATTTATTATTACGCTTCAAATAATAGCTAGAGTCAAGTTAAGGATAACTGCAAATGTTTTGCGCGGCAATCAAATAGGTAGTTAGGCTTTTTTTTTTCATATTAGGCTCATTTCTGTTAGACGAATTGCCGAAAACTCCCACCAATTGAATATATAATCCTTTGTTACAGTACCCTAATTTTTTATTTATTAGTTTTCTTGAAATATTAAGCATTGTCAATCCATGTATCGATCAAATAGGTTGTTAGTTAATTTGACCTTCTTAAGGTCATTTCTACTCGAAGAACCTTAGGAAAATTGCGACTTTTGTATAGATAAAACTATGTTGATGTATGATCATTTTTTTATTAATTATTACGCTTCAAATAATAGCTAGAGTTAAGTTAAGGATCACTGCAAATGTTTTGCGCGGCAATCAAATAGGTAGTTAGGCATTTTTTGTCATATTTTGTTCATTTCTGTTTGACGAATTGCCGAAAACTCCCACCTATTGAATATATGATCCTTTGTTGAAGTATCCTAATTTTTTATTTATTAGTTATCTTGAAATTTTAAGCATTGTCAATCCATGTATCGATCAAATAGGTAGTTAGTTAATTTTACCTTCTTAAAGTCATTTCTACTCGAAGAACCTTAGGAAAATTGCGACTTTTGTATAGATAACACTATGTTGATGTATAATCATTTTTTTATTTATTATTACGCTTCAAATAATAGCTAAAGTCAAGTTAAGGATCACTGCAAATGTTTTGCGCGGCGATCAAATAGGTAGTTAGGCATTTTTTGTCATATTATGCTCCTTTCTGTTTGAGGAATTGCAGAAAACTCCTACATTTTGAATATATAATCATTTGTTGAAGTACCCTAATTTTTTATTTATTTGTTATCTTGAAATATTAAGCATTGTCAATCCATGTATCGATCAAATAGGTAGTTAGTTAATTTGACCTTCTTAAAGTTATTTCTACTCGAAGAACCTTAGGAAAATTGCGACTTTTTTTATAGATAACACTATGTTGATGTATGATCATTTTTTTATTAATTATTACGCTTCAAATAATAGCTGGAATCAAGTTAAGGATCACTGCAAATGTTTTGCGTGGCGATCAAATAGGTATTTAGGCATTTTTTTGTCATATTTTGCTCATTTCTGTGTGACCAATTGCCGAAAACTTCTACCTATTGAATTTATAATCCTTTGTTGAAGTATCCTAATTTTTTATTTATTAGTTATCTTGAAATATTAAGCATTGTCAATCCATGTATCGATCAAATAGGTAGTTAGTTAATGTGACCTTCTTAAAGTCAATTCTACTCGTAGAACCTTAGGAAAATTGCGACTTTTGTATAGATAATACTATGTTGATGTATAATCATTTTTTTATTTATTATTACGCTTCAAATAATAGCTGGAATCAAGTTAAGAATCACTGCAAATGTTTTGCGTGGCGATCAAATTGGTATTTAGGCATTTTTTGTCATATTTTGCTCTTTTCTGTGTGACCAATTGCCGAAAACTTCTACCTATTGAATTTATAATCCTTTGTTGAAGTATCCTAATTTTTTATTTATTAGTTATCTTGAAATATTAAGCATTGTCAATCCATGTATCGATCAAATAGGTAGTTAGTTAATTTTACCTTCTTAAAGTCATTTCTACTCGAAGAACCGTTGGAAAATTGCGACTTTTGTATAGATAACAATATGTTGATGTAAGATCATTTTTTTATTAATTATTACGCTTCATATAATAGCTAGAGTCAAGTTAAGGATCACTGCAAATGTTTTGCGCGACGATCAAATAGGTAGTTAGGCATTTTTTGTCATATTTTGTTCATTTCTGTTTGATGAATTGCCGAAAACTCCTACATATTGAATATATAATCCTTTGTTGAAGTATCCTTATTTTTTATTTATTAGTTATCTTGAAATTTTAAGCATTGTCAATCCATGTGTCGATCAAAAAGGTAGTTAGTTATTTTGCTCTTTTCTGTTTGACAAATTGCCGAAAACTCCCACCTATTGAATATATAATCCTTTGTTTAAGTACCCTAATTTTTTATTTATTAGTTTTCTTGAAATATTAAGCATTGTCAATCCATGTATCGATCAAATAGGTTGTTAGTTAATTTGACCTTTTTATGGTCATTTCTACTCGAAGAACCTTAGGAAAATTGCGACTTTTGTATAGATAAAACTATGTTGATGTATGCTCATTTTTTTATTAATTATTACGCTTCAAATAATAGCTAGAGTCAAGTTAAGGATCACTGCAAATGTTTTGCGCGGCGATCAAATAGTTAGTTAGGCATTTTTTGTCATATTTTGCTCATTTCTGTTTGACGAATTGCCGAAAACTCCCACCTATTGAATATATAATCCTTTGTTGAAGTATCATAATTTTTTATTTATTAGTTATCTTGAAATTTTAAGCATTGTCAATCCATGTATCGATCAAATAGGTAGTTAGTTAATTTTACCTTCTTAAAGTCATTTCTACTCGAAGAACCTTAGGAAAATTGCGACTTTTTTATAGATAACACTATGTTGATGTATAATCATTTTTTTATTTATTATTACGCTTCAAATAATAGCTAGAGTCAAGTTAAGGATAACTGCAAATGTTTTGCGCGGCGATCAAATAGGTAGTTAGGCTTTTTTTGTCATATTAGGCTCATTTCTGTTAGACGAATTGCCGAAAACTCCCACCAATTGAATATATAATCCTTTGTTACAGTACCCTAATTTTTTATTTATTAGTTTTCTTGAAATATTAAGCATTGTCAATCCATGTATCGATCAAATAGGTTGTTAATTAATTTGACCTTCTTAAGGTCATTTCTACTCGAAGAACCTTAGGAAAATTGCGACTTTTGTATAGATAAAACTATGTTGATGTATGCTCATTTTTTTATTAATTATTACGCTTCAAATAATAGCTAGAGTCAAGTTAAGGATCACTGCAAATGTTTTGCGCGGCAATCAAATAGGTAGTTAGGCATTTTTTGTCATATTTTGCTCATTTCTGTTTGAAGAATTGCCGAAAACTCCCACCTATTGAATATATGATCCTTTGTTGAAGTATCCTAATTTTTTATTTATTAGTTATCTTGAAATTTTAAGCATTGTCAATCCATGTATCGATCAAATAGGTAGTTAGTTAATTTTACCTTCTTAAAGTCATTTCTACTCGAAGAACCTTAGGAAAATTGCGATTTTTGTATAGATAAAACTATGTTGATGTATGATCATTTTTTTATTAATTATTACGCTTCAAATAATAGCTAGAGTCAAGTTAAGGATCACTGCAAATGTTTTGCGCGGCAATCAAATAGGTAGTTAGGCATTTTTTGTCATATTTTGCCCATTTCTGTTTGAAGAATTGCCGAAAACTCCCACCTATTGAATATATGATCCTTTGTTGAAGTATCCTAATTTTTTATTTATTAGTTATCTTGAAATTTTAAGCCTTGTCAATCCATGTATCGATCAAATAGGTAGTTAGTTAATTTTACCTTCTTAAAGTCATTTCTACTCGAAGAACCTTAGGAAAATTGCGACTTTTGTATAGATAACACTATGTTGATGTATAATCATTTTTTTATTTATTATTACGCTTCAAATAATAGCTAAAGTCAAGTTAAGGATCACTGCAAATGTTTTGCGCGGCGATCAAATAGGTGGTTAGGCATTTTTTGTCATATTATGATCCTTTCTGTTTGAGGAATTGCAGAAAACTCCTACATTTTGAATATATAATCATATGTTGAAGTACCCTAATTTTTTATTTATTTGTTATCTTGAAATATTATGCATTGTCAATCCATGTATCGATCAAATAGGTAGTTAGTTAATTTGACCTTCTTAAAGTTATTTCTACTCGAAGAACCTTAGGAAAATTGCGACTTTTTTATAGATAACACTATGTTGATGTATGATCATTTTTTTATTAATTATTACGCTTCAAATAATAGCTGGAATCAAGTTAAGGATCACTGCAAATGTTTTGCGTGGCGATCAAATAGGTATTTAGGCATTTTTTGTCATATTTTGCTCATTTCTGTGTGACCAATTGCCGAAAACTTCTACCTATTGAATTTATAATCCTTTGTTGAAGTATCCTAATTTTTTATTTATTAGTTATCTTAAAATATTAAGCATTGTCAATCCATGTATCAATCAAATAGGTAGTTAGTTAATGTGACATTCTTAAAGTCAATTCTACTCGTAGAACCTTAGGAAAATTGCGACTTTTGTATAGATAATACTATGTTGATGTATGATCATTTTTTTATTAATTATTACGCTTCAAATAATAGCTGGAATCAAGTTAAGAATCACTGCAAATGTTTTGCGTGGCGATCAAATTGGTATTTAGGCATTTTTTTGTCATATTTTGCTCTTTTCTGTGTGACCAATTGCCGAAAACTTCTACCTATAGAATTTATAATCCTTTGTTGAAGTATCCTAATTTTTTATTTATTAGTTATCTTGAAATATTAAGCATTGTCAATCCATGTATCGATCAAATAGGTAGTTAGTTAATTTTACCTTCTTAAAGTCATTTCTACTCGAAGAACCGTTGGAAAATTGCGACTTTTGTATAGATAACAATATGTTGATGTAAGATCATTTTTTTATTAATTATTACGCTTCATATAATAGCTAGAGTCAAGTTAAGGATCACTGCAAATGTTTTGCGCGACGATCAAATAGGTAGTTAGGCATTTTTTGTCATATTTTGCTCATTTCTGTTTGACGAATTGCCGAAAACTCCTACATATTGAATATATAATCCTTTGTTGAAGTATCCTTATTTTTTATTTATTAGTTATGTTGAAATTTTAAGCATTGTCAATCCATGTGTCGATCAAAAAGGTAGTTAGTTATTTTTACCTTCTTAAAGTCATTTCTACTCGAAGAACCTTAGGAAAATTGCGACTTTTGTATAGATAACACTATGTTGATGTATAATCATTTTTTTATTTATTATTACGCTTCAAATAATAGCTAGAGTCAAGTTAAGGATAACTGCAAATGTTTTGCGCGGCGATCAAATAGGTAGTTAGGCTTTTTTTGTCATATTAGGCTCATTTCTGTTAGACGAATTGCCGAAAACTCCCACCAATTGAATATATAATCCTTTGTTACAGTACCCTAATTTTTTATTTATTAGTTTTCTTGAAATATTAAGCATTGTCAATCCATGTATCGATCAAATAGGTTGTTAATTAATTTGACCTTCTTAAGGTCATTTCTACTCGAAGAACCTTAGGAAAATTGCGACTTTTGTATAGATAAAACTATGTTGATGTATGCTCATTTTTTTATTAATTATTACGCTTCAAATAATAGCTAGAGTCAAGTTAAGGATCACTGCAAATGTTTTGCGCGGCAATCAAATAGGTAGTTAGGCATTTTTTGTCATATTTTGCTCATTTCTGTTTGAAGAATTGCCGAAAACTCCCACCTATTGAATATATGATCCTTTGTTGAAGTATCCTAATTTTTTATTTATTAGTTATCTTGAAATTTTAAGCATTGTCAATCCATGTATCGATCAAATAGGTAGTTAGTTAATTTTACCTTCTTAAAGTCATTTCTACTCGAAGAACCTTAGGAAAATTGCGATTTTTGTATAGATAAAACTATGTTGATGTATGATCATTTTTTTATTAATTATTACGCTTCAAATAATAGCTAGAGTCAAGTTAAGGATCACTGCAAATGTTTTGCGCGGCAATCAAATAGGTAGTTAGGCATTTTTTGTCATATTTTGCCCATTTCTGTTTGAAGAATTGCCGAAAACTCCCACCTATTGAATATATGATCCTTTGTTGAAGTATCCTAATTTTTTATTTATTAGTTATCTTGAAATTTTAAGCCTTGTCAATCCATGTATCGATCAAATAGGTAGTTAGTTAATTTTACCTTCTTAAAGTCATTTCTACTCGAAGAACCTTAGGAAAATTGCGACTTTTGTATAGATAACACTATGTTGATGTATAATCATTTTTTTATTTATTATTACGCTTCAAATAATAGCTAAAGTCAAGTTAAGGATCACTGCAAATGTTTTGCGCGGCGATCAAATAGGTGGTTAGGCATTTTTTGTCATATTATGATCCTTTCTGTTTGAGGAATTGCAGAAAACTCCTACATTTTGAATATATAATCATATGTTGAAGTACCCTAATTTTTTATTTATTTGTTATCTTGAAATATTATGCATTGTCAATCCATGTATCGATCAAATAGGTAGTTAGTTAATTTGACCTTCTTAAAGTTATTTCTACTCGAAGAACCTTAGGAAAATTGCGACTTTTTTATAGATAACACTATGTTGATGTATGATCATTTTTTTATTAATTATTACGCTTCAAATAATAGCTGGAATCAAGTTAAGGATCACTGCAAATGTTTTGCGTGGCGATCAAATAGGTATTTAGGCATTTTTTGTCATATTTTGCTCATTTCTGTGTGACCAATTGCCGAAAACTTCTACCTATTGAATTTATAATCCTTTGTTGAAGTATCCTAATTTTTTATTTATTAGTTATCTTAAAATATTAAGCATTGTCAATCCATGTATCAATCAAATAGGTAGTTAGTTAATGTGACATTCTTAAAGTCAATTCTACTCGTAGAACCTTAGGAAAATTGCGACTTTTGTATAGATAATACTATGTTGATGTATGATCATTTTTTTATTAATTATTACGCTTCAAATAATAGCTGGAATCAAGTTAAGAATCACTGCAAATGTTTTGCGTGGCGATCAAATTGGTATTTAGGCATTTTTTTGTCATATTTTGCTCTTTTCTGTGTGACCAATTGCCGAAAACTTCTACCTATAGAATTTATAATCCTTTGTTGAAGTATCCTAATTTTTTATTTATTAGTTATCTTGAAATATTAAGCATTGTCAATCCATGTATCGATCAAATAGGTAGTTAGTTAATTTTACCTTCTTAAAGTCATTTCTACTCGAAGAACCGTTGGAAAATTGCGACTTTTGTATAGATAACAATATGTTGATGTAAGATCATTTTTTTATTAATTATTACGCTTCATATAATAGCTAGAGTCAAGTTAAGGATCACTGCAAATGTTTTGCGCGACGATCAAATAGGTAGTTAGGCATTTTTTGTCATATTTTGCTCATTTCTGTTTGACGAATTGCCGAAAACTCCTACATATTGAATATATAATCCTTTGTTGAAGTATCCTTATTTTTTATTTATTAGTTATGTTGAAATTTTAAGCATTGTCAATCCATGTGTCGATCAAAAAGGTAGTTAGTTATTTTTACCTTCTTAAAGTCATTTCTACTCGAAGAACCTTAGGAAAATTGCGACTTTTGTATAGATAACACTATGTTGATATAAGATCATTTTTTTATTTATTATTACGCTTCAAATAATAGCTAGAGTCAAGTTAAGGATAACTGTAAATGTTTTGCGCGACGATCAAATAGGTAGTTAGGCTTTTTTTGTCATATTAGGCTCATTTCTGTTTGACGAATTGCCGAAAACTCCCACCTATTAAATATATAATCCTTTGTTGCAGTACCCTAATTTTTTATTTATTAGTTTTCTTGAAATATTAAGCATTGTCAATCCATGTATCGATCAAATAGGTTGTTAGTTAATTTGACCTTCTTAAGGTCATTTCTACTCGAAGAACCTTAGGAAAATTGCGACTTTTGTATAGATAAAACTATGTTGATGTATGATCAATTTTTTATTAATTATTACGCTTCAAATAATAGCTAGAGTTAAGTTAAGGATCACTGCAAATGTTTTGCGCGGCAATCAAATAGGTAGTTAGGCATTTTTTGTCATATTTTGCTCATTTCTGTTTGACGAATTGCCGAAAACTCCCACCTATTGAATATATGATCCTTTGTTGAAGTATCCTAATTTTTTATTTATTAGTTTTCTTGAAATATTAAGCATTGTCAATCCATGTATCGATCAAATAGGTTGTTAGTTAATTTGACCTTTTTATGGTCATTTCTACTCGAAGAACCTTAGGAAAATTGCGATTTTTGTATAGATAAAACTATGTTGATGTATGCTCATTTTTTTATTAATTATTACGCTTCAAATAATAGCTAGAGTCAAGTTAAGGATCACTGCAAATGTTTTGCGCGGCGATCAAATAGTTAGTTAGGCATTTTTTGTCAATCCATGTATCGATCAAATAGGTAGTTAGTTATTTTGCTCTTTTCTGTTTGACAAATTGCCGAAAACTCCCACCTATTGAATATATAATCCTTTGTTTAAGTACCCTAATTTTTTATTTATTAGTTTTCTTGAAATATTAAGCATTGTCAATCCATGTATCGATCAAATAGGTTGTTAGTTAATTTGACCTTTTTATGGTCATTTCTACTCGAAGAACCTTAGGAAAATTGCGATTTTTGTATAGATAAAACTATGTTGATGTATGCTCATTTTTTTATTAATTATTACGCTTCAAATAATAGCTAGAGTCAAGTTAAGGATCACTGCAAATGTTTTGCGCGGCGATCAAATAGTTAGTTAGGCATTTTTTGTCATATTTTGCTCATTTCTGTTTGACGAATTGCCGAAAACTCCCACCTATTGAATATATAATCCTTTGTTGAAGTATCATAATTTTTTATTTATTAGTTATCTTGAAATTTTAAGCATTGTCAATCCATGTATCGATCAAATAGGTAGTTAGTTAATTTTACCTTCTTAAAGTCATTTCTACTCGAAGAACCTTAGGAAAATTGCGACTTTTTTTTATAGATAACACTATATTGATGTAAAATCATTTTTTTATTTATTATTACGCTTCAAATAATAGCTAGAGTCAAGTTAAGGATAACTGCAAATGTTTTGCGCGGCGATCAAATAGGTAGTTAGGCTTTTTTTGTCATATTAGGCTCATTTCTGTTTGACGAATTGCCGAAAACTCCCACCAATTGAATATATAATCCTTTGTTACAGTACCCTAATTTTTTATTTATTAGTTTTCTTGAAATATTAAGCATTGTCAATCCATGTATCGATCAAATAGGTTGTTAATTAATTTAACCTTCTTCAGGTCATTTCTACTCGAAGAACCTTAGGAAAATTGCGACTTTTGTATAGATAAAACTATGTTGATGTATGCTCATTTTTTTATTAATTATTACGCTTCAAATAATAGCTAGAGTCAAGTTAAGGATCACTGCAAATGTTTTGCGCGGCTATCAAATAGGTAGTTAGGCATTTTTTGTCATATTTTGCTAATTTCTGTTTGACGAATTGCCGAAAACTCCCTCCTATTGAATATATGATCCTTTGTTGAAGTATCCTAATTTTTTATTTATTAGTTATCTTGAAATTTTAAGCATTGTCAATCCATGTATCGATCAAATAGGTAGTTAGTTAATTTTACCTTCTTAAAGTCATTTCTACTCGAAGAACCTTAGGAAAATTGCGACTTTTGTATAGATAACACTATGTTGATGTATAATCATTTTTTTATTTATTATTACGCTTCAAATAATAGCTAAAGTCAAGTTAAGGATCACTGCAAATGTTTTGCGCGGCGATCAAATAGGTAGTTAGGCATTTTTTGTCATATTATGCTCCTTTCTGTTTGAGGAATTGCCGAAAACTCCTACATATCGAATATATAATCATTTGTTGAAGTACCCTAATTTTTTATTTATTTGTTATCTTGAAATATTAAGCATTGTCAATCCATGTATCGATCAAATAGGTAGTTAGTTAATTTGACCTTCTTAAAGTTATTTCTACTCGAAGAACCTTAGGAAAATTGCGACTTTTTTATAGATAACACTATGTTGATGTATGATCATTTTTTTATTAATTATTACGCTTCAAATAATAGCTGGAATCAAGTTAAGGATCACTGCAAATGTTTTGCGTGGCGATCAAATAGGTATTTAGGCATTTTTTGTCATATTTTGCTCATTTCTGTGTGACCAATTGCCGAAAACTTCTACCTATTGAATTTATAATCCTTCGTTGAAGTATCCTAATCTTTTATTTATTAGTTATCTTGAAATATTAAGCATTGTCAATCCATGTATCGATCAAATAGGTAGTTAGTTAATGTGACCTTCTTAAAGTCAATTCTACTCGTAGAACCTTAGGAAAATTGCGACTTTTGTATAGATAATACTATGTTGATGTATGATCATTTTTTTATTAATTATTACGCTTCAAATAATAGCTGGAATCAAGTTAAGGATCACTGCAAATGTTTTGCGTGGCGATCAAATAGGTATTTAGGCATTGTTTGTCATATTTTGCTCATTTCTGTGTGACCAATTGCCGAAAACTTCTACCTATTGAATTTATAATCCTTTGTTGAAGTATCCTAATTTTTTATTTATTAGTTATCTTGAAATATTAAGCATTGTCAATCCATGTATCGATCAAATAGGTAGTTAGTTAATTTTACCTTCTTAAAGTCATTTCTACTCGAAGAATCATAGGAAAATTGCGACTTTTGTATAGATAACAAAGTGTTGATGTAAGATCATTTTTTTATTAATTATTACGCTTCAAATAATTGCTAGAGTCAAGTTAAGGATCACTGCAAATGTTTTGCGCGACGATCAAATAGGTAGTTAGGCATTTTTTGTTATATTTTGCTCATTTCTGTTTGACGAATTGCCGAAAACTCCTACATATTGAATATATAATCCTTTGTTGAAGTATCCTTATTTTTTATTTATTAGTTATCTTGAAATTTTAAGCATTGTCAATCCATGTGTCGATCAAAAAGGTAGTTAGTTAATTTTACCTTCTTAAAGTCATTTCTACTCGAAGAACCTTAGGAAAATTGCGACTTTTGTATAGATAACACTATGTTGATGTATAATCATTTTTTTATTTATTATTACGCTTCAAATAATAGCTAAAGTCAAGTTAAGGATCACTGCAAATGTTTTGCGCGGCGATCAAATAGGTAGTTAAGCATTTTTTGTCATATTATGCTCCTTTCTGTTTGAGGAATTGCCGAAAACTCCTACATATTGAATATATAATCATTTGTCGAAGTACCCTAATTTTTTATTTATTTGTTATCTCGAAATATTAAGCATTGTCAATCCATGTATCGATCAAATAGGTAGTTAGTTAATTTGACCTTCTTAAAGTTATTTCTACTCGAAGAACCTTAGGAAAATTGCGACTTTTTTATAGATAACACTATGTTGATGTATGATCATTTTTTTATTAATTATTACGCTTCAAATAATAGCTGGAATCAAGTTAAGGATCACTGCAAATGTTTTGCGTGGCGATCAAATAGGTATTTAGGCATTTTTTGTCATATTTTGCTCATTTCTGTGTGACCAATTGCCGAAAACTTCTACCTATTGAATTTATAATCCTTTGTTGAAGTATCCTAATTTTTTATTTATTAGTTATCTTGAAATATTAAGCATTGTCAATCCATGTATCGATCAAATAGGTAGTTAGTTAATGTGACCTTCTTAAAGTCAATTCTACTCGTAGAACCTTAGGAAAATTGCGACTTTTGTATAGATAATACTATGTTGATGTATGATCATTTTTTTATTAATTATTACGCTTCAAATAATAGCTGGAATCAAGTTAAGGATCACTGCAAATGTTTTGCGTGGCGATCAAATAGGTATTTAGGCATTTTTTGTCATATTTTGCTCATTTCTGTTTGACCAATTGCCGAAAACTTCTACCTATTGAATTTATAATCCTTTGTTGAAGTATCCTAATTTTTTCTTTATTAGTTATCTTGAAATATTAAGCATTGTCAATCCATGTATCGATCAAATAGGTAGTTAGTTAATTTTACCTTCTTAAAGTCAATTCTACTCGTAGAACCTTAGGAAAATTGCGACTTTTGTATAGATAACTCTACGTTGATGTATAATCATTTTTTTATTTATTATTACGCTTCAAATAATAGCTAGAGTCAAGTTAAGGATAACTGCAAATGTTTTGCGCGGCGATCAAATAGGTTGTTAGGCATTTTTTGTCATATTAGGCTCATTTCTGTTTGACGAATTGCCGAAAACTCCCACCTATTGAATTTATAATCCTTTGTTGAAGTATCCTAATTTTTTATTTATTAGTTATCTTGAAATTTTAAGCATTGTCAATCCTTGTATCGATCAAATAGGTTGTTAGTTAATTTTACCTTCTTAAAGTCATTTCTACTAGAAGAACCTTAGGAAAATTGCGACTTTTGTATAGATAACTCTATGTTGATGTATAATCATTTTTTTATTTATTATTACGCTTCAAATAATAGCTAGAGTCAAGTTAAGGATAACTGCAAATGTTTTGCGCGGCGATCAAATAGGTAGTTAGGCATTTTTTGTCATATTAGGCTCATTTCTATTTGACGAATTGCCGAAAACTCCCACCTATTGAATATATAATCCTTTGTTGCAGTACCCTAATATTTTATTTATTAGTTTTCTTGAAATATTAAGCATTGTCAATCCATGTATCGATCAAATAGGTTGTTAGTTAATTTGACCTTTTTAAAGTCATTTCTACTCGAAGAACCTTAGGAAAATTGCGACTTTTGTACAGATAAAACTATGTTGATGTATGCTCATTTTTTTATTAATTATTACACTTCAAATAATAGCTAGAGTCGAGTTAAGGATCACTGCAAATGTTTTGCGCGGCGATCAAATAGGTAGTTAGGCATTTTTTGTCATATTTTGCTCATTTCTGTTTGACGAATCGCCGAAAACTCCCACCTATTGAATATATAATCCTTTGTTGAAGTATCATAATTTTTTATTTATTAGTTATCTTGAAATTTTAAGCATTGTCAATCCATGTATCGATCAAATAGGTAGTTAGTTAATTTTACCTTCTTAAAGTCATTTCTACTCGAAGAACCTTAGGAAAATTGCGACTTTTGTATAGATAACACTATGTTGATGTATAATCATTTTTTTATTTATTTTGACGCTTCAAATAATAGCTAGAGTCAAGTTAAGGATAACTGCAAATGTTTTGCGCGACGATCAAATAGGTAGTTAGGCTTTTTTTGTCATATTAGGCTCATTTCTGTTTGACGAATTGCCGAAAACTCCCACCTATTAAATATATAATCCTTTGTTGCAGTACCCTAATTTTTTATTTATTAGTTTTCTTGAAATATTAAGCATTGTCAATCCATGTATCGATCAAATAGGTTGTTAGTTAATTTGACCTTTTTATGGTCATTTCTACTCGAAGAACCTTAGGAAAATTGCGACTTTTTTATAGATAACACTATGTTGATGTATGATCATTTTTTTATTAATTATTACGCTTCAAATAATAGCTGGAATCAAGTTAAGGATCACTGCAAATGTTTTGCGTGGCGATCAAATAGGTATTTAGGCATTTTTTGTCATATTTTGCTCATTTCTGTGTGACGAATTGCCGAAAACTCCCACCTATTGAATATATGATCCTTTGTTGAAGTATCCTAATTTTTTATTTATTAGTTATCTTCAAATTTTAAGCATTGTCAATCCATGTATCGATCAAATAGGTAGTTAGTTAATTTTACCTTCTTAAAGTCATTTCTACTCGAAGAACCTTAGGAAAATTGCGACTTTTGTATAGATAACACTATGTTGATGTATAATCATTTTTTTATTTATTATTACGCTTCAAATAATAGCTAAAGTCAAGTTAAGGATCACTGCAAATGTTTTGCGCGGCGATCAAATAGGTAGTTAGGCATTTTTTGTCATATTATGCTCCTTTCTGTTTGAGGAATTGCCGAAAACTCCTACATTTTGAATATATAATCATTTGTTGAAGTACCCTAATTTTTTATTTATTTGTTATCTTGAAATTTTAAGCATTGTCAATCCATGTGTCGATCAAAAAGGTAGTTAGTTATTTTTACCTTCTTAAAGTCATTTCTACTCGAAGAACCTTAGGAAAATTGCGACTTTTGTATAGATAACACTATGTTGATATATGATCATTTTTTTATTTATTATTACGCTTCAAATAATAGCTAGAGTCAAGTTAAGGATCACTGCAAATGTTTTGCGCGGCGATCAAATAGGTAGTTATGCATTTTTTGTCATATTATGCTCATTTCTGTTTGACGAATTGCCGAAAACTCCCACCTATTGAATATATAATCCTTTGTTGCAGTACCCTAATTTTTTATTTATTAGTTTTCTTGAAATATTAAGCATTGTCAATCCATGTATCGATCAAATAGGTTGTTAGTTAATTTGACCTTTTTAAGGTCATTTCTACTCGAAGAACCTTAGGAAAATTGCGACTTTTGTATAGATAAAACTATGTTGATGTATGCTCATTTTTTTATTAATTATTACGCTTCAAATAATAGCTAGAGTCAAGTTAAGGATCACTGCAAATGTTTTGCGCGGCGATCAAATAGTTAGTTAGGCATTTTTTGTCATATTTTGCTCATTTCTGTTTGACGAATTGCCGAAAACTCCCACCTATTGAATATATAATCCTTTGTTGAAGTATCACAATTTTTTATTTATTAGTTATCTTGAAATTTTAAGCATTGTCAATCCATGTATCGATCAAATAGGTAGTTAGTTAATTTTACCTTCTTAAAGTCATTTCTACTCGAAGAACCTTAGGAAAATTGCGACTTTTTTATAGATAACACTATGTTGATGTATAATCATTTTTTTATTTATTATTACGCTTCAAATAATAGTTAGAGTCAAGTTAAGGATAACTGCAAATGTTTTGCGCGGCGATCAAATAGGTAGTTAGGCTTTTTTTGTCATATTAGGCTCATTTCTGTTTGACGAATTGCCGAAAACTCCCACCAATTGAATATATAATCCTTTGTTGCAGTACCCTAATTTTTTATTTATTTGTTATCTTGAAATATTAAGCATTGTCAATCCATGTATCGATCAAATAGGTAGTTAGTTAATTTGACCTTCTTAAAGTTATTTCTACTCGAAGAACCTTAGGAAAATTGCGACTTTTTTATAGATAAAACTATGTTGATGTATGATCATTTTTTTTATTAATTATTACGCTTCAAATAATAGCTGGAATCAAGTTAAGGATCACTGCAAATGTTTTGCGTGGCGATCAAATAGTTTTTAGGTATTTTTTATCATATTTTGCTCATTTCTGTGTGACCAATTGCCGAAAACTTCTACCTATTGAATTTATAATCCTTTGTTGAAGTATCCTAATTTTTTATTTATTAGTTATCTTGAAATATTAAGCATTGTCAATCCATGTATCGATCAAATAGGTAGTTAGTTAATGTGACCTTCTTAAAGTCAATTCTACTCGTAGAACCTTAGGAAAATTGCGACTTTTGTATAGATAATACTATGTTGATGTATGATCATTTTTTTATTAATTATTACGCTTCAAATAATAGCTGGAATCAAGTTAAGGATCACTGCAAATGTTTTGTGTGGCGATCAAATTGGTATTTAGGCATTTTTTGTCATATTTTGCTCTTTTCTGTGTGACCAATTGCCGAAAACTTCTACCTATTGAATTTATAATCCTTTGTTGAAGTATCCTAATTTTTTATTTATTAGTTATCTTGAAATATTAAGCATTGTCAATCCATGTATCGATCAAATAGGTTGTTAGTTAATTTTACCTTCTTAAAGTCATTTCTACTCGAAGAACCGTAGGAAAATTGCGACTTTTGTATAGATAACAATATGTTGATGTAAGATCATTTTTTTTATTAATTATTACGCTTCAAATAATAGCTAGAGTCAAGTTAAGGATCACCGCAAATGTTTTGCGCGACGATCAAATAGGTATTTAGGCATTTTTTGTCATATTTTGCTCATTTCTGTTTGACGAATTGCCGAAAACTCCTACATATTGAATATATAATCCTTTGTTGAAGTATCCTTATTTTTTATTTATTAGTTATCTTGAAATTTTAAGCATTGTCAATCCATGTGTCGATCAAAAAGGTAGTTAGTTATTTTTACCTTCTTAAAGTCATTTCTACTCGAAGAACCTTAGGAAAATTGCGACTTTTGTATAGATAACACTATGTTGATATATGATCATTTTTTTATTTATTATTATGCTTCAAATAATAGCTAGAGTCAAGTTAAGGATCACTGCAAATGTTTTGCGCGGCGATCAAATAGGTAGTTATGCATTTTTTGTCATATTATGCTCATTTCTGTTTGACGAATTGCCGAAAACTCCCACCTATTGAATATATAATCCTTTGTTGCAGTACCCTAATTTTTTATTTATTAGTTTTCTTGAAATATTAAGCATTGTCAATCCATGTATCGATCAAATAGGTTGTTAGTTAATTTGACCTTCTTAAGGTCATTTCTACTCGAAGAACCTTAGGAAAATTGCGACTTTTGTATAGATAAAACTATGTTGATGTATGATCAATTTTTTATTAATTATTACGCTTCAAATAATAGCTAGAGTTAAGTTAAGGATCACTGCAAATGTTTTGCGCGGCAATCAAATAGGTAGTTAGGCATTTTTTGTCATATTTTGCTCATTTCTGTTTGAAGAATTGCCGAAAACTCCCACCTATTGAATATATGATCCTTTGTTGAAGTATCCTAATTTTTTATTTATTAGTTATCTTGAAATTTTAAGCATTGTCAATCCATGTATCGATCAAATAGGTAGTTAGTTAATTTTACCTTCTTAAAGTCATTTCTACTCGAAGAACCTTAGGAAAATTGCGACTTTTGAATAGATAACACTATGTTGATGTATAATCATTTTTTTATTTATTATTACGCTTCAAATAATAGCTAAAATCAAGTTAAGGATCACTGCAAATGTTTTGCGCGGCGATCAAATAGGTAGTTAGGCATTTTTTGTCATATTATGCTCCTTTCTGTTTGAGGAATTGCCGAAAACTCCTACATATTGAATATATAATCATTTGTTGAAGTACCCTAATTTTTTATTTATTTGTTATCTTGAAATATTAAGCATTGTCAATCCATGTATCGATCAAATAGGTAGTTAGTTAATTTGACCTTCTTAAAGTTATTTCTACTCGAAGAACCTTAGGAAAATTGCGACTTTTGTATAGATAACACTATGTTGATGTATGATCATTTTTTTATTAATTATTACGCTTCAAATAATAGCTGGAATCAAGTTAAGAATCACTGCAAATGTTTTGCGTGGCGATCAAATAGCTATTTAGGCATTTTTTGTCATATTTTGCTCATTTCTGTGTAACAAATTGCCGAAAACTTCTACCTATTGAATTTATAATCCTTTGTTGAAGTATCCTAATTTTTTATTTATTAGTTATCTTGAAATATTAAGTATTGTCAATCCATGTATCGATCAAATAGGTAGTTAGTTAATGTGACCTTCT
This sequence comes from Rhodomyrtus psidioides, assembly GCA_021437785.1. Taxonomy (NCBI): domain Eukaryota; kingdom Viridiplantae; phylum Streptophyta; class Magnoliopsida; order Myrtales; family Myrtaceae; genus Rhodomyrtus; species Rhodomyrtus psidioides. Next base: position 4,480,713 of record JAILYB010000062.1, on the reverse strand, counting down.
TAAAGTCAATTCTACTCGTAGAACCTTAGGAAAATTGCGACTTTTGTATAGATAATACTATGTTGATGTATGATCATTTTTTTATTAATTATTACGCTTCAAATAATAGCTGGAATCAAGTTAAGGATCACTGCAAATGTTTTGCGCGGCAATCAAATAGGTAGTTAGGCATTTTTTGTCATATTTTGCTCATTTCTGTTTGACGAATTGCCGAAAACTCCCACCTATTGAATATATGATCCTTTGTTGAAGTATCCTAATTTTTTATTTATTAGTTATCATCAAATTTTAAGCATTTTCAATCCATGTATCGATCAAATAGGTAGTTAGTTAATTTTACCTTCTTAAAGTCATTTCTACTCGAAGAACCTTAGGAAAATTGTGACTTTTGTATAGATAACACTATGTTGATGTATAATCATTTTTTTATTTATTATTACGCTTCAAATAATAGCTAAAGTCAAGTTAAGGATCACTGGAAATGTTTTGCGCGGCGATCAAATAGGTAGTTAGGCATTTTTTGTCATATTATGCTCCTTTCTGTTAGAGGAATTGCCGAAAACTCCTACATTTTGAATATATAATCATTTGTTGAAGTACCCTAATTTTTTATTTATTTGTTATCTTGAAATATTAAGCATTGTCAATCCATGTATCGATCAAATAGGTAGTTAGTTAATTTGACCTTCTTAAAGTTATTTCTACTCGAAGAACCTTAGGAAAATTGCGACTTTTTTATAGATAACACTATGTTGATGTATGATCATTTTTTTTATTAATTATTACGCTTCAAATAATAGCTGGAATCAAGTTAAGGATCACTGCAAATGTTTTGCGTGGCGATCAAATAGGTATTTAGGTATTTTTTGTCATATTTTGCTCATTTCTGTGTGACCAATTGCCGAAAACTTCTACCTATTGAATTTATAATCCTTTGTTGAAGTATCCTAATTTTTTATTTATTAGTTATCTTGAAATATTAAGCATTGTCAATCCATGTATCGATCAAATAGGTAGTTAGTTAATGTGACCTTCTTAAAGTCAATTCTACTCGTAGAACCTTAGGAAAATTGCGACTTTTGTATAGATAATACTATGTTGATGTATGATCATTTTTTTATTAATTATTACGCTTCAAATAATAGCTGGAATCAAGTTAAGGATCACTGCAAATGTTTTGCGTGGCGATCAAATAGGTAGTTAGGCATTTTTTGTCATATTTTGCTCATTTCTGTTTGACGAATTGCCGAAAACTCCTACATATTGAATATATAATCCTTTGTTGAAGTATCCTTATTTTTTATTTATTAGTTATCTTGAAATTTTAAGCATTGTCAATCCATGTGTCGATCAAAAAGGTAGTTAGTTATTTTTACCTTCTTAAAGTCATTTCTACTCGAAGAACCTTAGGAAAATTGCGACTTTTGTATAGATAACACTATGTTGATATATGATCATTTTTTTATTTATTATTACGCTTCAAATAATAGCTAGAGTCAAGTTAAGGATCACTGCAAATGTTTTGCGCGGCGATCAAATAGGTAGTTATGCATTTTTTGTCATATTATGCTCATTTCTGTTTGACGAATTGCCGAAAACTCCCACCTATTGAATATATAATCCTTTGTTGCAGTACCCTAATTTTTTATTTATTAGTTTTCTTGAAATATTAAGCATTGTCAATCCATGTATCGATCAAATAGGTTGTTAGTTAATTTGACCTTTTTAAGGTCATTTCTACTCGAAGAACCTTAGGAAAATTGCGACTTTTGTATAGATAAAACTATGTTGATGTATGCTCATTTTTTTATTAATTATTACGCTTCAAATAATAGCTAGAGTCAAGTTAAGGATCACTGCAAATGTTTTGCGCGGCGATCAAATAGTTAGTTAGGCATTTTTTGTCATATTTTGCTCATTTCTGTTTGACGAATTGCCGAAAACTCCCACCTATTGAATATATAATCCTTTGTTGAAGTATCACAATTTTTTATTTATTAGTTATCTTGAAATTTTAAGCATTGTCAATCCATGTATCGATCAAATAGGTAGTTAGTTAATTTTACCTTCTTAAAGTCATTTCTACTCGAAGAACCTTAGGAAAATTGCGACTTTTTTATAGATAACACTATGTTGATGTATAATCATTTTTTATTTATTATTACGCTTCAAATAATAGTTAGAGTCAAGTTAAGGATAACTGCAAATGTTTTGCGCGGCGATCAAATAGGTAGTTAGGCTTTTTTTGTCATATTAGGCTCATTTCTGTTTGACGAATTGCCGAAAACTCCCACCAATTGAATATATAAACCTTTGTTGCAGTACCCTAATTTTTTATTTATTAGTTTTCTTGAAATATTAAGCATTGTCAATCCATGTATCGATCAAATAGGTTGTTAGTTAATTTGACCTTTTTAAGGTCATTTCTATTCGAAGAACCCTAGGAAAATTGCGACTTTTGTATAGATAAAACTATGTTGATGTATGCTCATTTTTTTATTAATTATTACGCTTCAAATAATAGCTAGAGTCAAGTTAAGGATCACTGCAAATGTTTTGCGCGGCGATCAAATAGTTAGTTAGGCATTTTTTGTCATATTTTGCTCATTTCTGTTTGACGAATTGTCGAAAACTCCCACCTATTGAATATATAATCCTTTGTTGAAGTATCATAATTTTTTATTTATTAGTTATCTTGAAATTTTAAGCATTGTCAATCCATGTATCGATCAAATAGGTAGTTAGTTAATTTTACCTTCTTAAAGTCATTTCTACTCGAAGAACCTTAGGAAAATTGCGATTTTTTTATAGATAACACTATGTTGATGTATAATCATTTTTTTATTTATTATTACGCTTCAAATAATAGCTAGAGTCAAGTTAAGGATAACTGCAAATGTTTTGCGCGGCGATCAAATAGGTAGTTAGGCTTTTTTTGTCATATTAGGCTCATTTCTGTTTGACGAATTGCCGAAAACTCCCACCAATTGAATATATAATCCTTTGTCGCAGTACCCTAATTTTTTATTTATTAGTTTTCTTGAAATATTAAGCATTGTCAATCCATGTATCGATCAAATAGGTTGTTAGTTAATTTGACCTTTTTAAGGTCATTTCTACTCGAAGAACCTTAGGAAAATTGCGACTTTTGTATAGATAAAACTATGTTGATGTATGCTCATTTTTTTATTAATTATTACGCTTCAAATAATAGCTAGAGTCAAGTTAAGGATCACTCCAAATGTTTTGCGCGGCGATCAAATAGTCAGTTAGGCATTTTTTGTCATATTTTGCTCATTTCTGTTTGACGAATTGCCGAAAACTCCCACCTATTGAATATATAATCCTTTGTTGAAGTATCATAATTTTTTATTTATTAGTTATCTTGAAATTTTAAGCATTGTCAATCCATGTATCGATCAAATAGGTAGTTAGTTAATTTTACCTTCTTAAAGTCATTTCTACTCGAAGAACCTTAGGAAAATTGCGATTTTTTTATAGATAACACTATTGTGATGTATAATCATTTTTTTATTTATTATTACGCTTCAAATAATAGCTAGAGTCAAGTTAAGGATAACTGCAAATGTTTTGCGCGGCGATCAAATAGGTAGTTAGGCTTTTTTTGTCATATTAGGCTCATTTCTGTTTGACGAATTGCCGAAAACTCCCACCAATTGAATATATAATCCTTTGTTGCAGTACCCTAATTTTTTATTTATTAGTTTTCTTGAAATATTAAGCATTGTCAATCCATGTATCGATCAAATAGGTTGTTAGTTAATTTGACCTTTTTAAGGTCATTTCTACTCGAAGAACCTTAGGAAAATTGCGACTTTTGTATAGATAAAACTATGTTGATGTATGCTCATTTTTTTATTAATTATTACGCTTCAAATAATAGCTAGAGTCAAGTTAAGGATCACTGCAAATGTTTTGCGCGGCTATCAAATAGGTAGTTAGGCATTTTTTGTCATATTTTGCTAATTTCTGTTTGACGAATTGCCGAAAACTCCCACCTATTGAATATATGATCCTTTGTTGAAGTATCCTAATTTTTTATTTATTAGTTATCTTGAAATTTTAAGCATTGTCAATCCATGTATCGATCAAATAGGTAGTTAGTTAATTTTACCTTCTTAAAGTCATTTCTACTCGAAGAACCTCAGGAAAATTGCGACTTTTGTGTAGATAACACTATGTTGATGTATAATCATTTTTTTATTTATTATTACGCTTCAAATAATAGCTAAAGTCAAGTTAAGGATCACTGCAAATGTTTTGCGCGGTGATCAAATAGGTAGTTAGGCATTTTTTGTCATATTATGCTCCTTTCTGTTTGAGGAATTGCCGAAAACTCCTACATATTGAATATATAATCATTTGTTCAAGTACCGTAATTTTTTATTTATTTGTTATCTTGAAATATTAAGCATTGTCAATCCATGTATCGATCAAATAGGTAGTTAGTTAATTTGACCTTCTTAAAGTTATTTCTACTCGAAGAACCTTAGGAAAATTGCGACTTTTTTATAGATAACACTATGTTGATGTATGATCATTTTTTTATTAATTATTACACTTCATATAATAGCTGGAATCAAGTTAAGGATCACTGCAAATGTTTTGCGTGGCGATCATATAGGTATTTAGGCATTTTTTGTCATATTTTGCTCATTTCTGTGTGACCAATTGCCGAAAACTTCTACCTATTGAATTTATAATCCTTTGTTGAAGTATCCTAATTTTTTATTTATTAGTTATCTTGAAATATTAAGTATTGTCAATCCATGTATCGATCAAATAGGTAGTTAGTTAATGTGACCTTCTTAAAGTCAATTCTACTCATAGAACCTTAGGAAAATTGCGACTTTTGTATAGATAATACTATGTTGATGTATGATCATTTTTTTATTAATTATTACGCTTCAAATAATAGCTGGAATCAAGTTAAGGATCACTGCAAATGTTTTGCGTGGCGATCAAATAGGTATTTAGGCATTTTTTGTCATATTTTGCTCATTTCTGTGTGACCAATTGCCGAAAAATTCTACCTATTGAATTTATAATCCTTTGTTGAAGTATCCTAATTTTTTATTTATTAGTTATCTTGAAATATTAAGCATTGTCAATCCATGTATCGATCAAATAGGTAGTTAGTTAATTTTACCTTCTTAAAGTCATTTCTACTCGAAGAAGCATAGGAAAATTGCGACTTTTGTATAGATAACAATATGTTGATGTAAGATCATTTTTTTATTAATTATTACGCTTCAAATAATAGCTAGAGTCAAGTTAAGGATCACTGCAAATGTTTTGCGCGACGATCAAATAGGTAGTTAGGCATTTTTTGTCATATTTTGCTCATTTCTGTTTGACGAATTGCCGAAAACTCCTACATATTGAATATATAATCCTTTGTTGAAGTATCCTTATTTTTTATTTATTAGTTATCTTGAAATTTTAAGCATTGTCAATCCATGTGTCGATCAAAAAGGTAGTTAGTTAATTTTACCTTCTTAAAGTCATTTCTACTCGAAGAACCTTAGGAAAATTGCGACTTTTGTATAGATAACACTATGTTGATGTATAATCATTTTTTTATTTATTATTACGCTTCAAATAATAGCTAAAGTTAAGTTAAGGATCACTGCAAATGTTTTGCGCGGCGATCAAATAGGTAGTTAGGCATTTTTTGTCATATTATGCTCCTTTCTGTTTGAGGAATTGCCGAAAACTCCTACATATTGAATATATAATCATTTGTTGAAGTACCCTAATTTTTTATTTATTTGTTATCTTGAAATATTAAGCATTGTCAATCCATGTATCGATCAAATAGGTAGTTAGTTAATTTGACCTTCTTAAAGTTATTTCTACTCGAAGAACCTTAGGAAAATTGCGACTTTTTTTATAGATAACACAATGTTGATGTATGATCATTTTTTTATTAATTATTACGCTTCAAATAATAGCTGGAATCAAGTTAAGGATCACTGCAAATGTTTTGCTTGGCGATCAAATAGGTATTTAGGCATTTTTTGTCATATTTTGCTCATTTCTGTGTGACCAATTGCCGAAAACTTCTACCTATTGAATTTATAATCCTTTGTTGAAGTATCCTAATTTTTTATTTATTAGTTATCTTGAAATATTAAGCATTTTCAATCCATGTATCGATCAAATAGGTAGTTAGTTAATGTGACCTTCTTAAAGTCAATTCTACTCGTAGAACCTTAGGAAAATTGCGACTTTTGTATATATACTACTATGTTGATGTATAATCATTTTTTTATTAATTATTACGCTTCAAATAATAGCTGGAATCAAGTTAAGGATCACTGCAAATGTTTTGCGTGGCGATCAAATAGGAATTTAGGCATTTTTTGTCATATTTTGCTCTTTTCTGTGTGACCAATTGCCGAACACTTCTACCTATTGAATTTATAATCATTTGTTGAAGTACCCTAATTTTTTATTTATTTGTTATCTTGAAATATTAAGCATTGTCAATCCATGTTTCGATCAAATAGGTAGTTAGTTAATTTGACCTTCTTAAAGTTATTTCTACTCGAAGAACCTTAGGAAAATTGCGACTTTTTTTATAGATAACACAATGTTGATGTATGATCATTTTTTTATTAATTATTACGCTTCAAATAATAGCTGGAATCAAGTTAAGGATCACTGCAAATGTTTTGCTTGGCGATCAAATAGGTATTTAGGCATTTTTTGTCATATTTTGCTCATTTCTGTGTGACCAATTGCCGAAAACTTCTACCTATTGAATTTATAATCCTTTGTTGAAGTATCCTAATTTTTTATTTATTAGTTATCTTGAAATATTAAGCATTTTCAATCCATGTATCGATCAAATAGGTAGTTAGTTAATGTGACCTTCTTAAAGTCAATTCTACTCGTAGAACCTTAGGAAAATTGCGACTTTTGTATATATACTACTATGTTGATGTATAATCATTTTTTTATTAATTATTACGCTTCAAATAATAGCTGGAATCAAGTTAAGGATCACTGCAAATGTTTTGCGTGGCGATCAAATAGGAATTTAGGCATTTTTTGTCATATTTTGCTCTTTTCTGTGTGACCAATTGCCGAAAACTTCTACCTATTGAATTTATAATCCTTTGTTGAAGTATCCTAATTTTTTCTTTATTAGTTATCTTGAAATATTAAGCATTGTCAATCCATGTATCGATCAAATAGGTAGTTAGTTAATTTTACCTTCTTAAAGTCATTTCTACTCGAAGAACCTTAGGAAAATTGCGACTTTTGTATAGATAACACTATGTTGATGTATCATCATTTTTTATTTATTATTACGCTTCAAATAATAGCCGGAATCAAGTTAAGGATCACTGCAAATGTTTTGCGCGACGATTAAATAGGTAGTTAGGCATTTTTTGTCATATTAGGCTCATTTCTGTTTGACGAATTGCCAAAAACTCCCACCTATTGAATATATAATCCTTTGTTGCAGTACCCTAATTTTTTATTTATTAGTTTTCTTGAAATATTAAGCATTGTCAATCCATGTATCGATCAAATAGGTTGTTAGTTAATTTGACCTTCTTAAGGTCTTTTCCACTCGAAGAACCTTAGGAAAATTGCGACTTTTGTATAGATAACACTATGTTGATGTATCATCATTTTTTATTTATTATTACGCTTCAAATAATAGCCGGAATCAAGTTAAGGATCACTGCAAATGTTTTGCGCGACGATTAAATAGGTAGTTAGGCATTTTTTGTCATATTAGGCTCATTTCTGTTTGACGAATTGCCAAAAACTCCCACCTATTGAATATATAATCCTTTGTTGCAGTACCCTAATTTTTTATTTATTAGTTATCTTTAAATATTAAGCATTGCCAATCCATGTATCGATCAAATAGGTAGTTAGTTAATTTTACCTTCTTAAAGTCATTTCTACTCGAAGAACATTAGGAAAATTGCGACTTTTGTATAGATAACACTATGTTGTTGTATGATCATTTTTTTATTAATTATTATGCTTCAAATAATAGCTAGAGTCAAGTTAAGGATCACTGCAAATGTTTTGCGCGGCGATCAAATAGGTAGTTAGGCATTTTTTGTCATATTTTGCTCATTTCTGTTTGACGAATTGCTGAAAACTCCTACATATTGAATATATAATCCTTTGTTGAAGTATCATTATTTTTTATTTATTAGTTATCTTGAAATTTTAAGCATTGTCAATCCATGTGTCGATCAAATAGGTAGTTAGTTAATTTTACCTTCTTAAAGTCATTTCTACTCGAAGAACCTTAGGAAAATTGCGACTTTTGTATAGATAACACTATGTTGATGTATGATCATTTTTTTATTAATTATTACGCTTCAAATAATAGCTAGAGTCAAGTTAAGGATCACTGCAAATGGTTTGCGCGGCGATCAAATAGGTAGTTAGGCATTTTTTGTCATATTATGCTCATTTCTGTTTGACGAAATGCCGAAAACTCCTACCTATTGAATATATAATCCTTTGTTGAAGTACCCTAATTTTTTATTTATTAGTTATCTTTAAATATTAAGCATTGCCAATCCATGTATCGATCAAATAGGTAATTAGTTAATTTGACCTTCTTAAAGTCATTTCTACTCGAAGAACGTTAGGAAAATTGTGACTTTTGTATAGATAACACTATGTTGATGTATGATCATTTTTTTATTAATTATTACGCTTCAAATAATAGCTAGAGTCATGTTAAGGATCACTGCAAATGTTTTGCGCGGCGATCAAATAGGTAGTTAGGCATTTTTTGTCATATTTTGCTCATTTCTGTTTGACGAATTGCCGAAAACTCCAACCTATTGAATATATAATCCTTTGTTGAAGTATCCAAATTTTTATTTATTAGTTATCTTGAAATTTTAAGCATTGTCAATCCATGTATCGATCAAATAGGTAGTTAGTTAATTTTACCTTCTTAAAGTCATTTCTACTCGAAGAACCTTAGGAAAATTGCGACTTTTGTATATATAACACTATGTTGATGTATGATCATTTTTTTATTTATTATTACGCTTCAAATAATAGCTAGAGTCAAGTTAAGGATCACTGCAAATGTTTTGCGCGGCGATCAAATAGGTAGTTAGGCATTTTTTGTCATATTTTGCTCATTTCTGTTTGACGAATTGCCGAAAACTCCTACATATTGAATATATAATCCATTGTTGAAGTATCCTTATTTTTTATTTATTAGTTATCTTGAAATTTTAAGCATATTCAATCCATGTATCGATCAAATAGGTAATTAGTTAATTTTAACTTCTTAAAGTCATTTCTACTCGAAGAGCCATTGGAAAATTGCGACTTTTGTATAGATAACACTATGTTGATGTATGATCATTTTTTATTTATTATTACGCTTCAAATAATAGCTAGAGTCAAGTTAAGGATCACTGCAAATATTTTGCGCGGCGATCAAATAGGTAGTTAGGCATTTTTTGTCATAGTATGCTCATTTCTGTTTGACGAATTGCCGAAAACTCCTACCTATTGAATATATAATTCTTTGTTGAAGTACCCTATTTTTTTATTTATTAGTTATCTTTAAATATTAAGCATTGCCAATCCATGTATCGATCAAATAGGTAGTTAGTTAATTTTACCTTCTTAAAGTCATTTCTACTCGAAGAACATTAGGAAAATTGCGACTTTTGTATAGATAACACTATGTTGTTGTATGATCATTTTTTTATTAATTATTATGCTTCAAATAATAGCTAGAGTCAAGTTAAGGATCACTGCAAATGTTTTGCGCGGCGATCAAATAGGTAGTTAGGCATTTTTTGTCATATTTTGCTCATTTCTGTTTGACGAATTGCCGAAAACTCCAACCTATTGAATATATAATCCTTTGTTGAAGTATCCAAATTTTTATTTATTAGTTATCTTGAAATTTTAAGCATTGTCAATCCATGTGTCGATCAAATAGGTAGTTAGTTAATTTTACCTTCTTAAAGTCATTTCCACTCGAAGAACCTTAGGAAAATTGCGACTTTTGTATAGATAACACTATGTTGATGTATGATCATTTTTTTATTTATTATTACGCTTCAAATAATAGCTAGAGTCAAGTTAAGGATCACTGCAAATGGTTTGCGCGGCGATCAAATAGGTAGTTAGGCATTTTTTGTCATATTATGCTCATTTCTGTTTGACGAAATGCCGAAAACTCCTACCTATTGAATTTATAATCCTTTGTTGAAGTATCCTAATTTTTTATTTATTAGTTATCTTGAAATATTAAGCATTGTCAATCCATGTATCGATCAAATAGGTAGTTAGTTAATTTTACCTTCTTAAAGTCATTTCTACTCGAAGAAGCATAGGAAAATTGCGACTTTTGTATAGATAACAATATGTTGATGTAAGATCATTTTTTTATTAATTATTACGCTTCAAATAATAGCTAGAGTCAAGTTAAGGATCACTGCAAATGTTTTGCGCGACGATCAAATAGGTAGTTAGGCATTTTTTGTCATATTTTGCTCATTTCTGTTTGACGAATTGCCGAAAACTCCTACATATTGAATATATAATCCTTTGTTGAAGTATCCTTATTTTTTATTTATTAGTTATCTTGAAATTTTAAGCATTGTCAATCCATGTGTCGATCAAAAAGGTAGTTAGTTAATTTTACCTTCTTAAAGTCATTTCTACTCGAAGAACCTTAGGAAAATTGCGACTTTTGTATAGATAACACTATGTTGATGTATAATCATTTTTTTATTTATTATTACGCTTCAAATAATAGCTAAAGTTAAGTTAAGGATCACTGCAAATGTTTTGCGCGGCGATCAAATAGGTAGTTAGGCATTTTTTGTCATATTATGCTCCTTTCTGTTTGAGGAATTGCCGAAAACTCCTACATATTGAATATATAATCATTTGTTGAAGTACCCTAATTTTTTATTTATTTGTTATCTTGAAATATTAAGCATTGTCAATCCATGTATCGATCAAATAGGTAGTTAGTTAATTTGACCTTCTTAAAGTTATTTCTACTCGAAGAACCTTAGGAAAATTGCGACTTTTTTTATAGATAACACAATGTTGATGTATGATCATTTTTTTATTAATTATTACGCTTCAAATAATAGCTGGAATCAAGTTAAGGATCAGTGCAAATGTTTTGCTTGGCGATCAAATAGGTATTTAGGCATTTTTTGTCATATTTTGCTCATTTCTGTGTGACCAATTGCCGAAAACTTCTACCTATTGAATTTATAATCCTTTGTTGAAGTATCCTAATTTTTTATTTATTAGTTATCTTGAAATATTAAGCATTTTCAATCCATGTATCGATCAAATAGGTAGTTAGTTAATGTGACCTTCTTAAAGTCAATTCTACTCGTAGAACCTTAGGAAAATTGCGACTTTTGTATATATACTACTATGTTGATGTATAATCATTTTTTTATTAATTATTACGCTTCAAATAATAGCTGGAATCAAGTTAAGGATCACTGCAAATGTTTTGCGTGGCGATCAAATAGGAATTTAGGCATTTTTTGTCATATTTTGCTCTTTTCTGTGTGACCAATTGCCGAAAACTTCTACCTATTGAATTTATAATCCTTTGTTGAAGTATCCTAATTTTTTCTTTATTAGTTATCTTGAAATATTAAGCATTGTCAATCCATGTATCGATCAAATAGGTAGTTAGTTAATTTTACCTTCTTAAAGTCATTTCTACTCGAAGAACCTTAGGAAAATTGCGACTTTTGTATAGATAACACTATGTTGATGTATCATCATTTTTTATTTATTATTACGCTTCAAATAATAGCCGGAATCAAGTTAAGGATCACTGCAAATGTTTTGCGCGACGATTAAATAGGTAGTTAGGCATTTTTTGTCATATTAGGCTCATTTCTGTTTGACGAATTGCCAAAAACTCCCACCTATTGAATATATAATCCTTTGTTGCAGTACCCTAATTTTTTATTTATTAGTTTTCTTGAAATATTAAGCATTGTCAATCCATGTATCGATCAAATAGGTTGTTAGTTAATTTGACCTTCTTAAGGTCTTTTCCACTCGAAGAACCTTAGGAAAATTGCGACTTTTGTATAGATAACACTATGTTGATGTATCATCATTTTTTATTTATTATTACGCTTCAAATAATAGCCGGAATCAAGTTAAGGATCACTGCAAATGTTTTGCGCGACGATTAAATAGGTAGTTAGGCATTTTTTGTCATATTAGGCTCATTTCTGTTTGACGAATTGCCAAAAACTCCCACCTATTGAATATATAATCCTTTGTTGCAGTACCCTAATTTTTTATTTATTAGTTATCTTTAAATATTAAGCATTGCCAATCCATGTATCGATCAAATAGGTAGTTAGTTAATTTTACCTTCTTAAAGTCATTTCTACTCGAAGAACATTAGGAAAATTGCGACTTTTGTATAGATAACACTATGTTGTTGTATGATCATTTTTTTATTAATTATTATGCTTCAAATAATAGCTAGAGTCAAGTTAAGGATCACTGCAAATGTTTTGCGCGGCGATCAAATAGGTAGTTAGGCATTTTTTGTCATATTTTGCTCATTTCTGTTTGACGAATTGCTGAAAACTCCTACATATTGAATATATAATCCTTTGTTGAAGTATCATTATTTTTTATTTATTAGTTATCTTGAAATTTTAAGCATTGTCAATCCATGTGTCGATCAAATAGGTAGTTAGTTAATTTTACCTTCTTAAAGTCATTTCTACTCGAAGAACCTTAGGAAAATTGCGACTTTTGTATAGATAACACTATGTTGATGTATGATCATTTTTTTATTAATTATTACGCTTCAAATAATAGCTAGAGTCAAGTTAAGGATCACTGCAAATGGTTTGCGCGGCGATCAAATAGGTAGTTAGGCATTTTTTGTCATATTATGCTCATTTCTGTTTGACGAAATGCCGAAAACTCCTACCTATTGAATATATAATCCTTTGTTGAAGTACCCTAATTTTTTATTTATTAGTTATCTTTAAATATTAAGCATTGCCAATCCATGTATCGATCAAATAGGTAATTAGTTAATTTGACCTTCTTAAAGTCATTTCTACTCGAAGAACCTTAGGAAAATTGTGACTTTTGTATAGATAACACTATGTTGATGTATGATCATTTTTTTATTAATTATTACGCTTCAAATAATAGCTAGAGTCATGTTAAGGATCACTGCAAATGTTTTGCGCGACGATTAAATAGGTAGTTAGGCATTTTTTGTCATATTAGGCTCATTTCTGTTTGACGAATTGCCAAAAACTCCCACCTATTGAATATATAATCCTTTGTTGAAGTATCCAAATTTTTATTTATTAGTTATCTTGAAATTTTAAGCATTGTCAATCCATGTATCGATCAAATAGGTAGTTAGTTAATTTTACCTTCTTAAAGTCATTTCTACTCGAAGAACCTTAGGAAAATTGCGACTTTTGTATAGATAACACTATGTTGATGTATGATCATTTTTTTATTTATTATTACGCTTCAAATAATAGCTAGAGTCAAGTTAAGGATCACTGCAAATGTTTTGCGCGGCGATCAAATAGGTAGTTAGGCATTTTTTGTCATATTATGCTCATTTCTGTTTGACGAAATGCCGAAAACTCCTACCTATTGAATATATAATCCTTTGTTGAAGTACCCTAATTTTTTATTTATTAGTTATCTTTAAATATTAAGCATTGCCAATCCATGTATCGATCAAATAGGTAATTAGTTAATTTGACCTTCTTAAAGTCATTTCTACTCGAAGAACCTTAGGAAAATTGTGACTTTTGTATAGATAACACTATGTTGATGTATGATCATTTTTTTATTAATTATTACGCTTCAAATAATAGCTAGAGTCATGTTAAGGATCACTGCAAATGTTTTGCGCGGCGATCAAATAGGTAGTTAGGCATTTTTTGTCATAGTATGCTCATTTCTGTTTGACGAATTGCCGAAAACTCCTACCTATTGAATATATAATTCTTTGTTGAAGTACCCTATTTTTTTATTTATTAGTTATCTTTAAATATTAAGCATTGCCAATCCATGTATCGATCAAATAGGTAGTTAGTTAATTTTACCTTCTTAAAGTCATTTCTACTCGAAGAACATTAGGAAAATTGCGACTTTTGTATAGATAACACTATGTTGTTGTATGATCATTTTTTTATTAATTATTATGCTTCAAATAATAGCTAGAGTCAAGTTAAGGATCACTGCAAATGTTTTGCGCGGCGATCAAATAGGTAGTTAGGCATTTTTTGTCATATTTTGCTCATTTCTGTTTGACGAATTGCTGAAAACTCCTACATATTGAATATATAATCCTTTGTTGAAGTATCATTATTTTTTATTTATTAGTTATCTTGAAATTTTAAGCATTGTCAATCCATGTGTCGATCAAATAGGTAGTTAGTTAATTTTACCTTCTTAAAGTCATTTCCACTCGAAGAACCTTAGGAAAATTGCGACTTTTGTATAGATAACACTATGTTGATGTATGATCATTTTTTTATTTATTATTACGCTTCAAATAATAGCTAGAGTCAAGTTAAGGATCACTGCAAATGGTTTGCGCGGCGATCAAATAGGTAGTTAGGCATTTTTTGTCATATTATGCTCATTTCTGTTTGACGAAATGCCGAAAACTCCTACCTATTGAATATATAATCCTTTGTTGAAGTACCCTAATTTTTTATTTATTAGTTATCTTTAAATATTAAGCATTGCCAATCCATGTATCGATCAAATAGGTAATTAGTTAATTTGACCTTCTTAAAGTCATTTCTACTCGAAGAAGCATAGGAAAATTGCGACTTTTGTATAGATAACAATATGTTGATGTAAGATCATTTTTTATTAATTATTACGCTTCAAATAATAGCTAGAGTCAAGTTAAGGATCACTGCAAATGTTTTGCGCGACGATCAAATAGGTAGTTAGGCATTTTTTGTCATATTTTGCTCATTTCTGTTTGACGAATTGCCGAAAACTCCTACATATTGAATATATAATCCTTTGTTGAAGTATCCTTATTTTTTATTTATTAGTTATCTTGAAATTTTAAGCATTGTCAATCCATGTGTCGATCAAAAAGGTAGTTAGTTAATTTTACCTTCTTAAAGTCATTTCTACTCGAAGAACCTTAGGAAAATTGCGACTTTTGTATAGATAACACTATGTTGATGTATAATCATTTTTTTATTTATTATTACGCTTCAAATAATAGCTAAAGTTAAGTTAAGGATCACTGCAAATGTTTTGCGCGGCGATCAAATAGGTAGTTAGGCATTTTTTGTCATATTATGCTCCTTTCTGTTTGAGGAATTGCCGAAAACTCCTACATATTGAATATATAATCATTTGTTGAAGTACCCTAATTTTTTATTTATTTGTTATCTTGAAATATTAAGCATTGTCAATCCATGTATCGATCAAATAGGTAGTTAGTTAATTTGACCTTCTTAAAGTTATTTCTACTCGAAGAACCTTAGGAAAATTGCGACTTTTTTTATAGATAACACAATGTTGATGTATGATCATTTTTTTATTAATTATTACGCTTCAAATAATAGCTGGAATCAAGTTAAGGATCACTGCAAATGTTTTGCTTGGCGATCAAATAGGTATTTAGGCATTTTTTGTCATATTTTGCTCATTTCTGTGTGACCAATTGCCGAAAACTTCTACCTATTGAATTTATAATCCTTTGTTGAAGTATCCTAATTTTTTATTTATTAGTTATCTTGAAATATTAAGCATTTTCAATCCATGTATCGATCAAATAGGTAGTTAGTTAATGTGACCTTCTTAAAGTCAATTCTACTCGTAAAACCTTAGGAAAATTGCGACTTTTGTATATATACTACTATGTTGATGTATAATCATTTTTTTATTAATTATTACGCTTCAAATAATAGCTGGAATCAAGTTAAGGATCACTGCAAATGTTTTGCGTGGCGATCAAATAGGAATTTAGGCATTTTTTGTCATATTTTGCTCTTTTCTGTGTGACCAATTGCCGAAAACTTCTACCTATTGAATTTATAATCCTTTGTTGAAGTATCCTAATTTTTTCTTTATTAGTTATCTTGAAATATTAAGCATTGTCAATCCATGTATCGATCAAATAGGTAGTTAGTTAATTTTACCTTCTTAAAGTCATTTCTACTCGAAGAACCTTAGGAAAATTGCGACTTTTGTATATATAACACTATGTTGATGTATGATCATTTTTTTATTTATTATTACACTTCAAATAATAGCTAGAGTCAAGTTAAGGATCACTGCAAATGTTTTCCGCGGCGATCGAATAGGTAGTTAGGCATTTTTTGTCATATTTTGCTCATTTCTGTTTGAGGAATTGCCGAAAACTCCTACATTTTGAATATATAATCATTTGTTGAAGTACCCTAATTTTTTATTTATTTGTTATCTTGAAATATTAAGCATTGTCAATCCATGTATCGATCAAATAGGTAGTTAGTTAATTTGACCTTCTTAAAGTCATTTCTACACGAAGAACCTAAGGAAAATTGCGACTTTTGTATAGATAACACTATGTTGATGTATGATCATTTTTTTATTAATTATTACGCTTCAAATAATAGCTAGAGTCAAGTTAAGGATCACTGCAAATGTTTTGCGCGGCGATCAAATAAGTAGTTAGGCATTTTTTGTCATATTTTGCTCATTTCTGTTTGACGAATTGCCGAAAACTCCTACATATTGAATATATAATCCATTGTTGAAGTATCCTTATTTTTTATTTATTAGTTATCTTGAAATTTTAAGCATATTCAATCCATGTATCGATCAAATAGGTAATTAGTTAATTTTAACTTCTTAAAGTCATTTCTACTCGAAGAGCCATTGGAAAATTGCGACTTTTGTATAGATAACACTATGTTGATGTATGATCATTTTTTATTTATTATTACGCTTCAAATAATAGCTAGAGTCAAGTTAAGGATCACTGCAAATATTTTGCGCGGCGATCAAATAGGTAGTTAGGCATTTTTTGTCATAGTATGCTCATTTCTGTTTGACGAATTGCCGAAAACTCCTACCTATTGAATATATAATTCTTTGTTGAAGTACCCTATTTTTTTATTTATTAGTTATCTTTAAATATTAAGCATTGTCAATCCATGTATCGATCAAATAGGTAGTTAGTTAATTTGAACTTCTTAAAGTCATTTCTACACGAAGAACCTAAGGAAAATTGCGACTTTTGTATAGATAACACTATGTTGATGTATGATCATTTTTTTATTAATTATTACGCTTCAAATAATAGCTAGAGTCAAGTTAAGGATCACTGCAAATGTTTTGCGCGGCGATCAAATAAGTAGTTAGGCATTTTTTGTCATATTTTGCTCATTTCTGTTTGACGAATTGCCGAAAACTCCTACATATTGAATATATAATCCATTGTTGAAGTATCCTTATTTTTTATTTATTAGTTATCTTGAAATTTTAAGCATATTCAATCCATGTATCGATCAAATAGGTAATTAGTTAATTTTAACTTCTTAAAGTCATTTCTACTCGAAGAGCCATTGGAAAATTGCGACTTTTGTATAGATAACACTATGTTGATGTATGATCATTTTTTATTTATTATTACGCTTCAAATAATAGCTAGAGTCAAGTTAAGGATCACTGCAAATATTTTGCGCGGCGATCAAATAGGTAGTTAGGCATTTTTTGTCATAGTATGCTCATTTCTGTTTGACGAATTGCCGAAAACTCCTACCTATTGAATATATAATTCTTTGTTGAAGTACCCTATTTTTTTATTTATTAGTTATCTTTAAATATTAAGCATTGCCAATCCATGTATCGTTCAAATAGGTAGTTAGTTAATTTTACCTTCTTAAAGTCATTTCTACTCGAAGAACATTAGGAAAATTGCGACTTTTGTATAGATAACACTATGTTGTTGTATGATCATTTTTTTATTAATTATTATGCTTCAAATAATAGCTAGAGTCAAGTTAAGGATCACTGCAAATGTTTTGCGCGGCGATCAAATAGGTAGTTAGGCATTTTTTGTCATATTTTGCTCATTTCTGTTTGAGGAATTGCCGAAAACTCCTACATTTTGAATATATAATCATTTGTTGAAGTACCCTAATTTTTTATTTATTTGTTATCTTGAAATATTAAGCATTGTCAATCCATGTATCGATCAAATAGGTAGTTAGTTAATGTGACCTTCTTAAAGTCAATTCTACTCGTAGAACCTTAGGAAAATTGCGACTTTTGTATAGATAATACTATGTTGATGTATGATCATTTTTTTATTAATTATTACGCTTCAAATAATAGCTGGAATCAAGTTAAGGATCACTGCAAATGTTTTGCGCGACGATCAAATAGGTAGTTAGGCATTTTTTGTCATATTAGGCTCATTTCTGTTTGACGAATTGCCGAAAACTCCCACCTATTGAATATATAATCCTTTGTTGGAGTACCCTAATTTTTTATTTATTAGTTTTCTTGAAATATTAAGCATTGTCAATCCATGTATCGATCATATAGGTTGTTAGTTAATTTGACCTTCTTAAGGTCTTTTCCACTCGAAGAACCTTAGGAAAATTGCGACTTTTGTATAGATAACACTATGTTGATGTATGATCATTTTTTTATTAATTATTACGCTTCAAATAATAGCTAGAGTCAAGTTAAGGATCACTGCAAATGTTTTGCGCGGCGATCAAATAGGTAGTTAGGCATTTTTTGTCATATTTTGCTCATTTCTGTTTGACGAATTGCTGAAAACTCCTACATATTGAATATATAATCCTTTGTTGAAGTATCATTATTTTTTATTTATTAGTTATCTTGAAATTTTAAGCATTGTCAATCCATGTGTCGATCAAATAGGTAGTTAGTTAATTTTACCTTCTTAAAGTCATTTCCACTCGAAGAACCTTAGGAAAATTGCGACTTTTGTATAGATAACACTATGTTGATGTATGATCATTTTTTTATTTATTATTACGCTTCAAATAATAGCTAGAGTCAAGTTAAGGATCACTGCAAATGGTTTGCGCGGCGATCAAATAGGTAGTTAGGCATTTTTTGTCATATTATGCTCATTTCTGTTTGACGAAATGCCGAAAACTCCTACCTATTGAATATATAATCCTTTGTTGAAGTACCCTAATTTTTTATTTATTAGTTATCTTTAAATATTAAGCATTGCCAATCCATGTATCGATCAAATAGGTAATTAGTTAATTTGACCTTCTTAAAGTCATTTCTACTCGAAGAACCTTAGGAAAATTGTGACTTTTGTATAGATAACACTATGTTGATGTATGATCATTTTTTTATTAATTATTACGCTTCAAATAATAGCTAGAGTCATGTTAAGGATCACTGCAAATGTTTTGCGCGGCGATCAAATAGGTAGTTAGGCATTTTTTGTCATATTTTGCTCATTTCTGTTTGACGAATTGCCGAAAACTCCAACCTATTGAATATATAATCCTTTGTTGAAGTACCCTAATTTTTTATTTATTAGTTATCTTTAAATATTAAGCATTGCCAATCCAAGTATCGATCAAATAGGTAATTAGTTAATTTGACCTTCTTAAAGTCATTTCTACTCGAAGAACCTTAGGGAAATTGTGACTTTTGTATAGATAACACTATGTTGATGTATGATCATTTTTTTATTAATTATTACGCTTCAAATAATAGCTAGAGTCATGTTAAGGATCACTGCAAATGTTTTGCGCGGCGATCAAATAGGTAGTTAGGCATTTTTTGTCATATTTTGCTCATTTCTGTTTGACGAATTGCCG
Organism: Rhodomyrtus psidioides; assembly: GCA_021437785.1. Taxonomy (NCBI): domain Eukaryota; kingdom Viridiplantae; phylum Streptophyta; class Magnoliopsida; order Myrtales; family Myrtaceae; genus Rhodomyrtus; species Rhodomyrtus psidioides. Next base: position 4,460,842 of record JAILYB010000062.1, on the reverse strand, counting down.
AAAACTCCAACCTATGGAATATATAATCCTTTGTTGAAGTATCCAAATTTTTTATTTATTAGTTATCTTGAAATTTTAAGCATTTTCAATCCATGTATCGATCAAATAGGTAGTTAGTTAATTTTACCTTCTTAAAGTCATTTCTACTCGAAGAACCTAAGGAAAATTGCGACTTTTGTATAGATAACACTATGTTGATGTATGATCATTTTTTTATTAATTATTACGCTTCAAATAATAGCTAGAGTCAAGTTAAGGATCACTGCAATTGTTTTGCGCGGCGATCAAATAGGTAGTTATGCAATTTTTGTCATATTTTGCTCATTTCTGTTTGACGAATTGCCGAAAACTCCTACATATTGAATATATAATCCATTGTTGAAGTATCCTTATTTTTTATTTATTAGTTATCTTGAAATTTTAAGCATATTCAATCCATGTATCGATCAAATAGGTAATTAGTTAATTTTAACTTCTTAAAGTCATTTCTACTCGAAGAGCCATAGGAAAATTGCGACTTTTGTATAGATAACACTATGTTGATGTATGATCATTTTTTTATTTATTATTACGCTTCAAATAATAGCTAGAGTCAAGTTAAGGATCATTGCAAATGGTTTGCGCGGCGATCAAATAGGTAGTTAGGCATTTTTTGTCATATTATGCTCATTTCTGTTTGACGAAATGCCGAAAACTCCTACCTATTGAATATATAATCCTTTGTTGAAGTACCCTAATTTTTTATTTATTAGTTATCTTTAAATATTAAGCATTGCCAATCCATGTATCGATCAAATAGGTAATTAGTTAATTTGACCTTCTTAAAGTCATTTCTACTCGAAGAACCTTAGGGAAATTGTGACTTTTGTATAGATAACACTATATTGATGTATGATCATTTTTTTATTAATTATTACGCTTCAAATAATAGCTAGAGTCATGTTAAGGATCACTGCAAATGTTTTGCGCGGCGATCAAATAGGTAGTTAGGCATTTTTTGTCATATTTTTCTCATTTCTGTTTGACGAATTGCCGAAAACTCCAACCTATTGAATATATAATCCTTTGTTGAAGTATCCTAATTTTTTATTTATTAGTTATCTTGAAATTTTAAGCATTTTCAATCCATGTATCGATCAAATAGGTAGTTAGTTAATTTTACCTTCTTAAAGTCATTTCTACTCGAAGAACCTAAGGAAAATTGCGACTTTTGTATAGATAACACTATGTTGATGTATGATCATTTTTTTATTAATTATTACGCTTCAAATAATAGCTAGAGTCAAGTTAAGGATTACTGATAATGTTTTGCGCGGCGATCAAATAGGTAGTTATGCATTTTTTGTCATATTTTGCTCATTTCTGTTTGACGAATTGCCGAAAACTCCTACATATTGAATATATAATCCATTGTTGAAGTATCCTTATTTTTTATTTATTAGTTATCTTGAAATTTTAAGCATATTCAATCCATGTATCGATCAAATAGGTAATTAGTTAATTTTAACTTCTTAAAGTCATTTCTACTCGAAGAGCCATAGGAAAATTGCGACTTTTGTATAGATAACACTATGTTGATGTATGATCATTTTTTTATTTATTATTACGCTTCAAATAATAGCTAGAGTCAAGTTAAGGATCACTGCAAATGGTTTGCGCGGCGATCAAATAGGTAGTTAGGCATTTTTTGTCATATTATGCTCATTTCTGTTTGACGAAATGCCGAAAACTCCTACCTATTGAATATATAATCCTTTGTTGAAGTACCCTAATTTTTTATTTATTAGTTATCTTTAAATATTAAGCATTGCCAATCCATGTATCGATCAAATAGGTAATTAGTTAATTTGACCTTCTTAAAGTCATTTCTACTCGAAGAACCTTAGGGAAATTCTGACTTTTGTATAGATAACACTATGTTGATGTATGATCATTTTTTTATTAATTATTACGCTTCAAATAATAGCTAGAGTCATGTTAAGGATCACTGCAAATGTTTTGCGCGGCGATCAAATAGGTAGTTAGGCATTTTTTGTCATATTTTTCTCATTTCTGTTTGACGAATTGCCGAAAACTCCAACCTATTGAATATATAATCCTTTGTTGAAGTATCCTAATTTTTTATTTATTAGTTATCTTGAAATTTTAAGCATTTTCAATCCATGTATCGATCAAATAGGTAGTTAGTTAATTTTACCTTCTTAAAGTCATTTCTACTCGAAGAACCTAAGGAAAATTGCGACTTTTGTATAGATAACACTATGTTGATGTATGATCATTTTTTTATTAATTATTACGCTTCAAATAATAGCTAGAGTCAAGTTAAGGATCACTGCAAATGTTTTGCGCGGCGATCAAATAGGTAGTTATGCATTTTTTGTCATATTTTGCTCATTTCTGTTTGACGATTTGCCGAAAACTCCTACATATTGAATATATAATCCATTGTTGAAGTATCCTTATTTTTTATTTATTAGTTATCTTGAAATTTTAAGCATATTCAATCCATGTATCGATCAAATAGGTAATTAGTTAATTTCAACTTCTTAAAGTCATTTCTACTCGAAGAGCCATAGGAAAATTGCGACTTTTGTATAGATAACACTATGTTGATGTATGATCATTTTTTTATTTATTATTACGCTTCAAATAATAGCTAGAGTCAAGTTAAGGATCATTGCAAATGGTTTGCGCGGCGATCAAATAGGTAGTTAGGCATTTTTTGTCATATTATGCTCATTTCTGTTTGACGAAATGCCGAAAACTCCTACCTATTGAATATATAATCCTTTGTTGAAGTACACTATTTTTTTATTTATTAGTTATCTTTAAATATTAAGCATTGCCAATCCATGTATCGATCAAATAGGTAATTAGTTAATTTGACCTTCTTAAAGTCATTTCTACTCGAAGAACCTTAGGAAAATTCTGACTTTTGTATAGATAACACTATGTTGATGTATGATCATTTTTTTATTAATTATTACGCTTCAAATAATAGCTAGAGTCATGTTAAGGATCACTGCAAATGTTTTGCGCGGCGATCAAATAGGTAGTTAGGCATTTTTTGTCATATTTTGCTCTATTCTGTTTGACGAATTGCCGAAAACTCCAACCTATTGAATATATAATCCTTTGTTGAAGTATCCAAATTTTTTATTTATTAGTTATCTTGAAATTTTAAGCATTGTCAATCCATGTATCGATCAAATAGGTAGTTAGTTAATTTTACCTTCTTAAAGTCATTTCTACTCGAAGAACCTTAGGAAAATTGCGACTTTTGTATATATAACACTATGTTGATGTATGATCATTTTTTTATTTATTATTACGCTTCAAATAATAGCTAGAGTCAAGTTAAGGATCACTGCAAATGTTTTCCGCGGCGATCGAATAGGTAGTTAGGCATTTTTTGTCATATTTTGCTCATTTCTGTTTGAGGAATTGCCGAAAACTCCTACATTTTGAATATATAATCATTTGTTGAAGTACCCTAATTTTTTATTTATTTGTTATCTTGAAATATTAAGCATTGTCAATCCATGTATCGATCAAATAGGTAGTTAGTTAATTTGACCTTCTTAAAGTTATTTCTACTCGAAGAACCTTAGGAAAATTGCGACTTTTATATAGATAACACTATGTTGATGTATGATCATTTTTTTATTAATTATTACGCTTCAAATAATAGCTGGAATCAAGTTAAGGATCACTGCAAATGTTTTGCGTGGCGATCAAATATGTATTTAGGTATTTTTTGTCATATTTTGCTCATTTCTGTGTGACCAATTGCCGAAAACTTCTTCCTATTGAATTTATAATCATTTGTTGAAGTATCCTAATTTTTTATTTATTAGTTATCTTAAAATATTAAGCATTGTCAATCCATGTATCGATCAAATAGGTAGTTAGTTAATGTGACCTTCTTAAAGTCAATTCTACTCGTAGAACCTTAGGAAAATTGCGACTTTTGTATAGATAATACTATATTGATGTATGATCATTTTTTTATTAATTATTACGCTTCAAATAATAGCTGGAATCAAGTTAAGGATCACTGCAAATGTTTTGCGTGGCGATCAAATTGGTATTTAGGCATTTTTTGTCATATTTTGCTCATTTCTGTGTGACCAATTGCCGAAAACTTCTACCTATAGAATTTATAATCCTTTGTTGAAGTATCCTAATTTTTTATTTATTAGTTATCTTGAAATATTAAGCATTGTCAATCCATGTATCGATCAAATAGGTAGTTAGTTAATTTTACCTTCTTAAAGTCATTTCTACTCGAAGAACCATTAGAAAATTGCGACTTTTGTATAGATAGCAATATGTTGATGTAAGATCATTTTTTTATTAATTATTACGATTCAAATAATAGCTAGAGTCAAGTTAAGGATCACTGCAAATGTTTTGCGCGACGATCAAATAGGTAGTTAGGCATTTTTTGTCATATTTTGCTCTATTCTGTTTGACGAATTGCCGAAAACTCCTACATATTGAATATATAATCCTTTGTTGAAGTATCCTATTTTTTATTTATTAGTTATCTTGAAATTTTAAGCATTTTCAATCCATGTATCGATCAAATAGGTAGTTAGTTAATTTTACCTTCTTAAAGTCATTTCTACTCGAAGAAACTTAGGAAAATTGCGACTTTTGTATATATAACACTATGTTGATGTATGATCATTTTTTTATTTATTATTACGCTTCAAATAATAGCTAGAGTCAAGTTAAGGATCACTGCAAATATTTTCCGCGGCGATCGAATAGGTAGTTAGGCATTTTTTGTCATATTTTGCTCATTTCTGTTTGAGGAATTGCCGAAAACTCCTACATTTTGAATATATAATCATTTGTTGAAGTACCCTAATTTTTTATTTATTTGTTATCTTGAAATATTAAGCATTGTCAATCCATGTATCGATCAAATAGGTAGTTAGTTAATTCGACCTTCTTAAAGTTATTTCTACTCGAAGAACCTTAGGAAAATTGCGACTTTTATATAGATAACACTATGTTGATGTATGATCATTTTTTTATTAATTATTACGCTTCAAACAATAGCTGGAATCAAGTTAAGGATCACTGCAAATGTTTTGCGTGGCGATCAAATATGTATTTAGGTATTTTTTGTCATATTTTGCTCATTTCTGTGTGACCAATTGCCGAAAACTTCTACCTATTGAATTTATAATCATTTGTTGAAGTATCCTAATTTTTTATTTATTAGTTATCTTAAAATATTAAGCATTGTCAATCCATGTATCGATCAAATAGGTAGTTAGTTAATGTGACCTTCTTAAAGTCAATTCTACTCGAAGAACCTTAGGAAAATTGCGACTTTTGTATAGATAATACTATGTTGATGTATGATCATTTTTTTATTAATTATTACGCTTCAAATAATAGCTGGAATCAAGTTAAGGATCACTGCAAATGTTTTGCGCGGCGATCAAATAGGTAGTTAGGCATTTTTTGTCATATTTTGCTCATTTCTATGTGACCAATTGCCGAAAACTCCTACATATTGAATATATAATCCTTTGTTGAAGTATCCTAATTTTTTATTTATTAGTTATCTTGAAATATTAAGCATTGTCAATCCATGTATCGATCAAATAGGTAGTTAGTTAATTTTACCTTCTTAAAGTCATTTCTACTCGAAGAACCATAAGAAAATTGCGACTTTTGTATAGATAACAATATGTTGATGTAAGATCATTTTTTTATTAATTATTACGATTCAAATAATAGCTAGAGTCAAGTTAAGGATCACTGCAAATGTTTTGCGCGACGATCAAATAGGTAGTTAGGCATTTTTTGTCATATTTTGCTCATTTCTGTTTGACGAATTGCCGAAAACTCCTACATATTGAATATATAATCCTTTGTTGAAGTATCCTTATTTTTTATTTATTAGTTATCTTGAAATTTATATATTGTCAATCCATGTGTCGATCAAAAAGGTAGATAGTTAATTTTACATTCTTAAAGTCATTTCTACTCGAAGAACCTTAGGAAAATTGCGACTTTTGTATAGATAACACTATGTTGATATATGATCATTTTTTTATTTATTATTACGCTTCAAATAATAGCTAGAGTCAAGTTAAGGATCACTGCAAATGTTTTGCGCGGCGATCAAATAGGTAGTTATGCATTTTTTTGTCATATTATGCTCATTTCTGTATGACGAATTGCCGAAAACTCCCACCTATTGAATATATAATCCTTTGTTGCAGTACCCTAATTTTTTATTTATTATTTTTCTTGAAATATTAAGCATTGTCAATCCATGTATCGATCAAATAAGTTGTTAGTTAATTTGACCTTTTTAAGGTCATTTCTACTCGAAGAACCTTAGGAAAATTGCGACTTTTGTATAGATAAAACTATGTTGATGTATGATCATTTCTTTATTAATTATTACGCTTCAAATAATAGCTAGAGTCAAGTTAAGGATCACTGCAAATGTTTTGCGCGGCGATCAAATAGGTAGTTAGGCATTTTTTGTCATATTTTGCTCATTTCTGTTTGACGAATTGCCGAAAACTCCCACCTATTGAATATATAATCCTTTGTTGAAGTATCATAACTTTTTATTTATTAGTTATCTTGAAATTTTAAGCATTGTCAATCCATGTATTGATCAAATAGGTAGTTAGTTAATTTTACCTTCTTAAAGTCATTTCTACTCGAAGAACCTTAGGAAAATTGCGACTTTTGTATAGATAACACTATGTTGATGTATAATCATTTTTTTATTTATTATTACGCTTCAAATAATAGCTAGAGTCAAGTTAAGGATAACTGCAAATGTTTTGCGCGGCGATCAAATAGGTAGTTAGGCTTTTTTTGTCATATTAGGCTCATTTCTGTTTGACGAATTGCCGAAAACTCCCACCTATAGAATATATAATCCTTTGTTGCAGTACCCTAATTTTTTATTTATTAGTTTTCTTGAAATATTAAGCATTGCCAATCCATGTATCGATCAAATAGGTTGTTAGTTAATTTGACCTTCTTAAGGTCATTTCTACTCGAAGAACCTTAGGAAAATTGCGACTTTTGTATAGATAACACTATGTTGATGTATAATCATTTTTTTTATTTATTATTACGCTTCAAATAATAGCTAAAGTCAAGTTAAGGATCACTGCAAAATGTTTTGCGCGGCGATCAAATAGGTAGTTAGGCATTTTTTGTCATATTATGCTCCTTTCTGTTTGAGGAATTGGGCCGGAAAACTCCTACATATTGAATATTAATCATTTGTTGAAGTACCCTAATTTCTTTATTTATTTGTTATCTTGAAATATTAAGCATTGTCAATCCATGTATCGATCAAATAGGTAGTTAGTTAATGTGACCTTCTTAAAGTCAATTCTACTCGTAGAACCTTAGGAAAATTGCGACTTTTGTATAGATAATACTATGTTGATGTATGATCATTTTTTTTATTAATTATTACGCTTCAAATAATAGCTGGAATCAAGTTAAGGATCACTGCAAATGTTTTGCGCGACGATCAAATAGGTAGTTAGGCATTTTTTGTCATATTAGGCTCATTTCTGTTTGACGAATTGCCGAAAACTCCCACCTATTGAATATATAATCCTTTGTGGAGTACCCTAATTTTTTATTTATTAGTTTTCTTGAAATATTAAGCATTGTCAATCCATGTATCGATCATATAGGTTGTTAGTTAATTTGACCTTCTTAAGGTCTTTTCCACTCGAAGAACCTTAGGAAAATTGCGACTTTTGTATAGATAACACTATGTTGATGTATGATCATTTTTTTATTAATTATTACGCTTCAAATAATAGCTAGAGTCAAGTTAAGGATCACTGCAAATGTTTTGCGCGGCGATCAAATAGGTAGTTAGGCATTTTTTGTCATATTTTGCTCATTTCTGTTTGACGAATTGCTGAAAACTCCTACATATTGAATATATAATCCTTTGTTGAAGTATCATTATTTTTTATTATTAGTTATCTTGAAATTTTAAGCATTGTCAATCCATGTGTCGATCAAATAGGTAGTTAGTTAATTTTACCTTCTTAAAGTCATTTCCACTCGAAGAACCTTAGGAAAATTGCGACTTTTGTATAGATAACACTATGTTGATGTATAATCATTTTTTATTTATTATTACGCTTCAAATAATAGCTAGAGTCAAGTTAAGGATAACTGCAAATGTTTTGCGCGGCCGATCAAATAGGTAGTTAGGCTTTTTTTGTCATATTAGGCTCATTTCTGTTTGACGAATTGCCGAAAACTCCCACCTATAGAATATATAATCCTTTGTTGCAGTACCCTAATTTTTTATTTATTAGTTTTCTTGAAATATTAAGCATTGCAATCCATGTATCGATCAAATAGGTTGTTAGTTAATTTGACCTTCTTAAGGTCATTTCTACTCGAAGAACCTTAGGAAAAATTGCGACTTTTGTATAGATAACACTATGTTGATGTATAATCATTTTTTTTATTTATTATTACGCTTCAAATAATAGCTAAAGTCAAGTTAAGGATCACTGCAAATGTTTTGCGCGGCGATCAAATAGGTAGTTAGGCATTTTTTGTCATATTATGCTCCTTTCTGTTTGAGGAATTGCCGAAAACTCCTACATATTGAATATATAATCATTTGTTGAAGTACCCTAATTTTTTATTTATTTGTTATCTTGAAATATTAAGCATTGTCAATCCATGTATCGATCAAATAGGTAGTTAGTTAATGTGACCTTCTTAAAGTCAATTCTACTCGTAGAACCTTAGGAAAATTGCGACTTTTGTATAGATAATACTATGTTGATGTATGATCATTTTTTTATTAATTATTACGCTTCAAATAATAGCTGGAATCAAGTTAAGGATCACTGCAAATGTTTTGCGCGACGATCAAATAGGTAGTTAGGCATTTTTTGTCATATTAGGCTCATTTCTGTTTGACGAATTGCCGAAAACTCCCACCTATTGAATATATAATCCTTTGTTGGAGTACCCTAATTTTTTATTTATTAGTTTTTCTTGAAATATTAAGCATTGTCAATCCATGTATCGATCATATAGGTTGTTAGTTAATTTGACCTTCTTAAGGTCTTTTCCACTCGAAGAACCTTAGGAAAATTGCGACTTTTGTATAGATAACACTATGTTGATGTATGATCATTTTTTTATTAATTATTACGCTTCAAATAATAGCTAGAGTCAAGTTAAGGATCACTGCAAATGTTTTGCGCGGCGATCAAATAGGTAGTTAGGCATTTTTTGTCATATTTTGCTCATTTCTGTTTGACGAATTGCTGAAAACTCCTACATATTGAATATATAATCCTTTGTTGAAGTATCATTATTTTTTATTTATTAGTTATCTTGAAATTTTAAGCATTGTCAATCCATGTGTCGATCAAATAGGTAGTTAGTTAATTTTACCTTCTTAAAGTCATTTCCACTCGAAGAACCTTAGGAAAATTGCGACTTTTGTATAGATAACACTATGTTGATGTATGATCATTTTTTTATTTATTATTACGCTTCAAATAATAGCTAGAGTCAAGTTTAAGGATCACTGCAAATGGTTTGCGCGGCGATCAAATAGGTAGTTAGGCATTTTTTGTCATATTATGCTCATTTCTGTTTGACGAAATGCCGAAAACTCCTACCTATTGAATATATAATCCTTTGTTGAAGTACCCTAATTTTTATTTATTAGTTATCTTTAAATATTAAGCATTGCCAATCCATGTATCGATCAAATAGGTAATTAGTTAATTTGACCTTCTTAAAGTCATTTCTACTCGAAGAACCTTATGAAAATTGTGACTTTTGTATAGATAACACTATGTTGATGTATGATCATTTTTTTATTAATTATTACGCTTCAAATAATAGCTAGAGTCATGTTAAGGATCACTGCAAATGTTTTGCGCGGCGATCAAATAGGTAGTTAGGCATTTTTTGTCATATTTTGCTCATTTCTGTTTGACGAATTGTCGAAAACTCCAACCTATTGAATATATAATCCTTTGTTGAAGTACCCTAATTTTTTTATTTATTAGTTATCTTTAAATATTAAGCATTGCCAATCCAAGTATCCGATCAAATAGGTAATTAGTTAATTTGACCTTCTTAAAGTCATTTCTACTCGAAGAACCTTAGGGAAATTGTGACTTTTGTATAGATAACACTATGTTGATGTATGATCATTTTTTTTATTAATTATTACGCTTCAAATAATAGCTAGAGTCATGTTAAGGATCACTGCAAATGTTTTGCGCGGCGATCAAATAGGTAGTTAGGCATTTTTTGTCATATTTTGCTCATTTCTGTTTGACGAATTGCCGAAAACTCCAACCTATTGAATATATAATCCTTTGTTGAAGTATCCAAATTTTTTATTTATTAGTTATCTTGAAATTTTAAGCATTTTCAATCCATGTATCGATCAAATAGGTAGTTAGTTAATTTTACCTTCTTAAAGTCATTTCTACTCGAAGAACCTAAGGAAAATTGCGACTTTTGTATAGATAACACTATGTTGATGTATGATCATTTTTTTATTAATTATTACGCTTCAAATAATAGCTAGAGTCAAGTTAAGGATCACTGCAATTGTTTTGCGCGGCGATCAAATAGGTAGTTATGCATTTTTTGTCATATTTTGCTCATTTCTGTTTGACGAATTGCCGAAAACTCCTACATATTGAATATATAATCCATTGTTGAAGTATCCTTATTTTTTATTTATTAGTTATCTTGAAATTTTAAGCATATTCAATCCATGTATCGATCAAATAGGTTAATTAGTTAATTTTAACTTCTTAAAGTCATTTCTACTCGAAGAGCCATTGGAAAATTGCGACTTTTGTATAGATAACACTATGTTGATGTATGATCATTTTTTTATTTATTATTACGCTTCAAATAATAGCTAGAGTCAAGTTTAAGGATCACTGCAAATGGTTTGCGCGGCGATCAAATAGGTAGTTAGGCATTTTTTTGTCATATTATGCTCATTTCTGTTTGACGAAATGCCGAAAACTCCTACCTATTGAATATATAATCCTTTGTTGAAGTACCCTAATTTTTTATTTATTTGTTATCTTTAAATATTAAGCATTGCCAATCCATGTATCGATCAAATGGGGTAATTAGTTAATTTGACCTTCTTAAAGTCATTTCTACTCGAAGAACCTTAGGGGAAATTGTGACTTTTGTATAGATAACACTATATTGATGTATGATCATTTTTTTATTAATTATTACGCTTCAAATAATAGCTAGAGTCATGTTAAGGATCACTGCAAATGTTTTGCGCGGCGATCAAATAGGTAGTTAGGCATTTTTTGTCATATTTTTCTCATTTCTGTTTGACGAATTGCCGAAAACTCCAACCTATTGAATATATAATCCTTTGTTGAAGTATCCTAATTTTTTATTTATTAGTTATCTTGAAATTTTAAGCATTTTCAATCCATGTATCGATCAAATAGGTAGTTAGTTAATTTTACCTTCTTAAAGTCATTTCTACTCGAAGAACCTAAGGAAAATTGCGACTTTTGTATAGATAACACTATGTTGATGTATGATCATTTTTTTATTAATTATTACGCTTCAAATAATAGCTAGAGTCAAGTTAAGGATCACTGCAAATGTTTTGCGCGGCGATCAAATAGGTAGTTATGCATTTTTTGTCATATTTTGCTCTTTTCTGTTTGACGAATTGCCGAAAACTCCTACATATTGAATATATAATCCTTTGTTGAAGTATCCTTATTTTTTATTTGTTAGTTATCTTGAAATTTTAAGCATTGTCAATCCATGTGTCGATCAAATAGGTAGTTAGTTAATTTTACCTTCTTAAAGTCATTTCTACTCGAAGAACCTTAGGAAAATTGCGACTTTTGTATAGATAACACTATGTTGATGTATGATCATTTTTTTATTAATTATTACGCTTCAAATAATAGCTAGAGTCAAGTTAAGGATCACTGCAAATGTTTTGCGCGGCGATCAAATAGGTAGTTAGGCATTTTTTGTCATATTTTGCTCATTTCTGTTTGACGAATTGCTGAAAACTCCTACATATTGAATATATAATCCTTTGTTGAAGTATCATTATTTTTTATTTATTAGTTATCTTGAAATTTTAAGCATTGTCAATCCATGTGTCGATCAAATAGGTAGTTAGTTAATTTTACCTTCTTAAAGTCATTTCCACTCGAAGAACCTTAGGAAAATTGCGACTTTTGTATAGATAACACTATGTTGATGTATGATCATTTTTTTATTTATTATTACGCTTCAAATAATAGCTAGAGTCAAGTTAAGGATCACTGCAAATGGTTTGCGCGGCGATCAAATAGGTAGTTAGGCATTTTTTGTCATATTATGCTCATTTCTGTTTGACGAAATGCCGAAAACTCCTACCTATTGAATATATAATCCTTTGTTGAAGTACCCTAATTTTTTATTTATTAGTTATCTTTAAATATTAAGCATTGCCAATCCATGTATCGATCAAATAGGTAATTAGTTAATTTGACCTTCTTAAAGTCATTTCTACTCGAAGAACCTTATGAAAATTGTGACTTTTGTATAGATAACACTATGTTGATGTATGATCATTTTTTTATTAATTATTACGCTTCAAATAATAGCTAGAGTCATGTTAAGGATCACTGCAAATGTTTTGCGCGGCGATCAAATAGGTAGTTAGGCATTTTTTGTCATATTTTGCTCATTTCTGTTTGACGAATTGTCGAAAACTCCAACCTATTGAATATATAATCCTTTGTTGAAGTACCCTAATTTTTTATTTATTAGTTATCTTTAAATATTAAGCATTGCCAATCCAAGTATCGATCAAATAGGTAATTAGTTAATTTGACCTTCTTAAAGTCATTTCTACTCGAAGAACCTTAGGGAAATTGTGACTTTTGTATAGATAACACTATGTTGATGTATGATCATTTTTTTATTAATTATTACGCTTCAAATAATAGCTAGAGTCATGTTAAGGATCACTGCAAATGTTTTGCGCGGCGATCAAATAGGTAGTTAGGCATTTTTTGTCATATTTTGCTCATTTCTGTTTGACGAATTGCCGAAAACTCCAACCTATTGAATATATAATCCTTTGTTGAAGTATCCAAATTTTTTATTTATTAGTTATCTTGAAATTTTAAGCATTTTCAATCCATGTATCGATCAAATAGGTAGTTAGTTAATTTTACCTTCTTAAAGTCATTTCTACTCGAAGAACCTAAGGAAAATTGCGACTTTTGTATAGATAACACTATGTTGATGTATGATCATTTTTTTATTAATTATTACGCTTCAAATAATAGCTAGAGTCAAGTTAAGGATCACTGCAATTGTTTTGCGCGGCGATCAAATAGGTAGTTATGCATTTTTTGTCATATTTTGCTCATTTCTGTTTGACGAATTGCCGAAAACTCCTACATATTGAATATATAATCCATTGTTGAAGTATCCTTATTTTTTATTTATTAGTTATCTTGAAATTTTAAGCATATTCAATCCATGTATCGATCAAATAGGTAATTAGTTAATTTTAACTTCTTAAAGTCATTTCTACTCGAAGAGCCATTGGAAAATTGCGACTTTTGTATAGATAACACTATGTTGATGTATGATCATTTTTTTATTTATTATTACGCTTCAAATAATAGCTAGAGTCAAGTTAAGGATCACTGCAAATGGTTTGCGCGGCGATCAAATAGGTAGTTAGGCATTTTTTGTCATATTATGCTCATTTCTGTTTGACGAAATGCCGAAAACTCCTACCTATTGAATATATAATCCTTTGTTGAAGTACCCTAATTTTTTATTTATTAGTTATCTTTAAATATTAAGCATTGCCAATCCATGTATCGATCAAATGGGTAATTAGTTAATTTGACCTTCTTAAAGTCATTTCTACTCGAAGAACCTTAGGGAAATTGTGACTTTTGTATAGATAACACTATATTGATGTATGATCATTTTTTTATTAATTATTACGCTTCAAATAATAGCTAGAGTCATGTTAAGGATCACTGCAAATGTTTTGCGCGGCGATCAAATAGGTAGTTAGGCATTTTTTGTCATATTTTTCTCATTTCTGTTTGACGAATTGCCGAAAACTCCAACCTATTGAATATATAATCCTTTGTTGAAGTATCCTAATTTTTTATTTATTAGTTATCTTGAAATTTTAAGCATTTTCAATCCATGTATCGATCAAATAGGTAGTTAGTTAATTTTACCTTCTTAAAGTCATTTCTACTCGAAGAACCTAAGGAAAATTGCGACTTTTGTATAGATAACACTATGTTGATGTATGATCATTTTTTTATTAATTATTACGCTTCAAATAATAGCTAGAGTCAAGTTAAGGATCACTGCAAATGTTTTGCGCGGCGATCAAATAGGTAGTTATGCATTTTTTGTCATATTTTGCTCTTTTCTGTTTGACGAATTGCCGAAAACTCCTACATATTGAATATATAATCCATTGTTGAAGTATCCTTATTTTTTATTTTTTAGTTATCTTGAAATTTTAAGCATATTCAATCCATGTATCGATCAAATAGGTAATTAGTTAATTTTAACTTCTTAAAGTCATTTCTACTCGAAGAGCCATAGGAAAATTGCGACTTTTGTATAGATAACACTATGTTGATGTATGATCATTTTTTTATTTATTATTACGCTTCAAATAATAGCTAGAGTCAAGTTAAGGATCACTGCAAATGGTTTGCGCGGCGATCAAATAGGTAGTTAGGCATTTTTTGTCATATTATGCTCATTTCTGTTTGACGAAATGCCGAAAACTCCTACCTATTGAATATATAATCCTTTGTTGAAGTACCCTAATTTTTTATTTATTAGTTATCTTTAAATATTAAGCATTGCCAATCCATGTATCGATCAAATAGGTAATTAGTTAATTTGACCTTCTTAAAGTCATTTCTACTCGAAGAACCTTAGGGAAATTCTGACTTTTGTATAGATAACACTATGTTGATGTATGATCATTTTTTTATTAATTATTACGCTTCAAATAATAGCTAGAGTCATGTTAAGGATCACTGCAAATGTTTTGCGCGGCGATCAAATAGGTAGTTAGGCATTTTTTGTCATATTTTTCTCATTTCTGTTTGACGAATTGCCGAAAACTCCAACCTATTGAATATATAATCCTTTGTTGAAGTATCCTAATTTTTTATTTATTAGTTATCTTGAAATTTTAAGCATTTTCAATCCATGTATCGATCAAATAGGTAGTTAGTTAATTTTACCTTCTTAAAGTCATTTCTACTCGAAGAACCTAAGGAAAATTGCGACTTTTGTATAGATAACACTATGTTGATGTATGATCATTTTTTTATTAATTATTACGCTTCAAATAATAGCTAGAGTCAAGTTAAGGATCACTGCAATTGTTTTGCGCGGCGATCAAATAGGTAGTTATGCATTTTTTGTCATATTTTGCTCATTTCTGTTTGACGAATTGCCGAAAACTCCTACATATTGAATATATAATCCATTGTTGAAGTATCCTTATTTTTTATTTATTAGTTATCTTGAAATTTTAAGCATATTCAATCCATGTATCGATCAAATAGGTAATTAGTTAATTTTAACTTCTTAAAGTCATTTCTACTCGAAGAGCCATAGGAAAATTGCGACTTTTGTATAGATAACACTATGTTGATGTATGATCATTTTTTTATTTATTATTACGCTTCAAATAATAGCTAGAGTCAAGTTAAGGATCACTGCAAATGGTTTGCGCGGCGATCAAATAGGTAGTTAGGCATTTTTTGTCATATTATGCTCATTTCTGTTTGACGAAATGCCGAAAACTCCTACCTATTGAATATATAATCCTTTGTTGAAGTACCCTATTTTTTTATTTATTAGTTATCTTTAAATATTAAGCATTGCCAATCCATGTATCGATCAAATAGGTAATTAGTTAATTTGACCTTCTTAAAGTCATTTCTACTCGAAGAACCTTAGGAAAATTCTGACTTTTGTATAGATAACACTATGTTGATGTATGATCATTTTTTTTATTAATTATTACGCTTCAAATAATAGCTAGAGTCATGTTAAGGATCACTGCAAATGTTTTGCGCGGCGAGCAAATAGGTAGTTAGGCATTTTTTGTCATATTTTGCTCTATTCTTTTTGACGAATTGCCGAAAACTCCAACCTATTGAATATATAATCCTTTGTAGAAGTATCCAAATTTTTTATTTATTAGTTATCTTGAAATTTTAAGCATTGTCAATCCATGTATCGATCAAATAGGTAGTTAGTTAATTTTACCTTCTTAAAGTCATTTCTACTCGAAGAACCTTAGGAAAATTGCGACT
The DNA here is from genome assembly GCA_021437785.1 of Rhodomyrtus psidioides. Classification (NCBI taxonomy): domain Eukaryota; kingdom Viridiplantae; phylum Streptophyta; class Magnoliopsida; order Myrtales; family Myrtaceae; genus Rhodomyrtus; species Rhodomyrtus psidioides. The sequence continues at coordinate 4,444,439 of JAILYB010000062.1, read as the reverse complement.
TTTGTATATATAACACTATGTTGATGTATGATCATTTTTTTATTTATTATTACGCTTCAAATAATAGCTAGAGTCAAGTTAAGGATCACTGCAAATGTTTTCCGCGGCGATCGAATAGGTAGTTAGGCATTTTTTGTCATATTTTGCTCATTTCTGTTTGAGGAATTGCCGAAAACTCCTACATTTTGAATATATAATCATTTGTTGAAGTACCCTAATTTTTTATTTATTTGTTATCTTGAAATATTAAGCATTGTCAATCCATGTATCGATCAAATAGGTAGTTAGTTAATTTGACCTTCTTAAAGTTATTTCTACTCGAAGAACCTTAGGAAAATTGCGACTTTTATATAGATAACACTATGTTGATGTATGATCATTTTTTTATTAATTATTACGCTTCAAATAATAGCTGGAATCAAGTTAAGGATCACAGCAAATGTTTTGCGTGGCGATCAAATATGTATTTAGGTATTTTTTGTCATATTTTGCTCATTTCTGTGTGACCAATTGCCGAAAACTTCTACCTATTGAATTTATAATCATTTGTTGAAGTATCCTAATTTTTTATTTATTAGTTATCTTAAAATATTAAGCATTGTCAATCCATGTATCGATCAAATAGGTAGTTAGTTAATGTGACCTTCTTAAAGTCAATTCTACTCGTAGAACCTTAGGAAAATTGCGACTTTTGTATAGATAATACTATGTTGATGTATGATCATTTTTTTATTAATTATTACGCTTCAAATAATAGCTGGAATCAAGTTAAGGATCACTGCAAATGTTTTGCGTGGCGATCAAATTGGTATTTAGGCATTTTTTGTCATATTTTGCTCATTTCTGTGTGACCAATTGCCGAAAACTTCTACCTATAGAATTTATAATCCTTTGTTGAAGTATCCTAATTTTTTATTTATTAGTTATCTTGAAATATTAAGCATTGTCAATCCATGTATCGATCAAATAGGTAGTTAGTTAATTTTACCTTCTTAAAGTCATTTCTACTCGAAGAACCATTAGAAAATTGCGACTTTTGTATAGATAGCAATATGTTGATGTAAGATCATTTTTTTATTAATTATTACGATTCAAATAATAGCTAGAGTCAAGTTAAGGATCACTGCAAATGTTTTGCGCGACGATCAAATAGGTAGTTAGGCATTTTTTGTCATATTTTGCTCATTTCTGTTTGACGAATTGCCGAAAACTCCTACATATTGAATATATAATCCTTTGTTGAAGTATCCTTATTTTTTATTTAGTAGTTATCTTGAAATTTTAAGCATTTTCAATCCATGTGTCGATCAAATAGGTAGTTAGTTAATTTTACCTTCTTAAAGTCATTTCTACTCGAAGAACCTTAGGAAAATTGCGACTTTTGTATGGATAACACTATGTTGATGTATGATCATTTTTTCATTAATTATTATGCTTCAAATAATAGCTAGAGTCAAGTTAAGGATCACGGCAAATGTTTTGCGCGGCGATCAAATAGGTAGTTAGGCATTTTTTGTCATATTATGCTCATTTCTGTTTGACGAATTGCCGAAAACTCCTACATATTGAATATATAATCCTTTGTTGAAGTATCCTAATTTTTTATTTATTAGTTATCTTGAAATTTTAAGCATTTTCAATCCATGTATCGATCAAATAGGTAGTTAGTTAATTTTACCTTCTTAAAGTCATTTCTACTCGAAGAACCTAAGGAAAATTGCGACTTTTGAATAGATAACACTATGTTGATGTATGATCATTTTTTTATTAATTATTACGCTTCAAATAATAGCTAGAGTCAAGTTAAGGATCACTGCAAATGTTTTGCGCGGCGATCAAATAGGTAGTTATGCATTTTTTGTCATATTTTGCTCATTTCTGTTTGACGAATTGCCGAAAACTCCTACATATTGAATATATAATCCATTGTTGAAGTATCCTTATTTTTTATTTATTAGTTATCTTGAAATTTTAAGCATATTCAATCCATGTATCGATCAAATAGGTAATTAGTTAATTTTAACTTCTTAAAGTCATTTCTACTCGAAGAGCCATAGGAAAATTGCGACTTTTGTATAGATAACACTATGTTGATGTATGATCATTTTTTTATTTATTATTACGCTTCAAATAATAGCTAGAGTCAAGTTAAGGATCACTGCAAATGGTTTGCGCGGCGATCAAATAGGTAGTTAGGCATTTTTTGTCATATTATGCTCATTTCTGTTTGACGAAATGCCGAAAACTCCTACCTATTGAATATATAATCCTTTGTTGAAGTACCCTAATTTTTTATTTATTAGTTATCTTTAAATATTAAGCATTGCCAATCCATGTATCGATCAAATAGGTAATTAGTTAATTTGACCTTCTTAAAGTCATTTCTACTCGAAGAACCTTAGGGAAATTCTGACTTTTGTATAGATAACACTATGTTGATGTATGATCATTGTTTTATTAATTATTACGCTTCAAATAATAGCTAGAGTCATGTTAAGGATCACTGCAAATGTTTTGCGCGGCGATCAAATAGGTAGTTAGGCATTTTTTGTCATATTTTTCTCATTTCTGTTTGACGAATTGCCGAAAACTCCAACCTATTGAATATATAATCCTTTGTTGAAGTATCCTAATTTTTTATTTATTAGTTATCTTGAAATTTTAAGCATTTTCAATCCATGTATCGATCAAATAGGTAGTTAGTTAATTTTACCTTCTTAAAGTCATTTCTACTCGAAGAACCTAAGGAAAATTGCGACTTTTGTATAGATAACACTATGTTGATGTATGATCATTTTTTTATTAATTATTACGCTTCAAATAATAGCTAGAGTCAAGTTAAGGATCACTGCAAATGTTTTGCGCGGCGATCAAATAGGTAGTTATGCATTTTTTGTCATATTTTGCTCATTTCTGTTTGACGAATTGCCGAAAACTCCTACATATTGAATATATAATCCATTGTTGAAGTATCCTTATTTTTTATTTATTAGTTATCTTGAAATTTTAAGCATATTCAATCCATGTATCGATCAAATAGGTAATTAGTTAATTTTAACTTCTTAAAGTCATTTCTACTCGAAGAGCCATAGGAAAATTGCGACTTTTGTATAGATAACACTATGTTGATGTATGATCATTTTTTTATTTATTATTACGCTTCAAATAATAGCTAGAGTCAAGTTAAGGATCACTGCAAATGGTTTGCGCGGCGATCAAATAGGTAGTTAGGCATTTTTTGTCATATTATGCTCATTTCTGTTTGACGAAATGCCGAAAACTCCTACCTATTGAATATATAATCCTTTGTTGAAGTACCCTATTTTTTTATTTATTAGTTATCTTTAAATATTAAGCATTGCCAATCCATGTATCGATCAAATAGGTAATTAGTTAATTTGACCTTCTTAAAGTCATTTCTACTCGAAGAACCTTAGGAAAATTCTGACTTTTGTATAGATAACACTATGTTGATGTATGATCATTTTTTTTATTAATTATTACGCTTCAAATAATAGCTAGAGTCATGTTAAGGATCACTGCAAATGTTTTGCGCGGCGATCAAATAGGTAGTTAGGCATTTTTTGTCATATTTTGCTCTATTCTTTTTGACGAATTGCCGAAAACTCCAACCTATTGAATATATAATCCTTTGTTGAAGTATCCAAATTTTTTATTTATTAGTTATCTTGAAATTTTAAGCATTGTCAATCCATGTATCGATCAAATAGGTAGTTAGTTAATTTTACCTTCTTAAAGTCATTTCTACTCGAAGAACCTTAGGAAAATTGCGACTTTTGTATATATAACACTATGTTGATGTATGATCATTTTTTTATTTATTATTACGCTTCAAATAATAGCTAGAGTCAAGTTAAGGATCACTGCAAATGTTTTCCGCGGCGATCGAATAGGTAGTTAGGCATTTTTTGTCATATTTTGCTCATTTCTGTTTGAGGAATTGCCGAAAACTCCTACATTTTGAATATATAATCATTTGTTGAAGTACCCTAATTTTTTATTTATTTGTTATCTTGAAATATTAAGCATTGTCAATCCATGTATCGATCAAATAGGTAGTTAGTTAATTTGACCTTCTTAAAGTTATTTCTACTCGAAGAACCTTAGGAAAATTGCGACTTTTATATAGATAACACTATGTTGATGTATGATCATTTTTTTATTAATTATTACGCTTCAAATAATAGCTGGAATCAAGTTAAGGATCACAGCAAATGTTTTGCGTGGCGATCAAATATGTATTTAGGTATTTTTTGTCATATTTTGCTCATTTCTGTGTGACCAATTGCCGAAAACTTCTACCTATTGAATTTATAATCATTTGTTGAAGTATCCTAATTTTTTATTTATTAGTTATCTTAAAATATTAAGCATTGTCAATCCATGTATCGATCAAATAGGTAGTTAGTTAATGTGACCTTCTTAAAGTCAATTCTACTCGTAGAACCTTAGGAAAATTGCGACTTTTGTATAGATAATACTATGTTGATGTATGATCATTTTTTTATTAATTATTACGCTTCAAATAATAGCTGGAATCAAGTTAAGGATCACTGCAAATGTTTTGCGTGGCGATCAAATTGGTATTTAGGCATTTTTTGTCATATTTTGCTCATTTCTGTGTGACCAATTGCCGAAAACTTCTACCTATAGAATTTATAATCCTTTGTTGAAGTATCCTAATTTTTTATTTATTAGTTATCTTGAAATATTAAGCATTGTCAATCCATGTATCGATCAAATAGGTAGTTAGTTAATTTTACCTTCTTAAAGTCATTTCTACTCGAAGAACCATTAGAAAATTGCGACTTTTGTATAGATAGCAATATGTTGATGTAAGATCATTTTTTTATTAATTATTACGATTCAAATAATAGCTAGAGTCAAGTTAAGGATCACTGCAAATGTTTTGCGCGACGATCAAATAGGTAGTTAGGCATTTTTTGTCATATTTTGCTCATTTCTGTTTGACGAATTGCCGAAAACTCCTACATATTGAATATATAATCCTTTGTTGAAGTATCCTTATTTTTTATTTATTAGTTATCTTGAAATTTTAAGCATTTTCAATCCATGTATCGATCAAATAGGTAGTTAGTTAATTTTACCTTCTTAAAGTCATTTCTACTCGAAGAAACTTAGGAAAATTGCGACTTTTGTATATATAACACTATGTTGATGTATGATCATTTTTTTTATTTATTATTACGCTTCAAATAATAGCTAGAGTCAAGTTAAGGATCACTGCAAATGTTTTCCGCGGCGATCGAATAGGTAGTTAGGCATTTTTTGTCATATTTTGCTCATTTCTGTTTGAGGAATTGCCGAAAACTCCTACATTTTGAATATATAATCATTTGTTGAAGTACCCTAATTTTTTATTTATTTGTTATCTTGAAATATTAAGCATTGTCAATCCATGTATCGATCAAATAGGTAGTTAGTTAATTCGACCTTCTTAAAGTTATTTCTACTCGAAGAACCTTAGGAAAATTGCGACTTTTATATAGATAACACTATGTTGATGTATGATCATTTTTTTATTAATTATTACGCTTCAAATAATAGCTGGAATCAAGTTAAGGATCACTGCAAATGTTTTGCGCGGCGATCAAATAGGTAGTTAGGCATTTTTTGTCATATTTTGCTCATTTCTGTGTGACCAATTGCCGAAAACTCCTACATATTGAATATATAATCCTTTGTTGAAGTATCCTAATTTTTTATTTATTAGTTATCTTGAAATATTAAGCATTGTCAATCCATGTATCGATCAAATAGGTAGTTAGTTAATTTTACCTTCTTAAAGTCATTTCTACTCGAAGAACCATAAGAAAATTGCGACTTTTGTATAGATAACAATATGTTGATGTAAGATCATTTTTTTATTAATTATTACGATTCAAATAATAGCTAGAGTCAAGTTAAGGATCACTGCAAATGTTTTGCGCGACGATCAAATAGGTAGTTAGGCATTTTTTGTCATATTTTGCTCATTTCTGTTTGACGAATTGCCGAAAACTCCTACATATTGAATATATAATCCTTTGTTGAAGTATCCTTATTTTTTATTTATTAGTTATCTTGAAATTTTAAGCATTGTCAATCCATGTGTCGATCAAAAAGGTAGTTAGTTAATTTTACCTTCTTAAAGTCATTTCTACTCGAAGAACCTTAGGAAAATTGCGACTTTTGTATAGATAACACTATGTTGATATATGATCATTTTTTTATTTATTATTACGCTTCAAATAATAGCTAGAGTCAAGTTAAGGATCACTGCAAATGTTTTGCGCGGCGATCAAATAGGTAGTTATGCATTTTTTGTCATATTATGCTCATTTCTGTTTGACGAATTGCCGAAAACTCCCACCTATTGAATATATAATCCTTTGTTGCAGTACCCTAATTTTTTATTTATTATTTTTCTTGAAATATTAAGCATTGTCAATCCATGTATCGATCAAATAAGTTGTTAGTTAATTTGACCTTTTTAAGGTCATTTCTACTCGAAGAACCTTAGGAAAATTGCGACTTTTGTATAGATAAAACTATGTTGATGTATGATCATTTCTTTATTAATTATTACGCTTCAAATAATAGCTAGAGTCAAGTTAAGGATCACTGCAAATGTTTTGCGCGGCGATCAAATAGGTAGTTAGGCATTTTTTGTCATATTTTGCTCATTTCTGTTTGACGAATTGCCGAAAACTCCCACCTATTGAATATATAATCCTTTGTTGAAGTATCATAACTTTTTATTTATTAGTTATCTTGAAATTTTAAGCATTGTCAATCCATGTATCGATCAAATAGGTAGTTAGTTAATTTTACCTTCTTAAAGTCATTTCTACTCGAAGAACCTTAGGAAAATTGCGACTTTTGTATAGATAACACTATGTTGATGTATAATCATTTTTTTATTTATTATTACGCTTCAAATAATAGCTAGAGTCAAGTTAAGGATAACTGCAAATGTTTTGCGCGGCGATCAAATAGGTAGTTAGGCTGTTTTTGTCATATTAGGCTCATTTCTGTTTGACGAATTGCCGAAAACTCCCACCTATAGAATATATAATCCTTTGTTGCAGTACCCTAATTTTTTATTTATTAGTTTTATTGAAATATTAAGCATTGCCAATCCATGTATCGATCAAATAGGTTGTTAGTTAATTTGACCTTCTTAAGGTCATTTCTACTCGAAGAACCTTAGGAAAATTGCGACTTTTGTATAGATAACACTATGTTGATGTATAATCATTTTTTTTATTTATTATTACGCTTCAAATAATAGCTAAAGTCAAGTTAAGGATAACTGCAAATGTTTTGCGCGGCGATCAAATAGGTAGTTAGGCATTTTTTGTCATATTATGCTCCTTTCTGTTTGAGGAATTGCCGAAAACTCCTACATATTGAATATATAATCATTTGTTGAAGTACCCTAATTTTTTATTTATTTGTTATCTTGAAATATTAAGCATTGTCAATCCATGTATCGATCAAATAGGTAGTTAGTTAATGTGACCTTCTTAAAGTCAATTCTACTCGTAGCTCGTAGAACCTTAGGAAAATTGCGACTTTTGTATAGATAATACTATGTTGATGTATGATCATTTTTTTATTAATTATTACGCTTCAAATAATAGCTGGAATCAAGTTAAGGATCACTGCAAATGTTTTGCGCGACGATCAAATAGGTAGTTAGAGCATTTTTTGTCATATTAGGCTCATTTCTGTTTGACGAATTGCCGAAAACTCCCACCTATTGAATATATAATCCTTTGTTGGAGTACCCTAATTTTTTATTTATTAGTTTTCTTGAAATATTAAGCATTGTCAATCCATGTATCGATCATATAGGTTGTTAGTTAATTTGACCTTCTTAAGGTCTTTTCCACTCGAAGAACCTTAGGAAAATTGCGACTTTTGTATAGATAACACTATGTTGATGTATGATCATTTTTTTATTAATTATTACGCTTCAAATAATAGCTAGAGTCAAGTTAAGGATCACTGCAAATGTTTTGCGCGGCGATCAAATAGGTAGTTAGGCATTTTTTGTCATATTTTGCTCATTTTTGTTTGACCAATTGCCGAAAACTCCTACCTATCGAATATATAATCCTTTGTTGATGTATAATAATTTTTTATTTATTAGTTATCTTGAAATATTAAGCATTGTCAATCCATGTATCGATCAAATAGGTAGTTAGTTAATTTGACCTTCTTAAAGTCATTTCTACTCGAAGAACCTAAGGAAAATTGCGACTTTTGTATAGATAACACTATGTTGATGTATGATCATTTTTTTATTAATTATTACGCTTCAAATAATAGCTAGAGTCAAGTTAAGGATCACTGCAAATGTTTTGCGCGGCGATCAAATAGGTAGTTAGGCATTTTTTGTCATATTTTGCTCATTTCTGTTTGACGAATTGCCGAAAACTCCTACATATTGAATATATAATCCATTGTTGAAGTATCCTTATTTTTTATTTATTAGTTATCTTGAAATTTTAAGCATAATTCAATCCATGTATCGATCAAATAGGTAATTAGTTAATTTTTAACTTCTTAAAGTCATTTCTACTCGAAGAACCATAGGAAAATTGCGACTTTTGTATAGATAACACTATGTTGATGTATGATCATTTTTTATTTATTATTACGCTTCAAATAATAGCTAGAGTCAAGTTAAGGATCACTGCAAATATTTTGCGCGACGATCAAATAGGTAGTTAGGCATTTTTTGTCATAGTATGCTCATTTCTGTTTGACGAATTGCCGAAAACTCCTACCTATTGAATATATAATTCTTTGTTGAAGTACCCTATTTTTTTATTTTATTAGTTATCTTTAAATATTAAGCATTGCCAATCCATGTATCGATCAAATAGGTAGTTAGTTAATTTTACCTTCTTAAAGTTATTTCTACTCGAAGAACCTTAGGAAAATTGCGACTTTTGTATAGATAACACTATGTTGATGTATGATCATTTTTTTATTAATTATTATGCTTCAAATAATAGCTAGAGTCAAGTTAAGGATCACTGCAAATGTTTTGCGCGGCGATCAAATAGGTAGTTAGGCATTTTTTGTCATATTTTGCTCATTTCTGTTTGACGAATTGCCGAAAACTCCTACATATTGAATATATAATCCTTTGTTGAAGTATGATTATTTTTTATTTATTAGTTATCTTGAAATTTTAAGCATTGTCAATCCATGTATCGATCAAATAGTTAGTTAGTTAATTTAACCTTCTTAAAGTCATTTCTACTCGAAGAACCATAGGAAAATTGCGACTTTTGTATAGATAACCATATGTTGATGTAAGATCATTTTTTTATTAATTATTACGCTTCAAATAATAGCTAGAGTCAAGTTAAGGATCACTGCAAATGTTTTGCGCGACGATCAAATAGGTAGTTAGGCATTTTTTGTCATATTTTTGCTCATTTCTGTTTGACGAATTGCCGAAAACTCCTACATATTGAATATATAATCCTTTGTTGAAGTATCCTTATTTTTTATTTATTAGTTATCTTGAAATTTTAAGCATTGTCAATCCATGTGTCGATCAAAAAGGTAGTTAGTTAATTTTACCTTCTTAAAGTCATTTCTACTCGAAGAACCTTAGGAAAATTGCGACTTTGGTATAGATAACACTATGTTGATGTATAATCATTTTTTTATTTATTATTACGCTTCAAATAATAGCTAAAGTCAAGTTAAGGATCACTGCAAATGTTTTGCGCGGCGATCAAATAGGTAGTTAGAGCATTTTTTTGTCATATTATGCTCCTTTCTGTTTGAGGAATTGCCGAAAACTCCTACATATTGAATATATAATCCATTGTTGAAGTATCCTTATTTTTTATTTATTAGTTATCTTGAAATTTTAAGCATATTCAATCCATGTATCGATCAAATAGGTAATTAGTTAATTTTAACTTCTTAAAGTCATTTCTACTCGAAGAACCATAGGAAAATTGCGACTTTTGTATAGATAACACTATGTTGATGTATGATCATTTTTTATTTATTATTACGCTTCAAATAATAGCTAGAGTCAAGTTAAGGATCACTGCAAATATTTTGCGCGGCGATCAAATAGGTAGTTAGGCATTTTTTGTCATAGTATGCTCATTTCTGTTTGACGAATTGCCGAAAACTCCTACCTATTGAATATATAATTCTTTGTTGAAGTACCCCTATTTTTTTATTTATTAGTTATCTTTAAATATTAAGCATTGCCAATCCATGTATCGATCAAATAGGTAGTTAGTTAATTTTACCTTCTTAAAGTTATTTCTACTCGAAGAACCTTAGGAAAATTGCGACTTTTGTATAGATAACACTATGTTGATGTATGATCATTTTTTTATTAATTATTATGCTTCAAATAATAGCTAGAGTCAAGTTAAGGATCACGTGCAAAATGTTTTGCGCGGCGATCAAATAGGTAGTTAGGCATTTTTTGTCATATTTTGCTCATTTCTGTTTGACGAATTGCCGAAAACTCCTACATATTGAATATATAATCCTTTGTTGAAGTATCATTATTTTTTATTTATTAGTTATCTTGAAATTTTAAGCATTGTCAATCCATGTGTCGATCAAATAGGTAGTTAGTTAATTTTACCTTCTTAAAGTCATTTCTACTACTCGAAGAACATTAGGAAAATTGCGACTTTTGTATAGATAACACTATGTTGATGTATGATCATTTTTTTATTTATTATTACGCTTCAAATAATAGCTAGAGTCTAGTTAAGGATCACTGCAAATGGTTTGCGCGACGATCAAATAGGTAGTTAGGCATTTTTTGTCTTATTATGCTCATTTCTGTTTGAACGAAATGCCGAAAAACTCCTACCTATTGAATATATAATCCTTTGTTGAAGTACCCTAATTTTTTATTTATTAGTTATCTTTAAATATTAAGCATTGCCAATCCATGTATCGATCAAATAGGTAATTAGTTAATTTGACCTTCTTAAAGTCATTTCTACTCGAAGAACCTTAGGAAAATTGCGACTTTTGTATAGATAACACTATGTTGATGTATGATCATTTTTTTATTAATTATTATGCTTCAAATAATAGCTAGAGTCATGTTAAGGATCACTGCAAATGTTTTGCGCGGCGATCAAATAGGTAGTTAGGCATTTTTTGTCATATTTTGCTCATTTCTGTTTGACGAATTGCCGAAAAACTCCTACATATTGAATATATAATCCTTTGTTGAAGTATCCTTATTTTTTGTTTATTAGTTATCTTGAAATTTTAAGCACTGTCAATCCATGTGTCGATCAAAAAGGTAGTTAGTTAATTTTACCTTCTTAAAGTCATTTCTCCTCGAAGAACTTTAGGAAAAATTGCGACTTTTTTATAGATAACACTATGTTGATATATGATCATTTTTTTATTTATTATTACGCTTCAAATTATAGCTAGAGTCAAGTTAAGGATCACTGCAAATGTTTTGCGCGGCGATCAAATAGGTAGTTATGCATTTTTTGTCATATTATGCTCATTTCTGTTTGACGAATTGCCGAAAACTCCCACCTATTGAATATATAATCCTTTGTTGCAGTACCCTAATTTTTTATTTATTAGTTTTCTTGAAATATTAAGCATTGTCAATCCATGTATCGATCAAATATGTTGTTAGTTAATTTGACCTTTTTAAGGTCATTTCTACTCGAAGAACCTTAGGAAAATTGCGACTTTTGTATAGATAAAACTATGTTGATGTATGCTCATTTTTTTTATTAATTATTGCGCTTCAAATAATAGCTAGAGTCAAGTTAAGGATCACTGCAAATGTCTTGCGCGGCGATCAAATAGGTAGTTAGGCATTTTTTGTCATATTTTGCTCATTTCTGTTTGACGAATTTGCCGAAAACTCCCACCTATTGAATATATAATCCTTTGTTGAAGTATCATAATTTTTTATTTATTAGTTATCTTGAAATTTTTAAGCATTGTCAATCCATGTATCGATCAAATAGGTAGTTAGTTAATTTTACCTTCTTAAAGTCATTTCTACTCGAAGAACCTTAGGAAAATTGCGACTTTTGTATAGATAAAAACTATGTTGATGTATGCTCGTTTTTTTTATTAATTATTGCGCTTCAAATAATAGCTAGAGTCAAGTTAAGGATCACTGCAAATGTTTTGCGCGGCAATCAAATAGGTAGTTAGGCATTTTTTGTCATATTTTTGCTCATTTCTGTTTGACGAATTGCCGAAAACTCCCACCTATTGAATATATGATCCTCTGTTGAAGTATCCTAATTTTTTATTTATTAGTTATCTTGAAATTTTAAGCATTGTCAATCCATGTATCGATCAAATAGGTAGTTAGTTAATTTTACCTTCTTAAAGTCATTTCTACTCGAAGAACCTTAGGAAAATTGCGACTTTTGTATAGATAACACTATGTTGATGTATAATCATTTTTTTATTTATTATTACGCTTCAAATAATAGCTAAAGTCAAGTTAAGGATCACTGCAAATGTTTTGCGCGGCGATCAAATAGGTAGTTAGGCATTTTTTCTCATATTATGCTCCTTTCAGTTTGAGGAATTGCCGAAAACTCCTACATATTGAATATATAATCATTTGTTGAAGTATCCTAATTTTTTATTTATTTGTTATCTTGAAATATTAAGCATTGTCAATCCATGTATCGATCAAATAGGTAGTTAGTTAATTTGACCTTCTTAAAGTTATTTCTACTCGAAGTACCTTAGGAAAATTGCGACTTTTTTATAGATAACACTATGTTGATGTATGATCATTTTTTTATTAATTATTACGATTCAAATAATAGCTGGAATCAAGTTAAGGATCACTGCAAATGTTTTGCTTGGCGATCAAATAGGTATTTAGGCATTTTTTGTCATATTTTGCTCATTTCTGAGTGACCAATTGCCGAAAACCTTCTACCTATTGAATTTATAATCCTTTGTTGAAGTATCCTAATTTTTTATTTATTAGTTATCTTGAAATATTAAGCATTGTCAATCCATGTATCGATCAAATAGGTAGTTAGTTAATGTGACCTTCTTAAAGTCAATTCTACTCGTAGAACCTTAGGAAAATTGCGACTTTTGTATAGATAATACTATGTTGATGTATGATCATTTTTTTATTAATTATTACGCTTCAAATAATAGCTGGAATCAAGTTAAGGATCACTGCAAATGTTTTGCGTGGCGATCAAATAGGTATTTAGGCTTTTTTTGTCATATTTTGCTCATTTCTGTGTGACCAATTGCCGAAAACTTCAACCTATTGAATTTATAATCCTTTGTTGAAGTATCATAATTTTTTATTTATTAGTTATCTTGAAATATTAAGCATTGTCAATCCATGTATCGATCAAATAGGTAGTTAGTTAATTTTACCTTCTTAAAGTCATTTCTACTCGAAGAACCATAGGAAAATTGCGACTTTTGTATAGATAACAATATGTTGATGTAAGATCATTTTTTTTATTAATTATTACGCTTCAAATAATAGCTAGAGTCAAGTTAAGGATCACTGCAAATGTTTTGCGCGACGATCAAATAGGTAGTTAGGCATTTTTTTGTCATATTTTGCTCATTTCTGTTTGACGAATTGCCGAAAACTCCTACATATTGAATATATAATCCTTCGTTGAAGTATCCTTATTTTTTATTTATTAGTTATCTTGAAATTTTAAGCATTGTCAATCCATGTGTCGATCAAAAAGGTAGTTAGTTAATTTTACCTTCTTTAAGTCATTTCTACTCGAAGAACCTTAGGAAAATTGCGACTTTTGTATAGATAACACTATGTTGATGTATAATCATTTTTTTATTTATTATTACGCTTCAAATAATAGCTAAAGTCAAGTTAAGGATCACTGCAAATGTTTGCGCGGCGATCAAATAGGTAGTTAGGCATTTTTTGTCATATTATGCTCCTTTCTGTTTGAGGAATTGCCGAAAACTCCTACATATTGAATATATAATCATTTGTTGAAGTACCCTAATTTTTTATTTATTTGTTATCTTGAAATATTAAGCATTGTCAATCCATGTATCGATCAAATAGGTAGTTAGTTAATTTGACCTTCTTAAAGTTATTTCTTCTCGAAGAACCTTAGGAAAATTGCGACTTTTTTATAGATAACACTATGTTGATGTATGATCATTTTTTTATTAATTATTACGCTTCAAATAATAGCTGGAATCAAGTTAAGGATCACTGCAAATGTTTTGCGTGGCGATTAAATAGGTATTTAGGCATTTTTTGTCATATTATGCTCATTTCTGTTTGACGAAATGCGGAAAACTCCTACCTATTGAATATATAATCCTTTGTTGAAGTACCCTAATTTTTTATTTTTTATTTATCTTTAAATATTAAGCATTGCCAATCCATGTATCGATCAAATAGGTAATTAGTTAATTTGACCTTCTTAAAGTCATTTCTACTCGAAGAACCTTAGGAAAATTGCGACTTTTGTATAGATAACACTATGTTGATGTATGATCATTTTTTTATTAATTATTACGCTTCAAATAATAGCTGGAGTCATGTTAAGGATCACTGCAAATGTTTTGCGCGGCGATCAAATAGGTAGTTAGGCATTTTTTTGTCATATTTTGCTCATTTCTGTTTGAACGAATTGCCGAAAACTCCAACCTATTGAATATATAATCCTTTTGTTGAAGTATCCAAATTTTTTATTTATTAGTTATCTTGAAATATTAAGCATTGTCAATCCATGTATCGATCAAATAGGTAGTTTAGTTAATTTTACCTTCTTAAAGTCATTTCTACTCGAAGAACCTTAGGAAAATTGCGACTTTTGTATAGATAACACTATGTTGATGTATGATCATTTTTTTATTTATTATTACGCTTCAAATAATAGCTAGAGTCAAGTTAAGGATCACTGCAAATGTTTTCCGCGGCGATCGAATAGGTAGTTAGGCATTTTTTGTCATATTTTGCTCATTTCTGTTTGACGAATTGCCGAAAACTCCTACATATTGAATATATAATCCTTTGTTGAAGTAACCTTATTTTTTATTTATTAGTTATCTTGAAATTTTAAGCATTGTCAATCCATGTATCGATCAAATAGGTAGTTAGTTAATTTTTACCTTCTTAAAGTCATTTCTACTCGAAGAACCTTAGGAAAATTGCGACTTTTGTATAGATAACACTATGTTGATGTATGATCATTTTTTTATTTATTATTACGCTTCAAATAATAGCTAGAGTCAAGTTAAGGATCACTGCAAATGTTTTCCGCGGCGATCGAATAGGTAGTTAGGCATTTTTTGTCATATTTTGCTCATTTCTGTATGACGAATTGCCGAAAACTCCTACATATTGAATATATAATCCTTTGTTGAAGTAACCTTATTTTTTATTTATTAGTTATCTTGAAAATTTAAGTATTGTCAATCCATGTATCGATCAAATAGGTAGTTAGTTAATTTTAACTTCTTAAAGTCATTTCTACTCGAAGAACCTTAGGAAAATTGCGACTTTTGTATAGATAACACTGTGTTGATGTATGATCATTTTTTATTTATTATTACGCTTCAAATAATAGCTAGAGTCAAGTTAAGGATCACTGCAAATGTTTTGTGCGGCGATCAAATAGGTAGTTAGGCATTTTTTGTCATAGTATGCTCATTTCTGTTTGACGAATTGCCGAAAACTCCTACCTATTGAATATATAATTCTTTGTTGAAGTACCCTATTTTTTTATTTATTAGTTATCTTTAAATATTAAGCATTGCCAATCCATGTATCGATCAAATGGGTAGTTAGTTAATTTTACCTTCTTAAAGTCATTTCTACTCGAAGAACCTTAGGAAAATTGCGACTTTTGTATAGATAACACTATGTTGATGTATGATCATTTTTATATTAATTATTATGCTTCAAATAATAGCTAGAGTTGAGTTAAGGATCACTGCAAATGTTTTGCGCGGGCGATCAAATAGGTAGTTAGAGCATTTTTTGTCATATTTAGCTCATTTCTGTTTGACGAATTGTCGAAAACTCATACATATTGAATATATAATCCTTTGTTGAAGTATCCTTATTTTTTATTTATTAGTTATCTTGAAATTTTAAGCATTGTCAATCAATGTATCGATCAAATAGGTAGTTAGTGAATTTTTACCTTCTTAAAGTCATTTCTACTCGAAGAACCTTTGGAAAATTGCGACTTTTGTATAGATAACACTATGTTGATGTATAATCATTTTTTTTATGTATTATTACGCTTCAAATAATAGCTAAAGTCAAGTTAAGAATCATTGCAAATGTTTTGCGCGGCGATCAAATAGGTAGTTAGGCATTTTTTGTCATATTATGCTCATTTCTATTTGACGAATTGCCGAAAACTTCTACCTATTGAATATATAATCGTTTTGTTGAAGTACCCTACTTTTTTATTTATTAGTTATCTTTAAATATTAAGCATTGCCAATCCATGTATCGATCAAATAGGTAGTTAGTTAATTTGACCTTCTTAAAGTCATTTCTATTCGAAGAACCTCAGGAAAATTGCGACTTTTTGTATAGATAACACTATGTTGATGTATGATCATTTTTTTTATTAATTATTACGCTTCAAATAATAGCTTGAGTCAAGTTAAGGATCACTGCAAATGTTTTGCGCGGCGATCAAATAGGTAGTTAGGCATTTTTTGTCATATTATGCTCATTTCTATTTGACGAATTGCCGAAAACTCCTACCTATTGAATATATAATCGTTTGTTGAAGTACCCTACTTTTTTATTTATTAGTTATCTTGAAATTTTAAGCATTGTCAATCCATGTATCGATCAAATAGGTTGTTAGTTAATTTTACCTTCTTAAAGTCATTTCTACTCGAAGAACCTTAGGAAAATTGCGACTTTTGTATAGGTAACACTATGTTGATGTATAATCATTTTTTTATTTATTATTACGCTTCAAATAATAGCTAGAGTCAAGTTAAGGATAACTGCAAATGTTTTGCGCGGCGATCAAATAGGTAGTTAGGCATTTTTTGTCATATTAGGCTCATTTCTATTTGACGAATTGCCGAAAACTCCCACCTATTGAATATATAATCCTTTGTTGCAGTACCCTAATTTTTTTATTTATTAGTTTTCTTGAAATATTAAGCATTGTCAATCCATGTATCGATCAAATAGGTTGTTAGTTAATTTTACCTTCTTAAAGTCATTTCTACTCGAAGAACCTTAGGAAAATTGCGACTTTTGTATAGGTAACACTATGTTGATGTATAATCATTTTTTTATTTATTATTACGCTTCAAATAATAGCTAGAGTCAAGTTAAGGATAACTGCAAATGTTTTGCGCGGCGATCAAATAGGTAGTTAGGCATTTTTTGTCATATTAGGCTCATTTCTATTTGACGAATTGCCGAAAACTCCCACCTATTGAATATATAATCCTTTGTTGCAGTACCCTAATTTTTTTATTTATTAGTTTTCTTGAAATTTTAAGCATTGTCAATCAATGTATCGATCAAATAGGTAGTTAGTGAATTTTACCTTCTTAAAGTCATTTCTACTCGAAGAACCTTTGGAAAATTGCGACTTTTGTATAGATAACACTATGTTGATGTATAATCATTTTTTTTATGTATTATTACGCTTCAAATAATAGCTAAATCATTGCAAATGTTTTGCGCGGCGATCAAATAGGTAGTTAGGCATTTTTTGTCATATTATGCTCATTTCTATTTGACGAATTGCCGAAAACTCCTACCTATTGAATATATAATCGTTTGTTGAAGTACCCTACTTTTTTATTTATTAGTTATCTTTAAATATTAAGCATTGCCAATCCATGTATCGATCAAATAGGTAGTTAGTTAATTTGACCTTCTTAAAGTCATTTCTATTCGAAGAACCTCAGGAAAATTGCGACTTTTGTATAGATAACACTATGTTGATGTATGATCATTTTTTTTATTAATTATTACGCTTCAAATAATAGCTTGAGTCAAGTTAAGGATCACTGCAAATGTTTTGCGCGGCGATCAAATAGGTAGTTAGGCATTTTTTGTCATATTATGCTCATTTCTATTTGACGAATTGCCGAAAACTCCTACCTATTGAATATATAATCGTTTGTTGAAGTACCCTACTTTTTTATTTATTAGTTATCTTGAAATTTTAAGCATTGTCAATCCATGTATCGATCAAATAGGTTGTTAGTTAATTTTACCTTCTTAAAGTCATTTCTACTCGAAGAACCTTAGGAAAATTGCGACTTTTGTATAGGTAACACTATGTTGATGTATAATCATTTTTTTATTTATTATTACGCTTCAAATAATAGCTAGAGTCAAGTTAAGGATAACTGCAAATGTTTTGCGCGGCGATCAAATAGGTAGTTAGGCATTTTTTGTCATATTAGGCTCATTTCTATTTGACGAATTGCCGAAAACTCCCACCTATTGAATATATAATCCTTTGTTGCAGTACCCTAATTTTTTATTTATTAGTTTTCTTGAAATATTAAGCATTGTCAATCCATGTATCGATCAAATAGGTTGTTAGTTAATTTGACCTTCTTAAGGTCATTTCTACTCGAAGAACCTTAGGAAAATTGCGACTTTTGTATAGATAAAACTATGTTGGTGTATGCTCATTTTTTTATTAATTATTACGCTTCAAATAATAGCTAGAGTCAAGTTAAGGATCACTGCAAATGTTTTGCGCGGCGATCAAATAGGTAGTTAGGCATTTTTTGTCATATTTTGCTCATTTCTGTTTGACGAATTGCCGAAAACTCCCACCTATTGAATATATAATCCTTTGTTGAAGTATCTTAATTTTTTATTTATTAGTTATCTTGAAATTTTAAGCATTGTCAATCCATGTATCGATCAAATAGGTAGTTAGTTAATTTTACCTTCTTAAAGTAATTTCTACTCGAAGAACCTTAGGAAAATTGCGACTTTTGTATAGATAACACTATGTTGATGTATAATCATTTTTTTATTTATTATTACGCTTCACATAATAGCTAGAGTCAAGTTAAGGATAACTACAAATGTTTTGCGCGACGATCAAATAGGTAGTTAGGCTTTTTTTGTCATATTAGGCTCATTTCTATTTGACGAATTGCCGAAAACTCCCACCTATTGAATATATAATCCTTTGTTGCAGTACCCTAATTTTTTATTTATTAGTTTTCGTGAAATATTAAGCATTGTCAATCCATGTATCGATCAAATAGGTTGTTAGTTAATTTGACCTTCTTAAGGTCATTTCTACTCGAAGAACCTTAGGAAAATTGCGACTTTTGTATAGATAAAACTATGTTGATGTATGCTCATTTTTTTATTAATTATTACGCTTCAAATAATAGCTAGAGTCAAGTTAAGGATCACTGCAAATGTTTTGCGCGGCGATCAAATAGGTAGTTAGTCATTTTTTGTCATATTTTGCTCATTTCTGTTTGACGAATTGCCGAAAACTCCTACATATTGAATATATAATCCTTTGTTGAAGTATCCTAATTTTTTATTTACTAGTTATCTTGAAATTTTAAGCATTGTCAATCAATGTATCGATCAAATAGGTAGTTAGTGAATTTTACCTTCTTAAAGTCATTTCTACTCGAAGAACCTTTGGAAAATTGCGACTTTTGTATAGATAACACTATGTTGATGTATAATCATTTTTTTATGTATTATTACGCTTCAAATAATAGCTAAAGTCAAGTTAAAGATCATTGCAAATGTTTTACGCGGCGATCAAATAGGTAGTTAGGCATTTTTTGTCATATTATGCTCATTTCTATTTGACGAATTGCCGAAAACTCCTACCTATTGAATATATAATCGTTTGTTGAAGTACCCTACTTTTTTATTTATTAGTTATCTTTAAAAATTAAGCATTGCCAATCCATGTATCGATCAAATAGGTAGTTAGTTAATTTGACCTTCTTAAAGTCATTTCTATTCGAAGAACCTTAGGAAAATTGCGAATTTTGTATAGATAACACTATGTTGATGTATGATCATTTTTTTATTAATTATTACGCTTCAAATAATAGCTAGAGTCAAGTTAAGGATCACTGCAAATGTTTTGCGCGGTGATCAAATAGGTAGTTAGGCATTTTTTGTCATATTTTGCTTATTTATGTTTGACGAATTACCGAAAACTCCTACCTATTGAATTTATAATCCTTTGTTGAAGTATCCTAATTTTTTATTTATTAGATATCTTTAAATATTAAGCATTGTCAATCCATGTATCGATCAAATAGGTAGTTAGTTAATGTGACCATCTTAAAGTCAATTCTACTCGTAGAACCTTAGGAAAATTGCGACTTTTGTATAGATAATACTATGTTGATGTCTGATCATTTTTTTATTAATTATTAGGCTTCAAATAATAGCTGGAATCAAGTTAAGGATCACTGCAAATGTTTTGGGTGGCGATCAAATAGGTATTTAGGCATTTTTTGTCATATTTTGCTCATTTCTGTGTGACCAATTGTCGAAAACTTCTACCTATTGAATTTATAATCCTTTGTTGAAGTATCCTAATTTTTTATTTATTAGTTATCTTGAAATATTAAGCATTGTCAATCCATGTATCGATCAAATAGGTAGTTAGTTAATTTTACCTTCTTAAAGTAATTTCTACTCGAAGAACATTAGGAAAATTGCGACTTTTGTATAGATAACACTGTGTTGATGTAGGATCATTTTTTATTTATTATTACGCTTCAAATAATAGCTAGAGTCAAGTTAAGGATAACTGCAAATGTTTTACGCGGCGATCAAATAGGTAGTTAGGCTTTTTTTGTCATATTAGGCTCATTTCTGTTTGACGAATTGCCGAAAACTCCCACCTATTGAATATATAATCCTTTGTTGTAGTACCCTAATTTTTTATGTATTAGTTTTCTTGAAATATTAAGCATTGTCAATCCATGTATCGATCAAATAGGTTGTTAGTTAATTTGACCTTCTTAAGGTCATTTCTACTCGAAGAACCTTAGGAAAATTGCGACTTTTGTATAGATAAAACTATGTTGATGTATGCTCATTTTTTTATTAATTATTACGCTTCAAATAATAGCTAGTGTCAAGTTAAGGATCACTGCAAATGTTTTGCGCGGCGATCAAATAGGTAGTTAGTCATTTTTTGTCATATTTTGCTCATTTCTGTTTGATGAATTGCCGAAAACACCCACCTATTGAATATATAATCCTTTGTTGAAGTATCCTAATTTTTTATTTATTAGTTATCTTGAAATTTTAAGCATTGTCAATCCATGTATCGATCAAATAGGTAGTTAGTTAATTTTACCTTCTTAAAGTCATTTCTACTAGAAGAACCTTAGGAAAATTGCGACTTTTGTATAGATAACACTATGTTGATGTATAATCATTTTTTTATTTATTATTACACTTCAAATAATAGCTAAATTCAAGTTAAGGATCACTGCAAATGTTTTGCGCGGCGATCAAATAGGTATTTAGGCATTTTTTGTCATATTATGCTCCTTTCTGTTTGAGGAAGTGCCGAAAACTCCTACATATTGAATATATAATCATTTGTTGAAGTACCCTAATTTTTTATTTGTTTGTTATCTTGAAATATTAAGCATTGTCAATCCATGTATCGATCAAATAGGTAGTTAGTTAATTTGACCTTCTTAAAGTTATTTCTACTCGAAGAACCTTAGGAAAATTGCGACTTTTTTTTATAGATAACACTATGTTGATGTATGATCATTTTTTTATTAATTATTACGCTTCAAATAATAGCTAGAGTCAAGTTATGGATCACTGCAAATATTTTGCGCGGCGATCAAATATGTAGTTAGGCATTTTTTGTCATATTATGGTCATTTCTATTTGACGAATTGCCGAGAACTCCTACCTATTGAATATATAATTCTTCGTTGAAGTACCTAATTTTTTATTTATTAGTTTTCTTTAAATATTAAGCATTGTCAATCCATGTATCGATCAAATAGGTAGTTAGTTAATGTGACCTTCTTAAAGTCAATTCTACTCGTAGAACCTTAGGAAAATTGCGACTTTTGTATAGATAATACTATGTTGATGTATGATCATTTTTTTATTAATTATTACGCTTCAAATAATAGCTGGAATCAAGTTAAGGATCACTGCAAATGTTTTGGGTGGCGATCAAATAGGTATTTAGGCATTTTTTGTCATATTTTGCTCATTTCTGTGTGACCAATTGTCGAAAACTTCTACCTATTGAATTTATAATCCTTTGTTGAAGTATCCTAATATTTTATTTATTAGTTATCTTGAAATATTAAGCATTGTCAATCCATGTATCGATCAAATAGGTAGTTAGTTAATTTTACCTTCTTAAAGTCATTTCTACTCGAAGAACCTTAGGAAAATTGCGACTTTTGTATAGAAAACACTGTGTTGATGTATGATCATTTTTTATTTATTATTACGCTTCAAATAATAGCTGGAGTCAAGTTAAGGATCACTGCAAATGTTTTGCGCGGCGATCAAATATGTAGTTAGGCATTTTTTGTCATAGTATGCTCATTTCTGTTTGACGAATTGCCGAAAACTCCTACCTATTGAATATATAATTCTTTGTTGAAGTACCCTATTTTTTTATTTATTAGTTATATTTAAATATTAAGCATTGTCAATCCATGTATCGATCAAATGGGTAGTTAGTTAATTTTACCTTCTTAAAGTCATTTCTACTCGAAGAACCTTAGGAAAATTGCGACTTTTGTATATATAACACTATGTTGATGTATGATCATTTTTATATTAATTATTATGCTTCAAATAATAGCTAGAGTCAAGTTAAGGATCACTGCAAATGTTTTGCGCGGCGATCAAATAGGTAGTTAGGCATTTTTTGTCATATTTTGCTCTTTTCTGTTTGACGAATTGCCGAAAACTCCAACATATTGAATATATAATCCTTTGTTGAAGTATCCTTATTTTTTATTTATTAGTTATCTTGAAATTTTAAGCATTTTCAATCAATGTATCGATCAAATAGGTAGTTAGTGAATTTTACCTTCTTAAAGTCATTTCTACTCGAAGAACCTTTGGAAAATTGCGACTTTTGTATAGATAACACTATGTTGATGTATAATCATTTTTTTATGAATTATTACGCTTCAAATAATAGCTAAAGTCAAGTTAAAAATCATTGCAATTGTTTTGCGCGGCGATCAAATTGGTAGTTAGGCATTTTTTGTCATATTATGCTCATTTCTATTTGACGAATTGCCGAAAACTCCTACCTATTGAATATATAATCGTTTGTTGAAGTACCCTACTTTTTTATTTATTAGTTATCTTTAAATATTAAGCATTGCCAATCCATGTATCGATCAAATAGGTAGTTAGTTAATTTGATCTTCTTAAAGTCATTTCTATTCGAAGAACCTTAGGAAAATTACGACTTTTGTATAGATAACACTATGTTGATGTATGATCATTTTTTTATTAATTATTACGCTTCAAATAATAGCTAGAGTCAAGTTAAGGATCACTGCAAATGTTTTGCGCGGTGATCAAATAGGTAGTTAGGCATTTTTTGTCATATTTTGCTTATTTCTGTTTGACGAATTACCGAAAACTCCTACCTATTGAATTTATAATCCTTTGTTGAAGTATCCTAATTTTTTATTTATTAGTTATCTTGAAATTTTAAGCATTGTCAATCCATGTATCGATCAAATAGGTTGTTAGTTAATTTTACCTTCTTAAAGTCATTTCTACTCGAAGAACCTTAGGAAAATTGCGACTTTTGTATAGATAAAACTATGTTGATGTATAATCATTTTTTTATTTATTATTACGCTTCAAATAATAGCTAGAGTCAAGTTAAGGATAACTGCACATGTTTTGCGCGGCGATCAAATAGGTAGTTAGGCATTTTTTGTCATATTAGGCTCATTTTTGTTTGACGAATTGCCGAAAACTCCTACCTATTGAATATATAATCCTTTGTTGCAGTACCCTAATTTTTTATTTATTAGTTTTCTTGAAATATTAAGCATTGTCAATCCATGTATCGATCAAATAGGTTGTTAGTTAATTTGACCTTCTTAAGGTCATTTCTACTCGAAGAACCTTAGGAAAATTGCGACTTTTGTATAGATAAAACTATGTTGATGTATAATCATTTTTTTATTAATTATTACACTTCAAATAATAGCTAAAGTCAAGTTAAGGATCACTGCAAATGTTTTGCGCGGCGATCAAATAGGTAGTTAGGCATTTTTTGTCATATTTTGCTCATTTCTGTTTGACGAATTGCCGAAAACTCCCACCTATTGAATATACAATCCTTTGTTGAAGTATCTTAATTTTTTATTTATTAGTTATCTTGAAATTTTAAGCATTGTCAATCCATGTATCGATCAAATAGGTAGTTAGTTAATTTTACCTTATTAAAGTCATTTCTACTCGAAGAACCTTAGGAAAATTGCGACTTTTGTATAGATAACACTATGTTGATGTATAATCATTTTTTTATTTATTATTACGCTTCAAATAATAGCTGGAATCAAGTTAAGGATCACTGCAAATGTTTTGCGTGGCGATCAAATAGGTATTTAGGCATTTTTTGTCATATTTTGCTCATTTCTGTGTGACCAATTGCCGAAAACTTCTACCTATTGAATTTATAATCCTTTGTTGAAGTATCCTAATTTTTTATTTATTAGTTATCTTGAAATATTAAGCATTGTCAATCCATGTATCGATCAAATAGGTAGTTAGTTAATTTTACCTTCTTAAAGTCATTTCTACTCGAAGAACCTTAGGAAAATTGCGACTTTTGTATAGATAATACTATGTTGATGTATAATCATTTTTTTATTTATTATTACGTTTCAAATAATAGCTAAAGTCAAGTTAAGGATCACTGCAAATATTTTTGCGCGGTGATCAAATAGGTAGTTTGTCATTTTTTGTCATATTTTGCTCATTTCTGTTTGACGAATTACCGAAAACTCCTACCTATTGAATATATAATCCTTTGTTGATGTATCCTAATTTTTTATTTATTAGTTATCTTGAAATTTTAAGCATTGTCAATCCATGTATCGATCAAATAGGTAGTTAGTTAATTTTACCTTCTTAAAGTCATTTCTACTTGAAAAACCTTAGGAAAATTGCGACTTTTGTATAGATAACACTATGTTGATGTATAATCATTTTTTCGTTTATTATTACGCTTCAAATAATAGCTAGAGTCAAGTTAAGGATCACTGCAAATGTTTTGCGCGGCGATCAAATATGTAGTTAGGCATTTTTTGTCATATTAGGCTCATTTCTGTTTGACGAATTGCCAAAAACTCCCACCTATTGATTATATAATCCTTTCTTGCAGTACCCTAATTTTTTATTTATTAGTTTTCTTGAAATATTAAGCATTGTCAATCCATGTATCGATCAAATAGGTTGTTAGTTAATTTGACCTTCTTAAGGTCATTTCTACTCGAAGAACCTTAGGAAAATTGTGACTTTTGAATAGATAACACTATGTTGACGTATGATCATTTCTTTATTAATTATTACGCTTCAAATAATAGCTAGAGTCAAATTAAGGATCACTGCAAATGTTTTGCGCGGCGATCAAATAGGAAGTTAGGCATTTTTTGTCATATTTTGCTCATTACTGTTTGACGAATTGCCGAAAACTCCCACCTATTGAATATATAATCCTTTATTGAAGTATCATAATTTTTTATTAATTAGTTATCTTGAAATTTTAAGTATTGTCAATCCATGTATCGATCAAATAGGTAGTTAGTTAATTTTACCTTCTTAAAGTCATTTCTACTCGAAGAACCTTAGGAAAATTGCGACTTTTGTATAGATAACACTATGTTGATGTATAATCTTTTTTTTATTTATTATTACGCTTCAAATAATAGCTAAAGTCAAGTTAAGGATCACTGCAAATGTTTTGCGCGGCGATCAAATTGGTAGTTAGGCATTTTTTTGTCATATTATGCTCCTTTCTGTTTGACGAATTGCCGAAAACTCTTACCTATTGAATATATAATCATTTGTTGAAGTACCCTAATTTTTTATTTATTTGTTATCTTGAAATATTAAGCATTGTCAATCAATGTATCGATCAAATAGGTAGTTAGTTAATTTGACCTTCTTAAAGTTATTTCTACTCGAAGAACCTTAGGAAAATTGCGACTTTTTTTTATAGATAACACTATGTTGATGTATCATAATTTTTTTATTAATTATTACGCTTCAAATAATAGCTAGAGTCAAGTTATGGATCACTGCAAATATTTTGCGCGGCGATCAAATAGGTAGTTAGGCATTTTTTGTCATATTATGCTCAGTTCTGTTTGACGAATTGCCGAGAACTCCTTCCTATTGAATATATAATCCTTTGTTGAATTACCTAATTATTTATTTAGTAGTTATCTTTAAATATTAAGCATTGTCAATCCATGTATCGATCAAATAGGTAGTTAGTTAATGTGACCTTCTTAAAGTCAATTCTACTCGTAGAACCTTAGGAAAATTGTGACTTTTGTATAGATAATACTATGTTGATGTATGATCATTTTTTTATTAATTATTACGCTTCAAATAATAGCTGGAATCAAGTTAAGGATCACTGCAAATGTTTTGCGTGGCGATCAAATAGGTATTTAGGCATTTTTTGTCATATTAGGCTCATTTCTGTTTGACGAATTGCCAAAAACTCCCACCTATTGAATATATAATCCTTTGTTGCAGTACCCTAATTATTTATTTATTAGTTATCTTTAAATATTAAGCATTGTCAATCCATGTATCGATCCAATAGGTTGTTAGTTAATTTGACCTTCTTAAGGTCATTTCTACTCGAAGAACCTTAGGAAAATTGCGACTTTTGTATAGATAACACTATGTTGACGTATGATCATTTCTTTATTAATTATTACGCTTCAAATAATAGCTAGAGTCAAGTTAAGGATCACTGCAAATGTTTTGCGCGGCGATCAAATAGGTAGTTAGGCATTTTTTGTCATATTTTGCTCATTTCTGTTTGACGAATTGCCGAAAACTCCCACCTATTGAATATATAATGATTTGTTGAAGTATCCTAATTTTTTATTTATTAGTTATCTTGAAATTTTAAGCATTGTCAATCAATGTATCGATCAAATAGGTAGTTAGTGAATTTTACCTTCTTAAAGTCATTTCTACTCGAAGAACCTTTGGAAAATTGCGACTTTTGTATAGATAACACTATGTTGATGTATAATCATTTTTTTATGTATTATTAGGATTCAAATAATAGCTAAAGTCAAGTTAAGGATCAATGCAAATGTTTTTGCGCGGCGATCAAATAGGTAGTTAGTCATTTTTTGTCATATTATGCTCATTTCTATTTGATGAATTGCCGAAAACTCCTTCCTATTGAATATATAATCGTTTGTTGAAGTACCCTACTTTTTTATTTATTAGTTATCTTTAAATATTAAGCATTGCCAATCCAGGTATCGATCAAATAGGTCGTTAGTTAATTTGACCTTCTTAAAGTCATTTCTATTCGAAGAACCTTAGGAAAATTGCGACTTTTGTATAGATAACACTATGTTGATGTATGATCATTTTTTTATTAATTATTATGCTTCAAATAATAGCTTGAGTCAAGTTAAGGGTCACTGCAAATGTTTTGCGCGGTGATCAAATAGGTAGTTAGGCATTTTTTGTCATATTTTGCTTATTTCTGTTTGACGAATTACCGAAAACTCCTACCTATTGAATTTATAATCCTTTGTTGAAGTATCCTAATTTTTTATTTATTAGTTATCTTGAAATTTTAAGCATTGTCAATCCATGTATCGATCAAATAGGTTGTTAGTTAATTTGACCTTCTTAAGGTCATTTCTACTCGAAGAACCTTAGGAAAATTGTGACTTTTGAATAGATAACACTATGTTGACGTATGATCATTTCTTTATTAATTATTACGCTTCAAATAATAGCTAGAGTCAAGTTAAGGATCACTGCAAATGTTTTGCGCGGCGATCAAATAGGAAGTTAGGCATTTTTTGTCATATTTTGCTCATTTCTGTTTGACGAATTGCCGAAAACTCCCACCTATTGAATATATAATCCTTTATTGAAGTATCCTAATTTTTTATTTATTAGTTATCTTGAAATTTTAAGTATTGTCAATCCATGTATCGATCAAATAGGTAGTTAGTTAATTTTACCTTCTTAAAGTCATTTCTACTCGAAGAACCTTAGGAAAATTGCGACTTTTGTATAGATAACACTATGTTGATGTATAATCTTTTTTTTATTTATTATTACGCTTCAAATAATAGCTAAAGTCAAGTTAAGGATCAGTGCAAATGTTTTGCGCGGCGATCAAATAGGTAGTTAGGCATTTTTTTGTCATATTATGCTCCTTTCTGTTTGACGAATTGCCGAAAACTCCTACCTATTTAATATATAATCATTTGTTGAAGTGCCCTAATTTTTTATTTATTTGTTATCTTGAAATATTAAGCATTGTCAATCAATGTATCGATCAAATAGGTAGTTAGTTAATTTGACCTTCTTAAAGTTATTTCTACTCGAAGAACCTTAGGAAAATTGCGACTTTTTTTTTATAGATAACACTATGTTGATGTATCATCATTTTTTTATTAATTATTACGCTTCAAATAATAGCTAGAGTCAAGTTATGGATCACTGCAAATATTTTGCGCGGCGATCAAATAGGTAGTTAGGCATTTTTTGTCATATTATGCTCAGTTCTGTTTGACGAATTGCCGAGAACTCCTTCCTATTGAATATATAATCCTTTGTTGAATTACCTAATTTTTTATTTAGTAGTTATCTTTAAATATTAAGCATTGTCAATCCATGTATCGATCAAATAGGTAGTTAGTTAATGTGACCTTCTTAAAGTCAATTCTACTCTTAGAACCTTAGGAAAATTGTGACTTTTGTATAGATAATACTATGTTGATGTATGATCATTTTTTTATTAATTATTACGCTTCAAATAATAGCTGGAATCAAGTTAAGGATCACTGCAAATGTTTTGCGTGGCGATCAAATAGGTATTTAGGCATTTTTTGTCATATTAGGCTCATTTCTGTTTGACGAATTGCCAAAAACTCCCACCTATTGAATATATAATCCTTTGTTGCAGTACCCTAATTTTTTATTTATTAGTTATCTTTAAATATTAAGCATTGTCAATCCATGTATCGATCCAATAGGTTGTTAGTTAATTTGACCTTCTTAAGGTCATTTCTACTCGAAGAACCTTAGGAAAATTGCGACTTTTGTATAGATAACACTATGTTGACGTATGATCATTTCTTTATTAATTATTACGCTTCAAATAATAGCTAGAGTCAAGTTAAGGATCACTGCAAATGTTTTGCGCGGCGATCAAATAGGTATTTAGGCATTTTTTGTCATATTTTGCTCATTTCTGTTTGACGAATTGCCGAAAACTCCCACCTATTGAATATATAATGATTTGTTGAAGTATCCTAATTTTTTATTTATTAGTTATCTTGAAATTTTAAGCATTGTCAATCAATGTATCGATCAAATAGGTAGTTAGTGAATTTTACCTTCTTAAAGTCATTTCTACTCGAAGAACCTTTGGAAAATTGCGACTTTTGTATAGATAACACTATGTTGATGTATAATCATTTTTTATGTATTATTACGATTCAAATAATAGCTAAAGTCAAGTTAAGGATCAATGCAAATGTTTTTGCGCGGCGATCAAATAGGTAGTTAGGCATTTTTTGTCATATTATGCTCATTTCTATTTGACGAATTGCCGAAAACTCCTTCCTATTGAATATATAATCGTTTGTTGAAGTACCCTACTTTTTTATTTATTAGTTTTCTTGAAATATTAAGCATTGTCAATCCATGTATCGATCAAATAGGTTGTTAGTTAATTTGACCTTCTTAAGGTCATTTCTACTCGAAGAACCTTAGGAAAATTGCGACTTTTGTATAGATAACACTATGTTGATGTATGATCATTTTTTTATTAATTATTATGCTTCAAATAATAGCTTGAGTCAAGTTAAGGATCACTGCAAATGTTTTGCGCGGTGATCAAATAGGTAGTTAGGCATTTTTTGTCATATTTTGCTTATTTCTGTTTGACGAATAACCGAAAACTCCTACCTATTGAATTTATAATCCTTTGTTGAAGTATCCTAATTTTTTATTTATTAGTTATCTTGAAATTTTAAGCATTGTCAATCCATGTATCGATCAAATAGGTTGTTAGTTAATTTTACCTTCTTAAAGTCTATTCTACTCGTAGAACCTTAGGAAAATTGTGACTTTTGTATAGATAATACTATGTTGATGTATGATCATTTTTTTATTAATTATTATGCTACAAATAATAGCTGGAATCAAGTTAAGGATCACTGCAAATGTTTTGCGTGGCGATCAAATAGGTATTTAGGCATTTTTTGTCATATTAGGCTCATTTCTGTTTGACGAATTGCCAAAAACTCCCACCTATTGAATATATAATCCTTTGTTGCAGTACCCTAATTTTTTATTTATTAGTTATCTTTAAATATTAAGCATTGTCAATCCATGTATCGATCCAATAGGTTGTTAGTTAATTTGACCTTCTTAAGGTCATTTCTACTCGAAGAACCTTAGGAAAATTGCGACTTTTGTATAGATAACACTATGTTGACGTATGATCATTTCTTTATTAATTATTACGCTTCAAATAATAGCTAGAGTCAAGTTAAGGATCACTGCAAATGTTTTGCGCGGCGATCAAATAGGTAGTTAGGCATTTTCTGTTATATTTTGCTCATTTCTGTTTGACGAATTGCCGAAAACTCCCACCAATTGAATATATAATGATTTATTGAAGTATCCTAATTTTTTATTTACTAGTTATCTTGAAATTTTAAGCATTGTCAATCAATGTATCGATCAAATAGGTAGTTAATGAATTTTACCTTCTTAAAGTCATTTCTACTCGAAGAACCTTTGGAAAATTGCGACTTTTGTATAGATAACACTATGTTGATGTATAATCATTTTTTTATGTATTATTACGCTTCAAATAATAGCTAAAGTCAAGTTAAAGATCATTGCAAATGTTTTACGCGGCGATCAAATAGGTAGTTAGGCATTTTTTGTCATATTATGCTCATTTCTATTTGACGAATTGCCGAAAACTCCTACCTATTGAATATATAATCGTTTGTTGAAGTACCCTACTTTTTTATTTATTAGTTATCTTTAAATATTAAGCATTTCCAATCCATGTATCGATCAAATAGGTAGTTAGTTAATTTGACCTTCTTAAAGTCATTTCTATTCGAAAAACCTTAGGAAAATTGCGAATTTTGTATAGATAACACTATGTTGATGTATTATCATTTTTTTATTAATTATTACGCTTCAAATAATATCTAGAGTCAAGTTAAGGATCACTGCAAATGTTTTGCGCGGTGATCAAATAGGTAGTTAGGCATTTTTTGTCATATTTTGCTTATTTCTGTTTGACGAATTACCGAAAACTCCTACCTATTGAATTTATAATCCTTTGTTGAAGTATCCTAATTTTTTATTTATTAGTTATCTTGAAATTTTAAGCATTGTCAATCCATGTATCGATCAAATAGGTTGTTAGTTAATTTTACCATCTTAAAGTCATTTCTACTCGAAGAACCTTAGGAAAATTGCGACTTTTGTATAGATAACACTATGTTGATGTATAATCATTTTTTTATTTATTATTACGCTTCAAATAATAGCTAGAGTCAAGTTATGGATCACTGCATATATTTTGCGCGGCGATCAAATAGGTAGTTAGGCATTTTTTGTCATATTTTGCTCATTTCTGTTTGACGAATTGCCGAAAACTCCCACCTATTGAATATATAATCCTTTGTTGAAGTATCCCAATTTTTTATTTATTAGTTATCTTGAAATTTTAATCATTGTCAATCCATGTATCGATCAAATAGGTAGTTAGTTAATTTTACCTTCTTAAAGTCATTTCTACTCGAAGAACCTTAGGAAAATTGTGACTTTTGTATAGATAACACTATGTTGATGTATAATCATTTTTTTATTTATTATTACGCTTCAAATAATAGCTAAAGTCAAGTTAAGGATCACAGCAAATGTTTTGCGCAGCGATCAAATAGGTAGTTAGGCATTTTTTGTCATATTATGCTCCTTTCTGTTTGAGGAATTGCCGAAAACTCCTACATATTGAATATATAATCATTTGTTGAAGTACCCTAATTTTTTATTTATTTGTTATCTTGAAATATTAAGCATTGTCAATCCATGTATCGATCAAATAGGTAGTTAGTTAATTTGACCTTCTTAAAGTCATTTCTATTCGAAGAACCTTAGGAAAATTGCGAATTTTGTATAGATAACACTATGTTGATGTATGATCATTTTTTTATTAATTATTATGCTTCAAATAATAGCTTGAGTCAAGTTAAGGATCACTGCAAATGTTTTGCGCGGTGATCAAATAGGTAGTTAGGCATTTTTTGTCATATTTTGCTTATTTCTGTTTGACGAATTACCGAAAACTCCTACCTATTGAATTTATAATCCTTTGTTGAAGTATCCTAATTTTTTATTTATTAGTTATCTTGAAATTTTAAGCATTGTCAATCCATGTATCGATCAAATAGGTTGTTAGTTAATTTGACCTTCTTAAGGTCATTTCTACTCGAAGAACCTTAGGAAAATTGTGACTTTTGAATAGATAACACTATGTTGACGTATGATCATTTCTTTATTAATTATTACGCTTCAAATAATAGCTAGAGTCAAGTTAAGGATCACTGCAAATGTTTTGCGCGGCGATCAAATAGGAAGTTAGGCATTTTTTGTCATATTTTGCTCATTTCTTTTTGACGAATTGCCGAAAACTCCCACCTATTGAATATATAATCCTTTATTGAAGTATCCTAATTTTTTATTTATTAGTTATCTTGAAATTTTAAGTATTGTCAATCCATGTATCGATCAAATAGGTAGTTAGTTAATTTTACCTTCTTAAAGTCATTTCTACTCGAAGAACCTTAGGAAAATTGCGACTTTTGTATAGATAACACTATGTTGATGTATAATCTTTTTTTTATTTATTATTACGCTTCAAATAATAGCTAAAGTCAAGTTAAGGATCGGTGCAAATGTTTTGCGCGGCGATCAAATAGGTAGTTAGGCATTTTTTTGTCATATTATGCTCCTTTCTGTTTGACGAATTGCCGAAAACTCCTACCTATTTAATATATAATCATTTGTTGAAGTGCCCTAATTTTTTATTTATTTGTTATCTTGAAATATTAAGCATTGTCAATCAATGTATCGATCAAATAGGTAGTTAGTTAATTTGACCTTCTTAAAGTTATTTCTACTCGAAGAACCTTAGGAAAATTGCGACTTTTTTTTTATAGATAACACTATGTTGATGTATCATCATTTTTTTATTAATTATTACGCTTCAAATAATAGCTAGAGTCAAGTTATGGATCACTGCAAATATTTTGCGCGGCGATCAAATAGGTAGTTAGGCATTTTTTGTCATATTATGCTCAGTTCTGTTTGACGAATTGCCGAGAACTCCTTCCTATTGAATATATAATCCTTTGTTGAATTACCTAATTTTTTATTTAGTAGTTATCTTTAAATATTAAGCATTGTCAATCCATGTATCGATCAAATAGGTAGTTAGTTAATGTGACCTTCTTAAAGTCAATTCTACTCTTAGAACCTTAGGAAAATTGTGACTTTTGTATAGATAATACTATGTTGATGTATGATCATTTTTTTATTAATTATTACGCTTCAAATAATAGCTGGAATCAAGTTAAGGATCACTGCAAATGTTTTGCGTGGCGATCAAATAGGTATTTAGGCATTTTTTGTCATATTAGGCTCATTTCTGTTTGACGAATTGCCAAAAACTCCCACCTATTGAATATATAATCCTTTGTTGCAGTACCCTAATTTTTTATTTATTAGTTATCTTTAAATATTAAGCATTGTCAATCCATGTATCGATCCAATAGGTTGTTAGTTAATTTGACCTTCTTAAGGTCATTTCTACTCGAAGAACCTTAGGAAAATTGCGACTTTTGTATAGATAACACTATGTTGACGTATGATCATTTCTTTATTAATTATTACGCTTCAAATAATAGCTAGAGTCAAGTTAAGGATCACTGCAAATGTTTTGCGCGGCGATCAAATAGGTATTTAGGCATTTTTTGTCATATTTTGCTCATTTCTGTTTGACGAATTGCCGAAAACTCCCACCTATTGAATATATAATGATTTGTTGAAGTATCCTAATTTTTTATTTATTAGTTATCTTGAAATTTTAAGCATTGTCAATCAATGTATCGATCAAATAGGTAGTTAGTGAATTTTACCTTCTTAAAGTCATTTCTACTCGAAGAACCTTTGGAAAATTGCGACTTTTGTATAGATAACACTATGTTGATGTATAATCATTTTTTATGTATTATTACGATTCAAATAATAGCTAAAGTCAAGTTAAGGATCAATGCAAATGTTTTTGCGCGGCGATCAAATAGGTAATTAGGCATTTTTTGTCATATTATGCTCATTTCTATTTGACGAATTGCCGAAAACTCCTTCCTATTGAATATATAATCGTTTGTTGAAGTACCCTACTTTTTTATTTATTAGTTTTCTTGAAATATTAAGCATTTCCAATCCATGTATCGATCAAATAGGTTGTTAGTTAATTTGACCTTCTTAAGGTCATTTCTACTCGAAGAACCTTAGGAAAATTGCGACTTTTGTATAGATAACACTATGTTGATGTATGATCATTTTTTTATTAATTATTATGCTTCAAATAATAGCTTGAGTCAAGTTAAGGATCACTGCAAATGTTTTGCGCGGTGATCAAATAGGTAGTTAGGCATTTTTTGTCATATTTTGCTTATTTCTGTTTGACGAATAACCGAAAACTCCTACCTATTGAATTTATAATCCTTTGTTGAAGTATCCTAATTTTTTATTTATTAGTTATCTTGAAATTTTAAGCATTGTCAATCCATGTATCGATCAAATAGGTTGTTAGTTAATTTTACCTTCTTAAAGTCTATTCTACTCGTAGAACCTTAGGAAAATTGTGACTTTTGTATAGATAATACTATGTTGATGTATGATCATTTTTTTATTAATTATTACGCTACAAATAATAGCTGGAATCAAGTTAAGGATCACTGCAAATGTTTTGCGTGGCGATCAAATAGGTATTTAGGCATTTTTTGTCATATTAGGCTCATTTCTGTTTGACGAATTGCCAAAAACTCCCACCTATTGAATATATAATCCTTTGTTGCAGTACCCTAATTTTTTATTTATTAGTTATCTTTAAATATTAAGCATTGTCAATCCATGTATCGATCCAATAGGTTGTTAGTTAATTTGACCTTCTTAAGGTCATTTCTACTCGAAGAACCTTAGGAAAATTGCGACTTTTGTATAGATAACACTATGTTGACGTATGATCATTTCTTTATTAATTATTACGCTTCAAATAATAGCTAGAGTCAAGTTAAGGATCACTGCAAATGTTTTGCGCGGCGATCAAATAGGTAGTTAGGCATTTTCTGTTATATTTTGCTCATTTCTGTTTGACGAATTGCCGAAAACTCCCACCAATTGAATATATAATGATTTATTGAAGTATCCTAATTTTTTATTTACTAGTTATCTTGAAATTTTAAGCATTGTCAATCAATGTATCGATCAAATAGGTAGTTAATGAATTTTACCTTCTTAAAGTCATTTCTACTCGAAGAACCTTTGGAAAATTGCGACTTTTGTATAGATAACACTATGTTGATGTATAATCATTTTTTTATGTATTATTACGCTTCAAATAATAGCTAAAGTCAAGTTAAAGATCATTGCAAATGTTTTACGCGGCGATCAAATAGGTAGTTAGGCATTTTTTGTCATATTATGCTCATTTCTATTTGACGAATTGCCGAAAACTCCTACCTATTGAATATATAATCGTTTGTTGAAGTACCCTACTTTTTTATTTATTAGTTATCTTTAAATATTAAGCATTTCCAATCCATGTATCGATCAAATAGGTAGTTAGTTAATTTGACCTTCTTAAAGTCATTTCTATTCGAAAAACCTTAGGAAAATTGCGAATTTTGTATAGATAACACTATGTTGATGTATTATCATTTTTTTATTAATTATTACGCTTCAAATAATATCTAGAGTCAAGTTAAGGATCACTGCAAATGTTTTGCGCGGTGATCAAATAGGTAGTTAGGCATTTTTTGTCATATTTTGCTTATTTCTGTTTGACGAATTACCGAAAACTCCTACCTATTGAATTTATAATCCTTTGTTGAAGTATCCTAATTTTTTATTTATTAGTTATCTTGAAATTTTAAGCATTGTCAATCCATGTATCGATCAAATAGGTTGTTAGTTAATTTTACCATCTTAAAGTCATTTCTACTCGAAGAACCTTAGGAAAATTGCGACTTTTGTATAGATAACACTATGTTGATGTATAATCATTTTTTTATTTATTATTACGCTTCAAATAATAGCTAGAGTCAAGTTATGGATCACTGCATATATTTTGCGCGGCGATCAAATAGGTAGTTAGGCATTTTTTGTCATATTTTGCTCATTTCTGTTTGACGAATTGCCGAAAACTCCCACCTATTGAATATATAATCCTTTGTTGAAGTATCCCAATTTTTTATTTATTAGTTATCTTGAAATTTTAATCATTGTCATTCCATGTATCGATCAAATAGGTAGTTAGTTAATTTTACCTTCTTAAAGTCATTTCTACTCGAAGAACCTTAGGAAAATTGTGACTTTTGTATAGATAACACTATGTTGATGTATAATCATTTTTTTATTTATTATTACGCTTCAAATAATAGCTAAAGTCAAGTTAAGGATCACAGCAAATGTTTTGCGCAGCGATCAAATAGGTAGTTAGGCATTTTTTGTCATATTATGCTCCTTTCTGTTTGAGGAATTGCCGAAAACTCCTACATATTGAATATATAATCATTTGTTGAAGTACCCTAATTTTTTATTTATTTGTTATCTTGAAATATTAAGCATTGTCAATCCATGTATCGATCAAATAGGTAGTTAGTTAATTTGACCTTCTTAAAGTCATTTCTATTCGAAGAACCTTAGGAAAATTGCGAATTTTGTATAGATAACACTATGTTGATGTATGATCATTTTTTTATTAATTATTATGCTTCAAATAATTGCTTGAGTCAAGTTAAGGATCACTGCAAATGTTTTGCGCGGTGATCAAATAGGTAGTTAGGCATTTTTTGTCATATTTTGCTTATTTCTGTTTGACGAATTACCGAAAACTCCTACCTATTGAATTTATAATCCTTTGTTGAAGTATCCTAATTTTTTATTTATTAGTTATCTTGAAATTTTAAGCATTGTCAATCCATGTATCGATCAAATAGGTTGTTAGTTAATTTGACCTTCTTAAGGTCATTTCTACTCGAAGAACCTTAGGAAAATTGTGACTTTTGAATAGATAACACTATGTTGACGTATGATCATTTCTTTATTAATTATTACGCTTCAAATAATAGCTAGAGTCAAGTTAAGGATCACTGCAAATGTTTTGCGCGGCGATCAAATAGGAAGTTAGGCATTTTTTGTCATATTTTGCTCATTTCTTTTTGACGAATTGCCGAAAACTCCCACCTATTGAATATATAATCCTTTATTGAAGTATCCTAATTTTTTATTTATTAGTTATCTTGAAATTTTAAGTATTGTCAATCCATGTATCGATCAAATAGGTAGTTAGTTAATTTTACCTTCTTAAAGTCATTTCTACTCGAAGAACCTTAGGAAAATTGCGACTTTTGTATAGATAACACTATGTTGATGTATAATCTTTTTTTTATTTATTATTACGCTTCAAATAATAGCTAAAGTCAAGTTAAGGATCGGTGCAAATGTTTTGCGCGGCGATCAAATTGGTAGTTAGGCATTTTTTTGTCATATTATGCTCCTTTCTGTTTGACGAATTGCCGAAAACTCCTACCTATTGTATATATAATCATTTGTTGAAGTACCCTAATTTTTTATTTATTTGTTATCTTGAAATATTAAGCATTGTCAATCAATGTATCGATCAAATAGGTAGTTAGTTAATTTGACTTTCTTAAAGTTATTTCTACTCGAAGAACCTTAGGAAAATTGCGACTTTTTTTTTATAGATAACACTATGTTGATGTATCATCATTTTTTTATTAATTATTACGCTTCAAATAATAGCTAGAGTCAAGTTATGGATCACTGCAAATATTTTGCGCGGCGATCAAATAGGTAGTTAGGCATTTTTTGTCATATTATGCTCAGTTCTGTTTGACGAATTGCCGAGAACTCCTTCCTATTGAATATATAATCCTTTGTTGAATTACCTAATTTTTTATTTAGTAGTTATCTTTAAATATTAAGCATTGTCAATCCATGTATCGATCAAATAGGTAGTTAGTTAATGTGACCTTCTTAAAGTCAATTCTACTCGTAGAACCTTAGGAAAATTGCGACTTTTGTATAGATAACACTATGTTGACGTATGATCATTTCTTTATTAATTATTACGCTTCAAATAATAGCTAGAGTCAAGTTAAGGATCACTGCAAATGTTTTGCGCGGCGATCAAATAGGTAGTTAGGCATTTTTTGTCATATTTTGCTCGTTTCTGTTTGACGAATTGCCGAAAACTCCCACCTATTGAATATATAATGATTTGTTGAAGTATCCTAATTTTTTATTTATTAGTTATCTTGAAATTTTAAGCTTTGTCAATCAATGTATCGATCAAATAGGTAGTTAGTGAATTTTACCTTCTTAAAGTCATTTCTACTCGAAGAACCTTTGGAAAATTGCGACTTTTGTATAGATAACACTATGTTGATGTATAATCATTTTTTATGTATTATTACGATTCAAATAATAGCTAAAGTCAAGTTAAGGATCAATGCAAATGTTTTTGCGCGGCGATCAAATAGGTAGTTAGGCATTTTTTGTCATATTATGCTCATTTCTATTTGACGAATTGCCGAAAACTCCTTCCTATTGAATATATAATCGTTTGTTGAAGTACCCTACTTTTTTATTTATTAGTTTTCTTGAAATATTAAGCATTGTCAATCCATGTATCGATCAAATAGGTTGTTAGTTAATTTGACCTTCTTAAGGTCATTTCTACTCGAAGAACCTTAGGAAAATTGCGACTTTTGTATAGATAACACTATGTTGATGTATGATCATTTTTTTATTAATTATTATGCTTCAAATAATAGCTTGAGTCAAGTTAAGGATCACTGCAAATGTTTTGCGCGGTGATCAAATAGGTAGTTAGGCATTTTTTGTCATATTTTGCTTATTTCTGTTTGACGAATAACCGAAAACTCCTACCTATTGAATTTATAATCCTTTGTTGAAGTATCCTAATTTTTTATTTATTAGTTATCTTGAAATTTTAAGCATTGTTAATCACAGTATCGATCAAATAGGTTGTTAGTTAATTTTACCTTCTTAAAGTCTATTCTACTCGTAGAACCTTAGGAAAATTGTGACTTTTGTATAGATAATACTATGTTGATGTATGATCATTTTTTTATTAATTATTACGCTACAAATAATAGCTGGAATCAAGATAAGGATCACTGCAAATGTTTTGCGTGGCGATCAAATAGGTATTTAGGCATTTTTTGTCATATTAGGCTCATTTCTGTTTGACGAATTGCCAAAAACTCCCACCTATTGAATATATAATCCTTTGTTGCAGTACCCTAATTTTTTATTTATTAGTTATCTTTAAATATTAAGCATTGTCAATCCATGTATCGATCCAATAGGTTGTTAGTTAATTTGACCTTCTTAAGGTCATTTCTACTCGAAGAACCTTAGGAAAATTGCGACTTTTGTATAGATAACACTATGTTGACGTATGATCATTTCTTTCTTAATTATTACGCTTCAAATAATAGCTAGAGTCAAATTAAGGATCACTGCAAATGTTTTGCGCGGCGATCAAATAGGTAGTTAGGCATTTTCTGTTATATTTTGCTCATTTCTGTTTGACGAATTGCCGAAAACTCCCACCAATTGAATATATAATGATTTATTGAAGTATCCTAATTTTTTATTTACTAGTTATCTTGAAATTTTAAGCATTGTCAATCAATGTATCGATCAAATAGGTAGTTAATGAATTTTACCTTCTTAAAGTCATTTCTACTCGAAGAACCTTTGGAAAATTGCGACTTTTGTATACATAACACTATGTTGATGTATAATCATTTTTTTATGTATTATTACGCTTCAAATAATAGCTAAAGTCAAGTTAAAGATCATTGCAAATGTTTTACGCGGCGATCAAATAGGTAGTTAGGCATTTTTTGTCATATTATGCTCATTTCTATTTGACGAATTGCCGAAAACTCCTACCTATTTAATATATAATCGTTTGTTGAAGTACCCTACTTTTTTATTTATTAGTTATCTTTAAATATTAAGCATTGCCAATCCATGTATCGATCAAATAGGTAGTTAGTTAATTTGACCTTCTTAAAGTCATTTCTATTCGAAGAACCTTAGGAAAATTGCGAAATTTGTATAGATAACACTATGTTGATGTATTATCATTTTTTTATTAATTATTACGCTTCAAATAATATCTAGAGTCAAGTTAAGGATCACTGCAAATGTTTTGCGCGGTGATCAAATAGGTAGTTAGGCATTTTTTGTCATATTTTGCTTATTTCTGTTTGACGAATTACCGAAAACTCCTACCTATTGAATTTATAATCCTTTGTTGAAGTATCCTAATTTTTTATTTATTAGTTATCTTGAAATTTTAAGCATTGTCAATCCATGTATCGATCAAATAGGTTGTTAGTTAATTTTACCATCTTAAAGTCATTTCTACTCGAAGAACCTTAGGAAAATTGCGACTTTTGTATAGATAACACTATGTTGATGTATAATCATTTTTTTATTTATTATTACGCTTCAAATAATAGCTAGAGTCAAGTTATGGATCACTGCATATATTTTGCGCGGCGATCAAAATAGGTAGTTAGGCATTTTTTGTCATATTTTGCTCATTTCTGTTTGACGAATTGCCGAAAACTCCCACCTATTGAATATATAATCCTTTGTTGAAGTATCCCAATTTTTTATTTATTAGTTATCTTGAAATTTTAATCATTGTCAATCCATGTATCGATCAAATAGGTAGTTAGTTAATTTTACCTTCTTAAAGTCATTTCTACTCGAAGAACCATAGGAAAATTGTGACTTTTGTATAGATAACACTATGTTGATGTATAATCATTTTTTTATTTATTATTACGCTTCAAATAATAGCTAAAGTCAAGTTAAGGATCACTGCAAATGTTTTGCGCAGCGATCAAATAGGTAGTTAGGCATTTTTTGTCATATTATGCTCCTTTCTGTTTGAGGAATTGCCGAAAACTCCTACATATTGAATATATAATCATTTGTTGAAGTACCCTAATTTTTTATTTATTTGTTATCTTGAAATATTAAGCATTGTCAATCCATGTATCGATCAAATAGGTAGTTAGTTAATTTGACCTTCTTAAAGTCATTTCTATTCGAAGAACCTTAGGAAAATTGTGAATTTTGTATAGATAACACTATGTTGATGTATGATCATTTTTTTATTAATTATTATGCTTCAAATAATAGCTTGAGTCAAGTTAAGGATCACTGCAAATGTTTTGCGCGGTGATCAAATAGGTAGTTAGGCATTTTTTGTCATATTTTGCTTATTTCTGTTTGACGAATTACCGAAAACTCCTACCTATTGAATTAATAAACCTTTGTTGAAGTATCCTAATTTTTTATTTATTAGTTATCTTGAAATTTTAAGCATTGTCAATCCATGTATCGATCAAATAGGTTGTTAGTTAATTTGACCTTCTTAAGGTCATTTCTACTCGAAGAACCTTAGGAAAATTGTGACTTTTGAATAGATAACACTATGTTGACGTATGATCATTTCTTTATTAATTATTACGCTTCAAATAATAGCTAGAGTCAAGTTAAGGATCACTGCAAATGTTTTGCGCGGCGATCAAATAGGAAGTTAGGCATTTTTTTGTCATATTATGCTCCTTTCTGTTTGACGAATTGCCGAAAACTCCTACCTATTGAATATATAATCATTTGTTGAAGTACCCTAATTTTTTATTTATTTGTTATCTTGAAATATTAAGCATTGTCAATCAATGTATCGATCAAATAGGTAGTTAGTTAATTTGACCTTCTTAAAGTTATTTCTACTCGAAGAACCTTAGGAAAATTGCGACTTTTTTTTTATAGATAACACTATGTTGATGTATCATCATTTTTTTATTAATTATTACGCTTCAAATAATAGCTAGAGTCAAGTTATGGATCACTGCAAATATTTTGCGCGGCGATCAAATAGGTAGTTAGGCATTTTTTGTCATATTATGCTCAGTTCTGTTTGACGAATTGCCGAGA
Source organism: Rhodomyrtus psidioides (assembly GCA_021437785.1). Classification (NCBI taxonomy): domain Eukaryota; kingdom Viridiplantae; phylum Streptophyta; class Magnoliopsida; order Myrtales; family Myrtaceae; genus Rhodomyrtus; species Rhodomyrtus psidioides. Next base: position 4,401,778 of record JAILYB010000062.1, on the reverse strand, counting down.
ACTCCTTCCTATTGAATATATAATCCTTTGTTGAATTACCTAATTTTTTATTTAGTAGTTATCTTTAAATATTAAGCATTGTCAATCCATGTATCGATCAAATAGGTAGTTAGTTAATGTGACCTTCTTAAAGTCAATTCTAGTCGTAGAACCTTAGGAAAATTGTGACTTTTGTATAGATAATACTATGTTGATGTATGATCATTTTTTTATTAATTATTACGCTTCAAATAATAGCTGGAATCAAGTTAAGGATCACTGCAAATGTTTTGCGTGGCGATCAAATAGGTATTTAGGCTTTTTTTGTCATATTAGGCTCATTTCTGTTTGACGAATTGCCAAAAACTCCCACCTATTGAATATATAATCCTTTGTTGCAGTACCCTAATTTTTTATTTATTAGTTATCTTTAAATATTAAGCATTGTCAATCCATGTATCGATCCAATAGGTTGTTAGTTAATTTGACCTTCTTAAGGTCATTTCTACTCGAAGAACCTTAGGAAAATTGCGACTTTTGTATAGATAACACTATGTTGACGTATGATCATTTCTTTATTAATTATTACGCTTCAAATAATAGCTAGAGTCAAGTTAAGGATCACTGCAAATGTTTTGCGCGGCGATCAAATAGGTAGTTAGGCATTTTTTGTCATATTTTGCTCATTTCTGTTTGACGAATTGCCGAAAACTCCCACCTATTGAATATATAATGATTTGTTGAAGTATCCTAATTTTTTATTTATTAGTTATCTTGAAATTTTAAGCATTGTCAATCAATGTATCGATCAAATAGGTAGTTAGTGAATTTTACCTTCTTAAAGTCATTTCTACTCGAAGAACCTTTGGAAAATTGCGACTTTTGTATAGATAACACTATGTTGATGTATAATCATTTTTTATGTATTATTACGATTCAAATAATAGCTAAAGTCAAGTTAAGGATCAATGCAAATGTTTTTGCGCGGCGATCAAATAGGTAGTTAGGCATTTTTTGTCATATTATGCTCATTTCTATTTGACGAATTGCCGAAAACTCCTTCCTATTGAATATATAATCGTTTGTTGAAGTACCCTACTTTTTTATTTATTAGTTTTCTTGAAATATTAAGCATTGTCAATCCATGTATCGATCAAATAGGTTGTTAGTTAATTTGACCTTCTTAAGGTCATTTCTACTCGAAGAACCTTAGGAAAATTGCGACTTTTGTATAGATAACACTATGTTGATGTATGATCATTTTTTTATTAATTATTATGCTTCAAATAATAGCTTGAGTCAAGTTAAGGATCACTGCAAATGTTTTGCGCGGTGATCAAATAGGTAGTTAGGCATTTTTTGTCATATTTTGCTTATTTCTGTTTGACGAATAACCGAAAACTCCTACCTATTGAATTTATAATCCTTTGTTGAAGTACCCTAATTTTTTATTTATTTGTTATCTTGAAATATTAAGCATTGTCAATCAATGTATCGATCAAATAGGTAGTTAGTTAATTTGACCTTCTTAAAGTTATTTCTACTCGAAGAACCTTAGGAAAATTGCGACTTTTTTTTTTATAGATAACACTATGTTGATGTATCATCATTTTTTTATTAATTATTACGCTTCAAATAATAGCTAGAGTCAAGTTATGGATCACTGCAAATATTTTGCGCGGCGATCAAATAGGTAGTTAGGCATTTTTTGTCATATTATGCTCAGTTCTGTTTGACGAATTGCCGAGAACTCCTTCCTATTGAATATATAATCCTTTGTTGAATTACCTAATTTTTTATTTAGTAGTTATCTTTAAATATTAAGCATTTTCAATCCATGTATCGATCAAATAGGTAGTTAGTTAATGTGACCTTCTTAAAGTCAATTCTAGTCGTAGAACCTTAGGAAAATTGTGACTTTTGTATAGATAATACTATGTTGATGTATGATCATTTTTTTATTAATTATTACGCTTCAAATAATAGCTGGAATCAAGTTAAGGATCACTGCGAATGTTTTGCGTGGCGATCAAATAGGTATTTAGGCATTTTTTGTCATATTAGGCTCATTTCTGTTTGACGAATTGCCAAAAACTCCCACCTATTGAATATATAATCCTTTGTTGCAGTACCCTAATTTTTTATTTATTAGTTATCTTTAAATATTAAGCATTGTCAATCCATGTATCGATCCAATAGGTTGTTAGTTAATTTGACCTTCTTAAGGTCATTTCTACTCGAAGAACCTTAGGAAAATTGCGACTTTTGTATAGATAACACTATGTTGACGTATGATCATTTCTTTATTAATTATTACGCTTCAAATAATAGCTAGAGTCAAGTTAAGGATCACTGCAAATGTTTTGCGCGGCGATCAAATAGGTAGTTAGGCATTTTTTGTCATATTTTGCTCATTTCTATTTGACGAATTGCCGAAAACTCCTTCCTATTGAATATATAATCGTTTGTTGAAGTACCCTACTTTTTTATTTATTAGTTTTCTTGAAATATTAAGCATTGTCAATCCATGTATCGATCAAATAGGTTGTTAGTTAATTTGACCTTCTTAAGGTCATTTCTACTCGAAGAACCTTAGGAAAATTGCGACTTTTGTATAGATAACACTATGTTGATGTATGATCATTTTTTTATAAATTATTATGCTTCAAATAATAGCTTGAGTCAAGTTAAGGATCACTGCAAATGTTTTGCGCGGTGATCAAATAGGTAGTTAGGCATTTTTTGTCATATTTTGCTTATTTCTGTTTGACGAATAACCGAAAACTCCTACCTATTGAATTTATAATCCTTTGTTGAAGTATCCTAATTTTTTATTTATTAGTTATCTTGAAATTTTAAGCATTGTCAATCCATGTATCGATCAAATAGGTTGTTAGTTAATTTTACCTTCTTAAAGTCTATTCTACTCGTAGAACCTTAGGAAAATTGTGACTTTTGTATAGATAATACTATGTTGATGTATGATCATTTTTTTATTAATTATTACGCTACAAATAATAGCTGGAATCAAGTTAAGGATCACTGCAAATGTTTTGCGTGGCGATCAAATAGGTATTTAGGCATTTTTTGTCATATTAGGCTCATTTCTGTATGACGAATTGCCAAAAACTCCCACCTATTGAATATATAATCCTTTGTTGCAGTACCCTAATTTTTTATTTATTAGTTATCTTTAAATATTAAGCATTGTCAATCCATGTATCGATCCAATAGGTTGTTAGTTAATTTGACCTTCTTAAGGTCATTTCTACTCGAAGAACCTTAGGAAAATTGCGACTTTTGTATAGATAACACTATGTTGACGTATGATCATTTCTTTATTAATTATTACGCTTCAAATAATAGCTAGAGTCAAGTTAAGGATCACTGCAAATGTTTTGCGTGGCGATCAAATAGGTAGTTAGGCATTTTCTGTTATATTTTGCTCATTTCTGTTTGACGAATTGCCGAAAACTCCCACCAATTGAATATATAATGATTTATTGAAGTATCCTAATTTTTTATTTACTAGTTATCTTGAAATTTTAAGCATTGTCAATCAATGTATCGATCAAATAGGTAGTTAATGAATTTTACCTTCTTAAAGTCATTTCTACTCGAAGAACCTTTGGAAAATTGCGACTTTTGTATAGATAACACTATGTTGATGTATAATCATTTTTTTATGTATTATTACGCTTCAAATAATAGCTAAAGTCAAGTTAAAGATCATTGCAAATGTTTTACGCGGCGATCAAATAGGTAGTTAGGCATTTATTGTCATATTATGCTCATTTCTATTTGACGAATTGCCGAAAACTCCTACCTATTGAATATATAATCGTTTGTTGAAGTACCCTACTTTTTTATTTATTAGTTATCTTTAAATATTAAGCATTGCCAATCCATGTATCGATCAAATAGGTAGTTAGTTAATTTGACCTTCTTAAAGTCATTTCTATTCGAAGAACCTTAGGAAAATTGCGAATTTTGTATAGATAACACTATGTTGATGTATTATCATTTTTTTATTAATTATTACGCTTCAAATAATATCTAGAGTCAAGTTAAGGATCACTGCAAATGTTTTGCGCGGTGATCAAATAGGTAGTTAGGCATTTTTTGTCATATTTTGCTCATTTCTGTTTGACGAATTGCCGAAAACTCCCACCTATTGAATATATAATCCTTTGTTGAAGTATCCCAATTTTTTATTTATTAGTTATCTTGAATTTTTAATCATTGTCAATCCATGTATCGATCAAATAGGTAGTTAGTTAATTTTACCTTCTTAAAGTCATTTCTACTCGAAGAACCTTAGGAAAATTGTGACTTTTGTATAGATAACACTATGTTGATGTATAATCATTTTTTTATTTATTATTACGCTTCAAATAATAGCTAAAGTCAAGTTAAGGATCACTGCAAATGTTTTGCGCAGCGATCAAATAGGTAGTTAGGCATTTTTTGTCATATTATGCTCCTTTCTCTTTGAGGAATTGCCGAAAACTCCTACATATTGAATATATAATCATTTGTTGAAGTACCCTAATTTTTTATTTATTTGTTATCTTGAAATATTAAGCATTGTCAATCCATGTATCGATCAAATAGGTAGTTAGTTAATTTGACCTTCTTAAATTTATTTCTACTCGAAGAACCTTAGGAAAATTGCGACTTTTTTTATAGATAACACTATGTTGATGTATGATCAATTTTTCATTAATTATTACGCTTCAAATAATAGCTAAAGTCAAGTTATGGATCACTGCAAATATTTTGCGCGGCGATCAAATATGTAGTTAGGCATTTATTGTCATATTATGCTCATTTCTGTTTGACGAATTGCCGAGAACTCCTACCTATTGAATATATAATTCTTTGTTGAAGTACCTAATTTTTTATTTATTAGTTATCTTTAAATATTAAGCATTGTCAATCCATGTATCGATCAAATAGGTAGTTAGTTAATGTGACCTTCTTAAAGTCAATTCTACTCGTAGAACCTTAGGAAAATTGCGACTTTTGTATAGATAATACTATGTTGATGTATGATCTTTTTTTTATTAATTATTACGCTTCAAATAATAGCTGGAATCAATTTAAGGATCACTGCAAATGTTTTGCGTGGCGATCAAATAGGTATTTAGGCATTTTTTGTCATATTTTGCTCATTTCCGTGTGACCAATTACCGAAAACTTCTACCTATTAAATTTATAATCCTTTGTTGAAGTATCCTAATTTTTTATTTATCAGTTATCTTGAAATATTAAGCATTTTCAATCCATGTATCGATCAAATAGGTAGTTAGTTAATTTTACCTTCTTAAAGTCATTTCTACTCGAAGAACCATAGGAAAATTGCGACTTTTGTATAGATAACAATATGTTGTTGTAAGATCATTTTTTTATTAATTATTACGCTTCAAATAATAGCTAGAGTCAAGTTAAGGATCACTGCAAATGTTTTGCGCGGCGATCAAATAGGTAGTTAGGCATTTTTTGTCATATTTTGCTCATTTCTGTTTGACGAATTGCCGAAAACTCCTACATATTGAATATATAATCCTTTGTTGAAGTTTCCTTATTTTTTATTTATTAGTTATCTTGAAATTTTAAGCATTGTCAATCCATGCGTCGATCAAATAGGTAGTTAGTTAATTTTACCTACTTAAAGTCATTTTTACTCGAAGAACCTTAGGAAAATTGCGACTTTTGTATAGATAACACTATGTTGATATATGATCATTTTTTTATTTATTGTTACGCTTCAAATAATAGCTAGAGTCAAGTTAAGGATCAATGCAAATGTTTTGCGCGGCGATCAAATAGGTAGTTATGCATTTTTTGTCATATTATGCTCATTTCTGTTTGACGAATTGCCGAAAACTCCTACATATTGAATATATAATCCTTTGTTGAAGTTTCCTTATTTTTTATTCATTAGTTATCTTTAAATATTAAGCATTGCCAATCCATGTATCGATCAAATAGGTAATTAGTTAATTTGACCTTCTTAAAGTCATTTCTACTCGAAGAACCTTAGGAAAATTGCGACTTTTGTATAGATAACACTATGTTGATGTATGATCATTTTTTTATTAATTTTTACGCTTCAAATAATAGCTAGAGTCAAGTTAAGGATCACTGCAAATGTATTGCGCGGTGATCAAATAGGTAGTTAGGCATTTTTTGTAATATTTTCCTCATTTCTGTTTGCCGAATTGCCGAAAACTCCAACCTATTGAATATATAATCCTTTGTTGAAGTATCCTAATTTTTTATTTATTAGTTATCTTGAAATTTTAAGCATTGTCAATCCGTGTATCGATCAAATATGTAGTTAGTTAATTTTACCTTCTTAAAGTCATTTCTACTCGAAGAACCTTAGGAAAATTGCGACTTTTGTATAGATAACACTATGTTGATGTATAATCATTTTTTTATTTATTATTACGCTTCAAATAATAGCTAGAGTCAAGTTAAGGATCACTGCAAAAGTTTTGCGTGGCGATCAAATAGGTAGTTAGGCATTTTTTGTCATATTAGGCTCATTTCTATTTGACGAATTGCCGAAAACTCCCACCTATTGAATATATAATCCTTTGTTGCAGTATCCTAATTTTTTATTTATTAGTTTTCTTGAAATATTAAGTATTGTCAATCCATGTATCGATCAAATAGGTTGTTAGTTAATTTGACCTTCTTAATGTCTTTTCCACTCGAAGAACCTTAGGAAAATTGCGACTTTTGTATAGATAACACTATGTTGATGTATGATCATTTTTTTATTAATTATTACGCTTCAAATAATGGCTAGAGTAAAGTTAAGGATCACAGCAAATGTTTTGCGCGACGATCAAATAGGTAGTTAGGCATTTTTGTCATATTTTGCTCATTTTTGTTTGACCAATTGCCGAAAACTCCTACCTATCGAATATATAATCCTTTGTTGATGTATAATAATTTTTTATTTATTAGTTATCTTGAAATATTAAGCATTGTCAATCCATGTATCGATCAAATAGGTAGTTAGTTAATTTTACCTTCTTAAAGTCATTTCTACTCGAAGAACTTTAGGAAAATTGCGAATTTTGTATAGATAATACTATGTTGATGTATGATCATTTTTTTATTAATTATTACGCTTCAAATAATAGCTAGAGTCAAGTTAAGGATCACTGCAATGTTTTGCGCGGCGATCAAATAGGTAGTTAGGCATTTTTTGTCATATTTTGCTCATTTCTGTTTGACGAATTGCCGAAAACTCCTACATATTGAATATATAATCCATTGTTGAAGTATCCTTATTTTTTATTTATTAGTTATCTTGAAATTTTAAGCATATTCAATCCATGTATCGATCAAATAGGTAATTAGTTAATTTTACCTACTTAAAGTCATTTTTACTCGAAGAACCTTAGGAAAATTGCGACTTTTGTATAGATAACACTATGTTGATATATGATCATTTTTTTATTTATTGTTACGCTTCAAATAATAGCTAGAGTCAAGTTAAGGATCAATGCAAATGTTTTGCGCGGCGATCAAATAGGTAGTTATGCATTTTTTGTCATATTATGCTCATTTCTGTTTGACGAATTGCCGAAAACTCCTACATATTGAATATATAATCCTTTGTTGAAGTTTCCTTATTTTTTATTCATTAGTTATCTTTAAATATTAAGCATTGCCAATCCATGTATCGATCAAATAGGTAATTAGTTAATTTGACCTTCTTAAAGTCATTTCTACTCGAAGAACCTTAGGAAAATTGCGACTTTTGTATAGATAACACTATGTTGATGTATGATCATTTTTTTATTAATTTTTACGCTTCAAATAATAGCTAGAGTCAAGTTAAGGATCACTGCAAATGTATTGCGCGGTGATCAAATAGGTAGTTAGGCATTTTTTGTAATATTTTCCTCATTTCTGTTTGCCGAATTGCCGAAAACTCCAACCTATTGAATATATAATCCTTTGTTGAAGTATCCTAATTTTTTATTTATTAGTTATCTTGAAATTTTAAGCATTGTCAATCCGTGTATCGATCAAATATGTAGTTAGTTAATTTTACCTTCTTAAAGTCATTTCTACTCGAAGAACCTTAGGAAAATTGCGACTTTTGTATAGATAACACTATGTTGATGTATAATCATTTTTTTATTTATTATTACGCTTCAAATAATAGCTAGAGTCAAGTTAAGGATCACTGCAAAAGTTTTGCGTGGCGATCAAATAGGTAGTTAGGCATTTTTTGTCATATTAGGCTCATTTCTATTTGACGAATTGCCGAAAACTCCCACCTATTGAATATATAATCCTTTGTTGCAGTATCCTAATTTTTTATTTATTAGTTTTCTTGAAATATTAAGTATTGTCAATCCATGTATCGATCAAATAGGTTGTTAGTTAATTTGACCTTCTTAATGTCTTTTCCACTCGAAGAACCTTAGGAAAATTGCGACTTTTGTATAGATAACACTATGTTGATGTATGATCATTTTTTTATTAATTATTACGCTTCAAATAATGGCTAGAGTAAAGTTAAGGATCACAGCAAATGTTTTGCGCGACGATCAAATAGGTAGTTAGGCATTTTTGTCATATTTTGCTCATTTTTGTTTGACCAATTGCCGAAAACTCCTACCTATCGAATATATAATCCTTTGTTGATGTATAATAATTTTTTATTTATTAGTTATCTTGAAATATTAAGTATTGTCAATCCATGTATCGATCAAATAGGTAGTTAGTTAATTTTACCTTCTTAAAGTCATTTCTACTCGAAGAACTTTAGGAAAATTGCGACTTTTGTATAGATAACACTATTTTGATGTATGATCATTTTTTATTTATTATTACGCTTCAAATAATAGCTAGAGTCAAGTTAAGGATCACTGCAAATATTTTGCGCGGCGATCAAATAGGTAGTTAGGCATTTTTTGTCATAGTATGCTCATTTCTGTTTGACGAATTGCCGAAAACTCCTACCTATTGAATATATAATTCTTTGTTGAAGTACCCTATTTTTTTATTTATTAGTTATCTTTAAATATTAAGCATTGCCAATCCATGTATCGATCAAATAGGTAGTTAGTTAATTTTACCTTTTTAAAGTCATTTCTACTCGAAGAACCTTAGGAAAATTGTGACTTTTGTATAGATAACACTATGTTGATGTATGATAATTTTTTTATTAATTATTAAGCTTCAAATATTAGCTAGAGTCAAGTTAAGGATCACTGCAAATGTTTTGCGCGGCGATCAAATATGTAGTTAGGCATTTTTTGTCATATTTTGCTCATTTCTGTTTGAGGAATAACCGAAAACTCCTACATATTGAATATATAATCATTTGTTGAAGTACCCTAATTTTTTATTTATTTGTTATCTTGAAATATTAAGCATTGTCAATCCATGTATCGATCAAATAGGTAGTTAGTTAATTTTACCTTCTTAAAGTCATTTCTACTCGAAGAACCTTAGGAAAATTGCGACTTTTGTATAGATAACACTATGTTGATGTATAATCATTTTTTTATTTATTAATACGCTTCAAATAATAGCTAAAGTCAAGTTAAGGATCACTGCAAATGTTTTGCGCAGCGATCAAATAGGTAGTTAGGCATTTTTTGTCATATTATGCTCCTTTCTGTTTGAGGAATAACCGAAAACTCCTACATATTGAATATATAATCATTTGTTGAAGTACCCTAATTTTTTCTTTATTTGTTATCTTGAAATATTAAGCATTGTCAATCCATGTATCGATCAAATAGGTAGTTAGTTAATTTGACCTTCTTAAACTTATTTCTACTCGAAGAACCTTAGGAAAATTGCGACTTTCTTATAGATAACACTATGTTGATGTATGATCATTTTTTTATTAATTATTACGCTTCAAATAATAGCTAGAGTCAAGTTATGGATCACTGCAAATATTTTGCGCGGCGATCAAATATGTAGTTAGGCATTTTTTGTCATATTATGCTCATTTCTGTTTGACGAATTGCCGAGAACTCCTACCTATTGAATATATAATTCTTTGTTGAAGTACCTAATTTTTTATTTATTAGTTATATTTAAATATTAAGCATTGTCAATCCATGTATCGATCAAATAGGTAGTTAGTTAATGTGACCTTCTTAAAGTCAATTCTACCCGTAGAACCTTAGGAAAATTGCGACTTTTGTATAGATAATACTATGTTGATGTATGATCTTTTTTTTATTAATTATTACGCTTCAAATAATAGCTGGAATCAATTTAAGGATCACTGCAAATGTTTTGCGTGGCGATCAAATAGGTATTTAGGCATTTTTTGTCATATTTTGCTCATTTCCGTGTGACCAATTACCGAAAACTTCTACCTATTAAATTTATAATCCTTTGTTGAAGTATCCTAATTTTTTATTTATCAGTTATCTTGAAATATTAAGCATTGTCAATCCATGTATCGATCAAATAGGTAGTTAGTTAATTTTACCTTCTTAAAGTCATTTCTACTCGAAGAACCATACTAAAATTGCGACTTTTGTATAGATAACAATATGTTGATGTAAGATCATTTTTTTATTTATTATTACGCTTCAAATAATAGCTAGAGTCAAGTTAAGGATCACTGCAAATGTTTTGCGCGGCGATCAAATAGGTAGTTAGGCATTTTTTGACATATTTTGCTCATTTCTGTTTGACGAATTGCCGAAAACTCCTACATATTGAATATATAATCCTTTGTTGAAGTATTCTTATTTTTTATTTATTAGTTATCTTGAAATTTTAAGCATTGTCAATCCATGTGTCGATCAAATTGGTAGTTAGTTAATTTTACCTACTTAAAGTCATTTCTACTCGAAGAACCTTAGGAAAATTGTGACTTTTGTATAGATAACACTATGTTGATATATGATCATTTTTTTATTTATTGTTACGCTTCAAATAATAGCTAGAGTCAAGTTAAGGATCAATGCAAATGTTTTGCGCGGCGATCAAATAGGTAGTTTTGCATTTTTTGTCATATTATGCTCATTTCTGTTTGACGAATTGCCGAAAACTCCTACCAATTGAATATATAATCCTTTGTTGAAGTACCCTAATTTTTTATTTATTAGTTATCTTTAAATATTAAGCATTGCCAATCCATGTATCGATCAAATAGGTAATTAGTTCATTTGACCTTCTTAAAGTCATTTCTACTCGAAGAACCTTAGGAAAATTGCGACTTTTGTATAGATAACACTATGTTGATGTATGATCATTTTTTTATTAATTTTTACCCTTCAAATAATAGCTAGAGTCAAGTTAAGGATCACTACAAATGTTTTGCGCGGTGATCAAATAGGTAGTTAGGCATTTTTTGTCATATTTTCCTCATTTCTGTTTGCCGAATTGCCGAAAACTCCAACCTATTGAATATATAATCCTTTGTTGAAGTATCCTAATTTTTTATATATTAGTTATCTTGAAATTTTAAGCATTGTCAATCCGTGTATCGATCAAATAGGTAGTTAGTTAATTTTACCTTCTTAAAGTCATTTCTACTCGAAGAACCTTAGGAAAATTGCGACTTTTGTATAGATAACACTATGTTGATGTATAATCATTTTTTTATTTATTATTACGCTTCAAATAATAGCTAGAGTCAAGTTAAGGATCACTGCAAATGTTTTGCGTGGCGATCAAATAGGTAGTTAGGCATTTTTTGTCATATTAGGCTCATTTCTGTTTGACGAATTGCCGAAAACTCCCACCTATTGAATATATAATCCTTTGTTGCAGTACCCTAATTTTTTATTTATTAGTTTTCTTGAAATATTAAGCATTGTCAATCCATGTATCGATCAAATAGGTTGTTAGTTAATTTGACCTTCTTAAGCATTGTCAATCCATGTATCGATCAAATATTAAGCATTGATGTATGATCATTTTTTTATTAATTATTACGCTTCAAATAATGGCTAGAGTAAAGTTAAGGATCATAGCAAATGTTTTGCGCGACGATCAAATAGGTAGTTAGGCATTTTTTGTCATATTTTGCTCATTTTTGTTTGACCAATTGCCGAAAACTCCTACCTATCGAATATATAATCCTTTGTTGATGTATAATAATTTTTTATTTATTAGTTATCTTGAAATATTAAGCATTGTCAATCCGTGTATCGATCAAATAGGTAGTTAGTTAATTTGACCTTCTTAAAGTCATTTCTACTCGAAGAACCTTAGGAAAATTGCGAATTTTGTATAGATAATACTATGTTGATGTATGATCATTTTTTTATTAATTATTACGCTTCAAATAATAGCTAGAGTCAAGTTAAGGATCACTGCAATGTTTTGCGCGGCGATCAAATAGGTAGTTAGGCATTTTTTGTCATATTTTGCTCATTTCTGTTTGACGAATTGCCGAAAACTCCTACATATTGAATATATAATCCATTGTTGAAGTATCCTTATTTTTTATTTATTAGTTATCTTGAAATTTTAAGCCTATTCAATCCATGTATCGATCAAATAGGTAATTAGTTAATTTTAACTTCTTAAAGTCATTTCTACTCGAAGAACCATAGGAAAATTGCGACTTTTGTATAGATAACACTATTTTGATGTATGATAATTTTTTATTTATTATTACGCTTCAAATAATAGCTAAAGTCAAGTTAAGGATCACTGCAAATATTTTGCGCGGCGATCAAATAGGTAGTTAGGCATTTTTTGTCATAGTATGCTCATTTCTGTTTGACGAATTGCCGAAAACTCCTACCTATTGAATATATAATTCTTTGTTGAAGTACCCTATTTTTTATTTATTAGTTATCTTTAAATATTAAGCATTGCCAATCCATGTATCGATCAAATAGGTAGTTAGTTAATTTTACCTTTTTAAAGTCATTTCTACTCGAAGAACATTAGGAAAATTGCGACTTTTGTATAGATAACACTATGTTGATGTATGATCATTTTTTTATTAATTATTATGCTTCAAATATTAGCTAGTGTCAAGTTAAGGATCACTGCAAATGTTTTGCGCGGCGATCAAATAGGTAGTTAGGCATTTTTTGTCATATTTTGCTCATTTCTGTTTGACGAATTGCCGAAAACTCCTACATATTGAATATATAATCCTTTGTTGAAGTATCCTTATTTTTTATTTATTAGTTATCTTGAAATTTTAAGCATTGTTAATCCATGTGTCGATCAAATAGGTAGTTAGTTAATTTTACCTTCTTAAAGTCATTTCTACTCGAAGAACCTTAGGAAAATTGCGACTTTTGTATAGATAACACTGTGTTGATGTATAATCATTTTTTTATTTATTATTACGCTTCAAATAATAGCTAGAGTCAAGTTATGGATCACTGCAAATGTTTTGCACGGCGATCAAAAAGGTAGTTAGGCATTTTTTGTCATATTAGGCTCATTTCGGTTTGACGAATTGCCGAAAACTCCCACCTATTGAATATATAATCCTTTGTAGCAGTACCCTAATTTTTTATTTATTAGTTTTCTTGAAATATTAAGCATTGTCAATCCATGTATCGATCAAATAGGTTGTTAGTTAATTTGACCTTCTTAAGGTCATTTCTACTCGAAGAACCTTAGGAAAATTTCGACTTTTGTATAGATAACACTATGTTGACGTATGATCATTTTTTTATTAATTATTACGCTTCAAATAATAGCTAGAGTCAAGTTAAGGATCACTGAGATGTTTTGCGCGGTGATCAAATAGATAGTTAGGCATTTTTTGTCATATTTTGCTCATTTCTGTTTGACGAATTGCCGAAAACTCCAACCTATTGAATATATAATCCTTTGTTGAAGTATCCTAATTTTTTATTTATTAGTTATCTTGAAATTTTAACCATTGTCAATCCATGTATCGATCAAATAGGTAGTTAGTTAATTTTACCTTCTTAAAGTCATTTCTACTCGAAGAACCTTAGGAAAATTGCGTCTTTTGTATAGATAACACTATGTTGATGTATAATCATTTTTTTATTTATTATTACGCTTCAAATAATAGCTAGAGTCAAGTTAAGGATCACTGCAATTGTTTTGTACGGCGGTCAAATAGGTAGTTAGGCATTTTTTGTCATATTTTGCTCATTTCTGTTTGACGAATTGCCGAAAACTCCTACATATTGAATATATAATCCTTTGTTGAAGTATCCTTATTTTTTATTTATTAGTTTTCTTGAAATTTTAACCATTGTCAATCCATGTATCGATCAAAAAGGTAGTTAGTTAATTTTACCTTCTTAAAGTCATTTCTACTCGAAGAACCTTAGGAAAATTGCGACTTTTGAATAGATAACACTATGTTGATGTATGATCATTTTTTTATTTATTATTACGCTTCAAATAATAGCTAGAGTCCAGTTAAGGATCACTGCAAATGTTTTGCGCGGCGATCAAATAGGTAGTTAGACATTTTTTGTTATATTATGCTCATTTCTGTTTGACGAATTGCCGAAAACTCCTACCTATTGAATATATAATCCTTTGTTGAAGTACCCTAATTTTTTATTTATAATTTATCTTTAAATATTAAGCATTGCCAATCCATGTATCGATTAGATAGGTAGTTAGTTAATTTGACCTTTTTAAGTCATTTCTACTCGAAGAACCTTAGGAAAATTGCGACTTTTGTATAGATAACACGATGTTGATGTATAATCAATTTTTTATTTATTATTACGCTTCAAATAATAGCTAGAGTCAAGTTAAGCATCACTGCAAATGTTTTGCGCGGCGATCAAATAGGTAGTTAGGCATTTTTTGTCATATTAGGCTCATTTCTGTTTGACGAATTGCCAAAAACTCCCACCTATTGAATATATAATCCTTTGTTGAAGTACCCTATTTTTTTATTTATTAGTTATCTTTAAATATTAAGCATTGCCAATCCATGTATCGATCAAATAGGTAGTTATTTAATTTGACCTTCTTAAAGTCATTTCTACTCGAAGAACCTTAGGAAAATTGCGACTTTTGTATAGATAACACTATGTTGATGTATGATCATTTTTTTATTAATTATTACGCTTCAAATAATAGCTAGAGTCAAGTTAAGGATCACTGCAAATGTTTTGCGCGGCGATCAAATAGGTAGTTAGGCATTTTTTGTCATATTATGCTCATTTCTGTTTGACGAATTGCCGAAAACTCCTACCTATTGAATATATAATCCTTTGTTGAAGTACCCTAATTTTTTATTTACTAGTTATCTTTAAATATTAAGCATTGCCAATCCATGTATCGATCAAATAGGTAGTTAGTTAATTTGACCTTCTTAATGTCATTTCTACTCGAAGAACCTTAGGAAAATTGCGACTTTTGTATAGATAACACTATGTTGATGTATGATCATTTTTTTTATTAATTATTACGCTTCAAATAATAGCTAGAGTCAAGTTAAGGATCACTGCAAATGTTTTGCGCGGTGATCAAATAGGTAGTTAGGCATTTTTTGTCATATTTTGCTCATTTCTGTTTGACGAATTACCGAAAACACCTACCTATTGAATATATAATCCTTTGTTGAAGTATCCTAATTTTTTATTTATTAGTTATCTTGAAATTTTAAGCATTGTCAATCCATGTATCGATCAAATAGGTAGTTAGTTAATTATACCTTCTTAAAGACATTTCTACTCGAAAAACCTTATGAAAATTGCGACTTTTGCATACATAACACTATGTTGATGTATAATCATTTTTTTATTTATTATTACACTTCAAATAATAGCTAGAGTCAAGTTATGGATCACTGCAAATGTTTTGCACGGCGATCAAATAGGTAGTTAGGCATTTTTTGTCATATTTTGCTCATTTCTGTTTGACGAATTACCGAAAACACCTACCTATTGAATATATAATCCTTTGTTGAAGTATCCTAATTTTTTATTTATTAGTTATCTTGAAATTTTAAGCATTGTCAATCCATGTATCGATCAAATAGGTAGTTAGTTAATTATACCTTCTTAAAGACATTTCTACTCGAACAACCTTATGAAAATTGCGACTTTTGCATACATAACACTATGTTGATGTATAATCATTTTTTTATTTATTATTACACTTCAAATAATAGCTAGAGTCAAGTTATGGATCACTGCAAATGTTTTGCACGGCGATCAAATAGGTAGTTAGGCATTTTTTGTCATATTTTGCTCATTTCTGTTTGACGAATTACCGAAAACACCTACCTATTGAATATATAATCCTTTGTTGAAGTATCCTAATTTTTTATTTATTAGTTATCTTGAAATTTTAAGCATTGTCAATCCATGTATCGATCAAATAGGTAGTTAGTTAATTATACCTTCTTAAAGACATTTCTACTCGAAAAACCTTATGAAAATTGCGACTTTTGCATACATAACACTATGTTGATGTATAATCATTTTTTTATTTATTATTACACTTCAAATAATAGCTAGAGTCAAGTTATGGATCACTGCAAATGTTTTGCACGGCGATCAAATAGGTAGTTAGGCATTTTTTGTCATATTAGGCTCATTTCCGTTTGACGAATAGCCGAAAACTCCCACCTATTGAATATATAATCCTTTGTTGCAGTACCCTAATTTTTTATTTATTAGTTTTCTTGAAATATTAAGCATTGTCAATCCATGTATCGATCAAATAGGTTGTTAGTTAATTTTAACTTCTTAAAGTCATTTCTACTCGAAGAACCTTAGGAAAATTGCGAATTTTGTATAGATAACACTATGTTAATGTATGATCATTTTTTTATTAATTATTAAGCTTCAAATAATAGCTAGAGTCAAGTTAAGGATCACGGCAAATGTTTTGCGCGGCGATCAAATAGGTAGTTAGGCATTTTTTGTCATATTTTGCTTATTGCTGTTTGACGAATTGCCGAAAACTCCTACATATTGAATATATAATCCTTTGTTGAAGTATCCTTATTTTTTATTTATTAGTTATCTTGAAATTTTAAGCATTGTCAATCCATGTGTCGATCAAATAGGTAGTTAGTAAATTTTACCTTCTTAAAGTCATTTCTACTCGAAGAACCTTAGGAAAATTGCGACTTTTGTATAGATAACACTATGTTGATGTATGATCATTTTTTTATTTATTATTATGCTTCAAATAATAGCTAGAGTCAAGTTAAGGATCACGGCAAATGTTTTGCGCGGCGATCAAATAGGTAGTTAGGCATTTTTTGTCATATTATGCTCATTTCTGTTTGACGAATTGCCGAAAACTCCTACCTATTGAATATATAATCCTTTGTTGAAGTACCCTAATTTTTTATTTATTAGTTATCTTTAAATATTAAGCATTGCCAATCCATGTATCGATCAAATAGGTAATTAGTTAATTTGACCTTCTTAAAGTCATTTCTACTCGAAGAACCTTAGGAAAATTGCGACTTTTGTATAGATAACACTATGTTGATGTATGATCATTTTTTTATTAATTATTACGCTTCAAATAATAGCTAGAGTCAAGTTAAGGATCACTGCAAATGTTTTACGCGGGGATCAAATAGGTAGTTAGGCATTTTTTGTCATATTTTGCTCATTTCTGTTTGACCAATTGCCGAAAACTCCAACCTATTGAATATATAATCTTTTGTTGAAGTATCCTTATTTTTTATTTATTAGTTATCTTGAAATTTTAAGCATTGTCAATCCATGTATCGATTAAATAGGCAGTTAGTTAATTTTACCTTCTTAAAGTCATTTCTACTCGAAGAACATTAGGAAAATTGCGACTTTTGTATAGATAACACTATGTTGATGTATGATCATTTTTTTATTTATTATTACGCTTCAAATAATAGCTAGAGTCAAGTTAAGGATCACTGCAAATGGTTTGCGCGGCGATCAAATAGGTAGTTAGGCGTTTTTTGTCATATTATGCTCATTTCTGTTTGACGAATTGCCGAAAACTCCTACCTACTGAATATATAATCCTTTGTTGAAGTACCCTAATTTTTTATTTATTAGTTATCTTTAAATATTAAGCATTGCCAATCCATGTATCGATCAAATAGGTAATTAGTTAATTTGACCTTCTTAAAGTCATTTCTACTCGAAGAACCTTAGGAAAATTGTGACTTTTGTATAGATAACACTATGTTGATGTATAATCATTTTTTTATTTATTATTACGCTTCAAATAATAGCTAAGGTCAAGTTAAGGATTGTCGCGACCCTCTTGAGGTTGTCGGGCTCTCGAGGGCTAATGGGCCGTCCTGTCTGGTCGGACGCGGGCCTCTCCCAAGGCCCATTACCCAAATCGCAACGGAGGTATGCGTGATCGACTTTCAGTGTGGTCTAGTGACATGTGCTAAGTGTGCATGCCATGGAGTCGCCACCAATCATTTTTTTAGGGTATGATTGGACCACCCAATTGAATAGTTGGGAGTTTATATTCAATTCTGCGAGAACCAGAGAAATGGTTTCGGGGACTTAGTTACACCAACTGTCAGAGTTGACGCCCTTTCGGTACCTAAGTTGACTGAATTTTCTAGCCTGAAATTCATGCGGATGAGTAAGGTATGAACCCTAAATCTAGAAATTCATGTAGATATGAGTGATTATCCTAGCAATCACAATCAGTAATAAAATGCCCAACTCAAGGAATCTAGATATGCAAATAAATCACATGGCATTCCTAGTAAGGTCCTATTTATCAATCACAGCTCAAGAATGATTTAGCTGTCCTAGCCATTCTACACACGATCTAACCTAAGAAAAGCATTAGGAAGCATCGAAGGAGTTCGAGAGTACTCACATGGGGTTCGCCGTGCCCTGGTTTGGTCTTGGACAAGCTATCGAGCTCATGCCGACCCGATTATATTTGGGGATCCACTCGGCGTTTTACACCATGAAATCATGTGAAACAAAAACGAAAATATTCAGCAAGGGGCATTTATTGTAGATGGTGGTCGATCTAATTGGACGTCAAGACTAAAAAAGATGTAGAAATTTACAAATTAAAATACTCGAATGACATTTTTTTGCCAAATTCAACTCTATGCGTCGTGAAGAAACACATGCAATTGAACTTAAATTTTGACTATTTATGAGTTCAAAATGTAAAAGAAATTAAAATAAAAATATTGACTATTTTTCTATATTTTTACGACATCGAACGCTATTTTTCTTCATTTTTCATGTATTTTTCTATTTTTGGAAAATATTAAAAAATATTAAAAAATATGAAAAATTATTTTTTTTATCAAAAATGGTTCCTTTAGCTTGGTCAAGGCTACCAAAGATGATTTTTTAATTTTTTTAACTTTTTATAGATTTTTTATGAATTTTTTAAAAATAAACTATGAAAGACTGATCAAAAATCAGGTGTCAACAGCTGCCCCTCTTTGAGAGGAATTTCGTCAGAGGTTTCTCTCAAAGACAATGTGACACCTGTGTTCCGATCAACTCGACTGGGAAAAGAAAAGAAATCATGACATCCAATTTTCATGTCCATCAATGTGTGCTTTTCCTTAAAAAGAGATGTGCTCATTCAATTCCCTGATATGATGTAAGAAAGTTAAGGAGTAGATAGACTTCCCTGCCCCTTACCTGCCTAATGCTTGCGGCATTTGCTGTGTCTGATGGGTTCAAGTAGATTCCTAAGGACTTGTCATCGGAGTGTCCTGGGGATGTTAAGCTCTGACCTGTATGGTA
Source organism: Rhodomyrtus psidioides (assembly GCA_021437785.1). NCBI lineage: Eukaryota > Viridiplantae > Streptophyta > Magnoliopsida > Myrtales > Myrtaceae > Rhodomyrtus > Rhodomyrtus psidioides. The sequence continues at coordinate 4,382,120 of JAILYB010000062.1, read as the reverse complement.
GGTCAAACCATAATGGGATTCCTAACTGATAGGAACCTAAGGAAGACGCATCCCACATTTGGGAATTTGCCAAGGGTTTTGATCCGTGTGGTGGACTAAACTAGAAATGGCTTGCCTAATGTAAGGCTTATTAGGGAAAACGACTCCTCCCGCGTTCGGGATTCATCAAGGTTTTGATCCGTATGGTGGATCGGACCATTGGGTTGATCCTTCAGGCGGTCTCTACCAGTCCTTTGACCCTTCAGGCGGTTTCTACCATTCATTGACCCTTCATGCGGTTTCTACCATTGAGTTGACCCTTCAGGCGGTTTCTACCATTGGTTGACCCTTCAGGCGGTTTCTACCATACATTGACCCTTCAGGCGGTTTCTACCATTGTTTTGACCCTTCAGGCGGTTTCTACCATTGGTTGACCCTTCAGGCGGTTTCTACCATACATTGACCCTTCAGGCGGTTTCTACCATTGTGTTGACCCTTCAGGCGGTTTCTACCATTGATTGACCCTTCAGGCGGTTTCTACCATTGAGTTGACCCTTCAGGCGGTTTCTACCATTTATGAGATTCCAAATTGATATGAATCAAAGGATGACGTACCCGCTCTTCGGGGCTAGTCGGAGACTCGATCATTCTGTGGATCGGTCTTAGAAAAGATTTGCCTACTAAAAGGCTTCACCTAAGGATGACGCACCCAGTCTTTGGGGTGGCCAAAAGTCCTGCAGAAAGCTTAGACCTGAAAAAATTTTCCTCGCCAAGAAGATATTAGTAATCTTTGGGAAGACAATAATTGTCTAACTGACAAAATTCTACGACTTAAGTTTTAGTCATGAAATGTGCATTTTGATTGTTGGAGGTTATCCAAAACATTCCTGCCATATACAGATGTGATCATAAATTCCTTGCACGGAAACTCTAGATCAAACAATTTGAAAATTTCAAAAAGAGTTTGCTCAAGACATCCATTGGAGTATTTCTCACCCAAGAAGGCTCCTCACTGCTCTGTGATAATGATCTTTAATAGGGAAAGTGCTCAATTTCCTACCGACCTGTGCCTGGGTTTCAGGATCATTCGCAACGCATACATTTCGACCGATCAGGAGGTCTTTCACGGGACCGTAGTGTTAGGCTTGGATATCGGTTTCCAAGGGGGACTCACTTTTGAGTCAAGGCCGTTGAACGAAATTTTTCACTATCTGATCCGGGTTTACAAGTCAAGAACCCTGCAAAATGAGAAAGAAATAGTCTTGCTCGTACTTCTTTGAGCTAAGTTATACATTAACCCAAGTGTCTTAGTCAGATAAGACTACTTCAGGGTTGTAACATTGGAAGGATTGGGGACCGAAAAAGGCTTATTTTTTGCCCAGAAATTGTGAAGGGTTTGACATTGGTGATCATTGCAAATTTGCCACATGTCCTTCGAAGAACATCTCCATTTCTTGAAGTATACACTCATCTTTTAGAGCGCACAAGGATGTTTAAAAGCGTCTCTTGTTACATTAAGAGACCGTCTGTTTGTGTGTTTGCAATTTGAGCACGACAACATTTGGAGAGTAGTCATCTTGATCTAACTCCTTTGCAGGGTCTTTTCATCGTCTCTCTAGACTTTACTGGGGATATTTTGAATAGACATCAGCCTTGCTTTTTACCAGGCACTTTGCTTTTTCTTGATGTCTAGGGATTTTTCTTTTCCCCTTTTTTTTAATCCCGTGTTTTTCTTTTCTTTTGGAGCTAGGATTTTCGGCAATCATGCTAGATATGCAACTTAAACTTTGGCACGCTTCCATTCCTAGAGTGATGTTGCCTTTGCTTTGGAATATGCAATGATCACCAATAGGTTGATGAAATGAATTTGCTGGCTCAACTTGGTTGTGCAAAGGATAACAGTGTGTAGGATAGAGAAATGAATCATTCTCGTCATCCTATGACACTTGGATTATCATATAAACAACACACAAAGATTTATGTTAGTCCGAGCAAGAAAATTTCTAACCGTTTACTTTTTGATACTGTTGGACTAACCTTCATTTGCCCCAATGTGGGGTGGTTCTTGACAGGGTTGAGAATGAAAATCGCCGTTCAATGGGGTTCTCAATGGGCATCTGTAGTGTTTGGAATGAAGAAATAAATGCCTCTGTCATCTCGATCCATGTAATCGTTGCGAATGACCCTTATATCCATAGGTTAAGGTTTCGCTATCATTTCCAATCTCCTCATCTCTCAAGTGTGTATGGGACGTGTTTGGATTAGGCTCGCTTCTCTTATGAGAAAATACCCTTTTGAACAGTTCAAACGACTCTTATTGGAAAAATTCATTTCATTTCATCAAAATTTATCCTTCAAAGGGATTTTATGATGCACCATACATGTGTAATTCATGTTCAGACAATCTCATGTTTTAAAACATGAATGTCAATGAAGTAAGAATTCTATGTCTTTTTAGATGTGAGAATCGAATTAATTCTGAAAGTTTTTAATCTCCAATGAATTGGGAAAAGGGATACTTACCTGCCCATCGAGGCTGGAGATCCTGGAGATATAAAAGGGATATGTCATTGTATATTCTAAAACTTTACAAAAATTGCAACGATACATCTTACCCTTGGTCATATGCTCCAACGAGTGTACAAGGGTTGTGAAAATCTGCACTTCACATAGTAACACAAGATTGTTGGGTGTTCTAAAGTTCTTTCGACTTCTTGGTTTTTGGAGAAAAATGAAACTTACATGTCTGCCCTGATGGCGAGCTCCTGCCAAGGATAAATATTAAGCATTATTTTGGGTTTCCAAATTCAAAACAAATTGGGACGATACTACTTTACTCTTGATTTGAATTCCATTCTGCATGCCAATGTGCGGATTGTAGAAGCCGGCCCTCAAGCTTGTGGCCATGATTTCTTCGTCTGGTTGGGCAACGAATCCACCTCGAGGATTTACGTCGGAGGAGATTCATTCATCTTTTTGGGCGTGTTTCATGCACTGTTTTGTTATTTGAATGCATGGCTTCTTGGGTGCCTCATCTATGTTCATCACCTGAGAGGAAAATGAGAGAACATTATCCCCGCATCTGATTGAAAATCATTTAGGAACGATACGTTCTTTTTACCAAATGGGTGGCTCCGCGGCCAAATGTGTTTTACATTGAAAGGATGGATTCCATTACGCTCTGCGGATGATAACTATTGCTTCGGGGACTTGCCCCACGGATCAAACGATGAATTTGATGTCTTCGGCTTCGACATGCTTTCCAGATGTAGGAATGGTTTGCCCCCATTTTCAGTGGAGATGGGTTTTGTCGAGTGGGCAAGATCAAAAACTCATCCTAGATTTGGCTTTAGTCGAAGGTTGAAATCCCGACCTTGGATAAGCGAATCATGATTCATCTCCTTCTGCTTCGGATTTGTCATTTGCGTGCTTCACATTTTACAATACCAACTTCGCCGCTTGATGAAAATGGATCGATGATTTTCGAATTGCCCCAAGTTCTATAGTCATCTGCGTCGAATCTCTTTGAACTTCATCGGGTGATAGACAAACTGATAAAATGATTTTTCAATCCTGAGATCGAACTCCTGACGTTTCGTACCACTTCCAGTTCACTGACTACCAGGACAAAGCACTATTGGCGTCCCTAACTGGTTCGTTTTTTGTTATAAAATTCTTGAAGCAGTTAGCGACCCCCATCGAGAATGAAACAAGCTCAATTTAGAGTTCATAACGACTAAAGGTCCCTTAGAACGATACAGAGCTAACCGTCTTTGAGCTCGCTCGGGCTTTTGCTCGCATTTTCCTATGTGAAGCCTTTAAATGTTTTTCTTCGTGGCGTTCAATTGATTCGCCTCGACTCTAATCTAACAAGGGATTGTCGTACTCAAGCATGATGATGCTCGCAGGTAGTACTGATCGCTGCCCCAGATTAACTCTAGGCATTAAGGAAGATTATCTTGCATGGAAGACTTTATGACAGAAAGATTAATGATACATCCATTCACATGTGCCTAGTTCCCTTGAGGATTCTCGGTGATCAGCCAGCTACACCATGAATCAGACATATAATCGTCATTTTGGATCATAACTTCATAAGTCCATCAGTTTTAAACTGATCGATCCAGATATGGAGCTCCTCATCAAGGAAATCTTTTGATTCTTCGAGCAACTGATATTCGGGTTGACCATCATCGCTTGGCGTTGAAGGATTCATGTTTCTGTTGTGAGCGATCTGATTCTTCGAGCTAGAACCTTCGTCGTTGCTCGAGATTATAAGAGGATGATTGATCGGTTCACTATCAAAAGCACCTTCCATTTGGGAATGGGAGAAACAAAAATCCTCAAAGCATCCGCCCGCTTGATCTTCCGAAATCATATGCCCAAGCCGGGCAGATCTTTGAACACTAGGCGCAATATGTTGATCGGGGATAGGAAGAGCACTAGCGAAAAGTTGCTGCTCAAACCAAGGAGTTCGTACCTGCTGCACTTGTGGCATATACTCTTGAGGGGTGCTGAGATGATTCGGGGGAATATTCTGATTAGCGCCCAAGTAGTCGATGGTGCTGCTACCAGCTTGGTCGGTGCCTAGATTCGGCAGGGTATTTCTTACTTCAGGGGCATTGTAGTTATAGCCATGCCTAGTGTTTAGGCACAAGTTGAGTTCTTTCAGGTTCAGTGCTGTGTGGCGCTGTCTTAGCGCCCTTCTGTAGCTCTTGAGGTGACTCGCGACTCCATCTTTAGTGAGTCCTGGTATGTTCATGATCTCAAGTATGCGCGTTGGATATGCTGAGTTGATCCCTAGTTGCTGAACCGCACTAAGGAACTTGAGATGAAGCTCGGGGGACCAATTGACCCTCGTCTTCTTGCGACCCGGAACAGTGTTGACAACTTGGCTATTGCTCTCTGGCCTATTTCCAGTAGAATTTGATCGAGCCGGAAATTGTTGTGGAGGGAATTCATCAGCTTTGGATTGGTCGGTCGTGATAGTAAGCTCATCGTTAAGGAAACTCCAATCATGGTGACGCATATCACATCCTTTAGAAGGCATCGATATTGACTTCGTAGAATTGATTTGTTCATGCATATCTCCAACAAAATCCGATTGTATCGAAGATGGTTCGAGGGAGTGGGGTGGTGAATGAGCATTTTCAATCCTCATATAAGGCTTATCAAGGAACATTTCGCCGAGAGTGATAGGGCCACCGCAATTAAGGCAAGCGATAGTGCTGGGAGCTTTCTTATACCTCATGTTCTCCGCTCGAAGCTTTTCGTTTTCCTCCTTTAGAATCGCAAGTTCTTGACGTCTGTGTTGAGCCCTCAATTTGGCTCGCTTATTTTGAAACCAAAACTTGACCCTCAAAGGTTTCATCCCTAGCTTCTGGCCCAATTCATTTCTTTGTTTCATGTTCGGGAGAGGGCATTCACTAAAGAAAGCTTCAAGCTCTTGGATTTCATTCTGAGTGTGGCACTGGCGACGTTTCCTTTTCCGAGATTGACCATCGCTGCTGCTGTTGTCGTCGCTGCTGAGATCCTGAACTTCGTTGCCGAAAGGGTTGGGTTCTGTGGTTCTGGTACCAGACGCCATCCTGGAATCTTCGAGATCTCTCAGTAGTTCATTTTCTGAGATTTTTGGATCAGTCGCCTCTAGCAACTGATGGTAACCCTCAAACATGTTGGATCGAAAAATGTTCGATCAATTTTTGCTCACTCAGGGTTCTCTACTCTCTCATGTATGCTCACTCTCTCTAAATTTTCTTTTGAGTGGTTCTGTATGCCCATGAAACGTTCTTTAAACATGGATGAAGATCGTCAGGCAAGCGTTGCTCCCAAGATTTCGTATTTCCCGCTTTGTCGTCTTCTTTCTTCTTTTCAACGTGGAGGGACACCAAATCGATTTCCTTTTCTCGATATCCATGTCTGTCTCCCACTTATTTTCAAAAAGGTGGAACTACGCTCGCCTCCTGCTCAGTTTTTTAATATGATGGGACCGCCAAATCCTTTCGCAACTTTTTTCGATAGTTGCGCTTAACTCCCGCTCAATTTTAATATGGTGACACCGACATATCTTTTTACAACTTTTTTAGGTTTATCAAGCCTGAAATCGCGGACTGGGACAGACCTGATGGTTCACCGAAAGAGCCACCACTGCTTTACCCAATTAACTTGGCTCCACGAGCATTATTGCTGTGCCTTTCTTCATTCTCGAGTTGCTATAAAAGGAGGAGTTAATGCAGAGAAGATTAACACTCTTACATAATTGCCTTTTCTTATTTTAATCACTCTACCACACTCATCTTCTTCTCCCTCACTCCAACGAAAATGACCTCCTCTCCTATTCACGCTTTCTCGGCCGAAATTTTGGCCCAGTGGGAAAAACTCTATAACCTCCTCGGTCGAGGCTATGCTCATATAGCCGATCACCCAGAAACTGAAGATGAAATCCGCATTTTGCTCGTGGAAATAGACACCACCTCCATCGAGGGCACTAATTTAGAGAGGGAATATAGAATCTTCCCAACCCTCTTTATAAACTTTTTAGAGACTTACCGTGTCGCTCATCGAAAAGCTACCGTGGCTCACGTTTTGCGAGCTCGCTATGAGGATCGGTCCAACTGCTTGGTGTTGGCCAACCTTGTGGCCGATAGTCACAGAAAGGCTGTTGAGTTCGCCAACAAGCGAGTCTCGATGTTGCTTCGCGAGAGGGGAAATTTGGTGGAGCGCTTGGCCTTATCCCTGACCACCTATGAGCACGACCGTCGTAATGTCGTGTTGAAGTTTCAATGTGAGTGGCAGGAAGAAAGGCTTGACAGCATTACCGCGGATATAGCCCATGGGAGAGGACTAGTTCGGGACCTGGAAATAGCCGCCGAAGATCACGGGACCAAGGTTGCCGAGCTTAAAGGGGAATGTAAACGCCTTCTTCTTAAGCTTGCAGATCTCGAGTCTCGAGGTGGTGAGTATAAGCAAAGCATCAATAATATGGAGGGCCAACTTGGTTCCTTTGTGATGCTAATTAGGGCTCATTGCGGTTTTATGTTTCCACCCCGATGATTTGTATGATCTGCTTTTAAGGTCCCTCGATTGAGCGAAATGAATGAAAGCTCTAATGTGTGTGTCTCAACTTCTGTATGGCTGACTTTCTCGAACACCTGACCACTCTCAACCTAGGCAAGCTGCGCTTTGACATTGATGATTCGAGCGTGTACATCTTGATTTTTTAATCTTGCTTATGATCGGATAAAGGAACCTCCCACCGCGATTATCCACAAAAAGACTTCTCTTCTCTACTTGTTTTTAACCTGTTTCAAATGAAAAGGCAGAATCAGAAGAAAGAATTTGAAAAATAAAGCATAAATCCTTTCAATTTTATGCTTACTTGTGATTAATAGGGATAAGAACTTTTACAAGGGTTTTGGCCTTGTGCAAAAGCTTTTATCAATATTCCTCAAAGGAAAGCATATCATTGAAAGGAATGTAATTCACGATAATCGCCTTTGATCAATTCCAAGAAAATCAATGGAATGTTCAAAAGTACACAATTACGATGTGTTTTAAATTCAATTGAAGATACGGTATCCAAATTAAAGCCGTTTGCTAAGAACGAGAGTAATTTGGATATCTATCTTTTCATTAAATTTGAAAAACACGAATACTCTTGATCAATTATTGTGGATTACCAATGATGCAAAACATGCATGAACCAATTCAAGTTTATAGTTCCTTCTGGCGAAATTGGGATTGTATTGCCCTATACGGCTAAAAGGTTGTATAAGACTTCCAATTTCAATTTCATCCAAAGGAATTATAAAATTGATTTTGGAGTATTCGAGTGATTAGAAGAAATGCCACTATCACATTCCAATGACAAGTCAATAGAAATACAACAAATTTCAATCTGAATGTATATAAACACAAATAGATTCCTAATACAATCAATATAAGGGATCAGATAGAGAGGATCTCAGCAAAATAAATCCTATACAAGAAGGCTAGAAATGAAAATTAAAACAAAGGAATGTGATCTTAATACTTAGAGATGCCCCAGTTTCGATCTTTGAGACGTGACTTCAGGATCACCTATTCCAAATCGTCATCTTCATTAGATGATACCTCAATGATGTCCATAGCAGGCTCTTCTTGTCCATTTGGCGCTCGTAATGGGATGACATCATCTTCATCTTTCATCAAGAACATTGGGAGGAAAACACACATATCTATCCTCAAAATGGCATTTAATCCAATCACTGGAATTATGCAATGAATATAATGATTAAGAGCTGTAACAAGTTCGAGGGATAGAAAAGTCTTACCAACCAAACTTAAGAGAAAATCAAGCTTCTCTGTATTTTTAGCAGTGTTAGGTATACTAACCTTCCATAGACAAACGCATGAGACAAGTGAGGGAAAACTCCTAAAAATCAAAAGATAGGGCTTGGTACCTAAAGCCAAGGTTCTCACCTCGAATTCTGGGAAGAGCCGATTCCATTGCACAACTATCGTTGCATTGGGACTCAATCCATAGTTCGAAGTGAGCGGAATTGAAAAGTGGATTACCCCATGTTTTTCCTCACGGAGATTCCATTTTCAATTCCTTCTATTGTGTTCCTAAAGAGGGCGCCTGGGGTTTTAGGCGCAATTGTGTGTATTCATTGTGTCGTGCTAAAGCAAAAGACATGCATTTTATTTAACAATCACCGCTTCAATATAAACATCCACACAATCATACATCCAAAACTCCTGCCTGCATAAAACATAGTTAACAAGCACTTCACCCCTTATTTCTCCCGTCTACAAAAACATCTAACACATTCGTTAGCATATACACCTCACTTTCGAGAGCATCTGCATAAAATTAGGTTAGAAGAATCAATCAACTTTTTAATCGGCTCAAGTCCACTAAATGGTTAAGAACCAGTCCCCAGCGGAGTCGCCAGTCTGTCGCGACCCTCTTGAGGTTGTCGGGCTCTCGAGGGCTAATGGGCCGTCCTGTCTGGTCGGACGCGGGCCTCTCCCAAGGCCCATTACCCAAATCGCAACGGAGGTATGCGTGATCGACTTTCAGTGTGGTCTAGTGACATGTGCTAAGTGTGCATGCCATGGAGTCGCCACCAATCATTTTTTTAGGGTATGATTGGACCACCCAATTGAATAGTTGGGAGTTTATATTCAATTCTGCGAGAACCAGAGAAATGGTTTCGGGGACTTAGTTACACCAACTGTCAGAGTTGACGCCCTTTCGGTACCTAAGTTGACTGAATTTTCTAGCCTGAAATTCATGCGGATGAGTAAGGTATGAACCCTAAATCTAGAAATTCATGTAGATATGAGTGATTATCCTAGCAATCACAATCAGTAATAAAATGCCCAACTCAAGGAATCTAGATATGCAAATAAATCACATGGCATTCCTAGTAAGGTCCTATTTATCAATCACAGCTCAAGAATGATTTAGCTGTCCTAGCCATTCTACACACGATCTAACCTAAGAAAAGCATTAGGAAGCATCGAAGGAGTTCGAGAGTACTCACATGGGGTTCGCCGTGCCCTGGTTTGGTCTTGGACAAGCTATCGAGCTCATGCCGACCCGATTATATTTGGGGATCCACTCGGCGTTTTACACCATGAAATCATGTGAAACAAAAACGAAAATATTCAGCAAGGGGGCATTTATTGTAGATGGTGGTCGATCTAATTGGACGTCAAGACTAAAAAAGATGTAGAAATTTACAAATTAAAATACTCGAATGACATTTTTTTGCCAAATTCAACTCTATGCGTCGTGAAGAAACACATGCAATTGAACTTAAATTTTGACTATTTATGAGTTCAAAATGTAAAAGAAATTAAAATAAAAATATTGACTATTTTTCTATATTTTTACGACATCGAACGCTATTTTTCTTCATTTTTCATGTATTTTTCTATTTTTGGAAAATATTAAAAAATATTAAAAAATATGAAAAAATATTTTTTTATCAAAAATGGTTCCTTTAGCTTGGTCAAAGCTACCAAAGATGATTTTTTAATTTTTTTAACTTTTTATAGATTTTTTATGAATTTTTTAAAAATAAACTATGAAAGACTGATCAAAAATCAGGTGTCAACAAGGATCACTGCAAATGTTTTGCGCGGCGATCAAATAGGTAGTTAGGCATTTTTTGTCATATTATGCTTATTTTTGTTTGACGAATTGCCGAAAACTCCTACATATTGAATATATAATCCTTTGTTGAAGTATCCTTATTTTTTTTTATTAGTTATCTTGAAATTTTAAGCATTGTCAATCCATGTGTCGATCAAATAGGTAGTTAGTTAATTTTACCATCTTAAAGTCATTTCTACTCGAAGAACCTTAGGAAAATTGCGACTTTTGTATAGATAACACTATGTTGATGTATGATCATTTTTTTATTAATTATTACGCTTCAAATAATAGCTAGAGTCAAGTTAAGGATCACTGCAAATGTTTTGCGCGGGGATCAAATAGGTAGTTAGGCATTTTTTGTCATATTTTGCTCATTTCTGTTTGACCAATTGCCGAAAACTCCAACCTATTGAATATATAATCTTTTGTTGAAGTATCCTAATTTTTTATTTATTAGTTATCTTGAAATTTTAAGCATTGTCAATCCATGTATCGATCAAATAGGTAGTTAGTTAATTTTACCTTCTTAAAGTCATTTCTACTCGAAGAACATTAGGAAAATTGCGACTTTTGTATAGATAACACTATGTTGATGTATGATCATTTTTTTATTAATTATTACGCTTCAAATAATAGCTAGAGTCAAGTTAAGGATCACTGCAAATGGTTTGCGCGGCGATCCAATAGGTAGTTAGGCATTTTTTGTCATATTATGCTCATTTCTGTTTGACGAATTGCCGAAAACTCCTACCTATTGAATATATAATCCTTTGTTGAAGTACCCTATTTTTTTATTTATTAGTTATCTTTAAATATTAAGCATTGCCAATCCATGTATCGATCAAATAGGTAATTAGTTAATTTGACCTTCTTAAAGTCATTTCTACTCGAAGAACCTTAGGAAAATTGCGACTTTTGTATAGATAACACTATTTTGATGTATGATCATTTTTTTATTAATTATTACGCTTCAAATAATAGCTAGAGTCAAGTTAAGGATCACTGCAAATGTTTTGCGCGGGGATCAAATAGGTAGTTAGGCATTTTTTGTCATATTTTGCTCATTTCTGTTCGACCAATTGCCGAAAACTCTAACCTATTGAATATATAATCTTTTGTTGAAGTATCCTTATTTTTTATTTATTAGTTATCTTGAAATTTTAAGCATTGTCAATCCATGTATCGATTAAATAGGCAGTTAGTTAATTTTACCTTCTTAAAGTCATTTCTACTCGAAGAACATTAGGAAAATTGCGACTTTTGTATAGATAACACTATGTTGATGTATGATCATTTTTTTATTTATTATTACGCTTCAAATAATAGCTAGAGTCAAGTTAAGGATCACTGCAAATGGTTTGCGCGGCGATCAAATAGGTAGTTAGGCGTTTTTTGTCATATTATGCTCATTTCTGTTTGACGAATTGCCGAAAACTCCTACCTACTGAATATATAATCCTTTGTTGAAGTACCCTAATTTTTTATTTATTAGTTATCTTTAAATATTAAGCATTGCCAATCCATGTATCGATCAAATTGGTAATTAGTTAATTTGACCTTCTTAAAGTCATTTCTACTCGAAGAACCTTAGGAAAATTGCGACTTTTGTATAGATAACACTATGTTGATGTATAATCATTTTTTTATTTATTATTACGCTTCAAATAATAGCTAGGGTCAAGTTAAGGATCACTGCAAATGTTTTGCGCGGCGATCAAATAGGTAGTTAGGCATTTTTTGTCATATTATGCTTATTTTTGTTTGACGAATTGCCGAAAACTCCTACATATTGAATATATAATCCTTTGTTGAAGTATCCTTATTTTTTATTTATTAGTTATCTTGAAATTTTAAGCATTGTCAATCCATGTGTCGATCAAATAGGTAGTTAGTTAATTTTACCTTCTTAAAGTCATTTCTACTCGAAGAACCTTAGGAAAATTGCGACTTTTGTATAGATAACACTATGTTGATGTATGATCATTTTTTTATTAATTATTACGCTTCAAATAATAGCTAGAGTCAAGTTAAGGATCACAGCAAATGTTTTGCGCGGGGATCAAATAGGTAGTTAGGCATTTTTTGTCATATTTTGCTCATTTCTGTTTGACCAATTGCCGAAAACTCCAACCTATTGAATATATAATCTTTTGTTGAAGTATCCTAATTTTTTTATTTATTAGTTATCTTGAAATTTTAAGCATTGTCAATCCATGTATCGATCAAATAGGTAGTTAGTTAATTTTACCTTCTTAAAGTCATTTCTACTCGAAGAACATTAGGAAAATTGCGACTTTTGTATAGATAACACTATGTTGATGTATGATCATTTTTTTATTTATTATTACGCTTCAAATAATAGCTAGAGTCAAGTTAAGGATCACTGCAAATGGTTTGCGCGGCGATCAAATAGGTAGTTAGGCATTTTTTGTCATATTATGCTCATTTCTGTTTGACGAATTGCCGAAAACTCCTACCTATTGAATATATAATCCTTTGTTGAAGTACCCTATTTTTTTATTTATTAGTTATCTTTAAATATTAAGCATTGCCAATCCATGTATCGATCAAATAGGTAATTAGTTAATTTGACCTTCTTAAAGTCATTTCTACTCGAAGAACCTTAGGAAAATTGCGACTTTTGTATAGATAACACTATGTTGATGTATGATCATTTTTTTATTAATTATTACGCTTCAAATAATAGCTAGAGTCAAGTTAAGGATCACTGCAAATGGTTTGCGCGGCGATCCAATAGGTAGTTAGGCATTTTTTGTCATATTATGCTCATTTCTGTTTGACGAATTGCCGAAAACTCCTACCTATTGAATATATAATCCTTTGTTGAAGTACCCTATTTTTTTATTTATTAGTTATCTTTAAATATTAAGCTTTGCCAATCCATGTATCGATCAAATAGGTAATTAGTTAATTTGACCTTCTTAAAGTCATTTCTACTCGAAGAACCTTAGGAAAATTGCGACTTTTGTATAGATAACACTATGTTGATGTATGATCATTTTTTTATTAATTATTACGCTTCAAATAATAGCTAGAGTCAAGTTAAGGATCACTGCAAATGTTTTGCGCGGGGATCAAATAGGTAGTTAGGCATTTTTTGTCATATTTTGCTCATTTCTGTTTGACCAATTGCCGAAAACTCCAACCTATTGAATATATAATCTTTTGTTGAAGTATCCTAATTTTTTATTTATTAGTTATCTTGAAATTTTAAGCATTGTCAATCCATGTATCGATCAAATAGGTAGTTAGTTAATTTTACCCTCTTAAAGTCATTTCTACTCGAAGAACATTAGGAAAATTGCGACTTTTGTATGGATAACATTATGTTGATGTATGATCATTTTTTTATTTATTATTACGCTTCAAATAATAGCTAGAGTCAAGTTAAGGATCACTGCAAATGGTTTGCGCGGCGATCAAATAGGTAGTTAGGCATTTTTTGTCATATTATGCTCATTTGTGTTTGACGAATTGCCGAAAACTCCTACCTATTGAATATATAATCCTTTGTTGAAGTACCCTATTTTTTTATTTATTAGTTATCTTTAAATATTAAGCATTGCCAATCCATGTATCGATCAAATAGGTAATTAGTTAATTTGACCTTCTTAAAGTCATTTCTACTCGAAGAACCTTAGGAAAATTGCGACTTTTGTATAGATAACACTATGTTGATGTATGATCATTTTTTTATTAATTATTACGCTTCAAATAATAGCTAGGGTCAAGTTAAGGATCACTGCAAATGTTTTGCGCGGCGATCAAATAGGTAGTTAGGCATTTTTTGTCATATTTTGCTCATTTCTGTTTGACGAATTGCCGAAAACTCCTACATATTGAATGTATAATCCTTTGTTGAAGTATCCTTATTTTTTATTTATTAGTTATCTTGAAAATTTAAGTATTGTCAATCCATGTATCGATCAAATAGGTAGTTAGTTAATTTTAATTTCTTAAAGTCATTTCTACTCGAAGAACCTTAGGAAAATTGCGACTTTTGTATAGATAACACTATGTTGATGTATGATCATTTTTTTATTAATTATTACGCTTCAAATAATAGCTAGAGTCAAGTTAAGGATCACTGCAAATGTTTTGCGCGGTGATCAAATAGGTAGTTAGGCATTTTTTGTCATATTTTAATTATTTCTGTTTGACGAATTGCCGAAAACTCCAACCTATTGAATATATAATCCTTTGTTGAAGTATCCTAATTTTTTATTTATTAGTTATCTTGAAATTTTAAGCATTGTCAATCCATGTATCGATCAAATAGGTAGTTAGTTAATTTTACCTTCTTAAAGTCATTTCTACTCGAAGAACATTAGGAAAATTACGACTTTTGTATAGATAACACTATGTTGACGTATAATCATTTTTTTATTTATTATTACGCTTCAAATAATAGCTAGAGTCAAGTTAAGGATCACTGCAAATGTTTTGCGCGGCGATCAAATAGGTAGTTAGGCATTTTTTGTCATATTAGGCTCATTTCTGTATGACGAATTGCCGAAAACTCCCACCTATTGAATATATAATCCTTTGTTACAGTACCCTAATTTTTTATTTATTAGTTTTCTTGAAATATTAAGCATTGTCAATCCATGTATCGATCAAATAGGTTGTTAGTTAATTTGAACTTCTTAAGGTCTTTTCTACTCGAAGAACATTAGGAAAATTGCGACTTTTGTATAGATAACACTATGTTGATGTATGATCATTTTTTTATTAATTATTACGCTTCAAATAATAGCTAGAGTCAAGTTAAGGATCACTACAAATGTTTTGCGCGGTGATCAAATAGGTAGTTAGGCATTTTTTGTCTTATTTTTCTCATTTCTGTTTGACGAATTGCCGAAAACTCCAACCTATTGAATATATAATCCTTTGTTGAAGTATCCTAATTTTTTATTTATTAGTTATCTTGAAATTTTAAGCATTGTCAATCCATGTATCGATCAAATAGGTAGTTAGTTAATTTTACCTTCTTAAAGTCATTTCTACTCGAAGAACATTAGGAAAATTGCGACTTTTGTATAGATAACACTATGTTGATGTATAATCATTTTTTTATTTATTATTACGCTTCAAATAATAGCTAGAGTCAAGTTAAGGATCACTGCAAATGTTTTGCGCGGCGATCAAATTGGTAGTTAGGCATTTTTTGTCATATTAGTCTCATTTCTGTTTGACGAATTGCCGAAAACTCCCACCTATTGAATATATAATCCTTTGTTGCAGTACCCTAATTTTTTATTTATTAGTTTTCTTGAAATATTAAGCATTGTCAATCCATGTATCGATCAAATAGGTTGTTAGTTAATTTGACCTTCTTAAAGTCATTTCTACTCGAAGAACCTTAGGAAAATTGCGACTTTTGTATAGATAACACTGTGTTGATGTATGATCATTTTTTATTTATTATTACGCTTCAAATAATAGCTAGAGTTAAGTTAAGGATCACTGCAAATGTTTTGCGCGGCGATCAAATAGGTAGTTAGGCATTTTTGGTCATATTATGCTCATTTTTGTTTGACGAATTGCCGAAAACTCATACATATTGAATATATAATCATTTGTTGAAGTATCCTTAATTTTTATTTATTAGTTATCTTGAAATTTTAAGCATTGTCAATCCATGTTTCGATCAAATAGGTAGTTAGTTAATTTTACCTTCTAAAAGTCATTTCTACTCGAAGAACCTTAGGAAAATTGCGACTTTTGTATAGATAACACTATGTTGATGTATGATCATTTTTTTATTTATTATTACGCTTCAAATAATAGCTAGAGTCAAGTTAAGGATCACAGCAAATGTCTTGCGCGGCGATCAAATAGGTAGTTAGGCATTTTTTGTCATATTATGCTCATTTCTGTTTGACGAATTGCCGAAAACTCCTACCTATTTAATATATAATCCTTTGTCGAAGTACCCTAATTTTTTATTTATTAGTTATCTTTAAATATTAAGCATTGCCAATCCATGTATCGATCAAATAGGTAATTAGTTAATTTGACCTTCTTAAAGTCATTTCTACTCGAAGAACCTTAGGAAAATTGCGACTTTTGTATAGATAACACTATGTTGATGTATGATCATTTTTTTATTAATTATTACGCTTCACATAATAGCTAGAGTCAAGTTAAGGATCACTGCAAATGTTTTGCGCGGTGATCAAATAGGTAGTTAGGCATTTTTTGTCATATTTTGCTCATTTCTGTTTGATGAATTGCCGAAAACTCCAACCTATTGAATATATAATCCTTTGTTGAAGTATCCTAATTTTTTATTTATTAGTTATCTTGAAATTTTAAACATTATCAATCCATGTATCGATCAAATAGGTAGTTAGTTAATTTTACCTTCTTAAAGTCATTTCTACTCGAAGAACCTTAGGAAAATTGCGACTTTTGTATAGATAACACTATGTTGATGTATAATCATTTTTTTTATTTATTATTACGCTTCAAATAATAGTTAGGGTCAAGTTAAGGATCACTGCAAATGTTTTGCGCGGCGATCAAATAGGTAGTTAGGCATTTTTTGTCATAGTATGCTCATTTCTGTTTGACGAATTGCCGAAAACTCCTACATATTGAATATGTAATCCTTTGTTGAAGTATCCTTATTTTTTATTTATTAGTTATCTTGAAAATTTAAGTATTGTCAATCCATGTATCGATCAAATAGGTAGTTAGTTAATTTTAACTTCTTAAAGTCATTTCTACTCGAAGAACCTTAGGAAAATTGCGACTTTTGTATAGATAACACTGTGTTGATGTATGATCATTTTTTATTTATTATTACGTTTCAAATAATAGCTAGAGTCAAGTTAAGGATCACTGCAAATGTTTTGCGCGGCAATCAAATAGGTAGTTAGGCATTTTTGGTCATATTATGCTCATTTTTGTTTGACGAATTGCCGAAACTCCTACATATTGAATATATAATACTTTGTTGATGTATCCTTAATTTTTATTTTTTAGTTATCTTGAAATTTTAAGCATTGTCAATCCATGTGTCGATCAAATAGGTAGTTAGTTAATTTTACCTTCTTAAAGTCATTTCTACTCGAAGAACCTTAGGAAAATTGCGACTTTTGTATAGATAACACTATGTTGATGTATGATCATTTTTTTTTTAATTATTACGCTTCAAATAATAGCTAGAGTCAAGTTAAGGATCATTGCAAATGTTTTGCGCGGTGATCAAATAGGTAGTTAGGCATTTTTTGTCATATTTTGCGCATTTCTGTTTGATGAATTGCCGAAAACTCCAACCTATTGAGTATATAATCCTTTGTTGATGTATCCTTAATTTTTATTTATTAGTTATCTTGAAATTTTAAGTATTGTCAATCCATGTATCGATCAAATAGGTAGTTAGTTAATTTTACCTTCTTAAAGTCATTTCTACTCGAAGAACATTAGGAAAATTGCGACTTTTGTATAGATAACACTATGTTGACGTATAATCATTTTTTTATTTATTATTACGCTTCAAATAATAGCTAGAGTCAAGTTAAGGATCACTGCAAATATTTTGCGCGGCGATCAAATAGCTAGTTAGGCATTTTTTGTCATATTAGGCTCATTTCTGTATGACGAATTGCCGAAAACTCCCACCTATTGAATATATAATCCTTTGTTACAGTACCCTAATTTTTTATTTATTAGTTTTCTTGAAATATTAAGCATTGTCAATCCATGTATCGATCAAATAGGTTGTTAGTTAATTTGAACTTCTTAAGGTCTTTTCTACTCGAAGAACCTTAGGAAAATTGCGACTTTTGTATAGATAACACTATGTTGATGTATGATCATTTTTTTATTAATTATTACGCTTCAAATAATAGCTAGAGTCAAGTTAAGGATCACTACAAATGTTTTGCGCGGTGATCAAATAGGTAGTTAGGCATTTTTTGTCTTATTTTGCTCATTTCTGTTTGACGAATTGCCGAAAACTCCAACATATTGAATATATAATCCTTTGATGAAGTATCCTAATTTTTTATTTATTAGTTATCTTGAAATTTTAAGCATTGTCAATCCATGTATCGATCAAATAGGTAGTTAGTTAATTTTACCTTCTTAAAGTCATTTCTACTCGAAGAACATTAGGAAAATTGCGACTTTTGTATAGATAACACTATGTTGATGTATAATCATTTTTTTATTTATCATTACGCTTCAAATAATAGCTAGAGTCAAGTTAAGGATCACTGCAAATGTTTTGCGCGGCGATCAAATAGGTAGTTAGGCATTTTTTGTCATATTAGCCTCATTTCTGTTTGACGAATTGCCGAAAACTCCCACCTATTGAATATATAATCCTTTGTTGCAGTACCCTAATTTTTTATTTATTAGTTTTCTTGAAATATTAAGCATTGTCAATCCATGTATCGATCAAATAGGTTGTTAGTTAATTTGACCTTCTTAAAGTCATTTCTACTCGAAGAACCTTAGGAAAATTGCGACTTTTGTATAGATAACACTGTGTTGATGTATGATCATTTTTTATTTATTATTACGCTTCAAATAATAGCTAGAGTCAAGTTAAGGATCACTGCAAATGTTTTGCGCGGCGATCAAATAGGTAGTTAGGCATTTTTGGTCATATTACGCTCATTTTTGTTTGATGAATTGCCGAAAACTCCAACCTATTGAATATATAATCCTTTGTTGAAGTATCTTTAATTTTTATTTATTAGTTATCTTGAAATTTTAAGCATTGTCAATCCATGTATCGATCAAATAGGTAGTTAGTTAATTTTACCTTCTTAAAGTCATTTCTACTCGAAGAACCTTAGGAAAATTGCGACTTTTGTATAGATAACACTATGTTGATGTATGATCATTTTTTTATTAATTATTACTCTTCAAATAATAGCTAGAGTCAAGTTAAGGATCACTACAAATGTTTTGCGCGGTGATCAAATAGGTAGTTAGGCATTTTTTGTCATATTTTGCTCATTTCTGTTTGATGAATTGCCGAAAACTCCAACCTATTGAATATATAATCCTTTGTTCAAGTATCCTAATTTTTTATTTATTAGTTATCTTGAAATTTTAAACATTGTCAATCCATGTATCGATCAAATAGGTAGTTAGTTAATTTTACCTTCTTAAAGTCATTTCTACTCGAAGAACATTAGGAAAATTGCGACTTTTGTATAGATAACACTATGTTGATGTATAATCATTTTTTTATTTATCATTACGCTTCAAATAATAGCTAGAGTCAAGTTAAGGATCACTGCAAATGTTTTGCGCGGCGATCAAATAGGTAGTTAGGCATTTTTTGTCATATTAGCCTCATTTCTGTTTGACGAATTGCCGAAAACTCCCACCTATTGAATATATAATCCTTTGTTGCAGTACCCTAATTTTTTATTTATTAGTTTTCTTGAAATATTAATCATTGTCAATCCATGTATCGATCAAATAGGTTGTTAGTTAATTTGACCTTCTTAAAGTCATTTCTACTCGAAGAACCTTAGGAAAATTGCGACTTTTGTATAGATAACACTATGTTGATGTATAATCATTTTTTTATTTATTATTACGCTTCAAATAATAGCTAGGGTCAAGTTAAGGATCACTGCAAATGTTTTGCGCGGCGATCAAATAGGTAGTGAGGCATTTTTTGTCATAGTATGCTCATTTCTGTTTGACGAATTGCCGAAAACTCCTACATATTGAATATGTAATCCTTTGTTGAAGTATCCTTATTTTTTATTTATGAGTTATCTTGAAAATTTAAGTATTGTCAATCCATGTATCGATCAAATAGGTAGTTAGTTAATTTTAACTTCTTAAAGTCATTTCTACTCGAAGAACCTTAGGAAAATTGCGACTTTTGTATAGATAACACTGTGTTGATGTATGATCATTATTTATTTATTATTATGCTTCAAATAATAGCTAGAGTCAAATTAAGGATCACTGCAAATGTTTTGCGCGGCGATCAAATAGGTAGTTAGGCATTTTTGGTCATATTATGCTCATTTTTGTTTGACGAATTGCCGAAAACTCCTACATATTGAATATATAATCCTTTGTTGAAGTACCCTATTTTTTTATTTATTAGTTATCTTTAAATATTAAGCATTGCCAATCCATGTATCGATCAAATAGGTAGTTAGTTAATTTTACCTTCTTAAAGTCATTTCTACTCGAAGAACCTTAGGAAAATTGCGACTTTTGTATAGATAACACTATGTTGATGTATGATCATTGTTTTATTAATTATTACTCTTCAAATAATAGCTAGAGTCAAGTTAAGGATCATTGCAAATGTTTTGCGCGGTGATCAAATAGGTAGTTAGGCATTTTTTGTCATATTTTGCTCATTTCTGTTTGACGAATTGCCGAAAACTCAAACCTATTGAATATATAATCCTTTGTTTAAGTATCCTTAATTTTTATTTATTAGTTATCTTGAAATTTTAAACATTGTCAATCCATGTATCGATCAAATAGGTAGTTAGTTAATTTTACCTTCTTAAAGTCATTTCTACTCGAAGACCTTAGGAAAATTGCGACTTTTGTATAGATAACACTGTGTTGATGTATGATCATTTTTTATTTATTATTACGCTTCAAATAATAGCTAGAGTCAAGTTAAGGATCACTGCAAATGTTTTGCGCGGCGATCAAATAGGTAGTTAGGCATTTTTGGTCATATTATGCTCATTTTTGTTTGACGAATTGCCGAAAACTCCTACATATTGAATATATAATCCTTTGTTGAAGTATCCTTAATTTTTATTTATTAGTTATCTTGAAATTTTAAGCATTGTCAATCCATGTGTCGATCAAATAGGTAGTTAGTTAATTTTACCTTCTTAAAGTCATTTATACTCGAAGAACCTTAGGAAAATTGCGACTTTTGTATAGATAACACTATGTTGATGTATGATCATTTTTTTATTTATTATTACGCTTCAAATAATAGCTAGAGTCAAGTTAAGGATCACTGCAAATGTTCTGCGCGGCGATCAAATAGGTAGTTAGGCATTTTTGGTCATATTATGCTCATTTTTGTTTGACGAATTGCCGAAAACTCCTACATATTGAATATATAATCCTTTGTTGAAGTATCCTTAATTTTTATTTATTGGTTATCTTGAAATTTTAAGCATTGTCAATCCATGTGTCGATCAAATAGGTAGTTAGTTAATTTTACCTTCTTAAAGTCATTTCTACTCGAAGAACCTTAGGAAAATTGCGACTTTTGTATAGATAACACTATGTTGATGTATGATCATTTTTTTATTTATTATTACGCTTCAAATAATAGCTAGAGTCAAGTTAAGGATCACTGCAAATGGTTTGCGCGGCGATCAAATAGGTAGTTAGGCAATTTTTGTCATAATATGCTCATTTCTATTTGATGAATTGCCGAAAACTCCTACATATTGAATATATAATCCTTTGTTGAAGTATCCTTATATTTTATTTATTAGTTATCTTGAAAATTTAAGTATTGTCAATCCATGTATCGATCAAATAGGTAGTTAGTTAATTTTAACTTCTTAAAGTCATTTCTACTCGAAGAACCTTAGGAAAATTGCGACTTTTGTATAGATAACACTGTGTTGATGTATGATCATTTTTTATTTATTATTACACTTCAAATAATAGCTAGAGTTAAGTTAAGGATCACTGCAAATGTTTTGCGCGGCAATCAAATTGGTAGTTAGGCATTTTCTGTCATATTATGCTCATTTCTGTTTTACGAATTGCCGAAAACTCCTACATATTGAATATATAATCCTTTGTTGAAGTATCCTTATTTTTTATTTATTAGTTATCTTGAAATTTTAAGCATTGTCAATCCATGTATCGATCAAATAGGTAGTTAGTTAATTTTACCTTCTTAAAGTCATTTCTACTCGAAGAACATTAGGAAAATTGCGACTTTTGTATAGATAACACTATGTTGATGTATGATCATTGTTTTATTAATTATTACTCTTCAAATAATAGCTAGAGTCAAGTTAAGGATCATTGCAAATGTTTTGCGCGGTGATCAAATAGGTAGTTAGGCATTTTTTGTCATATTTTGCTTATTTCTGTTTGACGAATTGCCGAAAACTCAAACCTATTGAATATATAATCCTTTGTTTAAGTATCCTTAATTTTTATTTATTAGTTATCTTGAAATTTTAAACATTGTCAATCCATGTATCGATCAAATAGGTAGTTAGTTAATTTTACCTTCTTAAAGTCATTTCTACTCGAAGACCTTAGGAAAATTGCGACTTTTGTATAGATAACACTGTGTTGATGTATGATCATTTTTTATTTATTATTACGCTTCAAATAATAGCTAGAGTCAAGTTAAGGATCACTGCAAATGTTTTGCGCGGCGATCAAATAGGTAGTTAGGCATTTTTGGTCATATTATGCTCATTTTTGTTTGACGAATTGCCGAAAACTCCTACATATTGAATATATAATCCTTTGTTGAAGTATCCTTAATTTTTATTTATTAGTTATCTTGAAATTTTAAGCATTGTCAATCCATGTGTCGATCAAATAGGTAGTTAGTTAATTTTACCTTCTTAAAGTCATTTCTACTCGAAGAACCTTAGGAAAATTGCGACTTTTGTATAGATAACACTATGTTGATGTATGATCATTTTTTTATTTATTATTACGCTTCAAATAATAGCTAGAGTCAAGTTAAGGATCACTGCAAATGTTCTGCGCGGCGATCAAATAGGTAGTTAGGCATTTTTGGTCATATTATGCTCATTTTTGTTTGACGAATTGCCGAAAACTCCTACATATTGAATATATAATCCTTTGTTGAAGTATCCTTAATTTTTATTTATTGGTTATCTTGAAATTTTAAGCATTGTCAATCCATGTGTCGATCAAATAGGTAGTTAGTTAATTTTACCTTCTTAAAGTCATTTCTACTCGAAGAACCTTAGGAAAATTGCGACTTTTGTATAGATAACACTATGTTGATGTATGATCATTTTTTTATTTATTATTACGCTTCAAATAATAGCTAGAGTCAAGTTAAGGATCACTGCAAATGGTTTGCGCGGCGATCAAATAGGTAGTTAGGCATTTTTTGTCATAATATGCTCATTTCTATTTGACGAATTGCCGAAAACTCCTACATATTGAATATATAATCCTTTGTTGAAGTATCCTTATATTTTATTTATTAGTTATCTTGAAAATTTAAGTATTGTCAATCCATGTATCGATCAAATAGGTAGTTAGTTAATTTTAACTTCTTAAAGTCATTTCTACTCGAAGAACCTTAGGAAAATTGCGACTTTTGTATAGATAACACTGTGTTGATGTATGATCATTTTTTATTTATTATTACACTTCAAATAATAGCTAGAGTTAAGTTAAGGATCACTGCAAATGTTTTGCGCGGCAATCAAATTGGTAGTTAGGCATTTTCTGTCATATTATGCTCATTTCTGTTTTAAGAATTGCCGAAAACTCCTACATATTGAATATATAATCCTTTGTTGAAGTATCCTTAATTTTTATTTATTAGTTATCTTGAAATTTTAAACATTGTCAATCCATGTATCGATCAAATAGGTAGTTAGTTAATTTTACCTTCTTAAAGTCATTTCTACTCGAAGACCTTAGGAAAATTGCGACTTTTGTATAGATAACACTGTGTTGATGTATGATCATTTTTTATTTATTATTACGCTTCAAATAATAGCTAGAGTCAAGTTAAGGATCACTGCAAATGTTTTGCGCGGCGATCAAATAGGTAGTTAGGCATTTTTGGTCATATTATGCTCATTTTTGTTTGACGAATTGCCGAAAACTCCTACATATTGAATATATAATCCTTTGTTGAAGTATCCTTAATTTTTATTTATTAGTTATCTTGAAATTTTAAGCATTGTCAATCCATGTGTCGATCAAATAGGTAGTTAGTTAATTTTACCTTCTTAAAGTCATTTCTACTCGAAGAACCTTAGGAAAATTGCGACTTTTGTATAGATAACACTATGTTGATGTATTTTCATTTTTTTATTTATTATTACGCTTCAAATAATAGCTAGAGTCAAGTTAAGGATCACTGCAAATGTTCTGCGCGGCGATCAAATAGGTAGTTAGGCATTTTTGGTCATATTATGCTCATTTTTGTTTGACGAATTGCCGAAAACTCCTACATATTGAATATATAATCCTTTGTTGAAGTATCCTTAATTTTTATTTATTGGTTATCTTGAAATTTTAAGCATTGTCAATCCATGTGTCGATCAAATAGGTAGTTAGTTAATTTTACCTTCTTAAAGTCATTTCTACTCGAAGAACCTTAGGAAAATTGCGACTTTTGTATAGATAACACTATGTTGATGTATGATCATTTTTTTATTTATTATTACGCTTCAAATAATAGCTAGAGTCAAGTTAAGGATCACTGCAAATGGTTTGCGCGGCGATCAAATAGGTAGTTAGGCATTTTTTGTCATAATATGCTCATTTCTATTTGACGAATTGCCGAAAACTCCTACATATTGAATATATAATCCTTTGTTGAAGTATCCTTATATTTTATTTATTAGTTATCTTGAAAATTTAAGTATTGTCAATCCATGTATCGATCAAATAGGTAGTTAGTTAATTTTAACTTCTTAAAGTCATTTCTACTCGAAGAACCTTAGGAAAATTGCGACTTTTGTATAGATAACACTGTGTTGATGTATGATCATTTTTTATTTATTATTACACTTCAAATAATAGCTAGAGTTAAGTTAAGGATCACTGCAAATGTTTTGCGCGGCAATCAAATTGGTAGTTAGGCATTTTCTGTCATATTATGCTCATTTCTGTTTTACGAATTGCCGAAAACTCCTACATATTGAATATATAATCCTTTGTTGAAGTATCCTTATTTTTTATTTATTAGTTATCTTGAAATTTTAAGCATTGTCAATCCATGTATCGATCAAATAGGTAGTTAGTTAATTTTACCTTCTTAAAGTCATTTCTACTCGAAGAACATTAGGAAAATTGCGACTTTTGTATAGATAACACTATGTTGATGTATGATCATTTTTTTATTTATTATTACGCTTCAAATAATAGCTAGAGTCAAGTTAAGGATCACTGCAAATGGTTTGCGCGGCGATCAAATAGGTAGTTAGGCATTTTTTTTTCATATTATGCTCATTTCTGTTTGACGAATTGCCGAAAACTCCTAACTATTGAATATATAATCCTTTGTTGAAGTACCCTAATTTTTTATTTATTAGTTATCTTTAAATATTAAGCATTGCCAATCCATGTATCGATCAAATAGGTAATTAGTTAATTTGACCTTCTTAAAGTCATTTCTACTCAAAGAACCTTAGGAAAATTGCGACTTTTGTATAGATAACACTATGTTGATGTATGATCATTTTTTATTAATTATTACTCTTCAAAAAATAGCTAGAGTCATGTTAAGGATCACTGCAAATGTTTTGCGCGGCGATCAAATAGGTAGTTAGGCATTTTTTGTCATATTTTGCGCATTTCTATTTGACGAATTGCCGAAAACTCCAACCTATTGAATATATAATCCTTTGTTGAAGTATCCTAATTTTTTATTTATTAGTTATCTTGAAATTTTAAGCATTGTCAATCCATGTATCGATCAAATATGCAGTTAGTTAATTTTACCTTCTTAAAGTCATTTCTACTCGAAGAACCTTAGGAAAATTGCGACTTTTGTATAAATAACACTATGTTGATATATGATCATTTTTTTATTAATTATTACGCTTCAAATAATAGCTAGAGTCAAGTTAAGGATCACTGCAAATGTTTTGCGCGGCGATCAAATAGGTAGTTAGGCATTTTTTGTCATATTTTGCGCATTTCTATTTGACGAATTGCCGAAAACTCCAACCTATTGAATATATAATCCTTTGTTGAAGTACCATAATTTTTTATTTATTAGTTATCTTTAAATATTAAGCATTGCCAATCCATGTATCGATCAAATAGGTAATTAGTTAATTTGACCTTCTTAAAGTCATTTCTACTCGAACAACCTTAGGAAAATTGCGACTTTTGTATAGATAACACTATGTTGATGTATGATCATTTTTTTATTAATTATTACGCTTCAAATAAAAGCTAGAGTCAAGTTAAGGATCACTGCAAATGTTTTGCGCGGTGATCAAATAGGTAGTTAGGCATTTTTTGTCATATTTTGCTCATTTCTGTTTGACGAATTGCCGAAAACTCCTACATATTGAATATATAATCCTTTGTTGAAGTATCCTTATTTTTTATTTATTAGTTATCTTGAAAATTTAAGTATTGTCAATCCATGTATCGATCAAATAGGTAGTTAGTTAATTTTAACTTCTTAAAGTCATTTCTACTCGAAGAACCTTAGGAAAATTGTGACTTTTGTATAGATAACACTGTGTTGATGTATGATCATTTTTTATTTATTATTAAGCTTCAAATAATAGCTAGAGACAAGTTAAGGATCACTGCAAATGTTTTGCGCGGCGATCAAATAGGTAGTTAGGCATTTTTTGTCATAGTATGCTCATTTCTGTTTGATGAATTGCCGAAAACTCCTACCTATTGAATATATAATTCTTTGTTGATGTACCCTATTTTTTTATTTATTAGTTATCTTTAAATATTAAGCATTGCCAATCCATGTATCGATCAAATAGGTAGTTAGTTAATTTTACCTTCTTAAAGTCATTTCTACTCGAAGAACCTTAGGAAAATTGCGACTTTTGTATGGATAACACTATGTTAATGTATGATCATTTTTTTTTAATTATTATGCTTCAAATAATAGCTAGAGTCAAGTTAAGGATCACGGCAAATGTTTTGCGCGGCGATCAAATAGGTAGTTAGGCATTTTTTGTCATATTATGCTCATTTCTGTTTGACGAATTGCCGAAAACTCCTACCTATTGAATATATAATCCTTTGTTGAAGTACCCTAATTTTTTATTTATTAGTTATCTTTAAATATTAAGCATTGCCAATCCATGTATCGATCAAATAGGTAATTAGTTAATTTGACCTTCTTAAAGTCATTTCCACTCGAAGAACCTTAGGAAAATTGCGACTTTTGTATAGATAACACTATGTTGATGTATGATCATTTTTTTATTAATTATTACGCTTCAAATAAAAGCTAGAGTCAAGTTAAGGATCACTGCAAATGTTTTGCGCGGTGATCAAATAGGTAGTTAGGCATTTTTTGTCATATTTTGCTCATTTCTGTTTGACGAATTGCCGAAAACTCCTACATATTGAATATATAATCCTTTGTTCAAGTATCCTAATTTTTTATTTATTAGTTATCTTGAAATTTTAAACATTGTCAATCCATGTATCGATCAAATAGGTAGTTAGTTAATTTTACCTTCTTAAAGTCATTTCTACTCGAAGAACATTAGGAAAATTGTGACTTTTGTATAGATAACACTGTGTTGATGTATGATCATTTTTTATTTATTATTAAGCTTCAAATAATAGCTAGAGACAAGTTAAGGATCACTGCAAATGTTTTGCGCGGCGATCAAATAGGTAGTTAGGCATTTTTTGTCATAGTATGCTCATTTCTGTTTGATGAATTGCCGAAAACTCCTACCTATTGAATATATAATTCTTTGTTGATGTACCCTATTTTTTTATTTATTAGTTATCTTTAAATATTAAGCATTGCCAATCCATGTATCGATCAAATAGGTAGTTAGTTAATTTTACCTTCTTAAAGTCATTTCTACTCGAAGAACCTTAGGAAAATTGCGACTTTTGTATGGATAACACTATGTTAATGTATGATCATTTTTTTTTAATTATTATGCTTCAAATAATAGCTAGAGTCAAGTTAAGGATCACGGCAAATGTTTTGCGCGGCGATCAAATAGGTAGTTAGGCATTTTTTGTCATATTATGCTCATTTCTGTTTGACGAATTGCCGAAAACTCCTACCTATTGAATATATAATCCTTTGTTGAAGTACCCTAATTTTTTATTTATTAGTTATCTTTAAATATTAAGCATTGCCAATCCATGTATCGATCAAATAGGTAATTAGTTAATTTGACCTTCTTAAAGTCATTTCCACTCGAAGAACCTTAGGAAAATTGCGACTTTTGTATAGATAACACTATGTTGATGTATGATCATTTTTTATTAATTATTACTCTTCAAATAATAGCTAGAGTCATGTTAAGGATCACTGCAAATGTTTTGCGCGGCGATCAAATAGGTAGTTAGGCATTTTTTGTCATATTTTGCGCATTTCTATTTGACGAATTGCCGAAAACTCCAACCTATTGAATATATAATCCTTTGTTGAAGTATCCTAATTTTTTATTTATTAGTTATCTTGAAATTTTAAGCATTGTCAATCCATGTATCGATCAAATATGCAGTTAGTTAATTTTACTTTCTTAAAGTCATTTCTACTCAAAGAACCTTAGGAAAATTGCGACTTTTGTATAGATAACACTATGTTGATGTATGATCATTTTTTTATTAATTATTACGCTTCAAATAATAGCTAGAGTCAAGTTAAGGATCACTGCAAATGTTTTGCGCGGTGATCAAATAGGTAGTTAGGCATTTTTTGTCATATTTTGGTCATTTCTGTTTGACGAATTGCCGAAAACTCCTACATATTGAATATATAATCCTTTGTTCAAGTATCCTTCTTTTTTATTTATTAGTTATCTTGAAAATTTAAGTATTGTCAATCCATGTATCGATCAAATAGGTAGTTAGTTAATTTTAACTTCTTAAAGTCATTTCTACTCGAAGAACCTTAGGAAAATTGTGACTTTTGTATAGATAACACTGTGTTGTTGTATGATCATTTTTTATTTATTATTAAGCTTCAAATAATAGCTAGAGACAAGTTAAGAATCACTGCAAATGTTTTGCGCGGCGATCAAATAGGTAGTTAGGCATTTTTTGTCATAGTATGCTCATTTCTGTTTGACGAATTGCCGAAAACTCCTACCTATTGAATATATAATTCTTTGTTGAAGTACCCTATTTTTTTATTTATTAGTTATCTTTAAATATTAAGCATTTCCAATTTATGTATCGATCAAATAGGTAGTTAGTTAATTTTACCTTCTTAAAGTCATTTCTACTCGAAGAACCTTAGGAAAGTTGCGACTTTTGTATGGATAACACTATGTTAATGTATGATCATTTTTTTATTAATTATTATGCTTCAAATAATAGCTAGACTCAAGTTAAGGATCACGGCAAATGTTTTGCGCGGCGATCAAATAGGTAGTTAGGTATTTTTTGTCATATTTTGCTCATTTCTGTTTGACGAATTGCCGAAAACTCCTATATATTGAATATATAATCCTTTGTTGAAGTATCCTTATTTTTTATTTGTTAGTTATCTTGAAATTTTAAGTATTGTCAATCCATGTATCGATCAAATAGGTTGTTAGTTAATTTTACCTTCTTAAAGTCATTTCTACTCGAAGAACCTTAGGAAAATTGCGACTTTTGTATGGATAACACTATGTTAATGTATGATCATTTTTTTATTAATTATTATGCTTCAAATAATAGCTAGACTCAAGTTAAGGATCACGGCAAATGTTTTGCGCGGCGATCAAATAGGTAGTTAGGTATTTTTTGTCATATTTTGCTCATTTCTGTTTGACGAATTGCCGAAAACTCCTATATATTGAATATATAATCCTTTGTTGAAGTATCCTTATTTTTTATTTGTTAGTTATCTTGAAATTTTAAGCATTGTCAATCCATGTATCGATCAAATAGGTTGTTAATTTTACCTTCTTAAAGTCATTTCTACTCGTAGAACCTTAGGAAAATTGCGACTTTTGTATAGATAACACTATGTTGATGTATGATCATTTTTTTATTAATTATTACGCTTCAAATAATAGCTAGAGTCAAGTTAAGGATCATTGCAAATGTTTTGCGCGGTGATCAAATAGGTAGTTAGGCATTTTTTGTCATATTTTGCTCATTTCTGTTTGATGAATTGCCGAAAACTCCAACCTATTGAATATATAATCTTTTGTTGAAGTATCCTAATTTTTTATTTATTAGTTATCTTGAAATTTTAAGCATTGTCAATCCATGTATCGATCAAATAGGTAGTTAGTTAATTTTACCTTCTTAAAGTCATTTCTACTCGAAGAACCTTAGGAAAATTGCGACTTTTGTATAGATAACACTATGTTGATGTATAATCATTTTTTTATTTATTATTACGCTTCAAATAATAGCTAGGGTCAAGTTAAGGATCACTGCAAATGTTTTGCGCGGCGATCAAATAGGTAGTTAGGCATTTTTTGTCATAGTATGCTCATTTCTGTTTGACGAATTGCCGAAAACTCCTACATATTGAATATGTAATCCTTTGTTGAAGTATCCTTATTTTTTATTTATTAGTTATCTTGAAAATTTAAGTATTGTCAATCCATGTATCGATCAAATAGGTAGTTAGTTAATTTTAACTTCTTAAAGTCATTTCTACTCGAAGAACCTTAGGAAAATTGCGACTTTTGTATAGATAACACTGTGTTGATGTATGATCATTTTTTATTTATTATTACGCTTCAAATAATAGCTAGAGTCAAGTTAAGGATCACTGCAAATGTTTTGCGCGGCGATCAAATAGGTAGTTAGGCATTTTTTGTCATATTATGCTCATTTTTGTTTGACGAATTGCCGAAAACTCCTACATATTGAATATATAATCCTTTGTTGAAGTATCCTTAATTTTTATTTATTAGTTAACTTGAAATTTTAAGCATTGTCAATCCATGTGTCGATCAAATAGGTAGTTAGATAATTTTACCTTCTTAAAGTCATTTCTACTCGAAGAACCTTAGGAAAATTGCGACTTTTGTATAGATAACACAATGTTGATGTATGATCATTTTTTTATTTATTATTACGCTTCAAATAATAGCTAGAGTCAAGTTAAGGATCACTGCAAATGTTTTGCGCGGCGATCAAATAGGTAGTTAGGCATTTTTTGTCATAGTATGCTCATTTCTGTTTGACGAATTGCCGAAAACTCCTACATATTGAATATGTAATCCTTTGTTGAAGTATCCTTATTTTTTATTTATTAGTTATCTTGAAAATTTAAGTATTGTCTATCCATGTATCGATCAAATAGGTAGTTAGTTAATTTTAACTTCTTAAAGTCATTTCTACTCGAAGAACCTTAGGAAAATTGCGACTTTTGTATAGATAACACTGTGTTGATGTATGATCATTTTTTATTTATTATTACGCTTCAAATAATAGCTAGAGTCAAGTTAAGGATCACTGCAAATGTTTTGCGCGGCGATCAAATAGGTAGTTAGGCATTTTTTGTCATATTATGCTCATTTTTGTTTGACGAATTGCCGAAAACTCCTACATATTGAATATATAATCCTTTGTTGAAGTATCCTTAATTTTTATTTATTAGTTAACTTGAAATTTTAAGCATTGTCAATCCATGTGTCGATCAAATAGGTAGTTAGATAATTTTACCTTCTTAAAGTCATTTCTACTCGAAGAACCTTAGGAAAATTGCGACTTTTGTATGGATAACACTATGTTGATGTATGATCATTTTTTTATTAATTATTATGCTTCAAATAATAGCTAGACTCAAGTTAAGGATCACGGCAAATGTTTTGCGCGGCGATCAAATAGGTAGTTAGGTATTTTTTGTCATATTTTGCTCATTTCTGTTTGACGAATTGCCGAAAACTCCTATATATTGAATATATAATCCTTTGTTGAAGTATCCTTATTTTTTATTTGTTAGTTATCTTGAAATTTTAAGCATTGTCAATCCATGTATCGATCAAATAGGTTGTTAGTTAATTTTACCTTCTTAAAGTCATTTCTACTCGTAGAACCTTAGGAAAATTGCGACTTTTGTATAGATAACACTATGTTGATGTATGATCATTTTTTTATTAATTATTACGCTTCAAATAATAGCTAGAGTCAAGTTAAGGATCATTGCAAATGTTTTGCGCGGTGATCAAATAGGTAGTTAGGCATTTTTTGTCATATTTTGCTCATTTCTGTTTGATGAATTGCCGAAAACTCCAACCTATTGAATATATAATCTTTTGTTGAAGTATCCTAATTTTTTATTTATTAGTTATCTTGAAATTTTAAGCATTGTCAATCCATGTATCGATCAAATAGGTAGTTAGTTAATTTTACCTTCTTAAAGTCATTTCTACTCGAAGAACCTTAGGAAAATTGCGACTTTTGTATAGATAACACTATGTTGATGTATAATCATTTTTTTATTTATTATTACGCTTCAAATAATAGCTAGGGTCAAGTTAAGGATCACTGCAAATGTTTTGCGCGGCGATCAAATAGGTAGTTAGGCATTTTTTGTCATAGTATGCTCATTTCTGTTTGACGAATTGCCGAAAACTCCTACATATTGAATATGTAATCCTTTGTTGAAGTATCCTTATTTTTTATTTATTAGTTATCTTGAAAATTTAAGTATTGTCAATCCATGTATCGATCAAATAGGTAGTTAGTTAATTTTAACTTCTTAAAGTCATTTCTACTCGAAGAACCTTAGGAAAATTGCGACTTTTGTATAGATAACACTGTGTTGATGTATGATCTTTTTTTATTTATTATTACGCTTCAAATAATAGCTAGAGTCAAGTTAAGGATCACTGCAAATGTTTTGCGCGGCGATCAAATAGGTAGTTAGGCATTTTTTGTCATATTATGCTCATTTTTGTTTGACGAATTGCCGAAAACTCCTACATATTGAATATATAATCCTTTGTTGAAGTATCCTTAATTTTTATTTATTAGTTAACTTGAAATTTTAAGCATTGTCAATCCATGTGTCGATCAAATAGGTAGTTAGATAATTTTACCTTCTTAAAGTCATTTCTACTCGAAGAACCTTAGGAAAATTGCGACTTTTGTATAGATAACACAATGTTGATGTATGATCATTTTTTTATTTATTATTACGCTTCAAATAATAGCTAGAGTCAAGTTAAGGATCACTGCAAATGGTTTGCGCGGCGATCAAATAGGTAGTTAGGCATTTTTTGTCATATTATGCTCATTTCTGTTTGACGAATTGCCGAAAACTCCTACCTATTGAATATATAATCCTTTGTTGAAGTACCCTAATTTTTTATTTATTAGTTATATTTAAATATTAAGCATTGCCAATCCATGTATCGATCAAATAGGTAATTAGTTAATTTGACCTTCTTAAAGTCATTTCTACTCGAAGAACCTTAGGAAAATTGCGACTTTTGTATAGATAACACTATGTTGATATATGATCATTTTTTTATTAATTATTACGCTTCAAATAATAGCTAGTGTCATGTTAAGGATCACTGCAAATGTTTTGCGCGGCGATCAAATAGGTAGTTAGGCATTTTTTGTCATATTATGCTCATTTTTGTTTGACGAATTGCCGAAAACTCCTACATATTGAATATATAATCCTTTGTTGAAGTATCCTTAATTTTTATTTATTAGTTAACTTGAAATTTTAAGCATTGTCAATCCATGTGTCGATCAAATAGGTAGTTAGATAATTTTACCTTCTTAAAGTCATTTCTACTCGAAGAACCTTAGGAAAATTGCGACTTTTGTATAGATAACACAATGTTGATGTATGATCATTTTTTTATTTATTATTACGCTTCAAATAATAGCTAGAGTCAAGTTAAGGATCACTGCAAATGTTTTGCGCGGCGATCAAATAGGTAGTTAGGCATTTTTTGTCATAGTATGCTCATTTCTGTTTGACGAATTGCCGAAAACTCCTACATATTGAATATGTAATCCTTTGTTGAAGTATCCTTATTTTTTATTTATTAGTTATCTTGAAAATTTAAGTATTGTCTATCCATGTATCGATCAAATAGGTAGTTAGTTAATTTTAACTTCTTAAAGTCATTTCTACTCGAAGAACCTTAGGAAAATTGCGACTTTTGTATAGATAACACTGTGTTGATGTATGATCATTTTTTATTTATTATTACGCTTCAAATAATAGCTAGAGTCAAGTTAAGGATCACTGCAAATGTTTTGCGCGGCGATCAAATAGGTAGTTAGGCATTTTTTGTCATATTATGCTCATTTTTGTTTGACGAATTGCCGAAAACTCCTACATATTGAATATATAATCCTTTGTTGAAGTATCCTTAATTTTTATTTATTAGTTAACTTGAAATTTTAAGCATTGTCAATCCATGTGTCGATCAAATAGGTAGTTAGATAATTTTACCTTCTTAAAGTCATTTCTACTCGAAGAACCTTAGGAAAATTGCGACTTTTGTATGGATAACACTATGTTGATGTATGATCATTTTTTTATTAATTATTATGCTTCAAATAATAGCTAGACTCAAGTTAAGGATCACGGCAAATGTTTTGCGCGGCGATCAAATAGGTAGTTAGGTATTTTTTGTCATATTTTGCTCATTTCTGTTTGACGAATTGCCGAAAACTCCTATATATTGAATATATAATCCTTTGTTGAAGTATCCTTATTTTTTATTTGTTAGTTATCTTGAAATTTTAAGCATTGTCAATCCATGTATCGATCAAATAGGTTGTTAGTTAATTTTACCTTCTTAAAGTCATTTCTACTCGTAGAACCTTAGGAAAATTGCGACTTTTGTATAGATAACACTATGTTGATGTATGATCATTTTTTTATTAATTATTACGCTTCAAATAATAGCTAGAGTCAAGTTAAGGATCATTGCAAATGTTTTGCGCGGTGATCAAATAGGTAGTTAGGCATTTTTTGTCATATTTTGCTCATTTCTGTTTGATGAATTGCCGAAAACTCCAACCTATTGAATATATAATCTTTTGTTGAAGTATCCTAATTTTTTATTTATTAGTTATCTTGAAATTTTAAGCATTGTCAATCCATGTATCGATCAAATAGGTAGTTAGTTAATTTTACCTTCTTAAAGTCATTTCTACTCGAAGAACCTTAGGAAAATTGCGACTTTTGTATAGATAACACTATGTTGATGTATAATCATTTTTTTATTTATTATTACGCTTCAAATAATAGCTAGGGTCAAGTTAAGGATCACTGCAAATGTTTTGCGCGGCGATCAAATAGGTAGTTAGGCATTTTTTGTCATAGTATGCTCATTTCTGTTTGACGAATTGCCGAAAACTCCTACATATTGAATATGTAATCCTTTGTTGAAGTATCCTTATTTTTTATTTATTAGTTATCTTGAAAATTTAAGTATTGTCAATCCATGTATCGATCAAATAGGTAGTTAGTTAATTTTAACTTCTTAAAGTCATTTCTACTCGAAGAACCTTAGGAAAATTGCGACTTTTGTATAGATAACACTGTGTTGATGTATGATCTTTTTTTATTTATTATTACGCTTCAAATAATAGCTAGAGTCAAGTTAAGGATCACTGCAAATGTTTTGCGCGGCGATCAAATAGGTAGTTAGGCATTTTTTGTCATATTATGCTCATTTTTGTTTGACGAATTGCCGAAAACTCCTACATATTGAATATATAATCCTTTGTTGAAGTATCCTTAATTTTTATTTATTAGTTAACTTGAAATTTTAAGCATTGTCAATCCATGTGTCGATCAAATAGGTAGTTAGATAATTTTACCTTCTTAAAGTCATTTCTACTCGAAGAACCTTAGGAAAATTGCGACTTTTGTATAGATAACACAATGTTGATGTATGATCATTTTTTTATTTATTATTACGCTTCAAATAATAGCTAGAGTCAAGTTAAGGATCACTGCAAATGGTTTGCGCGGCGATCAAATAGGTAGTTAGGCATTTTTTGTCATATTATGCTCATTTCTGTTTGACGAATTGCCGAAAACTCCTACCTATTGAATATATAATCCTTTGTTGAAGTACCCTAATTTTTTATTTATTAGTTATATTTAAATATTAAGCATTGCCAATCCATGTATCGATCAAATAGGTAATTAGTTAATTTGACCTTCTTAAAGTCATTTCTACTCGAAGAACCTTAGGAAAATTGCGACTTTTGTATAGATAACACTATGTTGATATATGATCATTTTTTTATTAATTATTACGCTTCAAATAATAGCTAGTGTCATGTTAAGGATCACTGCAAATGTTTTGCGCGGCGATCAAATAGGTAGTTAGGCATTTTTTGTCATATTATGCTCATTTCTGTTTGACGAATTGCCGAAAACTCCTACATATTGAATATATAATCCTTTGTTGAAGTATCCTTATTTTTTATTTATTAGTTATCTTGAAAATTTAAGTATTGTCAATCCATGTATCGATCAAATAGGTAGTTAGTTAATTTTAATTTCTTAAAGTCATTTCTACTCGAAGAACCTTAGGAAAATTGCGACTTTTGTATAGATAACACTGTGTTGATGTATGATCATTTTTTATTTATTATTAAGCTTCAAATAATAGCTAGAGTCAAGTTAAGGATCACTGCAAATGTTTTGCGCGGCGATCAAATAGGTAGTTAGGCATTTTTTGTCATATTATGCTCATTTCTGTTTGACGAATTGCCGAAAACTCCTACATATTGAATATATAATCCTATGTTGAAGTATCCTTATTTTTTATTTATTAGTTATCTTGAAATTTTAAGCATTGTCAATCCATGTATCGATCAAATAGGTAGTTAGTTAATTTTACCTTCTTAAAGTCATTTCTACTCGAAGAACATTAGGAAAATTGCGACTTTTGTATAGATAACACTATGTTGATGTATGATCATTTTTTTATTAATTATTACGCTTCAAATAATAGCTAGAGTCAAGTTAAGGATCATTGCAAATGTTTTGCGCGGTGATCAAATAGGTAGTTAGGCATTTTTTGTCATATTTTGCTCATTTCTGTTTGATGAATTGCCGAAAACTCCAACCTATTGAATATATAATCTTTTGTTGAAGTATCCTAATTTTTTATTTATTAGTTATCTTGAAATTTTAAGCATTGTCAATCCATGTATCGATCAAATAGGTAGTTAGTTAATTTTACCTTCTTAAAGTCATTTCTACTCGAAGAACCTTAGGAAAATTGCGACTTTTGTATAGATAACACTATGTTGATGTATAATCATTTTTTTATTTATTATTACGCTTCAAATAATAGCTAGGGTCAAGTTAAGGATCACTGCAAATGTTTTGCGCGGCGATCAAATAGGTAGTTAGGCATTTTTTGTCATAGTATGCTCATTTCTGTTTGACGAATTGCCGAAAACTCCTACATATTGAATATGTAATCCTTTGTTGAAGTATCCTTATTTTTTATTTATTAGTTATCTTGAAAATTTAAGTATTGTCAATCCATGTATCGATCAAATAGGTAGTTAGTTAATTTTAACTTCTTAAAGTCATTTCTACTCGAAGAACCTTAGGAAAATTGCGACTTTTGTATAGATAACACTGTGTTGATGTATGATCTTTTTTTATTTATTATTACGCTTCAAATAATAGCTAGAGTCAAGTTAAGGATCACTGCAAATGTTTTGCGCGGCGATCAAATAGGTAGTTAGGCATTTTTTGTCATATTATGCTCATTTTTGTTTGACGAATTGCCGAAAACTCCTACATATTGAATATATAATCCTTTGTTGAAGTATCCTTAATTTTTATTTATTAGTTAACTTGAAATTTTAAGCATTGTCAATCCATGTGTCGATCAAATAGGTAGTTAGATAATTTTACCTTCTTAAAGTCATTTCTACTCGAAGAACCTTAGGAAAATTGCGACTTTTGTATAGATAACACAATGTTGATGTATGATCATTTTTTTATTTATTATTACGCTTCAAATAATAGCTAGAGTCAAGTTAAGGATCACTGCAAATGGTTTGCGCGGCGATCAAATAGGTAGTTAGGCATTTTTTGTCATATTATGCTCATTTCTGTTTGACGAATTGCCGAAAACTCCTACCTATTGAATATATAATCCTTTGTTGAAGTACCCTAATTTTTTATTTATTAGTTATATTTAAATATTAAGCATTGCCAATCCATGTATCGATCAAATAGGTAATTAGTTAATTTGACCTTCTTAAAGTCATTTCTACTCGAAGAACCTTAGGAAAATTGCGACTTTTGTATAGATAACACTATGTTGATATATGATCATTTTTTTATTAATTATTACGCTTCAAATAATAGCTAGTGTCATGTTAAGGATCACTGCAAATGTTTTGCGCGGCGATTAAATAGGTAGTTAGGCATTTTTTGTCATATTATGCTCATTTCTGTTTGACGAATTGCCGAAAACTCCTACATATTGAATATATAATCCTTTGTTGAAGTATCCTTATTTTTTATTTATTAGTTATCTTGAAAATTTAAGTATTGTCAATCCATGTATCGATCAAATAGGTAGTTAGTTAATTTTAATTTCTTAAAGTCATTTCTACTCGAAGAACCTTAGGAAAATTGCGACTTTTGTATAGATAACACTGTGTTGATGTATGATCATTTTTTATTTATTATTAAGCTTCAAATAATAGCTAGAGTCAAGTTAAGGATCACTGCAAATGTTTTGCGCGGCGATCAAATTGGTAGTTAGGCATTTTTTGTCATATTATGCTCATTTCTGTTTGACGAATTGCCGAAAACTCCTACATATTGA
The DNA here is from genome assembly GCA_021437785.1 of Rhodomyrtus psidioides. Taxonomy (NCBI): domain Eukaryota; kingdom Viridiplantae; phylum Streptophyta; class Magnoliopsida; order Myrtales; family Myrtaceae; genus Rhodomyrtus; species Rhodomyrtus psidioides. The sequence continues at coordinate 4,343,321 of JAILYB010000062.1, read as the reverse complement.
ATATATAATCCTATGTTGAAGTATCCTTATTTTTTATTTATTAGTTATCTTGAAATTTTAAGCATTGTCAATCCATGTATCGATCAAATAGGTAGTTAGTTAATTTTACCTTCTTAAAGTCATTTCTACTCGAAGAACATTAGGAAAATTGCGACTTTTGTATAGATAACACTATGTTGATGTATGATCATTTTTTTTATTAATTATTACGCTTCAAATATTAGCTAGAGTCAAGTTAAGGATCACTGCAAATGGTTTGCGCGGCAATCAAATAGGTAGTTAGGCATTTTTTGTCATATTATGCTCAATTCTGTTTGACGAATTGCCGAAAACTCCTACCTATTGAATATATAATCCTTTGTTGAAGTACCCTAATTTTTTATTTATTAGTTATCTTTAAATATTAAGCATTGCCAATCCATGTATCGATCAAATAGGTAATTAGTTAATTTGACCTTCTTAAGGTCATTTCTACTCGAAGAACCTTAGGAAAATTGCGACTTTTGTATAGATAACACTATGTTGATGTATGATCATTTTTTATTAATTATTACGCTTCAAATAATAGCTAGAGTTATGTTAAGGATCACTGCAAATGTTTTGCGCGGCGATCAAATAGGTAGTTAGGCATTTTTTGTCATATTTTGCGCATTTCTATTTGACGAATTGCCGAAAACTCCAACCTATTGAATATATAATCCTTTGTTGAAGTATCCAAATTTTTTATTTATTAGTTATCTTGAAATTTTAAGCATTGTCAATCCATGTATCGATCAAATATGCAGTTAGTTAATTTTACCTTCTTAAAGTCATTTCTACTCGAAGAACCTTAGGAAAATTGCGACTTTTGTATAGATAACACTATGTTGATGTATGATCATTTTTTTATTAATTATTACGCGTCAAATAATAGCTAGAGTCAAGTTCAGGATCACTGCAAATGTTTTGCGCGGTGATCAAATAGGTAGTTAGGCATTTTTTGTCATATTTTGGTCATTTCTGTTTGACGAATTGCCGAAAACTCCTACATATTGAATATATAATCCTTTGTTCAAGTATCCTTATTTTTTATTTATTAGTTATCTTGAAAATTTAAGTATTGTCAATCCATGTATCGATCAAATAGGTAGTTAGTTAATTTTAACTTCTTAAAGTCATTTCTACTCGAAGAACCTTAGGAAAATTGTGACTTTTGTATAGATAACACTGTGTTGATGTATGATCATTTTTTATTTATTATTAAGCTTCAAATAATAGCTAGAGACAAGTTAAGGATCACTGCAAATGTTTTGCGCGGCGATCAAATAGGTAGTTAGGCATTTTTTGTCATATTATGCTCATTTCTGTTTGACGAATTGCCGAAAACTCCTACCTATTGAATATATAATCCTTTGTTGAAGTACCCTAATTTTTTATTTATTAGTTATATTTAAATATTAAGCATTGCCAATCCATGTATCGATCAAATAGGTAATTAGTTAATTTGACCTTCTTAAAGTCATTTCTACTCGAAGAACCTTAGGAAAATTACGACTTTTGTACAGATAACACTATGTTGATATATGATCATTTTTTTATTAATTATTACGCTTCAAATAATAGCTAGTGTCATGTTAAGGATCACTGCAAATGTTTTGCGCGGCGATCAAATAGGTAGTTAGGCATTTTTGGTCATATTATGCTCATTTTTGTTTGACGAATTGCCGAAAACTCCTACATATTGAATATATAATCCTTTGTTGAAGTATCCTTATTTTTTATTTATTAGTTATCTTGAAAATTTAAGTATTGTCAATCCATGTATCGATCAAATAGGTAGTTAGTTAATTTTAATTTCTTAAAGTCATTTCTACTCGAAGAACCTTAGGAAAATTGCGACTTTTGTATAGATAACACTGTGTTGATGTATGATCATTTTTTATTTATTATTAAGCTTCAAATAATAGCTAGAGTCAAGTTAAGGATCACTGCAAATGTTTTACGCGGCGATCAAATTGGTAGTTAGGCATTTTTTGTCATATTATGCTCATTTCTGTTTGACGAATTGCCGAAAACTCCTACATATTGAATATATAATCCTTTGTTGAAGTATCCTTATTTTTTATTTATTAGTTATCTTGAAATTTTAAGCATTGTCAATCCATGTATCGATCAAATAGGTAGTTAGTTAATTTTACCTTCTTAAAGTCATTTCTACTCGAAGAACATTAGGAAAATTGCGACTTTTGTATAGATAACACTATGTTGATGTATGATCATTTTTTTTATATATTATTACGCTTCAAATATTAGCTAGAGTCAAGTTAAGGATCACTGCAAATGGTTTGCGCGGCAATCAAATAGGTAGTTAGGCATTTTTTGTCATATTATGCTCAATTCTGTTTGACGAATTGCCGAAAACTCCTACCTATTGAATATATAATCCTTTGTTCAAGTACCCTAATTTTTTATTTATTAGTTATCTTTAAATATTAAGCATTGCCAATCCATGTATCGATCAAATAGGTAATTAGTTAATTTGACCTTCTTAAAGTCATTTCTACTCGAAGAACATTAGGAAAATTGCGACTTTTGTATAGATAACACTATGTTGATGTATGATCATTTTTTATTAATTATTACGCTTCAAATAATAGCTAGAGTCATGTTAAGGATCACTGCAAATGTTTTGCGCGGCGATCAAATAGGTAGTTAGGCATTTTTTGTCATATTTTGCGCATTTCAATTTGACGAATTGCCGAAAACTCCAACCTATTGAATATATAATCCTTTGTTGAAGTATCCTAATTTTTTATTTATTAGTTATCTTGAAATTTTAAGCATTGTCAATCCATGTATCGATCAAATATGCAGTTAGTTAATTTTACCTTCTTAAAGTCATTTCTACTCGAAGAACCTTAGGAAAATTGCGACTTTTGTATAGATAACACTATGTTGATGTATGATCATTTTTTTATTAATTATTATGCTTCAAATAATAGCTAGAGTCAAGTTCAGGATCACTGCAAATGTTTTGCGCGGTGATCAAATAGGTAGTTAGGCATTTTTTGTCATATTTTGGTCATTTCTGTTTGACGAATTGCCGAAAACTCCTACATATTGAATATATAATCCTTTGTTCAAGTGTCCTTATTTTTTATTTATTAGTTATCTTGAAAATTTAAGTATTGTCAATCCATGTATCGATCAAATAGGTAGTTAGTTAATTTTAACTTCTTAAAGTCATTTCTACTCGAAGAACCTTAGGAAAATTGTGACTTTTGTATAGATAACACTGTGTTGATGTATGATCATTTTTTATTTATTATTAAGCTTCAAATAATAGCTAGAGACAAGTTAAGGATCACTGCAAATGTTTTGCGCGGCGATCAAATAGGTAGTTAGGCATTTTTTGTCATAGTATGCTCATTTCTGTTTGACGAATTGCCGAAAACTCCTACCTATTGAATATATAATTCTTTGTTGAAGTAACCTATTTTTTTATTTATTAGTTATCTTTAAATATTAAGCATTGCCAATCCATGTATCGATCAAATAGGTAGTTAGTTAATTTTAACTTCTTAAAGTCATTTCTACTCGAAGAACCTTAGGAAAATTGCGACTTTTGTATAGATAACACTGTGTTGATGTATGATCATTTTTTATTTATTATTAAGCTTCAAATAATAGCTAGAGTCAAGTTAAGGATCACTGCAAATGTTTTGCGCGGCGATCAAATAGGTAGTTAAGCATTTTTTGTCATATTATGCTCATTTCTGTTTGACGAATTGCCGAAAACTCCTACATATTGAATATATAATCCTTTGTTGAAGTATCCTTATTTTTTATTTAATAGTTATCTTGAAATTTTAAGCATTGTCAATCCATGTATCGATCAAATAGGTAGTTAGTTAATTTTACCTTCTTAAAGTCATTTCTACTCGAAGAACATTAGGAAAATTGCGACTTTTGTATAGATAACACTATGTTGATGTATGATCATTTTTTTTATATATTATTACGCTTCAAATATTAGCTAGAGTCAAGTTAAGGATCACTGCAAATGGTTTGCGCGGCAATCAAATAGGTAGTTAGGCATTTTTTGACATATTATGCTCAATTCTGATTGACGAATTGCCGAAAACTCCTACCTATTGAATATATAATCCTTTGTTGAAGTACCCTAATTTTATATTTATTAGTTATCTTTAAATATTAAGCAATGCCAATCCATGTATCGATCAAATAGGTAATTAGTTAATTTGACCTTCTTAAGGTCATTTCTACTCGAAGAACCTTAGGAAAATTGCGACTTTTGTATAGATAACACTATATTGATGTATGATCATTTTTTATTAATTATTACGCTTCAAATAATAGCTAGAGTCATGTTAAGGATCACTGCAAATGTTTTGCGCGGCGATCAAATAGGTAGTTAGGCATTTTTTATCATATTTTGCGCATTTCTATTTGACGAATTGCCGAAAACTCCAACCTATTGAATATATAATCCTTTGTTGAAGTATCCAAATTTTTTATTTATTAGTTATCTTGAAATTTTAAGCATTGTCAATCCATGTATCGATCAAATATGCAGTTAGTTAATTTTACCTTCTTAAAGTCATTTCTACTCGAAGAACCTTAGGAAAATTGCGACTTTTGTATAGATAACACTATGTTGATGTATGATCATTTTTTTATTAATTATTACGCTTCAAATAATAGCTAGAGTCAAGTTCAGGATCACTGCAAATGTTTTGCGCGGTGATCAAATAGGTAGTTAGGCATTTTTTGTCATATTTTGGTCATTTCTGTTTGACCAATTGCCGAAAACTCCTACATATTGAATATATAATCCTTTGTTCAAGTATCCTTATTTTTTATTTATTAGTTATCTTGAAAATTTAAGTATTGTCAATCCATGTATCGATCAAATAGGTAGTTAGTTAATTTTAACTTCTTAAAGTCATTTCTACTCGAAGAACCTTAGGAAAATTGTGACTTTTGTATAGATAACACTGTGTTGATGTATGATCATTTTTTATTTATTATTAAGCTTCAAATAATAGCTAGAGACAAGTTAAGGATCACTGCAAATGTTTTGCGCGGCGATCAAATAGGTAGTTAGGCATTTTTTGTCATAGTATGCTCATTTCTGTTTGACGAATTGCCGAAAACTCCTACCTATTGAATATATAATTCTTTATTGAAGTACCCTATTTTTTTAATTATTAGTTATCTTTAAATATTAAGCATTGCCAATCCATGTATCGATCAAATAGGTAGTTAGTTAATTTTACCTTCTTAAAGTCATTTCTACTCGAAGAACCTTAGGAAAATTGTGACTTTTGTATGGATAACACTATGGTAATGTATGATCATTTTTTTATTAATTATTATGCTCAAATAATAGCTAGAGTCAAGTTAAGGATCACGGCAAATGTTTTGCGCGGCGATCAAATAGGTAGTTAGGCATTTTTTGTCATATTATGCTCATTTCTGTTTGACGAATTGCCGAAAACTCCTACCTATTGAATATATAATCCTTTGTTGAAGTACCCTAATTTTTTATTTATTAGTTATCTTTAAATATTAAGCATTGCCAATCCATGTATCGATCAAATAGGTAATTAGTTAATTTGACCTTCTTAAAGTCATTTCTACTCGAAGAACATTAGGAAAATTGCGACTTTTGTATAGATAACACTATGTTGATGTATGATCATTTTTTTATTAATTATTACGCTTCAAATAATAGCTAGAGTCAAGTTCAGGATCACTGCAAATGTTTTGCGCGGTGATCAAATAGGTAGTTAGGCATTTTTTGTCATATTTTGGTCATTTCTGTTTGACGAATTGCCGAAAACTCCTACATATTGAATATATAATCCTTTGTTCAAGTGTCCTTATTTTTTATTTATTAGTTATCTTGAAAATTTAAGTATTGTCAATCCATGTATCGATCAAATAGGTAGTTAGTTAATTTTAACTTCTTAAAGTCATTTCTACTCGAAGAACCTTAGGAAAATTGTGACTTTTGTATAGATAACACTGTGTTGATGTATGATCATTTTTTATTTATTATTAAGCTTCAAATAATAGCTAGAGACAAGTTAAGGATCACTGCAAATGTTTTGCGCGACGATCAAATAGGTAGTTAGGCATTTTTTGTCATAGTATGCTCATTTCTGTTTGACGAATTGCCGAAAACTCCTACCTATTGAATATATAATTCTTTGTTGAAGTACCCTATTTTTTTATTTCTTAGTTATCTTTAAATATTAAGCATTGCCAATCCATGTATCGATCAAATAGGTAGTTAGTTAATTTTAACTTCTTAAAGTCATTTCTACTCGAAGAACCTTAGGAAAATTGCGACTTTTGTATAGATAACACTGTGTTGATGTATGATCATTCTTTATTTATTATTAAGCTTCAAATAATAGCTAGAGTCAAGTTAAGGATCACTGCAAATGTTTTGTGCGGCGATCAAATAGGTAGTTAGGCATTTTTTGTCATATTATGCTCATTTCTGTTTGACGAATTGCCGAAAACTCCTACATATTGAATATATAATCCTTTGTTGAAGTATCCTTATTTTTTATTTAATAGTTATCTTGAAATTTTAAGCATTGTCAATCCATGTATCGATCAAATAGGTAGTTAGTTAATTTTACCTTCTTAAAGTCATTTCTACTCGAAGAACATTAGGAAAATTGCGACTTTTGTATAGATAACACTATGTTGATGTATGATCATTTTTTTTATATATTATTACGCTTCAAATATTAGCTAGAGTCAAGTTAAGGATCACTGCAAATGGTTTGCGCGGCAATCAAATAGGTAGTTAGGCGTTTTTTGTCATATTATGCTCAATTCTGTTTGACGAATTGCCGAAAACTCCTACCTATTGAATATATAATCCTTTGTTGATGTACCCTAATTTTTTATTTATTAGTTATCTTTAAATATTAAGCATTGCCAATCCATGTATCGATCAAATAGGTAATTAGTTAATTTGACCTTCTTAAGGTCATTTCTACTCGAAGAACCTTAGGAAAATTGCGACTTTTGTATAGATAACACTATGTTGATGTATGATCATTTTTTATTAATTATTACGCTTCTAATAATAGCTAGAGTCATGTTAAGGATCACTGCAAATGTTTTGCGCGGCGATCAAATAGGTAGTTAGGCATTTTTTGTCATATTTTGCGCATTTCTATTTGACGAATTGCCGAAAACTCCAACCTATTGAATATATAATCCTTTGTTGAAGTATCCAAATTTTTTATTTATTAGTTATCTTGAAATTTTAAGCATTTTCAATCCATGTATCGATCAAATATGCAGTTAGTTAATTTTACCTTCTTAAAGTCATTTCTACTCGAAGAACCTTAGGAAAATTGCGACTTTGGTATAGATAACACCATGTTGATGTATGATCATTTTTTTATTAATTATTACGCTTCAAATAATAGCTAGAGTCAAGTTCAGGATCACTGCAAATGTTTTGCGCGGTGATCAAATAGGTAGTTAGGCATTTTATGTCATATTTTGGTCATTTCTGTTTGACGAATTGCCGAAAACTCCTACATATTGAATATATAATCCTTTGTTCAAGTATCCTTATTTTTTATTTATTAGTTATCTTGAAAATTTAAGTATTGTCAATCCATGTATCGATCAAATAGGTAGTTAGTTAATTTTAACTTCTTAAAGTCATTTCTACTCGAAGAACCTTAGGAAAATTGTGACTTTTGTATAGATAACACTGTGTTGATGTATGATCATTTTTTATTTATTATTAAGCTTCAAATAATAGCTAGAGACAAGTTAAGGATCACTGCAAATGTTTTGCGCGGCGATCAAATAGGTAGTTAGGCATTTTTTGTCATAGTATGCTCATTTCTGTTTGACGAATTGCCGAAAACTCCTACCTATTGAATATATAATTCTTTATTGAAGTACCCTATTTTTTTAATTATTAGTTATCTTTAAATATTAAGCATTTCCAATCCATGTATCGATCAAATAGGTAGTTAGTTAATTTTACCTTCTTAAAGTCATTTCTACTCGAAGAACCTTAGGAAAATTGCGACTTTTGTATGGATAACACTATGTTAATGTATGATCATTTTTTTATTAATTATTATGCTCAAATAATAGCTAGAGTCAAGTTAAGGATCACGGCAAATGTTTTGCGCGGCGATCAAATAGGTAGTTAGGCATTTTTTGTCATATTATGCTCATTTCTGTTTGACGAATTGCCGAAAACTCCTACCTATTGAATATATAACCCTTTGTTGAAGTACCCTAATTTTTTATTTATTAGTTATCTTTAAATATTAAGCATTGCCAATCCATGTATCGATCAAATAGGTAATTAGTTAATTTGACCTTCTTAAAGTCATTTCTACTCGAAGAACATTAGGAAAATTGCGACTTTTGTATAGATAACACTATGTTGATGTATGATCATTTTTTATTAATTATTACGCTTCAAATAATAGCTAGAGTCATGTTAAGGATCACTGCAAATGTTTTGCGCGGCGATCAAATAGGTAGTTAGGCATTTTTTGTCATATTTTGCGCATTTCTATTTGACGAATTGCCGAAAACTCCAACCTATTGAATATATAATCCTTTGTTGAAGTATCCTAATTTTTTATTTATTAGTTATCTTGAAATTTTAAGCATTGTCAATCCATGTATCGATCAAATATGCAGTTAGTTAATTTGACCTTCTTAAAGTCATTTCTACTCGAAGAACCTTAGGAAAATTGCGACTTTTGTATAGATAACACTATGTTGATGTATGATCATTTTTTTATTAATTATTACGCTTCAAATAATAGCTAGAGTCAAGTTCAGGATCACTGCAAATGTTTTGCGTGGTGATCAAATAGGTAGTTAGGCATTTTTTGTCATATTTTGGTCATTTCTGTTTGACGAATTGCCGAAAACTCCTACATATTGAATATATAATCCTTTGTTCAAGTGCCCTTATTTTTTATTTATTAGTTATCTTGAAAATTTAAGTATTGTCAATCCATGTATCGATCAAATAGGTAGTTAGTTAATTTTAACTTCTTAAAGTCATTTCTACTCGAAGAACCTTAGGAAAATTGTGACTTTTGTATAGATAACACTGTGTTGATGTATGATCATTTTTTATTTATTATTAAGCTTCAAATAATAGCTAGAGACAAGTTAAGGATCACTGCAAATGTTTTGCGCGGCGATCAAATAGGTAGTTAGGCATTTTTTGTCATAGTATGCTCATTTCTGTTTGACGAATTGCCGAAAACTCCTACCTATTGAATATATAATTCTTTATTGAAGTACCCTATTTTTTTAATTATTAGTTATCTTTAAATATTAAGCATTGCCAATCCATGTATCGATCAAATAGGTAGTTAGTTAATTTTACCTTCTTAAAGTCATTTCTACTCGAAGAACCTTAGGAAAATTGTGACTTTTGTATGGATAACACTATGTTAATGTATGTTCATTTTTTTATTAATTATTATGCTCAAATAATAGCTAGAGTCAAGTTAAGGATCACGGCAAATGTTTTGCGCGGCGATCAAATAGGTAGTTAGGCATTTTTTGTCATATTATGCTCATTTCTGTTTGACGAATTGCCGAAAACTCCTACCTATTGAATATATAATCCTTTGTTGAAGTACCCTAATTTTTTATTTATTAGTTATCTTTAAATATTAAGCATTGCCAATCCATGTATCGATCAAATAGGTAATTAGTAAATTTGACCTTCTTAAAGTCATTTCTACTCGAAGAACATTAGGAAAATTGCGACTTTTGTATAGATAACACTATGTTGATGTATGATCATTTTTTTATTAATTATTACGCTTCAAATAATAGCTAGAGTCAAGTTCAGGATCACTGCAAATGTTTTGCGCGGTGATCAAATAGGTAGTTAGGCATTTTTTGTCATATTTTGGTCATTTCTGTTTGACGAATTGCCGAAAACTCCTACATATTGAATATATAATCCTTTGTTCAAGTGTCCTTATTTTTTATTTATTAGTTATCTTGAAAATTTAAGTATTGTCAATCCATGTATCGATCAAATAGGTAGTTAGTTAATTTGACCTTCTTAAAGTCATTTCTACTCGAAGAACCTTAGGAAAATTGCGACTTTTGTATAGATAACACTATGTTGATGTATGATCATTTTTTTATTAATTATTACGCTTCAAATAATAGCTAGAGTCAAGTTCAGGATCATTGCAAATGTTTTGCGCGGTGATGAAATAGGTAGTTAGGCATTTTTTGTCATATTTTGGTCATTTCTGTTTGACGAATTGCCGAAAACTCCTACATATTGAATATATAATCCTTTGTTCAAGTGTCCTTATTTTTTATTTATTAGTTATCTTGAAAATTTAAGTATTGTCAATCCATGTATCGATCAAATAGGTAGTTAGTTAATTTTAACTTCTTAAAGTCATTTCTACTCGAAGAACCTTAGGAAAATTGTGACTTTTGTATAGATAACACTGTGTTGATGTATGATCATTTTTTATTTATTATTAAGCTTCAAATAATAGCTAGAGACAAGTTAAGGATCACTGCAAATGTTTTGCGCGGCGATCAAATAGGTAGTTAGGCATTTTTTGTCATAGTATGCTCATTTCTGTTTGACGAATTGCCGAAAACTCCTACCTATTGAATATATAATTCTTTGTTGAAGTACCCTATTTTTTTATTTATTAGTTATCTTTAAATATTAAGCATTGCCAATCCATGTCTCGATCAAATAGGTAGTTAGTTAATTTTAACTTCTTAAAGTCATTTCTACTCGAAGAACCTTAGGAAAATTGCGACTTTTGTATAGATAACACTGTGTTGATGTATGATCATTTTTTATTTATTATTAAGCTTCAAATAATAGCTAGAGTCAAGTTAAGGATCACTGCAAATGTTTTTTGCGGCGATCAAATAGGTAGTTAGGCATTTTTTGTCATATTATGCTCATTTCTGTTTGACGAATTGCCGAAAACTCCTACATATTGAATATATAATCCTTTGTTGAAGTATCCTTATTTTTTATTTAATAGTTATCTTGAAATTTTAAGCATTGTCAATCCATGTATCGATCAAATAGGTAGTTAGTTAATTTTACCTTCTTAAAGTCATTTCTACTCGAAGAACATTAGGAAAATTGCGACTTTTGTATAGATAACACTATGTTGATGTATGATCATTTTTTTTTATATATTATTACGCTTCAAATATTAGCTAGAGTCAAGTTAAGGATCACTGCAAATGGTTTGCGCGGCAATCAAATAGGTAGTTAGGCGTTTTTTGTCATATTATGCTCAATTCTGTTTGACGAATTGCCGAAAACTCCTACCTATTGAATATATAATCCTTTGTTGAAGTACACTAATTTTTTATTTATTAGTTATCTTTAAATATTAAGCATTGCCAATCCATGTATCGATCAAATAGGTAATTAGTTAATTTGACCTTCTTAAGGTCATTTCTACTCGAAGAACCTTAGGAAAATTGCGACTTTTGTATAGATAACACTATGTTGATGTATGATCATTTTTTATTAATTATTACGCTTCTAATAATAGCTAGAGTCATGTTAAGGATCACTGCAAATGTTTTGCGCGGCGATCAAATAGGTAGTTAGGCATTTTTTGTCATATTTTGCGCATTTCTATTTGACGAATTGCCGAAAACTCCAACCTATTGAATATATAATCCTTTGTTGAAGTATCCTAATTTTTTATTTATTAGTTATCTTGAAATTTTAAGCATTTTCAATCCATGTATCGATCAAATATGCAGTTAGTTAATTTTACCTTCTTAAAGTCATTTCTACTCGAAGAACCTTAGGAAAATTGCGACTTTGGTATAGATAACACCATGTTGATGTATGATCATTTTTTTATTAATTATTACGCTTCAAATAATAGCTAGAGTCAAGTTCAGGATCACTGCAAATGTTTTGCGCGGTGATCAAATAGGTAGTTAGGCATTTTATGTCATATTTTGGTCATTTCTGTTTGACGAATTGCCGAAAACTCCTACATATTGAATATATAATCCTTTGTTCAAGTATCCTTATTTTTTATTTATTAGTTATCTTGAAAATTTAAGTATTGTCAATCCATGTATCGATCAAATAGGTAGTTAGTTAATTTTAACTTCTTAAAGTCATTTCTACTCGAAGAACCTTAGGAAAATTGTGACTTTTGTATAGATAACACTGTGTTGATGTATGATCATTTTTTATTTATTATTAAGCTTCAAATAATAGCTAGAGACAAGTTAAGGATCACTGCAAATGTTTTGCGCGGCGATCAAATAGGTAGTTAGGCATTTTTTGTCATAGTATGCTCATTTCTGTTTGACGAATTGCCGAAAACTCCTACCTATTGAATATATAATTCTTTATTGAAGTACCCTATTTTTTTAATTATTAGTTATCTTTAAATATTAAGCATTTCCAATCCATGTATCGATCAAATAGGTAGTTAGTTAATTTTACCTTCTTAAAGTCATTTCTACTTGAAGAACCTTAGGAAAATTGCGACTTTTGTATGGATAACACTATGTTAATGTATGATCATTTTTTTATTAATTATTATGCTCAAATAATAGCTAGAGTCAAGTTAAGGATCACGGCAAATGTTTTGCGCGGCGATCAAATAGGTAGTTAGGCATTTTTTGTCATATTATGCTCATTTCTGTTTGACGAATTGCCGAAAACTCCTACCTATTGAATATATAACCCTTTGTTGAAGTACCCTAATTTTTTATTTATTAGTTATCTTTAAATATTAAGCATTGCCAATCCATGTATCGATCAAATAGGTAATTAGTTAATTTGACCTTCTTAAAGTCATTTCTACTCGAAGAACATTAGGAAAATTGCGACTTTTGTATAGATAACACTATGTTGATGTATGATCATTTTTTATTAATTATTACGCTTCAAATAATAGCTAGAGTCATGTTAAGGATCACTGCAAATGTTTTGCGCGGCGATCAAATAGGTAGTTAGGCATTTTTTGTCATATTTTGCGCATTTCTATTTGACGAATTGCCGAAAACTCCAACCTATTGAATATATAATCCTTTGTTGAAGTATCCTAATTTTTTATTTATTAGTTATCTTGAAATTTTAAGCATTGTCAATCCATGTATCGATCAAATATGCAGTTAGTTAATTTGACCTTCTTAAAGTCATTTCTACTCGAAGAACCTTAGGAAAATTGCGACTTTTGTATAGATAACACTATGTTGATGTATGATCATTTTTTTATTAATTATTACGCTTCAAATAATAGCTAGAGTCAAGTTCAGGATCACTGCAAATGTTTTGCGCGGTGATCAAATAGGTAGTTAGGCATTTTTTGTCATATTTTGGTCATTTCTGTTTGACGAATTGCCGAAAACTCCTACATATTGAATATATAATCCTTTGTTCAAGTGCCCTTATTTTTTATTTATTAGTTATCTTGAAAATTTAAGTATTGTCAATCCATGTATCGATCAAATAGGTAGTTAGTTAATTTTAACTTCTTAAAGTCATTTCTACTCGAAGAACCTTAGGAAAATTGTGACTTTTGTATAGATAACACTGTGTTGATGTATGATCATTTTTTATTTATTATTAAGCTTCAAATAATAGCTAGAGACAAGTTAAGGATCACTGCAAATGTTTTGCGCGGCGATCAAATAGGTAGTTAGGCATTTTTTGTCATAGTATGCTCATTTCTGTTTGACGAATTGCCGAAAACTCCTACCTATTGAATATATAATTCTTTGTTGAAGTACCCTATTTTTTTATTTATTAGTTATCTTTAAATATTAAGCATTGCCAATCCATGTATCGATCAAATAGGTAGTTAGTTAATTTTACCTTCTTAAAGTCATTTCTACTCGAAGAACCTTAGGAAAATTGCGACTTTTGTATGGATAACACTATGTTAATGTATGATCATTTTTTTATTAATTATTATGCTTCAAATAATAGCTAGAGTCAAGTTAAGGATCACGGCAAATGTTTTGCGCGGCGATCAAATAGGTAGTTAGGCATTTTTTGTCATATTTTGCTCATTTCTGTTTGACGAATTGCCGAAAACTCCTATATATTGAATATATAAACCTTTGTTGAAGTATCCTAATTTTTTATTTCTTAGTTATCTTGAAATTTTAAGCATTGTCAATCCATGTGTCGATCAAATAGGTAGTTAGTTAATTTTACCTTCTTAAAGTCATTTCTACTCGAAGAACCTTAGGAAAATTGCGACTTTTGTATGGATAACACTATGTTGATGTATGATCATTTTTTTATTAATTATTATGCTTCAAATAATAGCTAGAGTCAAGTTAAGGATCACGGCAAATGTTTTGCGCGGCGATCAAATAGGTAGTAAGGCATTTTTTGTCATATTATGCTCATTTCTGTTTGACGAATTGCCGAAAACTCCTACCTATTGAATATATAATCCTTTGTTGAAGTACCCTAATTTTTTATTTATTAGTTATCTTTAAATATTAAGCATTGCCAATCCATGTATCGATCAAATAGGTAATTAGTTAATTTGACCTTCTTAAAGTCATTTCTACTCGAAGAACATTAGGAAAATTGCGACTTTTGTATAGATAACACTATGTTGATGTATGATCATTTTTTATTAATTATTACGCTTCAAATAATAGCTAGAGTCATGTTAAGGATCACTGCAAATGTTTTGCGCGGCGATCAAATAGGTAGTTAGGCATTTTTTGTCATATTTTGCGCATTTCTATTTGACGAATTGCCGAAAACTCCAACCTATTGAATATATAATCCTTTGTTGAAGTATCAAAATTTTTTATTTATTAGTTATCTTGAAATTTTAAGCATTGTCAATCCATGTATCGATCAAATATGCAGTTAGTTAATTTTACCTTCTTAAAGTCATTTCTACTCGAAGAACCTTAGGAAAATTGCGACTTTTGTATAGATAACACTATGTTGATGTATGATCATTTTTTTATTAATTATTACGCTTCAAATAATAGCTAGAGTCAAGTTCAGGATCACTGCAAATGTTTTGCGCGGTGATCAAATAGGTAGTTAGGCATTTTTTGTCATATTTTGGTCATTTCTGTTTGACGAATTGCCGAAAACTCCTACATATTGAATATATAATCCTTTGTTCAAGTGCCCTTATTTTTTATTTATTAGTTATCTTGAAAATTTAAGTATTGTCAATCCATGTATCGATCAAATAGGTAGTTAGTTAATTTTAACTTCTTAAAGTCATTTCTACTCGAAGAACCTTAGGAAAATTGTGACTTTTGTATAGATAACACTGTGTTGATGTATGATCATTTTTTATTTATTATTAAGCTTCAAATAATAGCTAGAGACAAGTTAAGGATCACTGCAAATGTTTTGCGCGGCGATCAAATAGGTAGTTAGGCATTTTTTGTCATAGTATGCTCATTTCTGTTTGACGAATTGCCGAAAACTCCTACCTATTGAATATATAATTCTTTGTTGAAGTACCCTATTTTTTTATTTATTAGTTATCTTTAAATATTAAGCATTGCCAATCCATGTATCGATCAAATAGGTAGTTAGTTAATTTTACCTTCTTAAAGTCATTTCTACTCGAAGAACCTTAGGAAAATTGCGACTTTTGTATGGATAACACTATGTTAATGTATGATCATTTTTTTATTAATTATTATGCTTCAAATAATAGCTAGAGTCAAGTTAAGGATCACGGCAAATGTTTTGCGCGGCGATCAAATAGGTAGTTAGGCATTTTTTGTCATATTTTGCTCATTTCTGTTTGACGAATTGCCGAAAACTCCTATATATTGAATATATAAACCTTTGTTGAAGTATCCTAATTTTTTATTTCTTAGTTATCTTGAAATTTTAAGCATTGTCAATCCATGTGTCGATCAAATAGGTAGTTAGTTAATTTTACCTTCTTAAAGTCATTTCTACTCGAAGAACCTTAGGAAAATTGCGACTTTTGTATGGATAACACTATGTTGATGTATGATCATTTTTTCATTAATTATTATGCTTCAAATAATAGCTAGAGTCAAGTTAAGGATCACGGCAAATGTTTTGCGCGGCGATCAAATAGGTAGTTAGGCATTTTTTGTCATATTATGCTCATTTCTGTTTGACGAATTGCCGAAAACTCCTACCTATTGAATATATAATCCTTTGTTGAAGTACCCTAATTTTTTATTTATTAGTTATCTTTAAATATTAAGCATTGCCAATCCATGTATCGATCAAATAGGTAGTTAGTTAATTTGACCTTCTTAAAGTCATTTCTACTCGAAGAACATTAGGAAAATTGCGACTTTTGTATAGATAAAACTATGTTGATGTATGATCATTTTTTATTAATTATTACGCTTCAAATAATAGCTAGAGTCATGTTAAGGATCACTGCAAATGTTTTGCGCGGCGATCAAATAGGTAGTTAGGCATTTTTTGTCATATTTTGCGCATTTCTATTTGACGAATTGCCGAAAACTCCAACCTATTGAATATATAATCCTTTGTTGAAGTATCCTAATTTTTTATTTATTAGTTATCTTGAAATTTTAAGCATTGTCAATCCATGTATCGATCAAATATGCAGTTAGTTAATTTTACCTTCTTAAAGTCATTTCTACTCGAAGAACCTTAGGAAAATTGCGACTTTTGTATAGATAACACTATGTTGATGTATGATCATTTTTTTATTAATTATTACGGTTCAAATAATAGCTAGAGTCAAGTTCAGGATCACTGCAAATGTTTTGCGCGGTGATCAAATAGGTAGTTAGGCATTTTTTGTCATATTTTGGTCATTTCTGTTTGACGAATTGCCGAAAACTCCTACATATTGAATATATAATCCTTTGTTCAAGTGTCCTTATTTTTTATTTATTAGTTATTTTGAAAATTTAAGTATTGTCAATCCATGTATCGATCAAATAGGTAGTTAGTTAATTTTAACTTCTTAAAGTCATTTCTACTCGAAGAACCTTAGGAAAATTGTGACTTTTGTATAGATAACACTGTGTTGATGTATGATCATTTTTTATTTATTATTAAGCTTCAAATAATAGCTAGAGACAAGTTAAGGATCACTGCAAATGTTTTGCGCGGCGATCAAATAGGTAGTTAGGCATTTTTTGTCATAGTATGCTCATTTCTGTTTGACGAATTGCCGAAAACTCCTACCTATTGAATATATAATTCTTTGTTGAAGTACCCTATTTTTTTATTTATTAGTTATCTTTAAATATTAAGCATTGCCAATCCATGTATCGATCAAATAGGTAGTTAGTTAATTTTACCTTCTTAAAGTCATTTCTACTCGAAGAACCTTAGGAAAATTGCGACTTTTGTATGGATAACACTATGTTAATGTATGATCATTTTTTTATTAATTATTATGCTTCAAATAATAGCTAGAGTCAAGTTAAGGATCACGGCAAATGTTTTGCGCGGCGATCAAATAGGTAGTAAGGCATTTTTTGTCATATTATGCTCATTTCTGTTTGACGAATTGCCGAAAACTCCTACCTATTGAATATATAATCCTTTGTTGAAGTACCCTAATTTTTTATTTATTAGTTATCTTTAAATATTAAGCATTGCCAATCCATGTATCGATCAAATAGGTAATTAGTTAATTTGACCTTCTTAAAGTCATTTCTACTCGAAGAACATTAGGAAAATTGCGACTTTTGTATAGATAACACTATGTTGATGTATGATCATTTTTTATTAATTATTACGCTTCAAATAATAGCTAGAGTCATGTTAAGGATCACTGCAAATGTTTTGCGCGGCGATCAAATAGGTAGTTAGGCATTTTTTGTCATATTTTGCGCATTTCTATTTGACGAATTGCCGAAAACTCCAACCTATTGAATATATAATCCTTTGTTGAAGTATCAAAATTTTTTATTTATTAGTTATCTTGAAATTTTAAGCATTGTCAATCCATGTATCGATCAAATATGCAGTTAGTTAATTTTACCTTCTTAAAGTCATTTCTACTCGAAGAACCTTAGGAAAATTCCGACTTTTGTATAGATAACACTATGTTGATGTATGATCATTTTTTTATTAATTATTACGCTTCAAATAATAGCTAGAGTCAAGTTCAGGATCACTGCAAATGTTTTGCGCGGTGATCAAATAGGTAGTTAGGCATTTTTTGTCATATTTTGGTCATTTCTGTTTGACGAATTGCCGAAAACTCCTACATATTGAATATATAATCCTTTGTTCAAGTGTCCTTATTTTTTATTTATTAGTTATCTTGAAAATTTAAGTATTGTCAATCCATGTATCGATCAAATAGGTAGTTAGTTAATTTTAACTTCTTAAAGTCATTTCTACTCGAAGAACCTTAGGAAAATTGTGACTTTTGTATAGATAACACTGTGTTGATGTATGATCATTTTTTATTTATTATTAAGCTTCAAATAATAGCTAGAGACAAGTTGAGGATCACTGCAAATGTTTTGCGCGGCGATCAAATAGGTAGTTAGGCATTTTTTGTCATAGTATGCTCATTTCTGTTTGACGAATTGCCGAAAACTCCTACCTATTGAATATATAATTCTTTGTTGAAGTACCCTATTTTTTTATTTATTAGTTATCTTTAAATATTAAGCATTGCCAATCCATGTATCGTTCAAATAGGTAGTTAGTTAATTTTACCTTCTTAAAGTCATTTCTACTCGAAGAACCTTAGGAAAATTGCGACTTTTGTATGGATAACACTATGTTAATGTATGATCATTTTTTTATTAATTATTATGCTTCAAATAATAGCTAGAGTCAAGTTAAG
The DNA here is from genome assembly GCA_021437785.1 of Rhodomyrtus psidioides. Lineage (NCBI taxonomy): Eukaryota > Viridiplantae > Streptophyta > Magnoliopsida > Myrtales > Myrtaceae > Rhodomyrtus > Rhodomyrtus psidioides. Next base: position 4,324,476 of record JAILYB010000062.1, on the reverse strand, counting down.
GATCACGGCAAATGTTTTGCGCGGCGATCAAATAGGTAGTTAGGCATTTTTTGTCATATTTTGCTCATTTCTGTTTGACGAATTGCCGAAAACTCCTATATATTGAATATATAAACCTTTGTTGAAGTATCCTAATTTTTTATTTCTTAGTTATCTTGAAATTTTAAGCATTGTCAATCCATGTGTCGATCAAATAGGTAGTTAGTTAATTTTACCTTCTTAAAGTCATTTCTACTCGAAGAACCTTAGGAAAATTGCGACTTTTGTATGGATAACACTATGTTGATGTATGATCATTTTTTCATTAATTATTATGCTTCAAATAATAGCTAGATTCAAGTTAAGGATCACGGCAAATGTTTTGCGCGGCGATCAAATAGGTAGTTAGGCATTTTTTGTCATATTATGCTCATTTCTGTTTGACGAATTGCCGAAAACTCCTACCTATTGAATATATAATCCTTTGTTGAAGTACCCTAATTTTTTATTTATTAGTTATCTTTAAATATTAAGCATTGCCAATCCATGTATCGATCAAATAGGTAATTAGTTAATTTGACCTTCTTAAAGTCATTTCTACTCGAAGAACATTAGGAAAATTGCGACTTTTGTATAGATAAAACTATGTTGATGTATGATCATTTTTTATTAATTATTACGCTTCAAATAATAGCTAGAGTCATGTTAAGGATCACTGCAAATGTTTTGCGCGGCGATCAAATAGGTAGTTAGGCATTTTTTGTCATATTTTGCGCATTTCTATTTGACGAATTGCCGAAAACTCCAACCTATTGAATATATAATCCTTTGTTGAAGTATCCTAATTTTTTATTTATTAGTTATCTTGAAATTTTAAGCATTGTCAATCCATGTATCGATCAAATATGCAGTTAGTTAATTTTACCTTCTTAAAGTCATTTCTACTCGAAGAACCTTAGGAAAATTGCGACTTTTGTATAGATAACACTATGTTGATGTATGATCATTTTTTTATTAATTATTACGGTTCAAATAATAGCTAGAGTCAAGTTCAGGATCACTGCAAATGTTTTGCGCGGTGATCAAATAGTTAGTTAGGCATTTTTTGTCATATTTTGGTCATTTATGTTTGACGAATTGCCGAAAACTCCTACATATTGAATATATAATCCTTTGTTCAAGTGTCCTTATTTTTTATTTATTAGTTATTTTGAAAATTTAAGTATTGTCAATCCATGTATCGATCAAATAGGTAGTTAGTTAATTTTAACTTCTTAAAGTCATTTCTACTCGAAGAACCTTAGGAAAATTGTGACTTTTGTATAGATAACACTGTGTTGATGTATGATCATTTTTTATTTATTATTAAGCTTCAAATAATAGCTAGAGACAAGTTAAGGATCACTGCAAATGTTTTGCGCGGCGATCAAATAGGTAGTTAGGCATTTTTTGTCATAGTATGCTCATTTCTGTTTGACGAATTGCCGAAAACTCCTACCTATTGAATATATAATTCTTTGTTGAAGTACCCTATTTTTTTATTTATTAGTTATCTTTAAATATTAAGCATTGCCAATCCATGTATCGATCAAATAGGTAGTTAGTTAATTTTACCTTCTTAAAGTCATTTCTACTCGAAGAACCTTAGGAAAATTGCGACTTTTGTATGGATAACACTATGTTAATGTATGATCATTTTTTTATTAATTATTATGCTTCAAATAATAGCTAGAGTCAAGTTAAGGATCACGGCAAATGTTTTGCGCGGCGATCAAATAGGTAGTTAGGCATTTTTTGTCATATTTTGCTCATTTCTGTTTGACGAATTGCCGAAAACTCCTATATATTGAATATATAAACCATTGTTGAAGTATCCTTATTTTTTATTTGTTAGTTATCTTGAAATTTTAAGCATTGTCAATCCATGTGTCGATCAAATAGGTAGTTAGTTAATTTTACCTTCTTAAAGTCATTTCTACTCGAAGAACATTAGGAAAATTGCGACTTTTGTATAGATAACACTATGTTGATGTATGATCATTTTTTTATTTATTATTACGCTTCAAATAATAGCTAGAGCCAAGTTAAGGATCACTGCAAATGTTTTGCGCAGCGATCAAATAGGTAGTTAGGCATTTTTTGTCATATTATGCTCATTTCTGTTTGACGAATTGCCGAAAACTCCTAGCTATTGAATTTATAATCCTTTGTTGAAGTACCATAATTTTTTATTTATTAGTTATCTTTAAATATTAAGCATTGCCAATCCATGTATCGATCAAATAGTTAATTAGTTAATTTGACCTTCTTAAAGTCATTTCTACTCAAAGAACCTTAGGAAAATTGCCACTTTTGTATAGATAACACTATGTTGATGTATGATCATTTTTTTATTAATTATTACGCTTCAAATAATTGCTAGAGCCAAGTTAAGGATCACTGCAAATGTTTTGCGCGGCGATCAAATAGGTAGTTAGGCATTTTTTGTCATATTTTGCTCATTTCTGTTTGACCAATTGCCGAAAACTCCAACCTATTGAATATATAATCTTTTGTTGAAGTATCCTAATTTCTTATTTATTAGTTATCTTGAAATTTTAAGCAGTGTCAATCCATGTATCGATCAAATAGGTAGTTAGTTAATTTTACCTTCTTAAAGTCATTTCTACTCGAAGAACCTTAGGAAAATTGCGACTTTTCTTAAGATAACACTATGTTGATGTATAATCATTTTTTTATTAATTATTACGCTTCAAATAATAGCTAGAGTCAAGTTAAGGATCACTGCAAATGTTTTGCGCGGCGATCAAATAGGTAGTTAGGCATTTTTTGTCATAGTATGCTCATTTCTATTTGACGAATTGCCGAAAACTCATACCTATTGAATATATAATTCTTTGTTGAAGTACCCTATTTTTTTATTTATTAGTTATCTTTAAATATTTAGCATTGCCAATCCATGTATCGATCAAATAGGTAGTTAGTTAATTTTACCTTCTTAAAGTCATTTCTACTCGAAGAACCTTAGGAAAATTGCGACTTTTGTATGGATAACACTATGTTAATGTATGATCATTTTTTTATTAATTATTATGCTTCAAATAATAGCTAGAGTCAAGTTAAGGATCACGGCAAATGTTTTTTGCGGCGATCAAATAGGTAGTTAGGCATTTTTTGTCATATTTTGCTCATTTCTGTTTGACGAATTGCCGAAAACTCCTATATATTGAATATATAAACCTTTGTTGAAGTATCCTAATTTTTTATTTCTTAGTTATCTTGAAATTTTAAGCATTGTCAATCCATGTGTCGATCAAATAGGTAGTTAGTTAATTTTACCTTCTTAAAGTCATTTCTACTCGAAGAACCTTAGGAAAATTGCGACTTTTGTATGGATAACACTATGTTGATGTATGATCATTTTTTCATTAATTATTATGCTTCAAATAATAGCTAGAGTCAAGTTAAGGATCACGGCAAATGTTTTGCGCGGCGATCAAATAGGTAGTTAGGCATTTTTTGTCATATTATGCTCATTTCTGTTTGACGAATTGCCGAAAACTCCTACCTATTGAATATATAATCCTTTGTTGAAGTACCCTAATTTTTTATTTATTAGTTATCTTTAAATATTAAGCATTGCCAATCCATGTATCGATCAAATAGGTAGTTAGTTAATTTGACCTTCTTAAAGTCATTTCTACTCGAAGAACATTAGGAAAATTGCGACTTTTGTATAGATAAAACTATGTTGATGTATGATCATTTTTTATTAATTATTACGCTTCAAATAATAGCTAGAGTCATGTTAAGGATCACTGCAAATGTTTTGCGCGGCGATCAAATAGGTAGTTAGGCATTTTTTGTCATATTTTGCGCATTTCTATTTGACGAATTGCCGAAAACTCCAACCTATTGAATATATAATCCTTTGTTGAAGTATCCTAATTTTTTATTTATTAGTTATCTTGAAATTTTAAGCATTGTCAATCCATGTATCGATCAAATATGCAGTTAGTTAATTTTACCTTCTTAAAGTCATTTCTACTCGAAGAACCTTAGGAAAATTGCGACTTTTGTATAGATAACACTATGTTGATGTATGATCATTTTTTTATTAATTATTACGGTTCAAATAATAGCTAGAGTCAAGTTCAGGATCACTGCAAATGTTTTGCGCGGTGATCAAATAGGTAGTTAGGCATTTTTTGTCATATTTTGGTCATTTCTGTTTGACGAATTGCCGAAAACTCCTACATATTGAATATATAATCCTTTGTTCAAGTGTCCTTATTTTTTATTTATTAGTTATTTTGAAAATTTAAGTATTGTCAATCCATGTATCGATCAAATAGGTAGTTAGTTAATTTTAACTTCTTAAAGTCATTTCTACTCGAAGAACCTTAGGAAAATTGTGACTTTTGTATAGATAACACTGTGTTGATGTATGATCATTTTTTATTTATTATTAAGCTTCAAATAATAGCTAGAGACAAGTTAAGGATCACTGCAAATGTTTTGCGCGGCGATCAAATAGGTAGTTAGGCATTTTTTGTCATAGTATGCTCATTTCTGTTTGACGAATTGCCGAAAACTCCTACCTATTGAATATATAATTCTTTGTTGAAGTACCCTATTTTTTTATTTATTAGTTATCTTTAAATATTAAGCATTGCCAATCCATGTATCGATCAAATAGGTAGTTAGTTAATTTTACCTTCTTAAAGTCATTTCTACTCGAAGAACCTTAGGAAAATTGCGACTTTTGTATGGATAACACTATGTTAATGTATGATCATTTTTTTATTAATTATTATGCTTCAAATAATAGCTAGAGTCAAGTTAAGGATCACGGCAAATGTTTTGCGCGGCGATCAAATAGGTAGTTAGGCATTTTTTGTCATATTTTGCTCATTTCTGTTTGACGAATTGCCGAAAACTCCTATATATTGAATATATAAACCATTGTTGAAGTATCCTTATTTTTTATTTGTTAGTTATCTTGAAATTTTAAGCATTGTCAATCCATGTGTCGATCAAATAGGTAGTTAGTTAATTTTACCTTCTTAAAGTCATTTCTACTCGAAGAACATTAGGAAAATTGCGACTTTTGTATAGATAACACTATGTTGATGTATGATCATTTTTTTATTTATTATTACGCTTCAAATAATAGCTAGAGCCAAGTTAAGGATCACTGCAAATGTTTTGCGCAGCGATCAAATAGGTAGTTAGGCATTTTTTGTCATATTATGCTCATTTCTGTTTGACGAATTGCCGAAAACTCCTAGCTATTGAATTTATAATCCTTTGTTGAAGTACCATAATTTTTTATTTATTAGTTATCTTTAAATATTAAGCATTGCCAATCCATGTATCGATCAAATAGTTAATTAGTTAATTTGAACTTCTTAAAGTCATTTCTACTCAAAGAACCTTAGGAAAATTGCCACTTTTGTATAGATAACACTATGTTGATGTATGATCATTTTTTTATTAATTATTACGCTTCAAATAATTGCTAGAGCCAAGTTAAGGATCACTGCAAATGTTTTGCGCGGCGATCAAATAGGTAGTTAGGAATTTTTTGTCATATTTTGCTCATTTCTGTTTGACCAATTGCCGAAAACTCCAACCTATTGAATATATAATCTTTTGTTGAAGTATCCTAATTTCTTATTTATTAGTTATCTTGAAATTTTAAGCAGTGTCAATCCATGTATCGATCAAATAGGTAGTTAGTTAATTTTACCTTCTTAAAGTCATTTCTACTCGAAGAACCTTAGGAAAATTGCGACTTTTCTTAAGATAACACTATGTTGATGTATAATCATTTTTTTATTAATTATTACGCTTCAAATAATAGCTAGAGTCAAGTTAAGGATCACTGCAAATGTTTTGCGCGGCGATCAAATAGGTAGTTAGGCATTTTTTGTCATAGTATGCTCATTTCTATTTGACGAATTGCCGAAAACTCATACCTATTGAATATATAATTCTTTGTTGAAGTACCCTATTTTTTATTTATTAGTTATCTTTAAATATTAAGCATTGCCAATCCATGTATCGATCAAATAGGTAGTTAGTTAATTTTACCTTCTTAAAGTCATTTCTACTCGAAGAACCTTAGGAAAATTGCGACTTTTGTATGGATAACACTATGTTAATGTATGATCATTTTTTTATTAATTATTATGCTTCAAATAATAGCTAGAGTCAAGTTAAGGATCACGGCAAATGTTTTGCGCGGCGATCAAATAGGTAGTTAGGCATTTTTGTCATATTTTGCTCATTTCTGTTTGACGAATTGCCGAAAACTCCTATATATTGAATATATAATCCTTTGTTGAAGTATCCTTATTTTTTATTTGTTAGTTATCTTGAAATTTTAAGCATTGTCAATCCATGTGTCGATCAAATAGGTAGTTAGTTAATTTTACCTTCTTAAAGTCATTTCTACTCGAAGAACCTTAGGAAAATTGCGACTTTTGTATAGATAACACTATGTTGATGTATGATCATTTTTTTATTAATTATTACGCTTCAAATAATAGCTAGAGTCAAGTTAAGGATCACTGCAAATGTTTTGCGCGGCGATCAAATAGGTAGTTAGGCATTTTTTGTCATATTTTGCTCATTTCTGTTTGACGAATTGCCGAAAACTCCTACCTATTGAATATATAATACTTTGTTGAAGTACCCTATTTTTTTATTTATTAGTTATCTTTAATTATTAAGCATTGCCAATCCATGTATCGATCAAATAGGTAGTTAGTTAATTTTACCTTCTTAAAGTCATTTCTACTCGAAGAACCTTAGGAAAATTGCGACTTTTGTATAGATAACACTATGTTAATGTATGATCATTTTTTTATTAATTATTAGGCTTCAAATAATAGCTAGAGTCAAGTTAAGGATCACTGCAAATGTTTTGCGCGGCGATCAAATAGGTAGTTAGGCATTTTTTGTCATATTTTGATCATTTCTGTTTGACGAATTGCCGAAAACTCCTACATATTGAATATATAATCCTTTGTTGAAGTATCCTTATTTTTTATTTATTAGTTATCTTGAAATTTTAAGCATTGTCAATCCATGTATCGATCAAATAGGTAGTTAGTTAATTTTACCTTCTTAAAGTCATTTCTACTCGAAGAACCTTAGGAAAATTGTGACTTTTGTATAGATAACACTATGTTGATGTATAATTATTTTTTTATTTATTATTACGCTTCAAATAATGGGTAGTGTAAAGTTAAGGATCACTGCAAATGTTTTGCGCGGCGATCAAATAGTTAGTTAGGCATTTTTTGTCATATTTTGCTCATTTCTGTTTGACGAATTGCCGAAAACTCCCACCTATTGAATATATAATCCTTTGTTGAAGTATCCAAATTTTTTATTTATTAGTTATCTTGAAATATTTAGCATTGTCAATCCATGTATCGATCAAATAGGTAGTTAGTTAATTTGACCTTCTTAATGTCATTTCTACTCGAAGAACCTTTGGAAAATTGCGACTTTTGTATAGATAACACTATGTGGATGTATAATCATTTTTTTATTTATTATTACGCTTCAAATAAAAGCTAGAGTCAAGTTAAGGATCACTGCAAATGTTTTGCGCGGCGATCAAATAGGTAGTTAGGCATTTTTTGTCATAGTATGCTCATTTCTATTTGACGAACTGCCGAAAACTCCTACCTATTGAATATATAATTCTTTGTTGAAGTACCCTATTTTTTTTATTTATTAGTTATCTTTAAATATTAAGCATTGCCAATCCACGTATCGATCAAATAGGTAGTTAGTTAATTTGACCTTCTTAAAGTCATTTCTACTCGAAGAGCCTTAGGAAAATTGCAACTTTTGTATAGATAACACTATGTTGATGTATGATCATTTTTTTATTAATTATTACGCTTCAAATAATAGCTAGAGTCAAGTTAAGGATCACTGCAAATGTTTTGCGCGGCGATCAAATAGGTAGTTAGGCATTTTTTGTCATATTTTGCTCATTTCTGTTTGACGAATTGCCGAAAACTCCTACATATTGAATATATAATCCTTTGTTGAACTATCCTTATTTTTTATTTATTAGTTATCTTGAAAATTTAAGTATTGTCAATCCATGTATCGATCAAATTGGTAGTTAGTTAATTTTAACTTCTTAAAGTCATTTCTACTCGAAGAACCTTAGGAAAATTGCGACTTTTGCATAGATAACACTATGTTGATGTATGATCATTTTTTTATTAATTATTACGCTTCAAATAATAGCTAGAGTCAAGTTAAGGATCACTGCAAATGTTTTGCGCGGTGATCAAATTGGTAGTTAGGCATTTTTTGTCATATTTTGCTCATTTCTGTTTGACGAATTGCCGAAAACTCCAACCTATTGAATATATAATCCTTTGTTGAAGTATCCTAATTTTTTATTTATTAGTTATCTTGAAATTTTAAGCATGGTCAATCCATGTATCGATCAAATAGGTAGTTAGTTAATTTTACCTTCTTAAAGTCATTTCTACTCGAAGAACATTAGGAAAATTGCGTCTTTTGTATAGATAACACTATGTTGATGTATAATCATTTTTTTATTTATTATTACGCTTCAAATAATAGTTAGAGTCAAGTTAAGGATCACTGCAAATGTTTTGCGCGGCGATCAAATAGGTAGTTAGGCATTGTTTTTCATATTAGGCTCATTTCTGTTTGACGAATTGCCGAAAACTCCTACATATTGAATATATAATCCTTTGTTGAAGTATCCTTATCTTTTATTTATTAGTTATCTTGAAATTTTAAGCATTGTCAATCCATGTATCGATGAAATAGGTTGTTAGTTAATTTTAACTTCTTAAAGTCATTTCTACTCGAAGAACCTTAGGAAAATTGCGACTTTTGTATAGATAACACTATGTTAATGTATGATCATTTTTTATTTATTATTACGCTTCAAATAATAGCTAGAGTCAAGTTAAGGATCACTGCAAATGTTTTGTGCGGCGATCAAATAGGTAGTTAGGCATTTTTTGTCATATTATGCTCATTTCTGTTTAACGAATTGCCGAAAACTCCTACCTATTGAATATATAATCCTTTGTTGAAGTACCATAATTTTTTATATTTTAGTTATCTTTAAATATTAAGCATTGCCAATCCATGTATCGATCAAATAGGTAGTTAGTAAATTTGACCTTCTTAAAGTCATTTCTACTCGAAGAACCTTAGGAAAATTGCGACTTTTGTATAGATAACACTATGTTGATGTATAATCATTTTTTTATTTATTATTACGCTTCAAATAATAGCTAGAGTCAAGTTAAGGATCACTGCAAATGTTTTGCGCGGCGATCAAATAGGTAGTTAGGCTTTTTTTGTCATATTAGGCTCATTTCTGTTTGACGAATTGCCAAAAACTCCCACCTATTGAATATATAATCCTTTGTTGAAGTACCCTATTTTATTATTTATTAGTTATCTTTAAATATTAAGCATTGCCAATCCATGTATCGATCAAATAGGTAGTTAGTTAATTTTACCTTCTTAAAGTCATTTCTACTCGAAGAACATTAGGAAAATTGCGACTTTAGTATAGATAACACTATGTTGATGTATGATCATTTTTTTATTAATTATTACGCTTCAAATAATAGCTAGAGTTAAGTTAAGGATCACTGCAAATGTTTTGTGCGGCGATCAAATAGGTAATTAGGCATTTTTTGTCATATTAGGCTCATTTCTGTTTGACGAATTGCCGAAAACTCCTACCTATTGAATATATAATCCTTTGTTGAAGTACCCTAATTTTTTATTTATTAGTTATCTTTAAATATTAAGCATTGCCAATCCATGTATCGATCAAATAGATAGTTATTTAATTTGACCTTCTTAATGTCATTTCTACACGAAGAACCTTAGGAAAATTGCGACTTTTGTATAGATAACACTATGTTGATGTATAATCATTTTTTTATTTATTATTACGCTTCAAATAATAGCTAGAGTCAAGTTAAGGATCACTGCAAATATTTTGCGCAGCGATCAAATAGGTAGTTAGGCATTTTTTGTAATATTAGGCTCATTTCGGTTTGACGAATTGCCGAAAACTCCCACCTATTGAATATATAATCCTTTGTTGCAGTACCCTAATTTTTTATTTATTAGTTTTCTTGAAATATTAAGCATTGTCAATCAACGTATCGATCAAATAGGTTGTCAGTTAATTTGACCTTCTTAAGGTCATTTCTACTCGAAGAACCTTAGGAAAATTGCGACTTTTGTATAGATAATACTCTGTTGACGTATGATCATTTTTTTTATTAATTATTACGCTTCAAATAATAGCTAGAGTCAAGTTAAGGATCACTGCAAATGTTTTGCGCGGCGATCAAATAGGTAGTTAGGCATTTTTTGTCATATTTTGCTCATTTCTGTTTGACGATTTGCCGAAAACTCCTACATATTGAATATAAAATCCTTTGTTGAAATATCCTTATTTTTTATTTGTTAGTTATCTTGAAATTTTAAGCATTGTCAATCCATGTATCGAACAAATAGGTAGTTAGTTAATCTGACCTTCTTAAAGTCATTTCTACTCGAAGAACCTTAGGAAAATTGCGACTTTTGTATAGATAACACTATGTTGATGTATAATCATTTTTTTATTTATTATTACGCTTCAAATAATAGCTAGAGTCAAGTTAAGGATCACTGCAAATGTTTTGCACGGCGATCAAACAGGTAGTTAGGCATTTTTTGTCATATTAGGCTCATTTCTATTTGACGAATTGCCGAAAACTCCTACCTATTGAATATATAATCCTTTGTTGAAGTACCCTAATTTTTTATTTATTAGTTATCTTTAAATATTAAGCATTGCCAATCCATGTATCGATCAAATAGATAGTTATTTAATTTGACCTTCTTAATGTCATTTCTACACGAAGAACCTTAGGAAAATTGCGACTTTTGTATAGATAACACTATGTTGATGTATGATCATTTTTTTATTAATTATTATGCTTCAAATAATAGCTAGAGTGAAGTTAAGGATCACTGCAAATGTTTTGCGCGGTGATCAAATAGGTAGTTAGGCATTTTTTGTCATATTTTGCTCATTTCTGTTTGACGAATTACCGAAAACTACTACCTATTGAATATATAATCCTTTGTTGAAGGATCCTAATTTTTTATTTAGTAGTTATCTTGAAATTTTAAGCATTGTCAATCCATGTATCGATCAAATAGGTAGTTAGTTAATTATACCTTCTTAAAAACATTTCTACTCGAAGAACCTTATGAAAATTGCTACTTTTGTATAGATAACACTATGTTGATGTATAATCATTTTTTTATTTATTATTACGCTTCAAATAATAGCTAGAGTCAAGTTAAGGATCACTGCAAATATTTTGCGCAGCGATCAAATAGGTAGTTAGGCATTTTTTGTAATATTAGGCTCATTTCGGTTTGACGAATTGCCGAAAACTCCCACCTATTGAATATATAATACTTTGTTGCAGTACCCTAATTTTTTATTTATTAGTTTTCTTGAAATATTAAGCATTGTCAATCAACGTATCGATCAAATAGGTTGTTAGTTAATTTGACCTTCTTAAGGTCATTTCTACTCGAAGAACCTTAGGAAAATTGCGACTTTTGTATAGATAATACTCTGTTGACGTATGATCATTTTTTTTATTAATTATTACGCTTCAAATAATAGCTAGAGTCAAGTTAAGGATCACTGCAAATGTTTTGCGCGGCGATCAAATAGGTAGTTAGGCATTTTTTGTCATATTTTGCTCATTTCTGTTTGACGATTTGCCGAAAACTCCTACCTATTGAATATAAAATCCTTTGTTGAAATATCCTTATTTTTTATTTGTTAGTTATCTTGAAATTTTAAGCATTGTCAATCCATGTATCGAACAAATAGGTAGTTAGATAATTTGACCTTCTTAAAGTCATTTCTACTCGAAGAACCTTAGAAAAATTGCGACTTTTGTATAGATAACACTATGTTGATGTATAATCATTTTTTTATTTATTATTACGCTTCAAATAATAGCTAGAGTCAAGTTAAGGATCACTGCAAATGTTTTGCACGGCGATCAAACAGGTAGTTAGGCATTTTTTGTCATATTTTGCTCATTTCTGTTTGACGAATTACCGAAAACTCCAACCTATTGAATATATAATCCTTTGTTGAAGGATCCTAATTTTTTATTTAGTAGTTATCTTGAAATGTTAAGCATTGCCAATCCATGTATCGATCAAATAGGTAGTTAGTTAATTATACCTTCTTAAAGACATTTCTACTCGAAGAACCTTAGGAAAATTTGCACTTTTGTATAGATAACACTATGTTGATGTATAATCATTTTTTTATTTATTATTACCCGTCAAATAATAGCTAGAGTCAAGTTAAGGATCACTGCAAATGTTTTGCGCAGCGATCAAATAGGTAGTTAGGCATTTTTTGTAATATTAGGCTCATTTCGGTTTGACGAATTGCCGAAAACTCCCACCTATTGAATATATAATCCTTTGTTGCAGTACCCTTATTTTTTATTTATTAGTTTTCTTGAAATATTAAGCATTGTCAATCAATGTATCGATCAAATAGGTTGTTGGTTAATTTGACCTTCTTAAGGTCATTTCTACTCGAAGAACCTTAGGAAAATTGCGACTTTTGTATAGATAACACTATGTTGACGTATGATCATTTTTTATAAATTATTACGCTTCAAATAATAGCTAGAGTCAAGTTAAGGATCACTGCAAATGTTTTGTGCGGCGATCAAATAGGTAGTTAGGCATTTTTTGTCATATTTTGCTCATTTCTGTTTGACGAATTGCCGAAAACTCCTACATATTGAATATAAAATCCTTTGTTGAAATATCCTTATTTTTTATTTATTAGTTATCTTGAAATTTTAAGCATTGTCAATCCATGTATCGAACAAATAGGTAGTTAGTTAATTTTACCTTCTTAAAGTCATTTCTACTCGAAGAACCTTAGGAAAATTGCGACTTTTGTATAGATAACACTATGTTGATGTATAATCATTTTTTTATTTATAATTACCCTTCAAATAATAGCTAGAGTCAAGTTAAGGTCACTGCAAATGTTTTGCGCGGCGATCAAATACGTAGTTAGGAATTTTTTGTCATATTATGCTCATTTCTGTTTGACGAATTGCCGAAAACTCCTACCTATTGAGTATATAATCCTTTGTTGAAGTACCCTAATTTTTTATTTATTAGTTATCTTTAAATATTAAGCATTGCCAATCCATGTATCGATCAAATAGGTAGTTAGTTAATTTGACCTTCTTAAAGTCATTTCTACTCGAAGAACCTTAGGAAAATTGCGACTTTTGTATAGATAACACTATGTTGATGTATAATCATTGTTTTATTTATTATTACCCTTCAAATAATAGCTAGAGTCAAGTTAAGGATCACCGCAAATGTTTTGCGCGGCGATCAAATAGGTAGTTAGTCATTTTTTGTCATATTAGGCTCATTTCTGTTTGACGAATTGCCAAAAACTCTCACCTATTGAATATATATTCCTTTGTTGAAGTACCCTATTTTTTTATTTATTAGTTATCTTTAAATATTAAGCATTGCCAATCCATGTATCGATCAAATAGGTAGTTAGTTAATTTGACTTTCTTAAGGTCATTTCTACTCGAAGAACCTTAGGAAAATTGCGACTTTTGTATAGATAACACTATGTTGACGTATGATCATTTTTTTATTAATTATTACGCTTCAAATAATAGCTAGAGTCAAGTTAAGGATCACTGCAAATGTTTTGCGTGGCGATCAAATAGGTAGTTAGGCATTTTTTGTCATATTTTCCTCATTTCTGTTTGACGAATTGCCGAAAACTCCTACATATTGAATATAAAATCCTTTGTTGAAATATCCTTATTTTTTATTTATTAGTTATCTTGAAATTTTAAGCATTGTCAATCCATGTATCGAACAAATAGGTAGTTAGTTAATTTGACCTTCTTAAAGTCATTTCTACTCGAAGAACCTTTGGAAAATTGCGACTTTTGTATAGATAACACTATGTTGATGTATAATCATTTTTTTATTTATTCTTACGCTTCAAATAATAGCTAGAGTCAAGTTAAGGATCACTGCAAATGTTTTGCACGGCGATCAAACAGGTAGTTAGGCATTTTTTGTAATATTAGGCTCATTTCGGTTTGACGAATTGCCGAAAACTCCCACCTATTGAATATATAATCCTTTGTTGCAGTACCCTAATTTTTTATTTATTAGTTTTCCTGAAATATTAAGCATTGTCAATCAATGTATCGATCAAATAGGTTGTTAGTTAATTTGACCTTCTTAAGGTCATTTCTACTCGAAGAACCTTAGGAATATTGCGACTTTTGTATAGATAACACTATGTTGATGTATAATCATTTTTTTATTTATTATTACGCTTCAAATAATAGCTAGAGTCAAGTTAAGGATCACTGCAAATGTTTTGCACGGCGATCAAACAGGTAGTTAGGCATTTTTTGTCATATTTTGCTCATTTCTGTTTGACGAATTGCCGAAAACTCCTACATATAGAGTATATTATCCTTTGTTGAAGTATCCTTATTTTTATTTATTAGTTATCTTTAAATATTAAGCATTGCCAATCCATGTATCGAACAAATAGGTAGTTAGTTAATTTTAACTTCTTAAAGTCATTTCTACTCGAAGAACCTTAGGAAAATTGCGACTTTTGTATAGATAACACTATGTTGATGTATGATCATTTTTTATTTATTATTACACTTCAAATAATAGCTAGAATCAAGTTAAGGTCACTGCAAATGTTTTGCGCGGCGATCAAATAGGTAGTTAGGAATATTTTGTCATATTATGCTCATTTCTGTTTGACGAATTGCCGAAAACTCCTACCTATTGAATATATAATCCTTTGTTGAAGTACCCTAATTTTTTATTTATTAGTTATCTTTAAATATTAAGCATTGCCAATCCATGTATCGAACAAATAGGTAGTTAGTTAATTTGACCTTCTTAAAGTCATTTCTACTCGAAGAACCTTAGGAAAATTGCGACTTTTGTATAGATAACAGTATGTTGATGTATAATCATTATTTTATTTATTATTACCCTTCAAATAATAGCTAGAGTCAAGTTAAGGATCACCGCAAATGTTTTGCGCGGCGGTCAAATAGGTAGTTAGGCATTTTTTGTCATATTAGGCTCATTTCTGTCTGACGAATTGCCAAAAACTCCCACCTATTGAATATATATTCCTTTGTTGAAGTACCCTATTTTTTTATTTATTAGTTATCTTTAAATATTAAGCATTGCCAATCCATGTATCGATCAAATAGGTAGTTAGTTAATTTGACCTTCTTAAAATCATTTCTAGTCGAAGAACCTTAGGAAAATTGCGACTTTTGTATAGATAACACTATGTTGATGTATGATCATTTTTTTATTAATTATTACGCTTCAAATAATAGCTAGAGTCAAGTTAAGGATCACTGCAAATGTTTTGTGCGGTGATCAAATAGGTAGTTAGGCATTTTTTGTCATATTTTGCTCATTTCTGTTTGACGAATTACCGAAAACTCCTACCTATTGAATATATAATCCTTTGTTGAAGGATCCTAATTTTTTATTTAGTAGTTATCTTGAAATTTTAAGCATTGCCAATCCATGTATCGATCAAATAGGTAGTTAGTTAATTATACCTTCTTAAAGACATTTCTACTCGAAGAACCTTAGGAAAATTGCGACTTTTGTATAGATAACACTATGTTGATGTATAATCATTTTTTATTTATTATTACCTGTCAAATAATAGCTAGAGTCAAGTTAAGGATCACTGCAAATGTTTTGCGCAGCGATCAAATAGGTAGTTAGGCATTTTTTGTAATATTAGGCTCATTTCGGTTTGACGAATTGCCGAAAACTCCCACCTATTGAATATATAATCCTTTGTTGCAGTACCATAATTTTTTATTTATTAGTTTTCTTGAAATATTAAGCATTGTCAATCAATGTATCGATCAAATAGGTTGTTAGTTAATTTGACCTTCTTAAGGTCATTTCTACTCGAAGAATCTTAGGAAAATTGCGACTTTTGTATAGATAACACTATGTTGACGTATGATCATTTTTTTTATTAATTATTACGCTTCAAATAATAGCTAGAGTCAAGTTAAGGATCACTGCAAATGTTTTGCGCGGCAATCAAATAGGTAATTAGGCATTTTTTGTCATATTTTGCTCATTTCTGTTTGACGAATTGTCGAAAACTCCTACATATTGAATATAAAATCCTTTGTTGAAATATCCTTATTTTTTATTTATTAGTTATCTTGAAATTTTAAGCATTGTCAATCCATGTATCGAACAAATAGGTAGTTAGTTAATTTGACCTTCTTAAAGTCATTTCTACTCGAAGAACCTTAGGAAAATTGCGACTTTTGTATAGATAACACTATGTTGATGTATAATCATTTTTTTATTTATTATTACGCTTCAAATAATAGCTAGAGTCAAGTTAAGGTCACTGCAAATGTTTTGCGCGGCGATCAAATACGTAGTTAGGAATTTTTTGTCATATTATGCTCATTTCTGTTTGACGAATTGCCGAAAACTCCTACCTATTGAATATATAATCCTTTGTTGAAGTACCCTAATTTTTTATTTATTAGTTATCTTTAAATATTAAGCATTGCCAATCCATGTATCGATCAAATAGGTAGTTAGTTAATTAGACCTTCTTAAAGTCATTTCTACTCGAAGAACCTTAGGAAAATTGCGACTTTTGTATAGATAACACTATGTTGATGTATGATCCTTTTTTATTTATTATTACGCTTCAAATAATAGCTAGAGTCAAGTTAAGGTCACTGCAAATGTTTTGCGCGGCGATCAAATAGGTAGTTAGGAATTTTTTGTCATATTATGCTCATTTCTGTTTGACGAATTGCCGAAAACTCCTACCTATTGAATATATAATCCTTTGTTGAAGTACCCTAATTTTTTATTTATTAGTTATCTTTAAATATTAAGCATTGCCAATCCATGTATCGATCAAATAGGTAGTTAGTTAATTTGACCTTCTTAAAGTCATTTCTACTCGAAGAACCTTAGGAAAATTGCGACTTTTGTATAGATAACACTATGTTGATGTATAATCATTATTTTATTTATTATTACCCTTCAAATAATAGCTAGAGTCAAGTTAAGGATCGCCGCAAATGTTTTGCGCGGCGATCAAATAAGTAGTTAGGCATTTTTTGTCATATTAGGCTCATTTCTGTTTGACGAATTGCCAAAAACTCCCACCTATTGAATATATATTCCTTTGTTGAAGTACACTATTTTTTTATTTATTAGTTATCTTTAAATATTAAGCATTGCCAATCCATGTATCGATCAAATAGGTACTTAGTTAATTTGACCTTCTTAAAATCATTTCTAGTCGAAGAACCTTAGGAAAATTGCAACTTTTGTATAGATAACACTATGTTGATGTATGATCATTTTTTTATTAATTATTACGCTTCAAATAATAGCTAGAGTCAAGTTAAGGATCACTGCAAATGTTTTGCGCGGTGATCAAATTGGTAGTTAGGCATTTTTTGTCATATTTTGCTCATTTCTGTTTGACGAATTGCCGAAAACTCCTACATATAGAGTATATTATCCTTTGTTGAAGTATCCTTATTTTTATTTATTAGTTATCTTTAAATATTAAGCATTGCCAATCCATGTATCGAACAAATAGGTAGTTAGTTAATTTTAACTTCTTAAAGTCATTTCTACTCGAAGAACCTTAGGAAAATTGCGACTTTTGTATAGATAACACTATGTTGATGTATGATCATTTTTTATTTATTATTACGCTTCAAATAATAGCTAGAGTCAAGTTAAGGTCACTGCAAATGTTTTGCGCGGCGATCAAATAGGTAGTTAGGAATATTTTGTCATATTATGCTCATTTCTGTTTGACGAATTGCCGAAAACTCCTACCTATTGAATATATAATCCTTTGTTGAAGTACCCTAATTTTTTATTTATTAGTTATCTTTAAATATTAAGCATTGCCAATCCATGTATCGAACAAATAGGTAGTTAGTTAATTTTAACTTCTTAAAGTCATTTCTACTCGAAGAACCTTAGGAAAATTGCGACTTTTGTATAGATAACACTATGTTGATGTATGATCCTTTTTTATTTATTATTACGCTTCAAATAATAGCTAGAGTCAAGTTAAGGTCACTGCAAATGTTTTGCGCGGCGATCAAATACGTAGTTAGGAATTTTTTGTCATATTATGCTCATTTCTGTTTGACGAATTGCCGAAAACTCCTACCTATTGAATATATAATCCTTTGTTGAAGTACCCTAATTTTTTATTTATTAGTTATCTTTAAATATTAAGCATTGCCAATCCATGTATCGATCAAATAGGTAGTTAGTTAATTTGACCTTCTTAAAGTCATTTCTACTCGAAGAACCTTAGGAAAATTGCGACTTTTGTATAGATAACACTATGTTGATGTATAATCATTATTTTATTTATTATTACCCTTCAAATAATAGCTAGAGTCAAGTTAAGGATCGCCGCAAATGTTTTGCGCGGCGATCAAATAAGTAGTTAGGCATTTTTTGTCATATTAGGCTCATTTCTGTTTGACGAATTGCCAAAAACTCCCACCTATTGAATATATATTCCTTTGTTGAAGTACACTATTTTTTTATTTATTAGTTATCTTTAAATATTAAGCATTGCCAATCCATGTATCGATCAAATAGGTACTTAGTTAATTTGACCTTCTTAAAATCATTTCTAGTCGAAGAACCTTAGGAAAATTGCAACTTTTGTATAGATAACACTATGTTGATGTATGATCATTTTTTTATTAATTATTACGCTTCAAATAATAGCTAGAGTCAAGTTAAGGATCACTGCAAATGTTTTGCGCGGTGATCAAATTGGTAGTTAGGCATTTTTTGTCATATTTTGCTCATTTCTGTTTGACGAATTACCGAAAACTCCTACCTATTGAATATATAATCCTTTGTTGAAGGATCCTAATTTTTTATTTAGTAGTTATCTTGAAATTTTAAGCATTGCCAATCCATGTATCGATCAAATAGGTAGTTAGTTAATTATACCTTCTTAAAGACCTTTCTACTCGAAGAACCTTAGGAAAATTGCGACTTTTGTATAGATAACACTATGTTGATGTATAATCATTTTTTTATTTATTATTACCCGTCAAATAATAGCTAGAGTCAAGTTAAGGATCACTGCAAATGTTTTGCGCAGCAATCGAATAGGTAGTTAGGCATTTTTTGTAATATTAGGCTCATTTCGGTTTGACGAATTGCCGAAAACTCCCACCTATTGAATATATAATCCTTTGTTGCAGTACCATAATTTTTTATTTATTAGTTTTCTTGAAATATTAAGCATTGTCAATCAATGTATCGACCAAATAGGTTGTTAGTTAATTTGACCTTCTTAAGGTCATTTCTACTCGAAGAATCTTAGGAAAATTGCGACTTTTGTATAGATAACACTATGTTGACGTATGATCATTTTTTTATTAATTATTACGCTTCAAATAATAGCTAGAGTCAAGTTAAGGATCACTGCAAATGTTTTGCGCGGCAATCAAATAGGTAATTAGGCATTTTTTGTCATATTTTGCTCATTTCTGTTTGACGAATTGTCGAAAACTCCTACATATTGAATATAAAATCCTTTGTTGAAATATCCTTATTTTTTATTTATTAGTTATCTTGAAATTTTAAGCATTGTCAATCCATGTATCGAACAAATAGGTAGATAGTTAATTTGACCTTCTTAAAGTCATTTCTACTCGAAGAACCTTAGGAAAATTGCGACTTTTGTATATATAACACTATGTTGATGTATAATCATTTTTTTATTTATTATTACGCTTCAAATAATAGCTAGAGTCAAGTTAAGGTCACTGCAAATGTTTTGCGCGGCGATCAAATACGTAGTTAGGAATTTTTTGTCATATTATGCTCATTTCTGTTTGACGAATTGCCGAAAACTCCTACCTATTGAATATATAATCCTTTGTTGAAGTACCCTAATTTTTTATTTATTAGTTATCTTTAAATATTAAGCATTGCCAATCCATGTATCGAACAAATAGGTAGTTAGTTAATTTGACCTTCTTAAAGTCATTTCTACTCGAAGAACCTTAGGAAAATTGCGACTTTTGTATAGATAACACTATGTTGATGTATAATCATTTTTTTATTTATTATTACGCTTCAAATAATAGCTAGAGTCAAGTTAAGGTCACTGCAAATGTTTTGCGCGGCGATCAAATACGTAGTTAGGAATTTTTTGTCATATTATGCTCATTTCTGTTTGACGAATTGTCGAAAACTCCTACCTATTGAATATATAATCCTTTGTTGAAGTACCCTAATTTTTTATTTATTAGTTATCTTTAAATATTAAGCATTGCCAATCCATGTATCGATCAAATATGTAGTTAGTTAATTTGACCTTCTTAAAGTCATTTCTACTCGAAGAACCTTAGGAAAATTGCGACTTTTGTATAGATAACACTATGTTGATGTATAATGATTATTTTATTTATTATTACCCTTCAAATAATAGCTAGAGTCAAGTTAAGGATCACCGCAAATGTTTTGCGCGGCGATCAAATAGGTAGTTAGGCATTTTTTGTCATATTAGGCTCATTTCTGTTTGACGAATTGCCAAAAACTCCCACCTATTGAATATATATTCCTTTGTTGAAGTACCCTATTTTTTTATTTATTAGTTATCTTTAAATATTAAGCATTGCCAATCCATGTATCGATCAAATAGGTAGTTAGTTAATTTGACCTTCTTAAAATCATTTCTAGTCGAAGAACCTTAGGAAAATTGCGACTTTTGTATAGATAACACTATGTTGATGTATGATCATTTTTTTATTAATTATTACGCTTCAAATAATAGCTAGAGTCAAGTTAAGGATCACTGCAAATGTTTTGCGCGGTGATCAAATTTGTAGTTAGGCATTTTTTGTCATATTTTGCTCATTTCTGTTTGACGAATTGCCGAAAACTCCTACATATAGAGTATATTATCCTTTGTTGAAGTATCCTTATTTTTATTTATTAGTTATCTTTAAATATTAAGCATTGCCAATCCATGTATCGAACAAATAGGTAGTTAGTTAATTTTAACTTCTTAAAGTCATTTCTACTCGAAGAACCTTAGGAAAATTGCGACTTTTGTATAGATAACACTATGTTGATGTATGATCATTTTTTATTTATTATTACGCTTCAAATAATAGCTAGAGTCTAGTTAAGGTCACTGCAAATGTTTTGCGCGGCGATCAAATAGGTAGTTAGGAATATTTTGTCATATTATGCTCATTTCTGTTTGACGAATTGCCGAAAACTCCTACCTATTGAATATATAATCCTTTGTTGAAGTACCCTAATTTTTTATTTATTAGTTATCTTTAAATATTAAGCATTGCCAATCCATGTATCGAACAAATAGGTAGTTAGTTAATTTTAACTTCTTAAAGTCATTTCTACTCGAAGAACCTTAGGAAAATTGCGACTTTTGTATAGATAACACTATGTTGATGTATGATCATTTTTTATTTATTATTACGCTTCAAATAATAGCTAGAGTCAAGTTAAGGTCACTGCAAATGTTTTGCGCGGCGATCAAATAGGTAGTTAGGAATATTTTGTCATATTATGCTCATTTCTGTTTGACGAATTGCCGAAAAATCCCACCTATTGAATATATATTCCTTTGTTGAAGTACCCTATTTTTTTATTTATTAGTTATCTTTAAATATTAAGCATTGCCAATCCATGTATCGATCAAATAGGTAGTTAGTTAATTTGACCTTCTTAAAATCATTTCTAGTCGAAGAACCTTAGGAAAATTGCAACTTTTGTATAGATAACACTATGTTGATGTATGATCATTTTTTTATTAATTATTACGCTTCAAATAATAGCTAGAGTCAAGTTAAGGATCACTGCAAATGTTTTGCGCGGTGATCAAATTGGTAGTTAGGCATTTTTTGTCATATTTTGCTCATTTCTGTTTGACGAATTGCCGAAAACTCCTACATATAGAGTATATTATCCTTTGTTGAAGTATCCTTATTTTTATTTATTAGTTATCTTTAAATATTAAGCATTGCCAATCCATGTATCGAACAAATAGGTAGTTAGTTAATTTTAACTTCTTAAAGTCATTTCTACTCGAAGAACCTTAGGAAAATTGCGACTTTTGTATAGATAACACTATGTTGATGTATGATCATTTTTTATTTATTATTACGCTTCAAATAATAGCTAGAGTCAAGTTAAGGTCACTGCAAATGTTTTGCGCGGCGATCAAATAGGTAGTTAGGAATATTTTGTCATATTATGCTCATTTCTGTTTGACGAATTGCCGAAAACTCCTACCTATTGAATATATAATCCTTTGTTGAAGTACCCTAATTTTTTATTTATTAGTTATCTTTAAATATTAAGTATTGCCAATCCATGTATCGAACAAATAGGTAGTTAGTTAATTTGACCTTCTTAAAGTCATTTCTACTCGAAGAACCTTAGGAAAATTGCGACTTTTGTATAGATAACAGTATGTTGATGTATAATCATTATTTTATTTATTATTACCCTTCAAATAATAGCTAGAGTCAAGTTAAGGATCACCGCAAATGTTTTGCGCGGCGATCAAATAGGTAGTTAGGCATTTTTTGTCATATTAGGCTCATTTCTGTTTGACGAATTGCCAAAAACTCCCACCTATTGAATATATATTCCTTTGTTGAAGTACCCTATTTTTTTATTTATTAGTTATCTTTAAATATTAAGCATTGCCAATCCATGTATCGATCAAATAGGTAGTTAGTTAATTTGACCTTCTTAAAATCATTTCTAGTCGAAGAACCTTAGGAAAATTGCGACTTTTGTATAGATAACACTATGTTGATGTATGATCATTTTTTTATTAATTATTACGCTTCAAATAATAGCTAGAGTCAAGTTAAGGATCACTGCAAATGTTTTGTGCGGTGATCAAATAGGTAGTTAGGCATTTTTTGTCATATTTTGCTCATTTCTGTTTGACGAATTACCGAAAACTCCTACCTATTGAATATATAATCCTTTGTTGAAGGATCCTAATTTTTTATTTAGTAGTTATCTTGAAATTTTAAGCATTGCCAATCCATGTATCGATCAAATAGGTAGTTAGTTAATTATACCTTCTTAAAGACATTTCTACTCGAAGAACCTTAGGAAAATTGCGACTTTTGTATAGATAACACTATGTTGATGTATAATCATTTTTTTATTTATTATTACCTGTCAAATAATAGCTAGAGTCAAGTTAAGGATCACTGCAAATGTTTTGCGCAGCGATCAAATAGGTAGTTAGGCATTTTTTGTAATATTAGGCTCATTTCGGTTTGACGAATTGCCGAAAACTCCCACCTATTGAATATATAATCCTTTGTTGCAGTACCATAATTTTTTATTTATTAGTTTTCTTGAAATATTAAGCATTGTCAATCAATGTATCGATCAAATAGGTTGTTAGTTAATTTGACCTTCTTAAGGTCATTTCTACTCGAAGAATCTTAGGAAAATTGCGACTTTTGTATAGATAACACTATGTTGACGTATGATCATTTTTTTATTAATTATTACGCTTCAAATAATAGCTAGAGTCAAGTTAAGGATCACTGCAAATGTTTTGCGGGGCAATCAAATAGGTAATTAGGCATTTTTTGTCATATTTTGCTCATTTCTGTTTGACGAATTGTCGAAAACTCTTACATATTGAATATAAAATCCTTTGTTGAAATATCCTTATTTTTTATTTATTAGTTATCTTGAAATTTTAAGCATTGTCAATCCATGTATCGAACAAATAGGTAGTTAGTTAATTTGACCTTCTTAAAGTCATTTCTACTCGAAGAACCTTAGGAAAATTGCGACTTTTGTATAGATAACACTATGTTGATGTATAATCATTTTTTTATTTATTATTACGCTTCAAATAATAGCTAGAGTCAAGTTAAGGTCACTGCAAATGTTTTGCGCGGCGATCAAATACGTAGTTAGGAATTTTTTGTCATATTATGCTCATTTCTGTTTGACGAATTGCCGAAAAACTCCTACCTATTGAATATATAATCCTTTGTTGAAGTACCCTAATTTTTTATTTATTAGTTATCTTTAAATATTAAGCATTGCCAATCCATGTATCGATCAAATAGGTAGTTAGTTAATTAGACCTTCTTAAAGTCATTTCTACTCGAAGAACCTTAGGAAAATTGCGACTTTTGTATAGATAACACTATGTTGATGTATGATCCTTTTTTATTTATTATTACGCTTCAAATAATAGCTAGAGTCAAGTTAAGGTCACTGCAAATGTTTTGCGCGGCGATCAAATACGTAGTTAGGAATTTTTTGTCATATTATGCTCATTTCTGTTTGACGAATTGCCGAAAACTCCTACCTATTGAATATATAATCCTTTGTTGAAGTACCCTAATTTTTTATTTATTAGTTATCTTTAAATATTAAGCATTGCCAATCCATGTATCGATCAAATAGGTAGTTAGTTAATTTGACCTTCTTAAAGTCATTTCTACTCGAAGAACCTTAGGAAAATTGCGACTTTTGTATAGATAACACTATGTTGATGTATAATCATTATTTTATTTATTATTACCCTTCAAATAATAGCTAGAGTCAAGTTAAGGATCGCCGCAAATGTTTTGCGCGGCGATCAAATAAGTAGTTAGGCATTTTTTGTCATATTAGGCTCATTTCTGTTTGACGAATTGCCAAAAACTCCCACCTATTGAATATATATTCCTTTGTTGAAGTACACTATTTTTTTATTTATTAGTTATCTTTAAATATTAAGCATTGCCAATCCATGTATCGATCAAATAGGTACTTAGTTAATTTGACCTTCTTAAAATCATTTCTAGTCGAAGAACCTTAGGAAAATTGCAACTTTTGTATAGATAACACTATGTTGATGTATGATCATTTTTTTATTAATTATTACGCTTCAAATAATAGCTAGAGTCAAGTTAAGGATCACTGCAAATGTTTTGCGCGGTGATCAAATTGGTAGTTAGGCATTTTTTGTCATATTTTGCTCATTTCTGTTTGACGAATTACCGAAAACTCCTACCTATTGAATATATAATCCTTTGTTGAAGGATCCTAATTTTTTATTTAGTAGTTATCTTGAAATTTTAAGCATTGCCAATCCATGTATCGATCAAATAGGTAGTTAGTTAATTATACCTTCTTAAAGACCTTTCTACTCGAAGAACCTTAGGAAAATTGCGACTTTTGTATAGATAACACTATGTTGATGTATAATCATTTTTTTATTTATTATTACCCGTCAAATAATAGCTAGAGTCAAGTTAAGGATCACTGCAAATGTTTTGCGCAGCAATCGAATAGGTAGTTAGGCATTTTTTGTAATATTAGGCTCATTTCGGTTTGACGAATTGCCGAAAACTCCCACCTATTGAATATATAATCCTTTGTTGCAGTACCATAATTTTTTATTTATTAGTTTTCTTGAAATATTAAGCATTGTCAATCAATGTATCGATCAAATAGGTTGTTAGTTAATTTGACCTTCTTAAGGTCATTTCTACTCGAAGAATCTTAGGAAAATTGCGACTTTTGTATAGATAACACTATGTTGACGTATGATCATTTTTTTATTAATTATTACGCTTCAAATAATAGCTAGAGTCAAGTTAAGGATCACTGCAAATGTTTTGCGCGGCAATCAAATAGGTAATTAGGCATTTTTTGTCATATTTTGCTCATTTCTGTTTGACGAATTGTCGAAAACTCCTACATATTGAATATAAAATCCTTTGTTGAAATATCCTTATTTTTTATTTATTAGTTATCTTGAAATTTTAAGCATTGTCAATCCATGTATCGAACAAATAGGTAGATAGTTAATTTGACCTTCTTAAAGTCATTTCTACTCGAAGAACCTTAGGAAAATTGCGACTTTTGTATATATAACACTATGTTGATGTATAATCATTTTTTTATTTATTATTACGCTTCAAATAATAGCTAGAGTCAAGTTAAGGTCACTGCAAATGTTTTGCGCGGCGATCAAATACGTAGTTAGGAATTTTTTGTCATATTATGCTCATTTCTGTTTGACGAATTGCCGAAAACTCCTACCTATTGAATATATAATCCTTTGTTGAAGTACCCTAATTTTTTATTTATTAGTTATCTTTAAATATTAAGCATTGCCAATCCATGTATCGATCAAAGAGGTAGTTAGTTAATTTGACCTTCTTAAAGTCATTTCTACTCGAAGAACCTTAGGAAAATTGCGACTTTTGTATAGATAACACTATGTTGATGTATGATCCTTTTTTATTTATTATTACGCTTCAAATAATAGCTAGAGTCAAGTTAAGGTCACTGCAAATGTTTTGCGCGGCGATCAAATAGGTAGTTAGGAATTTTTTGTCATATTATGCTCATTTCTGTTTGACGAATTGCCGAAAACTCCTACCTATTGAATATATAATCCTTTGTTGAAGTACCCTAATTTTTTATTTATTAGTTATCTTTAAATATTAAGCATTGCCAATCCATGTATCGATCAAATAGGTAGTTAGTTAATTTGACCTTCTTAAAGTCATTTCTACTCGAAGAACCTTAGGAAAATTGCGACTTTTGTATAGATAACACTATGTTGATGTATAATCATTATTTTATTTATTATTACCCTTCAAATAATAGCTAGAGTCAAGTTAAGGATCGCCGCAAATGTTTTGCGCGGCGATCAAATAAGTAGTTAGGCATTTTTTGTCATATTAGGCTCATTTCTGTTTGACGAATTGCCAAAAACTCCCACCTATTGAATATATATTCCTTTGTTGAAGTACCCTATTTTTTTATTTATTAGTTATCTTTAAATATTAAGCATTGCCAATCCATGTATCGATCAAATAGGTACTTAGTTAATTTGACCTTCTTAAAATCATTTCTAGTCGAAGAACCTTAGGAAAATTGCGACTTTTGTATAGATAACACTATGTTGATGTATGATCATTTTTTTATTAATTATTACGCTTCAAATAATAGCTAGAGTCAAGTTAAGGATCACTGCAAATGTTTTGCGCGGTGATCAAATTGGTAGTTAGGCATTTTTTGTCATATTTTGCTCATTTCTGTTTGACGAATTACCGAAAACTCCTACCTATTGAATATATAATCCTTTGTTGAAGGATCCTAATTTTTTATTTAGTAGTTATCTTGAAATTTTAAGCATTGCCAATCCATGTATCGATCAAATAGGTAGTTAGTTAATTATACCTTCTTAAAGACATTTCTACTCGAAGAACCATAGGAAAATTGCGACTTTTGTATAGATAACACTATGTTGATGTATAATCATTTTTTTATTTATTATTACCCGTCAAATAATAGCTAGAGTCAAGTTAAGGATCACTGCAAATGTTTTGCGCAGCGATCAAATAGGTAGTTAGGCATTTTTTGTAATATTAGGCTCATTTCGGTTTGACGAATTGCCGAAAACTCCCACCTATTGAATATATAATCCTTTGTTGCAGTACCCTAATTTTTTATTTATTAGTTTTCCTGAAATATTAAGCATTGTCAATCAATGTATCGATCAAATAGGTTGTTAGTTAATTTGACCTTCTTAAGGTCATTTCTACTCGAAGAACCTTAGGAAAATTGCGACTTTTGTATAGATAACACTCTATTGACGTATGATCATTTTTTTATTAATTATTACGCTTCAAATAATAGCTAGAGTCAAGTTAAGGATCACTGCAAATGTTTTGCGCGGCGATCAAATAGGTAGTTAGGCATTTTTTGTCATATTTTGCTCATTTCTGTTTGACGAATTGCCGAAAACTCCTACATATTGAATATAAAATCCTTTGTTGAAATATCCTTATTTTTTATTTATTAGTTATCTTGAAATTTTAAGCATTGTCAATCCATGTATCGAACAAATAGGTAGTTAGTTAATTTGACCTTCTTAAAGTCATTTCTACTCGAAGAACCTTAGGAAAATTGCGACTTTTGTATAGATAACACTATGTTGATGTATAATCATTTTTTTATTTATTATTACGCTTCAAATAATAGCTAGAGTCAAGTTAAGGTCTCTGCAAATGTTTTGCGCGGCGATCAAATACGTAGTTAGGAATTTTTTGTCATATTATGCTCATTTCTGTTTGACGAATTACCGAAAACTCCTACCTATTGAATATATAATCCTTTGTTGAATTACCCTAATTTTTTATTTATTAGTTATCTTTAAATATTAAGCATTGCCAATCCATGTATCGATCAAATAGGTAGTTAGTTAATTTGACCTTCTTAAAGTCATTTCTACTCGAAGAACCTTAGGAAAATTGCGACTTTTGTATAGATAACACTATGTTGATGTATAATCATTGTTTTATTTATTATTACCCTTCAAATAATAGCTAGAGTCAAGTTAAGGATCACCGCAAATGTTTTGCGCGGCGATCAAATAGGTAGTTAGGCATTTTTTGTCATATTAGGCTCATTTCTGTTTGACGAATTGCCAAAAACTCTCACCTATTGAATATATATTCCTTTGTTGAAGTACCCTATTTTTTTATTTATTAGTTATCTTTAAATATTAAGCATTGCCAATCCATGTATCGATCAAATAGGTAGTTAGTTAATTTGACCTTCTTAAGGTCATTTCTACTCGAAGAACCTTAGGAAAATTGTGACTTTTGTATAGATAACACTATGTTGACGTATGATCATTTTTTTTATTAATTATTACGCTTCAAATAATAGCTAGAGTCAAGTTAAGGATCACTGCAAATGTTTTGCGCGGCGATCAAATAGGTAGTTAGGCATTTTTTTATCATATTTTGCTCATTTCTGTTTGACGAATTGCCGAAAACTCCTACATATTGAATATAAAATCCTTTGTTGAAATATCCTTATTTTTTATTTATTAGTTATCTTGAAATTTTAAGCATTGTCAATCCATGTATCGATCAAATAGGTAGTTAGTTAATTTGACCTTCTTAAAGTCATTTCTACTCGAAGAACCTTAGGAAAATTGCGACTTTTGTATAGATAACACTATGTTGATGTATAATCATTTTTTTATTTATTATTACGCTTCAAATAATAGCTAGAGTCAAGTTAAGGATCACTGCAAATGTTTTGCACGGCGATCAAACAGGTAGTTAGGCATTTTTTCTAATATTAGGCTCATTTCGGTTTGACGAATTGCCAAAAACTCCCACATATTGAATATATATTCCTTTGTTGCAGTACCCTAATTTTTTATTTATTAGTTTTCTTGAAATATTAAGCATTGTCAATCAATGTATCGATCAAATAGGTTGTTAGTTAATTTGACCTTCTTAAGGTCATTTCTACTCGAAGAACCTTAGGAAAATTGCGACTTTTGTATAGATAACACTATGTTGACGTATGATCATTTTTTTATTAATTATTACGCTTCAAATAATAGCTAGAGTCAAGTTAAGGATCACTGCAAATGTTTTGCGCGGCGATCAAATAGGTAGTTAGGCATTTTTTGTCATATTTTGCTCATTTCTGTTTGACGAATTGCCGAAAACTCCTACATATTGAATATAAAATCCTTTGTTGAAATATCCTTATTTTTTATTTATTAGTTATCTTGAAATTTTAAGCATTGTCAATCCATGTATCGAACAAATAGGTAGTTAGTTAATTTGACCTTCTTAAAGTCATTTCTACTCGAAGAACCTTAGGAAAATTGCGACTTTTGTATAGATAACACTATGTTGATGTATAATCATTTTTTATTTATTATTACGCTTCAAATAATAGCTAGAGTCAAGTTAAGGATCACTGCAAATGTTTTGCACGGCGATCAAACAGGTAGTTAGGCATTTTTTGTCATATTTTGCTCATTTCTGTTTGACGAATTGCCGAAAACTCCTACATATTGAATATATAATCCTTTGTTGAAGTATCCTTATTTTTATTTATTAGTTATCTTTAAATATTAAGCATTGCCAATCCATGTATCGATCAAATAGGTAGTTAGTTAATT
Source organism: Rhodomyrtus psidioides (assembly GCA_021437785.1). Lineage (NCBI taxonomy): Eukaryota > Viridiplantae > Streptophyta > Magnoliopsida > Myrtales > Myrtaceae > Rhodomyrtus > Rhodomyrtus psidioides. Next base: position 4,294,283 of record JAILYB010000062.1, on the reverse strand, counting down.
TTAACTTCTTAAAGTCATTTCTACTCGAAGAACCTTAGGAAAATTGCAACTTTTGTATAGATAACACTATGTTGATGTATGATCCTTTTTTATTTATTATTACGCTTCAAATAAAAGCTAGAGTCAAGTTAAGGTCACTGCAAATGTTTTGCGCGGCGATCAAATAGGTAGTTAGGAATTTTTTGTCATATTATGCTCATTTCTGTTTGACGAATTGCCGAAAACTCCTACCTATTGAATATATAATCCTTTGTTGAAGTACCCTAATTTTTTATTTATTAGTTATCTTTAAATATTAAGCATTGCCAATCCATGTATCGATCAAATAGGTAGTTAGTTAATTTGACCTTCTTAAAGTCATTTCTACTCGAAGAACCTTAGGAAAATTGCGACTTTTGTATAGATAACACTATGTTGATGTATAATCGTTGTTTTATTTATTATTACCCTTCAAATAATAGCTAGAGTCAAGTTAAGGATCCCCGCAAATGTTTTGCGCGGCGATCAAATAGGTAGTTAGGCATTTTTTGTCATATTAGGCTCATTTCTGTTTGACGAATTGCCAAAAACTCCCACCTATTGAATATATATTCCTTTGTTGAAGTACCCTATTTTTTTATTTATTAGTTATCTTTAACTATTAAGCATTGCCAATCCATGTATCGATCAAATAGGTAGTTAGTTAATTTGACCTTCTTAAAATCATTTCTAGTCGAAGAACCTTAGGAAAATTGCGACTTTTGTATAGATAACACTATGTTGATGTATGATCATTTTTTTATTAATTATTACGCTTCAAATAATAGCTAGAGTCAAGTTAAGGATCACTGTAAATGTTTTGTGCGGCGATCAAATAGGTAGTTAGGAATTTTTTGTCATATTATGCTCATTTCTGTTTGACGAATTGCCGAAAACTCCTACCTATTGAATATATAATCCTTTGTTGAAGTACCCTAATTTTTTATTTATTAGTTATCTTTAAATATTAAGCATTGCCAATCCATGTATCGATCAAATAGGTAGTTAGTTAATTTGACCTTCTTAAAGTCATTTCTACTCGAAGAACCTTAGGAAAATTGCGACTTTTGTATAGATAACACAATGTTGATGTATAATCATTTTTTTATTTATTATTACCCTTCAAATAATAGCTAGAGTCAAGTTAAGGATCACTGCAAATGTTTTGCGCGGCGATCAAATAGGTAGTTAGGCATTTTTTGTCATATTAGGCTCATTTCTGTTTGACGAATTGCCAAAAACTCCCACCTATTGAATATATATTCCTTTGTTGAAGTACCCTATTTTTTTATTTATTAGTTATCTTTAAATATTAAGCATTGCCAATCCATGTATCGATCAAATAGGTAGTTAGTTAATTTGACCTTCTTAAAATCATTTCTACTCGAAGAACCTTAGGAAAATTGCGACTTTTGTATAGATAACACTATGTTGATGTATGATCATTTTTTTACAAATTATTACGCTTCAAATAATAGCAAGAGTCAAGTTAAGGATGACTGCAAATGTTTTGCGCGTCGATCAAATAGGTAGTTAGGCATTTTTTGTCATATTTTGCTCATTTCTGTTTGACAAATTGCCAAAAACTCCTACATATTGAATATATAATCCTTTGTTGAAGTATCCGTATTTTTTATTTATTAGTTATCTTGAAATTTTAAGCATTGTCAATCCATGTATCGATCAAATAGGTAGTTAGTTAATTTTACCTACTTAAAGTCATTTCTACTCGAAAAACCTTAGGAAAATTGCGACTTTTGTATAGATAACACTATGTTGATGTATGATCATTTTTTTATTTATTATTACGCTTCAAATAATAGCTAGAGTCAAGTTAAGGATCACTGCAAATGTTTTGCGCGGTGATCAAATAGGTAGTTAGGCATTTTTTGTCATATTACGCTCATTTCTGTTAGACGAATTGCCGAAAACTCCTACCTATTGAATATATAATCCTTTGTTGAAGTACCCAAATTTTTTATTTATTAGTTATCTTTAAATATTAAGCATTGCCAATCCATGTATCGATCAAATAGGTAGTTTGTTAATTTGACCTTTTTAAGTCATTTCTACTCGAAGAACCTTAGGAAAATTGCGACTTTTGTATAGATAACACTATGTTGACGTATGATCATTTTTTTTATTAATTATTACACTTCAAATTACCGGTAGAGTCAAGTTAAGGATCACTGCAAATTTTTTGCGCGGCGATCAAATAGGTTGTTTGGCATTTTTTGTCATATTTTGCGCAATTCTGTATGACGAATTGCCGAAAACTCCCACCTATTGAATATATATTCCTTTGTTGAAGTACCCTATTTTTTTATTTATTAGTTATCTTTAAATATTAAGCATTGCCAATCCATGTATCGATCAAATAGGTAGTTAGTTAATTTGACCTTCTTAAAATCATTTCTAGTCGAAGAACCTTAGGAAAATTGCGACTTTTGTATAGATAACACTATGTTGATGTATGATCATTTTTTTATTAATTATTATGCTTCAAATAATAGCTAGAGTCAAGTTAAGGATCACTGTAAATGTTTTGTGCGGCGATCAAATAGGTAGTTAGGAATTTTTTGTCATATTATGCTCATTTCTGTTTGACGAATTGCCGAAAACTCCTACCTATTGAATATATAATCCTTTGTTGATGTACCCTAATTTTTTATTTATTAGTTATCTTTAAATATTAAGCATTGCCAATCCATGTATCGATCAAATAGGTAGTTAGTTAATTTGACCTTCTTAAAGTCATTTCTACTCGAAGAACCTTAGGAAAATTGCGACTTTTGTATAGATAACACTATGTTGATGTATGATCATTTTTTTATTTATTATTACGCTTCAAATAATAGCTAGAGTCAAGTTAAGGATTGTCGCGACCCGTCCGAAAGGTGGACGCGGCTAATGGATTACCGATCGCGGATGTTGGATCGGCGCGGGCCCTCCCAGGCCCATACCAAATCGCGGCGGGAGTATTTTTTTAAAAGGATTCGACGATAAGAGTCGATCGCTTTCGACCTTCAGTGTGGTCGTGGTGGCATGTGCAACTTGTACATGCATTTGGAGTCGCCACCGGTCTTTCTTGGAGGGTAGACCGGAAACCTTACTGACCGATTGGGAGAGATCGATCAGTTCTGCGGAACCAGAGATTTTGGGTTCGGGGACTTGGTTACGCTGGTGTCATTACCAACGCCCTTTCGGTACCTAACGCGAGTGATTTTCCCAGCTAAGAGTTCATGCAGGCACAATTTTAGATGATGTAGGCTTAATTCAGGGTTTCATGCAGATTGGAAGACTGTTCCTATCAATCACAATCAATTTAAATGAAAGCGCAATCAAGTACATAAATAAATCACTTCAATGCACATCAATTCAGATCAATGGCTTCCTAGTATAACCATAAGGGCTTAGGGAAGGTGTGATTTCAGACCGGGGTGAAATGGGGAGATTTGGAGACGATTTAGCCCGAAGGGCGAAATCGTCAATTTTTGGAAGATTTGGATACCGAATTACCCAAAATACTCCATGGCCAGCTGATTGTGGCCATTTCCCATTTTTGAGAATCTTTTGGAATTTCTTGATTTTTCTTTAATTAATTTAATTTAATTTTTTTTAAAAATTTTTTTTTTTTGTTATTTAATTATTTCTTAATTAAAATGGCCAGATTCGGATAGGCTTCTTGGGCCCGGACCTAGGTCAGGCTGCTGGGCCTAATCCGAACCAGGAAAGAGGACCTGAACTGGGTCCATTTCACAACAAGCCCAACAAGCCCAATTTCCTTTCTTTAAGCCTAATAGACTAACTAGCCTGAGCCCAAACTTCCTCCTACCAGCCACAAACGCGGACCCAATTCTGGCTAAGCCCACAAACCTAAACAATTCCACTCAACCCAACATGAAAATAAACCTTACCGCACTATTCACCGTCTTCACGCCCACTTCCTGCAAACGGGATTGAGCTCGCCGCCGCCGGGGACCTGAGTTCCACGATACAGAGCTTCGGGACCATCTCTGCGTCGGGGCCCAGCCGCTGCGCGTCTCCGGCGACCAGGTCGACGCCGCCGCCGTCTCCGAGACTTGCCCTTCGAGTCCAATGACTCGCCCGGCCGGAGGATCGTGGCTCAACACGAGGCTAGAGGACCTCGCCTGCATGAGGTCGTCGGAGTTGGACCTCGAAGTCGACGGCTCCGACTGGGCGCGGACGAACCACCTCCGCTGAGGCGTCGTTCGTTATCGCCCGTCGACGAGTTACACGAGCTTAGGGAACAGCTGTCCGCCCCCCATGCGGTTTAATTCTGAAGCAGCTGAATCCATGGACTGCATGTCCACGACGTTGTATGCAAATGACTTACAGCTATCCTTTTTAGAGATTCAGCACCAGCGCAACGCTTCTTTTGCTTGCTTTCGAGACCTCCTGCACGCTCTCGGGGGCCTCTAGGAAATGGTCGTCAACGTCGTGATGACGGGCGGCGGCTTCGAAAATGCTCGTCTCCGCCGACTTTCTACCTCTCGTCCGTGATGAAGAACATGCAGGCGTTCAACATGCCGCCGTACTCGCTCGTGACGGATGGCCTCATCCTCCTTGAGCCCGAGCTCGGTCTCGACTTGGTCCAAGGGTAGCTGGACCGCCGGGGCGAGCAATCCAGAAGCTGCTGTTCGCTGGTCTTGATGGGCGCGAAGGATGGTCTGGGCGGTCGAGATGAGTTGATATATCATGCAGCGCGTGACAGAGGGACGGAGGCCGAGGAGCCTGGTAAGCTGGTAGTCGGCGACTGCAACGGGAAGAGGAAGAGCCTGATGCAGGGACTCTTGAAAGAAGGGCTCACCGACTCGATGGAAACGGTGACGAAAGCCTCGAGGTCTTCGTTAGGATGACTTAAGGACAAAGGGGCGGTCCTCGAGCAGCGTCTTGGCGAGGTGGGAGCAGAGGGAGGAGATCGAGGAGGGCTGACGGTCCTCCACGGCGACGATGCGGGTGTCGCCACCGACGCCGAGGGACTTGTGTGCGGGCGGGGACGATGGCCACCGTAGCTGCTCATGAACCTCAGCTTCGGAGTCAAAGGGGACGCCTCAACCGCCGCCCACGATCATCGTTTTTTTCTTCTTCCTTTTTTTTGAACGTTCGACCTTTTTCCTCCCCAAAAAATCCTTCTCAGTTCCTCGTGCGTATGAATATTCGGGTCCTCTAGCCACTCTAGCTTTCTCTCCCTTTTAATAATAATCCCACTTCTTTGTCCCTTTTCAGTGTCTCCTCTTTTCAAAACAATGGCGCCTTTCCCTTTCTTTTGGCGATATTCTGTCCACTTGGACTTTAGGGATCCAACTCCCCTTGGATCAATCTCGGTCCTTTGTTTCTTTCTAATTAGGTCAAGCGTTAGTAACAACTAAAAGGGACGTCAGAATTGTACGTCAAGACTCGAGAGAGAAAAAAAAGAAAAAAAAGAAAAAAAGAAAAAAGATATTTTTGTGTATTTTTCTGACCACGAATGGTATTTTTCACATTTTTTGGTATTTTTAATAATTAAATAAATTCAAAAGATTATTAAAAATTACGAAAAATATTTTTTGTTCAAAATTGGCTCTTGAGGGGCCAAGACTTCCAAAGTTGATTTTGCAATTTTATGATTTTTTTGCCATTTTTAATTATTATTATTATTTTTAAATGAAAATCACAATAATAGATGGTCAAAAATTAGGTGTCAACAGCTGCCCCTCTTTGAGAGGAATCTCGTTAGAGGTTTCTCTCAAAGACAAGGTGACACCTGATCCCTAACCGACTCGACTGGGAAAATGAGAGAAGAAATTCTATGACATTGAATCCTTAAGGCCCTTTTGAAAGCTCAAATTAATCCACGGTTTGCTTTAACAGTTTGAACATGGGCCGGAGCGAGAGAGGCTTACTTGAAGCTCGCTTGTCGGATGCTGCCGGTGGCGACGAGTTTCAAGAAGATACCTAGGACTCATTTATCCTAGGGAGATTAAGCCCTGACCTGTATGGTAGGTCATACCATTATGGGATTCCTAACTAGCAGGAACCTAAGGAAGGTGTATCCCACGCTTTGGGATTTGCCAAGGATTTTGGTCCGTATGGTGGATCAGACCATAAGCGGTTCACCTACAGTAAGGCTTACCTAGGAAAATAACTTCTCCGACATTTAGAATTAGTCAAAGTTTTGATCCGTATGGTGGATCGGACCCTGGGATTGATCCTTATGGCGGTATTTACCTTAAGATGACCCTTCAGGCGGTTTCTACCTTCAGTTGATCCTTCAGGCGGTTTCTACCTTGAGTTGACCCTTCAGGCGGTTTCTACCTTCATGTTGATTTGAAAATGGGTCTCATGACGAGGGTTCTCCACGTCCGATGAGACTGTTTGATATTTTTGAAAATGGGTCTCATGACGAGGGTTCTCCACGTCCGATGAGACTGCTTAAATTTTGAAAAAGGGGTCTCATGACGAGGGTTCTCCATGTCCGATGAGACTACTTGATTTTTGAAAATGGGTCCCGGGACGAGGGTTCTCCACGTCTGCTGGGACTTTTTCCCTTAAAAGGGTTTTTCTTCCCCTCTTTTTTTAGAGATCCCGAAGTTTGTCGGGAATTCAGTTCTTGAAGTTGTGAAAGATTTCATTTTGACAAAGCTTCCCTTGAGTCTGTTGAGGCGACATTCTGGGAGCTGGGTTCTCCAGGTATCCTGCAGAAGTTTGAGCCTGAAAGATTTTTCTTCACCCAGAAAACGTTAGTAATCTTTGGGAAGACCACGGCTGTCCATTTGTCAAAAACCGTATGATTTAAGTTTTAATCGTGAGATGTGCATTTTGATGCTGGAGGTTATCCAAAACATTTTTGCAACGTGCAAATGTGATCACGAATCCCTTGCATGGAAAATCTGGATCCACAGTTTGAAAATTCCCAAAAAGAGTTTGCTCAAAACGTCAATTGGAATATTTCTCGACAAGGAGGCAATCTCACCTGTTTTGAGGTGATGATTTTTAGGGGATGCACTCAATTCCCTACTGACCTGTGCCTAGGTTTTAGGCTCATTCGCAGCGCATACATTTTGATCGGTCGGGAGGTCTTCCACGGGACCGTAATGTTGGGCTTGGATATTGGTTTTCAAGGGGGACCCGCTTTGGAGTCGGGGCCATCGAATGAAAATCTTCACCATCTGCTCCGGGTTTACAAGTCAAGAACCCTGCAAAATGAGAAAGAAAGAGTCTTGCTCGTACTTCTTCGAGCTAAGCTATATGTTAACCCAAGTATCTTAGTCAGAGAAGACTGTTTCAGGGTTGTAACATTGGTAGGATTGGGGACCGAAAAAGGCTTGTTTTTGGCCCAGAAATCACGAAGGATTTGACATTGGTGATCATTGCAAATTTGTCACATGTCTTTTCCATTCGGCATCTTCCATTTTTGAGGTGTGCAACCGCTTTTGAGGTGTGCACAAGTCTTTCAGAGAACGTCTCTTGTGGTATTAAGAGATTGACAATTCTGTCCGTGTTTTTGCACCACGGCTGACATCGTTTGGGGAGCAGTCTTCTTGATCTGACTCCTTTATGGGTTTTTCTCTCTTCCCAACTAGGCTTTATTGGGGGATCAATCAAACAGTTTTCACGAGCATCGGCCTTGCTTTTACCAGGCACTTTGCTTTTTCTTGATGCTGGGGATTTTTTTCTTTGTTGAAATCCCGCCTGTTCTTTTCCTTTGGAACTACGATGTTCAGAAAATTGTGCTAGATATAGAACTTGAATCATAGCACATTTAAACGCCGATATGAAATTTTTCTATAAATCCCATCTCTTGATTTCTTCCGTTCTTGGAGTGATGCAGTTTCTATCTTGAAACATCCCATGATCACCAACAGGGGTTTATGAAATGAATTCGCAGGCTCAACTTGGCTGTGCAAAGGGTATGGTGTGTGGGATAGAGAAATGAATGCTTCTCGTCATCCTATGGCACTTGGATTACCATATAAACAACACACAAAGATTGATGTTAGTCCGAGCAAGAAAATTTCTAACCATTTTCTCCTGATACCGCTAGACTCACCTCCATTTTGCCCCGATGTGGGGTGGTTCTTGACAGGATTAAGAATGAAAACCGTCGTTCAAAGGGTTTATCAACGGTCACCTGTAGTGTTTGAGGGATATGAAACGAATGCCTCCGTCATCCCAACCCATGTAATCATTGCGAATAATCCCTACTTCCGTAGGTCCAGATTTTGCTATCTGATCCGCTCCACTTCTCTCCAGTGTGTGTAGGACGTGTTTGGACTAGGCTTTGCCTCTTTTCTTTTGAGAAAACGTCCTTTTAAAAGTTTTGAACTTTTGATTGGAAAAAATCTCTTTCATTTTCTCCAAAAATTTTACCCGTCAAGGGGATTTTATGATGCACCATGCATGTTCTTATTCATGTTCAGATAACCTCCTGTTTTAAGACATGAATGCCAATGAAGTTTGAATTCTATGTCTTTTCTAGACATTAGATTCTGAAAGCTTTTCTTTTTCTCTCTGTTTTTTATTTAACATCTTCAATGGATTGGGGAAAGGGATACTTACCTGTCCCCCGCGGCTGGAGATCCTGAAAATGCGGAAGAAACATGTTATTGTACGTTCACGAATTTTTCAAAAAATTAGAACGATACAATTTACCCTTGGTCATGTATTCTAACGGGTAATACATGGGATGTGAAAACTTGTTCGTCTGTAAGGCGATTCCCCTGTCAAGGATAAATAACGAGTATCAATTCATATTCTCAAATTCAAGACAAATTGGAACGATACAACCTTACTCTTGGTTCTCATCCCGTTCTGATATTGCGTATTGATATGAACAACATCTATCAAATCCGCCTATCCATGCTTGGAGTATTTGTAACATCAATGGTTCATCTGCCCCCAGCTGGGCAGCGTCTGTTCTGCTATTTGAACGCATGACTCATTGAGTGATTTATCCATGTTTATCATCAAATAGGTGGCTTCGCGGCCAAACGTATTTCGTGTTGAAGGGGTAGATCCCATTATGCTCAGCGGGTGATAATTATGGTTCATGGAACTTGCTCCACGGATTAAGCGATTAATCCACGGCCTTCGGCTTGAAGATGCTCAAAGGGTGATGTTGACACTCACGCGCAATTAGTTCTAGATATTAATGAAAGATGTTCCCGTGGGAACCTTACAGTGCGATCAACAACATATGCAATATGAGTATTCAACCCCTTTTTTCGAAGCATTTTTCATCGAGTAGCCATGCCTTGCATCAGACGTTTGATCACCGGCCTCGCGTCACCACTGCGATGGTCCTCCGGCTCCAAATTGATCGAGCCAAAGATTGAACTCATCGCCAAGGAAATTGCTCGGGTCTTCGAGCCATTGATGTTCAAGTTGGGTATCAACGATTGTTGGGGGCAGATTTCTTTCATTGCCTTCGTTGTGAGGGATTGGAGTCTTTGAGCTGGAACCTTCATCATTGCCATGTTGGGGTTGAGACATACATTCCCGAAGAGTATTGATCCAAGTGTCCAGCTCCTCATCAAGGAAATCACCTGTTCTTTCTAGCCCTTGGTGCCCAGATTGGGTGTCGTCGACTGTAGGCGAGGGATTCCTCTCTTTGCTCTCGCCGTGGGCAATTTGACCCCTCGAATTGGAACTTCCTCCGATGACCGGCAGGTTCATATGTGCACTCTCTACCAATGCCAGATCCGCTTCAGGGACAGCATTAATGACTGATTCGCGCTCAAACTGAGGAATTTCTATGTGCTGGAACTGTGGCATATACTCCTGAGGAGTATTGTGATAGCTCGGCGGAGCATTCTGATTTGGATTAGAGGAGTCGCTGACACGACTGCTAGTCCCGTCATTGCTGAAACACGGTTGGGTGCTCTAGGCTCTCCAATCATCATGGTTGTAACTCTGCCCAGCACTTGAGCTCCAACTGGCTTTATGATGGTTTAACGCTATCCTTCCATCCCTTAGCAATCTCCTGTAGTACTTGAGGTGAGACTCAACGTTAATTCTAGAGAGCCCCGGCACATTCATAATCTCGAGTATGCGCAGTGGGCTAGCCGAATCAACTCCCAGTTCTCGAATTGCATCAACAAATTTGGTGTGAAGCTCATAGGTCCAGTAAAACCTTGTTCTCTTATCACCCAAAATATCGTCAATACTTCGGTAGCTATTCTCTACGGGATCTAGTCGTTTCAAAAGTTGTCCAGGGAGGGACTCACAGACTTTGGATTGGCTGGCTGCGACAGCGAGTTCTTCATTGAGAGAATTCCCCCTGTGATGATTCATATCCCATTTCTCAGAGGATGTTGGTGTTAATCCTACGGTGTTGACTTGCTCATGCAGATCTCCGGCGGTATCTGGCTGTGTCGGAAAATGCTGTGGAGAATACGGTAACAGCTGAGCGTTATTCGTCAACAGGGATGGTTCATCGAGGAACACCTCGCCGAGGACAACAGGATTACCACAATTAAGGCAGGTGGCCTTGGTCAGAGCTTCCTTATATCTCGCGCTTTCAGCTTGAAGCTTTTCATTCTCCTCCTTCAGGACCAGTAACTCCTGGTCTGCGTATTGCTGTTTCACCCGGGTTCGTTTGTTGGCGAACCAAAACTTGACCTTCGAAAGCTTCAATCCTATCTTTCGGCTCAGCTCCATTTTCTGTTGTTTGCTTGGAGTGGGGAATTCATTGAAGAAAGCTTCGAGCTCTCGGATTTGGCCTGGAGTGTGGCGTTGTAGTTGCTTCCTTTTCCGGCTCCGGTCATCATTGTATACTCCTTCTTCGTAGCTGAAACCTAGAATTTCATCGCTGGAGGAGTCAGTCTCTATGGCCTTCGGGCAGGATTCAGCTCCAGGATCTTCAAAGTCTCCCAGCAGTTCGTGCTCAGAAATGTCCAGGTCGGGCGTTTCTAGCAGATGGGAATAACTTTTAAACATGATGGATCGGGGTATCTCGGGCTGATCTAGTTCACTCAGCTTTCTCAATTCGCTCTTACGTGTTTGCTCGCTCTAGAAATTTTCTCAAGTGATTGTGCGTGTCCTGGAACCATCCTTCAGGCTGCATATGAAGACCAGCAAGCAAGCGCTCCTCCCGAGATTCTGCAATTACTCATCGTCTGTATTCCCCTTTCTTTTTCCTCGTGATAGGATCACAAACTCTCTTGCATTGATTCGGTTTCATCGAGTATTGCGCTCGTCCCCTAGTTCAGTCTTCAAAGTGGTGGGTCTACAATCTTTCGGCGCCTTTTATGATTTGCTAGGCCCGAGAACGTGGGGAGCAGCGGTGGACCCGCAATTAATGACTCAGTTTAATTCATTTAGCTCCATGGGAATTAACGCTATGATCTTCTCTCAACCCCTTTTCATCGTTCAAACGAAAGTGACATTTTCCCTGTGCATGCTGTTACTCTTCATTTCAGCATCCCGGGCGCTTGGTGAGGAATGAGTTCGTGGCCACTCAAAATTTTAAAGACCGTCTCTGGTTTCAGATTTAATCTAACAAGGGATCATCACAACTAAGCATGACGATGTTCGTCGATAGCGTTGGTTTTAATATAGAATTAACTATAGTCATTAAAGAAAAATGTTCCCGTAGGAACTTTACAACGGATAAAATGAGTGATCTACTCGTGAACATGTTCTTCTTCCTATGGGTGTTCGTAGTGACCGACCCATCGTGCCCCGAGCCAGGTGCTAGATCATGGCTGTCCAAGCATGCTAGCTTCCCACTGATTGAACAAGGCATCGAGCCCCTCATCGAAGAAATCGTCTGTCGCGGGTTGACCAGCGGCAGGCAGAGCACCAGCCGACTGTTGCTCGAATGGAGGAGTGCGCACTCGCTGTACTTGTGACACGCGCTCTTGAGAAGTGTTGAAATGGCCTGGGAGGACATTCTGATCAACTTTCAGTTTGCCGGTGGTCGGGTTGCTAGCTTGACTGATGCTTAGATTTGGCCGGGTACCTCTTGATGCCTGAGCATTACAATGGCGGTCCCCCCTAGCTTTTGAGCTCGAGACGGATTCCTCTCGGTTTAGCTCCGCTCGACGTTGTTTTAATAGCTTTCTGTAGGCAGCAAGGTGATTCCTGACTAGCTCCTTACTAAGCCCCGGTACATTCATGGCCTTAAATATGCGCGTCGGAGTTGCTGAGTCGATCCCCATTTGGTGAACCACGTCTAGGAATCTGGAATGCAGTTCAGGGGGCCAAGCGAACCTCCTCTTATCGTGGCCCAAAAGTGCATCGATGGCTTGACGACTGATTAACTCATCTCCAGCAGGACCCGACCCTATCGAAAATTGTTGTGCATGAGGCTGATATGCTTTGAGCTGGTCGGCGGTGACGTCCAGCTCCTTGAAACTATAACTCCAATCAAAGCGATGCAAATCCCATCCCCCAGGAGGCATTTGTATCATCTTTGTAGGATCATCCTGCTCATGCGTGACTCCGGCAAAATCTGGTTGAGCAGGAGATGCCCCGAGGGAGTAGGGTGGTAAATGAACGTCTTCAATCATCGCGTGAGGCTTATCGGGGAATATCTTACCGAGGGCGACGAGGTTATCGCAATGAGGGCAAACGGTAATATTGAGAGCTTTTTCATACCTCATGTTTTCTGTTCGCAGCTTTTGGTTTTCTTCCTTTAAAATCTCGACCACCTGACGTTTGCGTTGAACCCTCGATTTGGATCTCCTATTTTGAAACCAAAACTGGATCCTCGACTGATTAATCCCCAACTCCCGACTCAATTCAATTCTCCACTTCTTTTTCATGTAATGGCTTTTACTGAAAAGGGTTTCCAGCATTTGGGTTTCCTCCTGAGAGTATTGGTGAGGACGTCTTCTTTTCCCGAGTTGAGCATTGTGGATGTCGTTGTCGTCGTCGCTGTGATCTTGATTTCCGTTGCCAGAAGTGTTGGGCTTCATGGTTTTGGCGTTAGACTTGATCTTGGAATCTTCGAGATCCCTCTGTGGTTCAATTTCTGAGATTTTTGAGTCAGTCGCCTCTAGCAGCTGACAGTAACCTCTTAAATATGTTGGATTGAGAAATGTTTGATTGGTTCTTGCCCACTCAGATCTCTACTCTTTCCTGTGTGTTCACTCCCTATAAAGTTTTCTTCGAGTGACTTTGCATGTTCAGGAGACGCTCCTCAAGCATCATTAGGCAAACGTTCTCCCTCAAGACCTTGAATTTCTCGCTTAGCTTTTCAACGTGATGGGACTGCCAAACCCTGTTAGGGCTCTCTTCGATAGTTGCGCTTTCCTCCCACCTAACTCTAATAATGGTGATCCCGACAAATCTTTTACATCTTTTAATTGATGAGCCGAAAATCGCGGATCGAAACGAATCCAATGGTTCTCGTGAGGGGATCTCCTGCTTTACCCCCTAACTGGGCTCCACCAGCACTATTACTGAGACCCTTCATCATCCTCGAGTTGCTATAAAATGAGGAATTAATGTATGGAAGGTTAACGTTTTCGCATAATCAGCTTCTTCCTTCTAATCTCTCTGTTAAACTCGTCTTATTCTCAAGCCAACCCAACGCAAATGGCCTCCTCTCCCGTACGCACTTTTTCAACTGATGTCTTGGCCCAGTGGGAAAAGCTTTATAACCTACTGGGTCGCGGTTACGCGCACATAACCGATCATTCTGCAACCGCGGATGAAATCTGTGTCCTGCTCGAGGACTTAGATACCACTTCCCTCGAAGGTACTACGCTGGGGAGGGAATATAGAACTTTCCCGACCCTCTTTGCACACTCCTTAGAGGCCTACCGTGTTGCTGATCGGGAGGTTCTCGTGGCTCGCGTCTTGCGGGCTCGTTACCAGGATCGGTCTGATCATTTGGTGCTGACCAACTATTTGGCCGATAGTCACAAAAAGGCCGTCGAGTTTGCCAATGAGAGGGTCGCGACGTTGCTTCGCGAGAGGAGAAAACTGGTGGATCAATTGGCCCTATCCCTGACCGCTGGCGAGCATGACCGCCACAATGTCCTATTGAGGCTGCAAAGCGACTGGCAGGAAGAACGGCTTGACAAAATAACCGCAGACATAGCTCACGGGAATGGATTAGTTCGGGACTTGGAAATAATCACCGAAGAACACGAGGTCAAGGTCACTGAGGTTAAGGGAGAATGCAGAAACCTTTTCCTCAAGCTCGCGGACCAGGACATGCGGAGTCGTGAGTACGGGCAGAGCATTAACAACATGGAGGGTCAGTTGGGCTCCTTTGTGTCGTTAATTAGGGCTCACTTTGGCTTTACTTTTCCGCCCCGAATTGTATGACCTGCTTCTGAAAACCCTCCGCTGAGGAAAATAAATGAAAGTTCTTGTGTGTGTGTTTTAACTTCTGTATGGTTCATTTCTTCGAGTATCCGAACATCTTCGACTTGGGTGAGCCGAACCATAATATCAATAAGCCGAGCAAATATGTCCTGATTTTATAACTCGCTCATGATCAGATGAGATAATAGCCTTAGACTTGTCCAGGAAAAGATTTCTCTCTATTACCTATTTTTTTACCTGCAAATAAAAAGACAGAATCAGAAGGGATAATTTGAAAAAGAAATCAAAAACCCCTTTCAATCCTATGCTTGCTCATGATTAATAAGGACAAGAACTTTTACAAGGGTTTTAATCTTGCGCGAAAAGTTTTTATCAATATTCCTCGAAAGAAAGCATACTATTGAAAGGAATGTAATTCACAATAATCGCTTTTGATCAATTTCGAGAGGAACGAATTACTCAAAAGTGCGAGGCATAATAACGTGTTTTAAATTTAATTGAAGATACGGCATCCAAATCAAGGCCGTTTTGTTAAGAACGAGAGTAATTTGGACATCTATCTCGTCATTAAATTCAAAACAACGCCGATGTTCTCGATCAATTATCGTGGATTACCAGCGACGTAAAACATGCATGGACCAATTCAAGTGTATAATTCCTTCTAGCGAAATTGGGGTTGGATTACCCTATACGACCAAAAAGGTCGTGCAGGATTTCCAATTTTAATTTCCTCTAAAGGAATTATAAACTTGACTTGGGAGTACTCGGATGATTAGAGAAAATGCCACTATCACATTCCCATGACCTGTCAAAAGAAAAGCAACCAAGTTCCATCTAAATGTATACACCAATAGATCCCTAATACAATCACTCTAAGGGGTGAGATAGAGAAAGCCTCGATAAAAATAAACCCTATACAAGAGGACTAGTAATGGAAAATTAAACAAAGGAATGTGATCCTAACGTTTAAGGATGCCCCAAGCTCGATCTGTGACTTCCGGATCACTTGCCCCAACTCGTCATCTTCATTGGACGATATCTCAATAATGTCCATAGTAGGCTCCTTTGTTGCTCACTCGGTGCTTGTCATGGGATATCATCCTCTTCGTCTTCTATCAAGGACGTTTGGGAAAAACACACACATCTATCCTTGAAATGGCATTTAATCTAATCACCAGAATGCAATGATTGAAATGCCTATATTTATATGAACTGTAATAGATTCGAGGTATAGAGAGTCTTACCAACCAAACTCGTCGACTTATGTGCGGTTTTAGGTGTACCAACCGCCCAAAGACATGCGCATGAAACAAGTGATGGTAAACTTCTAAAAATCAGAGGGTTTGGCACCTAAGGTTAAGGTTCCCACATCGAGTTCTGGGAAGAGCCGATTCCATTGCACATCTATCGTTGCATTGGGACTCGATCCATAGTTCGAAGTGAGCGGAATTGAAAAGTGGATTACCCCGTGTTTTTCCTCACGGAGATTCCATTTTCAATTCCTTCTATTGTGTTCCTAAAGGCGGCGCCCGGGGTTTTAGGCGCGGTTGTGTGTGTCCATGTGTCGTGATCATCGCGATGCAAGTCATGCACAACAGTTTATCAATCAGCGCTTCAAATCATCCACACAACATACATTCCTACGCCAACCTGCATAAGACAATGTTAATCACGGACTACACCCCTTATCACTCCAATCTGCAAAAACATATAACACCTATCATAAGCGGACTTACCTCACCTTCAAGAGCGCCTGCATGGTTAGAAAAATCACTCAGCGTTTTAATTACGGCCTAAGTCCACTTGAGGTCTAGAACCATAGGTTCTAGAACAAATTCCCCAGTGGAGTCGCCAGCTGTCGCGACCCGTCCGAAAGGTGGACGCGGCTAATGGATTACCGATCGCGGATCTTGGATCGGCGCGGGCCCTCCCAGGCCCATACCAAATCGCGGCGGGAGTATTTTTTTAAAAGGATTCGACGATAAGAGTCGATCGCTTTCGACCTTCAGTGTGGTCGTGGTGGCATGTGCAACTTGTACATGCATTTGGAGTCGCCACCGGTCTTTCTTGGAGGGTAGACCGGAAACCTTACTGACCGATTGGGAGAGATCGATCAGTTCTGCGGAACCAGAGATTTTGGGTTCGGGGACTTGGTTACGCTGGTGTCATTACCAACGCCCTTTCGGTGCCTAACGCGAGTGATTTTCCCAGCTAAGAGTTCATGCAGGCACAATTTTAGATGATGTAGGCTTAATTCAGGGTTTCATGCAGATTGGAAGACTGTTCCTATCAATCACAATCAATTTAAATGAAAGCGCAATCAAGTACATAAATAAATCACTTCAATGCACATCAATTCAGATCAATGGCTTCCTAGTATAACCATAAGGGCTTAGGGAAGGTGTGATTTCAGACCGGGGTGAAATGGGGAGATTTGGAGACGATTTAGCCCGAAGGGCGAAATCGTCAATTTTTGGAAGATTTGGATACCGAATTACCCAAAATACTCCATGGCCAGCTGATTGTGGCCATTTCCCATTT
This sequence comes from Rhodomyrtus psidioides, assembly GCA_021437785.1. NCBI lineage: Eukaryota > Viridiplantae > Streptophyta > Magnoliopsida > Myrtales > Myrtaceae > Rhodomyrtus > Rhodomyrtus psidioides. The sequence goes on along the minus strand of JAILYB010000062.1, from coordinate 4,277,441 downwards.
TTGAGAATCTTTTGGAATTTCTTGATTTTTCTTTAATTAATTTAATTTAATTTTTTTTTAATTTTTTTTTTTGTTATTTAATTATTTCTTAATTAAAATGGCCAGATTCGGATAGGCTTCTTGGGCCCGGACCTAGGTCAGGCTGCTGGGCCTAATCCGAACCAGGAAAGAGGACCTGAACTGGGTCCATTTCACAACAAGCCCAACAAGCCCAATTTCCTTTCTTTAAGCCTAATAGACTAACTAGCCTGAGCCCAAACTTCCTCCTACCAGCCACAAACGCGGACCCAATTCTGGCTAAGCCCACAAACCTAAACAATTCCACTCAACCCAACATGAAAATAAACCTTACCGCACTATTCACCGTCTTCACGCCCACTTCCTGCAAACGGGATTGAGCTCGCCGCCGCCGGGGACCTGAGTTCCACGATACAGAGCTTCGGGACCATCTCTGCGTCGGGGCCCAGCCGCTGCGCGTCTCCGGCGACCAGGTCGACGCCGCCGCCGTCTCCGAGACTTGCCCTTCGAGTCCAATGACTCGCCCGGCCGGAGGATCGTGGCTCAACACGAGGCTAGAGGACCTCGCCTGCATGAGGTCGTCGGAGTTGGACCTCGAAGTCGACGGCTCCGACTAGGCGCGGACGAACCACCTCCGCTGAGGCGTCGTTCGTTATCGCCCGTCGACGAGTTACACGAGCTTAGGGAACAGCTGTCCGCCCCCCATGCGGTTTAATTCTGAAGCAGCTGAATCCATGGACTGCATGTCCACGACGTTGTATGCAAATGACTTACAGCTATCCTTTTTAGAGATTCAGCACCAGCGCAACGCTTCTTTTGCTTGCTTTCGAGACCTCCTGCACGCTCTCGGGGGCCTCTAGGAAATGGTCGTCAACGTCGTGATGACGGGCGGCGGCTTCGAAAATGCTCGTCTCCGCCGACTTTCTACCTCTCGTCCGTGATGAAGAACATGCAGGCGTTCAACATGCCGCCGTACTCGCTCGTGACGGATGGCCTCATCCTCCTTGAGCCCGAGCTCGGTCTCGACTTGGTCCAAGGGTAGCTGGACCGCCGGGGCGAGCAATCCAGAAGCTGCTGTTCGCTGGTCTTGATGGGCGCGAAGGATGGTCTGGGCGGTCGAGATGAGTTGATATATCATGCAGCGCGTGACAGAGGGACGGAGGCCGAGGAGCCTGGTAAGCTGGTAGTCGGCGACTGCAACGGGAAGAGGAAGAGCCTGATGCAGGGACTCTTGAAAGAAGGGCTCACCGACTCGATGGAAACGGTGACGAAAGCCTCGAGGTCTTCGTTAGGATGACTTAAGGACAAAGGGGCGGTCCTCGAGCAGCGTCTTGGCGAGGTGGGAGCAGAGGGAGGAGATCGAGGAGGGCTGACGGTCCTCCACGGCGACGATGCGGGTGTCGCCACCGACGCCGAGGGACTTGTGTGCGGGCGGGGACGATGGCCACCGTAGCTGCTCATGAACCTCAGCTTCGGAGTCAAAGGGGACGCCTCAGCCGCCGCCCACGATCATCGTTTTTTTCTTCTTCCTTTTTTTTGAACGTTCGACCTTTTTCCTCCCCAAAAAATCCTTCTCAGTTCCTCGTGCGTATGAATATTCGGGTCCTCTAGCCACTCTAGCTTTCTCTCCCTTTTAATAATAATCCCACTTCTTTGTCCCTTTTCAGTGTCTCCTCTTTTCAAAACAATGGCGCCTTTCCCTTTCTTTTGGCGATATTCTGTCCACTTGGACTTTAGGGATCCAACTCCCCTTGGATCAATCTCGGTCCTTTGTTTCTTTCTAATTAGGTCAAGCGTTAGTAACAACTAAAAGGGACGTCAGAATTGTACGTCAAGACTCGAGAGAGAAAAAAAAGAAAAAAAAGAAAAAAAGAAAAAAGATATTTTTGTGTATTTTTCTGACCACGAATGGTATTTTTCACATTTTTTGGTATTTTTAATAATTAAATAAATTCAAAAGATTATTAAAAATTACGAAAAATATTTTTTGTTCAAAATTGGCACTTGAGGGGCCAAGACTTCCAAAGTTGATTTTGCAATTTTATGATTTTTTTGCCATTTTTAATTATTATTATTATTTTTAAATGAAAATCACAATAATAGATGGTCAAAAATTAGGTGTCAACAAGGATCACTACAAATGTTTTGCGCGGTGATCAAATAGGTAGTTAGGCATTTTTTGTCATATTACGCTCATTTCTGTTAGACGAATTGCCGAACACTCCTACCTATTGAATATATAATCCTTTGTTGAAGTACCCAAATTTTTTATTTATTAGTTATCTTTAAATATTAAGCATTGCCAATCCATGTATCGATCAAATAGGTAGTTTGTTAATTTGACCTTTTTAAGTCATTTCTACTCGAAGAACCTTAGGAAAATTGCGACTTTTGTATAGATAACACTATGTTGACGTATGATCATTTTTTTTATTAATTATTACACTTCAAATTACCGGTAGAGTCAAGTTAAGGATCACTGCAAATTTTTTGCGCGGCGATCAAATAGGTTGTTTGGCATTTTTTGTCATATTTTGCGCAATTCTGTATGACGAATTGCCGAAAACTCCCACCTATTGAATATATATTCCTTTGTTGAAGTACCCTATTTTTTTATTTATTAGTTATCTTTAAATATTAAGCATTGCCAATCCATGTATCGATCAAATAGGTAGTTAGTTAATTTGACCTTCTTAAAATCATTTCTAGTCGAAGAACCTTAGGAAAATTGCGACTTTTGTATAGATAACACTATGTTGATGTATGATCATTTTTTTATTAATTATTATGCTTCAAATAATAGCTAGAGTCAAGTTAAGGATCACTGTAAATGTTTTGTGCGGCGATCAAATAGGTAGTTAGGAATTTTTTGTCATATTATGCTCATTTCTGTTTGACGAATTGCCGAAAACTCCTTCCTATTGAATATATAATCCTTTGTTGAAGTACCCTAATTTTTTATTTATTAGTTATCTTTAAATATTAAGCATTGCCAATCCATGTATCGATCAAATAGGTAGTTAGTTAATTTGACCTTCTTAAAGTCATTTCTACTCGAAGAACCTTAGGAAAATTGCGACTTTTGTATAGATAACACTATGTTGACGTATGATTATTTTTTTTTATTAATTATTACACTTCAAATTACCGGTAGAGTCAAGTTAAGGATCACTGCAAATTTTTTGCGCGGCGATCAAATAGGTTGTTTGGCATTTTTTGTCATATTTTGCGCAATTCTGTATGACGAATTGCCGAAAACTCCCACCTATTGAATATATATTCCTTTGTTGAAGTACCCTATTTTTTTATTTATTAGTTATCTTTAAATATTAAGCATTGCCAATCCATGTATCGATCAAATAGGTAGTTAGTTAATTTGACCTTCTTAAAGTCATTTCTACTCGAAGAACCTTAGGAAAATTGCGACTTTTGTATAGATAACACTATGTTGACGTATGATCATTTTTTTTTATTAATTATTACACTTCAAATTACCGGTAGAGTCAAGTTAAGGATCACTGCAAATTTTTTGCGCGACGATCAAATAGGTTGTTTGGCATTTTTTGTCATATTTTGCGCACTTCTGTATGACGAATTGCCGAAAACTCCCACCTATTGAATATATATTCCTTTGTTGAAGTACCCTATTTTTTTATTTATTAGTTATCTTTAAATATTAAGCATTGCCAATCCATGTATCGATCAAATAGGTAGTTTGTTAATTTGACCTTTTTAAGTCATTTCTACTCGAAGAACCTTAGGAAAATTGCGACTTTTGTATAGATAACACTATGTTGACGTATGATTATTTTTTTTATTAATTATTACACTTCAAATTACCGGTAGAGTCAAGTTAAGGATCACTGCAAATTTTTTGCGCGGCGATCAAATAGGTTGTTTGGCATTTTTTGTCATATTTTGCGCAATTCTGTATGACGAATTGCCGAAAACTCCCACCTATTGAATATATATTCCTTTGTTGAAGTACCCTATTTTTTTATTTATTAGTTATCTTTAAATATTAAGCATTGCCAATCCATGTATCGATCAAATAGGTAGTTTGTTAATTTGACCTTTTTAAGTCATTTCTACTCGAAGAACCTTAGGAAAATTGCGACTTTTGTATAGATAACACTATGTTGACGTATGATCATTTTTTTTATTAATTATTACACTTCAAATTACCGGTAGAGTCAAGTTAAGGATCACTGCAAATTTTTTGCGCGGCGATCAAATAGGTTGTTTGGCATTTTTTGTCATATTTTGCGCAATTCTGTATGACGAATTGCCGAAAACTCCCACCTATTGAATATATATTCCTTTGTTGAAGTACCCTATTTTTTTTATTTATTAGTTATCTTTAAATATTAAGCATTGCCAATCCATGTATCGATCAAATAGGTAGTTAGTTAATTTGACCTTCTTAAAATCATTTCTAGTCGAAGAACCTTAGGAAAATTGCGACTTTTGTATAGATAAAACTATGTTGATGTATGATCATTTTTTTATTAATTATTATGCTTCAAATAATAGCTAGAGTCAAGTTAAGGATCACTGTAAATGTTTTGTGCGGCGATCAAATAGGTAGTTAGGAATTTTTTGTCATATTATGCTCATTTCTGTTTGACGAATTGCCGAAAACTCCTACCTATTGAATATATAATCCTTTGTTGAAGTACCCTAATTTTTTATTTATTAGTTAACTTTAAATATTAAGCATTGCCAATCCATGTATCGATCAAATAGGTAGTTAGTTAATTTGACCTTCTTAAAGTCATTTCTACTCGAAGAACCTTAGGAAAATTGCGACTTTTGTATAGATAACACAATGTTGATGTATAATCATTTTTTTATTTATTATTACCCTTCAAATAATAGCTAGAGTCAAGTAAAGGATCACTGCAAATGTTTTGCGCGGCGATCAAATAGGTAGTTAGGCATTTTTTGTCATATTAGGCTCATTTCTGTTTGACGAATTGCCAAAAACTCCCACCTATTGAATATATATTCCTTTGTTGAGGTACCCTATTTTTTTATTTATTAGTTATCTTTAAATATTAAGCATTGCCAATCCATGTATCGATCAAATAGGTAGTTAGTTAATTTGACCTTCTTAAAATCATTTCTACTCGAAGAACCTTAGGAAAATTGCGACTTTTGAATAGATAACACTATGTTGATGTATGATCATTTTTTTACAAATTATTACGCTTCAAATAATAGCAAGAGTCAAGTTAAGGATGACTGCAATTGTTTTGCGCGTCGATCAAATAGGTAGTTAGGCATTTTTTGTCATATTTTGCTCATTTCTGTTTGACAAATTGCCGAAAACTCCTACATATTGAATATATAATCCTTTGTTGAAGTATCCGTATTTTTTATTTATTGGTTATCTTGAAATTTTAAGCATTGTCAATCCATGTATCGATCAAATAGGTAGTTAGTTAATTTTACCTTCTTAAAGTCATTTCTACTCGAAGAACCTTAGGAAAATTGCGACTTTTGTATAGATAACACTATGTTGATGTATGATCATTTTTTTATTTATTATTACGCTTCAAATAATAGCTAGAGTCAAGTTAAGGATCACTGCAAATGTTTTGCGCGGTGATCAAATAGGTAGTTAGGCATTTTTTGTCATATTACGCTCATTTCTGTTAGACGAATTGCCGAAAACTCCTACCTATTGAATATATAATCCTTTGTTGAAGTACCCAAATTTTTTATTTATTAGTTATCTTTAAATATTAAGCATTGCCAATCCATGTATCGATCAAATAGGTAGTTTGTTAATTTGACCTTTTTAAGTCATTTCTACTCGAAGAACCTTAGGAAAATTGCGACTTTTGTATAGATAACACTATGTTGACGTATGATCATTTTTTTTATTAATTATTACACTTCAAATTACCGGTAGAGTCAAGTTAAGGATCACTGCAAATTTTTTGCGCGGCGATCAAATAGGTTGTTTGGCATTTTTTGTCATATTTTGCGCAATTCTGTATGACGAATTGCCGAAAACTCCCACCTATTGAATATATATTCCTTTGTTGAAGTACCCTATTTTTTTATTTATTAGTTATCTTTAAATATTAAGCATTGCCAATCCATGTATCGATCAAATAGGTAGTTTGTTAATTTGACCTTTTTAAGTCATTTCTACTCGACGAACCTTAGGAAAATTGCGACTTTTGTATAGATAACACTATGTTGACGTATGATCATTTTTTTTATTAATTATTACACTTCAAATTACCGGTAGAGTCAAGTTAAGGATCACTGCAAATGTTTTGCGCGGCGATCAAATAGGTTGTTTGGCATTTTTTGTCATATTTTGCGCAATTCTGTATGACGAATTGCCGAAAACTCCCACCTATTGAATATATATTCCTTTGTTGAAGTACCCTATTTTTTTATTTATTAGTTATCTTTAAATATTAAGCATTGCCAATCCATGTATCGATCAAATAGGTAGTTAGTTAATTTGACCTACTTAAAATCATTTCTAGTCGAAGAACCTTAGGAAAATTGCGACTTTTGTATAGATAACACTATGTTGATGTATGATCATTTTTTTATTAATTATTATGCTTCAAATATTAGCTAGAGTCAAGTTAAGGATCACTGTAAATGTTTTGTGCGGCGATCAAATAGGTAGTTAGGAATTTTTTGTCATATTATGCTCATTTCTGTTTGACGAATTGCCGAAAACTCCTACCTATTGAATATATAATCCTTTGTTGAAGTACCCTAATTTTTTATTTATTAGTTATCTTTAAATATTAAGCATTGCCAATCCATGTAGCGATCAAATAGGTAGTTAGTTAATTTGACCTTCTTAAAGTCATTTCTACACGAAGAACCTTAGGAAAATTGCGACTTTTGTATAGATAACACAATGTTGATGTATAATCATTTTTTTATTTATTATTACCCTTCAAATAATAGCTAGAGTCAAGTAAAGGATCACTGCAAATGTTTTGCGCGGCGATCAAATAGGTAGTTAGGCATTTTTTGTCATATTAGGCTCATTTCTGTTTGACGAATTGCCAAAAACTCCCACCTATTGAATATATATTCCTTTGTTGAAGTACCCTATTTTTTTATTTATTAGTTATCTTTAAATATTAAGCATTGCCAATCCATGTATCGATCAAATAGGTAGTTAGTTAATTTGACCTTCTTAAAATCATTTCTACTCGAAGAACCTTAGGAAAATTGCGACTTTTGTACAGATAACACTATGTTGATGTATGATCATTTTTTTACAAATTATTACGCTTCAAATAATAGCAAGAGTCAAGTTAAGGATGACTGCAATTGTTTTGCGCGTCGATCAAATAGGTAGTTAGGCATTTTTTGTCATATTTTGCTCATTTCTGTTTGACAAATTGCCGAAAACTCCTACATATTGAATATATAATCCTATGTTGAAGTATCCGTATTTTTTATTTATTGGTTATCTTGTAATTTTAAGCATTGTCAATCCATGTATCGATCAAATAGGTAGTTAGTTAATTTTACCTTCTTAAAGTCATTTCTACTCGAAGAACCTTAGGAAAATTGCGACTTTTGTATAGATAACACTATGTTGATGTATGATCATTTTTTTATTTATTATTACGCTTCAAATAATAGCTAGAGTCAAGTTAAAGATCACTGCAAATGTTTTGCGCGGTGATCAAATAGGTAGTTAGGCATTTTTTGTCATATTACGCTCATTTCTGTTAGACGAATTGCCGAAAACTCCTACCTATTGAATATATAATCCTTTGTTGAAGTACCCTATTTTTTTATTTATTAGTTATCTTTAAATATTAAGCATTGCCAATCCATGTATCGATCAAATAGGTAGTTTGTTAATTTGACCTTTTTAAGTCATTTCTACTCGAAGAACCTTAGGAAAATTGCGACTTTTGTATAGATAACACTATGTTGACGTATGATCATTTTTTTTATTAATTATTACACTTCAAATTACCGGTAGAGTCAAGTTAAGGATCACTGCAAATGTTTTGCGCGGCGATCAAATAGGTTGTTTGGCATTTTTTGTCATATTTTGCGCAATTCTGTATGACGAATTGCCGAAAACTCCCACCTATTGAATATATATTCCTTTATTGAAGTACCCTATTTTTTTTATTTATTAGTTATCTTTAAATATTAAGCATTGCCAATCCATGTATCGATCAAATAGGTAGTTAGTTAATTTGACCTTCTTAAAATCATTTCTAGTCGAAGAACCTTAGGAAAATTGCGACTTTTGTATAGATAACACTATGTTGATGTATGATCATTTTTTTATTAATTATTATGCTTCAAATAATAGCTAGAGTCAAGTTAAGGATCACTGTAAATGTTTTGTGCGGCGATCAAATAGGTAGTTAGGAATTTTTTGTCATATTATGCTCATTTCTGTTTGACGAATTGCCGAAAACTCCTACCTATTGAATATATAATCCTTTGTTGAAGTACCCTAATTTTTTATTTATTAGTTATCTTTAAATATTAAGCATTGCCAATCCATGTATCGATCAAATAGGTAGTTAGTTAATTTGACCTTCTTAAAGTCATTTCTACTCGAAGAACCTTAGGAAAATTGCGACTTTTGTATAGATAACACAATGTTGATGTATAATCATTTTTTTATTTATTATTACCCTTCAAATAATAGCTAGAGTCAAGTAAAGGATCACTGCAAATGTTTTGCGCGGCGATCAAATAGGTAGTTAGGCATTTTTTGTCATATTAGGCTCATTTCTGTTTGACGAATTGCCAAAAACTCCCACCTATTGAATATATATTCCTTTGTTGAAGTACCCTATTTTTTTATTTATTAGTTATCTTTAAATATTAAGCATTGCCAATCCATGTATCGATCAAATAGGTAGTTAGTTAATTTGACCTTCTTAAAATCATTTCTACTCGAAGAACCTTAGGAAAATTGCGACTTTTGTATAGATAACACTATGTTGATGTATGATCATTTTTTTACAAATTATTACGCTTCAAATAATAGCAAGAGTCAAGTTAAGGATGACTGCAATTGTTTTGCGCGTCGATCAAATAGGTAGTTAGGCATTTTTTGTCATATTTTGCTCATTTCTGTTTGACAAATTGCCGAAAACTCCTACATATTGAATATATAATCCTTTGTTGAAGTATCCGTATTTTTTATTTATTGGTTATCTTGAAATTTTAAGCATTGTCAATCCATGTATCGATCAAATAGGTAGTTAGTTAATTTTACCTTCTTAAAGTCATTTCTACTCGAAGAACCTTAGGAAAATTGCGACTTTTGTATAGATAACACTATGTTGATGTATGATCATTTTTTTATTTATTATTACGCTTCAAATAATAGCTAGAGTCAAGTTAAGGATCACTGCAAATGTTTTGCGCGGTGATCAAATAGGTAGTTAGGCATTTTTTGTCATATTACGCTCATTTCTGTTAGACGAATTGCCGAAAACTCCTACCTATTGAATATATAATCCTTTGTTGAAGTACCCAAATTTTTTATTTATTAGTTATCTTTAAATATTAAGCATTGCCAATCCATGTATCGATCAAATAGGTAGTTTGTTAATTTGACCTTTTTAAGTCATTTCTACTCGAAGAACATTAGGAAAATTACGACTTTTGTATAGATAACACTATGTTGACGTATGATCATTTTTTTTTATTAATTATTACACTTCAAATTACCGGTAGAGTCAAGTTAAGGATCACTGCAAATTTTTTGCGCGGCGATCAAATAGGTTGTTTGGCATTTTTTGTCATATTTTGCGCAATTCTGTATGACGAATTGCCGAAAACTCCCACCTATTGAATATATATTCCTTTGTTGAAGTACCCTATTTTTTATTTATTAGTTATCTTTAAATATTAAGCATTGCCAATCCATGTATCGATCAAATAGGTAGTTAGTTAATTTGACCTTCTTAAAATCATTTCTAGTCGAAGAACCTTAGGAAAATTGCGACTTTTGTATAGATAACACTATGTTGATGTATGATCATTTTTTTATTAATTATTATGCTTCAAATAATAGCTAGAGTCAAGTTAAGGATCACTGTAAATGTTTTGTGCGGCGATCAAATAGGTAGTTAGGAATTTTTTGTCATATTATGCTCATTTCTGTTTGACGAATTGCCGAAAACTCCTACCTATTGAATATATAATCCTTTGTTGAAGTACCCTAATTTTTTATTTATTAGTTATCTTTAAATATTAAGCATTGCCAATCCATGTATCGATCAAATAGGTAGTTAGTTAATTTGACCTTCTTAAAGTCATTTCTACTCGAAGAACCTTAGGAAAATTGCGACTTTTGTATAGATAACACAATGTTGATGTATAATCATTTTTTTATTTATTATTACCCTTCAAATAATAGCTAGAGTCAAGTAAAGGATCACTGCAAATGTTTTGCGCGGCGATCAAATAGGTAGTTAGGCATTTTTTGTCATATTAGGCTCATTTCTGTTTGACGAATTGCCAAGAACTCCCACCTATTGAATATATATTCCTTTGTTGAAGTACCCTATTTTTTTATTTATTAGTTATCTTTAAATATTAAGCATTGCCAATCCATGTATCGATCAAATAGGTAGTTAGTTAATTTGACCTTCTTAAAATCATTTCTACTCGAAGAACCTTAGGAAAATTGCGACTTTTGTATAGATAACACTATGTTGATGTATGATCATTTTTTTACAAATTATTACGCTTCAAATAATAGCAAGAGTCAAGTTAAGGATGACTGCAATTGTTTTGCGCGTCGATCAAATAGGTAGTTAGGCATTTTTTGTCATATTTTGCTCATTTCTGTTTGACAAATTGCCGAAAACTCCTACATATTGAATATATAATCCTTTGTTGAAGTATCCGTATTTTTTATTTATTGGTTATCTTGAAATTTTAAGCATTGTCAATCCATGTATCGATCAAATAGGTAGTTAGTTAATTTTACCTTCTTAAAGTCATTTCTACTCGAAGAACCTTAGGAAAATTGCGACTTTTGTATAGATAACACTATGTTGATGTATGATCATTTTTTTATTTATTATTACGCTTCAAATAATAGCTAGAGTCAAGTTAAGGATCACTGCAAATGTTTTGCGCGGTGATCAAATAGGTAGTTAGGCATTTTTTGTCATATTACGCTCATTTCTGTTAGACGAATTGCCGAAAACTCCTACCTATTGAATATATAATCCTTTGTTGAAGTACCCAAATTTTTTATTTATTAGTTATCTTTAAATATTAAGCATTGCCAATCCATGTATCGATCAAATAGGTAGTTTGTTAATTTGACCTTTTTAAGTCATTTCTACTCGAAGAACATTAGGAAAATTACGACTTTTGTATAGATAACACTATGTTGACGTATGATCATTTTTTTTATTAATTATTACACTTCAAATTACCGGTAGAGTCAAGTTAAGGATCACTGCAAATTTTTTGCGCGGCGATCAAATAGGTTGTTTGGCATTTTTTGTCATATTTTGCGCAATTCTGTATGACGAATTGCCGAAAACTCCCACCTATTGAATATATATTCCTTTGTTGAAGTACCCTATTTTTTATTTATTAGTTATCTTTAAATATTAAGCATTGCCAATCCATGTATCGATCAAATAGGTAGTTAGTTAATTTGACCTTCTTAAAATCATTTCTAGTCGAAGAACCTTAGGAAAATTGCGACTTTTGTATAGATAACACTATGTTGATGTATGATCATTTTTTTATTAATTATTATGCTTCAAATAATAGCTAGAGTCAAGTTAAGGATCACTGTAAATGTTTTGTGCGGCGATCAAATAGGTAGTTAGGAATTCTTTGTCATATTATGCTCATTTCTGTTTGACGAATTGCCGAAAACTCCTACCTATTGAATATATAATCCTTTGTTGAAGTACCCTAATTTTTTATTTATTAGTTATCTTTAAATATTAAGCATTGCCAATCCATGTATCGATCAAATAGGTAGTTAGTTAATTTGACCTTCTTAAAGTCATTTCTACTCGAAGAACCTTAGGAAAATTGCGACTTTTGTATAGATAACACAATGTTGATGTATAATCATTTTTTTATTTATTATTACCCTTCAAATAATAGCTAGAGTCAAGTTAAGGATCACTGCAAATGTTTTGCGCGGCGATCAAATAGGTAGTTAGGCATTTTTTGTCATATTAGGCTCATTTCTGTTTGACGAATTGCCAAAAACTCCCACCTATTGAATATATATTCCTTTGATGAAGTACCCTATTTTTTTATTTATTAGTTATCTTTAAATATTAAGCATTGCCAATCCATGTATCGATCAAATAGGTAGTTAGTTAATTTGACCTTCTTAAAATCATTTCTACTCGAAGAACCTTAGGAAAATTGCGACTTTTGTATAGTTAACACTATGTTGATGTATGATCATTTTTTTACAAATTATTACGCATCAAATAATAGCAAGAGTCAAGTTAAGGATGACTGCAAATGTTTTGCGCGTCGATCAAATAGGTAGTTAGGCATTTTTTGTCATATTTTGCTCATTTCTGTTTGACAAATTGCCGAAAACTCCTACATATTGAATATATAATCCTTTGTTGAAGTATCCGTATTTTTTATTTATTAGTTATCTTGAAATTTTAAGCATTGTCAATCCATGTATCGATCAAATAGGTAGTTAGTTAATTTTACCTTCTTAAAGTCATTTCTACTCGAAGAACCCTAGGAAAATTGTGACTTTTGTATAGATAACACTATGTTGATGTATGATCATTTTTTTATTTATTATTACGCTTCAAATAATAGCTAGAGTCAAGTTAAGGATCACTGCAAATGTTTTGCGCGGTGATCAAATAGGTAGTTAGGCATTTTTTGTCATATTACGCTCATTTCTGTTAGACGAATTGCCGAAAACTCCTACCTATTGAATATATAATCCTTTGTTGAAGTACCCAAATTTTTTATTTATTAGTTATCTTTAAATATTAAGCATTGCCAATCCATGTGTCGATCAAATAGGTAGTTAGTTAATTTGACCTTCTTAAAGTCATTTCTACTCGAAGAACCTTAGGAAAATTGCGACTTTTGTATAGATAACACAATGTTGATGTATAATCATTTTTTTATTTATTATTACCCTTCAAATAATAGCTAGAGTCAAGTTAAGGATCACTGCAAATGTTTTGCGCGGCGATCAAATAGGTAGTTAGGCATTTTTTGTCATATTAGGCTCATTTCTGTTTGACGAATTGCCAAAAACTCCCACCTATTGAATATATATTCCTTTGATGAAGTACCCTATTTTTTTATTTATTGGTTATCTTTAAATATTAAGCATTGCCAATCCATGTATCGATCAAATAGGTAGTTAGTTAATTTGACCTTCTTAAAATCATTTCTACTCGAAGAACCTTAGGAAAATTGCGACTTTTGTATAGTTAACACTATGTTGATGTATGATCATTTTTTTACAAATTATTACGCTTCAAATAATAGCAAGAGTCAAGTTAAGGATGACTGCAAATGTTTTGCGCGTCGATCAAATAGGTAGTTAGGCATTTTTTGTCATATTTTACTCATTTCTGTTTGACAAATTGCCGAAAACTCCTACATATTGAATATATAATCCTTTGTTGAAGTATCCGTATTTTTTATTTATTGGTTATCTTGAAATTTTAAGCATTGTCAATCCATCTATCGATCAAATAGGTAGTTAGTTAATTTTACCTTCTTAAAGTCATTTCTACTCGAAGAACCTTAGGAAAATTGCGACTTTTGTATAGATAACACTATGTTGATGTATGATCATTTTTTTATTTATTATTACGCTTCAAATAATAGCTAGAGTCAAGTTAAGGATCACTGCAAATGTTTTGCGCGGTGATCAAATAGGTAGTTAGGCATTTTTTTGTCATATTACGCTCATTTCTGTTAGACGAATTGCCGAAAACTCCTACCTATTGAATATATAATCCTTTGTTGAAGTACCCAAATTTTTTATTTATTAGTTATCTTTAAATATTAAGCATTGCCAATCCATGTATCGATCAAATAGGTAGTTTGTTAATTTGACCTTTTTAAGTCATTTCTACTCGAAGAACCTTAGGAAAATTGCGACTTTTGTATAGATAACACTATGTTGATGTATGATCATTTTTTTTATTAATTATTACACTTCAAATTACCGGTAGAGTCAAGTTAAGGATCACTGCAAATTTTTTGCGCGGCGATCAAATAGGTTGTTTGGCATTTTTTGTCATATTTTGCGCAATTCTGTATGACGAATTGCCGAAAACTCCCACCTATTGAATATATATTCCTTTGTTGAAGTACCCTATTTTTTATTTATTAGTTATCTTTAAATATTAAGCATTGCCAATCCATGTATCGATCAAATAGGTAGTTAGTTAATTTGACCTTCTTAAAATCATTTCTAGTCGAAGAACCTTAGGAAAATTGCGACTTTTGTATAGATAACACTATGTTGATGTATGATCATTTTTTTATTAATTATTATGCTTCAAATAATAGCTAGAGTCAAGTTAAGGATCACTGTAAATGTTTTGTGCGGCGATCAAATAGGTAGTTAGGAATTTTTTGTCATATTATGCTCATTTCTGTTTGACGAATTGCCGAAAACTCCTACCTATTGAATATATAATCCTTTGTTGAAGTACCCTAATTTTTTATTTATTAGTTATCTTTAAATATTAAGCATTGCCAATCCATGTATCGATCAAATAGGTAGTTAGTTAATTTGACCTTCTTAAAGTCATTTCTACTCGAAGAACCTTAGGAAAATTGCGACTTTTGTATAGATAACACAATGTTGATGTATAATCATTTTTTTATTTATTATTACCCTTCAAATAATAGCTAGAGTCAAGTTAAGGATCACTGCAAATGTTTTGCGCGGCGATCAAATAGGTAGTTAGGCATTTTTTGTCATATTAGGCTCATTTCTGTTTGACGAATTGCCAAAAACTCCCACCTATTGAATATATATTCCTTTGTTGAAGTACCCTATTTTTTTATTTATTAGTTATCTTTAAATATTAAGCATTGCCAATCCATGTATCGATCAAATAGGTAGTTAGTTAATTTGACCTTCTTAAAATCATTTCTACTCGAAGAACCTTAGGAAAATTGCGACTTTTGTATAGATAACACTATGTTGATGTATGATCATTTTTTTACAAATTATTACGCTTCAAATAATAGCAAGAGTCAAGTTAAGGATGACTGCAATTGTTTTGCGCGTCGATCAAATAGGTAGTTAGGCATTTTTTGTCATATTTTGCTCATTTCTGTTTGACAAATTGCCGAAAACTCCTACATATTGAATATATAATCCTTTGTTGAAGTATCCGTATTTTTTATTTATTGGTTATCTTGAAATTTTAAGCATTGTCAATCCATGTATCGATCAAATAGGTAGTTAGTTAATTTTACCTTCTTAAAGTCATTTCTACTCGAAGAACCTTAGGAAAATTGCGACTTTTGTATAGATAACACTATGTTGATGTATGATCATTTTTTTATTTATTATTACGCTTCAAATAATAGCTAGAGTCAAGTTAAGGATCACTGCAAATGTTTTGCGCGGTGATCAAATAGGTAGTTAGGCATTTTTTGTCATATTACGCTCATTTCTGTTAGACGAATTGCCGAAAACTCCTACCTATTGAATATATAATCCTTTGTTGAAGTACCCAAATTTTTTATTTATTAGTTATCTTTAAATATTAAGCATTGCCAATCCATGTATCGATCAAATAGGTAGTTTGTTAATTTGACCTTTTTAAGTCATTTCTACTCGAAGAACATTAGGAAAATTACGACTTTTGTATAGATAACACTATGTTGACGTATGATCATTTTTTTTATTAATTATTACACTTCAAATTACCGGTAGAGTCAAGTTAAGGATCACTGCAAATTTTTTGCGCGGCGATCAAATAGGTTGTTTGGCATTTTTTGTCATATTTTGCGCAATTCTGTATGACGAATTGCCGAAAACTCCCACCTATTGAATATATATTCCTTTGTTGAAGTACCCTATTTTTTATTTATTAGTTATCTTTAAATATTAAGCATTGCCAATCCATGTATCGATCAAATAGGTAGTTAGTTAATTTGACCTTCTTAAAATCATTTCTAGTCGAAGAACCTTAGGAAAATTGCGACTTTTGTATAGATAACACTATGTTGATGTATGATCATTTTTTTATTAATTATTATGCTTCAAATAATAGCTAGAGTCAAGTTAAGGATCACTGTAAATGTTTTGTGCGGCGATCAAATAGGTAGTTAGGAATTCTTTGTCATATTATGCTCATTTCTGTTTGACGAATTGCCGAAAACTCCTACCTATTGAATATATAATCCTTTGTTGAAGTACCCTAATTTTTTATTTATTAGTTATCTTTAAATATTAAGCATTGCCAATCCATGTATCGATCAAATAGGTAGTTAGTTAATTTGACCTTCTTAAAGTCATTTCTACTCGAAGAACCTTAGGAAAATTGCGACTTTTGTATAGTTAACACTATGTTGATGTATGATCATTTTTTTACAAATTATTACGCTTCAAATAATAGCAAGAGTCAAGTTAAGGATGACTGCAAATGTTTTGCGCGTCGATCAAATAGGTAGTTAGGCATTTTTTGTCATATTTTGCTCATTTCTGTTTGACAAATTGCCGAAAACTCCTACATATTGAATATATAATCCTTTGTTGAAGTATCCGTATTTTTTATTTATTAGTTATCTTGAAATTTTAAGCATTGTCAATCCATGTATCGATCAAATAGGTAGTTAGTTAATTTTACCTTCTTAAAGTCATTTCTACTCGAAGAACCCTAGGAAAATTGTGACTTTTGTATAGATAACACTATGTTGATGTATGATCATTTTTTTATTTATTATTACGCTTCAAATAATAGCTAGAGTCAAGTTAAGGATCACTGCAAATGTTTTGCGCGGTGATCAAATAGGTAGTTAGGCATTTTTTGTCATATTACGCTCATTTCTGTTAGACGAATTGCCGAAAACTCCTACCTATTGAATATATAATCCTTTGTTGAAGTACCCAAATTTTTTATTTATTAGTTATCTTTAAATATTAAGCATTGCCAATCCATGTGTCGATCAAATAGGTAGTTAGTTAATTTGACCTTCTTAAAGTCATTTCTACTCGAAGAACCTTAGGAAAATTGCGACTTTTGTATAGATAACACAATGTTGATGTATAATCATTTTTTTATTTATTATTACCCTTCAAATAATAGCTAGAGTCAAGTTAAGGATCACTGCAAATGTTTTGCGCGGCGATCAAATAGGTAGTTAGGCATTTTTTGTCATATTAGGCTCATTTCTGTTTGACGAATTGCCAAAAACTCCCACCTATTGAATATATATTCCTTTGATGAAGTACCCTATTTTTTTATTTATTGGTTATCTTTAAATATTAAGCATTGCCAATCCATGTATCGATCAAATAGGTAGTTAGTTAATTTGACCTTCTTAAAATCATTTCTACTCGAAGAACCTTAGGAAAATTGCGACTTTTGTATAGTTAACACTATGTTGATGTATGATCATTTTTTTACAAATTATTACGCTTCAAATAATAGCAAGAGTCAAGTTAAGGATGACTGCAAATGTTTTGCGCGTCGATCAAATAGGTAGTTAGGCATTTTTTGTCATATTTTACTCATTTCTGTTTGACAAATTGCCGAAAACTCCTACATATTGAATATATAATCCTTTGTTGAAGTATCCGTATTTTTTATTTATTGGTTATCTTGAAATTTTAAGCATTGTCAATCCATGTATCGATCAAATAGGTAGTTAGTTAATTTTACCTTCTTAAAGTCATTTCTACTCGAAGAACCTTAGGAAAATTGCGACTTTTGTATAGATAACACTATGTTGATGTATGATCATTTTTTTATTTATTATTACGCTTCAAATAATAGCTAGAGTCAAGTTAAGGATCACTGCAAATGTTTTGCGCGGTGATCAAATAGGTAGTTAGGCATTTTTTTGTCATATTACGCTCATTTCTGTTAGACGAATTGCCGAAAACTCCTACCTATTGAATATATAATCCTTTGTTGAAGTACCCAAATTTTTTATTTATTAGTTATCTTTAAATATTAAGCATTGCCAATCCATGTATCGATCAAATAGGTAGTTTGTTAATTTGACCTTTTTAAGTCATTTCTACTCGAAGAACCTTAGGAAAATTGCGACTTTTGTATAGATAACACTATGTTGACGTATGATCATTTTTTTTATTAATTATTACACTTCAAATTACCGGTAGAGTCAAGTTAAGGATCACTGCAAATTTTTTGCGCGGCGATCAAATAGGTTGTTTGGCATTTTTTGTCATATTTTGCGCAATTCTGTATGACGAATTGCCGAAAACTCCCACCTATTGAATATATATTCCTTTGTTGAAGTACCCTATTTTTTATTTATTAGTTATCTTTAAATATTAAGCATTGCCAATCCATGTATCGATCAAATAGGTAGTTAGTTAATTTGACCTTCTTAAAATCATTTCTAGTCGAAGAACCTTAGGAAAATTGCGACTTTTGTATAGATAACACTATGTTGATGTATGATCATTTTTTTATTAATTATTATGCTTCAAATAATAGCTAGAGTCAAGTTAAGGATCACTGTAAATGTTTTGTGCGGCGATCAAATAGGTAGTTAGGAATTTTTTGTCATATTATGCTCATTTCTGTTTGACGAATTGCCGAAAACTCCTACCTATTGAATATATAATCCTTTGTTGAAGTACCCTAATTTTTTATTTATTAGTTATCTTTAAATATTAAGCATTGCCAATCCATGTATCGATCAAATAGGTAGTTAGTTAATTTGACCTTCTTAAAGTCATTTCTACTCGAAGAACCTTAGGAAAATTGCGACTTTTGTATAGATAACACAATGTTGATGTATAATCATTTTTTTATTTATTATTACCCTTCAAATAATAGCTAGAGTCAAGTTAAGGATCACTGCAAATGTTTTGCGCGGCGATCAAATAGGTAGTTAGGCATTTTTTGTCATATTAGGCTCATTTCTGTTTGACGAATTGCCAAAAACTCCCACCTATTGAATATATATTCCTTTGATGAAGTACCCTATTTTTTTATTTATTAGTTATCTTTAAATATTAAGCATTGCCAATCCATGTATCGATCAAATAGGTAGTTAGTTAATTTGACCTTCTTAAAATCATTTCTACTCGAAGAACCTTAGGAAAATTGCGACTTTTGTATAGTTAACACTATGTTGATGTATGCTCATTTTTTTACAAATTATTACGCTTCAAATAATAGCAAGAGTCAAGTTAAGGATGACTGCAAATGTTTTGCGCGTCGATCAAATAGGTAGTTAGGCATTTTTTGTCATATTTTGCTCATTTCTGTTTGACAAATTGCCGAAAACTCCTACATATTGAATATATAATCCTTTGTTGAAGTATCCGTATTTTTTATTTATTAGTTATCTTGAAATTTTAAGCATTGTCAATCCATGTATCGATCAAATAGGTAGTTAGTTAATTTTACCTTCTTAAAGTCATTTCTACTCGAAGAACCCTAGGAAAATTGCGACTTTTGTATAGATAACACTATGTTGATGTATGATCATTTTTTTATTTATTATTACGCTTCAAATAATAGCTAGAGTCAAGTTAAGGATCACTGCAAATGTTTTGCGCGGTGATCAAATAGGTAGTTAGGCATTTTTTGTCATATTACGCTCATTTCTGTTAGACGAATTGCCGAAAACTCCTACCTATTGAATATATAATCCTTTGTTGAAGTACCCAAATTTTTTATTTATTAGTTATCTTTAAATATTAACCATTGCCAATCCATGTATCGATCAAATAGGTAGTTTGTTAATTTGACATTTTTAAGTCATTTCTACTCGAAGAACCTTAGGAAAATTGTAACTTTTGTATAGATAACACTATGTTGATGTATAATCATTTTTTTATTTATTATTACGCTTCAAATAATAGCTAGAGTCAAGTTAAGGATCACTGCAAATGTTTTGCGCGGCGATCAAATAGGTAGTTAGGCATTTTTTGTCATATTACGCTCATTTCTGTTTGACGAATTGCCAAAAACTCCCACCTATTGAATATATAATCCTTTGTTGAAGTACCCTAGTTTTTTATTTATTAGTTATCTTTAAATATTAAGCATTGCCAACCCATGTATCGATCAAATATGTAGTTATATAATTTGACCTTCTTAAAGTCATTTCTACTCGAAGAACCTTAGGAAAATTGCGACTTTTGTATAGATAACACTATGTTGATGTATGATCATTTTTTTATTAATTATTATGCTTCAAATAATAGCTAGAGTCAAGTTAAGGATCACTGTAAATGTTTTGTGCGGCGATCAAATAGGTAGTTTGGAATTTTTTGTCATATTATGCTCATTTCTGTTTGACGAATTGCCGAAAACTCCTACCTATTGAATATATAATCCTTTGTTGAAGTACCCTAATTTTTTATTTATTAGTTATCTTTAAATATTAAGCATTGCCAATCCATGTATCGATCAAATAGGTAGTTAGTTAATTTGACCTTCTTAAAGTCATTTCTACTCGAAGAACCTTAGGAAAATTGCGACTTTTGTATAGATAACACAATGTTGATGTATAATCATTTTTTTATTTATTATTACCCTTCAAATAATAGCTAGAGTCAAGTTAAGGATCACTGCAAATGTTTTGCGCGGCGATCAAATAGGTAGTTAGGCATTTTTTGTCATATTAGGCTCATTTCTGTTTGACGAATTGCCAAAAACTCCCACCTATTGAATATATATTCCTTTGATGAAGTACCCTATTTTTTTATTTATTAGTTATCTTTAAATATTAAGCATTGCCAATCCATGTATCGATCAAATAGGTAGTTAGTTAATTTGACCTTCTTAAAATCATTTCTACTCGAAGAACCTTAGGAAAATTGCGACTTTTGTATAGTTAACACTATGTTGATGTATGATCATTTTTTTACAAATTATTACGCTTCAAATAATAGCAAGAGTCAAGTTAAGGATGACTGCAAATGTTTTGCGCGTCGATCAAATAGGTAGTTAGGCATTTTTTGTCATATTTTGCTCATTTCTGTTTGACAAATTGCCGAAAACTCCTACATATTGAATATATAATCCTTTGTTGAAGTATCCGTATTTTTTATTTATTAGTTATCTTGAAATTTTAAGCATTGTCAATCCATGTATCGATCAAATAGGTAGTTAGTTAATTTTACCTTCTTAAAGTCATTTCTACTCGAAGAACCCTAGGAAAATTGCGACTTTTGTATAGATAAAACTATGTTGATGTATGATCATTTTTTTATTTATTATTACGCTTCAAATAATAGCTAGAGTCAAGTTAAGGATCATTGCAAATGTTTTGCGCGGTGATCAAATAGGTAGTTAGGCATTTTTTGTCATATTACGCTCATTTCTGTTAGACGAATTGCCGAAAACTCCTACCTATTGAATATATAATCCTTTGTTGAAGTACCCAAATTTTTTATTTATTAGTTATCTTTAAATATTAAGCATTGCCAATCCATGTATCGATCAAATAGGTAGTTTGTTAATTTGACCTTTTTAAGTCATTTCTACTCGAAGAACCTTAGGAAAATTGTAACTTTTGTATAGATAACACTATGTTGATGTATAATCATTTTTTTATTTATTATTACGCTTCAAATAATAGCTAGAGTCAAGTTAAGGATCACTGCAAATGTTTTTCGCGGCGATCAAATAGGTAGTTACGCATTTTTTGTCATATTACGCTCATTTCTGTTTGACGAATTGCCAAAAACTCCCACCTATTGAATATATAATCCTTTGTTGAAGTACCCTATTTTTTTATTTATTAGTTATCTTTAAATATTAAGCATTGCCAACCCATGTATCGATCAAATATGTAGTTATATAATTTGACCTTCTTAAAGTCATTTCTACTCGAAGAACCTTAGGAAAGTTGCGACTTTTGTATAGATAACACTATGTTGATGTATGATCATTTTTTTATTAATTATTACGCTTCAAATAATAGCTAGAGTGAAGTTAAGGATCACTGCAAATGTTTTGCGCGGCGATCAAATAGGTAGTTAGGAATTTTTTGTCATATTATGCTCATTTCTGTTTGACGAATTGCCGAAAACTCCTACCTATTGAATATATAATCCTTTGTTGAAGTACCCTAATTTTTTATTTATTAGTTATCTTTAAATATTAAGCATTGCCAATCCATGTATCGATCAAATAGATAGTTAGTTAATTTGACCTTCTTAATGTCATTTCTACACGAAGAACCTTAGGAAAATTGCGACTTTTGTATAGATAACACTATGTTGATGTATAATCATTGTTTTATT
This sequence comes from Rhodomyrtus psidioides, assembly GCA_021437785.1. Taxonomy (NCBI): domain Eukaryota; kingdom Viridiplantae; phylum Streptophyta; class Magnoliopsida; order Myrtales; family Myrtaceae; genus Rhodomyrtus; species Rhodomyrtus psidioides. Next base: position 4,254,976 of record JAILYB010000062.1, on the reverse strand, counting down.
TATTATTACCCTTCAAATAATAGCTAGAGTCAAGTTAAGGATCACCGCAAATGTTTTGCGCGGCGATCAAATAGGTAGTTAGGCATTTTTTGTCATATTAGGCTCATTTCTGTTTGACGAATTGCCAAAAACTCCCACCTATTGAATATATATTCCTTTGTTGAAGTACCCTATTTTTTTATTTATTAGTTATCTTTAAATATTAAGCATTGCCAATCCATGTATCGATCAAATAGGTAGTTAGTTAATTTGACCTTCTTAAAATCATTTCTAGTCGAAGAACCTTAGGAAAATTGCGACGTTTGTATAGATAACACTATGTTGATGTATGATCATTTTTTTATTAATTATTACGCTTCAAATAATAGCTAGAGTCAAGTTAAGGATCACTACAAATGTTTTGCGCGGCGATCAAATAGGTAGTTAGGAATTTTTTGTCATATTATTCTCATTTCCGTTTGACGAATTGCCGAAAACTCCTACCTATTGAATATATAATCCTTTGTTGAAGTACCCTAATTTTTTATTTATTAGTTATCTTTAAATATTAAGCATTGCCAATCCATGTATCGATCAAATAGGTAGTTAGTTAAATTGACCTTCTTAAAGTCATTTCTACTCGAAGAACCTTAGGAAAATTGCGACTTTTGTATAGATAACACAATGTTGATGTATAATCATTTTTTTATTTATTATTACCCTTCAAATAATAGCTAGAGTCAAGTTAAGGATCACTGCAAATGTTTTGCGCGGTGATCAAATAGGTAGTTAGGCATTTTTTGTCATATTACGCTCATTTCTGTTAGACGAATTGCCGAAAACTCCTACCTATTGAATATATAATCCTTTGTTGAAGTACCCAAATTTTTTATTTATTAGTTATCTTTAAATATTAAGCATTGCCAATCCATGTATCGATCAAATAGGTAGTTTGTTAATTTGACATTTTTAAGTCATTTCTACTCGAAGAACCTTAGGAAAATTGTAACTTTTGTATAGATAACACTATGTTGATGTATAATCATTTTTTTATTTATTATTACGCTTCAAATAATAGCTAGAGTCAAGTTAAGGATCACTGCAAATGTTTTGCGCGGCGATCAAATAGGTAGTTAGGCATTTTTTGTCATATTACGCTCATTTCTGTTTGACGAATTGCCAAAAACTCACACCTATTGAATATATAATCCTTTGTTGAAGTACCCTATTTTTTTATTTATTAGTTATCTGTAAATATTAAGCATTGCCAATCCATGTATCGATCAAATAGGTAGTTTGTTAATTTGACCTTCTTAAAGTCATTTCTACTCGAAGAACCTTAGGAAAATTGCGACTTTTGTATAGATAACACAATGTTGATGTATAATCATTTTTTTATTTATTATTACCCTTCAAATAATAGCTAGAGTCAAGTTAAGGATCACTGCAAATGTTTTGCGCGGCGATCAAATAGGTAGTTAGGCATTTTTTGTCATATTAGGCTCATTTCTGTTTGACAAATTGCCAAAAACTCCCACCTATTGAATATATATTCATTTGATGAAGTACCCTATTTTTTTATTTATTAGTTATCTTTAAATATTAAGCATTGCCAATCCATGTATCGATCAAATAGGTAGTTAGTTAATTTGACCTTCTTAAAATCATTTCTACTCGAAGAACCTTAGGAAAATTGCGACTTTTGTATAGTTAACACTATGTTGATGTATGATCATTTTTTTACAAATTATTACGCTTCAAATAATAGCAAGAGTCAAGTTAAGGATGACTGCAAATGTTTTGCGCGTCGATCAAATAGGTAGTTAGGCATTTTTTGTCATATTTTGCTCATTTCTGTTTGACAAATTGCCGAAAACTCCTACATATTGAATATATAATCCTTTGTTGAAGTATCCGTATTTTTTATTTATTAGTTATCTTGAAATTTTAAGCATTGTCAATCCATGTATCGATCAAATAGGTAGTTAGTTAATTTTACCTTCTTAAAGTCATTTCTACTCGAAGAACCCTAGGAAAATTGCGACTTTTGTATAGATAACACTATGTTGATGTATGATCATTTTTTTATTTATTATTACGCTTCAAATAATAGCTAGAGTCAAGTTAAGGATCACTGCAAATGTTTTGCGCGGTGATCAAATAGGTAGTTAGGCATTTTTTGTCATATTACGCTCATTTCTGTTAGACGAATTGCCGAAAACTCCTACCTATTGAATATATAATCCTTTGTTGAAGTACCCAAATTTTTTATTTATTAGTTATCTTTAAATATTAAGCATTGCCAATCCATGTGTCGATCAAATAGGTAGTTAGTTAATTTGACCTTCTTAAAGTCATTTCTACTCGAAGAACCTTAGGAAAATTGCGACTTTTGTATAGATAACACAATGTTGATGTATAATCATTTTTTTATTTATTATTACCCTTCAAATAATAGCTAGAGTCAAGTTAAGGATCACTGCAAATGTTTTGCGCGGCGATCAAATAGGTAGTTAGGCATTTTTTGTCATATTAGGCTCATTTCTGTTTGACGAATTGCCAAAAACTCCCACCTATTGAATATATATTCCTTTGATGAAGTACCCTATTTTTTTATTTATTGGTTATCTTTAAATATTAAGCATTGCCAATCCATGTATCGATCAAATAGGTAGTTAGTTAATTTGACCTTCTTAAAATCATTTCTACTCGAAGAACCTTAGGAAAATTGCGACTTTTGTATAGATAACACTATGTTGATGTATGATCATTTTTTTATTTATTATTACGCTTCAAATAATAGCTAGAGTCAAGTTAAGGATCACTGCAAATGTTTTGCGCGGTGATCAAATAGGTAGTTAGGCATTTTTTGTCATATTACGCTCATTTCTGTTAGACGAATTGCCGAAAACTCCTACCTATTGAATATATAATCCTTTGTTGAAGTACCCAAATTTTTTATTTATTAGTTATCTTTAAATATTAAGCATTGCCAATCCATGTGTCGATCAAATAGGTAGTTAGTTAATTTGACCTTCTTAAAGTCATTTCTACTCGAAGAACCTTAGGAAAATTGCGACTTTTGTATAGATAACACAATGTTGATGTATAATCATTTTTTTATTTATTATTACCCTTCAAATAATAGCTAGAGTCAAGTTAAGGATCACTGCAAATGTTTTGCGCGGCGATCAAATAGGTAGTTAGGCATTTTTTGTCATATTAGGCTCATTTCTGTTTGACGAATTGCCAAAAACTCCCACCTATTGAATATATATTCCTTTGATGAAGTACCCTATTTTTTTATTTATTGGTTATCTTTAAATATTAAGCATTGCCAATCCATGTATCGATCAAATAGGTAGTTAGTTAATTTGACCTTCTTAAAATCATTTCTACTCGAAGAACCTTAGGAAAATTGCGACTTTTGTATAGATAACACTATGTTGATGTATGATCATTTTTTTATTTATTATTACGCTTCAAATAATAGCTAGAGTCAAGTTAAGGATCACTGCAAATGTTTTGCGCGGTGATCAAATAGGTAGTTAGGCATTTTTTGTCATATTACGCTCATTTCTGTTAGACGAATTGCCGAAAACTCCTACCTATTGAATATATAATCCTTTGTTGAAGTACCCAAATTTTTTATTTATTAGTTATCTTTAAATATTAAGCATTGCCAATCCATGTGTCGATCAAATAGGTAGTTAGTTAATTTGACCTTCTTAAAGTCATTTCTACTCGAAGAACCTTAGGAAAATTGCGACTTTTGTATAGATAACACAATGTTGATGTATAATCATTTTTTTATTTATTATTACCCTTCAAATAATAGCTAGAGTCAAGTTAAGGATCACTGCAAATGTTTTGCGCGGCGATCAAATAGGTAGTTAGGCATTTTTTGTCATATTAGGCTCATTTCTGTTTGACGAATTGCCAAAAACTCCCACCTATTGAATATATATTCCTTTGATGAAGTACCCTATTTTTTTATTTATTGGTTATCTTTAAATATTAAGCATTGCCAATCCATGTATCGATCAAATAGGTAGTTAGTTAATTTGACCTTCTTAAAATCATTTCTACTCGAAGAACCTTAGGAAAATTGCGACTTTTGTATAGTTAACACTATGTTGATGTATGATCATTTTTTTACAAATTATTACGCTTCAAATAATAGCAAGAGTCAAGTTAAGGATGACTGCAAATGTTTTGCGCGTCGATCAAATAGGTAGTTAGTCATTTTTTGTCATATTTTGCTCATTTCTGTTTGACAAATTGCCGAAAACTCCTACATATTGAATATATAATCCTTTGTTGAAGTATCCGTATTTTTTATTTATTGGTTATCTTGAAATTTTAAGCATTGTCAATCCATGTATCGATCAAATAGGTAGTTAGTTAATTTTACCTTCTTAAAGTCATTTCTACTCGAAGAACCTTAGGAAAATTGCGACTTTTGTATAGATAACACTATGTTGATGTATGATCATTTTTTTATTTATTATTACGCTTCAAATAATAGCTAGAGTCAAGTTAAGGATCACTGCAAATGTTTTGCGCGGTGATCAAATAGGTAGTTAGGCATTTTTTTGTCATATTACGCTCATTTCTGTTAGACGAATTGCCGAAAACTCCTACCTATTGAATATATAATCCTTTGTTGAAGTACCCAAATTTTTTATTTATTAGTTATCTTTAAATATTAAGCATTGCCAATCCATGTATCGATCAAATAGGTAGTTTGTTAATTTGACCTTTTTAAGTCATTTCTACTCGAAGAACCTTAGGAAAATTGCGACTTTTGTATAGATAACACTATGTTGACGTATGATCATTTTTTTTATTAATTATTACACTTCAAATTACCGGTAGAGTCAAGTTAAGGATCACTGCAAATTTTTTGCGCGGCGATCAAATAGGTTGTTTGGCATTTTTTGTCATATTTTGCGCAATTCTGTATGACGAATTGCCGAAAACTCCCACCTATTGAATATATATTCCTTTGTTGAAGTACCCTATTTTTTATTTATTAGTTATCTTTAAATATTAAGCATTGCCAATCCATGTATCGATCAAATAGGTAGTTAGTTAATTTGACCTTCTTAAAATCATTTCTAGTCGAAGAACCTTAGGAAAATTGCGACTTTTGTATAGATAACACTATGTTGATGTATGATCATTTTTTTATTAATTATTATGCTTCAAATAATAGCTAGAGTCAAGTTAAGGATCACTGTAAATGTTTTGTGCGGCGATCAAATAGGTAGTTAGGAATTTTTTGTCATATTATGCTCATTTCTGTTTGACGAATTGCCGAAAACTCCTACCTATTGAATATATAATCCTTTGTTGAAGTACCCTAATTTTTTATTTATTAGTTATCTTTAAATATTAAGCATTGCCAATCCATGTATCGATCAAATAGGTAGTTAGTTAATTTGACCTTCTTAAAGTCATTTCTACTCGAAGAACCTTAGGAAAATTGCGACTTTTGTATAGTTAACACTATGTTGATGTATGCTCATTTTTTTACAAATTATTACGCTTCAAATAATAGCAAGAGTCAAGTTAAGGATGACTGCAAATGTTTTGCGCGTCGATCAAATAGGTAGTTAGGCATTTTTTGTCATATTTTGCTCATTTCTGTTTGACAAATTGCCGAAAACTCCTACATATTGAATATATAATCCTTTGTTGAAGTATCCGTATTTTTTATTTATTAGTTATCTTGAAATTTTAAGCATTGTCAATCCATGTATCGATCAAATAGGTAGTTAGTTAATTTTACCTTCTTAAAGTCATTTCTACTCGAAGAACCCTAGGAAAATTGCGACTTTTGTATAGATAACACTATGTTGATGTATGATCATTTTTTTATTTATTATTACGCTTCAAATAATAGCTAGAGTCAAGTTAAGGATCACTGCAAATGTTTTGCGCGGTGATCAAATAGGTAGTTAGGCATTTTTTGTCATATTACGCTCATTTCTGTTAGACGAATTGCCGAAAACTCCTACCTATTGAATATATAATCCTTTGTTGAAGTACCCAAATTTTTTATTTATTAGTTATCTTTAAATATTAAGCATTGCCAATCCATGTATCGATCAAATAGGTAGTTTGTTAATTTGACATTTTTAAGTCATTTCTACTCGAAGAACCTTAGGAAAATTGTAACTTTTGTATAGATAACACTATGTTGATGTATAATCATTTTTTTATTTATTATTACGCTTCAAATAATAGCTAGAGTCAAGTTAAGGATCACTGCAAATGTTTTGCGCGGCGATCAAATAGGTAGTTAGGCATCTTTTGTCATATTACGCTCATTTCTGTTTGACGAATTGCCAAAAACTCCCACCTATTGAATATATAATCCTTTGTTGAAGTACCCTATTTTTTTATTTATTAGTTATCTTTAAATATTCAGCATTGCCAACCCATGTATCGATCAAATATGTAGTTATATAATTTGACCTTCTTAAAGTCATTTCTACTCGAAGAACCTTAGGAAAATTGCGACTTTTGTATAGATAACACTATGTTGATGTATGATCATTTTTTTATTAATTATTATGCTTCAAATAATAGCTAGAGTCAAGTTAAGGATCACTGTAAATGTTTTGTGCGGCGATCAAATAGGTAGTTTGGAATTTTTTGTCATATTATGCTCATTTCTGTTTGACGAATTGCCGAAAACTCCTACCTATTGAATATATAATCCTTTGTTGAAGTACCCTAATTTTTTATTTATTAGTTATCTTTAAATATTAAGCATTGCCAATCCATGTATCGATCAAATAGGTAGTTAGTTAATTTGACCTTCTTAAAGTCATTTCTACTCGAAGAACCTTAGGAAAATTGCGACTTTTGTATAGATAACACAATGTTGATGTATAATCATTTTTTTATTTATTATTACCCTTCAAATAATAGCTAGAGTCAAGTTAAGGATCACTGCAAATGTTTTGCGCGGCGATCAAATAGGTAGTTAGGCATTTTTTGTCATATTAGGCTCATTTCTGTTTGACGAATTGCCAAAAACTCCCACCTATTGAATATATATTCCTTTGATGAAGTACCCTATTTTTTTATTTATTAGTTATCTTTAAATATTAAGCATTGCCAATCCATGTATCGATCAAATAGGTAGTTAGTTAATTTGACCTTCTTAAAGTCATTTCTACTCGAAGAACCTTAGGAAAATTGCGACTTTTGTATAGATAACACAATGTTGATGTATAATCATTTTTTTATTTATTATTACCCTTCAAATAATAGCTAGAGTCAAGTTAAGGATCACTGCAAATGTTTTGCGCGGCGATCAAATAGGTAGTTAGGCATTTTTTGTCATATTAGGCTCATTTCTGTTTGACGAATTGCCAAAAACTCCCACCTATTGAATATATATTCCTTTGATGAAGTACCCTATTTTTTTATTTATTAGTTATCTTTAAATATTAAGCATTGTCAATCCATGTATCGATCAAATAGGTAGTTAGTTAATTTGACCTTCTTAAAATCATTTCTACTCGAAGAACCTTAGGAAAATTGCGACTTTTGTATAGTTAACACTATGTTGATGTATGATCATTTTTTTACAAATTATTACGCTTCAAATAATAGCAAGAGTCAAGTTAAGGATGACTGCAAATGTTTTGCGCGTCGATCAAATAGGTAGTTAGGCATTTTTTGTCATATTTTGCTCATTTCTGTTTGACAAATTGCCGAAAACTCCTACATATTGAATATATAATCCTTTGTTGAAGTATCCGTATTTTTTATTTATTAGTTATCTTGAAATTTTAAGCATTGTCAATCCATGTATCGATCAAATAGGTAGTTAGTTAATTTTACCTTCTTAAGGTCATTTCTACTCGAAGAACCCTAGGAAAATTGCGACTTTTGTATAGATAACACTATGTTGATGTATGATCATTTTTTTATTTATTATTACGCTTCAAATAATAGCTAGAGTCAAGTTAAGGATCACTGCAAATGTTTTGCGCGGTGATCAAATAGGTAGTTAGGCATTTTTTGTCATATTACGCTCATTTCTGTTAGACGAATTGCCGAAAACTCCTACCTATTGAATATATAATCCTTTGTTGAAGTACCCAAATTTTTTATTTATTAGTTATCTTTAAATATTAAGCATTGCCAATCCATGTGTCGATCAAATAGGTAGTTAGTTAATTTGACCTTCTTAAAGTCATTTCTACTCGAAGAACCTTAGGAAAATTGCGACTTTTGTATAGATAACACAATGTTGATGTATAATCATTTTTTTATTTATTATTACCCTTCAAATAATAGCTAGAGTCAAGTTAAGGATCACTGCAAATGTTTTGCGCGGCGATCAAATAGGTAGTTAGGCATTTTTTGTCATATTAGGCTCATTTCTGTTTGACGAATTGCCAAAAACTCCCACCTATTGAATATATATTCCTTTGATGAAGTACCCTATTTTTTTATTTATTGGTTATCTTTAAATATTAAGCATTGCCAATCCATGTATCGATCAAATAGGTAGTTAGTTAATTTGACCTTCTTAAAATCATTTCTACTCGAAGAACCTTAGGAAAATTGCGACTTTTGTATAGTTAACACTATGTTGATGTATGATCATTTTTTTACAAATTATTACGCTTCAAATAATAGCAAGAGTCAAGTTAAGGATGACTGCAAATGTTTTGCGCGTCGATCAAATAGGTAGTTAGTCATTTTTTGTCATATTTTGCTCATTTCTGTTTGACAAATTGCCGAAAACTCCTACATATTGAATATATAATCCTTTGTTGAAGTATCAGTATTTTTTATTTATTGGTTATCTTGAAATTTTAAGCATTATCAATCCATGTATCGATCAAATAGGTAGTTAGTTAATTTTACCTTCTTAAAGTCATTTCTACTCGAAGAACCTTAGGAAAATTGCGACTTTTGTATAGATAACACTATGTTGATGTATGATCATTTTTTTATTTATTATTACGCTTCAAATAATAGCTAGAGTCAAGTTAAGGATCACTGCAAATGTTTTGCGCGGTGATCAAATAGGTAGTTAGGCATTTTTTTGTCATATTACGCTCATTTCTGTTAGACGAATTGCCGAAAACTCCTACCTATTGAATATATAATCCTTTGTTGAAGTACCCAAATTTTTTATTTATTAGTTATCTTTAAATATTAAGCATTGCCAATCCATGTATCGATCAAATAGGTAGTTTGTTAATTTGACCTTTTTAAGTCATTTCTACTCGAAGAACCTTAGGAAAATTGCGACTTTTGTATAGATAACACTATGTTGACGTATGATCATTTTTTTTATTAATTATTACACTTCAAATTACCGGTAGAGTCAAGTTAAGGATCACTGCAAATTTTTTGCGCGGCGATCAAATAGGTTGTTTGGCATTTTTTGTCATATTTTGCGCAATTCTGTATGACGAATTGCCGAAAACTCCCACCTATTGAATATATATTCCTTTGTTGAAGTACCCTATTTTTTATTTATTAGTTATCTTTAAATATTAAGCATTGCCAATCCATGTATCGATCAAATAGGTAGTTAGTTAATTTGACCTTCTTAAAATCATTTCTAGTCGAAGAACCTTAGGAAAATTGCGACTTTTGTATAGATAACACTATGTTGATGTATGATCATTTTTTTATTAATTATTATGCTTCAAATAATAGCTAGAGTCAAGTTAAGGATCACTGTAAATGTTTTGTGCGGCGATCAAATAGGTAGTTAGGAATTTTTTGTCATATTATGCTCATTTCTGTTTGACGAATTGCCGAAAACTCCTACCTATTGAATATATAATCCTTTGTTGAAGTACCCTAATTTTTTATTTATTAGTTATCTTTAAATATTAAGCATTGCCAATCCATGTATCGATCAAATAGGTAGTTAGTTAATTTGACCTTCTTAAAGTCATTTCTACTCGAAGAACCTTAGGAAAATTGCGACTTTTGTATAGTTAACACTATGTTGATGTATGCTCATTTTTTTACAAATTATTACGCTTCAAATAATAGCAAGAGTCAAGTTAAGGATGACTGCAAATGTTTTGCGCGTCGATCAAATAGGTAGTTAGGCATTTTTTGTCATATTTTGCTCATTTCTGTTTGACAAATTGCCGAAAACTCCTACATATTGAATATATAATCCTTTGTTGAAGTATCCGTATTTTTTATTTATTAGTTATCTTGAAATTTTAAGCATTGTCAATCCATGTATCGATCAAATAGGTAGTTAGTTAATTTTACCTTCTTAAAGTCATTTCTACTCGAAGAACCCTAGGAAAATTGCGACTTTTGTATAGATAACACTATGTTGATGTATGATCATTTTTTTATTTATTATTACGCTTCAAATAATAGCTAGAGTCAAGTTAAGGATCACTGCAAATGTTTTGCGCGGTGATCAAATAGGTAGTTAGGCATTTTTTGTCATATTACGCTCATTTCTGTTAGACGAATTGCCGAAAACTCCTACCTATTGAATATATAATCCTTTGTTGAAGTACCCAAATTTTTTATTTATTAGTTATCTTTAAATATTAAGCATTGCCAATCCATGTATCGATCAAATAGGTAGTTTGTTAATTTGACATTTTTAAGTCATTTCTACTCGAAGAACCTTAGGAAAATTGTAACTTTTGTATAGATAACACTATGTTGATGTATAATCATTTTTTTATTTATTATTACGCTTCAAATAATAGCTAGAGTCAAGTTAAGGATCACTGCAAATGTTTTGCGCGGCGATCAAATAGGTAGTTAGGCATTTTTTGTCATATTACGCTCATTTCTGTTTGACGAATTGCCAAAAACTCCCACCTATTGAATATATAATCCTTTGTTGAAGTACCCTATTTTTTTATTTATTAGTTATCTTTAAATATTAAGCATTGCCAACCCATGTATCGATCAAATATGTAGTTATATAATTTGACCTTCTTAAAGTCATTTCTACTCGAAGAACCTTAGGAAAATTGCGACTTTTGTATAGATAACACTATGTTGATGTATGATCATTTTTTTATTAATTATTATGCTTCAAATAATAGCTAGAGTCAAGTTAAGGATCACTGTAAATGTTTTGTGCGGCGATCAAATAGGTAGTTTGGAATTTTTTGTCATATTATGCTCATTTCTGTTTGACGAATTGCCGAAAACTCCTACCTATTGAATATATATTCCTTTGTTGAAGTACCCTAATTTTTTATTTATTAGTTATCTTTAAATATTAAGCATTGCCAATCCATGTATCGATCAAATAGGTAGTTAGTTAATTTGACCTTCTTAAAGTCATTTCTACTCGAAGAACCTTAGGAAAATTGCGACTTTTGTATAGATAACACAATGTTGATGTATAATCATTTTTTTATTTATTATTACCCTTCAAATAATAGCTAGAGTCAAGTTAAGGATCACTGCAAATGTTTTGCGCGGCGATCAAATAGGTAGTTAGGCATTTTTTGTCATATTAGGCTCATTTCTGTTTGACGAATTGCCAAAAACTCCCACCTATTGAATATATATTCATTTGATGAAGTACCCTATTTTTTTATTTATTAGTTATCTTTAAATATTAAGCATTGCCAATCCATGTATCGATCAAATAGGTAGTTAGTTAATTTGACCTTCTTAAAATCATTTCTACTCGAAGAACCTTAGGAAAATTGCGACTTTTGTATAGTTAACACTATGTTGATGTATGATCATTTTTTTACAAATTATTACGCTTCAAATAATAGCAAGAGTCAAGTTAAGGATGACTGCAAATGTTTTGCGCGTCGATCAAATAGGTAGTTAGGCATTTTTTGTCATATTTTGCTCATTTCTGTTTGACAAATTGCCGAAAACTCCTACATATTGAATATATAATCCTTTGTTGAAGTATCCGTATTTTTTATTTATTAGTTATCTTGAAATTTTAAGCATTGTCAATCCATGTATCGATCAAATAGGTAGTTAGTTAATTTTACCTTCTTAAAGTCATTTCTACTCGAAGAACCCTAGGAAAATTGCGACTTTTGTATAGATAAAACTATGTTGATGTATGATCATTTTTTTATTTATTATTACGCTTCAAATAATAGCTAGAGTCAAGTTAAGGATCACTGCAAATGTTTTGCGCGGTGATCAAATAGGTAGTTAGGCATTTTTTGTCATATTACGCTCATTTCTGTTAGACGAATTGCCGAAAACTCCTACCTATTGAATATATAATCCTTTGTTGAAGTACCCAAATTTTTTATTTATTAGTTATCTTTAAATATTAAGCATTGCCAATCCATGTATCGATCAAATAGGTAGTTTGTTAATTTGACCTTTTTAAGTCATTTCTACTCGAAGAACCTTAGGAAAATTGTAACTTTTGTATAGATAACACTATGTTGATGTATAATCATTTTTTTATTTATTATTACGCTTCAAATAATAGCTAGAGTCAAGTTAAGGATCACTGCAAATGTTTTGCGCGGCGATCAAATAGGTAGTTACGCATTTTTTGTCATATTACGCTCATTTCTGTTTGACGAATTGCCAAAAACTCCCACCTATTGAATATATAATCCTTTGTTGAAGTACCCTATTTTTTTATTTATTAGTTATCTTTAAATATTAAGCATTGCCAACCCATGTATCGATCAAATATGTAGTTATATAATTTGACCTTCTTAAAGTCATTTCTACTCGAAGAACCTTAGGAAAGTTGCGACTTTTGTATAGATAACACTATGTTGATGTATTATCATTTTTTTATTAATTATTACGCTTCAAATAATAGCTAGAGTGAAGTTAAGGATCACTGCAAATGTTTTGCGCGGCGATCAAATAGGTAGTTAGGAATTTTTTGTCATATTATGCTCATTTCTGTTTGACGAATTGCCGAAAACTCCTACCTATTGAATATATAATCCTTTGTTGAAGTACCCTAATTTTTTATTTATTAGTTATCTTTAAATATTAAGCATTGCCAATCCATGTATCGATCAAATAGATAGTTAGTTAATTTGACCTTCTTAATGTCATTTCTACACGAAGAACCTTAGGAAAATTGCGACTTTTGTATAGATAACACTATGTTGATGTATAATCATTGTTTTATTTATTATTACCCTTCAAATAATAGCTAGAGTCAAGTTAAGGATCACCGCAAATGTTTTGCGCGGCGATCAAATAGGTAGTTAGGCATTTTTTGTCATATTAGGCTCATTTCTGTTTGACGAATTGCCAAAAACTCCCACCTATTGAATATATATTCCTTTGTTGAAGTACCCTATTTTTTTATTTATTAGTTATCTTTAAATATTAAGCATTGCCAATCCATGTATCGATCAAATAGGTAGTTAGTTAATTTGACCTTCTTAAAATCATTTCTAGTCGAAGAACCTTAGGAAAATTGCGACGTTTGTATAGATAACACTATGTTGATGTATGATCATTTTTTTATTAATTATTACGCTTCAAATAATAGCTAGAGTCAAGTTAAGGATCACTACAAATGTTTTGCGCGGCGATCAAATAGGTAGTTAGGAATTTTTTGTCATATTATTCTCATTTCTGTTTGACGAATTGCCGAAAACTCCTACCTATTGAATATATAATCCTTTGTTGAAGTACCCTAATTTTTTATTTATTAGTTATCTTTAAATATTAAGCATTGCCAATCCATGTATCGATCAAATAGGTAGTTAGTTAAATTGACCTTCTTAAAGTCATTTCTACTCGAAGAACCTTAGGAAAATTGCGACTTTTGTATAGATAACACAATGTTGATGTATAATCATTTTTTTATTTATTATTACCCTTCAAATAATAGCTAGAGTCAAGTTAAGGATCACTGCAAATGTTTTGCGCGGCGATCAAATAGGTAGTTAGGCATTTTTTGTCATATTAGGCTCATTTCTGTTTGACGAATTGCCAAAAACTCCCACCTATTGAATATATATTCCTTTGTTGAAGTACCCTATTTTTTTATTTATTAGTTATCTTTAAATATTAAGCAATGCCAATCCATGTATCGATCAAATAGGTAGTTAGTTAATTTGACCTTCTTAAAATCATTTCTTCTCGAAGAACCTTAGGAAAATTGCGACTTTTGTATAGATAACACTATGTTGATGTATGATCATTTTTTTACAAATTATTACGCTTCAAATAATAGCTAGAGTCAAGTTAAGGATGACTGCAAATGTTTTGCGCGTCGATCAAATAGGTAGTTAGGCATTTTTTTGTCATATTTTGCTCATTTCTGTTTGACAAATAGCCGAAAACTCCTACATATTGAATATATAATCCTTTGTTGAAGTATCCGTATTTTTTATTTATTAGTTATCTTGACATTTTAAGCATTGTCAATCCATGTATCGATCAAATAGGTAGTTAGTTAATTTTACCTTCTTAAAGTCATTTCTACTCGAAGAACCTTAGGAAAATTGCGACTTTTGTATAGATAACACTATGTTGATGTATGATCATTTTTTTATTTATTATTACGCTTCAAATAATAGCTAGAGTCAAGTTAAGGATCACTGCAAATGTTTTGCGCGGTGATCAAATAGGTAGTTAGGCATTTTTTGTCATATTACGCTCATTTCTGTTAGACGAATTGCCGAAAACTCCTACCTATTGAATATATAATCCTTTGTTGAAGTACCCAAATTTTTTATTTATTAGTTATCTTTAAATATTAAGCATTGCCAATCCATGTATCGATCAAATAGGTAGTTTGTTAATTTGACCTTTTTAAGTCATTTCTACTCGAAGAACCTTAGGAAAATTGTAACTTTTGTATAGATAACACTATGTTGATGTATGATCATTTTTTTATTTATTATTACGCTTCAAATAATAGCTAGAGTCAAGTTAAGGATCACTGCAAATGTTTTGCGCGGCGATCAAATAGGTAGTTAGGCATTTTTTTGTCATATTAGGCTCATTTCTATTTGACGAATTGCCAAAAAACTCCCACCTATTGAATATATAATCCTTTGTTGAAGTACCCTATTTTTTTATTTATTAGTTATCTTTAAATATTAAGCATTGCCAACCCATGTATCGATCAAATATGTAGTTATTTAATTTGACCTTCTTAAAGTCATTTCTACTCGAAGAACCTTAGGAAAGTTGCGACTTTTGTATAGATAACACTATGTTGATGTATGATCATTTTTTTATTAATTATTACGCTTCAAATAATAGCTAGAGTCAAGTTAAGGATCAGTGCAAATGTTTTGCGCGGCGATCAAATAGGTAGTTAGGCATTTTTTGTCATATTAGGCTCATTTCTATTTGACGAATTGCCAAAAACTCCCACCTATTGAATATATAATCCTTTGTTGAAGTACCCTATTTTTTTATTTATTAGTTATCTTTAAATATTAAGCATTGCCAACCCATGTATCGATCAAATATGTAGTTATTTAATTTGACCTTCTTAAAGTCATTTCTACTCGAAGAACCTTAGGAAAGTTTCGACTTTTGTATAGATAACACTATGTTGATGTATGATCATTTTTTATTAATTATTACGCTTCAAATAATAGCTAAAGTCAAGTTAAGGATCACTGCAAATGTTTTGCGCGGCGATCAAATAGGTAGTTAGGCATTTTTTGTCATATTATACTCATTTCTGTTTGACGAATTGCCGAAAACTCCTACCTATTGAATATATAATCCTTTGTTGAAGTACCCTAATTTTTTATTTATTAGTTATCTTTAAATATTAAGCATTGCCAATCCAAGTATCGATCAAATAGATAGTTAGTTAATTTGACCTTCTTAATGTCATTTCTACATGAAGAACCTTAGGAAAATTGCGACTTTTGTATAGATAACACTATGTTGACGTATGATCATTTTTTTTTGGATAACACTAGGTTGTTTGGCATTTTTTGTCATATTTTGCGCAATTCTGTATGACGAATTGCCGAAAACTCCTACCTATTGAATATATAATCCTTTGTTGAAGTACTCTAATTTTTTATTTATTAGTTATCTTGAAATAATAAGCATTGTCAATCCATGTATCGATCAAATAGGTAGTTAGTTAATTTGACCTTCCTAAAGTCTTTTCTACTCGAAGAACGTTAGGAAAATTACGACTTTTGTATAGATAACACTATGTTGATGTATGATCATTTTTTTATTTAGTATTACGTTTCAAATAATAGCTAGAGTCAAGTTAAGGATCACTGCAAATGTTTTGCGCGGCAATCAAATAGGTAGTTAGGCATTTTTTGTTATATTACGCTCATTTCTGTTTGACCAATTGCCGAAAGTTCCTACCTATTGAATATATAATCCTTTGTTGAAGTACATTAATTTTTTATTTATTAGTTATCTTGAAATATTAAGCATTGTCAATCCATGTATCGATCAAATAGGTAGTTAGTTAATTTGACCTTCATAAAGTCATTTCAACTCGAACAACCTTAGGAAAATTGCGACATTTGTATTGATAACTCTATGTTAATGTATGATCATTTTTTTATTAATTATTACGCTTCAAATATTAGCTAGAGTCAAGTTAAGGATCACCGCAAATGTTTTGCGTGGCGATCAAATAGGTTGTTAGGCATTTTTTGTCATATTTTGCTCATTTCTGTTTGACGAATTGCCGAAAACTCCTACCTATTGAATATATAATCCATTGTTGAAGTATCCTAATTTTTTATTTATTAGTTATCTTGAAATATTAAGCATTGTCAATCTATGTATCGATCAAATAGGTAGTTAGTTAATTTGACCTTCTTAATGTCATTTCTACTCGAACAACCTTAGGAAAATTGCGACTTTTGTATAGATAACACTATGTTGATGTATGATCATTTTTTTATTAATTATTACGCTTCAAATAATAGCTAGAGTCAAGTTAAGGATCACTGCAAATGTTTTGCGCGGTGATCAAATAGGTAGTTCGGCATTTTTTGTCATATTTTGCTCATTTCTGTTTGACGAATTACCGAAAACTCCATCCTATTGAATATATAATCCTTTGTTGAAGGATCGTAATTTTTTATTTAGTAGTTATCTTGAAATTTTAAGCATTGTCAATCCATGTATCGATCAAATAGGTAGTTAGTTAGTTATACCTTCTTAAAGACATTTCTACTCGAAAAACCTTATGAAAATTGCGACTTTTGTATAGATAACACTATGTTGATGTATAATCATTTTTTTATTTACTATTACGCTTCAAATAATAGCTAGAGTCAAGTTAAGGATCACTGCAAATGTTTTGCGCGGCGATCAAATAGGTAGTTAGGCATTTTTTGTAATATTAGGCTCATTTCGGTTTGACGAATTGCCGAAAACTCCCACCTATTGAATATATAATCCTTTGTTGCAGTACCATAATTTTTTATTTATTAGTTTTCTTGAAATATTAAGCAATGTCAATCAACGTATCGATCAAATAGGTTGTTAATTAATTTGACCTTCTTAAGGTCATTTCTACTCGAAGAACCTTAGGAAAATTGCGACTTTTGAATAGATAACACTATGTTGACGTATGATCATTTTTTTATTAATTATTACGCTTCAAATAATAGCTAGAGTCAAGTTAAGGATCACTGCAAATGTTTTGCGCTGCGATCAAATAGGTAGTTAGGCATTTTTTGTCATATTTTGCTCATTTCTGTATGACGAATTGCCGAAAACTCCTACATATTGAATATATAATCCTTTGTTGAAATATCCTTATTTTTTATTTATTAGTTATCTTTAAATTTTAAGCATTGTCAATCCATGTATCGATCAAATAGGTAGTTAGTTAATTTTACCTTCTTAAAGTCATTTCTACTCGAAGAACCTTAGGAAAATTGCGACTTTTGTATAGATAACACTATGTTGATGTATGATCATTTTTTTATTTATTATTACGCTTCAAATATTAGCTAGAGTCAAGTTAAGGATCACCGCAAATGTTTTGCGCGGCGATCAAATAGGTTGTTAGGCATTTTTTGTCATATTTTGCTCATTTCTGTTTGACGAATTGCCGAAAACTCCTACCTATTGAATATATAATCCATTGTTGAAGTATCCTAATTTTAAATTTATTAGTTATCTTGAAATATTAAGCATTGTCAATCCATGTATCGATCAAATAGGTAGTTAGTTAATTTGACCTTCTTAATGTCATTTCTACTCGAACAACCTTAGGAAAATTGCGACTTTTGTATAGATAACACTATGTTGATGTATGATCATTTTTATATTAATTATTACGCTTCAAATAATAGCTAGAGTCAAGTTAAGGGTCACTGCAAATGTTTTGCGCGGCGATCAATTAGGTAGTTAGGCATTTTTTGTCATATTATGCTCATTTCTGTTTGACCAATTGCCGAAAACTCCTACCTATAGAATATATAATCCTTTGTTGAAGTACCTTAATTTTTTTATTTATTCGTTATCTTGAAATATTAAGCATTGTCAATCCATGTATCGATCAAATAGGTAGTTAGTTAATTTGACCTTCATAAAGTCATTTCTACTCGAAGAACCTTAGGAAAATTGCGACTTTTGTATAGATAACACTATGTTGATGTATGATCATTTTTTTATTTATTATTACGCTTCAAATATTAGCTAGAGTCAAGTTAAGGATCACCGCAAATGTTTTGCGCGGCGATCAAATAGGTTGTTAGGCATTTTTTGTCATATTTTGCTCATTTCTGTTTGACGAATTACCGAAAACTCCATCCTATTGAATATATAATCCTTTGTTGAAGGATCCTAATTTTTTATTTATTAGTTATCTTGAAATTTTAAGCATTGTCAATCCATGTATCGATCAAATAGGTAGTTAGTTAGTTATACCTTCTTAAAGACATTTCTACTCGAAAAACCTTATGAAAATTGCGACTTTTGTATAAATAACACTATGTTGATGTATAATCATTTTTTTATTTACTATTACGCTTCAAATAATAGCTAGAGTCAAGTTAAGGATCACTGCAAATGTTTTGCGCGGCGATCAAATAGGTAGTTAGGCATTTTTTTTGGATAACACTAGGTTGTTTGGCATTTTTTGTCATATTTTGCGCAATTCTGTATGACGAATTGCCGAAAACTCCTACCTATTGAATATATAATCCTTTGTTGAAGTACTCTAATTTTTTATTTATTAGTTATCTTGAAATAATAAGCATTGTCAATCAATGTATCGATCAAATAGGTTGTTAATTAATTTGACCTTCTTAAGGTCATTTCTACTCGAAGAACCTTAGGAAAATTGCGACTTTTGAATAGATAACACTATGTTGACGTATGATCATTTTTTTATTAATTATTACGCTTCAAATAATAGCTAGAGTCAAGTTAAGGATCACTGCAAATGTTTTGTGCGGCGATCAAATAGGTAGTTAGGCATTTTTTGTCATATTTTGCTCATTTCTGTAAGACGAATTGCCGAAAACTCCTACATGTTGAATATATAATCCTTTGTTGAAATATCCTTATTTTTTATTTATTAGTTATCTTGAAATTTTAAGCATTGTCATTCCATGTATCGATCAAATAGGTTGTTAGTTAATTTTACCTTCTTAAAGTCATTTCTACTCGAAGAACCTTAGGAAAATTGCGACTTTTGTATAGATAACACTATGTTGATGTATGATCATTTTTTTATTAATTATTACGCTTCAAATAATAGCTAGAGTCAAGTTAAGGATCACTGCAAATGTTTTGCGCGGCGATCAAATAGGTAGTTAGGAATTTTTTGTCATATTACGCTCATTTCTATTTGACGAATTGCGGAAAACTCCTACCTATTGAATATATAATCCTTTGTTGAAGTACCCTATTTTTTATTTATTAGTTATCTTTAAATATTAAGCATTGCCAATCCATGTATCGATCATATAGGTAGTTAGTTAATTTTACCTTCTTAAAGTCATTTCTACTCGAAGAACCTTAGGAAAATTGCGACTTTTGTATAGATAACACTATGTTGATGTATGATCATTTTTTTATTAATTATTACGCTTCTAATAATAGCTAGAGTCAAGTTAAGGATCACTGCAAATGTTTTGCGCGGTGATCAAATAGGTAGTTAGGCATTTTTTGTCATATTTTGCTCATTTCTGTTTGACGAATTACCGAAAACTCCATCCTATTGAATATATAATCCTTTGTTAAAGGATCCTAATTTTTTATTTATTAGTTATCTTGAAATTTTAAGCATTGTCAATCCATGTATCGATCAAATAGGTAGTTAGTTAGTTATACCTTCTTAAAGACATTTCTACTCGAAAAACCTTATGAAAATTGCGACATTTGTATAGATAACACTATGTTGATGTATAATCATTTTTTTATTTACTATTACGCTTCAAATAATAGCTAGAGTCAAGTTAAGGATCACTGCAAATGTTTTGCGCGGCGATCAAATAGGTAGTTATGCATTTTTTGTAATATTAGGCTCATTTCGGTTTGACGAATTGCCGAAAACTCCCACCAATTGAATATATAATCCTTTGTTGCAGTACCCTAATTTTTTATTTATTAGTTTTCTTGAAATATTAAGCATTGTCAATCAATGTATCGATCAAATAGGTTGTTAATTAATTTGACCTTCTTAAGGTCATTTCTACTCGAAGAACCTTAGGAAAATTGCGACTTTTGAATAGATAACACTATGTTGACGTATGATCATTTTTTTATTAATTATTACGCTTCAAATAATAGCTAGAGTCAAGTTAAGGATCACTGCAAATGTTTTGCGCGGCGATCAAATAGGTAGTTAGGCATTTTTTGTCATATTTTGCTCATTTCTGTATGACGAATTGCCGAAAACTCCTACATATTGAATATATAATCCTTTGTTGAAATATCCTTATTTTTTATTTATTAGTTATCTTGAAATTTTAAGCATTGTCAATCCTTGTATCGATCAAATAGGTAGTTAGTTAATTTTACCTTCTTAAAGTCATTTCTACTCGAAGAACCTTAGGAAAATTGTGACTTTTGTATAGATAACACTATGTTGATGTATAATAATTTTTTTACTTAATATTACGCTTCAAATAATAGCTAGAGTCAAGTTAAGGATCACTGCAAATGTTTTGCACGGCGATCAAACAGGTAGTTAGGCATTTTTTGTCATATTTTGCTCATTTCTGTTTGACGAATTGCCGAAAACTCCTACATATTGAATATATAATCCTTTGTTGAAGTATCCTTATTTTTATTTATTAGTTATCTTGAAATTTTAAGCATTGTCAATCCATGTATCGATCAAATAGGTAGTTAGTTAATTTTAACTTCTTAAAGTCATTTCTACTCGAAGAACTTTAGGAAAATTGCGACTTTTGTATAGATAACACTATGTTGATGTATGATCCTTTTTTATTTATTATTACGCTTCAAATAATAGCTAGAGTCAAGTTAAGGTCACTGCAAATGTTTTGCGCGGCGATCAAATAGGTAGTTAGGAATTTTTTGTCATATTACGCTCATTTCTGTTTGACGAATTGCCGAAAACTCCTACCTATTGAATATATAATCCTTTGTTGAAGTACCCTATTTTTTTATTTATTAGTTATCTTGAAATTTTAAGCATTGTCAATCCATGTATCGATCAAATAGGTAGTTAGTTAATTTTACCTTCTTAAAGTCATTTCTACTCAAAGAACCATAGGAAAATTGCGACTTTTGTATAGATAACACTATGTTGATGTAGGATAATTTTTTTATTTATTATTACGCTTCAAATAATAATTAGAGTCAAGTTAATGATCACTGCAAATGTTTTGCGCGGCGATCAAACAGGTAGTTAGGAATTTTTTGTCATATTACGCTCATTTCTATTTGACGAATTGCCGAAAACTCCTACCTATTGAATATATAATCCTTTGTTGAAGTACCCTATTTTTTTATTTATTAGTTATCTTTAAATATTAAGCATTGCCAATCCATGTATCGATCAAATAGGTAGTTAGTTAATTTGACCTTCTTAATGTCATTTCTACTCGAACAACCTTAGGAAAATTGCGACTTTTGTATAGATAACACTATGTTGATGTATGATCATTTTTTTATTAATTATTACGCTTCAAATAATAGCTAGAATCAAGTTAAGGATCACTGCAAATGTTTTGCGCGGTGATCAAATAGGTAGTTCGGCATTTTTTGTCATATTTTGCTCATTTCTGTTTGACGAATTACCGAAAACTCCATCCTATTGAATATATAATCCTTTGTTAAAGGATCCTAATTTTTTATTTATTAGTTATCTTGAAATTTTAAGCATTGTCAATCCATGTATCGATCAAATAGGTAGTTAGTTAGTTATACCTTCTTAAAGACATTTCTACTCGAAAAACCTTATGAAAATTGCGACTTTTGTATAGATAACACTATGTTGATGTATAATCATTTTTTTATTTACTATTACGCTTCAAATAATAGCTAGAGTCAAGTTAAGGATCACTGCAAATGTTTTGCGCGGCGATCAAATAGGTAGTTAGGCATTTTTTGTAATATTAGGCTCATTTCGGTTTGACGAATTGCCGAAAACTCCCACCAATTGAATATATAATCCTTTGTTGCAGTACCCTAATTTTTTATTTATTAGTTTTCTTGAAATATTAAGCATTGTCAATCAATGTATCGATCAAATAGGTTGTTAATTAATTTGACCTTCTTAAGGTCATTTCTACTCGAAGAACCTTAGGAAAATTGCGACTTTTGAATAGATAACACTATGTTGACGTATGATCATTTTTTTATTAATTATTACGCTTCAAATAATAGCTAGAGTCAAGTTAAGGATCACTGCAAATGTTTTGCGCGGCGATCAAATAGGTAGTTAGGCATTTTTTGTCATATTTTGCTCATTTCTGTATGACGAATTGCCGAAAACTCCTACATATTGAATATATAATCCTTTGTTGAAATATCCTTATTTTTTATTTATTAGTTTTCTTGAAATTTTAAGCATTGTCAATCCATGTATCGATCAAATAGGTAGTTAGTTAATTTTACCTTCTTAAAGTCATTTCTACTCGAAGAACCTTAGGAAAATTGTGACTTTTGTATAGATAACACTATGTTGATGTATAATCATTTTTTTATTTAATATTACGCTTCAAATAATAGCTAGAGTCAAGTTAAGGATCACTGCAAATGTTTTGCACGGCGATCAAACAGGTAGTTAGGCATTTTTTGTCATATTTTGCTCATTTCTGTTTGACGAATTGCCGAAAACTCCTACATATTGAATATATAATCCTTTGTTGAAGTATCCTTATTTTTATTTATTAGTTATCTTGAAATTTTAAGCATTGTCAATCCATGTATCGATCAAATAGGTAGTTAGTTAATTTTAACTTCTTAAAGTCATTTCTACTCGAAGAACTTTAGGAAAATTGCGACTTTTGTATAGATAACACTATGTTGATGTATGATCCTTTTTTATTTATTATTACGCTTCAAATAATAGCTAGAGTCAAGTTAAGGTAACTGCAAATGTTTTGCGCGGCGATCAAATAGGTAGTTAGGAATTTTTTGTCATATTACGCTCATTTCTGTTTGACGAATTGCCGAAAACTCCTACCTATTGAATATATAATCCTTTGTTGAAGTACCCTATTTTTTTATTTATTAGTTATCTTGAAATTGTAAGCATTGTCAATCCATGAATCGATCAAATAGGTAGTTAGTTAATTTTACCTTCTTAAAGTCATTTCTACTCAAAGAACCATAGGAAAATTGCGACTTTTGTATAGATAACACTATGTTGATGTAGGATAATTTTTTTATTTATTATTATGCTTCAAATAATAATTAGAGTCAAGTTAAGGATCACTGCAAATGTTTTGCGCGGCGATCAAATAGGTAGTTAGGCATTTTTTGTCATATTATGCTCATTTCTGTTTGACGAATTGCCAAAAACTCCCACCTGTTGAATATATATTCCTTTGTTGAAGTACCCAATTTTTTCATTTATTAGTTATCTTTAAATATTAAGCATTGCCAATCCATGTATCGATCAAATATGTAATTAGTTAATTTGACCTTCTTAAAGTCATTTCTACTCGAAGAACCTTAGGAAAATTGCGACTTTTGTATAGATAACACTATGTTGATGTATGATCATTTTTTTATTAATTATTACGCTTCAAATAATAGCTAGAGTCTAGTTAAGGATCACTGCAAATGTTTTGCGCGGCGATCAAATATGTAGTTAGGCATTTTTTGTCATATTTTGCTCATTTCTGTTTGACGAATTGCCGAAAACTCCTACATATTGAATATATAATCCTTTGTTGAAGTATCCTTATTTTTTATTTATTAGTTATCTTGAAATTTTAAGCATTGTCAATCCATGTATCGATCAAATAGGTAGTTAGTTAATTTTACCTTCTTAAAGTCATTTCTACTCGAAGAACCTTAGGAAAATTGCGACTTTTGAATAGATAACACTATGTTGATGTATGATCATTTTTTTATTTATTTTTACGCTTCAAATAATAGCTAGAGTCCAGTTAAGGATCAGTGCAAATGTTTTGCGCGGCGATCAAATAGGTAGTTAGGCATTTTTTGTCATATTATGCTCATTTCTGTTTGACGAATTGCCGAAAACTCCTACCTATTGAATATATAATCCTTTGTTGAAGTACCCTAATTTTTTATTTTATTAGTTATCTTTAAATATTAAGCATTGCCAATCTATGTATCGATCAGATAGGTAGTTAGTTAATTTGACCTTTTTAAGTCATTTCTACTCGAAGAACCTTAGGAAAATTGCGACTTTTGTATAGATAACACTATGTTGATGTATAATCATTTTTTTATTTATCATTACGCTTCAAATAATAGCTAGAGTCAAGTTAAGGATCACTGCAAATGATTTGCGCGGCGATCAAATAGGTAGTTAGGCATTTTTTGTCATATTAGGCTCATTTTTGTTTGACGAATTGCCAAAAACTCCCACCTATTGAATATATAATCCTTTGTTGAAGTACCCTATTTTTTTATTTATTAGTTATCTTTAAATATTAAGCATTGCCAATCCATGTATCGATCAAATAGGTAGTTAGTTAATTTGACTTTCTTAATGTCATTTCTACTCGAAGAACCTTAGGAAAATTGCGACTTTTGTATAGATAACACTATGTTGATGTATGATCATTTTTTTATTAATTATTACGCTTCAAATAATAGCTAGAGTCAAGTTAAGGATCACTGCAAATGTTTTGCGCGGTGATCAAATAGGTAGTTAGGCATTTTTTGTCATATTTTGCTCATTTCTGTTTGACGAATTACCGAAAACACCTACCTATTGAATATATAATCCTTTGATGAAGTATCCTAATTTTTTATTTATTAGTTATCTTGATATTTTAAGCATTGTCAATCCATGTATCGATCAAATAGGGAGTTAGTTAATTATACCTTCTTAAAGACATTTCTACTCGAAAAACCTTATGAAAATTGCGGCTTTTGTATAGATAACAGTATGTTGATGTATGATCATTTTTTATTTATTATTACGCTTCAAATAATAGCTAGAGTCAAGTTAAGGATCACTGTAAATGTTTTGCGCGGCGATCAAATAGGTAGTTAGGCATTGTTTGTCATATTATGCTCATTTCTGTTTAACGAATTGCCGAAACCTCCTACCTATTGAATATATAATCCTTTGTTGAAGTACCCTATTTTTTTATTTATTAGTTATCTTTAAATATTAAGCATTGCCAATCCATGTATCGATCAAATAGGTAGTTAGTTAATTTAAACTTCTTAAAGTCATTTCCACTCGAAGAACCTTAGGAAAATTGCGACTTTTGTATAGATAACACTATGTTGATGTATGATCATTTTTTTATTAATTATTATGCTTCAAATAATAGCTAGAGTCATGTTAAGGATCACTGCAAATGTTTTGCACGGCGATCAAATAGGTAGTTAGGCATTTTTTGTCATATTTTGCTCATTTCTGTTTGACGAATTGCCGAAAACTCCTACATATTGAATATATAATCCTTTGTTGAAGTATCCTTATTTTTTATTTATTAGTTATCTTGAAATTTTAAGCATTGTCAATCCATGTATCGATCAAATAGGTAGTTAGTTAATTTTACTATCTTAAAGTCATTTCTACTCGAAGAACCTTAGGAAAATTGCGACTTTTGAATAGATAACACTATGTTGATGTATGATCATTTTTTTATTTATTATTACGCATCAAATAATAGCTAGAGTCCAGTTAAGGATCAGTACAAATGTTTTGCGCGGCGATCAAATAGGTAGTTAGCAATTTTTTGTCATATTATGCTCATTTCTGTTTGACGAATTGCCGAAAACTCCTACCTATTGAATATATAATCCTTTGTTGAAGTACCCTATTTTTTTATTTATTAGTTATCTTTAAATATTAAGCATTGCCAATCCATGTATCGATCAAATAGGTAGTTAGTTAATTTAAATTTCTTAAAGTCATTTCCACTCGAAGAACCATAGGAAAATTGCGACTTTTGTATAGATAACACTATGTTGATGTATGATCATTTTTTTATTAATTATTATGCTTCAAATAATAGCTAGAGTCATGTTAAGGATCACTGCAAATGTTTTGCACGGCGATCAAATAGGTAGTTAGGCATTTTTTGTCATATTTTGCTCATTTCTGTTTGACGAATTGCCGAAAACTCCTACATATTGAATATATAATCCTTTGTTGAAGTATCCTTATTTTTTGTTTATTAGTTATCTTGAAATTTTAAGCATTGTCAATCCATGTATCGATCAAATAGGTAGTTAGTTAATTTTACCTTCTTAAAGTCATTTCTACTCCAAGAACCTTGGGAAAATTGCGACTTTTGTATAGATAACACTATGTTGATGTATGAAATTTTTTTATTTATTTTTACCCTTCAAATAATAATTATAGTCAAGTTAAGGATCACTGCAATTGTTTTGCGCGGCGATCAAATAGGTAGTTAGGCTTTTTTTGTCATATTATGCTCATTTCTGTTTGACGAATTGGCGAAAATTCCTACCTATTGAATATATAATCCTTTGTTGAGGTACCCTAATTTTTTATTTATTAGTTATCTTTAAATATTAAGCATTTCCAATCCATGTATCGATCAAATAGGTAGTTAGTTAATTTGACCTTCTTAAAGTCATTTCTACTCGAAGAACCTTAGGAAAATTGCGACTTTTGTATAGATAACACTATGTTGATGTATAATCATTTTTTTATTTATTATTACGCTTCAAATAATAGCTAGAGTCAAGTTAAGGATCACTGCAAATGTTTTGCACGGCGATCAAATAGGTAGTTAGGCATTTTTTGTCATATTAGGCTCATTTCTGTTTGACGAATTGCCAAAAACTCCCACCTATTGAATATATATTCCTTTGTTGAAGTACCCAATTTTTTTATTTATTAGTTATCTTTAAAGATTAATCATTGCCAATCCATGTATCGATCAAATAGGTAGTTAGTTAATTTAAACTTCTTAAAGTCATTTCCACTCGAAGAACAATAGGAAAATTGCGACTTTTGTATAGATAACACTATGTTGATGTATGATCATTTTTTTATTAATTATTATGCTTCAAATAATAGCTAGAGTCATGTTAAGGATCACTGCAAATGTTTTGCACGGCGATCAAATAGGTAGTTAGGCATTTTTTGTCATATTAGGCTCATTTCTGTTTGACGAATTGCCAAAAACTCCCACCTATTGAATATATATTCCTTTGTTGAAGTACCCAATTTTTTTATTTATTAGTTATCTTTAAAGATTAAGCATTGCCAATCCATGTATCGATCAAATAGGTAGTTAGTTAATTTAAACTTCTTAAAGTCATTTCCACTCGAAGAACCATAGGAAAATTGCGACTTTTGTATAGATAACACTATGTTGATGTATGATCATTTTTTTATTAATTATTATGCTTCAAATAATAGCTAGAGTCATGTTAAGGATCACTGCAAATGTTTTGCACGGCGATCAAATAGGTAGTTAGGCATTTTTTTGTCATATTTTGCTCATTTCTGTTTGACGAATTGCCGAAAACTCCTACATAATGAATATATAATCCTTTGTTGAAGTATCCTTATTTTTTATTTATTAGTTATCTTGAAATTTTTAGCATTGTCAATCCATGTATCGATCAAATAGGTAGTTAGTTAATTTTACCATCTTAAAGTCATTTCTACTCGAAGAACCTTAGGAAAATTGCGACTTTTGAATAGATAACACTATGTTGATGTGTGAAAATTTTTTTATTTATTTTTACGCTTCAAATAATAATTAGAATCAAGTTAAGGATCACTGCAATTGTTTTATGCGGCGATCAAATAGGTAGTTAGGCTTTTTTTGTCATAATATGCTCATTTCTGTTTGACGAATTTGCGAAAACTCCTACCTATTGAATATATAATCCTTTGTTGAGGTACCCTAATTTTTTATTTATTAGTTATCTTTAAATATTAAGCATTGCCAATCCATGTATCGATCAAATAGGTAGTTAGTTAATTTGACCTTCTTAAAGTCATTTCTACTCGAAGAACCTTAGGAAAATTGCGACTTTTGTATAGATAACACTATGTTGATGTATAATCAGTTTTTTATTTATTATTACGCTTCAAATAATAGCTAGAGTCAAGTTAAGGATCACTGCAAATGTTTTGCGCGGCGATCAAATAGGTAGTTAGGCATTTTTTGTCATATTAGGCTCATTTCTGTTTGACGAATTGCCAAAAACTCCCACCTATTGAATATATAATCCTTTGTTGAAGTACCCTATTTTTTTAATTATTGGTTGTCTTTAAATATTAAGCATTGCCAGTCCATGTATCGATCAAATAGGTAGTTATTTAATTTGACCTTCTTAAAGTCATTTCTACTCGAAGAACCTTAGGAAAATTGCGACTTTTGTATAGATAACACTATGTTGATGTATGATCATTTTTTTATTAATTATTACGCTTCAAATAATAGCTAGAGTCAAGTTAAGGATCACAGCAAATGTTTTGCGCGGCGATCAAATTGGTAGTTAGGCATTTTTTGTCATATTTTGCTCATTTCTATTTGACGAATTGCCGAAAACTCCTACATATTGAATATATAATCCTTTGTTGAAGTATCCTTATTTTTTATTTATTAGTTATCTTGAAATTTTAAGCATTGTCAATCCATGTATCGATCAAATAGGTAGTTAGTTAATTTTACCATCTTAAAGTCATTTCTACTCGAAGAACCTTAGGAAAATTGCGACTTTTGTATAGATAACACTATGTTGATGTATGATCATTTTTTTATTTATTATTACGCTTCAAATAATAGCTAGAGTCCAGTTAAGGATCAGTACAAATGTTTTGCGCGGCGATCAAATAGGTATTTAGGCATTTTTTGTCATATTATGCTCATTTCTGTTTGACGAATTGCCGAAAACTCCTACCTATTGAATATATAATCCTTTGTTGAAGTACCCTAATTTTTTATTTATTAGTTATCTTTAAATATTAAGCATTGCCAATCCATGTATCGATCAGATAGGTAGTTAGTTAATTTGATCTTTTTAAGTCATTTCTACTCGAAGAACCTTAGGAAAATTGCGACTATTGTATAGATAACACTATGTTGATGTATAATCAGTTTTTTATTTATTATTACGCTTCAAATAATAGCTAGAGTCAAGTTAAGGATCACTGCAAATGTTTTGCACGGCGATCAAATAGGTAGTTAGGCATTTTTTGTCATATTAGGCTCATTTCTGTTTGACGAATTGCCAAAAACTCCCACCTATTGAATATATAATCCTTTGTTGAAGTATCCTATTTTTTTATTTATTAGTTATCTTTAAATATTAAGCATTGCCAATCCATGTATCGATCAAATATGTAGTTATTTAATTTGACCTTCTTAAAGTCATTTCTACTCGGAGAACCTTAGGAAAATTGCGACTTTTGTATAGATAATACTATGTTGATGTATGATCATTTTTTTATTAATTATTACGCTTCAAATAATAGCTAGAGTCAAGTTAAGGATCACTGCAAATGTTTTGCGCGGCGATCAAATAGGTAGTTAGGCATTTTTTGTCATATTATGCTCATTTCTGTTTGACGAATTGCCGAAAACTCCTACCTATTGAATATATAATCCTTTGTTGAAGTACCCTAATTTTTTATTTATTAGTTATCTTTAAATATTAAGCATTGCCAATCCATGTATCGATCAAATAGGTAGTTAGTTAATTTGACCTTCTTAATGTCATTTCTACTCGAAGAACCATAGGAAAATTGCGACTTTTGTATAGATAACACTATGTTGATGTATGATCATTTTTTTTATTAATTATTACGCTTCAAATAATAGTTAGAGTCAAGTTAAGGATCACTGCAAATGTTTTGCGCGGCGATCAAATAGGTAGTTAGGCATTTTTTGTCATATTTTGCTCATTTCTGTTTGACGAATTGCCGAAAACTCCTACATATTGAATATATAATCCTTTGTTGAAGTATCCTTATTTTTTATTTATTAGTTATCTTGAAATTTTAAGCATTGTCAATCCATGTATCGATCAAATATGTAGTTAGTTAATTTTACCATCTTAAAGTCATTTCTACTCGAAGAACCTTAGGAAAATTGCGACTTTTGAATAGATAACACTATGTTGATGTATGATCATTTTTTTATTTATTATTACGCTTCAAATAATAGCTAGAGTCCAGTTAAGGATCAGTGCAAATGTTTTGCGCGGCGATCAAATAGGTAGTTAGGCATTTTTTGTCATATTATGCTCATTTCTGTTTGACGAATTGCCGAAAACTCCTACCTATTGAATATATAATCCTTTGTTGAAGTACCCTATTTTTTTATTTATTAGTTATCTCTAAATATTAAGCATTGCCAATCCATGTATCGATCAGATAGGTAGTTAGTTAATTTGACCTTTTTAAGTCATTTCTACTCGAAGAACCTTAGGAAAATTTCGACCTTTGTATAGATAACACTATGTTGATGTATAATCAGTTTTTTATTTATTATTACGCTTCAAATAATAGCTAGAGTCAAGTTAAGGATCACTGCAAATGTTTTGCGCGGCGATCAAATAGGTAGTTAGGCATTTTTTGTCATATTAGGCTCATTTCTGTTTGACGAATTGCCAAAAACTCCCACCTATTGAATATATAATCCTTTGTTGAAGTACCCTATTTTTTGAATTATTAGTTATCTTTAAATATTAAGCATTGCCAATCCATGTATCGATCAAATAGGTAGTTATTTAATTTGACCTTCTTAAAGTCATTTCTACTCGAAGAACCTTAGGAAAATTGCGACTTTTGTATAGATAACACTATGTTGATGTATGATCATTTTTTTATTAATTATTACGCTTCAAATAATAGCTAGAGTCAAGTTAAGGATCACTGCAAATGTTTTGCGCGGCGATCAAATAGGTAGTTAGGCATTTTTTGTCATATTATGCTCATTTCCGTTTGACGAATTGCCGAAAACTCCTACCTATTGAATATATAATCCTTTGTTGAAGTACCCTAATTTTTTATTTATTAGTTATCTTTAAATATTAAGCATTGCCAATCCATGTATCGATTAGATAGGTAGTTAGTTAATTTGAACTTTTTAAGTCATTTCTACTCGAAGAACCTTAGGAAAATTGCGACTTTTGTATAGATAACACTATGTTGATGTATAATCAATTTTTTATTTATTATTACGCTTCAAATAATAGCTAGAGTCAAGTTAAGCATCACTGCAAATGTTTTGCGCGGCGATCAAATAGGTAGTTAGGCATTTTTTGTCATATTAGGCTCATTTCTGTTTGACGAATTGCCAAAAACTCCCACCTATTGAATATATAATCCTTTGTCGAAGTACCCCATTTTTTTATTTATTAGTTATCTTTAAATATTAAGCATTGCCAATCCATGTATCGATCAAATAGGTAGTTATTTAATTTGACCTTCTTAAAGTCATTTCTACTCGAAGAACCTTAGGAAAATTGCGACTTTTGTATAGATAACACTATGTTGATGTATAATCATTTTTTTATTTATTATTACGCTTCAAATAATAGCTAGAGTCAAGTTAAGGATCACTGCAAATGTTTTGCACGGCGATCAAATAGGTAGTTAGGCATTTTTTGTCATATTAGGCTCATTTCTGTTTGACGAATTGCCAAAAACTCCCACCTATTGAATATATATTCCTTTGTTGAAGTACCCAATTTTTTTATTTATTAGTTATCTTTAAAGATTAATCATTGCCAATCCATGTATCGATCAAATAGGTAGTTAGTTAATTTAAACTTCTTAAAGTCATTTCCACTCGAAGAACAATAGGAAAATTGCGACTTTTGTATAGATAACACTATGTTGATGTATGATCATTTTTTTATTAATTATTATGCTTCAAATAATAGCTAGAGTCATGTTAAGGATCACTGCAAATGTTTTGCACGGCGATCAAATAGGTAGTTAGGCATTTTTTGTCATATTAGGCTCATTTCTGTTTGACGAATTGCCAAAAACTCCCACCTATTGAATATATATTCCTTTGTTGAAGTACCCAATTTTTTTATTTATTAGTTATCTTTAAAGATTAAGCATTGCCAATCCATGTATCGATCAAATAGGTAGTTAGTTAATTTAAACTTCTTAAAGTCATTTCCACTCGAAGAACCATAGGAAAATTGCGACTTTTGTATAGATAACACTATGTTGATGTATGATCATTTTTTTATTAATTATTATGCTTCAAATAATAGCTAGAGTCATGTTAAGGATCACTGCAAATGTTTTGCACGGCGATCAAATAGGTAGTTAGGCATTTTTTTGTCATATTTTGCTCATTTCTGTTTGACGAATTGCCGAAAACTCCTACATAATGAATATATAATCCTTTGTTGAAGTATCCTTATTTTTTATTTATTAGTTATCTTGAAATTTTAAGCATTGTCAATCCATGTATCGATCAAATAGGTAGTTAGTTAATTTTACCATCTTAAAGTCATTTCTACTCGAAGAACCTTAGGAAAATTGCGACTTTTGAATAGATAACACTATGTTGATGTATGAAAATTTTTTTATTTATTTTTACGCTTCAAATAATAATTAGAGTCAAGTTAAGGATCACTGCAATTGTTTTATGCGGCGATCAAATAGGTAGTTAGGCTTTTTTTGTCATATTATGCTCATTTCTGTTTGACGAATTTGCGAAAACTCCTACCTATTGAATATATAATCCTTTGTTGAGGTACCCTAATTTTTTATTTATTAGTTATCTTTAAATATTAAGCATTGCCAATCCATGTATCGATCAAATAGGTAGTTAGTTAATTTGACCTTCTTAAAGTCATTTCTACTCGAAGAACCTTAGGAAAATTGCGACTTTTGTATAGATAACACTATGTTGATGTATAATCAGTTTTTTATTTATTATTACGCTTCAAATAATAGCTAGAGTCAAGTTAAGGATCAGTGCAAATGTTTTGCGCGGTGATCAAATAGGTAGTTTGGCATTTTTTGTCATATTTTGCTCTTTTCTGTTTGACGAATTGCCAAAAACTCCCACCTATTGAATATATAATCCTTTGTTGAAGTACCCTATTTTTTTAATTATTGGTTGTCTTTAAATATTAAGCATTGCCAGTCCATGTATCGATCAAATAGGTAGTTATTTAATTTGACCTTCTTAAAGTCATTTCTACTCGAAGAACCTTAGGAAAATTGCGAATTTTGTATAGATAACACTATGTTGATGTATGATCATTTTTTTATTAATTATTACGCTTCAAATAATAGCTAGAGTCAAGTTAAGGATCACAGCAAATGTTTTGCGCGGCGATCAAATAGGTAGTTAGGCATTTTTTGTCATATTTTGCTCATTTCTATTTGACGAATTGCCGAAAACACCTACCTATTGAATATATAATCCTTTGTTGAAGTATCCTAATTTTTTATTTATTTGTTATCTTGAAATTTTAAGCATTGTCAATCCATGTATCGATCAAATAGGTAGTTAGTTAATTATACCTTCTTAAAGACATTTCTACTCGAAAAAACTTATGAAAATTGCGACTTTTGCATACATAACACTATGTTGATGTATAATCATTTTTTTATTTATTATTACACTTCAAATAATAGCTAGAGTCCAGTTAAGGATCACTGCAAATGTTTTGCGCGGCGATCAAATAGGTAGTTAGGCATTTTTTGTTATATTATGCTCATTTCTGTTTGACGAATTGCCGAAAACTCCTACCTATTGAATATATAATCCTTTGTTGAAGTACCCTAATTTTTTATTTATTAGTTATCTTTAAATATTAAGCATTGCCAATCCATGTATCGATCAAATAGGTAGTTAGTTAATTTTACCTTCTTAAAGTCATTTCTACTCGAAGAACCTTAGGAAAATTGCGACTTTTGAATAGATAACACTATGTTGATGTATGATCATTTTTTTATTTATTATTACGCTTCAAATAATAGCTAGAGTCCAGTTAAGGATCAGTGCAAATGTTTTGCGCGGCGATCAAATAGGTAGTTAGGCATTTTTTGTCATATTATGCTCATTTCTGTTTGACGAATATCCGAAAACTCCTACCTATTGAATATATAATCCTTTGTTGAAGTACCCTATTTTTTTATTTATTAGTTATCTCTAAATATTAAGCATTGCCAATCCATGTATCGATCAGATAGGTAGTTAGTTAATTTGACCTTTTTAAGTCATTTCTACTCGAAGAACCTTAGGAAAATTGCGACTTTTGTATAGATAACACTATGTTGATGTATTATCAGTTTTTTATTTATTATTACGCTTCAAATAATAGCTAGAGTCAAGTTAAGGATCACTGCAAATGTTTTGCGCGGCGATCAAATAGGTAGTTAGGCATTTTTTGTCATATTAGGCTCATTTCTGTTTGACGAATTGCCAAAAACTCCCACCTATTGAATATATAATCCTTTGTTGAAGTACCCTATTTTTTTAATTATTAGTTATCTTTAAATATTAAGCATTGCCAATCCATGTATCGATCAAATATGTAGTTATTTAATTTGACCTTCTTAAAGTCATTTCTACTCGAAGAACCTTAGGAAAATTGCGACTTTTGTATAGATAACACTATGTTGATGTATGATCATTTTTTTATTAATTATTACGCTTCAAATAATAGCTAGAGTCAAGTTAAGGATCACTGCAAATGTTTTGCGCGGCGATCAAATAGGTAGTTAGGCATTTTTTGTCATATTATGCTCATTTCTGTTTGACGAATTGCCGAAAACTCCTACCTATTGAATATATAATCCTTTGTTGAAGTACCCTAATTTTTTATTTATTAGTTATCTTTAAATATTAAGCATTGCCAATCCATGTGTCGATTAGATAGGTAGTTAGTTAATTTGACCTTTTTAAGTCATTTCTACTCGAAGAACCTTAGGAAAATTGCGACTTTTATATAGATAACACTATGTTGATGTATAATCAATTTTTTATTTATTATTACGCTTCAAATAATAGCTAGAGTCAAGTTAAGCATCACTGCAAATGTTTTGCGCGGCGATCAAATAGGTAGTTAGGCATTTTTTGTCATATTAGGCTCATTTCTGTTTGACGAATTGCCAAAAACTCCCACCTATTGAATATATAATCCTTTGTTGAAG
This sequence comes from Rhodomyrtus psidioides, assembly GCA_021437785.1. NCBI lineage: Eukaryota > Viridiplantae > Streptophyta > Magnoliopsida > Myrtales > Myrtaceae > Rhodomyrtus > Rhodomyrtus psidioides. The sequence goes on along the minus strand of JAILYB010000062.1, from coordinate 4,219,320 downwards.
TACCCTATTTTTTTATTTATTAGTTATCTTTAAATATTAAGCATTGCCAATCCATGTATCGATCAAATAGGTAGTTATTTAATTTGACCTTCTTAAAGTCATTTCTACTCGAAGAACCTTAGGAAAATTGCGACTTTTGTATAGATAACACTATGTTGATGTATGATCATTTTTTTATTAATTATTACGCTTCAAATAATAGCTAGAGTCAAGTTAAGGATCACTGCAAATGTTTTGCGCGGCGATCAAATAGGTAGTTAGGCATTTTTTGTCATATTATGCTCATTTCTGTTTGACGAATTGCCGAAAACTCCTACCTATTGAATATATAATCCTTTGTTGAAGTACCCTAATTTTTTATTTACTAGTTATCTTTAAATATTAAGCATTGCCAATCCATGTATCGATCAAATAGGTAGTTAGTTAATTTGACCTTCTTAATGTCATTTCTACTCGAAGAACCTTAGGAAAATTGCGACTTTTGTATAGATAACACTATGTTGATGTATGATAATTTTTTTTATTAATTATTACGCTTCAAATAATAGCTAGAGTCAAGTTAAGGATCACTGCAATTGTTTTGCGCGGTGATCAAATAGGTAGTTAGGCATTTTTTGTCATATTTTGCTCATTTCTGTTTGACGAATTACCGAAAACACCTACCTATTGAATATATAATCCTTTGTTGAAGTATCCTAATTTTTTATTTATTAGTTATCTTGAAATTTTAAGCATTGTCAATCCATGTATCGATCAAATAGGTAGTTAGTTAATTATACCTTCTTAAAGACATTTCTACTCGAAAAAACTTATGAAAATTGCGACTTTTGCATACATAACACTATGTTGATGTATAATCATTTTTTTATTTATTATTACACTTCAAATAATAGCTAGAGTCAAGTTATGGATCACTGCAAATGTTTTGCTCGGCGATCAAATAGGTAGTTAGGCATTTTTTGTCATATTTTGCTCATTTCTGTTTGACGAATTACCGAAAACACCTACCTATTGAATATATAATCCTTTGTTGAAGTATCCTAATTTTTTATTTATTAGTTATCTTGAAATTTTAAGCATTGTCAATCCATGTATCGATCAAATAGGTAGTTAGTTAATTATACCTTCTTAAAGACCTTTCTACTCGAACAACCTTATGAAAATTGCGACTTTTGCATACATAACACTATGTTGATGTATAATCATTTTTTTATTTATTATTACACTTCAAATAATAGCTAGAGTCAAGTTATGGATCACTGCAAATGTTTTGCACGGCGATCAAATAGGTAGTTAGGCATTTTTTGTCATATTTTGCTCATTTCTGTTTGACGAATTACCGAAAACACCTACCTATTGAATATATAATCCTTTGTTGAAGTATCCTAATTTTTTATTTATTAGTTATCTTGAAATTTTAAGCATTGTCAATCCATGTATCGATCAAATAGGTAGTTAGTTAATTATACCTTCTTAAAGACATTTCTACTCGAAAAACCTTATGAAAATTGCGACTTTTGCATACATAACACTATGTTGATGTATAATCATTTTTTTATTTATTATTACACTTCAAATAATAGCTAGAGTCAAGTTATGGATCACTGCAAATGTTTTGCACGGCGATCAAATAGGTAGTTAGGCATTTTTTGTCATATTAGGCTCATTTCGGTTTGACGAATTGCCGAAAACTCCCACCTATTGAATATATAATCCTTTGTTGCAGTACCCTAATTTTTTATTTATTAGTTTTCTTGAAATATTAAGCATTGTCAATCCATGTATCGATCAAATAGGTTGTTAGTTAATTTGACCTTCTTAAGGTCATTTCTACTCGAAGAACCTTAGGAAAATTGCGACTTTTGTATAGATAACACTATGTTGCCGTATGATCATTTTTTTATTAATTATTACGCTTCAAATAATAGCTAGAGTCAAGTTAAGGATCACTGCAAATGTTTTGCGCGGCGATCAAATAGGTAGTTAGGCATTTTTTGTCATATTATGCTCATTTCTATTTGACGAGTTGCCGAAAACTCCAACCTATTGAATATATAATCCTTTGTTGAAGTATCCTAATGTTTTATTTATTTGTTATCTTGAAATTTTAACCATTGACAATCCATGTATCGATCAAATAGGTAGTTAGTTAATTTTACCTTCTTAAAGTCATTTCTACTCGAAGAACCTTAGGAAAATTGCGACTTTTGAATAGATAACACTATGTTGATGTATGATCATTTTTTTATTTATTATTACGCTTCAAATAATAGCTAGAGTCCAGTTAAGGATCACTGCAAATGTTTTGCGCGGCAATCAAATAGGTAGTTATGCATTTTTTGTTATATTATGCTCATTTCTGTTTGACGAATTGCCGAAAACTCCTACCTATTGAATATATAATCCTTTGTTGAAGTATCCTAATTTTTTATTTATTAGTTATCTTGAAATTTTAAGCATTGTCAATCCATGTATCGATCAAATAGGTAGTTAGTTAATTATAACTTCTTAAAGACATTTCTACTCGAAAAACCTTATGAAAATTGCGACTTTTGCATACATAACACTATGTTGATGTACAATCATTTTTTTATTTATTATTACACTTCAAATAATAGCTAGAGTCAAGTTATGGATCACTGCAAATGTTTTGCACGGCGATCAAATAGGTAGTTAGGCATTTTTTGTCATATTAGGCTCATTTCGGTTTGACGAATTGCCGAAAACTCCCACCTATTGAATATATAATCCTTTGTTGCAGTACCCTAATTTTTTATTTATTAGTTTTCTTGAAATATTAAGCATTGTCAATCCATGTATCGATCAAATAGGTTGTTAGTTAATTTGACCTTCTTAAGGTCATTTCTACTCGAAGAACCTTAGGAAAATTGCGACTTTTGTATAGATAACACTATGTTGCCGTATGATCATTTTTTTATTAATTATTACGCTTCAAATAATAGCTAGAGTCAAGTTAAGGATCACTGCAAATGTTTTGCGCGGCGATCAAATAGGTAGTTAGGCATTTTTTGTTATATTATGCTCATTTCTGTTTGACGAATTGCCGAAAACTCCTACCTATTGAATATATAATCCTTTGTTGAAGTACCCTAATTTTTTATTTATTAGTTATCTTTAAATATTAAGCATTGCCAATCCATGTATCGATCAGATAGGTAGTTAGTTAATTTGACCTTTTTAAGTCATTTCTACTCGAAGAACCTTAGGAAAATTGCGACTTTTGTATAGATAACACTATGTTGATGTATAATCAATTTTTTATTTATTATTACGCTTCAAATAATAGCTAGAGTCAAGTTAAGGATCACTGCAAATGTTTTGCGCGGCGATCAAATAGGTAATTAGGCATTTTTTGTCTTATTAGGCTCATTTCTGTTTGACGAATTGCCAAAAACTCCCACCTATTGAATATATAATCCTTTGTTGAAGTACTCTATTTTTTTATTTATTAGTTATCTTTAAATATTAAGCATTGCCAATCCATGTATCGATCAAATAGGTAGTTATTTAATTTGACCTTCTTAAAGTCATTTCTACTCGAAGAACCTTAGGAAAATTGCGACTTTTGTATAGATAACACTATGTTGATGTATGATCATTTTTTTATTAATTATTATGCTTCAAATAATAGCTAAAGTCAAGTTAAGGATCACTGCAAATGTTTTGCGCGGCGATCAAATAGGTAGTTAGGCATTTTTTGTCATATTATGCTCATTTCTGTTTGACGAATTGCCGAAAACTCCTACCTATTGAATATATAATCCTTTGTTGAAGTACCCTAATTTTTTATTTATTAGTTATCTTTAAATATTAAGCATTGCCAATCCATGTATCAATCAGATAGGTAGTTAGTTAATTTGACCTTTTTAAGTCATTTCTACTCGAAGAACCTTAGGAAAATTGCGACTTTTGTATAGATAACACTATGTTGATGTATAATCAATTTTTTATTTATTATTACGCTTCAAATAATAGCTAGAGTCAAGTTAAGGATCACTGCAAATGTTTTGCGCGGCGATCAAATAGGTAATTAGGCATTTTTTGTCTTATTAGGCTCATTTCTGTTTGACGAATTGCCAAAAACTCCCACCTATTGAATATATAATCCTTTGTTGAAGTACTCTATTTTTTTATTTATTAGTTATCTTTAAATATTAAGCATTGCCAATCCATGTATCGATCAAATAGGTAGTTATTTAATTTGACCTTCTTAAAGTCATTTCTACTCGAAGAACCTTAGGAAAATTGCGACTTTTGTATAGATAACACTATGTTGATGTATGATCATTTTTTTATTAATTATTACGCTTCAAATAATAGCTAGAGTCAAGTTAAGGATCACTGCAAATGTTTTGCGCGGCGATCAAATAGGTAGTTAGGCATTTTTTGTCATATTATGCTCATTTCTGTTTGACGAATTGCCGAAAACTCCTACCTATCGAATATATAATCCTTTGTTGAAGTACCCTAATTTTTTATTTATTAGTTATCTTTAAATATTAAGCATTGCCAATCCATGTATCCATCAAATAGGTAGTTAGTTAATTTGACCTTCTTAATGTCATTTCTACTCGAAGAACCTTAGGAAAATTGCAACTTTTGTATAGATAACACTATGTTGATGTATGATCATTTTTTTATTAATTATTACGGTTCAAATAATAGCTAGAGTCAAGTTAAGGATCACTGCAAATGTTTTGCGCGGTGATCAAATAGGTAGTTTGGCATTTTTTGTCATATTTTGCTCATTTCTGTTTAACGAATTACCGAAAACACCTACCTATTGAATATATAATCCTTTGTTGAAGTATCCTAATTTTTTATTTATTATTTATCTTGAAATTTTAAGCATTGTCATTCCATGTATCGATCAAATAGGTAGTTAGTTAATTATACCTTCTTAAAGACATTTCTACTCGAAAAACCTTATGAAAATTGCGACTTTTGTATAGATAACACTATGTTGATGTATAATCATTTTTTTATTTATTAATACGCTTCAAATAATAGCTAGAGTCAAGTTAAGGATCACTGCAAATGTTTTGCACGGCGATCAAAAAGGAAGTTAGGCATTTTTTGTCATATTAGGCTCATTTCGGTTTGACGAATTGCCGAAAACTCCCACCTATTGAATATATAATCCTTTGTTGCAGTACCCTAATTTTTTATTTATTAGTTTTCTTGAAATATTAAGCATTGTCAATCCATGTATCGATCAAATAGGTTGTTAGTTAATTTGACCTTCTTAAGGTCATTTCTACTCGAAGAACCTTAGGAAAATTGCGACTTTTGTATAGATAACACTATGTTGACGTATGATCATTTTTTTATTAATTATTACGCTTCAAATAATAGCTAGAGTCAAGTTAAGGATCACTGAGATGTTTTGCGCGGTGATCAAAAAGATAGTTAGGCATTTTTTGTCATATTTTGCTCATTTCTGTTTGACGAATTGCCGAAAACTCCAACCTATTGAATATATAATCCTTTGTTGAAGTATCCTAATTTTTTATTTATTAGTTATCTTGAAATTTTAACCTTTGTCAATCCATGTATCGATCAAATAGGTAGTTAGTTAATTTTACCTTCTTAAAGTCATTTCAACTCGAAGAACCTTAGGAAAATTGCGTCTTTTGTATAGATAACACTATGTTGATGTATAATCATTTTTTTATTTATTATTACGCTTCAAATAATAGCTAGAGTCAAGTTAAGGATCACTGCAAATGTTTTGTACGGCGGTCAAATAGGTAGTTAGGCATTTTTTGTCATATTTTGCTCATTTCTGTTTGACGAATTGCCGAAAACTCCTACATATTGAATATATAATCCTTCGTTGAAGTATCCTTATTTTTATTTATTAGTTATCTTGAAATTTTAAGCATTGTCAATCCATGTATCGATCAAATAGGTTGTTAGTTAATTTTAACTTCTTAAAGTCATTTCTACTCGAAGAACCTTAGGAAAATTGCGACTTTTGTATAGATAACACTATGTTGATGTATGATCATTTTTTATTTATTATTACGCTTCAAATAATAGCTAGAGTCAAGTTAAGGATCACTGCAAATGTTTTGCGCGGCGATCAAATAGGTAGTTAGGCATTTTTTGTCATATTATGCTCATTTCTGTTTGACGAATTGCCGAAAACTCCAACCTATTGAATATATAATCCTTTGTTGAAGTACCCTAATTTTTTATTTATTAGTTATCTTTAAATATTAAGCATTGCCAATCCATGTATCGATCAAATAGGTAGTTATTTAATTTGACCTTCTTAAAGTCATTTCTACTCGAAGAACCTTAGGAAAATTGCGACTTTTGTATAGATAACACTATGTTGATGTATGATCATTTTTTTATTAATTATTACGCTTCAAATAATAGCTAGAGTAAAGTTAAGGATCACTGCAAATGTTTTGCGCGGCGATCAAATAGGTAGTTAGGCATTTTTTTTCATATTATGCTCATTTCTGTTTGAAGAATTGCCGAAAACTCCTACCTATTGAATATATAATCCTTTGTTGAAGTACCCTAATTTTTTATTTATTAGTTATCTTTAAATATTAAGCATTGCCAATCCATGTATCGATCAAATAGGTAGTTAGTTAATTTGACCTTCTTAATGTCATTTCTACTCGAAGAACCATAGGAAAATTGCGACTTTTGTATAGATAACACTATGTTGATGTATGATCATTTTTTTATTAATTATTACGCTTCAAATAATAGCTAGAGTCAAGTTAAGGATCACTGCAAATGTTTTGCGCGGTGATCAAATTGGTAGTTAGGCATTTGTTTGTCATATTTTGCTCATTTCTGTTTGACGAATTGCCGAAAACTCCAACCTATTGAATATATAATCCTTTGTTGAAGTACCCTAATTTTTTATTTATTAGTTATCTTTAAATATTAAGCATTGCCAATCCATGTATCGATCAAATAGGTAGTTAGTTAATTTGACCTTCTTAATGTCATTTCTACTCGAAGAACCTTAGGAAAATTGCAACTTTTGTATAGATAACACTATGTTGATGTATGATCATTTTTTTATTAATTATTACGCTTCAAATAATAGCTAGAGTCAAGTTAAGGATCACTGCAAATGTTTTGCGCGGTGATCAAATAGGTAGTTTGGCATTTTTTGTCATATTTTGCTCATTTCTGTTTAACGAATTACCGAAAACACCTACCTATTGAATATATAATCCTTTGTTGAAGTATCCTAATTTTTTATTTATTATTTATCTTGAAATTTTAAGCATTGTCATTCCATGTATCGATCAAATAGGAAGTTAGTTAATTATACCTTCTTAAAGACATTTCTACTCGAAAAACCTTATGAAAATTGCGACTTTTGTATAGATAACACTATGTTGATGTATAATCATTTTTTTATTTATTATTACGCTTCAAATAATAGCTAGAGTCAAGTTAAGGATCACTGCAAATGTTTTGCACGGCGATCAAAAAGGTAGTTAGGCATTTTTTGTCATATTAGGCTCATTTCAGTTTGACGAATTGCCGAAAACTCCCACCTATTGAATATATAATCCTTTGTTGCAGTACCCTAATTTTTTATTTATTAGTTTTCTTGAAATATTAAGCATTGTCAATCCATGTATCGATCAAATAGGTTGTTAGTTAATTTGACCTTCTTAAGGTCATTTCTACTCGAAGAACCTTAGGAAAATTGCGACTTTTGTATAGATAACACTATGTTGACGTATGATCATTTTTTTATTAATTATTACGCTTCAAATAATAGCTAGAGTCAAGTTAAGGATCACTGAGATGTTTTGCGCGGTGATCAAAAAGATAGTTAGGCATTTTTTGTCATATTTTGCTCATTTCTGTTTGACGAATTGCCGAAAACTCCAACCTATTGAATATATAATCCTTTGTTGAAGTATCCTAATTTTTTATTTATTAGTTATCTTGAAATTTTAACCATTGTCAATCCATGTATCGATCAAATAGGTAGTTAGTTAATTTTACCTTCTTAAAGTCATTTCAACTCGAAGAACCTTAGGAAAATTGCGTCTTTTGTATAGATAACACTATGTTGATGTATAATCATTTTTTTATTTATTATTACGCTTCAAATAATAGCTAGAGTCAAGTTAAGGATCACTGCAAATGTTTTGTACGGCGGTCAAATAGGTAGTTAGGCATTTTTTGTCATATTTTGCTCATTTCTGTTTGACGAATTGGCGAAAACTCCTACATATTGAATATATAATCCTTCGTTGAAGTATCCTTATTTTTATTTATTAGTTATCTTGAAATTTTAAGCATTGTCAATCCATGTATCGATCAAATAGGTTGTTAGTTAATTTTAACTTCTTAAAGTCATTTCTACTCGAAGAACCTTAGGAAAATTGCGACTTTTGTATAGATAACACTATGTTGATGTATGATCATTTTTTATTTATTATTACGCTTCAAATAATAGCTAGAGTCAAGTTAAGGATCACTGCAAATGTTTTGCGGGGCGATCAAATAGGTAGTTAGGCATTTTTTGTCATATTATGCTCATTTCTGTTTGACGAATTGCCGAAAACTCCTACCTATTGAATATATAATCCTTTGTTGAAGTACCCTAATTTTTTATTTATTAGTTATCTTTAAATATTAAGCATTGCCAATCCATGTATCGATCAAATAGGTAGTTATTTAATTTGACCTTCTTAAAGTCATTTCTACTCGAAGAACCTTAGGAAAATTGCGACTTTTGTATAGATAACACTATGTTGATGTATGATCATTTTTTATTTATTATTACGCTTCAAATAATAGCTAGAGTCAAGTTAAGGATCACTGCAAATGTTTTGCGCGGCGATCAAATAGGTAGTTAGGCATTTTTTTTCATATTATGCTCATTTCTGTTTGACGAATTGCCGAAAACTCCTACATATTGAATATATAATCCTTTGTTGAAGTACCCTAATTTTTTATTTATTAGTTATCTTTAAATATTAAGCATTGCCAATCCATGTAACGATCAAATAGGTAGTTAGTTAATTTGACCTTCTTAATGTCATTTCTACTCGAAGAACCATAGGAAAATTGCGACTTTTGTATAGATAACACTATGTTGATGTATGATCATTTTTTTATTAATTATTACGCTTCAAATAATAGCTAGAGTCAAGTTAAGGATCACTGCAAATGTTTTGCGCGGTGATCAAATTGGTAGTTAGGCATTTGTTTGTCATATTTTGCTCATTTCTGTTTGACGAATTGCCGAAAACTCCAACCTATTGAATATATAATCCTTTGTTGAAGTACCCTAATTTTTTATTTATTAGTTATCTTTAAATATTAAGCATTGCCAATCCATGTATCGATCAAATAGGTAGTTAGTTAATTTGACCTTCTTAATGTCATTTCTACTCGAAGAACCTTAGGAAAATTGCAACTTTTGTATAGATAACACTATGTTGATGTATGATCATTTTTTTATTAATTATTACGGTTCAAATAATAGCTAGAGTCAAGTTAAGGATCACTGCAAATGTTTTGCGCGGTGATCAAATAGGTAGTTTGGCATTTTTTGTCTTATTTTGCTCATTTCTGTTTAACGAATTGCCGAAAACACCTACCTATTGAATATATAATCCTTTGTTGAAGTATCCTAATTTTTTATTTATTATTTATCTTGAAATTTTAAGCATTGTCATTCCATGTATCGATCAAATAGGTAGTTAGTTAATTATACCTTCTTAAAGACATTTCTACTCGAAAAACCTTATGAAAATTGCGACTTTTGTGTAGATAACACTATGTTGATGTATAATCATTTTTTTATTTATTATTACGCTTCAAATAATAGCTAGAGTCAAGTTAAGGATCACTGCAAATGTTTTGCACGGCGATCAAAAAGGTAGTTAGGCATTTTTTGTCATATTAGGCTCATTTCGGTTTGACGAATTGCCGAAAACTCCCACCTATTGAATATATAATCCTTTGTTGCAGTACCCTAATTTTTTATTTATTAGTTTTCTTGAAATATTAAGCATTGTCAATCCATGTATCGATCAAATAGGTTGTTAGTCAATTTGACCTTCTTAAGGTCATTTCTACTCGAAGAACCTTAGGAAAATTGCGACTTTTGTATAGATAACACTATGTTGACGTATGATCATTTTTTTATTAATTATTACGCTTCAAATAATAGCTAGAGTCAAGTTAAGGATCACTGAGATGTTTTGCGCGGTGATCAAATAGATAGTTAGGCATTTTTTGTCATATTTTGCTCATTTCTGTTTGACGAATTGCCGAAAACTCCAACCTATTGAATATATAATCCTTTGTTGAAGTATCCTAATTTTTTATTTATTAGTTATCTTGAAATTTTAACCATTGTCAATCCATGTATCGATCAAATAGGTAGTTAGTTAATTTTACCTTCTTAAAGTCATTTCAACTCGAAGAACCTTAGGAAAATTGCGTCTTTTGTATAGATAACACTATGTTGATGTATAATCATTTTTTTATTTATTATTACGCTTCAAATAATAGCTAGAGTCAAGTTAAGGATCACTGCAAATGTTTTGTACGGCGGTCAAATAGGTAGTTAGGCATTTTTTGTCATATTTTGCTCATTTCTGTTTGACGAATTGCCGAAAACTCATACATATTGAATATATAATCCTTCGTTGAAGTATCCTTATTTTTATTTATTAGTTATCTTGAAATTTTAAGCATTGTCAATCCATGTATCGATCAAATAGGTTGTTAGTTAATTTTAACTTCTTAAAGTCATTTCTACTCGAAGAACCTTAGGAAAATTGCGACTTTTGTATAGATAACACTATGTTGATGTATGATCATTTTTTATTTATTATTACGCTTCAAATAATAGCTAGAGTCAAGTTAAGGATCACTGCAAATGTTTTGCGCGGCGATCAAATAGGTAGTTAGGCATTTTTTGTCATATTATGCTCATTTCTGTTTGACGAATTGCCGAAAACTCCTACCTATTGAATATATAATCCTTTGTTGAAGTACCCTAATTTTTTATTTATTAGTTATCTTTAAATATTAAGCATTGCCAATCCATGTATCGATCAAATAGGTAGTTATTTAATTTGACCTTCTTAAAGTCATTTCTACTCGAAGAACCTTAGGAAAATTGCGACTTTTGTATAGATAACACTATGTTGATGTATGATCATTTTTTTATTAATTATTACGCTTCAAATAATAGCTAGAGTCAAGTTAAGGATCACTGCAAATGTTTTGCGCGGCGATCAAATAGGTAGTTAGGCATTTTTTGTCATATTATGCTCATTTCTGTTTGAAGAATTGCCGAAAACTCCTACCTATTGAATATATAATCCTTTGTTGAAGTACCCTAATTTTTTATTTATTAGTTATCTTTAAATATTAAGCATTGCCAATCCATGTATCGATCAAATAGGTAGTTAGTTAATTTGACCTTCTTAATGTCATTTCTACTCGAAGAACCATAGGAAAATTGCGACTTTTGTATAGATAACACTATGTTGATGTATGATCATTTTTTTATTAATTATTACGCTTCAAATAATAGCTAGAGTCAAGTTAAGGATCACTGCAAATGTTTTGCGCGGTGATCAAATTGGTAGTTAGGCATTTGTTTGTCATATTTTGCTCATTTCTGTTTGACGAATTGCCGAAAACTCCAACTTATTGAATATATAATCCTTTGTTGAAGTATCCTAATTTTTTATTTATTAGTTATCTTGAAATTTTAACCATTGTCAATCCATGTATCGATCAAATAGGTAGTTAGTTAATTTTACCTTCTTAAAGTCATTTCTACTCGAAGAACCTTAGGAAAATTGCGACTTTTGAATAAATAACACTATGTTGATGTATGATCATTTTTTTATTTATTATTACGCTTCAAATAATAGCTAGAGTCCAGTTAAGGATCACTGCAAATGTTTTGCGCGGCGATCAAATAGGTAGTTAGGCATTTTTTGTCATATTAGGCTCATTTCTGTTTGACGAATTGCCAAAAACTCCCACCTATTGAATATATAATCCTTTGTTGAAGTACCCTATTTTTTTATTTATTAGTTATCTTTAAATATTAAGCATTGCCAATCCATGTATCGATCAAATAGGTAGTTATTTAATTTGACCTTCTTGAAGTCATTTCTACTCGAAGAACCTTAGGAAAATTGCGACTTTTGTATAGATAACACTATGTTGATGTATGATCATTTTTTTATTAATTATTACGCTTCAAATAATAGCTAGAGTCAAGTTAAGGATCACTGCAAATGTTTTGCGCGGCGATCAAATAGGTAGTTAGGCATTTTTTGTCATATTATGCTCATTTCTGTTTGACGAATTGCCGAAAACTCCTACCTATTGAATATATAATCCTTTGTTGAAGTACTCTAATTTTTTATTTATTAGTTATCTTTAAATATTAAGCATTGCCAATCCATGTATCGATCAAATAGGTAGTTAGTTAATTTGACCTTCTTAATGTCATTTCTACTCGAAGAACCATAGGAAAATTGCGACTTTTGTATAGATAACACTATGTTGATGTATGATCATTTTTTTTATTAATTATTACGCTTCAAATAATAGTTAGAGTCAAGTTAAGGATCACTGCAAATGTTTTGCGCGGCGATCAAATAGGTAGTTAGGCATTTTTTGTCATATTTTGCTCATTTCTGTTTGACGAATTGCCGAAAACTCCTACATATTGAATATATAATCCTTTGTTGAAGTATCCTTATTTTTTATTTATTAGTTATCTTGAAATTTTAAGCATTGTCAATCCATGTATCGATCAAATAGGTAGTTAGTTAATTTTACCATCTTAAAGTCATTTCTACTCGAAGAACCTTAGGAAAATTGCGACTTTTGAATAGATAACACTATGTTGATGTATGATCATTTTTTTATTTATTATTACGCTTCAAATAATAGCTAGAGTCCAGTTAAGGATCAGTGCAAATGTTTTGCGCGGCGATCAAATAGGTAGTTAGGCATTTTTTGTCATATTATGCTCATTTCTGTTTGACGAATTGCCGAAAACTCCTACCTATTGAATATATAATCCTTTGTTGAAGTACCCTATTTTTTTATTTATTAGTTATCTCTAAATATTAAGCATTGCCAATCCATGTATCGATCAGATAGGTAGTTAGTTAATTTGACCTTTTTAAGTCATTTCTACTCGAAGAACCTTAGGAAAATTGCGACTTTTGTATAGATAACACTATGTTGATGTATAATCAGTTTTTTATTTATTATTACGCTTCAAATAATAGCTAGAGTCAAGTTAAGGATCAATGCAAATGTTTTGCGCGGCGATCAAATAGGTAGTTAGGCATTTTTTGTCATATTATGCTCATTTCTGTTTGACGAATTGCCGAAAACTCCTACCTATTGAATATATAATCCTTTGTTGAAGTACCCTAATTTTTTATTTATTAGTTATCTTTAAATATTAAGCATTGCCAATCCATGTATCGATCAAATAGGTAGTTAATTAATTTGACTTTCTTAAAGTCATTTCTACTCGAAGAACCTTAGGAAAATTGCGACTTTTGTATAGATAACACTATGTTGATGTATGATCATTTTTTTATTAATTATTACGCTTCAAATAATAGCTAGAGTCAAGTTAAGGATCACTGCAAATGTTTTGCGCGGCGATCAAATAGGTAGTTAGGCATTTTTTGTCATATTATGCTCATTTCTGTTTGACGAATTGCCGAAAACTCCTACCTATTGAATATATAATCCTTTGTTGAAGTACCCTAATTTTTTATTTATTAGTTATCTTTAAATATTAAGCATTGCCAATCCATGTATCGATCAAATAGGTAGTTAGTTAATTTGACCTTCTTAATGTCATTTCTACTCGAAGAACCATAGGAAAATTGCGACTTTTGTATAGATAACACTATGTTGATGTATGATCATTTTTTTATTAATTATAACGCTTCAAATAATAGCTAGAGTCAAGTTAAGGATCACTGCAAATGTTTTGCGCGGTGATCAAATTGGTAGTTAGGCATTTGTTTGTCATATTTTGCTCATTTCTGTTTGACGAATTGCCGAAAACTCCAACCTATTGAATATATAATCCTTTGTTGAAGTATCCTAATTTTTTATTTATTAGTTATCTTGAAATTTTAACCATTGTCAATCCATGTATCGATCAAATAGGTAGTTAGTTAATTTTACCTTCTTAAAGTCATTTCTACTCGAAGAACCTTAGGAAAATTGCGACTTTTGAATAGATAACACTATGTTGATGTATGATCATTTTTTTATTTATTATTACGCTTCAAATAATAGCTAGAGTCCAGTTAAGGATCACTGCAAATGTTTTGCGCGGCGATCAAATAGGTAGTTAGGCATTTTTTGTCATATTAGGCTCATTTCTGTTTGACGAATTGCCAAAAACTCCCACCTATTGAATATATAATCCTTTGTTGAAGTACCCTATTTTTTTATTTATTAGTTATCTTTAAATATTAAGCATTGCCAATCCATGTATCGATCAAATAGGTAGTTATTTAATTTGACCTTCTTAAAGTCATTTCTACTGGAAGAACCTTAGGAAAATTGCGACTTTTGTATAGATAACACTATGTTGATGTATGATCATTTTTTTATTAATTATTACGCTTCAAATAATAGCTAGAGTCAAGTTAAGGATCACTGCAAATGTTTTGCGCGGCGATCAAATAGGTAGTTAGGCATTTTTTGTCATATTATGCTCATTTCTGTTTGACGAATTGCCGAAAACTCCTACCTATTGAATATATAATCCTTTGTTGAAGTACCCTAATTTTTTATTTATTAGTTATCTTTAAATATTAAGCATTGCCAATCCATGTATCGATCAAATAGGTAGTTAGTTAATTTGACCTTCTTAATGTCATTTCTACTCGAAGAACCATAGGAAAATTGCGACTTTTGTATAGATAACACTATGTTGATGTATGATCATTTTTTTTATTAATTATTACCCTTCAAATAATAGTTAGAGTCAAGTTAAGGATCACTGCAAATGTTTTGCGCGGCGATCAAATAGGTAGTTAGGCATTTTTTGTCATATTTTGCTCATTTCTGTTTGACGAATTGCCGAAAACTCCTACATATTGAATATATAATCCTTTGTTGAAGTATCCTTATTTTTTATTTATTAGTTATCTTGAAATTTTAAGCATTGTCAATCCATGTATCGATCAAATAGGTAGTTAGTTAATTTTACCAACTTAAAGTCATTTCTACTCGAAGAACCTTAGGAAAATTGCGACTTTTGAATAGATAACACTATGTTGATGTATGATCATTTTTTTATTTATTATTACGCTTCAAATAATAGCTAGAGTCCAGTTAAGGATCAGTGCAAATGTTTTGCGCGGCGATCAAATAGGTAGTTAGGCATTTTTTGTCATATTATGCTCATTTCTGTTTGACGAATTGCCGAAAACTCCTACCTATTGAATATATAATCCTTTGTTGAAGTACCCTATTTTTTTATTTATTAGTTATCTCTAAATATTAAGCATTGCCAATCCATGTATCGATCAGATAGGTAGTTAGTTAATTTGACCTTTTTAAGTCATTTCTACTCGAAGAACCTTAGGAAAATTGCGACTTTTGTATAGATAACACTATGTTGATGTATAATCAGTTTTTTATTTATTATTACGCTTCAAATAATAGCTAGAGTCAAGTTAAGGATCACTGCAAATGTTTTGCGCGGCGATCAAATAGGTAGTTAGGCATTTTTTGTCATATTAGGCTCATTTCTGTTTGACGAATTGCCAAAAACTCCCACCTATTGAATATATAATCCTTTGTTGAAGTACCCTATTTTTTTATTTATTAGTTATCTTTAAATATTAAGCATTGCCAATCCATGTATCGATCAAATAGGTAGTTAATTAATTTGACTTTCTTAAAGTTATTTCTACTCGAAGAACCTTAGGAAAATTGCGACTTTTGTATAGATAACACTATGTTGATGTATGATCATTTTTTTATTAATTATTACGCTTCAAATAATAGCTAGAGTCAAGTTAAGGATCACTGCAAATGTTTTGCGCGGCGATCAAATAGGTAGTTAGGCATTTTTTGTCATATTATGCTCATTTCTGTTTGACGAATTGCCGAAAACTCCTACCTATTGAATATATAATCCTTTGTTGAAGTACCCTAATTTTTTATTTATTAGTTATCTTTAAATATTAAGCATTGCCAATCCATGTATCGATCAAATAGGTAGTTAGTTAATTTGACCTTCTTAATGTCATTTCTACTCGAAGAACCATAGGAAAATTGCCACTTTTGTATAGATAACACTATGTTGATGTATGATCATTTTTTTATTAATTATTACGCTTCAAATAATAGCTAGAGTCAAGTTAAGGATCACTGCAAATGTTTTGCGCGGTGATCAAATTGGTAGTTAGGCATTTGTTTGTCATATTTTGCTCATTTCTGTTTGACGAATTGCCGAAAACTCCAACCTATTGAATATATAATCCTTTGTTGAAGTATCCTAATTTTCTATTTATTAGTTATCTTGAAATTTTAACCATTGTCAATCCATGTATCGATCAAATAGGTAGTTAGTTAATTTTACCTTCTTAAAGTCATTTCTACTCGAAGAACCTTAGGAAAATTGCGACTTTTGAATAGATAACACTATGTTGATGTATGATCATTTTTTTATTTATTATTACGCTTCAAATAATAGCTAGAGTCCAGTTAAGGATCACTGCAAATGTTTTGCGCGGCGATCAAATAGGTAGTTAGGCATTTTTTGTCATATTAGGCTCATTTCTGTTTGACGAATTGCCAAAAACTCCCACCTATTGAATATATAATCCTTTGTTGAAGTACCCTATTTTTTTATTTATTAGTTATCTTTAAATATTAAGCATTGTCAATCCATGTATCGATCAAATAGGTAGTTAGTTAATTATACCTTCTTAAAGACATTTCTACTCGAAAAACCTTATGAAAATTGCGACTTTTGCATACATAACACTATGTTGATGTATAATCATTTTTTTATTTATTATTACACTTCAAATAATAGCTAGAGTCAAGTTATGGATCACTGCAAATGTTTTGCATGGCGATCAAATAGGTAGTTAGGCATTTTTTGTCATATTTTGCTCATTTCTGTTTGACGAATTACCGAAAACACCTACCTATTGAATATATAATCCTTTGTTGAAGTATCCTAATTTTTTATTTATTAGTTATCTTGAAATTTTAAGCATTGTCAATCCATGTATCGATCAAATAGGTAGTTAGTTAATTACACCTTCTTAAAGACATTTCTACTCGAACAACCTTATGAAAATTGCGACTTTTGCATACATAACACTATGTTGATGTATAATCATTTTTTTATTTATTATTACACTTCAAATAATAGCTAGAGTCAAGTTATGGATCACTGCAAATGTTTTGCACGGCGATCAAATAGGTAGTTAGGCATTTTTTGTCATATTTTGCTCATTTCTGTTTGACGAATTACCGAAAACACCTACCTATTGAATATATAATCCTTTGTTGAAGTATCCTAATTTTTTATTTATTAGTTATCTTTAAATATTAAGCATTGCCAATCCATGTATCGATCAAATAGGTAGTTAGTTAATTATACCTTCTTAAAGACATTTCTACTCGAAAAACCTTATGAAAATTGCGACTTTTGCATACATAACACTATGTTGATGTATGATCATTTTTTTATTTATTATTACGCTTCAAATAATAGCTAGAGTCCAGTTAAGGATCAGTGCAAATGTTTTGCGCGGCGATCAAATAGGTAGTTAGGCATTTTTTGTCATATTATGCTCATTTCTGTTTGACGAATTGCCGAAAACTCCTACCTATTGAATATATAATCCTTTGTTGAAGTACCCTATTTTTTTATTTATTAGTTATCTCTAAATATTAAGCATTGCCAATCCATGTATCGATCAGATAGGTAGTTAGTTAATTTGACCTTTTTAAGTCATTTCTACTCGAAGAACCTTAGGAAAATTGCGACTTTTGTATAGATAACACTATGTTGATGTATAATCAGTTTTTTATTTATTATTACGCTTCAAATAATAGCTAGAGTCAAGTTAAGGATCACTGCAAATGTTTTGCGCGGCGATCAAATAGGTAGTTAGGCATTTTTTGTCATATTAGGCTCATTTCTGTTTGACGAATTGCCAAAAACTCCCACCTATTGAATATATAATCCTTTGTTGAAGTACCCTATTTTTTTATTTATTAGTTATCTTTAAATATTAAGCATTGCCAATCCATGTATCGATCAAATAGGTAGTTAATTAATTTGACTTTCTTAAAGTCATTTCTACTCGAAGAACCTTAGGAAAATTGCGACTTTTGTATAGATAACACTATGTTGATGTATGATTATTTTTTTATTAATTATTACGCTTCAAATAATAGCTAGAGTCAAGTTAAGGATCACTGCAAATGTTTTGCGCGGCGATCAAATAGGTAGTTAGGCATTTTTTGTCATATTATGCTCATTTCTGTTTGACGAATTGCCGAAAACTCCTACCTATTGAATATATAATCCTTTGTTGAAGTACCCTAATTTTTTATTTATTAGTTATCTTTAAATATTAAGCATTGCCAATCCATGTATCGATCAAATAGGTAGTTATTTAATTTGACCTTCTTAAAGTCATTTCTACTCGAAGAACCATAGGAAAATTGCGACTTTTGTATAGATAACACTATGTTGATGTATGATCATTTTTTTATTAATTATTACGCTTCAAATAATAGCTAGAGTCAAGTTAAGGATCACTGCAAATGTTTTGCGCGGTGATCAAATAGGTAGTTAGGCATTTTTTGTCATATTTTGCTCATTTCTGTTTGACGAATTGCCGAAAACTCCAACCTATTGAATATATAATCCTTTGTTGAAGTATCCTTATTTTTTATTTATTAGTTTTCTTGAAATTTTAACCATTGTCAATCCATGTATCGATCAAAAAGGTAGTTAGTTAATTTTACCTTCTTAAAGTCATTTCTACTCGAAGAACCTTAGGAAAATTGCGACTTTTGAATATATAACACTATGTTGATGTATGATCATTTTTTTATTTATTATTACGCTTCAAATAATAGCTAGAGTCCAGTTAAGGATCACTGCAAATATTTTGCGTGGCGATCAAATAGGTAGTTAGACATTTTTTGTTATATTATGCTCATTTCTGTTTGACGAATTGCCGAAAACTCCTACCTATTGAATATATAATTCTTTGTTGAAGTACCCTAATTTTTTATTTATTAGTTATCTTTAAATATTAAGCATTGCCAATCCATGTATCGATTAGATAGGTAGTTAGTTAATTTGACCTTTTTAAGTCATTTCTACTCGAAGAACCTTAGGAAAATTGCGACTTTTGTATAGATAACACTATGTTGATGTATAATCAATTTTTTATTTATTATTACGCTTCAAATAATAGCTAGAGTCAAGTAAAGCATCACTGTAAATGTTTTGCGCGGCGATCAAATAGGTAGTTAGGCATTTTTTGTCATATTAGGCTCATTTCTGTTTGACGAATTGCCAAAAACTCCCACCTATTGAATATATAATCCTTTGTTGAAGTACCCTATTTTTTTATTTATTAGTTATCATTAAATATTAAGCATTGCCAATCCATGTATCGATCAAATAGGTAGTTATTTAATTTGACCTTCTTAAAGTCATTTCTACTCGAAGAACCTTAGGAAAATTGCGACTTTTGTATAGATAACACTATGTTGATGTATGATCATTTTTTTATTAATTATTACGCTTCAAATAATAGCTAGAGTCAAGTTAAGGATCACTGCAAATGTTTTGCGCGGCGATAAAATAGGTAGTTAGGCATTTTTTGTCATATTATGCTCATTTCTGTTTGACGAATTGCCGAAAACTCCTACCTATTGAATATATAATCCTTTGTTGAAGTACCCTAATTTTTTATTTACTAGTTATCTTTAAATATTAAGCATTGCCAATCCATGTATAGATCAAATAGGTAGTTAGTTAATTTGACCTTCTTAATGTCATTTCTACTCGAAGAACCTTAGGAAAATTGCGACTTTTGTATAGATAACACTATGTTGATGTATGATCATTTTTTTTATTAATTATTACGCTTCAAATAATAGCTAGAGTCAAGTTAAGGATCACTGCAAATGTTTTGCGCGGTGATCAAATAGGTAGTTAGGCATTTTTTGTCATATTTTGCTCATTTCTGTTTGACGAATTACCGAAAACACCTACCTATTGAATATATAATCCTTTGTTGAAGTATCCTAATTTTTTATTTATTAGTTATCTTGAAATTTTAAGCATTGTCAATCCATGTATCGATCAAATAGGTAGTTAGTTAATTATACCTTCTTAAAGACATTTCTACTCGAAAAACCTTATGAAAATTGCGACTTTTGCATACATAACACTATGTTGATGTATAATCATTTTTTTATTTATTATTACACTTCAAATAATAGCTAGAGTCAAGTTATGGATCACTGCAAATGTTTTGCATGGCGATCAAATAGGTAGTTAGGCATTTTTTGTCATATTTTGCTCATTTCTGTTTGACGAATTACCGAAAACACCTACCTATTGAATATATAATCCTTTGTTGAAGTATCCTAATTTTTTATTTATTAGTTATCTTGAAATTTTAAGCATTGTCAATCCATGTATCGATCAAATAGGTAGTTAGTTAATTACACCTTCTTAAAGACATTTCTACTCGAACAACCTTATGAAAATTGCGACTTTTGCATACATAACACTATGTTGATGTATAATCATTTTTTTATTTATTATTACACTTCAAATAATAGCTAGAGTCAAGTTATGGATCACTGCAAATGTTTTGCACGGCGATCAAATAGGTAGTTAGGCATTTTTTGTCATATTTTGCTCATTTCTGTTAGACGAATTACCGAAAACACCTACCTATTGAATATATAATCCTTTGTTGAAGTATCCTAATTTTTTATTTATTAGTTATCTTTAAATATTAAGCATTGCCAATCCATGTATCGATCAAATAGGTAGTTAGTTAATTATACCTTCTTAAAGACATTTCTACTCGAAAAACCTTATGAAAATTGCGACTTTTGCATACATAACACTATGTTGATGTATGATCATTTTTTTATTTATTATTACGCTTCAAATAATAGCTAGAGTCCAGTTAAGGATCACTGCAAATATTTTGCGCGGCGATCAAATAGGTAGTTAGACATTTTTTGTTATATTATGCTCATTTCTGTTTGACGAATTGCCGAAAACTCCTACCTATTGAATATATAATCCTTTGTTGAAGTACCCTAATTTTTTATTTATTAGTTATCTTTAAATATTAAGCATTGCCAATCCATGTATCGATTAGATAGGTAGTTAGTTAATTTGACCTTTTTAAGTCATTTCTACTCGAAGAACCTTAGGAAAATTGCGACTTTTGTATAGATAACACTATGTTGATGTATAATCAATTTTTTATTTATTATTACGCTTCAAATAATAGCTAGAGTCAAGTAAAGCATCACTGTAAATGTTTTGCGCGGCGATCAAATAGGTAGTTAGGCATTTTTTGTCATATTAGGCTCATTTCTGTTTGACGAATTGCCAAAAACTCCTACCTATTGAATATATAATCCTTTGTTGAAGTACCCTAATTTTTTATTTACTAGTTATCTTTAAATATTAAGCATTGCCAATCCATGTATAGATCAAATAGGTAGTTAGTTAATTTGACCTTCTTAATGTCATTTCTACTCGAAGAACCTTAGGAAAATTGCGACTTTTGTATAGATAACACTATGTTGATGTATGATCATTTTTTTTATTAATTATTACGCTTCAAATAATAGCTAGAGTCAAGTTAAGGATCACTGCAAATGTTTTGCGCGGTGATCAAATAGGTAGTTAGGCATTTTTTGTCATATTTTGCTCATTTCTGTTTGACGAATTACCGAAAACACCTACCTATTGAATATATAATCCTTTGTTGAAGTATCCTAATTTTTTATTTATTAGTTATCTTGAAATTTTAAGCATTGTCAATCCATGTATCGATCAAATAGGTAGTTAGTTAATTATACCTTCTTAAAGACATTTCTACTCGAAAAACCTTATGAAAATTGCGACTTTTGCATACATAACACTATGTTGATGTATAATCATTTTTTTATTTATTATTACACTTCAAATAATAGCTAGAGTCAAGTTATGGATCACTGCAAATGTTTTGCATGGCGATCAAATAGGTAGTTAGGCATTTTTTGTCATATTTTGCTCATTTCTGTTTGACGAATTACCGAAAACACCTACCTATTGAATATATAATCCTTTGTTGAAGTATCCTAATTTTTTATTTATTAGTTATCTTGAAATTTTAAGCATTGTCAATCCATGTATCGATCAAATAGGTAGTTAGTTAATTACACCTTCTTAAAGACATTTCTACTCGAACAACCTTATGAAAATTGCGACTTTTGCATACATAACACTATGTTGATGTATAATCATTTTTTTATTTATTATTACACTTCAAATAATAGCTAGAGTCAAGTTATGGATCACTGCAAATGTTTTGCACGGCGATCAAATAGGTAGTTAGGCATTTTTTGTCATATTTTGCTCATTTCTGTTTGACGAATTACCGAAAACACCTACCTATTGAATATATAATCCTTTGTTGAAGTATCCTAATTTTTTATTTATTAGTTATCTTTAAATATTAAGCATTGCCAATCCATGTATCGATCAAATAGGTAGTTAGTTAATTATACCTTCTTAAAGACATTTCTACTCGAAAAACCTTATGAAAATTGCGACTTTTGCATACATAACACTATGTTGATGTATAATCATTTTTTTATTTATTATTACGCTTCAAATAATAGCTAGAGTCAAGTTAAGGATCACTGCAAATGTTTTGCGCGGCGATCAAATAGGTAGTTAGGCATTTTTTGTCATATTATGCTCATTTCTGTTTGACGAATTGCCGAAAACTCCTACCTATTGAATATATAATCCTTTGTTGAAGTGCCCTATTTTTTTATTTATTAGTTATCTCTAATTATTAAGCATTGCCAATCCATGTATCGATCAGATAGGTAGTTAGTTAATTTGACCTTTTTAAGTCATTTCTACTCGAAGAACCTTAGGAAAATTGCGACTTTTGTATAGATAACACTATGTTGATGTATGATCATTTTTTTATTAATTATTACGCTTCAAATAATAGCTAGAGTCAAGTTAAGGATCACTGCAAATGTTTTGCGCGGCGATAAAATAGGTAGTTAGGCATTTTTTGTCATATTAGGCTCATTTCTGTTTGACGAATTGCCAAAAACTCCCACCTATTGAATATATAATCCTTTGTTGAAGTACCCTATTTTTTTTATTTATTAGTTATCTTTAAATATTAAGAATTGCCAATCCATGTATCGATCAAATAGGTAGTTAATTAATTTGACTTTCTTAAAGTCATTTCTACTCGAAGAACCTTAGGAAAATTGCGACTTTTGTATAGATAACACTATGTTGATGTATGATCATTTTTTTATTAATTATTACGCTTCAAATAATAGCTAGAGTCAAGTTAAGGATCACTGCAAATGTTTTGCGCGGCGATCAGATAGGTAGTTAGGCATTTTTTGTCATATTATGCTCATTTCTGTTTGACGAATTGCCGAAAACTCCTACCTATTGAATATATAATCCTTTGTTGAAGTACCCTAATTTTTTATTTATTAGTTATCTTTAAATATTAAGCATTGCCAATCCATGTATCGATCAAATAGGTAGTTATTTAATTTGACCTTCTTAAAGTCATTTCTACTCGAAGAACCTTAGGAAAATTGCGACTTTTGTAAAGATAACACTATGTTGATGTATGATCATTTTTTTATTAATTATTACGCTTCAAATAATAGCTAGAGTCAAGTTAAGGATCACTGCAAATGTTTTGCGCGGCGATCAAATAGGTAGTTAGGCATTTTTTGTCATATTATGCTCATTTCTGTTTGACGAATTGCCGAAAACTCCTACCTATTGAATATATAATCCTTTGTTGAAGTACCCGAATTTTTTATTTATTAGTTATCTTTAAATATTAAGCATTGCCAATCCATGTATCGATCAAATAGGTAGTTAGTTAATTTGACCTTCTTAATGTCATTTCTACTCGAAGAACCATAGGAAAATTGCGACTTTTGTATAGATAACACTATGTTGATGTATGATCATTTTTTTATTAATTATTACGCTTCAAATAATAGCTAGAGTCAAGTTAAGGATCACTGCAAATGTTTTGCGCGGTGATCAAATAGGTAGTTAGGCATTTTTTGTCATATTTTGCTCATTTCTGTTTGACGAATTGCCGAAAACTCCAACCTATTGAATATATAATCCTTTGTTGAAGTATCCTTATTTTTTATTTATTAGTTTTCTTGAAATTTTAACCATTGTCAATCCATGTATCGATCAAAAAGGTAGTTAGTTAATTTTACCTTCTTAAAGTCATTTCTACTCGAAGAACCTTAGGAAAATTGCGACTTTTGAATATATAACACTATGTTGATGTATGATCATTTTTTTATTTATTATTACGCTTCAAATAATAGCTAGAGTCCAGTTAAGGATCACTGCAAATATTTTGCGCGGCGATCAAATAGGTAGTTAGACATTTTTTGTTATATTATGCTCATTTCTGTTTGACGAATTGCCGAAAACTCCTACCTATTGAATATATAATCCTTTGTTGAAGTACCCTAATTTTTTATTTATTAGTTATCTTTAAATATTAAGCATTGCCAATCCATGTATCGATTAGATAGGTAGTTAGTTAATTTGACCTTTTTAAGTCATTTCTACTCGAAGAACCTTCGGAAAATTGCGACTTTTGTATAGATAACACTATGTTGATGTATAATCAATTTTTTATTTATTATTACGCTTCAAATAATAGCTAGAGTCAAGTTAAGCATCACTGTAAATGTTTTGCGCGGCGATCAAATAGGTAGTTAGGCATTTTTTGTCATATTAGGCTCATTTTTGTTTGACGAATTGCCAAAAACTCCCACCTATTGAATATATAATCCTTTGTTGAAGTACCCTATTTTTTTATTTATTAGTTATCATTAAATATTAAGCATTGCCAATCCATGTATTGATCAAATAGGTAGTTATTTAATTTGACCTTCTTAAAGTCATTTCTACTCGAAGAACCTTAGGAAAATTGCGACTTTTGTATAGATAACACTATGTTGATGTATGATCATTTTTTTATTAATTATTACGCTTCAAATAATAGCTAGAGTCAAGTTAAGGATCACTGCAAATGTTTTGCGCGGCGATAAAATAGGTAGTTAGGCATTTTTTGTCATATTATGCTCATTTCTGTTTGACGAATTGCCGAAAACTCCTACCTATTGAATATATAATCCTTTGTTGAAGTACCCTAATTTTTTATTTACTAGTTATCTTTAAATATTAAGCATTGCCAATCCATGTATAGATCAAATAGGTAGTTAGTTAATTTGACCTTCTTAATGTCATTTCTACTCGAAGAACCTTAGGAAAATTGCGACTTTTGTATAGATAACACTATGTTGATGTATGATCATTTTTTTTATTAATTATTACGCTTCAAATAATAGCTAGAGTCAAGTTAAGGATCACTGCAAATGTTTTGCGCGGTGATCAAATAGGTAGTTAGGCATTTTTTGTCATATTTTGCTCATTTCTGTTTGACGAATTACCGAAAACACCTACCTATTGAATATATAATCCTTTGTTGAAGTATCCTAATTTTTTATTTATTAGTTATCTTGAAATTTTAAGCATTGTCAATCCATGTATCGATCAAATAGGTAGTTAGTTAATTATACCTTCTTAAAGACATTTCTACTCGAAAAACCTTATGAAAATTGCGACTTTTGCATACATAACACTATGTTGATGTATAATCATTTTTTTATTTATTATTACACTTCAAATAATAGCTAGAGTCAAGTTATGGATCACTGCAAATGTTTTGCATGGCGATCAAATAGGTAGTTAGGCATTTTTTGTCATATTTTGCTCATTTCTGTTTGACGAATTACCGAAAACACCTACCTATTGAATATATAATCCTTTGTTGAAGTATCCTAATTTTTTATTTATTAGTTATCTTGAAATTTTAAGCATTGTCAATCCATGTATCGATCAAATAGGTAGTTAGTTAATTACACCTTCTTAAAGACATTTCTACTCGAACAACCTTATGAAAATTGCGACTTTTGCATACATAACACTATGTTGATGTATAATCATTTTTTTATTTATTATTACACTTCAAATAATAGCTAGAGTCAAGTTATGGATCACTGCAAATGTTTTGCACGGCGATCAAATAGGTAGTTAGGCATTTTTTGTCATATTTTGCTCATTTCTGTTTGACGAATTACCGAAAACACCTACCTATTGAATATATAATCCTTTGTTGAAGTATCCTAATTTTTTATTTATTAGTTATCTTTAAATATTAAGCATTGCCAATCCATGTATCGATCAAATAGGTAGTTAGTTAATTATACCTTCTTAAAGACATTTCTACTCGAAAAACCTTATGAAAATTGCGACTTTTGCATACATAACACTATGTTGATGTATGATCATTTTTTTATTTATTATTACGCTTCAAATAATAGCTAGAGTCCAGTTAAGGATCAGTGCAAATGTTTTGCGCGGCGATCAAATAGGTAGTTAGGCATTTTTTGTCATATTATGCTCATTTCTGTTTGACGAATTGCCGAAAACTCCTACCTATTGAATATATAATCCTTTGTTAAAGTACCCTATTTTTTTATTTATTAGTTATCTCTAAATATTAAGCATTGCCAATCCATGTATCGATCAGATAGGTAGTTAGTTAATTTGACCTTTTTAAGTCATTTCTACTCGAAGAACCTTAGGAAAATTGCGACTTTTGTATAGATAACACTATGTTGATGTATAATCAGTTTTTTATTTATTATTACGCTTCAAATAATAGCTAGAGTCAAGTTAAGGATCACTGCAAATGTTTTGCGCGGCGATCAAATAGGTAGTTAGGCATTTTTTGTCATATTAGGCTCATTTCTGTTTGACGAATTGCCAAAAACTCCCACCTATTGAATATATAATCCTTTGTTGAAGTACCCTATTTTTTTATTTATTAGTTATCTTTAAATATTAAGCATTGCCAATCCATGTATCGATCAAATAGGTAGTTAATTAATTTGACTTTCTTAAAGTCATTTCTACTCGAAGAACCTTAGGAAAATTGCGACTTTTGTATAGATAACACTATGTTGATGTATGATTATTTTTTTATTAATTATTACGCTTCAAATAATAGCTAGAGTCAAGTTAAGGATCACTGCAAATGTTTTGCGCGGCGATCAAATAGGTAGTTAGGCATTTTTTGTCATATTATGCTCATTTCTGTTTGACGAATTGCCGAAAACTCCTACCTATTGAATATATAATCCTTTGTTGAAGTACCCTAATTTTTTATTTATTAGTTATCTTTAAATATTAAGCATTGCCAATCCATGTATCGATCAAATAGGTAGTTATTTAATTTGACCTTCTTAAAGTCATTTCTACTCGAAGAACCATAGGAAAATTGCGACTTTTGTATAGATAACACTATGTTGATGTATGATCATTTTTTTATTAATTATTACGCTTCAAATAATAGCTAGAGTCAAGTTAAGGATCACTGCAAATGTTTTGCGCGGTGATCAAATAGGTAGTTAGGCATTTTTTGTCATATTTTGCTCATTTCTGTTTGACGAATTGCCGAAAACTCCAACCTATTGAATATATAATCCTTTGTTGAAGTATCCTTATTTTTTATTTATTAGTTTTCTTGAAATTTTAACCATTGTCAATCCATGTATCGATCAAAAAGGTAGTTAGTTAATTTTACCTTCTTAAAGTCATTTCTACTCGAAGAACCTTAGGAAAATTGCGACTTTTGAATATATAACACTATGTTGATGTATGATCATTTTTTTATTTATTATTACGCTTCAAATAATAGCTAGAGTCCAGTTAAGGATCACTGCAAATATTTTGCGCGGCGATCAAATAGGTAGTTAGACATTTTTTGTTATATTATGCTCATTTCTGTTTGACGAATTGCCGAAAACTCCTACCTATTGAATATATAATCCTTTGTTGAAGTACCCTAATTTTTTATTTATTAGTTATCTTTAAATATTAAGCATTGCCAATCCATGTATCGATTAGATAGGTAGTTAGTTAATTTGACCTTTTTAAGTCATTTCTACTCGAAGAACCTTAGGAAAATTGCGACTTTTGTATAGATAACACTATGTTGATGTATAATCAATTTTTTATTTATTATTACGCTTCAAATAATAGCTAGAGTCAAGTAAAGCATCACTGTAAATGTTTTGCGCGGCGATCAAATAGGTAGTTAGGCATTTTTTGTCATATTAGGCTCATTTCTGTTTGACGAATTGCCAAAAACTCCCACCTATTGAATATATAATCCTTTGTTGAAGTACCCTATTTTTTTATTTATTAGTTATCATTAAATATTAAGCATTGCCAATCCATGTATCGATCAAATAGGTAGTTATTTAATTTGACCTTCTTAAAGTCATTTCTACTCGAAGAACCTTAGGAAAATTGCGACTTTTGTATAGATAACACTATGTTGATGTATGATCATTTTTTTATTAATTATTACGCTTCAAATAATAGCTAGAGTCAAGTTAAGGATCACTGCAAATGTTTTGCGCGGCGATAAAATAGGTAGTTAGGCATTTTTTGTCATATTATGCTCATTTCTGTTTGACGAATTGCCGAAAACTCCTACCTATTGAATATATAATCCTTTGTTGAAGTACCCTAATTTTTTATTTACTAGTTATCTTTAAATATTAAGCATTGCCAATCCATGTATAGATCAAATAGGTAGTTAGTTAATTTGACCTTCTTAATGTCATTTCTACTCGAAGAACCTTAGGAAAATTGCGACTTTTGTATAGATAACACTATGTTGATGTATGATCATTTTTTTTATTAATTATTACGCTTCAAATAATAGCTAGAGTCAAGTTAAGGATCACTGCAAATGTTTTGCGCGGTGATCAAATAGGTAGTTAGGCATTTTTTGTCATATTTTGCTCATTTCTGTTTGACGAATTACCGAAAACACCTACCTATTGAATATATAATCCTTTGTTGAAGTATCCTAATTTTTTATTTATTAGTTATCTTGAAATTTTAAGCATTGTCAATCCATGTATCGATCAAATAGGTAGTTAGTTAATTATACCTTCTTAAAGACATTTCTACTCGAAAAACCTTATGAAAATTGCGACTTTTGCATACATAACACTATGTTGATGTATAATCATTTTTTTATTTATTATTACACTTCAAATAATAGCTAGAGTCAAGTTATGGATCACTGCAAATGTTTTGCATGGCGATCAAATAGGTAGTTAGGCATTTTTTGTCATATTTTGCTCATTTCTGTTTGACGAATTACCGAAAACACCTACCTATTGAATATATAATCCTTTGTTGAAGTATCCTAATTTTTTATTTATTAGTTATCTTGAAATTTTAAGCATTGTCAATCCATGTATCGATCAAATAGGTAGTTAGTTAATTACACCTTCTTAAAGACATTTCTACTCGAACAACCTTATGAAAATTGCGACTTTTGCATACATAACACTATGTTGATGTATAATCATTTTTTTATTTATTATTACACTTCAAATAATAGCTAGAGTCAAGTTATGGATCACTGCAAATGTTTTGCACGGCGATCAAATAGGTAGTTAGGCATTTTTTGTCATATTTTGCTCATTTCTGTTTGACGAATTACCGAAAACACCTACCTATTGAATATATAATCCTTTGTTGAAGTATCCTAATTTTTTATTTATTAGTTATCTTTAAATATTAAGCATTGCCCATCCATGTATCGATCAAATAGGTAGTTAGTTAATTATACCTTCTTAAAGACATTTCTACTCGAAAAACCTTATGAAAATTGCGACTTTTGCATACATAACACTATGTTGATGTATGATCATTTTTTTATTTATTATTACGCTTCAAATAATAGCTAGAGTCCAGTTAAGGATCACTGCAAATATTTTGCGCGGCGATCAAATAGGTAGTTAGACATTTTTTGTTATATTATGCTCATTTCTGTTTGACGAATTGCCGAAAACTCCTACCTATTGAATATATAATCCTTTGTTGAAGTACCCTAATTTTTTATTTATTAGTTATCTTTAAATATTAAGCATTGCCAATCCATGTATCGATTAGATAGGTAGTTAGTTAATTTGACCTTTTTAAGTCATTTCTACTCGAAGAACCTTAGGAAAATTGCGACTTTTGTATAGATAACACTATGTTGATGTATAATCAATTTTTTATTTATTATTACGCTTCAAATAATAGCTAGAGTCAAGTAAAGCATCACTGTAAATGTTTTGCGCGGCGATCAAATAGGTAGTTAGGCATTTTTTGTCATATTAGGCTCATTTCTGTTTGACGAATTGCCAAAAACTCCCACCTATTGAATATATAATCCTTTGTTGAAGTACCCTATTTTTTTATTTATTAGTTATCATTAAATATTAAGCATTGCCAATCCATGTATCGATCAAATAGGTAGTTATTTAATTTGACCTTCTTAAAGTCATTTCTACTCGAAGAACCTTAGGAAAATTGCGACTTTTGGATAGATAACACTATGTTGATGTATGATCATTTTTTTATTAATTATTACGCTTCAAATAATAGCTAGAGTCAAGTTAAGGATCACTGCAAATGTTTTGCGCGGCGATAAAATAGGTAGTTAGGCATTTTTTGTCATATTATGCTCATTTCTGTTTGACGAATTGCCGAAAACTCCTACCTATTGAATATATAATCCTTTGTTGAAGTACCCTAATTTTTTATTTACTAGTTATCTTTAAATATTAAGCATTGCCAATCCATGTATAGATCAAATAGGTAGTTAGTTAATTTGACCTTCTTAATGTCATTTCTACTCGAAGAACCTTAGGAAAATTGCGACTTTTGTATAGATAACACTATGTTGATGTATGATCATTTTTTTTATTAATTATTACGCTTCAAATAATAGCTAGAGTCAAGTTAAGGATCACTGCAAATGTTTTGCGCGGTGATCAAATAGGTAGTTAGGCATTTTTTGTCATATTTTGCTCATTTCTGTTTGACGAATTACCGAAAACACCTACCTATTGAATATATAATCCTTTGTTGAAGTATCCTAATTTTTTATTTATTAGTTATCTTGAAATTTTAAGCATTGTCAATCCATGTATCGATCAAATAGGTAGTTAGTTAATTATACCTTCTTAAAGACATTTCTACTCGAAAAACCTTATGAAAATTGCGACTTTTGCATACATAACACTATGTTGATGTATAATCATTTTTTTATTTATTATTACACTTCAAATAATAGCTAGAGTCAAGTTATGGATCACTGCAAATGTTTTGCATGGCGATCAAATAGGTAGTTAGGCATTTTTTGTCATATTTTGCTCATTTCTGTTTGACGAATTACCGAAAACACCTACCTATTGAATATATAATCCTTTGTTGAAGTATCCTAATTTTTTATTTATTAGTTATCTTGAAATTTTAAGCATTGTCAATCCATGTATCGATCAAATAGGTAGTTAGTTAATTACACCTTCTTAAAGACATTTCTACTCGAACAACCTTATGAAAATTGCGACTTTTGCATACATAACACTATGTTGATGTATAATCATTTTTTTATTTATTATTACACTTCAAATAATAGCTAGAGTCAAGTTATGGATCACTGCAAATGTTTTGCACGGCGATCAAATAGGTAGTTAGGCATTTTTTGTCATATTTTGCTCATTTCTGTTTGACGAATTACCGAAAACACCTACCTATTGAATATATAATCCTTTGTTGAAGTATCCTAATTTTTTATTTATTAGTTATCTTTAAATATTAAGCATTGCCAATCCATGTATCGATCAAATAGGTAGTTAGTTAATTATACCTTCTTAAAGACATTTCTACTCGAAAAACCTTATGAAAATTGCGACTTTTGCATACATAACACTATGTTGATGTATAATCATTTTTTTATTTATTATTACGCTTCAAATAATAGCTAGAGTCAAGTTAAGGATCACTGCAAATGTTTTGCGCGGCGATCAAATAGGTAGTTAGGCATTTTTTGTCATATTATGCTCATTTCTGTTTGACGAATTGCCGAAAACTCCTACCTATTGAATATATAATCCTTTGTTGAAGTGCCCTATTTTTTTATTTATTACTTATCTCTAATTATTAAGCATTGCCAATCCATGTATCGATCAGATAGGTAGTTAGTTAATTTGACCTTTTTAAGTCATTTCTACTCGAAGAACCTTAGGAAAATTGCGACTTTTGTATAGATAACACTATGTTGATGTATAATCAGTTTTTTATTTATTATTACGCTTCAAATAATAGCTAGAGTCAAGTTAAGGATCACTGCAAATGTTTTGCGCGGCGATCAAATAGGTAGTTAGGCATTTTTTGTCATATTAGGCTCATTTCTGTTTGACGAATTGCCAAAAACTCCCACCTATTGAATATATAATCCTTTGTTGAAGTACCCTATTTTTTTTATTTATTAGTTATCTTTAAATATTAAGCATTGCCAATCCATGTATCGATCAAATAGGTAGTTAATTAATTTGACTTTCTTAAAGTCATTTCTACTCGAAGAACCTTAGGAAAATTGCGACTTTTGTATAGATAACACTATGTTGATGTATGATCATTTTTTTATTAATTATTACGCTTCAAATAATAGCTAGAGTCAAGTTAAGGATCACTGCAAATGTTTTGCGCGGCGATCAAATAGGTAGTTAGGCATTTTTTGTCATATTATGCTCATTTCTGTTTGACGAATTGCCGAAAACTCCTACCTATTGAATATATAATCCTTTGTTGAAGTACCCTAATTTTTTATTTATTAGTTATCTTTAAATATTAAGCATTGCCAATCCATGTATCGATCAAATAGGTAGTTATTTAATTTGACCTTCTTAAAGTCATTTCTACTCGAAGAACCTTAGGAAAATTGCGACTTTTGTATAGATAACACTATGTTGATGTATGATCATTTTTTTATTAATTATTACGCTTCAAATAATAGCTAGAGTCAAGTTAAGGATCACTGCAAATGTTTTGCGCGGCGATCAAATAGGTAGTTAGGCATTTTTTGTCATATTATGCTCATTTCTGTTTGACGAATTGCCGAAAACTCCTACCTATTGAATATATAATCCTTTGTTGAAGTACCCGAATTTTTTATTTATTAGTTATCTTTAAATATTAAGCATTGCCAATCCATGTATCGATCAAATAGGTAGTTAGTTAATTTGACCTTCTTAATGTCATTTCTACTCGAAGAACCATAGGAAAATTGCGACTTTTGTATAGATAACACTATGTTGATGTATGATCATTTTTTTATTAATTATTACGCTTCAAATAATAGCTAGAGTCAAGTTAAGGATCACTGCAAATGTTTTGCGCGGTGATCAAATAGGTAGTTAGGCATTTTTTGTCATATTTTGCTCATTTCTGTTTGACGAATTGCCGAAAACTCCAACCTATTGAATATATAATCCTTTGTTGAAGTATCCTTATTTTTTATTTATTAGTTTTCTTGAAATTTTAACCATTGTCAATCCATGTATCGATCAAAAAGGTAGTTAGTTAATTTTACCTTCTTAAAGTCATTTCTACTCGAAGAACCTTAGGAAAATTGCGACTTTTGAATATATAACACTATGTTGATGTATGATCATTTTTTTATTTATTATTACGCTTCAAATAATAGCTAGAGTCCAGTTAAGGATCACTGCAAATATTTTGCGCGGCGATCAAATAGGTAGTTAGACATTTTTTGTTATATTATGCTCATTTCTGTTTGACGAATTGCCGAAAACTCCTACCTATTGAATATATAATCCTTTGTTGAAGTACCCTAATTTTTTATTTATTAGTTATCTTTAAATATTAAGCATTGCCAATCCATGTATCGATTAGATAGGTAGTTAGTTAATTTGACCTTTTTAAGTCATTTCTACTCGAAGAACCTTCGGAAAATTGCGACTTTTGTATAGATAACACTATGTTGATGTATACTCAATTTTTTATTTATTATTACGCTTCAAATAATAGCTAGAGTCAAGTTAAGCATCACTGTAAATGTTTTGCGCGGCGATCAAATAGGTAGTTAGGCATTTTTTGTCATATTAGGCTCATTTCTGTTTGACGAATTGCCAAAAACTCCCACCTATTGAATATATAATCCTTTGTTGAAGTACCCTATTTTTTTATTTATTAGTTATCATTAAATATTAAGCATTGCCAATCCATGTATTGATCAAATAGGTAGTTATTTAATTTGACCTTCTTAAAGTCATTTCTACTCGAAGAACCTTAGGAAAATTGCGACTTTTGTATAGATAACACTATGTTGATGTATGATCATTTTTTTATTAATTATTACGCTTCAAATAATAGCTAGAGTCAAGTTAAGGATCACTGCAAATGTTTTGCGCGGCGATAAAATAGGTAGTTAGGCATTTTTTGTCATATTAGGCTCATTTCTGTTTGACGAATTGCCAAAAACTCCCACCTATTGAATATATAATCCTTTGTTGAAGTACCCTATTTTTTTTATTTATTAGTTATCTTTAAATATTAAGCATTGCCAATCCATGTATCGATCAAATAGGTAGTTAATTAATTTGACTTTCTTAAAGTCATTTCTACTCGAAGAACCTTAGGAAAATTGCGACTTTTGTATAGATAACACTATGTTGATGTATGATCATTTTTTTATTAATTATTACGCTTCAAATAATAGCTAGAGTCAAGTTAAGGATCACTGCAAATGTTTTGCGCGGCGATCAGATAGGTAGTTAGGCATTTTTTGTCATATTATGCTCATTTCTGTTTGACGAATTGCCGAAAACTCCTACCTATTGAATATATAATCCTTTGTTGAAGTACCCTAATTTTTTATTTATTAGTTATCTTTAAATATTAAGCATTGCCAATCCATGTATCGATCAAATAGGAAGTTATTTAATTTGACCTTCTTAAAGTCATTTCTACTCGAAGAACCTTAGGAAAATTGCGACTTTTGTAAAGATAACACTATGTTGATGTATGATCATTTTTTTATTAATTATTACGCTTCAAATAATAGCTAGAGTCAAGTTAAGGATCACTGCAAATGTTTTGCGCGGCGATCAAATAGGTAGTTAGGCATTTTTTGTCATATTATGCTCATTTTTGTTTGACGAATTGCCGAAAACTCCTACCTATTGAATATATAATCCTTTGTTGAAGTACCCGAATTTTTTATTTATTAGTTATCTTTAAATATTAAGCATTGCCAATCCATGTATCGATCAAATAGGTAGTTAGTTAATTTGACCTTCTTAATGTCATTTCTACTCGAAGAACCATAGGAAAATTGCGACTTTTGTATAGATAACACTATGTTGATGTATGATCATTTTTTTATTAATTATTACGCTTCAAATAATAGCTAGAGTCAAGTTAAGGATCACTGCAAATGTTTTGCGCGGTGATCAAATAGGTAGTTAGGCATTTTTTGTCATATTTTGCTCATTTCTGTTTGACGAATTGCCGAAAACTCCAACCTATTGAATATATAATCCTTTGTTGAAGTATCCTTATTTTTTATTTATTAGTTTTCTTGAAATTTTAACCATTGTCAATCCATGTATCGATCAAATAGGTAGTTAGTTAATTTTACCTTCTTAAAGTCATTTCTACTCGAAGAACCTTAGGAAAATTGCGACTTTTGAATATATAACACTATGTTGATGTATGATCATTTTTTTATTTATTATTATGCTTCAAATAATAGCTAGAGTCCAGTTAAGGATCACTGCAAATATTTTGCGCGGCGATCAAATAGGTAGTTAGACATTTTTTGTTATATTATGCTCATTTCTGTTTGACGAATTGCCGAAAACTCCTACATATTGAATATATAATCCTTTGTTGAAGTACCCTAATTTTTTATTTATTAGTTATCTTTAAATATTAAGCATTGCCAATCCATGTATCGATTAGATAGGTAGTTAGTTAATTTGACCTTTTTAAGTCATTTCTACTCGAAGAACCTTCGGAAAATTGCGACTTTTGTATAGATAACACTATGTTGATGTATAATCAATTTTTTATTTATTATTACGCTTCAAATAATAGCTAGAGTCAAGTTAAGCATCACTGTAAATGTTTTGCGCGGCGATCAAATAGGTAGTTAGGCATTTTTTGTCATATTAGGCTCATTTCTGTTTGACGAATTGCCAAAAACTCCCACCTATTGAATATATAATCCTTTGTTGAAGTACCCTATTTTTTTATTTATTAGTTATCATTAAATATTAAGCATTGCCAATCCATGTATTGATCAAATAGGTAGTTATTTAATTTGACCTTCTTAAAGTCATTTCTACTCGAAGAACCTTAGGAAAATTGCGACTTTTGTATAGATAACACTATGTTGATGTATGATCATTTTTTTATTAATTATTACGCTTCAAATAATAGCTAGAGTCAAGTTAAGGATCACTGCAAATGTTTTGCGCGGCGATAAAATAGGTAGTTAGGCATTTTTTGTCATATTATGCTCATTTCTGTTTGACGAATTTGCGAAAACTCCTACCTATTGAATATATAATCCTTTGTTGAAGTACCCTAATTTTTTATTTACTAGTTATCTTTAAATATTAAGCATTGCCAATCCATGTATAGATCAAATAGGTAGTTAGTTAATTTGACCTTCTTAATGTCATTTCTACTCGAAGAACCTTAGGAAAATTGCGACTTTTGTATAGATAACACTATGTTGATGTATGATCATTTTTTTTATTAATTATTACGCTTCAAATAATAGCTAGAGTCAAGTTAAGGATCACTGCAAATGTTTTGCGCGGTGATCAAATAGGTAGTTAGGCATTTTTTGTCATATTTTGCTCATTTCTGTTTGACGAATTACCGAAAACACCTACCTATTGAATATATAATCCTTTGTTGAAGTATCCTAATTTTTTATTTATTAGTTATCTTGAAATTTTAAGCATTGTCAATCCATGTATCGATCAAATAGGTAGTTAGTTAATTATACCTTCTTAAAGACATTTCTACTCGAAAAACCTTATGAAAATTGCGACTTTTGCATACATAACACTATGTTGATGTATAATCATTTTTTTATTTATTATTACACTTCAAATAATAGCTAGAGTCAAGTTATGGATCACTGCAAATGTTTTGCATGGCGATCAAATAGGTAGTTAGGCATTTTTTGTCATATTTTGCTCATTTCTGTTTGACGAATTACCGAAAACACCTACCTATTGAATATATAATCCTTTGTTGAAGTATCCTAATTTTTTATTTATTAGTTATCTTGAAATTTTAAGCATTGTCAATCCATGTATCGATCAAATAGGTAGTTAGTTAATTACACCTTCTTAAAGACATTTCTACTCGAACAACCTTATGAAAATTGCGACTTTTGCATACATAACACTATGTTGATGTATAATCATTTTTTTATTTATTATTACACTTCAAATAATAGCTAGAGTCAAGTTATGGATCACTGCAAATGTTTTGCACGGCGATCAAATAGGTAGTTAGGCATTTTTTGTCATATTTTGCTCATTTCTGTTTGACGAATTACCGAAAACACCTACCTATTGAATATATAATCCTTTGTTGAAGTATCCTAATTTTTTATTTATTAGTTATCTTTAAATATTAAGCATTGCCAATCCATGTATCGATCAAATAGGTAGTTAGTTAATTATACCTTCTTAAAGACATTTCTACTCGAAAAACCTTATGAAAATTGCGACTTTTGCATACATAACACTATGTTGATGTATAATCATTTTTTTATTTATTATTACGCTTCAAATAATAGCTAGAGTCAAGTTAAGGATCACTGCAAATGTTTTGCGCGGCGATCAAATAGGTAGTTAGGCATTTTTTGTCATATTATGCTCA
Organism: Rhodomyrtus psidioides; assembly: GCA_021437785.1. NCBI lineage: Eukaryota > Viridiplantae > Streptophyta > Magnoliopsida > Myrtales > Myrtaceae > Rhodomyrtus > Rhodomyrtus psidioides. The sequence goes on along the minus strand of JAILYB010000062.1, from coordinate 4,181,093 downwards.
TTTCTGTTTGACGAATTGCCGAAAACTCCTACCTATTGAATATATAATCCTTTGTTGAAGTACCCTATTTTTTTATTTATTAGTTATCTCTAATTATTAAGCATTGCCAATCCATGTATCGATCAGATAGGTAGTTAGTTAATTTGACCTTTTTAAGTCATTTCTACTCGAAGAACCTTAGGAAAATTGCGACTTTTGTATAGATAACACTATGTTGATGTATAATCAGTTTTTTATTTATTATTACGCTTCAAATAATAGCTAGAGTCAAGTTAAGGATCACTGCAAATGTTTTGCGCGGCGATCAAATAGGTAGTTAGGCATTTTTTGTCATATTAGGCTCATTTCTGTTTGACGAATTGCCAAAAACTCCCACCTATTGAATATATAATCCTTTGTTGAAGTACCCTATTTTTTTTATTTATTAGTTATCTTTAAATATTAAGCATTGCCAATCCATGTATCGATCAAATAGGTAGTTAATTAATTTGACTTTCTTAAAGTCATTTATACTCGAAGAACCTTAGGAAAATTGCGACTTTTGTATAGATAACACTATGTTGATGTATGATCATTTTTTTATTAATTATTACGCTTCAAATAATAGCTAGAGTCAAGTTAAGGATCACTGCAAATGTTTTGCGCGGCGATCAAATAGGTAGTTAGGCATTTTTTGTCATATTATGCTCATTTCTGTTTGACGAATTGCCGAAAACTCCTACCTATTGAATATATAATCCTTTGTTGAAGTACCCTAATTTTTTATTTATTAGTTATCTTTAAATATTAAGCATTGCCAATCCATGTATCGATCAAATAGGTAGTTATTTAATTTGACCTTCTTAAAGTCATTTCTACTCGAAGAACCTTAGGAAAATTGCGACTTTTGTATAGATAACACTATGTTGATGTATGATCATTTTTTTATTAATTATTACGCTTCAAATAATAGCTAGAGTCAAGTTAAGGATCACTGCAAATGTTTTGCGCGGCGATCAAATAGGTAGTTAGGCATTTTTTGTCATATTATGCTCATTTCTGTTTGACGAATTGCCGAAAACTCCTACCTATTGAATATAAAATCCTTTGTTGAAGTACCCGAATTTTTTATTTATTAGTTATCTTTAAATATTAAGCATTGCCAATCCATGTATCGATCAAATAGGTAGTTAGTTAATTTGACCTTCTTAATGTCATTTCTACTCGAAGAACCATAGGAAAATTGCGACTTTTGTATAGATAACACTATGTTGATGTATGATCATTTTTTTATTAATTATTACGCTTCAAATAATAGCTAGAGTCAAGTTAAGGATCACTGCAAATGTTTTGCGCGGTGATCAAATAGGTAGTTAGGCATTTTTTGTCATATTAGGCTCATTTCTGTTTGACGAATTGCCAAAAACTCCCACCTATTGAATATATAATCCTTTGTTGAAGTACCCTATTTTTTATTTATTAGTTTTCTTGAAATTTTAACCATTGTCAATCCATGTATCGATCAAAAAGGTAGTTAGTTAATTTTACCTTCTTAAAGTCATTTCTACTCGAAGAACCTTAGGAAAATTGCGACTTTTGTATAGATAACACTATGTTGATGTATGATCATTTTTTTATTAATTATTACGCTTCAAATAATAGCTAGAGTCAAGTTAAGGATCACTGCAAATGTTTTGCGCGGCGATAAAATAGGTAGTTAGGCATTTTTTGTCATATTATGCTCATTTCTGTTTGACGAATTGCCGAAAACTCCTACCTATTGAATATATAATCCTTTGTTGAAGTACCCTAATTTTTTATTTACTAGTTATCTTTAAATATTAAGCATTGCCAATCCATGTATAGATCAAATAGGTAGTTAGTTAATTTGACCTTCTTAATGTCATTTCTACTCGAAGAACCTTAGGAAAATTGCGACTTTTGTATAGATAACACTATGTTGATGTATGATCATTTTTTTTATTAATTATTACGCTTCAAATAATAGCTAGAGTCAAGTTAAGGATCACTGCAAATGTTTTGCGCGGTGATCAAATAGGTAGTTAGGCATTTTTTGTCATATTTTGCTCATTTCTGTTTGACGAATTACCGAAAACACCTACCTATTGAATATATAATCCTTTGTTGAAGTATCCTAATTTTTTATTTATTAGTTATCTTGAAATTTTAAGCATTGTCAATCCATGTATCGATCAAATAGGTAGTTAGTTAATTATACCTTCTTAAAGACATTTCTACTCGAAAAACCTTATGAAAATTGCGACTTTTGCATACATAACACTATGTTGATGTACAATCATTTTTTTATTTATTATTACACTTCAAATAATAGCTAGAGTCAAGTTATGGATCACTGCAAATGTTTTGCATGGCGATCAAATAGGTAGTTAGGCATTTTTTGTCATATTTTGCTCATTTCTGTTTGACGAATTACCGAAAACACCTACCTATTGAATATATAATCCTTTGTTGAAGTATCCTAATTTTTTATTTATTAGTTATCTTGAAATTTTAAGCATTGTCAATCCATGTATCGATCAAATAGGTAGTTAGTTAATTACACCTTCTTAAAGACATTTCTACTCGAACAACCTTATGAAAATTGCGACTTTTGCATACATAACACTATGTTGATGTATAATCATTTTTTTATTTATTATTACACTTCAAATAATAGCTAGAGTCAAGTTATGGATCACTGCAAATGTTTTGCACGGCGATCAAATAGGTAGTTAGGCATTTTTTGTCATATTTTGCTCATTTCTGTTTGACGAATTACCGAAAACACCTACCTATTGAATATATAATCCTTTGTTGAAGTATCTTAATTTTTTATTTATTAGTTATCTTTAAATATTAAGCATTGCCAATCCATGTATCGATCAAATAGGTAGTTAGTTAATTATACCTTCTTAAAGACATTTCTACTCGAAAAACCTTATGAAAATTGCGACTTTTGCATACATAACACTATGTTGATGTATAATCATTTTTTTATTTATTATTACGCTTCAAATAATAGCTAGAGTCAAGTTAAGGATCACTGCAAATGTTTTGCGCGGCGATCAAATAGGTAGTTAGGCATTTTTTGTCATATTAGGCTCATTTCGGTTTGACGAATTGCCGAAAACTCCCACCTATTGAATATATAATCCTTTGTTGCAGTACCCTAATTTTTTATTTATTAGTTTTCTTGAAATATTAAGCATTGTCAATCCATGTATCGATCAAATAGGTTGTTAGTTAATTTGACCTTCTTAAGGTCATTTCTACTCGAAGAACCTTAGAAAAATTGCGACTTTTGTATAGATAACACTATGTTGCCGTATGATCATTTTTTTATTAATTATTACGCTTCAAATAATAGCTAGAGTCAAGTTAAGGATCACTGCAAATGTTTTGCGCGGCGATCAAATAGGTAGTTAGGCATTTTTTGTCATATTATGCTCATTTCTATTTGACGAGTTGCCGAAAACTCCAACCTATTGAATATATAATCCATTGTTGAAGTATCGTAATTTTTTATTTATTTGTTATCTTGAAATTTTAACCATTGACAATCCATGTATCGATCAAATAGGTAGTTAGTTAATTTTACCTTCTTAAAGTCATTTCTACTCGAAGAACCTTAGGAAAATTGCGACTTTTGAATAGATAACACTATGTTGATGTATGATCATTTTTTTATTTATTATTACGCTTCAAATAATAGCTAGAGTCCAGTTAAGGATCACTGCAAATGTTTTGCGCGGCAATCAAATAGGTAGTTAGGCATTTTTTGTTATATTATGCTCATTTCTGTTTGACGAATTGCCGAAAACTCCTACCTATTGAATATATAATCCTTTGTTGAAGTACCCTAATTTTTTATTTATTAGTTATCTTTAAATATTAAGCATTGCCAATCCATGTATCGATCAGATAGGTAGTTAGTTAATTTGACCTTTTTAAGTCATTTCTACTCGAAGAACCTTGGGAAAATTTCGACTTTTGTATAGATAACACTATGTTGATGTATAATCAATTTTTTATTTATAATTACGCTTCAAATAATAGCTAGAGTCAAGTTAAGGATCACTGCAAATGTTTTGCGCGGCGATCAAATAGGTAATTAGGCATTTTTTGTCATATTAGGCTCATTTCTGTTTGACGAATTGCCAAAAACTCCCACCTATTGAATATATAATCCTTTGTTGAAGTACTCTATTTTTTTATTTATTAGTTATCTTTAAATATTAAGCATTGCCAATCCATGTATCGATCAAATAGGTAGTTATTTAATTTGACCTTCTTAAAGTCATTTCTACTCGAAGAACCTTAGGAAAATTGCGACTTTTGTATAGATAACACTATGTTGATGTATGATCATTTTTTTATTAATTATTACGCTTCAAATAATAGCTAGAGTAAAGTTATGGATCACTGCAAATGTTTTGCGCGGCGATCAAATAGGTAGTTAGGCATTTTTTGTCATATTATGCTCATTTCTGTTTGACGAATTGCCGAAAACTCCTACCTATTGAATATATAATCCTTTGTTGAAGTACCCTAATTTTTTATTTATTAGTTATCTTTAAATATTAAGAATTGCCAATCCATGTATCGATCAAATAGGTAGTTAGTTAATTTGACCTTCTTAATGTCATTTCTACTCGAAGAACCTTAGGAAAATTGCGACTTTTGTATAGATAACACTATGTTGATGTATGATCATTTTTTTATTAATTATTACGGTTCAAATAATAGCTAGAGTCAAGTTAAGGATCACTGCAAATGTTTTGCGCGGTGATCAAATAGGTAGTTTGGCATTTTTTGTCATATTTTGCTCATTTCTGTTTAACGAATTACCGAAAACACCTACCTATTGAATATATAATCCTTTGTTGAAGTATCCTAATTTTTTATTTATTATTTATCTTGAAATTTTAAGCATTGTCATTCCATGTATCGATCAAATAGGTAGTTAGTTAATTATACCTTCTTAAAGACATTTCTACTCGAAAAACCTTATGAAAATTGCGACTTTTGTATAGATAACACTATGTTGATGTATAATCATTTTTTTATTTATTATTACGCTTCAAATAATAGCTAGAGTCAAGTTAAGGATCACTGCAAATGTTTTGCACGGCGATCAAAAAGGTAGTTAGGTATTTTTTGTCATATTAGGCTCATTTCGGTTTGACGAATTGCCGAAAACTCCCACCTATTGAATATATAATCCTTTGTTGCAGTACCCTAATTTTTTATTTATTAGTTTTCTTGAAATATTAAGCATTGTCAATCCATGTATCGATCAAATAGGTTGTTAGTTAATTTGACCTTCTTAAGGTCATTTCTACTCGAAGAACCTTAGGAAAATTGCGACTTTTGTATAGATAAAACTATGTTGATGTATGCTCATTTTTTTATTAATTATTACGCTTCAAATAATAGCTAGAGTCAAGTTAAGGATCACTGCAAATGTTTTGCGCGGTGATCAAATAGGTAGTTTGGCATTTTTTGTCATATTTTGCTCATTTCTGTTTAACGAATTACCGAAAACACCTACCTATTGAATATATAATCCTTTGTTGAAGTATCCTAATTTTTTATTTATTATTTATCTTGAAATTTTAAGCATTGTCATTCCATGTATCGATCAAATAGGTAGTTAGTTAATTATACCTTCTTAAAGACATTTCTACTCGAAAAACCTTATGAAAATTGCGACTTTTGTATAGATAACACTATGTTGATGTATAATCATTTTTTTATTTATTATTAGGCTTCAAATAATAGCTAGAGTCAAGTTAAGGATCACTGCAAATGTTTTGTACGGCGGTCAAATAGGTAGTTAGGCATTTTTTGTCATATTTTGCTCATTTCTGTTTGACGAATTGCCGAAAACTCCTACATATTGAATATATAATCCTTCGTTGAAGTATCCTTATTTTTATTTATTAGTTATCTTAAAATTTTAAGCATTGTCAATCCATGTATCGATCAAATAGGTTGTTAGTTAATTTTAACTTCTTAACGTCATTTCTACTCGAAGAACCTTAGGAAAATTGCGACTTTTGTATAGATAACACTATGTTGACGTATGATCATTTTTTTATTAATTATTACGCTTCAAATAATAGCTAGAGTCAAGTTAAGGATCACTGAGATGTTTTGCGCGGTGATCAAATAGATAGTTAGGCATTTTTTGTCATATTTTGCTCATTTCTGTTGGACGAATTGCCGAAAACTCCAACCTATTGAATATATAATCCTTTGTTGAAGTATCCTAATTTTTTATTTATTAGTTATCTTGAAATTTTAACCATTGTCAATCCATGTATCGATCAAATAGGTAGTTAGTTAATTTTACCTTCTTAAAGTCATTTCTACTCGAAGAACCTTAGGAAAATTGCGTCTTTTGTATAGATAACACTATGTTGATGTATAATCATTTTTTTATTTATTATTACGCTTCAAATAATAGCTAGAGTCAAGTTAAGGATCACTGCAAATGTTTTGTACGGCGGTCAAATAGGTAGTTAGGCATTTTTTGTCATATTTTGCTCATTTCTGTTTGACGAATTGCCGAAAACTCCTACATATTGAATATATAATCCTTCGTTGAAGTATCCTTATTTTTATTTATTAGTTATCTTGAAATTTTAAGCATTGTCAATCCATGTATCGATCAAATAGGTTGTTAGTTAATTTTAACTTCTTAAAGTCATTTCTACTCGAAGAACCTTAGGAAAATTGCGACTTTTGTATAGATAACACTATGTTGATGTATGATCATTTTTTATTTATTATTACGCTTCAAATAATAGCTAGAGTCAAGTTAAGGATCACTGCAAATGTTTTGCGCGGCAATCAAATAGGTAGTTAGGCATTTTTTGTCATATTATGCTCATTTCTGTTTGACGAATTGCCGAAAACTCCTACCTATTGAATATATAATCCTTTGTTGAAGTACCCTAATTTTTTATTTATTAGTTATCTTTAAATATTAAGCATTGCCAATCCATGTATCGATCAAATAGGTAGTTAGTTAATTTGACCTTCTTAATGTCATTTCTACTCGAACAACCTTAGGAAAATTGCGACTTCTGTATAGATAACACTATGTTGATGTATGATCATTTTTTTATTAATTATTACGCTTCAAATTATAGCTAGAGTCAAGTTAAGGATCACTGCAAATGTTTTGTGCGGCGATCAAATTGGTAGTTAGGCATTTTTTGTCATATTATGCTCATTTCTGTTTGACGAATTGCCGAAAACTCCTCCCTATTGAATATATAATCCTTTGTTGAAGTACCCTAATTTTTTATTTATTAGTTATCTTTAAATATTAAGCATTGCCATTCCATGTATCGATCAAATAGGTAGTTAGTTAATTTGACCTTCTTAATGTCATTTCTACTCGAAAAACCTTATGAAAATTGCGACTTTTGTATAGATAACACTATGTTGATGTATGATCATTTTTTTATTAATTATTACGCTTCAAATAAAAGCTAGAGTCAAGTTAAGGATCACTGCAAATGTTTTGCGCGGTGATCAAATAGGTAGTTAGGCATTTTTTGTCATATTTTGCTCATTTTTGTTTGAAGAATTGCCGAAAACTCACACCTATTGAATATAAAATCCTTTATTGCAGTACCCTAATTTTTTATTTATTAGTTTTCTTGAAATATTAAGCATTGTCAATCCATGTATCGATCAAATAGGTTGTTAGTTAATTTGACCTTCTTGAGGTCATTTCAACTCGAAGAACCTTAGGAAAATTGCGACTTTTGTATAGATAACACTATGTTGACGTATGATCATTTTTTTATTAATTATTACGCTTCAAATAATAGCTAGAGTCAAGTTAAGGATCACTGCAAATGTTTTGCGCGGTGATCAAATAGGTAGTTAGGCATTTTTTGTCATATTTTGCTCATTTCTGTTTGACGAATTGCCGAAAACTCCAACCTATTGAATATATAATCCTTTGTTGAAGTATCCTAATTTTTTATTTATTAGTTATCTTGAAATTTTAACCATTGTCAATCCATGTATCGATCAAATAGGTAGTTAGTTAATTTTACCTTCTTAAAGTCATTTCTACTCGAAGAACCTTAGGAAAATTGCGACTTTTGAATAGATAACACTATGTTGAGGTATGATCATTTTTTTATTTATTATTACGCTTCAAATAATAGCTAGAGTCCAGTTAAGGATCACTGCAAATGTTTTGCGCGGCGATCAAATAGGTAGTTAGGCATTTTTTGTTGTATTATTCTCATTTCTTTTTGACGGATTGCCGAAAACTCCTACCTATTGAATATATAATCCTTTGTTGAAGTACCCTAATTTTTTATTTATTAGTTATCTTTAAATATTAAGCATTGCCAATCCATGTATCGATCAGATAGGTAGTTAGTTAATTTTACCTTTTTAAGTAATTTCTACTCGAAGAACCTTAGGAAAATTGCGACTTTTGTATAGATAACACTATGTTGATGTATAATCATTTTTTTATTAATTATTACGCTTCAAATAATAGCTAGAGTCAAGTTAAGGATCACTGCAAATGTTTTGCGCGGTGATCAAATAGGTAGTTAGGCATTTTTTGTCATATTTTGCTCATTTTTGTTTGAAGAATTGCCGAAAACTCACACCTATTGAATATATAATCCTTTGTTGCAGTACCCTAATTTTTTATTTATTAGTTTTCTTGAAATATTAAGCATTGTCAATCCATGTATCGATCAAATAGGTTGTTAGTTAATTTGACCTTCTTAAGGTCATTTCTACTCGAAGAACCTTAGGAAAATTGCGACTTTTGTATAGATAACACTATGTTGACGTATGATCATTTTTTTATTAATTATTACGCTTCAAATAATAGCTAGAGTCAAGTTAAGGATCACTGCAAATGTTTTGCGCGGCGATCAAATAGGTAGTTAGGCTTTTTTTGTCATATTTTGCTCATTTCTGTTTGACGAATTGCCGAAAACTCCAACCTATTGAATATATAATCCTTTGTTGAAGTATCCTAATTTTTTATTTATTAGTTATCTTGAAATTTTAACCATTGTCAATCCATGTATCGATCAAATAGGTAGTTAGTTAATTTTACCTTCTTAAAGTCATTTCTACTCGAAGAACCTTAGGAAAATTGCGACTTTTGTATAGATAACACTATGTTGATGTATAATCAATTTTTTATTTATTATTACGCTTCAAATAATAGCTAGAGTCAAGTTAAGGATCACTGCAAATGTTTTGCGCGGCGATCAAATAGGTAGTTAGGCATTTTTTGTCATATTAGGCTCATTTCTGTTTGACGAATTGCCAAAAATTCCCACCTATTGAATATATAATCCTTTGTTGAAGTACCCTATTTTTTTATTTATTAGTTATCTTTAAATATTAAGCATTTCCAATCCATGTATCGATCAAATAGGTAGTTATTTAATTTGACCTTCTTAACGTCATTTCTACTCGAAGAACCTTAGGAAAATTGCGACTTTTGTATAGATAACACTATGTTGATGTATGATCATTTTTTTTATTAATTATTACGCTTCAAATAATAGCTAGAGTCAAGTTAAGGATCACTGCAAATGTTTTGCGCGGCGATCAAATAGGTAGTTAGGCATTTTTTGTCATATTATGCTCATTTCTGTTTGACGAATTGGCGAAAACTCCTACCTATTGAATATATTATCCTTTGTTGAAGTACCCTAATTTTTTATTTTATAGTTATCTTTAAATAATAAGCATTGCCAATCCATGTATCGATCAAATAGGTAGTTGGTTAATTTGACGTTCTTAATGTCATTTCTACTCGAAGAACCTTAGGAAAATTGCGACTTTTGTATAGATAACACTATGTTGATGTATGATCATTTTTTTATTAATTATTACGCTTCAAATAATAGCTAGAGTAAAGTTAAGGATCACTGCAAATATTTTGCGCGGTGATCAAATAGGTAGTTAGGCATTTTTTGTCATATTTTGCTCATTTCTGTTTGACGAATTGCCGAAAACTCCTACCTATTGAATATATAATCCTTTGTTGAAGTATCCTAATTTTTTATTTATTAGTTATCTTGAAATATTAAGCATTGTCAATCCATGTATCGATCAAATAGGTTGTTAGTTAATTATACCTTCTTAAAGACATTTCTACTCGAAAAACATTATGAAAATTGTGACTTTTGTATAGAAAACACTATGTTGATGTATAATCATTTTTTTATTTATTATTACGCTTGAAATAATAGCTAGAGTCAAGTTAAGGATCACTGCAAATGTTTTGTACGGCGATCAAATAGGTAGTTAGGCATTTTTTGTCATATTTTGCTCATTTCCGTTTGACGAATTGCCGAAAACTCCTACATATTGAATATATAATCCTTCGTTGAAGTATCCTTATTTTTATTTATTAGTTATCTTGAAATTTTAAGCATTGTCAATCCACGTATCGATCAAATAGGTAGTTAGTTAATTTTAACTTCTTAATGTCATTTCTACTCGAAGAACCTTAGGAAAATTGCGAATTTTGTATAGATAACACTATGTTGATGTATGATCATTTTTTATTTATTATTACGCTTCAAATAATAGCTAGAGTCAAGTGAAGGATCACTGCAAATGTTTTGCGCGGCGATCAAATAGGTAGTTAGGCATTTTTTGTCATATTATGCTCATTTCTGTTTGACGAATTGCCGAAAACTCCTACCTATTGAATATATAATACTTTGTTGAAGTACCCTAATTTTTTATTTATTAGTTATCTTTAAATATTAAGCATTGTCAATCCATGTATCGATCAAATAGGTAGTTAGTTAATTATACCTTCTTAAAGACATTTCTACTCGAAAAACCTTATGAAAATTGCGACTTTTGTATAGATAACACTATGTTGATGTATAATCAATTTTTTATTTATTATTACGCTTCAAATAATAGCTAGAGTCAAGTTAAGGATCACTGCAAATGTTTTGCGCGGCGATCAAATAGGTAGTTAGGCATTTTTTGTCATATTAGGCTCATTTCGGTTTGACGAATTGCCGAAAACTCCCACCTATTGAATATATAATCCTTTGTTGCAGTACCCTAATTTTTTATTTATTAGTTTTCTTAAAATATTAAGCATTGTCAATCCATGTATCGATCAAATAGGTTGTTAGTTAATTTGACCTTCTTAAGGTCATTTCTACTCGAAGAACCTTAGAAAAATTGCGACTTTTGTATAGATTACACTATGTTGATGTATGATCATTTTTTTATTAATTATTACGTTTCAAATAATAGCTAGAGTAAAGTTAAGGATCACTGCAAATATTTTGCGCGGTGATCAAATAGGTAGTTAGGCAGTTTTTGTCATATTTTGCTCATTTCTGTTTGACGAATTGCCGAAAACTCCTACCTATTGAATATATAATCCTTTGTTGATGTATCCTAATTTTTTATTTATTAGTTATCTTGAAATATTAAGCATTGTCAATCCATGTATCGATCAAATAGGTTGTTAGTTAATTTGACCTTCTTAAGGTCATTTCTACTCGAAGAACCTTAGGAAAATTGCGACTTTTGTATAGATAACACTATGTTGACGTATGATCATTTTTTTATTAATTATTACGCTTCAAATAATAGCTAGAGTCAAGTTAAGGATCACTGCAAATGTTTTGCGCGGTGATCAAATAGGTAGTTAGGCATTTTTTGTCATATTTTGCTCATTTCTGTTTGACGAATTGCCGAAAACTCCAACCTATTGAATATATAATCCTTTGTTGAAGTATCCTAATTTTTTATTTATTAGTTATCTTGAAATTTTAACCATTGTCAATCCATGTATCGATCAAATAGGTAGTTAGTTAATTTTACCTTCTTAACGTCATTTCTACTCGAAGAACCTTAGGAAAATTGCGTCTTTTGTATAGAAAACACTATGTTGATGTATAATCATTTTTTTATTTTTTATTACGCTTCAAATGATAGCTAGAGTCAAGTTAAGGATCACTGCAAATGTTTTGTACGGCGATCAAATAGGTAGTTAGGCATTTTTTGTCATATTTTGCTCATTTCTGTTTGACGAATTGCCGAAAACTCCTACATATTGAATATATAATCCTTCGTTGAAGTATCCTTATTTTTATTTATTAGTTTTCTTGAAATTTTAAGCATTGTCAATCCATGTATCGATCAAATAGGTAGTTAGTTAATTTTAACTTCTTAAAGTCATTTCTACTCGAAGAACCTTAGGAAAATTGCGACTTTTGTATAGATAACACTATGTTGATGTATGATCATTTTTTATTTATTATTACGCTTCAAATAATAGCTAGAGTTAAGTTAAGGATTACTGCAAATGTTTTGCGCGGCGATCAAATAGGTAGTTAGGCATTTTTTGTCATATTAAGCTCATTTCTGTTTGACGAATTGCCGAAAACTCCTACCTATTGAATATATAATCCTTTGTTGAAGTACCCTAATTTTTTATTTATTAGTTATCTTTAAATATTAAGCATTGCCAATCCATGTATCGATCAAATAGGTAGTTAGTTAATTTGACCTTCTTAATGTCATTTCTACTCGAACAACCTTAGGAAAATTGCGACTTTTGTATAGATAACACTATGTTGATGTATGATCATTTTTTTATTAATTATTACGCTTCAAATAATAGCTAGAGTCAAGTTAAGGATCACTGCAAATGTTTTGCGCGGCGATCAAATAGGTAGTTAGGCATTTTTTGTCATATTATGCTCATTTCTGTTTGACGAATTGCCGAAAACTCCTACCTATTGAATATATAATCCTTTGTTGAAGTACCCTAATTTTTTATTTATTAGTTATCTTTAAATATAAAGAATTGCCAATCCATGTATCGATCAAATAGGTAGTTAGTTAATTTGACCTTCTTAATGTCATTTCTACTCGAAGAACCCTAGGAAAATTGCGACTTTTTTTTATAGATAACACTATGTTGATGTATGATCATTTTTTTATTAATTATTACGCTTCAAATAATAGCTAGAGTCAAGTTAAAGATCACTGCAAATTTTTGCGCGGTGATCAAATAGGTAGTTAGGCATTTTTTGTCATATTTTGCTCATTTCTGTTTGACGAATTACCGAAAACTCCTACCTATTGAATATATAATCCTTTGTTGATGTATCCTAATTTTTTATTTATTAGTTATCTTGAAATTTTAAGCATTGTCAATCCATGTATCGATCAAATAGGTAGTTAGTTAATTTTACCTTCTTAACGTCATTTCTACTCGAAGAACCTTAGGAAAATTGCGTCTTTTGTATAGAAAACACTATGTTGATGTATAATCATTTTTTTATTTTTTGTTACGCTTCAAATGATAGCTAGAGTCAAGTTAAGGATCACTGCAAATGTTTTGTACGGCGATCAAATAGGTAGTTAGGCATTTTTTGTCATATTTTGCTCATTTCTGTTTGACGAATTGCCGAAAACTCCTACATATTGAATATATAATCCTTCGTTGAAGTATCCTTATTTTTATTTATTAGTTTTCTTGAAATTTTAAGCATTGTCAATCCATGTATCGATCAAATAGGTAGTTAGTTAATTTTAACTTCTTAAAGTCATTTCTACTCGAAGAACCTTAGGAAAATTGCGACTTTTGTATAGATAACACTATGTTGATGTATGATCATTTTTTATTTATTATTACGCTTCAAATAATAGCTAGAGTAAAGTTAAGGATCACTGCAAATGTTTTGCGCGGCGATCAAATAGGTAGTTAGGCATTTTTTGTCATATTAAGCTCATTTCTGTTTGACGAATTGCCGAAAACTCCTACCTATTGAATATATAATCCTTTGTTGAAGTACCCTAATTTTTTATTTATTAGTTATCTTTAAATATAAAGAATTGCCAATCCATGTATCGATCAAATAGGTAGTTAGTTAATTTGACCTTCTTAATGTCATTTCTACTCGAAGAACCCTAGGAAAATTGCGACTTTTTTTTATAGATAACACTATGTTGATGTATGATCATTTTTTTATTAATTATTACGTTTCAAATAATAGCTAGAGTCAAGTTAAAGATCACTGCAAATTTTTGCGCGGTGATCAAATAGGTAGTTAGGCATTTTTTGTCATATTTTGCTCATTTCTGTTTGACGAATTACCGAAAACTCCTACCTATTGAATATATAATCCTTTGTTGAAGTATCCTAATTTTTTATTTATTAGTTATCTTGAAATTTTAAGCATTGTCAATCCATGTATCGATCAAATAGGTAGTTAGTTAATTATACCTTCTTAAAGACATTTCTACTCGAAGAACCTTATGAAAATTGTGACTTTTGTATAGATAACACTATGTTGATGTATGATCATTTTTTATTTATTATTACGCTTCAAATAATAGCTAGAGTCAAGTTAAGGATCACAGCAAATGTTTTGCGCGGCGATCAAATAGGTAGTTAGGCATTTTTTGTCATATTAGGCTCATTTCGGTTTGACGAATTGCCGAAAACTCACACCTATTGAATATATAATCCTTTGTTGCAGTACCCTAATTTTTTACTTATTAGTTTTCTTGAAATATTAAGCATTGTCAATCCATGTATCGATCAAATAGGTTGTGAGTTAATTTGACCTTCTTAAGGTCATTTCTACTCGAAGAACCTTAGGAAAATTGCGACTTTTGTATAGATAACACTATGTTGACGTATGATCATTTTTTTATTAATTATTACGCTTCAAATAATAGCTAGAGTCAAGTTAAGGATCACTGCAAATGTTTTGCGCGGTGATCAAATAGGTAGTTAGGCATTTTTTGTCATATTTTGCTCTTTTCTGTTTGACGAATTGCCGAAAACTCCTACCTATTGAATATATAATCCTTTGTTGAAGTATCCTAATTTTTTATTTATTAGTTATCTTGAAATTTTAAGCATTGTCAATCCATGTATCGATCAAATAGGTAGTTAGTTAATTTTACCTTCTTAAAGTCATTTCTACTCGAAGAACCTTAGGAAAATTGCGACTTTTGTATAGATAACACTATGTTGATGTATGATCCTTTTTTTATTAATTATTACGCTTCAAATAATAGCTAGAGTCAAGTTAAGGATCACTGCAAATGTTTTGCGCGGCGATCGAATAGGTAGTTAGGCATTTTTTGTCATATTTCGCTCATTTCTGTTTGACGAATTACCGAAAACTTCTACCCATTGAATATATAATCCTTTGTTGAAGTATCCTAATTTTTTATTTATTAGTTATCTTGAAATTTTAAGCATTGTCAATCCATGTATCGATCGAATAGGTAGTTAGTTAATTTTAACTTCTTAAAGTCATTTCTACTCGAAGATCCTTAGGAAAATTGCGACTTTTGTATAGATAACACTATGTTGATGTATAATCATTTTTTTCTTTATTATTACGCTTCAAATAATAGCTAGAGTCAAGTTAAGGATCACTGCAAATGTTTTGCACGGCGATCAAATAGGTAGTTAGGCATTTTTTGTCATATTTTGCTCATTTCTGTTTGACGAATTGCCGAAAACTACTACATATTGAATATATAATCCTTTGTTGAAGTATCCTTATTTTTATTTATTAGTTATCTTGAAATTTTAAGCATTGTCAATCCATGTATCGATCAAATAGGTAGTTAGTTAATTTTACCTTCTTAAAGTCATTTCTACTCGAAGATCCTTAGGAAAATTGCGACTTTTGTATAGATAACACTATGTTGATGTATGATCATTTTTTATTTATTATTACGCTTCAAATAATAGCTAGAGTAAAGTTAAGGATCACTGCAAATGTTTTGCGCGGCGATCAAATAGGTAGTTAGGCATTTTTTGTCATATTATGCTCATTTCTGTTTGACGAATTGCCGAAAAGTCCTACCTATTGAATATATAATCCTTTGTTGAAGTACCCTAATTTTTTATTTATTAGTTATCTTTAAATATTAAGCATTGCCAATCCATGTATCGATCAAATAGGTAGTTAGTTAATTTGACCTTCTTAATGTCATTTCTACTCGAACAACCTTAGGAAAATTGCGACTTTTGTATAGATAACACTATGTTGATGTATGATCATTTTTTTATTAATTATTACGCTTCAAATAATAGCTAGAGTCAAGTTAAGGATCACTGCAAATGTTTTGCGCGGCGATCAAATAGGTAGTTAGGCATTTTTTGTCATATTATGCTCATTTCTGTTTGACGAATTGCCGAAAACTCCTACCTATTGAATATATAATCCTTTGTTGAAGTACCCTAATTTTTTATTTATTAGTTATCTTTAAATATAAAGAATTGACAATCCATGTATCGATCAAATAGGTAGTTAGTTAATTTGACCTTCTTAATGTCATTTCTACTCGAAGAACCCTAGGAAAATTGCGACTTTTTTTTATAGATAACACTATGTTGATGTATGATCATTTTTTTATTAATTATTACGCTTCAAATAATAGCTAGAGTCAAGTCAAAGATCACTGCAAATTTTTGCGCGGTGATCAAATAGGTAGTTAGGCATTTTTTGTCATATTTTTCTCATTTCTGTTTGACGAATTACCGAAAACTCCTACCTATTGAATATATAATCCTTTGTTGAAGTATCCTAATTTTTTATTTATTAGTTATCTTGAAATTTTAAGCATTGTCAATCCATGTATCGATCAAATAGGTAGTTAGTTAATTTTACCTTCTTAACGTCATTTCTACTCGAAGAACCTTAGGAAAATTGCGTCTTTTGTATAGAAAACACTATGTTGATGTATGATCATTTTTTATTTATTATTACGCTTCAAATAATAGCTAGAGTAAAGTTAAGGATCACTGCAAATGTTTTGCGCGGCGATCAAATAGGTAGTTAGGCATTTTTTGTCATATTAAGCTCATTTCTGTTTGACGAATTGCCGAAAACTCCTACCTATTGAATATATAATCCTTTGTTGAAGTATCCTTATTTTTATTTATTAGTTATCTTGAAATTTTAAGCATTGTCAATCCATGTATCGATCAAATAGGTAGTTAGTTAATTTTACCTTCTTAAAGTCATTTCTACTCGAAGAACCTTAGGAAAATTGCGACTTTTGTATAGATAACACTATGTTGATGTATAATCATTTTTTTATTTATTATTACGCTTCAAATAATAGCTAGAGTCAAGTTAAGGATCACTGCAAATGTTTTGCACGGCGATCAAATAGGTAGTTAGGCATTTTTTGTCATATTTTGCTCATTTCGGTTTGACGAATTGCCGAAAACTACTACATATTGAATATATAATCCTTTGTTGAAGTATCCTTATTTTTATTTATTAGTTATCTTGAAATTTTAAGCATTGTCAATCCATGTATCGATCAAATAGGTAGTTAGTTAATTTTACCTTCTTAACGTCATTTCTACTCGAAGAACCTTAGGAAAATTGCGTCTTTTGTATAGAAAACACTATGTTGATGTATAATCATTTTTTTATTTTTTATTACGCTTCAAATGATAGCTAGAGTCAAGTTAAGGATCACTGCAAATGTTTTGTACGGCGATCAAATAGGTAGTTAGGCATTTTTTGTCATATTTTGCTCATTTCTGTTTGACGAATTGCCGAAAACTCCTACATATTGAATATATAATCCTTCGTTGAAGTATCCTTATTTTTATTTATTAGTTTTCTTGAAATTTTAAGCATTGTCAATCCATGTATCGATCAAATAGGTAGTTAGTTAATTTTAACTTCTTAAAGTCATTTCTACTCGAAGAACCTTAGGAAAATTGCGACTTTTGTATAGATAACACTATGTTGATGTATGATCATTTTTTATTTATTATTACGCTTCAAATAATAGCTAGAGTAAAGTTAAGGATCACTGCAAATGTTTTGCGCGGCGATCAAATAGGTAGTTAGGCATTTTTTGTCATATTAAGCTCATTTCTGTTTGACGAATTGCCGAAAACTCCTACCTATTGAATATATAATCCTTTGTTGAAGTACCCTAATTTTTTATTTATTAGTTATCTTTAAATATTAAGCATTGCCAATCCATGTATCGATCAAATAGGTAGTTAGTTAATTTGACCTTCTTAATGTCATTTCTACTCGAACAACCTTAGGAAAATTGCGACTTTTGTATAGATAACACTATGATGATGTATGATCATTTTTTTATTAATTATTACGCTTCAAATAATAGCTAGAGTCAAGTTAAGGATCACTGCAAATGTTTTGCGCGGCGAACAAATAGGTAGTTAGGCATTTTTTGTCATATTATGCTCATTTCTGTTTGACGAATTGCCGAAAACTCCTACCTATTGAATATATAATCCTTTGTTGAAGTACCCTAATTTTTTATTTATTAGTTATCTTTAAATATAAAGAATTGCCAATCCATGTATCGATCAAATAGGTAGTTAGTTAATTTGACCTTCTTAATGTCATTTCTACTCGAAGAACCCTAGGAAAATTGCGACTTTTTTTTATAGATAACACTATGTTGATGTATGATCATTTTTTTATTAATTATTACGCTTCAAATAATAGCTAGAGTCAAGTTAAAGATCACTGCAAATTTTTGCGCGGTGATCAAATAGGTAGTTAGGCATTTTTTGTCATATTGTGCTCATTTCTATTTGACGAATTACCGAAAACTCCTACCTATTGAATATATAATCCTTTGTTGAAGTATCCTAATTTTTTATTTATTAGTTATCTTGAAATTTTAAGCATTGTCAATCCATGTATCGATCAAATAGGTAGTTAGTTAATTATACCTTCTTAAAGACATTTCTACTCGAAGAACCTTATGAAAATTGTGACTTTTGTATAGATAACACTATGTTGATGTATGATCATTTTTTATTTATTATTACGCTTCAAATAATAGCTAGAGTCAAGTTAAGGATCACAGCAAATATTTTGCGCGGCGATCAAATAGGTAGTTAGGCATTTTTTGTCATATTAGGCTCATTTCGGTTTGACGAATTGCCGAAAACTCCCACCTATTGAATATATAATCCTTTGTTGCAGTACCCTAATTTTTTACTTATTAGTTTTCTTGAAATATTAAGCATTGTCAATCCATGTATCGATCAAATAGGTTCTGAGTTAATTTGACCTTCTTAAGGTCATTTCTACTCGAAGAACCTTAGGAAAATTGCGACTTTTGTATAGATAACACTATGTTGACGTATGATCATTTTTTTATTAATTATTACGCTTCAAATAATAGCTAGAGTCAAGTTAAGGATCACTGCAAATGTTTTGCGCGGTGATCAAATAGGTAGTTAGGCATTTTTTGTCATATTTTGCTCTTTTCTGTTTGACGAATTGCCGAAAACTCCTACCTATTGAATATATAATCCTTTGTTGAAGTATCCTAATTTTTTATTTATTAGTTATCTTGAAATTTTAAGCATTGTCAATCCATGTATCGATCAAATAGGTAGTTAGTTAATTTTACCTTCTTAAAGTCATTTCTACTCGAAGAACGTTAGGAAAATTGCGACTTTTGTATAGATAACACTATGTTGATGTATGATCATTTTTTTATTAATTATTACGCTTCAAATAATAGCTAGAGTCAAGTTAAGGATCACTGCAAATGTTTTGCGCGGCGATCGAATAGGTAGTTAGGCATTTTTTGTCATATTTCGCTCATTTCTGTTTGACGAATTACCGAAAACTTCTACCCATTGAATATATAATCCTTTGTTGAAGTATCCTAATTTTTTATTTATTAGTTATCTTGAAATTTTAAGCATTGTCAATCCATGTATCGATCAAATAGGTAGTTAGTTAATTTTACCTTCTTAAAGTCATTTCTACTCGAAGAACCTTAGGAAAATTGCGACTTTTGTATAGATAACACTATGTTGATGTATAATCATTTTTTTATTTATTATTACGCTTCAAATAATAGCTAGAGTCAAGTTAAGGATCACTGCAAATGTTTTGCACGGCGATCAAATAGGTAGTTAGGCATTTTTTGTCATATTTTGCTCATTTCTGTTTGACGAATTGCCGAAAACTACTACATATTGAATATATAATCCTTTGTTGAAATATCCTTATTTTTATTTATTAGTTATCTTGAAATTTTAAGCATTGTCAATCCATGTATCGATCAAATAGGTAGTTTGTTAATTTTACCTTCTTAACGTCATTTCTACTCGAAGAACCTTAGGAAAATTGCGTCTTTTGTATAGAAAACACTATGTTGATGTATAATCATTTTATTATTTTTTATTACGCTTCAAATGATAGCTAGAGTCAAGTTAAGGATCACTGCAAATGTTTTGTACGGCGATCAAATAGGTAGTTAGGCATTTTTTGTCATATTTTGCTCATTTCTGTTTGACGAATTGCCGAAAACTCCTACATATTGAATATATAATCCTTCGTTGAAGTATCCTTATTTTTATTTATTAGTTTTCTTGAAATTTTAAGCATTGTCAATCCATGTATCGATCAAATAGGTAGTTAGTTAATTTTAACTTCTTAAAGTCATTTCTACTCGAAGAACCTTAGGAAAATTGCGACTTTTGTATAGATAACACTATGTTGATGTATGATCATTTTTTATTTATTATTACGCTTCAAATAATAGCTAGAGTAAAGTTAAGGATCACTGCAAATGTTTTGCGCGGCGATCAAATAGGTAGTTAGGCATTTTTTGTCATATTAAGCTCATTTCTGTTTGACGAATTGCCGAAAACTCCTACCTATTGAATATATAATCCTTTGTTGAAGTATCCTAATTTTTTATTTATTAGTTATCTTGAAATTTTAAGCATTGTCAATCCATGTATCGATCAAATAGGTAGTTAGTTAATTTTACCTTCTTAAAGTCATTTCTACTCGAAGAACGTTAGGAAAATTGCGACTTTTGTATAGATAACACTATGTTGATGTATGATCATTTTTTTATTAATTATTACGCTTCAAATAATAGCTAGAGTCAAGTTAAGGATCACTGCAAATGTTTTGCGCGGCGATCGAATAGGTAGTTAGGCATTTTTTGTCATATTTCGCTCATTTCTGTTTGACGAATTACCGAAAACTTCTACCCATTGAATATATAATCCTTTGTTGAAGTATCCTAATTTTTTATTTATTAGTTATCTTGAAATTTTAAGCATTGTCAATCCATGTATCGATCCAATAGGTAGTTAGTTAATTTTAACTTCTTAAAGTCATTTCTACGCGAAGATCCTTAGGAAAATTGCGACTTTTGTATAGATAACACTATGTTGATGTATAATCATTTTTTTCTTTATTATTACGCTTCAAATAATAGCTAGAGTCAAGTTAAGGATAACTGCAAATGTTTTGTACGACGATCAAATAGGTAGTTAGGCATTTTTTGTCATATTTTGCTCATTTCTGTTTGACGAATTGCCGAAAACTCCAACCTATTGAATATATAATCCTTTGTTGAAGTATCCTAATTTTTTATTTATTAGTTATCTGGAAATTTTAAGCATTGTCAATCCATGTATCGATCAAATAGGTAGTTAGTTAATTTTACCTTCTTAAAGTCATTTCTACTCGAAGAACCTTAGGAAAATTGCGACTTTTGTATAGATAACACTATGTTGATGTATAATCATTTTTTTATTAATTATTACGCTTCAAATAATAGCTAGAGTCAAGTTAAGGATCACTGCAAATGTTTTGCGCGGCGAACAAATAGGTAGTTAGGCATTTTTTGTCATATTATGCTCATTTCTGTTTGACGAATTGCCGAAAACTCCTACCTATTGAATATATAATCCTTTGTTGAAGTACCCTAATTTTTTATTTATTAGTTTTCTTTAAATATTAAGCATTGCCAATCCATGTATCGATCAAATA
The DNA here is from genome assembly GCA_021437785.1 of Rhodomyrtus psidioides. NCBI lineage: Eukaryota > Viridiplantae > Streptophyta > Magnoliopsida > Myrtales > Myrtaceae > Rhodomyrtus > Rhodomyrtus psidioides. Next base: position 4,159,248 of record JAILYB010000062.1, on the reverse strand, counting down.
GGTAGTTAGTTAATTTGACCTTCTTAATGTCATTTCTACTCGAACAACCTTAGGAAAATTGCGACTTTTGTATAGATAACACTATGTTGATGTATGATCATTTTTTTATTAATAATACGCTTCAAATAATAGCTAGAGTCAAGTTAAGGATCACTGCAAATGTTTTGCGCGGCGATCAAATAGGTAGTTAGGCATTTTTTGTCATATTGTGCTCATTTCTGTTTGACGAATTGCCGAAAACTCCTACCTATTGAATATATAATCCTTTGTTGAAGTACCCTAATTTTTTATTTATTAGTTATCTTTAAATATTAAGCATTGCCAATCCATGTATCGATCAAATAGGTAGTTAGTTAATTTGACCTTCTTAATGTCATTTCTACTCGAAGAACATTAGGAAAATTGCGACTTTTGTATAGATAACACTATGTTGATGTATAATCATTTTTTTATTTATTATTACGCTTCAAATAATAGCTAGAGTCAAGTTAAGGATCACTGCAAATGTTTTGCGCGGCGATCAAATAGGTAGTTAGGCATTTTTTATCATATTAGGCTCATTTCGGTTTGACGAATTGCCGAAAACTCCCACCTATTGAATATATAATCCTTTGTAGCAGTACCCTAATTTTTTATTTATTAGTTTTCTTGAAATATTAAGCATTGTCAATCCATGTATCGATCAAATAGGTTGTTAGTTAATTTGACCTTCTTAAGGTCATTTCCACTCGAAGAACCTTAGGAAAATGGCGACTTTTGTATAGATAACACTATGTTGACGTATGATCATTTTTTTATTAATTATTACGCTTCAAATAATAGCTAGAGTCAAGTTAAGGATCACTGCAAATGTTTTGCGCGGCGATCAAATAGGTAGTTAGGCATTTTTTGACATATTATGCTAATTTCTGTTTGACGAATTGCCGAAAACTCATACCTATTGAATATATAATCCTTTGTTGAAGTACCCTAATTTTTTATTTATTAGTTATCTTTAAATATTAAGCATTGCCAATCCATGTATCGATCAAATAAGTAGTTAGTTAATTTGACCTTCTTAATGTCATTTCTACTCCAACAACCTTAGGAAAATTGCGACTTTTGTATAGATTACACTATGTTGAAGTATGATCATTTTTTTATTAAATATTATGCTTCAAATAATAGCTAGAGTCAAGTTAAGGATCACTGCAAATGTTTTGCGCGGCGAACAAATAGGTAGATAGGCATTTTTTGTCATATTATGCTCATTTCTGTTTGACGAATTGCCGAAAACTCCTACGTATTGAATATATAATCCTTTGTTGAAGTACCCTAATTTTTTATTTATTAGTTATCTTTAAATATTAAGCATTTCCAATCCATGTATCGATCAAATAGGTAGTTAGTTAATTTAACCTTCTTAATGTCATTTCTACTCGAACAACCTTAGGAAAATTGCGACTTTTGTATAGATAACACTATGTTGATGTATGATCATTTTTTTATTAATTATTACGCTTTAAATAATAGCTAGAGTCAAGTTAAGGATCACTGCAAATGTTTTGCGCGGTGATCAAATAGGTAGTTAGGCATTTTTTGTCATATTTTGCTCATTTCTGTTTGACGAATTACCGAAAACTCCTACCTATCGAATATATAATCCTTTGTTGAAGTATCCTAATTTTTTATTTATTAGTTATCTTGAAATTTTAAGCATTGTCAATCCATGTATCGATCAAATAGGTAGTTAGTTAATTATACCTTCTTAAAGACATTTCTACTCGAAAAACCTTACGAAAATTGCGACTTTTGTATAGATAACACTATGTTGATGTATAATCATTTTTTAATTTATTATTACGCTTCAAATAATAGCTAGAGTCAAGTTAAGGATCACTGTAAATGTTTTGCGCGGCGATCAAATAGGTAGTTAGGCATTTTTTCTCATATTAGGCTCATTTCGGTTTGACGAATTGCCGAAAACTCCCACCTATTGAATATATAATCCTTTGTTGCAGTACCCTAATTTTTTATTTATTAGTTTTCTTGAAATATTAAGCATTGTCAATCCATGTATCGATCAAATAGGTTGTTAGTTAATTTGACCTTCTTAAGGTCATTTCTATTCGAAGAACCTTAGGAAAATTGCGACTTTTGTATAGATAACACTATGTAGACGTATGATCATTTTTTTATTAATTATTACGCTTCAAATAATAGCTAGAGTCAAGTTAAGGATCACTGCAAATGTTTTGCGCGGCGATCAAATAGGTAGTTAGGCATTTTTTGTCATATTATGCTCATTTCTGTTTGACGAATTGCCGAAAACTCTTACATATTGAATATATAATCCTTTGATGAAGTATCCTTATTTTTTATTTATTAGTTATCTTGAAATTTTAAGCATTGTCAATACATGTATCGATCAATTAGGTAGTTAGTTAATTTTACCTTCTAAAAGTCATTTCTACTCAAAGAACCTTAGGAAAATTGCGACTTTTGTATAGATAACACTATGTTGATGTATGATAATTTTATTATTTATTATTACGCTTCTAATAATAATTAGAGTCAAGTTAAGGATCACTGCAAATGTTTTGCGCGGCGATCAAATATGTAGTTAGGCATTTTTTGTCATATTATGCTCATTTCTGTTTGACGAATTGCCGAAAACTCCTACCTATTGAATATATAATCCTTTGTTGAAGTACCCTAATTTTTTATTTATTAGTTATCTTTAAATATTAAGCATTGCCAATCCATGTATCGATCAAATAGGTAGTTTGTTAATTTGACCTTTTTAAGTTATTTCTACTCGAAGAACCTTAGGAAAATTGCGACTTTTGTATAGATAACACTATGTTGACGTATGATCATTTTTTTATTAATTATTACGCTTCAAATAATAGCTAGAGTCAAGTTAAGGATCACTGCAAATGTTTTGCGCGGTGATCAAATAGGTAGTTAGGCATTTTTTGTCATATTTTGCTCATTTCTGTTTGACGAATTACCGAAAACTCCTACCTATCGAATATATAATCCTTTGTTGAAGTATCCTAATTTTTTATTTATTAGTTATCTTGAAATTTTAAGCATTGTCAATCCATGTATCGATCAAATAGGTAGTTAGTTAATTATACCTTCTTAAAGACATTTCTACTCGAAAAACCTTACGAAAATTGCGACTTTTGTATAGATAACACTATGTTGATGTATAATCATTTTTTAATTTATTATTACGCTTCAAATAATAGCTAGAGTCAAGTTAAGGATCACTGTAAATGTTTTGCGCGGCGATCAAATAGGTAGTTAGGCATTTTTTCTCATATTAGGCTCATTTCGGTTTGACGAATTGCCGAAAACTCCCACCTATTGAATATATAATCCTTTGTTGCAGTACCCTAATTTTTTATTTATTAGTTTTCTTGAAATATTAAGCATTGTCAATTCATGTATCGATCAAATAGGTTGTTAGTTAATTTGACCTTCTTAAGGTCATTTCTATTCGAAGAACCTTAGGAAAATTGCGACTTTTGTATAGATAACACTATGTAGACGTATGATCATTTTTTTATTAATTATTACGCTTCAAATAATATCTAGAGTCAAGTTAAGGATCACTGCAAATGTTTTGCGCGGCGATCAAATAGGTAGTTAGGCATTTTTTGTCATATTATGCTCATTTCTGTTTGACGAATTGCCGAAAACTCTTACATATTGAATATATAATCCTTTGATGAAGTATCCTTATTTTTTATTTATTAGTTATCTTGAAATTTTAAGCATTGTCAATACATGTATCGATCAATTAGGTAGTTAGTTAATTTTACCTTCTAAAAGTCATTTCTACTCAAAGAACCTTAGGAAAATTGCGACTTTTGTATAGATAACACTATGTTGATGTATGATAATTTTTTTATTTATTATTACGCTTCTAATAATAATTAGAGTCAAGTTAAGGATCACTGCAAATGTTTTGCGCGGCGATCAAATATGTAGTTAGGCATTTTTTGTCATATTATGCTCATTTCTGTTTGACGAATTGCCGAAAACTCCTACCTATTGAATATATAATCCTTTGTTGAAGTACCCTAATTTTTTATTTATTAGTTATCTTTAAATATTAAGCATTGCCAATCCATGTATCGATCAAATAGGTAGTTTGTTAATTTGACCTTTTTAAGTTATTTCTACTCGAAGAACCTTAGGAAAATTGCGACTTTTGTATAGATAACACTATGTTGACGTATGATCATTTTTTTATTAATTATTACGCTTCAAATAATAGCTAGAGTCAAGTTAAGGATCACTGCAAATGTTTTGCGCGGTGATCAAATAGGTAGTTAGGCATTTTTTGTCATATTTTGCTCTTTTCTGTTTGACGAATTGCCGAAAACTCCTACCTATTGAATATATAATCCTTTGTTGAAGTATCCTAATTTTTTATTTATTAGTTATCTTGAAATTTTAAGCATTGTCAATCCATGTATCGATCAAATAGGTAGTTAGTTAATTTTACCTTCTTAAAGTCATTTCTACTCGAAGAACCTTAGGAAAATTGCGACTTTTGTATAGATAACACTATGTTGATGTATGATCATTTTTTTATTAAGTATTACGCTTCAAATAATAGCTAGAGTCAAGTTAAGGATCACTGCAAATGTTTTGCGCGGCGATCGAATAGGTAGTTAGGCATTTTTTGTCATATTTCGCTCATTTCTGTTTGACGAATTACCGAAAACTTCTACCCATTGAATATATAATCCTTTGTTGAAGTATCCTAATTTTTTATTTATTAGTTATCTTGAAATTTTAAGCATTGTCAATCCATGTATCGATCAAATAGGTAGTTAGTTAATTTTAACTTCTTAAAGTCATTTCTACTCGAAGATCCTTAGGAAAATTGCGACTTTTGTATAGATAACACTATGTTGATGTATAATCATTTTTTTATTTATTATTACGCTTCAAATAATAGCTAGAGTCAAGTTAAGGATCACTGCAAATGTTTTGCACGGCGATCAAATAGGTAGTTAGGCATTTTTTGTCATATTTTGCTCATTTCTGTTTGACGAATTGCCGAAAACTCCAACCTATTGAATATATAATCCTTTGTTGAAGTATCCTAATTTTTTATTTATTAGTTATCTGGAAATTTTAAGCATTGTCAATCCATGTATCGATCAAATAGGTAGTTAGTTAATTTTACCTTCTTAAAGTCATTTCTACTCGAAGAACCTTAGGAAAATTGCGACTTTTGTATAGATAACACTATGTTGATGTATAATCATTTTTTTATTTATTATTACGCTTCAAATAATAGCTAGAGTCAAGTTAAGGATCACTGCAAATGTTTTGCACGGCGATAAAATAGGTAGTTAGGCATTTTTTGTCATATTTTGCTCATTTCTGTTTGACGAATTGCCGAAAACTACTACATATTGAATATATAATCCTTTGTTGAAGTATCCTTATTTTTATTTATTAGTTATCTTGAAATTTTAAGCATTGTCAATCCATGTATCGATCAAATAGGTAGTTAGTTAATTTTACCTTCTTAAAGTCATTTCTACTCGAAGATCCTTAGGAAAATTGCGACTTTTGTATAGATAACACTATGTTGATGTATGATCATTTTTTATTTATTATCACGCTTCAAATAATAGCTAGAGTCAAGTTAAGGATCACTGCAAATGTTCTGCGCGGCGATCAAATAGGTAGTTAGGCATTTTTTGTCATATTATGCTCATCTTTGTTTGACGAATTGCCGAAAACTCCTACCTATTGAATATATAATCCTTTGTTGAAGTACCCTAATTTTTTATTTATTAGTTTTCTTTAAATATTAAGCATTGCCAATCCATGTATCGATCAAATAGGTAGTTAGTTAATTTGACCTTCTTAATGTCATTTCTACTCGAACAACCTTAGGAAAATTGCGACTTTTGTATAGATAACACTATGTTGATGTATGATCATTTTTTTATTTATTATTACGCTTCAAATAATAGCTAGAGTCAAGTTAAGGATCACTGCAAATGTTTTGCGCGGCGATCAAATAGGTAGTTAGGCATTTTTTGTCATATTGTGCTCATTTCTGTTTGACGAATTGCCGAAAACTCCTACCTATTGAATATATAATCCTTTGTTGAAGTACCCTAATTTTTTATTTATTAGTTATCTTTAAATATTAAGTATTGCCAATCCATGTATCGATCAAATAGGTAGTTAGTTAATTTGACCTTCTTAATGTCATTTCTACTCGAAGAACATTAGGAAAATTGCGACTTTTGTATAGATAACACTATGTTGATGTATAATCATTTTTTTATTTATTATTACGCTTCAAATAATAGCTAGAGTCAAGTTAAGGATCACTGCAAATGTTTTGCGCGGCGATCAAATAGGTTGTTAGGCATTTTTTATCATATTAGGCTCATTTCGGTTTGACGAATTGCCGAAAACTCCCACCTATTGAATATATAATCCTTTGTAGCAGTACCCTAATTTTTTATTTATTAGTTTTCTTGAAATATTAAGCATTGTCAATCCATGTATCGATCAAATAGGTTGTTAGTTAATTTGACCTTCTTAAGGTCATTTCTACTCGAAGAACCTTAGGAAAATGGCGACTTTTGTATAGATAACACTATGTTGACGTATGATCATTTTTTTATTAATTATTACGCTTCAAATAATAGCTAGAGTCAAGTTAAGGATCACTGCAAATGTTTTGCGCGGCGATCAAATAGGTAGTTAGGCTTTTTTTGTCATATTTTGCTCATTTCTGTTTGACGAATTGCCGAAAACTCCAACCTATTGAATATATAATCCTTTGTTGAAGTATCCTAATTTTTTATTTATTAGTTATCTTGAAATTTTAACCATTGTCAATCCATGTATCGATCAAATAGGTAGTTAGTTAATTTTACCTTCTTAAAGTCATTTCTACTCGAAGAACCTTAGGAAAATTGCGACTTTTGTATAGATAACACTATGTTGATGTATAATCAATTTTTTATTTATTATTACGCTTCAAATAATAGCTAGAGTCAAGTTAAGGATCACTGCAAATGTTTTGCGCGGCGATCAAATAGGTAGTTAGGCATTTTTTGACATATTATGCTAATTTCTGTTTGACGAATTGCCGAAAACTCATACCTATTGAATATATAATCCTTTGTTGAAGTACCCTAATTTTTTATTTATTAGTTATCTTTAAATATTAAGCATTGCCAATCCATGTATCGATCAAATAAGTAGTTAGTTAATTTGACCTTCTTAATGTCATTTCTACTCCAACAACCTTAGGAAAATTGCGACTTTTGTATAGATAACACTATGTTGAAGTATGATCATTTTTTTATTAAATATTATGCTTCAAATAATAGCTAGAGTCAAGTTAAGGATCACTGCAAATGTTTTGCGCGGCGATCAAATAGGTAGATAGGCATTTTTTGTCATATTATGCTCATTTCTGTTTGACGAATTGCCGAAAACTCCTACGTATTGAATATATAATCCTTTGTTGAAGTACCCTAATTTTTTATTTATTAGTTATCTTTAAATATTAAGCATTTCCAATCCATTTATCGATCAAATAGGTAGTTAGTTAATTTAACCTTCTTAATGTCATTTCTACTCGAACAACCTTAGGAAAATTGCGACTTTTGTATAGATAACACTATGTTGATGTATGATCATTTTTTTATTAATTATTACGCTTTAAATAATAGCTAGAGTCAAGTTAAGGATCACTGCAAATGTTTTGCGCGGTGATCAAATAGGTAGTTAGGCATTTTTTGTCATATTTTGCTCATTTCTGTTTGACGAATTACCGAAAACTCCTACCTATCGAATATATAATCCTTTGTTGAAGTATCCTAATTTTTTATTTATTAGTTATCTTGAAATTTTAAGCATTGTCAATCCATGTATCGATCAAATAGGTAGTTAGTTAATTATACCTTCTTAAAGACAGTTCTACTCGAAAAACCTTACGAAAATTGCGACTTTTGTATAGATAACACTATGTTGATGTATAATCATTTTTTAATTTATTATTACGCTTCAAATAATAGCTAGAGTCAAGTTAAGGATCACTGTAAATGTTTTGCGCGGCGATCAAATAGGTAGTTAGGCATTTTTTCTCATATTAGGCTCATTTCGGTTTGACGAATTGCCGAAAACTCCCACCTATTGAATATATAATCCTTTGTTGCAGTACCCTAATTTTTTATTTATTAGTTTTCTTGAAATATTAAGCATTTTCAATCCATGTATCGATCAAATAGGTTGTTAGTTAATTTGACCTTCTTAAGGTCATTTCTACTCGAAGAACCTTAGGAAAATTGCGACTTTTGTATAGATAACACTATGTTGACGTATGATCATTTTTTTATTAATTATTACGCTTCAAATAATAGCTAGAGTCAAGTTAAGGATCACTGCAAATGTTTTGCGTGGTGATCAAATAGGTAGTTAGGCATTTTTTGTCATATTTTGCTCTTTTCTGTTTGACGAATTGCCGAAAACTCCTACCTATTGAATATATAATCCTTTGTTGAAGTATCCTAATTTTTTATTTATTAGTTATCTTGAAATTTTAAGCATTGTCAATCCATGTATCGATCAAATAGGTAGTTAGTTAATTTAACCTTCTTAAAGTCATTTCTACTCGAAGAACCTTAGGAAAATTGCGACTTTTGTATAGATAACACTATGTTGATGTATGATCATTTTTTTATTAATTATTACGCTTCAAATAATAGCTAGAGTCAAGTTAAGGATCACTGCAAATGTTTTGCGCGGCGATCGAATAGGTAGTTAGGCATTTTTTGTCATATTTCGCTCATTTCTGTTTGACGAATTACCGAAAACTTCTACCCATTGAATATATAATCCTTTGTTGAAGTATCCTAATTTTTTATTTATTAGTTATCTTGAAATTTTAAGCATTGTCAATCCATGTATCGATCAAATAGGTAGTTAGTTAATTTTACCTTCTTAAAGTCATTTCTACTCGAAGATCCTTAGGAAAATTGCGACTTTTGTATAGATAACACTATGTTGATGTATAATCATTTTTTAATTTATTATTACGCTTCAAATAATAGCTAGAGTCAAGTTAAGGATCACTGTAAATGTTTTGCGCGGCGATCAAATAGGTAGTTAGGCATTTTTTCTCATATTAGGCTCATTTCGGTTTGACGAATTGCCGAAAACTCCCACCTATTGAATATATAATCCTTTGTTGCAGTACCCTAATTTTTTATTTATTAGTTTTCTTGAAATATTAAGCATTGTCAATCCATGTATCGATCAAATAGGTTGTTAGTTAATTTGACCTTCTTAAGGTCATTTCTACTCGAAGAACCTTAGGAAAATTGCGACTTTTGTATAGATAACACTATGTAGACGTATGATCATTTTTTTATTAATTATTACGCTTCAAATAATAGCTAGAGTCAAGTTAAGGATCACTGCAAATGTTTTGCGCGGCGATCAAATAGGTAGTTAGGCATTTTTTGTCATATTATGCTCATTTCTGTTTGACGAATTGCCGAAAACTCTTACATATTGAATATATAATCCTTTGATGAAGTATCCTTATTTTTTATTTATTAGTTATCTTGAAATTTTAAGCATTGTCAATACATGTATCGATCAATTAGGTAGTTAGTTAATTTTACCTTCTAAAAGTCATTTCTACTCAAAGAACCTTAGGAAAATTGCGACTTTTGTATAGATAACACTATGTTGATGTATGATAATTTTATTATTTATTATTACGCTTCTAATAATAATTAGAGTCAAGTTAAGGATCACTGCAAATGTTTTGCGCGGCGATCAAATATGTAGTTAGGCATTTTTTGTCATATTATGCTCATTTCTGTTTGACGAATTGCCGAAAACTCCTACCTATTGAATATATAATCCTTTGTTGAAGTACCCTAATTTTTTATTTATTAGTTATCTTTAAATATTAAGCATTGCCAATCCATGTATCGATCAAATAGGTAGTTTGTTAATTTGACCTTTTTAAGTTATTTCTACTCGAAGAACCTTAGGAAAATTGCGACTTTTGTATAGATAACACTATGTTGACGTATGATCATTTTTTTATTAATTATTACGCTTCAAATAATAGCTAGAGTCAAGTTAAGGATCACTGCAAATGTTTTGCGCGGTGATCAAATAGGTAGTTAGGCATTTTTTGTCATATTTTGCTCATTTCTGTTTGACGAATTACCGAAAACTCCTACCTATCGAATATATAATCCTTTGTTGAAGTATCCTAATTTTTTATTTATTAGTTATCTTGAAATTTTAAGCATTGTCAATCCATGTATCGATCAAATAGGTAGTTAGTTAATTATACCTTCTTAAAGACATTTCTACTCGAAAAACCTTACGAAAATTGCGACTTTTGTATAGATAACACTATGTTGATGTATAATCATTTTTTAATTTATTATTACGCTTCAAATAATAGCTAGAGTCAAGTTAAGGATCACTGTAAATGTTTTGCGCGGCGATCAAATAGGTAGTTAGGCATTTTTTCTCATATTAGGCTCATTTCGGTTTGACGAATTGCCGAAAACTCCCACCTATTGAATATATAATCCTTTGTTGCAGTACCCTAATTTTTTATTTATTAGTTTTCTTGAAATATTAAGCATTGTCAATCCATGTATCGATCAAATAGGTTGTTAGTTAATTTGACCTTCTTAAGGTCATTTCTATTCGAAGAACCTTAGGAAAATTGCGACTTTTGTATAGATAACACTATGTAGACGTATGATCATTTTTTTATTAATTATTACGCTTCAAATAATATCTAGAGTCAAGTTAAGGATCACTGCAAATGTTTTGCGCGGCGATCAAATAGGTAGTTAGGCATTTTTTGTCATATTATGCTCATTTCTGTTTGACGAATTGCCGAAAACTCTTACATATTGAATATATAATCCTTTGATGAAGTATCCTTATTTTTTATTTATTAGTTATCTTGAAATTTTAAGCATTGTCAATACATGTATCGATCAATTAGGTAGTTAGTTAATTTTACCTTCTAAAAGTCATTTCTACTCAAAGAACCTTAGGAAAATTGCGACTTTTGTATAGATAACACTATGTTGATGTATGATAATTTTATTATTTATTATTACGCTTCTAATAATAATTAGAGTCAAGTTAAGGATCACTGCAAATGTTTTGCGCGGCGATCAAATATGTAGTTAGGCATTTTTTGTCATATTATGCTCATTTCTGTTTGACGAATTGCCGAAAACTCCTACCTATTGAATATATAATCCTTTGTTGAAGTACCCTAATTTTTTATTTATTAGTTATCTTTAAATATTAAGCATTGCCAATCCATGTATCGATCAAATAGGTAGTTTGTTAATTTGACCTTTTTAAGTTATTTCTACTCGAAGAACCTTAGGAAAATTGCGACTTTTGTATAGATAACACTATGTTGACGTATGATCATTTTTTTATTAATTATTACGCTTCAAATAATAGCTAGAGTCAAGTTAAGGATCACTGCAAATGTTTTGCGCGGTGATCAAATAGGTAGTTAGGCATTTTTTGTCATATTTTGCTCATTTCTGTTTGACGAATTACCGAAAACTCCTACCTATCGAATATATAATCCTTTGTTGAAGTATCCTAATTTTTTATTTATTAGTTATCTTGAAATTTTAAGCATTGTCAATCCATGTATCGATCAAATAGGTAGTTAGTTAATTATACCTTCTTAAAGACATTTCTACTCGAAAAACCTTACGAAAATTGCGACTTTTGTATAGATAACACTATGTTGATGTATAATCATTTTTTAATTTATTATTACGCTTCAAATAATAGCTAGAGTCAAGTTAAGGATCACTGTAAATGTTTTGCGCGGCGATCAAATAGGTAGTTAGGCATTTTTTCTCATATTAGGCTCATTTCGGTTTGACGAATTGCCGAAAACTCCCACCTATTGAATATATAATCCTTTGTTGCAGTACCCTAATTTTTTATTTATTAGTTTTCTTGAAATATTAAGCATTGTCAATCCATGTATCGATCAAATAGGTTGTTAGTTAATTTGACCTTCTTAAGGTCATTTCTATTCGAAGAACCTTAGGAAAATTGCGACTTTTGTATAGATAACACTATGTAGACGTATGATCATTTTTTTATTAATTATTACGCTTCAAATAATATCTAGAGTCAAGTTAAGGATCACTGCAAATGTTTTGCGCGGCGATCAAATAGGTAGTTAGGCATTTTTTGTCATATTTTGCTCATTTCTGTTTGACGAATTGCCGAAAACTCTTACATATTGAATATATAATCCTTTGATGAAGTATCCTTATTTTTTATTTATTAGTTATCTTGAAATTTTAAGCATTGTCAATACATGTATCGATCAATTAGGTAGTTAGTTAATTTTACCTTCTAAAAGTCATTTCTACTCAAAGAACCTTAGGAAAATTGCGACTTTTGTATAGATAACACTATGTTGATGTATGATAATTTTTTTATTTATTATTACGCTTCTAATAATAATTAGAGTCAAGTTAAGGATCACTGCAAATGTTTTGCGCGGCGATCAAATATGTAGTTAGGCATTTTTTGTCATATTATGCTCATTTCTGTTTGACGAATTGCCGAAAACTCCTACCTATTGAATATATAATCCTTTGTTGAAGTACCCTAATTTTTTATTTATTAGTTATCTTTAAATATTAAGCATTGCCAATCCATGTATCGATCAAATAGGTAGTTTGTTAATTTGACCTTTTTAAGTTATTTCTACTCGAAGAACCTTAGGAAAATTGCGACTTTTGTATAGATAACACTATGTTGACGTATGATCATTTTTTTATTAATTATTACGCTTCAAATAATAGCTAGAGTCAAGTTAAGGATCACTGCAAATGTTTTGCGCGGTGATCAAATAGGTAGTTAGGCATTTTTTGTCATATTTTGCTCTTTTCTGTTTGACGAATTGCCGAAAACTCCTACCTATTGAATATATAATCCTTTGTTGAAGTATCCTAATTTTTTATTTATTAGTTATCTTGAAATTTTAAGCATTGTCAATCCATGTATCGATCAAATAGGTAGTTAGTTAATTTTACCTTCTTAAAGTCATTTCTACTCGAAGAACCTTAGGAAAATTGCGACTTTTGTATAGATAACACTATGTTGATGTATGATCATTTTTTTATTAAGTATTACGCTTCAAATAATAGCTAGAGTCAAGTTAAGGATCACTGCAAATGTTTTGCGCGGCGATCGAATAGGTAGTTAGGCATTTTTTGTCATATTTCGCTCATTTCTGTTTGACGAATTACCGAAAACTTCTACCCATTGAATATATAATCCTTTGTTGAAGTATCCTAATTTTTTATTTATTAGTTATCTTGAAATTTTAAGCATTGTCAATCCATATATCGATCAAATAGGTAGTTAGTTAATTTTAACTTCTTAAAGTCATTTCTACTCGAAGATCCTTAGGAAAATTGCGACTTTTGTATAGATAACACTATGTTGATGTATAATCATTTTTTTATTTATTATTACGCTTCAAATAATAGCTAGAGTCAAGTTAAGGATCACTGCAAATGTTTTGCACGGCGATCAAATAGGTAGTTAGGCATTTTTTGTCATATTTTGCTCATTTCTGTTTGACGAATTGCCGAAAACTCCAACCTATTGAATATATAATCCTTTGTTGAAGTATCCTAATTTTTTATTTATTAGTTATCTGGAAATTTTAAGCATTGTCAATCCATGTATCGATCAAATAGGTAGTTAGTTAATTTTACCTTCTTAAAGTCATTTCTACTCGAAGAACCTTAGGAAAATTGCGACTTTTGTATAGATAACACTATGTTGATGTATAATCATTTTTTTATTTATTATTACGCTTCAAATAATAGCTAGAGTCAAGTTAAGGATCACTGCAAATGTTTTGCACGGCGATAAAATAGGTAGTTAGGCATTTTTTGTCATATTTTGCTCATTTCTGTTTGACGAATTGCCGAAAACTACTACATATTGAATATATAATCCTTTGTTGAAGTATCCTTATTTTTATTTATTAGTTATCTTGAAATTTTAAGCATTGTCAATCCATGTATCGATCAAATAGGTAGTTAGTTAATTTTACCTTCTTAAAGTCATTTCTACTCGAAGATCCTTAGGAAAATTGCGACTTTTGTATAGATAACACTATGTTGATGTATGATCATTTTTTATTTATTATCACGCTTCAAATAATAGCTAGAGTCAAGTTAAGGATCACTGCAAATGTTCTGCGCGGCGATCAAATAGGTAGTTAGGCATTTTTTGTCATATTATGCTCATCTTTGTTTGACGAATTGCCGAAAACTCCTACCTATTGAATATATAATCCTTTGTTGAAGTACCCTAATTTTTTATTTATTAGTTTTCTTTAAATATTAAGCATTGCCAATCCATGTATCGATCAAATAGGTAGTTAGTTAATTTGACCTTCTTAATGTCATTTCTACTCGAACAACCTTAGGAAAATTGCGACTTTTGTATAGATAACACTATGTTGATGTATGATCATTTTTTTATTTATTATTACGCTTCAAATAATAGCTAGAGTCAAGTTAAGGATCACTGCAAATGTTTTGCGCGGCGATCAAATAGGTAGTTAGGCATTTTTTGTCATATTGTGCTCATTTCTGTTTGACGAATTGCCGAAAACTCCTACCTATTGAATATATAATCCTTTGTTGAAGTACCCTAATTTTTTATTTATTAGTTATCTTTAAATATTAAGTATTGCCAATCCATGTATCGATCAAATAGGTAGTTAGTTAATTTGACCTTCTTAATGTCATTTCTACTCGAAGAACATTAGGAAAATTGCGACTTTTGTATAGATAACACTATGTTGATGTATAATCATTTTTTTATTTATTATTACGCTTCAAATAATAGCTAGAGTCAAGTTAAGGATCACTGCAAATGTTTTGCGCGGCGATCAAATAGGTTGTTAGGCATTTTTTATCATATTAGGCTCATTTCGGTTTGACGAATTGCCGAAAACTCCCACCTATTGAATATATAATCCTTTGTAGCAGTACCCTAATTTTTTATTTATTAGTTTTCTTGAAATATTAAGCATTGTCAATCCATGTATCGATCAAATAGGTTGTTAGTTAATTTGACCTTCTTAAGGTCATTTCTACTCGAAGAACCTTAGGAAAATGGCGACTTTTGTATAGATAACACTATGTTGACGTATGATCATTTTTTTATTAATTATTACGCTTCAAATAATAGCTAGAGTCAAGTTAAGGATCACTGCAAATGTTTTGCGCGGCGATCAAATAGGTAGTTAGGCTTTTTTTGTCATATTTTGCTCATTTCTGTTTGACGAATTGCCGAAAACTCCAACCTATTGAATATATAATCCTTTGTTGAAGTATCCTAATTTTTTATTTATTAGTTATCTTGAAATTTTAACCATTGTCAATCCATGTATCGATCAAATAGGTAGTTAGTTAATTTTACCTTCTTAAAGTCATTTCTACTCGAAGAACCTTAGGAAAATTGCGACTTTTGTATAGATAACACTATGTTGATGTATAATCAATTTTTTATTTATTATTACGCTTCAAATAATAGCTAGAGTCAAGTTAAGGATCACTGCAAATGTTTTGCGCGGCGATCAAATAGGTAGTTAGGCATTTTTTGACATATTATGCTAATTTCTGTTTGACGAATTGCCGAAAACTCATACCTATTGAATATATAATCCTTTGTTGAAGTACCCTAATTTTTTATTTATTAGTTATCTTTAAATATTAAGCATTGCCAATCCATGTATCGATCAAATAAGTAGTTAGTTAATTTGACCTTCTTAATGTCATTTCTACTCCAACAACCTTAGGAAAATTGCGACTTTTGTATAGATAACACTATGTTGAAGTATGATCATTTTTTTATTAAATATTATGCTTCAAATAATAGCTAGAGTCAAGTTAAGGATCACTGCAAATGTTTTGCGCGGCGATCAAATAGGTATATAGGCATTTTTTGTCATATTATGCTCATTTCTGTTTGACGAATTGCCGAAAACTCCTACGTATTGAATATATAATCCTTTGTTGAAGTACCCTAATTTTTTATTTATTAGTTATCTTTAAATATTAAGCATTTCCAATCCATTTATCGATCAAATAGGTAGTTAGTTAATTTAACCTTCTTAATGTCATTTCTACTCGAACAACCTTAGGAAAATTGCGACTTTTGTATAGATAACACTATGTTGATGTATGATCATTTTTTTATTAATTATTACGCTTTAAATAATAGCTAGAGTCAAGTTAAGGATCACTGCAAATGTTTTGCGCGGTGATCAAATAGGTAGTTAGGCATTTTTTGTCATATTTTGCTCATTTCTGTTTGACGAATTACCGAAAACTCCTACCTATCGAATATATAATCCTTTGTTGAAGTATCCTAATTTTTTATTTATTAGTTATCTTGAAATTTTAAGCATTGTCAATCCATGTATCGATCAAATAGGTAGTTAGTTAATTATACCTTCTTAAAGACAGTTCTACTCGAAAAACCTTACGAAAATTGCGACTTTTGTATAGATAACACTATGTTGATGTATAATCATTTTTTAATTTATTATTACGCTTCAAATAATAGCTAGAGTCAAGTTAAGGATCACTGTAAATGTTTTGCGCGGCGATCAAATAGGTAGTTAGGCATTTTTTCTCATATTAGGCTCATTTCGGTTTGACGAATTGCCGAAAACTCCCACCTATTGAATATATAATCCTTTGTTGCAGTACCCTAATTTTTTATTTATTAGTTTTCTTGAAATATTAAGCATTTTCAATCCATGTATCGATCAAATAGGTTGTTAGTTAATTTGACCTTCTTAAGGTCATTTCTACTCGAAGAACCTTAGGAAAATTGCGACTTTTGTATAGATAACACTATGTTGACGTATGATCATTTTTTTATTAATTATTACGCTTCAAATAATAGCTAGAGTCAAGTTAAGGATCACTGCAAATGTTTTGCGTGGTGATCAAATAGGTAGTTAGGCATTTTTTGTCATATTTTGCTCTTTTCTGTTTGACGAATTGCCGAAAACTCCTACCTATTGAATATATAATCCTTTGTTGAAGTATCCTAATTTTTTATTTATTAGTTATCTTGAAATTTTAAGCATTGTCAATCCATGTATCGATCAAATAGGTAGTTAGTTAATTTAACCTTCTTAAAGTCATTTCTACTCGAAGAACCTTAGGAAAATTGCGACTTTTGTATAGATAACACTATGTTGATGTATGATCATTTTTTTATTAATTATTACGCTTCAAATAATAGCTAGAGTCAAGTTAAGGATCACTGCAAATGTTTTGCGCGGCGATCGAATAGGTAGTTAGGCATTTTTTGTCATATTTCGCTCATTTCTGTTTGACGAATTACCGAAAACTTCTACCCATTGAATATATAATCCTTTGTTGAAGTATCCTAATTTTTTATTTATTAGTTATCTTGAAATTTTAAGCATTGTCAATCCATGTATCGATCAAATAGGTAGTTAGTTAATTTTACCTTCTTAAAGTCATTTCTACTCGAAGATCCTTAGGAAAATTGCGACTTTTGTATAGATAACACTATGTTGATGTATAATCATTTTTTAATTTATTATTACGCTTCAAATAATAGCTAGAGTCAAGTTAAGGATCACTGTAAATGTTTTGCGCGGCGATCAAATAGGTAGTTAGGCATTTTTTCTCATATTAGGCTCATTTCGGTTTGACGAATTGCCGAAAACTCCCACCTATTGAATATATAATCCTTTGTTGCAGTACCCTAATTTTTTATTTATTAGTTTTCTTGACATATTAAGCATTTTCAATCCATGTATCGATCAAATAGGTTGTTAGTTAATTTGACCTTCTTAAGGTCATTTCTACTCGAAGAACCATAGGAAAATTGCGACTTTTGTATAGATAACACTATGTTGATGTATGATCATTTTTTTATTAATTATTACGCTTCAAATAATAGCTAGAGTCAAGTTAAGGATCACTGCAAATGTTTTGCGCGGCGATCAAATAGGTAGTTAGGCATTTTTTGTCATATTATGCTCATTTCTATTTGACGAATTGCCGAAAACTCTTACATATTGAATATATAATCCTTTGATGAAGTATCCTTATTTTTTATTTATTAGTTATCTTGAAATTTTAAGCATTGTCAATACATGTATCGATCAATTAGGTAGTTAGTTAATTTTACCTTCTTAAAGTCATTTCTACTCAAAGAACCTTAGGAAAATTGCGACTTTTGTATAGATAACACTATGTTGATGTATGATAATTTTTTTATTTATTATTACGCTTCAAATAATAATTAGAGTCAAGTTAAGGATCACTGCAAATGTTTTGCGCGGCGATCAAATATGTAGTTAGGCATTTTTTGTCATATTATGCTCATTTCTGTTTTACGAATTGCCGAAAACTCCTACCTATTGAATATATAATCCTTTGTTGAAGTACCCTAATTTTTTATTTATTAGTTATCTTTAAATATTAAGTATTGCCAATCCATGTATCGATCAAATAGGTAGTTAGTTAATTTGACCTTCTTAATGTCATTTCTACTCGAACAACCTTAGAAAAATTGCGACTTTTGTATAGATAACACTATGTTGATGTATGATCATTTTTTTATTAAATATTATGCTTCAAATAATAGCTAGAGTCAAGTTAAGGATCACTGCAAATGTTTTGCGCAGCGATCAAATAGGTAGTTAGGCATTTTTTGTCATATTTTGCTCATTTCTGTTTGATGAATTGCCGAAAACTCCCACCTATTGAATATATAATCCTTTGTTGCGGTACCCTAATTTTTTATTTATTTGTTTTCTTGAAATATTAAACATTGTCAATCCATGTATCGATCAAATAGGTTGTTAGTTAATTTGACCTTCTTAAGGTAATTTCTACTCGAAGAACCTTAGGAAAATTGCTACTTTTGTATAGATAACACTATGTTGACGTATGATCAATTTTTTATTAATTATTACTCTTCAAATAATAGCTAGAGTCAAGTTAAGGATCATTGTAAATGTTTTGCGCGGCGATCAAATAGGTAGTTAGGCATTTTTTGTCATATTATGCTCATTTCTATTTGACGAATTGCCGAAAACTCTTACCTATTGAATATATAATCCTTTGTTGAAGTACCCTAATTTTTTATTTATTAGTTATCTTTAAATATTAAGCATTGCCAATCCATGTATCGATCAAATAGGTAGTTAGTTAATTTGACCTTCTTAATGTCATTTCTACTCGAACAACCTTAGGAAAATTGCGACTTTTGTATAGATAACACTATGTTGATGTATGATCATTTTTTTATTAAATATTATGCTTCAAATAATAGCTAGAGTCAAGTTAAGGATCACTGGAAATGTTTTGCGCGGCGATCAAATAGGTAGTTAGGCATTTTTTGTCATATTTTGCTCATTTCTGTTTGACAAATTGCCGAAAATTCCTACATATTGAATATATAATCCTTTGATGAAGTATCCTTATTTTTTATTTATTAGTTATCTTGAAATTTTAAGCATTGTCAATCCATGTATCGATCAAATAGGTAGTAAGTTAATTTGACCTTCTTAATGTCATTTCTACTCGAACAACCTTAGGAAAATTGCGACTTTTGTATAGATAACACTATGTTGATGTATGATCATTTTTTTATTAAATATTATGCTTCAAATAATAGCTAGAGTCAAGTTAAGGATCACTGGAAATGTTTTGCGCGGCGATCAAATAGGTAGTTAGGCATTTTTTGTCATATTTTGCTCATTTCTGTTTGACAAATTACAGAAAATTCTTACATATTGAATATATAATCCTTTGATGAAGTATCCTTATTTTTTATTTATTAGTTATCTTGAAATTTTAAGCATTGTCAATCCATGTATCGATCAAATAGGTAGTTAGTTAATTTTACCTTCTTAAAGTCATTTCTACTCAAAGAACCTTAGGAAAATTGCGACTTTTGTATAGATAACACTATGTTGATGTATGATAATTTTTTTTATTTATTATTACGCTTCAAATAATAATTAGAGTCAAGTTAAGGATCACTGCAAATGTTTTGCGCGGCGATCAAATAGGTAGTTAGGCATTTTTTGTCATATTATGCTCATTTCTGTTTGACGAATTGCCGAAAACTCCTACCTATTGAATATATAATCCTTTGTTGAAGTACCCTAATTTTTTATTTATTAGTTATCTTTAAATATTAAGTATTGCCAATCCATGTCTCGATCAAATAGGTAGTTAGTTAATTTGACCTTCTTAATGTCATTTCTACTCGAACAACCTTAGGAAAATTGCGACTTTTGTATAGATAACACTATGTTGATGTATGATCATTTTTTTATTAATTATTACGCTTCAAATAATAGCTAGAGTCAAGTTAAGGATCACTGCAAATGTTTTGCGCGGTGATCAAATAGGTAGTTAGGCATTTTTTGTCATATTTTGCTCATTTCTGTTTGACGAATTACCGAAATCTCCTACCTATTTAATATATAATCCTTTGTTGCAGTACCCTAATTTTTTTTATTAGTTTTCTTGAAATATTAAGCATTTTCAATCCATGTATCGATCAAATAGGTTGTTAGTTAATTTGACCTTCTTAAGGTCATTTCTACTCGAAGAACCTTAGGAAAATTGCGACTTTTGTATAGATAACACTATGTTGACGTATGATCATTTTTTTATTAATTATTACGCTTCAAATAATAGCTAGAGTCAAGTTAATGATCACTGCAAAAGTTTTGCGCGGCGATCAAATAGGTAGTTAGGCATTTTTTGTCATATTATGCTCATTTCTGTTTGACGAATTGCCGAAAACTCATACCTATTGAATATATAATCCTTTGTTGAAGTACCCTAATTTTTTATTTATTAGTTATGTTTAAATATTAAGCATTGCCAATCCATGTTTCGATCAAATAGGTAGTTAGTTAATTTGACCTTCTTAATGTCATTTCTACTCGAACAACCTTAGGAAAATTGCGACTTTTGTATAGATAACACTATGTTGATGTATGATCATTTTTTTATTAAATATTATGCTTCAAATAATAGCTAGAGTCAAGTTAAGGATCACTGCAAATGTTTTGCGCGGTGATCAAATAGGTAGTTAGGCATTTTTTGTCATATTTTGCTCATTTCTGTTTGACGAATTGCCGAAAACTCCCACCTATTTAATATATAATCCTTTGTTGCAGTACCCTAATTTTTTATTTATTAGTTTTCTTGAAATATTAAGCATTGTCAATCCATGTATCGATCAAATAGGTTGTTAGTTAATTTGACCTTCTTAAGGTAATTTCTACTCGAAGAACCTTAGGAAAATTGCTACTTTTGTATAGATAACACTATGTTGACGTATGATCATTTTTTTATTAATTATTACGCTTCATATAATAGCTAGAGTCAAGTTAATGATCACTGTAAATGTTTTGCGCGGCGATCAAATAGGTAGTTAGGCATTATTTGTCATATTATGCTCATTTCTATTTGACGAATTGCCGAAAACTCCTACCTATTGAATATATAATCCTTTGTTGAAGTACCCTAATTTTTTATTTATTAGTTATCTTTAAATATTAAGCATTGCCAATCCATGTATCGATCAAATAGGTAGTTAGTTAATTTGACCTTCTTAATGTCATTTCTTCCCGAACAACCTTAGGAAAATTGCGACTTTTGTATAGATAACACTATGTTGATGTACGATCATTTTTTTATTAATTATTACGCTTCAAATAATAGCTAGAGTCAAGTTAAGGATCACTGCAAATGTTTTGCGCGGTGATCAAATAGGTAGTTAGGCATTTTTTGTCATATTTTGCTCATTTCTGTTTGACGAATTACCGAAAACT
Source organism: Rhodomyrtus psidioides (assembly GCA_021437785.1). Taxonomy (NCBI): domain Eukaryota; kingdom Viridiplantae; phylum Streptophyta; class Magnoliopsida; order Myrtales; family Myrtaceae; genus Rhodomyrtus; species Rhodomyrtus psidioides. The sequence continues at coordinate 4,137,281 of JAILYB010000062.1, read as the reverse complement.
CCTACCTATTTAATATATAATCCTTTGTTGAAGTATCCTATTTTTTTATTTATTAGTTATCTTGAAATTTTAAGCATTGTCAATCCATGTATCGATCAAATAGGTAGTTAGTTAATTATACCTTTTTAAAGACATTTCTACTCGAAAAACCTTATGAAAATTGCGACTTTTGTATAGATAACACTATGTTGATGTATAATAATTTTTTTATTTATTATTACACTTCATATAATAGCTAGAGTCAAGTTAAGGATTACTGCAAATGTTTTGCGCGGCGATCAAATAGGTAGTTAGGCATTTTTTGTCTTATAGGCTCATTTCTGTATGACGAATTGCCAAAAACTCCCACCTATTGAATAAATAATCCTTTGTTGAAGTACCCTAATTTTTTATTTATTAGTTATCTTTAAATATTAAGCATTGCCAATCCATGTATCGATCAAATAGGTAGTTGGTTAATTTGACCTTCTTAATGTCATTTCTAATCGAACAACCTTAGGAAAATTGCGACTTTTGTATAGATAACACTATGTTGATGTATGATCATTTTTTTATTAAATATTATGCTTCAAATAATAGCTAGAGTCAAGTTAAGGATCACTGGAAATGTTTTGCGCGGCGATCAAATAGGTAGTTAGGCATTTTTTGTCATATTTTGCTCATTTCTGTTTGACAAATTGCCGAAAACTCCTACATATTGAATATATAATCCTTTGATGAAGTATCCTTATTTTTTATTTATTAGTTATCTTGAAATTTTAAGCATTGTCAATCCATGTATCGATCAAATAGGTAGTTAGTTAATTTTACCTTCTTAAAGTCATTTCTACTCAAAGAACCTTAGGAAAATTGCGACTTTTGTATAGATAACACCATGTTGATGTATGATAATTTTTTTATTTATTATTACGCTTCAAATAATAATTAGAGTCAAGTTAAGGATCACTGCAAATGTTTTGCGCGGCGATCAAATAGGTAGTTAGGCATTTTTTGTCATATTATGCTCATTTATGTTTGACGAATTGCCGAAAACTCCTACCTATTGAATATATAATCCTTTGTTGAAGTACCCTAACTTTTTATTTATTAGTTATCTTTAAATATTAAGTATTGCCAATCCATGTATCGATCAAATAGGTAGTTAGTTAATTTGACCTTCTTAATGTCATTTCTACTCGAACAACCTTAGAAAAATTGCGACTTTTGTATAGATAACACTATGTTGATGTATGATCATTTTTTTATTAAATATTATGCTTCAAATAATAGCTAGAGTCAAGTTAAGGATCACTGCAAACGTTTTGCGCGGCGATCAAATAGGTAGTTAGGCATTTTTTGTCATATTTTGCTCATTTCTGTTTGACGAATTGCCGAAAACTCCCACCTATTGAATATATAATCCTTTGTTGCAGTACCCTAATTTTTTATTTATTAGTTTTCTTGAAATATTAAGCATTGTCAATCCATGTATCGATCAAATAGGTTGTTAGTTAATTTGACCTTCTTAAGGTAATTTCTACTCGAAGAACCTTAGGAAAATTGCTACTTTTGTATAGATAACACTATGTTGACGTATGATCATTTTTTTTATTAATTATTAAGCTTAAAATAATAGCTAGAGTCAAGCTAAGGATCACTGTAAATGTTTTGCGCGGCGATCAAATAGGTAGTTAGGCATTTTTTGTCATATTATGCTCATTTATATTTGACGAATAGCCGAAAACTCCTACCTATTGAATATATAATCCTTTGTTGAAGTACCCTAATTTTTTATTTATTAGTTATCTTTAAATATTAAGCATTGCCAATCCATGTATCGATCAAATAGGTAGTTAGTTAATTTGACCTTCTTAATGTCATTTCTACTCGAACAACCTTAGGAAAATTGCGACTTTTGTATAGATAACACTATGTTGATGTATGATCATTTTTTTATTAATTATTACGCTTCAAATAATAGCTAGAGTCAATTTAAGGATCACTGCAAATGTTTTGCGCGGTGATCAAATAGGTAGTTAGGCATTTTTTGTCATATTTTGCTCATTTCTGTTTGACGAATTACCGAAATCTCCTCCCTATTTAATATATAATCCTTTGTTGAAGTATCCTAATTTGTTATTTATTAGTTATCTTGAAATTTTAAGCATTGTCAATCCATGTATCGATCAAATAGGTAGTTAGTTAATTATACCTTCTTAAAGACATTTCTACTCGAAAAACCTTATGAAAATTGCGACTTTTGTATAGATAACACAATGTTGATGTATAATCATTTTTTTATTTATTATTACACTTCATATAATAGCTAGAGTCAAGTTAAGGATCACTGCAAATGTTTTGCGCGGCGATCAAATAGGTAGTTAGGCATTTTTTGTCATATTGTGCTCATTTCTGTTTGACGAATTGCCGAAAACTCCTACCTATTGAATATATAATCCTTTGTTGAAGTACCCTAACTTTTTATTTATTAGTTATCTTTAAATATTAAGTATTGCCAATCCATGTATCGATCAAATAGGTAGTTAGTTAATTTGACCTTCTTAATGTCATTTCTACTCGAACAACCTTAGAAAAATTGCGACTTTTGTATAGATAACACTATGTTGATGTATGATCATTTTTTTATTAAATATTATGCTTCAAATAATAGCTAGAGTCAAGTTAAGGATCACTGCAAATGTTTTGCGCGGCGATCAAATAGGTAGTTAGGCATTTTTTGTCATATTTTGCTCATTTCTGTTTGACGAATTGCCGAAAACTCCCACCTATTGAATATATAATCCTTTGTTGCAGTACCCTAATTTTTTATTTATTAGTTTTCTTGAAATATTAAGCATTGTCAATCCATGTATCGATCAAATAGGTTGTTAGTTAATTTGACATTCTTAAGGTAATTTCTACTCGAAGAACCTTAGGAAAATTGCTACTTTTGTATAGATAACACTATGTTGACGTATGATCATTTTTTTTATTAATTATTAAGCTTAAAATAATAGCTAGAGTCAAGTTAAGGATCACTGTAAATGTTTTGCGCGGCGATCAAATAGGTAGTTAGGCATTTTTTGTCATATTATGCTCATTTATATTTGACGAATAGCCGAAAACTCCTACCTATTGAATATATAATCCTTTGTTGAAGTACCCTAATTTTTTATTTATTAGTTATCTTTAAATATTAAGCATTGCCAATCCATGTATCGATCAAATAGGTAGTTAGTTAATTTGACTTTCTTAATGTCATTTCTACTCGAACAACCTTAGGAAAATTGCGACTTTTGTATAGATAACACTATGTTGATGTATGATCATTTTTTTATTAATTATTACGCTTCAAATAATAGCTAGAGTCAATTTAAGGATCACTGCAAATGTTTTGCGCGGTGATCAAATAGGTAGTTAGGCATTTTTTGTCATATTTTGCTCATTTCTGTTTGACGAATTACCGAAATCTCCTCCCTATTTAATATATAATCCTTTGTTGAAGTATCCTAATTTGTTATTTATTAGTTATCTTGAAATTTTAAGCATTGTCAATCCATGTATCGATCAAATAGGTAGTTAGTTAATTATACCTTCTTAAAGACATTTCTACTCGAAAAACCTTATGAAAATTGCGACTTTTGTATAGATAACACAATGTTGATGTATAATCATTTTTTTATTTATTATTACACTTCATATAATAGCTAGAGTCAAGTTAAGGATCACTGCAAATGTTTTGCGCGGCGATCAAATAGGTAGTTAGGCATTTTTTGTCATATTAGGCTCATTTCTGTTTGACGAATTGCCCAAAACTCCCACCTATTGAATATATAATCCTTTGTTGAAGTACCCGAATTTTTTATTTATTGGTTATCTTTAAATATTAAGCATTGCCAATCCATGTATCGATCAAATAGGTAGTTAGTTAATTTGACCTTCTTAATGTTATTTCTACTCGAACAACCTTAGGAAAATTGTGACTTTTGTATAGATAACACTATGGTGATGTATGATCATTTTTTTATTAAATATTTTGCTTCAAATAATAGCTAGAGTCAAGTTAAGGATCACTGCAAATGTTTTGCGCGGCGATCAAATAGGTAGTTAGGCATTTTTTGTCATATTTTGCTCATTTCTGTTTGACAAATTGCCGAAAACTCCTACATATTGAATATATAATCCTTTGATGAAGTATCCTTATTTTTTATTTATTAGTTATCTTGAAATTTTAAGCATTGTCAATCCATGTATCGATCAAATAGGTAGTTAGTTAATTTTACCTTCTTAAAGTCATTCCTACTCAAAGAACCTTAGGAAAATTGCGACTTTTGTATAGATAACACTATGTTGATGTATGATCATTTTTTTATTAATTATTACGCTTCAAATAATAGCTAGAGTCAAGTTAAGAATCAATGCAAATGTTTTGCGCGGTGATCAAATAGGTAGTTAGGCATTTTTTGTCATATTTTGCTCATTTCTGTTTGACGAATTACCGAAAACTCCTACCTATTTAATATATAATCCTTTGTTAAAGTATCCTAATTTTTTATTTATTAGTTATCTTGAAATTTTAAGCATTGTCAATCCATGTATCGATCAAATAGGTAGTTAGTTAATTATACCTTTTTAAAGACATTTCTACTCGAAAAACCTTATGAAAATTGCGACTTTTGTATAGATAACACTATGTTGATGTATAATCATTTTTTTATTTATTATTACACTTCATATAATAGCTAGAGTCAAGTTAAGGATTACTGCAAATGTTTTGCGCGGCGATCAAATAGGTAGTTAGGCATTTTTTGTCTTATTAGGCTCATTTCTGTATGACGAATTGCCAAAAACTCCCACCTATTGAATAAATAATCCTTTGTTGAAGTACCCTAATTTTTTATTTATTAGTTATCTTTAAATATTAAGCATTGCCAATCCATGTATCGATCAAATAGGTAGTTGGTTAATTTGACCTTCTTAATGTCATTTCTACTCGAACAACCTTAGGAAAATTGCGACTTTTGTATAGATAACACTATGTTGATGTATGATCATTTTTTTATTAAATATTATGCTTCAAATAATAGCTAGAGTCAAGTTAAGGATCACTGGAAATGTTTTGCGCGGCGATCAAATAGGTAGTTAGGCATTTTTTGTCATATTTTGCTCATTTCTGTTTGACAAATTGCCGAAAACTCCTACATATTGAATATATAATCCTTTGATGAAGTATCCTTATTTTTTATTTATTAGTTATCTTGAAATTTTAAGAATTGTCAATTCATGTATCGATCAAATAGGTAGTTAGTTAATTTTACCTTCTTAAAGTCATTTCTACTCAAAGAACCTTAGGAAAATTGCGACTTTTGTATAGATAACACCATGTTGATGTGTGATAATTTTTTTATTTATTATTACGCTTCAAATAATAATTAGAGTCAAGTTAAGGATCACTGCAAATGTTTTGCGCGGCGATCAAATAGGTAGTTAGGCATTTTTTGTCATATTATGCTCATTTCTGTTTGACGAATTGCCGAAAACTCCTACCTATTGAATATATAATCCTTTGTTGAAGTACCCTAACTTTTTATTTATTAGTTATCTTTAAATATTAAGTATTGCCAATCCATGTATCGATCAAATAGGTAGTTAGTTAATTTGACCTTCTTAATGTCATTTCTACTCGAACAACCTCAGAAAAATTGCGACTTTTGTATAGATAACACTATGTTGATGTATGATCATTTTTTTATTAAATATTATGCTTCAAATAATAGCTAGAGTCAAGTTAAGGATCACTGCAAATGTTTTGCGCGGCGATCAAATAGGTAGTTAGGCATTTTTTGTCATATTTTGCTCATTTCTGTTTGACGAATTGCCGAAAACTCCCACCTATTGAATATATAATCCTTTGTTGCAGTACCCTAATTTTTTATTTATTAGTTTTCTTGAAATATTAAGCATTGTCAATCCATGTATCGATCAAATAGGTAGTTAGTTAATTTGACCTTCTTAATGTCATTTCTACTCGAACAACCTTAGGAAAATTGCGACTTTTGTATAGATAACACTATGTTGATGTATGATCATTTTTTTATTAATTATTACGCTTCAAATAATAGCTAGAGTCAAGTTAAGGATCACTGCAAATGTTTTGCGCGGTGATCAAATAGGTAGTTAGGCATTTTTTGTCATATTTTGCTCATTTCTGTTTGACGAATTACCGAAATCTCCTACCTATTTAATATATAATCCTTTGTTGAAGTATCCTAATTTGTTATTTATTAGTTATCTTGAAATTTTAAGCATTGTCAATCCATGTATCGATCAAATAGGTAGTTAGTTAATTATACCTTCTTAAAGACATTTCTACTCGAAAAACCTTATGAAAATTGCGACTTTTGTATAGATAACACAATGTTGATGTATAATCATTTTTTTATTTATTATTACACTTCATATAATAGCTAGAGTCAAGTTAAGGATCACTGCAAATGTTTTGCGCGGCGATCAAATAGGTAGTTAGGCATTTTTTGTCATATTATGCTCATTTCTATTTGACGAATAGCCGAAAACTCCTACCTATTGAATATATAATCCTTTGTCGAAGTACCCTAATTTTTTATTTATTAGTTATCTTTAAATATTAAGCATTGCCAATCCATGTATCGATCAAATAGGTAGTTAGTTAATTTGACCTTCTTAATGTCATTTCTACTCGAACAACCTTAGGAAAATTGCGACTTTTGTATAGATAACACTATGTTGATGTATGATCATTTTTTTATTAATTATTACGCTTCAAATAATAGCTAGAGTCAATTTAAGGATCACTGCAAATGTTTTGCGCGGTGATCAAATAGGTAGTTAGGCATTTTTTGTCATATTTTGCTCATTTCTGTTTGACGAATTACCGAAATCTCCTACCTATTTAATATATAATCCTTTGTTGAAGTATCCTAATTTGTTATTTATTAGTTATCTTGAAATTTTAAGCATTGTCAATCCATGTATCGATCAAATAGGTAGTTAGTTAATTATACCTTCTTAAAGACATTTCTACTCGAAAAACCTTATGAAAATTGCGACTTTTGTATAGATAACACAATGTTGATGTATAATCATTTTTTTATTTATTATTACACTTCATATAATAGCTAGAGTCAAGTTAAGGATCACTGCAAATGTTTTGCGCGGCGATCAAATAGGTAGTTAGGCATTTTTTGTCATATTAGGCTCATTTCTGTTTGACGAATTGCCCAAAACTCCCACCTATTGAATATATAATCCTTTGTTGAAGTACCCGAATTTTTTATTTATTGGTTATCTTTAAATATTAAGCATTGCCAATCCATGTATCGATCAAATAGGTAGTTAGTTAATTTGACCTTCTTAATGTCATTTCTACTCGAACAACCTTAGGAAAATTGTGACTTTTGTATAGATAACACTATGGTGATGTATGATCATTTTTTATTAAATATTATGCTTCAAATAATAGCTAGAGTCAAGTTAAGGATTACTGCAAATGTTTTGCGCGGCGATCAAATAGGTAGTTAGGCATTTTTTGTCATATTTTGCTCATTTCTGTTTGACAAATTGCCGAAAACTCCTACATATTGAATATATAATCCTTTGATGAAGTATCCTTATTTTTTATTTATTAGTTATCTTGAAATTTTAAGCATTGTCAATCCATGTATCGATCAAATAGGTAGTTAGTTAATTTTACCTTCTTAAAGTCATTTCTACTCAAAGAACCTTAGGAAAATTGCGACTTTTGTATAGATAACACTATGTTGATGTATGATCATTTTTTTATTAAATATTATGCTTCAAATAATAGCTAGAGTCAAGCTAAGGATCACTGCAAATGTTTTGCGCGGCGATCAAATAGGTAGTTAGGCATTTTTTGTCATATTAGGCTCATTTCTGTTTGACGAATTGCCAAAAACTCCCACCAATTGAATATATAATCCTTTGTTGAAGTACCCTATTTTTTTATTTATTAGTTATCTTTAAATATTAAGCATTGCCAATCCATGTATCGATCAAATAGGTAGTTAGTTAATTTGACCTTCTTAAAGTCATTTCTACACGAAGAACCTTAGGAAAATTGCGACTTTTGTATAGATAACACTATGTTGATGTATGATCATTTTTTTATTAATTATTACGCTTCAAATAATAGCTAGAGTCAAGTTAAGGATCACTGCAAATGTTTTGCGCGGCGATCAAATAGGTAGTTAGGCATTTTTTGTCATATTTTGCTCATTTCTGTTTGACAAATTGCCGAAAACTCCTACATATTGAATATATAATCCTTTGATGAAGTATCCTTATTTTTTATTTATTAGTTATCTTGAAATTTTAAGCATTGTCAATCCATGTATCGATCAAATAGGTAGTTAGTTAATTTGACCTTCTTAAAGTCATTTCTACTCAAAGAACCTTAGGAAAATTGCGACTTTTGTATAGATAACACTATGTTGATGTATGATCATTTTTTTATTAAATATTATGCTTCAAATAATAGCTAGAGTCAAGCTAAGGATCACTGCAAATGTTTTGCGCGGCGCTCAAATAGGTTGTTAGGCATTTTTTGTCATATTTTGCTCATTTCTGTTTGACAAATTGCCAAAACTCCTACCTATTGAATATATAATCCTTTGATGAAGTATCCTTATTTTTTATTTATTAGTTATCTTGAAATTTTAAGCATTGTCAATCCATGTATCGATCAAATAGGTAGTTAGTTAATTTTACCTTCTTAAAGTCATTTCTACTCAAAGAACCCTAGGAAAATTGCGACTTTTGTGTAGATAACACTATGTTGATGTATGATAATTTTTTTATTTATTATTACGCTTCAAATAATAATTAGAGTCAAGTTAAGGATCACTGCAAATATTTTGCGGGGCGATCAAATAGGTAGTTAGGCATTTTTTGTCATATTTTGCTCATTTCTGTTTGACAAATTGCCGAAAACTCCTACATATTGAATATATAATCCTTTGATGAAGTATCCTTATTTTTTATTTATTAGTTATCTTGAAATTTTAAGCATTGTCAATCCATGTATCGATCAAATAGGTAGCTAGTTAATTTTACCTTCTTAAAGTCATTTCTACTCAAAGAACCTTAGGAAAATTGCGACTTTTGTATAGATAACACTATGTTGATGTATGATAATTTTTTTATTTATTATTACGCTTCAAATAATAATTAGAGTCAAGTTAAGGATCACTGCAAATATTTTGCGGGGCGATCAAATAGGTAGTTAGGCATTTTTTGTCATATTTTGCTCATTTCTGTTTGACAAATTGCCGAAAACTCCTACATATTGAATATATAATCCTTTGATGAAGTATCCTTATTTTTTATTTATTAGTTATCTTGAAATTTTAAGCATTGTCAATCCATGTATCGATCAAATAGGTAGCTAGTTAATTTTACCTTCTTAAAGTCATTTCTACTCAAAGAACCTTAGGAAAATTGCGACTTTTGTATAGATAACACTATGTTGATGTATGATAATTTTTTTATTTATTATTACGCTTCAAATAATAATTAGAGTCAAGTTAAGGATCACTGCAAATGTTTTGCGCGGCGATCAAATAGGTAGTTAGGCATTTTTTGTCATATTATGCTCATTTCTGTTTGACGAATTGGCGAAAACTCCTACCTATTGAATATATAATCCTTTGTTGAAGTACCCTAATTTTTTATTTATTTGTTATCTTTAAATATTAAGCATTGCCAATCCATGTATTGATCAAATAGGTAGTTAGTTAATTTGACCTTCTTAAAGTCATTTCTACTCGAAGAACCTTAGGAAAATTGCGACTTTTGTATAGATAACACTATGTTGATGTATGATCATTTTTTTATTTATTATTACGCTTCAAATAATAGCTAGAGTCAAGTTAAGGATCACTGCAAATGTTTTGTGCGGCGATCAAATAGGTAGTTAGGCATTTTTTGTCATATTAGGCTCATTTCTGTTTGACGAATTGCCAAAAACTCCCACCAATTGAATATATAATCCTTTGTTGAAGTACCCTATTTTTTTATTTATTAGTTATCTTTAAATATTAAGCATTGCCAATCCATGTATCGATCAAATAGGTAGTTAGTTAATTTGACCTTCTTAAAGTCATTTCTACACGAAGAACCTTAGGAAAATTGCGACTTTTGTATAGATAACACTATGTTGATGTATGATCATTTTTTTATTAATTATTACGCTTCAAATAATAGCTAGGGTCAAGTTAAGGATCACTGCAAATGTTTTGCACGGCGATCAAATAGGTAGTTAGGCATTTTTTGTCATATTTTGCTCATTTCTGTTTGACAAATTGCCGAAAACTCCTACATATTGAATATATAATCCTTTGATGAAGTATCCTTATTTTTTATTTATTAGTTATCTTGAAATTTTAAGCATTGTCAATCCATGTATCGATCAAATAGGTAGTTAGTTAATTTTACCTTCTTAAAGTCATTTCTACTCAAAGAACCTTAGGAAAATTGCGACTTTTGTATAGATAACACTATGTTGATGTATGATCATTTTTTTATTAAATATTATGCTTCAAATAATAGCTAGAGTCAAGCTAAGGATCACTGCAAATGTTTTGCGCGGCGATCAAATAGGTAGTTAGGCATTTTTTGTCATATTTTGCTCATTTCTGTTTGACAAATTGCCAAAACTCCTACCTATTGAATATATAATCCTTTGATGAAGTATCCTTATTTTTTATTTATTAGTTATCTTGAAATTTTAAGCATTGTCAATCCATGTATCGATCAAATAGGTAGTTAGTTAATTTTACCTTCTTAAAGTCATTTCTACTCAAAGAACCTTAGGAAAATTGCGACTTTTGTATAGATAACACTATGTTGATGTATGATAATTTTTTTATTTATTATTACGCTTCAAATAATAATTAGAGTCAAGTTAAGGATCACTGCAAATATTTTGCGGGGCGATCAAATAGGTAGTTAGGCATTTTTTGTCATATTTTGCTCATTTCTGTTTGACAAAATTGCCGAAAACTCCTACATATTGAATATATAATCCTTTGTTGAAGTATCCTTATTTTTTATTTATTAGTTATCTTGAAATTTTAAGCATTGTCAATCCATGTATCGATCAAATAGGTAGTTAGTTAATTTTACCTTCTTAAAGTAATTTCTACTCGAAGAACCTTAGGAAAATTGCACCTTTTGAATAGATAACACTATGTTGATGTATGATCCTTTTTTTATTTATTATTACGCTTCAAATAATAGCTAGAGTCCAGTTAAGGATCACTGCAAATGTTTTGCGCGGCGATCAAATAGGTAGTTAGGCATTTTTTGTCATATTATGCTCATTTCTGTTTGACGAATTGCCGAAAACTCCTACCTATTGAATATATAATCCTTTGTTGAAGTACCCTAATTTTTTATTTATTAATTATCTTTAAATATTAAGCATTGCCAATCCATGTATCGATCAGATAGGTAGTTAGTTAATTTGACCTTTTTAAGTCATTTCTACTCGTAGAACCTTAGGAAAATTGCGACTTTTGTATAGATAACACTATGTTGATGTATAATCATTTTTTTATTTATTATTACGCTTCAAATAATAGCTAGAGTCAAGTTAAGGATCACTGCAAATGTTTTGCGCGGCGATCAAATAGGTAGTTAGGCATTTTTTTGTCTTATTAGGCTCATTTCTGTTTGACGAATTGCCAAAAACTCCCACCTATTGAATATATAATCCTTTGTTGAAGTACCCTATTTTTTTATTTATTAGTTATCTTTAAATATTAAGCATTGCCAATCCATGTATCGATCAAATAGGTAGTTATTTAATTTGACCTTCTTAAAGTCATTTCCACTCGAAGAACCTTAGGAAAATTGCGACTTTTGTATAGATAACACTATGTTGATGTATGATCATTTTTTTATTAATTATTCTTCTTCAAATAATAGCTAGAGTCAAGTTAAGGATCACTGCAAATGTTTTGCGCGGCGATCAAATAGGTAGTTAGGCATTTTTTGTCATATTATGCTCATTTCTATTTGACGAATTGCCGAAAACTCCTACCTATTGAATACATAATCCTTTGTTGAAGTACCCTAATTTTTTATTTATTAGTTATCTTTAAATATTAAGCATTGCCAATCCATGTATCGATCAAATAGGTAGTTAGTTAATTTTATTTCTTAAAGTCATTTCTACTCGAAAAACCTTAGGAAAATTGCGACTTTTGTATAGATAACACTATGTTGATGTATAATCATTTTATTATTTATTATTACGTTTCAAATAATAGCTAGAGTCAAGCTAAGGATTACTGCGAATGTTTTGCGCGGCGATCAAATAGGTAGTTAGGCATTTTTGTCATATTAGGCTCATTTCTATTTGACGAATTGCCGAAAACTCCCACCTATTGAATATATAATCCTTTGTTGCAGTACCCTAATTTTTTATTTATTAGTTTTCTTAAAATATTAAGCATTGTCAATCCATGTATCGATCAATTAGGTTGTTAGTTAATTTGACCTTCTTAAGGTCTTTTCTACTCGAAGAACCTTAGGAAAATTGTAACTTTTGTATAGATAACACTATGTTGATGTATGATCATTTTTTTATTAATTATTATGCTTCAAATAATGGCTAGAGTACAGTTAAGGATCACTGTAAATGTTTTGCGCGGCGATCAAATAGGTAGTTAGGCATTTTTTGTCATATTAGGCTCATTTCTGTTTGACGAATTGCCAAAAACTCCCACCTATTGAATATATAATCCTTTGTTGAAGTACCCTATTTTTTTATTTATTAGTTATCTTTAAATATTAAGCATTGCCAATCCATGTATCGATCAAATAGGTAGTTATTTAATTTGACCTTCTTAAAGTCATTTCTACTCGAAGAACCTTAGGAAAATTGCGACTTTTGTATAGATAACATTATGTTGATGTATGATCATTTTTTTATTAATTATTATGCTTCAAATAATAGCTAGAGTTAAGTTAAGGATCACTGCAAATGTTTTGCGCGGCGATCAAAAAGGTAGTTAGGCATTTTTTGTCATATTATGCTCATTTCTGTTTGACGAATTGCCGATAACTCCTACCTATTGAATATATAATCCTTTGTTGAAGTACCCTAATTTTTTATTTATTAGTTATCTTTAAATATTAAGCATTGCCAATCCATGTATCGATCAAATAGGTAGTTAGTTAATTTTACTTCTTAAAGTCATTTCTACTCGAAAAACCTTAGGAAAATTGTAACTTTTGTATAGATAACACTATGTTGATGTATAATCAATTTATTATTTATTATTACGCTTCAAATAATAGCTAGAGTCAAGCTAAGGATTACTGCAAATGTTTTGCGCGGCGATCAAATAGGTAGTTTGGCATTTTTGTCATATTAGGCTCATTTCTGTTTGACGAATTGCCGAAAACTCCCACCTATTGAATATATAATCCTTTGTTGCAGTACCCTAATTTTTTATTTATTAGTTTTCTTAAAATATTAAGCATTGTCAATCCATGTATCGATCAATTAGGTTGTTAGTTAATTTGACCTTCTTAAGGTCTTTTCTACTCGAAGAACCTTAGGAAAATTGTAACTTTTGTATAGATAACACTATGTTGATGTATGATCATTTTTTTATTAATTATTATGCTTCAAATAATGGCTAGAGTATAGTTAAGGATCACTGTAAATGTTTTGCGCGGCGATCAAATAGGTAGTTAGGCATTTTTTGTCATATTAGGCTCATTTCTGTTTGACGAATTGCCAAAAACTCCCACCTATTGAATATATAATCCTTTGTTGAAGTACCCTATTTTTTTATTTATTAGTTATCTTTAAATATTAAGCATTGCCAATCCATGTATCGATCAAATAGGTAGTTATTTAATTTGACCTTCTTAAAGTCATTTCTACTCGAAGAACCTTAGGAAAATTGCGACTTTTGTATAGATAACATTATGTTGATGTATGATCATTTTTTTATTAATTATTATGCTTCAAATAATAGCTAGAGTCAAGTTAAGGATCACTGCAAATGTTTTGCGCGACGATCAAAAAGGTAGTTAGGCATTTTTTGTCATATTATGCTCATTTCTGTTTGACGAATTGCCGATAACTCCTACCTATTGAATATATAATCCTTTGTTGAAGTACCCTAATTTTTTATTTATTAGTTATCTTTAAATATTAAGCATTGCCAATCCATGTATCGATCAAATAGGTAGTTAGTTAATTTTACTTCTTAAAGTCATTTCTACTCGAAAAACCTTAGGAAAATTGTGACTTTTGTATAGATAACACTATGTTGATGTATAATCAATTTATTATTTATTATTACGCTTCAAATAATAGCTAGAGTCAAGCTAAGGATTACTGCAAATGTTTTGCGCGGCGATCAAATAGGTAGTTTGGCATTTTTGTCATATTAGGCTCATTTCTGTTTGACGAATTGCCGAAAACTCCCACCTACTGAATATATAATCCTTTGTTGCAGTACCCTAATTTTTTATTTATTAGTTTTCTTAAAATATTAAGCATTGTCAATCCATGTATCGATCAATTAGGTTGTTAGTTAATTTGACCTTCTTAAGGTCTTTTCTACTCGAAGAACCTTAGGAAAATTGCAACTTTTGTATAGATAACACTATGTTGATGCATGATCATTTTTTTATTAATTATTACGCTTCAAATAATGGCTAGAGTAAAGTTAAGGATCACTGTAAATGTTTTGCGCGGCGATCAAATAGGTAGTTAGGCATTTTTTGTCATATTAGGCTCATTTCTGTTTGACGAATTGCCAAAAACTCCCACCAATTGAATATAAAATCCTTTGTTGAAGTACCCTATTTTTTTATTTATTAGTTATCTTTAAATATTAAGCATTGCCAATCCACGTATCGATCAAATAGGTAGTTATTTAATTTGACCTTCTTAAAGTCATTTCTACTCGAAGAACCTTAGGAAAATTGCGACTTTTGAATAGATAACACTATGTTGATGTATGATCATTTTTTTATTAATTATTACACTTCAAATAATAGCTAGAGTCAAGTTAAGGATCACTGCAAATGTTTTGCGCGGTGATCAAATAGGTAGTTAGGCATTTTTTGTCATATTTTGCTCATTTCTGTTTGACGAATTGCCGAAAACTCCTACATATTGAATATATAATCCTTTGTTGAAGTATCCTTATTTTTCATTTATTAGTTATCTTGAAATTTTAAGCATTGTCAATCCATGTATCGATCAAATAGGTAGTTAGTTAATTTTAACTTCTTAAAGTCATTTCTACTCGAAGAACCTTAGGAAAATTGCGACTTTTGTATAGATAACACTATGTTGATGTACGAACATTTTTTATTTATTATTACGCTTCAAATAATAGCTAGAGTCAAGTTAAGGATCACTGCAAATGTTTTGCGCGGCGATCAAATAGGTAGTTAGGCATTTTTTTTCATATTATGCTCATTTCTGTTTGACGAATTGCCGAAAACACCTACCTATTGAATATATAATCCTTTGTTGAAGTACCCTATTTTTTTATTTATTAGTTATCTTTAAATATTAAGCATTGCCAATCCATGTATCGATCAGATAGGTAGTTAGTTAATTTGACCTTTTAAAGTCATTTCTACTTGAAGAACCTTAGGAAAATTGCGACTTTTGTATAGATAACACTATGTTGATGTATGATCATTTTTTTATTTATTATTACGCTTCAAATAAATGCTAGAGTCCAGTTAAGGATCACTGCAAATGTTTTGCGCGGCGATCAAATAGGTAGTTAGGCATTTTTTGTCATATTATGCTCATTTCTGTTTGACGAATTGCCGAAAACTCCTACCTATTGAATATATAATCCTTTGTTGAAGTATCCTTATTTTTTATTTATTAGTTATCTTCAAATTTTAAGCATTGTCAATCCATGTATCGATCAAATAGGTAGTTAGTTAATTTTAACTTCTTAAAGTCATTTCTACTCGAAGAACCTTAGGAAAATTGCGACTTTTGTATATATAACACTATGTTGAAGTACGATCATTTTTTATTTATTATTACGCTTCAAATAATAGCTAGAGTCAAGTTAAGGATCACTGCAAATGTTTTGCGCGGCGATCAAATAGGTAGTTAGGCATTTTTTGTCATATTATGCTCATTTCTGTTTGACGAATTGCCGAAAACTCCTACCTATTGAATATATAATCCTTTGTTGAAGTACCCTATTTTTTTATTTATTAGTTATCTTTAAATATTAAGCATTGCCAATCCGTGTATCGATCAGATAGGTAGTTAGTTAATTTGACCTTTTTAAGTCATTTATACTCGAAGAAGCTTAGGAAAATTGCGACTTTTGTATAGATAACACTATGTTGATGTATGATCATTTTTTTTATTAATTATTATGCTTCAAATAATAGCTAGAGTCAAGTTAAGGATCACTGCAAATGTTTTGCGCGGCGATCAAATGGGTATTTAGGCATTTTTTGTCATATTATGCTCATTTCTGTTTGACGAGTTGCCGAAAACTCCTACCTATTGAATATATAATCATTTGTTGAAGTACCCTTATTTTTTATTTATTAGTTATCTTTAAATATTAAGCATTGCCAATCCATGTATCGATCAAATAGGTAGTTAGTTAATTTGACCTTCTTAATGTCATTTCTACTCGAACAACATTAGGAAAATTGCGACTTTTGTATAGATAACACTATGTTGATGTATGATCATTTTTTTATTAATTATTACGCTTCAAATAATAGCTAGAGTCAAGTTAAGGATCACTGCAAATGTTTTGCGCGGCGATCAAATGGGTATTTAGGCATTTTTTGTCATATTATGCTCATTTCTGTTTGACGAGTTGCCGAAAACTCCTACCTATTGAATATATAATCATTTGTTGAAGTACCCTTATTTTTTATTTATTAGTTATCTTTAAATATTAAGCATTGCCAATCCATGTATCGATCAAATAGGTAGTTAGTTAATTTGACCTTCTTAATGTCATTTCTACTCGAACAACATTAGGAAAATTGCGACTTTTGTATAGATAACACTATGTTGATGTATGATCATTTTTTTATTAATTATTACGCTTCAAATAATAGCTAGAGTCAAGTTAAGGATCACTGCAAATGTTTTGCGCGGTGATCAAATAGGTAGTTAGGCATTTTTTGTCATATTTTGCTCATTTCTGTGTGAAGAATTACCGAAAACTCCTACCTGTTGAATATATAATCCTTTGTTGAAGTATCCTAATTTTTTAATTATTAGTTATCTTGAAATTTTATGCATTGTCAATCCATGTATCGATCAAATAGGTAGTTAGTTAATTTTACCATCTTAAAGTCATTTCTACTCGAAAAACCTTAGGAAAATTGCGACTTTTGTATAGATAACACTATGTTGATGTATGATCATTTTTTTATTTATTATTACGCTTCAAATAATAGCTAGAGTCAAGCTAAGGATTACTGCAAATGTTTTTCGCGGCGATCAAATAGGTAGTTAGGCATTTTTTGTCATATTAGGCTCATTTCTGTTTGACGAATTGCCGAAAACTCCCACCTATGGAATATATAATCCTTTGTTGCTGTACCCTAATTTTTTATTTATTAGTTTTCGTAAAATATTAAGCATTGTCAATCCATGTATCGATCAAATAGGTTGTTAGTTAATTTGACCTTTATAAGGTCTTTTCTACTGAAGAACCTTAGGAAAATTGCGACTTTTGTATAGATAACACTATGTTGATGTATGATCATTTTTTTATTAATTATTACGCTTCAAATAATGGCTAGAGCAAAGTTAAGGATCACTGCAAATGTTTTGCGCGGCGATTAAATAGGTAGTTAGGCATTTTTTGTCATATTAGGCTCATTTCTATTTGACGAATTGCAAAAAACTCCCACCTATTGAATATATAATCCTTTGTTGAAGTACCCTATTTTTTTATTTATTAGTTATCTTTAAATATTAAGCATTGCCAATCCATGTATCGATCAAATAGGTAGTTATTTAATTTGACCTTCTTAAAGTCATTTCTACTCGAAGAACCTTATGAAAATTGCGGCTTTCGTATAGATAACACTATGTTGATGTATGATCATTTTTTTATTAATTATTACACCTCAAATAATAGCTAGAGTCAAGTTAAGGATCACTGCAAATGTTTTGCGCGGCGATCAAATAGGTAGTTAGGCATTTTTTGTCATATTTTGCTCATTTCTGTTTGACCAATTGCCGAAAACTCCTACATATTGAATGTATAATCCTTTGTTGAAGTATCCTTATTTTTTATTTATTAGTTATCTTGAAATTTTAAGCATTGTCAATCCATGTATCGATCAAATAGGTAGTTAGTTAATTATACCTTCTTAAAGACATTTCTACTCGAAAAACCTTATGAAAATTGCGACTTTTGTATAGATAACACAATGTTGATGTATAATCATTTTTTTATTTATTATTACACTTCATATAATAGCTAGAGTCAAGTTAAGGATCACTGCAAATGTTTTGCGCGGCGATCAAATAGGTAGTTAGGCATTTTTTGTCATATTAGGCTCATTTCTGTTTGACGAATTGCCCAAAACTCCCACCTATTGAATATATAATCCTTTGTTGAAGTACCCGAATTTTTTATTTATTGGTTATCTTTAAATATTAAGCATTGCCAATCCATGTATCGATCAAATAGGTAGTTAGTTAATTTGATCTTCTTAATGTTATTTCTACTCGAACAACCTTAGGAAAATTGTGACTTTTGTATAGATAACACTATGGTGATGTATGATCATTTTTTTATTAAATATTTTGCTTCAAATAATAGCTAGAGTCAAGTTAAGGATCACTGCAAATGTTTTGCGCGGCGATCAAATAGGTAGTTAGGCATTTTTTGTCATATTTTGCTCATTTCTGTTTGACAAATTGCCGAAAACTCCTACATATTGAATATATAATCCTTTGATGAAGTATCCTTATTTTTTATTTATTAGTTATCTTGAAATTTTAAGCATTGTCAATCCATGTATCGATCAAATAGGTAGTTAGTTAATTTTACCTTCTTAAAGTCATTCCTACTCAAAGAACCTTAGGAAAATTGCGACTTTTGTATAGATAACACTATGTTGATGTATGATCATTTTTTTATTAATTATTACGCTTCAAATAATAGCTAGAGTCAAGTTAAGAATCAATGCAAATGTTTTGCGCGGTGATCAAATAGGTAGTTAGGCATTTTTTGTCATATTTTGCTCATTTCTGTTTGACGAATTACCGAAAACTCCTACCTATTTAATATATAATCCTTTGTTAAAGTATCCTAATTTTTTATTTATTAGTTATCTTGAAATTTTAAGCATTGTCAATCCATGTATCGATCAAATAGGTAGTTAGTTAATTATACCTTTTTAAAGACATTTCTACTCGAAAAACCTTATGAAAATTGCGACTTTTGTATAGATAACACTATGTTGATGTATAATCATTTTTTTATTTATTATTACACTTCATATAATAGCTAGAGTCAAGTTAAGGATTACTGCAAATGTTTTGCGCGGCGATCAAATAGGTAGTTAGGCATTTTTTGTCTTATTAGGCTCATTTCTGTATGACGAATTGCCAAAAACTCCCACCTATTGAATAAATAATCCTTTGTTGAAGTACCCTAATTTTTTATTTATTAGTTATCTTTAAATATTAAGCATTGCCAATCCATGTATCGATCAAATAGGTAGTTGGTTAATTTGACCTTCTTAATGTCATTTCTACTCGAACAACCTTAGGAAAATTGCGACTTTTGTATAGATAACACTATGTTGATGTATGATCATTTTTTTATTAAATATTATGCTTCAAATAATAGCTAGAGTCAAGTTAAGGATCACTGGAAATGTTTTGCGCGGCGATCAAATAGGTAGTTAGGCATTTTTTGTCATATTTTGCTCATTTCTGTTTGACAAATTGCCGAAAACTCCTACATATTGAATATATAATCCTTTGATGAAGTATCCTTATTTTTTATTTATTAGTTATCTTGAAATTTTAAGAATTGTCAATTCATGTATCGATCAAATAGGTAGTTAGTTAATTTTACCTTCTTAAAGTCATTTCTACTCAAAGAACCTTAGGAAAATTGCGACTTTTGTATAGATAACACCATGTTGATGTGTGATAATTTTTTTATTTATTATTACGCTTCAAATAATAATTAGAGTCAAGTTAAGGATCACTGCAAATGTTTTGCGCGGCGATCAAATAGGTAGTTAGGCATTTTTTGTCATATTATGCTCATTTCTGTTTGACGAATTGCCGAAAACTCCTACCTATTGAATATATAATCCTTTGTTGAAGTACCCTAACTTTTTATTTATTAGTTATCTTTAAATATTAAGTATTGCCAATCCATGTATCGATCAAATAGGTAGTTAGTTAATTTGACCTTCTTAATGTCATTTCTACTCGAACAACCTTAGAAAAATTGCGACTTTTGTATAGATAACACTATGTTGATGTATGATCATTTTTTTATTAAATATTATGCTTCAAATAATAGCTAGAGTCAAGTTAAGGATCACTGCAAATGTTTTGCGCGGCGATCAAATAGGTAGTTAGGCATTTTTTGTCATATTTTGCTCATTTCTGTTTGACGAATTGCCGAAAACTCCCACCTATTGAATATATAATCCTTTGTTGCAGTACCCTAATTTTTTATTTATTAGTTTTCTTGAAATATTAAGCATTGTCAATCCATGTATCGATCAAATAGGTAGTTAGTTAATTTGACCTTCTTAATGTCATTTCTACTCGAACAACCTTAGGAAAATTGCGACTTTTGTATAGATAACACTATGTTGATGTATGATCATTTTTTTACTAATTATTACGCTTCAAATAATAGCTAGAGTCAAGTTAAGGATCACTGCAAATGTTTTGCGCGGTGATCAAATAGGTAGTTAGGCATTTTTTGTCATATTTTGCTCATTTCTGTTTGACGAATTACCGAAATCTCCTACCTATTTAATATATAATCCTTTGTTGAAGTATCCTAATTTGTTATTTATTAGTTATCTTGAAATTTTAAGCATTGTCAATCCATGTATCGATCAAATAGGTAGTTAGTTAATTATACCTTCTTAAAGACATTTCTACTCGAAAAACCTTATGAAAATTGCGACTTTTGTATAGATAACACAATGTTGATGTATAATCATTTTTTTATTTATTATTACACTTCATATAATAGCTAGAGTCAAGTTAAGGATCACTGCAAATGTATTGCGCGGCGATCAAATAGGTAGTTAGGCATTTTTTGTCATATTATGCTCATTTCTATTTGACGAATAGCCGAAAACTCCTACCTATTGAATATATAATCCTTTGTTGAAGTACCCTAATTTTTTATTTATTAGTTATCTTTAAATATTAAGCATTGCCAATCCATGTATCGATCAAATAGGTAGTTAGTTAATTTGACCTTCTTAATGTCATTTCTACTCGAACAACCTTAGGAAAATTGCGACTTTTGTATAGATAACACTATGTTGATGTATGATCATTTTTTTATTAATTATTACGCTTCAAATAATAGCTAGAGTCAATTTAAGGATCACTGCAAATGTTTTGCGCGGTGATCAAATAGGTAGTTAGGCATTTTTTGTCATATTTTGCTCATTTCTGTTTGACGAATTACCGAAATCTCCTACCTATTTAATATATAATCCTTTGTTGAAGTATCCTAATTTGTTATTTATTAGTTATCTTGAAATTTTAAGCATTGTCAATCCATGTATCGATCAAATAGGTAGTTAGTTAATTATACCTTCTTAAAGACATTTCTACTCGAAAAACCTTATGAAAATTGCGACTTTTGTATAGATAACACAATGTTGATGTATAATCATTTTTTTATTTATTATTACACTTCATATAATAGCTAGAGTCAAGTTAAGGATCACTGCAAATGTTTTGCGCGGCGATCAAATAGGTAGTTAGGCATTTTTTGTCATATTAGGCTCATTTCTGTTTGACGAATTGCCCAAAACTCCCACCTATTGAATATATAATCCTTTGTTGAAGTACCCGAATTTTTTATTTATTGGTTATCTTTAAATATTAAGCATTGCCAATCCATGTATCGATCAAATAGGTAGTTAGTTAATTTGACCTTCTTAATGTCATTTCTACTCGAACAACCTTAGGAAAATTGTGACTTTTGTATAGATAACAATATGGTGATGTATGATCATTTTTTATTAAATATTATGCTTCAAATAATAGCTAGAGTCAAGTTAAGGATCACTGCAAATGTTTTGCGCGGCGATCAAATAGGTAGTTAGGCATTTTTTGTCATATTTTGCTCATTTCTGTTTGACAAATTGCCGAAAACTCCTACATATTGAATATATAATCCTTTGATGAAGTATCCTTATTTTTTATTTATTAGTTATCTTGAAATTTTAAGCATTGTCAATCCATGTATCGATCAAATAGGTAGTTAGTTAATTTTACCTTCTTAAAGTCATTTCTACTCAAAGAACCTTAGGAAAATTGCGACTTTTGTATAGATAACACTATGTTGATGTATGATCATTTTTTTATTAAATATTATGCTTCAAATAATAGCTAGAGTCAAGCTAAGGATCACTGCAAATGTTTTGCGCGGCGATCAAATAGGTAGTTAGGCATTTTTTGTCATATTTTGCTCATTTCTGTTTGACAAATTGCCAAAACTCCTACATATTGAATATATAATCCTTTGATGAAGTATCCTTATTTTTTATTTATTAGTTATCTTGAAATTTTAAGCATTGTCAATCCATGTATCGATCAAATAGGTAGTTAGTTAATTTGACCTTCTTAAAGTCATTTCTACTCAAAGAACCTTAGGAAAATTGCGACTTTTGTATAGATAACACTATGTTGATGTATGATAATTTTTTTATTTATTATTACGCTTCAAATAATAATTAGAGTCAAGTTAAGGATCACTGCAAATGTTTTGCGCGGCGATCAAATAGGTAGTTAGGCATTTTTTGTCATATTTTGCTCATTTCTGTTTGACAAATTGGCGAAAACTCCTACCTATTGAATATATAATCCTTTGTTGAAGTACCCTAATTTTTTATTTATTTGTTATCTTTAAATATTAAGCATTGCCAATCCATGTATTGATCAAATAGGTAGTTAGTTAATTTGACCTTCTTAAAGTCATTTCTACTCGAAGAACCTTAGGAAAATTGCGACTTTTGTATAGATAACACTATGTTGATGTATGATCATTTTTTTATTTATTATTACGCTTCAAATAATAGCTAGAGTCAAGTTAAGGATCACTGCAAATGTTTTGTGCGGCGATCAAATAGGTAGTTAGGCATTTTTTGTCATATTAGGCTCATTTCTGTTTGACGAATTGCCAAAAACTCCCACCAATTGAATATATAATCCTTTGTTGAAGTACCCTATTTTTTTATTTATTAGTTATCTTTAAATATTAAGCATTGCCAATCCATGTATCGATCAAATAGGTAGTTAGTTAATTTGACCTTCTTAAAGTCATTTCTACACGAAGAACCTTAGGAAAATTGCGACTTTTGTATAGATAACACTATGTTGATGTATGATCATTTTTTTATTAATTATTACGCTTCAAATAATAGCTAGAGTCAAGTTAAGGATCACTGCAAATGTTTTGCGCGGCGATCAAATAGGTAGTTAGGCATTTTTTGTCATATTTTGCTCATTTCTGTTTGACAAATTGCCGAAAACTCCTACATATTGAATATATAATCCTTTGATGAAGTATCCTTATTTTTTATTTATTAGTTATCTTGAAATTTTAAGCATTGTCAATCCATGTATCGATCAAATAGGTAGTTAGTTAATTTTACCTTCTTAAAGTCATTTCTACTCAAAGAACCTTAGGAAAATTGCGACTTTTGTATAGATAACACTATGTTGATGTATGATCATTTTTTTATTAAATATTATGCTTCAAATAATAGCTAGAGTCAAGCTAAGGATCACTGCAAATGTTTTGCGCGGCGATCAAATAGGTAGTTAGGCATTTTTTGTCATATTTTGCTCATTTCTGTTTGACAAATTGCCAAAACTCCTACATATTGAATATATAATCCTTTGATGAAGTATCCTTATTTTTTATTTATTAGTTATCTTGAAATTTTAAGCATTGTCAATCCATGTATCGATCAAATAGGTAGTTAGTTAATTTGACCTTCTTAAAGTCATTTCTACTCAAAGAACCTTAGGAAAATTGCGACTTTTGTATAGATAACACTATGTTGATGTATGATAATTTTTTTATTTATTATTACGCTTCAAATAATAATTAGAGTCAAGTTAAGGATCACTGCAAATGTTTTGCGCGGCGATCAAATAGGTAGTTAGGCATTTTTTGTCATATTTTGCTCATTTCTGTTTGACAAATTGGCGAAAACTCCTACCTATTGAATATATAATCCTTTGTTGAAGTACCCTAATTTTTTATTTATTTGTTATCTTTAAATATTAAGCATTGCCAATCCATGTATTGATCAAATAGGTAGTTAGTTAATTTGACCTTCTTAAAGTCATTTCTACTCGAAGAACCTTAGGAAAATTGCGACTTTTGTATAGATAACACTATGTTGATGTATGATCATTTTTTTATTTATTATTACGCTTCAAATAATAGCTAGAGTCAAGTTAAGGATCACTGCAAATGTTTTGTGCGGCGATCAAATAGGTAGTTAGGCATTTTTTGTCATATTAGGCTCATTTCTGTTTGACGAATTGCCAAAAACTCCCACCAATTGAATATATAATCCTTTGTTGAAGTACCCTATTTTTTTATTTATTAGTTATCTTTAAATATTAAGCATTGCCAATCCATGTATCGATCAAATAGGTAGTTAGTTAATTTGACCTTCTTAAAGTCATTTCTACACGAAGAACCTTAGGAAAATTGCGACTTTTGTATAGATAACACTATGTTGATGTATGATCATTTTTTTATTAATTATTACGCTTCAAATAATAGCTAGAGTCAAGTTAAGGATCACTGCAAATGTTTTGCGCGGCGATCAAATAGGTAGTTAGGCATTTTTTGTCATATTTTGCTCATTTCTGTTTGACAAATTGCCGAAAACTCCTACATATTGAATATATAATCCTTTGATGAAGTATCCTTATTTTTTATTTATTAGTTATCTTGAAATTTTAAGCATTGTCAATCCATGTATCGATCAAATAGGTAGTTAGTTAATTTGACCTTCTTAAAGTCATTTCTACTCAAAGAACCTTAGGAAAATTGCGACTTTTGTATAGATAACACTATGTTGATGTATGATCATTTTTTTATTAAATATTATGCTACAAATAATAGCTAGAGTCAAGCTAAGGATCACTGCAAATGTTTTGCGCGGCGCTCAAATAGGTAGTTAGGCATTTTTTGTCATATTTTGCTCATTTCTGTTTGACAAATTGCCAAAACTCCTACCTATTGAATATATAATCCTTTGATGAAGTATCCTTATTTTTTATTTATTAGTTATCTTGAAATTTTAAGCATTGTCAATCCATGTATCGATCAAATAGGTAGTTAGTTAATTTTACCTTCTTAAAGTCATTTCTACTCAAAGAACCCTAGGAAAATTGCGACTTTTGTGTAGATAACACTATGTTGATGTATGATAATTTTTTTATTTATTATTACGCTTCAAATAATAATTAGAGTCAAGTTAAGGATCACTGCAAATATTTTGCGGGGCGATCAAATAGGTAGTTAGGCATTTTTTGTCATATTTTGCTCATTTCTGTTTGACAAATTGCCGAAAACTCCTACATATTGAATATATAATCCTTTGATGAAGTATCCTTATTTTTTATTTATTAGTTATCTTGAAATTTTAAGCATTGTCAATCCATGTATCGATCAAATAGGTAGCTAGTTAATTTTACCTTCTTAAAGTCATTTCTACTCAAAGAACCTTAGGAAAATTGCGACTTTTGTATAGATAACACTATGTTGATGTATGATAATTTTTTTATTTATTATTACGCTTCAAATAATAAATAGAGTCAAGTTAAGGATCACTGCAAATATTTTGCGGGGCGATCAAATAGGTAGTTAGGCATTTTTTGTCATATTTTGCTCATTTCTGTTTGACAAATTGCCGAAAACTCCTACATATTGAATATATAATCCTTTGATGAAGTATCCTTATTTTTTATTTATTAGTTATCTTGAAATTTTAAGCATTGTCAATCCATGTATCGATCAAATAGGTAGCTAGTTAATTTTACCTTCTTAAAGTCATTTCTACTCAAAGAACCTTAGGAAAATTGCGACTTTTGTATAGATAACACTATGTTGATGTATGATAATTTTTTTATTTATTATTACGCTTCAAATAATAATTAGAGTCAAGTTAAGGATCACTGCAAATGTTTTGCGCGGCGATCAAATAGGTAGTTAGGCATTTTTTGTCATATTATGCTCATTTCTGTTTGACGAATTGGCGAAAACTCCTACCTATTGAATATATAATCCTTTGTTGAAGTACCCTAATTTTTTATTTATTTGTTATCTTTAAATATTAAGCATTGCCAATCCATGTATTGATCAAATAGGTAGTTAGTTAATTTGACCTTCTTAAAGTCATTTCTACTCGAAGAACCTTAGGAAAATTGCGACTTTTGTATAGATAACACTATGTTGATGTATGATCATTTTTTTATTTATTATTACGCTTCAAATAATAGCTAGAGTCAAGTTAAGGATCACTGCAAATGTTTTGTGCGGCGATCAAATAGGTAGTTAGGCATTTTTTGTCATATTAGGCTCATTTCTGTTTGACGAATTGCCAAAAACTCCCAACAATTGAATATATAATCCTTTGTTGAAGTACCCTATTTTTTTATTTATTAGTTATCTTTAAATATTAAGCATTGCCAATCCATGTATCGATCAAATAGGTAGTTAGTTAATTTGACCTTCTTAAAGTCATTTCTACACGAAGAACCTTAGGAAAATTGCGACTTTTGTATAGTAAACACTATGTTGATGTATGATCATTTTTTTATTAATTATTACGCTTCAAATAATAGCTAGGGTCAAGTTAAGGATCACTGCAAATGTTTTGCGCGGCGATCAAATAGGTAGTTAGGCATTTTTTGTCATATTTTGCTCATTTCTGTTTGACAAATTGCCGAAAACTCCTACATATTGAATATATAATCCTTTGATGAAGTATCCTTATTTTTTATTTATTAGTTATCTTGAAATTTTAAGCATTGTCAATCCATGTATCGATCAAATAGGTAGTTAGTTAATTTTACCTTCTTAAAGTCATTTCTACTCAAAGAACCTTAGGAAAATTGCGACTTTTGTATAGATAACACTATGTTGATGTATGATCATTTTTTTATTAAATATTATGCTTCAAATAATAGCTAGAGTCAAGCTAAGGATCACTGCAAATGTTTTGCGCGGCGATCAAATAGGTAGTTAGGCATTTTTTGTCATATTTTGCTCATTTCTGTTTGACAAATTGCCAAAACTCCTACCTATTGAATATATAATCCTTTGATGAAGTATCCTTATTTTTTATTTATTAGTTATCTTGAAATTTTAAGCATTGTCAATCCATGTATCGATCAAATAGGTAGTTAGTTAATTTTACCTTCTTAAAGTCATTTCTACTCAAAGAACCTTAGGAAAATTGCGACTTTTGTATAGATAACACTATGTTGATGTATGATAATTTTTTTATTTATTATTACGCTTCAAATAATAATTAGAGTCAAGTTAAGGATCACTGCAAATATTTTGCGCGGTGATCAAATAGGTAGTTAGGCATTTTTTGTCATATTTTGCTCATTTCTGTTTGACAAAATTGCCGAAAACTCCTACATATTGAATATATAATCCTTTGTTGAAGTATCCATATTTTTTATTTATTAGTTATCTTGAAATTTTAAGCATTGTCAATCCATGTATCGATCAAATAGGTAGTTAGTTAATTTTACCTTCTTAAAGTAATTTCTACTCGAAGAACCTTAGGAAAATTGCACCTTTTGAATAGATAACACTATGTTGATGTATGATCCTTTTTTTATTTATTATTACGCTTCAAATAATAGCTAGAGTCCAGTTAAGGATCACTGCAAATGTTTTGCGCGGCGATCAAATAGGTAGTTAGGCATTTTTTGTCATATTATGCTCATTTCTGTTTGACGAATTGCCGAAAACTCCTACCTATTGAATATATAATCCTTTGTTGAAGTACCCTAATTTTTTATTTATTAGTTATCTTTAAATATTAAGCATTGCCAATCCATGTATCGATCAGATAGGTAGTTAGTTAATTGGACCTTTTTAAGTCATTTCTACTCGTAGAACCTTAGGAAAATTGCGACTTTTGTATAGATAACACTATGTTGATGTATAATCATTTTTTTATTTATTATTACGCTTCAAATAATAGCTAGAGTCAAGTAAAGGATCACTGCAAATATTTTGCGCGGCGATCAAATAGGTAGTTAGGCATTTTTTTGTCTTATTAGGCTCATTTCTGTTTGACGAATTGCCAAAAACTCCCACCTATTGAATATATAATCCTTTGTTGAAGTACCCTATTTTTTTATTTATTAGTTATCTTTAAATATTAAGCATTGCCAATCCATGTATCGATCAAATAGGTAGTTATTTAATTTGACCTTCTTAAAGTCATTTCCACTCGAAGAACCTTAGGAAAATTGCGACTTTTGTATAGATAACACTATGTTGATGTATGATCATTTTTTTATTAATTATTCTTCTTCAAATAATAGCTAGAGTCAAGTTAAGGATCACTGCAAATGTTTTGCGCGGCGATCAAATAGGTAGTTAGGCATTTTTTGTCATATTATGCTCATTTCTATTTGACGAATTGCCGAAAACTCCTACCTATTGAATACATAATCCTTTGTTGAAGTACCCTAATTTTTTATTTATTAGTTATCTTTAAATATTAAGCATTGCCAATCCATGTATCGATCAAATAGGTAGTTAGTTAATTTTATTTCTTAAAGTCATTTCTACTCGAAAAACCTTAGGAAAATTGCGACTTTTGTATAGATAACACTATGTTGATGTATAATCATTTTATTATTTATTATTACGTTTCAAATAATAGCTAGAGTCAAGCTAAGGATTACTGCGAATGTTTTGCGCGGCGATCAAATAGGTAGTTAGGCATTTTTGTCATATTAGGCTCATTTCTATTTGACGAATTGCCGAAAACTCCCACCTATTGAATATATAATCCTTTGTTGCAGTACCCTAATTTTTTATTTATTAGTTTTCTTAAAATATTAAGCATTGTCAATCCATGTATCGATCAAATAGGTAGTTAGTTAATTTTACCTTCTTAAAGTCATTTCTACTCAAAGAACCCTAGGAAAATTGCGACTTTTGTGTAGATAACACTATGTTGATGTATGATAATTTTTTTATTTATTATTACGCTTCAAATAATAATTAGAGTCAAGTTAAGGATCACTGCAAATATTTTGCGGGGCGATCAAATAGGTAGTTAGGCATTTTTTGTCATATTTTGCTCATTTCTGTTTGACAAATTGCCGAAAACTCCTACATATTGAATATATAATCCTTTGATGAAGTATCCTTATTTTTTATTTATTAGTTATCTTGAAATTTTAAGCATTGTCAATCCATGTATCGATCAAATAGGTAGCTAGTTAATTTTACCTTCTTAAAGTCATTTCTACTCAAAGAACCTTAGGAAAATTGCGACTTTTGTATAGATAACACTATGTTGATGTATGATAATTTTTTTATTTATTATTACGCTTCAAATAATAAATAGAGTCAAGTTAAGGATCACTGCAAATATTTTGCGGGGCGATCAAATAGGTAGTTAGGCATTTTTTGTCATATTTTGCTCATTTCTGTTTGACAAATTGCCGAAAACTCCTACATATTGAATATATAATCCTTTGATGAAGTATCCTTATTTTTTATTTATTAGTTATCTTGAAATTTTAAGCATTGTCAATCCATGTATCGATCAAATAGGTAGCTAGTTAATTTTACCTTCTTAAAGTCATTTCTACTCAAAGAACCTTAGGAAAATTGCGACTTTTGTATAGATAACACTATGTTGATGTATGATAATTTTTTTATTTATTATTACGCTTCAAATAATAATTAGAGTCAAGTTAAGGATCACTGCAAATGTTTTGCGCGGCGATCAAATAGGTAGTTAGGCATTTTTTGTCATATTATGCTCATTTCTGTTTGACGAATTGGCGAAAACTCCTACCTATTGAATATATAATCCTTTGTTGAAGTACCCTAATTTTTTATTTATTTGTTATCTTTAAATATTAAGCATTGCCAATCCATGTATTGATCAAATAGGTAGTTAGTTAATTTGACCTTCTTAAAGTCATTTCTACTCGAAGAACCTTAGGAAAATTGCGACTTTTGTATAGATAACACTATGTTGATGTATGATCATTTTTTTATTTATTATTACGCTTCAAATAATAGCTAGAGTCAAGTTAAGGATCACTGCAAATGTTTTGTGCGGCGATCAAATAGGTAGTTAGGCATTTTTTGTCATATTAGGCTCATTTCTGTTTGACGAATTGCCAAAAACTCCCAACAATTGAATATATAATCCTTTGTTGAAGTACCCTATTTTTTTATTTATTAGTTATCTTTAAATATTAAGCATTGCCAATCCATGTATCGATCAAATAGGTAGTTAGTTAATTTGACCTTCTTAAAGTCATTTCTACACGAAGAACCTTAGGAAAATTGCGACTTTTGTATAGTAAACACTATGTTGATGTATGATCATTTTTTTATTAATTATTACGCTTCAAATAATAGCTAGGGTCAAGTTAAGGATCACTGCAAATGTTTTGCGCGGCGATCAAATAGGTAGTTAGGCATTTTTTGTCATATTTTGCTCATTTCTGTTTGACAAATTGCCGAAAACTCCTACATATTGAATATATAATCCTTTGATGAAGTATCCTTATTTTTTATTTATTAGTTATCTTGAAATTTTAAGCATTGTCAATCCATGTATCGATCAAATAGGTAGTTAGTTAATTTTACCTTCTTAAAGTCATTTCTACTCAAAGAACCTTAGGAAAATTGCGACTTTTGTATAGATAACACTATGTTGATGTATGATCATTTTTTTATTAAATATTATGCTTCAAATAATAGCTAGAGTCAAGCTAAGGATCACTGCAAATGTTTTGCGCGGCGATCAAATAGGTAGTTAGGCATTTTTTGTCATATTTTGCTCATTTCTGTTTGACAAATTGCCAAAACTCCTACCTATTGAATATATAATCCTTTGATGAAGTATCCTTATTTTTTATTTATTAGTTATCTTGAAATTTTAAGCATTGTCAATCCATGTATCGATCAAATAGGTAGTTAGTTAATTTTACCTTCTTAAAGTCATTTCTACTCAAAGAACCTTAGGAAAATTGCGACTTTTGTATAGATAACACTATGTTGATGTATGATAATTTTTTTATTTATTATTACGCTTCAAATAATAATTAGAGTCAAGTTAAGGATCACTGCAAATATTTTGCGCGGTGATCAAATAGGTAGTTAGGCATTTTTTGTCATATTTTGCTCATTTCTGTTTGACAAAATTGCCGAAAACTCCTACATATTGAATAT
Organism: Rhodomyrtus psidioides; assembly: GCA_021437785.1. Classification (NCBI taxonomy): domain Eukaryota; kingdom Viridiplantae; phylum Streptophyta; class Magnoliopsida; order Myrtales; family Myrtaceae; genus Rhodomyrtus; species Rhodomyrtus psidioides. Next base: position 4,105,542 of record JAILYB010000062.1, on the reverse strand, counting down.
ATAATCCTTTGTTGAAGTATCCATATTTTTTATTTATTAGTTATCTTGAAATTTTAAGCATTGTCAATCCATGTATCGATCAAATAGGTAGTTAGTTAATTTTACCTTCTTAAAGTAATTTCTACTCGAAGAACCTTAGGAAAATTGCACCTTTTGAATAGATAACACTATGTTGATGTATGATCCTTTTTTTATTTATTATTACGCTTCAAATAATAGCTAGAGTCCAGTTAAGGATCACTGCAAATGTTTTGCGCGGCGATCAAATAGGTAGTTAGGCATTTTTTGTCATATTATGCTCATTTCTGTTTGACGAATTGCCGAAAACTCCTACCTATTGAATATATAATCCTTTGTTGAAGTACCCTAATTTTTTATTTATTAGTTATCTTTAAATATTAAGCATTGCCAATCCATGTATCGATCAGATAGGTAGTTAGTTAATTGGACCTTTTTAAGTCATTTCTACTCGTAGAACCTTAGGAAAATTGCGACTTTTGTATAGATAACACTATGTTGATGTATAATCATTTTTTTATTTATTATTACGCTTCAAATAATAGCTAGAGTCAAGTAAAGGATCACTGCAAATATTTTGCGCGGCGATCAAATAGGTAGTTAGGCATTTTTTTGTCTTATTAGGCTCATTTCTGTTTGACGAATTGCCAAAAACTCCCACCTATTGAATATATAATCCTTTGTTGAAGTACCCTATTTTTTTATTTATTAGTTATCTTTAAATATTAAGCATTGCCAATCCATGTATCGATCAAATAGGTAGTTAGTTAATTTGACCTTCTTAAAGTCATTTCTACTCGAAGAACCTTAGGAAAATTGCGACTTTTGTATAGATAACACTATGTTGATGTATGATCATTTTTTTATTTATTATTACGCTTCAAATAATAGCTAGAGTCAAGTTAAGGATCACTGCAAATGTTTTGTGCGGCGATCAAATAGGTAGTTAGGCATTTTTTGTCATATTAGGCTCATTTCTGTTTGACGAATTGCCAAAAACTCCCAACAATTGAATATATAATCCTTTGTTGAAGTACCCTATTTTTTTATTTATTAGTTATCTTTAAATATTAAGCATTGCCAATCCATGTATCGATCAAATAGGTAGTTAGTTAATTTGACCTTCTTAAAGTCATTTCTACACGAAGAACCTTAGGAAAATTGCGACTTTTGTATAGTAAACACTATGTTGATGTATGATCATTTTTTTATTAATTATTACGCTTCAAATAATAGCTAGGGTCAAGTTAAGGATCACTGCAAATGTTTTGCGCGGCGATCAAATAGGTAGTTAGGCATTTTTTGTCATATTTTGCTCATTTCTGTTTGACAAATTGCCGAAAACTCCTACATATTGAATATATAATCCTTTGATGAAGTATCCTTATTTTTTATTTATTAGTTATCTTGAAATTTTAAGCATTGTCAATCCATGTATCGATCAAATAGGTAGTTAGTTAATTTTACCTTCTTAAAGTCATTTCTACTCAAAGAACCTTAGGAAAATTGCGACTTTTGTATAGATAACACTATGTTGATGTATGATCATTTTTTTATTAAATATTATGCTTCAAATAATAGCTAGAGTCAAGCTAAGGATCACTGCAAATGTTTTGCGCGGCGATCAAATAGGTAGTTAGGCATTTTTTGTCATATTTTGCTCATTTCTGTTTGACAAATTGCCAAAACTCCTACCTATTGAATATATAATCCTTTGATGAAGTATCCTTATTTTTTATTTATTAGTTATCTTGAAATTTTAAGCATTGTCAATCCATGTATCGATCAAATAGGTAGTTAGTTAATTTTACCTTCTTAAAGTCATTTCTACTCAAAGAACCTTAGGAAAATTGCGACTTTTGTATAGATAACACTATGTTGATGTATGATAATTTTTTTATTTATTATTACGCTTCAAATAATAATTAGAGTCAAGTTAAGGATCACTGCAAATATTTTGCGCGGTGATCAAATAGGTAGTTAGGCATTTTTTGTCATATTTTGCTCATTTCTGTTTGACAAAATTGCCGAAAACTCCTACATATTGAATATATAATCCTTTGTTGAAGTATCCATATTTTTTATTTATTAGTTATCTTGAAATTTTAAGCATTGTCAATCCATGTATCGATCAAATAGGTAGTTAGTTAATTTTACCTTCTTAAAGTAATTTCTACTCGAAGAACCTTAGGAAAATTGCACCTTTTGAATAGATAACACTATGTTGATGTATGATCCTTTTTTTATTTATTATTACGCTTCAAATAATAGCTAGAGTCCAGTTAAGGATCACTGCAAATGTTTTGCGCGGCGATCAAATAGGTAGTTAGGCATTTTTTGTCATATTATGCTCATTTCTGTTTGACGAATTGCCGAAAACTCCTACCTATTGAATATATAATCCTTTGTTGAAGTACCCTAATTTTTTATTTATTAGTTATCTTTAAATATTAAGCATTGCCAATCCATGTATCGATCAGATAGGTAGTTAGTTAATTGGACCTTTTTAAGTCATTTCTACTCGTAGAACCTTAGGAAAATTGCGACTTTTGTATAGATAACACTATGTTGATGTATAATCATTTTTTTATTTATTATTACGCTTCAAATAATAGCTAGAGTCAAGTAAAGGATCACTGCAAATATTTTGCGCGGCGATCAAATAGGTAGTTAGGCATTTTTTTGTCTTATTAGGCTCATTTCTGTTTGACGAATTGCCAAAAACTCCCACCTATTGAATATATAATCCTTTGTTGAAGTACCCTATTTTTTTATTTATTAGTTATCTTTAAATATTAAGCATTGCCAATCCATGTATCGATCAAATAGGTAGTTATTTAATTTGACCTTCTTAAAGTCATTTCCACTCGAAGAACCTTAGGAAAATTGCGACTTTTGTATAGATAACACTATGTTGATGTATGATCATTTTTTTATTAATTATTCTTCTTCAAATAATAGCTAGAGTCAAGTTAAGGATCACTGCAAATGTTTTGCGCGGCGATCAAATAGGTAGTTAGGCATTTTTTGTCATATTATGCTCATTTCTATTTGACGAATTGCCGAAAACTCCTACCTATTGAATACATAATCCTTTGTTGAAGTACCCTAATTTTTTATTTATTAGTTATCTTTAAATATTAAGCATTGCCAATCCATGTATCGATCAAATAGGTAGTTAGTTAATTTTATTTCTTAAAGTCATTTCTACTCGAAAAACCTTAGGAAAATTGCGACTTTTGTATAGATAACACTATGTTGATGTATAATCATTTTATTATTTATTATTACGTTTCAAATAATAGCTAGAGTCAAGCTAAGGATTACTGCGAATGTTTTGCGCGGCGATCAAATAGGTAGTTAGGCATTTTTGTCATATTAGGCTCATTTCTATTTGACGAATTGCCGAAAACTCCCACCTATTGAATATATAATCCTTTGTTGCAGTACCCTAATTTTTTATTTATTAGTTTTCTTAAAATATTAAGCATTGTCAATCCATGTATCGATCAATTAGGTTGTTAGTTAATTTGACCTTCTTAAGGTCTTTTCTACTCGAAGAACCTTAGGAAAATTGTAACTTTTGTATAGATAACACTATGTTGATGTATGATCATTTTTTTATTAATTATTATGCTTCAAATAATGGCTAGAGTACAGTTAAGGATCACTGTAAATGTTTTGCGCGGCGATCAAATAGGTAGTTAGGCATTTTTTGTCATATTAGGCTCATTTCTGTTTGACGAATTGCCAAAAACTCCCACCTATTGAATATATAATCCTTTGTTGAAGTACCCTATTTTTTTATTTATTAGTTATCTTTAAATATTAAGCATTGCCAATCCATGTATCGATCAAATAGGTAGTTATTTAATTTGACCTTCTTAAAGTCATTTCTACTCGAAAAACCTTAGGAAAATTGCGACTTTTGTATAGATAACATTATGTTGATGTATGATCATTTTTTTATTAATTATTATGCTTCAAATAATAGCTAGAGTCAAGTTAAGGATCACTGCAAATGTTTTGCGCGGCGATCAAAAAGGTAGTTAGGCATTTTTTGTCATATTATGCTCATTTCTGTTTGACGAATTGCCGATCACTCCTACCTATTGAATATATAATCCGTTGTTGAAGTACCCTAATTTTTTATTTATTAGTTATCTTTAAATATTAAGCATTGCCAATCCATGTATCGATCAAATAGGTAGTTAGTTAATTTTACTTCTTAAAGTCATTTCTACTCGAAAAACCTTAGGAAAATTGTGACTTTTGTATAGATAACACTATGTTGATGTATAATCAATTTATTATTTATTATTACGCTTCAAATAATAGCTAGAGTCAAGCTAAGGATTACTGCAAATGTTTTGCGCGGCGATCAAATAGGTAGTTTGGCATTTTTGTCATATTAGGCTCATTTCTGTTTGACGAATTGCCGAAAACTCCCACCTATTGAATATATAATCCTTTGTTGCAGTACCCTAATTTTTTATTTATTAGTTTTCTTAAAATATTAAGCATTGTCAATCCATGTATCGATCAATTAGGTTGTTAGTTAATTTGACCTTCTTAAGGTCTTTTCTACTCGAAGAACCTTAGGAAAATTGCAACTTTTGTATAGATAACACTATGTTGATGCATGATCATTTTTTTATTAATTATTACGCTTCAAATAATGGCTAGAGTAAAGTTAAGGATCACTGTAAATGTTTTGCGCGGCGATCAAATAGGTAGTTAGGCATTTTTTGTCATATTAGGCTCATTTCTGTTTGACGAATTGCCAAAAACTCCCACCAATTGAATATAAAATCCTTTGTTGAAGTACCCTATTTTTTTATTAATTAGTTATCTTTAAATATTAAGCATTGCCAATCCACGTATCGATCAAATAGGTAGTTATTTAATTTGACCTTCTTAAAGTCATTTCTACTCGAAGAACCTTAGGAAAATTGCGACTTTTGAATAGATAACACTATGTTGATGTATGATCATTTTTTTATTAATTATTACACTTCAAATAATAGCTAGAGTCAAGTTAAGGATCACTGCAAATGTTTTGCGCGGTGATCAAATAGGTAGTTAGGCATTTTTTGTCATATTTTGCTCATTTCTGTTTGACGAATTGCCGAAAACTCCTACATATTGAATATATAATCCTTTGTTGAAGTATCCTTATTTTTCATTTATTAGTTATCTTGAAATTTTAAGCATTGTCAATCCATGTATCGATCAAATAGGTAGTTAGTTAATTTTAACTTCTTAAAGTCATTTCTACTCGAAGAACCTTAGCAAAATTGCGACTTTTGTATAGATAACACTATGTTGATGTACGAACATTTTTTATTTATTATTACGCTTCAAATAATAGCTAGAGTCAAGTTAAGGATCACTGCAAATGTTTTGCGCGGCGATCAAATAGGTAGTTAGGCATTTTTTTTCATATTATGCTCATTTCTGTTTGACGAATTGCCGAAAACTCCTACCTATTGAATATATAATCCTTTGTTGAAGTACCCTATTTTTTTATTTATTAGTTATCTTTAAATATTAAGCATTGCCAATCCATGTATCGATCAGATAGGTAGTTAGTTAATTTGACCTTTTAAAGTCATTTCTACTTGAAGAACCTTAGGAAAATTGCGACTTTTGTATAGATAACACTATGTTGATGTATGATCATTTTTTTATTTATTATTACGCTTCAAATAAATGCTAGAGTCCAGTTAAGGATCACTGCAAATGTTTTGCGCGGCGATCAAATAGGTAGTTAGGCATTTTTTGTCATATTATGCTCATTTCTGTTTGACGAATTGCCGAAAACTCCTACCTATTGAATATATAATCCTTTGTTGAAGTATCCTTATTTTTTATTTATTAGTTATCTTCAAATTTTAAGCATTGTCAATCCATGTATCGATCAAATAGGTAGTTAGTTAATTTTAACTTCTTAAAGTCATTTCTACTCGAAGAACCTTAGGAAAATTGCGACTTTTGTATATATAACACTATGTTGAAGTACGATCATTTTTTATTTATTATTACGCTTCAAATAATAGCTAGAGTCAAGTTAAGGATCACTGCAAATGTTTTGCGCGGCGATCAAATAGGTAGTTAGGCATTTTTTGTCATATTATGCTCATTTCTGTTTGACGAATTGCCGAAAACTCCTACCTATTGAATATATAATCCTTTGTTGAAGTACCCTATTTTTTTATTTATTAGTTATCTTTAAATATTAAGCATTGCCAATCCGTGTATCGATCAGATAGGTAGTTAGTTAATTTGACCTTTTTAAGTCATTTATACTCGAAGAAGCTTAGGAAAATTGCGACTTTTGTATAGATAACACTATGTTGATGTATGATCATTTTTTTTATTAATTATTATGCTTCAAATAATAGCTAGAGTCAAGTTAAGGATCACTGCAAATGTTTTGCGCGGCGATCAAATGGGTATTTAGGCATTTTTTGTCATATTATGCTCATTTCTGTATGACGAGTAGCCGAAAACTCCTACCTATTGAATATATAATCATTTGTTGAAGTACCCTTATTTTTTATTTATTAGTTATCTTTAAATATTAAGCATTGCCAATCCATGTATCGATCAAATAGGTAGTTAGTTAATTTGACCTTCTTAATGTCATTTCTACTCGAACAACATTAGGAAAATTGCGACTTTTGTATAGATAACACTATGTTGATGTATGATCATTTTTTTATTAATTATTACGCTTCAAATAATAGCTAGAGTCAAGTTAAGGATCACTGCAAATGTTTTGCGCGGTGATCAAATAGGTAGTTAGGCATTTTTTGTCATATTTTGCTCATTTCTGTTTGACGAATTACCGAAAACTCCTACCTGTTGAATATATAATCCTTTGTTGAAGTATCCTAATTTTTTAATTATTAGTTATCTTGAAATTTTATGCATTGTCAATCCATGTATCGATCAAATAGGTAGTTAGTTAATTTTACCATCTTAAAGTCATTTCTACTCGAAAAACCTTAGGAAAATTGCGACTTTTGTATAGATAACACTATGTTGATGTATGATCATTTTTTTATTTATTATTACGCTTCAAATAATAGCTAGAGTCAAGCTAAGGATTACTGCAAATGTTTTTCGCGGCGATCAAATAGGTAGTTAGGCATTTTTTGTCATATTAGGCTCATTTCTGTTTGACGAATTGCCGAAAACTCCCACCTATGGAATATATAATCCTTTGTTGCTGTACCCTAATTTTTTATTTATTAGTTTTCGTAAAATATTAAGCATTGTCAATCCATGTATCGATCAAATAGGTTGTTAGTTAATTTGACCTTCATAAGGTCTTTTCTACTGAAGAACCTTAGGAAAATTGCGACTTTTGTATAGATAACACTATGTTGATGTATGATCATTTTTTTATTAATTATTACGCTTCAAATAATGGCTAGAGCAAAGTTAAGGATCACTGCAAATGTTTTGCGCGGCGATTAAATAGGTAGTTAGGCATTTTTTGTCATATTAGGCTCATTTCTATTTGACGAATTGCAAAAAACTCCCACCTATTGAATATATAATCCTTTGTTGAAGTACCCTATTTTTTTATTTATTAGTTATCTTTAAATATTAAGCATTGCCAATCCATGTATCGATCAAATAGGTAGTTATTTAATTTGACCTTCTTAAAGTCATTTCTACTCGAAGAACCTTATGAAAATTGCGGCTTTCGTATAGATAACACTATGTTGATGTATGATCATTTTTTTATTAATTATTACACCTCAAATAATAGCTAGAGTCAAGTTAAGGATCACTGCAAATGTTTTGCGCGTCGATCAAATAGGTAGTTAGGCATTTTTTGTCATATTTTGCTCATTTCTGTTTGACCAATTGCCGAAAATTCCTACATATTGAATGTATAATCCTTTGTTGAAGTATCCTTATTTTTTATTTATTAGTTATCTTGAAATTTTAAGCATTGTCAATCCATGTATCGATCAAATAGGTAGTTAGTTAATTATACCTTCTTAAAGTCATTTCTACTCGAACAACCTTAGGAAAATTGCGACTTTTGTATAGATAACACTATGTTGATGTATGATCATTTTTTTATTAATTATTATGCTTCAAATAATAGCTAGAGTCAAGTTAAGGATCACTGCAAATGTTTTGCACGGCGATCAAATAGGTAGTTAGGCATTTTTTGTCATATTTTGCTCTTTTCTGTTTGACGAATTGCCGAAAACTCCTACATATTGAATATATAATCTTTTGTTGAAGTATCCTTATTTTTTATTTATTAGTTATCTTGAAATTTTAAGCATTGTCAATCCATGTATCGATCAAATAGGTAGTTAGTTAATTTTACCTTCTTAAAGTCATTTCTACTCAATGAACATTTGGAAAATTGCGACTTTTGTATAGATAACACTATGATGATGTATGATAATTTTTTTATTTATTATTACGCTTCAAATAATAATTAGAGTCAAGTTAAGGATCACTGCAAATGTTTTGCGCGGCGATCAAATTGGTAGTTAGGCATTTTTTGTCATATTATGCTCATTTCTGTTTGACGAATTGCCGAAAACTCCTACCTATTGAATATATAATCCTTTGTTGAAGTACCCTAATTTTTTATTTATTAGTTATCTTTAAATATTAAGCATTGCCAATCCATGTATCGATCAAATAGGTAGTTAGTTAATTTGACCTTCTTAAAGTCATTTCTACTCGAAGAACCTAAGGAAAATTGCGACTTTTGTATAGATAACACTATGTTGATGTATAAGAATTTTTTTATTTATTATTACGCTTCGAATAATAATTAGAGTCAAGTTAAGGATCACTGCAAATGTTTTGCGCGACGATCAAATAGGTAGTTAGGCATTTTTTGTCATATTAGGCTCATTTCTGTTTGACGAATTGCCAAAAACTCCCACCTATTGAATATATATTCCTTTGTTGAAGTACCCTATTTTGTTATATATTAGTTATCTTTAAATATTAAGCATTGCCAATCCATGTATCGATCAAATAGGTAGTAAGTTAATTTTACCTTCTTAAAGTCATTTCTACTCGAAGAACCTTAGGAAAATTGCGACTTTTGCGTAGATAACACTATGTTGATGTATGATCATTTTTTTATTAATTATTACGCTTCAAATAATAGCTAGAGTCAAGTTAAGGATCACTGCAAATGTTTTGCGCGGCGATCAAATAGGTAGTTAGGCATTTTTTGTCATATTTTGCTCATTTCTGTTTGACGAATTGCCGAAAACTCCTACATATTGAATATATAATCCTTTGTTGAAGTATCCTTATTTTTTATTTATTGGTTATCTTGAAATTTTAAACATTGTCAATCCATGTATCGATCAAATAGGTAGTTAGTTAATTTTACCTTATTAAAGTCATTTCTACTCGAAGAACCTTAGGAAAATTGTGACTTTTGTATAGAAAACAATATGTTGATGTATGCTCATTTTTTATTAATTATTATGCTTCAAATAATAGCTAGAGTCAAGTTAAGGATCACTGCAAATGTTTTGCGTGGCGATTGAATAGGTAGTTAGGCATTTTTTGTCATATTTTGCTCATTTTGGTTTGACGAATTGCCGAAAACTCCAACATATTGAATATATAATCTTTTGTTGAAGTATCCTTATTTTTTATTTATTAGTTATCTTGAAATTTTAAGCATTGTCAATCCATGTATCGATCAAATAGGTAGTTAGTTAATTTTACCTTCTTAAAGTCATTTCTACTCAAAAAACCTTAGGAAAATTGCGACTTTTGTATAGATAACACTATGTTGATGTATGATCATTTTTTTATTAATTATTACGCTTCAAATAATGGATAGAGTAAAGTTAAGGAATACTGCAAATGTTTTGCGCGGCGATCAAATAGGTAGTTAGGCATTTTTTGTCATATTAGGCCCATTTCTGTTTGACGAATTGCCAAAAACTCCCACCTATTGAATATATAATCCTTTGTTGAAGTACCCTATTTTTTATTTATTAGTTATCTTTAAATATTAAGCATTGCCAATCCATGTATCGATCAAATATGTAGTTATTTAATTTGACCTTCTTAAAGTCATTTCTACTCGAAGAACCTTGGGAAAATTGCGGCTTTTGTATAGATAACACTATGGTGATGTATGATCATTTTTTTATTAATTATAACGCTTCAAATAATAGCTAGAGTCAAGTTAAGGATCACTGCAAATGTTTTGCGCGGCGATCAAATAGGTAGTTAGGCATTTTTTGTCATATTTTGCTCATTTCTGTTTGACGAATTGCCGAAAACTCCTACATATTGAATATATAATCCTTTGTTGAAGTATCCTTATTTTTTATTTATTAGTTATCTGGAAATTTTAAGCATTGTCAATCCATGAATCGATCAAATAGGTAGTTAGTTAATTTTAACTTCTTAAAGTCATTTCTACTCGAAGAACCTTAGGAAAATTGCGACTTTTGTATAGATAACACTATGTTGATGTATGATAATTTTTTATTTATTACTACGCTTCAAATAATAGCTAGAGTCAAGTTAAGGATCACTGCAAATGTTTTGCGCGGCGATCAAATAGGTAGTTAGGCATTTTTTGTCATATTATGCTCATTTCTGTTTGACGAATTGCCGAAAACTCCTACCTATTGAATATATAATCCTTTGTTGAAGTACCCTATTTTTTTATTTATTAGTTATCTTTAAATATTAAGCATTGCCAATCCATGTATCGATCAAATAGGTAGTTAGTTAATTTTACCTTCTTAAAGTCATTTCTACTCCAAGAACCTTAGGAAAATTGTGACTTTTGTATAGATAATACTATGTTGATGTATGAGCATTTTTTATTTATTATTACGCTTCAAATAATAGCTAGAGTCAAGTTAAGGATCACTGCAAATATTTTGCGCGGCGATCAAATAGGTAGTTAGGCATTTTTTGTCATATTACGCTCATTTCTGTTTGACGAATTGCCGAAAACTCCCACCTATTGAATATATAATCCTTTGTTGAAGTACCCTAATTTTTTATTTATTAGTTATCTTTAAATATTAAGCATTGCCAATCCATGTATCGATCAAATATGTAGTTAATTAATTTTACCTTCTTAAAGTCATTTCTACTCGAAGAACCTTAGGAAAATTGCGACTTTTGTATAGATAACACTATGTTGATGTATGATAATTTTTTTATTTATTATTACGCTTCAAATAATAATTAGAGTCAAGTTAAGGATCACTGCAAATGTTTTGCGCGGCGATCAAATAGGTAGTTAGGCATTTTTTGTCATATTATGCTTATTTCTGTTTGACGAATTGCCGAAAACTCCTACCTATTGAATATATAATCCTTTGTTGAAGTACCCTATTTTTTTATTTATTAGTTATCTTTAAATATTAAGCATTGCCAATCCATGTATCGATCAAATAGGTAGTTAGTTAATTTGACCTTCTTAAAGTCATTTCTACTCGAAGAACCTTAGGAAAATTGTGACTTTTGTATAGATAACACTATGTTGATGTATGATCATTTTTTTATTAATTATTACGCTTCAAATAATGGCTAGAGTAAAGTTAAGGATCACTGCAAATGTTTTGTGCGGGGGGATCAAATAGGTAGTTAGGCATTTTTTGTCATATTAGGCCCATTTCTGTTTGACGAATTGCCAAAAACTCCCACCTATTGAATATATAATCCTTTGTTGAAGTACCCTATTTTTTATTTATTAGTTATCTTTAAATATTAAGCATTGCCAATCCATGTATCGATCAAATAGATAGTTATTTAATTTGACCTTCTTAAAGTCATTTCTACTCGAAGAACCTTAGGAAAATTGCGACTTTTGTATAGATAACACTATGTTGATGTATGATCATTTTTTATTTATTACTACGCTTCAAATAATAGCTAGAGTCAAGTTAAGGATCACTGCAAATGTTTTGCGCGGCGATCAAATAGGTAGTTAGGCATTTTTTGTCATATTATGCTCATTTCTGTTTGACGAATTGCCGAAAACTCCTACCTATTGAATATATAATCCTTTGTTGAAGTACCCTATTTTTTTATTTATTAGTTATCTTTAAATATTAAGCATTGCCAATCCATGTATCGATCAAATAGGTAGTTAGTTAATTTTATCTTCTTAAAGTCATTTCTACTCCAAGAACCTTAGGAAAATTGTGACTTTTGTATAGATAACACTATGTTGATGTATGAGCATTTTTTATTTATTATTACGCTTCAAATAATAGCTAGAGTCAAGTTAAGGATCACTGCAAATATTTTGCGCGGCGATCAAATAGGTAGTTAGGCATTTTTTGTCATATTACGCTCATTTCTGTTTGACGAATTGCCGAAAACTCCTACCTATTGAATATATAATCCTTTGTTGAAGTACCCTAATTTTTTATTTATTAGTTATCTTTAAATATTAAGCATTGTCAATCCATGTATCGATCAAATATGTAGTTAGTTAATTTTACCTTCTTAAAGTCATTTCTACTCGAAGAACCTTAGGAAAATTGCGACTTTTGTATAGATAACACTATGTTGATGTATGATAATTTTTTTATTTATTATTACGCTTCAAATAATAATTAGAGTCAAGTTAAGGATCACTGCAAATGTTTTGCGGGGCGATCAAATAGGTAGTTAGGCATTTTTTGTCATATTATGCACATTTCTGTTTGACGAATTGCCGAAAACTCCTATCTATTGAATATATAATCCTTTGTTGAAGTACCCTATTTTTTTATTTATTAGTTATCTTTAAATATTAAGCATTGCCAATCCATGTATCGATCAAATAGGTAGTTAGTTAATTTGACCTTCTTAAAGTCATTTCTACTCGAAGAACCTTAGGAAAATTGTGACTTTTGTATAGATAACACTATGTTGATGTATAATCATTTTTTTATTTGTTATTACGCCTCATTTAATAGCTAGAGTCAAGTTAAGGATCACTGCAAATGTTTTGCGCGGCGATCAAATAGGTAGTTAGGCATTTTTTGTCATATTAGGCTCATTTCTGTTTGACGAATTGCCGAAAACTCCTACCTATTGAATATATAATCCTTTGTTGAAGTACCCAATTTTTTTATTTATTAGTTATCTTTAAATATTAAGCATTGCCAATCCATGTATCGATCAAATAGGTAGTTAGTTAATTTTACCTTCTTAAAGTCATTTCTACTCGAAGAACCTTAGGAAAATTGCGACTTTTGTATAGATAACACTATGTTGATGTATGATCATTTTTTTATTAATTATTATGCTTCAAATAATAGCTAGAGTCAAGTTAAGGATCACTGCAAATGTTTTGCGCGGCGATCAAATAGGTAGTTAGGCATTTTTCGTCATATTTTGCGCATTTCTGTTTGACGAATTGCCGAAAACTCCTACATATTGAATATATAATCTTTTGTTGAAGTATCCTTATTTTTTATTTATTAGTTATCTTGAAATTTTAAGCATTGTCAATCCATGTATCGATCAAATAGGTAGTTAGTTAATTTTACCTTCTTAAAGTCTTTTCCACTCAAAGAACCTTAGGAAAATCGCGACTTTTGTATAGATAACATTAAGTTGATGTATGATCATTTTTTTATTTATTATTACGCTTCAAATAATAATTAGAGTCAAGTTAAGGATCACTGCAAATGTTTTGCGCGGCGATCAAATAGGTAGTTAGGCATTTTTTGTCATATTATACTCATTTCTGTTTGACGAATTGCCGAAAACTCCTACCTATTGAATATATAATCCTTTGTTGAAGTACCCTAATTTTTTATTTATTAGTTATCTTTAAATATTAAGCATTGCCAATCCATGTATCGATCAAATAGGTAGTTAGTTAATTTGACCATCTTAAAGTCATTTCTACTCGAAGAACATTAGGAAAATTGCAACTTTTGTATAGATAACACTATGTTGATGTATAATCATTTTTTTATTTATTATTACGCTTCAAATAATAGCTAGAGTCAAGTTAAGGATCACTGCAAATGTTTTGCGCGGCGATCAAATAGGTAGTTAGGCATTTTTTGTCATATTATGCTCATTTCTGTTTGACGAATTGCCAAAAACTCCCACCTATTGAATATATATTCCTTTGTTGAAGTACCCTATTTTTTTATATATTAGTTATCTTTAAATATTAAGCATTGCCAATCCATGTATCGATCAAATAGGTAGTTAGTTAATTTTACCTTCTTAAAGTCATTTCAACTCGAAGAACCTTAGGAAAATTGCGACTTTTGCATAGATAACACTATGTTGATGTATGATCATTTTTTTATTAATTATTATGCTTCAAATAATAGCTAGAGTCAAGTTAAGGATCACTGCAAATGTTTTGCGCTGCGATGAAATAGGTAGTTAGGCATTTTTTGTCATATTTTGCTCATTTCTGTTTGACGAATTGCCGAAAACTCCTACATATTGAATATATAATCCTTTGTTGAAGTATCCTTATTTTTTATTTATTAGTTATCTTGAAATTTTAAGCATTGTCAATCCATGTATCGATCAAATAGGTAGTTAGTTAATTTTACCTTCTTAAAGTCATTTCTACTCGAAGAACCTTACGAAAATTGTGACGTTTGTATAGATAACACTATGTTGATGTATGATCATTTTTTTATTAATTATTATGCTTCAAATAATAGCTAGAGTCAAGTTAAGGATCACTGCAAATGTTTTGCGCGGCGATCAAATAGGTAGTTATGCGTTTTTTTGTCATATTTTGCTCATTTCTGTTTGACGAATTGCCGAAAACTCCTACATATTGAATATATAATCTTTTGTTGAAGTATTCTTATTTTTTATTTATTAGTTATCTTGAAATTTTAAGCATTGTCAATCCATGTATCGATCAAATAGGTAGTTAGTTAATTTTACCTTCTTAAAGTCATTTCTACTCAAAGAACCTTAGGAAAATTGCGACTTTTGTATAGATAACACTATGTTGATGTATGATAATTTTTTATTTATTACTACGCTTCAAATAATAGCTAGAGTCAAGTTAAGGATCACTGCAAATGTTTTGCGCGGCGATCAAATAGGTAGTTAGGCATTTTTTGTCATATTATGCTCATTTCTGTTTGACGAATTGCCGAAAACTCCTACCTATTGAATATATAATCCTTTGTTGAAGTACCCTATTTTTTTATTTATTAGTTATCTTTAAATATTAAGCATTGCCAATCCATGTATCGATCAGATATGTAGTTAGTTAATTTGACCTTTTTTAGTCATTTCTACTCGAAGAACCTTTGGAACATTGCGACTTTTGTATAGATAACACTATGTTGATGTATGATCATTTTTTTATTAATTATTACGCTTCAAATAATAGCTAGAGTCAAGTTAAGGATCACTGCAAATGTTTTGCGCGGTGATCAAATATGTAATTAGGCATTTTTTGTCATATTTTGCTCATTTCTGTTTGACGAATTACCGAAAACTCCTACCTATTGAATATATAATCCTTTGTTGAAGTATCCTAATTTTTTATTTATTAGTTATCTTGAAATTTTAAGCATTGTCAATCCATGTATCGATCAAATAGGTAATTAGTTAATTTTACCTTCTTAAAGTCATTTCTACTCGAAAAACATTAGGAAAATTGCGACTTTTGTATAGATAACACTATGTTGATGTATAATCATTTTATTATTTATTATTACGCTTCAAATAATAGCTAGAGTCAAGTTAAGGATCACTGCAAATGTTTTGCGCGGCGATCAAATAGGTAGTTAGGCATTTTTTGTCATATTAGGCTCATTTCTGTTTGACGAATTGCCGAAAACTCATACCTATTGAATATATAATCCTTTGTTGAAGTACCCTATTTTTTTATTTATTAGTTATCTTTAAATATTAAGCATTGCCAATCCATGTATCGATCAAATAGGTAGATAGTTAATTTGACCTTCTTAAAGTCATTTCTACTCGAAGAACCTTAGGAAAATTGTGACTTTTGTATAGATAACACTATGTTGATGTATAATCATTTTTTTATTTGTTATTACGCCTCATTTAATAGCTAGAGTCAAGTTAAGGATCACTGCAAATGTTTTGCGCGGCGATCAAATAGGTAGTTAGGCATTTTTTGTCATATTAGGCTCATTTCTGTTTGACGAATTGCCGAAAACTCCTACCTATTGAATATATAATCCTTTGTTGAAGTACCCAATTTTTTTATTTATTAGTTATCTTTAAATATTAAGCATTGCCAATCCATGTATCGATCAAATAGGTAGTTAGTTAATTTTACCTTCTTAAAGTCATTTCTACTCGAAGAACCTTAGGAAAATTGCGACTTTTGTATAGATAACACTATGTTGATGTATGATCATTTTTTTATTAATTATTATGCTTCAAATAATAGCTAGAGTCAAGTTAAGGATCACTGCAAATGTTTTGCGCGGCGATCAAATAGGTAGTTAGGCATTTTTCGTCATATTTTGCGCATTTCTGTTTGACGAATTGCCGAAAACTCCTACATATTGAATATATAATCTTTTGTTGAAGTATCCTTATTTTTTATTTATTAGTTATCTTGAAATTTTAAGCATTGTCAATCCATGTATCGATCAAATAGGTAGTTAGTTAATTTTACCTTCTTAAAGTCTTTTCTACTCAAAGAACCTTAGGAAAATTGCGACTTTTGTATAGATAACATTAAGTTGATGTATGATCATTTTTTTATTTATTATTACGCTTCAAATAATAATTAGAGTCAAGTTAAGGATCACTGCAAATGTTTTGCGCGGCGATCAAATAGGTAGTTAGGCATTTTTTGTCATATTATACTCATTTCTGTTTGACGAATTGCCGAAAACTCCTACCTATTGAATATATAATCCTTTGTTGAAGTACCCTAATTTTTTATTTATTAGTTATCTTTAAATATTAAGCATTGCCAATCCATGTATCGATCAAATAGGTAGTTAGTTAATTTGACCATCTTAAAGTCATTTCTACTCGAAGAACATTAGGAAAATTGCAACTTTTGTATAGATAACACTATGTTGATGTATAATCATTTTTTTATTTATTATTACGCTTCAAATAATAGCTAGAGTCAAGTTAAGGATCACTGCAAATGTTTTGCGCGGCGATCAAATAGGTAGTTAGGCATTTTTTGTCATATTATGCTCATTTCTGTTTGACGAATTGCCAAAAACTCCCACCTATTGAATATATATTCCTTTGTTGAAGTACCCTATTTTTTTATATATTAGTTATCTTTAAATATTAAGCATTGCCAATCCATGTATCGATCAAATAGGTAGTTAGTTAATTTTACCTTCTTAAAGTCATTTCAACTCGAAGAACCTTAGGAAAATTGCGACTTTTGCATAGATAACACTATGTTGATGTATGATCATTTTTTTATTAATTATTATGCTTCAAATAATAGCTAGAGTCAAGTTAAGGATCACTGCAAATGTTTTGCGCTGCGATGAAATAGGTAGTTAGGCATTTTTTGTCATATTTTGCTCATTTCTGTTTGACGAATTGCCGAAAACTCCTACATATTGAATATATAATCCTTTGTTGAAGTATCTTTATTTTTTATTTATTAGTTATCTTGAAATTTTAAGCATTGTCAATCCATGTATCGATCAAATAGGTAGTTAGTTAATTTTACCTTCTTAAAGTCATTTCTACTCGAAGAACCTTACGAAAATTGTGACTTTTGTATAGATAACACTATGTTGATGTATGATCATTTTTTTATTAATTATTATGCTTCAAATAATAGCTAGAGTCAAGTTAAGGATCACTGCAAATGTTTTGCGCGGCGATCAAATAGGTAGTTATGCGTTTTTTTGTCATATTTTGCTCATTTCTGTTTGACGAATTGCCGAAAACTCCTACATATTGAATATATAATCTTTTGTTGAAGTATTCTTATTTTTTATTTATTAGTTATCTTGAAATTTTAAGCATTGTCAATCCATGTATCGATCAAATAGGTAGTTAGTTAATTTTACCTTCTTAAAGTCATTTCTACTCAAAGAACCTTAGGAAAATTGCGACTTTTGTATAGATAACACTATGTTGATGTATGATAATTTTTTTATTTATTATTACGCTTCAAATAATAATTAGAGTCAAGTTAAGGATCACTGCAAATGTTTTGCGCGGCGATCAAATAGGTAGTTAGGCATTTGTTGTCATATTATGCTCATTTTTGTTTGACGAATTGCCGAAAACTCCTACCTATTGAATATATAATCCTTTGTTGAAGTACCCTAATTTTTTATTTATTAGTTATCTTTAAATATTAAGCATTGCCAATCCAAGTATCGATCAGATATGTAGTTAGTTAATTTGACCTTTTTTAGTCATTTCTACTCGAAGAACCTTTGGAACATTGCGACTTTTGTATAGATAACACTATGTTGATGTATGATCATTTTTTTATTAATTATTACGCTTCAAATAATAGCTAGAGTCAAGTTAAGGATCACTGCAAATGTTTTGCGCGGTGATCAAATATGTAATTAGGCATTTTTTGTCATATTTTGCTCATTTCTGTTTGACGAATTACCGAAAACTCCTACCTATTGAATATATAATCCTTTGTTGAAGTATCCTAATTTTTTATTTATTAGTTATCTTGAAATTTTAAGCATTGTCAATCCATGTATCGATCAAATAGGTAATTAGTTAATTTTACCTTCTTAAAGTCATTTCTACTCGAAAAACATTAGGAAAATTGCGACTTTTGTATAGATAACACTATGTTGATGTATAATCATTTTATTATTTATTATTACGCTTCAAATAATAGCTAGAGTCAAGTTAAGGATCACTGCAAATGTTTTGCGCGGCGATCAAATAGGTAGTTAGGCATTTTTTGTCATATTAGGCTCATTTCTGTTTGACGAATTGCCGAAAACTCATACCTATTGAATATATAATCCTTTGTTGAAGTACCCTATTTTTTTATTTATTAGTTATCTTTAAATATTAAGCATTGCCAATCCATGTATCGATCAAATAGGTAGTTAGTTAATTTTACTTTCTTGAAGTCATTTCTACTCCAAGAACCATAGGAAAATTGTGACTTTTGTATAGATAACACTATGTTGATGTACGATCATTTTTTATTTATTATTACGCTTCAAATAATAGCTAGAGTCAAGTTCAGGATCACTGCAAATGTTTTGCGCGGCGATCAAATAGGTAGTTAGGCATTTTTTGTCATATTATGCTCATTTCTGTTTGACGAATTGCCGAAAACTCCTACCTATTGAATATATAATCCTTTGTTGAAGTACCCTATTTTTTTATTTATTAGTTATCTTTAAATATTAAGCATTGTCAATCCATGTATCGATCAAATAGGTAGTCAGTTAATTTTACCTTCTCAAAGTGATTTCTACTCAAAGAACCTTAGGAAAATTGCGACTTTTGTATAGATAACACTATGTTGATGTATGATAATTTTTTTATTTATTATTACGCTTCAAATAATAATTAGAGTCAAGTTAAGGATCACTGCAAATGTTTTGCGCGGCGATCAAATAGGTAGTTAGGCATTTTTTGTCATATTATGCACATTTCTGTTTGACGAATTGCCGAAAACTCCTACCTATTGAATATATAATCCTTTGTTGAAGTACCCTAATTTTTTATTTATTAGTTATCTTTAAATATTAAGCATTGCCAATCCATGTATCGATTAGATATGTAGTTAGTTAATTTGACCTTTTTAAGTCATTTCTACTCGAAGAACCTTAGGAAAATTGTGACTTTTGTATAGATAACACTATGTTGATGTATAATCATTTTTTTATTAATTATTACGCTTCAAATAATAGCTAGAGTCAAGTTAAGGATCACTGCAAATGTTTTGCGCGGTGATCAAATATGTAATTTGGCATTTTTTGTCATATTTTGTTCATTTCTGTTTGACGAATTACCGAAAACTCCTACCTATTGAATATATAATCCTTTGTTGAAGTATCCTAATTTTTTATTTATTAGTTATCTTGAAATTTTAAGCATTGTCAATCCATGTATCGATCAAATAGGTAGTTAGTTAATTTTACCTTCTTAAAGTCATTTCTACTCGAAAAACTTTAGGAAAATTGCGACTTTTGTATAGATAACACTATGTTGATGTATAATCATTTTATTATTAATTATTACGCTTCAAACAATAGCTAGAGTCAAGTTAAGGATCACTGCAAATGTTTTGCGCGGCGATCAAATAGGTAGTTACGCATTTTTTGTCATATTATGCTCATTTCTGTTTGACGAATTGCCGAAAACTCCTACCTATTGAATATATAATCCTTTGTTGAAGTATCCTTATTTTTTATTTATTAGTTATCTTGAAATTTTAAGCATTGTTAATCCATGTATCGATCAAATAGGTAGTTAGTTAATTTTACCTTCTTAAAGTCATTTCTACTCGAAGAACCTTAGGAAAATTGCGACTTTTGTATAGATAACACTATGTTGATGTATGATCGTTTTTTTATTTATTATTACGCTTCAAATAATAGCTAGAGTCAAGTTAAGGATCACTGCAAATGTTTTGCGCGGCGATCAAATAGGTAGTTAGGCATTTTTTGTCATATTATGCTCATTTCTGTTTGACGAATTGCCGAAAACTCCTACCTATTGAATATATAATCCTTTGTTGAAGTACCCTATTTTTTTATTTATTAGTTATCTTTAAATATTAAGTATTGCCAATCCATGTATCGATCAAATAGGTAGTTAGTTAATTTTACCTTCTTAAAGTCATTTCTACTCCAAGAACCTTAGGAAAATTGCGACTTTTGTATAGATAACACTATGTTGATGTATGATCGTTTTTTTATTTATTATTACGCTTCAAATAATAGCTAGAGTCAAGTTAAGGATCACTGCAAATGTTTTGCGCGGCGATCAAATAGGTAGTTAGGCATTTTTTGTCATATTATGCTCATTTCTGTTTGACGAATTGCCGAAAACTCCTACCTATTGAATATATAATCCTTTGTTGAAGTACCCTATTTTTTTATTTATTAGTTATCTTTAAATATTAAGTATTGCCAATCCATGTATCGATCAAATAGGTAGTTAGTTAATTTTACCTTCTTAAAGTCATTTCTACTCCAAGAACCTTAGGAAAATTGTGACTTTTGTATAGATAACACTATGTTGATGTATGAGCATTTTTTATTTATTATTACGCTTCAAATAATAGCTAGTGTCAAGTTAAGGATCACTGCAAATGTTTTGCGCGGCGATCAAATAGGTAGTTAGGCATTTTTTGTCATATTACGCTCATTTCTGTTTGACGAATTGCCGAAAACTCCTACCTATTGAATATATAATCCTTTGTTGAAGTACCCTAATTTTTTATTTATTAGTTATCTTTAAATATTAAGCATTGCCAATCCATGTATCGATCAAATATGTAGTTAGTTAATTTTACCTTCTTAAAGTCATTTCTACTCGAAGAATCTTAGAAAAATTGCGACTTTTGTATAGATAACACCATGTTGATGTATGATAATTTTTTTATTTATTATTACGCTTCAAATAATAATTAGAGTCAAGTTAAGGATCACTGCAAATGTTTTGCGGGGCGATCAAATAGGTAGTTAGGCATTTTTTGTCATATTATGCTCATTTCTGTTTGACGAATTGCCGAAAACTCCTATCTATTGAATATATAATCCTTTGTTGAAGTACCCTATTTTTTTATTTATTAGTTATCTTTAAATATTAAGCATTGCCAATCCATGTATCGATCAAATAGGTAGTTAGTTAATTTGACCTTCTTAAAGTCATTTTTACTCGAAGAACCTTAGGAAAATTGTGACTTTTGTATAGATAACACTATGTTGATGTATAATCATTTTTTTATTTGTTATTACGCTTCAAATAATAGCTAGAGTCAAGTTAAGGATCACTGCAAATGTTTTGCGCGGCGATCAAATAGGTAGTTAGGCATTTTTTGTCATATTAGGTTCATTTCTGTTTGACGAATTGCCGAAAACTCCTACCTATTGAATATATAATCCTTTGTTGAAGTACCCTATTTTTTTATTTATTAGTTATCTTTAAATATTAAGCATTGCCAATCCATGTATTGATCAAATAGGTAGTTAGTTAATTTTACCTTCTTAAAGTCATTTCTACTCGAAGAATCTTAGGAAAATTGCGACTTTTGTATAGATAACACTATGTTGATGTATGATAATTTTTTTATTTATTATTACGCTTCAAATAATAATTAGAGTCAAGTTAAGGATCACTGCAAATGTTTTGCGCTGCGATCAAATAGGTAGTTAGGCATTTTTTGTCATATTTTGCACATTTCTGTTTGACGAATTGCCGAAAACTCCTACATATTGAATATATAATCCTTTGTTGAAGTATCCTTATTTTTTATTTATTAGTTATCTTGAAATTTTAAGCACTTTCAATCCATGTGTCGATCAAAAAGGTAGTTAGTTAATTTTACCTTCTTAAAGTCATTTCTCCTCGAAGAACTTTAGGAAAATTGCGACTTTTGTATAGATAACACTATGTTGATATATGATCATTTTTTTATTTATTATTACGCTTCAAATAATAGCTAGAGTCAAGTTAAGGATCACTGCAAATGTTTTGCGCGGCGATCAAATAGGTAGTTAGGCATTTTTTGTCATATTAGGCTCATTTCTGTTTGACGAATTGCCGAAAACTCATACCTATTGAATATATAATCCTTTGTTGAAGTACCCTATTTTTTTATTTATTAGTTATCTTTAAATATTAAGCATTGCCAATCCATGTATCGATCAAATAGGTAGTTAGTTAATTTTACTTTCTTGAAGTCATTTCTACTCCAAGAACCATAGGAAAATTGTGACTTTTGTATAGATAACACTATGTTGATGTACGATCATTTTTTATTTATTATTACGCTTCAAATAATAGCTAGAGTCAAGTTCAGGATCACTGCAAATGTTTTGCGCGGCGATCAAATAGGTAGTTAGGCATTTTTTATCATATTATGCTCATTTCTGTTTGACGAATTGCCGAAAACTCCTACCTATTGAATATATAATCCTTTGTTGAAGTACCCTATTTTTTTATTTATTAGATATCTTTAAATATTAAGCATTGTCAATCCATGTATCGATCAAATAGGTAGTCAGTTAATTTTACCTTCTTAAAGTGATTTCTACTCAAAGAACCTTAGGAAAATTGCGACTTTTGTATAGATAACACTATGTTGATGTATGATAATTTTTTTATTTATTATTACGCTTCAAATGATAATTAGAGTCAAGTTAAGGATCACTGCAAATGTTTTGCGCGGCGATCAAATAGGTAGTTAGGCATTTTTTGTCATATTATGCACATTTCTGTTTGACGAATTGCCGAAAACTCCTACCTATTGAATATATAATCCTTTGTTGAAGTACCCTAATTTTTTATTTATTAGTTATCTTTAAATATTAAGCATTGCCAATCCATGTATCGATTAGATATGTAGTTAGTTAATTTGACCTTTTTAAGTCATTTCTACTCGAAGAACCTTAGGAAAATTGTGACTTTTGTATAGATAACACTATGTTGATGTATAATCATTTTTTTATTAATTATTATGCTTCAAATAATAGCTAGAGTCAAGTTAAGGATCACTGCAAATGTTTTACGCGACGATCAAATAGGTAGTTAGGCATTTTTCGTCATATTTTGGTCATTTCTGTTTGACGAATGGCCGAAAACTCCTACATATTGAATATATAATCTTTTGTTGAAGTATCCTTATTTTTTATTTATTAGTTATCTTGAAATTTTAAGCATTGTCAATCCATGTATCGATCAAATAGGTAGTTAGTTAATTTTACCTTCTTAAAGTCATTTCTCCTCGAAGAACTTTAGGAAAATTGCGACTTTTGTATAGATAACACTATGTTGATATATGATCATTTTTTTATTTATTATTACGCTTCAAATAATAGCTAGAGTCAAGTTAAGGATCACTGCAAATGTTTTGCGCGGCGATCAAATAGGTAGTTAGGCATTTTTTGTCATATTAGGCTCATTTCTGTTTGACGAATTGCCGAAAACTCATACCTATTGAATATATAATCCTTTGTTGAAGTACCCTATTTTTTTATTTATTAGTTATCTTTAAATATTAAGCATTGCCAATCCATGTATCGATCAAATAGGTAGTTAGTTAATTTTACTTTCTTGAAGTCATTTCTACTCCAAGAACCATAGGAAAATTGTGACTTTTGTATAGATAACACTATGTTGATGTACGATCATTTTTTATTTATTATTACGCTTCAAATAATAGCTAGAGTCAAGTTCAGGATCACTGCAAATGTTTTGCGCGGCGATCAAATAGGTAGTTAGGCATTTTTTATCATATTATGCTCATTTCTGTTTGACGAATTGCCGAAAACTCCTACCTATTGAATATATAATCCTTTGTTGAAGTACCCTATTTTTTTATTTATTAGATATCTTTAAATATTAAGCATTGTCAATCCATGTATCGATCAAATAGGTAGTCAGTTAATTTTACCTTCTTAAAGTGATTTCTACTCAAAGAACCTTAGGAAAATTGCGACTTTTGTATAGATAACACTATGTTGATGTATGATAATTTTTTTATTTATTATTACGCTTCAAATGATAATTAGAGTCAAGTTAAGGATCACTGCAAATGTTTTGCGCGGCGATCAAATAGGTAGTTAGGCATTTTTTGTCATATTATGCACATTTCTGTTTGACGAATTGCCGAAAACTCCTACCTATTGAATATATAATCCTTTGTTGAAGTACCCTAATTTTTTATTTATTAGTTATCTTTAAATATTAAGCATTGCCAATCCATGTATCGATTAGATATGTAGTTAGTTAATTTGACCTTTTTAAGTCATTTCTACTCGAAGAACCTTAGGAAAATTGTGACTTTTGTATAGATAACACTATGTTGATGTATAATCATTTTTTTATTAATTATTATGCTTCAAATAATAGCTAGAGTCAAGTTAAGGATCACTGCAAATGTTTTACGCGACGATCAAATAGGTAGTTAGGCATTTTTCGTCATATTTTGGTCATTTCTGTTTGACGAATGGCCGAAAACTCCTACATATTGAATATATAATCTTTTGTTGAAGTATCCTTATTTTTTATTTATTAGTTATCTTGAAATTTTAAGCATTGTCAATCCATGTATCGATCAAATAGGTAGTTAGTTAATTTTACCTTCTTAAAGTCTTTTCTACTCAAAGAACCTTAGGAAAATTGCGACTTTTGTATAGATAACATTAAGTTGATGTATGATCATTTTTTTATTTATTATTACGCTTCAAATAATAGCTAGAGTCAAGTTAAGGATCACTGCAAATGTTTTGCGCGGCGATCAAATAGGTAGTTAGGCATTTTTTGTCATATTATTCTCATTTCTATTTGACGAATTGCCAAAAACTCCCACCTATTGAATATATATTCCTTTGTTGAAGTACCCTATTTTTTTATATATTAGTTATCTTTAAATATTAAGCATTGCCAATCCATGTATCGATCAAATAGGTAGTTAGTTAATTTTACCTTCTTAAAGTCATTTCTACTCGAAGAACCTTAGGAAAATTGCGACTTTTGCATAGATAACACTATGTTGATGTATGATCGTTTTTTTATTAATTATTATGCTTCAAATAATAGCTAGAGTCAAGTTAAGGATCACTGCAAATGTTTTGCGCTGCGATCAAATAGGTAGTTAGGCATTTTTTGTCATATTTTGCACATTTCTGTTTGACGAATTGCCGAAAACTCCTACATATTGAATATATAATCCTTTGTTGAAGTATCCTTATTTTTTATTTATTAGTTATCTTGAAATTTTAAGCATTGTCAATCCATGTATCGATCAAATAGGTAGTTAGTTAATTTTACCTTCTTAAAGTCATTTCTACTCGAAGAACCTTAGGAAAATTGCGACTTTTGCATAGATAACACTATGTTGATGTATGATCATTTTTTTATTAATTATTATGCTTCAAATAATAGCTAGAGTCAAGTTAAGGATCACTGCAAATGTTTTGCGCTGCGATCAAATAGGTAGTTAGGCATTTTTTGTCATATTTTGCTCATTTCTGTTTGACGAATTGCCGAAAACTCCTACCTATTGAATATATAATCCTTTGTTGAAGTACCCTATTTTTTTATTTATTAGTTATCTTTAAATATTAAGTATTGCCAATCCATGTATCGATCAAATAGGTAGTTAGTTAATTTTACCTTCTTAAAGTCATTTCTACTCCAAGAACCTTAGGAAAATTGTGACTTTTGTATAGATAACACTATGTTGATGTATGAGCATTTTTTATTTATTATTACGCTTCAAATAATAGCTAGTGTCAAGTTAAGGATCACTGCAAATGTTTTGCGCGGCGATCAAATAGGTAGTTAGGCATTTTTTGTCATATTATGCTTATTTCTGTTTGACGAATTGCCGAAAACTCCTATCTATTGAATATATAATCCTTTGTTGAAGTACCCTATTTATTTATTTATTAGTTATCTTTAAATATTAAGCATTGCCAATCCATGTATCGATCAAATAGGTAGTTAGTTAATTTGACCTTCTTAAAGTCATTTCTACTCGAAGAACCTTAGGAAAATTGTGACTTTTGTATAGATAACACTATGTTGATGTATAATCATTTTTTTATTTGTTATTACGCTTCAAATAATAGCTAGAGTCAAGTTAAGGATCACTGCAAATGTTTTGCGCGGCGATCAAATAGGTAGTTAGGCATTTTTTGTCATATTAGGTTCATTTCTGTTTGACGAATTGCCGAAAACTCCTACCTATTGAATATATAATCCTTTGTTGAAGTACCCTATTTTTTTATTTATTAGTTATCTTTAAATATTAAGCATTGCCAATCCATGTATCGATCAAATAGGTAGTTAGTTAATTTTACCTTCTTAAAGTCATTTCTACTCGAAGAACCTTAGGAAAATTGCGACTTTTGTATAGATAACACTATGTTGATGTATGATCATTTTTTTATTAATTATTATGCTTCAAATAATAGCTAGAGTCAAGTTAAGGATCACTGCAAATGTTTTACGCGACGATCAAATAGGTAGTTAGGCATTTTTCGTCATATTTTGGTCATTTCTGTTTGACGAATAGCCGAAAACTCCTACATATTGAATATATAATCTTTTGTTGAAGTATCCTTATTTTTTATTTATTAGTTATCTTGAAATTTTAAGCATTGTCAATCCATGTATCGATCAAATAGGTAGTTAGTTAATTTTACCTTCTTAAAGTCTTTTCTACTCAAAGAACCTTAGGAAAATTGCGACTTTTGTATAGATAACATTAAGTTGATGTATGATCATTTTTTTATTTATTATTACGCTTCAAATAATAGCTAGAGTCAAGTTATGGATCACTGCAAATGTTTTGCGCGGCGATCAAATAGGTAGTTAGGCATTTTTTGTCATATTATGCTCATTTCTATTTGACGAATTGCCAAAAACTTCCACCTATTGAATATATATTCCTTTGTTGAAGTACCCTATTTTTTATATATTAGTTATCTTTAAATATTAAGCATTGCCAATCCATGTATCGATCAAATAGGTAGTTAGTGAATTTTACCTTCTTAAAGTCATTTCTACTCGAAGAACCTTAGGAAAATTGCGACTTTTGCATAGATAACACTATGTTGATGTATGATCATTTTTTTATTAATTATTATGCTTCAAATAATAGCTAGAGTCAAGTTAAGGATCACTGCAAATGTTTTGCGCTGCGATCAAATAGGTAGTTAGGCATTTTTTGTCATATTTTGCAAATTTCTGTTTGACGAATTGCCGAAAACTCCTACATATTGAATATATAATCCTTTGTTGAAGTATCCTTATTTTTTATTTATTAGTTATCTTGAAATTTTAAGCATTGTCAATCCATGTATCGATCAAATAGGTAGTTAGTTAATTTTACCTTCTTAAAGTCATTTCTACTCGAAGAACCTTAGGAAAATTGCGACTTTTGCATAGATAACACTATGTTGATGTATGATCATTTTTTTATTAATAATTATGCTTCAAATAATAGCTAGCGTCAAGTTAAGGATCACTGCAAATGTTTTGCGCTGCGATCAAATAGGTAGTTAGGCATTTTTTGTCATATTTTGCTCATTTCTGTTTGACGAATGGCCGAAAACTCCTACATATTGAATATATAATCCTTTGTTGAAGTATCCTTATTTTTTATTTATTAGTTATCTTGAAATTTTAAGCATTGTCAATCCATGTATCGATCAAATAGGTAGTTAGTTAATTTTACCTTCTTAAAGTCATTTCTACTCGAAGAACCTTAGGAAAATTGTGACTTTTGTATAGATAACAATATGTTGATGTATGATCATTTTTTTATTAATTATTATGCTTCAAATAATAGCTAGAGTCAAGTTAAGGATCACTGCAAATGTTTTGCGCGGCGATCAAATAGGTAGTTATGCATTTTTTGTCATATTTTGCTCATTTCTGTTTGACGAATGGCCGAAAACTCCTACATATTGAATATATAATCTTTTGTTGAAGTATCCTTATTTTTTATTTATTAGTTATCTTGAAATTTTAAGCATTGTCAATCCATGTATCGATCAAATAGGTAGTTAGTTAATTTTACCTTCTTAAAGTCTTTTCTACTCAAAGAACCTTAGGAAAATTGCGACTTTTGTATAGATAACATTAAGTTGATGTATGATCATTTTTTTATTTATTATTACGCTTCAAATAATAGCTAGAGTCAAGTTAAGGATCACTGCAAATGTTTTGCGCGGCGATCAAATAGGTAGTTAGGCATTTTTTGTCATATTATGCTCATTTCTATTTGACGAATTGCCAAAAACTCCCACCTATTGAATATATATTCCTTTGTTGAAGTACCCTATTTTTTTATATATTAGTTATCTTTAAATATTAAGCATTGCCAATCCATGTATCGATCAAATAGGTAGTTAGTTAATTTTACCTTCTTAAAGTCATTTCTACTCGAAGAACCTTAGGAAAATTGCGACTTTTGCATAGATAACACTATGTTGATGTATGATCATTTTTTTATTAATTATTATGCTTCAAATAATAGCTAGAGTCAAGTTAAGGATCACTGCAAATGTTTTGCGCTGCGATCAAATAGGTAGTTAGGCATTTTTTGTCATATTTTGCACATTTCTGTTTGACGAATTGCCGAAAACTCCTACATATTGAATATATAATCCTTTGTTGAAGTATCCTTATTTTTTATTTATTAGTTATCTTGAAATTTTAAGCATTGTCAATCCATGTATCGATCAAATAGGTAGTTAGTTAATTTTACCTTCTTAAAGTCATTTCTACTCGAAGAACCTTAGGAAAATTGCGACTTTTGCATAGATAACACTATGTTGATGTATGATCATTTTTTTATTAATTATTATGCTTCAAATAATAGCTAGAGTCAAGTTAAGGATCACTGCAAATGTTTTGCGCGGCGATCAAATAGGTAGTTAGGCATTTTTTGTCATATTATGCTCATTTCTGTTTGACGAATTGCCGAAAACTCCTACCTATTGAATATATAATCCTTTGTTGAAGTACCCTATTTTTTTATTTATTAGTTATCTTTAAATATTAAGCATTGCCAATCCATGTATCGATCAAATAGGTAGTTAGTTAATTTGACCTTCTTAAAGTCATTTCTACTCGAAGAACCTTAGGAAAATTGTGACTTTTGTATAGATAACACTATGTTGATGTATAATCATTTTTTTATTTGTTATTACGCTTCAAATAATAGCTAGAGTCAAGTTAAGGATCACTGCAAATGTTTTGCGCGGCAATCAAATAGGTAGTTAGGCATTTTTTGTCATATTAGGTTCATTTCTGTTTGACGAATTGCCGAAAACTCCTACCTATTGAATATATAATCCTTTGTTGAAGTACCCTATTTTTTTATTTATTAGTTATCTTTAAATATTAAGCATTGCCAATCCATGTATCGATCAAATAGGTAGTTAGTTAATTTTACCTTCTTAAAGTCATTTCTACTCGAAGAACCTTAGGAAAATTGCGACTTTTGTATAGATAACACTATGTTGATGTATGATCATTTTTTTATTAATTATTATGCTTCAAATAATAGCTAGAGTCAAGTTAAGGATCACTGCAAATGTTTTACGCGACGATCAAATAGGTAGTTAGGCATTTTTCGTCATATTTTGGTCATTTCTGTTTGACGAATGGCCGAAAACTCCTACATATTGAATATATAATCTTTTGTTGAAGTATCCTTATTTTTTATTTATTAGTTATCTTGAAATTTTAAGCATTGTCAATCCATGTATCGATCAAATAGGTAGTTAGTTAATTTTACCTTCTTAAAGTCTTTTCTACTCAAAGAACCTTAGGAAAATTGCGACTTTTGTATAGATAACATTAAGTTGATGTATGATCATTTTTTTATTTATTATTACGCTTCAAATAATAGCTAGAGTCAAGTTAAGGATCACTGCAAATGTTTTGCGCGGCGATCAAATAGGTAGTTAGGCATTTTTTGTCATATTATGCTCATTTCTATTTGACGAATTGCCAAAAACTCCCACCTATTGAATATATATTCCTTTGTTGAAGTACCCTATTTTTTTATATATTAGTTATCTTTAAATATTAAGCATTGCCAATCCATGTATCGATCAAATAGGTAGTTAGTTAATTTTACCTTCTTAAAGTCATTTCTACTCGAAGAACCTTAGGAAAATTGCGACTTTTGCATAGATAACACTATGTTGATGTATGATCATTTTTTTATTAATTATTATGCTTCAAATAATAGCTAGAGTCAAGTTAAGGATCACTGCAAATGTTTTGCGCTGCGATCAAATAGGTAGTTAGGCATTTTTTGTCATATTTTGCACATTTCTGTTTGACGAATTGCCGAAAACTCCTACATATTGAATATATAATCCTTTGTTGAAGTATCCTTATTTTTTATTTATTAGTTATCTTGAAATTTTAAGCATTGTCAATCCATGTATCGATCAAATAGGTAGTTAGTTAATTTTACCTTCTTAAAGTCATTTCTACTCGAAGAACCTTAGGAAAATTGCGACTTTTGCATAGATAACACTATGTTGATGTATGATCATTTTTTTATTAATTATTATGCTTCAAATAATAGCTAGAGTCAAGTTAAGGATCACTGCAAATGTTTTGCGCTGCGATCAAATAGGTAGTTAGGCATTTTTTGTCATATTTTGCTCATTTCTGTTTGACGAATTGCCGAAAACTCCTACCTATTGAATATATAATCCTTTGTTGAAGTACCCTATTTTTTTATTTATTAGTTATCTTTAAATATTAAGTATTGCCAATCCATGTATCGATCAAATAGGTAGTTAGTTAATTTTACCTTCTTAAAGTCATTTCTACTCCAAGAACCTTAGGAAAATTGTGACTTTTGTATAGATAACACTATGTTGATGTATGAGCATTTTTTATTTATTATTACGCTTCAAATAATAGCTAGTGTCAAGTTAAGGATCACTGCAAATGTTTTGCGCGGCGATCAAATAGGTAGTTAGGCATTTTTTGTCATATTATGCTCATTTCTGTTTGACGAATTGCCGAAAACTCCTATCTATTGAATATATAATCCTTTGTTGAAGTACCCTATTTTTTTATTTATTAGTTATTTTTAAATATTAAGCATTGCCAATCCATGTATCGATCAAATAGGTAGTTAGTCAATTTGACCTTCTTAAAGTCATTTCTACTCGAAGAACCTTAGGAAAATTGTGACTTTTGTATAGATAACACTATGTTGATGTATAATCATTTTTTTATTTGTTATTACGCTTCAAATAATAGCTAGAGTCAAGTTAAGGATCACTGCAAATGTTTTGCGCGGCGATCAAATAGGTAGTTAGGCATTTTTTGTCATATTAGGTTCATTTCTGTTTGACGAATTGCCGAAAACTCCTACCTATTGAATATATAATCCTTTGTTGAAGTACCCTATTTTTTTATTTATTAGTTATCTTTAAATATTAAGCATTGCCAATCCATGTATCGATCAAATAGGTAGTTAGTTAATTTTACCTTCTTAAAGTCATTTCTACTCGAAGAACCTTAGGAAAATTGCGACTTTTGTATAGATAACACTATGTTGATGTATGATCATTTTTTTATTAATTATTATGCTTCAAATAATAGCTAGAGTCAAGTTAAGGATCACTGCAAATGTTTTGCGCGGCGATCAAATAGGTAGTTAGGCATTTTTCGTCATATTTTGGTCATTTCTGTTTGACGAATTGCCGAAAACTCCTACATATTGAATATATAATCTTTTGTTGAAGTATCCTTATTTTTTATTTATTAGTTATCTTGAAATTTTAAGCATTGTCAATCCATGTATCGATCAAATAGGTAGTTAGTTAATTTTACCTTCTTAAAGTCTTTTCTACTAAAAGAACCTTAGGAAAATTGCGACTTTTGTATAGATAACATTAAGTTGATGTATGATCATTTTTTTATTTATTATTACGCTTCAAATAATAGCTAGAGTCAAGTTAAGGATCACTGCAAATGTTTTGCGCAGCGATCAAATAGGTAGTTAGGCATTTTTTGTCATATTATGCTCATTTCTATTTGACGAATTGCCAAAAACTCCCACCTATTGAATATATATTCCTTTGTTGAAGTACCCTATTTTTTTATATATTAGTTATCTTTAAATATTAAGCATTGCCAATCCATGTATCGATCAAATAGGTAGTTAGTTAATTTTACCTTCTTAAAGTCATTTCTACTCGAAGAACCTTAGGAAAATTGCGACTTTTGCATAGATAACACTATGTTGATGTATGATCATTTTTTTATTAATTATTATGCTTCAAATAATAGCTAGAGTCAAGTTAAGGATCACTGCAAATGTTTTGCGCTGCGATCAAATAGGTAGTTAGGCATTTTTTGTCATATTTTGCACATTTCTGTTTGACGAATTGCCGAAAACTCCTACATATTGAATATATAATCCTTTGTTGAAGTATCCTTATTTTTTATTTATTAGTTATCTTGAAATTTTAAGCATTGTCAATCCATGTATCGATCAAATAGGTAGTTAGTTAATTTTACCTTCTTAAAGTCATTTCTACTCGAAGCACCTTAGGAAAACTGCGACTTTTGCATAGATAACACTATGTTGATGTATGATCATTTTTTTATTAATTATTATGCTTCAAATAATAGCTAGAGTCAAGTTAAGGATCACTGCAAATGTTTTGCGTTGCGATCAAATAGGTAGTTAGGCATTTTTTGTCATATTTTGCTCATTTCTGTTTGACGAATGGCCGAAAACTCCTACATATTGAATATATAATCCTTTGTTGAAGTATCCTTATTTTTTATTTATTAGTTATCTTGAAATTTTAAGCATTGTCAATCCATGTATCGATCAAATAGGTAGTTAGTTAATTTTACCTTCTTAAAGTCATTTCTACTCGAAGAACCTTAGGAAAATTGTGACTTTTGTATAGATAACAATATGTTGATGTATGATCATTTTTTTATTAATTATTATGCTTCAAATAATAGCTAGAGTCAAGTTAAGGATCACTGCAAATGTTTTGCGCGGCGATCAAATAGGTAGTTATGCATTTTTTGTCATATTTTGCTCATTTCTGTTTGACGAATGGCCGAAAACTCCTACATATTGAATATATAATCCTTTGTTGAAGTATCCTTATTTTTTAGTTATTAGTTATCTTGAAATTTTAAGCATTGTCAATCCATGTATCGATCAAATAGGTAGTTAGTTAATTTTACCTTCTTAAAGTCATTTCTACTCGAAGAACGTTAGGAAAATTGTGACTTTTGTATAGATAACACTATGTTGATGTATGATCATTTTTTTATTTATTATTACGCTTCAAATAATAATTAGAGTGAAGTTAAGGATCACTGCAAATGTTTTGCGCGGCGATCAAATAGGTAGTTAGGCATTTGTTGTCATATTATGCTCATTTTTGTTTGACGAATTGCCGAAAACTCCTACCAATTGAATATATAATCCTTTGTTGAAGTACCCTAATTTTTTATTTATTACTTATCTTTAAATATTAAGCATTGCCAATCCATGTATCGATCAGATATGTAGTTAGTTAATTTGACCTTTTTAAGTCATTTCTACTCGAAGAACCTTAGGAAAATTGCGACTTTTGTATAGATAACACTATGTTGATGTATGATCATTTTTTTATTAATTATTACGCTTCAAACAATAGCTAGAGTCAAGTTAAGGATCACTGCAAATGTTTTGCGCGGCGATCAAATAGGTAGTTAGGCATTTGTTGTCATATTATGCTCATTTCTGTTTGACGAATTACCGAAAACTCCTACCTATTGAATATATAATCCTTTGTTGAAGTATCCTTATTTTTTATTTATTAGTTATCTTGAAATTTTAAGCATTGTCAATCCATGTATCGATCAAATAGGTAGTTAGTTAATTTTACCTTCTTAAAGTCATTTCTACTCGAAGAACCTTAGGAAAATTGCGACTTTTGCATAGATAACACTATGTTGATGTATGATCATTTTTTTATTAATTATTATGCTTCAAATAATAGCTAGAGTCAAGTTAAGGATCACTGCAAATGTTTTGCGCTGCGATCAAATAGGTAGTTAGGCATTTTTTGTCATATTTTGCTCATTTCTGTTTGACGAATGGCCGAAAACTCCTACATATTGAATATATAATCCTTTGTTGAAGTATCCTTATTTTTTATTTATTAGTTATCTTGAAATTTTAAGCATTGTCAATCCATGTATCGATCAAATAGGTAGTTAGTTAATTTTACCTTCTTAAAGTCATTTCTACTCGAAGAACCTTAGGAAAATTGTGACTTTTGTATAGATAACAATATGTTGATGTATGATCATTTTTTTATTAATTATTATGCTTCAAATAATAGCTAGAGACAAGTTAAGGATCACTGCAAATGTTTTGCGCGGCGATCAAATAGGTAGTTATGCATTTTTTGTCATATTTTGCTCATTTCTGTTTGACGAATGGCCGAAAACTCCTACATATTGAATATATAATCCTTTGTTGAAGTATCCTTATTTTTTATTTATTAGTTATCTTGAAATTTTAAGCATTGTCAATCCATGTATCGATCAAATAGGTAGTTAGTTAATTTTACCTTCTTAAAGTCATTTCTACTCGAAGAACCTTAGGAAAATTGCGACTTTTGTATAGATAACACTATGTTGATGTATGATCATTTTTTTATTAATTATTACGCTTCAAACAATAGCTAGAGTCAAGTTAAGGATCTCTGCAAATGTTTTGCGCGGCGATCAAATAGGTAGTTAGGCATTTGTTGTCATATTATGCTCATTTCTGTTTGACGAATTACCGAAAACTCCTACCTATTGAATATATAATCCTTTGTTGAAGTATCCTAATTTTTTATTTATTAGTTATCTTGAAATTTTAAGCATTGTTAATCCATGTATCGATCAAATAGGTAATTAGTTAATTTTACCTTCTTAAAGTTATTTCTACTCGAAAAACATTAGGAAAATTGCGACTTTTGTATAGATAACACTATGTTGATGTATAATCATTTCATTATTTATTATTACGCTTCAAATAATAGCTAGAGTCAAGTTAAGGATCACTGCAAATGTTTTGCGCGGCGATCAAATAGGTAGTTAGGCATTTTTTGTCATATTAGGCTCATTTCTGTTTGACGAATTGCCGAAAACTCCTACCTATTGAATATATAATCCTTTGTTGAAGTACGCTATTTTTTTATTTATTAGTTATCTTTAAATATTAAGCATTGCCAATCCATGTATCGATCAAATAGGTAGTTAGTTAATTTTACCTTCTTAAAGTCATTTCTACTCGAAGAACCTTTGGAAAATTGCGACTTTTGTATAGATAACAATATGTTGATGTATGATCATTTTTTTATTAATTATTATGCTTCAAATAATAGCTAGAGTCAAGTTAAGGATCACTGCAAATGTTTTGCGCGGCGATCAAATAGGTAGTTAGGCATTTTTTGTCATATTTTGCTCATTTCTGTTTGACGAATTGCCGAAAATTCCTACATATTGAATATATAATCTTTTGTTGAAGTATCCTTATTTTTTATTTATTAGCTATCTTGAAATTTTAAATATTGTCAATCCATGTATCGATCAAATAGGTAGTCAGTTAATTTTACCTTCTTAAAGTGATTTCTACTCAAAGAACCTTAGGAAAATTGCGACTTTTGTATAGATAACACTATGTTGATGTATGATAATTTTTTTATTTATTATTACGCTTCAAATAATAATTAGAGTCAAGTTAAGGATCATTGCAAATGTTTTGCGCGGCGATCAAATAGGTAGTTAGGCATTTTTTGTCATATTATGCACATTTCTGTTTGACGAATTGCCGAAAACTCCTACCTATTGAATATATAATCCTTTGTTGAAGTACCCTAATTTTTTATTTATTAGTTATCTTTAAATATTAAGCATTGCCAATCCATGTATCGATTAGATATGTAGTTAGTTAATTTGACCTTTTTAAGTCATTTCTACTCGAAGAACCTTAGGAAAATTGCGACTTTTGTATAGATAACACTATGTTGATGTATAATCATTTTTTTTATTAATTATTACGTTTCAAATAATAGCTAGAGTCAAGTTAAGGATCACTGCAAATGTTTTGCGCGGTGATCAAATATGTAATTTGGCATTTTTTGTCATATTTTTTTCATTTCTGTTTGACGAATTACCGAAAACTCCTACCTATTGAATATATAATCCTTTGTTGAAGTATCCTAATTTTTTATTTATTAGTTATCTTGAAATTTTAAGCATTGGCAATCCATGTATCAATCAAATAGGTAGTTAGTTAATTTTACCTTCTTAAAGTCATTTCTACTCGAAAAACTTTAGGAAAATTGCGACTTTTGTATAGATAACACTATGTTGATGTATAATCATTTTATTATTTATTATTACGCTTCAAACAATAGCTAGAGTCAAGTTAAGGATCACTGCAAATGTTTTGCGCGGCGATCAAATAGGTAGTTAGGCATTTTTTGTCATATTAGGCTCATTTCTGTTTGACGAATTGCCGAAAACTCCTACCTATTGAATATATAATCCTTTGTTGAAGTACCCTATTTTTTATTTATTAGTTATCTTTAAATATTAAGCATTGCCAATCCATGTATCGATCAAATAGGTAGTTACTTAATTTTACCTTCTTAAAGTCATTTCTACTCCAAGAACCTTAGGAAAATTGTGACTTTTGTATAGATAACACTATGTTGATGTATGATCATTTTTTATTTATTATTACGCTTCAAATAATAGCTAGAGTCAAGTTTAGGATCACTGCAAATGTTTTGCGCGGCGATCAAATAGGTAGTTAGGCATTTTTTGTCATATTATGCTCATTTCTGTTTGACGAATTGCCGAAAACTCCTACCTATTGAATATATAATCCTTTGTTGAAGTACCCTATTTTTTTATTTATTAGTTATCTTTAAATATTAAGCATTGCCAATCCATGTATTGATCAAATAGGTAGTTAGTTAATTTTACCTTCTTAAAGTCATTTCTACTCGAAGAACCTTTGGAAAATTGCGACTTTTGTATAGATAACACTATGTTGATGTATGATCATTTTTTTATTAATTATTATGCTTCAAATAATAGCTAGAGTCAAGTTAAGGATCACTGCAAATGTTTTGCGCGGCGATCAAATAGGTAGTTAGGCATTTTTTGTCATATTTTGCTCATTTCTGTTTGACGAATTGCCGAAAACTCCCACCTATTGAATATATAATCCTTTGTTTAAGTACCCTAATTTTTTATTTATTAGTTTTCTTGAAATATTAAGCATTGTCAATCCATGTATCGATCAAATAGGTAGTTAGTTAATTTTACCTTCTTAAAGTCTTTTCTACTCAAAGAACCTTAGGAAAATTGCGACTTTTGTATAGATAACACTATGTTGATGTATGATAATTTTTTTAATTATTATTACGCTTCAAATAATAATTAGAGTCAAGTTAAGGGTCACTGCAAATGTTTTGCGCGGCGATCAAATAGGTAGTTAGGCATTTTTTGTCATATTATGCTCATTTCTGTGTGACGAATTGCCGAAAACTCCTACCTATTGAATATATAATCCTTTGTTGAAGTACCCTAATTTTTTATTTATTAGTTATCTTTAAATATTAAGCATTGCCAATCCATGTATCGATCAAATAGGTAGTTAGTTAATTTGACCTTCTTAAAGTCATTTCTACTCGAAAAACCTTAGGAAAATTGTGACTTTTGTATAGATAACACTATGTTGATGTATAATCATTTTTTTATTTATTATTACGCTTCAAATAATAACTAGAGTCAAGTTAAGGATCACTGCAAATGTTTTGCGCGGCGATCAAATAGGTAGTTAGGCATTTTTTGTCATATTAGCCGCATTTCTGTTTGACGAATTGCCAAAAACTCCCACCTATTGAATATATATTCCTTTGTTGAAGTACCCTATTTTTTTATTTATTAGTTATCTTTAAATATTAAGCATTGCCAATCCATGTATCGATCAAATAGGTAGTTAGTTAATTTTACCTTCTTAAAGTCATTTCTACTCGAAGAACCTTAGGAAAATTGCGACTTTTGCTTAGATAACACTATGCTGATGTATGATCATTTTTTTATTAATTATTACGCTTCAAATAATAGTTAGAAGCAAGTTAAGGATCACTGCAAATGTTTTGCGCGGCGATCAAATAGGTAGTTAGGCATTTTTTGTCATATTTTGCTCATTTCTGTTAGATGAATTGCCGAAAACTCCTACATATTGAATATATAATCTTTTGTTGAAGTATCCTTATTTTTTATTTATTAGTTATCTTGAAATTTTAAGCATTGTCAATCCATGTATCGATCAAATAGGTTGTTAGTTAATTTGACCTTCTTAAAGTCATTTCTACTCGAAGAACCTTAGGAAAATTGTGACTTTTGTATAGATAACACTATGTTGATGTATGATCATTTTTTTATTAATTATTGTGCTTCAAATAATAGCTAGAGTCAAGTTAAGGATCACTGCAAATGTTTTGCGCGGCGATCAAATAGGTAGTTACGCATTTTTTGTCATATTTTGCTCATTTCTGTTTGACAAATTGCCGAAAACTCCTACATATTGAATATATAATCTTTTGTTGAAGTATCCTTATTTTTTATTTATTAGTTATCTTGAAATTTTAAGCATTGTCAATCCATGTATCGATCAAATAGGTAGTTAGTTAATTTTACCTTCTTAAAGTAATTTCTACTCAAAGAACCTTAGGAAAATTGCGACTTTTGTATAGATAACACTATGTTGATGTATGATAATTTTTTTATTTATTATTACGCTTCAAATAATAATTAGAGTGAAGTTAAGGATCACTGCAAATGTTTTGCGCGGCGATCAAATAGGTAGTTAGGCATTTGTTGTCATATTATGCTCATTTTTGTTTGACGAATTGCCGAAAACTCCTACCAATTGAATATATAATCCTTTGTTGAAGTACCCTAATTTTTTATTTATTAGTTATCTTTAAATATTAAGCATTGCCAATCCATGTATCGATCAGATATGTAGTTAGTTAATTTGACCTTTTTAAGTCATTTCTACTCGAAGAACCTTAGGAAAATTGCGACTTTTGTATAGATAACACTATGTTGATGTATGATCATTTTTTTATTAATTATTACGCTTCAAATAATAGCTAGAGTCAAGTTAAGGATCACTGCAAATGTTTTGCGCGGTGATCAAATATGTAATTAGGCATTTTTTTGTCATATTTTGCTCATTTCTGTTTGACGAATTACCGAAAACTCCTACCTATTGAATATATAATCCTTTGTTGAAGTATCCTAATTTTTTATTTATTAGTTATCTTGAAATTTTAAGCATTGTCAATCCATGTATCGATCAAATAGGTAATTAGTTAATTTTACCTTCTTAAAGTTATTTCTACTCGAAAAACATTAGGAAAATTGCGACTTTTGTATAGATAACACTATGTTGATGTATAATCATTTTATTATTTATTATTACGCTTCAAATAATAGCTAGAGTCAAGTTAAGGATCACTGCAAATGTTTTGCGCGGCGATCAAATAGGTAGTTAGGCATTTTTTGTCATATTAGGCTCATTTCTGTTTGACGAATTGCCGAAAACTCCTACCTATTGAATATATAATCCTTTGTTGAAGTACCCTATTTTTTTTATTTATTAGTTATCTTTAAATATTAAGCATTGCCAATCCATGTATCGATCAAATAGGTAGTTAGTTAATTTTACCTTCTTGAAGTCATTTCTACTCCAAGAACCATAGGAAAATTGTGACTTTTGTATAGATAACACTATGTTGATGTATGATCATTTTTAATTTATTATTACGCTTCAAATAATAGCTAGAGTCAAGTTCAGGATCACTGCAAATGTTTTGCGCGGCGATCAAATAGGTAGTTAGGCATTTTTTGTCATATTATGCTCATTTCTGTTTGACGAATTGCCGAAAACTCCTACCTATTGAATATATAATCATTTGTTGAAGTACCCTATTTTTTATTTATTAGTTATCTTTAAATATTAAGCATTGCCAATCCATGTATTGATCAAATAGGTAGTTAGTTAATTTTACCCTCTTAAAGTCATTTCTACTCGAAGAATTTTTGGAAAATTGCGACTTTTGTATAGATAACACTATGTTGATGTATGATCATTTTTTTATTAATTATTATGCTTCAAATAATAGCTAGAGTCAAGTTAAGGATCACTGCAAATGTTTTGCGCGGCGATCAAATAGGTAGTTAGGCATTTTTTGTCATATTTTGCTCATTTCTGTTTGACGAATTGCCGAAAATTCCTACATATTGAATATATAATCTTTTGTTGAAGTATCCTTATTTTTTATTTATTAGCTATCTTGAAATTTTAAGCATTGTCAATCCATGTATCGAACAAATAGGTAATTAGTTAATTTTACCTTCTTAAAGTTATTTCTACTCGAAAAACATTAGGAAAATTGCGACTTTTGTATAGATAACACTATGTTGATGTATAATCATTTTATTATTTATTATTACGCTTCAAATAATAGCTAGAGTCAAGTTAAGGATCACTGCAAATGTTTTGCGCGGCGATCAAATAGGTAGTTAGGCATTTTTTGTCATATTATGCTCATTTCTGTTTGACGAATTGCCGAAAACTCCTACCTATTGAATATATAATCCTTTGTTGAAGTACCCTAATTTTTTATTTATTAGTTATCTTTAAATATTAAGCATTGCCAATCCATGTATCGATTAGATATGTAGTTAGTTAATTTGACCTTTTTAAGTCATTTCTACTCGAAGAACGTTAGGAAAATTGCGACTTTTGTATAGATAACACTATGTTGATGTATAATCATTTTTTTATTAATTATTACGTTTCAAATAATAGCTAGAGTCAAGTTAAGGATCACTGCAAATGTTTTGCGCGGTGATCAAATATGTAATTTGGCATTTTTTGTCATATTTTTTTCATTTCTGTTTGACGAATTACCGAAAACTCCTACCTATTGAATATATAATCCTTTGTTGAAGTATCCTTATTTTTTATTTATTAGTTATCTTGAAATTTTAAGCATTGTCAATCCATGTATCGATCAAATAGGTAGTTAGTTAATTTTACCTTCTTAAAGTCATTTCTACTCGAAAAACTTTAGAAAAATTGCGACTTTTGTATAGATAACACTATGTTGATGTATGATCATTGTTTATTTATTAATACGCTTCAAATAATAGCTAGAGTCAAGTTAAGGATCACTGCAAATGTTTTGCGCGGCGATCAAATAGGTAGTTAGGCATTTTTTGTCATATTATGCTCATTTCTGTTTGACGAATTGCCGAAAACTCCTACCTATTGAATATATAATCCTTTGTTGAAGTACCCTATTTTTTTATTTATTAGTTATCTTTAAATATTAAGCATTGCCAATCCATGTATTGATCAAATAGGTAGTTAGTTAATTTTACCTTCTTAAAGTCATTTCTACTCGAAGAACCTTTGGAAAATTGCGACTTCTGTATAGATAACACTATGTTGATGTATGATCATTTTTTTATTAATTATTATGCTTCAAATAATAGCTAGAGTCAAGTTAAGGATCACTGCAAATGTTTTGCGCGGCGATCAAATAGGTAGTTAGGCATTTTTTGTCATATTTTGCTCATTTCTGTTTGACGAATTGCCGAAAACTCCTACATATTGAATATATAATCTTTTGTTGAAGTATCCTTATTTTTTATTTATTAGCTATCTTGAAATTTTAAGCATTGTCAATCCATGTATCGATCAAATAGGTAGTTAGTCAATTTTACCTTCTTAAAGTCTTTTCTACTCAAAGAACGTTAGGAAAATTGCGACTTTTGTATAGATAACACTATGTTGATGTATGATAATTTTTTTATTTATTATTACGCTTCAAATAATAATTAGAGTCAAGTTAAGGGTCACTGCAAATGTTTTGCGCGGCGATCAAATAGGTAGTTAGGCATTTTTTGTCATATTATGCTCATTTCTGTTTGACGAATTGCCGAAAACTCCTACCTATTGAATATATGATCCTTTGTTGAAGTACCCTAATTTTTTATTTATTAGTTATCTTTAAATATTAAGCATTGCCAATCCATGTATCGATCAAATAGGTAGTTAGTTAATTTGACCTTCTTAAAGTCATTTCTACTCGAAGAACCTTAGGAAAATTGTGACTTTTGTATAGATAACACTATGTTGATGTATGATCATTTTTTATTTATTATTACGCTTCAAATAATAGCTAGAGTCAAGTTAAGGATCACTGCAAATGTTTTGCGCGGCGATCAAATAGGTAGTTTGGCATTTTTGTCATATTATGCTCATTTATGTTTGACGAATTGCCGAAAACTCCTACCTATTGAATATATAATCCTTTGTTGAAGTACCCTATTTTTTTATTTATTAGTTATCT
This sequence comes from Rhodomyrtus psidioides, assembly GCA_021437785.1. Classification (NCBI taxonomy): domain Eukaryota; kingdom Viridiplantae; phylum Streptophyta; class Magnoliopsida; order Myrtales; family Myrtaceae; genus Rhodomyrtus; species Rhodomyrtus psidioides. The sequence continues at coordinate 4,062,403 of JAILYB010000062.1, read as the reverse complement.
TTAAATATTTAGCATTGCCAATCCATGTATCGATCAAATAGGTAGTTAGTTAATTTGACCTTCTTAAAGTCATTTCTACTCGAAGAACCTTTGGAAAATTGCGACTTTTGTATAGATAACACTATGTTGATGTATGATCATTTTTTTATTAATTATTATGCTTCAAATAATAGCTAGAGTCAAGTTAAGGATCACTGCAAATGTTTTGCGCGGCGATCAAATAGGTAGTTAGGCATTTTTTGTCATATTTTGCTCATTTCTCTTTGACGAATTGTCGAAAACTCCTACATATTGAATATATAATCTTTTGTTGAAGTATCCTTATTTTTTATTTATTAGTTATCTTGAAATTTTAAGCATTGTCAATCCATGTATCGATCAAATAGGTAGTTAGTTAATTTTACCTTCTTAAAGTCTTTTCTACTCAAAGAACCTTAGGAAAATTGCGACTTTTGTATAGATAACACTATGTTGATGTATGATAATTTTTTTATTTATTATTACGCTTCAAATAATAATTAGAGTCAAGTTAAGGATCACTGCAAATGTTTTGCGCGGCGATCAAATTGGTAGTTTGGCATTGTTTGTTATATTATGCTCATTTCTGTTTGACGAATTGCCGAAAACTCCTACCTATTGAATATATAATCCCTTGTTGAAGTACCCTAATTTTTTATTTATTAGTTATCTTTAAATATTAAGCATTTCCAATCCATGTATCGATCAAATAGGTAGTTAGTTAATTTGACCTTCTTAAAGTCATTTGTACTCGAAGAACCTTAGGAAAATTGTGACTTTTGTATAGATAACACTATGTTGATGTATGATCATTTTTTTATTAATTATTGTGCTTCAAATAATAGCTAGAGTCAAGTTAAGGATCACTGCAAATGTTTTGCGCGGCGATCAAATAGGTAGTTACGCATTTTTTGTCATATTTTGCTCATTTCTGTTTGACAAATTGCCGAAAACTCCTACATATTGAATATATAATCTTTTGTTGAAGTATCCTTATTTTTTATTTATTAGTTATCTTGAAATTTTAAGCATTGTCAATCCATGTATCGATCAAATAGGTAGTTAGTTAATTTTACCTTCTTAAAGTCATTTCTACTCAAAGAACCTTAGGAAAATTGCGACTTTTGTATAGATAACACTATGTTGATGTATGATAATTTTTTTATTTATTATTACGCTTCAAATAATAATTAGAGTGAAGTTAAGGATCACTGCAAATGTTTTGCGCGGCGATCAAATAGGTAGTTAGGCATTTGTTGTCATATTATGCTCATTTTTGTTTGACGAATTGCCGAAAACTCCTACCAATTGAATATCTAATCCTTTGTTGAAGTACCCTAATTTTTTATTTATTAGTTATCTTTAAATATTAAGCATTGCCAATCCATGTATCGATCAGATATGTAGTTAGTTAATTTGACCTTTTTAAGTCATTTCTACTCGAAGAACCTTAGGAAAATTGCGACTTTTGTATAGATAACACTATGTTGATGTATGATCATTTTTTTATTAATTATTACGCTTCAAATAATAGCTAGAGTCAAGTTAAGGATCACTGCAAATGTTTTGCGCGGTGATCAAATATGTAATTAGGCATTTTTTGTCATATTTTGCTCATTTCTGTTTGACGAATTACCGAAAACTCCTACCTATTGAATATATAATCCTTTGTTGAAGTATCCTAATTTTTTATTTATTAGTTATCTTGAAATTTTAAGCATTGTCAATCCATGTATCGATCAAATAGGTAATTAGTTAATTTTACCTTCTTAAAGATATTTCTACTCGAAAAACATTAGGAAAATTGCGACTTTTGTATAGATAACACTATGTTGATGTATAATCATTTTATTATTTATTATTACGCTTCAAATAATAGCTAGAGTCAAGTTAAGGATCACTGCAAATGTTTTGCGCGGCGATCAAATAGGTAGTTAGGCATTTTTTGTCATATTAGGCTCATTTCTGTTTGACGAATTGCCGAAAACTCCTACCTATTGAATATATAATCCTTTGTTGAAGTACCCTATTTTTTTAATTATTAGTTATCTTTAAATATTAAGCATTGCCAATCCATGTATCGATCAAATAGGTAGTTAGTTAATTTTACCTTCTTGAAGTCATTTCTACTCCAAGAACCATAGGAAAATTGTGACTTTTGTATAGATAACACTATGTTGATGTATGATCATTTTTTATTTATTATTACGCTTCAAATAATAGCTAGAGTCAAGTTCAGGATCACTGCAAATGTTTTGCGCGGCGATCAAATAGGTAGTTAGGCATTTTTTGTCATATTATGCTCATTTCTGTTTGACGAATTGCCGAAAACTCCTACCTATTGAATATATAATCCTTTGTTGAAGTACCCTATTTTTTATTTATTAGTTATCTTTAAATATTAAGCATTGCCAATCCATGTATTGATCAAATAGGTAGTTAGTTAATTTTACCCTCTTAAAGTCATTTCTACTCGAAGAACCTTTGGAAAATTGCGACTTTTGTATAGATAACACTATGTTGATGTATGATCATTTTTTTATTAATTATTATGCTTCAAATAATAGCTAGAGTCAAGTTAAGGATCACTGCAAATGTTTTGCGCGGCGATCAAATAGGTAGTTAGGCATTTTTTGTCATATTTTGCTCATTTCTGTCTGACGAATTGCCGAAAATTCCTACATATTGAATATATAATCTTTTGTTGAAGTATCCTTATTTTTTATTTATTAGCTATCTTGAAATTTTAAGCATTGTCAATCCATGTATCGAACAAATAGGTAATTAGTTAATTTTACCTTCTTAAAGTTATTTCTACTCGAAAAACATTAGGAAAATTGCGACTTTTGTATAGATAACACTATGTTGATGTATAATCATTTTATTATTTATTATTACGCTTCAAATAATAGCTAGAGTCAAGTTAAGGATCACTGCAAATGTTTTGCGCGGCGATCAAATAGGTAGTTAGGCATTTTTTGTCATATTATGCTCATTTCTGTTTGACGAATTGCCGAAAACTCCTACCTATTGAATATATAATCCTTTGTTGAAGTACCCTAATTTTTTATTTATTAGTTATCTTTAAATATTAAGCATTGCCAATCCATGTATCGATTAGATATGTAGTTAGTTAATTTGACCTTTTTAAGTCATTTCTACTCGAAGAACGTTAGGAAAATTGCGACTTTTGTATAGATAACACTATGTTGATGTATAATCATTTTTTTATTAATTATTACGTTTCAAATAATAGCTAGAGTCAAGTTAAGGATCACTGCAAATGTTTTGCGCGGTGATCAAATATGTAATTTGGCATTTTTTGTCATATTTTTTTCATTTCTGTTTGACGAATTACCGAAAACTCCTACCTATTGAATATATAATCCTTTGTTGAAGTATCCTTATTTTTTATTTATTAGTTATCTTGAAATTTTAAGCATTGTTAATCCATGTATCGATCAAATAGGTAGTTAGTTAATTTTACCTTCTTAAAGTCATTTCTACTCGAAAAACTTTAGAAAAATTGCGACTTTTGTATAGATAACACTATGTTGATGTATGATCATTTTTTATTTATTAATACGCTTCAAATAATAGCTAGAGTCAAGTTAAGGATCACTGCAAATGTTTTGCGCGGCGATCAAATAGGTAGTTAGGCATTTTTTGTCATATTATGCTCATTTCTGTTTGACGAATTGCCGAAAACTCCTACCTATTGAATATATAATCCTTTGTTGAAGTACCCTATTTTTTTATTTATTAGTTATCTTTAAATATTAAGCATTGCCAATCCATGTATTGATCAAATAGGTAATTAGTTAATTTTACCTTCTTAAAGTCATTTCTACTCGAAGAACCTTTGGAAAATTGCGACTTCTGTATAGATAACACTATGTTGATGTATGATCATTTTTTTATTAATTATTATGCTTCAAATAATAGCTAGAGTCAAGTTAAGGATCACTGCAAATGTTTTGCGCGGCGATCAAATAGGTAGTTAGGCATTTTTTGTTATATTTTGCTCATTTCTGTTTGACGAATTGCCGAAAACTCCTACATATTGAATATATAATCTTTTGTTGAAGTATCCTTATTTTTTATTTATTAGCTATCTTGAAATTTTAAGCATTGTCAATCCATGTATCGATCAAATAGGTAGTTAGTCAATTTTACCTTCTTAAAGTCTTTTCTACTCAAAGAACCTTAGGAAAATTGCAACTTTTGTATAGATAACACTATGTTGATGTATGATAATTTTTTTATTTATTATTACGCTTCAAATAATAATTAGAGTCAAGTTAAGGGTCACTGCAAATGTTTTGCGCGGCGATCAAATAGGTAGTTAGGCATTTTTTGTCATATTATGCTCATTTCTGTTTGACGAATTGCCGAAAACTCCTACCTATTGAATATATGATCCTTTGTTGAAGTACCCTAATTTTTTATTTATTAGTTATCTTTAAATATTAAGCATTGCCAATCCATGTATCGATCAAATAGGTAGTTAGTTAATTTGACCTTCTTGAAGTCATTTCTACTCGAAGAACCTTAGGAAAATTGTGACTTTTGTATAGATAACACTATGTTGATGTATGATCATTTTTTATTTATTATTACGCTTCAAATAATAGCTAGAGTCAAGTTAAGGATCACTGCAAATGTTTTGCGCGGCGATCAAATAGGTAGTTTGGCATTTTTTGTCATATTATGCTCATTTATGTTTGACGAATTGCCGAAAACTCCTACCTATTGAATATATAATCCTTTGTTGAAGTACCCTATTTTTTTATTTATTAGTTATCTTTAAATATTAAGCATTGCCAATCCATGTATCGATCAAATAGGTAGTTAGTTAATTTGACCTTCTTAAAGTCATTTCTACTCGAAGAACCTTTGGAAAATTGCGACTTTTGTATAGATAACACTATGTTGATTTATGATCATTTTTTTATTAATTATTATGCTTCAAATAATAGCTAGAGTCAAGTTAAGGATCACTGCAAATGTTTTGCGCGGCGATCAAATAGGTAGTTAGGCATTTTTTGTCATATTTTGCTCATTTCTATTTGACGAATTGTCGAAAACTCCTACATATTGAATATATAATCTTTTGTTGAAGTATCCTTATTTTTTATTTATTAGTTATCTTGAAATTTTAAGCATTGTCAATCCATGTATCGATCAAATAGGTAGTTAGTTAATTTTACCTTCTTAAAGTCTTTTCTACTCAAAAAACCTTAGGAAAATTGCGACTTTTGTATAGATAACACTATGTTGATGTATGATAATTTTTTTATTTATTATTACGCTTCAAATAATAATTAGAGTCAAGTTAAGGATCACTGCAAATGTTTTGCGCGGCGATCAAATTGGTAGTTTGGCATTGTTTGTTATATTATGCTCATTTCTGTTTGACGAATTGCCGAAAACTCCTACCTATTGAATATATAATCCCTTGTTGAAGTACCCTAATTTTTTATTTATTAGTTATCTTTAAATATTAAGCATTTCCAATCCATGTATCGATCAAATAGGTAGTTAGTTAATTTGACCTTCTTAAAGTCATTTCTACTCGAAGAACCTTAGGAAAATTGCGACTTTTGTATAGATAACACTATGTTGATGTATAATCATTTTTTTATTTATTATTACGCTTCAAATAATAGCTAGAGTCAAGTTAAGGATCACTGCAAATGTTTTGAGCGGCGATCAAATAGGTAGTTAGGCATTTTTTGTCATATTTTGCTCATTTCTGTTTGACGAATTGCCGAAAACTCCTACATATTGAATATATAATCTTTTGTTGAAGTATCCTTATTTTTTATTTATTAGCTATCTTGAAATTTTAAGCATTGTCAATCCATGTATCGATCAAATAGGTAGTTAGTTAATTTTACCTTCTTAAAGTCTTTTATACTCAAAGAACCTTAGGAAAATTGCGACTTTTGTATAGATAACACTATGTTGATGTATGATAATTTTTTTATTTATTATTACGCTTCAAATAATAATTAGAGTCAAGTTAAGGGTCACTGCAAATGTTTTGCGCGGCGATCAAATAGGTAGTTAGGCATTTTTTGTCATATTATGCTCATTTCTGTTTGACGAATTGCCGAAAACTCCTACCTATTGAATATATAATCCTTTGTTGAAGTACCCTAATTTTTTATTTATTAGTTATCTTTAAATATTAAGCATTGCCAATCCATGTATCGATCAAATAGGTAGTTAGTTAATTTGACCTTCTTAAAGTCATTTCTACTCGAAGAACCTTAGGAAAATTGTGACTTTTGTATAGATAACACTATGTTGATGTATAATCATTTTTTTATTTATTATTACGCTTCAAATAATAGCTAGAGTCAAGTTAAGGATCACTGCAAATGTTTTGCGCGGCGATCAAATAGGTAGTTAGGCATTTTTTGTCATATTAGCCGCATTTCTGTTTGACGAATTGCCAAAAACTCCCACCTATTGAATATATATTCCTTTGTTGAAGTACCCTATTTTTTTATTTATTAGTTATCTTTAAATATTAAGCATTGCCAATCCATGTATCGATCAAATAGGTAGTTAGTTAATTTTACCTTCTTAAAGTCATTTCTACTTGAAGAAACTTAGGAAAATTGTGACTTTTGTATAGATAACTCTATGTTGATGTATGATCATTTTTTTATTTATTATTACGCTTCAAATAATAGCTAGAGTCAAGTTAAGGATCACTGCAAATGTTTTGCGCGGCGATCAAATATGTAGTTGGGCATTTTTTGTCATATTATGCTCATTTCTCTTTGACGAATTGCCGAAAACTCCTACCGATTGAATATATAATCCTTTGTTGAAGTACCCTATTTTTTTATTTATTAGTTATCTTTAAATATTAAGCATTGCCAATCCATGTATCGATCAAATAGGTAGTTAGTTAATTTGACCTTCTTAAAGTCATTTCTACTCCAAGAACCTTAGGAAAATTGCGACTTTTGTATAGATAACACTATGTTGATGTATAATCATTTTTTTATTTATTATTACGCTTCAAATAATAGCTAGAGTCAAGTTAAGGATCACTGCAAATGTTTTGCGCGGCGATCAAATAGGTAGTGATGCGTTTTTTGTCATATTAGGCTCATTTCTGTTTGACGAATTGCCAAAAACTCCCACCTGTTGAATATATATTCCTTTGTTGAAGTACCCTATTTTTTTATATATTAGTTATCATTAAATATTAAGCATTGCCAATCCATGTATCGATAAAATAGGTAGTTAGTTAATTTTACCTTCTTAAAGTCATTTCTACTCGAAGAACCTTAGGAAAATTGCGACTTTTGCATAGATAACACTATGTTGATGTATGATCATTTTTTTATTAATTATTACGCTTCAAATAATAGTTAGAGTCAAGTTAAGGATCACTGCAAATATTTTGCGGGGCGATCAAATAGGTAGTTAGTTAATTTTACCTTCTTAAAGTCATTTCTACTCAAAGAACCGTAGGAAAATTGTGACTTTTGTATAGATAACACTATATTGATGTATGATAATTTTTTTATTTATTATTACGCTTCAAATAATAATTAGAGTCAAGTTAAGGATCACTGCAAATATTTTGCGGGGCGATCAAATAGGTAGTTAGGCATTTTTTGTCATATTTTGCTCATTTATGTTTGACGAATTGCCGAAAACTCCTACATATTGAATATATAATCTTTTGTTGAAGTATCCTTATTTTTTATTTATTAGTTATCTTGAAATTTTAAGCATTGTCAATCCATGTATCGATCAAATAGGTAGTTAGTTAATTTTACCTTCTTAAAGTCTTTTCTACTCAAAGAACCTTAGGAAAATTGCGACTTTTGTATAGATAACACTATGTTGATGTATGATAATTTTTTTATTTATTATTACGCTTCAAATAATAATTAGAGTCAAGTTAAAGATCACTGCTAATGTTTTGCGCGGCGATCAAATAGGTAGTTAGGCATTTTTTGTCATATTTTGCTCATTTCTGTTTGACGAATTGCCGAAAACTCCTACATATTGAATATATAATCCTTTGTTGAAGTATCCTTATTTTTTATTTATTAGTTATCTTGAAATTTTAAGCATTGTCAATCCATGTATCGATCAAATAGGTAGTTAGTTAATTTTACCTTCTTAAAGTCATTTCTACTCGAAGAACCTTAGGAAAATTGTGACTTTTGTATAGATAACACTATGTTGATGTATGATCATTTTTTATTAATTATTACGCTTCAAATAATGGCTAGAGTAAAGTTAAGGATCACTGCAAATGTTTTGCGCGGCGATCAAATAGGTAGTTAGGCATTTTTTGTCATATTAGGCTCATTTCTGTTTGACGAATTGCCAAAAACTCCCACCTATTGAATATATAATCCTTTGTTGAAGTACCCTATTTTTTTTATTTATTAGTTATCTTTAAATATTATGCATTGCCAATCCATGTATCGATCAAATAGGTAGTTATTTAATTTGACCTTCTTAAAGTCATTTCTACTCGAAGAACCTTAGGAAAATTGCGGCTTTTGTATAGATAACACTATGTTGATGTATGATCATTTTTTTATTAATTATTATGCTTCAAATAATAGCTAGAGTCAAGTTAAAGATCACTGCAAATGTTTTGCGCGGCGATCAAATAGGTAGTTAGGCATTTTTTGTCATATTAGGCTCATTTCTGTTTGACGAATTGCCAAAAACTCCCACCTATTGAATATATAATCCTTTGTTGAAGTACCCTATTTTTTTTTATTTATTAGTTATCTTTAAATATTATGCATTGCCAATCCATGTATCGATCAAATAGGTAGTTATTTAATTTGACCTTCTTAAAGTCTTTTCTACTCAAAGAACCTTAGGAAAATTGCGACTTTTGTATAGATAACACTATGTTGATGTATGATAATTTTTTTATTTATTATTACGCTTCAAATAATAATTAGAGTCAAGTTAAAGATCACTGCTAATGTTTTGCGCGGCGATCAAATAGGTAGTTAGGCATTTTTTGTCATATTTTGCTCATTTCTGTTTGACGAATTGCCGAAAACTCCTACATATTGAATATATAATCCTTTGTTGAAGTATCCTTATTTTTTATTTATTAGTTATCTTGAAATTTTAAGCATTGTCAATCCATGTATCGATCAAATAGGTAGTTAGTTAATTTTACCTTCTTAAAGTCATTTCTACTCGAAAAACCTTAGGAAAATTGCGACTTTTGTATAGATAACACTATGTTGATGTATAATCATTTTATTATTTATTATTACGCTTCAAATAATAGCTAGAGTCAAGTTAAGGATCACTGCAAATGTTTTGCCCGGCGAACAAATAGGTAGTTAGGCATTTTTTGTCATATTAGGCTCATTTCTATTTGACGAATTGCCGAAAACTCCCACCTATTGAATATATAATCCTTTGTTGTAGTACCATAATTTTTTATTTATTAGTTTTCTTGAAATATTAAGCATTGTCAATCCATGTATCGATCAAATAGGTTGTTAGTTAATTTGACCTTCTTAAGGTCTTTTCTACTCGAAGAACCTTAGGAAAATTTCGACTTTTGTATAAATAACTCTATGTTGATATATGATCATTTTTTTATTAATTATTACGCTTCAAATAATGGCTAGAGTAAAGTTAAGGATCACTGCAAATGTTTTGCGCGGCGATCAAATAGGTAGTTAGGCATTTTTTGTCATATTAGGCTCATTTCTGTTTGACGAATTGCCAAAAACTCCCACCTATTGAATATATAATCCTTTGTTGAAGTACCCTATTTTTTTTATTTATTAGTTATCTTTAAATATTATGCATTGCCAATCCATGTATCGATCAAATAGGTAGTTATTTAATTTGACCTTCTTAAAGTCATTTCTACTCGAAGAACCTTAGGAAAATTGCGGCTTTTGTATAGATAACACTATGTTGATGTATGATCATTTTTTTATTAATTATTACGCTTCAAATAATAGCTAGAGTCAAGTTAAAGATCACTGCTAATGTTTTGCGCGGCGATCAAATAGGTAGTTAGGCATTTTTTGTCATATTTTGCTCATTTCTGTTTGACGAATTGCCGAAAACTCCTACATATTGAATATATAATCCTTTGTTGAAGTATCCTTATTTTTTATTTATTAGTTATCTTGAAATTTTAAGCATTGTCAATCCATGTATCGATCAAATAGGTAGTTAGTTAATTTTACCTTCTTAAAGTCATTTCTACTCGAAAAACCTTAGGAAAATTGCGACTTTTGTATAGATAACACTATGTTGATGTATAATCATTTTATTATTTATTATTACGCTTCAAATAATAGCTAGAGTCAAGTTAAGGATCACTGCAAATGTTTTGCGCGGCGATCAAATAGGTAGTTAGGCTTTTTTTGGCATATTATGCTCATTTCTGTTTGACGAATTGCCGAAAACTCCTACTTATTGAATATATAATCCTTTGTTGAAGTACCCTATTTTTTTATTTATTAGTTATCTTTAAATATTAAGCATTGCCAATCCATGTATTGATCAAACAGGTAGTTAGTTAATTTTACCTTCTTAAAGTCATTTCTACTCGAAGAACCTTTGGAAAAATGCGACTTTTGTATAGATAACACTATGTTGATGTGTGATCATTTTTTTATTAATTATTATGCTTCAAATAATAGCTAGAGTCAAGTTAAGGATCACTGCAAATGTTTTGCGCGGCGATCAAATAGGTAGTTAGGCATTTTTTGGCATATTATGCTCATTTCTGTTTGACGAATTGCCGAAAACTCCTATATATTGAATATATAATCCTTTGTTGAAGTACCCCATTTTTTTATTTATTAGTTATCTTTAAATATTAAGCATTGCCAATCCATGTATCGATCAAATAGGTAGTTAGTTAAATTTACCTTCTTAAAGTCATTTCTACTCCAAGAACCTTAGGAAAATTGTGACTTTTGTATAGATAACACTATGTTGATGTATGATCATTTTTTATTTATTATTACGCTTCAAATAATAGCTAGAGTCAAGTTAGGGATCACTGCAAATGTTTTGCGCGGCGATCAAATAGGTAGTTAGGCATTTTTCGTCATATTATGCTCATTTCTGTTTGACGAATTGCCGAAAACTCCTACCTATTGAATATATAATCCTTTGTTAAAGTACCCTATTTTTTTTATTTATTAGTTATCTTTAAATATTAAGCATTGCCAAACCATGTATTGATCAAATAGGTAGTTAGTTAATTTTACCTTCTTAAAGTCATTTCTACACGAAGAACCTTTGGAAAAATGCGACTTTTGTATAGATAACACTATGTTGATGTATGATCATTTTTTTATTAATTATTATGCTTCAAATAATAGCTAGAGTCAAGTTAAGGATCACTGCAAATGTTTTGCGCGGCGATCAAATAGGTAGTTAGGCATTTTTTGTCATATTTTGCTCATTTCTGTTTGACGAATTGCCGAAAACTCCTACATATTGAATATATAAACTTTTGTTGAAGTATCCTTATTTTTTATTTATTAGTTATCTTGAAATTTTAAGCGTTGTCAATCCATGTATCGATCAAATAGGAAGTTAGTTAATTTTACCTTCTTAAAGTCTTTTCTACTCAAAGAACCTTAGGAAAATTGCGACGTTTGTATAGATAACACTATGTTGATGTATGATAATTTTTTTATTTATTATTACGCTTCAAATAATAATTAGAGTCAAGTTAAGGATCACTGCAACTGTTTTGCGCGGCGATCAAATAGGTAGTTAGGCATTTTTTGTCATATTATGCTCATTTCTGTTTGACGAATTGCCGAAAACTCCTACCTATTGAATATATAATCCTTTGTTGAAGTACCCTAATTTTTTATTTATTAGTTATCTTTAAATATTAAGCATTGCCAATCCATGTATCGATCAAATAGGTAGTTAGTTAATTTGACCTTCTTAAAGTCATTTCTACTCGAAGAACCTTAGGAAAATTGCGACTTTTGTATAGATAACACTATGTTGATGTATAATCATTTTTTTTATTTATTATTACACTTCAAATAATAGCTAGAGTCAAGTTAAGGATCACTGCAAATGTTTTGCGCGGCGATCAAATAGGTAGTGAGGCATTTATTGTCATATTAGGCTCATTTCTGTTTGACGAATTGCCAAAAACTTCCACCTGTTGAATATATATTCCTTTGTTGAAGTACCCTATTTTTTTATATATTAGTTATCTTTAAATATTAAGCATTGCCAATCCATGTATCGATAAAATAGGTAGTTAGTTAATTTTACCTTCTTAAAGTCGTTTCTACTCGAAGAACCTTAGGAAAATTGCGACTTTTGCATAGATAACACTATGTTGATGTATGATCATTTTTTTATTAATTATTACGCTTCAAATAATAGTTAGAGTCAAGTTAAGGATCACTGCAAATGTTTTGCGCGGCGATCAAATAGGTAGTTAGGCATTTTTTGTCATATTTTGCTCATTTCTATTTGACGAATTGCCGAAAACTCCTACATATTGAATATATAATCTTTTGTTGAAGTATCCTTGTTTTTTATTTATTAGTTATCTTGAAATTTTAAGCATTGTCAATCCATGTATCGATCAAATAGGTAGTTAGTTAATTTTACCTTCTTAAAGTCATTTCTACTCAAAGAACCTTAGGAAAATTGCGACTTTTGTATAGATAACACTATGTTGATGTATGATAATTTTTTTATTTATTATTACGCTTCAAATAATAATTAGAGTCAAGTTAAGGATCACTGCAAATGTTTTGCGCGGCGATCAAATAGGTAGTTAGGTATTTTTTGTCATATTATGCTCATTTCTGTTTGACGAATTGCCGAAAACTCCTACCTATTGAATATATATTCCTTTGTTGAAGTACCCTAATTTTTTATTTATTAGTTATCTTTAAATATTATGCATTGCCAATCCATGTATCGATCAGATATGTAGTTAGTTAATTTGACCTTTTTAAGTCATTTCTACTCGAAGAACCTTAGGAAAATTGCGACTTTTGTATAGATAACACTATGTTGATGTATGATCATTTTTTTATTAATTATTACGCTTCAAATAATAGCTACAGTCAAGTTAAGGATCAATGCAAATGTTTTGCGCGGTGATCAAATATGTAATTAGGCATTTTTTGTCATATTTTGCTCATTTCTGTATGACGAATTACCGAAAACTCCTACCTATTGAATATATAATCCTTTGTTGAAGTATCCTAATTTTTTATTTATTAGTTATTTTGAAATTTTAAGCATTCTCAATCAATGTATCGATCAAATAGGTAGTTAGTTAATTTTACCTTCTTAAAGTCATTTCTACTCGAAAAAGCTTAGGAAAATTGCGACTTTTGTATAGATAACACTATGTTGATGTATAATCATTTTATTATTTATTATTACGCTTCAAATAATAGCTAGAGTCAAGTTAAGGATCACTGCAAATGTTTTGCCCGGCGAACAAATAGGTAGTTAGGCATTTTTTGTCATATTAGGCTCATTTCTATTTGACGAATTGCCGAAAACTCCCACCTATTGAATATATAATCCTTTGTTGTAGTACCATAATTTTTTATTTATTAGTTTTCTTGAAATATTAAGCATTGTCAATCCATGTATCGATCAAATAGGTTGTTAGTTAATTTGACCTTCTTAAGGTCTTTTCTACTCGAAGAACCTTAGGAAAATTTCGACTTTTGTATAAATAACTCTATGTTGATATATGATCATTTTTTTATTAATTATTACGCTTCAAATAATGGCTAGAGTAAAGTTAAGGATCACTGCAAATGTTTTGCGCGGCGATCAAATAGGTAGTTAGGCATTTTTTGTCATTGTAGGCTCATTTCTGTTTGACGAATTGCCGAAAACTCCAACCTATTGAATATATAATCCTTTGTTGAAGTACCCTAATTTTTTATTTATTAGTTATCTTGAAATTTTAAGCATTGTCAATCCATGTATCGATCAAATAGGTAGTTAGTTAATTTTACCTTCTTAAAGTCATTTCTACTCGACAAACCTTAGGAAAATTGCGACTTTTGTAGAGATAACACTATGTTGATGTATAATCATTTTATTATTTATTATTACGCTTCAAATAATAGCTAGAGTCAAGTTAAGGATCACTGCAAATGTTTTGCCCGGCGATCAAATAGGTAGTTAGGCATTTTTTGTCATATTAGGCTCATTTCTGTTTGACGAATTGCCGAAAACTCCCACCTATTGAATATATAATCCTTTGTTGTAGTACCATAATTTTTTATTTATTAGTTTTCTTGAAATATTAAGCATTGTCAATCCATGTATCGATCAAATAGTTTGTTAGTTAATTTAACCTTCTTAAGGTCTTTTCTACTCGAAGAACCTTAGGAAAATTTCGACTTTTGTATAAATAACACTATGTTGATGTATGATCATTTTTTTATTAATTATTACGCTTCAAATAATGGCTAGAGTAAAGTTAAGGATCACGGCAAATGTTTTGCGCGGCGATCAAATAGGTAGTTAGGCATTTTTTGTCATATTTTGCTCATTTTTGTTTGACGAATTGCCGAAAACTCCTATATATTGAATATATAATCCTTTGTTGAAGTATCCTTATTTTTTATTTGTTAGTTATCTTGAAATTTTAAGCATTGTCAATCCATGTGTCGATCAAATAGGTAGTTAGTTAATTTTACCTTCTTAAATTCATTTTACTCGAAGAACCTTAGGAAAATTGGGACTTTTGTATAGATAACACTATGTTGATGTATGATCATTTTTTTATTTATTATTACGCTTCAAATAATAGCTAGAGTCAAGTTAAGGATCACTGCAAATGTTTTGCGCGGCGATCAAATAGGTAGTTAGGCATTTTTTGTCATATTATGCTCATTTTTGTTTGACGAATTGCCGAAAACTCCTAGCTATTGAATTTATAATCCTTTGTTGAAGTACCCTATTTTTTTATTTATTAGTTATCTTTAAATATTAACAAATGCCAATCCATGTATCGATCAAATATGTAATTAGTTAATTTGACCTTCTTAAAGTCATTTCTACTCGAAGAACCTTAGGAAAATTGCGACTTTTGTATAGATAACACTATGTTGATGTATGATCATTTTTTTTATTAATTATTACGCTTCAAATAATAGCTAGAGTCAAGTTAAGGATCACTGCAAATGTTTTGCGCGGGGATCAAATAGGTAGTTAGGCATTTTTTGTCATATTTTGCTCATTTCTGTTTGACCAATTGCCGAAAACTGCAACCTATTGAATATATAATCTTTTGTTGAAGTATCCTAATTTTTTATTTATTAGTTATCTTGAAATTTTAAGCATTGTCAATCCATGTATCGATCAAATAAGTAGTTAGTTAATTTTACCTTCTTAAAGTCATTTCTACTCGAAGAACCTTAGGAAAATTGCGACTTTTGTATAGATAACACTATGTTGATGTATAATCATTTTTTTATTTATTATTACGCTTCAAATAATAGCTAGAGTCAAGTTAAGGATCACTGCAAATGTTTTGCGCGGCAATCAAATAGGTAGTTCGGCATTTTTTGTCACATTATGCTCATTTCTGTTTGACGAATTACCGAAAACTCCTACCTATTGAATATATAATCCTTTGTTGAAGTACCCTATTTTTTTATTTATTAGTTATCTTTAAATATTAAGCATTGCCAATCCATGTATCGATCAAATAGGTAGTTAGTTAATTTTACCTTCTTAAAGTCATTTCTACTCCAAGAACCTTAGGAAAATTGTGACTTTTGTATGGATAACACTATGTTGATGTATGATCATTTTTTAATTATTATTACGCTTCAAATAATAGCTAGAGTCAAGTTAAGGATCACTGCAAATGTTTTGCGCGGCGATCAAATAGGTAGTTAGGAATTTTTTGTCATATTATGCTCATTTCTGTTTGACGAATTGCCGAAAACTCCTACCTATTGAATATATAATCCTTTGTTGAAGTACCCTATTTTTTATTTATTAGTTATCTTTAAATATTAAGCATTGCCAATCCATGTATCGATCAAATTGGTAGTTAGTTAATTTTACCTTGTTAAAGTCATTTCTACTCGAAGAACCTTAGGAAAATTGTGACTTTTGCATAGATAACACTATGTTGATGTATGATCATTTTTTTATTAATTATTACGCTTCAAATAATAGCTAGAGTCAAGTTAAGGATCACTGCAAATGTTTTGCGCGGCGATCAAATAGGTAGTTAGGCATTTTTTGTCATATTTTGCTCATTTCTGTTTGACGAATTGCCGAAAACTCCTACATATTGAATATATAATCCTTTGTTGAAGTATCCTTAGTTTTTATTTATTAGTTATCTTGAAATTTTAAGCATTGTCAATCCATGTATCGATCAAATAGGTAGTTAGTTAATTTTACCTTCTTAAAGTCATTTCTACTCGAAGAACCTTAAGAAAATTGCGACTTTTGTATAGATAACACTATGTTGATGTATGATCATTTTTTTATTAATTATTATGCTTCAAATAATAGCTAGAGTCAAGTTAAGGATCACTGCAAATGTTTTGCCCGGC
Source organism: Rhodomyrtus psidioides (assembly GCA_021437785.1). Taxonomy (NCBI): domain Eukaryota; kingdom Viridiplantae; phylum Streptophyta; class Magnoliopsida; order Myrtales; family Myrtaceae; genus Rhodomyrtus; species Rhodomyrtus psidioides. The sequence goes on along the minus strand of JAILYB010000062.1, from coordinate 4,045,796 downwards.
GAACAAATAGGTAGTTAGGCATTTTTTGTCATATTAGGCTCATTTCTATTTGACGAATTGCCGAAAACTCCCACCTATTGAATATATAATCCTTTGTTGTAGTACCATAATTTTTTATTTATTAGTTTTCTTGAAATATTAAGCATTGTCAATCCATGTATCGATCAAATAGGTTGTTAGTTAATTTGACCTTCTTAAGGTCTTTTCTACTCGAAGAACCTTAGGAAAATTTCGACTTTTGTATAAATAACTCTATGTTGATGTATGATCATTTTTTTATTAATTATTACGCTTCAAATAATGGCTAGAGTAAAGTTAAGGATCACTGCAAATGTTTTGCGCGGCGATCAAATAGGTAGTTAGGCATTTTTTGTCATTGTAGGCTCATTTCTGTTTGACGAATTGCCGAAAACTCCAACCTATTGAATATATAATCCTTTGTTGAAGTACCCTAATTTTTTATTTATTAGTTATCTTGAAATTTTAAGCATTGTCAATCCATGTATCGATCAAATAGGTAGTTAGTTAATTTTACCTTCTTAAAGTCATTTCTACTCGACAAACCTTAGGAAAATTGCGACTTTTGTAGAGATAACACTATGTTGATGTATAATCATTTTATTATTTATTATTACGCTTCAAATAATAGCTAGAGTCAAGTTAAGGATCACTGCAAATGTTTTGCCCGGCGATCAAATAGGTAGTTAGGCATTTTTTGTCATATTAGGCTCATTTCTGTTTGACGAATTGCCGAAAACTCCCACCTATTGAATATATAATCCTTTGTTGTAGTACCATAATTTTTTATTTATTAGTTTTTTTGAAATATTAAGCATTGTCAATCCATGTATCGATCAAATAGTTTGTTAGTTAATTTAACCTTCTTAAGGTCTTTTCTACTCGAAGAACCTTAGGAAAATTTCGACTTTTGTATAAATAACACTATGTTGATGTATGATCATTTTTTTATTAATTATTACGCTTCAAATAATGGCTAGAGTAAAGTTAAGGATCACGGCAAATGTTTTGCGCGGCGATCAAATAGGTAGTTAGGCATTTTTTGTCATATTTTGCTCATTTTTGTTTGACGAATTGCCGAAAACTCCTATATATTGAATATATAATCCTTTGTTGAAGTATCCTTATTTTTTATTTGTTAGTTATCTTGAAATTTTAAGCATTGTCAATCCATGTGTCGATCAAATAGGTAGTTAGTTAATTTTACCTTCTTAAAGTCATTTTACTCGAAGAACCTTAGGAAAATTGGGACTTTTGTATAGATAACACTATGTTGATGTATGATCATTTTTTTATTTATTATTACGCTTCAAATAATAGCTAGAGTCAAGTTAAGGATCACTGCAAATGTTTTGCGCGGCGATCAAATAGGTAGTTAGGCATTTTTTGTCATATTATGCTCATTTTTGTTTGACGAATTGCCGAAAACTCCTAGCTATTGAATTTATAATCCTTTGTTGAAGTACCCTATTTTTTTATTTATTAGTTATCTTTAAATATTAAGCAATGCCAATCCATGTATCGATCAAATATGTAATTAGTTAATTTGACCTTCTTAAAGTCATTTCTACTCGAAGAACCTTAGGAAAATTGCGACTTTTGTATAAATAACTCTATGTTGATGTATGATCATTTTTTTATTAATTATTACGCTTCAAATAATGGCTAGAGTAAAGTTAAGGATCACTGCAAATGTTTTGCGCGGCGATCAAATAGGTAGTTAGGCATTTTTTGTCATTGTAGGCTCATTTCTGTTTGACGAATTGCCGAAAACTCCAACCTATTGAATATATAATCCTTTGTTGAAGTACCCTAATTTTTTATTTATTAGTTATCTTGAAATTTTAAGCATTGTCAATCCATGTATCGATCAAATAGGTAGTTAGTTAATTTTACCTTCTTAAAGTCATTTCTACTCGACAAACCTTAGGAAAATTGCGACTTTTGTAGAGATAACACTATGTTGATGTATAATCATTTTATTATTTATTATTACGCTTCAAATAATAGCTAGAGTCAAGTTAAGGATCACTGCAAATGTTTTGCCCGGCGATCAAATAGGTAGTTAGGCATTTTTTGTCATATTAGGCCCATTTCTGTTTGACGAATTGCCGAAAACTCCCACCTATTGAATATATAATCCTTTGTTGTAGTACCATAATTTTTTATTTATTAGTTTTCTTGAAATATTAAGCATTGTCAATCCATGTATCGATCAAATAGTTTGTTAGTTAATTTAACCTTCTTAAGGTCTTTTCTACTCGAAGAACCTTAGGAAAATTTCGACTTTTGTATAAATAACACTATGTTGATGTATGATCATTTTTTTATTAATTATTACGCTTCAAATAATGGCTAGAGTAAAGTTAAGGATCACGGCAAATGTTTTGCGCGGCGATCAAATAGGTAGTTAGGCATTTTTTGTCATATTTTGCTCATTTTTGTTTGACGAATTGCCGAAAACTCCTATATATTGAATATATAATCCTTTGTTGAAGTATCCTTATTTTTTATTTGTTAGTTATCTTGAAATTTTAAGCATTGTCAATCCATGTGTCGATCAAATAGGTAGTTAGTTAATTTTACCTTCTTAAAGTCATTTTACTCGAAGAACCTTAGGAAAATTGGGACTTTTGTATAGATAACACTATGTTGATGTATCATCATTTTTTTATTTATTATTACGCTTCAAATAATAGCTAGAGTCAAGTTAAGGATCACTGCAAATGTTTTGCGCGGCGATCAAATAGGTAGTTAGGCATTTTTTGTCATATTATGCTCATTTTTGTTTGACGAATTGCCGAAAACTCCTAGCTATTGAATTTATAATCCTTTGTTGAAGTACCCTATTTTTTTATTTATTAGTTATCTTTAAATATTAAGCAATGCCAATCCATGTATCGATCAAATATGTAATTAGTTAATTTGACCTTCTTAAAGTCATTTCTACTCGAAGAACCTTAGGAAAATTGCGACTTTTGTATAGATAACACTATGTTGATGTATGATCATTTTTTTATTAATTATTACGCTTCAAATAATAGCTAGAGTCAAGTTAAGGATCACTGCAAATGTTTTGCGCGGGGATCAAATAGGTAGTTAGGCATTTTTTGTCATATTTTGCTCATTTCTGTTTGACCAATTGCCGAAAACTGCAACCTATTGAATATATAATCTTTTGTTGAAGTATCCTAATTTTTTATTTATTAGTTATCTTGAAATTTTAAGCATTGTCAATCCATGTATCGATCAAATAAGTAGTTAGTTAATTTTACCTTCTTAAAGTCATTTCTACTCGAAGAACCTTAGGAAAATTGCGACTTTTGTATAGATAACACTATGTTGATGTATAATCATTTTTTTATTTATTATTACGCTTCAAATAATAGCTAGAGTCAAGTTAAGGATCACTGCAAATGTTTTGCGCGGCAATCAAATAGGTAGTTCGGCATTTTTTGTCACATTATGCTCATTTCTGTTTGACGAATTACCGAAAACTCCTACCTATTGAATATATAATCCTTTGTTGAAGTACCCTATTTTTTTATTTATTAGTTATCTTTAAATATTAAGCATTGCCAATCCATGTATCGATCAAATAGGTAGTTAGTTAATTTTACCTTCTTAAAGTCATTTCTACTCCAAGAACCTTAGGAAAATTGTGACTTTTGTATGGATAACACTATGTTGATGTATGATCATTTTTTAATTATTATTACGCTTCAAATAATAGCTAGAGTCAAGTTAAGGATCACTGCAAATGTTTTGCGCGGCGATCAAATAGGTAGTTAGGAATTTTTTGTCATATTATGCTCATTTCTGTTTGACGAATTGCCGAAAACTCCTACCTATTGAATATATAATCCTTTGTTGAAGTACCCTATTTTTTATTTATTAGTTATCTTTAAATATTAAGCATTGCCAATCCATGTATCGATCAAATTGGTAGTTAGTTAATTTTACCTTGTTAAAGTCATTTCTACTCGAAGAACCTTAGGAAAATTGCGACTTTTGCATAGATAACACTATGTTGATGTATGATCATTTTTTTATTAATTATTACGCTTCAAATAATAGCTAGAGTCAAGTTAAGGATCACTGCAAATGTTTTGCGCGGCGATCAAATAGGTAGTTAGGCATTTTTTGTCATATTTTGCTCATTTCTGTTTGACGAATTGCCGAAAACTCCTACATATTGAATATATAATCCTTTGTTGAAGTATCCTTAGTTTTTATTTATTAGTTATCTTGAAATTTTAAGCATTGTCAATCCATGTATCGATCAAATAGGTAGTTAGTTAATTTTACCTTCTTAAAGTCATTTCTACTCGAAGAACCTTAAGAAAATTGCGACTTTTGTATAGATAACACTATGTTGATGTATGATCATTTTTTTATTAATTATTATGCTTCAAATAATAGCTAGAGTCAAGTTAAGGATCACTGCAAATGTTTTGCCCGGCGAACAAATAGGTAGTTAGGCATTTTTTGTCATATTAGGCTCATTTCTATTTGACGAATTGCCGAAAACTCCCACCTATTGAATATATAATCCTTTGTTGTAGTACCATAATTTTTATTTATTAGTTTTCTTGAAATATTAAGCATTGTCAATCCATGTATCGATCAAATAGGTTGTTAGTTAATTTGACCTTCTTAAGGTCTTTTCTACTCGAAGAACCTTAGGAAAATTTCGACTTTTGTATAAATAACTCTATGTTGATGTATGATCATTTTTTTATTAATTATTACGCTTCAAATAATGGCTAGAGTAAAGTTAAGGATCACTGCAAATGTTTTGCGCGGCGATCAAATAGGTAGTTAGGCATTTTTTGTCATATTATGCTCATTTTTGTTTGACGAATTGCCGAAAACTCCTAGCTATTGAATTTATAATCCTTTGTTGAAGTACCCTATTTTTTTATTTATTAGTTATCTTTAAATATTAAGCAATGCCAATCCATGTATCGATCAAATATGTAATTAGTTAATTTGACCTTCTTAAAGTCATTTCTACTCGAAGAACCTTAGGAAAATTGCGACTTTTGTATAGATAACACTATGTTGATGTATGATCATTTTTTTATTAATTATTACGCTTCAAATAATAGCTAGAGTCAAGTTAAGGATCACTGCAAATGTTTTGCGCGGGGATCAAATAGGTAGTTAGGCATTTTTTGTCATATTTTGCTCATTTCTGTTTGACCAATTGCCGAAAACTGCAACCTATTGAATATATAATCTTTTGTTGAAGTATCCTAATTTTTTATTTATTAGTTATCTTGAAATTTTAAGCGTTGTCAATCCATGTATCGATCAAATAAGTAGTTAGTTAATTTTACCTTCTTAAAGTCATTTCTACTCGAAGAACCTTAGGAAAATTGCGACTTTTGTATAGATAACACTATGTTGATGTATAATCATTTTTTTATTTATTATTACGCTTCAAATAATAGCTAGAGTCAAGTTAAGGATCACTGCAAATGTTTTGCGCGGCAATCAAATAGGTAGTTCGGCATTTTTTGTCACATTATGCTCATTTCTGTTTGACGAATTACCGAAAACTCCTACCTATTGAATATATAATCCTTTGTTGAAGTACCCTATTTTTTTATTTATTAGTTATCTTTAAATATTAAGCATTGCCAATCCATGTATCGATCAAATAGGTAGTTAGTTAATTTTACCTTCTTAAAGTCATTTCTACTCCAAGAACCTTAGGAAAATTGTGACTTTTGTATGGATAACACTATGTTGATGTATGATCATTTTTTAATTATTATTACGCTTCAAATAATAGCTAGAGTCAAGTTAAGGATCACTGCAAATGTTTTGCGCGGCGATCAAATAGGTAGTTAGGAATTTTTTGTCATATTATGCTCATTTCTGTTTGACGAATTGCCGAAAACTCCTACCTATTGAATATATAATCCTTTGTTGAAGTACCCTATTTTTTATTTATTAGTTATCTTTAAATATTAAGCATTGCCAATCCATGTATCGATCAAATAGGTAGTTAGTTAATTTTACCTTGTTAAAGTCATTTCTACTCGAAGAACCTTAGGAAAATTGCGACTTTTGCATAGATAACACTATGTTGATGTATGATCATTTTTTTATTAATTATTACGCTTCAAATAATAGCTAGAGTCAAGTTAAGGATCACTGCAAATGTTTTGCGCGGCGATCAAATAGGTAGTTAGGCATTTTTTGTCATATTTTGCTCATTTCTGTTTGACGAATTGCCGAAAACTCCTACATATTGAATATATAATCCTTTGTTGAAGTATCCTTAGTTTTTATTTATTATTTATCTTGAAATTTTAAGCATTGTCAATCCATGTATCGATCAAATAGGTAGTTAGTTAATTTTACCTTCTTAAAGTCATTTCTACTCGAAGAACCTTAAGAAAATTGCGACTTTTGTATAGATAACACTATGTTGATGTATGATCATTTTTTTATTAATTATTATGCTTCAAATAATAGCTAGAGTCAAGTTAAGGATCACTGCAAATGTTTTGCCCGGCGAACAAATAGGTAGTTAGGCATTTTTTGTCATATTAGGCTCATTTCTATTTGACGAATTGCCGAAAACTCCCACCTATTGAATATATAATCCTTTGTTGTAGTACCATAATTTTTTATTTATTAGTTTTCTTGAAATATTAAGCATTGTCAATCCATGTATCGATCAAATAGGTTGTTAGTTAATTTGACCTTCTTAAGGTCTTTTCTACTCGAAGAACCTTAGGAAAATTTCGACTTTTGTATAAATAACTCTATGTTGATGTATGATCATTTTTTTATTAATTATTACGCTTAAAATAATGGCTAGAGTAAAGTTAAGGATCACTGCAAATGTTTTGCGCGGCGATCAAATAGGTAGTTAGGCATTTTTTGTCATTGTAGGCTCATTTCTGTTTGACGAATTGCCGAAAACTCCAACCTATTGAATATATAATCCTTTGTTGAAGTACCCTAATTTTTTATTTATTAGTTATCTTGAAATTTTAAGCATTGTCAATCCATGTATCGATCAAATAGGTAGTTAGTTAATTTTACCTTCTTAAAGTCATTTCTACTCGAAAAACCTTAGGAAAATTGCGACTTTTGTAGAGATAACACTATGTTGATGTATAATCATTTTATTATTTATTATTATGCTTCAAATAATAGCTAGAGTCAAGTTAAGGATCACTGCAAATGTTTTGCCCGGCGATCAAATAGGTAGTTAGGCATTTTTTGTCATATTAGGCTCATTTCTGTTTGACGAATTGCCGAAAACTCCCACCTATTGAATATATAATCCTTTGTTGTAGTACCATAATTTTTTATTTATTAGTTTTCTTGAAATATTAAGCATTGTCAATCCATGTATCGATCAAATAGTTTGTTAGTTAATTTAACCTTCTTAAGGTCTTTTCTACTCGAAGAACCTTAGGAAAATTTCGACTTTTGTATAAATAACACTATGTTGATGTATGATCATTTTTTTATTAATTATTACGCTTCAAATAATGGCTAGAGTAAAGTTAAGGATCACGGCAAATGTTTTGCGCGGCGATCAAATAAGTAGTTAGGCATTTTTTGTCATATTTTGCTCATTTTTGTTTGACGAATTGCCGAAAACTCCTATATATTGAATATATAATCCTTTGTTGAAGTATCCTTATTTTTTATTTGTTAGTTATCTTGAAATTTTAAGCATTGTCAATCCATGTGTCGATCAAATAGGTAGTTAGTTAATTTTACCTTCTTAAAGTCATTTTACTCGAAGAACCTTAGGAAAATTGGGACTTTTGTATAGATAACACTATGTTGATGTATGATCATTTTTTTATTTATTATTACGCTTCAAATAATAGCTAGAGTCAAGTTAAGGATCACTGCAAATGTTTTGCGCGGCGATCAAATAGGTAGTTAGGCATTTTTTGTCATATTATGCTCATTTTTGTTTGACGAATTGCCGAAAACTCCTAGCTATTGAATTTATAATCCTTTGTTGAAGTGCCCTATTTTTTTATTTATTAGTTATCTTTAAATATTAAGCAATGCCAATCCATGTATCGATCAAATATGTAATTAGTTAATTTTACCTTCTTAAAGTCATTTCTACTCGAAGAACCTTAAGAAAATTGCGACTTTTGTATAGATAACACTATGTTGATGTATGATCATTTTTTTATTAATTATTACGCTTCAAATAATAGCTAGAGTCAAGTTAAGGATCACTGCAAATGTTTTGCGCGGCGATCAAATAGGTAGTTAGGCATTTTTTATCATATTATGCTCATTTCTGTTTGACGAATTGCCGAAAACTCCTACCTATTGAATATATAATCCTTTGTTGAAGTACCCTATTTTTTTATTTATTAGTTATCTTTAAATATTAAGCATTGTCAATCCATGTATCGATCAAATAGGTAGTCAGTTAATTTTACCTTCTTAAAGTGATTTCTACTCAAAGAACCTTAGGAAAATTGCGACTTTTGTATAGATAACACTATGTTGATGTATGATAATTTTTTTATTTATTATTACGCTTCAAATGATAATTAGAGTCAAGTTAAGGATCACTGCAAATGTTTTGCGCGGCGATCAAATAGGTAGTTAGGCATTTTTTGTCATATTATGCACATTTCTGTTTGACGAATTGCCGAAAACTCCTACCTATTGAATATATAATCCTTTGTTGAAGTACCCTAATTTTTTATTTATTAGTTATCTTTAAATATTAAGCATTGCCAATCCATGTATCGATTAGATATGTTGTTAGTTAATTTGACCTTTTTAAGTCATTTCTACTCGAAGAACCTTAGGAAAATTGTGACTTTTGTATAGATAACACTATGTTGATGTATAATCATTTTTTTATTAATTATTATGCTTCAAATAATAGCTAGAGTCAAGTTAAGGATCACTGCAAATGTTTTACGCGACGATCAAATAGGTAGTTAGGCATTTTTCGTCATATTTTGGTCATTTCTGTTTGACGAATGGCCGAAAACTCCTACATATTGAATATATAATCTTTTGTTGAAGTATCCTTATTTTTTATTTATTAGTTATCTTGAAATTTTAAGCATTGTCAATCCATGTATCGATCAAATAGGTAGTTAGTTAATTTTACCTTCTTAAAGTCTTTTCTACTCAAAGAACCTTAGGAAAATTGCGACTTTTGTATAGATAACATTAAGTTGATGTATGATCATTTTTTTATTTATTATTACGCTTCAAATAATAGCTAGAGTCAAGTTAAGGATCACTGCAAATGTTTTGCGCGGCGATCAAATAGGTAGTTAGGCATTTTTTGTCATATTATGCTCATTTCTATTTGACGAATTGCCAAAAACTCCCACCTATTGAATATATATTCCTTTGTTGAAGTACCCTATTTTTTTATATATTAGTTATCTTTAAATATTAAGCATTGCCAATCCATGTATCGATCAAATAGGTAGTTAGTTAATTTTACCTTCTTAAAGTCATTTCTACTCGAAGAACCTTAGGAAAATTGCGACTTTTGCGTAGATAACACTATGTTGATGTATGATCATTTTTTTATTAATTATTATGCTTCAAATAATAGCTAGAGTCAAGTTAAGGATCACTGCAAATGTTTTGCGCTGCGATCAAATAGGTAGTTAGGCATTTTTTGTCATATTTTGCACATTTCTGTTTGACGAATTGCCGAAAACTCCTACATATTGAATATATAATCCTTTGTTGAAGTATCCTTATTTTTTATTTATTAGTTATCTTGAAATTTTAAGCATTGTCAATCCATGTATCGATCAAATAGGTAGTTAGTTAATTTTACCTTCTTAAAGTCATTTCTACTCGAAGAACCTTAGGAAAATTGCGACTTTTGCATAGATAACACTATGTTGATGTATGATCATTTTTTTATTAATTATTATGCTTCAAATAATAGCTAGAGTCAAGTTAAGGATCACTGCAAATGTTTTGCGCTGCGATCAAATAGGTAGTTAGGCATTTTTTGTCATATTTTGCTCATTTCTGTTTGACGAATTGCCGAAAACTCCTACCTATTGAATATATAATCCTTTGTTGAAGTACCCTATTTTTTTATTTATTAGTTATCTTTAAATATTAAGTATTGCCAATCCATGTATCGATCAAATAGGTAGTTAGTTAATTTTACCTTCTTAAAGTCATTTCTACTCCAAGAACCTTAGGAAAATTGTGACTTTTGTATAGATAACACTATGTTGATGTATGAGCATTTTTTATTTATTATTACGCTTCAAATAATAGCTAGTGTCAAGTTAAGGATCACTGCAAATGTTTTGCGCGGCGATCAAATAGGTAGTTAGGCATTTTTTGTCATATTATGCTTATTTCTGTTTGACGAATTGCCGAAAACTCCTATCTATTGAATATATAATCCTTTGTTGAAGTACCCTATTTATTTATTTATTAGTTATCTTTAAATATTAAGCATTGCCAATCCATGTATCGATCAAATAGGTAGTTAGTTAATTTGACCTTCTTAAAGTCATTTCTACTCGAAGAACCTTAGGAAAATTGTGACTTTTGTATAGATAACACTATGTTGATGTATAATCATTTTTTTATTTGTTATTACGCTTCAAATAATAGCTAGAGTCAAGTTAAGGATCACTGCAAATGTTTTGCGCGGCGATCAAATAGGTAGTTAGGCATTTTTTGTCATATTAGGTTCATTTCTGTTTGACGAATTGCCGAAAACTCCTACCTATTGAATATATAATCCTTTGTTGAAGTACCCTATTTTTTTATTTATTAGTTATCTTTAAATATTAAGCATTGCCAATCCATGTATCGATCAAATAGGTAGTTAGTTAATTTTACCTTCTTAAAGTCATTTCTACTCGAAGAACCTTAGGAAAATTGCGACTTTTGTATAGATAACACTATGTTGATGTATGATCATTTTTTTATTAATTATTATGCTTCAAATAATAGCTAGAGTCAAGTTAAGGATCACTGCAAATGTTTTACGCGACGATCAAATAGGTAGTTAGGCATTTTTCGTCATATTTTGGTCATTTCTGTTTGACGAATTGCCGAAAACTCCTACATATTGAATATATAATCTTTTGTTGAAGTATCCTTATTTTTTATTTATTAGTTATCTTGAAATTTTAAGCATTGTCAATCCATGTATCGATCAAATAGGTAGTTAGTTAATTTTACCTTCTTAAAGTCTTTTCTACTCAAAGAACCTTAGGAAAATTGCGACTTTTGTATAGATAACATTAAGTTGATGTATGATCATTTTTTTATTTATTATTACGCTTCAAATAATAGCTAGAGTCAAGTTATGGATCACTGCAAATGTTTTGCGCGGCGATCAAATAGGTAGTTAGGCATTTTTTGTCATATTATGCTCATTTCTATTTGACGAATTGCCAAAAACTTCCACCTATTGAATATATATTCCTTTGTTGAAGTACCCTATTTTTTATATATTAGTTATCTTTAAATATTAAGCATTGCCAATCCATGTATCGATCAAATAGGTAGTTAGTTAATTTTACCTTCTTAAAGTCATTTCTACTCGAAGAACCTTAGGAAAATTGCGACTTTTGCATAGATAACACTATGTTGATGTATGATCATTTTTTTATTAATTATTATGCTTCAAATAATAGCTAGAGTCAAGTTAAGGATCACTGCAAATGTTTTGCGCTGCGATCAAATAGGTAGTTAGGCATTTTTTGTCATATTTTGCACATTTCTGTTTGACGAATTGCCGAAAACTCCTACATATTGAATATATAATCCTTTGTTGAAGTATCCTTATTTTTTATTTATTAGTTATCTTTAAATATTAAGCATTGCCAATCCATGTATCGATCAAATAGGTAGTTAGTTAATTTTACCTTCTTAAAGTCATTTCTACTCGAAGAACCTTAGGAAAATTGCGACTTTTGTATAGATAACACTATGTTGATGTATGATCATTTTTTTATTAATTATTATGCTTCAAATAATAGCTAGAGTCAAGTTAAGGATCACTGCAAATGTTTTACGCGACGATCAAATAGGTAGTTAGGCATTTTTCGTCATATTTTGGTCATTTCTGTTTGACGAATTGCCGAAAACTCCTACATATTGAATATATAATCTTTTGTTGAAGTATCCTTATTTTTTATTTATTAGTTATCTTGAAATTTTAAGCATTGTCAATCCATGTATCGATCAAATAGGTAGTTAGTTAATTTTACCTTCTTAAAGTCTTTTCTACTCAAAGAACCTTAGGAAAATTGCGACTTTTGTATAGATAACATTAAGTTGATGTATGATCATTTTTTTATTTATTATTACGCTTCAAATAATAGCTAGAGTCAAGTTATGGATCACTGCAAATGTTTTGCGCGGCGATCAAATAGGTAGTTAGGCATTTTTTGTCATATTATGCTCATTTCTATTTGACGAATTGCCAAAAACTTCCACCTATTGAATATATATTCCTTTGTTGAAGTACCCTATTTTTTATATATTAGTTATCTTTAAATATTAAGCATTGCCAATCCATGTATCGATCAAATAGGTAGTTAGTTAATTTTACCTTCTTAAAGTCATTTCTACTCGAAGAACCTTAGGAAAATTGCGACTTTTGCATAGATAACACTATGTTGATGTATGATCATTTTTTTATTAATTATTATGCTTCAAATAATAGCTAGAGTCAAGTTAAGGATCACTGCAAATGTTTTGCGCTGCGATCAAATAGGTAGTTAGGCATTTTTTGTCATATTTTGCACATTTCTGTTTGACGAATTGCCGAAAACTCCTACATATTGAATATATAATCCTTTGTTGAAGTATCCTTATTTTTTATTTATTAGTTATCTTGAAATTTTAAGCATTGTCAATCCATGTATCGATCAAATAGGTAGTTAGTTAATTTTACCTTCTTAAAGTCATTTCTACTCGAAGAACCTTAGGAAAATTGCGACTTTTGCATAGATAACACTATGTTGATGTATGATCATTTTTTTATTAATAATTATGCTTCAAATAATAGCTAGCGTCAAGTTAAGGATCACTGCAAATGTTTTGCGCTGCGATCAAATAGGTAGTTAGGCATTTTTTGTCATATTTTGCTCATTTCTGTTTGACGAATGGCCGAAAACTCCTACATATTGAATATATAATCCTTTGTTGAAGTATCCTTATTTTTTATTTATTAGTTATCTTGAAATTTTAAGCATTGTCAATCCATGTATCGATCAAATAGGTAGTTAGTTAATTTTACCTTCTTAAAGTCATTTCTACTCGAAGAACCTTAGGAAAATTGTGACTTTTGTATAGATAACAATATGTTGATGTATGATCATTTTTTTATTAATTATTATGCTTCAAATAATAGCTAGAGTCAAGTTAAGGATCACTGCAAATGTTTTGCGCGGCGATCAAATAGGTAGTTATGCATTTTTTGTCATATTTTGCTCATTTCTGTTTGACGAATGGCCGAAAACTCCTACATATTGAATATATAATCTTTTGTTGAAGTATCCTTATTTTTTATTTATTAGTTATCTTGAAATTTTAAGCATTGTCAATCCATGTATCGATCAAATAGGTAGTTAGTTAATTTTACCTTCTTAAAGTCTTTTCTACTCAAAGAACCTTAGGAAAATTGCGACTTTTGTATAGATAACATTAAGTTGATGTATGATCATTTTTTTATTTATTATTACGCTTCAAATAATAGCTAGAGTCAAGTTAAGGATCACTGCAAATGTTTTGCGCGGCGATCAAATAGGTAGTTAGGCATTTTTTGTCATATTATGCTCATTTCTATTTGACGAATTGCCAAAAACTCCCACCTATTGAATATATATTCCTTTGTTGAAGTACCCTATTTTTTTATATATTAGTTATCTTTAAATATTAAGCATTGCCAATCCATGTATCGATCAAATAGGTAGTTAGTTAATTTTACCTTCTTAAAGTCATTTCTACTCGAAGAACCTTAGGAAAATTGCGACTTTTGCATAGATAACACTATGTTGATGTATGATCATTTTTTTATTAATTATTATGCTTCAAATAATAGCTAGAGTCAAGTTAAGGATCACTGCAAATGTTTTGCGCTGCGATCAAATAGGTAGTTAGGCATTTTTTGTCATATTTTGCACATTTCTGTTTGACGAATTGCCGAAAACTCCTACATATTGAATATATAATCCTTTGTTGAAGTATCCTTATTTTTTATTTATTAGTTATCTTGAAATTTTAAGCATTGTCAATCCATGTATCGATCAAATAGGTAGTTAGTTAATTTTACCTTCTTAAAGTCATTTCTACTCGAAGAACCTTAGGAAAATTGCGACTTTTGCATAGATAACACTATGTTGATGTATGATCATTTTTTTATTAATTATTATGCTTCAAATAATAGCTAGAGTCAAGTTAAGGATCACTGCAAATGTTTTGCGCGGCGATCAAATAGGTAGTTAGGCATTTTTTGTCATATTATGCTCATTTCTGTTTGACGAATTGCCGAAAACTCCTACCTATTGAATATATAATCCTTTGTTGAAGTACCCTATTTTTTTATTTATTAGTTATCTTTAAATATTAAGCATTGCCAATCCATGTATCGATCAAATAGGTAGTTAGTTAATTTGACCTTCTTAAAGTCATTTCTACTCGAAGAACCTTAGGAAAATTGTGACTTTTGTATAGATAACACTATGTTGATGTATAATCATTTTTTTATTTGTTATTACGCTTCAAATAATAGCTAGAGTCAAGTTAAGGATCACTGCAAATGTTTTGCGCGGCGATCAAATAGGTAGTTAGGCATTTTTTGTCATATTAGGTTCATTTCTGTTTGACGAATTGCCGAAAACTCCTACCTATTGAATATATAATCCTTTGTTGAAGTACCCTATTTTTTTATTTATTAGTTATCTTTAAATATTAAGCATTGCCAATCCATGTATCGATCAAATAGGTAGTTAGTTAATTTTACCTTCTTAAAGTCATTTCTACTCGAAGAACCTTAGGAAAATTGCGACTTTTGTATAGATAACACTATGTTGATGTATGATCATTTTTTTTATTAATTATTATGCTTCAAATAATAGCTAGAGTCAAGTTAAGGATCACTGCAAATGTTTTACGCGACGATCAAATAGGTAGTTAGGCATTTTTCGTCATATTTTGGTCATTTCTGTTTGACGAATGGCCGAAAACTCCTACATATTGAATATATAATCTTTTGTTGAAGTATCCTTATTTTTTATTTATTAGTTATCTTGAAATTTTAAGCATTGTCAATCCATGTATCGATCAAATAGGTAGTTAGTTAATTTTACCTTCTTAAAGTCTTTTCTACTCAAAGAACCTTAGGAAAATTGCGACTTTTGTATAGATAACATTAAGTTGATGTATGATCATTTTTTTATTTATTATTACGCTTCAAATAATAGCTAGAGTCAAGTTAAGGATCACTGCAAATGTTTTGCGCGGCGATCAAATAGGTAGTTAGGCATTTTTTGTCATATTATGCTCATTTCTATTTGACGAATTGCCAAAAACTCCCACCTATTGAATATATATTCCTTTGTTGAAGTACCCTATTTTTTTATATATTAGTTATCTTTAAATATTAAGCATTGCCAATCCATGTATCGATCAAATAGGTAGTTAGTTAATTTTACCTTCTTAAAGTCATTTCTACTCGAAGAACCTTAGGAAAATTGCGACTTTTGCGTAGATAACACTATGTTGATGTATGATCATTTTTTTATTAATTATTATGCTTCAAATAATAGCTAGAGTCAAGTTAAGGATCACTGCAAATGTTTTGCGCTGCGATCAAATAGGTAGTTAGGCATTTTTTGTCATATTTTGCACATTTCTGTTTGACGAATTGCCGAAAACTCCTACATATTGAATATATAATCCTTTGTTGAAGTATCCTTATTTTTTATTTATTAGTTATCTTGAAATTTTAAGCATTGTCAATCCATGTATCGATCAAATAGGTAGTTAGTTAATTTTACCTTCTTAAAGTCATTTCTACTCGAAGAACCTTAGGAAAATTGCGACTTTTGCATAGATAACACTATGTTGATGTATGATCATTTTTTTATTAATTATTATGCTTCAAATAATAGCTAGAGTCAAGTTAAGGATCACTGCAAATGTTTTGCGCTGCGATCAAATAGGTAGTTAGGCATTTTTTGTCATATTTTGCTCATTTCTGTTTGACGAATTGCCGAAAACTCCTACCTATTGAATATATAATCCTTTGTTGAAGTACCCTATTTTTTTATTTATTAGTTATCTTTAAATATTAAGTATTGCCAATCCATGTATCGATCAAATAGGTAGTTAGTTAATTTTACCTTCTTAAAGTCATTTCTACTCCAAGAACCTTAGGAAAATTGTGACTTTTGTATAGATAACACTATGTTGATGTATGAGCATTTTTTATTTATTATTACGCTTCAAATAATAGCTAGTGTCAAGTTAAGGATCACTGCAAATGTTTTGCGCGGCGATCAAATAGGTAGTTAGGCATTTTTTGTCATATTATGCTTATTTCTGTTTGACGAATTGCCGAAAACTCCTATCTATTGAATATATAATCCTTTGTTGAAGTACCCTATTTATTTATTTATTAGTTATCTTTAAATATTAAGCATTGCCAATCCATGTATCGATCAAATAGGTAGTTAGTTAATTTGACCTTCTTAAAGTCATTTCTACTCGAAGAACCTTAGGAAAATTGTGACTTTTGTATAGATAACACTATGTTGATGTATAATCATTTTTTTATTTGTTATTACGCTTCAAATAATAGCTAGAGTCAAGTTAAGGATCACTGCAAATGTTTTGCGCGGCGATCAAATAGGTAGTTAGGCATTTTTTGTCATATTAGGTTCATTTCTGTTTGACGAATTGCCGAAAACTCCTACCTATTGAATATATAATCCTTTGTTGAAGTACCCTATTTTTTTATTTATTAGTTATCTTTAAATATTAAGCATTGCCAATCCATGTATCGATCAAATAGGTAGTTAGTTAATTTTACCTTCTTAAAGTCATTTCTACTCGAAGAACCTTAGGAAAATTGCGACTTTTGTATAGATAACACTATGTTGATGTATGATCATTTTTTTATTAATTATTATGCTTCAAATAATAGCTAGAGTCAAGTTAAGGATCACTGCAAATGTTTTACGCGACGATCAAATAGGTAGTTAGGCATTTTTCGTCATATTTTGGTCATTTCTGTTTGACGAATTGCCGAAAACTCCTACATATTGAATATATAATCTTTTGTTGAAGTATCCTTATTTTTTATTTATTAGTTATCTTGAAATTTTAAGCATTGTCAATCCATGTATCGATCAAATAGGTAGTTAGTTAATTTTACCTTCTTAAAGTCTTTTCTACTCAAAGAACCTTAGGAAAATTGCGACTTTTGTATAGATAACATTAAGTTGATGTATGATCATTTTTTTATTTATTATTACGCTTCAAATAATAGCTAGAGTCAAGTTATGGATCACTGCAAATGTTTTGCGCGGCGATCAAATAGGTAGTTAGGCATTTTTTGTCATATTATGCTCATTTCTATTTGACGAATTGCCAAAAACTCCCACCTATTGAATATATATTCCTTTGTTGAAGTACCCTATTTTTTATATATTAGTTATCTTTAAATATTAAGCATTGCCAATCCATGTATCGATCAAATAGGTAGTTAGTTAATTTTACCTTCTTAAAGTCATTTCTACTCGAAGAACCTTAGGAAAATTGCGACTTTTGCATAGATAACACTATGTTGATGTATGATCATTTTTTTATTAATTATTATGCTTCAAATAATAGCTAGAGTCAAGTTAAGGATCACTGCAAATGTTTTGCGCTGCGATCAAATAGGTAGTTAGGCATTTTTTGTCATATTTTGCACATTTCTGTTTGACGAATTGCCGAAAACTCCTACATATTGAATATATAATCCTTTGTTGAATTATCCTTATTTTTTATTTATTAGTTATCTTGAAATTTTAAGCATTGTCAATCCATGTATCGATCAAATAGGTAGTTAGTTAATTTTACCTTCTTAAAGTCATTTCTACTCGAAGAACCTTAGGAAAATTGCGACTTTTGCATAGATAACACTATGTTGATGTATGATCATTTTTTTATTAATAATTATGCTTCAAATAATAGCTAGAGTCAAGTTAAGGATCACTGCAAATGTTTTGCGCTGCGATCAAATAGGTAGTTAGGCATTTTTTGTCATATTTTGCTCATTTCTGTTTGACGAATGGCCGAAAACTCCTACATATTGAATATATAATCCTTTGTTGAAGTATCCTTATTTTTTATTTATTAGTTATCTTGAAATTTTAAGCATTGTCAATCCATGTATCGATCAAATAGGTAGTTAGTTAATTTTACCTTCTTAAAGTCATTTCTACTCGAAGAACCTTAGGAAAATTGTGACTTTTGTATAGATAACAATATGTTGATGTATGATCATTTTTTTATTAACTATTATGCTTCAAATAATAGCTTGAGTCAAGTTAAAGATCACTGCAAATGTTTTGCGCGGCGATCAAATAGGTAGTTATGCATTTTTTGTCATATTTTGCTCATTTCTGTTTGACGAATGGCCGAAAACTCCTACATATTGAATATATAATCTTTTGTTGAAGTATCCTTATTTTTTATTTATTAGTTATCTTGAAATTTTAAGCATTGTCAATCCATGTATCGATCAAATAGGTAGTTAGTTAATTTTACCTTCTTAAAGTCTTTTCTACTCAAAGAACCTTAGGAAAATTGCGACTTTTGTATAGATAACATTAAGTTGATGTATGATCATTTTTTTATTTATTATTACGCTTCAAATAATAGCTAGAGTCAAGTTAAGGATCACTGCAAATGTTTTGCGCGGCGATCAAATAGGTAGTTAGGCATTTTTTGTCATATTATGCTCATTTCTATTTGACGAATTGCCAAAAACTCCCACCTATTGAATATATATTCCTTTGTTGAAGTACCCTATTTTTTTATATATTAGTTATCTTTAAATATTAAGCATTGCCAATCCATGTATCGATCAAATAGGTAGTTAGTTAATTTTACTTTCTTAAAGTCATTTCTACTCGAAGAACCTTAGGAAAATTGCGACTTTTGCATAGATAACACTATGTTGATGTATGATCATTTTTTTATTAATTATTATGCTTCAAATAATAGCTAGAGTCAAGTTAAGGATCACTGCAAATGTTTTGCGCTGCGATCAAATAGGTAGTTAGGCATTTTTTGTCATATTTTGCACATTTCTGTTTGACGAATTGCCGAAAACTCCTACATATTGAATATATAATCCTTTGTTGAAGTATCCTTATTTTTTATTTATTAGTTATCTTGAAATTTTAAGCATTGTCAATCCATGTATCGATCAAATAGGTAGTTAGTTAATTTTACCTTCTTAAAGTCATTTCTACTCGAAGAACCTTAGGAAAATTGCGACTTTTGCATAGATAACACTATGTTGATGTATGATCATTTTTTTATTAATTATTATGCTTCAAATAATAGCTAGAGTCAAGTTAAGGATCACTGCAAATGTTTTGCGCTGCGATCAAATAGGTAGTTAGGCATTTTTTGTCATATTTTGCTCATTTCTGTTTGACGAATTGCCGAAAACTCCTACCTATTGAATATATAATCCTTTGTTGAAGTACCCTATTTTTTTATTTATTAGTTATCTTTAAATATTAAGTATTGCCAATCCATGTATCGATCAAATAGGTAGTTAGTTAATTTTACCTTCTTAAAGTCATTTCTACTCCAAGAACCTTAGGAAAATTGTGACTTTTGTATAGATAACACTATGTTGATGTATGAGCATTTTTTATTTATTATTACGCTTCAAATAATAGCTAGTGTCAAGTTAAGGATCACTGCAAATGTTTTGCGCGGCGATCAAATAGGTAGTTAGGCATTTTTTGTCATATTATGCTCATTTCTGTTTGACGAATTGCCGAAAACTCCTATCTATTGAATATATAATCCTTTGTTGAAGTACCCTATTTTTTTTTTATTAGTTATTTTTAAATATTAAGCATTGCCAATCCATGTATCGATCAAATAGGTAGTTAGTAAATTTGACCTTCTTAAAGTCATTTCTACTCGAAGAACCTTAGGAAAATTGTGACTTTTGTATAGATAACACTATGTTGATGTATAATCATTTTTTTATTTGTTATTACGCTTCAAATAATAGCTAGAGTCAAGTTAAGGATCACTGCAAATGTTTTGCGCGGCGATCAAATAGGTAGTTAGGCATTTTTTGTCATATTAGGTTCATTTCTGTTTGACGAATTGCCGAAAACTCCTACCTATTGAATATATAATCCTTTGTTGAAGTACCCTATTTTTTTATTTATTAGTTATCTTTAAATATTAAGCATTGCCAATCCATGTATCGATCAAATAGGTAGTTAGTTAATTTTACCTTCTTAAAGTCATTTCTACTCGAAGAACCTTAGGAAAATTGCGACTTTTGTATAGATAACACTATGTTGATGTATGATCATTTTTTTATTAATTATTATGCTTCAAATAATAGCTAGAGGCAAGTTAAGGATCACTGCAAATGTTTTACGCGACGATCAAATAGGTAGTTAGGCATTTTTCGTCATATTTTGGTCATTTCTGTTTGACGAATTGCCGAAAACTCCTACATATTGAATATATAATCTTTTGTTGAAGTATCCTTATTTTTTATTTATTAGTTATCTTTAAATTTTAAGCATTGTCAATCCATGTATCGATCAAATAGGTAGTTAGTTAATTTTACCTTCTTAAAGTCTTTTCTACTAAAAGAACCTTAGGAAAATTGCGACTTTTGTATAGATAACATTAAGTTGATGTATGATCATTTTTTTATTTATTATTACGCTTCAAATAATAGCTAGAGTCAAGTTAAGGATCACTGCAAATGTTTTGCGCGGCGATCAAATAGGTAGTTAGGCATTTTTTGTCATATTATGCTCATTTCTATTTGACGAATTGCCAAAAACTCCCACCTATTGAATATATATTCCTTTGTTGAAGTACCCTATTTTTTTATATATTAGTTATCTTTAAATATTAAGCATTGCCAATCCATGTATCGATCAAATAGGTAGTTAGTTAATTTTACCTTCTTAAAGTCATTTCTACTCGAAGAACCTTAGGAAAATTGCGACTTTTGCATAGATAACACTATGTTGATGTATGATCATTTTTTTATTAATTATTATGCTTCAAATAATAGCTAGAGTCAAGTTAAGGATCACTGCAAATGTTTTGCGCTGCGATCAAATAGGTAGTTAGGCATTTTTTGTCATATTTTGCACATTTCTGTTTGACGAATTGCCGAAAACTCCTACATATTGAATATATAATCCTTTGTTGAAGTATCCTTATTTTTTATTTATTAGTTATCTTGAAATTTTAAGCATTGTCAATCCATGTATCGATCAAATAGGTAGTTAGTTAATTTTACCTTCTTAAAGTCATTTCTACTCGAAGAACCTTAGGAAAATTGCGACTTTTGCATAGATAACACTATGTTGATGTATGATCATTTTTTTATTAATTATTATGCTTCAAATAATAGCTAGAGTCAAGTTAAGGATCACTGCAAATGTTTTGCGCTGCGATCAAATAGGTAGTTAGGCATTTTTTGTCATATTTTGCTCATTTCTGTTTGACGAATGGCCGAAAACTCCTACATATTGAATATATAATCCTTTGTTGAAGTATCCTTATTTTTTATTTATTAGTTATCTTGAAATTTTAAGCATTGTCAATCCATGTATCGATCAAATAGGTAGTTAGTTAATTTTACCTTCTTAAAGTCATTTCTACTCGAAGAACCTTAGGAAAATTGTGACTTTTGTATAGATAACAATATGTTGATGTATGATCATTTTTTTATTAATTATTATGCTTCAAATAATAGCTAGAGTCAAGTTAAGGATCACTGCAAATGTTTTGCGCGGCGATCAAATAGGTAGTTATGCATTTTTTGTCATATTTTGCTCATTTCTGTTTGACGAATGGCCGAAAACTCCTACATATTGAATATATAATCCTTTGTTGAAGTATCCTTATTTTTTAGTTATTAGTTATCTTGAAATTTTAAGCATTGTCAATCCATGTATCGATCAAATAGGTAGTTAGTTAATTTTACCTTCTTAAAGTCATTTCTACTCGAAGAACGTTAGGAAAATTGTGACTTTTGTATAGATAACACTATGTTGATGTATGATCATTTTTTTATTTATTATTACGCTTCAAATAATAATTAGAGTCAAGTTAAGGATCACTGCAAATGTTTTGCGCGGCGATCAAATAGGTAGTTAGGCATTTGTTGTCATATTATGCTCATTTTTGTTTGACGAATTGCCGAAAACTCCTACCAATTGAATATATAATCCTTTGTTGAAGTACCCTAATTTTTTATTTATTACTTATCTTTAAATATTAAGCATTGCCAATCCATGTATCGATCAGATATGTAGTTAGTTAATTTGACCTTTTTAAGTCATTTCTACTCGAAGAACCTTAGGAAAATTGCGACTTTTGTATAGATAACACTATGTTGATGTATGATCATTTTTTTATTAATTATTACGCTTCAAACAATAGCTAGAGTCAAGTTAAGGATCACTGCAAATGTTTTGCGCGGCGATCAAATAGGTAGTTAGGCATTTGTTGTCATATTATGCTCATTTCTGTTTGACGAATTACCGAAAACTCCTACCTATTGAATATATAATCCTTTGTTGAAGTATCCTTATTTTTTATTTATTAGTTATCTTGAAATTTTAAGCATTGTCAATCCATGTATCGATCAAATAGGTAGTTAGTTAATTTTACCTTCTTAAAGTCATTTCTACTCGAAGAACCTTAGGAAAATTGCGACTTTTGCATAGATAACACTATGTTGATGTATGATCATTTTTTTATTAATTATTATGCTTCAAATAATAGCTAGAGTCAAGTTAAGGATCACTGCAAATGTTTTGCGCTGCGATCAAATAGGTAGTTAGGCATTTTTTGTCATATTTTGCTCATTTCTGTTTGACGAATGGCCGAAAACTCCTACATATTGAATATATAATCCTTTGTTGAAGTATCCTTATTTTTTATTTATTAGTTATCTTGAAATTTTAAGCATTGTCAATCCATGTATCGATCAAATAGGTAGTTAGTTAATTTTACCTTCTTAAAGTCATTTCTACTCGAAGAACCTTAGGAAAATTGTGACTTTTGTATAGATAACAATATGTTGATGTATGATCATTTTTTTATTAATTATTATGCTTCAAATAATAGCTAGAGACAAGTTAAGGATCACTGCAAATGTTTT
The DNA here is from genome assembly GCA_021437785.1 of Rhodomyrtus psidioides. Taxonomy (NCBI): domain Eukaryota; kingdom Viridiplantae; phylum Streptophyta; class Magnoliopsida; order Myrtales; family Myrtaceae; genus Rhodomyrtus; species Rhodomyrtus psidioides. The sequence goes on along the minus strand of JAILYB010000062.1, from coordinate 4,022,359 downwards.
GCGCGGCGATCAAATAGGTAGTTATGCATTTTTTGTCATATTTTGCTCATTTCTGTTTGACGAATGGCCGAAAACTCCTACATATTGAATATATAATCCTTTGTTGAAGTATCCTTATTTTTTATTTATTAGTTATCTTGAAATTTTAAGCATTGTCAATCCATGTATCGATCAAATAGGTAGTTAGTTAATTTTACCTTCTTAAAGTCATTTCTACTCGAAGAACCTTAGGAAAATTGCGACTTTTGTATAGATAACACTATGTTGATGTATGATCAATTTTTTATTAATTATTACGCTTCAAACAATAGCTAGAGTCAAGTTAAGGATCTCTGCAAATGTTTTGCGCGGCGATCAAATAGGTAGTTAGGCATTTGTTGTCATATTATGCTCATTTCTGTTTGACGAATTACCGAAAACTCCTACCTATTGAATATATAATCCTTTGTTGAAGTATCCTAATTTTTTATTTATTAGTTATCTTGAAATTTTAAGCATTGTTAATCCATGTATCGATCAAATAGGTAATTAGTTAATTTTACCTTCTTAAAGTTATTTCTACTCGAAAAACATTAGGAAAATTGTGACTTTTGTATAGATAACACTATGTTGATGTATAATCATTTCATTATTTATTATTACGCTTCAAATAATAGCTAGAGTCAAGTTAAGGATCACTGCAAATGTTTTGCGCGGCGATCAAATAGGTAGTTAGGCATTTTTTGTCATATTAGGCTCATTTCTGTTTGACGAATTGCCGAAAACTCCTACCTATAGAATATATAATCCTTTGTTGAAGTACGCTATTTTTTTATTTATTAGTTATCTTTAAATATTAAGCATTGCCAATCCATGTATCGATCAAATAGGTAGTTAGTTAATTTTACCTTCTTAAAGTCATTTCTACTCGAAGAACCTTTGGAAAATTGCGACTTTTGTATAGATAACAATATGTTGATGTAAGATCATTTTTTTATTAATTATTATGCTTCAAATAATAGCTAGAGTCAAGTTAAGGATCACTGCAAATGTTTTGCGCGGCGATCAAATAGGTAGTTAGGCATTTTTTGTCATATTTTGCTCATTTCTGTTTGACGAATTGCCGAAAATTCCTACATATTGAATATATAATCTTTTGTTGAAGTATCCTTATTTTTTATTTATTAGCTATCTTGAAATTTTAAACATTGTCAATCCATGTATCGATCAAATAGGTAGTCAGTTAATTTTACCTTCTTAAAGTGATTTCTACTCAAAGAACCTTAGGAAAATTGCGACTTTTGTATAGATAACACTATGTTGATGTATGATCATTTTTTTATTTATTATTACGCTTCAAATAATAATTAGAGTCAAGTTAAGGATCACTGCAAATGTTTTGCGCGGCGATCAAATAGGTAGTTAGGCATTTTTTGTCATATTATGCACATTTCTGTTTGACGAATTGCCGAAAACTCCTACCTATTGAATATATAATCCTTTGTTGAAGTACCCTAATTTTTTATTTATTAGTTATCTTTAAATATTAAGCATTGCCAATCCATGTATCGATTAGATATGTAGTTAGTTAATTTGACCTTTTTAAGTCATTTCTACTCGAAGAACCTTAGGAAAATTGCGACTTTTGTATAGATAACACTATGTTGATGTATAATCATTTTTTTTATTAATTATTACGTTTCAAATAATAGCTAGAGTCAAGTTAAGGATCACTGCAAATGTTTTGCGCGGTGATCAAATATGTAATTTGGCATTTTTTGTCATATTTTTTTCATTTCTGTTTGACGAATTATCGAAAACTCCTACCTATTGAATATATAATCCTTTGTTGAAGTATCCTAATTTTTTATTTATTAGTTATCTTGAAATTTTAAGCATTGGCAATCCATGTATCAATCAAATAGGTAGTTAGTTAATTTTACCTTCTTAAAGTCATTTCTACTCGAAAAACTTTAGGAAAATTGTGACTTTTGTATAGATAACACTATGTTGATGTATAATCATTTTATTATTTATTATTACGCTTCAAACAATAGCTAGAGTCAAGTTAAGGATCACTGCAAATGTTTTGCGCGGCGATCAAATAGGTAGTTAGGCATTTTTTGTCATATTAGGCTCATTTCTGTTTGACGAATTGCCGAAAACTCCTACCTATTGAATATATAATCCTTTGTTGAAGTACCCTATTTTTTATTTATTAGTTATCTTTAAATATTAAGCATTGCCAATCCATGTATCGATCAAATAGGTAGTTACTTAATTTTACCTTCTTAAAGTCATTTCTACTCCAAGAACCTTAGGAAAATTGTGACTTTTGTATAGATAACACTATGTTGATGTATGATCATTTTTTATTTATTATTACGCTTCAAATAATAGCTAGAGTCAAGTTTAGGATCACTGCAAATGTTTTGCGCGGCGATCAAATAGGTAGTTAGGCATTTTTTGTCATATTATGCTCATTTCTGTTTGACGAATTGCCGAAAACTCCTACCTATTGAATATATAATCCTTTGTTGAAGTACCCTATTTTTTTATTTATTAGTTATCTTTAAATATTAAGCATTGCCAATCCATGTATTGATCAAATAGGTAGTTAGTTAATTTTACCTTCTTAAAGTCATTTCTACTCGAAGAACCTTTGGAAAATTGCGACTTTTGTATAGATAACACTATGTTGATGTATGATCATTTTTTTATTAATTATTATGCTTCAAATAATAGCTAGAGTCAAGTTAAGGATCACTGCAAATGTTTTGCGCGGCGATCAAATAGGTAGTTAGGCATTTTTTGTCATATTTTGCTCATTTCTGTTTGACGAATTGCCGAAAACTCCCACCTATTGAATATATAATCCTTTGTTTAAGTACCCTAATTTTTTATTTATTAGTTTTCTTGAAATATTAAGCATTGTCAATCCATGTATCGATCAAATAGGTAGTTAGTTAATTTTACCTTCTTAAAGTCTTTTCTACTCAAAGAACCTTAGGAAAATTGCAACTTTTGTATAGATAACACTATGTTGATGTATGATAATTTTTTTTAATTATTATTACGCTTCAAATAATAATTAGAGTCAAGTTAAGGGTCACTGCAAATGTTTTGCGCGGCGATCAAATAGGTAGTTAGGCATTTTTTGTCATATTATGCTCATTTCTGTGTGACGAATTGCCGAAAACTCCTACCTATTGAATATATAATCCTTTGTTGAAGTACCCTAATTTTTTATTTATTAGTTATCTTTAAATATTAAGCATTGCCAATCCATGTATCGATCAAATAGGTAGTTAGTTAATTTGACCTTCTTAAAGTCATTTCTACTCGAAAAACCTTAGGAAAATTGTGACTTTTGTATAGATAACACTATGTTGATGTATAATCATTTTTTTATTTATTATTACGCTTCAAATAATAACTAGAGTCAAGTTAAGGATCACTGCAAATGTTTTGCGCGGCGATCAAATAGGTAGTTAGGCATTTTTTGTCATATTAGCCGCATTTCTGTTTGACGAATTGCCAAAAACTCCCACCTATTGAATATATATTCCTTTGTTGAAGTACCCTATTTTTTTATTTATTAGTTATCTTTAAATATTAAGCATTGCCAATCCATGTATCGATCAAATAGGTAGTTAGTTAATTTTACCTTCTTAAAGTCATTTCTACTCGAAGAACCTTAGGAAAATTGCGACTTTTGCTTAGATAACACTATGCTGATGTATGATCATTTTTTTATTAATTATTACGCTTCAAATAATAGTTAGAGTCAAGTTAAGGATCACTGCAAATGTTTTGCGCGGCGATCAAATAGGTAGTTAGGCATTTTTTGTCATATTTTGCTCATTTCTGTTAGATGAATTGCCGAAAACTCCTACATATTGAATATATAATCTTTTGTTGAAGTATCCTTATTTTTTATTTATTAGTTATCTTAAAATTTTAAGCATTGTCAATCCATGTATCGATCAAATAGGTTGTTAGTTAATTTGACCTTCTTAAAGTCATTTCTACTCGAAGAACCTTAGGAAAATTGTGACTTTTGTATAGATAACACTATGTTGATGTATGATCATTTTTTTATTAATTATTGTGCTTCAAATAATAGCTAGAGTCAAGTTAAGGATCACTGCAAATGTTTTGCGCGGCGATCAAATAGGTAGTTACGCATTTTTTGTCATATTTTGCTCATTTCTGTTTGACAAATTGCCGAAAACTCCTACATATTGAATATATAATCTTTTGTTGAAGTATCCTTATTTTTTATTTATTAGTTATCTTGAAATTTTAAGCATTGTCAATCCATGTATCGATCAAATAGGTAGTTAGTTAATTTTACCTTCTTAAAGTCATTTCTACTCAAAGAACCTTAGGAAAATTGCGACTTTTGTATAGATAACACTATGTTGATGTATGATAATTTTTTTATTTATTATTACGCTTCAAATAATAATTAGAGTGAAGTTAAGGATCACTGCAAATGTTTTGCGCGGCGATCAAATAGGTAGTTAGGCATTTGTTGTCATATTATGCTCATTTTTGTTTGACGAATTGCCGAAAACTCCTACCAATTGAATATATAATCCTTTGTTGAAGTACCCTAATTTTTTATTTATTAGTTATCTTTAAATATTAAGCATTGCCAATCCATGTATCGATCAGATATGTAGTTAGTTAATTTGACCTTTTTAAGTCATTTCTACTCGAAGAACCTTAGGAAAATTGCGACTTTTGTATAGATAACACTATGTTGATGTATGATCATTTTTTTATTAATTATTACGCTTCAAATAATAGCTAGAGTCAAGTTAAGGATCACTGCAAATGTTTTGCGCGGTGATCAAATATGTAATTAGGCATTTTTTTGTCATATTTTGCTCATTTCTGTTTGACGAATTACCGAAAACTCCTACCTATTGAATATATAATCCTTTGTTGAAGTATCCTAATTTTTTATTTATTAGTTATCTTGAAATTTTAAGCATTTTCAATCCATGTATCGATCAAATAGGTAATTAGTTAATTTTACCTTCTTAAAGTTATTTCTACTCGAAAAACATTAGGAAAATTGCGACTTTTGTATAGATAACACTATGTTGATGTATAATCATTTTATTATTTATTATTACGCTTCAAATAATAGCTAGAGTCAAGTTAAGGATCACTGCAAATGTTTTGCGCGGCAATCAAATAGGTAGTTAGGCATTTTTTTGTCATATTAGGCTCATTTCTGTTTGACGAATTGCCGAAAACTCCTACCTATTGAATATATAATCCTTTGTTGAAGTACCCTATTTTTTTTATTTATTAGTTATCTTTAAATATTAAGCATTGCCAATCCATGTATCGATCAAATAGGTAGTTAGTTAATTTTACCTTCTTGAAGTCATTTCTACTCCAAGAACCATAGGAAAATTGTGACTTTTGTATAGATAACACTATGTTGATGTATGATCATTTTTAATTTATTATTACGCTTCAAATAATAGCTAGAGTCAAGTTCAGGATCACTGCAAATGTTTTGCGCGGCGATCAAATAGGTAGTTAGGCATTTTTTGTCATATTATGCTCATTTCTGTTTGACGAATTGCCGAAAACTCCTACCTATTGAATATATAATCATTTGTTGAAGTACGCTATTTTTTATTTATTAGTTATCTTTAAATATTAAGCATTGCCAATCCATGTATTGATCAAATAGGTAGTTAGTTAATTTTACCCTCTTAAAGTCATTTCTACTCGAAGAATTTTTGGAAAATTGCGACTTTTGTATAGATAACACTATGTTGATGTATGATCATTTTTTTATTAATTATTATGCTTCAAATAATAGCTCGAGTCAAGTTAAGGATCACTGCAAATGTTTTGCGCGGCGATCAAATAGGTAGTTAGGCATTTTTTGTCATATTTTGCTCATTTCTGTTTGACGAATTGCCGAAAATTCCTACATATTGAATATATAATCTTTTGTTGAAGTATCCTTATTTTTTATTTATTAGCTATCTTGAAATTTTAAGCATTGTCAATCCATGTATCGAACAAATAGGTAATTAGTTAATTTTACCTTCTTAAAGTTATTTCTACTCGAAAAACATTAGGAAAATTGCGACTTTTGTATAGATAACACTATGTTGATGTATAATCATTTTATTATTTATTATTAAGCTTCAAATAATAGCTAGAGTCAAGTTAAGGATCACTGCAAATGTTTTGCGCGGCGATCAAATAGGTAGTTAGGCATTTTTTGTCATATTATGCTCATTTCTGTTTGACGAATTGCCGAAAACTCCTACCTATTGAATATATAATCCTTTGTTGAAGTACCCTAATTTTTTATTTATTAGTTATCTTTAAATATTAAGCATTGCCAATCCATGTATCGATTAGATATGTAGTTAGTTAATTTGACCTTTTTAAGTCATTTCTACTCGAAGAACGTTAGGAAAATTGCGACTTTTGTATAGATAACACTATGTTGATGTATAATCATTTTTTTATTAATTATTACGTTTCAAATAATAGCTAGAGTCAAGTTAAGGATCACTGCAAATGTTTTGCGCGGTGATCAAATATGTAATTTGGCATTTTTTGTCATATTTTTTTCATTTCTGTTTGACGAATTACCGAAAACTCCTACCTATTGAATATATAATCCTTTGTTGAAGTATCCTTATTTTTTATTTATTAGTTATCTTGAAATTTTAAGCATTGTCAATCCATGTATCGATCAAATAGGTAGTTAGTTAATTTTACCTTCTTAAAGTCATTTCTACTCGAAAAACTTTAGAAAAATTGCGACTTTTGTATAGATAACACTATGTTGATGTATGATCATTTTTTATTTATTAATACGCTTCAAATAATAGCTAGAGTCAAGTTAAGGATCACTGCAAATGTTTTGCGCGGCGATCAAATAGGTAGTTAGGCATTTTTTGTCATATTATGCTCATTTCTGTTTGACGAATTGCCGAAAACTCCTACCTATTGAATATATAATCCTTTGTTGAAGTACCCTATTTTTTTATTTATTAGTTATCTTTAAATATTAAGCATTGCCAATCCACGTATTGATCAAATAGGTAGTTAGTTAATTTTACCTTCTTAAAGTCATTTCTACTCGAAGAACCTTTGGAAAATTGCGACTTCTGTATAGATAACACTATGTTGATGTATGATCATTTTTTTATTAATTATTATGCTTCAAATAATAGCTAGAGTCAAGTTAAGGATCACTGCAAATGTTTTGCGCGGCGATCAAATAGGTAGTTAGGCATTTTTTGTCATATTTTGCTCATTTCTGTTTGACGAATTGCCGAAAACTCCTACATATTGAATATATAATCTTTTGTTGAAGTATCCTTATTTTTTATTTATTAGCTATCTTGAAATTTTAAGCATTGTCAATCCATGTATCGATCAAATAGGTAGTTAGTCAATTTTACCTTCTTAAAGTCTTTTCTACTCAAAGAACGTTAGGAAAATTGCGACTTTTGTATAGATAACACTATGTTGATGTATGATAATTTTTTTATTTATTATTACGCTTCAAATAATAATTAGAGTCAAGTTAAGGGTCACTGCAAATGTTTTGCGCGGCGATCAAATAGGTAGTTAGGCATTTTTTGTCATATTATGCTCATTTCTGTTTGACGAATTGCCGAAAACTCCTACCTATTGAATATATGATCCTTTGTTGAAGTACCCTAATTTTTTATTTATTAGTTATCTTTAAATATTAAGCATTGCCAATCCATGTATCGATCAAATAGGTAGTTAGTTAATTTGACCTTCTTAAAGTCATTTCTACTCGAAGAACCTTAGGAAAATTGCGACTTTTGTATAGATAACACTATGTTGATGTATGATCATTTTTTTATTAATTATTATGCTTCAAATAATAGCTAGAGTCAAGTTAAGGATCACTGCAAATGTTTTGCGCGGCGATCAAATAGGTAGTTAGGCATTTTTTGTCATATTTTGCTCATTTCTCTTTGACGAATTGTCGAAAACTCCTACATATTGAATATATAATCTTTTGTTGAAGTATCCTTATTTTTTATTTATTAGTTATCTTGAAATTTTAAGCATTGTCAATTCATGTATCGATCAAATAGGTAGTTAGTTAATTTTACCTTCTTAAAGTCTTTTCTACTCAAAGAACCTTAGGAAAATTGCGACTTTTGTATAGATAACACTATGTTGATGTATGATAATTTTTTTATTTATTATTACGCTTCAAATAATAATTAGAGTCAAGTTAAGGATCACTGCAAATGTTTTGCGCGGCGATCAAATTGGTAGTTTGGCATTGTTTGTTATATTATGCTCATTTCTGTTTGACGAATTGCCGAAAACTCCTACCTATTGAATATATAATCCCTTGTTGAAGTACCCTAATTTTTTATTTATTAGTTATCTTTAAATATTAAGCATTTCCAATCCATGTATCGATCAAATAGGTAGTTAGTTAATTTGACCTTCTTAAAGTCATTTCTACTCGAAGAACCTTAGGAAAATTGTGACTTTTGTATAGATAACACTATGTTGATGTATGATCATTTTTTTATTAATTATTGTGCTTCAAATAATAGCTAGAGTCAAGTTAAGGATCACTGCAAATGTTTTGCGCGGCGATCAAATAGGTAGTTACGCATTTTTTGTCATATTTTGCACATTTCTGTTTGACAAATTGCCGAAAACTCCTACATATTGAATATATAATCTTTTGTTGAAGTATCCTTATTTTTTATTTATTAGTTATCTTGAAATTTTAAGCATTGTCAATCCATGTATCGATCAAATAGGTAGTTAGTTAATTTTACCTTCTTAAAGTCATTTCTACTCAAAGAACCTTAGGAAAATTGCGACTTTTGTATAGATAACACTATGTTGATGTATGATAATTTTTTTATTTATTATTACGCTTCAAATAATAATTAGAGTGAAGTTAAGGATCACTGCAAATGTTTTGTGCGGCGATCAAATAGGTAGTTAGGCATTTGTTGTCATATTATGCTCATTTTTGTTTGACGAATTGCCGAAAACTCCTACCAATTGAATATATAATCCTTTGTTGAAGTACCCTAATTTTTTATTTATTAGTTATCTTTAAATATTAAGCATTGCCAATCCATGTATCGATCAGATATGTAGTTAGTTAATTTGACCTTTTTAAGTCATTTCTACTCGAAGAACCTTAGGAAAATTGCGACTTTTGTATAGATAACACTATGTTGATGTATGATCATTTTTTTATTAATTATTACGCTTCAAATAATAGCTAGAGTCAAGTTAAGGATCACTGCAAATGTTTTGCGCGGTGATCAAATATGTAATTAGGCATTTTTTGTCATATTTTGCTCATTTCTGTTTGACGAATTACCGAAAACTCCTACCTATTGAATATATAATCCTTTGTTGAAGTATCCTAATTTTTTATTTATTAGTTATCTTGAAATTTTAAGCATTGTCAATCCATGTATCGATCAAATAGGTAATTAGTTAATTTTACCTTCTTAAAGTTATTTCTACTCGAAAAACATTAGGAAAATTACGACTTTTGTATAGATAACACTATGTTGATGTATAATCATTTTATTATTTATTATTACGCTTCAAATAATAGCTAGAGTCAAGTTAAGGATCACTGCAAATGTTTTGCGCGGCGATCAAATAGGTAGTTAGGCATTTTTTGTCATATTAGGCTCATTTCTGTTTGACGAATTGCCGAAAACTCCTACCTATTGAATATATAATCCTTTGTTGAAGTACCCTATTTTTTTAATTATTAGTTATCTTTAAATATTAAGCATTGCCAATCCATGTATCGATCAAATAGGTAGTTAGTTAATTTTACCTTCTTGAAGTCATTTCTACTCCAAGAACCATAGGAAAATTGTGACTTTTGTATAGATAACACTATGTTGATGTATGATCATTTTTTATTTATTATTACGCTTCAAATAATAGCTAGAGTCAAGTTCAGGATCACTGCAAATGTTTTGCGCGGCGATCAAATAGGTAGTTAGGCATTTTTTGTCATATTATGCTCATTTCTGTTTGACGAATTGCCGAAAACTCCTACCTATTGAATATATAATCCTTTGTTGAAGTACCCTATTTTTTATTTATTAGTTATCTTTAAATATTAAGCATTGCCAATCCATGTATTGATCAAATAGGTAGTTAGTTAATTTTACCCTCTTAAAGTCATTTCTACTCGAAGAACCTTTGGAAAATTGCGACTTTTGTATAGATAACACTATGTTGATGTATGATCATTTTTTTATTAATTATTATGCTTCAAATAATAGCTAGAGTCAAGTTAAGGATCACTGCAAATGTTTTGCGCGGCGATCAAATAGGTAGTTAGGCATTTTTTGTCATATTTTGCTCATTTCTGTCTGACGAATTGCCGAAAATTCCTACATATTGAATATATAATCTTTTGTTGAAGTATCCTTATTTTTTATTTATTAGCTATCTTGAAATTTTAAGCATTGTCAATCCATGTATCGAACAAATAGGTAATTAGTTAATTTTACCTTCTTAAAGTTATTTCTACTCGAAAAACATTAGGAAAATTGCGACTTTTGTATAGATAACACTATGTTGATGTATAATCATTTTATTATTTATTATTACGCTTCAAATAATAGCTAGAGTCAAGTTAAGGATCACTGCAAATGTTTTGCGCGGCGATCAAATAGGTAGTTAGGCATTTTTTGTCATATTATGCTCATTTCTGTTTGACGAATTGCCGAAAACTCCTACCTATTGAATATATAATCCTTTGTTGAAGTACCCTAATTTTTTATTTATTAGTTATCTTTAAAAATTAAGCATTGCCAATCCATGTATCGATTAGATATGTAGTTAGTTAATTTGACCTTTTTAAGTCATTTCTACTCGAAGAACGTTAGGAAAATTGCGACTTTTGTATAGATAACACTATGTTGATGTATAATCATTTTTTTATTAATTATTACGTTTCAAATAATAGCTAGAGTCAAGTTAAGGATCACTGCAAATGTTTTGCGCGGTGATCAAATATGTAATTTGGCATTTTTTGTCATATTTTTTTCATTTCTGTTTGACGAATTACCGAAAACTCCTACCTATTGAATATATAATCCTTTGTTGAAGTATCCTTATTTTTTATTTATTAGTTATCTTGAAATTTTAAGCATTGTCAATCCATGTATCGATCAAATAGGTAGTTAGTTAATTTTACCTTCTTAAAGTCATTTCTACTCGAAAAACTTTAGAAAAATTGCGACTTTTGTATAGATAACACTATGTTGATGTATGATCATTTTTTATTTATTAATACGCTTCAAATAATAGCTAGAGTCAAGTTAAGGATCACTGCAAATGTTTTGCGCGGCGATCAAATAGGTAGTTAGGCATTTTTTGTCATATTATGCTCATTTCTGTTTGACGAATTGCCGAAAACTCCTACCTATTGAATATATAATCCTTTGTTGAAGTACCCTATTTTTTTATTTATTAGTTATCTTTAAATATTAAGCATTGCCAATCCATGTATTGATCAAATAGGTAATTAGTTAATTTTACCTTCTTAAAGTCATTTCTACTCGAAGAACCTTTGGAAAATTGCGACTTCTGTATAGATAACACTATGTTGATGTATGATCATTTTTTTATTAATTATTATGCTTCAAATAATAGCTAGAGTCAAGTTAAGGATCACTGCAAATGTTTTGCGCGGCGATCAAATAGGTAGTTAGGCATTTTTTGTTATATTTTGCTCATTTCTGTTTGACGAATTGCCGAAAACTCCTACATATTGAATATATAATCTTTTGTTGAAGTATCCTTATTTTTTATTTATTAGCTATCTTGAAATTTTAAGCATTGTCAATCCATGTATCGATCAAATAGGTAGTTAGTCAATTTTACCTTCTTAAAGTCTTTTCTACTCAAAGAACCTTAGGAAAATTGCGACTTTTGTATAGATAACACTATGTTGATGTATGATAATTTTTTTATTTATTATTACGCTTCAAATAATAATTAGAGTCAAGTTAAGGGTCACTGCAAATGTTTTGCGCGGCGATCAAATAGGTAGTTAGGCATTTTTTGTCATATTATGCTCATTTCTGTTTGACGAATTGCCGAAAACTCCTACCTATTGAATATATGATCCTTTGTTGAAGTACCCTAATTTTTTATTTATTAGTTATCTTTAAATATTAAGCATTGCCAATCCATGTATCGATCAAATAGGTAGTTAGTTAATTTGACCTTCTTAAAGTCATTTCTACTCGAAGAACCTTAGGAAAATTGTGACTTTTGTATAGATAACACTATGTTGATGTATGATCATTTTTTATTTATTATTACGCTTCAAATAATAGCTAGAGTCAAGTTAAGGATCACTGCAAATGTTTTGCGCGGCGATCAAATAGGTAGTTTGGCATTTTTTGTCATATTATGCTCATTTATGTTTGACGAATTGCCGAAAACTCCTACCTATTGAATATATAATCCTTTGTTGAAGTACCCTATTTTTTTATTTATTAGTTATCTTTAAATATTAAGCATTGCCAATCCATGTATTGATCAAATAGGTAGTTAGTTAATTTGACCTTCTTAAAGTCATTTCTACTCGAAGAACCTTTGGAAAATTGCGACTTTTGTATAGATAACACTATGTTGATTTATGATCATTTTTTTATTAATTATTATGCTTCAAATAATAGCTAGAGTCAAGTTAAGGATCACTGCAAATGTTTTGCGCGGCGATCAAATAGGTAGTTAGGCATTTTTTGTCATATTTTGCTCATTTCTGTTTGACGAATTGTCGAAAACTCCTACATATTGAATATATAATCTTTTGTTGAAGTATCCTTATTTTTTATTTATTAGTTATCTTGAAATTTTAAGCATTGTCAATCCATGTATCGATCAAATAGGTAGTTAGTTAATTTTACCTTCTTAAAGTCTTTTCTACTCAAAAAACCTTAGGAAAATTGCGACTTTTGTATAGATAACACTATGTTGATGTATGATAATTTTTTTATTTATTATTACGCTTCAAATAATAATTAGAGTCAAGTTAAGGATCACTGCAAATGTTTTGCGCGGCGATCAAATTGGTAGTTTGGCATTGTTTGTTATATTATGCTCATTTCTGTTTGACGAATTGCCGAAAACTCCTACCTATTGAATATATAATCCCTTGTTGAAGTACCCTAATTTTTTATTTATTAGTTATCTTTAAATATTAAGCATTTCCAATCCATGTATCGATCAAATAGGTAGTTAGTTAATTTGACCTTCTTAAAGTCATTTCTACTCGAAGAACCTTAGGAAAATTGCGACTTTTGTATAGATAACACTATGTTGATGTATAATCATTTTTTTATTTATTATTACGCTTCAAATAATAGCTAGAGTCAAGTTAAGGATCACTGCAAATGTTTTGAGCGGCGATCAAATAGGTAGTTAGGCATTTTTTGTCATATTTTGCTCATTTCTGTTTGACGAATTGCCGAAAACTCCTACATATTGAATATATAATCTTTTGTTGAAGTATCCTTATTTTTTATTTATTAGCTATCTTGAAATTTTAAGCATTGTCAATCCATGTATCGATCAAATAGGTAGTTAGTTAATTTTACCTTCTTAAAGTCTTTTCTACTCAAAGAACCTTAGGAAAATTGCGACTTTTGTATAGATAACACTATGTTGATGTATGATAATTTTTTTATTTATTATTACGCTTCAAATAATAATTAGAGTCAAGTTAAGGGTCACTGCAAATGTTTTGCGCGGCGATCAAATAGGTAGTTAGGCATTTTTTGTCATATTATGCTCATTTCTGTTTGACGAATTGCCGAAAACTCCTACCTATTGAATATATAATCCTTTGTTGAAGTACCCTAATTTTTTATTTATTAGTTATCTTTAAATATTAAGCATTGCCAATCCATGTATCGATCAAATAGGTAGTTAGTTAATTTGACCTTCTTAAAGTCATTTCTACTCGAAGAACCTTAGGAAAATTGTGACTTTTGTATAGATAACACTATGTTGATGTATAATCATTTTTTTATTTATTATTACGCTTCAAATAATAGCTAGAGTCAAGTTAAGGATCACTGCAAATGTTTTGCGCGGCGATCAAATAGGTAGTTAGGCATTTTTTGTCATATTAGCCGCATTTCTGTTTGACGAATTGCCAAAAACTCCCACCTATTGAATATATATTCCTTTGTTGAAGTACCCTATTTTTTTATTTATTAGTTATCTTTAAATATTAAGCATTGCCAATCCATGTATCGATCAAATAGGTAGTTAGTTAATTTTACCTTCTTAAAGTCATTTCTACTTGAAGAAACTTAGGAAAATTGTGACTTTTGTATAGATAACTCTATGTTGATGTATGATCGTTTTTTTATTTATTATTACGCTTCAAATAATAGCTAGAGTCAAGTTAAGGATCACTGCAAATGTTTTGCGCGGCGATCAAATATGTAGTTAGGCATTTTTTGTCATATTATGCTCATTTCTCTTTGACGAATTGCCGAAAACTCCTACCGATTGAATATATAATCCTTTGTTGAAGTACCCTATTTTTTTATTTATTAGTTATCTTTAAATATTAAGCATTGCCAATCCATGTATCGATCAAATAGGTAGTTAGTTAATTTGACCTTCTTAAAGTCATTTCTACTCCAAGAACCTTAGGAAAATTGCGACTTTTGTATAGATAACACTATGTTGATGTATAATCATTTTTTTATTTATTATTACGCTTCAAATAATAGCTAGAGTCAAGTTAAGGATCACTGCAAATGTTTTGCGCGGCGATCAAATAGGTAGTGATGCGTTTTTTGTCATATTAGGCTCATTTCTGTTTGACGAATTGCCAAAAACTCCCACCTGTTGAATATATATTCCTTTGTTGAAGTACCCTATTTTTTTATATATTAGTTATCATTAAATATTAAGCATTGCCAATCCATGTATCGATAAAATAGGTAGTTAGTTAATTTTACCTTCTTAAAGTCATTTCTACTCGAAGAACCTTAGGAAAATTGCGACTTTTGCATAGATAACACTATGTTGATGTATGATCATTTTTTTATTAATTATTACGCTTCAAATAATAGTTAGAGTCAAGTTAAGGATCACTGCAAATATTTTGCGGGGCGATCAAATAGGTAGTTAGTTAATTTTACCTTCTTAAAGTCATTTCTACTCAAAGAACCGTAGGAAAATTGTGACTTTTGTATAGATAACACTATATTGATGTATGATAATTTTTTTATTTATTATTACGCTTCAAATAATAATTAGAGTCAAGTTAAGGATCACTGCAAATATTTTGCGGGGCGATCAAATAGGTAGTTAGGCATTTTTTGTCATATTTTGCTCATTTATGTTTGACGAATTGCCGAAAACTCCTACATATTGAATATATAATCTTTTGTTGAAGTATCCTTATTTTTTATTTATTAGTTATCTTGAAATTTTAAGCATTGTCAATCCATGTATCGATCAAATAGGTAGTTAGTTAATTTTACCTTCTTAAAGTCTTTTCTACTCAAAGAACCTTAGGAAAATTGCGACTTTTGTATAGATAACACTATGTTGATGTATGATAATTTTTTTATTTATTATTACGCTTCAAATAATAATTAGAGTCAAGTTAAAGATCACTGCTAATGTTTTGCGCGGCGATCAAATAGGTAGTTAGGCATTTTTTGTCATATTTTGCTCATTTCTGTTTGACGAATTGCCGAAAACTCCTACATATTGAATATATAATCCTTTGTTGAAGTATCCTTATTTTTTATTTATTAGTTATCTTGAAATTTTAAGCATTGTCAATCCATGTATCGATCAAATAGGTAGTTAGTTAATTTTACCTTCTTAAAGTCATTTCTACTCGAAGAACCTTAGGAAAATTGTGACTTTTGTATAGATAACACTATGTTGATGTATGATCATTTTTTATTAATTATTACGCTTCAAATAATGGCTAGAGTAAAGTTAAGGATCACTGCAAATGTTTTGCGCGGCGATCAAATAGGTAGTTAGGCATTTTTTGTCATATTAGGCTCATTTCTGTTTGACGAATTGCCAAAAACTCCCACCTATTGAATATATAATCCTTTGTTGAAGTACCCTATTTTTTTTATTTATTAGTTATCTTTAAATATTATGCATTGCCAATCCATGTATCGATCAAATAGGTAGTTATTTAATTTGACCTTCTTAAAGTCATTTCTACTCGAAGAACCTTAGGAAAATTGCGGCTTTTGTATAGATAACACTATGTTGATGTATGATCATTTTTTTATTAATTATTATGCTTCAAATAATAGCTAGAGTCAAGTTAAAGATCACTGCTAATGTTTTGCGCGGCGATCAAATAGGTAGTTAGGCATTTTTTGTCATATTTTGCTCATTTCTGTTTGACGAATTGCCGAAAACTCCTACATATTGAATATATAATCCTTTGTTGAAGTATCCTTATTTTTTATTTATTAGTTATCTTGAAATTTTAAGCATTGTCAATCCATGTATCGATCAAATAGGTAGTTAGTTAATTTTACCTTCTTAAAGTCATTTCTACTCGAAAAACCTTAGGAAAATTGCGACTTTTGTATAGATAACACTATGTTGATGTATAATCATTTTATTATTTATTATTACGCTTCAAATAATAGCTAGAGTCAAGTTAAGGATCATTGCAAATGTTTTGCGCGGCGATCAAATAGGTACTTAGGCATTTTTTGTCATAATTGGCTCATTTCTGTTTGACGAATTGCCGAAAACTCCCACCTATTGAATATATAATCCTTTGTTGCAGTACCCTAATTTTTTATTTATTAGTTTTCTTGAAATATTAAGCATTGTCAATCCATGTATCGATCAAATAGGTTGTTAGTTAATTTGACCTTCTTAAGGTCTTTTCTACTCGAAGAACCTTAGGAAAATTGCGACTTTTGTATAGATAACACTATGTTGATGTATGATCATTTTTTTATTAATTATTACGCTTCAAATAATGGCCAGAGTAAAGTTAAGGATCACTGCAAATGTTTTGCGCGGCGATCAAATAGGTAGTTAGGCATTTTTTGTCATATTAGGCTCATTTCTGTTTGACGAATTGCCAAAAACTCCCACCTATTGAATATATAATCCTTTGTTGAAGTACCCTATTTTTTTTATTTATTAGTTATCTTTAAATATTATGCATTGCCAATCCATGTATCGATCAAATAGGTAGTTATTTAATTTGACCTTCTTAAAGTCATTTCTACTCGAAGAACCTTAGGAAAATTGCGGCTTTTGTATAGATAACACTATGTTGATGTATGATCATTTTTTTATTAATTATTACGCTTCAAATAATAGCTAGAGTCAAGTTAAAGATCACTGCTAATGTTTTGCGCGGCGATCAAATAGGTAGTTAGGCATTTTTTGTCATATTTTGCTCATTTCTGTTTGACGAATTGCCGAAAACTCCTACATATTGAATATATAATCCTTTGTTGAAGTATCCTTATTTTTTATTTATTAGTTATCTTGAAATTTTAAGCATTGTCAATCCATGTATCGATCAAATAGGTAGTTAGTTAATTTTACCTTCTTAAAGTCATTTCTACTCGAAAAACCTTAGGAAAATTGCGACTTTTGTATAGATAACACTATGTTGATGTATAATCATTTTATTATTTATTATTACGCTTCAAATAATAGCTAGAGTCAAGTTAAGGATCACTGCAAATGTTTTGCGCGGCGATCAAATAGGTAGTTAGGCATTTTTTGGCATATTATGCTCATTTCTGTTTGACGAATTGCCGAAAACTCCTACTTATTGAATATATAATCCTTTGTTGAAGTACCCTATTTTTTTATTTATTAGTTATCTTTAAATATTAAGCATTGCCAATCCATGTATTGATCAAACAGGTAGTTAGTTAATTTTACCTTCTTAAAGTCATTTCTACTCGAAGAACCTTTGGAAAAATGCGACTTTTGTATAGATAACACTATGTTGATGTGTGATCATTTTTTTATTAATTATTATGCTTCAAATAATAGCTAGAGTCAAGTTAAGGATCACTGCAAATGTTTTGCGCGGCGATCAAATAGGTAGTTAGGCATTTTTTGGCATATTATGCTCATTTCTGTTTGACGAATTGCCGAAAACTCCTATATATTGAATATATAATCCTTTGTTGAAGTACCCCATTTTTTTATTTATTAGTTATCTTTAAATATTAAGCATTGCTAATCCATGTATCGATCAAATAGGTAGTTAGTTAAATTTACCTTCTTAAAGTCATTTCTACTCCAAGAACCTTAGGAAAATTGTGACTTTTGTATAGATAACACTATGTTGATGTATGATCATTTTTTATTTATTATTACGCTTCAAATAATAGCTAGAGTCAAGTTAGGGATCACTGCAAATGTTTTGCGCGGCGATCAAATAGGTAGTTAGGCATTTTTCGTCATATTATGCTCATTTCTGTTTGACGAATTGCCGAAAACTCCTACCTATTGAATATATAATCCTTTGTTAAAGTACCCTATTTTTTTTATTTATTAGTTATCTTTAAATATTAAGCATTGCCAAACCATGTATTGATCAAATAGGTAGTTAGTTAATTTTACCTTCTTAAAGTCATTTCTACTCGAAGAACCTTTGGAAAAATGCGACTTTTGTATAGATAACACTATGTTGATGTATGATCATTTTTTTATTAATTATTATGCTTCAAATAATAGCTAGAGTCAAGTTAAGGATCACTGCAAATGTTTTGCGCGGCGATCAAATAGGTAGTTAGGCATTTTTTGTCATATTTTGCTCATTTCTGTTTGACGAATTGCCGAAAACTCCTACATATTGAATATATAAACTTTTGTTGAAGTATCCTTATTTTTTATTTATTAGTTATCTTGAAATTTTAAGCGTTGTCAATCCATGTATCGATCAAATAGGAAGTTAGTTAATTTTACCTTCTTAAAGTCTTTTCTACACAAAGAACCTTAGGAAAATTGCGACGTTTGTATAGATAACACTATGTTGATGTATGATAATTTTTTTATTTATTATTACGCTTCAAATAATAATTAGAGTCAAGTTAAGGATCACTGCAACTGTTTTGCGCGGCGATCAAATAGGTAGTTAGGCATTTTTTGTCATATTATGCTCATTTCTGTTTGACGAATTGCCGAAAACTCCTACCTATTGAATATATAATCCTTTGTTGAAGTACCCTAATTTTTTATTTATTAGTTATCTTTAAATATTAAGCATTGCCAATCCATGTATCGATCAAATAGGTAGTTAGTTAATTTGACCTTCTTAAAGTCATTTCTACTCGAAGAACCTTAGGAAAATTGCGACTTTTGTATAGATAACACTATGTTGATGTATAATCATTTTTTTTATTTATTATTACACTTCAAATAATAGCTAGAGTCAAGTTAAGGATCACTGCAAATGTTTTGCGCGGCGATCAAATAGGTAGTGAGGCATTTATTGTCATATTAGGCTCATTTCTGTTTGACGAATTGCCAAAAACTCCCACCTGTTGAATATATATTCCTTTGTTGAAGTACCCTATTTTTTTATATATTAGTTATCTTTAAATATTAAGCATTGCCAATCCATGTATCGATAAAATAGGTAGTTAGTTAATTTTACCTTCTTAAAGTCGTTTCTACTCGAAGAACCTTAGGAAAATTGCGACTTTTGCATAGATAACACTATGTTGATGTATGATCATTTTTTTATTAATTATTACGCTTCAAATAATAGTTAGAGTCAAGTTAAGGATCACTGCAAATGTTTTGCGCGGCGATCAAATAGGTAGTTAGGCATTTTTTGTCATATTTTGCTCATTTCTATTTGACGAATTACCGAAAACTCCTACATATTGAATATATAATCTTTTGTTGAAGTATCCTTGTTTTTTATTTATTAGTTATCTTGAAATTTTAAGCATTGTCAATCCATGTATCGATCAAATAGGTAGTTAGTTAATTTTACCTTCTTAAAGTCATTTCTACTCAAAGAACCTTAGGAAAATTGCGACTTTTGTATAGATAACACTATGTTGATGTATGATAATTTTTTTATTTATTATTACGCTTCAAATAATAATTAGAGTCAAGTTAAGGATCACTGCAAATGTTTTGCGCGGCGATCAAATAGGTAGTTAGGTATGTTTTGTCATATTATGCTCATTTCTGTTTGACGAATTGCCGAAAACTCCTACCTATTGAATATATATTCCTTTGTTGAAGTACCCTAATTTTTTATTTATTAGTTATCTTTAAATATTATGCATTGCCAATCCATGTATCGATCAGATATGTAGTTAGTTAATTTGACCTTTTTAAGTCATTTCTACTCGAAGAACCTTAGGAAAATTGCGACTTTTGTATAGATAACACTATGTTGATGTATGATCATTTTTTTATTAATTATTACGCTTCAAATAATAGCTACAGTCAAGTTAAGGATCAATGCAAATGTTTTGCGCGGTGATCAAATATGTAATTAGGCATTTTTTGTCATATTTTGCTCATTTCTGTATGACGAATTACCGAAAACTCCTACCTATTGAATATATAATCCTTTGTTGAAGTATCCTAATTTTTTATTTATTAGTTATTTTGAAATTTTAAGCATTCTCAATCAATGTATCGATCAAATAGGTAGTTAGTTAATTTTACCTTCTTAAAGTCATTTCTACTCGAAAAAGCTTAGGAAAATTGCGACTTTTGTATAGATAACACTATGTTGATGTATAATCATTTTATTATTTATTATTACGCTTCAAATAATAGCTAGAGTCAAGTTAAGGATCACTGCAAATGTTTTGCCCGGCGAACAAATAGGTAGTTAGGCATTTTTTGTCATATTAGGCTCATTTCTATTTGACGAATTGCCGAAAACTCCCACCTATTGAATATATAATCCTTTGTTGTAGTACCATAATTTTTTATTTATTAGTTTTCTTGAAATATTAAGCATTGTCAATCCATGTATCGATCAAATAGGTTGTTAGTTAATTTGACCTTCTTAAGGTCTTTTCTACTCGAAGAACCTTAGGAAAATTTCGACTTTTGTATAAATAACTCTATGTTGATATATGATCATTTTTTTATTAATTATTACGCTTCAAATAATGGCTAGAGTAAAGTTAAGGATCTCTGCAAATGTTTTGCGCGGCGATCAAATAGGTAGTTAGGCATTTTTTGTCATTGTAGGCTCATTTCTGTTTGACGAATTGCCGAAAACTCCAACCTATTGAATATATAATCCTTTGTTGAAGTACCCTAATTTTTTATTTATTAGTTATCTTGAAATTTTAAGCATTGTCAATCCATGTATCGATCAAATAGGTAGTTAGTTAATTTTACCTTCTTAAAGTCATTTCTACTCGACAAACCTTAGGAAAATTGCGACTTTTGTAGAGATAACACTATGTTGATGTATAATCATTTTATTATTTATTATTACGCTTCAAATAATAGCTAGAGTCAAGTTAAGGATCACTGCAAATGTTTTGCCCGGCGATCAAATAGGTAGTTAGGCATTTTTTGTCATATTAGGCTCATTTCTGTTTGACGAATTGCCGAAAACTCCCACCTATTGAATATATAATCCTTTGTTGTAGTACCATAATTTTTTATTTATTAGTTTTCTTGAAATATTAAGCATTGTCAATCCATGTATCGATCAAATAGTTTGTTAGTTAATTTAACCTTCTTAAGGTCTTTTCTACTCGAAGAACCTTAGGAAAATTTCGACTTTTGTATAAATAACACTATGTTGATGTATGATCATTTTTTTATTAATTATTACGCTTCAAATAATGGCTAGAGTAAAGTTAAGGATCACGGCAAATGTTTTGCGCGGCGATCAAATAGGTAGTTAGGCATTTTTTGTCATATTTTGCTCATTTTTGTTTGACGAATTGCCGAAAACTCCTATATATTGAATATATAATCCTTTGTTGAAGTATCCTTATTTTTTATTTGTTAGTTATCTTGAAATTTTAAGCATTGTCAATCCATGTGTCGATCAAATAGGTAGTTAGTTAATTTTACCTTCTTAAAGTCATTTTACTCGAAGAACCTTAGGAAAATTGGGACTTTTGTATAGATAACACTATGTTGATGTATGATCATTTTTTTATTTATTATTACGCTTCAAATAATAGCTAGAGTCAAGTTAAGGATCACTGCAAATGTTTTGCGCGGCGATCAAATAGGTAGTTAGGCATTTTTTGTCATATTATGCTCATTTTTGTTTGACGAATTGCCGAAAACTCCTAGCTATTGAATTTATAATCCTTTGTTGAAGTACCCTATTTTTTTATTTATTAGTTATCTTTAAATATTAAGCAATGCCAATCCATGTATCGATCAAATATGTAATTAGTTAATTTGACCTTCTTAAAGTCATTTCTACTCGAAGAACCTTAGGAAAATTGCGACTTTTGTATAGATAACACTATGTTGATGTATGATCATTTTTTTATTAATTACTACGCTTCAAATAATAGCTAGAGTCAAGTTAAGGATCACTGCAAATGTTTTGCGCGGGGATCAAATAGGTAGTTAGGCATTTTTTGTCATATTTTGCTCATTTCTGTTTGACCAATTGCCGAAAACTGCAACCTATTGAATATATAATCTTTTGTTGAAGTATCCTAATTTTTTATTTATTAGTTATCTTGAAATTTTAAGCATTGTCAATCCATGTATCGATCAAATAAGTAGTTAGTTAATTTTACCTTCTTAAAGTCATTTCTACTCGAAGAACCTTAGGAAAATTGCGACTTTTGTATAGATAACACTATGTTGATGTATAATCATTTTTTTATTTATTATTACGCTTCAAATAATAGCTAGAGTCAAGTTAAGGATCACTGCAAATGTTTTGCGCGGCAATCAAATAGGTAGTTCGGCATTTTTTGTCACATTATGCTCATTTCTGTTTGACGAATTACCGAAAACTCCTACCTATTGAATATATAATCCTTTGTTGAAGTACCCTATTTTTTTATTTATTAGTTATCTTTAAATATTAAGCATTGCCAATCCATGTATCGATCAAATAGGTAGTTAGTTAATTTTACCTTCTTAAAGTCATTTCTACTCCAAGAACCTTAGGAAAATTGTGACTTTTGTATGGATAACACTATGTTGATGTATGATCATTTTTTAATTATTATTACGCTTCAAATAATAGCTAGAGTCAAGTTAAGGATCACTGCAAATGTTTTGCGCGGCGATCAAATAGGTAGTTAGGAATTTTTTGTCATATTATGCTCATTTCTGTTTGACGAATTGCCGAAAACTCCTACCTATTGAATATATAATCCTTTGTTGAAGTACCCTATTTTTTATTTATTAGTTATCTTTAAATATTAAGCATTGCCAATCCATGTATCGATCAAATAGGTAGTTAGTTAATTTTACCTTGTTAAAGTCATTTCTACTCGAAGAACCTTAGGAAAATTGCGACTTTTGCATAGATAACACTATGTTGATGTATGATCATTTTTTTATTAATTATTACGCTTCAAATAATAGCTAGAGTCAAGTTAAGGATCACTGCAAATGTTTTGCGCGGCGATCAAATAGGTAGTTAGGCATTTTTTGTCATATTTTGCTCATTTCTGTTTGACGAATTGCCGAAAACTCCTAGCTATTGAATTTATAATCCTTTGTTGAAGTACCCTATTTTTTTATTTATTAGTTATCTTTAAATATTAAGCAATGCCAATCCATGTATCGATCAAATATGTAATTAGTTAATTTGACCTTCTTAAAGTCATTTCTACTCGAAGAACCTTAGGAAAATTGCGACTTTTGTATAGATAACACTATGTTGATGTATGATCATTTTTTTATTAATTACTACGCTTCAAATAATAGCTAGAGTCAAGTTAAGGATCACTGCAAATGTTTTGCGCGGGGATCAAATAGGTAGTTAGGCATTTTTTGTCATATTTTGCTCATTTCTGTTTGACCAATTGCCGAAAACTGCAACCTATTGAATATATAATCTTTTGTTGAAGTATCCTAATTTTTTATTTATTAGTTATCTTGAAATTTTAAGCATTGTCAATCCATGTATCGATCAAATAAGTAGTTAGTTAATTTTACCTTCTTAAAGTCATTTCTACTCGAAGAACCTTAGGAAAATTGCGACTTTTGTATAGATAACACTATGTTGATGTATAATCATTTTTTTATTTATTATTACGCTTCAAATAATAGCTAGAGTCAAGTTAAGGATCACTGCAAATGTTTTGCGCGGCAATCAAATAGGTAGTTCGGCATTTTTTGTCACATTATGCTCATTTCTGTTTGACGAATTACCGAAAACTCCTACCTATTGAATATATAATCCTTTGTTGAAGTACCCTATTTTTTTATTTATTAGTTATCTTTAAATATTAAGCATTGCCAATCCATGTATCGATCAAATAGGTAGTTAGTTAATTTTACCTTCTTAAAGTCATTTCTACTCCAAGAACCTTAGGAAAATTGTGACTTTTGTATGGATAACACTATGTTGATGTATGATCATTTTTTAATTATTATTACGCTTCAAATAATAGCTAGAGTCAAGTTAAGGATCACTGCAAATGTTTTGCGCGGCGATCAAATAGGTAGTTAGGAATTTTTTGTCATATTATGCTCATTTCTGTTTGACGAATTGCCGAAAACTCCTACCTATTGAATATATAATCCTTTGTTGAAGTACCCTATTTTTTATTTATTAGTTATCTTTAAATATTAAGCATTGCCAATCCATGTATCGATCAAATAGGTAGTTAGTTAATTTTACCTTGTTAAAGTCATTTCTACTCGAAGAACCTTAGGAAAATTGCGACTTTTGCATAGATAACACTATGTTGATGTATGATCATTTTTTTATTAATTATTACGCTTCAAATAATAGCTAGAGTCAAGTTAAGGATCACTGCAAATGTTTTGCGCGGCGATCAAATAGGTAGTTAGGCATTTTTTGTCATATTTTGCTCATTTCTGTTTGACGAATTGCCGAAAACTCCTACATATTGAATATATAATCCTTTGTTGAAGTATCCTTAGTTTTTATTTATTAGTTATCTTGAAATTTTAAGCATTGTCAATCCATGTATCGATCAAATAGGTAGTTAGTTAATTTTACCTTCTTAAAGTCATTTCTACTCGAAGAACCTTAAGAAAATTGCGACTTTTGTATAGATAACACTATGTTGATGTATGATCATTTTTTTATTAATTATTATGCTTCAAATAATAGCTAGAGTCAAGTTAAGGATCACTGCAAATGTTTTGCCCGGCGAACAAATAGGTAGTTAGGCATTTTTTGTCATATTAGGCTCATTTCTATTTGACGAATTGCCGAAAACTCCCACCTATTGAATATATAATCCTTTGTTGTAGTACCATAATTTTTTATTTATTAGTTTTCTTGAAATATTAAGCATTGTCAATCCATGTATCGATCAAATAGGTTGTTAGTTAATTTGACCTTCTTAAGGTCTTTTCTACTCGAAGAACCTTAGGAAAATTTCGACTTTTGTATAAATAACTCTATGTTGATGTATGATCATTTTTTTATTAATTATTACGCTTCAAATAATGGCTAGAGTAAAGTTAAGGATCACTGCAAATGTTTTGCGCGGCGATCAAATAGGTAGTTAGGCATTTTTTGTCATTGTAGGCTCATTTCTGTTTGACGAATTGCCGAAAACTCCAACCTATTGAATATATAATCCTTTGTTGAAGTACCCTAATTTTTTATTTATTAGTTATCTTGAAATTTTAAGCATTGTCAATCCATGTATCGATCAAATAGGTAGTTAGTTAATTTTACCTTCTTAAAGTCATTTCTACTCGAAAAACCTTAGGAAAATTGCGACTTTTGTAGAGATAACACTATGTTGATGTATAATCATTTTATTATTTATTATTATGCTTCAAATAATAGCTAGAGTCAAGTTAAGGATCACTGCAAATGTTTTGCCCGGCGATCAAATAGGTAGTTAGGCATTTTTTGTCATATTAGGCTCATTTCTGTTTGACGAATTGCCGAAAACTCCCACCTATTGAATATATAATCCTTTGTTGTAGTACCATAATTTTTTATTTATTAGTTTTCTTGAAATATTAAGCATTGTCAATCCATGTATCGATCAAATAGTTTGTTAGTTAATTTAACCTTCTTAAGGTCTTTTCTACTCGAAGAACCTTAGGAAAATTTCGACTTTTGTATAAATAACACTATGTTGATGTATGATCATTTTTTTATTAATTATTACGCTTCAAATAATGGCTAGAGTAAAGTTAAGGATCACGGCAAATGTTTTGCGCGGCGATCAAATAGGTAGTTAGGCATTTTTTGTCATATTTTGCTCATTTTTGTTTGACGAATTGCCGAAAACTCCTATATATTGAATATATAATCCTTTGTTGAAGTATCCTTATTTTTTATTTGTTAGTTATCTTGAAATTTTAAGCATTGTCAATCCATGTGTCGATCAAATAGGTAGTTAGTTAATTTTACCTTCTTAAAGTCATTTTACTCGAAGAACCTTAGGAAAATTGGGACTTTTGTATAGATAATACTATGTTGATGTATGATCATTTTTTTATTTATTATTACGCTTCAAATAATAGCTAGAGTCAAGTTAAGGATCACTGCAAATGTTTTGCGCGGCGATCAAATAGGTAGTTAGGCATTTTTTGTCATATTATGCTCATTTTTGTTTGACGAATTGCCGAAAACTCCTAGCTATTGAATTTATAATCCTTTGTTGAAGTACCCTATTTTTTTATTTATTAGTTATCTTTAAATATTAAGCAATGCCAATCCATGTATCGATCAAATATGTAATTAGTTAATTTTACCTTCTTAAAGTCATTTCTACTCGAAGAACCTTAAGAAAATTGCGACTTTTGTATAGATAACACTATGTTGATGTATGATCATTTTTTTATTAATTATTACGCTTCAAATAATAGCTAGAGTCAAGTTAAGGATCACTGCAAATGTTTTGCGCGGCGATCAAATAGGTAGTTAGGCATTTTTTGTCATATTTTGCTCATTTCTGTTTGACCAATTGCCGAAAACTGCAACCTATTGAATATATAATCTTTTGTTGAAGTATCCTAATTTTTTATTTATTAGTTATCTTGAAATTTTAAGCATTGTCAATCCATGTATCGATCAAATAAGTAGTTAGTTAATTTTACCTTCTTAAAGTCATTTCTACTCGAAGAACCTTAGGAAAATTGCGACTTTTGTATAGATAACACTATGTTGATGTATAATCATTTTTTTATTTATTATTACGCTTCAAATAATAGCTAGAGTCAAGTTAAGGATCACTGCAAATGTTTTGCGCGGCAATCAAATAGGTAGTTCGGCATTTTTTGTCACATTATGCTCATTTCTGTTTGACGAATTACCGAAAACTCCTACCTATTGAATATATAATCCTTTGTTGAAGTACCCTATTTTTTTATTTATTAGTTATCTTTAAATATTAAGCATTGCCAATCCATGTATCGATCAAATAGGTAGTTAGTTAATTTTACCTTCTTAAAGTCATTTCTACTCCAAGAACCTTAGGAAAATTGTGACTTTTGTATAGATAACACTATGTTGATGTATGATCATTTTTTAATTATTATTACGCTTCAAATAATAGCTAGAGTCAAGTTAAGGATCACTGCAAATGTTTTGCGCGGCGATCAAATAGGTAGTTAGGCATTTTTTGTCATATTATGCTCATTTCTGTTTGACAAATTGCCGAAAACTCCTACCTATTAAATATATAATCCTTTGTTGAAGTACCCTATTTTTTATTTATTAGTTATCTTTAAATATTAAGCATTGCCAATCCATGTATCGATCAAATAGGTAGTTAGTTAATTTTACCTTGTTAAAGTCATTTCTACTCGAAGAACCTTAGGAAAATTGCGACTTTTGCATAGATAACACTATGTTGATGTATGATCATTTTTTTATTAATTATTACGCTTCAAATAATAGCTAGAGTCAAGTTAAGGATCACTGCAAATGTTTTGCGCGGCGATCAAATAGGTAGTTAGGCATTTTTTGTCATATTTTGCTCATTTCTGTTTGACGAATTGCCGAAAACTCCTACATATTGAAAATATAATCCTTTGTTGAAGTATCCTTAGTTTTTATTTATTAGTTATCTTGAAATTTTAAGCATTGTCAATCCATGTATCGATCAAATAGGTAGTTAGTTAATTTTACCTTCTTAAAGTCATTTCTACTCGAAGAACCTTAGGAAAATTGCGACTTTTGTATAGATAACACTATGTTGATGTATGATCATTTTTTTTATTAATTATTATGCTTCAAATAATAGCTAGAGTCAAGTTAAGGATCACTGCAAATGTTTTGCGCGGCGATCAAATAGGTAGTTAGGCATTTTTTGTCATATTTTGCTCATTTCTGTTTGACGAATTGCCGAAAACTCCCACCTATTGAATATATAATCCTTTGTTGCAGTACCCTAATTTTTTATTTATTAGTTTTCTTGAAATATTAAGCATTGTCAATCCATGTATCGATCAAATAGGTTGTTAGTTAATTTGACCTTCTTAAGGTCTTTTCTACTCGAAGAACCTTAGGAAAATTGCGACTTTTGTATAGATAACACTATGTTGATGTATGATCATTTTTTTATTAATTATTACGCTTCAAATAATGGGTAGAGTAAAGTTAAGGATCACTGCAAATGTTTTGCGCGGCGATCAAATAGGTAGTTAGGCATTTTTTGTCATATTAGGCTCATTTCTGTTTGACGAATTGCCAAAAACTCCCACCTATTGAATATATAATCCTTTGTTGAAGTACCCTATTTTTTTATTTATTAGTTATCTTTAAATATTAAGCATTGCCAATCCATGTATCGATCAAATAGGTAGTTATTTAATTTGACATTCTTAAAGTCATTTCTACTCGAAAAACCTTAGGAAAATTGCGGCTTTTGTATAGATAACACTATGTTGATGTATGATCATTTTTTTATTAATTATTACGCTTCAAATAATAGCTAGAGTCAAGTTAAGGATCACTGCAAATGTTTTGCGCGGCGATCAAATAGGTAATTAGGCATTTTTTGTCATATTTTGCTCATTTCTGTTTGACGAATTGCCGAAAACTCCTACATATTGAATATATAATCCTTTGTTGAAGTATCCTTATTTTTTATTTATTAGTTATCTTGAAATTTTAAGCATTGTCAATCCATGTATCGATCAAATAGGTAGTTAGTTAATTTGACCTTCTTAAAGTCATTTCTACTCGAAGAACCTTAGGAAAATTGCGACTTTTGTATAGATAACACTATGTTGATGTATGATAATTTTTTTATTTATTATTATGCTTCAAATAATAATTAGAGTCAAGTTAAGGATCACTGCAAATGTTTTGCGCGGCGATAAAATAGGTAGTTAGGCATTTTTTGTCATATTATGCTCATTTCTGTTTGACGAATTGCCAAAACTCCTACCTATTGAATATATAATCCTTTGTTGAAGTACCCTTATTTTTTATTTATTAGTTATCTTGAAATTTTAAGCATTGTCAATCCATGTATCGATCAAATAGGTAGTTAGTTAATTTGATCTTCTTAAAGTCATTTCTACTCGAAGAACCTTAGGAAAATTGCGACTTTTGTATAGATAACACTATGTTGATGTATGATAATTTTTTTATTTATTATTATGCTTCATATAATAATTAGAGTCAAGTTAAGGATCACTGCAAATGTTTTGCGCGGCGATCAAATAGGTAGTTAGGCATTTTTTGTCATATTATGCTCATTTCTGTTTGACGAATTGCCAAAACTCCTACCTATTGAATATATAATCCTTTGTTGAAGTATCCTAATTTTTTATTTACTAGTTATCTTGAAATTTTAAGCATTGTCAATCCATGTATCGATCTAATAGGTAGTTAGTTAATTTTACCTTCTTAAAGTCATTTCCACTCGAAAAACCTTAGGAAAATTGCGACTTTTGTATAGATAACACTATGTTGATGTATAATCATTTTATTATTTTTTATTACGCTTCAAATAATAGCTAGAGTCAAATTAAGGATCACTGCAAATGTTTTGCGCGGCGATCAAATAGGAAGTTAGGCATTTTTTGTCATATTAGGCTCATTTCTGTTTGACGAATTGCCGAAAACTCCCACCTATTGAATATATAAACCTTTGTTGCAGTACCCTAATTTTTTATTTATTAGTTTTCTTGAAATATTAAGCATTGTCAATCCATGTATCGATCAAATAGGTTGTTAGTTAATTTGACCTTCTTAAGGTCTTTTCTACTCGAAGAACCTTAGGAAAATTGCGACTTTTGTATAGATAACACTATGTTGATGTATGATCATTTTTTTATTAATTATTACGCTTCAAATAATGGGTAGAGTAAAGTTAAGGATCACTGCAAATGTTTTGCGCGGCGATCAAATAGGTAGTTAGGCATTTTTTGCCATATTATGCTCATTTCTGTTTGACGAATTGCCGAAAACTGCTACCTATTGAATATATAATCCTTTGTTGAAGTACCATAAATTTTTATTTATTAGTTATCTTGAAATATTAAGCATTGTCAATCCAAGTATCGATCAAATAGGTAGTTAGTTAATTTCACCTTCTTAAAGTCATTTCTACACGAAACCTTAGGAAAATTGCGTCTTTTGTATAGACAACACTATGTTGATATGTGATCATTTTTTTATTATTATTACGCTTCAAATAATAGCTAGAGTCAAGTTAAGGATCACTGCAAATGTTTTGCGCGGCGATCAAATAGGTAGTTAGGAATTTTTTGTCATATTATGCTCATTTCTGTTTGACGAATTGCCGAAAACTCCTACCTATTGAATATATAATCCTTTGTTGAAGTACCCTATTTTTTATTTATTAGTTATCATTAAATATTAAGCATTGCCAATCCATGTATCGATCAAATAGGTAGTTAGTTAATTTTACCTTGTTAAAGTCATTTCTACTCGAAGAACCTTAGGAAAATTGCGACTTTTGCATAGATAACACTATGTTGATGTATGATCATTTTTTTATTAATTATTACGCTTCAAATAATAGCTAGAGTCAAGTTAAGGATCACTGCAAATGTTTTGCGCGGCGATCAAATAGGTAGTTAGGCATTTTTTGTCATATTTTGCTCATTTCTGTTTGACGAATTGCCGAAAACTCCTACATATTGAATATATAATCCTTTGTTGAAGTATCCTTAGTTTTTATTTATTAGTTATCTTGAAATTTTAAGCATTGTCAATCCATGTATCGATCAAATAGGTAGTTAGTTAATTTTACCTTCTTAAAGTCATTTCTACTCGAAGAACCTTAAGAAAATTGCGACTTTTGTATAGATAACACTATGTTGATGTATGATCATTTTTTTATTAATTATTATGCTTCAAATAATAGCTAGAGTCAAGTTAAGGATCACTGCAAATGTTTTGCCCGGCGAACAAATAGGTAGTTAGGCATTTTTTGTCATATTAGGCTCATTTCTATTTGACGAATTGCCGAAAACTCCCACCTATTGAATATATAATCCTTTGTTGTAGTACCATAATTTTTTATTTATTAGTTTTCTTGAAATATTAAGCATTGTCAATCCATGTATCGATCAAATAGGTTGTTAGTTAATTTGACCTTCTTAAGGTCTTTTCTACTCGAAGAACCTTAGGAAAATTTCGACTTTTGTATAAATAACTCTATGTTGATGTATGATCATTTTTTTATTAATTATTACGCTTCAAATAATGGCTAGAGTAAAGTTAAGGATCACTGCAAATGTTTTGCGCGGCGATCAAATAGGTAGTTAGGCATTTTTTGTCATTGTAGGCTCATTTCTGTTTGACGAATTGCCGAAAACTCCAACCTATTGAATATATAATCCTTTGTTGAAGTACCCTAATTTTTTATTTATTAGTTATCTTGAAATTTTAAGCATTGTCAATCCATGTATCGATCAAATAGGTAGTTAGTTAATTTTACCTTCTTAAAGTCATTTCTACTCGAAAAACCTTAGGAAAATTGCGACTTTTGTAGAGATAACACTATGTTGATGTATAATCATTTTATTATTTATTATTATGCTTCAAATAATAGCTAGAGTCAAGTTAAGGATCACTGCAAATGTTTTGCCCGGCGATCAAATAGGTAGTTAGGCATTTTTTGTCATATTAGGCTCATTTCTGTTTGACGAATTGCCGAAAACTCCCACCTATTGAATATATAATCCTTTGTTGTAGTACCATAATTTTTTATTTATTAGTTTTCTTGAAATATTAAGCATTGTCAATCCATGTATCGATCAAATAGTTTGTTAGTTAATTTAACCTTCTTAAGGTCTTTTCTACTCGAAGAACCTTAGGAAAATTTCGACTTTTGTATAAATAACACTATGTTGATGTATGATCATTTTTTTATTAATTATTACGCTTCAAATAATGGCTAGAGTAAAGTTAAGGATCACGGCAAATGTTTTGCGCGGCGATCAAATAGGTAGTTAGGCATTTTTTGTCATATTTTGCTCATTTTTGTTTGACGAATTGCCGAAAACTCCTATATATTGAATATATAATCCTTTGTTGAAGTATCCTTATTTTTTATTTGTTAGTTATCTTGAAATTTTAAGCATTGTCAATCCATGTGTCGATCAAATAGGTAGTTAGTTAATTTTACCTTCTTAAAGTCATTTTACTCGAAGAACCTTAGGAAAATTGGGACTTTTGTATAGATAATACTATGTTGATGTATGATCATTTTTTTATTTATTATTACGCTTCAAATAATAGCTAGAGTCAAGTTAAGGATCACTGCAAATGTTTTGCGCGGCGATCAAATAGGTAGTTAGGCATTTTTTGTCATATTATGCTCATTTTTGTTTGACGAATTGCCGAAAACTCCTAGCTATTGAATTTATAATCCTTTGTTGAAGTACCCTATTTTTTTATTTATTAGTTATCTTTAAATATTAAGCAATGCCAATCCATGTATCGATCAAATATGTAATTAGTTAATTTTACCTTCTTAAAGTCATTTCTACTCGAAGAACCTTAAGAAAATTGCGACTTTTGTATAGATAACACTATGTTGATGTATGATCATTTTTTTATTAATTATTACGCTTCAAATAATAGCTAGAGTCAAGTTAAGGATCACTGCAAATGTTTTGCGCGGCGATCAAATAGGTAGTTAGGCATTTTTTGTCATATTTTGCTCATTTCTGTTTGACCAATTGCCGAAAACTGCAACCTATTGAATATATAATCTTTTGTTGAAGTATCCTAATTTTTTATTTATTAGTTATCTTGAAATTTTAAGCATTGTCAATCCATGTATCGATCAAATAAGTAGTTAGTTAATTTTACCTTCTTAAAGTCATTTCTACTCGAAGAACCTTAGGAAAATTGCGACTTTTGTATAGATAACACTATGTTGATGTATAATCATTTTTTTATTTATTATTACGCTTCAAATAATAGCTAGAGTCAAGTTAAGGATCACTGCAAATGTTTTGCGCGGCAATCAAATAGGTAGTTCGGCATTTTTTGTCACATTATGCTCATTTCTGTTTGACGAATTACCGAAAACTCCTACCTATTGAATATATAATCCTTTGTTGAAGTACCCTATTTTTTTATTTATTAGTTATCTTTAAATATTAAGCATTGCCAATCCATGTATCGATCAAATAGGTAGTTAGTTAATTTTACCTTCTTAAAGTCATTTCTACTCCAAGAACCTTAGGAAAATTGTGACTTTTGTATAGATAACACTATGTTGATGTATGATCATTTTTTAATTATTATTACGCTTCAAATAATAGCTAGAGTCAAGTTAAGGATCACTGCAAATGTTTTGCGCGGCGATCAAATAGGTAGTTAGGCATTTTTTGTCATATTATGCTCATTTCTGTTTGACGAATTGCCGAAAACTCCTACCTATTAAATATATAATCCTTTGTTGAAGTACCCTATTTTTTATTTATTAGTTATCTTTAAATATTAAGCATTGCCAATCCATGTATCGATCAAATAGGTAGTTAGTTAATTTTACCTTGTTAAAGTCATTTCTACTCGAAGAACCTTAGGAAAATTGCGACTTTTGCATAGATAACACTATGTTGATGTATGATCATTTTTTTATTAATTATTACGCTTCAAATAATAGCTAGAGTCAAGTTAAGGATCACTGCAAATGTTTTGCGCGGCGATCAAATAGGTAGTTAGGCATTTTTTGTCATATTTTGCTCATTTCTGTTTGACGAATTGCCGAAAACTCCTACATATTGAAAATATAATCCTTTGTTGAAGTATCCTTAGTTTTTATTTATTAGTTATCTTGAAATTTTAAGCATTGTCAATCCATGTATCGATCAAATAGGTAGTTAGTTAATTTTACCTTCTTAAAGTCATTTCTACTCGAAGAACCTTAGGAAAATTGCGACTTTTGTATAGATAACACTATGTTGATGTATGATCACTTTTTTTATTAATTATTATGCTTCAAATAATAGCTAGAGTCAAGTTAAGGATCACTGCAAATGTTTTGCGCGGCGATCAAATAGGTAGTTAGGCATTTTTTGTCATATTTTGCTCATTTCTGTTTGACGAATTGCCGAAAACTCCCACCTATTGAATATATAATCCTTTGTTGCAGTACCCTAATTTTTTATTTATTAGTTTTCTTGAAATATTAAGCATTGTCAATCCATGTATCGATCAAATAGGTTGTTAGTTAATTTGACCTTCTTAAGGTCTTTTCTACTCGAAGAACCTTAGGAAAATTGCGACTTTTGTATAGATAACACTATGTTGATGTATGATCATTTTTTTATTAATTATTACGCTTCAAATAATGGGTAGAGTAAAGTTAAGGATCACTGCAAATGTTTTGCGCGGCGATCAAATAGGTAGTTAGGCATTTTTTGTCATATTAGGCTCATTTCTGTTTGACGAATTGCCAAAAACTCCCACCTATTGAATATATAATCCTTTGTTGAAGTACCCTATTTTTTTATTTATTAGTTATCTTTAAATATTAAGCATTGCCAATCCATGTATCGATCAAATAGGTAGTTATTTAATTTGACATTCTTAAAGTCATTTCTACTCGAAAAACCTTAGGAAAATTGCGGCTTTTGTATAGATAACACTATGTTGATGTATGATCATTTTTTTATTAATTATTACGCTTCAAATAATAGCTAGAGTCAAGTTAAGGATCACTGCAAATGTTTTGCGCGGCGATCAAATAGGTAATTAGGCATTTTTTGTCATATTTTGCTCATTTCTGTTTGACGAATTGCCGAAAACTCCTACATATTGAATATATAATCCTTTGTTGAAGTATCCTTATTTTTTATTTATTAGTTATCTTGAAATTTTAAGCATTGTCAATCCATGTATCGATCAAATAGGTAGTTAGTTAATTTGACCTTCTTAAAGTCATTTCTACTCGAAGAACCTTAGGAAAATTGCGACTTTTGTATAGATAACACTATGTTGATGTATGATAATTTTTTTATTTATTATTATGCTTCAAATAATAATTAGAGTCAAGTTAAGGATCACTGCAAATGTTTTGCGCGGCGATAAAATAGGTAGTTAGGCATTTTTTGTCATATTATGCTCATTTCTGTTTGACGAATTGCCAAAACTCCTACCTATTGAATATATAATCCTTTGTTGAAGTACCCTTATTTTTTATTTATTAGTTATCTTGAAATTTTAAGCATTGTCAATCCATGTATCGATCAAATAGGTAGTTAGTTAATTTGATCTTCTTAAAGTCATTTCTACTCGAAGAACCTTAGGAAAATTGCGACTTTTGTATAGATAACACTATGTTGATGTATGATAATTTTTTTATTTATTATTATGCTTCATATAATAATTAGAGTCAAGTTAAGGATCACTGCAAATGTTTTGCGCGGCGATCAAATAGGTAGTTAGGCATTTTTTGTCATATTATGCTCATTTCTGTTTGACGAATTGCCAAAACTCCTACCTATTGAATATATAATCCTTTGTTGAAGTATCCTAATTTTTTATTTACTAGTTATCTTGAAATTTTAAGCATTGTCAATCCATGTATCGATCTAATAGGTAGTTAGTTAATTTTACCTTCTTAAAGTCATTTCCACTCGAAAAACCTTAGGAAAATTGCGACTTTTGTATAGATAACACTATGTTGATGTATAATCATTTTATTATTTTTTATTACGCTTCAAATAATAGCTAGAGTCAAATTAAGGATCACTGCAAATGTTTTGCGCGGCGATCAAATAGGAAGTTAGGCATTTTTTGTCATATTAGGCTCATTTCTGTTTGACGAATTGCCGAAAACTCCCACCTATTGAATATATAAACCTTTGTTGCAGTACCCTAATTTTTTATTTATTAGTTTTCTTGAAATATTAAGCATTGTCAATCCATGTATCGATCAAATAGGTTGTTAGTTAATTTGACCTTCTTAAGGTCTTTTCTACTCGAAGAACCTTAGGAAAATTGCGACTTTTGTATAGATAACACTATGTTGATGTATGATCATTTTTTTATTAATTATTACGCTTCAAATAATGGGTAGAGTAAAGTTAAGGATCACTGCAAATGTTTTGCGCGGCGATCAAATAGGTAGTTAGGCATTTTTTGCCATATTATGCTCATTTCTGTTTGACGAATTGCCGAAAACTGCTACCTATTGAATATATAATCCTTTGTTGAAGTACCATAAATTTTTATTTATTAGTTATCTTGAAATATTAAGCATTGTCAATCCAAGTATCGATCAAATAGGTAGTTAGTTAATTTCACCTTCTTAAAGTCATTTCTACACGAAACCTTAGGAAAATTGCGTCTTTTGTATAGACAACACTATGTTGATATGTGATCATTTTTTTATTTGTTATTACGCATCAAAAAATCGCAAGAGTCCAGTTAAGGATTATTGCAAATGTTTTGCGCGGCGATCAAATAGGTAGTTTGGCATTTTTGTCATATTATGCTAATTTCTGTTTGACGAATTGCCGAAAACTCCTACCTATTAAATATATAATCCTTTGTTTAGGTACCATAATTTTTTATTTATTAGTTATCTTGAAATACTAAGCTGTGTCAATCCAAGTATCGATCAAATAGGAAGTTAGTTAATTTCAAATTCCTAAAGTCATTTCTACTCGAAGAACCTTAGGAAAATTGCGACTGTTGTATAGATAACACTATGTTGATGTATGATCATTTTTTTATTTGTTATTACGCATCAAAAAATCGTAAGAGTCCTGTTAAGGATCATTGCAAATATTTTGCGCGGCGATCAAATAGGTAGTTAGGCATTTTTGTCATATTATGCACATTTCTGTTTGACGAATTGGCGAAAACTCCTACCCATTAAATATTTAATCCTTTGTTGAAGTACCCAAATTTTGTATTTATTAGTTATCTTGAAATATTAAGCATTGTCAATCCATATATCGATCAAATAGGTAGTTAGTTAATTTGACCTTCTTAAAGTCATTTCTACTCGAAGAACCTTAGGAAAATGGCGACTTTTGTATGGATATTACTATGTTGATATATGATTATTTTTTTATTTGTTATTACGCTTCAAATAATAGCTAGAGTCAAGTTAAGGATCACTGCAAATGTTCTGAGCGGCGATCAAATAGGTAGTTAGGCATTTTTTGTCATATTATGCTCATTTCTGTTTGACGAATTGCCGAAAACTCCTACCTATTGAATATATAATCCTTTGTTGAAGTGCCCTAATTTTTAATTTATTAGTCATCTTGAAATATTAAGCATTGTCAATCCATGTATCGATCAAATAGGTAGTTAGTAAATTTCACCTTCTTAAAGTCATTTCTACTCGAAGAACCTTAGAAAAATTGCGACTTTTGTATAAATAACACCATGTTGATGTATGATCATTTTTTTATTTGTTATTACGCTTCAAAAAATCGCTAGAGTCCAGTTAAGGATCATTGCAAATGTTTTGCGCGGCGATCAAATAGGTAGTTTTGCATTTTTGTCATATTATGCACATTTCTGTTTGACGAATTGACGAAAACTCCTACCTATTGAATATATAATCCTTTGTTGAAGTACCCTAATTTTTTATTTATTAGTTATCTTGAAATATTAAGCATTGTCAATCCAAGTATCGATCAAATAGGTAGTTAGTTAATTTGACCTTCTTAAAGTAATTTCTACTCGAAGAACCTTAGGAAAATTGTTACTTTTGTGTAGATAACACTATGTTGATGTATGATCATTTTTTTATTTGTTATAACGCTTCAAAAAACCGCTAGAGTCCAATTAAGGATCATTGCTAATGTTTTGCACGGCGATCAAATAGGTAGTCAGGCATTTTTGTCATATTATGCACATTTCTGTTTGACGAATTGCCGAAAACGCCTACCTATTGAATATATAATCCTTTGTTGAAGTATCATAATTTTTAATTTTTTAGTTATCTTGAAATTTTAAGCATTGTCAATCCATGTATCGATCAAATAGGTAGTTAGTTAATTTTACCTTCTTAAGGTCATTTCTACTCGAAGAACATTAGGAAAATTGCGACTTTTGTATAGATAACACTATGTTGATGTATTATCATTTTTTTATTTATTATTACGCTTCAAAAATCCGCTAGAGTCAAGTTAAGGATCATTGCTAATGTTTTGCGCGGCGATCAAATAGGTAATCAGGCATTTTTGTCATATTATGCACTTTTCTGTTTGACGAATTGCCGAAAACGCCTACCTATTGAATATATAATCCTTTGTTGAAGTATCCTAATTTTTAATATATTAGTTATCTTGAAATTTTAAGCATTGTCGATCCATGTGTCGATCAAATAGGTAGTTAGTTAATTTTACCTTCTTAAAGTCATTTCTACTCGAAGTACCTTAGGAAAATTGCGACTTTTGTATAGAAAACACTATGTTGATGTATTATCATTTTGTTATTTATTATTACGCTTCAAATAATAGCTACAGTCAAGCTAAGGATCACTGCAAATGTTTTACGCGGCAATCAAATAGGTAGTTAGGCATTTTTTGTCATATTATGCTCATTTCTGTTTGACGAATTGACGAAAACTCCTACCTATCGAATATATAATCCTTTGTTGATGTATCCTAATTTTTTATTTATTAGTTATCTTGAAATATTAAGCATTGGCAATCCATGTATCGGTCAAATAGGTTGTTAGTTAATTTGACCTTCTTAAAGTCATTTCTACTCGAAGAACCTTATGAAAATTGCGACTTTTGTATAGGTAACACTATGTTGATGTTTGATCATTTTTTTTATTTATTATTACGCTTCAAATAATAGCTAGAGTCAAGTTAAGGATCACTGCAAATGTTTTGCGCGACGATCAAATAGGTAGTGAGGAATTGTTTGTCATATTAAGCTCATTTCTGTTTGACGAATTGCCGAAAACTCCTACCTATTGAATATATAATCCTTTGTTGAAGTATCCTAATTTTTTATTTATTAGTTATCTTGAAATTTTAAGCATTGTCAATCCATGTATCGATCAAATAGGTAGTTAGATAATTTTACCTTCTTAAAGTCATTTCTACTCGAACAACCTTAGGAAAATTGCGACTTTTGTGTAGATAACACTATGTTGATGTATGATCATTTTTTTTTATTTATTATTACGCTTCAAATAATAGCTAGAGTCAAGTAAAGGATCACTGCATATGTTTTGCGCGGCGATCAAACAGGTAGTTAGGCATTTTTTGCCATATTATGCTCATTTCTGTTTGACGAATTGCCGAAAACTGCTACCTATTGAATATATAATCCTTTGTTGAAGTACCCTAATTTTTTATTTATTAGTTATCTTGAAATACTAAGCATTATCAATCCATGTATCGATCAAATAGGAAGTCAGTTAATTTGACCTTCTTAAAGTCATTTCTACACGAAACCTTAGGAAAATTGCGACTTTTGTATAGACAACACTATGTTGATATATGATCATTTTTTTATTTGTTATTACGGATCAAAAAATCGCAAGAGTCCAGTTAAGGATTATTGCAAATGTTTTGCGCGGCGATCAAATAGGTAGTTTGGCATTTTTGTCATATTATGCACATTTCTGTTTGACGAATTGACGAAAACTCCTACCTATTGAATATATAATCCTTTGTTTAGGTACCATAATTTTGTTGAAGTTCCCTAATTTTTTATTTATTAGTTATCTTGAAATACTAAGCATTATCAATCCATGTATCGATCAAATAGGTAGTTAGTTAATTTGACCTTCTTAAAGTCATTTCTACTCGAAGAACTTTAGGAAAATTGTGACTGTTTTATAGATATTACTATGTTGATGTATATTCATTTTTTTATTTATTATTACGCTTCAAATAATAGCTAGAGTCAAGTTAAGGATCACTGCAAATGTTTTGCGCGGCGATGAAATAGGTACTTAGGCATTTTTTTGTCATATTATGCTAATTTCTGTTTGACGAATTCCCGAAAACTCCTGCCTATTGAATATATAATCCTTTGTTTAGGTACCATAATTTTTTATTTATAAGTTATCTTGAAATACTAAGCAGTGTCAATCCAAGTATCGATCAAATAAGTAGTTAGTTAATTTCAAATTCCTAAAGTTATTTCTACTCGAAGAACCTTAGGAAAATTGCGACTTTTGTATAGACAACACTATGTTGATATATGATCATTTTTTTTATTTATTATTACGCTTCAAATAATAGCTAGAGTTAAGTTAAGGATCACTGCAAATGTTTTGCGCGACGATCAAATAGGTAGTGAGGCATTTTTTTATCATATTATGCTCTTTTTTGTTTGACAAATTGCCGAAAACTCCTCCCTATTGAATATATAATCCTTTGTTGAAGTATCCTAATTTTTTATTTATTAGTTATATTGAAATTTTAAGTATTGTCAATCCATGTATCGATCAAATAGGTAGTTAGATAATTTTACCTTCTTAAAGTCATTTCTACTCAAACAACCTTAGGAAAATTGCGACTTTTGTATAGATAGCACTATGTTGATGTATGATCATTTTTTTTTATTTTTTATTACGCTTCAAATAATAGCTAGAGTCAAGTTAAGGATCACTACAAATGTTTTGCGCGGCGATCAAATAGGTAGTTAGGCATTTTTTGCCATATTATGCTCATTTCTGTTTGACGAATTGCCGTAAACTCCTACCTATTGAATATATAATCCTTTGTTGAAGTACCATAATTTTTTATTTATTAGTTATCTTGAAATATTAAGCATTGTCAATCCAAGTATCGATCAAATAGGTAGTTAGTTAATTTCAAATTCCTAAAGTCATTTCTACTCGAAGAACCTTAGAAAAATTGCGACTGTTGTATAGATAACGCTATGTTGATGTATTAGCATTTTTTTATTTTTTATTACGCTTCAAAAAATCGCTAGAGTCCAGTTAAGGATCATTGCAAATATTTTGCGCGGCGATCAAATAGGTAGTTAGGCATTTTTGTCATATTATGCACACTTCTGTCTGACGAATTGGCGAAAACTCCTACCTATTGAATATATAATCCTTTGTTGAAGTACCCTAATTTTTTATTTATTAGTTATCTTGAAATATTAAGCATTGTCAATCCAAGTATCGATCAAATAGGTAGTTAGTTAATTTCACATTCTTAAAGTCATTTCTACTCGAAGAACCATAGGAAAATTGCGACTTTTGTATAGACAACACTATGTTGATATATGATCATTTTTTTATTTGTTATTACGCATCAAAAAATCGCAAGAGTCCAGTTAAGGATTATTGCAAATGTTTTGCGCGGCAATCAAATAGGTAGTTAGGCATTTTTGTCATATTATGCACATTTCTGTTTGACGAATTGACGAAAACTCCTACCTATTGAATATTTAATCCTTTGTTGAAGTACCCTAATTTTTTTTTATTAGTTATCTTGAAATATTAAGCATTGTCAATCCATGTATCGATCAAATAGGTAGTTAGTTAATTTGACCTTCTTAAAGTCATTTCTACTCGAAGAACTTTAGGAAAATTGTGACTTTTGTATAGATATTACTATGTTGATGTATATTCATTTTTTTATTTATTATTACGCTTCAAATAATAGCTAGAGTCAAGTTAAGGATCACAGCAAATGTTTTGCGCGGCGATCAAATAGGTAGTTAGGCATTTTTTGTCATATTATGCTAATTTCTGTTTGACGAATTGCCGAAAACTCCTACCTATTGAATATATAATCCTTTGTTTAGGTACCACAATTTTTTATTTATTAGTTATCTTGAAATACTAAGCAATGTCAATCCAAGCATCGATCAAATAGGTAGTTAGTTAATTTCAAATTCCTAAAGTCATTTCTACTCGAAGAACCTTAGGAAAATTGCGACTGTTGTATAGATAACACTATGTTGATGTATGAGCATTTTTTTATTTGTTATTACGCTTCAAAATATCGCTAGAGTCCAGTTAAGGATCATTGCAAATATTTTGCGCGGCGATCAAATAGGTAGTTAGGCATTTTTGTCATATTATGCACATTTCTGTTTGACGAATTGGCGAAAACTCCTACCCGTTGAATATTTAATCCTTTGTTGAAGTACCCTA
The DNA here is from genome assembly GCA_021437785.1 of Rhodomyrtus psidioides. NCBI lineage: Eukaryota > Viridiplantae > Streptophyta > Magnoliopsida > Myrtales > Myrtaceae > Rhodomyrtus > Rhodomyrtus psidioides. The sequence continues at coordinate 3,979,637 of JAILYB010000062.1, read as the reverse complement.
ATTTTGTATTTATTAGTTATCTTGAAATATTAAGCATTGTCAATCCATATATCGATCAAATAAGTAGTTAGTTAATTTGACCTTCTTAAAGTCATTTCTACTCGACTAACCTTAGGAAAATTCCGACTTTTGTATAGGTAACACTATGTTGATGTATGATCATTTTTTTTATTTATTATTACGCTTCAAATAATAGCTAGTGTCAAGTTAAGGATCACTGCAAATGTTTTGCGCGACGATCAAATAGGTAGTGAGGCATTTTTTGTCATATTATGCTCATTTCTGTTTGACGAATTGCCGAAAACTCCTCCCTATTGAATATATAATCCTTTGTTGAAGTATCCTAATTTTTTATTTATTAGTTATCTTGAAATTTTAAGCATTGTCAATCCATGTATCGATCAAATAGGTAGTTAGTTAATTTCACCTTCTTAAAGTCATTTCTACTCGAAGAACCTTAGGAAAATTGCGACTTTTGTATAGACAACACTATGTTGATATATGATCATTTTTTTATTTGTTATTACGCATCAAAAAATCGCAACAGTCCAGTTAAGGATTATTGCAAATGTTTTGCGCGGCGATCAAATAGGTAGTTAGGCATTTTTGTCATATTATGCACATTTCTGTTTGACGAATTGACGAAAACTCCTACCTATTGAATATTTAATCCTTTGTTGAAGTACCCCAATTTTTTATTTATTAGTTATCTTGAAATATTAAGCATTGTCAATCCATGTATCGATCAAATAGGTAGTTAGTTAATTTGACCTTCTTAATGTCAATTCTACTCGAAGAACTTTAGGAAAATTGTGACTTTTGTATAGATATTACTATGTTGATGTATATTCATATTTTTATTTATTATTACGCTTCAAATAATAGCTAGAGTCAAGTTAAGGATCACTGCAAATGTTTTTCGCGGCGATCAAATAGGTAGTTAGTCATTTTTTGTCATATTATGCTAATTTTTGTTTGACGAATTGCCGAAAACTCCTACCTATTGAATATATAATCCTTTGTTTAGGTACCATAATTTTTTATTTATTAGTTATCTTGAAATACTAAGAAGTGTCAATCCAAGTATCGATCAAATAGGTAGTTAGTTAATTTCAAATTCCTAAAGTCATTTCTACTCGAAGAACCTTAGGAAAATTGCGACTGTTGTATAGATAACACTATGTTGATGTATGAGCATTTTTTTATTTGTTATTACGCTTCAAAAAATCGCTAGAGTCCAGTTAAGGATCATTGCAAATATTTTGCGCGGCGATCAAATAGGTAGTTAGGCATTTTTGTCAAATTATGCACATTTCTGTTTGACGAATTGGCGAAAACTCCTACCCGTTGAATATTTAATCCTTTGTTGAAGTACCCTAATTTTGTATTTATTAGTTATCTTGAAATATTAAGCATTGTCAATCCATATATCGATCAAATAAGTAGTTAGTTAATTTGACCTTCTTAAAGTCATTTCTACTCGACTAACCTTAGGAAAATTCCGACTTTTGTATAGGTAACACTATGTTGATGTATGATCATTTTTTTTATTTATTATTACGCTTCAAATAATAGCTAGAGTCAAGTTAAGGATCACTGCAAATGTTTTGCGCGACGATCAAATAGGTAGTGAGGCATTTTTTGTCATATTATGCTCATTTCTGTTTGACGAATTGCCGAAAACTCCTCCCTATTGAATATATAATCCTTTGTTGAAGTATCCTAATTTTTTATTTATTAGTTATCTTGAAATTTTAAGCATTGTCAATCCATGTATCGATCAAATAGGTAGTTAGTTAATTTCACCTTCTTAAAGTCATTTCTACTCGGAGAACCTTAGGAAAATTGCGACTTTTGTATAGACAACACTATGTTGATATATGATCATTTTTTTATTTGTTTTTACGCATCAAAAAATCGCAACAGTCCAGTTAAGGATTATTGCAAATGTTTTGCGCGGCGATCAAATAGGTAGTTAGGCATTTTTGTCATATTATGCACATTTCTGTTTGACGAATTGACGAAAACTCCTACCTATTGAATATTTAATCCTTTGTTGAAGTACCCCAATTTTTTATTTATTAGTTATCTTGAAATATTAAGCATTGTCAATCCATGTATCGATCAAATAGGTAGTTAGTTAATTTGACCTTCTTAAAGTCATTTCTACTCGAAGAACTTTAGGAAAATTGTGACTTTTGTATAGATATTACTATGTTGATGTATATTCATATTTTTATTTATTATTACGCTTCAAATAATAGCTAGAGTCAAGTTAAGGATCACTGCAAATGTTTTTCGCGGCGATCAAATAGGTAGTTAGGGATTTTTTGTCATATTATGCTAATTTTTGTTTGACGAATTGCCGAAAACTCCTACCTATTGAATATATAATCCTTTGTTTAGGTACCATAATTTTTTATTTATTAGTTATCTTGAAATACTAAGCAGTGTCAATCCAAGTATCGATCAAATAGGTAGTTAGTTAATTTCAAATTCCTAAAGTCATTTCTACTCGAAGAACCTTAGAAAAATTGCGACTGTTGTATAGATAACGCTATGTTGATGTATTAGCATTTTTTTATTTTTTATTACGCTTGAAAAAATCGCTAGAGTCCAGTTAAGGATCATTGCAAATATTTTGCGCGGCGATCAAATAGGTAGTTAGGCATTTTTGTCATATTATGCACACTTCTGTCTGACGAATTGGCGAAAACTCCTACCTATTGAATATATAATCCTTTGTTGAAGTACCCTAATTTTTTATTTATTAGTTATCTTGAAATATTAAGCATTGTCAATCCAAGTATCGATCAAATAGGTAGTTAGTTAATTTCACATTCTTAAAGTCATTTCTACTCGAAGAACCATAGGAAAATTGCGACTTTTGTATAGACAACACTATGTTGATATATGATCATTTTTTTATTTGTTATTACGCATCAAAAAATCGCAAGAGTCCAGTTAAGGATTATTGCAAATGTTTTGCGCGGCAATCAAATAGGTAGTTAGGCATTTTTGTCATATTATGCACATTTCTGTTTGACGAATTGACGAAAACTCCTACCTATTGAATATTTAATCCTTTGTTGAAGTACCCTAATTTTTTTTATTAGTTATCTTGAAATATTAAGCATTGTCAATCCATGTATCGATCAAATAGGTAGTTAGTTAATTTGACCTTCTTAAAGTCATTTCTACTCGAAGAACTTTAGGAAAATTGTGACTTTTGTATAGATATTACTATGTTGATGTATATTCATTTTTTTATTTATTATTACGCTTCAAATAATTGCTAGAGTCAAGTTAAGGATCACAGCAAATGTTTTGCGCGGCGATCAAATAGGTAGTTAGGCATTTTTTGTCATATTATGCTAATTTCTGTTTGACGAATTGCCGAAAACTCCTACCTATTGAATATATAATCCTTTGTTTAGGTACCACAATTTTTTATTTATTAGTTATCTTGAAATACTAAGCAATGTCAATCCAAGCATCGATCAAATAGGTAGTTAGTTAATTTCAAATTCCTAAAGTCATTTCTACTCGAAGAACCTTAGGAAAATTGCGACTGTTGTATAGATAACACTATGTTGATGTATGAGCATTTTTTTATTTGTTATTACGCTTCAAAAAATCGCTAGAGTCCAGCTAAGGATCATTGCAAATATTTTGCGCGGCGATCAAATAGGTAGTTAGGCATTTTTGTCATATTATGCACATTTCTGTTTGACGAATTGGCGAAAACTCCTACCCGTTGAATATTTAATCCTTTGTTGAAGTACCCTAATTTTGTATTTATTAGTTATCTTGAAATATTAAGCATTGTCAATCCATATATCGATCAAATAAGTAGTTAGTTAATTTGACCTTCTTAAAGTCATTTCTACTCGACTAACCTTAGGAAAATTCCGACTTTTGTATAGGTAACACTATGTTGATGTATGATCATTTTTTTTATTTATTATTACGATTCAAATAATAGCTAGAGTCAAGTTAAGGATCACGGCAAATGTTTTGCGCGACGATCAAATAGGTAGTGAGGCATTTTTTGTCATATTATGCTCATTTCTGTTTGACGAATTGCCGAAAACTCCTCCCTATTGAATATATAATCCTTTGTTGGAGTATCCTAATTTTTTATTTATTAGTTATCTTGAAATTTTAAGCATTGTCAATCCATGTATCGATCAAATAGGTAGTTAGTTAATTTCACCTTCTTAAAGTCATTTCTACTCGGAGAACCTTAGGAAAATTGCGACTTTTGTATAGACAACACTATGTTGATATATGATCATTTTTTTTTTTGTTATTACGCATCAAAAAATCGCAACAGTCCAGTTAAGGATTATTGCAAATGTTTTGCGCGGCGATCAAATAGGTAGTTAGGCATTTTTGTCATATTATGCACATTTCTGTTTGACGAATTGACGAAAACTCCTACCTATTGAATATTTAATCCTTTGTTGAAGTACCCCAATTTTTTATTTATTAGTTATCTTGAAATATTAAGCATTGTCAATCCATGTATCGATCAAATAGGTAGTTAGTTAATTTGACCTTCTTAAAGTCATTTCTACTCGAAGAACTTTAGGAAAATTGTGACTTTTGTATAGATATTACTATGTTGATGTATATTCATATTTTTATTTATTATTACGCTTCAAATAATAGCTAGAGTCAAGTTAAGGATCACTGCAAATGTTTTTCGCGGCGATCAAATAGGTAGTTAGGCATTTTTTGTCATATTATGCTAATTTTTGTTTGACGAATTGCCGAAAACTCCTACCTATTGAATATATAATCCTTTGTTTAGGTACCATAATTTTTTATTTATTAGTTATCTTGAAATACTAAGCAGTGTCAATCCAAGTATCGATCAAATAGGTAGTTAGTTAATTTCAAATTCCTAAAGTCATTTCTACTCGAAGAACCTTAGAAAAATTGCGACTGTTGTATAGATAACGCTATGTTGATGTATTAGCATTTTTTTATTTTTTATTACGCTTCAAAAAATCGCTAGAGTCCAGTTAAGGATCATTGCAAATATTTTGCGCGGCGATCAAATAGGTAGTTAGGCATTTTTGTCATATTATGCACACTTCTGTCTGACGAATTGGCGAAAACTCCTACCTATTGAATATATAATCCTTTGTTAATCCATGTATCGATCAAATAGGTAGTTAGTTAATTTTACCTTCTTAAAGTCAATTCTACTCGAAGAACATTAGGAAAATTGTGACTTTTGTATAGATAACACTATGTTGATGTATTATCATTTTTTTTTATTTATTATTACACTACAAAAAACCGCTAGAGTCAAGTTAAGGATCATTGCTTATGTTTTGCGCGGCGATCAAATAGGTAGTCAGGCATTTTTGTCATATTATGCTCATTTCTGTTTGACGGAACTCCTACCTATTGAATATATAATCCTTTGTTGAACTACCCTAATTTTTTATTTATTAGTTATCTTGAAATATTAAGCATTGTCAATCCATATATCGATCAAATAAGTAGTTAGTTAATTTGACCTTCTTAAAGTCATTTCTACTCGACTAACCTTAGGAAAATTCCGACTTTTGTATAGGTAACACTATGTTGATGTATGATCATTTTTTTTATTTATTATTACGATTCAAATAATAGCTAGAGTCAAGTTAAGGATCACGGCAAATGTTTTGCGCGACGATCAAATAGGTAGTGAGGCATTTTTTGTCATATTATGCTCATTTCTGTTTGACGAATTGCCGAAAACTCCTCCCTATTGAATATATAATCCTTTGTTGGAGTATCCTAATTTTTTATTTATTAGTTATCTTGAAATTTTAAGCATTGTCAATCCATGTATCGATCAAATAGGTAGTTAGTTAATTTCACCTTCTTAAAGTCATTTCTACTCGGAGAACCTTAGGAAAATTGCGACTTTTGTATAGACAACACTATGTTGATATATGATCATTTTTTTTTTTGTTATTACGCATCAAAAAATCGCAACAGTCCAGTTAAGGATTATTGCAAATGTTTTGCGCGGCGATCAAATAGGTAGTTAGGCATTTTTGTCATATTATGCACATTTCTGTTTGACGAATTGACGAAAACTCCTACCTATTGAATATTTAATCCTTTGTTGAAGTACCCCAATTTTTTATTTATTTGTTATCTTGAAATATTAAGCATTGTCAATCCATGTATCGATCAAATAGGTAGTTAGTTAATTTGACCTTCTTAAAGTCATTTCTACTCGAAGAACTTTAGGAAAATTGTGACTTTTGTATAGATATTACTATGTTGATGTATATTCATATTTTTATTTATTATTACGCTTCAAATAATAGCTAGAGTCAAGTTAAGGATCACTGCAAATGTTTTTCGCGGCGATCAAATAGGTAGTTAGGCATTTTTTGTCATATTATGCTAATTTTTGTTTGACGAATTGCCGAAAACTCCTACCTATTGAATATATAATCCTTTGTTTAGGTACCATAATTTTTTATTTATTAGTTATCTTGAAATACTAAGCAGTGTCAATCCAAGTATCGATCAAATAGGTAGTTAGTTAATTTCAAATTCCTAAAGTCATTTCTACTCGAAGAACCTTAGAAAAATTGCGACTGTTGTATAGATAACGCTATGTTGATGTATTAGCATTTTTTTATTTTTTATTACGCTTCAAAAAATCGCTAGAGTCCAGTTAAGGATCATTGCAAATATTTTGCGCGGCGATCAAATAGGTAGTTAGGCATTTTTGTCATATTATGCACACTTCTGTCTGACGAATTGGCGAAAACTCCTACCTATTGAATATATAATCCTTTGTTAATCCATGTATCGATCAAATAGGTAGTTAGTTAATTTTACCTTCTTAAAGTCAATTCTACTCGAAGAACATTAGGAAAATTGTGACTTTTGTATAGATAACACTATGTTGATGTATTATCATTTTTTTTTTATTTATTATTACACTACAAAAAACCGCTAGAGTCAAGTTAAGGATCATTGCTTATGTTTTGCGCGGCGATCAAATAGGTAGTCAGGCATTTTTGTCATATTATGCTCATTTCTGTTTGACGGAACTCCTACCTATTGAATATATAATCCTTTGTTGAACTACCCTAATTTTTTATTTATTAGTTATCTTGAAATATTAAGCATTGTCAATCCAAGTATCGATCAAATAGGTAGTCAGTTAATTTGACCTTCTTAAAGTAATTTCTACTCGAAGAACCTTAGAAAAATTGTGACTTTTGTATAGATAACACTATGTTGATGTATGATCATTTTTTTATTTGTTATAACGCTTCAAAAAACCGCTAGAGTCCAGTTAAGGATCATTGCTAATGTTTTGCACGGCGATCAAATAGGTAGTCAGGCATTTTTGTCATATTATGCACATTTCTGTTTGACGAATTGCTGAAAACGCCTACCTATTGAATATATAATCCTTTGTTGAAGTATCCTAATTTTTAATTTTTTAGTTATCTTGAAATTTTAAGCATTGTTAATCCATGTATCGATCAAATAGGTAGTTAGTTAATTTTACCTTCTAAAAGTCATTTCTACTCGAAGAACATTAGGAAAATTGTGACTTTTGTATAGATAACACTATGTTGATGTATTATCATTTTTTTTATTTATTATTACACTACAAAAAACCGCTAGAGTCAAGTTAAGGATCATTGCTTATGTTTTGCGCGGCGATCAAATAGGTAGTCAGGCATTTTTGTCATATTATGCACTTTTCTGTTTGACGAATTGCCGAAAACGCCTACCTATTGAATATATAATCCTTTGTTGAAGTATCCTAATTTTTAATATATTAGATATCTTGAAATTTTAAGCATTGTCGATCCATGTATCGATCAAATAGGTAGTTAGTTAATTTTACCTTCTTAAAGTCATTTCTACTCGAAGAACCTATGGAAAATTGCGACTTTTGTATAGATAACACTATGTTGGTGTATTATCATTTTTTTATTTATTATTACGCTTCAAATAATAGCTACAGTCAAGTTAAGGATCACTGCAACTGTTTTGCGCGGCGATCAAATAGGTAGTTAGGCATTTTTTGTCATATTATGCTCATTTCTATTTGACGAATTGCCGAAAACTCCTACCTATTGAATATATAATCCTTTGTTGAAGTACCCTAATTTTTAATTTATTAGTTATCTTGAAATATTAAGCATTGTCAATCCATGTATCGATCAAATAGGTAGTTAGTAAATTTCACCTTCTTAAAGTCATTTCTACTCGAAGAACCTTAGGAGAATTGCGACTTTTGTATAAATAACACTACGTTGATGTATGATCATTTTTTTATTTGTTATTACGCATCAAAAAATCGCAACAGTCAAGTTAAGGATTATTGCAAATGTTTTGCGCGGCGATCAAATAGGTAGTTAGGCATTTTTGTCATATTATGCACATTTCTGTTTGACGAATTGACGAAAACTCCTACCTATTGAATATTTAATCCTTTGTTGAAGTACCCCAATTTTTTATTTATTAGTTATCTTGAAATATTAAGCATTGTCAATCCATGTATCGATCAAATAGGTAGTTAGTTAATTTGACCTTCTTAAAGTCATTTCTACTCGAAGAACCTATGGAAAATTGCGACTTTTGTATAGATAACACTATGTTGGTGTATTATCATTTTTTTATTTATTATTACGCTTCAAATAATAGCTACAGTCAAGTTAAGGATCACTGCAACTGTTTTGCGCGGCGATCAAATAGGTAGTTAGGCATTTTTTGTCATATTATGCTCATTTCTATTTGACGAATTGCCGAAAACTCCTACCTATTGAATATATAATCCTTTGTTGAAGTATCCTAATTTTTTATTTATTAGTTATCTTGAAATTTTAAGCATTGTCAATCCATGTATCGATCAAATAGGTAGTTAGTTAATTTCACCTTCTTAAAGTCATTTCTACTCGGAGAACCTTAGGAAAATTGCGACTTTTGTATAGACAACACTATGTTGATATATGATCATTTTTTTATTTGTTATTACGCATCAAAAAATCGCAACAGTCCAGTTAAGGATTATTGCAAATGTTTTGCGCGGCGATCAAATAGGTAGTTAGGCATTTTTGTCATATTATGCACATTTCTGTTTGACGAATTGACGAAAACTCCTACCTATTGAATATTTAATCCTTTGTTTAAGTACCCCAATTTTTTATTTATTAGTTATCTTGAAATATTAAGCATTGTCAATCCATGTATCGATCAAATAGGTAGTTAGTTAATTTGACCTTCTTAAAGTCATTTCTACTCGAAGAACTTTAGGAAAATTGTGACTTTTGTATAGATATTACTATGTTGATGTATATTCATATTTTTATTTATTATTACGCTTCAAATAATAGCTAGAGTCAAGTTAAGGATCACTGCAAATGTTTTTCGCGGCGATCAAATAGGTAGTTAGGCATTTTTTGTCATATTATGCTAATTTTTGTTTGACGAATTGCCGAAAACTCCTACCTATTGAATATATAATCCTTTGTTTAGGTACCATAATTTTTTATTTATTAGTTATATTGAAATACTAAGCAGTGTCAATCCAAGTATCGATCAAATAGGTAGTTAGTTAATTTCAAATTCCTAAAGTCATTTCTACTCGAAGAACCTTAGAAAAATTGCGACTGTTGTATAGATAACGCTATGTTGATGTATTAGCATTTTTTTATTTTTTATTACGCTTCAAAAAATCGCTAGAGTCCAGTTAAGGATCATTGCAAATATTTTGCGCGGCGATCAAATAGGTAGTTAGGCATTTTTGTCATATTATGCACACTTCTGTCTAACGAATTGGCGAAAACTCCTACCTATTGAATATATAATCCTTTGTTAATCCATGTATCGATCAAATAGGTAGTTAGTTAATTTTACCTTCTTAAAGTCAATTCTACTCGAAGAACATTAGGAAAATTGTGACTTTTGTATAGATAACACTATGTTGATGTATTATCATTTTTTTTATTTATTATTACACTACAAAAAACCGCTAGAGTCAAGTTAAGGATCATTGCTTATGTTTTGCGCGGCGATCAAATAGGTAGTCAGGCATTTTTGTCATATTATGCTCATTTCTGTTTGACGGAACTCCTACCTATTGAATATATAATCCTTTGTTGAACTACCCTAATTTTTTATTTATTAGTTATCTTGAAATATTAAGCATTGTCAATCCAAGTATCGATCAAATAGGTAGTCAGTTAATTTGACCTTCTTAAAGTAATTTCTACTCGAAGAACCTTAGAAATATTGTGACTTTTGTATAAATAACACTATGTTGATGTATGATCATTTTTTTATTTGTTATAACGCTTCAAAAAACCGCTAGAGTCCAGTTAAGGATCATTGCTAATGTTTTGCACGGCGATCAAATAGGTAGTCAGGCATTTTTGTCATATTATGCACATTTCTGTTTGACGAATTGCTGAAAACGCCTACCTATTGAATATATAATCCTTTGTTGAAGTATCCTAATTTTTAATTTTTTAGTTATCTTGAAATTTTAAGCATTGTTAATCCATGTATCGATCAAATAGGTAGTTAGTTAATTTTACCTTCTAAAAGTCATTTCTACTCGAAGAACATTAGGAAAATTGTGACTTTTGTATAGATAACACTATGTTGATGTATTATCATTTTTTTTATTTATTATTACACTACAAAAAACCGCTAGAGTCAAGTTAAGGATCATTGCTTATGTTTTGCGCGGCGATCAAATAGGTAGTCAGGCATTTTTGTCATATTATGCACTTTTCTGTTTGACGAATTGCCGAAAACGCCTACCTATTGAATATATAATCCTTTGTTGAAGTATCCTAATTTTTAATATATTAGATATCTTGAAATTTTAAGCATTGTCGATCCATGTATCGATCAAATAGGTAGTTAGTTAATTTTACCTTCTTAAAGTCATTTCTACTCGAAGAACCTATGGAAAATTGCGACTTTTGTATAGATAACACTATGTTGGTGTATTATCATTTTTTTATTTATTATTACGCTTCAAATAATAGCTACAGTCAAGTTAAGGATCACTGCAACTGTTTTGCGCGGCGATCAAATAGGTAGTTAGGCATTTTTTGTCATATTATGCTCATTTCTATTTGACGAATTGCCGAAAACTCCTACCTATTGAATATATAATCCTTTGTTGAAGTACCCTAATTTTTAATTTATTAGTTATCTTGAAATATTAAGCATTGTCAATCCATGTATCGATCAAATAGGTAGTTAGTAAATTTCACCTTCTTAAAGTCATTTCTACTCGAAGAACCTTAGGAGAATTGCGACTTTTGTATAAATAACACTACGTTGATGTATGATCATTTTTTTATTTGTTATTACGCATCAAAAAATCGCAACAGTCCAGTTAAGGATTATTGCAAATGTTTTGCGCGGCGATCAAATAGGTAGTTAGGCATTTTTGTCATATTATGCACATTTCTGTTTGACGAATTGACGAAAACTCCTACCTATTGAATATTTAATCCTTTGTTGAAGTACCCCAATTTTTTATTTATTAGTTATCTTGAAATATTAAGCATTGTCAATCCATGTATCGATCAAATAGGTAGTTAGTTAATTTGACCTTCTTAAAGTCATTTCTACTCGAAGAACCTATGGAAAATTGCGACTTTTGTATAGATAACACTATGTTGGTGTATTATCATTTTTTTATTTATTATTACGCTTCAAATAATAGCTACAGTCAAGTTAAGGATCACTGCAACTGTTTTGCGCGGCGATCAAATAGGTAGTTAGGCATTTTTGTCATATTATGCACATTTCTGTTTGACGAATTGACGAAAACTCCTACCTATTGAATATTTAATCCTTTGTTGAAGTACCCCAATTTTTTATTTATTAGTTATCTTGAAATATTAAGCATTGTCAATCCATGTATCGATCAAATAGGTAGTTAGTTAATTTGACCTTCTTAAAGTCATTTCTACTCGAATAACTTTAGGAAAATTGTGACTTTTGTATAGATATTACTATGTTGATGTATATTCATATTTTTATTTATTATTACGCTTCAAATAATAGCTAGAGTCAAGTTAAGGATCACTGCAAATGTTTTTCGCGGCGATCAAATAGGTAGTTAGGCATTTTTTGTCATATTATGCTAATTTTTGTTTGACGAATTGCCGAAAACTCCTACCTATTGAATATATAATCCTTTGTTTAGGTACCATAATTTTTTATTTATTAGTTATATTGAAATACTAAGCAGTGTCAATCCAAGTATCGATCAAATAGGTAGTTAGTTAATTTCAAATTCCTAAAGTCATTTCTACTCGAAGAACCTTAGAAAAATTGCGACTGTTGTATAGATAACGCTATGTTGATGTATTAGCATTTTTTTATTTTTTATTACGCTTCAAAAAATCGCTAGAGTCCAGTTAAGGATCATTGCAAATATTTTGCGCGGCGATCAAATAGGTAGTTAGGCATTTTTGTCATATTATGCACACTTCTGTCTAACGAATTGGCGAAAACTCCTACCTATTGAATATATAATCCTTTGTTAATCCATGTATCGATCAAATAGGTAGTTAGTTAATTTTACCTTCTTAAAGTCAATTCTACTCGAAGAACATTAGGAAAATTGTGACTTTTGTATAGATAACACTATGTTGATGTATTATCATTTTTTTTATTTATTATTACACTACAAAAAACCGCTAGAGTCAAGTTAAGGATCATTGCTTATGTTTTGCGCGGCGATCAAATAGGTAGTCAGGCATTTTTGTCATATTATGCTCATTTCTGTTTGACGAAACTCCTACCTATTGAATATATAATCCTTTGTTGAACTACCCTAATTTTTTATTTATTAGTTATCTTGAAATATTAAGCATTGTCAATCCAAGTATCGATCAAATAGGTAGTCAGTTAATTTGACCTTCTTAAAGTAATTTCTACTCGAAGAACCTTAGAAAAATTGTGACTTTTGTATAGATAACACTATGTTGATGTATGATCATTTTTTTATTTGTTATAACGCTTCAAAAAACCGCTAGAGTCCAGTTAAGGATCATTGCTAATGTTTTGCACGGCGATCAAATAGGTAGTCAGGCATTTTTGTCATATTATGCACATTTCTGTTTGACGAATTGCTGAAAACGCCTACCTATTGAATATATAATCCTTTGTTGAAGTATCCTAATTTTTAATTTTTTAGTTATCTTGAAATTTTAAGCATTGTTAATCCATGTATCGATCAAATAGGTAGTTAGTTAATTTTACCTTCTAAAAGTCATTTCTACTCGAAGAACATTAGGAAAATTGTGACTTTTGTATAGATAACACTATGTTGATGTATTATCATTTTTTTTATTTATTATTACACTACAAAAAACCGCTAGAGTCAAGTTAAGGATCATTGCTTATGTTTTGCGCGGCGATCAAATAGGTAGTCAGGCATTTTTGTCATATTATGCACTTTTCTGTTTGACGAATTGCCGAAAACGCCTACCTATTGAATATATAATCCTTTGTTGAAGTATCCTAATTTTTAATATATTAGATATCTTGAAATTTTAAGCATTGTCGATCCATGTATCGATCAAATAGGTAGTTAGTTAATTTTACCTTCTTAAAGTCATTTCTACTCGAAGAACCTATGGAAAATTGCGACTTTTTTATAGATAACACTATGTTGGTGTATTATCATTTTTTTATTTATTATTACGCTTCAAATAATAGCTACAGTCAAGTTAAGGATCACTGCAACTGTTTTGCGCGGCGATCAAATAGGTAGTTAGGCATTTTTTGTCATATTATGCTCATTTCTATTTGACGGATTGCCGAAAACTCCTACCTATTGAATATATAATCCTTTGTTGAAGTACCCTAATTTTTAATTTATTAGTTATCTTGAAATATTAAGCATTGTCAATCCATGTATCGATCAAATAGGTAGTTAGTAAATTTCACCTTCTTAAAGTCATTTCTACTCGAAGAACCTTAGGAAAATTGCGACTTTTGTATAAATAACACTACGTTGATGTATGATCATTTTTTTATTTGTTATTACGCTTCAAAAAATCGCTAGAGTCCAGTTAAGGATCATTGCAAATGTTTTGCGCGGCGATCAAATAGGTAGTTATGCATTTTTGTCATATTATGCACATTTCTGTTTGACGAATTGACGAAAACTCCTACCTATTGAATATATAATCCTTTGTTGAAGTACCCTAATTTTTTATTTATTAGTTATCTTGAAATATTAAGCATTGTCAATCCAAGTATCGATCAAATAGGTAGTTAGTTAATTCGACCTTCTTAAAGTAATTTCTACTCGAAGAACCTTAGGAAAATTGTGACTTTTGTATAGATAACACTATGTTGATGTATGATCATTTTTTTATTTGTTATAACGCTTCAAAAAACCGCTAGAGTCCAGTTAAGGATCATTGCTAATGTTTTGCACGGCGATCAAATAGGTAGTCTGGCATTTTTGTCATATTATGCACATTTCTGTTTGACGAATTGCCGAAAACGCCTACCTATTGAATATATAATCCTTTGTTGAAGTATCCTAATTTTTAATTTTTTAGTTATCTTGAAATTTTAAGGATTGTCAATCCATGTATCGATCAAATAGGTAGTTAGTTAATTTTACCTTCTTAAAGTCATTTCTACTCGAAGAACATTAGGAAAATTGCGACTTTTGTATAGATTACACTATGTTGATGTATTATCATTTTTTTTATTTATTATTACGCTTCAAATAATAGCTACAGTCAAGTTAAGGATCACTGCAAATGTTTTGCGCGGCAATCAAATAGGTAGTTAGGCATTTTTTGTCATATTATGCTCATTTCTATTTGACGAATTGACGAAAACGCCTACCTATTGAATATATAATCCTTTGTTGAAGTACCCTAATTTTTTATTTATTAGTTATCTTGAAATATTAAGCATTGTCAATCCAAGTATCGATCAAATAGGTAGTTAGTTAATTGGACCTTCTTAAAGTAATTTCTACTCGAAGAACCTTAGGAAAATTGTGACTTTTGTATAGATAACACTATGTTGATGTATGATCATTTTTTTATTTGTTATAAAGCTTCAAAAAACCGCTAGAGTCCAGTTAAGGATCATTGCTAATGTTTTACACGGCGATCAAATAGGTAGTTTGGCATTTTTTGTCATATTATGCTCATTTCTGTTTGACGAATTGACGAAAACTCCTACCTATTGAATATATAATCCTTTGTTGAACTACCCTAATTTTTTATTTATTAGTTATCTTGAAATATTAAGCATTGTCAACCCAAGTATCGAACAAATAGGTAGTCAGTTAATTTGACCTTCTTAAAGTAATTTCTACTCGAAGAACCTTAGGAAAATTGTGACTTTTGTATAGATAACACTATGTTGATGTATTATCATTTTTTTATTTGTTATAACGCTTCAAAAAACCGCTAGAGTCCAGTTAAGGATCATTGCAAATGTTTTGCACGGCGATCAAATAGGTAGTCAGGAATTTTTGTCATATTATGCACATTTCTGTTTGACGAATTGCTGAAAACGCCTACCTATTGAATATATAATCCTTTGTTGAAGTATACTAATTTTTAATTTTTTAGTTATCTTGAAATTTTAAGCATTGTTAATCCATGTATCGATCAAATAGGTAGTTAGTTAATTTTACCTTCATAAAGTCATATCTACTCGAAGAACATTAGGAAAATTGTGACTTTTGTATAGATAACACTATGTTGATGTATTATCAATTTTTTTATTTATTATTACGCTACAAAAAACGGCTAGAGTCAAGTTAAGGATCATTGCTTATGTTTTGCGCGGCGATCAAATAGGTAGTCAGGCATTTTTGTCATATTATGCACTTTTCTGTTTGACGAATTGCCGAAAATGCCTACCTATTGAATATATAATCCTTTGTTGAAGTATCCTAATTTTTAATATATTAGTTATCTTGAAATTTTAAGCATTGTCGATCCATGTATCGATCAAATAGGTAGTTAGTTAATTTTACCTTCTTAAAGTCATTTCTACTCGAAGAACCTTAGGAAAATTGCGACTTTTGTATAGATAACACTATGTTGATGTATTATCATTTTTTTATTTATTATTACGCTTCAAATAATAGCTACAGTCAAGTTAAGGATCACTGCAACTGTTTTGCGCGGCTATCAAATAGGTAGTTAGGCATTTTTTGTCATATTATGCTCATTTCTGTTTGACGAATTGCCGAAAACTCCTACCTATTGAATATATAATCCTTTGTTGAAGTACCCTAATTTTTAATTTATTAGTTATCTTGAAATATTAAGCATTGTCAATCCATGTATCGATCAAATAGGTAGTTAGTAAATTTCACATTCTTAAAGTCATTTCTACTCGAAGAACCTTAGGAAAATTGCGACTTTTGTATAAATAACACTACGTTGATGTATGATCATTTTTTTATTTGTTATTACGGTTCAAAAAATCGCTAGAGTCCAGTTAAGGATCATTGCAAATGTTTTGCGCGGCGATCAAATAGGTAGTTATGCATTTTTGTCATATTATGCATATTTCTGTTTGACGAATTGACGAAAACTCCTACCTATTGAATATATAATCCTTTGTTGAAGTACCCTAATTTTTTATTTATTAGTTATCTTGAAATATTAAGCATTGTCAATCCAAGTATCGATCAAATAGGTAGTTAGTTAATTTGACCTTCTTAAAGTAATTTCTACTCGAAGAACCCTAAGAAAATTGTGACTTTTGTATAGATAACACTATGTTGATGTATGATCATTTTTTTATTTGTTATAACGCTTCAAAAAACCGCTAGAGTCCAGTTAAGGATCATTGCTAATGTTTTGCACGGCGATCAAATAGGTAGTCAGGCATTTTTGTCATATTATGCACATTTCTGTTTGACGAATTGCCGAAAACGCCTACCTATTGAATATATAATCCTTTGTTGAAGTATCCTAATTTTTAATTTTTTAGTTATCTTGAAATTTTAAGCATTGTCAATCGTTGTATCGATCAAATAGGTAGTTAGTTAATTTTACCTTCTTAAAGTCATTTCTACTCGAAGAACATTAGGCAAATTGCGACTTTTGTATAGATAACACTATGTTGATGTATTATCATTTTTTTTATTTATTATTACGCTTCAAATAATAGCTACAGTCAAGTTAAGGATCACTGTAAATGTTTTGCGCGGCAATCAAATAGGTAGTTAGGCATTTTTTGTCATATTATGCTCATTTCTGTTTGACGAATTGACGAAAACGCCTACCTATTGAATATATAATCCTTTGTTGAAGTATCCTAATTTTTAATATATTTGTTATCTTGAAATTTTAAGCATTGTCGATCCATGTATCGATCAAATAGGTAGTTAGTTAATTTTACCTTCTTAAAGTCATTTCTACTCGAAGAAACTTAGGAAAATTGCGACTTTTGTATAGATAACACTATGTCGATGTATTATCATTTTTTTATTTATTATTACGCTTCAAATAATAGCTACAGTCAAGTTAAGGATCACTGCAAATGTTTTGCGCGGCAATCAAATAGGTAGTTAGGCATTTTTTGTCATATTATGCTCATTTCTGTTTGACGAATTGACGAAAACTCCTACCTATTGAATATATAATCCTTTGTTGATGTACCCTAATTTTTTATTTATTAGTTATCTTGAAATATTAAGCATTGTCAATCCATGTATCGGTCAAATAGGTAGTTAGTTAATTTGACCTTCTTAAAGTCATTTCTACTCGAAGAACCTTATGAAAATTGCGACTTTTGTATAGGTAACACTATGTTGATGTATGATCATTTTTTTTATTTATTTTTACGCTTCAAATAATTGCTAGAGTCAAGTTAAGGATCACTGCAAATGTTTTGCGCGACGATCAAATAGGTAGTGAGGAATTTTTTGTCATATTATGCTCATTTCAGTTTGACGAATTGCCGAAAACTCCTACCTATTGAATATATAATCCTTTGTTGAAGTATCCTAATTTTTTATTTATTAGTTATCTTGAAATTTTAAGCATTGTCAATCCATGTATCGATCAAATAGGTGGTTAGATAATTTTACCTTCTTAAAGTCATTTCTACTCAAACAACCTAAGGAAAATTGCGACTTTTGTATAGATAACACTAAGTTGATGTATTATCATTTTTTTTTATTATTACGCTTCAAATAATAGCTAGAGTCAAGTTAAGGATCACTGCAGATGTTTTGCGCGGCGATCAAATAGGTAGTGAGGAATTTTTTGTCATATTATGCTCATTTCAGTTTGACGAATTGCCGAAAACTCCTACCTATTGAATATATAATCCTTTGTTGAAGTATCCTAATTTTTTATTTATTAGTTATCTTGAAATTTTAAGCATTGTCAATCCATGTATCGATCAAATAGGTGGTTAGATAATTTTACCTTCTTAAAGTCATTTCTACTCGAAGAACCTTAGGAAAATTGCGACTTTTGTATGGACAACATTATGTTGATATATGATCATTTTTTTATTTGTTATTACGCATCAAAAAATCGTAAGGGTCCAGTTAAGGATTATTGCAAATGTTTTGCGCGGCGATCCAATAGGTAGTTAGGCATTTTTGTCATATTATGCACATTTCTGTTTGACGAATTGACGAAAACTCCTACCTATTGAATATTTAATCCTTTGTTGAAGTACCCTAATTTTTTATTTATTAGTTATTTTGAAATATTAAGCATTGTCAATCCAAGTATCGATCAAATAGGTAGTTAGTTAATTTCACCGTTTTAAAGTCATTTCTACTCGAAGAAACTTAGGAAAATTGCGACTTTTGTATAGACAACACTATGTTGATATATGATCATTTTTTTATTTATTTTTACGCTTCAAATAATTGCTAGAGTGAAGTTAAGGATCACTGCAAATGTTTTGCGCGACGATCAAATAGGTAGTGAGGAATTTTTTGTCATATTATGCTCATTTCAGTTTGACGAATTGCCGAAAACTCCTACCTATTGAATATATAATCCTTTGTTGAAGTATCCTAATTTTTTATTTATTAGTTATCTTGAAATTTTAAGCATTGTCAATCCATGTATCGATCAAATAGGTGGTTAGATAATTTTACCTTCTTAAAGTCATTTCTACTCAAACAACCTAAGGAAAATTGTGACTTTTGTATAGATAACACTAAGTTGATGTATGATCATTTTTTTTTATTATTACGCTTCAAATAATAGCTAGAGTCAAGTTAAGGATCACTGCAGATGTTTTGCGCGGCGATCAAATAGGTAGTTATGCATTTTTGTCATATTATGCACATTTCTGTTTGACGAATGGACGAAAACTCCTACCTATTGAATATATAATCCTTTGTTGAAGTACCCTAATTTTTTATTTATTAGTTATCTTGAAATATTAAGCATTATCAATCCAAGTATCGATCAAATAGGTAGTTAGTTAATTTGACCTTCTTAAAGTAATTTCTACTCGAAGAACCTTAGGAAAATTGTGACTTTTGTATAGATAACACTATGTTGATGTATGATCATTTTTTTATTTGTTATAACGCTTCAAAAAACCGCTAGAGTCCAGTTAAGGATCATTGCTAATGTTTTGCACGGCGATCAAATAGGTAGTCAGGCATTTTTGTCATATTATGCACATTTCTGTTTGACGAATTGCCGAAAACGCCTACCTATTGAATATATAATCCTTTGTTGAAGTATCCTAATTTTTAATTTTTTAGTTATCTTGAAATTTTAAGCATTGTCAATCGTTGTATCGATCAAATAGGTAGTTAGTTAATTTTACCTTCTTAAAGTCATTTCTACTCGAAGAACATTAGGCAAATTGCGACTTTTGTATAGATAACACTATGTTGATATATTATCATTTTTTTTATTTATTATTACGCTTCAAATAATAGCTACAGTCAAGTTAAGGATCACTGTAAATGTTTTGCGCGGCAATCAAATAGGTAGTTAGGCATTTTTTGTCATATTATGCTCATTTCTGTTTGACGAATTTACGAAAACGCCTACCTATTGAATATATAATCCTTTGTTGAAGTATCCTAATTTTTAATATATTTGTTATCTTGAAATTTTAAGCATTGTCGATCCATGTATCGATCAAATAGGTAGTTAGTTAATTTTACCTTCTTAAAGTCATTTCTACTCGAAGAAACTTAGGAAAATTGCGACTTTTGTATAGATAACACTATGTCGATGTATTATCATTTTTTTATTTATTATTACGCTTCAAATAATAGCTACAGTCAAGTTAAGGATCACTGCAAATGTTTTGCGCGGCAATCAAATAGGTAGTTAGGCATTTTTTGTCATATTATGCTCATTTCTGTTTGACGAATTGACGAAAACTCCTACCTATTGAATATATAATCCTTTGTTGATGTACCCTAATTTTTTATTTATTAGTTATCTTGAAATATTAAGCATTGTCAATCCATGTATCGGTCAAATAGGTAGTTAGTTAATTTGACCTTCTTAAAGTCATTTCTACTCGAAGAACCTTATGAAAATTGCGACTTTTGTATAGGTAACACTATGTTGATGTATGATCATTTTTTTTATTTATTTTTACGCTTCAAATAATTGCTAGAGTCAAGTTAAGGATCACTGCAAATGTTTTGCGCGACGATCAAATAGGTAGTGAGGAATTTTTTGTCATATTATGCTCATTTCAGTTTGACGAATTGCCGAAAACTCCTACCTATTGAATATATAATCCTTTGTTGAAGTATCCTAATTTTTTATTTATTAGTTATCTTGAAATTTTAAGCATTGTCAATCCATGTATCGATCAAATAGGTGGTTAGATAATTTTACCTTCTTAAAGTCATTTCTACTCAAACAACCTAAGGAAAATTGCGACTTTTGTATAGATAACACTAAGTTGATGTATTATCATTTTTTTTTATTATTACGCTTCAAATAATAGCTAGAGTCAAGTTAAGGATCACTGCAGATGTTTTGCGCGGCGATCAAATAGGTAGTGAGGAATTTTTTGTCATATTATGCTCATTTCAGTTTGACGAATTGCCGAAAACTCCTACCTATTGAATATATAATCCTTTGTTGAAGTATCCTAATTTTTTATTTATTAGTTATCTTGAAATTTTAAGCATTGTCAATCCATGTATCGATCAAATAGGTGGTTAGATAATTTTACCTTCTTAAAGTCATTTCTACTCGAAGAACCTTAGGAAAATTGCAACTTTTGTATGGACAACACTATGTTGATATATGATCATTTTTTTATTTGTTATTACGCATCAAAAAATCGTAAGGGTCCAGTTAAGGATTATTGCAAATGTTTTGCGCGGCGATCCAATAGGTAGTTAGGCATTTTTGTCATATTATGCACATTTCTGTTTGACGAATTGACGAAAACTCCTACCTATTGAATATTTAATCCTTTGTTGAAGTACCCTAATTTTTTATTTATTAGTTATTTTGAAATATTAAGCATTGTCAATCCAAGTATCGATCAAATAGGTAGTTAGTTAATTTCACCGTTTTAAAGTCATTTCTACTCGAAGAAACTTAGGAAAATTGCGACTTTTGTATAGACAACACTATGTTGATATATGATCATTTTTTTTATTTATTTTTACGCTTCAAATAATTGCTAGAGTGAAGTTAAGGATCACTGCAAATGTTTTGCGCGACGATCAAATAGGTAGTGAGGAATTTTTTGTCATATTATGCTCATTTCAGTTTGACGAATTGCCGAAAACTCCTACCTATTGAATATATAATCCTTTGTTGAAGTATCCTAATTTTTTATTTATTAGTTATCTTGAAATTTTAAGCATTGTCAATCCATGTATCGATCAAATAGGTGGTTAGATAATTTTACCTTCTTAAAGTCATTTCTACTCAAACAACCTAAGGAAAATTGTGACTTTTGTATAGATAACACTAAGTTGATGTATGATCATTTTTTTTTATTATTACGCTTCAAATAATAGCTAGAGTCAAGTTAAGGATCACTGCAGATGTTTTGCGCGGCGATCAAATAGGTAGTTATGCATTTTTGTCATATTATGCACATTTCTGTTTGACGAATGGACGAAAACTCCTACCTATTGAATATATAATCCTTTGTTGAAGTACCCTAATTTTTTATTTATTAGTTATCTTGAAATATTAAGCATTATCAATCCAAGTATCGATCAAATAGGTAGTTAGTTAATTTGACCTTCTTAAAGTAATTTCTACTCGAAGAACCTTAGGAAAATTGTGACTTTTGTATAGATAACACTATGTTGATGTATGATCATTTTTTTATTTGTTATAACGCTTCAAAAAACCGCTAGAGTCCAGTTAAGGATCATTGCTAATGTTTTGCACGACGATCAAATAGGTAGTCAGGCATTTTTGTCATATTATGCACATTTCTGTTTGACGAATTGCCGAAAACGCCTACCTATTGAATATATAATCCTTTGTTTAAGTATCCTAATTTTTAATTTTTTAGTTATCTTGAAATTTTAAGCATTGTCAATCCATGTATCGATCAAATAGGTAGTTAGTTAATTTTACCTTCTTAAAGTCATTTCTACTCGAAGAACATTAGGAAAATTGCGACTTTTGTATAGATAACACTATGTTGATGTATTATCATTTCTTTTATTTATTATTACACTTCAAAAAACCGCTAGAGTCAAGTTAGGGATCATTGCCAATGTTTTGCGCGGCGATCAAATAGGTAGTCATGCATTTTTGTCATATTATGCACTTTTCTGTTTGACGAATTGCCGAAAACAACTACCTATTGAATATATAATCCTTTGTTGAAGTATCCTAATTTTTAATATATTAGTTATCTTGAAATTTTAAGCATTGTCGATCCATGTATCGATCAAATAGGTAGTTAGTTAATTTTACCTTCTTAAAGTCATTTCTACTCGAAGAACCTTAGGAAAATTGCGACTTTTGTATAGATAACACTATGTTGATGTATTATCATTTTTTTATTTATTATTACGCGTCAAATAATAGCTACAGTCAAGTTAAGGATCACTGCAAATGTTTTGCGCGGCAATGAAATAGGTAGTTAGGCATTTTTTGTCATATTATGCTCATTTCTATTTGACGAATTGACGAAAACTCCTACCTATTGAATATATAATCCTTTGTTGATGTACCCTATTTTTTTATTTGTTAGTTATCTTGTAATATTAAGCATTGTCAATCCACGTATCGGTCAAATAGGTAGTTAGTTAATTTGACCTTCTTAAAGTCATTTCTACTCGAAGAACCTTATGCAAATTGCGACTTTTGTATAGGTAACACTATGTTGATGTATGATCATTTTTTTTTATTTATTATTACGATTCAAATAATAGCTAGAGTCAAGTTAAGGATCACTGCAGATGTTTTGCGCGACGATCAAATAGGTAGTGAGGAATTTTTTGTCATATTATTCTCATTTCTGTTTGACGAATTGCCGAAAACTCCTACCTATTGAATATATAATCCTTTGTTGAAGTATCCTAATTTTTTATTTATTAGTTATCTTGAAATTTTAAGCATTCTCAATCCATGTATCGATCAAATAGGTAGTTAGATAATTTTACCTTCTTCAAGTCATTTCTACTCGAACAACCTTAGGAAAATTGCGACTTTTGTATAGATAACACTAAGTTGATGTATGATCATTTTTTTTATTTTTTATTACGCTTCAAAGAATAGCTAGAGTCCAGTTAAGGATCACTGCAAATGTTTTGCGCTGCGATCAAATAGGTAGTTTGGCATTTTTTGCCATATTATGCCCATTTCTGTTTGACGAATTGCCGAAAACTCCTACCTATTGAATATAATAATCCTTTGTTGAAGTACCATAATTTTTTATTTATTAGTTATCTTGAAATATTAAGCATTGTCAATCCAAGTATCGATCAAATAGGTAGTTAGTTAATTTCACCTTCTTAAAGTCATTTCTACTCGAAGAACCTTAGGAAAATTGCGACTTTTGTATAGACTACACTATGTTGATATATGATCATTTTTTTATTTGTTATTACGCATCAAAAAATAGCAAGAGACCAGTTAAGGATTATTGCAAATGTTTTGCGCGGCGATCAAATAGGTAGTTAGGCATTTTTGTCATATTATGCACATTTCTGTATGACGAATTGACCAAAACTCCTACCTATTGAATATTTAATCCTTTGTTGAAGTACCCTAATTTTTTATTTATTAGTTATTTTGAAATATTAAGCATTGTCAATTCATGTATCGATCAAATAGGTAGTTAGTTAATTTGACCTTCTTAAAGTCATTTCTACTCGAAGAACTTTAGGAAAATTGTGACTTTTGTATAGATATTACTATGTTGATGTATATTCATTTTTTTATTTATTATTACGCTTCAAATAATAGCTAGAGTCAAGTTAAGGATCACTGCAAATGTTTTGCGCGGCGATCAAATAGGTAGTTAGGCATTTTTTGTCATATTATGCTAATTTCTGTTTGACGAATTGCCGAAAACTCCTACCTATTGAATATATAATCCTTTGTTTAGGTACCATAATTTTTTATTTGTTAGTTATCTTGAAATACTAAGCAGTGGCAATCCAAGTATCGATCAAATAGGTTGTTAGTTAATTTCAAATTCCTAAAGTCATTTCTACTCGAAGAACCTTAGGAAAATTGCGACTGTTGTATAGATAACACTATGTTGATGTATGAGCATTTTTTTATTTGTTATTACGCTTCAAAAAATCGCTAGAGTACAGTTAAGGATCATTGCAAATATTTTGCGCGGCGATCAAATAGGTAGTTAGGCATTTTTGTCATATTATGCACATTTCTGTCTAACGAATTGGCGAAAACTCCTACCCATTGAATATTTAATCCTTTGTTGAAGTACCCTAATTTTGTATTTATTAGTTATCTTGAAATATTAAGCATTGTCAATCCATATATCGATCAAATAGGTAGTTAGTTAATTTGACCTTCATAAAGTCATTTCTACTCGAAGAACCTTAGGAAAATTCCGACATTTGTATAGGTAACACTATGTTGATGTATGATCATTTTGTTTATTTATTATTACGCTTCAAATAATAGCTAGAGTCAAGTTAAGGATCACTGCAAATGTTTTGCGCGACGATCAAATAGGTAGTGAGGCATTTTTTGTCATATTATGCTCATTTCTGTTTGACGAATTGCCGAAAACTCCAACCTATTGAATATATAATCCTTTTTGAAGTATCCTAATTTTTTATTTATTAGTTATCTTGAAATTTTAAACATTGTCAATCCATGTATCGATCAAATAGGTAGTTAGATAATTTTACCTCCATAAAGTCATTTCTACTCAAACAACCTTAGGGAAATTGTGACCTTTGTATAGATAACACTATGTTGATGTATGATCATTTTTTTTATTTATTATTACACTTCAAATAATAGCTAGAGTCAAGTTAAGGATCACTGCAAATGTTTTGCGCGGCGATCAAATAGGTAGTTAGGCATTTTTTGCCATATTATGCTCATTTCTGTTTGACGAATTGCCGAAAACACCTACCTATTGAATATATAATCCTTTGTTGAAGTACCATAATTTTTTATTTATTAGTTATCTTGAAATATTAAGCATTGTCAATCCAAGTATCGATCAAATAGGTTGTTAGTTAATTTCACCGTTTTAAAGTCATTTCTACTCGAAGAACATTAGGAAAATTGCGACTTTTGTATGGGCAACACTATGTTGATATATGATCATTTTTTTATTTGTTATTACACATCAAAAAATCGTAAGGGTCCAGTTAAGGATTATTGCAAATGTTTTGCGCGGCGATCAAATAGGTAGTTAGGCATTTTTGTCATATTATGCACATTTCTGTTTGACGAATTGACGAAAACTCCTACCTATTGAATATTTAATCCTTTGTTGAAGTACCCTAATTTTTTATTTATTAGTTATTTTGAAATATTAAGCATTGTCAATCCAAGTATCGATCAAATAGGTAGTTAGTTAATTTCACCGTTTTAAAGTCATTTCTACTCGAAGAACCTTAGGAAAATTGCGACTTTTGTATAGACAACACTATGTTGATATATGATCATTTTTCTATTTGTTATTACGCATCAAAAAATAGCAAGAGTCCAGTTAAGGATTATTGCAAATGTTTTGCGCGGCGATCAAATAGGTAGTTAGGCATTTTTGTCATATTATGCACATTTCTGTTTGACGAATTGACGAAAACTCCTACCTATTGAATATTTAATCCTTTGTTGAAGTACCCTAATTTTTTATTTATTAGTTATTTTGAAATATTAAGCATTGTCAATCCATGTATCGATCAAATAGGTAGTTAGTTAATTTTACCTTCTTAAAGTCATTTCTACTCGAAGAACTTTAGGAAAATTGTGACTTTTGTATAGATATTACTATGTTGATGTATATTCATTTTTTTATTTATTATTACGCTTCAAATAATAGCTAGAGTCAAGTTAAGGATCACTGCAAATGTTTTGCGCGGCGATCAAATAGGAAGTTAGGCATTTTTTGTCATATTATGCTAATTTCTGTTTGACGAATTGCCGAAAACTCCTACCTATTGAATATATAATCCTTTGTTTAGGTACCATAATTTTTTATTTATTAGTTATCTTGAAATACTAAGCAGTGGCAATCCAAGTATCGATCAAATAGGTTGTTAGTTAATTTCAAATTCCTAAAGTCATTTCTATTCGAAGAACCTTAGGAAAATTGCGACTGTTGTATAGATAACACTATGTTGATGTATGAGCATTTTTTTATTTGTTATTACGCTTCAAAAAATCGCTAGAGTACAGTTAAGGATCATTGCAAATATTTTGCGCGGCGATCAAATAGGTAGTTAGGCATTTTTGTCATATTATGCACATTTCTGTCTAACGAATTGGCGAAAACTCCTACCCATTGATTATTTAATCCTTTGTTGAAGTACCCTAATTTTGTATTTATTAGTTATCTTGAAATATTAAGCATTGTCAATCCATATATCGATCAAATAGGTAGTTAGTTAATTGGACCTTCATAAAGTCATTTCTACTCGAAGAACCTTAGGAAAATTCCGACTTTTGTATAGGTAACACTATGTTGATGTATGATCATTTTGTTTATTTATTATTACGCTTCAAATAATAGCTAGAGTCAAGTGAAGGATCACTGCAAATGTTTTGCGCGACGATCAAATAGGTAGTGAGGCATTTTTTGTCATATTATGCTCATTTCTGTTTGACGAATTGCCGAAAACTCCAACCTATTGAATATATAATCCTTTTTGAAGTATCCTAATTTTTTATTTATTAGTTATCTTGAAATTTTAAGCATTGTCAATCCATGTATCGATCAAATAGGTAGTTAGGTAATTTTACCTCCATAAAGTCATTTCTACTCAAACAACCTTAGGAAAATTGTGACTTTTGTATAGATAACACTATGTTGATGTATGATCATTTTTTTTATTTATTATTACACTTCAAATAATAGCTAGAGTCAAGTTAAGGATCACTGAAAATGTTTTGCGCGGCGATCAAATAGGTAGTTAGGCATTTTTTGCCATATTATGCTCATTTCTGTTTGACGAATTGCCGAAAACACCTACCTATTGAATATATAATCCTTTGTTGAAGTACCATAATTTTTTATTTATTAGTTATCTTGAAATATTAAGCATTGTCAATCCAAGTATCGATCAAATAGGTAGTTAGTTAATTTCACCGTTTTAAAGTCATTTCTACTCGAAGAACATTAGGAAAATTGCGACTTTTGTATGGACAACACTATGTTGATATATGATCATTTTTTTATTTGTTATTACGCATCAAAAAATCGTAAGGGTCCAGTTAAGGATTATTGCAAATGTTTTGCGCGGCGATCAAATAGGTAGTTAGGCATTTTTGTCATATTATGCACATTTCTGTTTGACGAATTGACGAAAACTCCTACCTATTGAATATTTAATCCTTTGTTGAAGTACCCTAATTTTTTATTTATTAGTTATTTTGAAATATTAAGCATTGTCAATCCAAGTATCGATCAAATAGGTAGTTAGTTAATTTCACCGTTTTAAAGTCATTTCTACTCGAAGAACCTTAGGAAAATTGCGACTTTTGTATAGACAACACTATGTTGATATATGATCATTTTTCTATTTGTTATCACGCATCAAAAAATAGCAAGAGTCCAGTTAAGGATTATTGCAAATGTTTTGCGCGGCGATCAAATAGGTAGTTAGGCATTTTTGTCATATTATGCACATTTCTGTTTGACGAATTGACGAAAACTCCTACCTATTGAATATTTAATCCTTTGTTGAAGTACCCTAATTTTTTATTTATTAGTTATTTTGAAATATTAAGCATTGTCAATCCATGTATCGATCAAATAGGTAGTTAGTTAATTTGACCTTCTTAAAGTCATTTCTACTCGAAGAACTTTAGGAAAATTGTGACTTTTGTATAGATATTACTATGTTGATGTATATTCATTTTTTTATTTATTATTACGCTTCAAATAATAGCTAGAGTCAAGTTAAGGATCCCTGCAAATGTTTTGCGCGGCGATCAAATAGGAAGTTATGCATTTTTTGTCATATTATGCTAATTTCTGTTTGACGAATTGCCGAAAACTCCTACCTATTGAATATATAATCCTTTGTTTAGGTACCATAATTTTTTATTTATTAGTTATCTTGAAATACTAAGCAGTGGCAATCCAAGTATCGATCAAATAGGTTGTTAGTTAATTTCAAATTCCTAAAGTCATTTCTACTCGAAGAACCTTAGGAAAATTGCGACTGTTGTATAGATAACACTATGTTGATGTATGAGCATTTTTTTATTTGTTATTACGGTTCAAAAAATCGCTAGAGTACAGTTAAGGATCATTGCAAATATTTTGCGCGGCGATCAAATAGGTAGTTAGGCATTTTTGTCATATTATGCACATTTCTGTCTAACGAATTGGCGAAAACTCCTATCCATTGAATATTTAATCCTTTGTTGAAGTACCCTAATTTTGTATTTATTAGTTATCTTGAAATATTAAGCATTGTCAATCCATATATCGATCAAATAGGTAGTTAGTTAATTTGACCTTCATAAAGTCATTTCTACTCGAAGAACCTTAGGAAAATTCCGACTTTTGTATAGGTAACACTATGTTGATGTATGATCATTTTGTTTATTTATTATTACGCTTCAAATAATAGCTAGAGTCAAGTTAAGGATCACTGCAAATGTTTTGCGCGACGATCAAATAGGTAGTGAGGCATTTTTTGTCATATTATGCTCATTTCTGTTTGACGAATTGCCGAAAACTCAAACCTATAGAATATATAATCCTTTTTGAAGTATCCTAATTTTTTATTTATTAGTTATCTTGAAATTTTAAGCATTGTCAATCCATGTATCGATCAAATAGGTAGTTAGATAATTTTACCTCCATAAAGTCATTTCTACTCAAACAACCTTAGGAAAATTGTGACTTTTGTATAGATAACACTATGTTGATGTATGATCATTTTTTTTATTTATTATTACACTTCAAATAATAGCTAGAGTCAAGTTAAGGATCACTGCAAATGTTTTGCGCGGCGATCAAATAGGTAGTTAGGCATTTTTTGCCATATTATGCTCATTTCTGTCTAACGAACTGGCGAAAACTCCTACCCATTGAATATTTAATCCTTTGTTGAAGTACCCTAATTTTGTATTTATTAGTTATCTTGAAATATTAAGCATTGTCAATCCATATATCGATCAAATAGGTAGTTAGTTAATTTGACCTTCATAAAGTCATTTCTACTCGAAGAACCTTAGGAAAATTCCGACTTTTGTATAGATAACACTATGTTGATGTATGAGCATTTTTTTATTTGTTATTACGCTTCAAACAATCGCTAGAGTACAGTTAAGGATCATTGCAAATATTTTGCGCGGCGATCAAATAGGTAGTTAGGCATTTTTTGTCATATTATGCTAATTTCTGTTTGACGAATTGCCTAAAACTCCTACCTATTGAATATATAATCCTTTGTTTAGGTACCATAATTTTTTATTTATTAGTTATCTTGAAATACTAAGCAGTGGCAATCCAAGTATCGATCAAATAGGTTGTTAGTTAATTTCAAATTCCTAAAGTCATTTCTACTCGAAGAACCTTAGGAAAATTGCGACTGTTGTATAGATAACACTATGTTGATGTATGAGCATTTTTTTTATTTGTTATTACGCTTCAAAAAATCGCTAGGGTCAAGTTAAGGATCACTGCAAATGTTTTGCGCGGCGATCAAATAGGTAGTTAGGCATTTTTTGCCATATTATGCTCATTTCTGTTTGAAGAATTGCCGAAAACACCTACCTATTGAATATATAATCCTTTGTTGAAGTACCATAATTTTTTATTTATTAGTTATCTTGAAATATTAAGCATTGTCAATCCAAGTATCGATCAAAGAGGTAGTTAGTTAATTTCACCTTCTTAAAGTCATTTCTACTCGAAGAACCTTAGGAAAATTGCGACTTTTGTATAGACAACACTATGTTGATATATGATCATTTTTTTATTTGTTATTACGCATCAAAAAATCGTAAGGGTCCAGTTAAGGATTATTGCAAATGTTTTGCGCGGCGATCAAATAGGTAGTTAGGCATTTTTGTCATATTATGCACATTTCTGTTTGACGAATTGACGAAAACTCCTACCTATTGAATATTTAATCCTTTGTTGAAGTACCCTAATTTTTTATTTATTAGTTATTTTGAAATATTAAGCATTGTCAATCCAAGTATCGATCAAATAGGTAGTTAGTTAATTTCACCGTTTTAAAGTCATTTCTACTCGAAGAACCTTAGGAAAATTGCGACTTTTGTATAGACAACACTATGTTGATATATGATCATTTTTCTATTTGTTATTACGCATCAAAAAATAGCAAGAGTCCAGTTAATGATTATTGCAAATGTTTTGCGCGGCGATCAAATAGGTAGTTAGGCATTTTTGTCATATTATGCACATTTCTGTTTGACGAATTGACGAAAACTCCTACCTATTGAATATTTAATCCTTCGTTGAAGTACCCTAATTTTTTATTTATTAGTTATTTTGAAATATTAAGCATTGTCAATCCATGTATCGATCAAATAGGTAGTTAGTTAATTTGACCTTCTTAAAGTCATTTCTACTCGAAGAACTTTAGGAAAATTGTGACTTTTGTATAGATATTACTATGTTGATGTATATTCCTTTTTTTATTTATTATTACGCTTCAAATAATAGCTAGAGTCAAGTTAAGGATCACTGCAAATGTTTTACGCGGCGATCAAATAGGTAGTTAGGCATTTTTTGTCATATTATGCTAATTTCTGTTTGACGAATTGCCTAAAACTCCTACCTATTGAATATATAATCCTTTGTTTAGGTACCATAATTTTTTATTTATTAGTTATCTTGAAATACTAAGCAGTGGCAATCCAAGTATCGATCAAATAGGTTGTTAGTTAATTTCAAATTCCTAAAGTCATTTCTACTCGAAGAACATTAGGAAAATTGCGACTGTTGTATAGATAACACTATGTTGATGTATGAGCATTTTTTTTATTTGTTATTACGCTTCAAAAAATCGCTAGAGTCAAGTTAAGGATCACTGCAAATGTTTTGCGCGGCGATCAAATAGGTAGTTAGGCATTTTTTGCCATATTATGCTCATTTCTGTTTGAAGAATTGCCGAAAACACCTACCTATTGAATATATAATCCTTTGTTGAAGTACCATAATTTTTTATTTATTAGTTATCTTGAAATATTAAGCATTGTCAATCCAAGTATCGATCAAATAGGTAGTTAGTTAATTTCACCTTCTTAAAGTCATTTCTACTCGAAGAACCTTAGGAAAATTGCGACTTTTGTATAGACAACACTATGTTGATATATGATCATTTTTTTATTCGTTATTACGCATCAAAAAATCGCAAGAGTCCAGTTAAGGATTATTGCAAATGTTTTGCGCGGCGATCAAATAGGTAGTTAGGCATTTTTGTCATATTATGCACATTTCTGTTTGACGAATTGACGAAAACTCCTACCTATTGAATATTTAATCCTTTGTTGAAGTACCCTAATTTTTTATTTATTAGTTATCTTGAAATATTAAGCATTGTCAATCCATGTATCGATCAAATAGGTAGTTAGTTAATTTGACCTTCTTAAAGTCATTTCTACTCGAAGAACTTTAGGAAAATTGTGACTTTTGTATAGATATTACTATGTTGATGTATATTCATTTTTTTATTTATTATTACGCTTCAAATAGTAGCTAGAGTCAAGTTAAGGATCACTGCAAATGTTTTGCGCGGCGATCAAATAGGTAGTTAGGCATTTTTTGTCATATTATGCTAATTTCTGTTTGACGAATTGCCGAAAACTCCTTCCTATTGAATATAGAATCCTTTGTTTTGGTACCATAATTTTTTATTTATTAGTTATCTTGGAATACTAAGCAGTGTCAATCCAAGTATCGATCAAATAGATAGTTAGTTAATTTCAAATTCCTAAAGTCATTTCTACTCGAAGAACCTTAGGAAAATTGCGACTGTTGTATAGATAACACTATGTTGATGTATGAGCATTTTTTTATTTGTTATTACGCTTCAAACAATCGCAAGAGTCCAGTTAAGGATTATGGCAAATGTTTTGCGCGGCGATCAAATAGGTAGTGACGCTTTTTTTGCTATATTATGCTCATTTCTGTTTGACGAATTGCCGAAAACGCCTACCTATTGAATATATATTCCTTTGTTGAAGTACCCTAATTTTTTATTTATTAGTTATCTTGAAATATTAAGCGTTGTCAATCCATATATCGATCAAATAGGTAGTTAGTTAATTTGACCTTCTTAACTTCATTTCTACTCGAAGAACCTTAGGAAAATGGCAACTTTTGTATAGATATTACTATGTTGATATATGATTATTTTTTTATTTGTTATTACGCTTCAAATAATAGCTAGAGTCAAGCTAAGGATCACTGCTAATGTTTTGAGCGGCAATCAAATAGGTAGTTAGGCATTTTTTGTCATATTATGCTCATTTCTGTTTGACGAATTGCCGAAAACTCCTACCTATTGAATATATAATCCTTTGTTGAAGTACCCTAATTTTTTTATTTATTAGTTATCTTGAAATATTAAGCATTGTCAATCCATGTATCGATCAAATAGGTAGTTAGTAAATTTCACCTCCTTAAAGTCATTTCTACTCGAAGAACTTTAGGAAAATTGTGACTTTTGTATAGATAACACTATGTTGATGTATGATCATTTTTTTATTTATTATTACGCTTCAACTAATAGCTAGAGTCAAATTAAGGATCACTGCAAATGTTTTGCGCGGCGATCAAATAGGTAGTTAGGCATTTTTTGCCATATTATGCTCATTTCTGTTTGAAGAATTGCCGAAAACACCTACCTATTGAATATATAATCCTTTGTTGAAGTACCATAATTTTTTATTTATTAGTTATCTTGAAATATTAAGCATTGTCAATCCAAGTATCGATCAAATAGGTAGTTAGTTAATTTCACCTTCTTAAAGTCATTTCTACTCGAAGAACCTTAGGAAAATTGCGACTTTTGTATAGACAACACTATGTTGATATATGATCATTTTTTTATTCGTTATTACGCATCAAAAAATCGCAAGAGTCCAGTTAAGGATTATTGCAAATGTTTTGCGCGGCGATCAAATAGGTAGTTAGGCATTTTTTGCCATATTATGCACATTTCTGTTTGACGAATTGCCGAAAACGCCTACTTATTGAGTATATAATCCTTTGTTGAAGTACCCTAATTTTGTATCTATTAGTTATCTTGAAATATTAAGCATTGTCAATCCATATATCGATCAAATATGTAGTTAGTTAATTTGACCTTCTTAAAGTCATTTCTACTCGAATAACTTTAGAAAAATTGTGACTTTTGTATAGATAACACTATGTTGATGTATGATCATTTTTTTATTTATTATTACGCTTCAAATAATAGCTAGAGTCAAATTAAGGATCACTGCAAATGTTTTGCGCGGCGATCATATAGGTAGTTAGGCATTTTTTGCCATATTATGCTCATTTCTGTTTGAAGAATTGCCGAAAACACCTACCTATTGCATATATAATCCTTTGTTGAAGTACCACAATTTTTTATTTATTAGTTATCTTGAAATATTAAGCATTGTCAATCCAAGTATCGATCAAATAGGTAGTTAGTTAATTTGATCTTCTTAAAGTCATTTCTACTCGAAGAACTTTAGGAAAATTGTGACTTTTGTATAGATATTACTATGTTGATGTATATTCATTTTTTATTTATTATTACGCTTCAAATAATAGCTAGAGTCAAGTTAAGGATCACTGCAAATGTTTTGCGCGGCGATCAAATAGGTAGTTAGGCATTTTTTGTCATATTATGCTAATTTCTGTTTGACGAATTGCCGAAAACTCCTACCTATTGAATATATAATCCTTGGTTTAGGTACCATAATTTTTTATTTATTAGTTATCTTGAAATACTAAGCAGTGGCAATCCAAGTATCGATCAAATAGGTTGTTAGTTAATTTCAAATTCCTAAAGTCATTTCTACTCGAAGAACCTTAGGAAAATTGCGACTGTTGTATAGATAACACTATGTTGATGTATGAGCATTTTTTTATTTGTTATTATGCTTCAAAAAATCGCTAGAGTACAGTTAAGGATAATTGTAAATATTTTGCGCGGCGATCAAATAGGTAGTTAGGCATTTTTGTCATATTATGCACATTTCTGTCTAACGAATTGG
The DNA here is from genome assembly GCA_021437785.1 of Rhodomyrtus psidioides. Taxonomy (NCBI): domain Eukaryota; kingdom Viridiplantae; phylum Streptophyta; class Magnoliopsida; order Myrtales; family Myrtaceae; genus Rhodomyrtus; species Rhodomyrtus psidioides. The sequence goes on along the minus strand of JAILYB010000062.1, from coordinate 3,944,769 downwards.
CGAAAACTCCTACCCATTAAATATTTAATCCTTTGTTGAAGTACCCTAATTTTGTATTTATTAGTTATCTTGAAATATTAAGCATTGTCAATCCATATATCGATCAAATAGGTAGTTAGTTAATTTGACCTTCATAAAGTCATTTCTACTCGAAGAACCTTAGGAAAATTCCGACTTTTGTATAGGTAACACTATGTTGATATATGATCATTTTGTTTATTTATTATTACGCTTCAAATAATAGCTAGAGTAAAGTTAAGGATCACTGCAAATGTTTTGCGTGACGATCAAATAGGTAGTGAGGCATTTTTTGTCATATTATGCTCATTTCTGTTTGACGAATTGCCGAAAACTCCAACCTATTGAATATATAATCCTTTTTGAAGTATCCTAATTTTTTATTTATTAGTTATCTTGAAATTTTAAGCATTGTCAATCCATGTATCGATCAAATAGGTAGTTAGATAATTTTACCTCCATAAAGTCATTTCTACCCAAACAACCTTAGGAAAATTGTGACTTTTGAATAGATAACACTATGTTGATGTATGATCATTTTTTTATTTATTATTACGCTTCAAATAATAGCTAGAGTCAAGTTAAGGATCACTGCAAATGTTTTGCGCGGCGATCAAATAGGTAGTTAGGCATTTTTTGCCATATTATGTTCATTTCTGTTTGACGAATTGCCGAAAACACCTACCTATTGAATATATAATCGTTTGTTGAAGTACCATAATTTTTTATTTATTAGTTATCTTGAAATATTAAGCATTGTCAATCCAAGTATCGATCAAATAGGTAGTTAGTTAATTTCACCGTTTTAAAGTCATTTCTACTCGAAGAACCTTAGGAAAATTGCGACTTTTGTATAGACAACACTATGTTGATATATGATCATTTTTTTATTTGTTATTACGCATCAAAAAATCGCAAGGGTCCAGTTAAGGATTATTGCAAATGTTTTGCGCGGCGATCAAATAGGTAGTTAGGCATTTTTGTCATATTATGCACATTTCTGTTTGACGAATTGACGAAAACTCCTACCTATTGAATATTTAATCCTTTGTTGAAGTACCCTAATTTTTTATTTATTAGTTATCTTGAAATATTAAGCATTGTCAATCCATGTATCGATCAAATAGGTAGTTAGTTAATTTGACCTTCTTAAAGTCATTTCTACTCGAAGAACTTTAGGAAAATTGTGACTTTTGTATAGATATTACTATGTTGATGTATATTCATTTTTTTTATTTATTATTACGCTTCAATTAGTAGCTAGAGTCAAGTTAAGGATCACTGCAAATGTTTTGCGCGGCGATCAAATAGGTAGTTAGGCATTTTTTGTCATATTATGCTAATTTCTGTTTGACGAATTGCCGAAAACTCATTCCTATTGAATATAGAATCCTTTGTTTTGGTACCATAATTTTTTATTTATTAGTTATCTTGGAATACTAAGCAGTGTCAATCCAAGTATCGATCAAATAGATAGTTAGTTAATTTCAAATTCCTAAAGTCATTTCTACTCGAAGAATCTTAGGAAAATTGCGACTGTTGTATAGATAACACTATGTTGATGTATGAGCATTTTTTTATTTGTTATTACGCTTCAAACAATCGCAAGAGTCCAGTTAAGGATTATGGCAAATGTTTTGCGCGGCGATCAAATAGGTAGTGAAGCTTTTTTTGCAATATTATGCTCATTTCTGTTTGACGAATTGCCGAAAACGCCTACCTATTGAATATATAATCCTTTGTTGAAGTACCCTAATTTTTTATTTATTAGTTATCTTGAAATATTAAGCATTGTCAATCAATATATCGATCAAATAGGTAGTTAGTTAATTTGACCTTCTTAACTTCATTTCTACTCGAAGAACCTTAGGAAAATGGCAACTTTTGTATAGATATTACTATGTTGATATATGATTATTTTTTTATTTGTTATTACGCTTCAAATAATAGCTAGAGTTAAGCTAAGGATCACTGCTAATGTTTTGAGCGGCGATCAAATAGGTAGTTAGGCATTTTTTGTCATATTATGCTCATTTCTGTTTGACGAATTGCCGAAAACTCCTACCTATTGAATATATAATCCTTTGTTGAAGTACCCTAATTTTTTATTTATTAGTTATCTTGAAATATTAAGCATTGTCAATCCATGTATCGATCAAATAGGTAGTTAGTTAATTTGACCTTCTTAAAGTCATTTCCACTCGAAGAACTTTAGGAAAATTGTGACTTTTGTATAGATAACACTATGTTGATGTATGATCATTTTTTTATTTATTATTACGCTTCAAATAATAGCTAGAGTCAAATTAAGGATCACTGCAAATGTTTTGCGCGGCGATCAAATAGGTAGTTAGGCATTTTTTGCCATATTATGCTCATTTCTGTTTGAAGAATTGCCGAAAACACCTACCTATTGAATATATAATCCTTTGTTGAAGTACCATAATTTTTTATTTATTAGTTATCTTGAAATATTAAGCATTGTCAATCCAAGTATCGACCAAATAGGTAGTTAGTTAATTTCACCTTCTTAAAGTCATTTCTACTCGAAGAACCTTAGGAAAATTGCGACTTTTGTATAGACAACACTATGTTGATATATGATCATTTTTTTATTCGTTATTACGCATAAAAAAATCGCAAGAGTCTAGTTAAGGATTATTGCAAATGTTTTGCGCGGCGATCAAATAGGTAGTTAGGCATTTTTGTCATATTATGCACATTTCTGTTTGACGAATTGACGAAAACTCCTACCTATTGAATATTTAATCCTTTGTTGAAGTACCCTAATTTTTTATTTATTAGTTATCTTGAAATATTAAGCATTGTCAATCCATATATCGATCAAATAGGTAGTTAGTTAATTTGACCTTCTTAAAGTCATTTCTACTCGAAGAACTTTAGGAAAATTGTTACTTTTGTATAGATATTACTATGTTGATGTATATTCATTTTTTATTTATTATTACGCTTCAAATAATAGCTAGAGTCAAGTTAAGGATCACTGCAAATGTTTTGCGCGGCGATCAAATAGGTAGTTAGGCATTTTTTGTCATATTATGCTAATTTCTGTTTGACGAATGCCGAAAACTCCTACCTATTGAATATATAATCCTTTGTTTAGGTACCATAATTTTTTATTTATTAGTTATCTTGAAATACTAAGCAGTGTCAATCCAAGTATCGATCAAATAGGTAGTTAGTTAATTTCAAATTCCTAAAGTCATTTCTACTCGAAGAACCTTAGGAAAATTGCGACTGTTGTATAGATAACACTATGTTGATGTATGAACATTTTTTTATTTGTTATTAAGCTTCAAAAAATCACAAGAGTCCAGTTAAGGATTATGGCAAATGTTTTGCGCGGCGATCAAATAGGTAGTGAGGCATTTTTTGCCATATTATGCTCATTTCTGTTTGACGAATTGCCGAAAACGCCTACTTATTGAATATATAATCCTTTGTTGAAGTACCCTAATTTTGTATCTATTAGTTATCTTGAAATATTAAGCATTGTCAATCCATATATCAATCAAATAGGTAGTTAGTTAATTTGACCTTCTTAACGTCATTTCTACTCGAAGAACCTTAGGAAAATGGCGACTTTTGTATAGATATTACTATGTTGATATATGATTAATTTTTTATTTGTTATTACACTTCAAATAATAGCTAGAGTCAAGTTAAGGATCACTGCTAATGTTTTGAGCGGCGATCAAATAGGTGGTTAGGCATTTTTTGTCATATTATGCTCATTTCTGTTTGACGAATTGCCGAAAACTCCTACCTATTGAATATATAATCCTTCGTTGAAGTACCCTAATTTTTCATTTATTAGTTATCTTGAAATATTAAGCTTTGTCAATCCAAGTATCGATCAAATAGGTAGTTAGTAAATTTCACCTCCTTAAAGTCATTTCTACTTGAAGAACCTTAGGAAAATTGCGACTTTTGTATAAATAACACTATGTTGATGTATGATCATTTTTTTATTTGTTATTACGCTTCAAAAAATCGCTAGAGTCCAGTTAAGGATCATTGCAAATGTTTTGCGCGGCGATCAAATAGGTAGTTATGCATTTTGGTCATATTATGCACATTTCTGTTTGACGAATTGACGAAAACTCCTACCTATTGAATATATAATCCTTTGTTGAAGTAACCTAATTTTTTATTTATTAGTTATCTTGAAATATTAAGCATTGTCAATCCAAGTATCGATCAAATAGGTAGTTAGTTAATTTGACCTTCTTAAAGTAATTTCTACTCGAAGAACCTTAGGAAAATGGCGACTATTGTATAGATATTACTATGTTGATATATGATCATTTTTTTATTTGTTATAACGCTTCAAAAAATCGCTAGAGTCCAGTTAAGGATCATTGCTAATATTTTGCACGGCGATCAAATAGGTAGTCAGGCATTTTTGTCATATTATGCACTTTTCTGTTTGACGAATTGCCGAAAACACCGACCTATAGAATATATAATCCTTTGTTGAAGTATCCTAATTTTTTATTTATTAGTTATCTTGAAATTTTAAGCATTGTCAATCCATGTATCGATCAAATAGGTAGTTAGTTAATTTCACTTTCTTAAAGTCATTTCTACTCGAAGAACCTTTGGAAAATTGCGACTTTTGTATAAATAACACTATGTCTATGTATGTTCATTTTTTATTTGTTATTACGCTTCAAAAAATCGCTAGAGTCCAGTTAAGGATCATTGCAAATGTTTCGCGCGGCGATCAATTAGGTAGTTATGCATGTTTGTCATATTATGCACATTTCTGTACGACGAATTGACGAAAACTCCTACCTATTGAATATATAGTCCTTTGTTGAAGTACCCTAATTTTTTATTTATTAGTTATCTCTAAATATTAAGCATTGTCAATCCAAGTATCGATCAAATAGGTAGTTAGTTATTTTGACCTTCTTAAAGTCATTTCTACTCGAAGAACCTTAGGCAAATTGTGACTTTTGTATAGATAACACTATGTTGATGTATGATCATTTTTTTATATGTTATTACGCTTCAAAAAACCGCTAGAGTCCAGTTAAGGATCATTGCTACTGTTTTGTGCGGCGATCAAATAGGTAGTCAGGCATTTTTGTCATATTATGCACTTTTCTGTTTGACGAATTGCCGAAAACGCCTACCTATAGAATATATAATCCTTTGTTGAAGTATCCTAATTTTTAATTTATTAGTTATCTTGAAATTTTAAGCATTGTCAATGCATGTATCGATCAAATAGGTAGTTAGTTAATTTTACCTTCTTAATGTCATTTCTACTCGAAGAACCTTAGGAAAATTGCAATTTTGTATAGATAACACTATGTTGATGTATTATCATTTTTTTATTTATTATTACTCTTCAAATAATAGCTACAGTCAAGTTAAGGAACACTGCAAATGTTTTGCGCAGCAATCAAATAGGTAGTTAGGCATTTTTTGTCATATTATGCTCATTTCTGTTTGACGAATTGACGAAAACTCCTACCTATTGAATATATAATCCTTTGTTGAAGTACCCTAATTTTTTATTTATTAGTTATCTCAAAATATTAAGCATTGTCAATCCATGTATCGATCAAATAGGTAGTTAGTTAATTTGACCTTCTTAAAGTCATTTCTACTCGAAGAACCTTTGGAAAATTGCAAATTTGGTGTAGATAACACTATGTTGATATATGATCATTTCTTTAATTGATATTACGGTTCAAAAAATCGCTAGAGTCCAGTTGAGGATCTTTGCAAATGTTTTGCGCGGCGATCAAATAGGTAGTTAGGCATTTTGATCATATTATGCACATATCTATTTGACGAATTGACGAAAACTCCTACCTATTGAATATATAATCCTTTGTTGAAGTACTCAATTTTTTTATTTATTAGTTATCTTGAAATATTAAGCATTGTCAATCCATGTATCGATCAAATAGGTAGTTAGTTAATTTGACCTTCTAAAAGTCATTTCTACTCGAAGAACCATAGGAAAATTGCGACTTTTGTATAGGTAACACTATGTTGATGTATGATCATTTTTTATTTATTATTACACTTCAAATAATAGCTAGAGTCAAGTTAAGGATCACTGCAAATGTTTTACGCGGCGATCAAATAGTTAGTTAGGCATTTTTTGTCATATTATTCTCATTTCGGTTTGACGAATTGCCGAAAACTCCTACCTATTGAATATATAATCCTTTGTTGAAGTATCCTAATTTTATTTTATTAGTTATCTTGAAATTTTAAGCATTGTCAATCCATGTATCGATCAAATAGGTAGTTAGTTAATTTTACCTTCGTAAAGTCATTTCTACTCGAAAAACCATAGGAAAATTGCGACTTTTGTATAGATAACACTATGTTGATGTATGATCTTTTTTTTTATTTATTATTACGGTTCAAATAATAGCTATAGTCAAGTTAAGGATCACTGCAAGTGTTTTACGCGGAGATCAAATAGGTTATTAGGCATTTTTTGCCATATTATGCGCATTTCTGTATGAGGAATTGCCGAAAACTCCTACCTATTGAATATATAATCCTTTGTTGAAGAACCCTAATTTTTTATTTATTAGTTATCTTGAAATATTAAGCATTGTCTGTCCAAGTATCGATCAAATAGGTAGTTAGTTAATTTTACCTTCTTAAAGTCATTTCTACTCGAAGAACCTTAGGAAAATTGTGGCTTTTGTATAGATGACACTATGTTGATGTATGATCATTTTTTTATTTGTTATTACGCTTCAAAAAATCGCTAGAGTCCAGTTAAGGATCATTGCAAATGTTTTGCGCGGCGATCAAATAGGTAGTTAGGCATTTTTGTCTTATTATGCGCATTTCTATTTGACGAATTGACGAAAACTCCTACCTATTGAATATATAATCCTTTGTTGAAGTACCCTAATATTTTATTTATTAGTTATCTTGAAATATTATGCATTGTCAATCCATGTAACGATCAAATAGGTATTTAGTTAATTTGACCTTCTTAAAGTCATTTCTACTCGAAGAACTTTTGGAAAATTGTGACTTTTGTATAGATATTACGATGTTGATGTAAGATCATTTTTTTATTTATTATTACGCTTCAAATAATAGCTAGAGTTAAGTTAAGGATCACTGCAAATGGTTTGCGCGGTGATCAAAAAGGTAGTTGGGCATTTTTTGTCATATTATGCTCATTTCTGTTTGACAAATTGCCAAAAACTCCTATCTATTGAATATATAATCCTTTGTTGAAATACCCTAATTTTTTATTTATTAGTTATCTTGAAATATTAAGCATTGTCAATCCATGTATCGATCAAATAGGTAGTTAGTTAATTTGACCATCTTAAAGTCATTTCTACTCGAAGAACCTTAGGAAAATTTCGACTTTTGTATAGATAACACTATGTTGATGTATGATCATTTTTTTATTTATTATTACGCTCCAAATAATAGTTAGAGTCAAGTTAAGGATTACTGCAAATTTTTTTAGCGGCGATCAAATAGGTTGTTAGGCATTTTTTGTCATATTATGCGCATTTCTATGTGACGAATTGCCGAAAACTCATACCTATTGAATATATAATCCTTTGTTGAAGTACCCTAATTTTTTATTTATTAGTTATCTTGAAATATTAAGCATTGTCAATCCAAGTATCGATCAAATATGTAGTTAGTTAATTTCACCTTCTTAAAGTCATTTCTACTCGAAGAACCTTAGGAAAATCATGTCTTTTGTGTAGATAACACTATGTTGATGTATGATCATTTTTTTATTTATTATTTCGCTTCAAATAATAGCTAGAGTCAAGTTAAGGACCACTGCAAATGTTTTGCGCGGCGATCAAATAGGTAGTTAGGCATTTTTTGTCATATTATGCTCATTTCTGTTTGACAAATTGCCGAAAACTCCTACCTATTGAATATATAATCCCTTGTTAAAGTATCCTAATTTTTTGTTTGTATGTTATCTTGAAATTTTAAGCATTGTCAGTCCAAGTATCGATCAAATAGGTAGTAAGTTAATTTTACCTTCTTAAAGTCATTTCTACTCGAAGAACCTTAGGAAAATTGTGACTTTTGTATAGATAACACTATGTTGATGTATGATCATTTTTTTATATGTTATTACGCTTCAAAAAATCGCAAGAGTCCAGTTAAGGATCGTTCCAAATGTTTTGCGCGGCGATCAAATAGGTAGTTAGGCATTTTTGTCATATTATGCACATTTATGTTTGGCGAATTGACGAAAACTCCTACCTATTGAATATATAATCCTTTGGTGAAGTACCCTAATTTTTTATTTATTAGTTATCTTGAAATTTTGACCATTGTCAATCCAAGTATCGATCAAATAGGTAGTTAGTTAATTTCACCTTCTTAAAGTCATTTCTACTCGAAGAACCTTAGGAAAATTGTGGCTTTTGTATAGATGACACTATGTTGATGTATGATCATTTTTTTATTTGTTATTACGCTTCAAAAAATCGCTAGAGTCCAGTTAAGGATCATTGCAAATGTTTTGCGCGGCGATCAAATAGGTAGTTAGGCATTTTTGTCTTATTATGCGCATTTCTATTTGACGAATTGACGAAAACTCCTACCTATTGAATATATAATCCTTTGTTGAAGTACCCTAATATTTTATTTATTAGTTATCTTGAAATATTATGCATTGTCAATCCATGTAACGATCAAATAGGTATTTAGTTAATTTGACCTTCTTAAAGTCATTTCTACTCGAAGAACTTTTGGAAAATTGTGACTTTTGTATAGATATTACGATGTTGATGTAAGATCATTTTTTTATTTATTATTACGCTTCAAATAATAGCTAGAGTTAAGTTAAGGATCACTGCAAATGGTTTGCGCGGTGATCAAAAAGGTAGTTGGGCATTTTTTGTCATATTATGCTCATTTCTGTTTGACAAATTGCCAAAAACTCCTATCTATTGAATATATAATCCTTTGTTGAAATACCCTAATTTTTTATTTATTAGTTATCTTGAAATATTAAGCATTGTCAATCCATGTATCGATCAAATAGGTAGTTAGTTAATTTGACCATCTTAAAGTCATTTCTACTCGAAGAACCTTAGGAAAATTTCGACTTTTGTATAGATAACACTATGTTGATGTATGATCATTTTTTTATTTATTATTACGCTCCAAATAATAGTTAGAGTCAAGTTAAGGATTACTGCAAATTTTTTTAGCGGCGATCAAATAGGTTGTTAGGCATTTTTTGTCATATTATGCGCATTTCTATGTGACGAATTGCCGAAAACTCATACCTATTGAATATATAATCCTTTGTTGAAGTACCCTAATTTTTTATTTATTAGTTATCTTGAAATATTAAGCATTGTCAATCCAAGTATCGATCAAATATGTAGTTAGTTAATTTCACCTTCTTAAAGTCATTTCTACTCGAAGAACCTTAGGAAAATCATGTCTTTTGTGTAGATAACACTATGTTGATGTATGATCATTTTTTTATTTATTATTTCGCTTCAAATAATAGCTAGAGTCAAGTTAAGGACCACTGCAAATGTTTTGCGCGGCGATCAAATAGGTAGTTAGGCATTTTTTGTCATATTATGCTCATTTCTGTTTGACAAATTGCCGAAAACTCCTACCTATTGAATATATAATCCCTTGTTAAAGTATCCTAATTTTTTGTTTGTATGTTATCTTGAAATTTTAAGCATTGTCAGTCCAAGTATCGATCAAATAGGTAGTAAGTTAATTTTACCTTCTTAAAGTCATTTCTACTCGAAGAACCTTAGGAAAATTGTGACTTTTGTATAGATAACACTATGTTGATGTATGATCATTTTTTTATATGTTATTACGCTTCAAAAAATCGCAAGAGTCCAGTTAAGGATCGTTCCAAATGTTTTGCGCGGCGATCAAATAGGTAGTTAGGCATTTTTGTCATATTATGCACATTTATGTTTGGCGAATTGACGAAAACTCCTTCCTATTGAATATATAATCCTTTGTTGAAGTACCCTAATTTTTTATTTATTAGTTATCTTGAAATTTTGACCATTGTCAATCCAAGTATCGATCAAATAGGTAGTTAGTTAATTTCACCTTCTTAAAGTCATTTCTACTCGAAGAACCTTAGGAAAATTGTGGCTTTTGTATAGATAACACTATGTTGATGTACGATCATTTTTTTATTTGTTATTACGCTTCAAAAAATCGCTAGAGTCCAGTTAAGGATCATTGCAAATGTTTTGCGTGGCGATCAAATAGGTAGTTAGGCATTTTTGTCTTATTATGCACATTTCTGTTTGACGAATTGACGAAAACTCCTACCTATTGAATATATAATCCTTTGTTGAAGTACCCTAATATTTTATTTATTAGTTATCTTGAAATATTATGCATTGTCAATCCATGTAACGATCAAATAGGTATTTAGTTAATTTGACCTTCTTAAATTCATTTCTACTCGAAGAACATTTGGAAAATTGTGACTTTTTATAGATATTACGATGTTGATGTAAGATCATTTTTTTATTTATTATTATGCTTCAAATAATAGCTATAGTCAAGTTAAGGATCACTGCAAATGTTTTACGCGGCGATCAAATAAGTAGTTTGGCATTTTTTGTCATATTATGCGCATTTCTGTTTGACGAATTGCCGAAAACTCCTACCTATTGAATATATAATCCTTTGTTGAAGTACCCTAATTTTTTATTTATTAGTTATCTTGAAATATTAAGCATTGTCAATCCAAGTATCGATCAAATAGGTAGTTAGTTAATTTCACCTTCTTAAAGTCATTTCTACTCGAAGAACCTTAGGAAAATTGTGGCTTTTGTATAGATAACACTATGTTGATGTATGATCATTTTTTTATTTGTTATTACGCTTCAAAAAATCGCTAGAGTCCAGTTAAGGATCATTGCAAATGTTTTGCACGGCGATCAAATAGGTAGATAGGCATTTTTGTCTTATTATGCACATTTCTGTTTGACGAATTGACGAAAACTCCTACCTATTGAATATATAATCCTTTGTTGAAGTACCCTAATATTTTATTTATTAGTTATCTTGAAATATTATGCATTGTCAAACCATGTAACGATCAAATAGGTATTTAGTTAATTTGACCTTCTTAAAGTCATTTCTACTCGAAGAACTTTTGGAAAATTGTGACTTTTGTATATATGATCATTTTTTTATTTGTTATTACGGTTCAAAAATTTCTAGATTCCAGTTAGGGATCATTGCAAATGTTTTGCGCGGCGATCAATTAGGTAGTTAGGCATTTTTATCATATTATGCACATTTCTGTTTGACGAATTGACGAAAACTCCTCCCTAGTGAATATATATTCCTCTGTTGAAGTACCCTAATTTTTTATTTATTAGTTATCTTGAAATATTAAGCATTGTCAATCCATGTATCGATCAAATAGGTAGTTAGTTAATTTGACCATCTTAAAGTCATTTCTACTCAAAGAACATTAGGAAAATTGCGACTTTTGTATAGATAACACTATGTTGATGTATGATCATTTTTTTATTTATTATTACGCTCCAAATAATAGTTAGAGTAAAGTTAAGGATTACTGCAAATGTTTTTCGCGGCGATCAAATAGGTAGTTAGGCATTTTTTGTCAAATTATGGGCATTTCTATGTGACGAATTGCCGAAAACTCATACCTATTGAATATATAATCCTTTGTTGAAGTACCCTAATTTTTTATTTATTAGTTATCTTGAAATATTAAGCATTGTCAATCCAAGCATCGATCAAATATGTAGTTAGTTAATTTGACCTTCTTAAAGTCATTTCTACTCGAAGAACCTTTGGAAAATTTCGACTTTTGTATAGATAACACTATGTGGATGTATGATCATTTTTTTTATTTATTATTACGCTCCAAATAATAGTTAGAGTCAAGTTAAGGATTACTGCAAATTTTTTTCGCGGCGATCAAATAGGTAGTTAGGCATTTTTTGTCATATTATGGGCATTTCTATGTGACGAATTGCCGAAAACTCATACCTATTGAATATATAATCCTTTGTTGAAGTACCCTAATTTTTTATTTATTAGTTATCTTGAAATATTAAGCATTGTCAATCCAAGCATCGATCAAATATGTAGTTAGTTAATTTCGCCTTCCTAAAGTCATTTCTACTCGAAGAACCTTAGGAAAATTATGTCTTTTGTATAGATAACACTATGTTGATGTATGATCATTTTTTTATTTATTATTACGCTTCAAATAATAGCTAGAGTCAAGTTAAGGATCACTGCAAATGTTTTGCGCGGTGATCAAATAGGTAGTTAGGCATTTTTTGTCATATTATGCTCATTTCTGTTTGACAAATTGCCAAAAACTCCTATCTATTGAATATATAATCCTTTGTTGAAATACCCTAATTTTTTATTTATTAGTTATCTTGAAATATTAAGCATTGTCAATCCATGTATCGATCAAATAGGTAGTTAGTTAATTTGACCATCTTAAAGTCATTTCTACTCGAAGAACCTTAGGAAAATTTCGACTTTTGTATAGATAACACTATGTTGATGTATGATCATTTTTTTATTTATTATTACGCTCCAAATAATAGTTAGAGTCAAGTTAAGGATTACTGCAAATTTTTTTCGCGGCGATCAAATAGGTTGTTAGGCATTTTTTGTCATATTATGCGCATTTCTATGTGACGAATTGCCGAAAACTCATACCTATTGAATATATAATCCTTTGTTGAAGTACCCTAATTTTTTATTTATTAGTTATCTTGAAATATTAAGCATTGTCAATCCAAGCATCGATCAAATATGTAGTTAGTTAATTTCGCCTTCCTAAAGTCATTTCTACTCGAAGAACCTTAGGAAAATTATGTCTTTTGTATAGATAACACTATGTTGATGTATGATCATTTTTTTATTTATTATTACGCTTCAAATAATAGCTAGAGTCAAGTTAAGGATCACTGCAAATGTTTTGCGCGGCGATCAAATAGGTAGTTAGGCATTTTTTGTCATATTATGCTCATTTCTGTTTGACAAATTGCCGAAAACTCCTACCTATTGAATATATAATCCCTTGTTAAAGTATCCTAATTTTTTGTTTGTATGTTATCTTGAAATTTTAAGCATTGTCAGTCCAAGTATCGATCAAATAGGTAGTAAGTTAATTTTACCTTCTTAAAGTCATTTCTACTCGAAGAACCTTAGGAAAATTGTGACTTTTGTATAGATAACACTATGTTGATGTATGATCATTTTTTTATATGTTATTACGCTTCAAAAAATCGCAAGAGTCCAGTTAAGGATCGTTCCAAATGTTTTGCGCGGCGATCAAATAGGTAGTTAGGCATTTTTGTCATATTATGCACATTTATGTTTGGCGAATTGACGAAAACTCCTACCTATTGAATATATAATCCTTTGTTGAAGTACCCTAATTTTTTATCTATTAGTTATCTTGAAATTTTGACCATTGTCAATCCAAGTATCGATCAAATAGGTAGTTAGTTAATTTCACCTTCTTAAAGTCATTTCTACTCGAAGAACCTTAGGAAAATTGTGGCTTTTGTATAGATAACACTATGTTGATGTACGATCATTTTTTTATTTGTTATTACGCTTCAAAAAATCGCTAGAGTCCAGTTAAGGATCATTGCAAATGTTTTGCGTGGCGATCAAATAGGTAGTTAGGCATTTTTGTCTTATTATGCACATTTCTGTTTGACGAATTGACGAAAACTCCTACCTATTGAATATATAATCCTTTGTTGAAGTACCCTAATTTTTTATTTATTAGTTATCTTGAAATATTAAGCATTGTCAATCCAAGTATCGATCAAATAGGTAGTTAGTTAATTTCACCTTCTTAAAGTCATTTCTACTCGAAGAACCGTAGGAAAATTGTGGCTTTTGTATAGATAACACTATGTTGATGTACGATCATTTTTTTATTTGTTATTACGCTTCAAAAAATCGCTAGAGTCCAGTTAAGGATCATTGCAAATGTTTTGCGCGGCGATCAAATAGGTAGATAGGCATTTTTGTCTTATTATGCACATTTCTGTTTGACGAATTGACGAAAACTCCTACCTATTGAATATATAATCCTTTGTTGAAGTACCCTAATATTTTATTTATTAGTTATCTTGAAATATTATGCATTGTCAATCCATGTAACGATCAAATAGGTATTTAGTTAATTTGACCTTCTTAAATTCATTTCTACTCGAAGAACATTTGGAAAATTGTGACTTTTTATAGATATTACGATGTTGATGTAAGATCATTTTTTTATTTATTATTATGCTTCAAATAATAGCTATAGTCAAGTTAAGGATCACTGCAAATGTTTTACGCGGCGATCAAATAAGTAGTTTGGCATTTTTTGTCATATTATGCGCATTTATGTTTGGCGAATCGACGAAAACTCCTACCTATTGAATATATAATCCTTTGTTGAAGTACCCTAATTTTTTATTTATTAGTTATCTTGAAATATTAAGCATTGTCAATCCAAGTATCGATCAAATAGGTAGTTAGTTAATTTCACCTTCTTAAAGTCATTTCTACTCGAAGAACCGTAGGAAAATTGTGGCTTTTGTATAGATAACACTATGTTGATGTACGATCATTTTTTTATTTGTTATTACGCTTCAAAAAATCGCTAGAGTCCAGTTAAGGATCATTGCAAATGTTTTGCGCGGCGATCAAATAGGTAGATAGGCATTTTTGTCTTATTATGCACATTTCTGTTTGACGAATTGACGAAAACTCCTACCTATTGAATATATAATCCTTTGTTGAAGTACCCTAATATTTTATTTATTAGTTATCTTGAAATATTATGCATTGTCAAACCATGTAACGATCAAATAGGTATTTAGTTAATTTGACCTTCTTAAAGTCATTTCTACTCGAAGAACTTTTGGAAAATTGTGACTTTTTATAGATATTACGATGTTGATGTAAGATCATTTTTTTATTTATTATTATGCTTCAAATAATAGCTATAGTCAAGTTAAGGATCACTGCAAATGTTTTACGCGGCGATCAAATAAGTAGTTTGGCATTTTTTGTCATATTATGCGCATTTATGTTTGGCGAATCGACGAAAACTCCTACCTATTGAATATATAATCCTTTGTTGAAGTACCCTAATTTTTTATTTATTAGTTATCTTGAAATATTAAGCATTGTCAATCCAAGTATCGATCAAATAGGTAGTTAGTTAATTTCACCTTCTTAAAGTCATTTCTACTCGAAGAACCGTAGGAAAATTGTGGCTTTTGTATAGATAACACTATGTTGATGTACGATCATTTTTTTATTTGTTATTACGCTTCAAAAAATCGCTAGAGTCCAGTTAAGGATCATTGCAAATGTTTTGCGCGGCGATCAAATAGGTAGATAGGCATTTTTGTCTTATTATGCACATTTCTGTTTGACGAATTGACGAAAACTCCTACCTATTGAATATATAATCCTTTGTTGAAGTACCCTAATATTTTATTTATTAGTTATCTTGAAATATTATGCATTGTCAAACCATGTAACGATCAAATAGGTATTTAGTTAATTTGACCTTCTTAAAGTCATTTCTACTCGAAGAACTTTTGGAAAATTGTGATTTTTGTATAAATATTACGATGTTGATGTAAGATCATTTTTTAATTTATTATTACGCCTCAAATAATAGCTAGAGTCAAGTTAAGGATCACTTCAAATGGTTTGCGCGGCGATCAAAAAGGTAGTCGGGCATTTTTTGTCATATTATGCTCATTTCTGTTTGACGAAATGCCGAAAACTCCTACCTATTGAATATATAATCCTTTGTTGAAGTACCCTAATTTTTTATTTATTAGTTATCTTGAAATATTAAGCTTTGTCTATCCAAGTATCGATCAAATAGGTAGTTAGTTAATTTCACCTTCTTAAAGTCATTTCTACTCGAAGAACCTTAGGAAAATTGCGAATTTTGTATAGACAACACTATGTGGTTATATGATCATTTTTTATTTGTTATTACAGTTCAAAAAATCGCTAGTCTCCAGTTAAGGATCACTGCAAATGTTTTGCGCGGCGATCAAATAGGTAGTTAGGCATTTTTTGTCATATTATGCTCATTTCTATTTGACAAATTGCCGAAAACTCCTTCCTATTGAATATATAATCCTTTGTTGTTGTATCCTAATTTTTATTTATTAGTTATCTTGAAATTTTAAGTATTGTCAATCCATGTATCGATCAAATAGGTAGTTAGTTAATTTTACCTTCGTAGAGTCATTTCTATTCGAAGAACCTTAGTAAAATTGCGACTTTTGTGTAGATAACACAATGTTGATGTACGATCATTTTTTTATTTGTTATTACACTTCAAAAAATCGCTAGTGTCCAGTTAAGGATCACTGCAAATGTTTTGCGCGGCGATCAAATAGGTAGTTAGGCATTTTTTGTCATATTATGTGCATTTCTGTTTGACGAATTGCCGAAAACTCCTACCTATTGAATATATAATCCTTTGTTGAAGTACCCTAATTTTTTATTTATTAGTTATCTTGAAATATTAAGCATTTTCAATCCAAGTATCGATCAAATAGGTAGTTAGTTAATTTCACCTTCTTAAAGTCATTTCTACTCGAAGAACCTCAGGAAAATTGCGACTTTTGTATAGATAACACTATGTCAATGTATGATCATTTTTTTATTTATTATTACGCTCCAAATAATAGTTAGAGTCAAGTTAAGGATTACTGCAAATTTTTTTCGCGGCGATCAAATAGGTTATCTTGAAAACTCATACCTATTGAATATATAATCCTTTGTTGAAGTACCCTAATTTTTTATTTATTAGTTATCTTGAAATATTAAGCATTGTCAATCCAAGTATCGATCAAATATGTAGTTAGTTAATTTCACCTTCTTAAAGTCATTTCTACTCGAAGAACCTTAGGAAAATCATATCTTTTGTATAGATAACACTATGTTGATGTATGATCATTTTTTTATTTATTATTTCGCTTCAAATAATAGCTAGAGTCAAGTTAAGGACCACTGCAAATGTTTTGCGCGGCGATCAAATAGGTAGTTAGGCATTTTTTGTCATATTATGCTCATTTCTGTTTGATAAATTGCCGAAAACTCCTACCTATTGAATATATAATCCCTTGTTAAAGTATCCTAATTTTTTGTTTGTATGTTATCTTGAAATATTAAGCATTGTCAGTCCAAGTATCGATCAAATAGGTAGTAAGTTAATTTTACCTTCTTAAAGTCATTTCTACTCGAAGAACCTTAGGAAAATTGTGACTTTTGTATAGATAACACTATGTTGATGTATGATCATTTTTTTATATGTTATTACGCTTCAAAAAATCGCAAGAGTCCAGTTAAGGATCGTTCCAAATGTTTTGCGCGGCGATCAAATAGGTAGTTAGGCATTTTTGTCATATTATGCACATTTATGTTTGGCGAATCGACGAAAACTCCTACCTATTGAATATATAATCCTTTGTTGAAGTACCCTAATTTTTTATTTATTAGTTATCTTGAAATTTTGACCATTGTCAATCCAAGTATCGATCAAATAGGTAGTTAGTTAATTTCACATTCTTAAAGTCATTTCTACTCGAAGAACCATAGGAAAATTGTGGCTTTTGTATAGATAACACTATGTTGATGTACGATCATTTTTTTATTTGTTATTACGCTTCAAAAAATCGCTAGAGTCCAGTTAAGGATCATTGCAAATGTTTTGCGTGGCGATCAAATAGGTAGTTAGGCATTTTTGTCTTATTATGCACATTTCTGTTTGACGAATTGACGAAAACTCCTACCTATTGAATATATAATCCTTTGTTGAAGTACCCTAATATTTTATTTATTAGTTATCTTGAAATATTATGCATTGTCAATCCATGTAACGATCAAATAGGTATTTAGTTAATTTGACCTTCTTAAATTCATTTCTACTCGAAGAACATTTGGAAAATTGTGACTTTTTATAGATATTACGATGTTGATGTAAGATCATTTTTTTATTTATTATTATGCTTCAAATAATAGCTATAGTCAAGTTAAGGATCACTGCAAATGTTTTACGCGGCGATCAAATAAGTAGTTTGGCATTTTTTGTCATATTATGCGCATTTCTGTTTGACGAATTGCCGAAAACTCCTACCTATTGAATATATAATCCTTTGTTGAAGTACCCTAATTTTTTATTTATTAGTTATCTTGAAATATTAAGCATTGTCAATCCAAGTATCGATCAAATAGGTAGTTAGTTAATTTCACCTTCTTAAAGTCATTTCTACTCGAAGAACCTTAGGAAAATTGTGGCTTTTGTATAGATAACACTATGTTGATGTATGATCATTTTTTTATTTGTTATTACGCTTCAAAAAATCGCTAGAGTCCAGTTAAGGATCATTGCAAATGTTTTGCGCGGCGATCAAATAGGTAGATAGGCATTTTTGTCTTATTATGCACATTTCTGTTTGACGAATTGACGAAAACTCCTACCTATTGAATATATAATCCTTTGTTGAAGTACCCTAATATTTTATTTATTAGTTATCTTGAAATATTATGCATTGTCAAACCATGTAACGATCAAATAGGTATTTAGTTAATTTGACCTTCTTAAAGTCATTTCTACTCGAAGAACTTTTGGAAAATTGTGACTTTTGTATAAATATTATGATGTTGATGTAAGATCATTTTTTAATTTATTATTACGCCTCAAATAATAGCTAGAGTCAAGTTAAGGATCACTTCAAATGGTTTGCGCGGCGATCAAAAAGGTAGTTGGGCATTTTTTGTCATATTATGCTCATTTCTGTTTGACGAAATGCCGAAAACTCCTACCTATTGAATATATAATCCTTTGTTGAAGTACCCTAATTTTATATTTATTAGTTATCTTGAAATATTAAGCTTTGTCTATCCAAGTATCGATCAAATAGGTAGTTAGTTAATTTCACCTTCTTAAAGTCATTTCTACTCGAAGAACCTTAGGAAAATTGCGAATTTTGTATAGACAACACTATGTGGATATATGATCATTTTTTATTTGTTATTACGGTTCAAAAAATCGCTAGTCTCCAGTTAAGGATCACTGCAAATGTTTTGCGCGGCGATCAAATAGGTAGTTAGGCATTTTTTGTCATATTATGCTCATTTCTATTTGACAAATTGCCGAAAACTCCTTCCTATTGAATATATAATCCTTTGTTGTTGTATCCTAATTTTTATTTATTAGTTATCTTGAAATTTTAAGCATTGTCAATCCATGTATCGATCAAATAGGTAGTTAGTTAATTTTACCTTCGTAGAGTCATTTCTATTCGAAGAACCTTAGTAAAATTGCGACTTTTGTGTAGATAACACAATGTTGGCGATCTTTTTTTTATTTGTTATTACACTTCAAAAAATCGCTAGTGTCCAGTTAAGGATCCCTGCAAATGTTTTGCGCGGCGATCAAATAGGTAGTTAGGCATTTTTTGTCATATTATGTGCATTTCTGTTTGATGAATTGCCGAAAACTCCTACCTATTGAATATATAATCCTTTGTTGAAGTACCCTAATTTTTTATTTATTAGTTATCTTGAAATATTAAGCATTGTCTATCCAAGTATCGATCAAATAGGTAGTTAGTTAATTTCACCTTCTTAAAGTCATTTCTACTCGAAGAACCTTAGGAAAATTGCGAATTTTGTATAGTCAACACTATGTGGATATATGATCATTTTTTATTTGTTATTACGGTTCAAAAAATCGCTAGTCTCCAGTTAAGGATCACTGCAAATGTTTTGTGCGGCGATCAAATAGGTAGTTAGGCATTTTTTGTCATATTATGCTCATTTCTATTTGACAAATTGCCGAAAACTCCTTCCTATTGAATATATAATCCTTTGTTGTTGTATCCTAATTTTTATTTATTAGTTATCTTGAAATTTTAAGCATTGTCAATCCATGTATCGATCAAATAGGTAGTTAGTTAATTTTACCTTCGTAGAGTCATTTCTATTCGAAGAACCTTAGTAAAATTGCGACTTTTGTGTAGATAACACAATGTTGATGTACGATCATTTTTTTATTTGTTATTACGCTTCAAAAAATCGCTAGTGTCCAGTTAAGGATCACTGCAAATGTTTTGCGCGGCGATCAAATAGGTAGTTAGGCATTTTTTGTCATATTATGCGCATTTCCGTTTGACGAATTGCCGAAAACTCCTACCTATTGAATAAATAATCCTTTGTTGAAGTACCCTAATTTTTTATTTATTAGTTATCTTGAAATATTAAGCATTGTCAATCCAAGTATCGATCAAATAGGTAGTTAGTTAATTTCACCTTCTTAAAGTCATTTCTACTCGAAGAACCTCAGGAAAATTGCGACTTTTGTATAGATAACACTATGTCAATGTATGATCATTTTTTTATTTATTATTACGCTCCAAATAATAGTTAGAGTCAAGTTAAGGATTACTGCAAATGTTTTGCGCGGCGATCAAATACGTAGTTAGGCATTTTTGTCATATTATGCGCATTTCTGTTTGACGAATTGCCGAAAACTCCTACATATTGATTATATAATCCTTTGTTGAAGTAACCTAATTTTTTATTTATTAGTTATCTTGAAATATTAAGCATTGTCAATCCAAGTATCGATCAAATAGGTAGTTAGTTAATTTCACCTTCTTAAAGTCATTTCTACTCGAAGAACCTTAGGAAAATTACGACTTTTGTATAGATAACACTATGTTGATGTATGATCATTTTTTTATTTGTTATTACGCTTCAAAAAATCGCTAGATTCCAGTTAAGGATCACTGCAAATGTTTTGCGCGGCGATCAAATAGGTAGTTAGGCATTTTTGTCATATTATGCTCATTTCTGTTTGACGAATTGACGAAAACTCCTACCTATTGAATATATAATCCTTTGTTAAAGTACCCTAATTTTTTATTTATTAGTTATCTTGAAATATTAAGCATTGTCAATCCAAGTATCGATCAAATAGGTAGTTAGTTAATTTCACCTTCTTAAAGTCATTTCTACTCGAAGAACCTTAGGAAAATTGTGGCTTTTGTATAGATAACACTATGGTGATGTATGATCATTTTTTTATTTGTTATTACGCTTCAAAAAATCGCTAGAGTCCAGTTAAGGATCATTGTAAATGTTTTGCACGGCGATCAAATAGGTAGTTAGGCATTTTTGTCATATTATGCTCATTTCTGTTTGACGAATTGACGAAAACTCCTACCTATTGAATATATAATCCTTTGTTGAAGTATCCTAATTTTTTATTTATTAGTTATCTTGAAATATTAAGCTTTGTCAATCCAAGTATCGATCAAATAGGTAGTTAGTTAATTTCACCTTCTTAAAGTCATTTCTACTCGAAGAACCTCAGGAAAATTGCGACTTTTGTATAGATAACACTATGTCAATGTATGATCATTTTTTTATTTATTATTACGCTCCAAATAATAGTTAGAGTCAAGTTAAGGATTACTGCAAATGTTTTGCGCGGCGATCAAATACGTAGTTAGGCATTTTTGTCATATTATGCGCATTTCTGTTTGACGAATTGCCGAAAACTCCTACATATTGATTATATAATCCTTTGTTGAAGTAACCTAATTTTTTATTTATTAGTTATCTTGAAATATTAAGCATTGTCAATCCAAGTATCGATCAAATAGGTAGTTAGTTAATTTCACCTTCTTAAAGTCATTTCTACTCGAAGAACCTCAGGAAAATTGCGACTTTTGTATAGTTAACACTATGTCAATGTATGATCATTTTTTTATTTATTATTACGCTCCAAATAATAGTTAGAGTCAAGTTAAGGATTACTGCAAATGTTTTGCGCGGCGATCAAATAGGTAGTTAGGCATTTTTGTCATATTATGCGCATTTCTGTTTGACGAATTGCCGAAAACTCCTACATATTGATTATATAATCCTTTGTTGAAGAAACCTAATTTTTTATTTATTAGTTATCTTGAAATATTAAGCATTGTCAATCCAAGTATCGATCAAATAGGTAGTTAGTTAATTTCACCTTCTTAAAGTCATTTCTACTCGAAGAACCTTAGGAAAATTACGACTTTTGTATAGATAACACTATGTTGATGTATGATCATTTTTTTATTTGTTATTACGCTTCAAAAAATCGCTAGATTCCAGTTAAGGATCACTGCAAATGTTTTGCGCGGCGATCAAATAGGTAGTTAGGCATTTTTGTCATATTATGCTCATTTCTGTTTGACGAATTGACGAAAACTCCTACCTATTGAATATATAATCCTTTGTTAAAGTACCCTAATTTTTTATTTATTAGTTATCTTGAAATATTAAGCATTGTCAATCCAAGTATCGATCAAATAGGTAGTTAGTTAATTTCACCTTCTTAAAGTCATTTCTACTCGAAGAACCTTAGGAAAATTGTGGCTTTTGTATAGATAACACTATGGTGATGTATGATCATTTTTTTATTTGTTATTACGCTTCAAAAAATCGCTAGAGTCCAGTTAAGGATCATTGCAAATGTTTTGCGCGGCGATCAAATAGGTAGTTAGGCATTTTTGTCATATTATGCTCATTTCTGTTTGACGAATTGACGAAAACTCCTACCTATTGAATATATAATCCTTTGTTGAAGTACCCTAATTTTTTATTTATTAGTTATCATGAAATATTAAGCATTGTCAATCCAAGTATCGATCAAATAGGTAGTTAGTTAATTTCACCTTCTTAAAGTCATTTCTACTCGAAGAACCTTAGGAAAATTGTGGCTTTTGTATAGATAACACTATGGTGATGTATGATCATTTCTTTATTTGTTATTACGCTTCAAAAAATCGCTAGAGTCCAGTTAAGGATCATTGTAAATGTTTTGCGCGGCGATCAAATAGGTAGTTAGGCATTTTTGTCATATTATGCTCATTTCTGTTTGACGAATTGACGAAAACTCCTACCTATTGAATATATAATCCTTTGTTGAAGTATCCTAATTTTTTATTTATTAGTTATCTTGAAATATTAAGCATTGTCAATCCAAGTATCGATCAAATAGGTAGTTAGTTAATTTCACCTTTTTAAAGTCATTTCTACTCGAAGAACCTCAGGAAAATTGCGACTTTTGTATAGATAACACTATGTCAATGTATGATCATTTTTTTATTTATTATTACGCTCCAAATAATAGTTAGAGTCAAGTTAAGGATTACTGCAAATGTTTTGCGCGGCGATCAAATACGTAGTTAGGCATTTTTGTCATATTATGCGCATTTCTGTTTGACGAATTGCCGAAAACTCCTACATATTGATTATATAATCCTTTGTTGAAGTAACCTAATTTTTTATTTATTAGTTATCTTGAAATATTAAGCATTGTCAATCCAAGTATCGATCAAATAGGTAGTTAGTTAATTTCACCTTCTTAAAGTCATTTCTACTCGAAGAACCTTAGGAAAATTACGACTTTTGTATAGATAACACTATGTTGATGTATGATCATTTTTTTATTTGTTATTACGCTTCAAAAAATCGCTAGATTCCAGTTAAGGATCACTGCAAATGTTTTGCGCGGCGATCAAATAGGTAGTTAGGCATTTTTGTCATTTTATGCTCATTTCTGTTTGACGAATTGACGAAAACTCCTACCTATTGAATATATAATCCTTTGTTAAAGTACCCTAATTTTTTATTTATTAGTTATCTTGAAAATAAGCATTGTCAATCCAAGTATCGATCAAATAGGTAGTTAGTTAATTTCACCTTCTTAAAGTCATTTCTACTCGAAGAACCTTAGGAAAATTGTGGGTTTTGTATAGATAACACTATGGTGATGTATGATCATTTTTTTATTTGTTATTACGCTTCAAAAAATCGCTAGAGTCCAGTTAAGGATCATTGTAAATGTTTTGCGCGGCGATCAAATAGGTAGTTAGGCATTTTTGTCATATTATGCTCATTTCTGTTTGACGAAATGCCGAAAACTCCTACCTATTGAATATATAATCCTTTGTTGAAGTACCCTAATTTTTTATTTATTAGTTATCTTGAAATATTAAGCTTTGTCTATCCAAGTATCGATCAAATAGGTAGTTAGTTAATTTCACCTTCTTAAAGTCATTTCTACTCGAAGAACCTTAGGAAAATTGCGAATTTTGTATAGACAACACTATGTGGATATATGATCATTTTTTATTTGTTATTACGGTTCAAAAAATCGCTAGTCTCCAGTTAAGGATCACTGCAAATGTTTTGCGCGGCGATCAAATAGGTAGTTAGGCATTTTTTGTCATATTATGCTCATTTCTATTTGACAAATTGCCGAAAACTCCTTCCTATTGAATATATAATCCTTTGTTGTTGTATCCTAATTTTTATTTATTAGTTATCTTGAAATTTTAAGCATTGTCAATCCATGTATCGATCAAATAGGTAGTTAGTTAATTTTACCTTCGTAGAGTCATTTCTATTCGAAGAACCTTAGTAAAATTGCGACTTTTGTGTAGATAACACAATGTTGATGTACGATCATTTTTTTATTTGTTATTACGCTTCAAAAAATCGCTAGTGTCCAGTTAAGGATCACTGCAAATATTTTGCGCGGCGATCAAATAGGTAGTTAGGCATTTTTTGTCATATTATGCGCATTTCTGTTTGACGAATTGTCGAAAACTCCTACATATTGATTATATAATCCTTTGTTGAAGTAACCTAATTTTTTATTTATTAGTTATCTTGAAATATTAAGCATTGTCAATCCAAGTATCGATCAAATAGGTAGTTAGTTAATTTCACCTTCTTAAAGTCATTTCTACTCGAAGAACCTTAGGAAAATTGTGGCTTTTGTATAGATAACACTATGGTGATGTATGATCATTTTTTTAATTGTTATTACGCTTCAAAAAATCGCTAGTGTCCAGTTAAGGATCACTGCAAATGTTTTGCGCGGCGATCAAATAGGTAGTTAGGCATTTTTTGTCATATTATGCTCATTTCTATTTGACAAATTGCCGAAAACTCCTTCCTATTGAATATATAATCCTTTGTTGTTGTATCCTAATTTTTATTTATTAGTTATCTTGAAATTTTAAGCATTGTCAATCCATGTATCGATCAAATAGGTAGTTAGTTAATTTTACCTTCGTAGAGTCATTTCTATTCGAAGAACCTTAGTAAAATTGCGACTTTTGTGTAGATAACACAATGTTGATGTACGATCATTTTTTTATTTGTTATTACGCTTCAAAAAATCGCTAGTGTCCAGTTAAGGATCACTGCAAATGTTTTGCGCGGCGATCAAATAGGTAGTTAGGCATTTTTTGTCATATTATGCGCATTTCCGTTTGACGAATTGCCGAAAACTCCTACCTATTGAATATATAATCCTTTGTTGAAGTACCCTAATTTTTTATTTATTAGTTATCTTGAAATATTAAGCATTGTCAATCCAAGTATCGATCAAATAGGTAGTTAGTTAATTTCACCTTCTTAAAGTCATTTCTACTCGAAGAACCTCAGGAAAATTGCGACTTTTGTATAGATAACACTATGTCAATGTATGATCATTTTTTTATTTATTATTACGCTCCAAATAATAGTTAGAGTCAAGTTAAGGATTACTGCAAATGTTTTGCGCGGCGATCAAATAGGTAGTTAGGCATTTTTGTCATATTATGCGCATTTCTGTTTGACGAATTGCCGAAAACTCCTACATATTGATTATATAATCCTTTGTTGAAGTAACCTAATTTTTTATTTATTAGTTATCTTGAAATATTAAGCATTGTCAATCCAAGTATCGATCAAATAGGTAGTTAGTTAATTTCACCTTCTTAAAGTCATTTCTACTCGAAGAACCTTAGGAAAATTACGACTTTTGTATAGATAACACTATGTTGATGTATGATCATTTTTTTATTTGTTATTACGCTTCAAAAAATCGCTAGATTCCAGTTAAGGATCACTGCAAATGTTTTGCGCGGCGATCAAATAGGTAGTTAGGCATTTTTGTCATATTATGCTCATTTCTGTTTGACGAATTGACGAAAACTCCTACCGATTGAATATATAATCCTTTGTTAAAGTACCCTAATTTTTTATTTATTAGTTATCTTGAAATATTAAGCATTGTCAATCCAAGTATCGATCAAATAGGTAGTTAGTTAATTTCACCTTCTTAAAGTCATTTCTACTCGAAGAACCTTAGGAAAATTGTGGCTTTTGTATAGATAACACTATGGTGATGTATGATCATTTTTTTATTTGTTATTACGCTTCAAAAAATCGCTAGAGTCCAGTTAAGGATCATTGCAAATGTTTTGCGCGGCGATCAAATAGGTAGTTAGGCATTTTTGTCATATTATGCTCATTTCTGTTTGACGAATTGACGAAAACTCCTACCTATTGAATATATAATCCTTTGTTGAAGTACCCTAATTTTTTATTTATTAGTTATCATGAAATATTAAGCATTGTCAATCCAAGTATCGATCAAATAGGTAGTTAGTTAATTTCACCTTCTTAAAGTCATTTCTACTCGAAGAACCTTAGGAAAATTGTGGCTTTTGTATAGATAACACTAATGTGATGTACGATCATTTTTTTTATTTGTTATTACGCTTCAAAAAATCGCTAGAGTCCAGTTAAGGATCATTGCAAATGTTTTGCGTGGCGATCAAATAGGTAGTTAGGCATTTTTGTCTTATTATGCACATTTCTGTTTGACGAATTGACTAAAACTCCTACCTATTGAATATATAATCCTTTGTTGAAGTACCCTAATATTTTATTTATTAGTTATCTTGAAATATTATGCATTGTCAATCCATGTAACGATCAAATAGGTATTTAGTTAATTTGACCTTCTTAAAGTCATTTCTACTCGAAGAACTTTTGGAAAATTGTGACTTTTTATAGATATTACGATGTTGATGTAAGATCATTTTTTATTTATTATTATGCTTCAAATAATAGCTATAGTCAAGTTAAGGATCACTGCAAATGTTTTACGCGGCGATCAAATAAGTAGTTAGGCATTTTTTGTCATATTATGCGCATTTCTGTTTGACGAATTGACGAAAACTCCTACCTTTTGAATATATAATCCTTTGTTGAAGTACCCTAATATTTTATTTATTAGTTATCTTGAAATATTATGCATTGTCAATCCATGTAACGATCAAATAGGTATTTAGTTAATTTGACCTTCTTAAAGTCAGTTCTACTCGAAGAACATTTGGAAAATTGTGACTTTTTATAGATATTACGATGTTGATGTAAGATCATTTTTTTATTTATTATTATGCTTCAAATAATAGCTATAGTCAAGTTAAGGATCACTGCAAATGTTTTACGCGGCGATCAAATAAGTAGTTAGGCATTTTTTGTCATATTATGCGCATTTCTTTTTGACGAATTGCCGAAAACTCATACCTATTGAATATATAATCCTTTGTTGAAGTACCCTAATTTTTTATTTATTAGTTATCTTGAAATATTAAGCATTGTCAATCCAAGTATCGATCAAATATGTAGTTAGTTAATTTCACCTTCTTAAAGTCATTTCTACTCGAAGAACCTTAGGAAAATCATGTCTTTTGTATAGATAACACTATGTTGATGTATGATCATTTTTTTATTTATTATTACGCTTCAAATAATAGCTAGAGTCAAGTTAAGGACCACTGTAAATGTTTTGCGCGGCGATCAAATAGGTAGTTAGGCATTTTTTGTCATATTATGCTCATTTCTGTTTGACAAATTGCCGAAAACTCCTACCTATTGAATATATAATCCTTTGTTAAAGTATCCTAATTTTTTGTTTGTATGTTATCTTGAAATATTAAGCATTGTCAGTCCAAGTATCGATCAAATTGGTCGTTAGTTAATTTTACCTTCTTAAAGTCATTTCTACTCGATGAACATTAGGAAAATTGCGACTTTTGTATAGATAACACAATGTTGATGTATGATCATTTTTTTATTTGTTATTACGCTTCAAAAAATCGCTAGAGTCCAGTTATGGATTATTGCAAATGTTTTGCGCGGCGATCAAATAGGTAGTTAGGCATTTTTGTGATATTATGCACATTTCTGTTTGACGAATTGACGAAAACTCCTACCTATTGAATATATAATCCTTTGTTGAAGTACCCTAATTTTTTATTTATTAGTTATCTTGAAATATTAAGTATTGTCAGTCCAAGTATCGATCAAATAGGTAGTAAGTTAATTTTACCTTCTTAAAGTCATTTCTACTCGAAGAACCTTAGGAAAATTGTGACTTTTGTATAGATAACACTATGTTGATGTATGATCATTTTTTTATATGTTATTACGCTTCAAAAAATCGCAAGAGTCCAGTTAAGGATCGTTCCAAATGTTTTGCGCGGCGATCAAATAGGTAGTTAGGCATTTTTGTCATATTATGCACATTTATGTTTGGCGAATTGACGAAAACTCCTACCTATTGAATATATAATCCTTTGTTGAAGTACCCTAATTTTTTATTTATTAGTTATCTTGAAATTTTGACCATTGTCAATCCAAGTATCGATCAAATAGGTAGTTAGTTAATATCACCTTCTTAAAGTCATTTCTACTCGAAGAACCTTAGGAAAATTGTGGCTTTTGTATAGATAACACTAATGTGATGTATGATCATTTTTTTATTTGTTATTACGCTTCAAAAAATCGCTAGAGTCCAGTTAAGGATCATTGCAAATGTTTTGCGCGGCGATCAAATAGGTAGTTAGGCATTTTTGTCATATTATGCTCATTTCTGTTTGACGAATTGACGAAAACTCCTACCTATTGAATATATAATCCTTTGTTGAAGTACCCTAATTTTTTATTTATTAGTTATCATGAAATATTAAGCATTGTCAATCCAAGTATCGATCAAATAGGTAGTTAGTTAATTTCACCTTCTTAAAGTCATTTCTACTCGAAGAACCTTAGGAAAATTGTGGCTTTTGTATAGATAACACTAATGTGATGTATGATCATTTTTTTATATGTTATTACGCTTCAAAAAATCGCAAGAGTCCAGTTAAGGATCGTTCCAAATGTTTTGCGCGGCGATCAAATAGGTAGTTAGGCATTTTTGTCTTATTATGCACATTTATGTTTGGCGAATTGATGAAAACTCCTACCTATTGAATATATAATCCTTTGTTGAAGTATACCAATTTTTTATTTATTAGTTATCTTGAAATTTTGACCATTGTCAATCCAAGTATCGATTAAATAGGTAGTTAGTTAATATCACCTTCTTAAAGTCATTTCTACTCGAAGAACCTTAGGAAAATTGTGGCTTTTGTATAGATAACACTAATGTGATGTATGATCATTTTTTTATTTGTTATTACGCTTCAAAAAATCGCTAGAGTCCAGTTAAGGATCATTGCAAATGTTTTGTGTGGCGATCAAATAGGTAGTTAGGCATTTTTGTCTTATTATGCACATTTCTGTTTGACGAATTGACTAAAACTCCTACCTATTGAATATATAATCCTTTGTTGAAGTACCCTAATATTTTATTTATTAGTTATCTTGAAATATTATGCATTGTCAATCCATGTAACGATCAAATAGGTATTTAGTTAATTTGACCTTCTTAAAGTCATTTCTACTCGAAGAACATTTGGAAAATTGTGACTTTTTATAGATATTAGGATGTTGATGTAAGATCATTTTTTTATTAATTATTATGCTTCAAATAATAGCTATAGTCAAGTTAAGGATCACTGCAAATGTTTTACGCGGCGATCAAATAAGTAGTTAGGCATTTTTTGTCATATTATGCGCATTTCTGTTTGACGAATTGACGAAAACTCCTACCTTTTGAATATATAATCCTTTGTTGAAGTACCCTAATATTTTATTTATTAGTTATCTTGAAATATTATGCATTGTCAATCCATGTAACGATCAAATAGGTATTTAGTTAATTTGACCTTCTTAAAGTCATTTCTACTCGAAGAACATTTGGAAAATTGTGACTTTTTATAGATATTACGATGTTGATGTAAGATCATTTTTTTATTTATTATTATGCTTCAAATAATAGCTATAGTCAAGTTAAGGATCACTGCAAATGTTTTACGCGGCGATCAAATAAGTAGTTAGGCATTTTTTGTCATATTATGCGCATTTCTTTTTGACGAATTGCCGAAAACTCATACCTATTGAATATATAATCCTTTGTTGAAGTACCCTAATTTTTTATTTATTAGTTATCTTGAAATATTAAGCATTGTCAATCCAAGTATCGATCAAATATGTAGTTAGTTAATTTCACCTTCTTAAAGTCATTTCTACTCGAAGAACCTTAGGAAAATCATGTCTTTTGTATAGATAACACTATGTTGATGTATGATCATTTTTTTATTTATTATTACGCTTCAAATAATAGCTAGAGTCAAGTTAAGGACCACTGTAAATGTTTTGCGCGGCGATCAAATAGGTAGTTAGTTATTTTTTGTCATATTATGCTCATTTCTGTTTGACAAATTGCCGAAAACTCCTACCTATTGAATATATAATCCTTTGTTAAAGTATCATAATTTTTTGTTTGTATGTTATCTTGAAATATTAAGCATTGTCAGTCCAAGTATCGATCAAATTGGTCGTTAGTTAATTTTACCTTCTTAAAGTCATTTCTACTCGATGAACATTAGGAAAATTGCGACTTTTGTATAGATAACACTATGTTGATGTATGAACATTTTTTTATTTGTTATTACGCTTCAAAAAATCGCTAGAGTCCAGTTATGGATTATTGCAAATGTTTTGCGCGGCGATCAAATAGGTAGTTAGGCATTTTTGTGATATTATGCACATTTCTGTTTGACGAATTGACGAAAACTCCAACCTATTGAATATATAATCCTTTGTTGAAGTACCCTAATTTTTTATTTATTAGTTATCTTGAAATATTAAGTATTGTCAGTCCAAGTATCGATCAAATAGGTAGTAAGTTAATTTTACCTTCTTAAAGTCATTTCTACTCGAAGAACCTTAGGAAAATTGTGACTTTTGTATAGATAACACTATGTTTATGTATGATCATTTTTTTATATGTTATTACGCTTCAAAAAATCGCAAGAGTCCAGTTAAGGATCGTTCCAAATGTTTTGCGCGGCGATCAAATAGGTAGTTAGGCATTTTTGTCATATTATGCACATTTATGTTTGGCGAATTGACGAAAACTCCTACCTATTGAATATATAATCCTTTGTTGAAGTACCCTAATTTTTTATTTATTAGTTATCTTGAAATTTTGACCATTGTCAATCCAAGTATCGATCAAATAGGTAGTTAGTTAATATCACCTTCTTAAAGTCATTTCTACTCGAAGAACCTTAGGAAAATTGTGGCTTTTGTATAGATAACACTAATGTGATGTATGATCATTTTTTTATTTGTTATTACGCTTCAAAAAATCGCTAGAGTCCAGTTAAGGATCATTGCAAATGTTTTGCGCGGCGATCAAATAGGTAGTTAGGCATTTTTGTCATATTATGCTCATTTCTGTTTGACGAATTGACGAAAACTCCTACCTATTGAATATATAATCCTTTGTTGAAGTACCCTAATTTTTTATTTATTAGTTATCATGAAATATTAAGCATTGTCAATCCAAGTATCGATCAAATAGGTAGTTAGTTAATTTCACCTTCTTAAAGTCATTTCTACTCGAAGAACCTTAGGAAAATTGTGGCTTTTGTATAGATAACACTAATGTGATGTATGATCATTTTTTTATATGTTATTACGCTTCAAAAAATCGCAAGAGTCCAGTTAAGGATCGTTCCAAATGTTTTGCGCGGCGATCAAATAGGTAGTTAGGCATTTTTGTCATATTATGCACATTTATGTTTGGCGAATTGACGAAAACTCCTACCTATTGAATATATAATCCTTTGTTGAAGTACCCTAATTTTTTATTTATTAGTTATCATGAAATATTAAGCATTGTCAATCCAAGTATCGATCAAATAGGTAGTTAGTTAATTTCACCTTCTTAAAGTCATTTCTACTCGAAGAACCTTAGGAAAATTATGGCTTTTGTATAGATAACACTAATGTGATGTATGATCATTTTTTTTATATGTTATTACGCTTCAAAAAATCGCAAGAGTCCAGTTAAGGATCGTTCCAAATGTTTTGCGCGGCGATCAAATAGGTAGTTAGGCATTTTTGTCATATTATGCACATTTATGTTTGGCGAATTGACGAAAACTCCTACCTATTGAATATATAATCCTTTGTTGAAGTACCCTAATTTTTTATTTATTAGTTATCTTGAAATTTTGACCATTGTCAATCCAAGTATCGATCAAATAGGTAGTTAGTTAATATCACCTTCTTAAAGTCATTTCTACTCGAAGAACCTTAGGAAAATTATGGCTTTTGTATAGATAACACTAATGTGATGTATGATCATTTTTTTATTTGTTATTACGCTTCAAAAAATCGCTAGAGTCCAGTTAAGGTTCATTGCAAATGTTTTGCGCGGCGATCAAATAGGTAGTTAGGCATTTTTGTCATATTATGCTCATTTCTGTTTGACGAATTGACGAAAACTCCTACCTATTGAATATATAATCCTTTGTTGAAGTACCCTAATTTTTTATTTATTAGTTATCTTGAAATATTAAGTATTGTCAGTCCAAGTATCGATCAAATAGGTAGTAAGTTAATTTTACCTTCTTAAAGTCATTTCTACTCGAAGAACCTTAGGAAAATTGTGACTTTTGTATAGATAACACTATGTTGATGTATGATCATTTTTTTATATGTTATTACGCTTCAAAAAATCGCAAGAGTCCAGTTAAGGATCGTTCCAAATGTTTTGCGCGGCGATCAAATAGGTAGTTAGGCATTTTTGTCATATTATGCACATTTATGTTTGGCGAATTGACGAAAACTCCTACCTATTGAATATATAATCCTTTGTTGAAGTACCCTAATTTTTTATTTATTAGTTATCTTGAAATTTTGACCATTGTCAATCCAAGTATCGATCAAATAGGTAGTTAGTTAATATCACCTTCTTAAAGTCTTTTCTACTCGAAGAACCTTAGGAAAATTGTGGCTTTTGTATAGATAACACTAATGTGATGTATGATCATTTTTTTATTTGTTATTACGCTTCAAAAAATCGCTAGAGTCCAGTTAAGGATCATTGCAAATGTTTTGCGCGGCGATCAAATAGGTAGTTAGGCATTTTTGTCATATTATGCTCATTTCTGTTTGACGAATTGACGAAAACTCCTACCTATTGAATATATAATCCTTTGTTGAAGTACCCTAATTTTTTATTTATTAGTTATCATGAAATATTAAGCATTGTCAATCCAAGTATCGATCAAATAGGTAGTTAGTTAATTTCACCTTCTTAAAGTCATTTCTACTCGAAGAACCTTAGGAAAATTGTGGCTTTTGTATAGATAACACTAATGTGATGTATGATCATTTTTTTATATGTTATTACGCTTCAAAAAATCGCAAGAGTCCAGTTAAGGATCGTTCCAAATGTTTTGCGCGGCGATCAAATAGGTAGTTAGGCATTTTTGTCATATTATGCACATTTATGTTTGGCGAATTGATGAAAACTCCTACCTATTGAATATATAATCCTTTGTTGAAGTACCCTAATTTTTTATTTATTAGTTATCTTGAAATTTTGACCATTGTCAATCCAAGTATCGATCAAATAGGTAGTTAGTTAATATCACCTTCTTAAAGTCATTTCTACTCGAAGAACCTTAGGAAAATTGTGGCTTTTGTATAGATAACACTAATGTGATGTATGATCATTTTTTTATTTGTTATTACGCTTCAAAAAATCGCTAGAGTCCAGTTAAGGATCATTGCAAATGTTTTGCGTGGCGATCAAATAGGTAGTTAGGCATATTTGTCTTATTATGCACATTTCTGTTTGACGAATTGACTAAAACTCCTACCTATTGAATATATAATCCTTTGTTGAAGTACCCTAATATTTTATTTATTAGTTATCTTGAAATATTATGCATTGTCAATCCATGTAACGATCAAATAGGTATTTAGCTAATTTGACCTTCTTAAAGTCATTTCTACTCGAAGAACATTTGGAAAATTGTGACTTTTTATAGATATTACGATGTTGATGTAAGATCATTTTTTTATTAATTATTATGCTTCAAATAATAGCTATAGTCAAGTTAAGGATCACTGCAAATGTTTTACGCGGCGATCAAATAAGTAGTTAGGCATTTTTTGTCATATTATGCGCATTTCTGTTTGACGAATTGACGAAAACTCCTACCTTTTGAATATATAATCCTTTGTTGAAGTACCCTAATATTTTATTTATTAGTTATCTTGAAATATTATGCATTGTCAATCCATGTAACGATCAAATAGGTATTTAGTTAATTTGACCTTCTTAAAGTCATTTCTACTCGAAGAACATTTGGAAAATTGTGACTTTTTATAGATATTACGATGTTGATGTAAGATCATTTTTTTATTTATTATTATGCTTCAAATAATAGCTATAGTCAAGTTAAGGATCACTGCAAATGTTTTACGCGGCGATCAAATAAGTAGTTAGGCATTTTTTGTCATATTATGCGCATTTCTTTTTGACGAATTGCCGAAAACTCATACCTATTGAATATATAATCCTTTGTTGAAGTACCCTAATTTTTTATTTATTAGTTATCTTGAAATATTAAGCATTGTCAATCCAAGTATCGATCAAATATGTAGTTAGTTAATTTCACCTTCTTAAAGTCATTTCTACTCGAAGAACCTTAGGAAAATCATGTCTTTTGTATAGATAACACTATGTTGATGTATGATCATTTTTTTATTTATTATTACGCTTCAAATAATAGCTAGAGTCAAGTTAAGGACCACTGTAAATGTTTTGCGCGGCGATCAAATAGGTAGTTAGTTATTTTTTGTCATATTATGCTCATTTCTGTTTGACAAATTGCCGAAAACTCCTACCTATTGAATATATAATCCTTTGTTAAAGTATCCTAATTTTTTGTTTGTATGTTATCTTGAAATATTAAGCATTGTCAGTCCAAGTATCGATCAAATTGGTCATTAGTTAATTTTACCTTCTTAAAGTCATTTCTACTCGATGAACATTAGGAAAATTGCGACTTTTGTATAGATAACACTATGTCGATGTATGAACATTTTTTTATTTGTTATTACGCTTCAAAAAATCGCTAGAGTCCAGTTATGGATTATTGCAAATGTTTTGCGCGGCGATCAAATAGGTAGTTAGGCATTTTTGTCATATTATGCACATTTCTGTTTGACGAATTGACGAAAACTCCTACCTATTGAATATATAATCCTTTGTTGAAGTACCCTAATTTTTTATTTATTAGTTATCTTGAAATATTAAGTATTGTCAGTCCAAGTATCGATCAAATAGGTAGTAAGTTAATTTTACCTTCTTAAAGTCATTTCTACTCGAAGAACCTTAGGAAAATTGTGACTTTTGTATAGATAACACTATGTTGATGTATGATCATTTTTTTATATGTTATTACGCTTCAAAAAATCGCAAGAGTCCAGTTAAGGATCGTTCCAAATGTTTTGCGCGGCGATCAAATAGGTAGTTAGGCATTTTTGTCATATTATGCACATTTATGTTTGGCGAATTGACGAAAACTCCTACCTATTGAATATATAATCCTTTGTTGAAGTACCCTAATTTTTTATTTATTAGTTATCTTGAAATTTTGACCATTGTCAATCCAAGTATCGATCAAATAGGTAGTTAGTTAATATCACCTTCTTAAAGTCATTTCTACTCGAAGAACCTTAGGAAAATTGTGGCTTTTGTATAGATAACACTAATGTGATGTATGATCATTTTTTTATTTGTTATTACGCTTCAAAAAATCGCTAGAGTCCAGTTAAGGATCATTGCAAATGTTTTGCGCGGCGATCAAATAGGTAGTTAGGCATTTTTGTCATATTATGCTCATTTCTGTTTGGCGAATTGACGAAAACTCCTACCTATTGAATATATAATCCTTTGTTGAAGTACCCTATTTTTTTATTTATTAGTTATCATTAAATATTAAGCATTGCCAATCCATGTATCGATCAAATAGGTAGTTATTTAATTTGACCTTCTTAAAGTCATTTCTACTCGAAGAACCTTAGGAAAATTGTGGCTTTTGTATAGATAACACTAATGTGATGTATGATAATTTTTTTATTTGTTATTACACTTCAAAAAATCGCTAGAGTCCAGTTAAGGATCATTGCAAATGTTTTGCGCGGCGATCAAATAGGTAGTTAGGCATTTTTGTCATATTATGCTCATTTCTCTTTGACGAATTGACGAAAACTCCTACCTATTGAATATATAATCCTTTGTTGAAGTACCCTAATTTTTTATTTATTAGTTATCATGAAATATTAAGCATTGTCAATCCAAGTATCGATCAAATAGGTAGTTAGTTAATTTCACCTTCTTAAAGTCATTTCTACTCGAAGAACCTTAGGAAAATTGTGGCTTTTGTATAGATAACACTAATGTGATGTATGATCATTTTTTTATTTGTTATTACGCTTCAAAAAATCGCTAGAGTCCAGTTAAGGATCATTGCAAATGTTTTGTGCGACGATCAAATAGGTAGTTAGGCATTTTTGTCATATTATGCTCATTTCTGTTTGACGAATTGACGAAAACTCCTACCTATTGAATATATAATCCTTTGTTGAAGTACCCTATTTTTTTATTTATTAGTTATCATGAAATATTAAGCATTGTCAATCCAAGTATCGATCAAATAGGTATTTAGTTAATTTGACCATCTTAAAGTCATTTCTACTCGAAGAACATTTGGAAAGTTGTGACTTTTTATAGATATTACGATGTTGATGTAAGATTATTTTTTTATTTATTATTATGCTTCAAATAATAGCTATAGTCAAGTTAAGGATCACTGCAAATGTTTTACGCGGCGATCAAATAAGTAGTTAGGCATTTTTTGTCATATTATGCGCATTTCTGTTTGACGAATTGCCGAAAACTCCTACCTATTGAATATATAGTCCTTTGTTGAAGTACCCTAATTTTTTATTTATTAGTTATCTTGAAATATTAAGCATTGTCAATCCAAGTATCGATCAAATAGGTAGTTAGTTAATATCACCTTCTTAAAGTCATTTCTACTTGAAGAACCTTAGGAAAATTGTGGCTTTTGTATAGATAACACTATGGTGATGTATGATCATTTTTTTATATGTTATTACGCTTCAAAAAATCGCTAGAGTCCAGTTAAGGATCATTGCAAATGTTTTGCGCGGCGATCAAATAGGTAGTTAGGCATTTTTGTCATATTATGCTCATTTCTGTTTGACGAATTGACGAAAACTCCTACCTATTGAATATATAATCCTTTGTTGAAGTACCCTAATTTTTTATTTATTAGTTATCATGAAATATTAAGCATTGTCAATCCAAGTATCGATCAAATAGGTATTTAGTTAATTTGACCATCTTAAAGTCATTTCTACTCGAAGAACATTTGGAAAATTGTGACTTTTTATAGATATTACGATGTTGATGTAAGATTATTTTTTTATTTATTATTATGCTTCAAATAATAGCTATAGTCAAGTTAAGGATCACTGCAAATGTTTTACGCGGCGATCAAATAAGTAGTTAGGCATTTTTTGTCATATTATGCGCATTTCTGTTTGACGAATTGCCGAAAACTCCTACCTATTGAATATATAGTCCTTTGTTGAAGTACCCTAATTTTTTATTTATTAGTTATCTTGAAATATTAAGCATTGTCAATCCAAGTATCGATCAAATAGGTAGTTAGTTAATATCACCTTCTTAAAGTCATTTCTACTCGAAGAACCTTAGGAAAATTGTGGCTTTTGTATAGATAACACTATATTGATGTATGATCATTTTTTTATTTGTTATTACGCTTCAAAAAATCGCTAGAGTCCAGTTAAGGATCATTGCAAATGTTTTGCGCGGCGATCAAATAGGTAGATAGGCATTTTTGTCTTATTATGCACATTTCTGTTTGACGAATTGACGAAAACTCCTACCTATTGAATATATAATCCTTTGTTGTAGTACCCTAATATTTTATTTATTAGTTATCTTGAAATATTATGCATTGTCAAACCATGTAACGATCAAATAGGTATTTAGTTAATTTGACCTTCTTAAAGTCATTTCTACTCGAAGAAATTTTGGAAAATTGTGACTTTTGTATAAATATTACGATGTTGATGTAAGACCATTTTTTGGAGGGTATGATTGGACCACCCTATTGAATAGTCGGGAGTTTCTATTCAATTCTACGATAACCAGAGAAATGGGTTCGGGGACTTAGTTACGTCAACTGTTAGAGTTGACGCCCTTACGGTACCTAAGTTGATTGAATTTTCTGCAATTTTTCTCAAAATTTTTTTTTGAATTTTTCCTTAGTATTCACTTTTTTTGAATTTTTTTTATTTGATTTTTTTATTATTATAAATTTCCTGAAAATAAGTCCCAACTGAACGGTCCCTAACTCGCCACGTGGCGTCTCGGTGGCAATCGAATCATTTTAATTGTTGTAAAATTCGAAATTTATTTCTTTTAATGTTAAAAATATTTTTTTTATTCTGAAAATCATCGGATCACGACACGTGGCTCATCTGTAACCATCCAATCTAGCATTTTTTTTTTGTTTTTATAGGACGCAACACAATGCAAAAAAAAAAATAATAATAATAAAGAAGATATTAAGTCATTATACAACATAAACATAAGCAAAGGAGATGGGATCCGGTGAATTTTACGACGTCGGAGTCCGTCGGTGCTCGTGCAACAATGTGTGGGGGGTATAAACCACCAGCAGGAGGCTCGGCCTTCCGATTCTGGGGTAGCACAATATAATTTACAGAAAATAAATAAATAAAACACCTTGGACACCAATAGGAGGCTTAGCCTTCCGATTCTGGGTCTTTTATGCGAAATATAGAAATGTTATGACATAAAGTAAATACACAGCAAATATTTAGACACCAACAAGAGGCTCGACCTTCCGATTCTGGGTCTTTTATGCGAAATATAGAAATGCTATGACATAAAGTAAATACGCAGCAAATATTTAGACACCAACAGGAGGCTCGGCCTTCCGATTCTGGGTCTTTTATGCGAAATATAGAAATGCTATGACATAAAGTAAATACACAGCAAATATTCAGCAACCTTAAAATTCCAGAACATAGCCTATCATCTTAGGAAGCCATCACCGAAAATTTCACCTTAAAAGGAGTCCAAATGAGTGAGATATGACCACAATACCTCAATTCGCTCGATTTTCGTCGACTGTTTTTCAAAAAATCACCATAATTTAACCAGACCTCGAAATTCACGAAACCAACGGGAAATTGTTAAGGACATCTTAACTTAACCTGTGATGGTCAGAGGGAGGCGCAAAGGTCGTCGGAAGGGCTGATCGTGGAGGACGACGGCGGCGGCAGAAACTGGTCGTTACAGGGTCAGCAGCGACCTTTGCTCATTCAAACGGCTCCATCGGACGAATGGCTGGGCCAAATGAGCCTTATAATATATCCCTGGAAAGATAAGACGATAAGCTTTCTATTGGAGGTGGTTTCATCTCGATCTGATATTGGACGACGGAGTTATGACCGGAACAGTGAGATGGTTCGAGAAAGGGAGAGGAGAGAGGAAGAAGAAGAAGAAGAAGAAGAAGAAGAAGAAGAGGAAGAAGAGGAAGAGGAAGAGGAGGAGGGGGGAGATAAATAGGCAGCGGGAAGGAGAGAGGGAGTGGGGAGAGAGAGAGAGAGAAAGAAAAAAATATATATATATTATAATAATAAAATAATAAAATAATAAAATAAAAAAAGTAAAAATAAAATAAAATAACAAAAAGAGAAGACAAAATCATTAGTCCCCTTTTTCTTTTAAATGATGATGTTTCCCTCCTTTTCCTTTTAATCATTACTAATATTTTTGTCAAATTCAATTTTATGGTGATCAGAGAACACCTAAAATCAAACCTGAATTTTACTATTTATGAGGTTAGAAAATAGATAAAATAAAAATAAAAATACCGACTATTTTTATATATCTTTGTGACCTCAAATATTATTTTTCTTGATTTTCTTGATTTTCTTTTTCTTTTTTTTTTCTTTTTTTTTTTGTATTTTTCGAAAATATATATAAAAAAAATGAAAATTATGAAAATTATTTTTTTGGTCAAAATGGTTCATTTAGCTTGGCTAAGGTCACCAAAATTGATTTTTCAATTTTTTCAACTTTTTATGGATTTTCTATGAAATAAAAATAAAAATAAAAATAAATAAAAAAAGTTGATCAAAATTTAGGTGTCAACAGCTGCCCCTCTTTGAGAGGAATCTCGTTAGAGGTTTCTCTCAAAGATAAGGTGACACCTGAGTCCTGATCGACTCGACTCGGGAAACTAAAGGAAAAGGAGTCATAACATCCAATTTTCATGCTTGTCCATGTATGCTCTTTCTTGAAGGGGGAAACATTCATTTGACATGAGAGAGTGAGATAATAGAGAGACATACCTGCCACTTACCTGTTCGATGTTTGTACGATTTTCGCGGTGTTTGATGGATTCAAGAGAATTTCTAGGAACTCGTTACTAGAGTATCCTAGAGAGGTTAAGCTCTGACCCGTATGGTAGGTCAAACCATAATGGGATTCCTAACTGATAGGAATCTAAGGAAGACGCGTCCCATTTGAGATTTGCCAATGATTTTGATCCGTATGGTGGATTGGACCATTGAGTTGACCATTTAAGTGATTTTCACTATTGGATTGACCCTTCAGGCGGTTTCTACCTTTGATTGACCCTTCAGGCGGTTTCTACCATGTGTTGACCCTTCAGGCGGTATCTACCCTCATTTTGACCCTTCAGGTGGTATCTACCTTGTGTTGACCCTTCAGGCGGTTTCTACCATGAGTTGACCCTTCAGGCGGTATCTACCATAGTTTTGCTTTGAAAAGGGGTCCTAGGACGAGGGTTCTCCACGTCAAGTTAGGACTGCTTGATTTTTGAAAAGAGGTCCTAGGATGAGGGTTCTCCACGTCTGCTGGGACTGCTTGATTTTTTTTTTTTTTTGAGAAGGGGTCTCATGACGAGGGTTCTCCACGTCCGATGAGACTGCCTGATTTTTGAAAAGGGGTCTCATGACGAGGGTTCTCCACGTCCGATGAGACTGTTTCTTTTAAAAGGGTTTTTCTTCCCCCCTTTTTTAGAGATCCCGAAGTTTGTCGGGAATTCAATTTTGAAGCAGTGAAAGATTTTATTTTGGCAAAAATTTCACTGGTACGCTGATGATGCGGGAAGTGACTTTTCTGGGAGCTGGGTTCTCCAGGTATCCTGCAGAAAAATAGATTTGTACGTTCTTCTCTTCAGATCGAGGCCTTCTTCTGGGAGATTGGCGTCTCTAATGGATCCTGCAGAAGTTCGAGCCTGAAAAATTTTTCTTCACCAAGAAAACGTTAGCAATCTTTGGGAAGACGACGGTTGTCCATCTGACAAAACTGTATGATTTAAGTTTTAATCATGAAATGTGCATTTTGATGCCGGAGGCTGTCCAAAGCATTCTTGCAACATGCAGATGTGATCACAAATTCCTTCAATGGAAAATCTGGATCAACAGTTTGAAAAATTCCAAAAAGAGATTGTTCAAAACATCAATTGGAATATTTCTCGACAAGGAGGCTATCTCACCTGTTTTGAGGTAATGATTTTTATAGGGGATGCACTCAATTCCCTATTAACCTGTGCCTAGGTTTTAGGCTCATTCGCAGCGCATACATTTTGATCGGTCGGGAGGTCTTCCACGGGACCGTAATGTTGGGCTTGGTATTGGTTTTCAAGGGGGACTCATTTTTGAGTCAAAGCCATTGAACGAAAGTTTTCACCATCTGCTTCGGGTTTACAAGTCAAGAACCCTGCAAAATGAGAAAGAAATAGTCTTACTCGTACCTCTTCGAGCTAAGCTATATGTTAACCCAAGTGTCTTAGTCAGAGAAGGCTGCTTCAGGGTTATGATGTTGGTAGGATTGGGGACCGAAAAAAAAGCTTGTTTTTGGCCCAGAATTTATGAGGGAATTGACCTTGGTGATCATTGCAAACTTGTCACCTGTCTTTTCCATTCTGTATCTTCAATTTTTGAGACGTGCAACCGTTTTTGAGGTGTGTACAAACTCTTTAGAGAGCGTCTCTTGTGGTATTAAGAGGTTGACAACTCTTTCTGTGTTTTTGCTCCACGGCTGACATCATTTGGGGAGCAGTCTTCTTGATCTGACTCCATTAGGGGTTTTTCCCTCTTCTTTTCCCTACCAAGTTTCTTTAGGGATCGATCAAATTGTTCACCCGAGCATCGGCCTCGCTTTTACCAGGCACTTTGCTTTTTCTTGATGCTGGGGATTTCTTTAATCCCTTGTCGCAAGTGGGATGCTTGGCAATTGTGCTAGATATATGACTTGGCTCTTAGCACGCTTGAGTATCAACTTAGTAGTTTCTTCGTAAACCCTAAGTCTTGAACTTCTCCGTTCCTGAAGTGATTTGCCTTTGTTTTGGAACTTGCAATGATCACCGATGGGTTTATGAAATGAATTCGCAGGCTCAACTTGGCTATGCAAAGGATATGGTGTGTGGGATAGAGAAATGAATGCTTCTCATCATCCTATGGCACTTGGATTACCATATAAACAACACACAAAGATTAATGTTAGTCCGAGCAAAAAAAATTTCTAACCATTTTCTCCTGATGCTACTGGACTCACCTCCATTTTGCCCCGATGTGGGGTGGTTCTTGATAGGGTTAAGAATGAAAAACGACGTTCAAAGGGGTTTATCAATGGTCACCTGTAGTTTTTGGGGATATGAAACGAATGCCTCTGTCGTCCCAACCCATGTAATCGCTGCAAATGATCCCTACCATCGTAGACCCAGATTTTGCTATCTGCCCACTCCACTCATCTCTCAAGTGTGTGTTGGACATGTTTGGATTAGGCTCGCCTCTCTTTTGAGTAAACTTCCTTTTGAATGATTTGACAAATAATGATATTTGGAAAAATTCACTCCCTTCTTTCCCAAAATTTATCCATTGAGGGGATCTTGTGATGTATCGTGCATGTTTTATTCATGCTTTGGGCAACCTCCCGATTTAAATCATGAACATCGATGCATTGGATAATTTTCATGACGACTGAAAGGATTTTAACATTCTTTATCTCCAGCTAACTGGGAAAGGGATACTTACCTACCTGTCGCGGCTGCAGACCCCTGAAAATGTAAGAGAAGCATATCATTGTATATTCACGAATTTTTTTGAAAATCGAAACGATACATCCTACCCTCGGTCATGTACCCTAACAAGTAGTACGTGGGATGTAAAAACTTGTTCGTCTCCAAGGCGACTCCCCTGTCAAAAACAAACAATAAGTGTCAGTTTGCGTTCCAAAATTCAAGACAAATTGGAACGATACCGCCTTGTTCTTGCTTGGTGTTTTCATTTGAACACAAACGCGCGGCTTACAGAAATTGGCCATCTATATTGTGGCCACGATTCCTCCGTTTGGTTGGCGATGAATCATTCTCGAGGATTTGCCCCAGAGGAAATCCATTTGTGTTTTTGGGCGCATTCCAGCGTCACTCTTCATAGTTCCTCCACTT
Organism: Rhodomyrtus psidioides; assembly: GCA_021437785.1. Classification (NCBI taxonomy): domain Eukaryota; kingdom Viridiplantae; phylum Streptophyta; class Magnoliopsida; order Myrtales; family Myrtaceae; genus Rhodomyrtus; species Rhodomyrtus psidioides. The sequence continues at coordinate 3,900,985 of JAILYB010000062.1, read as the reverse complement.
GATCAAAGACCCTTCCTTGGAGTGCTGACTCCCAAGGTTAATAATTTTATTCGCCTCCTCATTGGCGAGTTCTTTTCTTTTGTGGCTTTTGGCGCCAACGACTTCCTGTTAAGCATGGGATTTATGGAGATCAAATTGGAACGATACAAAGTTACCTCCTCTAGGTTTGTATCCTGGGGTTTATTTCTGATGCAGATAACTCTGTCATTGCGTCTACGGATTTTGCCAAAGAAGAAACGTCTTTCTTTGCCCAGGGCAAAATTGATTCGCATGCCCCAGTCATGTCTTAACGCTTTCCGCTTTTGTTGGAGATTTCTAATCCCATCTGAAGGAGTCCACGCACCTGCATGTGAAGAAATAGACGTGGGTTTTTATCTGACTTCATTTGGAATTTCTGAAAAGAGGTACTCCCTCCGAAGTTTCGTCTTTTCGTGCTTTTCGAGCAATTTGCCCCGGTGAGGCCGGTTTCGCTGTTTGTCCTCTCTGGATTTGATGACCCTGGTCTGTTGCACTTTTAGGGGGGATCATGAGAGTTTGCCCCTGGCTGGGCTTCTCGGAGAAAAGGGAGAGACTTGCTCCCACGAGTTTTGCCAATCCTGGTCATCTATGAATTCGTGCTTTTCATTCTATTCAAAGAAGGTATTGATAAAACTTAAGATTTTCTTTTCAAGCATTCTTTTCACAGAGATTTTCAGGTGATGAGAAACTTTTTCAGGTTTTCTCAAAGATTTTGTTCACAAATTGAGCCATTAGAACGCTCTTGAAAACATTGAGTCAGACTTATGTTATGAAAAAGGGTACTCATTGTTTCGTCATTTGAAAGCACTGCCATCTGATTCCCCTGCTTTTGATCGTTGCTGGAATGGATGGCTCCGCATCGTTTTATTCCCCATTTAGGAGGGAAGCTCCACCTCGGGAACCTGAGTTATTTAACAACTGCTATGTATGCTTGGAATGGCATGCTTGAAGTGTCACAAAGACAGTTATAAAATAGAGAAAGTTCATGTAATGATAAACTTCTTTGGGAGACGTCTTAAGAAAAATTGAAAGGGTAGGATGGGAGCTAGCCCTCATATCATTGGGCATCCTCGCATCCCAAAACTTTGCAAACCAGGAGACATGTGGGAAATCAGGTCTCAGTTTTTTTTTTTTTTTTTTTTCGTCATTGACCGATTTGTGGCTCCCACACGTCCCCCTTTTTTTGATTTTTGATTTTTGATGATTTTTTTGGTTTTTTTTTTTTGGTTTTTTTTGGTTTTTTTTTTTTGGTTTTTTTTAGTATACTTATATTACAATACAACACGTAAGAAAAAGCCCGAGGCACCTAATGTGGATTTAGATGCGTCGAAGAGAGACAGATATCTCTTTACTCCATGGTAGGAGCGTCGCCGTCGAGTGATTTGACAAAATCTCCCAAAGACAAGCTGGTCAAATCAAGTTCCTCCGATGTCGTTTCTATCCCCTCGTCCTTCGACCATTTGGAATCCTCGGAGAAGAACCGGTCGAACTTGTTGTCGAAGATCACCCCCACGGTTTGGTGATCAGGAAGTGGATTATTTTGCACGTTCGGCTCTGTTTTGTCGAATTCAAGGATGCAATTATCGATAAGGGCTTGCACCTTGTGCTTCAAAACAATGCAATTGTCTACGTTATGGCCCTTCTCTCCCATGTGATAGACACATGACTGGCTTTCATCGTACCCGTTAAATTTCACCGGATTCGGCCTTGGAGGCTCCTTAGCCACTAAGTGCTCCTCTAGCAACATAGGAAGTAATTTCGATAACGGCCTTGGCAGGGGGGTGAACTGCTTGGGAGGCAACTTCCTCCTTAGTTCATATGGTTTCTGTACCGACATCGACGAGTTTCCTTGCACCGTACTTGAATTGGAGAACTGCTTAGGGTTGGGTGGGTTTGGTACGAAGGCCACATCAACTTCAGCCTCCTTCTCCCTTCGGGCCGGATATTGGCGTCTTGTTGCGATTTCTGGTGCTTTCCTTTCCCTCATCGCCCATTCCAGCCTTTCTGCGATTTTTATGAGGTGTACAAATGTTTGACAACCAGATGTGTTCAGCCTATCGAAATACTCGTAAGGCAACGCTCTCAAGAAAAGGTCGACCAGCTCGTCCTCTGGAATGGACGGTTTGACTTGTGTTGCTAAGGCCCGCCATCTTTGAGCGTAGGCACGGATTGCCTCATTCCTCCCTTTAGTGGTCCTCAGCAATTCTTCTCTGGAAGGGGCTGTAGCAGTATTGAACTTATATTGATGTAAAAAGTCCTCCGCTAGGTCTTCCCATCCATCATAGTCCTCCAAATCTAATTCGATGAACCAAGCCAGAGCAGCACCCGCCAGACTCTCTTGAAACGTGTTCATCAGCAAGGGAACGTAGTCAGAAAAAAGTGCCATTTTGCGTAGGTAATATTTTAAGTGGGCTCGGGGGCAGCTCGTCCCGTTGTATTTTCTGACGAAATCGGGTTCTTTATAGTCTAACGGCGCTTCAATTTTTGCAAATGGTGATATCTTGTCAAATCGAGCCAGCTCATACCCTTGGCTGCTTAGGCATTCCTCTATCTTCGCTAGCCTCTTTGCGCCTTCTTCGATTTTGCCCGGGGGTTTCTCCTTTTTGTCTTTTTCTAGGTCGATGACTGCAGACACGGCCTTCGGTAGTGCATCAGCTGCTAACACTCGATTAACATTCTCGGCCACATTCTCTTCCCGAGTTCGCGCCACATTCGAAGCATTGGGGGGTGCGGGCGGAGCATCCTGGCTGAGGTCATGATTTCTTTCTTGTGCAGCCACCATCATGGCTTTCATTTCTGCTAGCATGGTGGCCATTGACGCCATCTGACCTTCCAAACTATTCACGCGAGATCCCAACTCCTCTTGCTCCATTCTGGCTCGGAGACGAGTTATAATACGAGTTATTCTTGGTTCCGTGATTAAAGCTACCTGCCCTGTGATAGGTAGAAAGACGTGTTAGCATATGGAAAAAAGTTATACTGAGTTCAAGGGGTGAAAGGAATGATACTTACAAACCTTTTGAAGGGGGTAAGACATGTCAAACACATCGATCATGCGCATGTAAACTTGTGAAGTTTTGACACCTAAATGGTGGGGTTCCTGAGGCTTAAAGGCTCCCACCTCGAGTTCTAGAAAGGGTAGGTTCCATTGCACAACTATCGTTGCATTGGGACCCAATCCATAGTTCGAAGTGAGCGAAATTAAAAATGGATTACCCCGTGTTTTTCCTCACGGAGGTTCCATTTTCAATTCCTTCTATTGTTTGCTTATAGGGGCGCCCGGGGTTTTAGGCGCGGTTGTGTGTGTTCAGGTGTCGTGATCATCACAATGCAAGTCATGCATAACAGTTTATCAATCAGCGCTTCAAATCACCCACACAACATACATTCCTACACCAACCTGCATAAAATAATGTAAATCGCGGACTACACCCCTTATTTCTCCAATCTGCAAAAACGTTTAACACCTCAAGGATTAAAGTACATACTTCAATTTGAAGAGCGTCTGCATAAAACAATCAACTTTTTAATCGGCTCAAGTCCACTAAATGGTTAAGAACCAGTCCCCAGTGGAGTCGCCAGTCTGTCGCGACCCTCTCGAGGTTCGCCGTGGGCTCTCGAGGGCTAATGGGCCGTCCAGTCTGGTCGGACGCAGGCCTCTCCCAAGGCCCGTTACCCAAATCGCAACGGAGGTATGCGTAGTCGACCTTCAGTGTGGTCTAGTGACATGTGCTAAGTGTGCATGCCATGGAGTCGCCACCAATCATTTTTTTTGGAGGGTATGATTGGACCACCCTATTGAATAGTCGGGAGTTTCTATTCAATTCTACGATAACCAGAGAAATGGGTTCGGGGACTTAGTTACGTCAACTGTTAGAGTTGACGCCCTTTCGGTACCTAAGTTGATTGAATTTTCTGCAATTTTTCTCAAATTTTTTTTTTTGAATTTTTCCTTAGTATTCACTTTTTTTGAATTTTTTTTATTTTATTTTTTTTTATTATAAATTTCCTGAAAATAAGTCCCAACTGAATGGTCCCTAACTCGCCACGTGGCGTCTCGGTGGCAATCGAATCATTTTAATTGTTGTAAAATTCGAAATTTATTTCTTTTAATGTTAAAAATATTTTTTTTATTCTGAAAATCATCGGATCACGACACGTGGCTCATCTGCAACCATCCAATCTAGCATTTTTTTTTTGTTTTTATAGGACGCAACACAATGCAAAAAAAAAAATAATAATAATAAAGAAGATATTAAGTCATTATACAACATAAACATAAGCAAAGGAGATGGGATCCGGTGAATTTTACGACGTCGGAGTCCGTCGGTTCTCGTGCAACAATGTGTGGGGGGTATAAACCACCAGCAGGAGGCTCGGCCTTCCGATTCTGGGGTAGCACAATATAATTTACAGAAAATAAATAAATAAAACACCTTGGACACCAATAGGAGGCTTAGCCTTCCGATTCTGGGTCTTTTATGCGAAATATAGAAATGTTATGACATAAAGTAAATACACAGCAAATATTTAGACACCAACAGGAGGCTCGGCCTTCCGATTCTAGGTCTTTTATGCGAAATATAGAAATGCTATGACATAAAGTAAATACGCAGCAAATATTTAGACACCAACAGGAGGCTCGGCCTTCCGATTCTGGGTCTTTTATGCGAAATATAGAAATGCTATGACATAAAGTAAATACACAGCAAATATTCAGCAACCTTAAAATTCCAGAACATAGCCTATCATCTTAGGAAGCCATCACCGAAAATTTCACCTTAAAAGGAGTCCAAATGAGTGAGATATGACCACAATACCTCAATTCGCTCGATTTTCGTCGACTGTTTTTCAAAAAATCACCATAATTTAACCAGACCTCGAAAATTCACGAAACCAACGGGAAATTGTTAAGGACATCTTAACTTAACCTGTGATGGTCAGAGGGAGGCGCAAAGGTCGCCGGAAGGGCTGATCGTGGAGGACGACGGCGGCGGCAGAAACTGGTCGTTACAGGGTCAGCAGCGACCTTTGCTCATTCAAACGGCTCCATCGGACGAATGGCTGGGCCAAATGAGCCTTATAATATATCCCTAGAAAGATAAGACGATAAGCTTTCTATTGGAGGTGGTTTCACCTCGATCTGATATTGGACGACGGAGTTATGACCGGAACAGTGAGATGGTTCGGGAAAGGGAGATGAGAGAGGAAGAAGAAGAAGAAGAAGAAGAGGAAGAAGAGGAAGAGGAAGAGGAGGAGGGGGGAGATAAATAGGCAGCGGGAAGGAGAGAGGGAGTGGGGAGAGAGAGAGAGAGAAAGAAAAAAATATATATATTATAATAATAAAATAATAAAATAAAAAAAGTAAAAATAAAATAAAATAACAAAAAGAGAAGACAAAATCATTAGTCCCCTTTTTCTTTTAAATGATGATGTTTCCCTCCTTTTCCTTTTAATCATTACTAATATTTTTGTCAAATTCAATTTTATGGTGATCAGAGAACACCTAAAATCAAACCTGAATTTTACTATTTATGAGGTTAGAAAATAGATAAAATAAAAATAAAAATACCTACTATTTTTATATATCTTTGTGACCTCAAATATTATTTTTCTTGATTTTCTTGATTTTCTTTTTCTTTTTTTTTTCTTTTTTTTTGTATTTTTCGAAAATATATATAAAAAAAATGAAAATTATGAAAATTATTTTTTTGGTCAAAATGGTTCATTTAGCTTGGCTAAGGTCACCAAAATTGATTTTTCAATTTTTTCAACTTTTTATGGATTTTCTATGAAATAAAAATAAAAATAAAAATAAATAAAAAAAGTTGATCAAAATTTAGGTGTCAACAGTAGTTAGTTAATTTCACATTCTTAAAGTCATTTCTACTCGAAGAACCTTAGGAAAATTGTGACTTTTGTATAGATAACACTATGTTGATGTATGATCATTTTTTTTATTTGTTATTACGCTTCAAAAAATCGCTAGAGTCCTGTTAAAGATCATTGCAAATGTTTTGCGCGGCGATCAAAAAGGTAGTTAGGCATTTTTGTCTTATTATGCACATTTCTGTTTGACGAATTGACGAAAACTCCTACCTATTGAATATATAATCCTTTGTTGAAGTACCCTAATATTTTATTTATTAGTAATCTTGAAATATTATGCATTGTCAATCCATGTAACGATCAAATATGTATTTAGTTAATTTGACCTTCTTAAAGTCATTTCTACTCGAAGAACTTTTGGAAAATTGTGACTTTTGTATAGATATTGCGATGTTGATGTAAGATCATTTTTTTATTTATTATTACGCTTCAAATAATTGCTAGAGTCAAGTTAAGGATCACTGCAAATGGATTGCGCGGCGATCAAAAAGGTAGTTGGGCATTTTTTGTCATATTATGCTCATTTCTGTTTGACGAAATGCCGAAAACTCATGCCTATTGAATATATAATCCTTTGTTGAAGTACCCTAATTTTTTATTTATTAGTTATCTTGAAATATTAGGCATTGTCAATCCAAGTATCGATCAAATAGGTAGTTAGTTAATTTCACCTTCTTAAAGTCATTTCTACTCGAAGAACCTTAGGAAAATTGCGACTTTTGTATAGATAACACTATGTTGATGTATGATCATTTTTTTTATTTGTTATTACGCTTCAAAAAATCGCAAGAGTCCAGTTAAGGATCATTGCAAATGTTTTGCGCGGCGATCAAATAGGTAGTTAGGCATTTTTGTCATATTATGCACATTTCTTTTTGACGAATTGACGAAAACTCCTACCTATTGAATATATAATCCGTTGTTGAAGTACCCTAATTTTTTATTTATTAGTTATCATGAAATATTAAGCATTGTCAATCCAAGTATCGATCAAATAGGTAGTTAGTTAATTTCCCCTTCTTAAAGTCAATTATAATCGAAGAACCTTAGGAAAATTGTGGCTTTTGTATAGATAACACTATGTTGATGTATGATCATTTTTTTATTTGTTATTATGCTTCAAAAAATCGCTAGAGTCCAGTTAAGGCTCATTGCAAATGTTTTGCGCGGCGATCAAATAGGTAGGTAGGCATTTTTGTCTTATTCTGCACATTTCTGTTTGACGAATTGACGAAAACTCCTACCTATTGAATATATAATCCTTTGTTGAAGTACCCTAATATTTTATTTATTAGTTATCTTGAAATATTATGCATTGTCAATCCATGTAACGATCAAATATGTATTTAGTTAATTTGTCCTTCTTAAAGTCATTTCTACTCGAAGAACTTTTGGAAAATTGTGACTTTTGTATAGATATTGCGATGTTGATGTAAGATCATTTTTTTATTTATTATTACGCTTCAAATAATTGCTAGAGTCAAGTTAAGGATCACTGCAAATGTATTGCGCGGCGATCAAAAAGGTAGTTGGGCATTTTTTGTCATATTATGCTCATTTCTGTTTGACGAAATGCCGAAAACTCATGCCTATTGAATATATAATCCTTTGTTGAAGTACCCTAATTTTTTATTTATTAGTTATCTTGAAATATTAGGCATTGTCAATCCAAGTATCGATCAAATAGGTAGTTAGTTAATTTCACCTTCTTAAAGTCATTTCTACTCGAAGAACATTAGGAAAATTGTGACTTTTGTATAGATAACACTATGTTGATGTATGATCATTTTTTTTATTTGTTATTACGCTTCAAAAAATCGCAAGAGTCCAGTTAAGGATCATTGCAAATGTTTTGCGCGGCGATCAAATAGGTAGTTAGGCATTTTTGTCATATTATGCACATTTCTTTTTGACGAATTGACGAAAACTCCTACCTATTGAATATATAATCCGTTGTTGAAGTACCCTAATTTTTTATTTATTAGTTATCATGAAATATTAAGCATTGTCAATCCAAGTATCGATCAAATAGGTAGTTAGTTAATTTCCCCTTCTTAAAGTCATTTATACTCGAAGAACCTTAGGAAAATTGTGGCTTTTGTATAGATAACACTATGTTGATGTATGATCATTTTTTTTATTTGTTATTATGCTTCAAAAAATCGCTAGAGTCCAGTTAAGGCTCATTGAAAATGTTTTGCGCGGCGATCAAATAGGTAGTTAGGCTTTTTTGTCTTATTATGCACATTTCTGTTTGACGAATTGACGAAAACTCATACCTATTGAATATATAATCCTTTGTTGAAGTACCCTAATATTTTATTTATTAGTTATCTTGAAATATTATGCATTGTCAATCCATGTAACGATCAAATAGGTATTTAGTTAATTTGACCTTCTTAAAGTCATTTCTACTCGAAGAACTTTTGGAAAATTGTGACTTTGTATAGATATTACGATGTTGATGTAAGATCATTTTTTATTTATTATTACGCTTCAAATAATAGCTAGAGATAAGTTAAGGATCACTGCAAATGGTTTGCGCGGCGATCAAAAAGGTAGTTGGGCATTTTTTGTCATATTATGCTCATTTCTGTTTGACGAAATGCCGAAAACTCATACCTATTGAATATATAATCCGTTGTTGAAGTACCCTAATTTTTTATTTATTAGTTATCTTGAAATATTAAGCATTGTCAATCCAAGTATCGATCAAATAGGTAGTTAGTTAATTTCACATTCTTAAAGTCATTTCTACTCGAAGAACCTTAGGAAAATTGCGACTTTTGTATAGATAACACTATGTTGATGTATGATCATTTTTTTTATTTGTTATTACGCTTCAAAAAATCGCTAGAGTCCAGTTAAGGATCATTGCAAATGTTTTGCGCGGTGATCAAATAGGTAGTTAGGCATTTTTGTCTTATTATGCACATTTCTGTTTGACGAATTGACGAAAACTCCTACCTATTGAATATATAATCCTTTGTTGAAGTACCCTAATATTTTATTTATTAGTTATCTTGAAATATTATGCATTGTCAATCCATGTAACGATCAAATATGTATTTAGTTAATTTGTCCTTCTTAAAGTCATTTCTACTCGAAGAACTTTTGGAAAATTGTGACTTTGTATAGATATTACGATGTTGATGTAAGATCATTTTTTTATTTATTATTACGCTTCAAATAATAGCTAGAGATAAGTTAAGGATCACTGCAAATGGTTTGCGCGGCGATCAAAAAGGTAGTTGGGCATTTTTTGTCATATTATGCTCATTTCTGTTTGACGAAATGCCGAAAACTCATACCTATTGAATATATAATCCTTTGTTGAAGTACCCTAATTTTTTATTTATTAGTTATCTTGAAATATTAAGCATTGTCAATCCAAGTATCGATCAAATAGGTAGTTAGTTAATTTCACATTCTTAAAGTCATTTCTACTCGAAGAACCTTAGGAAAATTGCGACTTTTGTATAGATAACACTATGTTGATGTATGATCATTTTTTTATTTGTTATTACGCTTCAAAAAATCGCTAGAGTCCAGTTAAGGATCATTGCAAATGTTTTGCGCGGTGATCAAATAGGTTGTTAGGCATTTTTGTCTTATTATGCACATTTCTGTTTGACGAATTGACGAAAACTCCTACCTATTGAATATATAATCCTTTGTTGAAGTACCCTAATATTTTATTTATTAGTTATCTTGAAATATTATGCATTGTCAATCCATGTAACGATCAAATATGTATTTAGTTAATTTGTCCTTCTTAAAGTCATTTCTACTCGAAGAACTTTTGGAAAATTGTGACTTTTGTATAGATATTGCGATGTTGATGTAAGATCATTTTTTTATTTATTATTACGCTTCAAATAATTGCTAGAGTCAAGTTAAGGATCACTGCAAATGGATTGCGCGGCGATCAAAAAGGTAGTTGGGCATTTTTTGTCATATTATGCTCATTTCTGTTTGACGAAATGCCGAAAACTCATGCCTATTGAATATATAATCCTTTGTTGAAGTACCCTAATTTTTTATTTATTAGTTATCTTGAAATATTAGGCATTGTCAATCCAAGTATCGATCAAATAGGTAGTTAGTTAATTTCACCTTCTTAAAGTCATTTCTACTCGAAGAACCTTAGGAAAATTGTGACTTTTGTATAGATAACACTATGTTGATGTATGATCGTTTTTTTTATTTGTTATTACGCTTCAAAAAATCGCAAGAGTCCAGTTAAGGATCATTGCAAATGTTTTGCGCGGCGATCAAATAGGTAGTTAGGCATTTTTGTCATATTATGCACATTTCTTTTTGACGAATTGACGAAAACTCCTACCTATTGAATATATAATCCGTTGTTGAAGTACCCTAATTTTTTATTTATTAGTTATCTTGAAATATTAAGCATTGTCAATCCAAGTATCGATCAAATAGGTAGTTAGTTAATTTCACATTCTTAAAGTCATTTCTACTCGAAGAACCTTAGGAAAATTGCGACTTTTGTATAGATAACACTATGTTGATGTATGATCATTTTTTTTATTTGTTATTACGCTTCAAAAAATCGCTAGAGTCCAGTTAAGGATCATTGCAAATGTTTTGCGCGGCGATCAAAAAGGTAGTTAGGCATTTTTGTCATATTATGCACATTTCTTTTTGACGAATTGACGAAAACTCCTACCTATTGAATATATAATCCTTTGTTGAAGTACCCTAATATTTTATTTATTAGTTATCTTGAAATATTATGCATTGTCAATCCATGTAACGATCAAATAGGTATTTAGTTAATTTGACATTCTTAAAGTCATTTCTACTCGAAGAACTTTTGGAAAATTGTGACTTTGTATAGATATTACGATGTTGATGTAAGATCATTTTTTTTATTTATTATTACGCTTCAAATAATAGCTAGAGATAAGTTAAGGATCACTGCTAATGGTTTGCGCGGCGATCAAAAAGGTAGTTGGGCATTTTTTGTCATATTATGCTCATTTCTGTTTGACGAAATGCCGAAAACTCATACCTATTGAATATATAATCCTTTGTTGAAGTACCCTAATTTTTTATTTATTAGTTATCTTGAAATATTAAGCATTGTCAATCCAAGTATCGATCAAATAGGTAGTTAGTTAATTTCACATTCTTAAAGTCATTTCTACTCGAAGAACCTTAGGAAAATTGCGACTTTTGTATAGATAACACTATGTTGATGTATGATCATTTTTTTTACTTGTTATTACGCTTCAAAAAATCGCTAGAGTCCAGTTAAGGATCATTGCAAATGTTTTGCGCGGTGATCAAATAGGTAGGTAGGCATTTTTGTCTTATTATGCACATTTCTGTTTGACGAATTGACGAAAACTCCTACCTATTGAATATATAATCCTTTGTTGAAGTACCCTAATATTTTATTTATTAGTTATCTTGAAATATTATGCATTGTCAATCCATGTAACGATCAAATATGTATTTAGTTAATTTGTCCTTCTTAAAGTCATTTCTACTCGAAGAACTTTTGGAAAATTGTGACTTTTGTATAGATATTGCGATGTTGATGTAAGATCATTTTTTTATTTATTATTACGCTTCAAATAATTGCTAGAGTCAAGTTAAGGATCACTGCAAATGTATTGCGCGGCGATCAAAAAGGTAGTTGGGCATTTTTTGTCATATTATGCTCATTTCTGTTTGACGAAATGCCGAAAACTCATGCCTATTGAATATATAATCCTTTGTTGAAGTACCCTCATTTTTTATTTATTAGTTATCTTGAAATATTATGCATTGTCAATCCAAGTATCGATCAAATAGGTAGTTAGTTAATTTCACCTTCTTAAAGTCATTTCTACTCGAAGAACCTTAGGAAAATTGTGACTTTTGTATAGATAACACTATGTTGATGTATGATCATTTTTTTTATTTGTTATTATGCTTCAAAAAATCGCTAGAGTCCAGTTAACGCTCATTGAAAATGTTTTGCGCGGCGATCAAATAGGTAGTTAGGCTTTTTTGTCTTATTATGCACATTTCTGTTTGACGAATTGACGAAAACTCCTACCTATTGAATATATAATCCTTTGTTGAAGTACCCTAATATTTTATTTATTAGTTATCTTGAAATATTATGCATTGTCAATCCATGTAACGATCAAATAGGTATTTAGTTAATTTGACCTTCTTAAAGTCATTTCTACTCGAAGAACTTTTGGAAAATTGTGACTTTGTATAGATATTACGATGTTGATGTAAGATCATTTTTTTATTTATTATTACGCTTCAAATAATAGCTAGAGATAAGTTAAGGATCACTGCAAATGGTTTGCACGGCGATCAAAAAGGTAGTTGGGCATTTTTTGTCATATTATGCTCATTTCTGTTTGACGAAATGCCGAAAACTCATACCTATTGAATATATAATCCTTTGTTGAAGTACCCTAATTTTTTATTTATTAGTTATCTTGAAATATTAAGCATTGTCAATCCAAGTATCGATCAAATAGGTAGTTAGTTAATTTCACATTCTTAAAGTCATTTCTACTCGAAGAACCTTAGGAAAATTGCGACTTTTGTATAGATAACACTATGTTGATGTATGATCATTTTTTTATTTGTTATTACGCTTCAAAAAATCGCTAGAGTCCAGTTAAGGATCATTGCAAATGTTTTGCGCGGTGATCAAATAGGTAGTTAGGCATTTTTGTCTTATTATGCACATTTCTGTTTGACGAATTGACGAAAACTCCTACCTATTGAATATATAATCCTTTGTTGAAGTACCCTAATATTCTATTTATTAGTTATCTTGAAATATTATGCATTGTCAATCCATGTAACGATCAAATATGTATTTAGTTAATTTGTCCTTCTTAAAGTCATTTCTACTCGAAGAACTTTTGGAAAATTGTGACTTTTGTATAGATATTGCGATGTTGATGTAAGATCATTTTTTTATTTATTATTACGCTTCAAATAATTGCTAGAGTCAAGTTAAGGATCACTGCAAATGTATTGCGCGGCGATCAAAAAGGTAGTTGGGCATTTTTTGTCATATTATGCTCATTTCTGTTTGACGAAATGCCGAAAACTCATGCCTATTGAATATATAATCCTTTGTTGAAGTACCCTAATTTTTTATTTATTAGTTATCTTGAAATATTAGGCATTGTCAATCCAAGTATCGATCAAATAGGTAGTTAGTTAATTTCACCTTCTTAAAGTCATTTCTACTCGAAGAACCTTAGGAAAATTGTGACTTTTGTATAGATAACACTATGTTGATGTATGATCGTTTTTTTTATTTGTTATTACGCTTCAAAAAATCGCTAGAGTCCAGTTAAGGATCATTGCAAATGTTTTGTGCGGCGATCAAAAAGGTAGTTAGGCATTTTTATCTTATTATGCACATTTCTGTTTGACGAATTGACGAAAACTCCTACCTATTGAATATATAATCCTTTGTTGAAGTACCCTAATATTTTATTTATTAGTTATCTTGAAATATTAAGCATTGTCAATCCAAGTATCGATCAAATAGGTAGTTAGTTAATTTCACATTCTTAAAGTCATTTCTACTCGAAGAACCTTAGGAAAATTGCGACTTTTGTATAGATAACACTATGTTGATGTATGATCATTTTTTTTATTTGTTATTACGCTTCAAAAAATCGCTAGAGTCCAGTTAAGGATCATTGCAAATGTTTTGCGCGGTGATCAAATAGGTAGTTAGGCATTTTTGTCTTATTATGCACATTTCTGTTTGACGAATTGACGAAAACTCCTACCTATTGAATATATAATCCTTTGTTGAAGTACCCTAATATTTTATTTATTAGTTATCTTGAAATATTATGCATTGTCAATCCATGTAACGATCAAATAGGTATTTAGTTAATTTGACCTTCTTAAAGTCATTTCTACTCGAAGAATTTTTGGAAAATTGTGACTTTGTATAGATATTACGATGTTGATGTAAGATCATTTTTTTATTTATTATTACGCTTCAAATAATAGCTAGAGATAAGTTAAGGATCACTGCAAATGGTTTGCGCGGCGATCAAAAAGGTAGTTGGGCATTTTTTGTCATATTATGCTCATTTCTGTTTGATGAAATGCCGAAAACTCATACCTATTGAATATATAATCCTTTGTTGAAGTACCCTAATTTTTTATTTATTAGTTATCTTGAAATATTAAGCATTGTCAATCCAAGTATCGATCAAATAGGTAGTTAGTTAATTTCACATTCTTAAAGTCATTTCTACTCGAAGAACCTTAGGAAAATTACGACTTTTGTATAGATAACACTATGTTGATGTATGATCATTTTTTTATTTGTTATTACGCTTCAAAAAATCGCTAGAGTCCAGTTAAGAATCATTGCAAATGTTTTGCGCGGTGATCAAATAGGTTGTTAGGCATTTTTGTCTTATTATGCACATTTCTGTTTGACGAATTGACGAAAACTCCTACCTATTGAATATATAATCCTTTGTTGAAGTACCCTAATATTTTATTTATTAGTTATCTTGAAATATTATGCATTGTCAATCCATGTAACGATCAAATATGTATTTAGTTAATTTGTCCTTCTTAAAGTCATTTCTACTCGAAGAACTTTTGGAAAATTGTGACTTTTGTATAGATATTGCGATGTTGATGTAAGATCATTTTTTTATTTATTATTACGCTTCAAATAATTGCTAGAGTCAAGTTAAGGATCACTGCAAATGGATTGCGCGGCGATCAAAAAGGTAGTTGGGCATTTTTTGTCATATTATGCTCATTTCTGTTTGACGAAATGCCGAAAACTCATGCCTATTGAATATATAATCCTTTGTTGAAGTACCCTAATTTTTTATTTATTAGTTATCTTGAAATATTAGGCATTGTCAATCCAAGTATCGATCAAATAGGTAGTTAGTTAATTTCACCTTCTTAAAGTCATTTCTACTCGAAGAACCTTAGGAAAATTGTGACTTTTGTATAGATAACACTATGTTGATGTATGATCGTTTTTTTTATTTGTTATTACGCTTCAAAAAATCGCAAGAGTCCAGTTAAGGATCATTGCAAATGTTTTGCGGGGCGATCAAATAGGTAGTTAGGCATTTTTGTCATATTATGCACATTTCTTTTTGACGAATTGACGAAAACTCCTACCTATTGAATATATAATCCGTTGTTGAAGTACCCTAATTTTTTATTTATTAGTTATCTTGAAATATTAAGCATTGTCAATCCAAGTATCGATCAAATAGGTAGTTAGTTAATTTCACATTCTTAAAGTCATTTCTACTCGAAGAACCTTAGGAAAATTGCGACTTTTGTATAGATAACACTATGTTGATGTATGATCATTTTTTTTATTTGTTATTACGCTTCAAAAAATCGCTAGAGTCCAGTTAAGGATCATTGCAAATGTTTTGCGCGGTGATCAAATAGGTAGGTAGGCATTTTTGTCTTATTATGCACATTTCTGTTTGACGAATTGACGAAAACTCCTACCTATTGAATATATAATCCTTTGTTGAAGTACCCTAATATTTTATTTATTAGTTATCTTGAAATATTATGCATTGTCAATCCATGTAACGATCAAATATGTATTTAGTTAATTTGTCCTTCTTAAAGTCATTTCTACTCGAAGAACTTTTGGAAAATTGTGACTTTTGTATAGATATTGCGATGTTGATGTAAGATCATTTTTTTATTTATTATTACGCTTCAAATAATTGCTAGAGTCAAGTTAAGGATCACTGCAAATGTATTGCGCGGCGATCAAAAAGGTAGTTGGGCATTTTTTGTCATATTATGCTCATTTCTGTTTGACGAAATGCCGAAAACTCATGCCTATTGAATATATAATCCTTTGTTGAAGTACCCTCATTTTTTATTTATTAGTTATCTTGAAATATTATGCATTGTCAATCCAAGTATCGATCAAATAGGTAGTTAGTTAATTTCACCTTCTTAAAGTCATTTCTACTCGAAGAACCTTAGGAAAATTGTGACTTTTGTATAGATAACACTATGTTGATGTATGATCATTTTTTTTATTTGTTATTATGCTTCAAAAAATCGCTAGAGTCCAGTTAACGCTCATTGAAAATGTTTTGCGCGGCGATCAAATAGGTAGTTAGGCTTTTTTGTCTTATTATGCACATTTCTGTTTGACGAATTGACGAAAACTCCTACCTATTGAATATATAATCCTTTGTTGAAGTACCCTAATATTTTATTTATTAGTTATCTTGAAATATTATGCATTGTCAATCCATGTAACGATCAAATAGGTATTTAGTTAATTTGACCTTCTTAAAGTCATTTCTACTCGAAGAACTTTTGGAAAATTGTGACTTTGTATAGATATTACGATGTTGATGTAAGATCATTTTTTTATTTATTATTACGCTTCAAATAATAGCTAGAGATAAGTTAAGGATCACTGCAAATGGTTTGCACGGCGATCAAAAAGGTAGTTGGGCATTTTTTGTCATATTATGCTCATTTCTGTTTGACGAAATGCCGAAAACTCATACCTATTGAATATATAATCCTTTGTTGAAGTACCCTGATTTTTTATTTATTAGTTATCTTGAAATATTAAGCATTGTCAATCCAAGTATCGATCAAATAGGTAGTTAGTTAATTTCACATTCTTAAAGTCATTTCTACTCGAAGAACCTTAGGAAAATTGCGACTTTTGTATAGATAACACTATGTTGATGTATGATCATTTTTTTTATTTGTTATTACGCTTCAAAAAATCGCTAGAGTCCAGTTAAGGATCATTGCAAATGTTTTGCGCGGTGATCAAATAGGTAGTTAGGCATTTTTGTCTTATTATGCACATTTCTGTTTGACGAATTGACGAAAACTCCTACCTATTGAATATATAATCCTTTGTTGAAGTACCCTAATATTCTATTTATTAGTTATCTTGAAATATTATGCATTGTCAATCCATGTAACGATCAAATATGTATTTAGTTAATTTGTCCTTCTTAAAGTCATTTCTACTCGAAGAACTTTTGGAAAATTGTGACTTTTGTATAGATATTGCGATGTTGATGTAAGATCATTTTTTTATTTATTATTACGCTTCAAATAATTGCTAGAGTCAAGTTAAGGATCACTGCAAATGTATTGCGCGGCGATCAAAAAGGTAGTTGGGCATTTTTTGTCATATTATGCTCATTTCTGTTTGACGAAATGCCGAAAACTCATGCCTATTGAATATATAATCCTTTGTTGAAGTACCCTAATTTTTTATTTATTAGTTATCTTGAAATATTAGGCATTGTCAATCCAAGTATCGATCAAATAGGTAGTTAGTTAATTTCACCTTCTTAAAGTCATTTCTACTCGAAGAACCTTAGGAAAATTGTGACTTTTGTATAGATAACACTATGTTGATGTATGATCGTTTTTTTATTTGTTATTACGCTTCAAAAAATCGCAAGAGTCCAGTTAAGGATCATTGCAAATGTTTTGCGCGGCGATCAAATAGGTAGTTAGGCATTTTTGTCATATTATGCACATTTCTTTTTGACGAATTGACGAAAACTCCTACCTATTGAATATATAATCCGTTGTTGAAGTACCCTAATTTTTTATTTATTAGTTATCTTGAAATATTAAGCATTGTCAATCCAAGTATCGATCAAATAGGTAGTTAGTTAATTTCACATTCTTAAAGTCATTTCTACTCGAAGAACCTTAGGAAAATTGCGACTTTTGTATAGATAACACTATGTTGATGTATGATCATTTTTTTTATTTGTTATTACGCTTCAAAAAATCGCTAGAGTCCAGTTAAGGATCATTGCAAATGTTTTGTGCGGCGATCAAAAAGGTAGTTAGGCATTTTTATCTTATTATGCACATTTCTGTTTGACGAATTGACGAAAACTCCTACCTATTGAATATATAATCCTTTGTTGAAGTACCCTAATATTTTATTTATTAGTTATCTTGAAATATTAAGCATTGTCAATCCAAGTATCGATCAAATAGGTAGTTAGTTAATTTCACATTCTTAAAGTCATTTCTACTCGAAGAACCTTAGGAAAATTGCGACATTTGTATAGATAACACTATGTTGATGTATGATCATTTTTTTTATTTGTTATTACGCTTCAAAAAATCGCTAGAGTCCAGTTAAGGATCATTGCAAATGTTTTGCGCGGTGATCAAATAGGTAGTTAGGCATTTTTGTCTTGTTATGCACATTTCTGTTTGACGAATTGACGAAAACTCCTACCTATTGAATATATAATCCTTTGTTGAAGTACCCTAATATTTTATTTATTAGTTATCTTGAAATATTATGCATTGTCAATCCATGTAACGATCAAATAGGTATTTAGTTAATTTGACCTTCTTAAAGTCATTTCTACTCGAAGAATTTTTGGAAAATTGTGACTTTGTATAGATATTACGATGTTGATGTAAGATCATTTTTTTATTTATTATTACGCTTCAAATAATAGCTAGAGATAAGTTAAGGATCACTGCAAATGGTTTGCGCGGCGATCAAAAAGGTAGTTGGGCATTTTTTGTCATATTATGCTCATTTCTGTTTGATGAAATGCCGAAAACTCATACCTATTGAATATATAATCCTTTGTTGAAGTACCCTAATTTTTTATTTATTAGTTATCTTGAAATATTAAGCATTGTCAATCCAAGTATCGATCAAATAGGTAGTTAGTTAATTTCACATTCTTAAAGTCATTTCTACTCGAAGAACCTTAGGAAAATTACGACTTTTGTATAGATAACACTATGTTGATGTATGATCATTTTTTTATTTGTTATTACGCTTCAAAAAATCGCTAGAGTCCAGTTAAGAATCATTGCAAATGTTTTGCGCGGTGATCAAATAGGTTGTTAGGCATTTTTGTCTTATTATGCACATTTCTGTTTGACGAATTGACGAAAACTCCTACCTATTGAATATATAATCCTTTGTTGAAGTACCCTAATATTTTATTTATTAGTTATCTTGAAATATTATGCATTGTCAATCCATGTAACGATCAAATATGTATTTAGTTAATTTGTCCTTCTTAAAGTCATTTCTACTCGAAGAACTTTTGGAAAATTGTGACTTTTGTATAGATATTGCGATGTTGATGTAAGATCATTTTTTTATTTATTATTACGCTTCAAATAATTGCTAGAGTCAAGTTAAGGATCACTGCAAATGGATTGCGCGGCGATCAAAAAGGTAGTTGGGCATTTTTTGTCATATTATGCTCATTTCTGTTTGACGAAATGCCGAAAACTCATGCCTATTGAATATATAATCCTTTGTTGAAGTACCCTAATTTTTTATTTATTAGTTATCTTGAAATATTAGGCATTGTCAATCCAAGTATCGATCAAATAGGTAGTTAGTTAATTTCACCTTCTTAAAGTCATTTCTACTCGAAGAACCTTAGGAAAATTGTGACTTTTGTATAGATAACACTATGTTGATGTATGATCATTTTTTTTTATTTGTTATTACGCTTCAAAAAATCGCAAGAGTCCAGTTAAGGATCATTGCAA
This sequence comes from Rhodomyrtus psidioides, assembly GCA_021437785.1. Lineage (NCBI taxonomy): Eukaryota > Viridiplantae > Streptophyta > Magnoliopsida > Myrtales > Myrtaceae > Rhodomyrtus > Rhodomyrtus psidioides. The sequence continues at coordinate 3,881,512 of JAILYB010000062.1, read as the reverse complement.
ATGTTTTGCGCGGCGATCAAATAGGTAGTTAGGCATTTTTGTCATATTATGCACATTTCTTTTTGACGAATTGACGAAAACTCCTACCTATTGAATATATAATCCGTTGTTGAAGTACCCTAATTTTTTATTTATTAGTTATCTTGAAATATTAAGCATTGTCAATCCAAGTATCGATCAAATAGGTAGTTAGTTAATTTCACATTCTTAAAGTCATTTCTACTCGAAGAACCTTAGGAAAATTGCGACTTTTGTATAGATAACACTATGTTGATGTATGATCATTTTTTTTATTTGTTATTATGCTTCAAAAAATCGCTAGAGTCCAGTTAAGGATCATTGCAAATGTTTTGCGCGGCGATCAAAAAGGTAATTAGGCATTTTTGTCTTATTATGCACATTTCTGTTTGACGAATTGACGAAAACTCCTACCTATTGAATATATAATCCTTTGTTGAAGTACCCTAATATTTTATTTATTAGTTATCTTGAAATATTATGCATTGTCAATCCATGTAACGATCAAATATGTATTTAGTTAATTTGACATTCTTAAAGTCATTTCTACTCGAAGATCTTTTGGAAAATTGTGACTTTTGTATAGATATTGCGATGTTGATGTAAGATCATTTTTTTATTTATTATTACGCTTCAAATAATTGCTAGAGTCAAGTTAAGGATCACTGCAAATGGATTACGCGGCGATCAAAAAGGTAGTTGGGCATTTTTTGTCATATTATACTCATTTCTATTTGACGAAATGCCGAAAACTCATGCCTATTGAATATATAATCCTTTGTTGAAGTACCCTAATTTTTTATTTATTAGTTATCTTAAAATATTAGGCATTGTCAATCCAAGTATCGATCAAATAGGTAGTTAGTTAATTTCACCTTCTTAAAGTCATTTCTACTCGAAGAACCTTAGGAAAATTGTGACTTTTGTATAGATAACACTATGTTGATGTACGATCGTTTTTTTTATTTGTTATTACGCTTCAAAAAATCGCAAGAGTCCAGTTAAGGATCATTGCAAATGTTTTGCGCGGCGATCAAATAGGTAGTTAGGCATTTTTGTCATATTATGCACATTTCTTTTTGACGAATTGACGAAAACTCCTACCTATTGAATATATAATCCGTTGTTGAAGTACCCTAATTTTTTATTTATTAGTTATCTTGAAATATTAAGTATTGTCAATCCAAGTATCGATCAAATAGGTAGTTAGTTAATTTCACATTCTTAAAGTCATTTCTACTAGAAGAACCTTAGGAAAATTGCGACTTTTGTATAGATAACACTATGTTGATGTATGATCATTTTTTTTATTTGTTATTACGCTTCAAAAAATCGCTAGAGTCCAGTTAAGGATCATTGCAAATGTTTTGCGCGGCGATCAAAAATGTAGTTAGGCATTTTTGTCTTATTATGCACATTTCTGTTTGACGAATTGACGAAAACTCCTACCTATTGAATATATAATCCTTTGTTGAAGTACCCTAATATTTTATTTATTAGTTATCTTGAAATATTATGCATTGTCAATCCATGTAACGATCAAATATGTATTTAGTTAATTTGACCTTCTTAAAGTCATTTCTACTCGAAGAACTTTTGGAAAATTGTGACTTTTGTATAGATATTGCGATGTTGATGTAAGATCATTTTTTTATTTATTATTACGCTTCAAATAATTGCTAGAGTCAAGTTAAGGATCACTGCAAATGGATTGCGCGGCGATCAAAAAGGTAGTTGGGCATTTTTTGTCATATTATGCCCATTTCTGTTTGACGAAATGCCGAAAACTCATGCCTATTGAATATATAATCCTTTGTTGAAGTACCCTAATTTTTTATTTATTAGTTATCTTGAAATATTAGGCATTGTTAATCCAAGTATCGATCAAATAGGTAGTTAGTTAATTTCACCTTCTTAAAGTCATTTCTACTCGAAGAACCTTAGGAAAATTGCGACTTTTGTATAGATAACACTATGTTGATGTATGATCATTTTTTTTATTTGTTATTACACTTCAAAAAATCGCAAGAGTCCAGTTAAGGATCATTGCAAATGTTTTGCGCGGCGATCAAATATGTAGTTAGGCATTTTTGTCATATTATGCACATTTCTTTTGGACGAATTGACGAAAACTCCTACCTATTGAATATATAATCCGTTGTTGAAGTACCCTAATTTTTTATTTATTAGTTATCATGAAATATTAATCATTGTCAATCCAAGTATCGATCAAATAGGTAGTTAGTTAATTTCACCTTCTTAAAGTCATTTCTACTCGAAAAAACCTTAGGAAAATTGCGACTTTTGTATAGATAACACTATGTTGATGTATGATAATTTTTTTTATTTGTTATTACGCTTCAAAAAATCGCTAGAGTCCAGTTAAGGATCATTGCAAATGTTTTGCGCAGCGATCAAAAAGGTAGTTAGGCATTTTTGTCTTATTATGCACATTTCTGTTTGACGAATTGACGAAAACTCCTACCTATTGAATATATAATCCTTTGTTGAAGTACCCTAATATTTTATTTATTAGTTATCTTGAAATATTATGCATTGTCAATCCATGTAACGATCAAATATGTATTTAGTTAATTTGACCTTCTTAAATTCATTTCTACTCGAAGAACTTTTGGAAAATTGTGACTTTTGTATAGATATTGCGATGTTGATGTAAGATCATTTTTTTATTTATTATTACGCTTCAAATAATTGCTAGAGTCAAGTTAAGGATCACTGCAAATGGATTGCGCGGCGATCAAAAAGGTAGTTGGGCATTTTTTGTCATATTATGCTCATTTCTGTTTGACGAAATGCCGAAAACTCATGCCTATTGAATATATAATCCTTTGTTGAAGTACCCTAATTTTTTATTTATTAGTTATCTTGAAATATTAGGCATTGTCAATCCAAGTATCGATCAAATAGGTAGTTAGTTAATTTCACCTTCTTAAAGTCATTTCTACTCGAAGAACCTTAGGAAAATTGCGACTTTTGTATAGATAACACTATGTTGATGTATGATCATTTTTTTTATTTGTTATTACGCATCAAAAAATCGCTAGAGTCCAGTTAAGGATCATTGCAAATGTTTTGCGCGGCGATCAAAAAGGTAGTTAGGCATTTTTGTCTTATTATGCACATTTCTGTTTGACGAATTGACGAAAACTCCTACCTATTGAATATATAATCCTTTGTTGAAGTACCCTAATATTTTATTTATTAGTTATCTTGAAATATTATGCATTGTCAATCCATGTAACGATCAAATATGTATTTAGTTAATTTGACCTTCTTAAAGTCATTTCTACTCGAAGAACTTTTGGAAAATTGTGACTTTTGTATAGATATTGCGATGTTGATGTAAGATCATTTTTTTATTTATTATTACGCTTCAAATAATTGCTAGAGTCAAGTTAAGGATCACTGCAAATGGATTGCGCGGCGATCAAAAAGGTAGTTGGGCATTTTTTGTCATATTATGCTCATTTCTGTTTGACGAAATGCCGAAAACTCATGCCTACTGAATATATAATCCTTTGTTGAAGTACCCTAATTTTTTATTTATTAGTTATCTTGAAATATTAGGCATTGTCAATCCAAGTATCGATCAAATAGGTAGTTAGTTAATTTCACCTTCTTAAAGTCATTTCTACTCGAAGAACCTTAGGAAAATTGCGACTTTTGTATAGATAACACTATGTTGATGTATGATCATTTTTTTTATTTGTTATTACACTTCAAAAAATCGCAAGAGTCCAGTTAAGGATCATTGCAAATGTTTTGCGCGGCGATCAAATAGGTAGTTAGGCATTTTTGTCATATTATGCACATTTCTTTTGGACGAATTGACGAAAACTCCTACCTATTGAATATATAATCCGTTGTTGAAGTACCCTAATTTTTTATTTATTAGTTATCATGAAATATTAAGCATTGTCAATCCAAGTATCGATCAAATAGGTAGTTAGTTAATTTCCCCTTCTTAAAGTCATTTATACTCGAAGAACCTTAGGAAAATTGTGGCTTTTGTATAGATAACACTATGTTGATGTATGATCATTTTTTTATTTGTTATTATGCTTCAAAAAATCGCTAGAGTCCAGTTAAGGCTCATTGCAAATGTTTTGCGCGGCGATCAAATAGGTAGTTAGGCATTTTTGTCTTATTATGCACATTTCTGTTTGACGAATTGACGAAAACTCCTACCTATAGAATATATAATCCTTTGTTGAAGTACCCTAATATTTTATTTATTAGTTATCTTGAAATATTATGCATTGTCAATCCATGTAACGATCAAATAGGTATTTAGTTAATTTGACCTTCTTAAAGTCATTTCTACTCGAAGAACTTTTGGAAAGTTGTGACTTTGTATAGATATTACGATGTTGATGTAAGATCATTTTTTTATTTATTATTACGCTTCAAATAATAGCTAGAGATAAGTTAAGGATCACTGCAAATGGTTTGCGCGGCGATCAAAAAGGTAGTTGGGCATTTTTTTGTCATATTATGCTCATTTCTGTTTGACGAAATGCCGAAAACTCATACCTATTGAATATATAATCCTTTGTTGAAGTACCCTAATTTTTTATTTATTAGTTATCTTGAAATATTAAGCATTGTCAATCCAAGTATCGATCAAATAGGTAGTTAGTTAATTTCACATTCTTAAAGTCATTTCTACTCGAAGAACCTTAGGAAAATTGTGACTTTTGTATAGATAACACTATGTTGATGTATGATCATTTTTTTTATTTGTTATTATGCTTCAAAAAATCGCTAGAGTCCAGTTAAGGATCATTGCAAATGTTTTGCGCGGAGATCAAATAGGTAGTTAGGCATTTTTGTATTATTATGCACATTTCTGTTTGACGAATTGACGAAAACTCCTACCTATTGAATATATAATCCTTTGTTGAAGTACCCTAATATTTTATTTATTAGTTATCTTGAAATATTATGCATTGTCAATCCATGTAACGATCAAATATGTATTTAGTTAATTTGACCTTCTTAAAGTCATTTCTACTCGAAGAACTTTTGGAAAATTGTGACTTTTGTATAGATATTGCGATGTTGATGTAAGATCATTTTTTTATTTATTATTACGCTTCAAATAATTGCTAGAGTCAAGTTAATGATCACTGCAAATGGATTGCGCGGCGATCAAAAAGGTAGTTGGGCATTTTTTGTCATATTATGCTCATTTCTGTTTGACGAAATACCGAAAACTCATGCCTATTGAATATATAATCCTTTGTTGAAGTACCCTAATTTTTTATTTATTAGTTATCTTGAAATATTAGGCATTGTCAATCCAAGTATCGATCAAATAGGTAGTTAGTTAATTTCACCTTCTTAAAGTCATTTCTACTCGAAGAACTTTAGGAAAATTGCGACTTTTGTATAGATAACACTATGTTGATGTATGATCATTTTTTTATTTGTTATTACGCTTCAAAAAATCGCAAGAGTCCAGTTAAGGATCATTGCAAATGTTTTGCGCGGCGATCAAATAGGTAGTTAGGCATTTTTGTCATATTATGCACATTTCTTTTTGACGAATTGACGAAAACTCCTACCTATTGAATATATAATCCGTTGTTGAAGTACCCTAATTTTTTATTTATTAGTTATCATGAAATATTAAGCATTGTCAATCCAAGTATCGATCAAATAGGTAGTTAGTTAATTTCCCCTTCTTAAAGTCATTTATACTCGAAGAACCTTAGGAAAATTGTGGCTTTTGTATAGATAACACTATGTTGATGTATGATCATTTTTTTTATTTGTTATTATGCTTCAAAAAATCGCTAGAGTCCAGTTAAGGCTCATTGCAAATGTTTTGCGCGGCGATCAAATAGGTAGTTAGGCATTTTTGTCTTATTATGCACATTTCTGTTTGACGAATTGACGAAAACTCCTACCTATTGAATATATAATCCTTTGTTGAAGTACCCTAATATTTTATTTATTAGTTATCTTGAAATATTATGCATTGTCAATCCATGTAACGATCAAATAGGTATTTAGTTAATTTGACCTTCTTAAAGTCATTTCTACTCGAAGAACTTTTGGAAAGTTGTGACTTTGTATAGATATTACGATGTTGTTGTAAGATCATTTTTTTATTTATTATTACGCTTCAAATAATAGCTAGAGATAAGTTAAGGATCACTGCAAATGGTTTGCGCGGCGATCAAAAAGGTAGTTGGGCATTTTTTTGTCATATTATGCACATTTCTGTTTGACGAATTGACGAAAACTCCTACCTATTGAATATATAATCCTTTGTTGAAGTACCCTAATATTTTATTTATTAGTTATCTTGAAATATTATGCATTGTCAATCCATGTAACGATCAAATATGTATTTAGTTAATTTGACCTTCTTAAAGTCATTTCTACTCGAAGAACTTTTGGAAAATTGTGACTTTTGTATAGATATTGCGATGTTGATGTAAGATCATTTTTTTATTTATTATTACGCTTCAAATAATTGCTAGAGTCAAGTTAATGATCACTGCAAATGGATTGCGCGGCGATCAAAAAGGTAGTTGGGCATTTTTTGTCATATTATGCTCATTTCTGTTTGACGAAATGCCGAAAACTCATGCCTATTGAATATATAATCCTTTGTTGAAGTACCCTAATTTTTTATTTATTAGTTATCTTGAAATATTAGGCATTGTCAATCCAAGTATCGATCAAATAGGTAGTTAGTTAATTTCACCTTCTTAAAGTCATTTCTACTCGAAGAACTTTAGGAAAATTGCGACTTTTGTATAGATAATACTATGTTGATGTATGATCATTTTTTTATTTGTTATTACGCTTCAACAAATCGCAAGAGTCCAGTTAAGGATCATTGAAAATGTTTTGCGCGGCGATCAAATAGGTAGTTAGGCATTTTTGTCATATTATGCACATTTCTTTTTGACGAATTGACGAAAACTCATACCTATTGAATATATAATCCTTTGTTGAAGTACCCTAATTTTTTATTTATTAGTTATCTTGAAATATTAAGCATTGTCAATCCAAGTATCGATCAAATAGGTAGTTAGTTAATTTCACATTCTTAAAGTCATTTCTACTCGAAGAACCTTAGGAAAATTGTGACTTTTGTATAGATAACACTATGTTGATGTATGATCATTTTTTTTATTTGTTATTATGCTTCAAAAAATCGCTAGAGTCCAGTTAAGGATCATTGCAAATGTTTTGCGCGGAGATCAAATAGGTAGTTAGGCATTTTTGTATTATTATGCACATTTCTGTTTGACGAATTGACGAAAACTCCTACCTATTGAATATATAATCCTTTGTTGAAGTACCCTAATATTTTATTTATTAGTTATCTTGAAATATTATGCATTGTCAATCCATGTAACGATCAAATATGTATTTAGTTAATTTGACCTTCTTAAAGTCATTTCTACTCGAAGAACTTTTGGAAAATTGTGACTTTTGTATAGATATTGCGATGTTGATGTAAGATCATTTTTTTATTTATTATTACGCTTCAAATAATTGCTAGAGTCAAGTTAATGATCACTGCAAATGGATTGCGCGGCGATCAAAAAGGTAGTTGGGCATTTTTTGTCATATTATGCTCATTTCTGTTTGACGAAATACCGAAAACTCATGCCTATTGAATATATAATCCTTTGTTGAAGTACCCTAATTTTTTATTTATTAGTTATCTTGAAATATTAGGCATTGTCAATCCAAGTATCGATCAAATAGGTAGTTAGTTAATTTCACCTTCTTAAAGTCATTTCTACTCGAAGAACTTTAGGAAAATTGCGACTTTTGTATAGATAACACTATGTTGATGTATGATCATTTTTTTATTTGTTATTACGCTTCAAAAAATCGCAAGAGTCCAGTTAAGGATCATTGCAAATGTTTTGCGCGGCGATCAAATAGGTAGTTAGGCATTTTTGTCATATTATGCACATTTCTTTTTGACGAATTGACGAAAACTCCTACCTATTGAATATATAATCCGTTGTTGAAGTACCCTAATTTTTTATTTATTAGTTATCATGAAATATTAAGCATTGTCAATCCAAGTATCGATCAAATAGGTAGTTAGTTAATTTCCCCTTCTTAAAGTCATTTATACTCGAAGAACCTTAGGAAAATTGTGGCTTTTGTATAGATAACACTATGTTGATGTATGATCATTTTTTTTATTTGTTATTATGCTTCAAAAAATCGCTAGAGTCCAGTTAAGCCTCATTGCAAATGTTTTGCGCGGCGATCAAATAGGTAGTTAGGCATTTTTGTCTTATTATGCACATTTCTGTTTGACGAATTGACGAAAACTCCTACCTATTGAATATATAATCCTTTGTTGAAGTACCCTAATATTTTATTTATTAGTTATCTTGAAATATTATGCATTGTCAATCCATGTAACGATCAAATAGGTATTTAGTTAATTTGACCTTCTTAAAGTCATTTCTACTCGAAGAACTTTTGGAAAGTTGTGACTTTGTATAGATATTACGATGTTGTTGTAAGATCATTTTTTTATTTATTATTACGCTTCAAATAATAGCTAGAGATAAGTTAAGGATCACTGCAAATGGTTTGCGCGGCGATCAAAAAGGTAGTTGGGCATTTTTTTGTCATATTATGCACATTTCTGTTTGACGAATTGACGAAAACTCCTACCTATTGAATATATAATCCTTTGTTGAAGTACCCTAATATTTTATTTATTAGTTATCTTGAAATATTATGCATTGTCAATCCATGTAACGATCAAATATGTATTTAGTTAATTTGACCTTCTTAAAGTCATTTCTACTCGAAGAACTTTTGGAAAATTGTGACTTTTGTATAGATATTGCGATGTTGATGTAAGATCATTTTTTTATTTATTATTACGCTTCAAATAATTGCTAGAGTCAAGTTAATGATCACTGCAAATGGATTGCGCGGCGATCAAAAAGGTAGTTGGGCATTTTTTGTCATATTATGCTCATTTCTGTTTGACGAAATGCCGAAAACTCATGCCTATTGAATATATAATCCTTTGTTGAAGTACCCTAATTTTTTATTTATTAGTTATCTTGAAATATTAGGCATTGTCAATCCAAGTATCGATCAAATAGGTAGTTAGTTAATTTCACCTTCTTAAAGTCATTTCTACTCGAAGAACTTTAGGAAAATTGCGACTTTTGTATAGATAATACTATGTTGATGTATGATCATTTTTTTATTTGTTATTACGCTTCAACAAATCGCAAGAGTCCAGTTAAGGATCATTGAAAATGTTTTGCGCGGCGATCAAATAGGTAGTTAGGCATTTTTGTCATATTATGCACATTTCTTTTTGACGAATTGACGAAAACTCCTACCTATTGAATATATAATCCGTTGTTGAAGTACCCTAATTTTTTATTTATTAGTTATCATGAAATATTAAGCATTGTCAATCCAAGTATCGATCAAATAGGTAGTTAGTTAATTTCCCCTTCTTAAAGTCATTTATACTCGAAGAACCTTAGGAAAATTGTGGCTTTTGTATAGATAACACTATGTTGATGTATGATCATTTTTTTTATTTGTTATTATGCTTCAAAAAATCGCTAGAGTCCAGTTAAGGCTCATTGCAAATGTTTTGCGCGGCGATCAAATAGGTAGTTAGGCATCTTTGTCTTATTATGCACATTTCTGTTTGACGAATTGACGAAAACTCCTACCTATTGAATATATAATCCTTTGTTGAAGTACCCTAATATTTTATTTATTAGTTATCTTGAAATATTATGCATTGTCAATCCATGTAACGATCAAATAGGTATTTAGTTAATTTGACCTTCTTAAAGTCATTTCTACTCGAAGAACTTTTGGAAAGTTGTGACTTTGTATAGATATTACGATGTTGATGTAAGATCATTTTTTTATTTATTATTACGCTTCAAATAATAGCTAGAGATAAGTTAAGGATCACTGCAAATGGTTTGCGCGGCGATCAAAAAGGTAGTTGGGCATTTTTTTGTCATATTATGCACATTTCTGTATGACGAATTGACGAAAACTCCTACCTATTGAATATATAATCCTTTGTTGAAGTACCCTAATATTTTATTTATTAGTTATCTTGAAATATTATGCATTGTCAATCCATGTAACGATCAAATATGTATTTAGTTAATTTGACCTTCTTAAAGTCATTTCTACTCGAAGAACTTTTGGAAAATTGTGACTTTTGTATAGATATTGCGATGTTGATGTAAGATCATTTTTTTATTTATTATTACGCTTCAAATAATTGCTAGAGTCAAGTTAATGATCACTGCAAATGGATTGCGCGGCGATCAAAAAGGTAGTTGGGCATTTTTTGTCATATTATGCTCATTTCTGTTTGACGAAATGCCGAAAACTCATGCCTATTGAATATATAATCCTTTGTTGAAGTACCCTAATTTTTTATTTATTAGTTATCTTGAAATATTAGGCATTGTCAATCCAAGTATCGATCAAATAGGTAGTTAGTTAATTTCACCTTCTTAAAGTCATTTCTACTCGAAGAACTTTAGGAAAATTGCGACTTTTGTATAGATAACACTATGTTGATGTATGATCATTTTTTTATTTGTTATTACGCTTCAAAAAATCGCAAGAGTCCAGTTAAGGATCATTGCAAATGTTTTGCGCGGCGATCAAAAAGGTAGTTGGGCATTTTTTGTCATATTATGCTCATTTCTGTTTGACGAAATGCCGAAAACTCATACCTATTGAATATATAATCCTTTGTTGAAGTACCCTAATTTTTTATTTATTAGTTATCTTGAAATATTAAGCATTGTCAATCCAAGTATCGATCAAATAGGTAGTTAGTTAATTTCACATTCTTAAAGTCATTTCTACTCGAAGAACCTTAGGAAAATTGCGACTTTTGTATAGATAACACTATGTTGATGTATGATCATTTTTTTTATTTGTTATTACGCTTCAAAAAATCGCTAGAGTCCAGTTAAGGATCATTGCAAATGTTTTGCGCGGAGATCAAATAGGTAGTTAGGCATTTTTGTATTATTATGCACATTTCTGTTTGACGAATTGACGAAAACTCATACCTATTGAATATATAATCCTTTGTTGAAGTACCCTAATATTTTATTTATTAGTTATCTTGAAATATTATGCATTGTCAATCCATGTAACGATCAAATATGTATTTAGTTAATTTGACCTTCTTAAAGTCATTTCTACTCGAAGAACTTTTGGAAAATTGTGACTTTTGTATAGATATTGCGATGTTGATGTAAGATCATTTTTTTATTTATTATTACGGTTCAAATAATAGCTAGAGTTAAGTTAAGGATCACTGCAAATGGTTTGCGCGGCGATCAAAAAGGTAGTTGGGCATTTTTGTCATATTATGCCCATTTCTGTTTGACGAAATGCCGAAAACTCATACCTATTGAATATATAATCCTTTGTTGAAGTACCCTAATTTTTTATTTATTAGTTATCTTGAAATATTAGGCATTGTCAATCCAAGTATCGATCAAATAGGTAGTTAGTTAATTTCACCTTCTTAAAGTCATTTCTACTCGAAGAACCTTAGGAAAATTGTGACTTTTGTATAGATAACACTATGTTGATGTACGATCGTTTTTTTTATTTGTTATTACGCTTCAAAAAATCGCAAGAGTCCAGTTAAGGATCATTGCAAATGTTTTGCGCGGCGATCAAATAGGTAGTTAGGCATTTTTGTCATATTATGCCCATTTCTTTTTGACGAATTGACGAAAACTCCTACCTATTGAATATATAATCCGTTGTTGAAGTACCCTAATTTTTTATTTATTAGTTATCTTGAAATATTAAGCATTGTCAATCCAAGTATCGATCAAATAGGTAGTTAGTTAATTTCCCCTTCTTAAAGTCATTTATACTTGAAGAACCTTAGGAAAATTGTGGCTTTTGTATAGATAACACTATGTTGATGTATGATCATTTTTTTATTTGTTATTTCGCTTCAAAAAATCGCTAGAGTCCAGTTAAGGCTCATTGCAAATGTTTTGCGCGGAGATCAAATAAGTAGTTAGGCATTTTTGTCTTATTATGCACATTTCTGTTTGACGAATTGACGAAAACTCCTACCTATTGAATATATAATCCTTTGTTGAAGTACCCTAATATTTTATTTATTAGTTATCTTGAAATATTATGCATTGTCAATCCATGTAACGATCAAATAGGTATTTAGTTAATTTGACCTTCTTAGAGTCATTTCTACTCGAAGAACTTTTGTAAAATTGTGACTTTGTATAGATATTACGATGTTGATGTAAGATCATTTTTTTATTTATTATTACGGTTCAAATAATAGCTAGAGTTAAGTTAATGATCACTGCAAATGGTTTGCGCGGCGATCAAAAAGGTAGTTGGGCATTTTTTGTCATATTATGCTCATTTCTGTTTGACGAAATGCCGAAAACTCATACCTATTGAATATATAATCCTTTGTTGAAGTACCCTAATTTTTTATTTATTAGTTATCTTGAAATAATAAGCATTGTCAATCCAAGTATCGATCAAATAGGTAGTTAGTTAATTTCACCTTCTTAAAGTCATTTCTACTCGAAGAACCTTAGGAAAATTGTGACTTTTGTATAGATAACACTATGTTGATGTATGATCATTTTTTTTATTTGTTATTACGCTTCAAAAAATCGCAAGAGTCCACTTAAGGATCATTGCAAATGTTTTGCGCGGCGATCAAATAGGTAGTTAGGCATTTTTGTCATATTATGCACATTTCTTTTTGACTAATTGACGAAAACTCCTACCTATTGAATATATAATCCGTTGTTGAAGTACCCTAATTTTTTATTTATTAGTTATCTCGAAATATTAAGCATTGTCAATCCATGTATCGATCAAATAGGTAGTTAGTTAATTTCCCCTTCTTAAAGTCATTTATACTCGAAGAACCTTAGGAAAATTGTGGCTTTTGTATAGATAACACTATGTTGATGTATGATCATTTTTTTATTTGTTATTACGCTTCAAAAAATCGTTATAGTCCAGTTAAGGCTCATTGCAAATGTTTTGCGCGGCGATCAAATAGGTAGTTAGGCATTTTTGTCTTATTATGCACATTTCTGTTTGACGGATTGACGAAAACTCCTACCTATTGAATATATAATCCTTTGTTGAAGTACCCTAATATTTTATTTATTAGTTATCTTGAAATATTATGCATTGTCAATCCATGTAACGATCAAATAGGTATTTAGTTAATTTGACCTTCTTAGAGTCATTTCTACTCGAAGAACTTTTGTAAAATTGTGACTTTGTATAGATATTACGATGTTGATGTAAGATCATTTTTTTATTTATTATTACGGTTCAAATAATAGCTAGAGTTAAGTTAAGGATCAATGCAAATGGTTTGCGCGGCGATCAAAAAGGTAGTTGGGCATTTTTTTTCATATTATGCTCATTTCTGTTTGACGAAATGCCGAAAACTCATACCTATTGAATATATAATCCTTTGTTGAAGTACCCTAATTTTTTATTTATTAGTTATCTTGAAATAATAAGCATTGTCAATCCAAGTATCGATCAAATAGGTAGTTAGTTAATTTCACCTTCTTAAAGTCATTTCTACTCGAAGAACCTTAGGAAAATTGTGACTTTTGTATAGATAACACTATGTTGATGTATGATCATTTTTTTATTTGTTATTACGCTTCAAAAAATCGCAAGAGTCCACTTAAGGATCATTGCAAATGTTTTGCGCGGCGATCAAATAGGTAGTTAGGCATTTTTGTCATATTATGCACATTTCTTTTTGACTAATTGACGAAAACTCCTACCTATTGAATATATAATCCGTTGTTGAAGTACCCTAATTTTTTATTTATTAGTTATCTCGAAATATTAAGCATTGTCAATCCAAGTATCGATCAAATAGGTGGTTAGTTAATTTCCCCTTCTTAAAGTCATTTATACTCGAAGAACCTTAGGAAAATTGTGGCTTTTGTATAGATAACACTATGTTGATGTATGATCATTTTTTTATTTGTTATTACGCTTCAAAAAATCGCTATAGTCCAGTTAAGGCTCATTGCAAATGTTTTGCGCGGCGATCAAATAGGTAGTTAGGCATTTTTGTCTTATTATGCACATTTCTGTTTGACGGATTGACGAAAACTCCTACCTATTGAATATATAATCCTTTGTTGAAGTACCCTAATATTTTATTTATTAGTTATCTTGAAATATTATGCATTGTCAATCCATGTAACGATCAAATAGGTATTTAGTTAATTTGACCTTCTTAAAGTCATTTCTACTCGAAGAACTTTTGGAAAATTGTGACTTTGTATAGATATTACGATGTTGATGTAAGACCATTTTTTTATTTATTATTACGCTTCAAATAATAGCTAGAGATAAGTTAAGGATCACTGCAAATGGTTTGCGCGGCGATCAAAAAGGTAGTTGGGCATTTTTTGTCATATTATGCTCATTTCTGTTTGACGAAATGCCGAAAACTCATACCTATTGAATATATAATCCTTTGTTGAAGTACCCTAATTTTTTATTTATTAGTTATCTTGAAATATTAAGCATTGTCAATCCAAGTATCGATCAAATAGGTAGTTAGTTAATTTCACATTCTTAAAGTCATTTCTACTCGAAGAACATTAGGAAAATTGCGACTTTTGTATAGATAACACTATGTTGATGTATGATCATTTTTTTTATTTGTTATTACGCTTCAAAAAATCGCTAAAGTCCAGTTAAGGATCATTGCAAATGTTTTGCGCGGTGATCAAATAGGTAGTTAGGCATTTTTGTCTTATTATGCACATTTCTGTTTGACGAATTGACGAAAACTCCTTCCTATTGAATATATAATCCTTTGTTGAAGTACCCTAATTTTTTATTTATTAGTTATCTCGAAATATTAAGCATTGTCAATCCAAGTATCGATCAAATAGGTAGTTAGTTAATTTCCCCTTCTTAAAGTCATTTATACTCGAAGAACCTTAGGAAAATTGTGGCTTTTGTATAGATAACACTATGTTGATGTATGATCATTTTTTTATTTGTTATTACGCTTCAAAAAATCGCTATAGTCTAGTTAAGGCTCATTGCAAATGTTTTGCGCGGCGATCAAATAGGTAGTTAGGCATTTTTGTCTTATTATGCATATTTCTGTTTGACGAATTGACAAAAACTCCTACCTATTGAATATATAATCCTTTGTTGAAGTACCCTAATTTTTTATTTATTTGTTATCTTGAAATATTATGCATTGTCAATCCAAGTATCGAACAAATAGGTAGTTAGTTAATTTCACCTTCTTAAAGTCATTTCTACTCGAAGAACCTTAGGAAAATTGTGACTTTTGTATGGATAACACTATGTCGATGTATGATTAGTTTTTTATTTGTTATTACGCTTCAAATAATAGCTAGAGTCAAGTTAAGGATCACTGCAAATGTTTTGCGCGGCGATCAAATAGGTAGTTAGGCATTTTTTATCATATTATGCTCATTTCTGTTTGACGAATTGCCGAAAACTCCTACCAATTGAATATATAATCCTTTGTTCAAATATCCTAATTTTTATTATTAGTTATCTTGAAATTTTAAGCATTGTCAATCCATGTATCGATCAAATAGGTAGTTAGTTAATTTTACCTTCGTAAAGGCAATTCTACCCGAAAAACCTTAGGAAAATTGTGACTTTTGTATAGATTACACTATGTTGATGTATGATCATTTTTTTATTTATTATTACGGTTCAAATAATAGCTATAGTCTATTTAAGGATCACTGCAAATGTTTTGCGCGGCGATCAAATAGGTAATTAGGCATTTTTTGTCATATTATGCGCATTTCTGTTTGACGAAATGCCGAAAACTCCTACCTATTGAATATATAATCTTTTGTTGAAGTACCCTAATTTTTTATTTATTAGTTATCTTGAAATATTAAGCATTGTGAATCCAAGTATCGATCAAATATGTAGTTAGTTAATTTCACCTTCTTAAAGTCATTTCTACTCGAAGAACCTTAGAAAAATTATGACTTATGTATAGATAACACTATGTTGATATATGATCATTTTTTTATTTGTTATTACGCTTCAAATAATAGCTAGAGTCAAGTTAAGGATCACTGCAAATGTTTTGTGCGGCGATCAAATAGGTAGTTAGGCATTTTTGTCATATTATGCTCATTTCTATTTGACGAATTGCCGAAAACTCCTACCTGTTGAATATATAATCCTTTGTTAAAGTTTCCTAATTTTTTATTTGGTAGTTATCTTGAAATATTAAGCATTGTCAATCCATGTATCGATCAAATAGGTAGTGAGTTAATTTGACCATCTTAAAGTCATTTCTACTCGAAGAACCTTAGGAAAATTGCGACTTTTGTATAGATAACACTATGTTGATGTATGATCATTTTTTTTATTTATTATTACGCTTCAAATAATAGCTAGAGTCAAGTTATGGGTCACTGCAAATGTTTTGCGCGGCGATCAAATAGGTAGTTAGGCATTTTTTATCATATTATGCTCATTTCTGTTTGACGAATTGCCGAAAAATCCTACCAATTGAATATATAATCCTTTGTTCAAATATCCTAATTTTTATTATTAGTTATCTTAAAATTTAAGCATTGTCAATCCATGTATCGATCAAATAGGTAGTTAGTTAATTTTACCTTCGTAAAGTCATTTCTACCCGAAAAACCTTAGGAAAATTGTGACTTTTGTATAGATTACACTATGTTGATGTATGATCATTTTTTTATTTATTATTACGGTTCAAATAATAGCTATAGTCAATTTAAGGATCACTGCAAATGTTTTGCGCGGCGATCAAATAGGTAATTAGGCATGTTTTGTCATATTATGCGCATTTCTGTTTGACGAATAGCCGAAAACTCCTACCTATTGAATATACAATCCTTTGTTGAAGAACCCTAATTTTTTATTTATTAGTTGTCTTGAAATATTTAGCATTGTCAGTCCAAGTATCGATCAAATCGGTAGTTAGTTAATTTTACCTTCTTAAAGTCATTTCTACTCGAAGAACCTTTGGAAAATTGTGACTTTTGTATAGATAACACTATGTTGATGTATGATCATTTTTTTATTTATTATTACGGTTCAAATAATAGCTATAGTCAATTTAAGGATCACTGCAAATGTTTTGCGCGGCGATCAAATAGGTAATTAGGCATTTTTTGTCATATTATGCGCATTTCTGTTTGACGAATTGCCGAAAACTCCTACCCATTGAATATATAATCCTTTGTTGAAGTACCCTAATTTTTTATTTATTAGTTATCTTGAAATATTTAGCATTGTCAATCCAAGTATCGATCAAAACGGTAGTTAGTTAATTTTACCTTATTAAAGTCATTTCTACTCGAAGAACCTTTGGAAAATTGTGACTTTTTTATAGATAACACTATGTTGATGTATGATCATTTTTTTATTTGTTATTACGCTTCAAAAAATGGCTAGAGTCCAGTTAAGGATCATTGCAAATGTTTTGCGCGGCGATCAAATAGGTAGTTAGGCATTTTTGTCATATTATGCACATTTCTGTATGACGAATTGACGAAAATACCTACCTATTGAATATAGAATCCTTTGTTGAAGCACCCTAATTTTTTATTTATTATTTATCCTCAAATATTAAGCATTGTCAATCCATGTATCGATCAAATAGGTAGTTAGTTAATTTGACCTTCATAAAGTCATTTCTACTCGAAGAGCTTTAGGAAAATTGCGACTTTTGTATAGATATTACGATGTTGATGTACGATCAATTTTTTATTTATTATTACGCTTCAAATAATAGCTAGAGTCAAGTTAAGGATCACTACAAATTGTTTGCGCGGCGATCAAATAGGTAGTTGGGCATTTTTTGTCATATTATGCTCATTTCAGTTTGACGAATTGCCGAAAACTCATACCTATTGAATATATAATCCTTTGTTGAAGTACCCTAATTTTTTATTTATTAGTTATCTTGAAATATTAAGCATTGTCAATCCAAGTATCGATCAAATAGGTAGTTAGTTAATTTCACCTTCTTAAAGTCATTTCTACTCGAAGAACCTTAGGAAAATTGCGAATTTTGTATAGATAACACTATGTTGATATATGATCATTTTTTTATTTTTTATTACTGTTCAAAAAATTTCTGGAGTCCAGTTAGGGATCATTGCAAATGTTTTGCGCGGCGATCAAATAAATAGTTAGGCATTTTTATCATATTATGCACATTTCTGTTTGACAAATTGACGAAAACTTCTACCTATTGAATATATATTCCTCTGTTGAAGTACCCTAATTTTTTATTTATTAGTTATCTTGAAATATTAAGCATTGTCAATCCATGTATCGATCAAATGGGTAGTTAGTTAATTTGACCATCTTAAAGTCATTTCTACTCGAAGAACCTTAGGAAAATTGCGACTTTTGTATAGATAACACTATGTTGATGTATGATTATTTTTTTATTTATTATTACGCTCCAAATAATAGTTAGAGTCAAGTTAAGGATTACTGCAAATGTTTTTCGCCGCGATCAAATAGGTAGTTAGGCATTTTTTGTCATATTATGCGCATTTCTATGTGACGAATTGCCGAAAACTCATAGCTATTGAATGTATAATCCTTTGTTGAGGTACCCTAATTTTTTATTTATTAGTTATCTTGAAATATTAAGCATTGTCAATCCAAGTATCGATCAAATATGTAGTTAGTTAATTTCACCTTCTTAAAGTCATTTCTACTTGAAGAACCTTAGGAAAATTATGTTTTGTATAGATAACACTATGTTGATGTATGATCATTTTTTTATTTATTATTACGCTTCAAATAATAGCTAGAGTCAAGTTAAGGATCACTGCAAATGTTTTGCGCGGCGATCAAATAGGTAGTTAGGCATTTTTATCATATTATGCACATTTCTGTTTGACAAATTGTCGAAAACTCCTACATATTGAATATATATTCCTCTGTTGAAGTACCCTAATTTTTTATTTATTAGTTATCTTGAAATATTAAGCATTGTCAATTCATGTATCGATCAAATAGGTAGTTAGTTAATTTGACCATCTTAAAGTCATTTCTACTCGAAGAACCTTAGGAAAATTGCGAATTTTGTATAGATAACACTATGTTGATATATGATCATTTTTTTATTTGTTATTACGGTTCAAAAAATTTCTGGAGTCCAGTTAGGGATCATTGCAAATGTTTTGCGCGGCGATCAAATAGGTAGTTAGGCATTTTTATCATATTATTTACAGTTCTGTTTGACAAATTGACGAAAACTCCTACCTATTGAATATATATTCCTCTGTTGAAGTACCCTAATTTTTTATTTATTAGTTATCTTGAAATATTAAGCATTGTCAATCCATGTATCGATCAAATGGGTAGTTAGTTAATTTGACCATCTTAAAGTCATTTCTACTCGAAGAACCTTAGGAAAATTGCGACTTTTGTATAGATAACACTATGTTGATGTATGATTATTTTTTTATTTATTATTACGCTCCAAATAATAGTTAGAGTCAAGTTAAGGATTACTGCAAATGTTTTTCGCGGCGATCAAATAGGTAGTTAGGCATTTTTTGTCATATTAAGCGCATTTCTATGTGACGAATTGCCGAAAACTCATAGCTATTGAATGTATAATCCTTTGTTGAGGTACCCTAATTTTTTATTTATTAGTTATCTTGAAATATTAAGCATTGTCAATCCAAGTATCGATCAAATATGTAGTTAGTTAATTTCACCTTCTTAAAGTCATTTCTACTTGAAGAACCTTAGGAAAATTATGTTTTGTATAGATAACACTATGTTGATGTATGATCATTTTTTTATTTATTATTACGCTTCAAATAATAACTAGAGTCAAGTTAAGGATCACTGCAAATGTTTTGCGTGGCGATCAAATAGGTAGTTAGGCATTTTTATCATATTAAGCACATTTCTGTTTGACAAATTGACGAAAACTCCTACATATTGAATATATATTCCTCTGTTGAAGTACCCTAATTTTTTATTTATTAGTTATCTTGAAATATTAAGCATTGTCAATTCATGTATCGATCAAATACGTAGTTAGTTAATTTGACCATCTTAAAGTCATTTCTACTCGAAGAACCTTAGGAAAATTGCGACTTTTGTATAGATAACACTATGTTGATGTATGATCATTTCTTTATTTGTTATTACGCTTCAAAAAATGGCTAGAGTCCTGTTAAGGATCATTGCAAATGTTTTGCGCGGCGATCAAATAGGTAGTTAGGCATTTTTGTCATATTATGCACATTTCTGTATGACGAATTGACGAAAATACCTACCTATTGAATATAGAATCCTTTGTTGAAGCACCCTAATTTTTTATTTATTATTTATCCTCAAATATTAAGCATTGTCAATCCATGTATCGATCAAATAGGTAGTTAGTTAATTTGACCTTCATAAAGTCATTTCTACTCGAAGAACTTTAGGAAAATTGCGAATTTTGTATAGATATTACGATGTTGATGTACGATCAATTTTTTATTTATTATTACGCTTCAAATAATAGCTAGAGTCAAGTTAAGGATCACTACAAATTGTTTGCGCGGCGATCAAATAGGTAGTTGGGCATTTTTTGTCATATTATGCTCATTTCAGTTTGACGAATTGCCGAAAACTCATACCTATTGAATATATAATCCTTTGTTGAAGTACCCTAATTTTTTATTTATTAGTTATCTTGAAATATTAAGCATTGTCAATCCAAGTATCGATCAAATAGGTAGTTAGTTAATTTCACCTTCTTAAAGTCATTTCTACTCGAAGAACCTTAGGAAAATTGCGAATTTTGTATAGATAACACTATGTTGATATATGATCATTTTTTTATTTGTTATTACGGTTCAAAAAATTTCTGGAGTCCAGTTAGGGATCTTTGCAAATGTTTTGCGCGGCGATCAAATAGGTAGTTAGGCATTTTTATCATATTATGCACAGTTCTGTTTGACAAATTGACGAAAACTCCTACCTATTGAATATATATTCCTCTGTTGAAGTACCCTAATTTTTTATTTATTAGTTATCTTGAAATATTAAGCATTGTCAATCCATGTATCGATCAAATGGGTAGTTAGTTAATTTGACCATCTTAAAGTCATTTCTACTCGAAGAACCTTAGGAAAATTGCGACTTTTGTATAGATAACACTATGTTGATGTATGATTATTTTTTTATTTATTATTACGGTCCAAATAATAGTTAGAGTCAAGTTAAGGATTACTGCAAATGTTTTTCGCGGCGATCAAATAGGTAGTTAGGCATTTTTTGTCATATTATGCGCATTTCTATGTGACGAATTGCCGAAAACTCATAGCTATTGAATGTATAATCCTTTGTTGAGGTACCCTAATTTTTTATTTATTAGTTATCTTGAAATATTAAGCATTGTCAATCCAAGTATCGATCAAATATGTAGTTAGTTAATTTCACCTTCTTAAAGTCATTTCTACTTGAAGAACCTTAGGAAAATTATGTTTTGTATAGATAACACTATGTTGATGTATGATCATTTTTTTATTTATTATTACGCTTCAAATAATAGCTAGAGTCAAGTTAAGGATCACTGCAAATGTTTTGCGCGGCGATCAAATAGGTAGTTAGGCATTTTTATCATATTATGCACATTTCTGTTTGACTAATTGACGAAAACTCCTACATATTGAATATATATTCCTCTGTTGAAGTACCCTAATTTTTTATTTATTAGTTATCTTGAAATATTAAGCATTGTCAATTCATGTATCGATCAAATAGGTAGTTAGTTAATTTGACCATCTTAAAGTCATTTCTACTCGAAGAACCTTAGGAAAATTGCGACTTTTGTATAGATAACACTATGTTGATGTATGATCATTTCTTTATTTGTTATTACGCTTCAAAAAATCGCTAGAGTCCTGTTATGGATTATTGCAAATGTTTTGCGCGGCGACCAAATAGGTAGTTAGGCATTTTTATCATATTATTTACAGTTCTGTTTGACAAATTGACGAAAACTCCTACCTATTGAATATATATTCCTCTGTTGAAGTACCCTAATTTTTTATTTATTAGTTATCTTGAAATATTAAGCATTGTCAATCCATGTATCGATCAAATGGGTAGTTAGTTAATTTGACCATCTTAAAGTCATTTCTACTCGAAGAACCTTAGGAAAATTGCGACTTTTGTATAGATAACACTATGTTGATGTATGATTATTTTTTTATTTATTATTACGCTCCAAATAATAGTTAGAGTCAAGTTAAGGATTACTGCAAATATTTTGCGCGGCGATCAAATAGGTAGTTAGGCATTTTATCATATTAAGCACATTTCTGTTTGACAAATTGACGAAAACTCCTACATATTGAATATATATTCCTCTGTTGAAGTACCCTAATTTTTTATTTATTAGTTATCTTGAAATATTAAGCATTGTCAATTCATGTATCGATCAAATACGTAGTTAGTTAATTTGACCATCTTAAAGTCATTTCTACTCGAAGAACCTTAGGAAAATTGCGACTTTTGTATAGATAACACTATGTTGATGTATGATCATTTCTTTATTTGTTATTACGCTTCAAAAAATGGCTAGAGTCCTGTTAAGGATCATTGCAAATGTTTTGCGCGGCGATCAAATAGGTAGTTAGGCATTTTTGTCATATTATGCACATTTCTGTATGACGAATTGACGAAAATACCTACCTATTGAATATAGAATCCTTTGTTGAAGCACCCTAATTTTTTATTTATTATTTATCCTCAAATATTAAGCATTGTCAATCCATGTATCGATCAAATAGGTAGTTAGTTAATTTGACCTTCATAAAGTCATTTCTACTCGAAGAACTTTAGGAAAATTGCGAATTTTGTATAGATATTACGATGTTGATGTACGATCAATTTTTTATTTATTATTACGCTTCAAATAATAGCTAGAGTCAAGTTAAGGATCACTACAAATTGTTTGCGCGGCGATCAAATAGGTAGTTGGGCATTTTTTGTCATATTATGCTCATTTCAGTTTGACGAATTGCCGAAAACTCATACCTATTGAATATATAATCCTTTGTTGAAGTACCCTAATTTTTTATTTATTAGTTATCTTGAAATATTAAGCATTGTCAATCCAAGTATCGATCAAATAGGTAGTTAGTTAATTTCACCTTCTTAAAGTCATTTCTACTCGAAGAACCTTAGGAAAATTGCGAATTTTGTATAGATAACACTATGTTGATATATGATCATTTTTTTATTTGTTATTACGGTTCAAAAAATTTCTGGAGTCCAGTTAGGGATCTTTGCAAATGTTTTGCGCGGCGATCAAATAGGTAGTTAGGCATTTTTATCATATTATGCACAGTTCTGTTTGACAAATTGACGAAAACTCCTACCTATTGAATATATATTCCTCTGTTGAAGTACCCTAATTTTTTATTTATTAGTTATCTTGAAATATTAAGCATTGTCAATCCATGTATCGATCAAATGGGTAGTTAGTTAATTTGACCATCTTAAAGTCATTTCTACTCGAAGAACCTTAGGAAAATTGCGACTTTTGTATAGATAACACTATGTTGATGTATGATTATTTTTTTATTTATTATTACGGTCCAAATAATAGTTAGAGTCAAGTTAAGGATTACTGCAAATGTTTTTCGCGGCGATCAAATAGGTAGTTAGGCATTTTTTGTCATATTATGCGCATTTCTATGTGACGAATTGCCGAAAACTCATAGCTATTGAATGTATAATCCTTTGTTGAGGTACCCTAATTTTTTATTTATTAGTTATCTTGAAATATTAAGCATTGTCAATCCAAGTATCGATCAAATATGTAGTTAGTTAATTTCACCTTCTTAAAGTCATTTCTACTTGAAGAACCTTAGGAAAATTATGTTTTGTATAGATAACACTATGTTGATGTATGATCATTTTTTTATTTATTATTACGCTTCAAATAATAGCTAGAGTCAAGTTAAGGATCACTGCAAATGTTTTGCGCGGCGATCAAATAGGTAGTTAGGCATTTTTATCATATTATGCACATTTCTGTTTGACTAATTGACGAAAACTCCTACATATTGAATATATATTCCTCTGTTGAAGTACCCTAATTTTTTATTTATTAGTTATCTTGAAATATTAAGCATTGTCAATTCATGTATCGATCAAATAGGTAGTTAGTTAATTTGACCATCTTAAAGTCATTTCTACTCGAAGAACCTTAGGAAAATTGCGACTTTTGTATAGATAACACTATGTTGATGTATGATCATTTCTTTATTTGTTATTACGCTTCAAAAAATCGCTAGAGTCCTGTTATGGATTATTGCAAATGTTTTGCGCGGCGACCAAATAGGTAGTTAGGCATTTTTATCATATTATTTACAGTTCTGTTTGACAAATTGACGAAAACTCCTACCTATTGAATATATATTCCTCTGTTGAAGTACCCTAATTTTTTATTTATTAGTTATCTTGAAATATTAAGCATTGTCAATCCATGTATCGATCAAATGGGTAGTTAGTTAATTTGACCATCTTAAAGTCATTTCTACTCGAAGAACCTTAGGAAAATTGCGACTTTTGTATAGATAACACTATGTTGATGTATGATTATTTTTTTATTTATTATTACGCTCCAAATAATAGTTAGAGTCAAGTTAAGGATTACTGCAAATATTTTGCGCGGCGATCAAATAGGTAGTTAGGCATTTTTATCATATTATGCACATTTCTGTTTGACAAATTGACGAAAACTCCTACATATTGAATATATATTCCTCTGTTGAAGTACCCTAATTTTTTATTTATTAGTTATCTTGAAATATTAAGCATTGTCAATTCATGTATCGATCAAATAGGTAGTTAGTTAATTTGACCATCTTAAAGTCATTTCTACTCGAAGAACCTTAGGAAAATTGCGACTTTTGTATAGATAACACTATGTTGATGTATGATCATTTCTTTATTTGTTATTACGCTTCAAAAAATCGCTAGAGTCCTGTTATGGATTATTGCAAATGTTTTGCGCGGCGACCAAATAGGTAGTTAGGCATTTTTATCATATTATTTACAGTTCTGTTTGACAAATTGACGAAAACTCCTACCTATTGAATATATATTCCTCTGTTGAAGTACCCTAATTTTTTATTTATTAGTTATCTTGAAATATTAAGCATTGTCAATCCATGTATCGATCAAATGGGTAGTTAGTTAATTTGACCATCTTAAAGTCATTTCTACTCGAAGAACCTTAGGAAAATTGCGACTTTTGTATAGATAACACTATGTTGATGTATGATTATTTTTTTATTTATTATTACGCTCCAAATAATAGTTAGAGTCAAGTTAAGGATTACTGCAAATGTTTTTCGCGGCGATCAAATAGGTAGTTAGGCATTTTTTGTCATATTATGCGCATTTCTATGTGACGAATTGCCGAAAACTCATAGCTATTGAATGTATAATCCTTTGTTGAGGTACCCTAATTTTTTATTTATTAGTTATCTTGAAATATTAAGCATTGTCAATCCAAGTATCGATCAAATATGTAGTTAGTTAATTTCACCTTCATAAAGTCATTTCTACTCGAAGAACTTTAGGAAAATTGCGAATTTTGTATAGATATTACGATGTTGATGTACGATCAATTTTTTATTTATTATTACGCTTCAAATAATAGCTAGAGTCAAGTTAAGGATCACTACAAATTGTTTGCGCGGCGATCAAATAGGTAGTTGGGCATTTTTTGTCATATTATGCTCATTTCAGTTTGACGAATTGCCGAAAACTCATACCTATTGAATATATAATCCTTTGTTGAAGTACCCTAATTTTTTATTTATTAGTTATCTTGAAATATTAAGCATTGTCAATCCAAGTATCGATCAAATAGGTAGTTAGTTAATTTCACCTTCTTAAAGTCATTTCTACTCGAAGAACCTTAGGAAAATTGCGAATTTTGTATAGATAACACTATGTTGATATATGATCATTTTTTTATTTGTTATTACGGTTCAAAAAATTTCTGGAGTCCAGTTAGGGATCATTGCAAATGTTTTGCGCGGCGATCAAATAGGTAGTTAGGCATTTTTATCATATTATGCACAGTTCTGTTTGACAAATTGACGAAAACTCCTACCTATTGAATATATATTCCTCTGTTGAAGTACCCTAATTTTTTATTTATTAGTTATCTTGAAATATTAAGCATTGTCAATCCATGTATCGATCAAATGGGTAGTTAGTTAATTTGACCATCTTAAAGTCATTTCTACTCGAAGAACCTTAGGAAAATTGCGACTTTTGTATAGATAACACTATGTTGATGTATGATTATTTTTTTATTTATTATTACGCTCCAAATAATAGTTAGAGTCAAGTTAAGGATTACTGCAAATGTTTTTCGCGGCGATCAAATAGGTAGTTAGGCATTTTTTGTCATATTATGCGCATTTCTATGTGACGAATTGCCGAAAACTCATAGCTATTGAATGTATAATCCTTTGTTGAGGTACCCTAATTTTTTATTTATTAGTTATCTTGAAATATTAAGCATTGTCAATCCAAGTATCGATCAAATATGTAGTTAGTTAATTTCACCTTCATAAAGTCATTTCTACTCGAAGAACTTTAGGAAAATTGCGAATTTTGTATAGATATACGATGTTGATGTACGATCAATTTTTTATTTATTATTACGCTTCAAATAATAGCTAGAGTCAAGTTAAGGATCACTACAAATTGTTTGCGCGGCGATCAAATAGGTAGTTGGGCATTTTTTGTCATATTATGCTCATTTCAGTTTGACGAATTGCCGAAAACTCATACCTATTGAATATATAATCCTTTGTTGAAGTACCCTAATTTTTTATTTATTAGTTATCTTGAAATATTAAGCATTGTCAATCCAAGTA
The DNA here is from genome assembly GCA_021437785.1 of Rhodomyrtus psidioides. Classification (NCBI taxonomy): domain Eukaryota; kingdom Viridiplantae; phylum Streptophyta; class Magnoliopsida; order Myrtales; family Myrtaceae; genus Rhodomyrtus; species Rhodomyrtus psidioides. Next base: position 3,854,474 of record JAILYB010000062.1, on the reverse strand, counting down.
TCGATCAAATAGGTAGTTAGTTAATTTCACCTTCTTAAAGTCATTTCTACTCGAAGAACCTTAGGAAAATTGCGAATTTTGTATAGATAACACTATGTTGATATATGATCATTTTTTTATTTGTTATTACGGTTCAAAAAAAATATCTGGAGTCCAGTTAGGGATCATTGCAAATGTTTTGCGCGGCGACCAAATAGGTAGTTAGGCATTTTTATCATATTATGCACATTTCTGTTTGACAAATTGACGAAAACTCCTACATATTGAATATATATTCCTCTGTTGAAGTACCCTAATTTTTTATTTATTAGTTATCTTGAAATATTAAGCATTGTCAATTCATGTATCGATCAAATAGGTAGTTAGTTAATTTGACCATCTTAAAGTCATTTCTACTCGAAGAACCTTAGGAAAATTGCGACTTTTGTATAGATAACACTATGTTGATGTATGATCATTTCTTTATTTGTTATTACGCTTCAAAAAATCGCTAGAGTCCTGTTATGGATTATTGCAAATGTTTTGCGCGGCGACCAAATAGGTAGTTAGGCATTTTTATCATATTATTTACAGTTCTGTTTGACAAATTGACGAAAACTCCTACCTATTGAATATATATTCCTCTGTTGAAGTACCCTAATTTTTTATTTATTAGTTATCTTGAAATATTAAGCATTGTCAATCCATGTATCGATCAAATGGGTAGTTAGTTAATTTGACCATCTTAAAGTCATTTCTACTCGAAGAACCTTAGGAAAATTGCGACTTTTGTATAGATAACACTATGTTGATGTATGATTATTTTTTTATTTATTATTACGGTCCAAATAATAGTTAGAGTCAAGTTAAGGATTACTGCAAATGTTTTTCGCGGCGATCAAATAGGTAGTTAGGCATTTTTTGTCATATTATGCGCATTTCTATGTGACGAATTGCCGAAAACTCATAGCTATTGAATGTATAATCCTTTGTTGAGGTACCCTAATTTTTTATTTATTAGTTATCTTGAAATATTAAGCATTGTCAATCCAAGTATCGATCAAATATGTAGTTAGTTAATTTCACCTTCTTAAAGTCATTTCTACTTGAAGAACCTTAGGAAAATTATGTTTTGTATAGATAACACTATGTTGATGTATGATCATTTTTTTATTTATTATTACGCTTCAAATAATAGCTAGAGTCAAGTTAAGGATCACTGCAAATGTTTTGCGCGGCGATCAAATAGGTAGTTAGGCATTTTTATCATATTATGCACATTTCTGTTTGACAAATTGACGAAAACTCCTACATATTGAATATATATTCCTCTGTTGAAGTACCCTAATTTTTTATTTATTAGTTATCTTGAAATATTAAGCATTGTCAATTCATGTATCGATCAAATAGGTAGTTAGTTAATTTGACCATCTTAAAGTCATTTCTACTCGAAGAACCTTAGGAAAATTGCGAATTTTGTATAGATAACACTATGTTGATATATGATCATTTTTTTATTTGTTATTACGGTTCAAAAAATTTCTGGAGTCCAGTTAGGGATCATTGCAAATGTTTTGCGCGGCGATCAAATAGGTAGTTAGGCATTTTTATCATATTATGCACAGTTCTGTTTGACAAATTGACGAAAACTCCTACCTATTGAATATATATTCCTCTGTTGAAGTACCCTAATTTTTTATTTATTAGTTATCTTGAAATATTAAGCATTGTCAATCCATGTATCGATCAAATGGGTAGTTAGTTAATTTGACCATCTTAAAGTCATTTCTACTCGAAGAACCTTAGGAAAATTATGTTTTGTATAGATAACACTATGTTGATGTATGATCATTTTTTTATTTATTATTACGCTTCAAATAATAGCTAGAGTCAAGTTAAGGATCACTGCAAATGTTTTGCGCGGCGATCAAATAGGTAGTTAGGCATTTTTTTCATATTATGCACATTTCTGTTTGACAAATTGACGAAAACTCCTACATATTGAATATATATTCCTCTGTTGAAGTACCCTAATTTTTTATTTATTAGTTATCTTGAAATATTAAGCATTGTCAATTCATGTATCGATCAAATAGGTAGTTAGTTAGTTTGACCATCTTAAAGTCATTTCTACTCGAAGAACCTTAGGAAAATTGCGACTTTTGTATAGATAACACTATGTTGATGTATGATCATTTTTTTATTTATTATTACGCTCCAAATAATAGTTAAAGTCATTACTGCAAATGTTTTGCGCGGCGATCAAAAAGGTAGTTAGGCATTTTTTGTCATATTATGCTCATTTCTGTTTGACAAATTGCCGAAAACTCCTACCTATTGAATATATAATCCTTTGTTAAAGTATCCAAATTTTTTGTTTGTAAGTTATCTTGAAATATTAAGAATTGTCAATCCAAGTATCGATCAAATATGTAGTTAGTTAATTTCACCTTCTTAAAGTCATTTCTACTCGAAGAACCTTAGGAAAATTGTGGCTTTTGTATAGATAACACTATGTTGATGTATGATCATTTTTTTATTTGTTATTTCGCTTCAAAAAATCGCTAGAGTCCAGTTAAGGATCATTGCAAATGTTTTGCGCGGCGATCAAATAGGTAGTTAGGCATTTTTGTCTTATTATGCACATTTCTGTTTGACGAATTGACGAAAACTCCTACCTATTGAATATATAATCCTTTGTTGAAGTTCCCTAATATTTTATTTATTAGTTATCTTGAAATATTATGCATTGTCAATCCATGTAACGATCAAATAGGAATTTAGTTAATTTGACCTTCTTAAAGTCATTTCTACTCGAAGAACTTTTGGAAAATTGTGACTTTTGTATAGATATTACGAAGTTGATGTAAGATCATTTTTTTATTTATTATTACGCTTCAAATAATAGCTAGAGTTAAGTTAAGGATCACTGCAAATGGTTTGCGCGGCGAACAAAAAGGTAGTTGGGCATTTTTTGTCATATTATGCTCATTTCTGTTTGACGAAATGCCGAAAACTCATTCCTATTGAATATATAATCCTTTGTTGAAGTACCCTAATTTTTTATTTATTAGTTATCTTGAAATATTAAGCATTGTCAATCCAAGTATCGATCAAATAGGTAGTTAGTTAATTTCACCTTTTTAAAGTCATTTCTACTCGAAGAACCTTAGGAAAATTGCAAATTTTGTATAGATAACACTATGTGGATATATGATCATTTTTTATTTGTTACTACGGTTCAAAAAATTGCTAGAGTCCAGTTAAGGATCACTGCAAATGTTTTGCGCGGCGATCAAATAGGTAGTTAGGCATTTTTTGTCATATTATGCTCATTTCTGTTTGACAAATTGCCGAAAACTCCTTCCTTTTGAATATATAATCCTTTGTTGATGTATCCTAATTTTTATTTATTAGTTATCTTGAAATTTTAAGCATTGTCAATCCATGTATCGATCAAATAGGTAGTTAGTTAATTTTACCTTCGTAAAGCCATTTCTATTCGAAGAACCTTAGGAAAATTGCGATTTTAGTGTAGATAACACTATGTTGATGTATGATCATTTTTTTTATTTATTATTACGCGTCAAATAATAGGTATAGTCAAGTTAAGGATGACTGCAAATGTTTTGCGCGGCGATCAAATAGGTAGTTAGGCATTTTTTGTCATATTATGCAAATTTATGTTTGACGAATTGCCGAAAACTCCTACCTATTTAATATATAATCCGTTGTTGAAGTACCCTAATTTTTTATTTATTAGTTATCTTGAAATATTAAGCATTGTCAATCCAAGTATCGATCAAATAGGTAGTTAGTTAATTTCACCTTCTTGAAGTCATTTCTACTCGAAGAACCTTAGGAAAATTGCGACTTTTGTATAGATAACACTATGTTGATGTATGATCATTTTTTTATTTGTTATTACGCTTCAAAAAATCACTAGAGTCCAGTTAAGGATCATTGCAAATGTTTTGCGCGGCGATCAAATAGGTAGTTAGGTATTTTTGTCATATTATGCACATTTCTGTTTGACGAATTGACGAAAACTCCTACCTATTGAATATATAATCCTTTGTTGAAGTTCCCTAATTTTTTATTTATTAGTTATCTTGAAATATTAAGAATTGTCAATCCATGTATCGATCAAATAGGTAGTTAATTAATTTGACCTTCTTAAAGTCATTTCTACTCGAAGAACTTTCGGAAAATTGCGACTTTTGTATAGATATTAAGATGTTGATGCACGATCATTTTTTTATTTATTATTACGATTCAAATAATATTTAGAGTCCAGTTAAGGATCACTGCAAATGGTTTGCGCGGCGATCAAATAGGTAGTTTGGCATTTTTTGTCATATTAATCTCATTTCTGTTTGACGAATTGCCGAAAACTCCTTCATATTGAATATATAATCCTTTGTTGAAGTACCCTAATTTTTTATTTATTAGTTATCTTGAAATTTTAAGCATTGTCAATCCATGTATCGATCAAATATGTAGTTAGTCAATTTCACCTTCTCAAAGTCATTTCTACTCGAAGACCTTAGGAAAATTGCGAATTTTGTATCGATAACGCCATGTTGATATATGATCATTTTTTTATTTGTAATTACGGTTAACAAAATCGCTAGAGTCCAGTTAAGGATCATTGCAAATGTTTTGCGCGGCGATCAAATAGGTTGTTTGGCATTTTTATCATATTATGCACATTTCTGTTTGACGAATTGACGAAAACTCCTACCTATTGAATAAATATTCCTTTGTTGAAGTACCCTAATTTTTTATTTATTAGCTATCTTGAAATATTAAGCATTGTCAATCCAAGTATCGATCAAATAGGTAGTTAGTTAATTTCACCTTCTTAAAGTCATTTCTACTCGAAGAACGTTAGGAAAATTGCCAATTTTGTATAGATAACACTATGTTGATATATGATCTTTTTTTTATTTGTTATTACAGTTCAAAAAATTTCTAGAGTCCAGTTAGGGATCATTGCAAATGTTTTGCGCGGCGATCAAATAGGTAGTTAGGCATTTTTATCATATTATGCACATTTCTGTTTGACGAATTGACGAAAACTCCTACCTATTGAATATAAATTCCTCTGTTGAAGTACCCTAATTTTTTATTTATTAGTTATCTTGAAATATTAAGCATTGTCATTCCATGTATCGATCAAATAGGGAGTTAGTTAATTTGACCATCTTAAAGTCATTTCTACTCGAAGAACCTTAGGAAAATTGCGACTTTTGTATAGATAACACTATGTTGATGTATGATCATTTTTTTATTTATTATTACACTCCAAATAATAGTTATAGTCAAGTTAAGGATTACTGCAAATGTTTTGCGCGGCGATCAAAAAGGTAGTTAGGCATTTTTTGTCATATTATGCTCATTTCTGTTTGACAAATTGCCGTAAACTCCTACCTATTGAATATATAATCCTTTGTTAAAGTATCCAAATTTTTTGTTTGTAAGTTATCTTGAAATATTAAGAATTGTCAATCCAAGTATCGATCAAATATGTAGTTAGTTAATTTCACCTTCTTAAAGTCATTTCTACTCGAAGAACCTTAGGAAAATTGTGGCTTTTGTATAGATAACACTATGTTGATGTATGATCATTTTTTTATTTGTTATTTCGCTTCAAAAAATCGCTAGAGTCCAGTTAAGGATCATTGCAAATGTTTTGCGCGGCGATCAAATAGGTAGTTAGGCATTTTTGTCTTGTTATGCACATTTCTGTTTGACGAATTGACGAAAACTCCTACCTATTGAATATATAATCCTTTGTTGAAGTTCCCTAATATTTTATTTATTAGTTATCTTGAAATATTATGCATTGTCAATCCATGTAACGATCAAATAGGAATTTAGTTAATTTGACCTTCTTAAAGTCATTTCTACTCGAAGAACCTTATGAAAATTACGACTTTTGTGTAGATAACACTATGTTGAGGTATGATCATTTTTTTATTTATTATTACGTGTCAAATAATAGCTATAGTCAAGTTAAGGATGACTGCAAATGTTTTGCGCGGCGATCAAATAGGTAGTTTGGCATTTTTTGTCATATTATGCGCATTTCTGTTTGACGAATTGCCGAATACTCCTACCTATTGAATATATAATCCTTTGTTGAAGTACCCTAATTTTTTATTTATTAGTTATCTTGAAATATTAAGCATTGTCAATCCAAGTATCGAACAAATAGGTAGTTAGTTAATTTCACCTTCTTAAAGTCATTTCTACTCGAAGAACCTTAGGAAAATTGTGAATTTTGTATAGATAACACTATGTCGATGTATGATTAGTTTTTTATTTGTTATTACGCTTCAAATAATAGCTAGAGTCAAGTTAAGGGTCACTGCAAATGTTTTGCGCAGCGATCAAATAGGTAGTTAGGCATTTTTTGTCATATTATGCTCATTTCTGTATGACGAATTGCCGAAAACTCCTACCAATTGAATATATAATCCTTTGTTCAAATATCCTAATTTTTTTTATTAGTTATCTTGAAATTTTAAGCATTGTCAATCCATGTATCGATCAAATAGGTAGTTAGTTAATTTGACCTTCGTAAAGTCATTTCTACTCGAAAAACCTTAGGAAAATTGGGACTTTTGTATAGATTACACTATGTTGATGTATGATCATTTTTTATTTATTATTACGGTTCAAATAATAGCTATAGTCAAGTTAAGAATCACTGCAAATTTTTTGCGCGGCGATCAAATTGGTAGTTGGGCATTTTTTGTCATATTATGCTCATTTCTGTTTGACGAAATGCCGAAAACTCATACCTATTGAATATATAATCCTTTGTTGAAGTACCCTAATTTTTTATTTATTAGTTATCTTGAAATATTAAGAATTGTCAATCCAAGTATCGATCAAATAGGTAGTTGGTTAATTTCACCTTCTTAAAGTCATTTCTACTCGAAGAACTTTAGGAAAATTGCGACTTTTGTATAGATATTACGATGTTGATGTACGATCATTTTTTTATTTATTATTACGCTTCAAATAATATTTAGAGTCAAGTTAAGGATCACTGCAAATGGTGTGCGCGGCGATCAAGTAGGTAGTTTGGCATTTTTTGTCATATTATGCTCATTTCTGCTTGACGAATTGCCGAAAACTCCTACCAATTGAATTTATAATCTTTTGTTCAAATATCCTAATTTTTTTTATTAGTTATCTTGAAATTTTAAGCATTGTCAATCCATGTATCGATCAAATAGGTAGTTAGTTAATTTTACCTTCGTAAAGTCATTTCTACTCGAAAAACCATAGGAAAATTGGGACTTTTGTATAAATTACACTATGTTGATGTATGATCATTTTTTATTTATTATTACGGTTCAAATAATAGCAATAGTCAAGTTAAGAATCACTGCAAATGTTTTGCGCGGCGATCAAATAGGTAGTTGGGCATTTTTTGTCATATTATGCTCATTTCTGTTTGACGAAATGCCGAAAACTCATATCTATTGAATATATAATCCTTTGATGAAGTACCCTAATTTTTTATTTATTAGTTATCTTGAAATATTAAGCATTGTCAATCCAAGTATCGATCAAATAGGTAGTTAGTTAATTTCACCTTCTTAAAGTCATTTCTACTCGAAGAACCTCTGGAAAATTGTGACTTTTGTATAGATAACACAATGTTGATGTATGATCATTTTTTTATTTGTTATTACGCTTCAAAAAATCGCTAGATTCCAGTTAAGGATCATTGCAAATGTTTTGCGCGGCGATCAAATAGGTAGTTAGGCATTTTTGTCATATTATGCACATTTCTATTTGACGAATTGACGAAAACACCTACCTATTGAATATATAATCCTTTGTTGAAGCACCCCAATTTTTTATTTATTATGTATCCTCAAATATTAAGCATTGTCAATCCATGTATCGATCAAATAGGTAGTTAGTTAATTTGACCTTGTTAAAGTCATTTCTACTCGAATAACTTTAGGAAAATTGCGACTTTTGTATAGATATTACGATGTTGATGTACGATCATTTTTTTATATATTATTACGCTTCAAATAATAGCTAGAGTCAAGTTAAGTATCACTACAAATGGTTTTCGGGGCGATCAAATACGTAGTTAGGCATTTTTGTCATATTATGCACATTTCTATTTGACGAATTGACGAAAACTCCTACCTATTGAATATATAATCCTTTGTTGCAGTACCCTAATTTTTTATTTATTAGTTATCTTGAAATATTAAGCATTGTCAATCCATGTATCGATCAAATATGTAGTTAGTTAATTTCACCTTCTTAAAGTCATTTCTACTCGAAGAACCTTAGGAAAATTATGACTTTTGTATAGATAACACTATGTTGATGTATGATCATTTTTTTATTTATTATTACGCTTCAAATAATAGCTGGAGTCAAGTTAAGGATCACTGCAAATGTTTTGCGGGGCGATCAAATACGTAGTTAGGCATTTTTGTCATATTATGCACATTTCTATTTGACGAATTGACGAAAACTCCTACCTATTGAATATATAATCCTTTGTTGCAGTACCCTAATTTTTTATTTATTAGTTATCTTGAAATATTAAGCATTGTCAATCCATGTATCGATCAAATAGGTAGTTAGTTAATTTCTCCTTCTTAAAGTCATTTCTACTCGAAGAACCTTAGGAAAATTGCGAATTTCGTATAGATAACACTATGTTGATATATGATCATTTTTTTATTTGTTATTACGGTTCAAAAAATTTCTGGAGTCCAGTTAGGGATCATTGCAAATGTTTTGCGCGGCGATCAAATAGGTAGTTAGGCATTTTTATCATATTATGCACATTTCTGTTTGACGAATTGACGAAAACTCCTACCTATTGAATATATATTCCTCCGTTGAAGTACCCTAATTTTTTATTTATTATTTATCTTGAAATATTAAGCATTGTCAATCCATGTATCGATCAAATATGTAGTTAGTTAATTTCAACTTCTTAAAGTCATTTCTACTCGAAGAACCTTAGGAAAATTATGTCTTTTGTATAGATAACACTATGTTGATGTATGATCATTTTTTTTATTTATTATTACGCTTCAAATAATAGCTGGAGTCAAGTTAAGGATCACTGCAAATGTTTTGCGGGGCGATCAAATAGGTAGTTAGGCATTTTTGTCATATTATGCACATTTCTGTTTGACGAATTGACGAAAACTCCTACCTATTGAATATATAATCCTTTGTTGAAGTACCCTAATTTTTTATTTATTAGTTATCTTGAAATATTAAGCATTGTCAATCCAAGTATCGATCAAATAGGTAGTTAGTTAATTTCACCTTCTTAAAGTCATTTCTACTCGAAGAACCTTAGGAAAATTGCGAATTTTGTATAGATAACACTATGTTGATATATGATCATTTTTTTATTTTTTATTACAGTTCAAAAAATTTCTACAGTCCAGTTAGGGATCATTACAAATGTTTTGCGCGGCGATCAAATAGGTAGTTAGGTATTTTTATCATATTATGGACATTTCTGTTTGACGAATTGACGAAAACTCCTACCTATTGAATATATATTCCTCTGTTGAAGTACCCTAATTTTTTATTTATTAGTTATCTTGAAATATTAAGCATTGTCAATCCATGTATCGATCAAATAGGTAGTTAGTTAATTTGACCATCTTAAAGTCATTTCTACTCGAAGAACTTTAGGAAAATTGCGACTTTTGTATAGATAACACTATGTTGATGTATGATCATTTTTTTAATTATTACTACGCTCCAAATAATAGTTAGAGTCAAGTTAAGGATTACTGCAAATGTTTTGCGCGGCGATCAAATAGGTAGTTAGGTATTTTTATCATATTATGGGCATTTCTATGTGACGAATTGCCGAAAACTTATACCTATTGAATATATAATCCTTTGCTGAAGTACCCTAATTTTTTATTTATTAGTTATCTTGAAATATTAAGCATTGTCAATCCAAGTATCGATCAAATATGTAGTTAGTTAATTTCACCTTCTTAAAGTCATTTCTACTCGAAGAACCTTAGGAAAATTATGTCTTTTGTATAGATAACACTATGTTGATGTATGATCATTTTGTTTATTTCTTATTACGCTTCAAATAATAGCTAGAGTCCAGTCAAGGATCACTGCAAATGTTTTGCGCGGCGATCAAATAGGTAGTTAGGCATTTTTTGTCATATTATGCTCATTTCTGTTTGACAAATTGCCGAAAACTCCTACCTATTGAATATGTAATCCTTTGTTGAAGTACCCTAATTTTTTATTTATTAGTTATCTTGAAATATTAAGCATTGTCAATCCAAGTATCGATCAAATATGTAGTTAGTTAATTTCAACTTCTTAAAGTCATTTCTACTCGAAGAACCTTAGGAAAATTGTGACTTTTGTATAGATAATACTATGTTGATGTATAATCATTTTTTTATTTGTTATTACGCTTCAAAAACTCGCTAGAGTCCAGTTATGGATTATTGCAAATGTTTTGCGCGGCGATAAAATAGGTAGTTAGGCATTTTTGTCATATTATGCACATTTCTGTTTGGCGAATTGACGAAAACTCCTACCTATTGAATATATAATCCTTTGTTGAAGTACCCTAATTTTTTATTTATTAGTTATCTTGAAATATTATGCATTGTCAATCCATGTATCGATCAAATATGTAGTTAGTTAATTTCACCTTCTTAAAGTCATTTCTACTCGAAGAACCTTAGGAAAATTATGACTTTTGTATAGATAACACTATGTTGATGTATGATCATTTTTTTATTTATTATTACGCTTCAAATAATAGCTGGAGTCAAGTTAAGGATCACTGCAAATGTTTTGCGGGGCGATCAAATACGTAGTTAGGCATTTTTGTCATATTATGCACATTTCTATTTGACGAATTGACGAAAACTCCTACCTATTGAATATATAATCCTTTGTTGCAGTACCCTAATGTTTTATTTATTAGTTATCTTGAAATATTAAGCATTGTCAATCCATGTATCGATCAAATAGGTAGTTAGTTAATTTCTCCTTCTTAAAGTCATTTCTACTCGAAGAACCTTAGGAAAATTGCGAATTTCGTATAGATAACACTATGTTGATATATGATCATTTTTTTATTTGTTATTACGGTTCAAAAAATTTCTGGAGTCCAGTTAGGGATCATTGCAAATGTTTTGCGCGGCGATCAAATAGGTAGTTAGGCATTTTTATCATATTATGCACATTTCTGTTTGACGAATTGACGAAAACTCCTACCTATTGAATATATATTCCTCCGTTGAAGTACCCTAATTTTTTATTTATTATTTATCTTGAAATATTAAGCATTGTCAATCCATGTATCGATCAAATATGTAGTTAGTTAATTTCAACTTCTTAAAGTCATTTCTACTCGAAGAACCTTAGGAAAATTATGTCTTTTGTATAGATAACACTATGTTGATGTATGATCATTTTTTTTATTTATTATTACGCTTCAAATAATAGCTGGAGTCAAGTTAAGGATCACTGCAAATGTTTTGCGGGGCGATCAAATAGGTAGTTAGGCATTTTTGTCATATTATGCACATTTCTGTTTGACGAATTGACGAAAACTCCTACCTATTGAATATATAATCCTTTGTTGAAGTACCCTAATTTTTTATTTATTAGTTATCTTGAAATATTAAGCATTGTCAATCCAAGTATCGATCAAATAGGTAGTTAGTTAATTTCACCTTCTTAAAGTCATTTCTACTCGAAGAACCTTAGGAAAATTGCGAATTTTGTATAGATAACACTATGTTGATATATGATCATTTTTTTATTTTTTATTACAGTTCAAAAAATTTCTACAGTCCAGTTAGGGATCATTACAAATGTTTTGCGCGGCGATCAAATAGGTAGTTAGGTATTTTTATCATATTATGGACATTTCTGTTTGACGAATTGATGAAAACTCCTACCTATTGAATATATATTCCTCTGTTGAAGTACCCTAATTTTTTATTTATTAGTTATCTTGAAATATTAAGCATTGTCAATCCATGTATCGATCAAATAGGTAGTTAGTTAATTTGACCATCTTAAAGTCATTTCTACTCGAAGAACTTTAGGAAAATTGCGACTTTTGTATAGATAACACTATGTTGATGTATGATCATTTTTTTAATTATTACTACGCTCCAAATAATAGTAAGAGTCAAGTTAAGGATTACTGCAAATGTTTTGCGCGGCGATCAAATAGGTAGTTAGGTATTTTTATCATATTATGGGCATTTCTATGTGACGAATTGCCGAAAACTTATACCTATTGAATATATAATCCTTTGCTGAAGTACCCTAATTTTTTATTTTTTAGTTATCTTGAAATATTAAGCATTGTCAATCCAAGTATCGATCAAATATGTAGTTAGTTAATTTCACCTTCTTAAAGTCATTTCTACTCGAAGAACCTTAGGAAAATTATGTCTTTTGTATAGATAACACTATGTTGATGTATGATCATTTTGTTTATTTCTTATTACGCTTCAAATAATAGCTAGAGTCAAGTCAAGGATCACTGCAAATGTTTTGCGCGGCGATCAAATAGGTAGTTAGGCATTTTTTGTCATATTATGCTCATTTCTGTTTGACAAATTGCCGAAAACTCCTACCTATTGAATATGTAATCCTTTGTTGAAGTACCCTAATTTTTTATTTATTAGTTATCTTGAAATATTAAGCATTGTCAATCCAAGTATCGATCAAATATGTAGTTAGTTATTTTCAACTTCTTAAAGTCATTTCTACTAGAAGAACCTTAGGAAAATTGTGACTTTTGTATAGATAATACTATGTTGATGTATAATCATTTTTTTATTTGTTATTACGCTTCAAAAACTCGCTAGAGTCCAGTTATGGATTATTGCAAATGTTTTGCGCGGCGATCAAATAGGTAGTTAGGCATTTTTGTCATATTATGCACATTTCTGTTTGGCGAATTGACGAAAACTCCTACCTATTGAATATATAATCCTTTGTTGAAGTACCCTAATTTTTTATTTATTAGTTATCTTGAAATATTATGCATTGTCAATCCATGTATCGATCAAATAGGTAGTTAGTTAATTTGACCTTCTTAAAGTCATTTCTACTCGAAGAACTTTAGGAAAAATGCAACTTTTGTATAGATATTACGATGTTGATGTACGATCATTTTTTTATTTATTATTACGCGTCAAATAATAGCAAGAGTCAAGTTAAGGATCACTGCAAATGGTTTGCGCGGTGATGAAACAGGTAGTTGGGCATTTTTTTGTCATATTTTGCACATTTCTGTTTGACGAATTGACGAAAACTCCTACCTATTGAATATATATTCCTCTGTTGAAGTACCCCAATTTTTTATTTATTAGTTATCTTGAAATATTATGCATTGTCAATCTATGTAACGATCAAATAGGTATTTAGTTAATTTGACCTTCTTAAAGTCATTTCTATTCGAAGAACTTTTGGAAAATTGTGACTTTTGTATAGATATTACGATGTTGATGTAAGATCATTTTTTTATTTATTATTACGATTCAAATAATAGCTAGAGTCAAGTTAAGGATCACTGCAAATGGTTTGCGCGGCGATCAAAAAGGTAGTTGGGCCTTTTTTGTCATATTATGCTCATTTCTGTTTGACGGAATGCCGAAAACTCATACCTATTGAATATATAATCCTTTGTTGAAGTACCCTAATTTTTTATTTATTAGTTATCTTGAAATATTAAGCATTGTCAATCCAAGTATCGATCAAATAGTTAGTTAGTTAATTTCACCTTCTTAAAGTCATTTCTACTCGAAGAACCTTAGGAAAATTGCGAATTTTGTATAGATAACACTATGTGGATATATGATCATTTTTTATTTGTTATTACGGCTCAAAAAATCGCTAGAGTCCAGTTAAGGATCACTGTAAATGTTTTGCGCGGCGATCAAATAGGTAATTAGGGTTTTTTTGTCATATTATACGCATTTCTGTTTGTCGAATTGCCGAAAACTCCAACTATTGAATATATAATCCTTTGTTGAAGTAACCTAATTTTTTATTTATTAGTTATCTTGAAATATTAAGCATTGTCAGTCCAAGTATCGATCAAATAGGTAGTTAGTTAATTTTACCTTCTGAAAGTCATTTTTACTCGAAGAACCGTAGGAAAATTTGGACTTTTGTATAGATAACACTATGTTTATGTATGATCATTTTTTTATTTGTTATTACGCTTCAAAAAATCGCTAGAGTCCAGTTAAGGATCATTGCAAATGTTTTGCGCGGCGATCAAATACGTAGTTAGGCATTTTTGTCATATTATGCACATTTCTATTTGACGAATTGACGAAAACTCCTACCTATTGAATATATAATCCTTTGTTGCAGTACCCTAATTTTTTATTTATTAGTTATCTTGAAATATTAAGCATTGTCAATCCATGTATCGATCAAATAGGTAGTTACTTAATTTGACCTTCTTAAAGTTATTTCTTCTCGAAGAACTTTAGGAAAATTGTGACTTTTGTATAGATATTACGATGTTGATGTACGATCATTTTTTTATTTATTATTACGCTTCAAATAATATTTAGAGTCAAGTTAAGGATCACTGCAAATGGTTTGCGCGGCGATCAAGTAGGTAGGTTGGCATTTTTTGTCATATTATGCTCATTTCTGTTTGACGAATTGCCGAAAACTCCTACCTATTGAATATATAATCCTTTGTTAAAGTATCCTAATTTTTTATTTGTTAGTTATCTTGAAATTTTAAACATTGTCAATCCATGTATCGATCAAATAGGTAGTTAGTTAATTTTACCTTCATAAAGTCATTTCTTCTCGAAGAAAATTAGGAAAATTGTAACTTTTGTATAGATAACACTATGTTGATGTATGATCATTTTTTTATTTATTACTACGCTTCAAATAATAGCTGGAGTCAAGTTAAGGATCACTGCAAATGTTTTGCGGGGCGATCAAATGGGTAGTTAGGCATTTTTGTCATATTATGCACATTTCTGTTTGACGAATTGACGAAAACTCCTACCTATTGAATATATAATCCTTTGTTGAAGTACCCTAATTTTTTATTTATTAGTTATCTTGAAATATTAAGCATTGTCAATCCAAGTATCGATCAAATAGGTAGTTAGTTAATTTCACCTTCTTAAAGTCATTTCTACTCGAAGAACCTTAGGAAAATTGCGAATTTTGTATAGATAACACTATGTTGATATATGATCATTTTTTTTATTTTTTATTACAGTTCAAAAAATTTCTAGAGTCCAGTTAGGGATCATTGCAAATGTTTTGCGCGGCGATCAAATAGGTAGTTAGGTATTTTTATCATATTATGCACATTTCTATTTGACGAATTGACGAAAACTCCTACCTATTGAATATATATTCCTCTGTTGAAGTACCCTAATTTTTTATTTATTAGTTATCTTGAAATATTATGCATTGTCAATACATGTAACGATCAAATAGGTATTTAGTTAATTTGACCTTCTTAAAGTCATTTCTACTCGAAGAACCTTAGGAAAATTGCGACTTTTGTATAGATAACACTTTGTTGATGTATGATCATTTTTTTATTTATTACTACGCTCCAAATAATAGTTAGAGTCAAGTTAAGGATTACTGCAAATGTTTTTCGCGGCGATCAAATAGGTAGTTAGGCATTTTTTGTCATATTATGGGCATTTCTATGTGACGAATTGCCGAAAACTTATACCTATTGAATATATAATCCTTTGTTGAAGTACCCTAATTTTTTATTTATTAGTTATCTTGAAATATTAAGCATTGTCAATCCAAGTATCGATCAAATATGTAGTTAGTTAATTTCACCTTCTTAAAGTCATTTCTACTCGAAGAACCTTAGGAAAATTATGTCTTTTGTATAGATAACACTATGTTGATGTATGATCATTTTTTTTATTTCTTATTACGCTTCAAATAATAGCTAGAGTCAAGTCAAGGATCACTGCAAATGTTTTGCGCGGCGATCAAATAGGTAGTTAGGCATTTTTTGTCATATTATGCTCATTTCTGTTTGACAAATTGCCGAAAACTCCTACCTATTGAATATGTAATCCTTTGTTGAAGTACCCTAATTTTTTATTTATTAGTTATCTTGAAATATTAAGCATTGTCAATCCAAGTATCGATCAAATATGTAGTTAGTTAATTTCATCTTCTTAAAGTCATTTCTACTCGAAGAACCTTAGGAAAATTGTGACTTTTGTATAGATAATACTATGTTGATGTATGATCATTTTTTTCTTTGTTATTACGCTTCAAAAAATCGCTAGAGTCCAGTTATGGATTATTGCAAATGTTTTGCGCGGCGATCAAATAGGTAGTTAGGCATTTTTGTCATATTATGCACATTTCTGTTTGACGAATTGACGAAAGCTCCTACCTATTGAATATATAATCCTTTGTTGAAGTACCCTAATTTTTTATTTATTAGTTATCTTGAAATATTTTGCATTGTCAATCCATGTATCGATCAAATAGGTAGTTAGTTAATTTGACCTTCTTAAAGTCATTTCTACTCGAAGAACTTTAGGAAAAATGCAACTTTTGTATAGATATTACGATGTTGATGTACGATCATTTTTTTATTTATTATTACGCGTCAAATATTAGCAAGAGTCAAGTTAAGGATCACTGCAAATGGTTTGCGCGGTGATGAAATAGGTAGTTGGGCATTTTTTTGTCATATTTTGCACATTTCTGTTTGACGAATTGACAAAAACTCCTACCTATTGAATATATATTCCTCTGTTGAAGTACCCCAATTTTTTATTTATTAGTTATCTTGAAATATTATGCATTGTCAATACATGTAACGATCAAATATGTATTTAGTTAATTTGACCTTCTTAAAGTCATTTCTATTCGAAGAACTTTTGGAAAATTGTGACTTTTGTATAGATATTACGATGTTGATGTAAGATCATTTTTTTATTTATTATTACGCTTCAAATAATAGCTAGAGTCAAATTAAGGATCACTGCAAATGGTTTGCGCGGCGATCAAAAAGGTAGTTGGGCCTTTTTTGTCATATTGTGCTCATTTCTGTTTGACGGAATGCCGAAAACTCATACCTATTGAATATATAATCCTTTGTTGAAGTACCCTAATTTTTTATTTATTAGTTATCTTGAAATATTAAGCATTGTCAATCCAAGTATCGATCAAATAGGTAGTTAGTTAATTTCACCTTCTTAAAGTCATTTCTACTCGAAGAACCTTAGGAAAATTGCGAATTTTGTATAGATAACACTATGTGGATATATGATCATTTTTTATTTGTTATTACGGTTCAAAAAATCGCTAGAGTCCAGTTAAGGATCACTGCAAATGTTTTGCGCGGCGATCAAATAGGTAATTAGGCATTTTTTGTCATATTATACGCATTTCTGTTTGTCGAATTGCCGAAAACTCCAACTACTGAATATATAATCCTTTGTTGAAGTACCCTAATTTTTTATTTATTAGTTATCTTGAAATATTAAGCATTGTCAGTCCAAGTATCGATCAAATAGGTAGTTAGTTAATTTTACCTTCTGAAAGTCATTTTTACTCGAAGAACCGTAGGAAAATTTAGACTTTTGTATAGATAACACTATGTTTATGTATGATCATTTTTTTATTTGTTATTACGCTTCAAAAAATTTCTAGAGTCCAGTTAGGGATCATTGCAAATGTTTTGCGCGGCGATCAAATAGGTAGTTAGGCATTTTTGTCATATTATGCATATTTCTGTTTGACGAATTGACGAAAACTCCTACCTATTGAATATATATTCCTCTGTTGAAGTACCCTAATTTTTTATTTATTAGTTATCTTGAAATATTAAGCATTGTCAATCCATGTAGCGATCAAATAGGCAGTTAGTTAATTTGACCATCTTAAAGTCATTTCTACACGAAGAACCTTAGGAAAATTGCGACTTTTGTATAGATAACACTATGTTGATGTATGATCATTTTTTTATTTATTATTACGCTCCAAATAATAGTTAGAGTGAAGTTAAGGATTACTGCGATTGTTTTTCGCGGCGATCAAATAGGTAGTCAGGCATTTTTTGTCATATTATGCGCATTTCTATGTGACGAATTGCCGAAAACTCATACCCATTGAATATATAATCCTTTGTTGAAGTACCCTAATTTTTTATTTATTAGTTATCTTGAAATATTAAGCATTGTCAGTCCAAGTATCGATCAAATAGGTAGTTAGTTAATTTTACCTTCTGAAAGTCATTTTTACTCGAAGAACCGTAGGAAAATTTGGACTTTTGTATAGATAACACTATGTTTATGTATGATCATTTTTTTATTTGTTATTACGCTTCAAAAACTCGCTAGAGTCCAGTTAAGGATCATTGCAAATGTTTTGCGCGGCGATCAAATACGTAGTTAGGCATTTTTGTCATATTATGCACATTTCTATTTGACGAATTGACGAAAACTCCTACCTATTGAATATATAATTGTTTGTTGCAGTACCCTAATTTTTTATTTATTAGTTATCTTGAAATATTAAGCATTGTCAATCCATGTATCGATCAAATAGGTAGTTACTTAATTTGACCTTCTTAAAGTTATTTCTACTCTTAGAACTTTAGGAAAATTGCGACTTTTGTATAGATATTACGATGTTGATGTACGATCATTTTTTTATTTATTATTACGCTTCAAATAATATTTAGAGTCAAGTTAAGGATCACTGCAAATGGTTTGCGCGGCGATCAAGTAGGTAGTTTGGCATTTTTTGTCATATTATGCTCATTTCTGTTTGACGAATTGCCGAAAACTCCTACCTATTGAATATATAATCCTTTGTTAAAGTATCCTAATTTTTTATTTGTTAGTTATCTTGAAATTTTAAGCATTGTCAATCCATGTATCGATCAAATAGGTAGTTAGTTAATTTTACCTTCGTAAAGTCATTTCTACTCGAAGAAACTTAGGAAAATTGTAACTTTTGTATAGATAACACTATGTTGATGTATGATCATTTTTTTATTTATTATTACGGTTCAAATAATAGCTATAGTCAAGTTAAGGATCACTACAAATGTTTTGCGCGGTGATCAAATCGGTAATTAGACATTTTTTGTCATATTATGCGCATTTCTGTTTGACGAATTGCCGAAAACTCCTACCTATTGAATATATAATCCTTTGTTGAAGTACCCTAATTTTTTATATATTAGTTATCTTGAAATATTAAGCATTGTCAGTCCAAGTATCGATCAAATAGGTAGTTAGCTAATTTCACCTTCTCAAATTCATTTCTACTCGAAGAACCTTAGGAAAATTGCGAATTTTGTATCGATAACGCTATGTTGATATATGATCATTTTTTTATTTGTTATTACGGTTAACAAAATCGCTAGAGTCCAGTTAAAGATCATTGCCAATGTTTTGCGCGGCGATCAAATAGGTAGTTTGGCATTTTTATGATATTAGGCACATTTCTGTTTGACGAATTGACGAAAACTCCTACCTATTGAATATATATTCCTTTGTTGAAGTACCCTAATTTTTTATTTATTAGCTATCTTGAAATATTAAGCATTCTCAATCCAAGTATCGATCAGATAGGTAGTTAGTTAATTTCACCTTCTTAAAGTCATTTCTACTCGAAGAACCTTCGGAAAATTGTGAATTATGTATAGATAACACTATGTTGATATATGATCATTTTTTTAATTGTTATTACGGTTCAAAAAATTTCTAGAGTCCAGTTAGGGATCATTGCAAATGTTTTGCGCGGCGATCAAATAGGTAGTTAGGCATTTTTGTCATATTATGCATATTTCTGTTTGACGAATTGACGAAAACTCCTACCTATTGAATATTTATTCCTCTGTTGAAGTACCCTAATTTTTTATTTATTAGTTATCTTGAAATATTAAGCATTGTCAATCCATGTAGCGATCAAATATGTAGTTAGTTAATTTGACCATCTTAAAGTCATTTCTACTCGAAGAACCTTAGGAAAATTGCGACTTTTGTATAGATAACACTATGTTGATGTATGATCATTTTTTTTATTTATTATTACGCTCCAAATAATAGTTAGAGTGAAGTTAAGGATTACTGCGATTGTTTTTCGCGGCGATCAAATAGGTAGTCAGGCATTTTTTGTCATATTATGCGCATTTCTATGTGACGAATTGCCGAAAACTCATACCTATTGAATATATAATCCTTTGTTGAAGTACCCTAATTTTTTATTTATTAGTTATCTTGAAAAATTAAGCATTGTCAATCCAAGTATCGATCAATTATGTAGTTAGTTAATGTCACCTTCTTAAAGTCATTTCTACTCGAAGAACCTTACGAAAATTATGTCTTTTGTATAGATAACACTATGTTGATGTATGATCATTTTTTTATTTATTATTACGCTTCAAATAATAGCTAGAGTCAAGTTAAGGATCACTGCAAATGTTTTGCGCGGCGATCAAATAGGTAGTTAGGCATTTTTTGTCATATTATGCTCATTTCTGTTTGACAAATTGCCGAAAACTCCTACCTATTTAATATATAATCCTTTGTTAAAGTATCCTAATTTTTTGTTTGTAAGTTATCTTGAAATATTAAGCATTGTCAGTCCAAGTATCGATTAAATTGGTAGTTAGTTAATTTTACCTTCTTAAAGTCATTTCTACTCGAAGAACCTTAGGAAAATTATGTCTTTTGTATAGATAACACTATGTTGATGTATGATCATTTTTTTTTATTATTACGCTTCAAATAATAGCTAAAGTCAAGTTGAGGATCACTGCAAATGTTTTGCGCGGCGATCAAATAGGTAGTTAGGCATTTTTTGTCATATTACGCTCATTTCTGTTTGACAAATTGCCGAAAACTCCTACCTATTGAATATATAATCCTTTGTTAAAGAATCCTAATTTTTTGTTTGTAAGTTATCTTGAAATATTAAGCATTGTCAGTCCAAGTATCGATCAAATTGGTAGTTAGTTAATTTTACCTTCTTAAAGTCATTTCAACTCGGAGAACCTTAGGAAAATTGCGACTTTTGTATAGATAACACTATGTTGATGAATGATCATTTTTTTATTTGTTATTACGCTTCAGAAAATCGCTAGAGCCCAGTTATGGGTTATTGCAAATGTTTTGCGCGGCGATCAAATAGGTAGTTAGGCATTTTTGTCTTATTATGCACATATCTGTTCGACGAATTGACCAAAACTCCTACCTATTGAATATATAATCCTTTGTTGAAGTACCCTAATTTTTTATTTATTACTTATCTTGAAATATTAAGCATTGTCAATCCATGTATCGATCAAATAGGTAGTTAGTTAATGTAACCTTCTTAAAGTCATTTCTACTCGAAGAACTTTAGGAAAATTGCGACTTTTGTATAGATATTACGATGTTGATGTACGATCATTTTTTTATTTATTATTACGCGTCAAATAATAGCTAGAGTCAAGTTAAGGATCACTGCAAATGGTTTGCGCGGCGATGAAATAGGTAGTTGGGCCATTTTTTGTCATATTATGCTCATTTCTGTTTGACGAATTGCCGAAAACTCCTACCTATTGAATATATAATCCTTTGTTGAAGTACCCTAATTTTTTATTTATTAGTTATCTTGAAATATCAAGCATTGTCAATCCATGTATCGATCAAATAGGTAGTTAGTTAATTTGACATTCATAAAGTCATTTCTACTCGAAGAACTTTAGGAAAATTGCGACTTTTGTATAGATATTACAATGTTGATGTACGATCATTTTTTTATTTATTATTACGCTTCAAATAATATTTAGAGTCCAGTTAAGGATCACTGCAAATGGTTTGCGCGGCGATCAAGTAGGTAGTTTGGCATTTTTTGTCATATTATGCTCATTTCCGTTTGACAAATTGCCGAAAACTCCTACCTATTGAATATATAATCCTTTGTTGAAGCACCCTAATTTTTTATTTATTAGTTATCTTGAAATATTAAGCATTGTCAATCCATGTATCGATCAAATAGGTAGTTAATTAATTTGACCTTCTTAAAGTCATTTCTACTCGAAGAACTTTCGGAAAATTGCGACTTTTGTATAGATATTAAGATGTTGATGCACGATCATTTTTTTATTTATTATTACGATTCAAATAATATTTAGAGTCCAGTTAAGGATCACTGCAAATGGTTTGCGCGGCGATCAAATAGGTAGTTTGGCATTTTTTGTCATATTAAGCTCATTTCTGTTTGACGAATTGCCGAAAACTCCTTCCTATTGAATATATAATCCTTTGTTGAAGTACCCTAATTTATTATATATTAGTTATCTTGAAATATTAAGCATTGTCAATCCAAGTATCGATCAAATATGTAGTTAGTCAATTTCACCTTCTCAAAGTCATTTCTACTCGAGAACCTTAGGAAAATTGCGAATTTTGTATCGATAACGCAATGTTGATATATGATCATTTTTTTATTTGTTATTACGGTTAACAAAATTGCTAGAGTCCAGTTAAGGATCATTGCAAATGTTTTGCGCGGCGATCAAATAGGTAGTTTGGCATTTTTATCATATTATGCACATTTCTATTTGACGAATTGACGAAAACTCCTACCTATTGAATAAATATTCCTTTGTTGAAGTACCCTAATTTTTTATTTATTAGCTATCTTGAAATATTAAGCATTGTCAATCCAAGAATCGATCAAATAGGTAGTTAGTTAATTTCACCTTCTTAAAGTCATTTCTACTCGAAGAACGTTAGGAAAATTGCGAATTTTGTATAGATAACACTATGTTGATATATGATCTTTTTTTTATTTGTTATTACGGTTAAAAAAATTTCTAGAGTCCAGTTAGGGATCATTGCAAATGTTTTGCGCTGCGATCAAATAGGTTTGTTAGGCATTTTTATCATATTATGCACATTTCTGTTTGACGAATTGACGAAAACTCCTACCTATTGAATATATATTCCTCTGTTGAAGTACCCTAATTTTTTATTTATTAGTTATCTTGAAATATTAAGCATTGTCAATCCATGTATCGATCAAATAGGTAGTTAGTTAATTTGACCATCTTAAAGTCATTTCTACTCGAAGAACCTTAGGAAAATTGCGACTTTTGTATAGATAACACTATGTTGATGTATGATCATTTATTTATTTATTATTACGCTCCAAATAATAGTTAGAGTCAAGTTAAGGATTACTGCAAATGTTTTGCGCGGCGATCAAATAGGTAGTTAGGCATTTTTGTCTTATTATGCACATTTCTGTTTGACGAATTGACGAAAACTCCTACCTATTGAATATATAATCCTTTGTTGAAGTACCCTAATATTTTATTTATTAGTTATCTTGAAATATTATGCATTGTCAATCTATGTAACGATCAAATAGGTATTTAGTTAATTTGACCTTCTTAAAGTCATTTCTACTCGAAGAACTTTTGGAAAATTGTGACTTTTTTATAGATATTACGAAGTTGATGTAAAATCATTTTTTTATTTATTATTACGCTTCAAATAATAGCTAGAGTTAAGTTAAGGATCACTGCAAATGGTTTGCGCGGCGATCAAAAAGGTAGTCGGGCATTTTTTGTCATATTATGCTCATTTCTGTTTGACGAAATGCCGAAAACTCATTCCTATTGAATATATAATCCTTTGTTGAAGTACCCTAATTTTTTATTTATTAGTTATCTTGAAATATTAAGCATTGTCAATCCAAGTATCGATCAAATATGTAGTTAGTCAATTTCACCTTCTCAAAGTCATTTCTACTCGAGAACCTTAGGAAAATTGCGAATTTTGTATCGATAACGCTATGTTGATATATGATCATTTTTTTATTTGTTATTACGGTTAACAAAATCGCTAGAGTCCAGTTAAGGATCATTGCAAATGTTTTGCGCGGCGATCAAATATGTAGTTAGGCATTTTTGTCATATTATGCTCATTTCTGTTTGACAAATTGCCGAAAACTCCTACCTATTGAATATATAATCCTTTGTTAAAGTATCTGAATTTTTTGTTTGTAAGTTATCTTGAAATATTAAGCATTGTCAATCAAAGTATCGATCAAATATGTGGTTAGTTAATTTCACCTTCTTAAAGTCATTTCTACTCGAAGAACCTTAGGAAAATTGTGGCTTTTGTATAGATAACACTATGTTGATGTATGATCATTTTTTTATTTGTTATTACGCTTCAAAAAATTGCTAGAGTCCAGTTAAGGATCATTGCAAATGTTTTGCGCGGCGATCAAATAGGTAGTTAGGCATTTTTGTCTTATTATGCACATTTCTGTTTGACGAATTGACGAAAACTCCTACCTATTGAATATATAATCCTTTGTTGAAGTACCCTAATATTTTATTTATTAGTTATCTTGAAATATTATGCATTGTCAATTCATGTAACGATCAAATAGGTATTTAGTTAATTTGACCTTCTTAAAGTCATTTCTACTCGAAGAACTTTTGGAAAATTGTGACTTTTTTATAGATATTACGAAGTTGATGTAAAATCATTTTTTTTATTTATTATTACGCTTCAAATAATAGCTAGAGTTAAGTTAAGGATCACTGCAAATGGTTTGCGCGGCGATCAAAAAGGTAGTTGGGCATTTTTGATCATATTAAGCTCATTTCTGTTTGACGAATTGCCGAAAACTCATTCCTATTGAATATATAATCCTTTGTTGAAGTACCCTAATTTTTTATTTATTAGTTATCTTGAAATATTAAGCATTGTCAATCCAAGTATCGATCAAATATGTAGTTAGTCAATTTCATCTTCTCAAAGTCATTTCTACTCGAGAACCTTAGGAAAATTGCGAATTTTGTATCGATAACGCTATGTTGATATATGATCATTTTTTTATTTGTTATTACGGTTAACAAAATCGCTAGAGTCCAGTTAAGGATCATTGCAAATGTTTTGCGCGGCGATCAAATAGGTAGTTAGGCATTTTTGTCATATTATGCTCATTTCTGTTTGACAAATTGCCGAAAACTCCTACCTATTGAATATATAATCCTTTGTTAAAGTATCTGAATTTTTTGTTTGTAAGTTATCTTGAAATATTATGCATTGTCGATCAAAGTATCGATCAAATATGTAGTTAGTTAATTTCACCTTCTTAAAGTCATTTCTACTCGAAGAACCTTAGGAAAATTGTGGCTTTTGTATAGATAACACTATGTTGATGTATGATCATTTTTTTATTTGTTATTACGCTTCAAAAAATCGCTAGAGTCCAGTTAAGGATCATTGCAAATGTTTTGCGCGGCGATCAAATAGGTAGTTAGGCATTTTTTGTCATATTATGCTCATTTCTGTTTGACAAATTGCCGAAAACTCATTCCTATTGAATATATAATCCTTTGTTGAAGTAGCTTAATATTTTATTTATTAGATTTCTTGAAATATTATGCATTGTCAATCCATGTAACGGTCAAATAGGTATTTAGTTAATTTGACCTTCTTAAAGTCATTTCTACTCGAAGAACTTTTGGAAAATTGTGACTTTTTTATAGATATTACGAAGTTGATGTAAAATAATTTTTTTATTTATTATTACGCTTCAAATAATAGCTAGAGTTAAGTTAAGGATCACTGCAAATGGTTTGCGCGGCGATCAAAAAGGTAGTTGGGCATTTTTTGTCATATTATGCTCATTTCTGTTTGACGAAATGCCGAAAACTCATACCTATTGAATATATAATCCTTTGTTGAAGTACCCTAATTTTTTATTTATTAGTTATCTTGAAATATTAAGCATTGTCAATCCAAGTATCGATCAAATAGGTAGTTAGTTAATTTCACCTTCTTAAAGTCATTTCTACTCGAAGAACCTTAGGAAAATTGTGAATTTTGTATAGATAACACTATGTGGATATATGATCATTTTTTATTTGTTACTACGGTACAAAAAATCGCTAGAGTCCAGTTAAGGATCACTGCAAATGTTTTGCGCGGCGATCAAATAGGTAGTTAGGCATTTTTTGTCATATTATGCTCATTTCTGTTTGACAAATTGCCGAAAACTCATTCCTATTGAATATATAATCCTTTGTTGATGTATCCTAATTTTTCTTTATTAGTTATCTTGAAATTTTAAGCATTGTCAATCCATGTATCGATCAAATAGGTAGTTAGTTAATTTTACCTTCGTAAAGCCATTTCTATTCGAAGAACCTTAGGAAAATTGCGACTTTTGTGTAGATAACACTATATTGATGAATGATCATTTTTTTATTTATTTTTACGCGTCAAATAATAGCTATAGTCAAGTTAAGGATGACTGCAAATGTTATGCGTGCCGATCAAATAGGTAGTTAGGCATTTTTTGTCATATTATGCGCATTTCTGTTTGACGAATTGCCGAAAACTCCGACCTATTGAATATATAATCCTTTGTTGAAGTACCCTAATTTTTTATTTATTAGTTATCTTGAAATATTAAGCATTGTCAATCCAAGTATCGATCAAATAGGTAGTTAGTTAATTTCACCTTCTTAAAGTCATTTCTACTCGAAGAACCTTAGGAAAATTGCGAATTTTGTATAGATAACACTATGTTGATATATGATCATTTTTTTATTTTTTATTACAGTTCAAAAAATTTCTACAGTCCAGTTAGGGATCATTACAAATGTTTTGCGCGGCGATCAAATAGGTAGTTAGGTATTTTTATCATATTATGGACATTTCTGTTTGACGAATTGACGAAAACTCCTACCTATTGAATATATATTCCTCTGTTGAAGTACCCTAATTTTTTATTTATTAGTTATCTTGAAATATTAAGCATTGTCAATCCATGTATCGATCAAATAGGTAGTTAGTTAATTTGACCATCTTAAAGTCATTTCTACTCGAAGAACTTTAGGAAAATTGCGACTTTTGTATAGATAACACTATGTTGATGTATGATCATTTTTTTAATTATTACTACGCTCCAAATAATAGTTAGAGTCAAGTTAAGGATTACTGCAAATGTTTTGCGCGGCGATCAAATAGGTAGTTAGGTATTTTTATCATATTATGGGCATTTCTATGTGACGAATTGCCGAAAACTTATACCTATTGAATATATAATCCTTTGCTGAAGTACCCTAATTTTTTATTTATTAGTTATCTTGAAATATTAAGCATTGTCAATCCAAGTATCGATCAAATATGTAGTTAGTTAATTTCACCTTCTTAAAGTCATTTCTACTCGAAGAACCTTAGGAAAATTATGTCTTTTGTATAGATAACACTATGTTGATGTATGATCATTTTGTTTATTTCTTATTACGCTTCAAATAATAGCTAGAGTCAAGTCAAGGATCACTGCAAATGTTTTGCGCGGCGATCAAATAGGTAGTTAGGCATTTTTTGTCATATTATGGTCATTTCTGTTTGACAAATTGCCGAAAACTCCTACCTATTGAATATGTAATCCTTTGTTGAAGTACCCTAATTTTTTATTTATTAGTTATCTTGAAATATTAAGCATTGTCAATCCAAGTATCGATCAAATATGTAGTTAGTTAATTTCAACTTCTTAAAGTCATTTCTACTCGAAGAACCTTAGGAAAATTGTGACTTTTGTATAGATAATACTATGTTGATGTATAATCATTTTTTTATTTGTTATTACGCTTCAAAAACTCGCTAGAGTCCAGTTATGGATTATTGCAAATGTTTTGCGCGGCGATCAAATAGGTAGTTAGGCATTTTTGTCATATTATGCACATTTCTGTTTGGCGAATTGACGAAAACTCCTACCTATTGAATATATAATCCTTTGTTGAAGTACCCTAATTTTTTATTTATTAGTTATCTTGAAATATTATGCATTGTCAATCCATGTATCGATCAAATAGGTAGTTAGTTAATTTGACCTTCTTAAAGTCATTTCTACTCGAAGAACTTTAGGAAAAATGCAACTTTTGTATAGATATTACGATGTTGATGTACGATCATTTTTTTATTTATTATTACGCGTCAAATAATAGCAAGAGTCAAGTTAAGGATCACTGCAAATGGTTTGCGCGGTGATGAAACAGGTAGTTGGGCATTTTTTTGTCATATTTTGCACATTTCTGTTTGACGAATTGACGAAAACTCCTACCTATTGAATATATATTCCTCTGTTGAAGTACCCCAATTTTTTATTTATTAGTTATCTTGAAATATTATGCATTGTCAATCTATGTAACGATCAAATAGGTATTTAGTTAATTTGACCTTCTTAAAGTCATTTCTATTCGAAGAACTTTTGGAAAATTGTGACTTTTGTATAGATATTACGATGTTGATGTAAGATCATTTTTTTATTTATTATTACGATTCAAATAATAGCTAGAGTCAAGTTAAGGATCACTGCAAATGGTTTGCGCGGCGATCAAAAAGGTAGTTGGGCCTTTTTTGTCATATTATGCTCATTTCTGTTTGACGGAATGCCGAAAACTCATACCTATTGAATATATAATCCTTTGTTGAAGTACCCTAATTTTTTATTTATTAGTTATCTTGAAATATTAAGCATTGTCAATCCAAGTATCGATCAAATAGTTAGTTAGTTAATTTCACCTTCTTAAAGTCATTTCTACTCGAAGAACCTTAGGAAAATTGCGAATTTTGTATAGATAACACTATGTGGATATATGATCATTTTTTATTTGTTATTACGGCTCAAAAAATCGCTAGAGTCCAGTTAAGGATCACTGTAAATGTTTTGCGCGGCGATCAAATAGGTAATTAGGCTTTTTTTGTCATATTATACGCATTTCTGTTTGTCGAATTGCCGAAAACTCCAACTATTGAATATATAATCCTTTGTTGAAGTAACCTAATTTTTTATTTATTAGTTATCTTGAAATATTAAGCATTGTCAGTCCAAGTATCGATCAAATAGGTAGTTAGTTAATTTTACCTTCTGAAAGTCATTTTTACTCGAAGAACCGTAGGAAAATTTGGACTTTTGTATAGATAACACTATGTTTATGTATGATCATTTTTTTATTTGTTATTACGCTTCAAAAAATCGCTAGAGTCCAGTTAAGGATCATTGCAAATGTTTTGCGCGGCGATCAAATACGTAGTTAGGCATTTTTGTCATATTATGCACATTTCTATTTGACGAATTGACGAAAACTCCTACCTATTGAATATATAATCCTTTGTTGCAGTACCCTAATTTTTTATTTATTAGTTATCTTGAAATATTAAGCATTGTCAATCCATGTATCGATCAAATAGGTAGTTACTTAATTTGACCTTCTTAAAGTTATTTCTTCTCGAAGAACTTTAGGAAAATTGTGACTTTTGTATAGATATTACGATGTTGATGTACGATCATTTTTTTATTTATTATTACGCTTCAAATAATATTTAGAGTCAAGTTAAGGATCACTGCAAATGGTTTGCGCGGCGATCAAGTAGGTAGGTTGGCATTTTTTGTCATATTATGCTCATTTCTGTTTGACGAATTGCCGAAAACTCCTACCTATTGAATATATAATCCTTTGTTAAAGTATCCTAATTTTTTATTTGTTAGTTATCTTGAAATTTTAAACATTGTCAATCCATGTATCGATCAAATAGGTAGTTAGTTAATTTTACCTTCATAAAGTCATTTCTTCTCGAAGAAAATTAGGAAAATTGTAACTTTTGTATAGATAACACTATGTTGATGTATGATCATTTTTTTATTTATTACTACGCTTCAAATAATAGCTGGAGTCAAGTTAAGGATCACTGCAAATGTTTTGCGGGGCGATCAAATGGGTAGTTAGGCATTTTTGTCATATTATGCACATTTCTGTTTGACGAATTGACGAAAACTCCTACCTATTGAATATATAATCCTTTGTTGAAGTACCCTAATTTTTTATTTATTAGTTATCTTGAAATATTAAGCATTGTCAATCCAAGTATCGATCAAATAGGTAGTTAGTTAATTTCACCTTCTTAAAGTCATTTCTACTCGAAGAACCTTAGGAAAATTGCGAATTTTGTATAGATAACACTATGTTGATATATGATCATTTTTTTTATTTTTTATTACAGTTCAAAAAATTTCTAGAGTCCAGTTAGGGATCATTGCAAATGTTTTGCGCGGCGATCAAATAGGTAGTTAGGTATTTTTATCATATTATGCACATTTCTATTTGACGAATTGACGAAAACTCCTACCTATTGAATATATATTCCTCTGTTGAAGTACCCTAATTTTTTATTTATTAGTTATCTTGAAATATTATGCATTGTCAATACATGTAACGATCAAATAGGTATTTAGTTAATTTGACCTTCTTAAAGTCATTTCTACTCGAAGAACCTTAGGAAAATTGCGACTTTTGTATAGATAACACTTTGTTGATGTATGATCATTTTTTTATTTATTACTACGCTCCAAATAATAGTTAGAGTCAAGTTAAGGATTACTGCAAATGTTTTTCGCGGCGATCAAATAGGTAGTTAGGCATTTTTTGTCATATTATGGGCATTTCTATGTGACGAATTGCCGAAAACTTATACCTATTGAATATATAATCCTTTGTTGAAGTACCCTAATTTTTTATTTATTAGTTATCTTGAAATATTAAGCATTGTCAATCCAAGTATCGATCAAATATGTAGTTAGTTAATTTCACCTTCTTAAAGTCATTTCTACTCGAAGAACCTTAGGAAAATTATGTCTTTTGTATAGATAACACTATGTTGATGTATGATCATTTTTTTTATTTCTTATTACGCTTCAAATAATAGCTAGAGTCAAGTCAAGGATCACTGCAAATGTTTTGCGCGGCGATCAAATAGGTAGTTAGGCATTTTTTGTCATATTATGCTCATTTCTGTTTGACAAATTGCCGAAAACTCCTACCTATTGAATATGTAATCCTTTGTTGAAGTACCCTAATTTTTTATTTATTAGTTATCTTGAAATATTAAGCATTGTCAATCCAAGTATCGATCAAATATGTAGTTAGTTAATTTCAACTTCTTAAAGTCATTTCTACTCGAAGAACCTTAGGAAAATTGTGACTTTTGTATAGATAATACTATGTTGATGTATGATCATTTTTTTCTTTGTTATTACGCTTCAAAAAATCGCTAGAGTCCAGTTATGGATTATTGCAAATGTTTTGCGCGGCGATCAAATAGGTAGTTAGGCATTTTTGTCATATTATGCACATTTCTGTTTGACGAATTGACGAAAGCTCCTACCTATTGAATATATAATCCTTTGTTGAAGTACCCTAATTTTTTATTTATTAGTTATCTTGAAATATTTTGCATTGTCAATCCATGTATCGATCAAATAGGTAGTTAGTTAATTTGACCTTCTTAAAGTCATTTCTACTCGAAGAACTTTAGGAAAAATGCAACTTTTGTATAGATATTACGATGTTGATGTACGATCATTTTTTTATTTATTATTACGCGTCAAATATTAGCAAGAGTCAAGTTAAGGATCACTGCAAATGGTTTGCGCGGTGATGAAATAGGTAGTTGGGCATTTTTTTGTCATATTTTGCACATTTCTGTTTGACGAATTGACAAAAACTCCTACCTATTGAATATATATTCCTCTGTTGAAGTACCCCAATTTTTTATTTATTAGTTATCTTGAAATATTATGCATTGTCAATACATGTAACGATCAAATATGTATTTAGTTAATTTGACCTTCTTAAAGTCATTTCTATTCGAAGAACTTTTGGAAAATTGTGACTTTTGTATAGATATTACGATGTTGATGTAAGATCATTTTTTTATTTATTATTACGCTTCAAATAATAGCTAGAGTCAAATTAAGGATCACTGCAAATGGTTTGCGCGGCGATCAAAAAGGTAGTTGGGCCTTTTTTGTCATATTGTGCTC
Source organism: Rhodomyrtus psidioides (assembly GCA_021437785.1). NCBI lineage: Eukaryota > Viridiplantae > Streptophyta > Magnoliopsida > Myrtales > Myrtaceae > Rhodomyrtus > Rhodomyrtus psidioides. Next base: position 3,822,569 of record JAILYB010000062.1, on the reverse strand, counting down.
ATTTCTGTTTGACGGAATGCCGAAAACTCATACCTATTGAATATATAATCCTTTGTTGAAGTACCCTAATTTTTTATTTATTAGTTATCTTGAAATATTAAGCATTGTCAATCCAAGTATCGATCAAATAGGTAGTTAGTTAATTTCACCTTCTTAAAGTCATTTCTACTCGAAGAACCTTAGGAAAATTGCGAATTTTGTATAGATAACACTATGTGGATATATGATCATTTTTTATTTGTTATTACGGTTCAAAAAATCGCTAGAGTCCAGTTAAGGATCACTGCAAATGTTTTGCGCGGCGATCAAATAGGTAATTAGGTATTTTTTGTCATATTATACGCATTTCTGTTTGTCGAATTGCCGAAAACTCCAACTACTGAATATATAATCCTTTGTTGAAGTACCCTAATTTTTTATTTATTAGTTATCTTGAAATATTAAGCATTGTCAGTCCAAGTATCGATCAAATAGGTAGTTAGTTAATTTTACCTTCTGAAAGTCATTTTTACTCGAAGAACCGTAGGAAAATTTAGACTTTTGTATAGCTAACACTATGTTTATGTATGATCATTTTTTTATTTGTTATTACGCTTCAAAAAATTTCTAGAGTCCAGTTAGGGATCATTGCAAATGTTTTGCGCGGCGATCAAATAGGTAGTTAGGCATTTTTGTCATATTATGCATATTTCTGTTTGACGAATTGACGAAAACTCCTACCTATTGAATATATATTCCTCTGTTGAAGTACCCTAATTTTTTATTTATTAGTTATCTTGAAATATTAAGCATTGTCAATCCATGTAGCGATCAAATAGGCAGTTAGTTAATTTGACCATCTTAAAGTCATTTCTACACGAAGAACCTTAGGAAAATTGCGACTTTTGTATAGATAACACTATGTTGATGTATGATCATTTTTTTATTTATTATTACGCTCCAAATAATAGTTAGAGTGAAGTTAAGGATTACTGCGATTGTTTTTCGCGGCGATCAAATAGGTAGTCAGGCATTTTTTGTCATATTATGCGCATTTCTATGTGACGAATTGCCGAAAACTCATACCTATTGAATATATAATCCTTTGTTGAAGTACCCTAATTTTTTATTTATTAGTTATCTTGAAATATTAAGCATTGTCAGTCCAAGTATCGATCAAATAGGTAGTTAGTTAATTTTACCTTCTGAAAGTCATTTTTACTCGAAGAACCGTAGGAAAATTTGGACTTTTGTATAGATAACACTATGTTTATGTATGATCATTTTTTTATTTGTTATTACGCTTCAAAAACTCGCTAGAGTCCAGTTAAGGATCATTGCAAATGTTTTGCGCGGCGATCAAATACGTAGTTAGGCATTTTTGTCATATTATGCACATTTCTATTTGACGAATTGACGAAAACTCCTACCTATTGAATATATAATCCTTTGTTGCAGTACCCTAATTTTTTATTTATTAGTTATCTTGAAATATTAAGCATTGTCAATCCATGTATCGATCAAATAGGTAGTTACTTAATTTGACCTTCTTAAAGTTATTTCTACTCTTAGAACTTTAGGAAAATTGCGACTTTTGTATAGATATTACGATGTTGATGTACGATCATTTTTTTATTTATTATTACGCTTCAAATAATATTTAGAGTCAAGTTAAGGATCACTGCAAATGGTTTGCGCGGCGATCAAGTAGGTAGTTTGGCATTTTTTGTCATATTATGCTCATTTCTGTTTGACGAATTGCCGAAAACTCTTACCTATTGAATATATAATCCTTTGTTAAAGTATCCTAATTTTTTATTTGTTAGTTATCTTGAAATTTTAAGCATTGTCAATCCATGTATCGATCAAATAGGTAGTTAGTTAATTTTACCTTCGTAAAGTCATTTCTACTCGAAGAAACTTAGGAAAATTGTAACTTTTGTATAGATAACACTATGTTGATGTATGATCATTTTTTTATTTATTATTACGGTTCAAATAATAGCTATAGTCAAGTTAAGGATCACTACAAATGTTTTGCGCGGTGATCAAATCGGTAATTAGACATTTTTTGTCATATTATGCGCATTTCTGTTTGACGAATTGCCGAAAACTCCTACCTATTGAATATATAATCCTTTGTTGAAGTACCCTAATTTTTTATGTATTAGTTATCTTGAAATATTAAGCATTGTCAGTCCAAGTATCGATCAAATAGGTAGTTAGCTAATTTCACCTTCTCAAATTCATTTCTACTCGAAGAACCTTAGGAAAATTGCGAATTTTGTATCGATAACGCTATGTTGATATATGATCATTTTTTTATTTGTTATTACGGTTAACAAAATCGCTAGAGTCCAGTTAAAGATCATTGCCAATGTTTTGCGCGGCGATCAAATAGGTAGTTTGGCATTTTTATGATATTAGGCACATTTCTGTTTGACGAATTGACGAAAACTCCTACCTATTGAATATATATTCCTTTGTTGAAGTACCCTAATTTTTTATTTATTAGCTATCTTGAAATATTAAGCATTCTCAATCCAAGTATCGATCAGATAGGTAGTTAGTTAATTTCACCTTCTTAAAGTCATTTCTACTCGAAGAACCTTCGGAAAATTGTGAATTATGTATAGATAACACTATGTTGATATATGATCATTTTTTTAATTGTTATTACGGTTCAAAAAATTTCTAGAGTCCAGTTAGGGATCATTGCAAATGTTTTGCGCGGCGATCAAATAGGTAGTTAGGCATTTTTGTCATATTATGCATATTTCTGTTTGACGAATTGACGAAAACTCCTACCTATTGAATATATATTCCTCTGTTGAAGTACCCTAATTTTTTATGTATTAGTTATCTTGAAATATTAAGCATTGTCAATCCATGTAGCGATCAAATATGTAGTTAGTTAATTTGACCATCTTAAAGTCATTTCTACTCGAAGAACCTTAGGAAAATTGCGACTTTTGTATAGATAACACTATGTTGATGTATGATCATTTTTTTTATTTATTATTACGCTCCAAATAATAGTTAGAGTGAAGTTAAGGATTACTGCGATTGTTTTTCGCGGCGATCAAATAGGTAGTCAGGCATTTTTTGTCATATTATGCGCATTTCTATGTGAAGAATTGCCGAAAACTCATACCTATTGAATATATAATCCTTTGTTGAAGTACCCTAATTTTTTATTTATTAGTTATCTTGAAAAATTAAGCATTGTCAATCCAAGTATCGATCAATTATGTAGTTAGTTAATGTCACCTTCTTAAAGTCATTTCTACTCGAAGAACCTTACGAAAATTATGTCTTTTGTATATATAACACTATGTTGATGTATGATCATTTTTTTATTTATTATTACGCTTCAAATAATAGCTAGAGTCAAGTTAAGGATCACTGCAAATGTTTTGCGCGGCGATCATATAGGTAGTTAGGCATTTTTTGTCATATTATGCTCATTTCTGTTTGACAAATTGCCGAAAACTCCTACCTATTTAATATATAATCCTTTGTTAAAGTATCCTAATTTTTTGTTTGTAAGTTATCTTGAAATATTAAGCATTGTCAGTCCAAGTATCGATTAAATTGGTAGTTAGTTAATTTTACCTTCTTAAAGTCATTTCTACTCGAAGAACCTTAGGAAAATTATGTCTTTTGTATAGATAACACTATGTTGATGTATGATCATTTTTTTTTATTATTACGCTTCAAATAATAGCTAAAGTCAAGTTGAGGATCACTGCAAATGTTTTGCGCGGCGATCAAATAGGTAGTTAGGCATTTTTTGTCATATTACGCTCATTTCTGTTTGACAAATTGCCGAAAACTCCTACCTATTGAATATATAATCCTTTGTTAAAGAATCCTAATTTTTTGTTTGTAAGTTATCTTGAAATATTAAGCATTGTCAGTCCAAGTATCGATCAAATTGGTAGTTAGTTAATTTTACCTTCTTAAAGTCATTTCAACTCGGAGAACCTTAGGAAAATTGCGACTTTTGTATAGATAACACTATGTTGATGAATGATCATTTTTTTATTTGTTATTACGCTTCAGAAAATCGCTAGAGCCCAGTTATGGGTTATTGCAAATGTTTTGCGCGGCGATCAAATAGGTAGTTAGGCATTTTTGTCTTATTATGCACATATCTGTTCGACGAATTGACCAAAACTCCTACCTATTGAATATATAATCCTTTGTTGAAGTACCCTAATTTTTTATTTATTACTTATCTTGAAATATTAAGCATTGTCAATCCATGTATCGATCAAATAGGTAGTTAGTTAATGTAACCTTCTTAAAGTCATTTCTACTCGAAGAACTTTAGGAAAATTGCGACTTTTGTATAGATATTACGATGTTGATGTACGATCATTTTTTTATTTATTATTACGCGTCAAATAATAGCTAGAGTCAAGTTAAGGATCACTGCAAATGGTTTGCGCGGCGATGAAATAGGTAGTTGGGCCATTTTTTGTCATATTATGCTCATTTCTGTTTGACGAATTGCCGAAAACTCCTACCTATTGAATATATAATCCTTTGTTGAAGTACCCTAATTTTTTATTTATTAGTTATCTTGAAATATCAAGCATTGTCAATCCATGTATCGATCAAATAGGTAGTTAGTTAATTTGACATTCATAAAGTCATTTCTACTCGAAGAACTTTAGGAAAATTGCGACTTTTGTATAGATATTACAATGTTGATGTACGATCATTTTTTTATTTATTATTACGCTTCAAATAATATTTAGAGTCCAGTTAAGGATCACTGCAAATGGTTTGCGCGGCGATCAAGTAGGTAGTTTGGCATTTTTTGTCATATTATGCTCATTTCCGTTTGACAAATTGCCGAAAACTCCTACCTATTGAATATATAATCCTTTGTTGAAGCACCCTAATTTTTTATTTATTAGTTATCTTGAAATATTAAGCATTGTCAATCCATGTATCGATCAAATAGGTAGTTAATTAATTTGACCTTCTTAAAGTCATTTCTACTCGAAGAACTTTCGGAAAATTGCGACTTTTGTATAGATATTAAGATGTTGATGCACGATCATTTTTTTATTTATTATTACGATTCAAATAATATTTAGAGTCCAGTTAAGGATCACTGCAAATGGTTTGCGCGGCGATCAAATAGGTAGTTTGGCATTTTTTGTCATATTAAGCTCATTTCTGTTTGACGAATTGCCGAAAACTCCTTCCTATTGAATATATAATCCTTTGTTGAAGTACCCTAATTTATTATTTATTAGTTATCTTGAAATATTAAGCATTGTCAATCCAAGTATCGATCAAATATGTAGTTAGTCAATTTCACCTTCTCAAAGTCATTTCTACTCGAGAACCTTAGGAAAATTGCGAATTTTGTATCGATAACGCAATGTTGATATATGATCATTTTTTTATTTGTTATTACGGTTAACAAAATTGCTAGAGTCCAGTTAAGGATCATTGCAAATGTTTTGCGCGGCGATCAAATAGGTAGTTTGGCATTTTTATCATATTATGCACATTTCTATTTGACGAATTGACGAAAACTCCTACCTATTGAATAAATATTCCTTTGTTGAAGTACCCTAATTTTTTATTTATTAGCTATCTTGAAATATTAAGCATTGTCAATCCAAGAATCGATCAAATAGGTAGTTAGTTAATTTCACCTTCTTAAAGTCATTTCTACTCGAAGAACGTTAGGAAAATTGCGAATTTTGTATAGATAACACTATGTTGATATATGATCTTTTTTTTATTTGTTATTACGGTTAAAAAAATTTCTAGAGTCCAGTTAGGGATCATTGCAAATGTTTTGCGCTGCGATCAAATAGGTTGTTAGGCATTTTTATCATATTATGCACATTTCTGTTTGACGAATTGACGAAAACTCCTACCTATTGAATATATATTCCTCTGTTGAAGTACCCTAATTTTTTATTTATTAGTTATCTTGAAATATTAAGCATTGTCAATCCATGTATCGATCAAATAGGTAGTTAGTTAATTTGACCATCTTAAAGTCATTTCTACTCGAAGAACCTTAGGAAAATTGCGACTTTTGTATAGATAACACTATGTTGATGTATGATCATTTATTTATTTATTATTACGCTCCAAATAATAGTTAGAGTCAAGTTAAGGATTACTGCAAATGTTTTGCGCGGCGATCAAATAGGTAGTTAGGCATTTTTGTCTTATTATGCACATTTCTGTTTGACGAATTGACGAAAACTCCTACCTATTGAATATATAATCCTTTGTTGAAGTACCCTAATATTTTATTTATTAGTTATCTTGAAATATTATGCATTGTCAATCTATGTAACGATCAAATAGGTATTTAGTTAATTTGACCTTCTTAAAGTCATTTCTACTCGAAGAACTTTTGGAAAATTGTGACTTTTTTATAGATATTACGAAGTTGATGTAAAATCATTTTTTTATTTATTATTACGCTTCAAATAATAGCTAGAGTTAAGTTAAGGATCACTGCAAATGGTTTGCGCGGCGATCAAAAAGGTAGTTGGGCATTTTTTGTCATATTATGCTCATTTCTGTTTGACGAAATGCCGAAAACTCATTCCTATTGAATATATAATCCTTTGTTGAAGTACCCTAATTTTTTATTTATTAGTTATCTTGAAATATTAAGCATTGTCAATCCAAGTATCGATCAAATATGTAGTTAGTCAATTTCACCTTCTCAAAGTCATTTCTACTCGAGAACCTTAGGAAAATTGCGAATTTTGTATCGATAACGCTATGTTGATATATGATCATTTTTTTATTTGTTATTACGGTTAACAAAATCGCTAGAGTCCAGTTAAGGATCATTGCAAATGTTTTGCGCGGCGATCAAATATGTAGTTAGGCATTTTTGTCATATTATGCTCATTTCTGTTTGACAAATTGCCGAAAACTCCTACCTATTGAATATATAATCCTTTGTAAAAGTATCTGAATTTTTTGTTTGTAAGTTATCTTGAAATATTAAGCATTGTCAATCAAAGTATCGATCAAATATGTGGTTAGTTAATTTCACCTTCTTAAAGTCATTTCTACTCGAAGAACCTTAGGAAAATTGTGGCTTTTGTATAGATAACACTATGTTGATGTATGATCATTTTTTTATTTGTTATTACGCTTCAAAAAATTGCTAGAGTCCAGTTAAGGATCATTGCAAATGTTTTGCGCGGCGATCAAATAGGTAGTTAGGCATTTTTGTCTTATTATGCACATTTCTGTTTGACGAATTGACGAAAACTCCTACCTATTGAATATATAATCCTTTGTTGAAGTACCCTAATATTTTATTTATTAGTTATCTTGAAATATTATGCATTGTCAATTCATGTAACGATCAAATAGGTATTTAGTTAATTTGACCTTCTTAAAGTCATTTCTACTCGAAGAACTTTTGGAAAATTGTGACTTTTTTATAGATATTACGAAGTTGATGTAAAATCATTTTTTTATTTATTATTACGCTTCAAATAATAGCTAGAGTTAAGTTAAGGATCACTGCAAATGGTTTGCGCGGCGATCAAAAAGGTAGTTGGGCATTTTTTGTCATATTAAGCTCATTTCTGTTTGACGAATTGCCGAAAACTCATTCCTATTGAATATATAATCCTTTGTTGAAGTACCCTAATTTTTTATTTATTAGTTATCTTGAAATATTAAGCATTGTCAATCCAAGTATCGATCAAATATGTAGTTAGTCAATTTCATCTTCTCAAAGTCATTTCTACTCGAGAACCTTAGGAAAATTGCGAATTTTGTATCGATAACGCTATGTTGATATATGATCATTTTTTTATTTGTTATTACGGTTAACAAAATCGCTAGAGTCCAGTTAAGGATCATTGCAAATGTTTTGCGCGGCGATCAAATAGGTAGTTAGGCATTTTTGTCATATTATGCTCATTTCTGTTTGACAAATTGCCGCAAACTCCTACCTATTGAATATATAATCCTTTGTTAAAGTATCTGAATTTTTTGTTTGTAAGTTATCTTGAAATATTATGCATTGTCGATCAAAGTATCGATCAAATATGTAGTTAGTTAATTTCACCTTCTTAAAGTCATTTCTACTCGAAGAACCTTAGGAAAATTGTGGCTTTTGTATAGATAACACTATGTTGATGTATGATCATTTTTTTATTTGTTATTACGCTTCAAAAAATCGCTAGAGTCCAGTTAAGGATCATTGCAAATGTTTTGCGCGGCGATCAAATAGGTAGTTAGGCATTTTTTGTCATATTATGCTCATTTCTGTTTGACAAATTGCCGAAAACTCATTCCTATTGAATATATAATCCTTTGTTGAAGTAGCTTAATATTTTATTTATTAGATTTCTTGAAATATTATGCATTGTCAATCCATGTAACGGTCAAATAGGTATTTAGTTAATTTGACCTTCTTAAAGTCATTTCTACTCGAAGAACTTTTGGAAAATTGTGACTTTTTTATAGATATTACGAAGTTGATGTAAAATCATTTTTTTATTTATTATTACGCTTCAAATAATAGCTAGAGTTAAGTTAAGGATCACTGCAAATGGTTTGCGCGGCGATCAAAAAGGTAGTTGGGCATTTTTTGTCATATTATGCTCATTTCTGTTTGACGAAATGCCGAAAACTCATACCTATTGAATATATAATCCTTTGTTGAAGTACCCTAATTTTTTATTTATTAGTTATCTTGAAATATTAAGCATTGTCAATCCAAGTATCGATCAAATAGGTAGTTAGTTAATTTCACCTTCTTAAAGTCATTTCTACTCGAAGAACCTTAGGAAAATTGCGAATTTTGTATAGATAACACTATGTGGATATATGATCATTTTTTATTTGTTACTACGGTACAAAAAATCGCTAGAGTCCAGTTAAGGATCACTGCAAATGTTTTGCGCGGCGATCAAATAGGTAGTTAGGCATTTTTTGTCATATTATGCTCATTTCTGTTTGACAAATTGCCGAAAACTCATTCCTATTGAATATATAATCCTTTGTTGATGTATCCTAATTTTTCTTTATTAGTTATCTTGAAATTTTAAGCATTGTCAATCCATGTATCGATCAAATAGGTAGTTAGTTAATTTTACCTTCGTAAAGCCATTTCTATTCGAAGAACCTTAGGAAAATTGCGACTTTTGTGTAGATAACACTATATTGATGAATGATCATTTTTTTATTTATTTTTACGCGTCAAATAATAGCTATAGTCAAGTTAAGGATGACTGCAAATGTTATGCGTGCCGATCAAATAGGTAGTTAGGCATTTTTTGTCATATTATGCGCATTTCTGTTTGACGAATTGCCGAAAACTCCGACCTATTGAATATATAATCCTTTGTTGAAGTACCCTAATTTTTTATTTATTAGTTATCTTGAAATATTAAGCATTGTCAATCCAAGTATCGATCAAATAGGTAGTTAGTTAATTTCACCTTCTTAAAGTCATTTCTACTCGAAGAACCTTAGGAAAATTGCGACTTTTGTTTAGATAACACTATGTTGATGTATGATCATTTTTTTATTTGTTATTACGCTTCAAAAAATCACTAGAGACCAGTTAAGGATCATTGCAAATGTTTTGCGCGGCGATCAAATAGGTAGTTAGGCATTTTTGTCATATTATGCACATTTCTGTTTGACGAATTGACGAAAACTCCTACCTATTGAATATATAATCCTTTGTTGAAGTACCCTAATTTTTTATTTATTAGTTATCTTGACATATTAAGCATTGTCAATCCAAGTATCGATCAAATAGGTAGTTAGTTAATTTCACCTTCTTAAAGTCATTTCTACTCGAAGAACCGTAGGAAAATTGTGGCTTTTGTATAGATAACACCATGTTGATGTATGATCATTTTTTTATTTGTTATTACGCTTCAAAAAATCGCTAGCGTCCAGTTAAGGATCATTGCAAATGTTTTGCGTGGCGATCAAATAGGTACTTAGGCATTTTTGGCTTATTATGCACATTTCTGTTTGACGAATTGACGAAAACTCCTACCTATTGAATGTATAATCCTTTGTTGAAGTTCCCTAATATTTAATTTATTAGTTATCTTGAAATATTATGCATTGTCAATCCATGTAACGATCAAATTGGTATTTAGTTAATTTGACCTTCTTAAAGTCATTTCTACTCGAAGTACTTTTGGAAAATTGTGACTTTTGTATAGATATTGCGATGTTGATGTAAGATCATTTTTTTATTTATTATTACGCTTCAAATAATAGCTAGAGTCAAGTTAAGGAACACTGCAAATGGTTTGCGCGGCGATCAAAAAGGTAATTGGGCATTTTTTGTCATATTATGCTCATTTCTGTTTGACGAAATGCCGAAAACTCATACCTATTGAATATATAATCCTTTGTTGAAGTACCCTAATTTTTTATTTATTAGTTATCTTGAAATATTAAGCATTGTCAATCCAAGTATCGATCAAATAGGTAGTTAGTTAATTTCACCTTCTTAAAGTCATTTCTACTCGAAGAACCTTAGGAAAATTGCGAATTTTGTATAGATAACACTATGTGGATATATGATCATTTTTTATTTGTTACTACGGTACAAAAAATCGCTAGAGTCCAGTTAAGGATCACTGCAAATGTTTTGCGCGGCGATCAAATAGGTAGTTAGGCATTTTTTGTCATATTATGCTCATTTCTGTTTGACAAATTGCCGAAAACTCATTCCTATTGAATATATAATCATTTGTTGATGTATCCTAATTTTTCTTTATTAGTTATCTTGAAATTTTAAGCATTGTCAATCCATGTATCGATCAAATAGGTAGTTAGTTAATTTTACCTTCGTAAAGCCATTTCTATTCGAAGAACCTTAGGAAAATTGCGACTTTTGTGTAGATAACACTATGTTGATGTATGATCATTTTTTTATTTGTTATTACGCTTCAAAAAATCACTAGAGTCCAGTTAAGGATCATTGCAAATGTTTTGCGCGGCGATCAAATAGGTAGTTAGGCATTTTTGTCATATTATGCACATTTCTGTTTGACGAATTGACGAAAACTCCTACCTATTGAATATATAATCCTTTGTTGAAGTACCCTAATTTTTTATTTATTAGTTATCTTGACATATTAAGCATTGTCAATCCAAGTATCGATCAAATAGGTAGTTAGTTAATTTCACCTTCTTAAAGTCATTTCTACTCGAAGAACCTTAGGAAAATTGTGGCTTTTGTATAGATAACACTATGTTGATGTATGATCATTTTTTTATTTGTTATTACGCTTCAAAAAATCGCTAGAGTCCAGTTAAGGATCATTGCAAATGTTTTGCGCGGCGATCAAATAGGTACTTAGGCATTTTTGTCTTATTATGCACATTTCTGTTTGACGAATTGACGAAAACTCCTACCTATTGAATGTATAATCCTTTGTTGAAGTACCCTAATATTTAATTTATTAGTTATCTTGAAATATTATGCATTGTCAATCCATGTAATGATCAAATAGGTATTTAGTTAATTTGACCTTCTTAAACTCATTTCTACTCGAAGAACTTTTGGAAAATTGTGACTTTTGTATAGATATTGCGATGTTGATGTAAGATCATTTTTTTATTTATTATTACGCTTCAAGTAATAGCTAGAGTCAAGTTAAGGATCACTGCAAATGGTTTGCGCGGCGATCAAAAAGGTAGTTGGGCATTTTTTGTCATATTATGCTCATTTCTGTTTGACGAAATGCCGAAAACTCATACCTATTGAATATATAATCCTTGGTTGAAGTACCCTAATTTTTTATTTATTTGTTATCTTGAAATATTAAGCATTGTCAATCCAATTATCGATCAAATAGGTAGTTAGTTAATTTCACCTTCTTAAAGTCATTTTACTCGAAGAACCTTAGGAAAATTGCGAATTTTGTATAGATAACACTATGTGGATATATGATCATTTTTTATTTGTTATTACGGTTGGAAAAATCACTAGAGTCCAGTTAAGGATCACTGCAAATGTTTTGCGCGGCGATCAAATAGGTATTTAGGCATTTTTTGTCATATTATGCTCATTTCTGTTTGACAAATTGCCGAAAACTCCTTCCTATTGAATATATAATCCTTTGTTGATGTATCCTAATTTTTATTTATTAGTTATCTTGAAATTTTAAGCATTGTCAATCCATGTATCGATCAAATATGTAGTTAGTTAATTTCACCTTCTTAAAGTCACTTCTACTCGAAGAACCTTAGGAAAATTGCGACTTTTGTATAGATAACTGTTGACACCTGATTTTTGATCAGTCTTTCATAGTTTATTTTTTAAAAATTCATAAAAAATCTATAAAAAGTTAAAAATAATTAAAAAATCATCTTTGGTAGCCTTGACCAAGCTAAAGGAACCATTTTTGATAAAAAAAAAATAATTTGTCATATTTTTTAATATTTTCCAAAAATAGAAAAATACATGAAAAATGAAGAAAAATAGCGTTCGATGTCGTAAAAATATAGAAAAATAGTCAATATTTTTATTTTAATTTCCTTTTCATTTTGAACTCATAAATAGTCAAAATTCAAGTTCAATTGCATGTGTTTCTTCACGATGCATAGAGTTGAATTTGGCAAAAAAATGTCATTCTAGTATTTTAATTTGTAAATTTCTACATATTTTTTAGTCTTGACGTCCAATTAGATCGACCACCATCTACAACAAATTCCCCTTGCTGAATATTTTCGTTTTTGTTTCACATGATTTCATGGTGTAAAACGCCGAGTGGATCCCCAAATATAATCGGGTCGGCATGAGCTCGATAGCTCGTCCAAGACCAAACCAGGGCACGGCGAACCCCATGTGAGTACTCTCGAACTCCTTCGATGCTTCCTAATGCTTTTCTTAGGTTAGATCGTGTGTAGAATGGCTAGGACAGCTAAATCATTCTTGAGCTGTGATTGATAAATAGGGCCTTACTAGGAATGCCATGTGATTTATTTGCATATCTAGATTACTTGAGTTGCGCATTTTATTACTGATTGTGATTGTTAGGATAATCACTCATATCTGCATGAATTTCTAGATTTAGGGTTCATACCTTACTCATCCGCATGAATCTCAGGCTAGAAAATTCAGTCAACTTAGGTACCGAAAGGGCGTCAACTCTGACAGTTGGTGTAACTAAGTCCCCGAAACCATTTCTCTGGTTCTCGCAGAATTGAATAGAAACTCCCAACTATTCGATTGGGTGGTCCAATCACACCCTAAAAAAATGATTGGTGGCGACTCCATGGCATGCACACTTAGCACATGTCACTAGATCACACTGAAAGTCGATCACGCATACCTCCGTTGCGATTTGGGTAATGGGCCTTGAGAGAGGCCCGCGTTCGACCAGACAGGACGGCCCATTAGCCCTCGAGAGCCCGACAACCTCAAGAGGGTCGCGACAGACTGGCGACTCCACTGGGGACTGGTTCTTAACCATTTAGTGGACTTGAGCCAATTAAAAAGTTGATTGATTCTTCTAACCTAATTTTATGCAGATGCTCTCGAAAGTGAGGTGTATATGCTAACGAATGTGTTAGATGTTTTTGTAGACGGGAGAAATAAGGGGTGAAGTGCTTGTTAAAACTTTGTTTTATGCAGGCAGGAGTTTTGGATGTATGATTGTGTGCATGTTTATATTGAAGCGGTGATTGTTAAATAAAATGCATGTCTATTGCTTTAGCACGACACAATGAATACACACAATTGCGCCTAAAACCCCAGGCGCCCTCTTTAGGAACACAATAGAAGGAATTGAAAATGGAATCTCTGTGAGGAAAAACATGGGGTAATCCACTTTTCAATTCCGCTCACTTCGAACTATGGATTGAGTCCCAATGCAACGATAGTTGTGCAATGGAATCGGCTCTTCCCAGAATTCGAGGTGAGAACCTTGGCTTTAGGTACCAAACCCTATCTTTTGATTTTTAGGAGTTTTCCCTCACTTGTCTCATGCGTTTGTCTATGGAAGGTTAGTATACCTAACACTGCAAAAAATACAGAGAAGCTTGATTTTCTCTTAAGTTTGGTTGGTAAGACTTTTCTATCCCTCGAACTTGTTACAACTCTTAATCATTATATTCATTGCATAATTCCGGTGATTGGATTAAATGCCATTTTGAGGATAGATATGTGTGTTTCCCTCCCAATGTTCTTGATGGAAGATGAAGATGGTGTCATCCCATTACGAGCGCCAAGTGGACAAGAAGAGCCTACTATGGACATCATTGAGGTATCATCTAATGAAGATGACGATTTGGAATAGGTGATCCTGAAGTCACGTCTCAAAGATCGAAACTGGGGCATCTCTAAGTATTAAGATCACATTCCTTTGTTTTATTTTTCATTTCTAGCCTTCTTGTATAGGATTAATTTTGCTGAGATCCTCTCTATCTGATCCCTTAGATTGATTGTATTAGGGATCTATTTGTGTTTATATACATTCAGATTGAAATTTTTTGTATTTCTATTGACTTGTCATTGGAATGTGATAGTGGCATTTCTTCTAATCACTCGAATACTCCAAAATCAATTTTATAATTCCTTTGGATGAAATTGAAATTGGAAGTCTTATACAACCTTTTGGCCGTATAGGGCAATACAATCCCAATTTCGCCAGAAGGAACTATAAACTTGAATTGGTTCATGCATGTTTTGCATCATTGGTAATCCACAATAATTGATCAAGGGTATTCGTGTTTTTCAAATTTAATGAAAAGATAGATATCCAAATTACTCTCGTTCTTAGCAAACAGCTTTAATTTGGATACCGTATCTTCAATTGAATTTAAAACACATCGTAATTGTGTACTTTTGAACATTCCATTGATTTTCTTGGAATTGATCAAAGGCGATTATCGTGAATTACATTCCTTTCAATGATATGCTTTCCTTTGAGGAATATTGATAAAAGCTTTTGCACAAGGCCAAAACCCTTGTAAAAGCTCTTATCCCTATTAATCACAAGTAAGCATAAAATTGAAAGGATTTATGCTTTATTTTTCAAATTCTTTCTTCTGATTCTGTCTTTTCATTTGAAACAGGTTAAAAACAAGTAGAGAAGAGAAGTCTTTTTGTGGATAATCGCGGTGGGAGGTTCCTTTATCCGATCATAAGCAAGATTAAAAAATCAAGATGTACACGCTCGAATCATCAATGTCAAAGCGCAGCTTGCCTAGGTTGAGAGTGGTCAGGTGTTCGAGAAAGTCAGCCATACAGAAGTTGAGACACACACATTAGAGCTTTCATTCATTTCGCTCAATCGAGGGACCTTAAAAGCAGATCATACAAATCATCGGGGTGGAAACATAAAACCGCAATGAGCCCTAATTAGCATCACAAAGGAACCTAGTTGGCCCTCCATATTATTGATGCTTTGCTTATACTCACCACCTCGAGACTCGAGATCTGCAAGCTTAAGAAGAAGGCGTTTACATTCCCCTTTAAGATCGGCAACCTTGGTCCCGTGATCTTCGGCGGCTATTTCCAGGTCCCGAACTAGTCCTCTCCCATGGGCTATATCCGCGGTAATGCTGTCAAGCCTTTCTTCCTGCCACTCACATTGAAACTTCAACACGACATTACGACGGTCGTGTTCATAGGTGGTCAGGGATAAGGCCAAGCGCTCCACCAAATTTCCCCTCTCGCGAAGCAACATCGAGACTCGCTTGTTGGCGAACTCAACAGCTTTTCTGTGACTATCGGCCACAAGGTTGGCCAACACCAAGCAGTTCGACCGATCCTCATAGCGAGCTCACAAAACGTGAGCCACGGTAGCTTTTCGATGAGCGACACGGTAAGTCTCTAAAAAGTTTATAAAGAGGGTTGGGAAGATTCTATATTCCCTCTCTAAATTAGTGCCCTCGATGGAGGTGGTGTCTATTTCCACGAGCAAAATACGGATTTCATCTTCAGTTTCTGGGTGATCGGCTATATGAGCATAGCCTCGACCGAGGAGGTTATAGAGTTTTTCCCACTGGGCCAAAATTTCGGCCGAGAAAGCGCGAATAGGAGAGGAGGTCATTTTCGTTGGAGTGAGGGAGAAGAAGATGAGTGTGGTAGAGTGATTAAAATACGAAAAGGCAATTATGTAAGAGTGTTAATCTTCACTGCATTAACTCCTCCTTTTATAGCAACTCGAGAATGAAGAAAGGCATAGCAATAATGCTCGTGGAGCCAAGTTAATTGGGTAAAGCAATGGTGGCTCTTTCGGTGAACCATCAGATCTGTCCCAGTCCGCGATTTCAGGCTTGATAAACCTAAAAAAGTTGTAAAAAGATATGTCGGTGTCACCATATTAAAATTGAACGGGAGTTAAGCGCAACTATCGAAAAAAGTTGCGAAAGGATTTGGCGGTCCCATCATATTAAAAAACTGAGCGGGAGGCGAGCGTAGTTCCACCTTTTTGAAAATAAGTGGGAGACAGACATGGATATCGAGAAAAGGAAATCGATTTGGTGTCCCTCCACGTTGAAAAGAAGAAAGAAGACGACAAAGCGGGAAATACGAAATCTTGGGAGCAACGCTTGCCTGATGATCTTCATCCATGTTTAAAGAACGTTTCATGGGCATACAGAACCACTCAAAAGAAATTTTAGAGAGAGTGAGCATACATGAGAGAGTAGAGAACCCTGAGTGAGCAAAAATTGATCGAACATTTTTCGATCCAACATGTTTGAGGGTTACCATCAGTTGCTAGAGGCGACTGATCCAAAAATCTCAGAAAATGAACTACTGAGAGATCTCGAAGATTCTAGGATGGCGTCTGGTACCAGAACCACAGAACCCAACCCTTTCGGCAACAAAGTTCAGGATCTCAGCAGCGACGACAACAGCAGCAGCGATGGTCAATCCCGGAAAAGGAAACGTCGCCAGTGCCACACTCAGAATGAAATCCAAGAGCTTGAAGCTTTCTTTAGTGAATGCCCTCTCCCGAACATGAAACAAAGAAATGAATTGGGCCAGAAGCTAGGGATGAAACCTTTGAGGGTCAAGTTTTGGTTTCAAAATAAGCGAGCCAAATTGAGGGCTCAACACAGACGTCAAGAACTTGCGATTCTAAAGGAGGAAAACGAAAAGCTTCGAGCGGAGAACATGAGGTATAAGAAAGCTCCCCGCACTATTGCTTGCCTTAATTGCGGTGGCCCTATCACTCTCGGCGAAATGTTCCTTGATAAGCCTTATATGAGGATTGAAAATGCTCATTCACCACCCCACTCCCTCGAACCATCTTCGATACAATCGGATTTTGTTGGAGATATGCATGAACAAATCAATTCTACGAAGTCAATACCGATGCCTTCTAAAGGATGTGATATGCGTCACCATGATTGGAGTTTCCTTAACGATGAGCTTACTATCACGACCGACCAATCCAAAGCTGATGAATTCCCTCCACAACAATTTCCGACTCGATCAAATCCTACTGGAAATAGGCCAGAGAGCAATAGCCAAGTTGTCAACACTGTTCCGGGTCGCAAGAAGACGAGGGTCAATTGGTCCCCCGAGCTTCATCTCAAGTTCCTTAGTGCGGTTCAGCAACTAGGGATCAACTCAGCATATCCAACGCGCATACTTGAGATCATGAACATACCAGGACTCACTAAAGATGGAGTCGCGAGTCACCTCAAGAGCTACAGAAGGGCGCTAAGACAGCGCCACACAGCACTGAACCTGAAAGAATTCAACTTGTGCCTAAACACTAGGCATGGCTATAACTACAATGCCCCTGAAGTAAGAAATACCCTGCCGAATCTAGGCACCGACCAAGCTGGTAGCAGCACCATCGACTACTTGGGCGCTAATCAGAATATTCCCCCGAATCATCTCAGCACCCCTCAAGAGTATATGCCACAAGTGCAGCAGGTACGAACTCCTTGGTTTGAGCAGCAACTTTTCGCTAGTGCTCTTCCTATCCCCGATCAACATATTGCGCCTAGTGTTCAAAGATCTGCCCGGCTTGGGCATATGATTTCGGAAGATCAAGCGGGCGGATGCTCTGAGGATTTTTGTTTCTTCCATTCCCAAATGGAAGGTGCTTTTGATAGTGAACCGATCAATCATCCTCTTATAATCTCGAGCAACGACGAAGGTTCTAGCTCGAAGAATCAGATCGCTCACAACAGAAACAGGAATCCTTCAACGCCAAGCGATGATGGTCAACCCGAATATCAGTTGCTCGAAGAATCAAAAGATTTCCTTGATGAGGAGCTCCATATCTGGATCGATCAGTTTAAAACTGATGGACTTATGAAGTTATGATCCAAAATGACGATTATATGTCTGATTCATGGTGTAACTGGCTGATCACCGAGAATCCTCAAGGGAACTAGGCACATGTGACTGGATGTATCATTAATCTTTCTGTCATAAAGTCTTCCATGCAAGATAATCTTCCTTAATGCCTAGAGTTAATCTGGGGCAGCGATCAGTACTACCTGCAAGCATCATCATGCTTGAGTGCGACAATCCCTTGTTAGATTAGAGTCGAGGCGAATCAATTGAACGCCACGAAGAAAAACATTTAAAGGCTTCACATAGGAAAATGCGAGCAAAAGCCCGAGCGAGCTCAAAGACGGTTAGCTCTGTATCGTTCTAAGGGACCTTTAGTCGTTATGAACTCTAAATTGAGCTTGTTTCATTCTCGATGGGGGTTGCTAACTGCTTCAAGAATTTTATAACAAAAAACGAACCAGTTAGGGACGCCAATAGTGCTGTGTCCTGGTAGTCAGTGAAATGGAAGTGGTACGAAACGTCAGGAGTTCGATCTCGGGATTGAAAAATCATTTTATCAGTTGGTCTATCACCCGATGAAGTTCAAAGAGATTCGACGCAGATGACTATAGAACTTGGGGCAATTCGAAAATCATCGATTCATTTTCATCAAGCGGCGAAGTTGGTATTGTAAAATGTGAAGCATGCAAATGACAAATCCGAAGCAGAAGGAGATGAATCATGATTCGCTTATCCAAGGTCGGGATTTCAACCTTCGACTAAAGCCAAATCTAGGATGAGTTTTTGATCTTGCCCACTCGACAAAACCTATCTCCACTGAAAATGGGGGCAAACCATTCCTACATCCGGAAAGCATGTCGAAGCCGAAGACATCAAATTCATCGTTTAATCCGTGGGGCAAGTCCCTGAAGCGATAGTTATCATCCGCAGAGCGTAATGGAATCCATCCTTTCAATGTAAAACGCATTTGGCCGCGGAGCCACCCATTTGGTAAAAAGAACGTATCGTTCCTAAATGATTTTCAATCAGATGCGGGGATAATGTTCTCTCATTTTCCTCTCAGGTGATGAACAGAGACGAGGCACCCAAGAAGCCATGCATTCAAATAACATAACAGTGCATGAAACACGCCCAAAAAGATGAATGAATCTCCTCCGACGTAAATCCTCGAGGTGGATTCGTTGCCCAACCAGACGAAGAAATCATGGCCACAAGCTTGAGGGCCCGCTTCTACAATCTGCACATTGGCATGCAGAATGGAATTCAAATCAAGAGTAAAGTAGTATCGTCCCAATTTGTTTTGAATTTGGAAACCCAAAATAATACTTAATATTTATCCTTGGCAGGAGCTCGCCATCAGGGCAGACATGTAAGTTTCATTTTTCTCCAAAAACCAAGAAGTCGAAAGAACTTTAGAACACCTAACAATCTTGTGTTACTATGTGAAGTGCAGATTTTCACAACCCTTGTACACTCGTTGGAGCATATGACCAAGGGTAAGATGTATCGTTCCAATTTTTGTAAAGTTTTAGAATATACGATGACATATCCCTTTTATATTTCCAGGATCTCCAGCCTCGATGGGCAGGTAAGTATCCCTTTTTCCAATTCATTGGAGATTAAAAACTTTCAGAATTAATTCGATTCTCACATCTAAAAAGACATAGAATTCTTACTTCATTGACATTCATGTTTTAAAACATGAGATTGTCTGAACATGAATTACACATGTATGGTGCATCACAAAATCCCTTTGAAGGATAAATCTTGATGAAATGAAATGAATTTTTCCAACAAGAGTCGTTTGAACTGTTCAAAAGGGTATTTTCTCATAAGAGAAGCGAGCCTAATCCAAACACGTCCCATACACACTTGAGAGATGAGGAGATTGGAAATGATAGCGAAACCTTAACCTATGGATATAAGGGTCATTCGCAACGATTACATGGATCGAGATGACAGAGGCATTTATTTCTTCATTCCAAACACTACAGATGCCCATTGAGAACCCCATTGAACGGCGATTTTCATTCTCAACCCTGTCAAGAACCACCCCACATTGGGGCAAATGAAGGTTAGTCCAACAGTATCAGAAAGTAAACGGTTTGAAATTTTCTTGCTCGGACTAACATAAATCTTTGTGTGTTGTTTATATGATAATCCAAGTGTCATAGGATGACGAGAATAATTCATTTCTCTATCCTACACACTGTTATCCTTTGCACGACCAAGTTGAGCCAGCAAATTCATTTCATCAACCTATTGGTGATCATTGCATATTCCAAAGCAAAGGCAACATCACTCTAGGAATGGAAGCGTGCCAAAGTTTAAGTTGCATATCTAGCATGATTGCCGAAAATCCTAGCTCCAAAAGAAAAGAAAAACACGGGATTAAAAAAAGGGGGAAAAGAAAAATCCCTAGACATCAAGAAAAAGCAAAGTGCATGGTAAAAAGCAAGGCTGATGTCTATTCAAAATATCCCCAGTAAAGTCTAGATATACGATGAAAAGACCCTGCAAAGGAGTCAGATCAAGATGACTACTCTCCAAATGATGTCGTGCTCAAATTGCAAACACACAAACAGACGGTCTCTTAATGTAACAAGAGACGCTTTTAAACATCCTTGTGCGCTCTAAAAGAGGAGTGTACACTTCAAGAAATGGAGATGTTCTTCGAAGGACATGTGGCAAATTTGCAATGATCACCAATGCCAAACCCTTCACAATTTCTGGGCAAAAAATAAGCCTTTTTCGGTCCCAAATCCTTCCAATGTTACAACCCTGAAGCAGTCTTATCTGACTAAGACACTTGGGTTAATGTATAACTTAGCTCAAAGAAGTACGAGCAAGACTATTTCTTTCTCATTTTACAGGGTTCTTGACTTGTAAACCCGGAGCAGATAGTGAAAAATTTCGTTCAACGGCCTTGACTCAAAAGTGAGTCCCCCTTGGAAACCGATATCCAAGCCTAACACTACGGTCCCGTGAAAAACCTCCTGATCGGTCGAAATGTATGCGTTGCGAATGATCCTGAAACCCAGGCACAGGTCGGTAGGAAATTGAGCACTTTCCCTATTAAAGATCATTATCACAGAGCAGTGAGGAGCCTTCTTGGATGAGAAATACTCCAATGGATGTTTTGAGCAAACTCTTTTTGAAATTTTCAAATTGTTTGATCTAGAGTTTCCGTGCAAGGAATTTATGATCACATCTGTATATGGTAGGAATGTTTTGGATAACCTCCAGCAATCAAAATGCACATTTCATGACTAAAACTTAAGTCGTAGAATTTTGTCAGTTAGACAATTATTGTCTTCCCAAAGATTACTAATATCTTCTTGGCGAGGAAAATTTTTTCAGGTCTAAGCTTTCTGCAGGACTTTTGGCCGCCCCAAAGACTGGGTGCGTCATCCTTAGGTGAAGCCTTTTAGTAGGCAAATCTTTTCTAAGATCGATCCACAGAATGATCGAGTCTCCGACTAGCCCCGAAGAGCGGGTACGTCATCCTTTGATTCATATCAATTTGAAATCTCATAAATGGTAGAAACCGCCTGAAGGGTCAACTCAATGGTAGAAACCGCCTGAAGGGTCAATCAATGGTAGAAACCGCCTGAAGGGTCAACACAATGGTAGAAACCGCCTGAAGGGTCAATGTATGGTAGAAACCGCCTGAAGGGTCAACCAATGGTAGAAATCGCTTGAAGGGTCAAAACAATGTAGAAACCGCCTGAAGGGTCAATGTATGGTAGAAACCGCCTGAAGGGTCAACCAATGGTAGAAACCGCATGAAGGGTCAATGAATGGTAGAAACCGCCTGAAGGGTCAAAGGACTAGTAGAGACCGCCTGAAGGATCAACCCAATGGTCCGATCCACCATACGGATCAAAACCTTGATGAATCCCGAACGCGGGAGGATTCGTTTTCCCTAATAAGCCTTACATTAGGCAAGCCATTTCTAGTTTAGTCCACCACACGGATCAAAACCCTTGGCAAATTCCCAAATGTGGGATGCGTCTTCCTTAGGTTCCTATCAGTTAGGAATCCCATTATGGTTTGACCTACCATACAGGTCAGAGCTTAACATCCCCAGGACACTTCGATGACAAGTCCTTAGGAATCTACTTGAACCCATCAGACACAGAAAATGCCGCAAGCATTCGACAGGTAAGGGGCAGGGAAGTCTATCTACTCCTTAACTTTCTTACATCGTATCAGGGAATTGAATGAGCACATCTCTTTTAAGGAAAAGCACACATTGATTTTAAGGAAAAGCACACATTGATGGGCATGAAAATTGGATGTCATGATTTCTTTTCTTTTCCCAGTCGAGTCGATCGGAACACAGGTGTCACCTTGTCTTTGAGAGAAACCTCTGACGAAATTCCTCTCAAAGAGGGGGCAGCTGTTGACACCTGATTTTTGATCAGTCTTTCATAGTTTATTTTTTAAAAATTCATAAAAAAATCTATAAAAAGTTAAAAAAAATTAAAAAATCATCTTTGGTAGCCTTGACCAAGCTAAAGGAACCATTTTTGATAAAAAAAAAATAATTTGTCATATTTTTTATTATTTTCCAAAAATAGAAAAATACATGAAAAATGAAGAAAAATAGCGTTCGATGTCGTAAAAATATAGAAAAATAGTCAATATTTTTATTTTAATTTCCTTTTCATTTTGAACTCATAAATAGTCAAAATTCAAGTTCAATTGCATGTGTTTCTTCACGACGCATAGAGTTGAATTTGGCAAAAAAAATGTCATTCTAGTATTTTAATTTGTAAATTTCTACATATTTTTTAGTCTTGACGTCCAATTAGATCGACCACCATCTACAACAAATTCCCCTTGCTGAATATTTTCGTTTTTGTTTCACATGATTTCATGGTGTAAAACGCCGAGTGGATCCCCAAATATAATCGGGTCGGCATGAGCTCGATAGCTCGTCCAAGACCAAACCAGGGCACGGCGAACCCCATGTGAGTACTCTCGAACTCCTTCGATGCTTCCTAATGCTTTCTTAGGTTAGATCGTGTGTAGAATGGCTAGGACAGCTAAATCATTCTTGAGCTGTGATTGATAAATAGGGCCTTACTAGGAATGCCATGTGATTTATTTGCATATCTAGATTCCTTGAGTTGCGCATTTTATTACTGATTGTGATTGTTAGGATAATCACTCCTATCTGCATGAATTCTAGATTTAGGGTTCATACCTTACTCATCCGCATGAATCTCAGGCTAGAAAATTCAGTCAACTTAGGTACCGAAAGGGCGTCAAATCTGACAGTTGGTGTAACTAAGTCCCCGAAACCATTTCTCTGGTTCTCGCAGAATTGAATAGAAACTCCCAACTATTCGATTGGGATGGTCCAATCACACCCTAAAAAAATGATTGGTGGCGACTCCATGGCATGCACACTTAGCACATGTCACTAGAGATCACTAGTCGATCACGCATACCTCCGTTGCGATTTGGGTAATGGGCCTTGGGAGAGGCCCGCGTTCGACCAGACAGGACGGCCCATTAGCCCTCGAGAGCCCGACAACCTCAAGAGGTCGCGACAATAACACTATGTTGATGTATGATCATTTTTTTATTTATTATTACGCGTCAAATAATAGCTATAGTCAAGTTAAGGATGACTGCAAATGTTTTGCGCGGCGATCAAATTGGTAGTTAGGCATTTTTGTCATATTATGCACATTTCTATTTGACGAATTGACGAAAACTCCTACCTATTGAATATATAATCCTTTGTTGAAGTACCCTAATTTTTTATTTATTAGTTATCTTGAAATATTAAGCATTGTCAATCCAAGTATCGATCAAATAGGTAGTTAGTTAATTTCACCTTCTTAAAGTCATTTCTACTCGAAGAACCTTAGGAAAATTGTGGCTTTTGTATAGATAACACTATGTTGATGTATGATCATTTTTTTATTTGTTATTACGCTTCCAAAAATCGCTAGAGTCCAGTTAAGGATCATTGCAAATGTTTTGCGCGGCGATCAAATAGGTAGTTAGGCATTTTTGTCTTATTATGCACATTTCTGTTTGACGAATTGACGAAAACTCCTACCTATTGAATATATAATCCTTTGTTGAAGTACCCTAATATTTTATTTATTAGTTATCTTGAAATATTATGCATTGTCAATCCATGTAACGATCAAATAGGTATTTAGTTAATTTGACATCTTAAAGTCATTTCTACTCGAAGAACTTTTGGAAAATTGTGACTTTTGTATAGATATTACGATGTTGATGTAAGTTCATTTTTTTATTTATTATTACGCTTCAAATAATAGCTAGAGTCAAGTTAAGGATCACTGCAAATGGTTTGCGCGGCGATCAAAAGGTAGTTGGGCCTTTTTTGTCATATTATGCTCATTTCTGTTTGACGGAATTCCGAAAACTCATACCTATTGAATATATAATCCTTTGTTGAAGTACCCTAACTTTTTATTTATTAGTTATCTTGAAATATTAAGCATTGTCAATTCAAGTATCGATCAAATAGGTAGTTAGTTAATTTCACCTTCTTAAAGTCATTTCTACTCGAAGAACATAGGAAATTGCGAATTTTGTATAGATAACACTATGTGGATATATGATCATTTTTTATTTGTTATTACGGTTCAAAAAATCGCTAGAGTCCAGTTAAGGATAACAGCAAATGTTTTGCGCGGCGATCAAATAGGTAGTTAGGCATTTTTTGTCATATTATGCTCATTTCTGTTTGACGAATTGCCGAAAACTCCTACCTATTGAATATATAATCCTTTGTTGAAGTACCCTAATTTTTTATTTATTAGTTATCTTGAAATATTAAGCATTGTCAATCCAAGTATCGAACAAATTGGTAGTTAGTTAATTTCACCTTCTTAAAGTCATTTCTACTCGAAGAACCTTAGGAAAATTGCGAATTTTGTATAGATAACACTATGTTGATATATGATTATTTTTTTATTTGTTATTACGGTTCAAAAAATTTCTAGAGTCCAGTTAGGGATCATTGCAAATGTTTTGCGCTGCGATCAAATAGGTAGTTAGGCATTTTTATCATATTATGCACATTTCTGTTTGACGAATTGACGAAAACTCCTACCTATTGAATATATATTCCTCTGTTGAAGTACGCTAATTTTTTATTTATTATTTATCTTGAAATATTTAAGCATTGTCAATCCATGTATCGATCAAATATGTAGTTAGTTTATTTCACCTTCTTAAAGTCATTTCTACTCGAAGAACCTTAGGAAAATTATGTCTTTTGTATAGATAACACTATGTTGATGTATGATCATTTTTTTATTTATTATTACCCATCAAATAATAGCTAGAGTCAAGTTAAGGATCACTGCAAATGTTTTGCGCGGCGATCAAATAGGTAGTTAGACATTTTTTGTCTTATTATGCTCATTTCTGTTTGACAAATTGCCGAAAACTCGTACTATTGAATATATAATCCTTTGTTGAAGTACCCCTAATTTTTTATTTATTAGTTATCTTGAAATATTAAGCATTGTCAATCAAGTATCGATCAAATAGGTAGTTAGTTAATTTCACCTTCTTAAAGTCATTTCTACTCGAAGAACCTTAGGAAAATTGCGAATTTTGTATAGATAACACTATGTTGATATATGATCATTTTTTTATTTTTTATTACAGTTCAAAAAATTTCTAGAGTCCAGTTAGGGATCATTGCAAATGTTTTGCGCGGCGATCAAATAGGTAGTTAGGCATTTTTGTCATATTATGCACATTTCTGTTTGACGAATTGACGAAAACACCTACCTATTGAATATATAATCCTTTGTTGAAGCACCCTAATTTTTTATTTATTATTTATCCTCAAATATTAAGCATTGTCAATCCATGTATCGATCAAATAGGTAGTTAGTTAATTTGACCTCTTAAAGTCATTTCTACTCGAATAACTTTAGGAAAATTGCGACTTTTGTATAGATATTACGATGTTGATGTTCGATCATTTTTTTATTTAATATTACGCTTCAAATAATAGCTAGAGTCAAGTTAAGGATCACTACAAATGGTTTGCGCGGCGATCAAATAGGTAGTTGGGCATTTTTTGTCATATTATGCTCATTTCTATTTGACAATTGCCGAAAACTCGTACCTATTGAATATATAATCCTTTGTTGAAGTACCCTAATTTTTTATTTATTAGTTATCTTGAAATATTAAGCATTGTCAATCCAAGTATCGATCAAATAGGTAGTTAGTTAATTTCACCTTCTTAAAGTCATTTCTACTCGAAGAACCTTAGGAAAATTGCGATTTTTGTATAGATAACACTATGTTGATATATGATCATTTTTTTATTTGTTATTACGGTCAAAAAATTTCTAGAGTCCAGTTAGGGATCATTGCAAATGTTTTGCGCGGCGATCAAATAGGTAGTTAGGCATTTTTATCATATAATGCACATTTCTGTTTGACGAATTGACGAAAACTCCTACCTATTGAATATATATTCCTCTGTTGAAGTACCCTAATTTTTTATTTATTAGTTATCTTGAAATATTAAGCATTGTCAATCCATGTATCGATCAAATAGGTAGTTAGTTAATTTGACCATCTTAAAGTCATTTCTACTCGAAGAACCTTAGGAAAATTGCGACTTTTGTATAGATAACACTATGTTGATGTATGATCATTTTTTTATTTATTATTACGCTCCAAATAATAGTTAGAGTCAAGTTATGGATTACTGCAAATGTTTTTCGCGGCGATCAAATAGGTAGTTAGGCATTTTTTGTCATATTATGCACATTTCTGTTTGACGAATTGACGAAAAATCCTACCCATTGAATATATAATCCTTTGTTGAAGTACCCTAATTTTTTATTTATTAGTTATCTTGAAATATTAAGCATTGTCAATCCATGTATCGATCAAATAGGTAGTTAGTTAATTTGACCTTCTTAAAGTCATTTCTACTCGAAGAACTTTAGGAAAAATGCAACTTTTGTATAGATGTTACGATGTTGATGTACGATCATTTTTTTATTTATTATGACGCGTCAAATAATAGCTAGAGTCAAGTTAAGGATCACTGCAAATGGTTTGCGCGGTGATGAAATAGGTAGTTGGGCATTGTTTTGCCATATTATGCTCATTTCTATTTGACGAATTGCCGAAAACTCCTACCTATTGAATATATAATCTTTTGTTGAAGTACCCAAATTTTTTATTTATTAGTTATCTTGAAATATTAAGCATTGTCAATCCAAGTATCGATCAAATATGTAGTTAGTTAATTTCACCTTCTTAAAGTCATTTCTACTCGAAAAACCTTAGGAAAATTATGACTTTTGTATAGATAACACTATGTTGATGTATGATCATTTTTTAATTTGTTATTACGCTTCTAATAATAGCTAGAGTCAAGTTAATGATCACTGCAAATGTTTTGTGCGGCGATCAAATAGGTAGTTGGGCATTTTTGTCATATTATGCTCATTTCTATTTGACGAATTGCCGAAAACTCCTACCTGTTGAATATATAATCCTTTGTTAAAGTATCCTAATTTTTTATTTGTTAGTTATCTTGAAATTTTAAGCATTGTCAATCCATGTATCATCAAATAGGTTGTTAGTTAATTTTACCTTCGTAAAGTCATTTCTAATCGAAGAACCTTAGGAAAATAGTGACTTTTGTATAGATAACACTAAGTTGATGTATGATCATTTTTTTATTTAGTATGACGGTTCAAATAATAGCTATAGGCAAGTTAAGGATCACTGCAAATGTTTTGCGCGGCGATCAAATAGGTAATTAGGCATTTTTTGTCATATTATACGCATTTCTGTTTGTCGAATTGCCGAAAACTCCAACTACTGAATTTATAATCCTTTGTTGAAGTACCCTAATTTTTTATTTATTAGTTATCTTGAAATATTAAGCATTGTCAGTCTAAGTATCGATCAAATAGGTAGTTACTTAATTTTACCTTCTGGAAGTCATTTTTACTCGAAGAACCTTAGGAAAATTTGGACTTTTGTATAGATAACACTATGTTTATGTATGATCATTTTTTTATTTGTTATTATGCTTCAAAAAATCGCTAGAGTCCAGTGAAGGATCATTGCAAATGTTTTGCGCGGCGATCAAATAGGTAGTTAGCCATTTTTGTCATATTATGCACATTTCTATTTGACGAATTGACGAAAACTCCTACCTATTGAATATATAATCCTTTGTTGCAGTACCCTAGTTTTTTATTTATTAGTTATCTTGAAATATTAAGCATTGTCAATCCATGTATCGATCAAATAGGTAGTTAGTTAATTTGACCATCTTAAAGTCATTTCTACTCGAAGAACTTTAGGAAAATGGTTTGCGCGGCGATCATTTTTTTTTTTATTATTACGCTTCAAATAATATTTAGAGTCAAGTTAAGGATCACTGCAAATGGTTTGCGCGGCGATCAAGTAGGTAGTTTGGCATTTTTTGTCATATTATGGTCTTTTCTGTTTGACGAATTGCCGAAAACTCCTACCTATTGAATATAAAATCCTTTGTTAAAGTATCCTAATTTTTTATTTGTTAGTTATCTTGAAATTTTAAGCATTGTCAATCCATGTATCGATCAAATAGGTAGTTAGTTAATTTTACCTTCGTAAAGTTATTTCTACTCGAAGAAACTTAGGAAAATTGTAACTTTTCTATAGATAACACTATGTTGATGTATGATCATTTTTTTATTTATTATTACTGTTCAAATAATAGCTATAGTCAAGTTAAGGATCACTACAAATGTTTTGCGCGACGATCAAATCGGTAATTAGGCATTTTTTGTCATATTATGCGCATTTCTATTTGACGAATTGCCGAAAACTCCTACCTATTGAATATATAATCCTTTGTTGAAGTACCCTAATTTTTTATATATTAGTTATCTTGAAATATTAAGCATTGTCAGTCCAAGTATCGATCAAATAGGTAGTTAGCTAATTTCACCTTCTCAAATTCATTTCAACTCGAAGAACCTTAGGAAAATTGTGAATTTTGTATCGATAACGCTATGTTGATATATGATCATTTTTTTATTTGTTATTACGGTCAACAAAATCGCTAGAGTCCAGTTAAGGATCATTGCAAATGTTTTGCGCGGCGATCAAATAGGTAGTTTGGCATTTTTATGATATTATGCACATTTCTGTTTGACGAATTGACGAAAACTCCTACCTATTGAATATATATTCCTTTGTTGAAGTACCCTAATTTTTTATTTATTAGCTATCTTGAAATATTAAGCATTCTCAATCCAAGTATCGATCAGATAGGTAGTTAGTTAATTTCACCTTCTTAAATTCATTTCTACTCGAAGCACCTTCGGAAAATTGCGAATTTTTAATTGTTATTACGGTTAAAAAAATTTCTAGAGTCCAGTTAGGGATCATTGCAAATGTTTTGCGCGGCGATCAAATAGGTAGTTAGGCATTTTTATCATATTTTGCACATTTCTGTTTGACGAATTGACGAAAACTCCTACCTATTGAATATATATTCCTCTGTTGAAGTACCCTAATTTTTTATATATTAGTTATCTTGAAATATTAAGCATTGTCAATCCATGTAGAGATCAAATAGGTAGTTAGTTAATTTGACCATCTTAAAGTCATTTCTACTCGAAGAACCTTAGGAAAATTGCGACTTTTGTATAGATAACACTATGTTGATGTATGATCATTTTTTTATTTATTATTACGCTCCAAATAATAGTTAGAGTCAAGTTAAGGATTACTACAAATGTTTTTCGCGGCGATCAAATAGGTAGTCAGGCATTTTTTGTCATATTATGCGCATTTCTATGTGACGAATTGCCGAAAAGTCATACCTATTGATTATATAATCCTTTGTTGAAGTACCCTAATTTTTTATTTATTAGTTATCTTGAAATATTAAGCATTGTCAATCCAAGTATCGATCAAATATGTAGTTAGTTAATTTCACCTTCTTAAAGTCATTTCTACTCGAAGAACGTTAGGAAAATTGCGAATTTTGTATAGATAACACTATGTTGATATATGATCTTTTTTTTATTTGTTATTACGGTTCAAAAAATTTCTAGAGTCCAGTTTGGGATCATTGCAAATGTTTTGCGCGGCGATCAAATAGGTAGTTAGGCATTTTTATCCTATTATGCACATTTCTGTTTGACGAATTGACGAAAACTCCTACCTATTGAATATATATTCCTCTGTTGAAGTACCATAATTTTTTATTTATTAGTTATCTTGAAATATTAAGCATTGTCAATCCATGTATCGATCAAATAGGTAGTTAGTTAATTTGACCATCTTAAAGTCATTTCTACTCGAAGAACCTTAGGAAAATTGCGACTTTTGTATAGATAACACTATGTTGATGTATGATCATTTTTTTATTTATTATTACGCTTCAAATAATAGCTAAAGTCAAGTTGAGGATCACTGCAAATGTTTTGCGCGGCGATCAAATAGGTGGTTAGGCATTTTTTGTCATATTATGCATATTTCTGTTTGACAAATTGCCGAAAACTCCCACCTATTGAATATATAATCCTTTGTTAAAGTATCCTAATTTTTTGTTTGTAAGTTATCTTGAAATATTAAGCATTGTCAGTCCAAGTATCGATCAAATTGGTAGTTAGTTAATTTTACCTTCTTAAAGTCATTTCAACTCGAAGAACCTTAGGAAAATTGCGACTTTTGTATAGATAACACTATGTTGATGTATGATCATTTTTTTATTTGTTATTACGCTTCAAAAAATCGCTAGAGTCCAGTTATGGATTATTGCAAATGTTTTGCGCGGCGATCAAATAGGTAGTTAGGCATTTTTTGTCATATTATGCTCATTTCTGTTTGACGAATTGCCGAAAACTCCTTCCTATTGAATATATAATCCTTTGTTGAAGTACCCTAATTTTTTATTTATTAGTTATCTTGAAATATTAAGCATTGTCAATCCAAGTATCGATCAAATATGTAGTTAGTCAATTTCACCTTCTCAAATTCATTTCTACTCGAAGAACCTTAGGCAAATTGCGAATTTTGTATCGATAACGCTATGTTGATATATGATCATTTTTTTATTTGTTAGAGTCCAGTTAAGGATCATTGCAAATGTTTTGCGCGGCGATCAAATAGGTAGTTTGTCATTTTTTTCATATTATGCACATTTCTGTTTGACGAATTGACGAAAACTCCTACCTATTGAATAAATTTTCCTTTGTTGAAGTACCCTAATTTTTTATTTATTAGCTATCTTGAAATATTAAGCATTGTCAATCCAAGTATCGATCAAATAGGTAGTTAGTTAATTTCACCCTTTTAAAGTCATTTCTACTCGAAGACCGTTAGGAAAATTGCGAATTTTGTATAGATAACACTATGTTGATATATAATCTTTTTTTTAATTGTTATTACGGTTCAAAAAATTTCTAGAGTCCAGTTAGGGATCATTGCAAATGTTTTGCGCGGCGATCAAATAGGTAGTTTGGCATTTTTATCATATTATGCACATTTCTGTTTGACGAATTGACGAAAACTCATACCTATTGAATATATATTCCTCTGTTGAAGTACCCTAATTTTTTATTTATTAGTTATCTTGGAATATTAAGCATTGTCAATCCATGTATCGATCAAATTGGTAGTTAGTTAATTTGACCATCTTAAAGTCATTTCTACTCGAAGAACCTTAGGAAAATTGCGACTTTTGTATAGATAACACTATGTTGAAGTTATGATCATTTTTTTTATTTATAATTACGCTCCAAATAATAGTTAGAGTCAAGTTAAGGATTACTGCAAATATTTTTCGCGGCGATCAAATAGGTAGTTAGGCATTTTTTGTCATATTATGCGCATTTCTATGTGACGAATTGCCGAAAACTCATAACTATTGAATACATAATCCTTTGTTGAAGTACCCTAATTTTTTGTTTGTAAGTTATCTTGAAATATTAAGCATTGTCAGTCCAAGTATCGATCAAATTGGTAGTTAGTTAATTTTACCTTCTTAAAGTCATTTCTACTCGAAGAACTTTAGGAAAATTGCGACTTTTGTATAGATATTACGATGTTGATGTACGATCATTTTTTTATTTATTATTACGCGTCAAATAATAGCTAGAGTCAAGTTAAGGATCACTGCAAATGGTTTGCGCGGCGATGAAATAGGTAGTTGGGCATTTTTTTGTCATATTATGCTCATTTCTGTTTGACGAATTGCCGAAAACTCCTACCTATTGAATATATAATCCTTTGTTGAAATACCCTAATTTTTTATTTATTAGTTATCGAGAAATATTAAGCATTGTCAATCCATGTATCGATCAAATAGGTAGTTAGTTAATTTGACCTTCTTAAAGTCATTTCTACTCGAAGAACTTTAGGAAAATTGCGACTTTTGTTTAGATATTACGATGTTGATGTACGATCATTTTTTTATTTATTATTACGCTTCAAATAATACTTAGAGTCAAGTTAAGGATCACTGCAAATGGTTTGCGCGGCGATCAAGTAGGTAGTTTGGCATTTTTTGTCATATTATGCTCATTTCTGTTTGACAAATTGCCGAAAACTCCTACCTATTGAATATATAATCCTTTGTTGAAGTACCCTAATTTTTTATTTAATAGTTATCTTGAAATATTAAGCATTGTCAATCCATGTATCGATCAAATAGGTAGTTAGTTAATTTGACCTTTTTAAAGTCATTTCTACTCAGAGAACTTTAGGAAAATTGCGACTTTTGTATAGATATTACGATGTTGATGCACAATCACTTTTTTATTTATTACTACGATTCAAATAATATTTAGAGTCCAGTTAAGGATCACTGCAAATGGTTTGCGCGGCGATCAAATAGGTAGTTAGGCATTTTTATCCTATTATGCACATTTCTGTTTGACGAATTGACGAAAACTCCTACCTATTGAATATATATTCCTCTGTTGAAGTACCATAATTTTTTATTTATTAGTTATCTTGAAATATTAAGCATTGTCAATCCATGTATCGATCAAATAGGTAGTTAGTTAATTTGACCATCTTAAAGTCATTTCTACTCGAAGAACCTTAGGAAAATTGCGACTTTTGTATAGATAACACTATGTTGATGTATGATCATTTTTTTATTTATTATTACGCTTCAAATAATAGCTAAAGTCAAGTTGAGGATCACTGCAAATGTTTTGCGCGGCGATCAAATAGGTGGTTAGGCATTTTTTGTCATATTATGCATATTTCTGTTTGACAAATTGCCGAAAACTCCCACCTATTGAATATATAATCCTTTGTTAAAGTATCCTAATTTTTTGTTTGTAAGTTATCTTGAAATATTAAGCATTGTCAGTCCAAGTATCGATCAAATTGGTAGTTAGTTAATTTTACCTTCTTAAAGTCATTTCAACTCGAAGAACCTTAGGAAAATTGCGACTTTTGTATAGATAACACTATGTTGATGTATGATCATTTTTTTATTTGTTATTACGCTTCAAAAAATCGCTAGAGTCCAGTTATGGATTATTGCAAATGTTTTGCGCGGCGATCAAATAGGTAGTTAGGCATTTTTGTCTTATTATGCACATTTCTGATTGACGAATTGACGAAAACTCCTACCTATTGAATATATAATCCTTTGTTGAAGTACCCTAATTTTTTATTTATTAGTTATCTTGAAATATTAAGCATTGTCAATCCATGTATCGATCAAATAGGTAATTAGTTAATTTGACCTTCTTAAAGTCATTTCTACTCGAAGAACTTTAGGAAAATTGCGACTTTTGTATAGATATTACGATGTTGATGTACGATCATTTTTTTATTTATTATTACGCGTCAAATAATAGCTAGAGTCAAGTTAAGGATCACTGCAAATGGTTTGCGTGGCGATGAAATAGGTAGTTGGGCCTTTTTTTGTCATATTATGCTCATTTCTGTTTGACGAATTGCCGAAAACTCCTACCTATTGAATATATATTCCTCTGTTGAAGTACCCTAATTTTTTATTTATTAGTTATCTTGAAATATTAAGCATTGTCAATCCATGTCGCGATCAAATAGGTAGTTAGTTAATTTGACCATCTTAAAGTCATTTCTACTCGAAGAACCTTAGGATAGTTGCGACTTTTGTTTAGATAACACTATGTTGATGTATGATCATTTTTTTATTTATTATTACGGTCCAAATAATAGTTAGAGTCAAGTTAAGGATTACTGCAAATGTTTTTCGCGGCGATCAAATAGGTAGTTAGGCATTTTTTGTCATATTATGCGCATTTCTATGTGACGAATTGCCGAAAACTCATACCTATTGAATATATAATCCTTTGTTGAAGTACCCTAATTTTTTATTTACTAGTTATCTTTAAATATTATGCATTGTCAATCCAAGTATCGATCAAATATGTAGTTAGTTAATTTCACCTTCTTAAAGTCATTTCTACTCGAAGAACCTTAGGAAAATTATGTCATTTGTATAGATAACACTATGTTGATGTATGATCATTTTTTTATTTATTATTACGCTTCAAATAATAGCTAGAGTCAAGTTAAGGATCACTGCAAATGTTTTGCGCGGCGATCAAGTAGGTAGTTTGGCATTTTTTGTCATATTATGCTCATTTCTGTTTGACAAATTGCCGAAAACTCCTACCTATTGAATATATAATCCTTTGTTGAAGTACCCTAATTTTTTATTTATTAGTTATCTTGAAATATTAAGCATTGTCAATCCATGTATCGATCAAATAGGTAGTTAATTAATTTGACCTTCTTAAAGTCATTTCTACTCGAAGAACTTTCGGAAAATTGCGACTTTTGTATAGATATTAAGATGTTGATGAACGATCATTTTTTCATTTATTATTACGATTCAAATAATATTTAGAGTTCAGTTATGGATCACTGCAAATGGTTTGCGCGGCGATCAAATAGGTAGTTTGGCATTTTTTGTCATATTATGCTCATTTCTGTTTGACGAATTGCCGAAAACTCCTTCCTATTGAATATATAATCCTTTGTTGAAGTACCCTAATTTTTTATTTATTAGTTATCTTGAAATATTAAGCATTGTCAATCCAAGTATCGATCAAATATGTAGTTAGTCAATTTCACCTTCTCAAATTCATTTCTACTCGAAGAACCTTAGGCAAATTGCGAATTTTGTATCGATAACGCTATGTTGATATATGATCATTTTTTTATTTGTTAGAGTCCAGTTAAGGATCATTGCAAATGTTTTGCGCGGCGATCAAATAGGTAGTTTGTCATTTTTTTCATATTATGCACATTTCTGTTTGACGAATTGACGAAAACTCCTACCTATTGAATAAATTTTCCTTTGTTGAAGTACCCTAATTTTTTATTTATTAGCTATCTTGAAATATTAAGCATTGTCAATCCAAGTATCGATCAAATAGGTAGTTAGTTAATTTCACCCTTTTAAAGTCATTTCTACTCGAAGACCGTTAGGAAAATTGCGAATTTTGTATAGATAACACTATGTTGATATATAATCTTTTTTTTAATTGTTATTACGGTTCAAAAAATTTCTAGAGTCCAGTTAGGGATCATTGCAAATGTTTTGCGCGGCGATCAAATAGGTAGTTTGGCATTTTTATCATATTATGCACATTTCTGTTTGACGAATTGACGAAAACTCATACCTATTGAATATATATTCCTCTGTTGAAGTACCCTAATTTTTTATTTATTAGTTATCTTGGAATATTAAGCATTGTCAATCCATGTATCGATCAAATTGGTAGTTAGTTAATTTGACCATCTTAAAGTCATTTCTACTCGAAGAACCTTAGGAAAATTGCGACTTTTGTATAGATAACACTATGTTGAAGTTATGATCATTTTTTTTATTTATAATTACGCTCCAAATAATAGTTAGAGTCAAGTTAAGGATTACTGCAAATATTTTTCGCGGCGATCAAATAGGTAGTTAGGCATTTTTTGTCATATTATGCGCATTTCTATGTGACGAATTGCCGAAAACTCATAACTATTGAATATATAATCCTTTGTTGAAGTACCCTAATTTTTTGTTTGTAAGTTATCTTGAAATATTAAGCATTGTCAGTCCAAGTATCGATCAAATTGGTAGTTAGTTAATTTTACCTTCTTAAAGTCATTTCTACTCGAAGAACTTTAGGAAAATTGCGACTTTTGTATAGATATTACGATGTTGATGTACGATCATTTTTTTATTTATTATTACGCGTCAAATAATAGCTAGAGTCAAGTTAAGGATCACTGCAAATGGTTTGCGCGGCGATGAAATAGGTAGTTGGGCATTTTTTTGTCATATTATGCTCATTTCTGTTTGACGAATTGCCGAAAACTCCTACCTATTGAATATATAATCCTTTGTTGAAGTACCCTAATTTTTTATTTATTAGTTATCGAGAAATATTAAGCATTGTCAATCCATGTATCGATCAAATAGGTAGTTAGTTAATTTGACCTTCTTAAAGTCATTTCTACTCGAAGAACTTTAGGAAAATTGCGACTTTTGTTTAGATATTACGATGTTGATGTACGATCATTTTTTTATTTATTATTACGCTTCAAATAATACTTAGAGTCAAGTTAAGGATCACTGCAAATGGTTTGCGCGGCGATCAAGTAGGTAGTTTGGCATTTTTTGTCATATTATGCTCATTTCTGTTTGACAAATTGCCGAAAACTCCTACCTATTGAATATATAATCCTTTGTTGAAGTACCCTAATTTTTTATTTAATAG
Organism: Rhodomyrtus psidioides; assembly: GCA_021437785.1. NCBI lineage: Eukaryota > Viridiplantae > Streptophyta > Magnoliopsida > Myrtales > Myrtaceae > Rhodomyrtus > Rhodomyrtus psidioides. Next base: position 3,785,543 of record JAILYB010000062.1, on the reverse strand, counting down.
TTATCTTGAAATATTAAGCATTGTCAATCCATGTATCGATCAAATAGGTAGTTAGTTAATTTGACCTTTTTAAAGTCATTTCTACTCAGAGAACTTTAGGAAAATTGCGACTTTTGTATAGATATTACGATGTTGATGCACAATCACTTTTTTATTTATTACTACGATTCAAATAATATTTAGAGTCCAGTTAAGGATCACTGCAAATGGTTTGCGCGGCGATCAAATAGGTAGTTAGGCATTTTTATCCTATTATGCACATTTCTGTTTGACGAATTGACGAAAACTCCTACCTATTGAATATATATTCCTCTGTTGAAGTACCATAATTTTTTATTTATTAGTTATCTTGAAATATTAAGCATTGTCAATCCATGTATCGATCAAATAGGTAGTTAGTTAAATTGACCATCTTAAAGTCATTTCTACTCGAAGAACCTTAGGAAAATTGCGACTTTTGTATAGATAACACTATGTTGATGTATGATCATTTTTTTATTTATTATTACGCTTCAAATAATAGCTAAAGTCAAGTTGAGGATCACTGCAAATGTTTTGCGCGGCGATCAAATAGGTGGTTAGGCATTTTTTGTCATATTATGCATATTTCTGTTTGACAAATTGCCGAAAACTCCCACCTATTGAATATATAATCCTTTGTTAAAGTATCCTAATTTTTTGTTTGTAAGTTATCTTGAAATATTAAGCATTGTCAGTCCAAGTATCGATCAAATTGGTAGTTAGTTAATTTTACCTTCTTAAAGTCATTTCAACTCGAAGAACCTTAGGAAAATTGCGACTTTTGTATAGATAACACTATGTTGATGTATGATCATTTTTTTATTTGTTATTACGCTTCAAAAAATCGCTAGAGTCCAGTTATGGATTATTGCAAATGTTTTGCGCGGCGATCAAATAGGTAGTTAGGCATTTTTGTCTTATTATGCACATTTCTGATTGACGAATTGACGAAAACTCCTACCTATTGAATATATAATCCTTTGTTGAAGTACCCTAATTTTTTATTTATTAGTTATCTTGAAATATTAAGCATTGTCAATCCATGTATCGATCAAATAGGTAATTAGTTAATTTGACCTTCTTAAAGTCATTTCTACTCGAAGAACTTTAGGAAAATTGCGACTTTTGTATAGATATTACGATGTTGATGTACGATCATTTTTTTATTTATTATTACGCGTCAAATAATAGCTAGAGTCAAGTTAAGGATCACTGCAAATGGTTTGCGTGGCGATGAAATAGGTAGTTGGGCCTTTTTTTGTCATATTATGCTCATTTCTGTTTGACGAATTGCCGAAAACTCCTACCTATTGAATATATATTCCTCTGTTGAAGTACCCTAATTTTTTATTTATTAGTTATCTTGAAATATTAAGCATTGTCAATCCATGTCGCGATCAAATAGGTAGTTAGTTAATTTGACCATCTTAAAGTCATTTCTACTCGAAGAACCTTAGGATAGTTGCGACTTTTGTTTAGATAACACTATGTTGATGTATGATCATTTTTTTATTTATTATTACGGTCCAAATAATAGTTAGAGTCAAGTTAAGGATTACTGCAAATGTTTTTCGCGGCGATCAAATAGGTAGTTAGGCATTTTTTGTCATATTATGCGCATTTCTATGTGACGAATTGCCGAAAACTCATACCTATTGAATATATAATCCTTTGTTGAAGTACCCTAATTTTTTATTTACTAGTTATCTTTAAATATTATGCATTGTCAATCCAAGTATCGATCAAATATGTAGTTAGTTAATTTCACCTTCTTAAAGTCATTTCTACTCGAAGAACCTTAGGAAAATTATGTCATTTGTATAGATAACACTATGTTGATGTATGATCATTTTTTTATTTATTATTACGCTTCAAATAATAGCTAGAGTCAAGTTAAGGATCACTGCAAATGTTTTGCGCGGCGATCAAGTAGGTAGTTTGGCATTTTTTGTCATATTATGCTCATTTCTGTTTGACAAATTGCCGAAAACTCCTACCTATTGAATATATAATCCTTTGTTGAAGTACCCTAATTTTTTATTTATTAGTTATCTTGAAATATTAAGCATTGTCAATCCATGTATCGATCAAATAGGTAGTTAATTAATTTGACCTTCTTAAAGTCATTTCTACTCGAAGAACTTTCGGAAAATTGCGACTTTTGTATAGATATTAAGATGTTGATGAACGATCATTTTTTCATTTATTATTACGATTCAAATAATATTTAGAGTTCAGTTATGGATCACTGCAAATGGTTTGCGCGGCGATCAAATAGGTAGTTTGGCATTTTTTGTCATATTATGCTCATTTCTGTTTGACGAATTGCCGAAAACTCCTTCCTATTGAATATATAATCCTTTGTTGAAGTACCCTAATTTTTTATTTATTAGTTATCTTGAAATATTAAGCATTGTCAATCCAAGTATCGATCAAATATGTAGTTAGTCAATTTCACCTTCTCAAATTCATTTCTACTCGAAGAACCTTAGGCAAATTGCGAATTTTGTATCGATAACGCTATGTTGATATATGATCATTTTTTTATTTGTTAGAGTCCAGTTAAGGATCATTGCAAATGTTTTGCGCGGCGATCAAATAGGTAGTTTGTCATTTTTTTCATATTATGCACATTTCTGTTTGACGAATTGACGAAAACTCCTACCTATTGAATAAATTTTCCTTTGTTGAAGTACCCTAATTTTTTATTTATTAGCTATCTTGAAATATTAAGCATTGTCAATCCAAGTATCGATCAAATAGGTAGTTAGTTAATTTCACCCTTTTAAAGTCATTTCTACTCGAAGACCGTTAGGAAAATTGCGAATTTTGTATAGATAACACTATGTTGATATATAATCTTTTTTTTAATTGTTATTACGGTTCAAAAAATTTCTAGAGTCCAGTTAGGGATCATTGCAAATGTTTTGCGCGGCGATCAAATAGGTAGTTTGGCATTTTTATCATATTATGCACATTTCTGTTTGACGAATTGACGAAAACTCATACCTATTGAATATATATTCCTCTGTTGAAGTACCCTAATTTTTTATTTATTAGTTATCTTGGAATATTAAGCATTGTCAATCCATGTATCGATCAAATTGGTAGTTAGTTAATTTGACCATCTTAAAGTCATTTCTACTCGAAGAACCTTAGGAAAATTGCGACTTTTGTATAGATAACACTATGTTGAAGTTATGATCATTTTTTTTATTTATAATTACGCTCCAAATAATAGTTAGAGTCAAGTTAAGGATTACTGCAAATATTTTTCGCGGCGATCAAATAGGTAGTTAGGCATTTTTTGTCATATTATGCGCATTTCTATGTGACGAATTGCCGAAAACTCATAACTATTGAATATATAATCCTTTGTTGAAGTACCCTAATTTTTTGTTTGTAAGTTATCTTGAAATATTAAGCATTGTCAGTCCAAGTATCGATCAAATTGGTAGTTAGTTAATTTTACCTTCTTAAAGTCATTTCTACTCGAAGAACTTTAGGAAAATTGCGACTTTTGTATAGATATTACGATGTTGATGTACGATCATTTTTTTATTTATTATTACGCGTCAAATAATAGCTAGAGTCAAGTTAAGGATCACTGCAAATGGTTTGCGCGGCGATGAAATAGGTAGTTGGGCATTTTTTTGTCATATTATGCTCATTTCTGTTTGACGAATTGCCGAAAACTCCTACCTATTGAATATATAATCCTTTGTTGAAGTACCCTAATTTTTTATTTATTAGTTATCGAGAAATATTAAGCATTGTCAATCCATGTATCGATCAAATAGGTAGTTAGTTAATTTGACCTTCTTAAAGTCATTTCTACTCGAAGAACTTTAGGAAAATTGCGACTTTTGTTTAGATATTACGATGTTGATGTACGATCATTTTTTTATTTATTATTACGCTTCAAATAATACTTAGAGTCAAGTTAAGGATCACTGCAAATGGTTTGCGCGGCGATCAAGTAGGTAGTTTGGCATTTTTTGTCATATTATGCTCATTTCTGTTTGACAAATTGCCGAAAACTCCTACCTATTGAATATATAATCCTTTGTTGAAGTACCCTAATTTTTTATTTAATAGTTATCTTGAAATATTAAGCATTGTCAATCCATGTATCGATCAAATAGGTAGTTAGTTAATTTGACCTTTTTAAAGTCATTTCTACTCAGAGAACTTTAGGAAAATTGCGACTTTTGTATAGATATTACGATGTTGATGCACAATCACTTTTTTATTTATTACTACGATTCAAATAATATTTAGAGTCCAGTTAAGGATCACTGCAAATGGTTTGCGCGGCGATCAAATAGGTAGTTAGGCATTTTTATCCTATTATGCACATTTCTGTTTGACGAATTGACGAAAACTCCTACCTATTGAATATATATTCCTCTGTTGAAGTACCATAATTTTTTATTTATTAGTTATCTTGAAATATTAAGCATTGTCAATCCATGTATCGATCAAATAGGTAGTTAGTTAATTTGACCATCTTAAAGTCATTTCTACTCGAAGAACCTTAGGAAAATTGCGACTTTTGTATAGATAACACTATGTTGATGTATGATCATTTTTTTATTTATTATTACGCTTCAAATAATAGCTAAAGTCAAGTTGAGGATCACTGCAAATGTTTTGCGCGGCGATCAAATAGGTGGTTAGGCATTTTTTGTCATATTATGCATATTTCTGTTTGACAAATTGCCGAAAACTCCCACCTATTGAATATATAATCCTTTGTTAAAGTATCCTAATTTTTTGTTTGTAAGTTATCTTGAAATATTAAGCATTGTCAGTCCAAGTATCGATCAAATTGGTAGTTAGTTAATTTTACCTTCTTAAAGTCATTTCAACTCGAAGAACCTTAGGAAAATTGCGACTTTTGTATAGATAACACTATGTTGATGTATGATCATTTTTTTATTTGTTATTACGCTTCAAAAAATCGCTAGAGTCCAGTTATGGATTATTGCAAATGTTTTGCGCGGCGATCAAATAGGTAGTTAGGCATTTTTGTCTTATTATGCACATTTCTGATTGACGAATTGACGAAAACTCCTACCTATTGAATATATAATCCTTTGTTGAAGTACCCTAATTTTTTATTTATTAGTTATCTTGAAATATTAAGCATTGTCAATCCATGTATCGATCAAATAGGTAATTAGTTAATTTGACCTTCTTAAAGTCATTTCTACTCGAAGAACTTTAGGAAAATTGCGACTTTTGTATAGATATTACGATGTTGATGTACGATCATTTTTTTATTTATTATTACGCGTCAAATAATAGCTAGAGTCAAGTTAATGATCACTGCAAATGGTTTGCGTGGCGATGAAATAGGTAGTTGGGCCTTTTTTTGTCATATTATGCTCATTTCTGTTTGACGAATTGCCGAAAACTCCTACCTATTGAATATATATTCCTCTGTTGAAGTACCCTAATTTTTTATTTATTAGTTATCTTGAAATATTAAGCATTGTCAATCCATGTCGCGATCAAATAGGTAGTTAGTTAATTTGACCATCTTAAAGTCATTTCTACTAGAAGAACTTTAGGAAAATTGCGACTTTTGTTTAGATAACACTATGTTGATGTATGATCATTTTTTTATTTATTATTACGGTCCAAATAATAGTTAGAGTCAAGTTAAGGATCACTGCAAATGGTTTGCGCGGCGATCAAATAGGTAGTTAGGCATTTTTTGTCATATTATGCGCATTTCTATGTGACGAATTGCCGAAAACTCATACCTATTGAATATATAATCCTTTGTTGAAGTACCCTAATTTTTTATTTACTAGTTATCTTGAAATATTAAGCATTGTCAATCCAAGTATCGATCAAATATGTAGTTAGTCAATTTCACCTTCTCAAATTCATTTCTACTCGAAGAACCTTAGGCAAATTGCGAATTTTGTATCGATAACGCTATGTTGATATATGATCATTTTTTTATTTGTTAGAGTCCAGTTAAGGATCATTGCAAATATTTTGCGCGGCGATCAAATAGGTAGTTTGGCATTTTTTTCATATTATGCACATTTCTGTTTGACGAATTGACGAAAACTCCTACCTATTGAATAAATTTTCCTTTGTTGAAGTACCCTAATTTTTTATTTATTAGCTATCTTGAAATATTAAGCATTGTCAATCCAAGTATCGATCAAATAGGTAGTTAGTTAATTTCACCCTTTTAAAGTCATTTCTACTCGAAGACCGTTAGGAAAATTGCGAATTTTGTATAGATAACACTATGTTGATATATAATCTTTTTTTTAATTGTTATTACGGTTCAAAAAATTTCTAGAGTCCAGTTAGGGATCATTGCAAATGTTTTGCGCGGCGATCAAACAGGTAGTTTGGCGTTTTTATCATATTATGCACATTTCTGTTTGACGAATTGACGAAAACTCATACCTATTGAATATATATTCCTCTGTTGAAGTACCCTAATTTTTTATTTATTAGTTATCTTGGAATATTAAGCATTGTCAATCCATGTATCGATCAAATTGGTAGTTAGTTAATTTGACCATCTTAAAGTCATTTCTACTCGAAGAACCTTAGGAAAATTGCGACTTTTGTATAGATAACACTATGTTGAAGTTATGATCATTTTTTTTTTATTTATAATTACGCTCCAAATAATAGTTAGAGTCAAGTTAAGGATTACTGCAAATATTTTTCGCGGCGATCAAATAGGTAGTTAGCCATTTTTTGTCATATTATGCGCATTTCTATGTGACGAATTGCCGAAAACTCATAACTATTGAATATATAATCCTTTGTTGAAGTACCCTAATTTTTTGTTTGTAAGTTATCTTGAAATATTAAGCATTGTCAGTCCAAGTATCGATCAAATTGGTAGTTAGTTAATTTTACCTTCTTAAAGTCATTTCTACTCGAAGAACTTTAGGAAAATTCCGACTTTTGTATAGATATTACGATGTTGATGTACGATCATTTTTTTATTTATTATTACGCGTCAAATAATAGCTAGAGTCAAGTTAAGGATCACTGCAAATGGTTTGCGCGGCGTTGAAATAGGTAGTTGGGCATTTTTTTGTCATATTATGCTCATTTCTGTTTGACGAATTGCCGAAAACTCCTACCTATTGAATATATAATCCTTTGTTGAAGTACCCTAATTTTTTATTTAATAGTTATCGAGAAATATTAAGCATTGTCAATCCATGTATCGATCAAATAGGTAGTTAGTTAATTTGACCTTCTTAAAGTCATTTCTACTCGAAGAACTTTAGGAAAATTGCGACTTTTGTTTAGATATTACGATGTTGATGTACGATCATTTTTTTATTTATTATTACGCTTCAAATAATACTTAGAGTCAAGTTAAGGATCACTGCAAATGGTTTGCGCGGCGATCAAGTAGGTAGTTTGGCATTTTTTGTCATATTATGCTCATTTCTGTTTGACAAATTGCCGAAAACTCCTACCTATTGAATATATAATCCTTTGTTGAAGTACCCTAATTTTTTATTTAATAGTTATCTTGAAATATTAAGCATTGTCAATCCATGTATCGATCAAATAGGTAGTTAGTTAATTTGACCTTTTTAAAGTCATTTCTACTCGGAGAACTTTAGGAAAATTGCGACTTTTGTATAGATATTACGATGTTGATGCACAATCACTTTTTTATTTATTATTACGATTCAAATAATATTTAGAGTCCAGTTAAGGATCACTGCAAATGGTTTGCGCGGCGATCAAATAGGTAGTTTGGCATTTTTTGTCATATTATGCTCATTTCTGTTTGACGAATTGACGAAAACTCCTACCAATTGAATAAATATTCCTTTGTTGAAGTACCCTAATTTTTTATTTATTAGTTATCTTGAAATATTAAGCATTGTCAATCCAAGTATCGATCAAATATGTAGTTAGTTAATTTCACCTTCTTAAAGTCATTTCCACTCGAAGAACCTTAGGAAAATTATGTCTTTTGTATAGATAACACTATGTTGATGTATGATCATTTTTTTATTTATTATTACGCTTCAAATAATAGCTAGAGTCAAGTTAAGGATCACTGCAAATGTTTTGCGCGGCGATCAAATAGGTAGTTAGGCATTTTTTGTCATATTATGCTCATTTCTGTTTGACGAATTGACGAAAACTCCTACCTATTGAATAAATATTCCTTTGTTGAAGTACCCTAATTTTTTATTTATTAGTTATCTTGAAATATTAAGCATTGTCAATCCAAGTATCGATCAAATAGGTAGTTAATTAATTTCACCTTCTTAAAGTCATTTCTACTCGAAGAACGTTAGGAAAATTGCGAATTTTGTATAGATAACACTATGTTGATATATGATCTTTTTTTTATTTGTTATTACGGTTCAAAAAATTTCTAGAGTCCAGTTAGGGATCATTGCAAATGTTTTGCGCGGCGATTAAATAGGTAGTTAGGCATTTTTATCCTATTATGCACATTTCTGTTTGACGAATTGACGAAAACTCCTACCTATTGAATATATAATCCTTTGTTGAAGTACCCTAATTTTTTATTTATTAGTTATCTTGAAATATTAAGCATTGTCAATCCAAGTATCGATCAAATATGTAGTTAGTTAATTTCACCTTCTTAAAGTCATTTCTACTCGAAGAACCTTAGGAAAATTATGTCTTTTGTATAGATAACACTATGTTGAAGTATGATCATTTTTTTATTTATTATTACGCTTCAAATAATAGCTAAAGTCAAGTTGAGGATCACTGCAAATGTTTTGCGCGGCGATCAAATAGGTGGTTAGGCATTTTTTTGTCATATTATGCACATTTCTGTTTGACAAATTGCCGAAAACTCCCACCTATTGAATATATAATCCTTTGTTAAAGTATCCTAATTTTTTGTTTGTAAGTTATCTTGAAATATTAAGCATTGTCAGTCCAAGTATCGATCAAATTGGTAGTTAGTTAATTTTACCTTCTTAAAGTCATTTCAACTAGAAGAACCTTAGGAAAATTGCGACTTTTGTATAGATAACACTATGTTGATGTATGATCATTTTTTTATTTGTTATTACGCTTCAAAAAATCGCTAGAGTCCAGTTAAGGATAACTGCAAATGTTTTGCGCGGCGATCAAATAGGTAGTTAGGCATTTTTGTCTTATTATGCACATTTCTGATTGACGAATTGACGAAAACTCCTACCTATTGAATATATAATCCTTTGTTGAAGTACCCTAATTTTTTATTTATTAGTTATCTTGAAATATTAAGCATTGTCAATCCATGTAGCGATCAAATAGGTAGTTAGTTAATTTGACCATCTTAAAGTCATTTCTACTCGAAGAACCTTAGGATAGTTGCGACTTTTGTATAGATAACACTATGTTGATGTATGATCATTTTTTTATTTATTATTACGCTCCAAATAATAGTTAGAGTCAAGTTAAGGATTACTGCAAATGTTTTTCGCGGCGATCAAATAGGTAGTTAGGCATTTTTTGTCATATTATGCGCATTTCTATGTGACGAATTGCCGAAAACTCATACCTATTGAATATATAATCCTTTGTTGAAGTACCCTAATTTTTTATTTATTAGTTATCTTGAAATATTAAGCATTGTCAATCCAAGTATCGATCAAATATGTAGTTAGTTAATTTCACCTTCTTAAAGTCATTTCTACTCGAAGAACCTTAGGAAAATTATGTCATTTGTATAGATAACACTATGTTGATGAATGATCATTTTTTTATTTATTATTACGCTTCAAATAATAGCTAGAGTCAAGTTAAGGATCACTGCAAATGTTTTGCGCGGCGATCAAGTAGGTAGTTTGGCATTTTTTGTCATATTATGCTCATTTCTGTTTGACAAATTGCCGAAAACTCCTACCTATTCAATATATAATCCTTTGTTGAAGTACCCTAATTTTTTATTTATTAGTTATCTTGAAATATTAAGCATTGTCAATCCATGTATCGATCAAATAGGTAGTTAATTAATTTGACCTTCTTAAAGTCATTTCTACTCGAAGAACTTTCGGAAAATTGCGACTTTTGTATAGATATTAAGATGTTGATGAACGATCATTTTTTCATTTATTATTACGATTCAAATAATATTTAGAGTTCAGTTAAGGATCACTGCAAATGGTTTGCGCGGCGATCAAATAGGTAGTTTGGCATTTTTTGTCATATTATGCTCATTTCTGTTTGACGAATTGACGAAAACTCCTACCTATTGAATAAATTTTCCTTTGTTGAAGTACCCTAATTTTTTATTTATTAGCTATCTTGAAATATTAAGCATTGTCAATCCAAGTATCGATCAAATAGGTAGTTAGTTAATTTCACTTTCTTAAAGTCATTTCTACTCGAAGACCGTTAGGAAAATTGCGAATTTTGTATAGATAACACTATGTTGATATATAATCTTTTTTTATTTGTTATTACGGTTCAAAAAATTTCTAGAGTCCAGTTAGGGATCATTGCAAATGTTTTGCTCGGCGATCAAATAGGTAGTTTGGCATTTTTATCATATTATGCACATTTCTGTATGACGAATTGACGAAAACTCATACCTATTGAATATATATTCCTCTGTTGAAGTACCCTAATTTTTTATTTATTAGTTATCTTGGAATATTAAGCATTGTCAATCCATGTATCGATCAAATTGGTAGTTAGTTAATTTGACCATCTTAAAGTCATTTCTACTCGAAGAACCTTAGGAAAATTGCGACTTTTGTATAGATAACACTATGTTGAAGTTATGATCATTTTTTTTATTTATAATTACGCTCCAAATAATAGTTAGAGTCAAGTTAAGGATTACTGCAAATATTTTTCGCGGCGATCAAATAGGTAGTTAGGCATTTTTTGTCATATTATGCGCATTTCTATGTGACGAATTGCCGAAAACTCAAAACTATTGAATATATAATCCTTTGTTGAAGTACCCTAATTTTTTGTTTGTAAGTTATCTTGAAATATTAAGCATTGTCAGTCCAAGTATCGATCAAATTGGTAGTTAGTTAATTTTACCTTCTTAAAGTCATTTCTACTCGAAGAACTTTAGGAAAATTGCGACTTTTGTATAGATATTACGATGTTGATGTACGATCATTTTTTTATTTATTATTACGCGTCAAATAATAGCTAGAGTCAAGTTAAGGATCACTGCAAATGGTTTGCGCGGCGATGAAATAGGTAGTTGGGCATTTTTTTGTCATATTATGCTCATTTCTGTTTGACGAATTGCCGAAAACTCCTACCTATTGAATATATAATCCTTTGTTGAAGTACCCTAATTTTTTATTTATTAGTTATCGAGAAATATTAAGCATTGTCAATCCATGTATCGATCAAATAGGTAGTTAGTTAATTTGACCTTCTTAAAGTCATTTCTACTCGAAGAACTTTAGGAAAATTCCGACTTTTGTTTAGATATTACGATGTTGATGTACGATCATTTTTTTATTTATTATTACGCTTCAAATAATACTTAGAGTCAAGTTAAGGATCACTGCAAATGGTTTGCGCGGCGATCAAGTAGGTAGTTTGGCATTTTTTGTCTTATTATGCTCATTTCTGTTTCACAAATTGCCGAAAACTCCTACCTATTGAATATATAATCCTTTGTTGAAGTACCCTAATTTTCTATTTAATAGTTATCTTGAAATATTAAGCATTGTCAATCCATGTATCGATCAAATAGGTAGTTAGTTAATTTGACCTTCTTAAAGTCATTTCTACTCGGAGAACTTTAGGAAAATTGCGACTTTTGTATAGATATTACGATGTTGATGCACAATTACTTTTTTATTTATTATTACGATTCAAATAATATTTAGAGTCCAGTTAAGGATCACTGCAAATGGTTTGCGCGGCGATCAAATAGGTAGTTTGGCATTTTTTGTCATATTATGCTCATTTCTGTTTGACGAATTGACGAAAACTCCTACCAATTGAATAAATATTCCTTTGTTGAAGTACCCTAATTTTTTATTTATTAGTTATCTTGAAATATTAAGCATTGTCAATCCAAGTATCGATCAAATATGTAGTTAGTTAATTTCACCTTCTTAAAGTCATTTCTACTCGAAGAACCTTAGGAAAATTATGTCTTTTGTATAGACAACACTATGTTGATGTTTGATCATTTTTTTATTTATTATTACGCTTCAAATAATATTTAGAGTCCAGTTAAGGATCACTGCAAATGGTTTGCGCGGCGATCAAATAGGTAGTTTGGCATTTTTTGTCATATTATGCACATTTCTGTTTGACGAATTGCCGAAAACTCCTTCCTATTGAATATATAATCCTTTGTTGAAGTACCCTAATTATTTATTTATTAGTTATCTTGAAATATTAAGCATTGTCAATCCAAGTATCGATCAAATAGGTAGTTAGTTAATTTCACCTTCTTAAAGTCATTTCTACTCGAAGAACGTTAGGAAAATTGCGAATTTTGTATAGATAACACTATGTTGATATATGATCTTTTTTTATTTGTTATTATGGTTCAAAAAATTTCTAGAGTCCAGTTAGGGATCATTTAAAATGTTTTGCACGGCGATCAAATAGGTAGTTAGGCATTTTTATCATATTATGCACATTTCTGTTTGACGAATTGACGATAACTCCTACCTATTGAATATATATTCCTCTGTTGAAGTACCCTAATTTTTTATTTATTAGTTATCTTGAAATATTAAGCATTGTCAATCCATGTATTGATGAAATAGTTAGTTAGTTAATTTGACCATCTTAAAGTCATTTCTACTCGAAGAACCTTTGGAAAATTGCGACTTTTGTATAGATAACACTATGTTGATGTATGATCATTTTTTTATTTATTGTTACGCTCCAAATAATAGTTAGAGTCAAGTTAAGGATTACTGCAAATGTTTTTCGCGGCGATCAAATAGGTAGTTAGGCATTTTTTGTCATATTATGCGCATTTCTATGTGACGAATTGCCGAAAACTCATACCTATTGAAAATATAATCCTTTGTTGAAGTACCCTAATTTTTTATTAATTAGTTATCTTGAAATATTAAGCATTGTCAATCCAAGTATCGATCAAATATGTAGTTAGTTAATTTCACCTTCTTAAAGTCATTTCTACTCGAAGAACCTTAGGAAAATTATGTCTTTTGTATAGATAACACTATGTTGATGTATGAACATTTTTTTATTTATTATTACGCTTCAAATAATAGCTAGAGTCAAGTTAAGGATCACTGCAAATGTTTTGCGCTGCGATCAAATAGGTAGTTGGGCATTTTTTGTCATACTATGCTCATTTCTGTTTGACAAATTGCCGAAAACTCCTACCTATTGAATATATAATCCTTTGTTAAAGTATCCTAATTTTTTGTTTGTAAGTTATCTTGAAATATTAAGCATTGTCAGTCCAAATATCGATGAAATTGGTAGTTAGTTAATTTTACCTTCTTAAAGTCATTTCTACTCGAAGAATCTTAGGAAAATTGCGACTTTTGTATAGATAACACTATGTTGATGTATGGTCATTTTTTTATTTGTTATTACGCTTCAAAAAATCGCTAGAGTCCAGTTATGGATTATTGCAAATGTTTTGCGCGGCGATCAAATAGGTAGTTAGGCATTTTTATCATATTATGCACATTTCTGTTTGACGAATTGACGAAAACTCCTACCTATTGAATATATAATCCTTTGTTGAAGTACCCTAATTTTTTATTTATTAGTTATCTTGAAATATTAAGCATTGTCAATCCATGTGTCGATCAAATAGGTAGTTAGTTAATTTGACCTTCTTAAAGTCATTTCTACTCGAAGAACTTTAGGAAAATTGCGACTTTTGTATAGATATTACGATGTTGATGTACAATCATTTTTTTATTTATTATTACGCGTCAAATAATAGCTAGAGTCAAGTTAAGGATCACTGCAAATGGTTTGCGCGGCGATGAAATAGGTAGTTGGGCATTGTTTTGTCATATTATGCTCATTTCTGTTTGACGAATTGCCGAAAACTCCTACATATTCAATATATAATTCTTTGTTGAAGTACCCTAAATTTTTATTTATTAGTTATCGAGAAATATTAAGCATTGTCAATCCATGTATCGATCAAATAGGTAGTTAGTTAATTTGACCTTCTTAAAGTCATTTCTACTCGAAGAACCTTAGGAAAATTGCGACTTTTGTATAGATATTACGATGTTGCTGTACGATCATTTTTTTATTTATTATTACGCTTCAAATAATATTTTGAGTCAAGTTAAGGATCATTGCAAATGGTTTGCGCGCGATCAAGTAGGTAGTTTGGCATTTTTTGTCATATTATGCTCATTTCTGTTTGACTAATTGCCGAAGACTCCTACCTATTGAATATATAATCCTTTGTTGAAGTACCCTAATTTTTTATTTATTAGTTATCTTGAAATATAAAGCATTGTCAATCCATGTATCGATCAAATAGGTAGTTAGTTAATTTGACCTTCTTAAAGTCATTTCTACTCGAAGAACCTTAGGAAAATTGCGACTTTTGTATAGATAACAATATGTTGATGTATGATCATTTTTTTATTTGTTATTACGATTCAAAAAATCGCTAGAGTCCAGGTATGGATTATTGCAAATGTTTTGCGCGGCGATCAAATAGGTATTTAGGCATTTTTGTCATATTATGCACATTTCTGTTTGACGAATTGACGAAAACTCCTACCTATTGAATATATAATCCTTTGCTGAAGTACCCTAATTTTTTATTTATTAGTTATCTTGAAATATTAAGCATTGTCAATCCATGTATCGATCAAATAGGTAGTTAGTTAATTTGACCTTCTTAAAGTCATTTCTACTCGAAGAACTTTAGGAAAATTGCGACTTTTGTATAGATATTACGATGTTGATGTACGATCATTTTTTTATTTATTATTACGCGTCAAATAATAGCTAGAGTCAAGTTAAGGATCACTGCAAATGGTTTGCGCGGCGATGAAATAGGTAGTTGGGCATTGTTTTGTCATATTATGCTCATTTCTGTTTGACGAATTGCCGAAAACTCCTACATATTCAATATATAATTCTTTGTTAAAGTACCCTAAATTTTTATTTATTAGTTATCGAGAAATATTAAGCATTGTCAATCCATGTATCGATCAAATAGGTAGTTAGTTAATTTGACCTTCTTAAAGTCATTTCTACTTGAAGAACCTTAGGAAAATTGCGACTTTTGTATAGATAACAATATGTTGATGTATGATCATTTTTTTATTTGTTATTACGCTTCAAAAAATCGCTAGAGTCCAGTTATGGATTATTGCAAATGTTTTGCGCGGCGATCAAATAGGTAGTTAGGCATTTTTGTCATATTATGCACATTTCTGTTTGACGAATTGACGAAAACTCCTACCTATTGAATATATAATCCTTTGTTGAAGTACCCTAATTTTTTATTTATTAGTTATCTTGAAATATTAAGCATTGTCAATCCATGTATCGATCAAATAGGTAGTTAGTTAATTTGACCTTCTTAAAGTCATTTCTACTCGAAGAACTTTAGGAAAATTGCGACTTTTGTATAGATATTACGATGTTGATGTACGATCATTTTTTTATTTATTATTACGCGTCAAATAATAGCTAGAGTCAAGTTAAGGATCACTGCAAATGGTTTGCACGGCGATGAAATAGGTAGTTGGGCATTGTTTTGTCATATTATGCTCATTTCTGTATGACGAATTGCCGAAAACTCCTACATATTCAACATATAATCCTTTGTTGAAGTACCCTAAATTTTTATTTATTAGTTATCGAGAAATATTAAGCATTGTCAATCCATGTATCGATCAAATAGGTAGTTAGTTAATTTGACCTTCATAAAGTCATTTCTACTCGAAAAACTTTAGGAAAATTGTGACTTTTGTATAGATATTACGATGTTGATGTACGATCATTTTTTTATTTATTATTACGCTTCAAATAATATTTAGAGTCAAGTTAAGGATCACTGCAAATGGTTTGCGCGGCGATCAAGTTGGTAGTTTGGCATTTTTTGTCATATTATGCTCATTTCTGTTTGACGAATTGCCGAAAACTCCTCCCTATTGAATATATAATCCTTTGTTAAAGTATCCTAATTTTTTATTTGTTAGTTATCTTGAAATTTTAAGCATTGTCAATCCATATATCGATCAAATAGGTAGTTAGTTAATTTTACCTTCGTAAAGTCATTTCTACTCGAAGAACCTTAGGAAAATTGTGACTTTTGTATAGATAATACTATGTTGATGTATGATCATTTTTTTATTTATTATTACGGTTCAAATAATAGCTATAGTCAAGTTAAGGATCACTACAAATGTTTTGCGCGGCGATCAAATAGGTAATTAGGCATTTTTTGTCATATTATGCGCATTTCTGTTTGACGAATTGCCGAAAACTCCTACCTATTGAATATATAATCCTTTGTTGAAGTACCCTAATTTTTTATTTATTAGTTATCTTGATATAATAAGCATTGTCAATCCATGTATCGATCAAATAGGTAGTTAGTTAATTTGACATTCATAAAGTCATTTCTACTCGAAGAACTTTAGGAAAATTGCGACTTTTGTATAGATATTACGATGTTGATGTACGATCATTTTTTTATTTATTATTACGCTTCAAATAAGATTTAGAGTCAAGTTAAGGATCACTGCAAATGGTTTGCGCGGCGATCAAGTTGGTAGTTTGGCATTTTTTGTCATATTATGCTCATTTCTGTTTGACGAATTGCCGAAAACTCCTCCCTATTGAATATATAATCCTTTGTTAAAGTATCCTAATTTTTTATTTGTTAGTTATCTTGAAATTTTAAGCATTGTCTATCCATGTATCGATCAAATAGGTAGTTAGTTAATTTTACCTTCGTAAAGTCATTTCTACTCGAAGAACCTTAGGAAAATTGTGACTTTTGTATAGATAATACTATGTTGATGTATGATAATTTTTTTATTTATTATTACGGTTCAAATAAAAGCTATAGTCATGTTAAGGATCACTACAAATGTTTTGCGCGGCGATCAAATAGGTAATTAGTCATTTTTTGTCATATTATGCGCATTTCTGTTGGACGAATTGCCGAAAACTCCTACCTATTGAATATATAATCCTTTGTTGAAGTACCCTAATTTTGTATTTATTAGTTATCTTGATATATTAAGCATTGTCAGTTCAAGTATCGATCAAATATGTAGTTAGTTAATTTGACCTTCATAAAGTCATTTCTACTCGAAGAACTTTAGGAAAATTGCGACTTTTGTATAGATATTACGATGTTGCTGTACGATCATTTTTTTATTTATTATTACGCTTCAAATAATATTTAGAGTCATGTTAAGGATCACTGTAAATGGTTTGCGCGCGATCAAGTAGGTAGTTTGGCATTTTTTGTCATATTATGCTCATTTCTGTTTGACAAATTGCCGAAAACTCCTACCTATTGAATATATAATCCTTTGTTGAAGTACCCTAATTTTTATTTATTAGTTATCTTGAAATATAAAGCATTGTCAATCCATGTATCGATCAAATAGGTAGTTAGTTAATTTGACCTTCTTAAAGTCATTTCTACTCGAAGAACTTTAGGAAAATTGCGACTTTTGTATAGATATTACGATGTTGATGTACGATCATTTTTTTATTTTTTATTACGCTTCAAATAATACTTAGAGTCAAGTTAAGGATCACTGCAAATGGTTTGCGCGGCGATCAAATTGGTAGTTTGGCATTTTTTGTCATATTATGCTCATTTCTGTTTGACGAATTGCCGAAAACTCCTCCCTATTGAATATATAATCCTTTGTTAAAGTATCCTAATTTTTTATTTGTTAGTTATCTTGAAATTTTAAGCATTGTCAATCCATGTATCGATCAAATAGGTAGTTAGTTAATTTTACCTTCGTAAAGTCATTTCTACTCGAAGAACCTTAGGAAAATTGTGACTTTTGTATAGATAATACTATGTTGATGTATGATCATTTTTTTATTTATTATTACGGTTCAAATAATAGCTATAGTCAAGTTAAGGATCACTACAAATGTTTTGCGCGGCGATCAAATAGGTAATTAGGCATTTTTTGTCATATTATGCGCATTTCTGTTTGACGAATTGCCGAAAACTCCTACCTATTGAATATATAATCCTTTGTTGAAGTACCCTAATTTTTTATTTATTAGTTATCTTGATATAATAAGCATTGTCAATCCATGTATCGATCAAATAGGTAGTTAGTTAATTTGACATTCATAAAGTCATTTCTACTCGAAGAACTTTAGGAAAATTGCGACTTTTGTATAGATATTACGATGTTGATGTACGATCATTTTTTTATTTATTATTACGCTTCAAATAAGATTTAGAGTCAAGTTAAGGATCACTGCAAATGGTTTGCGCGGCGATCAAGTTGGTAGTTTGGCATTTTTTGTCATATTATGCTCATTTCTGTTTGACGAATTGCCGAAAACTCCTCCCTATTGAATATATAATCCTTTGTTAAAGTATCCTAATTTTTTATTTGTTAGTTATCTTGAAATTTTAAGCATTGTCAATCCATGTATCGATCAAATAGGTAGTTAGTTAATTTTACCTTCGTAAAGTCATTTCTACTCGAAGAACCTTAGGAAAATTGTGACTTTTGTATAGATAATACTATGTTGATGTATGATAATTTTTTTATTTATTATTACGGTTCAAATAAAAGCTATAGTCATGTTAAGGATCACTACAAATGTTTTGCGCGGCGATCAAATAGGTAATTAGTCATTTTTTGTCATATTATGCGCATTTCTGTTGGACGAATTGCCGAAAACTCCTACCTATTGAATATATAATCCTTTGTTGAAGTACCCTAATTTTGTATTTATTAGTTATCTTGATATATTAAGCATTGTCAGTTCAAGTATCGATCAAATATGTAGTTAGTTAATTTGACCTTCATAAAGTCATTTCTACTCGAAGAACTTTAGGAAAATTGCGACTTTTGTATAGATATTACGATGTTGCTGTACGATCATTTTTTTATTTATTATTACGCTTCAAATAATATTTAGAGTCATGTTAAGGATCACTGTAAATGGTTTGCGCGCGATCAAGTAGGTAGTTTGGCATTTTTTGTCATATTATGCTCATTTCTGTTTGACAAATTGCCGAAAACTCCTACCTATTGAATATATAATCCTTTGTTGAAGTACCCTAATTTTTATTTATTAGTTATCTTGAAATATAAAGCATTGTCAATCCATGTATCGATCAAATAGGTAGTTAGTTAATTTGACCTTCTTAAAGTCATTTCTACTCGAAGAACTTTAGGAAAATTGCGACTTTTGTATAGATATTACGATGTTGATGTACGATCATTTTTTTATTTTTTATTACGCTTCAAATAATACTTAGAGTCAAGTTAAGGATCACTGCAAATGGTTTGCGCGGCGATCAAATTGGTAGTTTGGCATTTTTTGTCATATTATGCTCATTTCTGTTTGACGAATTGCCGAAAACTCCTCCCTATTGAATATATAATCCTTTGTTAAAGTATCCTAATTTTTTATTTGTTAGTTATCTTGAAATTTTAAGCATTGTCAATCCATGTATCGATCAAATAGGTAGTTAGTTAATTTTACCTTCGTAAAGTCATTTCTAATCGAAGAACCTTAGGAAAATTGTGACTTTTGTATAGATAATACTATGTTGATGTATGTGTTGACACCTGATTTTTGACCATTTATTATTGTGATTTTTATTCTTCTAAATTAATTAAAAATATCAAAAAAGGTCATAAAATCACAAAATCGACTTTGGAAGCCTTGGCCTAGCCTTAGGAACCAATTTTGAACAAAAAATATTTTTCATAATTTTTAATAATTTTTCGAATTTATTTAATTATTAAAAATACCCAAAAAAATCAGAAAAATACCATTCGTGGTCAGAAAAATGCCCAAAATATTCGATAATTTTGTTTTAATTTGTCCTTCAAGTGTGTTACTTTAAATCTCAAAAATTCGGCTTGGGTCACTATGTTACTTCACAAACATAAACCCGAATCGGGCATAAAAAATTTCTTTTCGAGTCTTTTAATTTTCAATTCCCACTTTTTATAAGCTATGACACTGGATTCTAAAGTCTTGAAGTGCAATTAGGTCAATTTACCCTCCAATTCGATCAATTTTAACCAAAAGGGCCTAATTCGATAAAAATCTTTCAATTTAGTCCCCAGTTTCACAATTTTTGAAATTAAATTTCATACGGGCATACCCACCAAAATTAAAAACCTCTACCCAATAGTTTTCATCATGAGGAATCCATTGGTGGCGTCAATTTCGACAAATTGGTTTGTTCGGACCTTCAATTAAGCAAAAATCAATTTCGGATCCTAAGGGCAATTTGGGGTTTTCACTAAATTTCAACCAATTGATTCACGAAAATACCCATATTTGATAGAAAACGAGCCAATGAGTCCGATTTTGGCATCAATTTCAGGATTATAGGACGATTGGTTGCCTAATTCGACGAAAGCCCGTTGGATCGGGTTGACTGGGTCGGGTTGACCGACCCGGTCAACCCGTTGACCAACCTTTGGCATGGAAAACGCAGAGCAAGTTCAGAGCATGGGGTTCTGGCATTCTTTTTTTGGGCAAGAACGCGGCGGGCAAAGAATCCACTAAAGACGAGGGCCAGCAGAGAGCGCAAAAGGAAAAGGTGGTCGGCCATGAGGAGAGGAATGGACATAAAATAAATCGAGAGAGAGGAACGGCAGTTTTTTAGAGGACCGGCGACCGAGCATGGGAGGATCTTCGAAGCCCGCGTCACCCTCGGCCGAGCAAAAGCAGAGCCGGTAAACCATTCCCCGAGTCCGGCAGCGCCACGAGGAAGCTCTCCATGCCCATCAGGCTCGCCGGAGACCGCCGAAAGGGTGAGATACGCATTCGAGCTCCTCCACGGCCTTTAATGGCATCTCGAGTTCCATTGATTGGTTTTGCGATTTATTGATATGGAATGGACCCTTATACCTCACTGACCATTTTCGGTTTTGGTTGCATGCCATTTCATGGCTAAAAAACGACGAGCCGGCCCCCCAACTCCCCCCGTTCGGTCATGAGCTCGGGAGCTCGTTTCGGCCCAAACCGAACCTCATCGGCGATCAAGTAGGTATTCTCAACCCCCCAGTATGCTTCCCGATAGCCCAGATCAACCATGTTACGTGTAGAATAGCTACGGCGGTCTCTCGCCGGAGAGTAGGTTCGGCCGGAGTTGCAGGTGGACCAAATGAAATTCTGCTATGTCGTTGTTAATATATGTGGTAGGTCTTGTCGAGTAGGTTCGAATGCCGTTGATTTTGTGCAATTTGGACGTCGGAAGGCCGAGTTATGGCCTTCCGACGAGGCGCCGGCGAGATGGCGCCGGCGCCGGTCGTCTTCCCCGACGAGGCGTTGACCGGTCAACGTTTGTTGACTTGGTCAACGCCGACGTGGCGCTGACGTGGCAGCCGCGTGGCGGCCACGTCAGCGCGCAGAGTTAATGAAATAAAAAAAAAAAAGAGAAATGATCCGACGGTCCAGGAGGCGCCACGCGTCCCAATCTGATCCGTTCGTTCAAAACTCGTGGAACGGCGCCGTTTTGATCATAGAGGAAGCGGGCCGGGCCTGGATCGTGGATCTGAGCGTGGGTCGGGTCATCCGACCCGGTCCATATAATTTATATATATATTATTATTTTTAATAAAAAAAATAATTTTAAATAAAAAATAATAATAAAAATTCAATAAAAAAATGAAAAATCATAAAAAAATTCAAAAAAATTCGGAAAATTCAGAAAAATTCTAAAAAAAATTCAGAAAATAGGAAATGGCCACATTCAACTGGCCGTGACCTGTTTCGGGTCATTTGACCCCCGATCTTTCCAAAAATGACGGTTTTGCCCTTCCGGCAAACCGTCTTCCAAAAAAATTCTAAAAAATCCAAGAAAATCCCCAAAAATAGGAAATGGCCACAACCAACTGGCCAAGACTCATTCCGGGTGTTTTGAACCCCGACCCTTCTTAAAAATGACGATTTCGCCCTTCGGGCGAATCGTCTTCCAAAAATTGAAGAAAAATCAAGAAATTCAAAAAAATTCTCAAAAATGGGAAATGGCCACAATCAACGGGCCATGGAATATTTTGGGTAATTCGGTATCCAAATCTCCCAAAAATTGACGATTTTGCCCTTCGGGCTAATCGCCTCCAAATCTTCCCATTTTACCTCCTGATCGAAATCACACATTCCCTAAGCCCTTATGGCTATGTTAGGAAGCCATTGATTTGAATTGATGTGCATCAATGAGATTTATTTATGCACTTGATCGTGCTTTTATTTAAATTGATTGTGATTGATAGGAATAGTCCTCCAATCTGCATGAAACCCTGAATCAAACCTACCCCACCCAAAATTGCGCCTGCATGAACTCTTCGCTAGGAAAATCACTCGCGATAGGTACCGAAAGGGCGTTGGTAATGACACCGACGTAACCAAGTCCCCGAACCCAAAATCTCTGGTTCCGCAGATTTGATCGATTTCTCCCAATCGGTCAATAAGGTTTCTGGTCTACCCTCCAAGAAAGACCGGTGGCGACTCCAAATGCATGCACAAGTTGCACATGCCACCACGACCACACTAAGGTCGAAAGCGATCGACTGTTATCGTCGAATCCATTAAAAAATACTCCCGCCGCGATTTGGTATGGGCCTGGGAGGGCCCGCGCCGATCCAAGACCAGCGATCGGTAATCCATTAGCCGCGTCCTCTTTCGGACGGGTCGCGACAGTTGGCGACTCCGCTGGGGAATGTGTTCTAGAACACTTGGTTCTGGACCTCAAGTGGACTTAGGCCGTAATTAAAACGTTGAGTGATTTTTTTTTTTTTTTTTTTACCCTGCAGGCGCTCTTGAAGGTGAGGTAAGTCCGCTCATGGTAGGTGTTATATGTTTTTGCAGATTGGAGAGATAAGGGGTGTAGTCTGTGATTAACTTTATTTTACGCAGGTGTGGCGTAGGAATGTATGTTGTGTGGATGATTTGAAGTGCTGATTGATAAATTGTTGTGCATGACTTGCATTGTGATGGTCACGACACATGGACACACACAACCGCGCCTAAAACCCCAGGCGCCGCCTTTAGGAACACAATAGAAGGAATTGAAAATGGAATCTCCGTGAGGAAAAAACATGGGGTAATCCACTTCTCAATTCCGCTCGCTTTGAACTATGGATTGAGTCCCAATGCAACGATAGTTGTGCAATGGAATCGGCTCTTTCTAGAACTCGAGGTGGGAACCTTAACCTTAGGTGCCAAACCCTCTGATTTTTAGAAGTTTACCATCACTTGTCTCATGCGCATGTCTTTGGGCGGTTGGTACACCTAAAACCGCACATAAGTCGACGAGTTGGGTTGGTAAGACTCTCTATCCCCCCAAATCTATCACTGTTCATATAAGTATAGGCATTTCATTCATTGGATTCGGGTGATTAGATTAAATGTCGTTTCTAGGATAGATATGTGTGTTTGTCCCCAACGTCCTTGATAGAAGACGAGGAGGGTGGTATCCCACGACGAACACCGGGTGTACGGTAAAGGAGCATA
The DNA here is from genome assembly GCA_021437785.1 of Rhodomyrtus psidioides. Classification (NCBI taxonomy): domain Eukaryota; kingdom Viridiplantae; phylum Streptophyta; class Magnoliopsida; order Myrtales; family Myrtaceae; genus Rhodomyrtus; species Rhodomyrtus psidioides. Next base: position 3,761,870 of record JAILYB010000062.1, on the reverse strand, counting down.
CTATGGACATTATTGAGGTACATTATTGAGGTATCATCCAATGAAGATGAAGAGTTGGGGCAAATGATCCTGAAGACACAGATCGAAACTGGGGCACCCTTAAGCGTTATGATCACATTCCTTTGTTTCATTTTTCCATTACTAGTCCTCTTGTATAGGGTTTATTTTTATCGAAGTTTTCTCTATCTCACCCCTTAGAGTGATTGTATTAGGGATCTATTGGTGTATACATTCAGATGGAGCTTGGTTGTATTTCTTTTGACGGGTCATGGGAATGTGATAGTGGCATTTTCTCTAATCATCCGAATACTCCCAAGTCAAGTTTATAATTCCTTTAGAGGAAATTAAAATTGGAAGTCTTGCACGACCTTTTGGTCGTATAGGGTAATCCAACCCCAATTTCGCTAGAAGGAATTATACACTTGAATCGGTTCATGCATGTGTTACGCCACTGGTAATCCACGATAATTGATCAAGAGTACCGGCATTGTTTCGAATTTAATGACGAGATAGATGTCCAAATTGCCCTCGTTCTTAACAAAACGGCTTTGATTTGGATGCCGTATCTTCAAATTAAATTTAAAACGCGTCGTTGGTCAAAAGCGATTATCGTGAATTACATTCCTTTCAATAGTATGCTTTCCTTCGAGGAATATTGATAAAAACTTTTCGCACGAGATTATCCTTGTAAAAGTTTTTGTCTTTATTAATCACGAGCAAGCATAAGATCGAAAGGGGTTTATGCTTCCTTTTTCAAATTATTCCTTCTGATTCAGTCGTTTCACTTGCAGGTAAAAAATAGGTAATAAAGAGAAATCTCTTCCTGGATAAGTCTGAGGCTATTCTTTCATCTGATCATGAGCGAGTTAGAAAATCAGAACACATCTACTCGACTTATTATGGATCAGCTCATCCAAGTCTAAGATGTACGGATGCTCGAAGAAATGGATCATATAAAAGCTAAAACAAACACGGGGGCTTTCATTCATTCTTGCCCAAACCAGATCATACAATTCATTGGGGTGGAAAAGTAAAGCAGAAGTGAGCCCTAATCAACGACACGAAGGAGCCCAGCTGGCCCTCCAGGTTATGGATGCTTTGTTTATACGCACCACTCCGCGTATCATGGTCCGCAAGCCTGAGGTGAAGGCGTTTGCGTTCATCATTGACTGCAACAACCTGAGTCACGTAATCTTCGGCGACTGCTTCCAAGTCCCGAACAAGTCCATTCTCACGAGTTATATCCTCATTTATGCCATTGAGCCTTTCTTCCAGCCACTCGCTTCGGTTCCTTAGCAGGGCGTTACGTCGATCGCGCTCATAGGTAGCCAGAGATAGGGTTAAGTCCTCCACCAGATTCCTCCTCTCGCGTAGCAATGTCGAAACCCGCTCTTTGGCGAACTCAACAGCCTTTTTGTGACTATCGGTCAGGTAGTCAGCCAACGCTAGGCGGTCGGACTGATCCTCATAACGGGCTCGCAGGACACGAGCCACGGTAAGTCCCCGGTGAGCAGCGCGGTAGACCTCCAAAGAGTTTGTAAAGAGCGTTGGAAAAATTCTGTATTCCCTCCCCAGCGCAGTACCCTCGAGGGAGGTGATGTCCAGGTCCCCGAACATGACTCGAATTTCATCCTCGGTTTCGGGATGATCAGATATGTGAGCGTAGCCTCGACCCAAGAGGTTATAGAACTCTTCCCATCGAGCCAAAGCTTCGGCTGGGAAAGTGGGAACATGGGAAGAGGCCATTTTCGACGGAGAGGTGTGTAATGGAGCGATTTGAAGATGGAAGCAAATTATATGAGAGCGTTAATCCCCCAAACACCAACTCCGCATTTTATAGCGTCTCGAGAGTGGAGAAAAGTTGCAGCAATAATGCTTGTGGAGCCGGGTTAATGTAAAGCGAGGGCTGCTCCTCCCGTGAATCATCAGACATGTCCTGGTCCGCAATTTCAGGCCTGACAAATTCGGTCTCGCCATTATTAAAGCAGGGAGGGAGGCGAGCGCAGCTATCGAAGAAGCCGCGAAAGGATTGTGTTGTTCCATCACGCATGAAGCTGGGCGGCGAGTGAACAGCTCTGCCACTTAAAAAGAGTAGACAGTGCTGAACAGGCATGACTATTGAGGAAAAGTGAAAGGCGAGCGCAACTATCGAAGAAGCCGCGAAAGGATTGTGTTGTTCCATCACGCATGAAGCTGGGCGGCGAGTGAACAGCTCTGCCACTTAAAAAGAGAAGACAGTGCTGAACATGCATGACTATTGAGGAAAAGTGAAAGGCGAGCGCAACTATCGAAGAAGCCGCGAAAGGATTGTGTTGTTCCATCACGCATAAAGCTGGGCGGCAAGTGAACAGCTCTGCCACTTAAAAAGAGAAGACAGTGCTGAACAGACCTAGCTTTCGAGGAAAAGGAGGCAACAAATCGAAAGAGCGAGTATACAAAAGAGAACAGAGAACCCTGAGTGACGAGTTCGTTGAAAGACCTCAAATTCTCTAGAATCAAATTCGACATCAAAGCCATGGAACTCAACATTGCCCGTGACAAACATCGAGATCGCAGTGGTGACGACGGCAGTGGCCACGACGCTCAACCCCGGAAAAGAAAAAGTCGTCAGCGCTACGCTCGGAAAGAAATCCAGGAGCTTGAAGCTTTCTTTGATGAATGCCCTTGCCCAGGCGAGGAACAAAAGATTGAATTGGGCCGGAAGCTGGGAATGAATCCTATGAGAATCCATTTTTGGTTTCAGAATAGACGTTTCAGACTAGGTGTCCAACACAGGCGTAAGGAGATCACGGCCCTAAAAGAGCAGAACCAAAACCTTCAAATGGAAAACATGTGGTATGAGAAAATCCTCAGTACTATTACCTGCCCTGACTGCGGTGGCCCTACCTCCCTCAGTAAATTGTTCCCCGGTAAGCCTTCTACGAAGATGGAAGGTGCTCATTTATCCCCCTGCTCCCTTGAGCCGTCTCCGGTACAATCAGATCCTGCTAAGGGCGCGCATGAGCAGATCGATCCTACAGAAATTATACCAGTGTCTTCGGAGGAAGAAGATACGTGTCGTTATGATCGGAGTCACCTCATCGAAGCCCATGAATCTCCTCCACAACAGCTTCCGGTAAGATCAGATACGGTTCAAGAGGAGTTAGAGGTTAGTCGGCAGGCTATCTACGCCACTCTGGACGACGAGAAGAAGAAATTCACTTGGCCCCCGGAGCTTCATCTCAAGTTCTTGGACGCAGTTCGACAGATAGGACTCGACTTCATAAGTCCGACAAACATACTTAGGGTCATGAACGTACCGGGACTTACCAAGCAATTAGTCGCGAATCACCTTGGTTGCTACAGAAGGGCGTTAGGACAGCGTTATGCAGAACTGAATCCGAGCAATAGACTCGGCTGCGAACCCAGCACCCTTATGACAAATGAGGCCCGGTCGAATCTGGACGACTATTGGGGATTTGATCAGGATATCCTCGCGAGTCATTTCAATATTCCTCAAGAGCACGCATCACAAGTGCAACGAGTAAGCACTCCTCCGCCCGAGCAGCAGCTAGTCAGTGTTCATCCTGTTGCAGATCAGCCCACCACGCCCAGTGCTCAAGGGTTTGCCCAATCAGAGCATGTGGCTTCAGATGATCTAATGGGAGAATGCTTGGAGCATTTTTATTTCCCTAATCCCCAAGTGGGAGATGCTTGTGGTAGTCAACCGATCAAATCTCCTCTTATAATCCCAGACAAAGATGGAGGTTCCAGTTCGAAGAACCCGTCGGGCGATGCAGCTCAACCTACACATCAACCGTTCGAGGGGTCGGGTGATTTCTTCGATGAAGGACTTGATACCTGGTTCGATCAGTTGGAAGCTATTAAAGGTTGGCAACCATGATCTGCAGTTGGTAATGGCACACCTAAGCTGAGGCCAAACTGGTTAGTCATTGGACATGCCCAAAGAAAGAAGGGGATGTACGCGAGAAGGATGTATCTCCTATTGTAAAGTTCTCATCGGTGCATGCGTTTGTTTCTTCAATAGCTAGAGTTGATTTTGCATAATGTTTTTCGCAAACGTCATCTCGTGTGTATACGGTAATTCCTTGTTATTAAGTTCAAGGTAAAATCAGCCCCGACGCGTGAAGGCAGAATTGATAGCATGAGTTACTAGCAGAATGGGATCGAGCTCGAAAGTGAAAGATTACTAGCGGCCCCAAACGCAATGGCCGCAAAATCAGGGGCAATCTTTAAGTTTCGAGCAACTACAAATCTATTTCTCACGAGACATTCAAGTCAATCAAATATAAAGCGTCGGGCTGTGAGAATGATGCGTAGTCAATCTGTTGACACAGATGAAAAAGGAGTCGCGTAGATCCGAAAGCAAAAACCTTTCTTGGCTAGTCAACAATGCAGAATGAAAGAGCACATATGAACAAACTCGCATTTATTTCATTCAGCAGGAAAGTTTACAAGTGGATCACTGAGGGGGAGCAGTAAACCCAAAATGAGTTCTGACAAGCATCACAAAAAAGCTTAACTGACTCTCCATGCTATCCATGCCTTGCTTACAACCCACACTCCGGGAATCGAGGTCTACAAGCTTGAAGAAAAGGAGACGACATTTCTCCTTAAGTTCGTTCACCTTGGTGTCATAGTACTCGAACTCAAGCTCTAAGTCATGAGCCAGCACCCTCCCGCGAGCTATATCCATGCTCAGGTCTTCAAGCCTTTCCTCCAACCAGGCACACTGGAACCTCAGCACGAAGTTGTGCTGGTCTTGCTCAAAGGCGGTGTCAAAAAGAGCCAGACGCTCCACCAAGTTGTCCCTCTCACGGACCAGCATCGAAACCTGGGCGTGGGCGTATTCAACAGCCCTTTTATGGTTATCGGCCGTCAGCATGGCCAACATCAGGGACTCAGTTCGGTCCTGATAACGGGCTCGCACGATACCAGCCAAAGTGACCTCCCGGCTAGCAACTTCGTAAGCCTGCATGAAATTGTTAAAGAGAGTTGGGAAGATCACAAACTCCCTTTGCAGTTTCGTACCTTCAATACACGCAGTATCCAGGGCCGGAATCAGAGTACGAACTTCAACCTCAGCTTCAGGATGATTGTTTATGTAGCCATAACCCCTACCCAAGAGGTGGTAAAATCTCTCCCATTGGGTCGAAGCTTCAGGTAAGGCAACAGGCATAGAGGAGGAATCCATATGCGATGGAATGACGGAGAAGAGAGTGAGAATGTGAAGAGTGTTTGAGAGGCTGAGTCTGATAAGGCTAAAGTGTTAATCTTCTTGACATCAATCTATCACCTTATAAATGCTCGAGTACAGGGAGAAGTGGTAATAATATTTTATGTGCAGTAGAGCCAAGCGGGTTTCGTTAATGCATCCCCGATGAGTCACGAATCCACCACCGTCCTGTGATCTCGGGTTTTACGAAACATAATGGCGCCGAAAGGTGGGCAGGCTTGTTACTCTAGAGACTGGGCCAGGGGGACAAGCGTAGTGCTCGACAAAGCGAAATCAACGCAAGAGATCTTCAGGCTCCGTTCACGTAGAAAAGAGCAAAAAAGGACAAAGTGGGAATTACGAAGCCTTGAGAAAAACGCTCGTCAAGTAGCCATCACAAAAGGACGAAGTGGGAATCTCGAAACATTGAGAAGAGCGCTCGTCGGGTAGCCATCACCTTTGATCGAAGAACGGTGATCCGGCTCCTTTAACCTCTCAGAATTTGCAGAGAAAGTGAAGATCCAAGGAGGAACAAAGAAAGCTGAGTTAACGGAAAATCAGACAGTGATATCCCGGTCAAAATGTTCAAGGGATTCTGTCATTTACTGGAAGCGCCAGACTTGGAGGTCTCCGAGCTTGAGCTGCTGGAAGAGTTTGAAGATCTCAGGACCGAACCTGACACGAGGGCCATGGAGACCGATCCTTCTAATGATGAAACCCGCGGCTTGGTTAACGAGAACAGTACCCGCGACGGTTATCAGCGTCAGAAAGGGGAATATCTCAAACGCAACACTTCAGGTCAAGTCCATAAACTCGAATTGTTTTTCAGGGAATACCCCTATCCGGACATGGAACAGAAAATCAAAATGGGCCAGGAGATAGGGTGGGAGCCTCGGAAGGTCAAGTGCTGGTTTGAAAACAAACGAACCCGGCTGAAGCAGCAACGCGATCGGCACGAGTTAGCGGTTGTAAGGGAGGAAAATGAAAAGCTTCGAATAAAAAACACTCAGTACAAAAAAGCTCTAAGCATCGCTATTTGCCTGGAGTGCGGTAACCCTGTTCCCACGGACGGAGTATTCACTGAAGAGCCAGATCTGGGGGTTTTTAATGCTCATTTGTTGCAATGCCCTTCGCAACATCTTTCGGAACAGGCGGGTACCGCCGAGGATCTACAAGAAGAAACTAGTGCTATAAGGTCAAAGTCGACGCCCATTGTGGAAGGGAACATGCGTCATGACAAGTCGGGTCCGCTCGATGATGAACTCACCATCATGACCAGCCGATCTGAGACCACTAAATCCCCTCCAGAGCAACCTCCAACACGACCAGATTCCGAGAAGAATAACCGCCAAGTTGCTGACACCACTTCGGCTAGCAAGAAAATAAGATTTCGTTGGACCCCGGAGTTTCATAGCAAATTTGTTGATGCAGTTCAACAGTTGGGGATCAGTTTTGCTTGCCCATTGCGCATACTCGAAATCATGAACGTGCCGGGACTGACTAAAAATATGGTCAAGAATCACCTTTGGCGCTACAAGAAACTACTGAGAGATGGACGAGCGTCGCTAGACCAAGATAGAGGCGGTTCAACACGACCAGATTCCACGAAGAGTAGCCGCCGAGTTGCCAACCCTATTTCGGCTAGCAAGAAAACAAGGTTTTATTGGACCTCGGAGCTTCATAGCAAATTTGTTGATGCAGTTCAACAGTTAGGGATCAGTTTGGCTCGCCCATCGCGCATACTCAAGATCATGAACATGCCGGAATTGGATAGAAATAAAGTCAGGAACCACCTTTGGTGCTACAAAAGACTACTGAGAGATGGACGAGTGGCGCTAGACCAAGAGAGAGGCAGTTCAAGTTTAAACGATGAGCATGGCTGTGATCGCAATCCTCATGAAGCAGGAAGCATCCAATCACCTCTTAACACCGATGGGACTGACAATTACACGGTCGATTGTTCAGGCATCAATCATAGTACTCCCATGGGTCATCCTAGTACTTCTCAGGAGTATGTACCGCAATTTCAGCAAATCGGGACTCCCCAGTCTGAGCACCGACTGGCCGTTAATGCTAGTCCTACGGCGGATCTAACATTGGCAGGAGATGCACGTACAATCTTGCGAGACGATTACGGAGATTCCGGCTCGAAGAATCAGGTGGTCCATGACGAAAATGGCGAAAAGATTCCTTCTCCAGTGGTCGACAATACTCAACCTGAATGTCAGTCGCTCGATGGTTCAGACGATCTCCTTGAAAACATCTATTCTTGGTTCGATCGGCTGAATTCCCCCCTGAGTTACCCTAGTACTCCTCAAGAGTATATACAACAATTTCAGCAGGTATGGACTCCCCAATTTGAGCACCAACCGATCGTTAGTGTTATTCCTACGACGAATCCAGCATTGGGTACAAACCTACTGGACAACGATGAAAGTACCAACTCGAGAAGTGAGGTTGTTCATGTCGAAAGTAGTGTGAGGAACCCATCGCCAACGGTTGAGGATGCCCGACTTGGGCGTCAATGGCTTGAAATTTCAAGCGAGTCCCTCAGTGAGCAACTCGGCGTGTGGATCACGCATAAACCGAGGAACCAGGTTGTTCATGCCGAAAATGGGAGAAGTCCGTCACCAGCAATTAAGGATGCTCAACTTGGACGACTCGAGCGGTCGGACGATCTCCTGAATGAGCAACTCAGCCTATGGGTCAAGCATTTTGGAACAAGTGCATCTTCGCAGTCGTGACCGGTACCGGCGACCGGACATCTGGTTCGAAGCTCGTGTGCTAAATCATTAGAAGGCTCAGGAGAGTGAGAGGTGAATACGTCGAATGAATGTGTTACGGATCTCGTTGTAAAGTTCCCGCGGGAACATTTTAATTAACGCTGAAAACTAACCGCTCTGAGTGTCAACATTACCCTTTGAACGTCTTCGAGCCAAGGGCCATGGATTAATCACTTAATCCGTGGAGCAAATTCCATGCACGATGACTATCACCCGCGGAGCATAATGGGATCTGCCCCGTTCAGCACGAAATACGTTTGGTCACGAAGCCTCCCATTTGGTAAAACGATGTATCGTTCCTAAACGATCTTCAACCGAATACCAAAGTAATGTCTCATTTCTTTCCCTTCTCAGGTGATAAACGTGGATAAATCACTCAAGGAGCCATCTGTTCAAATAACAAAACAGACGTTGCCCAACCAGGGGCAGCTGAACCATTGATATTGCAAATATTCCAAGCAGGGATAAGCGGATTTGATAGACATGGTTCATATCAATACGCGACGTCAGAACGGGATGAGAACCAAGAGCAAAGTTGTATCGTCCCAATTTGTCTTCAATTTGGGAATATGAGTTAACGCTTGTTATTTATCCTTGATAGGGACTCACCATCAAGGAGGACAGATTTTCACAACCTGTGTGCACTCGTAGGGGCACACGACCAAGGGTAAGATGTATCGTTCTAATTTTTTGAAAAGTGCGTGAACGTACAATAACATGTTTCTTCCATATTTTCAGGGATCTCCAGCCGCGGGAGACAGGTAAGTATCCCTTTCCCCAATCCATGGAAGATGTTAAATAAAAAACAGAGAGAAAAAGAAAAGCTTTCAGAATCTAATGTCTAGAAAAGACATAGAATTCAAACTTCATTAGCATTCACGTTTTAAAACAGGAGGTTGTCTGAACATGAATAAGAACATGCATGGGGCATCATAAAATCCCTTGACAGGTAAAATTTTCGGGAAAACGAAAGAGATTTTTCCAATCAAAAGTTGTTCAAAACTCTCAAAAGGACGTTTTCTCAAAAGACGAGAGGCAAAGCCTAGTCCAAACACGTCCTATACACACTTAAGAGAGAAGTGGAGCGAGTAAGACAACAAAATAAAATCTAGACCTACGGAAATAGGGACCATTCGCAGCGATTACATGGGTTGGGACGACGAAGGCATTCGTTTCATATCCCCCAAACACTACGGGTGACCGTTGATAACCCCTTTGAACGGCGGTTTTCATTCTTAACCCTGTCAAGAACCACCCCAGATCGGGGCAAAATGGAGGTGAGTCCAGCAGCATCAGGAGAAAATGGTTAGAAATTTTCTTGCTCGGACTAACATTAATCTTTGTGTGTTGTTTATATGGTAATCCAAGTGCCATAGGATGACGAGAAGCATTCATTTCTCTATCCCACACACTGAATCCTTCGCACAGCCAACTTGAGCCTGCAAATTCATTTCATGAACCCATTGGTGATCATTCCAAGACGGATGCAGCACCGCTTCAAAAATGGAAGAGTTCAAGACTCAGGGATTACGAAGAAGATTCCTGGGCTGATATTTAAAGATATTTAGACTTTCAGACATATGTCTAACATGATCCCATGAAGATGAGAAAAGTGGGATTTCAAAAATAAATGAGAAAAATCCACGGCATCGAGAAAAAAGCAAAGTGCCTGGTAAAAGAAAGGCCGATGCTCGTGTAAGTTGTTTGATTGATCCGCAATGAAGCCGGATGGGAAAAGAGGGAATCCCTAATGGAGTCAGATCAAAAAGACTACTCCTCCAAATGATGTCAGGCGTGAAAAAAAAAGGACGCAGACGGAGTTGTCAAAAGCGGTTGCATGCCTCAAAAATTGAAGATGCAGAATGGAAAAGACATGTGACAAGTTTGCAATGATCACCAATGTCAATCCCCTCATAAATTCTGGGCAAAAAAAATAATAAGCTTTTTTTTTTTCGGTCCCCAATCCTACCAACATCATAACCCTGAAACAGTCTTCTCTGACTAAGACACTTGGGTTAACATATTGCTTAGCTCGAAGAAGTACGAGCAAGACTATTTCTTTCTCATTTTGCAGGGTTCTTGACTTGTAAACCCGAAGCAGATGGTGAAGAACATTCATTCAATGGCCTCGACTCCAAAGCGGGTCCCCCTTGAGAACCATTATCCAAGCCCAACATTACGGTCCCGTGGAAGACCTCCCGATCGATCGAAATGTATGCGCTGCGAATGATCCTAAAACCTAGGCACAGGTTAGTAGGAAGTTGAGCGCATTCCTTACAAAAGACCATTATCACAGAGCGGTGAGGAGCCCTCTTGGATGAGAAATTCTCCAATGGATGTTTTGAATAAACACTTTTTGGAAATTTCAAATTGTTTGATCCAGATTTTCCGTGCAAGGGATTTGTGATCACATTTGCATGTTGCAAGAATGCTTTGGATAACCTTCAGCATCAAAATGCACATTTCACGATTAAAACTTAAGTCATACGATTTTTGTCAAATGGACAGCCGTGGTCTTCCCAAAGATTACTAACGTTTTCTTGGTGAAGAAAATTTTCAGGCTCAAACTTCTGCAGGATACCTGGAGAACCCAGCTCCCAGAATGTCGCCTCAACAGACTAAAGCGAGGCTTTGTCAAAATAAAATCTTTCACTGCTTCAAAGCTGAATTCCCGACAAATTTCGGGATCTTTCAAAAGAAGGGGTGAGGATGTGACCCCTTTTCAAAAATCAAGCAATCCTAGCTTGACGTGGAGAACCCTCGTCCTGGGATCCCTTTTCAAAAATATCAAACAGTCTCGTCGGACGTGGAGGACCCTCGTCATGAGACCCCTTTTCAAAGCAAAACAAAGGTAGATACCGCCTGAAGGGTCAAAACAAAGGTAGATACCGCCTGAAGGGTCAAAACAAAGGTAGATACCGCCTGAAGGGTCAAATCAAGGTAGAAACCGCCTGAAGGGTCAAATCAAAGGTAGAAACCGCCTGAAGGGTCAACTCATTGGTAGAAACCGCCATAAGGATCAAACTAAACTCAACGGTAGATACCGCCTGAAGGGTCAAATATGGTAGAAACCGCCATAAGGGTCAACTCATTGGTAAGTACCGCCATAAGCATCCGACAGGTGAGCTTCAGGTAAATCTCTCTCATCCCAGCCCATGTTCAAATTGTTAGAGCAAACCAGGGATTAATTGGAGCTTTCATCAAAGAGCCTTAAGAATTCAGTATCATAGCATGTCTTCTCTCGTTTTCCCAGTTGAGTCGGTTAAGAATCAGGTGCCACCTTATCTTTGAGAGAAACCTCTAACGAGATTCCTCTCAAAGAGGGGCAGCTGTTGACACCTGATTTTTGACCATTTATTATTGTGATTTTTATTCTTCTAAATTAATTAAAAATATCAAAAAAGGTCATAAAATCACAAAATCGACTTTGGAAGCCTTGGCCTAGCCTTAGGAACCAATTTTGAACAAAAAATATTTTTCATAATTTTTAATAATTTTTCGAATTTATTTAATTATTAAAAATACCCAAAAAAATCAGAAAAATACCATTCGTGGTCAGAAAAATGCCCAAAATATTCGATAATTTTGTTTTAATTTGTCCTTCAAGTGTGTTACTTTAAATCTCAAAAATTCGGCTTGGGTCACTATGTTACTTCACAAACATAAACCCGAATCGGGCATAAAAAATTTCTTTTCGAGTCTTTTAATTTTCAATTCCCACTTTTTATAAGCTATGACACTGGATTCTAAAGTCTTGAAGTGCAATTAGGTCAATTTACCCTCCAATTCGATCAATTTTAACCAAAAGGGCCTAATTCGATAAAAATCTTTCAATTTAGTCCCCGGTTTCACAATTTTTGAAATTAAATTTCATACGGGCATACCCACCAAAATTAAAAACCTCTACCCAATAGTTTTCATCATGAGGAATCCATTGGTGGCGTCAATTTCGACAAATTGGTTTGTTCGGACCTTCAATTAAGCAAAAATCAATTTCGGATCCTAAGGGCAATTTGGGGTTTTCACTAAATTTCAACCAATTGATTCACGAAAATACCCATATTTGATAGAAAACGAGCCAATGAGTCCGATTTTGGCATCAATTTCAGGATTATAGGACGATTGGTTGCCTAATTCGACGAAAGCCCGTTGGATCGGGTTGACTGGGTCGGGTTGACCGACCCGGTCAACCCGTTGACCAACCTTTGGCATGGAAAACGCAGAGCAAGTTCAGAGCATGGGGTTCTGGCATTCTTTTTTTGGGCAAGAACGCGGCGGGCAAAGAATCCACTAAAGACGAGGGCCAGCAGAGAGCGCAAAAGGAAAAGGTGGTCGGCCATGAGGAGAGGAATGGACATAAAATAAATCGAGAGAGAGGAACGGCAGTTTTTTAGAGGACCGGCGACCGAGCATGGGAGGATCTTCGAAGCCCGCGTCACCCTCGGCCGAGCAAAAGCAGAGCCGGTAAACCATTCCCCGAGTCCGGCAGCGCCACGAGGAAGCTCTCCATGCCCATCAGGCTCGCCGGAGACCGCCGAAAGGGTGAGATACGCATTCGAGCTCCTCCACGGCCTTTAATGGCATCTCGAGTTCCATTGATTGGTTTTGCGATTTATTGATATGGAATGGACCCTTATACCTCACTGACCATTTTCGGTTTTGGTTGCATGCCATTTCATGGCTAAAAAACGACGAGCCGGCCCCCCAACTCCCCCCGTTCGGTCATGAGCTCGGGAGCTCGTTTCGGCCCAAACCGAACCTCATCGGCGATCAAGTAGGTATTCTCAACCCCCCAGTATGCTTCCCGATAGCCCAGATCAACCATGTTACGTGTAGAATAGCTACGGCGGTCTCTCGCCGGAGAGTAGGTTCGGCCGGAGTTGCAGGTGGACCAAATGAAATTCTGCTATGTCGTTGTTAATATATGTGGTAGGTCTTGTCGAGTAGGTTCGAATGCCGTTGATTTTGTGCAATTTGGACGTCGGAAGGCCGAGTTATGGCCTTCCGACGAGGCGCCGGCGAGATGGCGCCGGCGCCGGTCGTCTTCCCCGACGAGGCGTTGACCGGTCAACGTTTGTTGACTTGGTCAACGCCGACGTGGCGCTGACGTGGCAGCCACGTGGCGGCCACGTCAGCGCGCAGAGTTAATGAAATAAAAAAAAAGAGAAATGATCCGACGGTCCAGGAGGCGCCACGCGTCCCAATCTGATCCGTTCGTTCAAAACTCGTGGAACGGCGCCGTTTTGATCATAGAGGAAGCAGGCCGGGCCTGGATCGTGGATCTGAGCGTGGGTCGGGTCATCCGACCCGGTCCATATAATTTATATATATATTATTATTTTTAATAAAAAAATAATTTTAAATAAAAAATAATAATAAAAATTCAATAAAAAAATGAAAAATCATAAAAAATTCAAAAAAATTCGGAAAATTCAGAAAAATTCTAAAAAAATTTCAGAAAATAGGAAATGGCCACATTCAACTGGCCGCGACCTGTTTCGGGTCATTTGACCCCCGATCTTACCAAAAATGACGGTTTTGCCCTTCCGGCAAACCGTCTTCCAAAAAAATTCTAAAAAATCCAAGAAAATCCCCAAAAATAGGAAATGGCCACAACCAACTGACCAAGACTCATTCCGGGTGTTTTGAACCCCGACCCTTCTTAAAAATGACGATTTCGCCCTTCGGGCGAATCGTCTTCCAAAAATTGAAGAAAAATCAAGAAATTCAAAAAAATTCTCAAAAATGGGAAATGGCCACAATCAACGGGCCATGGAATATTTTGGGTAATTCGGTATCCAAATCTCCCAAAAATTGACGATTTTGCCCTTCGGGCTAATCGCCTCCAAATCTTCCCATTTTACCTCCTGATCGAAATCACACCTTCCCTAAGCCCTTATGGCTATGTTAGGAAGCCATTGATTTGAATTGATGTGCATCAATGAGATTTATTTATGCACTTGATCGTGCTTTTATTTAAATTGATTGTGATTGATAGGAATAGTCCTCCAATCTGCATGAAACCCTGAATCAAACCTACCCCACCCAAAATTGCGCCTGCATGAACTCTTCGCTAGGAAAATCACTCGCGATAGGTACCGAAAGGGCGTTGGTAATGACACCGACGTAACCAAGTCCCCGAACCCAAAATCTCTGGTTCCGCAGATTTGATCGATTTCTCCCAATCGGTCAATAAGGTTTCCGGTCTACCCTCCAAGAAAGACCGGTGGCGACTCCAAATGCATGCACAAGTTGCACATGCCACCACGACCACACTAAGGTCGAAAGAGATCGACTGTTATCGTCGAATCCATTAAAAAATACTCCCGCCGCGATTTGGTATGGGCCTGGGAGGGCCCGCGCCGATCCAAGACCAGCGATCGGTAATCCATTAGCCGCGTCCTCTTTCGGACGGGTCGCGACAGTATGATCATTTTTTTATTTATTATTACGGTTCAAATAATAGCTATAGTCAAGTTAAGGATCACAACAAATGTTTTGCGCGGCGATCAAATAGGTAATTAGGCATTTTTTGTCATATTATGCGCATTTCTGTTTGACGAATTGCCGAAAACTCCTACCTATTGAATATATAATCCTTTGTTGAAGTACCCGAATTTTTTATTTATTAGTTATCTTGAAATATTAAGCATTTTCAGTCCAAGTATCGATCAAATAGGTAGTTAGTTAATTTTACCTTCTTAAAGTCATTTCTACTCGAAGAACCTTAGGAAAATTGTGAATTTTGTATAGATAACGCTATGTTGATATATGATCATTTTTTTTATTTGTTATTACGGTTAACAAAATCGCTAGAGTCCCGTTAAGGATCATTGCAAATGTTTTGCGCGGCGATCAAACAGGTAGTTTGGCATTTTTATCATATTATGCACATTTCTATTTGACGAATTGACGAAAACTCCTACTTATTGAATATATATTCCTTTGTTGAAGTACATTAATTTTTTATTTATTAGTTATCTTGAAATATTAAGCATTGTCAATCCATGTATCGATCAAATAGGTAGTTAGTTAATTTGACCTTCTAAAAGTCATTTCTACTCGAAGAACTTTAGGAAAATTGCGACTTTTGTATAGATATTACGATGTTGATGTACGATCATTTTTTTATTTATTATTACGCTTCAAATAATATTTAGAGTCAAGTTGAGGATCACTGGAAATGGTTTGCGCGGCGATCAAGTAGGTAGTTTGGCATTTTTTGTCATATTTTGCTCATTTCTGTTTGACGAATTGCCGAAAACTCCTACCTATTGAATATATAATCCTTTGTTAAAGTATCCGAATTTTTTATTTGTTAGTTATCTTGAAATTTTAATTATTGTCAATCCATGTATCGATCAAATAGGTAGTTAGTTGATTTTATCTTCGTAAAGTCATTTCTACTCGAAGAACCTTAGGAAAATTGTGACTTTTGTATAGATAACACAATGTTGATGTATGATCATTTTATTTATTTATTATTACTGTTCAAATAATAGCTATAGTCTAGTTAATGATCACTACAAATGTTTTGCGCGGCGATCAAATAGGTAATTAGGCATTTTTTGTCATATTATGCGCTTTTCTGTTTGACGAATTGTCGAAAACTCCTACCTATTGAATATATAATCCTTTGTTGAAGTACCCTAATTTTTTATTTATTAGTTATCTTGAAATATTAAGCATTGTCAGTCCAAGTATCGATCAAATAGGTAGTTAGTTAATTTTACCTTCTTAAAGTCTTTTCTACTCGAAGAACCTTAGGAAAATTGTGACTTTTGTATAGATAACACTATGTTGATGTATGATCGTTTTTTTATTTGTTATTACGCTTCAAAAAATCGCTAGAGTCTAGTTAAGGATCACTGTAAATGTTTTGCGCGGCGATCAAATAGGTAGTTAGGCATTTTTGTCATATTATGCACATTTCTGTTTGACGAATTGACGAAAACTCCTACCAATTGAATATATAATCCTTTGTTGAAGTATCCTAATTTTTTATTTATTAGTTTTCTTGAAATATTAAGCATTGTCAATCCATGTATCGATCAAATAGGTAGTTAGTTAATTTGACCTTCTTAAAGTCATTTCTACTCGAAGAACTTTAGGAAAATTGCGACTTTTGTATAGATATTACGATGTTGATGTACGATCATTTTTTTATTTATTATTACGCTTCAAATAATATTTAGAATCAAGTTAAGGATCACTGCAAATGGTTTGCGCGGCGATCAAATATGTAGTTTGGCATTTTTTGTCATATTATGCTCATTTCTGTATGACGAATTGCTGAAAACTCCTTCCTATTGAATATATAATCCTTTGTTGAAGTACCCTAATTTTTTATTTATTAGTTAGCTTCAAATATTAAGCATTGTCAATCTAAGTATCGATCAAATAGGTAGTTAGTTAATTTCACCTTCTCAAAGTCATTTCAACTCGAAGAACCTTAGGAAAATTGCGAATTTTGTATAGATAACGCTATGTTGATATATGATCATTTTTTTATTTGTTATTACGGTTAACAAAATCGCTAGAGTCCAGTTAAGGATCATTGCAAATGTTTTGCGCGGCGATCAAATAGGTAGTTTGGCATTTTAATCATATTATGCACATTTCTGTTTGACGAATTGACGAAAACTCCTACCTATTGAATATATATTCCTTTGTTGAAGCACCCTAATTTTTTATTTATTAGCTATCTTGAAATATTAAGAATTGTCAATCCAAGTATCGATCAAATAGGTAGTTAGTTAATTTCACCTTCTTAAAGTCATTTCTACTCGAAGAACCTTAGGAAAATTGTGACTTTTGTATAGATAACACTATGTTGATATATGATCATTTTTTTAATTATTATTACGTTTCAAATAATAGCTAGAGTCAAGTTAAGGATCACTGCAAATGTTTTGCGCGGCGATCAAATAGGTAGTTAGGCATTTTCTGTCATATTACGCGCATTTCTGTTTGACGAATTGCCGAAAACTCCAACCTATTGAATATGTAATCCTTTGTTGAAGTACCCTAATTTTTTATTTATTAGTTATCTTGAAATATTAAGCATTGTCAATCCATGTATCGATCAAATAGGTAGTTAGTTAATTTCACCAACTAAAATTCATTTGTGTTCGAAGAACCTTAGGAAAATTGTGACTTTTTTTTATAGATAACACTATTTTGATGTATGATCATTTTTTTATTTGTTATTACGCTTCAAATAATAGCTAGAGTCAAGTTAAGGATCACTGCAAATGTTTTGCGCTGCGATCAAATAGGTAGTTTGGCATTTTTTGTCATATTATGCTCATTTCTGTTTGACGAATTGCCCAAAACTCCAACCTATTGAATATACAATCCTTTGTTGAAGTACCCTAATTTTTTATTTATTAGTTATCTTGAAATATTAAGCATTGTCAAACCATGTATCGATCAAATAGGTAGTTAGTTAATTTCACCTTCTTAAAGTCATTTCTACTCGAAGAACCTTAGGAAAATTGCGTATTTTGTATAGATAACACTATGTTGATATATGATCATTTTTTTATTTGTTATTACGCTTCAAAAAATCGCTAGAGTCCAGTTAAGGATCATTGCAACTGTTTTGCGCGGCGATCAAATAGGTAGTTAGGCATTTTTATCATATTATGCACATTTCTGTTTGACGAATTGTCGAAAACTCCTACCTATTGAATATATAATACTTTGTTGAAGTACCCTAATTTTTTATTTATTAGTTATCTTGAAATATTAAGCATTGTCAATCCACGTGTCGATCAAATAGGTAGTTAGTTAATTTGACCTTCTTAAAGTCATTTCTACTCGAAGAACCTTAGGAAAATTATGTCTTTTGTATAGATAACACTATGTTGATGTATGATCATTTTTTTTATTTATTATTACGCTTCAAATAATAGCTAGAGTCAAGTTAAGGATCACTGCAAATGTTTTGCGCGGCGATCAAATAGGTAGTTAGGCATTTTTTGTCATATTATGCTCATTTCTGTTTGACAAATTGCCGAAAACTCCTACCTATTGAATATATAATCCTTTGTTAAAGTATCTTAATTTTTTTTTGTAAGTTATCTTGAAATATTAAGCATTGTCAGTCCAAGTATCGATCAAATTGGTAGTTAGTTAATTTTACCTTCTTAAAGTCATTTCTACTCGAAGAACTTTAGGAAAATTGCGACTTTTGTGTAGATAACACTATGTTGATGTATGATCATTTTTTTATTTGTTATTACGATTCAAAAAATCGCTAGAGTCCAGTTAAGGATCATTGCAAATGTTTTGCGCGGTGATCAAATAGGTAGTTAGGCATTTTTTGTCATATTATGCACATTTCTGTTTGACGAATTGACGAAAACTCCTACCTATTGAATATATAATCCTTTGTTGAAGTACCCTAAATTTTTATTTATTAGTTATCTTGAAATTTAAGCATTGTCAATCCAAGTATCGATCAAATATGTAGTTAGTTAATTTGACCTTCTTAAAGTCATTTCTACTCGAAGAACCTTAGGAAAATTGCGACTTTTGTATAGATAACACTATGTTGATGTATGATCATTTTTTTATTTATTATTACGCGTCAAATAATAGCTAGAGTCAAGTTAAGGATCACTGCAAATGTTTTGCGCGGCGATCAAATAGGTAGTTAGGCATTTTCTGTCATATTACGCGCATTTCTGTTTGACGAATTGCCGAAAACTCCAACCTATTGAATATGTAATCCTTTGTTGAAGTACCCTAATTTTTTATTTATTAGTTATCTTGAAATATTAAGCATTGTCAATCCATGTATCGATCAAATAGGTAGTTAGTTAATTTCACCAACTAAAATTCATTTGTGTTCGAAGAACCTTAGGAAAATTGTGACTTTTTTTTTATAGATAACACTATTTTGATGTATGATCATTTTTTTATTTGTTATTACGCTTCAAATAATAGCTAGAGTCAAGTTAAGGATCACTGCAAATGTTTTGCGCTGCGATCAAATAGGTAGTTTGGCATTTTTTGTCATATTATGCTCATTTCTGTTTGACGAATTGCCCAAAACTCCAACTTATTGAATATACAATCCTTTGTTGAAGTACCCTAATTTTTTATTTATTAGTTATCTTGAAATATTAAGCATTGTCAAACCATGTATCGATCAAATAGGTAGTTAGTTAATTTCACCTTCTTAAAGTCATTTCTACTCGAAGAACCTTAGGAAAATTGCGTATTTTGTATAGATAACACTATGTTGATATATGATCATTTTTTATTTGTTATTACGCTTCAAAAAATCGCTAGAGTCCAGTTAAGGATCATTGCAACTGTTTTGCGCGGAGATCAAATAGGTAGTTAGGCATTTTTATCATATTATGCACATTTCTGTTTGACGAATTGTCGAAAACTCCTACCTATTGAATATATAATACTTTGTTGAAGTACCCTAATTTTTTATTTATTAGTTATCTTGAAATATTAAGCATTGTCAATCCACGTGTCGATCAAATAGGTAGTTAGTTAATTTGACCTTCTTAAAGTCATTTCTACTCGAAGAACCTTAGGAAAATTGCGTATTTTGTATAGATAACACTATGTTGATATATGATCATTTTTTTATTTGTTATTACGCTTCAAAAAATCGCTAGAGTCCAGTTAAGGATCATTGCAACTGTTTTGCGCGGCGATCAAATAGGTAGTTAGGCATTTTTATCATATTATGCACATTTCTGTTTGACGAATTGTCGAAAACTCCTACCTATTGAATATATAATACTTTGTTGAAGTACCCTAATTTTTTATTTATTAGTTATCTTGAAATATTAAGCATTGTCAATCCACGTGTCGATCAAATAGGTAGTTAGTTAATTTGACCTTCTTAAAGTCATTTCTACTCGAAGAACCTTAGGAAAATTATGTCTTTTGTATAGATAACACTATGTTGATGTATGATCATTTTTTTATTTATTATTACGCTTCAAATATTAGCTAGAGTCAAGTTAAGGATCACTGCAAATGTTTTGCGCGGCGATCAAATAGGTAGTTAGGCATTTTTTGTCATATTATGCTCATTTCTGTTTGACAAATTGCCGAAAACTCCTACCTATTGAATATATAATCCTTTGTTAAAGTATCTTAATTTTTTTTTGTAAGTTATCTTGAAATATTAAGCATTGTCAGTCCAAGTATCGATCAAATTGGTAGTTAGTTAATTTTACCTACTTAAAGTCATTTCTACTCGAAGAACTTTAGGAAAATTGCGACTTTTGTGTAGATAACACTATGTTGATGTATGATCATTTTTTTATTTGTTATTACGATTCAAAAAATCGCTAGAGTCCAGTTAAGGATCATTGCAAATGTTTTGCGCGGTGATCAAATAGGTAGTTATGCATTTTTTGTCATATTATGCACATTTCTGTTTGACGAATTGACGAAAACTCCTACCTATTGAATATATAATCCTTTGTTGAAGTACCCTAAATTTTTATTTATTAGTTATCTTGAAATTTAAGCATTGTCAATCCAAGTATCGATCAAATATGTAGTTAGTTAATTTGACCTTCTTAAAGTCATTTCTACTCGAAGAACCTTAGGAAAATTGCGACTTTTGTATAGATAACACTATGTTGATGTATGATCATTTTTTTATTTATTATTACGCGTCAAATAATAGCTAGAGTCAAGTTAAGGATCACTGCAAATGTTTTGCGCTGCGATCAAATAGGTAGTTAGGCATTTTTTGTCATACTCTGCTCATTTCTGTTTGACAAATTGCCGAAAACTCCTACCTATTGAATATATAATCCTTTGTTAAAGTATCCTAATTTTTTGTTTGTAAGTTATCTTGAAATATTAAGCATTGTCAGTCCAAGTATCGATCAAATTGGTAGTTAGTTAATTTTACCTTCTTAAAGTCATTTCTACTCGAAGAACCTTAGGAAAATTGCGACTTTTGTATAGATAACACTATGTTGATGTATGATCATTTTTTTATTTGTTATTACGCTTCAAAAAATCGCTAGAGTCCAGTTATGGATTATTGCAAATGTTTTGCGCGGCGATCAAATAGGTAGTTAGGCATTTTTATCATATTTTGCACATTTCTGTTTGGCGAATTGACGAAAACTCCTACCTATTGAATATATAATCCTTTGTTGAAGTACCCTAATTTTTTATTTATTAGTTATCTGGAAATATTAAGCATTGTCAATCCATGTATCGATCAAATAGGTAGTTAGTTAATTTGACCTTCTTAAAGTCATTTCTACTCGAAGAACTTTAGGAAAATTGCGACTATTGTATAGATATTACGATGTTGATGTACGATCATTTTTTTATTTATTATTACGCGTCAAATAATAGCTTGAGTCAAGTTAAGGGTCACTGCAAATGGTCTACGCGGCGATGAAATAGGTAGTTGGGCATTGTTTTGTCATATTATGCTCATTCCTTTTTGACGAATTGCCGAAAACTCCTACATATTGAATATATAATCCTTTGTTGAAGTACCCTAATTTTTTATTTATTAGTTATCGAGAAATATTAAGCATTGTCAATCCATGTATCGATCAAATAGGTAGTTAGTTAATTTGACCTTCATAGAGTCATTTCTACTCGAAGAACTTTAGGAAAATTGCGACTTTTGTATAGATATTACGATGTTGCTGTACGATCATTTTTTATTTATTATTACGCTTCAAATAATATTTAGAGTCAAGTTAAGGATCATTGCAAATGGTTTGCGCGCGATCAAGTAGGTAGTTTGGCATTTTTGTCATATTATGCTCATTTCTGTTTGACAAATTGCCGAAAACTCCTACCTAATGAATATATAATCCTTTGTTGAAGTACCCTAATTTTTCATTTATTAGTTATCTTGAAATATAAAGCATTGTCAATCCATGTATCAATCAAATAGGTAGTTAGTTAATTTGACCTTCTTAAAGTCATTTCTACTCGAAGAACCTTAGGAAAATTGCGACTTTTGTATAGATAACACTATGTTGATGTATGATCATTTTTTTATTTGTTATTACGCTTCAAAAAATCGCTAGAGTCCAGTTATGGATTATTGCAAATGTTTTGCGCGGCGATCAAATAGGTAGTTAGGCATTTTTGTCATATTAAGCACATTTCTGTTTGACGAATTGACGAAAACTCCTACCTATTGAATATATAATCCTTTGTTGAAGTACCCTAATTTTTTATTTATTTGTTATCTTGAAATATTAAGCATTGTCAATCCATGTATCGATCAAATAGGTAGTTAGTTAATTTGACCTTCTTAAAGTCATTTCTACTCGAAGAACTTTAGGAAAATTGCGACTTTTGTATAGATATTACGATGTTGATGTACAATCATTTTTTTATTTATTATTACGCGTCAAATAATAGCTAGTGTCAAGTTAAGGATCACTGCAAATGGTTTGCGCGGCGATGAAATAGGTAGTTGGGCATTGTTTTGTCATATTATGCTCATTTCTGTTTGACGAATTGCCGAAAACTCCTACATATTCAATATATAATCCTTTGTTGAAGTACCCTAATTTTTTATTTATTAGTTATCGAGAAATATTAAGCATTGTCAATCCATGTATCGATCAAATAGGTAGTTAGTTAATTTGACCTTCATAAAGTCATTTCTACTCGAAGAACTTTAGGAAAATTGCGACTTTTGTATAGATATTACGATGTTGCTGTACGATCATTTTTTTATTTATTATTACGCTTCAAATAATATTTAGAGTCAAGTTAAGGATCACTGCAAATGGTTTGCGCGCCATCAAGTAGGTAGTTTGGCATTTTTTGTCATATTATGCTCATTTCTGTTTGACAAATTGCCGAAAACTCTTACCTATTGAATATATAATCCTTTGTTGAAGTACCCTAATTTTTTATTTATTAGTTATCTTGAAATATAAAGCATTGTCAATCCAAGTATCGATCAAATATGTAGTTAGTTAATTTGACCTTCTTAAAGTCATTTCTACTCGAAGAACTTTAGGAAAATTGCGACTTTTGTATAGATATTACGATGTTGATGTACGATCATTTTTTTATTTATTATTACTCTTCAAATAATATTTAGAGTCAAGTTAAGGATCACTGCAAATGGTTTGCGGGGCGATCAAGTTGGTAGTTTGGCATTTTTTGTCATATTATGCTCATTTCTGTTTGACAAATTGCCGAAAACTCCGACCTATTGAATATATAATCCTATGTTGAAGTACCCTAATTTTTTTTTATTAGTTATCTTGAAATATAAAGCATTGTCAATCCATGTATCAATCAAATAGGTAGTTAGTTAATTTGACCTTCTTAAAGTCATTTCTACTCGAAGAACCTTAGGAAAATTGCGACTTTTGTATAGATAACACTATGTTGATGTATGATCATTTTTTTATTTGTTATTACGCTTCAAAAAATCGCTAGAGTCCAGTTATGGATTATTGCAAATGTTTTGCGCGGCGATCAAATAGGTAGTTAGGCATTTTTGTCATATTATGCACATTTCTGTTTGACGAATTGACGAAAACTCCTACCTATTGAATATATAATCCTTTGTTGAAGTACCCTAATTTTTTATTTATTAGTTATCTTGAAATATTAAGCATTGTCAATACATGTATCGATCAAATAAGTAGTTAGTTAATTTGACCTTCATAAAGTCATTTCTACTCAAAGAACTTTAGGAAAATTGTGACTTTTGTATAGATAATACTATGTTGATGTACGATCATTTTTTTATTTATTATTACGCTTCAAATAATATTTAGAGTCTGGTTAAGGATCACTGCAAATGGTTTGCGCGGCGATCAAGTTGGTAGTTTGGCATTTTTTGTCATATTATGCTCATTTCTGTTTGACGAATTGCCGAAAACTCCTCCCTATTGAATATATAATCCTTTGTTGAAGTACCCTAATTTTTTATTTGTTAGTTATCTTGAAATTTTAAGTATTGTCAATCCATGTATCGATCAAATAGGTAGTTAGTTAATTTTACCTTCATAAAGTCATTTCTACTCGAAGAACCTTTGGAAAATTGTGACTTTTGTATAGATAATACTATGTTGATGTATGATCATTTTTTTATTTATTATTACGGTTCAAATAATAGCTATAGTCATGTTAAGGATCACTACAAATGTTTTGCGCGGCGATCAAATTGGTAATTAGGCATTTTTTGTCATATTATGTGCATTTCTGTTTGACGAATTACCGAAAACGCCTACCTATTGAATATATAATCCTTTGTTGAACTACCCTAATTTTTTATTTATTAGTTATCTTGATATATTAAGCATTGTCAGTCCAAGTATCGATCAAATAAGTAGTTAGTTAATTTTACCTTCTTAAAGTCATTTCTACTCGAAGAACCTTAGGAAAATTGTGACTATTGTATAGATAACACTATGTTGATGTATGATCATTTTTTTATTTGTTATTACGCTTCAAAAAATCGCTAGAGTCCAGTTAAGGATCATTGCAAATGTTTTGCGCGGCGATCAAATAGGTAGTTTGGCATTTTAATCATATTATGCACATTTCTGTTGGACGAATTGACGAAAACTCCTACCTATTGAATATATATTCCTTTGTTGAAGCACCCTAATTTTTTATTTATTAGCTATCTTGAAATATTAAGCATTGTCAATCCAAGTATCGATCAAATAGGTAGTTAGTTAATTTCACCTTCTTAAAGTCATTTCTACTCGAAGAACCTTAGGAAAATTGCGACTTTTGTATAGATAACACTATGTTGATATATGATCATTTTTTTAATTATTATTACGCTTCAAATAATAGCTAGAGTCAAGTTAAGGATCACTGCAAATGTTTTGCGCGGCGATCAAATAGGTAGTTAGGCATTTTCTGTCATATTACGCGCATTTCTGTTTGACGAATTGCCGAAAACTCCAACCTATTGAATATGTAATCCTTTGTTGAAGTACCCTAATTTTTTATTTATTAGTTATCTTGAAATATTAAGCATTTTCAATCAATGTATCGATCAAATAGGTAGTTAGTTAATTTCACCTTCTAAAAGTCATTTGTGTTCGAAGAACCTTAGGAAAATTGTGACTTTTTTTTATAGATAACACTATTTTGATGTATGATCATTTTTTTATTTGTTATTACGCTTCAAATAATAGCTAGAGTCAAGTTAAGGATCACTGCAAATGTTTTGCGCTGCGATCAAATAGGTAGTTTGGCATTTTTTGTCATATTATGCTCATTTCTGTTTGACGAATTGCCCAAAACTCCAACCTATTGAATATACAATCCTTTGTTGAAGTACCCTAATTTTTTATTTATTAGTTATCTTGAAATATTAAGCATTGTCAAACCATGTATCGATCAAATAGGTAGTTAGTTAATTTCACCTTCTTAAAGTCATTTCTACTCGAAGAACTTTAGGAATATTGCGTATTTTGTATAGATAACACTATGTTGATATATGATCATTTTTTTATTTGTTATTACGCTTCAAAAAATCGCTAGAGTCCAGTTAAGGATCATTGCAACTGTTTTGCGCGGCGATGAAATAGGTAGTTAGGCATTTCTTATCATATTATGCTCATTTCTGTTAGACGAATTGCCGAAAACTCCTACCTATTGAATATATAATACTTTGTTGAAGTACCCTAATTTTTTATTTATTAGTTATCTTGAAATATTAAGCATTGTCAATCCACGTGTCGATCAAATAGGTAGTTAGTTAATTTGACCTTCTTAAAGTCATTTCTACTCGAAGAACCTTAGGAAAATTATGTCTTTTGTATAGATAACACTATGTTGATGTATGATCATTTTTTTATTTATTATTACGCTTCAAATAATAGCTAGAGTCAAGTTAAGGATCACTGCAAATGTTTTGCGCGGCGATCAAATAGGTAGTTAGGCATTTTTTGTCATATTATGCTCATTTCTGTTTGACAAATTGCCGAAAACTCCTACCTATTGAATATATAATCCTTTGTTAAAGTATCTTAATTTTTTTTTGTAAGTTATCTTGAAATATTAAGCATTGTCAGTCCAAGTATCGATCAAATTGGTAGTTAGTTAATTTTACCTTCTTAAAGTCATTTCTACTCGAAGAACTTTAGGAAAATTGCGACTTTTGTGTAGATAACACTATGTTGATGTATGATCATTTTTTTATTTGTAATTACGATTCAAAAAATCGCTAGAGTCCAGTTAAGGATCATTGCAAATGTTTTGCGCGGTGATCAAATAGGTAGTTAGGCATTTTTTGTCATATTATGCACATTTCTGTTTGACGAATTGACGAAAACTCCTACCTATTGAATATATAATCCTTTGTTGAAGTACCCTAAATTTTTATTTATTAGTTATCTTGAAATTTAAGCATTGTCAATCCAAGTATCGATCAAATATGTAGTTAGTTAATTTGACCTTCTTAAAGTCATTTCTACTCGAAGAACCTTAGGAAAATTGCGACTTTTGTATAGATAACACTATGTTGATGTATGATCATTTTTTTATTTATTATTACGCGTCAAATAATAGCTAGAGTCAAGTTAAGGATCACTGCAAATGTTTTGCGCTGCGATCAAATAGGTAGTTAGGCATTTTTTGTCATACTATGCTCATTTCTGTTTGACAAATTGCCGAAAACTCCTACCTATTGAATATATAATCCTTTGTTAAAGTATCCTAATTTTTTGTTTGTAAGTTATCTTGAAATATTAAGCATTGTCAGTCCAAGTATCGATCAAATTGGTAGTTAGTTAATTTTACCTTCTTAAAGTCTTTTCTACTCGAAGAACCTTAGGAAAATTGCGACTTTTGTATAGATAACACTATGTTGATGTATGATCATTTTTTTATTTGTTATTACGCTTCAAAAAATCGCTAGAGTCCAGTTATGGATTATTGCAAATGTTTTGCGCGGCGATCAAATAGGTAGTTAGGCATTTTTATCATATTTTGCACATTTCTGTTTGACGAATTGACGAAAACTCCTACCTATTGAATATATAATCCTTTGTTGAAGTACCCTAATTTTTTATTTATTAGTTATCTGGAAATATTAAGCATTGTCAATCCATGTATCGATCAAATAGGTAGTTAGTTAATTTGACCTTCTTAAAGTCATTTCTACTCGAAGAACTTTAGGAAAATTGCGACTTTTGTATAGATATTACGATGTTGATGTACGATCATTTTTTTATTTATTATTACGCGTCAAATAATAGCTAGAGTCAAGTTAAGGATCACTGCAAATGGTTTACGCGGCGATGAAATAGGTAGTTGGGCATTGTTTTGTCATATTATGCTCATTCCTTTTTGACGAATTGCCGAAAACTCCTACATATTGAATATATAATCCTTTGTTGAAGTACCCTAATTTTGTATTTATTAGTTATCGAGAAATATTAAGCATTGTCAATCCATGTATCGATCAAATAGGTAGTTAGTTAATTTGACCTTCATAGAGTCATTTCTACTCGAAGAACTTTAGGAAAATTGCGACTTTTGTATAGATATTACGATGTTGCTGTACGATCATTTTTTATTTATTATTACGCTTCAAATAATATTTAGAGTCAAGTTAAGGATCATTGCAAATGGTTTGCGCGCGATCAAGTAGGTAGTTTGGCATTTTTTGTCATATTATGCTCATTTCTGTTTGACAAATTGCCGAAAACTCCTACCTAATGAATATATAATCCTTTGTTGAAGTACCCTAATTTTTTATTTATTAGTTATCTTGAAATATAAAGCATTGTCAATCCATGTATCGATCAAATAGGTAGTTAGTTAATTTGACCTTCTTAAAGTCATTTCTACTCGAAGAACCTTAGGAAAATTGCGACTTTTGTATAGATAACACTATGTTGATGTATGATCATTTTTTTATTTGTTATTACGCTTCAAAAAATCGCTAGAGTCCAGTTATGGATTATTGCAAATGTTTTGCGCGGCGATCAAATAGGTAGTTAGGCATTTTTGTCATATTATGCACATTTCTGTTTGACGAATTGACGAAAACTCCTACCTATTGAATATATAATCCTTTGTTGAAGTACCCTAATTTTTTATTTATTAGTTATCTTGAAATATTAAGCATTGTCAATCCATGTATCGATCAAATAGGTAGTTAGTTAATTTGACCTTCATAAAGTCATTTCTACTCGAAGAACTTTAGGAAAATTGCGACTTTTGTATAGATATTACGATGTTGCTGTACGATCATTTTTTTATTTATTATTACGCTTCAAATAATATTTAGAGTCAAGTTAAGGATCACTGCAAATGGTTTGCGCGCGATCAAGTAGGTAGTTTGGCATTTTTTGTCATATTATGCTCATTTCTGTTTGACAAATTGCCGAAAACGCTTACCTATTGAATATATAATCCTTTGTTGAAGTACCCTAATTTTTTATTTATTAGTTATCTTGAAATATAAAGCATTCTCAATCCAAGTATCGATCAAATATGTTGTTAGTTAATTTGACCTTCTTAAAGTCATTTCTACTCGAAGAACTTTAGGAAAATTGCGACTTTTGTATAGATATTACGATGTTGATGTACGATCATTTTTTTATTTATTATTACGCTTCAAATAATATTTAGAGTCTGGTTAAGGATCACTGCAAATGGTTTGCGCGGCAATCAAGTTGGTAGTTTGGCATTATTTGTCATATTATGCTCATTTCTGTTTGACGAATTGCCGAAAACTCCTCCCTATTGAATATATAATCCTTTGTTAAAGTATCCTAATTTTTTATTTGTTAGTTATCTTGAAATTTTAAGTATTGTCAATCCATGTATCGATCAAATAGGTAGTTAGTTAATTTTACCTTCGTAAAGTCATTTCTACTCGAAGAACCTTAGGAAAATTGTGACTTTTGTATAGATAATACTATGTTGATGTATGATCATTTTTTTATTTATTATTACGGTTCAAATAATAGCTATAGTCATGTTAAGGATCACTACAAATGTTTTGCGCGGCGATCAAATTGGTAATTAGGCATTTTTTGTCATATTATGCGCATTTCTGTTTGACGAATTACCGAAAACGCCTACCTATTGAATATATAATCCTTTGTTGAACTACCCTAATTTTTTATTTATTAGTTATCTTGATATATTAAGCATTGTCAGTCCAAGTATCGATCAAATAAGTAGTTAGTTAATTTTACCTTCTTAAAGTCATTTCTACTCGAAGAACCTTAGGAAAATTGTGACTTTTGTATAGATAACACTATGTTGATGTATGATCATTTTTTTATTTGTTATTACGATTCAAAAAATCGCTAGAGTCCAGTTAAGGATCATTGCAAATGTTTTGCGCGGTGATCAAATAGGTAGTTAGGCATTTTTATCATATTTTGCACATTTCTGTTTGACGAATTGACGAAAACTCCTACCTATTGAATATATAATCCTTTGTTGAAGTACCCTAATTTTTTATTTATTAGTTATCTTGAAATATTAAGCATTGTCAATCCATGTATCGATCAAATAGGTAGTTAGTTAATTTGACCTTCTTAAAGTCATTTCTACTCGAAGAACTTTAGGAAAATTGCGACTTTTGTATAGATATTACGATGTTGATGTACAATCATTTTTTTATTTATTATTACGCGTCAAATAATAGCTAGAGTCAAGTTAAGGATCACTGCAAATGTTTTGCGCGGCGATCAAATAGGTAGTTAGGCATTTTTGTCATATTATGCTCATTTCTGAATGACGAATTGCCGAAAACTCCTACCTATTGAATATATAATCCTTTGTTGAAGTACCCTAATTTTTTATTTATTAGTTATCTTGAAATATTAAGCATTGTCAATCCATGTATCGATCAAATAGGTAGTTAGTTAATTTGACCTTCATAAAGTCATTTCTACTCGAAGAACTTTAGGAAAATTGCGACTTTTGTATAGATATTACGATGTTGCTGTACGATCATTTTTTTATTTATTATTACGCTTCAAATAATATTTAGAGTCAAGTTAAGGATCACTGCAAATGGTTTGCGCGCGATCAAGTAGGTAGTTTGGCATTTTTTGTCATATTATGCTCATTTCTGTTTGACAAATTGCCGAAAACGCTTACCTATTGAATATATAATCCTTTGTTGAAGTACCCTAATTTTTTATTTATTAGTTATCTTGAAATATAAAGCATTCTCAATCCAAGTATCGATCAAATATGTTGTTAGTTAATTTGACCTTCTTAAAGTCATTTCTACTCGAAGAACTTTAGGAAAATTGCGACTTTTGTATAGATATTACGATGTTGATGTACGATCATTTTTTTATTTATTATTACGCTTCAAATAATATTTAGAGTCTGGTTAAGGATCACTGCAAATGGTTTGCGCGGCAATCAAGTTGGTAGTTTGGCATTATTTGTCATATTATGCTCATTTCTGTTTGACGAATTGCCGAAAACTCCTCCCTATTGAATATATAATCCTTTGTTAAAGTATCCTAATTTTTTATTTGTTAGTTATCTTGAAATTTTAAGTATTGTCAATCCATGTATCGATCAAATAGGTAGTTAGTTAATTTTACCTTCGTAAAGTCATTTCTACTCGAAGAACCTTAGGAAAATTGTGACTTTTGTATAGATAATACTATGTTGATGTATGATCATTTTTTTATTTATTATTACGGTTCAAATAATAGCTATAGTCATGTTAAGGATCACTACAAATGTTTTGCGCGGCGATCAAATTGGTAATTAGGCATTTTTTGTCATATTATGCGCATTTCTGTTTGACGAATTACCGAAAACGCCTACCTATTGAATATATAATCCTTTGTTGAACTACCCTAATTTTTTATTTATTAGTTATCTTGATATATTAAGCATTGTCAGTCCAAGTATCGATCAAATAAGTAGTTAGTTAATTTTACCTTCTTAAAGTCATTTCTACTCGAAGAACCTTAGGAAAATTGTGACTTTTGTATAGATAACACTATGTTGATGTATGATCATTTTTTTATTTGTTATTACGATTCAAAAAATCGCTAGAGTCCAGTTAAGGATCATTGCAAATGTTTTGCGCGGTGATCAAATAGGTAGTTAGGCATTTTTATCATATTTTGCACATTTCTGTTTGACGAATTGACGAAAACTCCTACCTATTGAATATATAATCCTTTGTTGAAGTACCCTAATTTTTTATTTATTAGTTATCTTGAAATATTAAGCATTGTCAATCCATGTATCGATCAAATAGGTAGTTAGTTAATTTGACCTTCTTAAAGTCATTTCTACTCGAAGAACTTTAGGAAAATTGCGACTTTTGTATAGATATTACGATGTTGATGTACAATCATTTTTTTATTTATTATTACGCGTCAAATAATAGCTAGAGTCAAGTTAAGGATCACTGCAAATGGTTTGCGCGGCGATGAAATAGGTAGTTGGGCATTGTTTTGTCATATTATGCTCATTTCTGTATGACGAATTGCCGAAAACTCCTACATATTCAATATATAATCCTTTGTTGAAGTACCCTAATTTTTTATTTATTAGTTATCGAGAAATATTAAGCATTGTCAATCCATGTATCGATCAAATATGTAGTTAGTTAATTTGACCTTCATAAAGTCATTTCTACTCGAAGAACTTTAGGAAAATTGCGACTTTTGTATAGATATTACGATGTTGCTGTACGATCATTTTTTTATTTATTATTACGCTTCAAATAATATTTAGAGTCAAGTTAAGGATCACTGCAAATGGTTTGCGCGCCATCAAGTAGGTAGTTTGGCATTTTTTGTCATATTATGCTCATTTCTGTTTGACAAATTGTCGAAAACTCTTACCTATTGAATATATAATCCTTTGTTGAAGTACCCTAATTTTTTATTTATTAGTTATCTTGAAATATAAAGCATTGTCAATCCAAGTATCGATCAAATATGTAGTTAGTTAATTTGACCTTCTTAAAGTCATTTCTACTCGAAGAACTTTAGGAAAATTGCGACTTTTGTATAGATATTACGATGTTGATGTACGATCATTTTTTTATTTATTATTACTCTTCAAATAATATTTAGAGTCAAGTTAAGGATCACTGCAAATGGTTTGCGCGGCGATCAAGTTGGTAATTTGGCATTTTTTGTCATATTATGCTCATTTCTGTTTGACAAATTGACGAAAACTCCTACCTATTGAATATATAATCCTTTGTTGAAGTACCCTAATTTTTTATTTATTAGTTATCTTGAAATATTAAGCATTGTCAATCCATGTATCAATCAAATAGGTAGTTAGTTAATTTGACCTTCTTAAAGTCATTTCTACTCGAAGAACCTTAGGAAAATTGCGACTTTTGTATAGATAACACTATGTTGATGTATGATCATTTTTTTATTTGTTATTACGCTTAAAAAAATCGCTAGAGTCCAGTTATGGATTATTGCAAATGTTTTGCGCGGCGATCAAATAGGTAGTTAGGCATTTTTGTCATATTATGCACATTTCTGTTTGACGAATTGACGAAAACTCCTACCTATTGAATATATAATCCTTTGTTGAAGTACCCTAATTTTTTATTTATTAGTTATCTTGAAATATTAAGCATTGTCAATACATGTATCGATCAAATAGGTAGTTAGTTAATTTGACCTTCATAAAGTCATTTCTACTCGAAGAACTTTAGTAAAATTGTGACTTTTGTATAGATAATACTATGTTGATGTACGATCATTTTTTTATTTATTATTACGCTTCAAATAATATTTAGAGTCTGGTTAAGGATCACTGCAAATGGTTTGCGCGGCGATCAAGTTGGTAGTTTGGCATTTTTTGTCATATTATGCTCATTTCTGTTTGACGAATTGCCGAAAACTCCTCCCTATTGAATATATAATCCTTTGTTGAAGTACCCTAATTTTTTATTTGTTAGTTATCTTGAAATTTTAAGTATTGTCAATCCATGTATCGATCAAATAGGTAGTTAGTTAATTTTACCTTCATAAAGTCATTTCTACTCGAAGAACCTTAGGAAAATTGTGACTTTTGTATAGATAATACTATGTTGATGTATGATCATTTTTTTATTTATTATTACGGTTCAAATAATAGCTATAGTCATGTTAAGGATCACTACAAATGTTTTGCGCGGCGATCAAATTGGTAATTAGGCATTTTTTGTCATATTATGTGCATTTCTGTTTGACGAATTACCGAAAACGCCTACCTATTGAATATATAATCCTTTGTTGAACTACCCTAATTTTTTATTTATTAGTTATCTTGATATATTAAGCATTGTCAGTCCAAGTATCGATCAAATAAGTAGTTAGTTAATTTTACCTTCTTAAAGTCATTTCTACTCGAAGAACCTTAGGAAAATTGTGACTTTTGTATAGATAACACTATGTTGATGTATGATCATTTTTTTATTTGTTATTACGCTTCAAAAAATCGCTAGAGTCCAGTTAAGGATCATTGCAAATGTTTTGCGCGGCGATCAAATAGGTAGTTTGGCATTTTAATCATATTATGCACATTTCTGTTGGACGAATTGACGAAAACTGCTACCTATTGAATATATATTCCTTTGTTGAAGCACCCTAATTTTTTATTTATTAGCTATCTTGAAATATTAAGCATTGTCAATCCAAGTATCGATCAAATAGGTAGTTAGTTAATTTCACCTTCTTAAAGTCATTTCTACTCGAAGAACCTTAGGAAAATTGCGACTTTTGTATAGATAACACTATGTTGATATATGATCATTTTTTTAATTATTATTACGCTTCAAATAATAGCTAGAGTCAAGTTAAGGATCACTGCAAATGTTTTGCGCGGCGATCAAATAGGTAGTTAGGCATTTTCTGTCATATTACGCGCATTTCTGTTTGACGAATTGCCGAAAACTCCAACCTATTGAATATGTAATCATTTGTTGAAGTACCCTAATTTTTTATTTATTAGTTATCTTGAAATATTAAGCATTGTCAATCAATGTATCGATCAAATAGGTAGTTAGTTAATTTCACCTTCTAAAAGTCATTTGTGTTCGAAGAACCTTAGGAAAATTGTGACTTTTTTTTATAGATAACACTATTTTGATGTATGATCATTTTTTTATTTGTTATTAAGCTTCAAATAATAGCTAGAGTCAAGTTAAGGATCACTGCAAATGTTTTGCGCTGCTATCAAATAGGTAGTTTGGCATTTTTTTGTCATATTATGCTCATTTCTGTTTGACGAATTGCCCAAAACTCCAACCTATTGAATATACAATCCTTTGTTGAAGTACCCTAATTTTTTATTTATTAGTTATCTTGAAATATTAAGCATTGTCAAACCATGTATCGATCAAATAGGTAGTTAGTTAATTTCACCTTCTTAAAGTCATTTCTACTCGAAGAACCTTAGGAATATTGCGTATTTTGTATAGATAACACTATGTTGATATATGATCATTTTTTTATTTGTTATTACGCTTCAAAAAATCACTAGAGTCCAGTTAAGGATCATTGCAACTGTTTTGCGCGGCGATGAAATAGGTAGTTAGGCATTTTTATCATATTATGCACATTTCTGTTTGACGAATTGCCGAAAACTCCTACCTATTGAATATATAATACTTTGTTGAAGTACCCTAATTTTTTATTTATTAGTTATCTTGAAATATTAAGCATTGTCAATCCACGTGTCGATCAAATAGGTAGTTAGTTAATTTGACCTTCTTAAAGTCATTTCTACTCGAAGAACCTTAGGAAAATTATGTCTTTTGTATAGATAACACTATGTTGATGTATGATCATTTTTTTATTTATTATTACGCTTCAAATAATAGCTAGAGTCAAGTTAAGGATCACTGCAAATGTTTTGCGCGGCGATCAAATAGGTAGTTAGGCATTTTTTGTCATATTATGCTCATTTCTGTTTGACAAATTGCCGAAAACTCCTACCTATTGAATATATAATCCTTTGTTAAAGTATCTTAATTTTTTTTTGTAAGTTATCTTGAAATATTAAGCATTGTCAGTCCAAGTATCGATCAAATTGGTAGTTAGTTAATTTTACCTTCTTAAAGTCATTTCTACTCGAAGAACTTTAGGAAAATTGCGACTTTTGTGTAGATAACACTATGTTGATGTATGATCATTTTTTTATTTGTTATTACGATTCAAAAAATCGCTAGAGTCCAGTTAAGGATCATTGCAAATGTTTTGCGCGGTGATCAAATAGGTAGTTAGGCATTTTTTGTCATATTATGCACATTTCTGTTTGACGAATTGACGAAAACTCCTACCTATTGAATATATAATCCTTTGTTGAAGTACCATAAATTTTTATTTATTAGTTATCTTGAAATTTAAGCATTGTCAATCCAAGTATCGATCAAATATGTAGTTAGTTAATTTGACCTTCTTAAAGTCATTTCTACTCGAAGAACCTTAGGAAAATTGCGACTTTTGTATAGATAACACTATGTTGATGTATGATCATTTTTTTATTTATTATTACGCGTCAAATAATAGCTAGAGTCAAGTTAAGGATCACTGCAAATGTTTTGCGCTGCGATCAAATAGGTAGTTAGGCATTTTTTGTCATACTATGCTCATTTCTGTTTGACAAATTGCCGAAAACTCCTACCTATTGAATATATAATCCTTTGTTAAAGTATCCTAATTTTTTGTTTGTAAGTTATCTTGAAATATTAAGCATTGTCAGTCCAAGTATCGATCAAATTGGTAGTTAGTTAATTTTACCTTCTTAAAGTCTTTTCTACTCGAAGAACCTTAGGAAAATTGCGACTTTTGTATAGATAACACTATGTTGATGTATGATCATTTTTTTATTTGTTATTACGCTTCAAAAAATCGCTAGAGTCCAGTTATGGATTATTGCAAATGTTTTGCGCGGCGATCAAATAGGTAGTTAGGCATTTTTATCATATTTTGCACATTTCTGTTTGACGAATTGACGAAAACTCCTACCTATTGAATATATAATCCTTTGTTGAAGTACCCTAATTTTTTATTTATTAGTTATCTGGAAATATTAAGCATTGTCAATCCATGTATCGATCAAATAGGTAGTTAGTTAATTTGACCTTCTTAAAGTCATTTCTACTCGAAGAACTTTAGGAAAATTGCGACTTTTGTATAGATATTACGATGTTGATGTACGATCATTTTTTTATTTATTATTACGCGTCAAATAATAGCTAGAGTCAAGTTAAGGATCACTGCAAATGGTTTACGCGGCGATGAAATAGGTAGTTGGGCATTGTTTTGTCATATTATGCTCATTCCTTTTTGACGAATTGCCGAAAACTCCTACATATTGAATATATAATCCTTTGTTGAAGTACCCTAATTTTTTATTTATTAGTTATCGAGAAATATTAAGCATTGTCAATCCATGTATCGATCAAATAGGTAGTTAGTTAATTTGACCTTCATAGAGTCATTTCTACTCGAAGAACTTTAGGAAAATTGCGACTTTTGTATAGATATTACGATGTTGCTGTACGATCATTTTTTATTTATTATTACGCTTCAAATAATATTTAGAGTCAAGTTAAGGATCATTGCAAATGGTTTGCGCGCGATCAAGTAGGTAGTTTGGCATTTTTTGTCATATTATGCTCATTTCTGTTTGACAAATTGCCGAAAACTCCTACCTAATGAATATATAATCCTTTGTTGAAGTACCCTAATTTTTTATTTATTAGTTATCTTGAAATATAAAGCATTGTCAATCCATGTATCGATCAAATAGGTAGTTAGTTAATTTGACCTTCTTAAAGTCATTTCTACTCGAAGAACCTTAGGAAAATTGCGACTTTTGTATAGATAACACTATGTTGATGTATGATCATTTTTTTATTTGTTATTACGCTTCAAAAAATTGCTAGAGTCCAGTTATGGATTATTGCAAATGTTTTGCGCGGCGATCAAATAGGTAGTTAGGCATTTTTGTCATATTATGCACATTTCTGTTTGACGAATTGACGAAAACTCCTACCTATTGAATATATAATCCTTTGTTGAAGTACCCTAATTTTTTATTTATTAGTTATCTTGAAATATTAAGCATTGTCAATCCATGTATCGATCAAATAGGTAGTTAGTTAATTTGACCTTCATAAAGTCATTTCTACTCGAAGAACTTTAGGAAAATTGTGACTTTTGTATAGATATTACGATGTTGCTGTACGATCATTTTTTTATTTATTATTACGCTTCAAATAATATTTAGAGTCAAGTTAAGGATCACTGCAAATGGTTTGCGCGCGATCAAGTAGGTAGTTTGGCATTTTTTGTCATATTATGCTCATTTCTGTTTGACAAATTGCCGAAAACGCTTACCTATTGAATATATAATCCTTTGTTGAAGTACCCTAATTTTTTATTTATTAGTTATCTTGAAATATAAAGCATTCTCAATCCAAGTATCGATCAAATATGTTGTTAGTTAATTTGACCTTCTTAAAGTCATTTCTACTCGAAGAACTTTAGGAAAATTGCGACTTTTGTATAGATATTACGATGTTGATGTACGATCATTTTTTTATTTATTATTACGCTTCAAATAATATTTAGAGTCTGGTTAAGGATCACTGCAAATGGTTTGCGCGGCAATCAAGTTGGTAGTTTGGCATTATTTGTCATATTATGCTCATTTCTGTTTGACGAATTGCCGAAAACTCCTCCCTATTGAATATATAATCCTTTGTTAAAGTATCCTAATTTTTTATTTGTTAGTTATCTTGAAATTTTAAGTATTGTCAATCCATGTATCGATCAAATAGGTAGTTAGTTAATTTTACCTTCGTAAAGTCATTTCTACTCGAAGAACCTTAGGAAAATTGTGACTTTTGTATAGATAATACTATGTTGATGTATGATCATTTTTTTATTTATTATTACGGTTCAAATAATAGCTATAGTCATGTTAAGGATCACTACAAATGTTTTGCGCGGCGATCAAATAGGTAATTAGGCATTTTTTGTCATATTATGCGCATTTCTGTTTGACGAATTACCGAAAACGCCTACCTATTGAATATATAATCCTTTGTTGAACTACCCTAATTTTTTATTTATTAGTTATCTTGATATATTAAGCATTGTCAGTCCAAGTATCGATCAAATAAGTAGTTAGTTAATTTTACCTTCTTAAAGTCATTTCTACTCGAAGAACCTTAGGAAAATTGTGACTTTTGTATAGATAACACTATGTTGATGTATGATCATTTTTTTATTTGTTATTACGCTTCAAAAAATCGCTAGAGTCCAGTTAAGGATCATTGCAAATGTTTTGCGCGGCGATCAAATAGGTAGTTAGGCATTTTTGTCATATTATGCACATTTCTGTTGGACGAATTGACGAAAACTCCTACCTATTGAATATATAATCCTTTGTTGAGGTACCCTAATTTTTTATTTATTAGTTATCTTGAAATATAAAGCATTGTCAATCCATGTATCGATCAAATAGGTAGTTAGTTAATTTGACCTTCTTAAAGTCATTTCTACTCGAAGAACCTTAGGAAAATTGTGACTTTTGTATAGATAATACTATGTTGATGTATGATCATTTTTTTATTTATTATTACGGTTCAAATATTAGCTATAGTCATGTTAAGGATCACTACAAATGTTTTGCGCGGCGATCAAATAGGTAATTAGGCATTTTTTGTCATATTATGCGCATTTCTGTTTGACGAATTACCGAAAACGCCTACCTATTGAATATATAATCCTTTGTTGAACTACCCTAATTTTTTATTTATTAGTTATCTTGATATATTAAGCATTGTCAGTCCAAGTATCGATCAAATAAGTAGTTAGTTAATTTTACCTTCTTAAAGTCATTTCTACTCGAAGAACCTTAGGAAAATTGTGACTTTTGTATAGATAACACTATGTTGATGTATGATCATTTTTTTATTTGTTATTACGCT
Organism: Rhodomyrtus psidioides; assembly: GCA_021437785.1. Classification (NCBI taxonomy): domain Eukaryota; kingdom Viridiplantae; phylum Streptophyta; class Magnoliopsida; order Myrtales; family Myrtaceae; genus Rhodomyrtus; species Rhodomyrtus psidioides. The sequence goes on along the minus strand of JAILYB010000062.1, from coordinate 3,722,947 downwards.
TCAAAAAATCGCTAGAGTCCAGTTAAGGATCATTGCAAATGTTTTGCGCGGCGATCAAATAGGTAGTTAGGCATTTTTGTCATATTATGCACATTTCTGTTTGACGAATTGACGAAAACTCCTACCTATTGAATATATAATCCTTTGTTGAGGTACCCTAATTTTTTATTTATTAGTTATCTTGAAATATTAAGCATTTTCAGTCCAAGTATCGATCAAATAGGTAGTTAGTTAATTTGACCTTCTTAAAGTCATTTCTACTCGAAGAACCTTAGGAAAATTGCGAATTTTGTATAGATAACGCTATGTTGATATATGATCATTTTTTTATTTGTTATTATGGTTATCAAAATCGCTAGAGTCCAGTTAAGGATCATTGCAAATGTTTTGCGCGGCGATCAAATAGGTAGTTTGGCATTTTTATCATATTATGCACATTTCTGTTTGACGAATTGACGAAAACTCCTGCCTATTGAATTTGTATTCCTTTGTTGAAGTACCTTAATTTTTTATTTATTATCTATCTTGAAATATTAAGCATTGTCAATCCAAGTATCGATTAAATAGGTAGTTAGTTAATTTCACCTTCTTAAAGTCATTTCTACTCGAAGAACCTTAGGAAAATTGCGAATTTTGTATAGATAACACTATGTTGATATATGATCATTTTTTTATTTGTTATTACGGTTAAAAAAATTGCGACTTTTGTATAGATATTTCGATGTTGGTAGGTAGTTTGGCATTTTTTGTCATATTATGCTCATTTCTATTTGACAAATTGCCGAAAACTCCTACCTATTGAATATATAATCCTTTGTTGAAGTACCCTAATTTTTTATTTATTAGTTACCTTCAAATATAAAGTATTGTCAATTCATGTATCGATCAAATAGGAAGTTAGTTAATTTGACCTTCTTAAAGTCATTTCTACTCGAAGAACTTTAGGAAAATTGCGACTTTTGTATAGATATTACGATGTTGATGTACGATCATTTTTTTATTTATTATTACGCTTCAAATAATATTTAGAGTCAAGTTAAGGATCACTGCAAATGGTTTGCGCAGCGATCAAGTAGGTAGTTTGTCATTTTTTGTCATATTTTGCTCATTTCTGTTTGACGAATTGCCGAAAACTCCTCCCTATTGAATATATAATCCTTTGTTAAAGTATCCTAATTTTTTATTTGTTAGTTATCTTGAAATTTTAAGCATTGTCAATCTATGTATCGATCAAATAGGTAGTTAGTTAATTTTACCTTCGTAAAGTCATTTCTACTCGAAGAACCTTAGGAAAATTGTGACTTTTGTATAGATAATACTATGTTGGTGTATGATCATTTTTTTATTTATTATTACGGTTTAAATAATATTTAGAGTCAAGTTAAGGATCACTGCAAATGGTTTGCGCAGCGATCAAGTTGGTAGTTTGGCATTTTTTGTCATATTATGCTCATTTCTATTTGACGAATTGCCGAAAACTCCTCCCTATTGAATATATAATCCTTTGTTAAAGTATCCTAATTTTTTATTTGTTAGTTATCTTGAAATTTAAAGCATTGTCAATCTATGTATCGATCAAATAGGTAGTTAGTTAATTTTACCTTCGTAAAGTCATTTCTACTCGAAGAACCTTAGGAAAATTGTGACTTTTGTATAGATAATACTATGTTGATATATGTTCATTTTTTTATTTGTTATTACGGTTAACAAAATCGCTAGAGTCCAGTTAAGGATCATTGCAAATGTTTTGCGCGGCGATCAAATAGGTAGTTTGTCATTTTTATCATATTATGCACATTTCTGTTTGACGAATTGACGAAAACTCCTACCTATTGAATATATATTCCTTTGTTGAAGTAAATTAATTTTTTATTTATTATCTATCATGAAATATTAAGCATTTTCAGTCCAAGTATCGATCAAATAGGTAGTTAGTTAATTTTACCTTCTTAAAGTCATTTCTACTCGAAGAACCTTAGGAAAATTGCGAATTTTGTATAGATAACGCTATGTTGATATATGATCATTTTTTTATTTGTTATTACGCTTCAAAAAATCGCTAGAGTCTAGTTAAGGATCACTGTAAATGTTTTGCGCGGCGATCAAATAGGTAGTTAGGCATTTTTGTCATATTATGCACATTTCTATTTGACGAATTGACGAAAACTCCTACCTATTGAATATATAATCCTTTGTTGCAGTACCCTAATTTTTTATTTATTAGTTATCTTGAAATATTAAGCATTGTCAATCCATGTATCGATCAAATAGGTAGTTAGTTAATTTGACCTTCTAAAAGTCATTTCTACTCGAAGAACTTTAGGAAAATTGCGACTTTTGTATAGATATTACGATGTTGATGTACGATCAATTTTTTATTTATTCTTACGCTTCAAATAATATTTTGAGTCAAGTTAAGGATCACTGCAAATGGTTTGCGCGGCGATCAAGTAGGTAGTTTGGCATTTTTTGTCATATTTTGCTCATTTCTGTTTGACGAATTGCCGAAAACTCCTACCTATTGAATATATAATCCTTTGTTGCAGTACCCTATTTTTTTAATTATTAGTTATCTCGAAATATTAAGCATTGTCAATCCATGTATCGATCAAATAGGTAGTTAGTTAATTTGACCTTCTAAAAGTCATTTCTACTCGAAGAACTTTAGGAAAATTGCGACTTTTGTATAGATATTACGATGTTGATGTACGATCACTTTTTTATTTATTATTACGCTTCAAATAATATTTAGAGTCAAGTTAAGGATCACTGCAAATGGTTTGCGCGGCGATCAAGTAGGTAGTTTGGAATTTTTTGTCATATTTTGCTCATTTCTGTTTGACGAATTACCGAAAACTCCTACCTATTGAATATATAATCCTTTGTTAAAGTATCCAAATTTTTTATTTGTTAGTTATCTTGAAATTTTAATTATTGTCAATCCATGTATCGATCAAATAGGTAGTTAGTTAATTTTACCTTCGTAAAGTCATTTCTACTCGAAGAACCTTAGGAAAATTGTGACTTTTGTATAGATAACACAATGTTGATGTATGATCATTTTTTTTATTTATTATTACGGTGCAAATAATAGCTATAGTCTAGTTAAGGATCACTTCAAATGTTTTGCGCGGCGATCAAATAGGTAATTAGGCATTTTTTGTCATATTATGCGCATTTCTGTTTGACGAATTGTCGAAAACTCCTACCTATTGAATAAATAATCCTTTGTTGAAGTACCCTAATTTTTTATTTATTAGTTATCTTGAAATATTAAGCATTGTCAGTCCAAGTATCGATCAAATAGGTTGGTTGTTAATTTTACCTTCTTAAAGTCATTTCTACTCGAAGAACCTTAGGAAAATTGTGACTTTTGTATAGATAACACTATGTTGATGTATGATCGTTTTTTTATTTGTTATTACGCTTCAAAAAATCGCTAGAGTCTAGTTAAGGATCACTGTAAATGTTTTGCGCGGCGATCAAATAGGTAGTTAGGCATTTTTGTCATATTATGCACATTTCTGTTTGACGAATTGACGAAAACTCCTATCAATTGAATATATAATCCGTTGTTGAAGTATCCTAATTTTTTATTTATTAGTTATCTTGAAATATTAAGCATTGTCAATCCATGTATCGATCAAATAGGTAGTTAGTTAATTTGACCTTCTTAAAGTCATTTCTACTCGAAGAACCTTAGGAAAATTGTGACTTTTGTATAGATATTACGATGTTGGTGTACGATCATTTTTTTATTTATTATTACGCTTCAAATAATATTTAGAGTCAAGTTAAGGATCACTGCAAATGGTTTGCGCGGCGATCAAATAGGTAGTTTGGCATTTTTTGTCATATTATGCTCATTTCTGTTTGACGAATTGCCGAAAACTCCTTCCTATTGAATATATAATCCTTTGTTGAAGTACCCTAATTTTTTATTTTTTAGTTATCTTGAAATATTAAGCATTGTCAATCTAAGTATCGATCAAATAGGTAGTTAGTTAATTTCACCTTCTCAATGTCATTTCTACTCGAAGAACCTTAGGAAAATTGTGAATTTTGTATAGATAACGCTATGTTGATATATGATCATTTTTTTATTTGTTATTACGGATAACAAAATCGCTAGAGTCCAGTTAAGGATCATTGCAAATGTTTTGCGCGGCGATCAAATAGGTAGTTTGGCATTTTAATCATATTATGCACATTTCTGTTGGACGAATTGACGAAAACTCCTACCTATTGAATATATATTCCTTTGTTGAAGCACCCTAATTTTTTATTTATTAGCTATCTTGAAATATTAAGCATTGTCAATCCAAGTATCGATCAAATAGGTAGTTAGTTAATTTGACCTTCTTAAAGTCATTTCTACTCGAAGAACCTTAGGAAAATTGTGACTTTTGTATAGATAACACTACGTTGATATATGATCATTTTTTTAATTATTATTACGCTTCAAATAATAGCTAGAGTCAAGTTAAGGATCACTGCAAATGTTTTGCGCGGCGATCAAATAGGTAGTTAGGCATTTTTTGTCATATTACGCGCATTTCTGTTTGACGAATTGCCGAAAACTCCTACCTATTGAATATGTAATCCTTTGTTGAAGTACCCTAATTTTTTATTTATTAGTTATCTTGAAATATTAAGCATTGTCAATCCATGTATCGATCAAATAGGTAGTTAGTTAATTTCACCTTCTTAAAGTCATTTGTGTTCGAAGAACCTTAGGAAAATTGTGACTTTTTTTTATAGATAACACTATTTTGATGTATGATCATTTTTTTATTTGTTATTACCCTTCAAATAATAGCTAGAGTCTAGTTAAGGATCACTGCAAATGTTTTGCGCTGCGATCAAATAGGTAGTTTGGCATTTTTTGTCATATTATGCTCATTTCTGTTTGACGAATTGCCCAAAACTCCAACCTATTGAATATACAATCCTTTGTTGAAGTACCCTAATTTTTTATTTATTAGTTATCTTGAAATATTAAGCATTGTCAATCCATGTATCGATCAAATAGGTAGTTAGTTAATTTGACATTCTTAAAGTCATTTCTACTCGAAGAACTTTAGGAAAATTGCGACTTTTGTATAGATATTACGATGTTGATGTACAATCATTTTTTTATTTATTATTACGCGTCAAATAATAGCTAGAGTCAAGTTACGGATCTCTGCAAATGGTTGGCGCGGCGATGAAATAGGTAGTTGGGCATTTTTTTGTCATATCATGCTCATTTCAGTTTGACGAATTGTCGAAAACTCCTACCTATTGAATAAATAATCCTTTGTTGACTGCCCTAATTTTTTATTTATTAGTTATCTTGAAATATTAAGCATTGTCAGTCCAAGTATCGATCAAATAGGTTGTTAGTTAATTTTACCTTCTTAAAGTCATTTCTACTCGAAGAACCTTAGGAAAATTGTGACTTTTGTATAGATAACACTATGTTGATGTATGATCGTTTTTTTATTTGTTATTACGCTTCAAATAATAGCAAGAGTCAGGTTAAGGATCACTGCAAATGTTTTGCGTGGCGATCAAATAGGTAGTTAGGCATTTTTGTCATATTATGCACATTTCTGTTTGACGAATTGCCGAAAACTCCTTCCTATTGAATATATAATCCTTTGTTGAAGTACCCTAATTTTTTATTTGTTAGTTATGTTGAAATATTAAGCATTGTCAATCTAAGTATCGATCAAATAGGTAGTTAGTCAATTTTACCTTCGTAAAGTCATTTCTACTCGAAGAACCTCAGGAAAATTGTGAATTTTGTATAGATAACGCTATGTTGATATATGATCATTTTTTTATTTGTTATTACGGTTAACAAAATCGCTAGAGTCCAGTTAAGGATCATTGCAAATGTTTTGCGCGGCGATCAAATAGGTAGTTTGGCATTTTAATCATATTATGCACATTTCTGTTGGACGAATTGACGAAAACTCCTACCTATTGAATATATATTCCTTTGTTGAAGCACCCTAATTTTTTATTTATTAGTTATCTTGAAATATTAAGCATTGTCAATCCATGTATCGATCAAATAGGTAGTTAGTTAATTTCACCTTCTTAAAGTCATTTGTGTTCGAAGAACCTTAGGAAAATTGTGACTTTTTTTTATAGATAACACTATTTTGATGTATGATCATTTTTTTATTTGTTATTACCCTTCAAATAATAGCTAGAGTCTAGTTAAGGATCACTGCAAATGTTTTGCGCTGCGATCAAATAGGTAGTTTGGCATTTTTTGTCATATTATGCTCATTTCTGTTTGACGAATTGCCCAAAACTCCAACCTATTGAATATACAATCCTTTGTTGAAGTACCCTAATTTTTTATTTATTAGTTATCTTGAAATATTAAGCATTGTCAATCCAAGTATCGATCAAATATGTAATTAGTTAATTTCACCTTCTTAAAGTCATTTCTACTCGAAGAACCTTAGGAAAATTATGACTTTTGTATAGATAACACTATGTTGATGTATGATCATTTTTTTATTTGTTATTACGCTTCAAATAATAGCAAGAGTCAGGTTAAGGATCACTGCAAATGTTTTGCGTGGCGATCAAATAGGTAGTTAGGCATTTTTGTCATATTATGCTCATTTCTATTTGACGAATTGCCGAAAACTCCTACCTGTTGAATATATAATCCTTTGTTAAAGTATCCTAATTTTTTATTTGTTAGTTATGTTGAAATTTTAAGCATTGTCAATCTATGTATCTTTCAAATAGGTAGTTAATCAATTTTACCTTCGTAAAGTCATTTCTACTCGAAGAACCTCAGGAAAATTATGACTTTTGTATAGATAACACTATGTTGATGTATGATCATTTTTTTATTTATTATTACGGTTCAAATAATAGCTATAGTCAAGTTAAGGATCACTGCAAATTTTTTGCGCGGCGATCAAATAGGTAATTAGGCATTTTTTGTCATATTATGCGCATTTCTGTTTGTCGAATTGCCGAAAACTCCAACTATTGAATATATAATCCTTTGTTGAAGTACCCTAATTTTTTATTTATTAGTTATCTTGAAATATTAAGCATTGTCAGTCCAAGTACCGATCAAATATGTAGTTAGTTAATTTTACCTTCTTAAAGTCATTTCTACTCGAAGAACCTTAGGAAAATTGTGACTTTTGTATAGATAACACTATGTTGATGTATGATCGTTTTTTTATTTGTTATTATGCTTCAAAAAATCGCTAGAGTCTAGTTATGGATCACTTTTGTATAGATATTACGATGTTGATGTACGATCACTTTTTTATTTATTATTACGCTTCAAATAATATTTAGAGTCAAGTTAAGGATCACTGCAAATGGTTTGCGCGGCGATCAAGTAGGTAGTTTGGCATTTTTTGTCATATTTTGCTCATTTCTGTTTGACGAATTGCCGAAAACTCCTACCTATTGAATATATAATCCTTTGTTAAAGTATCCTAATTTTTTATTTGTTAGTTATCTTGAAATTTTAATTATTGTCAATCCATGTATCGATCAAATAGGTAGTTAGTTAATTTTACCTTCGTAAAGTCATTTTTACTCGAAGAACCTTAGGAAAATTGTGACTTTTGTATAGATAACACAATGTTGATGTACGATCATTTTTTTTATTTATTATTACGGTGCAAATAATAGCTATATTCTAGTTAAGGATCACTACAAATGTTTTGCGCGGCGATCAAGTAGGTAATTAGGCATTTTTTGTCATATTATGCGCATTTCTGTTTGACGAATTGTCGAAAACTCCTACCTATTGAATATATAATCCTTTCTTGAAGTATCCTAATTTTTTATTTATTAGTTATCTTGAAATATTAAGCATTGTCAGTCCAAGTATCGATCAAATAGGTAGTTAGTTAATTTTACCTTCTTAAAGTCATTTCTACTCGAAGAACCTTAGGAAAATTGTGACTTTTGTATAGATAACACTATGTTGATGTATGATCGTTTTTTTATTTGTCATTACGCTTCAAAAAATCGCTAGAGTCTAGTTAAGGATCACTGTAAATGTTTTGCGCGGCGATCAAGTAGGTAGTTAGGCATTTTTGTCATATTATGCACATTTCTGTTTGACGAATTGACGAAAACTCCTACCAATTGAATATATAATCCTTTGTTGAAGTATCCTAATTTTTTATTTATTAGTTATCTTGAAATATTAAGCATTGTCAATCCATGTATCGATCAAATAGGTAGTTAGTTAATTTGACCTTCTTAAAGTCATTTCTACTCAAAAAACTTTAGGAAAATTGTGACTTTTGTATAGATATTACGATGTTGATGTACGATCATTTTTTTATTTATTATTACGCTTCAAATAATATTTAGAGTTAAGTTAAGGATCACTACAAATGGTTTGCGCGGCGATCAAATAGGTAGTTTGGCATTTTTTGTCATATTATGCTCATTTCTGTTTGACGAATTGCCGAAAACTCCTTCCTATTGAATATATAATCCTTTGTTGAAGTACCCTAATTTTTTATTTATTAGTTATCTTGAAATATTAAGCATTGTCAATCTAAGTATCGATCAAATAGGTAGTTAGTTAATTTCACCTTCTCAAAGTCATTTCTACTCGAAGAACCTTAGGAAAATTACGAATTTTGTATAGATAACGCTATGTTGATATATGATCATTTTTTTATTTGTTATTACGGTTAACAAAATCGCTAGAGTCCAGTTAAGGATCATTGCAAATGTTTTGCGCGGCGATCAAATAGGTAGTTTGGCATTTTTATCATATTATGCACATTTATGTTTGACGAATTGACGAAAACTCCTACCTATTGAATATATATTCCTTTGTTGAAGTACCCTAATTTTTTATTTATTAGCTATCTTGAAATATTAAGCATTGTCAATCCATGTAACGATCAAATAGGTAGTTAGTTAATTTCACCTTCTTAAAGTCATTTCTACTCGAAGAACCTTAGGAAAATTGCGACTTTTGTATAGATAACACTATGTTGATATATGATCATTTTTTTAATTATTATTACGCTTCAAATAATAGCTAGAGTCAAGTTAAGGATCACTGCAAATATTTTGCGTGGCGATCAAATAGGTAGTTAGGCATTTTTTGTCATATTACGCGCATTTCTGTTTGACGAATTGCCGAAAACTCCTACCTATTGAATATGTAATCCTTTGTTGAAGTACCCTAATTTTTTATTTATTAGTTATCTTGAAATATTAAGCATTGTCAATCCATGTATCGATCAAATATGTAGTTAGTTAATTTCACCTTCTTAAAGTCATTTGTGTTCGAAGAACCTTAGGAAAATTGTGACTTTTTTTTTATAGATAACACTATTTTGATGTATGATCATTTTTTTATTTGTTATTACGCTTCAAATAATAGCTAGAGTCAAGTTAAGGATCACTGCAAATGTTTTGCGCTGCGATCAAATAGGTAGTTTGGCATTTTTTGTCATATTATGTTCTTTTCTGTTTGACGAATTGCCCAAAACTCCAACCTATTGAATATACAATCCTTTGTTGAAGTACCCTAATTTTTTATTTTTTAGTTATCTTGAAATATTAAGCATTGTCAAACCAAGTATCGATCAAATAAGTAGTTAGTTAATTTCACCTTCTTAAAGTCATTTCTACTCGAAGAACCTTAGGAAAATTGCGAATTTTGTATAGATAACACTATGTTGTTATGTGATCATTTTTTTATTTGTTATTACGCTTCAAAAAATCGCTAGATATTAAGCTAGTCTTTTGAGCCCCAGTCATCGTTGGGAGTCATCAGTCCCTCATGGGGGTCTGCGAGATTTTAAGTGGCGACGGAGTGGGCGAGTGCGCCAGTGATGGACGAGCAGACTCGCGAGATGCGGCCCGACGGAGGTGCAGACGAATGAATCCAGTGACGACGCGAGTGTAGCTGAAAGTGGAGTGTGAGCGTCCCGCTGTTGGGCGACTCGAACCAGTGGCAGTCCGAGTGTTGATTCGGATCAAAGGCTGTAGCGTGGCGAGACTCTGGCATTGGTCTCAGCACTCTGTGATGATCACCAGTCGGCCTTCGAGGGTTCGACCAGCGAGGCGTGACAACACATGGCGAGCGAGGGCAGTGGAGTCATGTCCGAACAGGAGCCCGACGAGACGGCACCGTTAGATCTGTTCCGGCGCGGTTCTCGTTTCATACACCATAGCGCATTCTAGTGTTGAGACATCCTGGGCCAGTCATGGATGACCAGACCTGGCGTCTTTGGTGAGTAAGTCGTGACGGAGGTTGTTGGCGCCGGGAAGCGACTAGAGGCGGTGTAAGCTGTCGGAGGTGGTGAGCTGATCTCGGCGTTGCGATGAGCAAGTCTGGATCGTCGGACACAGGTCCCCAGCGGCGGCGAGCTCGGTCTGGTTTTCATGCAGGAGACGGACGTGAAGATGATGAATAGTAGGTGAGATCCATTCTCATGATTGGGCTTGGTCGTTTAGTTTATTTCGGGTTGTGTAGTTTATCTGGAGCTGGGCTAATGTTAGTGTCGGCGGAAGAAGAATGGACCTGGGCTCTTTGCTCAGGCCAGGCCCTATTCGAGCCCTCCCTCTCGGATTGGATCAGGCCCGACAGCCTGATCCGGATCCGGATCCGAAAACCCGATCTGGACCCGGTTTTATTTATTTAAATAAAAACAAAATGAAATAATAAAAAAATAGAAAAATCAAGAAATTCCAAAAAATTCTCAAAAATGGGAAATGGACACAAACAACTGGCCATGGAGTATTTTGGGTAATTCGGTGTCCAAACCTTCCAAAAATGGACGATTTTGCCCTTCGGGCTAAATCGTCTCCAAGTCTTCCTATTTTACCCCGGTCCGAAATCACACTTTCCCTAAGCCCTTATGGCTATATTAGGAAGCCATTGATTTGGATTGATGTGCATCGATGAGGTTTATTTATGCATTTGATTGCGCTTTCATTTAAATTGATTGTGGTTGATAGGAATAGTTTTCCAATCTGTGTGAAACCCTGAATCAAGCCTACCTCACCTAAAATTGCGCCTGCATGAACTCTTAGTCAGGAAAATCACTCGCGTTAGGTACCGAACGGGCGTTGGTAATGACACCGACGTAACCAAGTCCCCGAACCCAAAATCTCTGGTTCTGCAGAACTGATCGATCTCTCCGAATCGATCAGTAAGGTTTCCGGTCTACCCTCCAAGAAAGACCGGTGGCGACTCCAAATGCATGCACAATTTGCACATGCCACCATGACCACACTGAAGGTCGAAAGTGATCGACTCTTATCATCGAATCCTTTGAAAAATACTCCCACCGCGATTTGGTATGGGCCTGGGAGGGCCCGCGCCGATCCAAGTCCCGCGATCGGTAATCCATTAGCCGCGTTCGCCTTCGGATGGGTCGCGACAACAGGCAAAGCGCCAAGGAAACCATATGGTAAAAAAAAATCTCCTAAACCACTGGTATCTCTCCGAGTGATGATGAAAATATTGAATCAGTTTTCTCTGTTGAAGACGAACCATCTCCTGATACTCTATGTGCCATTCAGGCATACTCTTCTGATTCAGATGAGTCTCCAGGAGATGTCTTTGCTTTTTTCCCTACTGAATATTCTGACGTATTCCATCTCCAATCTCTAATCCTTCATTCCCCTTACATTCCTGTTCATATATTCACTTCTGAAACCTCAAAACCCATCCAAGTCATTGCCCTCATAGACACTGGAGCTGCTGCTTCTCTAATGGATACAAAGATACTCCCAGAGGCCTTTTGGTCTTCTTATACCAAATACTTCACCTCTGCTTCTGGTGATACTTTTGCTAAAGTTACGCAGTAGACCAGTCACTCTTGAAATCTTTCCTCATTGTTCCATCACTACCAAAATTCTTGGTTGTCAGTCCCATGATAAAGATCTCATCATTGGGTGGGATATTCTTTCCTAGCTACCCAAGCTCAAAATTGTCCCTGATGGACTCAACTTCGAGGATTGGTTCAAGGAATTTGTCGATATTCAGAGACTCTTTATCATACAACCAGAAATCCTTGATCCCATCCCTCAAACTCTATTGTCATGTTGTGCAGAATCTCATTCTCAGTTTTCTCAAGTCTGTTCCAATCCCCTTTGGACAAACCCAGACTTCTTTGTTCGACTACCCTTCAAGAAAAGTGAAAGTGTCAACCCCACAAAGGCCAGCCATTCTGGAATGAATCCTGATCATCTTGCTCTTACTCAGAAGGAATGTGATGAACTTCTTGCACAAGGTCTCATTGAACCCTCAAATTCTCAATGGGCTTGTGAAGCTTTTTATGACAACAAAAGAGCTGAGCAAAATTGAGGAAAGTTTAGACTTGTTATCAATTATCAGCCTTTGAACACATTTCTCCAAGATGACAAGTTTCCTCTTCCTCACAAAAATTCTCTTTTCTTTAGCCTGGCTCAAGCCAAGATCTATTCCAAGTTCGATTTAAAAGCAGGATTTTGGCAAATTGGTATACATCCTGATGACCGTCCCAAGACAGGATTTTGTATTCCAAATCTGTACTTTCAATGGACTGTCGTCCCCTTTGGCCTTAAGACCTCACCGTCTCTCTCCAGAAGGCTATATGTCCAATTTTTCAGCCTTTATTGGTACATGCTCAAATTTACATCGACGACATTCTCCTTTACAGTCCAGATGAAGATTCTCATTGCCTGCTTCTTAAACAGTTTGCTGAGATAATTCAAAAGCATGGCATTATGCTTTCCCAGAAGAAGATGATCATTGCCCATAAGGAAATTGAATTCCTTGGCATGCACCTTAAAGAAGGAACGTACTGCCCTGGTCCACACCTTGCTGAAGAGCTGGAGTCTTTCCCTGACTCAGATCTTACAACAAGTCAGATACAATCCTTCTTAAGCATCGTGAATTATCTTAGGGGTTTCGTCCTGATGATATCAAAAGTCATGCACCCACTCCAAAAGATGCTAAAGAAGAATGCACCACCATGGGGACCCAGACAGACTAAAGCAGTCGTCCACTTGAAGGAAATTCTACAGCATCTCCCACCTCTGTCAATCCCATCCATAGGAAAAAGAATCTTGCAGACCGATGCTAGCGACAAATATTGGGCAGTTGTCCTTCTTGAAGAACTCAATGGTAAGCGCCGCATCTGTGCTTACAAAAGTGGACGTTTTTCCCAAGCGGAAATGCATTATCACTCCACCTTCAAAGAAATCTTGGCCGTAAAAAATGGCATCAAAAAATTTGAGTTTCATCTCATTGGCCATCATTTTCTTGTTGAAATGGACATGTCCTCTTTTCCTCAAATGCTCAAATTCAAACAAAAGCAGATCCCCCATCCACAGCTTTTGCGTTGGGCAGAATGGTTTTCAAAATACTCTTTTGACACCAAATACATTCCTGGAAAGAAAAATGTCCTCGCTGATTTTCTTTCTCGACCCAAAGAACCCACTTCTTCCATTAACATGTACATTCGAAAAAATCCAACTCACCCCGGACAGTTCAGAGCCACTCTCATACGAGGAGAACACCAATGGAACTCCCATAAATATCCGCCAGAAGTGCCTCGGTAGATTGAACAAAATGTCTTATTTCAAAATATGACATTTCATCTTTGGGACTACCAACATCGTATTTTCAGAGAATATGGAGGACTGATGTTGAATCCTAGGGGACTCGATCCGGTTTATCCCTTCGTACATCTCCTACATTGGACTCTTGATTATGAGTTCACTGACGAACTCAAATGGTTTTTCTGGTATTTGTTTAACTTGCATATTGTGGCAATAGAATTCCCAATGGACAAGATCATCAAGGTCTTCTATGATGCTTTAATGGGAAACTTTTCTGACCAGAAATCTCTCACTGAGTTGCTCACATGGTTTCAACCGTTACAAGCTTGGAAACACATGTTTGTCCAACAGAGATTTATTGGACGTCCTGAGTTGGAAAGGCATATTACTTGCCTATTCCACAGACCATGGTACTATATTGGTCCAATTAGAGATCCTCGCACACAAGTCGCCCCGGCAAGAACCACAACATTCAAACCTGATCTCCACAGACAGAAATTCGAAGTGCATCGTACTCTACCCAGATCCATATCAGCCATTCAGTATGAATTACGAGAACTTCAAAGGATTTTGTTCCAGGAAAATCAATCCATCCCCTCAGAAGTTTGGCCTTATCCAGCTAATAATCTCTCATGGGACAGACCCCGAGCTCATCCACAGACACTTGAAACACTTGACGAGTTTCAAAGAAACCAACCAGACACTCCAATGGACGTTGCAGATCCATGGGGAGGACCGTTATCTCAAGATCCATATGACTATGGATTTCCACAGCCAAGTATGCCCTCTTCGGATATTCCGTCCAGTTCTACGGATGTGCCGTCAAGTTCCACTCAATGCACTCATGTTCCCCCCAATAATTATTGTCCTATATGTGGAATTCCCGATGACCCAGAGACAGATGCATTGATCACTGCGTATGAAGAAGAACGCCTTTTGAGAGAATTCAAAAAAGCCAAAGATGGACCTGACAGCTCAGATTCAGATGATGCAAATTATCATCCTGATCCAGACCGTCGCAGGATGTGATAATGAAAGTTTGTTTAGAGTTGTTGGTTGTAATAATGAGAGTTGTTGTTAAAAGTTGTTTGTCTTGTTGTTGAGAGTTGTTTGTCTTCAATAATTGGCCACCCACTAATGGTCAAAAGTTGTTAGTCATGTGTGTTGAATCTTCCAGGATCTGCGAATCCAATGTTTCATCCTTATCTTGTGTAAGTATTTGCCTATAAAAAGTAGAAATGTGTAAGAAAAAGGGGATTCGAGTGTTTTCGGAGACCTTCCTTCAGTTTGTGAAATACAATGAGTTTCTAAATCTCCTCTTTCTTCTCCTCACACATGGTTCTTCTGGGTAGATTCCTCTTGTTAATATGATCAGTGCGATGTGGTTTAGTATGCTCCTCACTTGCCACCTTTGGTGGAACCTGTGAGCTAGAAATATCTAGGATCTTTAAGGTTGAGCTTCAAGAGTAAGCTTGTTATGCAGAAAGGAAGTCCCATGTCTGGCTGGTAGAACCGCCGTTGTTGTTGGGATAGCATACTTGCATTCTGTGTTTAAGCTTGTCTCCGCTTCCTTATTGGTAACAACAGTTTGATTTGAGGGTCATCCAATAATAGCCAAGCCGCATGATCTTTCTAGCGAGAAGGTGGCCATTCATATGCGGCCCACATATACCTTCATGGATCTCCTTCATGGGAATATTTGCTTCTTTAGCATCTACGCACCTTAATAGGGTGGAATCAAATGACCTTTTCTATAGAACTTTTCCACTGAGAAAGAACTTGCTGGCCATCTTGGTTACGTATCTCCGGTCTCCTGCCTGGCATCCTTCAGGAAACTCCCCTTTTAAGAGATAATTCTTGATGTCATAATACAACGGCTCTCCATCGAACTCTTCTTCGATCAGCATACAATAGGCTGGCTTTTCAACTATGCCGATCCTTAGGAGTTCTATTTCCAACCTATCGGTTATTTGTAACATCGAGGCCAGGGTGGCTAGTGCATCTGCAAATTGGTTATGGGATCTTGGCAGGTATTCGAATGACACATTTTCGAATTTAAGTGTCAATTCTTCAAGATATTCGTGATAAGGGATGAGCTTTGCGTCTTTCATCTTCCACTCTCCTTATGTCTACAAAATGATGAGCATGAAATCTCCATAAACTTGCAACTTAGGTATTCCCATGGAAATGGCCAATCGTAAGCCTAGAATGCACGCCTCGTATTCTGAGATATTGTTGGAGCAACGGAAAGTTATCTTTGCCGCAACAGGATAATGTTGATTATCAGGGGATATCAGTACTGCCCTAGTGCCTGCTCCTGATAGATTGACAGCACCATTGAAATACATGACCTATTTATCCTCTGTCAGGTTCAAAACTTGGTTTTCGACCTTTGTTTTTCGAGAAGACTAGCAAGTTGAGAAGTTTTCTGCCAACATGTCAGCTATGGCTTTTCCTTTTACTGATTTTTGTGGAGAACATCTGATGTCGAATTCAGATAACATCATCTTCCATTTTTCTAACTTTCCAATCAGCGCAGGTTTCTCCAGAAGGTATTTGACAGGATCATTTTTCGTTACTAGCTGAATATGGTGATATAGGGTATATTGTCTTAATCTGCGAAGCACCCATACCGCTGCTACGCAAGCCCTTTCAACAAGTATGTATTTTGTTTCTGATGGTGTGAACTTCTTGCTCAAGTAGTAGATGGTTCTCTCTTTAACATCCCTAGGGCTTGTTTGGGCAAGTAAGGCTCCCAAAGTTTCCTGTTGTATAGTCAGATATAAGGTCAAATGATGACCTGGGATGGGCGGCACAAGTACCGGTGGAGTGACTAAATAGTTTTTGATCTTTTGGAATGCCTGATTACATTATGCGTCCCATGTCACTCTCGCGCCTTTCTTGAGTAGTATGAAAATTGGTTTAGCTAAATTAGACAGCTGATTGATGAATCTGGCAATATAATTCAGTCTCCCCAGAAGGCTCCTCACTTCTTTTACTGTGGAGGGAGTTGCTAGATCATGTATGGCTTGAATCTTTGAAGGATCAATCTCAATGCCCCTGTTACTAACCATGAATCCAAGAAGTTTCCCAGATTTTTCCCCAAACACACATTTGTTGGGGTTCAACCTCAACTTATATTTGCGTAGTCGCTCAAATAACTTTCTTAACACCTGTATATGATCATATCCCTTCTTGGACTTGGCGATCATGTCATCGACATATACTTCAATTTCTTTATGGATCATGTCGTGGAACAATGTGATCATAGCCTTCTAGTAGGTTGCCCCCGCGTTCTTTAATCCAAATGGCATAACCTTATAGCAAAAGTTTCCCCAAGGCGTAGTAAAAGCAGTTTTGGCTTGTCCTCCCGTTTCATGAGGATTTGGTTATATCTAGAGAATCCATCCATGAATGAGAATAATTCATACTCTGCGGTGCTATCCATCAACACGTCAATGTGAGGTAGTAGAAAATCCTCTTTCGGGCTTGCTCTATTCATATCTCGATAATCCACGCAGATCCGAACTTTGCCATCCTTTTTCATGACGGGAACTATATTTGCAATCCAATCCGAGTATGGGATAGCTTCAATAAAGCCTACCCTGAGAAGCTTCATGACTTCTTCCTTAATTCTGTCTTCTAATTCGGCTTTCATCCGTCTGTTGCCCTGTCTGACAGGTTTAACACTAGGATCCGTGGGTAATGCATGCTCCACAATCTTAGGATCCAAACTTGGCATGTCAGCGTAAGACCATGCAAAGACATCTTGATACTCCTTTAGTAATTCTGTGAACCTGAGTCTTTCATCTCGAGATAAATATCCACCGATCTTGACTTCTTTGATATTCATAGTGTCGCCCAAGTTAATGACAACCGGTTCTTCTGAAATTGGAGGCATTGACTCCTCGAAGGCATTCCATTCTCTGCGGATAGACGCATAACCTTCGTCCTCATCTTCCTCAATGTTGTAGGAACAGTCAATGTGGCGATCCGAATCGCATAACAACCTGGTATGTATGTTTGAGATGACATGCCTGAAATGTCATGAGCATGGTTAGTCTGTATTCTTATATGGAAATATCATGCATAGGCATGGAAAACCTTTTCAAAAGAGTTTTCAAAATGAGTGCAGGTATAAATGAGACTAATCCTCATATCATTGGACATCCTTGCCCCGCGGAAATCCTTCGGAAATTAGGAATCATATGGAAAATCGGGCCTCAAGCTTCTGTGCGGAAGACTAGCATCATCATCGGGCTGATTTGTGGTTCCATATGTCCTTAATAAAACTTGTGTGATTTTATTGAATGCAAAATGGGCCGCATTACAAACTATGCTGTTTGGACCAACGACCGGAGATCCAAAGGCGTTTTCCTACTGTATCTCAAGTGACAGGAATTGAAAATGCAACAACATGTAGAAAATTCTAAGTGCAGTATTAAAAGCAGGAGATGTTTCTTTACTCAGAAGTAGCGACTTCATCACTCAGCCACTCTATGATGACATTTATAGAATTGTCTTCAAGAAAAGGGTTCGCCAGATCTGGTTCTGCTATTGGAGTTATATCTTCTTCTGACAACCACATAGAGTTCTTGTTGAAATAGGTGTTCAAAGGACTATTGAACATCTGGGGCTTGCCTTTTCAAGCTGGAGAACTAATGAATGAATCTTTCGGATTGTTCTGGCGTCCTAGGCTCTTGCCTCGGCCTCGGCCTATTATTTTTGGAGCAGACTCGCCCAAGTGATTTTTTTGATACCTCAGGCCCATCCTATACTGGTTAGCTTTCAACTGCAGGGGGTATTCATTCCTTGACCATACTTGCCTAGACCTTCTCCCGGGTTGAATCCATATGCCAATAGCATCTTAGCTGGTAAAAGATTGGCTTCAGAAATATAAGGAGTCCTCAATCTTGCCCCTACGAGAGTGTGTACTGTTGCCACCAACTCCAAGGAATGATAGCTTGCTTCCATCTTAACTTCGGGCTCGATGTAGGGAATAGCGTTATTCTGATATATTTAAAGGTCGACTTCCCCATGCACAGTAATCACCTTCCCATCAACTACAAAGCGCACTTTTTGATGCAAGCTTGATGGTACGGCTCCTGCTACATGGATCCAAGGTCTCCCCAGCAAGAATCGAATGCACTAGGCAGATCCATCACTTGAGAATTTATAGAGAATTTGGTTGGGCCGATGAGCGCTTCTAGCTCAATCTCACCTACCATAGTCTTTTTCATCCCATCGAAAGCTCTCACCGCTGTTTTGGAGGTTTTAATCGTCTTCTCGTTAATCCTCAACCTTCTTAACGTAGCTAGAGGGCAAATGTTGAAGGCCAATCCGTTGTCGATTAGTACGTGTGCCACTCTCTTCCCATTACATTGCGCAGAAATGTATAAGATATTGTTGTGTCCTCTTCCTTCCATGGGGAAGTCTTCATCTAAGAAGCTCAACTGGTCTTTTAAAAGGATTGCCCCTACAAAGTCCCCTAACCGTACATCATTAATTGTTTCAGGGACATGCACCTCATTGAGTATATTCAATAGTGCATTCTTGTGTTTCTCTAAGTTGATGAATAAATCCAGTAAGGATATTTGAACTGACATCTTCCTTAACTGCTCAATCACTTCAAACTCGCTGGTTTTAATGATGGACATGAGCTTTTCTGCATCTTCCTTCAAGACTTCCTTCTTTTCGGACTCGCCTTCCCTGGGGGAGTAAAATCGTCCGGATCTCATTACTGCATCCACTTCCCTCGTCCCACAGTCCCAGTGGACCGCCTTAGGATCGTATTCTTCTATCGGAGGGACTTGTATGGTTATTGTCTTCGGATAAGACGTCTCTGGCTCGGCTGTGTCTTCCGCTTCTTCTCTTGGTAGTCGAATCACAACAGGTTTGACTAGGTAATCTCCTCCCTCATCCAAGCTGTCAAGCTCTTCCAGTTTGATCACCACTGTTGTAGCGGCTTCAATCATTGACACAGTGTTGTTAAAGTCCCTTGAGAAAATCTTGTTTTCTAGTTGACGATGTCGGTCGTCATTTCTTAGCTTCGCTGAGGTCGCAAATCTCGGGTACTCTCTCATTCCCCAGAGTTGTTCAACTGAGCTTTGCTGTTGGTCTTTCAATCTCTTTGTTTCGGCATATCGTTCTATGTCAACCTTAGCACCCATCATCTAGTCAAGCGATGATTCAAGCCTTTTTGTAAAAGGTTTTTCTGGTTGAACGGGATCATACATGCCTCCCCATCCGTTTGGTATGATATCCTCCATTCTCTGATAGAAACTAGGAGGAGCAGAGTACTTCACTTTAAAGTTGTACCCTCCATAATCCTGACCCAGGTTGTCTACAATTTCACCTATTTCTAGCGCGCTAGCCATGAATCTGCGATCTACTAGACTTCGCCTCTTGGCTTTCAGTTCGTCCTCTTCGAGTTCTTCCTCTAGTTCAATGACCGGCCCAAGATTGCCTATCAGATTCTCGTGCGGGATGTTCCACATGTTTTCCTGCTCAGTTTTGATCACAAAGTGGCTTCCTTTCAAGGATAGAGAAGCTTCGACTCCATCGAATCTTTCATCGTTAACATCAGACATTATCCCCAAGCTTATCATCTTAGAGATGCATAGTCTCTTCATGTCAGCAGAGATCTCCCCTCCTTTTGGGTATAGCGAAGCGATCGCCAGAATATTGGTCAGCTTAGGTACGTCCACCTTCAGCTTAAGGTGATTTTTCTCCTCTTCAATGAATATTGCATCAATTGCTTGATGATCAGGGAGCGGATTTTCTTGTACATTCGGAGCTATGTTGTCAAACTTCAGAATCTAGTTATCAATCAAAGCTTGTACCTTCAGCTTAAGGACATAGCAATTATCAACATTATGTCCCATTTCACCCATATGGTAGACACAGGTCTGACTCTCGTCAAAACCTGGATACTTGACAGGATTTGCCCTAGGTGGTTCCATTGAGGGCAATTTAGATAAAGGCCTCGGGAGCTGAGAGAACTGCTTTTGGGGTTGCCTTCTTCTAGGCTCTTGCCCATTTGGTGCCGACCATGATGATCCTCCCTTGGTCTGATTAGGATTGTTAAATGCCTTGGTCTCATGGCGGTCTGGTATGAATGCTATGTCGAGCCCAGCTACTTTCTCCTTCTTCAGGGGATACTGCTTTCTGGTAGAAGCTTCATGAGGCCTCCTTTCTCTTAAGGCCCATTCGAGCCTTTCAGCCACCTTTATCAAGTGTGCAAAGGTCTGACATCCCGAGGTGTTTAACCTGTCGAAGTATTCGTAGGGGAGTGCTTTCAGGAATAAATCAATCAGCTCATCTTTTGGGATTGACGACTTTACTTGGGTCGCCAAAGCTCGCCATCTCTGGGCGTATGTTATGATCAATTCACCTCTTGCCTTTGAGGTTCGTAGAAGGTCCTCTCTCATCGGGGCTGTGGCCGTATTGAACTTGTACTGCCTGAGGAAATCGTCTACAAGATCTTCCCACCCATCATAATCATCTAGGTCTAGCTCGATGAACCAAGCCAGAGCAGTGCCTGCCAAACTCTCTTGGAACGTGTTCAACAGTAATGGAACATAATCTGAATATTGCGCCATCTTGCGCAGATAATATTTGAGGTGAGCGCGGGGACAGCCTGTCCCATTATACTTCCTCACGAAGTCCGGTTCCTTGTAGTCTGGAGGGGTCTCCACTTTAGCGAAAGGAGATATCTTGTCAAAATGGGCCAACTCATAACCCTGGCTGCTTAAACACCCCTCTGGCTTGGCTAATCTCTTAACCTCTACTTCGATCTTTACAGTCTGTTTCCCCTTTTCCTCATTCTCTAGGTTGACAACCACGGGGAGCGCTTTTTGTTGTGACTGGATGTGTGGCATACGGACATCATCCTCTGTGTGTTGAGTATCTCCTGTCGTTTCCTTGTCAGCCATATCAGGTGCAAATGGCAGATTTGAATTGTTTTGGTTAGGAGTTACTGTCTGTCTGGCTTGGGAGGCTTCCAGCATCATCTTAATATCAGCCATCATAGTTGCCATTACAGTCATCTGTGCTTCCAGCATGCCTACACGTGGGGTCAACTCCTGTTGCTCCATTCTCGTTTTAAACCGAGTGCGAAAACGATGCGTTGGTAATTCCGTGATGAGAGTGTACCTGTTCCCAGAAGAAATTCCAATGAGTATTTCTTCGATATTAACAAAAGGAAGCACTTGATTCTTTTAACTGCATGTTTTCTATTGGTGAATGAGAAAAAGGACTACCTCGTGAGCCTTAGTCTCATGTGAGTAGTTCTTTTAATCGTTCTTTTAATCGTTCTCCAAAGAGAATTCACGAAATTAAAAGAAGTGTAATTTTTTACGATAGTTTTTATGCATTTGTAAAACATGTCCACATTCATGCTCATGTGTCCAAAATAATATCCAGTACAAGTGAGAATGCATGAAAAGGCATCACAATGTTTGCTTATTTTACACTTGACAGAATAGCCTATTCAAGTGTAAGACGCTTGAGGTCTAAGGTGTCCTCATCATCCCAATATGGATTCCCCTATTCAGTCTGGGATTCTTCATCTTCTGAATATGACGGCGGTCCCATGTCTTCGGGTATGTACGGTTCTATCCCAGGCACGTATGGTACAATATATTCGGGTACATAGGGCTCGACAAGGCTGCGTCTGGTTGCTTCAAAGTACTGAATGTATTCTGTGGTAGCCCTATGAATGTTCTCCTTATGAGTCATGTTTTCTGGCCAACTTATATCTTCTGCCTGAGAGTTCTTCAGAGAGTGTATAATAAACGCCACCTTGGCTTCGAATTATCTCATCTTTTCCCCCACGAGGGTCTCCTTTGGTATGTCAAAGGAAAAGACACCAAGTCGCGGTGGAGAAGGGATCTCCTGTAATGCCCCAAATTGTCGGATAACCCTCTTCGGATAATACTCAGTAGCGCCCGTGAATCCTAACAAAGGGACTAGATCTTTGTCATTGCATGCTAGTCTGACTTTGTCTAGTGTTGGCAACCGTAGCCGCCATCGGAGCTGTTCTGATTTTAAAGCTCTATGGAAACCCTTCCATTCTTTAAAGTTGAACTTAGGAATGCGTGTATGGGTTCTGACGAAGGTTTTAAGAGGATGAGCATCATGGCTAATCTCAGTGAAACCCATGCGGATATGGAATTGTCTGACATGAGATGTGAACCATAGGTACAGAAGATCACTAGAGGCTCTAAAGATTCCCTTCTTATTTTTCTTAAAGCGATTTAGGGAAATGAAGGTCTCAGCAAGGATAATGTTTGAGTAATCCCACCCACAACAGACTTGTCTGACCACTACAGCCATAATGGGGTCGAAGGTGACAAATGAGATTGGGAATAGCATATAGCTAAAGAAGGCCAAGATAAAGGCTTTACCAGATTTAGTCTCTTTTGCAGCAGGGAGGTTGGGGAATCGATCTAGAAGGAAAGACAAAGAGACTCGTCCAGAATTGCTTTTGGCTTCTGCTTTGACTTCGTTGAGGCTTGTGTCAAGGAATTCAGCTAGTTGACTCAAGGGCTCAAATCCTATGTGAGGTTGAACTAGCGGGTGAGTAAACTCAACTCCGATGGCGGCGCTGTATTCTTCGATAGTGGGGGTAACCTCTAGCCCCTCCATGCAGAATGTAGCGGTGGTAGGATCCCAATAGAGCGCCATGGCTTGGATAAAGGCAGGTGGGCATTCAATCTTCAGCAGGTCTAATAGATATCCTAGTCGTGATTTAGCGTATCTCTGGCTGGGTTCGTCCATGCTATCCCACCATGATTGGAGCTCGGCCCGAGGGATCTTGAACACTTGAATGTCATTCTTTCCCATCAAGTCTAAAATATGCAAATAATTTTGAAAAATCAATCGTCAAAAATTACTCTAAACATGTGACTATGTAAATGCCATGAAATATGCATGGACTAACTTAATTGCATAGTTCAATTGAAGAAATAGAAATTAAAACCTTTTTCAGGTACTGAAAACCTGATTTGAAGTCTAATTTTGAATTTCAGGAAAGTGAATTATGCAATTTAGTCAGGTTCACTCCAGTGACTAAGGAAACAACACGTCACATTCCATTAGTCAAAACATCAAATGGGAGAAGAACAGAATGAATCCCTTATTACAAGCAGGACACCTAATGAAAGAAAGGTAAAGAGAGACTCTTCAAACAAGAAAGCCATAAAAGGCCGATGGAATGTGAGGATATAAATCACCCTTTTCCTAGAGGTCTACCCTTCTTTACAATGATAATCAGTCAGGAACTCTCCCCAGTCGAGTGTAAGGGATTGTCTTCAGTGTATTGATCGAGGTATCTTAGCTCTTCTGGCCATTCTCTAGTCCATGGTATGATGACTTCGAGAGTCTTCTCGAGTCTCGTCTTTTTGAGCGTGATGCGCTTCGGCTTTGTCTTGATTGCAGGGCGTCTCCTTCTTCCCCACAAAGTGATCATGGGCATGTCTTCATTAGCTTGTCGTTCAGCCTTTCGACGGGCATATTCCTCTCTAGCCAGGTGGTTGCAATGCTGTCTCATCATTTCCAAGTAATTCTTGAACATTTCGTCTGCTTGTCGCTTGAACCTGAGGTTATCTACATAGTAACGGGTTTGGCAATCTTCGGCGTATCCCAACTTACATCTAGTTATCTCTTGCCATACACAAATCTGGTAAAGTGCAACCTCGTGTTCGGCCTAGGGCGAGTGACTTTCCTTAGGCACTCGAAGGTTACCAATTCCGTTGAACTTCTAGGGAACAATGACATCTCACCCCCTTATCATTGTTATTTCAACTAGTCACTTGAGTGATTTTTATGATGCAAATACATATGAATGTATGAAATGCATGAGTCCTACTACGGAACAGGGAATAACAATGTACATTGAAAGTAAATGCCTTACCAACCAAATCTGGGGAATGTGGAATGTTCCCCTGTAGCAATGGGCGATTTTAGGTATACCAACCATCCATAGACATGCGCATGAGACAAGTGTGTATACTCTAAAAATTAGAAATCGGGTGTGGAACCTATGGCTCAGGCTCCCACGATCCAAATGGGGCAGACTCCTCCCCAAGAGTACCCACTCAAGAGGGCTAGATATCGCCAATTTGGATTGTGAGCGGGAACGAATACGAAAGTCTCAAGTGCCATCAAACACGAGATCCTTTCGCATCATTTCCCTATCTAAAGTAACCTAGGGGTGGTTGCAGTTGGGGTTTGACCGCCAGTGTGTGCGATGTGTCATGATCATCACAATGCAAGGTCATGTACAGCAGTTTGTATCAGACACCGCTTCAATATGTGCGTAAGATAAACATACATTCCCAACTCCAACCTGCAGGAAAAATGTCAACAATCACTACACCCCTTATTTCTCCAATCTGCTAAAACATCTAACACAATGGTTAGCGTACGTACCTCACCTTCGAGAGCATCTGCAGAAAATAAGGTCAGATAAGCCAAACAACTTTTTAATCGGCTCAAGTACTCTGGTCTGCGAAACTAGAGATTCTGGGTTCGAAGACGTTCCCCAGCGGAGTCGCCAGTCTGTCGCGACCCTCTCGCGGCGAGTGCCAATGGTGCGTGGGCTGTAGAGGGTTAATGGGCCGCCCAATGTTGCCTGATCGGACGCGGGCCTCTCCAAGGTCCATTACCCAAATCGCAATGGCTGGATATACGTGGTCGACCTTCGGTGTGGTCTAGTGATATGTGATACGTGTACATGCCAAGGAGTCGCCACTAATCGTTTCGTGGAGGGTACGATCAGAAACCCTATCGAATAGTTGGGAGAGGTCTATTCGATTCTGCGAAAACCAGAGAAATGGGATTGGAGACTTAGCTATGCCAACTATCAGAGTTGACGCCCTTTCGGTACCTAAGTTGAATGTTTTATCTAATCCTATGATTTCATGCAGATGAGTGTGGTACGAATCCTAAATCTAGGAGTTCAGGCATATGGGAATGGCTACCTTGTCACTCACAATCAGTAGAAATAAAGGCGCAAATCAAGGATCCAAAACGTGCGGATAAATCACGTGAAAGCAGCCTGGCATCCCTAGTAAGGCCCTATTAGCCTAGAGAAATATCAATCAAGGCTAGGAATGATTTTGACATGATTCGTCCATGAGGGGCAAAATCGTTATTTTGAGAAATTTGGGATTTCAGGAAAAAGGTGACGGAAATAGGCTAGGCGATCAAATCCTTCCATTTCCTATATTTAAGGAATTTTTCAGAATTTTTCTGGAATTTAAAAGTGATTTTACCTTTAGAGGGGTAAAATCGTCATTTTGGGCGAAAACGAGAATTGAAAATCTCAAACATTTGGGTTGGTCGACCACTTGACTCAAACCCTAATTTTAAGCAATTTTCAAGGCTCGATTGGAATAGGAAAGACGATTTACCCTAAGAGGGGTAAAATCGTCATTTTAGGAAAAAGGTGAGATTCGAAAACTCAAGCAGAAGAATTCGCCACCTAGCTGGCCCTATCATAATCTAGGTATTTTCGACCTATCTCAAAATATAAAGCAGGGACGAATTACCCCTAAAGGGCATTGTCGTCAATTTCCAGAAGAACGGATGAGAAATCCTAAAAATAGGATTGACCAGTTGTCTGTGGTCAATCCTCAATTGTCGAGGATTTTTGGAGTATCTAGGAATTTCCTACATTTTTCATACATTTTTTTTTTGGATTTTCTAGAATTTTCTAGCATTTTTTAGAATTTTCTAGGATTTTTTTGATTTTTTCATTTTTAAAATCATTTTCCCAAATTTTTTATTTAAAAAATATTATTCGGACCGGGTCGACCCGACCTAGACCCGGACTGAGAGACCCGAACCTCCAAAATGACACCGTTTCAGTCTTTTTTATTTTTGGATTATTCGGATTTGATCCGACAGTTCCTATTGAACCGCATGGCTAATCCACGGCCGCCGGATCTGATTACTAAAGCCTACGGCTCAGATTGAATGAAGACTCGACCAGGGCCGTCTGATCCGACTACTTAAAGCTACGGCCACGATTGAAACCTAAGACTTGATTTGAACCGTTCGTTCATTCTAACCTAAATGACGCCGCACTACTACTAACTCAAACGGCACCGTTTCAATCCAATTTGATTTTTCAATTTAAAATTATTTCTGGATAATCCTAATTACTGATCGAACGGCCACCATTTATTAGACTCGATTAACTTGAGCCGTCGGATCTGTTTATTCGAATAACAACTCCCAACGGTTGTGCTGACTGGATCGACACGTGGACCAATAGCAGACTGACACCTAGGAACACTGACTCGTTGACTCGCCATGTCGGCATCGTCTTCAACCTCTCGACCCCGACGGAATGGACTACTGAGGATCTCCGGCGACGATCCAACGATGAAACCTTGATGAAATCGCGTGAAACCAACGCCAATCGACTCGCAATAACTTCTAGTATAACATAGACATGGCCAAATGGAACCGCGACCCGGAACTGGCCCTTGACTGGGTTCGCGGTTCCGAACCGGAACAGGAACCGGCCTTCACGGGCCGGTTCCAGTTCCCAAATTTTCGGAACCGGGATTTTTTTAATTTTTTTTAATAAATATAAAAAAATTTAAAAGATCTTCCCCGAGGGGGCCCCACATAGGGCCCTCTCGGGGAAGAACGGGAAGAGCCGCGCTCTTCCTTTCATTTTTTTTTTAGAAATTAGGTCGAACCGGGAACGGTCGCGGAACCGCCGGTTCTGAACCCGGAACCGGAACCGGGAACCGTCCCGGAACCGCCGGTTCCGGTTCCACCTTTTCATGGAACCGGAACCGTCGGTTCTTGAACCGGAACCGGTGGTTCCGTCGAACCGTGCACCTCTAGTTTAACATATCTTAGAATCGAAGCATCCTTTTCACAGAATCACGATTGCCGTGCGAGATGCCGAGTATGGCCATGGAAGTTCAATTGCTCGATTCACATCAAATCATGGCAATTCAATCACAGAATAGCATCAATCAATGTTCAGAAGACTTACCTCGAGCTCCGATCGAGCTCACACGGCCTAGATTGGGTTAGGCAAGAATGAACAGTGGTCGGCTATGGAGGCTAAGTTTGAAGACTCGATTCGAGATGTTCAGGCGAAGTCGATGCAAAATAAAGATGCGGTGATGGTCAGTGATGTTCGGGGAACAAAACGCACACTTTAAATGCAAGAATCAAGATCGAAACTGAGTTCCGCCATTGATGCTCAGTAAGAAAGCTTGAAGATCGAACTCACCTATTTCGAGATCTCGTGCAGCACGGCCGGTGGCAATTGCTTCCTGGCGCTCCGAGAGACCTTCGGCGGACTTCTTTAGCTTTGGTTTGGCTGGAGATGGCCTAACCAGTGCCCTCTAAGTTCGAGCTCTACCCTCGACAATGGCGATGGAGGGGAGCTCTCTCTCTCTCTCTCTCTCTCTCTCTCTCTCTCTCTCTCTCTCTCTTGGTTTTTCTCTCCACTTGATTCTGTTTCTCCTCCTGTAACTGAATCCATCGTCCTCTCTTCTCGAAGGCCCCATTGGCTTATATAGCACTTTGAGTTTTGGCGCCGAATTGGGGGGGACTAACAGTTACCAAATGGCACGAGCTTGCGCGTGCCATTTGGTCCAAACGGCGCCGGAGACGGTGGGCAATCCGTCCAGCTCCGTTTGGTTCTTCGGCAGCTCTTAATTCATGCGAATTTGGCATGAATTTGTACTGAGTTTGGGAGTGTTGACTTTCGTAGGTCCGCCAGATTGACCGGCCGGTTACTCCTTCCTCCGGTGACGTCAAATGGTGTCGTTGGTGTCAATCGACGGGGGAAGACGAGAGGAACCAAATGCCCACCATTCCCCTTCCAATTACCTACGAATTGACTCTCAATTTGACGATCAAAATCGACATGATGACTGTTCATCCGCGCGGGAACTGAGGAAGAAGACAACACTGTAGCAAACCGGTTCGACCGGTCTGATCGGCGGTCTGACCGGCGATCTGACCGGTCAGAACCGGTTTCGACTTGCAATTTTCAAAATTCAACCCAAATTAATGGGAATTTTTTGTAATTTGACCTCAGAATCGAATTTAGGGCATGAATTTTATCGAAAAATGTGGTTTTACCCAAAAGTTCACATCAATTTCTATGAAAATCCCAAATTTTCATTTAATTGCAAATTGGGGAATAGTGCAATTGAAGGTTCAAATGATCAAATTGGACCAAATTACCTATGCCAATTGATTCAAAATGGTGAAAACCGTTGGGCAGTATGTTTAATTTGCAAAGATAGCCCTTGAATTGAAAGTAATTTTATTTATGCCCAATTTCAAGGACTAAAATGCAATTTAGTATGCAATTCATGTAATTGAGCAATTTGCGTAAACAATCGGGCTAAATTGAAATAAGGGACAATTAGATTGAATGTCAAGATCCTAAAAAATGCCAAAATTGTTAATTAAAAGACTCAATTGACATTTTTTTCTCAAATTCAATCATATGTGTAACAAAGCATATGTGAATTTTATTTTGGACTTTTTGTGAGGTAAAACATACAAGGGATTTAAAAGAAAAATATTGACTATTTTTTCATATTTTTGTGACCTCAAATGCCATTTTTCTCGAATTTTTCAAGTATTTTTCCTATTTTCTGAAAATATTAAAAAATGCAAAAAATATGAAAAATTATTTTTGTTTTATCAAAAATGGTTCCTTAGGCTTGGTCAAGGCCACCAAAGTTGATTTTGTAATTTTTTGGCTTTTATGGATTTTTTTTATGAATTTTCAATGAAATACCTAGAAAAAGGATGGTCCAAAATTAGGTGTCAACATTCTTCTTTTGACTTGAGAAAGCCAAATGTTTGGTATGTAGGTGCCCCCTCCTTTTGACTTGAAAGTTAGGCATATTTTGGCACAAAGCCACCGTGCTTCCTCCGACCATTCGACTATATAAGGAGAAGAACGTTTGAAGACAAAGCAACGGGAACATAAGGAAAGCTCAAGAGGAAGTGAGAGAAAAAAGGAAATATTTGTTCCCCGCGTGGAGTTTGTCAAATTGAGTTATTAAACACCGTGGGTATCGGGTGTATAATCTAGGGTTGGGAAACACTTGAGTGTGAGCGATTGTAATCTTGTACTTCTCCGGTTTGTTAGTGGATTATTTGTGGGCTCTCCCCGTGGACGTAGGTTCCGACATTCGGACCGAATCACGTAAATCTCATGTCCTTTAGTATTCTTCGTTTTATTTCTCTATCGACTGTTGACACCTGATTTTTGACCATTTATTATTGTGATTTTTATTCTTTAAAATTAATTAAAAATATCAAAAAAGGTCATAAAATCACAAAATCAACTTTGGAAGCCTTGGCCTAGCCTCGGGGACCAATTTTGAACAAAAAATATTTTTTGGTATTTTATAATATTTTTCGAATTTATTTAATTATTAAAAATACCCAAAAAATCAGAAAAATACCATTCATGGTCAGAAAAATACACAAAAATATTCAATAATTTTGTTTTAATTTCCTCTTCAAGTGTGTCACTTTAAATCTCGAAAATTCGGCTCGGGTCACTATGTTCCTTAACAAACATAAACCCGAACCGAGCCCAAAAATTCCTTTTCAAGTCTTTTAATTTTCAATTTCCACTTTTTATAAGCTATGACATTGGATTATAAAGTTTTTAAGTGCAATTAGGTCGATTGGCCCTCCAATTTGATCAATTTTGACCAAAAGGGCTTAATTGCATAAAAATCTTTCAATTTAGTCCCCGGTTTAACAATTTTTGAAATTAGATTTTATGTGGGCATACCCATTCAAATTAAACATCCCTACCCCATAGTTTTCATCATGCCGAATCCTTTGGTGGCCTTAATTTGGACTAATTCGATCGTTTGGGCCCTCAATTTGGTGATAATCATTTTTGGATCCTAGGGACAATTTGGGGTTTTCACTAAATTTCAACCAATCAATTTACGAAAATACCCACGTTTGATAGAGAACATGTCGAGGAGTCTGATTTTGCCGTCAATTTCATGAAAAGTGATAAATTTAGGGCTCGATTTGGACGAAATGGTTCAACCGGGTCGGTCGGGTAAGACCCGACCCGACCCGGTCGAACCGGGTCTGCAACTCAGTTGCAGACCCGCATGGAGGGGCCGACGGATATGCAAAAAACGCAGGGGAATGCACGGCCGGCCAAAAAAAGGACCGCCCACTGAAGAAATGAGGGCCAGAGAGAGTGCGAGAAAGGCGAAAGGTGGTCGGCCATGAATAAAGGAGAGGGTAGACTGAGAGGCACAGGCGGGCGCAAGCCATTTTTTTGGTGATGACCGGCCACCGAGCTAAAAGCCTCCCAAGCCGGCCAAGCAGGAACGGAGCCGATGAACCACTCCCCGAGCTCGCCGACGCCACGAGGAAGCCCTCCATGCCCATCAGAATCGCCGGAGACCGCCGAAAAGGTGAGATATGCGTTCGAGCTCCTCCTCGGCCTTTAATGGCATCTCGCGTTTCACTGATCGGTTTTGAGATTTATTGATCTTGAATTGCTCCCTGTACCTCCATGCTCCTTTTTGCCTTTGACTGCATATGATTTCATGGGATAAATGCTCGGGTTGACCTTTGACGTCCTCCGGCCGGCCGCGAGCTCCACAGGTCGTTCCATGCTAAACCGAAGCTCCGTGTAGCTCAGGTAAGTCTGCTGGAACTCCTAGAATGCTTCCCAATAAATTACATCAGTCATGTAACGTATAGAATAGCCAGAACCAAGCTTCGCCGGTGATCCAGTTTCGGCCGGAGATGGCACGTTGGTCGTCTGATATTCTGCTATATCTAGCCTCTGATATGTTGTAGGTGAAGTCCATACGAGTCTAATGCCGTTAGTTTCGTGCGATTTGGAGTACTGTAGGCCGAGCTATGGCCCTCCGACGAGGCGCCGGCGAGGGAACGCCGGCGCCGGTCGTCTTCCCCGACGAGGGGGGGAAGACCGGTCAACGGTCAACGCTGACGTGGCATGCCACGTCGGCAGCCACGTCAGCGTGGTGGGACCGGACCGTTGAAATTTAAAACCCAGATCCGACGGTACACAATGTGCCACGTGTCGCGATCTGGGGTTTTCTGGAAAATTAAAAATGATTTTTAAATTAATAAATGATTTTCGAAAATAATAAAAATATTTTGATCGGACGGTCGATGTCACGCCAAGTGGCACCCTGAGGAGCGTCCGATCTGACCGAAGATCGGACGCACAGGATGATGCCACGTGGCGCAATAAGAGCCGCCCGATCCGGGGAATTTTCGGATAATTAGAGAAAATGTATAAAAAATCGAAAAATTGTTTAAAAAAAATATATAAAATATAAAACGGTGTCATTTTAGACCGGTTCTGACCCCTAGGGTCGGGTCGGGCGCCCGAGAGGCACGGGCCGGGTTTGACCCGGCCCGGAAAATATTTTTAAATATTAAAAAACTCAAAAATAATAAAAAAAAATAAAATAAAAATAAAAATAATAATAAAAAGTTCAAAAATTCAATAAAAAATAAAAAAAAAATCATAAAAAAATTTTAAAAAAAATTCGAAAAAATTAGAAAAATTCTAAAAAATTCCAGAAAATAGGAAATGGCCATACTCAATTGGCCACAACCTGTTTCGGGTCTTTCGGACCTCGGTCTTTTCCAAAAAAATGACGGTTTTGCCCTTCCGGCAAACCGTCTTCCAAAAAAAAATTCTAAAAATTATAGAAAAATCCCAAAAAAATAGGAAATGGCCACAATCAACTGGCCAAGGCTCATCCCGGGTGTTTTGAACCCGATCCTTCTTAAAAATGACGATTTCGCCCTTTGGGCGAATCGTCTCCCAAAAATTGAAGAAAAATCAAGGAATTCCAAAAAATTCTCAAAAATGGGAAATGGCCACAAACAACTGGCCGTGGAATATTTTGGGTAATTCGGTATTCCAAGTCTTCCAAAAATTGACGATTTTGCCCTTCGGGCCAATCGCCTCCAAGTCTTCCCATTCTACCCCTGACTGAAATCACACCTTCCCTAAGCCCTTATGGCTATGCTAGGAAGCCATTGATCTGAATTGATGCGTGTTGAAGTGATTTATTTATGTACTTGACTGCGCTTTCATTCAGATTGATTGTGATTGATAGGAACAGTCTTCCAATCTGCATGAAACCCTGAATCAAGCCTACATCACCTAAAATTGCGTCTGCATGAACTCTTAGTTAGGAAAATCACTCGCGTTAGGTACCGAAAGGGCGTTGGTAATGACACCGACGTAACCAAGTCCCCGAACCCAAAATCTCTGGTTCCGCAGAACTGATCGACCTCTCCCAATCGGTCAGTAAGGTTTCCGGTCTACCCTCCAAGAAAGACCGGTGGCGACTCCAAATGCATGCACAAGTTGCACATGCCACCACGACCACACTGAAGGTCGAAAGCGATCGACTCTTATCGTCGAATCCTCTGAAAAATACTCCCGCCGCGATTTGGTATGGGCCTGGGAGGGCCCGCGCCGATCCAAGACCCGCGATCGGTAATCCATTAGCCGCGTCCGCTTCCGGACGGGTCGCGACAGCTGGCGACTCCGCTGGGGAACACTGTGTTCTAGAACCTATGGTTCTAGACCCCAAGTGGACTTAGGCCGTAATTAAAACGCTGAGTGATTTTTCTAACCATGCAGGCGCTCGTGAAGGTGAGGTAAGTCCGCTTACGATAGGTGTTATATGTTTTTGCAGATTGGAGAAATAAGGGGTGTAGTCCGTGATTAACATTGTCTTATGCAGGTTGGGCGTAGGAATGTATGTTGTGTGGATGATTTGAAGTGCTGATTGATAAACTGCTATGCATGGATTGCATTGTGATGATCACAACACGTAGACACACACAACCGCGCCTAAAACCCCGGGCGTCGCCTATAGGAACACAATAGAAGGAATTGAAAATGGAATCTCCGTGAGGAAAAACGCGGGGTAATCCACTTTTCAATTCCGCTCGCTTCGAACTATGGATCGAGTCCCAATGCAACGATAGCTGTGCAATGGAATCGGCTCTTTCTAGAACTCGAAGTGGGAACCTTAACCTTAGGTGCCAAACCCTCTGATTTTTAGAAATTCACCATAACTTATTTCATGCGCATGTCTTTGGGCGGTTGGTACACCTAAAACCGCACATAAGTCGACGAGTTTGGTTGGTAAGACTCTCTATACCTCGAATCTATTACAGTTCATATAAATATAGGCATTTCATTCATTGCATTCTGGTGATTAGATTAAATGCCATTTCAAGGATAGATGTGTGTGTTTTTCCCAAACGTCCTTGATAGAAGACGAAGATGATGATATCCCATGACAAGCACCGAGTGAGCAACAAAGGAGCCTACTATGGACATTATTGAGATATCGTCCAATGAAGATGGCGAGTTGGGGCAAGTGATCCGGAAGTCACAGATCGAACTTGGGGCATCCTTAAACGTTAGGATCACATTCCTTTGTTTAATTTTCCATTACTAGTCCTCTTGTATAGGGTTTATTTTTATCGAAGCTTTCTCTATCTCACCCCTTAGAGTGATTGTATTAGGGATCCATTGGTGTATACATTTAGATGGAACTTGGTTGCGTTTCTTTTGACAGGTCGTGGGAATGTGATAGTGGCATTTTCTCTAATCATCCGAATACTCCCAAGTCAAGTTTATAATTCCTTTAGAGGAAATTAAAATTGGAAATCTTGCACGACCTTTTCGGTCGTATAGGGTAATCCAACCCCAATTTCGCTAGAAGGAATTATACACTTGAATTGGTCCATGCATGTTTTACGTCGTTGGTAATCCACGATAATTGATCGAGAACATCGGCGTTGTTTTGAATTTAAT
This sequence comes from Rhodomyrtus psidioides, assembly GCA_021437785.1. Taxonomy (NCBI): domain Eukaryota; kingdom Viridiplantae; phylum Streptophyta; class Magnoliopsida; order Myrtales; family Myrtaceae; genus Rhodomyrtus; species Rhodomyrtus psidioides. Next base: position 3,688,509 of record JAILYB010000062.1, on the reverse strand, counting down.
GACGAGATAGATGTCCAAATTACTCTCGTTCTTAACAAAACGGCCTTGATTTGGATGCCGTATCTTCAATTAAATTTAAAACACGTTATTATGCCTCGCACTTTTGAATAATTCGTTCCTCTCGAAATTGATCAAAAGCGATTATTGTGAATTACATTCCTTTCAATAGTATGCTTTCTTTTCGAGGAATATTGATAAAAATTTTCGCGCAAGATTAAAACCATTGTAAAAGTTCTTGTCCTTATTAATCATGGGCAAGCATAGGATTGAAAGGGGTTTTTGATTTCTTTTTCAAATTATCCCTTCTGATTCTGTCTTTTTATTTGCAGGTAAAAAAATAGGTAATAGAGAGAAATCTTTTCCTGGACAAGTCTAAGGCTATTATCTTATCTGATCATGAGCGAGTTATAAAATCAGGACATATTTGCTCGGCTTATTGATATTATGGTTCGGCTCACCCAAGTCGAAGATGTTCGGATGCTCGAAGAAATGAACCATACAGAAGTTAAAACACACACATAAGAACTTTCATTTATTTTGCTCAGCGGAGGGTTTTCAGAAGCAGGTCATACAATTCGGGGTGGAAAAGTAAAGCCAAAGTGAGCCCTAATTAACGACACGAAGGAGCCCAACTGACCCTCCATGTTATTAATGCTCTGCTCATACTCCCAACTCCGCATGTCATGGTCGGCAAGCCTGAGGAGAAGACTTTTGCATTCTCCCTTAACTTCGGCGACCTTGGCCTCATGTTCTTCGGCGATTGTTTCCAGGTCTCGAACCAGTCCATTCCCGCGAGCTATGTCCGCGGTTATTTTGTCGAGCCGTTCTTCCTGCCAGTCGCTCTGAAGCCTCAACAGGACATTGCGGCGGTCATGCTCGCCGGTGGTCAGGGATAGGGCCAATTGCTCCACCAGATTTCTCCTCTCGCGAAGCAACGTCGCGACCCGCTCATTAGCAAACTCGACGGCCTTTTTGTAACTATCGGCCAGATAGTTGGTCAGCACCAAATGATCAGATCGATCCTCATAACGAGCTCGCAAGACGCGAGCCACGAGAACCTCCCGATTAGCAGCACGGTAGGCCTCTAAGGAGTGTGCAAAGAGAGTCGGGAAAATTCTATATTCCCTCCCCAGTGTAGTACCTTCGAGAGAAGTGGTATCAAGGTCCTCGAGCAGGACACGGATTTCATCCTCGGTCGCAGAATGATCGGTTATGTGTGCGTAACCGCGACCCAGTAGGTTATAAAGCTTTTCCCACTGGGCCAAGACATCAGTTGAAAAAGTGCGTACGGGAGAGGAGGCCATTTGCGTTGGGTTGGCTTGAGAATAAGACGAGTTTGACAGAGAGATTAGAAGGAAGAAGCTGATTATGCGAGAACGTTAACCTTCCATACATTAATTCCTCATTTTATAGCAACTCGGGGATGATGAAGGGTCTCAGTAATAATGCCGGTGGAGCCCAGTTAGGGGGTAAAAGCAGGAGGTCCCCTCACGAGAACCATTGGATTCGTTTCGGTCTGCGATTTCCGGCTCATCAATTAAAAGATGTAAAAGATTTGTCGGGATCACCATTATTAGAGTTAGGTGGGAGGTAAGCGCAACTATCGAAGAGAGCCCTAACAGGGTTTGGCAGTCCCATCACGTTGAAAAGCTAAACGAGAAATTCAAGGTCTTGAGGGGGAACGTTTGCCTAATGATGCTTGAAGAGCGTCTCCTGAACATGCAAAGTCACTCGAAGAAAACTTTATAGGGAGTGAGCATACATGAGAGAGTGGAGAACTCTGAGTGGGCAAGAACCAATCGAACATTTCTCAATCCAACATATTTAAGAGGTTACTATCAGCTGCTAGAGGCGACTGACTCAAAAATCTCAGAAATTGAACCACAGAGGGATCTCGAAGATTCCAAGATCAAGTCTAACGTCAAAACCATGGAGCCCAACACTTCTGGCAATGGAAATCAAGATCACGGCGACGACGACAACGACATCCACGATGTTCAACTCGGGAAAAGAAGACGTCCTCACCAATACTCTCAGGAGGAAACCCAAATGCTGGAAACCATTTTCAGTAAAAGCCATTACATGAAAAAGAAGTGGAGAATTGAATTGAGCCGGGAGTTGGGGATTAATCAGTCGAGGATCCAGTTTTGGTTTCAAAATAGGAGATCCAAATCGAAGGCTCAACGCAAACGTCAGGTGGTCGAGATTTTAAAGGAAGAAAACCAAAAGCTGCGAACAGAAAACATGAGGTATGAAAAAGCTCTCAATATTACCGTTTGCCCTCATTGCGATAACCTCGTCGCCCTCGGTAAGATATTCCCCGATAAGCCTCACGCGATGATTGAAGACGTTCATTTACCACCATACTCCCTCGGGGCGTCTCCTGCTCAACCAGATTTTGCCGGAGTCACGCATGAGCAGGATGATCCTACGAAGATGATACAAATGCCTCCTGGGGGATGGGATTTGCATCGCTTTGATTGGAGTTACAGTTTCAAGGAGCTGGATGTTACCGCCGACCAGCTCAAAGCATATCAGCCTCATGCACAACAATTTTCGATAGGGTCGGGTCCTGCTGGAGATGAGTTAATCAGTCGTCAAGCCATCGATGCAATTTTGGGCCACGATAGGAGGAGGTTCGCTTGGCCCCCTGAATTGCATTCCAGATTCCTAGACGTGGTTCACCAAATGGGGATCGACTCAGCAACTCCGACGCGCATATTTAAGGCCATGAATGTACCGGGGCTTAGTAAGGAGCTGGTCAGGAATCACCTTGCTGCCTACAGAAAGCTATTAAAACAACGTCGAGCGGAGCTAAACCGGGAGGAATCCGTCTCGAGCTCAAAAGCTAGGGGCGACCGCCATTGTAATGCTCAGGCATCAAGAGATACCCGGCCAAATCTAAGCATCAATCAAGCTAGCAACCCGACCACCGGCAAACTGAAAGCTGATCAGAATGTCCTCCCGGGCCATTTCAACATTTCTCAAGAGCGCGTGTCACAAGTACAGCGAGTGCGAACTCCTCCATTCGAGCAGCAGTCGGCTGGTGCTCTGCCTGCCGCTGGTCAACCCACGACAGACGATTTCTTCGATGAGGGGCTCGATGCCTTGTTCAATCAGTGGGAAGCTGGCATGCTTGGACAGCCATGATCTAGCACCTGACTCGGGGCACGATGGGTCGGTCACTACGAACACCCATAGAAAGAAGAACATGTTCACGAGTAGATCACTCATTTTATCGTTGTAAAGTTCCTACGGGAACATTTTTCTTTAATGACTATAGTTAAACCAACGCTATCGACGAACATCGTCATGCTCAGTTGTGATGATCCCTTGTTAGATTAAGTCTGAAACCAGAGACGGTCTTTAAAATTTTGAGTGGCCACGAACTCATTCCTCACCAAGCGCCCGGGATGCTGAAATGAAGAGTAACAGCATACACAAGGAAAATGCCACTTTCGTTTGAACGATGAAAAGGGGTTGAGAGAAGATCACAGCGTTAATGGAGCTAAATGAATTAAACGGAGTCATTAATTGCGGGTCCACCGCTGCTCCCCACGTTCTCGGGCCTAGCAAATCATAAAAGGCGCCGAAAGATTGTAGACCCACCGCTTTGAAGACTGAACTAGGGGACGAGCGCAATACTCGATGAAACCGAATCAATGCAAAAGAGTTTGTGATCCTATCACAAGGAAAAAGAAAGGGGAATACAGACGATGAGTAATTACAGGGTCTCGGGAGGAGCGCTTGCTTGCTGGCCTTCATATGCAGCCTGAAGGATGGTTCTAGGACACGCACAGTCACTTGAGAAAATTTCTAGAGTGAGCAAACACGTAAGAGCGAATAGAGAAAGCTGAGTGAACTAGATCAGCCCGAGATACTCCGATCCGTCATGTTTAAAAGCTACTCCCATCTGCTAGAAACGCCCGACCTGGACATTTCTGAGCACGAACTGCTGGGAGACTTTGAAGATCCTGGAACTGAATACTGCCCGAAAGCCATGGAGACTGACTCCTCTAGCGATGAAATTCTAGGTTTCAGCTACGAAGAAGGAGTATTCAATGATGACCGGAGTCGGAAAAGGAAGCAACTACAATGCCACACTCCAGGCCAAATCCGAGAGCTCGAAGCCTTCTTCAATGAATGGCCCACTCCAAGCAAACAACAGAAAATGGAGCTGAGCCGAAAGATAAGATTGCCGCTTTCGAAGGTCAAGTTTTGGTTCGCCAACAAACGAACCCGGGTGAAACAGCAATACGCAGACCAGGAGTTACTGGTCCTGAAGGAGGAGAATGAGAAGCTTCGAGCTGAAAGCGCGAGATATAAGGAAGCTCTGACCAAGGCCACCTGCCTTAATTGTGGAAATCCTGTTGTCCTCGGCGAGGTGTTCCTCGATGAACCATCCCTGTTGACGAATAACGCTCAACTGTTACCGTATTCTCCACAGCATTTTCCGACACAGCCAGATACCGCCGGAGATCTGCATGAGCAAGCCAACACCATAGGATCAACACCAACATCCTCTGAGAAATGGGATATGAATCATCACAGGGGGAGTTCTCTCAATGACGAACTCGTTGTCGCAGCCAGCCAATCCAAAGTCGGTGAGTCCCTCCCTGGACAACTTTTGAAACGACTAGATCCCGTAGAGAATAGCTACCGAAGTATTGACGATATTTTGGGTGATAAGAGAACAAGGTTTTACTGGACCTATGAACTTCACACCAAATTTGTTGATGCAATTCGAGAGTTGGGAGTTGATTCGGCTAGCCCACTACGCTTACTCGAGATTATGAATGTGCCGGGGCTCTCTAGAATTAACGTTGAGTCTCACCTCAAGTACTATAGGAGATTGCTAAGGGATGGAAGGATAGCGTTAAACCATCATAAAGCCAGTTGGAGCTCAAGTGCTGGGCAGAGTTACAACCATGATGATTGGAGAGCCAAGAGCACCCAACCCTGTTTCAGCAATGACAGGACCGGCAGCCGTGTCAGCGACTCCTCTGACCCAAATCAGAATGCTCCGCCGAGCTATCACAATACTCCTCAGGAGTATATGCCACAGTTCCGGCACATAGAGATTCCTCAGTTTGAGCGCGAATCAGTCATTAATGCTGTCCCTGAAGCGGTTCTGGCATTGGTAGGGAGTGCACATATGAACCTGCCGGTTATTGGAGGAAGTTCCAATTCGATGGGTCAAATTGCTCACGGCAAGAGCAAAGAGAGGAATCCCTCGCCTGCAGTCGACGACACCCAATCTGGGCACCAAGGGCTAGAAAGAACAAGTGATTTCCTTGATGAGGAGCTAGACACTTGGATCAATACTCTTCGGGAATGTATGTCTCAACCCCAACAGGGCAATGATGAAGGTTCCAGCTCAAAGACTCCAATCCCTCACAATGAAGGCAACGAAAGAAATCTGCCCCCAACAATCGTTGATACCCAACTCGAACATCAATGGCTCGAAGACCCGAGCAATTTCCTTGGCGATGAGTTCAATCTTTGGTTCGATCAATTTGGAGCCGGAGGACCATCGCAGTGGTGACGCGAGGCCGGTGATCAAACGTCTGATGCAAGGCATGGCTACTCAATGAAAAATGCTTCGAGAAAAGGGGTTGAATACTCCTATTGCATATGTTGTTGATCGCACTGTAAGGTTCCCACGGGAACATCTTTCATTAATATCTAGAACTAATTGCGCGTGAGTGTCAACATCACCCTTTGAGCATCTTCAAGCCGAGGGCTGTGGATTAATCGCTTAATCCGTGGAGCAAGTTCCCCTAACAATGACTATCACCCGCGGAGCGTAATAGGATCTACCCCTTCAATACGAAATACGTTTGGCCACGAGGCCACCCATTTGAGGATAAACATGGATAAAGTGCTCAAGGAGCCAGGCGTTCAAATAACAGAACAGACGTTGCCCAACTGGGGGCAGATGAACCATTGATGTTACAAACACTCCAAGCATGGATAGGCGGATTCGATAGATGTTATTCATATCAAAACGCAACATCAGAACATGATGAGAACCAAGAGTAAAGTTGTATCGTCCTAATTTATCTTAAATTTGGGAACATGAATTGACACTTATTATTTATCCTTGACAGGAACTCGTCATCAAAGCGGGCAGATTTCCTACAAACCTGGTATACTCGTTAGAGTATATGACCAAGGGTAAGATGTATCGTTCTAATTTTTTGAAAAATTCGTGAACATACAATAACATGTTTCTTCCGCATTTTCAGGGATCTCCAGCCACGGGAGACAGGTAAGTATCCCTTTCCCCAATCCATGGAAGATGTTAAATAAAAAAAAAAAAACAAAAACAGAGAGAAAAAGAAAAGCTTTCAAAATCTACTGTCTAGAAAAGACATAGAATTCAAACTTCATTGGCATTCATGTTTTGAAACAGGAGGTTGTCTGAACACGAATAAGAGCATGCATGGGGCATCATAAAATCCCCTTTGACGGGTAAAATTTTTGGAGAAAATGAAAGAGATTTTTCCAATAAAAAATTGTTCAAAACTTTCAAAAGGACGTTTTCTCAAAAGACAAGAGGCAAAGCCTAATCTAAACACGTCCTATACACATTTGAGAGAGAGGTGGAGCGGATCAGATAGCAAAATCTGGACCTACGGAAGTAGGGACCATTCGCAGCGATTACATGGATTGGGACGACAGAGGCATTCGTTTCATATCCCTCAAACACCACAGGTGACCGATGATAAACCCATTTGAACGGCGGTTTTCATTCTTAACCCTGTCAAGAACCACCCCACACCGGGGCAAAAAGGAAGTAAGTCCAGCAGCATCAGGAGAAAATGGTTAGAAATTTTCTTGCTCGGGCTAACATTAATCTTTATGTGTTGTTTATATGGTAATCCAAGCGCCATAGGATGACGAGAAGCATTCATTCTCTATCCCACACACCATATCCTTTGCACAGCCAAGTTGAACCTGCAAATTCATTTCATAAACCCCTGTTGGTGATCATGGGATGTTTCAAGATAGAAACTGCATCACTCCAAGAACGGAAGAAATCAAGAGATGGGATTTATAGAAAAATTTCATATCGGCGTTTAAATGTGCTATGATTCAAGTTGTATATCTAGCACAATTTTCTGAACATCGTGGTTCCAAAGGAAAAGAAAAGGCGGGATTTCAACAAAGAAAAAAATCCCCAGCATCAAGAAAAAGCAAAGTGCCTGGTAAAAGCGAGGCCGATGCTCGTGAAAACTGTTTGATTGATCCCCAATAAAGCCTAGTTGGGAAGAGAGAAAAACCCATAAAGGAGTCAGATCAAGAAGACTACTCCCCAAATGATGTCAGCCGTGGTGCAAAAACACGGACAGAATTGTCAATCTCTTAATACCACAAGAGACGTTCTCTAAAGGACTTGTGCACACCTCAAAAGCGGTTGCACACCTCAAAAATGGAAGATGCAGAATGGAAAAGACATGTGACAAATTTGCAATGATCACCAATGTCAAGCCCCTCATGAATTCTGGGCCAAAAACAAGCTTTTTTCGGTCCCCAATCCTACCAATGTTACAACCCTGAAACAGTCTTCTCTGACTAAGACACTTGGGTTAACATATAGCTTAGCTCGAAGAGGTACGAGCAAGACTATTTCTTTCTCATTTTGCAGGGTTCTTGACTTGTAAACCCGGAGCAGATGGTGAAGACTTTCGTTCAATGGCCTCGACTCCAAAGCGGGTCCCCCTTGAAAATCAATATCCAAGCCCAACATTACGGTCCCGTGGAAGACCTCCCGACCGATCAAAATGTATGCGCTGTGAATGAGCCTAAAACCTAGGCACAGGTTAGTAGGGAATTGAGTGCATCCCCTATAAAAACCACTATCTCAAAACAGGTGAAAAGACCTCCTCGTCGAGAAATATTCCAATAGATGTTTTGAACAAACTCTTTTTGGAATTTTCGAACTGTTGATCTAGATTTTCCGTGCAAGGGATTTGTGATCACATTTGCATGTTGCAAGAATGTTTTGGATAACCTCCAGCATCAAAATGCACATTTCACGATTAAAACTTAAGTCATACGGTTTTTGTCAAATGGACAGCCGTGGTCTTCCCAAAGATTACTAACGTTTTCTTGGTGAAGAAAAATCTTTCAGGCTCAAATTTCTGCAGGATACCTGGAGAACCCAGCTCCCAGAATGTCGCCTCAAGAGACCCAAGTCCTAGCATGACGTGGAGAACCCTCGTCCTAGGACCCCTTTTCAAAAAATATCAAACAGTCTCATCGGACGTGGAGAACCCTCGTCATGAGACCTCTTTTCAAAGCAAAACAATGGTAGAAACCGCCTGAAGGGTCAATCAGAGGTAGAAACCGCCTGAAGGGTCAAACCAAAGGTAGAAACCGCCTGAAGGGTCAACTCATGGTAGAAATCGCCTGAAGGGTCAAACCAAGGTAGAAACCGCCTGAAGGGTCAAACCATGGTAGAAACCGCCTGAAGGGTCACATATGGTAGAAACCGCCATAAGGGTCAATTCATTGGTAGAAACCGCCATAAGAGTCAACTCATTGATAAATATCGCAGTAAGGATCAACACAAAGGTTTGATCCACCATACGGATCAAAATCTTTGGCAAATCCCAAAGCGTGGGATGCGCCTTCCTTAGGTTCCTACCAGTTAGGAATCCCATCATGGTATAACCTACCATACAGGTCAGAGCTTAATCTCCCTAGGATATTCTGAATGACGAGTCCTAGGCATCTTCTTGAAAGCCGTCGCAGCCGGGAGCATAACGACGAATCCTCAGATTCCGCGCGCAGCATTCATCTGACAGGTGAGCTTCAGGTAAGGCTCTCTCACTCCGGCCCATGTTCGAATTGCAAGAGTAAACCGGTGATTAATTTGAGCGTTCATAAAAAAGACTTAAGGATCCGATTTCATAGCATTTCTTCTTTCATTTTTCCAGTTGAGTCGGTTAGGAATCAGGTGCCACCTTATCTTTGAGAGAAGCCTCTAACGAGATTCCTCTCAAAGAGGGGCAGCTGTTGACACCTGATTTTTGACCATTTATTATTGTGATTTTTATTCTTTAAAATTAATTAAAAATATCAAAAAAGGTCATAAAATCACAAAATCATTTTGGAAGCCTTGGCCTAGCCTCGGGGACCAATTTTGAACAAAAAATATTTTTTGGTATTTTATAATATTTTTCGAATTTATTTAATTATTAAAAATACCCAAAAAATCAGAAAAATACCATTCATGGTCAGAAAAATACACAAAAATATTCAATAATTTTGTTTTAATTTCCTCTTCAAGTGTGTCACTTTAAATCTCGAAAATTCGGCTCGGGTCACTATGTTCCTTAACAAACATAAACCCGAACCGAGCCCAAAAATTCCTTTTCAAGTCTTTTAATTTTCAATTTCCACTTTTTATAAGCTATGACATTGGATTATAAAGTTTTTAAGTGCAATTAGGTCGATTGGCCCTCCAATTTGATCAATTTTGACCAAAAGGGCTTAATTGCATAAAAATCTTTCAATTTAGTCCCCGGTTTAACAATTTTTGAAATTAGATTTTATGTGGGCATACCCATTCAAATTAAACATCCCTACCCCATAGTTTTCATCATGCCGAATCCTTTGGTGGCCTTAATTTGGACTAATTCGATCGTTTGGGCCCTCAATTTGGTGATAATCATTTTTGGATCCTAGGGACAATTTGGGGTTTTCACTAAATTTCAACCAATCAATTTACGAAAATACCCACGTTTGATAGAGAACATGTCGAGGAGTCTGATTTTGCCGTCAATTTCATGAAAAGTGATAAATTTAGGGCTCGATTTGGACGAAATGGTTCAACCGGGTCGGTCGGGTAAGACCCGACCCGACCCGGTCGAACCGGGTCTGCAACTCAGTTGCAGACCCGCATGGAGGGGCCGACGGATATGCAAAAAACGCAGGGGAATGCACGGCCGGCCAAAAAAAGGACCGCCCACTGAAGAAATGAGGGCCAGAGAGAGTGCGAGAAAGGCGAAAGGTGGTCGGCCATGAATAAAGGAGAGGGTAGACTGAGAGGCACAGGCGGGCGCAAGCCATTTTTTTGGTGATGACCGGCCACCGAGCTAAAAGCCTCCCAAGCCGGCCAAGCAGGAACGGAGCCGATGAACCACTCCCCGAGCTCGCCGACGCCACGAGGAAGCCCTCCATGCCCATCAGAATCGCCGGAGACCGCCGAAAAGGTGAGATATGCGTTCGAGCTCCTCCTCGGCCTTTAATGGCATCTCGCGTTTCACTGATCGGTTTTGAGATTTATTGATCTTGAATTGCTCCCTGTACCTCCATGCTCCTTTTTGCCTTTGACTGCATATGATTTCATGGGATAAATGCTCGGGTTGACCTTTGACGTCCTCCGGCCGGCCGCGAGCTCCACAGGTCGTTCCATGCTAAACCGAAGCTCCGTGTAGCTCAGGTAAGTCTGCTGGAACTCCTAGAATGCTTCCCAATAAATTACATCAGTCATGTAACGTATAGAATAGCCAGAACCAAGCTTCGCCGGTGATCCAGTTTCGGCCGGAGATGGCACGTTGGTCGTCTGATATTCTGCTATATCTAGCCTCTGATATGTTGTAGGTGAAGTCCATACGAGTCTAATGCCGTTAGTTTCGTGCGATTTGGAGTACTGTAGGCCGAGCTATGGCCCTCCGACGAGGCGCCGGCGAGGGAACGCCGGCGCCGGTCGTCTTCCCCGACGAGGGGGGAAGACCGGTCAACGGTCAACGCTGACGTGGCATGCCACGTCGGCAGCCACGTCAGCGTGGTGGGACCGGACCGTTGAAATTTAAAACCCAGATCCGACGGTACACAATGTGCCACGTGTCGCGATCTGGGGTTTTCTGGAAAATTAAAAATGATTTTTAAATTAATAAATGATTTTCGAAAATAATAAAAATATTTTGATCGGACGGTCGATGTCACGCCAAGTGGCACCCTGAGGAGCGTCCGATCTGACCGAAGATCGGACGCACAGGATGATGCCACGTGGCGCAATAAGAGCCGCCCGATCCGGGGAATTTTCGGATAATTAGAGAAAATGTATAAAAAATCGAAAAATTGTTTAAAAAAAATATATAAAATATAAAACGGTGTCATTTTAGACCGGTTCTGACCCCTAGGGTCGGGTCGGGCGCCCGAGAGGCACGGGCCGGGTTTGACCCGGCCCGGAAAATATTTTTAAATATTAAAAAACTCAAAAATAATAAAAAAAAATAAAATAAAAATAAAAATAATAATAATAAGTTCAAAAATTCAATAAAAAATAAAAAAAAATCATAAAAAAATTTTAAAAAAAATTCGAAAAAATTAGAAAAATTCTAAAAAATTCCAGAAAATAGGAAATGGCCATACTCAATTGGCCACAACCTGTTTCGGGTCTTTCGGACCTCGGTCTTTTCCAAAAAAATGACGGTTTTGCCCTTCCGGCAAACCGTCTTCCAAAAAAAAATTCTAAAAATTATAGAAAAATCCCAAAAAAATAGGAAATGGCCACAATCAACTGGCCAAGGCTCATCCCGGGTGTTTTGAACCCGATCCTTCTTAAAAATGACGATTTCGCCCTTTGGGCGAATCGTCTCCCAAAAATTGAAGAAAAATCAAGGAATTCCAAAAAATTCTCAAAAATGGGAAATGGCCACAAACAACTGGCCGTGGAATATTTTGGGTAATTCGGTATTCCAAGTCTTCCAAAAATTGACGATTTTGCCCTTCGGGCCAATCGCCTCCAAGTCTTCCCATTCTACCCCTGACTGAAATCACACCTTCCCTAAGCCCTTATGGCTATGCTAGGAAGCCATTGATCTGAATTGATGCGTGTTGAAGTGATTTATTTATGTACTTGACTGCGCTTTCATTCAGATTGATTGTGATTGATAGGAACAGTCTTCCAATCTGCATGAAACCCTGAATCAAGCCTACATCACCTAAAATTGCGTCTGCATGAACTCTTAGTTAGGAAAATCACTCGCGTTAGGTACCGAAAGGGCGTTGGTAATGACACCGACGTAACCAAGTCCCCGAACCCAAAATCTCTGGTTCCGCAGAACTGATCGACCTCTCCCAATCGGTCAGTAAGGTTTCCGGTCTACCCTCCAAGAAAGACCGGTGGCGACTCCAAATGCATGCACAAGTTGCACATGCCACCACGACCACACTGAAGGTCGAAAGCGATCGACTCTTATCGTCGAATCCTCTGAAAAATACTCCCGCCGCGATTTGGTATGGGCCTGGAAGGGCCCGCGCCGATCCAAGACCCGCGATCGGTAATCCATTAGCCGCGTCCGCTTCCGGACGGGTCGCGACATCGACTTTCTACGACTCCCAACATTAATTGCAAATGCTCGACGATCCGATTCCACTACGATACCGATCCAGTTTTATTTCACAACAATTGGTATCAAAGCTAAGACTTTGCAATTATGTCTGGAGCGAGAGTAGAAGTTGAAATTTAACGGGAAGAACAACTTTGGGTTATGGAGCGTCAAAATGGAGGCATTATTGACAACTCAAGGTCTGGCCCGGGCATTGGAGGGCAAAGCCAAATTGCCTGAATCAATGAAAGATGCCGACAAGGATGAGCTGATGAGTAAGGCCAGAAGTATAATCCTGTTGAACCTATCAGATGAGGTGTTAATAGAGGTTGCTGAAGAGAAAGATGCCGCAACAATGTGGGCAAAACTTCGGGCCCTCTATGTAACGAAGGGTTTGAACAATCGCCTGTATATGCTTAAGCAGATGTATCAGTTTCGATACACTAAAGGTACGTCCATCAGAACCCACCTAGATGAGTTTAATAAACTCATGATGGACTTGAAGAATGTCGGAAAGAACCTTGAAGATGAAGAACAAGGCATGATACTACTGGCGTCTTTGCCAGAATCATGGGAGCATTTCACTGACTCCTTGTTACAAGGACGTACTACAATTACCTCTGAAGAGGTAAAATCTGCTCTGTTTTCAAAGGAGTGGCAGCGAAAGCTGTGAGATGACGGTCTATCGCAAGATGTGGCGCGAGGACTGGTGATTCGAGGTAGAGATCAACACCGGTGGCCTAGGAGCCAGAGGCAAAAGCAGGTCCAAATCGCGACATAGAAAATTCAAAGGTCGCATAAAATGCTTTGAATGTCCCGAGGAGGGGCACATGCGGAGAGATTGTCTAAAGCTAAGAAATGAAGGCGGTGGGCAAAACGTCACAAGTAATGTGGCGAATGTTGCCGAGCAGAGAATTAGTGATGCCGAGGCCTTCCTATGTGCATCAACAAGTTCGTCAGGAGACGAATGGGTGCTAGATTTCGGATGTTCCTATCACATGACTCATCATAGGAACTAGTTCACTACCTACCAAACTACAGATGGTGGTAGAATTCTTACGGGAAATAACACAGCCTGTAAGGTTGTGGGTATAGGGACAGTTCGGATCCGGATGCACGATGGCATAGAGAGAACGCTAACAGACGTGAGACATGTACCGAAACTCAAGAAGAACCTTATTTCTCTGGGGACACTCAATGACATTGGGTGCAAGTACACCACTGAAGGTGGAGTACTAAAGATCTCTCGAGGTGCCATGACGGTAATGAAAGGGAAGAAGAAGAATTCTCTCTATCATCTACTGGGAGAGACCGTAACTGGAGCTGCTGCAGTTTCATCGGGTGAGTCAAAATCGAACTTGACTTAGTTATGGCATATGCGGTTAGGGCACATGAGTGAGGCAGCTATGACGATGCTGAGTGAAAGGGGGCTGCTGAAAGGTTAGAAGACAGAAAAGCTGGACCTGTTTGAACACTGCATTTTCGAAAAGCAACGCCGAGTCAAATTCGGTACACTTGTACATTCAACCAAGCAACTTGTTGAATACATCCATTCAGACGTCTGGGGGCCGTCTCCAGTTTCTTCGAAAGGAGGTGCCAGATATATGCTGACATTCATTGACGACTATTCGAGGAAGGTATGGGTATACTTCATAAAACACAAATCTAAGGTGTTCGATCGGTTCAAGAATTTAAAGGCATTGATTGAAAAGCAGTCCGGTAAACAAATCAAGTGCTTGAGAACCGATAACAGCATGGAGTTCTATGGTAAGGATTTTACCGAGTTCTGCCAAAAGGAAGGAATCGTGAGACACCGCACGGTTCTTAGGACACCACAACAAAATGGCGTTGCAGAACGAAAGAACAGAACTGTACTTGAGAAAGCTCGGTGCATGCTTTCGCATGCAGAACTGGGCAAGGAATTTTGGGCCAGAGCAGTGAATATGGCCTGTTACCTAGTTAATAGATCTCCATCTTCTGCTATTGAATGGAAGACTCCTAAGGAAGTATGGTCGGGAAAACCTGTTGATTATTCCGGATTGCGGATATTCGAATGTCTTGCGTATGCTCATACGAGGGATGGTAAGCTTGAGCTGAGGGCAAAGAAGTGCATATTTCTAGGTTATGCATAAGGGGTAAAAGGCTACCGGTTGTGATGTAATGATCCCAAATCACCCCATTTTATAATCAGTAGAGACGCGATCTTCAACGAGACTGCAATGCTTCAAAGGAGGAGTCTTGAGACTCAACGAGCAGAACCAACAGATCATGGTGTCAGAAGTGAGGTGGAGCTTTAGGTGGAGCCTCCGGAAACTTCAGAGGTAACAGAGGAAGAGACTGTGGACGAGGCCACTGTTCCTGAAGAAGGTGATACGGAACAACCAGCAGAGCCGCAACATAATATCGCCACAGATAAATAGAAAATGCAAATCAAACCACCGGTACGTTATGGTTATTCTGATATTGCCTATGCATTGACTGTAGGTGATGAGGTGGAGACATATGAGCCTTCATCTTACTCTGAGGCGATGGCTAGTGCTAAGTCATCACAGTGGCTAGAGGCTATGAGTGAAGAAATAGAATCACTCTACCAGAATTAGACACGGGAATTGGTGAAGTACCCAAGAGCCAAAAGATTGTCGAGTGCAAATGGGTGTACAAACGAAAGGAAGGCATTCCCGGTGTCAAGGCAACAAGTTACAAGGCAAGACTCGTTGCAAAAGGGTATACTCAGCGAGAGGGCATCGACTATAATGAAGTGTTCTCTCATATGGTAAGACATACTTATTTTTGTACGTTACTTGCCCTAGTTGTTGCACAGAATCTTGAACTATAGCAGCTAGATGTGAAAATGGTGTTTCTTCGTGGTGAGTTGGAGAAACAAATTTACATGAGACAGCCAGAGGGATTTGCTATTTCGGGTAAGGAGGACCACGTTTGCTCACTAAAGAAATCTTTGTATGGCCTGAAACAATCTCCCAGACAGTGGTACAAGCGTTATGCTTTCAGGGCTAGTCAGGACTATTCAAAAAGTTAGATGGATAGTTGTGTCTATTTTAGGAGACCAAAGGACGGATCTTTGATTTATCTTTTATTATATGTTGATGACATGTTAATAGCAGCTAAACAAATGTCTGATATTAATCTGCTGAAGCGGCAATTAAGTGCTGAGTTTGAAATGAAAGATTTAGGTGCTGCAAAGAAGATATTGGGTATAGAGATTTTGCGTGACAAGGCTGCAGGGATTTTGTGTCTATCGTACAAGAAATATATTGAGAAGATCGTGGAACGTTTTAACATGCAGTCAGCAAAATCTATAAGTACGCATTTAGCTGCACATTTTAAACTTTCTGACAAATTATTACCGCAGACTGAGGAAGAGGAGGAGCATATGTCTCGTGTTCCATACTCTAGTGCAGTGGATAGTATTATGTACGCCATGGTATGCACTAGGCCGGACATTTCACAAGTTGTAAGTGTTGTTAGCCGTTACATGAAACATCTAGGTAAAACTCATTGGGAAGTTGTGAAATGGATCCTCAGATATTTGAAGGGGACAACAGACGTTGGTATCACTAGGGGTGAGCAACCGGACCGGAATGACCCGGAACCCGGACCGGCCCACCCGAAAAATAGGGTCGGGAATCGGTTCCGGCTCAAACCGGTCCGGGTACCGGTTCCAATTTTTGGGAATCGGTTGAAACCGGTCCGGGTACCGGGTCTAAGCAAATACCCACCCAGATCGGTTTTTAGAACCGATTTTGTTAGTTACTATTAAAAAAAAAACCCCTAGCTACGCCCTTTTGTCGCTCACGCCTCAATCTCACGACGTCCTCTGCTCCTCTCACTCTCAATCTTTGACTCTCTCTCACGAAGTCACGATACACCTCACCCCCTCACCTCTCGTTCTCTTCTTCATATCTCACCATCATCGACGCCGCGGGCTCGCGGCGGCCATTCTTCGATCTCCGGACGCTCCTGATCGGCCGTGATCAGTTTTCCCTTTCGGATCGGAACCCGCTAGCCTCAATCTAGCGGGTATCGGGGCTTCGACCTGTCCTGCAATGGGACGAACCAGACCGTGGGGCTTTCCTCCCCAAGAGGATTCTCTCCCTCAACCTCTCCGGCTCGCCCTTCGCCAAGGTCTATTCCCAAGACTTCACATTCTTCAACTGCTCTATCACCGCGATTTCGGTCTGGTTTACAAGGTAGGAGGATCTCTCCACCTCGGTTTGTCGACAATCTGCCTGGATTTAGGTATTTTGTGTCAATTTATTTTTGCGTTCGTGGTCTTGATGAACCTATAATCTAGTTAATCAGTTCGTCATCCAGATTTCGCCCTCTCTAGGGTTTTGGGTGTTTTCTGGTTTCCATTTTTGTGTTTTCGGGGAATGATGAGGCAATATATCAAAGGTAATATATCAGGAAAGGCAAATCAGATTTATCTTGGTGAATGAAAGGCACGAAATGGCGAGATGAGTTCATGGGTTTCCTATTTTTCTTCTTTAGTCCAGAATTTAAGTTAAAAGAAGAGTTTTTTTTTGCCTTAAGATCTTGTTTCGAGGATCTATTTTGTGCATGTGCGATGGTATCAAGAAAAGAATGATTCATGCTTTTTGTGGGACTGGCAGTGTAGGATCGAACCTGATATGAATGTTTATGCGCTTCCTTGTTCCTAGTTTCGATTGAACTGTTATGAGGTAAAAAAAAAACTAATTGGCTTGTGAATGACTATAGTTGCTTTCTCCTTACGTTTGTCAGTTTCTTTTTTGTTTTCGGTAGGATCTTAATATTGTTGTATAATTTGTTTTCAGATGGACCAAGACAATGACATATCAATGGAAATGCGTGGACATAGTGAAATGATGGAATTGCCATTCCATGGAGTTGAAGTGGAATCAACCGTGAGTGCGACAAACAGGGCGACGATGCCTAGCCCTCGTCCTCCTCTTAGCAAAAAGTGAGTTAATCAGTCAAAAATGTGGGAACACTTTTCAAGAATCATAGATGATGAGACAAAAAAAACAATCCAGGTAAAGTGCATTCACTGTGGGGCTGTGTATGAGTATAATGTTAATCATGGAACATCTACTATGCAAAAGCACTTAAACAAGTGCAAAAAGTATCCTCATGCAGATAAGAAGCAATCGATTTTTGCACCACGTAGCAAAGATGTAGTTGGCGAGGTAGGGGAAAATACTGGTGGTGGTGGTAGTGTCTTAACGACATGGAAGTTTGACCAAGAACGATCTCGGCACATGCTTGCTCGGATGATCATTATTGATGAACAACCTTTTTCTATGGTTGAGCGTGTTGGTTTTCGTGATTATGTTACTGAAATACAACCTCTCTTCCAGCATGTGTCACGATTTACCATTGCTAGAGATTGTATGAAGTTGTATTTGAGTGAAAGAACTTGTTTGAAGACTTACTTTGGCAAGCTTCATTCTAGGATTGCACTCACAACTGATATGTGGAGTTCCATTCAAAACATGAACTATTTATGTCTCACTGCGCATTTTATTGATGAAAAGTGGAAGTTGCATAAAAGAATCATCAATTTTGTGGTGATGCATAGTCACAAGGGTAGGGAGGTTGGGAAGATGGTGGAGAAATGCATTTATGAGTGGGGAATAGAAAGAAAGGTGTCCACAATAACCGTTGATAATGCTAGTTCCAATGATGTGGCTGTTGGTTATTTGAAGGAAAAATTCTCAAAAGAAAAGTTTTTGATCTTTGATGGTGATTATTTGCATATGAGGTGCACTGCTCATATAGTAAACTTGATTGTAAAAGATGGATTGAAAGAGGTGCATAATTCTATTGCACGTATCCGTAACGTAGTTAGGCATGTAAGGAGTTCTCCCATGAGAGCAAAGACATTTCAGTCTTGTATTGAGACCGAAAGGATCACATACAAGGGTTCGGTTTGTCTTGATGTTGCCACTAGATGGAACTCTACTTATCTAATGTTGGACACTGCCATAAAGTTTAGAAAAGCTTTTAAAAGAATGGAAGAAGAAGATTTATCTTTCTTAAGGGATATTGACAATGATGCTCCTCAAGATGAAGATTGGGAAAATGCTATCATTCTTTCTAAATTTCTGAAACAATTTTATGCTTCCACCAAACGGATGTCGGGGAGTTCATATGTTACTTCAAATGATTATTTTGAGGAGATAGCTTTTTTGTATAAGTATTTGAATGATGCAGCAAATGCTTTGGATCCTAAGCTTAAAGTTATGGGAACAAAAATGAAAGAGAAGTTCGACAAGTATTATGGGAGCTTGGATAAAGTGAATATGATGGTGTTGATCGCGGTTGCATTGGATCCTACAAAAAAGTTGCATTATGTGAAGTTCATTTATGGACAAATGTATGATGATGAAGCAAAAATTGATGCGATGCATGATAAGGTGAAGCTTGCCTTGGAGAGTTTGTTTGTCTTCTATGAGCAATCCTTTGTTGGTTCTTCTAGTAAACGAAAATTTGATAGTTCGGGTGTGAGTTGTAGTAGTAGCGGTTCCAATAGTGGTGAAGGTCACAACGAAGCTAACAGTGGCCATGACATCCAAGCTTGGCGAAAAATGTTTCTTCACGTGAAGAAAAATGCATTCGATGTAAAAAAATCTGAGCTTGATCGGTATCTTGAAGCTGAGAGTGAAGATGTTCTTAGTCTTGATATTTTGATGTGGTGGAAGTGTAGTGGGTCAAAGTACAAAATCTTATCATTGATGGCTCGTGACGTTTTGTCTATTCCCGTGACTACTGTTGCTTCTGAGTCCACTTTTAGCACATCAGGCCTTGTGCTTGACAACTTTCGAAGTTCTTTGACTCCTAAAGTGGTGGAAGGTCTGATTTGCACTCAAGATTGGTTGAGAGCCATGCACATGCCGGTTGATGTTGAAGAGTGCATCGAGAATGCGGAAAAGTTTGAGTCGGGTAAGAGGTGTATATTTTTTTTTCATGTAATTCATTTGCATATCTATCTATTAAATAAGTGTTTTCTAATCTCTTTTTGTTTTTAGATATGGATTGTCTTACCGAAGACATTATCGTTGGTAAATAGACTTCATTTTGTGGAAACTACAATTTTGTGGTAAGTAAATAGACTTCATCGATCGTCACTTTTGCATTTGTCTCTAGAGCATGGTTTATTTATTATTTTTCTTTATGTATGAATTTCAGGTCTTTGTGAGAGATTTCATACGAAGCTCGTGATGTCGCTCTTGGAGGAGTTCTGTTCAGTGGACTCGTTCTTCAGGATTTTTGCTGTTTGAAGACATTATAGTGATCTGAAGACACTTGGCATGTTATATTCATATGTTGTTTGATCTTCGATTCTGTTGACATTCTAGTGATCTGAAGACATTCTGTTTAGTGGACTTGTGGACTTGTTCGATGTCTTTCTCCCTCCAGAGAAGTGACATTCTATCATTATCAGTTTTTGGATCTTTTGTGTTTCTTTATTGTATTAGTGGATGTGGAAACAGGTTATCTTCCAGCAAGTTAACAGGGTGGGGTATTTTGTGTTTGAACCACTCTTCAGGATCTTTTGTGTTTCTTTATTGTTCACTGTAATTTTTATTACTCCTTTTATGGAAAGGAAAACAGGGTAAATAGGGTGAACCCGAAAACCGGACCGACAAATAGGGTCGGTTCCAAAACAGGTTCCAAGACAAACAGGGTAGGGTATCGGTTCCAAAAAGTGGGAACCGGTTATAATAGGGTCGGGTATAGGGTCTAGGTCTAGAACCGGCCTACCCGGCCCATGCTCACCCCTAGGTATCACATACCGAAGGGACAAGAATGGCCGTGAGACCACAAGGTATGTGGACTCGGATCACGTTAGTGACATGGATGGTCGCAGATCATTAGCAGGGTACGTTTTTACTCTAGCAGGTAGTGCAGTAAGTTGGAAAGCATCCTTACAAGATCATGTTGCTTTATCTTTAACTGAAGCAGAGTACATGGCACTAACCTTTGTAGCAAAGGAGGCGATATGGCTAAGAGGTTTGCTCTTGGACCTTAGACTAAATCAGAAAAGCGTCACTGTACATTGTGACAACCAAGGTACGATACATCTGGCTTATAATCCGATATATCATGAGCGAACAAAGCATATCGATATCAGGTATCATTTCATCTGAGATGTCATAACGAAGGGCGAGATTGTTATTATGAAAATAGCAATAGTAGAAAATCTAGCAGACATGATGACGAAGCCAGTTCCCTTAGTAAAGCTCGAGCTCTGTTTGAGATCGATTGGCATCTACAGAGGATGAGCGCTTATCGGGGCGCTGGGAGAGCTGACATAAATACTATAGCTTGGCTTCAAACATCGAGCCAAGGTGGAGAATTGTTAAAATTGTGTCTCGAGTTAGGCGCCCCCTCCTTTTGACTTGAGAAAGCCAAATATTTGGTATGTAGGCGCCCCCTCCTTTTGACTTGAAAGTTAGGCATATTTTGGCACAAAGCCACCGTGCTTCCTCCAACCATTCGGCTATATAAGGAAAATAAGGTTTGAAGACAAAGCAAGGGGAACAAAAGGAAAGCTCAAGAGGAAGTGAGCGAAAAAAGGGAATATTTGTTCCCCGCGTCGAGTCTGTCAAATTGAGTTATTAAACACCGTGGGTATCGGGTGTATAATCTAGGGTTGGGAAACACTTGAGTGTGAGGGATTGTAATCTTGTACTTCTCTAGTTTGTTAGTGGATTATTTGTTGGCTCTCCCCGTGGACATAGGTTCCGACATTCGGACCGAACCACGTAAATCTCATGTCCTTTATTATTCTTCGTTTTATTTCTCTGTCGACTTTCTACGGCTCCCGACATTAATTGCCAACGCTCGACGATCCGATTCCGCTGCCATACCGATCTGTTGACACCTAAATTTTGACTAATCTTTGTTAGTCATTTCCATAAAAAAAAAAAAATCATCATCCATTCTATTTAGCATAAATTGCATTAGGACCAGCTTTCAGTTTCACTCAACGAGTCATAAAGCTTCTATTTTGAAGGATATTGGAGGTTGGTAACTTTTATTGGTGGGCATGATTTCTTTTAGAGTCCATCGGCGGCCATGAAAATGTTGACCGACAATGGTGGATGGCTAACCATGATTGAAAAAGCAAGAAAGAAAAGAAGAAAGTAGAGATGATGAGTGAGAATCAAAAAGAAGAAAAAGAAGAAAGTCACTCACCATAAAAGATAGCCATTGTTGGAAGGGAGGTAACATTCATTACGCAGCCATGTGAAGAGAATAAAGAGGTGCTGGAAAGCAGAGTTCATCCCATCCACCATCCGTCATCATGAGTTTCTTCATGGGTGGTGTTTTCTTGTCTCCTTGGTTCTTCCCAATAAGAAGAGGATCGCAAACGGCAACAAGGGGAGGAATTGCTCAAAAATTTTCGGCATCCACATTCTTTAGAGCATACGTGACAAGCAACAGGGAGGGGAGGAAGATAAAAAAAAGAGAGAGAGAGAAAACTCTTCTCATAGTGTTTCGTTTCTTGTGCTTCCATCCGAAAACTCTTTGTAATTCTTTCGCCGATGTAATCAGCCTCCTCATTGTGGCATTTTCTACTCGTGTTGACATATTGCAAGTGGCAGCTTGCGCGAGCAAATTTTTTTCGAGCAATTGAAGGCAACTTTCTATCACTTTAGTATGCAAAGATATGATTGATGGCTTGAGCTCGTATATTATTTGGGTTTTTCTTTTTTTGAATCGATGCGACTTTTATTAAAAATCATTTGCATTGCATCCAATAAAAGTGTGCTTTTTATATATCTCGCCTATCAGATCCATAATCGAAAGGCCGAGCCTCCTATTGGTGTCTAAGGCATTGTGTTCATTTATTTTCTGCAAATTATATTGTGCTACCCTAGAATCAGAAGGCCGAGCCTCCTGTTGGTGGTTTATACCCCCACACCTTGTTGCACGAACACCGACAAACTCCGACGTCGTAAAATTCATCGGATCATATCCCCTTTCTTTATGTTTATGTTCTTTTAATATATATATTTTTTATTTTATTATAATTTGCATTGCATTGCATTTTATAAAAAAAAAGAAAAATAAAACCCTAAACATTCATAAGAAAACCCAAAAAAAATATTGCAAAAACCAAAAAAAAATTGCATCTTTGAAAATTCATCAAATTTGCCAAAATCAAACATTTTCATGAAAAGGGTACCGAAAGAGCATTAATTGAAGAATTAATGTAACCAAGTCCCCGAACTCAAAATCTCTGGTTCGTAGGAATAAAATAGTTTCTCCCGCTATTTTATTTAGGTTTCTAATCAACCTGTCAATAATGAATAGTGGCGACTCCAAAACATATCTTTGCATGAAATTGATTTTAAGTTGCGGTTTGGTAGGGCTTGGGAGAGTCCACGTTAGGTTAGTTAATTTAATTAACCTAATAATCCATTAGCCTAGAAAATCATTTATTTATTTATTTTTAGGTCGCGACAGCTTGGCGACTCCACTGGGGACTTTTGCTTTAATTGTTTTTAAAAAAATTTCAAGACTTAATTGGTTCACCTGAATCTTTAGGAAAATTAAAAGCTTTAGTGGATTTAGGCCTAAAATTTCCTTGGATGTCTCGCTTTTGGCAATCTTGCTTGAATCTAATCTTTAGGTGTTGAATGGTTTTGCAGAAAGGGAGTTATAAGGGGTGGAGTGATTGACTAACCCTTTATTTTGCAGGCTTGGTGAATTGAAAATTATGTTTTAATTTGTGAACTATTGGAGCGGTGTTTGTATTTAAATGTTGTGCATGTATTTACAATATTTTGCACTACACCACATTCAAATTGTGGCCGGACCTGGGTCATCCGATAGTTTTAGGATGGTATTTAAGTGGTTCTTTAACCTTGGTTGTCAGGCTTCGCTAAAAGGTTATCCCACTTGGATCCCGAAATCTTCCAAAAACTGGCTCAAGGGTCGTTCTCATGCGCGCGGGGTGGCAATGCATGGGCGTTGTCCTTGTCGACAGAACCAAGCTGGAATGATTGGACTCGACTAGTCATGACTATGTATGCGAGGCAGCAACTATGTCATGGTGAACGTGCGCGAGGCTGCGACATGTCGTTCTGTCCTTCATTTCATTTTGCTAAGAATTGAAATTGAATCCACAACTCATGTGTTTGTCTTTGTGATTGACGTTTTTTCTTTCCGATGGCGGTAACTTCTTGTACCTTATCTCTTTGTCTTCTCATTTCATTTTAGGGTCGGTCCATGATCTAGGTTGGTTTGTCTTGGTGTGTGATCTATATGCAAATGGGTCGTGACGATATCCATTTCGTGCCTGCTCCGAAGCTAGAGCTCAAGAAGTTATGGCGGCAGTTGAAGCCGGATGGTCAGCGGTATGTGCTCGAGCGTATTGGATTCATGTTGCCAATACTTGACATTGATGTTTAGAGCGCGATCATGCATGCACTTGCTCTCTTTTGGTGTCCTGAGACGACCACATTTGTGCTGGGAGGTAAGTTTGAGCTCACACCTACTCTAGAGGAATACAGCGTTGCCATTGGAAAATCAATTGGGCTAGATATAGTTGAACCTCCCATTTGAGTAGACCCCGTGGTAGCACTTACTGAATTTTTGGGTTTGACTAAAAAGACACTTGAAAAGGTGCTGAAGGGTAATTGTCAGGCATGTCCATTGTCTTTCCTCATCGAATGTCTTGAAAATAATGCTGACCTCATGAGGTCTAGGATTTTTATCTTGCCTTTTTCGGACTTATCATTTTTCCATTCCGTCAGAACACTATTGACCTGGTAATAGCCTGGACAGTAAAATAGATTTGTGGAGGAGTTAATTTTGTAAATACTGTTCTTGCTGAAACTTTCATTTCCTTGACACGTTTCAAATATTTAAATAAAGAACAAAGCAAGAAAGGAAAAGATAAGACTTTTCGGGCCCCAATTGAGCTTTTACAAATCTAATTTTTCTCACATCTTTTTCAATTTGGGGAAGGCATGACTGTATTTGAAATGGGTATGACTGATAATCTTATTTTAAGATTTAAACAAATACAAAATCAAACTAAGAAGTTGCACTACTCGCAATGGGTCAAGCTATTCGAGAATCCGAACTCTAAGATTTTCCTTTGGCAAGCTGTATGGTTCCGAGTGGTTGAGGCCCGGCTATGCCATGGTGATCAGAAACCCATACCATTGATGGGCATTTACAGGGCAACCAGCTATCAACCTCTTCGAGTTGCGCGACAATTTCGAGTTCTGCAAGATATCCCGCCTTCACTTGGGCCCAATGAATTTCAAGTCCAGTTCGAGAAAGGCGAGAAATACAGAGCCAAACTCAGGCATCATTTTGAAGCTTGGCAGAAATGTTCCAATCGAAAACTGATTTGACCTATAGATGAGCCAACCAGAAAGATGAAGAGCTACTTCGCCACGGCCCGGTTCATTCGGTGTTATACCATTCCTGCTGAAATACTCCCAAAAATTCCGGTCGTAACAAAACAACATACTCTCAAAGCTCAAATCAGAGTCAGCAAAGAAAAGGTAGTGAAGGGCCAAGAGACAGCAGATGCTTTGGCTGAAGAGAATGCACGATTACGGCATGCCTTGAAGACCCATTTGTCTATAGAGCGTGTCCCCCCTAAGAAAAGAAAGACTGTTTGATTTATTATTTTTGTTTAGGAAGTCGTATTGTCGTATTTTCAAATTCGCACTTTGAATTATTCGTCAGATTTTAGGTTTGTTATTTACACTTTCAGTCGGTATTTCAGTTCTATTTTCTTTCCGACCTTGTTGGCTTGCTCGATTTTTTACACTTTATTCGAATTGGATCTAGTCTCAACACTTCAAATGAAAAATGTTCGTAAGATTCACAACTACCATGAGAAAAAGTTTGGTACCAATCCGATGCGTTTTCTATTTAATACGGAATTAATGGCCATAGTGGAGTAGGCTGAAATTTCTCACGTTTTTCAGACTCCAGAACATTTTGCAAAATACCCCTCATAAACGACTTTCTTTGCTAAATCTCCAAACTTGAAAGTTGTAGGTTGAAGTCTAAACTAGTAACCTGCAAACTTCCAGACTTTAAATCACATTTTAAAGGGGTCCCTCATTCATTTTACAAAGACTGGACGAAATAGTTTTTTGAACAAAGATTTCCCAAATAGGCATTAAACTGTATTGATCGGTCGATTTTTAGCCGTGAGTCTAAACATAAAATTTGTTTATCGTTGAGTCCTGTATCATCTAGTAAAATTTGGGAATTTTTCGATCAATGTACGAATTATGAGGAGTTTTGTCGCAACGGCATTCCAGATCGAA
This sequence comes from Rhodomyrtus psidioides, assembly GCA_021437785.1. Taxonomy (NCBI): domain Eukaryota; kingdom Viridiplantae; phylum Streptophyta; class Magnoliopsida; order Myrtales; family Myrtaceae; genus Rhodomyrtus; species Rhodomyrtus psidioides. Next base: position 3,662,852 of record JAILYB010000062.1, on the reverse strand, counting down.
AAACGGCCTCATTTGACTTCTTGCGTGTATTTGTCTTGTTGAGTCTAGAGAGTTGTCATGGACCGGCTCATTAGTCTTGCTCATTATACTAATATTTGCTTTATCATTTCCTGAAGGTAATTTACCACGGGTCATCCACACATCACAAGGTCAGACGCAAAGAAAATGGCCGACAAAGCAGAAATGAACGCCGCAATCCAAGAGGCCCTCCAGAAACACATGGACACCTTCAACAACAAGATGGAAAGCATGGTCTCCCAGATGTCAGAGAAAATGCTAGCAAGTCTCATAGGCAAGATGCAGCTGCCGAGCCAGACCTCCCAACCAATGGCACCTCCGCCTCCTGCAGCTAATGATCCAACCAAGGATTAGGAGCAGTCACTAGAGGATATGTTTGTCCCAGGCTCTAGTATGAATGCTCCGCCGGTGCCTCCGGTTCACCCAGTCAGCCCTATGGTACCAGAGCAGGCTTACGATGCAACAAAGCTGATGGCTCAAATGGAGCAACATATGGAGTAGAGGATGGAGGAAAAGCTCCAAGAGATTCAGGGAGCGCACAGTACCCCTCATATCGACTTTTCTGCATTCACAAAAGTTGATGTGCCGGAGAAGTTCAAAGTACCTGATTTTGAGAAATATGACGGCACGTCCAATCCTGTACAGCATGTTCAGATATACCAAGAAAGAATGAGCAAATACGCTGACAACGGTCCTCTATTGGTTCAGACTTTCCAAACCAGTCTGAAAGATGCAGCCATATGATGGTACATTGACTATGAAGTATACAGCATGGGGAACTGGAAACAAGTGGCAACTGCTTTTATCAAGCACTTCAGTTTTAACATAGACGTCCTCATATCCAGAGAGGACCTGGAACAAGCTGAAATAGAGAAGGGCGAGACAGTCAAGTAGTATGCTACCAGGTGGAGGAACATTGCGTCCCAACTCAAGCCAGTTCTTCCCGAAAGGGAGCTCATGAAGCTGTTTGTCTCATCCCTCCCACAGGCTATGCGGACACGAGTCTTGGGCACTTCTGCGATATCATTTACTCACCTCATAGCAATGGCCGAATAACTGGATGGTGGCATGAAAAAAGGCTGGTACGGAGATATTGGCGTGCCCGCAAGACGATTTGAGATAAAGAGGGACAAAGAGGTCGCTCCCCAGATCAACATGACAAGTTCTGCACCGACTGTACAAGTTCCCACCAAGCAACGAGGGAACTTTGATGAGCAGAAGCAGAGGAGAAATTCACGCCCACCTCGACAATACACACCTTTGCCCGGGACGCTTTCTCAAGTTTTAGCCGTCCTCCGTAAAAAGGATCTGTTGTCAACTGAACATCTGAGACTAAATTATACGTCATATGTAGGTTATGACCCGTCCAAGAAATGCGATTATCATCGCGGTGAGGTCAGCCATGACACAGACAATTGCTTTGTGCTTAAGAATCGTATCCAGGACTTGCTCGACACAAAGGCATTTTCGTTCCAGTGCGGCACCCAGCCCAATGTCCGGAATAATCCCTTACCCGACCATTCTGATAAAGTTAATGCTGTGTTTAATTGTAATACCCAACTGGCATGCAAATTTAAAGTCCGGTTAGTAGACGTTCTCGATGCTCTGGTTAGAGCAGGTTATTACTGGACGGGAGAACTATTGTCGCTGGATCAGTTAAAGAAGATGATTGCGACCCTAGTGAGGAATGGGTTGATAGTTAAGGTCAATCACGCGGAAACAATTGCCACTATATCTCAAATCGTCATTGATTGGGACTAGGAGTTCGCCGCTCTGACCATGACTCAGTCTAAGTATTTTCCAGAAATAGAAGTAGCAGAAGCCGATGTAGCGAGTCTGGTCAAGGCTGATCTGGATTTAACTGACATGCCTCCTTTAGAAGATGCGTTTGGCGATGAGTTAGGAATTGTCATACCTGAAACCTTGGTGATCACTTCACCCCAGCCGTTCCCTTACACAGATGATAAGGCTGTTCCTTGGTCGTATGACCTGGCCCTGGTGACGAGATTCGGCCACACTTACAACGAGGATCAACCAACCAAACCGGTCACAGACAAAGATGCAAAAGAATTCCTGGCTGTGATTAAAACGAGCGAGTACAACATCGTCGACCAACTACGGAAGTTGCCAGCTCAGGTTTCTTTTCTTGAACTTCTGCAGTCATCAGAAAAACATCGGGATTCCTTGATGAAAGTACTAGGGCAGGTCCACGTCCCAGAAGATATTGACCAAGACAAGCTGGAGAATTTTGTCGAGACCATCCTTTTGAAGGATCAAGTTGCATTTGCTGATGACGAGATTCCTACTGAGGGCCTTGGTCACAATAAAGCCCTGCACATAATAGTGAAGCACAAGCAAACTCTAGTAGCGCGGGTCCTCATTGACAATGGGTCGGCACTGAACATCCGTCCTTTAGCCACTCTGAATCGGCTAGGGGTAGATCTAGCTAGAATGCAAGCTGCCAAGACCTCAGTCAGAGCTTTTGATGGCGTGAAGAAAGATGTCATGGGACAGATCAATCTAGACATCCTGATTGGGCCTTCCGTGTTCGATATTTTGTTCCAGGTGTTGGATATTCCGTCGGCTTTTAACTTCCTACTGGGTCGTCCATGGATTCACAATACAAGAGCTGTGCTGTCAAGTCTTCATCAGAAGATCAAGTTCATCGTTGAAGGAAAACTAGTGATCGTTCATGGTGAAAAAGATCATCAGATCTTCAATGAAACGGCTATTCCTTACATTGAGCCGGCTCACAATGAAGAAGACTCGTATCATGCTTTTGAGTTGGTGCAGACTGTTCATGCATCACCAGAAAGTCCTCCGCCAATTCCTGAGGTATCAACTGCTTTTGTCATGTTGGCAAAGGTAATGGTGGACAATGGATTTCGACCTGGCACAGGCCTAGGCCGGGATGGTTAAGGGATCTGTATCCCAATCAAGCTTAATGGACAGTCTCATACGGCCGGTCTGGGACACCGAGGACGTGGCTAGTCTAGACGAGGTAGACGACATGGGACAAGCCATGGGAAGTTGGAATTTAGCCCTCTACCACCTCATCTCTACACTACTTTTCGATCAGCTGGAGTGATCGGTAGGTATGATGAGCAGACCCAATTCAAGGATAATCTAGGGATTGTATTCCCCGACTCGCCAAAGGACCAGAATGCTTTAGCTGAGCTGATGGCGGTAGACGAACATACAGCTGATGATGGGTTCCTAGATCTCATAGGTTGTTTTGATGACCTCATTATTGGAGCCATATCTGAAAATCCCATACAAGATGATAAAGCATTTGAAGAGGAGCTTTACATGGCGTCTGATTACCCAAACCCTTCTATTAAAGCCATGATCGACGGTCCAATGGAGGGATCAAACTAACACTTTCAAGATTCTTGCAATCCCCTGCGCGGGATCTTTTCGCTTTCCTTCAGTTTCCAGGACGCATTAAGATCTTTTTCAATTCATCTCACATTTTAGGCTTTCGTTTCAGTTTAATGTTGCATTTCCATTCATTAAGATGTAATGAATTGATTTTATATTGTTGACACCTGATTTTTTTATCAGTCTTTCATAGTTTATTTTTAAAAAATTCATAAAAAATATATAAAAAGTTAAAAAAATTAAAAAATCATCTTTGGTAGCCTTGACCAAGCTAAAGGAACCATTTTTGACAAAAAATAATTTTTCAATTTTTTAATATTTTCCAAAAATAGAAAAATACATGAAAAATGAAGAAAAATAGCATTCGATGTCGTAAAAATATAGAAAAATAGTCAATATTTTTATTTTAATTTTCTTTTCATTTTGAACTCATAAATAGTCAAAATTCAAGTTCAATTGCATGTGTTTCTTCACGACGCATAGAGTTGAATTTGGCAAAAACAATATCATTCGAGTCTTTTTATTTGTAAATTTCTACATCTTTTTTAGTCTTGATGTCCAATTAGATCGACCACCATCTACAATAAATGCCCCTTGCTGAATATTTTCGTTTTTTTTTCACATGATTTCATGGTGTAAAATGCCGAGTGGATCCCCAAATATAATCGGGTCGGCATGAGCTCGATAGCTCGTCCAAGACCAAACCAGGGCACGGCGAACCCCATGTGAGTACTCTCGAACTCCTGCGATGCTTCCTAATGCTTTTCTTAGGTTAGATCGAGTGTAGAACGGCTAGGACAGCTAAATCATTCTTGAGCTGTGATTGATAAATAGGGCATTACTAGGAATGCCATGTGATTTATTTACATATCTAGATTCCTTGAGTTGCGCATTTTATTACTGATTGTGATTGCTAGGATAATCACTCCTATCTGCATGAATTTTTAGATTTATGGTTCATACCTTACTCATCCGCATGAATCTCAGGCTAGAAAATTCAGTCAACTTAGGTACCGAAAGGGCGTCAACTCTGACGGTTGGCGTAACTAAGTCCCCGAAACCATTTCTCTGGTTCTCGCAGAATTGAATAGAAACTCCCAACTATTCGATTGGGTGGTCCAATCATACACTAAAAAAATGATTGGTGGCGACTCCATGGCATGCACACTTTGCACATGTCACTAGACCACACCGAAAGTCGATCACGCATACCTCCGTTGCGATTTGGGTAATGGGCCTTGGGAGAGGCCCGCGTCCGACCAGACAGGACGGCCCATTAGCCCTCGAGAGCCCGACAACCTCAAGAGGGTCGCGACATATATCAATGAAATTACAAATGTCCTTCACTAAAAAAAATTTAAACCTTGATGAAGTATCCCAAACCGACTCGACGACGATAACCTACGATCGAACTAATTTGTCATCCATGGTAAGAAACTGAGGGTTGGGCCTCTTCAAGATTTCTTGTCCTGCAATCTTTAAGAAAAAAAAATCAAAATCAAAGTTTTCGAAAATGACACATTGGATTTCGAAAGTTGCAAAGCAGGCATTTTTTAAAACCCTGTTTGTTTCTCTGACTTTGTCATTCTATGTTTCAGGGGCAAATATGAGGAGGGTGATCCATTGGATTCTGGAATATATAACTTGGACGAACTCACTCCTGATTATGAAGAAATAAGTGAAGACTTTGAACGGCATGAGATGATTAAGCCTTTGACTGGCGATGAGACGATATCAATCAATTTAGGTGATGAAGAAAATCCAAGAGAGGTGAAAATCGAAGTGAATCTATCTATTGAAATGGCGAAACGTCTTACCAAACTCTTGAAAGATTACCAGGATGTCTTTGCCTGGTCCTATGCAGATATGCCCGGCCTTGATCGATCAATCGTCGAGCATTGCTTACCGACCGACCCCTCAGTCAAACCAGTAGTACAGGGTATACGAAGAGCTAGGCCAGAGCTAGCGAAGAAAATCAAAGAAGAGATCATGAAGCTCCTCGACGTCGGATTTATTGAGGCTACCCAATACTCTGACTGGGTAGCTAATGTTGTCCCAGTTCTGAAGAAAGACGGACGAGTTCGAGTTTGTGTCGACTACCGTGATCTAAACAAAGTTAGTCCTAAAGATGATTTCCCACTCCCACACATTGACGTACTCGTAGATAGCACGGCTGGATTCGAAATGTTTTCATTCATGGATGGTTTCTCAGGATATAATCAGATTCTGATGAATGTGGATGACAAACTGAAAACCACGTTCACCACTCCGTGGGGGATGTTTCATTACAAGGTAATGCCTTTCTGTCTTAGGAATACTGGCGCGACCTACCAGCGGGCCATGATTACTTTATTCCATGACATGATGCACAATGAGATCGAAGTCTACGTCGATGATATGATTGTGAAGACGAAGCGTGGAGAGGATCATGTTGAAACCTTGACAAAGCTATTCGACAGACTCCGGAAGTTTAAGCTACGCCTTAATCCAGCCAAGTGTATTTTCGGCGTCGGCTCTGGTATATTGCTCGGGTTCATTGTCAGTAACAAGGGCATTGAGATAGACCCGTCTAAAGTAAAAGCCATATGTGAACTCAAGCCGCCAAAGACAGTCAAGGAAGTTTGAAGCCTCATGGGCAGGTTAAATTATATTGCTCGATTCATTTCTCAGTTATCAGAAATCGCTAAACCTTTCTTCAAGTTGTTAAAAAAGAATGCAATGGTCGGATGGGATGATCATTGTGATAAATCCTTTGAGAAAATAAAACAACACCTCATGGATCCGTTTGTGCTTGTTCCGCCAGTGCCAGGACAACCCTTGGTCCTCTACCTCACGATCCATAGTGAATCTTTGGAAGCTATGCTAGCACAGATAAAACGAGATGATGGGAAAGAACGAGTCATTTATTATCTGAGCAAGAAGTTTACAGCTTCTGAAATGAACTACTCTGAAGCCGAAAAGACTTGTGCGGGTCTGGTCTGGGTGCTACATCGACTGCGACAATACACTTTGCATTACCAAATTCTTTTGATAACAGAATGCGATCCAGTCAAGTACTTGTTGAATCAACCTACCTTGGTTGGTAAACTTGCTAAATGGAAGATCATCATTTCTGAATTTGATGTGCAGTATCTGTCTCAAAAGTCAGTAAAAGGTCGAGCTATAGCTGATGTCCTGACAAACAATCCGGGGGAAAATGAAGATCCTTACCAACCTGAAAATCAAGTCATGACGACGGACGATTATTTCTGGATCATGTATTTTGACGGAGCCATGAATTTATCTGGATCAGGAACAGGGGCAGTCCTAATATCTCCAGGCGGTCAACACTATCCAATAGCAGCAAAGTTGGTCCTCCCTTGCACTAATAATATCGCAGAATATGAAGCATGCATTCTGGACCTGCAAACCGCAATCGAAATGGGTGTAACTCGGCTCAAGGTGTTTGGAGACTCGGCCCTAATCATCCTTCAAACGGTCGGAAAATGAAAAACATGGGATGCTAAACTATTGCCCTACCATGAGTATCAGGATGAGTTGGTGGAAGAATTTGATAATATTTCATTTGACTATTTATCCAAAACTCACAATCAGTTCGCTGATGCATTGGCTACCTTATCTTCAATGTTGCGAGTTACTAATGGGCTTGAAGTCGAGCCATTGAAGATAGAAATGTTAAGAAAGCCGGCTTATTGCATGGCCATAGCCGATGAACCGGATGGCAAGCCTTGGTATCACGATACCAAGGCTTACATTCAAGAGCAGAAATTCCCTAAGAAGAGTACTGCGTCAGATCAGAAGTACATAAGGAAGATGACCTCGAAATTCTTTCTTAATGGTGAAAATCTTTACAAAAGATCATTTGATTCAGTTCTTTTGAGGTGTATTGATTCTACTGAAGCTGTCCATTTGATGATGGAAGTACATGAAAAGATCTACGGCCCACATATGAACGGTCGCATGTTTGCTAAGAAGATCATGAGGCTGGGATATTATTGGCTCACTCTGGAAAGCGATTGTATTATGCATGTTCGAAGATGTCATAAGTGTCAGATTTATGGCAATAAGATCAATATTCCTCCGAACAAGCTGCACCAATTATCTGAACCGTGGCCTTTCTCTATGTGGGGCATTGATGTGATCGGTCCAATTAACCCGAAAGCATCCAATGGACATCGTTTCATCCTAGTCGCCATCAACCATTTTTCCAAATGGATTGAAGTAGCATCGTACTTGGCAGTCACGGCACGAAACGTCGTGAAATTCATTAGTCGAGACATCATAGCTCGATATGGTTCACCTGAAGTCATAATCACTGACAACGGCTCGAACTTGAACAACAAGCTGATCGGTGATTTTTTCAGGAAATTTAAGGTCAAGCATCTGAACTCTTTCCCGTACCGTCCCCAGATGAACGGAGCAGTGGAAGCAGCCAACAAGAACATCAAGAAAATCTTGGCCAAAATCGCCGAGAACTATCGAGATTGGCATGAGAGGTTACCTTTTACACTTATGGCTTATCGGACTTCAATCCGAACATCTACCGGGGCAACCCCTTATTCTCTTGTATATGGGATGGAAGCAGTGTTACCGGTTGTGGTGGAAATCCCTTCCTTGCATATACTATCTCAAGTTAAGCTGACCGAGGCCAATTGGATCCAACAGAGGATGGACCAGTTGAACCTGATCGATGAAAAGCGGCTTAAAGCTTTATGCCACGGCCAGTGCTACCAGCAGAGGGTTGCTAGATCCTTTAACAAGAAAGTCCGGCCTCGATATTTTCAGGTAGGAGATCTTGTTTTGCGAAAACTATTGCCTATTGTTCCGTTGCCAGAAGGGAAGTTCGCTCCAAACTATGGCGGTCCATATGTCGTGAAGAAGGTACTCCCAGGAGGTGCTTTGATCCTTGCAGAGATGGATGGCTGTGTTTTTACCAGCCCAGTCAACTCTGATGCTGTAAAAAAAGTATTATACTTGATTTGCTTTGCATTTTCTGATCAAGTTATAATATTGTTTTGATACCAGTTTGTTTGTATATTGTTTGCATTATGAATTTCCACGATGAGATAATCTCAATCAGAAAGTTTCTCTGATTTAATTGGATTGATATTTTTGAATGAGGAATGTCAGAACGACGATAGGCAAGTGTTGACACCTGATTTTTTTACCATTTATTATTGTGATTTTTATTCTTTAAAATTAATTAAAAATATAAAAAAGGTCATAAAATCACAAAATCAACTTTGGAAGCCTTGGTTTAGCCTTAGGAACCAATTTTGAACAAAAAAATATTTTTCGGTATTTTTAATATTTTTCGAGTTTATTTAATTATAAAAATACCCAAAAAATCAGAAAAGTACCATTCGTGATCAGAAAAATACCCAAAAATATTCGATAATTTTGTTTTAATTTCCTCTTCAAGTGTGTCACTTTAAATCTCAAAAATTCGGCTCGGGTCACTATGTTCCTTCACAAACATAAACCCGAACCGAGCCTAAAAAAAAAAAAAAATCCTTTTCAATTATCACTTTTTATAAGCTATGACATTGGATTCTAAAGTCTTAAAGTGCAATTAGGTCAATTTGCCCTCCAATTTAATCAATTTTTACCAAAAGGGCTTAATTGCACATTTTTCTTTCAATTAGTCCCCGGTTTCACGGATGTATACGTATGCTCTACGTATTTATATGTCATACGTATTTATACATTATGCATATTTGTACTGTTTGGTAACCTCTTTAACTCTTGTAATAATAATAATGGTTATTATTTTTAAAACCTTTGTTAGTGCCTTTTTTTTTAGCATTTTTGTATTGTGAGTGCTATTGCTAGTGCTATTTTTAAATAGCATCTTTGTATTATAAATTGTGAGTGCTATTGTTAGTGCTATTTTTAAATGACATTTATTTATCATAAATTGTGAGTGCTATTGTTAGTGCTATTTTTAAATGGCATTTATTTATCATAAATTGTGAGTGCTATTATTAGATAGAATTTATAATTGTTAGTGCTATTTTTAAATACAATTTATTGGAAGGTATTTTTGGCTATAAAAGGATGGCAAGAGTTTTGAGGTTGAAAGGGGGGGAGACATTTTGTCGAGTGTGCAAATTTTTGAGAGCTTAGAGAGAAGAACACAAACACTCTCTATATTCTCATAATCTTGAGTGAGCAAAATATACTAAGTTCGAAATATTGATTCCGCATATTGCTAGCACAATTGTTGTGGAGTTATTAGTCGTCTCCCCGTTCGTCAATTGGTGGTGCGTCCGAACTAGATGCCTAACACTTGTGGAGGCTGAGATCGAAGAACATCGAACCGACACCTCCGTTCAAGCACGCTACGAGAGGTAATCTATTTACTCCCTTTGAGACTTTGTGATTTTTTTTCGATTGAAATGCACGAAGTACGCCTCTGGAGATACATGTATGGGTTGTTATTTATTTCCGCTACGTGTTACGTGGATCCCAACAGTGGTATCAGAGCCAATCCTTAGGTGTTTTCGTGCATTTAATTGATTTTTTGCAATTTTTGCAATACTATGGCCAATATGTATTAACGAATTGTTCGTCTTACATGGCTAATGGAGATTGATTATTTTATATGATAAATTAATCAAGGTAGCAAAAATTGAGACTAAATCAATTTTGAATCGAAAATTTATGGCTATCTTATTTTACGTAAAAATTCTGAATATGATTCAACGTAGAATTTTTATTGTGCCTTCCTAAGTTTTAAATTGTGAATTTATTACTTACGTGAAAGGGTGGTGATCATGGAAAAATCCCTAATCAATGTGATTGATGTATATATGAATGTATGATGATTATTTATATATTTGGGGTTGTAATTATTAAATGGAGGCTGCGTACTCCTTTTATTTTTCATGTAATCTTTATTTTTAGCATAGTCAATTGTTGATGTAAATTCTACGAGGATTACGTGGAGGAGCCTTTTAAGTCGGCGAGCTCTTTGGGGCCCAATTCTTGAAGAGTTCAAGAAACCAAGAAGAAGCGAAGAGCGGCTCTCCGTTATTAAAATATTAAAATGATTAAATGTGGTCTCATTGGCTCGAGACCCATTAAATCATAATTCCATGATCACCACGTAGGATAGATGTTTATGTGATTGACATCTATTTATTTATTATGATTACGTGAGCATGTTAAACTGGTTAATGTGCAAAGTCAGACTTACCTCACCCAAAATTGCGCCTGCATGAAATCTTAGTTAGGAAAATCACCCGCGTTAGGTACCGAAAGGGCGTTGGTAACGACACCAGCGTAACCAAGTCCCCGAACCCAAAATCTCTGGTTCCGTAGAACTGATCGATCTCTCCCAATCGATCAGTAAGGTTTCCGGTCTACCCTCCAAGAAAGACCGGTGGCGACTCCAAATGCATGCACAAGTTGCACATGCCACCATGACCACACTAAGGTCGAAAGCGATCGACTCTTATCGTCGAATCATCCTGAAAAATACTCCTGCCGCGATTTGGTATGGGCCTGGGAGGGCTCTCGCCGAATCCAAGGCCCGCGATCGGTAATCCATTAGCCGCGTCCGCCTTCGGACGGGTCGCGACAGCTGGCGACTCCGCTGGGGACCTTTGTTCTAGAACCAATGGTTCTAGACCTCAAGTGGACTTAGGCCGCAATTAAAACGCTGAGTGATTTTTCTAACCATGCAGGCGCTCTTGAAGGTGAGGTAAGTCCGCTCATGATAGGTGTTATATGTTTTTGCAGATTGGAGTGATAAGAGGGGTAGTCTGTGATTAACATTGTCTTATGCAGGTTGGCGTAGGAATGTATGTTGTATGGATGATTTGAAGCGCCGATTGATAAACTGTTGTGCATGACTCGCATTGTGGTGATCACGACACATGGACACACACAACCGTGCCTAAAACCTCGGGCGCCCTCTTTAGGAAAACAATAGAAGGAATTGAAAATGGAATCTCCGTGAGGAAAAACATGGGGTAATCCACTTTTCAATTCCGCTCACTTCGAACTATGGATCGAGTCCCAATGCAACGATAGTTGTGCAATGGAATCGGCTCTTTCTAGAACTCGAGGTGGGAACCTTGACCTTAGGTGCCAAATCCTTGGATTTTTAGAAGTTTTATCCTCACTTGTCTCATGTGCATGTCTTTAGATGGTTGGTATTGTCGCGACCCGTCCGAAAGCGGACGCGGCTAATGGATTACCGATCGCGGGTCTTGGATCGGCGCGAGCCCTCCCAGGCCCATACCAAATCGCGGCGGGAGTATTTTTCAGGAGGATTCGACGATAAGAGTCGATCGCTTTCGACCTTAGTGTGGTCGTGGTGGCATGTGCAACTTGTGCATGCATTTGGAGTCGCCACCGGTCTTTCTTGGAGGGTAGACCGGAAACCTTACTGATCGATTGGGAGAGATCGATCAGTTCTACGGAACCAGAGATTTTGGGTTCGGGGACTTGGTTACGCTGGTGTCGTTACCAACGCCCTTTCGGTACCTAACGCGAGTGATTTTCCTAACTAGGATTTCATACAGGCGCAATTTTGGGTGAGGTAAGTCTGACTTTGCACATTAACCAGTTTAACATGCTCACGTAATCATAATAAATAAATAGATGTCAATCACATAAACATCTATCCTACGTGGTGATCATGGAATTATGATTTAATGGGTCTCGAGCCAATGAGACCACATTTAATCATTTTAATATTTTAATAACGGAGAGCCGCTCTTCGCTTCTTCTTGGTTTCTTGAACTCTTCAAGAATTGGGCCCCAAAGAGCTCGCCGACTTAAAAGGCTCCTCCACGTAATCCTCGTAGCATTTACATCAACAATTGACTATGCTAAAAATAAAGATTACATGAAAAATAAAAGGAGTACGCAGCCTCCATTTAATAATTACAACCCCAAATATATAAATAATCATCATACATTCATATATACATCAATCACATTGATTAGGGATTTTTCCATGATCACCACCCTTTCACGTAAGTAATAAATTCACAATTTAAAACTTAGGAAGGCACAATAAAAATTCTACGTTGAATCATATTCAGAATTTTTACGTAAAATAAGATAGCCATAAATTTTCGATTCAAAATTGATTTAGTCTCAATTTTTGCTACGTTGATTAATTTATCATATAAAATAATCAATCTCCATTAGCCATGTAAGACGAACAATTCGTTAATACATATTGGCCATAGTATTGCAAAAATTGCAAAAAATCAATTAAATGCACGAAAACACCTAAGGATTGGCTCTGATACCACTGTTGGGATCCACGTAACACGTAGCGGAAATAAATAACAACCCATACATGTATCTCCAGAGGCGTACTTCGTGCATTTCAATCGAAAAAAATCACAAAGTCTCAAAGGGAGTAAATAGATTACCTCTCGTAGCGTGCTTGAACGGAGATGTCGGTTCGATGTTCTTCGATCTCAGCCTCCACAAGTGTTAGGCATCTAGTTCGGACGCACCACCAATTGACGAACGGGGAGACGACTAATAACTCCACAACAATTGTGCTAGCAATATGCGGAATCAATATTCCGAACTTAGTATATTTTGCTCACTCAAGATTATGAGAATATAGAGAGTGTTTGTGTTCTTCTCTCTAAGCTCTCAAAAATTTGCACACTCTACAAAATGTCTCTCCCCCTCAACCTCAAAACTCTTGCCATCCTTTTATAGCCAAAAATACCTTCCAATAAATTATATTTAAAAATAGCACTAACAATTATAAATTCTATCTAAAAATAGCACTCACAAATAAATGACATTTAAAAATAGCACTAACAATAGCACTCAGAATTTATAATACAAAAATGCTATTTAAAAATAGCACTAACAATAGCACTCACAATTTATAATACAAAAATGCTATTTAAAAATAGCACTAACAATTATAAATTCTATCTAATAATAGCACTCACAATTTATGATAAATAAATGCCATTTAAAAATAGCACTAACAATAGCACTCACAATTTATGATAAATAAATGTCATTTAAAAATAGCACTAACAATAGCACTCACAATTTATAATACAAAAAATGCTATTTAAAAATAGCACTAGCAATAGCACTCACAATACAAAAATGCTAAAAAAAAGGCACTAACAAAGGTGTTAAAAATAATAACCATTATTATTATTACAAGAGTTAAAGAGGTTACCAAACAGTACAAATATGCATAACATATAAATACGTATGACATATAAATACGTAGAGCATACGTATACATCCGTGAAACCGGGGACTAATTGAAAGAAAAATGTGCAATTAAGCCCTTTTGGTAAAAATTGATTAAATTGGAGGGAAAATTGACCTAATTGCACTTTAAGACTTTAGAATCCAATGTCATAGCTTATAAAAAGTGAGAATTGAAAACTAAAAGACTCGAAAATGATTTTTGTTTTTTTTTTTTTAGGCTCGGTTCGGGTTTATGTTTGTGAAGGAACATAGTGACCCGAGCCGAATTTTTGAGATTTAAAGTGACACACTTGAAGAGGAAATTAAAACAAAATTATCAAATGTTTTTGGGTATTTTTCTGACCACGAATGGTATTTTTCTGATTTTTTGGGTATTTTTATAATTAAATAAACTCGAAAAATATTAAAAATACCGAAAAATATTTTTTTGTTCAAAATTGGTTCCTAAGGTTAAACCAAGGCTTCCAAAGTTGATTTTGTGATTTTATGACCTTTTTTGATATTTTTAATTAATTTTAAAGAATAAAAATCACAATAATAAATGGTAAAAAAAATCAGGTGTCAACAGCTGCCCCTCTTTGAGAGGAATCTCGTTAGAGGTTTCTCTCAAAGATAAGGTGGCACCTGATTCCTAACCGACTCAACTGGGAAAATAAGAGAAGAAATGTTATGACATCGGATCCTTAAGCCTATTGATAAAAGCTCAAATCAATCCTCGGTTTGCTCTAACAATTTAAACATGGGCCGGAGTGAGAGAGGCTTACCTGAAGCTCACCTGTCGGATGCTGCCGGTTGCGACGACTTTCAAGAAGATGCCTAGGACTCGTCATTCAGAATATCCTAGGGAGATTAAGCTCTGACCTGTATGGTAGGTCATACCATGATGGGATTCCTAACTTGTAGGAACCTAAGGAAGGCGCATCCCACATTTGGGAATTTGCCAAGGGTTTTGATCCGTGTGGTGGACTAAACTAGAAATGGCTTGCCTAATGTAAGGCTTATTAGGGAAAACGACTCCTCCCGCGTTCGGGATTCATCAAGGTTTTGATCCGTATGGTGGATCGGACCATTGGGTTGATCCTTCAGGCGGTCTCTACCAGTCCTTTGACCCTTCAGGCGGTTTCTACCATTCATTGACCCTTCATGCGGTTTCTACCATTGAGTTGACCCTTCAGGCGGTTTCTACCATTGGTTGACCCTTTAGGCGGTTTCTACCATACATTGACCCTTCAGGCGGTTTCTACCATTGGTTGACCCTTCAGGCGGTTTCTACCATACATTAACCCTTCAGGCGGTTTCTACCATTATGTTGACCCTTCAGGCGGTTTCTACCATTGATTGACCCTTCAAGCGGTTTCTACCATACATTGACCCTTCAGGCGGTTTCTACCATTGTGTTGACCCTTCAAGCGGTATCTACCTTTGAGTTGACCCTTCAGGCGGTATCTACCTTATTTTGACCCTTCAGGCGGTATCTACCTTCATTTGACCATTCAGGCGGTATCTACCTTTGAGTTGACCCTTCAGGCGGTATCTACCTTATTTTGACCCTTCAGGCGGTATCTACCTTCATTTGACCCTTCAGGCGGTATCTACCTTCATTTGACCCTTCAGGCGGTATCTACCTTTGTTTGACCCTTCAGGCGGTGTCTACCATCAGTTTTGACTTTGAAAAGGGGTCTCATGACGAGGGTTCTCCACGTCCGATGAGACTGCCTAAATGAAAAGGGGTCTCATGACGAGGGTTCTCCACGTCCGATGAGATTTCCTGAATTTTGAAAAGGGGGTCTCATGACGAGGGTTCTCCACGTCCGATGAGACTGCCTAAATTTTGAAAAAGGGTCTCATGACGAGGGTTCTCCACGTCCGATGAGACTGCCTAAGTTTTGAAAAAGGGGGTCTCATGACGAGGGTTCTCCACGTCCGATGAGACTGCCTAAATTTTGAAAAGGGGTCTCATGGCGAGGGTTCTCCACGTCCGATGAGACTGCCTAAGTTTTGAAAAAGGGGTCTCATGACGAGGGTTCTCCACGTCCGATGAGACTGTTTGATATTTTGAAAATGGGTCCTGGGACGAGGGTTCTCCACGTCTGATAGGACTTTTTCTTTTAAAAGGGTTTTTCTTCCCTCTTTTTTTTGGAGACCCCGAAGTTTGTCGGGAATTCAGTTTTTTTGAAGCAGTGAAAGATTTTATTTTGACAAAACTTCACTTGAGTCTGTTGAAGCGACATTCTGGGAGCTGGGTTCTCCAGGTATCCTGCAGAAATTTGAGCCTGAAAGATTTTTCTTCACCAAGAAAACGTTAGTAATCTTTGGGAAGACTACGGCTGTCCATTTTGACAAAACCGTATGATTTAAGTTTTAATCATGAAATGTGCATTTTGATGCTGGAGGTTATCCAAAGCATTCTTGCAACATGCAAATGTGATCACAAATCCCTTGCACGGAAAATCTGGATCAACAGTTTGAAAATTCCAAAAAGAGTTTGTTCAAAACATCAATTGGAATATTTCTCGACAAGGAGGTCTTCTCACCTGTTTTGCGATAGTGGTTTTTTTTATAGGGGATGCACTCAATTCCCTACTAACCTGTGCCTAGGTTTTAGGTTCATTCGCAGCGCGTACATTTTGATCGGTCGGGAGGTCTTCCACGGGACCGTAATGTTGGGCTTGGATATTGGTTTTCAAGGAGGACCCGCTTTGGAGTTGAGGCCATTGAATGAAATCCTTCACTATCTGCTCCGGGTTTACAAGTCAAGAACCCTGCAAAATGAGAAAGAAATAGTCTTGCTCGTACTTCTTCGAGCTAAGCAATATGTTAACCCAAGTGTCTTAGTCAGAGAAGACTGTTTCAGGGTTATGATGTTGGTAGGATTGGGGACTGAAAAAGGCTTGTTTTTGGCCCAGAATTTATGAGGGGATTGACATTGGTGATCATTGCAAATTTGTCACCTGTCTTTTCCATTCTACATCTTCAGTTTTTGAGGTGTGCAACCGCTTTTGAGGTGTGCACAAGTCCTTTAGAGAGCGTCTCTTGTTGCATTAAGAAGGTTGACAACTCTGTCTGCGCCTTTCCTCCGCGCTTGACATCATTTGGAGAGTGTCGCGACCCTCTTGAGGTTGTCGGGCTCTCGAGGGCTAATGGGCCGTCCTGTCTGGTCGGACGCGGGCCTCTCCCAAGGCCCATTACCCAAATCGCAACGGAGGTATGCGTGATCGACTTTCAGTGTGGTCTAGTGACATGTGCTAAGTGTGCATGCCATGGAGTCGCCACCAATCATTTTTTTAGGGTATGATTGGACCACCCAATCGAATAGTTGGGAGTTTCTATTCAATTCTGCGAGAACCAGAGAAATGGTTTCGGGGACTTAGTTACACCAACTGTCAGAGTTGACGCCCTTTCGGTACCTAAGTTGACTGAATTTTCTAGCCTGAGATTCATGCGGATGAGTAAGGTATGAACCCTAAATCTAGAAATTCATGTAGATAAGAGTGATTATCCTAGCAATCACAATCAGTAATAAAATGCCCAACTCAAGGAATCTAGATATGCAAATAAATCACATGGCATTTCTAGTAAGGTCATATTTATCAATCACAGCTCAAGAATGATTTAGCTGTCCTAGTCATTCTACACACGATCTAACCTAATAAAAGCATTAGAAAGCATCGAAGGAGTTCGAGAGTACTCACATGGAGTTCGCCGTGCCCTGGTTTGGTCTTGGACGAGCTATCGAGCTCATGCCGACCCGATTATATTTGGGGATCCACTTGGCGTTTTACACCATGAAATCATGTGAAACAAAAACGAAAATATTCAGCAAGGGGCATTTATTGTAGATGGTGGTCAATCTAATTGGACGTCAAGACTAAAAAAGATGTAGAAATTTACAAATTAAAATACTCGAATGACATTTTTTTGCCAAATTCAACTCTATGCGTCGTGAAGAAACACATGCAATTGAACTTGAATTTTGACTATTTATGAGTTCAAAATGTAAAAGAAATTAAAATAAAAATATTGACTATTTTTCTATATTTTTACGACATAGAACGCTATTTTTCTTCATTTTTCATGTATTTTTCTATTTTTGGAAAATATTAAAAAATATTTAAAAATATGAAAAATTATTTTTTTTATCAAAAATGGTTCCTTTAGCTTGGTCAAGGCTACCAAAGATGATTTTTTTATTTTTTTTAACTTTTTATAGATTTTTTATGAATTTTTTAAAAATAAACTATGAAAGACTGATCAAAAATCAGGTGTCAACAGAGAGCAGTCTTTTTATCTGACTCCTTTAGGAATTTTCTCTTTTCCCATCCAAGTTTCACTGGGAATCAAGCAAACAGCTTGCACGAGCATCGGCCTCGCTTTTACCAGGCACTTTGCTTTTTCTTGATGCGGTGGATTTTTCTCATTCATTTTTGGAATCCCGCTTTTTTCTCATCTTCATGGGATCATGTTAGACATATAGTCTAAACATGCTTTAAATATCAGTCCGGGAATTCTCTTCGTAATCCCTGAGTCTTGAACTCTTCCATTTTTGAAGTGGTGTGGCATCCGTCTTGGAATGATCACCAATGGGTTCATGAAATGAATTTGCAGGCTCAAGTTGGCTGTGCAAAGGATTCGGTGTGTGGGATAGAGAAATAAATGCTTCTCGTCATCCTATGGCACTTGGATTACCATATAAACAATACACAAAGATTAATGTTAGTCCGAGCAAGAAAATTTCTAACCATTTTCTCCTGATGCTGCTGGACTCATCTCCATTCTGCCCCGATGTGGGGTGGTTCTTGACAGGGTTAAGAATGAAAACCGCCGTTCAAAGGGGTTGTCAATGGTCACCTGTAGTGTTTGGGGATATGAAACGAATGCCTCCGTCGTCCCAATCCATGTAATTGTTGCGAACAATCCCTACTTCCGTAGGTCCAGATTTCACTATCTGATCTGCTCCACTTTTCCCTGGAGTGTGTATAGGACGTGTTTGGATTAGGCTTTGCCTCTCGTCTTTTGAGAAAAAGTCCTTTTGAAAGTTTTGAACAATTTTTGATTGGAAAAATCTCTTTCCTTTTTTTCCAAAAACTTTACCCGTCAAGGGGATTTTATGATGCACCATGCATATTCTTATTCATGTTCAAACAACCTCCTGTTTCAAAACATGAATGCCAATGAAGTTAGAATTCTATGTCTTTTCTAGACATCAGATTCTGAAAGCTTTTTCTTTTTCTCTCTGTTTTTTTTTGTTTAACATCTTCAATGGATTGGGGAAAGGGATACCTACCTGTCCACCGTGGCTGGAGATCCCTGAAAATGTAAAAGAAATATGTTATTGTATGTTCACGGATTTTTCAAAAAATTGGAACGATACATCTTACCCTTGGTCATGTGTTCCAATGGGTAATACATGGGATGTGAAAACCTGTTTCGCCTTGATGGCGAGCCCCTGTCAAAGACGAGAATTAGGTGTCAGTTTGCGTTCCAAAATTCAAGGCAAATTGGAATGATACAGCCTTGTTCTTGCTTTGTGTTTCCATTTGAACACAAACGCGCGGCTTGCATAATTTGGCCCTCTATCTTGTGTCCTTGATCTCCCATCTGGTTGGGTGACGAATCCTTCTCAAGAATTTGCCCCAAAGAAGATCCATTTGTGTTTTTAGGCGCACTCCAGCGCCATTCTTCAAGGTTCCATCCATTAGGTCTTATAATCAAAGACCATCTCCTGGAATCCTGACTTCTAAGGCCAATGATTCTATTCGCCTCCCTGTTAGCGCGATATTTTCATTTGAGGCTTTCAGCGCCAACGACTTCCTGTAAAATGAGTAAAAACTCATGTTATGCAAGTGGTCTTGGAAGACCAAATTGGAACGATACAAGGTTACCGTTCACCCAAATTCGTATCTTGGGGTTTGATTCTGATGCGAACGACTCTGTATTGCGTCTATTGACTTTGTCAGAGGAGAAACGCCCTGTGTACAAATCATTCACTTGCCCCAGTTAGGCATGGTTTTGCTGTTTGTCATCTCTGGATTCGATGACCCTGGTTTGATGCGCTTTCATGGGGGATCATGAGAGTTTGCCCCCGGTTTGGCTCCTCAAAGCAAATGGGGGGAACCTGCTCCCATTGATTTTTGCAGATTCTGATCATCCATCTCGATTGTCAGAGTCCTTGATCAATTTTATCTGTCTCAAGACAGCTTGATATTCTTGGGATTCGTCATGTTGCGGTTTGGTGATTCTCTCGATCACAGTCGCCATTTGAGGTATTTGATGTTCCCTGTTTGTTATTTGAAAGCATTACATCCTGCGTCCTCTGCTCTTGATCATCATCTGAGAGGAAAAATAAAGGAAGCATTATTCTCATATCAAGAAAATAATCATTTTGGAACGATACGTCCTTTTACACTTGATTTGCATTCCGTTTTGATGTTGCACAACATCTATCAAATTCCTCCATCCGTGCTTGAAGGTATTTGCAACGCCTACGGTTCATTTGCCCCAGCTGGGCGACGTCTGTTTTGTCACTTGAATGCATGAGCTTTTGGGTGCATTGTCTCTTTTATCACCTGAGATAAAAAAAAATGGAGAAACATTTATCCCCAGATCTGATTAAAAATCAATTAGGAACGATACGTCCTTTTACCAAACGAGTGGCTCTGCGGCCAAATGTATTTTACACTGAAGAGACGAATTCCACCATGCTCCACGGGTTTGGGGAATTTGCCCCTATTTTTGATAGAAATGAGCCTTATCGAGATGTATACAATACAAATAGATCCCTAATACAATCAATCTAAGAGACGAGATAGAGAGGACCCAAGCAAAATTAGTCTTATACAAGAGAACTAAAAATGCCAAACCAATCAAAGGAATGTGGTCCGAACACTTGGAGATGCCCCAGTTCCAGTCTTCGAGATGTGACTCCAGGATCACCAATTTTTTTTTAGGTGGTTTTAGATATATCAACCATCTAAAGACATGCACATGAGACAAGTGAGGATAAAACTTCTAGAAATCAAAGGATTTGGCACCTAAGGTCAAGGTTCCCACCTCGAGTTCTAGAAAGAGCAGATTCCATTGCACAACTATCGTTGCATTGGGGCTCGATCCATAGCTCAAAATGAGTGGAATTGAAAAGTGGATTACCCCGTGTTTTTCCTCACGGAGATTCCATTTTCAATCCCTTCTATTGTTTTCCTATAGACGGCGCCCGGGGTTTTAGGCGCGGTTGTGTGTATTTTCGGTGTCGTGCTAAAGCGATAAACATGCATCTTATTTAACAATCACCGCTTCAATATAAAACATACACACAATCATTCATTCCTACGCCAACCTGCATAAGACAATGTTAATCACAGACTACAACCCTTATCACTCCAATCTGCAAAAACATATAACACCTATCATGAGCGGACTTACCTCACCTTCACGAGCGCCTGCATGGTTAGAAAAATCACTCAGCGTTTTAATTACGGCCTAAGTCCACTTGAGGTCTAGAACCATTGGTTCTAGAACAAAGGTCCCCAGCGGAGTCGCCAGCTGTCGCGACCCGTCCGAAAGCGGACGCGGCTAATGGATTACCGATCGCGGGTCTTGGATCGGCGCGAGCCCTCCCAGGCCCATACCAAATCGCGGCGGGAGTATTTTTCAGGAGGATTCGACGATAAGAGTCGATCGCTTTCGACCTTAGTGTGGTCGTGGTGGCATGTGCAACTTGTGCATGCATTTGGAGTCGCCACCGGTCTTTCTTGGAGGGTAGACCGGAAACCTTACTGATCGATTGGGAGAGATCGATCAGTTCTACGGAACCAGAGATTTTGGGTTCGGGGACTTGGTTACGCTGGTGTCGTTACCAACGCCCTTTCGGTACCTAACGCGAGTGATTTTCCTAACTAGGATTTCATGCAGGCGCAATTTTGGGTGAGGTAAGTCTGACTTTGCACATTAACCAGTTTAACATGCTCACGTAATCATAACAAATAAATAGATGTCAATCACATAAACATCTATCCTACGTGGTGATCATGGAATTATGATTTAATGGGTCTCGAGCCAATGAGACCACATTTAATCATTTTAATATTTTAATAACGGAGAGCCGCTCTTCGCTTCTTCTTGGTTTCTTGAACTCTTCAAGAATTGGGCCCCAAAGAGCTCGCCGACTTAAAAGGCTCCTCCACGTAATCCTCGTAGCATTTACATCAACAATTGACTATGCTAAAAATAAAGATTACATGAAAAATAAAAGGAGTACGCAGCCTCCATTTAATAATTACAACCCCAAATATATAAATAATCATCATACATTCATATATACATCAATCACATTGATTAGGGATTTTTCCATGATCACCACCCTTTCACGTAAGTAATAAATTCACAATTTAAAACTTAGGAAGGCACAATAAAAATTCTACGTTGAATCATATTCAGAATTTTTACGTAAAATAAGATAGCCATAAATTTTCGATTCAAAATTGATTTAGTCTCAATTTTTGCTACGTTGATTAATTTATCATATAAAATAATCAATCTCCATTAGCCATGTAAGACGAACAATTCGTTAATACATATTGGCCATAGTATTGCAAAAATTGCAAAAAATCAATTAAATGCACGAAAACACCTAAGGATTGGCTCTGATACCACTGTTGGGATCCACGTAACACGTAGCGGAAATAAATAACAACCCATACATGTATCTCCAGAGGCGTACTTCGTGCATTTCAATCGAAAAAAATCACAAAGTCTCAAAGGGAGTAAATAGATTACCTCTCGTAGCGTGCTTGAACGGAGATGTCGGTTCGATGTTCTTCGATCTCAGCCTCCACAAGTGTTAGGCATCTAGTTCGGACGCACCACCAATTGACGAACGGGGAGACGACTAATAACTCCACAACAATTGTGCTAGCAATATGCGGAATCAATATTCCGAACTTAGTATATTTTGCTCACTCAAGATTATGAGAATATAGAGAGTGTTTGTGTTCTTCTCTCTAAGCTCTCAAAAATTTGCACACTCTACAAAATGTCTCTCCCCCTCAACCTCAAAACTCTTGCCATCCTTTTATAGCCAAAAATACCTTCCAATAAATTGTATTTAAAAATAGCACTAACAATTATAAATTCTATCTAAAAATAGCACTCACAAATAAATGACATTTAAAAATAGCACTAACAATAGCACTCACAATTTATAATACAAAAATGCTATTTAAAAATAGCACTAACAATAGCACTCACAATTTATAATACAAAAATGCTATTTAAAAATAGCACTAATAATTATAAATTCTATCTAATAATAGCACTCACAATTTATGATAAATAAATGCCATTTAAAAATAGCACTAACAATAGCACTCACAATTTATGATAAATAAATGTCATTTAAAAATAGCACTAACAATAGCACTCACAATTTATAATACAAAAAATGCTATTTAAAAATAGCACTAGCAATAGCACTCACAATACAAAAATACTAAAAAAAAGGCACTAACAAAGGTGTTAAAAATAATAACCATTATTATTATTACAAGAGTTAAAGAGGTTACCAAACAGTACAAATATGCATAACATATAAATACGTATGACGTATAAATACGTAGAGCATACGTATACATCCGTGAAACCGGGGACTAATTGAAAGAAAAATGTGCAATTAAGCCCTTTTGGTAAAAATTGATTAAATTGGAGGGCAAATTGACCTAATTGCACTTTAAGACTTTAGAATCCAATGTCATAGCTTATAAAAAGTGAGAATTGAAAACTAAAAGACTCGAAAATGATTTTTGTTTTTTTTTGTTTTTAGGCTCGGTTCGGGTTTATGTTTGTGAAGGAACATAGTGACCCGAGCCGAATTTTTGAGATTTAAAGTGACACACTTGAAGAGGAAATTAAAACAAAATTATCAAATGTTTTTGGGTATTTTTCTGACCACGAATGGTATTTTTCTGATTTTTTGGGTATTTTTATAATTAAATAAACTCGAAAAATATTAAAAATACCGAAAAATATTTTTTGTTCAAATTGGTTCCTAAGGTTAAACCAAGGCTTCCAAAGTTGATTTTGTGATTTTATGACCTTTTTTGATATTTTTAATTAATTTTAAAGAATAAAAATCACAATAATAAATGGTAAAAAAAATCAGGTGTCAACAGGTATATCTAAAACCACCTAAAAAAAAACAATCGGTGATCCTAGAGTCACATCTCGAAGACTAGAACTGGGGCATCTCCAAGTGTTCGGACCACATTCCTTTGATTGATTTGACATTCTTAGTTCTCTTGTATATGATTAATTTTGCTGAGATCCTCTCTATCTCGTCCCTTAGATTGATTGTATTAGGGATCTATTTGTATTGTATACATCTTGATAAGGCTCATTTCTATCGAAAATGGGGGCAAATTCCCCAGACCCGTGGAGCATAGTGGAATTCGTCCCTTCAGTGCAAAATACATTTGGCAGCAGAGCCACTCGTTTGGTGAAAGGACGTATCGTTCCTAGTTGATTTTTAATCAGATCTGGGGATAAGTTTTTCTCCATTTTTCTTTATCTCAGGTGATAAAAGAGACAATGCACCCAAAAGCTCATGCATTCAAATGACAAAACAGACGTCACCCAGCTGGGGCAAATGAACCGTAGGCGTTGCAAATACCTTCAAGCACGGATGGAGGAATTTGATAGATGTTGTGCATATCAATATGCAACATCAAAACGGAATGCAAATCAAGTGTAAAAGGACGTATCGTTCCAAAATGATTATTTTCTTGATATGGGAATAATGCTTCCTTTCTTTTTCCTCTCAGGTGATAATCAAGAGCAGAGGACGCAGGATGTAATGCTTTCAAATAACAAACATGGAACATCAAATACCTCAAATGGCGACTGTGATCGAGAGAATCACCAAACCGCCACATGACGAATCCCAAGAATATCAAGCTGTCTTGAGACAAATTAAATTGATCAAAGACTCTGACAATCGAGATGGATGATCAGAATCTACAAAAATCAATGGGAGTAGGTTCCCCCCATTTGCTTTGAGGAGCCAAACCGGGGGCAAACTCTCATGATCCCCCATGAAAGCGCATCAGACCAGGGTCATCGAATCCAGAGATGACAAACAGCAAAACCATGCCTAACTGGGGCAAGTGAATCATTTGTACGCCGGACGTTTCTCCTCTGGCAAAGTCAATGGACGCAATAACAGAGTCGTCCGCATCAGAATCAAACCCCAAGATGCGAATTTGGGTGAACGGTAACCTTGTATCGTTCCAATTTGGTCTTCGAAGACCACATGCCTAACATGAGTTTTTACTCATTTTGCAGGAAGTCGTTGGCACTGAAAACCTCAAATGAAAAGAGCGCGCTAACAGGGAGTTGAATAGAATCATTGGCCTTAGAAGTCAGGATTCCAGGATATGGTCTTTGATTATAAGACCTAGTGGATGGTAAAAAGTATCGCTCCTACGTCACATGCTTTGACATGCATTTTGATAAAATCTTTTTTTTTCCTTGAATAAAAGGAACCTTGAAGAATGGCGCTGGAGTGCGCCCAAAAACACAAATGGATCTCCTCTGGGGCAAATCCTTGAGAATGATTCATCGCCAACCAAACGGAGGGATCAAGACCACAAGATAGAGGGTCAAATCAAAGGTAGAAATCGCCTGAAGGGTCAACTCATGGTAGAAACCGCCTGAAGGGTCAAACCAAGGTAGAAACCGCCTGAAGGGTCAAGTCAAGGTAGAAACCGCCTGAAGGGTCAACACAAGGTAGATACCGCCTGAAGGGTCAACACATGGTAGATACTGCCTGAAGGGTCAACATAAGGTAGAAACCGCCTGAAGGGTCAAATCAAAGGTAGAAACCGCCTGAAGGGTCAACTCATGGTAGAAACCGCCTGAAGGGTCAAACCAAGGTAGAAACCGCCTGAAGGGTCAAACCAAGGTAGAAACCGCCTCAAGGGTCAACTTATTGGTAGATACCGCCTGAAGGGTCAAATCAAAGGTAGATACCGCCTGAAGGGTCAAAATCATGGTAGAAACCGCCTGAAGGGTCAAACCAAGGTAGAAACCGCCTGAAGGGTCAAACCAAGGTAGAAACCGCCTGAAGGGTCAACTTAAGGTAGAAACCGCCTGAAGGGTCAAACCAAGGTAGAAACCACCTGAAGGGTCAAACCATGGTAGAAACCGCCTGAAGGGTCAACTCATGGTAGAAACCGCCTGAAGGGTCAAACCAAGGTAGAAACCGCCTGAAGGGTCAAACCATGGTAGAAACCGCCTGAAGGGTCACATATGGTAGAAACCGCCATAAGGGTCAATTCATTGGTAGAAACCGCCATAAGGGTCAACTCATTGATAAATATCGCAGTAAGGAACAACACAAAGGTTTGATCCACCATACGGATCAAAATCCTTGGCAAATCCCAAAGCGTGGGATGGGCCTTCCTTAGGTTCCTACCAGTTAGGAATCCCATCATGGTATAACCTACCATACAGGTCAGAGCTTAATCTCCCTAGGATATTCTGAATGACGAGTCCTAGGCATCTTCTTGAAAGTCGTCGCAACCGGCAGCATCCGACAGGTGAGCTTCAGGTAAGCCTCTCTCACTCCGGCCCATATTCAAATTGTTAGAGCAAACCGGGGATTGATTTGAGCTTTTATCAATAGGCTTAAGGATCCGATGTCATAACATTTCTTATCTCATTTTCCCAGTTGAGTCGGTTAGGAATCAGGTGCCACCTTATCTTTGAGAGAAACCTCTAACGAGATTCCTCTCAAAGAGGGGCAGCTGTTGACACCTGATTTTTTTACCATTTATTATTGTGATTTTTATTCTTTAAAATTAATTAAAAATATAAAAAAGGTCATAAAATCACAAAATCAACTTTGGAAGCCTTGGTTTAGCCTTAGGAACCAATTTTGAACAAAAAAATATTTTTCGGTATTTTTAATATTTTTCGAGTTTATTTAATTATAAAAATACCCAAAAAATCAGAAAAGTACCATTCGTGATCAGAAAAATACCCAAAAATATTCGATAATTTTGTTTTAATTTCCTCTTCAAGTGTGTCACTTTAAATCTCAAAAATTCGGCTCGGGTCACTATGTTCCTTCACAAACATAAACCCGAACCGAGCCTAAAAAAAAAAAAAATCCTTTTCAATTATCACTTTTTATAAGCTATGACATTGGATTCTAAAGTCTTAAAGTGCAATTAGGTCAATTTGCCCTCCAATTTAATCAATTTTTACCAAAAGGGCTTAATTGCACATTTTTCTTTCAATTAGTCCCCGGTTTCACGGATGTATACGTATGCTCTACGTATTTATACGTCATACGTATTTATACGTTATGCATATTTGTACTGTTTGGTAACCACTTTAACTCTTGTAATAATAATAATGGTTATTATTTTTAAAACCTTTGTTAGTGCCTTTTTTTTAGCATTTTTGTATTGTGAGTGCTATTGCTAGTGCTATTTTTAAATAGCATCTTTGTATTATAAATTGTGAGTGCTATTGTTAGTGCTATTTTTAAATGACATTTATTTATCATAAATTGTGAGTGCTATTGTTAGTGCTATTTTTAAATGGCATTTATTTATCATAAATTGTGAGTGCTATTATTAGATAGAATTTTTAATTGTTAGTGCTATTTTTAAATAGCATTTTTGTATTATAAATTGTGAGTGCTATTGTTAGTGCTATTTTTAAATAGCATTTTTGTATTATAAATTGTGAGTGCTATTGTTAGTGCTATTTTTAAATGTCATTTATTTGTGAGTGCTATTTTTAGATAGAATTTATAATTGTTAGTGCTATTTTTAAATACAATTTATTGGAAGGTATTTTTGGCTATAAAAGGATGGCAAGAGTTTTGAGGTTGAAAGGAGGGGAGACATTTTGTAGAGTGTGCAAATTTTTGAGAGCTTAGAGAGAAGAACACAAACACTCTCTATATTCTCATAATCTTGAGTGAGCAAAATATACTAAGTTCGGAATATTGATTCCGCATATTGCTAGCACAATTGTTGTGGAGTTATTAGTCGTCTCCCCGTTCGTCAATTGGTGGTGCGTCCGAACTAGATGCCTAACACTTGTGGAGGCTGAGATCGAAGAACATCGAACCGACACCTCCGTTCAAGCACTCTACGAGAGGTAATCTATTTACTCCCTTTGAGACTTTGTGATTTTTTTTCGATTGAAATGCACGAAGTACGCCTCTGGAGATACATGTATGGGTTGTTATTTATTTCCGCTACGTGTTACGTGGATCCCAACAGTGGTATCAGAGCCAATCCTTAGGTGTTTTCATGCATTTAATTGATTTTTTGCAATTTTTGCAATACTATGGCCAATATGTATTAACGAATTGTTCGTCTTACATGGCTAATGGAGATTGATTATTTTATATGATAAATTAATCAACGTAGCAAAAATTGAGACTAAATCAATTTTGAATCGAAAATTTATGGCTATCTTATTTTACGTAAAAATTCTGAATATGATTCAACGTAGAATTTTTATTGTGCCTTCCTAAGTTTTAAATTGTGAATTTATTACTTACGTGAAAGGGTGGTGATCATGGAAAAATCCCTAATCAATGTGATTGATGTATATATGAATGTATGATGATTATTTATATATTTGGGGTTGTAATTATTAAATGGAGGCTGCGTACTCCTTTTATTTTTCATGTAATCTTTATTTTTAGCATAGTCAATTGTTGATGTAAATTCTACGAGGATTACGTGGAGGAGCCTTTTAAGTCGGCGAGCTCTTTGGGGCCCAATTCTTGAAGAGTTCAAGAAACCAAGAAGAAGCGAAGAGCGGCTCTCCGTTATTAAAATATTAAAATGATTAAATGTGGTCTCATTGGCTCGAGACCCATTAAATCATAATTCCATGATCACCACGTAGGATAGATGTTTATGTGATTGACATCTATTTATTTATTATGATTACGTGAGCATATTAAACTGGTTAATGTGCAAAGTCAGACTTACCTCACCCAAAATTGCGCCTGCATGAAATCTTAGTTAGGAAAATCACTCGCGTTAGGTACCGAAAGGGCGTTGGTAACGACACCAGCGTAACCAAGTCCCCGAACCCAAAATCTCTGGTTCCGTAGAACTGATCGATCTCTCCCAATCGATCAGTAAGGTTTCCGGTCTACCCTCCAAGAAAGACCGGTGGCGACTCCAAATGCATGCACAAGTTGCACATGCCACCACGACCACACTAAGGTCGAAAGCGATCGACTCTTATCGTCGAATCATCCTAAAAAATACTCCCGTCGCGATTTGGTATGGGCTTGGGAGGGCTCTCGCCGATCCAAGGCCCGCGATCGGTAATCCATTAGCCGCGTCCGCCTTCGGACGGGTCGCGACAGCAAGCCATTTCCATACACGTCCTATGTCACGATGGGCAGTGTGAAAAATTCCATGCTGACGAGGTAAAGGTTATCTCGCGAAAAGTGTGGCGACTGAAATGATATGAGGCATTCATTTCATCTATCCAAACACTACAGGTTGTCCATTGCTAAATCTTTTGAACGGTGGTTTCATTTCATAACCCTATCAGGAACAACCCCACATCGGGGCAAATCTCAGAAATTCAAAGAATGAGTGGAATTTTCTTGCTTTCACTTGCATCAATCTTTGAGTGAGTTTGTTGTATATGAATTCTGTGTTAGCTCAAGTACCTTAGACATGACGAAGAGCACTTCATTTCTATACCACATATTCATTTATCCCTTTGCTTAACCCATTTTGAGCAATGGATTCATTTCTCTAAACCCAACGGGTGATCATCCAAAAATGAGATTGTTTCAAGCTATCCGACGGATGAGCAAAGTGTCATAGGGCAAGCTGAAATTAGGAATATGTAGACAATTCAGATAAGACATTTCCTTTCTATAAAGAGAGAGAGAGAGAGAGAGAGAGAGAGAGAGAGAGAGAGAGAGAGAGAGAGGGGAAGAAGTTCTCCATGCAAAAGAAAAAAAAAGAAAAAAAGCTTGCTGTGCAAAAAAGGGGCAAAAGCGCCCACTCTAAAACAAGGGGGAAAGGAAAAGAGCTCTCTCGAAAGAATTTCCAGAAGGAGGCCTTACTCGAACTGGTTCAAAAAACACTCTTCGAAAAATGTTCATTTGTGGACTGCAAAGTGACAAAGACAAATGATCACCAATTTGCTTATCGTACAACCCTTTTGCTGAAAATAAATCTTTCATTTCTAAGCCTACCACCGCTACCAAAAGTCTCTTCAGATTAGGGCACTTAAGTTAACACAAAGTTTCAAATGCTTATGTATACCGCTCGAAGAAGTGCGAGCAGGATTATCTCTATTCATTTCGCAGGGTTCTTGACTTGTAAACCCAATGCAGCTAATGAAGGTTCTGTTTCAAAACCTAACGACTCGCCTGAGTCCCCTTTGAATAGCCTTTGACCAAGCTTGAATTACAGTCCCTATAAAAGACCTCATGGATTGGTCTAGGTCATACTAATTGCTAGAATATTCGGACCCTTGTCAAACATGATGATGACAGCTCTGAGCGATTCTATTACCCGCATTAATGATCGGGTCTCAAAACCCTTTTTCATGATAGAAAAGTCCTTTCTGACTGAAGTCCCTCTTTTAAATTGGTCAGATCAGAAAGATCAGATAGGCTTCCCTATTGACAATTGCCTAGTGGAGCTTTGTAATGCTGGCAAAAGCAAAACTTTTCTGGCATATAACATTGCATTTGCAACAGTTTATACATGTCATCATGTTTTTCAAGAAAATGAACATATATGATGCAGACAACCTAGCCCTCATCCATTCATTATTCAGGAAATCCAAGCATCACACTGTTCATAACTGTTTCAAATTTAGGTGGTACAACATCTCTTGTCTTGATACGGTGAGACCTGATTGAGAAAGTCGCAAGAGATGTTCCTTACCGTCTCATGGTGACCCGTTGAGGAGGTACCAAGAGCCATCTCTCGTCTTGATACGGTGAGACTTTCGAAAGAAAGTCGCGAGAAATTATTTTACCGACTCATGCTGACCTGTTGAGGAGGTCGCAAGAGATACCTTACCGTCTCATGGTGACCCGTTGAAGAGGTCCCAAGAGACATCTCTTGTCTTGATACGGTGAGACTTGATTGAGAAGGTCGCAAGAGATTTTCCTTACTATCTTATGGTGACCCGTTGAGGAGGTCCCAAGAGGCATCTCTCGTCTTGATACGGTGAGACTTTTGAAAGAAAGTCGCGAGAGATTATTTTACCGACTCATGCTGACCCGTTGAGGAGGTCGCAAGAGATACCTTATCGTCTCATGGTGACCTGTTGAGGAGGTCCCAAGAGACATCTCTTGTCTTGATACGGTGAGACCTGATTGAGAAGGTCGCAAGAGATTTTCCTTACCGTCTCATGGTGACCCGTTGAGGAGGTCCCAAGAGGGCATCTCTCGTCTTGATACGGTGAGACTTTCGAAAGAAAGTCGCGAGAGATTATTTTACTGACTCATGCTGACCCATTGAGGAGGTCCCAAGAGACAAATGGCCAGCTCGAACCATAACTTGAGCACATTTTCAAACCCTACATAGATCTTGCGCCGTTTCGCGTCAAAAGGAAACTTCTAGCAACAGATGGGCCAGTACCTTAGCATCCTGGCATCCACTGAAAGTCTGGAAGTTAAGGGAATCCTTAGCTTATGAGGTATTTGGTAAAACGGATGTTTTCATAGGCGATCCATGCGTTGGCTTCTTCAATGTGTGATAGGAGAAGTTTTAACACATGTTATTTATAGCATTGCATTTCACGCATCATTTCCTCATGCATAAGAAAATGGGACTTGAACTCCAGCAAAAAATTTCATCATCAACATTTGCATTTGCAAAATTTAGGTTTCAATTTTCTTTGAGCGAAACCTTCACGAGCTTCCACTCAAAGAGAGGCAGCAGTTGACACCTAAATTTTGACTAATCTTTGTTAGTCATTTCTATAAAAGAAAAAAATCATCATCCATTCTATTTAGCATAAATTGCATTAGGACCAGCTTTCGGTTTCACTCAACGAGTCATAAAGCTTTTATTTTGAAGGATATTGGAGGTTGGCAACTTTTATTGGTGGCCATGATTTCTTTTAGAGTCCATCGGTGGCCATGAAAATGTTGACCGACAATGGTGGATGGCTAACCATGATTGAAAAAGCAAGAAAGAAAAGAAGAAAGTAGAGATGATGAGTGAGAATTAAAAAAAAAAACATAAAGCAGAAAGTCACTCACCATAAAAGATAGCCATTGTTGGAAGGGAGGTAACATTCATTACGCGGCCATGTGAAGAGAATAAAGAGGTGCTGGAAAGTAGAGTTCATCCCATCCACCATCCGTCATCATGAGTTTCTTCATGGGTGGTGTTTTCTTGTCTCCTTGGTTCTTCCCAATAAGAAGAGGATCGCAAATGGCAACAAGGGGAGGAATTGCTCAAAAATTTTCGGCAACCACATTCTTGAGAGAATACGTGACAAGCAACAGGGAGGGGATGAAGATAAAAAAAAAAAGAGAGAGAGAAAACTCTTCTCATAGTGTTTCGTTTCTTGTGCTTCCATCCGAAAACTCTTTGTAATTCTTTCGCCGATGTAATCAGCCTCCTCATTGTGACATTTTCTGCTCGTGTTGACATAACGCAAGTGGCAGCTTGCGCGAGCAAATTTTTTTCGAGCAATTGAAGGCAACTTTCTATCACTTTAGTATGCAAAGATATGATTGATGGCTTGAGCTCGTATATTATTTGTGTTTTTCTTTTTTTGAATCGATGCAACTTTTATTAAAAATCATTTGCATTGCATTGTATCCAATAAAAGTGTGCTTTTTATATATCTCGCCTACCAGATCCAGAATCGGAAGGCCGAGCCTCCTATTGGTGTCCAAGGCATTGTGTTCATTTATCTTTTGCAAATTATATTGTGCTACCCCAGAATCGGAAGGCCGAGCCTCCTGCTGGTGGTTTATACCCCCACACCTTGTTGCACGAACACTGACGGACTCCGACGTCGTAAAATTCACCAGATCATATCCACTTTCTTTATGTTTATGTTCTTTTAATATCTATTTTTTTTATTTTATTATAATTTTCATTGCATTGCATTTTATAAAAAAAAAACCCTAAACATTCATAAGAAAACCCAAAAAAAATATTGCAAAAACGAAAAAATTTTGCATCTTTGAAAATTCATCAAATTTTCCAAAATCAGACATTTTCATGGAAAGGGTAATGAAAGGGCATTAATTAAAGAATTAATGTAACCAAGTCCCCGAACTCAAAATCTGGTTCGTAGGAATAAAATAGTTTCTCCCGCTATTTTATTTAGGTTTCTAATCAACCTGCCAATAATGATTAGTGGCGACTCCAAAACTTATATTTGCATGAAATTGATTTTAAGTTGCGGTTTGGTAGGGCTTAGGAGAGTCCACATTAGGTTAGTTAATTTAATTAACCTAATAATCATTAGCCTAGAAAATCATTTACTTATTTATTTTTAGGTCGCGACACGATCCGATTTTATTTCACAACAAGAAGTGTCACGCCCTGACTCTCGAAGGATAATGTCCCAGGCGCGTTATTGACCTATTAACTATATACGCATGCGGAAACGATTTACTCCTAGACATCATATAACAGACAGGGATAGATTAGTAGGGAATACATACCGAAGCAATTCATCAAAAGCTAACCACATCACAACCAGATAGCAAATGAGTCTTAACCCTACTGAGCTATTAACAGATAACCTCACACACTAAGACCTAAAAAGGGTATACGGTCATGTATGGTTAATTTCTCATCTACTTCAAAAGGGTACTCCCACATCCTTGCTTCGGTATCCACGAGCCTTCTTTACTTGGGACCTGAAAGTGGTTCCCACATCGGGGTGAGATATAAATCTCAGTGAATCAAGCCTAAGCTCGGTTAGGAAGCTGATTCACCCAAGCATCCTAATAAAAAGCTCACATAATATAACAATCCACAATTATAATATCATAAACACCCACATGCATTCATACCAGCCTTCAGCCACACATAATGCAATGCTTGACTCGACTCAGCAGTCGTACCAGTCAATCACTCAACGATGCATTGCATCACAAGTATGCACAGCACACCACACAAGTCCAATTATTAACGATGATCACGTCCACGGCGCAATGAGAGGATCGACGCGATTAGCATTATTGACTCTCACAATTAGTGCGTACCCGCACTCCTCTGGCAGGACCAGTCTACGTTCCTTTTCCCTCACGGCAACGGCTACTACATGCGATGTATCTAGTGCATCTTGCATGGCACGACAAGTAGGCATCCCTAAACGGGGCTTCGGTCCATCACAAGCTGCGACCGGCATCCGATAATCCCTTAAAACCGTACGTACCATACGGGGCATGAATTATCGTGCTTCTGGCAAGTCGTGTAATTCCATATGATTAGTACGGTGTGTACGATTAGTACAGTATAAGGTTTCCAGGAAAACTCACCATCGTTCCATCATATGACCATACATTGCACCCGCCATGTCGATCAATTTTATTCTTTTTTATTTAGGCCGGATGCTCATACAACGTGCTCAAAGACTCAGCCCACGACCATTTTCATGCTAAAACATATTTCTTTGATTTCGCACACGATCATATGCATATGCAGACTATCAATTAAATGTTGCAATTACGAATGGAACGATCAACCCCCAGACGAATGCCAATTCAATTAATAAATAATTCAGGCATCCAATCAAACATATCAGCGAGGCGATCAATCCAATCAAGCCATCAATTCAGTTAAGCAATGTATAACAGCCGATTCGTACAATGATTCTTTATTCGCCGATTTGCTTTATAAATGCCGATCGATCGCTCGTCCCTAACCTATCACTCGCTCGCGATCGAACCATGATCAATCAATTCAATCTATCAGTCAATTAGCCACAGACGACCTAGGCTAATCTGAATAAATTAATCGATCGTAGCCATTTACCCTAAACTCGATTTCTATCTAAATTGACCACAATCGCGCTACATAATTACCCTAATCGACTATTCAGCTAATCCTAGGCGCAATTAGCGCCCTAACTAAGGTTTAGGATCAACTCACTATCAAGCTAGCTCGGGCGGTCACAAAATCGACGACGCGATTGAGGCAGCAATGAACGACAACGACGGCGGGTCGTGGTGGTTCACGGCTAAACTAAGGTTTATCACGCGGCGATCGAACCCAACACTTCAAGGACACCACGGGGATGTCCGGCAAGGGTGACCGGACGGCGGCGGAGCTCCGGCGAGCGGCGACCGGCTGCAAATAGAAAAGAACAGTAAAGAAACTGGGGAAACTGGGACTATTTCAAGGAGACTCTCGGCCTTGAAGGCCAAGACAAGGCCGGCCAAAGTAC
Organism: Rhodomyrtus psidioides; assembly: GCA_021437785.1. Classification (NCBI taxonomy): domain Eukaryota; kingdom Viridiplantae; phylum Streptophyta; class Magnoliopsida; order Myrtales; family Myrtaceae; genus Rhodomyrtus; species Rhodomyrtus psidioides. The sequence goes on along the minus strand of JAILYB010000062.1, from coordinate 3,627,806 downwards.
GTAGGCTCACCTAGGGTTGAGGAGGGTCGTCGGGACCGGCTAGGGGCGGCGGACGGCGTGGCTGGACAAAACCGAACAGAACCGGCCCAAAATAGCGCTTCCGAGCGACAGAAATAGAGGAGGACGGCTGGGGATTTTTCGGGACTCCATCGATGACGATCTTCTTCCACAAGTTCGGGGAAGTTAGGGAGGGGTCTAAGGGGGTCGTCGGCAGTGGTAGTGAGCGACGGAGACAACGGTTCAAGCCGGGATCTAAGTAAAACCGAACCGAGCTTCAAAATAGAGTATCGCGGGTTTCGAGGCTATTTCTGGCGGTTTCGGCGAGAAACGATCTGTGAGAGTCGATCGGGATGGTTGAGGGGGAGGTGGTCGTCGTCGGTGAGGTGACGGTGGCTGGTGGTGGCGACGAGAACGATCGGAGAAAGGGGCGGAGGTGGCTCGGGTCAAGGGTCGAAAAACAGGGGCTAGGGCTTTCGAGCTCCTTCGCGGCCGTTCGACGGTGACCGGCGGCCGGGACTTGGTCGACGGTGATGGAGAGAGGTAGTTGAGCGTGATGGCGGAGGCGGCAGCATGCAAAACCGACGGGAGGAGGGGCGGTGGAGTCTCGGCTAGGGGGATGTCGACCACCAAAAAAAAGAGAAAGAGGGAGAGAGAACAGAGAGTGACGAGAGAGAGAGGGAAAATGAGTGAGCGAGAAAAGAGGGAGAAGAGAGAGGAGAGAGAGAAGAATTAATGTGAGATGATTGGTTGGTGGGGGAAAAGATGGGTGGGGCCCACAAGTGGTCAAATCATATTCAAATTTTTTTTGTCTCTAGTGAATAATATCCAAGGGCAAATTGGTAATTTGATAAATCGAGACTGAAATGAAATTTCGGCATTCTGATGGAAGGTATTTTCATAGGCCAGGCTCGGTCAGGATTAGGCTCGAGCGCTAGAATTGAATTCGTAATTCGAGACGACTAAGAATTTCAAAACCTAATCTAAACCGACCGACGTTCCAGAAATATCGTCCAATTTTGTCTCTTAAATTCATATGGTCCAAAATTCATACGCAGACTGACTTTTCCTTTGATTATAATTTAAAGATTTCAGTCGCTTACAAGGGGTGAATTTTCGGGGCGTCACAAGAAGGTTATCAGGTTCTACTAACTCAGAAGGACCCAAGAACGCATGGGTACCAAAGAAATATTAAGCTATTTGTCATTTGCAGATTCCAAGAATAAAGAAGAACAAATGGTTTCTAGACCGTGGATGTTCAACCCACATGATTAGGGATCCAAAAAATTTCATTCATCTCCCAAAATATAATGGTAAAAGTGTGTCTTTTGGAGAAAATAACAAAGGAAAGATGATTGAAAGAGGAACTGTGAAAATTGGGAATCTGACAGTGAATGATGTCTCGTTAGTCAAAGAACTAAACTACAATCTTATCTCTTTAAGTCAACTTTGTAACTCTGGTTATCAAATTTGTTTCCAAGATCTAAAGTGCACAAGTGTGAACAAAGACAAGAATCAAAATTTTGCTGGCCGAAGGCATTAAAATATCTATCTTCTTGATGTTGATTCTGAAGATTTGAAATGTCTCATCTCGATTAAGGATGAATGTGAACTATGGCACAGAAAGTTAGGCCATATCAATATGAAGAATATTACAAAGCTTTCTGCAAAGAAACTTGTAGGAGGAATACCACAAACAAAGTTTGAAAAATTGGGACTTTGCTCTGCGTACACATTAGATTCACAGAAAGAATCTGAAGAGAAGCAAGATTCAGAAGAAATTGTTGTCTCTGAAGCTACTCAGAAGGAAGATCATCTGAATGAAGAAAACTCAGAAACAATGCAAGATGAATCTAAAGAATCTTCAAATGATCAATTCAACAAAAACTGGAAACATAAATCCAGTCATCCGAAGGAGCTTATCATAGGAAGTCTAGATGATGGTATTAAGACAAGATCAAAGTTCAAGCAAGCAATGAGTAATATAGATCTTGTTTCTGAAGTGAAACCTAAAGGGATTGAAGAAGTGCTAGCAAATGAAAATTGGATCAATGCAATGCAGGAAGAGCTACACCAGTTCAAAATCAATAATGTTTGGGAACTGGTTTCTAGGCCCAAAAATCATCCAGTAATTGGAACTAAACGAGTGTTCAGAAACAAACTGGATGATAAAGGTAAAGTGATCAAAAACAAAGCAAGACTAGTGGCAAAAGGCTATTCTCAAGAAAAAGGAATAGCCTACCATGAAACTTATGCACCAGTTGCTAGGTTAAAAGCCATAAGACTACTTCTTGCTTACTTGTCACAATGATTTTAAACTCTTTCAGATGGACATAAAAAGAGCATTTCTAAATGGCTACATTAAAGAAGAAGTTTATGTCGAACAACCTCTTGGTTTCGAATAACCTAGAAGCAAAGATCATGAGCTACTAGCTAACATATACAACCTCATGCTTCGGGGAGCCCTCTAAGAATCTAAAAACGATACATGAGTCGGATAAGAATAACTCTCATCTACTCCAAAAAGGGACATCTCCAAAACACGCATAACCCCAACTAAAAGAATCCTTCTCGAGAGGTCACTAATCCAACTACTCATCCTAGTAATCTGATGTGTCCTAGGGTAGGCGTACGGGTTAAAAGTAGAGCCCCCACTAGAAGGAGGAGAAGGGGGCTCGGTCGGCTCGGACTCCATGTTAGGCTCGAGATCTACTACCTCCCCGTCGGGAGTATCAATATCCATCGGTCCCAAAAAGGGGCATAAGTAGTCGAGTTAGGCGGCCCTCAAGCCCATGGAGCAGGCCGTAGAGACCATCTCTATCACGAAAATTGTAACATCCCCATCCCTAGAGTCCCACATGGCTTAGGGAGGAGACCTTGGGCTAGTATGTAAGCCTTGAGCCCTTTGTAAACTTGCAAGACGCGTTTTCCGGGCTTAGTGCTCGGAAAGCAAAACCGTACGGATTGCAAAGCCCAAAACGGACAATATCTTGCAAAGTGGCGCAGCGGTGCGCGGTGGGCCCAGGCTGTTACAGTTGGTGTCAGAGCCGACCCCCGACCGCATGTGTGGACTCCCGTAGCTGGGTAGCGGTAGCGGTGGAGTTCGCGAGCCCGTGAACGCCAGTGTGGTGCGGGCACAACGGGGACGTTGTATCCGAAGGGGGAGATTGTGTGACATTCTGAATTTCCTGCCATTTTGAGGCTGTTGAATGTGAATGTACCTTACGATGTATTTCAGTTTTGTCTCGCTCAGATCTGATCAATCTTGAGTAAACTGACCAAAAGGGAAAGGCTAACGCATAACAAGGTACGTGGACCTAGGAAACTCGAAAAAGGAAGTGACGCTTTGACCATAAGGATTGTCGAGGGAACATTTAGAGCCAATGAGGCCGATCAGATAATGATTAAGGAATACAATGCTAGCGTTATACGATTGGATCGCGGGTGAAGCCGCTTAACCAATGTATAATTTGCAAATTTTCCTAAATCGAACTTTGACGATCGAAGCCGTCGGAACTAGCGATGAACCCTCGCAATTACATGACAACCAAAGCAGTCATAACTTGAGTTATCCTCAGTGTGATGAGAATCACAGAGTCGATACGCGTAGTGTTTGCAAAAGCTGCCCGTTAGTTCGAGACAAACTGGAATTTCGATCGGCGGACGAATGATCATGAAATGGAAGCTCAAAATTGGCAATTGGAAATAGAGAATTCCAATTCTGAGTAGGAATTTGACAATGTCTCGCCCAATTGGTAATTTCGAATTGGAAAAGTGAAGTTTGGACAGAAAGTGCGAAATGACCGTTTTGCCCCTAGACCATTTGCCCATGCCTTAAGAACTCAAGAAGGACAAAATGGTATTTTCCCTCTCCATTAGTGGCTGCCGAAAATTCATGAACAAGGGTCAAAGGATTGGTCAAAGCCTTGGTTGCATTATTGGTCCATGCCACATGTCACCCATTGGAGGCCTTAAGCATTTATTACCCATCTAATCCCATCTTATCAATTTGGAGCTCAATTATATGTGTGAGACAATGTTATTGAAGACCTCATCTGCTGTGTATACCCCTCCCACACGTTCACCTCTTTTTCCTCTCCATTTGGCCTCAATAGAAAACTTCCCAGAAAGTCAGGTTTCTACCCTCCCGTTCGGTCCGTACGAGCGGCCTCTCCCGACGTTGCATCGCCGTCGTCGATTACCACAGGTTATATCAGGATGTCCTTGACATTTTTCCATTAGTTTCATTATTTTTAGAGGTCTGGTTGATTTTTGGTGATTTTTGGTAAAAAGGCGGACGGATTTTGAGCTAGCTGAGGAGAAGTGTTGGTTCTAGCTCTTAGAAATTCCAAATGACCTCAAATATTTTAGGAGAGCTTCATAACATCTAGTACTATATTCATATTGTTTATGGCTACAAATAGATGGTTTTAGAATGAGATTTTATGGCTGATTTGAGGTGGTCTTTACATAACAGATTCTGCCCCCTCCGACCGGTAGAGGATCCGTGAGCTTTTGAGGTCCGCCGAGGTGTCACCTTGCCCCGAAACTTGTTGGTAAGACACCCTAAGACATGATATTACATGTTAGCAAAGGATAGATGAGTTATATTGGAGTTTTGATGGTCGGTTTATATGGAAACTTGTTGGAACAGAATCTGCCCGGCACTGAACAGTGTAGGATTCGAAGTTTGTTGCGATTCTTGGAGGAGTTTATTGGCTTATTTAGCTTGGTAAGTTGATTCTAAGCCTTTGTTAGGATGTTTGTTTACTAAAGGGTAGATCTTTGGTGAAATTGAAAGGATTTTAAAGGTGATTTTGGTGAGAAAAACATGAGAGACCCGAGAGGTGTCCAAATCCCGTTTTCTGCGCACACCGATTTTAAAACGGCCCGTTCTAATTCATCCGATGTCCAAATTGAGCACCGTTTTCGTCCACACGACCACAAGATATTGAAGTTTAGTACCATGAAATTAGTTTTCCCAAAAATTCAGTAGAAATATTTCAGTTTTATGAGAATGAACCTGGTCATGGTGGGTAGTCATGTGGATTGGGATCATTGATGACTTTTCTTGATTGAATGTTCCTTAAACATGCCTAGGGAGTGTCTAGTTGATGCTGTGATTGTTTGATGATGAAATGCTATGTGAGAAAATGGGCATGTGATGATTAATTGGGATTCAATCGAGGGCTTTAATGCTCGGTATCGCAATTGGTGTCGGATGATGCATGGTGTAACGACATGCATGTGTATGATGGCCGAATGGCTTGTTTTAAATGTTGAACCTGATGTGCTTAAATGCGTGCCTTGAGTGGCGATGGCATGATTTTGCTTGTGATTGTGAAATTGAGATTAATGAAAAGGTTCACAATGATGTTTTATGGCCAATGCATTGAGCCGGGGAGGGAGTTACTCCCATTGACCTGACGAGGTCGTGCGGCTAGAGAGTCCTACCTTGACCGAATCATCTCGAAGGCTGTAAGAATCGAGAGTCAGGTAGTGACCGAATCATTTCTAGGTCCGGACGCGAGAGTCCTATTGTCGACCGAATCATCTCAATGGCGCGGAGTGTCGAGAGTCGTTATAAAGACCGAATCATCTCGCAGCGAGAGTCATGATGACCGAATCATCTCGATAAGACGTCGAGAGTCATATGATTGACCGAATCATCTCGCGGCCCAAGTGGGGCGGCCCTTGATGGGCGTAAAGAAGATAAAAGACCGAAACATGATTCTTGATATGTTTCCGAGTCTGTATGCTTGAATTGGCTAGAATGCCTGGGATTCTAGAGTGCATGGAATGTTTATTATGCATGTATGGCTTGAGAAACTCATATTGAAAAGTGAAAGTATGAAAGAAATGAAACTGGTGCCTGATATGCCTGAGTTGCTTTATTATTCCAATTGCTTGAGTGTCATGTGCGAAAATCATTTTGCCCAAAACTTGCATATTTTCAAACGTGCCTGGCGGTACTAATAGTCTAGCTTAGGGTTAGGGTTTACTTACTGAGATTATTACCTCACCCCGTCGTGGGACCAATATTTCATACCTAAAGCCTTGAAGGAAGCCTCGGAGGTGACGAAGAAGGGAAGGGAGAAGATGAAGACGTGTCTGTCTAGTTTGTGGATTTCTTTTTGAAGTTCTTCTTTTGTGGTCCAATAGTGCCTTCCTCTTAACCCTTCTGTCTTTTGATGTACTAGATCTTTTAACTAGGAGACGCTGTGTGTTGTTTTTAATTCCTATGTCGTCTTATGTTGTGATGCCTCTGATTGTTTGAGTTGTGATGAATGGCTAGCTATGATTATTGGGGTGGTGAGTAGCCTGGAGTTGTTAGACTTAAGTGAGTGACTTAGGTCTCTAATTCCTGAGTGGAATTGTAGTGGTCCATGTGTTGTGAAAACTAGCGAGATGAGCTACCGAGGTAGAAACACTTGAGGAGCGTCTAGCTCGAGAGCACCAATGGCCGAGGATCCAAGACTTGATGGAGTCTTGAGGGCGCTAGAGTAAATTGGAGAGTTAATGGGAAAGGAAGCTCAAGATCGAGCCGCAGCGGCCCTTCGACAGGCCGAAGATAGAGCAGAGATAATAGCTCAAGCTGCTGAAGCTGCAGTGACAGCTGTGAACCTAGTGAATGAAAATAATGGCCAAGGAATTGGAGGTGGTAATGTGCAAGGCCCTGAGAATCGCGCTATGGGACAGTTGATGGAGCAATTTTTGAAGCTAAAACCATCGTGGTTTGATGGCAGAGGAGACCCTGAGTTAGCTCCTAGATGGATTGAAGAGCTGGAGAAAGCATTTACAGTTTTAGGGTGCACTGAAGCTGAGAAGGTGACCCTAGCGGCTTACCAGCTCCAAGGAACTGCGAATGATTGGTGGAAGGCCACCAAGGGAATGGTTTTTCCTGAAGGGACTGAACCGACGTGGGCACCTTTTGCTGAGACTTTTAATGTGAAATATTTCTCTGAAGCTGCCCAAGAACAGAAGTTGGCAGTTTCAGAATCTTCGCCAGAATCAAATGACCGTTGATCAATATGAGGCGGAATTTGCAAGGTTATCGAAGTATGCACCAAGGATGGAGGAGAATCCGTGGGATCGGGCGAGAAGGTTCCGAGATGGATTGAGGCCCGATATTCGCAGCCAGATGATCTCAATGAACTTGAGGGATTATAATGAGATCTATACCAGGAGCCAGATGATTGAAAGAGATATGAGGAATAGAGGAATTTCCTCAGGACCGCGGTTTAATCCAGTCAGAGACAATCGAAATTTGGGCAAAGGTCCTATGGTGAACAATATGAGGTTTGTTCCCCCAATTAAGAGGAATATCGTGAAACCTGCTCGCCAGAACAACTGGAGTTGTCGCCTCTGTGGGCGAAGGCATAGAAGTGGACCATGTCCAAGGCAAATGGGAGGATGTTTCAAATGTGGCAAGATGGGCCATAGGGCAAAGGAATGTGGACAACAAAATGCTGGTCCTCAGTATCAACCGCCACGAGCTCAACAAGGACCACAAGCTGGAGCTGCCCTACAGGCCAATCAAAATAGGCCGCCGGCTCAAGGAAGGGTGTATGCCGTAGCTCGCAGGGAGGCGAAGGAGACGCCTGGCGTGGTCACGGGTAAGATCTCTCTCTGTGATCATGCTGCTTATGCCTTGTTTGACCTTGGAGCGTCGCATTCGTTTGTATTTGCCCAGTTTGCTGATTTGACTGAAATGAAATTGGAACCGCTGGATGTTATCTTGCATGTGACAACACCCTTAATGGATAGAGTGCTTGTTTCACTAGGATGCCGAAATTGTAAGATAGTTATCAGAGGTAATGAAAGACAAATAGACTTGGATGTGTTGCCCATGTTTGAATTTGATGTCATTATTAGAATGGACTGGCTGAGTAAACAAGGGGCTGTAATGGATTGTGGTAGTAGGGTAATTCGATTTCATCCTGTCAATCGCCCTAGTTTCGAGTTTGTGGGGAGCCGAGGAGGAATCTCGATTCCTTTGGTTTCGTCACTAGAGGTGACTAAGTTAATGAATGAAGGGTGTAAGGCTTACTTAGCCATTGTGGTGGATACGACGATTGAAGAGCCTAAGTTGGAGGAAATAGCAGTAGTATGTGAATTCTCTGATGTGTTTCCGCAAGAGTTGCCTAGTTTACCACCTGAAAGAGAAGTGGAGTTCTCGATTGAATTAGCCCCTGGCACGGAACCAATTTCGAAAGCACCATATAGGATGTCTTTGTCGGAATTAAAGGAACTAAAGGTACAGATGCAAGAATTACTGGACAAGGGATTTATTCGTCCAAGTGCATCGTCGTGGGGTGCACCTGTGTTGTTTGTGAAGAAAAAGGATGGGTCATTACGTCTGTGCATTGACTATAGGCAACTGAATCAAGTTACTATTAAGAACAAGTATCCATTACCAAGGATAGATGACTTGTTTGATCAGTTGCAAGGAGCGTCCGTGTTCTCTAAGATTGACTTAAGGACCGGTTATCATCAATTGAGGATCAAAAAGGAGGATATATCGAAAACGACTTTTAGGACGAGGTATGGACATTACGAGTTTACTGTCATGCCGTTTGGGTTGACTAACGCCCCAGCTGCATTTATGGATTTGATGCATCGAGTATTCAAAGAGTATCTAGATCAATTTGTTATCGTCTTCATTGATGATATTTTGATTTACTCAAGGTGCAATGAGGATCAATGAACGACATTTGCAGATTGTCTTACAGACCTTAAGGGAACACTCACTCTATGCTAAATTTAGTAAGTGCGAGTTCTGGTTGAATAAGGTTGCATTTCTTGGTCATGTAGTATCTGAAGAAGGAATCTCTGTGGATCCTTCGAAGATCGAGGCAGTTATGAATTGGCCTAGACCTACAACAGTAACGGAAGTCCGAAGTTTTCTGGGATTACCAGGTTACTATAGACGCTTTGTAGAGAAGTTCTCATCTATAGCTACTCTGTTAACAAGGTTGACTAAGAAAGATACACGGTTTGAATGGATAGATAAATGCGAAAGGAGTTTTCAGGAACTTAAGCGAAGGTTGACGACTGCACCGATACTGACAATTCCGTCTGGTCCTGGAGGATATGAGATTTATAGTGATGCGTCGTTGAAAGGACTAGGATGCGTCCTAATGCAACATGGGAAAGTAGTGGCATATGCGTCGCGTCAGTTAAGACCTCATGAGATGAACTACCCGACACACTATTTGGAATTGGCCACAATTGTTTTTGCGTTAAAGATTTGGAGACATTATTTGTGTGGTGAGAAGTTCCAGATCTATACGGATCACCAGAGCCTAAAGTATTTGTTTTCTCAAAAGGAATTAAATATGAGGCAACGTAGGTGGATGGAATTGCTTAAAGATTATGACTGTGATATTCTATATCACCCTGGAAAGGCTAATAGGGTAGCAGATGCCCTTAGTCGAAAGTTGAGCATTGCGCATCTGTTGGTCAAGGGATGGTCTGTACTGGAAAGATTGAGAGATTCAGAGTTTAAGTTGGAAGTTCGCCGATTGTCAAGTTTGATGGCAACTTTAAGAGTCGAACCGGAAATACAAGAGAGGATTAAGGCATTGCAATCCACGGACCCTGATATACAGAAAATCTTGGAAATGGATGTGGACAAGAGGAAGTCTGACTTCCAAGTATCTGAAGATGAAACATTGAAGTTCCGAGGACGACTATGTGTACCCAATGACGAGGAACTTAAGGAAAAGATTTTGTCTGAATCTCACAGGAGTAATTATAGTATTCATTCGGGTAGCACAAAGATGTACCAAAACTTATGTCAACATTATTGGTGGAATGGGATGAAAGTGGACGTGGCTAAGCACGTAGCTAAGTGTCTGACGTGTCAGCAAGTGAAAGCGCAGCATTGTAAACCTGGTGGTATGCTTCAACCTTTGGAAATTCCCGAATGGAAGTGGGAACATATCACCATAGATTTTATCATGGGCTTACCAAGGAGTCAAAGAGGTCACGATTCAATTTGGGTGATAGTGGACAGATTGACCAAGTCCGCTCATTTCCTGCCTGTGCGAAAGGATTTCGCGATGGAGAGATATGCTGATTTGTATATGCGACACGTAGTGCGACTTCATGGAGTGCCTGTGACAATAACGTTAGATAGAGATCCTAAGTTTACTGCGAATTTCTGGAAGAGTCTACAGGATGCCATGGGAACGAAATTGCAGTTTAGTACGGCATATCATCCACAGACCGATGGACAATCTGAGAGAACGATTCAGACGTTAGAGGATATGCTGCGAGCATGTGTTATTGATTTTAAAGGTGGATGGGAGGAGAAACTGCACTTGGTGGAATTTGCATATAATAATAGCTATCAGCAGAGTATCGGAATGGCACCGTTCGAAGCGCTATATGGTAGAGCGTGTAGGACTCCGATATGCTGCGATGAAGTTGGTGAGAGGAGTATGACAGGCCCAGAATTGGTGGAGCAATCAGTTGAGGCTGTTAAGATCATTCGAGAAAGGCTTAAGACGGCCCAGAGTCGCCAGAAAAGCTATGCGGATAAGCGACGAAGGCATTTGGAATTTCAAGTGGGTGACCATGTCTTTCTCAAAGTGTCACCTATGCGAGGATTATCTCGATTTGGAAAGAAGGGAAAGCTGAGTCCAAGGTACGTAGGTCCATTTGAGATATTAGAAAAGATTGGGACTTTAGCTTATCGTCTTGCCTTGCCGCCAAGCTTATCGCAAGTTCATAATGTGTTTCATGTGTCGATGCTGAGGAAATATGAACCGGACCCGACTCATGTACTGGATCATGAAGTCATCGATGTGGACGATAAGATATCGTATGTGGAAAGGCCAATACGAGTTGAAGATCAAAAGGAGCAAGTCTTGCGGAACAAGACGATTCCACTCATCAAGGTGATCTGGGAACACCATGGAACGGAAGGCGCTACCTGGGAAAGCGAAGAAGCGATGAGGAGCCAGTACCCCCATTTATTTGAATAGATCTGGGTTATTCCAAATTTCGAGGACGAAATTTTTGTAAGGGGGGAAGAATTGTGACATTATGAATTTTCTGCCATTTTGAGGCTGTTGAATGTGAATGTACCTTACGATGTATTTCATTTTTGTCTCGCTCAGATCTGATCAATCTTGAGTAAACTGACCAAAAGGGAAAGGCTAACGCATAACAAGGTACGTGGACCTAGGAAACTCGAAAAAGGAAGTGACGCTTTGACCATAAGGATTGTCGAGGGAACATTTAGAGCCAATGAGGCCGATCAGATAATAATTAAGGAATACAATGCTAGCGTTATACGATTGGATCGCGGGTGAAGCCGCTTAACCAATGTATAATTTGCAAATTTTCCTAAATCGAACTTTGACGATCGAAGCCGTCGGAACTAGCGATGAACCCTCGCAATTACATGACAACCAAAGCAGTCATAACTTGAGTTATCCTCAGTGTAATGAGAATCACAGAGTCGATACGCGTAGTGTTTGCAAAAGCCGCCCGTTAGTTCGAGACAAACTGGAATTTCGATCGGCGGACAAATGATCATGAAATGGAAGCTCAAAATTGGCAATTTGAAATAGAGAATTCCAATTCTGAGTAGGAATTTGACAATGTCTCGCCCAATTGATAATTTCGAATTGGAAAAGTGAAGTTTAGACTGAAAGTGCGAAATGACCGTTTTGCCCCTAGACCATTTGCCCATGCCTTAAGAACTCAAGAAGGACAAAATGGATATTTTCCCTCTCCATTAGTGGCTGCCGAAAATTCATGAACAAGGGTCAAAGGATTGGTCAAAGCCTTGGTTGCATTATTGGTCCATGCCACATGTCACCCATTGGAGGCCTTAAGCATTTATTACCCATCTAATCCCATCTTATCAATTTGGAGCTCAATTATATGTGTGAGACAATGTTATTGAAGACCTCATCTGCTGTGTATACCCCTCCCACACGTTCACCTCTTTTTCCTCTCCATTTGGCCTCAACAGAAAACTTCCCAGAAAGTCAGGTTTCTGACCTCCCATTCGGTCCGTACGAGCGGCCTCTCCCGACGTTGCATCGCCGCCGCCGATTACCACACGTTATATCAGGATGTCTTTGACATTTTTCCATTGGTTTCATGATTTTTGGAGGTCTGGTTGATTTATGGTGATTTTTGGAAAAAAGGCGGACGGATTCTGAGCTAGCTGAGGAGAAGTGTTGGTTCTAGCTCTTAGAAATTCCAAATGACCTCAAATATTTTAGGAAAGCTTCATAACATCTAGTACTATATTCATATGGTTTATGGCTACAAATATATGGTTTTAGAATGATATTTTATGGCTGATTGGAGGTGGTCTTTACCGAACAGATTCTGCCTCCTCCGACCGGTAGAGGATCCGTGAGCTTTTGAGGTCCGCCGAGGTGTCACCTTGCGCCGAAACTTGTTGGTAAGACACCCTAAGACATGATATTACATGTTAGAAAAGGATAGATGAGTTATATTGGAGTTTTGATGCTCGGTTTATATGGAAACTTGTTGGAACAGAATCTGCCCGGCACTGAACAGTGTAGGATTCGAAGTTTGTTGCGGTTCTTGGAGGAGTTTATTGGCTTATTTAGCTTGGTAAGTTGATTCTAAGCCTTTGTTAGGATGTTGGGTTACTAAAGGGTAGATCTTTGGTGAAATTGAAAGGATTTTAAAGGTGGTTTTGGTGAGAAAAACGTGAGAGACCCGAGAGGTGTCCAAATCCCGTTTTCTGCGCACACCGATTTTAAAACGGCCCGTTCTAATTCATCCGATATCCAAATTGAGCACCGTTTTCGTCCACACGACTACAAGATATTGAAGTTTAGTACCATGAAATTATTTTTCCCAAAAAGTCAGTAGAAATATTTCAGTTTTCATGAGAATGAACCTGGTCATGGTGGGTAGTCATGTGGATTGGGGTCATTGATGACTTTTCTTGATTGAATGTTCCTTAAACTTGCCTAGGGAGTGTCTAGTTGATGCTGTGATTGTTTGATGATGAAATGCTATGTGAGAAAATGGGCATGTGATGATTAATTGGGATTCAATCGAGGGCTTTAATGCTCGGTATCGCAATTGGTGTCGGATGATGCATGGTGTAACGATATGCGTGCGTATGATGGCCGAATGGCTTGTTTTAAATGGTGAACCTGATGTGCTTAAATGCGTGCCTTGAGTGGCGATGTCATGATTTTGCTTGTGATTGTGAAATTGAGATTAATGAAAAGGTTCACAATGATGTTTTATGGCCAATGCATTGAGCCGGGGAGGGAGTTACTCCCATTGACCTGACGAGGTCGTGCGGCTAGAGAGTCCTACCTTGACCGAATCATCTCGAAGGCTGTAAGAATCGAGAGTCAGGTAGTGACCGAATCATCTCTAGGTCCGGACGCGAGAGTCCTATTGTCGACCGAATCATCTCGATGGCGCGGAGTGTCGAGAGTCGCTATAGAGACCGAATCATCTCGCAGCGAGAGTCATGATGACCGAATCATCTCGATAAGACGTCGAGAGTCATATGATTGACCGAATCATCTCGCGGCCCAAGTGGGGCGGCCCTTGATGGGCGTAAAGAAGATAAAAGACTGAAACATGATTCTTGATATGTTTCCGAGTCTGTATGCTTGAATTGGCTGGAATGCCTAGGATGCCTAGAATGCATGGAATGTTTATTATGCCTGTATGGCTTGAGAAACTCATATTGAAAAGTGAAAGTATGAAAGAAATGAAACTGGTGCCTGATATGCCTGAGTTGCTTTATTATGCCAATTGCTTGAGTGTCATGTGTGAAAATCATTTTCCCCAAAACTTGCATATTTTCAAACGGGCCTGGCGGTACTAATAGTCTAGCTTAGGGTTAGGGTTTACTTACTGAGATTATTGCCTCACCCCGTCGTGGGACCAACATTTCATACCTAAAGCCTTGAAGGAAGCCTCTGAGGTGATGAAGAAGGGAAGAGAGAAGATGAAGACGTGTTTGTCTAGTTTGTGGATTTCTTTTTGAAGTTCTTCTTTTGTGGTCCCATAGTGCCTTCCTCTTAACCCTTATGTCTTTTGATGTACTAGATCTTTTAACTGGGAGACGCTGTATGTTGTTTTTAAATCCTATGTCGCCTTATGTCTTTTCTTTTATGTCTGGGGTTTTGTTTCGCTCCCGCATGCGTTTTTTACATCGCGCTCCACGAGTAAAGCCGTTGGATCCTGGGTTGTCTTATTTAGATTGACGGCTGTGTGGGATGTTGGCGTGCCCGCCGGGGTCGATGCGTGACAGATTGTAACATCCCCATCCCTAGAGTCCCACATGGCTTAAGAAGGAGACCTTGGGCTAGTATATAAGCCTTGGGCCCTTTGTAAACTTGCAAGACGCGTTTTTCGGGCTGAGTGCTTAGAAAGCAAAACCGTGCGAGTCGCAAAGCCCAAAGCGAACAATATCTTGCAAAGTGGTGCAGCGGTGCGCGGTGGGCCTAAGCCGTTACGGTTGGTATCAGAGCCGACCCCCGACCGCATGTGTGGACTCCCGTAGCTGGGTAGCGATAGCGGCGGAGTCCGCGAGCCCGTGAGCCACAGTGCAGTATGGGCACAACGGGGACATTGTGTCTGAAAGGGGGAGATTGTAACATCCCCATCCCTAGAGTTCCACATGGCTTAGGGAGGAGACCGTCGGCTAGTATATAAGCCTTGGGCCCTTTGTAAACTTGCAAGACGCGTTTTCCGGGCTGAGTGCTCAGAAAGCAAAATCGTACGGGTTGCAAAGCCCAAAACGAACAATATCTTGCAAAGTGGCGCAGCGGTGCGCGGTGGGCCCAGGCCGTTACACGGGCAGTCCTTCACTTGATGACCTAACTGGCCACAACCAAAACAGGCACCACTTCGAAAAGGGCAAGGACCAGGCCCATGCCTCTGGCGGCACAAATTGCACCACTCATTCTGACGAAACACTGGCCTTTTGATCGCCCCTCGACGATTGGGTGGAATGTGACTCTTGTTGCTAAACATGGGCTTCTTCCCTTGTCTCCTGTCAAAACTATTCGGGGGCGTAAATCGCGATCCGAATGCGGCGAACTTCTCTGCCAGATGTCGTTCCACCATCTGGGCTCTCTCATAGATGTCGTTGTAATCCTTCAGATAGAGAGGTACTAACCAGCTCTGAATCTCAAACTTCAGTCCGTCCATAAACCTCCTCGTCTTATCCTCAGGCTTGGCCACCATTCTCAGTGCATACTTAGAAAGTTCGGCGAACTTGGCTTCATATTGGTCTATGGTTAGTTGGTTCTGGCACAGGCGTTGGAGCTCATCCATCTTCTATTTTCTCGCAGTATGTGAAAAGTACTTGTCATTAAAAGCTCTCACAAAGGCACCTCACGTTTGGGCCGTACCCTCAAAAAAGATTTTGTCCTTTGAGGCTCTCCTCTAAAAGCTCGCATTCCCTTGCAATCGATAGACAGCAAGAATGATTATTTCCTCCTCGGTACACCTCAAAAGAACAAACGCCTTTTCTAACTCCTCGATCCACAAGGTTGCAGCTTTGGGATCTCCGCTTCCAGTAAACTTAGACGGCTACATCTTAAGGAACCACTCTATTAACCACTGGGCCTGACGCCCTTCATTCACTTCCCTAGCAAGAGGGTTCACAGGTTGAGCTCCAGCAACGGCAACAGCGTTCATATCCATAACCTGATGTCCCATGAGATCCCCAATAGTTCCAAGTGCCGGCATAACTTGAGCCATCGTCGGCTCTTATCCAGCTGGTTCAATAGTTGCGGGTGCTCTACCATCACCCACAATCTCATCGATCAGTCTGAAAGGTCTCGCTCGCGGAGCTCGAGGCGCTCTCTTACCGCGTCTACTCATTTTGCAGGAATGATACGGAGTCCTGCTTACCCCATAGCAAAACGCGGTCAGAAGGCAACCCAAAATACTTAAGGCATAACTAGCAATCGTAAGCATAAAGTTCATAAATCTACTAACTATCCCATTTCCCAATGCTCCTTATTATTCCAAGCTAATGACCAGACGAATTGGGCTAACTTGGCTCTGATACCACCTTGGCCAGGGATGTCACGACCGGACTCTCGAGCTCGCGACATCCCTCGCCAAATCGCCACTAGGTCACGAAAGACAGCGTCCCAGGCGGCTATCGACCTACGAATATATTGCGCATGCAGAACGTGCCTAACTTCCAATACAACAAGATCAGCATGGGATAGAGAAGCAGGACAACCAGGCAAACAAAACACAAGCACTAAACAAATGAGAATAGATGATCCATGACCTTACAGAGCTACCAGCTAACATATACAACCCCATACTTCGGGGCGGCCCTCTAAGACTCTCAAAAAGATGCATGAGTCGGTTAAGGTCAACTCTCATCTACTCCAAAATGGTACTCCCACAAAAGATCCTTCCCACGGCTCCTAAAAGATCACAACTAAGGCCAGTGATCGTAATAGTCCAGCGGAGGAGCCGGGTCTTTGGGGTTGTCAACAGAACTCTGACTCAAATGTACAGAGGGGGTTACAGACTGCTCGGGCTGTGTGCCGGGCTCGGGATCCACTACCTCCCCGTCAGGCGTATCGATGTCCATCGGGTCCCAGGCTGAGGCGTTAGCGACCCCTTGAATAAGAGACCCCTCAAACCCACGAATCGGACTATAGAGATCCATCCCGTCACGAAAATACCAGGCCTTGAAGAGATGCGCCACTAGAAGCGGCATCCCTTCATCAACCCATAAGGTCGTGACGTGACGTGACGTTACCAGACCTGATCTGTACCTAGCACCGGATGAGGCGTGATATCGTGAGACGTATGGGTAGGGGTACCGAATTGCACGGGCCTCTCCATTACTTCGGACCTGAAATATTAACCCACGATGGGGTAAGAAATAAATCTCAATGAATCAAGCTTAAGCTCGGTTAGGACACTGATTCGCCAAGATTATTCTAAGCACTACAATCATCGCACATCATAAGCACATATATCAATAAGACATAGTCACCAAATAATAAATAACCAATCAAGGCATCACCCAAATCCATTTATTCACGATGACCCACGCGACTGGCGTGATTCACTTTCACAACTAACGCAATCCATCACCTCAGTGCAATCTAGCATTCTTCCGGAAAGACCATGCTACGTCCCATTTTTCCCTCTCAGCGACGACTCCTACAAGCGGTGTATCCAGTGCACCCAGCACGGCACCAGTAGATAGGCATCCCTAAACGGGGCATCGGTCCGTCACAAGCTGCCACCGGCATCTGATAATTCCTTAAGACCATACGACTGGCACAAGGCATGAATTATCGTGCTTCTGGCAAGTCGTACAATTCCATACAATAGGTATGATAAGTGTACGAATAGTACAAAACGAACTTGCCAGGTAATCGTAACATGTCACTTATATGACCACACAATTCTCACTTGGCAATCAATCTATTAATTATCTTCGCTTAATGTCAAACATTCATACAGACATGCTAATAGCTCGGCCCACGGCCAATCAAGGTACTCAATCACGAGCGACCAATTCAACAGGCAATATCAAGCTCAATTCGTGCCAAGACTTTTATTAATCAAATTGATTAAACACACCAATAGCTCGCTCGTCTCTAACATGTCGCTCATTCGTAACCGAACCACAAATCAGCGAACTATCAATCAACCAATCAAATACTATTTTACCACGATTAGCTACAGATAATTAAATCACTTCGATTAACCTAGTCGATCGTCCATTTAACCTAACCCACATTTTTATTTATACCGACCCCGATCGTGTACCTAAATTCCATAACCATCTAATCCTAGGCGCAATTAACGCCCTAACCAAGGGTTAGGGTCAACTCACTGAGTGAGTTAGCTCGGGCGGTCTCGACGATCGACGGCTGCGAACTCGGCGATAGCGATGGCGACGGCGGTTCTCGGCGAACCAAAGGGTTAACCACGCGGCGACTCGTACCAAAACTTCGGGGACACACGGGAAGGTCCGGCGAGGTCGCCGGGACAGGTGGCTGGCGACGGAGCTCCGGTGAACGATGGCCGGCAGCTAAAACAGAATCGGCACAGTGAGCAAAACAGGGCAAACAAGCTATTCTAGGGTGGTTCTTGGTCTCTCGGGCCGCACCAAGGCCGGCCAAGGGTGGGGGACTCACCTAGGGGTTGGAGGAAGTCGGTTGGGATTGGTGGAAGGGGGCGGAAGGCGGCCAATGGCGGCGAACCAGCGGCGAACAGAACCGGTGAAAAATAGTGGAACTCGCGGTCGAAAACAGGAGAGGGTTTCAGGGCTTCCCACGAGCTCCATCGGCGACGACGGTCTTCCACGAGCTGGGGATGACACGAGGGGAGTCTAAGGAGGTGATTGGAGGTGGTGGCAAACAGCGGAAGCGTCAGAAACGGCCGGGGTCGAAGAAAAACCAAACCGGCCTCAAAATAGAGCACCAGAGGTTTTGTGACTGACCATGGCGGCTCCGGCGAACAACGGCCGGTGGGGTCGGTTCGGGGTGGTCGAGGGGAGGCTGGTGGTCAGTCGTGAGGTAGTGGTCGGGTCCGGCGACGCCACAAACGGTCGGGAAAGGAGCTAGAAGTGCTCGGGTAGCAGGGGCCGAAATAGAGCACTTCTTCCCGAGCTGCTCCCATGGCTGTCCGGCGGTCGACAGTGGTTGGGATCGGCTCAAGACGACGGCAGGAGGTGACTGGGGGTCAAATTGCTATATAGAACATGGGATAGTACAAAAACAGCTTCAACCACAAGCTATCCATTTCCTCTAATAATTCTATAATTCCTCCGTCCCTCACAGATAGCTATAGCAATCATTCTATATCAATGTAGACAGAATTATTATGATTTATTTTATTAGTTATTTTATTATTCATTATCATGTGTGGAAATACCCACCGTATTACTATGTGCCCTCTTTATTATTATAAATATGAGAGCATGCTAACCTAGAGGGTTAGACGATTCATTCATATCATTCTCCTCTTTTCTTCTTCTTCGGACATGGTATCAGAGCCAACCCTAGCCGATCCAATCTAAACCCTATCCAACACCCATCATCAACGCCATCACCATCACCATCACCACCACCACCATCTAGCAATTGGTTCTCTCTTTCTCGGCCACGTCCTAGGCTCTCGGCCAGATTGGCTGGCCACGTCCCAGGTCTCTCGGCCATCTTGACCGGCCACGTCCCAGGTCTCTCAGCCAGCTTAGCCGGCCACGTCCCAAGGCTCGCGGCCAACTTGGCCGGCCATGGCCCAGAGCTCTCAACACGCCAATGGTCTCTCTCGGCCACCTCCTAAGCTCTCAACACGCTTGGCCGGACATGTCCTAAGTCGTTCGGATTTGATTTACATGTCGAGGTCTGATTAGATCTAATTAGATCCATGAAACGGTGGAGCTTGTGATTTTCTGATTAATCTAGTTTCTAGATTAAGTATTCGTCATGAGTAATACAGACACTCAAATAGATGCTGCCAAATCCGGTGAGACTGGATCAACCATGAATAGATCTGGTGTGATTGAAGCTGATGTGATGCAATCACAAGCTCCAAACTTTATATCTACTTCATCTAAGCTCGTCGAACGTGTTTTGACGGGACAGTCTACGTACACACTTTGGAAGAAGAATGTCTTCAAGAATTTGCATGGACAGCGGCTATCTCATCATCTTACCCAGCTTCCTCCGAGCGAGGATGATCCAACTTATGATGAATGGTACACTGTTGATTGTCGTATTTATAGTCAATTGTTGAATGCTATGGATATTTCTGTTCAAACTGTTGTTAGCAATACTAATATTGTTAAGGAGTTATGTGATACTTTGGCAGATTTATACTCCTCTCTGAATGATTTTTCGCTACTTTATGATGTCGTTTATGGGTTATTGAAGCCGGCTCCTGCTAATCGGCCTCTGAACGGATATTACGAGGAATTTAAATCCTTTGCTGTTGAGTTTGATCGGTTAGTCCCGTTTACATCTAATCGGGCTACTTTTCAAGAACAACGAAATCAGTTTCTGGTCACCTGCTATCTTAATAGACTGGGAGCTCAGTTTGATACTGCTCGATCACAAATTCTTTCAGATGCTCGAGTACCTTCTCTTGGATAAGTTCATCGCCGTGTTCTTCGTACCGAAAGTCGTGAGGAAGTTAGATCTGGCCCATCAGAAGTTGGTGAACAGGCTGCTGCTCTGTATATGAATAGAGGAGGTGGCCGTGGTGGCGGAGGCCGTGACCGAGGGGGAGGTCGTGGTAGCATTGCTGGTCGTGGTCAGGAGACTCGTACTTGCAATTACTGTGGTATTGTTGGACATCTTCGCAGCTATTGCCGGAAGTTACAAGCTGTACAGGCAGCTTCTGGTTCACAGACCATACCTGCTCATGTTGCATATGATATTGTGCCTATGGACCAGAAAGTTATCACAATGAGTCCAGAGGAGTATACTCGCTACTTGGAGTTTCAGACCTTAGGGAGTGGAACTACATCTGCCTCTATTGCGAAACTACATCAATCATCTGATTATTCCTCTACCTCAGCATGTGCAGCTCTTCCTTCCGCTGATTGGATTATTGATTCTGGTGCAGGTGCTCACATGACGGGTAATAGAGATATTCTTACTGCATATAAGTCCCCGTCTCCGTTACGCCATATTACTATTGCGAATGGGTCATCCGTGACCGTTCAGGGACACGGAGCTGCACGACCTTCCAACGAGATCTCCTTATCTTCTATTTTATATACTCCTGGCATGCCATTTAATTTGTTGTCTGTTGGTCGTATCACAAGGGATTTGAATTGCTCCGTTACTTTCTATCCTGATTATTGTGTTCTGCAGGATCTCTCGACGTGGAAGACTATCAGTAAGGGAAGCGTCAATGGTGGGATCTACCAGCTGGATGGTACTTCCATTCCAGCTGCACTAGTGAAAAAGACTGATGTTTTAGACATTCACTATCGTCTAGGCCATCCCTCTTTGTCTATGTTGCAGTCATTATTTCCTCGTTTTCGTTCGGTGTCTACAATAAATTGTGAGTCATGTCAGCTTGCAAAGCATAGTCGTGTTTCTTTACCACTAAGTGTATCTCAACGAGCAACTGCTCTATTTGCCTTGGTCCATTCTGATGTGTGGGGACCTAGTCCTATTGTGTCAGCTTTTGGTTATTGTTACTACGTTCTCTTTGTCGATGATTTCACAAGAATGTCATTTGTTTACTTAATAAAAGAATGTTCTGAGTTATTTTCTGTGTTTCGTGAGTTTTATTCTTCTGTCTCTACTCAATTTCATCATAATATCCAAACTTTACAATCTGATCGTGGAGGGGAATATATATCGGATCAACTCCATCAATTTCTTCGTTCTCATGGCATTCACCATCGTCTTTCATGTACTCGCACACCTCAACAGAATGGTGTTGCTGAGCAGAAGAATCGCCATCTTATGGATACTACTCGTGCTCTTCTTATACATACGCATGTTCCACAG
Source organism: Rhodomyrtus psidioides (assembly GCA_021437785.1). NCBI lineage: Eukaryota > Viridiplantae > Streptophyta > Magnoliopsida > Myrtales > Myrtaceae > Rhodomyrtus > Rhodomyrtus psidioides. The sequence goes on along the minus strand of JAILYB010000062.1, from coordinate 3,606,315 downwards.
AAATTTTGGGGGGATGCTGTCCTTACAGCATGTTATATCATTAATCGCATGCATCTTTCTTCTCTTGGGGGCAATACACCTCATGGGCTCATCTTTCCTGAACGCAGTCCCTTTCCTCTTTCTCCTAAAGTGTTTGGGTGTACTTGTTTTGTCCATGATGATCGTCCAAGTGTATCAAAACTAGATCCTCGTGCACTCAAATGCGTTTTTCTTGGTTACTCACGAGTGTCAAAGGGTTATCGTTGCTATTCTCCTACCTTAGGAAGAATGCTCACCTCTCGTCATGTTACCTTTATAGAGTCTCAACCTTTCTTTTCTGCATGTGGCTCTAGTTCATCTTATCCAATCCCGCAATTGTCTGAATCTACATCTTCTGACCCTGTCCTTGTTTATTCTCCACCAACGGTCTCTCATCCAATTATCTCTCCTGCATCTTCACTAGACAATGCCCCCATTGACAATTCTCTTTCTGTGCCAGTCTCTCCCGTGGAGGATCCTCCTGCTGAGATAGTCTCTCCTGTTACTGACCCATTTGAGACTGATACTACTGAGTAACCTATTGCTCTTCGTAAGAGCTACCGTGCCTGCAGGGATCGCCCTCTTTATACACATTCCTATAAAGGTTTATTAGTAAGTTTGTCGGCTTTTGTGGCCAATATCGATGCTATTTGTCTACCTTCTTCGGTTTCCGAGGCTCTTCAGCATGCAGGTTGGCGCTTAGCCATGGAGGAGGAAATGAGCGCCCTCCAATGCAATCAGACTTGGTCCTTGGTTAATCTTCCTTCTGGTGCTCAGGTTATTGGTTGTCATTGGGTGTTTGCCGTGAAGGTCAATCCTGATGGAACTGTTGCTCGTCTGAAAGCTCGGTTGGTTGCTAAGGGTTGTGCTCAAACTCATGGTCTTGATTACTTTAAGACATTTTCTCCGGTTACAAAAATGGCCTTCATTCGCCTCTTCTTATCCCTTGCAGCTGTGCATTCTTGGTCTCTCCATCAGTTGGATATCAAGAATGCTTTCCTTCACGATGATCTTGCCGAGGATGTTTACATGGAGCAGCCCCCAGCGTGTTCTACTAAGGGAGGGAAGTCTGTAAACTTCGTCGCTCTTTGTATGGTTGAAGCAATCTCCTCGAGCATGATTTCATAAATTCAGCTCAGCTGTTTGGAGTTTTGGTTTGCTTCAGTCTCAAAAGGATCATGCAGTATTCTATCGACGTGCTACTACTGGGTGTATCTTTCTAGTTTTATATGTGGATGATATTGTCTTGACAGGGGATGACGAGCATGGTATTGCTGAATTGAAAAGATATTTGTATACTCATTTTGAGACGAAGGACCTCGGCGATTTGAGATACTTTCTTAGGATCGAGGTGGCCCGGAAGAAAGTAAGTATCTCTTTGTCACAGCATAAGTATGTTATGGATATCTTAACTGAATTTAACATGCAGCAATCTCGGCCTGCAGAGTCGCCTATGGAACCGGGATTAAAGCTTCTTCCTGATCAGGGTAACTTGTTTGAACATCCTGAAAGATACCGGCGTGTTGTTGGTAAACTAAACTATCTCACTACGATGACTAGGCCTGATCTTGCATATTCGGTTAGTGTGGTTAGTCAGTTTATGGCAGCACCTAGACAACCGCATTGGGATGCTGTTTTGAGGATTCTAAGATATCTTCGAGGTAAACCTGGCAAGGGAATTATTTTTGCTGCTCATTGTCATACTCGCATGGAGTGTTATACTGATGCTGATTGGGCTGGTTGCCTTATTGATAGACGGTCTACCTCTGGATATACTTTGTATGTTTGGGGTCATTTAGTTTCCTGGAAGAGTAAGAAACAGGATATTGTAGCGAGGAGTAGTGCTGAAGCAGAGTATCGAGCCATTGCTATAGCTACTGCAGAGATTATGTGGACTAGACATCTTCTTAATGAGATTGGATATGGATCGAGTGGTCCCACTTCGTTATGGTGTGATAGTAGTTCAGCAATTCACATTGCTTCAAATCCCGTCTTTCATGAAAGAACAAAGCATATCGAGATTGATTGTCATTTTGTTCGACAAGAGTTTACATGTGGTAGTCTCACTCTTTCACATATTCGCACTGGAGATCAGCTAGCATATGTGTTTACTAAACCTTTAGCTAGGCAACGGGTTCGCTTTATATGTAACAAGCTAGGCATGGTCGATATCTATGCCTCAGCTTGAGGGAGGATGTTATGAGTTATTTTATTAGTTATTTTATTATTCATTATCATGTGTGGAAATACCCACTGTATTACTATGTTCCCTCTTTATTATTATAAATATGAGAGCATGCTAACCTAGAGGGTTAGACGATTCATTCATATCATTCTCCTCTTTTCTTCTTCTTCAAACAAGAATGATCAAAAGCTCAAGGGAACTCTGTTTTGGAACTCCGAAAATGTAAATTGCATTTCACGCAGCCTGAGGGTCTTGCGTCCAAGGAGCAGCTGGATTTAAACCAGTCAACATCAGGACAAACAGCATTGGAAAAGCAAAATAACAGCCTGCCATCATCATGTATGAAACCTTGATGCCAAAATGGGCTGACTTGAAACCCTTCCGCCACCCTGCTGTTAAATTCCTGTGTAAAGCAAAAATATTAAGTGCCCTACATATTATGAAGACAAAGAAACCAATTAACAAAGAAAGTCCCGAAGTCCTCTATTAAATTTCCATGAAACCTCAAACCGAGAATAAATCACAAATGATAGAAGTTCTGCAGAATCAACGAACCCCAACGATAGAAGAATACCAGAGGAGGAACCTTCTTGTTTGGAGGCTTCACATCTTTTTCAGCCATAAACGTACTCCCCAATATAAGCTCATGCCCACCGAAGCATTGAAAGCAAGCCATTAGAAAACAGTTTATACGACACATGACATCATTGTGTGAAGAGTGAAGAAGATAATAAATTCAACTCAAAAACATAAGACAATCCCATACAGAGAAGTAGAATAGACTTGAAATACAACGGAATAAAAATAAAAGCAATGGTTCAAAGAAGATAGTGCGATATAATAAATGACAGTGCAAGCAGACCATGTGTGAGATACATAAAATCCAAATTTAAGGAAAGACAACTTAATATCATAATCTTTGCCTTCCTAGATGGAAAGGCCAAGCATAGGATCGCCCTTGAAGCAACAGCAAAGGTCCAAAACGCGATTCCTTTTTCTCCAGTATTTACATACTTCGTGCACTACTAAAAAGTTCACAGCCAGTTCAAGCAGAGTGCTACTTACATGTAATTGCGAACAGGGTTTGTCAATGTGTCAAGTCGGCAGGAGATCCTGGCCATTTTTATCTGCAAAAGACTCCAAGTTTACAGAAAAAGAGCAGGCCGAAGGGCTCAACCTAGGTGAATTATGGGTTATCACAAAGAAACAAGCCGAGGTTATTCCCTAAAGCAAATCACGCTATTATTCATCCAACCAAAAATCGTGCTGAGAGTTTAAATAGCTCCTCATCTAGTAGTTGGAAAAAGCTCAGTTTACTACCTTGCCAATTTGCACTCTTTTTAACCGCAATATATAAGTATAAGATGTCTCTTTTTTAAGAGCATATACACCAATGACAGATCTTCACAAAGTTGACAGCAACAGTACTGCTTTTGATGGGCAAGCGTACACTTCACATCAAGAATTACTGTATGAAACATCAAAGATTTACTTCCGCAAAAGTTGGCAGATTCCTCAGAGTACTGGCAACTATACTTGTCATCAGCACCAAGGATTTCTGCGCCAACTCCAGTATATCGAGGTCCATAATGTGCCACTTTCAAAGCACTCAAGCTTCTTGGGAAATGCAGGATTTTCCACAGAATACATGAAGCAGAAGGTCTGTCTCCTCTCAGGAATAGACACTTTAGAGTACCATCCCTCAAAAAATTTCCAAGTACTTCCATCAAAATGGTACCCAGTTCAATAACTGACAAGTTCATCAAATTACATCTCAACAAAACAGTGCTTATAAAGCATTCAAATCATTCACGAAATTGCTATATAGAACATGGAATAGCACAAAAACAGCTTCAACCATAGGCTAGCCATTTCCTCAGATCATTCTATAATTCCTCTGTCCCTCACAGATAGCTACAGCAATCACTTTATATCAATGTAGACAGAATGATCGAAAGCTCATGGGAACTCTGTTTTGGAACTCCAAAAATGTAAATTGCATTTCACGCAGTCTGAGGGTCTTGCGTCCAAGGAGCAGCTGGAGTTAAACCAGTCAACATCAGGACAAAAAGCATCGGAAACGCATAATAAAAGCCTGCCATCACCATGTATGAAACCTTGATGCCAAACTGGGCTGACTTGAAACCATTCCGCCACCCTTCTGTTAAATTCCTGCGTAAAGCAAAAATATTAAGTGCCCTACATATTATGAAGACATCCATTTCACTCAACTTTTCACCAGCACTTTTCTCTAGGATCATCACTCATCAGAGCCTAGAGGGAAGCGAGAAGAAGACAATACTAGAGGAATAGAGGAAAGGGGCAAAGATAAGAGAAGGTTTTGCTTGACATACAATCTTTTTCTTTTCTCAGTCTTGTTTCTTGTTTGGGTATCTATGAGTGGTCTTATAATCAAATTAAGAACAAAAGTGAATGAAATACTCAAAAAGAGAAAAGGTAAAAGAAAGATTAGGATTGGAAAAATGTACTTGCAGTGTCCTCTTTTCAATTGTCACAACAAATTAAGAGTGTAAACAAAAATAATTAAATCTTGCAAACTCAAGGAAATTCATCGAACAACAGCGCCTCAGCAGGAAACTCCTATATCAGATATATTGCAATCCTAAAATGTCATGGTACAATGCAAATATGAAAATTCCGCCTTCAACTAAATTGGAGAAAAAGAAAACTAATTAACAAAGAAAGTCCCGAAGTCCTCTATTAACTTCCCATGAAACCTCAAAGCGAGAATAAATCACAAATGATGGAAGTTCTGCAGAATCAATGAACCCCAACAATAGAAGAGTACCTGAGGAGGAACCTTCTTGTTCGGAGGCTTCACATCTTTTTCAGCCATAAAAGTACTCCCCAATATAAGCTCATGCCTACCTAAGCATTGAAAGCAAGCCATTAGAAAACAGTTTATACAACACATGACATCATTGTGTGAAGAGTGAAGAAGATAATAAATCCAACTCAAAAACATAAGACAATCCCATACAGAGAAGTAGAATAGACTTGAAATATAAAGGAATAAAAATAAAAGCAATGGTTCAAAGAAGATAGTGCAATATAATAAATGACAGTGCAAGTAGACCAAGTGTGAGATACAGAAAATCCAAATTTAAAGACAGACAACTTAAAATCATAATCTTTGCCTTCCTAGAAGGAAAGGCCAAGCATAGGATCGCCCTTGAAGTAACAGCAAAGGTCCAAAGCGCGATTCCATTTTCTCCAGTATTCACATACTTCGTGCACTATTAAAAAGTTCACAGCCAGTTCAAGCAGAGTGCTGCTTACATGTAATTGCACTATTAAAAAGGTCTGTCAATGTGTCAAGTCATCAGGAGGTCCCAGCCACTTTTATCTGCAAAAGACCCCAAGTTTACAGGCTAAGAGCAGGCCAAAGGGCTCAACCTTGGTGAATTATGGGTGATCACAGAGAAACAAGCCGAGGTGATTCCCTATAGTAAATCACTCCTATCATTCACCCAAAAACTGTGTTGAGAGTTTAAATAGCTCCCCATCCAGTAGTTGGACAAAGCACAGTTTACCACCTGGCCAATTTGCACTCTTTTTAATCGCAATATATAAGTATAAGATTTCCTTTTTTTAAGAGCATATACACCAATGACAGATCTTCACAAAGTTGACAGCAACAGTACTGCTTTTGATGGGCAAGCGTACACTTCACATCAAGAATTACTGTATGAAACATCAAAGATTTACTTCCGCAAAAGTTGGCAGATTCCTCAGAGTACTGGCAAATATACTTGTCATCAGCACCAAGGATTTCTGCGCCAACTCCAGTATATCGAGGTCCATAATGTGCCACTTTCAAAGCACTCAAGCTTCTTGGGAAATGCAGGATTTTCCACAGAATACATGAAGCAGAAGGCCTATCTCCTCTCAGGAATAGACACTTTAAAGTACCATCCCTCAAAAAATTTCCGAGTACTTCCATCAAAATAGTACCCAGTTCAATAACTGACAGGTTCATCAAATTACATCTCAACAAAGCAGTGCTTATAAAGCATTCAAATCATTCACGAAATTGCTATATGGAACATGGAATAGTACAAAAACAGCTACAACCAGAGGCTAGCCATTTCCTCTGATCATTCTATAATTACACCGTCCCTCACAGATAGCTATAGCAACCACTTTATATCAATGTAGAGAGAACGATCGAAAGCTCATGGGAACTCTGTTTTGGAACTCCGAAAATGTAAATTGCATTTCACGCAGTCTAAGGGTCTTGCGTCCAAGGAGCAGCTGGGTTTAAACCAGTCTAACATCAGGACAAAAAGCATCGGAAAAGCATAATAAAAGCCTGTCATCATCATGTATGAAACCTTGATGCCAAAATAGGCTGACTTGAAACCCTTCCGCCACCCTGCTGTTAAATTCCTGTGTAAAGCAAAAATATTAAGTGCCCTACATATTATGAAGACATCCATTTCACTCAACTTTTCGCCAGCACTTTTCTCTAGGATCATCACTCATCAGAGCCTAGAGGGAAGCTAGAAGAAGACAATACTAGAAGAATAGAGGAAAGGGGCAAAGATAAGAGATGGTTTTGCTTGACGTACAATTTTTTTCTTTTCTCAGCCTTGTTTTTTTTTTTTGGGTATCTATGAGCGGCCTTATAATCAAATTAAGAACAAAAGTGAAAGAAATACTCAAAAAGAGAAAAGGTAAAAGAAAGATTAGGATTGGAAAAATCTAATTGCAGCGTCCTCTTTTCAATTGTCACAACAAATTAACTAAATCTTGCAAACTCAAGGAAATTCATCGAACAACAGTGCCTCAGCAAGAAACTCCTACGTCAGATATATTGCAAGACTAAAATGTCATAGTGCGATGGCAAATATGATAATTCGGCCTTCAACTAAATTGGAGAAAAAGAAAACTAATTAACAGAGAAAGTCCCGAAGTCCTCTATTAACTTCCCATGAAACCTCAAAGCGAGAATAAATCACAAATGATAGAAGTTCTGCAGAATCAATGAACCCCAACGATAGAAGAGTACCAGAGGAGGAACCATCTTGTTCAGCCATAAAAGTACTCCCCAATATAAGCTCATGCCTACCTAAGCATTGAAAGCAAGCCATTAGAAAGCAGTTTATACGACACATGACATCATTGCGTGAAGAGTGAAGAAGATAATCAATTCAACCCAAAAACAAAAGACAATCCAATACAGAGAAGTAGAATAGACTTGAAATATAACGGAATAAAAATAAAAGCAATGGTTCAAAGAAGATAGTGCGATATAATAAATGACGGTGCAAGCAGACCATGTGTGAGATACCGAAAATCCAAATTTAAAGACAGACAACTTAAAATCATAATCTTTGCCTTCCTAGATGGAAAGCCAAGCATAGGATTTCCCTTGAAGCAACCGCAAAGGTCCAAAGCGCGATTCCTTTTTCTCCAGTATTCACATACTTCGTGCACTATTAAAAAGTTGACAACCAGTTCAAGCAGAATGCTGCTTACATGTAATTGCAAATGAGGTCTGTCAATGTGTAAAGTCATCAGGAGGTCCTAGCCACTTTTATCTGTAAAAGACCCCAAGTTTACAGGCTAAGAGCAAGCCAAAGGGCTCAACCTAGGTGAATTATGGGTGATCACAGAGAAACAAGCCGAGGTTATTCCCTATAGTCAATCACTCGTATCATTCATCCAAAAACTGTGTTGAGAGTTTAAATAGCTCCCTATCTAGTAGTTGGAAAAAGCACAGTTTACTACCTTGCCAATTTCCACTTTTTTTAACCACAATATATCAGTATAAGATGTCTCTTTTTTTAAGAGCATATACGCTAATGACAGATCTTAACAAAGTTGACAGCAACAGTAATGCTTTTGATGGGCAAGCATACACTTCACATCAAGAATTGCCGTATGAAACATCAAAGGTTTACGTCCCCAAAAGTTGGCAGATTCCTCAAAGTACTGGCAAATATACTTGTCATCAGCACGAAGAATTTCTGCACCAACTCCGGTATATCGAGGTCCATAATGTGCCACTTTCAAAGCACTCAAGCTTCTTGGGAAATGCAGGATTTTCCACAGAATACATGAAGCAGTAGTTCTGTCTCCTCTCAGGAATAGACACTTTAAAGTACCATCCCTCAAAAAAAATTTCCGAGTACTCCCATCAAAATGGTACCTAGTTCAATAACTGACAGGTTCATCCAATTACATCTCAACAAAGCAGTGCTTATAAAGTATTCAAATCATTCACGAACACTGGAGCTTCTCCACGGTCCTAGCTTGAGTGAGCCCTGCCTCTGCGAGTCCGGTTGAAACTAGGGCTGATTGCCCGCAAACCGCGCTTCGGCGCGAGATGGTGGACTTTGCAAAGCGCGATCGAGCTCCCTTCCATCGGGGGTTGCTAGAGGAGTGATCGATTCGAGACACGAAGGAGTATGAGAATCTGCAGCTCCGGGAGCTTCTTTGTGGGGTGCAGGGCGTTTCAGGCAACAAGTAACAAGTGGACAGGACGTGGCAGTAAATTTGAGGAAGAAGACGACTGGTCCAGCTCGCATGCACCGTTAGATGGATAGGCTCTTTTCAAAAAGAGCGGCACCATCTGATGGACGAATATACACCAATACCACGCGAAAATTCTCTCTGAATTTATTTTTGCCCGCATAGGAAAATCGAACCTTTGACCAGCCTTCTTGCTCTTCTGCTCTGTAGAAATTTCACACAACGATAATTGGACGCGAAACCCCTTTTGATCTAAAGAAATTTGGAGAAATCAAACTCACGTAATTGGCAGAAAGAATTGGACATGGGCACTTCTATTACGGTAATCGGCAGCTAGTCATAATCAACAACAATATGTCTACATGTAGACCAGCGCCATATAAAGAAACAAGTGCATTGAAAAACTCCATTTGTTATTTTATCAATGAAAACATTTCAGCTCTGTTGCAATGGAGACTCTCCAACCAGAACTGAAGACTAAAACCCCTACCAAGCGACGCCACCTCCAATAAAATTATGCCTCGACAAACTTCTTGAGGTTCTTCAACCACAACAAGTACTCTCTCCTCTCTTTGTTGATCATGTATTCGTGCAAGAAATTGTTCATGCTAGGCTTGATTCCTCTAATCTGTAAATTCTCGTGTAGTGCTTTCTGCAAGTTCTCATCCAAATTCCTGTAGAAGAGGGAAAGCACGAGAGAAAACGAAATAGTTAGGCCAAGGTACCGTGTAGGGCGGTAATAGGATTAGATACGAACTGTGTATCTTACAGATGAGGGGAAAAAAAGTATCTTACTTAAAATTAAGGCCTTGATCAAGAGTTTGGTCCCCATAGTTTTCTGGATTCTCAACGGCCAAGCAGACAATTACGATTTCATCACGGTCAGCAGTGTAGTTAATTTCAATAAACTGTCCGTTCCCCTTGGCAATGTTTACATCCACAGCAATGCTCGACTGATTAGCCTTCTCATCGTCGTCATCACCACCATCTTCCCCGGTCTCCAGCTTGACGACTCCAACTAGTATCACTTCACCCTTATATTTCCTTGACAGTGTAACGGTTTTAAATCCAGGTTTGTCTTCGATTATGAAGGGGAATGGACGCGGCATCTCTTTGATCTATAAACCACATCATCAGTTCATCAGAAGAAAATGTGCATATCCTACAGGAATAACCCTCCACTCCATTTTTTTTTTTTTGCGTGAATGACAGGAGATAGGTTGGTCTCTCCATGCAGGAGCAGATGTAGAATCTCTCAAAAAGAGGAAATTCAAAATTACTAAATTAGTATAGTTAGTGTTTCTCCCCTAGCAGGCTAGGGCATGCTACACAGTTCCGCATAACCAAAACAGGAGTAAAAGCATATTTAATGGCATGATCTGTAACAGCAAATTAAAATCCAGCTGGGTTTAGAAACATGTCTCTTCCTTAAGCTATTTCATCCTTGTTTTCTCTGCCCGGTTCTCAGCTACTGTTTACCTATTTTTCTCATGATCCCAAATAAAGAGGTACACATATCCAGAAGGCAGAAGGACAAGCCTCAGCTAGATTAGCACCTATTTGATAATAAAAGCTAAGACTCGGCTGCTTATGCCGAACAATCATAGCATTACAGAGTGAGTCTCAACCCGGAATTTATGGTGTTCATCAGCATATAATAATTGATTCCGCCAAAAAAAGAATAAGCAGCCTACCACTGGTATTTTCTCGGCGCACTGGATCTCCGAGTCGAGGAGTCGGAGGAGATTCTCGTCGGAGCTCGGCCTCTTCGTGGAGTAGCTATGAGGAGGCAGAAACGGACTGAGACGAGGCTCGCTGGAAAGGATCCTCGTCAGTTAAAGAGCGGTGAAGATGGAAAAATGGCAATTCCGCTGGCTCCGGAGATCACGGGCAGCGAGAGGCGCGAAAGAGGAGGCCGGTCGGCGAAGAATAGAAGAGAACGCCATTTCTCAGCAGAAGTACAGAGGATAGAGAGAGGGAGAGAAGGGCTTCTAGGGTTTTAGGGGAAAAGGGACGGACAAAAGCGAACGAGAATGTAGGGTTTTTCCCCTTTTCAGAACAGGTTGGTTGAGGAAGTGCGGAGAGGTCAACCTTTCAGAACAAAAGCGACAGATACGGCTTGTCGTATTTCGCTGGGGAACTGGGCTATCATGTGGGCCCATAGGGGCCTCTGGCTACTGATCATGTAGGCTCATTAAAAAGCGTTTGGGTTCTTTCAAATTAGAAACGACTTCGCAAGTTTTTTTTATCGAGGAACGGGCCGTTTTGTCATAAGACTGTCAAAAGTGAATATTATTTCAAACAATTCTTTGAAATGAACAATTAAATTTCGAATAACAGCTAGCTTAAGTACTTAAGTGGATCATAATTGGGTTATTTAAAAATTTAATATGATCCTAAATTAATTTTAAATGGATAATAAACGAATTAGCTAAGATAACTATTTTATTAATATATTAATTTTTCTCCTTTCTCTCTCTTTTTTTTTCCTTCTTTTTTCCTCCTGTCTTGGCAATCACCCTATAGAGTAGGTCAATATGAAAATCCGTACCCCTTTCATGAGACGGTATAGCTCCTAGGAGAGTTCGCGTGTAGTACTTTCATAATTTTCTTTTTGTGGGTCTCTTTTCTTGATTTTCATTTTGAAGTTGATGTTGATGTTGCAGTGCTTGTTTGAATGCGTGTGATCGATTGGTGGGGAGCAAGTGCAAATCGCATAAAAGGGAAAAGGAATTAAGCCTCCCTGGCGGATCATAGATACGGTAAGTTTGAACGAAAACTTGCGAGGAGTCGCGATCCATTAAAGTTCGAGAATCTATCCCAAGTAATGGAGACTGCATGTCATCCAAGATATTTTCTTTTTATCTCAGTATTAACCGAGAGACACCCACGACTACACTCTGTTTTTCTCTTCATGACACTGAAACATGACCACCGGTGGAGGTCGACTACAAGGAATTTGATTGAGCAAACAAAAAAAATCTCGAGCTAAATACAATTTGCTTGAAATAATTAATTCATGAAAACTGCTTTTACTACCGACAACAATTCACATCTAAATACATTTCTATTTTCATAAGCAATGCCAATGATCATCTCCTAATTTTTTTTTTCAAAACATTTGATTTTGGGCAAAATAAAGGGAGCAGGTGATTTTTGAGTTTGGAATAGCGTAAAGGTAGAAAATTGTTTTCTTTAGGCATTCTTCCGTGAATTCGAAAATTATTTAGTTTATCATCTACTGAATAGAAATAAAAAGATAAATAAAGAAAGTAAAAAGAGCAGGAGGAGACAAGCAGATTTTCTTTTTTCCTCCACAGTGTCAATTCCAGTGCCTTTCTTCTTTTGGGACAAAGATTCAAAAAGTGGTTGACTTCGATCGGGCAATGGGATACTTGGTTATATTTCCTGAAATCTTTTTTTGGTCGAATATTTCTTGAAATCTCACCAGCTGAAATATATTGTCACGCCCCGGGAACGTAATATCCCTACCTTAATCGCCGAAGGTCATAATGACAACGTCCCAGGTACGCTATCGACCCTCGATAACATATCGCATATGCGGAAACGATTAAACTCCCATACAGACAAAACATCAGGGATAGTCAAATATAAATATCCGTAACAGTATGATATCAACATACATGATCGCCTATATAGAATACAGCAGATGATCACTAACCCTACGGAGCTACAGTCGACTCACTAGGATCCACTATAGAACAAAAAGGGATCTGGCAGGGTTAGGTCCTCATCTACTCCAAAAAGAATCAAAAATCTCCAAAAGTCCAGGTGATGAGTAGGTCATAACTGGAAGCCAAGGAACGCTCGCCAGGGGCTCAGCATCACTTCGGACCTGAAAAGTGTTCCCACTACGGGGTGAGATAAAATCCCAGTGAAGTCAACGCCTAAGCCTCGGTTAGGGCGATGACTCGTCCAGACATCCTATTAGATGATCACATGCAACTTACCAAATGACATCTCATGCATTATACGCCATGAATGAAACATCGGCCGTGTCAACTCAACTATCATCAAGTCATTCAATGATCATAATGCATCTAGGCAAATAGCATGTATTAGACATCACATCCTGTCCATTTTTACAATGATGATTCGCGACGTTTCAAAATAGCTACACTACCACATGCCTATGGCTGTGGCATCCCCCGTTTGCTATATTCCTAATGATCAATGATTTGGAACCTCATTGTATTGGGTTTAAGAAAAGAGGCCAAGATATGTCAAGGTGACATATGTGGAAACGAGTTAGGAAATTATCAAGGAACTTGTCAAATTTGGATTATTATGGCTCATGTGATATTATGAGGAATTGGTCGTGTACATTGAGGAATATGATGGATAGAAATTCGAGTTCCATTGACCAATTTCCCATCAAATGGAATTAAGGAAATATTAGGGAAAATCAATTGAGGAATTTCAAGTCAAAGGATTATAAAGCATTAGTTGAGATTTATAGTTCTATGATCAAATTATTATCAAGTGGAAATCAATGAGGAAATTAGAGGAATTAATTGGATTTATACCATGGCCGAATATATGAAGGAAATCGCCACCATTGGAATTATCTTGGGGAGCAAGGAAATGAATAAATGGCCGATGGATCAAGAGCTCATGAAGATTAAAATGAGCATGGTTGTGTGATTTAATTTCCCTAACCTTGGAGAACAAGGAATTTTCGGACAATGGGGGTAGAGACACTTGGCAAGATTATCCCATGTGCATGAATTTCCATTGGACGAATGACATTGGGAATAAGCAAGAGAATTTGATTGATCATTGGTTCATGGTCCCATCAAGATTATATTAGAATGACTTGTCACCATTGGGAGCATAGACACTTGGCGTAAATTTGAGAAAGAAATCATTATATTATGGGATATGAGATAAGTGTCAAATGAAGGGCTTCTTAAGACATGCAAGAGGACATTTGTGGGAGCTTCATTGGCCTTAATGCAAGGTGGATTTACATGAAAAATGGCCACGACCCGAGAGCCTGTATTTCCGTTTTTCAGCGCGCGTCGAAAGTAAAATGGCTCGTTCGAAGTCGTCCGGAGTCCAAATTGAGCTATGTTTTCTCTCACGCGACCGTAAGATCATGAAGTATATGAATCTGAGGTCTTTTCATCAAGGAAGTGGACGAAAAATTGCCAGTATATACGAGAGTGAACCTGGACGTGATGAGAGGGGCAGATTCAAAGGCAATTGCATGTTCTACAAGTGTCAAGGAAGGTTAGGCCATTTGGCACACATGCAAAAAGGGTGTGTGATAATGGGACAAGTGGCGTGCTAAGAGAGGGAAGGAAAGGTTGGGAAATGCAAGCCTAAGAAATTAGGACAAGTGGCATGAGAAGATAGGGTGAACATGCATGCTAGGGAGTCGATGGCAAGTGGCAAACATGCATGAAGCTAGAATTGCATGTCCACCAAGTGGCGATCCAAGAAATGCATGTCTTACAAGTGTCAAGCAAGAGAGGGTAATGTGGCAAGTGGAGATAGCTATAAGGATGCATGAAGAGCAAGTGGCATGCATGCAAGATAAATAGGCCAAATGGCGGCTTAGCTTGCCGCATGCCCGCCAAGTGTCACGCGACTTGGTCCCCAAGTTGTCATAAAACTTGGTGACCACTCTTCCCTCAACTATAAATAGATGGCCTTAGAAATTAAGTAAGGTTTTCTGCTCATTTTCCTCCTTAGTCCGATCGAGAGAGAGAGAGAGACTGAGAGAAGGAAGAGCTGGTCGGCGTCCACCGAGAGGATTAAAGTGCTTTCAAGAGAGTCTGAGCAGCTTCACGACTTCAAAAAGGCAAGAGATTCATTCAATCTTGCTATAGGATAGATGTTCGTTGTGTTGTCGCCATGCTAGAGAGTTTGGATCGGGTTTTAGGACGAGAAACCCAATCTGTGAAATTCGGATCTAAATTGTTCTTCCTGTGTTGAGAATTTTGTCGAGCCTTGTGTGATGAGAATATGACCAAACTTTCTTCATGAAACTTGTTCTTCACGCCCTTGGCTATAACATAATTTAATTTCGGAATTTTTGGATTTGAGGTGATATTTATAATTCCCTTAGAACTACACGGGCTTAACCTGTTTCTGGTGATCTTAGCCGAGACTCCCTTACAGTTCGTGAAGTTATACTGATTTTTGGAGAATGATTTAGACCAACTTCCCTCCATGAAAGTTTAAGAGGACATCTTGGACTATAACGTATAAAAATTTGGGATTTTTCTGATCTGGTTAACCCCACGAAATATATTTATTTCTGTGATGTTGGCACTGGTTCACCGAAGATTATATTTCCTCTAGAATGCGTGAATTACTGCAATTTTGCTAGATGGGATCAATTCGAAATTTCTTGACACAATGTTCCCCAAGGTCTTAAGTATAACATAGTAAATTTTGATGATTTTAGGAGCTCATTTACTAATTTAAAACTGACGACTCGTGGAACTGCATAGTGCTGGACTTCCCTGTTTAGGACCGAAATAATATTCGGCTCTCAGTACAGGACCTATTCTGTTTTGTGTGTTGCTTTGCTATAAAAATCGAACCACATCATGTTCTTTTGCCTCAAATGTTATAGAACTATGTTTATACCAAGTGAGGTTCGAATGGCTAGTCGATTGAGAGTATTTGGGACTGTTTTAAGGGCAAAAATCGTACATATCCTAGTATAGGACAAATTATGATGAATTTCCTTAAATGAAGCTGTGAATTTATGGATCAAGAACATGGTTAACCCGAGAGCTTCAATTGGATATTCTCTGGGTCTTGATGATTCAATTCTCGTGTGCTTTACTTGATTAAATTCAATGCTATGATTTTTTTACATGTACATGTCATTGTGGACATTGACATTGGTATGTTGGCTTTGCAATTGAGATATTGCTTGCGAGAATTGAGATTATAAATCATGTGAATTCATAGCGAAGCATACATTGTACATGGAACGATATCGATGAGATATGTTGAGTTATTTCTCTTCAGTGCACTGAATCGAGTTGACGCCCCTGGGCTGTGTGCGGGGATTTGTACGTACTTGTGGATCCTGAGCTGTGTGCGGGGGAGAGTCGTACCATGCGTCGCGGAGCCCCGGAGAGTGGGATTGCAAGGTGGAACGCCTTGAAATGGTATAAATGAGCGAAGAGCACGTCATTCCATATTGCATTGACATTATCATTTCACTATGTTGTCATTGCTTAATGACCTTTGATTAATGTTTATATATGTATCCACCATGCGATTGCTTGCTAGTAGTCCTAGGGAGTCTTAGGACCCCCTATGGTGGGGTTGAATATTTTTCTTGCTAGCCGTCGCGCTAACCCACGTTGCGGGAACATTTTTCAGATTTGGAGAATTGATAGCTGGGCTATGGGTTGGTATCAGAGTTAGAGGCTAGGAGGAGACCTGGGATGCCACAATGGCACTCCAGGTAATGTCATCTGTAAATAGGCTCTGTCCCATATCCTATCAGCGACGGCATATACAAGTTGTGACCCCATGCCCACAGCACTCCAGGCACAACAAGTAGGCTTCCCAAAATGGGGTCCGATCCGTCACAAGTTGCGATCGGCTACCGACAGTCTCTCCATGCTCCATGCCAGCTTCGCACCACACCAAGACTGCCGGGCATCCAACAAGTCGTGTGATTAGTCCCCAGTGCCACTGGCACCTCCAGGCACACCGAACTTGTTAGGAGTCCCCTCATTGTTACTTTTATGTCCACTCAATCCAATCCACAATCAACTCAATCACATCTTTGGTCATAGCCGATAACCAAGCATAATCTCAACTTGGGCAATCAACTAAGAAACGATAGAAATTTCAATCAGGATTATCAAAATCAATCCACGACATGCCTTAACCATAGCCAATTTAATTCACATCAATCGTAGGCCAAGTATTTATCATTCGAGAAATCATAAATCGACTAAGCTAACCGATTAGGGCCATTTAACCTAACCCGAATTTCTAACTTATACCGACCCTAATCGTCTACTTAAACACCTATTAGTCTAAGTAAACTAATCCGAACATAGTTAACGACCTAATCGAGAATTAGATGTCAACTCACCGTTAATTCCCTGCAAAATCCTTCGATCCAAACTTCAAACGCAACTGCAACGCGAACCGTAAATATCGTCCAACGAGCCCAAAACTCCAATTTCCTTAGTCCACGGGCCCACAACAAGGCCCAAAACTCTTGGCCCAATAGCCTAGTACACGGCCCAACTCAGAATGGGCTTCGGCCCAACTCAGCAGCCCTGAAATCCAAGTGCACAGAACCTGCCCAGCCCAACAACAGAACAGATCAGCAACAACGCAGGGTAAAACAGAGGCTATACGGCACTATTTTGGGCGACTTTGAGTGGGGGCTGGACCTAGGATCAAGGGTGGAGGTCCACGGAGGTCGGGGGTGGTCGTCGGCGGCCAGTGGTGGCCGGAAATGTCGCCGGCAGCCACGAACAGAAGCAGAACAGCAAGAAACAGAGCACCGGCAAAAACAAGGGAGGCAGAGCAGCTTCGGTTTTTGGTTGGTTTCGGGTTTCTAACGACGACGACATCTCTTGCTACTGATAGGGGACGTCCATGAGGGTGTCGGGGAGTGCGTGGTGGCCGGAGGTGGGCAAGGAAACGAGCTAGGGGCGACACTCAACTCAGAAACTAAAACTGTACAAAACCGGCGAAAACATGGGATAGATTCGGTTACTGCTCACTTGAGCTTTTCCGGCGGCTGGTGGCGGCTTGCGACAGCAGAGGGGTGTCGGGGGGAGAGTGAGGGAGTCGTGTGAGGTGGTGGTGGTGACCGGAAACCACCGTGCAACAAGGAGGAGCTGATGCACCCCACTGCTTGGACAAAGTAGAAAATCTGCTCGAGCTCCCTCCGGCCGATTTCCGGCGGCCCTGGGCGGCGACGGCGGAGCTGGGGGGCGGCGACGGCTTGAGGGGGAGGTGGTGGAGGATCGGTGATGGTCTGGTGAGGATCCGGCAGGATGTGGTCGTGCGAAGTGAAAGAAGAAGAGAGAGATGAGTCGGTTGAGGGAGCAAGCAAAAGCAGAGGAGAAAACGTGAAGATGGGGGTGTCGTGCAATAGCTGGAGGAGAGAGGGAATGAGCTGTCTTCATTGACCATGACCACTTGAGTGCTCTTGAGATAAGGTCGGACCACACAAATAATGAAGCTTGTCCTTTTGCCCATCAAATATCCAAGGGCAATTTTGTAACTTCCATCCTTGACCGGGGCAATTCCGAAATTTCACACGCGAGGTAAATCGGACATTGGCCATCCAATCGGGATAATGAATCCTTCGAGGTCGACTTGGCTACGGCGAGGCTTCGACTCAAAAATTCAAATCCTAAGGCGAATCGACAAACGATCAAAATCCAACTCGATTCGATCGACGATTACCGGAAATCTTTCAATTTTAAATTTCTAAATCCTCGAAGTATACTTTGCGCGACCAAAATGAAATTCATATTCATACTATCGTCTGGGTTACACTATTTACAAGAGTCGGGATTTCGGGCGTTACATATATATTGTTTCCAAATACGAAATGGAAGCTAAATATGGCAACTTTTCGCTTTTAGGTCGATGCACACCTTGTTATTGCCATGAGTGAAGAGAAGATTTCATGGATCCTCTCTGGAGATCCATCCAAGATTTCATTCTTATTTCTTTCCTTGTCTGAGATTCTATTATCTTCTTACTTAAGTGGTGACCTTGAGTTTTTATTCTTTTTATTAATCGTTTCAATCTCATTAGGGCTTCGGTTTCTCCCTGGGAGCAGGTAAAAATCTCAGCACCATTGATTATAGCTTCTTAGTGTGGTTTGCTGTTTTCGGTTTTGTTTGATTTTATGCGTGAGTCGCTTGGTTCAGCCAAGGATGTGAGTGTCGAAACTTTGAAACCTCATATGACTATAAATTCAATTGGTGTTTGGAACAAAAGTTTCGGTTTTGGACAATAATTAATGAATCTCTCTTATCTAGTTTTTTTCCTAAATCTTTGCCGGCGGAGCATTGATTTTGGCCGCAAAGATTTCGGGGGTCTTGCTAGATTTTCCCCATTTATGCTAAAAATTGGCAAGTGATAGATGGTCTATCTTTATGGTTTTTAATGCGTGCGATTTTTTCTTGCGAGCTCTGTTTTAGAAGTCTGTATTATTATAACTTCGGGGTAAGAACAGTAGGAGTGTTACAACTTTTGTACGGAGATCACTTGAGTGCCATAACTTTTTTTTGGATCACCTGAGTACCACAACTTTTAAAAATGGACCACTTGAGTGCCATTTGCAATTTGGGTCACCGGAAAATCCGACGTGGCACTAAAATAATATAAAATCAACCCACGTGGCTCGCCGGAAAGTTGAATCAACAATACAAAGGAAACGACGTCGCATGCTTCGAATTGAACTTTCGCAAAGGGGCCACTCAAGTACTAGATCTTTTTAAAAGTGATCACTTAGGTTCCTCAATTTTTAAAAAGTGATCACTTAGGTTCTTTAATTTTTTTTTAAGTGCTCACTTAGGTTCATTAATTTTGGAAAAGCGATCACTTAGATTCACTTTCAGAACGTCGCACGCTTCAGATTGAACTTTCACAAAGTGGTCACTTAAGTGCCATATCTTTTTAAAAGTAGCAACTTAGGTTACTCAATTTTTGAAAAGTGATCACTTAGGTTCTTTAATTTTTTAAACGCAGTCATTTAGGTTCCTTAATTTTGAAAAAGTGATCACTTAGGTTCAATTTAAGAACGACATGTTGGACAAGAATTTCCACGTCACAATAAAATATTAAGTAGAAAGTCCACGTATGATGTTTGGCCGGAAGTGGCACTCAAGTGATCCTTTTTGCTCCGATTTGATACTCAAGTGATCCAAAAAAAATTATGGCACTCAAGTGATCTCCGTACAAAAGTTGTGGCACTCCTACTGTTCTTACCCCTTATAACTTCTTTCTTTTTCTTTTTTCGTTCTTTTTTTTTTCCCTTTCCCTCTAAGGAATACTAGAAAACTCGTTGCTAAGAATATCACTGAGACATGCTCCCCCTGCGTACTTCTTGCCGCGGTCTCGGATCGGGGGCTAAGCACAGCATTTTCAAATGTCTCGGTTAGTCCAGGTAGCTGCCACAAACCACCAGCAGCCGTCACAGCAACTTCACCACTTGCACCTTCAAAGACGTTACATTGAACCTGTATTAAGAGGCCAATAAAAGAAGCTCCAAATTAAAACAATTAGGCAGACCACATGAAGACATCACTTGAGTGCCACAAGAAGCAGCATCTAGTCAAAGCCTAAGATGGAAGGACCCTATTTAGAAGCTGACAATATTAGTTAATTAAGATCCATTTTGCAAGTAGCTCAATGATGAAGTGGGTTTTATCATCAAGAGACTTTCTACAGCAGATATCCTCTCTACATCTTTTTTATTCCTAGCAGCTGTAAACTTCTTAAGAAAAGAGGGATACGCCCAAAGTCAGTTCCATGATTAGGAAAATGCAGCCTAAGCCTAACTTACCCACAATAGTCCATCTATGCTACGGAGAGAGAGAAATAGTAATTAACTATAAATGAGCTGACATCTCCTCTCTTTTGGCTCCAGTCAAAAGGATGATATGCAACTCACCCAAAACCACTTCCTTGGGAAGGCCCCACCCCAATTTTTTCAGAATAAGAAGGCACATCTTGGAACTCAAATCTTTCTCCTTCCCATTCTATCCAACCTAAGTGAAACGTATGACCCAGAACCAGGATACTGAACAAATTCCAAACACATACCAAAAAAGTCAATGCCAAATCAGATTAAGAGCTCAGTTCAGTTTATGACATGTTTATGAGCTAGGGGTGGTCAAGGAGAGAATACCCTAATATAAATGAATCTACCATTCCAACGCCACTACATGAATAATAAAATAGTATATGCGAAAAAGAGAACTATTTGATTGCTATAGTTAGTTACATTTTATAGTGCAACAAAAGGAAGAACGTCCCAAGGATAAAGCATCACATTATGCACAGTCAAAAGATTGTCCAACCCTTCATATACTAAGTAGCATCGACACGACACGTGTCACGCCCCGTGCCTTGACCTCGACGCTCGGACGCGACGATCCCCTCAAAGTACGGCTCTCGAAGTCCCAGGACATATTTACTAAGAAAAAAAAAACACGAGAGCTAGCAGTTGGCAGCGGCGCTGCTACACCTCCAAACATAAATTAACGGGGAAACCTGAATAGTAAGACAAGAACTGAACATGGCCACTTTACTTCCAAAAGCAGTTTGTACAAAAACGCGGTCACCAAGACCAGCAAAAAGGGGTCGGGTAGACGGCCAAAACAACGACCATAACTACATCCCCCAAAAGACAACACCACTACGACCTCACAGAAGTATCAACCAGCCTAACTACAACTCCTAGGTCGAAGCACTGGAATCGTCGGACGCCTCGGCATCCTCCGTGGGCTCGTACTCGGACCAAGTCTCAGACTGAACCTCAGTTGAATCCTCCTCGACTCCCTCCAAGGCTACATCTTCGGGTGGCTCCACTAAGTCGCCATCGGTGGCTTCAAGCTCAATCACCTCAATGGTGTCCTCTTGGGTCGGGGTCCTCTCTGGTACATTGACCGAACCCGCTACCGAACCATCTACTTCAAAAGAATCCCGAGAGGGATGACAAAAGTTGGGGACCACACCCCGAGGCACCTCAGAGGGCTTAAGTGGCCCAGTAGTCACCTCACCTACGCGTCGGAACCATATCTCAAAACTATGAGGCACCTCTTTCTTGTCTGCCTCGTCCACCCAGACCACCGTGGTCTTACTCACAAAAACCGTTCCCTGTCCGTCAGGGTACTCTTCCCAATAAGGAGTCATCCACTGCGGGTCTCCATGTCGAATAGGCGGCATTCTTACGGTCTAGGATCTGGAAAAGAAACGGTCCCACGACGGGGTGAGATTGAAATCTCAGTAAAAGAGGCCCTAACCCCAGGTTAGGCCGACTGTACACTCAGACAAGCAATCATTCACAATAACAAAGCAGCAATAACCATATAGAGTATAAAATAGTCACATTTAGCACAGAAAATCAAATAAGCCTCAAGCACATAATTACACTACCGCATATCATTATAAGGATTGAATATGCAATTTAAACCAAACTACTCCACAGCCATTGCCAACCTCACCTTTCCTTCTTGCCCGTGTATTCTATACATCAGGTCTGGTCCGCGTACTTACGCCTCAGACCGACCTCACTGACAAACCCGCGTAAACGCCTCAGGTTTCAGTCTCAACTCAGACCAATGCCAACACCACTCAATATCTGTCCCGCGTCATTCTACGCATCAGGACCTCGGCCGTCACCAACCCCGCGTAAACGCATCAGGGTGTTACAATTCACAGGCATGCCAACGCTAACCCACAATAGACTTCATGATCGGATATAGTTCATACCTCGAACTAATGATTTATAACATGTGAGTTCATCAATTTAGACAAATCATAGTGGCATTTCAATCACGAAGTACACATACAAATTGCCTATATCAACCAAGAATGCACACAATGCAATATCATGAGACAACGCTCCAAAAGCGACACCATTTCACGACTAATTTGACCGATGGAGTCCAATCTTCCTAACTAAAGTTTAGGAACCCCTTACCTTGCTCTAGATTCAACATAAATCACCTCCCGAAGTCCACAACTACTCGGCTCCAAGGAAAACAAAACAGGGCAGCAGCACCTAGCATCAAAACCCAACCAATTCATCAAGTTTTCCTTGTCGAAACGTCAAACTACTTAACGAGAACCTTAGGGACAAAACTACGGACAATTCAACACATCGCTAAGAGGAAATTCTAGCTCCAAAATCGACTTCAACAGCCCTTAAGAACCGGTTTCAATACTCCTCAAAACAGGGCAGCCACCTAAAGTGAAGATTCAATTCAATCCTTCAACCATTCATCGCTTACACGTCGAGCCATCAAGCTCGAGCCTTCCCAACACCACAACCTACATCCCTAGATGCTCTTAGGATCAATTTGAAGCTCCAAATCACTTCTAGCAGCCCACACAAGAGTCAATTTGCACAGAACCGCAACAGGGAATTTCGGTTATGTGCATACCATACCTAAACAGCCCGCAACTCCATAAAAATCCATAATTCGAACACTAAACTCCTTACTAAAACCAAGTTCCAAGAGTGAGGATACCTTACCGAAGATTTTGAGCTAGGACGACGCCGCGAAGTCCTTGAATGGCGCCCAACTCCCTCAATCCACAAACTGGCAGATTATGCCTTGCAAACACAGGGATAAAAAGGAAACGATTCCTCAACAAAATCAGTCCAACTTTTTACCACACTTCCCTATATATGTATACTAACAATCTGCAAATTTTGGGCGAAAAACTCCAACAATAGGAGGTCCTATGGAGGCAAAAACCGAACCTACCTCAGGCTGAAGCAGTTTCCGTCGACCGGTGCGCCAAAGCTAGGCCGGGGCTGCTCGGTGGTCCAAATGTCGAGCTTCCACTTCGAGGAGTTCGGCAAGACGTGGGGCTCAGTCGTGGTGGCTGGCGCAGCGGCTGGGAGTCGACGACGGCGACGCTAGAGGCTAGCGAAGGGGGCGGTCAGAATCTCACGAGCTGGGCGCTTCTCGGTTGGAAGGAAGAAAAACGAAGAAGAAGGAGGGGGGGTGGTGTCGCAAACGAGGGAGCTCAGCTGAAGGCAGATGAGGGAAAGAAGGTTTTGTTAAATCCACTTGGTCAACCACTTGAACGATAGGTGAGAAAAGCAATTAATTAATACACATAGCTTGATCCTTTGACAAGTGTCCGCTTTGTCCACCAACTCAATCCAATGGCTGAGGATTCTCCTCCTTTTCTGCAGCAAGAGGGGCTAGGGAAAAGACCAAAACACCCTCGTCCAAAGGTAAAAACGAAGACTAATGCTTAAGGGCAAAATGGTCATTTCGCCTCTGGCGTCCAAAACATCGATTTTTCCAATTCAAATTCTCTTCGACGAGGCGGCACCCATTCCAAAGAAAAATGTTGGAATTCTTGATTTTCCATTTTCAGTTTCGAGACTCGTCTCCGATTGAATTTTCTATTGAATGCGATTCCAGCCTATTTTGAACCGACGGGCGGCTTTTGCAGACGTTACGCGTATCGACTCTGTGACTTAAATCACACTTAGGCTCGTCAGTTCGTGGCGACTTTGGTTGTCATTTAATTACAAGGGTCTATCACTAGTTTCGACGGTCTCGATCGTCATCGATCGATTTAGGAAAATTTTGCAAATTATGAATTGGTTAAGCGGCATCACCCGCGCTCCCATCGCATAATGCTAGCAATGGATTCCTTAAATCGTTCTAAGATCGGCCTTTTATGGTTCTAAACGTTTCCTCGACAATTCTTATGATCAAAGCGTCATTCCCTATTCGAGTTCCTAGGTCCACGTACTTATCTCGCGTTAGCCTTTCCCTTTTGGTCAGTTGACTCGAGATTGATCAAATCCAAGCGAAATATGACTGAAATACATCACTAGATATATTCTCATTGAAAAGTCTCAAGATGACTGGAAATCAAAATGTCACAACCCGACACGAGACACAACACGACACGACACGGCACGGCGACACGTCATTTCTTAAAAATAAAGAATTCCGACACATTGGATCAAATTCATAGTCAAGGTACATATAAATTAAAGCCTCTTCCTTTCTCACAAAAGTTTAACACGGTAACCCTCATTGTTGAGATAACAGATTCGAGAGTCCTGAATTAAGAACTGGGTGGCTGAATATAGCCACAAAACATGACTTCTGATTCAGTCAGTACAAACAGAAAACCATTAGAATGACTCTGAGTTTAAACATTCATTAGAACAACAAAAACAAACATCAAGAGAACGGGCCAATCTATCAAACGAAACAACTTTAAAAGGTAAAATATTAGATTCTAACCAGTTGATAGCCCGCCTGCCATGCAAATTTGCCAATGGGGTTTGAATACAGGAAAAAATTGCTAACCAACCTGCAGTACACTTCTGCTGAGATCCAACATTGCCCCGTCCAAAGATAGGGTGGGAACTATACTCCCAACGTGCAGTTTTCACAGTTTCCACTTAGTTTGACCTGTCATTTTTTTTATTTGGTAAGGATAGTTTGACCTGTCATTAGCATCTAGATCCTGCAAGAAAGACAGATATTAGGCAAACAGTGAAGCTGATAAAGAACAACCATAGTCAAGACTAAAGTACAACAAGTAGATTTAATCCCTAACCTTTCTTTTTGTTTTTGAACATAAACTTACGTTGATTGAGGCATAGAAAGATATCAATGAAATAAGTTGAGAACAAATTGCTATATAGAACATGGAATAGTACAAAAACAGCTTCAACCATAGGCTAGCCATTTCCTCTAATCATTCTATAATTCCTCCGTCCCTCCCAGATAGCTATAGCAATCATTTTATATCAATGTAGACAGAATGATCGAAAGCTCATGGGAACTCTATTTTGGAACTCCGAAAATGTAAATTGCATTTCATGCAGCTTGTAACGCCCTGGAAATCCAACTTCGGTAAAGTCCCTGAATTCAATAAAATGAATAAAAATTTAAATTTAGTCGATAAAATATATTGGATCGTAAAGACTGAAGAGACGATAATTGAACGAGTTCCGAAGTTTCAATCGGTTTAGATTAGGTTCCGAATTCTTAGTCGTCGCGAATTAGAATTTCAATCCTCACAACCCGAGCCTAATTCTAACCGAGCTTAGCCTATGAAATTACCAAAATACCCTTCATCCGTTATACCGAAAATTCATTTCAGTCCCGAATTGCCAAAAGACCAAAATGCCCCTCAATTATGTGTATGGAACAAATTGCCTTGAAAGTCTTAGTGGGCCCCTCAATTTCCAGCAGCCCACATGTTCTTTCTCTATTCTCTCTCTCCCTCATCTGTTCTCTCTCTCTCTCTCTCTCTCTCTGTTCTTTCTATGCTTCCCCCTTCCACGACCGAACGCCCTCCTCCTCCATTCATCTCCTTCCTCGGTCGTTTTCGTGCGCCGCCGCTACTTCACCGACCACCACCACCTCCAGCTCTTTGTCGCCGTCGTCCCTGACCCGGTCCCGACCGGCGTTGGCCGTTGAACTGCCGTGAAACCGCTCGAGAACCCCTGCCCTGTTTTCGCGCCACGGACCCGAGAGCCTCCAACTCATCCTCTGGCCGTTCGCGACACCTCCGCCGGCAACCACCGCCTCACCAAGGTCCATCAGCCTCTCCTCGACTCCCCCGAAGCCACCCCGCCGTCGATCGACCGCAGGAGCTGCCGCAATCAGCCCCGAGAATGCCGGTACCCTATTTTTGACCCGGTTTGGGATTTTCTTCGATCCGACCGTTTCTGGCGACGCCGCCTCTCTCCGCCACCACCAACGAACTCCCAAGGTCTCTCCCTGTCATCCCTGAGCTCGTGGTGGCCGGCCGTCGCGCGTGGGGCCTAGAAACGGCCTCCGACCGCTCCCCTACTTTGTCCCTGTTTTGGCCGAGAGTTGTTCGGCTCTGCTCCGCCGCTCACGGTTGCCGTCTGCCGCCCTTGGCCGGTCTCGTAGGTCGCCCTCAGCCCCTAGGTAAGTCCTCGATCCTTGGCCGGCCTTGCCTCGGCCCTCGAAGCCAAGAGTCGCCCGAAAACAGTCGATACCACTGTTTTTCTCACTGACCGTTACTGTTCACAGCGCCGGCCGCCACTCGCCGGAGCTCCTGCCGCCGGCTACCTGTCCTGGTGACCTTGCCGGACCTTCCTGAGGCATCCTTGGAGTGTTGGGTCGAGTCGTCGCGCGATTAACCCTAGGTTCGCCGAGAACCGCCGCCGTTCTCGTCGTTGCCACTCGCGCCGTCGCCGTTGAGACTGCCTGAGCTTATTTAGTTGTGAGTTGACCCTAATCCTTGGTTAGGGCGCTAATTGCGCCTAGGATTAGTCGTTTAGTCAAATTATGGATTTTAGGTACACGATTGGGGTCGATTTAAATAGAAATTGGGATTAGGTTAAATGGCCTATCGGTTAGGTTAGCCAAGTTGATTGAATTGTCTGTGGTTAATTGTTGCTAGATGAATATTAATTGATTAATTGGGCAATGGATTGCCGTTGTTTGATCGCGAGCGAGCGATAGGCTAGAGACGAGCGAGCGTTCGACGTTTTAAATCGACTAGTTTGGCTAATAAATGATTATTGCACAAACTCGAGCCTTTATGTGGCCTAATCAGATTGATTGTTCATGTTTGTATGGATTGGCTGTTGGATTAATGATTGAGGGTTAATCGCCCTATGTGTGGTTGTGGTGACTAATGGCTAGTCTGCATTTGCATATGACCGAGTGCGGAGTCAAAAGACGTAATTTAGCATGAAAATGGCATTTGGCCAAGACTTTTACATGCCTGAGTGAGCATCCGGCCTTAACCAAAGACAATGAAATGAGTTTATTGCTGGATGTGGATTGTATGGTCATATGAGGAAAACGACGATGCATTCCTGGCAAGTTCGTGTCGTACCAATCTGATGGAATCAAACGACTTGCCAAAAGCACGACAGCTCTGATCCGATGTTAACTAGTACGGATGCAGAGTTGGTCGGATGCCGGTCGCAACTGGTGTTGGACCGACGCCCCGTATAGGGATGCCTACCGCGCGTGCCGTGCAACGGGTGCACTGGATATACCGCTTGTAGTAGCCGTTGCCGAGAGTAAAGGAACGTAGTCCAGTTTTGTCGGTAAGACGCTGAAGAGTCGAATCACACTGAGGTGTTAGATCGCGTTATTTGTGAGAGTCGAATCACGCCCTCTTTCCCGTAGATCCTCTCATGTGCCGGTGGCACGATCATCGTTAAGAAATGGATTGGTGTGGTGTCCTCTGCATACTTGTGGATGTGATGCTTGTTTGAGTGATTGATTGATATGATTGCTGAGTCGAGTCAAGTATTGCATTGTATGTGACTGAGGCTGGCAAGTATGCATGTGGATGTTATTATATCTTGACTGTACTTGTATGTTAGATGTGGTGATGTGATAGGGTGAGATTATTGCTAAGATTCCCGGGCGAATCAGT
Organism: Rhodomyrtus psidioides; assembly: GCA_021437785.1. Classification (NCBI taxonomy): domain Eukaryota; kingdom Viridiplantae; phylum Streptophyta; class Magnoliopsida; order Myrtales; family Myrtaceae; genus Rhodomyrtus; species Rhodomyrtus psidioides. The sequence goes on along the minus strand of JAILYB010000062.1, from coordinate 3,578,489 downwards.
TTCCTAACCGAGCTTAGACTTGATTTACTGAGATTTATTCTCACCCTGTCGTGGGATAACATTTTCAGGTCCCAAGTGACGAAGTCTCGTGGAAGCCAAAGATTGGCTTTTGGATTAGTTCTTTTGAAGTAGATGAGAAGTTGACCTTATCCGACAGAGTGACTGATTAAGGTCTTGTCCGGTCGCCCCAAAGCATGGGGCTATACTCGAACGTCTGCCGTTATGTATAATTGTTTATTAGTTGTTATTTTAGGTGAAAAAGTTGTGATGTTTGATTCCTACTATTCTATCCCATGATTGTTTGATGTCAGGGAGTTTAGACGTTTCCGCTTGCGTAAATAAGTGATAGGTCGGTAGTGTGTCTAGGACGCTATCTCTTTGATCTTGTGGTGATTTGGCAAGGGATGTCGCGGGCTCGAGAGTCAGGGCGTGACACAGCTTGAGGGTCTTTCGTCCAAGGAGTCGCTGGATTTAAACCAGTCAACATCAGGACAAAAAGCATTGGAAAAGCAGAATAACAGCCTGCCATCATGATGTATGAAACCTTGATGCCAAAGTGGGCTGACTTGAAACCCCTCCGCCACCCTTCTGTTAAATTCCTGTGTAAATAAAAAATATTAAGTGCCATACATATTATGAAGACATCCATTTCACTCAACTTTTGACCAGGGCTTTTCTCTAGGATCATCACTCATCAGAGCCAAGAGGAATAGAGGAAAGGGGCAAAGATAAGAGATGGTTTCGCTTGACATACAATTTTTTTCTTTTCTCAGTCTTGTTTCTTTTTTGGGTTTCTTTGAGTGGCCTTATAATCAAATTAAGAACAAAAGTGAAAGAAATACTCAAAAAGAGAAAAGGTAAAAGAAAGATTAGGATTGGAAAAATCTACTTGCAGCGTCCTCTTTTCAATTGTCACAACAAATTAACAGTGTAAACAAAATTAACTAAATCTTGCAAACTCAAGGAAATTCATCGAACACAATGCCTTAGCAAGAAACTCCTACATCAGGTATATTGCAAGACTAAAATTGTAACGCCCGAAATCACGACTCCTGTAAACAGTGCAATCCCGACGACAGTATGAGTAAGAATTTTATTTTGGGTCGCTTAAGTTATTTCGAGGATTTATAATTTGAAATAGGATGATTTCCGTAATTGACGTTCGAATCGAGTTGGATTTTGGTCGGTTCGTCGATTCGCCTTAGGATTTGAATTTTCGAGTCGAAGCCTCGTCGTGGCCAAGCCGACCTCGAGGGATTCATTATCCCGATTGGATGACCAATGTCTGATTTACCCTCGCGGGCAAAATTTCGGATTTACCCTCGGCCAAGATTGGAAAATACTAAAATGGCCTTGGATTTTTTTTATGAACAAAGGACAAGGGAAATAATAGAAGTGGGCCCCAACCTTATCCTCTAGAAGAGTCTTTGGGGGACAGCTGTAATTTTCTCTTCCTCCTTTTCTGTTGCACGACACTTCCTCTGCACACACGTTTTTCTTCTTTCTCTTCTTGCTTCACCGACCGTCTTCCTCTCCCTTTTTCACTGTGCGTGGGCGATCGAGTCACCACCAGCCCTTCACCGACCGACCACCACCTCGTCCTCTGTCCGTCGCCGCCCCCTAGCACCGTCGCCGCCGACCAAGGCCGCCGAAGAGCCGGCGGGAAGCCACTGGAATAGCTTCTCTGTTCTGTTCAAACAAAAGAGAGCAGCGGCTTCTTCTTGCTGCACTGTGGTTTCCGGTCACCACCTCCACCTCACACGACTCCCTCACCTTTCCTCCGACACTCCTCAGCCGCCGTAAGCCGCCACTAGCCTCCGGAAAAGCTTTGGTAAGCCAAAAACCGAACTCAAGTCAGTTTTGCCGATTTTGAGAAGTTTCTGTTGCTGAGTGGGTTAGTCGCCCTTAGCTTGTTTCCTTGCTTGCCTCCGGCCACTACACACACCCCAACACCCCTAGGGACGTTCCCTATCAGTAGCAAGAGGTGTCGATACTGTTAGAAACCCAAAACCACCCCAAAACCGAGTTATTCTTGCCCTGACTCCTCTGTTGCAGCTGATGTCCTTGTTTCAGTTCGTGGCCGCCGACGACTTCTCCGACCACCACTGGTCGCCGACGACCAGCCCCGACCTCTATGAACCTCCCCCTTTAACCTCAAGTCCGGCCACCACCCTTGACCGCTAGAAACAGTGCCGTGAAGCCCCTGTTTTCCCTTGCGTGCTGCTGCTGTTTTGTGTAATTTTTGGGCTGAGTTAGTCATGTGGGCTGGATTTGCAGGGCTGTGGAGCTGGGCCAAAGCCCATTCTGAGTTGGGCTGAAAGCTGAGGTATTGGTCCATGAATTTTGGGCCTTGTCTTGGGCCCGTAGATCGAATCTTTTGGAGTTTAGGCCCGTTGGACAATAGTCGTGGTTCGCGATCCGGTTGAGTTCGAAATTCGGATCGAAGGATTTTTCGAGGAACCGACGGTGAGTTGACCTCTAATTCTCGATTAGGCCGTTAACTGCGTTTGGATTAGTTTGCCGAGGGTAATAGGTGTTTAGGTAGTCCGATTAGGGTCGGTTTAGGCTAGAAATTGGATTTAGGTTAAATGACCCTAAATGACTAGGTTTGTTAATTTATAATCGTTGGAATTATGAATGCTTGAATTATTCTTGGCTTCAATTGAGGGCTTATTTATAATGGTCAATTGATTGGCGGGAGTTATATGATTGATATGGAAGTTGAAGCTTCATGATTGTCTTATTTGGATGACGAGTTATGTTGTGCATTCACATGATTCCGTGTGACCCATTGACATTATTTGGCATTGAATGGCCAAGGGTCGATTCTTAAGGCATGTATGCGTGATCACCCATTATAATTAAATATAAGCTTGATTGATTGTTGGATGATATGAGTGGTCACACGATGAGAGATGATGCGACACCTGACAAGTTCATATCGCGCCCGGCATGCCAAGAGCATGGGGATACACGTGATGGCTTGTTGGAAGCCCGACTTTCTCTTGTACGGCACTGAAGAGTGCGGCGTAGGCTTGGATTGTCGGAAGCAGGTCGCAGCTTGTGATGGACCTGAACCCTCTAGAAGTCTAACCGTCGAGCCCGGCAATGCTAAAAGCATTGGGGTAGTATGAAATTTATTATTATGCCCGGCATGCCAAAAAGCATGGGGTTTACTAAATGTCGCGGATCATCGACCTAAAAACGGACTTGGCGTGATGTCTAGTATCTGATTGATGCCTGTGTGCATAGCAAGGAATTGATTGGCTGTTTGATCAATTTGAGTTGGCACGACATGTATACGTACGCATCCTACATTACGTGTGACTTTATTTGAGTAAGTTGCATGTGGTTGAAAAATATTTGAATGCATTGCCTGGTAGGATGTCTTGACGAGTCATCGCCCTACCCGAGGCTTAGGCGTTGACTTCATTGGGATTTTATCTCACCTCGTAGTGGGAACACTTTTCATGTCCGAAGTGATGCTGAGCCCCCTGGCGAGTGTTCCTTGGCTTCTAATTATGATCTGCTCGTCACCTGGATTTTTGGAGATTTTTGGTTCTTTTTGGGAGTAGATGAGGACCTAACCCTGCCAGATCCCTTTTTGTTCCATAGTGGATCCTAGTGAGTCGACTGTAGCTCCGTAGGGTTAGTGATCATCTGTGGTATGCTATATAGGCGATCATGTATGTTGATATCCCACTGGTGCGGATATTTATATTTGACTATCCCTGATGTTTTGTATGTATGGGAGTTTAATCGTTTCCGCATGTGCGATATGTTATCGTGGGTCGATAGCGTGCCTGAGATGTTATCATTATGACCTCAGGTGTTTTGGTAGGGATATTACGTTCCTGGGGATCGGGGCGTGATATCCCTTCCCGAAGTGGTATCAGAGCAAGGTTGGCCTAATTACCCAATCATAGGTTTGGAGTGATAAGGAACGATGGGAAAATGGGATAGTTAGTAGGATTATACGATATCTGTTTGTGTTTGCTGGTTGTTAGTCTGACTATTTGAGTTGTCTTCTTATCGTGCCTTGCTCTGGGGTGAGCATGACTCTATATTATACCTGCATAATGAGTGAACGCGGTAGAAGAGCACCTCGAACTAGGCCTGCGAGACGACTGAGGATTAATGAGATCGGTGAAGCATCGGGAGCTGGAAGGCCGTCTCGAGTTGAGTCTGAAGGGCAGGAACCCAGGATTGAAGAAACCATGGAAAGTGAATCACCACCTCAGAGACCCCTTGAAAGAGAACCAAGGATGACAGATGAAATTCTTGCCGCACTAGGAGAACTGATTGTCCAACGAATGAGAAATCGGAATGCTGTAGAGACGTCGCAAGCTGGTCCTTCAGCTGGGAACATTGAAGATAGGCCGATGCATAAGTTGGAAGAATCCTTTATGATGTTGGTGCCGCCTAAGTTCACAGGCGATGGGGATCCTGAAGCTGCCACTCAGTGGGTCAAGGAAATGGAGAAAGCCTTTAACTTGTTAAAGTGCTCAGAGGAAGACAAGGTTACTTTGGCTATTTACCAATTGCAGGGTAATGCTGGTTCTTGGTAGGATGCAACTAAACATCGAGTCTTTCCGGAAGGTACAACCTAGAATTGGGGTAAGTTTGTGGAAGCCTTTAATAATAAGTATTTCTCAGATGTGGCTCGAGAGCGGAAACTGAATGAATTTATGAGCCTGTGGCAGAATCAGATGACTGTGGATCAGTATGAGGCTCGCTTCGCTGAATTGTCCCGATATGCCCCTAGAATGGTTGAGAATCCTCAAGATAGTGCGAAGAGGTTTCGGGATGGATTGAAACCCGAAATCAAGGACATTCTGATACCGTTCAACCTGAAGGACTATGATGAACTGTATGAGAGAGCTCAATTGATTGAAAGAAATCTGAATGAAAGGGCTGCCGCCCCTAGTTCACGGTTTGCTCATACTCGAAGAGATGTCAGACAAGGCAAGAGGCCGATTCCTAGTGGTAGAGCTTATATTCCCCCAAGCCGGTCAGGCGCCATTAGCAAGCCGACTTATCGTCAGGGTGAAGAATGTCCCATGTGTCGCCAAAGGCACGGACTTGGTATGTGTCCAAGAAAGACTGGAGCTTGCTTCAGGTGCGGTCAGTTTGGTCACCTGGCGAGGGACTGCCCTCAAAGACAGAATAGGCCACCGGAAGGGCAATCTGGAGGGAGCGCGCCACAAAATACACAGGGTCGACCTCCAGCTCAAGGAAGGGTATTTGCAGTCACTCGAGATACGGCGAAGGATTCGTCGACCGTAACAGTTACGGTTCTCTTACATGATCAAGCCGCCTATGCTTTATTTGATCCTGGTGCGACACATTCTTTTGTGGCTGAGCAATTTGTTAAGTTAGTAGAATTGGAACCGAGACGGTTAGATACGGTATATAGGATTTCTACGCCCTTACAGGATAATGTGAGAGTCGCGGTAGGATGTCCTAACTGCAAACTCGTAGTAAGTGGCCATGAAGATAGGATTGATTTGATTATCATAGAGATGTATGATTTTGACTTGATAGTTGGAATGGATTGATTGAAGAAACAAAGGGCCGTAATGGACTATCATAGTAAAGTGATTCGGTTTAGCCCAGTGAATGACGTCAGCTTTGAGTTTGTGGGAAGTCGAGGAGGAGCCTCGACGATGACGATCTCGTCACTTGAGGCAACCAGACTATTAGAAAATGGTTGTTATGGTTATCTGGCGTCTGTGGTTGATACTTCTATTGAAGAGCCTAAGTTGGAGGACATTCCAGTCGTACGTGAATTCCCTGATGTCTTTCCCAAGGAATTGCCTAGTTTACCACCAGAAAGAGAAATTGAATTTGTGATTGAATTGATTCCTGGAACGGAACCAATTTCTAAGGCGCCATATAGGATGTCATTATCTGAACTTAAGGAGCTTAAGGTTCAGATGCATGAGTTATTGGATAAAGGATTTATCCGTCCTAGTACGTCGCCTTGGGGAGCGCCTGTATTGTTCGTAAAGAAGAAAGATGGGTCGTTACGCTTGTGCATTGATTATAGACAATTAAATCAGGTAACGATAAAAAATAAATACCCGTTACCAAGGATCGATGATTTATTCGATCAGTTGCAGGGAGCTGCGGTATTTTCTAAAATTGATCTAAGAACGGGTTACCATCAGTTAAGAATAAGGAAGGAGGATATTCCGAAGACGGCATTTAGGACGCGATATGGACATTATGAATTTACCGTAATGCCGTTTGGATTGACGAATGCTCCTGCTGCTTTTATGGATCTGATGAATAGGGTATTTAAGGAGTTTCTAGATCGATTTGTGATTGTATTCATAGATGACATCCTGGTATACTCAAGAAGTTTTGAGGAGCATGACCAACACTTAAGGATGGTGTTAGAAACCCTTAGAGTATATCAGTTGTATGCCAAATTTAGTAAGTGTGAATTTTGGTTAGCTCGTGTGGCATTTCTCGGTCATGTGGTTTCTGGGGATGGCATTGCCGTTGATCCTACAAAGAATGAAGCAGTTATAAATTGGCCAAGACCTACAACAGTGACTGAGATCAGGAGCTTCCTAGGATTGGCAGGATATTATAGAAGATTTGTGGAAAGATTCTCTGCTATAGCCTCGCCTTTGACTCGGCTATTAAAGAAGGATGTAAGATTCGAATGACGGAGAAATGTGAATGTAGTTTTCAAGAGCTTAAGCATAAGCTAACTACGACTCCTGTTTTAACGATTCCATAGGGTCTTGGAGGATTTGAAATATATAGTGACGCTTCACTCAGGGGATTGGGCTGTGTATTGATGCAGCATGGAAGGGTATTCGCTTATGTCACGCCCCAAACCCCGAGCACGCGACATCCCGATCAAATCGTCCCAAGGGTCATAAGGGATAGCGTCCCAGGTTCGCTACCGACCCACGACAGTTTATTACGCATGCGGAAACGGTTTACTCCCAGACAACATAAATTTGAACAGGGATACATTAGTAGGAGATAAATACCAAGACAGTTCACAAAAAGATCATCACACACATTAAACCAAACAACTGATGATAATTAACCCTATTGAGCAATAGCTGACATAAACAACCCCATACTTCGGGGCAGCTCACTAAGACCTCAAAAGGGTATTCGGTCGGGTAAGGTTAACTTCCCATCTACTTCAAAAGATCACTCCTACCGCCAATCATTGGCGTCCACGGGCTTCATCACTTGGGACCTGAAAAATGTTATCCCACGACGGGGTGAGAAATAAATCTCAGTGAATTAAGCCTAAGCTCGGTTAGGAAACTGATTCGCCCAGGGCATCCTAACGGTAGGCTCACAGAATCATACAATCACATAAAATACCCGAGTATAGCCCTCGTATACTAATCAACCACATGCATACTTACCGGCCTTCAGCCATACATAATGCAATGCTTGACCCAACTCAGCAGTGAAATAAGTCAATCACTCAAAACAGGTATCGCATCCACAAGTATGCACGGGACACCACGCGAGTCCATTTATTAACGATGATCGTGCCAACGGCACCATGAGAGGATCTACGCGACTGGCGTGATTCCACCCTCATAAATAGTACGATCCCATACTCATTCGGACGAACCGGGCTACGCTCATTTTCCCTCTCGGCAGCGGCTACTACAAGCGGTCTTCCAGTACACCCGTTGCACGGTACGGCAAGTAGGCATCCCTATACGGGGCGTCGGTCCATCACAAGCTGCGACCGGCATCCGATCAGCCCTGTGCACGTACTAACCGGCACGAGGCAGGACTGTCGTGCTTCTGGTAAGTCGTATAGTCCCACATGACTGGTACTGGTGTACTATTAGTACACTACGAACTTACTAGGAAAAAATCCATCATCGTTCCATCATATGACCACACAATGCACCCACCATAACAATCAATTTTAATTCTCTTTGATTTAGGCTGGATGCTCACACAACGTGTTCAAAGACTCGGCCCACGGCCATTTTCATGCTAAAGCATATTTCTTTGATTTTCCACACGATCATATGCATATGCCGACTATCAATTAGATACTGCAATCACGGAACGAATAACTCCCAAATACATGTCAATTCATTCAAAGAACATTTCAGGCATCCAATCATAAATAGGGCGATAAATCCCCAAGTAGCGATTAATGCTCAATAGTAATTCCAGTCACACCATCAGCCCTCCAACGGGATAATCACACCAATGAAAATCATCGAACCAATTACGAGCTTTTAATTTCATTTAGACAATATAAAGCTCAATTCGAACAATAATCATTTATTAGCCCATTTAATTTATAATTGTCGATCTATCACTCGTCTTTAATCTATCGCTCTCTCGCGATAAATCAATCAATTTCAACTAATCACAATTAACCACAGACAATATAATTAATCAAGCTAACTTAGTCGATTACGGTCATTTAACCTAAACCGGGGTTTCTAACTAAACCAACCGTAATCGCTTTATGTTATTACCAAAATTGCTAACCCAACTAACCCTAGGCGTAATTAGCGCCCTAACCAAGGTTTAGGGTCAACTCACAATTTATTTAAGCTCGGGCCGGCTCAAAATCAACAATGTGACGGCGGCGGCAACGAGCGACGACAACGACGGCGGCGACGGTTCTCGGCGATAAAACACGGTTAAGCCTCGGTTCTAAGGTTTCTCGAGAGGCGTCACGACCCGGCACCAACTAGGGTACGTGACGGAGGTCCGGCGAGGTGGCGGCGGCGACGGCGGAGCTCCGGCAAACTCCGGCGACCTAAAACAGAATTTGGACAGCATCGTTAAAATAAGGGAACGAGGCTATTTGAGGCGGTCCTGGGCCCCACGGGCTGAGGCGAGGCCGGCCAATGCTCGGGGACTCACCTAGGGGTCGAAGGGGATCGGTTGGGGCCGGAGGAAGGCGGCGGAAGGCGACCAAAGGCGACGGGACAGCAGCGAACAGAACCGGCGAAAACAGAGGATTCGCGCGCAGAAAACAGGGGAGACTGTTCGGGGTTGATTCCGGGCCCCACGTGCGGCGACCGGCGACCACGAGCTCAGGGAAACTCGTGAGGGGTTCTAGGAAGTCGTCGGCGGCGGTGGTGAGCGACGATGGCGGTCGGTTCAGACGAAAACAGAATCGAACCGCGACTGACTCCAAAATAGAGTATCGGCGGTTCCGTGGAGATTTGCGGTGGTTCCGGTGGGCAACGGACGGCGGGGTGGCGTCGGGGAAATCGTGAAGAGACTAAGGGAAGTTGCCGAGGTGGTGGGTGGCGGCGACGTCGCCGGAAATGGCCGGAGGAGGGCTGGGAGTTCACGGATCAGTAGAGGCCGAAACAGGGCAGTCGGGGTTCGGCTTCTCGCAGCTGTTCTCGGCCATCCGGCGACGAGTGATGGCCGGAGGACAGGTTGGTGATGATGACATGAGGTAGCTAGAGGTTGTGGTTGACGGTGGTGAGGTGGTGGGAGGTTGTGGCGTCGCTCAAAACCGACGGGAGGAGGAGCAAATATGGAGGAGGAGGAAGGCGTGAGGGGATGGGGTTTTGTTCGTCCATAGAAAAAGAGAGAGGGAGCAAGAGAACGTGGAAAGAGAGAGAGAGAGAGTTGGCAGAAAGAAGGGGACAACAAGAATAAAGGGGATCAAGAGAACGTGGGGGAGGAATTTGGGGAAAAGAGAGGAGCATAGAATAATAGGGAAAGAGAGAGATGAGCGTGCGAGAGGAAAAAGAGAGAGACAAGTGAGAGTGGGTGATGAGTGAGGAGGGGGCAACGGGAATGAGGGGAGTGTTTTAGAGAGTGGCAGACCAAGGGGGAGGAGACCACAATTAGAAAATTGGGGATGTCACAACTCTCCCCCTCTTAGGAAATTTCGTCCTAGAAATTACAGCACAATTACAACTACCCGAAAAGATAAGGGTAACTGCTATATGTCGCGACCCGTCCGAAATCTTCGGACGCGGCTAATGGATTACCGATCGCGGCCTCCACTCTGAAATATGGATCGCGGGCCTTAGATCGGCGCAGGCCCTCCCAGGCCCATACCAAATCGCGGCGGGAGTGTCTTTTGAGGGATTCGACGATAAGAGTCGATCGCTTTCGACCTTAGTGTGGTCGTGGTGGCATGTGCAACTTGTGCGTGCATTTGGAGTCGCCACCGGTCTTTCTCGGAGGGTAGACCGGAAACCTTACTGACCGATTGGGAGAGATCGATCAGTTCTGCGGAACCAGAAATTTTGGGTTCGGGGACTTGGTTACGTCGGTGTCATTACCAACGCCCTTTCGGTACCTAACGCGAGTGATTTTCCTGACTAAGAGTTCATGCAGACGCAATTTGGGGTGAGGTAGGTCTGATTTAGGGTTTCATGCAGATTGGAAAACTAGTCCTATCAATCACAATCAATTATAATGAAAGCGCAAGTCAAGTGCATAAATAAATCATGTTAATGCACATCAATTTCAATCATTGGCCTCCTAGTATAGCCATAAGGGCTTAGAGAATGTGTGATTTAAGACTGGGGGTAAAATGGGAAGATTCAGGGACAAATAGCCCGAAGGGCAAAATTGTCATTTTTGGAAGGTTTGGATACCTAATTACCCAAATTATTCCATGACCAGTTGATCGTGGCCATTTCCCATTTTTGAGAATTTTTTGGAATTTCTTGATTTTTCTTCAATTTTTGGAAGACGATTCGCCCAAAGGGCGAAATCGTCATTTTAAGAAGGGTCGGGGTTCAAAACACCCGGAATGAGCCTTGGCCAGTTGTTTGTGGCCATTTCCTATTTTTTTGGGATTTTCCTGGATTTTTTAGAATTTTTTTGGAAGACGGTTTGCCGGAAGGGCAAAACCGTCATTTTTGGAAAGATCGGGGGTCAAATGACCCGGAACAGGTCATGGCCAGTTGAACGTGGCCATTTCCTATTTTCTGGAATTTTTTAGAATTTTTCTGAATTTTTCGAATTTTTTTTGAATATTTTTATGATTTTTCATTCATTCATTTTTTATTGATTTTTTGATTATTTTATTATTATTTTAATTTTTTTTAATATTTAGAAATATTTTCCGGGCCGGGTTAAACCCGGCCCGCGCCTCTCGGGCGCCCGGCCCGACCCTAGGGGTCGACACCGGCCTAAAACGACACCGTTTTATATTTTTAAATATTTTTTTTATTTTTTAACAATTTTTTTGATTTTTTATCTATTTTATTTAATTATCCGAAATTCCCCAGATCCGGCGGCTCTCAATGCGCCACGTGGCCTCCTCCTGTGCGTCCGATCTTCCACTAGATCGGACGTTCCAGAGAGAAACACGTGGCTCGATTATAACCGTCGGATCAAAAATCAATTTATTTTCCTCTTTTAGAAAAACCTCAAATCGGACGATCAGAACCATTCCACGTGTCCAATCGTGGTGCGTCCGATCTTGGACGAGATCGGACGATCCACAGAAGGCCACTTGGCACGTTCTTGTCCATCGGATCGAATTTATTTAATTTTCTGAAAATCATTTATTTTATCCGAAAATCATTTTTTTATTTCCCAAAATTACAGGATCGCGACACGTGTCGCGATCCGGGCCGTTCATTTTATTTTATTGAAAAAAGACTTGGACCGGCCCACCCGGCTGACGTGGCGCCTACGTGGCATGCCACGTCATCCGTTGACCGGTTGACTGGCCGGAGGGTCGCCGGGGAAGACGATGAACAGTGTCTATTTCCGGCGACCCTCGCCGGAACTCCGCCGGAAAACGCAAACCGGCCTCCAAAACTTATTATTTTTCACCCATTTCTTCGCCATTAGGTTTCCTATATTACCAACATCATCATACGGCATTAAAATGCAAGGTTTAACGTCGAAAAGTGACCGGACGAGGCTCGACCGAACCGGCGCCGGCGAGCAAATTTCCAGAAAATTTTTTTTGCTTTGAAAACGATTCTGATCAATCAAGGAGCATCCATGAAGGGTCGGGGAACTTACCTGAGGTCTCCCAATCTTCGGCGACCGTTCGAAGTTCCCGGTCGAGCTCCCCGTTCGGACCGCGGCCGGCGAAGCTCCGGCTCACGTCGTCGGCGCATTTTCATTGCGAAATAAACACATACAAAGACTTAGAGGCGGTTCTAATGCATGCTTGAGGCTAAACACGCGCAAATGGAGCTCCGGGGTGGCTCGGCCGAGAGCCGAAAATTCAAAACCCATTTGGGCATTCCATCGAACACATGGTCTACATGTAAAAACGAAGGTCGGGGGAGGGAAACCGACCTGCTTGGAGCTCGCCGACGGCCACTGAATACCCGGTGATGATCAAGGAAGGTTCTTGAAGGTCTCCCCCAGCTCCTCTCGTCCAGTGTTTGCCAGAAAAAATCCTCTCTCCTATTCATGGACGAGCTCGGTTTTAACCGAGAATCTCCCTCGGTTTGGCGTGGCCGACCGGCGTTTTTGCGCCCATGCCTCTGCCAGAACGCCAAATATTCCTCTGCCAATGTTTCCCACGCTTGGTTGCCATTTTTTCTTAGAAAAATCGACCGCCCCCTCATCCCCTGCTCTGCCCATGCTCGGCGTGCAACGGGTCTGCAACTTAGTTGCAGACCCGGTCGGACCGGGTCGGGTCGGATCTGACCCGACCGGCCCGGTTCGAACAAATACCCAAATTGGGCCCCAAATTGATCTATTTTTATGAAATTGATGGCATAATCGGAATCCTTGACATGTTTTCCATCAAATATGGGTATTTTCGTGAATCAATTTATTGAAATTCTGTGAAAACCCCAAATTGTCCCTAGGATCCGAAATTTAATTTCGCCAAATCGAAGGCCTAAACGATCGAATTAGCCAAAATTGAGCCCACCAATGGATTCAGCATGATGAAAACTGTTGGGTAGAGGTGTTTAATTTTAATGGGTGTGCCCGTGTGAAATTTAATTTCAAAAATTGTGAAACCGGGGACTAAATTGAAAGATTTTTATGCAATTAAGCCCTTTTGGTTAAAATTGATCAAATTGGAGGGCAAATTGACCCAATTGCATTTCAATACTTTGGAGTCCAATGTCATAGCTTATAAAAATCAAAAATTGAAAATTAAAAGACTCGAAAGGGATTTTTTAGGCCCGGTTCGGGATTAGGTTTGTGAAGGAACCCCATGAACCGAGCTAAATTTCCCTTATAAAAAATGACAATATTGAAGAGGAAATTAAAATAAAATTTCTGAATATTTTTGTGTAATTTTCTGACCACGGATGGTATTTTTTGATTTTTTGGGTATTTTAATAATTAAATAAATTCCAAAAAATATTAAAAAATTCAAAAAATGTTTTTTGTTCAAAATTGGTTCCTAAGGCTAGGCTAAGGCTTCCAAAGTTGATTTTGCAATTTTTTGATCTTTTTTGCTATTTTTAATTAATTTTAGAAATTAAAATTATAATAAAAGATAGTCAAAAATCAAGTGTCAACAGCTGCCCCTCTTTGAGAGTGAGCTCGTCAGAGGTTGCTTTCAAAGACAAAATGACACCTGAATCTTAACCGACTCGACTGGGGAAAAGAAATGCTATGACATCGAACCCTTAAGTCCTTGATGAATGCTCAAATTAATCACCGGTTTACTCTTGCAATTCGAACGTGGGCCTGAGGGAGAGCGGCTTACCTGAAGTCTGCCCATTGGGTCCTGCGCATGCGGAGTCCGAGGTTTTATCACTGCGCTCTCAGGATGCCGGAAAAAGGAGGGGCTTGTTCCCTTTTTTTTTTCTTTTTTTTGTTTTGTTTTGTTTTGTTTTGTTTTTTTTTTATAGGCCCTCGTAGCTTCTGACACACTATCCCAGGCTTTATTCCTCGAAAACCTTTCCCGGCTACTGACAGGAAACACTCACGGAAAGATTTATCGAGCACCCCATGTTTTGGGGATCCCATGACGCTGACTAGCGGTGACAGAGGGGATATTTTTGGTTTCAAAGGGGATCCCATGGCGCTGACTAGCGGGGCCAGGGGGGATTTCTCAGTCGGAGGTTTTCTACGTCCGGCGAGACAGTTTGATCTTTCGAAAAGGTTCCCAGGACAGGGGTTCTCCAAGTCCAAGGGGATTTTCTGATTTTTGAAAAGGGGTCTCATGACGAGGGTTCTCCACGTCCGATGAGACTGCCTGGTTTTTGAAAAGGGGGTCTCATGACGAGGTTTCTCCACGCCTGATGAGATCACCTGTTTTTCTGGTAGGGGTCTCATGACGAGGTTTCTCCACGCCTGATGAGCTTACCTGTTTTTCTGGGAAGGGGTCTCATGACGAGGTTTCTCCACGCCTGATGAGATTACCTGAATTTTGAAAAGGGGGTCCCATGACGAGGTTTCTCCACGTCCGATGAGATTACCTGTTTTTGAAAAAGATTCCCAAGACGGAGGTTTTCCACGTCCGACGGGATTACCTGTTTTTCTGGAAAGGGGTCTCATGACGAGGTTTCTCCACGCCTGATGAGATTACCTGTTTTTTGAAAAGGGGGTCTCATGACGAGGGTTCTCCACGTCCGATGAGATTACCTATTTTTGAAAAAGATTCCCAAGACGGAGGTTTTCCACGTCCGACGGGATTACCTGTTTTTCTGGAAAGGGGTCTCATGACGAGGTTTCTCCACGCCTGATGAGATTACCTGTTTTTTGAAAAGGGGGTCTCATGACGAGGGTTCTCCACGTCCAATGAGGTTCCCTGTTTTTCTGAGAAGATTCCCAAGACGGAGGTTTTCCACGTCTGGTGGGATTGTTTGATTTCCTTAAAAATGGGTCCCAAGTCGGAGGTTTTCCACGTCTGCTGGGATTGCTTGGTTCTCTTGAAAAGGGGTCCCAAGTCGGAGGTTTTCCACGTCCGCTGGGATTGCTTGGTCTCTACCATGATTTGACCCTTCAGGCGGTTTCTACCTTCATTTGACCCTTTAGGCGGTTTCTACCTTTGATTTGACCCTTTAGGCGGTTTCTACCATTGATTTGACCCTTCAGGTGGTTTCTACCATAGTTTGACCCTTTAGGCGGTTTTTACCTTGAGTTGACCCTTCAGGCGGTTTCTACCATTGATTTGACCCTTCATGCGGTTTCTACCATAGTTTGACCCTTTAGGCGGTTTCCACCTTTGGTTTTGTTGAGGCGACAGTCTGGGAGCTGGGTTCTCCAGGTATCCTGCAGAAGTTTGAGCCTGAAAGATTTTTCTTCACCAGGAGAATGTTAGTAATCTCTGGGAAGACGATGGCTGGCCACTTGACGAAGCCGTATGATTCAAGTTTTAGTCATGCAGTGTGCATTTTGATGCTGGAGGTTATCCAAAGCATTCTTGCAACATGCAAATGTGATCACAAATCCCTTACACGGAAAATCTGGATCCAACAATTTGAAGATTCCAAAAAGAGTTTGCTCAAAACATCAATTGGAATATTTCTCGACAAGGAGGTCATCTCACCTGTTTTGAGGTAATGATTTTTATAGGGGATGCACTCAATTCCCTACTGACCTGTGCCTAGGTTTTAGGCTCATTCGCAGCGCATACATTTTGATCGGTCGGGAGGTCTCCCACGGGACCGTAATGTTGGGCTTGGATATTGGTTTTCAAGGGGGACCCGCTTTGGAGTCGAAGCCATTGAATGAAAGTCTTCACCATCTGCTCCGGGTTTACAAGTCAAGGACCCTGCAAAATGAGAAAGAAATAGTCTTGCTCGTACCTCTTCGAGCTAAGCCATATGTTAACCCAAGTGTCTTAATCAGAGAAGACTGTTTCAGGGTTGTAATGTTGGTAGGATTGAGGGCCGAAAAAGGCTTGTTTTTGGTCTAGAACTCATGAGGGGATTGACATTGGTGATCATTGCAAATTTGCCACCTGTCTTTTCCATTTTGCATCTTCAATTTTTGGGGTGCACGACCTCTTTTGAGGTGTGCACCAATTCTTGTGAAAGCACCTCTGGCTGCGTTAAGAGACTAACAACTCTATCTGCGCCTCTGCTCCGCGCTTGATACCGTTTGAGGAGTGGCTTTTGGAATCTGACTCCTTCTGAATTTTTCTTCTCCCCTTTCAAACAGGTTTCACTGGGGGATTGATACAAATTGTTCACCCAAGCATCGGCCTTGCTTTTACCAGGCACTTTGCTTTTTCTTGATGCTGGGGATTTTTCTCATCATCTTTTCCTTTTCATTTTTCTTTTGAAATCCCGTTTTTCTCATCTTCGGGAGGTCTTGTTAGACATGTGGCCAAAGGTCTAACAAGCTTCAGCATTAACTTAGGGATTTCTTCGCAGACCCTAAGTTTGAACTCTTCCATTTTTGAACTGGCGCTGCCTCTGTCATGGAACTTGCAATGACCACCAACGGGTTTATGAAATGAATTTGCAGGCTCAACTTGGTTATGCAAAGGATATGGTGTGTGGGATAGAGAAATGAATGCTTCTCGTCATCCTATGGCACTTGGATTACCATATAAACAACACACAAAGATTGATGTTAGTCCGAGCAAGAAAATTTCTAACCATTTTCTCCTGATACTGCTGGACTTACTTTCGTTCTTGCCCCGATGTGGGGTGGTTCTTGACAGGGTTGAGAATGAAAACCACCGTTCAAAGGGGTTGTCAATGGTCACCTGTAGTATTTGGGGATATTAAACGAATGCCTCCGTTATCCCAATCCATGTAATTGCTGCGAATGGTCCCTACTCCCGTAGGTCCAGATTTTGCTATCTGATCCGCTCCACTTCTCTCTCAAGTGTGTATAGGACGTATTTGGATTAGGCTTTGCCCCTCGTCTTTTGAGAAAACGTCCTTTTGAAAGTTTTGAACAACTTTTGATTGGAAAAGTCTCTTTCATTTTCTCCAAAAAATTTTACCCATCAAAGAGGATTTTATGATGCACAATGCATGTTGTTATTCGTGTTTGGACAACCTCTTGTTTTAAAACATGAATGCCAATGAAGTTGGAATTCTATGCCTTTTCCAGACATTAGATCCTGAAAGCTTTTCTTTTTCCCTATGTTTTTATTCAACATTTTCAGTTGATTAGGGAAAGGGATACTTACCTGTCCCTCGCGGCTAGAGATCCCTGAAAATGCGGAAGAAACATGTCATTATATGTTCATGAGTTTTTTGAAAAAATGGAACGATACATCCTACCCTTGGTCATGGGTTCCAACGGGTAATACATGGGATGTGAAAACCTGTTTCGCCTAGATGGCGAGCCCCTGTCAAAGACGGGAATTATGTGTCAGTTTGTATTCCGAAATTCAAGATAGATTGGGACGATACCGCCTTATTCTGTTTTGTGTTTCCGTTTGGACACAAACGTGCGGCTTGCAGAAGTTGGCCATCCATCTTGTGGCCATGATCCCTCCGTCTGGTTGGCAATGAATCCTTCTCAGGGCTTTGCACTAGAGGAGATTCATTCATGTTTTTGGGCGCATTCCCACGCCATTCTTCAGAGTTCCTTCTATTCAAGGAGAAAAGTAATTTTTTTTTTCAGAATTCATGTCAAAGCATGTAGTGTGGAAGCGATACTTTTTACCCTTCACTCGGTCTTATAATCAAAGACCATTTCTTGGAGTCTTGACTTCCAAGGTCGATAATTCTATCCGCCTCCCGTCGGCGAGTTCTTTTCTTTTGCGGCTTTCTGGTGCCAACAATTTTCTGTCCATCTTGACGGCGAATCATTTTGGATGCCTCCCGTGCCACTCTTTAGGATTCCACTTCCTGGAGCCTTGCCCCTTGAGACCGATACTTCTTCTTGCATCCACGTCGGTGAGCTGTTTTATTTCATGGCTTTTAGTATCAACGACCCCTTCACTGATTTGCTCATGGATAGTACCTCTTGACTGCATCGGCGTTCACAGGGTGTCCCAGTTCTTCTCCATCCATGTTTACCAGAATTAAGGCCCCCCCAGGTAGGACCTTCTTAACCACGTACGGTCCTTCGTAATTCGGGGTAAACTTGCCCCCCGGGTGCGACACATTCGGGAGGATCTTCTTAACGACGAGCTCGTCAGTTTCGAACTTTCGCGGTCAAACTTTACGATTGAACGATCTAGCGACTCTTTTCTAGTATGTTTGGCCATGGCAAATTGCCTGCAGACGCTTCTCGTCTATCAAGTTCAGCTGCTCGTGTCTTTGCTGTACCCACTCCGCCTCACTGAGCTCGACGTGAGACAAAATTCTTAACGATGGGATTTCTGTTTCGACTGGTAGGACCGCTTCCATACCGTACACTAGGGAGTAAGGCGTTGCCCCGGTAGAAGTCCGGATCGAAGTTCGGTACGCCATCAGCGCATAAGGTAGCCTTTCATGCCAATCACGGTAATTCTCCGCCGTTTTAGCCAATATCTTCTTGATGTTCTTGTTCGCCGCCTCTACTGCTCCATTCATTTGGGGTCGGTAAGGCGATGAATTGAGATGGCGGATGTTGAAACTGTCCAGGAGGTTATCCACCGTTTCGTTGTTCAGGTTCGAGCCATTATCGGTCACGATGGCCTGAGGGGTCCCGTATCTTGAGATGATGTCCCGCTTGATGAATTTAGCCACGTTCTTCGCAGTCACGTTAGCATATAACGCAGCCTCAATCCATTTGGTGAAATAGTCTATTGCCACCAGTATAAATCTGTGCCCATTCGAGGCCTTAGGGTTGATTGGCCCTATCATGTCTATACCCCACATTGAGAAAGGCCAGGCCTCGGACATTTGATGAAGCTCATTCGGGGGCGCATTAATCCTGTCTCCATACACTTGACACTGATGGCATGATCTGACTTGTTGATTACAATCTGACTCCAGTGTCATCCAGAAATAACCTAGTCGCATGATTTTCTTGGCGAGAAGATGGCCGTTCATGTGCGGGCCACATTCCCCCTCGTGTATTTCGATCATAAGCGATCTAGCTTCATTGGCGTCTACGCACCTGAGGAGGACTGAGTCATAAGACCTCTTGTAGAGAGTTGGGCCACTGAGGAAAAACTTGCCCGCCATCTTTGCAATGTATTTCCTGTCTCCTGCTTGAGCACCCGGAGGGAATTCCCCTTTTGCCAGGTAGTTCTTTATATCATGATACCACGGTAGGTCCTCGAACCCCTCCTCAATTACCATGCAATGTGCAGGTTCTCGGGTAATGCCTATGCGCAATGGTTCAATGTCTATGCCGTTCGCTACTTGAAGCATAGAGGCCAGAGTAGCCAATGCATCTGCGAAGTGATTTTGCGTCCTCGGCAGATATTCGAAATCAATTACTTCGAATTCCTTGATCGTCTCCTCCAAGAATTTATGGTACGGGATGAGCTTGAAGTCCCTAGTTTTCCATCCGCCTTGGGTCTGGAGGATGATTAGCATTGAATCTCCATAGACCTGTAACTTCCGCACTTTCAAGTTAGTGGCGAGCTGCAAACCAAGGATGCATGCTTCATACTCAGCCATGTTATTAGTGCATGGAAACGTCAGCTTTGCGGCCACGGGGTAGTGTTGGCCATCTGGAGATATGAGGACGGCTCCGGTACCTGCCCCAGCTAAGTTGACCGCGCCGTCGAAATACATGGTCCATTTGTCGTCCGAAAGTGTCAGGATGTGGCCCTCCGCCTTATTCTCCTCCTCCTCAAGGGTTTCGTGACCTTGGGAATTCTCGGCTAGCATGTCAGCAATGGCTCGCCCCTTTACTGACTTCTGGTTTGAGCTCCTGATGTCAAATTCAGAAAGGAGCACCTGCCACTTGGCCAGCTTCCCTATCAATGATGGCTTTTCTAACAAGTATTTGATTGGGTCACTCTCTGTGACTAACTGGATGGTGTGGTGAAGGGTATACTGCCTTAGCCTGCGGAGTACCCAGATTAGCGTGACGCATGTCTTCTCTACCTCCCGGTACCTTGCCTCCGACGCGGTGAACTTCTTGCTTAGGTAATACACAGCTCGCTCTTTGCTATCCTCTGGGTTTGTCTGAGCGAGTAAAGCCCCTAGGGACTTGTCATGGATAGTGAGGTAAAGGGTCAGGGGGATCCCCGGGACCGGGGGCACCAATATTGGTGGACTGACCAGATATCCCTTGATCTTCTCGAAAGCCCCTTGGCATTCGTGATCCCATTTGATTTTGGCATTCTTCTTCAAGAGTTTAAAGAGTGGCTTAGCTGACTCTGAAAGGTGAGATATGAAGCGGGCGATGTAGTTTAACCTACCCAGGAGGCTTCTTACATCCTTAACCGTTGAAGGGGCCCCAAGGTTGAGGATAGCTTGAACCTTGGCGGGGTCAATCTCGATGCCACGATTGCTAACTATGAACCCCAATAGCTTGCCTGATCTTGCCCCAAATATGCATTTCGCGGGATTCAGCCTCAGTTTGTACTTCCTGAGTCGTTCAAACAGTTTCCTTAGTACCAGGGCGTGGTCTTCACCATGTCTGGATTTCGCTATCATATCGTCCACGTACACCTCTATCTCCTTGTGCATCATATCGTGGAATAGGGTAACCATCGCCCTCTGGTAAGTTGCCCCTGCATTCTTCAGGCCGAATGGCATGACTTTATAGCAAAAGGTGCCCCAAGGTGTGATAAACGATGTTTTAGCTTTATCCTCCTCTCTCATGTGGATTTGATTGTAGCCCGAGAAACCATCCATAAAAGAGAATCGTTCAAATCCGGTTGTGCTGTCAACTAGGACGTCAATGTGCGGCAATGGGAAGTCGTCTTTGGGGTTAGCTCTGTTCAAGTCTCTGTAGTCTACGCAGATTCGGACCTTCCCGTCCTTCTTCATGACGGGGACGATATTAGCGATCCATTCTGGGTAAGCAATCACTTCGATGAACCCCACTTTGAGGAGCTTCATCACCTCCTCTTCGATTTTCTTTGCCAATTCGGGTTTTGTACGCCTGAGGTTCTGCTTCTTGGGCAAGATGCTGGGGTCGGTTGGCAAAGCGTGTTCCACGATACTAGGGTGTAAACCCGGCATATCCGCATATGACCATGCGAAGACATCTTGATATTCTCGTAGGAGCTCAATGCTTCTGTCGGCGGTAGACTTTCTCCAATCTTCACCTCCCTGATATTCTCTGGAGTCCCTAAATTCACCGAGGTAGTGCCCTCCGCAGTGGGTGGCTTGGAGTCTTCATAGCGTTTCCAATCAACTCTGATTCCCTCCTCGACCCGATCGTCTTCCTCTCCCTCGATATGGAGGGTAGCTTCCTTTTGAGAGCTGGGATAACTTAACAACCTGCTATGTATGTGTGGAATGGTATGCCTGAAATGTCATGAAGATGGTCAGTTGACATATAATAACTAAGGCTCATGGACGATGCATTTCTTTGGGAGATGTTTTAAGAACAAAGATTAAAACTGAAAACGTGAGATGGGGGCTAGTCCTCATGTCATTGGACATCCTTGCCTCCCAAAATTTTGGAAACTGGGAGACGTGTGGGAAATCAGGTCTCAGGGCTTTTCTTCTCTTTTTAACTCTTTTTTTTTTTTGCATCTTTTCTTTTCTCTCATTTGGGTCGTCATCGACCGATTTGTAGTTCCCTCACGTCCCAATTTTTGTATTTTATGGGGATTTTTTGATTTTTTGATTTTTTGATTTTTTTTTTAAAATTTTGACGTAAAGACATAAAACAAAGGTGATAGTTCGAGGCATCTGATGTAGATTCAGATGCATCAGAGGGGGTGGAAATTTCTTTACTCAATGACGGACGCGTCGTCGTCGATTCCCTCGATAATGACGTTGACAGAATCTTCCAGGAACAGGCTGGCCAACTGGGGGTCCTCCGTTGTAACGTCCACCTTCTCGTCCTTCAGCCACTTAGACGCCTCATCGAAGAAACGACTCAGGGGAGTTTCGAACATCTTTCCCTTGCCCTTCCATGTATTCGACCCTAGGACGCGGCCGCCAAGGCCCCTACCTCTCCCATAACCTTCTGGTTGGAAATGTCGATTCGGTTCTCCTTTATAACCCAGCCCTCGGCGGTTCTTTACTGTCGCCAAGCTAACTGGCTCTTGAATACCTTGGTGGTGCTTGCCTAAACCAAGGCCCGGGATAAAACCGTGCCGCGTCAGTATTTTTCCCGCCATGATCGAGGATTTGGAGCAATTTGGGGGCCTCATGGTTGTACCGGCTGGTACATGCATAATGTACATCCTCTCCGCAGCGCGGAAGCTTGATTCTTCTCCGGACGAAGGTTTCACCAATGGAATAGTGTCGATGTGGCTCGTTAAGTGATCAGCCTCTGAGTGTATGGTGATCAGTTTGTCGTTAACGACCATCCGGACCTTCTGGTGTAAGCTCGAGGGCACGGCGCCAGCCGTGTGAATCCAAGGTCTTCCCAGCAAAAGCCCGAATGACGCTGGGATGTCCATGACTTGGAAATTAATCAGGAATTCCGTTGGGCCCACAAGGACAGGTAGTTCTATCTCTCCAGTTACCTCGCCTTTGGCCCCATCGAAAGCTCGAATGGTGGACTTCGAGGTTTTGATTAAATCTTCTTTCACCCCGAGGCCTCTGAGCGTGCTTAAAGGGCATATGTCGAATGCAGACCCATTATCTATGAGGACTCGAGATACACGTTTGCCGTGGCACATTGCTGATACGTAGAGAGCCTTGTTGTGTCCTCGTCCCTCAGGTGGGAAGTCTTCATCTGAAAATGAGACTTGATCTTTCAAAAGGATTGCCCCCACGAAGTCCTCCAGCTAGGCCTCATTGATTGTTTCAGGTACGTGGGCCTCATCCAGCACCTTCAAAAGGGCATTTCGATGCTTCTCAGATGTTTTGAAGAGGTCCAAGAGCGAGATTTGTGCAGGCATCTTTCTCAGCTACTCGACCACCTCGAACTCGCTAGTTCTAATGATGGCTAGGACCTGCTTGGCGTCTTCCTCCGTTACTCCCTTCTTTTCAACCTCTCCCTCCTTCTGGACTAGGCATCTCCCGGAGCAGGTAATGGCATCCACTTCACTGGTGCCGTAATTCCAATGTACTGCCTTGGGGTTGTAAGCCTCTACTGCGGGGAGTGTAATTACTAAGGGTTTGTCTTTCGTGACCTCGCCTTTGTGAGAACTGCTGGCCTCCCCTGTCGCCTCTACCTCGGTGCCGCTATGATCTTCTTGTGTGAGGTTGAACTCAGTGAGGTTGATTATCAGTGGGGTCATACCCTCCACCATGCAGATTGATTCAACTGGGCATGATTCCTCTGAGTCGTACAGGTTTCTCCCAACGTCTATATTGAACACCGCGTTCGTGGTATGATCAGGTAGTGGATTCTGCTGGACGTTTGGATCTGCTCCATCAAATTTCAGCAAGTCACTGTCGATAAGGGCATGTATGTCGTATTGTAAGGTCCGACAATTGTCTATGTTATGTCCCTTTTCGCCCATGTGATATGCACAAGTTCGACTCTCGTCGAAACCTATGAACCTTGGTGGCGTTGCCCTCGGCGGCTTTTTGGCTAACAACCTTGCGTCTAGAAGCTTAGGAAGTAATTTTGACATCGGGACTGGGAGCGGGGTGAAAGAGGAGGGGCCCCTTCCTTTCGGGGCCGAGATCCTTTGGACCGTCCAGGAGGTATTCCCCTGGGTCGGGGTGGCGTTTTCGAACCTTTTAGGTCTCAGTGGATTGGAAACAAAGGCTACCTCTGCAGTAGGTTCTCGTTCTTTCCTCACGGGGAACGGTCGCTTCGGAGTTACTTCCGGCACGCGCCTTTCTCTTATGGCCCACTCGTGCCTTTCCGCCACTTTGATCAAGTGCGCAAAAGTCTGACACCCAGAGGTGTTTAGTTTGTCAAAGTAATCGTACGGCAGAGCCTTCAGAAAGATGTCCACCAAATCTTCCTCGGGGATGGGCGGTTTCACTTGAGTGGCGAGCGCCCTCCACCTTTGGGCGTATAAACGGACGCTTTCAGTCCTCCCTTTCGCGGTCCGCAGCAGGTCTTCTCTGGTTGGAGCGGTCAGCGCATTGAACTTATACTGGGATAGGAAGTCTCCTGCAAACTCGTCCCAGTCGTCATATCTTTGTATGTCTAACTCCACGTACCAAGACAGAGCGGCGCCAGCCAAACTCTCTTGAAAGGTGTTGATCAGCAATGGCGTGTAATCTGAGTATTTAGCCATCTTGTACAAGTAGTACTTCAGGTGGGTCTTGGGACAGCCTGTCCCATTATATTTCCTTGAGAAATCCGGCTCCTTGTAGTCCGCAGGGACCTCAATCTTGGTGAAAGGCATGATTCTATCGTATTTTGACAACTCAAATCCCTGGCTGGTGAGGCATTCCTCGATTTTGGCAATCCTTCTTACTCCATCATCAACCTTGACAGACTTCTCACTCTGTTTCCCTTCTAGGTTGATGGTGACAGGCGGGGCTCTCGGCGGTACTTCAACAGTTGGAGCCTGCTCCGTGCCAGGTGCAGCATTCGTCCCAGCGGGTCCACCTGTGTCGGAACCAGCAGGCGTGCTTGGGTTTGCAGCTTGGTTAAGATCAGCTGGTAGAGTGGGCCTGGCGTTAGCCGCGATGAACATGTCCTTCATTTCGGCCAGCATCTGAGTCACTTGGTCTAATCGTGCTTCCAGAGTCCCGAGGCGGGCGTCAACTTGTTCGTGCTCCATACGGGCCTGAGAACGCGTTTGGGCTCGAGTCCTCGTGATTGAGAGCTACCTGCTTGGAAGACTAAAAGTTAGGCTCATGAATACGAGAGATAAATCATGTGCCGTAAAGTGAACGGCGGCCTGATCATGCTTGTGCGGTCTTGCCCCAGTTTGTTAAGGCAAGCATGTCGTTATGCAAAGAGTAATCCATGATAATTAGGATAAGTTCTTTTTGAAAAGATGCTTGGATAATGCATAAAAGAGCTCCCGGAGGAGTTTGATCACAATGGGAAATGAAAATGCTTGACTATTCTAAACTCGATGGGGGGGCTGGCTCCTCTGTCATCCTCCGACATTACTGGGAGAGCCGAGTCTTCAACTCTGGACTTCTTCGTTTTCGGGATAGGCTGGCGGCCCGACGTCTTTCGGTATGTAAGGCTCCACTCCTGGTACATATGGGACGATGTATTTTGGAACATATGGTTCGACTGGAGTCGGCCGAACTCTTTTGAAAGCCCGGATATATTCCTCGGAGGCCCGGTGGATGTTCATCTCAGGGTCCAACTGATCTGGCCACTCCACATCCTGAGGTGGGGAGTCTTTCAGTGCCTGTTCTAAGTCATTGATCATCATCTGGAGGCGCGCCTTGGTCCTCTTGGTGATTGGGCCTTGGGGAATGTCGAAGGCGAATTCGTCCGGAGGACTTTGGGGCGGTATCTGCTGCAACATGCCGAATTGTCTGACGACTCTGATCGGGTAGTATGACACGGCCCCTGTGAAACCCAAGAGAGGAATTGGCCCACCGGTCTTGGTGGTGATGCGTGCTTTATGCATCTTCGGTCGCCTTAGCCGCCATCGGAGTTGTTCGGGTTCTAATTTTTCTAGGAGTTCGTACCAGTCGTTGAAAGAGCGGTTGGCCATGAGTGACTGGCACTTGAGGAAGGACTGGATAGGGTGGACGTCTTCATCGATTCGAGTGCATCCAGCGCGAAGGTTGAGTTTTTTAAGATGGGAAGTGATCCACAAGAAGAGAAGGCCATTGGAGGCTTGGAAAATGGTTTTCCGGGTGGATTTGGAATCATCCCGTGCGGCTTTATAGCGATTCAGGGATAGCAAAGTCTCAGCAAGGATCATATAGGAATAATCCAATTGGTCACATGCCTGCTGGGCTATGTGGACAATGAGAGGGTTGAATGTGGTCCTGGATGTAGGAAATAGCACGAATCCAAAGAAGGCCAAGATGAAGACCCCTCCGGCCCTATGGCCAGTGTCAATGGGTAGGTCCGAGTAATTGTCGAATAGGAATGAGAACGGGAATCTGCCAGAATTGGATTTGAGAATTCTTTCAATCTCGGTGGTCTTGAGCCGAAGGAACTTGGAGAGCAGCTTGGATGGGTCAAGGCCTAAAGGGGGACGGACTAATTGTCCCTTGAATTCGACTCCGATGACGGCTGTATATTCTTCCACTGTGGGTGTGACCTCCAATCCTTCGAAGTTGAATGTTAGTGTGGTGCGATCCCAGAACCGTGCTGCTGCTTGTATCAGTGCCGGTTGGTATTTGATTTCGATGAGGTTAACCAGATGCCCCAGCCTTTGCTTAACATACGCCTGGTTGGTCTTGTTGAGGCGTCCCCACCAAACTAGCAATTCTCTATGCGGGACCGGCAGAATTTGGATATCACCTCTTCCCATCGAGTCTAGAATATGAAAATGCGATTAATTATCCATGGATTACTCGGGCATTAGATTCGTTCAAATCATTATTTACCCGTGATGTGACGAGGGTTGAGTTCCCACATTTGGAGTAAAGGGAATGCCAAATTAGGGTTCCCATACTAATCCCATCAATAGGCATAATGAATTGGACGAAAATAATGATGTTATGCAGATGATATGCTTATGCATGGCGTGGACCACTTCAGTCATACGTCGCATACACCATGAAATGAGGATTAGATCTTCGCACTTGTGTCGAACAAACCAAGTGTGAGTTCTAACAAAAATTTCAAACGGAAGCGACGTATGATTGAAACAGAAAATCCGAATGGTTGGGTGAAATTCCAATGTCGCATTCCGGTATTAAGACGCCTATGAACGACCCGGGAATTAAAACGCAGGGGATAGGAGGGAGATCCACCTACGGATTCCCCTTACAGACTCAGAAGACTCAGAAAATCGAATAATTCTAAAACACCTCCGGAAAGCGACCCTAAGGAACCTAAAGGGATGCCCCAAGTCAGGTCGTCAGGCGATGTCAGGTGCCCCCCATAGTTCTGTCTAGGTCCAGGTCTCTTTCCTCATCGGATGAAACGGCTATGGGGTGGAAAGGTGACGAATGTCCTTCGGGAGACTCTTCTTCATCTGACGAGATCTCGATAACCTCCGGAGGGGGTGTTGGATTTGCTCGTATCCTGCTGAATATGTCCCTTAACTTCAGATAAATGTTCCACAACCTTTCCCTTTCGTACTCGAATTTATGTTCGCGTTCGAGTTGCTCGGCGGACTTGGTGTAGAAGCAGTCTGTTCCTCGGATAAGATTGCGTCCAGTAAGTGCCCTCCCTTGGATAAATCGGAAGGCGTGGAATCCGTTGAACGTCTCGGTGGCTTCATGACGGACGACGCGTCGCTCGTACTGAAATACCTCCGGGACCTTGGACAGATTTGGGGAGACCATCTCCACTTTATCTAAATTGTAGAATGGAATTAGACCCAACCATCGGACTCGATGAATGCAACATGTTGTGCAACAAATACGAGGCTGCAGGTAAATTAAACAATAATGGAAAGACCTTACCATAAGAGGTATCCAATGATTTTTTGGTTTTAGGTATACCAACCATCCATATACATGCGCATGAGACAAGTGAGGCTTGACTCTAGAAATTAAAAAGGGCTTAGGTATGGAACCTAAAGGCTTCCCCCTATCCGAATCGATAAATTAGTCCATGAGCGCAATCCACAACAAATGGATAAAAGTCTCGACTTGGATAGAGAGTGGGATCGAATATGGTCAACCCCAGCGCGATCCACGCTAGAGCGTTGCATATCGATCCCTGATCTATGGCTACCTGAAAAGGTGATTTCGCGGCCTGGGTTTGGGCGCTTTGTGCAAAGTGTCGTGATCCTCAAATATGCAGTGAATCATGCACAACAATTTATATATCAATCAGCGCTTCAAATCATCCATATGACATACATTCCTACGCCTATCCTGCATAAGACAATGTTAATCACAGACTACACCCCTCATCACTCCAATCTGCAAAAACATATAACACATATCATGAGCGGACTTACCTCACCTTCAAGAGTGCCTGCAAGGTTAGAAATATCACTCAACGTTTTAATTACGGCCTAAGTCCACTTGAGGTCCAGAACCAGGTGTTCTAGAACAAATTCCCCAGCGGAGTCGCCAGCTGTCGCGACCCGTCCGAAATCTTCGGACGCGGCTAATGGATTACCGATCGCGGCCTCCACTCTGAAATATGGATCGCGGGCCTTAGATCGGCGCAGGCCCTCCCAGGCCCATACCAAATCGCGGCGGGAGTGTCTTTTGAGGGATTCGACGATAAGAGTCGATCGCTTTCGACCTTAGTGTGGTCGTGGTGGCATGTGCAACTTGTGCGTGCATTTGGAGTCGCCACCGGTCTTTCTCGGAGGGTAGACCGGAAACCTTACTGACCGATTGGGAGAGATCGATCAGTTCTGCGGAACCAGAGATTTTGGGTTCGGGGACTTGGTTACGTCGGTGTCATTACCAACGCCCTTTCGGTACCTAACACGAGTGATTTTCCTGACTAAGAGTTCATGCAGACGCAATTTGGGGTGAGGTAGGTCTGATTTAGGGTTTCATGCAGATTGGAAAACTAGTCCTATCAATCACAATCAATTATAATGAAAGCGCAAGTCAAGTGCATAAATAAATCATGTTAATGCACATCAATTTCAATCATTGGCCTCCTAGTATAGCCATAAGGGCTTAGAGAATGTGTGATTTAAGACTGGGGGTAAAATGGGAAGATTCAGGGACAAATAGCCCGAAGGGCAAAATTGTCATTTTTGGAAGGTTTGGATACCTAATTACCCAAATTATTCCATGACCAGTTGATCGTGGCCATTTCCCATTTTTGAGAATTTTTTGGAATTTCTTGATTTTTCTTCAATTTTTGGAAGACGATTCGCCCAAAGGGCGAAATCGTCATTTTAAGAAGGGTCGGGGTTCAAAACACCCGGAATGAGCCTTGGCCAGTTGTTTGTGGCCATTTCCTATTTTTTTGGGATTTTCCTGGATTTTTTAGAATTTTTTTGGAAGACGGTTTGCCGGAAGGGCAAAACCGTCATTTTTGGAAAGATCGGGGGTCAAATGACCCGGAACAGGTCATGGCCAGTTGAACGTGGCCATTTCCTATTTTCTGGAATTTTTTAGAATTTTTCTGAATTTTTCGAATTTTTTTTGAATATTTTTATGATTTTTCATTCATTCATTTTTTATTGATTTTTTGATTATTTTATTATTATTTTAATTTTTTTTAATATTTAGAAATATTTTCCGGGCCGGATCAAACCCGGCCCGCGCCTCTCGGGCGCTCGGCCCGACCCTAGGGGTCGACACCGGCCTAAAACGACACCGTTTTATATTTTTAAATATTTTTTTTATTTTTTAACAATTGTTTTGATTTTTTATCTATTTTATTTAATTATCCGAAATTCCCCGGATCCGGCGGCTCTCAATGCGCCACGTGGCCTCCTCCTTTGCGTCCGATCTTCCACTAGATCGGACGTTCCAGAGAGAAACACGTGGCTCGATTATAACCGTCGGATCAAAAATCAATTTATTTTCCTTTTTTAGAAAAACCTCAAATCGGACGATCAGAACCATTCCACGTGTCCAATCGTGGTGCGTCCGATATTGGACGAGATCGGACGATCCACAGAAGGCCACTTGGCACGTTCTTGTCCATCGGATCGAATTTATTTAATTTTCTGAAAATCATTTATTTTATCCGAAAATCATTTTTTTTATTTCCCAAAATTACAGGATCGCGACACGTGTCGCGATCCGGGCCGTTCATTTTATTTTATTGAAAAAAGACTTGGACCGGCCCACCCGGCTGACGTGGCGCCTACGTGGCATGCCACGTCATCCGTTGACCGGTTGACTGGCCGGAGGGTCGCCGGGGAAGACGATGAACAGTGTCTATTTCCGGCGACCCTCGCCGGAACTCCGCCGGAAAACGCAAACCGGCCTCCAAAACTTATTATTTTTCACCCATTTCTTCGCCATTAGGTTTCCTATATTACCAACATCATCATACGGCATTAAAATGTAAGGTTTAACGTCGAAAAGTGGCCGGACGAGGCTCGACCGAACCGGCGCCGGCGAGCAAATTTCCAGAAAATTTTTTTTGCTTTGAAAACGATTCTGATCAATCAAGGAGCATCCATGAAGGGTCG
This sequence comes from Rhodomyrtus psidioides, assembly GCA_021437785.1. NCBI lineage: Eukaryota > Viridiplantae > Streptophyta > Magnoliopsida > Myrtales > Myrtaceae > Rhodomyrtus > Rhodomyrtus psidioides. The sequence goes on along the minus strand of JAILYB010000062.1, from coordinate 3,548,506 downwards.
GGGAACTTACCTGAGGTCTCCCAATCTTCGGCGACCGTTCGAAGTTCCCGGTCGAGCTCCCCGTTCGGACCGCGGCCGGCGAAGCTCCGGCTCACGTCGTCGGCGCATTTTCATTGCGAAATAAACACATACAAAGACTTAGAGGCGGTTCTAATGCATGCTTGAGGCTAAACACGCGCAAATGGAGCTCCGGGGTGGCTCGGCCGAGAGCCGAAAATTCAAAACCCATTTGGGCATTCCATCGAACACATGGTCTACATGTAAAAACGAAGGTCGGGGGAGGGAAACCGACCTGCTTGGAGCTCGCCGACGGCCACTGAATACCCGGTGATGATCAAGGAAGGTTCTTGAAGGTCTCCCCCAGCTCCTCTCGTCCAGTGTTTGCCAGAAAAAATCCTCTCTCCTATTCATGGACGAGCTCGGTTTTAACCGAGAATCTCCCTCGGTTTGGCGTGGCCGACCGGCGTTTTTGCGCCCATGCCTCTGCCAGAACGCCAAATATTCCTCTGCCAATGTTTCCCACGCTTGGTTGCCATTTTTTCTTAGAAAAATCGACCGCCCCTCATCCCCTGCTCTGCCCATGCTCGGCGTGCAACGGGTCTGCAACTTAGTTGCAGACCCGGTCGGACCGGGTCGGGTCGGATCTGACCCGACCGGCCCGGTTCGACCAAATACCCAAATTGGGCCCCAAATTGATCTATTTTTATGAAATTGATGGTATAATCGGACTCCTTGACATGTTTTCCATCAAATATGGGTATTTTCGTGAATCAATTTATTGAAATTCTGTGAAAACCCCAAATTGTCCCTAGGATCCGAAATTTAATTTCGCCAAATCGAAGGCCTAAACGATCGAATTAGCCAAAATTGAGCCCACCAATGGATTTAGCATGATGAAAACTGTTGGGTAGAGGTGTTTAATTTTAATGGGTGTGCCCGTGTGAAATTTAATTTCAAAAATTGTGAAACCGGGGACTAAATTGAAAGATTTTTATGCAATTAAGCCCTTTTGGTTAAAATTGATCAAATTGGAGGGCAAATTGACCCAATTGCATTTCAATACTTTGGAGTCCAATGTCATAGCTTATAAAAATCAAAAATTGAAAATTAAAAGACTCGAAAGGGATTTTTTAGGCCCGGTTCGGGATTAGGTTTGTGAAGGAACCCCATGAACCGAGCTAAATTTCCCTTATAAAAAGTGACAATATTGAAGAGGAAATTAAAATAAAATTTCTGAATATTTTTGTGTAATTTTCTGACCACGGATGGTATTTCTTTTATTTTTTGGGTATTTTAATAATTAAATAAATTCCAAAAAATATTAAAAAATTCAAAAAATGTTTTTTGTTCAAAATTGGTTCCTAAGGCTAGGCTAAGGCTTCCAAAGTTGATTTTGCAATTTTTGATCTTTTTTGCTATTTTTAATTAATTTTAGAAATTAAAATTATAATAAAAGATAGTCAAAAATCAGGTGTCAACACTATAGAGACAAACTTCCCCAGATGCAATTGTTCTTCCCAACTGCCTTTGATATCCAAAACACATGCCCCCGACATGTACTCCAAAATCTGAATTGGCCTTTAGACTGACCATCCATTTGCGGGTGATAGGCCATACTGAACTATCGTTTCATTTCCCCTAAATTTCTACTACGCTCGCTTTAGATCCATCCTTATCTCTTCTCAGTACACCAAAACCATAAAGCGACTATCAAACCCAAGTCAAATTCAAGCTTACGATTCTCGATTTCAAATCTATCACAAAATCCATATTCACAATTCATTTAAACAAGTTAATCATCTAACTCCAAGGATTTATCCCGAATTTGTCATCATCTAAACTTACTATCCATTCCATCTGTCGATCGTCATACTATATCCACAATCAACCACAGAAATCATCCATCCCTATGTATCGATCAACAATCTCTTACCCAAAATGGGTAGAAGTTGATCCTATTTTTACCACTAAAACAATCATAGTCTTCCACATATCACGTAATGTCCAAATCATCCTTTCAAACTAGCCACTTGTCTGCTGATGGCAGGTCGTACAAGACTATAGTTTCTTTTCCAATGCAAATTGTAGACCATATTTTCCAAAATGTGGTAATGAATTTGGAACCATGATCCGAGTTAGTCGCCACTGACACTCCAGTCAACGCACTATGTGCCAAAAAAAAATATATACAAAATAGAATCTCTATTCAAAATGAAGGTATTCCTTACAACTATAAAATAAATCAAGTCCGACAAATGATATCAAGACCCAAATCGAGCTGTTGTCTCTCTAACTTCCTGATTATTCCACCGCAACGTCCAACATCAAAAGCTCGCATTTCCCCCTTGGAATCTCAAGCAGCTGTAGAAATCTTCTAGGCTTACAATAATACTATTCCTTGATTCGTCGACACGTTGACCACTTTGTCACGCACTTGGCTATGACAGCCTTAATACCAAACTACCAAAAATAATGCCTCGAATTCTGCTACAACCACCTACTAACTAGGTTAATACTATAGCTATTGAAAAGGACTTCTACAAAAGTTCTTTCTTAACGAACGTAAGCCCCTTTTGGTCATTAACTCAGTAAACTACGTGGCCTTACTACACTTCCATGACTCTCTAATTACTTATTTTCCTTAACCGCACATCTCACAATCTTAATCTTACTCTAGGTCATCACGGACCTTAACAACTCATAGACTCATCCGGCAAACTACAATGTCATCTACTCATAACTTGCCATTGCAACCTTTCACGTTCGTTTCCACAATTCTTTGATCGAAATGCCTGCCTGTGGTTCTGCTGGTTACAATCTCACAAAATAAAATTTCAAACAAGTTTGATGCCATCTAGAGCTCTGCAGATACATCACTGCAAGCACATATAAATAACACATTCCTTTTATAAACGAGATCTTTTTCGATAACAACCTCAAAATATCACAATAGACTTTCACCAACTTCCCACCGGGCAGTTCAAACATTTCCACTTATCTCATCCATTCATCTTTTCCCTCATTGAAACGCAATGTTATGCCATGCACTTTCGAAAATATTTTCACTTTGAAAATCATTTTTTTTTCAACATATCTTTTAATAAAGGTCAGACTTAGCACAACGCCTAGACCTACCTTTCAATGCGTGACTTGGTTCATTCCTACTTCCAACACCATCCTAGAAGCCTGCCAGAAGCCACTCCTTGCTCAGGCCTCTCTGCCCGGCGCCACTTCCCGCCCTCGTCGGACTGGGTGATTACAGGACTTCCCCAAGTTGGGCACCCACTAAGAAGATCCCGCTCGACATGTCCCATACCATGTCTTGCGGTTTATAGGCATTTCCCATACCAAGAGACGATTCGTCAAGTCCGATAATGATATGTTCATGCATGTACGTTTGTCATTTTTTTTATTTTAATGCAATAAATAAATGTAATGCACGATCGTCCTCACTAATCATCACACAAAACTCATTTCCATATCAATTCTTATCAATAGAAACTTTCTAATTCCACAAGCGACTATGACATCTCATCTCACACCATCCAAGGCCGTCAATAGCAATTGATAACTAAAACCATCAAGATATAATGCACTTCAAGCCTAAATCCACTAATACCAGTCATCTCTTTATAACCCATATTCACAAATGAAACCTATCAATCAATCGTTTCCATTTCAACTTATTGTCCAATCCACCGTCAATCTCTGAACTATAACCTCAAATCACCATAAAATCATCATTTAAAGTCGATACTAAAACCAACATAATGCAACGAAAGTTCAAGCCTATAATCCATAATTATCAATCGCCACCGATTCGGGCCTATAATCCTTGAGATTCCACGGCACTACCTGATGACGGTTACTTACTTCGCAGAATTATTATGGAAACCTACTCGACTAAAGTCGATATGCTAGGAGAACTTAAAAACAGTAATCCGAAGGTTTCTCAACAATCACAATGGCCTATAGTCTAAACGTCCGTTGCTTACTTTTTGTCAATCAGAGTCGCCAATAAAATCGATAACTTAATCCATTAAGGTGCCACACCAATTCAAACCTATAATTCACAATTATCGATCACCACAATCGTTCCAGATAGGTTACCCTCAAGCTTCGATGATTCAAATCTAATTCTTCACCTTTCAAACTTATCACTCAAACTGCCTGTCAATCACTATACCATACTCTTAAGTTTCGTCGTTGACAGTTAAACATAACGATCATATGATCCCACAAGCCCTTTTCTTCCAATCGTTTCTTGTTTGTTTCCTACACCTCACATCGTCAATTATTTAAGTCTTTCCACAACAATCGATATCTAAAACAATTAGAAGCCAACACAATTCCAAACCTATGATCCACCAAAATCAATCATCAAAGTTTTCATTCCAGACTATCGATATGAAATTCTCATCTCAACTTATCGTCCACAAGCGAATCACTATGCCTCAAACACATCTACCAATTCAACTGAACGCATAAAACTTCCCAGTTTCTCGCAAATCTCGATCAAACCACTCAAGGCCAACAACGAAAATCAATAATCAGAATCATTATTATACACATAATTCAAGCTATATAATTTACAAATACCAGTAGTCTCATCACAACTCTATGTCCACAAGTCAAACCTATCAATATCTCTGTTCCATTTGACTCATTGTCCTCCTTAGATAATCATGTCAAGGGCCTAACTATTGCAAAGAACCTTTCCATAAAACATCTATAATAGTTCAACAAATCTAAGAAACTTTAAACTCCCATCAATATCGAGGGTTCTGCCAATCCATGACCACTTCGGACTTAATCGAATTCTTAGACATCACTTCACCAAATCCACATGCTTAAGAGAGTTACGCCAGTTAACCAAAACTCACATCTACTAAACTTGACAATCAATTATGCTCCCTAAGGGTCCTCAATATATATTCCTCAAATGTTATTCACAATTCCTCGCAATTTCTCGAGTACCTTATGATCGCTACCACGAATTGATTCAAATGTTCCCTAATCAATCCTTTCATCAAACCTATAAAGAGGTAAAGACACTTGTCAAACCAAACAGCATCACAATAACTTATAAGGTTCTTAACACGATCTAGATGCCATACTCGGTACATTCTCCTTAAGCGACAAAACTAGCAAAGTCGAGGTTCCTCTTCGATTATCATCAGACTCAAGCAATTCCCATTCAACGGGTTATACCACATCACTTTATATCAATATCCATCGCAGTTCTAGGACCAATCATACTAACTATCACATCAAAACCACACATTGCCAACACGCTTAAGTCTATTTTCTCCATATGATCAAATGTAATCAACTTACACCTCAAAACATCTTACTGCAGACATTATCTCATCCTTTAGCGACGTCAAGATCTTAAAGACTATCCCCACAATTCCGAACTCTACCCAGTTAAATCAACAAACTACGCTCTCAGCAGGTACTATACGGGGTCCTACTCAACCCAAAGCAATGCTAATGAGAACTCAGGCACACGATCTTAAAACTTGAGTAACAATCACATGCACGAGGTTTTCAATCCTACTAACTATCCCAAAATCCAACGCTCCTTATCACTCCAAGCCAATGACCATATGGATCAGGCAGACCTTGCTATGATACCAAACCGGGTAGGATGTCACGCCCCAAACCCCGAGCACGCGACATCCCGATCAAATCGTCCCAAGGGTCATAAGGGATAGCGTCCCAGGTTCGCTACCGACCCACGACAGTTTATTACGCATGCGGAAACGGTTTACTCCCAGACAACATAAATTTGAACAGGGATACATTAGTAGGAGATAAATACCAAGACAGTTCACAAAAAGATCATCACACACATTAAACCAAACAACTGATTATAATTAACCCTATTGAGCTATAGCTGACATAAACAACCCCATACTTCGGGGCAGCTCACTAAGACCTCAAAAGGGTATTCGGTCGGGTAAGGTTAACTTCCCATCTACTTCAAAAGATCACTCCTACCGCCAATCATTGGTGTCCACGGGCTTCTTCACTTGGGACCTGAAAAATGTTATCCCACGACGGGGTGAGAAATAAATCTCAGTGAATTAAGCCTAAGCTCGATTAGGAAACTGATTCGCCCAGGGCATCCTAACGGTAGGCTCACAGAATCATACAATCACATAAAATACCCGAGTATAGCCCTCGTATACTAATCAACCACATGCATACTTACCGGCCTTCAGCCATACATAATGCAATGCTTGACCCAACTCAGCAGTGAAATAAGTCAATCACTCAAAACAGGTATCGCATCCACAAGTATGCACAAGACACCACGCGAGTCCATTTATTAACGATGATCGTGCCAACGGCACCATGAGAGGATCTACGCGACTGGCGTGATTCCACCCTCATAAATAGTACGATCCCATACTCATCCGGACGAACCGGGCTACGCTCATTTTCCCTCTCGGCAGCGGCTACTACAAGCGGTCTTCCAGTGCACCCGTTGCACGGTACGGCAAGTAGGCATCCCTATACGGGGCGTCGGTCCATCACAAGCTGCGACCGGCATCCGATCAGCCATGTGCCCGTACTAACCGGCACGAGGCAGGACTGTCGTGCTTCTGGTAAGTCGTATAGTCCCACATGACTGGTACTGGTGTACTATTAGTACACTACGAACTTACTAGAAAAAAATCCATCATCGTTCCGTCATATGACCACACAATGCACCCACCATAACAATCAATTTTAATTCTCTTTGATTTAGGCTGGATGCTCACACAACGTGCTCAAAGACTCGGCCCACAGCCATTTTCATGCTAAAGCATATTTCTTTGATTTTGTACACGGTCATATGCATATGCCGACTATCAATTTGATACTGCAATCACGGAACGAATAACTCCCAAATACATGTCAATTCATTCAAAGAACATTTTAGGCATCCAATCATAAATAGGGCGATAAATCCCCAAGTAGCGATTAATGCTCAATAGTAATTCCAGTCACACCATCAGCCCTCCAACGGGATAATCACACCAATGAAAATCATCGAACCAATTACGAGCTTTTAATTTCATTTAGACAATATAAAGCTCAATTCGAACAATAATCATTTATTAGCCCATTTAATTTATAATTGTCGATCTATCACTCGTCTTTAATCTATCGCTCTCTCGCGATAAATCAATCAATTTCAACTAACCACAATTAACCACAGACAATATAATTAATCAAGCTAACTTAGTCGATTACGGTCATTTAACCTAAACCGGGGTTTCTAACTAAACCAACCGTAATCGCTTTATGTTATTACCAAAATTGCTAACCCAACTAACCCTAGGCGCAATTAGCGCCCTAACCAAGGTTTAGGGTCAACTCACAATTTATTTAAGCTCGGGCCGGCTCAAAATCAACAATGTGACGGCGGCGGCAACGAGCGACGACAACGACGGCGGCGACGGTTCTCGGCGATAAAACACGGTTAAGCCTCGGTTCTAAGGTTTCTCGAGAGGCGTCACGACCCGGCACCAACTAGGGTACGTGACGGAGGTCCGGAAAGGTGGCGGCGGCGACGGCGGAGCTCCGGCGAACTCCGGCGACCTAAAACAGAATTTGGACAGCATCGTTAAAATAAGGGAACGAGGCTATTTGAGGCGGTCCTGGGCCCCACGGGCTGAGGCGAGGCCGGCCAATACTCGGGGACTCACCTAGGGGTTGAAGGGGATCGGTTGGGGCCGGAGGAAGGCGGCGGAAGGCGACTAAAGGCGACCAAAGGCGACGGGATAGCAGCGAACAGGATCGGCGAAAACAGAGGATTCGCGCGCAGAAAACAGGGGAGACTGTTCGGGGTTGATTCCGGGCCCCACGTGCGGCGACCGGCGACCACGAGCTCAGGGAAACTCGTGAGGGGTTCTAGGAAGTCGTCGGCGGCGGTGGTGAGCGACGGTGGCGGTCGGTTCAGACGAAAACAGAATCGAACCGCGACTGACTCCAAAATAGAGTATCGGCGGTTCCGTGGAGATTTGCGGTGGTTCCGGTGGGCAACGGCCAGCGGGGTGGCGTCGGGGAAATCGTGAAGAGACTAAGGGAAGTTGCCGAGGTGGTGGGTGGCGGCGACGTCGCCGGAAATGGCCGGAGGAGGGCTGGGAGTTCACGGATCAGTAGAGGCCGAAACAGGGCAGTCGGGGTTCGGCTTCTCGCAGCTGTTCTCGGCCATCCGGCGACGAGTGATGGCCGAGGACAGGTTGGTGATGATGACATGAGGTAGCTAGAGGTTGTGGTTGACGGTGGTGAGGTGGTGGGAGGTTGTGGCGTCGCTCAAAACCGACGAGAGGAGGAGCAAATATGGAGGAGGAGGAAGGCGTGAGGGGATGGGGTTTTGTTCGTCCATAGAAAAAGAGAGAGGGAGAAAGAGAACGTGGAAAGAGAGAGAGAGAGTTGGCAGAAAGAAGGGGACAACAAGAATAAAGGGGATCAAGAGAACGTGGGGGAGGAATTTGGGGAAAAGAGAGGAGCATAGAATAATAGGGAAAGAGAGAGATGAGCGTGCGAGAGGAAAAAGAGAGAGACAAGTGAGAGTGGGTGATGAGTGAGGAGGGGGCAACGGGAATGAGGGGAGTGTTTTAGAGAGTGGCAGACCAAGGGGGAGGGGACCACAATTAGAAAATTGGGGATGTCACAGCTTATGCCTCTCGCTAGTTGAGACCTCATGAAGTAAATTACCCGACGCATGATTTAGAATTGGCTGCAGTCGTTTTTGCCTTGAAGATTTGGAGACATTATTTGATTGGAGAGAAGTTTCAAGTATATACTGATCATCAAAGCCTGAAGTATTTATTCACAAAAGGAGCTAAATATGAGGCAACGTCGATGGATGGAATTGCTTAAAGATTACGATTGTGAGATCCTCTATCATCCACGTAAGGCGAATAGAGTGGCGGATGCCTTGAGTAGGAAATCCGTGATTGCTCAATTACGTGCTAGTCAGTGGCGTTTATTAGAAGAGATGAGAGACTCTGATTTTAAGTTCGAAGTCAGCCATTTAGCGAGCTTAATCGCTACCTTAAGGATCGAACCGAAAGTGCAAGCAAGAATTAAGACTTTGCAGTCAACCGACCCCACCGTCCAAAAGATCCTTCAAGATGATTCAGCCAAAAGAGGTGCAGACTTTCAGGTAACTGATGATGGAATTCTAAAGTTTCGCGGACGTTTAGTTGTGCCTGATGATGAGAAATTAAGGGAAGATATCTTGTCAGAAGCACATCGCAGAAATTATAGCATTCACCCTGGAAGTACGAAAATGTATCAGAATTTGAAGTAGCAGTATTGGTGGAGTGGTATGAAAGGTGATATAGCCAGGCATGTGGCTAAATGTTTGACCTGTCAGCAGGTTAAGGCACAGTATTGTAAGCCTGGAGGACTATTACAGCATTTAGAAATTCCTGAATGGAAATGGGAGCATATCACGATGGATTTCGTAATGGGGTTACCGAGAAGTCAAAGAGGACACGACTCAATTTGGATTATAGTGGATAGACTGACGAAGTCAGCTCATTTTATTCCTGTTAGAAATGATTTTGCCTTAGATAGATATGCAGATCTTTATGTGAGGCACGTCGTGAGGCTGCATGGAGTTCCAGTGACGATCACTTCATATCGTGATCCTAAATTCACCGCGACATTCTGGAAAAGCTTGCAAACTGCTCTGGGAACAAAGTTACAGTTTAGTACGGCTTATCACCCTCAGACGGATGGTCAATCTGAAAGGACAATATAGATTCTTGAGGATATGTTACGAGCTTGCATCATGGATTTTAAAGGTAACTGGGAGGAGCAGTTACATCTGGTTGAGTTTGCTTATAATAACAGTTACCAGCAGAGTATTCAGATGGCACCATTTGAGGCCCTGTATGGGAGACCCTGGAGGACGCCATTGTGTTGGGATGAAGTTGGTGAGAGGAAAGTCACTGGTCCGGAGTTAGTTCAGCAGTCAATGGAAACAGTTAAAATTATTAGGGATCGACTGAAAGCAGCTCAAAGTCGCCAAAAGAGTTATGCTGACAAAAGGAGAAGACCTTTGGAATTTCAAGTTGGCGATCATGTGTTCTTGAAGGTATCGCCAATGAGAGGTACGTCTCGATTTGGTAAGAAGGGAAAATTAAGTCCAAGATATGTGGAACCGTTTGAGATTTTGGAGAAGATTGGAAATTTAGCATATCGCCTTGCTTTACCGCCAAACTTGTCTCAAGTACATAATGTGTTCCATGTTTCCATGTTAAGAAAATATGAGCCTGATCCCGCACATATTTTGAGATATGAGGAAATCGAATTGGACGAGCGAGCGACATATGTGGAGCGCCCAATTAGGATCGTGGATCGAAAGGAGCATATTCTGCGGAATAAGACTATTCCTCTCGTAAAGGTGGTTTGGCAACATCACGGTACGGAATGCGCTACGTGAGAAAACGAGGAGATTATGAGGCAGAAATATCCTGATCTTTTTTAGGATTTTCAGCAGTAGTGTAATTTCGGGGACGAAATTTCCTAAGGTGGGGAGAGTTGTAACGCCCGAAATCCCGACTCCTATAAACAGTGCAATCCCGAGACAGTATGAATAAGAATTTTATTTTGGGTCGCTTAAGTTATTTCGAGGATTTATAATTTGAAATAGGATTATTTTCGTAATCGACGTTCGAATCGAGTTGGATTTTGGTCGGTTCGTCGATTCGCCTTAGGATTTGAATTTTCGAGTCGAAGCCTTGTCGTGGCCAAGCCGACCTCGAAGGATTCATTATCCCGATTGGATGACCAATGTCTAATTTACCCTCGCGTGCAAAATTTCGGATTTACCCTCGGCCAAGATTGGAAAATACTAAAATGGCCTTGGATTTTTTTTTTGATGAACAAAAGACAAGGGAAATAATAGAAGTGGGCCCCAACCTTATCCTCTAGAAGAGTCTTTGGGGGACAGCTGTAATTTTCTCTTCCTCCTTTTCTGTTGCACGACACTTCCTCTGCACCCACGTTTTTCTTCTTTCTCTTCTTGCTTCACCGACCGTCTTCCTCTCCCTTTTTCACTGTGCGTGGGCGATCGAGTCACCACCAGCCCTTCACCGACCGACCACCACCTCGTCCTCTGTCTGTCGCCGCCCCCTAGCACCGTCGCCGCCGTCCAAGGCCACCGAAGAGCCGGCGGGAAGCTGCTGGAATAGCTTCTCTGTTCTGTTCGAACAAAAGAGAGCAGCGGCTTCTTCTTGCTGTACTGTGGTTTCCGGTCACCACCTCCGACACTCCTCAGCTGCCGTAAGCCGCCACCAACCGTCGGAAAAGCTTTGGTAAGCCGCCACCAAGCAGTTTATGTTCTTGAGTGGGTTAGTCACCTTTAGCTAGTTTCCTTGCTTGCCTCCGGCCACTACACACACCCCGACACCCCTAGGGACGTTCCCTATCAGTAGCAAGAGGTGTCGATGCTGTTAGAAACCCAAAACCACCCCAAACCCGAGCTGTTCTTGCCCTGACTCCTCTGTTGCAGCTGCTGGATTTGTTTCAGTTCGTGGCCGCCGGCAACTTCTCCGACAACCACTGGTCGCCGACGACCAGCCCCGACCTCTATGAACCTCCCCCTTTGACCTCAAGTCCGGCCACCACCCTTGACCGCTAGAAACAGTGCCGTGAAGCCCTTGTTTTCCCTTGCGTGCTGCTGCTGTTCTGTGTAATTTTTGGGCTGAGTTAGTCATGCGGGCTGGATTTGCAGGGCTGTGGAGCTTGGCCAAAGCCCATTCTGAGTTGGGCTGAAAGCTGAGGTATTGGACCACGAATTTTGGGCCATGTCTTGGGCCCGTGGACCGAATCTTTTGGAGTTTAGGCCCGTTGGACGATAGTCGTGGTTCGCGATCTGGTTGAGTTCGAAATTCGGATCGAAGGATTTTTTGAGGAACCGACGGTGAGTTGACCTCTAATTCTCGATTAGGTCGTTAACTGCGTTTGGATTAGTTTGCCTAGGGTAATAGGTGTTTAGGCAGTCCGATTAGGGTCGGTTTAGGCTAGAAATTAGATTTAGGTTAAATGACCCTAATTGACTAGGTTTGTAATTTATAATCGTTGGAATTATGAATGCTTGAATTATTCTTGGCTTCAATTGAGGGCTTATTTATAATGGTCAATTGATTGGCGGGAGTTATATGATTGATATGGAAGTTGAAGCTTCATGATTGTCTTATTTGGATGACGAGTTATGTTGTGCATTCACATGATTCCGTGTGACCCATTGACATTATTTGGCATTGAATGGCCAAGGGCCGATTCTTAAGGCATATATGCGTGATCACCCATTATAATTAAAGATAAGCTTGATTGATTGTTGGATGATATGAGTGGTCACACGATGAGAGATGATGCGACGCCTGACAAGTTCATATCGCGCCCGACATGCCAAGAGCATGGGGATACACGTGATGGCTTGTTGGAAGCCCGACTTTCTCTTGTACGGCACTGACGAGTGCGGCGTAGGCTTGGATTGTCGAAAGCAGGTCGCAGCTTGTGATGGACCTGAACCGTCTGGAAGTCTAACCGTCGAGCCCGGCAATGCTAAAAGCATTGGGGTAGTATGAATTTTATTATTATGCCCGGCATGCCAAAAAGCATGGGGTAAATGTCGCGGATCATCGACCTAAAAACAGACTTGGCGTGATGTCTAGTATCTGATTGATGCCTGTGTGCATAGCAAGGAATTGATTGGTTGTTTGATCAAGTTGAGTTGGCACGACATGTATACGTACGCATCCTGCATTATGTGTGACTTTATTTGAGTAAGTTGCATGTGGTTGAAAAATATTTGAATGCATTGCCTGGTAGGATGTCTTCACGAGTCATCGCCCTACCCGAGGCTTAGGCGTTGACTTCATTGGGATTTTATCTCACCCCGTAGTGGGAATACTTTTCAGGTCCGAAGTGATGCTGAGCCCCCTGGCGAGCGTTCCTTGGCTTCTAATTATGATCTACTCGTCACCTGGATTTTTGGAGTAGATGAGGACCTAACCCTGCCAGATCCCTTTTTGTTCCATAGTGGATCCTAGTGAGTCGACTGTAGCTCCGTGGGGTTAGTGGTCATCTGTGGTATGCTATATAGGCGATCATGTATGTTGATATCCCATTGGTGCGGATATTTATATTTGACTATCCCTGATGTTTTGTATGTATGGGAGTTTAATCGTTTCCGCATGTGCGATATGTTATCGTGGGTCGATAGCGTGCCTGGGACGTTATCATTATGACCTCAGGCGTTTTGGTAGGGATATTACGTTCCCGGGGATCGGGGCGAGACAAAAATGTCATAGTACAATGGTAAATATGATAATTCGGCCTTCAACTAAATTGGAGAAAAAGAAAACTAATTAACAAAGAAAGTCCTGAAGTCCTCTATTAACTTCCCATGAAACCTCAAAGCAATAATAAATCACAAATGATAGAAGTTCTGCAGAATCAATGAACCCCAACGATAGAAGAGTACCTGAGGAGGAACCTTCTTGTTCGGAGGCTTCACATCTTTTTCAGCCATAAACGTACTCCCCAATATAAGCTCATGCCTACCTAAGCATTGAAAGCAAGCCATTAGAAAACAGTTTATACGACACATGACATCATTGCGTGAAGAGTGAAGAAGATAATAAATTCAACCCAAAAACAAAAGACAATCCCATACAGAGAAGTAGAAATATAACGGAATAAAAATAAAAGCAATGGTTCAAAGAAGATAGTGTGATATAATAAATGACAGTGCAAGCAGACCATGTGTGAGATACCGAAAATTCAAATTTAAAGACAGACAACTTAAAATCATAATCTTTGCCTTCCTAGATGGAAAGGCCAAGCATATGATCGCCCTTGAAGCAACCACAAAGGTCCAAAGCGCCCAGTATTCACATACTTCGTGCACTATTAAAAAGTTCACAGCCAGTTCAAGCAGAGTGCTGCTTACATGTAATTGCGAATGGGGTTTGTCAATGTGTAAAGTCATCAGGAGGTCCTAGCCACTTTTATCTGCAAAAGACCCCAAGTTTACAGGCTAAGAGCAAGCCAAAGGGCTCAACCTAGGTGAATTATGGGTGATCACAGAGAAACAAGCCGAGGTTATTCCCTATAGTAAATCACTCGTATCATTCATCCAAAAACCGTGTTGAGAGTTTAAATAGCTCCCCATCTAGTAGTTGGAAAAAGCACAGTTTACTACCTTGCCAATTTCCACTCTTTTTAACTACAATATATAAGTATAAGATGTCTCTTTTTTAAGAGCATATACGCCAATGACAGATCTTACCAAAGTTGACTGCAACAGTACTGCTTTTGATGGGCAAGCGTACACTTCACATCAAGAATTACTGTATGAAACATCAAAGATTTACTTCCTCAAAAGTTTGCAGATTCCTCAGAGTACTAGCAAATATACTTGTCATCAATACGAAGAATTTCTGCACCAACTCCATGTTGGAAAATGAAATTAAACCAAATTCATTAAGTGTTATCAGTGACCGTTCAACTCCCATGGCATAATTAGTATTCCGATGTAATTATTGTTTTAGTAGACATAATTAGTTGAGTCTATCATCTTTTAGGATGTAATTGTTGTTTTAGGATGTAATTGTTGTTTTAGTCTTTTCACTTTCCTAGAGAGACTCAAGAGTCATGTTTTAAGCCTATAAATAGGTGAGTCTTGTAACCATTTCAATATGGGTGAATCGATTGTGAATACACTATATTGAAAAGCCACAGTCCCTTGTGTGAACAAAGTTCCTTTGAGAGTGCTTGTTGAGAGCCCCACAGTCGACTTATCCCATCAAATTGGTATCAGAGCCTACGGTCTATGATCATGGCCTTGGCAAGCAATTTGCTACCTCTTCAATACGTTGATTTTTTAAAAGGAAATTTTGAAAATTGGGCTTCAAGAATGAAGGAGTTGCTTGATGCTCATAGTCTATGGGAGATTGTCAACAACAGCTATGAAGAGCCAGACGTCGAAGCCACATTGAATGAAAATCAGAAGGATGCATTGGAGAAGGTAAGAGCAAAAGATCAATATGCCTTGTTTGTTATCTATCAGTATATAGATGATTCTGTGTTGGAGAAAGTCTCGAATGCCACTACTTCAAAAGAGACGTGGGAGCTCATACACGAGATATATCAACAAGTACAAAAAGGCAAAGAGACACAGATAAAGAGAGTCTCAAGCGGAAAGAGCTTCGTACAAGAGAAGGCGAAAAAGCCTCAGTCCAGAGAAGGCAAAAGTGCCTTGGACCAGAGAAAGCCAGAGAAGGCTTCAAGCTATCGTAGCAATGTTCTGCTTCAAGAAGTGAAGCAAGACTCGCGTGAAGACAATTCCGGAGTTCTTGTCGAAGGCAAAGGTACTACACTATGCACTGATTCTTCTTTTATTGAAGATGAAAATGCAACACATGATTTGGACTATTGTTTTCCATTCGCTCGTCTAGAAAGCCTTTGTGAATTGGATTGTGATCCTATTAAAAAAGATCTTGATATTCAAGATGTTTCTGCAAATGAGAAGGTAATGTTTGAGGAGATGAATGCTCAGAATGAGCCGAAGAAAAGTGTGGTGTTACTCTATGACAATGACCAAGAAATTGGTCATAGTGAACTTGGTGTTGATGACAAGAAAGAAGTAACTGTACCAGAAATTTTGAAAGATTCCGAAGGCAAAATAGATGACTTTGTTTCTGAGATCGAAACTGGTGGTAAAATTGAGAGCGTGTTTACGTTGTTCAAGGGCATGGAAGAAAGAGACATGTCATCGTGGAATTTAATCATAGGAGGTTTGGCTTTTCATGATCATGCCAAGAAATCCATCGATCTGTTTTGTGAGATGCAGAGGAACGAGACAAGGATGGTCGAAGTTCTAGTTGCACGTAGTCATGCTGAAGTCGAAGAAGGTCGTCGATTTTTCGATATGATAAGAGATACATATGGTATTAACCCGAGCACAAAGCTGTTCAACACGCACCCTCAGCTTTACAGGATCTATGTCTCCATCGATGATGTGCCTGTCGTGGCACAAACGCTGATGAAATTCTTCTCGACAAACAAGTTCGGTGAGTATCTAGACGAGAAGAACATGCACTGCACGGCCAGAATCGAGGAGATGCTGAATCAATATACACGTGAATTCCAAAAATGTGCTGATGATGAACAGAAAATCAACTTCTTGTTTGAAGAAATGGAGTTCTTTGAAAAAGCTAAAAGGATCGGACTCCCGAATTTCCACCCTCGCACAACCATCTTGCAGCAGAAGGTAAAGCGGTTGTCGATCAAGTTGTCGTCTTTCGTTTTTCATATATGGGACTTCATCGAAGATGTTGTGAGCCGGGTATTGATGCAACAATCAGAGAATTATCCTAAGCTTCATTTTTCGATGAGAAAGAAGCAGAGACAATTTTATGCAAATTACAAGAAGAGAAAGAGAATTTGGTTTAAGGGGGAGTTTTGTTGGAAAATGAAATTAAACCAAATTCATTAAGTGTTATCAGTGACCGTTCGACTCCCATGGCATAATTAGTATTCCGATGTAATTATTGTTTTAGTAGACATAATTAGTTGAGTCTATCATCTTTTAGGATGTAATTGTTGTTTTAGGATGTAATTGTTGTTTTAGTCTTTTCACTTTCCTAGAGAGACTCAAGAGTCATGTTTTAAGCTTATAAATAGGTGAGTCTTGTAACCATTTCAATATGGGTGAATCGATTGTGAATACACTATATTGAAAAGCCACATTCCCTTGTGTGAACAAAGTTCCTTTGAGAGTGCTTGTTGAGAGCCCCACAGTCGACTTATCCCATCACTCCAGTATATCGAGGTCCATAATGTGCCACTTTCAAAGCACTCAAGCTTCTTGGGAAATGCAGGATTTTCCACAGAATACATGAAGCAGAAGTTCTGTCTCCTCTCAGGAATAGACACTTTAAAGTACCATCCCTCAAAAAAAAAAAAAATTCCGAGTACTTCCATCAAAATGGTACCTAGTTCGATAACTGACAGGTTCATCAAATTACATCTCAACAATTAGTGCTTATAAAGTATTCAAATCATTCACGAACATCCTGAAAACCAATATACTGGAGGCTCCACCACAGAAAGAGACGCTCTCTAGGACAGGACCGTGAGATGCAAGTTCAAACAAAAGCAGCATCGAAAGCAGTAAAAAACATCAGCAAGATTTTACCGTAATCCCCTCCAGCACAAACAAGTACCTTACACTCCAACTGCAACTTTGACCACGAAATGCAACAACAAAAGACACAACCCTAGCGTCACACGATTTACCCGCTGTGAGGAGTTCGCGACTGCCTATTCGGCGGCGTTGGCACGTAAACGGGACTGGGACTCGCATAGGAGGAAGAAGATGCAGATGAAGTCGTCTTGTCGCTTTCCGCCTCTCTGCTGTCGATCGTTGAAGAAGCGTAAGAATCGCCCACGGAAGCAGAGCTGAGAGCAATGACATTGGAGCTTCTCCGCGGTCCTAGCTGGAGTGAGCCCCGCCTCGGCGACTCTGGTTGAAGCTAGAGCTGATTGCCCGCAAACCGCGCTTCGGCGCGAGATGGTGGACTTCGAAGAGCGTGATCGAGGTCCCTTCCATCGGAGGTTGCTCGAGAAATGATCGATTCGAGAGACGGAGTCTGAGAATCTGCAGCTCCGGGAGCTTCTTTGTGGGGTGCGGAGCGTTTCAGCCTGCAAGTAACAAGTGGACGGGACGTGCCGGCAAATTTGAGGAAGAGGACGACTGGTCCAGCTCGCATGCACCGTTAGATGGATAGGCTCTTTTCAAAAAGAGCGGCACCATCTAACAGTGCAGGTGAATCGGGCGAAAATCTCTCTGAATTTATTTTTGTCCGCATAGGAAAATCGAACCTTTGACCGGGCTTCTTGCTCTTCTGCTCTGTAGAAATTTGACGGAATGATAATTGGTCGCGAATAACCCCTTTTGATCTAAAGAAATTTGGAAAAATCAAACTTCTGTAATTGGCAGAAAGAATTGGCCATGGGCACTTCTATTACGGTAATCGCCAGCTAGTCATAATCAACAACGAAATGTCTACATGTAGACCAGCGCCGTATAAAGAAACAAGTGCATTGAAAAACTAGAGTTGTTATTTTATCAATAATTTCAGCTCTCTCATTCAAGCAGTGGACAACGCTCGGTTATCTACATTCAAACAGAAAAAGCTGTTGCAACGGAGCATCTCGAACCAGAACCAAAGACCGAAGCCCTATGCAATGGAGGATCTCAAACCAGAACTGAAGAATCCAATGCCTCCAACAAAATTATGCCTCGACAAATTTCTTGAGGTTCTTCAAATCCATCAAGCAATCTCTTCTGCTTTTGTTGATCAGGTATTCATGCAAGAAATTAATCATGCTGGGCTTGATTCCTCTAGTCTCTAAATACTTGCGTAATGCTTTCAGCACGTCAGCCATATCCCTAGAGAAGAGGGAAAGCATGAGAGAAAGTGAAATAGTTAGGTCGAGCAACTATATGAGAAGTAATTAGACCAGATACCAACTGTGTATCTTACGCCACAGGGGGGGGGGGGGGGGGGGGGGAAGCTTACTGAAAAACAGTCCCTTCATAAGCAATTTCGTCCTCATAGCATTCTGGATCCTTAACAGCCAATCTCTTAATAACGAGTGTTTTGGGGTGATGGTAAGCAGTGCAGTGGATTTTGATAAACTGTCCGTTCCCCTTGGCAATGCTTACAACCAGAGGAATACTCCACTGATTAGCCTTCTCATCATCATCTCCCTGGTTGTCATCACCACCATTTTCTCCGAAGATGCTGACTTCAACTTTTATCACTTCACCCTGAAATTTCCTTGACAGTGTAACGGTTTTAAATCCAGGCTTGTCTTCAAATTTGAAGGGGAATCGACCTGATGCCTCTTCAATCTATAAACCATATCATCAGTTTATCAGAAGAAAATGTGAATATCCTATACAAATAACCCTCCACTTCATATTTTTGGCAATTCTTATTTGAATTGTATTTCTTTTGCATGAATGACAGGAGATAGGTTGGCCTCTCCGTGCAGGTGCAGATGGAGAGTCACTCAAAAAGAGGAAAACTCAAAATTAGTATAGTTAGTTTTTCTCCCCTAGCAGGCTAGGGCATGCTACACAGCTCCGCAAAACCAAAACAGGAGCAAAAGCATATTTAATGGCATGATCCGTAACAGCAAATTAAAATCCAGCTGGGTTTAGAAACATGTCTCTTCCGTAAGCTATTTCATCCTTGTTTTCTCTGCCCGGTTCTCAGCCACTGTTTACCTATTTTTCTCATAATCCCAAATAAAGAGGTACACATATCCAGAAGGCAGGAGGACAAGCCTCAGCTAGATTATTACCTATTTGATAATAAAAGCTAAGACTCGGCTGCTTATGCCCAACTATCTTGGCATTACGGCTGAGTCTCGACCCGGAATTTATGGTGTTCATCAGCATATAATAATTTATCCCGCCAAAAAAAAAAAGAATAAGCAGCCTACCATTGGTATTTTCTCGGCGCACTGGATCTCCGAGTCGAGGAGTCCGAGGAGATTCTCGTCGGAGCGCCGCCTCTTCGTGGAGTAGCTATGAGGAGGCAGAAACAGACTGAGACGAGGCTCGCTGGAAAGGATCCTCGTCATGTTAAGAGCGGTGAAGATGGAAAAGTGGCAATTCCGCTGGCTCCGGAGAGCACGGGCAGCGAGAGGCGCGAAAGAGGAGGCCGGTCGGCGAAGAATAGAAGAGAACGCCATTTCTCAGCAGAAGTAAAGAGGATAGAGAGAGGGAGAGAAGGGCTTCTAGGGTTTTTAGGGGAAAAGGGACGGACAAAAGCGAACGAGAATGTAGGGTTTTCTCCCTTTTCAGAACAAGTTGGTGAAGAAGAGTGGAGAGGTCAACCTTTCAGAACAAAAGCGACGAATACGGCTTGTCGTATTTCGCCGGGAACCGGGCTGTCACGTGGGCCCATAGAGACCGACGATGAGGATCCGGGGGAATCCCCACCCTTGATATAGGGGATAATATTTTATCCCTCCTATATCAAGGGTGGGGATTTACTGCCTTAGAAAAAATAAGGCAGCAGATCCCTACCCCCGATCATGTAGGCTCATTAAAAAGCATTCGAGATCGAGATCGAGAGAGTGTGTGTGTGTGTTTTTTTTCTTTTTTTAAAGAGTAGATAGTATTTCAAATAATCCTTTGAAATGAACAATTAAGTTTCGAATAACAGTTGGCTTGAATGCTTAAGTGGGTCATAAATAGAATACTTAAAAATTTAACGTGGTCCTAAATGAATTTTAAATGTATCATAAATGGGTTAGCCAAAATAACTACGATAAATATATTTTGTGAATATTTCAAAAAAATTATTTATTTTTTATTTTATTATTATGTATTTTATTAATAAATTAATTTTTCTCCTTTCTCTTTTTCCCCCCTCCTGTCTTGGTAGTCACCTTGCCAGTGGCAGCCAAGGCAAGAAGGAAAAAGGAAATAGGAAGAAAATAAAGAAAAAAATCAAAAATATTAAAAAAAATGAAACTAAAGAAAATAAGAAGTACCACTCGTTCTGGGGCGTCGATCCAATCCTGCATCGTTCTGTAGGGTGCAAATTGCAAGAAAGTAAAAAATTAATTACCAAAATCAGTTGAACATGAAGTACTGTAAACATTAGATCTTTAGAAGTA
The DNA here is from genome assembly GCA_021437785.1 of Rhodomyrtus psidioides. Taxonomy (NCBI): domain Eukaryota; kingdom Viridiplantae; phylum Streptophyta; class Magnoliopsida; order Myrtales; family Myrtaceae; genus Rhodomyrtus; species Rhodomyrtus psidioides. The sequence continues at coordinate 3,527,785 of JAILYB010000062.1, read as the reverse complement.
TAGGCGGTTGACTCACCTGAAATATGTATTTGACAAAGAGATCGCATTAATTAATTTTAATAAGAATAAATTTATGGACATAGAGTATCGTCTTTGAAAAATGTTACGTCATGGATTGTTCGATAGAGCAGGTCAATATGAAAATCAGTACCCCTTTCATGAGACGCTATAGCACCTAGGAGAGTTCGCGTGTAGTACTTTCATAATTTTCTTTTTGTGGGTCTCTTTTCTTGATTTTCATTTTGAAGTTGATGTTGCAGTGCTTGTTTGAATGTGTGTGACTGATTGGTGGGGAGCAGGTGCAAATCGCATAAAAGGGAAAAGGAATTAAGCCTCCCGGTGGATCATAGATACAAATAAGTTTGAGCGAAAACTTGCGAGGAGTCGTGATCCATTATAGTTCGAGAATCTATTCTAGATAATGCAAACGGCCTGTCATCCGAGATATTTTCTTTTTATCTCAGTATTCACCGAGGGACACCCACGGCTACACTCATGTTTTTCTCCTCATGACACTGAAACATGTGGTGGTCGACTGCAAGGAATTTGATTGAGAAAACAAAAGTTCTCGAGCTAAATTCAATTTGCGTGAAATAATTAATTCATGAAAACTGCTTTTATTACCGATAGGTGTAACCATAACATGGTTTGCAGAGGGTAGAATGATCCAGACCATTTTAACAAGCATACGAAGGAACAAGTTTGTGTCCTAAAAATAAACAAGACCATCAAAGGCATGATCCATCATAACCAGCATGGCATCCACAATCATGCTTTGGTAGATGCTTGGGAATAAGAAATAGCACATATGCTAAGAGCTTCTGATTAAAAAGTGCAATCTTCACAAGGATAAAAAAATTACCATGTTGTGAAGATTGAAAAATGTCGTCATGTAGACCAGCATCATTTAAAGAAACAAGTGCATTGAAATAAGCTGTTGCAATGCAGGATCTCGAACTGGTGCTGAAGACTGAAACCTCTACCTACCAAGCGATGACGACTCCAACAAAATTACGCCTCGACAAGCTTCTTCAGGTTCGTCAACGACATCAAGTTCTCTCCGTCGTCTTTTTTGGTCAGGTATTCATACAAGAAATTGGCCATGCTGGCTCTGATTCCTCTAATCGCCAAATACTTGTGAAATGCTTTCTGCAGGTTCTCGTCGAAGTACCTGAAGAAGAGGGAAAGCACCAGAGAAAGTGAAATGGTTAAGTCGAACTGTGAACTGTGTACCTTGCAAATAAGGGGAGAAAACAAAAACAGAAAGAGCTTACTCAAAATCCTGCCCTTCACGAGCAATTTGGTTCGAATATTCTGGTTTCTTAACAACCAACCACCCAATAACAATTTTATCACGGCAAATAATGCCGTAGAATTCAATAAACTGTCCATTCCCCTTGGCAACGCTCACGAACAGAGGAAGTCTCGGCTGATTAGCCTTCTCATCATCATCGTCCCATTTGTCATCACCGCTATCGTCTTCTGTCCCGAGATCGTCGATGCTGACTTCAACTTTTATCTCTTCACCCCGATACTCCCTTGACAGTGTAATGGTTTCACATCCAAGGTCGTCTTCAATTTTAAAGGGGAATCCAACTGGTGCCTCTTCAACCTATAAACCACATCCAGAGTTCAAAAGAAAATGTGAAAATCCTATAGAAAAAAAGCCTTCCATTTCAAGTTTTTCGCAATTCTCATTTGAACTATATATGTATTGCTTCCAACCCCGAATGAGGAGATTGGTTGGTCTCTCTCTGCAAATGGAGAGCTTCTAAAAAAATGGGAAATTGAAATTAGTATGGTAGTTTTTCTTCCCTAGCAGGCTAGCACATCCTACACAGTTTCGCATGACGAAAGCATGCAGCAAAAGCATATTTAATGGCATGATCGTCAATAGAAAATTAAAAGCCAGTTGGGTTTAGAAACATGTCGCTTCCTTTGGCCATGTCTACTCTTCTGCAAAAAACATAGAAGGTATGATCATTTGCCTAAAAGAATTTAATCCTTGTTCTCTGCCTGGTTCTCGGCTACGGTTTAACTAGATGACAAAAAATTTCTCCATGATCCTCTTTCTTTTCTCACGATTCCAAATTAAGAGGCACACATATCAGGAAGGAAAAGCCTTAGCTACATTAGCACCTACGAGAATCATTTGAGAATAAACGCGCATTGCGTCAGTAATAAGACTCAGCAGCTTATGCTGAACAATCCTAAGTCTTTCGGGTGAGTTTCGACCCGGAATTTATGCGTTCATCAGCATACATTAATTTATCCCGCCAAAACAGTACTAAGCAGCCTACCCCTACGAAATGATCCTCGTTCCTGTCATAGCCACATCGAACACGCCAACAAAGTTTTTCCCACTCCTCTTTTTCTAGATAGCAAACACCATTCAAAAGGCATAATCAAGCAACAACATCGCATATCGTCAGCTCACCCGATCGTGGTGGTCGGTTTCCTCATCGCACTGGATCACAGAGTTGAGGAATTGGACGAGATTATCATTGGGCCAGTCCGTGGAGTAGCTACGAGGAGGCAGAAACGGACCGACACGAGGCTCGCTGGAAACGATCCTAGTGGTGAAGATGGCAGAGTGGCAATTCCACTGGCTCCGGAGAGCACGGACCGCGAGAGGCGCGAAAGAGGAGGCCGATCGGCGAAGAATAGAATAGAACGCCATTTCTCAGTAGTTTCATAGGGGAGAGATAGATTTTTTGGGGTTCATAGGGTTAAAATAAGAAACGCATCATATCATATCTTTTTTAACGATGTGGTTCCCGTATATCATATCTTTTTCTTCGCGGGAAATATTCTCTTTCCTTGACGTTTGAGGGATCCGAGGTCTGCTAGGGTTTAAGTTCCCAATATGTTAGTGCAAGTGCAAGTATTCTAGAGTCTTCTTATGGAATTTTTTTTTTCTCATCCAATATTGTAATTAGTTTTGCGAAAATATAAATCCCGTCAACTTAAAGTGGTTTAAGAAAATGCTAATTGTATTTCATAAAATCTCATTTGAAAATGGACTTTCGAATTTGAATGCAATTTTTTATTTTTTAATTAGAAATTGCAACTAGCACTTCCTTTTCCTAATGATTTATTTGAAAATTCATACGGTCGGATCCTATTTATTCTATGCATTATTCAACGAAATATGGTAGTCTCTCTAGATCCTACGATCACGGGATAGATAATAATAAATAGAGTTAATGGTGTATAAAGTTTAATTATTCAAGCAGGGTTTAGGTGCTCATACGTATTGCTAGGGGTGAGCATGGTTCCCGATTCTATCCGAGAATCGTAGAACCGAACGGCCGGTTCCAGTTCGATTCCCGGTTCTGATATGCTCGGTTTCGGTTTTCCGTTCCGCATATTGAAGAACCGGGGACCGGAACCGGAACCGGTTTTTAAAATCCCTAATTTTCTAATCCCTTCAGACCTCGTTTCTCACCTTACGCAGTACGCACTTCTTCCTCCTCAACCTCAAGCCCGACGACGATCTCCTGCTCTCTCGCGACTCTGACACCTCCCAACGCAGCACGCCCGACGGCCATCCCTCACCGTCCACCGGGGTTTGCTCCCTCTCCAGCCCCTCAACGACGGCCCTTCCTTCGCGTCCATCGCCTCGTCGGACGGCCATCGCTCAACGACTCGCGACGGACGAACATCCCTCCCTGACCGGTGACCCCCGACGGCCCTCCCTGACCCCCGACGGTCATCCCTCGACGACGTCGAACGGCCATCTCTCAACGGCGCTCGAGGTTCGTTGATTTTATGGGTCGATTTTGTTTTTAGACAATCAATTTGACGGTTTTTTTCTCTCTGAACTGTATCTCCTGCGGGTGATGCTTAATCAGCTCTTAAAAAAGTTTGGATGACAAGTCCCGTAATAACAATTTCACCAGCTTCCTTGATAAATCGTATGCCTGTGAGCTTCAGCGCGGTTCTTTCTCGACCATTCGTGAATCGATGATACCGGAACCAAATAGAGCCCTCTGCTTTGTAAATCAAGTTTCCTTTCCCCGTTATCCTCTACGTCAATGCACGGCTGCGAGAAAAGCACGACATAATCAGATTAAAGAGAACTGTAGAAGTAAAATCTCTCTGGTGCTCCAAAGTTTTTTTTTAGTATCTTTTCTTGCTGAAACTGTAAAAAATGTCGTGCATACGTTACATTTGTGAAACTAGCAGATGGGATTAAAGCTCTATTATATATTACAGAAAAATTAGTGAATGCCAGTGATTGAGTACCTGTGGTTGGAGGGCTCTGATCCTACTATATGAGTTACTTAGCATCTGGAAAAGATTCTGTAGGCGACACGGTAGAAATTAGGGAGCATCATCAGTGATTTTTACGGGTAAATTCAGCTTTCGCTGGAAGTTCATCAGCATGCATAATCTGAAACAGGACTAGATAAATGCGGGATCAAAACAAGATGAAAAGGGTCGGTCTGTTTTCTGTTCTCTGATGTTTGATTCTTTGGATCATTTACTGCTTGGACAAGGTAGATGAAGATCATCCATTACCTGAATTTGTTCTTGAAGGAGCTTGATATATAGGGAAGCTTCTTGGAGTACTGAAGCAGTGTCAGTCTGAATTTTTTTTTTTAACATGTGGGAACGAAATCAACACTATGTTATGCCTTTGGGATGTATATTGCAGTATTAGTAGTGCTTCATGGTAACTCATGTTGTTCCTTTTTTTTTTTTTCAGATCATGTCAATTGCTTGGACAAAGTGGGGTCATTATATCCTTCAAGCTATCGATCAGATTCTGCAGTAATGCTTGTTACAAGGTACCATGTTTTTTTTTTTCAGATTATGCATGCGCCATCTATCATGAGGATGCTTTACGTTATTTCTGTTCTCCAGTTATACTGTGCTCCGAGAGTGTCATTTACATACCTGTCTTTTTTCACTACCAGTCATATGTGCAACTTCATTTGCTTCTGGGAACATCGAATTCCACTTCTGTGGATGGCTTGACCCAGAAAAAGAGAGTTTCGAGCACATTACAGAGCTTGTCGAGCACTTGGCGATTTTATCTTTGGTTGCTTCTTTTGGTCGGTGTCCCTTTGTTTGTACAGATTGTCTCGTGTGTCGCAGGATCGATTTCCCCCATTTTTTGTTTTCTTGGTCGTGATGTGTTTGTCCTTATGATTGCAAATACTGTGCTAGCTGTGATTTCTAATTTTCTATGTTATATCCAACAACCATGAGCTATACTATGAGCCGTAACCCAGAAAAAGAAAGAAGCTGCACTGATTTATGGTGCAATGAGGTAATATCTATAAGGCTTTAGCATTCAAGTTCACATTTGAGCTTGCATATTCATAAATATATGTATTTTTTTTTCTTGCGGCTTGGCAGGTTCTAGGGTACCCTGGAACCGGATCCGGAACCTGTGGCAGGGTAGGTTCCAGGTTCCAGGGTATACAGGGTAGGTTCCAGGTTCCAAAAAATGAGGAACATGTACCAGCGGGTAGGTTCCAGGTTCCAGGTGGAACCTACCCGGAACCGCTCACCCCTACGTATTGCACACGAATTTTTTTTTTTTTTTTTTTTTTTAGAAAGTATTAAAAAAAAGTCACAAGTCTATTGCATTGATGTCAATTCTATCCTAAGTCTCTTAATTGACACTTTAGTCCTGAACTTTTTGCATCTGTGCCAATTGGGTCCATCTTGTCAATTTTGACCTAAAATCACTGACACAGACGCTGGTCTTCTCACAGGGCTAACATGGATAATTTTTTAATATGTTTTATTTTTTATTTTTTTTTTATTTTTTTTATTTCTACTTTTTTATTTGATTGAGAGTCGGCGACCCTCGTTGGCACTAGGCGAGGGCCAAATGCCCTCACCTGGCCCACATCTAATGAAGACATCGTGGCTGGCGAGGGTCGTAGCGATTGTGAAGATTAGAGTAAGCCGAACCAAAGAGATCGTAGCTCTTTGCTCTTCCCTCATTATAGTACACATATTGAAATCTCTGATGCAATTGATTATTCTTTTGCAACTGTTACTTTATATGGCAGACCAAAAGTGAGCTCCATGCTGAATATCCCACAGGTACAGTCCTTTCATCATGAGCACACTTCAACGGCATGCACCATCGAAACTATAGATGATGTTCTTGAAGCCATTGATCACATTCATCAACATGGATGGTACTTACATGGATGGTACTTAGCTATCTCTAGATTTAAAATTTTGTGTAATGCCAGAAGCAAGAAAATATAGTGGAAGGTGGCGAAGAAACTGACTATTGCTCTCCTTTTGCCAAAGTACAAACTAATTGTGTCATAGCAGAAGACAGCGAAGTTGTGGAAACCTTACCACGTCAAGTAGACAGGTATGAGTTCTTTTGTAACTTTAAACTCTAAATAGGCTTAACTTTCTGAAGACACCAATCATGTACTTTACGTTGATTCAGAAGACATATTCTTCGATTGCTGGTATGTCCTGCACCTATGCTGCAGTGCTGCTGTTTTTCACAATGCCAGCACAAGATTCGGTGACGGAGCACGATTTGGACTGGATGCAGAAGTACTAGTCTTATTTTTCACCAATTTTGAAATGTAATCAATTGGATCATGAATATTTTCTTCTGAAGAGCACTTTCAATTGACCTCAATTGGTTGGGATAAGTATAAGTAGAATCCTTGCTCGGGGTCAGTTGGAGATGAAGGATTGTTAACCATAGGATGGTAGCATTCTGAACTAGTTTTTCCAGTCCTAGTTACCTGAAACAAGAAGAGGAACCAAATTGTTCGACGCATTCCCAAGTAAGTCAATGCCGATATAATGCTGGATGTTGTTGCTTTCGTCTTGGGAATTGTGGCTTCATGTGAGTGGTTGAATTGGCTTTTCTCTTTAATTGCAGGACTCTGAGAAGGAATGGAAGAGTGGTGGATGGTGATCGATAAAGGGGTCATTGACACCCACAAAGACCTTCCCAACCAGTCTTAAATTGTTTCATGTGGAAGCCCTTCTCTCCCTCTCTCTATCCTCTGTACTTCTGCTGAGAAATGGCGTTCTCTTCTATTCTTCGCCGACCGGCCTCCTCTTTCGCGCCTCTCGCTGCCCGTGCTCTCCGGAGCCAGCGGAATGGCCACTTTTCCATCTTCACCGCTCTTAACCTGACGAGGATCCTTTCCAGCGAGCCTCGTCTCAGTCCGTTTCTGCCTCCTCATAGCTACTCCACGAAGAGGCCGAGCTCCGACGAGAATCTCCTCCGACTCCTCGACTCGGAGATCCAGTGCGCCGAGAAATTACCAGTGGTAGGCTGCTCATTCTTTTTTTGGCGGGATAAATTATTATATGCTGATGAACACCAGAAATTCCGGGTCGAGACTCACCCGTGATGCTATGATTGTTCGGCATAAGCAGTCGAGTTTTAGCTTTTATTATCAAATAGGTGCTAATCTAGCTGAGGCTTGTCCTTCTGCCTTCTGGATATGTGTACCTCTTTATTTGGGATCATGAGAAAAATAGGTAAACAGTAGCTGAGAACCGGGCAGAGAAAACAAGGATGAAATAGCTTAAGGAAGAGACATGTTTCTAAACCCAGCTGGATTTTAATTTGCTGTTACAGATCATGCCATTAAATATGCTTTTACTCCTGTTTTGGTTATGCGGAACTGTGTAGCATGCCCTAGCCTGCTAGGGGAGAAACACTAACTATACTAATTTAGTAATTTTGAATTTCCTCTTTTTGAGAGATTCTCCATCTGATCCTGCATGGAGAGACCAACCTATCTCCTGTCATTCACGCAAAAAAAAAAAAAAATGGAGTGGAGGGTTATTCCTGTAGGATATTCACATTTTCTTCTGATGAACTGATGATGTGGTTTATAGATCAAAGGGATGCCGCGTCCATTCCCCTTCATAATCGAAGACAAGCCTGGATTTAAAACCATTACACTGTCAAGGAAATATAAGGGTGAAGTGATACTAGTTGGAGTCGTCAAGCTGGAGACCGGGGAAGATGGTGGTGATGACGACAACGAGAAGGCTAATCAGTCGAGCATTGCTGTGGATGTAAACATTGCCAAGGGGAACGGACAGTTTATTGAAATTAACTACACTGCTTACCGTGATGAAATCGTAATTGAGTGCTTGGCCGTTGAGAATCCAGAAAACTATGGGGACCAAACTCTTGATCGAGGCCTTAATTTTAAGTAAGATACTTTTTTTCCCCTCATCTGTAAGATACACAGTTCGTATCTAATCCTATTACCGCCCTACACGGTACCTCGACCTAACTATTTCATTTTCTCTCGTGCTTTCCCTCTTCTACAGGAATTTGGATGAGAACTTGCAGAAAGCATTGCATGAGAATTTACAGATTAGAGGTATCAAGCCTAGCATGAACAATTTCTTGCACATGTTGTGGTTGAAGAACCTCAAGAAGTTTGTCGAGGCATAATTTTATTGGAGGTGGCGTCGCTTGGTAGGGGTTTTAGTCTTCAGTTCTGGTTGGAGAGTCTCCATTGCAACAGAGCTGAAATGTTTTCATTGATAAAATAACAAATGGAGTTTTTCAATGCACTTGTTTCTTTATATGGCGCTGGTCTACATGTAGACATTTTGTTGTTGATTATGACTAGCTGCCGATTACCGTAATAGAAGTGCCCATGTCCAATTCTTTCTGCCAATTACATAAGTTTGATTTCTCCAAATTTCTTTAGATCAAAAGGGGTTTCGCGTCCAATTATCGTTGTGTGAAATTTCTACAGAGCAGAAGAGCAAGAAGGCTGGTCAAAGGTTCGATTTTCCTATGCGGACAAAAATAAATTCAGAGAGAATTTTCGCGTGGTATCGGTGTATATTCGTCCATCAGATGGTGCCGCTCTTTTCAAAAAAGAGCCTATCCATCTAACGGTGCATGCAAGCTGGACCAGTCGTCTTCTTCCTCAAATTTACCGCCACGTCCTGTCCACTTGTTACTTGTAGCCTGAAGCGCCCTGCACCCCACAAAGAAGCTCCCGGAGCTGCAGATTCTCAGACTCCTTCGTCTCTCGAATCGATCACTCCTCGAGCAACCCCCGATAGAAGGGAGCTCGATCGCGCTTTGCAAAGTCCACCATCTCGCGCCGAAGCGCGGTTTGCGGGCAATCAGCCCTAGTTTCAACCGGACTCGCAGAGGCAGGGCTCACTCAAGCTAGGACCGTGGAGAAGCTCCAATGTTCGTGAATGATTTCAATACTTTATAAGCACTGCTTTGTTGAGATGTAATTGGATGAACCTGTCAGTTATTGAACTAGGTACCATTTTGATGGGAGTACTCGGAAATTTTTTTTGAGGGATGGTACTTTAAAGTGTCTATTCCTGAGAGGAGACAGAACTTTTGCTTCATGTATTCTGTGGAAAATCCTGCATTTCCCAAGAAGCTTGAGTGCTTTGAAAGTGGCACATTATGGACCTCGATATACTGGAGTTGGTGCAGAAATTCTTCGTGCTGATGACAAGTATATTTGCCAGTACTCTGAGGAATCAGCCAACTTTTGGGGAAGTAAACCTTTGATGTTTCATACAGTAATTCTTGATGTGAAGTGTGCGCTTGCCCATCAAAAGCATTACTGTTGCTGTCAACTTTGTTAAGATCTGTCATTGGCGTATATGCTCTTAAAAAAAGAGACATCTTATACTTATATATTGTGGTTAAAAAAAGTGGAAATTGGCAAGATAGTAAACTGTGCTTTTTCCAACTACTAGATGGGGAGCTATTTAAACTCTCAACACGGTTTTTGGATGAATGATACGAGTGATTTACTATAGGGAATAACCTCGGCTTGTTTCTCTGTGATCACCCATAATTCACCTAGGTTGAGCCCTTTGGCTTGCTCTTAGCCTGTAAACTTGGGGTCTTTTACAGATAAAAGTGGCTAGGACCTCCTGATGACTTTACACATTGACAGACCCCATTCGCAATTACATGTAAGCAGCACTCTGCTTGAACTGGCTGTCAACTTTTTAATAGCGCACGAAGTATGTGAATACTGGAGAAAAAGGAATCGCGCTTTGGACCTTTGCGGTTGCTTCAAGGGCAATCCTATGCTTGGCCTTTCCATCTAGGAAGGCAAAGATTATGATTTTAAGTTGTCTGTCTTTAAATTTGGATTTTCGGTATCTCACACATGGTCTGCTCGCACCGTCATTTATTATATCGCACTATCTTCTTTGAACCATTGCTTTTATTTTTATTCCGTTATATTTCAAATCTATTCTACTTCTCTGTATTGGATTGTCTTTTGTTTTTGGGTTGAATTTATTATCTTCTTCACTCTTCACGCAATGATGTCATGTGTCGTATAAACTGCTTTCTAATGGCTTGCTTTCAATGCTTAGGTAGGCATGAGCTTATATTGGGGAGTACTTTTATGGCTGAAAAAGATGTGAAGCCTCCGAACAAGATGGTTCCTCCTCTGGTACTCTTCTATTGTTGGGGTTCATTGATTCTGCAGAACTTCTATCATTTGTGATTTATTCTCGCTTTGAGGTTTCTGGGAAGTTAATAGAGGACTTCGGGACTTTCTTTGTTAATTAGTTTTCTTTTTCTCCAATTTAGTTGAAGGCCGAATTATCATATTTGCCATTGCACTATGACATTTTAGTCTTGCAATATATCTGATGTAGGAGTTTCTTGCTGGGGCACTGTTGTTCGATGAATTTCCTTGAGTTTGCAAGATTTAGTTAATTTGTTGTGACAATTGAAAAGAGGACGCTGCAAGAAGATTTTTCCAATCCTAATCTTTCTTGTACCTTTTCTCTTTTTGAGTATTTCTTTCGCTTTTGTTCTTAATTTGATTATAAGGCCGCTCATAGATACCCAAAAAAGAAACAAGACTGAGAAAAGAAAAAAATTGTATGTCAAGCAAAACCATCTCTTATCTTTGCCCCTTTCCTCTATTCCTCTAGTATTGTCTTCTTCTAGCTTCCCTCTAGGCTCTGATGAGTGATGATCCTAGAGAAAAGTGCTGGTGAAAAGTTGAGTGAAATGGATGTCTTCATAATATGTAGGGCACTTAATATTTTTGCTTTACACAGGAATTTAACAGCAGGGTGGCGGAAGGGTTTCAAGTCAGCCTATTTTGGCATCAAGGTTTCATACATGATGATGACAGGCTTTTATTATGCTTTTCCGATGCTTTTTTTCCTGATGCTGACTGGTTTAAACCCAGCTGCTCCTTGGACGCAAGACCCTCAGACTGCGTGAAATGCAATTTACATTTTTGGAGTTCCAAAACAGAGTTCCCATGAGCTTTCGATCGTTCTCTCTACATTGATATAAAGTGGTTGCTATAGCTATCTGTGAGGGACGGTGTAATTATAGAATGATCAGAGGAAATGGCTAGCCTCTGGTTGTAGCTGTTTTTGTACTATTCCATGTTCCATATAGCAATTTCATGAATGATTTGAATGCTTTATAAGCACTGCTTTGTTGAGATGTAATTTGATGAACCTGTCAGTTATTGAACTGGGTACTAGTTTGAAATGGCTAGCCTCTGGTTGTGATTTGAATGCTTTAAATCTGCTTGTTGTTCTTTAGTCTTGACTATGGTTGTTCTTTATCAGTTTCACTGTTTGCCTAATATCTGTCTTTCTTGCAGGGTCTAGATTCTAATGACAGGTCATACTATCCTTACCAAATAAAAAAAATGACAGGTCAAACTATGTGGAAACTGTGAAAACTGCACGTTGGGAGTATGGTTCCCACCCTGTCTTTGGACGGGGCAATGTTGGATCGCAGCAGAAGTGTACTGCAGGTTGGTTAGCAATCTTTTCCTGTATTCGAACCCCATTGGCAAATTTGCATGCCAGGTGGGCTATCAACTGGTTAGAATCTAATATTTTACCTTATAAAGTTGTTTCCTTTGTTAGATTGGCCCATTCTCTTGATGTTGGTTTTTGTTGTTCTAATGAATGTTTAAACTCAGAGTCATTCTAATGGTTTTCTGTTTGTACTGACTGAATCAGAAGTCATGTTTTGTGGCTATATTCAGCCACCCAGTTCTTGATTCAGGACTCTCGAATCTGTTATCTCAACAATGAGGGTTACCGTGTTAAACTTTTGTGAGAAAGGAAGAGGCTTTATGTGTACCTTGACTATGAATCTGATTCAAGTGCCATCTCTTTTCTGATAGGCATATGCTAAGTTGCAGGAGCAGTATTGAGTAATAGAACCAGCAAGTTTAGAAAGAGTTTTACATTCCGTTGTTCTGATAAAACACAATTTCGTAATTTAATCACGGCGATTGATCCTTTTAGTAGAAGGATCAATAACTATGTCAGAGAAGAGCTTCTAGAAAATTAACGAGGGATAGTGATATGGATGTGATTATCATGCTATCCTCATCCTACGTTTATTTCGATGTTTTTTAAGTTGTTCATGATGTTGAAGCAGTTCCTTGTCATAAAAACATGAACCCTCCCTTGGTTATTATGGGGATATGAGAACTAGGAAGCACCAACACTCTTTGGAGGTCTTCGTGTCATGTCCGACACTCTCCAACACTCCAACACTCTTTCGATACGTGGTCAGCATCAAAGACACGACAGCGACATGCGAGTCCAGTATTCCGAAACATCATTTCGACACTCAAGATGTCAATTTTAAGCATTTTCATTAAATTAGGGGCAAAATGTAAATTTATCACGCGCGCGCGCACACCCCCCCCCCCCCCCCCCCCCCCCACCCACACACACACACACACACAAACACTTAGGTCATATACCTAGTCACCCAATATTAATATACCTAGCCAGCCCAAAAAAACTAATCATAAATCTCTAATAGAAAAAGAATAAGAAGAAACTCACCGTTGATATTTTTATACGTATATGATAAATACAACGTGTCCCAATGTGTCGGCATTCTTTATTTTTGAGAAATGACATGTCGCCGTGCCGTGCCGTGCCGTGCCGTGTCGTGTCGTGTTGTGTCTCATGTCGGTGTCGATGCTACTTAGTATATGAAGGGTTGGACAATCTTTTGACTGTGCATAATGTGATGCTTTATCCTTGGGACGTTCTTCCTTTTGTTGCACTATAAAATGTAACTAACTATAGCAATCAAATAGTTCTCTTTTTCGCATATACTATTTTATTATTCATGTAGTGGCGTTGGAATGGTAGATTCATTTATATTAGGGTATTCTCTCCTTGACCACCCCTAGCTCATAAACATGTCATAAACTGAACTGAGCTCTTAATCTGATTTGGCATTGACTTTTTTGGTATGTGTTTGGAATTTGTTCAGTATCCTGGTTCTGGGTCATACGTTTCACTTAGGTTGGATAGAATGGGAAGGAGAAAGATTTGAGTTCCAAGATGTGCCTCCTTATTCTGAAAAAATTGGGGTGGGGCCTTCCCAAGGAAGTGGTTTTGGGTGAGTTGCATATCATCCTTTTGACTGGAGCCAAAAGAGAGGAGATGTCAGCTCATTTATAGTTAATTACTATTTCTCTCTCTCCGTAGCATAGATGGACTATTGTGGGTAAGTTAGGCTTAGGCTGCATTTTCCTAATCATGGAACTGACTTTGGGCGTATCCCTCTTTTCTTAAGAAGTTTACAGCTGCTAGGAATATAAAAGATGTAGAGAGGATATCTGCTGTAGAAAGTCTCTTGATGATAAAACCCACTTCATCATTGAGCTACTTGCAAAATGGATCTTAATTAACTAATATTGTCAGCTTCTAAATAGGGTCCTTCCATCTTAGGCTTTGACTAGATGCTGCTTCTTGTGGCACTCAAGTGATGTCTTCATGTGGTCTGCCTAATTGTTTTAATTTGGAGCTTCTTTTATTGGCCTCTTAATACAGGTTCAATGTAACGTCTTTGAAGGTGCAAGTGGTGAAGTTGCTCTGACGGCTGCTGGTGGTTTGTGGCAGCTACCTGGACTAACCGAGACATTTGAAAATGCTGCGCTGGTACTTTTCCCCTATGATTTGGAATCTGTTTAAATGTCGGTATGGTTAACCGGGGAAACAGAAAAAAGATTTGGAATAACTGACTAGAATGAAAATACAAGAACAGCTGTATTGGGAAAATGGCCCTGATAAATATTTTACTAGAATGATGGCCTTTTAGTTTGTAAAAGATCAGGGGGTGACGGCCGCAATGAATCCATGGTAATAGCATGTTTCATCCTTTAGATTCTATTTTCACTAGAGCTTTCTTGGATTCAGAGTTGGGATGGTGATGGAGAAAATTTGGTTTTCTCAATGGCTCGTTTAGAGGGTTGCCCCACAATATGTTTTTGGATATGGGTTTTGCTAGGTAGTTAACTTCATATTGATAGATCTTTTCTCATTATGTATCATCCTTCTTTGTCCTGTTGCAGATTGGAGTTGACTACGATGGGATTTTCTATGAATTTGTGCCTTGGAATGGTGTTGTCAACTGGGAAGTTGCTCCATGGGCCTGCTGGTACATGGAGGCAGAAAATGAGACTCACAAGGTAAATGTAGCTTCCTGTTATAGCTTATACAACTGTATGTTTGATTAATGGGGCTACAATTAAATTACTAGTACTAATTTTGAGGGCACTTTATAGACATGCATGTCCTGATTTGGAATTCTTGGAGTCCTGACACTAGGTGTCTCTCTGCATTGCAGTTCTAAGATAATCATGTCCCAAATAAAGGGATGCTACAACAACAATCCATGGCAACCGTAATTTCATTAAAATCATGTTGAAAGTCTTTTCCCAGCATCATTTCGACTTGAACAAGTCTTTAGCAGTGTATGAAAGTGCAGAACGACTCATGGATATCAAGGATGACGCAGCAGAAAATTCCCTCATACACATTTATAATATTTATAATAGGACAACACAAATCACATCACATATCTCATATCTAATTTTAAGCGCCAATCATGAACTCTAGACTTTTCATGGAGAATCAAAAGCCAAAAGGTTTTAATGACTTCCTTCTCGTGATGGGCATGGGCATTTGTAGTAGCAATTTCATCAAACGATAGAATTTTTTTTTTCCGAAAGAATTAATCAAATGATAGAACTTTTCCAAGTGAAATTTCGTCTAAAAAGAAAAAACAAAATCAGAGAAACATAGTAGCTCGACTAGCCAACAATTGCCTACTTGACTAGTTTGTAGATGATCCCTTTATTCGGATCGGAGTTGCTCCCGCCAATCACGATATTAGTCCCACGGGCTAACTGAATGCCATTATGGCCCATATCCTTGCATATGTGCCCCCGAACCTCCTTGTCGTCGCCGTCCAAGCGGACTTTGAACTCGCCGGCGGACATCGACCCGATGATGGTGCCCTGTTTGGTCCACGTCTGTGGCTTAGGTGTCGGATCCTTCCTCTCTCTCTTCTTCTGCCACTCGCGATCTTCTCCGCATTCTTCTTCTCTGTGCTCGCGGTAGCAATCTGCTCCGCCTTTTTCTTCTCTGTGCTTGCTACCTCCGCCTTCTTCTCTGTGCTCGCGGCAGCGATCTTCTCCCCACCCTTTCCTACCCTGCATTTCACGATTTTGATCAATAGCTAAATTTACAATAAAATTTGAAAAGCAACAGATAGAAAGATAGAAAAATTTACCGAGGTATCTCATTCTTCGACGAAGAACCAAAATGCTTAGCCCCCGATCCGAGACCGCAGCAAGAAGTACGCAGGGGAGCATGTCTCAGTGATATTCTTAGCAGCTGAGTTTTCTAGTATTCCTTAGAGGGAAAGGGAAAAAAAAAAGACGAAAGAAAGAAGTTATAATACAGACTTCTAAAACAGAGCACGCAAGAAAAAATCGCACGCATTAAAAACCAGAAAGATAGACCATCTATCACTTGCCAATTTTTAGCACAAATGGGGAAAATCTAGCAAGACCCCCGAAATCTTCGCGGCCAAAATCAATGCTCCCCCCGGCAAAGATTTAGGAAAAAACACTAGATAAGAGAGATTCATTAATTATTGTCCAAAACCGAAACTTTTGTTCCAAACACCAATTGAATTTATAGTCATATGAGGTTTCAAAGTTTCGACACTCACCGCACCGCTTATTAATTATTGCTTATGAAACTAGAAATGTATTTAGATGTGAATTGTTGTCGGTAGTAAAAGCAGTTTTCATGAATTAACTATTTCAAGCAAATTGTATTTAGCTCGAGGTTTTTTTGTTTGCCCCAATCAAATTCCTTGTAGTCGACCTCCACCGGTGGTCATGTTTCAGTGTCATGAAGAGAAAAACAGTGTAGTTGTGGGTGTCTCTCGGTGAATACTGAGATAAAAAGAAAATATCTTGGATGACAGGCAGTCTCCATTACTTGGGATAGATTCTCAAACTTTAATGGATCGCGACTCCTCGCAAGTTTTCGTTCAAACTTACCGTATCTATGATCCGCCAGGGAGGCTTAATTCCTTTTCCCTTTTATGCGATTTGCACTTGCTCCCCACCAATCAATCACACGCATTCAAACAAGCACTGCAACATCAACATCAACTTCAAAATGAAAATCAAGAAAAGAGACCCACAAAAAGAAAATTATGAAAGTACTACACGCGAACTCTCCTAGGAGCTATACCGTCTCATGAAAGGGGTACGGATTTTCATATTGACCTACTCTATAGGGTGATTGCCAAGACAGGAGGAAAAAAGAAGGAAAAAAAAAAGAGAGAGAAAGGAGAAAAATTAATATATTAATAAAATAGTTATCTTAGCTAATTCGTTTATTATCCATTTAAATTTAATTTAGGATCATATTAAATTTTTAAATAATCCATTTATGATCCACTTAAGTACTTAAGCTAGCTAGCTGTTATTCGAAATTTAATTGTTCATTACAAAGAATTATTTGAAATAATATTCACTTTTGACAGTCTCGTGACAAAACGGCCCGTTCCTCGATAAAAAAACATGCGAAGTCGTTTCTAATTTGAAAGAACCCAAACGCATTTTAATGAGCCTACATGATCAGTAGCCAGAGGCCCCTATGGGCCCACATGATAGCCCAGTTCCACAGCGAAATACGACAAGCCGTATTTGTCGCTTTTGTTCTGAAAGGTTGACCTCTCCGCTCTTCCTCAACCAACTTGTTCTGAAAAGAGAAAAACCCTACATTCTCGTTCGCTTTTGTCCGTCCCTTTTCCCCTAAAACGCTAGAAGCCCTTCTCTCCCTCTCTCTATCCTCTGTACTTTTGCTGAGAAATGGCGTTCTCTTCTATTCTTCGCCGACCGGCCTCCTCTTTCGCGCCTCTCGCTGCCCGTGCTCTCCGGAGCCAGCGGAATGGCCACTTTTCCATCTTCACCGCTCTTAACCTGACGAGGATCCTTTCCAGCGAGCCTCGTCTCAGTCCGTTTCTGCCTCCTCATAGCTACTCCACGAAGAGGCCGAGCTCCGACGAGAATCTCCTCCGACTCCTCGACTCGGAGATCCAGTGCGCCGAGAAAATACCGGTGGTAGGCTGCTCATTCTTTTTTTGGTGGGATAAATTATTATATGCTATGATTGTTCGGCATAAGCAGCCGAGTCTTAGCTTTTATTATCAAATAGGTGCTAATCTAGCCGAGGCTTGTCCTCCTGCCTTCTGGATATGTGTACCGCTTTATTTGGGATCATGAGAAAAATAGGTAAACAGTAGCTGAGAACCGGGCAGAGAAAACAAGGATGAAATAGCTTACGGAAGAGACATGTTTCTAAACACAGCTGGATTTTAATTTGCTGTTACGGATCATGCCATTAAATATGCTTTTACTCCTGTTTTGGTTATGCGGAACTGTGTAGCATGCCCTAGCCTGCTAGGGGAGAAACACTAACTATACTAATTTAGTAATTTTGAATTTCCTCTTTTTGAGAGATTCTACATCTGCACCTGCATGGAGAGACCAACCTATCTCCTGTCATTCACGCAAAAAAAAAAAATATGGAGTGGAGGGTTATTCCTGTAGGATATTCACATTTTCTTCTGATGAACTGATGATGTGGTTTATAGATCAAAGAGATGCCGCGTCCATTCCCCTTCATAATCGAAGACAAGCCTGGATTTAAAACCGTTACACTGTCAAGGAAATATAAGGGTGAAGTGATACTAGTTGGAGTCGTCAAGCTGGAGACCGGGGAAGATGGTGGTGATGACGACAACGAGAAGGCTAATCAGTCGAGCATTGCTGTGGATGTAAACATTGCCAAGGGGAACGGACAGTTTATTGAAATTAACTACACTGCTTACCATGATGAAATCGTAATTGAGTGCTTGGCCGTTGAGAATCCAGAAAACTATGGGGACCAAACTCTTGATCGAGGCCTTAATTTTAAGTAAGATACTTTTTTTCCCCTCATCTGTAAGATACACAGTTCGTATCTAATCCTATTACCGCCCTACACGGTACCTCGACCTAACTATTTCATTTTCTCTCGTGCTTTCCCTCTTCTACAGGAATTTGGATGAGAACTTGCAGAAAGCATTGCACGAGAATTTACAGATTAGAGGTATCAAGCCTAGCATGAACAATTTCTTGCACGAATACATGATCAACAAAGAGAGGAGTGAGTACTTGTTGTGGTTGAAGAACCTCAAGAAGTTTGTCGAGGCATAATTTTATTGGAGGTGGCGTCGCTTGGTAGGGGTTTTAGTCTTCAGTTCTGGTTGGAGAGTCTCCATTGCAACAGAGCTGAAATGTTTTCATTGATAAAATAACAAATGGAGTTTTTCAATGCACTTGTTTCTTTATATGGCGCTGGTCTACATGTAGACATTTTGTTGTTGATTATGACTAGCTGCCGATTACCGTAATAGAAGTGCCCATGTCCAATTCTTTCTGCCAATTACATAAGTTTGATTTCTCCAAATTTCTCTAGATCAAAAGGGGTTTCGCGTCCAATTATCGTTGTGTGAAATTTCTACAGAGCAGAAGAGCAAGAAGCCTGGTCAAAGGTTCGATTTTCCTATGCGGACAAAAATAAATTTAGAGATTCGGTGTATATTCATCCATGAGATGGTGCCGCTCTTTTTTGAAAAGAGCCTATCCATCTAACGGTGCATGCGATCTGGACCAGTCGTCTTCTTCCTCAAATTTACCGCCACGTCCTGTCCACTTGTTACTTGTAGCCTGAAACGCCTTGCACCCCACAGAGAAGCTCCCGGAGCTGCAGATTCTCAGACTCCTTCGTCTCTCGAATCGATCACTCCTCGAGCAACCCCCGATAGAAGGGAGCTCGATCGCGCTTTGCAAAGTCCACCATCTCGCGTCGAAGCGCGGTTTGCGGGCAATCAGCCCTAGTTTCAACCGGACTCGCAGAGGCAGGGCTCACTCAAGCTAGGACTGTGGAGAAGCTCCAATGTTCGTGAATGATTTGAATACTTTATAAGCACTGCTTTGTTGAGATGTAATTGGATGAACCTGTCAGTTATTGAACTAGGTACCATTTTGATGGGAGTACTCTGGAAATTTTTTTTGAGGGATGGTACTTTAAATTGTCTATTCCTGAGAGGAGACAGAACTTCTGCTTCATGTATTCTGTGGAAAATCCTGCATTTCCCAAGAAGCTTGAGTGCTTTGAAAGTGGCACATTATGGACCTCGATATACTGGAGTTGGTGCAGAAATTCTTCGTGCTGATGACAAGTATATTTGCCAGTACTATGAGGAATCTGCCATCTTTTGGGGAAGTAAACCTTTGATGTTTCATACAGTAATTCTTGATGTGAAGTGTGCGCTTGCCCATCAAAAGCATTACTGTTGCTGTCAACTTTGTTAAGATCTGTCATTGGCGTATATGCTCTTAAAAAAAAGAGACATCTTATACTTATATATTGTGGTTAAAAAGAGTGGAAATTGGCAAGGTAGTAAACTGTGCTTTTTCCAACTACTAGATGGGGAGCTATTTAAACTCTCAACACGGTTTTTGGATGAATGATACGAGTGATTTACTATAGGGAATAACCTCGGCTTGTTTCTCTGTGATCACCCATAATTCACCTAGGTTGAGCCCTTTGGCTTGCTCTTAGCCTGTAAACTTGGGGTCTTTTACAGATAAAAGTGGCTAGGACCTCCTGATGACTTTACACATTGACAGACCCCATTCGCAATTACATGTAAGCAGCACTCTGCTTGAACTGGCTGTCAATTTTTTAATAGCGCACGAAGTATGTGAATACTGGAGAAAAAGGAATCGCGCTTTGGACCTTTGCGGTTGCTTCAAGGGCAATCCTATGCTTGGCCTTTCCATCTAGGAAGGCAAAGATTATGATTTTAAGTTGTCTGTCTTTAAATTTGGATTTTCGGTATCTCACACATGGTCTGCTCGCACCGTCATTTATTATATCGCACTATCTTCTTTGAACCATTGCTTTTATTTTTATTCCGTTATATTTCAAGTCTATTCTACTTCTCTGTATTGGATTGTCTTTTGTTTTTGGGTTGAATTTATTATCTTCTTCACTCTTCACGCAATGATGTCATGTGTCGTATAAACTGCTTTCTAATGGCTTGCTTTCAATGCTTAGGTAGGCATGAGCTTATATTGGGGAGTACTTTTATGGCTGAAAAAGATGTGAAGCCTCCGAACAAGATGGTTCCTCCTCTGGTACTCTTCTATTGTTGGGGTTCATTGATTCTGCAGAACTTCTATCATTTGTGATTTATTCTCGCTTTGAGGTTTTTGGGAAGTTAATAGAGGACTTCGGGACTTTCTTTGTTAATTAGTTTTCTTTTTCTCCAATTTAGTTGAAGGCCGAATTATCATATTTGCCATTGCACTATGACATTTTAGTCTTGCAATATATCTGATGTAGGAGTTTCTTGCTGGGGCACTGTTGTTCGATGAATTTCCTTGAGTTTGCAAGATTTAGTTAATTTGTTGTGACAATTGAAAAGAGGACGCTGCAAGAAGATTTTTCCAATCCTAATCTTTCTTGTACCTTTTCTCTTTTTGAGTATTTCTTTCGCTTTTGTTCTTAATTTGATTATAAGGCCGCTCATAGATACCCAAAAAAGAAACAAGACTGAGAACAGAAAAAAATTGTATGTCAAGCAAAACCATCTCTTATCTTTGCCCCTTTCCTCTATTCCTCTTGGCTCTGATGAGTGATGATCCTAGAGAAAAGTGCTGGTGAAAAGTTGAGTGAAATGGATGTCTTCATAATATGTAGGGCACTTAATATTTTTGCTTTACACAGGAATTTAACAGCAGGGTGGCGGAAGGGTTTCAAGTCAGCCTATTTTGGCATCAAGGTTTCATACATGATGATGACAGACCTTCCCAACCAGTCTTAAGTTGTTTCAGGTGGGGTGCAACAACTGTTGGTGGGGAGCAACAACTGTTGCGGCTGCTGCTACTCGGGGCAGGCATGTGCAAATGATTTATAGATGCCGCTATCGTTAAGTGTAGTTCGGAGTTCACTTGTTTACCACGCTATCGACAGAAGAAGAATTGTTAGCCCATGAAGATTCTAGTCTTGGCAGTTGCAGCTTTTTTAGTTCCCGTATGTTCAAGTATTCTAAAGTCTTCTTATGGACTCTTTTTTTTTTTTTTTTTCGTTCCTCGAGATTTCTGGTCACTCATTGCGGTTGACTTCTTCCAATTGCAGCAAAGATTGTGCATCGGTGTCAAAGTTTCGGTTTGTTAGTTCCAATTTTTCTTTGTTTCCTTGTTCCTTCTTCCTCCATTTTTCAGTTTACATGAATATCGCAGCCCACTTTATGGATGGCTCGAAAAGCCAAACACAGTAAGATCAGTCACTTCCATTCTCTTTACTTTAAATCTCCTATTTCCTCAGCAGCTTTGGATTTGCAAACTGAGGATTTCCGCGCCGGTAATTTCCAAGCATAGTTAAACAATTTGTAAAATCTGTCCCAAATTTCTGTGGGCCGCAGCTAGGAGAATTTCAATTCAATTTTTTCCGACCCACAGGATGCATCGGTTCGATCGAGGTCCTGGATCAAGTAGACTATCGTAGTTAAAGAATCTCAAGTCACTTGTTTATGCCGTGTACCATTTTATAGAAATTCGGAGAAACAAACTTCTGTAATTGGCATAATTGGACATGGGCACTTCTATTACGGTAATTGGCAACTAGTCATATTCAACAACAAAATGTCTACATGTTCACCAGCGGCATTTAAAGAAACGAGTGCATTTGAAGAAAACTACAGTTGTTATTTCAGCTCTCTCGATTAAAGATGTTCCATTCAAGTGTCCACGATTGGTAGTCTACATTCAGACGGAATACCTACCGAGCGACGCCGCCGCCAACAAAATTAGGCCTCGACAAACTTCTTGAGGCTCTTCAAAAACATCAAGAAACGTTTGCTGCCTTTTTTGATCATGTATTCACGCAAGAGATTTGTCATGCTGGGCTTGATTCCTCTAATCTCTAAATACTTGCGAAATGCTTCCTGCAGGACATCCGAATCCCTGGAGAAGAGGGAAAGCAGGAAAGAAAGTGAAAGGGTTAGGTCAAGGGACTGTGTATGACAATAATTAGACCAGATATGAACTGTGTATCTTACAGAACACAAGGCCCTTCATAAGCAATATCTTCCTTCGAGTATTCTGGAATATTCTTAGTAG
This sequence comes from Rhodomyrtus psidioides, assembly GCA_021437785.1. Taxonomy (NCBI): domain Eukaryota; kingdom Viridiplantae; phylum Streptophyta; class Magnoliopsida; order Myrtales; family Myrtaceae; genus Rhodomyrtus; species Rhodomyrtus psidioides. The sequence continues at coordinate 3,505,256 of JAILYB010000062.1, read as the reverse complement.
CCAAATGCACAATAAGGAGTCTATTGGGGTAAGCAGCGCATTTGAATTCAACAAATTGTCTGATCCCCTTGGCAATGCTTACGACCAGAGTAATCCTCGACTGATTAGCCTTCTCATCATCGTCATCTTCTCCGGTCATGACATCATTCATTCTGACAACAACTTTTATCAATTCACCTTGAAACTCCCTTGACAGTGTAATGGTTTCACATCCAAGCTTGTCTTCAATTTTAAAGGGGAATTCACCTGGAGTCTCTTCCGCCTATAAACCACATCATCAGTTCGAAAGAAAATGTGAATCTCCTATAGGAATAACCTTCCATTTCATGTTTCTGGCAATTCTTATATGAAGACCACGAATGAGGAGAGATTGGTTCGTCTCTCCGTGCAAATGGAAAGTTTCTCAAAAAAGAGGAAATTGGGTTTAGAAACATGTCTCTTCTACTCTTCTGCAAAAAAAAAAAAGGTTTAATCATTTGCCTAAAAGAATTTATTAATCCTTACAAAAAATTTCTCCAGGATCCTCTTTTTTTCTCGCGATTCCAAATGAAGAGGTACACATATCCAGAAGGAAAAACCTTAGCTACATTAGCACCTATGAGAATCATTTCAAAATAAATGCCTTGCGACTATAATAAGACTCAGCAGCTTATGCTGAACAATCCTAACTCTTTCGGATTAGTCTCGACCCGGAATTTATGCGTTCATCAGCATACATTAATTTATCACGCCAAAACAATACTAAGCAGCCTACCACTACGAAATGATCCTCATTCCTGTCATAGCCACATCGAACACGCCAACAAATTTTTTTTCCTACCTCGCATTTTCTAGATAGCAAACACCATCCAAAAGGCATAATCAAGCAACAACATTGCGTATCGTCAGCTCACCAGACGGTCGTCGGTTTCCTTAGCCCAATAGATCTGCGAGTCGAGGAATCCGAGGAGATTCTCGTCGGAGCTCGGCTTCCTCGTGAAGTAGCTACGAGGAGAGAGAAACGGACTCACGATCCTCGTCTGGTTAAGAGCAGTGAAGATGGCAGAGTGGCAATTCCGCTGGCTCCGGAGAGCACGGACCACGAGAGGCGCGAAAGAGGAGGCCAATCCCGACCGGCGAAGAATAGAAGAGAACGCCATTTCTCAGTAGTTTTAGAGGGGGGAGAGAGAGAGATTTTATGGGGTTCATAGGGTTAAAATAAGGAACACATCATATCATATCTTTTGAATGATGCGGTTCCCATATATCATATCTTTTTCTTCGCAGGAAATATTCTCTTTGCTTGACGTTTGAGAGATCCGAGGTCTGATAGGATTTAATTTCCCAATATGTTAGTGCAAGTGCAAGTATTCTAGAGTCTTCTTATGGATTTTTTTTTTGTCTTCATCCAATATTATAATCAGATTTGCGGAAATACAAATGCCTTCACCTTAAAGTGGTTTAGGAAAATATTAATTACATTTCATAAAATCTCATTTAAAAATGGGCTTTCAATTTTGAATGAAATTTTTTTAATTTTTTAATTAAAAAATTACCCTTCACTGGATTTAGGGGTAAAATAAAAAATATAGGGAATTGCTAAGATTAGTTTTGGAAGGAAAACAAAATCTCTTGGCATGAAAGCACAATAGGGGGTTGTCTGCTTCCTCGACGAGTGGAAGTGAGGAAATGGTTTGTGCGCGTGCAATTTTCATAAGAATCGAGAGGCATACAGAGCGAAAAATACAAGGAAGTGTGCAAGAGAAATACATACTAAAGAATTCTCCCTACGCTTCCGCACTTTCGGTGACCAAAAGTATTTGAGAGCGCGAAGAGTTCTATTCACACGATTGCTAGATGGCTATTTCATATCCTTATTTGATACTATGACGTTACTTGGAGCCTTTATTTACTTTAAACTCTTATATGAAAAAGTGATAGCACTTCGACCTCTTATTTAAAATTTTTCTAATTAGTTTTTTTTTCGAAATAAATAAATAAATAAATAACAGCAGTCAGGTCAGATGGCATGTTGTAAAGGCAAAGTCCTTTTTCCGCTTGTCTCTGTAGACGTGAAAATCCCACCATCGTTTTGTCGTTGCTGGCTCCGGATGCCCCATCGGTTGTGACTCTCGGTCCTTAACTAGCAATGGAGGAGAGCAAAATGGGTTTCAGAGGCACGATGACCGGGAAAGCCAAAGAGACCTCTCTCGCAATCCACTCGATGAAGGTGGGGAATCCTTACCACCGGGAGAGGGAGAAGGAGAGACAATCAAGCCTGAAGAGGCTGCGTGATTGGGATGAGCTTGACAGGGGAGATAGGGATCACATCAGGAGGAGAGAGCACCGCAGCGGTTCTGGACGACGGGATGGGAGGGAGAGGGAATGGAGAGATAGGGAACCGAGCCGCTACTGGGAGAGGGACCGCCCAGGTTCCAATGAGATTGTTTTCCGGTGAGGTACCTGGGAAGCTGATCGTAGCAGAGAGGAGAAGTCCAGAACTGCCGATATTCAGGACTGCAATGGGAGGGTAAACGACAAGCCTGAAGATTATAAGGAAGGACACAGTAGCTTTCTGGAAACGGGGCAGGGAAGACCTTAACCGCTGTTCTGCTCATCAAAAGTGTGTGTGCTGATCTGCATAAATTAAACAAGAAAATGCTGGCTGTATTTTTAGTGCCTAAAGTTCCGCTTGTTTATCAGGTAATTTTTGCTTTACGTCATTAAAATTAGCTCCATCACGTCTAGTACTATTGTGGTATCTAATATGCTTTGTTCAGTGCCTTTATTTGATAAGCTGTTGTCTTTTCTGCTCTTCTTGTCCAATTCAGCAAGCCGAAGTGATCCGCGAGCGCACTGGTTACCAACTTGGTCATTATTGTGGTGAAATGGGTCAGGAATTTTGGGATGCAAGACGGTGGCAATGTGAGTTTGAGACAAAGCAGGTAGTTCTGCTATTTATGTTCTTGATAATCTTCTGTTATTTGTCATTCAAATTCTTGGCAGTGTTCACTCTAGTGAGAGTTGTTACATGAAATAACTATTAACATGAAGACGTGACTTTTAGCAGATAAGTACGTAATGATGCCTCGCCGGACATACTTTTCGAAGTTTTTTTTTATCTTTTCTTGGGATGGAGAAGAACAGCCCCATGATTAGATACTAGATAGTGCCAGATCAAAGAAGACAAAACACTTGCAATAGAAGCATCATTCCTTTATGCATTATTTTACTTAGCTCTCTCTCTCCAAATACACCAGCTATGACGAGGTGGTACGTCCTTACACGATTTCTATGAGATTGAACCGTATACAAAGGCATTGCAAGAGATTAATAATGGTTATAGCATATGAAGGAACAAAAGCTCAGGTATATGTTCCAAGAGTTGAGAGCATAATAGTAATGAAGGCAAAGAAGGGTCATTGAAATATTTGCATATATATGCAACATCAATCCATGAGAATGAAAGTCTGTGTTCTGAGGTGCTCCGGTAAAACTCTGTTAGGAATAGTAGGAAGCCATATTGCTTCACTGGGGAAAGGGTGAGGAGAGATGCTTTCGATGATTCTACTTAATTGCAGAATTGCAGCACAAACAGTTGCTTATTGCTTATTGTCTTCAATTTTAGGATATTTAGGTCTTTTCTTGTAGGTCCATTTGTTTAGCGCAATAGGTTTATCTAATTAGGCTTTCTTGGTTTTCTTTTTCCAGTTATGATGGCGATGCTTACATGTTTGAAGTCTCTTCCTTCTTTTGCAGGTTTTGGTGATGACCGCTCAAATTCTGTTGAACATCCTAGGCACAGTATAATAAAAATGGAAGCTATAAATCTCCTTATATTGGATGAATGCCATCCTGCTGTGAAGAAACATCCATATTCCTTGGTGATGTCCGAGTTCTATAATACAACACCCAAAGAGAAGAGACCGTCTGTGTTTGGAATGACTGCTTCACCTGTTAATTTAAAGGTGACCTGTAGAAGTAGATTTTACTTTGACAATTTCTATCTTTTTGAGATTATATCTTTTCTGGAGTGGTTAAAGATTGAGAATTATATGCAAGTACATTCTTATTTCATAGCAGTAAAAGTTACTGGTTTTATTATATTTCAGGCGTGTCAAGTCAAGTGGACTGTGCAATCAAGATTAGGAATCTTGAATGCAAGCTTGATTCTGTTGTCTGTACCATAAAAGATCGAAAGGAGCTGGAAAAGTATGTTCCAATGCCATCTGACGTTGTCGTAGAGAAGCGTCTAGTTTGTGGTCCCTCCATGAGCAAATAAAACAAATGGAAGTGGCAGTTGAAGAAGCCGAACAATCTAGTTCAAGGAGAAGCAAGGGGCGATTTATGGGTGCTCGTGATGCAGGTGCAAAGGAAGAACTGTGCTAAGTTTATGGTGTTTCTGAAAGAACAGAGAGTGATGGTGCTGCTAAGTTATTACAAAAGCTTAGAGCAATCAATTATGCTCTTGGTGAGCTGGGACAATGGTGTGCTTACAGGGTGGCGGCAAGCTAATATGTGCTTCTTCCTTTGATTTTTCATAATTTGCACAGGTAGCTAAGGCCCTTTTTTCCAGGTCGGGCAATCCTTTTTGACTGCTTTGCAGAATGATGAGAGAACAAATTACCAGCTCGATGTTAAGTTTCAGGACTCCTTCCTAAGTAAAGTTGTTTCTCTCTTGGAGGTTTTAGAGGACCGCCTTTCCTTTTTCTGATGTGGGGTCGATAAGTCATCGTCCCAAGCGCAAGTATGGCGCTACAGACGCTAATCCGATGATACCAATTCCGAGCCGTCGCCCATAGTTCCCCGCTGAGCCAAGTGTTCCGTGACGGGTCTTGTGACACCCCCATTTCTTTATTTGTGGTCCACTCCCCCACTTCCCCTTGTCCCCTACTTTCCCTAAAACTTTCCCCTTCATTCCCGTTTGTCCCCCACGTCTGCCTGCTCCCTCCCCTTTGTTTTCTCTATTTTTCTTCTTCTTCAACCCTCAGCCGAGCCTCCTCCCCCTCCTCCTTCGTGGATCTTGTTCGGCCACCACCTCACCACCGTCAACCACAACCTCTAGCTACCTCCTGTCATCATCATCAACCTATCCTCGGCCATCACTCGTCGCCGAACGGCCGGAAACAGCCGCGAGAATCCCCGGACCCCGACTGCCCTGTTTCGACCTCTATTGATCCGTGAACTCCCAGCCCTCCTCCGGCCATTTCTGGCATCGCCGCCGCCTCCCACCACCTCACTAAGTCCCTCAGTCTCCTCACGACCTTCCCGAAGCCACATCGCCGGTCGTCACCCACCGGAACTACCGCAAATCTCCACGGAACCGCCGGTACTCTATTTTGGAGTCAGTCGTGGTTCGGTTCTGTTTTCGTCCGAATCGGCCGCCTCCGTCGCTCACCACCGCCGCCGCCGCCGACTTCCTAGAACCCCTCACGAGTTTCCCTGAGCTCGTGGTCGCCGCACGTGGGTCCCGAAATCAACCCTGAACAGCCGCCCCTATTTTCTGCGCGCGAATTCTCTGTCTTCGCCGGTTTTGTTTGCTGCTGTGCGCTGCTGTCCCGTCGCCTTTGGCCGCCTTCCGCCGCCTTCCTCCGGCCCCAATCGATCCCCTTCGACCCCTAGGTGAGTCCCCGAGCATTGGTCGGCCTCGCCTCAGCCCGTGGGGCCCAGGACCGCTTCAAATAGCCCCGTTCCTCTGTTTTAATGCTGCTGCAAAATTCTGTTTTAGGTCGCCGGAGCTCCGCCGTCGCCGCCGCCACCTCGCCGGACCTCCGTCACGTATCCTAGTTGGTGCCGGGTCGTGACGCCTCTCGAGAAACCTTAGAACCGAGGCTTAACCGTGTTTTATCGCTGAGAACCGTCGCCGCCGTCGTTGTCGTCGCTCGTTGCCGCCGCCGTCACATTGTTGATTTTGAGCCGGCCCGAGCTTAAATAAATTGTGAGTTGACCCTAAACCTTGGTTAGGGCGCTAATTGCGCCTAGGGTTAGTTGGGTTAGAAATTTTGGTAATAACATAAAGTGATTACGGTTGGTTTAGTTAGAAATCCCGGTTTAGGTTAAATGACCGTAATCGACTAAGTTAGCTTGATTAATTATATTATATTGTCTGTGGTTGATTGTGATTAGTTGAAATTAATTGATTTATCGCGAGAGAGCGATAGATTAAAGACGAGTAATCGATCGACAATTATAAATCAAAATGGGCTAATAAATGATTATTGTTCGAATCGAGTTTTATATTGCCTAAATGGAATTAAATGTTCGTAATTGGTTCAATGATTTTCATTGGTGTGATTATCCCGTTGGAGGGCTGATGGTGTGACTGAAATCACTATTGGATGTTAATCGCTACCTGAGGATTTATCGCCCTATTTATGATTGGATGCCTGAAATGTTTATTGAGTGAATTGATATGTATTTGAGAATTATTCGTTCCGTGATTGCAGTATCTAATTAATAATCTGCATGCGCATATGATCGTGTGCAAAATCAAAGAAATATGCTTTAGCATGAAAATGGCCGTAGGCCGAGTCTTTGAACACGTTGTGTGAGCATCCAGCCTAAATCAAAGAGAATTAAAATTGATTGTTATGGTGGCTGCATTGTGTGGTCATATGACGGAACGATGATGGGTTTTTCCTGGTAAGTTCGTAGTGTACTAATAGTACACCAGTACCAGTCATGTGGGACCATACGACTTACCAGAAGCACGACAGTCCTGCCTTGTGCCGGTTAGTACGGGCACAGGGCTGATCGGATGCCGGTCGCAGCTTGTGATGGACCGACGCCCCGTATAGGGATGCCTACTTGTCGTACCGTGCAACGGGTGCACTGGAATAATCGCTTGTAGTAGCCGCTGCCGAGAGGGAAAAGGAGCGTAGCCCGGTTCGTCCGGATGAGTATGGGATCGTACTATTTATGAGGGTGTGTTGACACCTAAATTTTGATCAACCTTTTTCTTCCTTTATTTTTCAAAAATTCATAGAAAATTCATAAAAAGCTAAAAAAATTACAAAAACCAACTTTGGTAGCCTTGGCCAAGCTAAAGGGACCATTTTGGATAAAAATATTTTTTTCATATTTTTCCTATTTTATTATTATTATTATTTTCGAAAAATATAAAAATAAAAATAAAATAAAAAAAGTAGTATTCGAGGTCACAAAAATATATACAAATAGTAGGTATTTTTATTTTTAATTTTCTTTACTTTAGGACCTCATAAAACAGTAAAATTCAGGTTCCATTTTAGGTGTTCACTGATCACCGTAAAATTGAATTTGACAAAAATATTAGTAATGATTAAAAGGAAAAGGAGTGAAAACATCATCATTTAAAAGGAAAAGGGAACTAATCATTTTGTCTTCGCTTTTGATTATTTTATTATTTTTTTTACTTTTTAATATTTTATTATATTATTATTATATTATTATATTATTATATTTTTTTATTACTTTACTCTCCTCCCCTCTCCTTCATCATCCGCAGCTCTTCGCCTCCTCTTCTTCCTTCCTTCTTCTTCTTTTTCTTCTTCTTCTTCCTCCTCTTCTTCTTCTCCTTCCTCTCCCGTATCTTCTTCTTCCTTTTCTTTTCTTCTTCTTCGTGGACGCCTAAAATGGAACCCCCCTTCCGCCGTCGTCGCTAGCCGTCGTACCTCAAAGCCGCCGTGAACAACCCAAGACCTCCGGCCTCCACCCGTTTCGGAGTTTGGTTCGGGATTGTTTCGGATCGGGCCAAATCCGTCATCGCCAAAGCGCGCTATCGCCTCCGGCGACAGCCCCGGAGTCCTACCTCCTCCCTCGGAGCTTATGGAGCCTACGCGCCGCTGGTGGAGCCCAGAAACAGCCTCGGGTCACCACCCCGTCGTCGGAACGTGTCCGGACGCGTCGGAACGTGTCCGGACGTGTCGGAGCGTGTCGGACGTGTCGGAGCGTGTCCGGGCGTGTCGGACGTGTCGGGCGTGTCGGAGCCGTGTCGGAGCGTGTCGGAGCGTGTCCGGGCGTGTCGGACGTGTCGGGCGTGTCGGAGCCGTGTCGGAGCCGTGTCCGAACAGTGTCGGAACAGTGTCGGAACAGTGCATGAACAGTGTCGGAACAGTGCATGAACAGTGTCGGAACAGTGCATGAACAGTGTCCAATTTTTTAATTTTTTTTTAATTTTTTTAATTTTTATTTTTTAGTCTTAATTTGTGAAATTGACTATCGACATTCTAATGGCGATCGACAGGTAACGAGCATGGGGATGGTCGCAGGCTGAGGCTGGGCGATTGAAGGCCGGTGTCCAATCCGGTATGTTTTACGTACCCGATCTGTATATCAGGATTATTTTTCTAAAATATTGCATTTATAGACTTGATTTGTATGTATTTGTTTCAGTCTAGTGGTTAGCTTATTTATCTGGTTGAGTGTTATCTATTGTCAAAGACATGCTTTTTGTTAAAATATTTTCTGAAAATATAAAAAAATATTAATAAATCAAAAATGCCAAAAAAATGAAAAAATTAAAGAAAAACAAAAAAATTGAGAAAAAATTGCAGAAAAATTCTAAAAATTGTCCAAGGCTGAAAATGACAAAAAATTGATTTGTTTTCATTTTTGGGATTTTCTCCCATTTAATCCAAAATGGCGATTTCACCCCTCAAAGGGTAAATCGTCTTTGATATTCTGATGAATTGTGGAAATTGCTTAGAATTTGGTGATGTGCCAGATGGGTGGTTAAACCTTATGTCTAAGATTTCCACATTTCATTTCCATTTTTAGAAAATGACGATTTTACCCTTCGAATGGTAAATCGATTTCTAAAATTCCCGAAAATCACGAAAATTGCCAAAAAAATAGGAAATGGGTCAATTGAGTGACCAAACCTGTTTTGACTCCGGATTCATTCCGAAATGATGATTTTGTCCTTTTTGAGCAAATTGTCCCCTTTGTCTCAAAATTACGATTTTGCCCCGGATGGGCAAAATCATGTCTAAATCATTCCTAAGCCTGATTGATGCTTCTCTAGGCCAATATGGCCTTATTAGGAATGCCATGTGATTTATTTGTACATTTGAATTCATTGATTTGTGCACTTTATTATTGATTGTGATTGCCAGGATAGTCATTCCTATCTGCATGAACTCCTAGATTTAGGACTCGTACCCCACTCATCTGTATGAAATCTTAAGTCAGAAAACTCAGTCAACTTAGGTACCGAAAGGGCGTCAACTCTGATAGTTGACGTAACCAAGTCCCCGAACCCATTTCCCTGGTTATCGCAGAATTGAATAGAAACTCCCGACTATTCAATAGGGTGGTCCAATCATACCCTCCAAAAAAATGATTGGTGGCGACTCCATGGCATGCACACTTAGCACATATCACTAGACCACACTGAAGGTCGACTACGTATACCTCCGTTGCGATTTGGGTAACGGGCCTTGGGAGAGGCCCGCGTCCGACCAGACTGGACGGCCCATTAGCCCTCGAGAGCCCATGGCGAATCTCGAGAGGGTCGCGACAGGGTGGAATCACGCCAGTCGCGTAGATCCTCTCATGGTGCCGTTGGCACGATCATCGTTAATAAATGGACTTGTGTGGTGTCCTGTGCATACTTGTGGATGCGATGCTTGTTCTGAGTGATTGACTTATTTCACTGTTGAGTCGAGTCAAGCATTGCATTATGTGTGGCTGCAGACTGGTAAGTATGCATGTGATTGATTAGTATATGGGGACTATACTTGGGTATTTTATGTGATCGTATGAGTTTGTGAGCCTGCTGTTAGGATGCCTCGGGCGAATCAGTTTCCTAACCGAGCTTAGGCTTAATTCACTGAGATTTATTTCTCACCCCGTCGTGGGATAACATTTTTCAGGTCCCAAGTGATGAAGCCCGTGGACGCCATGGTTTGGCGGTAGGAGTGATCTTTTGAAGTAAATGGGAAGTTAACCTTACCCGACCGAATACCCGTTTGAGGTCTTAGTGAGCTATCCCGAAGTATGGGATTGTTTATGTCAGCTATAGCTCAATAGGGTTAATTATCATCAGTTGTTTGGTTTAATGTGTGTGATGATCTTTTTGTGAACTGTCTTGGTATTTATCTCCTACTAATGTATCCCTGTTCAAATTTATGTTGTTTGGGAGTAAACCGTTTCCGCATGCGTAATAAACTGTCGTGGGTCGGTAGCGAACCTGGGACGCTATCCCTTATGACCCTTGGGACGATTTGATCGGGATGTCGCGTGCTCGAGGTTTGGGGCGTGACATCCTGCCCGGTTTGGTATCATAGCAAGGTCGGCCTGATCCATCTGGTCATTGGCCTGGAGTGATAAGGAGCGTTGGGAAATGGGATAGTTAGTAGGATTGAAAACCTCGTGCATGTGATTGTTACTCAAGTTTTAAGGTCGTGTGCCTGAGTTCTCATTAGCATTGCTTTGGGTTGAGTAGGACCCCGTATAGTACCCGCTGAGAGCGTAGTTTGTTGATTTAACTAGGTAGAGTTCGGAATTGTCGGGATTGTCTTTACGATCTTGACGTCACTAAAGGATGAGATAGTGTCTGCAGTAAGATGTTTTGAGCTGTACGTTGATTACATTTGATCATATGGAGAAAATAGACTTAAGCATGTTGGCAATGTGTGGTTTTGATGTGATAGTTAGTATGATTGGTCCTAGAACTGCGATGGATATTGATATAAAGTGATGTGGTATAACCCGTTGGATGGGAATTGCTTGAGTTTGATGATAATCGAAGAGGAACCTCGACTTTGCTAGTTTTGTCGCTTAAGGAGAATATACCGAGTATGGCATCTAGATCGTGTTAAGAACCTTATAAGTTATTGTGATGCTGTTTGGTTTGACAAGTGTCTTTACCTCTTTATAGGTTTGATGAAAGGATTGATTAGGGAACATTTGAATCAATTCGTGGTAGCGATCATAAGTGATATCTTGATGTACTCGAGAAATTGTGAGGAATTGTGAATAACATTTGAGGAATATATATTGAGGACCCTTAGAGGGCATAATTGATTGTCAAGTTTAGCATATGTGAGTTTTGGTTAACTGGCGTAACTCTCTTAAGCATTTGGATTTGGTGAAGTGATGTTTAAGAATTTGATTAAGTCCGAAGTGGTCATGAATTGGCAGAACCCTCGATATTGATGGGAGTTTAAAGTTTCTTAGATTTGTTGAACTATTATAGATGTTTTATGGAAAGGTTCTTTGCAATAGTTAGGCCCTTGACATGATTATCTAAGGAGGACAATGAGTCAAATGGAACAGAGATATTGATAGGTTTGACTTGTGGACATGGAGTTGTGATGAGACTACTGGTATTTGTAGATTATATGGGCTTGAATTAAGTGTATAATAATGATTCTGATTATTGACTTTCGTTGTTGGCCTTGAGTGGTTTGATCGAGATTTGCGAGAAACTAGGAAGTTTTATGCGTTCAGTTGAATTGGTAGATGTATTTGAGGCATAGTGATTCGCTTATGGACGATAAGTTGAGATGAGAATTTCATATCGATAGTCTGGAATGAAAAATTTGATGATTGATTTTGGTGGATCATAGGTTTGGAATTGTGTTGGTTTCTAATTGTTTTAGATATCGATTGTTGTGGAAAGACTTAAATAATTGACGATGTGAGGGTAGGAAACAAACAAGAAACGATTGGAAGAAAAGGGCTTGTGGGATCATATGTTCGTTATGTTTAACTGTCAACGACGAAACTTAAGAGTATGGTATAGTGATTGACAGGCAGTTTGAGTGATAAGTATGAAAGGTGAAGAATTAGATTTGAATCATCGAAGCTTGAGGGTAACCTATCTGGAACGATTGTGGTGATCGATAATTGTGAATTATAGGTTTGAAGTGGTGTGGCACCTTAATGGATTAAGTTATCGAATTTATTGGCGACTCTGATTGACAAAAAATTGCAAGTAAGCAACGGACGTTTAAACTATAGGCCATTGTGATTGTTGAGTAACCTTCAGATTACTGTTTTTAAGTTCTCCTAGCATATCGACTTTAGTCGAGTAGGTTTCCATAATATTTCTGCGAAGTAAGTAACCGTCATCAGGTAGTGCCGTGGAATCTCAAGGATTATAGGCCCGAATCTGTGGCGATTGATAATTATGGATTATAGGCTTGAACTTTCGTTGCATTATGATGGTTTTAGTATCGACTTTAATTGATGATTTTATGGTGATTTGAGGTTATAGTTCAGAGATTGACGGTGGATTGGACAATAAGTTGAAATGGAAACGATTGATTGATAGGTTTCAATTGTGAATATGGGTTATAAAGAGATGATTGGTATTAGTGGATTTAGGCTTGAAGTGCATTATATTTTGATGGTTTTAGTTATCAATTGCTATTGACGGTCTTGGATGGTGTGAGATGAGATGTCATAGTCGCTTGTGGAATTAGAAAGTTTCTATTGATAAGAATTGATATGGAAATGAGTTTTGTGTGATGATTAGTGAGGACGATCGTGCATTACATTTATTTATTGCATTAAAATAAAAATTGAGAAACGTACATGCATGAACATATCATTATCGGACTTGATGAATCGTCGCTTGGTATGGGAAATGCCTATAAACCGCAAGACATGGTATGGGACATGTCAAGCGGGATCTTCTTAGTAGGTGCCTGACTTGAGGAAGTCCTGTAATCACCCAGTCCGACGAGGGCGGGAAGTGGCGCCGGGCAGAGAGGCCTGAGCAAGGAGCGGCTTCTGGCAGGCTTCTAGGATGGTGTTGGAAGTAGGAATAAACTAAGTCACGCATTGAAAGGTAGGTCTAGGCGTTGTGCTAAGTCTGACCTTTATTAAAAGATATGTTGCAAAAAAAAATGATTTTCAAAGTGAAAATATTTTCGATAGTGCATGGCATAACATTGCGTTTCAATGAGGGAAAAGATGAATGGATGAGATAAGTGGAAATGTTTGAACTGCCCGGTGGGAAGTTGGTGAAAGTCTATTGTGATATTTTGAGGTTGTTATCGAAAAAGATCTCGTTTATAAAAGGAATGTGTTATTTATATGTGCTTGCAGTGATGTATCTGCAGAGCTCTAGATGGCATCAAACTTGTTTCAAATTTTATTTTGTGAGATTGTAACCAGTAGAACCACAGACAGGCATTTCGATCAAAGAATTGTGGAAACGAACGTGAAAGGTTGCAATGACAAGTTATGAGTAGATGACATTGTAGTTTGCTGGATGAGTCTATGAGTTGTTAAGGTCCGTGGTGACCTAGAGTAAGATTAAGATTGTGAGATGTGCGGTTAAGGAAAATAAGTAATTAGAGAGTCATGGAAGTGTAGTAAGGCCACGTAGTTTACTGAGTTATGACCATAAGGGGCTTACGTTCGTTAAGAAAGAACTTTTGTAGAAGTCCTTTTCAGTAGCTACAGTATTAACCTAGTTAGTAGGTGGTTGTAGCAGAATTCGAGGCATTATTTTTGGTAGTTTGGTATTAAGGCTGTCATAGCCAAGTGCGTGGCAAAGTGGTCAACGTGTCGACGAATCAAGGAATAGTATTATTGTAAGCCTAGAAGATTTCTACAGCCGCTTGAGATTCCAAGGGGGAAATGCGAGCTTTTGATGTTGGACGTTGCGGTGGGATAGTCAAGAAGTTCAAGAGACAACAGCTCGATTTGGGTCTTGATATCATTTGTCGGACCTGATTTATTTTATAGTTGTAAGGAACACCTTCATTTTGAATAGAGATTCTATTTTATATTTTTTTTTGGCACATAGTGCGTTGACTGGAGTGTCAGTGGCGACCAACTCGGATCATGGTTCCAAATTCATTACCACATTTTGGGAAATAGGGTCTGCAATTTGCATTGGAAAAGAAACTGCAGTCTTGTACGACCTGCCATCAGCAGACAAGTGGCTAGTTTGAAAGGATGATTTGGACACTACGTGATATGTGAAAGACTATGATTGTTTTAGTGGTAAAAATAGGAACGACTTCTACCCATTTTGGATAAGAGATTGTTGATCGATACATAGGGATGGATGATTTCTATGGTTGATTGTGGATATAGTATGACGATCGACAGATGGAATGGATAGTGAGTTTAGATGATGACAAATTCGGGATAAATCCTTGGAGTAAGATGATTAACTTGTTTAAATGAATTGTGAATATGGATTTTGTGATAGATTTGTAATCGAGAATCGTAAGCTTGAATTTGACTTGGGTTTGATAGTCGCTTTATGGTTTTGGTGCATTGAGAAGAGATAAGGATTGATCTAAAGCGAGCGTAGTAGAAATTTAGGGGAAATGAAACGATAGTTCAGTATGGCCTATCACCCGCAAATGGATGGTCAGTCTAAATACCAATTCAGATTTTAGAGTACATGTTGGGGGCATGTGTTTTGGATGTCAAAGGCAGTTGGGAAGAACAATTGCATCTGGGGAAGTTTGTCTCTATAGCAGTTACCCTCATCTTTTTGAGTAATTGTAACTGTATTGTAATTTCGAGGACGAAATTTCCTAAGGGGGGGAGAGTTGTGACACCCCCATTTCTTTATTTGTGGTCCACTCCCCAACTTCCCCTTGTCCCCTACTTTCCCTAAAACTTTCCCCTTCATTCCCGTTTGTCCCCCACGTCTGCCTGCTCCCTCCCCTTTGTTTTCTCTATTTTTCTTCTTCTTCAACCCCTACGAGAACACCCTCAGCCGAGCCTCCTCCCCCTCCTCCTTCGTGGATATTGTTCGGCCACCACCTCACCACCGTCAACCACAACCTCTAGCTACCTCCTGTCATCATCATCAACCTATCCTCGGCCATCACTCGTCGCCGAACGGCCGGAAACAGCCGCGAGAATCCCCGGACCCCGACTGCCCTGTTTCGGCCTCTATTGATCCGTGAACTCCCAGCCCTCCTCCGGCCATTTCTGGCATCGCCGCCGCCTCCCACCACCTCACTAAAGTCCCTCAGTCTCCTCACGACCTTCCCGAAGCCACATCGCCGGTCGTCACCCACCGGAACCACCGCAAATCTCCACGGAACCGCCGGTACTCTATTTTGGAGTCAGTCGTGGTTCGGTTCTGTTTTCGTCCGAATCGGCCGCCTCCGTCGCTCACCACCGCCGCCGCCGCCGACTTCCTAGAACCCCTCACGACTTTCCCTGAGCTCGTGGTCGCCGGTCGCCGCACGTGGGTCCCGAAATCAACCCTGAACAGCCGCCCCTATTTTCTGCGCGCGAATTCTCTGTCTTCGCCGGTTCTGTTTGCTGCTGTGCGCTGCTGTCCCGTCGCCTTTGGCCGCCTTCCGCCGCCTTCCTCCGGCCCCAATCGATCCCCTTCGACCCCTAGGTGAGTCCCCGAGCATTGGTCGGCCTCGCCTCAGCCCGTGGGGCCCAGGACCGCTTCAAATAGCCCCGTTCCTCTGTTTTAATGCTGCTGCAAAATTCTGTTTTAGGTCGCCGGAGCTCCGCCGTCGCCGCCGCCACCTCGCCGGACCTCCGTCACGTATCCTAGTTGGTGCCGGGTCGTGACGCCTCTCGAGAAACCTTAGAACCGAGGCTTAATCGTGTTTTATCGCTGAGAA
This sequence comes from Rhodomyrtus psidioides, assembly GCA_021437785.1. Classification (NCBI taxonomy): domain Eukaryota; kingdom Viridiplantae; phylum Streptophyta; class Magnoliopsida; order Myrtales; family Myrtaceae; genus Rhodomyrtus; species Rhodomyrtus psidioides. The sequence goes on along the minus strand of JAILYB010000062.1, from coordinate 3,489,729 downwards.
CCGTCGCCGCCGTCGTTGTCGTCGCTCGTTGCCGCCGCCGTCACATTGTTGATTTTGAGCCGGCCCGAGCTTAAATAAATTGTGAGTTGACCCTAAACCTTGGTTAGGGCGCTAATTGCGCCTAGGGTTAGTTGGGTTAGAAATTTTGGTAATAACATAAAGTGATTACGGTTGGTTTAGTTAGAAATCCCGGTTTAGGTTAAATGACCGTAATCGACTAAGTTAGCTTGATTAATTATATTATATTGTCTGTGGTTGATTGTGATTAGTTGAAATTAATTGATTTATCGCGAGAAAGCGATAGATTAAAGACGAGTAATCGATCGACAAATATAAATCAAAATGGGCTAATAAATGATTATTGTTCGAATCGAGTTTTATATTGCCTAAATGGAATTAAATGTTCGTAATTGGTTCAATGATTTTCATTGGTGTGATTATCCCGTTGGAGGGCTGATGGTGTGACTGAAATCACTATTGGATGTTAATCGCTACCTGAGGATTTATCGCCCTATTTATGATTGGATGCCTGAAATGTTTATTGAGTGAATTGATATGTATTTGAGAATTATTCGTTCCGTGATTGCAGTATCTAATTAATAATCTGCATATGCATATGATCGTGTGCAAAATCAAAGAAATATGCTTTAGCATGAAAATGGCCATGGGCCGAGTCTTTGAACACGTTGTGTGAGCATCCAGCCTAAATCAAAGAGAATTAAATTTGATTGTTATGGTGGGTGCATTGTGTGGTCATATGACGTAATGATGATGGGTTTTTCCTGGTAAGTTCGTAGTGTACTAATAGTACACCAGTACCAGTCATGTGGGACCATACGACTTACCAGAAGCACGACAGTCCTGCCTCGTGCCGGTTAGTACGGGCACAGGGCTGATCGGATGCCGGTCACAGCTTGTGATGGACCGACGCCCCGTATAGGGATGCCTACTTGTCGTACCGTGCAACGGGTGCACTGGAATAATCGCTTGTAGTAGCCGCTGCCGAGAGGGAAAAGGAGCGTAGCCCGATTCGTCCGGATGAGTATGGGATCGTACTATTTATGAGGGTGGAATCACGCCAGTCGCGTAGATCCTCTCATGGTGCCGTTGGCACGATCATCGTTAATAAATGGACTCGTGTGGTGTCCTGTGCATACTTGTGGATGCGATGCTTGTTCTGAGTGATTGACTTATTTCACTGTTGAGTCGAGTCAAGCATTGCATTATGTGTGGCTGCAGACTGGTAAGTATGCATGTGATTGATTAGTATATGGGGACTATACTTGGGTATTTTATGTGATCGTATGAGTTTGTGAGCCTGCTGTTAGGATGCCTCGGGCGAATCAGTTTCCGAGCTTAGGCTTAATTCACTGAGATTTATTTCTCACCCCGTCGTGGGATAACATTTTTCAGGTCCCAAGTGATGAAGCCCGTGGACGCCATGGTTTGGCGGTAGGAGTGATCTTTTGAAGTAAATGGGAAGTTAACCTTACCCGACCGAATACCCGTTTGAGGTCTTAGTGAGCTATCCCGAAGTATGAGATTGTTTATGTCAGCTATAGCTCAATAGGGTTAATTATCATCAGTTGTTTGGTTTAATGTGTGTGATGATCTTTTTGTGAACTGTCTTGGTATTTATCTCCTACTAATGTATCCCTGTTCAAATTTATGTTGTCTGGGAGTAAACCGTTTCCGCATGCGTAATAAACTGTCGTGGGTCGGTAGCGAACCTGAGACGCTATCCCTTATGACCCTTGGGACGATTTGATCGGGATGTCGCGTGCTCGGGGTTTGGGGCGTGACAGGTCTAGGCGAGCTTCGACGCTCCGCCGCTGTAGCGGCACTCTACCGCTTGCTAGACAACTATCTCGAGCCCAACATCGCTGTTACCTTCAGCGTTGCCTTTATAACTCTAGTCCAATTCAGCAAGCCGACGACCTCGAGTTTGACGTCGTCGACAAGAAAACTGCTGCCTTAAAGTTCCTTCCGAAGACCTCTAGTGGCAGTTTTATTTCTTGTTTGCTCTATCCAGTGGCAACGCCCTTGCTTGGGGCTGGTGAGATCCGCGGTGCCCTCGACTGGCCAGATTTGGCGAGGGCATCGTGGCCATGGTCTGTGGCTATGACTGTTGCTAGCCCTCTAAGCATAGGGAAAAAAAGAAAAAGTAAAGAAAAAAATAGAAAAATGCAAATATGTATATAAAAAATGCTAAAAATTATCCACATCAGCATTTCGGCCGAAATTGGCCAAGTGAGGTGAATTGTTGCCAATGCAAAAGGTTTATGATAAAATTCGTAAAAATGATTTAGAACTAAATTGGCACAATTACAATAAATTGATGACTTTTTTCATAATTTTTCCCGATAGCAAGTAATTACGTTTTCCATAAGCGTACCAATTATATTGAGAACTGTTACTTTGAACAGTATCAGGTCATTAATGGACGTCAACAGGTGCTTAAGACACATCTACGCTGACATTTCTCGAATTTTCTCTCTGAATAACTTGTGACCTATTTTACGTCACCTTATATTTGAAGGAGTGATGTTAGAGATTATCTAACTACATAATTGATTGTTATTGATTTTGTAAGTCAATATAGTAGTCCTTTTTTTTTTACCTTATATGGTCACCTACAATCTGTAAATACTATAGTACACTACATATACAGGTATTGCACAACTCTCATATTTTTATCTTTTATCACGTAATGCAATCTATCCCATCACCAAAAGCTAAAAGCACTACTCGAATTACCCCACTTGAAACAACAAGAAATTTTATTTTTTTTTCGAACAAGGATTTTGCAAAAGATATCTTTTAATCAACATCCTAGTGAACCCTTCAATAAACAGATTTCTCACCTTCAAATAGTCTTACTTTTTTTTTCTCATACACACCATTATTTTTTAGGTAAATGGCAAGGATTGTAAGAACTAAGAAATTATATGATCATCGCAAAATTGGTATCAACAAATGAATATCTGAACTTTAAATCCACGATCTGTCATTTGACGTAACTCCAAATTGATCCTATCGGAGTGTGGAGATGGCGTGATTATGTCAAGAATACCTAAATGTAACTCAACGTCAAGGTTTCCACTAAAAGAAAAAATCATTTGTGTGGATTCAAATCTGCCCAGAAACATTCAACACATGTTAATTGTATTGAAAGATGAAGCAATCACAATATCGACAACAATTCTTGCATCGTGTAGAGATGTTACTAGAAGAAGTACCAGGAACAAGAAACATGATAAAAAAAAATAGGAATACTGACACAAATAGTCTTTGAACTTTGACCTAATGTGCAATGTGGTCCCTGAATTTTAATCCAATTTACAATGTGGTCTCTAAACTTGTAATTTGTTAAATGTAGTCCCTAAATTTTTTGTAGTTGTTCAATTTTCATAAACCATCATTCTCCATAGTCAATGAATTAGTTCAAGCATGAAATTATCGTTATAAATGATTACAGGCAATAGCGAGTCATCGATGGAAAAATTACACCGAAAGTCCTCGACAAAATTAAGGAACCTCATGCTGTGGTCGACGAGCACAAGAGCAAGTAAGAAATAACGCCAAAAGAGTCCGACGTATGCAAATATACCTTAGTTTAACACAACTAGAGTTCAGTAGTTCAGATTCAGTTTAGTACATAGAGACCCAAATGCACTCCTTAACAAGATGGTTCGGATTTTTAAGACATCTAGAATGGTGATTAACAAAAAGATGAGAACGCCCTTGACTTCATAGATGCATCTGCCAACTGCTTCTACTTAATTAGCATCTGATGAAGCCCATCCCAATCTCACAATAAGCACGTAAAAGCACCGTAGACTAGTTATATTTCCTTCAATCAATACTAGCTGCACAGAGGGGGGAAAAAGCTTGAGTAAGATATTGCAACTTCGCGTGACATGAAAACAACTCTAGGGGCTAGGTATTGCTAGGGACCAAAACGGGTGTCGTGATGATCACACAGAATGTATAGCACGCAAACAGCAGAACGATCATCTTAGGCAAGAAAAGATAACAAGTGAATGATCAGCTTGCCTGATACTTTTACTGCAGAAGTAGGTGCACTTAAGATAAATGTGCAGAGCCATTAGGCTCATGCTTAGAGCATTAAACTGAAACTGTTTGGATTTCCGGAGAGTGCAACTCCTCTGCTGATATTCTATGCAAACAGGCAGCCTCCAAAGTCCAATCAGAATCCAGTATTTTATCTTTCTATATCAGTGGGGTGTACAGACTGGTATTATGAATGAATGCATATTAGGTTTTCCAGACTAGAAAAAAAAATAACAAATAACAAAAAAGAAGCCATTGTCGAATACAAATGCCTGCATTTTTTTAATTCATGGACAATGCCAGATTTCTACTACAGTCAAATGGAAAGACTGTGTGTTGTGCATCCCCATCAACCTGGATGGTCATAGAGATCACACTGACTACAAGAATTCCCACATTTGAGTTCCATTTTCTTAGAAAGTCCAGCTGAATTACCTCAAAGCACTGGTCCAGTAAGACTGAAAAGCTATCAATCCTTGCTAGACTGATAATTTGAACTTAAAAAAAAAAAACCAGATTCATCATACCAGCTCATAAGTAGTACCATCCACGTATCTAGGTTATACCATGTTCACTGTAGATTCTATATGTTGGATATATTTGTAGTTATCTTAAAATTGGCTTTTTGAGGTAGCTATAAACCCTAATTAGATTCATTCTAGTTTTCATGAGAGTTCTTCATATATTTTAAGTGGTCCGTGTATATAAATAGTCTTGGACCTGCAGTCAACATAGTGTCGAATGTCCAAGATTCAATTCGACCTTTGCATCTTAGATTTTACCTATGTTTAAAAGGTGATGACGGATATATGACACACACGCACACACGCATGCACGTGCACAGAGAGAGAGAGAGAGAGAGAGAGAGAGAGAGATCTCACACTTGTGAACACTCGCAGTCTTTGGGTGCTACAGTGCGTTCACTTGGAAGAAGTTCCTGGAATCGAAAGGCTGAGAAGAAGAGGGCTGCATGAATTCGTAGTTCGCGCCTCCTGGCATCAAATTCATATCTGCCTGTTGGCTCCTCTCACTCTCTGCGATCTGCACATTATCACGCGACGACCCACAATTTAATTTTTCGCCTGTTAATCATAATATACATGCGCACGTAGATGTGGTAAACTTCCATTCAGCAAAGGGTAGTGTTTGACAACGCTAATTGAACTTCAATCTATTAAAAAGATGTCAACATATCAGGAAGTACCATAAAAAAAAAATGAAAAACCCGGATGTGCCTTCCCGATTGATTTTTTTTTTTTTTTGGGGGGGGGGGGGGGGGGGGGGGGTGGGGGTGATTATAATATTTCATCTATTGTCCTGCTCCTTCTATGTTTTCTTTGGAGTCTAAGTTGTGTTGCATTGTGTTGCTTCAATAAATAAATAAAACGAGACTCAGAGGAAATGCAAATTCATAGTTGATAGATCGAGAGGAGAACACAGGATAGAGCAAGAACTTCGAGCTAAACCAGAAGTGGTATGATTAGATGTTAAGATAACTAATGACACCCCAGAATTCTTGCGTTCCATTTCCACAAGATCACTAGGATAGAATCTGCCTTTATAAAATTTTAAGCTGCATGAATTTAATGGTGCATGGCCTTCGTTGATCAAACCGGGCAGTAATTAGCCCTTGAGTTGTTAAAATGTTTTATTATCAGTAGCTTGACTTGAATGAGACTAGTATGTTGCCTCCTTAAATGGTCATTGTAGATTTCAAGAGGGTAATGTATTGTAGTGGTCAAGAAGAATCCATCGGTATTACATGCATATGGGGTACACACTCAGAGAGAGAGAGAGAGAGAGAGAGAGAGAGAGAGAGAGAGAGAGAGAGAGAGAGAGAGAGAGAGAGAGAGAAACCTTTGCTCGAAGAACTTGGTTGTTGTTGTGTAGGTCAATTTCCTCCAACCGCACAACAGAAACAAATCATTATGGCGATAACACATTAGCAACATAATTCAGAATTTCATCAGTTTCACAAAAAAGCTTGTGATCGAAAGACATCATTTGATAGATGCATCAAGGTAATCTGCATTAAGATGTTTCATGGAAGCAGCTCTAGCAGCTGTTACATGGTCAGGGCGAAGGAAATAAGTCGTGTTGTTTTCATGTCAGCCTTTGCTTCAAAGAAAATGCAGCTTTTCTAGCCACATAAACATTAATTTCAAGCACACATAATTGTGGCAATTTCGCAGGATCCATAATTCGACACAAAGAATTGCCAACAAGGTACCAAAGACATATTAGCACTTCAGTGTCGGAAGATGAGGCGGAATGTAACAACAACCGATATGTTAATTTTGATATCAGAAAATTTTCCTCAAGATATACGAACAATTGAGTATTTTCTCACTTTGGGTTCACTGGCCGTAGGAAAGAAGTTCAGCGGGTCAAAGCTTGAAAAATAAACCAAATATGGTAAATTGAATCGTATTTTTTTCATTTCTTTTCCTCTCTTTCTTTAGAGACGCAGTAGCAATATATATCTGATTTCTTAATGAGTGCTCAGTATAATCGTCTCTCACAACACATTTTATGTATCTGAATCTCCTGATATATACAAATCCTCTGCAGTTTGGGGCTAAAGTTATGTCTTTGATTTACTTTAGCCAAACTGGCAAAACGATTTATCTTTCTGTAAAAGGGCAACGCTGCGTAAGGAATGTAATTTTCGAATAGCTTTAGATGATATCGAGGTCAATCAATTGATACCATTATTCTGCACATGCACATGGACGCAATATGCATAAACTAATGCAACAGAAAAAGGGATGTACGTGCATCGGCCTTCATGGTTGCTTGCTAGCACACCAACAACCCATATGCTTGTGCACCCGCAAGCACTCACATAGACGAGAGCATGCTTAGACTGGTAAACATATATCCGGCACAACCTAGGAGAGGTACTTTCTAAAGCATCAGTCAAAAGAGTAGCTACCCGTTTTTGCATATACTCGATCTCCGCAAATAGAAGCTCGTTCTGCAAGTAATTGAGAGTGAGATAGAGAGATTAGTGAAGATTACAGCAGATTAGAGGGTCTTCGGTTGATTAATGAGAAAGAGTAATCTTATTGTTAGGAACATTGATAGAATTCCCAATGCATACCTTTTTGGCGCGAATTTTGGCGATTGCTTTTTCTAGTTTCTGCTCCGTATTCTTCATATCCTTCATATTCAACCCGGCAATCGCTTCACCTACCAGGTTCCTGAAATCACAGAATTTCGTCCTTGACCTTTCTGGTTTCAAAAGAGTACTTTGTCGTGCCAGATGCACAAAGATCATACATGTGGCATCGCCTCTTGTTTGGGCGTTGCAAATTTTCAAGATGTTACTGATCTTAAACTTCACCTGTTATTGTTCTGCATGTTATTAATCTGTTGTTGCAACTTGGCAGATTCTTGCCGGTAATACTGCAACATTAACCAATTAGGAAAATGTCGTCAGTAAATTTTGAGGTTGAGGAAGAACCTGGAAATCAACATACAGTGCTTTTATTTTTCAAGGATTTTCCATTGTGCGGTGAACTCTTGGTTCTCTGAATTCGAAGATCACTTAAATAGAGGGAAAAAAAATTGAAACAAACAGAAAAGCCTAACAAGTTGATGCCAAGGATGAGTATGAGTATACTAATCCACCATTTCATTGATGCCATATTCGCAATTTCAGCTTTTGTTGCTCGACGTCTGAGTGCATTCGTAGAGATAACTCATCCTTGTACATTACGCATGTAGATAGGAAACTAATGCACTCTGCAGTTTCATAACACTACATTAAGGATCCTGAGGTTTTAAAAACCTACCAAATGCACCCTCTACAATTTCTATAACTTTCTTGATGGGGTTAGCCTTGAAGGTATGTTGTGTATCTTTTCTATGTTTTACAATATCTGTTGAGTCAAAATCCAAAATATATATATATATATATATATATATATATATATATAGGGCCACAATGTACAAAATGAGATAGTAACATTTAACATGTAACGCAAGTCTAATGGAATTCGCTAAACCAAGATGTCGTCATTGAAACATATTGTACATGGACTATATTTTTATCGGTTGACTTGTATACCCATCTTCCTGGTTACATGCATACCTCTTCTCAAACTATCATATATATCACATTAAGTTACAGCATAAGAAGCTGACATGAAGCTTGGGATTGCTTCTTTCACAAGTTCATCATGGAACAAACACGTCGTAGCGAGCATGGTTAAGTATCTTACGTGGCAATGAGTCCCTTTAGGTTTAAATCACATATCAAAGCAATTTGATAGTCTTTTCTCTGAATTTGCTTTTTCTCTGTATCTGGAGAAGTTGTTAGTTTGAGTTTACCTGAACATTGGCTTCAGAAACGGATCCACTACTAGAGGAATCTGAGCAAGCCTTCTTGTATCTCTCAATGGTTGCTTTGACACTGCCTCAACAAGATCAAGTGAAATCTTGCTTAATATGATTCAAGGAAACAGCAACAGAAATCTGTCAAAGCATTTAATCTCAAGAGTTTGAACAGCAAGGGTCGCTCATTTTTTTAGCTCATGGATTTCGCGAATCTTAGTGTAGTATACCCCTCGACCTACTTGACCCAGCTATGACATACAAGGTCTTGCTGTTCTAGGGCCATCGCTTTACTCTTTTTCTTCCCGAAATGCCCTCGGGGTACAATAGATTATAAATTATGGTTTTTCCTATATACGAGGCTAACTAGAGTCGACGAGCCAGCCTTCCCTTATACTAGATGCTTTCGGATAAAAGCAAGATGTGTGACCACAATCTAGTTCACCCTAAAGCAACCTCTAACGTCTATGCATCATCAAAATTTTCTCTACTTGACAACTTTAATCAATAACAACTTCTCTAATTAATTTTAACAAAAAAAAAAAGAAAATTCTTTAATAATTTCCGACAAGACCAGGTCACTTTCACCTTTGCCCACTATTTGATTCCTACAGGGCTATATTCAATTCTACCTTCATTGCCACCTGCAACAACGTGTTTTGCAGTCTTAATCTTTGTCTTGCTATATTTTGATATTAATGTCTCTAAATTGTTTTGTTCCTCCTCTACCTGGAAATTGCTTAGCAGTGTCTACATAACAAATCAACATTTGAGTTGAGCTTAGATCTGGCCTAGTGCTTCCGGCTTTAAAAATGCACCTAATTAGAAACACTGAGCTTTCACTAAATAGATGGAGTTAGCAAACCTTAAACCTTCATTCCGCCGTTTTAAATGCTCACATACACTCCACTCTACCATGGCGATTTTACTTTTGTTTAAATTGCAAGAAATTAATGTATTTTGTTATAGATAATGATCCCCTATGATTTTGTTCTCCGCTTGAGGATGGCCAAGACTCTATACAACAAACAACGACACGTGAAAGAAAAGAAAATCTATGATTCCTCATGGTGAATATAACAACAAAAAAAGAAAGGCAGAATGACCTAGTTACTAAGCTTAAGATTGAGGAGAAGACAATGACAATTCTGGAAATAACACAAAACTGGGATCCAGTGGCTTCTTTCCTCATTATTCGCTTGTTATCTTCTTCTTATGGACTTCTCCGACGGCCACCAGGCCTTTCTCATATACGGCGGGCTTTCTGGAAAGTGTGTTTAGGATGAAAAAATCGCCCTTATTATCGACCGGAAGGATATCGCAAGTACCGACCTAATGTCTTTCTTCATGTGCCAGTTTCTCTTTCATTTCGGAAATCTATTGGCACATCTTAGGAACTTTATTTCTACCGGCCCATGATGGAAGGCCAAGAGCATAACACATTGCATGCTATACAGGCGTCATACAGAATGCATTAGCAAATTAAAACTTGGGCAGCCAAAATCAATAATGAAGTTGAGATTTTTGGGTTGTATTTAGAAGAACCTTTAACTTATGTGTTATCGATGTGAGATGCCATAAAAGTATGATGTTATGTTATCAATGACTCAAACTATTCTAACTCATTAAGGGATTGCCACCCTCGATGTGGATACTTTAGTTTCTATGTCTTGTAATGTAACAGTGAAATGAAATGTTTAGTGAGTTTTCACACACCAGACAAAATCCATCTCCTAAGTCTTATCGTTAAAGATTGGTTATCCACATTAGGACCAAAGAAATCGCAAAGAATTATTGTTTTATAGTAGAGTCTTAAGGACTTATTTATCGATAAGAGTCCAAAATGAAATTTCAGACTTCTAGGAACACGAGATCTCAATTGTTTTAATTTTGGATCAACACATAGACTTTGATGTTCCAATACACAGAAGACCAAACCCATGAACAAAGTCTACATGACTCGCCATCCTTTCGCCATCAAATCAATCATCCAAAAAAAAACTTTATTAAAAACCCCAAGTCCTCAATGAAGAATCATAATTCATGTTTTAAATGTGGATTGGGTTGAGTAAAAGAGCAGATCTTTTCAGGAAAGAGTGAAAAGAATCGAGCATTTGAAATTAAAGACCTCGTAGCGCATCATAGAAAGAGAACATAAACTTAGGAAAACATAAAAGCAACAACGGCCGCTGATTTCCTAAGGCTCCAGATACCTTAATTTTCTCGAGCAACTGATTGGTTAACCACACTACACTGCTAGGAACTACATGTTTGGCTGACTCTTAAATTTATCTGCCAGGTGTCGAGCATCCTTGCTACACATGGGTTGTTAGCAAACACAGACTATAGTATCAAACGTATTTAACAGATAAATAAATGTTGGATCTGCAAAAAAACTCTTTTAACTTTTACAAATCTGTCAGGGTTGATCAGTGTCAAAAAGTTCCGACCAAATAAAAAACAATGTCAAAAAAGTACATTTTTGATAAACTTGCTTAAATAGTCACATCCGAGTCATTCTAAGCCAGTAAAAAAAAAGGTCATTCTAAGTCTGAGAAACTCCGAGTACGACACAGAGCAGTCCAGCCTTTATTTTGTATCGTTTCCCCATGCTTTAAAAGAAGCAAAAAAATTGCGTAGAACTCTCCTATTGGTTCGCAGGTTCCTTGTGCATCTCTCTCTCTCTCTCTCTCTCTCTCTCTCTCTCTCTCTCTACAGTGTTTTCGTGACTATACCTAAGCAAGATCCTGAGAAAATGAAAACCCTCGCTCTCTATGCCAATTGTGAAAAATGCTAGTAAATTCGACCAAATATGCCCCAATCTCATTGGTTCCTCTCTCTCTCTCTCTCTCTCTCTCTCTCTCTCTCTCTCTCTCTCTCTCTGTGTGGCTCTGTCTTCCATCATTGCTGTCTTAGCTTCTTCATCGTATCTACTCTCTCTGTCTCTGTCTTCCATCATTGCTGTTTTAGCTTCTTCATCGTATTTAGCCACACGGAGAGAGAGAGAGAGAGAGAGAGAGCGCTAAGTTTAGAACTGCTTTTCTCTCTCACTCAATAAAAAGAAAAAGAAAAGATGAAAAAAGATAAGGAAACAAAACAGGACCTGGGAGGGTTTCTTTCTTAGCTGATAGCTGGTGTTGAGTATGAATTAGGGCTCAAGATGAGTGATTAAGAAGAGTAACTTAGGACATAATAGAACTTTGTGTCAGGAGTCAAGCCTCAAGGAACCAAGTTCATATCAAAGGGTGACGTGACCAAAGATTCCATACCTAACAACAGAGCAGGAAAACAACTGCGCCGACCTAATCTAAGTCCCATAATGTTTTCTCCAATCCCACGATAACATCACTACGAAAGAAAGAAAAGAACATATGTCAAAGACCCACTTAAATTAGTTTCTTCTTCTGGTGGATTTGCTTATCACATTATGTTATCTCGCAAAAGCCCTACGACATTAGCGTGTGGTTCCATGTGCTTGAAATTTCTGGTCCTTGCTTCGTTCGGGAAAAAGGCAATGATGTGGCTGGCTTGAGACCTTATCCAACAGTGGGGGTTCCGTGGATAAGAGGTGTTTAGCATGAAAAGGGAAAAACGAAAGAACCAAACCTAAACAGTACTCAGAAAATGAAAAATGGAAAATGAAAAGAGATAAAATTAAAGCAATTTGGACTTTGGCTTTTGTGAACCCTAGTCTTCTGTAAACTGATAGGAATCACGTCAATCTCTCGGATATGTACGAACTGTGTTTCCTTTCAAGTGCAAAACTCAGACTGACGTGTTATTAAGGAAGTGTCGACGAGAAAAGATGAAGGGTTTGGCGACCTGAGCAACCAATCACACAGAGAGAGAGAGAGAACCAGCCAAGCGTTGGATGAGAAAGGAAGATGGTATCAGAGCTTTAGCCCAAAATTCTTTTTGAAAATAGGCTAAAATAAAGGGGAAAAAAATAAATAAACAAAGAAATCTCTCTACTTGTTTCTAATATGGAGCAAAAAATGGTAGTTGTATCTATCTAATCTGTAGATCCGCAAGTGCAAGATAGGAAGAGTATCATCAGAAGAGAAAGGGGTAAAAGCGAGTAGCAAAAAGAGGTAAAAAGAAATCTTTGTTGAGAGATCAATCTTATGAGCTTCACTTAAAACTAACAAAATCCAAAATATAAAAAGGAAGGTTAAAAGGGAAAGGCAAGAAAATCTATGTTCTGAATCTTATCAGGTTCAGATCAACAACACCCTCTTCAGATGTTTGCATAAATTTTCTTTACCCACCGCGGAGCAGTCCAGCCTTTATTTTGTATCGTTTCCCCATGCTTTAAAAGAAGCAAAAGGTTTGCGTAGAACTCTCCTATTGGTTCGCAGTTTCCTGGTGCATCTCTCTCTCTCTCTCTCTCTCTCTCTCTCTCTCTCTCTCTCTCTCTCTCTCTCTCTACAGTGTTTTCGTAAATATACCTAAGCAAGATCCTGAGAAAATGAAAACCCTCGCTCTGCAATGCCAATGGTGAAAAATGCCAGTAAATTCGACCAAATATGCCCCAATCTCATTGGTTCTTCTCTCTCTCTCTCTCTCTCTCTCTCTCTCTCTTCCACGATTTCTCTTTTAGCTTCTTCAGCGTATTTAGCCCGAGAGAGAGAGAGAGAGCTAAGTTTAGAAATGCTTCTCTCTCTCACTCAATAAAAAGAAAAATAAAAGATGAAAAAAGAGAAAGAAACAAAACATGCCCCGGGAGGGTTTCTTTCTTAGCTGGTGCTGAGTATGAATTAGGGCTCAAGATGAGTGATTAAGAAGAGTTACCTAGGACATAATTGAACTTTGTGTCAGGAGTCAAGGAACCAAGTTCATATCAAAGGGTGACGTGACCAAAGAATCTATACCTAGCAACAGAGCAAGAAAACAACTGTGCCGACCTAATCTAAGTCCCATAATGTTTTCTCCAATCCAACAATAACATCACTATGAAAGAAAGACAAGAACATATGTCAAAGACCCACTTAACTTTGTTTCTTCTTCCGGTGGATTTGCTTATCGCATTGTGTTATCTCGTAAAAACCCTAATTTGGGTAATGTTTCGTCATTAGTATGTGGTTCCATGTGCTTGAAACTTCTGGTCCTTGTTTAGTTCGGGAAAAAAGCAACGTCCAACAGTGGGGATTCCGTGGCTAAGAAGTGTTTAACATGAAAAGAGGGGGAAAAAAAGAACCAAACCTAGACATACCCAGAAAATGAAAAATGGAAAATGAAAAGAGATAAAAGAAAAGAAATTTGGACTTGGCTGTTTTGAACCCTAGTCTTCTGTAAACTGATGGGAATCACGTCAATCTCTTGGAGATGTACGAACTGTGTTTCCTTTCAAGTGCAAAACTCAGACTGACGTGTTGTTAAGGAAGTGTCTACGAGAAAAGATGAAGGGTTTGGCGACCTGAGCAACCAATCAGAGAGAGAGAGAGGGAGAGAGAACCAGCCAAGCATTGGATGAGAAAAGAAGATGGTATGAGAGATTTAGGCCAAAAAAATTGCAAATAAGCTAAAATGAAGTGGGAAAAAATAAATTGAGCAAAGAAATCTCTCTACTTGTTTCTAATATGGAGCAAAGAATCGTTATTGTATCTATCTAACCTGTGGATCCACAAGTGCAGGATAGGAAGAGGATCATCAGAAGAGAAAGGGGTAAAAGTAAGAGTAGCAAAAAGAGGTAAAAACAAATCTTTGTTGAGAAATCAATCTTATGAGCTTCACTCAAAACTAACAACATCCAAAATATAAAAAGCAAGGGAAAAAGGAAAAGGCAAGAAAATCTACGTTAGAGATTTCTAAATCTTATCAAGTTCAGATCAACAACACCCTCTTCAGATTTTTGTCTAAATTTTCTTTACCCGGCGCAGTACTTCCATTAAAAAAAGCAAATCTTGTAAACAAAAAAAAATGACAGAAACAGAAATTTTCTTCCAACAACAAAAGAAAATACAATCAAGCAAACCCTAAGAAATTAGACTGAACATCCCAAAGAGCAGAGAACAAAGCAAAGATACCTATCATTGGCATACTCATAAAGGCGGCCGCGGCTGGAGAACACAATGAGGGCGACCTCGGCTTCGCAAAGAACAGAGAGTTCATATGCCTTCTTCAGGAGGCCATTCCGCCGCTTGCAGAAAGTTACTTGCCGATTCGTCGTGTTCTCGATCCGCTTGATCTCGATCTTTCCCCTCCCCATTTTCCTCTGCGGCGACTCCTCGTGCGCAGCTTGGGTCGGGAAGACCATGGCTGTAAGCTGGATCAATTAACCAACAGAAAAGTAATTCACAGAATACAGAAATTCTACCCAAAGAAAGTTTATGAGAATCATTGCAAAAGAATAAGAAAGGAGCATATCAGAGAAATTGAAGAAAAGATTCATTCACCCCAAAAGAGTGAAACTCAAGAACTCAGTGGAAAATTTACATACTTAAAAATTCTTCCCTAGAGATGATAAAGAAACAAAAGAGTTTGTACGATAATTGAGCAAAAAAGAAGAAATTGCTACTTACTTTGCCTTTTCCCCCCTCCTTATCTTCAACTGTAAAATGTTGAAACTACGCAGAAGATGGAGAAGATGGAAGCAAGCTAGCCCTAAGAGCTGGTTATTTATAAAGCAGAAGATGACCCTTCATCCCACTTTTTGTTCTCACAGCGTAACCTATCGCTTTCACTTTCAATTTATCTTTGTACTTATTCTATAGAATAAAGCATAATATGTACATTTGTTTTTCATATTTCGCTCATTGACTATCTTTTATTAATTTCAAGGGGCTTACAGGGAAAGAAGCATCAAAGAAAAGGTCAGAGATGGAAACCTCTCTCATCAGATTCAGACCCCCATAAACCCCATCCACCATCTTTTTGCGATCTTCATGTGAATTATGGCGAAGAGTACACACGAGAGAGAGAGAGAGAGAGAGAGAGAGAGAGAGAGGTGATGGAGACGTTGAGCAAGTTTCAGACTCGCATTCACGCGGAGATGAGAATGGTAAGAGCTGAGCTAACATTGCAGTTCCTTGCAAGTGTTAAACTAGTAAAATAGGTGTATGCTTGAATAAAAATTCACAGCAAAAATTGAAATGACAATTTTAAATACGTGAGAGAAAGGAAAGTTCGAAAATGTGGAATTTGTGGTAGAACTTAGGTATTTTGTTTCACTAAAATTTTCCAATAGGTGGATATTATTTTCAGGAAATCTAATTTCAGCTAAAGTGAACAAATTTTGGATGTTTGTTTGTGCTGAAAAAAAAAAAGTTATTTTGTCCTCCTGAAAACAAGTTGAAATATTGATTTTATGGTTTTTGACAATATGTTTAATCCACTTGGGGTAGCCTGTATCATTTATAATGAGATGAGATTTTTAACCTGCGAACCAATAGGAGAGCAAAAAAACCATCGGAGCTAGTTCATACGGATGTATATGGTCCAATGAGGACTCCGACATCGAGCCAAAATAAGTATTTCATTCTCTTCATTGATGACTATACTAGAATGGCGTGGATTTACTTTCTTCGAGAAAGATCAGCAATTTTCTCTATTTTCAAGAAATTCAAGAATTACGTCGAAAATCAAAGTCGTCATAGAATCAAAGTCTTGACGAGCGACAGAGGCACAGAATACAACTCAAGAGAGTTCAATAAATTTTGCGAAGATGAAGGCGTTCATCATCAACTAACTGTTGGCTATACCCCAAAGCAAAATGGAGTAGCAAAAAGGAAAAATAGAACCGTTATGGAAATGGCGAGATCGATGTTAAAGGATAAAGGCATTCCTAACTATTTCTGGGTAGAAGCAGTCTACATTGCGGTAACAAATGTCCAACTAAAGCAATCCAGAATAGAACTCATGTCGAAGCAAGGAACGGACAGAAACTGTCAGCTAAACATCTGAAAGTGTTTGGTTGTATATGCTATGTTCACATTCCTGATCAAAAAATGAGCAAACTCGATGAGAAGACAGAAAAGGGCATCTTCCTTGGATATAGTCATCAGTCAAAAGGTTATCGGATTTATAACCTAAGAACAAAGAAGCTCATGATAAGTCGAGACGTTGAGTTCGACGAAAATGCCGCTTGGAACTAGGAAGAAGAGAAGATCGAAAAGAATTATATGTTACATTACATGTTATACCACCTGCTCGAGAGGAATCAACGTCAGAAGAAGAAGGTGGACCATCATATTCATCCCTCAGGATGTCACACCACCATCCTCTCCAAGTTCGGCACAAATAGTATCAACTCCAGAATCTCCTATACTAAGGGTGAAGTCTCTAAGGAAAGTTTATGAGACATGCAATTTTATGTCTTTAGAACCAAACAACTATGAAGATGCTTCCAAAGAAGAAGTTTGGATTAAAGCCATGGAAGAGAGAATCAAGATGATCGAGAAAAATGAAACTTGGGAGCTCGTTGATTGGCCCAAAGACAAAGAAATCATTGGCATCAAATGTGTTTACAAAATGAAGCTGAACTCATATGGATCAATTCAAAAGCATAAAGCAAGACTTGTGGCGAAAGGATACTTGCAACAGCTAGGTATCAATTACACTGAAACTTCCCTCTTGTTGCTCGTCTTGATACTATCTGAGCACTCATAGCTATAGCAGTACAAAAGAAATGGAAGATCCATCAACTAGATGTGAAGTCAGCATTTCTAAATGGATATCTCCAAGAAGAAATCTATGTGGAACAACCACAAGTCTTTATCACCAAAGGCAATGAAGAAAAGGTTCTAAAGCTCAAGAAAGCTCTCCATGGGTTAAAACAAGCATCGCGATCTTCGTACCGCAGAATTGACGAATATTTCACCAAGAAAGGATTCAGGAGGAGCATGAATGAACCTACACTTTACATCAAGACCCAAAGTAATTCTGATACTCTTATTGTCTCTATGTATGTATATGATCTTATATATACAGGGAACAATGAGAAGATGATTCAAGAATTCAAAGAAGATATGATGAAGACATTCGAGATGACAAATTTGGGTTTGATGCACTATTTTCTTAGTATCAAGGTTGATCAAAATGAAGGAATCTTTATATTGTAGAAGAAATATGCAGAGAACATCTTAAAGAAATTCAAGATGGATAATTGCAAAGCAGTTGCGACGCCACTAGTGATAAACGAGAAACTATTAAAAGAAGATGGAGCAGAAAAAGCATATGCTTCGCTTTATAGAAGTCTTATTGGCAGACTATTATATCTTTCAGCTACACGACCAGATATTATGTATGCTACCAGTCTACTATCACGTTTTATGCAGAAGCCAAGCCAAATTCACTTTAGAGCAGCCAAGAGAATTTTAAGATACTTAAGAGGAACTAGAGATTGTGGTATATGGTATCAGCCTAGTGCAACAGCTAAACTCAACGGATACACTGACAGCGATTGGGCAGGATCAACTGATGATAGGATGAGCACTACTGGCTATGCATTCACATTGGGTTCTAGAATATTCTCATGGGCATCCAAAAAATAAGACTCAATAGCACAATCTACTACAAAAGCTGAATATATCGCAGCAGCTATGACAACTAGTCATGCAATATGGCTTAGAAGAATTCTAGAAGACATTGGAGAAACACAGACATAATCGACTCCGATACTTTGCGAAAACAAGTCCACGATTGCAATCTCGAAATATCCAATCTTTCATGGAAGAACGAAGCATATCGACATCAAGTAGCATTTCATACGATAAGTGCATAACAATGGAGAGATTGAGCTCAAATATTGCCAGACCAAAGATCAAATTACTGATATATTTACTATAGTACTACCAAGAGCAAAGTTCGAGATGTTGAGAAGCATGCCTGAAGTATCACAAAAATGGATTAAGGAGGAGTGTTAAAAACGTGATCCATTTTTGGAAAACACTAGAATGGAAGACTAATCTATATGCTTAGGAATGAAGAATGAAAAATTGGCAACCACTTGTCAAAGTCGGCAACAAAAAGGAACAAGGAAATGAGCTGGAAATTGTTGTCAACATTTTGAAGTCAAAAACTTGTCAAGAAGCATCCAGCTGTAGCCAAATACGTGTATGATTTGTGTTTTAATCCATTAGAGGTGAAGCAAAAAAAATATATTAATAAAATATCATATGGCAGTGGAATGTGGCAGTTGGCGTAGTCTATAAATAAGGCCTTGTGCTTTCATTTCATGTGCTCTCCCATGTTGAAGACAAGGCCTATGAGAAAAATTCCTTTGTAAGTCTGGCTATTCTATATCGAATATCATTTTATCTTGCTAATTTTCTTGCCGTTACTTTTCTATACTTCATACCCAAACACACACACTTGCACACAGGCTTTTGCAAAAAAACCCAACAATTAGATTGCCTAACTTGGATTGTTTCAATTCTAACTGGAGTGAAATTTTTTTGGATCACTAATTTCCCTTAATGTAATGAGTATTTGACTATGTGGGTTAATATGTTAACTTAGGAAACTTTCCTAATTTGAAAATACAAAAGAAAATAGCATTGAATTTGGAACAGGATTTCCTAGGAACCATGTAGTATACCTAATTTAAACTTGGATTTAACATAAAATACTTGAGAAAAATTATCAATGAACCTATTACATGTGTACCTATTGAGTTCTAAGTCATTTAATTTACCAATGTAGTCTATCGCGTCAATTTCGGCCAAAAATTACTGATGTGAACGTCAATCGTCATATTGACACGACCGACAACAATGTAGACAATTTTTTATTCTATAATATTTTTCCAAATTTTTAATTTTCTTTTTTTTTCTTTTTCCTTATCTTTTTTTCTTTTCTTCCTTTTTTTCTTTTTTTTCCTTATCTTTTATTTTTTCTTCCCTTTTTCTTCTTTTCTTTTTTCCTTTATGGCCAATGAAAGTAGTCGGAGCTCGCCGACCACTGGGCGAGGGCAGCGAAGCCCTCGCTGATCGCCTGCAAGGGTTGTAGCCCTTGCCCGGCGTCCCAACTCCAAGACCATCATGACCGCGAGTGAGGCTACCTTCACTTGCTAAAGGTGAGGTTGGCCTTGCCTATACCATAACGGTAACAGCCAAGTCCAACCTTGCCATGGCCTCCCCATAGCTGCGATGGCTTCAACTAGATCTGGGTAAGGTCGGGCAAGGGCTTCAAGGCTCTCGTCTAGTGGTCGATGAGCTCTGGGATGTTGAATATTAAAATGCATGATGCCATAATCAGAACCTTAGGTAATGTCATATATGTCCCTGATTTGAAGAAGAACCTAATCTCTTTGGGTACACTTGATGCTAAAGGTTGTAGATTTACTGCTGAAGATGGAGTTATGAAAATTATTAGAGGTTCACTTTTATTGATGAAAGGGCTTAAAATCTAAGTAGTACCGATACCGACACGTGGACACAACACGACATGATACGCCCATACGTCATTTGTCAAAAACAAAAAAAAAAATCGATACGTCGGGGACACGTTGTATTAAATATATATTTTTAAATATAAAAAAATAAATAAAGTCAAAACAGACGTCATGTGCACTAATACTAACAGTAAAGGGCGAGTTTTTACATATGTCCATAATTTGATAAGCTCGGGAATTGTAATAAGAAAAGGCCAAAAAATGGGGGAAAAAAAGGTTACAGACACTGCCCAACCTGCGACATTAATTCACATCCAGTAAGGTTACAAAGATTTAGTTTTTAAAAAAATGCCTTTAACATTGAGAATCATATGAATCGAAGTCTGTCAACATCCAAAGAGCCATATGAATCAATATTTTTAGGCACAATTTCCACTGCTTCCACATGTCTTATTGGGCAAAAAATGGGATGAGCCTGCATGAGAGAAGACAAGTTTATTCACAAAATGATAAGACACAACCTCTTTAAAAAGCATCAGAAAAGCATATTTTGATCTAATCGCTCACACGTTTTCTCAAGTCCAAAAAACAGGCAGTGTAAGTTAACCAGAAACTCTTCAAAACATTAACTTCATCACACTGAGCTTTAAGCCACAAAAAACATATAAACAGAATGCATTACACAAGAAGATAACATGAAATCCTCTAAGAATCTTAAAGACATCTCTTCTAATTGACAATGTTAGCTTTCATAAGAGCAACATGAAAATCAAGGAGCCAATGGGTGACTCACCAATTTTTTTAGAGGCGTTTCCACTGCATTTTGTGAAGAAATGCTCTCAAGAAGTCATTCCTCTACACCTACATTATCCACTTCCCCTGAAAAAAGAGCAGACTCAATCTCCGACTCATCAAGTGAAAGACTTGCAACTTCAACACCCCAACATCTTCAAACGTGTCAAATGCATCTCCACGAAGATCTCACACCTTGGTCTCTCCTTCTGCATATTGTGGACTTTTTCTTGATAGAAGACGAAGGTTGCTGTGAATGAAAATCAACTCCTCTGCACGTTTTGGGGTCATCTTATTTCTTTTTACCGAATTCACAAAGGAGTAAGTACTCCAATTTCTCTCGGCACATGATGAAGAAGAAGGTTGTGCAAGAAGTTTTAAGGCTATACTTTGAAGCGTAGGTGTACATGCACCATGAATAACCCACCAAGCCTTAGGATCCATAGCATATCGATTATGAAAGGAATCAAATTCTCTAAAATCTCCATTTTTGAACGCAAAATCCACATATTCCAAATTTACCTTGTTGCGCTCATCCAAGTTAGGAAAGTATTTCCTAAGGCATTTCTGTCTTTCTTGATTGATCTCTTTATCCTTGTATGGAGAAACTCGAGTAGGCTCTTCATTGAGCCATTGGTCACTGTAGTACCTATAAAAATACAAGTAGAATACCATAATAAGTAAGATGAGTATTATATTATCACATCAAATAAAAGATACCAATTAATAAAGTAATATTCTCATACAATTTTAGAACTCACCTAGGATTCAGGGCATGTGCCAAGCAATGAAGTGGAGTGTTGTTCTTAGTCCACCGATCCACAAGAATTGTATGAACCACTTCATAAAATGTAGATCCCCCATCTAGCCTCTTCACTTCTCGCGCATATATAGCTTTCTTCACTTTAACAATCATTACATCCCACATGTCATAGACTAAGTGAAGACAAGGCTTATCGATGCCACAAATTCTAAGCATGTCATATATAGGAGCCGTGAAGGGAAGTATATAATCAATCGAATCCCACCAAAAGTCATCCAACACCTTGTCCTTGACAAACTTAGCTCTCCCTTGATTATCATCTCGATAAATATTCCATTTATCACAAATAACTATCCTTTGAAGACCACATTTGATTAGCTTGAACCTCTTAAGCATCACAATCATCGAAGCAAAACGTATATCCGCCACGGAAAGTAACTTAAAGCTAACAAACTCATTATATATCGCTAATCTCATTGAATGGTTCATGATGAAATGTTTGATACGCATAACATCCGCAATAATGTCTGAAATCCAACTGCGTTCCTCATAAACAAAGTAATTATTCTCCACATTCTTTGCAGCACAAATGTTCTTCAAAGCTAGATTTAGGGTGTGCACCACACAAGGCGCCCAAACAATAGATGGAAACTCTTGTTCAATGAGTTGTCACGTGGCCTTACAATTTGAAACATTATCTGTAATAACTTGAACAACATTTACATGCCCAATTTCATTATAACTTCTTTCAATAAGTTAAAAATGAAATGCATATCCTTTGTTTCTCTTGAACAATCAATCGATTTTATAAATATGGCTTCTCCATCCGACATCGCCATAAAATTAATAAATGGCCTCCTTTGTGAGTCACTCCACCCATCACTCACAATACTTTTACCCTTCTCACTCCACCTATTTCTAATAGGAGCACACAATCCATCAATGTTTTCCTTCTCTTTTTGCAGCAAAGTGGTCCTCAACAAATTATATTTTGGAGGTATATAACCCACTATATTATGATTTGCGGCATAAGTGAAAGCAGATTGGAAGTAAGGATTTCTTGCAAGGTTAAACAGCAAGCCCGCCGAATAGAACATCCGAGCAATCTCACAATCTAAATGTTCTCGTTGAGTCATATTGATTGCCTTTTCAATTGATCTTCCACCACTCCCACTTACAATCTTCCTTTTTTTGTGTCAAATGATTAATCCATCCTACTACCACCACTAACTACTAAAAAGCTAGGAGGATGCAAAGGTACATTTTTGGGCGCCTTACTCTTCTAGAATTGACCTCTTCTTCTAATATTTCCATCTCTAAAATATCTTTTTTTCTACTTTTTCGTATTTTTCAATTCCTTTTCCACTTATCTTCAAGAAATGGGCCCTAACTCTCGTGTATGAACTCTTACCGTCTTTTCCATAGAATTTACATTTCCAAGACAAATTTCCCCCCGCCTCACTAGGATTACCTAACTTAGTAACATACCTCCATAGTGGGTTATTCGAATCTTCACCGCCAAATGTAGGTGGTGGATCACTACTATCCATGCTTGAAGTCATTCTACAAAAAATATAATTACAAGATGTCAAAGACTATGATGCAAAAATAGCTAATATGGGCTTGAACGAAATTGCACACACACAAGACAAAGAACTTGACCATACCCGCATCGCTATAATCCCTTTGGGCTACATGACTTTAAAAAAAAATGGGGAGATAGAACACCCCTTCCCTCGTGAAATTCATTTGAATCGTTCCATTAAAAAGGCAAGGCAACAGGAAAACCCAAATTCAGGAATATAATTTCGTGGATTTCAGCTTAGGACTGGTAAGTGGTAAATCTAAACCCATGCCCTATGAACCACAACAGAGCTCCCATATCAACTAAGCCAGCCAGAAAAATAGAGCCTTTAGTACCTTTTCGAATTAAGCTGGTTAATCAACTCTCGCAAAGAATCTATTTTCGCAATCAGCTCAATACAAATATCCAAAAACCACTGAGAGAGAGAAGATGGTAACCTATTCGGAGATGGATTTGGTCGCGAAATCTGGATAGAGCTTGGAATAAGATCTAGGTGAAAAACAAGTAGTCGATCAGCGACGATTGTGTTCTGAGGGATGTCGCGACCCGTCCGAAATTTACGGACGCGGCTAATGGATTACCGATCGCGGGCTTTGGATCGGCGCGGGCCCTCCCAGGCCCATACCAAATCGCGGCGGGAGTGTCTTTTGAGGGATTCGACGATAAGAGTCGATCGCTTTCGACCTTAGTGTGGTCGTGGTGGCATGTGCAACTTGTGCATGTATTTGGAGTCGCCACCGGTCTTTCTTGGAGGGTAGACCGGAAACCTTACTGACCGATTGGGAGAGATCGATCAGTTCTGCGGAACCAGAGATTTTGGGTTCGGGGACTTGGTTACGTCGGTGTCATTACCAACGCCCTTTCGGTACCTAACGCGAGTGATTTTCCTGACTAAGAGTTCATGCAGACGCAATTTTAGGTGAGATAGGTATGGTTCGGGTTCCATGCAAATTGGAATACTGGTCCTATCAATCACAATCAATTTAATGAAAGCACAAGTCAAGTGCGTAAATAAATCATGTCAATGCATATCAATTCGCATCAAATGGCCTCCTAGTATAGCCATAAGGGCTTAGAGAATGTGTGATTTAGGGCTAGGGGTAAAATGGGAAGATTTGGGGACGATTAGCCCGAAGGGCAAAATCGTCAATTTTTGGAAGGTTTGGATACCGAATTACCCAAAATATTCCATGGCCAGTTGATTGTGGCCATTTCCCATTTTTGAGAATTTTTTGGAATTTCTTGATTTTTCTTCAATTTTTGGAAGACGATTCGCCCAAAGGGCGAAATCGTCATTTTAAGAAGGGTCGGGGTTCAAAACACCCGGAATGAGTCTTGGCCAGTTGTTTGTGGCCATTTCCTATTTTTTGGGATTTTCCTGGATTTTTTTAGAATTTTTTTGGAAGACGGTTTGCCGGAAGGGCAAAACCGTCATTTTTTGGAAAAGATCGGGGGTCAAAAGACCCAAAACAGGCCATGACCAGTTGAATGTGGCCATTTCCTATTTTCTGGAATTTTTTTAGAATTTTTCTGAATTTTCCGAATTTTTTGAATTTTTTTATGATTTTTCATTTTTTATTGATTTTTTGATTATTTTATTATTTTTTTTTATTATTTTTTGAATTTTTTAAAATATTTAAAAATATTTTCGGGCCGGGTCAAACCCGGCCCGACCCTAGGGGTCGACACCGGCCTAAAACGACACCGTTTTATTTTTTAAACATTTTTCCCTATTTTTTAAACAATTTTTGGATTTTTTATCTATTTTATTTAATTATCCGAAAATTCCCCGGATCAGACGGTCCTCATTGTGCCACGTGGCCTGTTTTCGTGCGTCCGATCTCTCACTCGATCGGAAGACCCACAGAGAGCCACGTGGCTCAATTATAGCCGTCGGATCAAAAATTAATTTATTTTCCTTTTTTAGAAAACCATTCGAATCGGACGCTCCAGATTGTGCCACGTGGCCACCTTCGGCGCGTCCGATCTAACCTTAGATCGGACGTTCCACAGCGTGCCACTTGGCACAATCTCGTCCGCCGGATTGATTTTAATTTATTTATTTTCCAAAATTCTAGGATCGCGACACGTGTCGCGATCGTGGCCGTTAATTCCGTTTGACTTAAAAATAAGCGGACCGGACCCCACCCGGCTGACGTGGCTGCCCACGTTGCACGCCACGTCGGCCGTTGACCGTTGACCGGCCGGAGGGTCGTCGGAGAAGACGATGAACAGTGCAAATGCCGGCGGGAATAGTAAAAATTCCGGCGAGGTCGCCGGAAAATTGCGAAACGGGCCCGAAACTTGGTATTTTTCGCCCGTTCTTGCGGCATTCGACTTCTTGGACCACCCACATCAACATACAACACAAATAATAACCGTGAACACGCTAAAAACCGGCGAACCGGACCGGCTCCGGCGAAGAATTCATGGAAAAATTTTATTTGTTTAAACTCGATTCTAGGCATTCACATGGCATCTAAGGAGGGTTTAGAAGCTTACCTATGGTCCTTTGATGGTCGGTTGCCGTGGGCTTCGCCGGACCGAGCTCTCGGCTCGGGTATGCGTCGGGGAGCTCCGGCCATGGTTTCCCGGCACGTTTCGATGCAAAATAAATAGCAAGCCGGGCTTTAGGGATAGTTCTAGTGGAGACTCAAGGCAATATTCGTGCTAAATGAAGCTCGGGAAGACACGGCCGAGACAAAACCGAGCCGAGACATCCATCGGCATTTCTTCGAACACATGGCGTGCGTATGAGAAACGGTGATCGGAGGAGAATACCGACCTTCTTGGAGCTCGCCGACGGCCACTGAGTACCCGGTGATGATCCGTGAAGATGCTTGAAGCTCCGCCGAAGCTCTTCTCGTCCGGCCTTTTCCAAAAAAATCCTCCCCGCACGCCCAGGCCGGGCTCCGTTTTTTATCCGGGAATATCTCGGTTTCGCGTGGCCGACCGCCCGCCTCGGCGCCCGTTTTTTTTTCAGAACGAGCATGGGTCTCCGCCAGAAGTGTCCCCCACGCCCGTTCTCTTTTTTTTTTTTCCCCAAAAGCCGCACGCCCCCATGCTCTGCTCCCCTATTTTTTCTTCTCCGTTCTACAGATTCTGCACATTCTGTGCATGGTCTGCAGACCCGGGTCGGACCGGGTCGGGTCGGGTCGGACCCGACCGACCCGGTTCGGCCAAATCGCCCAAATCGCCAAATTGACCCCCCAAATGACCTCTTTTCATGAAATTGATGGCAAAATCGAATTTCTTGACATGTTTTCCATCAAATATGGGTATTTTCGTGAATCAATTTATTGAAATTCTGTGAAAACCCCAAATTGTCCCTAGGATCCGAAATTTAATTTCGCCAAATCGAAGGCCTAAACGATCGAATTAGCCAAAATTGAGCCCACCAATGGATTCAGCATGATGAAAACTGTTGGGTAGAGGTGTTTAATTTTAATGGGTGTGCCCGTGTGAAATTTAATTTCAAAAATTGTGAAACCGGGGACTAAATTGAAAGATTTTTATGCAATTAAGCCCTTTTGGTTACAATTGATCAAATTGGAGGGCAAATCGACCCAATTGCATTTCAATACTTTGGAGTCCAATGTCATAGCTTATAAAAACCGAGAATTGAAAATTAAAAGTCTCGAAAAGGATTTTTTAGGCCCGGTTCGGGATTAGGTTTGTGAAGGAACCCAATGAACCAAGCCGAATTTCCCTAATAAAAAGTTAAAATATTAAAGAGAGGATTAAAATAAAATTTCTGAATATTTTTGTGTAATTTTCTGACCACGGATGGTATTTTTCTAATTTTTTGGGTATTTTTATAATTAAATAAATTCCAAAAAATATTAAAAAATTCAAAAAATATTTTTTGTTCAAAATTGGTTCCTAAGGCTAGGCTAAGGCTTCCAAAGTTGATTTTGCAATTTTTTGACCTTTTTTGCTATTTTTAATTAATTTTAGAAATAAAAAAACTATAATAACGGATGGTCAAAAATCAGGTGTCAACAAGGGAGACGACTGACATCAAGCAAGCGAGCGAGTTAGAAATCAGGGTTATCGAGGGAGATGATTGAGTTTAAGCGAGCATCGAGCGACCGAGATGGAGACATTAGAGAGAGAGTGAGACTCAAAGAGAGGAGACGAAGAAGCGAAGGAAGTGATTCTGTGATATTAGGATTTAGGGTTCACGTTTTCTTTCTTCTTCTTCTTTTATTAGAATTCATGTGTCGCATGCATTGACCGAGTGTCGAAATCTCGACACTCAATCTACGCTTGTCGGACGCGTGTCGGATGCGTGTCGGTAGTCCGACACCGACGCACACACCCAAGAGGGTTGTCGGTGCTACATAGCTTAAAATTGGCACTTTGTAACAGCTGCAAGACACTACTATTACTGGTTAGCTGTGGTCTCATCTGATATGACAGATTCAAAATAGTAATTCACACAACAAAGGGCACTCTGGATTATATACATTCCAATCTTTGGGGGCCTGCTAAAGTTCCTTCAAAAGGCCTTAGTTCCAGGTATATACTCACTTTTATTGATGATTTTTCAAGAAAAGTTTGGAAATTTTTTCTAAGGCAAAAAAGTGATGTTTTTGTTACTTTTAAGCAATGGAAAGCATTAATTGAGAAGCAGACTGGTAAGAAAATTACGCGGTTGAGAACATATAATGAGTTAGAATTTTGCGGAGGTGAGTTTAATGAGTTCTGCAAGAATGAAGAAATTGTGAGGCATCATATTACAGTGAGTACACCATAGCAGAATGGTATTACAAAACGCATGAATAGAACTTTATTAGAAAGAACTAGGTGCATATTGTCTAACGCTAGTTTGGGCAAAGAATTTTAGCCTGAAGCAGTCAATACAGGTTGTTGGTTGATAAATCGTTTTCCTTGCACACCCATTAAGTGCAAGACATCCGAAGAAGTATGGTCAAGCAAATCAGTTGATTACTCTTCTCTTCAAGTATTTGGATGTCCAGCATATGCACATGTTAGTGAAGGGAAACTATAGCCATGAGCGAAAAAATGCATCTTGCTTGGTTATGTTTCTGGTGTAAAAGGTTATAGGCTTTGGTGTTCTGATTCATCTAAGATTATGATTAGCAGAGATGTTACTTTTGATATATCTAATATGCTTCATCCTATCAAGGAATCTTTTATTACTTGCCAGGAAAATCTAAAAAGTGTAGCGTAAAATGTGGAGTTTGAAGTAACTTCTTCGCAACGAGTTCAGTCAGCTACTGATAATATTGAGATTGAAGAAACTGAAAAAGAAAATCATTATATAGCCAGAGATAGACCAAGAAGAATAGTTAAACCTCCGCAGAAATATGGGTACTCAGATTTTATTACTTATGCTCTTTCAGCTACGGAGTCGATAGAGTATAGTAGGCCTAAAGCGTACAATGAAGCTATTTCTTCAAAAGATTCAGTAAAGTGGTCAGTGGCTATGAATGAAAATATGGAATCTCTTGAAAAGAATCAAACTTGAAAGCTTGCCAAAGCACCAAAAGAAAAGAAAATTGTGGGTTGCAAGTGGGTTTTCAAAATAAATGAATGTATTCCTGGAGTTGAAGATATTAGATTTAAAGCACGTCTAGTTGCTAAAGGCTATGGCCAGATTGAGGAAGTTGATTTTTAATGACGTGTTTTCACCCGTCGATAAACACGGCTCTATTCAGATTTTTCTTGCATTAGCTGCTATGCATGATTTAGAGTTGGAACAACTCGATGTAAAAATAGCTTTCTTGCATTGTGAACTTGAAGAAAAAATCTATATGGGTCAACCATAAGGTTTTCAGTTTGAAGGTGAGGATGATCATTTTTGTTTTTTGAAAAAATCAATATATGGCTTGAAGCAATCACCTAGACAGTGGCATAAAAAGTTTGATTCGTTTATGGTGCAACTTGGCTACTCTAGAAGCAAATATGACAGTTGTGTATATATGTGCAAGCTTTTAAACGGGTCTTATATTTATCTATTGTTATACGTTGATAACATGTTGATTGCAGCAAAAGATAAATATGATATACATAATTTAAAGGCACAGTTGACCGCTAAATTTGATATGAAAGATTTAGGTTCAGCGAAGAAAATCGTAGGCATGGAAATTCAGCAAGATCAAAAAAGGGAAAAATTATATCTTTCCCAGAAAAGTTACATTGAGAAGGTGTTAGATCGTTTTGGCATGAAAGATGCCAAACTAGTAAGTACTCCTCTTGTTGCTTACTTTAGATTATCAGTTAATTTATGTCCACATGCAGATGAGGAAATAAAATATATGTCGCATATTCCATATCCTAGTGCAGTTGGTAGCATTTTGTATGCTTTGGTTTGCACTCAACCTGATATATCACATGTTGTTAGCGTGATAAGTAGATATTTATCATGCCTAGGTAAAATTCATTGGCAAGCAGTGAAATAGATTTTGAGATATCTGAATGATACTTCAGATTATAGTCTAGAGTTCGGGAAAACTGTTAATACTCTTACAAGATATGTTGATTTTGATTATGTTTGTGACCTTGATAAAAGAAGATCTTTGATTGGGTATATCTATATTATTGGAGGTTGTGCAGTCAGTTGGAAAGCTTCTTTACAGCATACAATCCTTTGTCTACTACATAGGCAAAGTATATGGCTATTACAAAGGCAATTAAAGAGACTGCATGATTAAGAGGCTTATTTGGAGAGCTTAGTATGGATTATGATGTGACTATTGTCCATTGTGATAGTCAGAGTGTTATACATCTTACCAAAGATCAGATATATCATGAGAGGACAAAGCACATAGATGTGCAGTATAATTATATTCTAGACATTCTAGTTGATGGCTACATTAAGGTCTTGAAGATTTGTACAGAAAACAATCCAGCTAATATATTGACGAAGTTTTTGCCAATTGCTAAATTCAAACATTGCTTGGATTTGGTTAATGTTTGCTAAAACTGAGTATGACGCTGGTGGGAGGAGAAGACTGTTTATTGCTTATGTCTAGTTGAGGAATTCAAGACAAGGTGGAGATTTGTTAATTTGTCTTGAATTAATTATGGGCTTGGGCCAACGTTAGGGTTTGAGGAGTAATATTTGAGCCACCTTTTGTAATCCTTCCCCATGTGGTTTTTTCCCGCAATGATTTTCACGTAAATCTTGGTGTTCTTTTTTTCTTCTCAGTTTTAATTTCGTTTTAGTTTTCGCATTGTCATAATAGTTATTTATTGCGACAATCAGAGTGCAAAACATTTGACCAAAGATAAGATGTCTCTCGAGCAAATGAAATACATTGATATCGAGTACCATCGGACTTGGTCAGCATCTTCAATAGGTGAGGAGCCTCGGGGACTCCAGAGAGATGATGACCAACGAGGGTGAAGTTAGACTTCTTGCTATGGAGATTTATTAATTATGGTTCGATGTTGTCCCATTTGATTTGGAATTGACACAAATTATGTGGTTGTGGAGATGTTTTGCAGTGTTTGGGGGAGTTCAAAGACATGAACTCCAGTCGATTCACATATATCCTTCCCCCAAGCGTAACAATGGTCCATGAATCCCACGAACTTTCTCAAACAATTTCGTGGCATCTTCCCACGCTCGTGCCGGTTTCCGGTCCGACCGGACAGCAATCTTTTGGAAGCAACAATCCATTCAATGGTCAAGAGGGGCAACAAGAAAATCTCCACCAAATCTCCCCAAGAGCGAGGACCACCACGACAGCAAACACGTTGTAGCTTTGTCCTTTTCTACGGATGCATTAATGGGATGTCCAGGCAGCATCGTACCGATCCTGCAAAAACTCTTAACGGGTGCTTCGCCAATGTCACGATAAACCCTTCTTCGGGATTCGATAGGAACTGAGAATCTCAACATAATAGTACGGCCAAGGTTTTGCAAGCAATGAGATCTTTCATATTTAGGAAATTATGGCAAAATAAACATGACTACGACCGGTTATATCTTATATGTATGGTCAGAAAAAGGTAACTTATGATTTAGGCCCTTTGCAATTGCTCGGCAAAATTGTCCAAAAAGCTCCAAATCTATTGTATTTTTATTTAATTCAATCCTAAATCTTTTAATTATGACAATTGAGTCCTAAACATTTTCATATTTCGTCAATTGAGTCTATCTTATCAATGTTAGCCAAAAATGATGACGTGAACATCGATCTTTCTATATGGCACGGCTGTCACTGATGTAGATAATTTTTTATTAATATTTTTATAAATTTTTCTTAATATTTTTACTTTTTTCTTACTTTTTTTTTTCTTTTCTTCTCTTTTCTTTCTTACTGTGGCCGGCAAGGATTGTCGAGCCCTTACTGGTCATAGTAAAGAAAAAAATATGAAGGAAAAGAAAGAGAAATGAATAAAATTTTTGAAAAAAATTACAAGATTAAAATATTGTTCTCATTCGCACTAACTGTACCACGTAGAATGGCCAACGTCCACATTGACAATTTCATGACAAAATTGGCTACTCAATTGGCATAATTAAAAATTTTATGACTCAATCAGCACTATAAATTTATCACTTTTTGGACAATTTTCCCGCAACTACTTTAACTCAAAGAAATTGCAAATTAGTGATAGAAATCAAACTGACCGATTTTGAAGCCGGCCAATTCTCATATATTGGATAAAAAACTATAATTAAAAAAAAACAAAATATTCACCATTGCATTATAGATACAATGGGTGATCAAGTGTTTATTTGATCATGTTGAAGGCTATGGTTCAAATTTTGATGATTGCAAAAGTGTTTTCTTTTCTTCAAAAAAAGGCGTCAAAATTGATTCAATTGCGAACCCGATCATTCCGATCTTGAAACCGGATTGAATCAATCGTAAGTCAGTTTTAGAGGATCGAATAAATTATATTTATATCGCAAGCGAAAAGGCACAAGAACAAATTGATGAGATATAAATTATGGTCTCCTTGGACCTACCATCACCTCAACAAGGAGCTTGATCAAGTGAGGCTATAAGTTGGACTAAAAAAAAAAGTGATAAGCGCACTTTTACGTTCCTACATTCTTAGAGCAGTTATACTCTATACAAGTGATTAATGAAAACTACCATTTTTCGACTTTGTTCATTTATTAAATAGTATTAACATGGGTCACCAATTGGTTAGATACGCTTCTTGTTGTCTAGTTTCTGTTCTTTTGTGTGTGTGGTTATGGTCTGAGAAAAGGTGTCCATTTCCTCTCAAGAAGAAAAATAACTGGATATAACCCTTTTTGCATTATTCCAATCAATTTAAATGTAAATCGCATTTGCGAAGTGTTCGAATGTTTTGACGTAGAATTTGCATAATTTGTGCTCCACTTTTTCATAGATTGAAACTGCCTAAAGTAGGCACGGCTAGTTCGAATCTAGGGTTTGTGCTCTTGTTTTAGTTTCAGCTTTTCCAATTGTTCACCCGGTTTTCGTGTCTCTTGTTCTCTCCGGCGGTTTAAAACCTGGTCTATTTCCTACGTTGTACTTCCTGTAATTTGTGTCTCACCTTCATTGGCCAAGTCTAGGTTGGTCCAACAATTTATTCTCCATCATGCTTTTTACGGGCTATTTCAATTTCTTTTCCGTCCCCCTTCATTTATCCTTCGTTGGGCTCTCGATATGCACACAAACCCTTTGCAATGTAACGTGAAAAATTGAACCGGTCTAGTTTAGTCCATGTACTTTGGAATTTGACAAGCCCTAATCTTGGTAATTCGATAAATTCCACATATATAATGTAAGGACAACAGGTCCCTTTCCAACACATATTTGGTAGAAACGATTGCAAATGCGACACGTGAGAGTGCCCATATTGCTAACGACTTTACCATTTGGCTTGATTAAGATTAGGGTTTGTCAAATTTCTAGTGTACTTATCGTGTTCTTCTAAAAATTGTGCTCTTCTTGGAATTTGACAAACCCTAATCATGGTAATTGGATTAAGATGTTTAATTACTTTTATTTCTCAAAGCTAATGTGGTGTCGCATCCAATATATAAGAGCTAAAAATAAATTAACTAAAGAACCAATGAAAAAATGTATGAACCTCTACCCAATGACCAAAAACTTACTTATACTTCCGAAAATACATCTTTACTCGTTTAGGGTACGTCTTTTTATTGGAAAATGATTTCATAGGGGCAAAAATACACTAGAAGGTCAATATTTGTGTACGAAAATCACTTTAGTGTCAATTTTTTTTTGTTTTGGATCACTTAAGTGTCAATTTTTTTTTAAAAAAAAAAATCACTTAAGTGCCAATTCCGACGAGTTAACACTTAAGTGATCGTTCTTTCTCCGATATGGCACTTAAGTGATCCGAAAAAAAATATTTGCACCGAAATGATCTCCGTACACAAATATTGGCACTTCTAGTATACTTCTTCCTTTTCTAGGAAAGCAGTTTGTTTTCCTTTGTTTGGTGAGATGTGACCGAATTCTAGTGTTTATTCTCATTTTCTTAAGTGAAAAAATAAATTCAACTTTTTAATTAATTTTCTTATTTTCTTCTATTCTCAATTTTTTCAAAAAATATCTTTTTTCTTTTTCATTTTGTCTTATACCTGCCGATCACCACACTATGGCCAGGCCAAGCCATTTCGGGTGAGCTCGAGCATGCCAAGTGGCGGACGAGGTCGAGCCTCGCTGGGATCTAGCGAGGCTCGACCTCGTGTAGCTGGTCGTCGACCATCACCGAGGCATGCGGCTAGCAGTTGAAAAAGAAAAAGAAAATAAAAGGAAAAGGAAAATAAAATTCAAAAATTAAATATTAAACTAATCAAAATATCATGAAAATATTTAAAAAATGTGAGAGGGGCAGTTTTGAAAAGTGTTTTCACTTTCTTTAGATTAAGGAATTTACTTTTCTAATTATATGCATAAATTTTTCAACCGACCTGAAAGCGATTTTCCTTGACTATATCGTTTTCGGCGAATCAAATGAGTAAAAGTCCAAAAAATCAACTCCCGAAAAAATACTTTGGCTCAAGCAAATGCACCCCTCAAAACAACCGAGCTCAGCCATCACATCCAAAAAATAGAGGTGTGAAAGTGACCATGAAGTAGAAAGCGATTATTATCGTTATATTCTCTCTCTCTCTCTCTCTCTCTCTCTCTCTCTCTCTCTCTCTCTCTAGCTACACCAACTTTTCATGATGTGGGAGTAATCTAATCTACAGTGGAGGCCCCCTCTCTCTCTCTCTCGGTCGGTGCAATGAAACCGACACCAAAGTTTGACAAAAACGCAGCCCCCTAAAAGAAGTTATTATGTCGTTTGATGAACATTCTAAACATGCACATTCTAGAAAGGAGAAAATAAATTCGATTTGGCTGACCAAATAGGCTATAGTAGCTACCACACGAGAGGTTAGGGTTAACATTAGACAAACCCCCGTCTAGGATCTGTCAATTCTCCCATCACTGACGCGAACTAATTTGGAAATTGATATGCCCTGTTTTTTTTTTTTTCCATTACGTTTCCTCCATTTCACATCAAACGCAACGAAGTTCTCAAGTGCTTTTATGGTTATGTTTTGTTTTCTTGTGCATTGTTCTTCATTACCATTTCGAAAAGGAAAACTATTGGGCTCTTTGCCTCTTGTGTGTGTTGATCAATGTCGAGAATTCCTACTTCTGTACATTAAGGTGGAAATTACATCTTTGGGTTTGTCACGACCCGTCCGAATGGGAAGGTTTGGGGACGACTAGTCCGAAGGACAAAATCGTCATTTTTTTGGAAGATTTGGATACCGAATTACCCAAAATATTCCATGGCCAGTTGATCGTAGCCATTTCCTATTTTTGAGAATTTTTTGGAATTTCTCGATTTTTCTTCAATTTTTGGAAGACGATTCGCCCAAAAAATCAAGTGTCAACAGGGTTCGAGTAGTTTTGGGGAATCCACTTTCAACGTCTTTATACTTTGTTCGGAAAAAGTACCAAAAAAAGTCCTAAATCTATTCTAGTTTTTAATTGTTTAATTTTTTTTATCTTTTTTTCTTTTTATTAATGGCTGGCAAGAGGCTGTCGGCCACCGGCCAAGCCTCGATGACCTTCGTGGGCCATTAGACGGGGGCTAGCCTGCCATCACCGACAACTAGCGAAGGTCTTAGCTATCGCTCACAGCTGGGCAAGGCCTCGCAAGCCCTCGCCCAATGGCTAGAGGAGGTCGTTGGGCATCGAGCGGTGCCAACAGCCCCATGCCTGCCATTAACAAAAAACAAATATAAAAGACAAAAAAAGCCATCGGCCAATGGCTGGCAGAGGTCGTCGGGTCTCGAGCAACCTCCTGCATGCCATTAACAAAAAAATTATAAAATACAAAAAATAAATTAAAAATTTCATGTCAACTACGGCAGTGCCAAGTGGGAGGCCAACATCTATGTCATTAATAGCGAATTTTGGCCGGATGAACTGAATTTACACAAATTTAAAAGGTTTAGGACTTTTTTTATTTTCTCTACTTTGTCTTGTCATGTACTATTCTACAACAAAAATTTGATTACCTTCGTCAAATATCCGTTCAAAACTTACCTATGTTTGCTAATTAGTCAGCGGTTACGCAAACATGTGAACTCCTCGGAACTACGGGGACCGAAAATGTAATTTCCCCCCTAGATGCGTGTATGATTTTGATTTGATGATAGTCTATTACAGTTCATCGTAGATGTGGTGGCAGCCAAAAGATTGCTCCCTCAGCAACTTCCCTCTATGATAGTTTTGTGGGGAAAATTACCGATTTAGACTCAAATCTATTGTAAGAGTGCCAATTCATGGGTAAATTTTATAACTTTGCCAAGTTCTTCTTATCAATTGCCGTCGAAAATCGTTGACTTGGCAATCCACAAGTTGTCCATTTCAGCGTGCCATGTAAGACGGTGCTCAATGACTGAACGTCATGTTAGCAATTTCCATCAGTACTTGGCCGGAAGCACTATGTCGGAATCCCGCACAAAAAATTCTGGCTATATTAGCAAAATTGAAAAAATTAGATTGAATTGACATCCATACAATAAGTTTAGGGTTAATTGGTAATTTTCCTCAGTTTTGTCGATATCAAGTCTCATAGTTTCATAGTTCCTAAAGGGGCTGCGTAGTAGTCCATGTTTTGATCCCGAGACCCCACCTATGCCAAAAGAAGTGGGAAAAGAAAAGTTGGAGGCACTTAAAGAATAGAGTGGGGGAAGCCTTTATGCTCGCAACAACAGAAGGGGACCAGATAGCAACATTGATACTTGGCTTCACATAATGCTTCGAGTGTTCTTAATGCCTTCAATGTCACAACCTAATTCCTGACCATGCATTATGGCCGTCGCTGTCTCATCATCTCTTGCTCTTGCTCTCGCTCTCGCTCTCTTTAGGGCTTTTTTTTTTTACAATGGAAGCCTAGTGATTCACTTGCTATAACTCAACTGAGTGAAGCTTGGAAGAGATCTGAAAATGTTAATGGTCTTTTCTACCGTTTCAGCATAAAGAAAACAGAGAATTCATGTCTTGCTGAAAGCCTAGAACCTACCTCAATCTATAACTTCTTATGTATAGTTCAAGTGTTTGGTGGTATACTAACGGCTCCCCCATATTTTCAGCGACAGCTCTCGGTTCTGAAATTTCGATGTCGAACTTTGTAAGGTCGAAGATCACGAATACAATCCAAAGACATCCCAATTTTGATTTTAAGGAGGACTAAGTAGTTTGATTATATGCGAAATCGGAAAACCAACGGCAACGTATGCGCTTTTCAAGAAAAGTCGTTGAAATAGAACTACCAAGAAAGAAGGGAACAATCTCGAAAATGCAAGAAATTTCTGCATGGTCTATAGATATATGTGCTAATTATACAATATGCATAATTAATTATATGTATCTCACAGTAGGGATCAACATGATCGATGATTCAGATGGGTTTGGCCCACATGATCAATGATAGACCATGCAATATTTTTCAATTTTCTCAAAATCCTCATGAGTTCTTATTAAGGTTTGGTGGTAGTTGGTCGCGTGAAAGAATTTCATTTAGCCTTAAGGTTCTCACATATAAAGTTATGTCGCATCACGAAGAACCCTGTAACAACACCCATGCAATGCAAACAACTAAACCCTAACTCTCTCTCTCTCTCTCTCTCTCTCTCTCTCTCTCTCTCTCTCTCTCTCTCTCTCTCTCTCTCTCTCTCTCTCTCTCTGAGCGCGCCCCTGCATATGGCCGTGCCATGGACACTAACGGTGCCCGTCAAGTTAGCTCCTTTATTGTTCGCAAAGCTAGGGCTGCAGTCTACCCTTCCCAACAAGCCATATTTGGCTTGTTCGAAGCTCCGCCCGTCCTTCAGTGAAGCATATCTAGCTTCGCCGAGAATGGCAGAGTCAGTTTCTGCTTCATTCAGGAGGGAGGGAGGGAGAACCGTGATTCAAAGTCCTTGCCCACGGAGGCGTTCAAGACACGAAACGATGAGATTGCAGACGATTGGCAGGACCGAGTGGTTCGGGGCGGAGAGAGAGAGAGAGATATAATTTCAGATTGGTCTGCCAAATGGAGTCAAGCTCACTGCACAATCATTTTGCAGTTCTGCACTCTTAAGGACTCGTTCCACTGTCCTGGTACAAAACCGATATCAAAGAGATATCATAAAATTTTGTCTGAATTGTGGTCTCATTGGTTTCGTCTTGGATTCAGGTTAGGAATTTTTCCCGGATCCTTAAGTTTCGTTCGGGTTGAACTATAGTCCGAAACGAGAGCCAATTCAAACCACGGACACGGAATCTTGTTCATATTGGGTCGGGAATGACAATCTGAAGAACACATGTTAACCCTGTGCAAAAGATCCAATCTCCTTGATCGATGCAACCTAAGATCTGAGTTGTTGGAGACTAGAAAGTCTTGTAGAACCAATTGGACAAGATTCAAACCAAGATTGTAAGGGTTTGTGGGCCCTTATGGTTTTGTCGTCTTATAATACACCGTCGTTGTCAGTTAGGCCCACTTTGGCCCACTTCATATGAGCTCTAAATTTGTTTACTTTTAAAAATTGTAATATTTTCTTATGAAGTTATTTCGTAAGTAATTCAAATCTAGGTTTTTAAAAAGTTGTAATAGTCCTTCTCTGGAAAATAGCAACACAGCCAACGTGATCGTAACTTCTGTTAAACATGGATGTTAGATTTGCCACGCTAAGCCTCCATGGGACTCACATATGAGTTCTACATCGTTTGATACATCTCGAGAAAGAAGAAACAATTGATAGTCCACATTATTGTTTTACCTGAAACAATAATACTCACATAAAAGTCGACATCAGAAAAATGCACGTAACGAGGCAATACACTTAACGAAAGGACCACATCGAGCGAATTTTGAAAGTTCCAAAGTCAGATTCAACAGGGGTAAAATTATTTAAAATAAAGAAGAGTTCAGGGACTCCATCGGCATCTATCATTTACCCCTTTCTATTTTACAATATGGGGTACGGAAAACTTCTTCAACGGGACAACAGACAAGAGGCCGAAGGAAAGAGATGATGAGTGGCGCCAAAGCTTTTGCTGCTGAAGAAGATGAACCGGCAAACCCTCATGAGTCATGAGTCTCATGACCAAGGCTACGATGAGGTTCCACTGCTGTTGAATGGAGACGCGGGGTGTGGGTGGGGGTGGAAAGAAAGACAAAAGCTGCAAACCAACCACACAAATTTCTCTTCTACATGAGAACAAATATCAACCTTCTGTACATACATAAGAAGCCCGATTTGAAAAAAATAAAAAATAAAATAAAATAAAAAGGGCCGAATACATGGTGTCGGATTACGAAGTTTTAGCAGGTTCGAATTTCGGTGAACCATGTAACAACAATGCTTCATACGTTGACAATTTAGGGTAATAGATTTCTGCAGCCTTGCACACCGGATGCTAAATGCTGTTTGCGGAACGAGATGAGCTGGTACGGCTGCTTAGATCAGACAGATCTTTCTTCAACATAGCCTCAAAGTTCTGGAAGCATTTCAAGGGCTGAACCTACGTGTGAATGACAAGCCACCATCAGGCACACCATATCGATAATTAGCGTTCAAGAGAATAGGGGAAAGACATATATACAGCAAGAAAGTAAAGAATGTGGACAAGCACTGAAGGTGGGATTTTTGGGGGGTTGTCCTGTGTAGATATTCTGCCTCCGTGCGATAGAAGAGCAGTCGTCTACCGTCCAAGTGGACAATTAACAGTCTAGAATACAAAGTTCCCTAAGAAATCAGAGGAAAAGTTTATATAATATTTTACTGAGGCCTGAATATGTTCTTCAAGGGGCAAAGTTAAAGAAAAATAGCTGTGCCTTAACATTACTACTGTCAGACATCTAATGCATTAACGACTTAGCATTTTGTTGACAAATATGATGTAGAATGTATGTGTAATTCCCTCAATATCTGTTACGGTTATAGCAAACAACACTCATGAATGACTTTTGTGTGTGTGTGTGTGTGTGTGTGTGACAGAGAGAGAGAGAGAGAGGAGGCAGGGACCTTCCAACGCCTCTTAATGCCCTGATTATGCTGAATATGCTCCAGCTTTGATATTATCTGCCTGAATGATGGTCGTTTGGCTGGCTTCTCATTCCAGCATTCCTCAATCAGCCTGCCATAAAAGGCCAGAATTCCACTTTACGGTTAACCATTAGAAGACCGAGGACATCAACTCAAACGGCCACTACCACATGCATGCAATAAAACAAGAGACACCTACTCTTTAAGCCCATGGGGATAATGCTTTGTGGGAGCTCTAAATGGTGGACGATCTCTGGAAGCATACGCTTCAAGAGCTTCCGTTTCTTTCTTCGAAGAAAATGGTGCGTATCCCTCTATCATCTACAGCACATACAAGTATGACTTATCATTCCTGGGATACAAGAAAACCTCAGAATGGCTAAAGAGTGCCCCTCCACAAACATTCAAACAACTATTGTGCATAAAAGTCGGTGAATGGAAGAAAAAAAAAAGGGGGGGGATTTGCAAAGGGAAGATTTCACTTTCCATGAATTGATAAAGCAAGAAAGTTGCAGAAAGAGAAAGTGCAGTCACTCCGCAGCCATTCAATTCCCCCTCGCATGTTGTAGCAACACATGTTTATAGTAAAAGAAGTTGAAGACATCCAAATCTCATTCTTTATTATTTTTTTAAAAAAAAAGAACCTTAAAGCCGCATCTGATTGGTTTAAACTTGTAGGACTATGTAGACCTATACAAGTCTTTGATCGCACTAATAACACGATGAATTACTCTCTCCACCAGATAAATGGGACAGTGAGTGCAAAAGAATTATCTATCCTCATTTGAACAGAGTATCACAAACAATTACCTTAATTGCTTGTTGTCCTCTCATGATTCATACTGCTATCACACATTATTCGCAGGTAAAAATGGCTTATCACTTTACTTTGAGAATAATGGTTGAAAAATATAGCATTCTAAGAATAATGCCATCAAGTATATGAGAATGCAACAGCCTCAGTTCTACTATTCAAAGGCATTATTCTGCTCAATGTATAGGCACCATTCTGCTTATAGGAGATTGATACTTTCTAATCCTAATAAAATATTTTGAGCATTGAAATCTATGTTCACTAGTGAGTTTGATCTCAAAAGAAGTTTGCTCAGCCAAGAATCATCACATTCATATTTGCAGAGAGTTGCATTTTAATACATTTGTAGTGTTATTTCCTCAATGTCATATCCTGAGAAACTCCTTAATGGCTGAGCCAAATCATACCAATTAATTTGTCATAGAGCATTCAAGCTGGCTTCTTTACCTCTACGACCACTATCAACTCAAAAAAAAAAAAAAAAACAAGTTTCTGCTATACACTAAAAATATGGCACTTACAACCACGCAATTCTTTTGTACACTGAACATATTATACCTATGTCCCAAGCATGTTTCTCTTTAACTACAACAAACTATGCTGCAAACACAACAGAGAAAAACCAGTATTATGAACTTTTTCAAACCACAATTAAAGGAAAATATCTTTACCTCTTGCAGAATCAAAGCAAATGAGAAGACATCTACTTTGGTGTCATACTGTTCACTTTTGAAAACCTCTGGAGCAACATAGCGACCTGACAATTGCTTTCCTTGTTTATTAGAATCTCCAATCCAACTAAATTATAATAGATTACCAATCACAGCAGAAATTCAATTATCATCCTTATAAAGAAGACTCACAGGATGTATCTTGACAAGTTAAAGGTCTGTCTTCCTTGACAGTCAGCAGCTTGCTAACTCCAAAATCTGCAACTTTTAGATGTCCAGCATCATCCCTCAGTATATTCCTGTTCTCACACATGTAAAGCAACAGATAAAAGCTATGAATATCAGAAACCAAGGAATATTGACTTGATATGACTACAAATTAAGACTTAACACTATATTACACACATATATATTTTGTGCACCAAGGTGAAGAAAAACTCACGAAGGTTCAAGGTCTCGATGGATTATTGCTGGTTTGTTCTCATGTAAATAGTTCATTCCCCTGCAGATTTTGCAAAGGACATAAATGATTATTACTAATTCAAATACTGTGCAAAGACAAAAGGTTCATTAGAGGCTATTATCTATGTCAGCATCAAAATGCTAACTATAGCACAATGTTCTAGAACCTGTAGCGGTTCCAGATATAATCACTCATCATTTTCAGAAAGAGCAGCTACAACGTGCCAGTAACAATGACATATCCTAATTTTTTAATCCTTTTGATTCATACAATTCGCAAACATATACTATATATTTCCAGATAGTCCAAAGATGTCAGGGAAATTCTGCATTATTACAACCTAGGATGGTCTTTGAAAGATAGAAATTTTGTCCAATGGACTACTGTTTCGAGCTTTAAAAACAATATTAAGAACAATTATGCACAGAATCACACAATCTGGAAGTGAAAATTAATCATCTATCACATTCATACCTTGCAATATCAAGAGCAAACACAATTGCTTTTGATGCCTTTAATGCTCCTCTCCTCGTCAAGTATTCACGGAGATCTCCCTGCATCAATTTAGCAAACTAAAGAAAATCAAAAGCTGATTTTAACTTGTTGACAAGAATACCCAAGAAGTTATGATAAATCAGTAGCAAGTTCTTCTGGCCCGAGGAGTAGAATTTCAATGAAGACATTATTCACTCTTATCAGTTCCAAAGACAGTGCCAGGTTTACTTTTCCGACTTCAACATTTTTTGCATCGCCGTCTTTTCATTTTTGGAAGACGCAAAAAGGAAGACAATGTCAAGAACTCCACTAAGATCAAGAACATGAAATTTCAGAATCCGACATAGATTGTTTTCTTTTTCATATGTGACAAAATCCAATATTCACTAAGGAAAAATTCAACAGTTACATGTTAGCAAGAGAAAAGTTTCCCCCACTTGGACAACCTTATGGATGTCCTTGCATTCAACTCTGCAAAGCATTTTTTTCCTCATATTTCAGTTCATCTGTTACTTTTTCTTTGAATTATTAAAACAAGAATGGAGAAATATAAATGCAACTACATGACACATCCATTCTACTAGCATAATTCCAGTTTCGACGTTTTATGATACAATCATGTCAAATTTATAATGCAAACATCATAATATTAAAAAGAGAAGTGCTCATAACTCGAATATTAACAAGCAATAGGGCTGTAATATTTATATAGCTCAATATAAACATCGGATGTGTGCACTTCTGAAAAAAAAAAATGCAGTAATTATGTTCAGGTGGATGTATATGTACTTATATGTAGCTGCTACAAATGAGTTCCATGAATAGAGGCAGATGAGTACAATTCAACATAGATAGATGAATAAATGCTGACAATTTTGGAGCACGATGTCAGGGTTCAAAGACAGCACAATGAACGTGTAGAAGTTGTCCTACATCGCTGGACAACGGTTCCTATATACTCTTTATATTTATGTGGTCTTCTCCATCTATCAGCTTAAGCTTTTGGGTTGGACTTTTTTGGATTGGACTTTCTAACATAAGGGTTCAAGAACAGTACATGAGCAATGACACTCATACCAAAGAAGCAAAACAACGAGATGTGAGCAGATTATTCTTTGACAAGGGCATGGAAGGTCCAAAAGCATCAGAGTTTTAAAAATATGGCTAACTTTATAGCTGGAATTAACACCTTTGGTAGATATTCCATCACTATCATCATTGGGCTGCTTTGAGTCACGGCGCCAAGAAATTGGACAACATTTGGATGTCTAATCTTCTGAAGGATTGCAAGCTCATCTCTAAAAGCCCTCCTGCACCGAATCGATTCTTTTAAAAGGAAAGCCTAAAAGTAGTAATAATAACAATAATGACAACAACAACAACAACAATGACGAGGATGATAATGATAATGATCATGCAAAAACCCATGGCAACATTCTAAACTCACACTTTCTCCTCATCTGCAAACACGTCCTCCCGAAACTTCTTCACAGCAACTTCAGTTCCACGCCACGATGCCAAACAGAAAGTCCCCTGGCAAATATACAGATATACTTCAGGAACAAGGACTGGAAAATTTAAGGGGATGCAGCCATGTGTGTTTCTCACTAAAGTTCAGAAGAATGTATTTCGCAAATATTCAACCATGTAACTTATTAAGGGCAAATGATATTGAAAGAAGAGGGGGCAGGCTTAACTCCTTGTTAACAGATAGGTGACATTGGATTTTATATATCAGAGCACCAAAAGTAGAAGAAATACTTTTGGAACCCTAAGGTTCAATTACTAAATTTTATGTCGCACACTTCCCCGTAGGCACATATCTATTTATGCAGGAAACAGTCAAGATGCAAATGATCAACAATGAGAATTCTAATTGAGAGACGAAATCTCCTTAATTCCCAAACAGATAGAGAACGGCTTGATTCATCCCCCAACAATCACAGCTGCTGTTTCTAAGCTGAACTCCACCCAACTGCCAAGCAGCATTTCCCATTAAATACAGGC
Organism: Rhodomyrtus psidioides; assembly: GCA_021437785.1. NCBI lineage: Eukaryota > Viridiplantae > Streptophyta > Magnoliopsida > Myrtales > Myrtaceae > Rhodomyrtus > Rhodomyrtus psidioides. The sequence continues at coordinate 3,445,870 of JAILYB010000062.1, read as the reverse complement.
AGGCTGCACCTCACTGAATTGCATATTGCACAGAGAAAGGGGAAAAAAAAGGAAAAAACCCACACCCAAAGTAACCTCAATTCAATCCTCGGGTCAAATGGGGGAAAACTACTGCTGAGTGTTCACAATATCTGCACTCATGAAACAAATCCATCTCCTGTCCTAGTATCCCACATATCTGCTTTAATGCAATCCTCTCCAATCAAGTAATGTATTCACTCAAGCTGTATGTGTAACGAGTTACATTGCTGCAGCATCCACACCATAGAATTGTTAACAACTTTGAACGTATACACTCTCTTTGCAACTTGAGATATTTAACTCAGAACTGCTGCTTGTATTCTCAGAATATTGTGCACGAAAAAAGTTGAGGGCTCAAGAACTAAACAAAGACTATCTACAATTCAGCTGCTTCTACTGTTAATCTATAGACAATCCAATGCAATGAATTTCCTTGACTATTATATTTTACTAAGAAAGTGCTTGTCCTGAATCAATAAAGCTTGTTCACTGTGAAATAAAATACACTTTCAGAGCATGTCTTACAATTCGTATTTTGTTCCCCGTAAATAGCAAAGGAACTATGCAATCACCTCACAGAGCACTCAGCCATTCATAGGTTATGATAATTTTAGGTTAAGCTTCGAATTGGGCATTCAGAACTCAACTTACATAAAACAAAATCTCTGAATACGCAGAAGTCTCACTTTTTGAGAACATCCTATAATAAGCTTTTGAAAATAGCACTTCCATTCATTAAATTCCATAAAATAGTGCAAAGATGGGTTAACCAGAAGCTTGCATAAGGAGAAAAACTGGACTTCCAAAGCAAATAACTATCATTAGGCATGCAAGATCAGGCTTCAACATCAATGTGGGTAGTCAATGAGGAGATTATGGACTCCCAGAGCCAGAAATTCAAAACTTAAAAAACAAAGGACCTAAGGGTGGCTGCAGTGCAGATTATTCTGATTGATATTGCTTACTACGTGCATCAAAAAATCATATTGTGCAAATGAAAGCCCGGTTCCCTCATGCTTGTAGATGTAACCGAAAAATTGGAGGAAGCAAAGTCAAACAAGCTCAATTATTAACAGATCAGCCTCTGTGTAAATTAGTGATTGAATATTCAAGAAGAAAAGATGTAGAGAAGAAATCATGTCACTTGCAATAAATGAATGTTGTGTGCCAAAATACACTTATTAAAGGTAGTGAGAACAAAATCTAAGTGAATGCTAATCTCTCCCCAAATCAGAAAGAAGCAATTTCCCCCAGAAAGCAAAGGGATGAGTTCTTATGTTTTCTGAAGTTAGAAAAACTCAGAATTTCCAAGGACTTGACAAATATAAATAGCCATCAGAAAAGGATTTCCTTACTTTTGTAATGTCCTTGCTGCTGGTAAAATCCAGATCATTTGGGTTAATCTCATATTCTGGGACTTCTCGAGCGTGTTTGACATGCATCGGTGCCATCTTAAGTCATATATTAGCATTGGGTTAAATATTGAAAACAACTCATGTCAGTAAAATGAAGTCAAAGCCGTCCATGAAAGAAAACAAATCAGGAAACATACCAAAGGTTTTGCACCATTTTCCTCCAGAAGTTTGATCACATCATGTTTTTTATAGTGTATAGCATCTGCAAGAGGCTGTTTGAACATTATTAGATTCTGAACAATAGGCATGGCTAAATCTTCAGGAAAATCAAGAGATAACAGTATAAACATATGTGCATTATGCAACAGCTGAAACACAGTAAATCACTAGTAATTAACAGAGAATGGGCATCAACATCAACATCAAGAGATAACAGTATAAACATATGTGCACTATGCAACAGCTGAAACACAGTAAATCACTAGTAATTAACAGAGAATGGGCATCAACATCAACATCAACACCTTTATCCCAAACTAGTTGGGGTCAGCAAAATGAGCATATCACAAGTAATTACAAAACAATGGGGCACAACAAGAGTATATGGAGCCCATTGTCCTCGCTCCAGTAGACTAAATTAGCTGGCCAAATCATATTCACAGATACAAATGTCATTTCAAGAGATGCCAATTCTACTCCATCTTGACAGATGATGGAGTAGATTGTCTATAAAAGAGTTTATTAAAGCGTATATATGCAGGCTTCAGGTTCTCATCTGACTAAATATTAAGGCTCTGTTTTGGTATCTTTTCTCATGTATCATACAACTGACTGATGCAGTGATGTTAATACGAACTTCTGCCTGAACATCGAGAAGCAGTTTACGTGCCAAGAAGTCCAATTCTCTTTGCCACTCCATTTCTATCCTCTCACTACATAAAATTCCTTATGGTGAAGAGACCAAGTTGTTTGGTTATGCTTGCAAAGGAGAACGAATTATTCTCTTGAAAGAGTATTTCACACATTGCTGCCACTAAATTTCAAAGTAACAAGAGAAGTTCGATTGATTAAGAGATTACACCAAACTAATGGCCTCTCTAAACAAATTACAGCTTGAAGGCCCTGAGCAATGGCAAAACCGAAAAAAAGGAGAAAAGGGGCATTCAGTCATAGACACCAAAGGCGCGAGCACACAAACACAAGCCTGCAGAGTATTCACACAGGAAACACACTTGTCCATAAAACACAAACGCATAAGGAACCCATCACAGAAGCAGGAAATTTGTGGAGGCATTGATCTTACAGTGCTGCCCCATCGGTCTTTGCAATCAACAATGGCCTTCCTTTCAATCAACAACGCGACGACATCCGCATAACCCTGGCAAGCCGCTATGTGCAGGGCGGTCCTGTCATCTATGTCCTTAAAATTGACATCGACTCCTGAATCCAATATATCCTTCATTCCCTCCAAGTCACCCTCATTCGCCAAGTACATCAGCCTCACTCCAGGATGAACCTCTTCGCCCTTGTCGATCTCACTCAACCCCTCCAGCTCATCACTGAGCCCCTCCGGCGCCAGCGACGATTGCTTCCCCAAGGTAAACCTCAGCAGAGGCTTTGATTCCATCGAATGCAGCACTAAATCCTACTCCCCCTGATTGAAACGCTAACGGAACAAATCCTCTACCAAATCCGACTTGATGGAGACCCTAAAGCCCTACACTCTGGTACCCGGATTCCTTCTTGCGAACTCGATTCAAATTCGAGCTAAAATGCAAGAAAGAAACCCACAATCTGCTCAAACACGTCTTGAAATTGAGACAAGCACCCACTGCACGACGAGATTAGGATAATTTTCCAACGAATCCACGTGCTCCGAACGCCTTGCGGGGTCAATGAAGAGCAGAATTCAGAATAAACAGGACGACCACTGCGACAGGGAGGAATTACTAGAAGAAGAAGAAGAAAAAGGAGAGAAAGCACAACAAATCGAGGAGATTCTTGAATTGTGCGTGGACTGGAGCTAGAGATGCTGAGAACAGAGTTTGGATATAAACCTGAACCCGAAAATGCAGACGTCGAGAGAGAGAGAGAGAGAGAAACGTATGCGTTGACGAAAGGTATAAACGGGGAAGAATGGAGGAAAGTGTGAAGATGAGAGTAAATGGGAGGATAAACTTCAAAGACAAGCTGGAGCTTCCTCAGCAGAAAAACGCTGAAAGTTTGAACGCGGGGACAGAGTCGGTGACGAGACGACGACGACGACTGTGTCCCACGCGCGCAGCGAGGGCGCGTACGGGATGCTTCCCGGCGGCTCGGCACGAGTTGGCGGCTCGGTTAGGTCGTTGGGGACTCAGCTTCGCTGGATATTCCTTTTTCTTTTTCGGTTTTTCTTTCTTTTTTTTTTTTTTTTAAGATGCCAATTTGCAATTCATATCATGAGATGAGACGGCGCTCGGGTTGACGGCGCCGGATAAGAACCATAGACGGCTTTCCGTTTCTTGAAATAGTGTCGACTTTTAGACGGGGCGTGGCGATGCTGGATCCGGATCCTCTACCTTGATCATCTACCATTAAGGTAAAGGATCATTGAGATCCCCACCCTGTAGAGGGCCCCACTCATATGGAGGATGGGGATTTCAATGGAAGATGATTTCTAATCAAGAAAATCATCTCCCCGCAAGGCTTATTAAAAAGTCAAACATATGGACGGAATTGATTGAAGCTGTCGTACCATTTATTTGTGTTGGATATTGAGATTTCAGAAAGGCAAAACACAAAAAGATTAGGGTTTCCTCCACACTCTATTCTTTTACCTCATTTTGTGCGATTCGAATGTATATCTTTTCTTTTAATAATCGAGCCCCGAAACTTTCTTAATTCGTCCAATCGAGTGTTTCGTTTTACCTGATTTACTATCACTATCAAATTAATGCTTTTTTTCTTAGTTTTTTTCTTTCTCTTTTTTCACCTTGTTAATTTGTACTTCATTTGACAGTTTAGTGAGTCCATTTGATCCATCCAAAGATCGAATTGCACAAGCCCGAGAAAAGCAAAAGAACTTTGACTACATAAAAACACACTCGAAGGACCGAATCGCATGTAACAAAATAAAGGTTTGAAAACCAAAGTCGAATTACACAAAAACGCTGCAAATTTAAAGGATTAAACAATATAATTAACCCTCTATTTCCATGAAATTATAAGCTCAAATATGAAAACATGGAAAAGTACGACTGTGTGTGATTGATTGGGTCTTCACACACAAAGTTTCAGTTCGTCAACATTGTTCTCACGAATCCGGATGGCAAGTATCTTTCGACAGATCACGGTTGATCCCCGACCACATCTCCATCCTCTCACCTTCGCTCCCCCTTTCGTCGAGAAGGATGATGGCGGCAATACAGAGGATCGGTACTAGCCACGATAGATATGAGTAGAAACGCCCGCAATGTCTCGTCTATCAATTAGAGATGAGCAAGACGGATCAACCGAATCGAAAACTGCTTAGATCATACCTTCTCGAGGGCGCTAGTCGTATTCCCGGTTCCATAATAAAATTGGAATTGGTGATTTTTAGATTCTTTAGGGGCTATTTGGAGGTTTAAGGGACGTATATTTATGCCTATGGTTAGGGGTTAGTGACGGGTTGTTCGGAACTTTAAGGTTTTGGTGTTATATCATTGTTTATAGTGAGATTCTTTTATTGTAGATTTGGGGCTACGCTTTTAATTCCCGCCTTATTTCGCATTCAGGGTTTATTGTAGGGAATCTTCGTCATTTCAATATTAGGCACTTATTAATGGCTTAAGTGTGATATGGGGCTCACTTAATGCTGACTTTGAGCTACTTAGAAATTTATGTTAGGTTTAGGAGTTATTTCAAGATTGTGGTTGCCCATGTTTTTTTCCCTTAATTTTTAGGTTTTGGTGTTATTTTCTTGATTTCTCATACTTTCGAAGTAATATGGGTTTATGAGTTAGTAAGGGATATAATTGAGTTTATCTGGCAATTCTTTGAGGGTCATTAGAGGGTTTCTCAAGGATTTTGAATCGGTTATATTAGGTGTGATCGGTTCCAAGATGAACCATTCCTAGTTTGTGGAACCGGAACGGCCCACTTGGTCCAAGGCCGCACGAGCCTCAAAAGTCTCACGATTTTTGGAGCATCCCACAATTAGTATGACGTCCCTAAATTAACTCACTTGAGATATTGTCCGCTTTGATCCTTCCCATATCGGGTCTCATGATTTTGCCCTTTGACGTACATGCAGACGCTTTCTCAAGAGGTCACCCATCCTTTAATGCTCTAGCCTGAGTTATGTTTAACTTTGGAGCTATAAAACTCAAAGTTGCCGTTACATCAAAAGGTACATCCGTGAGTTAATTCCAATTTTTTTACATATCTATTTCAGAATCGCTCTCCCCCTGTTCGGTGCATAGTTTGGTTCATTCCTACTCCATTCGCCATCCTAGTAGCTCGCTGGGAGCCGCTTTTTGTCCGAACCTTCTTGCCCCGGCGGCCATTTCCCACCCTCGTCGGACTAGGCTGTTATAATTAGCTTCTGAGAATGGTCAAAAGTTCCACATTATACTGCAAAGGTGGGTTGGCCAGGAGCTTGCATAAGGAAGAAAACTGGACTACCAAAGCAACCAATTAACGTCGGGCATTCAAGATCAGGCTTCAAAATCAATGTGGGCAGTCAACGAGGAGACTATGGATTCCCAGCTCCGGAATTGATAAGTTAAGACAAGAAGGAAGGTAGTACATGTATGCAAAAATCAAATCATGCAAGGGAAAGCCCGGTTCCCTCATGCTTTGTAGACGTGACAGAAAAATTGGAGAAAGCAAAGTCAGCGAGCTTGATTAATTAAGAGATCAGCGTCTGTGTAAATTAGCGATTGAGCATTCTCCACAGTACAGTAAACCCACACAATCTTGTCCTCATGGCCAAAATTTGACATGTGCTATGCATATATGATGTCCTAATTAGGAAAGATTGCATTATCTAGTTGGATTAGGGGAATTATGATCACGGAGGAAATAATAAAGGGAAATGCCTTAGATTGTCGGTTCAATATTCACTTGCTTCAACTTCCATTTTCGTCTATTGCCAAACATATACAATTTCCTTTCCGATTTTTTCCCTTTGAGAGTTTTTTGAGAAATAATCTCATTCTGAAACTTTTCTGTATCCTGAATAATTTTTGCCAACAGCCATTAACAACGTTGTGGGGCCAATAATACCTTAAACATTGTTGTCACGTCTCAAAGTCTAATTTCATTTCTTCTCATTTCGAGCATTTTTCCCAAAAGGAGACAATACATAAAAGCTTGGCAATAATAGAAAGGGGATGCTCATAACAAAGTAAGCGAACTTCTCAAGAGTTCACGACTCTTTTCTCAGTGACTATTGCTCCTCGAACATGCTATTGCTGCGACACCATCGCGCCTCCTAATGTGTTTTTGCCAAGCCTCATCGTCACGACTACTATATTCACCGAAAAAAATGAAATTAAGTTAGAGCAGTTAAACTACACGGACAATAATGTGATGACACACATTAATGTTATAATTGAGCAAAATGCATACAAAAAACTGGTAAATGAGAATCTTTTCACCCTTACGGGCTTTTTTTTAAAATAATACAAAAAAAATAACATTTACAAAAATAATACTAATTTTTTTTTTTTACAAATTTAGGTCTCCGTCGAGGGAGACCTTGGGGCCCGCCGACGGGCCCCCTTCCTCTCCCTCGGAGCTGAGGGAGAGTGGGGGCCCACCGGTGGGCCCCCTCCCTATTCCCTCGGCAACTGAGTTGCCGAGGGAACGGGGGCCTGCAACAAAGAGCTGCAGGCCCACGTGGGGGACCCCCCACCCCACCCCACCCGAGAAAATATTAGGTGCTCCCGGAATATTGCTTACGTGTGCTCCTTTACCATTCAAATTGCGACACCTGGAATGAAAACTAAAAAAAAAAAATTGAAAAGCCAAGTTTGAATTAAAATTGGGTCCCTCACCGCTGCCGTTTCTTTTTCTCACTGCCGTTACTCTCTCTCCTCTCACTTTCATCTTCTTTATTTCTCTCTCTCTCTCCTTGTTGTGGACTGACGACCAGACCCTCTGCTCTATCTCTCTCCTCTGCTGCGACCAGACTTTCCCCGTCCACTGTCTTCGTCTTCTTCTTCGTTGTTCCTCATCTTCCTCTTCTGATTTTTCCCGATGCCAACCCTTTCTCACCACCACCACCACAGCCGATGCCGGTTACCACCGCCTCATCCAGCCCCGTCGCCGCCTGAAGCGAACCCGTGAGCAGCCAAAATCGTGACCCACTACTGTCCCGAGCTAGCTCCGCTATCCGAGTCGCTGCTCAGATGCGTCGCGGCTCGTTGCCGCGTTGTCGAGCCGTCCGAATATCCCCTGTCTCTGAGCTCGCAGTCCCGACGGCCCCCAAATCGAAGCCACCATCACAGCCCTCGCTATGTCCGATTGTCGCCATCAGCCTCGAGCCAACGCGGGACACTTCGTCGTGCTCAGCTCCCAACCTCCACTCCCGATTTCCGGACGACAATGTACATGACAATACACTCGGCGTAGCCAGAAGAGATCGGATCTCGAATCCATCATCGCCATGGAAGGCGGCCGCAACCCTTCACCGCTGCGTCGCCGCCGCGGAGGATTCGACGACGTTCTCGGCGGACGAGTCGGAGAGCCCGCGAGCCACAGGAAGGGGGGCCCGTGGGGTTCTAGAAGGAGGCGGGAGCGAGGGGATTGGGGAGCGAAAGCAGAGGTTGAGTCCCTCTCCCATGGCCATGTGCTTCACCAGCGAAGAGGAAGAAGAAGATGAGAGGGAGAGGGGGGAGAGAGAGAAAAAGCAACACGGAAGCAGGAAGAAGAAGATGGGGGGGGGGGGGGGGTGAGAGAGAGAGAAAGTAACGGCAGAAGTGAGAAAAAGAAACGGAAGCAGTGTGGAACCCAATTTTAATTCAGACTTGGCTTTTTAAATTTTTTTGTTAGTTTTCATTCCAGATGTCGTAATTTGAATGGCAAAGGAGTACACGTGGGCAATGCTCCGGGAGCACCTAATATTTTCTCCACCCCCCCAACCCCCACGCCCCCTCCTCTCCCTCCCCTATGAATTTTTTTTTTAAAAGTTTTGTAAATTTTTTAATATGTTTTTGTTTTTTTTTTAATAATTTTTTTAGTTGTTTTATATTTGATGGAGCCGCAGAGGATCAATATTTACGTAAAAAAATATTTATGCATCTCAACACCGAGAAAATTGAATGAACGAACAAGGCGATGACGTTTACTCGCTAGGTCGCAGAGCGATCATATTTACGTAAAAAAATTATTAACGCACCTAGTCTCCGAGGAAAGCGAACGAATAAGCGAGGAAACTGCGTTCGCTTGCGAGACGATCATATTTACGTAAAAAAAAATATTTATGCGTCTCGACTCCAAGAAAAGTGAGCGAACGAGCGAGGCGATGCTCGCGGAGAGATCATATTTACATAAAAAAAAAATATTTTGCTGCAGGCCCCCGTTCCCTCGGCAACTCAGTTGCCGAGGGAATAGGGAGGGGGCCCACCGGTGGGCCCCCGCTCTCCCTCAGCTCCGAGGGAGAGGAAGGGGGGCCCGCCGGGTCTCCCTCGGCGGTTGAACCGCCGAGGGAGACCTAAATTTGTAAAAAAAAAAGAAATTAGTATTATTTTTATAAATATTATTTTTTTTTTGTATTATTTAAAAAAAAAAGCTCCACCCTTACTTATGCTTAGATTATTTCCACCGAAATAGAGATTGAAATCCTTGTTCTAGTTAAAGGAAAGAAAGCAAAGAAAAGTGAAAATTTAACCTTTCAACGTGAGCACATGTTGGGTAATTTTCAGTACATTTGGTGCACTTGGTACTCTCTTTATAGTCGGATCTAAACTTTACCTAATACACTGACCCGAATGTTATGATCCACAACAACTCTTTTAAACTGTCCTTGAAATTGACGTCTTGTTATATGTGGTTATCTATGTTTTTTTTTTTTGGGGGGGGGTCGAAATAAGCATCATACTAATCAAGATAGCTCTTACAATATGTGGTCAAAGAAGTGACATCAAAACAAAGCAAGTCCCAAAGAGCTTTCAGGGGATTAACAAACCAAATTTGTAGGGATGGAATTCGAAAGGAAGTGCTAAAATATGGTTAAAAAGAAGAAGAGAGGAAGCGTTTGACGTAGGAAGATCCTCGGCTCCTTGCTGTCTGTAATCATGGAACCCCCGCGCATCCTTGTCGGGACAATAGGATGTAATTAATTTCATCAGACAAATATGGGATTCTTCGAGGAAGTTTAAGGAAAGACCCGCTTCCATCCATCCATCCATCCTTGCCGGGTGACATGGGATTTTGATGTCATAAATTTATATGGGAGCTTCCGAGGTAAGTTTAAAGAAAGACCAATCGCATCCTTTGCCATTGCCTCTTTAGTCTTTACAGAGTGTAGGAGTTTGAACCTCTCACGCCTAAAGCCAAACGTGTCCCCATCCCACTCAATATCTTTATCACTTGGCCTCGCGTCCCCACTGGGTACGTCGAACAAAATAAATAAAGGTTAATTAGGTAATTAATGAAATGCTCAAAAGTATGACTGTGTCAGTGTGATTGATTGGGTCGTTTCTGCATTATCCCCCCGGGAACTCAGGAATCCGGACACCGCGTATTGGCTGGTGACCACCGTTTTATCATATGTCGTGCGTGGACCGCGTTAAAATATTCATGTCATTGTGATCTTATGATGATACTCCTTAATTTTTTCTATGCCTGGATCACACAATTGGGGGAGTCTTCGAGGAAGTTAAAGAAAGACCGCCCGCATCCTCCTAGGTACTATCGTCGGATCTGGTCTCAGATGCAAATATGAGAGTCTTTAATTGAGGAAGTTTAAAGAAAGACCGCTTGCATGCATCCTCGTCATTACCATCGGATCGAGTCTCACATCGTGCTTAATTGGAAACATCCTGAGAATTTCCTTCTTCTTATGATATGACTATCCAAACTTTCGGCTAGCAAAGTCGTCTTATAGATCGTTAGCATATACATAAAGTAAAGTTCAATAGTCGGTATAAATACGCCAGAAGTATTAGAAGTTCCGTTTTTGGTGCCAAAAGTTTTGATTTGCTCACTTAACTGCCAAATTGAAGATAAAACAATCACTTAAAGAACTTGAAATTTTGACCAAAAGTATTATGTGGCTATTACATTGAATATTTTAATTTGATTTTTTATTTGTTGCTAAACCTGTTTGTCCCCTCTCTCTCTTAGAAGACACGGGACGCCGCCGCCGAAGGAGGCAGATGTGGTTGAGAGGCAAATGGAGGAGGAGGAGGTGCTGCGGGCGATGGAGCAGGTGAAGGAGATACAGGACTCCACCGTCGCGCATGTCGCCTGCATTTCGAGTGAGAAGCTGTCGTTATGGCGGTGCACGCTCGCGGTCGACTCGTCCATCCGCCGCCTCTGGGCCTCCATCGGTGCTCCAGTGAGCAGCGGGCTACTGGATTGAAAGTTGACGGACAGGCTCTAGGAGTAGCTATAGATGGCCAGGTGCATCATGGCTGATGGAGCTCCATTGCCATTCCTTCCGTCGAAAGCTCAAGGCGTGTTTGACGCGGTTCCTTCTCTTTCCTTTCCTTTGCGGTCGGTTTCGTTGTCCTTGTCATAATTTACGTGTTTGTCATGGTGGATGATGGTGACCGCCCACATGCAGGCAGCTTCGCCAGGATGTTTCATTGTCCGATTGTAGATTGAGCTGTGTTGACACCTAATTTTGGCTATCCCGCATTTTGTTGTTTATTATTATTATTATTATTATTAGAAGAATTGTATAAATATGTTAAATATGCATTTTATTCATCCGTGAATTTTATATAGTGATTTATTTTATTATTTTCTTCTATTTGCAAAATATTTTTTTTTTAAAGAAGAAAAAAGAAAAAGAAAACTAGATCGGGCCGCGCCTGGGACCCCACGGCCCGCGCGTTTTTCCGCCCACTGGAGCGGGCCTGTGGAACACAGGCCCAGATTCCTCTTTGTCTTTTTCTCATGGGCCCACGTGAGTCAGCCCAACTGGGCTTTCTTTTAATCAAGCTTGGCCCATTTCTTCCTTTTATTTCGCACGGCCCATCTCTCTCATTTCCTTCATGTTTCAGCCCACACTCACACACTCACGTCTCTCATCCCCACACTCACGTTTCATCATCATCTGCACAGAATTCCTTTTTTTTTCAACATCTGCACAGAATTCACATCACTCATAAATGACAAGTACATCTCACGTGATCCCTCACCAACCCACGTCCCTTCAGGCTTAATTTACGCCCATCCCCATGAAAAGAACGTGTGGCAAGAGGCGAAAAAGACAAAAAACTTGGTGCAGGAAGATGAAAAGAACAGAAAGAAGAAGGGGGAGACGATTTGGCTGGAGGGTGTGGCTCCACCATCTCGCCACACAGACTCCGTCGACCACTTCGACCTCGCCAGCCAGCAAATCACCATCACCGTCTGAAGTCCCCAAACCATTCTGGTCATCGTCGCAGCCCCAGAAGTCCATGCCGATCCAGTGCTTTGTCGGATAGGCTCCACCCCGGCCATGGAGGATGATCAGGCCACCATTTTGCATTGCCCATGATGGCCGACGGCCAAACCGAAGCTGTCGTTTACTGGAGGTCGTTTGGCTAGTGGTCGACAACGGTTTGAGTGTCGGGCGAGAGAGAAGACAGAGGAGAAGAGGGCGATCCTCAAGAGCAGGAGGCCAGAGGGAGAGTTCGACGTCGAGGAAGCCCGGCCGTCTTCGCGGCCCGAGTCGACGACGGCCTCGTGCCGCGAACCACCGCAAACCAGCCTGAAGGATCAGCTTCAATGGCGAGTGGCGACGGTGGCGCCATCGTTCTTCCTCCCAAATACTGGTTTTGCACTAGTTTTTCCTACGTTAGCCTTTGATCTTCTGCACTTGTCTTGTTGTGATCTATGGCTCGTCGTTTTGACCGATCGGCCATCCGAGAGGACATGATAACGAGAGGGCTGAGGTGAGTCCGACTCGAGTCAGTGACGACGCGAACGTGACTGAAGGCGAAATGCGAGCGAGTCTTGAGCGTTAGGCGACTCGAACCAGTTACAGCGCAAGTGGTTACTCGGGTCAGAGGCTATGGCGTCGCCGTCAGATCTCAGTGAAGAGGTTTCGGAGTTCGACGAGCGGACTTGGCCGTTGTAGCGAGAGAGCCCATGGGTTCCGGCGGTATAGAGGCACGACGAGCAGTCTTGATGTCAGCCTTTAGCATACAAAGGTGATGGGTGGCGGTCAGGGAGTTGGTAGGCGACGACCACAGATGCGGCACGGCGAGCGGATCCATGAGGAGGCCAGGCTAGTTCGACTGGGAAGCCGGTGGGGCCGAAGAGGCCGATCATAAAACCGACGCCAGGGTTCTTCGGCCGATCTAGATCCGGTGGTTGGCAGAGCGACCAGAGCAGGTCCGGTCCCACGATGGCAGAGATGGCGGTCGAGCAAAGCTGGTGTCCGCCCGGCAACCATGCGTGCGGTGTCTGCGCAACGTCCCAAAGACCTTGAGTCACACTGGGTCTGACCGGCGAGTAGATCCCGAGGCGTCGCGAGGGTGGATATAGGCGAAGCAAACGCGAGCAGACGCGGCACACGAGCAGATATGGCAAGCGAGTCTAGGCGAGTAGTCATGGTGGCTCCCGTTCGTGCCCATAGGTAACGGACGGCGGTCGCGGGCGTCGGTAGACAACGACCATAGCGGCGTGGCGAACGAGTCTCAAGCGTCGTGATCTCGGCACTCGAATCGGTCGATGCTCAGGAGATCCGGTTTAAGCGCGGTTTGGTGGCAGCGCGATGACGAATGAGTCCCGGCGATCCGACGACGAAGCTACTGAAGGTTAGGGTTGGTGTCAGTTTTTGGTCTCGGCCGTATATGTAGTTAGCGTTGCAGCGAGAAGACGTCGTAGAAGGGGAAGCTGTGCTCGGCTTCTTCTTGTTTGATCCAAAGCCTGGGCCAGTCCAAGAAGAATAAAGGCAGAGGCTGGTGTTCAAGTGCTCGGCCAAAAGGAGGCCATAGGCCCAGTTCGGTCAGAGCATGGAGTTTGGGCCCGCTTCTTTTTTGTGTCAACAGGCCCGGTCTTTGTTCTCTCTCCCGGACCGGACCAGGCCCGACGGCCTGATCCAGGTACGGATTCGAGAGCCTGGTACCAATGGAGAGGTGCCTACTGCCTACCTTCAAAGCATTCTCTTGCCAACTTTGAACACCTACCTTCTTTGACCACCAATGAAGAGGTGCCTAACTTTGAATGCCAACCTCTTGACCACCAATGGAGATGTGTTGAATCTCCAACGACCATAATGCGAGGAGATGACAACCAATAGAAAAAATCATTTATTAAAAAAATGATGGGATTGTTGGTACTATAAAGCAAAAGTACAATCCGGCAATCGACCACTATAATTATATTTCATCCATAGATCAGTCGCGTTATCTCGTTCACATCATTACGCTTTTATGACAATGTCATTAAAAATTATCCACGTCAGCACTAATTGTGTCACATAAGACAGTCGATATCTACATCAACGATTTTCAGCCAATATTGGCCAGATGAGCTCAATTGACAAAACATGAAAACGTTTAGAACTTAATTGGCAAAATTAAAAAGTTTAGGATTGAATTGATAAAAATACAATAGATTTAGGACTTTATGAACAATTTTCCTTAGCTACTGTGACTTAATAAGGGATAATGTCCCTTTCTTCCTCTCTATATGTGAATTTGATAATTCTCGAGGAATTCCTTCTAGGTAGTGATTCGAATTCGATTACTACAGAGATTAAATGATGTTGTCCGATAAAACTATTAGCCGATGGGATTAGGGAATCACATTGTGAGTGTCGGTCCATATTCTAATATTGAGTCCAAGGCATAAAACAAAATGACTCTATAGAGAAAAATTGTCAAAAAGGTCATAAACCTATTACACTTTTGCTAATATAATCCTAAACTTTTTAATTTTATCAATTCAATCCTAAATTTTTTGTATTTGTGTCAATTCAGTCCTAAACTTATTTTTATGCCAATTCAATAATAAGTTTTTTGCATTTGTGCCAATAGTCCTTTTTATCAAACTTTGGCCAGCCGATACTGATAATTTTTAATAATTTATAAAATTAAAATAATTTTTTTCCTTTTTTTCTCTTTTCCTTCCACCTTTTTCGTTTCCTTTCTTCTTCCTCTTGGGGCCGGCGAGTCGTAGGCCTCGGGAGCATCGACGCTAGGCGAGGGAGGGCTTGCCAGCTGAAGATGCGCAAGAGGTGTGCCTGTGGACCGTGGCTTGTCCATGAATCGGATGGAGAACTGCCATGGACAAGCACTTCGTCTTCCTCTGTTCATCAATGGCCAGCTGCTCCGTTGCCAGATCTATAAACAAGCACCATGGCTCCAGATTTGGAGCTCGTCCACTTCCTGCTCCATATTTGGGGTTCTTTCAAAATCGCATCCATGGATGGTGGGCTCGAGTTATGGCCCCAAATCTGCTGCAAGATCGTCCATTGAATGCTCCAAATCTGGTGTTCTTTCAAAAACTGCGCCGGCGGCCATGGGTGGTGGCTCGAATCATAGACTTAGATTTGAAGTTCACTACTGCAAGTACCTCCACCTACTGCTCTAGATTTGGCGGCCATAGGTGGTCGCTCGCGGCGCTCCGCAAAGGCTCGCTGTCAACAAGCTTTGCTTGAGGCCAGCGAGACCAGTAGCTGCGGTTGGAGGAGGAAGGAAGGAAAAGAAAAGAAAAAAAAAAAGGGAAACAAAATATAAAAAGTATTTTTATTAATATTAAAATGTTATTAAAATTTATCCATGTTATTTTATAAATATTGAAATTTATCAGCGTTATTTGGCCAAAGTTTGCCGTAATGACTGAATTGATATAAATGCAAAAGATTTAAGACTGAATTGACACAAAGAAAAGTTCAAAAATAAATTGATTTACAAATACAAAAAGTTTATGACTGAATTGACAATATTGAAAGGTCTAGGCTGCATTGGCGAAAGTGCAATAAGTTTAGGACTTTTTTGACAATTTTTCGGGACGCCACAAATGTTATAACTGTTGTACGGCTTCACTTGAGTGACATAACTTTCGTACAATACTTAGTTAAATACCATAACTTTTTTTTTCTCACTTGAATGCCATAGCTTTTAAAAAACATTCACAAGTGTCATGCCACTTCGAATATTCAACACCTATGTGAAGTTTTTTTTGGACAATTATGGCACTATAGTGGTTGATTGAAAGTTATGCTCAAGTGAACATTTTTTAGAAGTCATTTCACTCAAGTGATTGAAAAAATGTTATGAATTCAAGTGAACGTCGTGCGAAAATTATGATCCTTATGATTTTCTTACCTAGTATCAAATCACTATATGTTTTGATAAAAAAAAATATCACTATATGTAATGAAATCGATGCACGGATTGGTGTTTTTGGCTAGGGATCAAATTTCTCTTATTTTTTTTTGGCAAATTCTGTTTCTATGTAATTAATGCTATGAAAGTCCTAAAATTTGTCATGAATTAACAATTAGTTCGTAAAATTTGTCAAATTTGTGCAATCAAGTCCTACTGTTAGCTCTTTTTTACTAGGTTTTGATTGCATTTTGAAAGTTTTATGACTGAATTGCACACTCGTAACAAGTTTTATAACTTCATTGCAGTTTTTGAAAGTTTTAAGACTTAATTGTACTTTCAATTCTTAGACTTAATTGTACTTTTTAAAAGTTTTAGGACTCAATTACACTTTCATGATAAGTTTTAAGACTTTCAATGCATTTATCATTTTTTCTTATAAAATAAATTATCACTAATTGTAATTGTGTCAATTCAATCCTAAATCTATTTTTTTACCAATTCAGTTCTAATTTTTTTGCAAATGTACTAATCCAAATTTGGCTCGCGGACCGACGTCGACCATCTGACGACATAATAGTTTAAATATTTAAATATTTTTAATTTTATTTTTCAAAATATTTGGATTTTTCCATTTTTTTTTCTTCCCTCTTCAACTTCTTCCTCTACAACAAGCGGCTTTGGCACTTTGCAACGTAATCTTGTCCCACGATGTCCATCACGAGTGGCTTGAAAAAATACCAATGTCCTAACAATGAACATGAAATCCACCTAGCCAAGGGCTATGTGAGACTCGACCTCGTCGTGGCTAGGCGAGACTCGTCGCGCCATCCCAAATCTAGCAAGATCTCAACTTGTCCCACCTAGCTATGGCGAGGCTCAACCTCACCGTCGCTAGGTGAGGCCTCAGTTTGCCTCGTTTGGCGACGGTAAGGCCGACCCTTACCATGCCTGGGCGAGGCTCGATCTCGCCATATCTGAGTTGGCGAGGCCTAGCCTCGTGCAGCCCAAGTGAGGTGAGCCTAACCCACCCATGGCGAGGGCCGACGATGGCGAGGCTCGCCTTGCCAGTGGCCGGCGGGACGAGCTTCACCTGAGGTAGGTCACTTGCCAAGGAAAAAGACGAAGGACCATAGTAAGAAGATGAAGAGGGAACGGAAAAAACGAAAAAAATTGAAAAAAAAATTAAAAAGACTAAAGTCTGGCCAAAGGAAGAAGACGAAGGGAAAGAGAGAGAAGATGAATAGGAAAAGGAAAAAAATAAAAAGAAAAAAGAAAAAGAAAAAGAAAAAGAAATTAAATAATAACAAAATAAAAAAAATTCAAAAAATTAAAATAATATGTTATAATGACCGGCGCTGGCCGGCGTCCACGTCAGTGTCAGCCGATCAAATTTGGCGGGATGGATTGAATTATCACAATTACAAAAATGTTTAGGAACAAATCAGCAAAAATAAAAGATTTATGACTGAATTAGTATAATAGCAATAGATTTAGGAATTTTTTTTTGATAATTTTCTCCCTAAAAATTTGATGTCCCTAATTTCTAAATGCAAATAAATGCGATATGAAATGAGGATGCAAGATGATGCGAAATCAATGTTTTTTTGGTTAAGAGTGGAATTTCGCCGTTATAAGTTAATTTGATCCCCAATTTTTATAACATGCATGAATTGGCCTCCTGGAGGAGAAATTTCGTTATTAACAAACTATAACACAATTGTATTTGCGACCCACAAGTGAAGACTTAGGTGAAATCTGAAAAGATGAAATAAAAATTTATACTTTATAAAAACTCATATTACTGAAAATGCTAAATTAATTAATCAATTATATACATACCTTTTTATTGGAGCCTCGATGGTTTCCTCATTCATGCAATGAAGGAAGGATGTGACGTTCACTGTGTAGGTTGACCGATAATCATCAAGTCAAGTCAAGTCAAGTCAACTACTCCTCCTATGTGAAACTGCCTTGTTTTTCAAAAAGTCTTGTTGGTTCCACCCCAACGGAGGGTGGGGATCGCCTACCAAGGAAATTTCCTTGGCAGGCGATCCTGACCCTGGTTCCAGTTGGTTTCACACTGAAGCAGAGAGGGAAGCTGAGGTGATATAACAATATGAGCCCACACCATTGAACGGAAGTTCTGTTTCTCCTTAGGCGTCAAGAATATGGAGGAGGAGAAGAAGACACTCGGCATCCAGGGCCTGTTGGCGGCAACGGCGGTGGCGGTCCTTTGTCTGAGTTCCCTTGCCGTTGCGACAGAACAAACGAATCGGAAGGAGTTGCGATTCGGGGTAACGGGGGATTTCAAGATACTGCAGGTGGCTGACATGCACTATGCCAATGGCAAGACCACACCCTGCAAGAACGTTCTTCCTTCCCAGATGGCAGGTTGCTCCGACCTCAACACCACCGCCTTCCTCCATCGAATGATCCTGGCTGAGAAGCCTGACCTTATTGTTTTCACAGGTTAATTCCCTTCTTCGATTCTCAAATAAATCAAGCTACCCATTATCAGGTTTTGTGCTTGTACGTATTGCACACGCATCTCAATTGAGGTATAATATCTATGCCTCAGGCGCCAATCTTGATCAATGAAAGTACCCAAAGCTAACTGTTTCATGCTTCTACAATCTGATGAAGGGGATAATATCTATGCCGCTGATGCGACTGATGCTGCAAGTTCTTTGGATGCTGCATTTGCCCCGGCCATTTCCTCGGGCATACCATGGGCCGCCGTATTGGGAAACCACGACCAGGAGTCCGCCTTGTCCAGAGAAGGGGTCATGAAACACATAGTTACCCTCAACAACACTTTGTCTCAGGTCAATCCTACAGGGGTCGATGCCCTTGATGGTTTTGGGAATTACAACTTGGAGGTCCATGGAGTTGAAGGCTCTGGTTTTGAAAAAAAATCAGTCCTCAATCTTTACTTCCTCGATAGCGGTGATTACTCGACAGTTCATGCAATTCACGGTTACGGTTGGATCAAACTCTCTCAGCAAGTTTGGTTTGAGCGCACGTCCATGAAGCTTCAGGTATGAATGTTGCCAGCTCCTTTCTTTTGGAAATCATGGGGCTTCTTTAAGATTCTTCAGCCTTATCCCACTTGACGACAATGATTAGGTGATTAACTTGTTCTCTTTGGGTGTTTCCATTGCAGAGAGCATATACAAGTGAGCCAGAGGCTCAGGAAGCACCTGCACCAGGGCTAGTTTACTTCCATATACCACTGCCCGAGTACGCAAGTGTCAATTCATCGAATTATACCGGTGTAAATCAAGAAGGCATCAGCTCTCCCACTGTAAACTCGGGCTTCTTTACAACTATGGTAGAAGCAGGCGATGTTAAAGCTGTGTTCACGGGCCACGATCATCTTAACGACTTCTGTGGCGAATATACCGGTATACAGCTTTGTTACGGCGGGGGTTTTGGATACCATGCCTATGGGAAGGCTGGATGGCCAAGGAGGTCGAGGGTGGTCGTGGCAACATTAGAGAAAACAGACGAGGGAAGTTGGGGTCCTTTGATGTCGATCAAAACATGGAAGCGCCTTGATGATGAGAACCTTACTACCATTGATGTTCAAGTACTTTGGAGCAACGGCACTACAGGTATAAATAACAAAATCTCAGTCGATATACAGCATGCTTCCTGCTTTAGAGTATGTACCTACGCTGGATATGCTAGACTAACAGCATCATAAATCTGCTTGGCCAATACCAACTTCTTTCTCTCACTGAAATTGGACAAATAGAAGATCTATCACATCCTCATCCTCTGATTATCTTGCCGAATCCCACTCAAGTCATGTCAAGGAGACTCTCTAGATGTCCGTTTCAAGTCCAAATTGATCAATTTCTCATCCTTGTGGACATAGTTTTCGACATCAGATGATTACCGAGAAGGCCAAAATCTACATGCGCCTTGCTGCGAATGCAGACTCTCGCGAGATCACATTGAGGTTTCAATTTCCTGGAAAAACCCTGAATTATGGAAATAGATTGATTGCAAGTCAAATTACCCTCATGAACATATAGCTACATCAACTATTTTGGTAGTTTCATTTGCATCAGTTATTTAGATTCCAGCTCGGATCCTGCTGCTGGCTTTTTCTCACCCACTGTGCCAATTTTGCAAGGAGCAGGCAGTACTTGAGGAGAGCTGTGGGAGGAGGGCATCTACTTGTGCTGCTGGAATAAGACGCTCTCTGTCACGCATCAACTCTCCTAGGCTTTTTGTTAGCAAGTCCCATAGTTGTATTGCACCTTGTATGGATGTCGGAATCATGGTCGATATCCTCTTGTTCCGCGCAGAAAATCTGGCGTCTTACCGAAACTGTCATATTTACGTCGAAATTACCGACTCATTTGAGCCATTTACCAAGGTTGATTAGATTAAATTACCGAATCTTGACTTAGGCATTCAAACATTGAGGCCAAAAGTCATTTCTTAATTCTCGAGACTTTGACTTATCTCGCACACGAGTCATTCAACCGCGATTGCCGCGTCATTTCCTTTTATTCAAAGTCATCCCCTACACCCATCAACAAGTTTCAACATGAGTCCCAAAACAGTATAGACTTTTCAGACTGACGTGAGTTAACGCCACCCCGAATCCTCTTCTTCTGATAAGCACGAAAATAAAGAAAAAAAATGAGAAATAGTTTTGCCCTAGGTTTGCTTTGTCTTAAGCGCGAGAGAGCTTGAAGATGCCAACATCTTTTTCTTACACAAATGTTGATTTGCCCAAACTTTTAAAAAAAAAAAAGGAACTTATTTGTCAAATTAATTTAAATAAAAATTATATTAAAAATCATATTCGGACCAAAACGACGTCGTTTCAGCCACATCATCGCCACGTGAGGGAGAGAAATATTAAAGAAAAAAATCACATCAAGCTAAATTGGACGAAATTAATGGAATGACTCGATTGCACCAATTTGATAAGTTTGGACTCAATTGAGCTTTTTGCAAATTTTAAGACTTCTACCAAACATATCCCAAGGGAAAAAAAAAGGAAATACAAGCGGGAGGGCTGTGTTTTTTTTTTTTTCAACCTTTATTTTAAAAAATAAAAAAAGGAAAAATAAAAAAAAGTAAATGATGAAAAATGCACCTAATCAACCGGTGAGTCGGGCCCTTTTTTTAGACTAATGTGCCCAATTCAGGCCCTTATTTAAAATAATATCAACTTTAGGCTTTTATTTGAAAAAAATAATAATAGTAACTCCGGTCCTAATTTGAAATAAAGTCCACTTCAAGCCTTTAATTGATAAAACAAGGGCACTTTGGGCTAGTACTTGAAATTTTCCCTCAGGTTTTTGTAGAAAATAGACCAAACGCGATTAATGAAACTTGTTTAGTGCAATTCCCTTGAACCGGTTCATACCCCTTGAAAACTTAGAAGAGTTTTCCTTCCATCCTTGAAGAGTAAGAGCCTTTTAAAAATCTACATCATCAAATAGTTGCATCCATCAATGTAGAAGAATTGATGTCATTTCAACTTCCTTGGGGGCTAGAAGATTGAAGTTCCTATCACTTTCCTTCTTCTGTCCATTCTCGTCCATCCACTTCCTCCTTGATTTCGATCTATCTAAAGTGTTCATCTAAGAAAACTCAAGACAGAAAAGTTGTAAATCCAAGAGTCTTCATGCTTTTGGCATTAGAATCAGGTCATTTCAATACATATCGAGAAAGTCGTAACCATTTTCCAACCTAGCGCAGACCTGAAAATTTTGTGCATTTTTTTTTTTTATGGAGTTTTCCGCGTGTATAAGTCACTCTCCGGATCCTATTATTTGAGTAGTCAATCTTGGGACTACATGAAGAACAAACTCCTTCACATGAGGAGAACGCGGCCCGTAATTTCCAATACCTTTGATGCATTCCGTACTAATTTTCTGTTAGATCTAGACTTCACCTTACAAACCTATATATAGATTCTATGATCCACCAGAACTCTTTTATACTGACGTCTTGGTATACATGGGTTATTTTTTGTCCAATCATACAGTGACACCAAATAAAAAATATTTTTATGTCAAAATGAAAGATGAAATAAAATTACCTGTTTAGTTTTTATCCACCTCAAAACACTTTGCTATGCAATTTTAGCTAATGAAAAAGAAGAGTGCGACGTAGGAACCTAGCTCCTTGGCTCTTTGCTGTGAAAACCCGCGCATCCTTGCCGGCACAATTGGATCTAATTTCATAAACAAATGTGGGAGTCTCATCCTAGTTAGTACTTAGTACCATTTGGATCTAACCTCATAAATAAATATGGGAGTCTTGGAGGAAGTTTAAGGAAAGACAGTTGGCATCCTCTTACCATCGGATCGAATCGAATCGAATCTCGCATTTTGCTTCCATTTGATGCTTAATCTCTATTATCAATTGAAAAATCCCAGCAATTTCCATAGTCTTTTTGTCTCAAGTTTGAACCCACACCTCACTTAATTGGAGGATATAGATTGATTTATTAAATCAAATCTGTTAGGAAAAAAAAAAGATTAATATCGAAAAAAAATCCCAAACTATTTACCCCAAACTATTTTTTTGACAACCAAAAATCTCGAACCGATACATTTGTGACAAATTTATCCCAGACTATTTTTAACCATTAAAAACACTAAACTGATACAACTGTGACAAATTTACCGCAAACTAATTTTGTTACTATAAAAAATCTCAAACTGATACACATATGATAAATTTACCCTATATTAGTTTAAGTTAAATTGAGTTAATACCACAAAAAATTACAAATTAATACACCCGTAACAAACATAGGGTAACGTGTACACTAGATGTGGCAAATGGGTGGGTCGGGAATATGGTCCGACCCATATTGACCCCATCTGACCCATATTGACCCATATTTAATGACCCAAACCCGACCCGACCCGACCCGCGACTGACCCATACCCGACCCAACCCGTTTTGACCCATATTACCAAACACAATAATTTTTTAAAAAAATAATATTACTAAAATAGTTCCCGACCTCGGTCCCGGTCCCGGCCCCGACCCTGGACCCGGACCCCGGACCGGGACCCGGCTACCGGCCCCTGACCAGGCCTCGGGACCCGGCCCTGGCGCCGGCCCTCGACCCGGACCCGACCCCCGGTCCCGGCCCCGGCCCCGGACGCAGCCCCGGCCCCGGACCAGGACCCGGCCCCGGTCCCGGTCCCGACCCCCGGCCCCGGATCGGGACCCGGCCACCGGACCCTGACCCCGGACCCGGCCCCGCCCCCGGACCGGGTCCCAGCCCCGGCCACGGACCCTGCACCCGGCCCGGGACCCGGCCCCGAACCCCCGGACCCGGGACCCGGCCCCGAACCCCGGACCCGGACTCGGCCCCGGACTTGGACCCTTGCCCCGGGACCCGGCCCCGAACCCGGCCCCTGACCCGAGACCCGGCCCCGGCCCCGGCCCTGGTCCCGGTCCTGTCACGCCCCGAACCCGGCGAGCACGCGAGCATCCCACCTCCGCCGTTACCTTTGATGATCTCCCAGGAACCAACGGCCAATGCTTAAAGATCTATATGAAACATGCATGCGAAGCGAGGACAACTCCATACAAATAAAACACAAGATGGCTTAGGACAAAAGGGTACACCTTATATAAGGGTCAATCATACATCAGAGGTTATAATGCTAAATCCCCAAATACTTCATTTCAACCCTATGGTCACAAAAGGATTCATGATCATTTCTTCCATTGACTTCATCGAATGCCAATCCATGGCGAGCACTGGTTTTCTTCGTTTGGGACCTGAAAAATGTTGTCCCACGATGGGGTGAGATATAAATCTCAGTAAGTCGAACCTAACCCTAAACTAGGCTGTCAGTACCTCCAGACACTTTTGAAAATATGATATTTTGGTAATAAAAATTTTGGTATGGTAAAACGGGGGTACTTTCCAAAACATGGCATTTAGTACTTTCAAAACAGTTTGACCCAGTCAAGAAAATCATGACAACTCAAAGGTTCGTACAATGGCAGAGTTTTCAATCAGAAACAAACGCATGACGCCACCTCAAAAACAAGAGGAAATTTTCACTTCTTTCTCAAAAGAATCATTCCTTGAAATATTCACAAAATACGTTCTTTTCTTTCACGCCCCTCTCTGGGTCAATTTCAAATCATGAGGCAAATTTTCAAACATGAGGCATTTTCGATTTCTCATAACCCATTCTTTGAATTTCTCATAAAACAAGTTTTTCCATTTCCGCCCATCTTGGGCCGCCCACTTTAGGGCTGCGAGATGATTCGGTCTCCATATGACCCGTCGGTACATATGAGACTCTCGCGTCCGGACCTAGAGATGATTCGGTCACCATACGACTCTCGACGCCCATTATCAATCGAGATGAATCGTGTCAGTATGGGACTCTCTAGCCGCACGACCTCGTCAGGTCCAATGGGAGTAACTCCCTCCCAACACATTAGCCAAATTATAAATTCTCGGCGATCCCACATGCCATTGGCGATCCCACACGCCCGTGCACTTATAATTTTTCCCGGCGATCCCACACGCCATTGGCGATCCCACACGCCAGTGCACACATAATTTCCTCGGCGATCCCACACGCCATTTATTCATAAAAATTTCCAGTTATAAAGCAGCCTCAAATTTTCGTTCAAAGAAAATAATTCATGCCTCAAAATATTTCATTCAATAACAACTCATGAAATCAAGCAGTTCACCATGAGATTTGAAGCGGATTGATACTCCAAAGACGTCGAAACAGCCCGATCTCTTCAAAGTCAGAATCTGTCCATTTTTGTACCACCCATAATCAGTCATAAAATTCATTCTAAAACCATCTATTTGCAGCCATAAACCATCTGAACATAGTACTAGATGTTATGAAGCTCTCCTAAAAAATTTGAGGTCATTTGGAATTTCTAAGAGCTAGAACCAACACTTCTCCTCAGCTAGCTCAGAATCCGTCCACTTTTCTTCCAAAAATCACCATAAATCAACCAGACCTCCAAAAATCATGAAACCAACGGAAAAATGTCAAGGGAGCTAGAACCAACACTTCTCCTCATCTTGAACTAACCTGTGGTAAAAGGGATCGACTAAACGACACCAGGAAGAGCCGCTAGACTGCACCGAACAGAAGGGTCAGAAACTATTTTTCTGGACAGTTTTCTGTTTGGTGAAGATGAAGAGGAAAATGAAGGAATTGGCAAGGAGGAGTGAGGGTGGTCCACCAGCTGAAGATAAGGAGGTTATCCATCAAATAATTGGTGTCATTTTGTCAAGATCACAATTAATGACATTTAATGCTTGGTCCAATCAAAAGATGACACATGGCAACCTCCCATTGGTTGCTTCCTTGACTTTGACATTCTTTGACCACTTAATCTTATCCTTTTCGGCAGCATATGGAGGAGGGAAAATGACCAAAATGACCTTCTGAATTTCTTAAGGCAAGACCAAAGGTCGAGGGGCAAAATGGTCATTTGGCATTTTTTGTCCGAAAGTTCATTTTTCCAATGTAAACCACCCTCGATGAGGCGACGTCCATATCAATTTAAATATTGGAATTCCTCATTGTCCAATACCCAATCTCGAGGTCTAATTTCATGTCGAACTCTCGTCGACTGTAATTCCAGTTTATCTCAAACTGACGGGCGACTCTTGCTGGTGCTACGCGTATCGACATTGGGATTTTTCTTAAGCCGTGGTGACTTTGGTTGTCATGTAATTGCGAGGGTTTATCACTAGTTCCTGCGGTTGTTGACACCTGATTTTTGATCAGTCTTTCATAGTTTATTTTTAAAAAATTCATAAAAAATCTATAAAAAGTTAAAAAAATTAAAAAATCATCTTTGGTAGCCTTGAGCAAGCTAAAGGAACCATTTTTGATAAAAAATAATTTTTCATATTTTTTAATATTTTTTAATATTTTCCAAAAATAGAAAAATACATGAAAAATGAAGAAAAATAGCGTTCGCTGTCGTAAAAATATAGAAAAATAGTCAATATTTTTATTTTAATTTCTTTTACATTTTGAACTCATAAATAGTCAAAATTCAAGTTCAATTGCATGTGTTTCTTCACGACGCATAGAGTTGAATTTAGCAAAAAAATGTCATTCGAGTATTTTAATTTGTAAATTTCTACATCTTTTTTAGTCTTGACGTCCAATTAGATCGACCACCATCTACAATAAATGCCCCTTGCTGAATATTTTCGTTTTTGTTTCACATGATTTCATGGTGTAAAACGCCGAGTGGATACCCAAATATAATCGGGTCGGCATGAGCTCGATAGCTCGTCCAAGACCAAACCAGGGCACGGCAAACCCCATGTGAGTACTCTCGAACTCCTTCGATGCTTCCTAATACTTTTCTTAGGTTAGATCGTGTGTAGAATGGCTAGGACAGCTAAATTATTCTTGAGCTGTGATTGATAAATATGACCTTACTAGGAATGTCATGTGATTTATTTGCATATCTAGATTCCTTGAGTTGGGCATTTTATTACTGATTGTGATTGCTAGGATAATCACTCCTATCTACATGAATTTCTAGATTTAGGGTTCATACCTTACTCATCCGCATGAATCTCAGGCTAGAAAATTCAGTCAACTTAGGTACCGAAAGGGCGTCAACTCTGACAGTTGGTGTAACTAAGTCCCCGAAACCATTTCTCTGGTTCTCGCAGAATTGAATAGAAACTCCCAACTATTCGATTGGGTGGTCCAATCATACCCTAAAAAAATGATTGGTGGCGACTCCATGGCATGCACACTTAGCACATGTCACTAGACCACACTGAAAGTCGATCACACATACCTCCGTTGCGATTTGGGTAATGGGCCTTGGGAGAGGCCCGCGTCCGACCAGACAGGACGGCCCATTAGCCCTCGAGAGCCCGACAACCTCAAGAGGGTCGCGACAGACTGGCGACTCCGCTGGGGACTGGTTCTTAACCATTTAGTGGACTTGAGCCGATTAAAAAGTTGATTGATTCTTCTAACCTAATTTTATGCAGATGCTCTCGAAAGTGAGGTGTATATGCTAACGAATGTGTTAGATGTTTTTGTAGACGGGAGAAATAAGGGGTGAAGTGCTTGTTAACTTTGTTTTATGCAGGCAGGAGTTTTGGATGTATGATTGTGTGGATGTTTATATTGAAGCGGTGATTGTTAAATAAAATGCATGTCTATTGCTTTAGCACGACACAATGAATACACACAATTGCGCCTAAAACCCCGAGCGCCCTCTTTAGGAACACAATAGAAGGAATTGAAAATGGAATCTCCGTGAGGAAAAACATGGGGTAATCCACTTTTCAATTCCGCTCACTTCGAACTATGGATTGAGTCCCAATGCAACAATAGTTGTGCAATGGAATCGGCTCTTCCCAGAATTCGAGGTGAGAACCTTGGCTTTAGGTACCAAGCCCTATCTTTTGATTTTTAGGAGTTTTCCCTCACTTGTCTCATGCGTTTGTCTATGGAAGGTTAGTATACCTAACACTGCTAAAAATACAGAGAAGCTTGATTTTCTCTTAAGTTTGGTTGGTAATACTTTTCTATCCCTCGAACTTGTTACAGCTCTTAATCATTATATTCATTGCATAATTCCGGTGATTGGATTAAATGCCATTTTGAGGATAGATAGGTGTGTTTTCCTCCCAATGTTCTTGATGGAAGATGAAGATGGTGTCATCCCATTACGAGCGCCAAGTGGACAAGAAGAGCCTGCTATGGACATCATTAAGGTATCATCTAATGAAGATGATGTCGCGACCCGTCCGGAAGCGGACGCGGCTAATGGATTACCGATCGCGGGCCCTTGGATCGGCACGGGCCCTCCCAGGCCCATACCAAATCGCGGCGGGAGTATTTTTCAGAAGGATTCGACGATAAGAGTCGATCGCTTTCGACCTTCAGTGTGGTCGTGGTAGCATGTGCAACTTGTGCATGCATTCGGAGTCGCCACCGGTCTTTCTTGGAGGGTAGGCCGGAAACCGTATTGACCGATTGGGAGAGATCGATCAATTCTGCGGAACCAGAGATTTTGGGTTCGGGGACTTGGTTACGCTGGTGTCATTACCAACGCCCTTTCGGTACCTAACGCGAGTGATTTTCCTAGCTAAGAATTCATGCAGGCGCAATATTGGGTGGGGTAGGTTTGATTCAGGGTTTCATGTAGATTGGAAGACTATTCATATCAATTACAATCAATTTAAATGAAAGAACAATCAAATACGCAAATAAATCACATCAACATACATCGGTTCAAGTCAATGGCTTCCTAGCATAGCCATAAGGGGTTAGGGAATGTGTGATTTCAGACCAGGGGTAAAATGGGAAGATTTGGGGACGACTAGCTCGAATGGCAAAATCATCAATTTTTTTGAAGATTTGGATACCGAATTACCCAAAATTTTCCATGGCCAGTTGATTGTGGCCATTTCCCATTTTTGAGAATTTTTTGGAATTTCTTGATTTTTTTTTTAATATTTTCTGAAAATATTTTCCTTGACAACATACCACACTTAACCAAATAAACAAGCTAACTACCAGATTGAGACAAATACATGCAAATCAAGTCTATAATGGCGATATTTTAGAAAAATAATTCTGATATACGGGTCGGGTACGTAAAATATACCTGATTGGACACCGGTCTTCAATTGCTCAGCCCCAGCATACGACCGTCTCCATGCGCGTCATAGTCAAATACTCGAGTTAAGATGGGCGGTGATCTTCGGAAAAATCCTTCGACGCGACCTTTGAATACGGTGGACCATGAGCCCGAAACTCAGGCAATGGCCCAATCTCTTTGGCCCACAGGCCGAAGCTCTCGGCCAGCTTGGTCTACGAACCTGGCACATGGACCCAGATACTCGGCCCACCTCTCAGGCCATGGCCCAGGTCGCTGGCCCACGGACCCGGCCCAGAGTAAGACACGGGGAATACATAAGCTTCCTAAGACAGCCCTTTATAGCTCCATAACCGTGGCTTCCAACTATCAGGATTGAGGCATGGCTTTTTCAACAGCATCGCAAAGAACATTCCTCGCATCGCCTTCCACCACTTCAACTGTCACAGAACCGATCTACTCATGCAAAGTTCTTTGGCTTTCTCCATATCTCTCGCGACGCTCCTCTTCAAATCAACTTCCACGACCGGAAATACTTCAGCAGCTCTGGATCTAACGAGACCGGCGGCCGAGGAAGCGGAGGATTCGTGTGGACGACGATGAGCTTGAACGGAGGATCGGGCCTCGAGGGAGCGAAGAAGTGGTCGACGTCCACTCGAGCGCATGGACGCCGTAGTCGCTCTCGTCGACTTCGACCACCATCACTTGCTTCTCAGATGCCGACGCCGCCATGAGAGCTTCACCTTCGATCGGCGATGGGATCATGCTCGCCACTAACAGGGACGCAAGCAGACGGCATGAGCGATCTCCTCTGGTCACGCGAATGGTGGTGTGCAACGGTGGAGTCGCGGTCCCGGGCAGCCATGCACCGACCAATACCATCCTCGCCGACGCATCGCGCACTATATGGAGCAATCTTCTGGAATCGGAGCCGAGGAGAAGCGGGGGGGGCGATAGCCGAGAGGTGAGATGGGAGATCAAAAACCCGCCGGGGGCTCACGCCACATCCCTCTCTATTTGGAGAGATGGGAAGGAGATCCGGTTCGGTCGCTCTCCCGAGGGAGCGTGTGTGCAGAATAAAAAAAGATCCCAAAACGAGGCCCTGACCCAACTTTTTGTCTTTCCAGTATCCTTGCCTTCACAACTCGGGTGGTCCATCTTCAGGAAACTCCCCTGCTTTTGATGAGTCATTCCTCCTCGCTGTATCCAATACCTAAAGGTGCTTCCTTTCACTCAAAACCGAAAAGCAGCCAAGGCGAGGACGAGATCGGGAGTCTGCGTAGCTTTTGACCTTTAACACCGACGGAAAACCTGGGGTAGGAACCATAATGCATTCCTTTGCTTTTGAGAGACTCTTCAACACGCCGTCGCTCTGTCCTGGCGATTTCCTCCAGCTTTGCACCGCCTGAAGGTGTCTCCGACAGCAATGGAGGACTCTCGACAGGCTTATCAGCATCTGCATATGCTACTTCCAGTGCTCCAGCTCCAAAGAGACCAGCTAAGACGGCTGGTAATAGAAATTGTGTTCCGTGAACATCACGAAGCGAGTTAGGCTCCCAGATCTTATCCGTATTGAGATTAACAAGTTGCTGTAGTGCCCGTGGAGCGAGGTCGCGTGATCGAGACGGAGACGATGACGCTAGGGCTCTGGAGGAGAGCATCGAGCGGCACGAACGAGCTGAGCACAGCAACTTCCTGGGAACCGACATGGTCTCTTACTCGCTGAGTCTCCGCCGGAGAAAATTTTAGCCGGTGGAAGAGAAGCGGGGGGAGAGAGAGAGAGAAAAAGGTGAGGGAATCTGTGAGCGGGAAAGAGAAAGAGTTAGAAAAATAATAAGCAACAATAAAAAGGCAAAGACAACATTATTTGGTCAAAAATCCCTTTTCTTTTCTTTTTTTTAGATGATTATATATATATATATATATATAACTTTTTATGGATTTTCTATAAATTTAACATAAATAAGTAAATAAAATAAAATGAAATAGAATAATAATAATAATAATAAAATGATCAATATTTTGGTGTCAACAGCTGCCCCTCTTTGAGAGGAATCTTGTAGAGGCTTCTCTCAAAGACAAGGTGACACCTACATCTCTACCAATGAGTTGACCCTTATGGCGGTTTCTACCATGAGTTGACCCTTCAGGCGGTTTCTACCTTGGGTTGACCCTTCAGGCGGTTTCTACCTTTGGTTGACCCTTCAGGCGGTTTCTACCATACATTGACCCTTCAGGCGGTTTCTACCATTGTGTTGACCCTTCAGGCGGTTTCTACCATTCATTGAAAATGGGTCTCATGACGAGGGTTCTCCACGTCCAATGAGACTGCCTAAATTTTGAAAAGGGGTCCTATCCTCATCCCTTCTTTTGAAAGATCCCGAAATTTGTCGGGAATTCAATTTTGAAGAAGTGAAAGATTTTATCTTGACAAAGCTTCACTTGAGTCTGTTGAGGCGACATTCTGGGAGATTGGTGTTTCCAACGGATCCTGCAGAAGTTCGAGCCTGAAAAATCTTTCTTCACCCAGAAAACATTAGCAATCTTAGGGAAGACGACGGTTGTCCGTCTGACAAAACCGTATGATTTAAGTCTTAATCATGAAATGTGCGTTTTGATGCTGGAGGTTATCCAAAGCATTCTTGCAACATGTAAATGTGATCACAAATCCCTTGCACGGAAAATCTGGATCGAACAATTTGAAATTTCCAAAAAGAGTTTGTTCAAAACATCTATTGGAGAATTTCTCATCCAAGAGGGCTCCTCACCGCTCTGTGATAATGGTCTTTTGTAAGGAATGCACTCAACTTCCTACTAACCTGTGCCTAGGTTTTAGGATCATTCGCAGCGCATACAGTTTGATCGATCGGGAGGTCTTCCACGGGTCCGTAATGTTAGGCTTGGATATTGGTTTTCAAAGGGGACCCGCTTTGAAGTCGAGGCCATTGAATGAAAGTCTTCACCATCTGATCCGGGTTTACAAGTCGAGAACCCTGCAAAATGAGAAAGAAATAGTCTTGCTCGTACTTCTTCGAGCTGAGCTATATGTTAACCCAAGTGTCTTAGTCAGAGAAGACTGTTTTAGGGTTGTGATGTTGGTAGGATCGGGGACCGAAAAAGGCTTGTTTTTGGCCCATAATTTATGAGGAGTTTGACATTGGTGATCATTGCAAATTTGCCACATGTCCTTTCTTTTCTGCATCTTTAGCCTTTGAGGCGCGCAACCTATCTTGCGGTGTGCACCAGCTCTTTAAGGAGCGTCTCTTGTTGCATTCAGAGACCGACTCTCTCTATGTCTTCGTTCTGCGCTTAATAGCATTCGGGGAGCAGCCTTTTGGATTTTGCTCCTTTAGAGGTTTTTCTCTCTTCCTCACGAGGCTTCATTGGGGGTCAATTTAACAATTTTCACGAGCATCGGCCTTGCTTTTACCAGGCACTTTGCTTTTTCTTAATGCCGTGGATTTTTCTCATTCATTTTTGAAATCCCACTTTTTCTCATCTTCATGGGATCATGTTAGACATATAGTCTAAACATGCTTTAAATATCAGTCCGGGAATTCTCTTCGTAATCCCTGAGTCTTGAACTCTTCCATTTTTGAAGTGGTGCGGCATCCGTCTTGGGATGATCACCAATGGGTTCATGAAATGAATTTGCAGGCTCAAGTTGGCTGTGCAAAGGATTCAGTGTGTGGGATAGAGAAATGAATGCTTCTCGTCATCCTATGGCACTTGGATTACCATATAAACAACACACAAAGATTAATGTTAATCCGAGCAAGAAAATTTCTAACCATTTTCTCCTGATGCTGCTGGACTCACCTCCATTTTGCCCCTATGTGGGGTGGTTCTTTGACGGGGTTAAGAATGAAAACCGCCGTTCAAAGGGGTTATCAATGGTCACCTGTAGTGTTTATGGGATATGAAACGAGTGCCTCCGTCATCCCAATCCATGTAATCGCTGCGAATAATCCCTACTTCCGTAGGTCCAGATTTTGCTATCCGATTCGCTCCACTCATCTCTCAAGTGTATGTAGGATGTGTTTGGATTAGGCTTTGCCTCTCGTCTTTTGAGAAAAAGTCCTTTTGAAAGTTTTGCACAACTTTTGATCGGAAAAATCTTTTTCTTTTTCTCCAAAAATTTTACCCGTCAAGGGGTTTTTATGATGCACAATGCATGTTCTTATTCATGTTCAGACAACCTCCTGTTTTAAAACATGAATGCCAATGAAGTTTGAACTCTATGTCTTTTCTAGACATTAGATTCTGAAAGCTTTTCTTTTCTTCTCTGTTATTATTATTATTTTTTTTATTCAACATCTTCAATGGATTGGGGAAAGGGATGCTTACCTGTCCCCCGCGGCTGCGGATCCCTGCAAATTGTAAAAGAAGTATATCATTGTATGTTCACGAATTTTCCAAAAATCGAAACGATACATCCTACCCTTAGTCATGTACTCTAACGAGTAGTACATGGGATGTAAAAACCTGTTCGTCTGCAAGGCGGCTCCCCTGTCAAGGATAAACAATAAGTGTCAATTCATATTCCCAAATTCAAGACAAATTGGGACGATACAACTTTACTCTTGATTTTCATCCCGTTCTGATGTTGCGTATCGATATGAACAACATCTATCAAATCCGCCCCTCCATGCTTGGAGTGTTTGTAACATCAATGGTTCATCTGCCCCCAGCTGGGCAGCGTCTGTTCTGCTATTTGAACGCGTGACTCCTTAAGTGATTTATCCATGTTTGTTATCTGAGAAGGAAAAGAAAGAAGACATTATTTCGGTATCCGATTGGAGATCGTTTAGGAACGATACATCGTTTTACCAAATGGGTGGCTTCGCGGCTAGATGCATTTTGCATTGCAGGGATGGATTCCATTATGCTCTGCGAACGATGATCGTTGCTTGGGGAGCTCGCCCCTGAGCTTAAAGATGCTCAAAAGGTAAGGCGGATCCTCGTACGACTAGCTTTAAGCGTAAATGAGAAATGCTCCCATGGGAGCCTTACAATGGGATTGCCAATACATTCATTCAGGCTATTCAACCTCTTTTCTCCGAACATTTTTTTTACAATCGCGCCTTGAATCAAACACCTGATCGACGGCTTTGTATCACTATTGCAAGAGTCCGCCAGCTTCAGACTGATCGAGCCAGAAATTGAGTTCCTCTCCAAGGAAATCGCTCGAATCTCCGAGCCATTGGTGCTCAAGTCGAGTATCACCGACTGCTGGCGATAGATCACTCTCGCCTTGGATGATTTGATTCCTCGAGCTGGAACCTCCCTTGTTGACCGGCAAATATGTAGACATGTCCCATGTAAATGTTGGATTTGCCATGGGAAGAGCACTAGCAACAGGTTGGTACTCAAATTGGGGAGTTCCTATTCGCGGGGATTGTGGCAAATAATCTTGTAGGGTACTGAGACGACTCAAAGGGGGATTCAGCTGATCGACCCGTGGATGAAGGTCTTCATCAAGGAAGTCGCCAGGTTCTTTGAGTTGGGCAGGTATCTGAGTACTGGACGCAATAGGTTGATCGCTAATGGGAAGAACACTGGTGACCGGCTGCTGTTCGAGTGGAGAAGTGTCGCAGTTGTAGGCATACCAGTCGTCTACATTCAGACCGGCCCTTTTCAGCTTTAGTGTTACCTTGCCTTCTTTCAGCAACTTCCTATGGTACCTAAGGCGGTTCCTAACGCTTGTCTTAGCTAGCCCAGGTACATTCATGATCTTGAGTATTTGTTGTGGACGCGCTGCGTCGATCCCTATCCGCCGAACCGCGTCAATAAATTTATCTTCAATTTCAGGCATCCAACGCCGGCTTATCCTTTCACGGTCAGGAACAAGATCTGATTGTCTTGAAAATTGTGCAGGGGGGCGAGACGATGAAGGAGCGTTATCGGTCCCTGAACATGACTCGTCTAAGGATATTTCACCAAGGGCGATAGGACCGTCACGGTTAGGACCAAGAATAGTGTCAAGAGCTTCTTTATACCTTATGTTCTCCACTCGAAGCCTTTCGTTTTCCTCCTTTAGAATGGCAATTTCTTGTTGTCTGTTTCGGGCCCTCAATTTGACTCGCCTATATTCAAACCAAGCTTTAATCTTCTGGGGTTTCAGTCCCACTTTCTGGCTTAGCTTCCCTCTCTGTTCCCTGCTCGGGAGAGGGTTCTCGCTGAAGGCCGCTTCAAGCTCTCGAACCTAATCTGGGGTGTAACGTGAGAAACACCTCTTACCACTGTCGTCACCATCGGGTTTCCGCGCTTTGCTGCCGAAAGGGTAGGATTCCCTGACTTCGGTATCAAGTTGGATCTCATAACCTTCGAGGTCTTCGAATTGGACGATATCTAAGATGTTTGGGCCGATCACTTCTAACAACTGACGGCAGCTCCCAAACATATCGGATCAGGGAGAGGTCGCTCGATATCTTTTTTTACTTATTCTGGGTTTTGTAATTCTCTGGTATGCTTACTCTCTCCAAACTTTCTTTTGAGTGATTCTACCTGCCCAGGGAACGTTCTCTAAATATGGACGAAGATCATCAAGTGAACGTCTCTCCCAAGATTCCGTGTTTCCTGCTTTGTCGTCATCTTTTCTCTTTTCAACACGGAAAGACGCCGAATCGATTTCATTTCTCGATGTCTACGTCTGTCTCCCACTTCGTTTTCAAGAAAGCGTAACTACGCGCGTCTCCCGCTCAGACTTAATATGATGAAACCGACGATTTTTTTTTTATTTTATTTTATATTTTTTTTATTTACAACTTTTGTCCGACAGGCCTGAAATCGCGGATCAAGGCGGGCGTCGTGATTCACGGGAGGAGCGGCCTCTGCTTTACTTGATTACCCCGGCTCCACAAGCATTATTGCTGTAACTTTTCTCCATCTTTGAGCTACTATGAAACGGGGAGAAGGTTAGTGCTCTCCTTTGCCCAGCTTTCACTTTCATTCATTCCATCGCACTCGTCTTCCCCTCCATCTTCCAACGAGAAATGGCTTCATCTTCTGCTTCTTCCTCTGACTCTTCCCATGCTTGCGTCTTTTCAATCGCAGTCCCGGCCCGATGGGAAAAACTCTATAATCTCTTGGGTCGGGGTTATGCTTACATAGCCGATCATCTGGAGATCGAGGCTGAAATCCGCGTTCTATTCGAGGCCACAGACGCCACTTCCATCGAGGGTACTGAGTTGGAGAAGGAGTATAAAACCTTCCCAGCCCTCTTTGCAAACTTTCTAGAGGCTTACCGTGTTGCTCACCGGGAAGTTCTCGTGGCTCGTGTCTTACGAGCCCGTTATGAGGATCGATCTGATCATTTGGTGCTGACCAACTATCTGGTTGATAGTTACAGAAAGGCCGTCGAGTTTGCTAATAAGCGGGTCGCGACGTTGCTTCGCGAGAGGAGAAATCTGGTGGATCAATTGGCCATATCCCTGACCACCGGCGAGCATGACCGCCGCAATGTCCTGTTGAGGCTTCAAAGCGACTGGCAGGAAGAACGGCTCGATAAGATAACCGCGGACATAGCTCGCGGGAATGGACTGGTTCGGGACCTGGAAATAGTCACCGAAGAACACGAGGCCAAGGTCGCCGAAGTTAAGGGAGAATGCAGAAGTCTTCTCCTCAGGCTTGCCGACCATGACATGCGGAGTTGGGAGTATAAGCAGAGCATTAATAACATGGAGGGTCAGTTGGGATCCTTTGTGTCGTTAATTAGGGCTCACTTTGGCTTTACTTTTCCACCCCGAATTGTATGACCTGCTTCTGAAAAACCTCCGCTGAGCAAAATAAATGAAAGTTCTCGTGTGTGTGTTTTAACTTCTGCATGGTTCCTTTCTTCGAGCATTCGAACATCTTCAACTTGGGTGAGCTGAACCATAATATCAATAAGTTGAGCAAATATGTCCTGATTTTCTAACTTGCTCATGATCAGATGAAAGAATAGCCTCAGACTTATCTAGGAAAAGATTTCTCTCTATTACCTATTTTTTTTACCTGCAAATAAAAAGACAGAATCAGAAGGAATAATTTGAAAAAGAAAGCAAAAACCCCTTTCAATCCTATGCTTGCCCATGATTAATAAGGACAAGAACTTTTACAAGGGTTTTGATCTTACGCGAAAAGTTTTTATCAATATTCCTCGAAAGAAAGCATACTATTGAAAGGAATGTAATTCACAATAATCGCCTTTGATCAATTTCGAGGGGAACGAATTATTCAAAAGCGCAAGGCATAATGACGTGTTTTGAATTTAATTGAAGATACGGCGTCCAAATCAAGGCCGTTTTGTTAAGAACGAGAGCAATTTGGACATCTATCTCGTCATTAATTTCGAAACAACGCCGATACTCTTGATCAATTATCGTAGATTACCAGTGACGTATGACATGCATGGACCAATTCAAGTGTATAATTCCTTCTAGTGAAATTGGGGTTGGATTACCCTATATGACCAAAAGGGTCGTGCAAGATTTCCAATTTTAATTTCCTCTAAAGGAATTATAAACTTGACTTGGGAGTATTCGGATGATTAGAAAAAATGCCACTATCACATTCCAATGACACGTTAAAAGAAATACAACCAAGTTCCATCTGAATGTATACACCAATAGATCCCTAATACAATCGCTCTAAGGGGTGAGATAGAGAAAACCTCAGTAAAAATAAACCCTATACAAGAGGACTAGTAATGGAAAATGAAATAAAGGAATGTGGTCCTAACGTTTAAGGATGCCCCAGTTTTGATCTGTGCCTTCAGGATCACTTGCCCCAACTCGTCATCTTCATTGGACGATATCTCAATAATGTCCATAGTAGGCTCCTTTGTTGCTCACTCGGTGCTTGTCATGGGATATCATCCTCTTCGTCTTCTATCAAGGACGTTTGGGAAAAACACACACATCTATCCTTGAAATGGCATTTAATCTAATCACCAGAATGCAATGAATGAAATGCCTATATTTATATGACTGTAATAGATCTGAGGGATAGAGAGTCTTACCAACCAAACTCGTCGACTTATGTGCGGTTTTAGGTGTACCAACCGCCCAAAGACATGCGCATGAGACAAGTGATGGTGAACTTCTAAAAATCAGAGGGTTTGGCATCTAAGGTTAAGGTTCCCACTTCGAGTTCTAGAAAGAGCCGATTCCATTGCACAGCTATCGTTGCATTGGGACTCGATCCATAGTTCGAAGCGAGCGGAATTGAAAAGTGGATTACCCCGCGTTTTTCCTCACGGAGATTCCATTCTCAATTCCTTCTATTGTGTTCCTAAAGGCGGCGTCCGGGGTTTTAGGCGCGGTTGTGTGTGTCCACGTGTTGTGATCATCATAATGCAATTCATGCACAGCAGTTTATCAATCAGCGCTTCAAATCATCCACACAGCATACATTCCTACGCCAACCTGCATAAGACAATGTTAATCACAGACTACCCCCCTTATTTCTCCAATCTGCAAAAACATATAACACCTATCGTAAGCGGACTTACCTCACCTTCAATAGCGCCTGCAAGGTTAGAAAAATCACTCAGCGTTTTAATTACGGCCTAAGTCCACTTGAGGTCTAGAACCATAGGTTCTAGAACAAACGTCCCCAGCGGAGTCGCCAGCTGTCGCGACCCGTCCGGAAGCGGACGCGGCTAATGGATTACCGATCGCGGGCCCTTGGATCGGCACGGGCCCTCCCAGGCCCATACCAAATCGCGGCGGGAGTATTTTTCAGAAGGATTCGACGATAAGAGTCGATCGCTTTCGACCTTCAGTGTGGTCGTGGTAGCATGTGCAACTTGTGCATGCATTCGGAGTCGCCACCGGTCTTTCTTGGAGGGTAGGTCGGAAACCTTATTGACCGATTGGGAGAGATCGATCAATTCTGCGGAACCAGAGATTTTGGGTTCGGGGACTTGGTTACGCTGGTGTCATTACCAACGCCCTTTCGGTACCTAACGCGAGTGATTTTCCTAGCTAAGAATTCATGCAGGCGCAATATTGGGTGGGGTAGGTTTGATTCAGGGTTTCATGTAGATTGGAAGACTATTCATATCAATTACAATCAATTTAAAAGAAAGCACAATCAAATACGTAAATAAATCACATCAACATACATCGGTTCATGTCAATGGCTTCCTAGCATAGCCATAAGGGGTTAGGGAATGTGTGATTTCAGACCAGGGGTAAAATGGGAAGATTTGGGGACGACTAGCTCGAATGGCAAAATCATCAATTTTTTTGAAGATTTGGATACCGAATTACCCAAAATTTTCCATGGCCAGTTGATTGTGGCCATTTCCCATTTTTGAGAATTTTTTGGAATTTCTTGATTTTTTTTTTAATATTTTCTGAAAATATTTTCCTTGACAACATACCACACTTAACCAAATAAACAAGCTAACTACCAGATTGAGACAAATACATGCAAATCAAGTCTATAATGGCGATATTTTAGAAAAATAATTCTGATATACGGGTCGGGTACGTAAAATATACCTGATTGGACACCGGTCTTCAATTGCTCAGCCCCAGCATACGACCGTCTCCATGCGCGTCATAGTCAAATACTCGAGTTAAGATGGACGGTGATCTTCGGAAAAATCCTTCGACGCGACCTTTGAATACGGTGGACCATGAGCCCGAAACTCAGGCAATGGCCCAATCTCTTTGGCCCACAGGCCGAAGCTCTCGGCCAGCTTGGCCTACGAACCTGGCACATGGACCCAGATACTCGGCCCACCTCTCAGGCCATGGCCCAGGTCGCTGGCCCACGGACCCGGCCCAGAGTAAGACACGGGGAATACATAAGCTTCCTAAGACAGCCCTTTATAGCTCCATAACCGTGGCTTCCAACTATCAGGATTGAGGCATGGCTTTTTCAACAGCATCGCAAAGAACATTCCTCGCATCGCCTTCCACCACTTCAACTGTCACAGAACCGATCTACTCATGCAAAGTTCCTTGGCTTTCTCCATATCTCTCGCGACGCTCCTCTTCAAATCAACTTCCACGACCGGAAATACTTCAGCAGCTCTGGATCTAACGAGACCGGCGGCCGAGGAAGCGGAGGATTCGTGTGGACGACGATGAGCTTGAACGGAGGATCGGGCCTCGAGGGAGCGAAGAAGTGGTCGACGTCCACTCGAGCGCATGGACGCCGTAGTCGCTCTCGTCGACTTCGACCACCATCACTTGCTTCTCGGATGCCGACGCCGCCATGAGAGCTTCACCTTCGATCGGCGATGGGATCATGCTCGCCACTAACAGGGACGCAAGCAGACGGCATGAGCGATCTCCTCTGGTCACGCGAATGGTGGTGTGCAACGGTGGAGTCGCGGTCCCGGGCCGCCATGCACCGACCAATACCATCCTCGCCGACGCATCGCGCACTATATGGAGCAATCTTCTGGAATCGGAGCCGAGGAGAAGCGGGGGGGCGATAGCCGAGAGGTGAGATGGGAGATCAAAAACCCGCCGGGGGCTCACGCCACATCCCTCTCTATTTGGAGAGATGGGAAGGAGATCCGGTTCGGTCGCTCTCCCGAGGGAGCGTGTGTGCAGAATAAAAAAAGATCCCAAAACGAGGCCCTGACCCAACTTTTTGTCTTTCCAGTATCCTTGCCTTCACAACTCGGGTGGTCCATCTTCAGGAAACTCCCCTGCTTTTGATGAGTCATTCCTCCTCGCTGTATCCAATACCTAAAGGTGCTTCCTTTCACTCAAAACCAAAAAGCAGCCAAGGCGAGGACGAGATCGGGAGTCTGCGTAGCTTTTGACCTTTAACACCGACGGAAAACCTGGGGTAGGAACCATAATGCATTCCTTTGCTTTTGAGAGACTCTTCAACACGCCGTCGCTCTGTCCTGGCGATTTCCTCCAGCTTTGCACCGCCTGAAGGTGTCTCCGACAGCAATGGAGGACTCTCGACAGGCTTATCAGCATCTGCATATGCTACTTCCAGTGCTCCAGCTCCAAAGAGACCAGCTAAGACGGCTGGTAATAGAAATTGTGTTCCGTGAACATCACGAAGCGAGTTAGGCTCCCAGATCTTATCCGTATTGAGATTAACAAGTTGCTGTAGTGCCCGTGGAGCGAGGTCGCGTGATCGAGACTGAGACGATGACGCCAGGGCTCTGGAGGAGAGCATCGAGCGGCACGAACGAGCTGAGCACAGCAACTTCCTGGGAACCGACATGGTCTCTTACTCGCTGAGTCTCCGCCGGAGAAAATTTTAGCCGGTGGAAGAGAAGCGGGGGGAGAGAGAGAGAGAAAAAGGTGAGGGAATCTGTGAGCGGGAAAGAGAAAGAGTTAGAAAAATAATAAGCAACAATAAAAAGGCAAAGACAACATTATTTGGTCAAAAATCCCTTTTCTTTTCTTTTTTTTAGATGATTATATATATATATATTTAACTTTTTATGGATTTTCTATAAATTTAACATAAATAAGTAAATAAAATAAAATGAAATAGAATAATAATAATAATAATAAAATGATCAATATTTTGGTGTCAACAGATGACGATTTGGAATAGGTGATCCTGAAGTCACGTCTCAAAGATCGAAACTGGGGCATCTCTAAGTATTAAGATCACATTCCTTTGTTTTAATTTTCATTTCTAGCCTTCTTGTATAGGATTTATTTTGCTGAGATCCTCTCTATCTGATCCCTTAGATTGATTGTATTAGGGATCTATTTGTGTTTATATACATTCAGATTGAAATTTGTTGTATTTCTATTGACTTGTCATTGGAATGTGATAGTGGCATTTCTTCTAATCACTCGAATACTCCAAAATCAATTTTATAATTCCTTTGGATGAAATTGAAATTGGA
Organism: Rhodomyrtus psidioides; assembly: GCA_021437785.1. NCBI lineage: Eukaryota > Viridiplantae > Streptophyta > Magnoliopsida > Myrtales > Myrtaceae > Rhodomyrtus > Rhodomyrtus psidioides. Next base: position 3,404,573 of record JAILYB010000062.1, on the reverse strand, counting down.
AGTCTTATACAACCTTTTGGCCGTATAGGGCAATACAATCCCAATTTCGCCAGAAGGAACTATAAACTTGAATTGGTTCATGCATGTTTTGCATCATTGGTAATCCACAATAATTGATCAAGAGTATTCGTGTTTTTCAAATTTAATGAAAAGATAGATATCCAAATTACTCTCGTTCTTAGCAAACGGCTTTAATTTGGATACCGTATCTTCAATTGAATTTAAAACACATCGTAATTGTGTACTTTTGAACATTCCATTGATTTTCTTGGAATTGATCAAAGGCGATTATCGTGAATTACATTCCTTTCAATGATATGCTTTCCTTTGAGGAATATTGATAAAAGCTTTTGCACAAGGCCAAAACCCTTGTAAATGCTCTTATCCCTATTAATCACAAGTAAGCATAAAATTGAAAGGATTTATGCTTTATTTTTCAAATTCTTTCTTTTGATTCTGCCTTTTCATTTGAAACAGGTTAAAAACAAGTAGAGAAGAGAAGTCTTTTTGTGGATAATCGCGGTGGGAGGTTCCTTTATCCGATCATAAGCAAGATTAAAAAATCAAGATGTACAGGCTCGAATCATCAATGTCAAAGCGCAGCTTGCCTAGGTTGAGAGTGGTCAGGTGTTCGAGAAAGTCAGCCATACAGAAGTTGAGACACACACATTAGAGCTTTCATTCATTTCGCTCAATCGAGGGACCTTAAAAGCAGATCATACAAATCATCGGGGTGGAAACATAAAACCGCAATGAGCCCTAATTAGCATCACAAAGGAACCAAGTTGGCCCTCCATATTATTGATGCTTTGCTTATACTCACCACCTCGAGACTCGAGATCTGCAAGCTTAAGAAGAAGGCGTTTACATTCCCCTTTAAGCTCGGCAACCTTGGTCCCGTGATCTTCGGCGGCTATTTCCAGGTCCCGAACTAGTCCTCTCCCATGGGCTATATCCGCGGTAATGCTGTCAAGCCTTTCTTCCTGCCACTCACATTGAAACTTCAACACGACATTACGACGGTCGTGCTCATAGGTGGTCAGGGATAAGACCAAGCGCTCCACCAAATTTCCCCTCTCGCGAAGCAACATCGAGACTCGCTTGTTGGCGAACTCAACAGCCTTTCTGTGACTATCGGCCACAAGGTTGGCCAACACCAAGCAGTTGGACCGATCCTCATAGCGAGCTCGCAAAACGTGAGCCACGGTAGCTTTTCGATGAGCGACACGGTAAGTCTCTAAAAAGTTTATAAAGAGGGTTGGGAAGATTCTATATTCCCTCTCTAAATTAGTGCCCTCGATGGAGGTGGTGTCTATTTCCACGAGCAAAATGCGGATTTCATCTTCAGTTTCTGGGTGATCGGCTATATGAGCATAGCCTCGACCGAGGAGGTTATAGAGTTTTTCCCACTGGGCCAAAATTTCGGCCGAGAAAGCGCGAATAGGAGAGGAGGTCATTTTCGTTGGAGTGAGGGAGAAGAAGATGAGTGTGGTAGAGTGATTAAAATAAGAAAAGGCAATTATGTAAGAGTGTTAATCTTCTCTGCATTAACTCCTCATTTTATAGCAACTCGAGAATGAAGAAAGGCACAGCAATAATGCTCGTGGAGCCAAGTTAATTGGGTAAAGCAGTGGTGGCTCTTTCGGTGAACCATCAGATCTGTCCCAGTCCGCGATTTCAGGCTTGATAAACCTAAAAAAGTTGTAAAAAGATATGTCGGTGTCACCATATTAAAATTGAGCGGGAGTTAAGCGCAACTATCGAAAAAAGTTGCGAAAGGATTTGGCGGTCTCATCATATTAAAAAACTGAGCAGGAGGCGAGCGTAGTTCCACCTTTTTGAAAATAAGTGGGAGACAGACATGGATATCGAGAAAAGGAAATCGATTTGGTGTCCCTCCACGTTGAAAAGAAGAAAGAAGACGACAAAGCGGGAAATACGAAATCTTGGGAGCAACGCTTGCCTGATGATCTTCATCCATGTTTAAAGAACGTTTCATGGGCATACAGAACCACTCAAAAGAAAATTTAGAGAGAGTGAGCATACATGAGAGAGTAGAGAACCTTGAGTGAGCAAAAATTGATCGAACATTTTTCGATCCAACATGTTTGAGGGTTACCATCTGTTGCTAGAGGCGACTGATCCAAAAATCTCAGAAAATGAACTACTGAGAGATCTCGAAGATTCCAGGATGGCGTCTGGTACCAGAACCACAGAACCCAACCCTTTCGGCAACGAAGTTCAGGATCTCAGCAGCGACGACAACAGCAGCAGCGATGGTCAATCCCGGAAAAGGAAACGTCGCCAGTGCCACACTCAGAATGAAATCCAAGAGCTTGAAGCTTTCTTTAGTGAATGCCCTCTCCCGAACATGAAACAAAGAAATGAATTGGGCCAGAAGCTAGGGATGAAACCTTTGAGGGTCAAGTTTTGGTTTCAAAATAAGCGAGCCAAATTGAGGGCTCAACACAGACGTCAAGAACTTGCGATTCTAAAGGAGGAAAACGAAAAGCTTCGAGCGGAGAACATGAGGTATAAGAAAGCTCCTAGCACTATCGCTTGCCTTAATTGCGGTGGCCCTATCATTCTCGGCGAAATGTTCCTTGATAAGCCTTATATGAGGATTGAAAATGCTCATTCACCACCCCACTCCCTCGAACCATCTTCGATACAATCGGATTTTGTTGGAGATATGCATGAACAAATCAATTCTACGAAGTCAATATCGATGCCTTCTAAAGGATGTGATATGCGTCACCATGATTGGAGTTTCCTTAACGATGAGCTTACTATCACGACCGACCAATCCAAAGCTGATGAATTCCCTCCACAACAATTTCCGGCTCGATCAAATTCTACTGGAAATAGGCCAGAGAGCAATAGCCAAGTTGTCAACACTGTTCCGGGTCGCAAGAAGACGAGGGTCAATTGGTCCCCCGAGCTTCATCTCAAGTTCCTTAGTGCGGTTCAGCAACTAGGGATCAACTCAGCATATCCAACGCGCATACTTGAGATCATGAACATACCAGGACTCACTAAAGATGGAGTCGCGAGTCACCTCAAGAGCTACAGAAGGGCGCTAAGACAACGCCACACAGCACTGAACCTGAAAGAACTCAACTTGTGCCTAAACACTAGGCATGGCTATAACTACAATGCCCCTGAAGTAAGAAATATCCTGCCGAATCTAGGCACCGACCAAGCTGGTAGCAGCACCATTGACTACTTGGGCGCTAATCAAAATATTCCCTCGAATCATCTCAGCACCCCTCAAGAGTATATGCCACAAGTGCAGCAGGTACGAACTCCTTGGTTTGAGCAGCAACTTTTCGCTAGTGCTCTTCCTATCCCCGATCAACATATTGCGCCTAGTGTTCAAAGATCTGCCCGGCTTGGGCATATGATTTCGGAAGATCAAGCGGGCGGATGCTTTGAGGATTTTTGTTTCTCCCATTCCCAAATGGAAGGTGCTTTTGATAGTGAACCGATCAATCATCCTCTTATAATCTCGAGCAACGACGAAGGTTCTAGCTCGAAGAATCAGATCGCTCACAACAGAAACATGAATCCTTCAACGCCAAGCGATGATGGTCAACCCGAATATCAGTTGCTCGAAGAATCAAAAGATTTCCTTGATGAGGAGCTCCATATCTGGATCGATCAGTTTAAAACTGATGGACTTATGAAGTTATGATCCAAAATGACGATTATATGTCTGATTCATGGTGTAGCTGGCTGATCACCGAGAATCCTCAAGGGAACTAGGCACATGTGAATGGATGTATCATTAATCTTTCTGTCATAAAGTCTTCCATGCAAGATAATCTTCCTTAATGCCTAGAGTTAATCTGGGGCAGCGATCAGTACTACCTGCGAGCATCATCATGCTTGAGTACGACAATCCCTTGTTAGATTAGAGTCGAGGCGAATCAATTGAACGCCACGAAGAAAAACATTTAAAGGCTTCACATAGGAAAATGCGAGCAAAAGCCCGAGCGAGCTCAAAGACGGTTAGCTCTGTATCGTTCTAAGGGACCTTTAGTCGTTATGAACTCTAAATTGAGCTTGTTTCATTCTCGATGGGGGTCGCTAACTGCTTCAAGAATTTTATAACAAAAAACGAACCAGTTAGGGACGCCAATAGTGCTGTGTCCTGGTAGTCAGTGAACTGGAAGTGGTACGAAACTTGAGGAGTTCGATCTCAGGATTGAAAAATCATTTTATCAGTTTGTCTATCACCCGATGAAGTTCAAAGAGATTCGACGCAGATGACTATAGAACTTGGGGCAATTCAAAAATCATCGATTCATTTTCATCAAGCGGCGAAGTTGGTATTGTAAAATGTGAAGCATGCAAATGACAAATCCGAAGCAGAAGGAGATGAATCATGATTCGCTTATCCAAGGTCGGGATTTCAACCTTCGACTAAAGCCAAATCTAGGATGAGTTTTTGATCTTGCCCACTCGACAAAACCCATCTCCACTGAAAATGGGGGCAAACCATTCCTACATCTGGAAAGCATGTCGAAGCCGAAGACATCAAATTCATCGTTTGATCCGTGGGGCAAGTCCCCGAAGCGATATTTATCATCCGCAGAGCGTAATGGAATCCATCCTTTCAATGTGATGAACAGAGATGAGGCACCCAAGAAGCCATGCATTCAAATAACAAAACAGTGCATGAAACACGCCCAAAAAGATGAATGAATCTCCTCCGACGTAAATCCTCGAGGTGGATTCGTTGCCCAACCAGACGAAGAAATCATGGCCACAAGCTTAAGGGCCGGCTTCTACAATCCGCACATTGGCATGCAGAATGGAATTCAAATCAAGAGTAAAGTAGTATCGTCCCAATTTGTTTTGAATTTGGAAACCCAAAATAATGCTTAATATTTATCCTTGGCAGGAGCTCGCCATCAGGGCAGACATGTAAGTTTCATTTTTCTCCAAAAACCAAGAAGTCGAAAGAACTTTAGAACACCCAACAATCTTGTGTTACTATGTGAAGTGCAGATTTTCACAACCCTTGTACACTCGTTGGAGCATATGACCAAGGGTAAGATGTATCGTTCCAATTTTTGTAAAGTTTTAGAATATACAATGACATATCCCTTTTATATCTCCAGGATCTCCAGCCTCGATGGGCAGGTAAGTATCCCTTTTCCCAATTCATTGGAGATTAAAAAATTTCAGAATTAATTCGATTCTCACATCTAAAAAGACATAGAATTCTTACTTTATTGACATTCATGTTTTAAAACATGAGATTGTCTGAACATGAATTACACATGTATGGTGCATCATAAAATCCCTTTGAAGGATAAATCTTGATGAAATGAAATGAATTTTTCCAACAAGAGTCGTTTGAACTGTTCAAAAGGGTATTTTCTCATAAGAGAAGCGAGCCTAATCCAAACACGTCCCATACACACTTGAGAGATGAGGAGATTGGAAATGATAGCGAAACCTTAACCTATGGATATAAGGGTCATTCGCAACGATTACATGGATCGAGATGACAGAGGCATTTATTTCTTCATTCCAAACACTACAGATGCCCATTGAGAACCCCATTGAACGGCGATTTTCATTCTCAACCCTGTCAAGAACCACCCCACATTGGGGCAAATGAAGGTTAGTCCATCAGTATCAGAAAGTAAACGGTTAGAAATTTTCTTGCTCGGACTAACATAAATCTTTGTGTGTTGTTTATATGATAATCCAAGTGTCATAGGATGACGAGAATAATTCATTTCTCTATCCTACACACTGTTATCCTTTGCACAACCAAGTTGAGCCAGCAAATTCATTTCATCAACCTATTGGTGATCATTGCATATTCCAAAGCAAAGGCAACATCACTCTAGGAATGGAAGCGTGCCAAAGTTTAAGTTGCATATCTAGCATGATTGCCGAAAATCCTAGCTCCAAAAGAAAAGAAAAACACGGGATTAAAAAAAGGGGGAAAAGAAAAATCCCTAGACATCAAGAAAAAGCAAAGTGCCTGGTAAAAAGCAAGGCTGATGTCTATTCAAAATATCCCCAGTAAAGTCTAGAGAGACGATGAAAAGACCCTGCAAAGGAGTTAGATCAAGATGACTACTCTCCAAATGATGTCGTGCTCAAATTGCAAACACACAAACAGACGGTCTCTTAATGTAACAAGAGACGCTTTTAAACATCCTTGTGCGCTCTAAAAGAGGAGTGTACACTTCAAGAAATGGAGATGTTCTTCGAATGACATGTGGCAAATTTGCAATGATCACCAATGTCAAACCCTTCACAATTTCTGGGCAAAAAATAAGCCTTTTTCGGTCCCCAATCCTTCCAATGTTACAACCCTGAAGTAGTCTTATCTGACTAAGACACTTGGGTTAATGTATAACTTAGCTCAAAGAAGTACGAGCAAGACTATTTCTTTCTCATTTTGCAGGGTTCTTGACTTGTAAACCCGGAGCAGATAGTGAAAAATTTCGTTCAACGGCCTTGACTCAAAAGTGAGTCCCCCTTGGAAACCGATATCCAAGCCTAACACTACGGTCCCGTGAAAGACCTCCTGATCGGTCGAAATGTATGCGTTGCGAATGATCCTGAAACCCAGACACAGGTCGGTAGGAAATTGAGCACTTTCCCTATTAAAGATCATTATCACAGAGCAGTGAGGAGCCTTCTTGGGTGAGAAATACTCCAATGGATGTTTTGAGCAAACTCTTTTTGAAATTTTCAAATTGTTTGATCTAGAGTTTCCGTGCAAGGAATTTATGATCACATCTGTATATGGCAGGAATGTTTTGGATAACCTCCAACAATCAAAATGCACATTTCATGACTAAAACTTAAGTCGTAGAATTTTGTCAGTTAGATAATTATTGTCTTCCCAAAGATTACTAATATCTTCTTGGCGAGGAAAATTTTTTCAGGTCTAAGCTTTTTGCAGGACTTTTGGCCACCCCAAAGACTGGGTGCGTCATCCTTAGGTGAAGCCTTTTAGTAGGCAAATCTTTTCTAAGACCGATCCACAGAATGATCGAGTCTCCGACTAGCCCCGAAGAGCGGGTACGTCATCCTTTGATTCATATCAATTTGGAATCTCATAAATGGTAGAAACCGCCTGAAGGGTCAACTTAATGGTAGAAACCGCCTGAAGGGTCAATCAACGGTAGAAACCGCCTAAAGGGTCAACACAATGGTAGAAACCGCCTGAAGGGTCAATGTATGGTAGAAACCGCCTGAATGGTCAAAACAATGGTAGAAACCGCCTGAAGGGTCAATGTATGGTAGAAACCGCCTGAAGGGTCAACCAATGGTAGAAACCGCCTGAAGGGTCAACTCAATGGTAGAAACCGCATGAAGGGTCAATGAATGGTAGAAACCGCATGAAGGGTCAAAGGACTGGTAGAGACCGCCTGAAGGATCAACCCAATGGTCCGATCCACCATACGGATCAAAACCTTGATGAATCCCGAACGCGGGAGGAGTCGTTTTCCCTAATAAGCCTTACATTAGGCAAGCCATTTCTAGTTTAGTCCACCACACGGATCAAAACCCTTGGCAAATTCCCAAATGTGGGATGCGTCTTCCTTAGGTTCCTATCAGTTAGGAATCCCATTATGGTTTGACCTACCATACAGGTCAGAGCTTAACATCCCCTGTCGCGACCCGTCCGAAAGCGGACGCGGCTAATGGATTACCGATCGCGGGCCTTCCCCTGCACAAGGGTGCGGATCGCGGGCTTTGGATCGGCGCGGGCCCTCCCAGGCCCATACCAAATCGCGGCGGGAGTATTTTTCAAAGGGATTTGACGATAACAGTCGATCGCTTTCGACCTTAGTGTGGTCGTGGTGGCATGTGCAACTTGTGCATGCATTTGGAGTCGCCACCGGTCTTTCTTGGAGGGTAGACCGGAAACCTTATTGACCGATTGGGAGAGATCGATCAATTCTGCGGAACCAGAGATTTTGGGTTCGGGGACTTGGTTACGTTGATGTCATTACCAACGCCCTTTCGGTACCTAACGCGAGTGATTTTCCCTAACTAGGATTTCATGCAGGCGCAATTTTGGGTGAGGTAAGTCTGACTTTGCACATTAACCAGTTTAACATGCTCACGTAATCATAAAAAAAATAGATGTCAATCACATAAACATCTATCCTACGTGGTGATCATGGAATTATGATTTAATGGGTCTCGAGCCAATGAGACCACATTTAATCATTTTAATATTTTAATAACGGAGAGCCGCTCTTCTCTTCTTCTTGGTTTCTTGAACTCTTCAAGAATCGGGCCCCAAAGAGCTCGCCGACTTAAAAGGCTCCTCCACGTAATCCTCGTAGCATTTACATCAACAATTGACTATGCTAAAAATAAAGATTACATGAAAAATAAAAGGAGTACGCAGCCTCCATTTAATAATTACAACCCCAAATATATAAATAATCACCATACATTCATACATACATCAATCACATTGATTAGGGATTTTTCCATGATCACCACCCTTCCACGTAAGTAATAAATTCACAATTTAAAACTTAGGAAGGCACAATAAAAATTCTACGTTGAATCATATTCAGAATTTTTACGTAAAATAAGATAGCCATAAATTTTCGATTCAAAATTGATTTAGTCTCAATTTTTGCTACGTTGATTAATTTATCATATAAAATAATCAACCTCCATTAGCCATGTAAGACGAACAATTCGTTAATACATATTGGCCATAGTATTGCAAAAATTGCAAAAAATCAATTAAATGCACGAAAACACCTAAGGATCGGCTCTGATACCACTGTTGGGATCCACGTAACACGTAGCGGAAATAAATAACAACCCATACATGTATCTCCAGAGGCGTACTTCGTGCATTTCAATCGAAAAAAATCACAAAGCCTCAAAGGGAGTAAATGGATTACCTCTCGTAGCGTGCTTGAACGGAGGTGTCGGTTCGATGTTCTTCGATCTCAGCCTCCACAAGTGTTAGGCATCTAGTTCGGACGCACCACCAATTGACGAAACGGGGAGACGACTAATAACTCCACAACAATTGTGCTAGCAATATGCGGAATCAATATTCTGAACTTAGTATATTTTGCTCACTCAAGATTATGAGAATATAGAGAGTGTTTGTGTTCTTCTCTCTAAGCTCTCAAAAATTTGCACACTCTACAAAATGTCTCTCCCCTTCCAACCTCAAAACTCTTGCCATCCTTTTATAGCCAAAAATACCTTCCAATAAATTGTATTTAAAAATAGCACTAACAATTATAAATTATATCTAAAAATAGCACTCACAAATAAATGACATTTAAAAATAGCACTAACAATAGCACTCACAATTTATAATACAAAAATGCTATTTAAAAATAGCACTAACAATAGCACTCACAATTTATAATACAAAAATGCTATTTAAAAATAGCACTAACAATTATAAATTCTATCTAATAATAGCACTCACAAATAAATGACATTTAAAAATAGCACTAACAATAGCACTCACAATTTATAATACAAAAATGCTATTTAAAAATAGCACTAACAATAGCACTCACAATTTATAATACAAAAATGCTATTTAAAAATAGCACTAACAATTATAAATTCTATCTAATAATAGCACTCACAATTTATGATAAATAAATGTCATTTAAAAATAGCACTAACAATAGCACTCACAATTTATGATAAATAAATGTCATTTAAAAATAGCACTAACAATAGCACTCACAATTTATAATACAAAAATGCTATTTAAAAATAACACTAACAATAGCACTCACAATACAAAAATGCTAAAAAAAAGGCACTAACAAAGGTGTTAAAAATAATAACCATTATTATTATTACAAGAGTTAAAGAGGTTACCAAACAGTACAAATATACATAACGTATAAATACGTATGACGTATAAATACGTAGAGCATACATATACATCCGTGAAACCGGGGACTAATTGAAAGAAAAATGTGCAATTAAGCCATTTTGGTAAAAATTGATTAAATTGGAGGGCAAATTGACCTAATTGCACTTTAAGACTTTAGAATCCAATGTCATAGCTTATAAAAAGTGAGAATTGAAAACTAAAAGACTCGAAAATGATTTTTTTTAGGCTCGGTTCGGGTTTATGTTTGTGAAGGAACATAGTGACCCGAGCCGAATTTTTGAGATTTAAAGTGATACACTTGAAGAGAAAATTAAAACAAAATTATCAAATATTTTTGGGTATTTTTCTGACCACGAATGGCATTTTTTTGATTTTTTGGGTATTTTTATAATTAAATAAACTCGAAAAATATTAAAAATACCGAAAAATATTTTTTGTTCAAAATTGGTTCCTAAGGTTAAACCAAAGCTTCCAAAGTTGATTTTGTGATTTTATGACCTTTTTTTATATTTTTAATTAATTTTAAAGAATAAAAATCACAATAATAAATGGTAAAAACTCAGGTGTCAACAGCTGCCCCTCTTTGAGAGGAATCTCGTTAGAGGTTTCTCTCAAAGATAAGGTGGCACCTGATTCCTAACCGACTCAACTGGGAAAATGAGAGAAGAAATGTTATGACATCGGATCCTTAAGCCTATTGATAAAAGCTCAAATCAATCCCCGGTTTGCTCTAACCATTTGAACATGGGCCGGAGTGAGAGAGGCTTACCTGAAGCTCACCTGTCGGATGCTGCCGGTTGCGACGACTTTCAAGAAGATGCCTAGGACTCGTCATTCAGAATATCCTAGGGAGATTAAGCTCTGACCTGTATGGTAGGTCATACCATGATGGGATTCCTAACTTGTAGGAACCTAAGGAAGGCGCATCCCACGCTTTGGGATTTGCCAAGGATTTTGATCCGTATGGTGGATCAGACCTTTGTGTTGATCCTTACTGCGATATTTATCAATGAGTTGACCCTTATGGCGGTTTCTACCAATGAATTGACCCTTATGGCGGTTTCTACCATATGTGATCCCTCAGGCGGTTTCTACCTTGGTTTGACCCTTCAGGCGGTTTCTACCTTGAGTTGACCCTTCAGGCGGTTTCTACCTTTGATTTGACCCTTCAGGCGGTTTCTACCTTGTGTTGACCCTTCAGGCGGTATCTACCATGTGTTGACCCTTCAGGCGGTATCTACCTTGTGTTGACCCTTCAGGCGGTATCTACCTTCATTTGACCCTTCAGGCGGTATCTACCTTTGATTTGACCCTTCAGGCGGTTTCTACCTTTGTTTTGACCCTTCAGGCGGTTTCTACCATTGTTTGACCCTTCAGGCGGTATCTACCTTTGTTTTGACCCTTCAGGCGGTTTCTACCATTGTTTGACCCTTCAGGCGGTATCTACCTTTGTTTTTATTTGAAAAGGGGTCTCATGACGAGGGTTCTCCACGTCCGTTGAGATTTCCTTGATATTTTTGAAAAGGGTGTCCTAGGACGAGGGTTCTCCACGTCTGTTGGGACAGTTTGTTGACTTCTTTTGAAAAAGGGTTCTATCCTCACACCTTTTTTTGAAAGATCCCGAAATTTGCCGGGAATTCAGTTTTGAAGCAGAGAAAGATTTTATTTTGACAAAGCTTCATTTGATTCTGTTGAGGCGACATTCTGGGAGCTGTGTTCTCCAGGTATCCTGCAGAAAGTTCAAACCTGAAAGATTTTTCTTCACCCAGAAAACGTTAGTAATCTTTGGGAAGACCACGGCTGTCCATTTGACAAAAACCGTATGACTTAAGTTTTAATCGTGAAATGTGCATTTTGATGCTGGAGGTTATCCAAAGCATTCTTGCAACATGCAAATGTGATCACAAATCCCTTGCACGGAAAATCTGGACCAACAGTTTGAAAATTCCAAAAAGAGTTTGTTCAAAACACCAACTGGAATATTTCTCGACAATGAGGTCTTCTCACCTATTTTGAGATAGTGGTTTTTATAGGGGATGCACTCAATTCCCTACTAACCTGTGCCTAGGTTTTAGGCTCATTCGCAGCGCATACATTTTGATCGGTCGGGAGGTCTTCCACGGGACCGTAATGTTGGGCTTGGATATTGGTCTTCAAGGGGGACTCACTTTTGAGTCAAGGTCATTGAATGAAAGTTTTCACCATCTGCTCCGGGTTTACAAGTCAAGAACCCTGCAAAATGAGAAAGAAATATTCTTGCTCGTACTTCTTCGAGCTAAGCTATATGTTAACCTAAGTGTCTTAGTCAGAGAAGACTGTTTCAGGGTTATGATGTTGGTAGGATTGGGGACCGAAAAAAGGCTTGTTTTTGGCCCAGAATTTATGAGAGGATTGACATTGGTGATCATTGCAAACTTGTCACATGTCTTTTCCATTCTTCATCTTCATTTTTGAGGTGTGCAACCGCTTTTGAGGTGTGCACAAGTCCTTTAGAGAACGTCTCTTGTGGTATTAAGAGATTGACAATTCTGTCCATGTTTTTGCACCACGGCTGACATCATTTGGGGAGCAGTCTTCTTGATCTGACTTCTTTATGGGTTTTTCTCTCTTCCCAACTAGGCTTTATTGGGGATCAATCAAACAGTTTTCACGAGCATCGGCCTTGCTTTTACCAGGCACTTTGCTTTTTCTTGATGCTGGGGATTTTTTCTTTGTTGAAATCCCGCCTTTTCTTTTCCTTTGGAACTACGATGTTCAGAAAATTGTGCTAGATATACAACTTGAATCATAGCACATTTAAACGCCGATATGAGATTTTTCTATAAATCCCATCTCTTGATTTCTTCCGTTCTTGGAGTGATGCAGTTTCCATCTTGAAACATCCCATGATCACCAACAGGGGTTTATGAAATGAATTTGCAGGCTCAACTTGGCTGTGCAAAGGATATGGTGTGTGGGATAGAGAAATGAATGCTTCTCGTCATCCTATGGCACTTGGATTACCATATAAACAACACACAAAGATTAATGTTAGTCCGAGCAAGAAAATTTCTGACCATTTTCTCCTGATGCCGCTGGACTCACCTCCATTTTGCCCCGATGTGGGGTGGTTCTTGACAGGGTTAAGAATGAAAACCGTCGTTCAAAGGGTTTATCAACGGTCACCTGTAGTGTTTGAGGGATATGAAACGAATGCCTCCGTCATCCCAACCCATGTAATCGTTGCGAATAATCCCTACTTCCGTAGGTCCAGATTTTGCTATCTGATCCGCTCCACTTCTCTCCAGTGTGTGTAGGACGTGTTTGGACTAGGCTTTGCCTCTTTTCTTTTGAGAAAACGTCCTTTTAAAAGTCTTGAACTTTTGATTGGAAAAAATCTCTTTCATTTTCTCCAAAAATTTTACCCGTCAAGGGGATTTTATGATGCACCATGCATGTTCTTATTCATGTTCAGATAACCTCCTGTTTTAAGACATGAATGCCAATGAAGTTTGAATTCTATGTCTTTTCTAGACATTAGATTCTGAAAGCTTTTCTTTTTATTTAACACCTTCAATGGATTGGGGAAAATGATACTTACCTGTCCCCCGTGGCCGAAAATCCCTGAAAATGCAGAAGAAACATGTTATTGTATGTTCGTGAATTTTTCAAAAAATTAGAACGATACATCTTACCCTTGGTCGTGTGCCCCTGCGAGTGCACACAGGTTGTGACAATCTGTCCTCCTTGATGGTGAGTCCCTATCAAGGATAAATAACAAGTGTTAACTCATATTCCCAAATTGAAGACAAATTGGGACGATACAACTTTACTCTTGGTTCTCATCCCGTTCTGACGTCGCGTATTGATATGAACCACGTCTATCAAATCCGCTTATCCATGCTTGGAATATTTGCAATATCAATGGTTCAGCTGCCCCCGGTTGGGCAACGTCTGTTTTGTTATTTGAACAGATGGCTCCTTGAGTGATTTATCCACGTTTATCACCTGAGAAGGGAAAGAAATGAGACATTACTTTGGTATGCGATAGAAGATCGTTTAGGAACGATACATCGTTTTACCAAATAGGTGGCTTCGCGGCCAAACGTATTTCGTGTTGAAGGGGTAGATCCCATTATGCTCAGCGGGTGATAATTATGGTTCATGGAACTTGCTCCACGGATTAAGTGATTAATCCACGGCCTTCGGCTTGAAGATGCTCAAAGGGTGATGTTGACACTCACGCGCAATTAGTTCTAGATATTAATGAAAGATGTTCCCGTGGGAACCTTACAGTGCGATCAACAACATATGCAATAGGATTATTCAACCCCTTTTCTCGAAGCATTTTTCATCGAGTAGCCATGCCTTGCATCAGACGTTTGATCACCGGCCTCGCGTCACCACTGCGATGGTCCTCCGGCTCCAAATTGATCGAGCCAAAGATTGAACTCATCGCCAAGGAAATTGCTCGGGTCTTCGAGCCATTGATGTTCAAGTTGGGTATCAACGATTGTTGGGGGCAGATTTCTTTCATTGCCTTCGTTGTGAGGGATTGGAGTTTTTGAGCTGGAACCTTCATCATTGCCCTGTTGGGGTTGAGACATACATTCCTGAAAAGTATTGATCCAAGTGTCCAGCTCCTCATCAAGGAGATCACCTGTTCTTTCTAGCCCTTGGTGCCCAGATTGGGTGTCGTCGACTGCAGGCGAGGGATTCCTCTCTTTGCTCTCGCCGTGAGCAATTTGACCCCTCGAATTGGAACTTCCTCCAATGACCGGCAGGTTCATATGTGCACTCTCTACCAATGCCAGATCCACTTCAAGGACAGCATTAATGACTGATTCGCGCTCAAACTGAGGAATCTCTATGTGCTGGAACTGTGGCATATACTCCTGAGGAGTATTGAGATAGCTCGGCGGAGCATTCTGATTTGGGTTAGAGGAGTCGCTGACACGACTGCTAATCCCGTCATTGCTGAAACACGGTTGGGTGCTCTTGGCCCTCCAATCATCATGGTTGTAACTCTGCCCAGCACTTGAGCTCCAACTGGCTTTATGATGGTTTAACGCTATCCTTCCATCCCTTAGCAATCTCCTATAGTACTTGAGGTGAGACTCAACGTTAATTCTAGAGAGCCCCGGCACATTCATAATCTCGAGTATGCGTAGTGGGCTAGCCGAATCAACTCCCAGCTCTCGAATTGCATCAACAAATTTGGTGTGAAGCTCATAGGTCCAGTAAAACCTTGTTCTCTTATCACCCAAAATATCGTCAATACTTCGGTAGCTATTCTCTACGGGATCTAGTCGTTTCAAAAGTTGTCCAGGGAGGGACTCACCGACTTTGGATTGGCTGGCTGCGACAGCGAGTTCGTCATTAAGAGAATTCCCCCTGTGATGATTCATATCCCATTTCTCAGAGGATGTTGGTGTTGATCCTATGGTGTTGACTTGCTCATGCAGATCTCCGGCGGTATCTGGCTGTGTCGGAAAATGCTGTGGAGAATACGGTAACAGCTGAGCGTTATTCGTCAACAGGGATGGTTCATCGAGGAACACCTCGCCGAGGACAACAAGATTACCACAATTAAGGCAGGTGGCCTTGGTCAGAGCTTCCTTATATCTCGCGCTTTCAGCTTGAAGCTTCTCATTCTCCTCCTTCAGGACCAGTAACTCATGGTCTGCGTATTGCTGTTTCACCCGGGTTCGTTTGTTGGCGAACCAAAACTTGACCTTCGAAAGCTCCAATCCTATCTTTCGGCTCAACTCCATTTTCTGTTGTCTGCTTGGAGTGGGGCATTCATTGAAGAAAGCTTCGAGCTCTCGGATTTGGCCTGGAGTGTGGCGTTGTAGTTGCTTCCTTTTCCGACTCCGGTCATCATTGTATACTCCTTCTTCGTAGCTGAAACCTAGAATTTCATCGCTGGAGGAGTCAGTCTCTATGGCCTTCGGGCAGGATTCAGCTCCAGGATCTTCAAAGTCTCCCAGCAGTTCGTGCTCAGAAATGTCCAGGTCGGGCGTTTCTAGCAGATGGGAATAACTTTTAAACATGATGGATCGGGGTATCTCGGGCTGATCTAGTTCACTCAGCTTTCTCAATTCGCTCTTACGTGTTTGCTCACTCTAGAAATTTTCTCAAGTGATTGTGCGTGTCCTGGAACCGTCCTTCAGGCTGCATATGAAGACCAGCAAGCAAGCGCTCCTCCCGAGATCCTGCAATTACTCATCGTCTGTATTCCCCTTTCTTTTTCCTCGTGATAGGATCACAAACTCACTTGCATTGATTCGATTTCATCGAGTAATGCGCTCGTCCCCTAGTTCAGTCTTCAAAGTGGTGGGTCTACAATCTTTCGGCGCCTTTTATGATTTGCTAGGCCCGAGAACGTGGGGAGCAGCGGTGGACCCGCAATTAATGACTCTGTTTAATTCATTTAGCTCCATGGGAATTAACGCTATGATCTTCTCTCAACCCCTTTTCATCGTTCAAACGAAAGTGGCATTTTCCCTGTGCTTGCTGTTACTCTTCATTTCAGCATCCCGGGCGCTTGGTGAGGAATGAGTTCGTAGCCACTCAAAATTTTAAAGACCGTCTCTGGTTTCAGACTTAATCTAACAAGGGATCATCACAACTGAGCATGACGATGTTCGTCGATAGCGTTGGTTTTCATACATAATTAACTATAGCCATTAAAGAAAAATGTTCCCATAGGAACTTTACAATGGATAAAAAGAGTGATCCACTCGTGAACATGCTCTTCTTCCTATGGGTGTTCGTAGTGACCGACCCATCGTGCCCCGAGCTAGGTGCTAGATCATGGCTGTCCAAGCATGCCAGCTTCCCACTGATTGAACAAGGCATCGAGCCCCTCATCGAAGAAATCGTCTGTCGTGGGTTGACCAGCGGCAGGCAGAGCACCAGCCGACTGTTGCTCGAATGGAGGAGTGCGCACTCGCTGTACTTGTGACACGCGCTCTTGAGAAGTGTTGAAATGGCCTGGGAGGACATTCTGATCAGCTTTCAGTTTGCCGGTGGTCGGGTTGCTAGCTTGATTGATGCTTAGATTTGGCCGGGTATCTCTTGATGCCTGAGCATTACAATGGCGGTCGCCTCTAGCTTTTGGGCTCGAGACGGATTCCTCCCGGTTTGGCTCCGCTCGACGTTGTTTTAATAGCTTTCTGTAGGCAGCAAGGTGATTCCTGACCAGCTCCTTACTAAGCCCCGGTACATTCATGGCCTTAAATATGCGCGTCGGAGTTGCTGAGTCGATCCCCATTTGGTGAACCACGTCTAGGAATCTGGAATGCAGTTCAGGGGGCCAAGCGAACCTCCTCTTATCGTGGCCCAAAATCGCATCGATGGCTTGACGACTGATTAACTCATCTCCAGCAGGACCCGACCCTATCGAAAATTGTTGTGCATGAGGCTGATATGCTTTGAGCTGGTCGGCGGTAACATCCAGCTCCTTGAAACTATAACTCCAATCAAAGCGATGCAAATCCCATCCCCCAGGAGGCATTTGTATCACCTTCGTAGGATCATCCTGCTCATGCGTGACTCCGGCAAAATCTGGTTGAGCAGGAGATGCCCCGAGGGAGTAAGGTGGTAAATGAACGTCTTCAATCATCGCGTGAGGCTTATCGGGGAACATCTTACCGAGGGCGACGAGGTTATCGCAATGAGGGCAAACGGTAATATTGAGAGCTTTTTCATACCTCATGTTTTCCGTTCGCAGCTTTTGGTTTTCTTCCTTTAAAATCTCGACCACCTGACGTTTGCGTTGAGCCCTCGATTTGGATCTCCTATTTTGAAACCAAAACTGGATCCTCGACTGATTAATCCCCAACTCCCGGCTCAATTCAATTCTCCACTTCTTTTTCATGTAATGGCTTTTACTGAAAAGGGTTTCCAGCATTTGGGTTTCCTCCTGAGAGTATTGGTGAGGACGTCTTCTTTTCCCGAGTTGAGCATTGTGGATGTCGTTGTCGTCGTCGCCGTGATCTTGATTTCCGTTGCCAGAAGTGTTGGGCTCCATGGTTTTGGCGTTAGACTTGATCTTGGAATCTTCGAGATCCCTCTGTGGTTCAATTTCTGAGATTTTTGAGTCAGTCGCCTCTAGCAGCTGACAGTAACCTCTTAAATATGTTGGATTGAGAAATGTTTGATTGGTTCTTGCCCACTCAGAGTTCTCCACTCTCTCCTGTATGCTCACTCCCTATAAAGTTTTCTTCGAGTGACTCTGCATGTTCAGGAGACGCTCTTCAAGCATCATTAGGCAAACGTTCCCCCTCAAGACCTTGAATTTCTCGCTTAGCTTTTCAACGTGATGGGACTGCCAAACCCTGTTAGGGCTCTCTTCGATAGTTGCGCTTTCCTCCCACCTAACTCTAATAATGGTGATCCCGACAAATCTTTTACATCTTTTAATTGATGAGCCGGAAATCGCGGACCGAAACGAATCCAATGGTTCTCGTGAGGGGACCTCCTGCTTTACCCCCTAACTGGGCTCCACCAGCATTATTACTGAGACCCTTCATCATCCTCGAGTTGCTATAAAATGAGGAATTAATGTATGGAAGGTTAACGTTCTCGCATAATCAGCTTCTTCCTTCTAATCTCTCTGTTAAACTCGTCTTATTCTCAAGCCAACCCAACGCAAATGGCCTCCTCTCCCGTACGCACTTTTTCAACTGATGTCTTGGCCCAGTGGGAAAAGCTTTATAACCTACTGGGTCGCGGTTACGCGCACATAACCGATCATTCTGCAACCGAGGATGCAATCTGTGTCCTGCTCGAGGACCTTGATACCACTTCTCTCGAAGGTACTACACTGGGGAGGGAATATAGAACTTTCCCGACTCTCTTTGCACACTCCTTAGAGGCCTATCGTGTTGCTAGTCGGGAGGTTCTGGTGGCTCGCGTCTTGCGGGCTCGTTATGAGGATCGATCTGATCATTTGGTGCTGACCAACTATCTGGTTGATAGTTACAAAAAGGCCGTCGAGTTTGCTAATGAGCGGGTCGCGACGTTGCTTCGCGAGAGGAGAAATCTGGTGGATCAATTGGCCATATCCCTGACCACCGGCGAGCATGACCGCCGCAACGTCCTGTTGAGGCTTCAGAGCGACTGGCAGGAAGAACGGCTCGACAAGATAACCGAGGACATAGCTCGCGGGAATGGACTGGTTCGGGACCTGGAAGTAGTCACCGAAGAACACGAGGCCAAGGTCGCCGAAGTTAAGGGAGAATGCAGAAGTCTTCTCCTCAGGCTTGCCGACCACAACATGCGGAGCTGGGAGTATGAGCAGAGCATTAACAACATGGAGGGTCAGTTGGGCTCCTTTGTGTCGTTAATTAGGGCTCACTTTGGCTTTACTTTTCCACCCCGAATTGTATGACCTGCTTCTGAAAACCCTCCGCTGAGCAAAATAAATGAAAGTTCTCGTGTGTGTTTTAACTTCTGCATGGTTCCTTTCTTCGAGCGTTCGAACATCTTCAACTTAGGTGAGCCGAACCATAATATCAATAAGTCGAGCAAATATGGATTTTATAACTCGCTCATGATCAGATGAAAGAATAGCCTCAGACTTATCCAGGAAAATATTTCTCTCTATTACCTATTTTTTACCTGCAAATAGAAAGACAGAATCAGAAGGAATAATCTGAAAAAGAAAGCATAGACCCCTTTCAATCTTATGCTTGCTCGTGATTAATAAGGACAAGAACTTTTACAAGGGTTTTAATCTTGCGTGAAAAGTTTTTATCAATATTCCTCGAAAGAAAGCATACTATTGAAAGGAATGTAATTCACAATAATCGCCTTTGATCAATTTCGAGAGGAACGAATTACTCAAAAGTGCGAGGCATAATAACGTGTTTTAAATTTAATTGAAGATACGGCATCCAAATCAAGGCCGTTTTGTTAAGAACGAGAGTAATTTGGACATCTATCTCGTCATTAAATTCAAAACAACATCGATATTCTCGATCAATTATCGTGGATTACCAGCGACGTAAAACATGCACGAAACAATTCAAGTGTATAATTCCTTCTAGAGAAATTGAGATTGGACTACTCTATACGACCAAAAGGTCGTGTAAGACTTCCAATTTTAATTTCCTCTAAAGGAATTATAAACTTGACTTGGGAGTATTCGGATGATTAGAGAAAATGCCACTATCACATTCCCATGACCCGTCAAAAGAAATACAACCAAGTTCCATCTGAATGTATACACCAATAGATCCCTAATACAATCACTCTAAGGGGTGGGATAGAAAAAGCCTCGATAAAAATAAACCCTATACAAGAGGACTAGTAATGGAAAATGACATAAAGGAATGTGATCCTAACGTTTAAGGATGCCCCAGTTTTGATCTGTGCCTTCAGGATCACTTGCCCCAACTCGTCATCTTCATTGGATGATACCTCAATAATGTCCATAGTATGCTCCTTATCGCACACTCGGTGTTCGTCGTGGGATATCACCCTCCTCGTCTTCTATCAAGGACGTTAGGGACAAACGCACATATCTATCCTCGAAATGGCATTTAATCTAATCACCAGAATGCAATAAATGAAATGCCTATATTTATATGAACAGTGATAGATTTGGGGGGATAGAGAGTCTTACCAACCCAACTCGTCGACTTGTGTGCGGTTTTAGGTGTACCAACCGCCCAAAGACATGCGCATGAAACAAGTGATAGTAAACTTCTAAAAATCAGAGGGTTTGACACCTAAGGTTAAGGTTCCCACCTCGAGTTCTAGAAAGAGCCGATTCCATTGCACAGCTATCGTTGCATTGGGACTCGATCCATAGTTCGAAGTGAGCGGAATTGAAAAGTGGATTACCCCATGTTTTTCCTCATGGAGATTCCATTTTCAGTTCCTTCTATTGTTTTCCTATAGGGGCGCCCGGGGTTTTAGGCGCGGTTGTGTGTGTTTATGTGTCGTGAACACCACAATGCAAGTCATGCACAACAGTTTATCAATCAGCGCTTCAAATCATCCACAAAACATACATTCCTACGCCAACCTGCATAAGACAATGTTAATCACGGACTACACCCCTTATTTCTCCAATCTGCAAAAACATATAACACCTATCATGAGCGGACTTACCTCACCTTCAAGAGCGCCTGCAGGGTTAGAAACGTCACTCAGCGTTTTAATTACGGCCTAAGTCCACTTGGGGTCTAAAACCATAGGTTTTAGAACAAAGTTCCCCAGCGGAGTCGCCAGCTGTCGCGACCCGTCCGAAAGCGGACGCGGCTAATGGATTACCGATCGCGGGCCTTCCCCTGCACAAGGGTGCGGATCGCGGGCTTTGGATCGGCGCGGGCCCTCCCAGGCCCATACCAAATCGCGACGGGAGTATTTTTCAAAGGGATTTGACGATAACAGTCGATCGCTTTCGACCTTAGTGTGGTCGTGGTGGCATGTGCAACTTGTGCATGCATTTGGAGTCGCCACCGGTCTTTCTTGGAGGGTAGACCGGAAACCTTATTGACCGATTGGGAGAGATCGATCAATTCTGCGGAACCAGAGATTTTGGGTTCGGGGACTTGGTTACGTTGATGTCATTACCAACGCCCTTTCGGTACCTAACGCGAGTGATTTTCCCTAACTAGGATTTCATGCAGGCGCAATTTTGGGTGAGGTAAGTCTGACTTTGCACATTAACCAGTTTAACATGCTCACGTATGTCGCGACCCTCTTGAGGTTGTCGGGCTCTCGAGGGCTAATGGGCCGTCCTGTCTGGTCGGACGCGGGCCTCTCCCAAGGCCCATTACCCAAATCGCAACGGAGGTATGCGTGATCGACTTTCAGTGTGGTCTAGTGACATGTGCTAAGTGTGCATGCCATGGAGTCGCCACCAATCATTTTTTTAGAGTATGATTGGACCACCCAATCGAATAGTTGGGAGTTTCTATTCAATTCTGCGAGAACCAGAGAAATGGTTTCGGGGACTTAGTTACACCAACTGTCAGAGTTGACGCCCTTTCGGTACCTAAGTTGACTGAATTTTCTAGCCTGAGATTCATGCGGATGAGTAAGGTATGAACCCTAAATCTAGAAATTCATGTAGATAAGAGTGATTATCCTAGCAATCACAATCAGTAATAAAATGCCCAACTCAAGGAATCTAGATATGCAAATAAATCACATGGCATTTCTAGTAAGGTCCTATTTATCAATCACAGCTCAAGAATGATTTAGCTGTCCTAGTCATTCTACACACGATCTAACCTAATAAAAGCATTAGAAAGCATCGAAGGAGTTCGAGAGTACTCACATGGGGTTCGCCGTGCCCTGGTTTGGTCTTGGACGAGCTATCGAGCTCATGCCGACCCGATTATATTTGGGGATCCACTTGGCGTTTTACACCATGAAATCATGTGAAATAAAAACGAAAATATTCAGCAAGGGGCATTTATTGTAGATGGTGGTCAATCTAATTGGACGTCAAGACTAAAAAAGATGTAGAAATTTACAAATTAAAATACTCGAATGACATTTTTTTGCCAAATTCAACTCTATGCGTCGTGAAGAAACACATGCAATTGAACTTGAATTTTGACTATTTATGAGTTCAAAATGTAAAAGAAATTAAAATAAAAATATTGACTATTTTTCTATATTTTTACGACATCGAACGCTATTTTTCTTCATTTTTCATGTATTTTTCTATTTTTGGAAAATATTAAAAAATATTTAAAAATATGAAAAATTATTTTTTTATCAAAAATGGTTCCTTTAGCTTGGTCAAGGCTACCAAAGATGATTTTTTTATTTTTTTAACTTTTTATAGATTTTTTATGAATTTTTTAAAAATAAACTATGAAAGACTGATCAAAAATCAGGTGTCAACAGCTGCCCCTCTTTGAGAGGAATTTCGTCAGAGATTTCTCTCAAAGACAAGGTGACACCTGTGTTCCGATCAACTCGACTAGGAAAAGAAAAGAAATCATGACATCCAATTTTCATGCCCATCAATGTGTGCTTTTCCTTAAAAAGAGATGTGCTCATTCAATTCCCTGATATGATGTAAGAAAGTTAAGGAGTAGATAGACTTCCCTGCCCCTTACCTGCCGAATGCTTGCGGCATTTGCTGTGTCGATGGGTTCAAGTAGATTCCTAAGAACTTGTCATCGGAGTGTCCTGGGGATGTTAAGCTCTGACCTGTATGGTAGGTCAAACCATAATGGGATTCCTAACTGATAGGAACCTAAGGAAGACGCATCCCACATTTGGGAATTTGCCAAGGGTTTTGATCCGTGTGGTGGACTAAACTAGAAATGGCTTGCCTAATGTAAGGCTTATTAGGGAAAACGACTCCTCCCGCGTTCGGGATTCATCAAGGTTTTGATCCGTATGGTGGATCGGACCATTGGGTTGATCCTTCAGGCGGTCTCTAGCAGTCCTTTGACCCTTCAGGCGGTTTCTACCATTCATTGACCCTTCATGCGGTTTCTACCATTGAGTTGACCCTTCAGGCGGTTTCTACCATTGGTTGACCCTTCAGGCGGTTTCTACCATACATTGACCCTTCAGGCGGTTTCTACCATTGTTTTGACCCTTCAGGCGGTTTCTACCATACATTGACCCTTCAGGCGGTTTCTACCATTGATTGACCCTTCAGGCGGTTTCTACCATTGAGTTGACCCTTCAGGCGGTTTCTACCATTTATGAGATTCCAAATTGATATGAATCAAAGGATGACGTACCCGCTCTTCGGGGCTAGTCGGAGACTCGATCATTCTGTGGATCGGTCTTAGAAAAGATTTGCCTACTAAAAGGCTTCACCTAAGGATGACGCACCCAGTCTTTGGGGTGGCCAAAAGTCCTGTAGAAAACTTAGACCTGAAAAAATTTTCCTCGCCAAGAAGATATTAGTAATCTTTGGGAAGACAATAATTGTCTAACTGACAAAATTCTACGACTTAAGTTTTAGTCATGAAATGTGCATTTTGATTGTTGGAGGTTATCCAAAACATTCCTGCCATATACAGATGTGATCATAAATTCCTTGCACGGAAACTCTAGATCAAACAATTTGAAAATTTCAAAAAGAGTTTGCTCAAAACATCCATTGGAGTATTTCTCACCCAAGAAGGCTCCTCACTGCTCTGTGATAATGATCTTTAATAGGGAAAGTGCTCAATTTCCTACCGACCTGTGCCTGGGTTTCAGGATCATTCGCAACGCATACATTTCGACCGATCAGGAGGTCTTTCACGGGACCGTAGTGTTAGGCTTGGATATCGGTTTCCAAGGGGGGCTCACTTTTGAGTCAAGGCCGTTGAACGAAATTTTTCACTATCTGCTCCGGGTTTACAAGTCAAGAACCCTGCAAAATGAGAAAGAAATAGTCTTGCTCGTACTTCTTTGAGCTAAGTTATACATTAACCCAAGTGTCTTAGTCAGATAAGACTACTTCAGGGTTGTAACATTGGAAGGATTGGGGACCGAAAAAGGCTTATTTTTTGCCCAGAAATTGTGAAGGGTTTGACATTGGTGATCATTGCAAATTTGCCACATGTCCTTCGAAGAACATCTCCATTTCTTGAAGTGTACACTCCTCTTTTAGAGCGCACAAGGATGTTTAAAAGCGTCTCTTGTTACATTAAGAGACCGTCTGTTTGTGTGTTTGCAATTTGAGCACGACAACATTTGGAGAGTAGTCATCTTGATCTAACTCCTTTGCAGGGTCTTTTCATCGTCTCTCTAGACTTTACTGGGGATATTTTGAATAGACATCAGCCTTGCTTTTTACCAGGCACTTTGCTTTTTCTTGATGTCTAGGGATTTTTCTTTTCCCCCTTTTTTTAATCCCGTGTTTTTCTTTTCTTTTGGAGCTAGGATTTTCGGCAATCATGCTAGATATGCAACTTAAACTTTGGCACGCTTCCATTCCTAGAGTGATGTTGCCTTTGCTTTGGAATATGCAATGATCACCAATAGGTTGATGAAATGAATTTGCTGGCTCAACTTGGTTGTGCAAAGGATAACAGTGTGTAGGATAGAGAAATGAATCATTCTCGTCATCCTATGACACTTGGATTATCATATAAACAACACACAAAGATTTATGTTAGTCCGAGCAAGAAAATTTCTAACCGTTTACTTTCTGATACTGTTGGACTAACCTTCATTTGCCCCAATGTGGGGTGGTTCTTGACAGGGTTGAGAATGAAAATCGCCGTTCAATGGGGTTCTCAATGGGCATCTGTAGTGTTTGGAATGAAGAAATAAATGCCTCTGTCATCTCGATCCATGTAATCGTTGCGAATGACCCTTATATCCATAGGTTAAGGTTTCGCTATCATTTCCAATCTCCTCATCTCTCAAGTGTGTATGGGACGTGTTTGGATTAGGCTCGCTTCTCTTATGAGAAAATACCCTTTTGAACAGTTCAAACGACTCTTATTGGAAAAATCCATTTCATTTCATCAAGATTTATCCTTCAAAGGGATTTTATGATGCACCATACATGTGTAATTCATGTTCAGACAATCTCATGTTTTAAAACATGAATGTCAATTAAGTAAGAATTCTATGTCTTTTTAGATGTGAGAATCAAATTAATTCTGAAAGTTTTTAATCTCCAATGAATTGGGAAAAGGGATACTTACCTGCCCATCGAGGCTGGAGATCCTGGAGATATAAAAGGGATATGTCATTGTATATTCTAAAACTTTACAAAAATTGGAACGATACATCTTACCCTTGGTCATATGCTCCAACGAGTGTACAAGGGTTGTGAAAATCTGCACTTCACATAGTAACACAAGATTGTTGGGTGTTCTAAAGTTCTTTCGACTTCTTGGTTTTTGGAGAAAAATGAAACTTACATGTCTGCCTTGATGGCGAGCTCCTGCCAAGGATAAATATTAAGCATTATTTTGGGTTTCCAAATTCAAAACAAATTGGGACGATACTACTTTACTCTTGATTTGAATTCCTTCTGCATGCCAATGTGCGGATTGTAGAAGCCGGCCCTCAAGCTTGTGGCCATGATTTCTTCGTCTTGTTGGGCAACGAATCCACCTCGAGGATTTACGTCGGAGGAGATTCATTCATCTTTTTGGGCGTGTTTCATGCACTGTTTTGTTATTTGAATGCATGGCTTCTTGGGTGCCTCATCTCTGTTCATCACCTGAGAGGAAAATGAGAGAACATTATCCCCGCATCTGATTGAAAATCATTTAGGAACGATACGTTCTTTTTACCAAATGGGTGGCTCCGCGGCCAAATGTGTTTTACATTGAAAGGATGGATTCCATTACGCTCTGCGGATGATAACTATCGCTTCGGGGACTTGCCCCACGGATCAAACGATGAATTTGATGTCTTCGGCTTCGACATGCTTTCCAGATGTAGGAATGGTTTGCCCCCATTTTCAGTGGAGATGGGTTTTGTCGAGTGGGCAAGATCAAAAACTCATCCTAGATTTGGCTTTAGTCGAAGGTTGAAATCCCGACCTTGGATAAGCGAATCATGATTCATCTCCTTCTGCTTCGGATTTGTCATTTGCGTGCTTCACATTTTACAATACCAACTTCGCCGCTTGATGAAAATGAATCGATGATTTTCGAATTGCCCCAAGTTCTATAGTCATCTGCGTCGAATCTCTTTGAACTTCATCGGGTGATA
The DNA here is from genome assembly GCA_021437785.1 of Rhodomyrtus psidioides. Classification (NCBI taxonomy): domain Eukaryota; kingdom Viridiplantae; phylum Streptophyta; class Magnoliopsida; order Myrtales; family Myrtaceae; genus Rhodomyrtus; species Rhodomyrtus psidioides. Next base: position 3,378,052 of record JAILYB010000062.1, on the reverse strand, counting down.
GACAAACTGATAAAATGATTTTTCAATCCTGAGATCGAACTCCTGACGTTTCGTACCACTTCCAGTTCACTGACTACCAGGACAAAGCACTATTGGCGTCCCTAACTGGTTCGTTTTTTGTTATAAAATTCTTGAAGCAGTTAGCGACCCCCATCGAGAATGAAACAAGCTCAATTTAGAGTTCATAACGACTAAAGGTCCCTTAGAACGATACAGAGCTAACCGTCTTTGAGCTCGCTCGGGCTTTTGCTCGCATTTTCCTATGTGAAGCCTTTAAATGTTTTTCTTCGTGGCGTTCAATTGATTCGCCTCGACTCTAATCTAACAAGGGATTGTCGTACTCAAGCATGATGATGCTCGCAGGTAGTACTGATCGCTGCCCCAGATTAACTCTAGGCATTAAGGAAGATTATCTTGCATGGAAGACTTTATGACAGAAAGATTAATGATACATCCATTCACATGTGCCTAGTTCCCTTGAGGATTCTCGGTGATCAGCCAGCTACACCATGAATCAGACATATAATCGTCATTTTGGATCATAACTTCATAAGTCCATCAGTTTTAAACTGATCGATCCAGATATGGAGCTCCTCATCAAGGAAATCTTTTGATTCTTCGAGCAACTGATATTCGGGTTGACCATCATCGCTTGGCGTTGAAGGATTCCTGTTTCTGTTGTGAGCGATCTGATTCTTCGAGCTAGAACCTTCGTCGTTGCTCGAGATTATAAGAGGATGATTGATCGGTTCACTATCAAAAGCACCTTCCATTTGGGAATGGGAGAAACAAAAATCCTCAAAGCATCCGCCCGCTTGATCTTCCGAAATCTTATGCCCAAGCCGGGCAGATCTTTGAACACTAGGCGCAATATGTTGATCGGGGATAGGAAGAGCACTAGCGAAAAGTTGCTGCTCAAACCAAGGAGTTCGTACCTGCTGCACTTGTGGCATATACTCTTGAGGGGTGCTGAGATGATTCGGGGGAATATTCTGATTAGCGCCCAAGTAGTCGATGGTGCTGCTACCAGCTTGGTCGGTGCCTAAATTCGGCAGGGTATTTCTTACTTCAGGGGCATTGTAGTTATAGCCATGCCTAGTGTTTAGGCACAAGTTGAGTTCTTTCAGGTTCAGTGCTGTGTAGCGCTGTCTTAGCGCCCTTCTGTAGCTCTTGAGGTGACTCGCGACTCCATCTTTAGTGAGTCCTGGTATGTTCAAGATCTCAAGTATGCGCGTTGGATATGCTGAGTTGATCCCTAGTTGCTGAACCGCACTAAGGAACTTGAGATGAAGCTCGGGGGACCAATTGACCCTCGTCTTCTTGCGACCCGGAACAGTGTTGACAACTTGGCTATTGCTCTCTGGCCTATTTCCAGTAGAATTTGATCGAGCCAGAAATTGTTGTGGAGGGAATTCATCAGCTTTGGATTGGTCGGTCGTGATAGTAAGCTCATCGTTAAGGAAACTCCAATCATGGTGACGCATATCACATCCTTTAGAAGGCATCGATATTGACTTCGTAGAATTGATTTGTTCATGCATATCTCCAACAAAATCCGATTGTATCGAAGATGGTTCGAGGGAGTGGGGTGGTGAATGAGCATTTTCAATCCTCATATAAGGCTTATCAAGGAACATTTCGCCGAGAGTGATAGGGCCACCGCAATTAAGGCAAGCGATAGTGCTGGGAGCTTTCTTATACCTCATGTTCTCCGCTCGAAGCTTTTCGTTTTCCTCCTTTAGAATCGCAAGTTCTTGACGTCTGTGTTGAGCCCTCAATTTGGCTCGCTTATTTTGAAACCAAAACTTGACCCTCAAAGGTTTCATCCCTAGCTTCTGGCCCAATTCATTTCTTTGTTTCATGTTCGGGAGAGGGCATTCACTAAAGAAAGCTTCAAGCTCTTGGATTTCATTCTGAGTGTGGCACTGGCGACGTTTCCTTTTCCGAGATTGACCATCGCTGCTGCTGTTGTCGTCGCTGCTGAGCTCCTGAACTTCGTTGCCGAAAGGGTTGGGTTCTGTGGTTCTGGTACCAGACGCCATCCTGGAATCTTCGAGATCTCTCAGTAGTTCATTTTCTGAGATTTTTGGATCAGTCGCCTCTAGCAACTGATGGTAACCCTCAAACATGTTGGATCGAGAAATGTTCGATCAATTTTTGCTCACTCAGGGTTCTCTACTCTCTCATGTATGCTCAGTCTCTCTAAATTTTCTTTTGAGTGGTTCTGTATGCCCATGAAACGTTCTTTAAACATGGATGAAGATCATCAGGCAAGCGTTGCTCCCAAGATTTCGTATTTCCCGCTTTGTCGTCTTCTTTCTTCTTTTCAACGTGGAGGGACACCAAATCGATTTCCTTTTCTCGATATCCATGTCTGTCTCCCACTTATTTTCAAAAAGGTGGAACTACGCTCGCCTCCTGCTCAGTTTTTTAATATGATGGGACCGCCAAATCCTTTCGCAACTTTTTTCGATAGTTACGCTTAACTCCCGCTCAATTTTAATATGGTGACACCGACATATCTTTTTACAACTTTTTTAGGTTTATCAAGCCTGAAATCGCGGACTGGGACAGATCTGATGGTTCACCGAAAGAGCCACCACTGCTTTACCCAATTAACTTGGCTCCACGAGCATTATTGCTATGCCTTTCTTCATTCTCGAGTTGCTATAAAAGGAGGAGTTAATGCAGAGAAGATTAACACTCTTACATAATTGCCTTTTCTTATTTTAATCACTCTACCACACTCATCTTCTTCTCCCTCACTCCAACGAAAATGACCTCCTCTCCTATTCGCGCTTTCTCGGCCGAAAATTTGGCCCAGTGGGAAAAACTCTATAACCTCCTCGGTCGAGGCTATGCTCATATAGCCGATCACCCAGAAACTGAAGATGAAATCTGCATTTTGCTCGTGGAAATAGACACCACCTCCATCGAGGGCACTAATTTAGAGAGGGAATATAGAATCTTCCCAACCCTCTTTATAAACTTTTTAGAGACTTACCGTGTCGCTCATCGAAAAGCTACCGTGGCTCACGTTTTGCGAGCTCGCTATGAGGATCGGTCCAACTGCTTGGTGTTGGCCAACATTGTGGCCGATAGTCACAGAAAGGCTGTTGAGTTCGCCAACAAGCGAGTCTCGATGTTGCTTCGCGAGAAGGGAAATTTGGTGGAGCGCTTGGCCTTATCCCTGACCACCTATGAGCACGACCGTCGTAATGTCGTGTTGAAGTTTCAATGTGAGTGGCAGGAAGAAAGGCTTGACAGCATTACCGCGGATATAGCCCATGGGAGAAGACTAGTTCGGGACCTGGAAATAGCCGCCGAAGATCACGGGACCAAGGTTGCCGAGCTTAAAGGGGAATGTAAACGCCTTCTTCTTAAGCTTGCAGATCTCGAGTCTCGAGGTGGTGAGTATAAGCAAAGCATCAATAATATGGAGGGCCAACTTGGTTCCTTTGTGATGCTAATTAGGGCTCATTGCGGTTTTATGTTTCCACCCCGATGATTTGTATGATCTGCTTTTAAGGTCCCTCGATTGAGCGAAATGAATGAAAGCTCTAATGTGTGTGTCTCAACTTCTGTATGGCTGACTTTCTCGAACACCTGACCACTCTCAACCTAGGCAAGCTGCGCTTTGACATTTATGATTCGAGCGTGTACATCTTGATTTTTTAATCTTGCTTATGATCGGATAAAGGAACCTCCCACCACGATTATCCACAAAAAGACTTCTCTTCTCTACTTGTTTTTAACCTGTTTCAAATGAAAAGGCAGAATCAGAAGAAAGAATTTGAAAAATAAAGCATAAATCCTTTCAATTTTATGCTTACTTGTGATTAATAGGGATAAGAGCTTTTACAAGGGTTTTGACCTTGTGCAAAAGCTTTTATCAATATTCCTCAAAGGAAAGCATATCATTGAAAGGAATGTAATTCACGATAATCGCCTTTGATCAATTCCAAGAAAATCAATGGAATGTTCAAAAGTATACAATTACGATGTGTTTTAAATTCAATTGAAGATACGGTATCCAAATTAAAGCCGTTTGCTAAGAACGAGAGTAATTTGGATATCTATCTTTTCATTAAATTTGAAAAACACGAATACTCTTGATCAATTATTGTGGATTACCAATGATGCAAAATATGCATGAACCAATTCAAGTTTATAGTTCCTTCTGGCGAAATTGGGATTGTATTGCCCTATACGGCCAAAAGGTTGTATAAGACTTCCAATTTCAATTTCATCCAAAGGAATTATAAAATTGATTTTGGAGTATTCGAGTGATTAGAAGAAATGCCACTATCACATTCCAATGACAAGTCAATAGAAATACAACAAATTTCAATCTGAATGTATATAAACACAAATAGATCCCTAATACAATCAATCTAAGGGATCAGATCGAGAGGATCTCAGCAAAATAAATCCTATACAAGAAGGCTAGAAATGAAAATTAAAACAAAGGAATGTGATCTTAATACTTAGAGATGCCCCAGTTTCGATCTTTGAGACGTGACTTCAGGATCACCTATTCCAAATCGTCATCTTCATTAGATGATACCTCAATGATGTCCATAGCAGGCTCTTCTTGTCCACTTGGCGCTCGTAATGGGATGACACCATCTTCATCTTCCATCAAGAACATTGGGAGGAAAACACACCTATCTATCCTCAAAATGGCATTTAATCCAATCACCGGAATTATGCAATGAATATAATGATTAAGAGCTGTAACAAGTTCGAGGGATAGAAAAGTCTTACCAACCAAACTTAAGAGAAAATCAAGCTTCTCTGTATTTTTAGCAGTGTTAGGTATACTAACCTTCCATAGACAAACGCATGAGACAAGTGAGGGAAAACTCCTAAAAATCAAAAGATAGGGCTTGGTACCTAAAGCCAAGGTTCTCACCTCGAATTCTGGGAAGAGCCGATTCCATTGCACAACTATCGTTGCATTGGGACTCAATCCATAGTTCGAAGTGAGCGGAATTGAAAAGTGGATTACCCCATGTTTTTCCTCACGGAGATTCCATTTTCAATTCCTTCTATTGTGTTCCTAAAGAGGGCGCCTGGGGTTTTAGGCGCAATTGTGTGTATTCATTGTGTCGTGCTAAAGTAAAAGACATGCATTTTATTTAACAATCACCGCTTCAATATAAACATCCACACAATCATACATCCAAAACTCCTGCCTGCATAAAACAAAGTTAACAAGCACTTCACCCCTTATTTCTCCCGTCTACAAAAACATCTAACACATTCGTTAGCATATACACCTCACTTTCGAGAGCATCTGCATAAAATTAGGTTAGAAGAATCAATCAACTTTTTAATCGGCTCAAGTCCACTAAATGGTTAAGAACCAGTCCCCAGTGGAGTCGCCAGTCTGTCGCGACCCTCTTGAGGTTGTCGGGCTCTCGAGGGCTAATGGGCCGTCCTGTCTGGTCGGACGCGGGCCTCTCCCAAGGCCCATTACCCAAATCGCAACGGAGGTATGCGTGATCGACTTTCAGTGTGGTCTAGTGACATGTGCTAAGTGTGCATGCCATGGAGTCGCCACCAATCATTTTTTTAGAGTATGATTGGACCACCCAATCGAATAGTTGGGAGTTTCTATTCAATTCTGCGAGAACCAGAGAAATGGTTTCGGGGACTTAGTTACACCAACTGTCAGAGTTGACGCCCTTTCGGTACCTAAGTTGACTGAATTTTCTAGCCTGAGATTCATGCGGATGAGTAAGGTATGAACCCTAAATCTAGAAATTCATGTAGATAAGAGTGATTATCCTAGCAATCACAATCAGTAATAAAATGCCCAACTCAAGGAATCTAGATATGCAAATAAATCACATGGCATTTCTAGTAAGGTCCTATTTATCAATCACAGCTCAAGAATGATTTAGCTGTCCTAGTCATTCTACACACGATCTAACCTAATAAAAGCATTAGAAAGCATCGAAGGAGTTCGAGAGTACTCACATGGGGTTCGCCGTGCCCTGGTTTGGTCTTGGACGAGCTATCGAGCTCATGCCGACCCGATTATATTTGGGGATCCACTTGGCGTTTTACACCATGAAATCATGTGAAATAAAAACGAAAATATTCAGCAAGGGGCATTTATTGTAGATGGTGGTCAATCTAATTGGACGTCAAGACTAAAAAAGATGTAGAAATTTACAAATTAAAATACTCGAATGACATTTTTTTGCCAAATTCAACTCTATGCGTCGTGAAGAAACACATGCAATTGAACTTGAATTTTGACTATTTATGAGTTCAAAATGTAAAAGAAATTAAAATAAAAATATTGACTATTTTTCTATATTTTTACGACATCGAACGCTATTTTTCTTCATTTTTCATGTATTTTTCTATTTTTGGAAAATATTAAAAAATATTTAAAAATATGAAAAATTATTTTTTTATCAAAAATGGTTCCTTTAGCTTGGTCAAGGCTACCAAAGATGATTTTTTTATTTTTTTAACTTTTTATAGATTTTTTATGAATTTTTTAAAAATAAACTATGAAAGACTGATCAAAAATCAGGTGTCAACAACGTAATCATAAAAAAAATAGATGTCAATCACATAAACATCTATCCTACGTGGTGATCATGGAATTATGATTTAATGGGTCTCGAGCCAATGAGACCACATTTAATCATTTTAATATTTTAATAACGGAGAGCCGCTCTTCTCTTCTTCTTGGTTTCTTGAACTCTTCAAGAATCGGGCCCCAAAGAGCTCGCCGACTTAAAAGGCTCCTCCACGTAATCCTCGTAGCATTTACATCAACAATTGACTATGCTAAAAATAAAGATTACATGAAAAATAAAAGGAGTACGCAGCCTCCATTTAATAATTACAACCCCAAATATATAAATAATCACCATACATTCATACATACATCAATCACATTGATTAGGGATTTTTCCATGATCACCACCCTTCCACGTAAGTAATAAATTCACAATTTAAAACTTAGGAAGGCACAATAAAAATTCTACGTTGAATCATATTCAGAATTTTTACGTAAAATAAGATAGCCATAAATTTTCGATTCAAAATTGATTTAGTCTCAATTTTTGCTACGTTGATTAATTTATCATATAAAATAATCAACCTCCATTAGCCATGTAAGACGAACAATTCGTTAATACATATTGGCCATAGTATTGCAAAAATTGCAAAAAATCAATTAAATGCACGAAAACACCTAAGGATCGGCTCTGATACCACTGTTGGGATCCACGTAACACGTAGCGGAAATAAATAACAACCCATACATGTATCTCCAGAGGCGTACTTCGTGCATTTCAATCGAAAAAAAATCACAAAGCCTCAAAGGGAGTAAATGGATTACCTCTCGTAGCGTGCTTGAACGGAGGTGTCGGTTCGATGTTCTTCGATCTCAGCCTCCACAAGTGTTAGGCATCTAGTTCGGACGCACCACCAATTGACGAAACGGGGAGACGACTAATAACTCCACAACAATTGTGCTAGCAATATGCGGAATCAATATTCTGAACTTAGTATATTTTGCTCACTCAAGATTATGAGAATATAGAGAGTGTTTGTGTTCTTCTCTCTAAGCTCTCAAAAATTTGTACACTCTACAAAATGTCTCTCCCCTTCCAACCTCAAAACTCTTGCCATCCTTTTATAGCCAAAAATACCTTCCAATAAATTGTATTTAAAAATAGCACTAACAATTATAAATTATATCTAAAAATAGCACTCACAAATAAATGACATTTAAAAATAGCACTAACAATAGCACTCACAATTTATAATACAAAAATGCTATTTAAAAATAGCACTAACAATAGCACTCACAATTTATAATACAAAAATGCTATTTAAAAATAGCACTAACAATTATAAATTCTATCTAATAATAGCACTCACAAATAAATGACATTTAAAAATAGCACTAACAATAGCACTCACAATTTATAATACAAAAATGCTATTTAAAAATAGCACTAACAATAGCACTCACAATTTATAATACAAAAATGCTATTTAAAAATAGCACTAACAATTATAAATTCTATCTAATAATAGCACTCACAATTTATGATAAATAAATGTCATTTAAAAATAGCACTAACAATAGCACTCACAATTTATGATAAATAAATGTCATTTAAAAATAGCACTAACAATAGCACTCACAATTTATAATACAAAAATGCTATTTAAAAATAACACTAACAATAGCACTCACAATACAAAAATGCTAAAAAAAAGGCACTAACAAAGGTGTTAAAAATAATAACCATTATTATTATTACAAGAGTTAAAGAGGTTACCAAACAGTACAAATATACATAACGTATAAATACGTATGACGTATAAATACGTAGAGCATACATATACATCCGTGAAACCGGGGACTAATTGAAAGAAAAATGTGCAATTAAGCCATTTTGGTAAAAATTGATTAAATTGGAGGGCAAATTGACCTAATTGCACTTTAAGACTTTAGAATCCAATGTCATAGCTTATAAAAAGTGAGAATTGAAAACTAAAAGACTCGAAAATGATTTTTTTTAGGCTCGGTTCGGGTTTATGTTTGTGAAGGAACATAGTGACCCGAGCCGAATTTTTGAGATTTAAAGTGATACACTTGAAGAGAAAATTAAAACAAAATTATCAAATATTTTTGGGTATTTTTCTGACCACGAATGGCATTTTTTTGATTTTTTGGGTATTTTTATAATTAAATAAACTCGAAAAATATTAAAAATACCGAAAAATATTTTTTGTTCAAAATTGGTTCCTAAGGTTAAACCAAAGCTTCCAAAGTTGATTTTGTGATTTTATGACCTTTTTTTATATTTTTAATTAATTTTAAAGAATAAAAATCACAATAATAAATGGTAAAAACTCAGGTGTCAACATCCCCAAGACACTCCGATGATAAGTCCTTAGGAATCTACTTGAACCCATCAGACACAGCAAATGCCGCAAGCATTCGGCAGGTAAGGGGCAGGGAAGTCTATCTACTCCTTAACTTTCTTACATCATATCAGGGAATTGAATGAGCACATCTCTTTTTAAGGAAAAGCACACATTGATGGGCATGAAAATTGGATGTCATGATTTCTTTTCTTTTCCCAGTCGAGTTGATCGGAACACAGGTGTCACATTGTCTTTGAGAGAAACCTCTAACGAAATTCCTCTCAAAGAGGGGCAGCTGTTGACACCTGATTTTTGATCAGTCTTTCATAGTTTATTTTTAAAAAATTCATAAAAAATCTATAAAAAGTTAAAAAAAATTAAAAAATCATCTTTGGTAGCCTTGAGCAAGCTAAAGGAACCATTTTTGATAAAAAATAATTTTTCATATTTTTTAATATTTTTTAATATTTTCCAAAAATAGAAAAATACATGAAAAATGAAGAAAAATAGCGTTCGCTGTCGTAAAAATATAGAAAAATAGTCAATATTTTTATTTTAATTTCTTTTACATTTTGAACTCATAAATAGTCAAAATTCAAGTTCAATTGCATGTGTTTCTTCACGACGCATAGAGTTGAATTTAGCAAAAAAATGTCATTCGAGTATTTTAATTTGTAAATTTCTACATCTTTTTTAGTCTTGACGTCCAATTAGATCGACCACCATCTACAATAAATGCCCCTTGCTGAATATTTTCGTTTTTGTTTCACATGATTTCATGGTGTAAAACGCCGAGTGGATACCCAAATATAATCGGGTCGGCATGAGCTCGATAGCTCGTCCAAGACCAAACCAGGGCACGGCAAACCCCATGTGAGTACTCTCGAACTCCTTCGATGCTTCCTAATACTTTTCTTAGGTTAGATCGTGTGTAGAATGGCTAGGACAGCTAAATTATTCTTGAGCTGTGATTGATAAATAGGACCTTACTAGGAATGTCATGTGATTTATTTGCATATCTAGATTCCTTGAGTTGGGCATTTTATTACTGATTGTGATTGCTAGGATAATCACTCCTATCTACATGAATTTCTAGATTTAGGGTTCATACCTTACTCATCCGCATGAATCTCAGGCTAGAAAATTCAGTCAACTTAGGTACCGAAAGGGCGTCAACTCTGACAGTTGGTGTAACTAAGTCCCCGAAACCATTTCTCTGGTTCTCGCAGAATTGAATAGAAACTCCCAACTATTCGATTGGGTGGTCCAATCATACCCTAAAAAAATGATTGGTGGCGACTCCATGGCATGCACACTTAGCACATGTCACTAGACCACACTGAAAGTCGATCACGCATACCTCCGTTGCGATTTGGGTAATGGGCCTTGGGAGAGGCCCGCGTCCGACCAGACAGGACGGCCCATTAGCCCTCGAGAGCCCGACAACCTCAAGAGGGTCGCGACAGCGGTCCTGATCGTCGGAATCCGATTTAGGAAATTCTTGCAAATTACACATTGGTTAAGCGGAATCACCCGCGTTCCAACGTATAACGCTAACAAGCCATTCCATGATCGTTCCTAGATCGATCTCTGCTAGCCCAAAATATTCCATCGACAATCCTTATGGTCAAAGCGCCATTTCTTATTTAAAATCCTCAGGTCCACGTACCCGACCTTGCGTTAGTATTTCCCTTTCGGTCAGTTAACTCGAGAGTGGCCTCCTTCGAGCGAGATACAACTGAAATACACCGATCGATATCCTTCCATTCCATAGCCTAGAGAGGGGCTGAAATTTGGAATGTCACAGGTCCCGACCCCCGGCCCTGGACTGGGACCTGGCCACCGGCCCCGGGACCCGGCCGCGGACTCGGCCCCAGCCCCCGACCCGGCCCCGGCCCCGGCCCTGGGACCCGGCCCTGGGACCCGGTCTCGACACGGGCCCCGAACCCACCCTCGGACTCGGCCCCCGGACCCGGCCCCGGCCCCGGCACCCGGTCCCGGAACCTACCCTGGCCCTTGAACCCGACCTCTGGACCAAGCCCCGGGACCGGGTCTCGATCCCGAGACCATTTGTAACTTGTGGAATGATATTGTCCTTATGAGTCGAAAGTGTGTCAATATGGGTCGAAAGTGGGTCAATGTGGGTCGAAAATTGATTTAAGTGTGACCCATTGTTAACCCATTTTTAGTGAACCTTTTAAAAGTTAATGACCCATATTTGACCCATATTGTCAAATATGGGTTTGTGACCCATATTGCCACCTCTAGTGTACACCAAACAATTGCCATATGTCATCCAACTCAGCAATTTGACAGTAAAATTTAATGAAAACTAACGAAGGGTAAATTTATTATAAGTGTACCAGTTTGGATTTCATGGTAAAAAAAATTAGGGAAAAGTTGTCACATGTGTACCAGTTAAGAGTTTTTGGTGGTATTAACTAAAAAAAAAAATCTAATGGATAACTTTCTCATTTTTTTTTTTCGGTCGAGCACTTTCTTATTTTGAATTAGAATTCTTTTCTTCAAGTGCCCACATTTTGGAGAAAAATTATCAAGTGTGACCAGATATGGACGGATTCTTCCAAGACGCACAGTGGATGACAGGATGTCTCCGTTATTTTCTTTTGAGGGTTGCAATAGTAATCTTTCTTTTGGCTACGCGGACATATCTAAACACAATGATTTTGTGCTCTGAATTTTACATCCAATTAAATTATTCATTCATAAATACTTTGGGCTGGGATATAATTTACATGTTTAAAAAAGCTATCTTTTTTGGCTAGGGTTTAGGTCAATAATCCATGAACTATGCCATATGACTATTCTTTTGGCATAGTTCAATTAGGATTGTCATTAAATCCGAAAACAATAGAAAAATGTCATCTTTGCCACGTCATCAATTCCATGTCATTTAGAATCACATATTGGATAAATTAATTCCTCATGTAGCTTGCTTGTTAGGATTAGTTTCATTTTAAATGCATGTCACTAGGATAGTCATGTATTTTAATTAAATCCACATGCACTCATCTTAGAATAGTTTGCATTCTATTATGCTTTTGCATTTAGATTAAAGTTCATCCATTGCATATAGTTTATTTCATATAAAATGTGAAAACCAAGAAGAGAGAATAAGTGGGTTTGGTTCAGCATTTGAAATGAGTTTTGGGGAAATGCATATGCCTTCAACCTAAAGGGATTTAGGAAAATGCTAATTGCGTTTGGTGAAATCTCATTTGAAAATAGGCTTTAGACTAAATGGTGTTTGGTAAAAACAACATCGCAAAGGAGCTTTTAATGTAATTTTTTAAATTTTTAATTAAAAATTTACCTTTTGCCGTACTGGAGAAGAAGATAAATAATAAAAAGTGGGGAAAATTTGAAAATATTAGAAATTGTCGAGGTTAGTTTTGAAAAGAAAAAAATATATTAGCATTTGGCCAAATGCTGAAAGCCCAATGCTGGTCCTACCAATATTGGGCTTTCAGCTTTCCCAAGGCCAACATTTGTTCAAATACCAGCATAATGCTGAACCAAGTGCTTCAGTATTCTCCCAATGGGCTTTGAGGGTTGAAAGCTCATTGGGAATGCTGAACCAAACCCATTGCTTGGCTCATGCTCCGTGCTACATTGAGATTTTGGGTGTTTAAGTTCATTGATTGCATACTTGCGTGATAACCTTTGTCTGAGTGACTTAGGTTAAAATCAATCAAGCTATATGCTTAAATGTTTTCATAAGAAAAGTAAAATAGTACCGAAAGGGCGTTAGAGTAATTTAGCATAATCAAGTCTCCAAACTCATCACCTCTGGTTCATACAAATAGAATAGTTCTCCCGCTATTTTATATAGGTACTTCACTGACTCACCTTAAACATATTAGTAAGGACTCCAAGTTAGATATATTGCATGTTAAGGCATAAACCCCGAATTTGCAATTCAGTATGGACTTAGGAGATTTCGAGCTAGGTTCATCGCAATAATTAGCTTAGCAATCCATTAGCCTAGAATTCTTGGTCAGGAAATCTTAGATCGCGGCAACTGGTGTCAAGAACACCCTAATCAGAGCCTGAACGTGCCCTTATGCGCTGCTAGAGTGTGCGGTGTGTGAAATGCACGAGTGGCATGCTTCAAACAGCCGAATAGCCAATTCGACCACTAGCTCGATTTAATTGGGTCAACTGTTTGACCAATACCGATCAATAGTTAATGGGTCAATTCAATGGTCAATGGAAAAATATATAAATTAAATAGTAAATGACGAAAATGCCCCCAATCAATTAGTGAGTCGGGTCCTTTTATGAGACTAGTATGCCCACTTCAGGCCCTTATTTAATAATGTCAACGTCATGCCATTATTTGAAAAAATGATGGTAATTCAGGCCCCTATTTGAAACAAGGTCCACTCCATGCCCTTAATTGAAAAAATGAAAGCATTTCGGGCTCTTATTTGAAATTTTTATCAAATTCATGTGGATAATAGGCTGAATGTGATTAATTAAACTTGTTTAGTGCAATTCTCTTGAACCTCGAAGAGTTCATATCCCTTAAAAACTTAGAAGAGTTTTCACTCTTAATTAAACTTGTTTAGTGCAATTTTCTTGAATCTCGAAGAGTCCATACCCCTTAAAAACTTAGAAGGGTTTTTACTCTGTTTTTGAAGAGTAAGAGTTTTTTAAAAGTTTGCATCATTGAATAGTTACCCCATCAATTTAGAAGAATTGATGTCATTTCAACTTCCTTGGGGGGGCTAAACGATTAATCACCAAAGTTCCTATCATTTTCTCATTCTATCCATTCTCGTCCGTCCACTTCCTCCCTGATTTCGACCTTTCTAAAGTGTTCATGTGAAAAAACTCAAAACAGAAAAGTTGTAGATCCAAGAGTTTTCGTACTTTTGGCTTTGGATCTGTATCGAGAAAGCTATGACAATTTTCCCAACCTATCTACGGTAGAACTGAAATTTTTGTGCGTTTTGTAATGGAGTTTTCCGTGTGTATAAGTGACTCTCCCTATCTTATTACAGGAGTAGTCAATCTTGGACTGCATAAAAAACAATCTCCTTCAGTTGAAGAGAACACTTCGCGTAATTTCCAATACCTTTGATGCATTCCGTATTAATTTTTGTTAGATCTAGACTTCACCATATAAACCTATAGAATCAACTCTTTTAAATTGACCTCTTTGGCTCTTTGCTGTGACAACCCGCGTATACATGTCGGCACAATCGAATCTAATGTCATTAACAAATAAAGAAATACCCCTCCCGTCCTGATCAGTTCCTTCGGTTCTAATCTCATAAATAAATATAGAGCCTAATACCCAAAAAAAGCTATAACTTTAGCATTTGTGTCAATTATATCCAATTTTATTTTGTCTCATAAAAAAATTTCAAATTTTATTTTTGTCCCAATTCTACCGGTCTAATATCCGAAAAAACTCTCAACTTTAGCATTTGTCCAAATTTTATCTAAAACTTTTTTTTATCTCCTAAAAAATCATCACATTTTACTTTTATCCCAATTTTACCACTGTTAGCCTTTTGTTCATAATCACCGTTAGTTAATCCTATGTGATTCGAACTTTCTTTCCGAATTTATCAATGGATTTTCGAAATTTAGAAACAGTAGATTTTAGTGATGACGAGATTTTAAAAAATCCGTCAGAATATCTTCATGTTTAGCCGTTTTTTGGATTGTTAAGTGCCGCAAAGAGTATGCAACGCGCCTTCTTGAGTGACTATATATCTCTCGGCAATTTATAAGGGAAGCAAACAATAAAATAGAAGTTCGGGATTCTTTCATGTCAGCTTTGCTGAGGTGTAATTCATTGATGACGTGAAAATGTAACGTAAGATTAACTAATGATGATTATAGAATGAAGGCTAATAGTGATAAAATTAGGACAAAAGTAAAAGTTGAAGGTTTTTATGAGACAAAAAAAATTCGAATATAATATAGCACATATGCCAAAGTTGATGGTTTTTTTTTTTGTACTAGGCTGATAAAATTGGGACAAAAGTAAAAAATTTAGGTAAAATTTGGACAAAAGTAAAAGTTTGAGGTTTTTTATGAGAAAAAAAAAGTTTTGGATATAATCATCACAAATGCTAAAGTTGAAGGTTTTTTTTTTTGGGTATTGAGCCTAAATATGGGAGTCTTTTGGAGAAGTTTAAAGAAAGACAGCTGGCACCATCTTACAATTAGATCGGATCAAATCTTACATTATGCTTTGCTTTGATGTTTAATTGAAAAAACCCAGCAATTTCCTTCTCCTTTGTGTCTCAAGTTTGAACCCACGTACGAAACCCGACTTGATTGGAGAATACATGTCTGATTTATTAAGTCGAAACTGTCAGAAAGACAAAAAAAATTCTATTGCATCACTTTCTCAATTTTTTTTTTGTTTAACACTTTCTAATGTTGAATTAGAATTCTTTTCTTTAAGCGCACGCACAAGGGAGAAAAACATCAAGTTTGACCATTGACCAGATATGGACGGATTATTTTCCTTTTGGGATCGCACTAATGATCTTTCCTGGAAAGCCGCACAGAGAAAAGGAAAAACAAAAGGTCTCACTTTTGATTTTACTTTCCCCCTCCCACAACCGTACAAAGGAAAAAAAAAAAGGTGAAGTTCTCTCTCTTTTGGGCTACACGGTGTAGGGGTGAGCAGTTCCAGATTCCTTATAGGTTCCACTTGGAACCTGGAACCTACCCGTCAGAACAGATTCCTCATTTTTTGGAACCTAGAACCTACCCTTCATATCTTGGAACCTGGAACCTACCCCATCACAGGTTCTAGGGTCGGTTACAGGTACCCGAGAACCTATCAAATTTTTTTTATTTATTTTTTATTTTTTCATTTTTAGTTAAGTAAAATGAGAGTAAATACTACAACTGTTAAAGAGAAGAAGAGGTGAGCGATTTTATGTTCCGCATTTAAAACTTGAAACTAGCTCGTTAGAATAGGTTATTCATTTTTTAGAACTTAGAACATAAAAATTTATTTGGTTCTAGATTATATACTCATCATCGAACACCATAGAACATTGTAGGATCGTACGAAAATATATACTAAAAAAAACACAATCAATATCCAGGGTCCAGGTTCCAAGTTCTAGGTAGCGGAACCCGGAACCTACCCGTTAGAACATGTGTTGACACATGATTTTTGACCAAGTCTTTTTGCAGTTATATTTTGAAACATCATAAAAAAATTCATAAAAAGTCAAAAAATTACAAAATCAACTTTGGTGGCCTTGACCCAGCCTAAGGAACCATTTTTGACCAAAAAATAATTTTTCATATTTTTCATATTTTTTAGTATTTTTTGAAAATAGGAAAATAATAGAAAAATAAAAAAAATAGAATTTGAGGTCACAAAAATATAGGAAAATAGTTAATATTTTTCTTTTAATTTTCTTATCATTTTGAACTCATCAAGAGTTGGAATTCAAGTTTAATTTTGTGTGTTTCTTTGTAACGCACAGGGTTAAATTTGTCAAAAAATATGTTTTGAGTCTTTTTATTTGCAATCTTTTGCCTTTTCCGAGTCTTGACATTCAGCTTGATTGCCCGACATTTCAAATTGGTTCAATTGTGCACTGATTTAATCAATTTTGGCTATATGGACCTAATTGTATAAAAATCTTTTCATTTTGGTCCCCATAATGCAAATTCTGAAATTAAACTTTTCTGAGTGACACCCATAAAACCCCAATGCTTCCTCCCTATAGGTTTTGACCTACTGAGTCTAATAATAGGCTCAATTGGGGCCAATTCATCCATTAAGAACATCAATTTGGTAAAAATCGATTTCGGATCTTACTCAACATTTGGGGTTTTAATTAAAATTCCACATTCATTTTCCACTAAATCACCATGTTAGATGAGATTCTTCTCATAGAAGCCGATTTCGAGATTTAATTTGAGAAATTAGGAATTTTGGTGGGTCAATTTGCCTTCTTTCTGACAAAATCGGGTCAACTGGGTCGGGTTGACCCAACCCAGTCAACCCGGCTGACCAACCAAAAGAGCATAACATAATTACTCTGTTCTTCACCCCTTCGCGCAGGAAATCAACGGGGAAGACGAGGCCAAATGGAACCTCAGACTGGCGCGCCCCATCGACGATCCTTGGCCGCTGGATTGGACATCTTCATCTCGTGTCATCCAACGGTGGTGAGCGGAACAACGCGCGAAGGTAGACGAACTGTAAGCTGAGTAACAGACTAAAAAATCTGTTGGAGGTGGGAATCGGTTCGTCGTCGAAGGAGTCAGTTAAGAGGAGTTGGAGAAGAGTTAGTGAAGGAAAAGAGGAAGAGGGAGCTCGCATAGACAGACATAAAGGGAGAGAGAGAGAGAGTTCGCGGAAAGGGAGAGAGAGAAAGAGCTCGCAGAGAGAGAGTGGGAGGGAGAGGACCAAAAAGAGCGAACAGGGAGAACTCGTGGAGGGAGCTCGTAGAAAGAGAGAGAGATAGCTCCGGACGGCCATGACCGGCGCCATAGGAGGGAGAAGCCGCGAGCTTCGAAAACTCGACCACGGCGACCGGTGCGAAACCGAAGCTTCGGGTACATTCCCCGAGCTTTACGACACCCCAAGGAACCTACAGAACCAGGCGACGTCTCATTTCATCACCAAATCAAGTAAGACTCCTCCCCGAGCTTTCTCTCAGTCGTTAATGGCAACTTGAGTTCTACTTGTTTGTTTTACGAGTTGTCGATCTAGAATTGCCCCTTGCGCATCACTGATCATTCTCCAACTCGTTTTTCGCATTTTTGTCGTGTAAAATCTTACGTCGGCCTCCACCTATCTGCGACTGGATATGAGCTCGAGAGCTCACCTCGAGTTACGTCGACCCTCCCTGATGGCCAGGTAAGTCTCTTCGATCTCCCATAATGCTTCTTGATTGATTGATAGGCCTAGATATCGTCAGAAATGGCTAGGGTGGTCTCTCGCCGGAGATTAGCTCCGGTCTAGGATGGTGAGTTTGTCAAACTTGATCCTGCTATGTTCATTGCAATATATGTTGTAGAGGAGATCCGCGGGAGTCGAATGGCGTCGGAATGATCGAGTTTGGACGTCGGAAGGCCGAGATATGGCCCTCCGACGAGGCGCCGACGAGGGAGCGCCGGCGCCGGTCATCTTCCCCGGTGAGTCGTTGACCGGTCAACAGAGGTTGACCGAGTCAACAGCCACGTGGCGCCGACGTGTCGCCCACGTGGCAGCCACGTCAGCGTCGGTTGTTATAACCGAATAACAAAAAAAGAATTGATCGGACGGTGGAGAGTTGGCCACGTGTCGCGATCTCGCATTTTTGGAAATAAAAATGATTTTTCAGAAATAAAAAATGCCGTGGATCGGACGGTCGTGATTCAACCTTGCCGTTCAATCGTGGCCGTCGACTGCATTTGCTAGATCAAGCCGTCTGGAGCGTGACACGTGGCACGATCAGGGGCGTTGGTTCAATTTAAGCGGGAAATTGAAAATTCGAGCGGGAGGATTGAAGCTGCGTCGTTTTGAGGTCGGTCGGATCCGGGCCGGGCCGGTCGCCAGTGGGTCATGGGTCGGGTCACCCGACCCGGCCCGAACAACATTTTTTTTAATAAAAAAAATCAAAAAATGATTTTAAAAATAAAAAAAATCAGAAAAATCTTAGAAAATCCAAAAAATGCTAGAAAATTCCAGAAAACTCCAAAACAATTATGGAAAAAATCCTAGACACTCCAGAAATCCCCAAAAATAGAGGATTGACCACAGACAACTGGTCAACCCTATTTTTGGGGTTTCTTATCCGTTCTTTCGAGACTTGACGATATTACCCTTTAGGGGTAAGTCGCCTTTGCTGTATATACGAGACAAGGCTGACAATGCCAAGGTAAGAATTAGGGTCGGGTAGGTGACTAATTCTTAGGCTTGAGTTTTCGAGTCCCGTCCCTTTTTCTCGAAATAACAATTTTGCCCCTCAATGGGGAAATCGTCTTTCCCATTCCAGTCAAGTCCTGAAAATTGCTCAGAGTTAGGGTTTGGGTCATGTGGGTGACCAACCCTAATATTTGAGATTTTCAGTTCTCATCTTTGTCCAAAATGACGATTTTACCCCTCTAAGGGTAAAATCACTTCTAAATCCTAGAAAAATCCTGAAAATTCTCGAAAAAAAATAGGAAATGGATGTGATTGATGGCCAATCCTATTTCCCCCGTATTTTGACTTTACAATTCGTCTAAAATGACAAATTTTCCCTTCCAAGGCGGATTTTCCCCGAATTGTTTAAAATTACGATTTTGCCCTTCATGGGCAAATCATGCCAAAATCATTCCTAAACCTTGATTGATATTTCTCTAGGCTAATATGGCCTCATTAGAGATGCCATGCTGATTTCATGTGTTTTATCCGCATGTACTGGATCCTTGATTTACGCATTTACTTTTAATGATTGTGAGTGATAGGGTAGCCATTCCCTTCTGCATGAACTCCTAGATTTAGGATCTGTACCCCACTCGTCTGTATGAAATCCTATGATCAGATAAACCATTCAGCTTTGGTACCGAAAGTGCGTCAACTCTGACAGTTGGCGTAACTAAGTCCCCGAACCCACTTTTCTGGTTTCCGCAGAATCGAATAGACCACTCCCAACTATTCGATAGGGTTTTCGATCGTACCCTCCACGAAACGATTGGTGGCGACTCCTTGGCATGTACACTTATCACATGTCACCAGACCACACCGAAGGTCGACCACGTATATCCAGCCGTTGCGATTTGGGTAATGGACCTTGGGAGAGGCTCGCGTCCGATCAAGCCAGCGATCGGGCGGCCCATTAACCCCCCTTTCGCCCCTGTCCGCGAGGGAGGATCGCGACGGAATGGCGACTCCGCTGGGGACTTATTCTAAACCAGAATCTCTGGTTTCGAATTTCAGAGGACTTGAGCCGATTAAAAAGTTGTTTAGTTTATCTGACCTTGTTTTCTGCAAATGCTCTCGAAGGTGAGGTACGTATGCTAACCATTGTGTTAGATGTTTTTGCAGATTGGAGAAATAAGAGGTGAAGTGATTGTTGACATTTTTCCTGCAGGTTGGAGTTGGGAATGTATGTTTATTTTTATGCACATACTGAAGCGGTGCTTTGATACAAACTGCTGTGCATGACCTTGCATTGTGATGATCACGACACATCGCATACACTGGCGGTCAAACCCCGACTACAAACCACCCCTAGGTTATCTTAGATAGGGAAAGGATGTGAAAGGATCTCGTGTTTGATGGCACTTGAGACTTTCATGTTCGTTCCCGCTCACAATCCAAATTGGCGATATCTAGCCCTCTTGGGTAGGTACTCTTGGGGAGGAATCT
Source organism: Rhodomyrtus psidioides (assembly GCA_021437785.1). Taxonomy (NCBI): domain Eukaryota; kingdom Viridiplantae; phylum Streptophyta; class Magnoliopsida; order Myrtales; family Myrtaceae; genus Rhodomyrtus; species Rhodomyrtus psidioides. Next base: position 3,357,783 of record JAILYB010000062.1, on the reverse strand, counting down.
GCCATATTTAGATCGTGGGAGCCTGAGCCGTAGGTTCATCACCTGATTTTCGATTTTTAGAGTACACCCACTTGTCTCATGCGCGTGTCTATGAATGGTTGGTATACCTAAAACCACCCATTGATACAGGGGGACATTCCACATTCCCCCAAGTATGGTTGGTAAGGCATTTATTTTCAATGTACTCTATTATTCCCTGCTCCATAATATGACTCATACATTACATACATTCATATGCATTCGCATCATGAAAATCACTCAGGTGACTAATTGAAACAACGATGATAATAGGGAAGGATGTCACTGTTCCCTAAGAGTTCGACGGAGTTGGTAACCTTCGAGTACCTAAGGAAAGTCACTCGCCCTGGACCGAACACAAGGCTACACTTCACCAGATTCGTGCATGGCCGAGAGTTGACTGGACGTAAGTTGGGATATGCCGAAGATTGCCAAACCCGTTACTATGTTGATAACCTCCGATTTAAGCGACAAACGGACGAGATGATTAAAAATTATCTGGAGATGAAGAGACAGCGTCGCAACCAGTTGGCCAGGGAGGCATATGCCCATCGGAAGGCCAAACGACAGGCTAATGAGGACATACCCATGATCACTTTTTGGGGAAAAAGAAGACGTCCTGCTACCATGACAAAGCCGAAACGCATCATGCTCAAAAAGGCGAAACCCGAGAAGGCTCCTGAAGTCATCATACCATGGACCGGAGAATGGTCAGAGGAACTACGACCTTTCGACCAGAACATTGAAGACAACTCCCTTACACTTGATTAGAGGAGAGTTCCCGACTGACTGTCAAGAGTGATTTAGATTCTCACATTCCATTGGCCTTTTATGGCTTTCTTGTTTGAAGAATCTTTCTCTACCTTTCTTTCATTAGGCATCCTGATTGTAATAAAAGTCCATTCCACTTTGTTCATTTGATGTATTGACCAATGGAATGTGACATTACTGTTTCCCTTAGTCACTGAGTAAACCTGACTAAATTGCATAATTCACTTCCCTGAAATTCAAGTTAGGCTTTAAGTCAGGCCTTCAAAACCTGAAAAATGTCCTAATTTCCATTTCTTCAATTGAACTATGCAATTAAGTTAGCCTATGCATACCTCATGACATCTGCATAATCATGTGTTTAAAGTAATTTTTGACGATTGACTTTTTAAAAATCATTTGCATATTTTAGACTTGATGGTAAAGAATGATATTCAAGTGTTCAAAGTTCCTCGGGCCGAACTCCAATCATAGTGGGATAGCATGGTCGAAGCCAGCCAGAAGTATGCCGAATCACGACTAGGATACCTATTAGACATACTGAAGATTAGGTGTCCACCTGCCTTTGTCCAAGCCATGACGCTCTGTTGGGATCTTACCACCGCTACATTCTGTATGGAAGGACTGGAGATTACTCCCACTATCGAGGAGTACAGTGCTGTCATCGGAGTTGAGTTCACTCACACGCTCGTCCGACCCCCCATAGGATTTGAACCCCTGAGTCGGGTGGTTGAATTCCTTGACGCAAGCTTAAACGAAGTCAAAGCAGATGCAAAAAGTAATTCTGGACGAATCTCCCTATCTTTCCTTATAGACCAATTCTCCCGCCTCCCTGCTGCCAAAGGGACCAAATCTGGTAGAGCCTTTGTCTTGGCATTCTTCAGCTTTGTGCTGTTCCCGATCTCATCTGTCACCTTCGACCCTATCATGGCTGTAGTAGCCAGACAAGTCTGTTGTGGGTGGGATTACTCAAACATCATCCTTGCCGACACCTTCCTTTCCTTAAATCACTTCAAAAAAATAAAAAGGGAATCTTTAGAGCCTCTAGTGATCTTCTGTATCTGTGGTTCACATCCCATATCAGACAATTTCATATCCGCATGGGTTTCACTGAAACCAGCCCCGATGCACATCCTCTTAAACCTTTGTCAGAACACATACACGTATCCCTAAGTTCAACTTCATAGAGTGGAAGAACTTCCTTAAAGCCCTAAAGCCCGAACAACTCCGATGGCGGCTAAGGTTGCCAACGCTGGGCAAAGTCAGATTGGCCTGCGATGACAAAGGTTCAGTCCCATTGCTAGGATTCACGGGCGCTACCGCATACTATCCAAAGAGGGTGATCCGACAGTTTGGGGCACTACAGGAGATCCCTTCTCCACCACAACCTGGTATCCTTTCTTTTGACATACCAAGCAAGACCCTCATGGAGGAGGAGAAGAAATAGTTTGAAGCCAAGGTGACATCCATCAACCGCTCCTTGAAGAATTCTCAGGCCAAAGAAATAAGTTGGCCAGAAAACATGACTCGTGAAGAAAACATTCATAGAGCCACTGCGGAATACATTCAGCACTTTAAAGCAACCAGACGGAGCCATGTCGAGCCCTACGTACCTGAATACATCGTACCGTATGTACCCGGAATAGAACCGTACGTACCCGAAGACATGGGACCGCTGTCATATTCAGAGGATGATGAGCCCCAAACTGAAGAGGGGAATCCATACTGGGATGATGAGGATACCTTAGACCTCAAGCGTCCTAGGCTTGAATATGCTATTCTGTCAAGTGTAAAATAAGCAAATATTGTGATACCTCCTCATTCTTGTTGGATACTATTTTGGACATATGAGCATAAGTAGGAACATGTTTTGCAAATGCATAAAAACTATCGTCAGAAATTTTGCTTCTTTTAGTTTCATGAATTCTTGTCGAAAAATGGTTAAAAGAACTACTTACATGAGACTAAGGCTCACGAGGTAGCCCTTTTTCTCATCTACTGACAAGAAGCATGCAACTAAAAGAATTAGCTGCTTTCTATCAAAGACAAAAGAAATACTCACTGGAAATCCTTCTGAAACAGGTACACTCCAATCACGGAATTACCAACACATCGTTTCCGCACTCGCCTTAAGACAAGAATGGAGCAACAAGAATTGACTCTGCGTGTGGGCATGTTGGAATCCCAAATGACTGCCCTAGCAACTATGATGGCCGACATCAAGGCAATGCTGGAAGCCACCCAAGCTAAACAAACAACGGCTCATAACCGGAACAACTCAGGTCCTTCTTTTGTACCTGATACAGTAGATAAGGAAGTGATGAGAGATACCCAACGTGCAGAGGAGGACATCCATCAACCAAACAGCCAGTCACAACAAAAGGCCTCGCCTGTTGTTATCAACCTCGAGAAGGAAGAGAATGGGAGGCAGACTGTGAAGACTGAAGTAGAGGCTAAAAGATTGGCTAAGATCGAAGAATGCTTGAGCAGCCAGGGCTATGAGTTAGCTCGCTTCGACAAGATATCTCCTTTTATAAAAGTAGAGACTCCTCATGACTATAAGGAACCGGAGTTCGTGAGAAAATATAACGAGACAGGCTGTCTCAGTGCCCACCTCAAGTATTACCTGCGCAAGATGACACACTATTCGGATTATATTCCATTGTTAATGAACACGTTCCAAGAAAGTTTGGCTGGCGCCGCTTTGGCTTGGTCCATTGAGCTAGACCTAGAAGATTATGATGGGTGGGAGGATCTTGCAGAAGACTTCCTCAGACAATATAAGTTCAACACGGCTACAGCCCCAACAAGAGAATACCTTCTACGAACTTCAAAGGCGAGAGGTGAATTAATCAGAACATATGCCTAGAGGTGGCGAGCCTTGACTACCCAAGTAAAGCCATCAATCCCAGAGGATGAGCTGATTGATTTATTCCTAAAGGCACTCCCCTACGAATACTTCGACAAACTAAACACTTCCGGATGTTAAACATTTGCACACTTGATTAAGGTTGCCGAAAGACTAGAATGAGCCTTGAGAGAAAGAAGGCCTCATGAAGCTTCTGATAGGAAGCAGTATCCCTTAAAAAAGGAGAGAGAAGCCGGACTTGACATAGCATTTATACCGGATCCCCACAAGCCCAAGCCGTTCGGCAATTCTAATCAGACCAAAGGAGGATCATCCTGGTCGGCACCGAAAGAGCAAGAGCCTAGAAGAAGGCAACCCCAGAAGCAATTTTCTCAGCTCCCGAGGCCTTTATCCAAGTTACTCCCGATGCTGCTAGAGCAACGCCTGGTGGCAAAAGAACCACCTAGGGCAAACCCTGTTAAGTATCTTGGCTTTGACGAGAGCCAAACCTGTGTCTACCATATGGGCGAGATGGGACATAATGTGGATAACTGTTATATCCTTAAGCTGAAAGTGCAAGCTCTGATTGACAGTCAGATTCTGAAGTTTGACAATGTGACCCCAAATGTGCAAGAAAATCCACTTCCAGATCATCAAGCAGTAGGAGCGGTATTCACTGAAGGGGAGGGAAACTACCTTAAGTTGAAAGTGGACATACCTAAACTGACCTGTCACGCCCCGACTCTCGAGCCCGCGACATCCCTTGCCAAATCGCCACGAGGTCATAGAGATAGCTTCCCAGGCACGCTATCGACCTATCACTTAACTACGCATGCGGAAACGTTTAAACCTCCTGACATCAAACAATCAAGGAATAGAATAGCAGGAATCAAACACCACAACTTATTCACTCGAAATAAGAATAAGCAATTATACATAACGGCAGACGTTCGAGCATAACCCCATACTTCGGGGCGACTAGACAAGACCTAAAAAGGTCACTTGGTCAGGTGAGGTCAACTACTCACTTTTTTCAACAGACTACTCCGACAGCCAACCCTTGGCGTTCACGAGACTTCGCCACTTGGGACCTGAAAATGTTATCCCACGACGGGGTGAGAATAAATCTCAGTGAATCAAGCCTGAGCTTGGTTAGGAAACTGATTCGCCCAGGGGATTCTAACCGAAGATTCGCATAGACATGAATAACACCTACGTAAATCATAACATCAAAAACATCCACATGCACACTTACCAACCTCAGCCACACATAATGCAATGCTCGACATGACTCAGCAGTCAATGTCAATCAATCACTCAATCACAGCATCACATCCACAAGTATGCACAAGACATTTCCCAGGACAATGCACACAATACAATAATAACTCGAACACAAGCGAGTACGAACGTCTGTCTTCCTACTCCATTTGTCCCATTCCAAATTTCGTAGTCGGGATGCGCTCACATTAACCCATGCACAAAGTTACATTGTATTCAATCCTTTTTATTAACGGTTATCGTGCCCACGGCACCAGAGAGGATCTACGCGAAAGAGGGCGTGATACGACTCTCCCAATAACGCGATCCAACACCTCAGTGCGATCCAGCGTCTCACCGGCAGCACCGGTCTACGTTCCTTTACTTTCGGCAACGGCTACTACAAGCGGTGTATCCAGTGTACCCATCACGGCACCAGCAAGTAGGCATCCCTAAACGGGGCATCGGTCCAACATCCATTGCGACCGGCATCCGATAATCCCTTAAAACCGTACGTCTGGCACGGGGCATGAATTATCGTGCTTCTGGCAAGTCGTATAGTTCCGTACAAATCATAGAACACGAACTTGCCAGTAACCTCATTGTTTTTCCCTCGTATGACCATACATAATACATCCAGCAATCAACCATTTTTATTATCTTTGGTTAAGGCCGGGTGCTCACACAGTCATGTAAAAGTCTAGGCCAAAGGCCATTTTCATGCTAAAATATATCATTTGACTTTATACTCAGTCATATGCACATGCCGACTATCCACTAGTCATAGCAACCACACACCGGGTGATTAACCCTCAATCATCAATTGACAGTGAAAGAACATTCACTACCCTCAATCAGGCATTTCAGTGAAGCGATTCAATCAACGAAGCCATAACTAAATCCCGAGTAATCAAACTCAATCAAATAATATCCAACTCAATTCATACCATGTGATTTATTAATTGATTCAATTTAGCACATTGGTCGCTCGCTCGTCTCTGGCCTCTCGCGATCACACAACGGCAATCCATTGCCCAATCAATCAATCAACTAGCAACAATTAGCCACAGACAATTCAATCAACTCGGCTAATTTTAAACGATCGGCCATTTAACCTAATCCCAATTTCTATTTAAACCGGCCCCGATCGTGTACCTAAATTTCACAATTGACTAAATAACTAATCCTAGGTGCAATTAGCGCCCTAACCAAGGATTAGGGTCAACTCACTATCAAATTAAGCTCGGGCGATCTCAACGGCCGACGACGGCGAACGGCGAAGGCGGCGGCCCAAAAACCTAAAATCTCGGGAATGCCTCAAGGAAGTCTCGCGAAGTCACCGGGACAGGTGGCCGGCTACGGCGAAGCTCCGGTAAGCGGCGGCGGCCTAAAACAGAACCGGCCAACGGTCAAAACAGGGTTTCCAAGCTAATTTCCGGCGATTCACGGCCCCACGGGCCGGGACGAGGCCGGCCAAGGCTCGGGGACTCACCTATGGGTCGAGGGAAGTGGATCGGGACTAGTGGCAGCGGCTGAGGGCCGCCGGAGGCGGCGGATCGACGACGAGCAGAACCGGCCGCGAAACAGGGTCTTCGCGCGGCCAAGACAGGGGAGAGGTTCGGGCGGCTTTCCGGCCACCACGCGCGGCGGCTAGCTCGGTCGAGCTGAGGGAAGATAGAAAGATGGTCGGGGAGTTCGATGGTGGTGGCGGTGCACGGCGGTGGGCGGCGGAACGGCCGGATCTGAAGAAAACACAAACCGTGCCCTAAAACAGGGCACCGGCGATTTCGGGGCTGATTCCGGCGGCTTGGGCGGCCGACGGCCGGTGGGGTTGGGTCGAAAAGGTAGAGGGGAGACTGGGGTATGGTGGAGTGGCGACGGCCGGGCCTGGGTACACCGGGAACGGCGGGAATCGACGGCGACACACACACGGCCAGAACGGCCGAAAACAGGGCAGGGCTTGACGGCGATTTCGCGGCCGTCCGGCGGCCAACGACGGCGGTGGAAGGGTCGGGGGTGACAGTGGGGAGTGGTTGAAGGTCGTGGCAGTGGTGACCGGTGGTGGTGGCGGCGAAAATCACCGGAGGAAGAGGAGGAAGGAAGGAGGACATTCGGTGAAGGGGGGGCGTCCACGAGAGAGAACAGAGAGAGAGAGAGAGAGAGAGAGAGAGAGAGAGAGAGAGAGAGAGAGAGAGAGAGATCGTGAGAGGGAGCAAGGGAAAGAGAGAGACACGTGAGAGGGTGGGTCCACAAGGTGACTTTGTGGTAAAATTTTGTCTTACTAGCAAATATCTAGGGCGAAACGGTCTTTTGGTAAATCGGGATTGAACGAAATTTTCGGTACAACGGACGAATGGTATTTTGGTAATTTCCTAGGCTAGGCTCGGTCGGGATTAGGCTCGGGTCGCGAGGATTGAAATCCTAATTTACGGCGACTAGGAATTTCGAACATAATCTAAACCGACTGAATTTCAATCTTAATCCATTTTATCGAATTCAGGGACTTCACCGAGGTCGGATTTCCAGGGCGTCACATGACCGACCTTCTAGCAACTGCTTCGTCATACCCAAAAGCAGGAGAGATCTCTGCCGACGTAAAGAAGTTATGTATCGCCAAGATGATGAGCTTGGGAATAATGTCCGAAATTACCGATGAAGAATTCGAAGGAGTCGAAACTTCTCTATCTTTGGAAGGAAGCCACTTCGTGATCAAAACTGAGCGAGGTAGCACCTGGGACATCCCGCACGAGAATCTGGTAGACAGTCTTGGGCCGATCACTCAGTCAGAAGAAGAATTCGAAGAGGACGGACCGGAAGCCAAGAGGCGAAGTCTAGCAGATCGCAAATTTATGGCCGACGCGCTTGAAAAGGGTGAAATTATAGACAACCTTGGTCAAGATTCTGGAGGGTACAACTTCAAAGTGAAATATTCAGCCCCTCCCAGCTTTTATCAGAAAATTGAGGATATCATACCAGACGGATGGGGAGGTATGAATAATCCCTCTCAACCAGAAACCTCGAAGGACATGGAAAAACTTTTTACAAAAGGCTTTGACGACACCGTATCGATGATCGAAGCTGCTACGACCGTGGTAATCAGATTGGAAGAACTTGTTAGCCTGAGCAGGGTGGAAGACTGCCCAGTCAAGCCTGTTGTGATTCGACTGCCGCAAGAGAAAGAAGACGACAAGACCGAACCAGGGACGTCTTACCGGACGACGGTAACTATAGAAGTCCCTCCGGTAGAAAAGTACGATCCTAAAGTAGTCTATTGGGACTATGGAACGAAGGAAGTAGATGCAGTAATGAGGTCTGGATGATTTTATGCCCCTAGGGAAGGCGAATCCGAAAAAAAGGATGTCTCGAAGGAAGATGCAGAAAAGCTCATATCGATCATTAAGACCAGCGAGTTCGAAGTAATAGAGCAGCTAAGGAAGATGCCAGCTCAAATATCCCTGCTAGATTTATTCATCAATTCAGAGAAGCACAAAAACGCACTGTTGAAAATACTTAACGAAGTACATGTCCCTGAAACAATCAACGAGGTATAATTATGGGACTTTGTAGGGGAAATCCTTTTAAAAGACCAATTGAGCTTCTCCGATGAAGACTTTCCCATGGAAGGAAGAGGACACAACAAGGCCTTATATATCTCCGCGCAATGTAACGGGAAAAGAGTGGCACACGTATTGATCGACAATGGATCAGCCTTCAATATTTGCCCTTTGGCTACCCTAAGAAGGTTAGGAATCAATGAAGAAACGATTAAGGCATCCAAAATAGCTGTAAGAGCTTTCGATGGAATGAAGAAGACTGTAATGGGTGAGATTGAACTTGACATATTCATCGGCCCGACAAAATTCTCTATAAACTTCCAAGTAATGGATTTGCCCAGTGCATTCGGATTCCTGCTAGGAAGACCTTGGATCCATATAGCAGGAGCCGTCCCCTCGAGCTTACACCAAAAAGTGCGCTTTGTAGTAGATGGGAAGGTGATTACCGTACATGGAGAAGTCGACCTCCAGATATACCAGAACAGCGCCATTCCCTATGTTGAACCTGAACTCAAGACAGAAGCAAGCTATCATTCTCTAGAACTGGTAGCAACAGTTCATACTCCGGCAGGGACAAGGTTGACAGCCCATTACATCGCAGAGGCCAATCTTTTACCAGCTAAGATGCTATTGACATATGGGTTTGACCCTGAAAAAGGTCTAGGTAAATACGGTCAAGGGATAAATGCCCCTACAGTTAAAAGCTAACCCACATAGAATGGGCTTGGGGTATCTGAAATATCACGTGGATGAATCTGTCCCGAAGGCAACAGGCCAAGGCTGAGGCAAAAGCCTAGTACGTCGGGGAGGCCGAAACAACTCGAATGATTCGTTCATCGGTTCTCTAATTTGGAAAGGCAGGTTTCGAATATTCAATAATCCTTTAAATGCCCATTTCAACCAGAACTCTAAATGGTTGTCTGAAGAGGATATCACTTCACCAATAGAACAAGATCTGACAAATCATTTTCTCAAAGATGACTTTGTGAATGTCATCATGGAATGGTTGGATGATGAAGCCACTTCCTCTGAGTAAAGAGACTCTTCCCTCGTCTTTAAATTCTGCATTCTATTGCATTTTCTTTCCTTATTGTACGTATAGGGAAACACTTTTGGATCTCCGGCCGTTGGTCCAAATAGCGCAGTTTGTAATGTGGCCCATCTTGCATTCAATAAAACCACGCATATTTTGTTAAGAACATATAGAACCATGAATCAGCCCAATGATGATGCTAGTCTTCTACATAGAAGCTTGAGGCCTGATTTGCCGTATGATTCCTAATTTCTAAAAAGATTTCCACGGGGCCAGGATATCCAATGACATGAGGATCAGCCCCGTTTATACCTGTACCTATTTCGAAAACTCTTTCGAAAAGACTTTCCATGACCATGTATGTCATTCTTATGGAATACGAGCTAACCATACTCATGACATTTCAGGCATATCATCTCAAACATGCATACCATGTTGTTACAAGATTCGGATTTCTCCATTAACCATTCTTGTAACATTGAGGAAGATGAAGACGAGGGTTATGAGTCTATCCGCAGAGATTGGAATGCCTTTGAGGAATCGAAGCCCCATACTGCAGAAGAACCGATCATTATTAATTTGGGAGACGCCGTGAATATCAAAGAGGTCAAGATCGGTGGACATTTGTCCCGAGATGAAAGGCTCGAGTTCACTGAATTTCTGAAAGAATATCAAGACATCTTTGCATGGTCTTACGCTGATATGCCAGGCCTAGATGCTAAGATTGTGGAGCATGCATTACCCACGAATCCCAGTATCAAACCTGTCAAGCAAGGCAGCAGACGGATGAAAGCCGAGTTGGAAGACAAAATTAAGGAAGAAGTCATGAAACTTCTCAGGGCAGGCTTCATTGAAGCTATCCCATACTCAGACTGGATTGCGAATATAGTCCCCGTCATGAAGAAGGATGGTAGAGTTCGGATCTGCGTGGACTACCGAGATCTGAATAGAGCAAGCCAAAAAGATGATTTTTCACTTCCTCACATTGATGTATTGGTGGATAGTACGGCAGGTTATGAATTATTCTCATTCATGGATGGATTCTCGGGATACAACCAAATCTTCATGAAACAAGAAGACAAACCAAAAACCGCTTTTACCACACACTGGGGAACTTTTGCTATAAAGTCATGCCCTTTGGATTAAAAAATGCCGGGGCTACCTATCAGAAGGCTATGGTCACATTATTCCATGATATGATCCACAAAGAAATTGAAGTATATGTCGATGACATGATCGCCAAATCCAAGGTAGGGCAGGATCACATATAGGTGTTAAGAAAATTATTTGAGCGCATGCGCAAATATAAGTTGAAGTTGAACCCTAACAAATGTATGTTTGGGGCAAGATCTGGGAAACTTCTCCGATTCATAGTCAGTAATAGGGGCATTGAGATTGATCCTTCAAAGATTCAGGCTATCCATGATCTGTCAACTCCCTCTACAGTAAAAGAAGTGAGAAGCCTTCTAGGGAGACTGAACTATATTACCAGATTTATCAATCAACTATCTGATGTGGCTAAGCCAATCTTCAAATTGCTCAAGAAAGGTGCGAGAGTGAAATGGGATGCAGAATGCAGTAGGGCATTCCAAAAGATTAAGAACGATCTAGTCTCCCCATCGGTACTTGTGCCGCCAATTCCTGGTCACCCATTGACCTTATATCTGACTATACAGCAGGAATCTTTGGGAGCCTTACTTGCCCAAACAAGCCCGGTAGATGGTAAAGAAAGAGCCATCTATTACCTAAGTAAGAAATTCACACCATCTGAAGCGAAATATGTACCAGTTGAAAGGGCCTGTGTAGCAACGGTATGGGTACTTCGTAGACTAAGGAAGTATACCCTACACCACCACATTCAACTCATAACAGAAAACGATCCTATCAAATACCTCATGGAGAAACTCGCTTTAATCGGGAAATTAGCAAAATGGCAAGTGATGCTGTCTGAATTTGACATCAAGTGTTCTCCACAAAAGTCAGTAAAAGGAAGAGATATAGCTGACATGCTGGCAGAGAACCCGTCAAGCGGTGAACCTTCTAAAGTAATAAGAACAGAAGATCAAATTCTGAACTTAGCAGAGGACAAGTGGGTCATGTATTTCGATGGTACTGTTAATCTATCAGGGGAAGGCATTGGGGCAGTACTGATATCCCCCGATGATCAACATTATCCTGTGGCGGCGAAAATAACTTTTCCTTGCACCAACAACATCTGAGAGTACGAGGCATGCATTCTAGGTCTCAGATTGGCCATTTCTATGAAGATACCCAGATTGCAAGTTTATGGAGATTCCATGCTCATCATATTACAAACACAGGGAGAGTGGAAGACAAAAGATGCAAAGCTCATCCCATATCACGAATACCTTGAAGAATTGACACTTGAATTCGAAAAAGTGTCATTCGAATACCTATCAAGGTCTCATAATCAATTTGCAGATGCGTTAGTGTTGACACCTAAATTTTGATCAACTTTTTATTTTATTTTATTTTATTTTATTTTTTTTTATTTTTATTTTGAAAATTCATAGAAAATCCATAAAAAGTTGAAAAAATTGAAAAATCAATTTTGGTGACCTTAGCCAAGCTAAATGAACCATTTTGACCAAAAAAATAATTTTCATAATTTTCATTTTTTTATATATATATTTTCGAAAAATACAAAAAAAAGAAAAAAAGAAAAAGAAAATCAAGAAAAATAATATTTGAGGTCACAAAGATATATAAAAATAGTCGGTATTTTTATTTTTATTTTATCTATTTTCTAACCTCATAAATAGTAAAATTCAGGTTTGATTTTAGGTGTTTTCTGATCACCATAAAATTGAATCTGGCAAAAATATTAGTAATGATTAAAAGGAAAAGGAGTGAAAACATCATCATTCAAAAGGAAAAGGAAACTAATCATTTTGTCTTTTCTTTTGATTATTTTATTATTATTCTTACTTTTTAATATTTTATTTTATTATTATTTTATTTTTTATTATTATTCACTCACCTTTTCCCTCATCCGTCGCTGGCTTCTTCTCCTCCTTCCTCTTCTTCCTCTCCCGTAGCTTCTTCTTCTTCTTTTCTTCTTCTTCTTCTTAAAAATAAAATGGAATCCTCACCTTCGTGCACTATTTTCCTTCGCCTTCGACCCTTCCGCCGTCGTCGCTAGCCGTCGAACCTCAAAGCCGCCGTGAATAACCCAAGACCCGCGGCCTCCACCCGTTTCGGAGTTTGGTTCGGGATTGTTTCGGATCGGGCCAAATCTGTCATCGCCAAAGCGCGCTATCGCCTCCGGCGACAGCCCCGGAGTCCTACCTCCTCCCTCGGAGCTTATGGAGCCTACGCGCCGCTGGTGGAGTCCAGAAACAGCCTCGGGTCACCACCCCGTCGTCGGAGCGTATCCGGACGTGTCGGAACGTGTCCGGACGTGTCGGAGCGTGTCTGGACGTGTCGGGCGTGTCGGAGCCGTGTCGGGCGTGTCGGAACGTGTCCGGACGTGTCGGAGCGTGTCCGGACGTGTCGGAGCGTGTCCGGACGTGTCGGGCGTGTCGGGCGTGTCGGAGCCGTGTCCGAGCAGTGTCGAAACAGTGTCGGAACAGTGCATGAACAGTGTCGGAATAGTGCATGAACAGTGTCGGAGCCGTGTCCGAGCAGTGTCGAAACAGTGTCGGAACAGTGCATGAACAGTGTCGGAATAGTGCATGAACAGTGTCGGAACAATACATGAACAGTGTCCAATTTTTAAATTTTTTTATTTTTTTATTTTTTAGTCTTAATTTGTGAAATTGACTATCGACATTCTAATGGCGATCGACAGGTAACGGGCATGGGGATGGTCGCAGGCTGGGGCTGGGCGATTGAAAGCTGGTGTCCAATCCGGTATGTTTTACGTACCCGATCCGTATATCAGGATTATTTTTCTAAAATATTGCATTTATAGACTTGATTTGTATGTATTTGTTTCAGTCTAGTGGTTAGCTTATTTATTTGGTTGAGTGTTATCTATTGTCAAAGACATGCTTTTTGTTAAAATATTTTCTGAAAATATAAAAAAATATTAATGAATCAAAAATGCCAAAAAAATGGAAAAATTAAAGAAAAACAAAAAAATTGAGAAAAATTGCAGAAAAATTCTAAAAATTGTCCAAGGCTGAAAATGACAAAAAATTGATTTGTTTTCATTTTTGGGATTTTCTCCCATTTAATCCAAAATGGCGATTTCACCCCTCAAAGGGTAAATCGTCTTTGATATTCTAATGAATTGTGGAAATTGCTTAGAATTTGGTGATGGGCCAGATGGGTGGTTAAACCTTATGTCTAAGATTTCCACATTTCATTTCCATTTTAGAAAATGACGATTTTACCCTTCGAATGGTAAATCGGTTTCTAAAATTCCCGAAAATCACGAAAATTGCCAAAAAAATAGGAAATGGGTCAATTGAGTGACCAAACCTGTTTTGACTCCGGATTCATTCCGAAATGATGATTTTGTCCTTTTTGGGCAAATTGTCCCCTTTGTCTCAAAATTACGATTTTGCCCCCTGATGGGCAAAATCATGTCTAAATCATTCCTAAGCCTGATTGATACTTCTCTAGGCCAATATGGCCTTATTAGGAATGCCATGTGATTTATTTGTACATTTGAATTCATTGATTTGTGCACTTTATTATTGATTGTGATTGCCAGGATAGTCATTCCTATCTGCATGAACTCCTAGATTTAGGGCTCGTACCCCACTCATCTGTATGAAATCTTAAGTCAGAAAACTCAGTCAACTTAGGTACCGAAAGGGCGTCAACTCTGATAGTTGACGTAACTAAGTCCCCGAACCCATTTCCCTGGTTATCGCAGAATTGAATAGAAACTCCCGACTATTCAATAGGGTGGTCCAATCATACCCTCCAAAAAATGATTGGTGGCGACTCCATGACATGCACACTTAGCACATATCACTAGACCACACTGAAGGTCGACTACGCATACCTCCGTTGCGATTTGGGTAACGGGCCTTGGGAGAGGCCCGCGTCCGACCAGACTGGACGGCCCATTAGCCCTCGAGAGCCCACGGCGAATCTCGAGAGGGTCGCGACAGACTGGCGACTCCGCTGGGGACTTTAGAGAACTTGAGCCGATTAAAAAGGTGATTGATTTTTCTAACATGTTTTATGCAGATGCTCTTCAAGGTGAGGTACGTACTTTAACCCTTGAGGTGTTAAATGTTTTTGCAGATTGGAGAAATAAGGGGTGGAGTACTTGTTAACTCTGTTTTATGCAGGTTGGGCGTAGGAATGAATGATTGTGTGTATGTTTTATATTGAAGCGGTGATTGTTAAATAAGATGCATGTTTATCGCTTTAGCACGACACCGAAAATACACACAACCGCGCCTAAAACCCCGGGCGCCGCCTATAGGAAAACAATAGAAGGGATTGAAAATGGAATCTCCGTGAGGAAAAACACGGGGTAATCCACTTTTCAATTCCGCTCACTTCGAACTATGGATCGAGTCCCAATGCAACGATAGCTGTGCAATGGAATCGGCTCTTTCTAGAACTCGAGGTGGGAACCTTGACCTTAGGTGCCAAATCCTTTGATTTTTAGAAGTTTTATCCTCCCTTGTCTCATGTGCATGTCTTTAGATGGTTGGTATATCTAAAACCACCTAAAAAAAATCGGTGATCCTGGAGTCACATCTCGAAGATTGGAACTGGGGCATCTCCAAGTGTTCGTGCCACATTCCTTTGATTGATTTGACATTCTTAGTCCTCTTGTATAAAATTAATTTTGCCGAGATCCTCTATATCTCGTCCCGTAGATTGATTGTATTAGGGATCTATTTGTATTGTATACATCTTGATAAGGCTCATTTCTATCGAAAATGGGGGCAAATTCCCCAAACCCGTGGAGCATAGTGGAATTCGTCCATTCAGTGCAAAACACATTGGGCCGCAGAGCCACTCGTTTGGTGAAAGGACGTATCGTTCCTAATTGATTTTTAATCAGATCTGGGGATAAGTTTTTCTCCATTCTTTTTATCTCAGGACGTCTCTCCTCTGACAAAGTCAATAGACGCAATAACAGAGTCGTCCGCATCAGAATCAAACCCCAAGATACGAATTTGGGTGAACGGTAACCTTGTATCGCTCCAATTTGGTCTTCCAAGACCACATGCCTAACGTGAGTTTTTACTCATTTTACAGGAAGTTGTTGGCGCTGAAAGCCTCAAATGAAAATAGCGCGCTAACAGGGAGGCGAATAGAATCATTGGCCTTAGAAGTCAGGATTCCAGGAGATGGTCTTTGATTATAAAACCTAGTGGATGGTAAAAAGTATCGCTCCTACGTCACATGCTTTGACATGCATTTTGATAAAATCTTCTTTTTTTCCTTGAATAAAAGGAACCTTGAAGAATGGCGCTGGAGTCGCCCAAAAACACAAATGGATCTTCTCCGGGGCAAATTCTTGAGAAGGATTCGTCGCCCAACCAGATGGGAGATCAAGGACACAAGATAGAGGGCCAAATTATGCAAGCCGCGCGTTTGTGTTCAAACGGAAACACAAAACAAGAACAAGGCGGTATTGTTCCAATTTGTCTTGAATTTTGGAACGCAAACTGACACCTAATTCCCTTCTTTGACAGGGGCTCGCCATCAATGCGAAACAGGTTTTCACATCCCGTGTATTACCCAATGGAACACATGACCAAGGGTAAGATGTATCGTTCTAATTTATTGAAAAATTCATGAACGTACAATAACATGCTTCTTCCGCATTTTCAGGGATCTCCAGCCGCGGTGGGTAGGTAAGTATCCCTTTTCCCCAAGTCGTTGAAGATAAAAAAAAAAGTGTTAGGACTCTTTCAATCATTATGTCTGAAAAGAGGCATCGAATTTTTAAACTCATAGACATCCACAGTTGAAGTTGGGAGGTTGTCTGAACATGAATGAAACATGCATGTGCATCATAAAACCCCATTGGGAGGAAATTTTTCGGAGAAAACAAAAAGAATTTTTCCAATAAAAATTGTTCAAACCGTTTAAGGGTGTTTTCTCAGACGAGAGGCGAATCCTAATCCAAACATGTCCAATACACACTTGAGAGATGAGTGAAGTGAGCAGATAACAAAATCTGGGTCTACGGGGGTAAGGACAATTTGCAGCGATTACATGGGTTGGGACGACGGAGGCATTCGTTTCATATCCCCCAAACACTACAGGTGACCGTTGATAACCCATTTGAACAGCGGTTCTCATTCTTAACCCTGTCAAGAACCACCCCACACCGGGGCAAAAAGGAAGTAAGTCCAGCAGCGTCAGGAGAAAATTGTTAGAAATTTTCTTGCTCGGACTAATTAATCTTTGTGTGTTGTTTATATGGTGATCCAAGTGCCATAGGATGACGAGAAGCATTCATTCTTTATCCCATACACTGTATCATTTGCACAGCCAAGTTGAGCCTGCAAATTCATTTAATGAACCCATTGGTGATCATTCCAAGACGGATGTCGCACCACTTCAAAAATGGAAGAGTTCAAGACTCAGGGATTACGAAGAGAATTCCCGGACTGATATTTAAAGCATGTTTAGACTATATGTCTAACATGATCCCATGAAGATGAGAAAAAGGGGGATTTCAAAAATGAAAATGAGAAAAATCCCCGGCATCAAGAAAAAGCAAAGTGCCTAGTAAAAGCAAGGCCGATGCTCGTGCTAGTTGTTTAATTGGTCCGCAATGAAGCTGGATGGGAAAAAGGGGAAATCCCTGAAGGAGCCAAATCCAAAAGGACTGCTCCCCAAATGCTATCAAGCGCAGAACAAAGACATAGAAAGAGTCAGTCTCTGAATGCAACAAGAGACGCTCTTTAAAGAGCTGGTGCACATCGTGAGATAGGTTGCGCGCCTCAAAGGCTAAAGATGCAGAAAAGAAAGGACAGGTGGCAAATCAGCAATGATCACCAATGTCAAACCCGTCACGAATTCTGGGCCAAAAATAAGCCTGTTTCGGTCCCCAATCCTACCAATGTTACAACCCCGAAACAGTCTTCTCTGACTAAGACACTTGGGTTAACATATAGCTTAGCTCGAAGAAGTACGAGCAAGATTATTTCTTTCTCATTTTGCAGGGTTCTTGACTTGTAAACCCGGAGCAGATGGTGAAAATTTTCGTTCAATGGCCTTGACTCAAAAGTGAGTCCCCCTTGAAGATCAAGAACCAAGCCCAACATTACGGTCCCGTGGAAGACCTCCCGACCGATCAAAATGTATGCGCTGCGAATGAGCCTAAAACCTAGGCACAGGTTAGTAGGGAATTGAGTGCATCCCCTACAAAAAAAAAAACCACTATCGCAAAACAGGTGAGAAGACCTCATTGTCGAGAAATATTCCAATTGATGTTTTGAACAAACTCTTTTTGGAATTTTCAAACTGTTGATCCAGATTTTCCGTCCAAGGGATTTGTGATCACATTTGCATATTGCAAGAATGCTTTGGATAACCTCCAGCATCAAAATGCACATTTCGTGATTAAAACTTAAAACATACGGTTTTGTCAAATGGCCAGCCGTGGCCTTCCCAAAGATTACTAACGTTTTCTTGGTGAAGAAAAATCTTCCAGGCTCGAACTTCTGCAGGATTCTTGGAAACCCCAAATCCCAGAAAAACATTTGCTCCGTGGAGTGGAGCACGCAGGTTTGAACTTTCTACAGGATACCTGGAGAACACAGCTTCCAGAATGTCGTCTCAACAGACTCAACTGAAGTTTTGTCAAAATAAAATCTTTTACTGCTTCAAAACTGAATTCCCGACAAATTTCGGGATCTTTCAAAAGAATGGGTGAGGATGTGATCCCATTTTAAAATTTATGCGGTCTCATCGGATGTGGAGAACCTTCGTCATGAGACCCCTTTTCAAAAATCAAGCAGTCCTAGCTTGACGTGGAGAACCCTCGTCCTAGGATCCCTTTTTCAAAAATATCAAACAGTCCTGGCATGACGTGGAGAACCCTCGTCCTAAGACCTCTTTTCAAATATCAAACAGTCTCATCGGATGTGGAGAACCCTCGTCATGAGACCCCTTTTCAAAAAATCAAGCAGTCCTAGCTTGACGTGGAGAACCCTCGTCCTAGGATCCCTTTTTCAAAAATATCAAACAGTCCTGGCATGACGTGGAGAACCCTCGTCCTAGGACCTCTTTTCAAATATCAAACAGTCTCATCGGACGTGGAGAACCCTCGTCATGAGACCCCTTTTCAAACCAAAACAAAGGTAGATACCGCCTGAATGGTCAAATGAAGGTAGATACCGCCTGAAGGGTCAAATCAAAGGTAGATACCGCCTGAAGGGTCAACACAAGGTAGAAACCGCCTGAAGGGTCAAATAAAGGTAGATACCGCCTGAAGGGTCAAATGAAGGTAGATACCGCCTGAAGGGTCAACTTAAGGTAGAAACCGCCTGAAGGGTCAACTTAAGGTAGAAACCGCCTGAAGGGTCAACTCATGGTAGAAACCGCCTGAAGGGTCAACTCGAGGTAGATATCGCCTGAAGGGTCAACTCAAGGTAGAAACCGCCTGAAGGGTCAACCAATGGTAGAAACCGCCTGAAGGGTCAATCAAAGGTAGAAACCGCCTGAAGGGTCAATCCAATAGTGAAAATCACTTAAATGGTCAGCTCAATGGTCCAATCCACCATACGGATCAAAATCATTGGCAAATCTCAAATGGGACGCGTCTTCCTTAGATTCCTATCAGTTAGGAATCCCATTATGGTTTGACCTACCATACGGGTCAGAGCTTAACCTCTCTAGGATACTCTAGTAACGAGTTCCTAGAAATTCTCTTGAATCCATCAAACACCGCGAAAATCGCACAAACATCGAACAGGTAAGTGGCAGGTATGTCTCTCTATTATCTCACTCTCTCATGTCAAAATGTTTCCCCCTTCAAGAAAGAGCATACATGGACAAGCATGAAAATTGGATGTCATGACTCCTTTTCCTTTAGTTTCCCGAGTCAAGTCGATCAGGACTCAGGTGTCACCTTATCTTTGAGAGAAACCTCTAACGAGATTCCTCTCAAAGAGGGGCAGCTGTTGACACCTAAATTTTGATCAACTTTTTATTTTATTTTATTTTATTTTATTTTTTTTATTTTTATTTTGAAAATTCATAGAAAATCCATAAAAAGTTGAAAAAATTGAAAAATCAATTTTGGTGACCTTAGCCAAGCTAAATGAACCATTTTGACCAAAAAAATAATTTTCATAATTTTCATTTTTATATATATATATTTTCGAAAAATACAAAAAAAAGAAAAAAAGAAAAAGAAAATCAAGAAAAATAATATTTGAGGTCACAAAGATATATAAAAATAGTCGGTATTTTTATTTTTATTTTATCTATTTTCTAACCTCATAAATAGTAAAATTCAGGTTTGATTTTAGGTGTTTTCTGATCACCATAAAATTGAATCTGGCAAAAATATTAGTAATGATTAAAAGGAAAAGGAGTGAAAACATCATCATTCAAAAGGAAAAGGAAACTAATCATTTTGTCTTTTCTTTTGATTATTTTATTATTATTCTTACTTTTTAATATTTTATTTTTTATTATTATTCACTCACCTTTTCCCTCATCCGTCGCTGGCTTCTTCTCCCCCCCGCGACTTCATCTTCTTCTCCTCCTTCCTCTTCTTCCTCTCCCGTAGCTTCTTCTTCTTCTTTTCTTCTTCTTCTTCTTAAAAATAAAATGGAATCCTCACCTTCGTGCACTATTTTCCTTCGCCTTCGACCCTTCCGCCGTCGTCGCTAGCCGTCGAACCTCAAAGCCGCCGTGAATAACCCAAGACCCGCGGCCTCCACCCGTTTCGGAGTTTGGTTCGGGATTGTTTCGGATCGGGCCAAATCTGTCATCGCCAAAGCGCGCTATCGCCTCCGGCGACAGCCCCGGAGTCCTACCTCCTCCCTCGGAGCTTATGGAGCCTACGCGCCGCTGGTGGAGTCCAGAAACAGCCTCGGGTCACCACCCCGTCGTCGGAGCGTATCCGGACGTGTCGGAACGTGTCCGGACGTGTCGGAGCGTGTCTGGACGTGTCGGGCGTGTCGGAGCCGTGTCGGGCGTGTCGGAACGTGTCCGGACGTGTCCGGACGTGTCGGAGCGTGTCCGGACGTGTCGGGCGTGTCGGAGCCGTGTCGGGCGTGTCGGAACGTGTCCGGACGTGTCGGAGCGTGTCCGGACGTGTCGGGCGTGTCGGGCGTGTCGGAGCCGTGTCCGAGCAGTGTCGAAACAGTGTCGGAACAGTGCATGAACAGTGTCGGAATAGTGCATGAACAGTGTCGGAACAATACATGAACAGTGTCCAATTTTTAAATTTTTTTATTTTTTAGTCTTAATTTGTGAAATTGACTATCGACATTCTAATGGCGATCGACAGGTAACGGGCAAGGGGATGGTCGCAGGCTGGGGCTGGGCGATTGAAAGCTGGTGTCCAATCCGGTATGTTTTACGTACCCGATCCGTATATCAGGATTATTTTTCTAAAATATTGCATTTATAGACTTGATTTGTATGTATTTGTTTCAGTCTAGTGGTTAGCTTATTTATCTGGTTGAGTGTTATCTATTGTCAAAGACATGCTTTTTGTTAAAATATTTTCTGAAAATATAAAAAAATATTAATGAATCAAAAATGCCAAAAAATGGAAAAATTAAAGAAAAACAAAAAAAATTGAGAAAAATTGCAGAAAAATTCTAAAAATTGTCCAAGGCTGAAAATGACAAAAAATTGATTTGTTTTCATTTTTGGGATTTTCTCCCATTTAATCCAAAATGGCGATTTCACCCCTCAAAGGGTAAATCGTCTTTGATATTCTAATGAATTGTGGAAATTGCTTAGAATTTGGTGATGGGCCAGATGGGTGGTTAAACCTTATGTCTAAGATTTCCACATTTCATTTCCATTTTAGAAAATGACGATTTTACCCTTCGAATGGTAAATCGGTTTCTAAAATTCCCGAAAATCACGAAAATTGCCAAAAAAAATAGGAAATGGGTCAATTGAGTGACCAAACCTGTTTTGACTCCGGATTCATTCCGAAATGATGATTTTGTCCTTTTTGGGCAAATTGTCCCCTTTGTCTCAAAATTACGATTTTGCCCCCTGATGGGCAAAATCATGTCTAAATCATTCCTAAGCCTGATTGATACTTCTCTAGGCCAATATGGCCTTATTAGGAATGCCATGTGATTTATTTGTACATTTGAATTCATTGATTTGTGCACTTTATTATTGATTGTGATTGCCAGGATAGTCATTCCTATCTGCATGAACTCCTAGATTTAGGGCTCGTACCCCACTCATCTGTATGAAATCTTAAGTCAGAAAACTCAGTCAACTTAGGTACCGAAAGGGCGTCAACTCTGATAGTTGACGTAACTAAGTCCCCGAACCCATTTCCCTGGTTATCGCAGAATTGAATAGAAACTCCCGACTATTCAATAGGGTGGTCCAATCATACCCTCCAAAAAATGATTGGTGGCGACTCCATGACATGCACACTTAGCACATATCACTAGACCACACTGAAGGTCGACTACGCATACCTCCGTTGCGATTTGGGTAACGGGCCTTGGGAGAGGCCCGCGTCCGACCAGACTGGACGGCCCATTAGCCCTCGAGAGCCCATGGCGAAATTCGAGAGGGTCGCGACAGTTAGCCACCCTGGCCTCAATGTTGCAAACAACTGGAGGGTTAGATATAGAACCCCTAAGGATTGGCACAATTGAAAGGTCGGCCCACTTGTTGACACCTAAATTTTGATCAGTCTTTTCTAATTTATTTTTTTGAAAAATTCATAGGAAATCCATAAAGAGTTGAAAAAAATTATAAAATCAGCTTTGGAAGCCTTGGCCTAGTCTCAAGAACCAAATTTGAATAAAAAAATTATTATTTATATATATTTTTTTAAAATATTTTTTGAATTTATTTAATTATAAAAACACCCAAAAAAAAATCAGAAAAACACCATTCGTGGTCATGAAAATACAAAAAAATAGTCAGTATATTTCTTTTAATTTCCTCTTCATTCTGATTTCGGGAAAAGTCAAAATCCAAGTTCAATTGCAAGTGTTCCTTTGTTACACATAGAATTAAATTTAGCTAAGAAAATGTGATTTTAGTCTTTTAATTTGTAAATTTTTTTTTTTTTTTTACATCTTGACATCCAACTAAATTGGTGACCCTACTTATTTTTCTCCCAATGGTACGCGAGACTGGTGGCAGGACATTCTGAATGGGTGAAATAGAAAGGAGCATTTTAAAAATAAAAAAAGGGAAAGGTGGAAGACTAGATGATGAAAAGGATTAAGTAAAGCGTGGGGATGAGTGAACACCCTCTAGAGCAACTCCATTGGCGCAAGGGAGGTGATTAAAAAAATGTTCCATCACCTCTTGCTTTCATCATTATTGTCTGAAGAGATAATGGTTTTGGTCATAGAGAAACTTCTTTCCAAGATTCCAGCATGATTTCCCCCCTCGGTGGACAGGGCATCGAAAAAAAAAAGGAGGAGACCATCACGTCCCGGCTCTCGATGAGAGCCTGAGGCGCAACCACTCTCAAACAAAAAAAAAGGTCCCCAAAGCACTGCGACAAGAGGAGGTCCCGAAGGCTTTCTGCAAGGAGGCCGGTTAGACTGCGAAGGAGGAGAACACAATCTAAAGACCCAGGAAGGGGTGCAGACCAGCGGGATACATGGACAAAAGGGAGTGCGGCAGCTCGGTCGAGAGGAGACGAAATGAAGGGATGGGAAAACGACCACCATCATTCCCATGTGTCGCTGCGACCACTTATGCTAATACCATCATCAAGCTAGCAAGTCGGTAAGTTCGGTGAAACCCTCGCTATGTCCAGCGGCTCCGGAACCCATCGTCACTCCCCATCATCGGCTACCTCCTCCTCATAAGAGAATCGATCCACCGAGACACTGTCACCCTCCCCCAATATGTCACCGAAACCGCCGATCCCGTGAGTCCATTACTCTGCTCCACCCGAGCCGTCGCGAATTCGAATCCGTCCGGAGCCACCACTTCAGCTCCCGACGACTTTCCAGCTGGTATCTGAAAACCGTTCGGATGTTACGACGTCTTAGATATGTGAGGATGACCTGCGAGCGTGAGGTCCAACGTTTCGGTTTGGTCGCATGAATCTCTATCCAGGATGCTCGGTTCGCTCGAACGACAGAAAGGAGGCGAGCTAGTGATGCGGAGAGCGGAGATCAGTAGCGGCAGCGATTTTTTTTCATAGTTGCAGGTATGTGTTTTCGTTGTTGTTGTCGTTATTTTCCTTGGGGAGAGGAAGACATGTGAAGACGAATGAACAGTAAATAGAGAGGTGGGCTAGTCTTGTATTTTGGGCTAGGCGCATAGTAATTTAGGTATTGTGGGTTGGGCTTGTTTCTTTCTTTAATTAGAATTGGCCCACGATAGGCCATGAAAGGGTAAAACGCATGGGCTGGAAATTGGGATGCTGGGTTATGAAGAGTTTTAGGCCCAGACTGTTAAAATAATAAAATAATAATAATAATAATAATAATAAATTCAAAAAAAATGGAAAACCATAAAAAAAATTCAAAAAATTCGAAAAAATTCAGAAAAATTCTAAAAAATTCCAGAAAATAGGAAATGACCATATTCAATTGGCCATGACCTGTTTCGAGTCCTTCGACCCTCGGTATTTTCAAAAATGACGGTTTTGCCCTTCCGGCAAACCGTCTTCCAAAAAAAAAAATTCCAAAAATTCTAGAAAAATCCCAAAAAAATAGGAAATGGCCACAATCAACTGGCCAAGACTCATTCCGGGTGTTTTGAGCCCGGTCCCTCTTAAAATGACGATTTCGCCCTTCGGGCGAATCGTCCTCCAAAAAATTGAAGAAAATCAAGAAATTCCAAAAAAAAATTCTCAAAAATGGGAAATGACCCCGGTCAACTGGCCATGGAGTATTTTGGGTAATTCGGTCTCCAAATCGTCCAAAAATTGATGATTTTGCCCTTCGGGCCAATTGTCTCCAAATCTTCCCACTTCATTCACGGTCCGAAATCATACCTTCCCTAAGCCCTTACGGCTATACTAGGAAGCCATTGATTTGAATTGGTGTGCATTGATGTGATTTATTTATGTACTTGACTGCGCTTTCATTTAAATTGATTGTGATTGATAGGAACAGTCTCCCGATCTGCATGAAACTCTGAATTCAAGCCTACCTCACCCAAAATTGCGTCTGCATGAACTCTTAGCTAGGAAAATCACTCACGTTAGGTACCGAAAGGGCGTTGGTAATGACACCAACGTAACCAAGTCCCCGAACCCAAAATCTCTGGTTCCGCAGAACTGATCGATCTCTCCCAATCGGTTAGTGAGGTTTCCGGTCTACCCTCCAAGAAAGACCGGTGGCGACTCCAAATGCATGCACAAATTGCACATGCCACCCCGACCACACTAAGGTCAAAAGCGATCGGCTCTTATCGCCGAATCCCTCAAAGAAAACTCCCGCCGCGATTTGGTATGGGCCTGGGAGGGCCCGCGCCGATCCAAAGCTCGCGATCCGCACTCTTGTGCGGGGGAAGGCCCGCGATCGGTAATCCATTAGCCGCGTCCGCCTTTCGGACGGGTCGCGACAGCTGGCGACTCCGCTGGGGACCTTGTTCTAGAGCCTATGGTTCTAGACCTCAAGTGGACTTAGGCCGTAATTAAAACGCTGAGTGATTTTTCTAACCCTGTAGGCGCTCTTGAAGGTGAGGTAAGTCCGCTTACGATAGGTGTTATATGTGTTGCAGATTGGAGAAATAAGGGGTGTAGTCCGTGATTAACATTGTCTTATGCAGGTTGGCGTAGGAATGTATGTTGTGTGGATGATTTGAAGCGCTGATTGATAAACGGTTGTGCATGACTTGCATCGTGATGATCACGACACATGGACACACACAACCGCGCCTAAAACCCCGGGCGCCGCCTTTAGGAACACAATAGAAGGAATTGAAAATGGAATCTCCGTGAGGAAAAACACGGGGTAATCCACTTTTCAATTCCGCTCACTTCGAACTATGGATCGAGTCCCAATGCAACGATAGCTGTGCAATGGAATCGGCTCTTTCCAGAACTCGAGGTGGGAACCTTAAGCTTAGGTGCCAAACCCTCTGATTTTTAGAAGTTTACCATCACTTGTTTCATGCGCATGTCTTTGGGCGGTTGGTACACCTAAAACCGCACATAAGTCGACGAGTTTGGTTGGTAAGACTCTCTATACCTTGGATCTATTACAGTTCATATAAATATAGGCATTTCATTCATTGCATTCTGGTGATTAGATTAAATGTCATTTCAAGGATAGATGTGTGTGTTTTTCCCAAACGTCCTTGATAGAAGACGAAGATGATGATATCCCATGACAAGCACCGAGTGAGCAACAAAGGAGCCTACTATGGATATTATTGAGATATCGTCCAATGAAGATGACGAGTTGGGGCAAGTGATCTGGAAGTCACAGATCGAACTTGGGGCATCCTTAAACGTTAGGATCACATTCCTTTGTTTCATTTTCCATTACTAGTCCTCTTGTATAGGGTTTATTTTTATCGAGGCTTTCTCTATCTCACCCCTTAGAGTGATTGTATTAGGGATCTATTGGTGTATACATTTAGATGGAACTTGGTTGTATTTCTTTTGACAGGTCATGGGAATGTGATAGTGGCATTTTCTCTAATCATCCGAATACTCCCAAGTCAAGTTTATAATTCCTTTAGAGGAAATTAAAATTGGAAATCTTGCACGGCCTTTTTGGTCGTATAAGGTAATCCAACCCCAATTTCGCTAGAAGGAATTATACACTTGAATTGGTCCATGCATGTTTTACGTCGCTGGTAATCCACGATAATTGATCGAGAATATCGGCGTTGTTTTGAATTTAATGACGAGATAGATGTCCAAATTACTCTCGTTCTTAATAAAACGGCCTTGATTTGGATGCCGTATCTTCAATTAAATTTAAAACACGTTATTATGCCTCGCACTTTTGAGTAATTCGTTCCTCTCGAAATTGATCAAAAGCGATTATTGTGAATTACAGTCCTTTCAATAGTATGCTTTCTTTCGAGGAATATTGATAAAAACTTTTCGCGCAAGATTAAAACCCTTGTAAAAGTTCTTGTCCTTATTAATCATAGGCAAGCATAGGATTGAAAGGGGTTTTTGATTTCTTTTTCAAATTATTCCTTCTGATTCTGTCTTTTTATTTGCAGGTGAAAAATTAGTAGTATAGAGAAATCTTTTCTTGGACAAATCTGCAACTATTCTTCCATCTGATCATGAGCGAGTTATAAAATCAGGACGTATTTGCTCGGCTTATTGCTATTATGGTTCGGCTCACTCAAGTTGAAGATGTTTGGATGCTCGAAGAAATGAACCATACAGAAGTTAAAACACACACACGAGAACTTTCATTTATTTTGCTCAGCGGAGGGTTTTCAGGAGCAGGTCATACAAGTCGGGGTGGAAAAGTAAAGCCAAAGTGAGCCCTAATTAACGACACAAAGGATCCCAATTGACCCTCCATGTTATTAATGCTCTGCTCATACTCCCAGCTCCGCATGTTGTGGTCGGCAAGCCTGAGGAGAAGACTTCTGCATTCTCCCTTAACTTCGGCGACCTTGGCCTCGTGTTCTTCGGTGACTACTTCCAGGTCCCGAACCAGTCCATTCCCGCGAGCTATGTCCTCGGTTATCTTATCGAGCCGTTCTTCCTGCCAGTCGCTCTGAAGCCTCAACAGGACGTTGCGGCGGTCATTCTCGCTGGTGGTCAGGGATATGGCCAATTGATCCACCAGATTTCTCCTCTCGCGAAGCAACGTCGCGACCCGCTCATTAGCAAACTCGACGGCCTTTTTGTAACTATCAACCAGATAGTTGGTCAGCACCAAATGATCAGATCGATCCTCATAACGAGCCCGCAAGACGCGAGCCACCAGAACCTCCCGATTAGCAACACGATAGGCCTCTAAGGAGTGTGCAAAGAGAGTCGGGAAAGTTCTATATTCCCTCCCCAGTGTAGTACCTTCGAGAGAAGTGGTATCAAGGTCCTCGAGCAGGACACAGATTGCATCCTCGGTTGCAGAATGATCGGTTATGTGCGCGTAACCGCGACCTAGTAGGTTATAAAGCTTTTCCCACTAGGCCAAGACATCAGTTGAAAAAGTGCGTACGGGAGAGGAGGCCATTTGCGTTGGGTTGGCTTGAGAATAAGACGAGTTTAACAGAGAGATTAGAAGGAAGAAGCTGATTATGCGAGAACGTTAACCTTCCATACATTAATTCCTCATTTTATAGCAACTCGAGGATGATGAAGGGTCTCAGTAATAATGTTGGTGGAGCCCAGTTAGGGGGTAAAGCAGGAGGTCCCCTCACGAGAACCATTGGATTCGTTTCGGTCCGCGATTTCCGGCTCATCAATTAAAAGACGTAAAAGATTTGTCGGGATCACCATTATTAGAGTTAGGTGGGAGGAAAGCGCAACTATCGAAGAGAGCCCTAACAGGGTTTGGCAGTCCCATCACGTTGAAAAGCTAAGCGAGAAATTCAAGGTCTTGAGGGGGAACGTTTGCCTAATGATGCTTGAAGAGCGTCTCCTGAACATGCAAAGTCACTCGAAGAAAACTTTATAGGGAGTGAGCATACAGGAGAGAGTGGAGAACTCTGAGTGGGCAAGAACCAATCAAACATTTCTCAATCCAACATATTTAAGAGGTTACTATCAGCTGCTAGAGGCGACTGACTCAAAAATCTCAGAAATTGAACCACAGAGGGATCTCGAAGATTCCAAGATCAAGTCTAACGCCAAAACCATGGAGCCCAACACTTCTGGCAACGGAAATCAAGATCACGGCGACGACGACAACGACATCCACAATGCTCAACTCGGGAAAAGAAGACGTCCTCACCAATACTCTCAGGAGGAAACCCAAATGCTGGAAACCCTTTTCAGTAAAAGCCATTATATGAAAAAGAAGTGGAGAATTGAATTGAGCCGGGAGTTGGGGATTAATCAGTCGAGGATCCAGTTTTGGTTTCAAAATAGGAGATCCAAATCGAGGGCTCAACGCAAACGTCAAGTGGTCGAGATTTTAAAGGAAGAAAACCAAAAGCTGCGAACAGAAAACATGAGGTATGAAAAAGCTCTCAATATTACCGTTTGCCCTCATTGCGATAACCTCGTCGCCCTCGGTAAGATATTCCCCGATAAGCCTCACGCGATGATTGAAGACGTTCATTTACCACCCTACTCCCTCGGGGCATCTCCTGCTCAACCAGATTTTGCCGGAGTCACGCATGAGCAGGATGATCCCACGAAGATGATACAAATGCCTCCTGGGGGATGTGATTTGCATCGCTTTGATTGGAGTTACAGTTTCAAGGAGCTGGATGTTACCGCCGACCAGCTCAAAGCATATCAGCCTCATGCACAACAATTTTCGATAGGGTCGGGTCCCGCTGGAGATGAGTTAATCAGTCGTCAAGCCATCGATGCAATTTTGGGCCACGATAAGAGGAGGTTCGCTTGGCCCCCTGAACTGCATTCCAGATTCCTAGACGTGGTTCACCAAATGGGGATCGATTCAGCAACTCCGACGCGCATATTTAAGGCCATGAATGTACCGGGGCTTAGTAAGGAACTGGTCAGGAATCACCTTGCTGCCTACAGAAAGCTATTAAAACAACGTCGAGCGGAGCTAAACCGGGAGGAATCCGTCTCGAGCTCAAAAGCTAGGGGCGACCGCCATTGTAATGCTCAGGCATCAAGAGATACCCGGCCAAATCTAAGCATCAATCAAGCTAGCAGCCCGACCACCGGCAAACTGAAAGCTGATCAGAATGTCCTCCCGGGCCATTTCAACACTTCTCAAGAGCGCGTGTCACAAGTACAGCGAGTGCGCACTCCTCCATTCGAGCAGCAGTCGGCTGGTGCTCTGCCTGCCGCTGGTCAACCCACGACAGACGATTTCTTTGATGAGGGGCTCGATGCCTTGTTCAATCAGTGGGAAGCTGGCATGCTTGGACAGCCATGATCTAGCACTTGACTCGGGGCACGATGGGTCGGTCACCACGAACACCCATAGAAAGAAGAACGTGTTCACGAGTAGATCACTCATCTTATCCGTTGTAAAGTTCCTACGGGAACATTTTTCTTTAATGACTATAGTTAATTCTATATTAAAACCAACGCCATCGACGAACATCGTCATGCTCAGTTGTGATGATCCCTTGTTAGATTAAGTCTGAAACCAGAGACGGTCTTTAAAATTTTGAGTGGCCACGAACTCATTCCTCACCAAGCGCCCGGGATGCTGAAATGAAGAGTAACAGCATGCACAGGGAAAATGCCACTTTCGTTTGAACGATGAAAAGGGGTTGAGAGAAGATCATAGCGTTAATTCCCATGGAGCTACATGAATTAAACGGAGTCATTAATTGCGGGCCCACCGCTGCTCCCCACGTTCTCGGGCCTAGCAAATCATAAAAGGCGCCGAAAGATTGTAGACCCACCACTTTGAAGACTGAACTAGGGGACGAGCGCAATACTCGATGAAACCGAATCAATGCAAAAGAGTTTGTGATCCTATCACGAGGAAAAAGAAAGGGGAATACAGACGATGAGTAATTACAGGGTCTCGGGAGGAGCGCTTGCTTGCTGGTCTTCATATGCAGCCTGAAGGATGGTTCTAGGACACGCACAATCACTTGAGAAAATTTCTAGAGTGAGCAAACACGTAAGAGCGAATAGAGAAAGCTGAGTGAACTAGATCAGCCCGAGATACTTCGATCCATCATGTTTAAAAGCTATTCCCATCTGCTAGAAACGCCCGACCTGGACATTTCTGAGCATGAACTGCTGGGAGACTTTGAAGATCCTGGAGCTGAATCCTGCCCGAAGGCCGTGGAGACTGACTCCTCCAGCGATGAAATTCTAGGTTTCAGCTACGAAGAAGGAATATACAATGATGACCGGAGTCGGAAAAGGAAGCAACTACAACGCCACACTCCAGGCCAAATCTGAGAGCTCGAAGCTTTCTTCAATGAATGCCCCACTCCAAGCAGACAACAGAAAATGGAGTTGAGCAGAAAAATAGGATTGGAGCTTTCGAAGGTCAAGTTTTGGTTCGCCAACAAACGAACCCGGGTGAAACAGCAATACGCAGACCATGAGTTACTGGTCCTGAAGGAGGAGAATGAGAAGCTTCAAGCTGAAAGCGCGAGATATAAAGAAGCTCTGACCAAGGCCACCTGCCTTAATTGTGGTAATCCTGTTGTCCTCGGCGAGGTGTTCCTCGATGAACCGTCCCTGTTGACGAATAACGCTCAGCTGTTACCGTATTCTCCACAGCATTTTCCGACACAGCCAGATATCGCCGGAGATCTGCATGAGCAAGTCCACCATAGGATCAACACCAACATCCTCTGAGAAATGGGATATGAATCATCACAGGGGGAGTTCTCTCAATGACGAACTCGCTGTCGCAGCCAGCCAATCCAAAGTCGGTGAGTCCCTCCCTGGACAACTTTTGAAACGACTAGATCCCGTAGAGAATAGCTACCGAAGTATTGACGATATTTTGGGTGATAAGAGAACAAGGTTTTACTGGACCTATGAACTTCACACCAAATTTGTTGATGCAATTCGAGAGCTGGGAGTTGATTCGGCTAGCCCATTACGCATACTCGAGATTATGAATGTGCCGGGGCTCTCTAGAATTAACGTCGAGTCTCACCTCAAGTACTATAGGAGATTGCTAAGGGATGGGAGGATAGCGTTAAACCATCATAAAGCCAGTTGGAGCTCAAGTGCCGGGCAGAGTTACAACCACGATGATTGGAGAGCCGAGAGCACCCAACCGTGTTTCAGCAATGACGGGACCAGCAGTCGTGTCAGCGACTCCTCTAACCCAAATCAGAATGCTCCGCCGAGCTATCTCAATACTCCTCAAGAGTATATACCGCAGTTCTAGCACATAGGGATTCCTCAGTTTGAGCGCGATTCGGTCATTAATGCTGTCCCTGAAGCGGATCTGGCATTGGTAGAGAGTGTACATATAAACCTGCCGGTCATTGGAGGAAGTTCCAATTCGAGGGGTGAAGTTGCTCACGGCGAGAGCAAAGAGAGGAATCCCTCGCCTGCAGTCGACGACAGCCAATCTGGGCACCAAGGGCTAGAAAGAACAGGCGATTTCCTTGAGGAGGAGCTGGACACTTAGATCAATACTCTTCAGGAATGTATGTCTCGACCCCAACAGGGCAATGATGAAGGTTCCAGCTCAAAGACTCCAGTTCCTCACAATGAAGGCGATGAAGGAAATCTGCCCCCAACAATTGTTGATACCCAACTTGAACATCAATGGCTCGAAGACCCGAACAATTTCCTTGGAGATGAGTTCAATCTTTGGCTCGATCAATTTGGAGCCGGAGGGCCATCGCAGTGGTGACGCAAGGCAGGTGACCAAACGTCTGATGCAAGGCATGGCTACTCGATGAAAAATGCTTCGAGAAAAGGGGTTGAATACTCCTATTGCATATGTTGTTGATCGCACTGTAAGGTTCCCACGGGAACATCTTTCATTAATATCTAGAACTAATTGCGCGTGAGTGTCAACATCACCCTTTGAGCATCTTCAAGCCGAGGGCTGAGGATTAGTCGCTTAATCCGTGGAGCAAGTTCTCCGAACAATGACAATCGCCTGCGGAACATAATGGGATCTACCCCTTCAATACGAAATACGTTTGGCCGCGAAGCCACCTATTTGGTGATAAACGTGGATAAATCACTGTCGCGACCCGTCTGAAAGCGGACGCGGCTAATGGATTACCGATGGCGGGTCTTGGATCGGCGCGAGCCCTCCCAGGCCCATACCAAATCGCGGCGGGAGTATTTTTCAGGACGATTCGACGATAAGAGTCGATCGCTTTCGACCTTAGTGTGGTCGTGGTGGCATGTGCAACTTGTGCATGCATTTGGAGTCGCCACCGGTCTTTCTTGGAAGGTAGACCGGAAACCTTACTGATCGATTGGGAGAGATCGATCAGTTCTACGGAACCAGAGATTTTGGGTTCGGGGACTTGGTTACGCTGGTGTCGTTACCAACGCCCTTTCGGTACCTAACGCGAGTGATTTTCCTAACTAGGATTTCATGCAGGCGCAATTTTGGGTAAGGTAAGTCTGACTTTGCACATTAACCAGTTTAACATGCTCACGTAATCATAATAAATAAATAGATGTCAATCACATAAACATCTATCCTACGTGGTGATCATGGAATTATGATTTAATGGGTCTCGAGCCAATGAGACCACATTTAATCATTTTAATATTTTAATAACGGAGAGCCGCTCTTCGCTTCTTCTTGGTTTCTTGAACTCTTCAAGAATTGGGCCCCAAAGAGCTCGCCGACTTAAAAGGCTCCTCCACGTAATCCCCGTAGCATTTACATCAACAATTGACTATGCTAAAAATAAAGATTACATGAAAAATAAAAGGAGTACGCAGCCTCCATTTAATAATTACAACCCCAAATATATAAATAATCATCATACATTCATATATACATCAATCACATTGATTAGGGATTTTTCCATGATCACCACCCTTTCACGTAAGTAATAAATTCACAATTTAAAACTTAGGAAGGCACAATAAAAATTCTACGTTGAATCATATTCAGAATTTTTACGTAAAATAAGATAGCCATAAATTTTCGATTCAAAATTGATTTAGTCTCAATTTTTGCTACGTTGATTAATTTATCATATAAAATAATCAATCTCCATTAGCCATGTAAGACGAACAATTCGTTAATACATATTGGCCATAGTATTGCAAAATTGCAAAAAATCAATTAAATGCACGAAAACACCTAAGGATTGGCTCTGATACCACTGTTGGGATCCACGTAACACGTAGCGGAAATAAATAACAACCCATACATGTATCTCCAGAGGCGTACTTCGTGCATTTCAATCGAAAAAAATCACAAAGTCTCAAAGGGAGTAAATAGATTACCTCTCGTAGCGTGCTTGAACGGAGATGTCGGTTCGATGTTCTTCGATCTCAGCCTCCACAAGTGTTAGGCATCTAGTTCGGACGCACCACCAATTGACAAACGGGGAGACGACTAATAACTCCACAACAATTGTGCTAGCAATATGCGGAATCAATATTCCGAACTTAGTATATTTTGCTCACTCAAGATTATGAGAATATAGAGAGTGTTTGTGTTCTTCTCTCTAAGCTCTCAAAAATTTGCACACTCTACAAAATGTCTCTCCCCTCAACCTCAAAACTCTTGCCATCCTTTTATAGCCAAAAATACCTTCCAATAAATTGTATTTAAAAATAGCACTAACAATTATAAATTCTATCTAAAAATAGCACTCACAAATAAATGACATTTAAAAATAGCACTAACAATAGCACTCACAATTTATAATACAAAAATTCTATTTAAAAATAGCACTAACAATAGCACTCACAATTTATAATACAAAAATGCTATTTAAAAATAGCACTAACAATTATAAATTCTATCTAATAATAGCACTCACAATTTATGATAAATAAATGCCATTTAAAAATAGCACTAACAATAGCACTCACAATTTATGATAAATAAATGTCATTTAAAAATAGCACTAACAATAGCACTCACAATTTATAATACAAAAATGCTATTTAAAAATAGCACTAGCAATAGCACTCACAATACAAAAATGCTAAAAAAAGGCAATAACCATTATTATTATTACAAGAGTTAAAGAGGTTACCAAACAGTACAAATATGCATAACGTATAAATACGTATGACGTATAAATACGTAGAGCATACGTATACATCCGTGAAACCGGGGACTAATTGAAAGAAAAATGTGCAATTAAGCCCTTTTGGTAAAAATTGATTAAATTGGAGGGCAAATTGACCTAATTGCACTTTAAGACTTTAGAATCCAATGTCATAGCTTATAAAAAGTGAGAATTGAAAACTAAAAGACTCGAAAATGATTTTTTTTAGGCTCGGTTCGGGTTTATGTTTGTGAAGGAACATATTGACCCGAGCCTAATTTTTGAGATTTAAAGTGACACACTTGAAGAGGAAATTAAAACAAAATTATCGAATATTTTTGGGTATTTTTCTGACCACGAATGGTATTTTTTCTGATTTTTTGGGTATTTTTATAATTAAATAAACTCGAAAAATATTAAAAATACCGAAAATTATTTTTTGTTCAAAATTGGTTCCTAAGGTTAAACCAAGGCTTCCAAAGTTGATTTTGTGATTTTATGACCTTTTTTGATATTTTTAATTAATTTTAAAGAATAAAAATCACAATAATAAATGGTAAAAAAATCAGGTGTCAACAGCTGCCCCTCTTTGAGAGGAATCTCGTTAGAGGTTTCTCTCAAAGATAAGGTGGCACCTGATTCCTAACCGACTCAACTGGGAAAATAAGAGAAGAAATGTTATGACATCGGATCCTTAAGCCTATTGATAAAAGCTCAAATCAATCCCCGGTTTGCTCTAACAATTTGAACATGGGCCGGAGTGAGAGAGGCTTACCTGAAGCTCACCTGTCGGATGCTGCCGGTTGCGACGACTTTCAAGAAGATGCCTAGGACTCGTCATTCAGAATATCCTAGGGAGATTAAGTTCTGACCTGTATGGTAGGTCATACCATGATGAGATTCCTAACTTGTAGGAACCTAAGGAAGGCGCATCCCACGCTTTGGGATTTGCCAAGGATTTTGATCCGTATGGTGGATCAGACCTTTGTGTTGATCCTTACTACGATATTTATCAATGAGTTGACCCTTATGGCGGTTTCTACCAATGAATTGACCCTTATGGCGGTTTCTACCATATGTGACCCTTCAGGCGGTTTCTACCATTAATGTGATCCCTCAGGCGGTTTCTACCTTGGTTTGACCCTTCAGGCGGTTTCTACCTTGAGTTGACCCTTCAGGCGGTTTCTACCTTTGATTTGACCCTTCAGGCGGTTTCTACCTTGTGTTGACCCTTCAGGCGGTATCTACCATGTGTTGACCCTTCAGGCGGTATCTACCTTTGATTTTGACCCTTCAGGCGGTATCTACCTTTGATTTGACCCTTCAGGCGGTATCTACCATATTTTGACCCTTCATGCGGTATCTACCTTTGATTTTGACCCTTCAGGTGGTATCTACCTTTGATTTTGACCCTTCAGGCGGTATCTACCTTTGATTTGACCCTTCAGGCGGTATCTACCATATTTTGACCCTTCAGGCGGTATCTACCTTGATTTGACCCTTCAGGCGGTATCTACCTTTGAGTTGACCCTTCAGGCGGTATCTACCTTATTTTGACCCTTCAGGCGGTATCTACCTTCATTTGACCCTTCAGGCGGTATCTACCTTCATTTGACCCTTCAGGCGGTATCTACCTTTGAGTTGACCCTTCAGGCGGTATCTACCTTATTTTGACCCTTCAGGCGGTATCTACCTTCATTTGACCCTTCAGGCGGTATCTACCTTCATTTGACCCTTCAGGCGGTATCTACCTTTGTTTGACCCTTCAGGCGGTGTCTACCATCAGTTTTGACTTTGAAAAGGGGTCTCATGACGAGGGTTCTCCACGTCCGATGAGACTGCCTAAATGAAAATGGGTCTCATGACGAGGGTTCTCCACGTCCGATGAGATTTCCTGAATTTTGAAAAGGGGTCTCATGACGAGGGTTCTCCACGTCCAATGAGACTGTCTGATTTTGAAAATGATTTTTTTTTAAGAGTTTCTCTTCCCCAAGAAAATATTGGTAATCTTTGAGAAGACAGCAATTGTCCAATTGACAAAATTTTATGACTTAAGCTTTACTCATGAGATGTGCATTTTGATGCTGGAGGTTATCCAAAACATTCTTGCAACATGCAAATGTGATCACAAATCCCTTGTATGGAAAATCTGGATCAACAGTTTGAAAATTTCCAAAAAGAGTTTGCTCAAAACATCAATTGGAATATTTCTCGACAAGGAGGCCATCTCACCTATTTTGAGGTGATGATTTTTAGGGGATGCACTCAATTCCCTACTGACCTGTGCCTAGGTTTTAGGCTCATTCGCAGCGCATACATTTTGATCGGTCGGGAGGTCTTCCACGGGACCGTAATGTTGGGCTTGGATATTGGTTTTCAAGGGGGGCCCGCTTTGGAGTCGAGGCCATCGAATGAAAATCTTCACCATCTGCTCCGGGTTTACAAGTCAAGAACCCTGCAAAATGAGAAAGAAAGAGTCTTGCCCGTACTTCTTCTAGCTAAGCTATATGTTAACCCAAGTGTCTTAGTCAGAGAAGACTGTTTCAGGGTTGTAACATTGGTAGGATTGGGGACCGAAAAAGGCTTGTTTTTGGCCCAGAAATCACGAAGGATTTGACATTGGTGATCATTGCCAATTTGTCACATGTCTTTTCCATTCTGCATCTTCCATTTTTGAGGTGTGCAACCGCTTTTGAGGTGTGCACAAGTCCTTTAGAGAACGTCTCTTGTGGTATTAAGAGATTGACAATTCTGTCCGTGTTTTTGCACCACGGCTGACATCATTTGGGGAGCAGTCTTCTTGATCTGACTCCTTTATGGGTTTTTCTCTCTTCCCAACTAGGCTTTATTGGGGATCAATCAAACAGTTTTCACGAGCATCGGCCTTGCTTTTACCAGGCACTTTGCTTTTTCTTGATGCTGGGGATTTTTTTCTTTGTTGAAATCCCGCCTTTTCTTTTCCTTTGGAACTACGATGTTCAGAAAATTGTGCTAGATATACAACTTGAATCATAGCACATTTAAACGCCGATATGAGATTTTTCTATAAATCCCATCTCTTGATTTCTTCCGTTCTTGGAGTGATGCAGTTTCCATCTTGAAACATCCCATGATCACCAACAGGGGTTTATGAAATGAATTTGCAGGCTCAACTTGGCTGTGCAAAGGATATGGTGTGTGGGATAGAGAAATGAATGCTTCTCGTCATCCTATGGCACTTGGATTACCATATAAACAACACACAAAGATTGATGTTAGTCCGAGCAAGAAAATTTCTAACCATTTTCTCCTGATACCGCTGGACTCACCTCCATTTTGCCCCGATGTGGGGTGGTTCTTGACAGGGTTAAGAATGAAAACCGTCGTTCAAAGGGTTTATCAACGGTCACCTGTAGTGTTTGAGGGATATGAAACGAATGCCTCTGTCATCCCAACCCATGTAATCGTTGCGAATAATCCCTACTTCCGTAGGTCCAGATTTTGCTATCTGATTCGCTCCACTTCTCTCCAGTGTGTGTAGGACGTGTTTGGACTAGGTTTTGCCTCTTTTCTTTTGAGAAAACGTCCTTTTAAAAGTTTTGAACTTTTGATTGGAAAAAATCTCTTTCATTTTCTCCAAAAATTTTACCCGTCAAGGGGATTTTATGATGCACCATGCATGTTCTTATTCATGTTCAGATAACCTCCTGTTTTAAGACATGAATGCCAATGAAGTTTGAATTCTATGTCTTTTCTAGACATTAGATTCTGAAAGCTTTTCTTTTTCTCTCTGTTTTTTATTTAACATCTTCAATGGATTGGGGAAAGGGATACTTACCTGTCCCCCGCGGCTGGAGATCCTGAAAATGCGGAAGAAACATGTTATTGTACGTTCACGAATTTTTCAAAAAATTAGAACGATACAATTTACTCTTGGTCATGTATTCTAACGGGTAATACATGGGATGTGAAAACCTGTTCGTCTGTAAGGCGATTCCCCTGTCAAGGATAAATAACGAGTATCAATTCATATTCTCAAATTCAAGACAAATTGGAACGATACAACTTTACTCTTGGTTCTCATCCCGTTCTGATATTGCGTATTGATATGAACAACATCTATCAAATCCGCCTATCCATTCTTGGAGTGTTTGCAACATCAATGGTTCATCTGCCCCCAGTTAGGCAACGTCTGTTCTGTTATTCGAACAAATGGCTCCTTGAGTGATTTATCCACGTTTATCACCTGAGAAGGGAAAGAAATGAGACATTACTTCGGTATTCGATTGAAGATCGTTTAGGAACGATATATCGTTTTACCAAATAGGTGGCTTCGCGGCCAAACGTATTTCGTATCGAAGGGGTAGATCCCATTATACTCCGCGGGTGATAGTCATTGTTCGGGGAACTTGCTCCACGGATTAAGCGATTAATCCACGGCCCTCGGCTTGAAGATGCTCAAAGGGTGATGTTGACACTCACGCGCAATTAGTTCTAGACATTAATGAAAGATGTTCCCGTGGGAACCTTACAGTGCGATCAACAACATATTCAATAGGAGTGTTCCACCCCTTTCGTCTAAGCATTTTTCATCGAGTAACCATGCCTTGCATCAGACGTTTGGTCACCTGCCTTGCGTCACCACTGCGATGGCCCTCCGGCTCCAAATTGATCGAGCCAAAGATTGAACTCATCGCCAAGGAAATTGCTCGGGTCTTCGAGCCATTGATGTTCAAGTTGGGTATCAACAATTGTTGGGGGCAGATTTCCTTCATCGCCTTCATTGTGAGGAACTGGAGTCTTTGAGCTAGAACCTTCATCATTGCCCTGTTGGGGTCGAGACATACATTCCTGAAGAGTATTGATCCAAGTGTCCAGCTCCTCCCCAAGGAAATCGCCTGTTCTTTCTAGCCTTTGGTGCCCAGATTGGCTGTCGTCGACTGCAGGCGAGGGATTCCTCTCTTTGCTCTCGCCGTGAGCAACTTGACCCCTCGAATTGGAACTTCCTCCAATGACCGGCAGGTTTATATGTGCACTCTCTACCAATGCCAGATCCGCTTCAGGGACAGCATTAATGACCGAATCGCGCTCAAACTGAGGAATCCCTATGTGCTGGAACTGCGGTATATACTCTTGAGGAGTATTGAGATAGCTCGGCGGAGCATTCTGATTTGGGTTAGAGGAGTCGCTAACACGACTGCTGGTCCCGTCATTGCTGAAACACGGTTGGGTGCTCTCGGCTCTCCAATCATTGTGGTTGTAACTCTGCCCGGCACTTGAGCTCCAACTGGCTTTATGATGGTTTAACGCTATCCTTCCATCCCTTAGCAATCTCCTATAGTACTTGAGGTGAGACTCGACGTTAATTCTAGAGAGCCCCGGCACATTCATAATCTCGAGTATGCGTAGTGGGCTAGCCGAATCAACTCCCAGCTCTCGAATTGCATCAACAAATTTGGTGTGAAGTTCATAGGTCCAGTAAAACCTTGTTCTCTTATCACCCAAAATATCGTCAATACTTCGGTAGCTATTCTCTACGGGATCTAGTCGTTTCAAAAGTTGTCCAGGGAGGGACTCACCGACTTTGGATTGGCTGGCTGTGACAGCGAGTTCGTCATTGAGAGAACTCCCCCTGTGATGATTCATATCCCATTTCTCAGAGGATGTTGGTGTTGATCCTATGGTGTTGACTTGCTCATGCAGATCTCCGGCGATATCTGGCTGTGTCGGAAAATGCTGTGGAGAATACGGTAACAGCTGAGCGTTATTCGTCAACAGGGACGGTTCATCGAGGAACACCTCGCCGAGGACAATAGGATTACCACAATTAAGGAATGTGGCCTTGGTCAGAGCTTCCTTATATCTCGCGCTTTCAGCTTGAAGCTTCTCATTCTCCTCCTTCAGGACCAGTAACTCATGGTCTGCGTATTGCTGTTTCACCCGGGTTCGTTTGTTGGCGAACCAAAACTTGACCTTCGAAAGCTCCAATCCTATTTTTCGGCTCAACTCCATTTTCAGTTGTCTGCTTGGAGTGGGGCATTCATTGAAGAAAGCTTCGAGCTCTCGGATTTGGCCTGGAGTGTGGCGTTGTAGTTGCTTCCTTTTCCGACTCCGGTCATCATTGTATACTCCTTCTTCGTAGCTGAAACCTAGAATTTCATCGCTGGAGGAGTCAGTCTCTATGGCCTTCGGGCAGGATTCAGCTCCAGGATCTTCAAAGTCTCCCAGCAGTTCGTGCTCAGAAATGTCCAGGTCGGGCGTTTCTAGCAGATGGGAATAACTTTTAAACATGATGGATCGGGGTATCTCGGGCTGATCTAGTTCACTTAGCTTTCTCAATTCGCTCTTACGTGTTTACTCACTCTAGAAATTTTCTCAAGTGATTGTGCGTGTCCTGGAACCATCCTTCAGGGTGCATATGAAGACCAGCAAGCAAGCGCTCCTCCCGAGATCCTGCAATTACTCATCGTCTGTATTCCCCTTTCTTTTTCCTCGTGATAGGATCACAAACTCTCTTGCATTGATTCGGTTTCATCGAGTATTGCGCTCGTCCCCTAGTTCAGTCTTCAAAGTGGTGGGTCTACAATCTTTCGGCGCCTTTTATGATTTGCTAGGCCCGAGAACGTGGGGAGCAGCGGTGGACCCGCAATTAATGACTCCGTTTAATTCATTTAGCTCCATGGGAATTAACGCTATGATCTTCTCTCAACCCCTTTTCATCGTTCAAACGAAAGTGGCATTTTCCCTGTGCATGCTGTTACTCTTCATTTCAGCATCCCGGGCGCTTGGTGAGGAATGAGTTCGTGGCCACTCAAAATTTTAAAGACCGTCTCTGGTTTCAGACTTAATCTAACAAGGGATCATCACAACTGAGCATGACGATGTTCGTCGATAGAGTTGGTTTAACTATAGTCATTAAAGAAAAAAGTTCCCGTAGGAACTTTACAACAGATAAAATGAGTGATCTACTCGTGAACATGTTCTTCTTTCTATGGGTGTTCGTAGTGACCGACCCATCGTGCCCCGAGTCAGGTGCTAGATCATGGCTGTCCAAGCATGCCAGCTTCCCACTGATTGAACAAGGCATCGAGCCCCTCATCGAAGAAATCGTCTGTCGTGGGTTGACCAGCGGCAGGCAGAGCACCAGCCGACTGCTGCTCGAATGGAGGAGTTCGCACTCGCTGTACTTGTGACACGCGCTCTTGAGAAATGTTGAAATGGCCCGGGAGGACATTCTGATCAGCTTTCAGTTTGCCGGTGGTCGGGTTGCTAGCTTGATTGATGCTTAGATTTGGCCGGGTATCTCTTGATGCCTGAGTATTACAATGGCGATCGCCCCTAGC
Source organism: Rhodomyrtus psidioides (assembly GCA_021437785.1). Lineage (NCBI taxonomy): Eukaryota > Viridiplantae > Streptophyta > Magnoliopsida > Myrtales > Myrtaceae > Rhodomyrtus > Rhodomyrtus psidioides. The sequence continues at coordinate 3,316,125 of JAILYB010000062.1, read as the reverse complement.
TTTTGAGCTCGAGACGGATTCCTCCCGGTTTAGCTCCGCTCGACGTTGTTTTAATAGCTTTCTGTAGGCAGCAAGGTGATTCCTGACCAGCTCCTTACTAAGCCCCGGTACATTCATGGCCTTAAATATGCGCGTCGGAGTTGCTGAGTCGATCCCCATTTGGTGAACCACGTCTAGGAATCTGGAATGCAATTCAGGGGGCCAAGCGAACCTCCTCTTATCGTGGCCCAAAATTGCATCGATGGCTTGACGACTGATTAACTCATCTCCAGCAGGACCCGACCCTATCGAAAATTGTTGTGCATGAGGCTGATATGCTTTGAGCTGGTCGGCGGTAACATCCAGCTCCTTGAAACTGTAACTCCAATCAAAGCGATGCAAATCCCATCCCCTAGGAGGCATTTGTATCATCTTCGTAGGATCATCCTGCTCATGCGTGACTCCGGCAAAATCTGGTTGAGCAGGAGATGCCCCGAGGGAGTAGGGTGGTAAATGAACGTCTTCAATCATCGCGTGAGGCTTATCGGGGAATATCTTACCGAGGGCGACGAGGTTATCGCAATGAGGGCAAACGGTAATATTGAGAGCTTTTTCATACCTCATGTTTTCTGTTCGCAGCTTTTGGTTTTCTTCCTTTAAAATCTCGACCACCTGACGTTTGCGTTGAGCCTTCGATTTGGATCTCCTATTTTGAAACCAAAACTGGATCCTCGACTGATTAATCCCCAACTCCCGGCTCAATTCAATTCTCCACTTCTTTTTCATGTAATGGCTTTTACTGAAAAGGGTTTCCAGCATTTGGGTTTCCTCCTGAGAGTATTGGTGAGGACGTCTTCTTTTCCCGAGTTGAACATCGTGGATGTCGTTGTCGTCGTCGCCGTGATCTTGATTTCCGTTGCCAGAAGTGTTGGGCTCCATGGTTTTGGCGTTAGACTTGATCTTGGAATCTTCGAGATCCCTCTGTGGTTCAATTTTTGAGATTTTTGAGTTAGTCGCCTCTAGCAGCTGACAATAACCTCTTAAATATGTTGGATTGAGAAATGTTTGATTGGTTCTTGCCCACTCAGAGTTCTCCACTCTCTCATGTATGCTCACTCCCTATAAAGTTTTCTTCGAGTGACTTCGTATGTTCAGGAGACGCTCTTCAAGCATCATTAGGCAAACGTTCCCCCTCAAGACTTTGAATTTCTCGCTTAGCTTTTCAATCGTGATGGGACTGCCAAATCCTGTTAGGGCTCTCTTCGATAGTTGCGCTTACCTCCCACCTAACTCTAATAATGGTGATCCCGACAAATCTTTTACATCTTTTAATTGATGAGCCGGAAATCGCGGACCGAAACGAATCCAATGGTTCTCGTGAGGGGACCTCCTGCTTTACCCCCTAACTGGGCTCCACCAGCATTATTACTGAGACCCTTCATCATCCTCGAGTTGCTATAAAATGAGGAATTAATGTATGGAAGGTTAACGTTCTCGCATAATCAGCTTCTTCCTTCTAATCTCTCTGTCAAACTCGTCTTATTCTCAAGCCAACCCAACGCAAATGGCCTCCTCTCCCGTACGCACTTTTTCAACTGATGTCTTGGCCCAGTGGGAAAAGCTTTATAACCTACTGGGTCGCGGTTACGCACACATAACCGATCATTCTGCGACCGAGGATGAAATCCGTGTCCTGCTCGAGGACCTTGATACCACTTCTCTCGAAGGTACTACACTGGGGAGGGAATATAGAATTTTCCCGACTCTCTTTGCACACTCCTTAGAGGCCTACCGTGCTGCTAATCGGGAGGTTCTCGTGGCTCGCGTCTTGCGAGCTCGTTATGAGGATCGATCTGATCATTTGGTGCTGACAAACTATCTGGCCGATAGTTACAAAAAGGCCGTCGAGTTTGCTAATGAGCGGGTCGCGACGTTGCTTCGCGAGAGGAGAAATCTGGTGGAGCAATTGGCCCTATCCCTGACCACCGGCGAGCATGACCGCCGCAATGTCCTGTTGAGGCTTCAGAGCGACTGGCAGGAAGAACGGCTCGACAAAATAACCGCGGACATAGCTCGCGGGAATGGACTGGTTCGAGACCTGGAAACAATCGCCGAAGAACATGAGGCCAAGGTCGCCGAAGTTAAGGGAGAATGCAAAAGTCTTCTCCTCAGGCTTGCCGACCATGACATGCGGAGTTGGGAGTATGAGCAGAGCATTAATAACATGGAGGGTCAGTTGGGCTCCTTCGTGTCGTTAATTAGGGCTCACTTCGGCTTTACTTTTCTACCCCGAATTGTATGACATGCTTTTGAAAACCCTCCACTGAGCAAAATAAATGAGAACTCTTGTGTGTGTGTTTTAACTTCTGTATGGTTCATTTCTTCGAGCATCCGAACATCTTCAACTTGGGTGAGCCGAACCATAATATCAGTAAGCCGAGCAAATATGTCCTGATTTTATAACTCGCTCATGATCAGATGAGATAATAGCCTTAGACTTGTCCAGGAAAAGATTTCTCTCTATTAGCTATTTTTTTTTTTTACCTGCAAATAAAATGACAGAATCAGAAGGAATAATTTGAAAAAGAAATCAAAAACTCCTTTCAATCCTATGCTTGCCCATGATTAATAAGGACAAGAACTTTTACAAGGGTTTTAATCTTGCGCGAAAAGTTTTTATCAACATTCCTCGAAAGAAAGCATACTATTGAAAGGAATGTAATTCACAATAATCGCTTTTGATCAATTTCGAGAGGAACGAATTACTCAAAAGTGCGAGGCATAATAACGTGTTTTAAATTTAATTGAAGATACGGCATCCAAATCAAGGCCGTTTTGTTAAGAACGAGAGTAATTTGGACATCTATCTCGTCATTAAATTCAAAACAACGCCGATATTCTCGATCAATTATCGTGGATTACCAGCGACGTAAAACATGCATGGACCAATTCAAGTGTATAATTCCTTCTAGCGAAATTGGGGTTGGATTACCCTATATGACCAAAAAGGTCGTGCAAGATTTCCAATTTTAATTTCCTCTAAAGGAATTATAAACTTGACTTGGGAGTATTCGGATGATTAGAGAAAATGCCATTATCACATTCCCATGACCTGTCAAAAGAAATACAACCAAGTTCCATCTAAATGTATACACCAATAGATCCCTAATACAATCACTCTAAGGGGTGAGATAGAGAAAGCCTCGATAAAAGTAAACCCTATACAAGAGGACTAGCAATGGAAAATGAAACAAAGGAATGTGATCCTAACGTTTAAGGATGCCCCAAGTTCGATCTGTGACTTCCGGATCACTTGCCCCAACTCGTCATCTTCATTGGACGATATCTCAATAATGTCCATAGTAGGCTCCTTTGTTGCTCACTCGGTGCTTGTCATGGGATATCATCCTCTTCGTCTTCTATCAAGGACGTTTGGGAAAAACACACACATCTATCCTTGAAATGGCATTTAATCTAATCACCAGAATGCAATGAATGAAATGCCTATATTTATATGAACTGTAATAGATTCGAGGTATAGAGAGTCTTACCAACCAAACTCGTCGACTTATGTGCGGTTTTAGGTGTACCAACCGCCCAAAGACATGCGCATGAGACAAGTTATGGTGAACTTCTAAAAATCAGAGGGTTTGGCACCTAAGGTTAAGGTTCCCACTTTGAGTTCTAGAAAGAGCCGATTCCATTGCACAGCTATCGTTGCATTGGGACTCGATCCATAGTTCGAAGCGAGCGGAATTGAAAAGTGGATTACCCCGCGTTTTTCCTCACGGAGATTCCATTTTCAATTCCTTCTATTGTGTTCCTATAGGCGACGCCCGGGGTTTTAGGCGCGGTTGTGTGTGTCCACGTGTTGTGATCATCACAATGCAATTCATGCATAGCAGTTTATCAATCAGCACTTCAAATCATCCACACAACATACATTCCTACGCCCAACCTGCATAAGACAATGTTAATCACGGACTACACCCCTTATTTCTCCAATCTGCAAAAACATACAACACCTATCGTAAGCGGACTTACCTCACCTTCACGAGCGCCTACATGGTTAGAAAAATCACTCAGCGTTTTAATTACGGCCTAAGTCCACTTGGGGTCTAGAACCATAGGTTCTAGAACACAGTCTCCCCAGCGGAGTCGCCAGCTGTCGCGACCCGTCTGAAAGCGGACGCGGCTAATGGATTACCGATCGCGGGTCTTGGATCGGCGCGGGCCCTCCCAGGCCCATACCAAATCGCGGCGGGAGTATTTTTCAGGACGATTCGACGATAAGAGTCGATCGCTTTCGACCTTAGTGTGGTCGTGGTGGCATGTGCAACTTGTGCATGCATTTGGAGTCGCCACCGGTCTTTCTTGGAAGGTAGACCGGAAACCTTACTGATCGATTGGGAGAGATCGATCAGTTCTACGGAACCAGAGATTTTGGGTTCGGGGACTTGGTTACGCTGGTGTCGTTACCAACGCCCTTTCGGTACCTAACGCGAGTGATTTTCCTAACTAGGATTTCATGCAGGCGCAATTTTGGGTAAGGTAAGTCTGACTTTGCACATTAACCAGTTTAACATGCTCACGTAATCATAATAAATAAATAGATGTCAATCACATAAACATCTATCCTACGTGGTGATCATGGAATTATGATTTAATGGGTCTCGAGCCAATGAGACCACATTTAATCATTTTAATATTTTAATAACGGAGAGCCGCTCTTCGCTTCTTCTTGGTTTCTTGAACTCTTCAAGAATTGGGCCCCAAAGAGCTCGCCGACTTAAAAGGCTCCTCCACGTAATCCCCGTAGCATTTACATCAACAATTGACTATGCTAAAAATAAAGATTACATGAAAAATAAAAGGAGTACGCAGCCTCCATTTAATAATTACAACCCCAAATATATAAATAATCATCATACATTCATATATACATCAATCACATTGATTAGGGATTTTTCCATGATCACCACCCTTTCACGTAAGTAATAAATTCACAATTTAAAACTTAGGAAGGCACAATAAAAATTCTACGTTGAATCATATTCAGAATTTTTACGTAAAATAAGATAGCCATAAATTTTCGATTCAAAATTGATTTAGTCTCAATTTTTGCTACGTTGATTAATTTATCATATAAAATAATCAATCTCCATTAGCCATGTAAGACGAACAATTCGTTAATACATATTGGCCATAGTATTGCAAAATTGCAAAAAATCAATTAAATGCACGAAAACACCTAAGGATTGGCTCTGATACCACTGTTGGGATCCACGTAACACGTAGCGGAAATAAATAACAACCCATACATGTATCTCCAGAGGCGTACTTCGTGCATTTCAATCGAAAAAAATCACAAAGTCTCAAAGGGAGTAAATAGATTACCTCTCGTAGCGTGCTTGAACGGAGATGTCGGTTCGATGTTCTTCGATCTCAGCCTCCACAAGTGTTAGGCATCTAGTTCGGACGCACCACCAATTGACGAACGGGGAGACGACTAATAACTCCACAACAATTGTGCTAGCAATATGCGGAATCAATATTCCGAACTTAGTATATTTTGCTCACTCAAGATTATGAGAATATAGAGAGTGTTTGTGTTCTTCTCTCTAAGCTCTCAAAAATTTGCACACTCTACAAAATGTCTCTCCCCTCAACCTCAAAACTCTTGCCATCCTTTTATAGCCAAAAATACCTTCCAATAAATTGTATTTAAAAATAGCACTAACAATTATAAATTCTATCTAATAATAGCACTCACAATTTATGATAAATAAATGCCATTTAAAAATAGCACTAACAATAGCACTCACAATTTATGATAAATAAATGTCATTTAAAAATAGCACTAACAATAGCACTCACAATTTATAATACAAAAATGCTATTTAAAAATAGCACTAGCAATAGCACTCACAATACAAAAATGCTAAAAAAAGGCAATAACCATTATTATTATTACAAGAGTTAAAGAGGTTACCAAACAGTACAAATATGCATAACGTATAAATACGTATGACGTATAAATACGTAGAGCATACGTATACATCCGTGAAACCGGGGACTAATTGAAAGAAAAATGTGCAATTAAGCCCTTTTGGTAAAAATTGATTAAATTGGAGGGCAAATTGACCTAATTGCACTTTAAGACTTTAGAATCCAATGTCATAGCTTATAAAAAGTGAGAATTGAAAACTAAAAGACTCGAAAATGATTTTTTTTAGGCTCGGTTCGGGTTTATGTTTGTGAAGGAACATATTGACCCGAGCCTAATTTTTGAGATTTAAAGTGACACACTTGAAGAGGAAATTAAAACAAAATTATCGAATATTTTTGGGTATTTTTCTGACCACGAATGGTATTTTTTCTGATTTTTTGGGTATTTTTATAATTAAATAAACTCGAAAAATATTAAAAATACCGAAAATTATTTTTTGTTCAAAATTGGTTCCTAAGGTTAAACCAAGGCTTCCAAAGTTGATTTTGTGATTTTATGACCTTTTTTGATATTTTTAATTAATTTTAAAGAATAAAAATCACAATAATAAATGGTAAAAAAATCAGGTGTCAACAATCACTCAAGGAGCCATTTGTTCGAATAACAGAACAGACGTTGCCTAACTGGGGGCAGATGAACCATTGATGTTGCAAACACTCCAAGAATGGATAGGCGGATTTGATAGATGTTGTTCATATCAATACGCAATATCAGAACGGGATGAGAACCAAGAGTAAAGTTGTATCGTTCCAATTTGTCTTGAATTTGAGAATATGAATTGATACTCGTTATTTATCCTTGACAGGAGAATCACCTTACAGACGAACAGGTTTTCACATCCCATGTATTACCCGTTAGAATACATGACCAAGGGTAAATTGTATCGTTCTAATTTTTTAAAAAATTCGTGAACGTACAATAACATGTTTCTTCCGCATTTTCAGGATCTCCAGCCGCGGGGGACAGGTAAGTATCCCTTTCCCCAATCCATTGAAGATGTTAAATAAAAAACAGAGTGAAAAAGAAAAGCTTTCAGAATCTAATGTCTAGAAAAGACATAGAATTCAAACTTCATTGGCATTCATGTCTTAAAACAGGAGGTTATCTGAACATGAATAAGAACATGCATGGTGCATCATAAAATCCCCTTGACGGGTAAAATTTTTGGAGAAAATGAAAGAGATTTTTTCCAATCAAAAGTTCAAAACTTTTAAAAGGACGTTTTCTCAAAAGAAAAGAGGCAAAGCCTAGTCCAAACACGTCCTACACACACTGGAGAGAAGTGAAGCGGATCAGATAGCAAAATCTGGACCTACGGAAGTAGGGATTATTCGCAACGATTACATGGGTTGGGATGACGGAGGCATTCGTTTCATATCCCTCAAACACTACAGGTGACCGTTGATAAACCCTTTGAACGACGGTTTTCATTCTTAACCCTGTCAAGAACCACCCCACATCGGGGCAAAATGGAGGTGAATCCAGCGGTATCAGGAGAAAATGGTTAGAAATTTTCTTGCTCGGACTAACATCAATCTTTGTGTGTTGTTTATATGGTAATCCAAGTGCCATAGGATGACGAGAAGCATTCATTTCTCTATCCCACACACCATATCCTTTGCACAGCCAAGTTGAGCCTGCAAATTCATTTCATAAACCCCTGTTGGTGATCATGGGATGTTTCAAGATGGAAACTGCATCACTCCAAGAACGGAAGAAATCAAGAGATGGGATTTATAGAAAAATCTCATATCGGCGTTTAAATGTGCTATGATTCAAGTTGTATATCTAGCACAATTTTCTGAACATCGTAGCTCCAAAAGAAAAGAAAAATCCCTAGACATCAAGAAAAAGCAAAGTGCCTGGTGAAAAGCAAGGCTGATGTCTATTCAAAATATCCCCAGTAAAGTCTAGATATACGATGAAAATACCCTGCAAAGGAGTCAGATCAAGATGACTACTCTCCAAATGATATCAGCTGTGGTGCAAAAACACGGACAGAATTGTCAATCTCTTAATGTCAATCTCTTAATACCACAAGAGACGTTCTCTAAAGGACTTGTGCACACCTCAAAAGCGGTTGCACACCTCAAAAATGGAAGATGCAGAATGGAAAAGACATGTGACAAATTGGCAATGATCACCAATGTCAAATCCTTCGTGATTTCTAGGCCAAAAACAAGCTTTTTTTTCGGTCCCCAATTCTACCAATGTTACAACCCTGAAACAGTCTTCTCTGACTAAGACACTTGGGTTAACATATAGCTTAGCTCGAAGAAGTACGAGCAAGACTCTTTCTTTCTCATTTTGCAGGGTTCTTGACTTGTAAACCCGGAGCAGATGATGAAGATTTTCATTCGATGGCCTCGACTCCAAAGCGGGTCCCCCTTGAAAACCAATATCCAAGCCCAACATTACGGTCCCGTGGAAGACCTCCCGACCGATCAAAATGTATGCGCTGCGAATGAGCCTAAAACCTAGGCACAGGTCAGTAGGGAATTGAGTGCGTCCCCTAAAAATCATCACCTCAAAACAGGTGAGATGGCCTCCTTGTCGAGAAATATTCCAATTGATGTTTTGAGCAAACTCTTTTTGGAAATTTTCAAACTGTTGATCCAAATTTTCCATGCAAGGGATTTGTGATCACATTTGCATGTTGCAAGAATGTTTTGGATAACCTCCAGCATCAAAATGCACATCTCATGACTAAAGCTTAAGTCATAAAATTTTGTCAATTGGACAATTGCTGTCTTCTCAAAGATTACCAATATTTTCTTGGGGAAGAGAAACCCTTAAAAAAAAATCCTTTTCAAAAATATCAAACAGCCCTATCGGACGTGGAGAACCCTCGTCTCGGGACCCCTTTTAAACAAAATCAAGCAGTCTCATCGGACGTGGAGAACCCTCGTCTCGGGACCCCTTTTAAACAAAATTTAGGCAGTCTCATCGGACGTGGAGAACCCTCGTCATGAGACCCCTTTTCAAAATCAAATAAAGGTAGAAACCGCCTGAAGGGTCAAGATATGGTAGAAACCGTCTTAAGGATCAACACAAAGGTCCGGTCCACCATACGGATCAAAATTCTTGGCAAATCCCAAAGCGTGGGATGCGCCTCCTTTAGATTCCTACCAGTTAGGAATCACGTAATGGTATGACCTACCATACAGGTCAGGGCTTAATCTCCCTAGGATATCATGAGTGGCGAGTCCTAGGTATCTTCTTGAAAATCGTCGCAGCCGGTGGCGTGATGACAAAACCTCAGATCCCACAAGCGCAGCATCCAACAGGTGAGCTTCAGGTAAGCCTCTCTCACTCCGGCCCATGTTCAAATTGTTAGAGTAAACCGGGGATTAATTTGACCTTTTGTCAAAAGTCTTAAGGATCCGATGTCATGGCATTTTTTTTTCTTTCTTTTTTCTTTTTCCTAGTAGAGTCGGTTAGGATTCAGGTGTCACCTTGTCTTTGAAAGAAACCTCTAACGAGATTCCTCTCAAAGAGGGGCAGCTGTTGACACCTAAATTTTGATCAGTCTTTTCTAACTTATTTTTTTGAAAAATTCATAGGAAATCCATAAAGAGTTGAAAAAAATTATAAAATCAGCTTTGGAAGCCTTGGCCTAGTCTCAAGAACCAAATTTGAATAAAAAAATTATTATTTATATATATTTTTTTAAAATATTTTTTGAATTTATTTAATTATAAAAACACCCAAAAAAAATCAGAAAAACACCATTCGTGGTCATGAAAATACAAAAAAATAGTCAGTATATTTCTTTTAATTTCCTCTTCATTCTGATTTCGGGAAAAGTCAAAATCCAAGTTCAATTGCAAGTGTTCCTTTGTTACACATAGAATTAAATTTAGCTAAGAAAATGTGATTTTAGTCTTTTAATTTGTAAATTTTTTTTTTTTTTTTACATCTTGACATCCAACTAAATTGGTGACCCTACTTATTTTTCTCCCAATGGTACGCGAGACTGGTGGCAGGACATTCTGAATGGGTGAAATAGAAAGGAGCATTTTAAAAATAAAAAAAGGGAAAGGTGGAAGACTAGATGATGAAAAGGATTAAGTAAAGCGTGGGGATGAGTGAACACCCTCTAGAGCAACTCCATTGGCGCAAGGGAGGTGATTAAAAAAATGTTCCATCACCTCTTGCTTTCATCATTATTGTCTGAAGAGATAATGGTTTTGGTCATAGAGAAACTTCTTTCCAAGATTCCAGCATGATTTCCCCCCTCGGTGGACAGGGCATCGAAAAAAAAAAAGGAGGAGACCATCACGTCCCGGCTCTCGATGAGAGCCTGAGGCGCAACCACTCTCAAACAAAAAAAAAGGTCCCCAAAGCACTGCGACAAGAGGAGGTCCCGAAGGCTTTCTGCAAGGAGGCCAGTTAGACTGCGAAGGAGGAGAACACAATCTAAAGACCCAGGAAGGGGTGCAGACCAGCGGGATACATGGACAAAAGGGAGTGCGGCAGCTCGGTCGAGAGGAGACGAAATGAAGGGATGGGAAAACGACCACCATCATTCCCATGTGTCGCTGCGACCACTTATGCTAATACCATCATCAAGCTAGCAAGTCGGTAAGTTCGGTGAAACCCTCGCTATGTCCAGCGGCTCCGGAACCCATCGTCACTCCCCATCATCGGCTACCTCCTCCTCATAAGAGAATCGATCCACCGAGACACTTTCACCCTCCCCCAATATGTCACCGAAACCGCCGATCCCGTGAGTTCATTACTCTGCTCCACCCGAGCCGTCGCGAATTCGAATCCGTCCGGAGCCACCACTTCAGCTCCCGACGACTTTCCAGCTGGTATCTGAAAACCGTTCGGATGTTACGACGCCTTAGATATGTGAGGATGACCTGCGAGCGTGAGGTCCAACGTTTCGGTTTGGTCGCATGAATCTCTATCCAGGATGCTCGGTTCGCTCGAACGACAGAAAGGAGGCGAGCTAGTGACGCGGAGAGCGGAGATCAGTAGCGGCGCCGATTTTTTTTCATAGTTGCAGGTATGTGTTTTCGTTGTTGTTGTCGTTATTTTCCTTGGGGAGAGGAAGACATGTGAAGACGAATGAACAGTAAATAGAGAGGTGGGCTAGTCTTGTATTTTGGGCTAGGCGCATAGTAATTTAGGTATTGTGGGTTGGGCTTGTTTCTTTCTCTAATTAGAATTGGCCCACGATAGGCCATGAAAGGGTAAAACGCATGGGCTGAAAATTTGGATGCTGGGTTATGAAGAGTTTTAGGCCCAGACTGTTAAAATAATAAAATAATTATAATAATAATAATAATAAATTCAAAAAAAAATGGAAAACCATAAAAAAAATTCAAAAAATTCGAAAAAAATTCAGAAAAATTCTAAAAAATTCCAGAAAATAGGAAATGACCATATTCAATTGGCCATGACCTGTTTCGGGTCCTTCGACCCTCGGTATTTTCAAAAATGACAGTTTTGCCCTTCCGGCAAACCGTCTTCAAAAAAAAAAATTCCAAAAATTCTAGAAAAATCCCAAAAAAATAGGAAATGGCCACAATCAACTGGCCAAGACTCATCCCGGGTGTTTTGAGCCCGGTCCCTCTTAAAATGACTATTTTGCCCTTTGGGCGAATCGTCCTCCAAAAAATTGAAGAAAATCAAGAAATTCCAAAAAAAAATTCTCAAAAATGGGAAATGACCCCGGTCAACTGGCCATGGAGTATTTTGGGTAATTCGGTCTCCAAATCGTCCAAAAATTGATGATTTTTCCCTTCGGGCCAATTGTCTCCAAATCTTCCCACTTCATTCACGGTCCGAAATCATACCTTCCCTAAGCCCTTACGGCTATACTAGGAAGCCATTGATTTGAATTGGTGTGCATTGATGTGATTTATTTATGTACTTGACTGCGCTTTCATTTAAATTGATTGTGATTGATAGGAACAGTCTCCCGATCTGCATGAAACTCTGAATTCAAGCCTACCTCACCCAAAATTGCGTCTGCATGAACTCTTAGCTAGGAAAATCACTCACGTTAGGTACCGAAAGGGCGTTGGTAATGACACCAACGTAACCAAGTCCCCGAACCCAAAATCTCTGGTTCCGCAGAACTGATCGATCTCTCCCAATCGGTTAGTGAGGTTTCCGGTCTACCCTCCAAGAAAGACCGGTGGCGACTCCAAATGCATGCACAAATTGCACATGCCACCCCGACCACACTAAGGTCAAAAGCGATCGGCTCTTATCGTCGAATCCCTCAAAGAAAACTCCCGCCGCGATTTGGTATGGGCCTGGGAGGGCCCGCGCCGATCCAAAGCTCGCGATCCGCACTCTTGTGCGGGGGAAGGCCCGCGATCGGTAATCCATTAGCCGCGTCCGCCTTTCGGACGGGTCGCGACACCACTGCATGCTAATAGAAGAGGAATTTGATGGAGAGCCATGGTATTACGACATCAAGAACTATCTCTCAAAATAGGAGTTTCCTGAAGGATGTCAGGCGGGAGACCGGAGATACATAACCAAGATGGCCAGCAAATTCTTCCTCAGTGGACAAATTCTATATAGAATGTCATTTGACACTACTCTGTTAAAATGTGTAGAAGCCAAAGAAGCAAATATTCTCATGAAAGAGATCCATGAAGGTATATGTGGGCCTCACATGAACGGCCACCTCCTCGCCAGGAAGATCATGCGGCTTGGCTATTTTTGGATGACCATCGAATCAGACTGCTGCCAGCATGTCCGGTCATGCCACCAATGCCAAATATATGGTAATAAGATCAATGCACCCCCGAATGAACAACACCAAATGTTTGAAGTTTGACCTTTCTCTATGTGGGGCATAGACATGATAGGACCTATTAATCCTGTAGCTTCAAATGGTCATCGCTTCATCCTGATAGCGATTGATTATTTCACAAAATGGGTAGAAGCCAGTTCTTACAAGAATGTCACTGCGAGAAATGTAGCAAGATTCGTCAAAAGAGACATCATCTCCCGGTATGGTACCCCTCAAGCGATCATCACAGATAATGGGTCTAACCTGAACAACAAGATTGTCAATGATCTACTAGATCACTTTGGTATTCGACATCTGAATTCATCCCCCTACCGCCCGCAGATGAATGGGGCAGTGGAAGCAGCCAATAAAAATATCAAGAGAATCTTGGCTAAAATAGCAGAAAACTACAGGGATTGGCATGAAAGGTTGCCCTTCGCCTTAATGGCTTACCGGACATCAATCAAGACTTCTACAGGGGCAACTCCCTACAGTCTGGTGTATAAGATGGAAGCAGTTCTACCCGTGGAAGTTAAGGTCCCCTCTTTGAGGATCTTATCAGAGGGTAAACTCTCCGAGTCAGAGTATTCCAAACACATGTATGAACAGTTGAATTTAATAGACGAGAAGCGTCTTAAAGCCATTTGTCATGGACAAACTTACCAGAAGAGGGTAGCCAGGGCATTTAATCGAAAAGTCAAAACCAGAAATTTCGAAGTGAATGACTTGGTAATTAAGAAGACTTTGCCGAATACTATCCATCCGGGAGGTAAATTCACCCCGAATTATGAAGGTCCCTATGTTATCAAGAAGATTCTCACGGGAGGAGCATTGATTCTTGTAAACTCCGAAGGAGAAGAACTGTGGCACCCTGTAAATTCAGATGCTGTGAAGAAGTATTACCCTTGAAATAAAATCAGATTCTGGTCATATGACTCATTCCGAATTGAGCCAAGTCATCATAATAGTCATTGCATAAGCATATCATGCATCAATGCATACACTAGCATGTGTTCAATATTGCAGGGCTCTAGGAAGCAAGGTCCTCGACGGCGAGTACCAGGAATGTCTGATGAAGATAGAAAATAGCAAACGAAGAGCATGAAACTTCGAAGAATGACATGGAGCACGTTCCAAAGATGAATGAAGCCATCGAGCATGATTCATTGCCCCAATCAGACGAAGGCGTCATCACCATAGGTCAAAATGGTTGATTTATGTAATCTGCGCATTGGCGTTCAGATGGGAATGCATGACCAAGAAGACCTAACGTCGTGGTAGTCAGGTGCACATCCTTTCTCTTCAAAGACTGAGAGTTTTAAGAAATTTTAGAACACTTAACCACCCTGTGTTGTTAAGAAAAATGCAGATTTTCATGAATCTATGAATTTCCATTGGAGCGCATGATCAAGGGTAAGGTGTATCGTTCTAATTTTATGAAATTCGAGAGCATACACTGACGTATTCCTTTTATGTTTTTTCAGGGATCCCTGGCTACGCTGGACAGGTAAGTATTCATTTCCCTATCTCTCAGGTTTTAAGACAGTCAGAATCCTTTTTGCTAGAATTTGAAGGCTTCTTGGAATCTAGCATGCATTCAATTCTCATGCCTATAAAAATGCAGAATTCTCACAATCATGGCATTGGCACTCATGTTTAAACTTGGAGGTTATCTGAACATGTTTGAAACATGCATTGTGCATCATAAATTCCCTTGGAGGTAAGTTTTGGAGAAAACAAAATGAACTTTTCCAACAAGAGTTGTTTAAATTGTTCAAAAAGATGTCTCCTCAGACAAGAGGCAAGCCTAATCTAAACACGTCCTATACATACTTGAGAGATGAGTTGAGTGGTAAGGATAGCGAGACCTTGACCTACGGACGTAGGGGTTATTCGCGGTGATTACATGGATTGGGACGACGGAGACATTCATTTCTCTATCATAAACACTACAAGTGACCATTGATAACCCTTTGAAAGGCGGTTGCATTCTTTACCCCTGTCAAGAACCACCCCACATTGGGGCCAACTGGAGATAGGTCCAGCAGTATCAGGAGATAAATGGTTAGAAGTTCTCTTGCTCAGACTTGCATCAATCTTCGGGTGTTGCTTGTCATTTTAACTTCTATGGTAATTCAAGTGCTTTAAGATGACGAAAAGCATTCGTTTCTCTATCCTATACACTTTTACCCTTTGCACAGCCCAATTGAGCCTATACGTTCGCTTCACAAACCTGTTGGTGATCATTGCATATTCCAAGACGGAAGCGACGTCACTTCAGGAGAGAAAAAGTTCGAAAGATATGATTTGTAAAAAAAATTCATGGACTAATGTTTGAGTGCTGAGATTCGAGTTGAACATCTAGCACACTTATTCAACAATCCTAATTCCCAAAAGAAAGGAAAAGGTGGGATTTCGACAAAAGATGAGAAAAAGCAAAAAGAGAGAAAAAAAATCCAATCTTGGGCATCAAGAAAAAGCAAAGTACCTGGTAAAAGCAATGCCAATGCCCATCCAAATACTTGTACACTTGTGAATCATGTGTTTGATCCTGTAAATGCCAAAAGATGGCATGATACATTTGTATAGGTCACTAGTGAGATCTGGTTGTAAAAGAAAATTCCAAGGGAGCTAGACTGCAAAAAATGCTCCCAAATCATGTCACACTCAGATGATGAAAGCGTAGACAAGATGTTGACACCGTCTCAACATGAAAGAGATATTCTCTAAAGACAAATGTGCGCTTCGAAGACTGACAATGCTCTTCAAAAACTATCAATGCACTTCAAAGACTGAAGACGTTCTTTGAACCAGAAGGGGCAAGATGGCGACAAACTTGCAGTGATCACCAATGTTAAACCATTCGCGTATCCGGAGCCAAAAACAAGCCTTTTTTGGTCCCCAATCCTGCCTACGTTATAACCCTGAAAAGCCTTTTCTGATTAAGGCACTTGGATTGACATAGGGTTTAATGTCTAAGCTTAGCTCGAAGAAGTTCGAGCAAGATTATTTCTTTCTCATTTTGCAGGTTTCTTGACTTGTAAACCTGGAGCAGACATTGAAGACTTCTTTTCGAAAGCCTTGACTTGCACGCAAGTCTCCCTTTGAAAACCGTTGACCAAGCCCAATATTATGGTCCATTGGAAGTCCTCCTGATCGATCGAGGTGTATGCATTGCGAATGATCCTGAACCCTAGGCACTGGTTTGATAGGAAATTCGAGTGCATTCTTGGTAAAAGACCATTATCTCAAAACGGTCAAAAGTCTTCTTTGATGAGAATACTCTATTGGACGTTTTAACCAAACTCTTTTGGGTAATTTCATATTGTTTGATTCAAACTTTCCTCACAAGGAATTTTTGATCACTTCCGTATGTTGCAAGGTGTTTTGGATAACCTCCAGCATCGTAATGCATTCATTGAATTTTTTTTTCATGACTATGATATAAGTCATAAAGTGATGTCAGTTTGACATTAGATATCACTTAAAAAAACCATCAATGAGCCCTTGGTGAGAAAATTTTCAGATTGGAGCTTCTACAAGATTCTTGATGACTTCGACTCCCAAAATGGCTTGTGGCTCTCTTCGTGAGTGTCGCGACCCGTCCGAAAGGCGGACGCGGCTAATGGATTACCGATCGCGGGTCTTGGATCGGCGCGAGCCCTCCCAGGCCCATACCAAATCGCGGCGGGAGTATTTTTTCAAAAGATTCGACGATAAGAGTCGATCGCTTTCGACCTTCAGTGTGGTCGTGGTGGCATGTGCAACTTGTGCATGTATTTGGAGTCGCCACCGGTCTTTCTTGGAAGGTAGACCGGAAACCTTACTGACCGATTGGGAGAGATCGATCAGTTCTGCGGAACCAGAGATTCTGGGTTCGTTCCCCAGTGGAGTCGCCAGCTGTCGCGACCCGTCCGAAAGGCGGACGCGGCTAATGGATTACCGATCGCGGGTCTTGGATCGGCGCGAGCCCTCCCAGGCCCATACCAAATCGCGGCGGGAGTATTTTTTCAAAAGATTCGACGATAAGAGTCGATCGCTTTCGACCTTCAGTGTGGTCGTGGTGGCATGTGCAACTTGTGCATGTATTTGGAGTCGCCACCGGTCTTTCTTGGAAGGTAGACCGGAAACCTTACTGACCGATTGGGAGAGATCGATCAGTTCTGCGGAACCAGAGATTTTGGGTTCGGGGACTTGGTTACGCTGGTGTCGTTACCAACGCCCTTTCGGTACCTAACGCGAGTGATTTTCCTAACTAGGATTTCATGCATGCGCAATTTTGGGTGAGGTAAGTCTGACTTTGCACATTAACCAGTTTAACATGCTCACGTAATCATAATAAATAAATAAATAGATGTCAATCACATAAACATCTATCCTACGTGGTGATCACGGAATTATGATTTAATGGGTCTCGAGCCAATGAGACCACATTTAATCATTTTAATATTTTAATAACGGAGAGCCGCTCTTTGCTTCTTCTTGGTTTCTTGAACTCTTCAAGAATTGGGCCCCAAAGAGTTCGCCGACTTAAAAGGCTCCTCCACGTAATCCTCGTAGCATTTACATCAACAATTGACTATGCTAAAAATAAAGATTACATGAAAAATAAAAGGAGTACGCAGCCTCCATTTAATAATTACAACCCCAAATATATAAATAATCATCATACATTCATATATACATCAATCACATTGATTAGGGATTTTTCCATGATCACCACCCTTCCACATAAGTAATAAATTCATAATTTAAAACTTAGGAAGGCACAATAAAAATTCTACGTTGAATCATAATCAGAATTTTTACGTAAAATAAGATAGCCATAAATTTTCGATTCAAAATTGATTTAGTCTCAATTTTTTCTACGTTGATTAATTTATCATATAAAATAATCAACCTCCATTAGCCATGTAAGACGAACAATTCGTTAATACATATTGGCCATAGTATTGCAAAAATTGCAAAAATCAATTAAATGCACGAAAACACCTAAGGATTGGCTCTGATACCACTATTGGGATCCACGTAACACGTAGCGGAAATAAATAACAACCCCTACATGTATCTCCAGAGGCGTACTTCGTGCATTTCAATCGAAAAAAAACCACAAAGCCTCAAAGGGAGTAAATAGATTACCTCTCGTAGCGTGCTTGAACGGAGGTGTCGGTTCGATGTTCTTCGATCTCAGCCTCCACAAGTGTTAGGCATCTAGTTCGGACGCACCACCAATTGACGAACGGGGAGACGACTAATAACTCCACAACAATTGTGCTAGCAATATGCGGAATCAATATTCCGAACTTAGTATATTTTGCTCACTCAAGATTATGAGAATATAGAGAGTGTTTGTGTTCTTCTCTCTAAGCTCTCAAAAATTTGCACACTCTACAAAATGTCTCTCTCCTTCCAACCTCAAAACTCTTGCCATCCTTTTATAGCCAAAAATACCTTCCAATAAATTGTATTTAAAAATAGCACTAACAATTATAAATTCTATCTAAAAATAGCACTCACAAATAAATGACATTTAAAAATAGCACTCACAATTTATAATACAAAAATGCTATTTAAAAATAGCACTAACAATAGCACTCACAATTTATAATACAAAAATGCTATTTAAAAATAGCACTAACAATTATAAATTCTATCTAATAATAAATTCTATCTAATAATAGCACTCACAATTTATGATAAATAAATGCCATTTAAAAATAGCACTAACAATAGCACTCACAATTTATGATAAATAAATGTCATTTAAAAATAGCACTAACAATAGCACTCACAATTTATAATACAAAAATGCTATTTAAAAATAACACTAACAATAGCACTCACAATACAAAAATGCTAAAAAAAGGGCACTAACAAAGGTGTTAAAAATAATAACCATTATTATTATTACAAGAGTTAAAGAGGTTACCAAACAGTACAAATATGCATAACGTATAAATATGTATGACGTATAAATACGTAGAGCATACGTATACATCCGTGAAATCGGGGACTAATTGAAAAAAAAATGTGCAATTAAGCCCTTTTGGTAAAAATTGATTAAATTGGAGGGAAAATTGACATAATTGCACTTTAAGACTTTAGAATCCAATGTCATAGCTTATAAAAAGTGAGAATTGAAAACTAAAAGACTCGAAAATTATTTTTTTTTAGGCTCGGTTCGGGTTTATGTTTGTGAAGGAACATAGTGACCCGAGCCTAATTTTTGAGATTTAAAGTGACACACTTGAAGAGGAAATTAAAACAAAATTATCGAATATTTTTGGGTATTTTTCTGACCACGAATGGTATTTTTCTGATTTTTTGGGTATTTTTATAATTAAATAAACTCGAAAAATATTAAAAATACCGAAAAATATTTTTTGTTCAAAATTGGTTCCTAAGGTTAAACCAAGGCTTCCAAAGTTGATTTTGTGATTTTATGACCTTTTTTGATATTTTTAATTAATTTTAAAGAATAAAAATCACAATAATAAATGATAAAAAAAAATCAGGTGTCAACAGTGAGAAACAATTTACATGTCTGAACTTCTGCAGGATTTCTGGTAACCCCAAAATCCCAGAAGAACACAACCTTTCTTGGTAAGAAAGAGTTTACATGTTCAAGCTTCTGTAGGACCCCTAGTATCCCCAGACCTCAGAATGCTACTTCTTTTGTAAAGAATAACTTCCAAGTTTAAGCTTCTGCAGAATTCCTAGCAATTCCAGATCTCAGAATGACACATTTCTCGGAGAAGAAAAGTTTATATGATTAAGCTTCTAACGGATTCTTGGTAACCCCAGATCTCAGAATGCTATTGTTCATAGGTTTGATCTTTCTGCAGGATGCCTGGAGTACCCAGATCCCAGAATGTCACCTCCAATGTCAAAAGGACAATCTCCGAAATCATCCCTCTGTGAGATTTCAAATTTATAGGTTTGATCTTTCTGTAGGATTGCCTGGAGTACCCAGATCCCAAGATGTCACCTCCCATGTCAAAAGGACAATGTTTGAAATTATCTCCTTGTGTGAGATTCCAATATTACAGGTTTGATCTTTCTGCAGGATGCCTGGAGTGCCAAGATCCCAGAATGTCACATCCTATGTCAAGAGGACAATCTTTAGAAATCATCTCTCCGTGAGATCCCAGTGTTACAGGTTGGAACTTTCTGTAGGATACCTGGAACTCCCAGATCCCAGAATATCACCTTCGATGTCGAAAGGACAATATTCAAGATAGTCTTTCTGCGAGATCTCAGGTACCCCCTAGATCCCAGAAGAATCTTATCAAAGTTTTTGCAGGTTTAAGTTTTCTGCAGGATACTTGGAATCCCCAAATCCCAGAATAACGCATCGCGTGTCGAAAGGACAATTTTCAATGTCAGCTTTCTGTGAGGTTCTAGGTAACCCCTAAACCCAGAACAACTCTTGTAGTGAAGCCTAAAGGTTAGGCACACCTCACTTGTATGAATCCTAGTTAATTCCTTAAAATATAGGATCAAAAACTGTTGACAAAATCTGCTTTCTGTGAGGTTCTAGGTAACCCCTAAACCCAGAATAGCCCATGTGGTGAAGCCTAAGGGTTAGGCACACCTCACTTGTATAGATCCTAGTTAATTCCTTAGAATATAGGATCAAAATGTTCGACAATCCCTAAGAGACTGGGTGCGTCATCCATAGATTCCTAGCAGAGAGGAGTACTATTTCTCGGCCTGATCCCCCTGAAGGATCAAAATGTTCGACAATCCCTAAGAGACTGGGTGCGTCATCCATAGGTTCCTAGCAGAAATGAGTCCTATTTATGGTCTGATCCACCATACGGATCAAAACCCCGACAATCCCTAAGAGACTGGGTGCGTCATCCACAGGTTCCTGTCAAGGATAGGAATCCCATTCTGGTATGGCCTACCATACATGCTAGAGTTTAACCGCCCTAGGATACTCAAAAGACGAGTCCCTAGGTATTCACTTGAACCCGCTATACACCGCGCATGCCGCACGAACATCAGGCAGGTGATCAACAGGTAAATAACAGGTGGGTCTCTCTACTTTCTCTCTCACGTCAGCAAAAGAATGAGAAGCAGACATTCACCAGCGGGACAAGAAAGATTGAGTGTCAAGATTCGTTTTTCTTTTCCCCAGTCGAGTCAGTCTAGACTCAGGTGTCACCTGTCTTTGAGCGAAACCTCTCACGAGATTCCTCTCAAAGAGGGACAGCTGTTGACACCTGATTTTTGACCAAGTCTTTTTACAGTTATATTTTGAAAAATCATAAAAAAAATTCATAAAAAGTCAAAAAATTACAAAATCAACTTTGGTGGCCTTGACCCTGCCTAAGGAACCATTTTTGACCAAAAAATAGTTTTTCATATTTTTCATATTTTTTAGTATTTTTAGAAAATAGGAAAATACTAGAAAAATCAACAAAAATAGAAGAGGTCACAAAAATATAGGAAAATAGTCAATATTTTTATTTTTATTTTATTATCATTTTGACCTCATCAAGAGTTGGAATTCAAGTTTAATTTTGCGTGTTTCTTTGTAACGCACAGGGTTAAATTTGTCAAAAAATATATTTTAAGTCTTTTTATTTGCAATCTTTTGCATTTTCCGAGTCTTGACATTCATCTTGATTGCCCGACATTTCAAATTGGTTCAATTGTGCGCTGATTTAATCAATTTTGGCTTTAGGGACCTAATTGCATAAAAATCTTTTCATTTTGGTCCCCATAATGTCAATTCTGAAATTAAACTTTTTTGAGGGACACCCATAAAACCCCAATGCTTCCACCCTTTAGGTTTTGACCTACTGAGTCTAATAATAGGCTCAATTGGGGCCAATTCATCCATTAAGAACATCAATTTGGCAAAAATCGATTTCGGATCTTACTCAACATTTGGGGTTTTCGTTTAATTCCACATTCATTTTCCACTAAATCACCATGTTAGATGAGATTCATCTCATAGAAGCCGATTTCGAGATTTAATTTGAGAAATTAGGGATTTTGGTGGGTCAATTTGCCTTCTTTTTGACAAAATCGGGTCAACTGGGTCGGGTTGACCCCACCCAGTCAACCCCGGCTGACCAACCAAAAGAACATAACAGAATTACTCTGTCCTTCACCCCTTCGCGCAGGAAATCAACGGGGGAGACGAGGCCAAATGGAACCTCAGACTGGCGCGCCCCATCGACGATCCTTAGCCGCTGGATTGGACATCTTCATCCCGTGTCATCCAACGGTGGTGAGCGGAACGGCGCGCGCAGGTAGACGAACTGAAAGCTGAGTAACAGACTAAAAAATCTGTTGGAGGTGGGAATCGGTTCGTCGTCGAAGGAGTCAGTTAAGAGGAGTTGGAGAAGAGTTAGTGAAGGAAAAGAGGAAGAGGGAGCTCGCACAGACAGACAGAAAGGGAGAGAGAGAGACAGTTCGTGGAAAGGGAGAGAGAGAGAGAGCTCGCAGAGAGAGAGAGGACCAAAAAGAGCGAACAGGGAGAACTCGTGGAGGGAGCTCGCAGAGAGAGAGAGATAGCTCCGGACGGCCATGACCGGCGCCATAGGAGGGAGAAGCCGCGAGCTTCGAAAACTCGACCACGGCGAGCGGTGCGAAACCAAAGCTTCGGGTACATTCCCCGACCTTTACGACACCCCAAGGAACCTTCAGAACCAGGCGGCGTCTCATTTCATCGCCAAATCAAGTAAGACTCCTCCCCGAGCTTTCTCTCAGTCGTTAATGGCAACTTGAGTTCTACTTGTTTGTTTTACGAGTTGTCGATCTAGAATTGCCCCTTGCGCATCACTGATCATTCTCCAACTCGTTTTTCGCATTTTTGTCGTGTAAAATCTTGCGTCGGCCTCCACCTATCCGCGACTGGATATGAGCTCGAGAGCTCACCTCGAGTTACGTCAACCCTCCCTGATGGCCAGGTAAGTCTCTTCGATCTCCCATAATGCTTCTTGATTGATTGATAGGCCTAGATATCGTCAGAAATGGCTAGGGCGGACTCTCGCCGGAGATTTGCTCCGGCCTAGGATGGTGAGTTTGTCAAACTTGATTATGCTATGTTCATTGCGATATATGTTGTAGAGGAGATCCGCGGGAGTCGAATGGCGTCGGAATGATCGAGTTTGGACGTCGGAAGGCCGAGATATGGCCCTCCAACGAGGCGCCGGCGCCGGTCGTCTTCCCCGGTGAGTCCTTGACCGGTCAACGGAGGTTGACCGAGTCAACGGCCACGTGGCGCTGACGTGGCGCCCACGTGGCAGCCACGTCAGCGTCGGTTGTTATAACCGAATAACAAAAAAAGAATTGATCGGACGGTGGAGAGTTGGCCATGTGTCGCGATCTCGCATTTTTGGAAATAAAAATGATTTTTCAGAAATAAAAAATGACGTGGATCGGACGGTCGTGATTCAACCTTGCCGTTCAATCGTGGCCGTCGACTGCATTTGCTAGATCAAGCCGTCTGTAGCACGACACGTGGCACGATCAGGGGCGTTGGTTCAATTTAGGCGGGAAATTGAAAATTCGAGCGGGAGGATTGAAGCTGCGTCGTTTTGAGGCCGGTCGGATCCGGGCCGGGCCGGTCGCCAGTGGGTCATGGGACGGGTCACCCGACCCGGCCCGAACAACATTTTTTTTAATAAAAAAATCAAAAAATGATTTTAAAAATTTAAAAAAAATCAGAAAAATCTTAGAAAATCCAAAAAATGCTAGAAAATTCCAGAAAACTCTAAAAAAAATTGTGGAAAAATCCTAGACACTCCAGAAAATCCCCAAAAATCGAGGATTGACCACAGACAACTGGTCAACCCTATTTTTGGGGGTTCTTATCTGTTCTTCCGAGACTTGACGATATTACCCTTTAGGGGTAAGTCGCCTCTGCTGTATATACGAGACAAGGCCGACAATGCCAAGGTAAGAATTAGGGTCGGGTAGGTGACTAATTCTTAGGCTTGAGTTTTCGAGTCCCGTCCTTTTTTCTCGAAATGACAATTTTGCCCCTCAATGGGGAAATCGTCTTTCCCATTCCAGTCAAGTCCTGAAAATTGCTCAGAGTTAGGGTTTGGGTCAGGTGGGTGACCAACCATAATATTTGAGATTTTCAGTTCTCATCTTTATCCAAAATGACGATTTTACCACTCTAAGGGTAAAATCACTTCTAAATCCCAGAAAAATCCTAAAAATTCCCGAAAAAAATAGGAAATGGATGGGATTGATGTCATTTTGACTTTACAATTCATCTAAAATGACAAATTTTCCCTTCCAAGGCGGATTTTCCCCGAATTGTTTAAAATGACGATTTTGCCCCTTAAGGGCAAATCTTGCCAAAATCATTCCTAAGCCTTGATTGATATTTCTCTAGGCTAATATGGCCTCATTAGAGATGCCATGCTGATTTCATGTGTTTTATCCGCATGTACTGGATCCTTGATTTACGCATTTACTTTTAATTATTGTGAGTGATAGGGTAGCCATTCCCTTCTGCATGAACTCCTAGATTTAGGATATGTACCACACTCGTCTGTATGAAATCCTATGATCAGATAAACCATTCAGCTTCGGTACCGAAAGGGCGTCAACTCTGACAGTTGGCGTAAGTAAGTCCCCGAACCCACTTCTCTGGTTTCCGCAGAATCGAATAGACCACTACCAACTATTCGATAAGGATTCCGATCGTACCCTCCACGAAACGATTGGTGGTGACTCCTTGGCATGTACACTTATCACATGTCACTAGACCACACCGAAGGTCGACCACGTATATCCAGCCGTTGCGATTTGGGTAATGGGCCTTGGGAGAGGGCCGCGTCCGATCAAGCCAGCAATCGGGCGGCCCATTAACCCCCACTTTCGCCCCTGTCCGCGAGGGAGGATCGCGACAACAGGTTCCTTGATTTTGGAACCTGAAACCTACCATATATACCTTGGAACCTGGAACCATATTGGTTCCTATAGGTTCCGGTTCCAAGTTCTCAGTTCTACCCTGGAACCATGCTCACCCCTAACACGGTGTCCCGGAGATATCTAAACTTTGTTGTGAATTTTACATCCAGTTGAATTACATATACATAAATATTTTGGGCTAGGTTATTAATTTACATGTTTAGATAGATTTGCATGTTTAAAAAAGTCTGTCGTTACTAGATGAGTATTCTTTGGGCGTAGTTCAATTAGGAATGTCATTAAATCCGGAAATGATAAATATATATATATATATATATATATATATATATATATCATATTTGTCACGTCATCAATGCCATGTCATTTATAATCGAATGTTAGGTGAATTAATTCCTCATGTTGCATGCATGTTAGGATTAGTTTTATGTAGCTAGGATAATCATGTAATTTAATTAAATTTATATGCACTCATCTTAGGATAGTTTGCATTCTATTATGCAATTGCATTCAGATTAGAGCTCATCCATTGCATATAGTTTATTTCGTATAAAAAAGAGAGAATTAATTGCTTGGCGCATGCTCCCTACTACATTGAGTTTTTGGGTATTTAATTTCATTGACTGCGCACCTGCATGATAACCTTTTCTTTAGTGACTTATGTTAAAATCAATCAAGCTGCCTAATGTTATCATAAGCAAAATCAAATGACACCGAAAGGGCGTTAGAGCAATTTAGTGTAACCAAGCCTCGGACTCATTACCTTTGGTTCATAGAAATAGAATAATTATCCCGCTATTATATTTAGGTACTACATTGACCTACCGCAAACAGACTTGTGACGACTCCAAGATAGATAGATATATTGCATGTTAAACATAAACACTTAATTTGCGATTTGATATGGACTTGGGAGAATCTGAACTAAATAATCTCGATAATTAGCTCAGCAATCCATTAGCCTAGAATTCTCGGTCAGGAAATTTTAGGTTGCGACAGCCGGTACCAAAAACGCCCCAATCGAAACTCGAACACGCCCTCATGTGCTACCAGAGTGGTGAAAAGAGCTAAATAACCAATTCCACCACTAAACCAGTTCAATCTGGTCAACTGGTTTGACCCAATCGGTCAATGGTTAATGGGTCAATTCAATGGTCAATGAGTCGGAGTCAGGTCAATGGGTTGCTGATGTCATTCCTCGCCTTTGTGTTGCATGCGCTAGGCGATGCCTGCTTGTGGCCGTCATGCACTGGACGCCGCAGCGGCGAGTGGCTCCTCGTGCGGTGTCGCTTGGAGGCGTGTCACCCTCCAATCTACTCGTCTTGGCGAGCACAATTCGATTCTATGACAAAACCAATTTTCACCAGACAAAATTTCAAAAATAGGCCAAATTAGAAAGTTCTACCTCTAGCCTATGACGGTTTTGGTATCACATGGAAGCTGCGGAAACAGCACTCTAGGATCTCCTTAACTAGAATCCATAATACAATAATAGAGAAAAAGAGATTTGCGCATCTGATGTAGAATCCAATATGATCTAGAGTTTAAGTGGTTCTCCTTTATTGCCCTCTGTATCATTGGCTCAATAAGATTGCCCCTCACGTATTGCATTCCATAACTACTCTTAATCAAAGGTTATTTATGTATCAAATTAGAGAAGAGATTTGAACATTATTTATAAAGTTTTCAAACGGACCCTATCATCACGAGCTAGGCTCTATTAGGCCCAAATAAGTTAGATCCACATTAGACTAAGAAATTTTTCTACATCTTACTTTATTAGACTAATTCCATAAACGGTAAATTACAATGCCAATTAATGTCACCCACGAAAAACTCTTACATCCATAGCTAGGGAGAGATTTACTATTGATAGCAAGATAAATAAGGTAGAAAGAAAAAGGCAATCGTTTGATTGGATTTGGTATCATAAGAACGAAGAACTTTCACAAAAAAAGAGTATACTCAATGCAGGAGTTGAATAAGAAATGAGCCTTTCACCCAATCGAAGCCTGACCTCATTGTTTTCACAGGTTAATTCTCTTCTTCTATTCTCGAACAAACTCTACATGACAATCACTAGAGATAGTAGAGATGAGCATGATTCTAGGGTAGAATTGGGAATCACAGAACCGAACGTGTCGAAACAAGGTAAGTTTCGCATTCCAAGGTAGGCTGGGTAGGTACTACGTACCAAGTTTCAAAAATTAGGAAATCTATTCCAACGGCTTGGAACTTGGAACCTGGAACTTGGAATCTAAACCAAGTTTTCGTGTGCTTCTTGGTGTATGCATGCGCGCGATCCTACAGTATCCTATGACATCTCATGATGAATGTGTAATCTAAAATCATTAGTCATATTTTCCATTTCGGGCGATATCCCCATGATTAAGACTTTTTCTTCGTTAATGTTTCATAATCTTCGTGTGTCTAAATATGAGTTATGGTTAGGGGATTATAACAGCAAATGGTGGTCATTAAAGGTAATAACCATAGCAACTGTTCAATTAAGATTATATGTAGAACTCGATAGACTCCGAACCTGGAATTTGTGACAGCGTAGATTTCGATTTTCATGGTATGTAGGGTAAGTTTTCAATTCTAAAAAACGAGGAACCGGTTTCGACAAGTAGATTTCAATTTCCAAAAAATGAGAAATCGATTTCTATGAGTAGGTTTCATATTTTAAATGCAACCTGAAAAAAACTTGGAATTGCTCACCTTCGAGAGATCACGTACTAAAGAGGTAGATACACATTTTGCAATTACAACTCATGCCTTAGGCGCCAATCTTGATGAATTCATGCTTTTACAATCTGATGAAGGGGACAATATCTGCTCTGATGCGACTGACGCTGCGAGATCATTGGAATATGCGTTTTCCCCTGACATTTCGGCAGGCATACCATGGGCTGCCGTATTGGGAAACCACGACCAAGAGTCCACCCTTTCAAGAGAAGGGCTCATGAACCATACAGTTACCCATGATCACACTGTGTCTCTGGTCAATCCTACCGACGTTGATGCAATTGATGGTTTTGGGGATTACAACGTGGAAGTCCATGGAGTTGAAGGCACTGGTTTTGAAAACAAATCGGTCCTCAATCTTTACTTCCTCGACAACGGAGATTATTCGACAGTTCCCGCCATTTCTGGTTACGGTTGGATCAAACCCTCTCAGCAACTTTGGTTTCAACGCACGTCTATGATGCTTCAGGTATGAATGTTCGCCGGTTCCTTTCTTTTTGGATATCTAAGGAAGGTACTCATGCATATCTAAGGAAGGTACCCAGTGGGCATTGCTGTAATTAGGAAACGACCCTTTTTTTTTTTTGTCACGAGGAATTTTTTCTCGAACCTAATTTGTTTTCAGACACGGGTTCATCCTAAGTTTTTCGTCTCGCTCTTTCTAATGGAGGAATCGAAATACAGGTTCTCTTCTGCCTTCCGCCGTCGCCCCTGCTCCGATGACTGGGAACACAGGCCACTGCACTTCACGGAGCACGCTGCTTTTAGTTGCCGGCATAGTCGCTGCGATCCTCTGGGCGTACTTGTGATTCTAGTCGGAGGATTTTTAATTACAAATTTTTCTCGCGATTTCCTGATTATTAATAGTTTAGATAAGAGAGGCCCGAAGAGGGCGCATCAAAACAAAGAAGGTCCTAGAGGGATTGAGGCCGGGAATAAAGCCAGAAAAACGGAACCCTATTGGAACGGTACGATTTCGCAAGCCAGTCGACCACCTGATTTGCACTTGTTAAGCACCGGGCCACCGTGAATTCTTGATGATTGCACAAGTCAAGAAAGTGGAAAATTTTGGTTGCATAAAATAAGAGGATAAAAAATATGCACACATCAAGAAAGTTTGAAGACTTAATCGATCAAAATAAATGGTTAGAAGACCAAAGTTCAATGTTTTATTACAAGAATGCTAAAATTTAAAAGGATTAATTCTGCGCTCAACCCTCTCTTTCCTTCTACTTAAATATGAAAAAAATGGAAAAGTAGAACTATGTGTAGTTGATTGGGTCTTAATCACAACGTTATCCCCAAGAATCCAGAAACCGTGTATTGACCACTATATTTTATGCATGGACCACGTTGAGTCATTATTGTCATTGTGATATTAGGATAATTCTATAGGTAAATGACATTAATGGTTCATGAACTTTGACTCAATGTGCAATACAATTCATGACCTTTAAATATGTCCAATGTGGTCCCTGGCCTCTTGATATTGTCCACGTTTAAATGGAACGTGTACCAAAAGCACAAGAATCGTATTGAATAAATTTAAAGATCAGAGACGACATTACACATTAGGGTAAAATTCGAGGCCACGTCGTACGAATTTAAAGGTCAAGGATCGTATTGTACCTTGGACTAAAGTTTATGAACCATTTATGTTATTACCCCATCTATTTTCCAATGGGTAGATCACACAATTGGATATTATCTCATAACTAAATATGGGAGTCTTTGAGAAAGTTTACAAAAAGATCGCTCGCCTCCTTTTCCATACCATCGGATATAGTCACAAATAAATAAATATGGCAGTTTTCAAGGAGGTTTAAAGAAGGACCACTCGCATCCTTGTCGTTACCATCGGATTGGAACATACATTGTGCTTCGATTTGATGCCTAGCATCTATTACCAATTGTAAAATCCCGGCATTTTCCTTCTTCTTATGGCATGATTATCTAAACTATGGACTCAATGACACAAGCAAGTCATCTTATCTCACGTCGTTAACACATAGTTAAAAGCAAGCTCAATAGTCTAATCATATGATAGAAGGTCTAGCCTCTAGGGGCCTCCATGAATCAAATTGTGATTATATAACTAAAAATTGATCTTGAACATTTGTTTCCCTCAACCATCTTCTCCGTCTCATTAAACTACCAACTCGGGTTTACCTTTGCGGATTAAGTGCAATTTCAGTCCTCTAAGTTTCAATGTTTGTTCGATTTGATAGTCCAACTCTTATTTTATGCTATTGAATCTTCTATTTTCCTCATTTTGTGCGATTTTGTTTTCTTTTATTCGATCACCCTATAACTTTTTTAGTTAGTGCAATCGAGTGTTTTCCCTACTCATATTACTGAAAATGCTAAATTAATTAATCAATTATATACATACCTTTTTATTGGAGCCTCGATGGTTTCCTCATTCATGCAATGAAGGAAGGATGTGACGTTCACTGTGTAGGTTGACCGATAATCATCAAGTCAAGTCAAGTCAAGTCAACTACTCCTCCTATGTGAAACTGCCTTGTTTTTCAAAAAGTCTTGTTGGTTCCACCCCAACGGAGGGTGGGGATCGCCTACCAAGGAAATTTCCTTGGCAGGCGATCCTGACCCTGGTTCCAGTTGGTTTCACACTGAAGCAGAGAGGGAAGCTGAGGTGATATAACAATATGAGCCCACACCATTGAACGGAAGTTCTGTTTCTCCTTAGGCGTCAAGAATATGGAGGAGGAGAAGAAGACACTCGGCATCCAGGGCCTGTTGGCGGCAACGGCGGTGGCGGTCCTTTGTCTGAGTTCCCTTGCCGTTGCGACAGAACAAACGAATCGGAAGGAGTTGCGATTCGGGGTAACGGGGGATTTCAAGATACTGCAGGTGGCTGACATGCACTATGCCAATGGCAAGACCACACCCTGCAAGAACGTTCTTCCTTCCCAGATGGCAGG
Source organism: Rhodomyrtus psidioides (assembly GCA_021437785.1). Taxonomy (NCBI): domain Eukaryota; kingdom Viridiplantae; phylum Streptophyta; class Magnoliopsida; order Myrtales; family Myrtaceae; genus Rhodomyrtus; species Rhodomyrtus psidioides. The sequence goes on along the minus strand of JAILYB010000062.1, from coordinate 3,285,779 downwards.
TTGCTCCGACCTCAACACCACCGCCTTCCTCCATCGAATGATCCTGGCTGAGAAGCCTGACCTTATTGTTTTCACAGGTTAATTCCCTTCTTCGATTCTCAAATAAATCAAGCTACCCATTATCAGGTTTTGTGCTTGTACGTATTGCACACGCATCTCAATTGAGGTATAATATCTATGCCTCAGGCGCCAATCTTGATCAATGAAAGTACCCAAAGCTAACTGTTTCATGCTTCTACAATCTGATGAAGGGGATAATATCTATGCCGCTGATGCGACTGATGCTGCAAGTTCTTTGGATGCTGCATTTGCCCCGGCCATTTCCTCGGGCATACCATGGGCCGCCGTATTGGGAAACCACGACCAGGAGTCCGCCTTGTCCAGAGAAGGGGTCATGAAACACATAGTTACCCTCAACAACACTTTGTCTCAGGTCAATCCTACAGGGGTCGATGCCCTTGATGGTTTTGGGAATTACAACTTGGAGGTCCATGGAGTTGAAGGCTCTGGTTTTGAAAAAAAATCAGTCCTCAATCTTTACTTCCTCGATAGCGGTGATTACTCGACAGTTCATGCAATTCACGGTTACGGTTGGATCAAACTCTCTCAGCAAGTTTGGTTTGAGCGCACGTCCATGAAGCTTCAGGTATGAATGTTGCCAGCTCCTTTCTTTTGGAAATCATGGGGCTTCTTTAAGATTCTTCAGCCTTATCCCACTTGACGACAATGATTAGGTGATTAACTTGTTCTCTTTGGGTGTTTCCATTGCAGAGAGCATATACGAGTGAGCCAGAGGCTCAGGAAGCACCTGCACCAGGGCTAGTTTACTTCCATATACCACTGCCCGAGTACGCAAGTGTCAATTCATCGAATTATACCGGTGTAAATCAAGAAGGCATCAGCTCTCCCACTGTAAACTCGGGCTTCTTTACAACTATGGTAGAAGCAGGCGATGTTAAAGCTGTGTTCACGGGCCACGATCATCTTAACGACTTCTGTGGCGAATATACCGGTATACAGCTTTGTTACGGCGGGGGTTTTGGATACCATGCCTATGGGAAGGCTGGATGGCCAAGGAGGTCGAGGGTGGTCGTGGCAACATTAGAGAAAACAGACGAGGGAAGTTGGGGTCCTTTGATGTCGATCAAAACATGGAAGCGCCTTGATGATGAGAACCTTACTACCATTGATGTTCAAGTACTTTGGAGCAACGGCACTACAGGTATAAATAACAAAATCTCAGTCGATATACAGCATGCTTCCTGCTTTAGAGTATGTACCTACGCTGGATATGCTAGACTAACAGCATCATAAATCTGCTTGGCCAATACCAACTTCTTTCTCTCACTGAAATTGGACAAATAGAAGATCTATCACATTCTCATCCTCTGATTATCTTGCCGAATCCCACTCAAGTCATGTCAAGGAGACTCTCTAGATGTCCGTTTCAAGTCCAGATTGATCAATTTCTCATCCTTGTGGACATAGTTTTCGACATCAGATGATTACCAAGAAGGCCAAAATCTACATGCGCCTTGCTGCGAATGCAGACTCTCGCGAGATCACATTGAGGTTTCAATTTCCTGGAAAAACCCTGAATTATGGAAATAGATTGATTGCAAGTCAAATTACCCTCATGAACATATAGCTACATCAACTATTTTGGTAGTTTCATTTGCATCAGTTATTTAGATTCCAGCTCGGATCCTGCTGCTGGCTTTTTCTCACCCACTGTGCCAATTTTGCAAGGAGCAGGCAGTACTTGAAGTTGAGGAGAGCTGTGGGAGGAGGGGATCTACTTGTGCTGCTGGAATAAGACGCTCTCTGTCACGCATCAACTCTCCTAGGCTTTTTGTTAGCAAGTCCCATAGTTGTATTGCACCTTGTATGGATGTCGGAATCAAGGTCGATATCCTCTTGTTCCGCGCAGAAAATCTGGCGTCTTACCGAAACTGTCATATTTACGTCGAAATTACCGACTCATTTGAGCCATTTACCAAGGTTGATTAGATTAAATTACCGAATCTTGACTTAAGAGTCTTTGTGTTTTAGGCATTCAAACTAGGGGTGTCAATGGTTTGGTTCAGTTCAGTTATTCGGTTCGGTTCAGTTATTTGAATAACTGAACTAAACCGAACCGAACCAATAGGGAATACCCCCGAACTAAACCATAATCCGTCCGAACTGAACCGAACCGAACTGAAAAAATTCAGTTCGGTTCGGTTCGGTTTGGTTTTCGGTTCACTTTTCATTTAAAAAAAAAAATTCTGACGCTTCACGACCTATTGCTATTGAAATCTAAGTGAGTTGTTGATTATTAAAATGTTTTGTTAAGGATTTCAGAGCAAATTAGTGGCCAAAAGAAAAAAAAAAAAAGAAAAAAGGGAAGACCGAGAAGGTCATGACAAGTCGAGTGAGACTTGGCAGAGTCATCTGTTCTACACACCATATGATCTTGAAGTTCCAATTGTCAATCTCAATTTCAAATGCCTTGGAGCCATTCATCTTAAGAAAAATCTAACCTTATCAACAGATAACTACCATCATTTTTGAAACTCTCTCTCAAAATCTCAATAAGGAAATGGGTTAACAAGTACAAATCTCCAAGTTCTCAATAAGAAAATGCAGAAACCGTCGGAACTCGGAAGTGATCACTCCTGAAGTCCTTAAAAGAAGGTCTTCAATGGGCTCGTTAAGCGGTGCTAGTAGTAAGAGTAACTATAGCTCAAGTTCAAGTAGATCCATAAAAGTCCCTCTACAAGAAGTCAATGGGGTTGTGCCTTCTGCTGTTTCATCATCTCTCTCATACAGTATGTGTCCAAAAATTCCTGCAAAATATAATACTGTAGTGCATCACTGGTAAAGCTTGTCCTTGCTTTCACCACTACCCTGCGTCTTCAACCCACCAATACAAACACTTGATCAGAAAATTCTCCTGTGATGAAGGCCTTGAAGATCCCCAAAATTTCTTTCCGTAGAGCTGGATCCTTGATAACTTTGATTCTCATTTGAAAACAACATGCAAGATATTTCAGAGGACCCAATCAGTAAACGAAATATAAGAATGAACATGAACTTTTACCACATTCTGAACTTTCCAACAAATAAAGATAACATCTAATGCAATGTTTTAGCTCTACATCACTATCTGCAAGTACCACCAAATGGATAATGACAAAGTAATGTGCAACTCACCGCAGTAACTTGTTGTCTCCCAATTTCATTTAAGTCGACATCCAGAGCTCCCTGTTAGATGTGATGAAATAAAGCCAATTGAAGGCAAATAGAAAAAGAAGCAGAAGTCAGTTCTTAAACAAAATGCATGGGATGGAAGATATCAGCACAATTAGAGATATATGTGCCTAAACCCACGCATAAATGTGGAGAAATCAACCCGTCGAGCAAATAAAGCCTTTTATCCAATTTACAAATTCTTAGAATTTTCACTGTGAACAACATGTAAGGTTTTCTCTCTGGGTGAACTGAAAATACAAATTAAGGTCACAACAAAATCTAGATGACCATCTTTTTAGGGACAATCTAAAACCTGTGGCAAGGCAGAAAAACCATGTACTGAATGCAGACACCAATTAAATAATCCTACAATTTTGAAGTTCATAAAAAGAATGTGGATCAAGCTAATTGCAATTGCAAAGAAGAACGTGATTGCAAGCAGGCAATTTGAATATCTGAATGTTCATGCATTGTTCAGTAAGCAGCAAAATTATACTGTTGGAGGATCCTCAAAACAGATCAATCCCAGAAGACGAGAAAACCATTGCCAAAACCCAGATCTAAAAACCTACCTTTGGGTGCTCCGAAGATCTTCTTTTCTTTCTATTAAAGTTTGTGTTTTTTCCCTATTTCTGCTCAAATCGGGAGCTTCCCAGCAAAACAAGAACAACCCAAGTCAGCACTTTCTGACACATCCCCCCAAATGCGCATCAACTAGCAAAGAAGCAGATCTAGATCAGCAACTCATTCAAGAGTTGCCCACAATGTCAACACGACAGAACTCAAAAGCCCCGCTTAAGCTAAAACGCCACTCCAAAACCCGAAAGCCCTAATCGATTACATCTAGAGAAAAGAGAACTCACATCTACCCAGAGAGATGGATGAGGCTGGAGAACCCACGAGATGGACGAAGCAGAGAGAGATGACCTAGAGTGATCGGAGGAGAGATGGACGATGGTCTTGCACGAGAACTCTTGTGATGGAGTGGAGACCCGAACGAGAGAGTACTCGATGGAATGGAGACCCGTGTGTCAATAGGCTTATATTTGAATTGTTCGGTTCAGTTAACCACCGAACTGAACTGAAAAAACCTAAACAAAAGGAAAAATACGGTTCTTTGAACTATCTGAACTAAGAACCGAACCAAACTGAAAAAATATAAAATTTCAGTTCAGTTCAATTCGATTCAATTTTTAGTTCAGTTAGTAGTTCGGTTCTGACACCCCTAATTCAAACATTGAGGCCACAAAGAGAGTTCCCATCATTTCTTAATCCTCGAGACTTTGACTTATCTCACACGGCCTAATTTCAAAAAAACCCTCAAACTTTGACGTTTGTCCCAAAAATATCCATAACTTTTTTGTCTCCTAAAAAACCTTCAACTTTTGATTTTGTCCCAAAAAAACCTCAAACTTTGGTCTTTATCCCAAAAATATCCACAACTTTTTTTGTCTCATAAAAAACCTCTAACTTTTGATTTTGTCCCAAATTTACCACAGTTATTAAAAAAAAGGAGTGTTTCGCGCCCAGTTGAACAGAACCCATGATTGTTCGACAAAGATCAAAATGTACTTCCAATTGTTTCAAGGAAAAATGTTTGACACATTGCAGCCGCATTAATTCATTTTGAGACATAATTGAATTACCCGAGATTCACATAAAAATTTAAGTGGGAACAAGTTATTAACAAATTTTTTCTTATACTTCAAATCTTTACCGAAACGATGATCACAAGAAAGCATTGGAGGCAGCAGTTTTTCGTCACAGAGGCAGGGTCGATAGCAGCTTGTTGTCACAGATGCAAGGTCGGCACGATGGTCCTCGGTGGAAGGCTCGATTGGCATCGAGGACTATCAACGGGTAAGGAGCCGATGACGAAGGTTGTTATTGTCTCGGGATAAGGCTACACCATCGAGCGACGGTTGAGAATCACTTGGAGTTTCGACAGAAGCTAAACGGCCAATGTCGGGTCGTCGGGAATTCTACGAAATGGGTTTTGAGGGTTTTTTTTGTGATCGGACTAGTAGATTTGGGACAAATTCAAAAGTTGAAGGTTTTTTAGGAGACAAAAAAAAAGTTGTGGATATTTTTGGGACAAATGCCAAAGTTTGAGGTATTTTTGGGATTGGATTGGTAGATTTGGGACAAAATCAAAAGTTGAAGGTTTTTTATGAGACAAAAAAAGTTGTGGATATTTTTGAGACAAAGGCTAAAGTTTGAGGTTTTTTTTGGGATTGGGCCTATCTCACACACAAGTCATTCAACCGCGATTGCCGCGTCATTTCCTTTTATTCAAAGTCATCCCCTACACCCATCAACAAGTCTCAACATGAGTCCCAAAACAGTATAGACTTTTCAAACTGACGTGAGTTAATGCCACCCCGAATCCTCTTCTGCTGATAAGCACGAAAATAAAGAAAAAAAATGAGAATTAGTTTTGCCCTAGGTTTGCTTTGTCTTAAACGCGGCCCGTAATTTCCAATACCTTTGATGCATTCCGTACTAATTTTCTGTTAGATCTAGACTTCACCTTACAAACCTATAGATTCTATGATCCACCAGAACTCTTTTATACTGACGTCTTGGTATACATGGGTTATTTTTTGTCCAATCATACAGTGACACCAAATAAAAAATATTTTTATGTCAAAATGAAAGATGAAATAAAATTACCTTTTTAGTTTTTATCGACCTCAAAACACTTTGCTATACAATTTTAGCTTATGAAAAAGAAGAGTGTGACGTAGGAACCTAGCTCCTTGGCTCTTTGCTGTGAAAACCCGCGCATCCTTGCCGGCACAATTGGATCTAATTTCATAAACAAATGTGGGAGTCTCATCCTAGTTAGTACCATTTGGGTCTAACCTCATAAATAAATATGGGAGTCTTGGAGGAAGTTTAAGGAAAGACAGTTGGCATCCTCTTACCATCGGATCGAATCGAATCTCGCATTATGCTTCCATTTGATGCTTAATCTCTATTATCAATTGAAAAATCCCAGCAATTTCCATAGTCTTTTTGTCTCAAGTTTGAACCCACACCTGACTTAATTGGAGGATATAGATTGATTTATTAAATCAAATCTGTTAGGAAAAAAAAGGATTAATATCGAAAAAAAACCCCAAACTATTTACCACAAACTATTTTTTTTTGACAACCAAAAATCTCGAACCGATACATTTGTGACAAATTTATCCCAAACTATTTTTTTAACCATTAAAAACACTAAACTGATACAACTGTGACAAATTTACTATAAACGAATTTTTTTACTATAAAAAATCTCAAACTAGTACACATATGATAATTTTACCCTCTATTAGTTTACGTTAAGTTGAGTTAATACCACAAAAAATTACAAATTAATACACCCGTAACAAACATAGGGTAACGTGTACACCAGACAATTGCCACATGTCATCCAACTCAGCAATTTGACAGTAAAATTTAACAGAAACTAACTGAGGGTAAATTTATCATAGGTGCATCAGTTTGGGTTTAATGGTATAAAAAAAGGGGGAAAGTTGTCATATGTGTACCGGTTTAGAGTTTTTGATGGCATTAACAAAAAAAAATCTAATGGATAACTTTCTCAATTTTTTTTTTTTCGGTCGAGCACTTTCTTATTTTGAATTAGAATTCTTTTCTTCAAGTGCCCACATTTTGGAGAAAAATTATCAAGTTTGACCAGATATGGACGGATTCTTCCAAGACGCACAGTGGACTGGATGTCTCCGCTATTTTCTTTCGAGGGTTGCACTAGTAATCTTTCTTTTGGCTACGCGGACATATCTAAACACAAATGATTTTGTGCTCTGAATTTTACATCCAGTTAAATTATTCGTTCATAAATACTTTGGGCTTGGATATGATTTACATGTTTAAAAATGTTATCGTTTTTGGCTAGGGTTTAGGTCAATAATCCATGAACTATGCTATATGACTATTCTTTTGGCATAGTTCAATTAGGATTGTCATTAAATCCGAAAACAATAGAAAAATGTCATATTTGCCACGTCATCAATTCCATGTCATTTAGAATCACATATTAGATAAATTAATTCCTCATGTAGCTTGCATGTTAGGATTAGTTTCATTTTAAATGCATGTCACTAGGATAGTCATGTATTTTAATTAAATCCATATGTACTCATCTTAGAATAGTTTGCATGCCATTATGCTTTTGCATTTAGATTAAAGTTCATCCATTGCATATAGTTTATTTCATATAAAATGTGAAAACCAAGAAGAGAGAATAAATTGCTTGGCTCATGCTCCGTGCTACATTGAGATTTTGGGTGTTTAAGTTCATTGATTGCATACTTGCATGATAACCTTTGCCTGAGTGACTTAGGTTAAAATCAATCAAGCTATATGCTTAAATGTTTTCATAAGAAAAAAAAAATAGTACCGAAAGGGCGTTAGAGTAATTTAGCATAATCAAGTCTCCAAACTCATCACCTCTGGTTCATACAAATAGAATAGTTCTCCCGCTATTTTATCTGGGTACTTCACTGACTCACCTTAAACATATTAGTAAGGACTCCAAGTTAGATATATTGCATGTTAAGGCATAAACCCCGAATTTGCAATTCAGTATGGACTTAGGAGATTTCGAGCTAGATTTATCTCAATAATTAACTTAGCAATCCATTAGCCTAGAATTCTTGGTCAGGAAATCTTAGATCGCGGCAACTGGTGTCAAGAACACCCTAATCAGAGCCTGAACGTGCCTTTATGCGCTGCTAGAGTGTGCGGTGTGTGAAACGCACGAGTGGCATGCTTCAAACAGCCGAAAATAGCCAATCCAACCACTAGCTCGATTTAATTGGGTCAACTGTTTGACCAATACCGATCAATAGTTAATGGGTCAATTCAATGGTCAATGGAAAAATATATAAATTAAATAGTAAATGATGAAAATGCCCCTAATCAATTAGTGAGTCAGGTCCTTTTATGAGACTAATATGTCCACTTCAGGCCCTTATTTAATAATGTCAACGTCAGGCCATTATTTGAAAAAATGATGGTAATTCAGGCCCCTATTTGAAACAAGGTCCACTCCAAGCCCTTAATTGAAAAAATGAAAGCATTTCGGGCTCTTATTTGAAATTTTTATCAAATTCATGTGGATAATAGGCTGAATGTGATTAATTAAACTTGTTTAGTGCAATTCTCTTGAACCTTGAAGAGTTCATATCCCTTAAAAACTTAGAAGAGATTTCACTCTTAATTAAACTTGTTTAGTGCAATTCTCTTGAATCTCAAAGAGTTTGTACCCCTTTTTACTCTGTTTTTGAAGAGTAAGAGTTTTTTGAAAGTTTGCATCATTGAATAGTTACACCATCAATTTAGAAGAATTGATGTCATTTCAACTTCCTTAGGGGGGGGGGGGCTCATTCTGTCCGTTCTCGTCCGTCCACTTCCTCCCCGATTTCGACCTTTCTAAAGTGTTCATGTGAAAAAACTCAAAACAGAAAAGTTGTAGATCCAAGAGTTTTCGTACTTTTGGCTTTGGATCTGTATCGAGAAAGTTATGACAATTTTCCCAACCAATGAGAAAATATTCCGTGGTCGTAGACTGCCAGCTCATTTGTGTGCGAAACTACGTGGCCCAATTAAAAGTCGCATCTGTCTATGACGTGGAATAAAAAATTAAACACTTTCTCTTTTCCCTAAATGCCCTTCCACCTTCTCTCTCCTTCCTCTGTCCTCCTCACCAACGAGCCCTTCCTCCTTTTTTCTCCTTCTTCTGTCTTTCTTACCACGACACCCTGACGAGTTGGCCCCATGGACACGTCGACTGCTCTGTCGAGGCCTCGTCAGATCCGGCGAGGTCGGCCCTCGCCCAAGCCGTGAGGGTCGACGCGTCGCAAGATCCGGCGAGGTCCGACCTTGTCCAGGCAGCAAGGGTCGACGCCTCACCAAATCCGACGAGGTGAGCCCTCGTCTAGATACGGCGGGAGCGGTCCTCGTCCGATTTAGTGATAGCGACTCTCGCCTGTGGCCAACCATCGACTATGGCGTTGGCCTACCGTGGCTAAAGCGACCTCGCACCGCGGGCTGAGCTGCAGAGATAGCGGGCGACGAGGACGCAGGGCGGAGAGGGCGAGGCGAGGGTCACGGTCTGGTCGGTGACGACACTGCATGTGGCGAGGGGAGGGGCGAGGAAGACGGTGGTGGAGTCTTTCGTGGTGGTCGTGCCGAACGAGAACACCAAGGAGAAGACGCGCGTGTATCGTTAACTGCCGTCTTTAGTCCCTGGTTCAAATTGCTTGATGTTGAACAGATCTTGAAAAGCCTGCGCCTTGGCCTCTCCGCCCCTCGTCCTCGCCGCTCGCGATCTCTGCGACGTAGCTCGCGGCTCCCTCATCGCCGGCCGCAAACGGGTGCGAGGTTGCTTCAGCCACGACGAGTGGCGATCTCGAATGCTAGCTTGCCCTCAACCAGACTTTCACCCCCACCGCCGTCTCCACCTTGGCCTCGCCACCGCCGTGTCCTCGCCGCCCGATCTTGGCGGCTCAACCCACGACCCTTGCCGCGGGCTGTTTGTTGAAGATCTCAAGGTTGAAGACGAGGGTATTTAGGGAATAGAAAAAGTGAGTGAAAAGGGGCAATCTGCAGAAATTAAAATGCGGGCCCCTATGACACGTGTTAAATTTTGTATGGTTTCCCGCACAAATGAGCTGGCAGTCCGTGTGTATAAGTGACTCTCCCGATCTTATTACATGAGTAGTCAATCTTGGACTACATCAAAAACAATCTCCTTCAGTTGAAGAGAACACTTCGCGTAATTTCCAATACCTTTGATGCATTCCGTATTAATTTTTGTTAGATCTAGACTTCACCATATAAACCTATAGAATCAACTCTTTTAAATTGACCTCTTTGGCTCTTTGCTCTGACAACCCGCGTATACATGTCGGCACAATCGAATCTAATGTCATTAACAAATAAAGAAAGGCCCCTCTCGTCCTGATCAGTTCCTTCGGTTCTAATCTCATAAATAAATATGGAGTCTAATACCCAAAAAAATCTATAACTTTAGCATTTGTGCCAACTATATCCAATTTTATTTTGCCTCATAAAAAATTTTCAACTTTTGTTTTTGTCCCAATTGTACCGGTCTAATATCCGAAAAGCTCTCAACTTTAGCATCTGTCTAAATTTATCCAAAACTTTTTTTATCTCCTAAAAAATCATCAACTTATACTTTTATCTCAATTTTACTACCGTATGCTTTTTGTTCATAATCACCGTTAGCTAATCCTACGTGAATCGAATTTTTTTGCCGAATTTACCAATCGATTTTCGAAATTTAAAAACAGTAGGTTTTAGGAATGATGAGATTTTAAAAAATCCGTAAGAATATCTTCATGTCTAGCCGTTTTTTGGGTTGTTAAGTGCCGAAAAGAGTACGAAATGCGTCTTCTTGAGTGACTATATATCTCTCGGCAATTTATAAGGGAAGCAAACAACAGAATAGAAGTTCGGGATTCTTTCATGTCAGCTTTGCTGAGGTGTAATTAATTGATGACGTGAAAATGTAACGTAAGATTAACTAATGGTGATTATAGAAGGAAGGCTAATTTACAAAAATAAAAGTTGAAGGTTTTTATGAGACCAAAAAAAATTCGAACATAATATAGCACATATGCCAAAGTTGATGGTTTTTTTGGTACTAGGCCGGGAAAATTGGGACAAAAGTAAAAAATTTAGGTAAAATTGAGACAAAAGTAAAAGTTTGAGGTTTTTTATGAGATAAAAAAAATTTTGGATATAATCATCACAAATGCTAAAGTTGAATTTTTTTTTTTTTAGCCTAAATATGGGAGTCTTTCGGAGAAGTCTAAAGAAAGACAGCTGGCACCATCTTACAATTAGATCGGACCAAATCTTACATTATGCTTTGCTTTGATGTTTAATTGAAAAAACCCAGCAATTTCCTTCTCCTTTGTGTCTCAAGTTTGAACCCACGTACGAAACCCGACTTGATTGGAGAATACAGGTCTGATTTATTAAGTCGAAACTGTCAGAAAGACAAAAAAAAAATTCTAATGCATCACTTTCTCAATTTTTTTTTTGTTTAACACTTTCTTATGTTGAATTAGAATTCTTTTCTTTAAGCGCACGCACAAGGGAGAAAAATGTCGAGTTTGACCATTGACCAGATATGGACGGATTATTTTCCTTTTGGGATCGCACTAATGATCTTTCCTGGAAAGCCGCACAGAGAAAAGGAAAAACAAAAGGTCTCACTTTTGCTTTTACTTTCCCCCTGCCACAACCGTACAAAGGGGAAAAAAATGTGAAGTTCTCTCTCTTTTGGGCTACACGGTGTCCCGGACATATCGAAACTTTGCTGTGAATTTTACATCCAGTTGAATTATTTATACATAAATATTTTGGGCTGTGTTATTAATTTACATGTTTTGATAGATTTGCATGTTTAAAAAAGTCTGTCGTTACTAGATGAGAATTCTTTGGGCGTAGTTCAATTAGGAATGTCATTAAATCCGAAAATGATAAAAAAAAATATCATCTTTGTCACGTCATCAATGCCATGTCATTTAGAATCGAATGTTAGGTGAATTAATTCCTCATGTAGCATGCATGTTAGGATTAGTTTTATGTAGCTAGGATAATCATGTAATTTAATTAAATTTATATGCACTCATCTTAGGATAGTTTGCATTCTATTATGCAATTGCATTCAGATTAGAGCTCATCCATTGCATATAGTTTATTTCGTATAAAAAAGAGAGAATTAATTGCTTGGCGCATGCTCCCTACTACATTGAGTTTTTGGGTATTTAATTTCATTGACTGCGCACCTGCATGATAAACTTTGCTTTAGTGACTTATGTAAAAATCAATCAAGCTGCCTAATGTTATCATAAGCAAAATGAAATGACACCGAAATGGCGTTAGAGCAATTTAGTGTAGCCAAGCCTCGGACTCATTACCTTTGGTTCATAGAAATAGAATAATTATCCCGCTATTATATTTGGGTACTACATTGACCTACAGCAAACGGACTAGTGACGACTCCAAGATAGATAGATTTATTGCATGTTAAACATAAACACTTAATTTGTGATTTGCTATGGACTTGGGAGAATCCGAACTAAATAATCTCGATAATTAGTTCAACAATCCATTAGCCTAGAATTCTCAGTTAGGAAATTTTAGGCTGCGATAGCCGGTACCAAAAACGCCCCAATCGAAACTCGAACACGCCCTCATGTGCTACCAGAGTGGTGAAAAGAGCTAAATAACCAATTCCACCACTAAACCAGTTCAATCGGGTCAACTGGTTTGACCCAACCAGTCAATGGTTAATGGGTCAATTCAACGGTCAATGGGTCGGAGTCGGGTCAATGGGTCGCTGATGTCATTCCTCGCCTTTTTGTTGCATGCGCTAGGCGATGCCTACTTGTGGCCGTCATGCACTCGACGCCGCAGCGGCGAGTGGCTACTCGTGCGGTGTCGCTTGGAGGCATGCCACCCTCCAATCTACTCGTCTTGGCGAGCACAATCCGATTCTATGGCAAAACCAATTTTCATCGGACAAAATTTCAAAAATAGGCCAAATTAGAAAGTTCTACCTCTAGGCTATGGCGGTTCTGGTATCACATGGAAGCTGCGAAAATAGCACTCTAGGATCTCCTTAACTAGAATCTAGAATACAATAATAGAGAAAAAGAGATTTGCGCACCTGATGTAGAATCCATTATTTTTTTTATGTGGAATATCGATGATCCAGAGCTTAAGTGGTTCTCCTCTATTGCCCTCTATATCACTGGCTCAATAAGATTGCCCCCTCACGTATTGCATTCCATAGCTACTCTTAATCAAAAGTTGTTTGTGCATCAAATTAGAGAAGAGATTTGAACATTATTTATAAAGTTTTTAACCGGACCCTATCACGCTGCACTAGGCCCAAATAAGTTAGATCCATATTAGATTAAGAATTTTTTTTACATCTTACTTTATTGGACTAATTCCATAAACGGTAAATTACAATCTCAATTAACGTTATCCACGCCAGAAAAACTCTTACATCCATAGATAGGGAGAGATTTACTATTGATAGCAAGATAAATAAGGTAGAAAGAAAAAGGCAATCGTTTGATTGGATTTGGTATCATAAGAACGAAGAACTTTCACAGAAAAAGAGTATACTCAATACAGGAGTTGAATAAGAAATGAACCTTTCACCGGTTTTGTCCTTTTCTCTTCCATCTCCTTCGTATCAGTGATTCTCTACGCGTCCATGCTTGAATGGTGTTCTGTTGGCTTCAACACCAAAATCACTTTTATAATAAGTCAACACGAACAATCTTCACTCAACTACTCCTTCAATGTTAACTCCGTTTATTTAAAGAGGGCGTGTGGACTCCGATTGGTTTTTACACTGAAGCAGAGAGAGACGATGGGATGATATATCAGTGTGAGTCCCCCATTAAACGGAAGTTATGTTTCTGGGGGCATTGAGAATATGGAGGAGGAGGAGAAGACCTTCGGCGGCGTCCGGGGTCTGTTGGCGGCGGCCCTGCTCCTTTGTCTGAGCTATCTTGCCGTTTCCACGGAAGAAGCGAAGCAAAAGCAGTTGCGGTTCGGGGAAAAAGGGGAATTCAAGATAGTGCAGGTGGCGGACATGCACTATGGCGATGGCAAGACGTCCACACCCTGCAGGGACCTTCTTCCTTCTCAGCTGGCGGGCTGCTCCGACCTCAACACCACCGCCTTCATCCAACGGATGATCCTGGCTGAGAAGCCTGACCTCATTGTTTTCACAGGTTAATTCTCTTCTTCTATTCTCGAACAAACTCTACATGACAATCACTAGAGACAGTAGATGTGAGCATAATTCTAGGGTGGAATCGGGAATCACAGAACCGAACGTGTCGAAACAAGGTAAGTTTCACGTTCCAAGGTAAGCTGGGTAGGTTCTATGTACCAAATTTCAAAAATTAGGAAATCTATTCCAACAGCTTGGAACTTGGAACCTGGAACTAAGAATCTAAACCAAGTTTTCGTGTGCTTCTTGGTGTATGTATGCGCGCGATCCTACGGTATCCTATGGCATCTCATGATGAATGTGTAATCTAAAACCATTAGTCAGATTTTTCATTTCTGGCAATATCCACATGACTAAGACTTTTTCTTTGCTAATGTTTCATAGTTTTCGTGTATCTAAATATGAGTTATGATTAGGAGATTATAGCGGCAAATAGTGGTCATTAGAGGTAATAACCATAGCAACCGTTCAATTAAGATTATATGTAGAACTTGATGGACTTCGAACCTGAAACTTGCGACAGGGTAGATTCCGATTTTTATGGTATGTAGAGTAGGTTTTCAATTCTAAAAAATGTGGAGCCGGTTTCGACAGGTGGATTTCAATTTCCAAAAAATGAGAAATCGGTTTCTATGAGTAGGTTCCATATTTTAAATGCAACCTGAAAAAAACTTGGAATTGCTCGCCTCCAAGAGATCACATACTAAAGAGGTAGATACACATTTTGCAATTACAACTCAAGCCTTAGGTGCCAATCTTGATGACTGAAAGCACACAAAACTATTTCATGCTTTTACAATCTGATGAAGGGGACAATATCTGCTCGGATGCGACTGATGCTGCCAGATCATTGGAATATGCGTTTTCCCCTGCCATTTCGGTAGGCATATCATGGGCTGGATCTGGATCCCCTGCCATTATTCATGTGAGAGGGGAGAGTTTTCCCAAATTCAAATTTTGAATTTTGCTCTCACATGGCAGGGAAAAAGTATGTTAGACGATCCACACCCTCCATGGGCTGCCGTATTGGGAAACCACGACCAAGAGTCCACCCTTTCAAGGGAAGGGCTCATGAACCATACAGTTACCCTCGATCACACTGTGTCTCTGGTCAATCCTACCAATGTTGATGCCATTGATGGTTTTGGGAATTACAACGTGGAGGTCCACGGAGTTGAAGGCTCTGATTTTGAAAACAAATCGGTCCTCAATCTTTACTTCCTAGACAACGGAGATTATTCGACAGTTCCTGCAATTTCTGGTTACGGTTGGATCAAACCCTCTCAGCAACTTTGGTTTCAACGAACGTCTATGAAGCTTCAGGTATTAATGTTTGCCAGTTCCTTTCTTTTTGGATATCTAAGGAAGGTACTCACGCCTGTCACGAAAAAAAAAATGGTATTAGTCAGGAATGGCATTAACTTCAATGTTCCCGGGGTAAGAAATGAAGGTAAAATTCGTTTCTTCAGGTATTAATGTTGCCAATTCCTTTCTGCGAAAAAACCGATGCCTAAGATTCTTCAGCCTTATCCCAACCTGATGACAATGATAACATGATTAACTTGTTCGTTCGTTTTGGGTGTTTCTGCTGCAGAGAGCATATGTGAGTGAGCCAGAGGCTCAGGAAGCACCTGCACCAGCGCTTGTTTACTTCCGTATACCTCTGCCTGAGTACGCTAGTGTCGAATTGTCAAATTATACTGGTGTAAATCAAGATGGCATAAGCTCTCCTTCTGTAAACTCGGGCTTCTTTACGGCTATGGTAGAAGCGGGCGATGTTAAAGCTGTGTTCACGGGCCACGATCACCTCAACGACTTCTGTGGCGAGTATACCGGTATATAGCTTTGTTACGGTGGGGGTTTTGGATGCCATGCCTATGCGAAGGCTGGATGGCCAAGGAGGTCGAGGGTGGTCCTGGCAACATTAGAGAAAACAGAGGATGGAAGTTGGGGTCCTTTGATGTCGATCCAAACATGGAAACGCCTTGATGATGAGAACCTTACTACCATTGATGTTCAAGTACTTTGGAGCAACAGCACCACAGGTACTCATTACAAATCGAATATTCAACACTCTCTAGAATCTAAATGATGCCCGTCGAGCTCGCCATTCAAAAGAGTTTTTGACGTGGTTTTCGGCATCTTTGTGTTCTGCAGAAGCTGGAAGTCCGGTCGGGGCTCCGACGGCGAGCGAAGGGCCTTCGGGTATGACACCAGGCACTTGCTATTTTCTTTTGCGGTTTGGATTTTCGATTGAGAAATTGAACATCGAAAGACACATTCGAGGACAATAGAGACAACGAGCCAAGGTTTAAATGATCTCGGAATCATGGAGCCTTGTTCTAAAGTTTAATGTGGGGACCTCGAGGGAGGCAACTCACCCCGAGTTAAATTTCGTGTGATTAGATAAGATAGTTAATTAGACAGTTTATTAGAGGGCAATTTGCCAAATTAATTTTTTTTTAAAAAATTTACCAATTTAATATTAAAAAAATATTTATCAAATTAGGTGCCACTCGGCAATTGGGCCGCCGAGCGGCACCCAAAACACGGACTTGGGCCCCAATCGGCAGCCCAAGTGCCGATTGAGATTATTTTCTTTTTTTTTTTCAATGGATTCGTCTCGAAAAATTATGCGAAATAAAAAAAAATCGTTCCAAACGGACACCCGAGCGATGAGATATGCCCTTTCAAAGTATTATTCGATCGGATTTTTAAAACTTCGCTAATTTAGGCATCCATTTAAATGAATAAATTATAAAAATATCAATTAAATAATAAATTATATTGAAATTACGTAAACTTTGAGGGAAAAAAATACTACATAATTCATATTCCACCATTAAAATTGACTTTTTTTAAAAAAAATTTGTCACGAGGAATTTTTTCTCGAACCTAATTTGTTTTTGTTGACACCTAAATTTTGATTTTTTATTTAATTATTTATTGCATAAAAATTAGGGACTAAATTCTAGCCCCAAACAAAAAAATTAGATCGATTTTCATATAATTATCATTTTAGTTCCATGGATTGGCGACAAATGAATGACCTTGAGCTTAATTCAGCAAATAAGCTTGCGGTGATGAAAATTTGTTTAAACCCCTTATCCTTTGAATGACCAAAATTTGAAATGAAAGGCCTTTTCCTAAAATTTTGGTGGCCTCCCGTATACTTGTGCATGCTCATCTAGTTGAGGAAAAAAAGGAAATAAAAAGGGGAATCAATGGAGTGCCGCCAATCAAGAGAGTAGTTCTTGGCACACGAGAACTTTTCTACAAGAAAAGAAAGAGGACAAGACAAAAATAAAGCCTTCGGGCTTATTTCACTCTCAAGATTGAATCTCACAATGGAAAAGAGAAGCCAATAGCTTGATTGATTGATTCTGACGTTTGTCTATCACTCCCTTCCTTCTGTTCATGCAAGATGAAGAAGGAAAAATTAAAGTGAATGAGCCCTAGGCGCAGTGTATCTGGACGTCGAGAGAAGAGTTATTCGTGGAGACCGACACAAGAGGAATCCTTGCACTAATTGACAGCCGATTCTCAGCGGCAATCTTGAGCCAAATTTCAGTGATTGATTCAACGGATCCAAGCTTTCCAATGAAAAGTGAGTGATGTTTGCTATAAAAAGAGCATGATTTGCTCATTTGAACAAAAAAGGGAGTTCTTAATTCTCTATAAAATTCTGACTTGTTTTTTCATGTCTTTCTCCGAATGTTATGCATGAGAAATTCGTGTTATCCTCACGTGAACACATGACAACAAAAGAGATAAAGCATAGAGAGTGATACGTGAGAAAGGCAGAAAGTCCGAGAACACTTGAGCTCTCCGAAGCCATCATCCATGACTCCACGCTCACCGCTTCAAGACGTCCACTGACTTGTTGTTGGTTTTGGGTTTTAATTTCTTATAATTGCAGATCATCTTGAATCTCATAGTCACCGTTCCATACATGTCTACTGTCCCATAGATGATCAGACATTTCTCATTGTTCCAGCCGTGCATAGCTCAATCCGTCGCATCATCATCACTGAACCGCCTTGCACTTCGGGATTGCTCAGATTCGAGCTGCTGTTCACTGCTGTCCAGCCCTTTTTCGAGGTTGATCAGCCCCTATTTTCTTGTTATTTGAGAATCTAACATTGTTATTACTTGTGGTAGATCATTTGGGGTTGGTTTGGTAGCGGACCGAAATTGGAAAATGCAATTTCGGACGAAAACTCTAGCTTGCGCGCGTGCAGAATTTTTAGTTTGGAAAAGGTAAAATCTTCAATTTTTTTTATTGCTAAATTATGATAGTTAGCTTGGTAACTTGCATTGTTGTTCTTAGGGAAACTCTGAACACATGGATTTTTGCAATATATGTGGAAAGCCTCAAGCTTTTTCTGTCTATCTTTGCTAAAATCGAAAATTGGACATTGTGGGTTAAAAAATCTGATTTCTTCAATCAAGCTTAAATTGTTCCTGAAATTGATCAAATTTTGTATTACTTTCGAGAAATTGATGAAATTTAATTGGAACATATCTTTTCTCAAAAGTAAACTTGGTTAATTTTCTCGAATTTAAGTTGAATTGATTAAGAAGGATGATAATTCTTGGTTGATAAAAAATCTGAAATTTTGGCGCACATGTCACTCTTGCTCGAATTCAATATGTCAGTGGATGAATATTGCCTTGATGTTTGTCTTGACTGGTTGAGTGATATCATCTTTGGTTGATTGACATTATCTCAAGTTATGGATATTAATCGATTGAAGTGAACTTTATCTAACATTAGAGAATACTTGAATCGGATGATATCTAACTCGTCTTGGATAGTCCTTCGCTTTGAATGTTCATCTCTAGTATGCAAGTTGGTTGAGTTGCTTATCCGATGTTATCTTATGTTATCTCTCGTGAATTTATCTAAACTTATTTGATTAGAGATAATATTTGAGTTCAACTGGATGAGATCTTGAATTTTGAAAATTATCTGAATCAATTTTCCCAATCCCTAAAAGATAATTTCTCAAATCAAAACTGAATTAAGTTTTGGATGAGGAAAGGTGGGCCTCATTGTCATATTTTCGGCCACCCCTGTTAATTTTCAAATTCAAATTCAATTGACTCATCTTCATTTTATTTTTGTCGTGATTGTTTTGATTGTTCATAAAGTTTGCACATTAATAAACAATCTTGCCCATAACACATGCTCCCAATTGTGCCTTGCCCCTTCGGAAAACGTACATAAGGGCAACATATGACTTCGATCTCGAAGTACGATCGTGCCCGTATGTGTTATTTAGATATCAAATCCTTAATCTTGAAGAGCGGATTGCTAATTCCTAAATAGAATTTCAAGGTTTGCCCTATGTAAATAGGGACGACGGTAATTCTATAATATATTCACTTGCTAACCCTAATCTTGGGGGTTGTTATGAATAAAATCGGAATTTCGGATTTAAAGGTGTTTTATGGGCAATATTGTTTGTTTTTGTTCAAATTTTTATTGTTTTCATGCTTAAATAAATTCCTAAAAAACCCCAAAAAATCCCATGATTTTCTTAAGTCTAATCACATTTCTTTTGACTTTAGGATAGCTTTTTCACCTCATTTTTTCATAAATCCGAAAATACATAGAAATTACCAAAAAAATGTCATTTGCATCGCATATCATATAATTTAGCTTGCCATGTCATGTTTTCCACGTCATGCATCTTGCCATGTCATGCATCTTGCTACGTCATCTTACCACGTCATTATGCCATGTCATGCATCTTTGTCACGTCATATCATCTCACCTGTCATATAGTTAGATTGCATTAGTATTGCATTTAATAAAAGAAAATCCCAAAAAATTCAATTCATCAAACTAAGGATTTTTCATGAAAATTGGGTACCGAAAGGGCATTAATTTTTTAATTAATGTAACCAAGTCACCGAATTCATTTGCTCTGGTTCGTAGAGATAAAATAGTTCTCCCGCTATTTTATATAGGTTTCTAATCAACCTACCGTAAATGATTAGTGGCGGCTCCGATTGAATATTTTTTCACGAACAAACCTAAGTTGCGATTTGGTAGGACTTGGGAGAGTCCGAGTTAGGTTAGTTAATTTAATTGACCTAATAATCCATTAGCCTATTTTTTTTAGGTCGCGACAGTTTTCAGACACGGGTTCATCCTAAGTTTTTTGGTCTCGCTCCTTCTAATGGAGAAATCGAAATGCAGGTTCTATTATGCCTTCCGTCGTCGCCCCTGCTCCGATGACTGGGAATTGCACTTCACGGAGCACGCTGCTTTTAGTTGGCGGCATAGTCGCCGCTATCCTCTGGGCGTACTTGTGATTCTAGTCGGAGGCTTTTTCATTACAAATTCTTCTCGCGATTTTGTCATTTTGTTGTTCTGTAACTGTAACTCACAGATGCATCAACTACTTTGGTAGCTTCATTTTCATGTGCCATTTTCTACCATTGACGATCCCATGTCATTATTTAATCTGATGGTCTGTGAGAGCGGTTGATTAAAGAGTAGTTCTTTTTTTTTTTTTTTGCACAACGGTTGATTAAAGAGTTAGATTGCGCAATTCAAGAAAGTGGAAAATTTTGGTTGCATAAAATAAAACTTAAGAGGATCAAAATGCACACATCAAGAAAGGTTGAAGATTTAATCGATCAAAATAAATGGTTAGAAGACCAAAGTTCAATGTTTTATTACAAGAATGCTAAAATTTAAAAGGATTAATTCTACACTCAACCCTCTCTTTCCTTATACTTAACTCAAATATGAAAAAAAAAATGGAAAAGTAGAACTATGTGTAGTTGATTGGGTCTTCATCACAACCTTATCCCCAAGAATCCAGAAACCGTGTATTGACCACTACATTTTATGCATGGACCACGTTGACTCATTCTTGTCATTGTGATCTTAGGATAATTCTATAGGTAAATGACATTACTAGTTCATGAACTTTGACTCAATGTGCGATATAATTCACGATATTTAAATATATCCAATGTGGTCCCTCTTTTGATACCGTCCACTTTTAAATGAAACATGTACCAAAAGCACAAAGATCGTATTGAATAAATTTAAAGGTCAGAGACGACATTGCACATTAGGGTAAAGTTTGGGGCCACGTCGTACGAATTTAAAGGTCAAGGATCGCATTGTACATTGGACTAAAGTGTACGAGCCATTTACGTTATTACTGTTAGGATGTGCACGTGTGAGTTGTGTTAGAAGAGTCCCACATTGGAGAATTAATGTGGTGTTGAGCACCTAATATATCCAAGTTGGCCCATAACTCATTAGCTTAAGCTTTTGAGTTAAGGTGGGTTTGACTGGATATGTTAATGGGCTCGGACATGGGCTCCCTCTTAGATATCTCCCCGAAAGAAGGTATCGAACTTCTGTTGCGCACTCCTATCAACTGGTATCAGAGCCTAGGTTGGCTAATCGAGAACATCGAGGGTTTTTCGATGACGTTCGATTGAAAGCAAACGGTATGGCAGAAGATAAAATTAGAATCGATAAGTTCGATGGGCAGGATTTTCGGATGGTGGAAACTCCAAATAGAGGACTATCTTTATCAGAAAGATCTCTATGTACCACTTGAGGGTTGGAAACCTGAAATCGCGGAAGTTGATCCGACGACAGAATCAGGATGGAAAATTCTTGATTGAAAGGCGTTAGGTGCGATTCGTCTAGGTTTGACGAAAAAGACAGGATACCACAGCGCGAAAGCTAAGACTGCAAAAGAAGCTATGGATACTCTAACGAATATTTATGAGAAGCCATCTACATCGAATCAGATATTTTTGTTAAAGAAATTGGTTAATATGAAATTATCTGACAGAGGTTCTGTTGCAGAGCATATTAACAGTTTCACGCAGGTTATAAGTCAATTAGAATCCGTAGGTATAAATCTGAATATGAAGTTACAAGCGTTATTATTTCTATGTTCTCTTTCGGAAAGCTACAACACCGCGGTGCAAGGACTTTCGAGCACCATGAAGGATGATTTGACTCTGGATGATGTTGTGAGCAGTATCATGGATGAAGAGATGCGACGAAAAGTCTCAGGTGGAGATAAATTTTCGGCATCTGCATCTTTAACGGCACTAGCAATGGAGAACCGTGGAAGAAGCAAAAGCAGAGGAAAATTCAGCGGGCGTGGTAAGTCACAATCCATGGGAAAGAGAGAGGTTACAAAAGATGAGTGCTAGTTTTGTCACCAGACGGGACATCGTAGATTTCAATATGAAGCCTACAAAAAGAAGCTGCGAGATGAGAATCAATGAGCTAATGTGGTAAGCGATGAGCCTTTGTTAGAAAACTTGTGTTTATCTACAGGGCTTGACTTGGCTACAGATAAGTGGTTTCTTGACTCTGGTGCTTCTTTTCATTGTACCTCGCAAAGAAATATATTTATTGATTATGCTAGTGGAGATTTTGGGCAAGTGGTTGTGGGAAACGGCCACATGTGTCCAATTGTAGGAAAATGAACTGTGGTTTTGAATATCTCAGGTGGCGGACGACTAATTTTGCGTGAAACCAGACATATTCCTGAGTTGAAGGAAAATTTGATTTCAACTAGCAAACTTGACCAAGAAGGCATGGTAACAACTTTTGGAGGCGGAGGGTGGAAGATAACCTCGGGAGCAAGAGTAGTAGCAAAGGGAAAGCGTACAAGTACACTTTACCTTCTCCAAGGAGACAATATCAGTGATATGGTTGCAACTACAATGGCTACAGGTAATTTATCTACTCTTTGGCATTATCGTTTGGGACATCCTGGTGAAAAAGGTGTCAAGCAGTTACATTCAAGAAAGTTGCTTCCAGGTTTGCAGAAAGTTGAGTTAGATTTTTGTGAAAGTTGTATTTATGAAAAACAAAAAGCAGTTAGTTTTCAATTGAATGTGCGACAAAATAAAAAGCAAAGTTAGAGTTGGTTCATACTGATGTATGTGGACCGGCTCAAGAACTCTCTTATGGTGGTAAGAGATATTTTATCACTTTTATTGATGATGCAACAAGAAAAACTTGGGTATATGCTCTTAGAGAAGAATCAGAAGTATCCGGTGTTTTCAAAATGTGGAAAACCAAGGTAGAAAAAGAATCAGGTTATCAGATTAAAGCTTTAAAATTTGATAATGGTGGTGAATACACGAGCAATGAATTTGCAGAATATTTGAGCCAAGAAGGCATACATGGGTTAAAGACTGTTCCTAAAACTCCTCAAGAGAATGATGTGGCTGAGAGAATGAACATGACCATTTTGGAACGTGCAAGATGCATGAGACTATATGCGGGTCTCCCGTTATATTTATGGGTTGCTACAGTTGATGCAGCTGTATATTTGATTAACAGGAGTCCATCTAGTGCGCTGGATGGAGGAGTACCGCAAGAGCAGTGGTCAGGTAAAAAGGTCAATTATTCATATTTAAAAATTTTTGGTTGTATTGCATATGTTTTGATTGACAGAGAGGACAGGAAAAAGCTTGACGCTAAGTCCCAAAAGTGCATCTTTATTGGATATGGCGGCGATGAATATGGATATAGGCTTTGGGATTATGAGAATAACAAAGTCATTCGCAGTCAAAATTTGGTGTTCCAAGAAGAAAAGATGTACAAAGATCGTCAGACAGAGCATGAGACAGCAGTAGAACCAGAATATATTGAGCTGGACACAATTCCTGTGAATATGGTTCCAGCAGATCAGAGTGCATATGAAGGGGAGGTTATTATTAATGAGCAGGCAGTTCAAGAGGAATGCGATAATCCGGAACAGACTAACGATCCTGAAGTACCTGTTTTGAGGAGATCTACACGTGTGAGAAAGTCAAAGGTAATTTTTGATCCTTCAGCTAATATTGTTATGAGCCATGTCTTATATACAGATTCAGGAGAGCCGAAAACTTATGATGAGGCAAAGAAAAACACATCTCACATGCAGTGGGAGCGTGCTATGAAAGACGAGATGAGCTCGTTAATTCAGAACAAAACTTGTGAGTTAACCAAGTTGCCCACAGGTAAAAAAGCTTTGTTAAACAAGTGGGTGTATAGGATAAAAAATGAAGCTGATGGTAGTATCAGATACAAGGAGAGACTTGTAGTAAATGGCTTTTCTAAAAAAGAACGGATCGACTACTCCGAGATATTTTCACCAGTAGTGAATATGACATCAATCAGAGTGTTGTTGAGTATAGTTACAGTGGAGGATCTTCATCTCGAGCAGTTAGATGTAAAAATAATTTTTTTGCATGGTGATTTAGATGAAGAGTTATACATGGCGCAACCTAGAGGTTTTGAAGTCAAAGGTAAAGAACACATGGTATGTCGCTTGAAGAAAAGCTTGTATGGCTTAAAGCAAGCTCCACGACAATGGTATTTAAAGTTTGATGGTTTTATGGAAGAAAAAGGATTTGCACATGTTGACACCTGATTTTTGACCATTTATTATTGTGATTTTTATTCTTTAAAATTAATTAAAAATATCAAAAAAGGTCATAAAATCACAAAATCAACTTTGGAAGCCTTGGCTTGGCCTTAGGAACCAATTTTGAACAAAAAAAAATATATTTTTTTAGTATTTTTTTTTTATATTTTTCGAATTTATTTAATTATTAAAAATACCCAAAAAATCAGAAAAATACACAAAAATATTCAATAATTTTTTTTATTATTATTTCCTCTTCAAGTGTGTCATTTAAAATCTTGAAAATTCGGCTTGGGTCACTATGTTCCTTCACAAACATAAACCCGAATCGAGCAAAAAAAAAAAAAAAAATCGAATCGGGTCAACCGGGTCGGGTTGACCGACCCAGTCAACCCATTGGCCATTTCTTCTAAACAAAGATGCTGTTCTCGGCGGGAGCAGGGGAATAAAAAAAAGAGAGGATGGCCGACCGTGAGAATGGAGGAAAAACGGTCGGCCAACGCTAGAGAAAGGATCTTTTATGAAGGCTTTAAAAAAGGGAGGTGGCTGGGGATCCGCGGTAACGAGGCCGGCAGCTACGTCGCCCTCCCCTAAACACCGCCGTCGCCGCCAGTGAGCTGGGAGCAGAATCCTGTGTTCTCATACTCTGTTTTCGGGTTCAGTGGGCGTTTCATTGGCCATGGTCATTGCGACCACCTTCGTCTCTCCCTGACATTGACAGACGCCTCCCCTGATCCTCATCGACACCTCGACGCCAGTCTGAGTGTCGCACGCCACCACAGGACCGCCAGGGAACACCAAACAGCCAGAACCGAACAATGCCTTGTTTCTGCACCCGGTTCTGCCCGAACTGATCACCACTTCCTCCCGCTCGCTCGCCATCATCACTATCCGCCTTCATCCTCTTCGACCATCGTCCGTCCGTCACGCCGTCGCCACTTACACAAGAACGTCATAAGCATGCCAAGCTAGGTTCTGAGAGGATCCATGTTCGCTCTCTCCGCGTTCACCTCCATCATCAGCAGCGTGTTCTTCTTGTATTCCATAACCGATCCCTTGTGGAGATACCGAGACGGTGAATGCCGTCAGCACCCTGATCGCGACCGATGCCTTCGCGCTGGTCATCTACGTACCTTTTGTCGCACACGCCATCGTTAACTCCACGAAGATCTTCGACGACCACAGATGCGGTGGCGGGCTTCCCTGGCTTTGCGGTCCCGGCACTCAGTGCACCGGTCGTTTTTTAGGGGGTCCGTCGAACGAAGTTGGACGGCTACTGTGGTGAGCGAAGTCCGGCGGCGAGGCGAGCGGAGATCGCGGCAACGTCAGGTTTTCGGTCGCGATGCCGGGTTGCAGAAAAGCGACGCGAGGAAGGAGATGGTGAACAGTGTCACATGCAGGTTTCCCACGTTTTTCTTTGGTTATTTGGGCTGACCGAGTGGGCTGGAATGAAAGGGAATTTGGGCTTGGGCTGGTCCCTAGATGAAGAGCAAATGATGGACGTTAGGGAGTTGGGCCAGAGGAATCATAAACCCAGCCCTATTTTAAAAAGAAGAAGAAGAAATTTGGCCTGTTTCTTTTGTGCCGACGCACATAGAGACGGTCACGTGTAAGGGCTTAATGATTGAAGATCGGTGGCCAATCAGGTATATTCTATGTACTTGATTTTTACATCAGAGTTATTTTCCTGAAAGATAGCCATTATAGACTTGATTTGCACGTGTTTATTTCAATCTAGTAATTAGCTTGTTTATTTGGTTAAATGTGACATGTTGTCAAAGAAAATATTTTCAGAAAGTATTAATAAAAAAAAATCAATAAAAAAATAGAAAATCATAAAAAAACAAAAAATCGGGAAAAATTCAGAAAAATTCTAAAAAAATCCCAAAAATGGGAAATGGCCACAATCAACTGGCCATGTAGTATTTTGAGTAATTCGGAGTCCAAATCTTCCAAAAATGATGATTTTGCCCTTCGGGCTAATCGTCCCCCAAATCTTCCCATTTTACCCCTGGTCCCAAATCATTCCTCATCTGAGCCCTTATGGCTGTACCAGGAAAACGTTGATTTGAATTGATGTGCGTTAGTGTGATTTGTTTATGTATTTGATTGCGCTTTCATTTAAATTGATTGTGGTTGATAGGAACAGTCTTCCAGTTTGCATGAAACCCCGAGTCGAACCCACCTCTCCTAAAATTGCGCCTGCATGAACTCTTAGCTAGGAAAATCACTCGCGTTAGGTACCGAAAGGGCGTTGGTAATGACACCAGCGTAACCTAGTCCCCGAACCCAAAATCTCTGGTTCCGCAGAACTGATCGACCTCTCCCAATCGGTCAGTAAGGTTTCCGGTCTACCCTCCAAGAAAGACCGGTGGCGACTCCAAATGAATGCACAAATTGCACATGCCACCACGACCACGCTAAGGTCGAAAGCGATCGACTCCTATTGCCGAGCCCATTAAACGAAACTCCCGCCGCGATTTGGTATGGGCCTGGGAGGGCCCGCGCCGATCCAAGGCCCGCGATCGGTAATCCATTAACCGCGTCCGCTTCCGGACGGGTCGCGACAGCTGGCGACTCCGCTGGGGACTTGTTCTAGAGCCTATGGTTCTAGACCTCAAGTGGACTTAGGCCGTAATTAAAACGCTGAGTGATTTTTCTAACCCTGCAGGCGCTCTTGAAGGTGAGGTAAGTCCGCTTACGATAGGTGTTATATGTTTTGCAGATTGGAGAAATAAGGGGTGTAGTCCGTGATTAACATTGTCTTATGCAGGTTGGCGTAGGAATGTATGTTGTGTGGATGATTTGAAGCGCTGATAGATAAACTGTTGTGCATGACTTGCATCGTGATGATCACGACACATGGACACACACAACCGCGCCTAAAACCCCGGGCGCCGCCTTTAGGAACACAATAGAAGGAATTGAAAATGGAATCTCCGTGAGGAAAAACACGGGGTAATCCACTTTTCAATTCCGCTCACTTTGAACTATGGATCGAGTCCCAATGCAACGATAGCTGTGCAATGGAATCGGCTCTTTCCAGAACTCGAGGTGGGAACCTTAACCTTAGGTGCCAAACCCTCTGATTTTTAGAAGTTTACCATCACTTGTTTCATGCGCATGTCTTTGGGCGGTTGGTACACCTAAAACCGCACATAAGTCGACGAGTTTGGTTGGTAAGACTCTCTATACCTCGAATCTATTACAGTTCATATAAATATAGGCATTTCATTCATTGCATTCTGGTGATTAGATTAAATGCCATTTCAAGGATAGATGTGTGTGTTTTTCCCAAACGTCCTTGATAGAAGACGAAGAGGATGATATCCCATGACAAGCACCGAGTGAGCAACAAAGGAGCCTACTATGGATATTATTGAGATATCGTCCAATGAAGATGACGAGTTGGGGCAAGTGATCTGGAAGTCACAGATCGAACTTGGGGCATCCTTAAACGTTAGGATCACATTCCTTTGTTTCATTTTCCATTACTAGTCCTCTTGTATAGGGTTTATTTTTATCGAGGCTTTCTCTATCTCACCCCTTAGAGTGATTGTATTAGGGATCTATTGGTGTATACATTTAGATGGAACTTGGTTGTATTTCTTTTGACAGGTCATGGGAATGTGATAGTGGCATTTTCTCTAATCATCCGAATACTCCCAAGTCAAGTTTATAATTCCTTTAGAGGAAATTAAAATTGGAAATCTTGCACGACCTTTTTGGTCGTATAGGGTAATCCAACCCCAATTTCGCTAGAAGGAATTATACACTTGAATTGGTCCATGCATGTTTTACGTCGCTGGTAATCCACGATAATTGATCGAGAATATCGGCGTTGTTTTGAATTTAATGACGAGATAGATGTCCAAATTACTCTCGTTCTTAATAAAACGGCCTTGATTTGAATGCCGTATCTTCAATTAAATTTAAAACACGTTATTATGCCTCGCACTTTTGAGTAATTCGTTCCTCTTGAAATTGATCAAAAGCGATTATTGTGAATTACATTCCTTTCAATAGTATGCTTTCTTTCGAGGAATATTGATAAAAACTTTTCGCGCAAGATTAAAACTCTTGTAAAAGTTCTTGTCCTTATTAATCATGGGCAAGCATAGGATTGAAAGGGGTTTTTGATTTCGTTTTCAAATTATTCCTTCTGATTCTGTCTTTTTATTTGCAGGTGAAAAACAAGTAGTATAGAGAAATCTTTTCTTGGACAAATCTGCAACTATTCTTCCATCTGATCATGAGCGAGTTATAAAATCAGGACGTATTTGCTCGGCTTATTGCTATTATGGTTCGGCTCACTCAAGTTGAAGATGTTTGGATGCTCGAAGAAATGAACCATACAGAAGTTAAAACACACACACGAGAACTTTCATTTATTTTGCTCAGCGGAGGGTTTTCAGGAGCAGGTCATACAAGTCGGGGTGGAAAAGTAAAGCCAAAGTGAGCCCTAATTAACGACACAAAGGATCCCAACTGACCCTCCATGTTATTAATGCTCTGCTCATACTCCCAGCTCCGCATGTTGTGGTCGGCAAGCCTGAGGAGAAGACTTCTGCATTCTCCCTTAACTTCGGCGACCTTGGCCTCGTGTTCTTCGGTGACTACTTCCAGGTCCCGAACCAGTCCATTCCCGCGAGCTATGTCCTCGGTTATCTTGTCGAGCCGTTCTTCCTGCCAGTCGCTCTGAAGCCTCAACAGGACGTTGCGGCGGTCATGCTCGCCGGTGGTCAGGGATATGGCCAATTGATCCACCAGATTTCTCCTCTCGCGAAGCAACGTCGCGACTCGCTCATTAGCAAACTCGACGGCCTTTTTGTAACTATCAACCAGATAGTTGGTCAGCACCAAATGATCAGATCGATCCTCATAACGAGCCCGCAAGACGCGAGCCACCAGAACCTCCCGATTAGCAACACGATAGGCCTCTAAGGAGTGTGCAAAGAGAGTCGGGAAAGTTCTATATTCCCTCCCCAGTGTAGTACCTTCGAGAGAAGTGGTATCAAGGTCCTCGAGCAGGACACAGATTGCATCCTCGGTTGCAGAATGATCGGTTATGTGCGCGTAACCGCGACCCAGTAGGTTATAAAGCTTTTCCCACTGGGCCAAGACATCAGTTGAAAAAGTGCGTATGGGAGAGGAGGCCATTTGCGTTGGGTTGGCTTGAGAATAAGACGAGTTTAACAGAGAGATTAGAGGGAAGAAGCTGATTATGCGAGAACGTTAACCTTCCATACATTAATTCCTCATTTTATAGCAACTCGAGGATGATGAAGGGTCTTAGTAATAATGCTGGTGGAGCCCAGTTAGGGGGTAAAGCAGGAGGTCCCCTCACGAGAACCATTGGATTCGTTTCGGTCCGCGATTTCTGGCTCATCAATTAAAAGATGTAAAAGATTTGTCGGGATCACCATTATTAGAGTTAGGTGGGAGGAAAGCGCAACTATCGAAGAGAGCCCTAACATGGTTTGGCAGTCCCATCACGTTGAAAAGCTAAGCGAGAAATTCAAGGTCTTGAGGGGGAACGTTTGCCTAATGATGCTTGAAGAGCGTCTCCTGAACATGCAAAGTCACTCGAAGAAAACTTTATAGGGAGTGAGCTTACAGGAGAGAGTGGAGAACTCTGAGTGGGCAAGAACCAATCAAACATTTCTCAATCCAACATATTTAAGAGGTTACTGTCAGCTGCTAGAGGCGACTGACTCAAAAATATCAGAAATTGAACCACAGAGGGATCTCGAAGATTCCAAGATCAAGTCTAACACCAAAACCATGGAGCCCAACACTTCTGGCAACGGAAATCAAGATCACGGCGACGACGACAACGACATCCACAATGCTCAACTCGGGAAAAGAAGACGTCCTCACCAATACTCTCAGGACGAAACCCAAATGCTGGAAACCCTTTTCAGTAAAAGCCATTACATGAAAAAGAAGTGGAGGATTGAATTGAGCCGGGAGTTGGGGATTAATCAGTCGAGGATCTAGTTTTGGTTTCAAAATAGGAGATCCAAATCGAGGGCTCAACGCAAACGTCAGGTGGTCGAGATTTTAAAGGAAGAAAACCAAAAGCTGCGAACAGAAAACATGAGGTATGAAAAAGCTCTCAATATTACCGTTTGCCCTCATTGCGATAACCTCGTCGCCCTCGGTAAGATATTCCCCGATAAGCCTCACGCGATGATTGAAGACGTTCATTTACCACCCTACTCCCTCGGGGCATCTCCTGCTCAACCAGATTTTGCCGGAGTCACGCATGAGCAGGATGATCCTACGAAGATGATACAAATGCCTCCTGGGGGATGGGATTTGCATCGCTTTGATTGGAGTTACAGTTTCAAGGAGCTGGATGTTACCGCCGACCAGCTCAAAGCATATCAGCCTCGTGCACAACAATTTTCGATAGGGTCGGGTCCTGCTGGAGATGAGTTAATCAGTCGTCAAGCCATCGATGCAATTTTGGGCCACGATAAGAGGAGGTTCGCTTGGCCCCCTGAACTGCATTCCAGATTCCTAGATGTGGTTCACCAAATGGGGATCGACTCAGCAACTCCGACGCGCATATTTAAGGCCATGAATGTACCGGGGCTTAGTAAGGAGCTGGTCAGGAATCACCTTGCTGCCTATAGAAAGCTATTAAGACAACGTCGAGCGGAGCTAAACCGGGAGGAATCCGTCTCGAGCTCAAAAGCTAGGGGCGACCGCCATTGTAATGCTCAGGCATCAAGAGATACCCGGCCAAATCTAAGCATCAATCAAACTAGCAACTCGACCACCGGCAAACTGAAAGCTGATCAGAATGTCCTCCCAGGCCATTTCAACACTTCTCAAGAGCGCGTGCCACAAGTACAGCGAGTGCGCACTCCTCCATTCGAGCAGCAGTCGGCTGGTGCTCTGCCTGCCGCTGGTCAACCCACGACAGACAATTTCTTTGATGATGGGCTCGATGCCTTGTTCAATCAGTGGGAAGCTGGCATGCTTGGACAACCATGATCTAGCACCTGACTCGGGGCACGATGGGTCGGTCACTACGAACACCCATAGAAAGAAGAACATGTTCACGAGTAGATCACTCATTTTATCCGTTGTAAAGTTCCTACGGGAACATTTTTCTTTAATGACTATAGTTAATTCTATATTAAAACCAACGCTATCGACGAACATCGTCATGCTCAGTTGTGATGATCCCTTGTTAGATTAAGTCTGAAACCAGAGACGGTCTTTAAAATTTTGAGTGGCCACGAACTCATTCCTCACCAAGCGCCCGGGATGCTGAAATGAAGAGTAACAACATACACATGGAAAATGCCACTTTCGTTTGAACGATGAAAATGGGTTGAGAGAAGATCATAGCGTTAATTCCCATGGAGCTAAATGAATTAAACGGAGTCATTAATTGCGGGTCCACCGCTGCTCCCCACGTTCTCGGGCCTAGCAAATCATAAAAGGCGCCGAAAGATTGTAGACCCACCACTTTGAAGACTGAACTAGGGGACGAGCGCAATACTCGATGAAACCGAATCAATGCAAGAGAGTTTGTGATCCTATCACGAGGAAAAAGAAAGGGGAATACAGACGATGAGTAATTGCAGGGTCTCGGGAGGAGCGCTTGCTTGCTGGCCTTCATATGCAGCCTGAAGGATGGTTCTAGGACACGCACAATCACTTGAGAAAACTTCTAGAGTGAGCAAACACGAAGGAGCGAATAGAGAAAGCTGAGTGAACTAGATCAGCCCGAGATACTCCGATCCATCATGTTTAAAAGCTATTCCCATATGCTAGAAACGCCCGACCTGGACATTTCTGAGCACGAACTGCTGGGAGACTTTGAAGATCTTGGAGCTGAATCCTGCCCGAAGGCCATGGAGACTGACTCCTCCAGCGATGAAATTCTAGGTTTCAGCTACGAAGAAGGAGTATACAATGATGACCGGAGTCGGAAAAGGAAGCAACTACAACGCCACACTCCAGGCCAAATCCGAGAGCTCGAAGCTTTCTTCAATGAATGCCCCACTCCAAGCAAACGACAGAAAATGGAGTTGAGCCGAAAAATAGGATTGGAGCTTTCGAAGGTCAAGTTTTGATTCGCCAACAAACGAACCCGGGTGAAACAGCAATACGCAGACCATGAGTTACTGGTCCTGAAGGAGGAGAATGAGAAGCTTCAAGCTGAAAGCGCGAGATATAAGGAAGCTCTGACCAAGGCCACCTGCCTTAATTGTGGTAATCCTGTTGTCCTCGGCGAGGTGTTCCTCGATGAACCATCCTTGTTGACGAATAACGCTCAGCTGTTACCGTATTCTCCACAGCATTTTCCGACACAGCCAGATACCGCCGGAGATCTGCATGAGCAAGTCAACACCATAGGATCAACACCAACATCCTCTGAGAAATGGGATATGAATCATCACAGGGGGAATTCTCTCAATGACGAACTCGCTGTCGCAGCCAGCCAATCCAAAGTCGGTGAGTCCCTCCCTGGACAACTTTTGAAACGACTAGATCCCGTAGAGAATAGCTACCGAAGTATTGACGATATTTTGGGTGATAGGAGAACAAGGTTTTACTGGACCTATGAGCTTCACACCAAATTTGTTGATGCAATTCGAGAACTGGGAGTTGATTCGGCCAGCCCACTGCGCATACTCGAGATTATGAATGTGCCGGGGCTCTCTAGAATTAACGTTGAGTCTCACCTCAAGTACTATAGGAGATTGCTAAGGGATGGAAGGATAGCGTTAAACCATCATAAAGCCAGTTGGAGCTCAAGTGCTGGGCAGAGTTACAACCATGATGATTGGAGAGCCAAGAGCACCCAACCGTGTTTCAGCAATGACGGGACTAGCAGTCGTGTCAGCGACTCCTCTAACCCAAATCAGAATGCTCCGCCGAGCTATCTCAATACTCCTCAGGAGTATATGCCACAGTTCCAGCACATAGAAATTCCTCAGTTTGAGCGCGAATCAGTCATTAATGCTGTCCTTGAAGCGGATCTGGCATCGGTAGAGAGTGCACATATGAACCTGCCGGTCATCGGAGGAAGTTCCAATTCGAGGGGTCAAATTGCTCACGGCGAGAGCAAAGAGAGGAATCCCTCGCCTGCAGTCGACGACACCCAATCTGGGCACCAAGGGCTAGAAAGAACAGGTGATTTCCTTGATGAGGAGCTGGACACTTGGATCAATACTCTTCGGGAATGTATGTCTCAACCCCAACAGGGCAATGATGAAGGTTCCAGCTCAAAGACTCCAATCCCTCACAACGAAGGCAATGAAAGAAATCTGCCCCCAACAATCGTTGATACCCAACTTGAACATCAATGGCTCGAAGACCCGAGCAATTTCCTTGGCGATGAGTTCAATCTTTGGCTCGATCAATTTGGAGCCGGAGGACCATCGCAGTGGTGACGCGAGGCCGGTGATCAAACGTCTGATGCAAGGCATGGCTACTCGATGAAAAATGCTTCGAGAAAAGGGGTTGAATACTCCTATTGCATATGTTGTTGATCGCACTGTAAGGTTCCCACGGGAACATCTTTCATTAATATCTAGAACTAATTGCGCGTGAGTGTCAACATCACCCTTTGAGCATCTTCAAGCCGAAGGCCGTGGATTAATCACTTAATCAGTGGAGCAAGTTCCATGAACCATAATTATCACCCGCTGAGCATAATGGGATCTACCCCTTCAACACGAAATACGTTTGGCCGCGAAGCCACCTATTTGGTAAAACGATGTATCGTTCCTAAACGATCTTCAATCGAATACCGAAGTAATGTATTCTTTCTTTTCCTTCTCAGATGATAAACATGGACAAATCACTCAATGAGTCATGCGTTCAAATAGCAGAACAGACGCTGCCCAGCTGGGGGCAGATGAACCATTGATGTTACAAACACTCCAAGCATGGATAGGCAGATTTGATAGAGGTTGTTCATATCAATACGCAACATCAGAATGGGATGAAAATCAAGAGTAAAGTTGTATCGTCCCAATTTGTCTTGAATTTGTTAACACTTATTTTTTATCCTTGACAGGGGAATCGCCTTGGAGACGAATAAGTTTTTACATCCCACATACTACCTGTTAGGGTACATGAGGGTAGGATGTATCGTTTCGATTTTCGAAAAATTCGTGAACATACAATGATATGCTTCTTTTACATTTTCAGGGATCTCCAGCCACGGTGGACAGGTAGGTATCCCTTTCCCCCAATCCATTGAAGATGTTAAACAAAAAAAAACACAGAGAGAAAAAGAAAAAGCTTTCAAAATCTGATGTCTAGAAAAGACATGGAATTCTAACTTCATTGGCATTCATGTTTTGAAACATGAGGTTGTCTGAACACGCATTGTGCACCATAAAATCCCCTTGACGGGTAAAATTTTTGGGAAAACGAAAGAGATTTTTCCAATCAAAAGTTGTTCAAAACTCTCAAAAGGATGTTTCCTCAAAAGAGAGGCAAGCTCAAATCCAAACACATCCTACATACACTTGAGAGATGAGTGGAGCGAATCAAATAGTAAAATCTGGACCTACGGAGGTAGGGACCATTCGCAGCGATTACATGGATTGGGACGACGGAGGCGTTCGTTTCATATCATAAACACTACAGGTGACCGTTGACAACCCACTTGAACGGCGATTTTCATTCTTAACCCTGTCAAGAACCACCCCACACCGGGGCAAAAAGGAAGTAAGTCCAGCAGCATCAGGAGAAAATGGTTAGAAATTTTCTTGCTCGGACTAACATTAATCTTTGTGTGTTGTTTATATGGTAATCCAAGTGCCATAGGATGATGAGAAGCATTCATTTCTCTATCCCACACACTGAATCCTTTGCATAGCCAAGTTGAGCCTGTAAAATCATTTCATAAACCCGTTGGTGATCATTGCACATTTCAAGACGGATGCAGTATCACTTCAGAAACGGAGGAATTCAAGACTCAAGGATTACAAAGAGAATTCCCGGGCTGATATTTAAAACATGTTTAGACTATATGTCTAACATGATCCCATGAAGATGAGAAAAAGTGGGATTTCAAAAATGAATGAGAAAAATCCACGGCATCGAGAAAAAGCAAAGTGCCTGGTAAAAGCAAGGCCGATGCTCGTGTAAGTTGTTTGATTGATCCGCAATGAAGCCGGATGGGAAAAGAGGAAATCCTCGAAGGAGCCAAATTCCAAAAAGGGTGCTCGCCAAATGGTGTCAAGCGCGGAATAAAGGCGCAAAAGAGAAAAGACAGGTAGCAAATCTGCAATGATCACCAATGTCAAACTCTCCAAGAATTTTGGGCCAAAACAAGCCTTTTTCGGTCCCCAATCCTACCAACATCATAACCCTGAAACAGTCTTCTCTGACTAAGACACTTGGGTTAACATATAGCTTAGCTCGAAGAGGTACGAGCAAGACTATTTCTTTCTCATTTTGCAGGGTTCTTGACTTGTAAACCCGGAGCAGATGGTGAAGACTTTCATTCGATGGCCTCGACTCTAAAGCGAGTCACCCTTGAAAGCCAATATCTGAGCCTAACATTATGGTCCCGTGGAAGACCTCCCGATCGATCAAAATGTACGCGCTGCGAATGATCCTAAAACCTAGGCCCAGGTTAGTAGGAAGTTGAGCGCATTCCTCATAAAAGACCATTATCTCAAAACAGGTGAGAAGACCTCCTTGTCGGGAAATATTCCAATTGATGTTTTGAACAAACTCTCTATGGAATTTTCAAATTGTTTGATCCAGATTTGCCGCACAAGAAATTTGTGATCACATCTTTGTGTTGCAAGAATGCTTTGGATAACCTCCAGCATCAAAATACACATTGCATGACTAAAACTTAAGCCATAAAATTTCGTCAATTGGACAACTATTGTCTTCCCAAAAATTACTGACGTTTTCTTGGTGAAGAAAAATCTCACAGGTTTCAGCTTTCTGCAGGATAATTGGAATCCCCGGATCCCAGAAAGGTACCTCGCATGTCGAAAGGACAATTTAGCTTCTGCGAGATTTCAGGTAACCCCTAAATCCCAGAATGACCTCTAGGTAAAGCCTTTTAGTAGGCAAACCTCTTCCAAGACCGATCTACAGAACGATCGAGTCTCTGACTAGTCCCAACCAGACAGGGTATGTCAGTCTTAGATTCCTATCAGTTTGGAGTCAAAGTCATTGAAGGTAGATACCGCCTGAAGGGTCAAACCAAGGTAGAAACCGCCTGAAGGGTCAACCAAAGGTAGAAACCGCCTGAAGGGTCAACTTAAGGTAGACACCGCCTGAAGGGTCAACCAAAGGTAGAAACCGCCTGAAGGGTCAGCTTAAGGTAGACACCGCCTGAAGGGTCAACCAAAGGTAGAAACCGCCATAAGGATCAATCCCATGGTCCGATCCACCATACGGATCAAAACTTTGACTAATTATAAATGTCGGAAAAGTTATTCTCCTAGGTAAGCCTTACTGTAGGTGAACCGCTTATGGTCTGATCCACCATACGGATCAAAATCCTTGGCAAATCCCAAAGCGTGGGATACGCCTTCCTTAGGTTCCTACCAGTTAAGAATCCCATAATGGTATGACCTACCATACAGGTCAGAGCTTAATCTCCCTAGGACATTCTGATGACGAGTCCTAGGTATCTTCTTGAAATTTGTCGCAACCGGCAGCATTCGACAGGTGAGCTTCAGGTAAGCTTCTCTCACTCCGGCCCATGTTCAAATTGTTAGAGCAAACTGAGGATTAATTTGAGCTTTCATCAAAGACCCTTAAGGATTCAATGTCATAGCATCTCATTTTCCCAGTTGAGTCGGTTAGGAATCAGGTGCCACCTTATCTTTGAGAGAAACCTCTAACGAGATTCCTCTCAAAGAGGGGCAGCTGTTGACACCTGATTTTCGACCATTTATTATTGTGATTTTTATTCTTTAAAATTAATTAAAAATATCAAAAAAGGTCATAAAATCACAAAATCAACTTTGGAAGCCTTGGCTTGGCCTTAGGAACCAATTTTGAACAAAAAAAATATTTTTTTAGTATTTTTTTTTTATATTTTTCGAATTTATTTAATTATTAAAAATACCCAAAAAATCAGAAAAATACACAAAAATATTCAATAATTTTTTTTATTATTATTTCCTCTTCAAGTGTGTCATTTTAAATCTTGAAAATTCGGCTTGGGTCACTATGTTCCTTCACAAACATAAACCCGAATCGAGCAAAAAAAAAAAAAATCGAATCGGTTCAACCGGGTCGGGTTGACCGACCCAGTCAACCCATTGGCCATTTCTTCTAAACAAAGATGCTGTTCTCGGCGGGAGCAGGGGAATAAAAAAAAGAGAGGATGGCCGACCGTGAGAATGGAGGAAAAACGGTCGGCCAACGCTAGAGAAAGGATCTTTTATGAAGGCTTTAAAAAAGGGAGGTGGCTGGGGATCCACGGTAACGAGGCCGGCAGCTACGTCGCCCTCCCCTAAACACCGCCGTCGCCGCCAGTGAGCTGGGAGCAGAATCCTGTGTTCTCATACTCTGTTTTCGGGTTCAGTGGGCGTTTCATTGGCCATGGTCATTGCGACCACCTTCGTCTCTCCCTGACATTGACAGACGCCTCCCCTGATCCTCATCGACACCTCGACGCCAGTCTGAGTGTCGCACGCCACCACAGGACCGCCAGGGAACACCAAACAGCCAGAACCAAACAATGCCTTGTTTCTGCACCCGGTTCTGCCCGAACTGATCACCACTTCCTCCCGCTCGCTCGCCATCATCACTATCCGCCTTCATCCTCTTCGACCATCGTCCGTCCGTCACGCCGTCGCCACTTACACAAGAACGTCATAAGCATGCCAAGCTAGGTTCTGAGAGGATCCATGTTCGCTCTCTCCGCGTTCACCTCCATCATCAGCAGCGTGTTCTTCTTGTATTCCATAACCGATCCCTTGTGGAGATACCGAGACGGTGAATGCCGTCAGCACCCTGATCGCGACCGATGCCTTCGCGCTGGTCATCTACGTACTTTTTGTCGCACACGCCATCGTTAACTCCACGAAGATCTTCGACGACCACAGATGCGGTGGCGAGCTTCCCTGGCTTTGCGGTCCCGGCACTCAGTGCACCGGTCTTTTTTTGGGGGGTCCGTCGAACGAAGTTGGACGGCTACTGTGGTGAGCGAAGTCCGGCGGCGAGGCGAGCGGAGATCGCGGCAGCGTCAGGTTTTCGGTCGCGATGCCGGGTTGCAGAAAAGTGACGCGAGGAAGGAGATGGTGAACAGTGTCACATGCAGGTTTCCCACGTTTTTCTTTGGTTATTTGGGCTGACCGAGTGGGCTGGAATGAAAGGGAATTTGGGCTTGGGCTGGTCCCTAGATGAAGAGCAAATGATGGACGTTAGGGAGTTGGGCCAGAGGAATCATAAACCCAGCCCTATTTTAAAAAGAAGAAGAAGAAATTTGGCCTGTTTCTTTTGTGCCGACGCACATAGAGACGGTCACGTGTAAGGGCTTAATGATTGAAGATCGGTGGCCAATCAGGTATATTCTATGTACTTGATTTTTCATCAGAGTTATTTTCCTGAAAGATAGCCATTATAGACTTGATTTGCACGTGTTTATTTCAATCTAGTAATTAGCTTGTTTATTTGGTTAAATGTGACATGTTGTCAAAGAAAATATTTTCAGAAAGTATTAATAAAAAAAATCAATAAAAAAATAGAAAATCATAAAAAAACAAAAAATCGGGAAAAATTCAGAAAAATTCTAAAAAAATCCCAAAAATGGGAAATGGCCACAATCAACTGGCCATGGAGTATTTTGAGTAATTCGGAGTCTAAATCTTCCAAAAATGACGATTTTGCCCTTCGGGCTAATCGTCCCCCAAATCTTCCCATTTTACCCCTGGTCCCAAATCATTCCTCATCTGAGCCCTTATGGCTGTACCAGGAAAACGTTGATTTGAATTGATGTGCGTTAGTGTGATTTGTTTATGTATTTGATTGCGCTTTCATTTAAATTGATTGTGGTTGATAGGAACAGTCTTCCAGTTTGCATGAAACCCCGAGTCGAACCCACCTCTCCTAAAATTGCGCCTGCATGAACTCTTAGCTAGGAAAATCACTCGCGTTAGGTACCGAAAGGGCGTTGGTAATGACACCAGCGTAACCTAGTCCCCGAACCCAAAATCTCTGGTTCCGCAGAACTGATCGACCTCTCCCAATCGGTCAGTAAGGTTTCCGGTCTACCCTCCAAGAAAGACCGGTGGCGACTCCAAATGAATGCACAAATTGCACATGCCACCACGACCACGCTAAGGTCGAAAGCGATCGACTCCTATTGTCGAGCCCATTAAACGAAACTCCCACCGCGATTTGGTATAGGCCTGGGAGGGCCCGCGCCGATCCAAGGCCCGCGATCGGTAATCCATTAACCGCGTCCGCTTCCGGACGGGTCGCGACAGCACACTGTGAGGCTGATCATTGTGTTTATTTTCGAAAGTATAGCAATTGTGATATTGTATATCTCTCTTTATATGTTGATGACATGCTAGTGGCTAGTTCTAATATGAAGAGAATCGCAGAAGTAAAGAAGATGTTAGTAGCGCAGTTTGCTATGAAAGACTTGGGAGAGGCTAAGAAGATTTTAGGCATGAAAATCATCAAGGACATGAAAATAAAGAAATTATGGTTGTCGTAGAAAGACTATGTGAACAAGGTGTTGAAAAGATTCAACATGGACAAGGCAAAATCGGTTGTGACTCCTCTAGCAGGTCACTTCAAACTTTCCAAGGATATGTGTCCCAGTACTTAAGCTTTGAAAGAAGAGATGGCGGCAGTGCCGTATGCGTCAGCAGTTGAAAGTTTGATGTATGCTATGGTGAGCACGAGACCTGACATTGCACAGGCAATGGGAGTTGTGAGTCGATATTTGCCGAACCCGGGCAAAGAGCATTAGAATGCAATAAAATGGATATTGAGATATCTAGCAGGTACATCAAATTACTCTATTTGTTATGGAGGTACATCTCTAGAATTGCAGGGTTATGTGGATGCAGATCACTCGGGTGATCGAGATAGTGGTAAAAGTACCACTGGATATGTCTTTACAGTTGCAGGTACAGCAGTGAGTTGGGTATTTCAACTACAGAAAATAGTGGCTTTATCGACGACAGAAGCAGAGTATGTGGCGATCATGGAAGCCTATAAGGAAATCATGTGGTTACAAGATTATTTGGAGGAGCTACATCGAAAGCAGCCAGTGAGCACACTGTGGAGTGATAGTCAAAGTGCAGTACACTTAGCAAAGAATGCAGCTTATCACTCAAGGACTAGATATATCAAGAAACGTTATCACTTCATCAGGTCAGCATTGAAAGATAACGAGTTAAAGCTACAGAAAATTGATGGCTCAAAGAATCCAGCTGACATGTTTACCAAGGTAGTAGACAGAGAGAAGCATACTTTCTGTTCTACTACTATTGGTATTATTCCATGTTAATTCATGAAGGAGTATCGTAGAGGCACAAGTTCGAGTTGCTAGTTTTTGAAGATGATGGATGCAAAGTTGCTTGGTGCAACAGATATATTTGTCTTCAAGTGGGAGATTATTGGCGTGAAGCCAAAATATATCAAAAGATATTATTAAGATTTCTTTTTTATCTTTTGTCCTTTCCTTTTCTTCTAGGTTAAAAGATACACCTTATATATTGTGGATATATATATTGTAGCCATTAGAAGAGAGAGAATATAGAAGAGCAGCTAGAAAGCGCAAGAGCAGACAGAATACGCAAAGTAACGAATAGAGAGAAAAAGAGAGAGAGAGAGAGAGAGAGAGAGAGAGAGAGAGAGAGAGAGAGAGAGAGAGGCCGTGACGGCATTCTTGAGTGTTCTCGTTTTCTTTTTCCTTCGATCTTGTGAGAATATCGTCAGTTGTATTCTTACTCTTCTAATTCTGTTATTTTATCGTTATATTCTACTAGTGTGGATTGTTTGCTTGGATTATATTTCTGGAATTGGGGCACGATTCCTATCAATTACCCCTTCTATTTTCCAATGGGTAGATCACACAATTGGATATTATCTCATAAATAAGTACGGGAGTCTTTGAGAAAGTTTACAAAAAGATCGCTCGCCTCCTTTTCCATACCATCGGATATAGTCACAAATAAATAAATATGGCAGTTTTCAAGGAGGTTTAAAGAAGGACCGCTCGCATCCTTGTCGTTACCATCGGATTGGAACTTACATTGTGCTTCGATTTGATGCCTAGTATCTATTATCAATTGTAAAATCCCGGCATTTTCCTTCTTCTTATGGCATGATTAGCTAAACTATGGAGTCAATGACACAAGTAAATCATCTTGTCTCACGTCGTTAACACATAGTTAAAGCAAGCTCAATAGTCTAATCATATGATAGAAGGTCTAGCCTCTAGGGGCCTCCATGAATCAAATTGTGATTATAGAACTAAAAATTGATCTCGAACATTTTTTCCCTCAACCATTTTCTCCGTCTCATTAAACTACCAACTCGGGTTTACCTTGGCGGATTAAGTGCAATTTTAGTCCTCTAAGTTTCAATGTTTGTTCGATTTGATAGTCCAACTCTTATTTTATGCAATTGAGTCTTCTATTTTCCTCATTTTGTGCGATTTGGTTTTCTTTTATTCAATCACCCTATAACTTTTTTAGTAAGTGCAATCGAGTGTTTTCCTTATTCGTTTAACTAACACCATCAATTTTAACCAAAAAAGAAAACTAACACTATGAAGATCCACCCCGCTCCCCACAAAGGAGTTCTCTCTCCTGGGGTTTTTCTCTGCCGCCGCCGCTGCCCAACCTTTTACTGAAGCAGACGCCCCTGAGGTCCCTTCTTCCTCCCCATCTCCTATTCCCTCTTTGTTTCTTTATCTTATAGACTTCTCCATAGACCTCATGGACGTCACAGTCGACATTCTCCACAGAAGTGAGATTTAAAGATCGAAGCGTGAGTGCCTCGGAAGAATCTACTCTTTCTGAATCTGCTCGTTTGGATCGGCTCTGAATCCTTCCTCTAGATAGTCGAGCACTCCACAAGTATTTGAGGTTCCTTTACTGCTGCCTTTAGCAGTTAACTTATCTGAAAGTGATTTTGTGATCAAGTGATATATCTTTTGTATCTAGATTTGGATCTCTTCTATCTCGATCTAGAGATAGATTTGTGATTTATAAAATGTTTTGTGTGTGTGTGTTTTTTTTTTCAACCTATTATTATTGTTTTGATTTTTGTATGGTGATCGTGTTAGGAATGCCGAACCTAGGCGCACACTTCTTTTTAGCAAAATCGTAGCTACTGGAGATGTATTTCTAAGCGTATACTCATTATTGATGATGATGCGAGATTCAGTGATTAATCGCCATAAGAGCTTTGACGCTATGACAAATCTGTCTTTGTTGAATGAGCCGGTCCCTACAAGCTATACTAAATTGATTAACTTTTTAAATTTATTTTTTTTACTTGTTTTGTGGAATTTACATTTTGTATTGCAATCATGTACTCCTCTTATATATGAAATGAAGATTTTCGTTAAAAAAAAAAACTAACACTATCAAAAAAGGGTTTCTTTTTCTTTTTATGCCAAGCCTTTTCCTTATGTCAATTTGATGTCACTAACATCACGATTCAAGTGTCATTTTTCTGCCATGAGAGCGCCACGCCATTAATTAATTTAACGATTTAGTGAAAGTAGTTGACCAATTAAAGAAATGAAATACACAGGTCGAGAAAGTAGAGAACTTGTTTGCATAAAATAAAACATAAGAGGATCAGATCACATAGATCAAGAAAGTTAGGGAATTTAAACGAACAAAATAAAGTTTAGAAATCCAAAGTTCAATCTTAAATGAATATGGGAGTCTTCGAGGAAGTTTAAAGAAAGAACGCTCCCGTCCTTCTCGTTACCATTGGATCGTATCTCAGTCACATTGTGCTTCGATTTGGTGCCTAATATCTGTTATCAATTGAAAAAATCCGGGCATTTTCATTCTTCTTATGACATGATTATCCAAACTTTCCACTAGATGACACAAGCAAGTCATCTTATTTTAGGTGGTCACCAAGTACATAAAGTAAGGCTCAATAGTTTAACCATATGACACAAGGCATCCAAGTCAATAGTTTAACCATATGACACAATGCCTCCAAGAATCAAATTACGATCAAAGCGCGATGATTTTCCTTTCGTCGAGAAATTTATTCATCATCCATCGCGAAAAATCAGCTTTTATCAAAACCGTTTTCTCGATCTCACTAAACCACCTCTATTTTTCTCATTTTGTACGATTTGGTGTGTCGCGACCCGTCCGGAAGAGGACGCGGCTAATGGATTACCGATCGCGGGCCTTGGATCGGCGCGGGCCCTCCCAGGCCCATACCAAATCGCGGCGGGAGTATTTTCAAAGGATTCAACGATAAGAGTCGATCGCTTTCGACCTTCAGTGTGGTCGTGGTGGCATGTGCAACTTGTGCATGCATTTGGAGTCGCCACCGGTCTTTCTTGGAGGGTAGACCGGAAACCTTATTGACCGATTGGGAGAGATCGATCAATTCTGCGGAA
Source organism: Rhodomyrtus psidioides (assembly GCA_021437785.1). Taxonomy (NCBI): domain Eukaryota; kingdom Viridiplantae; phylum Streptophyta; class Magnoliopsida; order Myrtales; family Myrtaceae; genus Rhodomyrtus; species Rhodomyrtus psidioides. The sequence goes on along the minus strand of JAILYB010000062.1, from coordinate 3,241,741 downwards.
CCAGAGATTTTGAGTTCGGGGACTTGGTTACGCTGGTGTCGTTACCAACGCCCTTTCGGTACCTAACGCGAGTGATTTTCCTAACTAGGATTTCATGCATGCGCAATTTTGGGTGAGGTAAGTCTGACTTTGCACATTAACCAGTTTAACATGCTCACGTAATCATAATAAATAAATAGATGTAAATCACATAAACATCTATCCTACGTGGTGATCATGGAATTATGATTTAATGGGTCTCGAGCCAATGAGACCACATTTAATCATTTTAATATTTTAATAACGGAGAGCCGCTCTTCGCTTCTTCTTGGTTTCTTGAACTCTTCAAGAATTGGGCCCCAAAGAGCTCGCCGACTTAAAAGGCTCCCCCACGTAATCCTCGTAGGATTTACATCAACAATTGACTATGCTAAAAATAAAGATTACATGAAAAATAAAAGGAGTACGCAGCCTCCATTTAATAACTACAACCCCAAATATATAAATAATCATCATACATTCATATATACATCAATCACATTGATTAGGGATTTTTCCATGATCACCACCCTTCCACGTAAGTAATAAATTCACAATTTAAAACTTAGGAAGGCACAATAAAAATTCTACGTTGAATCATATTCATAATTTTTATGTAAAATAAGATAGCCATAAATTTTCGATTCAAAATTGATTTAGTCTCAATTTTTGCTACGTTGATTAATTTATCATATAAAATAATCAACCTCCATTAGCCATGTAAGACGAACAATTCGTTAATACATATTGGCCATAGTATTGCAAAAATTGCAAAAAATCAATTAAATGCACGAAAACACCTAAGGATCGGCTCTGATACCACTGTTGGGATCCACGTAACACGTAGCGGAAATAAATAACAACCCATACATGTATCTCCAGAGGCGTACTTCGTGCATTTCAATCGAAAAAAATCACAAAGCCTCAAAGGGAGTAAATAGATTACCTCTCGTAGCGTGCTTGAATGGAGGTGTCGGTTCGATGTTCTTCGATCTCAGTCTCCACAAGTGTTAGGCATCTAGTTCGGACGCACCACCAATTGACGAACGGGGAGACGACTAATAACTCCACAACAATTGTGCTAGCAATATGCGGAATCAATATTCCGAACTTAGTATATTTTGCTCACTCAAGATGATGAGAATATAGAGAGTGTTTGTGTTCTTCTCTCTAAACTCTCAAAAATTTGCACACTCTACAAAATGTCTCTCCCCTTCAACCTCAAAACTCTTGCCATCCTTTTATAGCCAAAAATACCTTCCAATAAATTGTATTTAAAAATAGCACTAACAATTATAAATTCTATCTAAAAATAGCACTCACAAATAAATGACATTTAAAAATAGCACTAACAATAGCACTCACAATTTATAATACAAAAATGCTATTTAAAAATAGCACTAACAATAGCACTCACAATTTATAATACAAAAATTCTATTTAAAAATAGCACTAACAATTATAAATTCTATCTAATAATAGCACTCACAAATAAATGACATTTAAAAATAGCACTAACAATAGCACTCACAATTTATAATACAAAAATGCTATTTAAAAATAGCACTAACAATAGCACTCACAATTTATAATACAAAAATTCTATTTAAAAATAGCACTAACAATTATAAATTCTATCTAATAATAGCACTCACAATTTATGATAAATAAATGCCATTTAAAAATAGCACTAACAATAGCACTCACAATTTATGATAAATAAATGTCATTTAAAAATAGCACTAACAATAGCACTCACAATTTATAATACAAAAAATGCTATTTAAAAATAGTACTAGCAATAGCACTCACAATACAAAAATGCTAAAAAAGGCACTAACAAAGGTGTTAAAAATAATAACCATTATTATTATTACAAGAGTTAAAGAGGTTACCAAACAATACAAATATGCATAACGTATAAATACGTATGGCGTATAAATACGTAGAGCATACGTATACATCCGTGAAACTGGGGACTAATTGAAAGAAAAATGTGCAATTAAGCCCTTTTGGTAAAAATTGATTAAATTGGAGGGCAAATTGACCTAATTGCACTTTAAGACTTTAGAATCCAATGTCATAGCTTATAAAAAGTGAGAATTGAAAACTAAAAGACTCGAAAATGATTTTTTTTAGGCTCGGTTCGGGTTTATGTTTGTGAAGGAACATAGTGACCCGAGCCGAATTTTTGAGATTTAAAGTGACACACTTGAAGAGGAAATTAAAACAAAATTATCGAATATTTTTGGGTATTTTTCTGACCACGAATGGTATTTTTCTGATTTTTGGGTATTTTTATAATTAAATAAACTCGAAAAATATTAAAAATACCGAAAAATATTTTTTGTTCAAAATTGGTTCCTAAGGTTAAACCAAGGCTTCCAAAGTTGATTTTGTGATTTTATGACCTTTTTTGATATTTTTAATTAATTTTAAAGAATAAAAATCACAATAATAAATGGTAAAAAAAATCAGGTGTCAACATGGTGCTATAAGTTTTCTTTCATTCAATCAAACCCTAGTCCAAGGGAATTAGAGAGTCCCATTGATTGGGTAATCTTGGACATCTCTCATCTCAAAAGTGCTAACTTAAATAGTAAGACTTTTGCTCACACTTATAAACCGATCACCAGCTTCTTTCACAACCGATGCGGCACAACCCAAAAAATCTGCTCCTCATACATCAAGTCATGGGTCGTAGCAGCAACAACCCATATCTCTCTCGTATGACTGTTGGGTCCAGACTCGTTGGTAATCCGTATTGTGATACTAGTGTTGGGGGTGTGCTTGAGCCACTTTCATCCTAAAAACAACTTAAAGGTTGAGGCTTCCACCATCTCTTTCGACAACTGGTGTGAGACAACCCAACACCGTTGTCATTGTTCATCCAAATTTCTATTATCTAGTCCAAGGTATCAAATTTATCAATATTCTAATGAGTAAATGTAATGAAATAAATGTAAAATTGCACGAGATTGGGATTTTTGGCTAGGGATCAAATGCCGTCATCTTTTAACAAATTCGGGGCAATTTAGGTATTGACAAACTACAATGTGTCCAGAAATGTTGCCGTTACAAGAGAATTCGTTCCCTAAACTTCGAAAAATGGAATGTTCACCTCCATGTGAAAGATTTAGGTGTCAACCCGCAGTAGATGAAACCTAAAAAGATGTTACACTTCATAAGAATTAATAGTACTAAATGAAGCTACAGTAACTATACTTGAAGTCCTAAAACTTGCCATGAAAAGGCAATCAAGTCCTAAAATTTATCAAATTAGTTCAATCAATTCCTTCTGTTAACTATGGTCCAATTTAGCTAATGGAGACGGCTTTCTTTTTTTAAATAAATTTCTCCTATGTGACTTTTCTTAATATTTTCTTTACCCTAGTGGCAATAATCATATTAAAATATGAAATATAAGACTAAAACAATGTCGTTTTCATCTAAACAGTAATATTTTAACCAAAACCTTACTTAAATAAAATTAAAAATAAAAAGGTACTTTGAGGGGAAAAAGGCATGACAAGGGCAAGGGTCCTTGCCGCCCACCATCGCTAGAAAGGGCTGGCGGGGTTCCAGTAATGGTCGCGGGCCTCCACCCAAATTTAGGCGAGAGGCATCGGCCCACAGTTAGGGCTGGCCAATGTGAGGCGCCCTCGCCGTGGTCTAGCAAAGGGTCACCACAACTGGACGAGGATCACCGGCCCTATTCGAGGCCCTGAGTACCCCACCTTTATGGCGAAGGTGGGGGCTAGCTGCTTGGTCTTTGTGACACCCTAGAAATCCGACCTCGGCGAAGTCCCTGAATTCGATAAAATGGATTAAGAGAGAGATTCAGTCGATAAATTATATTGGATCAAAAGGACTGAAGAGTCGACGTTTGGACGAATTCTGAAGTTCAGTCGGTTTAGATTAGGTTTCGAATTCTTAGTCGCCGCGAATTAGGATTTCAATCCTCGCGACCCGAGCCTAATCCTGACCGAGCTTAGCCTGTGAAAATACCAAAATTTCCATCCGTTCAGTTTACCGAATTTCGTTTCAGTCTCGAACCGCCAAGTGACCGTTTTGCCCCTAGATATTTCCATAAGGGACGAATTAGCCAAAAAGTCTTCATGGTGGACCCCTTGCCTCACATCAGCCATCACTTTCTCTCTCTCTCTCACGTTTCTCTCTTCTCTCTCTCTCTTCTTTCTGCTTCTTCTTCTTAGTTCTGTGTTGAAGACGACATCAACCGAATGCCTTCCTCCTTCTCCTGTGGATTCTTGGCGCGCCACCACCCCACCACGGACGGCCACCACCTTCAAAAGCTCGTCGCCGTTGCCACCGACCCTGTCCCAGCCGTCGTCAGCCGCCGGACGACCGCGAAACCGCCGCGGGAACCCCAGCCTCTGTTTCTGCTTCCCCAGACCCGATAGCCTTCGAGCTCCCTCCGGCCGTTCGCAGCGCCACCGAAGCCGGCCACCACCTCAACGACGACCACCTTCCTCCCCTTGACACCCTCGATCCAACCGCGCCGCCGTTCGACTGCCGGAGTCACCGCAATCAGCTCCGAGAACGCTGGTGCCCTGTTTTCGTACCCAGTCCAATTTTTCTTTAGATCCGACCGTTTCCGGCCACCTCGCCTCTCACCGTCACCACCATCGAATTCCCAAGGCCCCTCTCTGTCAACCCTGAGCTCGTGGGAGCTCGCCGCCGCGCGTGGAGGCCGGGAATCGGTTGAAACCACTCCCCTGGTTTCTGCTCCCGCGAGTTCCCTGTTCGGCCGGTTCTTTCGGTCGTCGTTCCGCCGCTTCCGGCGGCCGTCCGCCGCCCTTGACTGGTCCTCTAGGTTGCCCTCGACCCCTAGGTGAGATCCCCAGCCTTGGCTAGCCTCGTCCAGGCCCGTGGGGTCAGGAATCGCCGAAAATCAGCCCTGAACCCTATTTTTTACCGCCGCCCGATTCTGTTTTCAGGCCACCGCCGCTCGCCGGAGCTTCGCCGTCGCCGGCCACCTGTCCCGGTGACCTCGCGAGACTTCCCTGAGGCATTCCCAAGAGGGAAAAACAATGAGGTTCCTGGCAAGTTCGTGTTCTATGATTTGTACGAAACTATACGACTTGCCAAAAGCACGATAATTCATGCCCCGTGCCAGACGTACGGTTTTAAGGGATTATCGGATGCCGGTCGCAACTGGTGTTGGACCGACGCCCCGTTTAGCGATGCCTACTTGCTGGTGCCGTGATGGGTACACTAGATACACCGCTTGTAGTAGCCGTTGTCGAGAGTAAAGGAACGTAGACCGGTGCTGTCGGTGAGACGCTGGATCGCACTGAGGTGTTGGATCACGTTATTGGAAGAGTCGTATCACGCCCTCTTTCGCGTAGATCCTCTCTGGTGCCGTGGGCACGATTACTGTTAATAAAAAAGGATTGAATACAATGTAACTTTGTGCATGGGTTAGTGTGAGCACATCCCGACTACGAAATTTGGAATGGGACAAATGGAGTAGGAAGACGGACGTTCATACTCGCTTGTGTTCGAGTTATTATTGTATTGTGTGCATTGTCCTGGTGAATGTCCTGTGCATACTAGTGGACGTAGTGCTGTGATTGAGTGATTGATTGGTTTGACTGTTGAGTCGAGTCGAGTCAAGCATTGCATTATGTGTGGATGAGGCTGGTAAGTGTGCATGTGGATGGTTGTTATAGTGTTGTTTGTGAATGGCTGTTATACGTGCATGTGTGGTCTTTGAGTTTCCGTTAGGATGCCCTAGGCGAATCAGTTTCCTAACCGAGCTTAGGCTTGATTCACTGAGATTTATTCTCACCCTGTCGTGGGATAACATTTTCAGGTCCCAAGTGACGAAGCCTCGTAGACTCCAAGGATTGGCTTTTGGATTAGTTCTTCTGAAGTAGTTGGGAGTTGACCTTACTCGACAGAGTGACTGATTAAGGTCTTGTCTAGTCGCCCCGAAGTATGGGGTTATGCTAGAATGTCTGTCGTTAGTATAATTGTTTAACTTATTTTTGGTGAATAAGTTGTGGTGTTTGATTCCTGCTAATCTATTCCATGACTTTTTGATGTCAGGGAGTTTTAACGTTTCCGCTTGCGTAAATAAATGATAGGTCGATAGTGTGTCTGGGACGCTATCTCTATGACCTCGTGGCGATTTGGCAAGGGATGCCGCGGGCTCGAGAGTCAGGGCGTGACATCCCCGCCCAAGGTGGTATCAAAGCAAGGTCAGCCTGATCTATCTGGTCATTGGCCTAGAGTAATAAGGAGCGTTGGGATTTGGGGATAGTTAGTAGGAATTTAACCATTGTGCATGTGATTGTTATCTATACCTTTAAGTTTGAGTGTGCGCACGTGTCCTTTGCGCAAGTTTTGAGGCTGTATGCCTGAGCTCGTAGTGGTTTTACGTTGGGGTGGGCAGGACCCCGTATGGTACCTGTCGGGAGTGTAGATTGCTAAAGTGTTCGAGCTGGGTTGGGACCTGTTCGGAACGGTCGTTAAGATTTCGACGCCGCTAAAGGTAAAGGTAGTGTATACTGTAAGAAGTTTCGAGGGTAAGTTGTTTATAAGCTATGAAGGGATGAGGATAGAGTGATCGTACTGATGATGTGTAACCTTGATGTTGTTATTGACACGAATTGTTTTAGAGTCGGGATGGATGTTGTTACGAGACGCTGTGTTTTAACCCGTCAGGTTGGTTAATTCCGAGCTTGATGTTAATCGGGGAGAAGCCTCGACTTGTTTGGTTCCGTCGCCTAAGGCGATTGGTCTGCTGGCGAGTGATTGTTAAGTTATTGGATGTTCGTGTTTGAATTAGTAGCTGAGGAACCCAGGATGAGAGACATCGCAGTCACATATGAACTTTTTAATGTCTTTCCTCGAGAGTTGCAAGGACTGTAGCCAAAAAGGAAAAAAAGTGGAGTTTGTAGTGGAGTTGCCCTAAAATGGATTTAATCTTTGAGGCACCATAGGGAGATGACTTCATGGAAGCTTGAGAACCTTAAGGTACAAAAGTGTGAAAGGTTAGACAGGGGGTTTACCCGCCCTAGTTTGTCGCTCTGAGATGTACATGTATGTTCATGAGGAAAATGAGAAAGGCTGTTGAAGTTACGTATCGATTGTGAACAACTCAATCAGATGAGGATCAAGAATAAGTTTTCATTCTCAAGGATAAGCGAAAAATTTGACCAACCATAATGAGCTTCGGTATTCTCTAAGGTTGATCTACGGGCGAGATGTCATCAGTTGAGGATAAAAAATGAGAGTATGTCGAGAACGATATTAAGGACATGTTATAGGCTCTATGAGCTTACCATGATGCCGTTTGGTCATACGTATGGCCATGTTGCTTTTATGGGTCCAACGAATAGGGTGATCGAGAAAAGTATTTGGATCGATTGTTGATAGCGTTATGAGAGACATCCTGTCGTACTTGAGGAATTGGGATAACTGTGAGTAGCTTTTGATCGAAAACCCTTGGAGAGTATAAGTGACTATCAAGTATTATAAGTGCGAGTTTTGATTAACTAGTGTGGCTTGTTTGGCATGTAATTTCTGGTGACAAAATTTCAGTGGGTCCGACTAAGATGGAGATGGTCATGGATTGACCAAGACCACTAGTTTTGACAAGCATTCGAAGCTTCTTAAGTTCAGCGAGTTATAGACGTGTTGTGAAAAGAAGTTGATAAGTTTGTATTGCATGATATGACGATGGTTTTGATCTTGACTTTCGTTGTTGGACCTAGGTGGTATTACGATCGATACTTGCAAGGAAGCAAGCGAGGATTAAGAGAATGATCTTTAACATGTAATGGTACAATGGGAAGTCGGAAGGTTCTAGTTGATAAGGATCGATATGAAGGCAGTCTTGTGATGACTTGAGGCTCGTAAGGATCAGTTGTCTAGTAACTTAATAAGGTCATGGTGAAGTGTACACGGCCTGAGGATGGTAATTAATGAAACCTTAGACATGTACATAGAACAAGGACAGTGAAGATAAACAAGGAAAGTTCGGAATGAAGTCTAAGGATGGACGACATGGTAGGATCACCAGTTGGATGCATGGATTATTGAGATTGGAGATACCCCTGAAAAAGATTAAGATTGCGAGATGTGACAATTAAGGAAGGCTAGTTATCAGAGTGGCGCATCGGAAGCATAGTAGGGCCACTTGATTTCTTGGAGTGAAGAGCATAAGGATCTTGCTTTTGATAAAACAGAAAATCGATCGGAACTCACCATTGTAGTTTCAGTGTTAGTATGAATAGCTGGATGAGGCACCAAGATTCGAGATAAGGTTACTAAGGTTTTGACAGGAAAATTGTTACGGCCAAGCTTCTGGTGAAGCGTATCGATAAGTAAAAAGGCAGCATTACAAGCCTAGTGGAGTGCTACTGTCGTTGGGGATTCTAGAGTAAAGATGGGAAAATATCACAATGGAATGGTAATGAAACTTACAAGAGGTCAAAGGATAAATGACTCATACTAGAGTGCAGTAAGCATATTGGTGATACATGTGCAAGTGTTAACAGTGTGAAGAGATTCAGTTTGGTATAAAAGTGATGCTCCAAGATCTAGAACTGACCCAAGCTTAAGACTCGAACTGTTCGCAAACAACGACCAAGGGTTGAGGAAGTCACCGAGAGTTTAGAGGTCGCCCTCGACGTGGATGATGGCCTGAATTACCAGTTGGCAGTGCTGATTGAGGTTCGACTGTGTGACGATCTGAAATCAAGCATGGATCGATTCGGGTTGATCTCGCCCAACTGTAAGTCAACCATAGGGTCACCCTGAAGTGCACCAGGGAGTGATTCGTGGCATGATTTGCGAGCTGGCATTGATCGATATTCAGGATGGCCATGGACCCCGTGAGGAACGATTCATACTAGAACCCCGTACCAGCCACACACTAGTCAAGGATTAGCTACCCTGGATTATGTGTTGTGTTGCTGGAGAACTACGGATCGAGTTGAACCAATCCTGCATCAACTTGAGTTGGTCATGAGAGGGGATCTTGATAGTGTTCAATGGTACTATCGGTTTGGGAACGGGTGATTCCAACCTTAAACCGAAGTATTTGAGGCGATCCTCGACTCGTCAGTCGCTTGTGAGCTGATCTTGTTCGACAAAATGGATGGCCTGACTCTCAGTTAGATTTGGTGTTCGAGTTCGGCGATTCTTCATATGTTTCAAGAAGTGACAGATGGTACTTATCTCAGAGCATTGAAGAGAAGGCGAATCATTAGTCGACCTTCTTCCTGTAAACAAAATACCCAAATTGCCATTAGTGTTGATCGTGATTGATATCTATGGATCAAGAGGAGAAGCAGCGTTAAACTCTACTCATTAGAAGTAAGAAATAGTTAATCGAATTGTAGGGAATGGATAATTACTGCGGTTACTAGGACAATCAACAGTGGAATGGGACAGCAAGGTTAGATGGTCACAGTTGAGTTGAATCCTTAGAGTTGGATGATTCAACCTGGTTAATCGAATTATGGATATGGAATTGTGGCATTTTGATAAACGAGGATCGTAAGTTTGAATCTGACTTGGGTTTGATGGTCGCTCCGTGATTTAGATGTACAGAGTGGAGGTAATGAGTGATTTGAAATAAGCATGGAATAAATTTTGGAAAGACGAGACTACAGTTCAGTGTGATCTATCATTCGAAGACGGATGGTCAGTTTGAAAGGACAATTTAGACTTTGGAGTATAGGTTTGAGGCATGCATTTTGGATTTTAAGGTAATTGGGAGGAACCGATACGCTTAGTGGAGTTTACCTAAATAGCAGTTACCAGCAGAGCACTAAGATGGTACTTTCCGAGATACTGTATAGTAGAGCGTGTAGAATGCTAGCTTTTGGATTGAAGTGGTGAAAGGAAAATTACAAGTCCTGAGTTAGTAGAACAGCCGTTGGAAGCTGTCAAGGATATCAGAGACAGACAGAGAACAGTGTAGAGTCATCAGAAAAGTTACGCCGTTAGGAGGCGAAGACCGTTGGAATTTCAGATGGAAAATTTTATCTTTTTGAAGGTGTCGCCTATGAAGAAGGACATCTCGTTTTGGCAGTAAAGGAAAGTTAAGCCCAAGGTATGTCAGACCTTTCGAGATTTTGGAAAAAATTAAGGATTTGGTGTTCTCTCTTGTGTTGCCACCGAGACTTGTCCAAAGATAATGTTTTTCATGTGTCGATATGGAGGAAGTACGAATCGGACCACACTCATGTGATGGGTTATGAGGAAACTGAATTGGATGAGTAGACGTCGTATGTGAGAAGTCCAATTGGGATAGTGGATAGAAAAGAGCGAGCGCTCCGGAACAAGAATCCGCTAGTCAAGGTGGTTTGGTAACACCATAGACCTAAAGGAACTATTAAGTGGATTGAGGAAGTTGTGAGGACTAGATGTTCTTATTTGTTTGAAAGGTCATAGCAGTACTTCAATTTCGATGACGAAATTTCCTAAGTGGGGGAGAGTTGTGACACCCTAGAAATCCGACCTCGGTGAAGTCCCTGAATTCAATAAAATGGATTAAGAGAGAGATTCAGTCGATAAATTATATTGGATCGAAAGGACTGAAGAGTCGACGTTTGGACGAATTCTGAAGTTCAGTCGGTTTAGATTAGGTGTCGAATTCTTAGTCGCCGCTGTCGCGACCCTCTTGAGGTTGTCGGGCTCTCGAGGGCTAATGGGCCGTCCTGTCTGGTCGGACGCGGGCCTCTCCCAAGGCCCATTACCCAAATCGCAACGGAGGTATGCGTGATCGACTTTCAGTGTGGTCTAGTGACATGTGCTAAGTGTGCATGCCATGGAGTCGCCACCAATCATTTTTTTAGGGTATGATTGGACCACCCAATCGAATAGTTGGGAGTTTCTATTCAATTCTGCGAGAACCAGAGAAATGGTTTCGGGGACTTAGTTACACCAACTGTCAGAGTTGACGCCCTTTCGGTACCTAAGTTGACTGAATTTTCTAGCCTGAGATTCATGCGGATGAGTAAGGTATGAACCCTAAATCTAGAAATTCATGTAGATAAGAGTGATTATCCTAGCAATCACAATCAGTAATAAAATGTCCAACTCAAGGAATCTAGATATGCAAATAAATCACATGGCATTCCTAGTAAGGTCCTATTTATCAATCACAGCTCAAGAATGATTTAGCTGTCCTAACCATTCTACACACGATCTAACCTAAGAAAAGCATTATGAAGCATCGAAGGAGTTCGAGAGTACTCACATGGGGTTCGCCGTGCCCTGGTTTGGTCTTGGACGAGCTATCGAGCTCATGCCGACCCGATTATATTTGGGGATCCACTCGGCGTTTTACACCATGAAATCATGTGAAACAAAAACGAAAATATTCAGCAAGGGGCATTTATTGTAGATGGTGGTCGATCTAATTGGACGTCAAGACTAAAAAAGATGTAGAAATTTACAAATTAAAATACTCGAATGACATTTTTTGCCAAATTCAACTCTATGCGTCGTGAAGAAACACATGCAATTGAACTTGAATTTTGACTATTTATGAGTTCAAAATGTAAAATAAATTAAAATAAAAATATTGACTATTTTTCTATATTTTTACGATATCGAACGCTATTTTTCTTCATTTTTCATGTATTTTTTTATTTTTGGAAAATATTAAAAATTATGAAAAATTATTTTTTATCAAAAATGGTTCCTTTAGCTTGGTCAAGGCTACCAAAGATGATTTTTTAATTTTTTTAAATTTTTATAGATTTTTTATGAATTTTTTAAAAATAAACTATGAAAGACTGATCAAAAATCAGGTGTCAACAGCTGCCCCTCTTTGAGAGGAATTTCGTCAGAGGTTTCTCTCAAAGACAAGGTGACACCTGTGTTCCGATCAACTCGACAGGGAAAAGAAAAGAAATCATGACATCCAATTTTCATGCCCATCAATGTGTGCTTTTCCTTAAAAAGAGATGTGCTCATTCAATTCCCTGATATGATGTAAGAAAGTTAAGGAGTAGATAGACTTCCCTGCCCCTTACCTGCCGAATGCTTGCGGCATTTGCTGTGTCTGATGGGTTCAAGTAGATTCCTAAGGACTTGTCATCGGAGTGTCCTGGGGATATTAAGCTCTGACCTGTATGGTAGGTCAAACCATAATGGGATTCCTAACTGATAGGAACCTAAGGAAGACGCATCCCACATTTGGGAATTTGCCAAGGGTTTTGATCCGTGTGGTGGACTAAACTAGAAATGGCTTGCCTAATGTAAGGCTTATTAGGGAAAACGACTCCTCCCGCGTTCGGGATTCATCAAGGTTTTGATCCGTATGGTGGATCGAACCATTAGGTTGATCCTTCAGGCGGTCTCTACCAGTCCTTTGACCCTTCAGGCTGTTTCTACCATTCATTGACCCTTCATGCGGTTTCTACCATTGAGTTGACCCTTCAGGCGGTTTCTACCATACATTGACCCTTCAGGCGGTTTCTACCATTGTGTTGACCCTTCAGGCGGTTTCTACCATTGATTGACCCTTCAGGCGGTTTCTACCATTTATGAGATTCCAAATTGATATGAATCAAAGGATGACGTACCCGCTCTTCGGGGCTAGTCGGAGACTCGATCATTCTGTGGATCGGTCTTAGAAAAGATTTGCCTACTAAAAGGCTTCACCTAAGGATGACGCACCCAGTCTTTGGGGTGGCCAAAAGTCCTGCAGAAAGCTTAGACCTGAAAAAATTTTCCTCGCCAAGAAGATATTAGTAATCTTTGGGAAGACAATAATTGTCTAACTGACAAAATTCTACGACTTAAGTTTTAGTCATAAAATGTGCATTTTGATTGTTGGAGGTTATCCAAAACATTCCTGCCATATACAGATGTGATCATAAATTCCTTGCACGGAAACTCTAGATCAAACAATTTGAAAATTTCAAAAAGAGTTTGCTCAAAACATCCATTGGAGTATTTCTCACCCAAGAAGGCTCCTCACTGCTCTGTGATAATGATCTTTAATAGGGAAAGTGCTCAATTTCCTACCGACCTGTGCCTGGGTTTCAGGATCATTCGCAACGCATACATTTCGACCGATCAGGAGGTCTTTCACGGGACCGTAGTGTTAGGCTTGGATATCGGTTTCCAAGGGGGACTCACTTTTGAGTCAAGGCCGTTGAACGAAATTTTTCACTATCTGCTCCGGGTTTACAAGTCAAGAACCCTGCAAAATGAGAAAGAAATAGTCTTGCTCGTACTTCTTTGAGCTAAGTTATACATTAACCCAAGTGTCTTAGTCAGATAAGACTACTTCAGGGTTGTAACATTGGAAGGATTGGGGACCGAAAAATGCTTATTTTTTGCCCAGAAATTGTGAAGGGTTTGACATTGGTGATCATTGCAAATTTGCCACATGTCCTTCGAAGAACATCTCCATTTCTTGAAGTGTACACTCCTCTTTTAGAGCGCACAAGGATGTTTAAAAGCGTCTCTTGTTACATTAAGAGACCGTCTGTTTGTGTGTTTGCAATTTGAGCACGACAACATTTGAAGAGTAGTCATCTTGAACTAACTCCTTTGCAGGGTCTTTTCATCGTCTCTCTAGACTTTACTGGGATATTTTGAATAGACATCAGCCTTGCTTTTTACCAGGCACTTTGCTTTTTCTTGATGTCTAGGGATTTTTCTTTTCCCCCTTTTTTTAATCCCGTGTTTTTCTTTTCTTTTGGAGCTAGGATTTTCGGCAATCATGCTAGATATGCAACTTAAACTTTGGCACGCTTCCATTCCTAGAGTGATGTTGCCTTTGCTTTGGAATATGCAATGATCACCAATAGGTTGATGAAATGAATTTGCTGGCTCAACTTGGTTGTGCAAAGGATAACAGTGTGTAGGATAGAGAAATGAATCATTCTCGTCATCCTATGACACTTGGATTATCATATAAACAACACACAAAGATTTATGTTAGTCCGAGCAAGAAAATTTCTAACCGTTTACTTTCTGATACTGTTGGACTAACCTTCATTTGCCCCAATGTGGGGTGGTTCTTGACAGGGTTGAGAATGAAAATCGCCGTTCAATGGGGTTCTCAATGGGCATCTGTAGTGTTTGGAATGAAGAAATAAATGCCTCTGTCATCTCGATCCATGTAATCGTTGCGAATGACCCTTATATCCATAGGTTAAGGTTTCGCTATCATTTCCAATCTCCTCATCTCTCAAGTGTGTATGGGACGTGTTTGGATTAGGCTCGCTTCTCTTATGAGAAAATACCCTTTTGAACAGTTCAAACGACTCTTATTGGAAAAATTCATTTCATTTCATCAAGATTTATCCTTCAAAGGGATTTTATGATGCACCATACATGTGTAATTCATGTTCAGACAATCTCATGTTTTAAAACATGAATGTCAATGAAGTAAGAATTCTATGTCTTTTTAGATGTGAGAATCGAATTAATTCTGAAAGTTTTTAATCTCCAATGAATTGGGAAAAGGGATACTTACCTGCCCATCGAGGCTGGAGATCCTGGAGATATAAAAGGGATATGTCATTGTATATTCTAAAACTTTACAAAAATTGGAGCGATACATCTTACCCTTGGTCATATGCTCCAACGAGTGTACAAGGGTTGTGAAAATCTGCACTTCACATAGTAACACAAGATTGTTGGGTGTTCTAAAGTTCTTTCGACTTCTTGGTTTTTGGAGAAAAATGAAACTTACATGTCTGCCTTGATGGCGAGCTCCTGCCAAGGATAAATATTAAGCATTATTTTGGGTTTCCAAATTCAAAACAAATTGGGACGATACTACTTTACTCTTGATTTGAATTCCTTCTGCATGCCAATGTGCGGATTGTAGAAGCCAGCCCTCAAGCTTGTGGCCATGATTTCTTCGTCTGGTTGGGCAACGAATCCACCTCGAGGATTTACGTCGGAGGAGATTCATTCATCTTTTTTGGCGTGTTTCATGCACTGTTTTGTTATTTGAATGCATGGCTTCTTGGGTGCCTCATCTCCGTTCATCACCTGAGAGGAAAATGAGAGAACATTATCCCCGCATCTGATTGAAAATCATTTAGGAACGATACGTTCTTTTTACCAAATGGGTGGCTCCGCGGCCAAATGTGTTTTACATTGAAAGGATGGATTCCATTACGCTCTGCGGATGATAACTATCGCTCCGAGGACTTGCCCCACGGATCAAACGATGAATTTGATGTCTTCGGCTTCGACATGCTTTCCAGATGTAGGAATGGTTTGCCCCCATTTTCAGTGGAGATGGGTTTTGTCGAGTGGGCAAGATCAAAAACTCATCCTAGATTTGGCTTTAGTCGAAGGTTGAAATCCCGACCTTGGATAAGCGAATCATGATTCATCTCCTTCTGCTTCGGATTTGTCATTTGCGTGCTTCACATTTTACAATACCAACTTCGCCGCTTGATGAAAATGAATCGATGATTTTCGAATTGCCCCAAGTTCTATAGTCATCTGCGTCGAATCTCTTTGAACTTCATCGGGTGATAGACAAACTGATAAAATGATTTTTCAATCCTGAGATCGAACTCCTGACGTTTCGTACCACTTCCAGTTCACTGACTACCAGGACAAAGCACTATTGGCGTCCCTAACTGGTTCGTTTTTTGTTATAAAATTCTTGAAGCAGTTAGCGACCCCCATCGAGAATGAAACAAGCTCAATTTAGAGTTCATAACGACTAAAGGTCCCTTAGAACGATACAGAGCTAACCGTCTTTGAGCTCGCTCGGGCTTTTGCTCGCATTTTCCTATGTGAAGCCTTTAAATGTTTTTCTTCGTGGCGTTCAATTGATTCGCCTCGACTCTAATCTAACAAGGGATTGTTGTACTCAAGCATGATGATGCTCGCAGGTAGTACTGATCGCTGCCCCAGATTAACTCTAGGCATTAAGGAAGATTATCTTGCATGGAAGACTTTATGACAGAAAGATTAATGATACATCCATTCACATGTGCCTAGTTCCCTTGAGGATTCTCGGTGATCAGCCAGCTACACCATGAATCAGACATATAATCGTCATTTTGGATCATAATTTCATAAGTCCATCAGTTTTAAACTGATCGATCCAGATATGGAGCTCCTCATCAAGGAAATCTTTTGATTCTTCGAGCAACTGATATTCGGGTTGACCATCATCGCTTGGCGTTGAAGGATTCCTGTTTCTGTTGTGAGCGATCTGATTCTTCGAGCTAGAACCTTCGTCGTTGCTCGAGATTATAAGAGGATGATTGATCGGTTCACTATCAAAAGCACCTTCCATTTGGGAATGGGAGAAACAAAAATCCTCAAAGCATCCGCCCGCTTGATCTTCCGAAATCATATGCCCAAGCCGGGCAGATCTTTGAACACTAGGCGCAATATGTTGATCGGGGATAGGAAGAGCACTAGCGAAAAGTTGCTGCTCAAACCAAGGAGTTCGTACCTGCTGCACTTGTGGCATATACTCTTGAGGGGTGCTGAGATGATTCGGGGGAATATTCTGATTAGCGCCCAAGTAGTCGATGGTGCTGCTACCAGCTTGGTCGGTGCCTAGATTCGGCAGGGTATTTCTTACTTCAGGGGTATTGTAGTTATAACCATGCCTAGTGTTTAGGCACAAGTTGAGTTCTTTCAGGTTCAGTGCTGTGTGGCGCTGTCTTAGCGCCCTTCTGTAGCTCTTGAGGTGACTCGCGACTCCATCTTTAGTGAGTCCTGGTATGTTCATGATCTCAAGTATGCGCGTTGGATATGCTGAGTTGATCCCTAGTTGCTGAACCGCACTAAGGAACTTGAGATGAAGCTCGGGGGACCAATTGACCCTCGTCTTCTTGCGACCCGGAACAGTGTTGACAACTTGGCTATTGCTCTCTGGCCTATTTCCAGTAGAATTTGATCGAGCCAGAAATTGTTGTGGAGGGAATTCATCAGCTTTGGATTGGTCGGTCGTGATAGTAAGCTTATCGTTAAGGAAACTCCAATCATGGTGACGCATATCACATCCTTTAGAAGGCATCGATATTGACTTCGTAGAATTGATTTGTTCATGCATATCTCCAACAAAATCCGATTGTATCGAAGATGGTTCGAGGGAGTGGGGTGGTGAATGAGCATTTTCAATCCTCATATAAGGCTTATCAAGGAACATTTCGCCGAGAGTGATAGGGCCACCGCAATTAAGGCAAGCGATAGTGCTAGGAGCTTTCTTATACCTCATGTTCTCCGCTCGAAGCTTTTCGTTTTCCTCCTTTAGAATCGCAAGTTCTTGACGTCTGTGTTGAGCCCTCAATTTGGCTCGCTTATTTTGAAACCAAAACTTGACCCTCAAAGGTTTTATCCCTAGCTTCTGGCCCAATTCATTTCTTTGTTTCATGTTCGGGAGAGGGCATTCACTAAAGAAAGCTTCAAGCTCTTGGATTTCATTCTGAGTGTGGCACTGGCGACGTTTCCTTTTCCGAGATTGACCATCGCTGCTGCTGTTGTCGTCGCTGCTGAGCTCCTGAACTTCGTTGCCGAAAGGGTTGGGTTCTGTGGTTCTGGTACCAGACGCCATCCTGGAATCTTCGAGATCTCTCAGTAGTTCATTTTCTGAGATTTTTGGATCAGTCGCCTCTAGCAACTGATGGTAACCCTCAAACATGTTGGATCGAGAAATGATCGATCAATTTTTGCTCACTCAGGGTTCTCTACTCTCTCATGTATGCTCACTCTCTCTAAATTTTCTTTTGAGTGGTTCTGTATGCCCATGAAACGTTCTTTAAACATGGATGAAGATCATCAGGCAAGCGTTGCTCCCAAGATTTCGTATTTCCCGCTTTGTCGTCTTCTTTCTTCTTTTCAACGTGGAGGGACACCAAATCGATTTCCTTTTCTCGATATCCATGTCTGTCTCCCACTTATTTTCAAAAAGGTGGAACTACGCTCGCCTCCTGCTCAGTTTTTAATATGATGGGACCGCCAAATCCTTTCGCAATTTTTTTCGATAGTTGCGCTTAACTCCCGCTCAATTTTAATATGGTGACACCGACATATCTTTTTACAACTTTTTTAGGTTTATCAAGCCTGAAATCGCGGACTGGGACAGATCTGATGGTTCACCGAAAGAGCCACCACTGCTTTACCCAATTAACTTGGCTCCACGAGCATTATTGCTATGCCTTTCTTCATTCTCGAGTTGCTATAAAAGGAGGAGTTAATGCAGAGAAGATTAACACTCTTACATAATTGCCTTTTCTTATTTTAATCACTCTACCACACTCATCTTCTTCTCCCTCACTCCAACGAAAATGACCTCCTCTCCTATTCGCGCTTTCTCGGCCGAAATTTTGGCCCAGTGGGAAAAACTCTATAACCTCCTCGGTCGAGGCTATGCTCATATAGCCGATCACCCAGAAACTGAAGATGAAATCCGCATTTTGCTCGTGGAAATAGACACCACCTCCATCGAGGGCACTAATTTAGAGAGGGAATATAGAATCTTCCCAACCCTCTTTATAAAATTTTTAGAGACTTACCGTGTCGCTCATCGAAAAGCTACCGTGGCTCACGTTTTGCGAGCTCGCTATGAGGATCGGTCCAACTGCTTGGTGTTGGCCAACCTTGTGGCCGATAGTCACAGAAAGGCTGTTGAGTTCGCCAACAAGCGAGTCTCGATGTTGCTTCGCGAGAGGGGAAATTTGGTGGAGCGCTTGGCCTTATCCCTGACCACCTATGAGCACGACCGTCGTAATGTCGTGTTGAAGTTTCAATGTGAGTGGCAGGAAGAAAGGCTTGACAGCATTACCGCGGATATAGCCCATGGGAGAGGACTAGTTCGGGACCTGGAAATAGCCGCCGAAGATCACGGGACCAAAGTTGCCGAGCTTAAAGGGGAATGTAAACGCCTTCTTCTTAAGCTTGCAGATCTCGAGTCTCGAGGTGGTGAGTATAAGCAAAGCATCAATAATATGGAGGGCCAACTTGGTTCTTTTGTGATGCTAATTAGGGCTCATTGCGGTTTTATGTTTCCACCCCAATGATTTGTATGATCTGCTTTTAAGGTCCCTCGATTGAGCGAAATGAATGAAAGCTCTAATGTGTGTGTCTCAACTTCTGTATGGCTGACTTTCTCGAACACCTGACCACTTTCAACCTAGGCAAGCTGCGCTTTGACATTGATGATTCGAGCGTGTACATCTTGATTTTTTAATCTTGCTTATGATCGGATAAAGGAACCTCCCACCACGATTATCCACAAAAAGACTTCTCTTCTCTACTTGTTTTTAACCTGTTTCAAATGAAAAGGCAGAATCAGAAGAAAGAATTTGAAAAATAAAGCATAAATCCTTTCAATTTTATGCTTACTTGTGATTAATAGGGATAAGAGCTTTTACAAGGGTTTTGACCTTGTGCAAAAGATTTTATCAATATTCCTCAAAGGAAAGCATATCATTGAAAGGAATGTAATTCACGATAATCGCCTTTGATCAATTCCAAGAAAATCAATGGAATGTTCAAAAGTACACAATTACGATGTGTTTTAAATTCAATTGAAGATACGATATCCAAATTAAAGCCGTTTGCTAAGAACGAGAGTAATTTGGATATCTATCTTTTCATTAAATTTGAAAAACACGAATACTCTTGATCAATTATTGTGGATTACCAATGATGCAAAATATGCATGAACCAATTCGAGTTTATAGTTCCTTCTAGCGAAATTGGGATTGTATTGCCCTATACGGCCAAAAGGTTGTATAAGACTTCCAATTTCAATTTCATCCAAAGGAATTATAAAATTGATTTTGGAGTATTCGAGTGATTAGAAGAAATGCCACTATCACATTCCAATGACAAGTCAATAGAAATACAACAAATTTCAATCTGAATGTATATAAACACAAATAGATCCCTAATACAATCAATCTAAGGGATCAGATAGAGAGGATCTCAGCAAAATAAATCCTATATAAGAAGGCTAGAAATGAAAATTAAAACAAAGGAATGTGATCTTAATACTTAGAGATGCCCCAGTTTCGATCTTTGAGACGTGACTTCAGGATCACCTATTCCAAATCGTCATCTTCATTAGATGATACCTCAATGATGTCCATAGCAGGCTCTTCTTGTCCACTTGGCGCTCGTAATGGGATGACACCATCTTCATCTTCCATCAAGAACATTGGGAGGAAAACACACCAATCTATCCTCAAAATGGCATTTAATCCAATCACCGGAATTATGCAATGAATATAATGATTAAGAGCTGTAACAAGTTCGAGGGATAGAAAAGTCTTACCAACCAAACTTAAGAGAAAATCAAGCTTCTCTGTATTTTTAGCAGTGTTAGGTATACTAACCTTCCATAGACAAACGCATGAGACAAGTGAGGGAAAACTCCTAAAAATCAAAAGATAGGGCTTGGTACCTAAAGCCAAGGTTCTCACCTCGAATTCTGGGAAGAGCCGATTCCATTGCACAACTATCGTTGCATTGGGACTCAATCCATAGTTCGAAGTGAGCGGAATTGAAAAGTGGATTACCCCATGTTTTTCCTCACGGAGATTCCATTTTCAATTCCTTCTATTGTGTTCCTAAAGAGGGCGCCTGGGGTTTTAGGCGCAATTGTGTGTATTCATTGTGTCGTGCTAAAGCAAAAGACATGCATTTTATTTAACAATCACCGCTTCAATATAAACATCCACACAATCATACATCCAAAACTCCTGCCTGCATAAAATAAAGTTAACAAGCACTTCACCCCTTATTTCTCCCGTCTACAAAAACATCTAACACATTCGTTAGCATATACATCTCACTTTCGAGAGCATCTGCATAAAATTAGGTTAGAAGAATCAATCAACTTTTTAATCGGCTCAAGTCCACTAAATGGTTAAGAACCAGTCCCCAGCGGAGTCGCCAGTCTGTCGCGACCCTCTTGAGGTTGTCGGGCTCTCGAGGGCTAATGGGCCGTCCTGTCTGGTCGGACGCGGGCCTCTCCCAAGGCCCATTACCCAAATCGCAACGGAGGTATGCGTGATCGACTTTCAGTGTGGTCTAGTGACATGTGCTAAGTGTGCATGCCATGGAGTCGCCACCAATCATTTTTTTAGGGTATGATTGGACCACCCAATCGAATAGTTGGGAGTTTCTATTCAATTCTGCGAGAACCAGAGAAATGGTTTCGGGGACTTAGTTACACCAACTGTCAGAGTTGACGCCCTTTCGGTACCTAAGTTGACTGAATTTTCTAGCCTGAGATTCATGCGGATGAGTAAGGTATGAACCCTAAATCTAGAAATTCATGTAGATAAGAGTGATTATCCTAGCAATCACAATCAGTAATAAAATGTCCAACTCAAGGAATCTAGATATGCAAATAAATCACATGGCATTCCTAGTAAGGTCCTATTTATCAATCACAGCTCAAGAATGATTTAGCTGTCCTAACCATTCTACACACGATCTAACCTAAGAAAAGCATTATGAAGCATCGAAGGAGTTCGAGAGTACTCACATGGGGTTCGCCGTGCCCTGGTTTGGTCTTGGACGAGCTATCGAGCTCATGCCGACCCGATTATATTTGGGGATCCACTCGGCGTTTTACACCATGAAATCATGTGAAACAAAAACGAAAATATTCAGCAAGGGGCATTTATTGTAGATGGTGGTCGATCTAATTGGACGTCAAGACTAAAAAAGATGTAGAAATTTACAAATTAAAATACTCGAATGACATTTTTTGCCAAATTCAACTCTATGCGTCGTGAAGAAACACATGCAATTGAACTTGAATTTTGACTATTTATGAGTTCAAAATGTAAAATAAATTAAAATAAAAATATTGACTATTTTTCTATATTTTTACGATATCGAACGCTATTTTTCTTCATTTTTCATGTATTTTTTTATTTTTGGAAAATATTAAAAATTATGAAAAATTATTTTTTATCAAAAATGGTTCCTTTAGCTTGGTCAAGGCTACCAAAGATGATTTTTTATTTTTTTTTTAAATTTTTATAGATTTTTTATGAATTTTTTAAAAATAAACTATGAAAGACTGATCAAAAATCAGGTGTCAACAGCCGCGAATTAGGATTTCAATCCTCGCGACCCGAGCCTAATCCTGACCGAGCTTAGCCTGTGAAAATACCAAAATTTCCATCCGTTCAGTTTACCGAATTTCGTTTCAGTCCCGAGCCGCCAAGTGACCGTTTTGCCCCTAGATATTTCCATAAGAGACAACCCTGAGCTCGTGGGAGCTCGTCGCCGCCCGTGGAGGCCGGGAATCGGCCGGAACCACTCCCCTGTTTTCAGCTCACGCGAGTTCCCTGTTCGGCTAGTTCTGTTCGGTCGTCGTTCCGCCGCTTCCGGCCATCGTCCGCCGCCCTTGACCGGTCCTGTAGGTTGCCTTCGACTCTTAGGTGAGATCCCCGGCCTTGGCCGGCCTCGTCCCGGCCCGTGGGGTCGGGAATCGCCGGAAATCAGCCTGGAACCCTATTTTTGACCGCCACCCGATTCTGTTTTCAGGCCACCGCCGCTCGCCGGAGCTTCGCCGTCGCTGGCCACCTATCCCGGTAACCTCGCGAGACTTCCCTGAGGCATTCCCAAGATTTTAGGTTTTTGGCCGCCGCCGCCGCCGCCGCCGTCGTCGTCGTCGTTCGTCGTCGCTGCCGGTTGGGACCGCTCAAGCTTAAATTGATTGTGAGTTGACCTTAAACCTTGGTTAGGGCGTTAATTGCGCTTAGAATTAGCTGGTTATGAAATTTAGGTACACAATCGGGGCCGGTTTAAATAGAAATTGAGATTTGGTTAAATGGCCGATCGATTAGGTTAGCCAGATTGATTGAATTGTCTATGGCTAATTGTTGCTAGTTGATTGATTGATTGGGCAATGGATTGCCGTTGTGTGATCGCGAGTGAGCGATAGGCCAGAGACGAGCGAGCGATCAATGTGCTAAATTGAATCGATTAATAAATAACATGACATGAATTGAGTTGGATATTATTTGATTGAGTTTGATTACTCGGGATTAAGTTATGGCTTCGTTGATTGAATCGCTTCACTAAAATGCCTGATTGGGTGTAGTGAATGTTCTTTCACTGTCAATTGTTGATTGAGGGTTAATCATCCTGTGTGTGGTTGCTATGACTAGTGGATAGTCGGCATGTGCATATGACTGAGTGTGAAGTCAAATGACATATTTTAGCACGAAAATGGCCTTTGGCCGAGACTTTTACACGCCTGTGTGAGCATCCGGCCTTAACCAAAGATAATGAAAAGGGTTGATTGCTAGATGTATTATGTATGGTCATACGAGGGAAAAACAATGAGGTTCCTGGCAAGGTCGTGTTATATGATTTGTACGGAACTATACGACTTGCCAGAAGCATGATAATTCATGCCTCGTGCCAGACGTACGATTTAAGGGATTATCGGATGCCGGTCGCAACTGGTGTTGGACCGACGCCCCATTTAGGGATGCCTACTTGCTGGTGCCGTGATGGGTACATTGGATACACCGCTTGTAGTAGCCGTTGCCGAGAGTAAAGGAACGTAGACTGGTGCTGCCGGTGAGACGCTGGATCGCATTGAGGTGTTGGATCGCGTTATTGGGAGAGTCGTATCACGCCCTCTTTCGCGTAGATCCTCTCTGGTGCCGTAGGCACGATCACTGTTAATAAAAAGGATTGAATACAATATAACTTTGTGCATGGGTTAGTATGAGCGCATCCCGACTACGAAATTTGGAATGGGACAAATGGAGTAGGAAGACGGACGTTCATACTCTCTTGTGTTCGAGTTATTATTGTATTGTGTGCATTGTCATGGTGAATGTCATGTGCATACTGGTGGACGTAATGCTGTGATTGAGTGATTGATTGGTTTGACTGTTGAGTCGAGTCAAGCATTGCATTATGTGTGGCTGAGGTTGGTAAGTATGCATGTGGATGGTTGTTATAGTGTTGTTTGTGAATGGCTGTAATACGTGCCTGTGTGGTCTTTGAGTTTCCGTTAGGATGCCCTGGGTTAATCAGTTTCCTAACCGAGCTTAGGCTTGATTCACTGAGATTTATTCTCACCCCGTCGTGGGATAACATTTTCAGGTCCCAAGTGACGAAGCCTCGCGGACGCCAAGGATTGGCTTTTAGATTAGTTCTTCTGAAGTAGTTGGGAGTTGACTTTACCCGGCAGAGTGACTGATTAAGGTCTTGTCTAGTCGCCCCGAAGTATGGGGTTATGCTAGAATGTCTGTCGTTAATATAATTGTTTAACTTGTTTTTGGTGAATAAGTTGTGGTGTTTGATTCCTGCTAATCTATTCCATGACTTTTTGATGTCAGGGAGTTTTAAAGTTTCCGCTTGCGTAAATAAATGATAGGTCGATAGTGTGCCTGGAACGCTATCTCTATGACCTCGTGGCGATTTGGCAAGGGATGTCGCGGGCTCGAGAGTCGAGGCGTGACAATCTTGCCTTTTTTTTCATTTTAAAATTACTTTTTTATTTTTTAATCTAATTTAATGAAGATTTTGGTTTTAAAAAGTCAAGATTTAGGTGAACACAACGTGGTTTAAGTCTTATATTCAACGTTTTAGTAAGATAATGCCTCGTAGGAGAGAGAAAATATCGAAGAAAACGAGAATTTGTAATGGTAGATTGTATATGGGTCGTTCGATGAATTCTCCAACTTGGAATTGACATAGTCGGGTGTCGAATTCCGTGACCTATTCTTCAAGTCAACCTGTTTTCAGTTATGTAACGAGCATAGTGATAACGTAGTGGTGACGCTAAATCGAGAACTTAATTGTAATAGGCAATTCAAATACACACTCATACGAAGAAGATATGGTATGGTACACACAAAAAATCTCACTCACTATTGCAAAATATTTTTCTCTCACCACACAAAATACTTAGAAGACACTAGCTCATACAAAGACAGATCCACAACTCTTTTTACTTTTTGTCACCTCCCCAAAGGAGAAACCTCTCTTTTCTCTCTATTCTGAAAACTCACATTTTTGCTCGCGGCTTACTTCTAAACTTCATATAAAACGCATATTTACACAACAGTGGTGAGCAGACGTGCCTACAAAAGCTGCAATACGAGGAAAATATTGCAGCCGAATAAATTGAAGTCAAGAACTATGCTTCACGAGTGACTGAGATCTCTGAGAAACAACAACACTTCTTCGATTCGCCTCACGAAGGAATTTAATGCTTGTCCCCCAAGCCAGAAAGAGGTTTACTATTGAGAGCAAGAGAAAGAACGGAAGAAAAGAAAACCCTTTTAAGGGCAATGGTTAGATTGGTATCACATCTGTAAGAAAGACGAAATCTGAAAGGAAAAAGAATATATTGAGAATCAAGCTTCCTTCCGCTTTGTTCATCTCCAGTTTTGTCCTTTCTCTTCTGTCTCCTTTGTGACAGTGATTCGATGGCGTTGACAATTCAACAACCAAAATCAATCCGCACCAACAATCTCCAGTCAAATACTCCTTCAATGTTTACTCCGTTTATTTGAAAGAAGACTTGTGGACAGATGAGCTGATATATCAGTGTGAGTCACCACCATTAAACGAAAGTTCTGTTTCCGTGGAGCATCAAGAATATGGAGGAGAAGAAGACGACGATTGGCGTCCAGGGTCTGTTAGCGGTGGAACTGGTCAGTTATCTGAGCTCTCTTGCCGTTTCCACGGAAGAAGCTAAGCAGAAGCAGTTGCGGTTCAGGGAAAACAGGAAATTCAAGATCGTGCAGGTGGCGGACATGCACTACGGCGATGGCAAGACCACACCTTGCAGGGACCTTTTTCCCTCTCAGCTGGCGGGTTGCTCCGACCTCAACACCACCGCCTTCATCCAACGGATGATCCTGGCTGAGAAGCCTGACCTCATTGTTTTCACGGGTTAATCCTCTTCTTCTATTCTCAAACAAACTCTACATGACGGTCAATAGAGGGGGTAGAGGTAGTACAGGTGGGCATGGTTCCAGGGTAGAATAGAGAATAGTAGAAACGAACATGTGGAAATAGAGTAGGTTCCAGATTCCAATATATGTGAGGTAGGTTTCAGGTTTCAAAAATCGAGAAACGTAGAAACTAAAACTTGAACCAAGTCTTTTTGTGTTTTTCTTGCTCCATGGTTTCGCGCGATTGTTGACACCTGATTTTTGATCAGTCTTTCATAGTTTATTTTTTAAAAATTCATAAAAAAATCTATAAAAAGTTAAAAAAAAATTAAAAAATCATCTTTGGTAGCCTTGACCAAGCTAAAGGAACCATTTTTGATAAAAAAATAATTTTTCATATTTTTAAATATTTTTTAATATTTTTCAAAAATAGAAAAATACATGAAAAATGAAGAAAAATAGCGTTCGCTGTCGTAAAAATATAGAAAAATAGTCAATATTTTTATTTTAATTTCTTTTACATTTTGAACTCATAAATAGTCAAAATTCAAGTTCAATTGCATGTGTTTCTTCACGACGCATAGAGTTGAATTTAGCAAAAAAAATGTCATTCGAGTATTTTAATTTGTAAATTTCTACATCTTTTTTAGTCTTGACGTCCAATTAGATCGACCACCATCTACAATAAATGCCCCTTGCTGAATATTTTCGTTTTTGTTTCACATGATTTCATGGTGTAAAACGCCGAGTGGATCCCCAAATATAATCGGGTCGGCATGAGCTCGATACCTCGTCCAAGACCAAACCAGGGCACGGCGAACCCCATGTGAGTACTCTCGAACTCCTTCGATGCTTCCTAATGCTTTTCTTAGGTTAGATCGTGTGTAGAATGGCTAGGACAGCTAAATCATTCTTGAGCTGTGATTGATAAATAGGACCTTACTAGGAATGCCATGTGATTTATTTGCATATCTAGATTCCTTGAGTTGGGCATTTTATTACTGATTGTGATTGCTAGGATAATCACTCCTATCTACATGAATTTCTAGATTTAGGGTTCATACCTTACTCATCCGCATGAATCTCAGGCTAGAAAATTCAGTGAACTTAGGTACCGAAAGGGCGTCAACTCTGACAGTTGGTGTAACTAAGTCCCCGAAACCATTTCTCTGGTTCTCGCAGAATTGAATAGAAACTCCCAACTATTCGATTGGGTGGTCCAATCATACCCTAAAAAAATGATTGGTGGCGACTCCATGGCATGCACACTTAGCACATGTCACTAGACCACACTGAAAGTCGATCACGCATACCTCCGTTGCGATTTGGGTAATGGGCCTTGGGAGAGGCCCGCGTCCGACCAGACAGGACGGCCCATTAGCCCTCGAGAGCTCGACAACCTCAAGAGGGTCGCGACAGACTGGCCACTCTGCTGGGGACTGGTTCTTAACCATTTAGTGGACTTGAGCCGATTAAAAAGTTGATTGATTCTTCTAACCTAATTTTATGCAGATGCTCTCGAAAGTGAGGTGTATATGCTAACGAATGTGTTAGATGTTTTTGTAGACGGGAGAAATAAGGGGTGAAGTGCTTGTTAACTTTGTTTTATGCAGGCAGGAGTTTTGGATGTATGATTGTGTGGATGTTTATATTGAAGTGGTAATTGTTAAATAAAATGCATGTCTATTGCTTTAGCACGACACAATGAATACACACAATTGCGCCTAAAACCCCAGGCGCCCTCTTTAGGAACACAATAGAAGGAATTGAAAATGGAATCCTCGTGAGGAAAAACATGGGGTAATCCACTTTTCAATTCCGCTCACTTCGAACTATGGATTGAGTCCCAATGCTACGATAGTTGTGCAATGGAATCGGCTCTTCCCAGAATTCGAGGTGAGAACCTTGGCTTTAGGTACCAAGCCCTATCTTTTGATTTTTAGGAGTTTTCCCTCACTTGTCTCATGCGTTTGTCTATGGAAGGTTAGTATACCTAACACTGCTAAAAATACAGAGAAGCTTGATTTTCTCTTAAGTTTGGTTGGTAAGACTTTTCTATCCCTCGAACTTGTTACAGCTCTTAATCATTATATTCATTGCATAATTCCGGTGATTGGATTAAATGCCATTTTGAGGATAGATAGGTGTGTTTTCCTCCCAATGTTCTTGATGGAAGATGAAGATGGTGTCATCCCATTACGAGCGCCAAGTGGACAAGAAGAGCCTGCTATGGACATCATTGAGGTATCATCTAATGAAGATGACGATTTGGAATAGGTGATCCTGAAGTCACGTCTCAAAGATCGAAACTGGGGCATCTCTAAGTATTAAGATCACATTCCTTTGTTTTAATTTTCATTTCTAGCCTTCTTGTATAGGATTTATTTTGCTGAGATCCTCTCTATCTGATCCCTTAGATTGATTGTATTAGGGATCTATTTGTGTTTATATACATTCAGATTGAAATTTGTTGTATTTCTATTGACTTGTCATTGGAATGTGATAGTGGCATTTCTTCTAATCACTCGAATACTCCAAAATCAATTTTATAATTCCTTTGGATGAAATTGAAATTGGAAGTCTTATACAACCTTTTGGCCGTATAGGGCAATACAATCCCAATTTCGCCAGAAGGAACTATAAACTTGAATTGGTTCATGCATGTTTTGCATCATTGGTAATCCACAATAATTGATCAAGAGTATTCGTGTTTTTCAAATTTAATGAAAAGATAGATATCCAAATTACTCTCGTTCTTAGCAAACGGCTTTAATTTGGATACCGTATCTTCAATGAATTTAAAACACATCGTAATTGTGTACTTTTGAACATTCCATTGATTTTCTTGGAATTGATCAAAGGCGATTATCGTGAATTACATTCCTTTCAATGATATGCTTTCCTTTGAGGAATATTGATAAAAGCTTTTGCACAAGGCCAAAACCCTTGTAAAAGCTCTTATCCCTATTAATCACAAGTAAGCATAAAATTGAAAGGATTTATGCTTTATTTTTCAAATTCTTTCTTCTGATTCTGCCTTTTCATTTGAAACAGGTTAAAAACAAGTAGAGAAGAGAAGTCTTTTTGTGGATAATCGCGGTGGGAGGTTCCTTTATCCGATCATAAGCAAGATTAAAAAATCAAGATGTACACGCTCGAATCATCAATGTCAAAGCGCAGCTTGCCTAGGTTGAGAGTGGTCAGGTGTTCGAGAAAGTCAGCCATACAGAAGTTGAGACACACACATTAGAGCTTTCATTCATTTCGCTCAATCGAGGGACCTTAAAAGCAGATCATACAAATCATCGGGGTGGAAACATAAAACCGCAATGAGCCCTAATTAGCATCACAAAGGAACCAAGTTGGCCCTCCATATTATTGATGCTTTGCTTATACTCACCACCTCGAGACTCGAGATCTGCAAGCTTAAGAAGAAGGCGTTTACATTCCCCTTTAAGCTCGGCAACCTTGGTCCCGTGATCTTCGGCGGCTATTTCCAGATCCCGAACTAGTCCTCTCCCATGGGCTATATCCGCGGTAATGCTGTCAAGCCTTTCTTCCTGCCACTCACATTGAAACTTCAACACGACATTACGACGGTCGTGCTCATAGGTGGTCAGGGATAAGGCCAAGCGCTCCACCAAATTTCCCCTCTCGCGAAGCAACATTGAGACTCGCTTGTTGGCGAACTCAACAACCTTTCTGTGACTATCGGCCACAAGGTTGGCCAACACCAAGCAGTTGGACCGATCCTCATAGCGAGCTCGCAAAATGTGAGCCACGGTAGCTTTTCGATGAGCGACACGGTAAGTCTCTAAAAAGTTTATAAAGAGGGTTGGGAAGATTCTATATTCCCTCTCTAAATTAGTGCCCTCGATGGAGGTGGTGTCTATTTCCACGAGCAAAATGCGGATTTCATCTTCAGTTTCTGGGTGATCGGCTATATGAGCATAGCCTCGACCGAGGAGGTTATAGAGTTTTTCCCACTGGGCCAAAATTTCGGCCGAGAAAGCGCGAATAGGAGAAGAGGTCATTTTCGTTGGAGTGAGGGAGAAGAAGATGAGTGTGGTAGAGTGATTAAAATAAGAAAAGGCAATTATGTAAGAGTGTTAATCTTCTCTGCATTAACTCTTCCTTTTATAGCAACTCGAGAATGAAGAAAGGCACAACAATAATGCTCGTGGAGCCAAGTTAATTGGGTAAAGCAGTGGTGGCTCTTTCGGTGAACCATCAGATCTGTCCCAGTCCGCGATTTCAGGCTTGATAAACCTAAAAAAGTTGTAAAAAGATATGTCGGTGTCACCATATTAAAATTGAGCGGGAGTTAAGCGCAACTATCGAAAAAAGTTGCGAAAGGATTTGGCGGTCCCATCATATTAAAAAACTGAGCAGGAGGCGAGCGTAGTTCCACCTTTTTGAAAATAAGTGGGAGACAGACATGGATATCGAGAAAAGGAAATCGATTTGGTGTCCCTCCACGTTGAAAAGAAGAAAGAAGACGACAAAGCGGGAAATACGAAATCTGGGGAGCAACGCTTGCCTGATGATCTTCATCCATGTTTAAAGAACGTTTCATGGGCATACAGAACCACTCAAAAGAAAATTTAGAGAGAGTGAGCATACATGAGAGAGTAGAGAACCCTGAGTGAGCAAAAATTGATCGAACATTTTTCGATCCAACATGTTTGAGGGTTACCATCAGTTGCTAGAGGCGACTGATCCAAAAATCTCAGAAAATGAACTACTGAGAGATCTCGAAGATTCCAGGATGGTGTCTGGTACCAGAACCACAGAACCCAACCCTTTCGGCAACGAAGTTCAGGATCTCAGCAGCGACGACAACAGCAGCAGCGATGGTCAATCCCGGAAAAGGAAACGTCGCCAGTGCCACACTCAGAATGAAATCCAAGAGCTTGAAGCTTTCTTTAGTGAATGCCCTCTCCCGAACATGAAACAAAGAAATGAATTGGGCCAGAAGCTAGGGATGAAACCTTTGAGGGTCAAGTTTTGGTTTCAAAATAAGCGAGCCAAATTGAGGGCTCAACACAAACGTCAAGAACTTGCGATTCTAAAGGAGGAAAACGAAAAGCTTCGAGCGGAGAACATGAGGTATAAGAAAGCTCCCAGCACTATCGCTTGCCTTAATTGCGGTGGCCCTATCACTCTCGGCGAAATGTTCCTTGATAAGCCTTATATGAGGATTGAAAATGCTCATTCACCACCCCACTCCCTCGAACCATCTTCGATACAATCGGATTTTGTTGGAGATATGCATGAACAAATCAATTCTACGAAGTCAATATCGATGCCTTCTAAAGGATGTGATATGCGTCACCATGATTGGAGTTTCCTTAACGATGAGCTTACTATCACGACCGACCAATCCAAAGCTGATGAATTCCCTCCACAACAATTTTCGGCTCGATCAAATTCTACTGAAAATAGGCCAGAGAGCAATAGCCAAGTTGTCAACACTGTTCCGGGTCGCAAGAAGACGAGGGTCAATTGGTCCCCCGAGCTTCATCTCAAGTTCCTTAGTGCGGTTCAGCAACTAGGGATCAACTCAGCATATCCAACGCGTATACTTGAGATCATGAACATACCAGGACTCACTAAAGATGGAGTCGCGAGTCACCTCAAGAGCTACAGAAGGGCGCTAAGACAGCGCCACACAGCACTGAACCTGAAAGAACTCAACTTGTGCCTAAACACTAGGCATGGCTATAACTACAATGCCCCTGAAGTAAGAAATACCCTGCCGAATCTAGGCACCGACCAAGCTGGTAGCAGCACCATCGACTACTTGGGCGCTAATCAGAATATTCCCCCGAATCATCTCAGCACCCCTCAAGAGTATATGCCACAAGTGCAGCAGGTACGAACTCCTTGGTTTGAGCGGCAACTTTTCGCTAGTGCTCTTCCTATCCCCGATCAACATATTGCGCCTAGTGTTCAAAGATCTGCCCGGCTTGGGCATATGATTTCGGAAGATCAAGCGGGCGGATGCTTTGAGGATTTTTGTTTCTCCCATTCCCAAATGGAAGGTGCTTTTGATAGTGAACCGATCAATCATCCTCTTATAATCTCGAGCAACGACGAAGGTTCTAGCTCGAAGAATCAGATCGCTCACAACAGAAACAGGAATCCTTCAACGCCAAGCGATGATGGTCAACCCGAATATCAGTTGCTCGAAGAATCAAAAGATTTCCTTGATGAGGAGCTCCATATCTGGATCGATCAGTTTAAAACTGATGGACTTATGAAGTTATGATCCAAAATGACGATTATATGTCTGATTCATGGTGTAGCTGGCTGATCACCGAGAATCCTCAAGGGAACTAGGCACATGTGAATGGATGTATCATTAATCTTTCTGTCATAAAGTCTTCCATGCAAGATAATCTTCCTTAATGCCTAGAGTTAATCTGGGGCAGCGATCAGTACTACCTGCGAGCATCATCATGCTTGAGTACGACAATCCCTTGTTAGATTAGAGTCGAGGCGAATCAATTGAACGCCACGAAGAAAAACATTTAAAGGCTTCACATAGGAAAATGCGAGCAAAAGCCCGAGCGAGCTCAAAGACGGTTAGCTCTGTATCGTTCTAAGGGACCTTTAGTCGTTATGAACTCTAAATTGAGCTTGTTTCATTCTCGATGGGGGTCGCTAACTGCTTCAAGAATTTTATAACAAAAAACGAACCAGTTAGGGACGCCAATAGTGCTGTGTCCTGGTAGTCAGTGAACTGGAAGTGGTACGAAACGTCAGGAGTTCGATCTCAGGATTGAAAAATCATTTTATCAGTTTGTCTATCACCCGATGAAGTTCAAAGAGATTCGACGCAGATGACTATAGAACTTGGGGCAATTCGAAAATCATCGATTCATTTTCATCAAGCGGCGAAGTTGGTATTGTAAAATGTGAAGCACGCAAATGACAAATCCGAAGCAGAAGGAGATGAATCATGATTCGCTTATCCAAGGTCGGGATTTCAACCTTCGACTAAAGCCAAATCTAGGATGAGTTTTTGATCTTGCCCACTCGACAAAACCCATCTCCACTGAAAATGGGGGCAAACCATTCCTACATCTGGAAAGCATGTCGAAGCCGAAGACATCAAATTCATCGTTTGATCCGTGGGGCAAGTCCCCGAAGCGATAGTTATCATCCGCAGAGCGTAATGGAATCCATCCTTTCAATGTAAAACACATTTGGCCGCGGAGCCACCCATTTGGTAAAAAGAACGTATCGTTCCTAAATGATTTTCAATCAGATGCGGGGATAATGTTCTCTCATTTTCCTCTCAGGTGATGAACAGAGATGAGGCACCCAAGAAGCCATGCATCCAAATAACAAAACAGTGCATGAAACACGCCCAAAAAGATGAATGAATCTCCTCCGACGTAAATCCTCGAGGTGGATTCGTTGCCCAACCAGACGAAGAAATCATGGCCACAAGCTTGAGGGCCGGCTTCTACAATCCGCACATTGGCATGCAGAATGGAATTCAAATCAAGAGTAAAGTAGTATCGTCCCAATTTGTTTTGAATTTGGAAACCCAAAATAATGCTTAATATTTATCCTTGGCAGGAGCTCGCCATCAGGGCAGACATGTAAGTTTCATTTTTCTCCAAAAACCAAGAAGTCGAAAGAACTTTAGAACACCCAACAATCTTGTGTTACTATGTGAAGTGCAGATTTTCACAACCCTTGTACACTCGTTGGAGCATATGACCAAGGGTAAGATGTATCGTTCCAATTTTTGTAAAGTTTTAGAATATACAATGACATATCCCTTTTATATCTCCAGGATCTCCAGCCTCGATGGGCAGGTAAGTATCCCTTTTCCCAATTCATTGGAGATTAAAAACTTTCAGAATTAATTCGATTCTCACATCTAAAAAGACATAGAATTCTTACTTCATTGACATTCATGTTTTAAAACATGAGATTGTCTGAACATGAATTACACATGTATGGTGCATCATAAAATCCCTTTGAAGGATAAATCTTGATGAAATGAAATGAATTTTTCCAACAATAGTCGTTTGAACTGTTCAAAAGGGTATTTTCTCATAAGAGAAGCGAGCCTAATCCAAACACGTCCCATACACACTTGAGAGATGAGGAGATTGGAAATGATAGCGAAACCTTAACCTATGGATATAAGGGTCATTCGCAACGATTACATGGATCGAGATGACAGAGGCATTTATTTCTTCATTCCAAACACTACAGATGCCCATTGAGAACCCCATTGAACGGCGATTTTCATTCTCAACCCTGTCAAGAACCACCCCACATTGGGGCAAATGAAGGTTAGTCCAACAGTATCAGAAAGTAAACGGTTAGAAATTTTCTTGCTCGGACTAACATAAATCTTTGTGTGTTGTTTATATGATAATCCAAGTGTCATAGGATGACGAGAATAATTCATTTCTCTATCCTAAACACTGTTATCCTTTGCACAACCAAGTTGAGCCAGCAAATTCATTTCATCAACCTATTGGTGATCATTGCATATTCCAAAGTAAAGGCAACATCACTCTAGGAATGGAAGCGTGCCAAAGTTTAAGTTGCATATCTAGCATGATTGCCGAAAATCCTAGCTCCAAAAGAAAAGAAAAACACGGGATTAAAAAAAGGGGGAAAAGAAAAATCCCTAGACATCAAGAAAAAGCAAAGTGCCTGGTAAAAAGCAAGGCTGATGTCTATTCAAAATATCCCCAGTAAAGTCTAGAGAGACGATGAAAAGACCCTGCAAAGGAGTTAGATCAAGATGACTACTCTCCAAATGATGTCGTGCTCAAATTGCAAACACACAAACAGACGGTCTCTTAATGTAACAAGAGACGCTTTTAAACATCCTTGTGCGCTCTAAAAGAGGAGTGTACACTTCAAGAAATGGAGATGTTCTTCGAAGGACATGTGGCAAATTTGCAATGATCACCAATGTCAAACCCTTCACAATTTCTGGGCAAAAAATAAGCCTTTTTCGGTCCCCAATCCTTCCAATGTTACAACCCTGAAGTAGTCTTATCTGACTAAGACACTTGGGTTAATGTATAACTTAGCTCAAAGAAGTACGAGCAAGACTATTTCTTTCTCATTTTGCGGGGTTCTTGACTTGTAAACCCGGAGCAGATAGTGAAAAATTTCGTTCAACGGCCTTGACTCAAAAGTGAGTCCCCCTTGGAAACCGATATCCAAGCCTAACACTACGGTCCCGTGAAAGACCTCCTGATCGGTCGAAATGTATGCGTTGCGAATGATCCTGAAACCCAGGCACAGGTCGGTAGGAAATTGAGCACTTTCCCTATTAAAGATCATTATCACAGAGCAGTGAGGAGCCTTCTTGGGTGAGAAATACTCCAATGGATGTTTTGAGCAAACTCTTTTTGAAATTTTCAAATTGTTTGATCTAGAGTTTCCGTGCAAGGAATTTATGATCACATCTGTATATGGCAGGAATGTTTTGGATAACTTCCAACAATCAAAATGCACATTTCATGACTAAAACTTAAGTCGTAGAATTTTTTCAGTTAGACAATTATTGTCTTCCCAAAGATTACTAATATCTTCTTGGCGAGGAAAATTTTTTCAGGTCTAAGCTTTCTGCAGGACTTTTGGCCACCCCAAAGACTGGGTGCGTCATCCTTAGGTGAAGCCTTTTAGTAGGCAAATCTTTTCTAAGACCGATCCACAGAATGATCGAGTCTCCGACTAGCCCTGAAGAGCGGGTACGTCATCCTTTGATTCATATCAATTTGGAATCTCATAAATGGTAGAAACCGCCTGAAGGGTCAACTCAATGGTAGAAACCGCCTGAAGGGTCAATCAATGGTAGAAACCGCCTGAAGGGTCAACACAATGGTAGAAACCGCCTGAAGGGTCAATGTATGGTAGAAACCGCCTGAAGGGTCAACCAATGGTAGAAACCGCCTGAAAGGTCAAAACAATGGTAGAAACCGCCTGAAGGGTCAATCAATGGTAGAAACCGCCTGAAGGGTCAACTCAATGGTAGAAACCGCATGAAGGGTCAATGAATGGTAGAAACCGCCTGAAGGGTCAATGGACTGGTAGAGACCGCCTGAAGGATCAACCCAATGGTCCGATCCACCATACGGATCAAAACCTTGATGAATCCCGAACGCGGGAGGAGTCGTTTTCCCTAATAAGCCTTACATTAGGCAAGCCATTTCTAGTTTAGTCCACCACACGGATCAAAACCCTTGGCAAATTCCCAAATGTGGGATGCGTCTTCCTTAGGTTCCTATCAGTTAGGAATCCCATTATGGTTTGACCTACCATACAGGTCAGAGCTTAACATCCCCAGGACACTCCGATGACAAGTCCTTAGGAATCTACTTGAACCCATCAGACACAGCAAATGCCGCAAGCATTCGGCAGGTAAGGGGCAGGGAAGTCTATCTACTCCTTAACTTTCTTACATCATATCAGGGAATTGAATGAGCACATCTCTTTTTAAGGAAAAGCACACATTGATGGGCATGAAAATTGGATGTCATGATTTCTTTTCTTTTCCCAGTCGAGTTGATCGGAACACAGGTGTCACCTTGTCTTTGAGAGAAACCTCTGACGAAATTCCTCTCAAAGAGGGGCAGCTGTTGACACCTGATTTTTGATCAGTCTTTCATAGTTTATTTTTTAAAAATTCATAAAAAATCTATAAAAAGTTAAAAAAAATTAAAAAATCATCTTTGGTAGCCTTGACCAAGCTAAAGGAACCATTTTTGATAAAAAAAAATAATAATTTTTCATATTTTTAAATATTTTTTAATATTTTCCAAAAATAGAAAAATACATGAAAAATGAAGAAAAATAGCGTTCGCTGTCGTAAAAATATAGAAAAATAGTCAATATTTTTATTTTAATTTCTTTTGCATTTTGAACTCATAAATAGTCAAAATTCAAGTTCAATTGCATGTGTTTCTTCACGACGCATAGAGTTGAATTTAGCAAAAAAAATGTCATTCGAGTATTTTAATTTGTAAATTTCTACATCTTTTTTAGTCTTGACGTCCAATTAGATCGACCACCATCTACAATAAATGTCCCTTGCTGAATATTTTCGTTTTTGTTTCACATGATTTCATGGTGTAAAACGCCGAGTGGATCCCCAAATATAATCGGGTCGGCATGAGCTCGATACCTCGTCCAAGACCAAACCAGGGCACGGCGAACCCCATGTGAGTACTCTCGAACTCCTTCGATGCTTCCTAATGCTTTTCTTAGGTTAGATCGTGTGTAGAATGGCTAGGACAGCTAAATCATTCTTGAGCTGTGATTGATAGATAGGACCTTACTAGGAATGCCATGTGATTTATTTGCATATCTAGATTCCTTGAGTTGGGCATTTTATTACTGATTGTGATTGCTAGGATAATCACTCCTATCTACATGAATTTCTAGATTTAGGGTTCATACCTTACTCATCCGCATGAATCTCAGGCTAGAAAATTCAGTGAACTTAGGTACCGAAAGGGCATCAACTCTGACAGTTGGTGTAACTAAGTCCCTGAAACCATTTCTCTGGTTCTCGCAGAATTGAATAGAAACTCCCAACTATTCGATTGGGTGGTCCAATCATACCCTAAAAAAATGATTGGTGGCGACTCCATGGCATGCACACTTAGCACATGTCACTAGACCACACTGAAAGTCGATCACGCATACCTCCGTTGCGATTTGGGTAATGGGCCTTGGGAGAGGCCCGCGTCCGACCAGACAGGACGGCCCATTAACCCTCGAGAGCCCGACAACCTCAAGAGGGTCGCGACAGCGATCCTATGGTATTCCATGGCGTCTAATTATGAATGTGAAATGTGAAACCATTAGTCTGAACTTCCATTTCCAACGATATCTATGGGCGTGACTTTTATTTTGTTAACATTTCATATTTTTCGTGTGTCTAAATATGAATTATGGTTAGTAAACTGTAGCAGCAAATGGTGATCATTAGTGATAATAATTACTATAATCATTTAATTAAGAATACGTGTGGAACGAGTAGACCTTGGAACCTAGAACTTGTGGTAGGGTATGTTCCTCATTCAATAGTACGTAGGGTAGATTTTAAGTTTCAAAATATGGGGAATTGATTCTCAGGGGTAAGTTTCAAGTTTCAGGTGCGGAAGGATCTTGGAACCGCACACACTTAAGAAATAAGACATTTTGCAAGTAAAACTGAGCCTTATTGCCACTCTTGATGAATGCGCCCAAAGCTAACTTTTTCATGCTTTTACAATCTGATGAAGGGGACAATACCTGCTCTGGTGCAACTGATGCTGCAACATCATTAGAATATGCGTTTTCCCCTGCCATTTCGGCAGGCATACCATGGGCTGCCGTATTGGGAAACCACGACCAAGAGTCCACCCTTTCACGAGAAGGGCTCATGAAACATACAATTACCCTCGATCACACTGTGTCTCAGGTTAATCCTACTCATGTTGATGCGATTGATGGTTTTGGGAATTACAACGTGGAGATCCACGGAGTTGAAGGCGCTGGTTTTGAAAACAAATCGGTCCTCAATCTTTACTTCCTCGACAGCGGAGATTATTCGAAAGTTCCCGCAATTTCTGGTTACGGTTGGATCAAAACCTCTCAGCAACTTTGGTTTCAACGCACGTCTATGATGCTTCAGATATGAATGCTCGGCAGTTCCTTTCTTTTTGGATATCTTAGGAAGGTACTCATGTCTGTCACGAAAAAAAAAAAAGAATATTCGTCGGGAATTGCATTGACTTCAATGTTCCCAGTGTAAGAGATAAAGGTAAAATTCGTTTCTTCGGGTATTAATGATGCCAATTCCTTTCCGCGAAACAAAGGAAGCCTAAGATTCGTCAGCCTCATCCCAACCTGATGACAATGATAACGTGATTAACTTGTTCATTTTGGGTGTTTCTGTTGCAGAGAGCTTACATGAGTGAGCCAGAGGCTCAGGAAGCACCTGCACCCGGGCTCGTTTACTTCCATATACCACTGCCCGAGTACGCAAGTGTCGACTCATCAAATTATACTGGTGTAAATCAAGATGGCATAAGCTCTCCTTCTGTAAACTCGGGCTTCTTTACAACTATGGTAGAAGCTTGTGATGTTAAAGCTGTTTTCACGGACCACGATCACCTTAACGACTTCTGTGGCAAATATACTGGTATACAGCTTTGTTATGGTGGGGGTTTTGGATACCATGCCTATGGGAAGGCTGGATGGCCAAGGAGGGCAAGGGTGGTCCTAGCAACATTAGAGAAAACAGACGCGGGAAGCTGGGGTCCTTTGATGTCGATCAAAACATGGAAGCGCCTTGATGATCAAAGCCTTACTACCATTGATGTTCAAGTACTTTGGAGCAACAGCACTACAGGCAAGAATTCATTACAAAATCTCAGTCAAAATACAGCATTCTTCCAGTATTAACTTGTTTAAAGTACGTGCATACGATCGATATGCTAGACTAATGGCCCATATGATGGGAAGAAAAGCAAGCAGTGAGCATCATAAATCTGTTTGGCCTATCCCTGCTTCTTCTCAACTGAAATTGGGCCATATGGAAGACCTATCATATCCTCACCTCTGATTATCTTGCTGCATCTCACTCCAGTCATATCAAGGAGACTTCCCAGTCCATTTTCGAGTCCAGATTGATCAATTCCTTATCCATGTGGTTATAGTTTCCAGTATCCTCTAGAACTTACTGAATAGTTTTTCAAATTTCCTGTTTTAAAACTTCTTTGAACAATTTTGTCTGTTTTTATCCTCAGTTTTGGGAAAGTAAATTCTTTCTCAAATACAGACATCTCACTTGCCTGGAAGAACCCTGAATTATGAGCTGGATTGGTTGGATCATCTTCGCGGAATGAAACGAGTCCTTGGCATATTCCCATTGACATTTTGGAGAACGCAGATTGAGTATTGACCACTCCCTAGAATCTAAAAGATGCCAGACAGTTTAGTACGAGTCAAATACACTCATGAACAATATAGTTGCATCGACTACTTTGGCACTTTCATCTGCATAACTTATTTGGATTCCAGCTTGGATCCTGCTGCTGGCTTTTCTCACCCGCTGTGCCAATTTTGCAAGGTGCAGGTGGTAGTTGAAGAGAGGTATGGGAGGAGGAGATCTACTTGTGATGCTGGAATGAGACATTCTCCGTCTCTTATCAACACTCCTAGGCTTTTTGTTTACAAGTCCCATCGTTGCAGTTGGAGTGCATGTCGTATGAATGTAGGAATCATGGTCGGTACCCTCTATAGGTGGAACGGGCATGTCTGATGCTCGTTCCATGCAGAACTCTAGGATCTTATTGAAGCTATCAAGTTATTAGTAAATTACTGATTTTATTAGAATTACCTATCAACATTAATTATCAGATAGTTTTTGGTTAGTGCTGAGTAGTACTTAGTCAAGCCATTAATCGAAGTGGAGTAGATCGTTTCCGAATTATCGAATTTACTCAAAAGTTAGGCAACTTTGCTAGTTTCGAATAATACCTAAATAAATAACCGAGAAAATTTCCTAACTGCCCCGTACTAGCATCAAATACTCCAAATACCGTTATATATCACATTTTGTTTCAAGTCAAGGGAACCCCTATAGTCACCAAAAAGAGTCGATGTGAGTCCAACAACGGTACATAGTTTTCAAACTCCATGAGTCAATTCTAAGCCCAAATCAAATAAGTAGAAGTAAGCATGATTCCAAGATAGAATCAGAAACCGAAAAATCGGAGTAGTGGAAGCCGATTCGATTTCAGGTTCTTAGATATGGCAGGTAGGTTTTAAGTTCCAAAATTGGGGAACCGATTTTAACGGGCAAGTTCCAGCTATAATAAGTCTTTGTGTTTTTCTTGTTTCATGCCCTCGCATGAACCCGAGGATTTCTTGACTTCTGATGATGATTGTGATATTTGGAACTACGAGCCTAAGCTTTCATTTCCGGCGATACCCATGACTAAAACTTTTATTTTGTTAATATTTCTTATTCTTCATGTGTTTAAATATGAGCTGTGGTCGTGAATTGTACTTTGCAAATGAATGTCATTAAAAGTGATGATTCATTACAGTCGTTCGATTAAGAACATTGTAGAACCTGGGAAGATCCTACCTTGGAATTATGATAGGATAGGTTTCAATTTTTAAGGAATACATGGTAGATTTCAGGTTCCAAAAATTAGAGAACTAATTCTAACTTGTAAGTTTTAAGTTCCAAGTGAATCTTGCATTGACTATGAAACCACTCACCCTCATAGAAACGTATAATAAGGTCCCTTTGGAAGAGAGGGTCAGAGGAATACCTTTCTTTCAGATCTTTTAGATTCTGTTTGTTTCGCAAATTCTTTTTTCTCCAATTTTCCAATGTTTGGACCGCAGGTGTGTACTTATAAATAAAAAAATCCCCAACTTTAGATCCAGCATCAATTCTATCCTAAATTTTTTTCGTCTAAAAAAAGCTTCATTTTTACTCAATTTTTTTTGTCTCATAAAAGGTTACCAACTATCTGCCTCCATTAACTTTTCGTCAAAATCGCCCTTAGTGATTTTGTGTTCAGTCTTCGATTTTTTGTACTTGAGAATGTTTCACCTCTTGCAATCAAAGAGCTCGCACTTGCGATGTTTGAATAATTCGTGCTCATGAGTTTTTTAATTTCTCAATTGTGACGAGAAATTTTGGATGGATGGTTAATGGGGGCTGATTTTTAACTCAAGTAACTATAAAAATATTAAGGTAAAATTGGAACTTAACGGTAAACTCAGACAAGATCAAATTTGTGCTTTTTCATAGGACAAAGAAAAGTATAGAGAAGAATTGAGCCGTCACCTAAAGTTAAGCACTTGTTATGGTACAAAAAATAATTTAGGGTAAAACCCGGAGTGGGCCTAAATTTGAATTTTTTTAATGAGATAGAGAATAAAATTGAGACAAAAGCTTAAGTATGAGGTTTTTTTTAGGGCACGAGGCTTCAATCGAGAGCCTAATGGAGAGCTCTCTTTACATCCTTTTGGAAGTCCTAAGAGAGGTCTTTCTAGGTGGGTTTCTCGCCATGGGAGGTTTCCTTTTGATAGGCTCAAAATCTCTCAACTTCTACTGCTGCACAGACTGCCCTTCTATCCCCTGCATTATCCTGCTTTGTTCTTTTTGTCATGTGTGCCTCATCTCATCCATTTTAGCCGCAATACTTGCCCTATTATTTGGGCAAAACTTCATATATTTCAACCCCTTTACGAGACTATGTTGGGCTATCCTCGAGAGTTGTATAGAGTTCGGGAGCTCGTCATCTTTGTCATTTGAACTTTAGGGTTTGAGACATTCTGTGATACTCGTGTAAAGTAATTGTCCAAAGATGAGGATACTCATTCCTGAAATTGGAGGGTTCCCACTCTCTTAACCTTTCTATGTTTAGTTGAAGTTCAAATTGAATGGGTTTCTATGTTTTTTTTTCCCCTAGTATTCTCTACATTAAGATTCGGTACACAATCTCAACGAAGTAAAGTGTAACGAGAAAAAGAAAATCAAGACACATGATTTTTATCTTGATTTACCCTTAAATTAAGGTTACATCCAGTAGATGATTCCACTATAATTAACACATCACACCTCTCAGTTACATCACTCGCAACAACGGGTT
Organism: Rhodomyrtus psidioides; assembly: GCA_021437785.1. NCBI lineage: Eukaryota > Viridiplantae > Streptophyta > Magnoliopsida > Myrtales > Myrtaceae > Rhodomyrtus > Rhodomyrtus psidioides. The sequence continues at coordinate 3,199,191 of JAILYB010000062.1, read as the reverse complement.
TTTATTGCGAGACAACTCACATCGATCTAATTATAAGTGAAAAAGAGTATGAATAGAAGTCCAAACTACTAATGAAAAATTATGAACTCAAATTATAAAAGCTCTTTGGTTCTCAACGTGGAGGCAACCCATGTACTTTCTTGTCATTGGAGAGTATGAACCACACCCATCACTTTAAATGTTGATTTGAATGAGATGAGTTCTACCATGCAATAGATGACATCCAAAAAGATGAAACAAAAAATTATGCATTATAAAACTTTTTATTACTAAACTATGCTATATTAATTAATTGTTCTTTTTTTTTAATCAAAGCCAATGTTTTTTAGTGACATGTTCTTTATGTGTGAGAACTTTTCAAATTCTGTTTAATGGCTAATCAGAAACTCAAAGACCACGTCTCTTTTTCATTACTTAAACTTACACGAACCATAAATGAAAGGACAAAAGTGGGTGGTTGTTCATGTACTATGTAATGCAATAACTTCTCCAATCTGAAATTGCCACATAATCTTCAATCACTATTGTCGAACTTCTTGTGACCACTATTCTGTCTTGCGTAGTTGGGAGCTCCGTTTGGTTTTCACAGGGATTGTCCGCGACTGAACCCGAAGCTCTGTTTCCGTGGGAATCCAGAACATGGAGGAGAAGAAGAAGAAGAAGACAATCGGCGTCCCGGGTCTGTTGGCGGCGGCTGCGGTCCTTTGCCTGAGTTCTCTTGCCGGCGCGACAGGAGAAGCCGGGCAGAAGCAGCTGCGGTTCAGGGAGAACGGGGAATTCAAGATACTGCAAGTGGCGGACATGCACTATGCCGACGGCGAGACCACGCCCTGCGAGGACGTTTTCCCTTCTCAGATGGCGACTTGATCCGACCTCAACACCACCGCCTTCGTCCACCGGATGATCCAGGCGGAGAAGCCCGACCTCGTTGTTTTCACGGGTGACTTCCCTTCTCCCTATTCTCAAGATGCGACTATTTCTCCTGTAAAATCTGAATATGGCAGCTGCTTTTCTGGGTATCTGTGTTTCTTATCCCGGCCCTGATTATTAGAATCCACACTGAGGAAATACTTGACTGTTTGGATAATATTGTGTAATTTGTCTTTCAAAAGATCCGAAATTTTAATGGACATTCTTGTTCGGATCTTCTGTTTATCCAGCCCCTTGATTTTTCCTAATTTGGCTCTGCTTCCCTTCGCATCAATAGGTGAGGGGTTTGTAAGGTACCCGAAGCTAACTGTTTCATGCTTTTACAATGTGATGAAGGGGATAATATATTTGGCTTTGATGCGACTGATGCTGCAAAATCTTTGGAATATGCATTTTCCCCTGCCATGTCCTCAAGCATACCATGGGCCGCCGTATTGGGAAACCACGACCAAGAGTCCACCTTGTCAAGAGAAGGGGTAATGAAACACATAGTTAGCCTCAAGCACACTTTGTCTCAGGTCAATCCCACCGGGGTTGATGTTATTGATGGTTTTGGGAATTACAACTTGGAGGTGCATGGAGTTGAAGGCTCCGGTTTTGAAAACAAATCAGTCCTCAATCTCTATTTCCTCGATAGTGGAGATTATTCAACAGTGCCCTCAATCCCTGGTTATAATTGGATCAAACCCTCTCAGCAATTTTGGTTTCAACGCACGTCTATGAAGCTTCAGGTATGAATGGTGCCAGTTCCTTTCTTTTGTCTTTTACTCTCTTTCTCCTTATAGACAATAGAGCGAACACCGATTCCAAATGGATAGCTATCAAGTGTAGCCTCGCAGAAGGAAAAAATACGAGCATTGATGTTCTTTATGGATATGTAAAGAAGTTACTTATGTCTGTCGTGAAACAAAAGAATATTGGTTAGGAATTGGATTTACTTTAATTATTCCTGGGGTAGGAAATAAAGAGAAAATTATTTTCTTCCTTAAATAAGAGGAGCAAAGTTACTTAGTCAATTTATTACCTTGGTTTTTAGACAGAAAATGCATACTCAAAATGAGAAATTAACCTTTCTCGCTGTAACTGACCAACTGTTGCTACATTGCCATGGTTCCATGCACTACATGGTTTATGGAAGCATTGGTCACGCATATTGTGAAGGATCATGTCAAAAAATCTCTTACTTGGAATCACTTAGTTTTTAAGTTTTTATGTTCATTTGGCATTTCTTCATGAATAATCTTACTGATTGCTGGATGAATTTTAGAAATGTTCCATCCCTTTCTTCCATATATATGCTCCTGATGAATGTAAACCCGAGCCTTTGCTCAAGAAAGAGCATTCAGTTTGCTTCCAGCGAAGCACTTTTTGTGCTTCGAAACAGTTAGTCAATTACCAAGCCATCTCAATCAGGTTGTTGTGCTACTAAATTGGTTTTATTGGCAAGGAGCCATCAATGATTAGTCTTGGGGGAATTTATCATAGAAAAGAAACAGACTAAGATTCCTCTGCCTTATCCAGCTTGATGACAGCAATTACGCGATTGACTAGTTCGTTTTTGGTGTTTCTGTTTCAGGGAGCATATATGAGCAAGCCAGAGGCCCAGAAAGCACCTGCACCAGGGCTTGTTTACTTCCATATCCCATTGCCCGAGTTTGCAAGTTTTGATTCATCAAATTTTACTGGTGTAAAACAAGAAGGCATTAGCTCTGCTTCTGTAAACTCGGGCTTCTTTGCAACTATGGCCGAAGCAGGTGATGTTAAAGCTGTTTTCACGGGCCATGATCACCTTAACGACTTCTGTGGCGAATTAACTGGTATTGAGCTTTGCTATGCTGGGGGTTTTGGATACCATGCCTATGGGAAGGCTGGATGGGCAAGGAGGGCAAGGGTGGTCGTGGCAACATTAGAGAAAACAGAAAAGGCTAGTTGGGGTCCTGTGAAGTCGATTAAAACATGGAAGCGCCTTGATGATCAATACCTTACTGCAATTGATGGTCAAGTACTTTGGAGCAAGAGCACCAAAGGTATTCCTCACAAAATCTCAGTCAATATGCAGCATACTTCAAGTCTTTGCATGTCATTGCACAAATAGTCTAGAGGTTCTCACTTGTTTAGAGTATGCACATAAGCTGGATGTGCTACACTAACGGCCAATATGATGGGAAGAGATCATAAATCTGTCTGGCCTATACTAATTTCTCGTCAGCTGAAATTGGGACATATTGAACATTTTCATAGTTTCCATCTTTTGATTATCTCGCTTAATCTCGCTCAAGTCATATCAAAGAGGCTTCCTAGATGTCCATTTACGAGTCCAGATTGATCAACTTCTCCATGTACATATAATTTTTTATATTTGAAGCTTGGGAAGCAGGCCCACAAATCTCCTGGCCCTTTCTCTATAACTTGCTGTATAGCTCTTTCTGTAATTTTTGCTCACTATTCCATGAGCAAGATTCTCTGGTCCCTCTTCGTAACTATCAACAACAAATGAAGCCTCTCTCAAACTATTGCTGGAAATTTTTCTCCATGTTTGTTACATTCCATGCCTTATCTACCTCCACCTTGCTGCAAAGGCAGACTTCTTGGTAGATCACATTTATCATTTTCCGTGTTTAGTTCAGTTTTAGGAAAATCAATTATTTCTCAAATACCGCGACTTGCCTGGAAGGACTCTGAATTATCAGAATGGATTGATTGCATCATTTTTTGCGGAACGAATCATGTCATTGATATATACCACGTGATATTTTGTGTAATATCGTAACGCAAATTGAATATTGAAAAAGATGACTCACAGTTCAGTACAAGTTATATACTTTTAGTTTACCTATTAAATTATACTTCCTAATCCTTCTTCCCACAAGATAAGCTTGCTACAGCCGCATCCATCTCATCTCACCACTTCCGTGCTAATTTTAGAATCATCTCAGAGGGAGAGATAGAGCCTCGAAGGAAAGAAAATTGCATCAACTACTTTGCTAGCCTCATTTGCATAATTAGTTGGATTCCAGCTTCCTGTTGCTGGCTTTTCTCATTCACATTGCCAATTTACACGGAGCAGGAACTCGCAGAAAGAAGCAGATTGGTGGTGTTTGAACAGAACTGTGGGAGGAGGAGATCTACATGTATGATGGAATAATTGCGTGGCACTTTATTGTCCGAGCCTAATTGCTTGCAACTTGAGACACAAGGGAAGAAGTACTATTTATGTGTAAGGTAAGAAGCTTGATTAATACTGCTAAAAGAGGATTCTTGTTCATCTGTTCTTATAATCTGCCTAGATTAGAATCCAGGAAAACATATAAATGTAAAATTTGAACAGTATTAGCTGATTATAGGATCTCGTTGAATATAATCCACTTATATTTTGGTGATATTTGTACACTAGAGTCTATTTAAAGGATTGTCTTTGTTCCGGGTACTGCGAAGAATTCAGCAGCGACAGATTTGTACACACAAACTTTCCTAGGCTTTTGTTGGCAAGTCCCATTGTTGTATTGCGTATTGTATGACACTGGAATCACTATCGATGCCCTCTATAGCTGGAATGGGCATATCTAAATGCCTGCTCCATGCAGAACTCATTTAGAGCGCTTGAAGATGCCAACAAGATTCTTCTCACGAGTCATTTCTACAGTCCACTACGTGGGACTCTGATGTTGATGCCCACTCCAACAGGCTACATCACTTGTCCTAAAGGCAAAAGCCCTTTTTTCACTCGTCGAGTAAATCCAGAAATTATTCTTTCATTCCGCAAGCAATTAACCGAACTTTTAGGGAAAGTTATGTCGGAAGTGAGTAATCTCTAAATGCACATAGACATTGGATGCACATACCCAAAGTATAGTCACATTCTCAAAATCCTTATGATAAATTAGAGAAGCCAAGATGAGAGGTTTTCAGAACTGTTGAGAACACAAGGGGTACTGGTTACAGACGGAATCTAACTTGCACAGAGGGTGGACTCGGCTATCTTTTCCCATGAGGTACAAGTTTTGTCGTCCGGGTCAATTTTGTATAGTGCGAGGCGAGTGATCAGGAAGCCGAGGCCATTTAAGCTCCTGTCGAGGTCATTGGCTTTTGCCTGAGCTTTCTTCTTCTCTTCGTCTGTCAAGTCTCCATAGAGGAGGCTCAGATGTGGCATGTAAGCTACACCATCAACCAACAGAAGCAACAAAAGTTACAGCACCAAGTGATACTAAGATGGAAAGAATGAATTCACTTTCTGCTGAATTACTTTGGAACAGGTGTGTGAGGAGGTGACACTTAGCCAATATTACTTAGCAAAGCCAGATGATAATTCCAGGAACTACAACAATTGTTGCCATGCATGCTCATTCCTTAGGGAACCCCTACTTTGATTCACAGCAAATATATGAAAGCAGCAGAACTCCAAATAAGTACGGGCACAAACTTGAATTTTTTTCGAATTCGAACTTTGAATTCACTTGCATGTTCAGCACAGAAAAGCAAAGCACTGGAAAAAAGGCAAAGAAAGTAAAGACTCAATCAAGATATATGGGTTTTCTGTTCACATGTATGCGATTTCCTTCCCGGGACATCGATATTAATCCTTGTTATATATCAGCATTTCCTCCTTTCTTCAAAAATTACATTGAGAAAGATCCTAGATATAAAGCTTGGCAGCTTTAAGAATTACAGCCATAAAATCCTCCCCATGAACTCAGTGATGCCACATTGCCCAAAATAATAATAATAATAATAATAATAATAACAACAACTCAGTGATAGCCATATCTTGCTTGATCCTGAGGAATTAAGGGAACAGATCATCTTTTCAAAACTCTCGCGGACTTCTTTTATATCCGCCTTAAACCGAGGTTCTACTGTAAGTCTGTAAGGCAGAAGTGAGCAACTGCTCAGTAATCCCTGAGGGTACAATGACATCATTGGTGACTATTAGATTTATCATCTCCGCCAGACTCTTGTCAGCTTGCCTCAATCTACTGCGGATTCTAACCTTGCAAATGGAAGTTCTGTGGTTTTCTCTCAATAGTGTCACTAAAAGAGAGTAAACCACTCATCTTGTCATCACAAATTTACAATGAAGACGACTCATTGGGCATCACATTAGTGACCATCTGAGAAATGGACACAACTTGCGCAAATGTTTTGCTTCATCCAGGGACACTTGAAGCACAGATACCGCCCACTACTACCAACATATATTGCATAGAGTAAACATTTGCCATGCGTCCAATAGAATAAAGAAATTATCTCAGCATGCTATCAGAGAACTCATGTATAAACCAGAAGTAAAGCAGAAATATCCAGAACTTACGCGTTGGGCTCTTGTAACCTAATTGCGCAGAGCAGCGATAACTAGCTTCAACAACCTGGACGAGGAAACATTTCATTCAATAAAATGCCAATTGCGTGACCTGAAGTTTGTGCCTTTTCTTGGAATAGGACCTATTAAAAGCCATCAGCCAACTGTTTTACTGTGCAAAGGTATTACTCTAGATCAACTGATGATGGACACAACTTTTTGTGAGCCGAAGTTACTCGTCGGAATTCGAATTTATCAGGCACATCGTAAGTGATGAGACGAAAACTACCCTATCACTTCTTGAAGAACTTTGAGATTGCATTGACTATAAACCTGTTGGAGAAGATCCTTCTATTCTTATTCGACTCATAACTTAGATGAAGAATATGGTACATACACATGAACCAAGACTACACTTTGAGTGCATAATTTAACAAATCACGCTCAAACGCAAAGTAACCAGACTCCAACTTGAAAGTCTGCACCCTCCAATCTCTCCCACAGCCCAAAAACTGTAAGAGAAGTACGTCAGTCAAGAATGTGACAGGGATTCGAAACACACGAGAGAAATTACCTCAGCCGTGGGACGGAGAAGCAAGTACACGCACTGGTAGAAGAAAGTGCCCGTGGCTATGCGATCGACAGTGGCGGTGTAAGCCCTGAGCCCATCACAGGCGGCTCTGAACTTGCTCACGGCACCATCCTCCGTCAGGCTGACCGGTCCGACGACCGTTATGTGGGGCACGAACTGGGGCCCACCGAACTCCGACCGGAGTTCGTCCATCAAGCTTCTCAGCCTCGGGACCAGGTCGTCTGGCGGAAGAGCGAACACGCAGTACACGAACTTGGGCGGGCTATCCATGGAAGCAGTGATAGGGAGATGAGGTTGCTCGTGAGATCGAGAAATGCAGAGGGGCAAGGGCGGGGAGGGAACAGAGGGGTTGACTTTTAAGGTAAGTTTTAGATCTCAATCTCTGTTTTTCCCTTTGTTTTTTTTTTTTTCCTTACAAATGTTAATCCATGATTTTTGACAATCTTAACGGCTAGTACGGGGGACAGTTAAGTTTTTTTTTTCCTACTTCTTTAGGCATCCTTTGTTTCGTGCAAAATATTTTAATTCCTAATTTTTTGGGTGATTGGATCACTTAGGAAAATGAGTTAATGAAAAAATTATACTTAATTTCAGAAAAATGATTTTCCCTTTAAAAAGTTGAAATTCATTTTCCCAAATGAGTGCATACCGATGCTTGGACCAAAAACTCTACCGTTGGGCATGAAAACCTTAACGCTCATTTCCCGGTCCTTACCATCCAGGATTGGTCCATTAAGAACGCGTATACGACCTTGGTGCCCTTGCCCGAGTCCGTCCTCGCGCCTAGAACTAGGTAGCCACTACCCGTCCCTGAGTCCATTGAGGCATGCTTAGGACCTCGATGTCGGTTCCGAGGTCTCCAGTAACCCATGCTTGGATCCATCAATGCCTGGCCTAAGGATGCTCTAGCACTAGGGTCGAGTCCGCAAAGGATGAGCGCAGAAATTTGGTACCGGTGCCCGAGTCCATGAGGTCGGGTCCAGAATGCGGGTCCCAATGCCTGTGTCCCTGGTGCATGGGCCCGTGTTCCTCGAACCCGAGCTTGATTGCCAAGGCTTCGGGCTTAGATGTCGAGGAATTAGGCATGGGCATCAACGTTCTTTGATGGACCAGGGCTTGAGTATCGGGGAACCAAGCACAAGTGTCGGGGACTCAAATCACCAAGTTTGCACTCGACCTTTTGTGGGTCACGCTGAGTGCCGAGGATCCGAGCATGGGCACCGGGGCTTTGGTAGACCTCGATTGAGGCGCCAAAAAGTTGTGTATGGGCATCGGGTGCTGTGGACGAAGGATCGGCGCACGCTCCTGCTCAAGACCCAAGTGGCCTTGCCTGGGTCCTCGATGCCCTGGTCGGGTCCATTAAGGCTCGAACCATTCTGGTGCCCAAGCTTGGTTCTTCGATTGCTCATGTGCAAATCACTAACGCTGGAATAGTGTATGTATGTGTATTTAGAAAAATTAGATTTTCCTCCAAATGACGGAAAATAATTTTAGTTCTGTTTCAAATTTCAACCAAGCATTGTCATTTTTCTTGACAAATGACTTCCTGAATATCATTTATAAAAAATGTAACGTTTTGTATGAAACTAGGAGCCCTAACAATCTACAACCTTCTCTCCCTTCTCTCTCCTCATGGCAACCAATCAACCATGGTCCGTCGACCTCTGAGCTCAAGGTAAGACGGATGTGTGGATTCCGGTCAAAGAAGATACATCGATTCCAATGCCCAATGAAGGTTTCGAGATTACTTGGAAAGTAATCTCGAAAGGAGTAACGTCTCTTTGGAAAACGATTATTATGGAGCGAAAAACATGTCAAGATGCGATTGCATCCTACATTCTTGATTTCATTATCGATTCAATCCCGCTCACATTATATCACATACAATGAGTCAATGTGAGTTAAACAGGCCAATTCAGACCGGACTCATTTCCGACACTTCCACATTTGACCCTATTTGCAACAATTGTGAGCCTATTATTACTAAAACTCCTAAAATTTATATGCAGTTCAACGAATATCTTTTGTTTAGGGTAGGGGTCAACCCCTAAATTTCTTAATGATGAATAACTAAATTGATCATAATTTAGGGATCAACAATGGAGTAGATGACAGAGTTGACGGTTCTCTTCAAACCGTGCATATTGGTTTTTGGATTTACCTGAATAGAATTGAACGTACTCCGCGTTCCATGGAATGCTTTATGATGCGCTTAAGGCTAATCTTGAACCGTCAATGACACCCCTATTGTCGTGGAAAAGAAGAAGAGAGTGATTTGTATTTGATTTGTGTTTGCGTTTGTTAATGCTGTGCTGAGTTAACTTGATGTTTTAATGCTGTCTGGAAAAACCCTTGGGTTTGTAATATTGTTAGTAGTCATTTTGCCTATGGACCTGGATCCTCTGCCTTGGTTTTTCTAAGGCAGAGGGATCTCCACCCTTGAAATAGGGGGGAAAAGTTTTTTATTGCTATTTCAAGGGTGGAGATCCTCTACCTTAGAAAAACTAAGGCAAAGGATCCATACCCTTTGCGTATATTCAACTTTTTTATCATGACAAAAAAAAATGGAGAAGGGCATATATGAGATTTATGCAGATGATGAATTGAGCAAAACAGAAGTGCAGATGATCAATTCGGCAAGACAGAATCAATTTGAGGATAGAAGGCTGACAGAAGCGACAAAAAAAAAAAACAGTGGATATAAGCAACGAAACTGGGGGAGAAGAGTTATGATCACTCAATGCAAGACTCTCGCAGTAGCTCCAGTACCGTTTGCACGTAATTCAACGTCTGAAGCTGGAAGAAGTAGCAGGATAAATAGAAGAGGTGCTTAGGAATCAACGACATTGGTATCCTTCCTTGTGTAAAGACTCTTTCCAAAACGAGATGGTATCCTCCCTTGTGTTAAGACTCTTTCCAAAATGATTGAGTGCTTAATCTGAGGTGAAAACAGAAACTGTTGAAAGAAGTCTGGCAGTTGAGAAAGAGATAATGAAGGCCAGTGTCAATGAAGCAAGAGGAGAGTCCGACGAAATTAACCGATTAATCTCATCACTTTCTGCAATACCAATAACTCGTCTCCACCACTGATCATGATGGCCAACTTCGAGGGCAAACCGTGACGAGTCTTACCGCTGCCAAGCGTTAGTGATTTTATGGAGAAAAAAAAATTCATACAATTATGAGTACATGTAAAGGCAACATTACTCTATTTGAATCTATATCATCTTCGCTATTTAATTGGTAGACATATTTTAGTTCGTATAGATGTCATGAATCAATTATCACACCCATGCAATGCACGAGAGTGTTCAACTAGTTTTTTAGCAAGGAGGAAAAATGCCAGACTCATTCAAACAGAGGTAAAACTAGATGACCACAGCAGATTACCTAGACTTATTGAGGTTGTGAGCTCATCACTTCCCGCAAACAATTAACTGAATTTTTAGGGAAAATAAATTGAAAGGGAGCAATCTACAAATGTACATGGACATTGGATGCACGTGCCCATGGAAGTCACATTCCCAACACCAGAGGACAAAGTAGAGAACACAAGAATATTTCAGAATTGTTGAGAACAAAAGGAAAGAAATACTGGTTACAAGTAGAATCTAACTTGTATTGAGGCTGCACTCTGCTATCTTTTCCCACGATTGACAAGTTTTATCTTCCGTGTCGGTCTTGTACAGTGCAAGGCGAGAGATCAGGAAGCACAGGCCATTTAAGCTCCCATCGAGCTCATTGGCTTTTTCCTGAGCTTTCTTCTTCTCTTCATCTGTCAGGTCTCCATAGAGGAGGCTCAGATGCGGCATGTAAGCTACAACATCAACCAATAGAAGCAACACATGAGTGCTTTCGCAAACAAAAAGTCCCCCCTCCATCAATTATTTCCATTCACCAGTAGCATTTGTCAATGGTCAACAACATGGGACCTTGCCACCACATCAAACTATAGATTGAATGGTAAAAATGAAGAAAAAAGGAGTGTCCACAGAATACTCCTTTTGCTGAATTACTTTGAACAGGAATATGAGGAGATAACACTTAGCTAATGCGACTTAGCAAAGCCAGATGATAGTACCAGGCAATATACTAACCGTTGCCCCGTATACTCATTTCCCAAGAAGCCCCTACCTTTATTCACAGCAAATAAATGAAAGCAATGAAACTCCAAATTAGTTGTACAGGCGCAAATGTATTCATTTGTATGTTCGGCAAAGCAAAGCACTGGAAAAAAGGCAAAGAAAGTAAAGACTCAATCGACATAAAGGGGTTCTCTGTTCACATGTATGAGATTCCTTTCCTGAGACTTCAATATCATTCATCAAGAATTCGAGAATTCAGTATTTCCTCCTGTCCTCAGGAATTGATGGGACATGTTTGGAAAGATCCTAGAGAAGGCCACGAAACTTTAAGAATGAGATCCTTCTCGCGAATTCACTGATCCTTATATCTAACTTAATCCTAGCTTAAAGCCTATGAAGATCTTAAATTTAACATCATTTCTAGCAAAAAGCCAAAAGTGGGTAAAGGGAACAGAGCGTCTTTTCAAAACTCTCGTGGTTTTCTTTTATTTTCACCTTAAGAGGAGGTCCAGCAGTCAGGCAGAAATGGGCAACCGCTTGGTTATCCCAAACTATACAATAATGAAAATAGTGACTAGAACTAAAGCAGTAATGTCCAGAACTTACGCGTTGGCCTCTTGTAACCTAAATGAGTAGAGCAGCAATCACTGGTTTCAACAACCTGGAAGAAGAAATCGAGTGAATAACTTATCCCACTAAGCAAAAAGAAGAAAAATATGCAGGTTTCTCAAACAATTCATTCAAGAAAACGCTAAATGTTCTCGCAATCGGGAATAATTCGTGTTTCTTAACACACTCAATTCATTCCAACCAGGAGGAAATTCTCTGCAAGAATGTGAAATGCAAACTAATGCCAACAAATCCAATATCATACAAATCTGACACAATGAGACATTCTGCACAGAAAACTACAATGAAGAAAAGATACAATAGGCCTGACGCAGCGTTCAGCAATAGAACAAACAAGCAAATCTTGCTTGAGAGAGAAATCTCAAATTTTCAATATCAAAAGTATATTCTGTCTGCTCAAACGTCACAAAACACATTATATAGGTGTTAACCCTAAACCTAACCCTACTATGATTATAAAATATCAAAATTCAAAATTACAAAATACCACTAAAATTAACAAATTGCCTAAAAATAAGGATTACGTAATATCACATAATACCATGTAGATAATATTTCGTAGATTGTTAACCCTATCCGCATCAAGGCCATACACATCGTTGACACACAAATAGGCCCATTCTGAATACAAGTGGATACAGAGCACAAATACGCTCTCAATAGTGGGTTCAATGCCTTATCTTCAATGTCCTAATAAGAAAAGGAAAAACAAACTCGCAATGTGCATCCTAAAAAGTAAAATACCATAATTAACATGCACCCTGTTAAACTCTCTAAATTGACAAATTGCGCCTTGTCCTCACTTAGTCCGAAAAGCTTTGCTGCCATACATATTATTTTGGATCAACTGTTTTTATGGTGCAAGATTACGTTGGATTAACTGATGATGGGTATTACCTCTGTTGGTAGAAGGTAGTTGTCAGAATCTTTAGTTTTCAGGCACCTCATTAGTGATTAGTCGAAACCCACCTCGTGAGTTCTTGTAGAACTTTGAGATTGAATTAATGGTAAATCTGTTGAAGAAAATTCTTCTAATCTTACTCAAAACTTAGGATAAGAATACGAATTATACATATCAATCAAGACTACAACCCAATAATCCATCACTCAGAGAAAGGAGGAAGGAAAGGGACCAGAGTTCATTTCTAACAATCCATGCTCAACTGGCATCATAAGCAGCCAATCTCTGAAATCCAACTTCAAAGTGCACCATCCAATCTCTCCCACAGCCCAAAGAAAATGGAAACACAACAAAAAGAAGCAAATGAGCCATCCTTTCTTGAATGGATGATGGACCAAATATGAATCAAACAAGCAAGAAAAGGTCAATGATGAGAATGATAGAAAAAATTTAGCAAGCATTATAGTTTCTCTACTGAAAAATATGATCAAAGCTCAAAATAGCCTTAAAAATGTCAATTGCTGTAAACCGAGCACGTGAATTAAGAACTTGTCAGGCTATTAACTCTTCTTCAGCATATAACACTAGTCTACTCCCGGGAGTCATAAAATATGAATCAACCCAGAGCACCATATCCCATAACAGAATGAACATGGGGGATTGAGGCATTAAAACAAACACCTCCCGTGGCAATCAAACAAACAATGGGGCATGGAGAACGAACCATTAGAAACTAGAAACAGATGCGCAAAGTCACCTCAGCCGTTGGATGGAGGAGCAAATACACGCACTGGTAGAAGAAAGTCCCGGTGGCCACGCGATCGACAGTGGCAGCATAAGCCCTGAGGCCATCGCAAGCCGCTCTGAACTTGGCGACGGCATCATCTTCCGTCAGGCCGATAGCTCCGACGACGGTGACGTGTGGCTCGAACTGGGGCCCGCCGAACTCCGACCGGAGCCCGGCCATCAAGGTCCTCAGCCTCGGGGCCAGGTCATCCGGCGGAAGCGCCCACACGGAGTACACGAACTTCGGCGGGGTTTCCATGGAGGGAGGAGAAGAGGGGGCGAGACACAGGAATGCAGAGAGGGTGGCGACGAGGAGGGGGACAAAGGGACGGAGAGAATATGCTGGGAATCGGGACTGCGAGTGCGGGCGCGGGAGATGCGCAGGGCATTCCGGACGTTACACTATTACCGTTGTGGTTGGCTACCAATGCTGTGTTCCTCCTTTATTTTTTATTTTTTTTTGGTGGGTGGTTGGAGATAAGCTACCAATGATAAAGTAACTAAACATTTAATGAACAATCCCGAAACTTATTTGATAGTGATAGGTTCGTGATATGATATTGGGTGGCAGAATTTGAAAGTTTTTGGAGTCATGTTATACAAGAAATCTGTGATCGGGGGACACTGAATAGAAACCTGTAATCGTGGCATTTCTTTTTGGTTTGTCTTGTCGTGATATTCAAGCAATGATTTTAAAGCTAGAGAACTTGCATGGTAATAAATAATGCAAATTCAGAATCCTCGAGAAGTTCCATAGTCTGCAATGATGTAATAATGGTTGCTAATTAATGTTTTTTCCCTCAACTAGACAAGCTCAAATTTTGACTTGATTTTATAGTGGTATCTCTACATCAATTTCTTTTTTCTTTTTTCTTTTCTTTTCTTACTATCATCACTTGAGGCCTTGATTCGAAGCTAGTGATGTGGGACTTCTCCAAAGGGAGGCTTTCAAAGTTGTAGACTTAGGTAAGTTTTTTATGGAGATGGTTTACAGTAAATTCTTGGATACGTATCTTTAAGCTAGGTTGATCATATTGTAATCAATATGTGGGGGTTGCTGCTCAAACCCTTAGGGACCCTCCTTTCAGGAGAGTGATGGCAATTTCATAGTGTCTCAAGATAATTTTTTGTACGATTTTGCACTTCGAGTAGGTTGTCTGGAACTCTTCCTCAAGCTTATGTTGCGGAAATGGAAAAATTTATGCATATTGAGCAGCAGGTATACATTCTCAGGGCATTTTCAATGTTTGGTGAGTGGGGGAAGTTCATAATCTCCGCGGGGGAATGATAAATCCGTCAAGTTGTGGAATCTGTTCAAATACATTGATATGGACCAAAGTGACAGCCAAAGTGATCTTCGTGATCTCTTACATCGCAACATCGAACTTAGGAGAAAAGTAAGTTAATCCTCCTGTATCGACCTTCATAATCTCTTTGATGCATGTATTCGGGTCCTTGAGTCATTCCAAGTCAAAGCGCTTCGCATCTGCAGGTGAATTGGCTGTGCACAACTCCTGCTGTAATAGAGAATTGTCGCGACCCGTCTTTTTTTTTTCGGGACGGAACGGGCTAATGGATTACCAATCGAGCCCCCATTTTGAAATGTGGATCACGGGCTTGGATCGGCGTGGGCCCTCCCAGGCCCATACCAAATCACGGCGTGAATATTTTTTGAGGATTTCGATGATAAGAGTCGATCGCTTTCGACCTTGGTGTGGTCGTGGTGGCATGTGCAACTTGTCCATGGATTTGGAGTCGCCACCGGTCCTTCTTGGAAGGTGGACCGAAAACCTCACTAATCGATCGGGAGAGATCGATTAGTTTTGTGGAACCAGAGATTTTTGGGTTCGGGGACTTGGTTACGCTAGTGTCATTGCCAACGCCCTTTCGGTACCTAACGCGAGTGATTTTCCTAACTAAGATTTCATGCAGGCGCAAATTTGGATGAGGTAAGTTTGTTTGAGGGTTTCATGCAGATTGGAAAACTAGTCCTATCAATCACAATCAATATATGAAAGCGCAATCAAGTGCATAAATGAATTACGTCAATGCACATCAATTCACGACAAGGGTCTCCTAACATGACCCTAGGGGTTTGGAGAACCTGTGATTAAAGGCTAGGGGTAAAATGAGAAGATTTGGGGACGATTAGCTCAAAGGGAGAAATCGTCATTTTTTGGAAGGTTTGGATACCGAATTACCCAAAATATTTCATGGCTAGTTGATTGTGGTCATTTCTCATTTTTGAGAATTTTTGAGAATTTTTGAGAATTTCTTGATTTTCTTCAATTTTTGGAGACGATTTGCCGAAAGGGCAAAATCATCAATTTTCAGAAAGATCGGGATCAAAATACCTGGGATAGGTCGTGACCAGTTGATCATGGCCATTTCCTATTTTTTCAGATTTTTTATGAATTTTTTGGAAGACGGTTTGCCGGAGGGGTAAAACCGTCATTTCTGGAAAGATCGGGGGTCGAAAGACCCGAAACAGGTCATGACCAGTTAATTGTGGCAATTTCCTAATTTATGGAATTTTTTAGAATTTTTTAGAATTTTTCCATTTTTTTGAATTTTTAATGATTTTCTATTTTTTATTAAATTTTTTGAATTTTTATTAATTTTTTATTATTTTCTGAATTTTTTTAATATTTGAAACATTTTTCGGACCGGGTTAGACCCGGCCCGCGCCTCTCGGGTGCCCGGCCCGACCCTACGGGTCGGAACTGACCTAAAATGACGTCGTTTTTTATTTTTTGATTTTTATATTTTATTCGAAATCCCCCGATCGTACGCCCCAGAACGTGCCACGTGGCTACTTATGGTGCGTCCGATCTTGATTTTATCAAACCGAAAATAAAAGCACTGATTCGATGGTTCTCAGGGTGCCACTTGGCGAAAAATGGACCGTTGGATCATTAATTTTTAATATTCTGAAAATCTATAAAACATTTATTATTTTCGAAAATTCAAGATCACGACACGTGGCTAAATCACGGTCGTCCGATCTGCGGTTTTGTTAATCAGAAAAAAAAAAAAAAAAAAGTCGATCCGACGGTCCTAAGGTTGCCACTTGGCGAAAAACCAACCGTTGGATCAATTTTTATAATTTTCTGAAAATCAATTATTTATTCTGAAAATCTTTTTTTTTTAAAAAAAAAACTAGGATCGCGACACGTGGCACAACCACAGCCGTCCGATCTGAGAGTTTTATTATTTTTTGATCGGGCCTCACCACACTGACGTGGCTGCCTATGTGGCATGCCACATCATCATTGACCATTGGCCGAGCGTTGGCCCGCCGGCGACTCGCCGGAACAGTGATTATTTCGGCGAGGTTGCCGGAATTTTCACCGAAAAACGCGAACCGAGCCCGAAACTTGATATTTTTCGCCCGTTTTTGCACTATTTGACTTCGTACGATGCTAGCATTAACAAATGACCAAAACATGGTGACAACAACGTCGGAAAAATGACAAACCGGATCCCCACAGTCCCGGCGCCGACGAGAATTTGCAGAAACTTTTTTTATGACCGAAACTCGGTTCTGATTGTTCACCTAGCATCCAATGGAAGTTTAGAGACTTACTTCAGGTCGTTTGGACCTCAGCGACCGCCGGCCTCACCGGTGTGCACTCTCGGCTCAGCCTGAAAACTGTGGAGCTCCGGCCATCGTTTTCAGTGCGGTTTAATGCAAAAAAGAATGCCAAACAGATCTTAGGGACAGTTCTAACGATGATTTAAGGTCGGTGACGCACAAATAAGGCTTGGGGGTGGCACGGCCGAGAGTCACAAAAAAAAACGCGAACTCATTCAGGCATTTCGTCGAACATGTTATATGCATGCGAGAAATGAGGGTTGGGAGGGGATACCGACCTGCTCCGGGCTCGACGACGGCGGCTGAAACTTCAGTGCGACTCGATGGGATGCGGGGAAGCTCTTGGGTGGTCGCTCTTCCCTATTTTTTTTTTTCGCTCTGACCTCCCCTTCCTTGCTCTCGGTCCCTTCTCCTTTTAAAACCGAAATACCCCCCACTTGTGTCCATGGCCGATCGCCCATTGTGGCCGTCACCCCACCATTCTGTCGTCCAACTCCTCCCACTTGCCTTTGCCCTTGCTTTTCGAAAAATGGCCGCCCCATCCCTCTCTTTTTTCTTTGTTTTGCTGTGTCCCGGCTCCCTTTCTTCGCCAAATTGAGGCTCAAATAGACCAATTTTCGTTAAATTGATGGCAAAATCGGACTCCCCAACATGTTTTTCATCAAATATGGGTGTTTTCGCGAATCGATGTGTAACGTCCCGTACCCTTCTCGGGCTCGCTAACATCCCGCCACGGCCGTTTCCATTGAGTAATTCCCAGGATCAACGGCGAACGACTTAAGTGCAATACCAAATGTACATGCGGAAGCGACGAGCCATCTCCTTTACAAAATTTTTCTTTTCAAATACAATGACTCAGGATGAAAAGAGCGATTTAAAACTTACTTCATACATTCCTTAAAAGCGTCAAACATACAATAGGGTTACAACTTGCCATCTCCCAAAATACAACTTCCTTTAATAAAACAACAATAGATGAAATTTAACCTTACAGAGCTATATGGGCGTGAACAACCCAAAATAAGAACGCAGCTCCCTAAGTCTTAAAAAGAAATATAGTCAGGTAAGGTTAACGGTTCATCTACTTCCAAAGGGTATCTTCAAAAGTCAGTCCATAGTATTCAAGGGATCTCATCATTCGGGACCTGAAAATGTTGTCCCACAACGGGGTGAGAATAAATCTCAGCAAGTCATTCCTAACCCTAAACTAGGCCATTAGTACCTCATACACCTGAAAATAAACAATTCTAATAGAAAGCATAATAATGGCATTTAAGACAATATAGAAGTACAACGAATAAACATTCAACTCAATTCAATCCAATTCAAGATGCGATTTCACGATTAAAGCTAAGCTTCGTACTTTAGGCATTTAAACAATCAACTACTCAAATAAGGCAATCCATCAATATCTCGATTCTAGCTATTCAGCCCTCGCCGTAGCGTCCGAGACATAACTTAATAACCACATTGTATTAGGCAGGACCCTCGTCGTAATGTCCAAGTCTAATAAATTCATCTGCCCGGACCCCCCGTAAAAATGGCTCTTAGGTCATACTTGCATTTGGTAAACGCCATCGTCATAACGCCCAGCCTATTATATGTTTACCAGGACCCCCCGTAAAAACGGCTCTCGGGTCATGCTTGCATTTGGTAAACGCCCTCGTCGTAACGCCCAGGCTATTATATGTTTACCAGGACCCCCCGTAAAAACGGCTCTCGGGTCATGCTTTAACCTTAATAGGTTAATATGTGATTTAATACTTATACCTCTCATTCCAACGGTCAATTGCACTCAAAATCACTCAGTCAAGCAATTAACCATCAAGGAACATAGCCACGATCATAGGTCATCCATGAGCATTCGATTTTTTTACACTTCCCATTCAGACACCGGTTTAGTCTATTAAACCACTTCACTTGCTCAAATTAAGTTAAAATGACTTCGATGCATGCTCAAGACCCTAAGATCATTCATGACCAGAATAGGACTTCATTATTTAAACTCAATTTCGCCATTTTTAACCCAAGAAACGACCAAGCGCGGTTCATCCATCTCATGGCAAGTTCGGTTTTTCCATGACCAGGCTTACTCTCAGAAAAATTGACATAAATCTGTTTATTTTTTAGCGATCTAACTTTATAGCCTCATTCCTCATGATCTTACGGTCGCGTGGGCGAAAACGGAGCTCAATTTGGGCTCCGGACGACTTAGAACGACCCATTCTATTTTCGACGCGCGCTGAAAACGGGATTACACGGGCTCTCGGGTATCAACGTTTTTCTCACCAAAAACAGCCCTTAAACTCTACCAATCCAATCATAAAACATCTATTAGTAACCTAACATCCTAATAAAGGGTTAGGGATAACTTACCGAAGGGTTGAGCAAGCAAAAATCCTCCGACAAGGGCCGCAAGTTCACAGCCAACTCTGGACAGCAGGGTCTCGGTTTCTAATCCATGAAACCAACTCGTTCTTAGCCATTATAATCTACTAAAACTCAACCTTAACCTCATTTACTAACCAAACAACACATAGGATCTAGCCTTAGGGAGACTTACCACGGAAAATGAGCTTGAGGAGCTCACGAACTTAGCCCGAAGGCCGGCGGTGGAGGTGGCGTCGACGGTGTGAGAGGAAAAAGGGAGAGTGAGAGCTTGAGAGGAAGAGAGAATGAGAGAAAATGAGAGAGTGAGGGGGGTGATGGTTCGGCCAAATGAGAGAATGAGAGGGAGTGTATGATCTTGTCATCCACTTCAAGAGCAAGAGAGAAAATGGAGGGAAATTGCTAGTGGAGTTGGTAGTGAGTGAATGACAATGAATAGTAAGCTTGAATGATAAGTTGCTAGGAGTAGTTCATGGGGAAATCAAGTCCAATGGTCATGTCACTTAGTCATTCCATCATCCAATAATTCAAGAGCCCAAATGACCATACTACCCTTCATATTTCGGCCAAGAGTGGGGGATGGCAAATGTCCAAATTGCCCTTACTCGTTTCTAAAGAAAAGGGTATTAATCCAAGGGTATAAAGGTAATTTCCTAATCGTCGATCCGAATTTCACTTTTCTAAATGCTAGGGGCGAATTCTAATCCTAATGGTTCCCGATGAGGCGACGTCCAATTTATTCCCGTTGGAATCCTCGAATATCCGGCCTCTAATCTCGAAGTCCAATTTTATGGCCAAATCCAATCGTTTGTCATTTCGGCATATCTCAGACTAACGGGCGGCTCTTAGGAGCTACGTGTATCGACCCGCGACTAATGTCGCGTTTAAGAATTACTCGTGCCACGGCGACTTTGGTTGTCATGTAATTGCGAGGTTTAATTGCTAGTCCCGAAGGTTGCGATCGTTAGGAATCGGTTTAGGTTAATTCGCAAATCATACTATGGTCATCCGGAATCACCCGTGGACCAATCGCATGACACTAGCAAATTGTTCTGAAACCAATCTTAGATCGACCTTTAGTGGTCCAAAATATTCCCTCGGTAATCCTTATGGTCAAAATACCGACTCATAGTTGAGTTCTTTAGTCCACGTACTTAAATCCTATTTAGCCTTTTCCTTTTGGTTAGTCGACTCAAGAGAGATCAATTCTGAGTGAGAATTACTGAAATACATCGATAGGAATTCATTCATTCAAAAGCTTCGAGATAGGGTCGGAATTCAGAATGTCACACGATGCATCGAAATTTAGTGAAAACCCCAAACTATCCATAGGATCCGAAAATGATTTTTGCTTAATCGAGGGCCCAAACGGTCAAATCAATCCAAATCAAGGCCACCAATGGATCCAGAATGATGAAAACTATAGGGTAGAGGTGCTTGATTTTAATGGGTATGCCCGTGCGAGATTTAATTTCAAGATTTGTGAAATCGAGGACTAAATTGAAAGAAAATTATGTAATTAAGCCATTTTAGTTAAAATTGATCAAATTGGAGGGTAAATTGACCCAATTGCACTTCAAGGCTGTAGAATCCAATGTCATAGCTTATAAAAAATGAGAGTCAAAAATTAAAAGACTCGAAATGAATTTTTTATGCTCGGTTCGGGTTTACATTTGTGAAGGAACATAGTGACCCAAGCCAAAATTTCATGATTTAAAGTGACAAACCTGAAGATAAAATTTAAATAAAATTACCGAATATTTTTGTGTATTTTTCTGACCACGAATGGTATTTTTTCTGATTTTATTAGTATTTTTATAATTAAATAAATTTGAAAAAATATTAAAAAATACAAAAAAATATTTTTTATTCAAAATTGGTTTCTGAGGCTAGGCCAAGGCTTCCAAATTTGATTTTGTAATTTTATAATTTTTTGGCTATTTTTAATCAATTTTGGAAATACAAATCGAAATAAAATGTGATAAAAAATCAGGTGTCAACAAGAATCTCATTATCTGTCTGTCGCGACCTAAAAAAATTTAGGCTAATAGATTATTAGGTTAATTAGATGAATTAACTAACCTAATACGGACTCTCCCAAGCCCTACCAATTCGCAACTTAGGTTTCACTGAAATAATTTTTTTTTTATTTTAGGAGCCGCCACTAATCGTTTCTTGGTAGGTCGATTAGAAACCTAAATAAAATAGCGGGAGATCTATTTTATTTCTACGAACCAGAGATAGTGAGTTCGGGGACTTGGTTACATTAATTAAAAATTAATCAATGCCCATTCGGTACCAATTTCATGACAATGCCTTTTTCTGATTGGTTTATGAAATTTTTTTTTGGGTTTTTCTGTTTATTAATTTTTTTTGGATTTTTGAATTAATGAACAAAATTAAACAAAAATGCCCATAATATACCTTAATTTCCGAATTTTCGATAATTCACTCATTTCCGAAGATTCAGATTAGAGCAGAATTTTTAACGCGACATCCACGAAAATTCTAGTCAGCCTGCGAGTAGAGGTATAAGACGACAACGTCCCTCTTGCCAGAGGGAAAGAACACGATATCTTATACTTAAATCACATCCACCCCAATAGATTCTGGGTATGCGAATGATTTAATTTTTTTTCGAAGGGACAAGGCACGAGGGGAGCATATATTATGGGCATGTTTGTTTAAAATTGTGTATGTATTTTTAGAATTTTCGAAGATCACCAAGGGTGGTCGAAATTGTCAAGGGGATAAGCCCCTATCCACCAAGGATTTCACATCTTTAAAATAAGGAAGATTATCTCTTAGGATATTTGAGAAATTTTAGACAATCTTCAGAATTTTAAAGGATATCTTAATTTGGATGAAATCTTATCTTAAATCTTCAGATTTTGAGAAAGTTATCCTCAGAGTTTGGAAAGATCATCAATAAATCAATGTGCAAAAGTAATCATCTCAACATGGTGAAGAATTCGGCCAAGAGGAAGAGCACGTGCGCCATGATTCTGATTTGTATCTTAATCTGTGAATATGTCAAAGCACATAACATTCTGCCAATCGAGTGTCCTCCTATTTAAGCTCGTCTTAGTCAACCTTTTACACATGTACATCAATTCACGAGTTAATTGAGACGGGAGATTCCATGAGCATTTAATCATCAATTCTGGGATACATGAAATTCCACTCTCAGCCAAGATATATTTGAAATTTCCAAATTTGCGAGAACATGAAGGAATGTGCGGAAATCCTTGAGCCAAAAATCAAATTAACTACTCTCTCATGAGCAACCAAGCAAGATTAAATCTAAGACCAAAGACTTTTCCTTTCATCCCCACGAATGAACGATCACATCATGGTATATCAAAACGCACAAGAATATTCAGTGAAAGACGCAATCTAGTCCGGTAAACAAGAAAAAAAATTTCAATGACAGAAAAACTGTACCTTGAGTCGAATATCCGCTTTGCTAGCCAAATCTTGTGTGTGATTTGAATATCAAGCTCGAACTTTCGGATGGATCGGCTAACGACCTTACGCGCCTAAGGAGACTTGATGAGATAAATTTGCGGCGGCCGATTTACACTTCGGTGGCACCGAACAGCAGCACGAATTTGCCTTGAACAGCAACAAAAGACGCCTCTTGATCGAATGTCAACCGAGCAAACCGAACTAGCACGAAACTTGGATGTGAAGCTCGAAATTTCGGACCGGTTGGCTATAAAATTATTTCCCGAACAAGATCAGTTTTCAGTGGACTCCCAAGATGTTGCGGCGCCAAGCAAACAAACGACGACTTTGCAAGCGTCGGAGGTGGATACTACGAAGAAACTGCAAAAAAAAAAAAAAAAAAAAAAACACCACGAGTTGTGGCGTGGACTTTGCACCGGATAGTGACTGAATTTTTGCACGAGCAAAGTTGGAACACGGCCTGGGAAGCAAAAGGATCATTGTAGCTTTTGAGTGCAGAATTTTTTTGCTAATCTCCCTCGCGTTCTCTATATGTGCTGCGGATTAATGATGGCCGAACCTCTGTGTACGTGAACAAAGCCTTGTATATATTGAGCTTGAGGAGAAGAATCCTAGCAAAAGTAGGAGTTGTGCATGACCATTGGATTCGCAATCCTAGTTGAAACGGGATCAAATGTTCACCGTTAGATCAAATTATCCGAATCTCGAAGAGTCCTAATCCGACGGAACTCTTGGTTATTTCAAGTAAATAGGGATAGAGTTCCGGTTTCTTAAAACTCTTATATCTAGTTAAGGTAAGACTCTTTCAATAAATTCAGAATTTTGATCTTAAAAGAGTCTTAATCTAGCAAAACACCTAGCAAACTCGGTCAAGGGAGTTATCACTATGAGTTGGCCGAATTCTTCATCTGATGAGCCATTTCGCACAATTCCAGGCCTCAACCAATGACTTTAATAACCAAAAATGGGCTTGAGTAAATTTGAGATAAAGTCAAAGTCACAAAAGAATTCCGCAAACCTTTGACAAGCTCTGACCGAAAATCATGATGCAGATTATGGGCTCGTATCAAATCCTCGGGCTAAATCAAAGCTTCTTTCAAATCATGGAAGTTTTAACTGAAAGCCTTAATTACTAAGACAAGCCTGGATGAACGGAATTGAACTCAAGAATAATTAGCTCATAAAAAAAATCGACACCCTTTACCAGGCGAAAATTTTAGACTGAGTTTGGTTCGACCCTCATCAAATTAAGCTCAATTAACTCAACTTGTATTTGACGGAAATTAAATATGCAATGCATGAGGATTTATTTTTGCAAGAGTTATGAATAACTCTCATTTTATGCTTAAATGAATGAATTTCTAAAAATTAAAATTTAGGTGTCAACACTGTCACACGACCAAAGTAGTCAAAGTCTATAGTGCTTCCTAGTAGGGGTGTGCATGGTCCGGGCAGGTCCAGTCCCGGCATGGAACCGGGGATCAGACCAGTAGTCCGGTTGCCATATTTTCGGGACCACGAACCGGACCAGGACAGGCGGTCCGGGCCGGTCCCGGCCCAATAGGACCGATAATTCTAATTGCTTATGAAAATTACATATTTTTTCGGTGGAGTTTTTGTGCAACAGCAGAAATGCTAGAATTTTTGCTATCCCTATTAACTCATGGCTAATCTCAACTGGAATGAAATATTTCAAAATGATAGAACTGATATAAACTTTTTATTTGAGCTCCAAAACCGGTTTAATTTTCTCCATGATGATTTTCTATACTTTAATAGAAGCTATATGAATGTCACTAGTAAATGTGCGTGTACTGGACGGTTGAGAGTTTTTTCATTCTAAAAGCCACATTAACCAGACTTTAGTATGTCATCCATCATTTGTTTCCCACTGCGTCTCCTTTTATGTCTCATGTGTTTGTTAGCTTTCCTTTTGTTCCCTTTTCAAGAGGCAGAAAGACAGCAGAAGTGCCAATATTTGTGTACGGCGCTCACTTTAGTGCCATTTTTTTTTCGTCGGCTCACTTAAGTGCCAATATTTATCTTCGGCGATCACTTTAGTGCCAATTCCGGCCAAAAACGATTAGTTAAGTGCCAATTTCAACCAAATAATATACGTGTCATTTTTTTATTATTTTTTTTAATATTACGTGTCATTTTTAAAAAAAAAAATTAAATACACGTGGATGCCACGTGGATTTTCAACCATTACAATAGTTATTTTTTAAAAAAAACTTAAAATATAAAATACCCTAAAAATGAAAGAAAAAAAAAACTCAGGCTCCCCTTTCTGTCATCGTCTTCTTCTTCTTCTGTTGGCTTCTTCTTCTTCTTCTTTGGTCTTCCCTGTAGCCCCATTAGCGCCACCTGCACCATCGAGCCTCGCCTCACCGTCGTTACCCCGCCACGCCTCATCGACTTGACACCAAGCCGCTACCCTGTGACGCCGAGATCCACGAGCCCCAACCGCGCGAGACCCACTCGCTGCTCAAGTCCCTCCGTCACTACCAGTAGCCGTCGGTCTTCCTGGACGCCTACCGAGCTCGCCGTCCCGAGCTCGAGTCGCGAGACGCCCAAAATTCCTTCGACCTACAACCCACAGATCCAAGAACCCAGATCTGCGAATTCGAAAACCCGACGTTGTCCCAATCGTCCCGACGGCGGTTACCGACTCCTTCGGCCATTTGCCTCTGTCCCCTGCCTAAGCTTTCTCAGCTGAGCTCCTTCAGCCGCTCGGCGACTTGCCGACCAAGACCTACAGATCCGAGAACCCAGATCTGCGAATTCGAAGACCCGACGTTGTCCCAATCGTCCCGACGGTGGTTACCGACTCCTTCGGCCATTCACCTATGTCCTCTGCCTAAGCTTTCTCGGCTGAGCTCCTTCAGCCGCTCGACGACTTGCTCCCGAAGCCGCCATCAGCTCCAACTCCTCAAGTCGGCCGCCGCTCCATGAAACCCAAAGCCACCCGACACCCACGCAACCCACTCTGACTTTTGATCAGTCCGTCGCCACCGGAAAACCAATAATCCGAGGCCTCTACACCCCTTTTGCTCAGTCCGTCGCCTCGACGACCCCTCGCCGACCATGGCTGGGTCGGCGGCGGCGAGGGTCACACCCATCGCCGCTGCAAACCCTTTTTTTTAATTTAAAATTTTGGCTTTTTTTTTAGTTTTTTAGTTCATTTAATATTAAGTTTTTTAATATTAAGTATTTTCACTAATTTTTAATTTATTTTTTTCTGACGTGGAAGCTCTGGCGAGCCTCCGGCAAGCCACGTAGGCGCCACATATGCTTTCCGGCAAGCCACGTTGGACTTGGCACTGAAATGAGTATTTTAAAAAAAAATTGGCACTTAAGTGAGCCGACGAAAAAAAAAAGGCACTAAAGTGAGCGCCGTACATAAATATTGGCAGTTCTACTGTCCTTTCAAGAAGTATGTTCAATTGGTGTTTCATTACTTTATTTTTTTAAACAAAAATCATTAGGTTAACTAGATTATCTTTTTTTTTATTTAAACATTGTCGGTCCTGTCCGGGCCGGTCCGATCCCAAACCATGGAACTCGGGGACCGGACCGCCAACCTCAAGGGCCGGACCAACCCGCCCGGGCCGAACCGGTCCCGGACAAGTCCGGTCTAGTTTGCACACCCCTACTTCCTAGTTATGCAACCTGAAGCTGTGGAAAAGCAGGAGCTCCTCTGCTGCATAATGGAGGATGCTCTTAATGACCTAGTGGTGCATTTTGTTCACGATTTTCGTAATGCTTGGAACTCAAGGCTAGACCAAATGGGGACTTGTTATCTCAGGTGAACCGCCATTACTACTCGGTGATGCGGCGGTAACATCCTACAGCGGGAGGGCTGCTGAGTCTCCACCGAGAGAAGCTTCAAGAATGCTGGGGTATTAGAGCGTACTGACCTTGCTTGATATAGTCACATCGTATGCTCTGTTTACCATGGTGATCTGTTTACCAGAATTCATCGGTTTTTATATCGATCAATAGAATGGCTGAGATCAAATTCATGTCATCTCTACATTCATTTTGCTTCAGCATAAATCTGGTATGTCGAAGTGAAATTCATTCCGTTATAGTAGATTGTTAATGTGATTGATCTCAACCTTTACGTAGTATCATCTGTTATATAGCTTTGATTTGGCAAAAAAAAGTTGCACAATTTGAAACAAATTGTACCAAGATATAGAATGTATACAATTCGCCAAGATATTGAACGGAATGCCAATAGATGATATTTTTGAGTTTGGAATATCGGTTTGAGATTTTTAATCGTGTTATCTCTCTAGTAAAACACAGATATTTGTTAAATGACTTTACACACAAAAGTGTGGGAGAAATTGTATTTAACACTTATTTATTATTATAATCAATAAGGATATTATCAAAAGAGCATGAAATATTATTAGACAAGGAACGATCTGATAACATGACTAATGACCTGATAACATGACTATCATATTCTTCTTACAAGATTATGGGATTTCCATTTTATGAATGCAAGGTGGCAGCCAAGGTGTAGGGAAGGGCAATCAAGGAGGAGAGGCGCGGATTAGCCGAGATATCGGATTCCTTACTCTCCTGTATAGTGCGGCTTCTACTTTGGGATGTGTACCACACTCGGTACGGTTCTGTTTAGGAGGAGGTTTATGTTTGGCAGGTGCTCTCTTGCAGGTGGGAAGCCGGAGAATGTCGAGGGCATTTATGAATATGGGGAACTTTACAATGTTCGTTTTGCTCTATTTTTTGTTCGGAATGATAGTTTTTTCTAGGCCATAGAGGTTGGATGTTTGTCTTTGGTTGAATAATGTGAGCTTGGTTTTGTTTGACCTCGTATTCAGTGTGCAATCAATTAGCCGCAACTTAAAATGTTGGAAAAAAGATTAAATATATTATAGGAGGTCCGCTTCCTAAGTCAGTCTTCCTCACTCAAATTCACCACATTCTAGAGGAAAAAACTAGAAAGAGAAGCTCTCAACTTGTATTGTTTGTGAGAATGAGATGATACAAATGAGGGAGAAGATCCGCTTATATACAAAGACTCGCGAGATATCGTCCGTAGATCCGTCTTCGATCTAACGGCTAAGATTTACATCTCCTCAACTACCATCTACCCACAATAACTACAGACACGAGTAGTTCCCATATCGTCCGCCCCTGGAATTTTCTAGAACACTATAGAACACTCAAGAACCACCCAAGGTCTTCTTTATCGAAAGGGCCACTGTCCGTCGATCCAGAAAACATCGAGGGTCTACCAAAACGCCCGCACCGCAGTCACTTGCCTTATCCTTTCCTTTACTTTCGATTTGGAATTGTACATGTCGGTAAATTCATCGCCAGAACATCACAATCCACGTATATATATTCCAGAAAATCTGCATAAGTCAATGCTTCTCTCTCTCTGCAAATTTGGTTTACGACAATTTGAAGATAATCTTGAACACAAGAAAAAGCCAACAAGGTGGCAAATCTTTTGATCCATGTGGTTCAACAACGAAGAAACAGAGGCCAACACCCAATTCCCAGAAATGGATACTGGAGAGAAGCGGTTGAATGAACTGGGCCACAAGCAAGAGCTCAGAAGAGAGATTGTAACTTCAAATTTTAGCATATTCTCCCTCCCTTTTTCCGCGCTTCAATTGTATAATTGTTTTCATTTATTTTTCGGTTGCAGTCTCTGTCAAGACTCTTGCGATATCATTTTCCACGATGACACTCTTCACTGGGATCACTGCTCTTTGTGGATCAAGCCTTCTGTACGCAGGACCTGCAAGCTTGGTCGGGGGATGGTGTTGTGGTTTCGTTCTTCACTTGCTTTGTCGGGATTGCAATGGCTGAGATCTACTCCTTTCCCGGTTTGTTCCTCGTTACTTGGTCTCCTTTTTATTTTTTTGATACAACAAATACCCCAAATTGGTACACCTATAGCAAATTTAATTACTCTTCATTAGTTTTTGTCAAATCTAATCGTCAAATTACTGAGTTAGATGACACACGGCAGTTCACAAATATATCAATTTAGGATTTTTACGCTCTATTTATCACAAGTGTATCAATTTGAAATTTTTCGTGATAAAAACCAAATTTAGCGTAAAGTAAATTTTTTGTAAGTTTGGGATTTTTTGTGATAAAAAAATTAATTGAGGATAATTGTTACAGATATATCAATTTAGAGTTTTTGGTGGTCAAAAAATAATTTGGGGTAAATTTATCACATGTGTATTTGTTTAGGATTTTTCATGGTATTAACCCTATTTTTATCTTGTCTTTGTTTGTCAATTTATTACAACTATAACGGTTTCGGGTAAATTTATCACAAATATATTGATTTACTGTTTTTCATTGGCAATTAATCCTCCTTTTCATACCCATGGTCGAAAACCCAATCAGGGTTCCAAGCTCAATTCACTTCAATTCATCGACAATTAAGACGATCAGCTCACATATTTGCACTACCCATTGCCCAAAATCGCTGACACAAGTGACGGATTGTTCGTACAAGAGCTTTTTCTTTCTGTGCAATCAGAATTCCCTCACAGATCTTGGCCGGTGGCCGGTAGGCTCCTGCTGGCCCTTACCCAATTTTTTTTTTTTTTTTAAAGATTTCAAAAGCTTTCAACGTCCACATCGACCGTACTACATACGATGACCGATGTTCACATCATCAATTTTTCATTAAAATTGGCCGGATGAAACATGTTGACAAATCGTTAAAAGTTGGTAGATTAAATTGGCAAAATTGCAAGGTTTAAAATTAATTGACAAATAGGTTTATGGCTCTTTTTGGTAATTTTTCCCCTAGAACAATATGGTTTGGCTCATTTGTTGTGTGAGATTAACAAATTGGTGCTAAACAGAATTGTTGAAGGAGAGCAGCCCAATCCGTGCAGGAAAAGCGATTCTCCATCTATATAAGAACATGTGCATCCCGCTCCAGCGAATCAAACAACCTTCAAAATACACGGGGCAATGAAAATTCAAGAATCGAACATTTTAGGTTACCTCTCTTGTTTTAGTTTTCCGATGCGATAGACACATTTTCTATCTCAAAATACAATTATTTTCATTTTGACAGAAATTTATGTCTATATATTTTCCTAAACAATAAAAATATTATTCATTCATTTGTTCGTTCATTCTTATAAGCAATACAAGCAATCACTATTTTCTAAATCACGCTTCAAATCAAATCATGTTCAGGCACGTTAGGGCAGATTTGACCCTGGTCCGCTGCATTTGGCCAATTCGGAAAATTATGCAATTTTTCTCCGACAAAGAGAAGCAGCGCCAACTAGGCAAGAACTAAAAATATGATTATGCGGTCTTGGAGATTTCTTTTATTTGTTAAAATTCGGCGCATAATCCCAACGAAACAGAGCATAAAATGAGAAAGACAAATCGACACACGATTTTATCCGTGTTCACCATTAAACTAGAGCTATGTACAGTAGAGAATTTCACTATAGTTAGCACCTCTAATCTCTATTTACATTACTAAATTACAATTGAAAAAGAGTTTATATTGCATCACATTACTCAATTACAATTGAAAAAAAGGTTTATATTGCAGTAGCTATTCATGGGCATAATCCAAAAATACTAATTAAAAATTATGGAATCAAACTATAAAAGTCATCTTGTGTCCAGGGGCCACTTCCCTCTTGAGACTCTCACTGGGGCGGCTCCTTCAGATTCCCGCCGACTCACCGGGGAGCATGACCTTCACGCTTTTTTGTCGTTGGAGAGTACGAATCACAGATCGAGATCGTCTAACATTAGAGTTTCTGTGACATGCATAACATTACTCAAATCAGGCCATCCAAATGAAAATGGACGGCCTGATTTGATAGAGGGTTTGGATTCAAATTTTTTTAAAACCCAAGCAAATTTCCGTCCAAATTTTTTCTCTCCCTCTCAACACATGACGTGGCTCAAATCAAGCCATTCATTTTCATTTGGACGGCTTGATTTGAGTAATGTCACGTATGTCACGGAAATCCCAATGTTAGGTGATCCAAATCCACGAATAACACCCCCAACATGATCTACTTGACAAAAACAAGTTTCCCAAAAATAGAGGTTGTTGCCTTGCCTCTATCATCTGTTTGTCGCTATGTTGCTTGAGCAAAATTGGTAAAAGGAGCTCTGACTCAAATCTTATGCTTTTCTGAACAATCCCTCAATTCTTGATGATCGAAAAATTGTCCATGCCGAAGTGAGATTTTGTGGGTTCATTGCCAAGTTTTAAAAGCTAAAATGGTTAGATGAAGGCGTAATTTCTTATTTAAATATTTTAGCACAAACAAGCAAATTGATTTTGGATTTCTATATAATTAGAATTTGGTCAAACATGCACTGAGCATGTAAGATTTAAGCACGAGAGCAATCGAAAGAGTCTCCTTGTATTCTCATGATCACGCTATAATAAGATACGCTTGATAGAAGTATATGAGAACATTTTAAAAGACGTGGGAACTTTCTCTAGCTTCTACTCAAGGATGATTTCATGACATCGACCTATGACAGATAAAATGACCATGAGATTTCTATGTTATCAATTCTAAAACAAGTATTAAGAGACAGCATGGTATTAATTAACTGATTTAAACATTTTTAAGTTCCTCATCGTCTCAATTTTTCTCCTCTCTTCCTTATGTAAACTGATATATTCAAGTCAGCTCAATCAATCATAGCCACACACATATCTTCTCCCCACTTTTTATTTTTGTCATAATCAAGATTTTCACATTTGGGACATCTGGGAAGTGAAGAATTCAGATTTGGGACGTGCACCGTTAAATATGAGTTAAAATATAGGAAAATTACCAAAAAAAAAAAGTCCTAAACATATTGTAATTATGCCAATTCAGTCCTAAATTTATTTATTTTTTGCAGATTCAGTCCTAAACCTTTTGCAATTATGCTAATTTAGTCCATCCGGTGAGTTTTGGCCGGCCGGCGCTAACGTGGACGCCAACCGGCCGGCGACATAATATTTTAATAATATTTTATTCTATTTTTTATTTTTATTTTCTTCTTCTCTTTCTTCTTTTTTTTTTTTTGCCCCTCTACTGTTCTCCTCCACTGTTCCTCGTCCCGAGACTGTTCTTCTTCGAATTTTAATTTCTTTCGGATTGGTTCCTCCGAATTCCCAAGAGTTCAGCTTCAGGGAAAAAAAATTAAAATGAGAGTGGTTCTCCCATCTTGCCCTTCTGCCGTTTCTTCCCCAAGACTGTTCCTCCGAATTTTTTCCCCTCTAATTTTTTTTCTTCCCCAAGATTGTTCCGTCGAATTTTTGCCCCTCTACTCTTCCCCTCTACTGTTCTTCTTCCCCGAATTTTGAAGATGACGGTCGTTCTCCCATCTTGCCCTCGCAGCGGCTCCTTCATTCTTAGGCATCTGGTATCGGCAAATCGGCCAAGTGCCGTGCCTCGCCTCGCTCTCGTTGTGGCTGCGTGAGGCCGTGCCGCGTCAGCACAGATTTGGTGAGGCTCGACCTCGTGCCTCGCTGGGGCCGCCCTGGCGAGGTCGAGCCTCGCCGGATCTAGGCTGGTGAGGCACGAGCTCGCGTAGCCACGGCGAGGCTCACCCTTACTAGCGGCCGCGGGTACGACCTTCATCGGAGGCCCGTTGCCCCTAGATCAGCTTCTCGACCACGAGACAAAACAGTTCGAGCGAGATCATTCCTGGTCGTCGTCATTTTCACGTGAGACCGTTCATGGCCATCGTCCTCTTCATCAAGAGGAAGCAGAAGAGTCTGGGGAAGAAGAACAGTATAGAAAAAAAAAAGGAAAGAAAGAAAGGGAAAAGAAAAGAAAAGAAAATATTATGTCGTCGGCCAGCCAAAACTCGCCGGATGTACTGAATTGGCGTAATTGCAAAAGGTTTAGGACTGAATCGGCAAAAAAAATAAATTTAGGACTGAATTGGTATAATTACAATAGATTTATAACTTTTTTGGTAATTTTCCCGTTAAAATATAGGTTGCAGGTCCATTTCACCGCCTTAACCAAAAAGAACCGGGTTCCCTAAAATCCGAATTCTCTTCGAAACTCTACAGTTACAACTCATTATAGATACAATGCGTATGGATATTCATAATTTTTATTTCTGCTTTAGGAATCCAATCATTTTAGAATTAAGTCACGTGAATCAAGCAAATCTCTTAATTAATAATCTCCTTAAATTCAAATTTAACAAAGTGAAAAGAGATGACAAAGATAAAAGTTATGGGCGTTACCTAGCCAGAGTTCTCCTGGTGTAGCTATGATTCAATTCTAGTTGTGTTGATGCTGGTGTTGTGATTTGACTTATGTGCTCGATAATCCAAGCTTTAACGTTGAGGCCGAAATGCTAGGTGAAGCAACGCCTCGTGAGGTGCTTAAGAAACACCTCATGAGACTTGCAACACCCTTTCCATAGTCGAAATTACCGCAAGAAAGCTGTACCATACCAAGCAATCTCTCATCTCGAAATCAGAATAAAATCCAAATGATCGATGAAGAGTGAATAGTGAGAATAGGGCAAATCACAGCTTTTGTGCTCGTGATCTTGGGAGTTCCCTTGAAGTTCTTATACTTTGTTTGGTCACGATCGATTGTAGTCTTCATACTGTTCTGAGGTGATAATTTAAGTCCCTTCATCAAACTCCCGTCCAAATGTTGTCGGAAATTAACTAAGTTGGCATCGACTATCGAAATTATTCTTAGGGATGATCAATTTTAGACAGTACGCTGTGTGTTGGTGATAAAAAGTCCTCATTTCAGTTTAGGCAGTTTGTAGGGATTCTTTTGAGCTAGTGATCACAACATATTCACAGGTAGATTGATTAGTAGGATCATGTGCCAATTTAGAAACAGATAGAAAAAAATAGCGATATACATGAGAAAAACGAAAAAGAAAAAAATAATAATCTATCGGTACACAAAATCCTCCTAATCCTTCTATATTTGGGCGGATTTGAAAAGATTTCAGGTGTAGATAAGCTTGATTTTGGTAACTCCTCCTTCTTGTGTGCATCAAATACATGAGACTTTGGACATCCCATCATCCAATGCACCCAATTTTTGTTTAAGCAAAAGCCCAAGAGACAACTGGCTAGGAGGCTTGGATATACCGAGGCAGATGCAGGCCACCACCACCCACCATCTCTTTTTTCCGTCACGACAATCAGCATGACTCGTGAATTGAGGAGGGGGGACAAAACAAAAGAAATAGTCTGAGTCTAAATTGGATTAGTCAATTATAATTACTTCATTGGCGATGGTTACGACTATTGTGGAGAGCGATGACAGAGCTCCGAATCTGAGAGAGGGAGCTCAGCACTAGCAGTCAGCATGTGAGGCATGAGGGCTTCCCACATCCCTTGTGGGAAACCCCTGAAGCCACCGCAATCGGAGAAAGCCTCTCTATAGCCGGGCTTGAAGTCCACCTTCATCTCCAGCACAACGAGCTGATGACCATTCATTCAATCACAGGGGCCGGCGAGGATCGTGGAGAGAGGGCTCTCTCCATTTCTTGAAAACCATACTCTCCGATCTGTTCTCTCTCCATCCTTCACAATCCACAGAGCTTTTTTAGATTCTTCGATCACGGTTGCATTAGACGTGTCGTCTATGGGAAGAGTGGAGATCTATGAATGAAGCCGAAAAGGAGATCTGCAGTCAATGGGTACTCTCTTTTTTTTTTTTTGGGGTCAAACAGTCAACCTGTACTTGAGAGAGATCCAACACCGTGTGTACTTACTTCAGACTCTCCCTCCATTGTGGAAGGTTTCTACAACGTGGACCGAAGCCCATGGCCCATCAGAAATGTCTTGGAAGATTGCAGAAAATTGCTGGCCCAATTAAAAGTTGTCTCACGTGAAGCCGATTGTTGCGCAGACTAGACTGCAAAGGTACGTTGTATAATAAATATATATTTTTATTTATATGATTCTACAGCAGACTAGATTCCACCACTAAGGCAGGGGATCCCCACCCTTCGTATGATAACAAAAAATACTCCCCCTATATCAAGGGTTCATGCTCCTCCTTTTTCTTCTCACTCCAGCATCAGCCGCAGCAACAGCCGCGACAGTCGGAGATCTCTGATCCCAACCAAGTCCTATTTCAATCTCGCCAAGCAGACGGATCCCAACTCCTTCTCCCTCAAGCTCTCCCACCTCCTTCATAATTGCGGTCCGAGCTCATCCCAGCCAAGTCCCTCTTCATCCTCGCCAAGCAGACCAATCCCAACTCCGTCTCCCTCGAGGTCGCCCGCCTCCTCCATAACTGCCCCCACATCAAGCTCCGCGCCATATTCGCCATCTTCCTTCTCCTTCGCAGGCTCCTCAGGTGAGGCGAAGCCACGCTGGGTGAGTCCACAGCATTTCGTCGTTGTCCGATCTGTTGACCGCGTGTCGAAACTCGGACACGCATTAACCGCGTGTCGGAGCGTGTCCCGACGCGAAAAATCGGCCAGGGGCGTGTCTGTGCTACATAGGGGGAAAGAGGAGAAGCTGCTTTGGAAGACAAAATAGGTAAAATTCTTGTAGTGGTATATAATCCTTCGTTGTTTTTTCTTTCAGCTTTCTCATTTAGGTTGGATCGTGTTTATACTTGGGGTAGAAGAAAATAGGGTAGTGTAGTTTGGTCGAGGGATGAAGGTTGGCGGCTCTCGCCGGAGATTATCAATTTATCATAAAAGCTTCGCACCCGTCGCGGGATTTTCAATTTGTATCATAGTTATCCTGTACTATTGACAAAACTCGAAAGTCCAGTATAGGGCGACTCTTCGCCGCAGCAGCGGGAAGATGACATTGAGGGGTGGTTTCTGATCTGTACATTTTGGATAGAGAAGGGAAGGAAGGTAGTGGCATTTCTTGCATTCAGTGACCATCAATTCATAGCTCCCCCCTTACCAAAAAAATTCATAGCTCCCCCGGGTATTGATGCAATGCTGACGCAGGCGCAAGCCGTTGCGTATACCTGCGGATCCTCGGTTGCCCCAAAAAAAAAAAAAAGAATTCATAGCTTGGCAAATGTCGTGGAGTGTAAATTTGGGATTTAGGGCAAGTTTGTGGAATTATCAAATTAACATACATGTAAGTAAACACATTTATCTTCTGCGGGATGATCACAGCTGCCCTCTCCTTCCTTCTGTTCCTCACTCAACACAGAGGTACAAGTAATGGGCTCACTTCAGTTTGAGGAAGCAAGAGCAGTGAGCATCAACAACACTACCATCTGGGAAGGTCTTTGTTGAAGTCTTCCCTTCTCTGAGAAGCTACAAAAACTTTTTGTAGGTGGGATTAGAAAAATTTTGATCACGATTGATAGCTGATGGGGGCCGTTTTATTGTCTGCTTTTCCTTGTCTTAATGGACCCCCCATCAAACTAATTTAAGATTCTATTCGTCCTGGAAGGTGCACTGTTGACTAAAAAAGGTAGTTTTGCTTTCTCATATGACAATGACAACATCCAGGAAATTTTTGGGTTTCCTCCTGTTTTCTTGATTTACCAATCTAGGATCACATGTCCGGTTGTAAAAATTTGTTTGAATCAGGTCTTCTAGGAACAATTTACACTGGAAAGATCAAGACGACATTTTTATTTCTTTTGGGTATTATGTTTTTTTTTTCTTTTAAATATTCTCTAACTCGAAATTCTATCATTTATTTAGGCAGAAGAACACCTAGAGTGTCAATATTTGTGTGTGGCGCTCATTTTAGTGCCAATTTTTTCGCCGGCTCACTTAAGTGCCAATATTTATGTTCGACGATCATTTTAGTGCCAATTCGGGCAAAAAATGATTAGTTAAGTGCCAATTCCGGCCAAACAATACACATGGCATTTTTTTATTAATTTCTTTGTCCAAATGGCGTCCACGTGGCAATTTTCCTTTTGAAATTCAATCCACATAAAAGCCATGTGGATTTTTAAAATAAAAATTAAGTTAATTTTTTTAAAAAAAATTCAAAAAACCAGATAATAACTTAAATTTTTTTCTAAAAAAATATATACTTGCAGTGGCAAGGGCTCTAAGCCCTTGCCGCGCCGTTCACCATCGCCGGCGATGGTTGAGGGAGTTCTCGATGAGGTCGCCGATCCCCGGCCACCCCCGCGAGCCCTCGTTGGGGGTCGGCGAGGCCCAGCCATGGCTGACCGAGGCCTCACGGCCCCACGGCGAGGCCGACCTCGCCTAGATCTGAGCGAGGTCGAAATCGCCTAGCCACGACCACGGGGGAAGCGATGGTGTGGGATGGCCGCGGCCTCTCATGGGTCGCCGAGAGGAGTGAGCAACGACTTGGTGCTTGGCCGTACTCGACGAATTTCGTCGTCGTCGTCGTCGTGGTTCTTCTTCTTCTTCTTCTTCTTCTTCTTCTTCTTCTTCTGCTTCTCCTCCTCTCCTCCTCCTCCTCCTTCTTCTCCTTCTTCTCCTTCTTCCCCTCCTTCTTCTTCTCCTCCTCCTCCTCCTTCTTCTGCTCCTTCTGCTTCTCCTCCTGCTCCTTCTTCTCCTTCTTCCCCTTCTTCTCCTTCTCCTGCTTCTCCTTCTTCTTCTGCTTCTTCTCCTTCTTCTTCTTCTCCTCCTTCGTACTCGACGAAGCTTGAAGGAGTAGCCACGCATCAGGTAAGCGAGCTCAATTTTACCCGGAGGCTT
The DNA here is from genome assembly GCA_021437785.1 of Rhodomyrtus psidioides. Classification (NCBI taxonomy): domain Eukaryota; kingdom Viridiplantae; phylum Streptophyta; class Magnoliopsida; order Myrtales; family Myrtaceae; genus Rhodomyrtus; species Rhodomyrtus psidioides. The sequence continues at coordinate 3,161,862 of JAILYB010000062.1, read as the reverse complement.
CATTGGATCTTCAATTTCCGTGGTTCATGGGGTTGAGATTTGTTGTTGTTGTTGCTGTTGTTCTTCTTCTTCTTCTTCTTCTTCTTGTTCTTCTTCTCCTTCTCCTTCTTCTTCTGCTTCTTCTTCTCCTTCTTCTCCTTCTTCTTCTCCTCCTTCGTACTCGACGAAGCTTGAAGGAGTAGCCACGCATTAGGTAAGCGAGCTCAATTTTACCCGGAGGCTTCATTGGATCTTCAATTTCCGTGGTTCATGGGGTTGAGATTGAGAGCAGTATAGAAAGGAGAATAGGGTGTCGTGGAGGTTGAAGATGAGGTCCCAGAGCGGGAGAGGGACAAGTGGGACTTGTCCTTGAGAATGAAGGTGCCGCGAGGTTAGGCCGCCGTTGGTCAGGCCCCACCACGGCGAGGCCGACCTCACCCAGATCTGGGTGAGGTCGGCCTCGCCGTGGGTCTGCGAGCTCGATCGCGGCCGGGCCTGGCCAACCCAAGCAAGGCCTCGGTGGGGTTGCTGGTGCAGTTCAACGACGGCGCAATGGGTCGCGGTTGGGTTTCTCGAGCACGGAAGAGGGGCTCGGTTTAGACAGATCGGCGGTCGAGCAGCGACGTCAGGTTGATACGGTGGCAATATAGTGGTGGTGAGGTGAGGCAGCGAGAAACCGAGGGACGAAGGGTGGAGGTCGTCTGGCGTGGCTGGGGATTTGAAGGGGGCCTCACTAGACGATGGTGTGACTGGGCGAAGGATCAAAGCGGTGCAGATGGGGGTTGGTTGCGCAAACCCAGAAGGAAACCGCTACTGGCCGATAATGGTGCAGATGGGTTTTGATTTGTTGTCTTTTGTTTTTGTTTTTTTGTTTTTTTGCGGTTTTTAGTTTATTAGATGGATTTTTTTATTATTTTTTTCTTCTTATTATTGCTGATTAGGATTCCCGGCAAGCCACGTGTGCGCCACGCGTCATTTCCGGCAGGTCACGTCGGACTTGACACTGAAATAATCATTTTTCAAAAATATTGGCACTAAAGTGATCCGAAAAAAAATATTGGCACCAAAGTGAGCGACGTACACAAATATTGGCACTTCTACGGTCCTTCTATCCATTTATTTATATAAAAAAAGGCGAACACAAAACCCGACCCGAACTGGTAGTTCGGGTCATGTTCCATCTATCCTATTTCGGGTCGGGTTAAGTGTGCAAAGTAATATGTTTCTTGGCGGGTCGGGTATCATGGAGACCCGACCTGTTAACACCCCTACCGACGACATGCGATTCCGCTCTGCTCTCTCTGTCCCTCTCGATTCGCGACCGTGAAACCCTACTATGCTCTCTTTCCTCGTCTCCCGTCCAGCGATTACTCCTTGCTCTCTCTCTCTTGCCAAAAACCGCCCCTGACCTAGCAGAGGCAGCTCTGGCTCCGACTTCATCCAAGCCCGCATCATCCAGGACGTCGTCCTCTCCTCCGACGGCTAGTTTGCCCTCTCCGGCTCCTGGGACGGCGAGCTCCGCTCTGGGACCTCACCGCCGGCGTCTCTGCTCGCAGTTGATTATGTCTCTTTCGCATTGCGTCTTGAAAGTCTTGTAGCCGTCTATAGCGTTTCATTTCATATGCGCGGTGGTTTGGTTTGATTCTAGTGGTGGATATATGCTCGATTGAGGGTATAAGTAATCTATCCTGAGTTTCCTCTGGTTCGAGCTTGCTTCATTTTTGGAAATGGCGAAGTGCCAATGAAATAACGAGGACGTAGAATTTGTTCCGGAACTGTTGAGTGCTAGTGTATTTTGGCCTGAGTTGTCTTGTTGCCTGAAATAAACGTGAAGAAATCATTTTGTTGGTAGTCTAGTGCCAAGCGATTCTTTTCGAGTTTCTATAATTTGTTTTTGTCAGTTTCATAGGTTTATTCTTTTTAGATAGTGATTGTTCTTTGCAGATCTTCATTGATGGGTGTAGAGAGTAAAGATTCAGATTCATACGAATGAGTTTTCTTTGGCTAAGTAGCTTTGCTCACACGAATTTTAGAAAGTCTTGAACATTGATTTGATTCTCATTTCTTTTAACTCTCGGTGAAGTTTATTTAGTATTATGATCCTTGAGATGTACGCGATGTCCTGATTGAATGACTAAGATCATAACTTGGTTCTATTTTATTCTGTTGTAGGTTTGTGGGCCCTACTAAGGACAGTGCTTTCGGTGGCCTTATCCATCGACAATCGGCAGATTGTATCAGCATCTCGTGACTGCACGATCAAGCTCTGAAACACTTTAGGAGAGTGCAAGTACACCATTCATGGCGAAGAACCCGACCTTCGAGATGAGATTCAAGGTTGATGCACCTATAGTAACACCAAACCACCCCAAATGGGAGACATTCACGCGCTTCATCGAGGAATTGCGCCATCAATTGCAATCGGATAGACCTTATTCACATGGTCGTCCCGTGCTTCCCCTTCAGAGCAATCCCCCTATTGAATGGTTCCACATCAAACTACAAACCAAAACTCACGAGATCACATTGAAGATTCGGCGAGGCAACCTCTACTTGGACGGCTACCGAATGGAGAATCCTGAGCAATGGTTAGAGTTTGGAAAGACCGGTGATACTGTACATCTGATTCCCGAATCCACTTTCCTGGGCTTCTATGGTGGCTACGATAAATTAGGATATGCTTCAAACCAAAGTAAGAATTCCATTAAGCTTGGCCAGAATCAACTCAAGATTGCCGTTAACCAGCTTGCCACCTCCATGGATGGTAAGGTGAGGGCGGAATCGCTGATCATTGTTATTCAAATGATTTGTGAATCAATTAGATTAATTAGCATCTCAAACCATATCGCCAAGACATTGAGCGGCGTGCTACCCCCTCGAGTGATGTTACTAGAAAATAAATGGGAAGATCTGTCAAAGGAATTGCTGTCCGCCGATGCCGATTGTGCGCGTGCATTGCTGTCCCCCAATCCCGTTCTTGTGTGTGCATTGCTGTCCGCCGATCCCAATCGTGGGCGTGCATTGCTGTCCGCCCTTCCCAGTGCATTGCCGCCCGCCGTTCCCAATAGACCGCGTCGTGTGCGTGCATTGCTGCCCGCCGATGTTGATCGTGTGCGTGCATTGCTGTCCGCCGATGCCGATTGTGTGCGTGCATTGCTGTCCGCTGAAGCCGATCGTGTGCGTGGCTCATCAAGATTTCAGCAATTCAATGATGTGGATATAATGAAAGAAGAGGAAGCGGCTGCCGCAGTCGGCATGTTGCTTGGATTAGCCATATGAAGGGCACAATGAAGGGTTCTAATGATGGTTACCGCCTCTGCACGACTCGCACTGGGCACTCGGGGACAACCACTGGTGGTGGTGTTTCTCGGTGGGAGTTGTTTTTCGTTCTTTGTTCTTCCTCCGTATTAATGTGGCTATGTCTTTGTCTCACCATGAAATTTTCTTAATACTTTTATTCAGGGTTTGACAAATATACATTTTGTGGGTTGGCTACTATGATTTTAATCAATGAGGCTGATCGGTTGGACTTATCTAGATTAATTGTAAGTCAAAACACTATCCTTACTTGCTCTCTTTCGACTGTTGTGTCTGGCTAAGTGCTACCTCTATATACAGTTAAGAGCTCATTGTGTGTGTCTATCATCTTGATAGTTTTGTGAGTATACGAAGAGCATTTCTTTTTCTGCTCTTCTTCTTTTTAGTTGTCTGTTGCTTTCTTCGAAGTGCAATTCAGCTGTGCTTTGTTCTGTCAGGATTGGGTGGTGTTTCGCCAAGGAGTAGCATGTGGATTTCAAGGGAGAACTAATAAATTAGTTGATGGTTGCTATTCCTTTTGGTAGGTAATTTCTGTTTTGACTTTTTTGGCTCCAGTTGGTTGATTGCGGTAATTAAAAAAAGAAATTTTTAGGGTGGTGCTTGTGCATTGCTGCAGAAATTGCATCAATTTGGTCTATCAGAATTCAATCGATTCATCTCTATCTGCCGCATCCAATCTGTCTGAACAGGAAAACAATCTGGAGAGTGCTTCTCCCCAAGTTGATGGGGCCTCCTGCCAGTTTAAACAGGGAGGTATGTCTTGTAAAGAAAATGTAGTCCTCTGTTTCTATTTCCTTTTGCCTTACAAAAAATGAACTATCTTTCGTGCTTATAGATCCCAAATCTATTTGCGATAAAAAAAAAAATATCTGCTATCTGCATTCACTATGGATATGACTCGTCTCATGTGGGATATGAACCTCAGTTAATATGTCATATTGTCATGTCCTATTTGTTATTTCATGTGAAATTTCTTTTTCACAGACCCTCAAAGTGGTTCCTGTTCTGTGAACCTTGGCAACACCAGTTATAATTTTCTTGAAAGACGTGCAGAGGTGGGATCTCTCTTCAACAGCTAAGCCTTGCAGCAATACATTCTTCTATGCTCTCAGGTAGTTGTGCATATTTCGTAAAAGAAGCTGTGCTTTTGTATCCGAAATCCAATATTCAGTAGAAACGTATTCCCATGCATCTACCACCTATTTGCATTTAGTAGGGTTCAAGTTGCTCTATGGTGATTTATAATCTGTGCCATGAATTAGACAGCCTATGCAGATAAAGTTGCTGATTGCTATAGCATGTACCTTTCCGAAGATCTTAACAGCACTCTATAATCAGCCTGAGTACCATCTGTATATAACGAGAGATTAGTTTGGATGATACTAATTGACCTTAAAGACACTAAATTCTTGTGTCCTTAATGTTTTTCTTTTTTGGGTTTTGGGGGAGGGGAGGAGCCATTCCTACTGGATTGCTTCAAGCAGAATCTGGAACTATCACGCATTTGCATAAAGTTTGTTAATTTGTTGCTTGAAAACTTGAGCTAAGCATGTGTTGCAGAAACCCACATTTCTTGTGCAGTTGTTCATGAGTATGTGAGTGGAGAAGAAAGGGAAAAAAGCACGATTATTTCATCCTTTGTCCTCACTCTACTCTGTTTCAAGTATCAGTGTCTGCCCATATTTCTGCTTCCTTTTTTCATTAAACTGTTAAATATTCAGATCAAATATAATGTTAAATTAGATATAATACTCAAATATAATGTTACATTGGACAAAAATTGGCTTATTACTATGTGGAACTTCTTATAACCCAAAGGTCAGCAATACAATGGCTATTTAATGTTTTGTCACTTTTGTGAGCCTGCATTTGTAGCATTGAGGTTACACTCTTCATAAAACACCTTGCATTGCAAAGAAAGCTTAGTAAACATACTTATCTTCTGTTAATTGCATTTTGCAAGGACTTATCCAATAATTAGCTTGTGGGTTCCATGCCAGATAGTCTTTTATTTTATTTTATTTTTGGTCAAATCCATTCCAAATAGTCTTGACAGCTTCAAATCTTCAGCTTGTGCAAGTGTTTTCCCTTTGTTTAGTCGAAAGTCTTGTGCTGGTATACGTGACTGCAATTCTACTAAGATTATTAACCTAGTGTTCAAGGGACTAATTCGATGCATCATAATTTGGCTAGATGTAAGGAATACCTGTATGCTGGCGTGGAGAAAACATTAGTGTTTTAATATTTATACTCTCGTCGATAGCAATTCTCTTGTCTTGAAGTTTGTCATGATCCATGTTTTAGTTTTTATCTCCAAAAAGCCACAATTGACCGTGCTTATTTTTTTTTTTTGCAGGTTAAGGAGCCACACTCTGTGACGCTCTTCTGGACCTCACAAGTCCAGGGAATGTTTGCCTTTGATCCTTATTCTGCGAAACAGGCTGAAGGTTAAGAAGCCACACGGTGCCGATAGCTGTTGTGTTGGGATGACTAGATATATGTCTGTTTTCTTTCGACTTTAGTTGTCCATGGGTTTGGTCGAGATAGTTCTGTTTACACTCCAAATGAGTGTTCTTTCCTTGGTTTTATGTGTTGGTATGTGATATCTTGGCGAATATCTGCGATGATGGCTTTGGCCTAGATAGTTTTAGTTTGTGATAATGTCTTGACAAATACCTAAGTTACAATAGGGCGAAGTATGTTTTGCAACAATTGGTCAAGAAAAGGGGCAAAACATTTATAAAAGTGATCAAGTTGAGAAAAAAGAGTGCACAAGATGAACCATACGTAAATAAAAGCTCGAAATTCTGTTAATGGGATGTTGCATTTGGATATTATGATTTTCATATTGAAAAGCATGACATAATAGCCTAAATTTTAAAATAAAATAAAAAAAATTGGAAACCCGAACCCGACCCGGAAAAGACCCGATCCGAACCGACGTGAATTTTGGGGTCATGTTCAATTGGACTTGTTTTTGGGTCGGGTCAAGCATATGTATTTGTGTTTCGGGACGGGTCGGGTATCATGGATCAATTCTGTCCCCCACGAAGTTGAGGAGAAGGATGCTTCTTCAAGAACCTCATTTCCTTGGAAAGCGCCCCATCATCATCGACGACGACATCGTCTAGATCTTTTCCAATGGAAACCTATTCGAGGGTATTTGATGCGACGGCGGCTGAGGCCTTGAGGCAGTCCACGGGTAGTGGAGGAAGGCGATCGGTCGTGCCAGCTTGCTCCGCCACAATGAGAAGAGATTCTTCCACGGCCGCCTCCTCCATGCGGTTCTCTACGGCAGCAACAGTGGCGAAGCCTATAATTTGCGCACCGACAGCCGCTGGTTCCACTTCCATCACGTAATAGTTTGCAAAAAGACCCATTTTTTATTTTGAGTATTTACCTGCAATCATATTCACGTTTAAGCGAGAGATTGCTCGCTCACTGTTTTTTCTTATTGAAAAGATCACATTTTTATTTTATTTTATTTTAAAACGATAATATTTTCAATATGATAGCAGGGGATGCTCGCTCACTGTTTTTTTTTTCCTATAGAGAACATCATATTTTGTTTTTATTTTATCATTTTTATTTTTAAAAAAGATCATATTTCAATAGCTCTATTCATAATAGAGAGGATGCCGCCAAGCTACCTACCGTACTTCTATCTTCTTTATAATATGTGTATTTACACACACAGGAAAAAGCGCATGGATAATGCCTCCTCCAATATACACAACCATCCCCATCTATGCCATAATTATCTATCAGAATCTCAAGCAACAAACACAGTGTAATTCCTAGTCAGAAATTTTCAAGCCTCTAGATGCTACCTGCACATATGACTCGAGGTATTGTTCGTTTTGGCTCCTCTCACGCTTTTTTCCTTTGGCATACATGTGGACATTTTCCTAGAAGGCCATTCATCTTGTTAGTGCTCCCACTTGAGCATGTTTAACTTTAGAGTTTCAAAACTAATCATTATCGTTACGTCAAAAGTCACCTCCGTGAGTTAATTCCAAATTTCACATGTATATTCTAGAACCGCTCATGAGTTAATTCCAAATTTTACATGCATATTCTAGAATCGTTCTTCCCATATTCGGTGTCCAGTTAAGTTCATTCATCCCTCATTGGCCAACTTAGAATTCTATCGTGAGCAGCACCTTGTCTATGCCCTTTGGCCCTAGTGATCATTGCCCGTTCTTGTAGGACCAAGTCGTTACAAGTCGACCATCTTTTGCAGGATTCATCACTGAATCACACACCTATCGAAAGGGGTTGCGCACTCATACCATATTGTGATTGTTTGGATTCACTCACTTGAAGTAGTGTCAACTTTAGTTCGTCTTATACCGAGTCTTACAGTTTTGGTGTTTGGCGGACAAGTGAGCATTTTTTCCAGGAGATCACCAATAGTAATAGTGCTCCCACCTGACTATGCTTAATTTTGGAGCTTCAAAATTATTATGTCAAAAGACGGCTCAGTTAGTTTCAGTTTTCACACACACACACATACGCAAAAGGACACCTAGAGTGCCAATAATTATATGCAATGCTCACTTCGATGTCAATTTTTTTCGCCGGCTCACTTAAATACGAAATCGAAGAAAAAATGATAACCTAAATGTCAATTCGACAAAAAAAAAATGTCAATTCGGCCAAAAACGATCATTTAAGTGTCAATTTCGGCCAAACCATACACGTGGAGTTTTTTTAATTAATTTTTTAATATTATGTGATAATTTTTTTTAAAAAAATATCAGTTCACGTGGTGTCCATGCGGACTGTTCAACTTAAAACTAGTTAATTTTTTTAAAAAATTAAAATTAAATAGAAAATAACCTAAAATAATTAAAAAAAAATAAAAAAATAGCAATTATAGAAGTTGCAGCGGCGAGGTCTTTGGGCCCTCGCCGCTGCTGCTCGTCCATCACTTGCAATGGCAGGTGAGGGATGGGGGAAGCCGGAGGGGGGTTGCCGAGCCCCATCGGCCCTTGCCGAGGCCTCGCTAGGGCCGGTGAGTCCTCGATGGGGGTCGCTGGGGCTCGGCGACCCCATTTGGCCATTCCCCATACTTGTCAGCCAGTGGGGCAGTGGCGGCCAGCTCACAACCCTTGCCGCCCCAACATCTTTCCATTTCCTTTTTTTTTTCGTTTTCAATTTATTATTAAGTTTTTAAATAAGGTTAATACCTTGAAAAAAATTTCCAAACTCATACATCTGTGATAAAATTTACCCCATTCTATTTTCTTTTTACCATTAAAAATCTCAAACTAGTGCACCAGTGATAAATTTACTAGTCGTTGGTCAAGACTAGGAGGAAATCTCATGATTCCACTGTCGATTCTTTTTTGTTATGTCCATCTTAAATCTTCCCTAAATTGTTGTTAATTAACTGGAGTTTTTTTTTTGTTCGAATTAACTGGAGTTCAATCAACTTATTTCTACATTTTTGTTTAGTTCCAAATTTTTATTTTATTTTTTTCTGTTCATGCAGACGTGGAACTCGGTTTTGCTATGGATGTAGGGGAAGATCAATCTCTATGGTATCTGCAGTACCGAAGGAGATTGCGGAATAGGTGCAACCGTTGCGGTATCGACAAGTTACGCAGCTACATTGTTTGGACTACTTCTAATGGTCTATCCACTCTATGTCGCCTTCTTAGTTTTTGTCTATCATTGTCCCAGTTGCTCTTTTTGTCAATTATTCTCGGCTTAGTTTTAGCAATTGAGTTGATTATTCAGTGGACTTTACTTGGAAAGAAACTGGCCGCCTGCCTTTCGTTTACATTCCGTCAGATTTAAAGCCAAAGGGAAAAAAAAAATGCTATAACATTGTTAACACAAAAAGTTGCCCCAAAGGTCAACTGTTGGGCACGTGAGGAAATCATGATCGGTTGCAGGCGAATACATTGAAATCAGAGTCTAGCTAAACCTAAGGGACCCACGTGTCAGGGATGAATTTTTTTGGGCATTTCCCATAAAGCACAGGAAAAGGGGCGCGCGAAATGATTATGATCAAAGCAGTTGCAGAGATGGGCGGGATGGCGTGTAAAAAAAAAAAACTATTGATGGTATCATCCGCCACGAAAAGTGTAAACCATCAAAGAATAGGAAGACGTGCTGAAGTGGAGCAAAAGATAAAGAGCCAGGAGTAATCAAAGGTCACCAAAGCATATCTATAAATACCTTGAGTCATCCAACGTATACTCCCAACACACAAATCAACAAAACAAGTCTTTGCCTTTCACTTTTAGCACTTAACTTAGCAGTAGTTTCGGATTCCCCGTCGTTGATTCAATTCCGGCGAGTTTCATATCCTAGGTTAGTATCGTCGAATAAATTCCAGCATCTTCCCATTGTCCAATGTCATCGATTAAATTCTTGCATTGTGTCCTGCATTATCCGGGTGTCGTCGATTAAATTTCAGCAAAAAACTCATAAAATTACAAAATCAACTTTGGAGGCCTTGGCCTAGCCTCAGGAGTCTTGAGAACCCTTTTCAAAAAAATCAAACAATCCCATCGGACGTGGAAAACCTCAGTCATGGGAAAACCCTTTTAAAAAAAACAGGTAATCCCATCGGACGTGGAAAACCTCCGTCTTGGGAACCCTTTTCAAAAGATTAAGCAGTCCCAGCAGACGTGGAGAACCCTCGTCCTAGGACCCCTTTTCAAAAATATCAAACAGTCCTAGCATGACGTGGAGGACTCTCATCCTAGGACCCCTTTTCAAAAAACATCAAGCAGTCCCAGCAGACGTGGAGAACCCTCGTCCTAGGACACCCTTTTAAAAAAAAAATCAAGCAATCACATCGGACGTGGAAAGCCTCCGTCTTGAGAACCCTTTTCAAAAAAATCAAACAATCCCATCGGACGTGGAAAACCTCCGTCATGGGAAAACTCTTTTCAAAAAAACAGGTAATCCCATCGGACGTGGAAAACCTCCGTCTTGGGAACCCTTTTCAAAAGATTAAGCAGTCCTAGCATGACGTGGAGAACCCTCGTCCTAGGACCCCTTTTCAAAAATATCAAATAGTTCTAGCATGACGTGGAGAACCCTCGTCCTAGGACCTTTTTTCAAACAAAAATCAAATAGTCCTAGCTCAGACGTGGAGAACCCTCGTCCTAGGACACCCTTTTAAAAAAAAAAATCAAGCAATCCCATCGGACGTGGAAAACTCCCGTCATGAGAAAACCCTTTTCAAAAAAATAGGTAATCCCATCGGACGTGGAAAACCTCCGTCTTGGGAACCCTTTTCAAAAGATTAAGCAGTCCCATCAGACGTGAAGAACCCTCGTCTCGGGACCAATCTTTCAAAAAATCAGGTAATCCCATTAGACTTGGAGAACCCTCGTCTCGGGACCCCTTTTCAAAAATCAGGCAGTCTCATCGGACGTGGAGAACCCTCGTCATGAGACCCCTTTTCAAAGCAAAACCAAGGTAGAAACCGCCTGAAGGGTCAAATCAAGGTAGATACCGCCTGAAGGGTCAACTCAAGGTAGAAACCGCCTGAAGGGTTAACTCATAGTAGAAACCGCCTGAAGGGTCAATCAAGGTAGAAACCGCCTGAAGGGTCAACTCATGGTAGAAACCGCCTGAAGGGTCAACCAAGGTAGAAACCGCCTGAAGGGTCAACTCAAGGTAGAAACCGCCTGAATGGTCAAACCAAAGTAGAAACCGCCTGAAGGGTCAAATCAAGGTAGAAACCGCCTGAAGGGTCAAACTATGGTAGAAACCGCCTGAAGAGTCAATGTATGGTAGAAACCGCCTGAATGGTTAACCAATGGTAGAAACCGCATGAAGGGTCAACTCAAAGGTAGAAACCGCCTGAAGGGTCAACTCAAGGTAGAAACCGCCTGAAGGGTCATCTCATGGTAGATACCGCCTGAAGGGTCAACACAATATCAGAGCTTAATCTCCCTAGGATATTCTGAATGACGAGTCCTAGGTATCTTCTTGAAAGTTATCGCAACCGGCAGCATCCGATAGGTGAGCTTCAGGTAAGCCTCTCTCTCTCCAGCCCAAGTTCAAATTGCAATAGCAAACCGGGGTTTAATTTGAGCATTCATCAAGAGGCTTAAGGGTCCAATGTCATAGCATTTCTTTTCCCCAATCAAGTCGGTCAAGATTTAGGTGTCATTTTGTCTTTGAAAGCAACCTCTAACGAGCTCACTCTCAAAGAGGGGTAGCTGTTGACACCTGATTTTTGGTCATCTTTCATTTTAGTTTTTATTTCCAAAATTAATTAAAAATAGCAAAAAACTCATAAAATTACAAAATCAACTTTGGAGGCCTTGGCCTAGCCTCAAGAGTCCATTTTGAACAAAAAATATTTTTCATAATTTTTAATAATTTTTCGAATTTATTTAATTATTAAAAATACCCAAAAAAATCAGAAAAATACCATCCTTGGTCAGAAAAATACACAAAAATATTCAATAATTTTTTTTAAATTTCTTCTTCAAGTGTGTCACTTAAAATCTTGAAAATTCGGCCTAGGTCACTATGTTCCTTCACAAACATAAACCCGAACCGAGCCTAAAAAATCCTATTCGAGTCTTTTAATTTTCAATTCTCACCTTTTGTAAGCTATGACATTGGATTCTAAAGTCTTGAAGTGCAATTGGGTTGATTTGCCCTCCAATTTGATCAATTTTAAACAAAAGGGCTTAATTGCATAATTTTCTTTCAATTTTGTCCCCGGTTTCACAAATCTTGAAATTAAATTTTACACGGGCCTACCCATTCAAATTAAACACCTCTACCCTATATTTTTCATCATGCGGAATCCATTGGTGGCCGAAATTTTGACTAATTCGGTCGTTTGGACCCTCAATTGAGTAAAAATCATTTTTGGATCCTAAGGGCAATTTGGGATTTTCACTAAATTTCAATCAATTGATTCACGAAAATACCCATATTTGATAGAAAACATGTCTAGGAATCCGATTTTGGTATCAATTTCATGAAAATAGGTCGATTTAAGTCCAATTTGGCGAATTGGTCGAACCGGGCCGGTCGGGTCAGACCCGACCCGACCCGGTCCGACCGGGTCTGCAACTAAGTTGCAGACCCACGCGCACCGAACGGCAGGGGAAAGCAGGGAAGGTGGAGCCGCGGCATTTTTTTTAGGAAAAGAGAACGACTGAAAGTGGGAGACAGTGGCAAGTGGTCGATGGGCGTGTTTTGCGGATTGTGGGACCCGAGAGGAGCGCCGGTCGACCATGAAAAAAGAGGATTCTCGGTGTTAATGGAGGTGGTTCGGCCGAGAGAAGAGGAGGGGGGTTCGAGCGAAACCAGGGGGCAAGGGAGGATCCCTAGACCTTCAACGACATTCACCGGTCATCACCAAAGCCTTGGTCGTCGTCTTCGAGCCTTGGACAGGTCGGTACATCCTCCCGACCTCTGTTTTCCATATGCATACTATGTGTTCGACGAAAGGCCTAAATGAACATTCGAATTTTTGATTCTCAGTTGGGTCTCCCGGGACCTTATTTTGTGTAAATCTTGCCTTAAGCATCCTCTAGAACCAACTCTAAGCCCGGCTTGCTATTTATATTGCATCGAAACCGCACCGGAAACCGAGCTCGGGGATTTCGCCGACCACGGTTCGGATTGGAGCTCGTCGGAAGAGTTCTGACGGTTGCCGAGCGCTAGGAGACCTCAGGTAAGCTCCTAAACCACCTTTGGATGCTTTCTGAAGGACTGAAACCGAGCTTCGACCAAAATTTTTTTCTACAAATGGACTCGCCGGCGCCGGTTCGGTGGGGTTCGGTCCGGCCACTTCCGACGTGTTTTTATGCCATGAAATGCTTGAATGTAGTTCTGGGTTTAGTGGGCTGTTATTTTGTGCCGAAATCGCGATGCGAAACCATTGTTTTTACGTCGGATCGGTAGCTCCGGCGAGGCGCCGGCAAGAATCGCCGGCGCCGATCGTCTTCCCAGGCGAGGGGGGCGACTAGTCAACGGTCAACGATGACGTGGCATGCCACGTCGGCAGCCACGTCAGCGGGTAGGACTGGTTCGAAAAATAAAAACAGATCAGACGGCCGTGATGATGCCACATGTCGCGATCTCGGCTTTTTCAGATTATTAAATGTTTTCTGATAAAAATTAAGCGGACGGTTTATATTCGGCCAAGTGGCTCTCTGTGGATCGTCCGATCCGGTCTGAGATCGGACGCACCAGGAGTAGCCACGTGGCACAATCTGGGACGTCCGTTTCATTAATTTTCTGATAATAAAAAAATGTTAAAAAATAGAAAAATACTAAAATACCAAAACGGCGTCGTTTTGGCTGTGGGCGTGCGAGTCTGGATCCGGGTTCGGGTCGTGGGCCGGGTCTGACCCGGCCCGGAAAATATTTTAAAATATTTAAAAAATTCAGAAAATAATAAAAAATAATAAAAATTCAAAAAATCATAAAACAAATCATAAAAAATTTTAAAAAAATCGAAAAAATTCAGAAAAATTCAACAAAATTCCAGAAAATAGGAAATGACCACATTCAACTAGCCACGACCTGTTTCGGGTCTTTCGACCCCTGACCTTTCCAGAAATGACGATTTTGCCCTTCCGGCAAACCGTCTTCCAAAAAAATTTCTAAAAAATCCAAGAAAATCCCCAAAAATAGGAAATGGCCACAATCAACCGGCCAAGACTCATTCCGGGTGTTTTGAACCCCGACCCTTCTTAAAATGACGATTTCACCCTTTGGGCGAATCGTCTTCCAAAAATCGAAGAAAAATCAAGAAATTCCAAAAAATTCTCAAAAATGGGAAATGGCCACAATCAACTGACCATGGAATATTTTGAGTAATTCGGTATCCAAGTCTTCCAAAAATTGACGATTTTGCCCTTCGGGCTAATCGCCTCCAAATCTTCACATTTTACCCCCGGTCCGAAATCACACCTTCCCTTAGCCCTTATGGCTATACTAGGAAGCCATTGATTTGAATTGACGTGCATCGATGTGGTTTATTTATGTACTTGATCGCGCTTTCATTAAATGATTGTGATTGATATGACTAGTTTTCCAAATCTGCATGAAACCCTGAAGCAAACCTACCTCACCCCAAATTACGCCTGCATGAAATCTTAATTAGGAAAATCACTCGCGTTAGGTACCGAAATGGCGTTGGTAATGACACCAGCGTAACCAAGTCCCCGAACCCAAATCTCTGGTTCGCAGAACTGATCGATCTCTCCCAATCGGTCAGTAAGGTTTCCGGTCTACCCTCCAAGAAAGACTGGTGGCGACTTCAAATGCATGCACAAGTTGCACATGCCACCACGACCACACTAAGGTAAAAAACGATCGGCTCTTATCGCCGAATCCCTTGAAAAATACTCCCGCCGCGATTTGGTATGGCCTGGGAGGGCCCGCGCTGATCCAAAGCCTACGATCCGCACTCAGGTGCGGAGGGAAGGCCCGCGATCGGTAATCCATCAGCTCGTCCGTTTCGGACGGGTCGCGACAATAAAAAAATTAAAACACACTGAAACAGTGCCATTTAAGTAAAGGGTCGAGCGGCGTCGTTTAGGTTAGTGAAGGCGGACGATCCAGATTGAGTCTTGCCTTTTAATCGTGACTGTAGATCTAAGTAATCATATCTGACGGCTGAGGAGTAGTCGGATTTTGATATGGCCGTAGGTTCTAGTAAGCTGATCCAAGGGTCGTGGAGTAGCCACGTGATTCAATAGGAACCATCGGATTAAATCTGAATAAAAAAATAAAAATAAAAATGGCGGGACGACGTCGTTTTGGGGAGTCTGTCCGCACGGGTCCAGGTCTGGGCCAGGTTCCGACCCGAGTGGGTCGGGTCGACCTGGTCCGAATCACATTTTTTTAATAAAAAATCTAAAAATGATTAAAAAACTATAAAAAAATTCTAAAAAATCCTAAAAAATGCTAGAAAACCCTTAAAAAATATAGGAAAATTGTGAAAAATCCAAGCCATTCCAAAGATCTCCAAAAATTGAGGATTGACCACAGACAACAGGTCAATCCTATTTTTGGGATTTCTTATCTGTTCTTCTGAATCGGACGATATTACCCTTTAGGGGTAAATCACCTCAACCTTGCAGTTAGGTGACCAATCCTTCTGCTTGGGTTCTTGAATCTCGCCTTTTCTTCAAAATGTCGACTTTACCCCTTCAAAGGGTAAATCGTCGTCCTTATTCCAATGGAGTCTTGAAAATTGCTCAAAATTAGGATTTGGGTCAGGTGGTCGACCAATCCTAATGTTTGAGATTTTCAATTCTCATCTTCACCCGAAAATGATGATTTTACCCCTAAAAGGGTGAAATCACTTCTAAAATTCTGAAAAATTCTGAAAATTCCCGAAAAATAAGAAATTGATTGGTTTGATTGCCAATCCCATTTCCATCATCTTTTGATTATACATTTCATCTGAAATGAAAATTTTTCCCTTTTGGGGCAAATCGTCCCCAAACTTCTCAAAATTACAATTTTGCCCTTCATGGACGAATCATGTCGAAACCACTCCTGAGCCTTGATTGACATTTCTCTAGGCTGCTAAGGTCTTATTAGGGATATCACACTGAGTTCATGTGATTTATTCACATGTTTTGGATTCTTGATTTGCGCAATCATTTTATTGACTGTGTTTGCTAGGATAGTTATTCCTATCTGCATGAACTCCTAGATTTAGGATTTGTACCCTACTCATCTGCATGAATCTTATGATTAGATAAACCATTCAACTTTGGTACTTGTCGCGACCCTCTTGAGGTTGTCGGGCTCTCGAGGGCTAATGGGCCGTCCTGTCTGGTCGGACGCGGGCCTCTCCCAAGGCCCATTACCCAAATCACAACGGAGGTATGCGTGATCGACTTTCAGTGTGGTCTAGTGACATGTGCTAAGTGTGCATGCCATGGAGTCGCCACCAATCATTTTTTTAGGGTATGATTGGACCACCCAATCGAATAATTGGGAGTTTCTATTCAATTCTGCGAGAACCAGAGAAATGGTTTCGGGGACTTAGTTACACCAACTGTCAGAGTTGACGCCCTTTCGGTACCTAAGTTGACTGAATTTTCTAGCCTGAGATTCATGCGGATGAGTAAGGTATGAACCCTAAATCTAGAAATTCATGTAGATAAGAGTGATTATCCTAGCAATCACAATCAGTAATAAAATGCCCAACTCAAGGAATCTAGATATGCAAATAAATCACATGCCATTTCTAATAAGGTCCTATTTATCAATCACAGCTCAAGAATGATTTAGCTGTCCTAGCCATTCTACACACGATCTAACCTAATAAAAGCATTAGGAAGCATCGAAGGAGTTCGAGAGTACTCACATGGGGTTCGCCGTGCCCTGGTTTGGTCTTGGATGAGCTATCGAGCTCATGCCGACCCGATTATATTTGGGGATCCACTCGGCGTTTTACACCATAAAATCATGTGAAACAAAAACGAAAATATTCAGCAAGGGGAATTTATTGTAGATGGTGGTCGATCTAATTGGACGTCAAGACTAAAAAATATGTAGAAATTTACAAATTAAAATACTCGAATGACATTTTTTTGCCAAATTCAACTCTATGCGTCGTGAAGAAATACATGCAATTGAACTTGAATTTTGACTATTTATGAGTTCAAAATGAAAAGGAAATTAAAATAAAAATATTGACTATTTTTCTATATTTTTACAACATCGAACGCTATTTTTCTTCATTTTTCATGTATTTTTCTATTTTTGGAAAATATTAAAAAATAGGGAAAATACCAAAGAAGGGCCTCAACATCTTTGATTTTCTCAAAGAAGGGCCTGAACTAAATTTTGTCTCAAAGAAGGGCCCCAAGTGCGTTTTTTGTTTCAAAGAAGGGCCTGATGAAAGGGCATTTTTGTCTTTTAATGTTTTAATTTCATTTTCATTTTTTTTTTGTTTCTGTTTGCATTTTCGTTTCATCTTCTTTTCTCCCTCCTCCGCCTCCTGGTCCTCCTCCTCCCCCAACGAAAGCATACGACACCATTTCTTTCCGATTCTTTCTTCTTCATCTTCACCACCATTGTCGTCCTCCTCCGAAGCGGAAGCAAGTTCCTCTTTTAAGGCAAACTCACTCACTCTCTCTCTCGCTAAAAGCTTATCCTCCTCCTTCTGGGTCGAAAAACCTCTGCGAGAAAAGCTTGCAAGAGAGGGAGAAAAAGATGATGCACATGTCGTTTTACTGGAGCAAGGAGGTGACCCTCCTGGTGGAGCCGTGGCAGACCACCACGTGGATCGGCTACGCCTTCACCCTCGTCGCCTGCTTCCTCGCCTCCGCCTTCTACCAATTCATGGAGGACCGCCGCGTCCACCTCAAGCTCGCCTCCTCCGCCTCCAACGACGCCGCCGCTGAGGAGACCCCGCTCGAGACGCCGTTCCTCCGCTCGAAGGTGTCGGCGTCGGGCGGTGGGAAGAGGTGGACGGCGGCCCTGGTGGAAGGGGACGCGGCGATCGGGTACCTGTTGATGCCTCGGAGGAGTAGAACGGCACTCTCTTCGCCAGATCTATACGCTCGGACGCCGATTCCCTTAGTCGAGCCAGTGTTTTGGAGGCCAGCTCCGCGTCGGACTCGCTGACCCGTGCGCAGTTTAGAAGGGCCTTCAGCAGCGGCTACGACGGCTCGATCTTCAGCGTGGTGAAAGCAGAAGACACCCCGACTGCGGCTGTGGCTGTGGCCACGTCGCCCTTGTGCTGTCTCGGCGGAGACACCGAGACCCTCACCGGCTTGGAGTCGAGGGCGGAGTTCTTGGAGTCGGTGGTGCCAATCTGGAGGCGGGTGAAGAGGTGGCGGCAGTGAACGCGGGCGGCTTGCGCTTGGACCAGGAGGAGGAGGACCAGGATGAGGAGGAGGAGGGCCGGGGAGGAGGCTGACGTTGAGGGGCATAGGAGGAGGGAGAGAAAAGAGGAGAGAGGAAGATGAAACGAAAATGCAAACAGAAACAAAAAAAGAAAAGAAAATGAAACTAAAATATTAAAAAGACAAAAATGCCCTTTCATCAGGCCCTTCTTTGAAACAAAAAACGCACTTGAGGCCCTTGTTTGAGACAAAGTTTAGTTCAGGCCCTTCTTTGAGAAAATCAAAGCTGTTCAGGCCCTTCTTTGATATTTTCCCTAAAAAATATGACAAATTATTTTTTTTATCAAAAATGGTTCCTTTAGCTTGGTCAAGGCTACCAAAGATGATTTTTTAATTTTTTTTAACTTTTTATAGATTTTTTATGAATTTTTTAAAAATAAACTATGAAAGACTGATCAAAAATCAGGTGTCAACAGTACTGAAAGGGCGTCAACTCTGACAGTTGGCGTAACAAAGTCCCCGATCCTATTTCTCTAATTTTTGCAGAATCGAATAGATTACTCCCAACTATTCGATATGGTTTTCGATCGTACCATCCACGAAACGATTGGTGGCGACTCCTTGGCATGTACACATATCACATGTCATTAGACCACACCGAAGGTCGACCATGTATATCCAGCCGTTGCGATTTGGGTAATGGACCTTGGGAGAGGCCCGCATCTGATCATGTGATATCGGGCGGCCCATTAGCCTCCTCGAGAGCACAGGCCCCGCAGGCCGTCGCTCGGGAGGGTCGCGACAATCTTGAAACAGGAGAATGGACCGACACATCATTGTCATCATGTCCAACAGACTGGCGATGTCCAAGAGATTGGGAAAAACAAGCGGAAGCAGAGTTTCGACAGCGGTGAACCGTCGAAGCATGGTCAGCTGACCAAGGATGATGACGGACTTGGGCAAGAGCAAGGGCAAGCTAATGCTCTCGCGAAGCTCAGAGCGGCTGGCAATACCAAATTGGTTACTTGATACACTGAATAGAAGAAGATGTCATTAGTCGCTTAAAAATCAGATGGCATTCCCAAATTTGAGTCTCTCACTTTCTTTGAAAACGAGGCTGGGGCAGATCCCGGGGACCGATCCCTGCGCCGAGGTCGACAACCCAGGCCGGTGATCTGGGCCGAGATCGAGACCGGGAACGGGACCTGGGATCGGGGCCGGGGATCGAGGCCAGGGACTGGGGTAGGGGTTGGGATCGGGACCGGGGCCGAGGCCGAGGCCGGAACCGGGATCGGGACCTGGCCGGGACTGGGGCCGGCGATCGGGACTAGACCGGGGTTGGGTTCGAGGCCGAGCTTAGGGACCGGGGACGGGACTTGGGCTGGGGGCTTGGGACGGGATCGGGGCAGGCGACCTGGGTCGGTGTCGGGGCCGAGGATCGAGGCCGGGGATTGGCTACAGGGGCCGAGGCCGAGGACAGATGTCGAGGTCGAGACCGGGGCCGGTGTCAAGGCCGGGGATCGGGACAGGGATCAGCAAGCGAGGCCGGGGACCGGGGATTGGGACCGAGGCCGGGGACCGGGACCAGCGACCGGCGACGAGGGCCGTGGATCGGGATCTGGGCCGGGGCCAGGGACCGGGGTCCGTGTCGGGGCCAGGGACCGGGTCGGTGTCGGAGCCAGCGACCGGAGCCGGTGTCGGGGCTGGGGATAGAGACCGGGGACGGCTACCAAGGCCGAGGCCGAGGACCGATGTCGAGGCCGAGGACCGGGACCGGGGCCGGTGTCATGGCAGGGGATCGGGATCGGGACCTGCAACCGGGGCCGGGGACCGAGGCCGATGTCGAGGCCGGGGATTGGGACCAAGGCCGGGGACCGGTGTTGGGACGGGGATTAGGACTCGCGACCGGCGACTGGGGCCGGGGATCAGGACCGGGGATCGGGACCGGGGTCGGGACTAGGGATTGGGGTCGGTGTCGGGGCTAGGGACCGGGGTCGGTGTCGGGGTCGGAGACCAGGGCCAAGGCCAGGGCCAGGGCCGAGGTCGGCGACAAGGACCGGGGCCGGGGGGCCGGGGATCGGGATCGGGACCGGGATTGCGCTGGCGACCGGGATCGAGCCAGGGCCGAGGACCGAGGATTGGGATCGAGGGCCGGGGATCTGGACCGGGGGCCGGGGCGGCGACCAATGCCGAGGTCGGGGACTGGGGATCGGGGCCGGGACCGGCGACTGAGATCAGTTCACGTCAGCTCTCTCGACCCTTTGCCTCTCTTCAGTATCAATGATAGTTCCATTGATGAGATTGAAATCATTTTCCAAATGAGAACCAAACACCGAAAAATATTTTCGGTAACATATTACCAAACAATGGAAAACAAATCGTTTTCCGAGAAAGTGGTTTCCAAAAAATCACTTTCCAGAAAACGAATTCCTAAAAATCATTTTCCTTGAAACAAACACATGTGTATTGCTTATTTATTTCAATGTGCTCTGATACACACACACATATATATTAATTCTCTTTTACACTTGATTATATGAATCATAGTGTTATATAATATTTATCGTACAAATGTATCATATGTTTTTCTTCGTCTTTTTGCCAAACATAAATAAAAAAGAGTTGTCTCTCAATTTTCCTTTTCAATTTCCTCCTTTTGGTCCCCTTGGCTAGGGAAAACCCCAAATCGTCATCAACCCCTCTCAGATTTTGTATTTTACTCTTCTTCTCCATTCAACACCCGAAGCTTGTGGAAGAACGCGATCCGTCATGTCAGCTCGCTCTGCCACAATGACAAGGGCTTCTTTCACAATCACCCCCTCCGTCCACCATGGCCGCCTCCTCCAGGGGGCTCTCTACGGCGGCAGCAGCAGTGGCAGAGCCTATACCCGGCGCACTGGTTGACACCGTTTAATAAAAGAAAGGTTTCCGTTCTAGTTATCTGACAAGTAATGGAAATGAACTCCTTAAGAGGACAACAAATATGGTGAACAATCGACATTTTCTCATCAATTTGACAGTGTTTCAAAGAAGTCAGGAGGGTGAAAATTAACTACGATAGTTCATCATTGACATGTAGGGAATATCCCTAATAGGATTGGGTTTGCCTGACATTTCTCATCAATTCGACATGACCTCAAAGCACGCTAGGCATATTGAATTTTCAGAACAATCACCATCTAGAGGAGAAATGATCCGACAAAAACCCAAGACAAAACATCAGACAAGTTGGTCCCATTGATCAGGTTTCACAGCAAAGTCTGCAACATATAGGCCAAGATAACTATTATTTATGATACTCTGTCTCCCTCCTCTACGTGAACTGACAAGCTGCAACCATGCTTAAGCGCTCATCATAGTGGTGATACCAACACAATATAGGTGCTTCAATCTAATGGCTAGAAACTCGCAGAGAGAATTTCTTTCCCTTCGTAGAATCTAAGTAGTTATGTCCTTTCTATGCCTTAATTATGGGGAAAAGTACACTTAGAGTGTCTTAACTTTCGTACGGCGTACACTTAAATGCTTTAACTTTCAAAGTGTGCACTTGAGTGCCTAATCGGAGCAAAAACGTTCACTTGAGTGCTATTTCGCCGGAAAAAGGTGACGTGGATTTTTCATTATTACTTTATTCATTTTCTGAGTGCCACGTGGGATTTCTTCACATTTTTTAATAGTTTCTGCAATTTTTTCTATTTTCAATCAAATTTCAGAAAAACAAAAGGTCAAAAAAATTAATGATTTTTTTTAAAAAGAAACCTAGGGTTTCTCTGTGGTGGCCGGCGAGGGTCGCCGCCGGCCACCACCAAGCGACCCAAGGGCCAGGGTCGGCTCACCCTAGGCCGGCGAGGCCGCAACAGCCTTGATCGACGGCCGTCGCGGCCTCTACAGTGGCGAATCGAGGGATCGAAGCCCTCGCCGGCAAGGGCTTCGAACCCTCGATTCCGCCAGCCTAAGCCACGACGGTCGTCGCCTGGGGAAGTCACGGCCTCGCCGGCCCAGGACAACCCTACTCTGGCCCGGCGAGGCCGCGACGGCCCCCGCCTGGGGCCGTCACGACCTAGGCTAGCGGAATCGAGGGCTTCGAGCCCTCAATTCACCACTGTAGAGGCCGCGACGGCCGTTGATCAGGGCCGTCACAACCTCGTCGGCCCAGGACAAGCCGACCTTGGCCCCTGGGCCGGCAGGTGGTGGCCGGAGGCGACTCTCGCCGGCCATCACCGAGAAACCTTAGGGTTTTCTCTTCTTCTTTTTTAAATTTTTTCATTGATTTTATCTTTTTTTGCCTTTTTTGTTTTTCTGAAATTTTAGAAACTATAAAAAATATAAAGAAAATGCCACGTGTACATTAAATATTCAAAAAAATCGGTTCGCCGGCGCCACGTCAGCATTTTCGGCGGCCACCTCACCTTTTCCGGCGGCCACGTCAGCGGGTGGCACTTAAGTGAACATTTTTTCAAATTTTAAGCACTCAAGTGCACACTTTGAAAGTTAAGGCACTTAAGTGCACGCCGTACCAAAGTTAAGGCACTACAGGTGTACTTTTCCCTTTAATTATGTATCAGAATCTCAAGACAACGTAATTCGCTGTCAGATGTTTCCAAGCTTACCTGCACATATCACTCGAGATATTGTTCATTTTGGCATATCTCATACCTAATCTCACACTTTTTTCCTTTGACATACATGTGGATACTTTCCCAAAAGGTCATCTATCCTGTTAGAGCTCCTATTTGAGCATGTTTAACTTTAGATTTTCAAAGTTAAACATTGTTGTTATGTCAAAAGTCACCTTCATGAGTTAATTCCAAATTTCACATGTATATTCTAGGATCACTCTTCCCCTATTCGGTGCCCAGATAGGTTCATTCATGCCTCATTCACCATCCTAGAATTCTAGGAGAAAGAATTTTGGGAGCGCCCAGCAGAAGCCCGACATGTTCACCTGGGAAGATCGCCAAGAGGGAGCCTAAGTCCGAGCTTGTCAACATATCTAGTTGGACGGACCTTCACTCAAAAGTTTAAGCCAATGAGTTACGAGCTAACTTGGATATATTAACTGCTTCACACCATATTATTTCTCCAATGTGGAACTTCTCTAACACAACTCACGTGTGAGTTCCAGTGTTAGGTTTGCTCCCCCTTAAACCCGCAACTATGCACCGCAACCAACTAACTTCATCTGCTAACTTAGGATTGCATCACCATGGTCTCCATATTGCATCTCAAACTAATTGTCCATGGTCTTTTCTTGCTAGGACTCGCGTCTCATGTTATCTAACCAACTATGTAGGATCACTTTTCGCCAGACCAACCATGATAGCGATTTATACGCGAAACAAGCGCCGATCATGAGATTTCTTTCTTGAGACATTGTCGCGACCCGTCCGGAAGCGGACGCGGCTAATGGATTACCGATCGCGGGCCTTGGATCGACGCGGGCCCTCCCAGGCCCATACCAAATCGCGGCGGGAGTATTTTTCAGAAGGATTCGACGATAAGAGTCGATCGCTTTCGACCTTTAGTGTGGTCGTGGTGGCATGTGCAATTTGTGCATGCATTTGGAGTCGCCACCGGTCTTTCTTGGAGGGTAGACCGGAAACCTTACGGACCGATTGGGAGAGATCGATCAGTTCTGCGGAACCAGAGATTTTGGGTTCGGGGACTTGGTTACGCTGGTGTCATTACCAACGCCCTTTCGGTACCTAACGCGAGTGATTTTCCTAGCTAAGAGTTCATGCAGGCACAAGTTTGGGTGAGGTAGGTTTGGTTCAGGGTTTCATGCAGATTGGACGACTATTCCTATCAATCACAATCAATTTTTGGAAGACGATTCGCCCAAAGGGCGAAATCGTCATTTTAAGAAGGGTCGGGGTTCAAAACACCTGGAATGAGTCTTGGCCAGTTGTCTGTGGTCATTTCCTATTTTTTTGGGATTTTCCTGGATTTTTTAGAATTTTTTTGGAAGACGGTTTGCCGGAAGGGCAAAACCGTCATTTCTAGAAGGTTCGGGGGGTCAAAAGACCCGAAACAGGTCGTGGCCAGTTGAATGTGGCCATTTCCTATTTTCTGGAATTTTTTAGAATTTTTCTGAATTTTCCGAATTTTTTTGAATTTTTTTGATGATTTTCTATTTTTTTTATTGATTTTTCAGATTTTTATTATTATTATTACTTCCGAAAATCATTTATTAATCTGAAAATCATTTTTAATTTTCCACAAAATTCCAGATCGCGACACGTGGCACGTTGTCCACCGTCGGATCTGGGCCTTATTTTCGAACAGCCCGGCCCCACAACGCTGACGTGGCTGCTGACGTGGCAAGCCACGTCAGCGTTGACTGGTCAACGACTGACCAGAGCAGCCGGAGAAGACGACCGGCGCCGGCGTTCCCTCGTCGGCGCCTCGTCGGAGGGCGATATCTTGGCCCTCCGACGTCCAAATTGCACGAAACCGACGCCCCTCGACTCGTACTGACCTCCTCTATCACATATGTGAATCTCGACATAGCAGAACCTCAAATGGCTAACCTGCAATTTCCGACCGAGGCTACGTTTCCGGCGAGGCATGGTTTTAGTCGTTCTACACGTCAACTATCTAGGAAAATCTATTGGGAAGCATCATAGAAGGTTGGAAAGACTTACCTGGCCGCCGGTGGGCTTCGGTTTGGTCTAGAACGAGCTTTGGAGCTCGCGACCGGCCGGCGGTGGTAAGGGGGCAGAACGAACGATTCCAGCGGTGGAATATCATGCGATCAAAGGTGAAAACATTCAGTGATGCTTAAGGATCAATTCTAGATCAACCTCTTGCGAAACGAACCAATGAAACGCGAGATGCCATTGACGGCCGAGGAGGAGTTTGAACACGGGTCTCACCTTTTTCGGCGGTTTCCGGCGAGTTTGATGGGCACACGGGCTTCCTCTTGGCGTCGCAAAGCTCGGGGAATGGCTCACCGGCTTCGTTGTTTTGCAGACGACGACGCAAGCTTCCCCGAATTTTCCCGAGCTCGGTCGCCGGTCTTCTTCTCCCTCTCCCCTTTTTTCTTCGTTTTTGGCCGACAGCCCTTTTCTGTGGCCGCCCGTCCCCAAAATCATCCTCGACCATCCCTTTTTCCCCCACGTTCTGCCTTTCTTTTCCTTAAACAATCGCCCCAACCCCACGATTCCCCTGCTCTTTTTCTTGGTGGCCGGCGCGGTGGGTCTGCAACACTGAGTTGCAGACCCGGTCCGGACCGGGTCGGGTCGGGCCTGACCCGACCGGCCCGGTTCGGTCAATTTCGTCAAATTGGGCCTCAAATTAACCCCTTTTCGTGAAATTGACACCAAAATCGGACTCCTTAACATGTTTTCCATCAAATATGGGTATTTTCGTGAATCAATTGATTGAAATTTAGTGAAAACCCCAAATTGCCCTTAGGATCCGAAATTGATTTTTGGCTAATTGAAGGTCCAAACAAACCAATTTGTCAAAATTGACGCCACCAATGGATTCCTCATGATGAAAACTATAGGTTAGGGGTATTTAATTTTAATGGGTATGCCCGCATGAAATTTAATTTCAAGAATTGTGAAACCGGGGACTAAATTGAAAGAATTTTATGCAATTAAGTCCTTTTGGCTAAAATTGATCAAATTGGAGGGCAACTTGACCCAATTGCATTTCAAAACTTTAGAATCCAATGTCATAGCTTATAAAAAGTGGAAATTAAAAATTAAAAGACTCGAAAAGGAATTTTTGGGCTCGGTTCGGGTTTATGTTTGTTAAGGAACATAGAGACCCGACCCGAATTTTTGAGATTTAAAGTGACACACTTGAAGAGGAAATTAAAACAAAATTATTGAATATTTTTGTGTATTTTTCTGACCACGAATGGTATTTTTCTGATTTTTTGGTTATTTTTAATAATTAAATAAATTCGAAAAATATACCAAAAAATATTTTTTGTTCAAAATTGGTCCCCGAGGGTAGGCCAAGGCTTCCAAAGTTGATTTTGTGATTTTATGACCTTTTTTGATATTTTTAATTAACCACAATAATAAATAGTCAAAAATCAGGTGTCAACAGACATTCAACAAATGCTGGAGCAAATTGGAGGCCCATCAATCAACTATCGGCTCTGAACCATTTGTTGGGGTGCGCAGTAGAAGCCCGATTTCTTTCTTGAGACATTCACCAAACACCGGAACAAGTTAGAAACCCATCAATCAATCATCGACTCTGATACCATTTGTTGGAGCACATAGCAGAAGCCCAATACTTTTACCTAGAGAGAACACTGATGTGATTTATCGCAACCGAATCAGAACGATCAAACAGAGAATCAAGAAAAATTGAATGCCGCACAGTTTACCCAGGTTCACCCCAGAATAAGGTTACGTCCTGCAAAGAGATTTCACTATGATATTCGATTTACAGCCACTCAACTCGTTACAATGATCAGCATAAACGAGTAAAATATATATGCCCTAAAACGGGCCCAAAACCTAAACATAGCGAAACCTCTATTAAGCTCACAAAATATGGGTTAACTTAAATAAAGTCCAAACCCGTTGAGGTTTCGGGGGCGCTGCCCCCGAACCCCCGCCGCCCGCTGACCAAGCAACGGGACACCCGTGTCGGAGGCGCTACCCCCGCATCCCGCGCGCATGGATCACATGTCATCGGATAACACTTTGGTTTCCCTAAGCTCACGTGGACGTACCCGGTGTGAGAAACAAGGGTCCCCGAAGTATTCGCCAACTCCAACAAACACCAAGACGGAGCCTAAGTCAAAGCTCATTAACATATCTAGGCGAACTTTTTGATAGTGACTTCTTTCATTTGGTAAGGCGACAAAAGGCTACTTCAATCTATGAAAGCTGGAAACTCGTGAGGATCAGATTCACATTCACTTAAAAATTTAAGCCAATGAGTTATGGGTCAACTTGGATATATTAACTGCTTCACACCACATTAATTCTCCAATGTGTGACTTCTCTAACACAACTCACACGTGCATATTGTAACAAGAGGCACCTTTCTCGTCCCTTTGGCCCTGGTGAACACTGCCCGCTCTCGTCGGACTGGGTCATTACAAGTCCACTAGCTTTTGTGTGGTTCGTCCCTAAACCACAAACCTATTGAAAGGGGTCACATTTTGATACAATACTATGACTATTTGGATTAATTCACTGGAAGTATTGTCAACTTTGGTTCATCTCATACCGAGTCTTGCAGTTTCGTCCTTTGACGTACAAGTGGCATTTTCCCAGGAGGTCACCAATCGTAATAGTGCTCACTTAGCTACGCTTAATTTTGGAGTTTCAAAGCCATTACATCAAAATACGATTCAATTAGTTCCAATTTTCACATATATAAATATTTCAGGATCCCTCTGGCGATGTTCAGTGCACAATTCATTCATTCATGCCTCCATCGCCATCTTAAAAGTTTGCCAACAGTGGCTCTTTGCTCAGGCTCTCTGGTCCTGATGATCACTCCCCACTCTTGTCGGACTAGGTTGTTACACACACGTACTTATTCGACCCACGATGTGTGATCGTAAACTTTACTACATCAAATTGTTAAATTATACGTGCGAGTAAAATGATGCTTCATCTTCCAATTTTGTGGGTTAAATTTCTTAAACCTCTCCCATGATTTGTGTTAATTAGGAATATTTCATGCAACTTTATGGGTTCGCATTTTCCATACCTTAATTTTGAATGAGCGGATTGCTTCATAGTAACTGCAGTTTGGCAACTCTTTTTTCCAATCAGAGCCGCGATTTTGCTAGAAAGAGGGCCAAATTGAACACGCAAAACATAAGCTCGCTCTGTAAGGTTCTTAAGACTCTTAAGGGGTCGATGATAACCATTCTCTTTCTCGAATAAATTTTTGGCCAATTTCTGAATGAGTTTCTGAGCAGATAAACACGTTTGATAATAACACAAATTTTTTATTCTCGGAATAAAAATTTGTTTGATAACAACATAAAATATCTATGGATGTCAACAAACCAACGGACCGATGACCAAGCATATTGGCGATCGATGGATTAGCGAGCTATGAACCGATGGACTGGTGATCAGCAGACCGGCAACCGGCGATCAAGACATGAGAGGGGAGTGAGTGATGAGAAGAATTCTTATTTCTCATTTATGTTCCAGAAAAAGAGAATCTAAAAATTTTAAGTTCTTATTTCTGTTCAAAATCTATTTCTGAAACGTGAAATTGCGTTACTAAATCGATTTCTATTTCAAACTTGTTTCAGAAATAGGTTTAGGATAGAAATAAAGAAACAAAAATAAAGAAACAAAAATGTTATCACCCACGCCCTGACTTACCACGGCAATTATTAAGAGATTAGCATGAAAATAGATGGCTATAGGAAGATTACAAGCCCTAGTGATTATCATTGCCCCCCAATTTACCAATTGCTAATTCCCGTCATGGACACCAAATGATACCACACAAAGCAGGTCAAGAGACACCAAACTGTAAGAACATTCAGCTTCCGATGTGATTCAATTTGACTCTTCGACCTTTGACTCTTCCACCTTACAACTCCTCTCTTTCTCTTCCTCAGATAATGTTGTTGTCATCGGTGACTTAATTCTGTACCTATACCTCCTTGCAACAATCAAATAGACTGAGAAGTTGATCAAGCTGAGCATGGAAAGCAACAAGTAGAACAGGTTCAAATGGTTCCGGTTAATGTTGTTCCCGGCCAACCAGCCTCCGCTCCTCGTTATCCCCTTCGTCGCGCCGTTCACGATCTTCACCATTACCGTGCTCAAGAAGTACCCGAGTGCCATGGAGCTCCAGAGGAAGCAAGTCGAGACCGATTTGAGCCCCTTGGGCGCTTCGGAGTAGAAGAACTCGAGGAGCCCCACATATGTGAACATGTCCGCGATCCCGAAAATGAAGTACTGGAAGGACAGCCAGAACGTGCTGATCGGGAGAGGTTGGCGCACAGGCACCGCGTCGAGCATGTGGTGGTTCCTTGCCACAGCTTTTCGCTTGACCTCGACCGCCGCAGCCACGGCCATTGAGATAGAAGACAGGACCAGGCCAACCCCAATGCGCTGCAGGTGTGTGACGCCGGCCGGGTGGCCCGAGAGCTTGCGTGCAAAGGGTACAAAGATCCGGTCATAAACTGGGACGATGACGATCAAGAAGGAGATCGGGATGATGGGCAGGGAGGCAGGCGGAATGTGGAAGGAGCTAGTGATGCTTGTGTCCATGGTCAGGCCTTGCTGGATGGAGAAGGTTTGGAGCTGAGCAAGGCATAGGGTCATGATGATGGTGCAACAGATGACAGGGACCATGCCTAACATGATCTTGGCATTCTCAACTTGTGTGACCCGGCACAACATCCGTCGGTTCGGAGCTTTCGCACCTCCACATTGCTCCGGAGAAGTTGTCTGAATGGCTGCTTTGTCAAGAAACCTAACAAGCAGTAAGAGGAGGAACGCCGAAGCAGTTTAGTTGCGATATTTTGCCCAATTTTGAGTGTCATTACTCGTGATCTCCTGTGATTTCAGCATGTTTTCTGAACAAAAACAGTTGAACCAGTATGCTTATTATTTTTGCAATTAGTAGGTCTAATATGACATTGCTGTTCCTCACTAAAGGTGGAATCAACCTGAAATTGTCAGTGTGAGGTAAAAATTCTGCTTCCAAGGAAGCTTCTTCGTCTTTATCAAGTTCATAAAGCTCTGTTGGGTCCTCAGGAAGTTGAAGATCTCGTTTGCTGATTGCAGCTACATATACCTGGACAAAAGAACAGAATCGAGATAAAACAAAAATTGAAGGAGCGAAGCACAAATATGAAAGAAGATGATGAGCTCGTACCTGAATGATTTCGATGATGGGGTTGGATTTCTGAACAATCTGAATCCGGTACAGGGGCAATCCTGCGGTGAAGATGATCATTGCCAAGATCATAGCAAGGGTAGACAAGCCGAACCCCCAGTCCCATCCTTTGTTATCTTGGACCCAGACAAACAGCGTCAGGCTCACGGCCCCCCCGAAGCACACAAACAGCAAGAGGCAGTTGAAGAAGCTTGACATCTGCCTCGCCTCCCTTGGATCTCTTTCGTCGAACTGGTCGGCGCCATGGGCTGGCAGGGAGGCCTTTATGCCAGCGCTGCCGATGGCTAACAGGTATAGGCTGAGGAAGAGGAGAGCAGAGTTTCCGCCGTTGATTTTCTCACAGTGAGAAGTGGGATCGAAAACGTTGCAAGGCGGTGGTCGGAGCTTCGGATAGCGAGCTTGCACTGTTAGGAGTGCGAGTCCCTGTTTGAGCATTCCTAAGTAAAGTTTTGAGTTGCTCAAGAGCTTTGATGGGTTCATGAACTCATCCATAGTCTATAAAGGGGCTTCACTATACTTCCGAATTAGAGTCGGTTAAAATCTGGGGGAATCAATATCTCAACATGGCCAAAGATTCAAACTTGCGACTGGGTATATACTAATAGTCTATGAAGACTCTTCTTTCCTAATGCTAACTAATCCGTTCGAGTCTAAACAAAGTTCAGAGATCACCAGTGAAACCAATTGCCAATTCAGTTACTATGTAGCATCATACGAATTGTTCAGGCAATACGTACCAGGAATTCAATCGAGGCTGAGATGAGGGCAGTCTTGAATCTGCCAATGAAAGTGTCGGCAAGAGTGGCTGCGAGTATGGTGAGGATATAACTAGTCCCCATGAAGTTTGTGAGCTCGTTAGCTGCATCAGCTAGCTCAAAGTGCATCACTCCATTGAAGTATGTCACCAAGTTGACAGCGAGTGCCAAAGTCGCCAAGCTCTCAAAACCAAATACCACTGCAAAATTTGCAGTTCAAGCTTAAAGTGAGACAACAAAGAAAGGGTCCATAATGCCTTAGATCATTATGACAGAGGTCAGTTCAAATTCCTTCATGAATAAGGTACTCTGACTGGCACTGCACAGCACTGTCACTCGAAAATGCTTGCGGGATGATCAAATACGAGGAGCTACTCCGCCCTCCCTAAGGATCATGGTGCAGGAATCTCTCCACTATCATCGATCCAGAAGTCGACAAGTCCACTCGCGTACAGGACCCCAATCATAGCAGTGACAATTGAAGTAAAACTGGTACGCACCTAGAATGAGCAAAGACACCCTGATCCCTCCATGCCTGTGCTTCAAAGCTTTTCCTCCCTTCCAATCCACCTTCCCCTCCACAAATTCAGCCTTGGTCTCCTGCATGACAACATTTACTTAGAAAAAGAGGAAGATTAACAAAGACAAAGATGAAACCTACACAAGAATTCAGACATCATAAATCTATGAAGAGAAAAGAGAAAACACCATTGATAGGGTCATTTTTCCTTTATCAGTAAAAACAGGAAGACAACAATTCTTGTGGATATCTTCGGCGAGCTCAAGTGCAGGTACTTAAAGCGGGAGGGTTCAAATTTTGGGAAAGATGAAAGAAAAAATGACGGCTACTTTAAGGGATGTGCATGGAAGTACTCATTTGTCAGCTTGGGACATTAGTCAACGGGTGCGTGCGATAAGATCTCGTGATTAACGATTCCTGAGATTCCTTAGTTGTGTCCAGATAACAATCTGTCGGGTGCGTAGACAAAAAATGGGGAGTATAATCTTACGTCAAGTCAAGGGATGGAGGGCAATTCTATAGCTTAGTGTCAAAGATTTAAGTACTTTTCGAGAAGATCATTCATCCTTGTAACGCGCTCTCACCTAAGCACAGCTGGCATTGAAACTGTCATGCTAACTAATGCACGTTACACCCAAAGATCATTCCCCTGCCCTGTCGTTACCAAGAAAGTTTGACGACCTAAGTAAGGAAAGCTCATTTCTACTCCCTATATCATTCTGGAAGCCTATTAGGGAACTTGATTGTACGTAATAAAATTTAGAGGATCAAAATAAATAAAGGTCTTAAATTAACAAAGTAAAGTTAAAATATCGTATATGCGGGAACATAGGGGACCAAAACTGCACTTGACCCGCTACCTAAACTTTGGAAGTTGTTGGGGAAATCTAATTGGTCTCCTAAACATATTATATGGTTGTTAATTCGATCTTAAACTTTTTAATTAGTTTCGCCAATTTAGTTCTAAATCTTTGCGCAAAACTTCAATGTAGTTCTTCCGGCCATTTTTCGCCGAAGATCTTTGACATAGCGATGTGCCACATAGGACTGTCAATGATAAATAAACCGCCACATGAGCGATCTCGGACAAAAATTGACTGGAAGGATCACATAGGAATTTTTGCACAAAGGTTTAGGACTAAATTTGTACAAGCGAAAAGTACATAATAAATTAACATTCGTCAATAAGTTCAGAATTTATTGGATAATTTTCTACAACTCGTCTGTTTGACTTTTTTTTTCCCCTACAGCCTTTTCTCTTTGCTCCTCAAGTAAACAAATGCAGGACTAGTCTTCGTGATATCAGACTCAGTTCCCTCTTCAAATTTTTTTTTTTTAGATGCTCACCTAACCTCAAAATCTATTTTTTTTTAAATGAAATGTCACATCTCATATTATGTCGCATCTTGGTTTAAATCTAAACCTTAACCGTAATTACAATATGTCAAGTTTCATACTCTCTCTCTCTCTCTCTCTCTCTCTCTCTCTCAACGAGATATGTTCAATTCTTTAGAACAAAAAAAGCTTATCTGCATATCCAGTTCGCCAAATGTATTTGCGAAAGCGATGTAGTAATATTAATGTTAGGTACTTGAGTGTGATACATATGTGAAAACATGTCAAGATATTGAAGTGTTATGCATGTAAAGTTCACATCATGCTTGTCTTCTCCTCAGTGAACTCATTGGATCATGTTGCGTCCGAAATTTCTCTTAATGCGCCTAGCTGATTGATGAGGCTGAAGTTAGACTTGAGAGCTATCTTTAATGGAATTTTTCGTGTTCGGATGAATTTCCAAGCTCGCATGCTTCCGCATTAACCAAAATTTCTGTTAAAGGGAAATTGGTAATGGTGTCTCCTTTGTCGGCTTTCTATGTTTTACATCTATGATTATATTAACAAATTTCTGTTAAAGGGAAAGACAGAAAATTAAAAAAAAAGGAAAGAGTTTTGCCTTTGAAAGTATCTTTTTGTACCCTATTCCAACACTTCCTTTGTTTCCTCTAAGAAGACCAAGGAACGTTTGTCCCGTCCAACACATTGAAGGACAAATAAGATCGGAAATAAATATTTGATTTTTTTTTTTTACAACTTTTAGTGACGGCATAATTTTCTTAAAAAACTTTAAATTTTATTCCAATTTTATCATTTTTTAATTAAGAAATCAACTTTCACTTTAATCACAATTCTTTCCACACGTCCAAAAATCGCCATTAGTTTACTGAAAATTATCAACATCAGACCAATCAGAGATTGGACCAAAATTTGGATTCTTTTAAGGGAAGTAGCCCCCCTAAAACACTAGTGATAAAGGATATTATAATTGAAGAGACGACGCAACAAATGGTCCGAAAATGGAAGGCGATTTTCTCCGTAGAAGATCAGGAAGATTAGAAGTAGAATGACGACATTATGAAATGAATTTATTACATGGTTATGTTACCTTCACAGTTCACACAACTATGACAGCATATAAAATATTAAAAGGCGATTTTTTTCATTGGAGGTAAGGAAGATTAGAAATAGAATAATGACAATATGAATTGAATTTATTGCATGATTGCGTTACCTTCGGAGGTCACACAACTATGACAGAAAATAAATTCTTGTATAAGATATGCTCTCCCACATGCTTCAATCAAATATGTGTTTCTCTTGGCCAGAAATAGACGGCCAGATGCCTTACATCAATGTCAGATCATATGTGACCTAGTGGAAATGAGGTTGATGTTCCATAAATTATTGAGTCCTCGTCAGAGACGAACCCGATTACGTTTGGCTAAGCTTCGATGCTGATTTATGTCTTTAGTGCTCGAAAAATTAACCGTGCATGTGTCGACATTGTTCGATCTTGTATAAACTATTCGAAAAGTATTAGTTTACTATCGAATTTTTGCTATGATAGAAAGGACCAAATGTCAATAGAAGATTCTGAAATAAAAATTCTAAATGCCTTCTTTTGTTTTTTTGCCGCAGAGGGTACACGAGCACGGGAGAACTTATCCATTTGGAACTCGGAACTTTCAGTGCTCCTCAAATGCATCTATGTTTAGCTAAACAAATGGGCAGGAGATCTACACTTCCACAAGAGGGCATGAAAATATTGACAGGCAGAAACCACCAACGGTGTGGGGTAAAATGCATGGAATTCGTCTATTCCCTGTGGTGTTTTCTAATGAGTGTTCAAATGGTATTTTAGCTAACGGTGATCAACGGGAATAAGTGTGTCAAGTTGCTATTCTACATGTATGTTTCCATCGCAAATTAGAGCAAGGATCTGTGTTTTTCTACATCGTATATTTTTCATCTTCGGCAAAGGCAAGCTAAGGCATTGTTCAAGTCGAGCGGGGAGCCAAAATAGACATGGAACTGGAAAATGTTGGGACATTTAAATTTCTCGAATTAGAGCAGTTCTTCACGAGGAGTCGACTTCTCGATTCAGGCCTTTTAATTGGTTGACAAACTATCCCTCGTGGCGGCAAATGAATCAGCCAGAAAAGAGTGGATACAGCGGGTTCTACCTGCAATTTTCGGCCAGAAAAGAGTGGAAGCAAGTCCCTCGATGATAAAGATGTTATAACGTGGTAATGCCAGAACATATTCCCAGTTTTGGGGTAATGCAGACAGATTTTCTCATGAGTTCATGTCGTGCTAAAGAGCGAAACACGTACATTTTACCCATATAAAGACGGTGAACCAATCAAAAGCAAGCCAGAGGAATTCAATTTGGCTCCAACCCTCAAAAGAATGAGTATATGGGGATATTTTACAGGAGAGGGGAAATTGACCACCAGGATATGGCACTACAGCATGAGCAAACCACCAAAATTTTACCTACAATTAACATTCTGAACCAGAGCTTCATTCCCTTCACAGACGAAGGCATCTCCATCTGTGATTCTGGAATAAATCCCAACCAGACTGACCGCCAATCTGTCTGGTCAAGCATCCACAATGGGGAACCGACGGTTGGGCCACTTGGGATATACCCGTTTATACAAACTCATGCATACGGTGTCATGTTGCTGAAGAACTCCATTCAAAACACACTTCATTGCCCCTGTGTCGAAAACAGGAGAGGGGGGTCAGCACTAGGCACCAAGAGTCGACATACAAAAAGTAGATTCTCTATTAAATGAGGAAGGATTCTAAAAACATACCGTGTGTACCAACAGGCTCCTTAACACGACCACGCCGGCCGCATTTTGTCCAAACTTCCACAGGCTGCAACCAATAAATTGAAGAATTTCAAAGACCACGAGGATTAAATCCATCTTTGACAAATCCGATACTATGAGAAACAAGAGAGGTTAGACCAGCAGCAGCAAATCCCTTACCTTAAACCATCTCACATCTTCTGGGTTGTGAAACATGTATCTGACTGAGGCTTTTAACTTAGATACACGTTGAGGGTAACTGTAACACATGAGACATATCAAGAATAAGTATGTTTAATGTCATTGATGAACTTGCAGGCAAGTTTTAGTCGAACAGAATGCAATGAGTACAAATTAAGATTGAAAGCATGCATTCATAAATAGCCAAAATTTAAAGTCAGAAAAGCAAGAAAGTAGAACACTCCAAAATGATGAAAGCATCCACCACCACTAGTATTCGTCAACCACAGAGAAGTCATCTCTATCTTCAATATCGAATGCATAAAAATAAATTTTGAAAAACCACCAATAGCACTGAATACAATCTAAACCCAAGCGCTACATGTACTTTTTCACCTAAAATTGATAACCTATCCTTTTCATTTCATTCTGGAAAGTTTTAGGTGAATCTTTTTGTTTACCTAATAATAAACAAGAGAGTATTTGCTAAGAATAGATTTGAACTCCAACCCACATATCTGACCCCGTAATTTGCTTTTCACCTCAATTTAACCTGATGCACAACACGTTGTGCACACTAGCATAACGTTAAAAGGTCAAAAGTGCGTGAGTGTGCTTGTCTGTATGACATTATGAGGTGTTCCTGAAGCCATGTTACCATCCCCTAAGCCAATCCAGATACCGAGCACCTAAAAACTTCTCGTCTTAGTGACTGTATGCTTGTGTGTTACAAATTTATGCTGAAGTTATGTAGAACAAGAAATCAATCCCTTGACCACCCATACTCCATCGAGAACTTTGTAATCACCACATGCATATGCATACACACACACAGAGAGCATTGGGATATAATTGTTCCACTCGATCCCTACCCAGTCAAAATGATCCTCTTCAGAATTATTCTGTCGGGATCAACACTTCTCAAGGAACCTACAGCTACAACAGCTGGTGCAGAACCTTCTTCAGCTTGCTTCAAGGCTATCAGAGGGAGTGGAGGGAAAGATATTGGAGCATAGATTGATGCTACAGAAAAACGCCCAGCATGAAGAAATCTCTCCATTTTGTGCTTGTCTGAGTTCATATTATCTGTTGAGAAAATTGGCCTACATAGCAATAGAAATTAGCAGGCTAGCTCCAACAAACAATAAACAACAATATAGCAAGATGCTCCAATGAACCTCTGTCACAATACCTTGCCACAAATTGACGAAAACCAACATGAAATATTAACTCTTCCTTGGATTTAATAGGAGCAGTATATGTCTCATGCTTCTTTATGCTGGATCAACCAAAAAAACAAAAAAAACAGTGTCTTTAAAAAGAAACAAAAGATGAGATCCCAGCAGCATACAATGCAGAAAGCTGTATCTGTAAAAGAGAACCTGAAATGGAGAACAGACATCTTGGACTCATGCTGCAAAAGACCGCATACAACTATTGGCAATGTCTTCACTACATCACACAATCTAGTAGCAACACCCGTAGATACTTCCCTAACATGAACTCTAGCATAGGTGCCAGCTGGTATACAATCATCCCTGTCAGACTGCTCCATATCCAATGCTTTTGCAAGAACGTGCTTTTGTGTCCTCTTAAGATTATCAAAGGCAAATATTCTGGCATATTCCAGTGGAAGGGATTCCTGATATTAATTTCAAGAAAAATGTAACGCAATATCAATTATCATAGGCTATGTGA
This sequence comes from Rhodomyrtus psidioides, assembly GCA_021437785.1. Classification (NCBI taxonomy): domain Eukaryota; kingdom Viridiplantae; phylum Streptophyta; class Magnoliopsida; order Myrtales; family Myrtaceae; genus Rhodomyrtus; species Rhodomyrtus psidioides. Next base: position 3,124,583 of record JAILYB010000062.1, on the reverse strand, counting down.
AATCTACAAGAAAACACCGATATCATTACCTTGGGATCCCATGAGGAGGTCCTAAATGACTTCAATCCTCTATACTTCGCAAAACGCCTCCTTGCCGGAACATCTAGCGGAGTGTCTACTTCATCTGGGAATTCTGAAATGCAAAACCAAACACGAATCACAAGCCTAATTATTGGTAAACGGTAATTAAATCCTCTACAAAGGCAGAAGTACCACAAAATCCAAATTCAGGTTAAAGTAAAAGCCATTTCATACATAGCCACTGCACACTGAAAACCCCTTATGAGCAGGAGAATCTACTTTTTCCCTTCTGTTTAAAATCTCTTCTTGCCAACTAAATATTTCCAGAGAGAAAGGCATCCTACTGGACAAGAAATTACAGTAGTATATCTTACAATTTCTTCTTGCCAACTAAATATTTCCAGAGAGAAAGGCATCCTACTGGACAAGAAATTACAGTAGTATATATCAACATCTTGGAACCAACTCGTGTTGAGGATCCTTTTTGTCATGGATAATTAGTGAGTACTGGATTTAGCATGAAATCTTTCTGATGTTAATAACAATTATCAACTAAAATATACCGAAGTGAAACAAGATTTTAGAACAGAGTAGATCAAGGTACCCTCATCTTCAGCATGTGCTTCTTTAATTTTTTGAAGCTCATCTTTTATTTGTTCTTTTGTCAAGTTATCGCCATCCTGCAAGACAAAACAGAGTATTTCACAAGCAAAGCATCACTAAAAGAACCAGTATCCCTAAACAAATTCATTGTCCGATATGGCAGTAAAAAGCCATATTAAATAAAAATTCAAAATTTAAGCAAGCATTCATTAGGGAGCAATCCCAAAGAGCTACTACGCACAAAGCTAGATTTTACTCGAGAAGAAGCTTTAAGAATGTGGTAGTGTGATCACGATATCTTGATCAGATACAGGAAATACGGAGTTTGCACATTGCTACCATCAAGTTTTAAGTTATCAAATCTCACAGGTCCTGTCTCTCCATATGCAAAACTTACCATCATCATGGAATCATCCTCAGTTTCCTCCTCAGAATCCCTCAAGTTTAATGAAGCTTGATCATCATCATAATATGAATCGTTATGGCCTGCTTGAGCAGCACTGCCATTTTCCTCCTCATCCAAAACCATTCCATCGTCGTCGTCACCATCACTTTCTGAATCCTCTACATCCGAATCATCCACAATCCAAGCAGCCTGTGAGTAAATTTTACTTCAGATTCAACGAAAATCACATGGTATTCAACCATCATTTGTTCAAGAAGTACACCGGCATAAAAAAAATAGAAAAAGATGGTAAATCTATGATGATCTTCTAGAAAATCTGAGAGGGTACATCAGATGACCTGATACTCAGAGGTGCCTCGAGGAAGTGACCTTTTCTTTAGTTTCTTTTGTTCATGAGCTCTCTCCGCCTCAGCCATTTCTTCCTCCGTTGGCCAGGTCTGCAATTAAGGAAGAACAGAGTGAAAAGAATAGCACAAACTTCCAGCAGAAACATGCTCCCCAATGAAAGCAATAAAGAATAGCTGAATATCAAGAATAGAAGTCAACCAGGTTCATTGCAAAACTATCACGTGAATAATCAACTCAGAAGCCTTAGGGATGGTCCTTTAACAAAGATCAAGTCAACATTTCCAGAGGAAAAGGTGCAAATTCAACAGATCTTGTCCTCCTTCAATTCCTTCCCACACATTTCCTCTCATATATTTATAAGGCATCCTCCACTTCACAATAATAAAAGACGAGCTAGTAGCATGTAACTGAGAAAAATACAACTGTAATGGACAAAGTACTAGCCAGGAAAGAGGCAGTCAGCCAACAGCTCATATCTCAGAGGGGAATATATTCTATAGCCTAACAAATCAACTGATAGAGTATCATGCCTCGACGGGGTAGAACCTGATAAAAAAGATATACTACCAAAGCAATTATATTCATGACAGACCAGGAATAAGTCGGCTTCAAAACACATGGTAAAAAAGTTACTGTGACAAACGATGGACAGTAACAGAAAATTGAGAGTTCGCTCCAATCACCTGTTCTCCCACAAGAGGATCCGGAACATTCTCAACAAGCAATGCCTCCTGCTTCATGGGGTCTGGATCCAGAGATTTAATGACCTAGTAAAGCAACAGGGAAAGGGTGATAAAAGGGTGCAATACAGCATCGTCAAACATAAAATAATCACCCAAGGTTGCAATTCTTTAATACAGATACACAATACTCAAGTGGAACCTACAACTACAGCAGAATAATATCAGGTAAATGGACGTCTTCCTAGAAATTTCCTTTGTGGTTCTTTTCCCGGGGGGGTTGGTTTGGTTTTAGTAACAGATAATAGTGGATGTGTTCATTGTGAACATCATGGGTTCACAAAAACACCTCCCAACTGCTCATAATATTAGCAGTTTTCAATTCTCATGACAGTCTTAAAAGCTATACCTATATCGCTGAGTGCCACAAATTTCAATAAGCTCCATGTCTGGCCAAATGATTTCAATAAGGTTTTAATGAGTAATACATACTGATGTGAATCGCTGCCCACATCACATACGGTCACTAAATTGAAACTTGTCCGAAAGGTACCAAATCAACGACCATTGAGAATACAAGTCTTGGTCCCCCAAAAAATTCAGAATGCAAGTCATGTAAACTATACCTCAACTTCATGCACTTCTTCGGAATCCATGGCACCATGATCTTTTCTTGCATTTAAAGGAAGTGGATCCTTTATAACTTCAATTTTGCTCAATTGGAAGTCTCCAACACCAGAAACATGGACCTGTTGAATATGACTATGAGCTACTATCAACGTATCCAGCACTGTATTGAGACAATGGCTAAAGCAATTACCAACTGGTTCACTGAGAGAGAGCGAGCACGGAGATAACCAGTGAGCAAAAGAGTGCTTTTTCCAGGATTTTGATCATCACTTACTATATCGACCTATAAAACATAGAGTGGGCTTCAGAATAGTCCAGAACCAACACTAACAAATCGAACGAAGAAAAATTATGTTTATTCTTTCTTTCTTCTTTGAAATTGACCCATATCAATTTCAGAAGGGCTCCAACAAAATTTTAATTTTCCACGTGGCTTTCATATCCAAGGAATATTGTAACACTTCTGCAATTAAAATATATATCCTAGCCATGCTCAAGAAGATACAACCATGTAGAAGCCCATAATTGCATGTCACCCAATTCCCGCAAAACATTTAAATTGTGTGAATCTTCAAAACTTCAACTCACTCAGTTGCAGCTCTGTTGAAAGTGGTCACCCAACAGACACCGCTTTAACTGTTCATCTAGACAGAAACGGCACTGGTTCTAACTAGAATTTTCTGAGAGCTTAATAATTGGCAAAGCAATCACCTTCTGAGCCATTAGATAAGGCCGTTGATTCCGCCAATGAGGGGCGCTTAGCCTTTGCCCCTTGAAAAGCCACATGAACTGCAACCCATGAAAATTTGAGAACAGAACAAATCACAGCTATATTCCAGAAATAGTCCATGGTTATTCAATTCGTTGCTGTAATGAGAATACTGCAAGAGAAATGACGAATCTAACAAACTTAAGGTCTATAAACTTTACCTTATGCAACTCATCCTTGGTATCTGCCAAGTAAAATCTACAATCTTCAGGAAATTCAGGTGTAAGGCCAGATATACACATCTTCTTAAACTCATGTCGTTTCTTCATATCTAAAGGTAGATCCTGTACAGGTTCATTTAAATTCTCAGACACAGTATTTTAGAAAGTTATTTACCGACTCCTGACACTTTGAAAATATTCAATACACGAAGTCAAACTCCTTACTCGAATAAAAACAACAGTGCTGGGTAAACCAATAGACCTAAACACTGAGAGACATTGGTTTCCAAAGGAGTCGATGTAGTACGAGCTGTTGTCTTCACATAATGAACTTGCTGATGCCACAAAAGCAATCAGATCTGCCACCTACATGTGTGTGACAACACATAAGGGAAACCTCAAACCACAGGATCTGAACAGCAGTTAGAAACAAAGTATACCCAACTTACCTTAGCCATTTCCATACAGGCCATGAGATCCCCATGTGGTGCTTTCAGTACCTAAAGCGGCAGGAATCAGCTAGGTCTATGCAAACAGATCAGACATTATGAAATTCAGAGAGAGAGAGAGAGAGAGAGATTTCTTTTCTCATCATCCCAAGTGAGACCATGCATATGGGAGTCATGTCAAGAGAAAGCCTATGGATCCCATTACTGTAGGAATATAGGGCACATGATTCAGTAAGCAGACATGAATTGGCAATGCGCATGCAAGTACTGCACACCAAAAACCCTGCATGATGGATATCAGTACAGAGTTTGGACTGTGCATCCAGGGAGTATATCCACACTAAAATTACCGACGAGAGTCCAAAGCTCTGAGATTTGTGAACTTCATTATGAATAACTACCTACAAACATCAAACTTCAGAAAGAGAGATGTGAAAGAATTACCCACCGTCACACGCATTTTGTATTCAGGGGAAGAAACTGTTGAGGGTGCACCTCCTGCATCTTCAGCGGATAATAATCTAAGAAGATCTTTAGCAAGAGAATCCAAATCCGCAGAAGCAGAAAGGCCAAAAAGAACCTACCATCACACACAGTTACCATTAAGAAAACTTCAATTGTATACAATTGCACAAGATACCCCAATAAATCACACAGCAATTTTTTTGTTGAGAAAACTCACAATAACACGGGGAGGACTCGTCGATCCGCTCATGGCCCTTCTCTCTTTTAACAGGGCGGCCCGTTTATGCTCCCTCACCTGTAAAATAACACCAGTACTCATAAGATTACAAGCAATGGTATATTACACCACCTTGTGACTCCAAACGGACCGAGTACTAATCACCATTTTACTGTGCTGAATTCTAGCAGCTCGTGCACCCTTGCCGACATCGGACTTTGCAATCCTGCTCTTGTCTGAAACATAATAAACACTTGTCAACAACATCAAGCCTTAACTATCCCGACACTGTGCATTCACTCAACCACAAAACAATTCTGGCCCACACGAACGATTGAGAACCGTCCACCAAATTCAAACTCTACCGGCCGAAACAGCAGCAAATCAAACTCTAAGCTGCTTCGGACGTGAAGGAACGAAACTACCATCGACGAAGGATAGTAGCACGGAAAATTGGGGTGGTGATAACTGACCTTTAACAGATGTTCTGTGGATGTTCCGAGTGGACTTGGAAGAGAACCGAGACTTGTGAGGTTTGTTAACTTGAACTCGACCCATGACTCAAATCTTCTGCTACCTCAACGAAGCGCAAACCTCAGCAAACCTTCATCCCCCCAAACTTCTCCGAGAGCTGTTCCGGTGCAACCGCGACAGCTCGTCCTAGTTTTCCGCCGAGGACCAGACCGACAACGAGACTGCCGGTAGGCGGGGGCTGAGCAGGTGTTGGCCGCGTGATGGCCAGACCGGGAGCGAGCGAGCGAGCGAGGGGCCTTGAGAGAGGGAAATAAGAAAATGTAGGGTTTTCGTATTGAAGCGTACTTTGGGCTTTTTAAGGTATTGGGCTTTCTATGGGCCGACAAGAATTAGACTCAGCGCTTTAAACCTACGAAAAGAAGTATAATACACACAAAAAAAAAAAAAGCATCCGGTACATATGTAACAAATTCATCTCAAGTTAATTTTTAAACTCATATGATTGTGACAAGTTTACCCTCTATTTTTGTTAAATTTTACCTTCAAATTGCTAAGTTAGATGACACACGGTAGTTGATGAGTGCACTTGAGTGTACCCGTTTAGGATTTCAATTGTATCACTTTGGGATTTTTTTTGTAGTATTAACCTAACTTAACAGAAACTTATAGTGGGCAAAATTTTCATAAGTGTATAAAATTTGGGGTTTTGGTGATCCAAAAAATTAGTTTAGGATAAATTTGTCACAAGTGTACAAATGAAATTTGAAAAAATAATTACTATTATGTTCACCGCCAGTGTAAAGAACTCTTTACACAGATGAGTGACATGTGCATTTAGAAATAGTTGTGTAACTACAGCTTTGCTTATTTCAAGAAAAATGAATTAATCAAAAAATATTTTTCTAAAGTTAATCGTTTGTATCGCTTGAAACGCTTGTTCGATGACAAACATTTTCATTATCGTCGATAATTTTTACATCTAAACATTTTCCAGAATTATAAATGTATTTTTCAGTTATTCATTTTTTTATAACTCATACAAACAATCATTTTTAAAAAAATATTTTTTGAATAATTCATTTTCCGCGTAAAAACAGTTAGTTCGGTAGGCTGTACAGTAATCTGGGCAAACCTGTATCAATAACTTATCGACGCTTTGCTTGAAACACCTAAGAAATGTAACTAACTAAGAAATGAGTTGCCTATACAAGCGCTAATGCTTCCATCCTAATTGAACAGCTTTTGCACATCCCAGATTTCCTCGCCACTAGGCCTCGGCGAGTTTTTCCACTTTCACAGATGAAAGTTCCAGCAGTCGAGGAACCTTTTCTTCAGTATCGGCGTTAGGACTCCGATTCGCTAGTTCGAGACAGGCATGAGTTGGGTATGCCGGTCTGGATTTTTCGAACAAATCTTGAGTCGAGGCGCTAGACGAGGACCGGAATGTGTTGATGGTCGTGGAATTCTGGGTTTGGCTTTCGGTGTAGCTGTGCTGTTGCCCTTGCTTGCGGAGGTCTCTCATGGCTTTGAACCTCAGATCTTCGTGGTAGGTGCTTGGCTCCGGGAACACGTCCGGTACGGCCATTCTTCCCTCGAGCATGTTCACCACCTCGGACATTGTTGGCCTCAGAGATGGAGATGCATTTGTGCACAAAAGAGCGACTTTTACCATGATTTCCGCTTCTTCTCTATTGGCTTCGGTCCTCAAATTCTCCTCGACAAGTCGCATCAAGTTCCCAGTTTGTTGCAAGTGACATGCCTGCAACATAAAATACCAATTAATCAGTACTTTGTCATATAGCTATTGGAAAAATCTCATACCATGTTCTTGCTGTTTAGTTAAGTAGAGCCAGAGACGAGGAAAAATACCCAATCCAATAGGCAAATGTAGTCATCACTCGGCAGGCTACTGTTATTGCTTTTCCCGCTAACTATCTCCAAGGCCACGACTCCGAAGCTATACACACATCGGCTTTGTATGTGAGGTAACCCCACAATGCATATTCTGGAGCCATATATCCTCTGCAAACGATAACGTGATCCCTTAAACGAACAATCTTGAGAAATTGTAGCATCACCGGTCTGAATTCAAGGTGCAGTTAAAGAAATTTTCGACATGGATATTGATAGGGAGAAGACACCATACATGGTTCCAGCAACTTTAGTGCTAATGTGAGTCTTCTCTTCTTCATCAAGCCTGGCCAGTCCAAAGTCTGATATTTTCGGGTTTAAATCTCGATCGAGCAGCACATTAGTAGCTTTAATATCTCTGTGGACAATCTTGATTCTAGACTCTTCATGCAGAAAGGCGAGACCCTTAGCGATCCCGGTGCAGATCTTATGTCTTGTGGGCCAGTCTAGCTGAAGTTGATGATTTTCTGGACCTGAAAAACCCAAGAAGGCGCAGTTGCTTGTCATTTTGACCTCTATCTAGGCACTTTTTTGTATGGTAATTAAAATATATCGTGTACAAGTAGAACTGACCAAACAAGGCTCTAGCAAGACTGTTGTTCTCCATGTACTCGTAAACCACCGATAGTTGATCTCCTTCAATATAGCACCCGTGGAGCTTCACAAGATTTGGATGTTGTAAGCACGATATCATTCCTATCTCATTCAGGAATTCTCTATTTCCTTGTCGCGATTTCGACGAGAGCTGCTTAACTGTTATTACAGTGCCATCATTTAATTGACCCTGCATGCAAACCCAACTAATAGAATTTAATTTGTAAGAAAGCAACACAAAGATTTATGGAACGGGACAACACACAAAACAGCACGCACCTTGTAGACAGCGCCAAAATCGCCTTCCCCAATCTTGTTTGCAGAATCAAAGTCGTTTGTTGCAGCTTTTATTTGTTTCAAGGAAAATGTCCCCGTCTGCAGATCCAGTCCTTTCATGCCTACACAAGCAGAGAATAGAAAGAACTTGAAAAAAGAAAAAAAAGTAAGCCCAAAAGAGAGAATTAGATCACTATGTTTTCAGTAGTGATTAGCTATTCCTATTACAAAGCTTTGAGTAACAAATCGAACGTATAATAATAAACAAACCCGCATATAAACAAACCCGCATAGATTTCTAGGGTTTTTAAAGAGGGGAATCAATTTATGGATTTTTTTGGGTATCGGATTTTGGGAGGCTTTGCTGTACACCTCAACCGCATAATAACAATCCCGACCAAAAAAAAAAAACTGCATATAACTTGGCTAAGGTGAAGCATGGTTCGAACGAACGATTCCCACCTTAAAATCGAGAACCCTTCAAGGCCGGCCTCAAAAAATGAAAAATGAAATTGCCCGTTGATTTTATGGATACACTTGAGAACCGAACCGCCGATCTGATCTGACCAAGCAAATAGAAGGGACCCAAAGAGGGAGGCTGTGAATGGCCAAAGGCGCAACCATGAGTCGATGGGAGTTAAGGCCATGAGTTGAGAGACGAAATGGAAAGACCAAGGTGAGAGTGAGAGTTTGCCACGAGATGAGCAAGTTTCACATCTGGGATTTAGAATATATTATTTTTGAGAAAATTACAAATTATATAATATATATTATATATTAGCAATCCAATCCGGAGAGACGGTTATACACTTGAAACTGAGAACTACACTGATATCCACCATTTCCAATTTTTTGGAAGCGAGAACTGAGCAGATCTGATCCTGTTCCGAAAAGTTTTTAAGTCCCTTGTGATGGGATTTATCGCACACCGAATCAGAACGATCACACAGAAATCAAGAAAATTGAATGACGCACGAGATTACCCAGGTTCACCCTAAAATAGGGCTACGTCCTGCAAGAGCTTTTCACTATGATATTCGGTTTACAACCACTCAACTCGTTACTATGATCAGCATAAAACGAGCAAAATATATATGCCCTAAACGGGCCCAAAAACCTGAACCTAGCGAAACCTCTATTAAGCCCATAACATACGGGTTAACTTAAATAAAAGTCCAAACCCGTTGAGGTTTCGGGGGCGCTGCCCCCGAACCCCCGCATCCCGCGCGCATGGGTCACATGTCGTCGGATAACACTTTGGTTTCCCTAAGCTCACGTGGGCATACCCGGTGTGAGAAATAAGGGTCCCCGAAGTATTCGCCAACTCCAACATTCTCCCACTTGGTGGATACTTCTCGCAAATGAGAGCCTTTTCCATATCATTCTTATTCAACCCAATCGCAGTAGAGCACCATTCAAACTTCGCACCTGTGACGGCTTTAGTAAGGAAGTCTGAACTATTTTTCACCGTGTCGACCTTTACAAGCCGAACCTCTTTCTTCTCCACTTTTTCTCGGATGAAATGATATTGTATATCAATGTGCTTTGTACGTGAGTGAAATGCTGGATTCTTAGCTAAATAAATAGCCCCTTGATTATCACATCTCACCTCTACGGCACCTTGCTCAAAACCAAGCTCCAAGCACAACCGCCGTAACCATACGGCCTCTTTTCCAGCATGAGTAAGAGCCATGTACTCAGCCTCCGTAGAAGAGAGCGCTACCACGCTTTGCCTTCTACTCATCCAACTCAATGCAGCTCCAAACAATGTGAAAACATACCCGCTAGTGGACCGTCTACTATCAATATCTCCACCCCAATCAGCATCTACATGGCCTACGATATCAAGCATGTTTCCATTCCATGTACCTTCAAAACATAAAGAAAAATTCGAAGTTCCACGAAGATACCTGAAAACTCTTTTGATCGCATTCCAGTGTTCTCTACCTGGGTTAGACATGTATCGGCTCAAGACTCCCACTGCTTGGGCTATATCCGGACGTGTGCACACCATAGCATACATCAAGCTACCCACTGCACTCGCGTATGGAACTCGAGCCATCTCTTCAGCTTCTTCACCTGTTTTAGGACATTGTTCCGCAGATAGCTTGGTCCCTAAAGGTATAGGGGTACCAACAGGCTTGCAGTCTATCATATTGAATTTCTTCAATATTTCTTTGATGTATTTTTCCTGCCCTAGCCACAGCTTCCTTTTCTCACGGTCCCTCCTAATCTGCATGCCCAAAATAAAATTTGCAGGCCCCAAGTCTTTCATTTCAAACTTCTTGGCCAACAAACTCTTCACAGATCTCACCATCTTTACGCTATTCCCGATCAACAGCATATCATCCACATATAGCGTGAGGATGACAAACTGATCGCCCGTCCTCTTCACATAAACACAATGGTCAGAATTTGAACGCACAAAATCAAGCTGGAGCATGTACGTGTCAAACTTCTGGTACCACATCCTCGGTGACTGCTTCAGCCCATATAAGGACTTTTTCAATTTGCACACCAGATTCTCTTTTCCCTTTACTTGAAAGCCTTCTGGTTGCCTCATATATATTTCCTCCTCCAAGTCCCCATGAAGGAAAGCCGTCTTTACATCCATCTGTTCCACCTCAAGATCGTATGCAGCTGCTACGGACAGAACAAACCGTATCGAGGTCAATTTCGCCACGGGAGAGAAGATCTCGTCATAGTCAACTCCCTCGATCTGAGAATACCCCTTGGCTACAAGCCTAGCTTTGTACTTCTCTACAGTCCCATCCGGTTTCAACTTTCGCTTGAATACCCATTTGCACCCAATTGCCTTTCTATCCTTAGGCAACTTACACAAACTCCATGTCTCATTATGATCAAGCGACTGCATCTCATCTATCATTGCGAGCTCCCACTGATTCGCATCATCCATGGATCTCGCCTCTTTTACAGAACTAGGATCATCTCCGGTAATGCTCAAAGCATGGAACGTACTCAATGCACTAAGTGAGTATCGAAGTGGTACCTTTCTTTCCCGCGTCGATCTCCTAAGAGCCGGCATGCTATCTGTATCCGAGTCTTCATCCGAATCTGCATCCTGGACTTCATTAACCAAGTCCCCTTGCTCCGATTCTGAATCAGACTCTACTGGCGTACCTTGTGGAACCATCTCCACTGTTTCAGCTTTAGGCCTTTCTTCAAGCACTACCACCTTTTTGGGCTCATCAACTTTCTGTGTGCCAATCTGGGACTGTGATTCACGAAAAACAACATCCCTGCTGTATACAATGGTCTTTGATTCTGGATTCCACAGCTTATAGCCCTTAACCCCTTCCTTGTACCCGACGAATATGTTCTTCTCGGATTTATTGTCAAGTTTACCCCTTTTCTCCTTGGGTACATGAACATAGGCGTCACACCCGAATACCCGAACATGAGACAAATTCGGCTTCTTCCCAAACACTGCCTCATATGGTGTACGGTCCTTCACTGATGAAGTCGGTGACCGGTTGTTTAAATAACTGGCCGTGGCTACAGCTTCTGCCCAAAATTCATGCCCCAAACCTGCCCAACTGAGCATGCATCTTGCCCTTTCTATGAGTGACCGATTTAATCTTTCAGCCACACCGTTCTGTTGAGGCGTATATGGGGTCGTCTTCTGCCTTGCAATACCATTGTCCACACAGAACTGCTCGAACTTATCCGAACAGAATTCACCTTCGTTATCTGTACGAAGTATCTTGATTTTCCTGCCCAATTGGTTTTCAACCAAAACCTTAAATTCTCGAAATTTTTCGAATACATCTGATTTACTTTTGATAAAATAAATCCAACTATATCTCGAAAAATCGTCTGTGAACGATACATAGTACCTGGATCCTCCAATAGATGGAGTCGGAGTAGGCCCGAAGACATCGCTATGAATCAGTTCGAGAACCTCTGTTGCTCTCGTACCGGTGTGTTGGAAGCTAACTCGGTTCTGTTTTCCATGGAGACAGTGTTCACAGAACCCGAAGCCCATAGAGCAATCTGGTACTCCTTCTACCATTTGACTCGAAGCTATGGTAGACAGTCCCTTTTCACCGATATGCCCTAGCCTCTGATGCCACAATATGGACGTATCATATCCATCTTCCTTGGTCTTTTCAGAGACGAAACTACTACCAACAGTCACTGTTTGCCCAAGCAGCTTATACAATGTCCCATAACGGACTCCTCGTGCAATCACAATAGAACCCCGAGTCATCTTGCACGAATTCTTATCACAGCTAAAAGTAACCCCTGAATCAGCCATCGTACCGACTGATAACAGGTTTCTGCTCATCAAGGGTATGTGCATCACGTCTGGAAGAGTCTTCACCGTGCCATTACTCATCCTCAGCTTCACCCTGCCACGCCCGACAATTTGAACTGCAGTATCATCTCCGAGCATGACATCTCCACCATTATATTGCTCATATTCACAGAACCAGTGTCTATGAGGTGTCATGTGGTATGAAGCACCGGTGTCGATCAACCAAATATCCTGGTCTGACTGTGCCATACATGCAGCAGCTAAATACATATCTCCTGCATCGACCTCCTTCTTTCCCGAGGATGATTCAGCTTCTTTCTTAAAAACTGGCTTGTTTTTACAGTCCCGCTTCACATGGCCCCACTCTTCACATCTCCAGCACTGTACCCTCCTCTCCCTACTCTTCGATCGCCCACGAGATTTGGATCTGGACCCTCTCCGATTTAGAGTCTTCTCTGCTGGCCTACCCCTAGCAGCCAGTGCCTCTCTACCAGAATTTCCTGACCCCTTTCTTCGTGTCTCCTCTGATAACAAGGCCGAACACACACGCTCTCATATGATAATTCTTTATCCCCACCACCGATCACCACAATCAAGTTATCCCAAGAATCCGGCAGTGAACAGAGTAGTGTTATCGCCTTGTCATCATCTTGGAACTTAACACCGATTGATACGAGTTGACTAATCAACGTGTTAAAGTTATACATATGTGCAGAAAACGAGTCGCCCTCATGCATCCGAAGATTATACAGCTTTTTCCTCAAAAATAGCTTATTAACCAACGACTTACTTTGATATAGCGACTCCAGTTTCTGCCATAAATCCCTGGCTGTAGGTTCGCTCATCACGTTTGTCAGAATTGAGTCTGCGAGACAAAGCCGGATCAAACCCTTTGCTTTCCGATCGATCCGATCCCAGTCTTCAATCTCCTTTGGATCCGCCTTTTTGGAGGATGAATCGTCATTCTTCCCCGGTTCCTTTATCGCGATACCAGGCATCGCAGCATCAGGCCTTTCCGTTACGATTGCCGACCAAAGATCTCGATCACAAAGTAGATCCTCCATCTTCATCTTCCACAGATCGAACCGCGTCCCATCGAATTTTTCGATCTCAATCCGTGACCCTCCTGACATCTCAGATAAACCCTAATTCCTCGAACACAAGGCTCTGATACCAATTGATGGGATTTATCGCACACCGAATCAGAACGATCACACAGAAATCAAGAAAATTGAATGACGCACGAGATTACCCAGGTTCACCCTAAAATAGGGCTACGTCCTGCAAGAGCTTTTCACTATGATATTCGGTTTACAACCACTCAACTCGTTACTATGATCAGCATAAAACGAGCAAAATATATATGCCCTAAACGGGCCCAAAAACCTGAACCTAGCGAAACCTCTATTAAGCCCATAACATACGGGTTAACTTAAATAAAAGTCCAAACCCGTTGAGGTTTCGGGGGCGCTGCCCCCGAACCCCTGCCCGCTGACCGGGCAGCGGGACACCCGTGTCGGGGGCGCTGCCCCCGAACCCCCGCATCCCGCGCGCATGGGTCACATGTCGTCGGATAACACTTTGGTTTCCCTAAGCTCACGTGGGCATACCCGGTGTGAGAAACAAAGGTCCCCGAAGTATTCGCCAACTCCAACACCTTGCACACCCCTACATATAACAATGGAATTTTTAAAGAGTGTCGTATTTAAATATGTTGAATACAAATTATGTAGCTTCACAAAATACTCATCATACATGCCTAAGAAAAGATTGTAATCTCCAGCATATTATTTGTCACGCTGACATTGTAGACTTCTTCTCTTGGCTTTTGAGCAGCACCTGCTGCGATCTCAATATCATAGTCATTCTGCATTGACTTCCCCTGTGCCAAATTCATTCAACTAAGATTTAATGTGCCAGAGAATTGAAACAAATATGCAATGTGAATATCCAGGTGTTCCTGTGAGAACTTGATTACCTGAACATAAATATCAAATACCCGCCTCCCGAGGCTGTTATATGTTCTGTCGTTAGTGAACTCTATTTCTGTAAATCTGAAATTCACTGTGTACAACCCGTTCTCCAAGCAATAATGAAAGTAAGTCAGTGAAATCGGGGACGTTCGTGCTGTTGCATCCAAGACACTGAGGTTTGAGGAAGGCAGAGACACAGAATAGCGCAAATTTTGTTTATCATTATCATCCATGAAGTCCCCTGTGCTACTGAATCCCCAGAACTCATCAAGATTTAAATAGTATTTTGCAGCACCACCATCTATATGTTCATCTCCTTGAAAGATGATCTTCTGCTTAGATTCCTTGATTGTCGCATCTTTTCCACCACAATTAACATGTAAAGAACTCGAGTCTGAAGAGAGAAAAATTTCATATGATTCAGAGAAATTCAGACCCCGATGGAGAGAGAAAATAACAGAAAACGTAACTACAGCACTATGCTGTGCCAAGACCAAACAGTTACGCTCAGAACGAACTAGTATACAAAAAGATGCAACACAACTTTGAAAATTCCAGCGCTTTTGCAGGATGCAGAGGAATAATTCAGCAAGCAAATACTTACAATGTGGACATCGGAAGTTTTCCAAGCAAGGAACACCTCTGCCTCTGTAACAAACGTATAAATGAATTAGCCCCATACGGCAAAACATACTCATGCCTTTCATTTCACAAGAAAACTCAGTGCGAACAAAATAAATGGGTATGTAGTCGTATGGCTGCCGGGCAAAAAATGTACTTGAAGCCTTCGGATAATTACAGGTCTGAGAATTATCTGATAAAATGTTCATGAATGAAAAGCCATCACATCACAGACGATCACTTTGGAAAAAAAACTGTGCTTTCAACTGAAGGATTCTCGATTTTTAGCAGAATCCAAAACAATAAAATAAAGAAATGAGGACAATATTGGGTATGATAATAGGTATCTTACGAGTTATTTTCTGCTGAGGAGCTTCTAAACAAATTCAAGTTCAGGTTCCTGAAGAAAATGGGGGAATAACAAAATCAGATTTTCCCGAATATCCTACAAAAGATATAAGAAATATGGCACTGGTACTGGTGAGCTCACATGTTTCCTTGACAAGCAGGTTGCTGGGGACCTTGCCATGTGAAGTCATTGTATGAAAGATCACTGCACACAGCATGGGGAAAAACTAACTTCTAGATGGTAGGAGTTGAGAGAATGGTGATGGCAATCAACTATATAAGAACAAGAAACATACACACTGGTTCCTTCCTTCAAGATTGAGTCCGGTACACTTCCCGTTAATACATTGCCGGTAAGAAATCTAGACAAAAATCATGTAAAATAATTAGTAAAATAGGCAAAGAAACAAACCATTAAAACGACATTCAATTGGCTTCATTATGTCACATGGTTCAGTCCACAAGCAGATTTTGTCAACAAAATCTTTTGCTTTGCACTGACATATGTAAGAGACGGCAACACAACAAGATGTGCATGCACACATGGATTCACAGGCATGTGAATGATGAACTTACATGAATCTTATATGCTTCAAATTGATTGTAGCTGGAATTTGCCCAGTCAGTTGGTTATAACTGAGATCCCTAGGAACATGAAGACATAACGTAAGCGAACCTACCTTGCTTCGGATACAAGAACACTATTAAAACTTCTCAAGTTAAAACTAAACATGATTTACTTACAACAATTCTAGATTCTGCAATCTCCAAATGTATGGAGGAATCTGCCCAGATATGTTGCAGCTTCTCAGTATCCCGTAACAGCAAGCCACCAGGTTTAATAACTCAAACATCAAGAACAGCACATCCTAGGAGAACCAAATCTCTTCATCAAGGAACTGAGACTCACAATTTCACTAGGCCTGTCATGTTGTCCAGTGCAGGAAATAGCTGAAGAGGACCATCAATGTCACAAATCCTCCTGTCAATGCATTTAATCATTACCAAACAACCGTGAATTAAACAAATATATGGTTTGTACCCTAACTTACAAATGAAAAAGAACTAATTGTGGGAAAGCAAATTACTCACAGTTCCTCTACTTTATCCAAAGCAGCAACATGTGATGGAATGGGCCCTTTAAGTCCACTTGCATGCATTTCTCTTCAAGAAATACGTAGATTATAAGAAAAATCACGTTGATCATCAAACTTAACCCACATAGAAGTATTAAGACCATGATCTTACAGTCTTTCCAACTGCTTCCAGTTTGGGATAAAATTGGGCATCGTGCCATTGAAGAAGTTGTCATTTATTCGACTGCATCATCAATTTAGAGTGTTATTAGGCATTCAAACCATAATTGTTATGTAGGAAAGAAGCGCATCATTATCTTACAAATCGGTCAGATTTCCTAACGCAGCAAATGTAGCTGGCAAGTTTCCTGTTAGCTGATTGGAGGACAAAATCCTACAACCATAGTATGGCACCACAAATTTGAGTAAATAAAAGTATAAAGCTGGAAGACAAATAGTCCCAAGATCAGAAGTATTAGGGTTTCTTACAAAGTCTGTAAGTTGATTAAACTCCCAAGCTCAGGAGGAACAGGACCAGAGAACTGATTGGCTTCAAGACACCTGATTAAGAAACTCTACATTTATTATTGAATTCACCGGATATAATCTTCTGGGATAGACTCCAACTAAATCATCCAACCAAAGGTATTTTTGCCTTCTTCTGAAATTAGCAAGTGGAGTTTTTCAAACAGAGATGAGAATGGATATATATACAAATTTTAATCATATACTCCTTCAGAAAGAAAAAAAAAATGCAATCAATTGATGGAGAAGTCAAATACAAACTGCATTCAAAGGCGGCAATTGCTCAGGAAAGAAAAGCACCACAGGAATAAACGAGAATTTGCATGAAACTTACAGATATGTCAGAGAGGCAATGTTTGCCAATGATTTTGGTATTGTTCCTGATAAGCGATTTACAAGAAGAGAGCTGCATGACCATTTTTCCGTCAATAGTCAATCAGAGGGAAACATATGAAGAACTCATGGAGAACTGGTTACATGAATGTCAACTGCATGGAACCCAACTCGTCAGGAACTTCACCACTGAGGTAGTTGTAAGCAAAATCACTGCGATATTTTATGGTTTCATCAGCATATTATTGACAGAAAATCTCTATTCACCCCCAGTAATATCTGGACACGAAGTAGTAAAATGGCATAACAGAAAATGAAGGTAGCGAAACAGAGTCCTTACATCTCTCTGAGGTAAGGGAGCTTGGCAATCTCAGGGGAGAGGATTCCAGGTATATTATGGAACTTCAGCACCCTGTAATGTACAACAAGCAGATTGATGTTAAGTGCAAGTGATGGCTTCATCACATATTTTGAAATCTATAACATAACACCATGAATCAGCAGTAAAAATTGCGCATAAGATTGCTTAAGTCATACATAAATTGAAGAGACTAATTTACATCTTCATGAAACAGCATAAATAAGCACAAAGATTAATAGCGATAAAACCTTTTCTGAAATACATATTAAGAAAATGTGGTTGGTCAAAGCAAATGTATGTGGAATATGGTGAAAGCTATCAAGTTTTGAAATGGCTATTTCCTGTATCATTTGGACTTACAAGGGTTATTTCATACATTCAAGAACAACTATGTCAAGACACTTAAAATCTTTACGTTGGTGCTTACAGAAACAGCTCAACATCAGGAAACGTATATAACGGTTGAAGGGACATTTTGACCAGGAAAAAAACTGATATGTGTTTGTCTAAGAGCAGAATAATGATCCTAGTTTACCAATGAAGTAAATCTATCATATTTCCCAACCATTATTTCATGATAACACAGATAAACAAAATAATGTGCGATTTCATTGAAATTCACAAAGACGGGGGCAAAAAACAGGAGCAAGTATAAAGCTATGAGACTGGCAGAGTAGCATTGAGATGGTAAAAGAGGGAAGAAGCTTCAAAGATTAGATTGGGGAATTATACATCCTTACGACATGACAGAAGGTATCATTTCCAATGATCAATGCTACTCTCGGCTTGCGCTGGCGGCTGCAGTGTTAACCCAACGCTTCGTATTGTGCAATTATCGCCATCAAAATCCCAGAATGTCGATCCCATTGTGCTCGTGATTTTGCGAAGAGCATCAACTGTACAACATGAATAGACGAGAAAGCACCGTCAGAGAAAGAAAAGAATTAAGTTATAGATGGCACTTAGAGGAAATGATTAGCAATGCAGAATGTGGTTGACTGCCAAAGAAAATAAGTGCTCTAGTAGACACTTGCTATTTCCATTTGCTCTCGATTTTTCATTATGAAGTAGAACATAAATTTACAGACACAAAATGAGTAGCCATAGCCAAGAAGTTGAGACCAAAGCTCCTGCTATAAATGTCAATTATCTTTTTGGAGACCAATGTCAGTATCACTCTTTTCCGTCAAATGAATCAACCAACCTATTACTCTGCTGTATTATGTCGCCTTTAATAATACAGTGCTTGCCAGGCAAGTAAAACTCCGGGCGTGGTGATTGCTGCAACACAATCCATCAAAAGAACATCATTTCTCTATATTTGCAAAGGCCATCTTCCTCCACTTCTACAAGCTCAATCTTCAAAGACGGCCGCAAAACTGCTCATTATAGTGGGTTAGACAGAAAAGTTTATGTAAGGATGTAGATTCAGCTGCAGCTACGCCCAAACTGACACTTTGTGGTCATGTTGAAGCATGTCCAAAGTAAACAATTATGTTTGACCAGCATCCAGATACTATCAGTGGAAACAACAACAACAACAACAAGGGCTCTTCACTCTGCTATGACAGACATCCGGTTTTGGAGTTGCCATAACATTCTCAAGGACACTCAAGATTACTACACAGACCAGCAAGAAAAGCTACCCAAAACTTTTTTGAGTAGGTCAAACAACAAATTTTCATTGCTTGCGCTAGTTCAGGCCCCGAGCCCAAAATATAAAGCACGTGACCTTAAAAACCATAATTAAAATAGGCATCAATCTACTTCATAAAAGGATAAATTAAAACTATCTTATCCAGATTGGAGATAAAAACCTCAAGAGTCTCCTTAAAAAAAAATGATAATACAATCTAAAGTGCCTCCTATCTTCTCTTTTTCCTGGGCACAGAAACTGAAACTCCATCGCTTATTACTACCAGAATACCAAAATTAAACCCATGAAAGTGTAGATAAGAATTGCCAAGATAGATTCTCATGTGAAACTTACACTAATTTTCTCCATCTCCCAGTCAGCTCCAACGCTTCCATTTCAAGCAAATTAAATACAGAACACAAAAACAGATAGTAACAAACTAAACCATCCCAACTCCTCAGCAATGTGAACTAACTGAAACCCAGATTGAGAGCAAAAGGTTGCAACTTTCCCCACAATTCCTCAACATCCAAACACCTACTTCACCGTTCACAGCAAAAAAAGATTTTAACTCGTACCTTCTGCTTGCGGAAGCTTTGAATCGGCAAGCCACACCGAACTGAAGCAGCTCAACCCCATGAAAATCAAGAAAACGAACAGGTTCCTGCCCATCATGACCAAGAATTTCGGTCTCCCGGGGGAACTAATGGCAAGAACTCTCGAGCTTGGAACCAATTTTGGGCACCAGCAAATGCTGTGCTCCCTACTTAACGTAGCAGTTGACAAGCAAGCGAGAAAATCTCAAGAGTGCCCAGATGGGGAAAAGAAAGACACGGGTGGAAACGCTGGCATTTGGAAATAATTTGACAAGTTGGCGGGCAACGAGGGGATGGGATTATCTTATTTAATTTAAAGAACGTATGACTGATTTTTGTCTTGTTTGAAAAGGAATTGCATTATTCCGACGGGAGAAGGAGATCCCCTGCCATGACATTATCCTGCCATGTGAGAGGAGAGAGTTCCAGCCAATTTCAAATTTTGAATCTCTATCACATGGCAGGAAAAATCCATGGCAGACGATGAAGAAGCCATTCGAGTCGGAAGCGGATCCCATGACATACTTACAGAACATCATGGGTGACATACTTTTCATCTAGGCCGTCCATTTTATGTGGACGGCCCAGATGATGTCACGTCATCATGCTGGGAGAGCTCAAAAAAACATTAGTGCGAATTTGATTGAATTCGCTCTAACACAGAAAAGGCTGTACCTATTGCTCTGCTTACGCTTTCGGCTCAAAGAAGGAAGCGAGAACAGTCCTCCCGTCTGCAATGTCCTCTCGCCTCCTTCTTGTTTCGCTCCCTCCTCTGTCGTGTCTGTAGATCCGCCGTCGACACTAGCCTCTGCGGATCCGCCGCCGACGAGTGGGATTGCTCTGCCTGCCATGACATTATCCTGCCATGTGAGAGGGGAGAGTTCCCGCCAATTTCAAATTTTGAATCTCTATCACATGGCAGAAAAAATCCATGGCAGACGATGAATGAGCCATTCGAGTCGGAAGCGGATCCCATGACATACTATGGGAGACATACTTTTCATCTGGGCCGTCTGTTTTATGTGGACGGCCCAGATGATGTCACGTCATCATGCTGGGGGAGCTCTAAAAAACATTAGCGCGAATTTGATTGAATTCCCGCTAACACAGAAAAGGCCGTACCTATTGCTCTGCTTACTCTCTCGGCTCAAAGAAGGAAGCGAGAACAGTCCTCCCGTCTGCAATGTCCTCGCGCCTCCTTGTCATTCGCTCCCTCTTCCGTCGTGTCTGTATATCCGCCGTCGACGCTAGCCTCCGCGGAACCGCCGCCGACGAGTGAGGAGGCTTCACGGATCCGCCGACTAGTGGGATTGCTCTGCTTACTCTCTCGGCTCAAAGAAGGAAGCGAGAACAGTCCTCCTGTCTGCAATGTCCTCGTGTCTCCTCCTCGTTTCGCTCCCTCCTCCGTCGTGTCTGTAGATCCGCCGCCGACGAGTGGGACTCGGGAGGCTCCATCACAATTCAAAAACAAAAAAGATAAGTCCTCCCACTCCTCGTGGCCTCACGCCCAATCCTCGCCGGCGCCACCCGCGTCCCGATCCTCGGCGGCTGCGACTGGGGCTATCGGGACGCGGGCGGCTCCGGCGCCCCTTCGTCGGTGTCGTCCCACCTCGCCATGGTCGAGCTCAAGCAGCGAATCCTCACCTCGCTGTCCAAGCTCTCCGACCGCGACACTCGCCAGATCGCCGTCTTCGATCTCGAGTCCACCATCTAGTCCGTCTCCCACGACGCCATCCCCATGCTCCTCAACTGCCTCTTCGATTCCTGCAACGACTCCAAGCCCTCCGTCAAGAAGGAGTCCATTCGCTTGGTCACCGTGTTGGCGTCCATCCACCCGGATTATACATTCAGCCACTTGACCAAAGTCGTGGCCTAGCTGAGTCGGCGGCTCAAAGACAGCGATTCTGGCGTCAGGTGCTGTAGGACCAGTTTTCCTTGTCGAGATCTAGATTGGCTTGGCTTTACATTTTAATTGTTAAATTTCCTGTTGCCTGGGATAGGTGTTAATGGCTTGGATATATTTCGTGATTACTAAAATTCTGAACAATGGGGGTAGTAGAATTAGTGAACCATAGTTCTTTTCTTTCTTTTTTTGTCAAACTTAGGGCTGGGGAGCGGCTGCCCCTGGCAACCTCTCCAACTTCGAACGCTATTTTGAGTTTTGGTGTCCATAGAAAAAAGCCTATGCATGTAATGTTAATTGCATCATAATTGAGCTCGAATTTTATGAAATGAATAGGGTGGTGTCTTTCCCTTTTATAGTGCAGCTCTACTTTTATTTTCATCCTCCTCCTAAACATGCTGTGTTATCAAAGATGCATGTAAGGATGCGGTTGGTACCTTGTCGGCACAGTACTTTAGGAATTAGAGCGTGGTGGGGCTATTCATGAAGCCATTGTTCGAGGCAATGGAGGAACAGAGCAAAGGCGTGCAATCTGGTGCAGCATCGTGTCTGACAAAGGTGGTGGAGTGCACAACTGATCCACCTGTGCCAGCATTTCAGAAGATGTGTCCCCAGATCTGTAAGCTTCTAAATAACCCTAAGGCTGTGTTTGGTTGTTGGGATTTCTGGTAAGGATATGATTGGATAAGATAAGAAATTCAGGGATTTGGCCATATCCTATCTACTGTTTGGTGAACTGCGGATTTAAAGTCAGATATTCTCATATCCTATCATAACTTGCCTCGCGCCCCTCGTCGGGTCACGGTCGGCTTCCCTCCCGGCGACAGTCGCCGTCTCCGGGTTGATGCACGAGGCGATCTAGTAGTACTACATCACGCAGGCAAGGCCCACGGGGGAGGTGATGTGGTTCTTCGTGTTGCACGGGATCTGCGTGGCGGCGGAGGTGGCGGTGAAGAGGTGGGCGGGCGGGAGGTGGAGGATGCACAGGGCGGCGTCGGGGATGTTGACGGTGGCATTCCTGACGGTGGCGGGGATGCGATGGTTTTTCCCGCAGATGATGAGGAATGGTGTCCCTCAGAAAGTCACAAGGGAAAGCTACGCGATTTTCCATTTTGCGAAGCACGAATTAACTCGCTTCATTTTTCATATAAAGAGCGAATTCACGTGAGAATTGTCGAAGCTGCGCAACATTGTCTTAATAGTCGGGCTGATTTTTTCAAATTGTAAGAGATTATAATCTCCTCTTAGGTTAATTTAATTTTTATTTGCTGCTAGATTGATTTATTACTCTTGTCAGATTTATTTAGGAAAAATTTGATGAGCAGCAGGGCAGGAGATCAAAGTGTCAAGAAACTGGTGTGAGTTACCCCGCCCAACATCCAGCGGAAGCCGATGACTGCATCGCCATGCCTTTGAGATCGACCACCGTAGTTGCTGGCCATAGCGGAGCGTCACGTCGGCGACAATCCCCCCTCCAACCACGACCTCCATCCTTCTTATGCATGATTGAAAGCACACCCTTGTATGTCCCATCTCCTCTACTGCATTAGCCGTGGTGCTTGAGGTGCCGATAAGAGAAATCCTATCCGACCTTATCCTACCCCCCTCAGCGGATTTTTCTATCCGGGTTATATCCCATCTATATCCGACATTATACTATCCGAAGCATCTACCAAACACATGATAGGATAAAACATATCCTATCCTGAGTTTTATACGGACGATCAAACGCAGCCTAAGTTCTTGGCAAAGGCCGCACTCTTGCATGTCGTGTCGAATTTGTCACAAGTTTGTACAATGCTGTTGTATTGATTTTAAAGAACACGCAAACCAAGGGATTTGGCTGCTTGAGTTCCTTCCAATAGAAATTGCATTATGCACTTTTAGGTAATATATTCAACAATGCGCTACTATTTGCTTGTTGTTTGCTTCAATGCCGTTGGTTTTTCATGGGAGTTATATTTAATAAAAGAATGCAAACTAATGTTTTTATTTGGTATGGATTTGTGAGCTCTTACAAATGGAAATAGTCTACACTCTACATATGCCTGCTTGTAAGTACTTAATTTGACTGATTACCAATGGAGTATAATTTCAATGTCTTAAAGCAAGAAATGTAGCGGAAAGAGTTATGAAACTCAGACTGCTAAAGGGGATCAATTTCATTACTCGTGGCAACGGGTGGAAACTTCCTTACATTCCTGTTTGGGTGTGATTCTGACTATCCATTTTCCTCTGCATGAGATCTACAGTGGTGCTAGATTTCGGTAGAATATATACCGATCACAAATATTAGATCTAATTCTAGAAGGTTGACTATGATTATCGTCACTTATAGTGAACTCTAAATGGATTTGCACTCGTTGTGTTATATTAGCAAAGTTGTCCGTTATACCTGGTGACAGAGCTATCCATACATTGCAATGTTTGTCAACAGAATGAAATGTTATCAAGAATAATATGTCTGTCTGGAACGATGGCTATATTCTGTCTGGGTCTCGGTATATAAAACTCAACTCTAAAATGAGTCTTTTGTTTAGTGCTTGTTGAATGCAAATGATTGTAAGATGGATGCAGAAATGTTCTTTATGTTTCATCAAGTAAACACAAGGTATTCAACACATGCATTCAACGAGCCAGTGATTTAATGTTCTTTCCCCTTTTTCTTGTCTCTTTTTCTCTTTTAATTGGATTAACCTATTTTCGTTGCTTTGATGAGTTGACTTCAGTCTCCTTCAAAGGCTCATCTTGGATTACATTATCTAATTAACTTCTTTCTATGTCCAACCGAAACTACTTCCACAACAGATCCCTACAGTGTGTTCTACTTACCTATAACGCCCATTGAGGACTCATGCAAGCACAAATGAAATAGCCCCAACCTGCATGAAGCTCTTTGACATGAGAATCTTGCTGTCTACTTCTATGGGAAAAGCTGACGCCTTTATAGATGGTCTAAAATGTTGCTTCCTTCAACAATTCCAACTTAGAAGGAGACTGAAGTCAACTCATCGAAGCAACGAAAATAGGTTAATCCAATTAAAAGAGAAAAAGAGACGAGAAAAAGGGGAAAGAACATTAAATCAATGGCTCGTTGAATGCATGTGTTGAATACCTTGTGTTTACTTGATGAAACATAAAGAACACTTCTGCATCCATCTTACACTCATTTGCATTCAACAAGCACTAAACAAAAAAATCATTTTAGAGCTTTGAGTTTTATATACCGAAACCCAGATAGAATATAGCTATCGATCCAGACAGACATATATTATTCTTGATAACATTTCCTTCTATTGACAAACATTGCAATGTATGGATAGCTCTGTCACCAGGTATAACGGACAACTTTGCTAGTATAACACGTGTGCAAATCCATTTAGAGTTCATTATAAGTGACAATAATCATGGTCGACCTTCTAGAATTAGATCTAATATTTGTGATCGGTATATATTCTACCGAAATCGAGCACCACTGCAGATCTCATGCAGAGGAAAATGGATAGTCAGAATCACACCCAAACAGAAATGTAAGGAAGTTTCCACCCGTTGCCATGAGTAATGAAATTGATCCCGTTTAGCAGTCTGAGTTTCATAACTCTTTCCGCTACATTTCTTGCTTTAAGACATTGAAATTATACTCCATTGGTAATCAGTAAAATTAAGTAATTACAAGCAGGCATATGTAGAGTGTAGACTATTTCCATTTGTAAGAGCTCACAAATCCATACCAAATAAAAACATTAGTTTGCATTCTTTTATTAAATATAACTCCCATGAAAAACCAACGGCATTGAAGCAAACAACAAGCAAATAGTAGCGCATTGTTGAATATATTACCTAAAAGTGCATAATGCAATTTCTATTGGAAGGAACTCAAGCAGCCAAATCCCTTGGTTTGCGTGTTCTTTAAAATCAATACAGCAGCATTGTACAAACCTGTGACAAATTCGACACGACAGGCAAGAGTGCAGCCTTCGCCAAGCACTTAGGGTTATTTAGAAGCTTGCAGATCCGGGGACACATCTTTTGCAATGCTGGCACAGGTGGATCAGCTGCGCACTCCACCACCTTTGCCAGACACGATGCTGCACCAGATTGCATGCCTTTGCTCTGTTCCCCCATTGCCTCGAACAATGGCTTCACGAATAGCCCCACCACGCCCTCATTCCTAAAGTACTGTGCCGACAAGGTACCAACCGCATCCTTACATGCATCTCTGATAACACAGAGCATGTTTAGGAGGAGGAGGATGAAAATAAAAGCAGAGATGCACTATAAAAGGGGAAGACACCATCCTATTCATTTCACAAAATTCGAGCTCAACTATGATGCAATTGACATTACATGCATAAGCTTTTTTCTATGAACACCAAAACTCAAAATAGCGTTCGAAGTTGGAGAGGTTGCCAGGGGCAGCCGCTCCCCAGCCCTAAGTTGTTTGGCAAAAAAAGAAAAAAGAACTATGGTTCACTAATTCTACTACCCCCATTGTTCAGAATTTTAGTAATCACGGAATATATCCAAGCCATTCACACCATATCCCCAGGCAACAGTAAATTTAACAATTAAAATGCAAAGCCAAGCCATTCTAGATCTCGACAAGAAAAACTGATCCTACAGCATTTGACGCCAGAATTGCTGTCTTTGAGCCGCCCACTCAGCTGGGCCACGACTTTGGTCAAGTGGCTGAATGTATAATCTGGGTGGATGGACGCCAACACGATGACCAAGCGAATGGATTCCTTCTTGACGGAGGACTTGGAGTCGTTGCAGGAATCGAAGAGGCAGTTGAGGAGCATGGGGATGGCGTCGTGGGAGACGGACTGGATGGTGGACTCGAGATCGAAGACGGTGATCTGGTGTGTGTCGCGGTCGGAGAGCTTGGACAGCGAGGTGAGGAATCGCTGCTTGAGCTCGACCATGGCAAGGTGGGACGACACCGACGAAGGGGCGCCAGCCCGAGGGGCCGCATTGGCCGCAGCCGCCGCGGAGGAGGAGGGCGGGACGCGGGCGGCGCCGGCGAGGATTGGGCGTGAGGCCGCGAGGAGCAGGAGGACTTGAGCCCCCGCGTGCTCATCGAGGCAGCAGTTCAGCCCAAATGTCGGTCCAGATCGGTTGGGACAATCGTCAGAGACGAGGGAGTGGGGAAAGCGAGAGGAGAACTCTCACAAGGGAGTGGAGAAGGCCAAAATCAAATCTGCTCTGTTTTTTTTGCGTTTACATCTTTTTTGTTTTTGAATTGTGATGGAGCCTCCCCACTCGTCGGCGGCGGATCTACAAACACGACGGAGGAGGGAGTGAAACAAGGAGGCACGAGGACATTGCAGACGGGAGGACTGTTCTCGCTTCCTTTTTTTAGCCGAGAGAGCAATCCCACTCGTCGGCGGATTCGTGAAGCCTCCCCACTCGTCGGCGGCGGATCCACGGAGGCTAGCGTCGGTGGCGGATCTACAGACACGACGGAGGAGGGAGCGAAACGAGAAGGAGGCGCGAGGACATTGCAGACGGTAGGACTATTCTCGCTTCCTTCTTTGAGCCGAGAGAGTAAGCAAAGCAATAGGTACGGCATTTTCTGTGTTAACGCGAATTCAATCAAATTCGCGCTAATGTTTTTTTGAGCTCCCCCAGCATGATGACGTGACATCATCTGGGCTGTCCACATAAAATGGACGGCCCAAATGAAAAGTATGTCACCCATGACATACTTTAAGTATGTCATGGGATCCGCTTCCGACTCGAATAGCTCCTTCATCGTCTGTCATGGATTTTTCCTACCATGTGAGAGAGATTCAAAATTTGAAATTGGCGGGAACTCTCCCCTCACATGGAAGGATAATGTCATGGCAGGGGATTGTCGCAACCTGTTTGAAACCTCCCTCGAGGGATCAGGCGAGTTTAGAGGTATTGCCATTGGTCAATGACGTGGACTCTCCCAAGTCCTACCTCGAGTGACATTGGATTTCGTTTTACTGATTAGCAAACTAAAATGCTATTAAGAGTCGCCATTAGCCTATTGGGGTCGGCTAGAAACCAATCGAGACATGGGAGTGTTATCTCGATTCCTACGTAACCAGAGATTCTAGATTCGGGGACTTGTTTACGCTAACTAGATAATTAGCGCCCTTTCGGTACCTAACCAATTCATATTCCCTAATGTGACCACACACTCTGCACATCATTTTAAGCTTACCAGGTATCTAACCAGTACTAAATGATCATGCATAATGTTTTTCTGTCATTTTGTGCAATTACCTATTTATCCTTAACCTAGCAATAGGAAAAGTGATTAACAAACAATTTTTCAAAAGACAATGTTATAAACACTCAATCAGGTAAATATGCCAAATAAAGACGAGAATCAACACATGCAATCCAAATATATAATGGCGATATTTAAAGAAAGTAACTCCGACACGTGGATCGGATATGCAAAAATGGACCGTATTGGATGTCGGTCTTCAATCATCAAGCCTCAAAGGGCTACCATCTCCATTGGCGTCACTATTGATCGTCACATTGGAATTGCAATCTGATGCATCCAACATTTGGAACATGCATTTTACTCAAAACAGATAATCAGCAAAGTTCAGCCAATTAAAGGGTAAAACGAGCAACTCGAATTAAACTCTAATTACCATGATAATTTTACCTACTGGGACATGAATAAATTATATCTAGATATTCGCATGCGAAGTTAAAACTAAGTCATGTGAATCGAACATGGCAAACAGTCAATAATCAAGCATGTAAAAGCCTAATTAGACAATGTAAGCAAATAGAAGCATTTCCTATGTATTTCTTATTTTTTGACATTTTGTGAAATTTTCTGATTTTAATTAATTAATTTTTATTTTTATTATTTATTAATTAATAATAATTTAATAATAATTATTAATTCTTATTAAAAAGGGGACCGGGTCCGGGTCGGGTTCCCGGACCCGGGCTTGGACCAGGTCTACGACCTGATCCGGCCCGGGAGAGAGAACCAGGACCGAACCCGGCTGGCGCGAAAACAGGCCCAACTTCCCTATCCTGAGTGAACTGGGCCGGCAACTCCTTCTGGCCCAGCTCCCTAATGCCTAAACCAGCGCAGGCCCAGCAGCTCCTCTTCAGCTCTTCCAGTTTAAGCCCGACGGATGAATGGCCCAGATCACAGCCGAAAAGACAACACGATGGAGCACGCCAGCCCAACCTCCACTGTTCATTGTCTTCCTCGCGCGGCAGTCCTCCTGCAACCGCAACATTGTGACAAAACCTAACGCCGCCACCAGCACTTGCTCGCCTCGCCGTTGCACCGCCGCGGCCCGCTCGTCGCCACCGCTAGGTCATGCTCGCTGCCGCTGCTAAGTCACGCCCGCCGGACCTCCCGAAAGCCAAACGGTTCCACGCAGCTCGGGCTCGCCGGTGCACACCACCTACCGACGCCTTCGACTGCTCTTCATCACCTCCAAACGCCGACGACAGCCACCATACTTAGCTTTCCCGGACCAACTCGCCAGAGACCAAGATCTAGTCATCCATGGTTGGCCCGGGTTGCCTTAGAACCAGAACTTGCCCCCGTGTTCGAAACGAAAACCACGTCGGAATCGACTCGACGGTGCCGTCCCGTCGGGCTCCTGTTCAGACACGACCTCCATCCCAACACTCCACTGACCTCGTCGGGCTGTGCTAGCCGCACCATGCCTCCCCTCAAACGGAGCTCCACTCGGCTGTCTTTTCTAAGGGCCTCGGGTCTTCACCAGCTCCTAGGTGGCGAGCCAGGGCTTTCTCAGGCCTTCACGAACAGCCACTCGTCCAAAATGACGATCTGCCGAGGCTTCGAATGACGGCAGGCAACGATTTACAGGCGAAGATGGGTGCTGGCGGTCTCGCCCGGACAAGGTGCGACTACTTCCTGCAGAACCAACTCCCTCCGACCTCTACCTATCTCCTCTCGTTTCTTTGGCGACAGCCGAATCGACGAACGATTGGCCTGCCCACCATTGTCACTTACTATTCATCATCTTCACCCCAGGGCACGCCTGAGATCGAGACTCGAAGTCTCTGGCTCAGCAGTGATTTCCGACGCTGGCTCGATGGCAAACGCTGAAGTCGACACCGGCTCGACGTCCACCAGAATCCCCCGATGGTTACGACCACCTTCGATCAACGCCGGGAGTCTCCTCGGACCACTCCAGGCAACTGCGACGGCCGAGACGTCCTCCTCTCTACGTCAGATCCAACCAACAAACTTGAACTCCAGTAGCGCCGAGCCCTGACCGACGACGGACATCGCCCAACCACAGGGTCGTACTACCTGTCGCAGCCACCACAGTGCTACGAACGCACGCATCGTTGCTCGGCCAACACTGATCCCACTTGACTGCTGCTCAGCGTCTTCTTCGGACCGCACCCTCGCATGAGACCTCGCGTGAGGACCTGCTGCGATGTCGGCTACCAACGTCGACCATCAACATGTCAACGCCTATTCAGCTCGCGGCGTCGGGTTTTGTTCGATGGGCCACCTCTAATGTGGCTCGCTTCGCTGCTGTCGCTGGAACAGGAAGAGCCAGACCACGCCGAGCTCCTCTTCGGACCCGAGCTCTTCTCCTCCCATTTTTGTGACGAACCTGGAGCTTGCCACTCTCACTTTTCTTGAACTGGTTCTTCGCGACGATCGCGTTGCAGTTACCACTCGCCACGGGGCTAGCTTATCGGCCTACGACAACGACGATGGATACGTGGCTATTCGGTGGATCATGCTCCTTGGTCGAGCTCCTCTCGTTTTCTCTCTTTGTTTGGCTCAAACGAGCTCCTGCTCTCCAGCACCGCCACCCTCTCCTTTTCTGCTCTCAAGACCGAGAGCCCCCAGTCTCCGCAAGACCAGAAACTCGGTCTCCCCCCCTCCGTTCCCCTTTGCTCTCTCGGTCCCCTCTTTTTTTTTTCAGCGCTCTTTTTTGCGCACGTTTTTTGAGGACCAGCCTCTCTTCTCCTTCGTGGGGAGGTGAGGTGGGATCCGGATCCCCTGCCAAGCTTTCTCTCTCTGTCAAGATATGCCCGGGTCAATTGTGACCGTCCGTTCAATCAGGGACGGTCACGATTACATCAAATTGCGGCTACACTGTTCACATGTACTGTTTACTTTTTTTTTTACTTTTTCAACGTCAAATCGTGGCCGTCCGTGATTGAACGGACGGCCACGATTGACCTGGGCATACCTTGACAGGGGGAAGATTGGCAGGGGATCCGGACGCGGTGAGGTGGGAACCGGATCGTCTGCCCTGACGGGAGAAGGGCAGGCGTGACCTTCGGCAAATCTCAGCCGTCCGATGCAATCGGACGGCTGACATTAAAACACTTACAAAAACGCATATGACCCGTGCGTTTTTGTTTGAAATTCAAATTTCAAACAAAAAAAAAAATTCTGCTCCAGAGTAACCCGCATCCCATGCTCTCTCTCTCTCTCTCGGGGGGACCGAAGATTTTCTTCACTTCGGCGAAGAAGTGAAGAAGAGGAGGAGGAATCGGAGAAGAGAAGACCACACCGGAGATTTTCTTCACTTCGGCGAGAGCTTCTTCTCTGCTCAAGTCGCCGTTCGATCTCTCTTTCGTCTCTCCGCCTCTCTTCGCGAGTCTCCGTCGAGGCGCGGCTCTTGCTCTCTCGGTGGCTCTGCCCGATCTAGCGTGCCAGCTCTTGATTCCTAGGTCAGTTTGTGTTCCTTGGGTTGTTTCGTCGTTCGGTTTTGGCTTTGTCGCGTGTTTGATCCGATGACTTGCTTCGGTCTTGCGAAGCTCACTCCAATCAAGGTTTTCGCGCTGAGTCGCGGGCGCTTGATGCGTTCGGGGCTGTGTGTTCGTCCCGGTGGAACGCTGCATTTCTAATTCTCTTTCGATTCTCTCTATCTGTGGAATTTAGGGTTCGGACGTCGACGGAGGGGAACCCTCATCTCCGAAAATCCCTGTGCGCTCAGCTTCCCCTCGCGCTCCGAAAATCCCTGTCCGTGTCGCCGGCTTCCTCTCAGCTTCCCCTCTCAGCTCGACGGCGACTCCACGGCCCAATCGGCTTGCTACGAAGGTGTCCAGGTAACATTTCGCTGTCGGATCAGATCTTCACATTCCATCTTCGTTTCCCCACTTCACACTCTCGACTCCTCCCCTCCCGTCTTACAAATCTCTCGTGAGTCTCCCTCTGCTCTAATCTTTCTGTCGCTGTCGATCTCCAGATCTCTTCTGCGTCCCTCATTTGGCGCAGAGTTTTGGAGCTGGAAGGGACTGTTGGGCGCTTGTGGTTCGCTATCCCGTCTGTGTGACTCGCTTTTGCTCCGTGTGCAGGTGAGAAATGGCGCAGATACTGCTGAACGGGACGCTCCACGCCACGATCTATGAAGTGGATAAGCTTCACCACGGGGGCGCTCCCAAGTTCTTTCGCAAGGTACATCTCCTCGATCTCCATGGATGGTCGTTGATCGGTTCGATTCTGCTGAGAACTAGGCCTAAAGTGGCGTAGCAATGTGTTTCGAGCTCTATCGGAGATGCTTTATTTAGCTGATAGTGAGAACGGTAGTTTTTTTATTGTGAGATATTGCTACAGTGTGATGACCGGGAAAACTGTTTTCCGTTTTCTTTTTTCATAATCAGTGTCGAAGAAACTAGAAAGGGAGCGGTTTCATGATGATAGTATGGAGATAGGCTCACATCGGTGATATCACTTAGGATCTCTGTTGCGTTTTTTTGTTCGTCCGTATATCACTATGTATTGGCCGTATCTTATCTATTAATTATGGTATATCTCATCCTTTTTATGGATCTTCTGTTGGATTATCGTGTCTTTAGGGCCTTTGGCTTCAGCGATCTTGTGCCCTGACTAAGCTTAACCCGTGTTATTTCGATGACATGTGAATAGTTTACCGTGAAGGAGAAGACAAAGATAAAAGATATGCACCAATTTCTAGAGACGTGTGATTAAGATTAATGATTGGGAGTGACTGTTGGACTAGATTCTGTAAATCGAGCTAGGACATTAAGTCCTTCACGGAGGTTGATGTAATGTGTATCATTTCAGTCTACCTAATTGGTAGACCAGATGAGAGAACATCTTATACGAAGAGGCGTACAATTGACTATTGTGGCTGGATAGTTGATACGATTTAAGCTTATATATGTGCATCTTTCTCAAGCATCGCTGCTGATGGGATCTTTGTTTTAGCTGAAATAATTATATTCAATCATCAAAGTTTGATAAACTTAATTTTCGTTGCAGATTATGGCTAATATTGAAGAGACTGTTGACATAGGCAAGGGAGTGACTAAACTGTATGCCACAATTGATTTAGGAAAGGCTAGAGTTGGAAGGACAAGAATAATCCAAAATGAACCTTCTAGCCCACGCTGGTATGAGTCCTTCCACATCTATTGTGCCCACATGGCCTCCGATGTTGTATTTACCATCAAGGATGACCTACCCTATCGGTGCAACACTGATTGGAAGAGCATATGTACCTGTTGATGAGCTGTTGGATGGGGAAGAGCTGGATAGATGGGTTGAAATCTTGGATGATTAGAGAAATTCTATAGGTTCAAAGATCCATGTGAAGCTGCAGTACTTTGATGTCAGCAAAGACCGTAACTACGGTAGGGGTATTAGAAGTGCAAAATTTCCTAGAATTCCTTATACATTCTTCTCGCAGAGACAAGGATGGGAACTTTAGCTGATTATTCTTAGTATTTACTTCTGTTGTTTCTTTCGTATTTTGTGTGTGGGAACTTTAGCTGATTATTCCTAGTATTTACGTTGATTTGGCTGTGTTAATCTACATAAGGTTTTAAGTTAATGTTTTAACAGCTAGTTGATTTCATCAGAATGACCATTTTGTGGGTTTTTTGTCAAATATTATGCGATTACTGGATGGATTACTGAGAGTAGAGAAAATGTTGCCTTAGTTAGTTACTCTTGTGATAACACACTTTAATTTTGCAATGGTTTAAGGATGTAACAATTATATGGTTTCTTGTTTTGTCTAATCAGGATGATGCTTGTCCCAGTAGCCATATAAATAGAGATTTGAAAATGGAGTTGGAACAAACTCGAAGGAAGTTGGAACATACTCGAGATGCGCTTCAGTTGACTGTACGGGAGCTACAGAATGCAAGGGAGGTCACTGACAACTATCGCGATATGATTAGTGGCTTCAGGAATGTTAACATCGATTAGATATGATTGTAGGTGTAATTGAATTGTACTACAACGCTAATGAATGGATGAAGTTATGTTTTTCAATGGTCACGTTTTCTTTTGTGGGTTGACTGATTGTTTTCATTTGCTTTTATGTCATCAACAAACCCGAAGGGAGTTGTGATATATTGTTTCTGAGAAGTTTTGATTTGGATTGGTCATTTTGTTCTATCTGCACCTCTTTTTGGCTATCAATTATAAATTTTATCATGTTTGTTTCAGAGAAGCAAGACAAATTGCCACCTTTCATTGACTACAAAATGCAAAGGAACGGCCACAAAAAAATTGCAGATTTGGCGTACATTTGATGTTCCGTTTGGCGTATTTGTATTATTTTTTTTATTTTATGAATATAAAGTCGTTGGTTAATTACGAAAAGTAACGTACAATTAGAAACGTATTTTTTTTTGTATAAAAAAGAACGAAATTGACATAACGAAAGGAACGGGGAAAAAAAATCGGAAATGTCGTACATTTGATGTTTCGTTTGGCTTTTTTGTATTATTATTTTTTTATTTTATGAATATGAAGCCGTTGGATATTTACGAAACGTAACGTATAATTAGAAACACGTTTTTTTTTTTATAAAAACGAACAAAATTGACATAAGGAAAGGAACGGGGAAAAAAATCGGAAATGTCGTACATTTGATGTTTTGTTTGGCTTTTTTGTATTATTTTTTTGTTTTATGAATATGAAGCCGTTGGATATTTACGAAACGTAACGTATAATTAGAAATGCATTTTTTTTTTGTATAAAAAAGAACGAAATTGACATAACGAAAGGAACGGGGAAAAAAAATCGAAAATATCGTACATTTGATGTTTCGTTTGGCTTTTCTGTATTAATTTTTTATTTTATGAATATGAAGCCGTTGGATATTTACGAAACGTAACGTATAATTAGAAACGCATTTTTTTTTTGTATAAAAACAAACGAAATTGACGTAACGAAAGGAACAGGGAAAAAAAATCGAAAATGTCGTACATTTGATGTTTCGCTTGGCTTTTTTGTATTATTTTTTTGTTTTATGAATATGAAGCCGTTGGATATTTATGAAATGTAACGTATAATTAGAAACGCGTTTTTTTTTTGTATAAAAACGAACGAAATTGACATAACGAAAGGAACGGGAAAAAAATTTGGAAATGTCGTGCATTTGATGTTTTTTTTTTTTTTGGTAAATTTATATATACTTTTCAAGTCACTAAGTACAAAAAAACCAAACACAAAAATCATGAATCAAGCTAGGCAACACAGTGCCTAGATGGGTTCAATGGTGACCGGTTGCCAAATCATCCTAACATCAAGTATGTCAACCTAAATGCCACCAAGCGGCCATCAAAAAACACCAAGAGGGCGGCATAAGCAGAAGAGAAGGGGGGTAAGAGGAAAAAACACTAAAAGACAGCCAAAAAGATGGCTTAAAGAGTCGGAGCTGACAGTAAAAAACCAGCACACCGCCACACAAAGAGGAGTAAATCGGTGGGGGTCTGCAACACAAGAAGAGCTTCCAAGAAGTATCAGCAGCATCAAAGAGAGCAGCTCCACAGCACAAAACAAGTAACCATTGTGTAGACACGAGTAGCATTTCATCTGCAGCAAGCCAGAGAAAGGGTCGACTCCACAGAATAGGGAGTCCCAGAATAAAGGCCACAGCAACATCTGTCCTCCAAAACAGCAAGTGCCAATTCCTTCAAGTAACAGCACATTAGTCGGTCCTGTGAAGAGGAAGTCCGGGCAGCAGGTCCCCTCTGAAGGTGAGCGGGGAACCGGAGAGGTGACCAACAAAAAACCCACAACAAAAAGGAAAACAAACAAAGAGAGAAATGGGGCAGCAAACCAACAGGAGAAAGGGCCACAAACCAGTTTGAGATTACAAGAAAAAGAAAGAAGCAGCGACCTAAAAAGGGACTGACTACAAAGAGTAAAAGGAAGAAGAATGGGAGACAGAGAAGTAGGGGAAGACAGAGTGAAGCAGCAGGCCTGCAGCAGATCCAGTCGCACAACAGGAGCAGCAGCAGCATCTTCACGTCAGCAAAAAGAGGAGCCATCCAAGAACAAAAGGCCAGCCAAGGGACAGGACCATCTGGAAGTAAGGCTCCAAGGGATGCCATCAAAGTACGAGAGAAACAGCAACAGTTTGTAAAAAATCCCCAAAGCAATAGCAAAACAGCCAAGGTCGCAGTTACAGGAGAAGAGGAAACAACAGCAGTCAAGAGCAAAACACAGCCAGTCCAGCAAGGGGAACAAGAGAGGTTCCCAAGAGAGAATAGCCAACAAAAAATGTAGCTCAAACTCCCCTCAACTCGAGCAAAGGAAGGTAGTCTGCAGGTGAAGTCTTCTCGGCCAGACCAGCCTGCATATAAATGGGAAGCCACCAGTAAAGACGGCAAGAGACATGTCCTCAGCCGGCTCCACCAATGCATACAATCAGCCCTGTTAGAACAAAAGAAACGAGCAGCAATGCTAGGTACACCTTCCATGCGGTAGGGGATGTATTAATGAATTTGTCTGGCAAGAGGAGGAGCCGTAGTCTTCAACAGGCAGAATAGCAAGTAATCGTACGAGAAGAATGACTGAACAGCAGATGACCAGCACAGGCCCAGAATCGCAAGTCTTAATGGACCAGCAATACCACAACATCCACAGCAAGTCGCCAAGCATAAAGGGCCCCCACAAAATAACACATAACCAGAGACAGGGGCCAATAGGATGTAAAATACTAGAGTAGGCCTTTGCGAGATGTGAGTGACAGCAGCAAGAATGCCAAACCACCATAACAGCAGCACCTCAGTCAACACCCTCAGACAACACAGTAGCAATAATAAGGCAGGCCATAGCAAGTTCAGCATACTCAGGCCAGCATAGAAGAAAAAGGAACAGCAGTAGAACGACAAGGCAAAATGGCAGATTATGATTCTAGATCACTAATTGCAGATCAAAGTCAGCATCCCACTCAGTTCAGGCCTTCTCATTGTCTTCACCAAACTTCGATATTTCACAACACCCCGCTATATGTCAGTTTCTCATTGCTCGGAAGAAATGTAAAATTTATCAGTTCAATGTGAGGTCAGGATTCTTATTATGGAGATGACCCAAAATTTGCCTCGGAACAACTCAAAATTGCGAGCAGATTCTTTCACTGTGGAGCTGTGCCCTTCTTTAACTGCTTCAAGCAAATGAAAATGTAATGATCAGACGGGTGACAAATAAGGACATTTTATGAAACAAAAAACTATCGTGATTAGATACACAAAAGAACAGATAAATAACAGACTTGTCAGCACCAGAGTAAATGCCAATTTAAGCACGCATCTCAAGAGAAAATTCTCCAAGAATGAACATACACACCTACCATCCATTACGACAACACAAAACAAGAACTCTTTCAGGAAATTTCACAGGGCCTGACTCAAATATGTCAACCATATCTGATAGCCGACAAACATCAAGAGCACAAGTAGTCCCAACATGTCCATTGTTTTGATAACATCATTACACTTCAAAATGGCAGATTATGATTCCACCAATTTTCTGCTGATATCCAACGGTTGTCGTTTGCCATTGAATTAGAAAATGAGGACAAACAACAATACCTGAAATTGTAGCATCTTCCTAAAATGGATGAACTTGAGGTGGGGCTGCATCTTCTAAGTTCGGGGAGAGTTGGTGAGGCTGCATAGCCAGGCTCATAAGCCTAAACATCAGAAAAGCAAGCATGATAAAATGAACATAAGTAATTGCAAATAAAATAATGCCCAAACTAAGTGTCTTTCACAGCTTCCGACCTTGATGTGGGAAGGTGCTTTCACTTGGATTATAACCCGTGCTCCTGAAGCAAGCCTGTTTAACAAAAAAAGTACGGCCATTTCAAACAACGTCAACATAAAGATCCACAACACTACGCCTTGGTGAATTAGATGAAGGAGAACCAAGTTGATATAGATTGCTGAACCTAAAACAGGATAGTAACTTAGTAACTTAAAAGCAGATGCTAAAGCAAACAGGCAGAAAGCAAACAGGCAGAAAGCAAACAAGCAGAAAGTCAAGAGCATAAAATATACGGCAATTGTTTGAAACAGACTGACCATCCAAAGATATACACCAATGCTGTGAAACTTTTCCTTTTAATATATCTTAAAACCAGCAAGTGCTTCCACTCAAATTGACTGGTGGTGGAACAACAGAAAGATCACGAATCCAGGATATAAGCAGGTAAGTTCACAAAAGAGATAGTAGAATCAGATTCCTAGAGAATTATATCAAAACAAGTAAGTACTTCAAGTGTACGCAGGATATACTCAACATCCACGCCTTTCTCTAAACTATTTAACACCACTAAAGGCGATTGAGGAAATCTAATGCTGATCGCTAACGCAAATTGACAGAAGAAAGCAATAATCACAAACCTCGTGGTCACAGTCCACGAGTTGCTGTTCGCTCAAGCTCACAAGCTCTCCCGTGGACAGAAAATGAGCTCCTTCGAGAGCTCCAGCCGCACTAAAAGACCAGCACGACCCACACGCCTCAGTGAATTAGATGAAGGAGAACCAAGTCGAAATTTAACTTTCTTCGCTCTCACGCCTCAAATGCCTTTCCCCTATCTTCGATTCCTCTACGAAAATCTCTCTGCTCTCACCTTCGTTTTGTGCTCGGAATCGTGGATCGGTGCTCCTCTGTCCGTGTCCGTCGCCTTTCCGCCGGCTTCCTCACAGCTTCCCCTCTCGCTCGCTTCCGTCGCCTTTCCTCGACGACTGCCTCCTCTCAGCTTCCTCGCGGATCGGGGCTCCTCTGTCCGTGTTCGTCGCCATTCCTCGACGGCTGCCTCCTCTCACCTTCCTCGTGGATCGGGTCTCAGTCGCCTTTCCTCGACGCCGGCTTCCTCTTAGCTTCGCCCTCTCGCTCGCGTCTTTCGCGTTTCCCCGACGGCTGCCTCCTCTCAGCCTCCTCGTGGATCGGGGCTCAATGTTCCCAGTCGCCTTGATTGAGATGGAGGAGGGAGCACGATTGATTGAGATGGAGTAGAGGAGAAGGAGGAACGAGAGAAAATTTTGGGGGAAGAATCGCGCGATCTGAAATTTTGGGGACTGGTTTCGCGCTCAAACAAAAACGCACGGGTCATATGCGTTTTTGTAAGTGTTTTAATCTCAGCCGTCCGATGCGATCGGACGGCTGAGATTTGCCGAAGGTCACGCCTGCCCTTCTCCCATCAGGGCAGACGATCCAAATCCGGTGAGGTGAGGTGAGGTGAGGTGATAGGAGCGCACGTGAAGTGCACAGAATCATAAAGAGTGATGTGAGTGTGTGCAATAAATGAGAAATTATTCAGTGGTTACTAACCACAACCTCATCAGCCTACCTGGCATGTGTACTCCACTCAAAATGAGACACGTGTTCATGACGTGGACAGACTGAAAAATAAGAAATCAAAATAAAAGACTTGCCTTTCCCTCTCTTGCAGACTTAAAAAGCAGCGACAATAAATGCTTATATTGATACTCCCGCTTCAAACTCTCTCTCTTCTTTTCAATTTTTACCGGCTTCGCATTTGTTTGAATTGTTCACAAGAGCGCTCTATATCATCTCTGTCTGCCTCACTTCCCTTGCCGTCCTCCTCGTCTCCCTCTCTCTCTCTCTTCATCTCCCCCGTCACCACCTCAATCTGCTCCATCGACTTCTTGCCGCTCCTCCCCCTCTCCACCTCCAAGCACCCCCTAACCTCGCCTCCCTCGAGCAGCCAGCCTCGTTGGACAAATGCTCAGCTCAGCTCAGCCGCCATTGACCCCCCAACCATCGGTACCCTGTTGCTCAGCGCCTCCAGTACCGAGATCCGCTCGCAGTGCGTCAGGAATGCCGCTGCCGTTTCGTCCGCTAGTGTCTCCGCCTGTAGTCACCTCTCCACCAACAGCCCCCTCCCTACGATCCTTCGCTCGAACCCCTCGAGCAGCCACGCCCCCTCGCGTCGAACTCGGGGTTATGTCGTTCCCGCCCGGCAGCCTCACCACCCATATGAAGTCGCGGCCGCTGGACCCAGTGCTTCACCGGCTTGCGACCTCACCACCCTCGGGCTCGCGTCAAAGGGAGTACGGGCAGGCGAAGCCAAATCTATTGACGCTGCTGAAGACAACATGGAAGATGCCGAGCTCACGCACACGGTGGCGTCCAACCAAAAAAGATGTTTGGAGGAGGCGGACGGCGAAGGAATAGGAGAGGGCTTCGGTGTTCTTAGCGTGGGGACTTGTGGGTGTTTTTTTATTTTTATTTGTGGGTGGGACCATGGTCGGAGGGGAGGAAGGCGAGGTCGATGAGGTGGAGGGAGGGAGGAGCCGAGGTTGGCCATGTTGAGGAGGTGGTAGGGAGAGCAATATGCTTGTGGTTGGTTCAAACTCATCTGTTTCATGAGAGTTCGGGTTCTTTTATAACAGGAGGAAGATTTTCTGGAAAAAAGAAGGGTCTTGAATGCCCAGTATTAAGATTCGTGAGTTCTTGAAATGTATCGTGCATGCTTGTGTTGTGTCCCTGCATACTGTTCCTACATTTGTAAAGCTCAATCTTTTTTCCTCTCGAGTTCGCACAGAAAAATTTAGAAACGGAGAGGATTGTGACGATAATTTCTCTGCAATTCACTTTTTTCAATCTCTCATATAGATGAGTGTAGCAAGCATCGAATAGTAGTAATGTTCGAGTCGATTTTCCGCCTGTGATTTGCCGTCGCTCCACCCCAGGTGTCACCCACTTAATTTTTGATACTTTTACATTGATTTATCAACACGAAGAGTCATTTATCATATTTGATGTGTTCTTATCATCCCCTAGCACCATGTAAATGTGCCCATTGTCTGAAAGAGTTGGTTTATTGCAAAACACATGCGCCCTCCTACTTTTAAAGATGTCACGGTATCCAAATTCGGAGTTGATCACTTCTAAGTCATTTCTTGTCAGTTCTAAATGTGCATTGTAGAAGCAAAAGAAAGAAACTAGCAAAATGGTTTCATAAACTTGAAGCCTCATGCTCAATTGGGATTTTATTTGAATGACAAGTGATTTCCAGTGTTTAAAGTATGACTTTTTATGCCATCCAAGAAAGTGAACTGATACAAACATTAAATCAGAAAGATCTAGAAAATTTATATTACCAATACTTAGGAAAACAACAATTTTGCAACTGTGAGATTACAGACATGGTCACACATGTTAGTGGTGGAAAATCATGGGCAACCAAAACATCGTTTTAACGATAGTTGAATGAACAGATGACTCCAAATTCGAGTTGAGGCTTCTGAGTGGAAAATGTTTGTAGAGAGCCTTCATTGCCTCGTCCACTCCATCTTCATGTTCCATTGCCTTGGCTAAGTTCTTCTGCATGACCTTCCACTTGAAATAAACTAATAAGAATAAGAACAGATCAACCGTGAGGAGGATAGCATGCATGATCCCGTCCAAAGTTTAGAACAATGCCCACTCCTACTAAACCTTTTTCAAAACGTCCTCATTTTTTGGAGCAAGCATCCACAAAATTCAGATAAAGGACATGTTCTGAGCCTAGAACATGGAGTTCCGGCAACTAATTGCTCACAGCACCAACCCAATATATTCTTGCAGATCAACCCATTGCTCACAGATGGGAATTTCTGGAGGCACCAAAGTCAAAATGGTGGAGATGAACGAGCATGTTGCTTTGACCCTAAGGAGAATAAAAAAGACCTCACTTTCGTCTGACGCGGGGGGCGTGGCTGCTTGAGGGGTTCGAGCGAAGGATCGTAGAAAGGGGGCTGCTAGTGGAGAGGTAACTGCAGGCTGAGAAACTAGCGGACGAAACGGCGGCAGCGTTCTTGGTGCATTGCGAGCGGAACTTGGAGCTGGAGGCGCTGAGCAACGGGGGTACCGATGGTTGGGGGGTCGATGGTGGCTGAGCTGAGCATTTGTCCAACGGGAGGCTGCTCGAGGGAGGCGAGGTCAGGGGGTGCTTGGAGGTGGAGAGGGGGAGGAGCGGCAAGGAGTTGAGGGAGCAGATTGAGGTGGTGATGGGGGAGATGAAGAGAGAGAGAGGGAGATGAGGAGGAGGGCGAGGGAAGCGAGGGAGACTGAGATGATACAGAGCGCGCTCTTGTGAAAAATTCAAACAAATGCGAAGCCGGTAAAAATTGAAAAGAGGAGAGAGAGAAAGTTTGAAGCGGGAGTATCAATGTAAGCATTTATTATCGCTGCTTTTTAAGTCCGCAAGAGAGAGAGAAAAGCAAGTATTTTATTTTGATTTCTTATTTTTCAGTCTTTCCACGTCATGAACACGTGTCTCATTTTGAGTGGAGTACGCATGCCAAGTAGGCTGATGAGGCTGTGGTTACTAACCACTGAATAATTTCTCGCAATAAAGAGTGATGTGAGTGAACGTGTGCTGGATGTGGGTGTGGGCGGCCGAGTGAGTTGATGGGGAAATAAAAGGAAATTGGGCTTGGGCGTGGAGGCCCATGGCGGAGAAATGTAGGCGAAAATGGGGTCGGCTGCAAGAGAGAGCAAAAATGGCCGACTAGTGAAATAAAGGGCTCAACTGGGCGCACGAGATTGCTTCCGCTCGGCCCGATCCGATTTTTGTAATTTTTTCATTTTATATCCTTTTTCTTATCTATTTTGCAATAAAATAAAGAAAAGATGCATATTTAACAAATTAAAAAAAATACTCTATTTTACGAATAAAACAAAATATAAGACCGCCAAAATTAGGTGTAAACAAGGATCTCCTCCTCCCGCCGGAATAATGCAATTCCTTTTCAAACAAGACAAAAATCAGTCATACGTTCTTTAAATTAAATAAGATAATCCCATCCCCTCGTTGCCCGCCAACTTGTCAAATTATTTCCAAATGCCAGCGTTTCCACCCGTGTCTTTCTTTTCCCCATCTGGGCACTCTTGAGATTTTCTCGCTTGCTTGTCAACTGCTACGTTAAGTAGGGAGCACAGCATTTTCTGGTGCCCAAAATTGGTTCCAGGACACCGAAATTCTTGGTCATGACGGGCAGGAATCTGTTCGTTTTCTTGATTTTCATGGGGTTGAGCTGCTTCAGTTCGTTGTGGCTTGCCGATTCAAAGCTTCCGCAAGCAGAAGGTACGGGTTAAAATCTTTTTTCGCTGTGAACGGTGAAGTAGGTGTTTGGATGTTGAGGAATTGTGGGGAAAGTTGCAACCTTTTGCTCTCAATCTGGGTTTCAGTTAGTTCACATTGCTGAGGAGTAGGGATGGTTTAGTTTGTTGCTATCTGTTTTTGTGTTCTGTATTTAATTTGCTTGAAATGGAAGCGTTGTAGCTGACTGGGAGATGGAGAAAATTAGTGTAAGTTTCACATGAGAATCTATCTTGGCAATTCTTATCTACACTTTCATGGGTGTAATTTTGGTATTCTGGTAGTAATAAGCGATGGAGTTTCAGTTTCTGTGCCCAGGAAAAAGAGAAGATCGGAGGCACTTTAGATTGTATTATCTTTTTTTTTTTTTAAGGAGACTCTTGAGGTTTTTATCTCCAATCTGGATAGGATAATTTTAATTTATCCTTTTATGGAGTAGATTGATGCCTATTTTAATTATGGTTTTTAAGGCCACGTTCTTTATATTTTGGGCTCGGGGCCTGAACTAGCGCAAGCAATGAAAATTTGTTGTTTGACCCACTCAAAAAAGTTTTGGGTAGCTTTTCTTGCTGGTCTGTGTAGTAATCTTGAGTGTCCTTGAGAATGTTATGGCAACTCCAAAACCGGATGTCTGTCATAGCAGAGTGAAGAGCCCTTGTTGTTGTTGTTTCCACTGATAGTATCTGGATGCTGGTCAAACATAATTGTTTACTTTGGACATGCTTCAACATGACCACGAAGTGTCAGTTTGGGCGTAGCTGAAGCTGAATCTACATCCTTACATAAACTTTTCTGTCTAACCCACCATAATGAGCAATTTTGCGGCCGTCTTTGAAGATTGACCTTGTAGAGCTGGAGGAAGATGGCCTTTGCAAACATAGAGAAAAGATGTTCTTTTGATGGATTGTGTTGCAGCAATCACCACGCCCGCAGTTTTACTTGCCTGGCAAGCACTGTATTATTAAAGGCGACATAATACAGCAGAGTAATAGGTTGTCACCGTGGTTGATTCATTTGACGGAAAAGAGTGATACTGACATTGGTCTCTAAAAAGATAATTGACATTTATAGCAGGAGCTTTGGTCTCAACTTCTTGGCTATGGCTACTCATTTTGTGTCTGTAAATTTATGTTCTACTTCATAATGAAAAATCAAGAGCAAATGGAAATAGCAAGTGTCTACTAGAGCACTTATTTTCTTTGGCAGTCAACCACATTCTGCATTGCTAATCATTTCCTCTAAGTGCCATCTGTAACTTAATTCTCTTCTTTCTCTGACGGTGCTTTCTCGTCTATTCATGTTGTACAGTTGATGCTCTTCGCAAAATCACGAGCACAATGGGGTCGACATTCTGGGATTTTGATGGCGATAATTGTACAATACGAAGCGTTGGGTTAACACTGCAGCCGCCAGCGCAAGCTGAGAGCAGCATTGATTGTCAATGCAACATTGGAAATGATACCTTCTGTCATGTCGTAAGGATGTATAATTCCCCAATCTAATCTTTGAAGCTTCT
This sequence comes from Rhodomyrtus psidioides, assembly GCA_021437785.1. Classification (NCBI taxonomy): domain Eukaryota; kingdom Viridiplantae; phylum Streptophyta; class Magnoliopsida; order Myrtales; family Myrtaceae; genus Rhodomyrtus; species Rhodomyrtus psidioides. Next base: position 3,080,077 of record JAILYB010000062.1, on the reverse strand, counting down.
TCCCTCTTTTACCATCTCAATGCTACTCTGCCAGTCTCATAGCTTTATACTTGCTCCTGTTTTTTGCCCCCGTCTTTGTGAATTTCAATGAAATCGCACATTATTTTGTTTATCTGTGTTATCATGAAATAATGGTTGGGAAATATGATAGATTTACTTCATTGGTAAACTAGGATCATTATTCTGCTCTTAGACAAACACATATCAGTTTTTTTCCTGGTTAAAATGTCCCTTCAACCGTTATATACGTTTCCTGATGTTGAGCTGTTTCTGTAAGCACCAACGTAAAGATTTTAAGTGTCTTGACATAGTTGTTCTTGAATGTATGAAATAACCCTTGTAAGTCCAAATGATACAGGAAATAGCCATTTCAAAACTTGATAGCTTTCACCATATTCCACATACATTTGCTTTAACCAACCACATTTTCTTAATATGTATTTCAGAAAAGGTTTTATCGCTATTAATCTTTGTGCTTATTTATGCTGTTTCATGAAGATGTAAATTAGTCTCTTCAATTTATATATGACTTAAGCAATCTTATGCGCAATTTTTACTGCTGATTCATGGTGTTATGTTATAGATTTCAAAATATGTGATGAAGCCATCACTTGCACTTAACATCAATCTGCTTTTTGTACATTACAGGGTGCTGAAGTTCCATAATCTACCTGGAATCCTCTCCCCTGAGATTGCCAAGCTCCCTTACCTCAGAGAGATGTAAGGACTCTGTTTCGCTACCTTCATTTTCTGTTATGCCATTTTACTACTTCGTGTCCAGATATTACTGGGGTTGAATAGAGATTTTCTGTCAATAATATGCTGATGAAACCATAAAATATTGCAGTGATTTTGCTTACAACTACCTCAGTGGTGAAATTCCTGACGAGTTGGGTCCCATGCAGTTGACATTCATGTAACCAGTTCTCCATGAGTTCTTCATATCATATGTTTCCCTCTGATTGACTATTAACGGAAAAATGGTCATGCAGCTCTCTTCTTGTAAATCGCTTATCAGGAACAATACCAAAATCATTGGCAAACATTGCCTCTCTGACATATCTGTAAGTTTCATGCAAATTCTCGTTTATTCCTGTGGTGCTTTTCTTTCCTGAGCAATTGCCGCCTTTGAATGCAGTTTGTATTTGACTTCTCCATCAATTGATTGCACTTTTTTTTTTCTTTCTGAAGGAGTATATGATTAAAATTTGTATATATAGCCATTCTCATCTCTGTTTGAAAAACTCCACTTGCTAATTTCAGAAGACGGTAAAAATACCTTTGGTTGGATGATTTAGTTGGAGTCTATCCCAGAAGATTATATCCGGTGAATTCAATAATAAATGTAGAGTTTCTTCATCAGGTGTCTTGAAGCCAATCAGTTCTCTGGTCCTGTTCCTCCTGAGCTTGGGAGTTTAATCAACTTACAGACTTTGTAAGAAACCCTAATACTTCTGATCTTGGGACTATTTGTCTTCCAGCTTTATACTTTTATTTACTCAAATTTGTGGTGCCATACTATGGTTGTAGGATTTTGTCCTCCAATCAGCTAACAGGAAACTTGCCAGCTACATTTGCTGCGTTAGGAAATCTGACCGATTTGTAAGATAATGATGCGCTTCTTTCCTACATAACAATTATGGTTTGAATGCCTAATAACACTCTAAATTTGATGATGCAGTCGAATAAATGACAACTTCTTCAATGGCACGATGCCCAATTTTATCCCAAACTGGAAGCAGTTGGAAAGACTGTAAGATCATGGTCTTAATACTTCTATGTGGGTTAAGTTTGATGATCGACGTGATTTTTCTTATAATCTACGTACTTCTTGAAGAGAAATTCAGGCAAGTGGACTTAAAGGGCCCATTCCATCACATGTTGCTGCTTTGGATAAAGTAGAGGAACTGTGAGTAATTTGCTTTCCCACAATTAGTTCTTTTTCATTTGTAAGTTTGGGTACAAACCATATATTTGTTTAATTCACGGTTGTTTGGTAATGATTAAATGCATTGACAGGAGGATTTGTGACATTGATGGTCCTCTTCAGCTATTTCCTGCACTGGACAACATGACAGGCCTAGTGAAATTGTGAGTCTCAGTTCCTTGATGAAGAGATTTGGTTCTCCTAGGATGTGCTGTTCTTGATGTTTGATTTATTAAACCTGGCAGCTTGTTGTTACAGGATACTGAGAAGCTGCAACATATCTGGGCAGATTCCTCCATACATTTGGAGATTTCAGAATCTAGAATGGTTGTAAGTAAATCATGTTTAGTTTTAACTTGAGAAGTTTTAATAGTGGTCTTGTATCCGAAGCAAGGTAGGTTCGCTTACCTTATGTCTTCATGTTTATAGGGATCTCAGTTATAACCAACTGACTGGGCAAATTCCAGCTACAATCAATTTGAAGCATATAAGATTCATGTAAGTTCATCATTCACATGCCTGTGAATCCATGTGTGCATGCACATCTTGTTGTGTTACCATCTCTTTCATATGTCAGTGCAAAGCAAAAGATTTTGTTGACAAAATCTGCTTGTGAACTGAACCATGTGACATAATGAAGCCAATTGAATGTCGTTTTAATGGTTTCTTTCTTTGCCTATTTTACTAATTATTTTACATGATTTTTGTCTAGATTTCTTACCGGCAATGTATTAACGGGAAGTGTACCGGACTCAATCTTGAAGGAAGGAACCAGTGTGTATGTTTCTTGTTCTTATATAGTTGATTGCCATCACCATTCTCTTAACTCCTACCATCTAGAAGTTAGTTTTTCCCCATGCTGTGTGCAGTGATCTTTCATACAATGACTTCACATGGCAAGGTCTCCAGCAACCAGCTTGTCAAGGAAACATGTGAGCTCACAAGTACCAGTGCCATATTTCTTATATCTTTTGTAGGATATTCGGGAAAATCTGATTTTGTTATTCCGCCATTTTCTTCAGGAACCTGAACTTGAATTTGTTTAGAAGCTCCTCAGCAGAAAATAACTCATAAGATACCTTTTATCATACCCAATATTGTCTTCATTTCTTTATTTTATTGTTTTGGATTCTGCTAAAAATCGAGAATCCTTCAGTTGAAAGCACAGTTTTTTTTCCAAAGTGATCGTCTGTGATATGTTGGCTTTTCATTCATGAACATTTTATCCGATAATTGTCAGACCTGTAATTATCCAAAGGTTTCAAGTACAGTTTTTGCCCGACAGCCATACGACTACATACCCATTTATTTTGTTCGCACTGAGTTTTCTTGTGAAATGAAAGGCATGAGTATGTTTTGCCGTTTGGGGCTAATTCATTTATACGTTTGTTACAGAGGCAGAGGTGTTCCTTGCTTGGAAAACTTCCGATGTCCACATTGTAAGTATTTTCTTGCTGAATTATTCCTCTGCATCCTGCAAAAGCGCTGGAATTTTCAAAGTTGTGTTGCATCTTTTTATATACTAGTTCGTTCTGAGCATAACTGTTTGGTCTTGGCACAGCATAGTGCTGTAGTTACGTTTTCTGTTATTTTCTCTCTCCATCGAGGTCTGAATTTCTCTGAATCATATGAAATTTTTCTCTCTTCAGACTCGAGTTGTTTACATGTTAATTGTGGTGGAAAAGATGCGACAATCAAGGAACCTAAGCAGAAGATCATCTTTCTTTCAAGGAGATGAACATATAGATGGTGGTGCTGCAAAATACTATTTAAATCTTGATGAGTTCTGGGGATTCAGTAGCACAGGGGACTTCATGGATGATAATGATAAACAAAATTTGCGCTATTCTGTGTCTCTGCCTTCCTCAAACCTCAGTGTCTTGGATGCAACTGCACGAATGTCCCCGATTTCAGACTTACTTTCATTATTGCTTGGAGAACGGGTTGTACACAGTGAAACTCAGATTTACAGAAATAGAGTTCACTAACGACAGAACATATAACAGCCTCGGGAGGTGGGTATTTGATATTTATGTTCAGGTAATCAAGTTCTCACAGGAACACCTGGATATTCACATTGCATAATTGTTTCAATTCTCTGGCACATTAAATCTTAGTTGAATGAATTTGGCACAGGGGAAGTCAATGCAGAAGGACTATGATATTGAGATTGCAGCAGGTGCTGCTCAAAAGCCAAGAGAAGAAGTCTACAATGTCAGCGTGACAAATAATATGCTGGAGATTACAATCTTTTCTTAGGCAGGTATGATGAGTATTTTGTAAAGCTACATAATTTGTATTCAACATATTTAAATACGACACTCTTTAAAAATTCCATTGTTATATGTAGGGGTGTGCAAGGGAATTAAAACTTTTCGGAACAGGGTCAGATCTGCTCAGTTCTCGCTTCCAAAAAATTGGAAATGGTGGATATCAATCTAGTTCTCAGTTTCAAGTGTATAAGCATCTCTATTCGGATGGGATCGCTAACATATAATATATATCATATAATTTGTAATTTTCTCAAAGATAAAATATTCTAAATCCCAGATGTGAAACTTGCTCATCTCGTGTCAAACTCTCACTCTCACCTCGGTCTTTCCATTTCGTCTCTCGACTCAAGGCCTTAACTCCCATCGACTCATGGTTGCGCCTTTGGCCATTAACAGCCTCCCTCTTTGGGTCCCCTCTATTTGCTTGGTCAGATCAGATCGGCGGTTCGGTTCTCAAGTGGATCCATAAAATCTATGGGCAATTTCATTTTTCATTTTTTGATGCCGGCCCTGGAGGTTGAGGGTTCTCGATTTTAAGGTGGGAATCGTTCAATCGTACCATGCTTCACCTTAGCCAAGTTATATGCATTTTTTTTTATCAGGATTGTTATTATGCGGTTGAGGTGTACAGCTAGACATGCACGGTTCGATGGAACCGCCGGTTCCGGTTCCGGGCCGGTTCCGAACTTTTAATTTTATTTTTAAAATAATAAAATAAAATAAATAAATTATTAATTAAAAATTATAATCAAATTGTACGTTGTAAAAAAATTTGAAAAACAAAAAGATGAGGAATGGGTTTGAACTTAATGAATTATCATTAAGCGTCTATATATCTTCTTGAGGATAAAACAATTAAAGCTCATGTAGTTCTCTTACCTTTGGTAACCTCAATTTACCTCATCCTCAATCGTCGCTACCTGTTGTTGTGGTGGCGGTTGTATCTCCACAATCATCACTGAAGAATTCGTGTTCTCGATCCAGTTCTTGTTGTCGAAGCCTAGCCCTTGTCCAATCATTGACGCAAGCTTGAAACTCTACACTTTTCGGATTTAATCTTGAACGGCGGGAGTCCAAAATTAATCATCCAGCATTAAATGCTTGTTCAACTGCCACTGTTGAAGAATGAGTCGCTAATATTTATCTTGCGACGAGGGAGAGAACTGGATTTTGAATTGAATGGTTCTTCTACCACTCAAGAATCTTGAAATCTATGCTGTGTTCGGAATCACTAAACTCAAAATAACATGTTAAATAGTTTTCTAATTCGAAAATACTACTTGTTGTCCCTTTATATTTTTTTTGCCTACTCATGAGCATTTCATACTCTCTATCAAGTGAAATACATGTATTGCTTCGTGAGACACTATGCTAAACAGGTTCACATCCATTGTCACTTAAATCATATTTACTACAAAATTCATTATATAATTATACTATAACTTTTTTAACATCTACTTGTATACTTTGAATATATATTACTTCATTCAAATGTAAACGGTCATAATAATAAGCATTCAAATAATCTAATAAACCATCTAATTTAGTACGTGGATCGAAAACAATACCAACTAAATAGACAAGAGGAATGTTCAAGTAATAATACAACTATTTTTCTCGCATTACTAAAATACTCGAAGCTAATTCAGTATCTTTTTCACATTCATTAAAAATACCAGTAATGTTAACACACTCTATTAAAAATAAATGCGTAGTAGGATAATAAACACCAGATAAAATATTAGTAGAATCATTAAAAACTTTCAAAAAATCTAATTTTTTTTTTTCAAACTTCCCAATGTTGCGGGAGCAAAGCAATATCTGGAACATTATTCGAAATAAAGGAACATAATAAATCTTTGTAATCAAAAGTTTGTAGAATCATCTCGTAGGTAGAATTTCAACGAGTCGGAATATCTTTTGGAAACCTTCTTGCATTTCTCCCATTTCTTTTACAATATTTTCCCCACTCTTTCATAAGTTGAGGACGGCTCCATAAATATCTAATTGCATTATTTATTGGCTGAATAGATGTTGCAAGAACTCGTAAACCATCTTGAACACATAAATTCAAAACATGGCGAGCACATCTAATGTAAAAAAATTATCCACCAAAAGAGGGTTTACAAAGGTTTTCTAACTCAGGAATGGAATCAGTATTTGCGGCGGCATTATCAAAACCAACTGAAAAAATTTTATCAATCAAATTAAATTCTTCTAAAACTTGCCTAATTAGTCTATAAATATTATGGGCCGTATGCCTTTCAGGAAAAACTCGAAATGCAAGAAGTCTTTTTTGAATAACCAATCATCACCTATCCAATGGCACGTGATACCCATATAAGAATTAATATTTCAAGAATCAGTCCAAATATCATTACCTATATGTACAAGTCCATTGAATTCTTTAAAAAATCTTAACAATTTCTTTTTTTGTTTTGTATAAACATGTTCAAGTTCACGTTTAAGAGTATTTCTCGAAATAGATGGTGCTTGCGGAGCTAACACAGTGTTTACCAAATATCTAAAATTAGAATTTTCACCAGTATTAAACGGAGCATGCTTAATGGCAACATATTCAACTAATGTTTCTTTGTAAAGTGCATTAGTGAAACGAAATAAAGGATGAGCGTTAGGATTGGCGAACCCGGGAATTTGTTGTTGGCTAGTGTCGATCCCCGCTTGCGATGAATATTTTTTCATCACATGCCGACGAAATATTCCATAGACATCTCCTTTACCAAGCTTGTATGTCTGCGGACAATATTTACAGCTTATATCAAATTCGCCTTCATTTTCATTTCATACTTTGTTAAAATGTAGCCATAAATCGGATTCTCGGCTCTTCCGTCCCGGCTCCTTTGCTATCGATGATTCTTCGACACCACGAGGACGAAGACTTTCTTGCGTTGGGACGTGCTCGACGTTGGGATTGGAAGCATTGTCGTCTCCCAACATGCATATTCACGAGGATCATATTCATGAACGAGATAATCGGATTCTCCCATCTCGATCTGCATCGGGTTCTTTCCCTTTCCAACATTTCTGCTTTCACTTGCCATTTTTTGAGAAAATTGATCGAAAAATTGAGACGAAATTTAGAGAGAATAGCAGATTGAGAGAATTTGAGAGATTGTGAGACTTGAGAGTTGAGAGTATTAGAGAGAATTGAAATAAATTATGAGAAAAATAAATAGGGATTGAAAGGTATTTATAGATTTTTTTTTAATTTTTTTTTGCCTTCGGGCCGTTGGCTCGGGGGAAGAGCCAACGGCTCTTTCCCAAGGGCGGGGGGGCCCCGCTAGACATGCATGGTTCCGTCGAACCGCCGGTTCCGGTTCCGCCAAATGGTGGAACCGGAACCGGCCCATAAAGGACCGGTTCCGATTCCGGGCCGGTTCCTGTCCCGGAACCTTTAATTTTATTTTTAAAATAATAAACAAATTAATAAATTATTAATTAAAATTTATAATCAAATTTTATATTGTAAAAAAATTTGAAAAAGAAGAAGATGAGGAATGGGCTTGAACTTAATGAATTATCATTAAGCGCGTACATATCTTCTTGGGGATAGAAGAATCAAAGCCCATGTAGTTCTCTTACGTTTGGTAACCCCAACTTACCTCATCCTCAATCGTCGCTACTTGTTGTTGTGGTGGCGGTGGTATCTCCACAATCATCACTGAAGAATTCGTGTTCTCGATCAAACTCTTGTTGTCGAAGCTTAGCCCTTGTCCAATCATCGACGCAAGCTTGAAACTCCACACTTTCCGGATTTAATCTTGAATGGCGGGAGTCTAAAATTAATCCTCCAGCACTAAATGCTTGTTCAACTGCCACTGTCGAAGAATGTGTCGCTAATATTTGTCTTGCGATGAGGGAGAGAACTGGATATTGAATTGAATGGCTCTTCCACCACTCAAGAATCTTGAAATCTGCTGCGCTGTGTTCGAAATCACTAAACTCAAAATAAATTGTTAAATAGTTTTCTAATTTGGAAATACTACCTGTTGTCCCTTTTTATTTTATTTTTTGCCTACCCAGGAGCATTTTATACCCTCTACCAAGTGAAATACATGTATTGCTTCATAAGACACTAGGCTGGACAGATTCACATCCACTATCACTTAAACCATATTTACTACAAAATTCATTATATAATTCTACTATAACTTTTTTAACATCTACTTGTATACTATGAATATCTATTACGTCATTCAAATGTAAACATTCATAATAATAAGCATTCAAATAATCTAATAAAGCATCTAATTTAGTACGTGGATCGAAAACAATAGCAACTAAATAGACAAGAGGAATGTTCAAGTAATAATGCAACTATTTTTCTCGCATTACTAAAATACTCGAAGCTAATTCAGTATCTTTTTCACATTTATTAAAAATACCAGCAATGTTAATACACTCTATTAAAAATAAATGCGTAGTAGGATAATAAACACCAGATAAAATATTAGTAGCATCACTAAAAACTTTCAAAAAATCTATTTTTTTTTTTGCAAACTTCCCAATGTTGCGGGAGCAAAGCAATATCGGGAACATTATTCGAAATAAAGGAACATAATAAATCTTTGTAATCAAAAGTTTGTAGAAGTATCTCATAGGTAAAATTCCAACGAGTCGGAATATCTTTTGGAAACCTTCTTGCCCTTCTCCTATTTTTTTTACAATATTTTCTCCACTTTTTCATAAGTTGAGGACGGCTCCACAAATATCTAATTGCATTATTTATTGGCTGAAGAGATGTTGCAAGAACTCGTAAACCATCTTGAACACATAAATTCAAAACATGGCAAGCACATCTAATGTGAAAAAATTATCCGCCAGCGTTGGCTGGAGTACATGACGTGTTTCATGTATCTTTATTGCGAAAATATGTGCTGAGCCCTGAGCATGTTTTAGATTATACTCCCTTGAGATTAAGGGAAGACTTAACATATGAAGAGCAACCTTTACACATTGTGGACAGAAAAGATCAAGTGTTACGGCGTCGTACGATCTCCTATGTTAAGAATCAATGGCAGAACCACACGGAGAGGGAAGCTACTTGGGAGCTCGAGGATGAAGCGAGGCGCAAATATCCTCACTTGTTTGATGACTAAGGTATGTATAAATTTCGAGGACGAAATTTATTTTAAGGAGGGTAGAATGTAATATTTTGGTCTTCTTTTGACTAGGTCAAAGAAGTTGTAGGGCCCACAAGTACTAAAGAAAAAGAAGAGGAAGAGAGCATAAAAGGGGGAGTTTCGGGAGGCTTCCTGCGCAGAAACAAGGAAAAAGAAGAAAGAAAGGAAAGAAGAGAGAAAAGAAAGAGAAAGAAAGGAAGAGAGAAAAGAAAGGGGGTTTCCCTCACGACCAAGCCACGTTACCTCGCCAAGCTACCCCGACACCGGATAGCGACGTCCGGTAAGTTATCTATACCTCTTTCCTCCGATTGAGACAATTTTCGGATTTTAGGGTTCAAATTCAGATTTTGGGAAAAACTGAGTCGTTGTGTTTAATTCGTTGGGATTTTGGCTGCGTTTTTCCTTGGGAATGAAACTTTAGGATGTCATGAAGCCGTAGGATTTGACGGATCGCAATTTGGTGTTGTGGTTTGCTCGGAGCGAGCAATTCAATTCCGGTGCGCAATCTGCCCGCGCGAACAGTAACTTTCGGGGGCTGATTTCTTTAATTTTAAGTTGCCGGATGAGCTTGAACCTCTTAGGACTTTTGTAGTATGTCGAATAAGCTTCGCGTGGACAGTAAGATGGCCTTAATCGGGGTTCGTATGAGAAAGTTAAGGAAATTCTCGCAAACTATGCTGGAAAATCCGAATTTTGGAGATTTTTGATGTCATGGGGTCTGATTTTGGTGTCGTTTAGCGGTGAACAAAGCAGACAACAAACTTAAGAGTGTTGTGGAGCTAATGGCTTCGACGGTTCGTAAATCGGGTTTACGACTTGCCTGAACGAAATTTTTGAAGTTCGGCGCGCGGGTTGTCCAATGTGCGACCAATAGTTTTTTTTAGTCTTTAAGTGCCGAGTTATCGACGTTTATGCGTCGTTTAGTCCAATTATTCACTAACGTAGTAATTTCCAGCTTTTGATATTGTTTTTCGTTATTCTTTTTAGGATTTCAAGTCCTGCGATACGAGAACTACTATAGTTTGGTATTCGGATTTTAAGGTGAGTTGTACTTTCTCTTCTAAGAGTTTATAAAACTCATGTCTTTAAAGATGAGTACGTGTTTTCTGATTTAATTCTTGACAAGGTAAAGAAAGAGATGTTTCAAGCATTATTTCTGCATGAACAGGATCGAGCTATTACTGCCCTTTGATTATTTGAGAAATATGTTTGTGGAAGGCTGTGGATTCAGTTTGTGAAACTGAATGGTTGTGGTTTTTCCCTGAATTTGATATTGTGGTTATTGCTCATATCTCTATGTTTAGAACCCACTGAGGTGGGGGTAGTATGCATACTGTCAGGACGTCATTATGCCGAATCGCCGGCTGAAATAGGCGATCGACCTAACCAAGAGGGGTAAACTTGGTCGCTTGTCACGGCGTTAAAAGTGACCATAGTGGATGACGAGTATGAGATTATTCGGTGGATAGACCATCGAAGATTGTCTTGATGAGATTAATCAATGGATTAGACCATTGATAGTTTGTTATTACTATGAGTTGATATTTTGTTTACTTTGATAATTGCATAGTAATTTCTCGATCCGCTTAGAAGAGTTTGTACTTCTCACTGAGCTGTGGTTCGCTCACTCCCGTATTTCTTTTGTTTTTCAGGTTCTACTGCGAGTCGCAAGTAGGGTCGAGAGTACGTTAGCTGCAGGACTTTTGGGGTTGGATTTTTGGCTAAGTGGTATATAGTTGGTGAGCTCAAGCTTGATGTGAAGAATAGTTCCATGTTATCTTTTTGGTTTTAGTAGATGAGCTCTGGTATTTTGTGGATGTATGACCTTGTTAAAGTGTAGCCATAAATCGGATTCTCGGCTATTTCGTCCCGGCTCCTTCGCTATCGACGATTCTTCGACACCACGAGGACGAAGACTTTCTTTCGTTGGGACGTGCTCGACGTTGGGATTGGAAGCATCGTCGTCTTCCCAACATGCATATTCACGAGGATCATATTCATGAACGGGATAATCGGATTCTCCCATCTCGATCGGCATCGGGTTCTTTCCCTTTCTAGTATTTCTGATTCAATTTGCCATTTTTTGATAAAATTGATCGAAAAATTGAGACGAAATTTAGAGAGAATAGCAGATTGAGAGAATTTGAGAGATTGTGAGACTTGAGACTTGAGAGTATTAGAGAAAATTGTGAGAAATTGTGAGAAAAATAAATAGAGATTGAGAGGTATTTATAGAGTTTTTTTTTTAATTTTTTTACTTTAATTTTTTAATTTTTGGCCTTCGGGCCGTTGGGGAAGAGCCAACGGCCGTCAGCGACGGCCGTTTGGGGGAAGAGCCGCGAACGGCTCTTTCCCTTGCCAGGAGCTTTCCCGCGGGAGGGGGGGCCTGCCCCTTGAAATTTTCAAGGGGTGGGGTGTCGCGACCCGTCCGGAAGCGGACGCGGCTAATGGATTACCGATCACGGGTCTTGGATCGGCGCGAGCCCTCCCAGGCCCATACCAAATCGCGGCGGGAGTATTCTTCGACGATAAGAGTCGATCGCTTTCGACCTTCAGTGTGGTCGTGGTGGCATGTGCAAATTGTGCATGCATTTGGAGTCGCCACCGGTCTTTCTTGGAGGGTAGACCGGAAACCTTACCGATCGATTGGGAGAGATCGATCAGTTCTACGGAACCAGAGATTTTGGGTTCGGGGACTTGGTTACGCTGGTGTCGTTACCAACGCCCTTTCGGTACCTAATGCGAGTGATTTTCCTAACTAGGATTTCATGCAGGCACAATTTTGGGTGAGGTAAGTCTGACTTTGCACATTAACCAGTTTAACATGCTCACGTAATCATAATAAATAAATAGATGTCAATCACATAAATATCTATCCTACGTGGTGATCATGGAATTATGATTTAATGGGTCTCGAGCCAATGAGACCACATATAATCATTTTAATATTTTAATAACGGAGAGCCGCTCTTCGCTTCTTCTTGGTTTCTTGAACTCTTCAAGAATTGGGCCCCAAAGAGCTCGCCGACTTAAAAGGCTCCTCCACGTAATCCTCGTAGCATTTACATCAACAATTGACTATGCTAAAAATAAAGATTACATGAAAAATAAAAGGAGTACGCAGCCTCCATTTAATAATTACAACCCCAAATATATAAATAATCATCATACATTCATATATACATCAATCACATTGATTAGGGATTTTTCCATGATCACCACCCTTTCACGTAAGTAATAAATTCACAATTTAAAACTTAGGAAGGCACAATAAAAATTCTACGTTGAATCATATTCAGAATTTTTACGTAAAATAAGATAGCCATAAATTTTCGATTCAAAATTGATTTAGTCTCAATTTTTGCTACGTTGATTAATTTATCATATAAAATAATCAATCTCCATTAGCCATGTAAGACGAACAATTCGTTAATACATATTGGCCATAGTATTGCAAAAATTGCAAAAAATCAATTAAATGCACGAAAACACCTAAGGATTGGCTCTGATACCACTGTTGGGATCCACGTAACACGTAGCGGAAATAAATAACAACCCACACATGTATCTCCAGAGGCGTACTTCGTGCATTTCAATCGAAAAAAATCACAAAGTCTCAAAGGGAGTAAATAGATTACCTCTCGTAGCGTGCTTGAACGGAGGTGTCGGTTCGATGTTCTTCGATCTCAGCCTCCACAAGTGTTAGGCATCTAGTTCGGACGCACCACCAATTGACGAACGGGGAGACGACTAATAACTCCACAACAATTGTGCTAGCAATATGCGGAATCAATATTCCGAACTTAGTATATTTTGCTCGCTCAAGATTATGAGAATATAGAGAGTGTTTGTGTTCTTCTCTCTAAGCTCTCAAAAATTTGCACACTCTACAAAATGTCTCTCCCCTTCAACCTCAAAACTCTTGCCATCCTTTTATAGCCAAAAATACCTTCCAATAAATTGTATTTAAAAATAGCACTAACAATTATAAATTCTATCTAAAAATAGCACTCACAAATAAATGACATTTAAAAATAGCACTAACAATAGCACTTACAATTTATAATACAAAAATGCTATTTAAAAATAGCACTAACAATAGCACTCACAATTTATAATACAAAAATTCTATTTAAAAATAGCACTAACAATTATAAATTGTATCTAATAATAGCACTCACAAATAAATGACATTTAAAAATAGCACTAACAATAGCACTCACAATTTATAATACAAAAATTCTATTTAAAAATAGCACTAACAATAGCACTCACAATTTATAATACAAAAATTCTATTTAAAAATAGCACTAACAATTATAAATTCTATCTAATAATAGCACTCACAATTTATGATAAATAAATGCCATTTAAAAATAGCACTAACAATAGCACTCACAATTTATGATAAATAAATGTCATTTAAAAATAGCACTAACAATAGCACTCACAATTTATAATACAAAAAATGCTATTTAAAAATAGCACTCACAATACAAAAATGCTAAAAAAGGCACTAACAAAGGTGTTAAAAATAATAACCATTATTATTATTACAAGAGTTAAAGAGGTTACCAAACAATACAAATATGCATAACGTATAAATACGTATGATGTATAAATACGTAGAGCATACGTATACATCCGTGAAACCGGGGACTAATTGAAAGAAAAATGTGCAATTAAGCCCTTTTGGTAAAAATTGATTAAATTGGAGGGCAAATTGACCTAATTGCACTTTAAGACTTTAGAATCCAATGTCATAGCTTATAAAAAGTGAGAATTGAAAACTAAAAGACTCGAAAATGATTTTTTTTTTTAGGCTCGGTTCGGGTTTATGTTTTGAAGGAACATAGTGACCCGAGCCGAATTTTTGAGATTTAAAGTGACACACTTGAAGAGGAAATTAAAACAAAATTATCGAATATTTTTGGGTATTTTTCTGACCACGAATGGTATTTTTCTGATTTTTTGGGTATTTTTATAATTAAATAAACTCGAAAAATATTTAAAATACCGAAAAATATTTTTTGTTCAAAATTGGTTCCTAAGGTTAAACCAAGGCTTCCAAAGTTGATTTTGTGATTTTATGACCTTTTTTGATATTTTTAATTAATTTTAAAGAATAAAAATCACAATAATAAATGGTAAAAAAAATCAGGTGTCAACAGCTGCCCCTCTTTGAAAGGAATCTCGTTAGAGGTTTCTCTCAAAGATAAGGTGGCACCTGATTCCTAACCGACTCAACTGGGAAAATAAGAGAAGAAATGTTATGACATCGGATCCTTAAGCCTATTGATAAAAGCTCAAATCAATCTCCGGTTTGCTCTAACAATTTGAACATGGGCCGAAGTGAGAGAGGCTTACCTGAAGCTCACCTGTCGGATGCTGCCGGTTGCGACGACTTTCAAGAAGATGCCTAGGACTCGTCATTCAGAATATCCCAGGGAGATTAAGCTCTGACCTGTATGGTAGGTCATACCATGATGGGATTCCTAACTTGTAGGAACCTAAGGAAGGCGTATCTCACGCTTTGGGATTTGCCAAGAATTTTGATCCGTATGGTGGATCAGACCTTTGTGTTGATCCTTACTGCGATATTTATCAATGAGTGGACCCTTATGCGGTTTCTACCATATGTGACCCTTCAGGCGGTTTCTACCATTAATGTGATCCCTCAGGCGGTTTCTACCTTGGTTTGACCATTCAGGCGGTTTCTACCTTGAGTTGACCCTTCAGGCGGTTTCTACCTTTGATTTGACCCTTCAGGCGGTTTCTACCTTGTGTTGACCCTTCAAGCGGTATCTACCTTTGATTTTGACCATTCAGGCGGTATCTACCTTTGATTTGACCCTTCAGGCGGTATCTACCATGAGTTGACCCTTCAGGCGGTATCTACCTTTGATTTGACCCTTCAGGCGGTATCTACCTTGATTTGACCCTTCAGGCGGTATCTACCTTGATTTGACCCTTCAGGCGGTATCTACCTTTGATTTGACCCTTCAGGCGGTATCTACCTTCAGTTTTGACTTTGAAAAGGGGTCTCATGACGAGGGTTCTCCACGTCCGATGAGACTGCCTAAATGAAAAGGGGTCTCATGACGAGGGTTCTCCACGTCCGATGAGATTTCCTAAATTTTGAAAAGGGGGTCTCATGACGAGGGTTCTCCACGTCCGATGAGACTGCCTAAGTTTTGAAAAAGGGGTCTCATGACGAGGGTTCTCCACGTCCGATGAGACTGCCTAAATTTTGAAAAGGGGTCTCATGACGAGGGTTCTCCACGTCCGATGAGACTGCCTAAGTTTTGAAAAAGGGGTCTCATGACGAGGGTTCTCCACGTCCGATGAGACTGTTTGATATTTTGAAAATGGGTCCTGGGACGAGGGTTCTCCACGTCTGATAGGACTTTTTCTTTTAAAAGGGTTTTTCTTCCCCCTTTTTTTTTTGGAGACCCCGAAGTTTGTCGGGAATTCAGTTTTTTTGAAGCAGTGAAAGATTTTATTTTGACAAAACTTCACTTGAGTCTGTTGAAGCGACATTCTGGGAGCTGGGTTCTCCCGGTATCCTGCAGAAGTTTGAGCCTGAAAGATTTTTCTTCACCAAGAAAACGTTAGTAATCTTTGGGAAGACTACGGCTGTCCATTTTGACAAAACCGTATGATTTAAGTTTTAATCATGAAATGTGCATTTTGATGCTGGAGGTTATCCAAAGCATTCTTGCAACATGCAAATGTGATCACAAATCCCTTGCACGGAAAATCTGGATCAACAGTTTTAAAATTCCAAAAAGAGTTTGTTCAAAACATCAATTGGAATATTTCTCGACAAGGAGGTCTTCTCACCTGTTTTGCGATAGTGGTTTTTTATAGGGGATGCACTCAATTCCCTACTAACATGTGCCTAGGTTTTAGGTTCATTCGCAGCGCATACATTTTGATCGGTCGGGAGGTCTTCCACGGGACCGTAATGTTGGGCTTGAATATTGGTTTTCAAGGGGGACCCGCTTTGGAGTCGAGGCCATTGTATGAAAGTCTTCAACATCTGCTCCGGGTTTACAAGTCGAGAACCCTGCAAAATGAGAAAGAAATAGTCTTGCTCGTACCTCTTCGAGCTAAGCTATATGTTAACCCAAGTGTCTTAGTCAGAGAAGACTGTTTCAGGGTTATGATGTTGGTAAGATTGGGGACCGAAAAAGGCTTGTTTTTGGCCCAGAATTTATGAGGGGATTGACATTGGTGATCATTGCAAATTTGTCACCTGTCTTTTCCATTCTGCATCTTCAGTTTTTGAGGTGTGCAACCGCTTTTGAGGTGTGCACAAGTCCTTTAGAGAGCGTCTCTTGTTGCATTAAGAAGGTTGACAACTCTGTCTGCGCCTTTCCTCCGCGCTTGACATCATTTGGAGAGCAGTCTTTTTATCTGACTCTTTTAGGAATTTTCTCTTTTCCCATCCAAGTTTCACTGGGAATCAAGCAAACAGCTTGCACGAGCATCGGCCTCGCTTTTACCATGCACTTTGCTTTTTCTTGATGCGGTGGATTTTTCTCATTCATTTTTGGAATCCCGCTTTTTTCTCATCTTCATGGGATCATGTTAGACATATAGTCTAAACATGCTTTAAATATCAGCCCAGGAATCTTCTTCGTAATCCCTGAGTCTTGAACTCTTCCATTTTTGAAGGGGTGCTGCATCCGTTTTGGAATGATCACCAATGGGTTCATGAAATGAATTTGCAGGCTCAAGTTGGCTGTGCAAAGGATTCAGTGTGTGTGATAGAGAAATGAATGCTTCTCGTCATCCTATGGCACTTGGATTACCATATAAACAACACACAAAGATTAATGTTAGTCCGAGCAAGAAAATTTCTGACCATTTTCTCCTGATGCCGCTGGACTCACCTCCATTTTGCCCCGATGTGGGGTGGTTCTTGACAGGGTTAAGGATGAAAACCGCCGTTCGAAGGGGTTATCAACGGTCACCTGTAGTGTTTGGGGATAAAAAACGAATGCCTCCGTCGTCCCAATCCATGTAATCGCTGCGAATGGTCCCTACTTCCGTAGGTCCAGATTTTGCTATCTGATCTGCTCCACTCATCTCTCCAGTGTGTGTGGGACGTGTTTGGACTAGGCTTTGCCTCTTGTCTTTTGAGAAAACGTCCTTTTGAAAGTTTTGAACAATTTTTTTATTGGAAAAATCTCTTTCATTTTCTCCAAAAATTTTACCCGTCAAAGGGGATTTTATGATGCCACATGCATGTTCTTATTCATGTTCAGACAACCTCCTGTTTCAAAACATGAATGCCAATGAAATTTGAGTTCTATGTCTTTTCTAGACATTAGACTCTGAGAGCTTTTCTTTTCTTCTCTATTTTTTACTCAACATCTTCAAGGGATTTGGGAGAGGGATACTTACCTGTCCCTCGCGGCTGGAGATCCCTGAAAATGTAGAAGAAACATGTTATTGTTCGTTCATGAATTTTTCAAAAAAATTAGAACGATACATCTTACCCTTGGTCATGTATTCCAATGGGTAATACATGGGATGTGAAAACCTGTTTCGCCTTGATGGTGATCCCCTGTCAAAGACGGGAATTAGGCGTCAGTTTGCGTTCTAAAATTCCAGGCAAATTGGAACGATACAGCATTGTTCTTGTTTTGTGTTTCCATTTGAACACAAACGTGCGGCTTGCAGAAGTTGGCCATCCATCTTGTGGCCTTGATCCCTCCGTTTGGTTGGCGATGAATCATTTTCCAGGATTTGCCCCAGAGGAGATCCATTTGTGTTTTTGGACGCATTCCAGCGCCACTCTTCAGAGTTCCTTTTATTCAAGGAAAAAGGAAATTGTTATCGGAATGCATGTCAAAGCATGAAGTGTGGAAGCGATACTTTTTACCCTCCACTCGATCTTATAATCAAAGACCATTTTCTGGAATCCTGACTTCCAAGGCCAATGATTCTATTCGCCTCCCTATCAGCGAGCTCTTTTCTTTTGAGGCTTTCGGCGCCAACGACTTCCTGTTAAATGAGAAAAACTCATGTTAAGCCCGTGATCTTCGAAGATCAAATTGGAACGATACAAAGTTACCGTTCGCCCAAATTCGTATCTTGGGGTTTGATTCTGATGCGGACGACTCTGCTATTTGACTTTGCCGGAGAAGACACATCTTTCTTTGTCCAGCGCAAAATTAATTCACTTGCCCCAGTTAGGCGTGATTTATCACAGCTAGGTGACGCTTGTCTTGCTGTTTGTCATCTCTGGATTCGATGACCCTGGTCTGATGCGCTTTCATGGGGGATCATGAGAGTTTGCCCCCGGTTTGGCTCCTCAAAGCAAATGGGGGGAACCTGCTCCCATTGATTTTTGCAGATTCTGATCATCCATCTCGATTGTCAGAGTCCTTGATCAATTTAATCTGTCTCAAGACAGCTTGATATTCTTGGGATTCGTCATGTGGCGGTTTGGTGATTCTCTTGATCACAGTCGCTGTTTGAGGTATTTGACGTTCCCTGTTTGTTATTTGAAAGCATTACATCCTGCGTCTTCTGCTCTTGATCATCATCTGAGAGGAAAAGGAAAGGAAGCATTATTCCCATATCAAGGAAATAATCATTTTGGAACGATACGTCCTTTTACACTTGATTTGCATTCCGTTTTGACGTTGCATATTGATATGAACAACATCTATCGAATTCCTCCATCCGTGCTTGAAGGTATTTGCAATGCCTACGGTTCATTTGCCCCAGCTGGGCGACGTCTATTTTGTCATTTGAATAGATGGCTCCTTGGGTGATTTATCCACGTTTAACACCTGAGAAGGGAAAGAAATGAGACATTACTTTGGTATTCGGTTGAAGATCGTTTAGGAACGATACATCGTTTTACCAAATGGGAGGCTTCGTGACCAAACGTATTTCGTGCTGAATGGGGGTAGATCCCATTATGCTCCGCGGGTGATAGTCATCGTTCATGGAATTTGCTCCACGGATTAAGTGATTAATCCATGGCCCTTGGCTCGAAGACGTTCAAAGGGTAATGTTGACACTCAGAGCGGTTAGTTTTCAGCGTTAATTACAATGTTCCCGCGGGAACTTTACAACGAAATCCGTAACACATTCATTCGATGTATTCACCTCTCACTCTCCTGAGCCTTCTAATGATTTAGCACACGAGCTTCGAACCAGATGTCCGGTCGCCGGTACCGGTCACGACTGCGAAGATGCACTTGTTCCAAAATGCTTGACCCATAGGCTGAGTTGCTCATTCAGGAGATCGTCCGACCGCTCGAGTCGTCCAAGTTGAGCATCCTTAATTGCTGGTGACGGACTTCTCCCATTTTCGGCATGAACAACCTGGTTTCTCGGTTTATGCGTGATCCACACGCCGAGTTGCTCACTGAGGGACTCGCTTGAAATTTCAAGCCATTGACGCCCAAGTCGGGCATCCTCAACCGTTGGCGATGGGTTCCTCACACTACTTTCGACATGAACAACCTCACTTCTCGAGTTGGTATTTTCATCGTTGTCCAGTAGGTTTGTACCCGATGCTGGATTCGCCGTAGGAATAACACTAACGATCGGTTGGTGCTCAAATTGGGGAGTCCATACCTGCTGAAATTGTTGTACATACTCTTGGGGAGTACCAGGGTAACTCAGGGGGGAATTCAGCCGATCGAACCAAGAATAGATGTTTTCAAGGAGATCGTCTGAACCATCGAGCGACTGACACTCAGGTTGAGTATTGTCGACTACTGGAGAAGGAATCTTTTTGCCATTTTCGTCATGGACCACCTGATTCTTCGAGCCGGAATCTCCGTAATCGTCTCGCAAGATTGTATGTGCATCTCCTGCCAGTGTTAGATCCGCTGTAGGACTAGTATTAACGGCCAGTCGGTGCTCAGACTGGGGAGTCCCGATTTGCTGAAATTGCGGTACATACTCCTGAGGAGTACTGGGATAACCCATGGGAGTACTCTGATTGATGCCTGAACAATCGACCGTGTAATTGTCAGTCCCATCGGTGTTAAGAGGTGATTGGATGCTTCCTGCTTCATGAGGATTGCGATCACAGCCATGCTCATCGTTTAAACTTGAACTGCCTCTCTCTTGGTCTAGCGCCACTCGTCCATCTCTCAGTAGTCTTTTGTAGCACCAAAGGTGGTTCCTGACTTTATTTCTATCCAATTCCGGCATGTTCATGATCTTGAGTATGCGCGATGGGCGAGCCAAACTGATCCCTAACTGTTGAACTGCATCAACAAATTTGCTATGAAGCTCCGAGGTCCAATAAAACCTTGTTTTCTTGCTAGCCGAAGTAGGGTTGGCAACTCGGCGGCTACTCTTCGTGGAATCTGGTCGTGTTGAACCGCCTCTATCTTGGTCTAGCGACGCTCGTCCATCTCTCAGTAGTTTCTTGTAGCGCCAAAGGTGATTCTTGACCATATTTTTAGTCAGTCCCGGCACGTTCATGATTTCGAGTATGCGCAATGGGCAAGCAAAACTGATCCCCAACTGTTGAACTGCATCAACAAATTTGCTATGAAACTCCGGGGTCCAACGAAATCTTATTTTCTTGCTAGCCGAAGTGGTGTCAGCAACTTGGCGGTTACTCTTCTCGGAATCTGGTCGTGTTGGAGGTTGCTCTGGAGGGGATTTAGTGGTCTCAGATCGGCTGGTCATGATGGTGAGTTCATCATCGAGCGGACCCGACTTGTCATGACGCATGTTCCCTTCCACAATGGGCGTCGACTTTGACCTTATAGCACTAGTTTCCTCTTGTAGATCCTCGGCGGTACCCGCCTGTTCCGAAAGATGTTGCGAATGGCATTGCAACAAATGAGCATTATAAACCCCCAGATCTGGCTCTTCAGTGAATACTCCGTCCGTGGGAACAGGGTTACCGCACTCCAGGCAAATAGCGATGCTTAGAGCTTTTTTGTACTGAGTGTTTTTTATTCGAAGCTTTTCATTTTCCTCCCTTACAACCGCTAACTCGTGCCGATCGCGTTGCTGCTTCAGCCGGGTTCGTTTGTTTTCAAACCAGCACTTGACCTTCCGAGGCTCCCACCCTATCTCCTGGCCCATTTTGATTTTCTGTTCCATGTCCGGATAGGGGTATTCCCTGAAAAACAATTCGAGTTTATGGACTTGACCTGAAGTGTTGCGTTTGAGATATTCCCCTTTCTGACGCTGATAACCGTCGCGGGTACTGTTCTCGTTAACCAAGCCGCGGGTTTCATCATTAGAAGGATCGGTCTCCATGGCCCTCGTGTCAAGTTCGGTCCTGAGATCTTCAAACTCTTCCAGCAGCTCAAGCTCGGAGACCTCCAAGTCTGGCGCTTCCAGTAAATGACAGAATCCCTTGAACATTTTGACCGGGATATCACTGTTTGATTTTCCGTTAACTCAGCTTTCTTTGTTCCTCCTTGGATCTTCACTTTCTCTGCAAATTCTGAGAGGTTAAAGGAGCCGGATCACCGTTCTTCGATCAAAGGTGATGGCTACCCGACGAGCGCTCTTCTCAATGTTTCGAGATTCCCACTTCGTCCTTTTGTGATGGCTACTTGACGAGCGTTTTTCTCAAGGCTTCGTAATTCCCACTTTGTCCTTTTTTGCTCTTTTCTACGTGAACGGAGCCTGAAGATCTCTTGCGTTGATTTCGCTTTGTCGAGCACTACGCTTGTCCCCCTGGCCCAGTCTCTAGAGTAACAAGCCTGCCCACCTTTCGGCGCCATTATGTTTCGTAAAACCCGAGATCACAGGACGGTGGTGGATTCGTGACTCATCGAGGATGCATTAACGAAACCCGCTTGGCTTTACTGCACATAAAATATTATTACCACTTCTCCCTGTACTCGAGCATTTATAAGGTGATAGATTGATGTCAAGAAGATTAACACTTTAGCCTTATCAGACTCAGCCTCTCAAACACTCTTCACATTCTCACTCTCTTCTCCGTCATTCCATCGCATATGGATTCCTCCTCTATGCCTGTTGCCTTACCTGAAGCTTCGACCCAATGGGAGAGATTTTACCACCTCTTGGGTAGGGGTTATGGCTACATAAACAATCATCCTGAAGCTGAGGTTGAAGTTCGTACTCTGATTCCGGCCCTGGATACTGCGTGTATTGAAGGTACGAAACTGCAAAGGGAGTTTGTGATCTTCCCAACTCTCTTTAACAATTTCATGCAGGCTTACGAAGTTGCTAGCCGGGAGGTCACTTTGGCTGGTATCGTGCGAGCCCGTTATCAGGACCGAACTGAGTCCCTGATGTTGGCCATGCTGACGGCCGATAACCATAAAAGGGCTGTTGAATACGCCCACGCCCAGGTTTCGATGCTGGTCCGTGAGAGGGACAACTTGGTGGAGCGTCTGGCTCTTTTTGACACCGCCTTTGAGCAAGACCAGCACAACTTCGTGCTGAGGTTCCAGTGTGCCTGGTTGGAGGAAAGGCTTGAAGACCTGAGCATGGATATAGCTCGCGGGAGGGTGCTGGCTCATGACTTAGAGCTTGAGTTCGAGTACTATGACACCAAGGTGAACGAACTTAAGGAGAAATGTCGTCTCCTTTTCTTCAAGCTTGTAGACCTCGATTCCCGGAGTGTGGGTTGTAAGCAAGGCATGGATAGCATGGAGAGTCAGTTAAGCTTTTTTGTGATGCTTGTCAGAACTCATTTTGGGTTTACTGCTCCCCCTCAGTGATCCACTTGTAAACTTTCCTGCTGAATGAAATAAATGCGAGTTTGTTTATATATGCTCTTTCATTCTGCATTGTTGACTAGCCAAGAAAGGTTTTTGCTTTCGGATCTACGCGACTCCTTTTTCGCCTGTGTCAACAGATTGACTACGCATCATTCTCACAGCCCGACGCTTTATATTTGATTGACCTGAATGCCTCGTGAGAAATAGATTTGTAGTTGCTCGAAACTTAAAGATTGCCCCTGATTTTGCGGTCATTGCGTTTGGGGCCGCTAGTAATCTTTCACTTTCGAGCTCGATCACATTCTGCTAGTAACTCATGCTATCAATTCTGCCTTCACGCGTCGGGGCTGATTTTACCTTGAACTTAATAACAAGGAATTACCGTATACACACGAGATGACGTTTGCGAAAAACATTATGCAGAATCAACTCTAGCTATTGAAGAAACAAACGCATGCACCGATGAGAACTTTACAATAGGAGATACATCCTTCTCGCGTACATCCCCTTCTTTCTTGGGGCATGTCCAATGACTAACCAGTCTGGCCTCAGCTTAGGTGTGCCATTACCAAGTGCAGATCATGGTTGCCAACCTTTAATAGCTTCCAACTGATCGAACCAGGTATCAAGTCCTTCATCGAAGAAATCACCCGACCCCTCGAACGATTGATGTGTAGGTTGAGCTGCATCGCCCGACGGGTTCTTCGAACTGGAACCTCCATCTTTGTCTGGGATTATAAGAGGAGATTTGATCGATTGACTACCACAAGCATCTCCCACTTGGGGATTAGGGAAATAAGAGTGCTCCAAGCTTTCTCCCATTAGATCATCTGAAGCCATATGCTCTAATTGGGCAAACCCTTGAGCACTGGGCGTGGTGGGCTGATCTGCGACAGGATGAACACTGACTAGCTGCTGCTCGGACGGAGGAGTGCTTACTCGTTGCACTTGTGATGCGTGTTCTTGAGGAATATTGAAATGACTCGCGAGGATATCCTGATCAAATCCCCAATAGTCGTCCAGATTCGACCGGGCCTCATTTGTCATAAGGGTGCTGGGTTCGCAGCCGAGTCTATTGCTCGGATTCAGTTCTGCATAACGCTGTCCTAACGCCCTTCTGTAGCAACCAAGGTGATTCGCGACTAATTGCTTGGTAAGTCCCGGTACGTTCATGACCCTAAGTATGCTTGTCGGACCTATGAAGTCGAGTCCTATCTGTCGAACTGCGTCCAAGAACTTGAGATGAAGCTCCGGGGGCCAAGTGAATTTCTTCTTCTCGTCGTCCAGAGTGGCGTAGATAGCCTGCCGACTAACCTCTAACTCCTCTTGAACCGTATCTGATCTTACCGGAAGCTGTTGTGGAGGAGATTCATGGGCTTCGATGAGGTGACTCCGATCATAACGACACGTATCTTCTTCCTCCGAAGACACTGGTATAATTTCTGTAGGATCGATCTGCTCATGCGCGCCATTAGCAGGATCTGATTGTACCGGAGATGGCTCAAGGGAGCAGGGGGATAAATGAGCACCTTCCATCTTCGTAGAAGGCTTACTGGGGAACAATTTACTGAGGGTGGTAGGGCCACCGCAGTCAGGGCAGGTAATAGTACTGAGAATTTTCTCATACCACATGTTTTCCATTTGAAGGTTTTGGTTCTGCTCTTTTAGGGCCGTGATCTCCTTACGCCTGTGTTGGACACCTAGTCTGAAACGTCTATTCTGAAACCAAAAATGGATTCTCATAGGATTCATTCCCAGCTTCTGGCCCAATTCAATCTTTTGTTCCTCGTTTGGGCAAGGGCATTCATCGAAGAAAGCTTCAAGCTCCTGGATTTCTTTCCGAGCGTAGCGCTGACGACTTTTTCTTTTCCGGGGTTGAGCGTCGTGGCCACTGCCGTCGTCACCACTGCGATCTTGATGTTCGTCACCGGCGATGTTGAGTTCCATGGCTTCGATGTCGAATCTGATTCTAGAGAATTTGAGGTCTTTCAACGAACTCGTCACTCGGGGTTCTCTGTTCTCTTTTGTATACTCGCTCTTTCGATTTGTTGCCTCCTTTTCCTCGAAAGCTAGGTCTGTTCAGCGTTCTGTTTTTGAAACGACGGAACTGTTTACCTCCTGCTCAGCTTTCCGACACGAAGGGGTAACCAAATCCTTCCGCGGCTTCTTCGATAGTAGCGCTCGCCTTTCACTTTTCCTCGATAGTCATGCCTGTTCAGCACTGTCTTCTCTTTTTAAGTGGCAGAGCTGTTCACTCGCCGCCCAGCTTTATGCGTGATGGAACAACACAATCCTTTCGCGACTTCTTCGATAGTTGCGCTCGCCTTTCACTTTTCCTCAATAGTCATGCCTGTTCAGCACTGTCTTCTCTTTTTAAGTGGCAGAGCTGTTCACTCGCCGCCCAGCTTCATGCGTGATGGAACAACACAATCCTTTCGCGGCTTCTTCGATAGTTGCGCTCGCCTTTCACTTTTCCTCAATAGTCATGCCTGTTCAGCACTGTCTTCTCTTTTTAAGTGGCAGAGCTGTTCACTCGCCGCCCAGCTTCATGCGTGATGGAACAACACAATCCTTTCGCGGCTTCTTCGATAGTTGCGCTCGCCTCCCTCCCAGCTTTAATAATGGCGAGACCGAATTTGTCAGGCCTGAAATTGCGGATCAGGACATGTCTGATGATTCACGGGAGGAGCAGCCCTCGCTTTACATTAATTAACCCGGCTCCACAAGCATTATTGCTGCAACTTTTCTCCACTCTCGAGACGCTATAAAATGCGGAGTTGGTGTTTGGGAGATTAACGCTCTCATATAATTTGCTTCCATCCTCTAATCGCTCCACTACACACATCTCCGTCGAAAATGGCTTCTTCCCAAGTTCACACTTTCTCAGCCGAAGCTTTGACTCGATGGAAAGAGTTCTATAACCTCTTGGGTCGAGGCTACGCTCACATAGCCGATCATCCCGAAACCGAGGATGAGATCAGAGTCATGTTCGGGGACCTGGACATCACCTCCCTCGAGGGTACCGCGTTGGGGAGGGAATACAATATTTTTCCAACGCTCTTTACGAACTCCTTGGAGGTCTACCGCGCTGCTCATCGGGGAGTTACCGTGGCTCGTGTCTTGCGAGCCCGTTATGAGGATCAGTCCGACCGCCTAGCGTTGGCTGACTACCTGGCCGATAGTCACAAAAAGGCTGTTGAGTTCGCCAAAGAGCGGGTTTCGACATTGCTACGCGAGAGGAGGAATCTGGTGGAGGACTTAGCTCTATCTCTGGCTACCTATGAGCGCGATCGACGTAATGCCCTGCTAAGGAATCGGAGCGAGTGGCTGGAAGAAAGGCTCAACGGCATAAACGAGGATATAACTCGTGAGAATGGACTTGTTCGGGACTTGGAAGCAGTCGCCGAAGATCACGAGACTCAGGTTGTTGCAGTCAATGATGAACGCAAACGCCTCCACCTCAGGCTTGCGGACCATGATACGCGGAGTGGTGCGTATAAACAAAGCATCCATAACCTAGAGGGCCAGCTGGGCTCCTTTGTGTCGTTGATTAGGGCTCACTTCTGCTTTACTTTTCCACCCCCAATGAATTGTATGATCTGGTTTGGGCAAGAATGAATGAAAGCCCATGTGTTTGTTTTAGCTTTTATATGATCCATTTCTTCGAGCATCCGGACATCTTAGACTTGGATGAGCCGATCCATAATAAGTCGAGTAGATGTGTTCTGATTTTCTAACTCACTCATGGTCAGATGAAAGAATAGCCTCAGACTTATCCAAGAAAAGATTTCTTTATGCTACTTGTTTTTCACCTGCAAATGAAAAGACCGAGTCAAAAGGAATAATCTGAAAAAGAAAGCATAGACCCCTTTCAATCTTATGCTTGCTCGTAATTAATAATGACAAGAACTTTTACAAGGGTTTTAATCTTGTGCGAAAAGTTTTTATCAATATTCCTCGAAAGAAAGCATACTATTGAAAGGAATGTAATTCACGATAATTGCTTTTGACCAATATTCAGAAGAGCGAATTAGTCAAAAATGCAAGGCATAACGACGTGTTTTTAAATTTAATTGAAGATACGGCATCCAAATCAAGGCCGTTTTGTTAAGAACGAGAGCAATTTGGACATCTATCTCGTCATTAAATTCGAAATAACGTCAATACTCTTGATCAATTATCGTGGATTACTTAGTGACGTATGACATGCATGGACCAATTCAAGTGTATAATTCCTTCTAGCGAAATTGGGGTTGGATTACCCTGTACGACCAAAAAGGTCGTGTAAGATTTTCAACTTTAGTTTCCTCTAAAGGAATTATAAACTTGACTTGGGAGTATTCGGATGATTAGAGAAAATGCCACTATCACATTCCCATGACCCGTCAAAAGAAATACAACCGAGTTCCATCTGAATGTATACACCAATAGATCCCTAATACAATCACTCTAAGGGGTGAGATAGAGAAAGCCTCGATAAAAATAAACCCTATACAAGAGGACTAGTAATGGAAAATGAAACCAAGGAATGTGATCCTAACGTTTAAGGATGCCCCAAGTTCGATCTGTGACTTCCGGATCACTTGCCCCCACTCGTCATCTTCATTGGACGATATCTCAATAATGTCCATAGTAGGCTCCTTTGTTGCTCACTCGGTGTTCGCCATGGGATATCATCCTCATCGTCTTCTATCAAGGACGTTTGGGAAAAACACATGCATCTATCCTTGAAATGGCATTTAATCTAATCACCAGAATGCAATGAATGAAATGCCTATATTTATATGAACTGTAATAGTTTTGAGGGATAGAGAGTCTTACCAACCCAACTCGTCGACTTATGTGCGATTTTAGGTGTACCAACCGCCCAAAGACATGCGCATGAGACAAGTGATGGTGAACTTCTAAAAATCAGAGGGTTTGGCACCTAAGGTTAAGGTTCCCACCTCGAGTTCTAGAAAGAGCCGATTCCATTGCACAACTATCGTTGCATTGGGACTCAATCCATAGTTCGAAGCGAGCGGAATTGAGAAGTGGATTACCCCGTGTTTTTCCTCACGGAGATTCCATTTTCAATTCCTTCTATTGTGTTCCTAAAGGCGGCGCCTGGGGTTTTAGGCGCGGTTGTGTGTGTCCATGTGTCGTGATCATCACAATGCAAGTCATGCACAACAATTTATCAATCAGCACTTCAAATCATCCACACAACATACATTCCTACGCCACACCTGCGTAAAATAAAGTTAATCACAGACTACACCCCTTATTTCTCCAATCTGCAAAAACATATAACACCTATCGTAAGCGGACTTACCTCACCTTTGAGAGCGTCTGCATCGTTAGAAAAATCACTCAGCGTTTTAATTACGGCCTAAGTCCACTTGAGGTCTAGAACCATAGGTTCTAGAACAAAGTCCCCAGCGGAGTCGCCAGCTGTCGCGACCCGTCCGGAAGCGGACGCGGCTAATGGATTACCGATCACGGGTCTTGGATCGGCGCGAGCCCTCCCAGGCCCATACCAAATCGCGGCGGGAGTATTCTTCGACGATAAGAGTCGATCGCTTTCGACCTTCAGTGTGGTCGTGGTGGCATGTGCAAATTGTGCATGCATTTGGAGTCGCCACCGGTCTTTCTTGGAGGGTAGACCGGAAACCTTACCGATCGATTGGGAGAGATCGATCAGTTCTACGGAACCAGAGATTTTGGGTTCGGGGACTTGGTTACGCTGGTGTCGTTACCAACGCCCTTTCGGTACCTAATGCGAGTGATTTTCCTAACTAGGATTTCATGCAGGCACAATTTTGGGTGAGGTAAGTCTGACTTTGCACATTAACCAGTTTAACATGCTCACGTAATCATAATAAATAAATAGATGTCAATCACATAAATATCTATCCTACGTGGTGATCATGGAATTATGATTTAATGGGTCTCGAGCCAATGAGACCACATATAATCATTTTAATATTTTAATAACGGAGAGCCGCTCTTCGCTTCTTCTTGGTTTCTTGAACTCTTCAAGAATTGGGCCCCAAAGAGCTCGCCGACTTAAAAGGCTCCTCCACGTAATCCTCGTAGCATTTACATCAACAATTGACTATGCTAAAAATAAAGATTACATGAAAAATAAAAGGAGTACGCAGCCTCCATTTAATAATTACAACCCCAAATATATAAATAATCATCATACATTCATATATACATCAATCACATTGATTAGGGATTTTTCCATGATCACCACCCTTTCACGTAAGTAATAAATTCACAATTTAAAACTTAGGAAGGCACAATAAAAATTCTACGTTGAATCGTATTCAGAATTTTTACGTAAAATAAGATAGCCATAAATTTTCGATTCAAAATTGATTTAGTCTCAATTTTTGCTACGTTGATTAATTTATCATATAAAATAATCAATCTCCATTAGCCATGTAAGACGAACAATTCGTTAATACATATTGGCCATAGTATTGCAAAAATTGCAAAAAATCAATTAAATGCACGAAAACACCTAAGGATTGGCTCTGATACCACTGTTGGGATCCACGTAACACGTAGCGGAAATAAATAACAACCCACACATGTATCTCCAGAGGCGTACTTCGTGCATTTCAATCGAAAAAAATCACAAAGTCTCAAAGGGAGTAAATAGATTACCTCTCGTAGCGTGCTTGAACGGAGGTGTCGGTTCGATGTTCTTCGATCTCAGCCTCCACAAGTGTTAGGCATCTAGTTCGGACGCACCACCAATTGACGAACGGGGAGACGACTAATAACTCCACAACAATTGTGCTAGCAATATGCGGAATCAATATTCCGAACTTAGTATATTTTGCTCGCTCAAGATTATGAGAATATAGAGAGTGTTTGTGTTCTTCTCTCTAAGCTCTCAAAAATTTGCACACTCTACAAAATGTCTCTCCCCTTCAACCTCAAAACTCTTGCCATCCTTTTATAGCCAAAAATACCTTCCAATAAATTGTATTTAAAAATAGCACTAACAATTATAAATTCTATCTAAAAATAGCACTCACAAATAAATGACATTTAAAAATAGCACTAACAATAGCACTTACAATTTATAATACAAAAATGCTATTTAAAAATAGCACTAACAATAGCACTCACAATTTATAATACAAAAATTCTATTTAAAAATAGCACTAACAATTATAAATTCTATCTAATAATAGCACTCACAAATAAATGACATTTAAAAATAGCACTAACAATAGCACTCACAATTTATAATACAAAAATTCTATTTAAAAATAGCACTAACAATAGCACTCACAATTTATAATACAAAAATTCTATTTAAAAATAGCACTAACAATTATAAATTCTATCTAATAATAGCACTCACAATTTATGATAAATAAATGCCATTTAAAAATAGCACTAACAATAGCACTCACAATTTATGATAAATAAATGTCATTTAAAAATAGCACTAACAATAGCACTCACAATTTATAATACAAAAAATGCTATTTAAAAATAGCACTCACAATACAAAAATGCTAAAAAAGGCACTAACAAAGGTGTTAAAAATAATAACCATTATTATTATTACAAGAGTTAAAGAGGTTACCAAACAATACAAATATGCATAACGTATAAATACGTATGATGTATAAATACGTAGAGCATACGTATACATCCGTGAAACCGGGGACTAATTGAAAGAAAAATGTGCAATTAAGCCCTTTTGGTAAAAATTGATTAAATTGGAGGGCAAATTGACCTAATTGCACTTTAAGACTTTAGAATCCAATGTCATAGCTTATAAAAAGTGAGAATTGAAAACTAAAAGACTCGAAAATGATTTTTTTTTTTTAGGCTCGGTTCGGGTTTATGTTTTGAAGGAACATAGTGACCCGAGCCGAATTTTTGAGATTTAAAGTGACACACTTGAAGAGGAAATTAAAACAAAATTATCGAATATTTTTGGGTATTTTTCTGACCACGAATGGTATTTTTCTTATTTTTTGGGTATTTTTATAATTAAATAAACTCGAAAAATATTAAAAATACCGAAAAATATTTTTTGTTCAAAATTGGTTCCTAAGGTTAAACCAAGGCTTCCAAAGTTGATTTTGTGATTTTATGACCTTTTTTGATATTTTTAATTAATTTTAAAGAATAAAAATCACAATAATAAATGGTAAAAAAAATCAGGTGTCAACATGGGGCCCACAGGTTTTTTTTTTAAACGGGTTGGAACTGGAATCGGCCCGTGAATGTCCAGTTCCGGTTCGGAACCGCGGACCCGGTCAATGGGCTGGTTCCGGGACTGTTCTGTGTCCGGGTCCAATTTGGCCATGTCTAGGCCCCGGCCCACGAAACCCACAAGGTTTTTTTTTTTTTTTTTTTTTTTACGGGTCGGAACCGTGGCCGGTTCCGAAAAATTAGGAACAGTGGACCCGGTCAACGGGCCGGTTCCGGGTCCGGGTTCGGGTCCTATTTGGCCATGTCTATGTACAGCAAAGCCTCCCAAAATCCAATACCCAAAAAAATCCATAAATTGATTCCCCTCTTTAAAACCCTAGAAATCTATGCGAGTTTGTTTATTATTATACGTTCGATTTGTTACTCAAAACTTTGTAATAGGAATAGCTAATCACTACTGAAAACATAGTGATCTAATTCTCTCTTTTGGGCTTACCTTTTTAAGTTTTCTTTTTTCAAGTTCTTTCTATTCTCTGCTTGTGTAGGCATGGAAGGACTAGATCTGCAGACGGGGACATTTTCCTTGAAACAAATTAAAGCTGCAACAAACGACTTTGACAGGCGGTTTTGGCGCTGTCTACAAGGTGCGTGCTGTTTTGTGTGTTGTCCCGTTCCATAAATCTTTGTGTTCCTTTCTTACAAATTAAATTCTATTAATTGGGTTTGCATGCAGGGTCAATTTAATGATGGCACTGTAATAGCAGTTAAGCAGCTCCCGTTGAAATCGCGACAAGGAAATAGAGAATTCCTGAATGAGATAGGAATGATATCGTGCTTACAACATCCAAATCTTGTGAAGCTCCACGGGTGCTGTATTGAAGGAGATCAACTATCAGTGGTTTACGAGTACATGGAGAACAACAGTCTTGCTAGAGCCTTGTTTGGTCAGTTCTACTTCTACAAGATATATTTTAATTGCCATACAAAAAAGTGCCTAGATAGAGGTCAAAATGACAAGCAACTGCGCCTTCTTGGGTTTTTCAGGTCCAGAAAATCATCAACTTCAGCTAGACTGGCCCACAACATATAAGATCTGCACCGAGATCGCTAAGGGTCTCGCCTTTCTGCATGAAGAGTCTAGAATCAAGATTGTCCACAGAGATATTAAAGCTACTAATGTGCAGCTCGATCGAGATTTAAACCCGAAAATATCAGACTTTGGGCTGGCCAGGCTTGATGAAGAAGAGAAGACTCACATTAGCACCAAAGTTGCTGGAACCATGTATGGCGTCTTCTCCCTATCAATATCCATGTTGAAAATTTCTTTAACTGCACCTCGAATTCAGACCAGGCTATCTGGTGATAGGGTAATTTCTCAAGATTGTTCATTTATGGGATCACGATGTTGTTTGCAGAGGATATATGGCTCCAGAATATGCATTGTGGGGTTACCTCACATACAAAGTCGATGTGTATAGCTTCGGAGTCGTGGCCTTGGAGATAGTTAGCGGGAAAAGCCATAACAGTAGCCTGGCGAGTGATGACTACATTTGCCTATTGGATTGGGTATTTTTCCTCGTCTCTGGCTCTACTTAACTAAACAGCACGAACATGGTATGAGATTTTTCCCATAGCTATATGACAAAGTACTAATTAATTGGTATTTTATGCTGCAGGCATGTCACTTGCAACAAACTGGGAACTTGATGCGACTTGTCGACGAGAATTTGAGGACCGAAGTCAACAGCGAAAAAGCGGAAATCATGGTAAAAGTCGCTCTTTTGTGCACAAATGCATCTCCATCTCTGAGGCCAACAATGTCCGAGGTGGTGAACATGCTCGAGGGAAGAATGGCTGTACCGGACGTGATCCCGGAGCCGAGCACCTACCACGAAGATCTGAGGTTCAAAGCTGTAATATTTTGGTCTTCTTTTGACTAGGTCAAAGAAGTTGTAGGGCCCACAAGTATTAAAGAAAAAGAAGAGGAAGAGAGCATAAAAGGGGGAGTTTCGGGAGGCTTCCTGCGCAGAAACAAGGAAAAAGAAGAAAGAAAGGAAAGAAGAGAGAAAAGAAAGAGAAAGAAAGGAAGAGAGAAAAGAAAGGGGGTTTCCCTCACGACCAAGCCACGTTACCTCGCCAAGCTACCCCGACACCGGATAGCGACGTCCGGTAAGTTATCTATACCTCTTTCCTCCGATTGAGACAATTTTCGGATTTTAGGGTTCAAATTCAGATTTTGGGAAAAACTGAGTCGTTGTGTTTAATTCGTTGGGATTTTGGCTGCGTTTTTCTTTGGGAATGAAACTTTAGGATGTCATGAAGCCGTAGGATTTGACGGATCGCAATTTGGTGTTGTGGTTTGCTCGGAGCGAGCAATTCAATTCCGGTGCGCAATCTGCCCGTGTGAACAGTAACTTTCGGGGGCTGATTTCTTTAATTTTAAGTTGCCGGATGAGCTTGAACCTCTTAGGACTTTTGTAGTATGTCGAATAAGCTTCGCGTGGACAGTAAGATGGCCTTAATCGGGGTTCGTATGAGAAAGTTAAGGAAATTCTCGCAAACTATGCTGGAAAATCCGAATTTTGGAGATTTTTGATGTCATGGGGTCTGATTTTGGTGTCGTTTAGCGGTGAACAAAGCAGACAACAAACTTAAGAGTGTTGTGGAGCTAATGGCTTCGACGGTTCGTAAATCGGGTTTACGACTTGCCTGAACGAAATTTTTGAAGTTCGGCGCGCGGGTTGTCCAATGTGCGACCAATAGTTTTTTTTAGTCATTAAGTGCCGAGTTATCGACGTTTATGCGTCGTTTAGTCCAATTATTCACTAACGTAGTAATTTCCAGCTTTTGATATTGTTTTTGTTATTCTTTTTGGGATTTCAAGTCCTGCGACACGAGAACTACTATAGTTTGGTATTCGGATTTTAAGGTGAGTTGTACTTTCTCTTCTAAGAGTTTATAAAACTCATGTCTTTAAAGATGAGTACGTGTTTTCTGATTTAATTCTTGACAAGGTAAAGAAAGAGATGCTTCGAGCATTATTTCTGCATGAACAGGATCGAGCTATTACTGCCCTTTGATTATTTGAGAAATATGTTTGTGGAAGGCTGTGGATTCAGTTTGTGAAACTGAATGGTTGTGGTTTTTCCCTGGATTTGATATTGTGGTTATTGCTCATATCTCTATGTTTAGAATCCACTGAGGTGGGGGTAGTATGCATACTGTCAGGACATCATTATGCCGAATCGCCGGCTGAAATAGGCGATCGACCTAACCAAGAGGGGTAAACTTGGTCGCTTGTCACGGCGTTAAAAGTGACCATAGTGGATGACGAGTATGAGATTATTCGGTGGATAGACCATCGAAGATTGTCTTGATGAGATTAATCAATGGATTAGACCATTGATAGTTTGTTATTACTATGAGTTGATATTTTGTTTACTTTGATAATTGCATAGTAATTTCTCGATCCGCTTAGAAGAGTTTGTACTTTTCACTGAGCTGTGGTTCGCTCACTCCCGTATTTCTTTTGTTTTTCAGGTTCTACTGCGAGTCGCAAGTAGGGTCGAGAGTACGTTAGCTGCAGGACTTTTGGGGTTGAATTTTTGGCTAAGTGGTATATAGTTGGTGAGCTCAAGCTTGATGTGAAGAATAGTTCCATGTTATCTTTTTGGTTTTAGTAGATGAGCTCTGGTATTTTGTGGATGTATGACCTTGTTATCAGATATCTATGGAGGTATATATATTTGTATATCAGGTTCTGTTTGAGGCTGCGTCCTTTGAGGAAAAAGGACGGCCGTGTCATGTCCGGTTTCCTGGGGAATTCGGGGTGTGACATTTGTTGGTATCAGAGCCTAGGTTATGATTTTTGGGTAGAGATATGGGTCGTTGCGAGATGTGTGATAGATTTTAACGCGTTTTCTTCTTAGATACTAAGGTTATGTTCTATTGGTGGTTCTAGGTAATTATGAGCTCCGATTCAGATCCACCACTTGTTGCTCTTGTCAGAGATAGGGGAAAGAGAGCTATTGACTTTGATCCCAGAGATGTGCCCCGAGGTTCTAGAGGCAGACCTTCGGCAAGACAACAAGATGATCCAAGGGCATTTTCACATGAAACAAGAGAACAAAGCCAACAGCCAAGAACTCAAAACAACATATCTGGAGTTATCGAACCTAGCACTGATCGAAGTTACACCTTTGCCCAATTCAGGAAGGCGAAACCACCAACTTATGATGGGAAAACCGATCCTCTTATGGCTGAACGTTGGATTAAGAAGTTAGAGGGAATCTTTAAAGTTGAAGAAGTTCCCGAAGTGAAGAAAGTTGATTTCGCCACGCAGTATTTAGAGGGCGAGGCTGAATATTGGTGGGAAGGCACTAGACCAGCTCTTGGCGGCAGGGATGCAATCATTTCTTGGAAAGACTTTGCCGAGGCATTCGATGCTCAATTCTTCCCGAAGTCATTCCAGGCGAAGATGAGGAGCGACTTCGTACATGTATCTTAAGGTGATTCTACCGTATTAGAGTATGCAGGTCGCTTCAACCAGTTGAGTAGATTTGCAGAGCAATTTGTAGCTAGTGACGAGAATAAGGCTGAGCATTTTCAAAGAGGGCTTCGACCCGAGATTCGCCTCACTCTTATGCCTCTTGCACTCACAACCTACAGAGATGTGCTGGAACGAGCGATGAGGGTGGAACAAGGCACTCTAGAATGCAAGATACAAGGTGGTTCTCAGCCTAAGAAGCCAAAATTCATTGATTCTCAAGAAAGTTATGCAAGTGGAAGCGTAAAGAGAAGAGCCATCCACCGAACTGGAAAGGGTAAAAATCTCACTGAACAGGGTCCTTGCACTACTTATGGAAAATACCATGGTGGTCAATGTTATTGGAAGACTGGAGTTTGCTTTTTATGTGGAAAGGCAGGACATATACGACAAAATTGTCCTATGCAAAGGAATGCTCCAGCAGATAGCAGATCTTGTTTTGTATGTGGGCGACCTGGACACTTAGCACGCACTTGTCCTATGCGAAAGAATGCACCTCCAGTTGACAAGCCACAGGAAAATCAGCAAAGGCAAAGGACAGCTGGGAAGGTCTTTGCGTTGACAGAGGAGGATGCGGCGGCGTCCAATGCAGTTGTTGCAGGTGATGTTTTTATTGCCTCACGATATGCTTACGCCCTATTTGATCCTGGTGCAACGCATTCTTTTGTTTCCATGAAATTCGCTAAGAAACTTGATGTGCTGCCTAAGTCTCTTGATGGTGAATTGTGTGTGGATACTCCCACCGGTGGTTTCTTGATTGCTGATCGTGTGTATGAGAGATGTATACTTTGGATTGATGATGTCAAGATGCTTGTGGATCTTGTGGAATTAAATATACAGGATTTTGATGTCATTCTGGGAATGGATTGGTTATCGACTTATCATGCTACAGTCAATTGTTATGCGAAAAGAGTTACTTTTCGACTTCCAAATCAAGTTGAATTCTCTTTCTCGGGAAGTGGTAAGATTATCTTTCCAAGGTTGATTTCGGTTTTGCAAGCGAGAAAGCGTTTGAAGAAGGGTTGTCGTGGTTATTTGGCTTACGTGAAAGACGCGAACAAGGATGTGGTAAAGTTGGAAAGTATCTCTGTTGTTCGAGATTTTTCAGATGTATTTCCTGAAGACTTACCCGATTTGCCTCCTGACAGAGAGATCGAATTCTCCATCGACTTGATGCCTGGCACAGCACCCATTTCTAAAGCACCTTATCGAATGGCACCAGCTGAATTAAGGGAGTTGAAAACACAGCTGCAAGAACTCCTGGATAAAGGGTTTATCCGGCCTAGTGTTTCACCTTGGGGAGCTCCAATATTGTTTGTGAAAAAGAAAGACGGTAATATGAGGCTATGCATAGACTACCGGGAGCTTAATAAAGTGACGATCAAAAATAAATATCCGTTGCCTTGAATTGACGACTTATTTGATCAGCTTCAGGGGGCTCAAATATTTTCTAAGATCGACCTTCGCTCTGGATATCATCAGTTGAAGATTAAAGCCGATGATGTGTCTAAAACCGCTTTTAGGACGAGGTATGGCCATTATGAATTTCTTGTCATGCCTTTTGGATTAACAAACGCACTTGCTGCTTTCATGGACTTGATGAACAGGGTGTTCAAGCAATATCTCGACAGGTTTATTGTGGTATTCATTGATGATATTCTGGTGTATTTGAGAAGTCCAGGGGAACATGAGCAA
This sequence comes from Rhodomyrtus psidioides, assembly GCA_021437785.1. Classification (NCBI taxonomy): domain Eukaryota; kingdom Viridiplantae; phylum Streptophyta; class Magnoliopsida; order Myrtales; family Myrtaceae; genus Rhodomyrtus; species Rhodomyrtus psidioides. The sequence goes on along the minus strand of JAILYB010000062.1, from coordinate 3,042,620 downwards.
CATTTGAGGATTGTTTTGCAGACATTGCGCGAAAAGAAGCTTTATGCGAAACTCAGTAAGTGTGAATTCTGGCTTGATCACATCGAATTTTTGGGTCATGTAATCTCGAAAGATGGTATTTCAGTTGGCCCGAAGAAAGTTGAAGCGGTTGTTCAATGGAGACGCCCCACCAATGTCACTGAAGTCAGAAGCTTTCTTGGCTTAGCAGGCTACTATAGGCGATTTGTGGAGGGATTTTCCAAGATTTCCAATCCACTTACTCGCTTAACTCAGAAAGGAGTTAAATTTGTTTGGTTGGATCAATGTGAGCGCAGTTTTCAAGAACTAAAGAAACGGTTGGTGTCGGCTCCAGTATTAACCTTGCCTTCAGATACTGATGGTTATATGATCTATTGTGACGCTTCTAAAGAAGGTCTAGGTTGTGTTCTTATGCAGGACGGGAGAGTTATAGCCTATGCATCTAGACAGTTGAAGCCACATGAGAAGAATTATCCGACACATGATTTGGAGTTAGCAGCAGTTGTATTTGCCTTGAAAATATGGCGTCACTATTTGTATGGCGAGAGATGTGAAGTTTTTACTGATCATAAGAGTTTGAAGTATATATTTTCTCAGAAAGAACTCAATATGAGACAACGGAGATGGCTAGAATTCTTGAAAGATTATGACTTGTCCATTAATTATCACCCAGGTAAGGCGAATGTAGTAGCTGATGCTTTGAGCCGTAAATCTTCTGGAAATATGGCAGTATTACTTACTTCTCAGAAGCCTATTCTCTAGGATATGCGGAAGCTGGACTTAGAGGTATTGATACATCATCTTGGCGCCCAGTTAGCTAATTTGAGAGTATAGCCCATGTTGATAGACAGAATTAAAGCAAGACAGAATGATGATCCTCCATTGAGGAAGATTAGAGAAAGCGTCGAAGCTGGAAGACAAGAGGACTTTAGTATTCATGCCGATGGGTCACTCAGATATCGCGGTCGATTTTGCGTCCCTGATGACCTAGAATTGAAAAAGGAAATATTGCAGGAAGCCCATAGCACCAGATTTTCTATTCATCCAATAAGTACTAAGATGTATAGAGACTTGAGAGAAAACTTCTGGTGGATCAATATGAAGAAAGATATCGTTAAATTTGTCGACCAGTGTCTTGTTTGCCAGCAGGTAAAGATTGAACATCAAAAGCCAGGTGGACAGCTACACCCACTTGAGATACCTACATGGAAGTGGGAGCATATTACTATGGATTTCGTCGTTGGATTACCGAGGACACCAAGTGGTAAGAATGCTATATGGGTGATTGTCAATCGGTGAACTAAGTCTGCTCACTTCTTATCATATAGATTTGGCCTCTCACTGGAAGACATGGCGAAACGGTATGTTAATGAGATAGTGAAGCTTCATGGGGTTCCGGTGAGCATTGTTTCTGACAGGGATCCACGGTTCGTGTCCAACTTTTGGAAGAGTCTTCAAGGAGCATTGGGTGCTAAACTGAACTTCAGTACAGCTTTTCATCCACAGACAGATGGCCAGTCAGAGAGAACCATTCAGACTTTAGAGGATATGTTAAGAGCATGTGCCATTGACTTTGGTGGATCTTGGGATGAGCATCTGCATTTGGCGGAATTCTCTTATAATAACAGTTACCATTCTAGCATTAAGATGGCTCATTTCGAAGCTTTATATGGTCGAAAATGCAGGACACCAGTTTGTTGGAACGATGTGGGTGAGAAAAGACTAACTGGTCACTGTTGACACCTGATTTTCGACCATCTGTCATTGTGATTTTTATTCTTTAAAATTAATTAAAAATAAAAAAAAAGAGTCACAAAATCACAAAATCAACTTTGGAAGCCTTGGCCTAGCCTCGGGGACCAATTTTGAACAAAAAAAATATTTTTTGGTATTTTATAATATTTTTCGAATTTATTCAATTATAAAAATACCCAAAAAAAATCAGAAAAATAGTATTCGAGGTCACAAAAATACATAAAAATAGTCAGTATTTTTATTTTTATCTTATTTTTTTTGACATTATAAATAGTAAAATTCAGGTTCAATTTTATGTGTTCCTCAATCATCATAAAAATGAATTTGGGCAAAAATATTAATAATAATAAAAAGGAAAAAAGAAAAAAATAATAATCATTTAAAAGAAAAAGCAAAAGAAAAGAGATTCGACCAAATAATTTTGTTTCCACCTTTCTGTTGTTACTTTTTATTTTTTTATTAATATTTTTATTATTATTTATTATTTTATTTTCTTATTCCTGCGTGGGTACTGGCAACGGCTTCCTCTTCATCTTCAAGTTTCTTTCTTTTTTTTTGCGCAGGAGCACGAGGACGGCCGGGCACTCGATCCTCCTCATTTTTTTTGTGTGCGTGCAGCCACTGCCCCCCCCCCCCCCCAGCCACCGAGCATCATTTCCAACCGCCGTCGCCGACTCACAGCCACCGTGAGAGCCCCTCGTGGATCGCCGTCCGAGCACGACAACGCCGGGACCGACCAAGCTTTCGAATCTGGGTCGTCATGTTTAGGGCCGAACCGAAGTCAACAACCCCTTCTCCGAGCTTGGTGACAACTTGATAAGACTCATAGACCCGCCGGAATGCTCTGTGATAGCCCATAAACATGAGACGCACTCTTAAACTTCGCCTCGGCCTCCAATGGCAAGTTGAGTTTGAATTGTCCATTTGTTACGCTGTTTGTTGCAACCTGTTCCTTTCACCTCCCTGCACATTTTCATTTTTGGTTTCTCCTGATTTCATGGCCTGGAAACGACAAGCGGCCCGACTCCTTCCGGTCGGTCTTGAGCTCCATAGCTCGTTTCATACCAAACAGCGGTTCGGCAATGGTCAGGTAAGTCCCCTCAACCCCCAAAGATGCTTCCTGAGCGTTTTTTTTTAGATAAATGACGATAGAATTGGTTAAGGCGAGTAGTCGCCGGAGCTTAGCTTCGGCCGGAGGTGGTGTGTACTTGAGATATGATTCTGCTGTGTTCCCCTTGATATATGTGGTAGAGGACGTCGAGTAGAATCTTTTGGCGTTGGTTTCGTTTGATTTGGACGTCGGAGGGTCGAGATATCGCCCTCCGACGAGGCGCCGGCGAGGGAACGCCGGCGCCGGTTGTCTTCCCCGACGAGACTTTGACCAGTCAACGTTTGTTGACTGGTCAACGCTGATGTGGCGATGACGTGGCAGCCACGTGGCGGCCACGTCAGCGCGCAGCGTTAATTAAAAGAAAAAAAAATAAAAAATAATCCGACGGTCCCGGATACGCCACGTGGCTAGATCTGAAGCGTCCTTTCTCAATTTGCGAAACGACGTCGTTTTGGTCGTTGAGGGAGCGGGCTGGGCCTGGGTCGCGGATCCGGGTCGTGGATCGGGCCTGACCCGGCCCGGGAGTGGTTTTAAATAAAAAAAAATCAATCAGAAAATAATAATAAAAAAATTCAAAAATCAATAAAAAATAGAAAATCATAAAAAATTCAAAAAAATTCGGAAAATTCAGAAAAATTCTAAAAAATTCCAAAAAATAGGAAATGGCCACATTCAACTGGCCATGACCTGTTCCGGGTCTTTCGACCCCCGATCTTTTCCGAAATGACGGTTTTGCCCTTCCGGCAAACCGTCTTCCAAAAAAATTCTAAAAAAATCCAGGAAAATCCCAAAAAAATGGGAAATTGCCACAAACAACTGGCCATGAGATATTTTGGGTAATTCGATATCTAAATCTTCCAAAAATTGACGATTTTGCCCTTCGGGCTAATCGTTCCCAAATCTTCTCATTTTGCCCCTGGTCCTAAATCACGCCTTCCCTAAGCCCTTATGGCTATACTAGGAGGCCTTTGACTTGAATTGATGTGCATTGATGTGATTTATTTATGTACTTGATTGCGCTTTCATTTAAATTGATTGTGATTGATAGGAACAGTCTTCCAATCTGCATGAAACCCTGAATCAAACTCACCCCACCCAAAACTGCGCCTGCATGAACTCTTAGCCAGGAAAATCACTCGCGTTAGGTACCGAAAGGGCGTTGGTAATGACACCAGCGTAACCAAGTCCCCGAACCCAAAATCTCTGGCTCCGCAGAACTGATCGATCTCTCCCAATCGGTCAGTAAGGTTTCCGGTCTACCCTCCAAAAAAGACCGGTGGCGACTCCAAATGCATGTACAAGTTGCACATGCCACCACGACCGCACTAAAGGTCGAAAGCGATCGACTCTTATCGTCGAACTCATTAAAAGAAAACTCTCGCCGCGATTTGGTATGGGCCTGGGAGGGCCCGCGCCGATCCAAAGCCCACGAGGCCCGCGATCGGTAATCCATCAGCCGCGTCCGCTTTCGGACGGGTCGCGATAGTCACGAGTTTATACAACAATCAGAAGAGAAAGTTAGACTTGTCCGAGAGCATTTGAGAACAGCACAAAGCCGTCAGAAAAGTTACGCCGATCTCAAACGACGTAAGTTAGAATTCGATGTGGACGATCATGTTTTTTCTGAAGGTTTCTCCGATGAAGGGCGTTATGAGATTTGGCACACATGGCAAACTAAGTCCTAGATATGTGGGACCGTTCTTGATATTAGAGAGAATTGGCGAGGTGGCTTATAGATTGGCTTTGCCGCCAGCGTTGGCTGGAGTACATGACGTGTTTCATGTATCTTTATTGCGAAAATATGTGCCGAGCCCTGAGCATGTTTTGGATTATACTCCCTTGAGATTAATGGAAGACTTAACATATAAAGAGCAACCTTTACGCATTGTGGACAGAAAAGATCAAGTGTTACGGCGTTGTACGATCTCCTATGTGAAGATTCAATGGCAGAACCACACGGAGAGGGAAGCTACTTGGGAGCTCGAGGATGAAGCGAGGCGCAAATATCCTCACTTGTTTGATGACTAAGGTATGTATAAATTTCGAGGACGAAATTTATTTTAAGGAGGGTAGAATGTAATATTTTGGTCTTCTTTTGACTAGGTCAAAGAAGTTGTAGGGCCCACAAGTATTAAAGAAAAAGAAGAGGAAGAGAGCATAAAATGGGGAGTTTCGGGAGGCTTCCTGCGCAGAAACAAGGAAAAAGAAGAAAGAAAGGAAAGAAGAGAGAAAAGAAAGAGAAAGAAAGGAAGAGAGAAAAGAAAGGGGGTTTCCCTCACGACCAAGCCACGTTACCTCGCCAAGCTACCCCGACACCGGATAGCGACGTCCGGTAAGTTATCTATACCTCTTTCCTCCGATTGAGACAATTTTCAGATTTTAGGGTTCAAATTCAGATTTTGGGAAAAACTGAGTCGTTGTGTTTAATTCGTTGGGAGTTTGGCTGCGTTTTTCCTTGGGAATGAAACTTTAGGATGTCATGAAGCTGTAGGATTTGACGGATCGCAATTTGGTGTTGTGGTTTGCTCGGAGCGAGCAATTCAATTCCGGTGCGCAATCTGCCCGCGTGAACAGTAACTTTCGGGGGCTGATTTCTTTAATTTTAAGTTGCCGGATGAGCTTGAACCTCTTAGGACTTTTGTAGTATGTCGAATAAGCTTCGCGTGGACAGTAAGATGGCCTTAATCGGGGTTCGTATGAGAAAGTTAAGGAAATTCTCGCAAACTGTGCTGGAAAATCCGAATTTTAGAGATTTTTGATGCCATGGGGTCTGATTTTGGTGTCGTTTAGCGGTGAACAAAGCAGACAACAAACTTAAGAGTGTTGTGGAGCTAATGGCTTCGACGGTTCGTAAATCGGGTTTACGACTTGCCTGAACGAAATTTTTGAAGTTCGGCGCGCGGGTTGTCCAATGTGCGACCAATAGTTTTTTTTTAGTCTTTAAGTGCCGAGTTATCGACGTTTATGCGTCGTTTAGTCCAATTATTCACCAACGTAGTAATTTCCATCTTTTGATATTGTTTTTCGTTATTCTTTTTAGGATTTCAAGTCCTGCGACACGAGAACTACTATAGTTTAGTATTCGGATTTTAAGGTGAGTTGTACTTTCTCTTCTAAGAGTTTATAAAACTCATGTCTTTAAAGATGAGTACGTGTTTTCTGATTTAATTCTTGACAAGGTAAAGAAAGAGATGTTTCGAGCATTATTTCTGCATGAACAGGATCGAGCTATTACTGCCCCTTGATTATTTGATAAATATGTTTGTGGAAGGCTGTGGATTCAGTTTGTGAAACTAAATGGTTGTGGTTTTTCCCTGGATTTGATATTGTGGTTATTGCTCATATCTCTATGTTTAGAACCCACTGAGGTGGGGGTAGTATGCATACTGTCAGGACGTCATTATGCCGAATCGCCGGCTGAAATAGGCGATTGACCTAACCAAGAGGGGTAAACTTGGTCGCTTGTCACGGCGTTAAAAGTGACCATAGTGGATGACGAGTATGAGATTATTCGGTGGATAGACCATCGAAGATTGTCTTGATGAGATTAATCAATGGATTAGACCATTGATAGTTTGTTATTACTATGAGTTGATATTTTGTTTACTTTGATAATTGCATAGTAATTTCTCGATCTGCTTAGAAGAGTTTGTACTTCTCACTGAGCTGTCGTTCGCTCACTCCCGTATTTCTTTTGTTTTTCAGGTTCTACTGCGAGTCGCAAGTAGGGTCGAGAGTACGTTAGCTGCGGGACTTTTGGGGTTGGATTTTTGGCTAAGTGATATATAGTTGGTGAGCTCAAGCTTGATGTGAAGAATAGTTCCATGTTATCTTTTTGGTTTTAGTAGATGAGTTCTGGTATTTTGTGGATATATGACCTTGTTATCAGATATATATGGAGGTATATATATTTGTATATCAGGTTCTGTTTGAGGCTGCGTTCTTTGAGGAAAAAGGACGGCCGTGTCATGTCCGTTTTCCTGGGGAATTCGGGGTGTGACAAAAGCCATGAGAGACCTCCGCAAGCAGGGGCAACAGCACAGCTACACCGAAAGCCAAAGCCAGAATTCCACGACCATCAACACGTTCCGGTCTTCGTCTAGTGCCTCGACTCAAGATTTGTTCGAAAAATCCAGACCGGCATACCCAACTCATGCCTGTCTCGAACTAGCGAATCGGAGTCCTAACCCCGTTACTGAAGAAAAGGTTCCTTGACTTCTGGAACTTTCATCGGTGAAAGTGGAAAAACTCGCCGAGGCCTAGTGGCGAGGAAATCTGGGATGTGCAAAAGCTGTTCAATTAGGATGGAAGCATTAGCGCTTGTATAGGCAACTCATTTCTTAGTTAGTTACATTTCTTAGGTGTTTCAAGCAAAGCGTCGATAAGTTATTGATACAGGTTTGCCCAGATTACTGTACAGCCTACCGAACTAACTGTTTTTACGCGGAAAATGAATTATTCAAAAAATATTTTTCTAAAAATGATTGTTTGTATGAGTTATAAAAAAATGAATGACTGAAAAATACATTTATGATTCAGGAAAATGTTTAGACGTACAAATCATTGACGATAATGAAAATGTTTGTCATCGAACAAGTGTTTCAAGCGATACAAACGATTAACTTTAGAAAAATATTTTTCGAATAATTCATTTTTCTTGAAATAAGCAAAGCTGTAGTTACACAACTATTTCTAAATGCACATGTCACTCATCTGACGGTGAATGTGTAAAGAGTTCTTTACACCGGCGGTGAACATAATAGTAATTATCTTTTCAATTTTTTTTTGTACACTTGTGATAAATTTACCATAAATTAATTTTTTTTATCACAAAAACTCCAAATTGATATACTTATAAAAAAATTTGCCCACTAGTGATGCTTCTGTCCATGGTCAGGCCTCGTTGGATGGAGAACGTTTGGAACTGAGCAAGGCATAGGGTCAAGAATGATGGTGCAACAGATGATAGGGACCATGCCTAACATGATCTTGGCATTCTCAACTTGTGTGACCCGGCACAACATCCATCGGTTCGGAGCTTTCGCACCTCCACATTGCTCCAGAGAAGTTGTCTGAATGGCTGCTTTGTCAAGAAACCTAACAAGCAATAAGAGGAGGAATGCCGAAGCAGTTAAGTTGCGATATTTTGCCCAATTTTGGTGTCATTACTCATGATCTCCAGTGATTTCAGCATGTTTTCTGAACAAGAACAGTTGAACCAGTATGCTTATTATTTTGCAATTAGTAGGTCTAATATAACATTGCTGTTCCTCATTAAAGGTGGAATTCAACCTGACACTGTCAGTGTGAGGTAAAAATTCTGCTTCCAAGGCAGCTTCTTCGTCTTTATCAAGTTCATAAAAGCTCTGTTGGGTCCTCAGGAAGTTGAAGATCCCGTTTGCTGATTGCAGCTACATATACCTGAACAAAAGAACAGAATTGAGATAAAGCAAAAATTGGAGGAGTGAAGTACAAATATGAAAGAAGATGATGAGCTCATACCTGAATGATTTCGATGATGGGGTTGGACTTCTGAACAATCTGAATCCGGTACAGGGGCAATCCTGCGGCAAAGATGATCTTTGCCAAGATCATAGCAAATGTAGACAAGCTGAAACCCCAGTCCCATCCTTTGTTATCTTGGACCCAGACAAACAGCGTCAGGCTCACCGCCCCTCCAAAGCGCACAGACAGCAAGAGCCAGTTGAAGAAGCTTGACATCTGCCTCGCCTCCCTTGGATCTCTGCTGTTGAACTGGTCGGCGCCATGGGCTGGCAGGGAGGCCTTTATGCCCGCGCTGCCGATGGCTAACAAGTATAGGCTGAGGAAGAGGAGAGCAGGGTTTCCGCCGCTGACTCAGTGGGAAGTGGGATCGTAAGCGTTGTAAGGCGGTGGTCGGAGCTTCGGATAGTGAGCTTGCACTGTTAGGAGTGCCAGTCCCTGTTTGAGCATTCCTATGTAAAGTTTGCGTTGCTCGAGAGCTTTGATGGGTTCATGAACTCATCCATAGTCTATAGAGGGGCTTCCCTACACTTCCGAATTAGACTCGGTTAAAATCTGGAGGAATCAATATCTCAACATGGCCAAAGATTCAAACTTGCAACTGGGTGTATACTGGTAGTCTATGAAGACTCTTCTTTCCTAATGTTAAATAATCCGTTCGAGTCTAAACAAAGTTCAGGGACCACCAGTGAAACCAATTGCCAATTCAGTTACTATGCAGTATTAAACGAATTGTTCAGGCAATATCTACCAGGAATTCGATCGAGACTGAGATGAGGGCGGTCTTGAATCTGCCAATGAAAGTGTCGGCGGGAGTGACTGTGAGTGTTGACTAATACTCTATGAAGACTCTTCTTTCCTAATGTTGACTAATCCGTTCGAGTCTAAACAAAGTTCAGAGACCACCAGTGAAACCAATTGCCAATTCAGTTACTATGTAGCATCAAACGAATTGCTCAGGCAGTATGTACCAGGAATTCGATTGAGGCTGAGATGAGGGCAGTCTTGAATCTGCCAATGAAAGTGTCGGCAAGAGTGGCTGCGAGTATGGTGAGGATGTAACTAGTCCCCATGAAGTTTGTGAGCTCGTTAGCTGCATCAGCTAGCTCAAGGTGCATCACTCCGTCGAAGTATGTCACCAAGTTGACAGAGAGTGCCAAAGTCGCCAAGCTCTCGAAACCAAATACCGCTGCAGAATTTGCAGTTTAAGCTTAAAATGAGACAATAGAGAAAGGGTCCATAATGCCTTAGATCATTATGATACAAGTCAGTTCAAATTCCTTCATGATTAAGGTACTCTGTCTGCGCAGCACTGTCACTCGAAAATACGAGGAGCTACTCCGTCCTCCCAAAGGATCATGGTGCAGGAATCTCTCGACTATCATCGACCCAGAAATCGACGAGTGAAGTCCTAAAACCTGTCCACTCGTGTACAAGACCCCGATCATAGCAATGACAATTGAAGTAAAACTGTTTGGGAGCGTGAAGCTCTGAGAAGTCCTAAAACCCATTTACTTGAGTACAAGACGAGGATCATAGAAGTAACAAGTGAAGTATAAGTAGCACGTACCCAGAATGAGCAAAGACACCCTGATCCCTCCATGCCTGTGCTTCAAAGCTTTTCCTCCCTTCCAATCCACCTTCCCCTCCACAAATTCAGTCTTGGTCTCCTGCATGACAACATTTACTTAGAAAAAGAGGAAGATTAACAAAGACAAAGATGAAACCTACACAAGAATTCAGACATTATAAATCTATGAAGAGAAAAGAGAAAACACCATTGATAGGGTCATTTTTCCTTTATCAATAAAAACAGGAACACAACAATTCTTGTGGATATCTTCAACGAGCTCAAGTGCAGGTACTTAAAGCGGGAGGGTTCAAATTTGGGAAAGATGAAAGAAAAAATGACGGCTACTTGAAGGGATGTGCATGGAAGTACTCATTTGTCAGCTTGGGACATTAGTCAACGGGTGCGTGCGATAAGATCTCGTGATTAACGATTCCCAAGATTCCTCAATTGTGTCCAGACAACAATCTATCGGTTCGTGGACAAAAAATGGGGCGTATAATCTTACGTCAAGTCAAGGGATGGAGGGCAATTCTATAGCTCAGTGTCAAAGATGTAAGTACTTTTCGAGAAGATCATTCATCCTTGTAACGCGCTCTCACCTAAGCACAGCTGACATTGGAACTGTCATACTAACTAATGCACGTTACACCCAAAGACGTGTTTCTTTCAAATCTATTCTAGTTTGACGACAAAAGCAAGGAAAACTGGTACGTACCTAGAATGAGCAAAGAAACCTTGATCCCACCATGCTTGTGCTTCAAAGCTTTTCCTCCCTTCCAATCCACCTTCCCCTCCACAAGTTCAGCCTTGGTCTCCTGCATGACAACATTTGGTCAGAAAAAGAAACAAGATTAACAAAGACAAAGACGAAACCTACGCAAGAATTCAGACATTATGAATTTATGAAGAGAAAAGAGAAAACGCCATTGATAGGGTCATTTTTCCTTTATAAGTAAAAACAGGAACACAATAATTATTGTGGATATCTTCGGCGAGCTCAAGTGTAGGTACTCAAAGCGGGAGGGTTCAAATTTGGTAGGAAATCCTCTCCCATTAAGATCCTCACCCTCCATGTGTGTGGGGCCCCCCACATGGAGGGTGGGGATCTCAATGATCCTCTACCATTAAGGTAGAGGATCCGGATCCTCAAATTTGAGAAAGATGAAAGAAAAATGACGGTTACTTTAAGGGATGTGCATGGAAGTACTCATTTGTCAGTTTGGGACATTAGTCAACGGGCGAGATAAGATCTCGTGATTAACGGTTCCTAAGATTCCTCAGCTGTGTCCAGACAGCAGTCTGTCGGGTGCGTAGACAAAAAATGGGGCGTATAATCTTACGTCAAGTACTTTTCCAAAAGTAAGATAAGTACTTTTCCAAAAGATCATTCACCCTTGTAACGTGCACAGCTGACATTGGAACTGCCATACTAACTAATGCGCGTTACACCCAAAGATGTTTCTTTTGGGCTTATTCTAGTTTGACGACATAAGTAAGGAAAACTTTGATAAGCTCATTTCTACTCCCTATATCATACTGGAAGCCTATCAGGAATCACAAATTATTCGAGCACCTCTTGCTTAAGATCATTCCCCCGTCCTGTCGTTACCAAGAAAGTGTGATGGCTCGTGTTTTTTTTTTTTTCATAACCAACAAGAAGGTATGTTTACTAACCTAAAGAATCAAGGGCAACTTTAGCATTATAAGATTTAACGGTTGTGAGATTTGGTCCTCTAACTTGTGCTCTATGCAATCGAGTCCCTTTTGTTATCTTTCTCATTTTCTGCAATTCGGTCCTCAAAAGTTTTATCCTGCGTAATCAAGTCCTCTAAGTTTCTTGGTTTGGGCTCTAAGTGCTTCGTTTACTCATATGTCATAACTAATACCGTCAAATTAGGAGTTTCTCTTTTTGCCACGGCTTGTCTTTTGCTAAATCGGCAATAATGCCAACTCAATAGTCATTGGGAGGGTTGTGAGGCGACTGACCCAAGGAATTAACTTGCACAACTCGAGGAAGTTAGGGAACTTGATTGTACGCAATAAAATTTAGAGGATCAAAATAAATAAAGGTCTTAAATTAACAAAGTAAAGTTAAAATATCGTACATGCAGAAACATAGGGGACCAAAACTGCACTTGACCCGCTACCTAAACTTTGGGAGTTGTCAGGGAAATATAATTGGTCTCCTAAACACATTATATGGTTGTCAATTCGATCTTAAACTTTTTAATTAGTTTTGCCAATTTAGCTCTAAATCTTTGCGCAAAACTTCAATGTAGTTCTTCCGGCCATTTTTCGCCGAAGATCTTTGACATAGCGATGTGCCACATAAGACGGTCAGTGATAAATAAACCGCCACATGAGCAATCTCGGACAAAAATTGACTGGAAGGATCACATAGGAATTTTTGCACAAAGGTTTAGGACTAAATTGGTACAAGCGAAAAGTACATAATAAATTAACATTCGCCAATAAGTTCAGAATTGATTGGATAATTTTCTACAATTCGTCTGTTTGGCTTTTTTTTTTCCCTACAGCCTTTTCTCTTTGCTCCCCAAGTAAACAAATGCAGGACTAGTCTTCGACTCTTCATGATATCAGACTCAGTTTCCTCTTTAATTTTTTTTTTTAGATGCTCACCTAACCTCAAAATCTATTTTTTTTAAATGAAATGTCACATCTCATATTATGTCGCATCTTGGTTTAAATCTAAACCTTAACCGTAATTACAATATGTCAAGTTTCATACTCTCTCTCTCTCTCTCTCTCTCTCTCTCTCTCACACACACACACACAACGAGATATGTTCAATTCTTTAGAAAAAAAAAAAGCTTATCTGCATATCCAGTTCGCCAAATGTATTTGCGAAAGCGATGTAGTAATATTAATGTTAGGTACTTGAGTATGATACATATGTGAAAACATGTCAAGATATTGAAGTGTTATGCATGTAAAGTTCACATCATGCTTGTCTTCTCCTCAGTGAACTCATTGGATCATGTTGCGTCCGAAATTTCTCTTAATGCGCCTAGCTGATTGATGAGGCTGAAGTCAGACTTGAGAGCTATCTTTAATGGAATTTTTCGTGTTCGGATGAATTTCCAAGCTCGCATGCTTCCGCATTAACCAAAATTTCTGTTAAAGGGAAATTGGTAATGGTGTCTCCTTTGTCGGCTTTCTATGTTTTACATCTATGATTATATTAACAAATTTCTGTTAAAGGGAAAGACAGAAAATTAAAAAAAAGAAAGAAAGGAAAGACCAAGGAACGTTTGTCCCGTCCAACACATTGAAGGACAAATAAGATCGGAAATAAATATTTGATTTTTTTTACAACTTTTAGTGACGGCATAATTTTCTTAAAAAACTTTAAATTTTATTCCAATTTTATCAATTTTTTTATTAAGAAATCAACTTTAACTTTAATCTCAATTCTTTCCACACGTCCAAAAATCGCCACTAGTTTACTGAAAATTATCAACATCAGACCAATCAGAGATTGGACCAAAATTTGGATTCTTTTAAAGTAGCCCCCCTAAAACACTAGTGATAAAGGATATTATAATTGAAGAGATGACGCAACAAATGGTCCTAACATGGAAGGCGATTTTCTCCGTAGGAGATCAGGAAGATTAGAAGTAGAATGACGACATTATGAAATGAATTTATTACATGGTTATGTTACCTTCACAGTTCACACAACTATGGCAGAAAATAAAATATTAAAAGGCGATTTTTTTCATTGGAGGTAAGGAAGATTAGAAATAGAATAATGACAATATGAATTGAATTTATTGCATGATTGCGTTACCTTCGGAGGTCACACAACTATGACAGAAAATAAATTCTTGTATAAGATATGCTCTCCCACATGCTTCAATCAAATATGTGTTTCTCTTGGCCAGAAATAGACGGCCAGATGCCTTACATCAATGTCAGATCATATGTGACCTAGTGGAAATGAGGTTGATGTTCCATAAATTATTGAGTCCTCGTCAGAGACGAACCCGATTACGTTTGGCTATGCTTCGATGCTGATTTATGTCTTTAGTGCTCGAAAAATTAACCGTGCATGTGTCGACATTGCTCGATCTTGTATAAACTATTCGAAAAGTATTAGTTTACTATCGAATTTTTGCTATGATAGAAAGGACCAAATGTCAATAGAAGATTCTGAAATAAAAATTCTAAATGCCTTCTTTTGTTTTTTTGCCGCAGCAGAGGGTACACGAGCACGGGAGAACTTATCCATTTGGAACGCGGAACTGTCAGTGCTCCTCAAATGCATCTATGTTTAGCTAAACAAATGGGCAGGAGATCTACACTTCCACAAGAGGGCATGAAAATATTGACAGGCAGAAACCACCAACGGTGTGGGGTAAAATGCATGGAATTCGTCTGAATTCGTCTATTCCCTGTGGTGTTTTCTAATGAGTGTTCAAATGGCATTTTAGCTAACGGTGATCAACGGGAATAAGTGTGTCAAGTTGCTATTCTACATGTATGTTTCCATCGCAAATTAGAGCAAGGATCTGTGTTTTTCTACATCGTATATTTTTCATCTTCGGCAAAGGCAAGCTAAGGCATTGTTCAAGTCGAGCGGAGAGCCAAAATAGACATGGAACTGGAAAATGTTGGTACATTTAAATTTCTCGAATTAGAGCAGTTCATCATGAGGTTCTCGATTCAGGGCCTTTTTTCTTTTTCTCTGTTCCTACGATTCAGGCCTTTTAATTCGTTGACAAACTATCCCTCGTGGCGGCAAATGAATCAGCCAGAAAAGAGTGGATACAGCGGGTTCTACCTGCAATTTTCGGCCAGAAAAGAGTGGAAGCAAGTCCCTCGATGATAAAGATGTCATAACGTGGTAATGCCAGAACATATTCCCAGTTTTGGGGTAATGCAGACAGATTTTCTCATGAGTTCATGTCGTGCTAAAGAGCGAAACACATACATTTTACCCATATAAAGACGGTGAACCAATCAAAAGCAAGCCAGAGGAATTCAATTTGGCTCCAACCCTCAAAAGAATGAGTATATGGGGATATTTTACAGGAGAGGGGAAATTGACCACCAGGATATGGCTCCACAGCATGAGCAAACCACCAAAATTTTACCTACAATTAACATTCTGAACCAGAGCTTCATTCCCTTCACAGACGAAGGCATCTCCATCTGTGATTCTGGAATAAATCCCAACCAGACTGACCGCCAATCTGTCTGGTCAAGCATCCACAATGGGGAACCGACGGTCGGGCCACTTGGGATATACCCGTTTATACAAACTCATGCATACGGTGTCATGTTGCTGGAGAACTCCATTCAAAACACACTTCATTGCGCCTGAGTCGAAAACAGGAGAGGGGGGGGGTCAGCACTAGGCACCAAGAGTCGACATACAAAAAGTAGATTCTCTATTAAATGAGGAAGGATTCTAAAAACATACCTTGTGTACCAACAGGCTCCTTAACACGACCACGCCGGCTGCATTTTGTCCAAACTTCCACAGGCTGCAACCAATAAATTGAAGAATTTCAAAGACCTCGAGGATTAAATCCATCTTTGACAAATCTGATACTATGAGAAACAAGAGAGGTTAGACCAGCAGCAGCAAATCCCTTACCTTAAACCATCTCACATCTTCTGGGTTGTGAAACATGTATCTGACTGAGGCTTTTAACTTAGATACACGTTGAGGGTAACTGTAACACATGAGACATATCAAGAATAAGTATGTTTAATGTAATTGATGAACTTGCAGGCAAGTTTTAGTCGAACATAATGCAGTGAGTACAAATTAAGATTGAAAGCATGCATTCATAAATAGCCAAAATTTAAAGTCAGAAAAGCAAGAAAGTAGAACACTCCAAAATGATGAAAGCATCCACCACCACTAGTATTCGTCAACCACAGAGAAGTCATCTCTATCTTCAATATCGAATGCATAAAAATAAATTTTGAAAAACCACCAATAGCACTGAATACAATCTAAACCCAAGCGCTACATGTACTTTTTCACCTAAAATTGATAACCTATCCTTTTCATTTCATTCTGGAAAGTATTAGGTGAATCTTTTTGTTTACCTAATAATAAACAAGAGAGTATTTTGCTAAGAATAGATTTGAACTCCAACCCACATATCTGACCCCGTAATTTGCTTTTCACCTTAATTTAACCTGATGCACAACACGTTGTGCACACTAGCATAACGTTAGAAGGTCAAAAGTGTGTGAGTGTGCTTGTCTGTATGACATTATGAGGTGTTCCTGAAGTCATGTTACCATCCCCTAAGCCAATCCAGATACCGAGGACCTAAAAACTTCTCGTCTTAGTGACTGTATGCTTGTGTGTTACAAATTTATGCTGAAGTTATGCAGAACAAGAAATCAATCCCTTGACCACCCATACTCCATCGAGAACTTTGTAATCACCACATGCATATGCATACACACACACAGAGAGCATTGGGATATATTTGTTCCGCTCGATCCCTACCCAGTCAAAATGATCCTCTTCAGAATTATTCTGTCGGGATCAACACTTCTCAAGGAACCTACAGCTACAACAGCTGGTGCAGAACCTTCTTCAGCTTGCTTCAAGGCTATCAGAGGAAGTGGAGGGAAAGATAGTGGAGCATAGATTGATGCTACAGAAAAACGCCCAGCATGAAGAAATCTCTCCATTTTGTGCTTGTCTGAGTTCATATTATCTGTTGAGAAAATTGGTCTACATAGCAATAGAAATTAGCAGGCTAGCTCCAACAAACAATAAACAACAATATAGCAAGATGCTCCAATGAACCTCTGTCACAAAACCTTGCCACAAATTGACGAAAACCAACACGAAATATTAACTCTTCCTTGGATTTAATAGGAGCAGTATATGTCTCATGCTTCTTTATGCTGGATCAACCAAAAAAACAAAAAAACAGTGTCATTAAAAAGAAACAAAAGATGAGATCCCAGCAGCATACAATGCAGAAAGCTGTATCTGTAAAAGAGAACCTGAAATGGAGAACAGACATCTTGGACTCATGCTGCAAAAGACCGCATACAACTATTGGCAATGTCTTCACTACATCACACAATCTGGTAGCAACACCCGTAGATACTTCCCTAACATGAACTCTAGCATAGGTGCCAGCTGGTATACAATCATCCCTGTCAGACTGTTCCATATCCAATGCTTTTGTGTCCTCTTAAGATTATCAAAGGCAAATATTCTGGCATATTCACCGCCAGCGTAAAGAACTCTTTACACAGATGAGTGACATGTGCATTTAGAAATAGTTGTGTAACTACAGCTTTGCTTATTTCAAGAAAAATGAATTATTCAAAAAATATTTTTTCTAAAGGTGATCGTTTGTATCGCTTGAAACACTTGTTCGATGACAAACATTTTCATTATCGTCAATAATTTTTACATCTAAACATTTTCCTGAATCATAAATGTATTTTTCAGTCATTCATTTTTATAACTCATACAAACAATCATTTAAAAAAAAAAGAATTGAATAATTCATTTTCCACGTAAAAACAGGGAGTTCGGTACGCTGTACAGTAATTTGGGCTAGCTCCACGCTTTGATAGAAACACCTAAGAAATGTAACTAAGAAATGAGTTGCCTATACAAGGGCTAATGCTTCCTTCCTTATTGAACAGCTTTTGCACATCCCAGATTTCCTCGCCACTAGGCCTCGGCGAGTTTTTCCACTTTCACAGATGAAAGTTCCAGCAGTCAAGGAACCTTTTCTTCAGTAACGGCGTTAGGACTCCGATTCGCTAGTTCGAGACAGGCATGAGTTGGGTATGCCGGTCTGCATTTTTCGAACAAATCTTGAGTCGAGGCGCTAGACGAAGACTGGAACGTGTTGATGGTCGTGGAATTCTGGCTTTGGCTTTCGGTGTAGCTGTGCTGTTGCCCTTGCTTGCGGAGGTCTCTCATGGCTTTGAACCTCAGATCTTCGTGGTAGGTGCTCGGCTCCGGGATCACGTCTGGTACGGCCATTCTTCCCTCGAGCATGTTCACCACCTCGGACATTGTTGGCCTCAGAGATGGAGATGCATTTGTGCACAAAAGAGCGACTTTTACCATGATTTCCGCTTCTTCTCTGTTGACTTCAGTCCTTAAATTCTCGTCGACAAGTCGCATCAAGTTCCCAGTTTGTTGCAAGTGACATGCCTGCAGCATAAAATATCATTAATCAGTACTTTTGTCATAGAGCTATTGAGAAAATCTCACATTATGTTCTTGCTGTTTAGTTAAGTAGAGCCAGAGACGAGGAAAAATACCCAATCCAATAGGCAAATATAGTCATCACTCGGCAGACTACTGTTATTGCTTTTCCCACTAACTATCTCCAAGGCCACGACTCCGAAGCTGTACACATCAGCTTTGTATGTGAGGTAACCCCACAATGCATATTCTGGAGCCATATATCCTCTGCAAACGACATCGTGATCCCTTAAATGAACAATCTTGAGAAATTATAGCATCACCACTGGTCTGAATTCAAGGTGCAGTTAAAGAAATTTTCGACATGGATATTGATAGGGAGAAGACACCATACATGGTTCCAGCAACTTTGGTGCTAATGTGAGTCTTCTCTTCTTCATCAAGCCTGGCCAGTCCAAAGTCCGATATTTTTGGGTTTAAATCTCGATCCAGCAGCACATTAGTAGCTTTAATATCTCTGTGGACAATCTTGATTCTAGACTCTTCATGCAGAAAGGCGAGACCTTTAGCGATCCCAGTGCAGATCTTATGTCTCGTGGGCCAGTCTAGCTGAAGTTGATGATTTTCTGGACCTGAAAAACCCAAGAAGGCACAGTTGCTTGTCATTTTGACCTCTATCTAGGCACTTTTTGTATGGTAATTAAAATATATCTTGTAGAAGTAGAACTGACCAAACAAGGCTCTAGCAAGACTGTTGTTCTCCATGTACTCGTAAACCACCGATAGTTGATCTCCTTCAATACAGCACCCGTGGAGCTTCACAAGATTTGGATGTTGTAAGCACGATATCATTCCTATCTCATTCAGGAATTCTCTATTTCCTTGTCGTGATTTCGATGAGAGCTGCTTAACTGCTATTACAGTGCCATCATTTAATTGACCCTGCATGCAAACCCAACTAATAGAATTTAATTTGTAAGAAAGCAACACAAAGATTTATGGAACGGGACAACACACAAAACAGCACGCACCTTGTAGACAGCGCCAAAACCGCCTTCCCCAATCTTGTTTGCAGAATCAAAGTCATTTGTCGCAGCTTTAATTTGTTTCAAGGAAAATGTCCCTGTCTGCAGATCTAGTCCTTCCATGCCTACACAAGCAGAGAATAGAAAGAACTTGAAAAAAGAAAACTTAAAAAAGTAAGCCCAAAAGAGAGAATTAGATCACTATGTTTTCAGTAGTGATTAGCTACTCCTATTACAAAGCTTTGAGCAACAAATCGAACTTATAATTTTAAGCAAGCCCAAGTAAGCTATTGGCTACTTGCACAGTAGACTAGCTGTGTTTTTTTTTTTTTCCCCTCAATCCCATTAAAAACGATAGAGGTGGTGAAGCACCAGATTGTTTTCTTCTCAAGTCAGTCAGTTTGATGACAGAGGACATTCAGCCATATTTAAGAAAATTCATAGAAACTGAACCTTGTCTTCTTTTGATTCTTCCTCGGAAATAGCCTTTCCACTTAAGTATACAGAGTGATAAGAGAACAATGCAAAATGCTCCAGCGCCAACTCCAACTACTATATACGCAGTTTTTTGTTTTTCACCTCTTGTGCACCCTTTGACATCTGCCCAACAGAAACAAGATGAGCTAATGATGAAAATGATCGGTCACACAGTTGAATAATGCTGAGAATCGTAACTACCATATCAATGGATGAAGAACCAATGTGCTATGCTTAGTAATGGCCTAATAGTTTATGCAGCTCAGCATCAGACTACGGTAACAATCCGGCTATACGAAATAGGAACAATTTTCAGCCTCACCTGAAACTACAGAAATGGAAGAAATAAGCGGACCATAAACTCCTCTTCTAGGAATTCTCGTTGTCCCTTTTCCAGCAAAAAGTAGACGAATCTCCAGCATATTATTTGTCACGCTGACATTATAGACTTCTTCTCTTGGCTTTTGAGCAGCACCTGCTGCAATCTCAATATCATAGTCCTTCTGCATTGACTTCCCCTGTGCCAAATTCATTCAACTAAGATTTAATGTGCCAGAGAATTGAAACAAATATGCAACGTGAATATCCAGGTGTTCCTGTGAGAACTTGATTACCTGAACATAAATATCAAATACCCGCCTCCCGAGGCTGTTATATGTTCTGTCGTTAGTGAACTCTATTTCTGTAAATCTGAGTTTCACTGTGTACAACCCGTTCTCCAAGCAATAATGAAAGTAAGTCAGTGAAATCGGGGACGTTCGTGCTGTTGCATCCAAGACACTGAGGTTTGAGGAAGTCAGAGACACAGAATAGCGCAAATTTTGTTTGTCATTATCATCCATGAAGTCCCCTGTGCTACTGAATCCCCAGAACTCATCAAGATTTAAATAGTATTTTGCAGCACCACCTTCTATATGTTCATCTCCTTGAAAGATGATCTTCTGCTTAGATTCCTTGATTGTCGCATCTTTTCCACCACAATTAACATGTAAACAACTCGAGTCTGAAGAGAGAAAAATTTCATATGATTCAGAGAAATTCAGACCTCGATGGAGAGAGAAAACAACAGAAAACGTAACTACAGCACTATGCTGTGCCAAGACCAAACAGTTATGCTCAGAACGAACTAGTATATAAAAAGATGCAACACAACTTTAAAAATTCCAGCGCTTTTGCAGGATGCAGAGGAATAATTCAGCAAATACTTACAATGTGGACATCGGAAGTTTTCCAAGCAAGGAACACCTCTGCCTCTGTAACAAACGTATAAATGAATTAGCCCCAAACGGCAAACATACTCATGCCTTTCATTTCACAAGAAAACTCAGTGCGAAAAAAATAAATGGGTATGCAGTCGTATGGCTGTCGGGCAAAAAATGTACTTGAAACCTTCGGATAATTACAGGTCTGACAATTATCTGATAAAATGTTCATGAATGAAAAGCCATCATATCACAGACGATCACGTTGGAAAAAAAAAAAACTGTGCTTTCAACTGAAGGATTCTTGATTTTTAGCAGAATCCAAAACAATAAAATAAAGAAATGAAGACAATATTGGGCATGATAAAAGGTATCTTACGAGTTATTTTCTGCTGAGGAGCTTCTAAACAAATTCAAGTTCAGGTTCCTGGAGAAAATAGGAGAATAACAAAATCAGATTTTCCCGAAAATCCTACAAAAGATATAAGAAATATGGCACTGGTACTGGTGAGCTCACATGTTTCCTTGACAAGCAGGTTGCTGGGGACCTTGCCATGTGAAGTCATTGTATGAAAGATCACTGCACACAGCATGGGGAAAAACTAACTTCTAGATGGTAGGAGTTAAGAGAATGGTGACGGCAATCAACTATATAAGAACAAGAAACATACACACTGGTTCCTTCCTTCAAGATTGAGTCCGGTACACTTCCCGTTAATACATTGCCGGTAAGAAATCTAGACAAAAATCATGTAAAATAATTAGTAAAATAGGCAAAGAAACAAACCATTAAAATGACATTCAATTGGCTTCATCATGTCACATGGTTCAGTCCACAAGCAGATTTTGTCAACAAAATCTTTTGCTTTGCACTGACATATGTAAGAGACGGCAACACAACAAGATGTGCATGCACATGGATTCACAGGCATGTGAATGATGAACTTACATGAATCTTATATGCTTCAAATTGATTGTAGCTGGAATTTGCCCAGTCAGTTGGTTATAACTGAGATCCCTAGGAACATGAAGACATAAGGTAAGCGAACCTACCTTGCTTCGGATACAAGAACACTATTAAAACTTCTCAAGTTAAAACTAAACATGATTTACTTACAACAATTCTAGATTCTGCAATCTCCAAATGTATGGAGGAATCTGCCCAGATATGTTGCAGCTTCTCAGTATCCTGTAACAGCAAGCTGCCAGGTTTAATAACTCAAACATCAAGAACAGCACATCCTAGGAGAACCCAATCTCTTCATCAAGGAACTGAGACTCACAATTTCACTAGGCCTGTCATGTTGTCCAGTGCAGGAAATAGCTGAAGAGGACCATCAATGTCACTAATCCTCCTGCCAATGCATTTAATCATTAGCAAACAACTGTGAATTAAACAAATATACGGTTTGTACCCTAACTTACAAATGAAAAAGAATTAATTGTGGGAAAGCAAATTACTCACAGTTCCTCTACTTTATCCAAAGCAGAAACATGTGATGGAATGGGCCCTTTAAGTCCACTTGCATGCATTTCTCTTCAAGAAGTATGTAGATTATAAGAAAAATCACGTTGATCATCAAACTTAACCCACATAGAAGTATTAAGACCATGATCTTACAGTCTTTCCAACTGCTTCCAGTTTGGGATAAAATTGGGCATCGTGCCATTGAAGAAGTTGTCATTTATTCGACTGCATCATCAAATTTAGAGTGTTATTAGGCATTCAAACCATAATTGTTATGTAGGAAAGAAGTGCATCATTATCTTACAAATCGGTCAGATTTCCTAACGCAGCAAATGTAGCTGGCAAGTTTCCTGTTAGCTGATTGGAGGACAAAATCCTACAACCATAGTATGGCACCACAAATTTGAGTAAATAAAAGTATAAAGCTGGAAGACAAATAATCCCAAGATCAGAAGTATTAGGGTTTCTTACAAAGTCTGTAAGTTGATTAAACTCCCAAGCTCAGGAGGAACAGGACCAGAGAACTGATTGGCTTCAAGACACCTGATAAAGAAACTCTACATTTATTATTGAATTCACCGGATATAATCTTCTGGGATAGACTCCAACTAAATCATCCAACCAAAGGTATTTTTGCCATCTTCTGAAATTAGCAAGTGGAGTTTTTCAAACAGAGATGAGAATGGATATATATACAAATTTTAATCATATACTCCTTCAGAAAGAAAAAAAAAATGCAATCAATTGATGGAGAAGTCAAATACAAACTGCATTCAAAGGCGGCAATTGCTCAGGAAAGAAAAGCACCACAGGAATAAACGAGAATTTGCATGAAACTTACAGATATGTCAGAGAGGCAATGTTTGCCAATGATTTTGGTATTGTTCCTGATAAGCGATTTACAAGAAGAGAGCTGCATGACCATTTTTCCATTAATAGTCAATCAGAGGGAAACATATGATATGAAGAACTCATGGAGAACTGGTTACATGAATGTCAACTGCATGGAACCCAACTCGTCAGGAATTTCACCACTGAGGTAGTTGTAAGCAAAATCACTGCAATATTTTATGGTTTCATCAGCATATTATTGACAGAAAATCCCTATTCACCCCCAGTAATATCTGGACACGAAGTAGTAAAATGGCATAACAGAAAATGAAGGTAGCGAAACAGAGTCCTTACATCTCTCTGAGGTAAGGGAGCTTGGCAATCTCAGGGGAGAGGATTCCAGGTAGATTATGGAACTTCAGCACCCTATAATGTACAACAAGCAGATTGATGTTAAGTGCAAGTGATGGCTTCATCACATATTTTGAAATCTATAACATAACACCATGAATCAGCAGTAAAAATTGAGCATAAGATTGCTTAAGTCATATATAAATTGAAGAGACTAATTTACGTCTTCATGAAACAGCATAAATAAGCACAAAGATTAATAGCGATAAAACCTTTTCTGAAATACATATTAAGAAAATGTGGTTGGTTAAAGCAAATGTATGTGGAATATGGTGAAAGCACTCAAGTTTTGAAATGGCTATTTCCTCTATCATTTGGACTTACAAGGGTTATTTCATACATTCAAGAACAACTATGTCAAGACACTTAAAATCTTTACGTCGGTGCTTAGAGAAACAGCTCAACATCAGGAAAAAAACTGATATGTGTTTGTCTAAGAGCAGAATAATGATCCTAGTTTACCAATGAAGTAAATCTATCATATTTCCCAACCATTATTTCATGATAACACAGATAAATAAAATAATGTGCGATTTCGTTGAAATTCACAAAGATGGGGGCAAAAAACAGGAGTAAGTATAAAGCTATGAGACTGGCAGAGTAGCATTGAGATGGTAAAAGAGGCAAAAAGCTTCAAAGATTAGATTGGGGAATTATACATCCTTACGACATGACAGAAGGTATCATTTCCAATGTTGCATTGACAATCAATGCTACTCTCAGCTTGCGCTGGCGGCTGCAGTGTTAACCCAACGCTTCGTATTGCACAATTATCGCCGTCAAAATCCCAGAATGTCGACCCCATTGTGCTTGTGATTTCGCGGAGAGCATCAACTGTACAACATGAATAGACAAGAAAGCACCGTCAGAGAAAGAAGAGAATTAAGTTATAGATGGCAATCAGAGGAAATGATTAGCAATGCAGAATGTGGTTGACTGCCAAAGAAAATAAGTGCTCTAGTAGACACTTGCTATTTCCATTTGCTCTCGATTTTTCATTATGAAGTAGAACATAAATTTACAGACACAAAATGAGTAGCCATAGCCAAGAAGTTGAGACCAAAGCTCCTGCTATAAATGTCATTTTAGAGACCAATGTCAGTATCACTCTTTTCCATCAAATGAATCAACCACAGTGACAACCTATCACTCTGCTGTATTATGTCGCCTTTAATAATACAGCGCTTGCCAGGCAAGTAAAACTGCGGGCGTGGTGATTCCTGCAACACAATCCATCAAAAGAACAGCTTTTCTCTATATTTGCAAAGGCCACTTCCTCCAGCTCTACAAGGTCCATCTTCAAAGACAGCCGCAAAATTGCTCATTATGGTGGGTTAGACAGAAAAGTTTATTTAGGGATGTAGATTCAGCTTCAGCTACGCCCAAACCGACACTTCGCAGTCATGTTGAAGCATGTCCAAAGTAAACAATTATGTTTGATCAGCATCCAGACACTATCAGTGGAAACAACAACAACAAGGGCTCTTCACTCTGCTATGACAGACATCCGGTTTTGGAGTTGCCGTAACATTCTCAAGGACACTCAAGATTACTACACAGACCAGCAAGAAAAGCTACCTAAAACTTTTTTGAGTAGGTCAAACAACAAATTTTCATTGCTTGCACTAGTTCAGGTCCCGAGCCCAAAATATAAAGCACGTGGCCTTAAAAACCATAATTAAATAGGCATCAATCTACTCCATAAAAGGATAAATTAAAATTATCTTATCCAGATTGGAGATAAAAACCTCAAGAGTCTCCTTAAAAAAAAATGATAATACAATCTAAAGTGCCTCCTATCTTCTCTTTTTCCTGGGCACAGAAACTGAAACTCCATCTCTTATTACTACCAGAATACCAAAATTACACCCATGAAAGTGTAGATAAGAATTGCCAAGATAGATTCTCATGTGAAACTTACACTAATTTTCTCCATCTCCCAGTCAGCTCCAACGCTTCCATTTCAAGCAAATTAAATACAGAACACAAAAACAGACAGCAACAAGCTAAACCATCCCTACTCCTCAGCAATGTGAACTAACTGAAACCCAGATTGAGAGCAAAAGGTTGCAACTTTCCCCACAATTCCTCAACATCCAAACACCTACTTCACCGTTCACAGCGAAAAAGATTTTAACTCGTACCTTCAGCTTGCGGAAGCTTTGACTCGGCAAGCCACACCGAACTGAAGCAGCTCAACCCCATGAAAATCAAGAAAACGAGCAGGTTCCTGCCCATCATGACCAAGAATTTCGGTCTCCCGGGGGAACTAATGGCAAGAACTCTCGAGCTTGGAACCAATTTTGGGCACCAGCAAATGCTGTGCTCCCTACTTAACGTAGCAGTTGACAAGCAAGCGAGAAAATCTCAGAGTACCCAGATGGGGAAAAGAAAAAGACACGGGTGGAAACGCTGGCATTTGGAAATAATTTGACAAGTTGGCGGCTAATGAGGGGATGGGATTATCTTATTTAATTTAATGAACTGTGACTGATTTTTGTCTTGTTTGAAAAGGAATTGCGTTATTCCGACGGGAGAAGGAAGGAGCCATTCGACGACGACGGAGGAAAGGACGTGGACGTTTCTCTCTTGCCGCCGTCGTTTTCGTAGTGTGTCCACTGGATTTCTTTGCATGGCGGCGAGGTACAAGTGACATAATCATAAGGCTAAAATTCCAAAAACACGACCAAAAATGAAAACTATTCCAATCAATCTAAACTTAAATGATCATCTGTGTCATTGAAACATTCTCGGAGACTGGTGATGTTAGAGTCTGCTGATTCAGATGAATCAGATGAACAAAATAATGGTTTGTATTTCTTTTTTTTTTATGTCAGAATTTGTATTTCTTGGTTAAACATATAGTATTTCTGATGATACCTCCTCTCATTACTGTGACATTCACAAAGACTAATCAACAAAACCAAATAATGATTCAGTAACACACACACAAAAAGCAAAAAATAAGACATATAAAATTAGAAGACAAAATCTGTATTACAAAGAACTTGCCAAAAAGATAATTTCCAAATTTTTTAAAAAAAAGGTGGGACAACCTAGCAACATCCTCTCTAGGCTCCAGCTACTAGCGAAGGTTGCACGACCTTGTTCGGCGACCCCTCTAATAAGTTTACGAAGAACAGATAAGATTTCCATGAACAAATTAGCTCCATTACTAAGGGTCTTTTATTCCTGGAAATTACTTACTGAAAGTTGATGTTTTACCCTGAAGAAGTAAAATTTACTGTGTAGCAATGATTTTTACACACGAATAGATACCGGCAACTAACACTTCACCACACAAGATCTTTCATTTTCCCTTTGCAAAACATCGATAAATGTCAAAGCACTTTACTTTTTACGCACGTGAAGTCCTTTTGTCAAAAAAAAAAAAAAACGTAAATCTCTCAACTTTATGGTGACGTCACCCTATTATTAGAGTCCAAGGGGATAGTACGGACACCATGTTGGATTTACAAAATATCTAGGGAAGTTGTCCGTCACAACCTTTTAATTTTTCTTTTTTTTTTCATGGTAAATTCGCTAAAGTTGGTGAATTGTCGTTGAAATCATGAATATGAAAAATTGAATGGGTTCATCTAGAGACATTACATGGAGACACCAGCGTACTGCGTTTAGAAATCGACAGACAACATAGTAATAGGGTAAGCCAGTAAATCTCATAGTAGGCTGTTTCGATTCGATTCTAAATCTATTTTATGAAATACCAATTCAGCCATTATCTCCCTAATTTTAGGGATGTTATTCGAGACCTTTGTACGAAATTCAAATGCAGTTATTTTTAGCCAATTGCAGCCGAAAGTAGCAGAAGTGGCGATCACGTAGGACGATCTTTAGAGTAAAGTTGTTCTCGTCAGAGCGCCACGCGGAACGATCGGTGGTGAATGGATGGCAAGTCAGCAATTTTCTGCAGTAACTGATCGGGAAAATCATATTAGAATTTTTCCGAGGAAGTTTAGGATGAAATTGTCAAAATTAATAAGTTTAGGACTGAATAATGATCCAATTTTATTTGGTAATTGTCTCTGTTGGAAGCGCGCAGCGAAAGTCCGATACTTTTTCATTGGGAGATCGTCAAGAGGGAGCCCAAATCCGAGCCCGTTAATATATCCAGTTGGACCCACCTTAACTCAAAAGCTTAAGCTAATGAGTTATGGGCCAACTTGGGTATATTAACTGCTCAGTACCACATCAATTCTCCTATGTGGGACTTCTCTAACACAACTCACACATGCATCCTAACAATCTCTCCCTCACGTGTGAGCTCCAGTGTTAAGTTTGCTCCCCATTAATCCAAGTATCCTTCCGCACCAACTTATCTCAAATTGAATCTTCATCAACGCTCATCGGGCCCGTTGCTACACCACAACGTCCACCGGCCCGGAAACCACGTTGGCTCCATCTCAATCTTAAATCTCCATCAACGCCCATCGGGCCCGCACTGCTACACCACAGCGTCCACCGGCCTGGAAATCGCGTTGGCACCAGATTCTTTCTTGAGACGCGATCACCAGATTCCTTCTTCTTAATCCAAGTATCCTTCCGCACCAACTTATCTCAAATTGAATCTTCATCAACGCTCATCGGGGCCGTTGCTACACCACAACGTCCACCGGCCCGGAAACCGCGTTGGCTCCATCTCAATCTTAAATCTCCATCAACGCCCATCGGGCCCGCACTGCTACACCACAGCGTCCACCGGCCCGGAAACCGCGTTGGCACCAGATTCTTTCTTGAGACGCGATCACCAGATTCCTTCTTGAGATATTTGCCGGAACAAATCGGAGGCCCACCAATCAACCATCGGCTCTGATACCATTTGTTGGAAGCGCGCAGCGAAAGTCCGATACTTTTTCATTGGGAGATCGTCAAGAGGGAGCCCAAATCCGAGCCCGTTAATATATCCAGTTGTACCCACCTTAACTCAAAAGCTTAAGCTAATGAGTTATGGGCCAACTTGGGTATATTAACTGCTCAGTACCACATCAATTCTCCTATGTGGGACTTCTCTAACACAACTCACACATGCATCCTAACAGTCTCCAATGTGGTGAGCACAACTTGGGTGGAGCATGGCTTGGCATGGGCAAGAAAAAATGACCACGTACGCATGTGCGCACGGATCTACCTCACGACAATCATGGGGAGTCCCTAGTGAAGAACCAAAAGTCAAATTTGCATTAATATAAGATGTAAACAGTCGCAATCCAGAACGAAGCAAATTCGATTTTAATAATGTCACGTGATAGGATAGGGTTTGGTTTGAACAAATGAAGACAAATATTCAATTTAGTTTGCTTCTCCAAATCAAAGATGCCCTAAGGGCGCTTTGGTAGCAGAAATCTAACATCACAAGTTCTTCTAAATAGTGCTTGGAAAATGTACTTTGGATTAAATAAGCTCATACAAACCAGGATAAAAAAAAAGGGGATTTACGATCATCCAAGGCACGATAATTTTATCGAATTCGGATAGTCAACGTACTTGAAAATAAATGAGTGTCAATGTGAGTTCGAGAACCATGTTTCACCTTCCCTTCTTGTCCTCATTACATCAGCTGGTCGGTCAACGAATCACACATCTATAATATGAAAATTGCTTCAAATTGTTCTGTTACCATATGGAATGATCCGAATCTTTTCAGCAGAAGGACACCTCAGGTGACAATATTTGTGTACGACGCTTACTTTAGTGCTAATTTTTTTCGGATCACTTAAGTATCAATTTTTTTTTAAAACCGGTTATTTCAGTACCAACTCCTGTGAGCCTAGTCAAAAATCACACGTGGTAATTTTTTTTATCAATTAACTAATCCTATATGGCTAGTCGGAGATTTTAGTCAGCTTCTAAAGCACAAATGACGTCGTTTAGTCAAATTCCCGAAGTGACTTTCAATGTCATAAATTTTAAATTATAATTATTTGAGTGCCAAGCCTTTCTGAAAATGATCACTTAAGTTTCATAAGTTGTAAAATGTGATCACTTAAGTATTATAAATTCAGACATCCCAGTCACATCGATAGAGCGACGTCGTTCTCTTTGTGTACGTGGATGATTTTTTATTTAAGAAGCCATGTTACTAAATTGTTTGTATTAAAAATGTTATGTCACTAAATTGTTTCAAATAAAAATGTCACGTATTTATTTTTGCCGGAATCTCTCACTTTTGACACTTGTTGATAGTTTTTTTTTCCTCGATTTGGCACTTAAGTGAGCCTGCTAAAAATCTTGATTTCAAAGTAAACGCTATATATAAATATTATCACTTGAGCCGTCCTTTTGCGTGAAGTCTAAAAAGGGAGGTGTGTAAACCCTGATTTGTTCAGTTGGCAACCCGATCAAGAAGAGCCACCGGCACCATTTTCTCTTCTCAAGTCAAAGTCATACATCTGTTTCGAATAGGACGATGAATTAAGACACTAAATATCATCTTCAAGATCAAGACTTTTATGCCCTACAGTTGGTTTTGACGTTTCATGGCCTGCCAAGACCAGTTCACATTGCAAACGTTTTCAAGCTTTAATGGAATCGATGAAGATAGTTAGGCCAACGAAGTTTTGTTTGTCGTTTTCCTTTCCTCCTTTTTGCCTGTTTCGCGAAAAAATAAATAATTTTTAAAAAATAATTTCCTAAAAATAATCTATCGTATCCCTTACAAGAATAAATGAACGGAAAATATTTTCATCATATACAGAAATATGATAACTTAAATAATTTTCGTTGGCCAATTATTTCAAGCAATATCAGCAATCATTTAAAAAAAATTCAAATAATTTATTTTTCGTGAAACAAACGAACCATTGCACCTTCTCTTGCACCATACTAAGTTTGCCTTCTCTAATCTAGTGAAATGCAAGCCATCCACGTTGGGATCAAGAGAGATTTAGTTTCTTATTACTTAGCCGCCCACGCTGCCATCGGGTTGGGATTGCCCTAGCCGAGGTGAGGGTTGCTTGCCGAAACTGGCAAGGCCAACAATGGGCGACCCCTGCACGACGGTGGCGTGGGCAGCCCTCGTCTGAGGCTGGTGTTGGCTGGGGAAGGGGAAAGAAAAGGAAAAGGAAAAAGGGAAAAAGAAAAGAAAAAAATTAAAACGGTAAAAGACAAAAAATTCCATTCGGCCAAGCTCTTCTATGAAATAAAAATGGCACTTCAAGACCTTCTCTAAAACAAGATCCATTTCATGCCCTTCTTTGAAATTAAGGTCCACTTCAGATTCTGATTTGAAAAAATCCGAGCATTTTAGGCCTTTGTTTGGAATTTTCCCTAACATAAATTTCTTCACTTTATGGTGAGGTTATCTTGTTATTAAAGTCTCACGGACAAGAATATGAGAATAGCTGAAATCATGAATATGAGAAATTGAATGGATACACCAGGAAACATTAAATGGAGACGCAATTGATCCTACATGTGGATTTCGATATGTACAACCAAGGTTCATTCAGCTAGACATACCGACAGACACCGGGAGTAATAGGGTAATTAAGCAAGTAAAGCTCATACTAACTCCCACCTCCATAAAGTACAGAATTTCAATTTGGTCATAAATCTATTATATTAAATGCCAACTCAATCGATCGTAATCTTTCTAATTTTACGGATGGTTTTGTGTAGAATTCCAATGTAGTTCTCTATGACCAGTTGCAGTCGAAAGTAGCTGAAGCGGCGATCCATATAGGATGATCTGTTTTAGTGTGCCACGAGGACAATCGGCGATCACTGGATACCACGTCAGTAATTTTCTGCGGTAATTGACCGGGAGAACAAAATTGGAATTTTCGTGTAGAAATTTAGGACCATCATGATAAAATTGAAAAGTTTAGGATTGAATTATCATTCAATTCAAGACTAATTCGGTAATTATCCAGACTGTGTTGTGCACAGCTTGGGTCGACCATGGCCTGGTATGGGCAAGAAATAATTGACTACGTATGTATTTGCGCACAGATCTACCTCATGACAATCATGGGGAGTCCCTAGGGAAGAATCAAAAGTCAAATTTGCATTAATGTATGATGTAAAAAGTCGCAATCCAGAACGAAGCAAATTCGATTTTAATAATGTCACGTGATAAGATAGGGTGTGGTTTGAACAAATGAAGGCAAATATTCAATTTAGTTTGCTTCTCCATATCAAAGATGCCCTAAGGGTAGTTGGGTAACAGAAATCTAACATTGTGTGGCACATAAGTTCTCCTAAATAGTGCTTGCCAAATTATGACTTTCTTAGTAATTTTTGCTGATTTATATGAGCTTATTTAATCCTAGATGCATTATAAAAGTATTACAAGCTAAACCATTATTTTTTTTTAATAATTGAGTCCTAAATCTTTTGCATTTATGTCAATTCAATTCATTTGGTTCGCCGGTGATGACATGGACAATTGTAATAATATTTTAATATTTTCAACATTTTAAATATATTTCTCTTTCTTTCTTTTTTTCCTTTCAATGGCGACGAGGCCACGTCACTGTCAGCCAACCAAATGAACTGAATTAACACAAATGCAAAAGGTCTGGGACACAACTGATAAAAAAAGAGAGTTTATGACTAAAATGACATAATTGCAATATGTTTAGAACTTTTTTGGTAATTTTTCCGTCAAACCGGGATATAAGGATGGATTTACGATCCCAGGCATGATAATTTTATCGAACCCGAATAGTTAACGTAATTGAAAAATAAATGAGCGTCAGTGTGAGTTCAAGAACCCAGTTTCACCTTCTTGCCCTCATCACATCAGCTAGGGGCCTACTCGATCATTGAATCACATATTTACAAAAGGAAAATTGTTCCAAATTGCTTCGTCACTATATGCAATGACCCGAATCGTTTCACACGTCAAGTCTGGAAAGAAAAATAAAAATCTAAAGTGATAGCAATTTTTTAGTGGGTCGTTTTTTATGAATAACATCGCAAGCCTTTGGTATCCAATTTGGGGACTTTGGACATTAAAACCTCAACCAAAACAAGGACTTTGCGAAATCATCTTAATGATCATGACTATGATGCCAGACCAGACCAGTTCATATTGCAAACAATTTAAAGCCTTAATGGAGTCGATGAAGAGAGCTAGGGCTCGACCCCCAAAAAAAAAAAAAAAACAGACAAACAAAAGAGAGAGAGAGCTAGGGCTAACGGAGTTTTGTTTGTGGTTTTCCTTTTCTCCTTTTTGTTGTGCGTATGCATTTATTTCGCAAAAAAAGAATGATAAATATATTTTTCTAAAAATAATCGCCGGTATCGCTTAAAAAAATAGATGAACGAAAAATATTTCCAACATCTACGAAAATTTGATAACGAAAATAACTTTCATTGAGTAATTACTTCAAGCGATAAAGCCGTTACTTTTTAATTAAGAGATGTTTTTTTTTTCAAATTATTCATTTTTTGCGAAACAAACGGGCTACGGTGTCTTTTCTCACACCATACTAAGTTTGCATTTTCCGATCTAGTGAAATGCAAGCCATCTGAGTCGGGATCAAGAGAGATTTAGTTTCTTATTGCTTAGTCCCCAGAGATTATGTCAAGAGGGAGTACTTGAATTTTATAGATAGGTCGCATTTGTCGAATCATTCGAGTCCCCGTGGCATTTCTACCTTGACCAAGTCCTTAAGGACTAGAATTTGGAATGCTTCTAAAATAGTGTGACTATCATTAACACATTTATTGATGAGGTGATTGGGCGGAATAAAAACAAGGCCGATGCTCGGGTTAGGAGACTGTTGGGTCGATGTAGCAGAAGTCAAAAGTACATTCACATGAGCATATTGTTAAGGGAGAGCTTAAATCCGAACTCATCAGTATAGTCACTTGGATATACTCGAAAGTTTATACTGATTAGTTATGTGACAGTAAGGATAAATTTAAGTGCTCATATCACACCAAATCCCTGATGTGTGAGTTACTTTCGCCAAACGGTCTCGCACATGCATTTTTAACAAGTGCTATTCAGCTATTGTTAGCACAAGATAATAGCTATCTGGAAAGTATGCATGATCATCCAATGACAACGATTTTGGGCGGGATTCTTCCCATGGCTGACCAAGAGATCTCGCAAGACACCTCCACTGCCAGTCCGCCATCGTCACCAGCAGCCATCCCCAGGCTTCTCTCTGTCTCTCTCGACAGATCGGCATTGAGCTATGGTCGATGGTAAAGCCTATCGACAGCGCCGCGCCAGCACTTGATGCCGAGTGCCGGGCTCCGTCCCGTCACTATCAATGAGCTAGTCATCAACGGCGGCTAGACTAAGACCCCGTCCTCCCTATATGGTTATCACTTTCGAATCTTGCAGCATCTCCATAGTGATGGATGGCAAGGGCTTCATGACCTCGTCGAGACCGGTGTCAGTTGAGAGAGAGAGAGAGAGAGATGTTGCCGTGAGCTCATAGGCGACGACAAAGGGGTAAATAGTGGCAGTTCGTTACAAATAGTATAGAGACCGCACAAAATAAATTTAAAGTTTATGGACGATGTTGCACATCGAGCTAAAATTCTTGAATCGTTCCGTGCCATTTTCCCTTTAAAAAATGAGTCATTAACATAATAAATTTCAAAGTGAAAAGAAAAATTGAACGTTAAACTTCTAGAAGATACTACAAAAGGAAGTTCTTTACATCCGTATGGATTGCTATTGTCGAAACCTTCAAATCCAAAGAAGTAGGGATGAGTGTTTTCAGAGTTGGTCCAAGTTCCACCTGAAATGTAGAACCTACACTTCGAAACCAGTTATCTAATTTTTGAAATATGTAACCTACCTTAAAAATCTTGAAAACATGAAAGTATGGTTGAACATAATGGACCGATCTGATTGATAACTGTCTGGATTGGACCGAACTAGCCTATTCGATCTGTTTCCTGATTCTTAAAAGTAAAATGGGTGTCTAGGCGATCCAGTTCCTGATTCTAGTAGGGGAACCGGATCGACCGCCTAAACGGACCGACAATGTTCCTTTTTCTTTTTTCTTTTCTATATTTTAAGTACAAAACTTAATTTGGGCTCTCTATCATGTTAAACCAATGAGAATATAATTTCTTTCTCTATCATTTAATACTGGTAACTCACTAAGTTTTTTGTGTGGCAAACAATGAACTTCTTCTTCTTTTTATTTTTATTTTAAATTCACTAAATTCTTTCATAACGTTAAACTTCGGTTCCCCATCGAACCGGACCGATCCATCCCATCAGATCTGATTTCAAGGACCTCCAGTCTCATCCCCAGTCCGGATAGGAACCGTACCACTGGTCCTTTCTTCAGTTCTCGAGAGAACCTGACCAACCTGGATCATGCATACCCCTACCTAGAACTTACCTTATCACATGTTTTAAGGTCAATTTCAGGTTTTATGTAGGTTCCACCTGTATTTTTAGTTAAACGATTGTAGAGAAAATCATCTCTAATGATGCACAAGTTATATTTAGACATAAGAAGAATACGAAACATTAACAAAGTAAAAATCTCCGTCATGGATATCATCGAAAACGAAAACTCGGATTAGTGGTTTCAGATTAGATACTCATCATCGGATGCCATAGAATACCGTATTATCATGCAAGATATAAAACAAGAAAAATACACAGACTTAATCCATACCTTACATAATAAAAAATCTGGAACCGGATCTGTTCTCACATGACCGATTTTTCTGTTTCGGCGTAATGATGAATAGTCAATACTCATTCTATCTTGACAATCCGAAACCCCACGAGCTGTTACATCTACTTGACTTCCTCGAATGTACAAAGTTTCGGACGAGGTCCGGTCTTGTCACCAACGTAGTGCATCGTACATTTTTCTTGTACACTCAGCAGTTACACTAGAAACGACACGACCCTATAGATTCTTGTAGGTCTAGCTAATTGCGACCGAGTCAAAACTCTCGTCCTGGACAAAATGGAGACAAGTGCGAACCAGAAATTACGAGATGCAATGTCCCTGTCCAAAGTGCATTTGATGTCTTTCGTTTGAAAGTCCCCGACAACAGTGTCCATTATTTCCGATTATATAATCTTCCGATCAATGAGTGATTTCTACAAAATACGTAGTGATGATGTGTGAATTTACGGTTGCGATTATACTGTTCTTATCGAGAAAGCATTTTTCTTTAACTATGTGCAACTAATTAGTTAAAATCAAGAATGTTTGGCGACTTTTAAGCCGTTGGATCGATCCTGTTAAATCGTGCTAATTCATTTCATATTTGATCCCACGGCAGAATTCGCTGCATAAATTTCCCCCCACAAACATACAAATTTTTTTTTTCCAAGGAGTACCGATTGTACGGTCAATGTCGGGAGCGCCCTAGGTAGTTTCGTCCAAATGCTCAAAGTTAAAAACTTGAGAATCTGACACGGAATTGCAATCTCAACCACCGAGGGAGAGAAAGCAAATTATACAATTCCAAAACAGCGTTCTAAGTCAGGAAAAGAGGTTGACTGGATTCGGGTTGACTTTTTCGGATGCGCGAAGTGGAAGCGACTGAGATGAAGGAAGGTACAAACGAAGACATTGATAATTTCGATGTAATAAGGTACAGATTCTTGTTGTGTGCTGATCCCACGACAATATACCGCTTAGACTTGTCCAAGATCAATTAATCAGGCAGCAAACGGTCACAATATTCCGGCAACGTCAATCCCGCGTCGGTAAATACAGTGCTGAAAATTAAAGACGATGCAGAAAAATAGGAAACCCCAATATGGGAAAAATCACTGAGGCCACTAAATAAACTTTTACTAATCATGGAGAATAGTAAACATCAAGCAAAATAGTTCGTTTATAGCAACATTATCATCACGAGATGGGTTCGAACCGGAGACAATTTGGAGAAGTATATGAACGGACAAAACCATTTGAATTGTAGATCTCGAACGACATTTTAAAATTTCAACCGATACCGATAAATTCTCACCGTCGAATCTGAACTGCCTTTTCTCCTTTGGACCGCCGCCTCTCTCCATCTAAGCTAGTGCTCTTTTTCCTCCGTTGGCTATCGAGAATGTTCAATTCTCTTTTAATTTCCTTTTACGACTTTTCTTCTTCTTTTCAAAAAAGAATGTGCCGGGCCCCACGAGGCGGATCCAGCCCAATCAATTATGAGCACGTGTACCTCGGGACGACATCGACCCTATGTCATGACATCCTGTGTCGGCATCAAGCCTTTGAATTGGCTGAGATGGGCTTTTCAAGCCCAAACAAGTGCCGAGCCATGTTGAAGATCTTGTCCTTTTTAACTTTCTAAGTTCTGTCCCATGCCGAGAAAGGCCCACAAAGAAATGGAGGAGTGGATGCTTGCTCGCTTGGATTATTTTTCCGGATAGGTTATGATAACACGACAAAGGAGATATGATAACATTCCTTGTGTACTATAACTGGTCCGGTGATTGTTAACACGCAATCTTGTTACTTGTTTGGTGTACATAAAACCCCACGAGTTGGTTGTTGTCATGGGACCATGACCACCTTGTGGTGGTTCGGCTGGAGGACAACACTACCGATGTGCGGTGGTTAGAGAGAGAGAGAGAGAGAGAGAGAGAGAGAGAGGGTCAACAAAAGAAAATGTCGTGCTTCAGGACATGCCGTGCAATCATCTTGGTCGCCTAAGGAGAACAATAGCCGTGAGGTTCGCACACTCGATTGCGTTCTAAAAAGGACGGGGAGGGAGGGAGGGAGGGAGGGAGGGAGGGAGAGAGAAAGGGACAAAACACAACAATGATGAAAGAAGATGAAAGTCTCATGCACAGTTTTGAATTGTGTGAAATAAGTGAGAAATTCCCTTTTTGATTTTGACTCTTCCAGCTCCGGTCATTGCCATTTAGTTTGTTACTAGAAAGTATCTACTTCAACATTAGCCAAAAAGACCCAATGAATTGGAATTTCCCTATTAATCCAAATCATTTAGGATTGATGGATGCTCCTGTTACACTCGTAATCTCTAAAGGATGTGAATCATTCAATGTACAATCTTACGAGCTCACTACAAACGCATTAAAAACCTTATATGAGAGTTATTTAATGGCATTACAAATTTTGACTTTTAGCTTGACTAGCTACTTAATTCATCCATTCTTGATTCCAGATAATGCCCCTTATGCCTCGGCTTGAGGATGATGTCAAGTCATCATACGGTTCATACCCTTTATGTCCTAATCGACACACGTGCTACAATAATCGGACAAATGGTGGCAATTTCGCGAGGGTGAGCTAACTTAGGCTGAAAGCCCACAAGCAAAGCCACAACGCCCTCGCCAAATCTGGGCGGTGTAGCCATACCCGGATTTGGCAAGGGCATCATGGCCTTAACGGTCCATAGCCAAAAACAAAATTTGAAAAAGAGAAAACTTCAAAAAAATATTTTGTAAAAATTATCTACGTCAGTGCAAATTATGTCACGTAGAACGACCTACATCCACGCCATGATTTCCCACCAAAATTGATCGTAAGGACTACATTAATAAATTGTCAAAAGATTTGTGATTGAATTGGTAAATTGAAAGGTTTAGGGATGAATTGACATTTGTAAAATTGCTTTATGACTTTTTTGGTAATTATCCATACTATAGGTGATAACAAAAATTATTTTCCATTTCGGTTGGGCAACCGTATTTCCATCCCCATTTTGGCTGAGATGCTTCTTTTGTCCAGTGAGCTTATCGAAAAATCTTCTCTCTCTTCAATTTATTCTTCTTTTTATTAGGTTAACCCATAAAACTCATTTTATTCCTATCGTCTCTCTTATCTTATCTGTTTCACAATATAAATGTTAAATTACACCCAATAACATGTTTTCTTATTTTGCATTCTATGTCACTTTGACTATATAATGTTATTAGTTTTAATTTATGATATCATATTTTAATCACTAAAGTTACATAAAAGGTTAGAAATATCTAATTATTATAGCTTATGAACACACAATTAATTACCTATTTTTTTAATCAAATAGTTTATATAGAACTTTATTTCAAAGTTAAAAATTAAAACTTAATCTAGTATTCTAGCCGATTTGGATATTGTGAGTGTTTTTCCGGAATAAAGTTTTGTAGGTTTTTAAAGTTAAACATCTTTGATTTATGCTTTCTTTTGAGCTTTTTGAAGTTTTAATATGAATCGCAAGATGAGGGTTGAAAATTTATTTACAACTTAACTTCCAAACTCACATCAGAATTTTTTTTTTCAGAGGAAAATTTTAGGAATATATTAAGGTTTTGATCCACTTGATATGAGATAATTTACAATCGAAATCGATTACTTTCTTCATATTAGGAGTAGACAATAAGAAGTTTTCTCTTTTGTGTCCTTTATGTGCTTATATTCGGTTAATATTTAAAAATGATCTAAATGTAAAAATATTTGAGATTTAATCATGCTTCTAACAATTTTTTTTTGGGTCTTGCTTCTAACAAATTAACCTCTTTCATAATTTGATTAGTCCTTCTTTTCCATTTTTTTTATCAAGATCAGCTGGATAATTAATTTGATTTTGTTTAAAATTTTCAACTTTCAATTATAGCTTCGCTCATACTATTTGATAAAAAAAATAGGCAGCTAATTTGTGTTTAAAACTGTCATAAATCAAAATATCTTTCATAATAAGAGACCATAAAATAAAATTGACAACATTTTCTAGGCAAATTGATAACAAGATACATTGGTAAAAATATATTTTGTTGGGTGTAATGAAATATTTGTATTTCGAAACTGAAGAGAGAGAGAGAGAAGGTAGCTTTGTGAGTTAGCCTGATTAAAAAAAAAAGAAATAATAGAGAGGAGGGTATTTCGGTAAGTTAGCTGAAAAAAATGAATATTTTAACAGAAAGGAAGATGAAATTTATAATCAATTATTATTGTGACTCATACTCTTTCATTCTAAGCGCGATTGGTTTACCTAAACATTGCCTAAGAAAGGCAAACACAAGAAGGGATGGGTAGTGAATTCATCACGTGGTTTTAAATCTTCAACTTAATTTGGAGTTAAATTGAAGGGTCAAAATTGACAAACGAGGGAACTCCTATGTTGACCCTTCTACGATAAAGGCTGCATTGGATGAAGTTTAGGTTCCGTATCTCTC
Organism: Rhodomyrtus psidioides; assembly: GCA_021437785.1. Classification (NCBI taxonomy): domain Eukaryota; kingdom Viridiplantae; phylum Streptophyta; class Magnoliopsida; order Myrtales; family Myrtaceae; genus Rhodomyrtus; species Rhodomyrtus psidioides. The sequence goes on along the minus strand of JAILYB010000062.1, from coordinate 3,002,972 downwards.
TACGAACACCTCATAAAAACGTAATTCGCGTTCTTCACGTGGATTAATCGATCATTTCAATGAGTCAGCACCTTTAATTCACGGGATAATTGTCTAAACATTCCGGAATTTACCATATGGCGGCTAATTTAATATAAACTTTTCAATTTGACCATTGTAGTCATAAATATTTTGATGATTTGCTTATGCGATCCTCCTAGCCAATCGCTGCCGTGCATGCTATCCATTATACATGGCATGAATGGCGCTGGCGTGTGCGATTTTTTGTAATTTTATTTTGAGAGCTACTATCCTGACGATCTGAAAGTACTGTCATTATTTCTGACCCCACGATTTTTCAATTAATGAGTGCTTTATGTAAAACACGCGGTGATGATATGTAGATCTACAATTAGAAATAATTGACATACTATTAGACTTCAAGGAAGCATTTTCCTTTTATTTTTAGTAGTTTTAACCTTTTTTCCTTTCCTTTTTATTTTCCTTTTTCTTTTATTTTCCTATTTCCCTCCATCGCCGAGGGTGTCCCAGCCCTCGTCTGTGGCCAACTATCTCCGTCGGCCATCCTTGGGGCCTCAGACCGGTGGAGGGACATAGGAAGAAAAAGAAATAAAACGGAAAGAAAAACATTTCAAAAACTATCAACGTCAGCGTCGGTGATGCTGTATAGGACGGCCGACCTCCACATCAGTGGTTTCCAATCAAAATTGACTGAAATGAATATATTGGCAAATCGTCAGAAAAGCTTAGGACTAAATTGGCCAAATTAAAAAGTTCATGATTGAATTAACTGTCGTACAATATGTTTATTATTTTTTTGGACAATTTTCCATTTAATTACCCCTTGGACTTGAGTTTGGGCTGAACTTTCATTTCATTGCAAGGGAATTTCTTGGAACTCCATTGACCTCATTTTGGTTTCATGAAACAAAAATTCTCTCATGGATTCTCATTTCAAGTAATCTTACATTTTGGAAAGAAAATCCATCTCGATTGTTAGAATTGCTTGACCTTCTAAAAAAGAATACTTATTATCGACGTGGTTATTCATGGTCGGCAATAGGTGACCGGCGGCAATGATTGAAGAGCATACAGGCGGTGGCAATTGGTGATAGCGACCAATGCCGATTGCAATCGATAGCCTCTGACTGGCAACTGACGGCAAGTAGAGCAGAGAACAAAATAGGTAGTTGGTGGTGGTTGGGGTAACCGATGTTATAGTTTTGATTTTTACAGTTCTATTGTATTAGGAGCGGGTATTTAAGTTTGAATGCTAGTTACAGATGGGTAACCCAATTCAGCACCTTCGTAAGAATCCTACGCCATGTGGAACCTAACTCCACATTTTAACTTCTCTCCAAATATAAAAATGTAGGAATTATAAATTCCTGATCCTCGTGAAATTCATTTCCGCATACCGATAGGTGGATTTTCATAGGCGGTGCATTGTGCTAGCGTTTTGGATAGGTGGATTTTGTGGTGCGTAACTTTGAAATGAACGACTGGAGGATTGCCCCAGTAGCCACACTTTTCCCATTTGGGAAGAGAGAGATGAGGGGTTCGAATCCCCACCTTCAGGGGAGGGGGTGAGAATGCGTGAGGTGGGAGTAGGTTTTCACAACCTACACACAGCACGTAACGCACACAATATGACAGCTTCTATAGTAGAATATGGTAGGATACAAGTACAACCACAACAAAAAGAACTTTGAAATATTGGAAGGGATAAAGTTTGAAAAAAAAAATGGCACATTTGTCATTAAAGATTAGAATCCTAACTGATATCTGATAAAATTTGAAGTGGAAATACTAAATCGATTAAGGTTTTTGTAGATTTTCACAATTGATAATGATTTTTTTAGATGTTCTCTTCCATCCGTTGCTCATGCTAGTTTAAGATTTCTAGGGGCACCTAGCTAATTCTCTCTTATACAGAGAGAGAAAGAAGGGATACCGGACCGTGTAATTTCTCGGAGGGTCATGTTGGCGAACCGGATGAGATTGGAATTAATGTTTCGATTATTAAGAAAATAATTTTGTAAATGCAAATAAAAGAAGTTAACAATTCCACCAGATAGATGGGAATTACCCATCAATCCAAGTAAGAGAAACTAACCCTTTCTACTGTGAATGCACACATCCTGAGCAAAAATAAAAAAGAAAAGAGAAAGAGAACAAAAAAAGGAAAAGCAAGTTTGATTCCAGAGAGAAAGTGTGTGTGTGAGAGAGAGAGAGAGAGAGAGAGACGAATGAGTTTGACTCAAGAAGAGCAGTTTCAGGTGGAACTCCGGAGGAAAGAGCTGGACTTGGTGATCTCTCGGATGGGCTTGTCGGTAAACCGGATCAAGTTGTAGACCCATGCCCCAGAAACCGCCCCCACCGTCGGTGCCACGATGTAGATCCATAGCTTGTCGTAATGGTGGAACACTATCGCCGGACCCAAGCTCCTTGCTGGGTTCATTGATGCTCCCGTTACTGGCCTAACCACGACCCAAAAGAATAGCACAAATTATCGTCAGGAAATGCTTAATTTCTGCCTCAATTAGTTTTTTTTTTTTAGGGTAAACTGCCCCGATTAGTCTTTTGTTTCTCAACAAAACGAAAATTCGTTGCCCGATCCAATTTCTCGGCCCGGCATCCGCGAAAAATGATCTCGATAATTCAGATACCTTTCTCTTTGAATTGCCGGCCAAAGTACATACATAGAACATAGTCTAAGAAAAAGGTTGAGCATGGTGTAATCATTGATGGTGTAGATTTTGACATTTAGATGATAATTTGGAACGGCTACATCTGATAATATTATCCTATGATGTTCTTTGTTTTAAAAGGTAGTCAATTGTTTACAATTTATCTTTATTTAAAAGACGCAGCCAGTCAAAAATCATGGTCAAAATTTCCCTTTCAGCCTGAGATGAGGGGAAGATGAACACACAGAGGAATAGAAAAAGTCAATACCCTGCAAACATCACGTTCAGCAAGACTGTTGCACCAACAGCGAGGCCAGCGAGCTCTCCTATCTGCACCAATCACTCACAATTGAAATCGACCAATGATGAAAGGGACATATAAAAATAATAATCGAACTTCGTGATTTTGAGATATAAAAATCAAGACGTGGAAGATCATCTAATTGACCATAACGAATGGTTAAATCGTGTGCCAATTGTTTGGCTACAAGTCCCATCAACAGTGCATCAGCATGTGAGGAGCCCATGATTCTCTTTCTCGCATTCAATATGCGAGATTCTCCATATTCTTTATTGACGATTTCTGACACAAACTAACACGTTCGAACCCTATGAATTCGACAAAGGAATATTATGGCACAATTAATAGAAATGTACTTGTCTATTGATGCTATTACGAAAGACGCCAAGAACACCGAAAGATCAGCCTTTCTCTTGAGGAAAAATGGTTAAGTGACGGTGTTTAACGTGCTATTAGAATAACAATCTTTTCTTGACCACCAAAATAAATAATTATAATTAAATGTGTTGTTTATTTTTTCAAGAATTTGTAGCGCATAATATGCCGTTACTCTAATGGTAGTCCAAAGATTGCCATGCTAGCAAAACCCTTAAAAAAAACTTAGAAGTGGGTCAACCATGTTCTTGTCTAGAGAGCTTGGCGTTGCTCTCTCTCTCTCTCTCGTCAACAATTTAGGATTGAGCCCTATTGACACAAAATGGGTATTATGTACAAAGTGCATTAATTATTCATCTCGTCCGATTTTATAAAATTATCTAATCCCGTCTCCTCTTTAAGAGATTGTCAATCGGGATTCCCGTTGAAATTTCCCCAACAATCAGCAAGTAAATGAAAGAAAAAGGTCAAACTCACAGCTCTATTGTCCGTGGCAACGCCGGAGATGATGAACATGAGATAGAAAGTGATGATGAACTCAAAGACAAACGCTTGCACATCCGAGCCGGCTGGTTGAGTCCCTAGGAAATGGTTCAGCTTGCCGGTGAATAGCAAACGCAGCGTCCCATTCGCCAACGTGGATCCCACAACTTGTGCCAATATGTATGGTGGTACCTACATGCCAAGAGCAAATAGCAACCGCGAGGAAATTTTATCTTAGCAAACATATTAACAAAAGAATTCTCCATTCATTGCCTAAACTCATGCTTTCGCGAGTCGAGATTTAGATATAACACAAGAGATTTAGAGAATTCTTTGAGATGGGAAAAGATTGGACCGTCAAGCTCATTCATTTGAATCCTTCTTCTCTCCGGGACCAAACGTAGCAAATTTGCCATTACACTTTCGCAAACCATTCAATAGCTACACGATGCACCTAACCAGTAACTAATGGCCTCTAAAACTGGTGGCTGCTTAGAATCATGTGATCAGAACAAAAACTTTCTAGATAGGCCTCTGATTGGGACATATTTTAAATGGGAAAATAGACCAAAGTAGTTCGGGAGTTATGACTTTGGAAGAGATATGGTTACACCTGTTTCCATGGAAACCTCCCGCAGGTGGCGAAAGCAACAGTGACGGCCGGGTTGAAATGGGCGCCAGAGATGTGTCCGACCGAGTACACAAGCACCATCACCGCCAAACCCCAAACTATCGATATCCCCGGGAGCGTCACCACCTTGTCGTAGTCCAAGTTTACCGCCACCGACCCGCAACCCGCGAATATCAGGAAGTAGGTCCCGAAGACCTCCGCGATCAACTGCAATGTTTCCGAGGAAATTCGCGATCAAACTCATTCCTAACGGAACCCCGTAAATTTTCTACAGGATTTCACAATTTGCGCACCTCGAAAGGTCGATGAACATCCGAGTAAATAAGAAAAGGACAAAAACAAAACAAGAAGGACAGGATTGGGAGGAAAGAAGAGAAGATGGAGCGGAGAACACAAAGCAACCTTTTGAATGAAGGGGAAAGAGAATAAAGGGCTTCTAGTCTCTTCCTTGGCGTTGGAAGTGTCTTTCATTTCCAACACAACTCCATGGTTTCCATTGCTCCCACTGATCTGATCTGCCATTTTCTGCTAATTTTCCCGTGAAAACACTCAAGTTAAGGAGCAAATATCAGGTTTTCGAGATTGACAAGAAGGGGAAGGAAATCACTGACATGGGTTCGATCCGTTTGGCATTCGGAAAGAAGCAGGCCCAATTTATACTAGGACTCGAGAGAGAGAGAGAGAGAGAGAGAGAGAGAGAGAGAGATGGATAAAGATTATGTATGCCAATTTGCTTTTTTATACCTAGAGAAGATGAAACGTTGAAAAGGATGACCTGTGAACCGTCCAGGAGGCATTGAAGGCCGCTTCAACCACCGGCGCTGAGATACAGAGAGGGACAGACACCTTAGCTTCATCGAGACAAATCCTTAAACTGAGCAGGATTGTGGGATCTGTAATTTAGGGAAAGTTCCTTAAACGGGGTGTCTTTTCGGCATTATGGGTTTGACGGATTGAACCTTGAAATGTATGTTGTTTGACCTTATCATCGCTGCTGACTAGGATGGAGACGTTTAGTTTTAAGCCTGCCATTCGACTCCCACGTTTTTGCAAAGAGGCAGAGTGAAATTTTAAGGGAGAGAAGGAAGAGGGGACAGACCAAAGAACGAGGAAATTATATATTCCCTTTTACCAGCGAAGATATTGGAGGGACTGATTTGTTCCATAATGGGAATAAATAGGGCAAAAAGATCCATTAAGGGAAGTTTTGGGCCATTTCATTTATTTTTTGTTGTAAATTTCAGTTGGACTTAATCGTCGCTCCTGAAAGCTAAGTCCTTTTTTTTCCCCCTTTTAAGCTGATAGATCTTTATGAATATTCTCATATTAGCCCTAAGCCAAACTCTCTTGGCCTTCCTACATTAGCCATGGTCGTTTTCTGTAGGCTTGATACACTACAAAAAAACACGCAATTAGCCACGACATTAGCAACGAGAATTTCGTAAAAATTCGTAGCTAAATTGATTTGGCGACGAATTAGCGCCGAGAAAAAATTCGTAGCTAATTCGGCGTCGCTAAATTTAGCGACGAAAAATTCGAAGGTCGTCGCCAATTTTGGCGACGAACGAAGGGGTTCGTCGCCACATTTTAGCGACGAACGGCTTTGTTCGTCGCCAATTTTGGCGATGTATGGCTTTGTTCGTCGTCAATTTTGGCGACAACCCCTTCGTTCGTCGCCAAAATTGGCGACGTACACAGTGGTTCGTCGCCAAAATTGGCGACGAACAAAGCCATTCGTCGCCAAAATTGGCGACGAACAAAGCCATACGTCGCCAAATTTTAGTGACGAACGGCTTTGTTCGTCGCCAATTTTGGCGACGTACCACTGTGTACATCGCCAATTTTGGCGACGAACCACTGTGTACGTCGCCAAAATTTGGCGACGCACACTGCTGTTTGTCGCCAAAATTGGCGACGAACAAAGCCGTTCGTCGCTAATTTGTAATTTTTTTTTTGGGTCGGAGGAAGTTCTGAGAAATTGTCCAAGAAGAAGATGGCAACGAAGATTGCGAGGAAAATGAAAGCAGAAGCATTTCCAACGATGGCTACAATTCCAAATACATAGACACATGAAAGTTAAGCCAAAAGCCGACAACAAAGACGTAGGACGGCATTCTAGGGCGGTGAAATCACCGGTTCCGCCGTCGACCGGAGAGGGAGGGGTTCGGGTTGATCGCCGGAGTGAGCTTCCTTCCCTCTGAGCTGCTCACGGCCGGGGATGTCGAGTTGATCGCCGGAGTGAGCTTCTTCCGTCCGAGCTCGCTCCTCGACGATTTTGTTGAAGGTGGACGACGGAGTTTGGTATCGAGGCGAAGGGAGAGAAAAGGGAGGGAGTGGCAAGTGGAATGACGAGAGAGGGAGTGACGAGAGCGGCCGGGGAAGCTAATTTATAGAGGAGCGGCCCGAGAAAAAAAGCGCCATTTTTTTGACTCTGCGAAATTGAAAATTAGCGACGACCTTTGAAGGTCGTCGCTAAACCGTCACTGGTTTAGCGACGACATTCGAAGGTCGTCGCTAGAATCTCGTCGCTAATTTTCAATTTCGCTGCAAAAAAAAAAAGGCGCTTTTTTTTCCCGGGCCGCTCGAAATTGAAAATTAGCGACGACCTTCGAATGTCGTCGCTAATTTAGCGACGAAAAGAGATGTTCGTCACTAAAAATAAAATTGAATAATTCGCTAAATTAATTAGATACATTAAAATAAACCCTAGCCGCAGCATAAATAGAGCAACGAACCAAATCTCATTTTTTTCTCTACTTTTGGGTGATGAATCAAACCGAGTGCATAAATTTCAATACATATTTAATAAAAATGTGAAGCTTCTTAATTAAAATTAGCAAGAAAATATATATCCTATATAATTCAAAAGAATTCGTTAAATTAGCAACGAAAACAAAATGAATAAGATGAAACACGATGGGAATGGAACCCGCGATCACCAAAATACTTCATCCACGCGACAACCAACAAGGCAAAAGATATGGTATGATGTGTAATAATGATTACACATAAATAATGAAACAGAATGAATGCTTTCTAATTCAAGAATAAGAATAACAGAAATAAACCTCAATTCCAAGAAATTATATCTTCTTTAAAGCATTCACTGAAGAAGCAGAAACCCTTTTCAAAGAAGCTATCTAGGAACAAAATGAATTCTTTCTAATTCAGGAACAAGGATAATAAAAATAAATAAATTGATCGCTCTTCATTTATGCTTATTAATGTAATCTTTACTTAATTAATAATATATTCATTTTAAAATTTCAAAAAAATATTCGCTCTATTTTCATTTTCTTTTAAAAATAATTAATGTAGATTAATATAAAATAATATAATCGAAGAAATAACATAAATAAGCTAAGCTAAACGACGTATCATAAGCGTTTCTTATTTATATCATTCACCGTTTGAAGAGAGCAAAGATTCCAAATAATCGATCTTTCTTTTAGTTATTATTGAACATTTCTTTGGTTGATTAACGTGTGATATATTGAACCCTCATTACTAATATTGAACGAAACTAGATCTTATAGAATCACATTTGAATATTTTATGATACATTCCGTACCTTGCTAAAAAACTGATCCTTCTTATGTTTTTGAAATCTTTATTAATTGATTTAGAACATCTCTTATTCGCTTATAGTATCTTATCTATCTTTCAAAATTAGAAGAAAGAACCGATCGATTTCATTTTCGTGGATCACACAATTACAATATATATTTTTGGTGATCAAATATTATATAAGCAAAGTAAATCACTTTCGAATAGATCCTTACTCTACTCTATTTAGTATCTCATCAAAGACGATTTTTTTTTCTAAGTTATATTTTATCAAAAGAATTGATCTCCATTTTTTGTTTGTTCACAACTTTATATATGTAATAAATATAAAAAAGGGTCCTAATAAACCTTGAAAAAAATATAAATTAAGGATAGCAATTAGCGACGAACAATTGTTTTCGTCGCCATAGAAAAATTACATAAGATTCACGAAGCTTGTAGCAATTGATAAAAGAATTTTTTTTAAAAAAAAAGAACTAATTAGCGACAAAATTGACATTTCGTCACTAAATTAATTTAAATAAAAAATAATATTTAGCGACGAACAAAGTCTTTCGTCGCTAATTATATTTTTAAAAAAATTATTTTTGCGATGAAACGACAATTTCGTCGCTAATCAATTCTTTTTATTTTATTTTTCCTCAAATTATCGACGAACAACACTGTTCGTCGCTAAATTTGCCAAAAAAAAATACAAAAGAAACACTAAATTAGCGAACAACACTGTTCGTCGCTAAGTTGAGCAAAAAACAAAAAAAATCATAAATAAAATTTAGCGACAAACACTAATTGTCGTCGCTAAACAAACGGTCTTAGTCGTCGCTAAATAGACCAAAAACCAAATAAAAATTAAAATAAAAAAAAAATTAGTCACGAATAACATTGTTTGTGGCCAATTTAGCGACGAATAATGATTCTCGTCGCTAAATTATTTCTTTTTTTTAAAATTTCTGGTCATTTAGCGACGAAATTGTATATCCGTCACTAAATTAGCGACGGATTGTTCTTCGTCGCTAAGTTCATCTCAATTTAGCGACGAAATTAATTTTTCGTCTCTAATTTAGCTACAAATGTCTTGTTTGTCGTTAATTTCGTAGCTAATTAGCTACGAATTTCTTGTTCGTCGCTAATTTCGTCACGAATTAGCTACAAATATTTTTTCGTCACAAAATTCGTCACAAAATTTGCGAGGAATTTTTTTGTCACTATTTTCGTCGCGAATAGTGACGAACTTCCATGTCGTCGCTATTTTAGTCACAAATTAGCGACGAAAATGATCTCGTGGCTAAATGATCGTGGCTAAATCGCTGTTTTTTTGTAGTGATAGATCATCAAGGTCTGATTTTCAGTCATGTTCAAGATAGGCCGTGGTACTAGTCAAGCCCCAATGTGCTTGTTCAGATCGAAATAGTATCAACTTGTGCAGAGTGAGGTTCTTGAATAACTTTTTCTTGATTTTGATCAAGTTTTTTGGTCCTTGGCTCACTTAGTTATGCATTATAACTTCTAGTATAAAAAGATAAGAAATTTCAGAAATTGTTCTTGTTGGGAGGGCGCAGCGGAAGTCCGATACTTTTTGTCGGGGAGATCGCCAATAGGGAGCCCAAGTCCGAGCCCGTTAACATATCCAGTTGGACCTATCTTAACTCAAAAGCTTAAGCTAATGAGTTATGAGCCAACTTGAGTATATTAACTGGCTCAATACCACATCAAATCTCCTATGTGGGATTTCTCTAACACAACTCACACATGCATCCTAACAATCTCCCCCTCATGTGTGAGCTCCAGTGTTAGGTTTGCTCCCCCTTAATCCAAGTATCCTTCCGCACCAATTTATTCTGCACCAATTTATCTCAACTTGAATCTTCATCAACGCTCATCGGGCCCGTTGCTACACCACAACGTCCACCGGCCCGAAAACCGCGTTGGCTCCATCTCAATCTTGAATCTCCTTCAACGCTCATCGGGCCTGCACTGCTACACCACAACGTCCACATGCCCAGAAATCGCGTTGGCACCAGATTCTTTCTTGAGACTCGATCACCAAATTCCTTCTTGAGATATTTGCCGGAACAGATCGGAGGCCCACCAATCAACCATCGGCTCTGATACCATTGATGAGTCTGCTCTGTTTCAGAAAAGGAGTGAGGGGTCAATTAGGGAGAAAGATCTTAATAGTGTTCAGAACATGTGGAGCTTCAGGTAAAGCCCAGAGATATTGAGAGTACAGTAGATGTGACAGAGTCTGTAGAGTCGCTAGATTCCAGAGCAGTTGACAGTTGTTCAGAGGTCAGAGATGATGAGGCTTCGAGGTGGTCAGCAGAGGTGGATGAGATAGAGCGACTGTTATATGCAGATGTTAAAATAGATGATTTGGGTTCAGCAGGGACAGTTTCGGGTATGGAGATACAGAAAGAGACTTCTAGAAGAAATTCTGTAAGTATCCTGCTTAATGTATATTGTAAATTGTCTAGTCTGTCATGGTGTACTTGGATGGAGGTGGAGCATTTGTCCCATGCTTCACATGCTAATACTGTTGGTTGTCTGAATTATGCCATGGATAGTACTAGGCTTGATCTATCACATGCAGTCAGGAATATGTATATGATTAATCCAGATATACATCGTGATGATGTGATATGGATACTCTTGATTTTATTAGGGAAAATAGGCGTTGGGATATATTTTGGAGAATGTACTTCAGGTAGTGTGACGGTAACTAGGTTTATGAATCTGGGTCATGCAGGGAACCTGAAAGATAGTCGATTTCTCAGCAGTTATGCCTTTACTTTTGTTAGTTGTACTATGAGTTGGAAAGTGTCATTGGGAGACACTATGGTCTTGTTGGCGACTGAGACTGGTGACATAGTAGCAACAGAAAAAGTTGAAGAGGCATGGTGGTCTAATGGCTTGGTTAGTGATATTGACGTGAGACATTCAGTTGATGTGGTGTTCAGTAAAAGTCAGAGATATCACTGGAGAATTGAGTACATTGGTGACCGGAAATTTTGCGTCAAATATAGCATGTCAATAGAGGATGCGACCAAGAAGAAGTTTCTTGCGGTGGAGAATCCTGCGGACATGTGGGTCGACTTCATTGCTCTAAATAAGTTCAAGCTCTGCTTGAGCTTGATAGACGTCTATGGAGGCTGAGCGTCCGCGGGAGGCGTTGGGAGAGCAATATGATGATTAGCACTATTGATTTGGCTCAAACGTCGAGCCAAGGTGGAAATTGTTGGGTTATGTCTCGAGTTTGAATTGTTCCGGATATTGATCGGTTTGTGAAATCGATTTACTAAAGGAAAAGTAAATCTTGAAGTATAAACAAGATTGTCCAAGTTGTGCTCGTGAATATGCAGAGGGACTCATATATCCAAAAAGAGCTAAAATATATTATTGATATTTCTTTTAGCTTGTGGGGCCATGAAGTAATTAAAGAAAAAAAAAGGAGAGGGTTTTGCTTCCTTCGTGGATTTTCCTCAGCAAAAGTGACCGCACGAAGGCGGCTCTGGCAGAAGGAGGCCATACGAACAGAAGGCACAACGAGCCGCACGAAAAGGAAGTCGCACGAAGACAAAGAAAAGAACGTTGCAGGGTTCTTTGTTCATCCGTTTTCGAGAGCAAACAAGACAAGTATCGTTTCTCTCTGTGAGTTTTTTTTTAATAAGAGTTCTGTGAGAGATTGTGAGATTACTTGTGGGTTTGCGTTGGGCTTAATCTAGGTGCGGGAAACACTCGAATGCATGAGCGATTGTAAATTTGACTCGCCAATTATAGTGGATTATATTGTTGGCTCTCCCCGTGGACGTACGTACCGATCTCGGACCGAACCACGTAAATATATGGTGTCCTTTATCGTTCCTCATAATTTCTCTGGTGATTTCGTCTCGACATATTTGCAAGATCCGTTGGCGTTTCCACATTATCGTTACTATAATCTCAACAGTTCTGACAATCTCCATTTAAAATAAGACTCGGACAAGTCATTAAAAAAATTGAAAATGACTGGAAAAATGACGCGGATAATTCTTAAACTTTGACTCCTTGAAGTTTTAAATTGTCCAATATGGTCCTTGAAGTGTCCCTCAATGTTCAATTTTAGCAAAATGCAATTATGAAAACTTGTGAATAGTAACGAAGGACTCATTTGACTTTGCTATGGAAAGTTAAGAGCCTAGATTGAACAAATTGTAAGGTTTAGGGACTAAATCGAAAGTCAAGGAGCTAATGACATTGTACATTGGCTCAAAGTTGATGGATTATTTAGATCAAGTATTGTATATCGTCGTGAGTCCGATCTTTTGCAGGAGCAATCCGTAGTAACGAACTTGCAAAGTGAATCTGCTCTTACCATAAGAGATTCGTTATTCTTAACCCTGCATTATTACCTGTGGATGGGGACAAAACCTTGTCGGCAACATTCTTTTTCTTTTTCTTTTCTCCTTTCTCAGCTAGGGGGAATGCTATCAAAACTTATCCTATCCCTAAATGCTACATTTTGTAACCTTCAATGCATGGCAATGGTTCTCACGTGGTGCGTGTGGTTCTCATGAGCCAAAGTAAGATTCATGTGAGGATGATTCACGCGACTGAGTCCCGCCCGCCCCCAAAAGTCTTCACTTTCACATACATTTATCTCCATCTTTATCCATATAAGATCATCTTGCAACCTTAGTCTCTTTATAGGCGCTCACACTCGCGAGTCTTCCGTGAGGATAGTCTTATTCAACAATTCAAATATTAAAACCTTGTATTGGAGTTCTTTTATGTCATGAAAAATCTGGACTTTTAGCACGTATCCGTCACAAACAACGTTGAAAATTGACCTCAAATTCATCTTATAATTTAAAAACGATTATTCGAATGTCAATTTCGGCAAGCTTTGCCGGTAATCCTACATGGTAATTTTTTATTATTAACTTAAGTCTACATGGCTCACCAGAGAATCCAATCAACAATTTTAAAAAAATTAAAAAAGTATGTTAAATTTTTTTAAAAAATAATATGTCAAAAAAAAGGGGCCTTGTCGGGGCGGCGACGACGGCGACGACTTGCATAGCCCTTCTGCCGCATGGCTAGCGAGGGTGGGGATGGTCGGCGTAGGTTGCGGAGCCCCAGGTAGTAGCCAGCGACCCCTACTGACTTCAGGCGAGGGTCGCGATCCTCGCCCAGATCTTCCGGGTGCCGTTCACGCGAAAAATTTTGGGTGGGGCGGCCTCATGCGCCCCACCAGTCTATCTCTCTCCTCTCTCTCTCTCTCTCCTGTGTCAGAGGAGAGAGACAGACTGGTGGGGTGCATAGGGCCGCCCCACCCAATATTTGCTCGCCGTTCACGAGCTAGGTAGGGACCGAGCCTATCACGTCTTGCCCATTTCTAAGTGTCCTCGGGTCGTTTTCCAGCCTATTCCGAGTCTTGTTTGTCCTATTTCCTCGATTTTTGGCCCGAGTTCGGCCCTCGATTAGTTTAGCTATTCCCTATTTAAACGTTGCAACCGACATGCTTGATAAAATGTTTGAACCGAATCTGCGTCCACAATGGTTCTTTTGGCTTGTATACATAGACATATCAGTGTTCTGAGTATCTTTGATCTTGTCGGCCATTGAGTAAATAAGTTTGTGGTACCAGGTCATGTTCGGGCACCTTGCTCGGTTGCCAAAGAAGACGCTGCCACTGCCAGAGTTTGTTGTGGTTGGAGATGGCTGTGGGTGATCGGCAGAGGTGAGGATTGGTGACCCCTACCAACTATCCCCCAACACCTGCCTGAGGTCGGCGGGGGTTGCCGGCCACTGGCTGAGGCTCGGATGGTGGGGCCAATAGTCCTTGCCATTGCAACCCTTTCATTTTTTTTCATTTTACTTTATTTTTAATTTTAAAGCTTATATTTAAATTTAATCTATATTTTTCAAAAATTCTAACTTATTTTTAAGTTTAGAAGTTCATGTGTACTGAATTTTTTAAAATTTTACCACATGTGATACTATAAAAAAAATTTGCGTTTTGACACACAAGTGAGCTAGTGAAAAAAATTGGCACTAAAGCAAGTGTCGCATACAAATTTTGGCACTTATAATGTCTTTTGACCTTGTTAGATAACTTAATACGGGGCTCACAAAATTGTGCACGTATTTCCTGGCCTCGTTTGGCAATTTTGTTAGGAATGCGAGTAACTGAACGCAGATAATAGTAACATTCTTTCAATAACAATTCTGTCAGAAAGGACAAAGATTCACAAGAAGGGATAGTTAGTCAATTCATCACGGAGTTTCAAAACATCATTGAACGGTCCAAATTGACGAACGAGGGAACCACTAACTAGGTTGACCCTTCTACGTTAAAAGCTGCATTGAATAAGGCTTAGGTCCCTTAGTTTTTTTCGGGAACGCCCCATAAAGATGTAGTCTGCGTTCTTTTTTTTTTTTTGGGTCGGAAACGCTACATAAAAACACGCAATTAACCACGACATTAGCGACGAGAATTTCGCAAAAATTCGTAGCTAAATTGATTTGGCGACGAATTTGCGCCGAGAAAAAATTCGTAGCTAATTCGGCGTCGCTAAATTTAGCGACGAAAAATTCGAAGGTCGTCGCCAAAATTGGCGACGAACAAAGCCGTTCGTAGCCAAAATTGGCGATGAACAAAGCCATTCGTCGCCAAATTTTAGCGACGAACGGCTTTGTTCGTCGCCAATTTTGGCTACGAACGGCTTTGTTCGTCGCCAATTTTGGCGACGAACAGCAATGTGCGTCGCCAAATTTTGGCGACGAACAAAGCCATTCGTCGCCAAATTTTAGTGACGAATAATTGGCGACGAACAAAGCCGTTCGTCGCTAATTTGTAATTTTTTTTTTTGGGTCAGAGGAAGTTCTGGGAAATTGTCCAAGAAGAAGATGGCAACGAAGATTGCGAGGAAAATGAAAGCAGAAGCATTTCCAACGATGGCTACAATTCCAAATACATAGACACATGAAAGTTCAGCCAAAAGCCGACAACAAAGACGTAGGACGGCATTCTAGGGCGGTGAAATCACCGGCTCCGCCGTCGACCGGAGACGGAGGGGTTCGGGTCGATCGCCGGAGTGAGCTTCCTTCCCTCTGAGCTGCTCACGGTAACGAGAGCGGCCGGGGATGTCGAGTCGATCGCCGGAGTGAGCTTCTTCCGTCCGAGCTCGCTCCTCGACGATTTTGCTGAAGGTGGACGACGGAGTCTGGTGTCGAGGCGAAGGGAGAGAAAAGGGAGGGAGTGGCAAGTGGAATGATGAGAGAGGGAGTAACGAGAGCGGCCGGGGAAGCTAATTTATAGACGAGCGGCCCGGGAAAAAAAGCGCCATTTTTTGACTCTGCGAAATTGAAAATTAGCGACGACCTCGAAGGTCGTCGCTAAACCAGCAACGACCTTCAAAGGTCGTCGCTAAATCGTCACTGGTTTAGCGACGACCTTCGAAGGTCGTCGCTAAACCGTCACTGGTTTAGCGAGGACCTTCGAAGGTCATCGCTAAACCAGCGACGACCTTCGAATCTCGTCGCTAATTTTCAATTTCGCTGCTAAAAAAAAGGCGCTTTTTTCCCGGGCCGCTCGAAATTGAAAATTAGCGACGACCTTCGAATGTCGTCACTAATTTAGCGACGAAAAGAGATGTTCGTCACTAAAAATAAAATTGAATAATTCGCTAAATTAATTAGATACATCAAAATAAACCCTAGCCGCAGCATAAATAGAGCAAAAAAAAAAAAAAATCTGGGGCAACGCCCCCGAACCCCCATAAATCTGTTCGCACCCCTATAAAGATCGAACCCCCCTATAAAAGATTTGGTTCGTGACCTCCGAGTTGGGCCAGGGGCATTGCCCCCGACCAACTCTCCGCGTCACGAACCAAATCTCATTTTTTTTCTCTACTTTTGGGTGATGAATCAGACCGATTACATAAATTTCAATACATATTTAACAAAATGTGAAGCTTCTTAAAATTAGCAAGAAAATATATATCCTATATAATTCAGAAGAATTCGTTAAATTAGCAACGAAAACAAAATGAATAAGATGAAACACGATGGGAATGGAACCCGCGATCACTGAAGTACTTCATCCACGCGACAACCAACAAGGCAAAAGATATGGTATGATGTGTAATAATAATTACACATAAATAATGAAACAGAATGAATGCTTTCTAATTCAAGAATAAGAATAACAGAAATAAATCTCAATTCCAAGAAATTATATCTTCTTTAAAGCATTCACTGAAGAAGCAGAAACCCTTTTCAAAGAAGCTATCTAGGAATAAAATGAATTCTTTCTAATTCAGGAACAAGGATAATAAAAATAAATAAATTGATCGCTCTTCATTTATGCTTATTAATGTAATCTTTACTTAATTAGTAATATATTCATTTTTAAATTTCAAAAAAATATTCGCTCTATTTTCATTTTCTTTTAAAAATAATTAATGTAGATTAATATAAAATAATATAATCGAAGAAATAACATAAATAAGCTAAGCTAAACGACGTATCATAAGCGTTTCTTATTTATATCATTCACCGTTTGAAGAGAGCAAAGATTCCAAATAATCGATCTTTCTTTTAGTTATTATTGAACATTTCTTTGGTTGATTAACGTGTGATATATTGAACCCTCATTACTAATATTGAACGAAACTAGATCTTATAGAATCACATTTGAATATTTTATGATACATCTGTACCTTGCTAAAAAACTTATCCTTCTAATGTTTTTGAAATCTTTATTAATTGATTTAGAACATGTCTTATTCGCTTATAGTATCTTATCTATCTTTCAAAATTAGAAGAAAGAACCGATCGATTTCATTTTCGTGGATCACACAATTACAATATATATTTTTGGTGATCAAATATTATATATGCAAAGTAAATCATTTTCGAATAGATCCTTACTCTACTCTATTTAGTATCTCATCAAAGACAATTTTTTTTCTAAGTTATATTTTATCAAAAGAATTGATCTCCATTTTTTGTTTGTTCACAACTTTATATATATGTAATAAATATAAAAAAGGGTCCAAATAAACCTTGAAAAAAATATAAATTAAGGATAGCAATTAGCGACGAACAATTGTTTTCGTCGCCATAGAAAAATTACATAAGATTCACGAAGCTTGTAGCAATTGATAAAAGAAAATTAAAAAAAAAAAGAACTAATTAGCGACAAAATTGACATTTCGTCGCTAAATTAATTTAAATAAAAAATAATATTTAGCGACGAACAAAGTCTTTCGTCGCTAATTATATTTTTAAAAAAATTATTTTTGCGACGAAACCACAATTTCGTCGCTAATCAATTCTTTTTATTTTATTTTTCCTCAAATTATCGACGAACAACACTATTCGTCGCTAAATTTGCCAAAAAAACAAATACAAAAGAAACACTAAATTAGCGAACAACACTGTTCGTCGCTAAGTTGAGCAAAAAACAAAATAAAAATTCATAAATAAAATTTAGCGACAAACACTAATTGTCGTCGCTAAACAAACGGTCTTAGTCGTCGCTAAATAGATCAAAAACCAAATAAAAATTAAAATAAAAAAAATTTAGTCACGAATAACATTGTTTGTGGCCAATTTAGCGACGAATAATGATTCTCGTCGCTAAATTATTTCTTTTTTTTTAATTTCTGGTCATTTAGTGACGAAATTGTATATCCGTCACTAAATTAGCGACAGATTCTTCTTCGTCGCTAAGTTCATCTCAATTTAGCGACGAAATTAATTTTTTGTCTCTAATTTAGCTACAAATGTCTTGTTTGTCGTTAATTTCGTTGCTAATTAGCTACGAATTTCTTGTTCGTCGCTAATTTCATCGCGAATTAGCTACAAATATTTTTTCGTCACAAAAATCGTCACAAAATTTGTGAGGAATTTTTTTGTCACTATTTTCGTCGCGAATAGTGACGAACTTCCATGTCGTCGCTATTTTAGTCACAAATTAGTGACGAAAATGATCTCGTGGCTAAATCGCTGTTTTTTTGTAGTGAAATGTAGTCTGCGTTCTTCACGTGGATTTAGTGATAATTTAAAGGAGTCATCACCTTTTTAATTAATCATGGACTTGAGTTCTGGCAGAACTTTCATTCGATCGCAAGGAAACTTCTTGGACGTGTTTTTTTAATAAAAAAAGTCAATGTTGCTCAATTTTATTACCCTGGAGCTTGAAGAACCGGACCGATGGGATCCGATCGATTTTAAGTTTTAGGGTATGGAGGGCAGGTTCTAGGTTCCAAATTAGGAAATCTGTTCTGATGGATAGGTTTCAAGTTTCTGGTAGGTGGAATCTAGAACCAAAGCCTGGAACCTGGAGCAAGGTTTTATATTTTTTGTTGGTATATATCTTCGCGTTATCCTGCGGTATTTCATGGTGTCTAATGATGAGTGTGTAATCCAGAACTA
Organism: Rhodomyrtus psidioides; assembly: GCA_021437785.1. Taxonomy (NCBI): domain Eukaryota; kingdom Viridiplantae; phylum Streptophyta; class Magnoliopsida; order Myrtales; family Myrtaceae; genus Rhodomyrtus; species Rhodomyrtus psidioides. The sequence continues at coordinate 2,984,503 of JAILYB010000062.1, read as the reverse complement.
TTTTATCACCGAAACTTTTTACTTTGTTAACATTTCATAACATGAGTTGTGGTTAGCGAATTTTCGCAGTGGGTAGTGATTATTGAATGTGATTATTCACTGCAATTGTTCTACTAATAATACATATGGAGCCTGGTGGAACCTGAAACCGACCATGTAATTACCTGTGATATGGTATGTACTAGATTCCAAGGTATAAAGGGTAGGTTTCGGGTTCCAAAAAATGAGGAACCTGTATGGACTGGTAGGTTCCAGGTGGAACTTGTACAGAATCTGAAACCGCTCATCTCTAATACCATAGCAAAGAATCCTCAAACACATTCTCATTCCAAGTAATCTCATTCCTTGGAATGGCATTCCGTTTCAGTTTTTTTGATTGCTTGACCTTCTAAGAGAGAGTACTTCGCACATGGCATGATTATTCATGATCGGCAACCAGGAACAGGCGGTTGTGACCGAAGACCAACAACTGTTGGTGGTGATCTGCGACATGGGTGGCGGTGACTGCAATTCACTAACGGTGGCGGCAACTGGGACGAGAACGAGGAAGAATAAATAATTACCTTGCGAACATCTCGTTGAGCGAAACAGTTGCACCAACAGCCATAGAGAAGACCCAGGGAGATCTCCAATCTGCAAGTGCACCAACCACAGGAAATTAAGTTTAACTAATCAAGGAAACACGCACAATAAAAAGAAATTAAGTACATCAATCTCTATGAAGATCAGTATTTTTAAACTTATTTTTAATTTGGAAACCAAGATGGGGAAGATCATCCAACATACTCGCGACAACAAGTCGGACCAACCTGTATCCGTTGACTCATCACTCATTTGCTAAAAAATCCAAGATCTAATAATCATTTTCTATGTCCATAAGAATTTCATATATCTGTACGATTTCATATGAGACAATATCCTTTTTTTCAATGTGTTAGTTGCGTTGCGCATATCACGAAAGCTATATGCACATTAGAATTTGGTGATATCGAAACCAAAAGTGTCATAGCATTCATACGGAGTTCGTTTCAATGTTAAAACTTTTTGAGCGATCACTTAAATGCCACATTTGTAACAAAATGATCATTTTGGTGCCATCATGATTTGTGTGGCCAGAAAAATCCGACATCATGAAATTTTTACGTAATCCATCCGATATTGCCTACCGGTAAAGTAAAGTCAACGATGTTAGTGTTAAAATATGTCTATGTGGGTCACTGCTCCATATTAACGAATTGGGACTAAATTTCTTTTTCTTCTTCTAACCCTAATGTCGTGTTCTTTAACTGGGGAATGGAGGTAAATTTAGGTACTGCAATTTGCAATGGAGAGCAGGAGTTTGGACGAACATTACCATGACAAAAAAACATGTCCTAGCCAAGAATCGGACAAACAAGAGTTGCGAAGGAGAGGGAATAACATCGTTGCCAAAACGAATCGGTTGTTGCAACCGGGTTTCTATGAAGTCGAATCATTGTTGTCGACTGTTTACAATTGCAGCAATGCAGGCCCGATAGTAGACTTAATGGTTCGGTCCAAAAAAAGAGATCAAGGATGAAGTTGGGCATTGAAGATTCAAGTTGAGATAAGTTGATGCAAAACGATACATGAATTAATGGGAGCAAATCTAATCCTGGAGCTCACACGTGAGGGGGAGGTTTTTGAAGTGTACGTGTAAGTTATGTTAGAGAAGTTCCACACCGAAAAATTGATATTATGTGCACAAATTAATATATCCAAGCTGGCCCATAACTCAATGGCTTAAGTTTTTGAGTGAATGTAAGTCCAATTGGATATGTTGAATAGCTTGGATTTGGGATTTCTCTTGGCGATCTCCTTTGCCGAAGGTATCGGACTTATGCTTCACGTTCTCATATAACCAAATCACATTGACCATCGTCCATAAAGACTTGTTGGAGTTCTATCATTCCGGATTGCAAATTCACACCTCTTGGATGCCGAGAGACAAAGACAATCGAAATAAACCTTTTTTTTTTCTCAATTTTGTTTTGATTTTGCTATACACTTTAGGATATTGATGGCAGTTAATAAAATGATTGGTAAAAAAACAAAGAAGAACAATCTGTATGAATAGATGAAGAGGAAGACGAAAAAGATGAAGGAGAACAGAAGGTAAATTGGCGTGTTAATTAGACCATTTGCCATTCCATCCCATCCTAGTCCACGTTGGATGACAATTTATGTTAATAAAGTCACCTAGGACTTAAAAATTTGATTAAAAAAAGTCAAGTAGGGCGAATCGCCTGAATTTGTCATTGGAGGCATGTAAGTGATCGTTTTTCCACAAATGTGATACTTAAGTGAGCGTTGTACGAAAGTTATGACAGTTCTAGTATCCTTTCTCCTTTAGAAGTTGTAGCTTACGTCAATTCCATCGATCAGCAACGGAGGAAACCATAAACCTTACTTTTTGTGCTGTTACGAGCCAAATGAAGTGGTAATTCGCTCTTACTAGATCAAAAAAAGAAAAGAAAAATAATTTTGCTTCTTAGAAACACGACACAATCGTTCGTCACATTTTAACTACGCAAATAAAAGGAGGAAAGCAACTTTATTCCACTACAACAACCCGTCAATGGAAGCAACAAAGTCAACCCTCTTCACTTTGAATGAATTGAAAACAAAACGAAGAAGAACAAGAACAAGTCTCGACCCCAAGGGAGAGGGAGAAACGAATGAGTTTGGCTTAAGAAGATCAGCTTCGGGCGGAGCTCCGGAGGAAAGAGCCGGACTTGACGATCTCTCGGAGGGGCTTGTTGGTGAACCGGATCAGGTTGTAAACCAACGCCCCGAAAATCGCCCCGGTTGTTGGTGCCACAATGTAGATCCACAGCTTGTCGTAATGGTAAGACGCGATCGCCGAACCCAAGCTTCTTGCTGGATTCATCGATGCTCCCGTTATTGGCCTATCCACCACCCAAAAAAACAAGTAACCATAAATTATCCCCTTAAAAAGCATCAATTTTAAATCGGATATTAATTCTGATCCAATTTTTTTTTTATCTTACAAAAAAAAAACCATAAAGTTCAGACTGTGTCCAAATTTTGGCCCAAACTTTTTTTCTTTATTAAAAAAAAGTACAAACTTTAAGTAGGATCCCAATTATGGCCCAAGCTTTTTGTTGCCGGACCCGATTTGTCGGAGCGCAAGTTTCCTAGGTTTTTATTTCATGAGGATAGAAATTCGCTCCAATACATTATATAAAATTATGTCGATAATCCAGGCAATTTTCTCTTTGAATTGACGGCCAAAGTACATATATAAAGTGTCAATTATGAAAAGGTTGACGATGGTCTTTTCATTAATGGTGCACATTACGATATGTGTATGATGATTCTGAATAAAAGTGTCAGAATAAGTCAATACCCTGCAATCAGCACGGCGATTGAGATGTAACCACCAATAGCCAGACCCGCGAGCTCGCCTATCTGCACCAAAATCACAAACATTAATTATTTTCACTAATTGCTGATATTTGACATGAAAAACAACGATAATTGAAGTTCGTATGTTTGAACACTTCTGTAATTAGGAAACATAAACGCGGAGGGTCATCTATAAACTATGACGACGATTATAAGCAAGTAAATCAAAGAAAGAAAGTTAGAACTCACCGCTCTATTGTCGGTGGCGACGCCAGAGACGACGAACATGAGGTAAAAACTGATGATGAACTCAACGACGAACGCTTGCCCGTCCGATCCGGACGGTCGAGTCCCTAAGAAATGGTTGAGCTCGCCGGTGTACAGCAGCCTCAGTGTGGCGCCCGCCGACGTGGCTCCCACAATTTGTGCTAAAACATATGCAGGCGCCTGCACGCCAAGAACAAAATGCAAGCGAGTCAAGATTTCGATGAGAGAACACGAGATTGCAAACTACTTGACCTATGAGAGCTCTGGGGAAATCTATGATCGTAAATGATTGGATCCATCAAGCTCATTCAGAAGTCGAAAACAGTAATTAGCTAATGACCTCTAAAGCTGGTGGCTGCAAAGAATCATGTGGTCAAAGCAAAGCTTTCTAGGATTAGGGCATATTTTGAATGGGAAGATAGACAAAAGATAGTTTAGGAGTTAGGACTTTGGAAGAATATAATTGGACCTGTTTCCAGGGAAACCTCTTGCCGATGGTGAAGGCAATGGTGACGGCCGGATTGAAATGGGCGCCGGAAATGTGTCCGACCGAGTACACCAACACCATCACTGCCAAACCCCACGCCATTGCTATCCCCGGTAGCGTCACCACCTTGTCGTGGTTCAAGTTCACTGCCATCGACCCGCAACCAGCGAATACCAAGAAGTACGTCCCAATGAACTCCGCGATCAACTGCAATTTTTTTGAGAAATTTCTTAATTAAACTCATTTGTACCGAGACCCGCGACATGTTTCGCAAGTTGTCATAGGATGGGCACATCAAAGTTCGACGAGCGTCCAAGTGAACAATAAAAGAACAGCAAATAGACAAAGGAAAAACAACAAGGAAGGGATTGGGGGGAAAAAGAGTAGATGGAGATGAGAACACAAGTAACCTTTTGAATGAAGGGAAGAGAGAAGAAAGGGCTTTTGATCTCTTCCTTGGTGTTGGAACTGTCTTTCATTTCCAAGACAACTCCATGGTTTCCATTGCTCCCACTAATCTGGTCTGCCATTTTCTGCTAATATTTCGGAGAAAACACTCAAGATAAGGAGCAAGTATCAGCTTTTCACGATTGACAAGAAGGGGACAGAGATGGTTAAATAGTGTGTATGAGACTCTCAATTTTTATGGATAAGGGTGCTTTTTTATACCTAAAGAGGATAAAACGTTGAAAAATAAGCAGGCATGTTGGATTCATTTCATTGAGGGAAAGTTCCTTAGTGGGATGCCTGCTTGGCATTGCGGTTTTTGAGATTGTACCTTAAATAGCTCGTGGTTTTGATGGTATGGAAGTTATATGTTTGCTTTTACTAGCAAATAATGAGATTGCTTTGTTTTGGGATTGGACTCAATAGGGTAAATAAAATCCATTTGAAAAAGGGATTATGCTTGTGTGACAGCCTTTATTTACTGTGAGATTGACAGCATGTTGCGAGTAGAGGTGGCAAAATGGATCTAGCACCCTTATTTGACCCATATCTAATGATTATGTGTCATAAATGAGTTGCTTAAGTTTTAAAAAGCAAAATGGATCCTGGCCAAATGACTGTAGCAACTCTTCCCCTCCTTACTCAGTCGTCATCTTGATATGGTTCTACTCTTTTGACCTAATCGTGGGAAGCAAGCGAAAGCGAGAATGTCAACTTGAATAATGCAAACATTGAAAAAGTATATAGATAAATAGACATTCCACATAGTTAATTATGCCAGCTTGATAGGCTACCGCACACCATCTGAGGTGCTGAGAGAAAGATCTCTTTTTTAGAACTTTCAAAACTTCATTGCCACCGTGTACGTTATAAGAGCGAAAGGCCCGGGGCATAGCCGGATGAACCAATGCGAATGAGCCTTGTGCGTACGCTGGCCACGGGAAGACGTTCTCCTGTAATTCCAAAGGGTCGTGCCACAATTCTTCTGTCGGTTCTTCCACACTTCCATTCCTTGTAGAGGAAGGTTAACTGCTTGCTGGCTAGGAGTTGTGTGAGCGGTAACGTCCATATATGGTGCGTGAGAAAGAAATGGCCTTTTTGTACCTCAATCTGGTATACGAGATCAAGTTCCGGTGAGATATCCTTGACCAGAAAGGGAGGGTGTCCACTATCTCTTTGGAGGCCTCCCCTTCTTTACCTACTCCCCAGGTCTCGCCCCTCAAGAGCACATGTAAAAGATAAAGGGCAACACAAGATGTCTAATTAGGGAAATTAAGATGTATTGTTCATGAATATATCCACTTTTTAATTCGATAATAAGTACATCGAGCTCTTATGCAATTCTCACATCATATAACAGACAGTGGAGTCATTGGCTATTAACTTGTCCCCTTTTTTTCCCTCTCTTCCTCCATTATTCTCCCCTGATCAGGGGCAGTGTCGCCCTATCAACAACAATTTATTTTTAAACATTTTTGTGGAAGATAAAAATATTTTTAATTCATTTAATTTTGTAAGTTATACATGCTATTTTTTTAGGAAAATACTTTTCCAATCATTCATTTTAATCGAAATAAATACACCATAACATTTACTATCACTCTCTTTACATTTCACTTCCACAAATATGTGGAGGAAACCTCTCTTACAATGATTCAAAACAATATAATTTCTCTTTTTGTTTGTATATCTATATAAAATATATGTTTATTTAACTTTTTATTATTAGAGAGAGGATGATGGGTTATTCACGTTGGTGAGAGGCCATTGAAAGCTACACAGTGATAATTCGAAAGATTCCTTAGAAAAAATTCGGAAGATGGGAAAGCATCAAACTCAACTCCTTTCCACTATGAAAGTACCCGTCTGGCTAAAAAAAAAAGGACACACAAGTACAAACGATCAATATCAAAAGAGAAGGAAAGACAACAAAGAGAAAAAATACTTTGAAGTGAGAGAGAGAGAGAGAGAGAGAGAGAGAGGATTGGGACTTCTGGCGGAGCTTCAAGGAGAGAGCCTGACCGGGTTCTTGGAGGGACCTGTCGGCGAACTGGATGAGGTTGTAGACCTCAATAGTTTGGAGTTAACATTCGGATTACTAGGAAAATATTTTCCCAAATACTAATCACAATATGTTCACATTTCAACTCTAGTGTTCTGACCTGAAAAAAAAAAAAAAAGCTCCAGAGAGAAGAGAATAACCCATCAATTGAAGTAAGAAGATCAACCCTTTTCACTCTGAATGCACACATCATGAGCAAATCCAAAGGAGAAAGAGACAGAAAACAACAAAGAAGAAGAACAAGTGTGACCCTAGAGAGAGAGAGAGAGAGAGAGAGAGAGAGACGAACGAGTTTGACTCAAGAGTAGTTCTGGGCGGAGCTCCAGAGGAGAGACTCGGACTTGGTGAGCTCTTGGATGGGCTTGCCAGTGGGCCGGATTAGATTGTAGACCCACACCCCGAAAATTGCCCCGACCGCTGGTACCACAATGTAGATCCACAACTTGTTGTGATGGAGAAACACTATCACCGGATCCAAGCTCATTGCCGGTTCATTGATGCTCTCATTATTGGCCTATTGACCACCCAAAAAAAAAAAAAACAAATTATCATCACAAAATCTTTAATTTTCGCCCAAATTAACATTTTGTTTCTCAGCAGAAGGAAAGTTTGTCACTGAACCCTATTTCTAGGAGCGAAACTTTGCAAGGGTTTTCATGGGATAGAAATTCGATCCAACAGGAGAATGATATGGATAATACGTATAACTTTCTCTTTCTCTTTTAATTGACGGCCAAAGTACATGTAAGAGGATGCAAAGTGCAATTTAAGAAAAGGTTGAGTATGGTCTTTTTCATTGTTGGTGTAGATTATGACATTTGCTTTAAAATTTGGAACAGCAACATCTTATAAGATAATAAAACTTATGTCCTATGATGTTCTTTGTTTAAGAGAAGTAGTCAATCATGGATAATTCATTTTATTTAAAAGATGTAGCCAGTCAACATTTCTTTTCAGCCTGAGATAAGGGCGAGATGAAGATATAAGGAATAGAAAATAGCTTCAAGACCTTGCAAACATCACGTTCAGCAAGACGGCTGCCCCAACGGCGAGACCAGCGAGCTCTCCTGTCTGCACCAACGATAAACATTAATTAAATTAACTTTTCAAGGAAAGGGACATAAACAAAATAATAATATCGAAGTTTAAAATCCTTGTTTGGCCCGATGTCCCATCAGCTGGCATGTGATGAGCTCATGGATCCTTTTTTTTTTTTTTTCGCATTCAATTCGCACGATGCTCCATGTCCCTATCGTGACAATTTTCGACCCAAACCAACGCGTTTGCGCAATTATTTACCAAATCCCGAAGGTAATATGAATTTAACATAATAAATTTGAGAGAAGAATGTAAGAGGTATTAAAAGTTTTGTTGGATCACTTAGGCTGCGTATGGATGGTAGCCAAGAAAAGTGTTTCTGTTCCAAAAGTGTTCCAGGAACACTTTTGTGCCAAGGAACACTTTTCAAGAAACAAAAAAAAATTTGCTTCTGGATTTTGAAACACTTTTTGGAACACTTTTTGAATCACCATCCATCGCCGTCGACGCGGCCACCACTCGTTGGCCGCCGCCCGCCACCGCCTCCGGTCACCGGCCTCCCGACGCCACCGCAGCAGCCGCCGCAGGTCGCCGATCGCCGTTGGCGGCAAAAAAAGTGTTTTTTTTTTTACTTACCAAACGCGTTTTTGTTTTCAAAAATCGTAGCCGGAAACAGAAATACAAAAAAGTATTTTTGTTTAAAATATGCTTCTAGGAATAGAAAAGCTACCATACGCAAACTTAACTACCTGCGGAGGAGAGAAGGATAAGTAGGAGGAGTCAATCTTCTTTGAAGATCGACAAAGTTGATATGCCATTTAGAAGCAGTTTTCTATAGAGGGAAAGCCCGTTACAAGTAAGTGGAGAAGAAAGATCTCGAGATATTTCACCCAAAAATTTATGTGACATTAATAATCAAATTTTTAATATAATTTTAACAAAAATAAGTCCACGTGGCATTTAAAAGAAAAAAAATTATGGCAAGATTAATAGAAGTACATCGTATTTCAATGATACGATTTGATGCCAACATAAAATCCAAATTGCGACACTTGATAACGAACGACCACCTTTGATTAGAATTTCGAAGAGAGTTTGCATAAAATTCTTCTTTTGGTGCGCCCAATTATCAGCAAGTTATTCAAGGAAAGAAGTGACAACTCACAGCTCTGTTGTGTCGATGGCAACGCCGGAGATGATGAACATGAGGTAAAAAGGGATGAAGAACTCGAAGATGAAAGCCTGCACATCCGAACCGGCCGGTTGAGTCCCTACGAAGGGGTCGAGCTTGCCGTTGAATAGCAACCCCAGCATCCCATTCGCCAATGTAGATCCAGAGGTGATTGATCAAGAAGGTCGTTCAAACCAAGTCGATGTAGGTGTTGAAGTTATTATCGCATATCGCCTAATAATGGGTCTTATATGCTCTTTCTATTCATGTGATCTCCCTCCACCTATTAGCTTAAATTTTTGAATTTGACTTTCTAACATGGTTATCCCTGCGTTCACCATCCGTTAGTCAAATTTCACGTCTCCTTCTGCCTATTAGCTTAAGTTTTTGGGTAGGACTTTCTAACATGGTATCAAAGTTAGTGTTATCCCTTTCCGTGAATGTGTGTATGTCCACCCTCCATTAATCAATTTCCACGTGCAGCTCGTAATCCGACTTGCACGTGAAAAATGGGTGTTGAAGTTGTCGTTGTTATCCAACATCGCCTTCCACGAATGTGCGTGTGTCCACCCTCCATTAGTCAATTTCCACGTGCCACTCGTAATCCGACTTACACGTGAAAGGGGATATTAAAGTTGTTGTTCCACATCGCTTGTGAATGAGTCTTGAATTCAGCAGGGCAGATGCAAACACCCTCAACATGCTCAAACAGGTCTCGATAAACAAGTGCAGCCATAGCCGATGGATGCCAAAGAGCGTAAATAGAGCCATCGAGTTCGACATCAATCCGATCACTCAAATCACCCATATCGACCAAAGTCAAATCGCAAAGTCGGCGTGATGAAAACAACATGGAGCGGCCGGCGCGATGTATAAGATGAGCGGAAAAAAAAAATCGAAGATTAGTAAGAAGCAAACCCTAACTCTGATATCCAAAAGCTTAAATTTTTGGGTTGGACTTTCTAATAGTAGGAACTTCGAAACTCCACTTACACGCCAAGAACAAAATGCAACCGAGAGGAAGATTCCGCTTAGCGAAAGATTTTGTGATAAAAGCAAAGCTTTCTAGATAGGCGTGTTAGAGTTTTCCTAAGTGTGGGCTTATATTAATTGAGATTATAATTACCATTATACGGTATTAATTTACCGTTAACGGGGTTGGTCTAATAAAGTGAGATATAAGGATTCTTAATTAGCCTAATATGGGCCTGGCTAGTGTGGGCCGAGTTCGGCCCGGCCTGTGATGAGAGGGCCCGGCCAAATGACTCTATAAATAGGCTAAGGCAACTCCCCTCTAACCCTAACTCTCCATAATTCCACACACTCAACTTCCTTGAGAAGTTGCTTCACTAAGGAGGTTGTTTCCTCATATAAAGTCTAGTGAGGGTGGTGGTCTCATCGACGCCAGGATTCCGGAGGATGATAGAGGTGATGCGCCTAAGCCGAGGAATCGCCGGAGTTCCGCCTAAAGACCGGCGAATCCAAAACAGGTACACAAGCTCGTCTCTTTCGCTGTACGGCATCCGATTCTCTGCTATGGTGATCCGAGGAGTGCCGTGGTAAAGTTTCTCACGGACAACATGTGGTATCAGAGCCGCCATAGCGAAGATCGGGACCGTACTGTGTTTGCCTATTTTCGGAAAATTTTACGGATGAAAATTGTTTTCGATCATATATTTGGAACGGGCTCGTCGAGACGAGCATTTTGATGGGTGGATCGCCGCCATAGGAGGCCGGACGGCCTTACACGCGCGCCACGCGCCACCGACGTCCGCTGCGGCGCGATTCACGCGCGCCCACGCGCGTTGCACGCGCTAGCGCAGCCGCGGCCTATCACGCGGCGACACGTGGCGACTCCAGGACGGCTGCCGACAGCTGACGTCAGCGGGCCAGTGCATTCGGGTTCGGGTCAACCCGACCCGGATTGACCGGGTCGACCCGTTGACTGACCCGGTTTGACCGGGTCAACCCGACCCGACCCTGACCCGTCTTCGACCCGACTCCGACCCGAGTTGACCGTTGACCGGTCGGACCGATCAACGGTTGGACCGGATGAACAGTCGGACCGGTCGCCGGCCGGCCCGGTCGGACCGGTCATTGGACCGGTGGGCACGCCCCGCACGTGAGGAGCACGTGTGGCGCGTGAGCCCCACGCGCCGAGGCTTTGGCCGGCGCGTGAGGGCGCGTGGGACGTCCTTTAGGGGCGATCTTGGTACCGGCGTGCTCGTATGGAAATTCTCTACACTGTGGTATATTTATTTGACATGTTTGAAGCTTTTAAAAATAGAAAAATGCATAAAGACCCTTATGTACGTATGTTTTTAGGGGTATACTGGGCATTTTTCATATATTTCCATATGGTTTCGGAAATATCAAGGCAAGCTTACATGTATATGACCACATACAGAATGTGTAGAGTTTTAGCATGTATAAAGTTCCACATGCATCAATGTATACAGCAATGTTATTGGCATCGCCTATGATTTCAGAATAAAGTGCCCCATAGTGAAATTTGAAATCATTTGAATATGATAAATGTGAGGCATAAAGCTTATATCCCTGGTATGAGAGAGTTTCAAGGATTCAATCAGGTAGTGACCGCCAAAGTGGCACACTTGGTTGGGTTTGAGAAATATCAGTCTCGTATTGTGGAAGGATGTCTCTTGTTTTGATGCATGGTCATACTCCCAAAGGAGGTGATTGTGTATTGGTTCATGGAGGGATACATATATAGCATATGGCTGGGGATTGACCGATCCTAGTGAATTGTACACCCAAAGGTGGTGATTCGCGAAGATTGGAACAGATTCTCATGGCCGCTATCATGTGGGGTGTTTGCAACTGCATGTCACATCTTCTGCCCAAAGGTGACTTTGTGATGATGTATGCAGCTCTCTGGATGTGTACTCAAACAGTTTTTAAAGTTACACAATATTGGTTCATGAGGTATCACATGTGCAGCATAAAGTTTGAGAAGTAACTAATCCTAGTGGTTCATCCACCCAAAAGTGGTGATTCATAAAGATTGGATTTATTCTCTTTATAGGCTGTCACATATAAAGTGCACATTATGTATTCTGCCCAAAGGTGATTACATGATGGTGCATCTGATCCTCAAGATGTGTACTTTTAAGGATCAAGTTACACAGTACTCACATGGTGCCATTATTATACATTGCTTTTTAAAGTAGTCACCTTCCCAGTAAACGGTAACTCCATTAAGATTGAGGTTCATACTGGTTCAGACTTTGTGAAATAGCTGGAGGATATTAAGTTTTGTGATATGGCTGGCAGAAGTTTATATTGCTCTTTATGAGGATAAGTTGACAGATTTTGCTGTTAACATATGGAACTCGAGAAGGGACATTTTATTGCCTGGATTAAAGAGCAATTGGATTTGCTTGTGATTTCTGAAGTAATCCATTCAGTACTGCTGTGAGAGTAGATGGCCTGCTGACTGCACTGTTGTATGGATGATGGAAGCCCAAGTAGCCTGGGTCTGTGTCTCGTTCACTGCTGATATTATGATACATCAGCGAGAACTCTTCAATATAAGGTTTGATGGTTTTTATAAAGTTAGAGATTACGTCATAAGGATGGTGGACACATTGAGCAAAAGGTTTAAAGATCGTACTCATAAAGGAACTCTTGAAACCACTGGTCATTCAGACAGTTTGGGTCCAAAAATGGCATCTTTTGATAAAGATTGTGACTACGACTTCTTTTATAAAGAAATGTCACATAAAGTGGGACTGCTATTGTAATAAGGCTTGGTCATCTAAGTGTGGGCATGTAGGTGATGATTCTTTGGTTTTGATTCACGAATCTAATCTAGCAGAAGTCTCATCCAGTTTATGGAGACTTTATAAAGGTGTAACTAATTATATTGTGTTCACAGTACAAGGATTCATGAATCACAAGAAACCAAATCAAGATGAATCAAAAGCTCACATCAGGAAACAACAATAAAGTTGACATTAAATTCGTGGGAGATGTGTCATTTTAATTCCATTCTCTGGTTTTGATCTGACATTAAGGTATGCATTTTTTGTATCTACCTTTAGACGGAACTTGATTTCCGTATCATATTTGGACGTGAGCAGCTACTCTTTTGAACTGAAGGAACAACGGAATTTCTGTGTTCTCAAGTCGAATAAGGATGAGTGCTGCAATGTGTCAAATGAATTAGATTATGCTTAACTCCCGATGATATCTACATCACTTATACAGTGAAAAGGTTGTTTTCCAAGAAATTTCCAGTTAAAGAACAGTTTTACGCATTGTGGCATAAAGATCTGGCCACTTATCTAGGGAAAGAGTGGGAGGCTGATAAAGCTTAACATCCTAACTACTCTTAAATGTGACCTGGAGAATTGCGTAAACTGATGTGGAAATAAGATGACCAATATGGAGAGTATTATGGTGTACATGACCATGTTGGAAAGCTTTAAGGGTCATTTACCATATACCTAAAAGGATTCTGGGATAGTAGTTAAGTCTACTATGCCTGAAAGTTGTAATGAGGAGTATGATTAATGGAATGAACCTACAAGATTCTGTGTATGGATAGCCTTTGAGTTGCCTTCATACTTTGATTGGTGTTTCCACTAAGGTTATTCTATTGACCCTTTTGAGTTATGGATTAGACGTAAATCTAGATAAACCATCTAAAGATTTGAAGTTATCCTGCAGAGGTGAAGATGTATTGTCCAGCATTAGGTAAGTCCAGATCATTTGAAGGGATATTTGGTTAATGATCCCAACAGAAGTACGAGAATTATGGAATAACAGACAATGAAGTTTCTGAATTTTAATGAGGCCAAAAGATGCTTAGGCTATTAAGGTTAAAGGTACGATACATGTGTTGTGTCGTTTTCTCTGCCTATATAGACGATCGTGAAGCCTACCACATCACAGTCTAAGCCTATTGGGGTTTAGGACAGTGTTATTAACACAGATTCTGATGAAGCTCTTCAAGCCCCATAGGTGTATGATGAGGTTAACGAGGCTCCATTTGGAAGATCCCTAAGGTAGAGACGACCAATTATACTGCCAGACTTATAGTCTATTTGGAGAGCATCATTATAATATAGGCCATATGGTTGATCCAGAAACTTATACAGATGCTGTTTCTTGTAATCAGTGAGATCTGGAGTTGGATGTGATAAAAGACGAGACATGGTCTATGAAACATAATGGTTTTTGAGAGCATAATGGATAGTTGAGGGTTATAAGTTCATCAGTTACAAGTGGATGAATAAGACAAAAGGTCTTTAAAAGAAAAGTCAGAGAAGTTTAAAGCTAGACTGGTTGCCAAGATTACACTCTGAGAGGAGGTGAAGACTATAAAGTAACTCTTTCCTCTAGTCTCTCATAAAGGTTCTTTCAGAGTGATCATGACATTTGTAACTCATCTTGTTTTAGAGTTACGCCAGCTGGATATTGATATCTATCTTCTCAAAGAGAGACCTTGATGAGGAAAGTCTATATGATATGACCCGAAGGTTTTATAGCTGGTGATTCAGATAAACTTATCAGTAGACTAAAATAGTTTACTTAAGGCCTCATGCAACAGCTCTCAGATAATGACATCAGGAGTTTCATATATGTTGTCACTTTATTCAGTGATGTTGAAAGTGAAGTGAATTAGTGTATATACAACAAGATATTTTATCATCTTTTGAACAATATGTTACAAGTGGTGATGTTGAATTACTACATGAAGCAAAGCACATATTGCCATAAAGGACTTTGATAAGGTGTCTTTTGTCGTGGGCATTGAGATCTGTTGGGATCGTTCTTATTGCATATTGGGCCTGTCTCATAGGACATGTGTTGATCATATTGTGAAAGATTCAGTATACAGCACTGTAAGTCAGGAATTGATCCTGACATTAAGAGTAATAAACTGAATCTATTGTCATGTCCTTATACGGATGTGGAGAGAACCCAAATGTTGTTTTGAGAACATGAGGCAGATGTCTGTAAAATCCAGAAAACGATCACTGGATTGCTGTCAAGAAAGTTTTAAGGTACATAAAGAGGACAAAAGACTACATATTGATTCACATACAGATTGATTACTTGCAGCTAGTGAGGCATTCGGATTAAGACCTTACTAACTATTTGGATGACGAGAAGTTGACAACATAATGCATCTTTGAATTAGCAGGCAGTGCGGCATAATAGAGAAAAACACAGATCTGTATTGTCCTCTAGCATTCAAGCGGAGTTTATAGCAAGCTTTTGGGCTGCTACTCAGGTTATTTAGCTCCAGAACCTCACTAGGGAGTTGATCGTATTTATTTTTATATGGACCCATACAGTTATAGTATGATGATGGCTCTGCATTGTTGATTATATACAACAACAGAGGTTTTAAAGGGTCCAAACATCTGGCGGTCAAGTGTTTGACCATAAAGAACCAGATCGAAATGGTGACATTAAAGTGGAGCATAGTTTCACAGATGATATGGTTGAAGTTCCACTGACTAAAGTTGTTTGCCCTTTTGTGTTTGAAATGACGCCATTAAGATGGGCCTAGCAGCATCTTTGGATGCGGTTGTTCAGTGGGAGCTGTTGTCAATTTTTGCTCCAATAAAGTTTGCATCTGTGATTGTTACATTTGTAACATCTTGATATAGATCAACTCTATTGCATGCAATAAAGTTTTTTGAGTTGAGTTGATCAATTGAAAATCTCAAGGTATGTGTAAACCTTGAATATAAGGCTGGGGGCATTGAGTTACTGGCCTTGAAGATATGTCTTGTTACACATAAAGTACAGTTGACTATAAAGATAAGACATATGTAGGTTCATTGGAGCCATATATGGATTCTCTGGTGCACATCAAGTTTCGTGTCACTTAAGGAGAGAGAATGTTGCCTGACAAAAGGTGATAACACATAAAGTTTCTGTCTAAATATCTATTCTATGAGGTGTTATCCAACTGCCACACTACCATATTGAATCCATATCAGTAGAGTTAAGGACATTCGTGACCATGGATGGCTCTGCATACCTTTTATGCAGTTACTACCATGATTCGGTGTTTAAGATTCTATGGGATCGGATTGGCTATTAAGAATAATCTCTAGACCAAGATAGAGATGCGCATATACAGTACAGTTTCAATTAATATTCGCCCAAGTGGGAGAATGTTAGAGTTTTCCTAAGTGTGGACTTATATTAATTGAGATTATAATTACCATTATACGGTATTAATTTACCGTTAACGGGGTTGGTCTAATAAAGTGAGATATAAGGATTCTTAATTAGCCTAATATGGGCCTGGCTAGTGTGGGCCGAGTTCGGCCCGGCCTGTGATGAGAGGGCCCGGCCAAATGACTCTATAAATAGGCTAAGGCAACTCCCCTCTAACCCTAACTCTCCATAATTCCACACACTCAACTTCCTTGAGAAGTTGCTTCACTAAGGAGGTTGTTTCCTCATATAAAGTCTAGTGAAGGTGAGGGTGGTGGTCTCATCGACGCCAGGATTCCGGAGGGTGATAGAGGTGATGCGCCTAAGCCGAGGAATCGCCGGAGTTCCGCCTAAAGACCGGCGAATCCAAAACAGGTACACAAGCTCGTCTCTTTCGCTGTACGGCATCCGATTCTCTGCTATGGTGATCCGGGGAGTGCCGTGGTAAAGTTTCTCACGGACAACAAGGCGTTCATGCTTGGACCCGGATAACGACATATTTTAAATGGGAAGACAGGCAGAAGTAGTTTAGGAGTTAGGGCTTCGGAAGAGATAAGGTTGCACCTGTCTCCATGGAAACCTGTTGCAGGTGGCGAAAGCCATGGCGACGGCCGGGTTGAAATGGGCGCGGGAGATGTGTCCTATCGAGTACACCAGCACCATCGTTATCGACATCCCCGGGAGCGTCACCACCTTGTCGTAGTCTAAGTTCACGGCCAACGACCTGCAACCCGCGAATATCAAGAAGTAGGTCCCGAAGACCTCAGCAGTGATCAACTGCAACCATTTTGGAGAAATTCGCCATTCGTTTCGCATGTTGTTACAATTATGTGCACGTCCAAAGATGGATGAACATCTAAGGGAATATACAAGAGATGAGAACACAGGTAACCTTTTGAATGAAGGGAAAACATTTGATCACTTCCCTGGTCTTGGAGGTGTGAGCCATTTCCGAGATGGCTCCAAGGTTTCCATTGCTCCCACTGATCTGATTTGTCATTTTTGCTCTAATATTGCACAGAAAATACTCAAAGATAAGGAGCAAATAACAGCTTTGCGATATGGACAAGAAAGGGAAAGAAATCACTGATATGGGTTTGCTCCGTTTGGCACTTGGAAAGAAGCAGGCCGAATTTATACTTGTACCCGATAAAGAGAAGAGAGAGAGAGAGAGATGTGGATAAAGAATGTGTATGACAATTTGAACTTCTGATGGGTAATAGTGGTTTTTTTTTTTTTTTTTACCCAAAGAAGATAAAACGTTGAAAAAGATTGCCTGTGAACCGTCCAGACACTGAAGGCCGCTTCAACCACCTCAGCTTCATGAAGGCATCCTTAAAATGAACAGCCCAGTCGGGTTTTATAATTTGGGAGGGAAATGTCCTAGCTGACAAACATTTTGTCCCGAAATTTGTTAAAGATTGTCACTTGTGTCAATTTCAAATGGACCACAATGTCATGTTCGATTAGGTTAGGTTATCTCAATAAGTTCATATCGTGTTCCATGTGTTTTATTTTTTTTTGTCGTGTCCGAAATTGCAATCCTCAATATGAAAAACTTGCACTGATCGTACTTTCAACACCACGTCTAGTTTGATTAACCATTTCTATTTAGTATAAAAATTCAAACCAAGAGAGGTAAGTAAATTTCCTTCTCGAAGAGGAGGCTGACTTCTAGTGTGAAAAATAATATCATATTGATCACATTGAAACCCGTGCATGGGCGCTTTCATCAAATTTGATCTATAAAAGTTTGAACTTAAAATTCTCCTTCACATTTGCATTTTTACATAGAGAGATTTACGAAAAGATTGACCTCGCAACAAAGGATGAAAAAAATATATTTTCAACATCATCAACATCAACAACACATTTATCCCAACCTAGTTGGGGTCGGCGGTCGATGAACCCAAAAATGAATAGAATAAAATAAAAAAAAGACCGATTGAGATGACAAAATATACCTTAAAGTTCAAAAATTTCTCCCGTGAAACTTCCTGGCCTTTAGGGAAAAAGGAAAAGGAGTAAAAGAATAATGTGATCGAATCCGACACTCAAGAGCAATCTCCACTCTTCAGACTTTGCAATAAATCCAAGTATCCAATGTACTCAGGTTTGATGTACCTGCAACAACCATGAAAAGTATCAGCTCACCGGCTCTCAGACTCATTATGAACGCAAACACGATCCGCTTTTAACAAACTAGTTCATGGTTATAGTCCCCTGTCTTCACGATAGAAACGCTAACCATGCAATATGACTACACACCTGATTGATGACAAAGTTTCTTCACCAAATGACATTAGGAGGTGAGTTTTGCTGATGGAATTCACCGTTGAACAACGTGGTTAAATTCGGAAGAGACACAAACTTTAAACATGTAGCTTCCTCTGATAATGACTGCCACAGAAAATGTTGTTTGAAAGTACTATGGACTAAATCACTCAAATAGCAAAGAAAGGCGAAGATGTTTCTTCCAGGAATCGGCCTTTGGAGCTTATATTGATTCAACACAATGAATAAAGGGTCTCAACAAGAAAACCAAATGCACCAAATAACCTAGACAGTGACCAAACAAAAGGGGCCTGTCAGTAATCTTTCCTATCGATTCATGCTCTCTCAATGTTTTCCAGATATGGAAGAACAGACCAGTGTGCTTCTTTTTATCCAGAAGGTATGTATTATCTCCCCTTAAATACAGATGATTTCAGCGTTGGAAAAAGCAAAACCACTGAGCAAAGGACTAGAATTCCGAAGAACCAGATGAAAGGAGAGACGTAATGAAGAGAATAAAAAGAGAAGCCCTTACCCATGTCGAAATAGAAAATCAGTGATGACTAGTGCGCAGTTAGGCTTGAAAAACTTGGTCCTCCTAATGACATTTGCAACTCGGGCCACAGGAATTAACTTGAAGCTCTCTACTTCTCCATCTAGTATAGGATTGTAAAGAAAACCACAGCATCAGCAACATGAGTTGCTGTCATCACTCAACTCCTGTCTGGTGGCTAGGTAAAAGAAATGAAATTTACAAACTCTCGAGGGAACCCAGAGTTACAGATCTTACCTTGATTATTTGGTGTAAAACCTTCAGGAAGTTTAAGATCATAACAGAACAAGACATCTCTCTTGTAGCTATACCCATTTATGTCCATGTAGGAAACAGCACCAACTGGTATTGCTCTACAATGACGTCTCAGAAAGCTGTTAAAGCCAATTTATGCACCTCCGCATATGGTACATACGAAAGTATGGGCGATGCACAGTTCACAAATATGTTACACTCCCCCAACCGAAAAATACATGGGAGAGAGATTTTCAATGCACAAGAAGCTAGTTTTATTCTCATCTACAAGTTTAAGTAAAAAAAAGGAAATATTGCCAACATTAAGAGCAATGCTGTGAGCCTCATCGGTTACCTCCATTGTCATCGAAAGCTTTATGTTGCGCAACATTAACAGCAATACTATGAGCCTGATTACTTACCCACAGGAAATGATTCTTGGGATGCCCGCTTCTTCTTCACATTCCTTTATAATGTTCTCCCCACAAGCAATATCATGAGGCTGCAGTCAACAAGAAATTCGAATAAACTTGCACTTGAGTGTGCAAACTTGCATTCAGTCATTCTAGTTGATGATTACAGCTATGGGAATTGCATGCAGTCAGTTTAATGAAAAGATGAATAGAAGGACACAACAAAGAAAGCCGAGCCGCTAATATAGTGGTCTGTGCTTTGAATCATTTTATCCACTTTGTTGACCTACACAATCTGATAACAGCACAAGAAACAGACAAAACCTGCCATTCATTTTCCACTGACACTCCTAAGGCTAATACTGAGATGAACATCACAGCATCTAAGTATTAAAGAATTCCAAACAGATCTAAGTATTAAAGAATTCCAAACAGATCTCCCACTTATGACTTCAGCACCAGCAAAACAGATAGTAAGCAACAGAACAAACTTTAGTTTCTACCAACACTTTTTACAGGGTTAGCACTGAGATGAACATCAGAATATTGAAGGATTAAAGACTTCCCACTTAATGTTTGAACACAGCAAAAA
Source organism: Rhodomyrtus psidioides (assembly GCA_021437785.1). NCBI lineage: Eukaryota > Viridiplantae > Streptophyta > Magnoliopsida > Myrtales > Myrtaceae > Rhodomyrtus > Rhodomyrtus psidioides. Next base: position 2,964,375 of record JAILYB010000062.1, on the reverse strand, counting down.
AGGAGAAAAGAACGGAGCTGTTCACAGTTCTAGTCGACCGGATCCAGTTTCACTCACAAAGACTCAATCTCACCCAAATTTATATAAGCCTCACTAGAATTTCTCTTGAACAGACGCAAATTGACTTATTAAGTCAATACTTTCATCTGTCAAATCCACGTTGTTCAGACTTCAGACATTGAGATTGTACCAGAACCATTAATCTTTTCACCTACTTTCAATTAAAAAATGACACTTCGAACTATTGATATTACTTCTATTCTCGCACAAGAGGGCTTTTTATAACCCACACCTTCTGTAACAATCGCCATCATCTCCTTCATAGATTAGCAAAATCTGTGAATTGCACCAGAGATCTTTTATTAGACATAATACCACATAACTAAGCCTTAACTCCATCACAAGCCAATATTCTACACCTAATTAGATCTTAACAAGATCATCAAGTCGGATTGAGGATTCAAATCACTAAGAAATATCTCTGTTGCTCATGTTTGCGGGGGAAACTCAGAAGAATGCCAATAGTTACTTCAAACAACCTGGTAACATCGCATAGTTTAAAGCATTTATCTTCCCCTTCGGGGTACATGAGCATTCTACCGCTGTTTATCATGAACCTGTGTCATAAGGCAGATGTTGAGTAGTAGGATCTTGCCATTCACGACTAATGGAATCTCACAATTCAGGTCTCATTTTTAGCCAATAATTTTCCTCCATGAATGTATCAGTAAATCAGTACTTCAATCAAGATACGTCCAGAGTTGTCTGCAAATGTTCCCTTCTATGAAGGAAAGCATCAAGAGAAGCAATCAGCTACTCTTATATCTTCCATTACAGTGTAAGCCCAAACTAACCATACCAGAACTTACAGCAACTCAAAAAGAGAAAAGCAGCATGACTGAGACAGAGTTATCTCCAATTTTCAGAGTCATGAATTCTCGAAGTTCACTTGAAAATCAAAAGCATATTAGCAGGCCAGACTATTACATAAGCAAAGGGAGTGCAGCTTCCTAGAAGAAAGGGAGGTAGTCTATTCCAATATGACAATAAAAACCATTACGTCGCAGTCTTTCTGGTGTGATGCTAGCACTAAACCCATAAAAGAGGACATTCCAGTAGACAAGGCTCCCCTAGTGTGGGTCTGAGGAGGGTCGTTGTCAGACACAGAAAGCAAAATCATAACACAAGCCCACAAGCACACAAAGAAAAAGAACCACAAGAGACTACATGAAAATGATTACAGAAACATGATCTGGAAAGGGAAGTACTTGTGAATTTTTTTCAAGCTACATATGATGACACAGAGATACTAATATATTTGTGCATCTTGGATGAGAAAAAACATATGAACAAGGAATGACCAATACAAACCAATCCTCCGGCAACTAGATGATCAAGCATTCCTGGATATGTTTGTTTTACTTGACTTCTCTTCCCAATCCAGAGATATTCCTCACCGTCCTTTTCAACATAGCCATTCATGTGAACTCCATATGCCTACTACAGAAAAGAATTTCGGGTAATTAAAAATGTGAGTTATTTTATATGAGATACAACCATATTGTGTTCTATACACCCTTCAACACAAGCCAGCGCCTTTTTTCCATGTCTAATGTTCCGAGTTGAATGCTCACTATGGCAAAATCATTTTGTCTTACTTTTTAATGTTACATAAGGTCAGGGCAGAGAGACATTTGCTGAACTATGATCGTCCATAAGTTTGGTTGGTTAGGAGGGAATTGAATTGCAGTAAACATTGCAAGACTTCAAATTATCTCAGTTCAAGCTTATGTTTGGGTTACCGATTGTTTAAACTCCACAATTTGCAGCCATATAAGGAATCATCTTCTTAAATGTAGACAGGATATTAAAGATGTTGCACGTAGCTCTTACAAAAGCTTCAAGAAGCCATTATGTTCTCCATCAAGTGCCTCACAAAGATTATGCAACAAGCGAGATGATTACTCAAGGGAAAAAGAAGAAGAATTGCAATAACATGATGATTTACCAATCTTCTGAGTTTAAAAAGCTTTTATGACCCAATATGGAATTCATTTGATCTAAGTGTTGTCCTGAAAATGGATTGCGATCAATACCGTTAGACTTGATTTCTGCAACAGATCGAAAATTTCATTTATAGAGGTAAGGATTTCCATACACAACATAATAGATTAAAGCTACTAACTACTGGTTCTGAGCTTTCAGGAAAGAACACTGCTTTGGAAAGGATAAAAACGGACCTTGATTCCAAAATAAGGAGCCGCTGCACGTTCGAGAGAGAATATTATTGGACCTCCAAATGACGATTTCACTGGATAGAGCTGGTCCAAACAAATGGAAGGACAGCAAGGAATAGCAAACCAAAATAACATGGACAAATCATCAGTTGCCCCAAGACTATCATAATTCACAAGCAAGGGAAAGTGCTTCCTCAGTAAAACGCATCTTGGGTCGCGTTCGACCCCATTTGCACCTCTTCAGGGTGACAAGAAGGTAGTAACACTACGTGTTCAATCGTGAACACAGGCAATACCTCATTTCTAATACCTGGGATCAGTTCTGGGCCTAAGCATTTCACTACGCGCAACACTGCTTCAGTCCTATCCTCAGGTGTTTCCAGCAATGGATGGAAACCAACATGCCCACCAAAACGGCCACCATTAAAACTGTCTCGATCAAAAGTAAACACGTCGCCGAATCGCCTCAAATGATCAGCAAAACTGCACATATATTCCACAAAAGAAGAGATTTAACCAACTATTGCATTGTATTGGGGGAGCAAATTAATCTCTTAAGAGTCGTCCTTCACATTCTAAGTACCACGCATAACAGAGGCTCTTTCAATTTCTCAGGATTAACATATTACACAGTGGGTTAGGTAAGAAAATTATACCCATGGTGGACATAACCAACAATCTGATCTTCGACGACGAACGGCAAGAAATCAGACTGCATCTCCTGCCAGAGTTTCAAAAAAGAATAATCAAGAACGGAGCTTCAGCTCCTCTTGAATCCCGAGCAGGTCCAACAAAGAATGGGGGAGAAACAAGAACGTTAGAGCACCAACCGAGCCGCGATTGCAGAGCCTGATCTTCTCGAAGAATCCGGCGAGGTCGGAGGAGTCATCGTCGGAGTACTGGGGGTGAGAGACTCGAAGGACGTCGTCCCAAGCGAAGCTCGGCGTGGAGATGGATGCGGATTGATGAGACCCGCACTTCATCGAGCTGCGGAACGGGAGGAGCGAGATGGGTCCGTTGAAGAGAGCGCGAGGAAGGAGGGGCGAGCGCAGAGAAGCCATTCCCTGTGCGGGATGAGAAGCACAAGCTGAAGCCATGTTCCGAAGAGAGGGAAGGAGATAGAGAGGAGACACTGCAAGCTGCGTCGAGGGAAAACTGAAGCATCTTCTTGGTTTTTGTTAATGAAAAGTAGTTTGACTTTCAAGCTAACATGGAGGCCAATTCCCTTAAAAATCCCAACTTTCACTTTAACCTCAATTCTATCTTAATTTTCTTTTATAAAAAAAATCCGAATCTATCCATCATCGTCCAAAAATCGATGCTAATTTTTGCGAGATTATCAATATTGAAAGATCACTATTATGTTATACTAAAACAAAGCTATTTAACTTATGAAGGCGTAAGTTTTGATAATGAATATATAACTGGCCATGATATTGATAATTTTAAAGAAAACCAATAATAATTTTTGGATTAGCAAATTCGGTATCAAAGTGAAAGTTGATCATTTTAGTTCATGGTAGAATTAAAATTGGACCTAAAATTGAGATTTTCCTCTTATTTTTTCAATTAGGCCCTTGAAAAATATTGGTAAGCTAACATGGAGGCCACTTGTTTTCTTATCGAATGCGCTCCACGTTGATGTCACTTATTTTCTTATCGGATAATTAATAACAATTCACAGGATTTAAACATTAAGACTGTGTTTGTTTCACGAAAAATGAATGGGTTTGAAAATTATTTCCTAAGGGTGGACATGGTTATATCGCTCAAGTAATTAGCCCGAGTACTTTTTTGATGGATGATGAAAATATTATTCGTTCAGTTATTTTCGTAAACAATATAAACAATCAATCTTAAGGAAATGTTTTCTAAAATGTGAATTTCACGTGAAACATACCGATCGTAAGCAGAATAAAATTGACCTACCTCTCATTATCAATTATTTTGCTTTTTTTTGGGGGGGGGGGGGGGGGAGAATTGGAGCGAATTCGTCTTGCGGTTTGGCTGTCGGCGCTCGTTGTTGCCCTTTGAGATAGCTTCGAGTTTCGGTCGATGGGAGAAGGATCCTTTCTTCTCCGCTGCGGAGGAGGTTCAGGAATCAGCCGACCGGTACGTCCATGCCGTCAGATCCTCATTTCGAGCCCTGCGATTGGTTGCAGATTTGTTTCTGATTTCGGGCTTCGATTGCTGCATTTAGCAGGACCAGAAGCGGAGACCACCGGCCCACCGGGGGCAAAAGCTACGCCGACTAGGGTTACATGCTTTAATAGCGTTGATCAAGTGCTCTGCCTCTGAGAGAGCAAACCCTCGGAAGAAAATTACTTTGTGAGAATGGACATGGAAAAGAGCTGGAAGGCCGGAAGCAGGGGCGGTGCGTCGTCGGCGGCGGGCGACTACGAGGTCTTCTTGAGTTTCGGAGGGCGGGACACTAGCCAAGGTTTCACGTATTGCCTTTATCAGGCTATGCTGGACGCGGGCATCCGTGTTTTCTTGGACGATGAAGAGCTCTACTTCGGTGAAGAAATAGGCGATCAGCTGCCGACGGCCATCGAGAAGTCGAAGATCTACATACCCATCTTCTCTAAAGGTTATGCTTCGAGCGCGTGGTGCCTTCGCGATCTCGCGCACATGGTGAGGTCGTGGAAATCCAAACCATCTGAGAAGGAGATTGTGCCAATTTTTTACAACGCAAAGCCTGGCGATGTCAAGCTCAAGTCTCGACTTTACGTCGGGGCTTTGGATAAGCACGAGAAGAAATATGGCCGCCGGACGAGGGCGGAGTGGGAGGATGCCCTCAGAAGCGTTTCCAAAATCGAAGGACGGGAGCTGAAAAAGCAAGGGTACGTTTGTGTCCATTGGCCTCTCTGTTTTGGGACTTTCACTATATACCCAAGCTTGGATATGATCTTTGTGTTTATCACCCATTGTAAGTGTTAGTATTTTAATTGCAAATCTCTTCCTCAATGTCATGAGATTATCCTTCACAATTTCGACTTAGATGATTCACTAATGTGGCAGGCCCTGGGGATTCATTCAATCGGTGACACAAGAGATTGTGATGAAGCTAAAGACAAAAGACAAATACGTCGCCGAGCATTTAGTTGGAATGGACGATCAAGTGGAAGCCGTTCTGAAGTTGTTGGACCTGGACTCTGGGGGCATGCGCTTTCTCCTAATCCATGGGATGGGGGGAATCGGCAAAACGGCTCTCGCAAAGGTTGTGTTCAACAAACTGAATTCCCTCTTCGATCATTGCTGCTTCCTGGGAAATGTCCAGGAATCCACGTCGCACAGCTTCGGACTCGTAACTTTACAGAAACAATTATTATCTGACATGCTTGGTTCAGGCCTTCACGAAGAATTTAACAATGTCGAGGATGGCATCAACATGATTGAATCGAACCTTTCTAACAGGAAAGTCTTCATCGTGCTCGACGATGTGGATGATGAAGAGCAGCTTGAGAAACTAGCCTTCAAGCATGTTTTGTTTGGCTTTGGAAGCAGAGTCATTGTGACAACTGGGAACAGAAACATCATAGAAGCCGACCAAACTTTGGAGTACGAAGTGAAGCTGTTGGATTCCATTCAATCGCTCGAGCTTTTTGGTAGACATGCTTTTGGAGGGGATTATCCTCCAGATGATTACATTGATCTTTCAAGACAAGTAGTTTCTACGACTGGAGGACTTCCCTTAGCTCTCGAAGTCATAGGCTCATTACTTCGTCGACAAAACAAAGCCTCGTGGATACATGTGTTGGAGTATCTGAGGGAAATTCCTCACTACATGGTCCAGGACAAGCTGAAGATCAGCTACGATGACCTGAATCACGAGCAAAAACAGATCTTTCTCGATATCGCCTGTTTTTTTGTAGGTCAAGATAAGACGAATGCATTTTACATGTGGAAAGATTGTGGGTTCTTCCCGGACTATTCGATATCAGTACTTGTCTGCATGTCCTTGATAAAGATAACTGATGACAGCAAATTCTGGATGCACGACCAGCTAAAAGATCTCGGCAGGCAAATCGTATGTGAAGACAAGAGGCTGATGGATCCAAGCAGGCAGAGCAGGTTGTGGGTTCCTGAGACGGCCGATAAGATCATAAGAACCGAAGAGGTGAAAAGATATGTTTTAGCATCGAGTTCTAAACTGTTCTCAATATTCCATTTATTGTTTAGGAGCCCTTTTTTAATCGATCGAGAGAGAGAGAGAAATCAAAAAAACTTTTCATTTGCTCTTATGCTACTTTGACATTGAATGGCAGAGAAAGGAGGCCATTGAAGCAGTCTGCTTGGATGGAGGAACCTATACGGGCAAAGAGTTTTCAAAGCTTCCAAACATAAGGTTCCTCAAATTAAATCGGGGAGAATTAGATGGAGACTTTGAGAATCAACTTTCAAAGTTAAGATACATGTCCTGGCATTGGTGTCCTCGAGAGCTCTCGGCCATCAATTTCCACCCAAGCAATCTTGTAGTTCTCGACCTGTCTTATAACTCCATCGTTACAGACGGCTGGGCTGGATGGAGTCAAATCAAGGTACCACCCATCCATTTATGCTTATCATTATCTCTATCGAATTGTCTCACTTAATTTTTATGTTCTTAGTTAAAACTGACTATACCATAACTATATAGGCAAGTAACCTATTGTACATAAAGTGGCTCGTAAAGGGGTTAATCAAGGCCATTCCACAAGTAAAATTTAGCTGACTAAGCTGGTCTCGTAATCAAGGCCACTAAATTAGATTGTGTCGCATTGATATATAGGTGGATATATGTGGATCAGGTCGGACAGGTATTAGTACTAGATGAAGGGATCTATGTGGGTTAAATGAGGAAAATGAGTCAAAATAGTTCCAGCGCGCAACCATTTATTGCCTCTAAATTGGCAAGCTATTGTAACAGGTTGCCAAGAAGCGCTATTGTAACAGGTTGCCAAGAAGCTCAAAGTTCTGGATCTCTCACATTGCCACAACATGACCAGGACTCCAGACTTCTCTCATTGTTTGAGTTTAGAGAGATTGATCCTTGAAGATTGCATAAGTCTGATTGAAATTGATGGTTCCCTCGAAAAGCTTAAGTGCATGATTTACTTCAATGCGCATGGGTGTGAAGATCTTGAGGAGTTGCCAGAAGGAATCAGAGGGTTAGAGAAGCTCGAGTACTTGGATTTAGGCTCTTGCTACCGGTTAAGGACACTGCCCGAATCATTCACGAGATTGGCATCACTGGTAGAGTTGGATCTCTCATATACGGCTATCACAAGTTTACCCAACTCCATTGGTAACCAAAAGCGCTTGTCAGTTCTTAAACTGGAAGGTACAAAAATCAATAGACTTCCTAGTTCTGTTGTGAATCTACAGGAACTCAAGTCTCTCTTTCTATCACACACTTCCATAGAGGAACTTCCGCCCTTGATTGGGAAGTTGGAATCGCTACTCGAGTTGGATGTCTCGGCAACAAATTGTCTGCGATTACCTGGATCTATTGGAAAACTATGTAGATTAAAAGTCCTCAACCTTGCTTCTTCTTTGATAAAGGAGTTACCACCTAGCATTGTCGAGCTAAAAGAGTTAGAAGAGCTACATGCCAAGAATTGCCGGGTTCTCGAGTGGGAAATTCCCGAGGGCATTGGGGAATTAAAGCTTTTGAGAGTTCTTAACTTGGAATTCACCCTTATTAGAAATGTTCCGGAGGCGATCCAACTTCTTCCTAGCCTAGAGAAATTGGGACTACGTGGTTGTAGCAAACTCGAAGTATTGCCTAAGCTTCCCACAAGTTTGATAAGCCTAAGCTTTGGATCAAGTTCGATGTCGTGGGTCCCGGATCTCTCAAGCCTGACTAAATTGTCGGATTTGACCTATCGCGGTCATGATGAGAACTGTTGTCCTCTGTTCATCCAAGATGATCCATGCCGACAATCCCTCGGGTTCCTTCCACCGTCTCTGTCCACGTTGTCACTTGATTATCATGAATCTAAAACCAGTTTGTCATTCCGCGGGGACTTCAGAAAATTGACGCGTTTGCACATTGGTCCCTGCCTTTGGAAGGAAGTTCAACTCAATGGGCTTGAGCAGTTGATTGAATTTAAAGTGGAAGGGGCAGAACTCCTGGAGGGATTTGTCGGTCTTTCGAGTCTGAAGAGGTTGAAGCTGTTGACCCTGATTCGTTGCGCGAATCTGACTGCGATCCAAGGGCTTCGTTCGCTGGAGTGGTTGGAGCAACTGGATATGCACCATTGTCCAAAGATTGGAAGTCTGGACGATCTATCGGATTTGAAAAAACTGGAGGAGTTGTGGATTTACGAATGCGATGAGCTCGTGGCAGTTAAGGGCCTGGATGAAGTAGAAACTCTCAAAAGATTGACCTTTATGGATTGCAGTTCATTGAGAAGTATCCCAGACGTATTCAATTCGAAAGTACCAGGCAAGTGCTTTCTAACTGTTCTGGATTGCCCAAATTTGGAAGAAAATTCGTTTCAAGGCAGTGTCGGGGAGTACAAGGAATGGAAAGTCCAGGAAAGAAGGAAGAAAGCGGAAGAGGGGAGTGCGTTGTGACACCTTCCCCAAAAATTATTCTCGTCTACCTCAAGCGATGGAATGAATTGTCCGAAGATCGAGATCGGTTTGGAGCTGAATGCTCTTTCTTATCAGTGACACTCCTTCGGATATTGTTTTCGTATTTAAGTGATATTTGTTGAATGGATTTAGATTTCTCTTACTTGGGCAGAAATTTTCCAGTTTTATTAGCTAATTCGACTTCTAGGTCTGTTTGTACTGACTTTATCTTTATATTTTTGTTTTTCATTTTTAAAATTTTGCGGTACTCGCACTTCGATTTTTTTTTTTTTTAATATTTAGCAATCGAAACTCTCATATAAAAATGTTGACATGTATATTATCTTTCTAAAATTTAGAGATGATGACAAGAACATGCATACAAGGAGAAAACCTATCAGCACAAGCTCATTCTTCAATACATCGAATGAAGTTGGTTTATAAGAAAGTTTGGATACTATCTTAAATGGCCTGCAATCTGTAATATATCTGGCATTTGCCAAGTGCAAAGACTCAGGGCCTGTTTGGTTCAGCATTTGAGATGAGCATTGGGGCTCTAAAGTCCCTTGGCCAAATGCAAATGCTGTTTGGTTCATTTTTTGGCTCACTTTGGAAAGATGCAATTGCATCTCAAATGCCCTCTAAAGGCCTTTAGGCCAAAGTACCTCTGGAGGTACTTTGGGAAGTTGCATCTCAAATGCAACTAATTTTTTTTTAAATTTTATCACATTCACTTGCCGCCTCCAACCGCCACCGTTCATCGCCGATCACCGTCACCGCCTCCCATCGTCGGTGGCCGACCTCGCCACCGGTCCCCGGACGCCGCCGCCGGACTCCGGTGCCGGACGACAATCGCCGGATGCCGGCCGTCGCCTCCACCGGTCGCCGGACGCCAATCGTCGGACGCCGCCCGCCGCCGGACGGTGAACACCGATCGTCGGACGTCGGCCGCCGGACGCTACCGCCGCCGCCGGTCGCCGATTGCCGGACGCCGCCGCCAGTCGCCGGACGCCGCCGCCGGTCGCCAGACGCCGCCGCCGGTCGGCGAACGCCGGACGCTGCCGGTCGCCGGACGCCGGACGCCGGTCGCCGGACGCCGCCGCCGGTCGCCGGACGCCGATCGCTGGACGCCGCCGCCGGTCGCCGGACGCCGCCGGTCGCCGGACGCCGCCGGCGGTCGCCGGACGCCGCCGCCGGTCGCCGGACGCCGCCGGTCGCCGGACGCCGCCGGACACCGGACGCCGGACACCGCCGCCGGTCGCCGGACGCCGCCGCCGGACGCCGCCGGTCGCCGGACGCCGCCGCCGGTCGCCGCCGGTCGCCGAACGCCGCCGCCGGACGTCGCCGCCGGTCGCCGGACGCCGCCGCCGGCCGCCGTCGATCGCCGGACGACGGTCGCCGGACGCCGCCACCGTCGGTCGCCGGACACCGTCGATCGCCGAACGCCACCGCCGCCGGACGCCGCCGCCACCGAACGACGGACGCAACTGCCACCGCCGATCGCCAGACGCCGCCGCCACCGCAAGTCGCCGGATGCCGCCGCAGCCGGACGCCGTCGCCGGTCGCCGAACGTCGGTGCCGGACGTCGATCGTTGGACGCCGGCCGTCGTAGCCGCCGATCGCCGCACGCCAATCGTCGGACACCGGTCGCGAGACGCCGGTCGCGAGACGCCGGTCGCCGGCCGCCATTCGCCAGCCGCCGTCGATCGCCGGACGACGGTCACCGAACGTCGGTCGCCACCGCCTTCGCCACCGTCGTCGAAGGTCACTGGTCGCCGCCGCCGCCGCCACTTTTTTTTTTATTATAAAAAAGTAAAAATATTTTACAAAGTATATTTTTCACCAAACGGCATTTACGCCAAAGTTGCTTTCAAATGCATTTCTAAAAAATATTTTGCCAAACACTACTTGCATTTTGGAAAAGATCTTTAGCCTAAAGGTATTTGCATTTCCTCAAAGTCCCTTGGCCAAATGCTGAACCAAACAGGCCCTCAGACGTAGCGAATTAGCTTTGCCTCCAGTGAGGGTCGAAGTAGCCCGTGCCTATTACGAGCACAACATACTTGGTAGTTTTCAGGCACGTTCACAAGTTTGAAAAGAATCTCATTATAATCATATCAACGGGTCATCATTAATTAATGTTAGTTGGTAGGTAGTTATCATATGACTTACTAAAATCTTTTTATTTTTCGGGTGAGAAGAAGTTTCTCTCAAGACTTGTCATACCGCATAGTAATTTCAAAAGCAAAGAAAAGTTTATCTCATCCCTCCCTCGCTAAAAAAAAAGGACAAAATCGGTGTGCTCTAGCTTTGGACATGAATTTGGTCGGAAAGTGAGTTGGGAAACTCCGAATATTGGGAAAATTACTAGAAAAATCCAAAATTTATTGTAATTATGTCAATTCAGTACTTTAAGATACTTCTCATAGACATATTTCATTTGGTTGTATGTTCTTGCTAAGGATCGGGGTAACTATTATGTCACCGGACAAAATATTACAACCGTTACTTTTCGTGCCGTATGTGGACATGCATAAGATTAAGCTGGGTAATTGCCGGTAGTTGTCTGAATTTGATGTTTGGCATTATTCAGAGATTAGTCAACTAAGGGAAAGGTCTAGGAAAGAGGCCTCGAGCGTAATTTGAATGAAACTCAGAAGTGACTCTGCAGTCTTTTTTTTTTTTTATACAATCATATTGTGTTCTATACACCCTTCAGCACAAGCTAGCGCCTTTTTTCCATGTCTAATGTTTCGAGTTGAATGCTCACTATGGCAAAATCATTTTGTCTGACTTTTTAATGTTACATAAGGTCAGGGAAGAGAGAAATTTGCTGAACTATGATCGTCCATAAGTTTGGTTGGTTAGGAAGGAATTGAAGTGCAGTAAACATTGCAAGACTTCAAATTATCTCAATTCGAGCTTCTGTTTGGGTTACCGATTGTTTAAACCCCACAAATTAGCAGCCATATAAGGAATCATCTTCTTAAATGTAAACAGGATATTAAAGATGTTGCACGTAGCTCTTACAAAAGCTTCAAGAAGCCATTATGTTCTGCATCAAGTGCCTCACAAAGATTATGCAACAAGCGAGATGATTACTCAAAGGAAAAAGAAGAAGAATTGCAATAACATGATGGTTTACCAATCTTCTGGGTTTATAAAGCTTCTATGACCCAATATGGAATTCATTTGATCTAAGTGTTGTCCTGAAAATGGATCGCGATCAATACCATTAGACTTGATTTCCGCAACCGACAGAAAATTTCATTTATACAGGTAAGGATTTCCATACACAACATAATAGATTAAAGCTACTAACTACTGGTTCTGAGCTTTCAGGAAAGAACACTGCTTTGGAAAGGATAAAAACGGACCTCGATTCCAAAATAAGGAGCCGCTGCACGTTCGAGAGAGAATATTATTGGACCTCCAAATGACGATTTCACTGGATAGAGCTGGTCCAAACAAATGGAAGGACAATAAGGAATAGCAAACCAAAATAACATGGACAAATCATCAGTTGCCCCAAGGCTATCATAATTCACAAGCAAGGGAAAGTGCTTCCTCAGTAAAAAGCATCTTTGGTCGCGTTCGACCCCATTTGCACCTCTTCAGGGTGACAAGAAGGTAGTAACACAACGTGTTCAATCGTGAACACAGGCAATACCTCATTTCTAATACCTGGGATCAGTTCTGGGCCTAAGCATTTCACTACGCGCGACACTGCTTCAGTCCTATCCTCAGGTGTTTCCAGCAATGGATGGAAACCAACATGCCCACCAAAACGGCCACCATTAAAACTGTCTCGATCAAAAGTAAACACGTCGCGGAATCGCCCCAAATGATCAGCAAAACTGCACATATGTTCCACAAAAGAAGAGATTTAACCAACTATTGCATTGTATTGGGGGAGCAAATCAATCTCTTAAGTGTCTTCCTTCACATTCTAAGTACCACGCATAACAGAGGCTCTTTCAATTTCTCAGGATTAACATATTACACAGTGGCTTAGGTAAGAAAATTATACCCATGGTGGACATAACCAACAATCTGATCTTCGACGACGAACGGCAAGAAATCAGACTGCATCTCTTGCCAGAGTTTCAAAAAAGAATAATCAAGAACGGAGCTTCAGCTCCTCTTGAATCCCGAGCAGCTCCAACAAAGAATGGGGGAGAAACAAGAACGTTAGAGCACCAACCGAGCCGCGATTGCAGAGCCTGATCTTCTCGAAGAATCCGGCGAGGTCGGAGGAGTCATCGTCGGAGTACTGGGGGTGAGAGACTCGAAGGACGTCGTCCCAAGCGAAGCTGGGCGTGGAGATGGATACGGATTGATGAGACCCGCACTTCATCGAGCTGCGGAATGGGAGGAGCGAGATGGGTCTGTTGAAGAGAGCGCGAGAAACGAGGGGCAAGCGCAGAGAAGCCATTCCCGGTGCGGGATGAGAAGCACAAGCTGAAGCCATGTTCCGAAGAGAGGGAAGGAGATAGAGAGAGACACTGCGAGCTGCGTCGAAGGAAAACTGAAGCATCTTCTTGGTTTTGTTAATGAAAAGTAGTTTGACTTTCAAGCTAAAATGGAGGCTAATTCCCTTAAAAATCCTAACTTTCACTTTAACCTCAATTCTATCTTAATTTTATTTTATAAAAAAAAAACCCAAATCTATCGATCATCGTCCAAAAATCGCTGCTAATTTTTGCGGGATTATTAATACTGAAATATCACTATTATATTAAACTAAAACAAGGATATTTAAGACATGAAGAAGTGAGTTTTGATAATCAACATATAACTTGTCATAATATTGATAATTTTAAAGAAAACAATAATAATTTTTGGATGCACAAATTCAATATCAAAGTGAAAGTTGATCATTTTAGTTCATGGTAGAATTAAAATTGGACCTAAAATTAAGATTTTTCTCTTATTTTTTCAAGTAGGCCCTTGAAAAATATTGGTAAGCCTTTCTTTTTCTTTTTCTTTTCAGATTTTGCCACCTAAATTACAATGCAGTAAATCCACTGAAAAATAATAGTATTAGATATGAGTAATGCAAAACCTCCTACATCAGTCGTGCGTAAAAATCCACTCATATATAATTTATACACACACCGAGATTAATGCACAAATAGACCACAATTTTATGTCAATGATGGTAAAAATAAAATAAAAAAGAATGCATTGATGACCGCTGCTCTGTGATTGTTGAATGCAGTCGGTAAGCTCTTTGGAGTGCTCGCTCGCTACTGTTGGTTGTTCGGACGATCGTTCGAGGTGAACCCGCTGCGCTTCATCTGCTTGATGATCTATCAGAGAGCAATATCGATCAACCGGGTCATAGTCACAGATCTTCTCAACGTACTCTGTTTCTGCGTACCTGCCCAACCCTATAGCCATCTGGGTCGGGACAAATCCAAGACCTTGAAGAATTCCAAGCGGCCTTTGGGATCCTCTCGACACCGTCGGAAACCCGATCCTTTTGTGACCAGAGTTAAGGAAGTCGAAGACCCAGATGAGGCATTGTCTCTTTTCTACGAGTATCACCGCATGGGCTTCAGACATGACTACCCTTCGTATTCTGCTCTCGTCTACAAGCTCGCTCGGTCTCGTCGTTTCGAAGCTGTTGAGGAGATTCTGAGTCGCATTGAAGAGAATGATGTCCGTTGCAGGGAGAGCCTCTTTATTGCTTTGATTCAGCACTATGGGAAAGTCCATTTGGTGGACGAGGCTGTTCGGGTATTCCAAAATATGACTTCTTTTAACTGTACCCGCACGTTACAGTCCTTCAATACGATTCTTAACGTCCTTGTGGAGAACGACAAGTTATTGGACGCAGCTGAGTTGCTCCAGCGTTCATACAAAATGGGTTTCCGGCCAAATTCGGTTTCTTTCAATGTAATCATGAAGGGATGGCTTGAAAAAGGAGAGTGGGAGACTGCGTGCCAGGTGTTCGACGAAATGCTAGAGAAGCAGGTTCAGCCCACGGTTATAACGTACAACAGTCTGGTAGGATTCTTGTGTAGGAAGGGTGATGTTGAAAGAGCCATGGGCCTTCTTGAAGACATGACTCACAAAGGGAAATATCCTAACGCCTCAACATATGCTTTGCTGATGGAAGGTCTGTGTTTGTTAGGTAAGTATGAGGAAGCTAAGAAACTTATGTTTGATATGGAGTACAGAGGATGTAAACCGGCACCTGTAAATTTTGGTGTTTTGATGAGTGATCTAGGAAAGAGAGGTGAGACTGACAAGGCAAAGGAATTGCTCAAAGAGATGAAGCGAAGGAAGTGTAAGCCAGATGTTGTGTCCTACAATATATTGGTCAATTACTTATGCAAGGAAGGTAGACCTGCAGAGGCATATAAACTTTTGGTTGAGATGCAAATTGAAGGCCGTGAGCCCAATGCAGCTACGTATCGCATGATGCTTGATGGTTTTTGTAAGGTTGAGGATTTTGAAGGAGGCTTGAAGGTTTTTAATGCAATGTTGACAAGCAAGCATTGTCCTATGGCTGATACTTATTGCCGTTTGGTTGAAGGGTTGTTGACGGGTGGAAATATAGATGATGCGTGCTTTGTAGTTGAGGTGATGGAAAAGAGAAAGATCAGAGTTGAGCTGGAGTCTTGGGAGGTTCTAGCTAGGCGTGCTTGTGGGGCAGATGGAGGTGCAATGGAGCTTCTCACTGAATTGTCTTTGTAGGCATTCTAGTGCTGTGCCTTTACCAGAATTATGCAGCCATGGGCACAATTCCAAGCTTCCCATCCTACTGCAGAAGTGATCTCGAGGCATATTTTTTTACTAAGAGGCTAGCCACATGATTGACTGTAAAATGGCTGCCGGAGCAGGAATTTTCTTTTATGTTTAAACTCGATCAGTTATGCCCATGGCTGATTGGCATAAGAAATATGGTATATTGGCTATGTGTACTGCCTTTATATCCTGTGAGAATTATGGAAATGGGGTTGATTTTTGCTCAAACTTATATATTTTTTCAGGTTCATGATAGTAACATTGCATGGGTGACGATCTGACTACGTGCGAACGCTGGTTTTGACTGTTCCTATAAGCCATATACTGTGAACTGTGAAGTTGTCATGTGGGTGACCCCTCTCCTGAACGTGGAGCAATTCATTTTGGAGTTAAGGTCCAGTTCTTCTTTCACTCTATAATGTGATGCTAGTTCTTCGAGAAACTCTGATATATTTCCTTTTGAGGTTCAAAGTATTAGTCAAGGTTGGCCGAGGAGCACTCATCTAGCCTCCTGCTGGTGCCTGCTTTCGAACCGGCTGGCCTAGGAACTGCACGAAGTTTAATTAAATCTTGTAGTCACTTTCTTTGCTGTCATCTCTTTTCTCTTCTTACCAATCTACTTCTTCTCGGGTTTACGTTGCCGATCGTCCAATTTTGTTTGCAGGAATTCGCGCGATAATGCTTGAGCGCGAGTGAACTTTTATGACAAACTCGCAATAGTTTCCGGATCATTTTCAAGTGTCCGAAGTTGCTTGTGGTTTTTTATTTTCTTTTAGTTCTTATTTTGAGACTTAAGTGTAAATGTTTCGTACTTATACAATCGAGAATTATCATGAATGAAATCACTCTTAGAATGTTCCAAACTCAAAGAGATATATTGTTAATGAAAGGATAAAATACACACATATACTCTTATTCACTCATGTAACATTTTATATGCTTCTCTTTGGGGAAAAATACCCAAAAAAAAAAAAGTTCTAAACCTATTGCATAGACACCAGTTTATTATGTTAACCTATATTTGATAATGCATGTCAGAAATAGGTTGTCTTAAGTTTTAGAACAGACTTAAGTGCATTATAAATGAGTTATCTAACAACTTAGTGAATCTTAAATGGGTTGAAATTTACACAAATGAAAAATAGAGAAGCTTAAACCGTTGCTAACCCATATTAGATCGGCAACTATTTTCCCGAGTTAGTTACATAGGCAGCTTGATGCTACGACATCAGCCGTATAGGGCGCGTTGCTCAATTATTATTTTGCAAGCCATCCGCATATGCTGCTTGTTGTTTCCTCTTCGATATTCGACTTTTCGCGCGTCCTTTCAAGAAGCCAATACCACAATCAAACTTGTCGCCCTCAGACCGGCTAGATCTGAAAGCTTTGTCTGAAGAAGAAGAAAAGAGGAGAATGATATGAATGAATCGTCTAACCCTCTAGGTTAGCATGCTCTCATATTTATAATAATAAAGAGGGTGCATAGTAATACGGTGGGTATTTTCACACATGATAATGAATAATAAAATAACTAATAAAATAACTCATAACACCCTCCCTCAAGCTGAGGCATAGATATCGACCATGCCCAGCTTGTTACATATAAAGCGAACCCGTTGCCCAGCTAAAGGTTTAGTAAACACATCTGCTAGCTGATCTCCAGTGCGAATGTGTGAGAGAGTGAGACTACCACGTGTAAGCTCTTGTCGAACAAAATGACAATCAATCTCGATATGCTTTGTTCTTTCATGAAAGACGGGATTTGAAGCAATGTGAATTGTTGAACTACTATCACACCATAACGAAGTGGGACCACTCGATCCATATCCAATCTCATTCAGAAGATGTCTAGTCCACATAATCTCTGCAGTAGCTGTAGCAATGGCTCGATACTTTGCTTCAGTACTACTCCTCGCTACAATATCCTGTTTCTTGCTCTTCCAGGAAACTAAATGACCCCCAACATACAAAGCATATTCAGAGGTAGACCGCCTATCAATAAGGCAACCAGCCCAATCAGCATCAGTATAACACTCCATGCGAGCATGACCATGAGCAGCAAAAATAATTCCCTTGCCAGGACTACCTCGAAGATATCTTAGAATCCTCAAAACAGCATCCCAATGCGGTTGTCTAGGTGCTGCCATAAACTGACTAACCACACTAACCACTGTCGCGACCCTCTCGAGGTTCGCCGTGAGCTCTCGAGGGCTAATGGGCCGTCCAGTCTGGTCGGACGCAGGCCTCTCCCAAGGCCCGTTACCCAAATCGCAACGGAGGTATGCGTAGTCGACCTTCAGTGTGGTCTAGTGACATGTGCTAAGTGTGCATGCCATTGAGTCGCCACCAATCATTTTTTGGAGGGTATGATTGGACCACCCTATTGAATAGTCGGGAGTTTCTATTCAATTCTACGATAACCAGAGAAATGGGTTCGGGGACTTAGTTACGTCAACTGTCAGAGTTGACGCCCTTTCGGTACCTAAGTTGATTGAATTTTCTGCAATTTTTCTCAATTTTTTTTTGAATTTTTTCTTAATATTCACTTTTTTTGAATTTTTTTTATTTGATTTTTTTTATTATAAATTTCCTGAAAATAAGTCCCAACTGAACGATCCCTAACTCGCCACGTGGCGTCTCGGTGACAATCGAATCATTTTAATTGTTGTAAAATTCGAAATTTATTTCTTTTAATGTTAAAAATATTTTTTTTATTCTGAAAATCATCGGATCACGACACGTGGCTCATCTGCAACCATCCAATCTAGCATTTTTTTTTTGTTTTTGTTTTTATAGGACGCAACACAATGCAAAAAAAAATAATAATAAAGAAGATATTAAGTCATTATACAACATAAACATAAGCAAAGGAGATGGGATCCGGTGAATTTTACGACGTCGGAGTCCGTCGGTGCTCGTGCAACAACGTGTGGGGGGTATAAACCACCAGTAGGAGGCTCGGCCTTCCGATTCTGGGGTAGCACAATATAATTTACAGAAAATAAATAAATAAAACACCTTGGACACCAATAGGAGGCTTAGCCTTCCGATTCTGGGTCTTTTATGCGAAATATAGAAATGCTATGACATAAAGTAAATACACAGCAAATATTTAGACACCAACAGGAGGCTCGGCCTTCCGATTCTGGGTCTTTTATGCGAAATATAGAAATGCTATGACATAAAGTAAATACGCAGCAAATATTTAGACACCAACAGGAGGCTCGGCCTTCCGATTCTGGGTCTTTTATGCGAAATATAGAAATGCTATGACATAAAGTAAATACACAGCAAATATTTAGACACCAACAGGAGGCTCGGCCTTCCGATTCTGGGTCTTTTATGCGAAATATAGAAATGCTATGACATAAAGTAAATACACAGCAAATATTCAGCAACCTTAAAATTCCAGAACATAGCCTATCATCTTAGGAAGCCATCACCGAAAATTTCACCTTAAAAGGAGTCCAAATGAGTGAGATATGACCACAATACCTCAATTCGCTCGATTTTCGTCGACTGTTTTTCAAAAAATCACCATAATTTAACCAGACCTCGAAAATTCACGAAACCAACGAGAAATTGTTAAGGACATCTTAACTTAACCTGTGATGGTCAGAGGGAGGCGCAAAGGTCGCCGGAAGGGCTGATCGTGGAGGACGACGGCGGCGGCAGAAACTGGTCGTTACAGGGTCAGCAGCGACCTTTGCTCATTCAAACGGCTCCATCGGACGAATGGCTGGGCCAAATGAGACTTATAATATATCCCTGGAAAGATAAGACGATAAGCTTTCTATTGGAGGTGGTTTCACCTCGATCTGATATTGGACGACGGAGTTATGACCGGAACAGTGAGATGGTTCGGGAAAGGGAGAGGAGAGAGGAAGAAGAAGAAGAAGAAGAAGAAGAGGAAGAGGAAGAGGAGGAGGGGGAAGAGAGAAGGAGAGAAGACGTGCGGATGATGAAGGGGAATAAATAGTAATGAAAATAAAATAAAATAATGAAATAATAATATAATAATAATATAATAATAATATAATAAAATATTAAAAAGTAAAAATAATAATAAAATAATCAAAAGCGAAGACAAAATGATTAGTCCCCTTTTCCTTTTAAATGATGATGTTTTCACTCCTTTTCCTTTTAATCATTACTAATATTTTTGCCAAATTCAATTTTATGATGATCAAAGAACACCTAAAATCAAACCTGAATTTTACTATTTTATGAGGTCAGAAAATGGATAAAATAAAAATAAAAATACTGACTATTTTTATATATTTTTGTGACCTCAAATATTATTTTTCTTGATTTTCTTTTTCTTTTTTTCTCTTTTTTTGTATTTTTCGAAAATATATTAAAAAAAATGAAAATTATGAAAATAATTTTTTTGGTCAAAATGGTTCATTTAGTTTGGCTAAGGTCACCAAAATTGATTTTTCAATTTTTAAACTTTTTATGGATTTTCTATGAATTTTCAAAATAAAAATAAAAATAAATAATAAAAATAAATAATAATAATAATAAAGTTGATCAAAATTTAGGTGTCAACAGCTGCCCCTCTTTGAGAGGAATCTCGTTAGAGGTTTCTCTCAAAGATAAGGTGACACCTGAGTCCTGATCGACTCGACTTAGGAAACTAAAGGAAAAGGAGTCATGACATCCAATTTTCATGCTTGTCCATGTATGCTCTTTCTTGAAGGGGGAAACATTCATTTGACATGAGAGAGTGAGATAATAGAGAGACATACCTGCCACTTACCTATTCGATGTTTGTACGATTTTCGCGGTGTTTGATGGATTCAAGAGAATTTCTAGGAACTCGTTACTAGAGTATCCTAGAGAGGTTAAGCTCTGACCCGTATGGTAGGTCAAACCATAATGGGATTCCTAACTGATAGGAATCTAAGGAAGACGCGTCCCATTTGAGATTTGCCAATGATTTTGATCCGTATGGTGGATTGGACCATTGAGTTGACCATTTAAGTGATTTTCACTATTGGATTGACCCTTCAGGCGGTTTCTACCTTTGATTGACCCTTCAGGCGGTTTCTACCATTATTTTGACCCTTCAGGCGGTTTCTACCTTGTGTTGACCCTTCAGGCGGTATCTACCATGTGTTGACCTTTCAAGCGGTATCTACCATGAGTTGACCCTTCAGGCGGTATCTACCATAGTTTTGCTTTGAAAAGGGGTCTCATGACGAGGGTTCTCCACGTCCGATGAGACTGTTTGATATTTTTGAAAAGGGGTCCTAGGACGAGGGTTCTCCACGTCAAGTTAGGACTGCTTGATTTTTGAAAAGAGGTCCTAGGACGAGGGTTCTCCACGTCTGCTGGGACTGCTTGATTTTTTTTTTTTTGTTGAGAAGGGGTCTCATGACGAGGGTTCTCCACGTCCGATGAGACTGCCTGATTTTTGAAAAGGGGTCTCATGACGAGGGTTCTCCACGTCCGATGAGACTGTTTCTTTTAAAAGGGTTTTTTCTTCCCCCCTTTTTTTAGAGATCCCGAAGTTTGTCGGGAATTCAGTTTTGAAGCAGTGAAAGATTTTATTTTGGCAAAAATTTCACTGGTACGCTGATGATGCGGGAAGTGACTTTTCTGGGAGCTGGGTTCTCCAGGTATCCTGCAGAAAAATAGATTTGTACGTTCTTCTCTTCAGAGCGAGGCCTTCTTCTAGGAGATTGGCGTCTCTAATGGATCCTGCAGAAGTTCGAGCCTGAAAAATTTTTCTTCACCAAGAAAACGTTAGCAATCTTTGGGAAGACGACGGTTGTCCATCTGACAAAACCGTATGATTTAAGTTTTAATCATGAAATGTGCATTTTGATGCCGGAGGCTGTCCAAAGCATTCTTGCAACATGCAGATGTGATCACAAATTCCTTGCATGGAAAATCTGGATCAACAGTTTGAAAAATTCCAAAAAGAGATTGTTCAAAACATCAATTGGAATATTTCTCGACAAGGAGGCTATCTCACCTGTTTTGAGGTAATGATTTTTATAGAGGATGCACTCAATTCCCTATTAACCTGTGCCTAGGTTTTAGGCTCATTCGCAGCGCATACATTTTGATCGGTCGGGAGGTCTTCCACGGGACCGTAATGTTGGGCTTGGTATTGGTTTTCAAGGGGGACTCATTTTTGAGTCAAAGCCATTGAACGAAAGTTTTCACCATCTGCTTCGGGTTTACAAGTCAAGAACCCTGCAAAATGAGAAATAAATAATCTTGCTCGTACCTCTTCGAGCTAAGCTATATGTTAACCCAAGTGTCTTAGTCAGAGAAGGCTGTTTCAGGGTTATGATGTTGGTAGGATTGGGGACCGAAAAAAAGCTTGTTTTTGGCCCAGAATTTATGAGGGAATTGACCTTGGTGATCATTGCAAACTTGTCACATGTCTTTTCCATTCTGTATCTTCAATTTTTGAGACGTGCAACCGTTTTTGAGGTGTGTACAAACTCTTTAGAGAGCGTCTCTTGTGGTATTAAGAGGTTGACAACTCTTTCTATGTTTTTGCTCCACGGCTGACATCATTTGGGGAGCAGTCTTCTTGATCTGACTCCATTAGGGGTTTTTCCCTCTTCTTTTCCCTACCAGGTTTCTTTAGGGATTGATCAAATTGTTCACCCGAGCATCGGCCTCGCTTTTACCAGGCACTTTGCTTTTTCTTGATGCTGGGGATTTCTTTAATCCCTTGTCGCAAGTGGGATGCTTGGCAATTGTGCTAGATATATGACTTGGCTCTTAGCACGCTTGAGTATCAACTTAGTAGTTTCTTCGTAAACCCTAAGTCTTGAACTTCTCCGTTCCTGAAGTGATTTGCCTTTGTTTTGGAACTTGCAATGATCACCGATGGGTTTATGAAATGAATTCGCAGGCTCAACTTGGCTATGCAAAGGATATGGTGTGTGGGATAGAGAAATGAATGCTTCTCATCATCCTATGGCACTTGGATTACCATATAAACAACACACAAAGATTAATGTTAGTCCGAGCAAGAAAATTTCTAACTACTTTCTCCTGATGCTACTGGACTCACCTCCATTTTGCCCCGAGGGGTGGTTCTTGATAGGGTTAAGAATGAAAAACGCCGTTCAAAGGGGTTTATCAATGGTCACCTGTAGTGTTTAGGGATATGAAACGAATGCCTCTGTCGTCCCAACCCATGTAATCGCTGCAAATGATCCCTACCATCGTAGACCCAGATTTTGCTATCTGCCCACTCCACTCATCTCTCAAGTGTGTGTTGGACATGTTTGGATTAGGCTCGCCTCTCTTTTGAGTAAACTTCCTTTTGAATGATTTGACAAATAATGATATTTGAAAAAATTCACTCCATTCTTTCCCAAAATTTATCCATTGAGGGGATCTTGTGATGTATCGTGCATGTTTTATTCATGCTTTGGGCAACCTCCCGATTTAAATCATGAACATCGATGCATTGGATAATTTTTATGACGACTGAAAGGATTTTAACATTCTTTATCTCCAGCTAACTGGGAAAGGGATACTTACCTACCTATCGCGGCTGCAGACCCCTGAAAATGTAAGAGAAGCATATCATTGTATATTCACGAATTTTTTTGAAAATCGAAACGATACATCCTACCCTCGGTCATGTACCCTAACAAGTAGTACGTGGGATGTAAAAACTTGTTCGTCTCCAAGGCGACTCCCAGAAATTGGCCATCTATATTGTGGCCACGATTCCTCCGTTTGGTTGGCGATGAATCATTCTCGAGGATTTGCCCCAGAGGAAATCCATTTGTGTTTTTGGGCGCATTCCAGCGTCACTCTTCATAGTTCCTCCACTTGATCAAAGACCCTTCCTTGGAGTGCTGACTCCCAATGTTAATAATTTTATTGGCCTCCTCATTGGCGAGTTCTTTTCTTTTGTGGCTTTTGGCGCCAACGACTTTCTGTTAAATGAGGAAAACTCATGTTAAGCATGGGATTTATGGAGATCAAATTGGAACGATACAAAGTTACCGCCTCTAGGTTTGTATCCTGGGGTTTATTTCTGATGCAGATAACTCTGTCATTGCGTCTACGGATTTTGCCAGAGAAGAAACGTCTTTCTTTGCCCAGGGCAAAATTGATTCGCATGCCCCAGTCATGCCTTAACGCTTTCCGCTTTTGTTGGAGATTTCTAATCCCATCTGAAGGAGTCCACGCACCTGCATGTGAAGAAATAGACGTGGGTTTTTATCTGACTTCATTTGGAATTTCTGAAAAGAGGTACTCCCTCCGAAGTTTCGTCTTTTCGTGCTTTTCGAGCAATTTGCCCCGGTGAGGCCTGTTTCGCTGTTTGTCCTCTCTGGATTTGATGACCCTGGTCTGTTGCACTTTTAGGGGGGATCATGAGAGTTTTCCCCTGGCTGGGCTTCTCGGAGAAAAGGGAGAGACTTGCTCCCACGAGTTTTGCCAATCCTGGTCATCTATGAATTCGTGCTTTTCATTCTATTCAAAGAAGGTATTGATAAAACTTAAGATTTTCTTTTCAAGCATTCTTTTCACAGAGATTTTCAGGTGATGAGAAACTTTTCAGGTTTTCTCAAAGATTTTGTTCACAAATTGAGCCATTAGAATGCTCTTGAAAACATTGAGTCAGACTTATGTTATGAAAAGGGGTACTCCTTGTTTCGTCATTTGGAAGCACTGCCATCTGATTCCCCTGCTTTTGATCGTCGCTGGAATGGATGGCTCCGCATCGTTTTATTCCCCATTTAGGAGGGAAGCTCCACCTCGGGAACCTGAGTTATTTAACAACTGCTATGTATGCTTGGAATGGCATGCTTGAAGTGTCACAAAGACGGTTATAAAATAGGGAAAGTTCATGTAATGATAAACTTCTTTGGGAGACGTCTTAAGAAAAATTGAAAGGGTAGGATGGGAGCTAGCCCTCATATCATTGGGCATCCTCGCATCCCAAAACTTTGCAAACCAGGAGACATGTGGGAAATCAGGTCTCAGTTTTTTTTTTTTTCGTCATTGACCGATTTGTGGCTCCCACACATCCCCTTTTTTTTATTTTTTATTTTTGATGTTTTTTTTTTTTTGGTTTTTTTTTTGGTATACTTATATTACAATACAACACGTAAGAAAAAGCCCGAGGCACCTAATGTGGATTTAGATGCGTCGAAGAGAGACAGATATCTCTTTACTCCATGGTAGGAGCGTCGCCGTCGAGTGATTTGACAAAATCTCCCAAAGACAAGCTGGTCAAATCAAGTTCCTCCGATGTCGTTTCTATCCCCTCGTCCTTCGACCATTTGGAATCCTCGGAGAAGAACCGGTCGAACTTGTTGTCGAAGATCACCCCCACGGTTTGGTGATCAGGAAGTGGATTATTTTGCACGTTCGGCTCTGTTTTGTCGAATTCAAGGATGCAATTATCGATAAGGGCTTGCACCTTGTGCTTCAAAACAATGCAATTGTCTACGTTATGGCCCTTCTCTCCCATGTGATAGACACATGACTGGCTTTCATCGTACCCGTTAAATTTCACCGGATTCGGCCTTGGAGGCTCCTTAGCCACTAAGTGCTCCTCTAGTAACATAGGAAGTAATTTCGATAACGGCCTTGGGAGGGGGGTGAACTGCTTGGGAGGCAACTTCCTCCTTAGTTCATATGGTTTCTGTACCGACATCGACGAGTTTCCTTGCACCGTACTTGAATTGGAGAACTGCTTAGGGTTGGGTGGGTTTGGTACGAAGGCCACATCAACTTCAGCCTCCTTCTCCCTTCGGGCCGGATATTGGCGTCTTGTTGCGATTTCTGGTGCTTTCCTTTCCCTCATCGCCCATTCCAGCCTTTCTGCGATTTTTATGAGGTGTACAAATGTTTGACAACCAGATGTGTTCAGCCTATCGAAATACTCGTAAGGCAACGCTCTCAAGAAAAGGTCGACCAGCTCGTCCTCTGGAATGGACGGTTTGACTTGTGTTGCTAAGGCCCGCCATCTTTGAGCGTAGGCACGGATTGCCTCATTCTTCCCTTTAGTGGTCCTCAGCAATTCTTCTCTGGAAGGGGCTGTAGCAGTATTGAACTTATATTGATGTAAAAAGTCCTCCGCCAGGTCTTCCCATCCATCATAGTCCTCCAAATCTAATTCGATGAACCAAGCCAGAGCAGCACCCGCCAGACTCTCTTGAAACGTGTTCATCAGCAAGGGAACGTAGTCAGAAAAAAATGCCATTTTGCGTAGGTAATATTTTAAGTGGGCTCGGGGGCAGTTCGTCCCGTTGTATTTTCTGACGAAATCGGGTTCTTTATAGTCTAACGGTGCTTCAATTTTTGCAAATGGTGATATCTTGTCAAATCGAGCCAGCTCATACCCTTGGCTGCTTAGGCATTCCTCTATCTTCGCTAGCCTCTTTGCGCCTTCTTCGATTTTGCCCGGGGGTTTCTCCTTTTTGTCTTTTTCTAGGTCGATGACTGCAGACCCGGCCTTCGGTAGTGCATCAGCTGCTAACACTCGATTAACATTCTCGGCCACATTCTCTTCCCGAGTTCGCGCCACATTCGAAGCATTGGGGGGTGCGGGCGGAGCATCCTGGCTGAGGTCATGATTTCTTTCTTGTGCAGCCACCATCATGGCTTTCATTTCTGCTAGCATGGTGGCCATTGACGCCATCTGACCTTCCAAACTATTCACGCGAGATCCCAACTCCTCTTGCTCCATTCTGGCTCGGAGACGAGTTATAATACGAGTTATTCTTGGTTCCGTGATTAAAGCTACCTGCCCTGTGATAGGTAGAAAGACGTGTTAGCATATGGAAAAAAGTTATACTGAGTTCAAGGGGTGAAAGGAATGATACTTACAAACCTTTTGAAGGGGGTAAGACATGTCAAACACATCGATCATGCGCATGTAAACTTGTGAAGTTTTGACACCTAAATGGTGGGGTTCCTGAGGCTTAAAGGCTCCCACCTCGAGTTCTAGAAAGGGTAGGTTCCATTGCACAACTATCGTTGCATTAGGACCCAATCCATAGTTCGAAGTGAGCGAAATTAAAAATGGATTACCCCGTGTTTTTCCTCACGGAGGTTCCATTTTCAATTCCTTCTATTGTTTGCTTATAGGGGCGCCCGGGGTTTTAGGCGCGGTTGTGTGTGTTCAGGTGTCGTGATCATCACAATGCAAGTCATGCATAACAGTTTATCAATCAGCGCTTCAAATCACCCACACAACATACATTCCTACGCCAACCTGCATAAAATAATGTAAATCACGGACTACACCCCTTATTTCTCCAATCTGCAAAAACGTTTAACACCTCAAGGGTTAAAGTACATACTTCAATTTGAAGAGCGTCTGCATAAAACATGTCAGAAAAACCAATCAACTTTTTAATCGGCTCAAGTCCACTAAATGGTTAAGAACCAGTCCCCAGCAGAGTCGCCAGTCTGTCGCGACCCTCTCGAGGTTCGCCGTGGGCTCTCGAGGGCTAATGGGCCGTCCAGTCTGGTCGGACGCAGGCCTCTCCCAAGGCCCGTTACCCAAATCGCAACGGAGGTATGCGTAGTCGACCTTCAGTGTGGTCTAGTGACATGTGCTAAGTGTGCATGCCATTGAGTCGCCACCAATCATTTTTTGGAGGGTATGATTGGACCACCCTATTGAATAGTCGGGAGTTTCTATTCAATTCTACGATAACCAGAGAAATGGGTTCGGGGACTTAGTTACGTCAACTGTCAGAGTTGACGCCCTTTCGGTACCTAAGTTGATTGAATTTTCTGCAATTTTTCTCAATTTTTTTTTTGAATTTTTTCTTAATATTCACTTTTTTTGAATTTTTTTTATTTGATTTTTTTTATTATAAATTTCCTGAAAATAAGTCCCAACTGAACGATCCCTAACTCGCCACGTGGCGTCTCGGTGACAATCGAATCATTTTAATTGTTGTAAAATTCGAAATTTATTTCTTTTAATGTTAAAAATATTTTTTTTATTCTGAAAATCATCGGATCACGACACGTGGCTCATCTGCAACCATCCAATCTAGCATTTTTTTTGTTTTTGTTTTTATAGGACGCAACACAATGCAAAAAAAAAATAATAATAAAGAAGATATTAAGTCATTATACAACATAAACATAAGCAAAGGAGATGGGATCCGGTGAATTTTACGACGTCGGAGTCCGTCGGTGCTCGTGCAACAACGTGTGGGGGGTATAAACCACCAGTAGGAGGCTCGGCCTTCCGATTCTGGGGTAGCACAATATAATTTACAGAAAATAAATAAATAAAACACCTTGGACACCAATAGGAGGCTTAGCCTTCCGATTCTGGGTCTTTTATGCGAAATATAGAAATGCTATGACATAAAGTAAATACACAGCAAATATTTAGACACCAACAGGAGGCTCGGCCTTCCGATTCTGGGTCTTTTATGCGAAATATAGAAATGCTATGACATAAAGTAAATACGCAGCAAATATTTAGACACCAACAGGAGGCTCGGCCTTCCGATTCTGGGTCTTTTATGCGAAATATAGAAATGCTATGACATAAAGTAAATACACAGCAAATATTTAGACACCAACAGGAGGCTCGGCCTTCCGATTCTGGGTCTTTTATGCGAAATATAGAAATGCTATGACATAAAGTAAATACACAGCAAATATTCAGCAACCTTAAAATTCCAGAACATAGCCTATCATCTTAGGAAGCCATCACCGAAAATTTCACCTTAAAAGGAGTCCAAATGAGTGAGATATGACCACAATACCTCAATTCGCTCGATTTTCGTCGACTGTTTTTCAAAAAATCACCATAATTTAACCAGACCTCGAAAATTCACGAAACCAACGAGAAATTGTTAAGGACATCTTAACTTAACCTGTGATGGTCAGAGGGAGGCGCAAAGGTCGCCGGAAGGGCTGATCGTGGAGGACGACGGCGGCGGCAGAAACTGGTCGTTACAGGGTCAGCAGCGACCTTTGCTCATTCAAACGGCTCCATCGGACGAATGGCTGGGCCAAATGAGACTTATAATATATCCCTGGAAAGATAAGACGATAAGCTTTCTATTGGAGGTGGTTTCACCTCGATCTGATATTGGACGACGGAGTTATGACCGGAACAGTGAGATGGTTCGGGAAAGGGAGAGGAGAGAGGAAGAAGAAGAAGAAGAAGAAGAAGAAGAAGAAGAAGAAGAGGAAGAGGAAGAGGAGGAGGGGGAAGAGAGAAGGAGAGAAGACGTGCGGATGATGAAGGGGAATAAATAGTAATGAAAATAAAATAAAATAATGAAATAATAATATAATAATAATATAATAATAATATAATAAAATATTAAAAAGTAAAAATAATAATAAAATAATCAAAAGCGAAGACAAAATGATTAGTCCCCTTTTCCTTTTAAATGATGATGTTTTCACTCCTTTTCCTTTTAATCATTACTAATATTTTTGCCAAATTCAATTTTATGATGATCAAAGAACACCTAAAATCAAACCTGAATTTTACTATTTTATGAGGTCAGAAAATGGATAAAATAAAAATAAAAATACTGACTATTTTTATATATTTTTGTGACCTCAAATATTATTTTTCTTGATTTTCTTTTTCTTTTTTTCTCTTTTTTTGTATTTTTCGAAAATATATTAAAAAAAATGAAAATTATGAAAATAATTTTTTTGGTCAAAATGGTTCATTTAGTTTGGCTAAGGTCACCAAAATTGATTTTTCAATTTTTAAACTTTTTATGGATTTTCTATGAATTTTCAAAATAAAAATAAAAATAAATAATAAAAATAAATAATAATAATAATAAAGTTGATCAAAATTTAGGTGTCAACAACCACACTAACTGCTGTCATCGTAGTGAGATAGTTTAGTTTACCAACAACACGCCGGTATCTTTCAGGATGTTCAAACAAGTTACCCTGATTAGGAAGAAGCTTTAATCCTGGTTTCATAGGCGACTCTGCAGGCCGAGATTGCTGCATGTTAAATTCAGTTAAGATATCCATAACATACTTACGTTGTGACAAAGAGATACTTTCTTTCTTCCAGGCCACCTCGATCCCAAGAAAGTATCTCAAATCGCCGAGGTCCTTCGTCTCAAAATGAGTATACAAATATCTTTTCAATTCAGCAATACCATGCTCGTCATCCCATGTCAAGACAATATCATCCACATACAAAACTAGAAAGATACACCCAGTAGTAGCACATCGATAGAATACTACATGATCCTTTTGAGACTGAAGCAAACCAAAACTCCGAACAGCTGAGCTGAGCTGAATTTATCAAACCATGCTCGAGGAGATTGCTTCAAACCATACAAAGAGCGACGAAGCTTACAGACCTTCCCTCCTTGAGTAGTAAACCCTGGGGGCTGCTCCATGTAAACATCCTCGGCAAGATCACCGTGAAGGAAAGCATTCTTGATATCCAACTGATGGAAAGACCAAGAATGCACAGCTGCAAGGGATAAGAAGAGGCAAATGGAGGCCATTTTTGTAACCGGAGAAAATGTCTCAAAGTAATCAAGACCATGAGTTTGAGCATAACCATTAGCAACCAACCGAGCTTTCAAACGAGCAACAGTTCCATCAGGATTGACCTTCACGGCAAACACCCAACGACAACCAATAACCTGAGCACCAGAAGGAAGATTAACCAAGGACCAAGTCTGATTGCGTTGGAGGGCGCTCATTTCCTCCTCCATGGCTAAGCGCCAACATGCATGCTGAAGAGCCTCGAAAACCGAAGAAGGTAGAGAAATAGCATCGATATTGGCCACAAAAGCCGATAAACTTACTGATAAACCTTTAAAGGAATGTGTATAAAGAGGGCGATCCCTGCAGGCACGGTAGCTCTTACGAAGAGCAATAGGTTGCTCAGTAGTATCAGTCTCAAATGGGTTAGCAACAGGAGAGATTATCTCAGCAGGAGGATCCTCCACGGGAGATACTGGCACAGAAAGAGAATTGTCAATGGGGGCATTGTCTAGTGAAGATGCTGGAGAGATAATTGGATGAAAGACCGTTGGTGGAGAATAAACAAGGACATGGTCAGAAGATGTTGATTCAGACAATTGCGGGATTGGATAAGATGAACTAGAGCCACATGCAGAAAAGAAAGGTTGAGACTCTATAAAGGTAACATGACGAGAGGTGAGCATTCTTCCTAAGGTAGGAGAATAGCAACGATAACCCTTTGACACTCGTGAGTAACAAAAAAAAAAACACATTTGAGTGCACGAGGATCTAGTTTTGATACACTTGGACGATCATCATGGACAAAACAAGTATACCCAAACACTTTAGGAGAAAGGGGAAAGGGACTGCGTTAAGGAAAGATGAGCCCATGAGGTGTATTGCCACCAAGAGAAGAAAGAGGCATGCGATTAATGAGATAGCATGCTGTAAGGACAGCATCCCCCCAAAATTTTTGTGGAGCATGCATATGTATAAGAAGAGCACGAGTAGTATCCATAAGATGGCGATTCTTTCGCTCAGCAACACCATTCTGTTGAGGTGTGCGAGCACATGAAAGACGATGGTGAATGCCATGAGAACGAAGAAATTGATGGAGTTGATCCGACATATATTCCCCTCCACGATCAGATTGTAAAGTTTGGATATTATGATGGAATTGAGTAGAGACAGAAGAATAAAACTCACGAAACACAGAAAACAACTCAGAACGTTCTTTTATTAAGTAAACAAATGACATTCTTGTGAAATCATTGACAAAGAGAACGTAGTAACGATAATCAAAAGCTGACACAATAGAACTAGGTCCCCACACATCAAAACGGACCAAGGCAAATGGAGCAGTTGCTCGTTGAGATACACTTAGTGGTAAAGAAACACGACTATGCTTTGCAAGCTGACATGACTCACAATTTATTGTAGACACCGAACGAAAACGAGGAAATAATGACTGCAATATAGACAAAGACGGATGGCTTAGACGATAGTGAATGTCTAAAACATCAGTCTCTTTCACTAGTGCAGCTGGAATGGAAGTACCATCCAACTGGTAGATCCCACCATTGACGCTTCCCTTACTGATAGTCTTCCGCGTCGAGAGATCCTGCAGAACACAATAATCAGGATAGAAAGTAACGGAGCAATTCAAATCCTTTGTGATACGACCAACAGACAACAAATTAAATGGCATGCCAGGAGTATATAAAACAGAAGATAAGGAGATCTCGTTGGAAGGTCGTACAGCTCCGTGTCCCTGAACGGTCATGGATGACCTATTCGCAATAGTAATATGGCGTAACGGAGACGATGACTTATATGCAGTAAGAATATCTCTATTACCCGTCATGTAAGCACCTGCACCGGAATCAATAATCCAATCAGCGGAAGGAAGAGCTGCACATGCTGAGGTAGAGGAATAATCAAATGATTGATGTAGTTTCGCAATAGAGGCAAATGTAGTTCCACTCCATGAGGTCTGAAACTCCAAGTAGCGAGTATACTCCTCTGAACTCATTATGATAACTTTCTGGTCCATATGCACAATCTCAGATGCAACATGAGCAGGTGTGGTCCGTGAATCAAAAGCTGCCTGTACAGCTTGTAACTTCCGGCAATAGCTGCGAAGATGTCCAACAATACCACAGTAATTGTAAGTACGAGTCTCCCGACCACGACCAACAATGCTACCACGACCTCCCCCTCGGTCACGGCATCCGCTACTACGGCCACCTCCTCTATTCATATATAGAGCAGCAGCCTGTTCACCAACTTCTGAAGGGCCAGATCTAACTTCCCCACGACTTTCGGTACGAAGAACACGGCGATGAACTTCTCCAAGAGAAGGTACTCGAGCATCTGAAAGAATTTGTGATCGAGCAGTATCAAACTGAGCTCTCAGTCCATTAAGATAGCAGGTGACCAGAAACCGATTTCGTTGTTCTTGAAAAGTAGCCCGATTAGATGTAAACGGGACTAACCGATCAAACTCATCAGCAAAGGATTTAAATTCATCGTAATATCCGTTCAGAGGCCGATTAGCATGAGCCGGCTTCAATAACCCACAAACGACATCATAAAGTCACGAAAAATCATTCAGAGATGAGTATAAATCTGCCAAAGCATCCCATAACTCCTTAACAGTATCAGTATTGCTAACAACAGTCTGAACAGAAATATCCATAGCATTCAATAATTGACTATAAATACGACAATCAACAGTGTACCATTCATCATAAGTTGGATCATCATCGCTCGGAGGAAGCTGGGTAAGATGGTGAGATAGCCGCTGTCCATGCAAATTCTTGAAGACATTCTTCTTCCAAAGTGTGTACGTTGACTGTCCCGTCAAAACACGTTCGACGAGCTTAGATGAAGTAGATATAAAGGTTGGAGCTTGTGATCGCATCACATCAGCTTCAGTCACACCAAATCTATTCATGATTAATCCAGTCTCACCGGATTTGGCAGCATCTATTTGAGTGTATGTATTACTCATAACGAATACTTAATCTAGAAACTAGATTAATCAGAAAATCACAAGCTCCACCGTTTCATGGATCTGATTAGATCTAATCAGACCTTGACATGTAAATCAAATCCGAACGGCTTAGGACATGTCCGGCCAAGCTGGCCGAGAGCTCTGGGCCATGGCCGGCCAAGTTGGCCGCGAGCCTTGGGACGTGGCCGACCAATCTGGCCGAGAGACTTGGGACGTGGCCGGTCAAGATGGCCGAGAGACCTGGGACGTGGCCGGCTAATCTGGCCGAGAGCCTAGGACGTGGCGGAGAGAGAGAGAGAGAGAGAGAGAGATAGAGAGAGAGAGAGAGAGAGAGAGAGAGAGAGAGAGAGAGAGAGAAGCAATTGCTAGATGGTGGTGATGGTGATACCGCTGATGGTGGGTGTTGGATAGGGTTTAGCCTTTAGGTTGGGGTGGCTAGGGTTGGCTCTGATACCATGTCTGAAGAAGAAGAAAATAGGAGAATGATATGAATGAATCGTCTAACCCTCTAGGTTAGCATGCTCTCATATTTATAATAATAAAGAGGGTACATAGTAATACGATGGGTATTTCCACACATGATAATGAATAATAAAATAACTAATAAAATAACTCATAACAAGCTTCACCACGAATAGCAGTCGGACGCCCTCTCACGCATAGCCAAACGCCGCCTCGCCGTGAATCCACTAAGCCCATTGTTGAGTGCTGATTTCATGAGAAACAAGTTTTAGTGGTATTATTCTACTTGATTTAAAATTTTAGTCACCTTGAGTTTGAGAGAATGTGCGCGATATTAGGATATATCCTACTTGATTCTACACATTTGTGGGGATTATGCATATATCTCCTTTTAGAATGTGCATTCTTGATTAATTATTATATTAGATATTATTTCTATTTTATTACCTTAGATAATCATGCAATAAATCCTATAAATGAGCTCCATGTACTCTTTTCTACTTAAATCAAAAGAAACTCAGCTATAACCTACGATTTTTTCAATTGCTTCATTATCTCGTAGTAAGATGTATTTTGTCCTATATTATCATTTTCATTTAATATATTATAATACTTTTCAAATAGATTATGCTAATGTTAAGTTAATTTATCTGTTATTATGAGGGGCAATGATGATGAATAGAAAAAGGGCAGGTGAATTGAAGTAGAACTATGGAAGTAAGAATTTAAGTTAGATCGGTAACCTTTTAATAAATTAGGTGTTGCAATAATTTATAAAATAAATTATGCAAATATCTCAGTGTAATTTGTTATTAGTTAATTAGGAGAGATGGAATTAATGACAGCGATGATAATGAATACGAACATAGAAAAGACGTAGAAAATGGAATATGAACAAAGATTTTATGTGGTTCAGTCAACCAAGAAAAAGTTCCTTGAAAGCCTACATCCACGAGAGAAATCTCCATATTTCTTAACTTCTTGTGGGAGATGCATTCTCCTTAAATAAACAAGAGTACATCATAGTTAGTAAGCATAGACTATGAATTTTATGGTAAATACACCTATGTCACATTGGACCTTGATCCTCAATCTTATTATGAATTGGCAAGTTTAATTACCTCGCCAATCTCGCCAGCAGTGAAAAATCAATGATTTGTAATATATTTTTCTAACCTTGTATCGAGTGCAAATATTATTAAATGAATAATTTTTTTTAGTCATCCAAAAAAAATATTTAGACATAAATTAAATTGATGTCGATAATGAAAAATCAATTCGTTAGTCAATCAATATAAGCGATTACTTTTGAAAATATATATATTTTTTGCCAAACAAATAAAGCTGTTGGAGTTTTTGAGCAAGTGAAGACGAAATGAATGGCGGTGGTTAAAGACTAAAGTTGTCCATCACCGTCAACAAATTATCTCCTTCATGAGTCTCCATGTCATTTATATAAACTAAGGGTACGATTGTCTTGAGCAAAATAAATGTTTTGAAAAAAAAAATTCTCACATGTATTGCTTCTAAAAAAACAAATAAATGAGAAATATTATCATCGCTTACGAAAATATTTAGATATCAATAATAAAATCGTTATTTTTTGACTAATTATTTCAAGGGATTCAAATTACAATTTTAAGGAAATGTTTTCAACTCATTCATTTTTTGCGAACAAACGAAGTCTTAAATAGAAGAAAAGATCTTTCTTTTTGCCCCCTTTTAAGATGATTGGAAATAACGAAAATCCAAACAATAAAAGGCCCCGTTACCCAATTTCGAATCAACCACCCTAAACCTTCCTGGCCAAACGCCAATAATCACATTCATCGAAATCAACATCAACGTCAACCTCATACAAGAACTAAAACAAAATGTGATATCAACCTCACAAAATTCTAAAGATCTCTCCCTTGTGGGTGCATTAGGAGCTGAAAGAAAGCCACACAAAATGGGAAATTAAATGAGGAAAAAGACACGTACACTTGTCAAATACCATACAAAAAATTTGGACTTTTGGGTTGACGTGGTAACTCAACGTCCCATCCATTCTCGTTTGCATTTATTCCCGTACACAGATGATCCTCTTCATGCAATCATCTTCTCCAAAAAGATAGCAACAGAGATGGAACAAAGAACAATCACAGGAGGAGCGGGGGATGAGACGACAGACAAGACTCAAATCCATTCCCACATGAAGGAAGATCAAGATCCCGGTGAAAAGTTCAGTGTCCCACAAGATTCAGCTCAATCTGATTCTGATGCATCGAATGGTGAGATAAGAGAAGAAACACAAGGCCCTTCTTCTGAGGTTGAGAATGGCGATCGGCGTGACCCACACGAAAAGCTGGGGCGGATAAGTCCGTCGTTACCCACCCGAGCAGAACATGAGGCCGAAAACAACAGCGAAGGAGATCGCCACACGCAGGAAGAGGAAGAGCAACAAGAGGAGGAAGAAGAAGAAGAGGAGAAAGACAGAGAGAGGCTGAAGCGATACCAGGCCGAGGTCGCGGGGCGGGTTGGGATACCGGAGATTTGGGGTCAAGAGGAGCGGTTGAAGGATTGGGTGGATTGCTCTGTCTTTGAGGCTTCCCTAGTGCCTGCTAAGATCATTTCAGCTAGAGCAGCTTTGGCTAAGGAGGGAAGAAAAGCTAATTCTGGTGGGTTGGGGATAGATAACAGCTGCTGAATTTATTGATTTTTCACTGATTTTCTTTCTTTTTCCTCTTTTCAATCAATCCGGAGACTGTGATCATGTAGATTATTCGACATTTTACATTTTGAACTTGAAAATCAGTTCCAATGTTTGTTGTTCAATCACGGAAAAAGAAAAATACTACGGGATCTAAATTAAGAAATTATGACAATATAGATGCATATTTCCCTCGTCTCATTTTTTAGAAATACCTCATTTTTCTTTCCCTGATTGTTCCCTAGGCAAGCCACGCTCCTTCTAATTTACGAGAAAGCCTGATTCAGCTATATATATTCGAGCCTAAACACCTCACCGATCCTATGGATCAAATGACCGGCAAGATGAGATTGAGCGAGTGAAATTGAACCAAACATGGAGTGATTTTTATTTAGTATTGTGTTGAATTTTTGTCTTGTACCAAATCCAATGTTGTTAATTACTTGAATGATATAAATGAACTTTCCACCATTATAATTGCACAGA
Organism: Rhodomyrtus psidioides; assembly: GCA_021437785.1. Taxonomy (NCBI): domain Eukaryota; kingdom Viridiplantae; phylum Streptophyta; class Magnoliopsida; order Myrtales; family Myrtaceae; genus Rhodomyrtus; species Rhodomyrtus psidioides. Next base: position 2,927,729 of record JAILYB010000062.1, on the reverse strand, counting down.
CAAGTAGAGAATTGCCAAAGTCGGCAGGATTCCTTAAAAAAAAAAAAAAACCTCCTGGAAATGAGTATCTAGGGTTGTATTCATGGACATGTTTCTGAAACATCACAAAAGTCCGGTGAGGCACCATGGGAAGAAACTCGCATGGACCTAGTAATATCAGTTAATCATGTGGGAACCCCATACGAAGCTCATAGGATCAACGGTTATGATGGATCCAACCTTTGTGGACCTAGTTCTAGACCAAAATTTGCCCTCAAAGTGGCTGATTAGAAGATTAAATTTGTGTCTCACTGTGAGAAAGGTCGGAAGGAAGTGAAACTAGAAAGAAAGTGAAAATACTTTCTTGGAATTGTCAATAGTAAGAACTGATACATCGGGATTGTAAGATTGTTATGGTAAACTAGCGAGAAGTGTCAAAAAAGTCCTAAATGTATTGCATTAGTGCCAATTCAATTATAATTTTTTTTGCATCTGTACCAATTAAGTCTTAAATCTTTTGTTGGTGCTAATTCAATCCTAAACATTTTGCATTGATGTCAATTCAGTCCTAGATCATTTGCATTTATGCCAGTTGAGTTAATTTGGATTATTTTGGCCGAAAATCGCCGACATTGACATAGATTGTCTTATGTGGCACGATTAATGTTGATTTGGACTTTTTTTTAAATATATTTAACAATTATTTAAAGTATAAAAAATATTTAAAAAAAATATCCACATCAGCCCTAATTTTGCCACGTAGGACAATTGACGTTCATGCTAGTGCTTTAAGCCAAAATTGACCTAATTGACTTAATTTATATAAATGCAAAATAGTTAGGATTATATTGGCATTAATGCAAAAGATTTAAGACTGAATTGGTACCAACAAAAGGTTTAGGACTTAATTGATATCAATGCAAAAGGTTTAAGATTTTTTTGACTATTTTCCCGAGTAAATGAAGGACCCTTGTCGCCAAAGTCCTTAAGCAGTACCTTATCTTAGATGTCTATCCCGTTATTCAGTCCCGTCCCGGCTGCGCTAGTCTTTTGCCCTCTCCTGTGACAAAAGTGCTCAACGCTTTGATTTCAAAAGGCCAATCAAGCGGATCGATTACTCCTGCTAGGATTCAACAAAAGGACCAAGGCTTTCTATTCCTGTGGCCTCACGGCCTTGGTTCTTGTTTGTGTTGTTCTCAGCCTCTGCGTCCTTGCGTTCTTGTTCTGCTTATGGGCCTATTGGCGCCATGGATATAATCTTTCTTTTTTTGGGGAAAGAAACTCTAACCTTCTTCATAACAACTAGTGTAAAAAGTCGCACTGACTTGGGAATCTCAGGATTTTTTCTTTAAAGAAGTAATTTGTGCAAAAGAAAAGAAACATTGGTAGACAACTCCAGAAAATCTTTTTCACAACCCCGTCTGAGAGACATATCATCGAACATATGACGCGCATTTGTTCGGGGTAATGAAATGAGCCATCAAATGTTTTCGGCTTCCAGATTAGACTCATACAGACATTGGGTAAAGACATTAGGAATCAAGAAGGTGTTCTAGAGTAAAACCAATTCCGATCCTAGCGGCCACGATGACATCTCTGTTTCCTCCTCCATCAAAATAGAGCAGGACAGGGCATTGGGGTTAGCTGGCTGATGAGCAGAAACGGAGCTACTATCGGCGACTAGGTCGTGATGGAAGCTTGGCCTATCTCCAATGATTGGAATCGAGGCTAATGAGCGAGTCTTGAGCGCGATTTTGCCACTAGGACACCCCTGGACGCGAAGCGGAGGAGAACAAAATAAGTCCTGGTGTGTGAGATACGTTGTTAGGTGCTCCATTTTATTTTCCCATTGAGGCCGAACCGCCGGCAATGATGACTAACAAGGTCCGACACACGGCAATGCCAAGCCTCGAGGAATATATGTGGTCCATCAAGAATTCATTGAAGGCCTATGCTCTCAATATTGAAGAAGACAATAACAATTAGCAAGAGTATTTGTGATAAAGACATTCATAACATAAACAATAATAACGGATCTTTCGTTTTTTTTTTTTTTGGGGGGGGGGGGGGGGGGGGGGGGGCGCATGATCGAAAGATAAATTTATCGAACTACTCTCGCTTATGCATTAAATTTGTCACATGCTTTGTTAGTCCAATTGATAGTTAAGCAATAGCAAATGCAAATGGGACTAAGGCATCAAAAACACCATCCATAATCTCGTCTTTGAAAGATACCAATCAACATCATAAATAAGCACATCTTATTATCTCCCAAACTAGTCCATCCTTATTCTTATATCTCGGGAGAGCGGAATTCGAAACAGTACTATAATGAAAATCTTTCTCCAAGGGATCATTTCTCCAAATTCTGTCCTTGACAGGATTCCGACGCGTTGCCTCGAGTCTGCCTATCCATCTCCTTCAACAACCTCCGCCGAAGGTCCTCCATTCGCTCCTTCAGTTGGAGGAGCTCTTCCCGGTTGAGCTCTTCGATGGGAGCCTCCCACCACCCCACCTCGCTTTTTCCTCCGGTCAGTCCCGCCAACACTTTGCCGTGTGCCTTCTCGGCATCGATTTGATTAGAGAGCTCCTCATGCTGTCGGTTGAGCTCATCACATTGGAGCTGACGATAGGACTCAACCAAAGCACGGGACCTACCGAACGGTGGAGGGTTTCGGTCGAGGAACCGATTGGCAACCGCATCAATGGACGGATGAGCGAAAGAGAAGGGTTTTCCGGTAGGAGAGGCTCCTACCAATCCCACCTCCACCCCACAGAGGGTCACAAGCTCGCTCGCCTTCTTGTAGATGCTGGATCTACGCTTCGAAAATGTAATCTGCCTGCTATTCTCATCTGCGATTTGTTTCATCTCAGCTCTTCGACCCCCTCGTGCCTGTGTTCCTGCCATAGCCAAAGCAAAGTTATCTTAACACAATAGTAGACAAGCAAAGTTGTGATCTTGGTTGACGCGGAGACAATAGAGAGAAAATGCTACGTATTAATAGTGGAAATGAACATCAAATTTAGTATGCGCAGGTGGAGGACAATCTCTTTTGGGTTGTCACCTTCTATAAGATGGATTGAATATAATAGTAAGGTTATTTATCGTTTTGGATATGAGTATCCTGATCATGATTTACATACTAATTATTATCGCGTCTATGAAAATCAAGACGGGTATGTTAGGTAGACATTACGGTATGTGGCCGATCGCGAGAAAGCGGATTTTTTTTTTCTATTTTGTCCGGCTTTCCAAGCAATTTTCTCGGGCATTCAATGTTGTTCATTTTTCCGTCCATTTATTTTCGTGAAGTAAAGGAGATTATGCAATTGATTTATATTCAATCTATAAGAAATTCCAAATGAATATTTATGTGACTTCGTATTCCTCTCAAAGTCGAAGATTATCGGATCATCATAGGTTGGTTATGTTTCCGTTACCGAATAAAATTATTTTCATGAGAAAATCACATTCTAACATAAAACAATATAACGTTTTTCAAATGGAATTCTTCAATGATGTTTGACAATCGATTTAAGTGCTATAATAAGTATATTGCAATGCAAAAGAATAATATGGAGAGGAAAATTGGCAGTGAACTTTTTATATGATGCATTATGTTTTCATAATTGCATAATTAAAAGCCATGGTTGAAAAAGACTCGACAATCCATACCTCATTAAAATTGTTATCACTTCACATAACTGTGCCAAGTGTCAATAATTTAGTGGCCTCTCCTTGTCTTCTTCCATTCATTCTTTTTCGTTTTCTCTTTTTCATTTTGATTTCTGATAATTAGATTTTCAATGAAAGTTCAGCTTAGATTGTATACCAAATTAAATGAAAAAAGTTTGTCAATTTAGTCCTAAATCTTTTAATTGTATCAATTAAGTTTCAAATATTTCATGTTTTGCTAACTGAGTCAATCCGATCAATTTTGACCAGAAACCACTCATGTAGACACTAGCCCTCTTACGTGGCACATCGGCGCTGATGTCAACATTTTTATATTTAAATTTTTTAATGTTTTAAATTTTCCTTTTTTTCTCTTTTCCTTGTTTTATTTTCTTTTTTAGTATGGCCGACAAGGGTTATTGAGCCTTGCTGGCCGTGAGCAAGGATCCAAGCTCTTGCCTGTTTCGCCAAGATCAGAGCGAAAGCCACGACCCTCGCTGGTCACAGTAAAAGAAAAATACACAAGGAAGTAAGAATTAAAAAAACTAATGAAAATTAATATAAAAATCAGAAAAAAGTACTTTACGGTATTATAAAAAAAAAATTACGGCCAGCAATTTCTAGTTAGAATTGACTAAATGGACTTAATTAGCAAAACATTAACAGGTTTAGCATAATTTGGCACAAATGCAATAAGTTCAAAAAAATTTTGGTAATTTTCCCCAAATTACATCATGAAAGCATTATGATAAACATGATCGTGATTTTGAGAAAGTTTGGGAAGAAGCTCATAGAAAAATCTGAAGACATGCCCACACACATAAGTTAAAACATGATCATTCTATCTATAGTGATAGCTACGGGCAAGAATTCACTAATCAAACAATCAGAGGTTACAAAGAGTGACGATACTCAAGTTGATAAATCACACGATCTCACATTTAATCACTCTAATGAAATCTCTCAAAGATTACAGTTTATAAAGAAAGACAATTATATAATTGAAGCTCTATTTAGGCTTTGAAATTTTAGATTATGGGTTCTCTCTTACTCTTAAGCTTCTCGATCTCCTTTTATACTCGTCCTTGCCAATCAGTCAGGATGTCTTTGCCAATTAGTCAGGATGCCTTGCAATAAGATTTGCTTCATGAGACAATCTTCATGATTAATGATTTTCAAGATTGAAATCCAAGCCAGATCACTAATTGTTAGAATAGAAACAAATTTCGTGAAAATATGAGTCTGATGATATACTTCAAATATAGATCATATTGTCTGAGTCTGAATGCTTCTTGATTCTGACAAAATTAAATGCCGTGAAGATGTTCGTGTTTCAATTTCTTATCACGAAAACACCCATGAGATATTTAAGATGATGTTTAGGAAGATTCTTCTTTAGACTATATTTGCGTAATTCAACTCATAGTGAAAGCATATGCGACACTAACATATACTTCTTTCTCAAGTATCACCTGCAAACGAATACTCACATACATTTATCAGAGTGAGATAATGTTTTGTCATCTTCAAAACCTATCGGGAAGTATTCTCAACAATGATATCATAACTTCCATTTACTAAACATACTTAGTGTCTTCATTTCAGGGATTTGATGAGCTAAATCAATTGAAATGGCTTAAATTAACGAAGAAGGAGGTGAATTGGATGTTGGAGGATTCTTAAAGCTCTTTCATGCAAGACAGTGTATAGAGGACGAAACAATGGCTTTAGACGAAATATGTTATGCAATTTCTATTAGCAGAAAAGTAAAGAGAGTTAAGGGATAGAAGAAGTTGCTAATCAATGTATAGTGGTTTAACCTCTCCATTTGGCGTACTCTGCTCTTCCACATCTAACAGCTAAATAACAAGATTGGGATCCATCAGCGTAACCTTTGAAACCTTTGACTGCATTTAAAGAGTGAATTTATGTCAGCACAGGGGATTTGTAGCTTAAACTACAAGTACATACACTTTCACTGATTTCACTCTAGGCTCAAAGCACACTTTACAAAGATTACTCCAACACTCTCTCATATAATTACCATAAAAAATCACAAGATTTTTCTCAAAGAATAAGCAAGAGAAGTAATAACAAGCATTGAGAGAGTTTGGTTTCCCTCGGCCACCCTTCAACTCTAGTTTTGACTCTTATATATAGACCTCAAAACTTTCTCAGTATGTCGGAGACTTCAAATAGGTCAAAGGAGCAGTTGCAAGGTCTATTTTTTTTTTTTTTTACATGAAGTTAGTTAAAATGCCAAAATTTTTAACAGCCATGTCTTAGGAAAATATAATTACGATAATAATCTTGCTTCCAGTCTTTAACTACGAGTAATGTATAACGATAGCTAGCATCAGTTGTGGCATTCATAAGGCTAGGGATAAAATTGAGTAATAAATTATAATTATGAGATGTCGATGGTAATGGTAATTTTGCAAAATACGTACGAAAAATCCTGTTGTCTCTATGTTTTGCACAAACTTCACATTGATTTCCGTCCGAAACATAAAATTGTCTCTACATTGAGGATGAAAATATAGGTCATTGTGATTTCTATTGGCAAAAGTGTAATAAATTTAGGACTCTTTAAATAATTTTCTCTCGTTAAATTTGTCACATGATTTGTCAGTTTAATTAATAGTTAAGCATTAATTAGCGTATGGAAGATGGGCTTAAGACATGAAATGTCATCCATAATCTTTTGTCTATGAAAGATACCAATCAAAAATCATAAATAAGCGCTTATAAAACAAATCAACACTATCACTCAAAGTAGTCCTTCCTTATCGTCATATCTCGGGAAGAAATCTGAAGAAAGTATTGTAATACAAAAGTTTGTCGCCAAGGGATTATTTTTCTAACTTCTGTCCCTGAAAGGATGCGGATGCCTCCCCTCGATATATGTTGATTGATCGACCTCAACAAGTTCCCACCGTGCCACATCGCCTTTTCGTCTGGCCAGTCGCTTCAACACTTTGCCTCGTGCCTTCTCAGCTTCGATTTGATTAACGAGCTCATCGTGTTGTTGGTTGAGCTCGCTAAATTGGACTTGACGATAGTACTCAACCAAAGAAGGAGACGTTGTTAGAGTTTTCCTAATGTGGGCTTATATTAATTGAGATTGTAATTACCGTTTTACGGGATTAATTTACCGCTTACGGGGTTGGTCTAATAAGGTAAGATATAAATATTCTTAACTAGTCTAATATGGGTCTAGTTAGTATGAGCCGAGTTTGGCCCGGACCGTGATGAGAGGGCCCGACTAAGAACTCTATAAATTGCGCCTCAGTCCCTCATATAGCCCTTAACGATTCAGAAATCACCTCGCATAAAGTTCAGAGAGAAAGTGAGGGGCGACTCATCAAGCCAGTCATTTGAGGGGTAATAGAGGAAAAAGATTTAGAGCATTGGATCATTGCGATTCCGCCTGAAGTACAATGCATTCGAAATCAGGCGCACAAACTCTTTTCTTTCTCTGTATAGCTTTCTATTCTTAGCTATGGTGATTTAGGGATAACTGTAACGAGGTTTATAGCAGCCAACAGGCCTTTCATTATAGGCAGGGTTTCGGTCAAGGAATCGATTGGCGATTCTATCGATGTAAGGATGAGTTTTCGTCAGGAGAGTACACTACAATCTACAAGTAGCACCTCCGCTTAGCAGAAGTTCACAAATTTGCTTGCTTGTTTATAGATACTAGATCTACGCTTTGAAAATGCTGTAAGTCTTCGATTGTCATTTCCGATCCGTTTCATCTCACTTCTTCGACGCCGTCTTGTTTGTCTTCCTGCCATATTCAAAGGGAAGGTAATCTAAGACAAAAGCAAACAAGTAAAGTTGTGATATGCGTTAATGCATAGATAATGGAGAGAAATACACATATTTATATGTGAATTTGAATGTCAATTTTAGTATGAGCAGTTGTGGGATAATCCCTTCCTGGCTGTCCCCTTATGTGATGTGGATAAAATAACAGTAGGTCATTATTGTTGTGGATATAAATATCTTAATCATGATTTCGATACCTATTTATATTAGGGAAAAGTGCCGAACATATCATAAATCAATTGTAATTATGCCAATTCAATCCTAAATTTTTCAATTACGCCAACCTAATAATAAACATTTTCGTATTTTGCCAATTGAGTCCATCCAACAGATTTTGGCTGAAAACCGTTAACGTGGATGTCGGTCATCTAACGAGGTACAACTGACGCTGATGTGAACATTTTTAATATTATTTTAATGATATTGTCAATATATTTTTTTACTTTATTTTTGTTATTGATTTTTTTTTTGGCCATTCACTTTGGGCTGTGAGGGTCACTGGCAACCCTCATCGGCCATTAGGCAAGGGCCCGCAGGCCCAAAGCCGGTGTTGCCCTTGGTGACCAAGGGCAACGGCAGGAGAGGCCACAATGGCCTCAAAGGCTCTCGCCCTCAGCTAGCAGGCCGTGATCCTCGCCGACCAAAAAGAAATGGAAAATATGATTGTAATTATAAAAACAATATCTGACCCAAAAAAATAAAAATAAAAATAATAAAAAAGTAGAATTTTTTAGTAGTGTCCCTAATTTGCCATTATTATGAGGAAGACATAGAAACATCTTGACACTTGAGAAAATAATAGATACTTCTTGTTGCTAACTTGCTAATAATTATTCTTTGTCCACTCCAACGCTCGGGTTCCTAGTTATTACATTATTTTTTACGTCAGTCTTATCAATGAATTTGCATATGCACGATTATCCTACAAAATTCGATCTTGTATTCAGTCCAAAATATTTTCTAAATGGGTCAAGCTGTTCCCATTTTCTTTTTTTGGTCATAGTTTCCCTTGGATCTATAGTTCATCGAGTGACAAGAGACTATAGTATAACTCTCGAGAGACGTGGGTTCAATCTTTTGCCAGTCCTTTCTCCTTAATGTACTGTCGATGTGCACGAAGGAGTGCGGCTTCGTTTAACTCATTCTCAAGGACGCGTGAATGGCTCAATTTTTCATTTTGTGGACCAGAGTCATTCTGTCAGTGGTAAACAGTATAAATAGTCCTTGAACTTTGGCCAAATGTACAATATGATCTCTAAACTTTTAATTTATTTAATATATATAAATGGCCCCTAAACTTGATTTAATGGAAGAACAACACTTAATATTTTCATACAGTCTGGAAACTAAATTGAACATAAAAGAACACATTGTACATCATTGTATCTGGCTAAGTATATAGATGTGCATAAACAAGGGACGGGACATCTCTCTTCCATTTTTGGGAGGATGAGAGAGGGAAGAAGCTGCAGTGGCATCTCAAGAACTTCTTACTGGGGCAACACACATGGTGACGACCCGGTTTTCGCTAGCCTAGTTAAATTCGCATCTTTCGGTGTCGGATTCGTGAAAATGATGAATGGATTCTCAAGATTAAATGGCGTTTGATGACGGCCGATAGGAATAAGGTTCGGCCTTGGCGGTGTTGGCAGCGAGCGACAGTCCTTGATTGTCTTGCATGTTGGTTTAACTGATGAAAAGGCATATTCTAGTGTTGGATATGAGAGATTCATTAGTTGATCGTCGCGAGGGGCGACGGATGGTGGTCGACGTACACCGAAAATTCGAAATGGTTGATTATGGATGCAAAGGCCCCCCCAAACCCACTTCATCTCCCGCATTTTGGATAGATGAAGTACAATTGGTGTTGGGTCGGTGGAATCCAAGGTCAACTGGGAAAGATGGTTGATTGACCGTGGATGGATTCATGTGGGAAAGAGCGCGTAGACAGCTTGAATGACTCGCGAGTTATGATTATTACATAAATGATCTGGCTATAAAGATTCGTTGGTTTATCTAGCTCTGTTTCATGTTGATATGTGTTGCTTGTTGGGTGTTTAATAGTCCGAGGGTTGGCGTGTTAGCTTTCTATTTGCTGAGCATCAGCTCACGCATTCGTTGTTGGACTCCTTTCAAATACCCAGGTTTCTGTGGCTTCGGATGATAGTGGTGGCGTTGGAGCACGCCGATGGTAGTAGATAGTACTCTGGAGTAGATATTACTTTTTCTTTTAATTCCTTCTAGTATACTTTTCTTTCGTTTTAAAGGATGATGTACATAACTTGGTTAAGTAGATGCCAATTTGATGAATGATCTTAGTGATTGCTTGATGATAGTGGAACTCTATGAAGGTCATACTCTTTAGGCAATATGTCTACCCTGTTGTTATGCACTTGTATTTCATATGGCTATCTTATGTTGTATAGGCTTCCGAATACGCCAGATATATATTATAATAAGAAATTAAATCAGAGCGTGAAAGTAATAAGTATGGCTGCGCCCTGGGACGTTACACCCATAAACGTGTTTTGTTCATATCTCAAGGAAGCCTCAATGCCCAAGAGCATTCGACCATTAGTTCTCTTTTGTGCAGTTAAGATAAAAATAGTCCCCAAGGAAAGAGTTGAACGAGGAGTTGTACAAGGTGAAAATATCATGTACGCTTATGTAGAGCGGCAAAAGAATCCTTCATGTGCGAGCCATGAAGAATTAGATAGAGCTTTTGGTTGATTGTTGACCAACGGAAAGTATGCATTTTAAGAATGAGTAGTTGCCCTTCTCCGGCTCTTATTGCTCAACTTAAGAGTGGATAGCTAATGCATTTCACTTATTGAACATGATTCTATGATCGATCCGCGATTATGTATCAAAAGTTCATAGATCAAGTTGAAGATGTTTAGAGTTTAGATATTATATTTTACATTGAGGCTAAAATTTAAAACTATTTATGTTATATCCATTGTGTCAGTAATACACGTACTATGCCGATATAGACACTGATGCGACAGAGGAGAGATAAGGAGCCACTGCCCCTTGAAGTCGCCGCTGTCCCTGTTCTTGACGCGAGCACCGGTTTTACTTGTTTAACTGCACAGCAACCCCACACACACACACACACACACACACACACACACACACACACACACACACACCAATCTCTCTCTCAATGAGTGAAGTGGACAACCTCGGATCAATATCTATCTGCCACCTTCACTTGTTGGAACCCTTGCATTAATTAGCTGCAATCATCCATAACAGGTCTCCACAAGCAATTATGATCAACAGACCCTTCCGGATAGCCATGGTGGTCCTGGGCGTTTGCTTTGACCCACTCCCACGGCCATCGGAGGAATATTGGATCATTTCAGATGGTTACAGGAGCAGCAAGGCAAATCTCTAAGAAGATGAAGAAGTCGTCTCAAACGCCATGCTTGGTCTTAGGTAGACCCGTCAAACAGTGCATCACGTTTGGATCGAGTCGAAAATGTTCTGGTTCAATTCGACGTTATGGTTCAAATTGAACCATTCAACCTGTTCTGATCCATTTTACCTGTAATATAAATCTAGCGACTCATACTCGAGTCTCAATCCAATCAATATCTGACTCGACTCATATTACTAAAAAGCTTTCGTATTTAACCAAATTTAGGAAAACTTATATCTCAATTGATGTGAGAGGGTGGAATGAGCGAGCGCGAGATAAAATGAGGGCAAGAGAAAGAGAAGAGAGAGTCATCAAGGTGGATTGAGTTTAAATAAGTTGTGAACCCATTTGACAACAATTTTATTTCGGACTTTACCATTCTGAATCCATCTACTAAATGTAATTAACTCAAATCGTCAAATATCGATTAAGAAACAAGTCTTTGACTCATTTTGATAGGCATATTCTGAAGTCTGTACCTGCCATTAGCATTCAAAACACACTCATTTAGCACCCTGCTTCGCCTTCCATCAAGAGGACCGGGCCAAGCAAACAGAATAAACATGGAATAAGCAGGCTTAACCGGCCTCGTCGGAGGACTAAACACAGAATAAATTCCCCCTGAAAAACGTTTCTCGAGAGGTCTTCGGAGCAAACGCCAAAAGCATTAAGCAGAAGCAGCATCTTCATCTCCTCACACCACGTGCAGAGAGCATGCTAGGACTGAACATAGAACAACAACTATAATAATTTTTTATAATTTTTTTGTCTTCTTTCTTGAAAACTGTCTTTCCTGATTAAAAAAAAAAAAATTCAAGCACACTAGCGCCAAAACTCCGCGACACATAAGCCCATACGTCACACTCGCATAAACGGTAGAAAAAAGTACTTTTTCAGAATCTTTTCATGTCAGCCGAACATCTTCATGTTAACTCAAATCTTAATTCTTGACTTATTTAATTAATCTTGGTCATTGTCAAAACATATTTAAAATCACATCCTTTCGGTGAGCCTTCCGCTATCGGGGTACCAATCGAATTATTAACTAATAAGAAAAACCTATCGACATAATATAAAGGAAAAATTATCAAAAAAAAATTAATTTTTAAATCTATTACATTTGTGCCAAAGATTGTCTTCCTTCTTAAGGTATTTCCCAAACCAAGACCAATTCTTTCGACAACTAGGTTCATTTTCTTCCTCTCCTTGGCCAAAGGTAATAGTAGGATCCGCCTAGCCCCGGCCAGACGAGGACTGTGTTTTCGAGACCCTTTGAGCTTATAGGCTGATCACGGAAGTGGAAACCACCGAGAAAAGACACCCCTCCTATCTGCCTGTGTAGATGATCTTGACTTCTTACTTCAAAGCACAGGAGTCAGCTTTAAATATGTTCATTTGGCTAATTTAATCGTAAATTTTGACAATTTGTCAATATAATACATCCAGCCAATTGTGCTTGTACATTACTGACGTGGTTGTTAACCGTCTTATATGGCACCTTAAGTGCTAAAACTATTTTAGACTTTAAAGTACTTATTTCCTTCTTTTATTTTTCATTTTTTTTGTTGCGGATGGAGAGGGCTCAACGACCCTCACCGACCGCTGGGTCTGCAGGCCTCCGTCAGTCAGCATTGAGGATCGCGGCCCTCACCAACCACAACAAAGTGATCCTTGCCTGTGGCTGTTGAGGGTGACCTTGCCCAGGTAGGGTGAGGGCTGCCCTTGCATAGCCCTCCTCGGCATCGTTGGTGGTCAACATAGCTTGAGAATGACCATCGACAAAAAGAAAAAGGATAACAAACGAAAAAAAGAAAAGATCGAGAAAAAACTCAAACATTTTTAAACAGCTATTCACATTAGTGTCGACACTCCAAATATGACGGCCAACGGTGACTGATCTACCATGTCAGCATTTTACAATTAAAATTGATAGGAATGATTACATTGGTAAATCATCAAATGATTTAGGGCTGAATTGGAACAATTGAAAGATTTAGGACTGCGTTGGTATATGTGCGATATGTTTAGGACTTTTTTTTATATAATTTTCTCAAATTATTGATACCCAAAAGTCGCCTCAGAGGGTCATGTGCCAAGCACATGGAGAAGGCATGACTAGCTACAATCGGATGTACCAAATTCAGGTATGGATCAGCCATTTGAATGCCACTTGTCAAATAGAAGTTGGCGGCATTTCCTACCAAACCAAAAAGGGAAAAGAACGCGAAAAAAAAACCACGATCAAGGCAGTGGCGGCAAACTTTGAGAGAAAAAAAGGAAGATGGCGCGCAAAATAAGAAACCGTTGATAGTGACTTCGGCGAAAACCATCGAAAGATAAGAGGATGTGGGACGCAATGTGGAGCCGAAGAATGGAAGTGCTCGACGGTTACCTAAGCATCTCTATAAATACCCAGAGTCGTCCAACCTCAAGGACACACACAAATCAACAAATTAAGTCTTTATCTTTCATTATCTTAGCCTAATTTAGCTGGAGCTTTCATATTCCCGTCTTCGATTTAATTCCGACGAATTTCATATCTTGGGTCGGTGCCGTCGATTAGATTCTGGTGTCTCCCCATCGTCCAAGGTTGTTGATTAAATTTCGGTGTTGTGTCGAGAAGCCTATCCAATGCCATCGATTAAATTCCAGTATTTTGTCCTTTATCCTGTCCAGTATTGTCGATTGAATTCAGGCATTGTGTCCTCTACCCTGTCCAGTGTCGTCGATTAAATTTCGGCATTGTATCCTATGTTTCACATCCCCGTCCAACATCATCGATAAAGTTCTGGTGTTGTGTCCTAAGTGTAAGTCATCAAAGAGATTAACTTTCGATTGGTCGAGAGTCTATAAGATGCTACCTATATTACTATCGAAATATCTTTTGCATTTAACACTCTCCGTCAAAAATTGACCCGGAACTCCTTAATGGAAAACGAACTGCTTAAGTTCGACAAAAGGTTTTCGCGTCAACAACTCTCTTTGGGCTTCAATCTTCTGGGCCGAACCTCAAAAATTTATCTGGGACTAATTGAGGGATTTTGACATCAACAAAAATATAAAAAGAAGAACACTTTACCATTTGGATTTTATTAGTAGAGTTATTGCTATATGATAAAAGAAAAGATTCAAAATTCAAATACATAAGAGAAACAATAGATACAGTGATTTACGTATTTTTCCTAACTAACTGAGGGTATTTCGAGAAAGAAAAATTGGATAATTATTGTGGTTGATGATAATTATGCAATAGTTAGATATTTCTTAGGACAGGGCAAGGAACAGGATAATGCTAGTAGAATGGCTGTCTCCGTCAATAGCTCCCACCTAAACGTCACATTCAAAACAGGGACATACACAACAAAATCATCATCCCCCCACTAATTATATATGCCGACCCATGAAGCAAGGCAAATTGGTCAATGCCTCCTTGTTTTTTTATCTTAATTTTCCATCTGATGAGATGTTTGTTGATTACTTTAAGGTTGGGGCTTGAGATCGAGTTGAGATATGATCGATTCACGTTCGATAATATCCGGCAATTTCTTTGTCAATCGCTAGGTGGCCTTTTCAATGACATGTCGTGACTTTAACAAAATTAAATCGTCTCTCTCGATTTCGACTTTGTGAAGTTACTAGTTCTCTTTTGCAGCTGTGTCATGTAAGCAATCCTTAAAAGCACTTCTTTAATTTCCATCCCGTTTTGCATCCATCTAGCACACGCATGTGACATAACTTAGGGCGATCGGTTTTTAGGATGAGTCGATTATCTGCTAACAACCGATGAACTATCTTTGGATGCTGGGTTTCAAAAGATTGGAATGAACCTGAAAATCGGACTGGCCGAATCGTAACGGATAGTTCCGATGTCGAAGTGGAAACTAAAATTAGTCCAACGCCAAACCTAGGTTTGGGAAATGGTAACCGAACGGGTTACCCCTGAACCTAAGCTTGAACCGATCAATCTAGGTCGATCTAAAAAACAAAATCTGGGTCGGTTCAATCCGGATCCAATGCTTACCCCTATTTTAACAAACCCTTGAACTTGAAGTGCAATTCCCTGTGTCCAGAAAAAATCATAACAAGAAATGCGTCGAGGTAATAGTCTTTAAATTCGAAGCTTGAGTGAGAAGAGACAACTAGTGCAAGCAATCGGGTGTAAAATAAAATTTGCAAATAAGGGTTTTTGGTAATGTCCATACACAATCTTTTCTTAGGCATGCATGATGAGTATTTTGTAAAGCTACATAATTTGTATTCTACATATTTAAATACAACACTCTTTAAAAATTCCATCGTTATATATATGTAGGGGTGTCCAAGGGAATTAAAAACTTTTCGGAACAGGATCAGATCTGCTCGGTTCTCGCTTCCAAAAAATTGGAAATGGTGGGTATCGGTCCAGTTCCCAATTTTAAGTGTATAACCATCTATCCGGATTGGATCGCTAATATATAATATATATTATATAATTTGTAATTTTCTCAAAAATAAAATATTTTAATTCCCTAATGTGAAACTTGCTCATCTCATTTCAAACTTTCACTCTCACCTCGGTCTTTCCGTTTTGTCTCTCGACTCACGGCCTTGACTCCCATCGACTCACGGCTGGGCCTTTGGCCATCCATAGCCTCCTGTTTTGGTCTCCTCTATTTGCTTGGTCAGACCAGACCAGCGGTTCGGTTCTCAAGTGGATCCATAAAATCAACGGGCAATTCCCAATTTTCATTTTTCGGAGCCGGCCCTAGACAGTTCTCGATTTTAAGGTGGGAATCGTTCATTCGAACCATGCTTCACCTTAGCCAAGTTATATGCATTTTTTTTTTTTGGTCGGGATTGTTATTATGCGGTTGAGGTGTACAGCAAAGCCTCCCAAAATCCAATACCAAAAAAAAATCCATAAATTGATTCCCCTCTTTAAAAACCCTAGAAACCTATGCGGGTTTGTTTGTTCCATAAACAGAATCTCAAGATTATCAATTTAAACAGAGAAAATGGTTCCCCAAAAGGAAAACAATTTAACAAAAAAACAGCGGACGCGCACTCTGTTGATGATTCTCCATCTTCTCCACCTCCCCGCAGCTTCGTCCTTCTTTCTCCCTGTTTCTTGGGTCGCGGTCATTCTTTTATTTCGCGGGACGTAGAGAAGCATCTGTGAATGTGAAAGGTACTTTGCCCTGTTTTCCAACTTGGATTTCTTGAAGCTGATGATTTTCTCTTTGCTTTTGCGGCAAGTTAAATCCCCCATCGTTTCTTTTTTCCCTTAAAAAATAAATAAATGGGTTCTTGTTAAAATCTTGTTCGTTGAATTTTCAGCACTCGAGTCTCGCGGTGACTTCATCAAGCCCATGTCAAAGGTTTGATTTTTTTCCCCCAATCGATAACGGATATAAACTGTTTTGTGCGCGTTTTTTGATGTATCTGTGAACAGGTATGTGGACGTAAAATACAGGCTACTGTCGTGACTTTCTGTGGCCGCAATTTTTCTTGTGGGGGTTCGCGGAAGGGGGTTGTTCTTTCCAAAAGCTTCGAACGGGATTCTGAATTTTCTGGAAGAACCTGATCCAATCTTGACGTAATTGCGTGTTCTTCGAGAAGGGTTTCACTTTCGTTGTTGAATTCGGGGTTTCGCGCGTGGCACCGTCGGCTCAATTCGCTTGCGATTGGCGGAGGTTCTGGTATATTTAGGAGGTGTCTCCAGTTTGTTCGAAGTGGGCAATGTTTGGGGCTCCTTCAAGCTGATTCATTGTGGCTTTTGGTTGTTTGGGAATTTGAGCATTTCATATTGTTTTGCTTGACGGTGGTGTTCTCTGTACATCTGGGGGTTCTTTAATTTATAGTTAGATTAGAGAATCCCAGGTGCAGATTTGTTATCTGGGTTTTTGTTCTTGTGCAAGATTGTGTGTGATCGAGAGTTTTGGTGGGAGAGCAGAAGGCGGGGTTTTGTTTGGCAGCCTTGATTGTTGTGTAGTTCTGATTTCGAGAGTGTTGGCGGAATTTGCAATGGACGACTTGCCGAGCGGTTCGAATTCACTGCCACCTTTCCTGATGAAGACTTACGAGATGGTCGATGACCCCTCCACTGACCCAGTGGTCTCGTGGAGTCAAACCAACAAGAGCTTCATTGTGTGGAATCCGCTGGAGTTCGCACGGGATATGCTGCCGAGATACTTCAAGCACAACAATTTTTCCAGCTTTATTAGACAGCTAAACACATATGTAAGCTGAGACCTTTCTACTTGCATTTCTGCTTGTTCGTCTTCTGATACGATTTGGCTTTCTAGGAAATGATCGTTCATTTGTATACCTCGCGATAAATGTGCATTTCACTTTTGGACAGGGTTTTAGGAAGACTGACCCAGAAAGATGGGAATTTGCAAACGATGATTTTATAAGAGGTCAGCCGCAACTTATGAAGAACATCCATCGCCGGAAACCAGTCCACAGCCATTCCCTTCAGAATCTCCAAAATCAGGGAAGTTCTTCTCCTTTAACTGAAGCAGAGAGACAAGGACTGAAGGAAGAGGTAGAAAGGCTTAAAAGCGACAAGGAATCACTTCAGTTGGAACTACAGATGCATGAAGAAGAGAGGAAGGGCTTTGAACTGCAGATGCAGAATTTGAAGGAGCGGTTTTTGAAAATGGAAGAACGACAGAAGAATATGGTGTCTAACTTAGGTAATGTTCTGCAGAAACCTGGCCTTGCCTTTAATTTGTTGCTTGAGTCGGAGTTTAATGATAAGAAGAGGAGATTGCCTCGAATTGGTTACTTTCATGATGAGGGACATGGTGAAGATAATCAAGCTAGGACTCCCCAAACTTTGACGAGAGAAAACATTGATGGAGCTTCATCCTTACCGTCGCTACTGGATTTATATGATCAATTGGAATCATCACTCACGATCTGGGAAAACATTGCGCATGAAGTTTCTGAAAACTTTATTCATCGCAACTCAACCCTAGACTTTGACGAGACTACTAGTTGTGCTGATAGCCCTGCTATATCCTGCATTCAGTTCAATATTGACACACGGCCTAAATCGCCCACGATTGACATGAATTCAGAACCTGCTACTGGTACTGTTTTCGAGCCTGCCATGGCTACTACTTCCGAGCCAGCTTCGACTGTTGCTTCTGAGCTAGTTTCCTCTAAAGAACAAGCCGCAGCTGCAGCTCCTAATGTGCCAGCAGGGGCTAATGATGTCTTCTGGGAGCAATTCTTGACGGAGAATCCCGGATCCTCCGATGTTCAGGAAGTGCAGTCAGAAAGGAAGGATACTGATGGTGGAAGGAATGAGAGCAAACCTGCTGATCACGGCAGGTTTTGGTGGAGTACAAAGAATGTAAATAATCTAGCAGAACAATTGGGGCATCTTACCCCAGCAGAAAGTACTTGATGTTGGTTGATCGCATTTTCGGATTTTGATGGCTCGGCGAGGGTGTTGTAATATATTAGGTATGGTATGTTGGGTCTTGCAATAAATAGGTAATACATGCTTAGGGCGGCTGGTTTGCTGCGATAACGTTGATGAGGTCTCTCTTGATTATTTGTTCATCCGAGTTTTGTAGCATTTTGTTTTGTTCCAGTTAAAATAGTTATACGAGGGTTGTGATCTCCCACACAGTGTTACATGACA
Organism: Rhodomyrtus psidioides; assembly: GCA_021437785.1. NCBI lineage: Eukaryota > Viridiplantae > Streptophyta > Magnoliopsida > Myrtales > Myrtaceae > Rhodomyrtus > Rhodomyrtus psidioides. Next base: position 2,909,183 of record JAILYB010000062.1, on the reverse strand, counting down.
GTGGTACTGACTTTCATCATGCATCTTTTGAGGAGTTACCCATGATTTCTGGCGTTTTTGCTTTATTGCAAATAATGTTCCGCCCTATGTGGGTGCTTGCTTTGCATATGAATCTTAAGGTGAACACTCTTTCAGCTGTAGATTGTATCAAGGGCTCTGCAGATCAGGCTCCTGTAGTTTCATTGCTGCCTTTCTGTTGTCATTACTCAGCTAAAAACATCACCATATTGTCTTTGACTCAAATAAGCTGACAGATTATGTTTTCCTATAGAATGTGATGGTCTTTGTCCTGCCCAGGAATAGCTAAATAGAAGGGAGTTTGACATAAGAAAAGAGAGAGAAATAGAAGGAACCTTCTCGCTCCACATTTTTTCTCCCTGTTTTTGGTTTCTGGCCTGGGGTAGATTTTATGCCAATATGGGATTAGCCCAATGCTCAAAGGCAGACATGCATGCATTGCCTGTATTCCATCAGGAAATTCGGGTTCGGGATCTCGATGGTGTCATCAGTGCTCAGCCGGATGTGCACCTACACTTGCATAGAAAATAGTCTTGAAGTTCCCTCTATAGTTCGTGTTGTGCTTTTCCATCACATGTCTGCAGCACTTAGAAAATGCAGAAGCATGATATGCTGAAGAACGTGTCCGTGATCTAAGGTTCTTGTTGGCTCCAATGTCGAGATCATCAAGTACACTGCGTTTGGTAGGAGAGATTCGGAGAAACAAGGAAGGGAATTGAAGGGGGTGATTTTCAGCTCATTTTGTCTGGTCTGTTTTAGTGGAGGAAAATAAAAGAGATTGGGAATTTCCATCTGAATCTATTCTAATCTCTCCTAGTTAATGATGGGTACGTTTCAAATCACTTCACAAGTGGTTTTCCTAGTGATTAGTCAAACCTTTTTCCTTCTTTTCAAACGACCTCATCCAACTATGGTGGTTGGTAGTGTCCCCATCATCTCACTTGCAGCTTTTGTTTTATCTTACATTGTGGACTGCCAAACTTTTCACACGGCTCAGAGAAAAAGTTGAGACATAGGCAGTAGTTTGACTTTTGCGGATTGCTTTGGCGTTAATGTGCTTTTTATGTTTGATGTCTTCGTCCCTTTTGTTGCTTCTGCACTTTCTACGGTTTCTTGGAGGTTTTGGAGACGAGTTGCTGTGCAGTCCGTGCCGCTAAAGAAGAGGCCAAACGCAATCCTGTTGCTTATGGGGGAGATCTGCTTCTGCAACTTCTCACATTGTGATGAAGACATGTCTTATATGAGCGTCGTGACCTAGCGGATTGTGGCCGGGATCTCATGATTGAATTGTATGTATGGTAGCACGTGACAAAGTTACTAGAATTTCGCTCAAACGGAATACGTGTTATTTAAACCGAGATTGACGTAAATCATGGATATTTTGCTCAGCATCATCTTTAGCAATCCAACTTTTAATTCCGGAGTTGATTAGATCTTGCTCTCTGTTTGTCGAACCTTTGAAAAGATGAAGCTTCGGATTCTGCTCTTTGAATGAGTTCCGGTTGGGGGTCAGAATGGTTATTGGTAGGAAATCTTCTTCCACCTGGCAGGGGTGTGATTGAAATCAAGCCAAGTTGGCTCGATACTGGACTCTACTTGACACGACTTGGTTTTGCTAAGCTCAATATTCAAGTCAAGCTTGATCTTAGCAGCAATATGCTTCACTCGATATGGTTTCTATCATTAAAAAAACAAACTCATTGTGATATTAGTTTTGTTGAATAAATGATTATCCTGAAGAAGTTTCTCCGCAAAGGATAGAGCGGCAATTCTTGCTTCGATCTGGGGCCATGAGCCAGATGCTATCGCTTCCATTCTCCGGGTGCAAATCACTTTTTTTTTCCTTGAGTAAGTCGGTCAAATGGGTGGATCGGGTCCTATTTAGGTCGAGTCGAAATTGATCCGATTCAAATAGATCCATTTAACGTGTCTTTACCCATTTCAATGCAATACAAATCTAGTGATCTATATCAGACCCAACTCATACTCGATCTGATTATATTGCTAAATCATTTTCATACTTAACTCAATATAGGAAAACTCAAGCTCAAACTGAGGTGAAAGCGCGGTTAAGAGAGCACAAGATCGAAAAAAAGGTGACCGAGAGTCATAAAGATGTGTTGGATCTAAGTATATCGTGAACCCATTTGACACCCGTATTATTTTGGGTTTTATCATTCTAAGCCCATTTACGACATTTTTACTATCTATAACTAATCCATAACAACTACACATCCCATCAAATATGGAATAAGAAATGCATTTATAACCCATTTTCACTTGTCTATTTTTAAGAAATTTCCATGAATCTAATGTAAACACAAACAACTCTATGACACGCAAAGCTTTCTGTGGTGGGCCCATCGACTTTCAAGTTTTGTTGTCTAATATTGGCCCTAATCTTCTTGGATTTCCTGGACAGTATGGCCCCTGCTGGAGCCACGTGTATTTGCAATCTGATTTTGTCTTTGTAAATGCCGATACTCATTTCCGCCCGCTTCACAACATGATCGGGCGAGATGCATTGAGAATTTCGTCAATTTGAGAAATACTTTCAGAACTCGCTCTCCTTTCTAAAAATTCTAAAGAAAAAAGTACAAAATAATAAAAATAAAAAATAAAAAACAAGGCCAGCTAAAGAAACCGTTCTAGGAAACTCAAAAGTGAATCAGGACATGTTTCCTCTCTCAAACATGTCCTCATCGACTGCGATGATGATTAGTCAAAGTGAAGGACACTTTCATTGATCTGGTGCTTTGAGAGAGGAAACTCGGAGGCAAAAATACTCCCGAGAATGGACATGGGATAGAGCTCGGGGGCCGGAATGAGCGGCGGTGGGTCGTCGGAGATTGACTATGAGGTTATATTGAGTTTTAGAGGGCCGGACACTTGCTAAGGATTTGCGGATTGCCTTCTAGATGCGAACAACCGTGTTTTCTTCGACAAGGAAGAGCTCAGAGAATTGATGTTGATAGATTGCGGATCATTGAGAAGTATTGCCAATGTACTTAAGTGGAAAGTACCGGATGAGTGCTTCCTGACAATTGAGGAGTGCCCAAATTTAAAAGATGATTCGCTTGGAGACTGAGTCAGCGTGTACAAGCAACGGAAAGTTCGGGAAGAAAGAGGGAAAAAAAAGAAAGAGGAGCGTAAGATGAGGCGGCCCCGGCCCTTCTATCAGGCTTAAGCTCAGGCTCGCGTGATTAACGACGATTACAAGAATTCTCAGCTTCCTAAAAAATTCTTCCTGTGTTATTCAATCAAGAAACGATTGATTCGTAGATTGGTCAGTAATTATACCTTTGGCTTTCGAATTAGACACCATAATTTGTGACCTGCATGTACTATTTGCTTGTTATAGATCCTAGTGGCTAAATTCAAACTTGACAAAGACTTACTGTGCACAATTTAACAGTTTTTTTTTCCAATTCGCATTGGACAATCTATGCTGTCCATGGTGCATTCAGACATAGGTTTTCAAATTTCAAATCGCATCTGAAATTGTAATCAGTCAGGAGATGAATCCGAAGCGTGGGAAAATGCAGGGGCTAGCAGGAACTCCACATGAGGGACATATGGAATGGTAAGATCATCGTGCCTCACAGACCCAGTCAAGATATAAGGGGAAAAAAAAAACAGTGGTCAAGCATCAAAGGTTGTCATGATTTTCCACTGTAACAATCACCTGAATCGATTACTTTTCATGTTGGACGATTGTTGAACTGTCACTAAACTAAAAAAGAAAGAAGAGAAAAAAACTGAGAGTTGGTGCACATTTCCTATTCTTTCTCTGGACCCTGCTATTAATAAAGATGCTCATTTCTTCAAATACCCCATATATATGTATGCAGAAATAGAGGAAGGGGTCAGATTTATCCGATCGAACAAAACATATGAGGCTATGGATGTTATGCATGTCGTGGGAAAAAGTTTCATGACATATATATTGGAGTGTGGCATCATGAAAATGCCAGAATGCGCTCCACTTTCATGTAATTTGTTTTACCAAATTGTCAATATCAATTGACAGGATTTACGCAATTGGACAATCCGTATTTCGCACCTGCAACAATAATCATTGCATGTATTATATTACGGACAGAACCATAGAGATGGAAAAGATTTCTAGTTGGGGATGGGCAATAAGCGAGCGGGAATTGGGCATCTATTATAATTGTGCCAATTTAATTCTGGCATGCTTAGTATATAAGTTACATTTGATGAGTCCCAGTACTTTTGGATGGTGCAACACTGGTTTTGGTTTATTTGTGATTGAGAAGGCTGTGTCGGCAAATCATTGTAGAGTAGATAAATATGAAATGGAGTTGGCATTTTGATAAAATCCACGATTATGGCTAAGGTCCAATGAGGCTTGGACTTGGAAGATGTCTGTGGCAATTAAAAACCCATAGATGGCTACAAGAGAATACCAGCGAAGTTCGAACGTTCAGCAAAATGAATGTGACTTGGCTCAAATGTCAAGTCAAGGCGGAAATTGTCAAAAAAAATGTTTCGAGTTTGAGCCCAAAATGAAATTTCTTTAATCCACGTAGGTTTTCTAGTAAAATGGTTTCCTAGTTAGAGCAGGTCTTCTAAAAGGGCATATTTTGGATACTAACTCTTGTCTATCATGAAAAGGGTCTCCACTGTGGAGAGTATCCGGAAAAGGCGCTTCTTCTTCGTGAATCACACTCTGAAGCAATCCTAGATTGTAGGAGGCAATAAATTAATCACGCTCGCGGACATCTGATCCAGTTTCCTTTCTACGCAATAAGTTAATCATACTCTCACACACTTGATCAAGAAAGGCTCGCTCGCAATGCGTTTGCGTTAGAAAGTGGACTGCATAGGATTGAGATGATTAGGAGGCAATAAGTTTTTTCTTTTCATTTTCTTCCCTCCTAATCGTCTCAATTATATACGGGCTTGACCATAAGTGCGAGAAGAGCTAATGAACTCCAGAATTAAAGAGTTCAATTGCTAGAAAGAAGGGAAAAAGGTTTGACTAATCACTGGGCTTTGGAGTTCATTAGCTCCTCTCGCACATATGGTGAACCTTCGAAAAGATAATGCTGCAAACTAGAAGTGAAAACACATTTAGGTCAAGCACGAGTTCGTATGCTGCTAGGAATTTGCTCTGTGAATGACAATGAGTTTCAGTTTCGGGGTCGAATTGGCTGAACATGCTCTACCTCGTGGTATGAAAATGTTTTTTCTTGTTGTGGTGGGGGGCACTCACATGGAGGGTGGGTTAGGAAATCCTCTCCCGTAATCAAGCCAAGTTGAGTCCATGGTTGACTCGAGTCGAAGATTTTCCAAACTTGAAATGTGTCCATTAGTCGAACTTGAAGAGGAGAGCAATTCTCTTGTACCCATCTACATCCATGGACCAGATGCAATCAGGATCAGGCTCACGAGGGAGCCAAGATCAAGGGTCCTGATGTGAGATTTTGCATGGGATCACTGTCAACTGTTTTAAAATTTTAATTTACTAGATGAAGAGGAGGTTTAATATTTAATTACTCTAACACTGTTTTGTTAGAATATATATTTTAATAATCAATTGTGGACTTTATTAATTATTATTGTAAATATTATTTGGTCTAATAAATAAAGATATATACAGTTTCCTAATTTTAGTAGGATATATGGCTGGATAGTATGTGCCGAGATAAACCTAATCTTTGATGAGGGGATATGTTTCATTCTCTATAAATAGAGCTCAAGTCCCTTCTCTAAACCGTGATGTCCGCATATCCTCACATAAGGAGTCGTCAGAACTATACGTGAGGGGCCGTCTCATTGAAGCCAGCGATAAAGAGGGTTCATAGAAGAGAAGCTCTTGAGTATCGGATCGTCACAATTCCGCATCAAGATCGATGGTTCCGAAAACAGGTGTGTCAATTCTTTAACTCTATGGATTAGTGGTTTGTGTATCTATACGTGTGAATCTTGGGTCGCTGCATACGGATTAAAATAGCAGCCTGCATATAGTATCAAAGCCTACACGTATTGGATCTCGAACCACGTTTTGGGTAATTTTTTTTTCAAAATTTTCTATTTGGTAAGAATATGCACGAGCAACCTCTATGGCCACCATTGTTATGATACAAATAAGGAAAGTCCTTCGTGGCCTGCAAGTTTGTTATTTGGCGTTTTCTGCATGTACATCCATCAAGTGGGCGTGGGATAAAATTCGATTTTAGGCTGACAAATCTTTGAGCAGAACATGTTTTTTCCTCTTTTGTTGTATAATTTTGTGTCAACAAGGATGGCGCATCGATGGTGGACCCGATGATTGGGATACTTGGCGAGATGGCATACATGAGGGTGTTTGGGAATTCAATAACGAACTAGTAAACGTACCCAAATTTGTGTCATCTCGCCGGAAATAGCAGCTCCATGTTGAGGACGGCGTGTTTGTGCATGTAGTTATATATATATACAGATTGTGTGGAGCGTGCCAGTCATCCCCACGCAAGCTAGACTTGGGCCCACACGTGCGGGTTGACATCACTTGATGTCACTCAAGCCTGGGTAACTCGATCCGACTCGGTGACCCGATTCGATTTGTGAACCCAATCTGACCCGACCAGTTGACTATTGACTCGGGTCATCCGGTCGAAATGGTCGTTGACAATTCTAGACGGATCGCATGACCTAGTTTGCTAGTCAGCTAAAGGGGTAGCGGTTGGATCGGATAAACCAGTTGGACCAACTTTTAGTACCAGCTGAGACCGAACACGTGCAATGTACGTGTCAGCTCGTGGAGACCATGTGCAGAAAGTGAAAGACGCACATATGATGCGTTCGAGGTATTTCAGGTATCGATGTGCTCGTATACTCATGCTCTACAGGGTATTTTCCTATGGTTTCGTGAAATACAGGTGCAAAACTCATATGTAAGTACGACATACGGATATGTGGAGCATGATTTATCAATTACATGTTTTTGGTTTGACATGAATTGTTGAGGTATAAAAGTAGCAAGGTGTGTAATTTGGAGGATGATTGCCCCTAATTTCTGAAATTACATGCATAAGTAAATGTGAAATATAAAGTTATATCCTAATTTTAGGTAAATTTAATTGGGTTGTGACTGTCAAAGCGGCACGCTTGGTTGAATTTAATAAATGACATGTTACATAATATTGTGATATCTTCTGTTTTAATGCGTACTTATATTCCCAAAGGAGGTAATTGCGTATTCTTGCATGGAGGGTTACATGTACAGCATATGGTTGAAAATTGATTGGTCCAAGTGTTTTCATACACCCAAATGTGGTGATTAATGAAGATTAAAATATATTCTCATGGCCGCTGTAGTGTTGGGAGTATACAACTGCATGTCATGTTTTCTGCTCAAAGGTGATTATATGATGATGTATGTATCTCTTAAGGTGACATTTTCACATTATACTAATTATAGACATTGATTATTTTTCCAGTCACCATTTCGATGAACGACAACTTTGTTAAAACTGATAATTGAGATTTATTTAGGTTCAAGTTTTGAGAACTCAATGAGGATTTTTTGTTTACACATGACTGTCAAATATTTGTATTGCTCTTGTCAAGAAAGACCCCGTAGTTCTCAATTTTATTAGTGAGAACTTCCAAGGGCATTATGTGCTTATTAAGTAAAGAGCAATTGGATTCGCTTATTTGATATAAAGCGATCTATTAAAAAATACTTGAAAGTGTTTTTGTCAGTTAACTGTACTGTTAAGTAAATAAAGGAAGTCTTAGAGGCTTTGAAATTATATCTCGTCTATTACTGAGAGCGGTATAGATCTGCAATGACTCCTCAATCAGGTGTGATGATTCTATTAATATTAAAGATTACGTCTTAAAGATGGTGGAATTGCATATTAAACGATCATACTGACCATTTGGGTCCATTGAAAGCATTCTTTGAGAATGATGGTGACCGTTACTTCTTTTATAAGAAGAACGGTTATATAAAGAAAGACTACAGTTGATACAAAAATTTGGTTATCTAAATATGAGCATAAAGTAATGATTCTTTCGTGTTGGTTTGTGAATTTATTCTATCTAAAGTCTTATCTGGTTTGTGATGGCTAGATAGCGGTGCAACATATTATATTGCGTTTACCATATAGGAATTCATAAACTGAAATATATCAAATCAGGATGAATCAAGCTCACTATAGAAATAACTATAAAGCTGACGTTGAATTGATGGGAATGTCATTCTGGATTCTGGTTTTAATGTGACATTAAGAAACATATTTTATGTACTCACCTTAAAGACAGAATTTATTTTCGTATTAAGTTTGGACATGTGTAGTTACTCTTTTGAGATTTCAAATAAAATAATTACTATTTCATTTAATTAAAATAAAGTTGGGTACTGCTCTATGTCCAATGGATTGTACAGATTATGTTTATCTCCTAATGAATTATACGTCGTTTATACATCTGAAACGTTGTTTGCAAAAGATCTCTGCCTAAGGAACAATTATGCGCTTTATGGAATAAATTTCTTGGTCACATCAGTAAAGAAATAGTGGAAAGATCGATAAAGGCAAGCATTCTGCCCACTCTTAAAGGTGACCTAGACACATGAGTAGATTGAAGCAGATGTAAGATAATTAAGATAAATGATGAAACTGTAGTTAATAGTTATGACCTATTGAAGGTCATTTATACTGGTATAAGTGGATCCTATATGACAATATTGTGTAGAGTTTTTGTTTCATCACATTTAAATGGTGATTTTTCTCTATATGTTTTTGTATTTGATTAAAGAAAAGTTTAATTTCCGTGACAAATTTAACATATTTCTGATTATAGTCAATAAACTTAAAAAAATTGTCAGATTTGATTGAGGTGGTGAGTTTCATGGTTGACATGACATTACTGGATAGCTTAAAGTACGGGTGAGCATGGGCCGGGTGGGCCGGTTCTAGACCTAGACCCTGTACCCGACCCTATTATAACCGGTTCCCACTTTTTGGAACCGATACCCTACCCTGTTTGTCTTGGAATCTGTTTTGGAACCGACCCTATTTTTCGGTCCGATTTTCGGGTTCACCCTATTTACCCTATTTTCCTTTCCATAAAAGGAGCAATAAAAATTATAGTGAACAAAACGACAGAATCCGACAAAATTTGCACCAACTAAATGAGAAATTTCACAACTACAATTGCGTCAATACCAGCACTAATACAATAAAGAGTAAAGCACACAAAAACTGAAATCATACTGCTCTAATAAGCATCTCTTTCAGCCTAATTTTTCTGACTTGTATGAGAAATATGTAGCATCTTGATGGACTGTTTAACTTGCTGGAAGATAACCTGTCTGCTAGAAAGGTTGCACATCCACTAATACAATAAAGAAACACAAAATCCAAAAAGTGAGAATTACATAATGTAGCTTCCCTGGAGGGAGAAAGACATCGAACGTGAAGAAATCTGCAATCTAACAGTTTCTTCAACAGAATCGAAGATCAAACAACATATGAACATAACATGCGAAGTGCCTTCAGATCACTATAATGTCTTCAAACAGCAAAAATCTCGAAAAACGAGTCCACTGAACAGAACTCCTCCAAGAGAGACATCACGAGCTTGGTATGAAATCTCACAAATACCTGAAATTCATACATAAAGAAAAATAAAAAAATAAACGATGCTCTAGAGACAAATGCAAAAGTGACGATCGATGAAGTCTATTTACTTACCACAAAATTGTAGTTTCCACAAAATGAAATCTATTTACCAACGATAATGTCTTCGGTAAGACAATCCATATCTAAAAACCAAAAAAAGAGATTAGAAAACACTCATTCAATAGATAGATATGCAAATGAATTACATGAAAAAAAAAATATACACCACTTACCCGACTCAAACTTTTCCGCATTCTCGATGCACTCTTCAACATCAACCGGCATGTGAATGGCTCTCAACCAATCTTGAGTGCAAATCAGACCTTCCACTACTTTAGGAGTCAAAGAACTTCGAAAGTTGTCAAGCACACAGCATGATGTGCTAAAAGTCGACTTAGAAGCAACAATAGTCACGGGAATAGACAAAACATCACGAGCCATCAATGATAAGATTTTGTACTTTGACCCGCTACTCTTCCACCACATCAAAATTTCAAGATTAAGGACTTCTTCACTCTCAGCTTCAAGATACCGATCAAGCTCAGATTTTTTGACATCGAATGCATTTTTCTTCACGTGAAGAAACATTTTTCTCCAAGCTTGGATGTCATGGCCGCTGTTAGCTTCGTTGTCACCTTCACCACTTTTGGAACCGCTACTACTACAACTCACACCCGAACTACCAAATTTTCGTTTACTAGAAGACCCAACAAAGGATTGCTCATAGAATACAAACAAACTCTCCAAGGCAAGCTTCACCTTATCATGCATCGCATCAATTTTTGTTTCATCATCATACATTTGTCCATAAATGAACTTCACATAATGCAACTTTTTTGTAGGATCCAATGCAACCGCGATCAACACCATCATATTCACTTTATCCAAGCTCCCATAATACTTTTCAAACTTCTCTTTCATTTTTGTTCCCATAACTTTAAGCTTAGGGTCCAAAGCATTTGCTGCATCATTCAAATACTTATACAAAAAAGCTATCTCCTCAAAATACTCATTTGAAGTAACATATGAACTCCTCGACATCTATTTTGTGGAAGCATAAAATTGTTTCAGAAATTGAGAAAGAATGATAGCATTTTCCCAATCTTCATCTTGAGGAGCATCATTGTCAATATCCCTTAAGAAAGATAAATCTTCTTCTTCCATTCTTTTAAAAGCTTTTCTAAACTTTATGGCAGTGTCCAACATTAGATAAGTAGAGTTCCATCTAGTGGCAACATCAAGACAAACCGAACCCTTGTATGTGATCCTTTCAGCCTCAATACAAGATTGAAATGTCTTTGCTCTCATGGGAGAACTCCTTACATGCCTAACTATGTTACGGATACGTGCAATAGAATTATGCACATCTTTCAATCCATCTTTTACAATCAAGTTTACTATATGAGCAGTGCACCTCATATGCAAATAATCACCATTCAAGATCAAAAACTTTTCTTTTGAGAATTTTTCCTTCAAATAACCAACAGCCACATCATTGGAACTAGCATTATCCACGGTTACTGTGGACACATTTCTTTCTATTCCCCACTCATAAATGCATTTCTCCACCATCTTCCCAACCTCCCTACCTTTATGACTATGCATCACCATAAAATTGATGATTCTTTTATGTAACTTCCACTTTTCATCAATAAAATGCGTAGTGAGACATAAATAGTTCATGTTTTGAATGGAACTCCAGATATCAGTCGTGAGTGCAATCCTAGAATGAAGCTTGCCAAAGTAAGTCTTCAAATAAGTTCTTTCACTCAAATACAACTTCATACAATCTCTAGCAATCGTAAATCGGGACACATGCTGGAAGAGAGGTTGTATTTTAGTAACATAATCACAAAAACCAACACGCTCAACCATGGAAAAAGGTTGTTCATCAATAATGATCATCCGAGCAAGCATGTGCCGAGAACGTTCTTGGTCAAACTTCCATGTCATTAAGACATTACCACCACCACCAGTATTTTCTCCTGCCTCGCCAACTACATATTTGCTACGTGGTGCAAAAATCGATTGCTTCTTATTTGCATGAGGGTACTTTTTGCACTTGTTTAAGTGCTTTTGCATAGTAGATGTTACATGATTAACATTATACTCATACATAGCCCCACAGTGAATGCACTTTACCTGGATTGTTTTTTTTGTCTCATCATCTATGATTCTCGAAAAGTGTTCCCACATTTTTGACTGATTAGCTCACTTTTTGCTAAGAGGAGGACGGGGGCTAGGCATCGTCGCCTTGTTTGTCGCACTCACGGTTGATTCCACTTCAACTCCATGGAATGGCAATTCCATCATTTCACTGTGTCCACGCATTTCCATTGATATGTCATTGTCTTGGTCCATCTGAAAACAAATTATACAATAATGTTAAGTCCTACCGAAAATAAAAAAGAAACTGACAATCGTATGGAGAAAGCAGCTATAGTCATTCACAAGTAACTCCAAAACAATCAAATATGGCGCGTCAAATATCTAAACCACTCTCGGCAGAACTAACGATACGAGCTCAATCCCATCCTTCCCCTTGACCTCATAACAGTCCAATCGAAACTAGGAACAAGCGCATAAACATTCATATGAGGTTCGATTCCACACTGCCAGTGCCAGTCCCACAAAAAACATGAATCATTCTTTTCCTGATACCATCGCACATGCACAAAATAGATCCTCGAAACAAGATCTTAGGACCAAAAAACTCTTATTTTCACTTAAATTCTGGACAAAAGAAGAAAACTAGGAAACCCCATGAACTCATCTCGCCATTTTGTGCCTTTCATTCACCAAGATAAATCTGATTTGCCTTTCCTGAAGCTTTCGTTCAGAATTCTTGCTTTCTCTATTGAAAAGCCGTGTCTATTCGGAAATGGAAAGCAGAAAACATCGAACTTCAGCCCTTTCTCTCTGTTTTTCAATCCCCTCTAACCTTTGATATATTGCCTCATCATTCTCCAAAAACACAGAAATGGAAACCAGAAAACACCGAAAACCCAAGAGAGGACGAAAACAGGATGACGAACTGATTGACTAGATTATAGGTTCATCAAGACCGCGAACACAAAAATAAATCGCCACAAAATACCTAAATCCAGGCAAATTGTCGACAAATCGAGGTGGAGAGATCCTCCTACCTTGTAAACCAGACCGAAATCGCGGTGACGGAGCAGTTGAAGAAGGTGAAGTCTTGGGAATAGACCCCGGCGAAGGGCTAGCCGGAGAGGTTGAGGGTGAGGATCCTCTTGGGGAGGAAAGCTCCACGGCCTGGTTCGTCCCGTCGCAGGACAGGTCAAAGCCCCGGTAACCGCAAGATTAAGGCTGGCGGGTTTCGATCCGAAAGGGGAAACTGACCACGGCCGATCTGGAGCGTCCGGAGATCGAAGAACGGCCGTCGTGGGCCCGCGGCGTCGATGATGGTGAGATATGAAGAAGAAGAGAATGAGAGGTGAGGAGGTGAGGTGTATCGTGACTTCGTGAGAGAGAGTCGAAGACTGAGAGGACGCCGTGAGGCGTGAGCGACAAAAGGGAGTAGCTAGGGTTTTTTTTTTAAATAGCAACTAACAAAACCGGTTCTAAAACCGTCCGGGTGAGTATTTACTTAGACCCGGTACCCGGATCGGTTTCAACCGGTTCCCAAAAATTGGAACCTGTACCCGGACCGGTTTGAGCCGGAACCGATTCCCGACCCTGTTTTTCGGGTGGGCCGATCCGGGTCACGGGTCAACCCGGTCCGGTTGCTCATCCCTAGCTTAAAGAGCTATTTACCAAATACTTAAGAGGATTATGGGATTGTGGCTTTGTGCCCGGAAGTCCTGAACAGAAAGGTGTGGCCGAAAGGTAAAATCACACTATATGGATATGATGAAAAATATAATTTGTAAAACCAATTTTTATGACTTTTGTGGGGTAAAACTTTGAAAATAACCCATTATGTTTCTACCGAAACTATTTCATTGACTTCTTTTAAGACATAGATTGGACGTTAATCTAGTTTGAACCATATTAAGGTTTGAGGAATAAAGTTACATAATCCAACATTAGATAAGTTGGATTCCAGAACCATTTAGTTTTATTTCGTACCTTACCCAGTTCATCTAAGGGTGTATTGATTTATCATCCTAAAAGAGGAACAAGAATTGTGAAATTACAGATAGCTAAATTGCTAGAGCTTGATATAGCCGAATAAAGGTAGTTGCTCACAGACTATGAAAGGTAATAGTGTGGTAGACACCACTGTGTCATTTTTTATGCCTATACAGATGATCATTGAGCATTCTAAGTTACGGTTTGATTCTATTGGGGTTCAAGTTCTTATTATTAAGACAATTCCTGATGAAGTTTATCAGACCCCACAAGCGCAGAATAAAGGTTAAAGTAGTTCCTCCTAATAGATCTATTAGGCAGAACTAAATACTATCCAGAAGAGCATGACTGCAAATGACTATATAATTGATCTAATAATTCATACAGTTGCTATTTCTTGTTCATAATTAAAACTATGGTTGGGTGCATAGTAGATGAGATACATACTATGAAACATACGGTATTTGAAAGCTTATTAGCATGCATCAAGGTCACAAGGCCATATGCTGTAATTGGGTGTGTAAAGGTTAAAGGGACTCCGTATGAAAGTTTTTGTTTACTCTATCAAATTATATTTTGATTAGTGTTTTATTTAAGAAGTTTAAAGACAGATTGATAGCAACTCATAAAGAATGAGTAGACTTAAAATAAATTTTCTTTTCAATCTCTCATAAAGTTTTTGAGAGTGATTAAGGTATTAATAGCTCATTATAATAAGGAACTTTACCATACATATATTGAAAATTCCTTTTGATTGGAGATCTTAATTTGAAAGTTTTTTTTATGTAACTCGAAGGTTTTGCAGCAAATAATTCAGATAAACTTGTGCGTAAAGAAAGAGGAATCACATATGATGCCATGGAATAAAGTTTGAACATATTCATGGGTATTCTAGACTGAAAGATCTATTTATGGGTTTAAGTAAGCTTTTAGATAATTGTTGCTTGAAGTTTCATAGTATTGTTGTTATATTCTGTTCTGTTAAGAACGAAGTAAATTAGCATATACTACAAGATCAGTGGGAGTAATTTATTTCCCTTGTGTCTTATACGGATGATATCTTGCTTGAAATTGATTTTCTTGAATTACTGCATAAGGTGAAGCAGAAATTATCAAAGCATTTTGACATGATTGATCTTAATATGAAATATTTTGTCCTAGGCATTGAGATCCATATGGATTGTTCTCGCCACATGTTGGGTTATTTCTAGAGGACACATATTGATTGTATTCGGTATAAAGTGTTGCAAGTCAGGAGTTGTACCTGTCATTAAGGGCAATAGACTGAATCTATCATAATATCCTCATACAGTTATTAAGAAAACCCAAATTAAGAATGTACTATATCAGAGTGCACTTAAATGCATCATGTATGCTCAAGCTTGCACTAAACCAGATGTTGTCTTTGCAACGAAACTTCTAAGCAGATATTGGTTAATTCCAGAATACAATCACTAGATTACTGCTAAGGAAGTTTTGAGGTACTTAAAAAGGATAAAAGACTATATGCTAATTTATAGACATATTCAGGACATGTAGCTAGTAAAGCATTCGAATTCATGCTTTGTTAGCTGTCAAGAAGATGTGAAATTGACAACTGCAGACGTTTATATGTCTAAAGAGAAGTGCATTATTACAGAAAATTGTAAACATAAATCTATGTAACCCTCGATCAAGAAAACGGAGTTTGTAGTATGCTTTTCAGCTGCTATTTAGGTTATTTGGCTTCGTAGTCTCATTAAAAAGTTGGCTGTATTTAATTTTGTGAATAGACCCATACAGTTGTATTGTGACAATAACTCTACAATATTATTCATTCACAACAGCAGAGGTCCTAAGGGGTCTAAGCATCTAGCGGTCAAGTTTTTGACCATAAAGATAACAGATGAATAAGTGACACTACAGTAGAGCTTATTACACATATGATAAGACTGTAGAATCACTAACTTAAGGTCTATGCCCATACATATTTGGATGACATGTTGCAGACATAAAAGTATCGTGGGATGTTGATATGACATATTAATTGATGCGCTGAGTAAGCATCATGAGATGTTGTTGTTCAGTGGGAGCTGTATTCAATATTTACTCTAATAAAGTTTACATCTGTATTTGTTAGATTTTGTAACATCTAGATATGTATCAACTCCATTGCATGCAATAAAGCTATAATGATTAAAGGGATTTGAATACATATATTAGTTGAAAATCTCAAGGCATCGTGTAAACCTTGAGTAATGGTTAGGGCATTTATTTTTTAGCCAAAATCATATGTCTTATTACACGTAAAGTATAGTTAACTATAAAGGTAAGAGATATGTTGGTTCGTTGGAACCGTAAAGATGTTCTCTCGTGACACATCCGGTTCCGTGACACATAAAGTGAGAGAATGATAACTGACAAGGAGGATAACATATAAGGTGTCTATGTTATTTGAAATGTTATCCAATTGCCATATTATTATATCAAATCAATATCAGTAAAGTTAAAAGTATTTGTGATCGTAGATGGCTTTGTGTCTTCTGATGCAGTTATTGGCATGGTCTGGTGCTTAAGATTTTATGAGATTGGATTGACGGTTGGGAATTATCTCTAGAACAATATAAAGATGCGCATATAAAGTACAATTTCAATTAATTTAGCCCAAGTGGGAGAATGTTAGAATATATATTTTAATATTTAATTATGGGCCTTATTAATTGTTATTGTAAATATTATTTGGTCTAATAAAGAAAGATATATACAGATCCATAATTCTAGTCGAATATGGGGTTGGATAGTATGAGCCAAGATAAACATAATCTTTGATGAGGGGATATGTTTCATTCTCTATAAATAGAGCTCAAGTCCCTCCTCTAAACCGTGATGTCCGCATATCTTCACATAAGGAGTCGTCAGAACGATACGTGAGGGGCCGTCTCATTGAAACCAGCGATAAAGAGGGTTCATAGAGGAGAAGCTGTTGAGTATCGGATCGTCACAATTTCGCATCAAGATCAATGGGTCCGAAAACAGGTGCGTCAATTCTTTAACTCTATGGATTAGTGGTTCGTGTATTTATACGTGTGAATTTTGGGTCGCTGCATACGAATTAAAATCGCAGCCTACATGTTTAATCTGGTTCATTGGATATGGATCCAGGCTAAAAATCTTGATAGAAGGGACTTTGAGGGATAAAGGTGGGTCCATTTCTTAATGTCCCGTGGGTTGGCAGTTGAGAACATCGTGTGCTTTGGTTGTTTTATTCTCTGTATATTTGACAAATCTTGCAATGACAAGAGAATTTCATAGTCTGTTACACCAAAAATTGACATATAGATGAAAACCATGGGAACAGGCGTCGGTAAGCATTGGCATCGGTAACTTACCGATAGTTAATGAGCATTGGCGTTGGCAACTTACTGATAGTTGGAGAGCATTGGCGTCAACAACAAAACTGCTTAGGGATAAGGGTGGTTATTTGAATGTGGATAGTGCCTAGAAAATAGGGGGCATGAATGACAATAACTACTATTAGAAAGTTATTTTTATTTAAATTTTAAAGTTGTAACCTTATAAATACCCCGTGTTTTTTGTAAACCCCCGAAATCAACGATAGAACTCAACATTCTTTATCAGTTTATCTTTATCTTTATTTTCACTGCATTTCAAATTTCATTAGTTGTAGTTGCAATTCTCAGATTCTCGTCATTGAATCAAACTCCGATATAAATCTTCTTCGTCGTCGAGTCAAACTCTGGTGTAATACAGCTGTGTTTTCAAGCTTTGTCGTCGAGTCAAACTCCGTTGAAGTTTGTTTTTTTTGTACTTGTCGCGACCCTCTCTCGATGGGCGGGCGATGGGGCTAATGGGTCGCCCGATGTTGCCTAATCGGACGCGGGCCTCTCCCAAGGTCTATTATCCAAATCGCAATGGCTGGATATACGTGGTCGACCTTCGGTGTGGTCTAGTGACATGTGATACATGTACATGCCAAGGAGTTGCCACCAATCATTTCATGGATGATACGATCGGAAACCCTATCGAATAGTTGGGAGCGGTCTATTCGATTCTGCGGAAACCAGAGAAATGGGTTCGGGGACTTAGTTATGCCAACTGTTAGAGTTAACGCCCTTTTGGAACCTAAGCTGAATGGTTTATCTGACCCTAGGATTTCATACAGACGAGTGGGGTACGGATCCTAAATCTAGGAGTTCATGCAGATAGGAATGGCTACCCTATCACTCACAATCATTAGAAATAAATGCTCAAATCAAGGATCCGAAACGTGCAGATAAATCACATGAAAGCAATCATGGCATCCCTAGTAAGGCTCTATCAGCCTAAAGAAGTATCAATCAAGGCTTAGGAGTGATTTTGGACATGATTTGCCCATGAGGGGCAAAATCATAATTTTGAGAAATTTGGGGACAATTTGCCTCAGAAGGGCAAAATCGTCATTTCAGATGAAATGCGCGGTCAAAAGATGGTGAAAATAGGATTGACAACCATGCCGATCAGTTTCCTATTTTTCGGGAATTTAAAAGGGATTTTACCCTCGGAGGGGTAAAATCGTCATTTTGGACAAAGACGGGGATTGGAAATCTTAAACATTAGGATTGGTCGACCACCTGACCCAAATCCCAATTTTAAACAATCTCCAAAATTCGATTGGAATAGGAAATGCGATTTACCCTTTGAGGGGTACAATCGTCATTTCAGGGAAAATGATGAGATTTGAAAACCCAAGAAGAAGGATTTGCCACCTAATTGGCCTTATCCTAATATAGGCATTTTCGACCTATCACAAGTACATGTTGACACCTGATTTTTGACCAATCTATTATTGTGATTTTCATTTTTTAAAAAATTAATTAAAAATAGCAAACAAAATCATAAAATTGCAAAATCAACTTTGGAAGCCTTGGCCTAGCCTCAAGAACCAATTTTGAACAAAAAATATTTTTCGTAATTTTTAATAGTTTTTCGAATTTATTTAATTATTAAAAATACCAAAAAAAATCAGAAAAATACCATCCGTGGTCAGAAAAATACACAAAAATATTCAATAATTTTGTTTTAATTTCCTCTTCAAGTGTGTCACTTTAAGTCTCAAAAATTTGGCTCGGATCACTATGTTCCTTTACAAACATAAACCCGAACCGTGCCTAAAAAATTCATTTTCGAGTCTTTTAATTTTCAATTCTCACTTTTCTAAGCTATGACATTGGATTCTAAAGTCTCGAAGTGCAATTGGGTCAATTTGCCCTCTAATTAATCAATTTTTACCAAAAGGGCTTAATTGCACATTTTTGTTTCAATTAGTCCCCGGTTTCACGGATGTATACGTATGCTCTACGTATTTATACGTCATACGTATTTATACATTATGCATATTTGTACTGTTTGGTAACCTCTTTAACTCTTGTAATAATAATAATGGTTATTGTTTTTAACACCTTTGTTAATGCTTTTTTAATAGCATTTTTGTATTGTGAGTGCTATTGTTAGTGCTATTTTTAAATAATATTTTTGTATTATAAATTGTGAGTGCTATTGTTAGTGCTATTTTTAAATAGCATTTTTGTATTATAAATTGTGAGTGCTATTGTTAGTGCTATTTTTAAATGTCATTTATTTATCATAAATTGTGAGTGCTATTATTAGATAGAATTTATAATTGTTAGTGCTATTTTTAAATAACATTTTTGTATTATAAATTGTGAGTGCTATTGTTAGTGCTATTTTTAAATAGCATTTTTGTATTATAAATTGTGAGTGCTATTGTTAGTGCTATTTTTAAATGTCATTTATTTGTGAGTGCTATTTTTAGATAGAATTTATAATTGTTAGTGCTATTTTTAAATACAATTTATTGGAAGGTATTTTAGCTATAAAAGGATGGCAAGAGTTTTGAGGTTGAAGGGAGAGACATTTTGTAGAGTGTGCAAATTTTTGAGAGCTTAGAGAGAAGAACACAAACACTCTCTATATTCTCATAATCTTGAGTAAGCAAAATATACTAAGTTCGGAATATTGATTCCGCATATTGCTAGCACAATTGTTGTGAAGTTATTAGTCGTCTCCCCGTTCGTCAATTGGTGGTGCGTCCGAACTAGATGCCTAACACTTGTGGAGGCTGAGATCGAAGAACATCGAACCGACATCTCCGTTCAAGCACGCTACGAGAGGTAATCCATTTACTCCCTTTGAGGCTTTGTGATTTTTTTTCGATTGAAATGCACGAAGTACGCCTCTGGAGATACATGTATGGGTTGTTATTTATTTCCGCTACGTGTTACGTGGATCCCAACAGTGGTATCAGAGCCGATCCTTAGGTGTTTTCGTGCATTTAATTGATTTTTTGCAATTTTTGCAATACTATGGCCAATATGTATTAACGAATTGTTCGTCTTACATGGCTAATGGAGGTTGATTATTTTATATGATAAATTAATCAACGTAGCAAAAATTGAGACTAAATCAATTTTGAATCGAAAATTTATGGCTATCTTATTTTACGTAAAAATTCTGAATATGATTCAACGTAGAATTTTTATTGTGCCTTCCTAAGTTTTAAATTGTGAATTTATTACTTACGTGGAAGAGTGGTGATCATGGAAAAATCCCTAATCAATGTGATTGATGTATGTATGAATGTATGGTGATTACTTATATATTTGGGGTTGTAATTATTAAATGGAGGCTGCGTACTCCTTTTATTTTTCATGTAATCTTTATTTTTAGCATAGTCAATTGTTGATGTAAATGCTACGAGGATTACGTGGAGGAGCCTTTTAAGTCGGCGAGCTCTTTGGGGCCCGATTCTTGAAGAGTTCAAGAAACCAAGAAGAAGCGAAGAGCGGCTCTCCGTTATTAAAATATTAAAATGATTAAATGTGGTCTCATTGGCTCGAGACCCATTAAATCATAATTCCATGATCACCACGTAGGATAGATGTTTATGTGATTGGCATCTATTTATTTATTATGATTACGTGAGCATGTTAAACTGGTTAATGTGCAAAGTCAGACTTACCTCACCCAAAATTGCGCCTGCATGAAATCCTAGTTAGGGAAAATCACTCGCGTTAGGTACCGAAAGGGCGTTGGTAATGACATCAACGTAACCAAGTCCCCGAACTCAAAATCTCTGGTTCCGCAGAATTGATCGATCTCTCCCAATCGGTCAATAAGGTTTCCGGTCTACCCTCCAAGAAAGACCGGTGGCGACTCCAAATGCATGCACAAGTTGCACATGCCACCACGACCACACTAAGGTCGAAAGCGATCGACTGTTATCGTCGAATCCCTTTGAAAAATACTCCCGCCGCGATTTGGTATGGGCCTGGGAAGGCCCGCGCCGATCCAAGACCCGCGATCGGTAATCCATTAGCCGCGTCCGCTTTCGGACGGGTCGCGACAGCTGGCGACTCCGCTGGGGACCTTGTTCTAGAACCTATGGTTCTAGACCTCAAGTGGACTTAGGCCGTAATTAAAACGCTGAGTGATTTTTCTAACCCTGCAGGCGCTCTTGAAGGTGAGGTAAGTCCGTTCATGGTAGGTGTTATATGTTTTTGCAGATTGGAGAGATAAGGGGTGTAGTCCGTGATTAACATTGTCTTATGCAGGTTGGCGTAGGAATGTATGTTGTATGGATGATTTGAAGCGCCGATTGATAAACTGTTGTGCATGACTTGCATTGTGATACTCACAACACATGAACACACACAATCGCGCCTAAAACCCCGGGCGCCGCCTATAGGAAAACAATATAAGGGATTGAAAATGGAATCTCCGTGAGGAAAAACACGGGGTAATCCACTTTTCAATTCCGCTCATTTCGAATTATGGATTGAGTCCCAATGCAACGATAGTTGTGCAATGGAATCTACCCTTTCTAGAACTCGAGGTGGGAGCCTTGGCTTTAGGTTCCAAACCCTATCTTGATTCTTAGAGCCAAACCTCACTGGTCTCATGCGTATGTATGTGAATGATTGGTACACCTCGAAACCAAAAGGTCATTCAGCGCCGCTTATGAATCAAAATCCAAAAACTTGTGTGAAGAATCAATCGCGAGTTGAAACGAACCAGGATGGCATGGAAAAGCGCTGGACCACCTTGGAGAGTCAACTGACGAGGGCAAATGCCTCTTGACCGGGCAACCGAATCAAGGATAAGGACGTGTCATTCCTAATTGATTTTCAATCAGATAATGACATAATATTTCATATCTCTTCCTCTCAGGATAAGATGGTTAAAGACCAACAAAAGGGAGCTTGCCTTCCCTACAAAATGGAAAGGAGTGCACCTTCATCGGGCATCACCCATTGGGTTTGCAAAAACAAGATGGATTTATTGTGATGAGCCTTAAGTAGACAACGTGAAGCTGGGGCAACCTAATTTGGATCGACTCTCCCTAAGTCGAAAAAGTTGTATCCGTTCCAAATCGGATTGACCGGTTCACGAGTTGATATGGTTTTCCATTCTTGCAGGTGATGACAAAAATGAATGGGACCACTGAAAAATTTCCAGCATCTTTGATGCCAGAAGTGACCAGAGCGGGGATAGTAAATCCGTAATCGTTTCAATTAAAGCTCCTTACGCGGTGATTGACTCTTTCACTCCTTTCATCGCGCAGGTTGTTGAAGTACTCAATCACGAGTAAACCCATTTTTGCGGATGTCAAATAGCCTGAATGCGTCAATGCAGCAAAATGCAAAAGGGAGTTAGCTGGGGCAAGCGTCACCTAGCTACGACAAATCACGCCCAATTGGGGCAAGCGAATCATTTGTGCGCCGGACAAAGAATAACGTTTATTCTCTGGCAAAATCAATGGACACAACTGTAGAGTCGTCCGCATCAGAATTAAACCCAAGATACGAATATGGGTGAACGGTAACCTTGTATCGTTCCATTTTGGTCTTCGAAGACCACATGCCTAACATGAGTTTTTACTCATTTAACAGGGAGTCGTTGGCACCGAAAGCCTCAAAAGAAAAGAACTCGCCAACGAGGAGGCGAATAAAGCTATTGACCTTGGGAGTCAGCACTCCAAGAAATGGTCTATGATTATAAGACCTAGTGGAGGGTAAAAAGTGTCGCTCCTACGTCCCGTGCTTTGACATGCATTTTGATAAGATTTTCTTTTTTTCCTTGAATAAAAGGAACCTTGAAGAATGGCGCTGGAATGCGCCCAAAAACACAAATGGATCTCCTCTGGGGCAAATCCTTGAGAATGATTCATCGCCAACCAAACGGAGGGATCAGGACCACAAGATAGAGGGCCAGATTCTGCAAGCCGCGCGTTTGTGTTCAAATGAAAACGCCAAGCAAGAACAATGCGGTATCGTTCCAATTGGTCTTGAATTTTGGAACACAAACTGACACTTATTGTTTGTTTTTGACAGGGGCTTGCCATCAGGGCAAAACGGGTTTTCACATCCCATGTATTACCCGTTGGAAATACATGACCAAGGGTAAATTGTATCGTTCTAATTTTTTGAAAAATTCGTGAACGTACAATAACATGTTTCTTCCGCATTTTCAGGGATCTCCAGCCTCTGGGGACAGGTAAGTATCCCTTTCCCCAATCCACTAAAGATGTTGAATAAAAAAACAGAGAAGAAAAGAAAAGCCTTCAGAATCTGATGTCTAGAAAAGACATAGAATTCAAACTTCATTGGCATTCATGTTTTAAAACAGGAGGTTGTCTGAACATGAATAAGGACATGCATAGTGCATCTTAAATCCCCTTGGCGGGTAAAATTTTTGGAGAAAATGAAAGAAATTTTTTCCAATCAAAAGTTCAAAACTTTCAAAAGAATGTTTTCTCAGACGAGAGGCGAAAACCTAATCCAAACATGTCCAACACACACTTGAGAGATGAGTGGAGTGGGCAGATAGCAAAATCTGGGTCTACGGAGGTAGGGACCATTTGCAGCGATTACATGGGTTGGGACGACGGAGGCATTCGTTTCATATCCCCAAACACTACAGGTGACCGTTGATAAACCCCTTTGAACGGCGCTTTTCATTCTTAACCCTGTCAAGAGCCACCCCACACCGGGGCAAAAAAAGGAAGTAAGTCCAGCAGCGTCAGGAGAAAATGGTTAGAAATTTTCTTGCTCGGACTAACATTAATCTTTGTGTATTGTTTATATGGTAATCCAAGTGACATAGGATGACGAGAAGCATTCATTCTCTATCCCACACACCGAATCCTTTGCACAGCCAACTTAAGCCTGTGAATTCATTTCATAAACCCCTGTTGGTGATCATGGCATGTTTCAAGATAGAAACTGCATCACTCCAAGAACGGAAGAATCCAAGAGATGGGATTTATAGAAAAATTTCATATCGGCGTTTAAATGTGCTATGATTCAAGTTGTATATCTAGCACAATTTTCTGAACATCATGGTTCCAAAGGAAAAGAAAAGGCGGGATTTCAACAAAGAAAAATCCCCAGCAGCAAGAAAAAGCAAAGTGCCTGGTAAAAGCAAGGCCGATGCTCGTGAAAACTGTTTGATTGATCCCCAATAAAGCCTAGTTGGGAAGAGAGAAAAACCGATAAAGGAGTCAGATCAAGAAGACTGCTCCCCAAATGATGTCAGCCGTGGTGCAAAAACACGGACAGAATTATCAATCTCTTAATACCACAAGAGACGTTCTCTAAAGGACTTGTGCACACCTCAAAAGCGGTTGCACACCTCAAAAATTGAAGATGCAGAATGGAAAAGACATGTGACAAGTTTGCAATGATCACCAATGCCAATCCCCTCACAAATTCTGGGCCAAAAACAAGCCTTTTTCGGTCCCCAATCCTACAAATGTTACAACCCTGAAACAGTCTTCTCTGACTAAGACACTTGGGTTAACATATTGCTTAGCTCGAAGAAGTACGAGCAAGACTATTTCTTCCTTATTTTGCAGGGTTCTTGACTTGTAAACCCGGAGCAGATGGTGAAGACTTTCATTCAATGGCCTCGACTCCAAAGCGGGTCCCCTTTGAAAACCAATATCCAAGCCTAACATTACGGTCCCGTGGAAGACCTCCCGACCGATCAAAATGTATGAGCTGCGAATGAGCCTAAAACCTAGGCACAGGTTAGTAGGGAATTGAGTGCATCCCCTATAAAAAAAAACCACTATCGCAAAACAGGTGAGAAGACCTCCTTGTCGAGAAATATTCCAATTGATGTTTTGAACAAACTCTTTTTGGAAGTTTCAAATTGTTGGATCCAGATTTTTCGCGCAAGGGATTTGTGATCACATTTGCATGTTGCAAGAATGCTTTGGATAACCTCCAGCAGCAAATTTCATGATTAAAACTTAAATCATACGGTTTTGTCAAAATGGACAGCCGTGGTCTTCCCAAAGATTACTAACGTTTTCTTGGTGAAGAAAAATCTTTCAGGCTCAAACTTCTGCAGGATACCTGGAGAACCCAGCTCCCAGAATGTCGCCTCAACGGACCCAAGTGAAGCTTTGTCAAGATAAAATCTTTCACTGCTTCAAAATTGAATTCCCCGGCAAATTTCGGGATCTTGCAAAAGAAAGGGTGAGGATAGAACCCTTTTTCAAAAGAAGTCAGCAAACTGTCCTAGCAGGACGTGGAGAATCCTCGTCCTAGGACACCCTTTTCAAAACTTAGGCAGTCTCATCGGATGTGGAAAACCCTCGTCATGAGACACCTTTTCAAATATCAAACTGTCTCATCGGACGTGGAAAACCCCCGTCATGAGACACCTCTTCAAAATTCAGGAAGTCTCATCGGACGTGGAGAACCCTCGTCATGAGACCCCTTTTCAAAATATCAAACAGTCTCATCGGACGTGGAGAACCCTCGTCATGAGACCCCTTTTCAAATATCAAACTGTCTCATCGGACGTGGAGAACCCTCGTCATGAGACCCATTTTCAAATTTAGGCAGTCTCATCGGACGTGGAGAACCCTCGTCATGTGACCCCTTTTCAAAAATATCAAACAGTCTCATCGGACGTGGAGAACCCTCGTCATGAGACCCATTTTCAAAATTCAGGCAGTCTCATCGGACGAGGAGAACCCTCGTCATGAGACCCATTTTCAAAATTCAGGCAGTCTCATCGGACGAGGAGAACCCTCGTCATGAGACACCTTTTCAAAATTCAGGAAGTCTCATCGGACGTGGAGAACCCTCGTCATGAGACCCATTTTCAAAATTCAGGCAGTCTCATCGGACGTGGAGAACCCTCGTCATGAGACCCCTTCTCAAAATTTAGGCAGTCTCATCGGACGTGGAGAACCCTCGTCATGAGACCCCTTTTCAAAGCAACACAAGGTAGAAACCGCCTGAAGGGTCAAAACAATGGTAGAAACCGCCTGAAGGGTCAATATATGGTAGATACCGCCTGAAGGGTCAAACCAAGGTAGATACCGCCTGAAGGGTCAACTCATGGTAGAAACCGCCTGAAGGGTCAACTCAAGGTAGATACCGCCTGAAAGGTCAACTCAATGGTAGAAACCGCCTGAAGGGTCAATATATGGTAGATACCGCCTGAAGGGTCAAACCCATGGTAGAAACCGCCTGAAGGGTCAACACAAGGTAGATACCGCCTGAAGGGTCAAAATGATGGTAGATACCGCCTGAAGGGTCAACACAAGGTAGATACCGCCTGAAGGGTCAAACCAAGGTAGAAACCGCCTGAAGGGTCAAAACTAAGGTAGATACCGCCTGAAGGGTCAAAATGATGGTAGATACCGCCTGAAGGGTCAACACAAGGTAGATACCGCCTGAAGGGTCAAACCAAGGTAGAAACCGCCTGAAGGGTCAATTCATGGTAGAAACCGCCTGAAGGGTCAACTCAAGGTAGATACCGCCTGAAGGGTCAATCCAAGGTAGAAACCGCCTGAAGGGTCAAAACTATGGTAGATACCGCCTGAAGGGTCAACTCAAGGTAGAAACCGCCTGAAGGGTCAACCAATGGTAGAAACCGCCTGAAGGGTCAACTCAAGGTAGAAACCGCCTGAAGGGTCAACCAATGGTAGAAACTGCCTGAAGGGTCAACTCAAGGTAGAAACCGCCTGAAGGGTCAACCAAAGGTAGAAACCGCCTGAAGGGTCAACTCAAGGTAGAAACCGCCTGAAGGGTCAGCCAAAAGTAGAAGCCGCCATAAGGGTCAAACTAAACTTGACGGTAGATACCGCCATAAGGGTCAAATAAGGTAGAAACCGCCATAAGGGTCAACTCATTGGTAAATACCGCCGTAAGGATCAACACAAATGTCCGATCCACCATACAGATCAAACTTCTTGGCAAATCCCAAAGAGTGGGATACGCCTTCCTTAGGTTCCTACCAGTTAGGAATCCCATCATGGTATGACCTACCATACAGGTCAGAGCTTAATCTCCCTAGGATATTCTGAATGACGAGTCCTAGGCATCTTCTTGAAAGTCTTCGCAACCGGCAGCATCCGACAGGTGAGCTTCAGGTAAGCCTCTCTCACTCCGGCCCATGTTCAAATTGTTAGAGCAAACCGAGGATTAATTCGAGCTTTATCAAAAGTCTTAAGGATCCGATGTCATAGCATTTCTTCTTTCATTTTCCCGGTTGAGTCGGTTAGGAATCAGGTGCCATCTTATCTTTGAGAGAAACCTCTAACGAGATTCCTCTCAAAGAGGGGCAGCTGTTGACACCTGATTTTTGACCAATCTATTATTGTGATTTTCATTTTTTAAAAAATTAATTAAAAATAGCAAACAAAATCATAAAATTGCAAAATCAACTTTGGAAGCCTTGGCCTAGCCTCAAGAACCAATTTTGAACAAAAAATATTTTTCGTAATTTTTAATAGTTTTTCGAATTTATTTAATTATTAAAAATACCAAAAAAATCAGAAAAATACCATCCGTGGTCAGAAAAATACACAAAAATATTCAATAATTTTGTTTTAATTTCCTCTTCAAGTGTGTCACTTTAAGTCTCAAAAATTCGGCTCGGATCACTATGTTCCTTCACAAACATAAACCCGAACCGTGCCTAAAAAATTCCTTTTCGAGTCTTTTAATTTTCAATTCTCACTTTTCTAAGCTATGACATTGGATTCTAAAGTCTCGAAGTGCAATTGGGTCAATTTGCCCTCTAATTAATCAATTTTTACCAAAAGGGCTTAATTGCACATTTTTGTTTCAATTAGTCCCCGGTTTCACGGATGTATACGTATGCTCTACGTATTTATACGTCATACGTATTTATACATTATGCATATTTGTACTGTTTGGTAACCTCTTTAACTCTTGTAATAATAATAATGGTTATTATTTTTAACACCTTTGTTAATGCTTTTTTAATAGCATTTTTGTATTGTGAGTGCTATTGTTAGTGCTATTTTTAAATAATATTTTTGTATTATAAATTGTGAGTGCTATTGTTAGTGCTATTTTTAAATAGCATTTTTGTATTATAAATTGTGAGTGCTATTGTTAGTGCTATTTTTAAATGTCATTTATTTATCATAAATTGTGAGTGCTATTATTAGATAGAATTTATAATTGTTAGTGCTATTTTTAAATAACATTTTTGTATTATAAATTGTGAGTGCTATTGTTAGTGCTATTTTTAAATAGCATTTTTGTATTATAAATTGTGAGTGCTATTGTTAGTGCTATTTTTAAATGTCATTTATTTGTGAGTGCTATTTTTAGATAGAATTTATAATTGTTAGTGCTATTTTTAAATACAATTTATTGGAAGGTATTTTAGCTATAAAAGGATGGCAAGAGTTTTGAGGTTGAAGGGAGAGACATTTTGTAGAGTGTGCAAATTTTTGAGAGCTTAGAGAGAAGAACACAAACACTCTCTATATTCTCATAATCTTGAGTAAGCAAAATATACTAAGTTCGGAATATTGATTCCGCATATTGCTAGCACAATTGTTGTGAAGTTATTAGTCGTCTCCCCGTTCGTCAATTGGTGGTGCGTCCGAACTAGATGCCTAACACTTGTGGAGGCTGAGATCGAAGAACATCGAACCGACATCTCCGTTCAAGCACGCTACGAGAGGTAATCCATTTACTCCCTTTGAGGCTTTGTGATTTTTTTTCGATTGAAATGCACGAAGTACGCCTCTGGAGATACATGTATGGGTTGTTATTTATTTCCGCTACGTGTTACGTGGATCCCAACAGTGGTATCAGAGCCGATCCTTAGGTGTTTTCGTGCATTTAATTGATTTTTTGCAATTTTTGCAATACTATGGCCAATATGTATTAACGAATTGTTCGTCTTACATGGCTAATGGAGGTTGATTATTTTATATGATAAATTAATCAACGTAGCAAAAATTGAGACTAAATCAATTTTGAATCGAAAATTTATGGCTATCTTATTTTACGTAAAAATTCTGAATATGATTCAACGTAGAATTTTTATTGTGCCTTCCTAAGTTTTAAATTGTGAATTTATTACTTACGTGGAAGAGTGGTGATCATGGAAAAATCCCTAATCAATGTGATTGATGTATGTATGAATGTATGGTGATTACTTATATATTTGGGGTTGTAATTATTAAATGGAGGCTGCGTACTCCTTTTATTTTTCATGTAATCTTTATTTTTAGCATAGTCAATTGTTGATGTAAATGCTACGAGGATTACGTGGAGGAGCCTTTTAAGTCGGCGAGCTCTTTGGGGCCCGATTCTTGAAGAGTTCAAGAAACCAAGAAGAAGCGAAGAGCGGCTCTCCGTTATTAAAATATTAAAATGATTAAATGTGGTCTCATTGGCTCGAGACCCATTAAATCATAATTCCATGATCACCACGTAGGATAGATGTTTATGTGATTGGCATCTATTTATTTATTATGATTACGTGAGCATGTTAAACTGGTTAATGTGCAAAGTCAGACTTACCTCACCCAAAATTGCGCCTGCATGAAATCCTAGTTAGGGAAAATCACTCGCGTTAGGTACCGAAAGGGCGTTGGTAATGACATCAACGTAACCAAGTCCCCGAACTCAAAATCTCTGGTTCCGCAGAATTGATCGATCTCTCCCAATCGGTCAATAAGGTTTCCGGTCTACCCTCCAAGAAAGACCGGTGGCGACTCCAAATGCATGCACAAGTTGCACATGCCACCACGACCACACTAAGGTCGAAAGCGATCGACTGTTATCGTCGAATCCCTTTGAAAAATACTCCCGCCGCGATTTGGTATGGGCCTGGGAGGGCCCGCGCCGATCCAAGACCCGCGATCGGTAATCCATTAGCCGCGTCCGCTTTCGGACGGGTCGCGACAGTACAAAGCAGGGACGAATTACCCCTAAAGGGCTTAAACGTCAATTCTTGGAAGAACGGATGAGAAACCCCAAAAATAGGATTGACTAGTTGTCTGTGGTCAATCCTTAATTTTTGGGGGTTTCTGGAGTGTCTAGGAATTTCTCACAATTTTCCTACATTTTTTGGGATTTTCTAGGATTTTCTAACATTTTTTAGGATTTCCTAAGATTTTCTGATTTTTTTATTTTTTTAAAAATCATTTTCTGAATTTTTTATTTAAAAAACATTATTCGGACTGGGTCGACCCGACCCACTCGGGTCGGAACCCGGCCTAGACCCGGACCCGCGAAACCCTCTGCCAAAACGACACCGTATCACGCGTTTTTTATTTTCGGATTATCCGGATTTAATCCGACGGCCCCTGATAGACCACGTGGCTAATCCACGATCGCCGGATGAGATTACTAAATCTTACGGTTCAGATTGAATGGAGACTCGACCAGGGCCGTCTGATCTAACTACTTAAATCTACGGTCACGATTAAAACGTAAGACTCAATCTGGACCGTCCGTTCATACTAACCTAAACGATGCCGCACTACTACTAACCTAAACGACACCGTTTCATTCCATTTTGATTTTCCGATTTAAAACTATTTCGGATAATCCTAATTACTAATAGAACGGTCACAATTTGTTAGACTCGATTAACCTAGACCGTCCGATCTAATGCTGACTCACCCTAACAAACTAACGGTCGAGCTGACTCGACATCCACGTGGACCAATGGTCGAATGCCACCTAGGAATTTGACTCGCTGACTACGCCACGTCAGCTTCGTCTTCAACCTCGCGACTCCGGCGGAATGAACGGCTGAGCTTTTCTGGTGATGATCTAACGGTGGAATCTCGACGAAATCACACGAAACCAACGCCAATCGACTCGCAAGAACTTCTAGTTTAACATATCTAAGAATCGAAGCATCCTACTCGTAGAATCAAGATCACCACGCAAGATGCCGAGTACGGCCATGGAAGTTCAATTGCTCAAACCACGCAAAATCAAAGCGATTCATTCACAAAATAGCATCAATCAGTGTTCAGGAGGCTTACCTCGAGCTCCGATTGAGCTCGCACGGCCTAGATTGGGCTAGGCAGGGATGAACAGTGGTCGGTTATGGAGGCTGAGTTCGAAGACTTGATTCGAGTTGTTTAGGCAAAATCGATGCAAAATCAAGATGCGGTTATGGTCAGTGATGTTCAAGGAATGAAACGCACACACTAATTGCAAAAATGATCAAGAAATATGTGAGTCGCCATTGATGCTCAACGAAGAACTCGAGACTGTGACTCACCTATTTTCGCGGTTTCAGGCTGCGCGGTCGGCGACGATCGCTTCCTGGCACACTAGGCGAACTCCCGACGGTCTTCTTTGGCCTCGGTTTGGCCGGAGACGGCCCAACCAGCGCCTTCCAATCGAGCTCAAGTTCTCGATGACGGGGGTCGGAGAACGAGCTCTCCCTCGCGTTCTCTCTCTCTCTCTCTCTCTCTCTCTCTCTCTCTCTCTCTCTCTCAATTCAGTTCCTCTCTCTCTAACTGAATCAACCGTCCCCTCAACAGAAAGCCACTCCAAGGCTTATATAGCTCTCCCGATTTTTGGCGCCGAAAGCTTGAGAGCTAACGAACTTCAAATGGCACGTGATCGTGCGTGCCATTTGGTCCGAACGGTGACGGCGACGATGGGTTGTTCCGTCCAACTCCAATGATCCTCCGGCGTACGCAAATGGACGGCCAATTTAGTCGTTTAGCAAAGTTTGACTTTCAAGGCCGTCGGGTGGTTGACTGGTCGTTTTCTTCCTCCTCCGGCGGTCGTTGGCCGTGATTCTGGTGTCAATTGACGAGGAATGGACCAAAGGACTAAACGCCCTCCAATGCTTCTCCAATTGTCGCCGATTGGTCTGTCAATTTTTGTCATCAAAATCTAGCTCGGCATTGTTTATTTGCGCAGGAACCTCAGGAAGAAGAGGGCACTGTAGCGGACCGGTTCGACCGGTCCGACTGGCGGTCTGACCGGTCCGAACCGGTTCCGACTTGGAATTTTCGAAATTAATCCAAATCTGTTGGGAATTTTTGCAATTAAACTTCAGAATCGAATTTAGGGGATGAATATTACCCAAACATATGGTTTTACCCAAAAGCTTACATCAATTTCTATAAAAACCCCAAATTTTCATGTAATTGCAAATTAGGGATTTGTGCAATCGAAGGTTCAAATGGCCAAATTGAGCCGAATTGCCTATGCCAATCGATTCAAAATGGTGAAAACCATTGGGGAGTATGTTTAATTTGCAATGATAGCCCTTGAATTGAAAGTAATTTCGATTATGCCCAATTTCAAGGACAAATGCAATTTAGTATGCAATTCATGCAATTGGGAAATTTGTGCAATCAATTGGGCTAAATTGAAATAAGGGACAATTAGATTGAATGTCAAGATCCTTAAAAATG
This sequence comes from Rhodomyrtus psidioides, assembly GCA_021437785.1. Classification (NCBI taxonomy): domain Eukaryota; kingdom Viridiplantae; phylum Streptophyta; class Magnoliopsida; order Myrtales; family Myrtaceae; genus Rhodomyrtus; species Rhodomyrtus psidioides. Next base: position 2,876,690 of record JAILYB010000062.1, on the reverse strand, counting down.
CCAAAATTGCAAATTAAAAGGCTCAATTGATATTTTTTTCTCAAATTCAATCATATGTGTAACAAAAGAACACCTAAAATTGAATTTGATTTTGGCCTTTTTGTGAGGTCAAAAAGACAAGGGATTTAAAATAAAAAATTTGGCTATTTTTTCCATATTTTTGTGACCTCGAATGCTATTTTTTCTGATTTTTCTACTATTTTTCTATTTTCTAAAAATACTAAAAAATATGAAAAATATGAAAAATTAATTTTTTTTTGTCAAAAATGGCTCCTTAGGCTTGGCCAAGGCCACCAAAGTTGATTTTGCAATTGTTTTGACTTTTTATGAATTTTCTAAGAAATAATCAAAAAAGGTTGATCCAAAATTATGTGTCAATAGTACTTTTTAAACTTTTCCGTCGAGTCAAACTCCAGTTCAGTTTATGTTTGTACAATTCCACATTAATTTTTATAATAGTCTAGATATTTCCCGTCCGGAATCGCCACAGGACACTCTTAATAAAAATCGAAGAACGAATTTCGGTAAAAGATTTTCCTTATTGTAAGACGAGCGAACATCTTTTGGCACGCCCAGTAGGACCAGTGTGGCTGATTTGAGGAAATACGATGGTACGTACTAGAAATCAACTTGATCTTGACAATCTTAGTGGCGCTCTGAGTCATCAACCGCACAACCGGTGGGAACAAGAAGGAGATGGAGGTGTCGATATCCCGAAGAAACTACCAATGAACAGAGAAGACAGTTGGAGCCGAATTCAGTCATGATGGTTGCTATAAGAAGGATGTTCAAAACCGTCAACTGTGTGCTGAAGGGGGTAGACATGGCGATTGGCGCAGATAATAAGACTCAAGAATCAAGTTCGCCAGTTTCAGAAAGGATTACAAGGGTCATTGTACCACGGAAAGGTGGTTGGCATCTGGAGTCTATGCATAATAGTTGAATATGATGAACTTTTGAGCGAGACAGGCAACACCAAGCTTATTGAGTGCATTCTGGTAATAGAGGCATTTGAAGGCCTCCGTCACGGTATGTTTCTACATCCTACCATTTGGTGTTTGGGTATTGATGGAGTTGGTAGAGAGCTTCATGTCCAGATGATCAATCGGCAGTGAATCCATCACTGTTAGTTCTCGATGTGTTGTTTAATGCTGATTTGGCTTCTATTAAGTAGCAAAATAGTTACCGATGGCAAGAGGCACCTAAATACTCTTGATTATCTAAATTAAAGGAATCGAATGATTAGTAAATCATTCAATTCTTTTAGGGGGCATATGTTGACACCCAAAATTGACATACAGATGAAAACCGTGGGAAAAGGCATCAATGATCATTGGCATCGGTAACTTACCAATAGTTGGAAGGCATTGGCATCAGCAACAAAACTACTTATGGATAAGAATGGTTATTTAAACGTGGATAGTCCCTAGAAAATAGGGGACATGAATGACAATAACTGTTGTTAGGAAGTTATTTTTATTTAAATTTTAAAGTTGTTACCGCATGTAAGGATTATAAATACCCAAAATGTGTAAAAACGTAAACGCAACGGAAGTAAATAAAACCCATACATGTATCTCCAGAGGTATAGTTCGTGCATTTCAGTCGAAAATAATATTTATAGAAGGGAGTATACATATTACCTCTCGTAGCGTGCCTGAAACGAGAAAGGTTCAGATATTCTTCGATCCGAGCCCCACAAATGTTGGGCCTCTAATTCAGATACACCACCAATATTACAACGAACGAGAAAAGACAACGCGGATAAATACCACAACTGTTGTGCTAGCAATTTTGTGGAATCAATTTTTCAAACTTTGTTATATTTTGGTCACCACGAGAGCGAAACTAAAAAGACAATCTTTCTGTTGATCTTGCGCTCGCGCTCGCACTCTCAAAAGTGACGCTCTCTGTTCTTGTCATACAGAATGAAGAAGAACAAAAACCCCCTTTGTCTACTTTCTCACGCTTTGCTCTCTGCACATCTTTTATAAACTTCGTGTGTGTATACAAAAGATCACTCGATCAGAAGGATCAAATCCAACTGATCGAATAAAGAATCCCACGATCATCTGATCGTGGGATGTTATCTTCTGATCGTGGGATTTCTTTATTCCCATGATCAGAAGATAACAAGATGTTATCTTCTAATATAAAAAGATATCCCCTTTTTTATTAGTATTATAATAATTATTATTATAAAAACAAAAAGTATATAGTTACTATATGTGCAAAAATGGACATATCAATATACGTCAACAATGAGCATATGTGTGCATCAGATGCACGTGCATATGTGACCAAAAGAGAAATTAAATCCTATTTAATTTAATTTCAACCCAACTAAAATTGGTATACGTAATTGCAAACAGATTTGCAATGTCGTCTTTCCATACTACGTCGTCATACATTGGTTGAGGTGTGTAACATTCCTAGGTTCATCACCAAGCTGGCAGTAAGAAATGCACTAACACATTAGTATTTCCAAGAGAATTGATTGCTCCGATCATCCTCTAGGTCCTACAACCATGAGTGACATCTAGCAATATGTCATGGCCATCTAGATAGTGTGAATTCTTTAAGAACATAATGAACCTGTCAGCATTGGATACAGTGTAATTCAATCCTTCTGTCTTACTATGTCCCGATCAAACAAAGGTCATGAAATATATGTCAAGCCACCAATTTGATCATATGTGCAAATCTAACTTGACATGCATTTATATGAAACATGAACATTTCATTCTCAATCATAACCCCGATAGAGGATTTCAATGCATTGTTATAATTAGATCACATATGACATCATACCTTGTATATAATAAGGAGACAGATTCCATATTACGCACACGTATGACTTCGTATGTGCATGAACTATGACCATCAAGTATAGAGACGAATCAACGAACTGCCAATATGAGTACTTGTGAATCATAGCCATTCAACACATAAGTTAACATTGTGCCTCAGGTCTAAGGGTTATTTACATAATACCAAAGCATGAATGATTAGACATTAACCACGCGAAAAGCTTCCATGCCGCTAATTATTCATGCGTGTCACATTTAATGAACTTATCTAATACAAGCACCTATGTTCTAACTCGGATATCACAATACCCAATGACTTGTGACTCGTAATTCCCTTAAGTATCTGATACTTAATTATGAAGTTAAGAACATATCGATTTCAACAGGATCATTGATATCCATTCAATAATTCATCGATCAGGAACTGTTTAAAGAATTAGTCTAACTACGAACCTGTCACAAACATATTCTCAACGTCTTAAGAATAGGTTCGGTCACAACTGATCATATGGAATTTATTCATATATTTAATTGGACAAATGAATAAATACGTCCTTGCTAATGATTTGAAAGTGCAATAAAAAAAAACCGAAAATGTAACTATCACATAGTTGCTTTAGGGCATATTTCTAACAGTGACTTCACACGAAAGGAGCAGGAATTTCAGTTATGTGCGACCTTAAGAGAATGGACATAACTCTACCGATACATGTCGGATTGACTTGATTCCAGCACCAATAGTTCGAGGACTTGTAAATCTACAACTTTCGTGTTTTGATTTTTTAAAGATAAGCAATATAGATAGTAACTGACTGATGCAGCCTTGGAATGACTACAGAAACAACATAATCGAGAGAGTGACTTAGGAGCAAAGAAACTCTGTTGCAATATAACGTGTGCGGAAACTAACCAGGATCTTGCAAATATATCAATGCAAAAGCCTAGAAATAATAATGAGGAACTATAAGCAACATCAAGAATTAACATGGTTCGGTCCGAATGTCGGTACCTACATCCACAAGGAGAGTCAACAAGAACAATCCACTATAATCGGATAATCGGATTACAATTGCTCAATACGCTCGTGTTTCCCGCACCTAGATTTTACCCAAATCCCAACTCTCAATTGGATATATAAAATAAAAATAAACTCACTATGCAAACCATCGTGTTCAGAGGCTCCTTTGCGGGCGCGAGACCAACCTCTTTTTCTGTTCGGGCCGTCCTTTTCGGAGTCCCTGTTCGCAACTTCTGTTCGGCTTGTGCGGCTGGTTTCGGAATTGTGCAGTTCTGTCTCGGTTGAGAAGCAAAAAAAGGTCTTCCACCTTTTATTGTTTGGCGCAGCTTCCTTCTGTGCAATATTCTATGTATGACAATAAGAAAGAAAAAGGTATTTGTGTGGGTCCCTCTCTTGGTCAAACCTTGACCGACCCTAAGCAATGGAAAAGGAAGTCACGTGCACATTTTCTTCTTCTTTTCTCTCTAATCAAGATTTCCTTTTCTTTCTTGTAAATAAATATATGCATAGAATAAGTGAGTCTCTTATTTTGTCCTCTAGTGGCTGAAACCTTTCTCGATTGAAATGGCAATAGGAGGTGCCCTTCTTAACTTTCTTTGCATAAATCGATTTAACAAATCGATGTATATCCGCAAACGATTCAAACTCGAGACATAAATGAACAATTCTCCCCCTCGGCTCGATGTTAGAAGCCAAGTCATATAGTACTTATTATACATGTTGTTCTCCCATCGCCTCGAAAGGCGATCACTCTCCACAGACGCCAATTGTGCTCAAGCAAAGCTTGAGCTTCACCAAAGAAATAGGCTTAGTCGTCATGTTCGATGGGTTCTCTGCTGTCGCAATCTTTTTCATAACAACCTTACCCTTTGCTAATATATCTCGGATGAAGTAGTACCTAATATTCATATATTTCGTCCGCTCGTGATGAACTAGATTATACGTCAGAAATATCGCACCTTGGTTATCACAGTATATGTCAACATTTTTTCTGATCTAACCCAAAGTCCAAGAGCAAACTCTGTAACTATATCGCCTCTTTCACTACAAAGGTCAGTGTCATGTACTCTGCCTCAGTTGACGACAAGGCCACGTAGTCTTGTAAGGATGCTTTCCGGCTAACTGCACCACTTGCAAGCGTAAATACGTACTCTGCTAAGGACCTGCATTCATCCAAGTCACCTGCATGATCAGAATCCACATAACTTGTGGTTTCACTGCCATTACTGTTCCTCCTGTAGACTATACCAACATCTGCCGTCTCCTTCAAATATCTGAGGATCCATTTCACAGCTTCCCAATGAGTTTTACCAGTACGCTTCATATAACGACTAACTACACTGACAGCTTGTGAAATATTAAGCTTAGTGCATACCATAGCATACATAATACTACCCACTACACTAGAATATGGAACACGAGACATATGCTCCTCTTCCTCCTCAGTCTGCGGTGATAACTTAACTGAAAGTTTAAAGTGCTTCGCTAATGGTGTACTCACAGACTTTGCTGACTGCATATTAAAACGTGCTATAATCTTCTCAATATATTTCTTTTGAAACAGACGTAATAATTATACAGTCCTGTCACGCAAAATCTCCATACACAATATTTTCTTTGCAGCACCTACATCATTCATCTCAAACTCAGCACTCAACTGCCTCTTCAGTACATCAATATCGGACATATTTTTAGTTGCTATCAGTATATCATCAACATACAATAGCAGATGTATCAATGACCTATCATCTAGTCTCCTAAAATAAACACAGCTACCATCTGACTCTTAGAATAGCCCTGACTAGCCATGAAAGCATCAAATCACTTATACCATTGTCTAGGAGACTGTTTCAGCCCATATAAAGGTTTCTTTAATAAGCAAACATGGTATTCCTTACCCGGAATAGCAAATCCCTCTAGCTGCCTCATGTAAATCTGCTCCTCCGACTCACTATGAATAAACGTAGTTTTCACATCAAGCTGCTCCAACTCGAGATCCTGTGCAGTAACTAAGGCAAGTAAAATACGAGTAGAAGTATACCTTACCCCAGGAGAAAACACTTCATTGTAGTTAATGCATTCCCTTTGTGTAAACCCCTTTGCCACAAGTCTCGCCTTATACCTCGCTGCCTCGATACCAAGAATGCCATCTTTCCGTTTGTAGACCCATTTGCTTCCAACAATCTTCTGGCTCTTGGGTATTTTAACTAGCTTCTATGTCTGATTCCGATGGAGTGCTTCCATCTCTTCACTCATAGCCCCTAGCCACTACGACGACTCGAAACTAGCCATCACCTCAGAGTATGACGAAGGCTCATCTGTTTTCACCTCGTCACCTATAGTCAAAACATAAGTAATATCTGTATAACCATAGCGTACATGTGGTTTTATTTGTCTTCGCTGTCTACCCTCAACTAGGATATGCTACGGCTATACTGGTTGTTGATTATCACCGTCTTCAGGAACTGTGGTCTCATCTGCAACCTCAACCTCTATCACCTCCGAGGCCTCCAGAGTCTCCACCTCACTTCTGACACCATGATCTATCTGCTCTACTGGTAGTATCTCAGAACTCCTCTGTCGAAGCATTGCAGTCTCGTCGAAGATCACGTCTCTGCTGATTAGAAAATCAGGTGATTTGGGATCGATACACCACAGCTGGTAGCCTTTCACCCAATGTGCATAACCCAAAAATATGCACTTCTTCAACCTCAGCTCAAGCTTACCATCACTAGCATGAGCATACGCATGACATCCGAATACTCGTAATCCGAAGTAATCAACAGTTTTCCCCGACCATACTTCCTCTAGAGTCTTCCACTCAATAGCAGATGATGGAGATCTATTAATCAGGTAACAGATCATGTTCACTGCTTCAGCTCAAAATTTCTTGCCAATTACAGCATGCGATAACATGCTCCGTGCCCGCTCAAGTAAAGTTTTGTTCTTCCGTTCTGCCATGCCATTCTGCTGTGGTGTCCTAGGTACTGTGCGGTGTCTAACAATACCTTCTCTCTCGCAGAACTCGGTAAAATTTTTACCACAGAACTCCATGCCATTATCGGTTCTCAGGCACTTGATCTATTTATCTGACGGCTTCTCAATCAATGCCTTAAATTTCTTGAACTGATCAAACACATCAGATTTGTGCTTCAGAAAGTATACCCATACCTTCTTGGAATAGTCATCGGTAAATGTCAGCATATAACGAGCACCTCCTTTCGAAGGAACCGGAGACAGGCCTCAGACGTTTGAATGAATATATTCTACCGATTGCTTGGTCGAATGAATACATGTAGTAAACTTAATCCTGCGCTGCTTCCCAAAGATACAGTGCTCACATAAGTCTAACTTATTTGTCTTATGATCATTTAACAACCCCAAATCACTCAACATCGTCATACATGCCTCACTCATGTGCCCTAAACGCATATGCCGTAATTGAGTCAAGTCAGAATCTGACTCACTTGATGAAACTGCAGCAGCTCCTGTCATGGTCTCTCTTGGTAGATGATAGAGAAAACTCACTTTCTTCCATTTCATCACTGTCATGCACCTCGAGAGGTCTTCAGCACTCCACCTTCAGTGGTATACTTACATCCGATATCATCAAGTGTCTCTAGAGAAATAAGGTTCTTCTTGAACTCCGGTACATGCCTCACGTCTGTCAATGTGCGAACCACACCATCGTGCATATGAATCCGAACTATCTCTATCCCTACAACCTTGCAAGCTGCGTTATTCCCCAATAGAACTCTACCACCATCTGCAGTCTGGTAGATAGTAAACCAGTTCCTATGAGGCGTCATATGATAAGAACACCCCGAATCTAGCACCCATTCATCTCCTGATGAACATGTAGTCACACATAAAACAACATCTACATCACTAGTGCTCTCTTCAGCAATATTTGCCACACTACTTGTGGTCTTCTGCTTATCACCTATATTTCTCAGCTTAGGACAGTCTCTCTTGATATGCCCCTCATCGTGACATTTAAAGCACTTCATGCGTCCCTTGGATTTTCTATGGCGTGATTTTGACCTGCTTGTACCTCTGCTCCTGTTGGACCCCAGCCATTGCTCTGTACCCCGAATCACTAGTCACCGCGCTACATCCTGCACCAGACTGTCATCTCTGAACTTTCTTTGTCATTCCTTTGGAAACATGGCAGACTTTACCTCTTTTTAGGTAATCGTAGTACGCCCCTACAATAGAGAATCAGTAAAGTTCTCCCGTGACTCTGGTAGAGAAGCCAACAACATCATGCCTGCTCTTCATCTTCAAGTGTCTTACCGACGTTTTTCAAATTCATCATGAGTTTATTAAATTCATCTAGGTGGGTTTTGATAGACGTACCTTCAGTGTATTTGAACTGGAATATCCTCGTCAACATGTACAAACGATTGTTCAAACCCTTCTTTACATAGAGCGACTGAAGCTTTGTCTACAATGCTGAGGTATCCTTCTCCTCGCCTACTTATATTAACACTTCATCTGATAAATTTAACAGGATAAGACTCCTAGCCTTCCTCATTAACACATCCTTATCAGCATCTTTCATCGATTCATGCAACTTAGCCTTGCCCTTCAATGCTTCTGTTAAACCCTGAGTTGTCAATAATGCCTCAATCTTGAGGCTCCATAACCCAAAGTTGTTCCTCCTGTTAAATTTCTCAATTTCAGCTTTCACCTCAGACATAATTGCAGCAACAGAATTCCAGATAATAATCAGACAAGCAAAAGCCCCAAATCACAATCCAGAAATCTGATCCTCAAGCTATGATACCAATTGTTGCAATATAACGCGTGCGGAAACTAATCAGGATCTTGCAAATATGTCAATGCAAAAGCCCAAAAATAATAACGATGAACTATAAGCAGCACCTAGAATTAACGTGGTTCGGTCCGAATGTCGGTACCTACATCCATGGGAGAGGTCGATCAGTTCTGCGGAACCAGAGATTTTGGGTTCGGGGACTTGGTTACGTCGTGTCATTACCAACGCCCTTTCGGTACCTAACACGAGTGATTTTCCTAGCTAAGAGTTCATGAAAAAATCATTTGAGAAGGCAACATTGATTGATTTTAACCTAAGTCACTAACAAAGGTTATCATGCGGGTGCACAATCAATTAATGGAAAATCCAGAAATTAATATAATCAGGGGAGCATGTGCCACACAAGTTAATTCTTTTTTTTTTTAATTTTTATATGAATGCATGAAAGACTATACTATATGTGATGCATGAAATTATTCTATGATGTAATGACATGAATTACATGTAAGGCTAAACTAGATGACATGCAAATTAAATGAATGCACAAATGAGACCGTGATTTAATTAAATTAACTACGTGGCATATAAATTAAGTAAAATCAAGACATGCAATTCTAATATGCTATTTAAGCTAAAATGCAATCTAACATGACATGGCATAGATGACATGGCAAAGATGAATGACATGGCATGACAAAGATGACGCGGCAAAGATAACGTGGCAAAGATGACATGGCATGGATGACATGGCATGGATGATGTGGCATGGATGACATGACATGGATGCGTGGCATGGATGACATGACATGGATGACATAGCCTAGATGACATGGCAAGGATGAATTTATTATTTTCGGATGAATTTATTTCCTAAAATAGAACTATGCCAAAACAATTCTTATCTTGCATATTTTAGAGTCTAAATTGACTTAAACCCTAATATACTAGAGACAATTTATTTTAGACATGAAATTCTATTTAAACATGCAATTTATATCCTAAAATGCAATCTAATCTAATTATTTACAAAAAGGATTGGATGTGCGATTATCTATGTGGTGCTATTTTATTGAAAAAATATGTAATTTTTAAATATGGAAATGAATGAATGCAGTTTTTTTGTTTTTGCAATATTTTTTAGGGTTTTCTTTTTATAAAATGCAAGGCAATGCGAATTATAATGAAATAAAGAAGGATATTAAAAGAACATAAACATAACGAAAGGGGATAGGATCCGATGAATTTTACGACGTCGGAGTCCGTCGGTATTCGTGCAACAAGGTGTAGAGATATAAACCACCAGCAGGAGGCTCAGCCTTCCGATTCTGGGGTAGTACAATATAATTTGCAGGAAATAAATGAACACAATGCCTTTGACACCAATAGGAGGCTCGGCCTTCCGATTCTGGGTCTGATAGGCGAAATAACATAAAGTAAATATACAGCAAATATTTAGACACCAACAGGAGGCTCGGCCTTCCAATTCTGGGTCTAATAAGTAAAATGTAGAAAATGCACACTTTTATTGGATGCAATGCAATGCAAAGCAAATGATTTTTAAAAGACGCATTGATTCAAAACAAAAACAAACTCAAAAAATATACGAGCTCAAGCAATCAATCACATCTTCGCATACTAAAGTGGAAGAAAATTACCTTCAATTGCTCGAGAAAAATCTATTCGCACAAGTTGTCACTTGCGTTATGTCAACACGAGCATAAAATATCACAATGAGGAGGTTGATTACATCAGTGAAAGAATTACAAAGAGTTTTTTTTTATGGAAGCACAAGAAACGAAACACTACGAGAAGAGTTTTCTCTCTTCTTTTTATCTTCCTCCCCTCCCTATTGCTTGTCACGTATACTCTCAAGAATGTGGATGCTGAAATTTTTTTAGCAATTCTCCACGTCTCCCCCCTTTCTTCATTATCGATGAGCTCCTCTTAAATAGCCACCGAGGATTCTTCATCTATGGATAGTCTGCGAATTTATGGTCGCCTCCCCAAAACCAATGGTCGATGGAATGATGGCTACTCCATTTTGCCAATCTCTTTTGGAAAGCCCTACGTCCCACTAGCAAGAACCTCCCCTTTTCCGCCGAAAGGAGACACCTTTTGTCTCTTCATTCTCTTCCTTCCATTTTTTTATTCCTTCTTTCTTTTCTTTTCTTTTTTTGATGAAGACCCCATCTCCCTTCTTGTCGTGAAGCACATGAAGAAAACGGCTAATAGAGAGACCCCTCCATCGAAAAAGAGAGGCCATCTCCTTTTTTATTATTTTCTTTCTTTGCCTTATGATGGTGCACGTATTAGTCATCCACCTTTCTTGCATGTGCTTATTTTTTGTCTGCCATTTCTCCATTTGGTATCATCTTTTAGTCTTCTCAATGTCCTTCACTTGTTTTCCTTTTTAACTATTGCTAATATTTTTGCCAAATTCAATTTTATGATGATCAAAGAACACCTAAAATCAAACCTGAATTTTACTATTTATGAGGTCAGAAAATGAATAAAATACCAACTATTTATATATTTTTGTGACCTCCAATATTATTTTTCTCTTTTTTTTCTTTTTTTTTATTTTTCGAAAATATTAAAAAAATGAAAATTATGAAAATTATTTTTTTGGTCAAAATGGTTCATTTAGCTTGGCCAAGGTCACCAAAATTGATTTTTCAATTTTTCAGCTTTTTATGGATTTTCTATGAATTTTTGAAAAATAAAGGAAAAAAAGGTTGATCAAAATTTAGGTGTCAACAGCTGCCCCTCTTTGAGAGGAATCTCGTTAGAGGTTTTTCTCAAAGATAAGGTGACACCTTAGTCCTGATCGACTCGACTCGGGAAACTAAAGGAAAATGAGTCATGACATCCAATCTTTCATGCTTGTCGATGTACGCTCTTTCTTGAAGGAGAGGGAACATTCATTTGAAATGAGATAGTGAGATAGTAGAGAGACATACCTGCCACTTACCTATTTGATGCTTGTGTGGCCTTCGCGGTGTCTAATGGATTCAAGAGAATTTCTAGGGACTCGTCTAGAGTGTCCTAGGGAGGTTAAGCTCTGACCTGTATGGTAGGTCATACCATTATGGGATCCCTAACTGGTATGAACCTAAGGAAGGCGTATCCCACGCTTTGGGATTTGCCAAGGATTTTGATCCGTATGGTGGATCGGACCTTTGTGTCGATGCTTATGGTGGTATTTACCAATGAGCTGACCCTTATGGCGGTTTCTACCATGTTTGACCCTTCAGGCGGTATCTACCGTTGAGTTTAGTTTGATCCTTATGGCGGTTTCTACCAATGAGCTGACCCTTCTGGCGGTTTCTACCAATGAGCTGACCCTTATGGCGGTTTCTACCTTGAGTTGACCCTTCAGGCGGTATCTACCTTTGGTTGACCCTTCAGGCGGTATCTACCTTTGGTTTGACCCTTGAATTGACCCTTCAAGCGGTTTCTACCTTTGATTTGACCCTTCATGCGGTTTCTACCTTTGTTTTGACCCTTCAGGCGGTTTCTACCTTTGATTTGACCCTTCAGGTGGTTTCTACCTTTGTTTTGACCCTTCAGGCGGTTTCTACCTTTGATTTGACCCTTCAGGCGATTTCTACCTTTGTTTTGCTTTGAAAAGGGGTCTCATGACGAGGGTTCTCCACGTCTGATGAGACTGTTTGATATTTTTGAAAAGGGGTCTCATGACGAGGGTTCTCCACGTCCGATGAGACTGCCTAAATTTTGAAAAGGGGTCTCATGACGAGGGTTCTCCACGTCCGACGAGACTGCCTAGATTTTTGAAAAGGGGTCACATCCTCACCCCTTCTTTTGAAAGATCCCGAAATTTATCGGGAATTCAGTTTTGAAGCAATGAAAGATTTTATTTTGACAAAGCCTCGCTTTAGTCTGTTGAGGCGACATTCTGGGAGCTGGGTTCTCCAAGTATCCTGCAGAAAATTCAAACCTGTGTGCTCCACTCCATGGAGCAAATATTTTTCTGGGATTCGGGGTTTCCAAGAATCCTGCAGAAGTTTGAGCTTGAAAGATTTTTTTTTTTTCACCAAGAAAACGTTAGTAATCTTTGGGAAGACCACGGCTGTCCATTTGACAAAAATCGTATGACTTAAGTTTTAATTGTGAAATGTGCATTTTGATGTTGGAGGTTATCCAAAGCATTCTTACAACATGCAAATGTGATCACAAATTCCTTGCATGGAAAATTTGGATCAACAGTTTGAAAATTCCAAAAAGAGTTTGTTCAAAACATCAATTGGAATATTTCTCGACAAGGAGGTCTTCTCACCTGTTTTGAGATAGTGGTTTTTGTAGGGAATGCACTCAATTCCCTACTAACCTGTGCCTAGGTTTTAGGCTCATTCGCAGCGCATACATTTTGATCGGTCGGGAGGTCTTCCACGGGACCGTAATGTTGGGCTTGGTTATTGATCTTCAAGGGGGACCCGCTTTGGGAGTCGAGGCCATTGAACGAAAGTTTTCACCATCTGCTCCGGGTTTACAAGTCAAGAACCCTACAAAATGAGAAAGAAATAGCCTTGCTCGTACTTCTTCGAGCTAAGCTACATGTTAACCCAAGTGTCTTAGTCAGAGAAGACTGTTTCAGGGTTATGATGTTGGTAGGATTGGGGACTGAAAAAGGCTTGTTTTTGGCCCAGAATTCATGACGGGTTTGACATTGGTGATCATTGCTGATTTACCATCTGTCCTTTCCTTTCTGCATCTTTAGTTTTTGAGGTGTACAACCGATTTTGAGGTGTGCACCAGCTCTTTAGAGAGCGTCTCTTGTTGCATTCAGAGACCGACTCTCTCCATGTCTTTGTTCTGTGCTTGGCAGCATTTGGGGAACAGCTTTTTTTTTATTTGGTTCCTTCAGGGATTTCATCTTTTCCCATTCAGGCTTCATTGTGGATCAATCAAAGAACTTACATGAGCATCGGCCTTGCTCTTACCAGGCACTTTGCTTTTTCTTGATGCTAGGGATTATTATTATTTCTTTGAAATCCCGATTCTTCTCATCCTCGATGGGATCATGTTAGACATATGTCCGAAAGTCTAAAAATGCCTTAAATATCAGCCCGGGAATCCTCTTCGTAATCCCTGAGTCTTGAACTCCTCCATTTTTGAGGTGGTGCTGCATCCGTTTTGGAATGATCATCAATGGATTCATGAAATGAATTTGTGGGCTCAACTTGGTTGTGCAAATGATACAGTGTGTGGGATAAGGAATGAATGCTTCTCGTCATCCTATGGCACTTGGATTACCATATAAACAACACACAAAGATTGATGTTAGTCCGAGCAAGAAAATTTCTAACCATTTTCTCCTGATGCTGTTGGACTCACCTCCATTTTGCCCCGATGTGGGGTCGTTCATGACAGGGTTAAGAATGAAAACCGCCGTTCGAAGGGGTTGTCAATGGTCACCTGTAGTATTTGGGAATATGAAATAAATGCCTCCGTCATCCCAATCCATGTAATTGCTGCGAATAATCCCTACTTCCGTAGGTCCAGATTTTGCTATCTGATCCGCTCCAATTCTCTCTCAAGTGTGTATAGGACGTGTTTGGATTAGGCTTTGCCTCTCGTCTTTTGAGAAAACGTCCTTTTGAAAGTTTTGAACAACTTTTGACTGGAAAAATCTCTTTCGTTTTCTCCAAAAAATTTTACCCGTCAAGGGGATTTTATGGTGCACAATGCATGTTCTTATTCATGTTCAGATAACCTCCTATTTCAAAACATGAATGCCAATGAAGCTTGAATTCTATGTCTTTTCTAGACATTAGATTCTGAAAGCTTTTCTTTTTCTCTCTGTTTTTTATTTAACATCTTCAATGGATTGGGGAAAGTGATACTTACCTGTCCCCCGCGGCTGGAGATCCCTGAAAATGCAGAAGAAACATGTTATTGTACGTTCGCGAATTTTTCAAAAAAATTAGAACGATACATCTTACCCTTGGTCGTGTACTCCAACGGGTAATTCATGGGGTGTGAAAACCTGTTTCACCTTGCTGGCGATCCCCTGTCAAAAACAAGAATTAGTTGTTAGTTTGCGTTCCAAAATTCAAGGGAAATTGGAACGATACAGCCTTGTTCTTGCTTCGTGTTTCCATTTGAACACAAACTTGCGGCTTGCAGGATTTGGTCCTCTATCTTGTGGTCTTGATCCCTTCGTTTGGTTGGCGATGAATCATTCTCAAGGATTTGCCCCAGAGGAGATCCATTTGTATTTTTGGGCGCACTCCAGCGCCATTCTTCAAGGTTCCTTTTATTCAAGGAAAAAAGAAGATTTTATCAAAATGCATGTCAAAGCATGTGACGTAGGAGCGATACTTTTTACCATCCACTAGGCCTTATAATCAAAGACCGTCTCTTGGAATCCTGACTTCTAAAGCCAATGATTCTATTCACCTCCCTGTTAGCGCGCTCTTTTCATTTGAGGCTTTCAGCGCCAACTACTTCCTGTAAAATGAGTAAAAACTCATGTTAGGCATGTGGTCCTCGAAGACCAAATTGGAACGATACAAGGTTACCATTCACCCAAATTCGTATCTTGGGGTTTGATTCTGATGCGGACGACTCTGTTATTGCATCCATTGACTTTGCCAGAGGAGAAACGTCCGGCGTACGAATGATTCACTTGCCCCAATTAGGCATGGTTTTGCTGTTTGTCATCTCTGGATTCGATGACCTTGGTCTGATGCGCTTTCATGGGGGATCATGAGAGTTTGCCCCCGGTTTGGCTCCTCAAAGCAAATGGGGGGACCTGCTCCCATTGATTTTTGCAGATTCTGATTATCCAACTCGATTGTCAGAGTCCTTGATCAATTTTATCTGTCTCCAGACGGCTTGATATTCTTGGGATTCGTCATGTGGCGGTTTGGTGATCCTCTCGATCACAGTCGCCATTTGAGGTATTTGATGTTCCCTGTTTGTTATTTGAAAGCATTACGTCCTGTGTCCTCTGCTCTTGATCATCATCTGAGAGGAAAAAGAAAGGAAGCATTATTCCCATATCAAGAAAATAATCATTTTGGAACAATACGTCCTTTTACACTTGATTTGCATTCCGTTTTGATGTTGCATATTGATATGCACAACATCTATCAAATTCCTCCATCCGTGCTTGAAGGTATTTACAACGCCTACGGTTCATTTGCCCCAGCTGGGCGACGTCTGTTTTGTCATTTGAATGCATGAGCTTTATGGTGTATTGTCTTTTTTACCACCTGAGATAAAAAAAAATGGAGAAAAACTTATCCCCAGATCTGATTAAAAATCAATTAGGAACGATACGTCCTTTCACCAAATGAGTGGTTCTGCGGCCAAATGTATTTTGCACTGAAGGGGCGAATTCCACTATGCTCCACGGGTTTGGGGAATCTGCCCTCATTTTCGATAGAAATGAGCCTTATCAAGTTGTATACAATACAAATAGATCCCTAATACAATCAATCTAAGGGACGAGATATAGAGGATCTCAGCAAAATTAATCTTATACAAGAGAACTAAGAATGTCAAATCAATCAAAGGAATGTGGTCCGAACACTTGGAGATGCCCCAGTTCCAGTCTTCGAGATGTGACTCCAGGATCACCGATTTTTTTTTTTTTTAGGTATACCAACCATCTAAAGACATGCACATGAGACAAGTGAGGATAAAAGGTCAAGGTTCCTACCTCGAGTTCTAGAAAGAGCAGATTCCATTGCACAACTATCGTTGCATTGGGGCTCGATCCATAGTTCGAAATGAGCGGAATTGAAAAGTGGATTACCCTGTGTTTTTCCTCACGGAGATTCCATTTTCAATCCCTTCTAATGTTTTCCTATAGGCGGCGCCCGGGGTTTTAGGCGCAGTTGTGTGTATTTTTGGTGTCGTGCTAAAGCGATAAATATGCATCTTACTTAACAATCACCACTTCAATATAAAACATACACACAATCATTCATTCCTACGCCAACCTGCATAAGAAAATGTTAATCACAGACTACCCCATTATCACTCCAATCTGCAAAAACATATAACACCTATCATAAGCGGACTTACCTCACCTTCAAGAGCGCATGGAGGGTTAGAAAAATCACTCAGCGTTTTAATTACGGCCTAAGTCCACTTGGGGTCTAGAACCATAGGTTCTAGAACACAGTCCCCAGCGGAGTCGCCAGCTGTCGCGACCCGTCCGGAAGCGGACGTGGCTAATGGATTACTGATCGCGGGTCTTGGATCGACGCGGGCCCTCCCAGGCCCATACCAAATCGCGGCGGGAGTATTTTTTAAAGGATTCGACGTTAAGAGTCGATCGCTTTCGACCTTCAGTGTGGTCGTGGTGGCACGTGCAACTTGTGCATGCATTTGGAGTCGCCACCGGTCTTTATTGGAGGGTAGACCGGAAACCTTACTGATCGATTGGGAGAGGTCGATCAGTTCTGCGGAACCAGAGATTTTGGGTTCGGGGACTTGGTTACGTCGTGTCATTACCAACGCCCTTTCGGTACCTAACGCGAGTGATTTTCCTAGCTAAGAGTTCATGAAAAAATCATTTGAGAAGGCAACATTGATTGATTTTAACCTAAGTCACTAACAAAGGTTATCATGCGGGTGCACAATCAATTAATGGAAAATCCAGAAATTAATATAATCAGGGGAGCATGTGCCACACAAGTTAATTCTTTTTTTTTTTAATTTTTATATGAATGCATGAAAGACTATACTATATGTGATGCATGAAATTATTCTATGATGTAATGACATGAATTACATGTAAGGCTAAACTAGATGACATGCAAATTAAATGAATGCACAAATGAGACCGTGATTTAATTAAATTAACTACGTGGCATATAAATTAAGTAAAATCAAGACATGCAATTCTAATATGCTATTTAAGCTAAAATGCAATCTAACATGACATGACATAGATGACATGGCAAAGATGAATGACATGGCATGACAAAGATGACGCGGCAAAGATAACGTGGCAAAGATGACATGGCATGGATGACATGGCATGGATGATGTGGCATGGATGACATGACATGGATGCGTGGCATGGATGACATGACATGGATGACGTAGCCTAGATGACATGGCAAGGATGAATTTATTATTTTCGGATGAATTTATTTCCTAAAATAGAACTATGCCAAAACAATTCTTATCTTGCATATTTTAGAGTCTAAATTGACTTAAACCCTAATATACTAGAGACAATTTATTTTAGACATGAAATTCTATTTAAACATGCAATTTATATCCTAAAATGCAATCTAATCTAATTATTTACAAAAAGGATTGGATGTGCGATTATCTATGTGGTGCTATTTTATTGAAAAAATATGTAATTTTTAAATATGGAAATGAATGAATGCAGTTTTTTTGTTTTTGCAATATTTTTTAGGGTTTTCTTTTTATAAAATGCAAGGCAATGCGAATTATAATGAAATAAAGAAGGATATTAAAAGAACATAAACATAACGAAAGGGGATAGGATCCGATGAATTTTACGACGTCGGAGTCCGTCGGTATTCGTGCAACAAGGTGTAGAGATATAAACCACCAGCAGGAGGCTCAGCCTTCCGATTCTGGGGTAGTACAATATAATTTGCAGAAAATAAATGAACACAATGCCTTTGACACCAATAGGAGGCTCGGCCTTCCGATTCTGGGTCTGATAGGCGAAATAACATAAAGTAAATATACAGCAAATATTTAGACACCAACAGGAGGCTCGGCCTTCCAATTCTGGGTTTAATAAGTAAAATGTAGAAAATGCACACTTTTATTGGATGCAATGCAATGCAAAGCAAATGATTTTTAAAAGACGCATTGATTCAAAAAAAAGACAAACTCAAAAAATATACGAGCTCAAGCAATCAATCACATCTTCGCATACTAAAGTGGAAGAAAATTACCTTCAATTGCTCGAGAAAAATCTATTCGCACAAGTTGTCACTTGCGTTATGTCAACACGAGCATAAAATATCACAATGAGGAGGTTGATTACATCAGTGAAAGAATTACAAAGAGTTTTTTTTTATGGAAGCACAAGAAACGAAACACTACGAGAAGAGTTTTCTCTCTTCTTTTTATCTTCCTCCCCTCCCTATTGCTTGTCACGTATACTCTCAAGAATGTGGATGCTGAAATTTTTTTAGCAATTCTCCACGTCTCCCCCCTTTCTTCATTATCGACGAGCTCCTCTTAAATAGCCACCGAGGATTCTTCATCTATGGATAGTCTGTGAATTTCTGGTCGCCTCCCCAAAACCAATGGTCGATGGAATGATGGCTACTCCATTTTGCCAATCTCTTTTGGAAAGCCCTACGTCCCACTAGCAAGAACCTCCCCTTTTCCGCCGAAAGGAGACACCTTTTGTCTCTTCATTCTCTTCCTTCCATTTTTTTATTCCTTCTTTCTTTTCTTTTCTTTTTTTGATGAAGACCCCATCTCCCTTCTTGTCGTGAAGCACATGAAGAAAACGGCTAATAGATAAACCCCTCCATCGAAAAAGAGAGGCCATCTCCTTTTTTATTATTTTCTTTCTTTGCCTTATGATGGTGCACGTATTAGTCATCCACCTTTCTTGCATGTGCTTATTTTTTGTCTGCCATTTCTCCATTTGGTATCATCTTTTAGTCTTCTCAATGTCCTTCACTTGTTTTCCTTTTTAACTATTGCTAATATTTTTGCCAAATTCAATTTTATGATGATCAAAGAACACCTAAAATCAAACCTGAATTTTACTATTTATGAGGTCAGAAAATGGATAAAATACCAACTATTTATATATTTTTGTGACCTCCAATATTATTTTTCTCTTTTTTTTTTCGAAAATATTAAAAAAATGAAAATTATGAAAATTATTTTTTTGGTCAAAATGGTTCATTTAGCTTGGCCAAGGTCACCAAAATTGATTTTTCAATTTTTCAGCTTTTTATGGATTTTCTATGAATTTTTGAAAAATAAAGGAAAAAAAGGTTGATCAAAATTTAGGTGTCAACATCCGAGTCTGGGCCGGGTTCCGACCCGAGTGGGTCAGGTCGACCCGGTCCAAATTACTTTTTTTTTAATAAAAAAAATCGAAAAATGATTTTAAAAAATAAAAAAAAAATCCTAGAAAATCCTAAAAATGCTAGAAAATTTCAGAAAATTCCAAAAAAATGTGGAAAATTGTGGGAAAATCCTAGACGCTCCAGAAATCCCCAAAAATCGAGGACTAACCATATACAACTGGTCAACCCTATTTTTGGGATTTCTTATCCGTTCTTCCGAGACTTGACGATATTACCCTTTAGGGGTAAGTCGCATCTGCTGTGTGAGCGAGATAAAGTCGATAATGCCAAGACAAGAATTAGGATCGGTTAGGCGATCAATTCTTGAGCTTGGGTTCTCGAGTCTCGTCCCTTTCTTCAAATGACGATTTTGCCCTTCAATGGGAAAATTGTCTTTCTTGTTCCAATCGAGTCCTGAAAAATGCTTGAAGTTAGGGTTTGGGTTAGGTGGGTGACCAACCCTAATGTTTAAGATTTTCAACCCTCATCTTTTTCTAAAATGATGATTTTACCCCTCTAAGGGTAAAATCACTTTTAAATTCCAAAACAATTCTGAAAATTCCTGAAAAATAGGGAATGGGTTGGATTGATGGCCAATCCTATTTCCCCGTCTTTTGACTTCCCAATTCATCTAAAATGACAAATTTGCCCTTTTAAGGCGAATCGTTCCTGAATTGTTCAAAATTACGATTATGCCCATCATGGGCAAATCATATCAAAATCAATCCTAAGCCTTGATTGAGACTTCTTTAGGTTAATAGGGCCTCATTAGGGATGCCATGCTGATTTCATGTGATTTATCCGCATGTTATGGATCCTTGATTTGCGCATTTATTTTTACTGATTGTGAGTGATAGGGTAGTCATTCCCATCTGCGTGAGCTCCTAGATTTAGGATCTGTACCCCACTCGTCTGTATGAAATCCTAGGATCAGATAAATCATTCAACTTAGGTACCGAAAGGGCGTCAACTCTAGCAGTTGGCGTAACTAAGTCCCCGAACCCATTTCTCTGGTTTCCGCAGAATCGAATAGACCGCTCCTAACTATTTGATAGGGTTTCCGATCGTACCCTCCTCGAAACAATTGGTGGCGACTCCTTGGCATGTACACATATCACATGTCACTAGACCACACCGAACGTCGACCACGCATATCCAGCCGTTGCGACTTGGGTAATGGACCTTGGGAGAGGCCCGCGTCCTATCAAGCCAGCGATCGGGCGGCCCATTAGCCCCCTCCTTTGAGAGAGGGTCGCGACAGACTGGCGACTCCACTGGGGACTTATTCTAAACCAGAATCTCTAGTTACGAATTTCAGAGGACTTAAGCCGATTAAAAAGTTGTTTGGTTTATCTGACCTTATTTTCTGCAAGATTCTCTCGAAGGTGAGGTACGTACACTAACCATTGTGTTAGATATTTTTGCAGATTGGAGAAATAAGGGGCGTAGTGATTGTTGACATTTTTCCTGCAGGTTGGAGTTGGGAATGTATGTTTATTTTAGCACATATTGAAGTGGTGTTTTGATACAAAGTGCTGTGCATGACCTTGCATTGTGATCATCACGACACATTGCACACACTGGCGGTCAAACCCCGACTGCAAACACCCTTAGGTTACCTTAGATAGGGAAATGGTGCGAAAAGGATCTTGTGTTTGATGGCACTTGAGACTTTCGTACTCGTTCCCGCCTACCATCTGCATTGGCGATATCTAGCCCACTTGGGTAGGTACCCTTGGGGAAGAATATGCCTCATGTGGATCGTGGGAGCCTGAGCCGTAGGTTCCTCACCTGGTTTTTGATTTTTAGAGTATACCCACTTGTCTCATGCGCATGTATATGAATGGTTGGTATACCTAAAACCGCCCATTGATACATGGGGACATTTCACATTCCCCCAAGTATGGTTGGTAAGGCATTTATTTCCAACGTACTTTATTATTCTCTGCTCCATAATATGACTCATACATTACATACATTCATATGCATTTGCATCATGAAAGCCACTCGAGTGACTAATTGAAACAACAATGGCAATAGGGTAGGATGTCGCTGTTCCCTAAGAGTTCGACAGAGTTGGTAACCTTCGAGTGCCTAAGGAAAGTCACTCGCCCTGGACCGAACACGAGGCTACACTTCACTAGATTCGTGCATGGTCGGGAGCTGACTGGACGTAAGCTAGGATATGCGGAAGATTGTCAAACCTTCTACTACGTCGATAACCTCAGATTTAAGTGACAAGCGGACGAGATGTTCAAGAATTATCTGGAGATGAAGAGACAGCGTCGCAACCAGTTGGCCAGGGAGGCATATGCCCGTCGGAAGGCCAAACGACAGGCTAATGAAGACATACCCATGATCACTTTTTGGGGAAAAAAAAGACGTCCTGCTACCAAGACAAAGCCGAAACACATCACACTCAAGAAGGAGAAACCCGAAAAGGCCCCTGAAGTCATCACACCATAGACCAGAGAATGGCCAGAGGAACTACGACCTTGTGACCAAGGCATTGAAGACAACCCCCTTACCCTTGACTAGAGAAGAGTTCCCGACTGACTGTCATTTGGATAGACCTCTAGGAAAAGAATGATTTAGATTTACACATTCCATTGGCCTTTTATGGCTTTCTTGTTTGAAGAATCTCTCTTTACCTTTCTTTCATTAGGCATCCTGATTGTAATAAAAGTTCATTCCACTCTATTCATTTGGTGTGTTGACCAATGGAATGTGACATTACTATTTCCCTTAGTCACTGGGTGAACCTGACTAAATTGCATAATTCACTTCCCTGAAATTCAAGTTAGGCTTTAAGTAAGGCCTTCGAGACCTGAAAAAGGTCCTAATTTCCATTTCTTCAATTGAACTATGCAATTAAGTTAGCCCATGCATACCTCATGACATCTGCATAATCATGTGTTTAAAGTAATTTCTGACGATTGACTTTTTAAAATCATTTGCATATTTTAGACTTGATGGGAAAGAATGATATTCAAGTGTTCAAAATTCCCCGGGCCGAACTCCAATCATGGTGGGATAGCATGGGCGAAACCAGCCAGAAGTATGCTGAATCACGACTAGGATACCTATTAGACCTGCTGAAGATTGAATGTCCACCTGCCTTTATCCAAGCCATGGCGCTCTATTGGGATCCTACCACCGCTACATTCTGCATGGAAGGGCTGGAAATTACTCCCACTATCGAGGAGTACAGCGCCGTCATCGAAGTTGAGTTCATTCACACGCTCGTCCGACCCCCCATGGGATTTGAACCCCTGAGTCAGACGACTGAATTCCTTGACACAAGCCTAAACGAAATCAAAGCAGATGCAAAAAGCAGTTCTGGACGAATCTCTCTATCTTTCCTTATAGACCGATTTTCCCGCCTCCCTGCTGCTAAAGGAACCAAATCTGGTAGAGCCTTTGTCTTGGCCTTCTTCAGCTTTGTGCTATTCCCAATCTCATCTGTCACCTTCGACCCTATCATGGCTGTAGTAGCCAGACAAGTCTGTTGTGGGTGGGATTACTCAAACATCATCCTTGTCGAAACCTTCCTTTCCTTAAATCGCTTCAAGAAAAATAAAAAGGGAATTTTTAGAGCCTCTAGTGATCTTCTGTATCTGTGGTTCACATCCCATATCAGACAATTCCACATCCGCATGGGTTTCACTGAAATCAGCCTCAATGCACACCCTCTTAAAACCTTTGTTAGAACTCATACACGTATTCCTAAGTTTGTTGACACCTAAATTTTGACTACCATTATTAGTCATTTAATTTTTCATAAAAATCAGGAATTGATTTTAGTTCCTACAAAAAATAATTAGATCACTTTTTTTACATTCATTTTAGCATGCATTACATTTTTTGGGACCGGCAGCGGAAGCAATTAACTTTATTTAAATTTAAAATATTAGTTTGTGGGCGATTAATCTCGATATTATCATGAGCAAATTGATATGATAATATCAAAGATTACCGGGAATATCAGAATATGTGCTTTGAATTAAAATAGGAAAGAGATATGGGCAAGAAACCCTAACCTCGCGCCTATATATACATACATCATGGGAAGATTTTGGAGGCCACCACACAATTATCATACACAGGCAGAATTCGGAGAGGCCATTCAATCCATAATACACGGCCATGAGATAGAGAGCACCCTCTCGGAACATGGAGGAAAACCTTCGGTTCTTGATACAGGTTCAGAGGAGAGCACCGAAATTCCACATACGGCATATTTGGAAAGCCATCATCCAGACAGAGTGCACATCCGTGATTCTCTAGAGGAGAGAAGACAACAAAGGGGGTGTTGATGTTCTCAAATTGAGATGTTTTTTGTTTTATCTTTGTTTTGACTGTTGCTTATTTGTAGACGGAGGGATTCTGGAATTTGGGGCCACTCACAATCCAATACATGGCCAAAAAGATTGAGAAAGGAAGGGAGCGAGTCTCAGCCAAGTATCAACGTCGGAACCACGACGGCCGGACCTGCCTTCTGCCTCTACCTCTTCCTCTGCCGTCCACCGAGGGACACCTTGAATACACAAAAAAGTCGTGGACATAGGACGCAAGAAAGGCGACAAGAGAGAAGTTTTCTTTGTGCTTGTTTTTTTTGCCTTGCTCTGTAGTACTCACATAAGTGTTCTTCTTTTGTTTTTCCTGGCAATATCCGTGGGGAACAATTAAGGATTTTTGAGGCCACGATTGAGAGACCACAAAAGGAGAAAATGACAAAAGAGAGATAAGACGACAAAGTTTTCTTCTTCTTTGGTTTTTCTCTTGCAGATCAGTCACAGTATTGCTTGGCCAACAACTTCATTGGAGCAATTCTAGTCCAAGCGGTGCCGCCAAATTTTCTATCTTGAAGCCCGAAGCCATTGCCGACTGACTTCATTGGCTTCTTCTCTCCTTCGCCATTGCCATCCCGATGCTACAGCTGCACCGTGTTAATTAGCTGCTGTTGTGCTTTTGTTCCGCGGCGATTATGTTCGATCCACTCACTATTTAGTGCTAAATTTTGCTGCAGGCTTTAGGGAAGTTTATTTGCTGTTCGGGGTTCATTTTAGCTGCAAATCAGGGCCAATAGATCGCTCGAGCCATGATTACACTAAAGCATAACCATTAAAGAAGATTCACAAGCTTGGAATGCAGGTTCGGAGGAAAAGAAATTTTGCAATCAAGGTATTTTCCTAATTTAAAACTCGATATATTTGATTGCATAATTTGATTGATTGAAATTGCATATTCTGAAAATTGTCCTGGGAAATTAGAATGCTCACTTGCCTAATTTGGAGGATTGCACGTCAATAATCAAATCTTGGATTTAGTCGATCTGACCTATCGCCACTTAGGTCTGATTTGCTATCTTCAAAAGGCCAATTTTCTAATTTGGAATGTGGAAATTTTTCAAAAAAATTGAAAATGGGATGATGGATGTGATTCTTTCCTTATCTTGCTGAGAATATTGGTGATGGATTGTTATCTTGATTTGGCCTGCCATATTCTGAAAATTCTTGAAGATTTTATTAAATTTTAAGCTTGCAAATAGAGATAATAAAATCTTCAGAATATCCTCATTGGCTGAAAATTTAAAAGAAAAGAGCGAAAATCACATCCATGCATATCTTATCATTTTGCATATATCATGTAGATTAGATTGCATTTTTAGGATAGAAATCGCATGCTTAGATAGAATTTTATGTCTAGAATAATCCATCTTGATACATTAGGATTTAGGCCCATTTAAATTCTTAAATATGCAAGATAAACATTGTTTTAGCATAGTTCTATTTTAGGAAATAAATTCATCCGAAAATAAAAAAATCCATCCGCATATCATAAAATTCCATGTCATTTTCCATGTCATGCACTTTGCCACGTCATATTTGCCACGTCATGCTTTCCATGTCATTCATATTTACCACGTCATCCATGCATAGTTGCCATGTCATCCTTTTATGTTATTGCACGTCACATGTCATATAGCTAGTTTGCATTAGCATTGCATCTAAAAAGAGAAAATCCAAAAAAGAGAAACATCTCATTTGAGCTTCAAATTGATTCAATCTGAGTCTTCAATTTAGGACGTCTAATATGGAATTAAGGTACCGAAAGGGCATTAGTTTTAATTAACTAGTGTAATCAAGTCCCCGAATCCACAGTCTCTGGTTCGTAGAAGTAAAATAGCCCTCCCGCTGTTTTACTTAGGTTTCTAATCAACCTACCAAAAATGATTAGTGGCGACTCCAAATTCTAAATCATTTCTAATTAATTTAAGTTGCGATTTGGTAGGGCTTGGGAGAGTCCGTATTAGGTTAGTTAACCTAATAATCCATTAGCCTAGAAATAATTTTTTTTTAGGTCGCGACAAAGTTCAACTTCATAGAGTGGAAGAACTTCCTTAAAGCCCTAAAGCCCGAACAACTCCGATGGCGGCTAAGGTTGCCAACGCTGGGCAATGTCAGATTGGCATGCGATGACAAAGGTTCAGTCCCCTTGCTAGGATTCACGGGTGCTACCGCATACTATCCAAAGAGGGTGATCCGACAGTTCGGGGCACTACAAGAGATCTCGTCTCCACCACAACCCGGTACCTTTTCTTTTGACATACCAAGCAAGACCCTCACAGAGGAGGAGAAGAGACAGTTTGAAGCCAAGGTGGCATCCATCATACGCTCCTTGAAGAACTCTCAAACTGAAGAAATAAGTTGGCCAGAAAACATGACTCGTGAAGAAAATATTCATAGAGCCACTGCGGAATACATTCAGCAAAAGCGACCAGACGAAGCCTTGTCGAGCCCTACATACCCGAATACATCGTACCGTACGTACCTGGAATAGAGCCGTACGTACCTGAAGACATGAGACCGCTGTCATATTCTGAGGATGAGGAGCCCCAGACTGAAGAGGGGAATCCATATTGGGACGATGAGGATACCTTAGACCTCAAACGTCCTAGACTTGAATAGACTATTCTGTCAAGTGTAAAATAAGCAAACATTGTGATACCTTCTCATACGTCCTCATTTCTGTTGAATACTATTTTGGACACATGAGCATACATATGAGCATGTTTTGCGAATGCATAAAAACTATCGTCAGAAATTACGCTTCTTTTAAATTTCATGAATTCTTGTCGGAAAAGAACTACTTACATTAGGCTAAGGCTCACGAAGTAGCCCTTTTTCTCATCTACTGACAAGAAGCATGCAACTGAAAGAATTAGCTGCTTCTCTTTGTCAAAGATAAAAGAAATACTCACTGGGAATCCTTCTGGAACAGGTACACTCCCATCACGGAATTACCAACACATCGTTTCTGTACTCGCCTTAAGACAAGAATGGAACAACAAGAATTGACTCCGCGTGTGGGCATGTTGGAGTCTCATATGACTGCCCTAGCAACTATGATGGCCGATATCAAGGCCATGCTGGAAGCCACCCAAGCTAAACAAACAACGGCTCATAACCAGAACAACTCAGGTCCTTCTTTTGTACCTAATGCAGCAGACAAAGAGGTGACGAGAGATACCCAACATGCAGAAGAGGACATCCATGAACCAAATAGCCGGTCACAACAAAAAGCCTCTCCTGTTGTTATCAACCTCGAGAAGGAAGAGAAGGGGAAGCAGACCATGAAAACTGAAGCGGAGGCTAAAAGGTTGGCCAAGATCGAGGAATGCTTGAGCAGCCAAGGCTACGAGTTAGCTCGCTTCGACAAGATATCTCCTTTTGCTAAAGTAGAGACTCCTCATGACTATAAGGAACCAGAGTTCGTGAGAAAATACAACGGGACAGGTTGTCCCTATGCCCACCTCAAATATTACCTGTGCAAGTTGGCGCACTATTCGGATTATATTCCACTATTAATGAACACATTCCAAGAGAGTTTGGCTGGCGCCGCTCTGTCTTGGTTCATTGAGCTAGACCTAGAAGATTATGATGGGGTGGGAAGATCTTGCAGAGGACTTCCTCAGACAGTATAAGTTCAATACGGCTACAGCCCTAACAAGAGAAGACCTTTTACGAACTTCGAAGGCGAGAGGTGAATTAATCAGAACATATGCCCAGAGGTGGCGAGCCTTAGCTACCCAAGTAAAGCCATCAATCCCAGAGGATGAGCTAATTGACTTATTCCTAAATGCACTCCCCTACGAGTATTTTGACAAGCTGAACACTTCCGGATGTCAAACATTCGCACACTTGATTAAGGTTGCTGAAAGGCTAGAATGGGCCTTGAGAGAAAGAAGGCCTCATGAAGCTTCTACTAGGAAGCCGCATCCCTTAAAAAAGGAGAGAGAAGCCGGACTCGACATAGCATTTATACCGAAACCCCACAAGCCCAAGCCGTTCGGCAATTCTAATCAGGCCAAAGGCGGATCATCGTACAAGAACCTAGAAGAAGGCAACCCCAGAAGCAATTTTCTCAGCTCCCGCGGCCTCTATCCAAGTTACTCCCGATGCTGCTAGAGCAACGTCTGGTGGCAAAAGAACCGTCTAGGACAAACCCTGTTAGATATCCTGGCTTTGACGAGAGCCAGACCTGTGCCTACCATATGGGCGAAAGGAGACA
Source organism: Rhodomyrtus psidioides (assembly GCA_021437785.1). Taxonomy (NCBI): domain Eukaryota; kingdom Viridiplantae; phylum Streptophyta; class Magnoliopsida; order Myrtales; family Myrtaceae; genus Rhodomyrtus; species Rhodomyrtus psidioides. The sequence goes on along the minus strand of JAILYB010000062.1, from coordinate 2,848,448 downwards.
TAATGTGGATAACTATTATATCCTTAAGCTGAAAGTGCAAGCTCTGATTGACAGTCAGATCCTGAAATTTGACAACGTGGCCCCAAATGTACAAGAAAACCCACTTCCGGATCATCAAGCAGTAGGAGCAATATTCACTGAAGGGGAAGAAAACTACCTTAAGCTGAAAGTGGACGTACCTAAGCTGATCGGCCTTTTAGCAACCGCTTCGTCATACCCAAAAGTAGGAGAGATCTCTGCTGACGCAAAGAAGCTATGTATCGCCAGAATGATGAGCTTGGGGATATGTCCGATATTACCGATGAAGAATTCGAAGGAGTCGAAGCTTCTTTATCTTTGGAAGGAAGCCACTTCGTGATCAAAACTGAGCAGGGTAGCACATGGGACATCCCGCACAAGAATCTGGTAGACAGTCTTGGGCCGGTCACTCAATCAGAAGAAGAATTCAAAGAAGACGAACTGGAAGCCAAGAGACGAAGTCTAGCAGATCGCAAATTTATGGCCAACGCGCTTAAAAAGGGCGAAATTGTAGACAACCTTGGTCAAGATTCTGGGGGATACAACTTCAAAGTGAAATATTCAGCTCCTCCCAGCTTTTATCAGAAAATTGAGGATATCATACCAGACGGATGGGGAGGCATGGATGATCCCTCTCAACCAGAAACCTCGAAGGACATGGAAAAACTTTTTGCAAAAGGCTTTGACAACACTGTGTCGATGATCGAAACCGCTACGACTGTGGTAATCAGATTGGAAGAACTTGATATCCTGAGCAGGATGGAAGATTGCCCAGTCAAGCCTGTTGTGATTCGATTACCGCAAGAGGAAGAAGACAACACGGCTGAACCAGAGACGTCTTATCGGACGACGGTAACCATAGAAGTCCCTCTGGTAGAAAGCTACAATCCTAAAGCAGTTCATTGGGACTATGGGACGAAGGAAGTAGATGCAGTAATGAAGTCTGGACGATTTTACGCCCCTAGGGAAGGCGAATCATAAAAAAAGGAAGTCTCGAAGGAAGATGCCGAAAAGCTCATATCGATCATTAAAACCAGCGAGTTTGAAGTAATAGAACAGCTGAGGAAGATGCCAGCTCAAATATCCTTGCTAGATTTATTCATCAACTCAGAGAAGCACAAGAACGCACTGTTAAAGATACTTAACGAAGTACATGTCCCTGAAACAATTAATGAGGTATAATTAGGAGACTTTGTAGGGGCGATCCTTTTAAAAGACCAATTGAGTTTCTCTGACGAGGACTTCCCATGGAAGGAAGAGGGCACAACAAGGCCTTATATATCTCCGCGCAATGTAACGGGAAAAGAGTGTCACACGTATTGATCGACAATGGATCAACCTTCAATATTTGCCCTTTGGCTATCCTGAGAAGGTTAGGAATCAATGAGGAAACAATTAAGGCATCCAAAACGGCTGTGAGAGCTTTCGATGGAATGAAGAAGACTGTGGTGGGCAAGATCGAGCTTGACGTATTCATCAGCCCGACAAAATTCTCTATAAACTTCCAAGTAATGGATCGGCCCAGTGCATTCGGATTCCTGCTAGGAAGACCTTGGATCCATACAGCAGGAGCCGTCCCTTCGAGCTTACACCAAAAAGTGCGCTTTGTAGTAGATGTGAAGGTGATCACCGTACATGGAGAAGTCGACCTCCGGACATACCAGAACAGTGTCATTCCCTACGTTGAACCTGAAGTTAAAACAGAAGCAAGCTATCATTCTCTAGAACTAGTAGCAACAGTCCATACTCCGGTAGGGACAAGGTTGAGAACTCCCTACATCTCAAAAGCCAATCTTTTACCAGCTAAGATGCTACTGGCATATGGGTTTGACCCTGGAAAAGGTCTGGGTAAACACAGTCAAGGGATAAATGCCCCCTGCAGTTAAAAGCTAACCCACATAGAATGGGCTTGGGGTATCAGAAATATCACGAGGATGAATCTGTCCCAAAGGCAACAGGCCGAGGCCGAGGCAAAAGCCTAGGACGCCGGGGAGGCCGAAACAACCCGAATGACTCGTTCATCGGTTCTCCAACTTGGAAATGCAGGTTTCGAATATTCAATAATCCTTTAAATGCCCACTTCAACCAGAACTCTCAATGGTTGTCTGAAGAGGATATCACTTCACCGATAGAACCAGATCTGACAAATCCTTTTCTCAAAGATGACTTTGTAAATGTCATCATGGAGTGGTTGGATGATGAAGCCACTTCCTCTGAGTAAAGAGACTCTTCCCTTGTCTTTAAATACTACATTTAGAACTTTCTGCATTTCATTGCATTTTCTTTCCTCATTGTACTTATAGGGAAACGCCTTTGGATCTCCGGCCGTTGGTCCAAATAGCGCAGCTTGTAATGCGGCCCATCTTGCATTCAATAAAACCACGCATATTTTGTTAAGGACATATGGAACCACGAATCAGCCCAATGATGATACTAGTCTTCCACACATAAGCTTGAGGCCTGATTTGCCGTATGATTCCTAATTTCCAAAAGATTTCCATGGGGCCAGGATGTCCAATGACATAAGAATTAGTCCCATTTATACCTGTACCTATTTCGAAAACTCTTTCGAAAAGACTTTCCGTGATCATGCATGTCATTCTCACGGAGTACGAACTAACCATACTCATGACATTTCAGGCATATCATCTCAAACATGCATACTAGGTTGTTACGAGACTTGGATTTCTCCATCAACTATTCTTATAGCATCGAGGAAGATGAAGACGAGGGTTATGCGTCTATCCGCAAAGATTGGAATGCCTTTGAGGAATCGAAGCATCCTACTTCAGAAGAACCCATCATTATTAATTTAGGGGACGCCGTGAATATCAAAGAGGTCAAGATCGGCGGACATTTATCCCGAGATAAGAGGCTCAAGTTCACTGAATTACTGAAAGAATATCAAGACATCTTTGCATGGTCTTATGCTGATATGCCAGGCCTAGATCCTAAGATTGTGGAGCATGCATTACCCACGGATCCTAGTATCAAACCTGTCAAGCGAGGCAGCAGACGGATGAAGGCCGAGTTGGAAGACAAAATTAAGGAAGAAGTCATGAAACTTCTCAGGGTAGGTTTCAATGAAGCTATCCCATATTCAGACTAGATTGTAAATATAGTCCCCGTCATGAAGAAGGATGGTAGAGTTCGGATCTGCGTGGATTAGCGAGATCTGAATAGAGCAAGCCCAAAGGATGATTTTCCACTTCCTCACATTGATGTATTGGTAGATAGTACGTCAGGTTATGAACTATTCTCATTCATGGATGGATTTTCGGGATACAACCAAATCTTCATGAAACGGGAAGACAAACCAAAAATCGCTTTTACCACACCCTGGGGGAACTTTTGCTATAAAGTCATGCCCTTTGGATTAAAAAACGTCGGGGCTACCTATCAGAAGGCTATGGTCACATTATTCCATGATATGATCCACAAAGAAATTGAAGTGTATGTCGATGACATGATCGCCAAATCCAAGAAAGGGTAGGATCACATACAGATGTTAAGAAAATTATTTGAGCACCTGCGCAAATATAAGTTGAAGTTGAACCCTAACAAATGTGTGTTTGGTGCAAGATCTGGGAAACTTCTCGGATTCATAGTCAGTAACAGGGGCATTGAAATTGATCCTTCAAAGATTCAAGCTATCCATGATCTGTCAACTCCCTCTACAGTAAAAGAAGTGAGAAGCCTTCTAGGGAGACTGAACTATATTGCCAGATTTGTCAATCAACTGTCTGATGTGGCTAAGCCAATCTTCAAATTGCTCAAGAAAGGTGCGAGAGTGACATGAGATGTAGAATGCAGTAGGGCATTCCAAATGATTAAGAACTATCTAATCGCTCCACCGGTACTTGTGCCACCAATTCTGGGTCACCCATTGACTCTATATCTAACTATATAGCAGGAATCCTTGGGAGCCTTACTTGCCCAAACAAGCCCCATAGATGGTAAAGAAAGAGCCATCTATTACCTAAGTAAGAAATTCACGCCATCTGAAGCTAAATATGTACCAGTTGAAAGGGCCTATGTAGCAACGGTATGGGTACTTCGTAGATTGAGGCAGTATACCCTACACCACCACATTCAGCTCATAACAGAAAACGATCCTGTCAAATACCTCCTGGAGAAACCCGCTTTAATTGGGAAATTAGCAAAATGGCAAGTGATGCTGTCTGAATTTGACGTCAAGTGTTCTTCACAAAAGTCAGTAAAATGAAGAGTTATAGCTGACATGCTGGCAGAAAACACACCAAACAGTGAGCCTTCTAAAGTAATAAAGACAGAAGATCAAATTCTGAACTTAGCAGAGGACAAGTGGGTCATGTATTTCGATGGTGCTGTTAATCTATCAGGAGCGGGCACTGGGGCAGTACTGATATCCCCCGATGATCAACATTACCCTGTGGCAGCGAAGATAACTTTTCCTTGCACCAACAACATCTCAAAATACGAGGCATGCATTCTAGGCCTACGATTGGCCATTTCCATGAAGATACCTAGGTTGCAAGTTTATAGAGATTCCATGCTCATCATTTTACAAACACATGGAGAGTGGAAGACAAAAGATGCAAAGCTCGTCCCTTATCACGAATACCTTGAAGAATTAACACTTAAGTTTGAAGAAGTATCATTCGAATACCTATCAAGATCTCACAATCAATTTGCAGACGCGTTAGCCACCCTGGCCTCAATGTTACAAACAACTGAAGGGTTGGATATAGAACCCCTGAGGATCGGCATAGTTGAAAAGCCAGCTTATTGTATGCTAATAGAAGAGGAGTTTGATGGAGAGCCGTGGTATTTCGACATCAAGAACTATCTCTCAAAAGGGGAGTTTCCTGAAGGATGTCAGGCGGGAGACCGGAGATACATAACCAAGATGGCCAGCAAATTCTTCCTCAGTGAACAAATTCTATACAAAAGGTCGTTTGACTCTACTCTGTTGAGGTGCGTAGATGCCAAGGAAGCAAATATTCTCATGAAAGAGATCCATAAAGGTATATGTGGGCCTCACATGAACGGCCACCTCCTCGCTAGGAAGATCATGCGACTTGGCTATTTTTGGATGACCATCGAATCAGACTGTTGCCAACATGTCCGGTCATGCCACCAATGCCAAATATATGGTGATAAGATTAATGCACCCCCAAACGAACTACACCAAATGTCTGAAGTTTTGCCTTTCTCTATGTGGGGCATAGACATGATAGGACCTATTAATCCTGTGGTTTCAAATGGTCATCGCTTCATTCTGGTAGCGATTGATTACTTCACAAAATGGGTAGAAGCCAGTTCTTACAAGAATGTTACTGCAAGAAATGTGACAAAATTCGTCAAAAGAGACATCATCTCCCTGTATGGTACCCCTCAAGCGATCATCACAGATAATGGGTCTAACCTGAACAACAAGATTTTCAATGATCTACTGGATCACTTTGGCATTCGACATCTGAATTCATCCCCCTACCGCCCGCAGATGAATGGGGCAGTGGAAGCAGCCAACAAGAACATCAAGAGAATCTTGGCTAAAACAGCAGAAAACTACAGGGATTGGCATGAATGGCTGCCCTTCGCCTTAATGGCTTACCGAATGTCAATCAGGACTTCTACAGGGGCAACTCCCTATAGTTTGGTGTATGGGACGGAAGCAGTTCTACCCGTGGAAGTTAAGATTCCCTCTTTGAGAATCTTGTCAGAGGGTAAACTCTCCGAGCCAGAGTATTCCAAACACAGATACGAACAGTTGAATTTAATAGACGAGAAGCGTTTTAAAGCCATTTGTCATGGACAAACTTACCAGAAGAGGGTAGCCAGTGCGTTTAATCGAAAGGTCAAGACCAGAAATTTCGAAGTAAATGACTTGGTAATTAAGAAGACTTTGCCGAGTAATATCCATCCGGGAGGTAAATTCACCCCGAATTACGAAGGTCCCTACATTATCAAGAAGATTCTCACGGGAGGAGCATTGATTCTTGTAAACTCCGAATGAGAAGAACTGGGGCACCCTGTAAACTCAGATGCTGTGAAGAAGAATTACCCTTGAAATAAAATCAGATTTCGATTATATGACTCATCCCGGATTAAGCCGAGTCATCATAACAGTCATTGCATAAGCATATAATGTATCCATGCATACATTAGCATATGTTCAATATTGCAGGACTCTAGGAAACAAGGTCCTCGATGGTAAATACCAGGAATGTCTGATGAAGACAGCAGACAGCAAAATGAAGAGCTGGAAACTTCAAAAAAATGGCATGGGGGCACGTTCCAAAATGAATGAAGCCATTGAGCAGGATTCATTGCCCCAATCAGACGAAGGCGTCATCGCCATAGGTCAAAATGGCTTATTTATGTAATCTACGCATTGGCATTCAGATGTGAATGCATGATCAAGGAGACCTAACGGCGTGGTGGTCAGGTACACATCCTTTCTCTTCAAAGACTGAGAATTTCAAGAAATTTTAGAACACTTAACCACCCTGTGTTGTTAAGAAAAAGCAGATTTTCATGAATTTATGGATTCCCATTAGAGCGTATGATCAAGAGTAAGGTGTATCGTTCTAATTTTCTGAAATTCGAGAGCATACACCGACATATTCCTTTTATATTTTTCAGGGATCCCTAGCCACGCTGGGCAAGTAAGTATTCATTTCCCAATCTCTTAGGTTTTAGGACTGTCAGAATCCCTATTGCTAGAACTTGAAGGCTTCTTGGAATTTAGCATGCATTCAATTCTTATGTCTAGAAAAAACGCGGAATTCTCGCAGTCATGTCATTGGTATTCGTGTTTAGATTTGGAGGTTATCTGAACATGATTGAAATATACATTGTGCTTCATAAATCCCCTTTGAAGGGTAAGTTTTGGAGAAAGCAAAATGAACTTCCCCAACAAGAGTTGTTTAAATTGTTCAAAAAGAATGTTTCCTCAGACAAGAGGCAAGCCTGGTCCAAACACATCCTATACACACTTGAGAGATAAGTGGAGTAGTAAGGATAGCGAGACCTTGACCTACGGACGTAAGGATTATTCGCAGTGATTACATGGATTGAGACGACGGAGGCATTCGTTTCCCTATCATAAACACTACAGGTGACCATTGATTACCCTTTGAACGACGGTTCCATTCTTTACCCCTGTCAAGAACCACCCCACAATGTGGCAAACTGGAGGTACGTCCAGCAGTATCATGAGGTAAATGGTTAGAAGTTTTCTTGCTCAGACTTGCATCAATCTTCGTGTGTTGCTTGTCATTTTAAACTTCTGTGGCAGTTCAAGTGCTTTAAGATGATGAAAAGTATTCGTTTCTCTATCCTATACACTTTTACCCTTTGCACAGCCCAGTTGAGCCTATACATTCGCTTCACAAACCCGTTGGTGATCATGGCATATCCCAAGACGGAAGCGATGTCACTTCAAGTGCTGAAGAATTCAAGATAACAGGATTTATGAAAAATCCCTAGACTGATGTTTGAGTGCTGAGATTCAAGTTGTACATCTAGCACACCCATTTGAAAATTCTGGTCCTCAAAAGAAAAGAAAAAGGTGAGATTTCGACAAAAGATGAAAAAAAAAAAGAGAAAGAGAGAAAAATCCAATCTTGGGCATCAAGAAAAAGCAAAGTGCCTAGTAAAAGCAAGGCCAATGCCCGTCCAAATACTTGTACACTTGTGAATCATGTGTTTGATCTTGTAAATGCCAAAAGATTGCATGATACCTTTGTATAGGCCACTAGTGAGATCTGGTTGTAAAGAAAATTCCAAGGGAGCTGGGCTGCGAAAGATACTCCCAAATCATGTCACACTCAGATAATGAAAGCATAGACAAGATGTTGACACCGTCTCAACATGGAAAAGATATTCTCTAAAGACAAATGTGCGCTTCGAAGACTGACAATGCTCTTCAAAGACTATCAATGCACTTCAAAGACTGAAGACGCTCTTTGAACCAGAAGGAGCAAGATCTGCGGCAAACCTGTAGTGATCACCAATGTTAAACCCTTCACATATTCTGAGCTAAAAACAAGCCTTTTTCGGTCCCCAATCCTACCTACGTTACAACCCTGAAAAGCCTTTTCTGATTAAGGCACTTGGATTGACATAGGGTTTCATGTCTAAGCTTAGCTCGAAGAAGTTCGAGCAAGATTATTTCTTTCTCATTTTGCAGGTTTCTTGACTTGTAAACCTGGAGCAGACATTGAAGACTTCTCTTCAATAGCCTTGACTTGCTTGCAAGTCCCCCTTGAAAACTGTTGACCAAGCCCGACATTACGGTCCCCTGGAAGTCCTCTTGATCGATCGAGGTGTATTCACTGCGAATGATCCTGAACCCTAGGCGCAGGTTTGATAGGAAATTCGAGTGCATTCTTGGTAAAAGGCCATTATCTCAAAACGGTGAGAAGTCCTCTTTGATGAGAATACTCCGTTGGACATTTTAACCAAACTCTTTTGGGTAATTTCAGATTGTTTGATTCAAACTTTCCTCACAAGAAATTTTTTATCACTCCCGTATGTTGCAAGGTGTTTTGGATAACCTCCAGCATCGTAATGCATTCATTAAAACTTTTCATGACTATGATATAAGTCATAAAGTGCTGTCAGTTTGACATCATATATCACTTAAAGACCATTGGTGTGCCTTTGGTAAGAAAATTTTTAGATTGGAGCTTCTGCAAGATTCTTGATGACTTCGGCTCCTAAAATGGCTTCCATCACTCTTGATTCTTGGATGCCTGGAGTACCCAGATCCCAGAATGTCACCTCCCATGTCAAAGGGACAATGTTTGAGATTATCTCCCTTTGTGAGATTCCAGTGTTACAGGTTTGATCTTTCTACAGGATGCCTGGAGTACCCAGATCCCATAATGTCACCTCCCATGTCAAGAAGACAATCTTTAGAAATCATCTCTCCGTGAGATCCCAGAGTTACAGGTTGGAACTTTTTGCAGGATACTTGGAGCTCCCAGATCCCAGAATGTCACCTTCAATGTCGAAAGGACAATATTCAAGATAATCTTTCTGCGAGATCTCAGGCAGCCCCTAGATCCCAGAAGAATCTTATCAAAGTTTTTGCAGGTTTAAGTTTTTTGCAAGATACTTGGAATCCCAAAATCTCATAATAACGCATCGCGTGTCGAAAGGACAATTTTCAGTGTCAGCTTTCTGTGAGGTTCTAGGTAACCCCTAAACCCAGAATAGCTCATGTGGTGAACCCTAAAGGTTAGGCACACTTCACTTGTATGGATCCTAGTTAATTCCTTAGAATATAGGATCAAAATGTTCGACAATCCCTAAGAGACTGGGTGCGTCATCCATAGGTTCCTAGCAGAGAGGAGTCCTATTCTCGGCCTGATCCCCTTGAATGGTCAAAATGTTCGACAATCCCTAACAGACTGGGTGCGTAATCCATAGGTTCCTAGCAGAGAGGAGTCCTATTTCTCGGCCTGATCCCCCTGAAGGATTAAAATGTTCGACAATCCCTAAGAGACTGGGTGCGTCATCCATAGGTTCCCAGCAGAAAGGAGTCCTATTCATGGTCTGATCCACCATACGGATCAAAACCCCGACAATCCCTAAGAGACTGGGTGCGTCATTCACAGATTCCTGTTAAGTATATGAATCTCATTCTGGTACGGCCTACCATACAAGCTAGAGTTTAACCACCCTAGGATACTCGAAAGACGAGTCTCTAGGTATTCACTTGAACCCACTATACACCGCGCATGCCGCACGAGCATCAAGCAGGTGATCAAACAGGTAAAAAAAAAAAGCATGTGAGTCTCTCTACTTTCTCTCTCACGTCAGCAAAAGAATAAGGAGCAGAGCGTTCACCAGCGGGACAAGAAAGATTGAGTGTCAATATTCATTTTTCTTTTCCCCAGTCGAGTCGGTCTAGACTCAGGTGTCACCTGTCTTTGAGCGAAACCTCTCACGAGATTCCTCTCAAAGATGGGCAGCTGTTGACACCTGATTTTTGACCTAGTCTTTTTCAGTTTTATTTTTTTAAAAAAAATCACAAAAAAATTCATAAAAAGGTGCCAGCGCCGATCATCTTCTTCGACGAAGTCGTTGACTGGTCAACGAAGGTTGACCAAGTCAACGCCCACGTGGCGCTGACGTGGCACCCACGTGGCAGCCTCGTCTGCCGTTCGGTTACAACCGAATAAAACAAACTTGATCCGATGGTGGATAATGTGCCACGTGTCGAGATCTTGCTTGGATTTTCGAATCTCACCATTTTCCCTGAAATGACGATTTTAACCCTCAAAGGATAAATCGTCTTTCTATTCCAATCAAGTCTTGAAAATTGCTTAAAATTAAGGTTTGGGTCAGGTGGTCGACCAATCCTAATGTTTGAGATCTTCATCTCTCGGCTTCGTCCAAAATGACGATTTTACCCCTCCAAAGGTAAAATTACTTTTAAATTCTAGAAAAATTCTGAAAATTTTCGAAAAATAGGAAATTGATTGGTTTGGTCGCCAATCCTATTTTCGTCATCTTTTGACTACTCATTTCATCTGAAATGATAATTTTGCCCCTCTGGGGTAAATTATCCCCAAATTTCTCAAAATTACGATTCTGCCCCTCATGGGCGAATCATGTCGAAATCACTCCTAAGCCTTGATTGATACCTCTCTAGGTTGATAGGGCCTTACTAGGGATGCCATGCTGCTTTCATGCGATTTATCCGCATGTTTTGGATCCTTGATTTCCGCATTTATTTTTACTAACTGTGAGTGATAGGGTAGCCATTCTTATCTGCATGAACTCCTAGATTTAGGATCCGTACCCCACTCATCTGTATGAAATCCTAGGATTAGATAAATCATTCAACTTAGGTACCGAAAGGGCGTCAACTCTAACAGTTGGCATAACAAAGTCCCCGATCTCATTTCTCTGGTTTTCGCAGAATCGAATAGATCGCTCCCAACTATTCGATAGGGTTTCCGATCGTACCCTCCATGAAAGGACTGGTGGCGACTCATTGGCATGTACACATATCACATGTCACCAGACCGCACCGAAGGTCGACCATGCTTATCCAGCCGTTGCGATTTGGGTAATGGACCTTGAGAGAGGCCCGCGTCCGATCTGGCGATATCGAACGGCCTATTAGCCCACGAGAGCTCGGCGGCCCTCGAGTGGGTCGCGACAAGGCTCAAACCCTTTCGAGCTTTACATGTAAAGAAAATCATGCAGCCATATGCAAACTACATTTTCTTAACTCCATTAGAAACAAGTTCTGTTTTTTGTGAAATTGCTCAGCCTTCATCATGCATAGTAGATCAAATCTTTCTAGGTTTAACATTCAACTCCTCAACCCCCGAAAGAACATAACTAGCCTAGCTAATCAACCAACGTACCACACATCCTCAACCTCATAAACCTAAATCCGATACATAGCAGCAAAAGGGTTCAACCTACAGAGACTTCCTCAACACTGATGCAATCCACAATCATCGAATTAAGGACCAAACCTGTGAGAACTTAAGTCTCTTGTTCTAGCGCATACTAAAATAAGGGAATTCCCATTGTCAATTATCATCGATCAAATTTGTTGGCTCGCTCAAAACGTATTTAGGCAATTCGTACTTCACAGGTATCATTAATTAGTGTTAATAGACACTATCAATAGCAAGTTATTGTTTTTTTTTTTGGTAAGTTCAGTAGCAAGTTATTGTTCTGACTGCCTAAAAACCTTTTTTTTTATATTTGTGGCGCCCTTTTAATATTCGATATGTGCCGCGTCTTCTATCTTAATGCTAGGATCACGCGTAAAGGCGCTGGACATAGAGAAGCACAGGTCTGAACAACTTGAAGTAACCGAAACATTTTATCCTATTGATCTTCCTAAAAACATATTTTCTTTTCCTTCCTTTTTGGGAATTGGGTTGTGACGGGTAAGGGTGTGCAAAAAAATCGGAAACCACCCGGAACCGGTGGTTCCTAAGGGAACTAGTATGGTTCTTGGTTATAAGTGTGGAACGCCCATCCGTCCATCTAGATTAGACCAGAAATACAACTAATACATAATTTGTGATATTTTTTAAAAAAATGAAAAATTTCTAATCTGAAACTCACTCATCTCGTCTCAAATTCTTCCGCTCATTTCTACCTCTACTCTCTCTCTCTCTCTCTCTCTCTCTCTCTCTCTCTCTCTCTCTCTCTCTCTCTCTCGTCTTTGACTCTTAGTGTCTCACTCTCACATCGATCTCTTTGTCTCTCGACTCTCATCAACTGGCTTCTACTCCCATCAACTCACAACCACGCCTCCAGCCGTTCATCACCTCCCTTTCTCGCTTTCATTCGCCTCCATTTGCTATAAGTTCGAGTTCTTAATCTTCAATCTACTTACAAAATGCCTAATTTCCAATCTCCATTTGGTCGGTGAAGGATAGTGAGACCGGTTTCATGGATTCACCCGAGAACTAAAATGGATCGGCGGTCTGATTCCCAAGTGAATCCCTGAAATCAACACGCGGTTCCCGACTATAGTTTTTTCGTACCGGTGCTTAGTGGGTGGTTTCCGATTCTAGGGTGAGAATGACCCATCCAGATCATGCTCACCCCTAGTGCGAAGAAGATTCGCAATGTGTATCAATGCAAATGCATGTTAGATAGACTATTGGAGGAGCTACGAACAAAAACGAAGATTGGACATTTCAAATCGCTCCCTCGGTTGCCATATTTGTATTGTGGACCAGGGAAGTCGTTTCGACTAAATAAGTCGTTTGCCGACTCTTAGCTAAAAATGTCCAATAAAAGCTGATTCACTAAAACATTCAAAATCAAAAGTAATACATTTTCAAGCTAATAGAACGAAAACAAAGAAAATTGAACCACTGGGTTCATACGACATATCGCTTCACACGCAAAAGCGCGAAACCAAAAATGAATACTCCAGATTTTCACATCGAAATTAATATAGGCAAACTTTATTACCAATAAAACCATAGGCAAAGACCGAAAATGCACTCCCGATTTGTGCTGTGGATCGAAAATGCAATATTGGGAAAATGCAATATTGGGAATGCCAAGGACTAATACTGCAATTTCCTCAACATTTGATATTTGATTGAGAAAGGACTTGCATACTGTGAGTTTGTCAAAAGTCAAGTCTCCCAGAAGCGGAGCCCACCAGGAGGGAAAGCGACGCGGACTGTCTACGCGGTTTAGGAGTTGACGTAGACTCCACTATTCGAAGACCACTCAACTCAACTAGGGAAAGTAAGGGGGCATTTCTGAGAATGGACATAAGGAAAGAGCTGGGAGGTCGGAAGGAGTGGCGGTGCGTCGTCGGCCACTGACTTCGAGGTTTTCTTGAGCTTCAAAGGGCCGGACACTCGCCAAGGATTCACGGATTGCCTTTACCATGCTATGCTGGACGCGAACATCCGTGTTTTCTTCGACGAGGAAGAGCTCCAAGTCGGTAAAGAAATAGCCGATGAGCTACCGATGGCCATCGAGAAGTCCAAGATCTACATACCATCTTCTCTAAACGTTATGCTTCAAGTGCGTGGTGCCTTCGCGAGCTCGCGCACATGGTGAGGTGCTGGAAATCCAAGCCATCTGAGAAGGATTCCAAGAATGTGCAGCTTCCCCAAAGAATTGTCCGAAGATAGATCAAGAGAAGTGGCCGCACAGATCAGTTCAGGAGCTGAATGCTCTCTATCAGTGACGCTCCGAGAATCGAATTAGAGTAGCTAATTGGGTTGTAGAAGCCCCCAGAGAAAAAGATTGCTTTGCGACGAGAGGAGCAAGCTCTATGAAACTGTTGGAAGTTTTTATATATCTCGTGAAAATACCAGAATGCGCTCCATATTGATGCAACTTGTTTTTTTAATCAAATCATTAATGACAATTCACAGGATTTACACATTAAGATTTCGTTTGTTTCACGAAAAATGAATGGATTTGAAAAATATTTCCTAAAGAATGGATGGGGTTCTATCGCTTAAATAATTAGTGGGAAAAAAATATTTATCCACTACGAACAACAATTTTGGCCTAAATACATTGGTGGATGATGAAAATATTATCTGTTCTGTTATTTATGTCTCGAGTTTAAATTGTTTGCGGATATAAATAGGCTTGTTATGGGGACAGGAAATCTTGAAATATGCAAGATTTGACCAAATTGAGTAGACTTCTTGGGGTAAAAGTACACCTAGAGTGCCTTAACTTTCGTACGGCGTGCACTTAAGTGCCTTAACTTTCAAAGTGTGCACTTGAGTGCCTAAAATTTGAAAAAGTGTGCACTTAAGTGCCACCCGCTGATTTGGCTCGTCGGAAAACCTATGTGGACTTATTTTAACATTAAACATGCCACCATGGCTCGCCGGAACAATGAAGTCAGCATTAGTGATGGAAAACGATGTCGTCTACTCAACTGATCTAACAAATTGACTTATTTTAACAGATTGGGGCCAAATTGAAAGAAGAACCCTAAATTACTTCGCAGGTTTGAAATTCTTCCAATTGGGAGCTTTTCACGTCATTATAATCGCAATGGGAAGCCGAAGTAGGAGAAGCGGGTCAACAGTAATCGTAATTGTCCCTACGATTTGAAATTCTTCCAGATTGGGAGCTTTTCATCCCATATTCGCAATGGCGAGCCGAAGTAGGCGAAGCGGGTCAAGGATTTACGAGCAAAGCAAAGAAGAAAGTCGAAGTTGTTGCTACTGTGGGTTGCGGAGTCCTACAAGAACATCGTGGACGCGAGACAATCCCGGGCGAAGGTTTGTTGGATGCGGTAGTTATAGGAATGGCTTCAATTGTGGGTATTTCAGGTGGGTGGAAGGAAAATTTCCAAACCAAGCAACCAAGGTGATCTTGCAGCTAATGGAAGGACATGGCGAAGCTCGAACCATGTTGCCAGATGAGGTGGACGATGCTGACTCAATGCAAGCAGAAATGAAGGGCCTCGAATCTTTGATCAACCATTTGAAAGAACAAGTTTCAAGGATGAAAATTCAAAGGGATACTTATCGAGCATTGGTTGTGTTGTTGGTAACAACTGTGGTGTGGTTTGTGTTCGTAAGGAAGATCGGTTCTCAGAAGAAGAACCAACTTAGTCTTCCATAATGAATTTTAGTATTCGAGGCATCGACTGTAAATTTTTTGATATTGCTTCCTAAACCGGCTAATGACAGTGGCCTAGTGGCCTGTTTTGGAGTGTTAGTTGAGTAGTTAGCGTGGTGCTCGATGTTGTGGTTTGATGTTCTCGAATGAATGAACATGACTGGTTTGGATGTTGGCTGATTATTGCTGATTATTGATGATGCATTGTGCGTAAAATTTGGCTTATAGCAATATTGTCTAAAAATGTGTTGTGCTTGCTCATTGATTTTATTGACTGAGCATGTTAATAAATTTGGTAGATGAGAAATGGAAGTGTGGTGATGGTGAAAATTTTGTTGATGTGTTGTGCAGTACAAGTTGCAAATAAATTTGCAAGTGGTCATATGAGTGCTAAATTTTTTTTTAAGTGAACACCTAAGTGGCTAGACTTTGTAAAAGTGAACCCTTGAGTTCATTAACTTTGTAAAACTCAACACTTAAATGCCAATTTTTTGTAAAAGTGAACACTTAGCTACTAAAATCTTTGTAAAAGTGAACACTTAAGTTCCAAAATCTTTGTAAAATTTTAACAGAACTTTTTGATTTGTCCTTTCTCAAAAACACCTAAAAAATAAGTAAATTGATATGCTATCATCACAAAAATGACCCAGTAATCGTATTCATTAAATTGAAAGGAACAACTTTCACCAAATAAGCTGCATTTGCATCAAACTAAACTGCACAAAAAGGACAAATTAAATTCATGCTTCATTAAATTAAAAGCAACAAAGTTGCTGCAGCTTACAATAGGCAAAAAAAAAATGTCTCAAAGTGCTCAAAGTAGCTTACATACATCAATGTTGCTGCAACATTCCTTAACAATCTTGTACCAACATTAAAACAGCCCAGACAACAAACAACAGAAACCTGCCTGCTTACCTCAACATGAAAAAAAAAAAAAAACCCAAACACCTATATTTGGGACTAACAAACAGACATAAATAGAAACCTGCGCACATCAAAAAACAAACACAACCCCTCCTACCACAAAAAACAGAAGCAGCTTAAACTGCCAATCCTCCAAAATCATCCCAACTACCCAAGATGAATAACGCGATCAGATTGAACTGTCTTGAAATGAGTCATGAACCTTGCACTCTTTCGGATTGGAACGATAGGCACATCATTAGCTGGGTTTGTTCTTCAACTCTCTTATCTGCTGGAGGATCATTTGATGTAGATGGAGCTGATGTTGGGGATGAGGCCTTCTTTGGTGCCTCCTTTCGAGGTGACCTTGGCACCCTCGGTTTTGGAGCTGCCATTGGCAGCTTTTTCAATTGTGCACGGGTTGTTATTGTTGAATTCATTATGCGTGCATGCACTTGACTTCTTGTCCGTGCTGCAGTAGCTTGTCCAGCTAAGTGTCCTTCAGATATTAGCACATCTGTACTCCTCCCAGGCTGCAATACAACCATAATTATTAGTTACCATGTTATGAAATAACTTAGAAATGCATACCATACACCTAGTTCCCCTTACATTAAAAATAACCATGCCAGTTTTGTCGTGTGTAAATAACCATAGCCATGCTTCCGTAGCCTTTTCCCAATTAGGCCATGTGTTCGTCTTGGTGCCTCTTTTTCTAAAATCACTTGAGTTTTTTTAACCTACATAAGGCACGCACAATCACTAATGACACAATTTTGAAGTCAATTTCTACTGCACCATGCATTGTTTTGAATTTAATTTTTATTGTACCTGATCAACCACTGTCTGTTGTACACTGTCCGACTCAATTGGCCCCGTGCTTTGTTCGGCATGATTGCTTTCAACGATTCCCTCACAAGCTTGTGATGGTTCAGTTGGTGTTCTTTTACCCCGTCTGTTGCACATTGTCTAAACGTTGCTCCTTTCCGTCGACTGAGGTGTCCCCGTGCTTTGTCTCGCATCACTACTCCTTATAGTGCCCTTAACTACCTCAGCAGGTGGACATTGTTTTCGTTTAACCTGGAAAACAGACACAGCATATTTAAAATAATTAAAAAAATAATAATACATCAACAAGTCAAATGACCAACTCCAGGAAAATACTTCAATTTTGCTTTGCCATACCGACAGACCAGCCTTTGCCCCTACAGCTTGCTTTTTTCCTTTGGTGACCTGCAAAAGGACTTAGCCCAATTAAACAGGTGCAGCAACAACTACATAAAAAAAAAAAAAAAACTAGACAAACAATGACCAGACTCACCTCAATGTTGGTCCTCTGTATCGAGTGTTTCGTCCCCGCGCTTTGTCCTCCATCGTTACTTCCTCTTGTGCCCTCGCTTACCCCTGCAACTTGAGTTGTCTTTCCTTGAACCTGCAAAATGACATAACATATTTAATGCAATGCAACAACACATACATAAAAAAGACAAATCACCAATCAAATAGTCAACATTGCTTCTTATGTTGTCCTCAACCGCACTTGTAGGCTGACCCTGTCTTCTTTTAACCTATAAATAATGATTAATGTATTTCAACAACTTCAACAAAGAAATGATTCAGTTCATAAGCTTTGAAACATCTTACTTGAAGTTTGCTTCTCTGAGTCGAATGAGTTGTCTTGGGACTTCCTCCTCTACCACCACTTCCCCTCGTCATGTCATTGTCGCGACCCTCTTGAGGTTGTCGGGCTCTCGAGGGCTAATGGGCCGTCCTGTCTGGTCGGACGCGGGCCTCTCCCAAGGCCCATTACCCAAATCGCAACGGAGGTATGCGTGATCGACTTTCAGTGTGGTCTAGTGACATGTGCTAAGTGTGCATGTCATGGAGTCGCCACCAATCATTTTTTTAGGGTATGATTGGACCACCCAATCGAATAGTTGGGAGTTTCTATTCAATTCTGCGAGAACCAGAGAAATGGTTTCGGGGACTTAGTTACACCAACTGTCAGAGTTGACGCCCTTTCGGTACCTAAGTTGACTGAATTTTCTAGCCTGAGATTCATGCGGATGAGTAAGGTATGAACCCTAAATCTAGAAATTCATGTAGATAAGAGTGATTATCCTAGCAATCACAATCAGTAATAAAATGCCCAACTCAAGGAATCTAGATATGCAAATAAATCACATGGCATTTCTAATAAGGTCCTATTTATCAATCACAGCTCAAGAATGATTTAGCTGTCCTAGCCATTCTACACACGATCTAACCTAATAAAAGCATTAGGAAGCATCGAAGGAGTTCGAGAGTACTCACATGGGGTTCGCCGTGCCCTGATTTGGTCTTGGACGAGCTATCGAGCTCATGCCGACCCGATTATATTTGGGGATCCACTCGGCGTTTTACACCATGAAATCATGTGAAACAAAAACGAAAATATTCAGCAAGGGGCATTTATTGTAGATGGTGGTCAATCTAATTGGACGTCAAGACTAAAAAAGATGTAGAAATTTACAAATTAAAATACTCGAATGACATTTTTTTGCCAAATTCAACTCTATGCGTCGTGAAGAAACACATGCAATTGAACTTGAATTTTGACTATTTATGAGTTCAAAATGTAAAAGAAATTAAAATAAAAATATTGACTATTTTTCTATATTTTTACGACATCGAACGCTATTTTTCTTCATTTTTCATGTATTTTTCTATTTTTGGAAAATATTAAAAAATATTTAAAAATATGAAAAATTATTTTTTTTTATCAAAAATGGTTCCTTTAGCTTGGTCAAGGCTACCAAAGATGATTTTTTTATTTTTTTAACTTTTTATAGATTTTTTATGAATTTTTTAAAAATAAACTATGAAAGACTGATCAAAAATCAGGTGTCAACAGCTGCCCCTCTTTGAGAGGAATTTCGTCAGAGATTTCTCTCAAAGACAAGGTGACACCTGTGTTCCGATCAACTCGACTAGGAAAAGAAAAGAAATCATGATATCCAATTTTCATGCCCATCAATGTGTGCTTTTCCTTAAAAAGAGATGTGCTCGTTCAATTCCCTGATATGATGTAAGAAAGTTAAGGAGTAGATAGACTTCCCTGCCCCTTACCTGCCGAATGCTTGCGACATTTGCTGTGTCGATGGGTTCAAGTAGATTCCTAAGGACTTGTCATCGGAGTGTCCTGGGGATGTTAAGCTCTGACCTGTATGGTAGGTCAAACCATAATGGGATTCCTAACTGATAGGAACCTAAGGAAGACGCATCCCACATTTGGGAATTTGCCAAGGGTTTTGATCCGTGTGGTGGACTAAACTAGAAATGGCTTGCCTAATGTAAGGCTTATTAGGGAAAACGACTCCTCCCGCGTTCGGGATTCATCAAGGTTTTGATCCGTATGGTGGATCGGACCATTGGGTTGATCCTTCAGGCGGTATCTACCAGTCCTTTGACCCTTCAGGCGGTTTCTACCATTCATTGACCCTTCATGCGGTTTCTACCATTGAGTTGACCCTTCAGGCGGTTTCTACCATTGGTTGACCCTTCAGGCGGTTTCTACCATACATTGACCCTTCAGGCGGTTTCTACCATTGTTTTGACCCTTCAGGCGGTTTCTACCATACATTGACCCTTCAGGCGGTTTCTACCATTGTGTTGACCCTTCAGGCGGTTTCTACCATTGATTGACCCTTCAGGCGGTTTCTACCATTGAGTTGACCCTTCAGGCGGTTTCTACCATTTATGAGATTCCAAATTGATATGAATCAAAGGATGACGTACCCGCTCTTCGGGGCTAGTCGGAGACTCGATCATTCTGTGGATCGGTCTTAGAAAAGATTTGCCTACTAAAAGGCTTCACCTAAGGATGACGCACCCAGTCTTTGGGGTGGCCAAAAGTCCTGTAGAAAGCTTAGACCTGAAAAAATTTTCCTCGCCAAGAAGATATTAGTAATCTTTGGGAAGACAATAATTGTCTAACTGACAAAATTCTACGACTTAAGTTTTAGTCATGAAATGTGCATTTTGATTGTTGGAGGTTATCCAAAACATTCCTGCCATATACAGATGTGATCATAAATTCCTTGCACGGAAACTCTAGATCAAACAATTTGAAAATTTCAAAAAGAGTTTGCTCAAAACATCCATTGGAGTATTTCTCACCCAAGAAGGCTCCTCACTGCTCTGTGATAATGATCTTTAATAGGGAAAGTGCTCAATTTCCTACCGACCTGTGCCTGGGTTTCAGGATCATTCGCAACGCATACATTTCGACCGATCAGGAGGTCTTTCACGGGACCGTAGTGTTAGGCTTGGATATCGGTTTCCAAGGGGGGCTCACTTTTGAGTCAAGGCCGTTGAACGAAATTTTTCACTATCTGCTCCGGGTTTACAAGTCAAGAACCCTGCAAAATGAGAAAGAAATAGTCTTGCTCGTACTTCTTTGAGCTAAGTTATACATTAACCCAAGTGTCTTAGTCAGATAAGACTACTTCAGGGTTGTAACATTGGAAGGATTGGGGACCGAAAAAGGCTTATTTTTTGCCCAGAAATTGTGAAGGGTTAGACATTGGTGATCATTGCAAATTTGCCACATGTCCTTCGAAGAACATCTCCATTTCTTGCAGTGTACACTCCTCTTTTAGAGCGCACAAGGATGTTTAAAAGCGTCTCTTGTTACATTAAGAGACCGTCTGTTTGTGTGTTTGCAATTTGAGCACGACAACATTTGGAGAGTAGTCATCTTGATCTAACTCCTTTGCAGGGTCTTTTCATCGTCTCTCTAGACTTTACTGGGGATATTTTGAATAGACATCAGCCTTGCTTTTTACCAGGCACTTTGCTTTTTCTTGATGTCTAGGGATTTTTCTTTTCCCCCTTTTTTTAATCCCGTGTTTTTCTTTTCTTTTGGAGCTAGGATTTTCGGCAATCATGCTAGATATGCAACTTAAACTTTGGCACGCTTCCATTCCTAGAGTGATGTTGCCTTTGCTTTGGAATATGCAATGATCACCAATAGGTTGATGAAATGAATTTGCTGGCTCAACTTGGTTGTGCAAAGGATAACAGTGTGTAGGATAGAGAAATGAATCATTCTCGTCATCCTATGACACTTGGATTATCATATAAACAACACACAAAGATTTATGTTAGTCCGAGCAAGAAAATTTCTAACCGTTTACTTTCTGATACTGTTGGACTAACCTTCATTTGCCCCAATGTGGGGTGGTTCTTGACAGGGTTGAGAATGAAAATCGCCGTTCAATGGGGTTCTCAATGGGCATCTGTAGTGTTTGGAATGAAGAAATAAATGCCTCTGTCATCTCGATCCATGTAATCATTGCGAATGACCCTTATATCCATAGGTTAAGGTTTCGCTATCATTTCCAATCTCCTCATCTCTCAAGTGTGTATGGGACGTGTTTGGATTAGGCTCGCTTCTCTTATGAGAAAATACCCTTTTGAACAGTTCAAACGACTCTTATTGGAAAAATTCATTTCATTTCATCAAGATTTATCCTTCAAAGGGATTTTATGATGCACCATACATGTGTAATTCATGTTCAGACAATCTCATGTTTTAAAACATGAATGTCAATGAAGTAAGAATTCTATGTCTTTTTAGATGTGAGAATCAAATTAATTCTGAAAGTTTTTAATCTCCAATGAATTGGGAAAAGGGATACTTACCTGCCCATCGAGGCTGGAGATCCTGGAGATATAAAAGGGATATGTCATTGTATATTCTAAAACTTTACAAAAATTGGAACGATACATCTTACCCTTGGTCATATGCTCCAACGAGTGTACAAGGGTTGTGAAAATCTGCACTTCACATAGTAACACAAGATTGTTGGGTGTTCTAAAGTTCTTTCGACTTCTTGGTTTTTGGAGAAAAATGAAACTTACATGTCTGCCTTGATGGCGAGCTCCTGCCAAGGATAAATATTAAGCATTATTTTGGGTTTCCAAATTCAAAACAAATTGGGACGATACTACTTTACTCTTGATTTGAATTCCTTCTGCATGCCAATGTGCGGATTGTAGAAGCCGGCCCTCAAGCTTGTGGCCATGATTTCTTCGTCTGGTTGGGCAACGAATCCACCTCGAGCATTTACGTCGGAGGAGATTCATTCATCTTTTTGGGCGTGTTTCATGCACTGTTTTGTTATTTGAATGCATGGCTTCTTGGGTGCCTCATCTCTGTTCATCACCTGAGAGGAAAATGAGATAACATTATCCCCGCATCTGATTGAAAATCATTTAGGAACGATACGTTCTTTTTACCAAATGGGTGGCTCCGCGGCCAAATGTGTTTTACATTGAAAGGATGGATTCCATTACGCTCTGCGGATGATAACTATCGCTTCGGGGACTTGCCCCACGGATCAAACGATGAATTTGATGTCTTCGGCTTCGACATGCTTTCCAGATGTAGGAATGGTTTGCCCCCATTTTCAGTGGAGATGGGTTTTGTCGAGTGGGCAAGATCAAAAACTCATCCTAGATTTGGCTTTAGTCGAAGGTTGAAATCCCGACCTTGGATAAGCGAATCATGATTCATCTCCTTCTGCTTCGGATTTGTCATTTGCGTGCTTCACATTTTACAATACCAACTTCGCCGCTTGATGAAAATGAATCGATGATTTTCGAATTGCCCCAAGTTCTATAGTCATCTGCGTCGAATCTCTTTGAACTTCATCGGGTGATAGACAAACTGATAAAATGATTTTTCAATCCTGAGATCGAACTCCTGACGTTTCGTACCACTTCCAGTTCACTGACTACCAGGACAAAGCACTATTGGCGTCCCTAACTGGTTCGTTTTTTGTTATAAAATTCTTGAAGCAGTTAGCGACCCCCATCGAGAATGAAACAAGCTCAATTTAGAGTTCATAACGACTAAAGGTCCCTTAGAACGATACAGAGCTAACCGTCTTTGAGCTCGCTCGGGCTTTTGCTCGCATTTTCCTATGTGAAGCCTTTAAATGTTTTTCTTCGTGGCGTTCAATTGATTCGCCTCGACTCTAATCTAACAAGGGATTGTTGTACTCAAGCATGATGATGCTCGCAGGTAGTACTGATCGCTGCCCCAGATTAACTCTAGGCATTAAGGAAGATTATCTTGCATGGAAGACTTTATGACAGAAAGATTAATGATACATCCATTCACATGTGCCTAGTTCCCTTGAGGATTCTCGGTGATCAGCCAGCTACACCATGAATCAGACATATAATCGTCATTTTGGATCATAACTTCATAAGTCCATCAGTTTTAAACTGATCGATCCAGATATGGAGCTCCTCATCAAGGAAATCTTTTGATTCTTCGAGCAACTGATATTCGGGTTGACCATCATCGCTTGGCGTTGAAGGATTCCTGTTTCTGTTGTGAGCGATCTGATTCTTCGAGCTAGAACCTTCGTCGTTGCTCGAGATTATAAGAGGATGATTGATCGGTTCACTATCAAAAGCACCTTCCATTTGGGAATGGGAGAAACAAAAATCCTCAAAGCATCCGCCCGCTTGATCTTCCGAAATCATATGCCCAAGCCGGGCAGATCTTTGAACACTAGGCGCAATATGTTGATCGGGGATAGGAAGAGCACTAGCGAAAAGTTGCTGCTCAAACCAAGGAGTTCGTACCTGCTGCACTTGTGGCATATACTCTTGAGAGGTGCTGAGATGATTCGGGGGAATATTCTGATTAGCGCCCAAGTAGTCGATGGTGCTGCTACCAGCTTGGTCGGTGCCTAAATTCGGCAGGGTATTTCTTACTTCAGGGGCATTGTAGTTATAGCCATGCCTAGTGTTTAGGCACAAGTTGAGTTCTTTCAGGTTCAGTGCTGTGTGGCGCTGTCTTAGCGCCCTTCTGTAGCTCTTGAGGTGACTCGCGACTCCATCTTTAGTGAGTCCTGGTATGTTCATGATCTCAAGTATGCGCGTTGGATATGCTGAGTTGATCCCTAGTTGCTGAACCGCACTAAGGAACTTGAGATGAAGCTCGGGGGACCAATTGACCCTCGTCTTCTTGCGACCCGGAACAGTGTTGACAACTTGGCTATTGCTCTCTGGCCTATTTCCAGTAGAATTTGATCGAGCCAGAAATTGTTGTGGAGGGAATTCATCAGCTTTGGATTGGTCGGTCGTGATAGTAAGCTCATCGTTAAGGAAACTCCAATCATGGTGACGCATATCACATCCTTTAGAAGGCATCGATATTGACTTCGTAGAATTGATTTGTTCATGCATATCTCCAACAAAATCCGATTGTATCGAAGATGGTTCGAGGGAGTGGGGTGGTGAATGAGCATTTTCAATCCTCATATAAGGCTTATCAAGGAACATTTCGCCGAGAGTGATAGGGCCACCGCAATTAAGGCAAGCGATAGTGCTGGGAGCTTTCTTATAACTCATGTTCTCCGCTCGAAGCTTTTCGTTTTCCTCCTTTAGAATCGCAAGTTCTTGACGTCTGTGTTGAGCCCTCAATTTGGCTCGCTTATTTTGAAACCAAAACTTGACCCTCAAAGGTTTCATCCCTAGCTTCTGGCCCAATTCATTTCTTTGTTTCATGTTCGGGAGAGGGCATTCACTAAAGAAAGCTTCAAGCTCTTGGATTTCATTCTGAGTGTGGCACTGGCGACGTTTCCTTTTCCGAGATTGACCATCGCTGCTGCTGTTGTCGTCGCTGCTGAGCTCCTGAACTTCGTTGCCGAAAGGGTTGGGTTCTGTGGTTCTGGTACCAGACGCCATCCTGGAATCTTCGAGATCTCTCAGTAGTTCATTTTCTGAGATTTTTGGATCAGTCGCCTCTAGCAACTGATGGTAACCCTCAAACATGTTGGATCGAGAAATGTTCGATCAATTTTTGCTCACTCTGGGTTCTCTACTCTCTCATGTATGCTCACTCTCTCTAAATTTTCTTTTGAGTGGTTCTGTATGCCCATGAAACGTTCTTTAAACATGGATGAAGATCATCAGGCAAGCGTTGCTCCCAAGATTTCGTATTTCCCGCTTTGTCGTCTTCTTTCTTCTTTTCAACGTGGAGGGACACCAAATCGATTTCCTTTTCTCGATATCCATGTCTGTCTCCCACTTATTTTCAAAAAGGTGGAACTACGCTCGCCTCCTGCTCAGTTTTTTAATATGATGGGACCGCCAAATCCTTTCGCAACTTTTTTCGATAGTTGCGCTTAACTCCCGCTCAATTTTAATATGGTGACACCGACATATCTTTTTACAACTTTTTTAGGTTTATCAAGCCTGAAATCGCGGACTGGGACAGATCTGATGGTTCACCGAAAGAGCCACCACTGCTTTACCCAATTAACTTGGCTCCACGAGCATTATTGCTATGCCTTTCTTCATTCTCGAGTTGCTATAAAAGGAGGAGTTAATGCAGAGAAGATTAACACTCTTACATAATTGCCTTTTCTTATTTTAATCACTCTACCACACTCATCGTCTTCTCCCTCACTCCAACGAAAATGACCTCCTCTCCTATTCGCGCTTTCTCGGCCGAAAATTTGGCCCAGTGGGAAAAACTCTATAACCTCCTCGGTCGAGGCTATGCTCATATAGCCGATCACCCAGAAACTGAAGATGAAATCTGCATTTTGCTCGTGGAAATAGACACCACCTCCATCGAGGGCACTAATTTAGAGAGGGAATATAGAATCTTCCCAACCCTCTTTATAAACTTTTTAGAGACTTACCGTGTCGCTCATCGAAAAGCTACCGTGGCTCACGTTTTGCGAGCTCGCTATGAGGATCGGTCCAACTGCTTGGTGTTGGCCAACCTTGTGGCCGATAGTCACAGAAAGGCTGTTGAGTTCGCCAACAAACGAGTCTCGATGTTGCTTCGCGAGAAGGGAAATTTGGTGGAGCGCTTGGCCTTATCCCTGACCACCTATGAGCACGACCGTCGTAATCTCGTGTTGAAGTTTCAATGTGAGTGGCAGGAAGAAAGGCTTGACAGCATTACCGCGGATATAGCCCATGGGAGAGGACTAGTTCGGGACCTGGAAATAGCCGCCGAAGATCACGGGACCAAGGTTGCCGAGCTTAAAGGGGAATGTAAACGCCTTCTTCTTAAGCTTGCAGATCTCGAGTCTCGAGGTGGTGAGTATAAGCAAAGCATCAATAATATGGAGGGCCAACTTGGTTCCTTTGTGATGCTAATTAGGGCTCATTGCGGTTTTATGTTTCCACCCCGATGATTTGTATGATCTGATTTTAAGGTCCCTCGATTGAGCGAAATGAATGAAAGCTCTAATGTGTGTGTCTCAACTTCTGTATGGCTGACTTTCTCGAACACCTGACCACTCTCAACCTAGGCAAGCTGCGCTTTGACATTTATGATTCGAGCGTGTACATCTTGATTTTTTAATCTTGCTTATGATCGGATAAAGGAACCTCCCACCACGATTATCCACAAAAAGACTTCTCTTCTCTACTTGTTTTTAACCTGTTTCAAATGAAAAGGCAGAATCAGAAGAAAGAATTTGAAAAATAAAGCATAAATCCTTTCAATTTTATGCTTACTTGTTATTAATAGGGATAAGAGCTTTTACAAGGGTTTTGACCTTGTGCAAAAGCTTTTATCAATATTCCTCAAAGGAAAGCATATCATTGAAAGGAATGTAATTCACGATAATCGCCTTTGATCAATTCCAAGAAAATCAATGGAATGTTCAAAAGTACACAATTACGATGTGTTTTAAATTCAATTGAAGATACGGTATCCAAATTAAAGCCGTTTGCTAAGAACGAGAGTAATTTGGATATCTATCTTTTCATTAAATTTGAAAAACACGAATACTCTTGATCAATTATTGTGGATTACCAATGATGCAAAATATGCATGAACCAATTCAAGTTTATAGTTCCTTCTGGCGAAATTGGGATTGTATTGCCCTATACGGCCAAAAGGTTGTATAAGACTTCCAATTTCAATTTCATCCAAAGGAATTATAAAATTGATTTTGGAGTATTCGAGTGATTAGAAGAAATGCCACTATCACATTCCAATGACAAGTCAATAGAAATACAACAAATTTCAATCTGAATGTATATAAACACAAATAGATCCCTAATACAATCAATCTAAGGGATCAGATCGAGAGGATCTCAGCAAAATAAATCCTATACAAGAAGGCTAGAAATGAAAATTAAAACAAAGGAATGTGATCTTAATACTTAGAGATGCCCCAGTTTCGATCTTTGAGACGTGACTTCAGGATCACCTATTCCAAATCGTCATCTTCATTAGATGATACCTCAATGATGTCCATAGCAGGCTCTTCTTGTCCACTTGGCGCTCGTAATGGGATGACACCATCTTCATCTTCCATCAAGAACATTGGGAGGAAAACACACCTATCTATCCTCAAAATGGCATTTAATCCAATCACCGGAATTATGCAATGAATATAATGATTAAGAGCTGTAACAAGTTCGAGGGATAGAAAAGTCTTACCAACCAAACTTAAGAGAAAATCAAGCTTCTCTGTATTTTTAGCAGTGTTAGGTATACTAACCTTCCATAGACAAACGCATGAGACAAGTGAGGGAAAACTCCTAAAAATCAAAAGATAGGGCTTGGTACCTAAAGCCAAGGTTCTCACCTCGAATTCTGGGAAGAGCCGATTCCATTGCACAACTATCGTTGCATTGGGACTCAATCCATAGTTCGAAGTGAGCGGAATTGAAAAGTGGATTACCCCATGTTTTTCCTCACGGAGATTCCATTTTCAATTCCTTCTATTGTGTTCCTAAAGAGGGCGCCTGGGGTTTTAGGCGCAATTGTGTGTATTCATTGTGTCGTGCTAAAGTAAAAGACATGCATTTTATTTAACAATCACCGCTTCAATATAAACATCCACACAATCATACATCCAAAACTCCTGCCTGCATAAAACAAAGTTAACAAGCACTTCACCCCTTATTTCTCCCGTCTACAAAAACATCTAACACATTCGTTAGCATATACACCTCACTTTCGAGAGCATCTGCATAAAATTAGGTTAGAAGAATCAATCAACTTTTTAATCGGCTCAAGTCCACTAAATGGTTAAGAACCAGTCCCCAGCGGAGTCGCCAGTCTGTCGCGACCCTCTTGAGGTTGTCGGGCTCTCGAGGGCTAATGGGCCGTCCTGTCTGGTCGGACGCGGGCCTCTCCCAAGGCCCATTACCCAAATCGCAACGGAGGTATGCGTGATCGACTTTCAGTGTGGTCTAGTGACATGTGCTAAGTGTGCATGTCATGGAGTCGCCACCAATCATTTTTTTAGGGTATGATTGGACCACCCAATCGAATAGTTGGGAGTTTCTATTCAATTCTGCGAGAACCAGAGAAATGGTTTCGGGGACTTAGTTACACCAACTGTCAGAGTTGACGCCCTTTCGGTACCTAAGTTGACTGAATTTTCTAGCCTGAGATTCATGCGGATGAGTAAGGTATGAACCCTAAATCTAGAAATTCATGTAGATAAGAGTGATTATCCTAGCAATCACAATCAGTAATAAAATGCCCAACTCAAGGAATCTAGATATGCAAATAAATCACATGGCATTTCTAATAAGGTCCTATTTATCAATCACAGCTCAAGAATGATTTAGCTGTCCTAGCCATTCTACACACGATCTAACCTAATAAAAGCATTAGGAAGCATCGAAGGAGTTCGAGAGTACTCACATGGGGTTCGTCGTGCCCTGATTTGGTCTTGGACGAGCTATCGAGCTCATGCCGACCCGATTATATTTGGGGATCCACTCGGCGTTTTACACCATGAAATCATGTGAAACAAAAACGAAAATATTCAGCAAGGGGCATTTATTGTAGATGGTGGTCAATCTAATTGGACGTCAAGACTAAAAAAGATGTAGAAATTTACAAATTAAAATACTCGAATGACATTTTTTTGCCAAATTCAACTCTATGCGTCGTGAAGAAACACATGCAATTGAACTTGAATTTTGACTATTTATGAGTTCAAAATGTAAAAGAAATTAAAATAAAAATATTGACTATTTTTCTATATTTTTACGACATCGAACGCTATTTTTCTTCATTTTTCATGTATTTTTCTATTTTTGGAAAATATTAAAAAATATTAAAAAAATATGAAAAATTATTTTTTTTTATCAAAAATGGTTCCTTTAGCTTGGTCAAGGCTACCAAAGATGATTTTTTTATTTTTTTAACTTTTTATAGATTTTTTATGAATTTTTTAAAAATAAACTATGAAAGACTGATCAAAAATCAGGTGTCAACAGTCATCTTGCGCTGCATCAGTACTCGACTGTGTGTTGACTTACTGTCCTTGTTGGACCTTCTTTGTTGGACAATCGGTCTTATTATGCCCTTCCTCATGGCATAATGAGCAATGAATTGGCATACCAGCCCTGGTCATTCTATGAGCAGAGAACTCAATATCCTCTAGTCGTCTTTTCTTCTTAAGCTTGCCAACTTGCTTCTTCATTGGGGGGGTTCTGGGGGTTGATGATTTATTTTCTCCCAAAACTTGCTACTTTGTAGAGGCTGCATCATAAATCCATATGAAGCAAGATACTTGCTTTTCTTATAGCATTCGTCCACATAATCCTCTGCATTTAGTCCCTGCCTTTGTATGGTATAAATGGCATGGCGGCAAGGTATTCCAGTCAATTGCCATGCTCGACAAGAACATCTCCTTCTATCCAAATGGATTACATATTTTTCACCATCATTCAATACCTCATGTCCATCGTCTCCATTCCAAGTTGAATGACAAAATCTACTGTCAGCAATGCTCTGTTCCATTTTTTTCAGAATCCCAGGCCCACATTGTGTAGGCCATTTTGCACATTCATCCCGCAGCCTTTGTAACCTAGTCATCACCATCAATCGAATGTCCTCCAGCATACTAATGATCGACTTGCACCTGGCTCCTATAAACCTGCCATATGCTTATGCATTCTTGTTGAATGACAAAATCTACTGTCATTCAATACCTCATGTCCATCGTCTCCATTCCAAGTTGAATGACAAAATCTCCTGACATTTGGTATCCAATAATAGAAATGCACTCAATGTTAAAGAAAAAGTACCTTTTGTTGGTCCCTCAAGAATGCCCAGCCGCTTCCATCAGTTATTTCAAGGTCAGCCAAAATGTTGTTTAAAAACCAGGTCCAAACTTCTCTGTTCTCCACCTTCACCACCGCCCATGCTATTGGAAACATTTGATTGTTTCCATCTCTCCCAATTGCAGCCAAGACCTCCCCTTTGCATAACCCCTTAAAAAAACACCCATCCAAACCAATGATTTTCCTACAACCAGCAAGGAACCCTTTTCTACATGCCTCGAAACATACATACATCCGATCAAACTGCGTTCCATCACCAGGCAATGGCCACTCCACAACTTCAACATGAATTCTACTAGGATGATTCTGGAACCTGCATTCCCTAGCATACTCCCAGATTTGTGCATACTTTTCTTTGTACTGTCCCATCAATGTACGCATCACTTTGTACTTGGCCCTTTTGCATTGAGTGCTGGAAACATTCACACCTATTTGCTCTCTCACTAGCTGTTTCAGCTGAGGACCTTTAATATCTGACATGGCCTTAATGGTGCTAAAGAAATGATTGGCCAGCCATGTACTAGTCACTCTATTATTATCAAAAGCAATACTACAAGTGTGCTCCTCTTGTAGTGACCGAATTTGAAATGAACGAGTCCTCTTGTTCATTGCAGCATATATATGCCAAGGGCAACTACCATGTGCACACTTTGCTCGAACAACTTCTTTGGTATTTCTAATGAATTTAATGTTCCTCTGTTCACTGATTGAGTGTCTTACGATATCATCTCTAAATTGCTTCGCATCATCAAATTTCATCGACACACATAATACTGGACTTTCACTAGTTGCATCATAAAAGGGAAACTTACTTTTCCTTCGTGGCTGAACTGATTCATCATCCTCATCTTCTGAGCTGCTCTCAGCATATTCACCATCATCACCATCCATTTCAAGTCCATCGCGGTCTACTGAAGAGCCCTCACCAACCACCCGAAATGGTTGTTTGATCTTTTCGTGATATTCCCTCACTTCTGCCCTAGCCAGTTTCATATCCTCATCATCACCATCACTTGTGCAAAGTGTATGCACAAGTGTTTCCTCATCTTCATCATCAACATCCCAGAATGGGAGATTTCTTCTAGCCTCTTCATTAAGTACAAATCCAGAGCCGTCATCAATGCCACCGCCACCACTTGGTTGAGCTTGCCCACATAACTCTATAGGCTCAGCTTCCTGCCCTCTCAGATCTCTATGAAATGCTTCGTCAACTACTTCGCTTTCAGTACGAGGCTGTGACACTGCTTCCTGATGTTCATCACCATTGTGTTCAACATACATAAAAATTTCGTGACCATGCATGCGATGGTAGACAATATCCCTCATACCGTGATCATCAAACACATGTCTGACACCATCCCTAAGACTTTTACTAGGCATTTGATAGTAAACTTTTCCTACTGTACAATTGGCCTGTTCAACTATAGCCTTGACAAGGTCTTCATACGACATCCTACTGATGTCGACGAGGACAGAATCCATATTTCCCCCTACATAATCGCATACCTCTCCAAAAATAAACTTACCCCCTGTCCAAACTCTAAAGGCAATTGATGTATCACCCATATGGACACTGCACACAAGGAAAAATAATTCAAGTTAATAGCGAGCAGGACAAACAAACATCATTGTCAACTTTAACAATACATAACAGCAGCACTTGCATAACGGCAGCACTTTCAGTGACAATATAGACAAACAACTTCTAATCTGTCCCCCACAATCCACTTTTGTTAAAAACGACAACTTTAACATTCGGTCCCCACGTTAGGCCCCGTTAGTTAAAGACGACAGCTTTAACATTCGGTCTCCACATTAGGCCCCCGAGTGTACCAAAAAGGAGAAATTTTAATGGAGAACATAATCTGTCACTCACTGGGGGTTCGGTCAATGTCGCTCACTATTGTCGTTATACAAAAAAAAATTACAAAAAGGACTAACCTTCACCAGTGTAGAGTCGCGATTCGTTCCGCTCACAATCCCTCTTTGCTTCAGAGGTTCAACTAAACTTGGTAAACCGCACGATAGAGACCTCGATGAGAAGCGAAAATGAAGCCCTAATGCAATTTGGGGCAAAATGAAAGTTGCCCTGCATCTCCTTCAGGTCTTAAACCGAGCTCTGCCCACGACGTCGTACCAAGTTATTTAAAGATACGTCGTCGTTTGGGTGGGGTCTGCCTGCAAGTGCACGTACTGCATATGACCGCACAAATGATTTTTTTTTATTTTGTGTAATTTACAAATGTTTTAATTTTGTACGATTTTTTAAATTATTTCATTTAAAATTTTCACATTTTTAGATTAAAAAAAAGTAATGTCTTAAATTGGCCCTGCATGGACTGTGCTTGAAACTTCGCAGACCTCCCCCTCCCCCTTCTTTTTTTCCTTTTTAGCATTTGTCCCCAATTTGCGACAAGCGTCAAATTTTGCGATAAATGGGTTACTGATAATGTAATTTGCCATGAAATGTATGAATTCGCGACAAACTATTTTTCAATGGTAATTTCCATAGGTAATTTCATTTTTTTTACCTTTTTCCAATTATTTACAAAATCGTCACATTTGAGACAAATATAAAGCGGGTTGAAGCCGTGACCGTGGGTCAATTTTTTTTTTGTCCTAATTTCCTTTACCATTTTTCAAGTTTAAAATAATTTAAAAAATACCCTATGGGCTTTTAAGTGACCTTTAAAAATAGAATAAAATTTGCCAAAGTGAACACCTTACGTGGCAAAAAAATCTTTTAAGTGAAACACTTAAGCGCCAAAATATCTTTTAAGTGAACACTTAAGTTCTCTAACAACTTTATGCAAGTGAACACTTAAGTGCACTAACTTTGTAAAAGCGAACACTTAAGTGCACTTAACTTTGTGCAACTACACACTTAAGTGCACTAACTTTGTAAAAACGAACACCTAAATGCACTAACTTTGTAAATCAAACATCTAAGTGCCAAACAAGCACGATGTGATTCTAAGACGTTTGTTATTTCAGAATTGTTAATAAAGGCCGTCCTTAAGACTTCCTTACGATCGTAGTGGATTTGACACAAATACGAAAGGCCCTGCGTAATATTTTTACATAAATAAACTAATACTAATTTTTTTTATTTTTTACTTTGTCAAAATTTTTTCAAATCATTTAATTTTTTTTAGACCTCATCGATATTTGATGTGTTTCTTGTAGAGTTCGAATCATTTCATTTTTTTTCGAATCATTTCATTTTTTTAGACCTCGTCAATTGAAACACTTAAGTGCCAAAATCTTTTTTTAAGTGAACACTTAAGTGCGTGAACTTCATGAAAGCGAACACTTAAGTTCATTAACTTTGTAAAAGTGAACAGATAAGTGCCATGGCAAACACTGCAACGGTCCATTGTTAAATTAAAACCTGTTTGCTGCAGCTGTATAAATAGCACGCTATGACACATAAACAATCAATAGTCATCCAACAATGTCTGTACAAACATGGTTTGAAACAGCCTGATAAGAACAAAAAATCAGCCAAACCCTGGTGATAAAAAAAAAACACCATTCCCTTGTAGTCATATACAATGTGTGTACCAACTACTTTTCAAACAGCCAACCCCCTGATAAAAATCAAAACCAGCCAAACCTCCCTTACAAAAAAAATCATCTAGCTGTAGATGGAGCATAATCTCTGGACGGTGTCCTCGATATATCAACACGTCTGAGCTCATTGACAGGGATGTCGAAGTGTTTGAGCTCATTGACAGGGATGCGATCATGTTCAGTGTCTCCATCATCGCGAGTTATATTGACATGAACACTAGTGTTATCACTTCGAGCCGGCAATATCACCTAGTTCAATGTACCTACCCAGCAGCACAAATGACCCAGTTCAGTCCTGGTTTTTCTTCTTCAAGTTCAGTGCCCTCATTCGCCATTGCAATTGACTTTGTTTTCTTTTTACCTGCAAATAACGTTGCATCATTAAAGTAATGCAGCACTGACCAAAAAGAATGTCACCACTATCATAAAGGAGTTGTCCGATTCAACACATTCAACTGGCACACATTTTGCAATATGGACAACTTGAAATTCACAACACGCTAGCAGCAACCCCTATTCTGGTCAATGTCATTTCGCCACTTTTGCACTCTTTCACCCTATATTGAATAAAAATTTCACTCATTTCTCCATCGAACAGAAATAACTTCACTACCCTTCACATCCTAACATTCGCTCTCAATGTATAGAGAAACGATGTCGTTTTCCCCGCTTTCACACTCTCTTAACAACACCACATTGAAAAAGATTTCAATTGTTTTGTCGTCCATGGATAAAAAACAACAAATGACTAAACATTACCTCGATTAAACGAGATTCGTTCGCGATGGAGGCCCCGATGCTTCAGAGCTTCAAACACCGACGTCAATTCAAACACACAATCAACCAGAGCGATTGAGAGACCTTCGCTTTCAGTGTTAGAATCGAAGCCCCAATTCGTGAGAGGCCCCAATGCTTCAAAGCTTCAAACACCGACGTCAATTCAAACACACGACCCACCAGAGCGATTGAGAGACCTTCGCTTTCAGGGTTAGAATCGAAGCCCCAATTCGTGAAAGAGAAAGGAATAGATGTGCAAGAGAGGAACATAGTTGCCCTAATTCTCTCCCACGATCTCATTTTACCCTAAATCTATTGCTCAAACGACGACGTCTCATTACACAAAGAAACGACGTCGTCTCTTTTAAATCGACGTGGATAACATTTTCCACGTTGGCAAATCAGGCCTTTTCCACGTAATACACGTTAGAAATTAAAAAATAATCCAAAATTACATGTAGGATGACTGGCCGAAAATAGCACTCATCTGCACATTTTTACTCCGATTAGGCACTCAAGTGCACACTTTGAAAGTTAAGGCACTTAAGTGCATACCGTATGAAAATTAATGCACTCCCGATGTATTTTTCCCACTTCTTGGGCTCTACGGTACGGTGCCTCCTTGTTCAACCGAATAAGAGGGGGGAAAAAGTGGCGTGACATTTGGAGAGAAAGACCAAAAGGAAAGGGGTTATTTTCTTTCCTTCCTTCTTAAACCTGCAGAAAGCGTGTACGACAAAAAAGGAGGAGGACTTATTTGTGGTTTTCTCTTCTGCACCGAGCCGCGCCGCCTCGAAAGAAGAAGAAGAAGAAGAATTCTGCACAGAAATAAGCCGAGCCGCACCGAGAAGAAGCTGCACAAGAAAGGAGGTGCAGAACAGGAAGCTCTTGACGCAGACACACAAAGACGAACGCAGAAGCAAAGGTGGCGTACGTTTGTGTTGTCAGCCGTATGTGGTAGAGTTTCGGACATTGGCGGATTCGTGCGTGAGTTTTTGTTCATATCCAATTAGTTGTTTGATCGTAAACACTTTGGATTTGAGTATAATTTAAACGGGGAAAACACGAGAGTATCGAGTGATTGTAAATTCGATTCTCCTATTATAGTGAATTGTTCTTGTTGGCTCTTCCCGTACATTATATCTGGTGTCCTTTATCGTTCCCCGTTATTTTCTCTGGATTTTTCGCATTGACGTATTTGCAAGATTTTGGTAGTTTCCGCGTTAGTATTTCAACACATTCAGTCATTTTCGTAAGCGATATTATCAACTTTAAGGAAATGTTCTCTAAAATGTGAATTTCTCGTGAAACGTTCAGATCCTAAGCTGAGTAAAATCCACCCGCGTCTTATTGTCAATTATCATCAAATTAAAGTGGTTGGCTTTGGGCAATTCGTACTTCGCACCTGCAACAGTCACCATCGCTTGGATTATAAAACAGTTATGGAAAAGATTTGTAGGTGGGGGTGGGCGAGAAGCGGGCAGGAAATGGGAGAATAGACGAATATTAACACCTCTATTTGCCATGGTAGAAAATTGTCCAAAAAGCAATGAATTTATTACACTTTCGTCAGTTGAGCCTTGAACCTTTTTCACGTTTCGTTAATTGGATTTCTTCGGTCAAATTATCCCAAAATTTAGTGGCGTGGACCACAAATGTCATACATGGCACGATCAACACTAACGTGTATAATTTTTTTATTTCTTAAATTTTCATTTCTTTCTTTTATTCTATTTTGCTTTTTTTTCTCTCTCTCTTCTCTTATAACCATAGCTCGCGAGTTTGCCGACCAGCGAGATGAGGATGTCGACCCTCACTAGGATTTGGGCGAAGGTGCGGAGGCCCTCGCCCCCGACCCAAGCGAGGGTCGACACCCTCGCCTGTTTGCCAGCGACGGCCGCGATCATCGCGTAGTCTAGGCGAGAGCCACAACACCCTCGTTAGCCACAAATGACGACCGCCATCCCATCGAACGGGTGGTGATTAAAGCTGGAGATTTCTTTACTTCAGCCCGACCCCCGCCATCGATAGCTAAACATCAACAGTTCTTTGGCAGCATATAATCACTCTCTTTTGAAGTAGCATGAGCCTAGGGGTGTCAATGGGCCGGAGCCGGCCCGAATTGAGCAGTACCATGCTCGGGCCGGCCCGGATTTGGGCCGAAAATATTTTTTTCTTTCCTTTTTTAAAATTTTTTTGAATTAAAATTAATTAACAAACCATCAAATGAAAAAAATATAAAAAGAAAATATAAAAATAAATTAAATTTAAAAGAAAAAAATAGGTATTTACAAAAGTTTGACGTCGGGCCGGCCCGGCCCGAGTACTAGACCCAGCCCGAAAATGCAGAAAAAATTTGGGCCGGCCCGTCCGGCGCGGGCCAAATTGACAGCCCTACATGAGCCTATTTTCAAGCACAACATGCTTGGTTGTTCTTGAGCACTTCCACAATTTGAAAACAATCTCAGTAGAATCATATTCAACCACTAGATTCATATTGTTAGGGTCATCCCACATCAGTTGTGGAATGTTACTTGATTGGACTAATTAATTAGCAAAGTTTAGGAATAATTTTTGTCACTATGCGTAATCCAATCATCATGTATTTGTTTTACCACGTTCGCACACCGGCATTTGCCATGTGGGATTAAAAGTTTGTTAGGATAGCAATTGGAATATCACTAGGCGTGCTGGAGGTCGAGCATCTTGCCGTTCAATTCATCTGGCTTGGTATCAACGAGGGAACCAATTAGCTAATAGAATAGGAAAAATGGCTGCTCGAGCAAAAGAAATCTTCATAAAAAAAAAAAAATTCTATTCAAAAGTATCTCATCTGATGAAATTCTAAAGTTAAGGAAGTATAACAAAATTGCAAGATTGCGATTTGTCGGTGCTCGTCATAAAGGCAAAGTATACTGTAATTTCTTCAAATATTGGACATCCACGGAGAACGACTTGCATAGTGCGCTGTGAGTTGTCAAAAGTCATGTCTGACTTTGTCTACCATAAGCGGGGCCCACCGGCCCACCAAAAGCTCCGCGGACTAGGGTTACCGGTTACGCCATTTAATAGTTGATCGGGTGCTCTGTCTCTGGGAGAGGAAACCCTCGGAAGAAAAATTACTTTGTGAGAATGGCGATGGGAAAGAGCTGGGAGGCCGGAAGGAGCGGCGCTGCGACGTCGGCCGCCGACTACGATGTCTTCTTGAGTTTCAGAGGGCGGGACACTCGCCAAGGTTTCACGGATTACCTTTACCACGCTATGCTGGACGCGGGCATCTGTGTTTTCTTGCACGAGGAAGAGCTCCACGTCGGTAAAGAACTAGGCGATGAGCTGCTGACGGCCATCGAGAAGTCGAAGATCTACATACCCATCTTCTCTAAAGGTTATGCTTCGAGCGCGTGGTGCCTTCGCGAGCTCGCGCACATGGTGGGGCGCTGGGAATCCAAACCATCCGAGAAGGAGATCATGCCGATTTTCTACGACGTGGGACCTAACGATGTCAAGCTCAAGTCTCGACTTTACGTCAGGGCTTTGGATAAGCACGAGACGAAATATGGCCGCCAGACGAGGGCAGATTGGGAGCATGCCCTCAAAAGCGTTTCCGAAATCAAAGGATGGGAGCTGATAAATCGAGGGTACGTTTGTGTTTTTGGGATTTTCACTATATACCCAAGCTTGGATAAGATCTCGTTTAGGCGGTCTGAAATTTTCTCTCTCTCTGGTAAGTTGAGACAGGGTGTGAGGGGATTGGGTTAATAAATACAAGGAGTATCTCTTTTATAATTTCTGTGTTTTACCTCTATTTCTTTCATTCGTAGATCTAATTTTATCCATCTTTGTGTTTATCACCCATTGTAAGTGTTAGTATTTTGATTGCAAATCTCTTCCTCAATGTCTTGAGATTATCCTTCACAAATTTCGACTTAGATGATTC
This sequence comes from Rhodomyrtus psidioides, assembly GCA_021437785.1. NCBI lineage: Eukaryota > Viridiplantae > Streptophyta > Magnoliopsida > Myrtales > Myrtaceae > Rhodomyrtus > Rhodomyrtus psidioides. Next base: position 2,810,026 of record JAILYB010000062.1, on the reverse strand, counting down.
ACTAATGTGGCAGGCACTGGGGATTCATTCAATCGGTGATACAAAAGATTGTGATGAAGCTAAAGACAAAAGACAAATACGTCGTCAAGCCTTTAGTTGGAATGGATGATCAAGTGGAAGCCGTTCTGAAGTTGTTGGACGTGGACTCTGGGGGCATGCGCTTTGTGCTAATCCACGGAATGGGCGGAATCGGCAAAACGACTCTCGCTAAGGTTGTGTTCAACAAACTGAATTCCTTCTTCAGTCATTGCTGCTTCCTGGAAAATGTCCGAGAATCGTCCTCGCCCAGCTATGGCCTCGTAAATTTACAGAAACGACTATTGTCTGACGCGTTGGGTTCGGCCTTTCAAGACAAAATAGATGACGTCGACCATGGGGTCGACGTGATTGTGAAGCGACTATCTAACAAGAAAGTCTTCATCGTGCTCGACGATGTGGATGATGAAGAGCAGCTTGAGAAACTAGCCATCAAACATGTTTCGTTTGGCTCAGGAAGCAGAGTCATTCTGACAACTAGGAACAGAAGCATCGTAAAAGCCGACCGAACTTTGGAGTACGAAGTGAAGCTGTTGGATTCCATTCAATCACTCGAGCTTTTTAGTAGACATGCTTTTGGAAGGGATTCTCCTCCAGATGATTACATTGATCTTTCAAGACAAGTAGTTTCTACGACTGGAGGACTTCCCTTAGCTCTCGAAGTCTTAGGCTCATTTCTTCGTGGAAAATGCAAAGCCTCCTGGCTAGATGTGTTGAAATCTCCGAGGGAAATACCTCATGAAAAGGTCCAAGACAAGCTGAAGATCAGCTACAATGCCCTGAGTGACGAGCAAAAACAGATCTTTCTCGATATCGCCTGTTTTTTTGTAGGCCAAGAGAAGACGAATGCATTTTACATGTGGAAAGATTGTGGGTTCTTCCCGGACTATTCGATTTCAGTACTTGTCTACATGTCCTTGATAAAGATAACCGATGACAACAAATTCTGGATGCCCAACCAACTAAGACATCTCGGTAGGCAAATCGTATGTGAAGACAAGGGCCTGGTGGATCCAAGCAAGCAGAGCAGGTTGTGGGTTCCTAAGACAGCCGATAAGATCATAAGAACAAAAGAGGTAAACGATACGTTTGACCATCAAATTTTAGACTTTCCTCAGTATTTCAGTTATTAATTAGGAGCCCATTTTTAGTCGATCGGGAGAGAGAGAGAGAAATCAAAAACACTTTTCATTTGCTCTTATGCTACTTTACTATTGAATGGCAGAGAAAGGAGGCCATTGAAGCAGTTTGCTTAGGTGGAGGAACCTATATGGGCAAAGAGTTTTCAAGGCTTCCAAACATAAGGTTCCTCAAATTAAATTCGGGAGAGTTAGAGGGAGACTTTGAGAGTCAGCTTTCAGAGTTAAGATACATGTCCTGGCAATTTTGTCCTCGAGAGCTCTGGGCCATCAATTTCCATCCAAGCAACCTTGTAGTTCTCGACCTGTCTTGGAGTTCCATCACGGAGGACTGGGCTGGATGGAGTCAAATCAAGGTACCATCCGTCGATATAATTGTTTATCGTTGTCTCTATCGAATTGTCTCACTTAATTTTTATGTTCTTAGTTAAAACGGACTATACCATAACTATATAGGCAAATAACCTATTGTACATAAAGTGGCTCGTAAAGGGGTTAATCAAGGCCATTCCACAAGTAAAATTTAGCTGACTAAGCTGGTCTCGTAATCAAGGCCACTAAATTAGATTGTATGGAATTGATATATGTGGATCAGGTCGGATAGGTGTTGGTGCTAGATGAACAGATCTATGCGCGTTAAATGAGGAAAATGAGCCAAACTCATTTACATCTAAGTTCCAGCGCGCAACCATTTATTGCGCCTAAATTGGCAAGCTATTTGTAACAGGTTGCCAAGAAGCTTAAAGTTCTGGATCTCTCACATTGCGACAACATGAAGAGGACTCCAGACTTCTCTCATCACTTGAGTTTAGAGAGATTGATCCTTGAAGGTTGCGCAAGTCTGATTAAAATTGATGATTCCCTCGAAAAGCTTGAGTGCCTGATTTACTTCAATGCGAATGGGTGTATAAGTCTTAAGGAGTTGCCAGAAGGAATCGGAGGGTTAGAGAAGCTCGAGTACTTGGATTTAGGCAATTGCAACGAGTTGAGTAAGCTGCCTGAATCATTTGCGAGACTGGCATCACTGGTAGAGTTGGATCTCTCATATACGGCTATCACAAGATTACCCGACTCCATTGGTAACCAAAAGCGCTTGTCAGTACTTAAACTGGAAGGTGCAGAAATTGATGAACTTCCCGATTCTATTGGGAATCTACGGGAACTTAAGTTTCTCTTTCTATCAAGAACTGCAATAAAGAAACTTCCTGTCTCGATTGGGAACTTGGAATCGCTACTCGAATTGGATGTCTCGATGACAAGTTGTCAGCGGTTACCAGAATCTATTGGAGGCCTGAGTAGATTAAAAGTCATCAAAATTTCATCATGTTCTTCTATGAGGGAGCTACCTCAGAGCATTGTTGCACTAAAAGAGTTAGAAGAGCTACATGCCGAGGATTGCGTGCATTTGGAGTGGGAAATTCCTGAGGGCATTTCGGAATTATCGCTGTTGAGAGTTCTTCACTTGAAATTTACCCCTATTAGAAGTGTTCCTGCGGCGTTGAATCTACTTCCTCACCTAGAGAAGTTGGAGTTATATGATTGCACCGGACTCAAGGAATTGCCCAAGCTTCCCACAAGTTTGACAAGCCTATGCTTTGGATCAAGTTCGATGCAGTGCGTCCCGGATCTCTCAAACCTGACTAAATTGTCGGATTTGACCTATCGCGGTCATGATGAGAACTATTGTCCTCTTTTCATCCAAGATGGTCCATGCCGATCCCTCGGGCTCCTTCCACCGTCTTTGTCAACGTTGTCACTTGATTATCATGAATCCAAAACCAGTTTGTCATTCCACAGGGACTTCGACTTCAGAAAATTGACGTGTTTGCACATTCGTCACAGCCTTTGGAAGGAAGTTCAACTCAATGGGCTTGAGCAGTTGGTTGAATTTAAAGTGGAAGAGGCAGAACTCCTGGAGGGATTTGCCGGTCTTTCGAGTCTGAAGAGGTTGAAGCTGTTGAGCCTAATTAATTGCCCAAATCTGACTGCGATCCAAGGGCTTTGTTCGCTGGAGTCGTTGGAGCAACTGGATATATACGGTTGTCCAAAGTTTGGAAGTCTGGACGACCTATCATATTTGAAAAAACTGGAGGAGTTGTCGATTTACGAATGCGAAGAGCTCGTGACAGTTAAGGGCCTGGATGAAGTAGAAACTCTCGAAAGATTGACCTTTGCCGATTGCAGTTCATTGAGAAGTTTCCTTAACGTATTCAATTCGAAAGTACCAGGCGAGTGCTTTCTAACTGTTCTGGATTGTCCAAATTTGGAAGAAAATTCGTTTCGAGGCAGTGTGGGCGAGTACAAGGAATGGAAAGTCCAGGAAAGAAGGAAGAAAGAGGAAGAGGGGAGTGCGTTGTGACACCAGCGATCATTCCTCGCCATTGAATGTGCAGCTTCCCCAAAATTATTCTCGTCTGCCTCGAGCGATGGAACGAGTTGTCCGAAGATCGCTCAGGACAAGTGCCCGCACAGATGGAGATCGGTTCGGAGCTGAATGCTCTTTCTTATCAGTGACACCCCGAGAATCGAATAGAGTAGCTGATTGAGTTGTAAAAGCCCCAGAGAAAAAGATAGCTTCGAGCCACAAATTTGTATATCAAATCCTCCCTTGGGCATTCTGAATCCACCCGCATCTCATTGTCAATTATCATCAAATTAGAGTGGTTGGCTCCCTTAAAACGTACTTTGGGGCAATTCGTACTTCGTACCTGCAAAAATAGTTATGGAAAAGATTTATAGGCGGTGGTGGTGGGGAATGAGAGAATAGACGAATATTAACACCTCTCTTGCCATGGGAGAAAATTGTCCAAAAAGCAATGAATTTATTATACTTTTGCCAATTGAGTCTCGAACCTTTTTCACGTTTGGCCAATTGAGTTTCTTCGGTCAATTTTTGCCACGTTTGGCCAATTGAGTTTCTTCGGTCAATTTTTGCCGAAAATCATCGACGTTGACCACAACTGTCATTCAGGGCACGATCAACGTTAACTTGTATAATTTTTTTTTATTTCTTAAAATTTCATTGTTTTCTTTTTTACTATTTTGCCTTTTTTTTTTAATTTTCTTTTCTTATAACCATAGCTTGCGAGTTTGCCGACCAGCGAGATGAGGATGTCAACCCTTGCTGGGATTTGGGCGAAGGTGCAGAGGCCCTCCCCTCCCCAAGCAAAGGTCGACACCCTCACCTATTTGCCAGCGACGACCGCGACGCCATTGCCTACACCTTAGTCTAGGCGAGAGCCACAACTCCCTCATCAGCCACAGGTGAGGGCAGCCATCCCACCGAACGGGTGGTGATTAAAACCGGAGATTTCTTTTACTTCATCCCAAGCCTCTCTTCCGATAGCTAGCTAAACATCCATAGTTCTTTTGCTTGAAGTAGCGTGAGCCTATTTTCAAGCACAGCATGCTTGGTTGTTCTCGAGCACTTCCACAAATTGAAAACAATCAACATGCTATCATTAATTAATGTTAGTCGACAACATTGGAAGCAAGTTATTCTTCTGACTTTGAATACGAGGATTCGGACCAAAAGTAGAGGGACGTTTTGGCAATATTTCATCAAGCGAAAAATCAATTGCATGCTATAATATCAAATTAATACAATAAAGACTAGTATAATTCAATCAGTAAATTTATATTATTGAAGTTATCCCACATCGATTGTGGAATGACAATTTAGTTACCAACATAAGTCTTTTCGGAGGCTCCGCAATCATTTAAGGTCCAAGCCGATTTTTAGTATCAATACCAAGAATCGGACTGGCGTCCCTGAAAATCAGATCAAATTGGCCGATCCACCGCGATCTGGATGGATGGTTCCCGATCCGATCCCCACCTCAGACCTCCGTTCCCAGAACTTTCCCTGGTTGAATGGTCTTCAACTTGCTCCCGGTGGGCCCCGCTTCTGGTGGGACTTGACCAACTCTAATTAATTTATAGGAAATTACACCATTAGTCCTTGGTTGGTTTTCCCAAGATTTCATTTTCAATCCCCAGCTGGCAGCTACGTTTTCTTTGTAGGGTTAATACCACCAAAAATCACAAATTAATATACATATGACAATTTTACTTTAAATTATTTTTTTGACCATGAAAAATCCCAAATTAATACATCTGTGATAAATTTACCCCAAACTGGTACAGCTGCGACAAATTTACCCTCTATTAGTTTTCGTTAAATTTTATAGTCAAATTGTAAAATTGGATGACACGTGGCTATTGTCGGGTATACACGTTACCCTATGTTTTCTATATGTGTATCATTTTGAAATTTTTCGAGGTATTAATCCAATTTAACGAAAATTAACAAAGGATAAATTTGTCATATGTGTACTGATTTGAGATTTTTTATGGTAAAAAAAAGTAGTTTGGGGTAAATTTATCACAGTTATACCAGTTTAGAGTTTTTGGTGGTTAAAAAAATAATTTGGGGTATATTTGTCATAAGTGTACCAGTTTGAGATTTTTTATGATCAAAAAAATAGTTTTTGGTAAATTTGTCACATGTGTACCAGTTTGGGATTTTTTGCGGTACTAACCCTTGTTTTTTTATAGGCACTGCACAAATCGAGATTACATTTTTATTTTTACTTCCTTAACTCTTTTCGGTGATATTTTTCAAATGGATTTAGATTTCTTTTACATCTAGTTTTATTAGCTAATTTATTTTCTAGATCTATCTGTACTGACTTTATCTTTTATATTTTTGTTTTTTCATTTTTTTAAATACTGCGGCACTCGCACTTTGATTTTTGTTTTTAAAATTTTAAGCAATCAAAACTCTCATATAAAAGTATTAACCTGTATATTGACTTTCTAAAATGTGGATATGATGCATATGAGGACTTGAATTGAATAATATGGAGAAAATCCGCTAGCACAAGCTCATTCTTCAATACATCTAATGAAGTCCGTTTAGGTGGGTGTCCTAAACTGCTCCAAACCTATGTTTTGGTCTTTCATTATGTACGGAAACTTAAATAAGATCTCGTTTAGGTAGTTTGAAATTGAATGAATATCATCTGTGATTTGGAAACTATTTTTGGTCACAGAATCAATCTAAATTTGTGTGCTTGGGAGTCCCTGATGACTAAATAAACCATTCACTCGCTGAGTTGATTGCAACCACTTGCTGAGCCTCCTGAGGTTATCTTTTACAATTTCGAGTTGGACGATTTGCTAATGTGGCAGGCACTGGAATTTCATTAAAAGGGTGGTACGGGAGATTGTGATGAAGCCAAAGACAAAAGACAAATATGTCGTGGAGCATTTAGTTGGAATGGATGATCAAGTGGAAGCCGTTCAGCAGTTGTTGGACGTGGACTCCGGGGACGTGCGCTTTGTGCTAATCCATGGAATGGGTGGAATCGGCAAAACGGCTCTTGCCAAGAATGTGTTCAACAAACTAAATTCCCTCTTCAGTCATAGCTGCTTCTTGGGAAATGTCCAAGAATCCTCAGTTAACTTGGGCCACGTGACTTTACAGAAACAACTGTTGTCTAACATGTTAGGTTCGGATTTTTGAGACGAAATAAACGATGTCGACGATGGGGTTAGGGTGGTTGTGCAGCGATTGTCTAACAGGAAAGTCTTCATCGTTCTTGACGACGTTGATGATGAGGAATAACTAGAGAAACTAGCCATCAAGCGGGTTCCATTTGGCTCTGGAAGCAGAATTATAACTACATATAGGGACAGAAGAGTCGTTGAAGCCAACCGAACTTGGCAGTACGAAGTGAAGCCATTGGATCTTGTTCAATCGCTTGAGCTTTTCACTAGACATGCTTTTGAAGGTGATCCTCCTCCAAATGATTATGGCAGGCTTTCGAAAAAAAGTGGTTTCTACAACCGGAGGACTTCCCTTGACTCTTGAAGTTGTAGGCTCATTACTTCGTCGCCAAAGCAAAGCCTCCTGGCTAGAAGTACCGGATAATCTGAGTGAAGTATCTTATGAAAAGGTCCACGACAAGCTGAATATCAGCTACAACGGGCTGAGTCCCGAGCAAAAACAGATCGTTCTCGACATCGCCTATCCCTTTGTGCACGAAGACAAGACAAATGCATTCTACATGTGGAAAGATTGTAGGTTTTCTCCGGTTAATTCGATTGAAGTCCTTGATAAAGATAACTGATGACAATAAATTCTGGATGCACGATCAATTGAGATATCTCGAGAGGAAAATTGTCAGCGGATTTGCGAGGCGGATCGATCCAAAAAAGCAAAGCAGATTGCGGGTTCTTGAAACAGCCAATGATATCATAGGAACAAAGGAGGTAAACGATACGTTTGGCCATCAAATTTTATACTTTTCTTAATATTTCAGTTATTAATTAGGAGCCCATTTTTAATCCCGAGAGACAATATTTGAAAGCACTTCTCATTGGTCTTATGCTACTTTACCATTGGATGGCTGAGAAAGGAGGCCATTGAAGCAATCTGCTTAAGAGGAGGAACCTATACAGGCAAAGAGTTTTCAAGGCTTCCAAACATAAGGTTCCTCAAATTATTTAGGGGACATTTAGATGGAGACTTTGAGAGTCAGCTTAAAAAGTTAAAATACATGTCCTGGAAGGGGTGTCCTTGAGAGCTCTCGGCCTTCAATATCCATCCAAGCAATCTTGTAGTTCTCAACATCTCTAATAGTCCCATCACAGAGGACTGGGTTGGATGGAGTCAAATCAAGGTACCATCAGTCGATATAATTGTTTTATCTCTATCTCCATTGAATCATCTCTCGTAGTTTAATCGTCTCTGATAATCTGTCATAAATAAAATGACGACTCAGATTAATTAGGGTCATTCCACAAGTTAAACTAAGCAGATTAAGCAGGTCTTGTAATCAACGCCATTCACAATTAGATTGTATTGAAATGATAATACATAGGTGGCTATATGTTGGACAGGTACTAGTATTAGATGAACGGATCTATGCAGGTTAAAGGAGGAAAATTAGTCAACCCAATTGCATCTAATTTCCAGCTATTGTAACAGATCGCCAAGAAGCTTGTCGCGACATATCTTTTCCCCTCCCGAAGGATCGTTTAGGTTTAGAGGTATTACCGATCGGTTTAGGCGCAGATCCTCCCTAATCTTACCTCGCGCGACGTTTTAACATTTTAGACCATTAAGAGTCGCCACTAACCTTTGGGGTCGGCTAGAAACCAATCGAGATACAGGAGTATTATCTCAATTTCTACGCAACCAGAGCATCCAAGTTCAGGGATTTATTTACGCTAATTATTTAACTAACGCCCTTTCAGTACATAACCAATTGATATTCCTAAACTGACCATGCATTTTACCCATTACATTGAAAGTCAAAGACATCTAACCAGGACTAGGTGACCAGGCATGATGTTTTTGTCATTTTCATGCATTCATTTATTCAACTTTTAGTTTAGCATTCAGAAGGGAAAAAAAAGAAAAAAGAAAAAGAAAAAATAAGCAATTTTAACGCAATACAAAATGACCACGAAACGAACGAATACTTGAAATGGCTATCTAGTAACGAAAAAATAAATACGCAGACTAATCTAAATGAAACGCAAATTCGAATGATCGGATGCGAGAGTGGTCGGATATATAATGGGATTAGGCCGGAATGGACAAAAGAAGGAAAAAAAAACTATTATTTACGAAAAAATAAATTTGCAGACCACATAAAACACATTACAAACCCGGCTAATTGAACATGAAACATGATAGATTACATGACGAAAAAGGACTGGAATGGACATCGGTTATCCTCCATTATAAAAGAAATGCAGAAATGCGAACGAAATGATTACGTGGTTTTTTCGATTTTTTTTGTTTTTCTTTTTATAAAAAAAAAAAAATGCATTCTTACTCCTATATTAGCTTTAGCAGAACATGAGCAAAAAAACGAAGGTTGGGCACGAATTGTAAAGCAACATTGGATCAACAACGCGGATTACCTCTTTTGCTTTTACTATTCATGTCCCTTCTCGTTTTTTTCATACGTACAAAAGAACACATACTTCTGATTCTAACAATTTTTTTCTAAAGAATTTGGGGATGCTCTCTAAAAAAAAAAAGAAAAAAAATGGTGAGGAAGCTGCTCCAGAGTTGCGGATTGCATACGTTCTGCGAAAACTGGGCTTTACCCCGAACAAGTATACGTGCCTCATCATTTAATTCCTAGCCCAAAATTTTCACGTATGCGTTTGGAAAGGGGAAGTGCTCAATCTAGGCAAAACTAAATTGCGATAGTCTCCAATGTCTCGATCGGTTCGGGAAACAATTAGACAGGCACGTAAAGCATCGCAAAGAAAAAAAAAAACCAGCAAACAACAAAACCATAAGTAAAAACGAAATCAGCCATAATCAAGAAAGAAAAAAAAAAGCACAATATTCTGTTCTGACATAGCATATTCTACACCACTTGAGCTACAATGTTAACTTAGCTTCGAATAAAAAAAAAATGCAGAACACAAAACAAGCAGCAACACACAAACAGAACAGCAAAACTATAAGTCAGACATGAACAATCTTTAAAAAACGTGGGTTATAAACAGAGGGGGTCCTTTTTTAGTCTTTCCTCAAACACTTCCATTCACAGAGAATCAATTAAAACCATCTCAAGGAGTGTTTTCATGACTGCACATCTCGAACCTCCAATATTGCAAGCAGCAAACTCAGACATAGATACTGACTACTATGCACTCGGAATGATCTGAAATAAGTAGCACGGGATAAATCAAACAAAACCCGAATGAAAGTTCGTCTCAATACGCAAGTTTGACATTCTTTGGAGAAAAGCTGGGTATAGAGCCAATCAAGTGAATAAGCGTCACAGGTCAGAAATCTTTCGTGTATTCACTAAAAGAAAAAAAAAGTGTTCGTCCCTACTGAAATTAGGTAACGTGTAATTTCCAGCGCATCGATCGGTTCTGGAAACGGTTTAGACACCCTCATTGGAAAGGCAACGTGAAGTAAGCGACATAAGAAACCCTTGTTCACTGGCCGCATGACTCATATCAACGATTTTTGCAGCAGCAAAACACAATCAGTCAAGACCGAACCAAGGGCAAGAGAAAAAAAAAACGAAAGCACAGTATACGGTATAACATGGCAATGAACAGATTCCCCTTTACTTGAAATACAATGTTAACTCAACTAGAGTTCGCCGGACCGAGGAAAACAAGGTCTCGGCCCTGCGAACCTGAGTAACTAGGAAGAAAAAGAAAAGAAAACAAGACTCAACAGCGAGTATACTACTTGTTGAAAGTTTGAACGCAGTGAACTCGATGCCAATAACTACTGGAGCCCTCCTTGCCCACTATTACATTCGGACCTCACTCACTCTCTTTTTTTTTTTTTTTAACTTTCCTCTCTGTTTTTTTATTTCTTCTGTTTTTTAGAAAGAGCGATGAGAGAATCTATGAAAGAGAGAGAGACCAGCCAACCCCCTCCTTACGTTCTGCTTCCTGCTTTGTTTTTATGTCCTCCTCTAGCTAACAGCTTTTTTGTTCTCATCCTTTAGGAAGCTTGCCTGAACCGTAAAGGCCAACTCCTTCCAAATCCCCTGCTACTATCCATCTCAGGAGTGATATTCTGCTGTTTTCTGCACAACGGATATATTCTCTATTGATTGCCTCTAAAAAGCCGCCCAAAACAGCCTCTAAGGATCGTCCACATCATCTCAAATTGCTACTTGCGTTGGATCATCATTCTCTTTTGCTGAATCTGTTTTGCATCAGGTCCTTTCAGCCGAAATCCTCTGCTATTTATCTTCTACAGATTCAATCTGAATAACCACCCCAAACTAAACCCCAAGAGTCGTCCACTTCAGCTAACGCCAGTTTCATATCAGTCCCAATTTGATTGCTGGTCTGAATTATCATTCCTCTGCTGTAGCCGAAATTCTCATGCTCCTAGTCCTTTCCACCTCTTTTGATAGCCAATCAGTTGGCTTACAACTCCTTGGGAACGAGCTGACTCCCTGCAAGTTGCCTTTGCAATTAATACATCATTCTTTAGTCATCATTTCCTTTTGTTTTCTTCCTCTAGCAAGCGGGAAGAGGGGAAGAAATAGCTGCAATTTGTTCATATCTTCTGCAGCAGATCTCATCCACCATTGGAACACACATTCTCTGTTGCAAATCCGATCCACCTCTCTCAATAGCCAATCTGATGGCTTGCGGCTCCTTGGGAACAAACTGAACCAATCTGCAACTTGTTGGGAGTTTTTGCAACTTGAAGGTCTCTGCATCTCGCTTTAGGATCTTCGGTCATCATTCTTTTTGTCTCAGATGCTCTGCTCCTATGTCCTTTCAGCCGAAATTTCCAAGTGCAGCGTATCAACGATAGATTGTTGGCTTCAGTTTCTCTTGTGCAACATATTTGTCAATTTCAATTCGCACTTGCAAATTCTGTCGCGAATATTGCCCTCTGCTGCGTATATTATCCTCAGCTGCGAATATTTTCTGCTACCGATCTTATCTTCGAGTGTAGATAATATTCTTTGCACGGATATGATCTTCTGCCTACCGTAGTCGATATTCTCAGATATCCTCCACTGTATATAGTCTCTATTTTCAATTTCTTGATGCAGGTGTTTTTTCTTTTTTTTTTTCTTTTTTAAGTGGCGACATCGTTTCTCTTCTTCTTCTTTTTTGTCATCTTTTCTTTTCTGCCTATGCCGTACTCAATAATTCGATCCTAAATCTTTTGTTTTGCTTTGTTTTCTTTTGTTTCTTTTTCACTTTTTTCTTTTTTTTTATTTTTTTATTTTTATTTTATTTTCTTCCCTCCTTTTTTTTTTTTTGAAAATGAGTGTATTTACATGAATCGATCTATTCTATTTTGCGAAGAAAAATAAAGTATAAGATTGACAAAATTAGGTGTCAACAAAGTTCTGGATCCCACATATTGCTACAACATGACCAGGACTCCAAACTTATCTGGTTATTTGAGTTTAGAGAGATTGATCCTTAAAGATTGCACAAGTCTGGTTGAAATTGATGGTTCCTTTGAAAAGCTTAAGTGCCTGATTTACTTCAATGTGAATGGGTGTACAAGTCTTAGGAAGGTGCTCGAAGGAATTGGAGAGTTGGAGAAACTTGAGTACTTGTATTTAGGCAACTGCAAAAAGTTGAGGGAGCTGTCTGAATCATTAGCGAGAGTGACATCACTGATAGAGTTGGATCTCTCGTATACGGCTATCACGAGATTATCCGACTCCATAGGTAGCCAAAAGCGGTTGTCAGTACCCACCCATGTGTAGCTCAGTTCGTTAGGGCGCCCTTGGGATTGTGTGGTTAGGCGCACTAGTTTCAAGTTCAATTTTCTAGCTGAGCACTTGTGATTTAAGGGGGGGGCATGGAGGTGGGTTGCTGTGCTAGTCTCCCCCGAGGAATAGTCGAGGTGCGCGCAAGCTGGCCCGGACATCTCAGTTACAAAAAAAAAAAAAACGGTTGTCAGTTCTTAAACTGCAAGGTACAAAAATCAATAGACTTTCCAGTTCTATTGTGAATCTACAAAAACTCAAGTCTTTCTTTCTATCACGAGCTTCCATAGAGAAACTTCCGGTCTCGATTGGGCGTTGGAATCGATGCTCGAGTTAGATGTCGCGGCAACAAAGTGTCTGCGGTTACCTGGATATATTGGAAACCTATGTAGATTAAAAGTCCTGAACCTTGCATCTTCTTTGATAAGGGAGCTACCGCCTAGCATTGTCGAGCTCAAAGAGTTGGAAGAGCTACATGCTGAGGATTGCCAGGATCTAGAGTGGGAAATCCCGAGGGCATTGGAAAATTATCGCTTTTGAAAGTTCTTAACTTGGAATCTGCCATTATTAGAAATGTTCAGGAGGCGATCCAACTTCTTCCTCGCCTAGAGAAATTGGGACTATGTGGTTGTAGCAAACTCGAAGTATTGCCTAAGCTTCCCACGAGTTTGATAAGCCTAAACTTTGGATCAAGTTTGCTACAGCAGGTCAAGGATCTCTCAAACCTAACTAAATTGGCAGACTTGAAGTATGGTGGTCATGATGAGAATTTTCATCCCTTGTTCTCCAAAGATGGTCCATGCCGACAATCCCTTGGGGTCTTTCCACCGTCTGTGTCAACATTGTTATTGAAATATCATGAATCCATAACCAGTGTGTCATTTCATTGCAACCTGAGAAATTTGACACATCTGATCATTTATCAGTGTTGTTGGATGGAAGTTCAACTCGATGGGCTTGATCAGATGACTAAAATCAAAGTGGAGGACTTAGATCACCTCGAGGCAATTGGTCTTTCGAGTTTGAAGAGGTTGAAGCTGTTGATGCTGATCGATTGCCCCCGTCTAACTACGATCCAAGGTCTTGATTCGCTGGAGTCATTGGAGCAATTGGAAATAAGCAACTGTCCTGAGATTGAAAGTCTGGACCTATCGGATCTGAAAAAGCTGAAGTCCTTGAAAATTCAAGAATGCAAGGAGCTTCGGGAAATTAAGGGCCTGGGTGAACCAGAGATGCTCACAAAGTTGGAATTGACCGGTTGCATATCATTGAGTAACGTATACAATTCCAAACTACCAGGTGAGTGCTCCCTGAGAATTCTCGACTGCCCATATTTCAGTCCCGATGTGATTCAAAGCAGAGTCGGCATGAATAAGCAACAGATATTCTGGGAACAAAGAAAGGAAAGAGAACTGGGAATGTAAGATGCGGCGGCCATTCAGTCGGGCTCGCGTGTTACTGATAAGTAAACACCATTCTTGTGTGTTCAAGTGAAGATACGATCAACTCGAAGACTGGTCATACTCGGATGATTTTCGAATTAGGCGCCATTATTTGTGAATGCTATATTCAACAAGTTTTTCATGTTGAATTTATGCGATAAACGCAAAGTGTAGGAGTTGATTCCTATTGAGAAGCAATTTGACTTTTTATTTAGATCTTCACGTCTTCTTTTTCCAAGAAGTACCTCAACTTGCGGTATGTCGGCAAACAAACAGGTCAATATCACTTCTGTTAGCCCCTATCGTATTCGCAATTTCTTCAGTTGCAACACATTTTTGCCGCAAGATGGTAAAGACGTACCTCGGAATTATTGCTCGTTTTCCTCGTACTGTTATTTTGCATGCTGACCATTCACTAAAACTTAGGGACTTTAAACGTATGGTGTTTGTTCGTGACGAGAAGTGCTAGGGAAAGAGAACGTCATGATCAATCGTTTGGAAGAACCTGTGCTGCAAACCCACTACAGGTACGTGCTCTGGCCAAGACTAAGAGGGCTTTCTTTTATGCTGTTTGCCATCGGAAACCATTATACTCCTTGGCCGGATTTGTCTTACCCAATAGCTATCTCCACTCTGTGCATGACGTTAATCAAGAGAACCAAACTGGGCAGATTTGGTATTAAAAGGGCTCTGAATGAATCTACTACTAATGCTAAATTCAAGCTTCAGAAAGATCTGTGCACAATTTAACACATTTTCCCCATTATCCATTGGACAATCCATATTTATTCAGGAATGAGTCTTCAAATTTCGAATCAGCATCTGAAATCGTAATCGATTACAAGATGAATCCAGAGCATTGGAAACGCAAAGGCCATCAACAACTCCACATGACAGATAGATGATATTATACGGTTAATGTGCCTCCCAGACCCTGCCAAGTTAGAGAAAACAATGGTCCAGGAACAAAGGATGTCATCATTTCCACTTGAACAATCACTTGAATTAATTACTCTTCACGTTTCTTTAGGAGATTCGGCTACTAATGAAACAAACCATATGAAACTGTGAAAGTTATACATCTCGTGCGGCAGAAGTCACTTAACCTTTGTATCGATGCGAGCATCATTAAAATTCACGTAAGCCCTCCACTTTGATGCAATTTGTTTTACCAAACTATCGGTATCAATTCACGGGATTTACACACGAAGGCGAGCAAAATCTGCCCCACCTCCATTGTCAATTATCATCAATCAAATTGGTTGGCTCGCTCAAAACGTACTTGGGCAATTCGTACTTTGCGCCTGCAACAATAAGCATTGCACGGATTAGATGCTGGACAGGACAACAGAAATGGAAAAGATTCATAGGCTGTGGTGGGCGAGAAACAGGTGGGGGGACTGGGAGAATAGATGGATAGAGCACCTCTTTCATCGTAGCATATTGTCAAGTCAACTCTCTGAACAATCACGCCAGTTGGCAAGTGTTAGATCTGCTTCTGCTGCAGCATGTAGAGCATCCCATATCTCTGAAAGCAGGATGAAATTGCTTAACAAGTCTACAACAGTGATATCAAATGAGAGAGAGAGAGATAATTACTGCAGAGATTGAAAGGAAGGTAAGTACTATACAACAGAAGACATAACTAAGTCATCAAGATATTGACATGCCAATTCAAGTCAGTTCCTTCACCATCTTCAGTCTCTCTAAAAGTTTCATCACTAAAAATGCACAGAACATGCGGCTTGAACTTGTGCTCTCCAGCTAAACAGTCTCTCTCAGACACACACACACACACACACACACATTGTCGTACTTCATGGTGGCATGAAGTAGCAGGTTGCTATGAAGGTTCTTAACTGTAGACAAGGAAGATGGATGAGCATTGCTTCCAAAATCCCACAAGCCTTTGGGGACATCCATTTCTCATCACATTATTGAAATGGCACAAAATTATGTCGGAACACATGTGGTCAGTTGATAACAAAGCAATTACTGCCTTGTCAAAAGTGCAAAGAATTGCAACTCAAAGCAAATTAGAGTAGGCCAAAGCAAGAGTTGCAGTAGCCTCAGCTTATTTTCAAGTATAACATGCATGGTTTTTCAAGAGCAAATCCCTTCCTGTGTTTTTAACATTTGAAAATAGCTCTAGTCGCAGGAAGACCAACGCCACAATTAATAGGAAATTGCTCAAACATGGTCAAACGAAAACAGCACTTACGACTCACATAGTTATGATCTACCCAATTTGCAAAGCATAGTTTTCCCCTCTCCCGCGCAGCACTTGGTGGGCGGGTGAAGGTGAAGGGTGGTTACCGTGCATTACATATTAACACCATCCTATCCTAACAATGTAAGAATACCTGGTCTCCCACCATAATGAGGTGCCGTGTCCCAAAACTCCTCACGCATCTTCATCAGTTGTGTCCTTGTAATTGGTTCAGGATGCTTCCAAGGTCTTGGCTTCCTAATTTCCTTAGAAGCGTCTGTCAGCAACATTACAAACAATCAGATATTAAGGAATCAAATTGTTTAGCTTCCAGTTGAAATGGCGTGACGACTGCACTGAATGTTCTAGCAGTAGGCAGAGCAATATGTAGAAGTGCAATGATAAACAGTGTTTCTGATGCCAAAAATTGCACATGTCAACTTGAAGTAACCCGTATACTCTAATTAAATCCAGTAAAACATGGAAAGAAGTACACAGATGTTTATGCACATCTCCGCATAAACATTGATGTATGTAGCAAAGAGGGGTATCTCATCCGATCCAACGTCATATGAGCTCAAATCAAAGTACTCTCTTATGTTACAAAATCTGGTTATTAACGAGGGAGAGTTGAAGCAGCTTGCTAGTTTTGATTTTTGAGGCACTTTCCCAAGTTGACGAGGATCTCAATCTAATCATATCATATCAACAGGATGTCGTCATTGATTAATGTTAGTCCACCATATCGGGTGCAAGTAAGAGATAAAAGTCCCTCCGAACGGATCTAGGACACGAATTAGCTAATAGAGTAGGAAAAATTACTGCTCAAGTAAAAGAAATCTTATCAAAAATCCATTTAAAAAAGAAATATCTCTTCTGATGAACAGGTCAACGGGCCGGTTCCGATTGGTCAATGGGCCGGTTCCGGGCCCAAACCGGCCCGTGGCCACCCCTAGGTTACGCCATTTAATAGTTGATTGGGTGCTCTGCCTCTGAGAGAGGAAACCCTCGGAAGAAAAATTACTTTGTGAGAATGGCGATGGGAAAGAACTGGGAGGCCGGAAGGAGCGGCGCTGCGACGTCGGCCGCCGACTACGATGTCTTCTTGAGTTTCAGAGGGCGGGACACTCGCCAAGGCTTCACGGATTGCCTTTACCACGCTATGCTGGGCGCGGGCATCTGTGTTTTCTTGCACGAGGAAGAGCTCCACGTCGGTAAAGAAATAGGCGATGAGCTGCTGACGGCCATCGAGAAGTCGAAGATCTACATACCCATCTTCTCTAAAGGTTATGCTTCGAGCGCGGGGTGCCTTCGCGAGCTGGCGCACATGGTGAGGTGCTGGAAATCCAAACCATCTGAGAAGGAGATTGTGCCAATTTTTTACAACGCAAAGCCTGGCGATGTCAAGCTCAAGTCTCGACTTTACGTCAGGGCTTTGGATAAGCACGAGAAGAAATATGGCCGCCAGACGAGGGCAGAGTGGGAGGATGCCCTCAGAAGCGTTTCCAAAATCAAAGGATGGGAGCTGAAAAATCAAGGGTACGTATGTGTCCATTGGCCTCTCTGTTTTGGGACTTTCACTATATACCCAAGCTTGGATAAGATCTCGTTTCGGCGGTTTGAAATTCTCTCTCTCTCTCTGGTAAGTTGAGACAGGGTGTGAGGGGATTGGGTTAATAAATACAAGGAGTATCTCTTTTATGATTTCTGTGTTTTTCCTCTATTTCTTTCATTCGTAGATCTAATTTTATCCATCTTTGTGTTTATCACCCATCGTAAGTGTTAGTATTTTGATTGCAAATCTCTTCCTCAATGTCTTGAGATTATCCTTCACAAATTTCGACTTAGATGATTCACTAATGTGGCAGGCACTGGGGATTCATTCAATCGGTGATACAAGAGACTGTGATGAAGCTAAAGACAAAAGACAAATACGTCGTCAAGCCTTTAGTTGGAATGGATGATCAAGTGGAGGCCGTTCTGAAATTGTTGGACGTGGACTCTGGGGGCAGGCGCTTTGTGCTAATCCATGGAATGGGCGGGATCGGCAAAACGACTCTCGCTAAGGTTGTGTTCAACAAACTGAATTCCCTCTTCGATCATAGCTGCTTCCTGGGAAATGTCCGGGAATACTCGTCGCACGGCTCCGGACTCGTGACTTTACAGAAACAATTATTATCTGACATGCTTGGTTCAGGCCTTCACGACAGAATTAACAATGTCGAGGATGGCATTAACATGATTGAATGGAACCTTTCTAACAGAAAAGTCTTCATCGTGCTCGACGATGTGGATGATGAAAAGAAGCTTGAGAAACTAGCCATCAAGCGTGTTTCGTTTGGCTCTGGAAGCAGAGTCATTGTGACAGCTAGGGACAGAATCATCATAAAAGCCGACCAAACTTTGGAGTACGAAGTGAAGCAGTTGGATTCCATTCAATCGCTTGAGCTTTTCAGTAGACATGCTTTTGGAAGGGATTCTCCTCCAGTTGATTACATTGGTCTTTCAAGACAAGTAGTTTCCAAGACTGGAGGACTTCCCTTGGCTCTCGAAGTCATGGGCTCATTTCTTCATGGAAAATGCAAAGCCTCCTGGATAGATGTATTGGAATCTGCGAGGGAAATACCTCATGAAAAGGTCCAAGACAAGCTGAAGATCAGCTACAATGCCCTGAGTGACGAGCAAAAACAGATCTTTCTCGATATCGCCTGTTTTTTTGTAGGCCAAGATAAGACGAATGCATTTTACATGTGGGAAGATTGTGGGTTCTTCCCGGACTATTCGATTTCAGTACTTGTCTACATGTCCTTGATAAAGATAACCAATGACAACAAATTCTGGATGCACGACCAACTAAGAGATCTCGGTAGGCAAATCGTATGTGAAGACAAGGGGCTGGTGGATCCAAGCAAGCAGAGCAGGTTGTGGGTTCCTAAGACGGCCGATAAGATCATAAGAACAAAAGGGGTAAACGATACGTTTGACCATCAAATTTTAGACTTTCCTCAGTATTTCAGTTATTAATTAGGAGCCCATTTTTAGTCGGGAGAGAGAGAGAGAAATCAAAAACACTTTTCATTTGCTCTTATGCTACTTTAACATTGAATGGCAGAGAAAGGAGGCCATTGAAGCAGTCTGCTTAGATGGAGGAACCTATACGGGCAAAGAGTTTTCAAAGCTTCCAAACATAAGGTTCCTCAAATTAAATCGGGGAGAATTAGATGGAGATTTTGAGAATCAACTTTCAGAGTTAAGATACATGTCCTGGCATTGGTGTCCTCGAGAGCTCTCAGCCATCAATTTCCACCCAAGCAATCTTGTAGTTCTCGACCTGTCTTATAACTCCATCGTCACAGACGGCTGGGCTGGATGGAGTCAAATCAAGGTACCACGCATCTATATATGTTTATCGTTGTCTCTATCGAATTGTCTCACTTAATTTTTATGTTCTTAGTTAAAAAGGACTATACCATAACTATATAGGCAATAACCTATTGTACATAAAGTGGCTCGTAAAGGGGTTAATCAAGGCCATTCCACAAGTAAAATTTAGCTGACTAAGCTGGTCTCGTAATCAAGGTCACTAAATTAGATTGTGTGGAATTGATATATAGGTGGATATATGTGGATCAGGTCGGACAGGTATTAGTACTAGATGAAGGGATCTACGTGGGTTAAATGAGGAAAATGAGTCAAAATAGTTCCAGCGCACAATCATATATTGCCTCTAAATTGGCAAGCTATTGTAACAGGTTGCCAAGAAGCTCAAAGTTCTGGATCTCTCACATTGCCACAACATGATCAGGACTCCAGACTTCTCTCATTGGTTGAGTTTAGAGAGATTGATCCTTGAAGATTGCATAAGTCTGATTGAAATCGATGATTCCCTCGAAAAGCTTAAGTGCCTAATTTACTTCAATGCGCATGGGTGTCAACATCTTGGGAAGTTGCCAGAAGGAATCGGAGGGTTAGAGAAGCTTGAGTACTTGGATTTAGGCAATTGCAACGAGTTGAGTAAGCTGCCTGAATCATTTGCGAGACTGGCATCACTGGTAGAGTTGGATCTCTCATATACGGCTATCACAAGGTTACCCGACTCCATTGGTAACCAAAAGCGCTTGTCAGTACTTAAACTGGAAGGTGCAGAAATTGATGAACTTCCCGATTCTATTGGGAATCTACGGGAACTTAAGTTTCTCTTTCTATCAAGAACTGCAATAAAGAAACTTCCTGTCTCGATTGGGAACTTGGAATCGCTACTCGAATTGGATGTCTCGATGACAAGTTGTGAGCTGTTACCAGAATCTATTGGAGAGCTGAGTAGATTAAAAGTCATCAAAATTTCATCATGTTCTTCTATGAGGGAGCTACCTCAGAGCATTGTTGCGCTTAAAGAGTTAGAAGAGCTACATGCCGAGGATTGCGTGCATTTGGAGTGGGAAATTCCTGAGGGCATTTGGAAATTATCGCTTTTGAGAGTTCTTCGCTTGGAATCTACCCGTATTAGAAATGTTCCTGTGACGGTCAAACTACTTTCTCGCCTCGAGAAATTGGGGTTAAATGGTTGCGACGAACTCGAACTATTGCCCGAGCTTCCCACAAGTTTGACAAGCCTAAGCTTTGGATCAAGTTCGCTGCGGCGGGTCCCGGATCTGTCAAGCCTGACTAAATTGTCCTATTTGACCTATAGCGGTCATGATGAGAACTATTGTCCTTTGTTCATCCAAGATGGTCCATGCCAACAATCTCTCACGTTCCTTCCACCGTCTCTGTCAACGTTGTCACTTGAAAATCATAAATCCAAAACCAGTTTGTCATTCCGTGGCGACTTCAGAAAATTGACGCGTTTGCACATTCGTCACTGCCTTTGGAAGGAAGTTCAACTCGATGGGCTTGAGCAGTTGATTGAATTCGAAGTGCGAAGGGCAGAACTCCTCGAGGGATTTGCCGGTCTTTCGAGTCTGAAGAGGTTGAAGCTGTTGAGGCTGATTGATTGCCCAAATCTGACTGCGATCCAAGAGCTTGGTCCGGTGGAGTCGTTGGAGCGACTGGATATAGAGAGTTGTCCAAAGATTGGAAGTCTAGACGATCTATCGGCTTTGGAAAAACTTAAGGGGTTGTGGATTGGCGGATGAGATGAGCTCGTGGCTGTTAAGGGCCTGGATGAACTGGAGACTCTCGGAAATTTGGGCTTTCACAATTGCAGATCATTGAGAAGTTTCCCTAAAGTATTCAATTCGAAAGTACCAGGCGAGTGCATTCTATATGTTAAGTCGTGCCCAAATTTGGAAGAGAATTCGTTTCAAGTCTGTGTCGGCGAGTACGGGAAAAGAAAGTCCAGGGAAGGAGGAGGAAAGAGGAAGAGGAGTGTGTTTGACTTGGTTTTTTAGTGCCACCAGCGATCATTCCTCACCATTGACTGGCAACGATTCCAAGAATGTGCAGCTTCCCCCAAAGAATTGTCCGAAGATGGATCAGGAGAAGTGCCCGCACGGATCGGTTCGGGAGCTGAATGCTCTTTATCAGTGACGCTCCGAGAATCGAATTAGAGTAGCTGATTGGGTTGTAGAAGCCCCCAGAGAAAAATATTGCTTCGCCTCGAATTTGTATATCGAATCCACCCCCTTGGGCACTTTGGGAGCAAGCTCTATGAAACTGTTGGAAGTTATATATCTCGTGAAAATACCAGAATGCGCTCCACATTTATGTAACTTGTATTCTTATCGAGTTATTAGTAAACAATACGCAGGATTTACACATTGGATTTGAAAAACTATTTCCTAAGATTGACCTTTACCGATTGCAGTTCATTGAGAAGTTTCCTTAACGTATTCAATTCGAAAGTACCAGGCAAGTGCTTTCTAACTGTTCTGGATTGTCCAAATTTGGAAGAAAATTCGTTTCGAGGCAGTGTGGGCGAGTACAAGGAATGGAAAGTCCAGGAAAGAAGGAAGAAAGAGGAAGAGGGGAGTGCGTTGTGACACCAGCGATCATTCCTCGCCATTGAATGTGCAGCTTCCCCAAAATTATTCTCGTCTGCCTCGAGCGATGGAACGAGTTGTCCGAAGATCGCTCAGGACAAGTGCCCGCACAGATGGAGATCGGTTCGGAGCTGAATGCTCTTTCTTATCAGTGACACCCCGAGAATCGAATAGAGTAGCTGATTGAGTTGTAAAAGCCCCAGAGAAAAAGATAGCTTCGAGCCACAAATTTGTATATCAAATCCTCCCTTGGGCATTCTGAATCCACCCGCATCTCATTGTCAATTATCATCAAATTAGAGTGGTTGGCTCCCTTAAAACGTACTTTGGGGCAATTCGTACTTCGCACCTGCAAAAATAGTTATGGAAAAGATTTATAGGCGGTGGTGGTGGGGAATGAGAGAATAGACGAATATTAACACCTCTCTTGCCATGGGAGAAAATTGTCCAAAAAGCAGTGAATTTATTATACTTTTGTCAGTTGAGTCTCGAACCTTTTTCACGTTTGGCCAATTGAGTTTCTTCGGTCAATTTTTGCCGAAATCACCGACGTGGACCACAACTGTCATACATGGCACGATCAACGTTAACTTGTATAATTTTTTTTTTATTTCTTAAAATTTCATTGTTTTCTTTTTTACTATTTTGCCTTTTTTTTTTTAATTTTCTTTTCTTATAACCATAGCTTGCGAGTTTGCCGACCAGCGAGATGAGGATGTCAACCCTTGCTGGGATTTGGGCGAAGGTGCAGAGGCCCTCCCCTCCCCAAGCAAAGGTCGACACCCTCACCTATTTGCCAGCGACGACCGCGACGCCATTGCCTACACCTTAGTCTAGGCGAGAGCCACAACTCCCTCATCGGCCACAGGTGAGGGCAGCCATCCCACCGAACGGGTGGTGATTAAAACCGGAGATTTCTTTTACTTCATCCCAAACCTCTCTTCCGATAGCTAGCTAAACATCCATAGTTCTTTTGCTTGAAGTAGCGTGAGCCTATTTTCAAGCACAGCATGCTTGGTTGTTCTCGAGCACTTCCACAAATTGAAAACAATCAACATGCTATCATTAATTAATGTTAGTCGACAACATTGGAAGCAAGTTATTCTTCTGACTTTGAATACGAGGATTCGGACCAAAAGTAGAGGGACGTTTTGGCAATATTTCATCAGGCGAAAAATCAATTGCATGCTCTAATATCAAACTAATACAATAAAGACGAATATAATTCAATCACTAGATTTGAATGTGGAATGACAATTTGGTTACCAACACGAGTCTTTTCGTGGGCCTTGCGACATCCAATGGGCTCCGCAATCATTTAAGGCCCAAGCCGATTTTTAGTATCCCCGAAATCGGATCAAATTGGCCGATCCGCTGCGATCCGGACTTCAGATCTCTATCCCCAGAGCTTTCCCTGGTTGGGTTGAAATGGTCTTCAACTCGAGAAAATATTGGGTCCTCCGGAGGGAGGACCACGTTGCTGTGCTCCCCAACTAATCAAAAAGCAACATGTGGAGCCACGTGTTTCTCCACTACCAGCAGGCCTTTTTTATTTGAAAATTTGCATCAGTGTAGACATGCAGATTCTAAGGGTGCGTATGATAATGTTTCTTTTCTTGGGCACAATTTTTGAACATAAATATTTTTTTTTGTGTTTCTATTTTCGGCTACAATTTCTAAGAACAGAAATGCGTATGGTAAATAAAAAAAACATAATTTTTTTCGTCGTCAGCGACTCAGCGGTGGTCGACGACCAGCGGCAACGGTGGCCAACGGGTGGTAGCCGCGTCGGCGGCGATGAATGATGATTTCAAAAGTGTTCTAAAAAGTGTTCCAAAATTCAAAAGTAAATTTTTTTTTTGTTTCTTTAAAAGTGTTCGCCGGAATAAAAGTGTTCCCGAAATACTTTTGAAATATTTTTAAATCATACGCGTTTCTGTTTCAAAAGTGCTCTGGAACGCTTTCGGAATAGAAACATTTTCCATGAGCTTTTTCGGAGGCTCTCTCTCCCTCCTCTGCTCCATCACTGTTCATTCGCGTTGCTTTTCTGCACACATTAACGACGATTTCTCTCTCCTCTTCATGACACGCTGCCTCTTCCTCTTCAAAAAAACTGGATCTGCCTTTTTCTCTCCACCAACCTCTTCCCTCTTCAAAATTTTGGATTGATTTCTCTCTCCTCTACTCCGCCTTGCTTCTCTGGCCTGCTTCGGTGTTAGCATGGGGTTTCAAGAGAACTCTTTCTCTCACGTTCTGCGCTTGTCGCTGCTCCGGCTTTTGTCAAGCGACCTGTGTCTCGCCTTCGCCTACAAGGCAGAGGCCGAGGGAACGGTGAAGCTGAATGGGGCGACGAACCCAAAAGGGAGTGAGGTCGAGACTCCGGCTAACAAAGGTTCAGTTGTTGCAAAAGCTCCGGCTAACAAAGGTTGGCTCGCAATGAGTCAGTTAATTCGCACGTGTAAGATGATTATTCGATGAATTCCGGCGCGCTCGCTCTCTCCTCTGGTGCTCATGAAGCCCACTTTCTCTCCCAAGAGGCCCTCACCAGTTGCATCCCAAGTCCAGATCCGCCTCCTGTTGTAGCCTTCGGGGAGCAGCTTAGTCAAGACACCGGCGAGTCGCCGACTCTGACTGATTATTGCAATTGTAGTTCGCTAAAGAGAGAGATTGAAATTCCTTTGTCGATTTTACTTTTTCGCATTTGTTTCTTTGATCATGCCTAGTCTTTGGCATATTAGAGTACTTCGACTCTTCCCTGCAAAAATTATGGAGTTTTGAGATACTCTTGAAAGGGTTCCTTGACTAATGTTGAGATTGTTGATCAATTTGAGATATTTTCTGTTATATCTGGAAACTTAGGATGAATATAATGGTTTTGCCTGTTTCTTGTTTGCTCTTATCTTTAATGCTATTCATTTATGCAGATACAGCAAGAAGCATTGGATTGAGTCTCATAGAAGGATTTGGACGACAATCTAGGTAGAATCAGAGCGGCATCAATGTTTCATTTTCAAGATCCTGATGGTGTAAATATTCTTTGTACAAGCATCTTTGAATGGGAATGCACTATTGCTGGATTGAATGTGGTTAGCGCCGGTCCTAATCTAACCACACTTTTTGAAGGAACAATGGTTTTGGAGGGCTTTTGAAGAAACAGATGGTTTTGGACCTTCGTTGATCATGGGCACTGATGGTCGCACTGATGAATATACCTCGCACTCGCCAGACGGGACCATCACCCAATTATATGCTTCAAATGAGTTCTAAAAGCCTCTCTTCATTTAGAACTTGGCTGATCGCAGAAGGGAAAAAGAAAAACCGACTCGACAAGTTGGTATGTGATTCAGAAAATTGAAAAAACAGGAAATTACAACCAACTTTAACTTACATGATTACGACATTAAAAAACCAACTGGACATTAGCTCCCAAGTTGTTATATATTCTAAAAACCTCGCTTCATTTGGAACTTGTAGTAGCAAGTTGCGATGGACCGCCAAGCTGATCATCTCCAGTTCAGTCCGGAAGTGCGATTCTCCGGTTGTCCCAACTACATTTTTGAGACGTTTCACCGCGACCATAGTCCCATCCCCAAGCTTCCCCTTGTACCCATTTTTGAAACCTCCAGTGCCAAGTATGTTCTTGGAGCTTAAAATTGTCAGCCACCGATTGCAGATCTTTGAAAGTGAAGCTCTTGAGGTTTCCCAGGATGGACACGACATAAGACAACGAAAAAATTTCAAAACCACCACCAAAACCCTTTTCTTTTTCTTTTTTTTTTTGTAAGGTAAGTATGTATAGACTTTCCAAATTAATAGGTATAAAGGAGGAACCGGACACAAAAACCATGAACCAAAATTGACAACAACGCCAAAATGGGTTCAACGGTGACTGGTTGCAAGATACATCAGCTTGGCAAGCAAATTGATCCTAGAGGCCAAGACACGGCCAACACGTAGAAAAGAGAGAGCCATACGACAGCTATAGGGAGCCTAAAAGTAGTCCTAAGGAAGTAAATAGGGCATGATAAAGAAAAACATAAAAATACGGCCAAACAAGTAGCCTAAAGATTCGGAAGTAACAGATGAGCTATGCACCACAAAAAACAAACCACCGCCAAGTATAGGAATAGCTAAACAGTATGAGCAGCTGGGCAGTGGCTCGAAGGAGGTCGGCAAGTGTCCTAGCAACGAATCAGCAACAAACTCCAACCAGCAACAGTCGTTTCCTAAGTTCAACATCCAAAAGCAGCTTGGGAAAAAGGCCAGAGCAGTAGGGAAAGGGCTAAGACACGCCCAAAAAAAAGTACAAGAAGAGAAGCAGTACAGCCAAGTGGATGGCCAGAAAGGGAGCCACAAACATCGCCAAAGGCAGCAGCAGCTGATGATGGAGCAGGAGGATTGGAGTGTGGTGCAGCAATAGATCCAGCTCTCCGCAGCCATTAGTTGGTGAAAAACCTTGGTCTTGAAACAGCATAAAAGTGAGTGGACCTGTGAGCAGAAAAACAAGCCCGGAAGAACCTTGGGACAGCAGGTAGTGTAGCCTAAAGGTGGCCAACACCCTCCAACAACGGAACACAGCCAAGGGAGAGAAGTAACAGTGGCCAGACAGAATAAATGGCTAAAAGTCAGTCTCAGTAGAAGGGAAAATAGACAGAACTCACCCCCCAAAGAGGGAGGGGACTGAACATAGCAGCACCAGAATAAGAAATACAAAAAAAAAAAAACAGAGACAGAAAATAAAAATAAAAGAAAGCCTTCGGTTTGGCCAAAGATAGCACATCAATAGCAGCAAAAAGGCAAGCAAAAAAGTCCCCCAGGCATTCAAGAGCACCTAAGGAGCAAGGGCAATCAGCAGCAACTCAGCAACATCAGAGGCAGTAGCACCATTCCTCGATGACAGGGAATCAGCCGAGAATAATAAGGAGCAACAGCAACCAGAGAGCAGGAAGTGATCCATCCGGATAAAAAGAGAGTAAGAAAGAGGAAGATAGGTAACTGTAGGGTATTAGTGAGATCCTGCACCCCTGTGGTCTTCAAAAATAGAGCGTGAAAGCCCCCTATTCGTCTGAAGCCTCCTATTGCACGGTATATCCTGAACGTGACCAAAAGAAACTGCTTTGTCTTTGACTAATTTAGTGATATGCATGATGATAGCCAGCACAAAAAGAGTTTTTTCACAAAATAACACATTGTTTCTCTCGGTCCAAATGGTGTGACAAAAGGCACCAAGGGAGAACCTAGCAATCCGATGTGAAAAAGAAGAACCTCCAATATGTTGCTTGGCCCATCGGATGTGATCCTTCCAAGGACGGTTTGTCCAATTGAGGTCGCACCTAGACGCCCATGTAGAAGCAAGGTCCAAGGTCACAGAACATCCAAAAAATAAGTGGTCAACCGAGTCTAGAGCACACTGACAGAAGGCACACAAACCATCTTGTATTCTTCGATATTGGAGCAGCAATTCCTGGGTGGGCAGCTTATTAAGACAAGTCATTCAAAGGAGAAACGAGTACTGCGGAGCAAAAGCTTTATCCCAAACAAAGGAGTGCCAACTAACAGAGGGACTCTTAGGTCTAATATGTTCCCAAACTGCAGCAACTGTGAAGGAACCCGAAGGATGGCCTAACCATGAGAAAGAATCATCCATATCCTGAACAATGGAGGGCATATGATCCGGCCATGCCTGGATGGCATCCAGGGCAGTCGAAGAAGGCCATTCAAGAGTGAGAAATTGCCATACCGTGGCATCATGAGGGATTTTAGACCAGGCAATATCACGGGCCGAGAAGAGCAAGTGAAGAGGACCTCTAGCATGCCAATTATCATACCAAAAGGATGTGGCATGACCATTGCCGATACTCCATTTAAAAGAACTTCTAAATTCGTCACGGAGGCCAAGGACTTTCTTCCAAGTCCAAGAGCAGAAGGTAGGGACAGGCGCAATCCAGAACGTTCATTTGCCCTTCCACTGTTTTTTTTCCCACCTCTTTTCTTTCCTAAAGCGAGCAGAGGTTGAAACAGAAATTCAAAAAATTGCCTAACACAGCACATCCATCACAGACATAAAAAACCCAGATGGACATTAGCTCCCAAGTCGGTAAATGTTTCAGACAACATAAAAGCGAGAAAATTACATCGAACTCCAATGAGTACAGCACAACCATCAAAGACATGCATTGTTCCATTAGTCTTTGCAGTGGTTGCCATAGGGAAGAAAAGAAAAGAGTGAAACATCAGCATAATCCATCTTGTGAGTCTTGGACTCATCAGTAAGAGCATTAATCTTCTTAAAATGAAGACCAATCTTCTTAAAAAGAAAAGCCACCTAATGTCCAATAATACTTGGTCTCGATGAACTTCAAGAAGTCGAAGCTCGGCGACGGCGGTCACTTACCCCTCGGCCTCTGCCTCACTCCCTTTTGGGACCGCCGCCTCGTTCAGCTTCACCGTCCCCTCAGCCTCCGCTTCGTTGGCGACGGCGAGGCTACGGTCGCTTGACGAAAGCCAAAGCAGCAACAAGCGCGGAGCGTGAAAGAAAGACTTCTCTTGAAAGCCTCATCTTATGCGAAAAAAGAAAATCTTCTCATGAAACCCCAATCCAGTGCCGAAGCAGCCGGAGCAAGGAGAGAGAAATCAATCCAAAATTTTGAAGAAGGAAGAGCATTGTGGAGAGGAAAGATAGAACCAATTTTCTTTTAAGAGGCCCGGATCCTAATATTTTCTCGGATCCGGATCCCCTGCTTTATTTTTTTTAAGGCAAGGGATTTTGATCCGTCAGATCTTTCCCCCCTATATACCCCTTATATAGGGGGGAAAGATCTGACGATTGCGGATCCGTCAAGTGGAAAGTTCAAGACGAGTGCCTCCGCTTCTGGTAGACTTGATTTGACTAATAGAATGAGACTACTCTCTGATGTACTCAAGTGGAAAGTAGTTCAAGACGAGTGCCTCCTGACAATTGAGGAGTGCCCAAATTTAGAAGATGATTCATTTGCAGACACAGTCAGCATGTACAAGCAACGGAAAATCCGGGAAAAAAGAGGGACAAAAAGAAAGAGGAGTGCAAGACGAGGCGGCCCCGGCCCTTCTCTCAGGCTCGCGTGATTCCTGGATCTCCACGATTTCTCAGCTTGCCCAGAATTGTTCCTGTGCTGTAGTGCACTGACTTTGGTTTTATAGCTGTTTATACTCCTCGATTGGGATTTTGTTTGCCCATTTTCCCCAGTATGTTATTGACTCATGTTGATAATGAGGATATTGGCAATGTGGTAGAGGCTCAAGTTGATAAAGTCATTCGTTTAAGGACGGTGAAGTATATAACCAAACGCATAAATGCTTCTGATGATGCTCTCTCGTCGTTTATAAATAGACAAGAGAAGACACCATTTCGCGGACTGAAGGAAGAGAGAGACATGCTTAAAAACGACAAGGAATCACTCCAGTTGGAAATACAGATGCATGAAGAAGAGAGGAAGGGCTTTGAAAATGTCCTTACCATTGATGCTGGATTTTATATGATCAGCTGGAATCATCGCTCCACATTTGAGAAAACATTGCGAATGGTGTTTCTGAAAACTTCATTCAGTGCAACTCTACTCTTTCAGCTGTAGATTGCATTCTGCAGATCAGGTTCCTGTAGTTTCGTTGCTGCCTTTCTGCTATCATTAGTCCGATGGAAAGATCACCATATGGTCTTTGACTCAAATAAGATGAGACATATGCGGTAGTTTTGACAATTGCAGATTATTTTGGCATTGATGTGCTTTTTATGTTTGATGTCTTCGTCCTGTCGCTCCCATAGAGGCCAAACACAAATCCTGTTGCTTCTGGGAGAGATCTGCTTCTCCAACTTCTCACATTGTGATGAAGACAAGACTTGTATGAGCTTCCGGACGAGCGGGTCGCTTCAGGACCTAGCGGAGTGTGGCAGAGATATCCTGATCGTATTGTATCATCTTCAGCAATTGTAACTTTTAGATCTGGAGTTGATTATCTCCGGCTCTTGGTACATCGAGCCTTCCGAAAAGACTATGCTGCAGATCTGAACCGGAAACTCAGTAAGGTCGAGCGCGAGATTCGACTGCTGCAAGGATACTGCTCTATGAATGACACGATTTCTGGTTTGGCGGTCAGCATGGTTACTTCATATGTTCAAAACTCGTGGGATGATAATTTCTTCCTTAAAGTGTGTCATGACGGTAAAAGCTCAAATATCAATGTCGAAAAGCAAAATTGAAAATTGTATAACAAATTTATATAGTCAAAGATTTATACAAAAACTTTGTGCAAGAAATTAAATTAGCTTATCATTGAGATACAGAGAGTAACTTCCTCTAGATATATAGATAAATTGAGCTGAACGTGAAATTTTGCTTTGGTAACAAAAAGGGATCAACAAGCCCTCCAGGATTCAAAGTTAAGTTCTTCCACAAGGACAGTAGGAACGTGACGGATGGGTTTAAGTTCAAAGAAAACCAAAAAAAGAGATTATTTGAAGTTGTCCTCGCTGGACAATCTGTCATTTGTTTTTTTTAGTAAACCGGTCAAATTTATGAATCAGGTCGGATTTATGTTTGACTTTCGTACGACGCTCATTTGAATGCCATAACTATAGTTCCAATCACTTAAGTGCTATATAATTTTTCACTCGATCATTTGAGTGTCATGTTTGACGCTCACTTGAGCGCCATTGTCAATTATCATCGACCAAATTTGTTGGCTCGCTCAAAACGTACTTGGGCAATTCGTACTTCGTAGGTATCATTAATTAGTGTTAATCGACACCATCAGTAGCAAGTTATTGCTCTGACTGACTGAAAATCTTCTTATTTTTGGGGTGACCTTTTAATATACGATATGTGCCGCGTCTTCTAGCTTAATGCTAGGATCGCGCGTAAGGCGCTGGACATAGAGAAGCACGGGTCTGAACAACTTGAAGTAACCGAGACATTTTATCCTATTAATCTTCCTAAAAACATATTTTCTTTTCCATCCTTTTTGGGAATTGGGTTGTGCCAGGTAGGGGTGTGCAAAAAAATCGAAAACCACCCAGAGCCAGTGGTTCCTGAGGAAATTGGTCTAGTTCTTGGTTCTAAGTGTGGAACCACCTACATATCCATCCAGACCAGACCAGTAATATAACTAAT
The DNA here is from genome assembly GCA_021437785.1 of Rhodomyrtus psidioides. NCBI lineage: Eukaryota > Viridiplantae > Streptophyta > Magnoliopsida > Myrtales > Myrtaceae > Rhodomyrtus > Rhodomyrtus psidioides. The sequence continues at coordinate 2,778,821 of JAILYB010000062.1, read as the reverse complement.
ACATAATTCGTGATATTTTAAAAAAAATGAAAAATAAAAAATTCCTAATCTAAAACTCCCTCATCTGATCTCAAACTCTTACTCTCATTTCTACCTCCACTATCTCTCGTCTTTGACCTTTAGTATCTCACTCTCACATCGGTATCTTCGTCTCTCGACTCCCGACTCCCATCAACTCCCGGAGAGTTTCTTCTCCAAAAGCACCTGATCAATGAAAGGAACGTTCACTTTGTGTTTGCATTAAAGATGGCCGAGGAGTCGCCACCAACCTTCGTTTATACTTACTAGGATTGAGACCTCTTTCCCAGAACTTTCCCTGGTTGAGTAGTCTTCGATAATGCCAACCACTGTTTTTTTTTTCATAAAAAATAGATTGCGGAGTCACTACTGAGTTTCACTCAAATTACGCTTGAGGCCTCTTTCCTTTCGTAGAACTTTCTCGAGGAGGGTGTGGAGGGTAGCCGAGGATCTGGTTCCTTAGACGGATCACCTCTGTTTCATCGGAAAATAGTGGGGTTATTTGTTTTCTTTTTCTTTGTTGGTGCTGCTTTCGACAAGCTATGGACCTCTAAAAGAAGGAATAAAGCGGAGGGCGACGAGGTCAGACGCGGCATGTGGCCGTAGGTGCCCACAAGCTTTTCCTTGTTCTTGGAGAAGGATTTGCAGAGGAAAGAATCCGTTGAGCGGGTGAACATGGTGTTGGGGAAGCTTTGGAAGGTTTACAAAGGTGGGATTGAGAATTGGCTTATTGGGCTGCTTCAACCTGTCAATAATAACTTGAAGAAGTCTGATTATGTCGAGAAGGTTGAAATTAAGCAGTTCTCACTGGGGGATAAGCAATTGTCGATCAGAAATGTCGAACGTAGGACTTCACGTCGCGTTTTCCTTACCAAACGGCAGAAAATATTTTCAACTTGTTTTCAGATTTGAGCCAAACACTGGAAAATAAAACTATTTTCCTAGAAAATTAGTTCTTAGAAACCATTTTCCGCGAAACAAACGGACCCTTTAGTTAACTAATCAGAAAATAATGCCAAAATCAAATTTTCGAAAATATAGGCAAACTTATTGCCAATCAAACCGCAGGCAAGGACCGAAAATGCAATCTCGATTTGTGTTGTGCCCGTTAAAAAAAAACAAATAAACAAACAAACAAAGCGTAGGCAAGGACCGAAAATGCAATATTGGGAATGCCAAGGACTAATACTGCAATTTCCTCAACATTTGATATTTGATTGAGAAGGACTTCCTGCATATCGTGGGTTTGTCAAAAGTCAAGTCTCCCAGAAGCGGAGCGCACCGGGATTAAAAGCGACGCGGACTGGTTTCGCGGTTTTGGAGTTGACGTAGACTCGACTATTGGAAGACCACTCAACTAGGGAAATTTCTTTTCGTCCAAAAAAAAAACATTTAAGGGAAAGTTCTAGGAATGCAGATATGTAGCGTAATATAAACGAAATTCAGTAACGGCTGGTAAATTATAAAAAGGGTTAATACCATAAAAAAAAAATTAAATTGATACATTTATGAAAAATTTACCTCAACTTATTTTTTTGACCATGAAAAATCTCAAATTGGTACACATGTGATAAATTTACCCCAATTTTTTTTTTACCATAAAAAATCATAAATTGGTACTTTTGTGACAAATTTACCATAAACTAACTTTTTTTACTAAGAAAAATTACAAATTGGTACATCTATGACAAATTTATCCTCCATTAAATTTGATTAATATCATGAAAAATCCCAAATTGAGAAACATATGATAAATAAAGGGTAAAAATCTCAAACCAGAACACTCGTGAATTGGGACATGCCATCCAACTTAGCAATTTGACGATTAAAATTAGCGGAGGGTGAATTTGTCACAGGTCTACTAGCTTGGGTAAATTTATCACAAGTATACCAGTCTGAAATTTTTTGTGGTAAAAAATTTACCACAGTTGTACCAGTTTAGGGTTTTCCGTTATATTAACCCTTATAAAAATGATCTCTTAATTTCTATCTCAACATATAATGTGATCACCGAACTAATATGATCTCATGAACTTTAATTCATTGTGCAATGCAGCTCATAAGCTTCTAACCTTGAATTTTTTGTGCATATTCAGTTGAGTTCATGAACTGTATGGAAATGTCTAATGTAGCCTCTGAACTTGAATTAGTAGAAAGAAAATATTAAACATTTTTATACAGTCGATGAACTACATTAAATGTGTACCAAAAGTCCAGGGGTTACATTAAACAAATTTAAAGATGAGGCATCACGTTGCACTTTGGAGCAAAGTTCAGGAATAATTTTTATCATTGTGCTAATATAAATGATGCAAATTGTTCGTGAGGTCAAGGATGGATTTTCACTCGCAATAAGGTTAAAACAAATTAGTTAAAAGAAAATTGTTTGCACATTTGAAGAGCAAAAACATTTGAGTTGCACCTACATTGCATATTGTCTAGGGGTGTGCAACTGGATCGAGTTGACTCAGAACATGGATCGGCCCACCCCAAAAACAGGGTCGGGAATCGGTTCATGCTAAAATCGGTTCGGGTACCGGTTCCAATTTTTGGGAAAAGGTTGAAACCGATCCAGGTATCGGTTATAGGTGAAGACCCACCTGGACCGATTTTAGAACTAGTTTTTAGCTAAGTCTTTCTTGATTTTTAGATATGGATTATCTTATCGAAGACATTATTATTGGTAAATAGACTTAATTATGTGGAAACTACGATTTTGTGGTAATTAAATAGACTTCATCGATCGGCATTTTTGCATTTGTCTCTAGAGCATGGTTTCTTTTTTATTTTTTTTATGTATGAATTTCAGGTCTTTGTGAGAGATTTCGTACCAAGTAAATTGTCTCGTGATATTGCTCTTGGAGGAGGAGTTATGCTCAATGGACTCGTTCTCTATAGTGTTTGATTTTTTTTTTTTTGTGCTGGTTTGTGCGCGCTTAATGTGGTGTCTTCTAGCATGTTACTTAGATCCCACAATTTCAGTTCTTTTTTAATGGGTAGAACGAAAATTGAAATGTGATAGAAAGACTTGCACTTTATTAATTCCACGTTCTGGGGGATCGTTGTTGCTTTTGGTGGATTTAAAGTTTATTTTTCATATCAAGATTTGTTGCTTTTGGTGGATTATTTGTTGGATTGTAATTTTTATTACTCATTTCATCGATGCTCATATTATTTTGATGGAAAAAAGAAAAAGAAAAACAGGTTCTCGGGTAGACCTTGGAACATGACCGAAAAATAGGGTCAGTTCCAAAACAGGTTCCAAGACAAATAGAGTCGGTTATCGGTTCCAAAAATTAGAAACATGTTATAACATGGTCGGTTTCATGATTTAGGTCTGGACCCGACCCATGCTCATCCCTACCAACCTACACAAACTGTAATTTTTTTTTTCAAAAAGTATTTATCCAATTACAATGACATCAAAATCCAATGATTATGTATTTATTTTAGACAATCACTCCCATGTTTCGTTTTGCCACGTGGTCCCATTTTATTGAACCAATCAGTTTAGAAAGAAGTACGCTTAGGTGGGATTAAAAGTTGTTAGGGTAGCAATTGGACTATCACTAGGCGCGCTGGAGGTCGAGCATCTTGCCGCGCAACTCGTCTAGCTTGGCATCAACGAGGGAACCAATTAGTTACTAGAATAGGAAAAATTACTGCTCAAGTAAAAGAAATCTTATCAAACATCCATTTTAAAAAATTTGTCATCTGATGAAATTCTAAAGTGAAGGAAGTACAACAAAATTGTAAGATCACGATTTGTCGGTGCTCGTCATAGCCAGGGACTGAAAATGAAAACTTTGTAAAACCAAGGACTAATACTGTAGTTTCCTCAAATATTGGACATCCACCGACCGACAACGACTTGCATAGTGGGCTGTGAGTCGTCCAGAGTCATGTCTGTGTCTGCCAGAAGCGGAGCCCACCGGCCCACCGGGGGCAAAAGCTACGCGGGACTAGGGTTACGCCATTTGATAGTGTTGATCAGGTGCTCTGCCTCTCAGAGAGGAAACCCTCGGAAGAAAATTGCTTTGTGAGATTGGACACGAGGAATAGCTGGGAGGCCGGAAGGAGCGGCGGTGCGTCGTCGGCGGCGGCCGACTACGAGGTCTTCTTGAGTTTCAGAGGGCCGACTACGAGGTCTTCTGTGTTTTTCCTCTATCTCTTTCATTCGTAGATCTAATTTTATCCATCTTTGTGTTTATCTCCCATTGTAAGTGTTAGTATTTTAATTGCAAATCTCTTCCTCAATGTCATGAGATTATCCTTCACGGTTTCGACTTAGATGATTCACTAATGTGGCGGGCACTGGGGATTCATTCAATCGGTGACACAAGAGATTGTGATGAAGCTAAAGACAAAAGACAAATACGTCGCCGAGCATTTAGTTGGAATGGACGATCAAGTGGAAGCCGTTCTGAAGTTGTTGGACCTGGACTCTGGGGGCATGCGCTTTGTCCTAATCCATGGAATGGGGGGAATCGGCAAAACGGCTCTCGCAAAGGTTGTGTTCAACAAACTGAATTCCCTCTTCGATCATTGCTGCTTCCTGGGAAATGTCCGGGAATCCACGTCGCACAGCTTCGGACTCGTAACTTTACAGAAACAATTATTATCTGACATGCTTGGTTCAGGCCTTCACGAAGAATTTAACAATGTCGAGGATGGCATCAACATGATTGAATCGAACCTTTCTAACAGGAAAGTCTTCATCGTGCTCGACGATGTGGATGATGAAGAGCAGCTTGAGAAACTAGCAATCAAGCATGTTCCATTTGGCTTTGGAAGCAGAGTCATTGTGATAACTAGGAACAGAAACATCATAGAAGCCGACCAAACTTTGGAGTACGAAGTGAAGCTGTTGGATTCCATTCAATCGCTCGAGCTTTTTAGTAGACATGCTTTTGGAGGGGATTATCCTCCAGATGATTACATTGATCTTTCAAGACAAGTAGTTTCTACGACTGGAGGACTTCCCTTGGCTCTCGAAGTCATAGGCTCATTACTTCGTCGACAAAACAAAGCCTCGTGGATACATGTGTTGGAGTATCTGAGGCAAATTCCTCATTACATGGTCCAGGACAAGCTGAAGATCAGCTACGATGCCCTGAATCACGAGCAAAAACAGATCTTTCTCGATATCGCCTGTTTTTTTGTAGGCGAAGATAGGACGAATGCATTTTACATGTGGAAAGATTGTGGGTTCTTCCCGGACTATTCGATTTCAGTACTTGTCTGCATGTCCTTGATAAAGATAACTGATGACAGCAAATTCTGGATGCACGACCAGCTAAAAGATCTCGGCAGGCAAATCGTATGTGAAGACAAGATGCCGATGGATCCAAGCATGCAGAGCAGGTTGTGGGTTCCTGAGACGGCCGATAAGATCATAAGAACCGAAGAGGTGAAAAGATATGTTTTAGCATCGAGTTCTAAACTTTTATCAATATTCCATTTATTGTTGAGGAGCCCCTTTAATCGATCGAGAGAGAGAGAAATCAAAAAAACTTTTCATTTGCTCTTATGCTACTTTAACATTGAATGGCAGAGAAAGGAGGCCATTGAAGCAGTCTGCTTGGATGGAGGAACCTATACGGGCAAAGAGTTTTCAAAGCTTCCAAACATAAGGTTCCTCAAATTAAATCGGGGAGAATTAGATGGAGACTTTGAGAATCAACTTTCAAAGTTAAGATACATGTCCTGGCATTGGTGTCCTCGAGAGCTCTCGGCCATCAATTTCCACCCAAGCAATCTTGTAGTTCTCGACCTGTCTTATAACTCCATCGTTACAGACGGCTGGGCTGGATGGAGCCAAATCAAGGTACCGCCCATCCATTTATGCTTATCATTATCTCTATTGAATTGTCTCACTTAATTTTTATGTTCTTAGTTAAAACTGACTATACCATAACTATATAGGCAAGTAACCTATTGTACATAAAGTGGCTCGTAAAGGGGTTAATCAAGGCCATTCCACAAGTAAAATTTAGCTGACTGAGCTGGTCTCGTAATCAAGGCCACTAAATTAGATTGTGTGGCATTGATATATAGGTGGATATATGTGGATCAGGTCGGACAGGTATTAGTACTAGATGAAGGGATCTATGTGGGTTAAATGAGGAAAATGAGTCAAAATAGTTCCAGCGCGCAACCATTTATTGCCTCTAAATTGGCAAGCTATTGTAACAGGTTGCCAAGAAGCTCAAAGTTCTGGATCTCTCACATTGCCACAACATGACCAGGACTCCAGACTTCTCTCATTGTTTGAGTTTAGAGAGATTGATCCTTGAAGATTGCATAAGTCTGATTGAAATTGATGGTTCCCTCGAAAAGCTTAAGTGCCTGATTTACTTCAATGCGCACGGGTGTGAAGATCTTGAGGAGTTGCCAGAAGGAATCAGAGGGTTAGAGAAGCTCGAGTACTTGGATTTAGGCTCTTGCTACCGGTTAAGGACACTGCCCGAATCATTCGCGAGATTGGCATCACTAGTAGAGTTGGATCTCTCATATACGGCTATCACAAGTTTACCCAACTCCATTGGTAACCAAAAGCGCTTGTCAGTTCTTAAACTGCAAGGTACAAAAATCAATAGACTTCCTAGTTCTGTTGTGAATCTACAGGAACTCAAGTCTCTCTTTCTATCACACACTTCCATAGAGAAACTTCCGCCCTTGATTGGGAAGTTGGAATCGCTACTCGAGTTGGATGTCTCGGGAACAAATTGTCTGCAATTACCTGGATCTGTTGGAAAACTATGTAGATTAAAAGTCCTCAACCTTGCTTCTTCTTTGATAAAGGAGCTACCACCTAGCCTTGTCGAGCTAAAAGAGTTAGAAGAGCTACATGCCACGAATTGCCGGGTTCTCGAGTGGGAAATTCCCGAGGGCATTGGGGAATTAAAGCTTTTGAGAGTTCTTAACTTGGAATTCACCCTTATTAGAAATGTTCCGGAGGCGATCCAACTTCTTCCTAGCCTAGAGGAATTGCGACTACGTGGTTGTAGCAAACTCGAAGTATTGCCTAAGCTTCCCGCAAGTTTGATAAGCCTAAGCTTTGGATCAAGTTCGATGTCGTGGGTCCCGGATCTCTCAAGCCTGACTAAATTGTCGGATTTGACCTATCGCGGTCATGATGAGAACTGTTGTCCTCTGTTCATCCAAGATGATCCATGCCGACAATCCCTCGGGTTCCTTCCATCGTCTCTGTCCACGTTGTCACTTGATTATCATGAATCTAAAACCAGTTTGTCATTCCGCGGGGACTTCAGAAAATTGACGCGTTTGCACATTGGTCCCTGCCTTTGGAAGGAAGTTCAACTCAATGGGCTTGAGCAGTTGATTGAATTTAAAGTGGAAGGGGCAGAACTCCTGGAGGGATTTGCCGGTCTTTCGAGTCTGAAGAGGTTGAAGCTGTTGACCCTGATTCGTTGCGCGAATCTGACTGCGATCCAAGGGCTTCGTTCGCTGGAGTGGTTGGAGCAACTGGATATGCACCATTGTCCAAAGATTGGAAGTCTGGACGATCTATCGGATTTGAAAAAACTGGAGGAGTTGTGGATTTACGAATGCGATGAGCTCGTGGCAGTTAAGGGCCTGGATGAAGTAGAAACTCTCAAAAGATTGACCTTTATGGATTGCAGTTCATTGAGAAGTATCCCAGACGTATTCAATTCGAAAGTACCAGGCAAGTGCTTTCTAACTGTTCTGGATTGCCCAAATTTGGAAGAAAATTCGTTTCAAGGCAGTGTCGGGGAGTACAAGGAATGGAAAGTCCAGGAAAGAAGGAAGAAAGAGGAAGAGGGGAGTGCGTTGTGACACCAGCGATCATTCCTCGCCATTGAATGTGCAGCTTCCCCAAAAATTATTCTCATCTACCTCAAGCGATGGAATTAATTGTCCGAAGATCACTCAGGAGAAGTGCCCGCACAGATCGAGATCGGTTCGGAGCTGAATGCCCTTTCTTATCAGTGACACCCGTTCGGATATTGTTTTCGCATTTAAGTGATATTTGTTAAATGGATTTTGATTTCTCTTACTTGGACAGAAATTTTCCAGTTTTATTAGCTAATTCGTTTTCTAGGTTTGTTTGTACTGACTTTATCTTTATATTTTTGTTTTTCATTTTTAAAATTTTGCGGTACTCGCACTTCGGCTTTTTTTTTTAATATTTAGCAATCGAAACTCTCATATAAAAATGTTGACATGTATATTATCTTTCTAAAATTTAGAGATGATGACAAGAATATGCATACAAGGAGAAAACCTATCAGCACAAGCTCATTCTTCAATACATCGAACGTAGTTGGTTTATAAGAAAGTTTGGATACTATCTTGATTGGCCTGCGATCTGTAATATATCTGGCATTTGCCAAGTGCAAAGACTCGACCTAGCGAATTAGCTTCGGCTCCAGTGAGGATTGAAGTAGCCCGAGCCTATTACAAGCACAACGTACTCAGGTAGTTTTCAGGCACGTTCACAAATTTGAAAAGAATCTCATTATAATCATATCAACATGTCATCATTAATTAATGTTAGTTGGTAGGTAGTTATCAACTTATCATATGACTTACTAAAATCCTTTTATTTTTCGAGTGACCTTTTTTGGTCCACATGTTCTAGATTGATGGGATCGTACATAATGCGTTTGACATAAGCATGTGTATGAGCAAATTGAAGTGAGAAGAAGTTTCTCTCAACACTTGTCATACCGCACAGTAATTTCAAAAGCAAAGAAAAGTTTATCTCATCCCTCCCTCGCTAAAAATAAGGACAAAATCGGTGTGCTCTAGCTTCGGACATGAATTCGGTCAGAAAGTGAGTTGGGAAACCCCGAATATTGGGAAAATTACTAGAAAAATCCCAAATTTATTGTAATAATGCCAATTCAGTACTTTAAGACACTTCTCATAAACATGTTTCATTTGCTTCTTCTTTGATTAAGGAGCTACCACCTAGCATCGTAGAGCTAAAAGAGTTAGAAGAGCTACATGCCGAAAATTGCCGGGATCTAGAGTGGGAAATTCCCGAGGGCATTGGGGAATTGAAGCTTTTGAGAGTTCTTAACTTGTAATTCACCCTTATTAGAAATGTTCCGGAAGCGATCCAACTTCTTCCTAGCCTAGAGAAATTGGGACTATGTGGTTGTAGCAAACTCGAAGTATTGCCTAAGCTTCCCACGAGTTTGATAAGCCTAAGTTTTGGATCAAGTTCGCTGCAGCAGGTCGAGGATCTCTCAAACCTTAATAAATTGGCAGACTTGAAGTATGGTGGTCATGATGAGAATTTTCATCCAGTGTTCTCCAAAGATGGTCCATGTCGACAATCCCTTGGGGTCTTTCCACCGTTTGTGTCAACATTGTTATTGAAATATCATGAATCCATAACCAGTGTGTCATTTCATTGCAACTTGAGAAATTTGACACATCTGATCATTTATCAGTGTTGTTGGATGGAAGTTCAACTCGATGGGCTTGATGAGATGATTGAAATCAAAGTGGAAGACTTAGGGCGCGCATGGCAACACTTCTGCAAAAAAAAATCATTTCTGAAGCTGAAGTTGATTTTTCAACTTCTCCATCAAAAGTTGATTTCTGATCAAAGAAAGGTGTTTGATAAAATTTCTACTTCTGAAATTTTTAATTTGTAAACATTATTAACAAAATCTCCGGCGGTGGTGGTCGGTGTAGGGCAGCGGCCAGTGATCGGCGGTGGATGGAGACCGACGGAGGCTGGCCACCGGCGGCAGGCGGGCGGAGGCGGCAGCGGGGCGGGCGGCGACCGGCGGCGGTCGGCCCCCACTGCGGACGACGACCGGCGGTGGCAGGCGGGTGGCCAACGGCGGCGGGAGAACAGCGGCGGGCGGGGGACCAGCACCGGCGGGTGACCAGCGGCAGGCAGGCGGCGGCGGCCACGGGGCGGGCTATCGGTGGCGGCCAGCGGTGGTCGAACAACCGGCGGTCGAGGGGTACCGGCAAGCGGGCGTTGGTCGGCGAAGACCATTGTAGTTGAAGAAGTGTTTTCTTTTTTAGATGTTATAATTTTTAGCTTCTCAAAGTTGGCCAAAAATCCAACCAGAAGTAGAAATCACTTCCAGAAGTACTTTTGGAAGTGATTTCTCAACATTTTTACCAAACGACTTTCAGCTTCATAAGCACTTCAGTGTTACCATGCGCGCCCTTAGATCACCTCGAGGCAATTGGTCTTTCGAGTTTGGAGAGGTTGAAGCTATTGATGCTGATCGATTGCCCTCTTCTAACTACGATCCAAGGTCTTGATTTGCTGGAGTTGTTGGAGCAATTGGAAATAAGCAACTGTCCTGAGATTGAAAGTCTAGACCTATCGGATCTGAAAAAGCCGAAGTCCTTGAAAATTCAAGAATGCAAAGAGCTTCAGGAAATTAAGGGCCTGGGTGAACTAGAGATGCTCACAAATTTGGAATTGACCGGTTGCATATCATTGAGTAACTTATACAATTCCAAACTACCAGGTGAGTGCTCCTTGAGAATTCTCGATTGCCCATATTTCAGTCCTGATGTGATTCAAAGCAGAGTCGGCATGAATAAGCGACAGATATTCCGAGAACAAAGAAGGGAAAGAGAACTGGGAATGTAAGATGCGACGGCCATTCAGTCGGGCTTGCATGTTACTGATAAGTAAACACCATTCTTGTGTGTTCAAGTGAAGATACGATCAACTCGAAGACTGCTCATACTCGGATGATTTTCGAATTAGGCGCCATTATTTGTGAATGCTATATTCAACAAGTTTTTCATGTTGAATTTATGCGATGAACGCAAAGTTTAGGAGTTGATTCCTATTGAGAAGCAATTTGACTTTTTATTTAGATCTTCACGTCTTCTTTTTCCAAGAAGTACCTTAACTTATGGTATGTCGGCAAACAAACAGGTCAATATCACTTCTGTTAGCCCCCTGTCGTATTCGCAATTTCTTCAGTTGTAACACATTTTTGCCTAGGGAAAGAGAACGTCATGATCAATCGTTTGGAAGAACCTGTACTGCAAACCTACTACAGGTACGTGTGCTCTGGCTAAGATTAAGAGGGCTTTCTTTTATGCTGTTTGCCATCGGAAACCATTATACTCCTTGGCCGGATTTGTCTTACCCAATGGCTATCTCCACTCTGTGCATGACTTTAATCAAGAGAAACAAACTGGGCAGAGTTGGTATTAAAGGGCTCCGAATGGATCTACTACTAATGCTAAATTCAAGCTTCACAAAGATCTGTGCACAATATAACACATTTTCCACATTATGCATTGGACAATCCATATTTACTCGGGGATAGGCCTACAAATTTCGAATGACATCTGAAATCATAATCAATTGCAAGATGAATCCGGAGCATTGGAAACGCAAGGGCCATCAGCAACTCCACATGACAGATAGATGATATTATACGTTTAATGTGCCGCCACAGACCATGCCATGTCAGAAAAAACAATGGTCTAGGAACAAAGGACGTCATCATTTCCACTTGAACAATCACCTGAATTAATTACTTTTCATGTTTCTTTAGAAGGTTCGGCTACTAATGAAACAAACCATATGAAACTGTGGAAGTTATACATCTCGTGCGGCATAAGTCACTTAACATTTGTATTGATGCGAGCATCATTAAAATTCCTGTATGCCCTCCACTTTGATGCAATTTGTTTTACCAAACTATCGGTATCAATTCACAGGATTTACACACGAAGGCGAGCAAAATCTGCCCCGCCTCCATTGTCAATTTTCATCAATCAAATTGGTTGGCTCGCTCAAAACGTACTTGGGCAATTCGTACTTCGCACCTGCAACAATCAGGATTGCACGGATTAGATGCTGGACAGGACAATAGATATGGAAAAGATTCATAGGCGGTGGTGGGCGAGAAGCGGGTGGGGGGACTGGGAGAATAGATGGATAGAGCACCTCTTTCATCGTAGCATATTGTCAAGTCGGCTCTCTGAACAATCACGCGTGCACCTCGCTCGAGATACCTTGGAGCCACAAGGCTTGGTATCTGTTGAGAATAATCATCATGAAATGCTCTTGCAGGTGGCTGTGGTTACAGTTGCTTTCTACTCCACTCCTTTTGGCTAGAGCTCGTATATGCATATCTGCCTCTCACACTAAAGAAGACCTTCTTAAGGCCTTGGAGGTAATTTTTTGTAGCACGACTTGGAAATCTCCTATTGCCAGTTACCCCACCTAGAAGACCCTTTTGTACCTGCTTACTTGGTTGAAGTTTTTTTGTGTGCGCTTCTCAAATAGATAGGAGTGATTAAGCTCCACACTTCAAGGACCTATTCTTTTGCATAATTTTGAGCACTAGCTTCTGATGCATATAGAAAGGAAGGCCGAGGAAATTTCATGTCTGATATGGGTGTAAGGCCTTCACGATTCTCATGCTGCAGTTTTGCTTTTCGAGCTTATTATATGTGGAAACCACTCCTCCGATAACTAGGGACGCCCACAAGTTTGGCCAAGATAAATCAGGTTGACCTGTCAAACCAGATCAAATATTCCGGCTTTAAGCAGTATAAGATAATTAATTCAAGTCGATTTGGCTAGGTGTGCACCATTTTTTAATAAGATGCTCATGTGTGTTCATTTTATAGGACTACAATTTTTGGTGCAAGCAAAATTATAATTATCACTATCGTGGAGAGCGAGTATTTTGTGCAAGAGGATCTTGTTCTTTTTATCATTGAAATTGGGAATATCTGTTGGAGCAATGCAATGACGTCTGGTTTGGACATTACGTCGCATCTGTAGAGATAAATTGTGTTATCCCAAACCAAAATTTTCGTCCATCAAGTTCTATTTGTAACACTGCCCCATTTTTTTTTCTTTTTAGAGTACTAAGAATAATTTTTGTCCATCAAGTTGTGTTATCCCTAGACAGATGTAACTGGTGAATTGTAGACCGGATAAACCTTTCATTGAGGTGTGAAATCTTATACCACCACCCTCTTGTACTTTCAGTTTGTAACTTTTCTTCTTTTGCTTTGAATTCACAGGTTATCAGCTCAGTGGGTGATTTGGTGGGCATCAAATACTTCCCCGCTGAGCCTAGTAAGCTACAAGAGGAGGAAGGCATGATCAAAGAGGACTGACTCCCCTATGGGGTTGATTATGGAGCTTCATTTACTCTCTACAAAAGGGGGATGCGAATTTAGATCCAGTGCCATGGAATGATGCAATGGTCATTAGTTTGTTCTAGCATGTGAGATCCAAGAGGCAAGGCCGAATTAACAGAAGTTTTCCATGTTTGATTGGCCTAGGGAGTCTTTGACTGTACCAAATATTTCCATATCTTATTGTATAGGAGCTCTGCCCTCTTTGTATGAGATTCTTGTTGCTCTTAATCCAAACGAGGCATTTTTGCAGCTGTTTCTAATTACTCGTTTTGAACTGTTGGACGTTTTGAACTGTTGGAAGGACCCAGTTATCTCGTGTATTTTTCTATTTTTTTAAGACGAGGTGCTTGTTAAAATTGAAGGAAATACTGCATTTAAAATGTCTAGGACAATCTCCTCCTTGTAGTCATGCCCACTTGTCCTATACTTTGCAAAAGTAAGGAAAACTGAACACAACCTTGATACTGTAGAGGAAAAAAACAATCGGAATGCAAACCATCTAAGACCAAAGGAAGCAAAGATATATTTTCTTCGCACATTTTGAAATTACTTGCAAATCTATTTGCATCAATACAAGGCACATATCATTCTATGTATGTGAAGTGCTGCAAAACCATAACCTGCTTATTCCAACATCGACCAAATAAAATATTCTATGAGCAACGGCAAATACAAGCACCAGTCAATATCAATAGACGTCGGCCTTGAAAGAATTTGTGCATAAATTTGTTCTGTTTCTTCCGTTTTCATAGTTGGAAGAAGAGCAAAAATCTCTCTCACCAACTTCAACAGTAGTTTCCCGGCCTACTTCAGTATTGCAGTCAAGGAAGTACATACAACAAAACTACAGCAAACAGAATTTGGCGAATTATAAAAGCATGAACGAAAAAAAGGGAGCAACAAGAAACTCTTTAAAACTTGCTACCAGGCTTGGATATACTAAAAATGTACTCCATTGTGATGTAGTATGTTATATACATGATTGTGTTTCGTGTTCGAATATTCAAGTTTGCAATTCATATAGATTGATCAAACTTTATTTTTTAATCAATAAATAGTCTTTTTTTTCCTTCATTTCATACGGAGCAATAATTTTTGTTAGAATATTTTATATTAATAAAAATTCAGAAGTGCAAATTTTCAACCATTACCAAACAGCTTTCTATTTCAGAAGCAGAAATTTTATCCAGTTATCAAACGCCTTTCTCTGATCAGAAATCAACTTCTGAAATAGAAGCTGTTTTTTAACTTCTGCTTCCGAAGCAGAAGTTGATTTTTCAAGTTCTGCTTCAGAAATGACTTCTGCAGGAGAAGTGTTACCATGCACGCCCTTAACTGTAGACGAGGAAGATGGATGCGCAATGCTTCCAAAATCCCACAAGCCTTTGGGGACATCCATTTCTCATCACATTATTGAAATGGCACAAAATTATGCCGGAATACATGTGGTCAATTGATACTTGTCAAAAGTGCAAAGAATTGCAACTCAAAGCAAATTAGTGTAGGCCAAAGCGAGAGTTGCAGCAGTAGCCTGAGCTTATTTTCAAGTATTAACATGCATGGTTTTTCAAGAGCAAACCCCTTCCTGTGTTTTTAACATTTGAAAATAGCTCTAGTCGCAAGGAGACCAACGCCTATCCAATGAGTTATCTATAGCTTTGTAGTTAACAGCAGCATGATGATAAATATGGCACACACAGCACAGTTAATCACGGAACGTCACAATTTAATAGGAAATTCCTCAAACAATGGTCAAGCGAAAATAGCACTTGCGACTCACATAGTTTTCCCCTCTCCCGCGCAGCACTTGGTGGGCAGGTGAAGGTGAAGGTGAAGGTGAAGGTGAAGGGTGGTTTGTTAACACCATCTGATCCTAACAATGTAAGAGTACCTGATCTCCCACCATAATGAGGTGCCGTGTCCCAAAACTCCTCACGCATCTTCATCAGTTGTGTCCTTGTAATTGGTTCAGGATGCTTCCAAGGTCTTGGCTTCCTAATTTCCTTAGAAGCGTCTGTCAGCAACATTACAAACAATAAGATATTAAGCAATCAAATTGTTCAGCTTCCAGTTGAAATGACGTGACGACTGCACTGGATGTTCTGGCAGTAGGCAGAGCAATATGTAGAAATGTAATGGTAAACAATGTTTCTGATTCCAAAAATTGCACATGTCAACTTGAAGTAACCCGTAAACTCTAATCAAATCCAAGAAAACATGGAAAGAAATACATAGATGTTTTTGCACATCTCCGCATAAACATTGATGTATGTAGCAAAGAGGAGTATCTCATCCGATCCAACGTCATATGAGCTCAAATCAAAGTACTCTCTTATGTTACAAAATCTTGTTATTAACGAGGGAGAGTTGAAGCAGCTTGCTAGTTTTGATTTTTGAGGCACTTTCCCAAGTTGACGAGGATCTCAATCTAATCATATCACATCAACAGGATGTCGTCATTGATTAATGTTAGTCGACTATATCGGGTGCAAGTAAGAGATAAAAGTCCCTCCGAACGGATCTAGGATACGAATTAGCTAATAGAGTAGGAAAAATTACTGCTCAAGTAAAAGAAATCTTATCAAAAATCTATTTAAAAAAGAAATATCTCTTTTGATGAACCGGTCAACGGCCCGGTTCCGATTGGTCAATGGGCCAGTTCGGAGCCCAAACCGGCCGGTGACCGCCACTAGGTTACGCCATTTAATAGTTGATCGGGTGCTCTGGGAGAGGAAACAGGATTTTTTCCGATTTAATTTTAAAAAAAAATTATTTACAAAATTAGGTTTTTTAAAAAAAAAAATTACCGATTTGGGTCTCCTGCGCGCAAGTGCCTACCTTTTTTTTCTTGTTTTTTTTTTTGCCTTGCTTTTTCTTTTTAGAAGCCATGCATATTTTTTTGTTAGAAGCCACGCTTGCTTTTGTGCTACTGCACAAAAAAAAATATATATTTATTATTAATTTGCGATGAATTTTTTTAGCGATGAATTCTACGACGAACGTTTCGTTAGAAATGTACGTTATATATTTTCCGACGAAACATCGTTCAAATTTCGTCGCAAAATATATAACGTACATTTCCAAAGACACGGTCGTCGTAGAATTCGTCGCTAATAAAATTCGTTCCTAATAAAATTCATCGCAAATTCATCGCTAATTTTTTTTTTGTATTTGTTGCCAATTTGGGACGAATTTCTACGCTATATATTTGCGCAAATTTCGTCATGCGACATGTTTATATTTTGCGACAAACTCAAGCGATATGTTTGTCGCATGATATAAAGCGTACATTTTCAACTACACATTCGTTGCAAAATATATACTCAGTGCGCTTCACAGTGACGTCTAACGTGTCATTGGAAATGTATGCCTTATATTTTGCGACAAACGTGCCGCACATTTCGTCGCAAAATATATACTTTGAGTGTTGCACAAGACGCGTGGCAAAGTGCCTCACAATGCGCTTGCGCCTTTTGTGGGACTCAAAGTATATATTTCGTGACTAAATTTGCAGCACGTTTGTTGCAAAATATATAGCTTAGAAATTCATCGCATATTGGTGACAAATACAAAAAAAAAATTGTCTAAAAATATAAAATAATTGAAAAACGAAAAAAAAAAATTTAGCTACGAAAATTAGTGAAGAAAAAAAATTTCTCGCTAATTTGCAACGAAACATCATAATTATTGTAAATTTCGTCGGAAAATATATAACGTACATTTTCAACGATACGTTCGTCGTAGAATTCGTTGCTAAAAAAATTCATTGCAAATTAATAATAAATATAATTTTTTGTTGCTGCACAAAACTAAACGTGGCTTCTAACAAAAAAAAAAATTGTGCATGATTTCTAAAAAGAAAAAGCAAGCACGCAAGAAAAAAAAAAAAAAAGCAAGCAACGAAGCAAAGTTGCTTACTTGCATCACTTGCGCACTGATTTAAACCTAATTTTGTAAATAATTTAAAAAACAAATTAAATCTGAAAAAAAAACCCAGAGGAAACCCTCGGAAGAAAATTTTATTTTGTGAGAATGGAGATGGGAAAGAGCTGGGAGGCCGGGAGGAGCGGCGGTGCGTCGTCGGCGGCCGACACCGCTGACTACGAGGTCTTCTTGAGCTTCAGAGGGCCGGACACTCGCCAAGGTTTCACGGATTGCCTTTACCACGCTATGCAGGACGCGAACATCTGTGTTTTCTTGGAGGAGGAAGAGCCCCGCGCCGGTAAAGAAATAGGCGATGAGCTGCGGACGGCCATTGAGAAGTCGAAGATCTACGTACCCATCTTCTCTAAAGGTTATGCTTCGAGCGCGGGGTGCCTTCGCGAGCTGGCGCACATGGTGAGGTGCTGGAAATCCAAACCATCTGATAAGGAGATTGTGCCAATTTTTTACAACGCAAAGCCTGGCGATGTCAAGCTCAAGTCTCGACTTTACGTCAGGGCTTTGGATAAGCACGAGAAGAAATATGGCCGCCAGACGAGGGCAGAGTGGGAGGATGCCCTCAGAAGCGTTTCCAAAATCAAAGGATGGGAGCTGAAAAATCAAGGGTACGTATGTGTCCATTGGCCTCTCTGTTTTGGGACTTTCACTATATACCCAAGCTTGGATAAGATCTCGTTTAGGCTGTTTGAAATTCTCTCTCTCTCTCTCTCTCTGGTAAGTCGAGAGGGTGTGAGGGGATTGGGTTAATAAATACAAGGAGTGTGTCTTTTTTAATTTCTGTGTTTTTCCTCTATCTCTTTCATTCGTAGATCTAATTTTATCTATCTTTGTGTTTATCACCCATTGTAAGTGTTAGTATTTTGATTGCAAATCTCTTCCTCAATGTTATGAGATTATCCTTCACAAATTTCGACTTAGATGATTCACTAATGTGGCAGGCACTGGGGATTCATTAAATCGGTGATACAAGAGATTGTGATGAAGCTGAAGACAAAAGACAAATACGTCGTCCAGCCTTTAGTTGGAATGGATGATCAAGTGGAAGCCGTTCTGAAGTTGTTGGACCTGGACTCTGGGGGCATGCGCTTTGTCCTAATCCATGGAATGGGCGGAATCGGCAAAACGGCTCTCGCAAAGGTTGTGTTCAACAAACTGAATTCCCTCTTCGATCATTGCTGCTTCCTGGGAAATGTCCGGGAATCCACGTCGCACAGCTTCGGACTCGTAACTTTACAGAAACAATTATTATCTGAGATGCTTGGTTCAGGCCTTCACGAAGAATTTAACAATGTCGAGGATGGCATCAACATGATTGAATCGATCCTTTCTAACAGGAAAGTCTTCATCGTGCTCGACGATGTGGATGATGAAGAGCAGCTTGAGAAACTAGCCATCAAGCATGTTCCGTTTGGCTTTGGAAGCAGAGTCATTGTGATAACTAGGAACAGAAACATCATAGAAGCCGGCCAAACTTTGGAATACGAAGTGAAGCTGTTGGATTCCATTCAATCGCTCGAGCTTTTTAGTAGACACGCTTTTGGAGGTAATTATCCTCCAGATGATTACATTGATCTTTCAAGACCAGTAGTTTCTACGACTGGAGGACTTCCCTTAGCTCTCGAAGTCATAGGCTCATTACTTCATCGACAGAACAAAGCCTCGTGGATAGATGTGTTGGAGTATCTGAGGGAAAATCCTCATTACAAGGTCCAGGACAAGCTGAAGATCAGCTACAATGCCCTGAATCACGAGCAAAAACAGATCTTTCTCGATATCGCCTGTTTTTTTGTAGGCCAAGATAAAACGAATGCATTTTACATGTGGAAAGATTGTGGGTTCTTCCCGGACTATTCGATTTCAGTACTTGTCTGCATGTCCTTGATAAAGATAACTGATGACTGCAAATTCTGGATGCACGACCAGCTAAAAGATCTCGGCAGGCAAATCGTATGTGAAGACAAGAGGCTGATGGATCCAAGCAGGCAGAGCAGGTTGTGGGTTCCTGAGACGGCCGATAAGATCATAGGAACCGAAGAGGTGAAAAGATATGTTTTAGCATCGAGTTCTAAACTTTTCTCAATATTGCATTTATTGTTTAGGAGCCCTTTTTTAATCGATTGAGAGAGAGAGAGAGAGAGAGGGAGAGGGAAATCAAAAAAACTTTTCATTTGCTCTTATGCTACTTTAACATTGAATGGCAGAGAAAGGAGGCCATTGAAGCAGTCTGCTTGGATGGAGGAACCTATACAGGCGAAGAGTTTTCAAAGCTTCCAAACATAAGGTTCCTCAAATTAAATCGGGGAGAATTAGATGGAGACTTTGAGAATCAACTTTCAAAGTTAAGATACATGTCCTGGCATTGGTGTCCTCAAGAGCTCTCGGCCATCAATTTCCACCCAAGCAATCTCGTAGTTCTCGACCTGTCTTATAACTCCATCGTTACAGACGGCTGGGCTGGATGGAGTCAAATCAAGGTACCACCCATCCATTTATGCTTATCATTATCTCTATCGAATTGTCTCACTTAATTTTTATGTTCTTAGTTAAAACTGACTATACCATAACTATATAGGCAAGTAACCTATTGTACATAAAGTGGCTCGTAAAGGGGTTAATCAAGGCCATTCCACAAGTAAAATTTAGCTGACTAAGCTGGTCTCGTAATCAAGGCCACTAAATTAGATTGTGTGGCGTTGATATATAGGTGGATATATGTGGATCAGGTCGGACAGGTATTAGTACTAGATGAAGGGATCTATGTGGGTTAAATGAGGAAAATGAGTCAAAATAGTTCCAGCACGCAACCATTTATCGCCTCTAAATTGGCAAGGTATTATAACAGGTTGCCAAGAAGCTCAAAGTTCTGGATCTCTCACATTGCCACAACATGACCAGGACTCCGGACTTCTCTCATTGTTTGAGTTTAGAGAGATTGATCCTTGAAGATTGCATAAGTCTGATTGAAATTGATGGTTCCCTCGAAAAGCTTAAATGCCTGATTTACTTGAATGCGCACGGGTGTGAATATCTTGAGGAGTTGCCAGAAGGAATCAGAGGGTTAGAGAAGCTCGAGTACTTGGATTTAGGCTCTTGCTACCGGTTAAGGATACTTCCCAAATCATTCGCGAGAGTGGCATCACTGGTAGAGTTGGATCTCTCATATACGGCTATCACAAGTTTACCCAACTCCATTGGTAACCAAAAGCGCTTGTCAGTTCTTAAACTGGAAGGTACAAAAATCAATAGACTTCCCAGTTCTGTTGTGAATCTACAGGAACTCAAGTCTCTCTTTCTATCACACACTTCCATAGAGGAACTTCCGCCCTTGATTGGGAAGTTGGAATCGCTGCTCGAGTTGGATGTCTCGGCAACAAATTGTCTGCGATTACCTCGATCTATTGGAAAACTATGTAGATTAAAAGTCCTCAACCTTGCTTCTTCTTTGATAAAGGAGCTACCACCTAGCATTGTCGAGCTAAAAGAGTTAGAAGAGCTACATGCCAAGAATTGCCAGTTTCTCAAGTGGGAAATTCCCGAGGGCATTGGGGAATTAAAGCTTTTGAGAGTTCTTAACTTGGAATTCACCCTTATTAGAACTGTTCCGGAGGCGATCCAACTTCTTCCTAGCCTAGAGAAATTGGGACTACGTCGTTGTAGCAAACTCGAAGTATTGCCTAAGCTTCCCACAAGTTTGATAAGCCTAAGCTTTGGATCAAGTTCGATGTCGTGGGTCCCGGATCTCTCAAGCCTGACTAAATTGTCGAATTTGACCTATCGCAGTCGTGATGAGAACTGTTGTCCACTGTTCATCCAAGATGATCCATGCCGACAATCCCTCGGGTTCCTTCCACCGTCTCTGTCCACGTTGTCACTTGTTTGTCATAAATCTGAAACCAGTTTGTCATTCCGCGGGGACTTCAGAAAATTGACGCATTTGCACATTGGTTACTGCCTTTGGAAGGAAGTTCAACTCAATGGGCTTGAGCAGTTGATTGAATTTAAAGTGGAAGGGGCAGAACTCCTGGAGGGATTTGCCGGTCTTTCGAGTCTGAAGAGGTTGAAGCTGTTGAGCCTGATTAGTTGCGAGAATCTGACTGCGATCCAAGGGCTTCGTTCGCTGGAGGGGTTGGTGCAACTGGATATGTACGATTGTCCAAAGATTGGAAGTCTGGACGATCTATCGGATTTGAAAAATTTGGAGGTGTTGTGGATTTACGAATGCCATGAGCTCGTGGCAGTTAAGGGCCTGGATGAAGTAGAAACTCTCAAAAGATTGACCTTTACCGATTGCAGTTCATTGAGAAGTATCCCAGACGTATTCAATTCGAAAGTACCAGGCAAGTGCTTTCTAACTGTTCTGGATTGCCCAAATTTGGAAGAAAATTCGTTTCAAGGCAGTGTCGGGGGAGTACAAGGAATGGAAAGTCCAGGAAAGAAGGAAGAAAGAGGAAGAGGGGAGTGCGTTGTGACACCAGCGATCATTCCTCGCCATTGAATGTGCAGCTTCCCCAAAAATTATTCTCGTCTACCTCAAGCGATGGAATGAATCGTCCGAAGATCGATCAGGACAAGTGGCCGCACAGATCGAGATCGGTTTGGAGCTGAATGCTCTTTCTTATCAGTGACACTCCTTCGGATATTGTTTTCGTATTATGTTAAATGGATTTAGATTTCTCTTACTTGGGCAGAAATTTTCCAGTTTTATTAGCTAATTCGACTTCTAGGTCTGTTTGTACTGACTTTATATTTATATTTTTGTTTTTCATTTTAAAAATTTTGCGGCACTCGCACTTCGGCTTTTTTTTTTTTTTTTAATATTTAGCAATCGAAACTCTCGTATATAATTTGGGCAACGCATCTTTATATCTTTCTAAAATTTAGAGATGATGGCAAGAATATGCATACAAGGAGAAAACCTATCAGCACAAGCTCATTCTTCAATTCATCGAACGAAGTTGGTTTATAAGAAAGTTTGGATGCTATCTTAAATGGCCTGCAATATATCTGGCATTTGCCAAGTGCAAAGACTCGACGTAGCAAATTAGTTTTCAGGCACGTTCACAAGGTTAAAAAGAATCTAATTATAATCATATCAACTGGTCATCATTAATTAATGTTAGTTGTAGGTAGTTATCATATGACTTACTAAAATCCTTTTATTTTTCGGGTGATTTTTTTTTGTCCATATGTTCTAGATTGACGGGATCGTACATAATGCGATTGACATAAGCATGTGTCTGAGCAAATTGAAGTGAGAAGAAGTTTCTCTCAAGACTTGTCACACCGTACAGTAATTTCAAAAGCAAAGAAAAGTTTATCTCATCTTTCCCTCGCTCTGTGCTCTAGCTTCGGACATGAATTCGGTCGGAAAGTAAGTTGGGAAACTCTGAATTTTGGGAAAATTACTAGAAAAATCTCGAATTTATTGTAATTATGATAATTCAGTACTTTAAGATACTTCTCATAAATATGTTTCATTTGATTGCATGTTCTTGCTAAGGATTGGGGTAACTATTATGTCGCCGGATAAAATATTACAACTGTTACTTTCGTGCCAGATGTGGACACGCGTAAGATTAAGCTGGGTAATTGTCGATAGTTGTCTGAATTTAATGTTTGGCATTATTCAGAGATTAGTCAACTAAGGGAAAGGTCTAGGAAAGAGGCCTCGAGCGTAATTTGGACGAAACTCAAAAGTGACTCTGCAGTCCTTTTTTTTTTTTTTATGCAAAAGAAACGGTGGTTGGCATTATCGAAGACTATTCAACGAAAATATTGGCTACAGACTGGGTATTGCTGATCTGGTCCCTACATCCACACAGCTTACGACACGTGTTCTGAATGGGCCCCACCATTTGAAAAAGGCCAGACTCTCTTCTCTCTTCTCACGGTGACGGTCTCCGTCTCCTTCCCTCTGTGTCTTTCTCTCTCTTCACCCTCCTCTGTCTCGTCGCCTGACAAGCTCTTTCTTCTCTGACCTTGAGCCCGAGCCTCCGCCACTGTCGGCCGCCGCGAAGAGCACGATAGGGGTCTCCGGCAAACACAAAGTGAATGTTCCTTTCATTGATCAGGTGATTTTGGGAGGAAACTCTCAGGCGAAAACACTTGCGAGAATGGATATGGGAAGGAGCTCAGAGGCTGAAACGAGTGGTGGTGAGCGGTCCGTGATCGACTATGAGGTCTTCTTGAGTTTCAGAGGGCCGGACACTCGCCAAGGATTCACGGATTGCCTTTACCACGCTATGCTAGAGGCGAACATCCGTGTTTTCTATGACGAGGAAGAGCTCCACATCGGGAAAGAAATAGGCGATGAGCTACCAGCAGCCATTGAAAAATCGAAGATCTACGTGCCCATCTTCTCTAAAGATTATGCTTCAAGCGCGTGGTGCCTTCGCGAGCTCGCGCGCATGGTGGAGTGCGTGAAATCAAAACCATCGGAGAAGGAGATTTTGCCTATTTTCTACGACGTGGAAGCTGTCGATGTGAAGCTCAAGCCTCCAAGTCAACTATACGTCGGTTCTTTGAAGAATCATGAGCAGAGGTTTGACAGGCAGACGATCCAAAAGTGGAAGGACGCCCTCAAAAGTGCAGCCAAAATCAAAGGATGGCAGCTGGAAAAGCAAGGGTATGTAGGTGTCCTAAACTGCTCCACAACCTATGTTTCGGTCCTTCGTTATGTACGGAAACTTGAATAATTAAGATCTCGTTTAGGCAGTTTGAAATTGAATGAACACCATCTGCGATGATCAAATAAACCATTCACTTGCAGAGTTGATTGCAACCACTTGCTTAGTCTCCTGAGGTTGTCTTTTACGATTTCGAGTTGGATGATTTGCTAATGTGGCAGGCACTGGAATTTCATTAAAAAGGTGGTGCGAGAGATTGTTATGAAGCTAAAGACAAAAGACAAATATGTTGTCGAGCATTTGGTTGGAATGGATGATCAAGTGGAAGCCGTTCTGAAGTTGTTGGACGCGGACTCCGGGGGCGAGCGCTTTGTGCTAATCCATGGAATGGGCGGAATCGGCAAAACGACTCTCGCTAAGGATGTGTTCAACAAACTGAATTCCCTCTTCAATCACAGCTGCTTCTTGGGAAATGTCCGAGAATCTTCGGTTAGCTTGGGTCTCATAGGTTTACAGAAACGACTATTGTCTGACGTGTTGGGTCCGGACTTTCGAGACGAAATAAACGATGCCGACGATGGGATCAAGGTGATTGTGCAGCGACTGTCTAACAGGAAAGTCTTCATCGTTCTTGACGATGTTGATGATGAGGAGCAACTCGAGAAACTAGCCATCAGGCGTGCTCCGTTTGGCTCAGGAAGCAAAATTATAATCACAACTAGGAATAGAAGAGTCGTTGAAGCCAACCAAATTTTGCAGTACGAAGTGAAGCCATTGGATCCCGTTCAATCGCTTGAGCTTTTCACTAGACATGCTTTTGGAGGTAATCCTCCTCCAAATGATTATGTCAAACTTTCGGAAAAAGCAGTTTCTACAACTGGAGGACTTCCTTTGGCTCTCGAAGTTGTAGGCTCATTACTTCGTCGCCAAAGCAAAGCCTCCTGGATAGAAGTGCTGGAAAATCTGAGTGAAGTACCTCATGAAAAGGTTCAGGACAAGCTGAAGATCAGCTACAATGGCCTGAGTCCCGAGCAAAAACAGATCTTTCTCGACATCGCCTGTCTCTTTGTGCACAAAGACAAGACAAATGCATTCTACATGTGGAAAGCTTGTAGGTTTTCTCCGGATTATTCGATTCAAGTCCTTGTCTGCATGTCCTTGATAAAGAAAACTGATGACAATAAATTCTGGATGCACGATCAATTGAGAGATCTCGGGAGGAAAATTGTTCGTGGAGTGGATCCAAGAAAGCAAAGCAGATTGTGGGTTCCTGAGACGGCCAAAGATATCATGAGAACAAAAGAGGTAAACGATACGTTTGACCATCAAATTTTAGACTTTTCTTAATATTTCAGTTATTAATTAGGAGCCCTTTTTTAATCGAGAGACACAGAAGTTGAATGCATTTTTAATTTACTCTTTATGCTACTTTACTACTGAATGGCAGAGAAAGGAGGCCATTGAAGCAGTCTGCTTAAGAGGAGGAACCTATACTGGCAAAGAGTTTTCAAGGCTTCCAAACATAAGGTTCCTCAAATTATTTGGGGGACAATTAGATGGAGACTTTGAGAGTCAGCTTAAAAAGTTAAAATACATGTCCTGGCAGGGGTGTCCTCGAGAGCTCTTGGCCATCAATTTCCATCCAAGCGATCTTGTAGTTCTCAACGTCTCTGATAGTCCCATCACAGAGGACTGGGCTGGATGGAGTCAAATCAAGGTACCATCAGTCGATATAATTGTTTATCTCTATCTCCATTGAATTATCTCTCGTAGTTTAATCGTCTCTGATAATCTGTCATAAATAAAATGACGACTCGGATTAATTAGGGTCATTCCACAAGTTAAACTAAGCTGATTATGTAATCAACGTCATTCATAATTAGATTGTATTGAAATGATAATTAGGTGGCTATATGTTGGACAGGTACTAGTATTAGATGAACGGATCTATGCAGGTTAAAGGAGGAAAATTAGTCAACCCAATTGCATCTAATTTCCAGCTGTTGTAACAGGTCGCCGAGAAGCTTGAAGTTCTGGATCTCACATATTGCTACAACATGACTAGGACTCCACACTTCTCTGGTTATTTGAGTTTAGAGAGATTGATCCTTAAAGATTGCACAAGTCTGATTGAGGTTGATGATTCTTTCGAAAAGCTTAAGTGCCTGGTTTACTTCAATGCGAATTGGTGTGCGGAGCTTACGAAGCTGCCCGAAGGAATTGGAGAGTTAAATAAGCTCGAGTACTTGTATTTAGGCAACTGCAAAAAGTTGAGGAAGTTGCCTGAATCATTTGCAAGAGTAACATCACTGATAGAGTTGGACCTCTCGTATACAGCTATCACAAGATTGCCTGACTCTATAGGTAACCAAAAGTGCTTGTCGGTTCTTAAGCTGCAAGGTACAAAGATTAATAGACTGCCTAGTTCTGCTGTGAATCTACAAGAACTCAAGTCTCTCTTTCTATCACAATCTTCCATCAAGAAACTTCCGGTCTCGATTGGGAAGCTGGAATCGCTGCTCGAGTTGGATGTCTCGGCAACAAATTGTCTGCGTTTACCTGGATCTATTGGAAAACTATGTAGATTAAAAGTCCTCAACCTTGCTTCTTCTTTGATTAAGGAGCTACCACCTAGCATTGTCGAGCTAAAAGAGTTAGAAGAGCTACATGCCGAGAATTGCCGGGATCTAGAGTGGGAAATTCCCGAGGGCATTGGGGAATTAAAGCTTTTGAGAGTTCTTAACTTGGAATTCACCCTTATTAGAAATGTTCCGGAGGCGATCCAACTTCTTCCTAGCCTAGAGAAATTGGGACTATGTGGTTGTAGCAAACTCGAAGTATTGCCTAAGCTTCCCACAAGTTTGATAAGCCTAAGCTTTGGATCAAGTTTGCTGCAGCGGGTCGAGGATCTCTCAAACCTAACTAAATTGGCAGAGTTGAGGTATGGTGGTCATGATGAGAACTTTCATCCCTTGTTCTCCCAAGATGATCCATGCCGACAATCCCTCGCGTTCCTTCAACCCTATATGTCGACATTGTCACTCCAATATCATGAATCCAGAACCAGTTTATCATTTGGTTGCAACTTGAGAAACTTGACACGTGTGTTTATGTATAAATGCTGGTGGGAGGAGGTTCAACTCCATGGGCTTGAACAGTTGATTGAGTTTGAAGTGGAATGGTTAGAACTCCTCGAGAGATTTGCCGGTCTTTCGAGTTTGAAGAGGTTGAAGCTGTTGACGCTAATCGATTGTGCCAATCTTACAGCTATCCAAGGTCTTGAATCGCTGGAGTCGTTGGAGCAATTGGATGTAAGCAAGTGTCCTAAGATTGAAAGTCTAGACCTGTCGGATCTGAAAAAGCTCAAGTCCTTGAAAATTCAAGAATGCGAAGAGCTTCAGGAAGTTAAGGGCCTGGATGAACTAGAGACGCTCACAAGTTTGGAATTGACCCATTGCATGTCATTGAGTAACGTATACAATTCGAAACTACCAGACGATTGCTCACTAACAATTCTCGGCTGCCCAAATTTCAGTCCTGATATGATTCAAAGCAAAGTCGGCAAGAACAAGCAACAAATAGTCCGAAAACAAAGAAGGGAAAGAGAACTGGGAATGTAAGATGCGGTGGCCATTTTCTCAGGCTCAGGCTCGCGTATTACTAATAAGTAAACACCATTCTTGTGGTATTCAAGTGAAGAGACGATTGACTCGAAGATTGGTCATACTCGGATGATTTTTGAATTAGGCACCGTTATTTGTGAATGCTATATTTTACAAGTTTTTCATGTTGAATTTATGTGACGAACACAAAGTTTAGGATTCGATTCCTATTGAGAAGCAATTGACTTCCTATTTAGGTCTTCACATCTTTTTCCAAGAAATACCTTAACTTGTGGTATGTCGGCAAACAAACAAGTCAATATCACTTCTGTTAGCCCCGATCATATTCGCAACTTCTTTTGTCACAAGATGATAAGACGTACCTCGAATTATTGCTTGATTTCCTCGAATTAATGCAAACCACGAGGGGCTGAAAATGGAAAGAAAACCCATCATGGTGAGGGGGAAAGCGTGGAGGCGCGTTGGTGGTGGAGGACACGCAGATCGCCGCCTCTGTCGCTGTCAGTGCCTCCTTCGAAGAGGCAGATGAGGACCACAGCTCTCGCCCGATTGGGCCTGCGGCACACGGACTCCGTGAACTGTAATAACAACATCAAGATCAATCGTTTGAAAGAACTTGTACTGCAAACCAACAGCTACGTGCTCTTGCCAAGAGGGCTTTTGCGCTGTTTGCCATCGGAAACCATTATACTCTTTGGCCGGATTTGTCTTTACCCAATAGCCATCTCCAATCCATGCATGACTTTAATCAAGAGAAACAAACTGGGCAGAGTTGGTATTAAAGGGCTCCGAATGGATCTACTACTAATGCTAAATTCAAGCTTCACAAAGATCTGTGCACAATATAACACATTTTCCACATTATGCATTGGACAATCCATATTTACTCGGGGATAGGTCTTCAAATTTCGAAGGACATCTGCAATCGTAATCAATTGCAAGATGAATCCGGAACATTGGAAACGCAAGGGCCATCAACAACTCCACATGACAGATAGATGATATTATACGTTTAATGTGCCCCCACAGACCATGCCATGTTAGAGAAAACAATGGTCTAGGAACAAAGGACGTCATCATTTCCACTTGAACAATCACCTGAATTAATTACTTTTCATGTTTCTTTAGAAGGTTCGGCTACTAATGAAACAAACCATATGAAACTGTGGAAGTTATACATCTCGTGCGGCATAAGTCACTTAACATTTGTACTGATGCGAGCATCATTAAAATTCCTGTATGCCCTCCACTTTGATGCAATTTGTTTTACCAAACTATCGGTATCAATTCACAGGATTTACACACGAAGGCGAGCAAAATCTGCCCTGCCTCCATTGTCAATTATCATCAATCAAATTGGTTGGCTCGCTCAAAACGTACTTGGGCAATTCGTACTTCGCACCTGCAACAATCAGGGTTGCACGGATTAGATGCTGGACAGGACAATAGATATGGAAAAGATTCATAGGCGGTGGTGGGCGAGAAGCGGGTGGGGGACTGGGAGAATAGATGGACAGAGCACCTCTTTCATCGTAGCATATTGTCAAATCAGCTCTCTGAACAATCACGCCAGCACTATCCACAATTGCTTGGGCAAGCGTTAGATCTGCTTCTGCTGCAGCATGCAGAGCATCCCATATCTCTGAAAGCAGAATTAAATTGCTTAACAAGTCTACAACGCTGATATCAAATGAGAGAGGGGGAGGGAGAGACATAATTACTACAGAGATTGAAAGGAAGTTAGGTAATATAGCACAGAAAACATAACTAAGTCATCAAGATAATGACATGCCAATTCAAGTCAGGTTCCTTTACCATATTCAGTCTCTCTAAAAGTTTCACCACTAAAAATGCACAGAACGTTAGGCTTGAACTTGTACTCTCCAGCTAAACAGGCTCTCTCTCATGGTGGCATGCAGAAGCAGGTTGCTATGAAGGTTTCTTAACAGTAAACAAGGAAGATGGATGTGCAATGCTTCCAAAATCCCACAAGCCTTTGGGGACATGTGTTTCTCATCACATTATTGAAATGGCACAAAATTATGCCCGAATACATGTGGTCAGTTGACAACAAAGCAATTACTGCCTTGTCAAGAGTTCAAAGAATTGCGACTCAAAGCAAATTAGTGTAGGCTACAGCAAGAGTTGCAGTAGGATGAGTCTACTTTTAAGTATAACGTGCATGGTAATTTTCAGGAACTTTCATAAATTGAAAATAATATCAATAAAACCATCTTAACAGGTTATCACTTATATTGTTAGTCGACAATATTAGGAGCAAGTTACTTTTTAACTTACTAAAAACCTTTCATTTTGGGGGTGACCTTTTAATATTCAATATGTGCCACTTTTAAATAGGACCATACTTCAGGCGTCTGACATAAGCATGGGTCTAAGCAAGTTGAAGTAAGAAGCATATCTTCAAGTTTTGTCATCCCACACAATCATTTCAACAGCAAAGAACTCCCCCTCCCCATGGGTGGGTCAGTCCCAAGCCCGCCCACTCACCACATACAAGAATTCCAAAAATCCACCTTTGAATTGGTTAAAAGTGAGAGATGTAGGGCAAAACATACTAAATGTTCAAATCACTCAGGGTAATCAAAGATGACAGTATGTATGAAAATGACTGCAGCTTGGCAAACGCAAAGCAAAAGAGTGTCAGACTTACTAATTAAGCTAGCAGCGTAAAAGTACAACCCCACTGAAATTTTGAAAATGAATGAATAAGTAGGCACATAAATATTTTAACTCGTCATAGTTCTAGCCTACAAGTCTCAATATGAAAAGCGAGAAGGTCCAGAAAAGGGTCCCTAGTTCTGCACAATCCATGTAGTCCACTTTCTAGCAATCGGTATTGTACCACTCATGAGGTACAAGAAGGCAACCGCGACATTTTACTGGACCTTTATCCAATTGCTGTTTGTACGTTCAAGTCATTTTAATACATGACAAACGAGCAGTAAAACATAGGAAAACTTTACATTCCACAACCATCTTTCCATAAACATAAATAGAAGAGAATTTGCAGCAAGCAAGCTTCCCATGCAGCAACTATGTCACTAAGTAACTCATTGTAATCCTGAGTTCAAGAAAACAACATCACTTAATACCAGCTTCTAGTGTCAAAGTTATGGTGACCACTTTCTAAGGAATAGACACCCATATATAGGCCATCGTCACTCGAATCAAGAGTAAACCAGTTACTGTGTTTTTGACATTTGAAAATAGCTCTAGTCACAAGAAGACCAACGCATATCCAATGAGTTCCTCCAAAATAAGAAGGTAAGCCATGTCCTGCTTTCCCATGGAAAGCATATTTCTCATGCAATGTGAGTTATCTATAACTTCGTAGCTAATAGCAGCATTGTAAATATGCTACGCACAGAACATTTAAGCACGAAACATCACAATTTAAAAGGAAATTGCTCAAGCATGGTCAAACAAAAATAGTACTTATGACTCACGTAGTGATGATCTACCCAATTTGCAAAGCATAGTTTTCCCATCTCCCGCGCAGCACTTGGTGGGAAGGTGAAGGTGAATAGTGGTTACCATGCACTACGTATTAACACCATCCTATCCTAACAATGTAAGAATACCTGGTCTCCCACCATAATGAGGTGCCGTGTCCCAAAACTCCTCACGCATCTTCATCAGTTGTGTCCTTGTAATTGGTTCAGGATGCTTCCAAGGTTTTGGCTTCCTAATTTTCTTAGAAGAGTCTGTCAGCCACAATACAAACAACAAGATATTTAGCAATCAAATTGTTCAGCTTCCAGCTGAAATGACATGACAAGTGCACTGAATGTTCTAGCAGTAGGCAGAGCAATATGTAGAAATGTAATGGTAAACAGTGTTTCTGATACCAAAAATTGGACAGACAATTTCAAATTTTCAAGGACTTTACATAGTGTTAGTGTTTGAGAAATTTCTTGACATAAACTTCTCCATCCCGCGTATGAATGTCATGAAAAGAGAATTATCTGAAGCACTTAGGTGGCCAAACTTAACAATCAACATAAACACAGAATATCACAGAGGAAAGGTTGACCGATGTGAACTTCCAAGAAGGCTCAAGAGAAGAAGATAACTGCCCACTGCTGTTTAAGTGCAGCGAGGAGAATATCAAGGGGAGCATCCACTAGTAGGCTCAAACCCTTTCAAGCTTTACATGAAAAGAAAGTCATGCAACCATATGCAAACTACATTTTCTTAACTCCATTAGAAACAAATTCTGTTATTCGTGAAATTGCTCAGCCTTCATCATGCACAGTAGACACCCCAAATCATGCTCACTCAGCGGACCAAGTTGTCATATGAACAGAGTTGAAAGTTGAAATATGTACTGGTTTCAGTGAAATCACAGTTCGGTTAATAGATGCATAATTCATATTAAATCTTTCTAGGTTTAACATACAGATCCAAATGATTCCTTCAACTCTTCAACTCCCGTAAGTTGAATAGCCTAGCTGATCAACGTGCCACACAACCTCAACCTCGTAAACCTATATTGGATACACAGCAGCAAAGGATTTAACCTACAGAGACTTCCACAACACTGATGCAATCTACAATCATCGAATTAAGAACCACACTGCTCTGAAGTGACAAACCCACTCACCAAAGACGATCGCATTCACTGTAAAGGTAAGAACGCCGCTAGAAATCAAAAGAACAGATGGCGCAAAAAGTTAGCAGGCAACAACCGAGCACAAAGCTTGCCAAGATACAAGAAAGAACTCAATCGTCCCCAACAACATCGCCTAGGGCATAGTCAACGCTCTAACGAACCAAACTCCAAAAACCCAGCACTCCAAAAATCAAGATCAACAAAACCCAACCGGACAGCGCGATGGAAAAATCCCCTCGCGGGACCGGAACCGCGAAGAGCAAGCAGAGAACGATCGGGGGCCGTACCATCTCCTTTGGCCCGAGATCCGGCACAGCCCATCGCATCGAATCGGCGGGCCAATCGGAGGACGACGACGGCGCGGAGGTGGGTCGGAGTTCAACGGAGCCCGGCTAAGCGGAGAGAAGGAACGACGTAGAGGAGGTGGGTTCGTCGGCGGCGGCGGCGAAACGGCGGTGAACGAGCGCTGAAATCGACGCGGGTTTCGGGGGATTTTATGTCGAGTGCGGGAGCGAAGTGCAAAGGAGAAGAGCGAGCGAAAGTCACGAAGAGAAGCGAGAGAGAGAGAGAGAGAGAGAAAGAGAGATGGTCGAGTGTGGGGTCAGTTGGTTTTCCGTGTCCACGTAGGCAAGACGTCATTTGTCGTCTTCTTGTTGTCTATTCGTTATTTATTTATTTATTTATTGTTTTTGCTTTTTCTTGCCAAAAAAGAAAGAGTAAAAGAGATCGAA
This sequence comes from Rhodomyrtus psidioides, assembly GCA_021437785.1. Taxonomy (NCBI): domain Eukaryota; kingdom Viridiplantae; phylum Streptophyta; class Magnoliopsida; order Myrtales; family Myrtaceae; genus Rhodomyrtus; species Rhodomyrtus psidioides. The sequence continues at coordinate 2,746,099 of JAILYB010000062.1, read as the reverse complement.
CAAAAAAAAACAAAAACTGCTGGGGGATTAGGGCGGGACCGGTTCAATCCGGGAAGCGAGCATCGGTTCGGTTTGGTTCTAGGCCAATTCATGCGGCGATCGAACTGATTTCATATTGCTAAAATCGGCCTTTACCTCCCTCTTTTTCTTTTTTTGCTTCTTTAATTGAAAAAACGGATCTTGAATTCATTCATCTGCACCACTACTTTTCCCTGCCTTGAGGGAAACCTCTCTACTTTTTCCATAATAGCTTTTTTTTCTGCTTCAGCGTTGAGGGGGGGGGGGGGGGGGATCTCTCTCTCTCGCCCTTCGTCCCTTTCGTTTTTTCTGTTATGTTTTTTTGGTTTGCTTTCTTCTCTTCCTCTTCCGATCTTCGCTTGATCCGGAAGTTTCTTTTCTCCCATTTTGGGGAGTTATCTCTCTCAATCTGACTTAGATTTGAGAGTTTTTGCTAGTATGTTTGCTGTGTTTCGCTTTCCTCGAGTATTGTTGCTGAACAAATCCAGATTCAGATGAGATCGTAAGAGCTTCGTCAAGGATCGATACTCGTTTAGCCTTATTTTTTTGCACGGTGATGGTGATGGGAATGCCGAACCTAGGCGCGCACCACCGAAAGGCAAAATCGTTGCGGAACACGAAGATATCGGTGTGTGCCCATTACCGATGATGGATTCGGTGATTGGCCGCCGATTTCAGCTTGAAGAATTTCTACATCAGCTTTCTGAACGAGTAATCCCTAGCATTGTCTTTATGAGTATTCTTCTATTTTTGGATCTTGTTCTGTTGTGAATATTTAAAATGGATCGTTGTATCTCATGTACTTAGAGGAAATGAATGAAACTTTTTTCGACAAAAAAAAAATTGAAAAAACGGATAAGTATTTGGAGATGGGTTTTCGAACCGGAAAGCAATACGATTGCCGCTATGCCACGTATTGTTCACATTATATGAATTCGCGAAATAACACTTGTGTTTGTTTAAAGTTAAGCTCATTTTTCAAGTCGAACCATTTTCAGTTCTAAAATTATTACGTAAGAGAATTGGCTTTTCACACTTGGAATCCATCACCCCCTCGTACGTGGCCGCTATGCCATGTGTTGTCCACTTATATTGCTCTGAATTTTGTAATTTTTTTTTTACACTTAGAGCCTCTAACTTTCTTTGTTTAATTAATCAAGTGTTTTGTTTACCCGTTGGTACCGTAGTACGTAGTACCATCAAATTAGGATATTTCTTTTTTTTTTCTTATTCATCTTGTTTGCTTTTAGCTTGTTTGGGGAGCAGAATCCCTGCCCTAGGACAGGAGATCCCCTGCAATCTCAGCCCTTAATTAAGGAGGGGATCCGGATCCCTCGTTTGGAGCCAAATCAACATGACGTGTCATTTTCCATCATATAAGCAATGTCGCGTCATTACTTAACTCGTCGGTTTAGTAGAGTAGTTTTGACCAAGAGGTGTGATAGCACAACCTAAAACATAGACATTTAAATACCACACATCGAAAACTTAATTGGACAAAATCAAAATTTAGAGGGCCAAATTGCTCCAAATCCTAAAACTTTAAAGAACTAAATGTGCTAGTCGATTGTTCAGTAGGATTATCCAAAAAGTTTTAAATCTATTAAAATTGTGTCAATTTAGTCATAAATCTTTTTTTTTACCAATCCAATCCTACACTTGCTCTATCTATATCAATTTAGTTCATCTCATCAATTTCGGCCAACGGGCCCTGACATAGACTTTTTTAAATTGTATTTTAATAATATTTTTAATTTTTTATATTTCTTTTTTTGGGACTTGGGGCCGAGACATCCTCGTCAGCCCTAAGTGAAGGGGAAATAAATTAAAGAAAAGAAAAAAAATGAAAAGAATTATTAAAAATCAACATGTAATTAAGATATTATTTTTTACAAAAAGTCCACGTCAGTTTCGACAGATCAAAATTGGTCGGATGGATTGAATTGACACAAATGCAAAAAAGTTTGGGATTGAATTGGCATAATTATAATAGATTTGTGACTTTTGCTGCAATTCTCCCCAATCCTTCATTTTGTTAGTGATAATTTCAAGCTAATTCAAGAAAGATATCAAGTTCGTATCAAATTGTCCCATATAATTATTCTTTTTTTTTGTGGGAAATCATATGAACAAAAAGGTGCTCTTATTACTCTTGATCGTTGGTACTTGCACGTTCTGCTCGATGGTAAGATGTCATGTCGTTATTTTATTCGTGGTAGAATCTTGTACTTTAGTTGTACCATCGCAATCAACTGTTGTTGAAGACGAACCTTTTTTTTTGTTCATCTAGTCATTACTCAGTGAGGTCGTTTTGTTATCCAAGCCATTAGCTGCATCTCAAAGTCTTAATTCTCCAAATAGTAAGCTGTCCACCGAAAAGATTGAACTCGACAAAATTAAGAAATCAAGTACTGAATTTTATTTTATTTTATTTTGTGCCTTGGTTCTAGAATTGCCCATTAAAATTTTTTGGGTCAAGTTTACTATAAAGAGTTTGAATGTTTTATGATGTTCTTTGTGCTCAAAAAATTAGTACAATTTACAAGATTGAGGAATTTATGCCTAAGGAACCTTTGTGGGTGTTGGAGTAAAAAAAAAAAAAGTCTCTACAAAAAAGAAACTCTAAAAATTGTTCTCAATCATATCAAGATCAGTCAAACAAATCAAGTACACGTGGCAAGACCAGTGAGAGTTTTCAAAATTGACAAACTCGTTTTTATCTTTCTCTGTATATAGAGTGCTCGTTTTTCTATCGATGTGGTGTTGGAAAAATATTCGATAATATAAAAAATAAGAATTATTGAAATTATGTTGAAAATTTTGAGAAAATAAGATGAAATTATTTGTGGCATGCAATTACTGCCCCTAAGGATAATGCCGTTCCTCAGAGTATGAGTACGATAGGCTTCTACGATAAATCTCATTATATACTCCGCACTGAATATTAAAAGAAACAAAAATAATGTTATGTGCATAACCCAACAAGAAAATGAAAGACTTTAGAAGAAAATGATATTCTCTTTATAAATCAGAGCATATACGAGATTGACTTATGAAGTTTTGTTTTATATTCAAAGAAAAAGAGCTATTAAGAAACATTATAAAGCAAAATGGAAGTTTCATGAAGAAATAAATCAAATGTTACAAAGCCACTATGTGACACTTAGACAGCTGTTATACCGCCGTTATTAATTTCACCTGAAGCTCCATGACTTTCGCATCACGTTCGCTTGAGAGCTATAATTTTTTTTTTTCCGCTCACTAAGTACCACATCGGAATAAAAATAGTTTAGTTACGTGCCATTTCCGACAAGGGCCATTGCGGCCTCGCCGATCAAGGGGAAAAATGGAAAAGAAAAAGAACCAAGGAATTAAAATTTTCAAAATTAAAAAATGTGAAAAGGATCAAAATATTGTTCCAATGGTGCCATGTCAGATTTTTCCAGCACCCACATCGCACTTTCGACGAGGTCAATGGCCAATTGCACTAAAATGATCGATTTTTTGAAATTTGCGGCACTCAAGTGAGCGAGAAAAAAAAATTATAGTACTCAAGTGAACGACCGTACGAAAGTTATGGCACTTCAGATGAACTTATCCCCTCAGCGCCTACCAGGCTACCATTACCTGTTGGTTTCGAGAAGATCCCCAATCTTTGCTTTGCAGATGTTCGCTCACCGGCTTATTTTTGTCGCAATGTAAGAGAGTTAGGGCGCGCATGGCAACACTTCTGCTTCAGAAATCATTTCTGAAGCTGAAGTTGATTTTTCAACTTCTCCATCAGAAGTTGATTTCTACTTCTGAAATTTTCTACTTTTGAAACATTATTAACAAAATCTCCGGCGGAGCTGGCCGCCGCCGGCCGGTGACCTACGGCGACCGGCAGCGGCGGCGACTGGCAGCGGTGGGCGGCGGCCGGCGACCGACGGCGGGCGGCGGCGGCGGCCGGTGTTGGTCGGTGAAGACCGTTATAGTTGAATAAGTGATTTCTTTTTGAGAAGCTATAATTTTTAGCTTCTCAAAATTGGCCAAAAATCACTTCTGAAAGTAGAAATCACTTCTAGAATCACTTCTGGAAGTGATTCCTCAATATTTTTACCAAACGGCTTTCAGTTTCAGAAGCACTTCTGAAATATCTTTACCAAACGGATTTCAGCTTCAGAAGCACTTCTGAAATATCTTTACCAAACGGATTTCAGCTTCAGAAGCACTTCAGAAGCAGAAATTTCCGCTTCTGAAGTGTTACCATGTGCGCCCTTAGCTTCTCTTTCAGATGCGTGACTCTCGACCGCGAGCGATAAAGGTACGTTATATAGTCATCTATACGGGCACCACTTGACTGAGCTTATTGTAAATGGGCACAGCTCCACTAATGCAGCACCAATTTGAATAGAGATAATTTTCCTTATCAGTTATGTCGAGCAACGCAATTTTAAAGAAATGGCTCGTCACCTCACGAACTCGCGGGAGCTTCGGGGTGCTCCAGACAAATCGCTTTGGCCTTCGAAGGTAGAAAACGAGAAGAAGAAGAAAAAAAAAAAAAAACTAAAGAGCGAGGGATAGGAATGAGCGGCTTTAGGTTCCGTATAAATATCACATGAAATTTAAAACCTATCCGTCGGAACATGTTATTCATTTTTTAGAAATCGAAACCTGCTCTGCATACTTTGGAACCTATAACCTACCATGTATAGGTTCCGGAGTCGATTCCAGGCTCTGTATATGTGTGGAACATGTATTCTTCATTAAACGATTGCAGTTAGTCACCACATTTAATGACCACCACCTACTGCTACAATCAACTGACCATAGCTAATACTTAGACGAAAAAAAAAAATCTAAACGATAACAAAGTAAAAGTCTCGAAGATAAAATGGCTCCAGATGGAATAATGCAAGATGGCACGAAGACATATACAAAGAAAAACATAAAAATAAGGTTTTTGTGCACTGGCTTCTAACTATGGGTCTGAATCTGGGATCACGAGAGTTCGGCGGGTTGGATTGATACACACAGAACTTGTTTCGAGCATCCCTGCTATTTTCTCCCACTTCGTCGCAAACCAATTTTGAGGTCAAGCCTCGCTCGGCCGTGGCAGGTTCGAACTCGCCGTCGCCGGCTCGCCATGGCCGAGGGAGATCGCGTCCAGCCATGGCCGCGCGAGGCTCAACCTTGCCGGCCCAAATCTGGGCTTACGAGGTCGAGCCTCGCCCATCCGTGGCGAAACTCGACTTCGCAATCGTCGGGAGAGGCGGCGATGGCGAGCTCTACCCAGCCGTGGTGGGGCGATCGACCTCTCCAATCATCGGAGCAAGGGGATGGAGGTGGGTAAAGGAAGGGAGGGGGACGGGGGAACGAAGGGGAAAGGGAGAAAAAAAGAAGAAGAGAAAACAAAAAGAAAAAACATAAAAAATTAAAAAATATATTAAATTATTCGATTGCCGGCGGGTTGGCGTCCACGTCAGCGCCAGCAGCCCAAAATTCGTCGGATGGACTAAAATGACACAATTGCAAAAGGTTTAGGACTAAATCGGCAAAAAAAAAGTTTATGACTGAATTGGCACAATTGCAATAGGTTTAGGACTGAATCGGCAAAAAAAAAAATTAAAACTGAATTGGCATAGTTGTAATAGGTTTAAGACTTTTTTGGTAATTTTTCCTAAATACATAAGGTCAGAATTGACAAACAACAAGGGCAGCATCTCTCCACATTTTCAGTTTTTTTGGCAGCTTTAAGCCAATGACTTTGGGTTTACGTAAAAGACCCGGGATTTTCACGAAAAGTACATAATATGTCATAAACAATTTATAATATATTCATTGCAAAATAAAATTTACAATAACGAAAGAATGGGGGGAAAAGGAATAAAAAAAAAGAAAGCAAGGGGCTGTCTAGGTCGCCTACGCAAGGGCCGTTGGGATTTTTGCATGATCCTCGGCGAGGCGACAGGACATAGAAGTCACGCGAACCCTATGCAACGAGTTGCTAACGTGACCTCGAGGCCGTCGAGTCTCGTGAACTTAAACTAAGGCAACCTACGAGCTTCGTTGACACAACCCAAAGCGATGGGACGGGACGCCAAGGTCGCGCAATTTCGTGGGACGCTCGTCGTCGTCGTCGAGATCGCTAGGCACCAATGAGGGTAAAATTTGAAATTTCGATAATCTAGTGGGGGCAAAATTAGAAGGAGAATTTTCATTAGACATGAGATGACATTCCAAAAATAAAGGGACCTTTGAGCATTTGCAATTGCTGATCAGCCAAATTTTATGCTCAGTAGCGTTCGGAGGCCCAAAGGCAGGTTGCTTGGGAAAAATGCTGGTCAAACCACACTACGGTCAAGGCCTGGTCAAGCGACCAGTTTTGCCATGTGTGTATATAATCAACGGCTGCAACTGACCCTCGGCTCCCGGAGCTCAGAGATCAACGGCACGGGCGATCCGTAGACAAACTTTTCCTCTCGCCACGACGAAACCGTGGTGGGCCAACGAGCCGTTTCCGGCCGCCACGTCAGATTGCTTCTTCCTCGATTTCGGTTTTCCCTTCCACCCTCCGACGCAAACAGCAACTCAGCAAGCATTAAGCAACACGCCGAACCCCAAAACCAGTCGAGGAGCTTCTCGTCTCTGCTCTCTCCATTTCTCTCTCGCGCGCTCGCGAAAGGTTCCCTTCATAGCGTCGGGAGCCATGAACATATTCAGATTCGCCGGCGATATGACTCACTTGATCAGTATTCTGGTTATCCTCCTCAAGATTTACGCCACCAAATCGTGCTCAGGTAAAAGCTCTCCGACTCTCTGCTCGCTTCGTTACGTGGTTGCGTGCTCCAAGCTGTCGATGTTGGGTGAAGCTTAAGCAGTTCGGTGCCCTTTAGGTCTATTTTGGTGAACTTGGTATTGCTGGTTTAGTGGCGATTCTAGTTGTTGTAAGATCCAATCCATGAAGCTCGATGATGATGGCGGATTACATTTTAAATTCAATTTTCTCTAGTGCAATTAGGGAGATACTATGCTATATGTATGTCTACGTAGAAGTTGAATCTGATTAATTAGGGTTGGGTGGGCGGGGCATGTAGGGGTCAACTACCTTCTGGTTTCGGGTGATTGATTTTGTGGGTTCTTTTATTTGTTAATCCGTAAAGCTGAAATCCCCTCATGGCGCTTGTCCAGGGATCTCCCTAAAGACTCAGGAGCTCTACGCGCTGGTGTTTTTGATGCGGTACTTGGATCTGTTTACGGACTTCATTTCGGTGTATAATACTGTAATGAAACTGGTGTTCATTGGGAGTTCTCTCGCCATCGTGTGGTGCATGCGGATGCATCCTATCGTGCGCCGTAGCTATAATAAGGACCTTGACACCTTTCGTCATTATTTTCTGGCATTGGCTGCATTTGTGTTGGCACTTCTTGTTCATGAAAAGTTCACTTTTCAGGAGGTAAATTCTTGTTTTCATCTCGCGCGTTTTTTGGATTAATTTGATGACCGGGGATGGATGTTTAAGTGGGGTTGGAATCACTTGTGTAGATATTCGATGGATTCTTTTGAGACTTTAATGGCATATCTACCGTTCATGAACAATGTTGGACTCAGACATTTTGACACACAATCCGTTGCAATTTGTTTGTGTTTTGTTGCTAGCGTTGTCTTCATCGTAGTGGCTTCTGATTTTTCTTCCTTTCGGTCCTCGTCAAATTCATTTCAGGTCCCTTTTTCCTCTGTATTTACAATTACATTTTTAGGTTACCATAATGTGCTTCCTTTTTTTGCCTTATTATCCTTGGGAGTATTTTAGATTGGATACTGAGTTCTTCGTAACACAAATGCTGACGGTGAATGTCACTTAGAATTATCGATTTTTCCTGAAAATTCAAATTTTCTCTTCATATAGAAAATTTGTCTGGAAACCAAAAAAGTGCTTTGTGGAAAAAATTTCTTGATCCAAATGAACTCTTAGTAGCTGCAGGAGGGGTTATAAAAATAATTGATTGGCATCCTTAATAGCCTTTGGTGCCAAAAAGGTAAAAGAATCGATGGCCTTTTGATCGTGCTGTTACATTTTTAGCTGTGTTTAGGACAATATACATTACAATATGCACATCTCAAAGACTACTTAACATACTAAAATCTCTAAATGCCTTTTCATGCCATTGCTCGTCTTAGAAGTAAACTACCAATATTTTGAATGAAAAGCAATAGAAAATCTCAAATTGGACGATGGGAATGTCAATTTTCATGTTCCAAATTACTAGAGTGCCACAAAATAGAACCAATATTCCGTATCACGGTACGTGACATTTGGCGCACAATATATTGTCACTTTCTTCAGCAATTCTCATGGTTATCTCTAAATTAGGAGACTGTGTCAAAAGGTGTCTTCAGATGAAAAGAAATTTCATTAATAGTGGAGGCCATATTACTATCGTTGGTTATGTTATAATGAGCAAAACTATCTAGTTCAACATCATAGATGCAAGGAAAAAGAAAGTCTGCTTATATTAGTACTACCGATTCTTGCACCCACTCTATAACTTTGTCACAGTCATGTTCAACATAATTTTTCTTCCCCTCCCAAACAAAGCATTAGAAATGTAGAAAAGGCTGTCTATGCTAGTTGTTTCTGCTGTTGGGACTTGAAGGACAGTTGTTTCATAGGAAAAGATGATTCCCCCAGCGTAGGTGCATATGTATTGGCATCGATTTAGGGGCTTGATGTGCTGTTAAGAACCACCAATATCAATGTGAGGGTGTTGGAATGGCCTACTCAAAGCAAACTTGTTATCGATGGATTGGTTTCATGATTCTCCCAGAACGACCTATTGGTTAATGCTGGGAGAAACCGATGATCTCAAATGTTCTCGTGATTCTTCATGGTCTTTTGTGGGACAAGTTGTAGCCTTCTGATGTAGCTTCAGGCGGTGGCCTTTAACTTCTCTGTTACAGCATTTTTTATTAGGGCTTAGTGGCTGTTGTCTCCTTATGTTTGATTTCAACGTTTGGAAGCCTGGAAGTGATACAGTCATGTTTTATTCATGTTTTTGGTGATCTGTGAGTTTATGCATGATTCTTTTTCTTTGGAAAACAAAAGGGACAAGAGATAGGAATGTGCACAATGAGTTAATCCATGAATCTTTTCCCTTGGATTAGAGGCTAGAAAAAACTAAATAGGGAGAAGGATCAAAATGCTTTCCGGACAATAGATGTGTTTTTTGAAATCCTACTTTAAGTGCGTTGCATTCCCTGAGTTTTTCCTTTTAGACTTTATTTTTCTACTTTATTACATTTCGGGCATCTTTTATGAGATTGTCATGTTCTTACCTATTTGAACCGCTAAGTTGCTTGCTGAGATCATTTATTAATTTACTGCAGATCTTTTGGGCGTTTTCGATATATTTGGAGGCTGTTGCAATTTTTCCCCAATTGGTTTTACTACAACGAAGCGGCAATGTTGACAATCTAACAGGGCAATATGTCTTCTTTCTTGGGTATGTATATCTCTTAATGTCTTATGTGCTTTCGGTTACAAGTGGAGTTTTTCTTGCTTCTCTTTTATTATGTTTTGTTGATGTTCCTTTACATTAACAGAAGTATTTTTATCTTTGTTTATTTATTTTTATATATTTATCTCTTTTCCCTCGATCGGTCTTGCTTTTATTTTATGTATCTTTGGGGGTTCATTGACCGCCGATTCCAACTAGTTTGGGATAAAGGTGTTGTTGATGTTGATGTTGATGTTGATGTTGATGTTGTTCTTTGCACCAGTGATGCTCTAATTGCCTATACTTAGACATTCACTTAGAATATTTAGAGACAAAAGAAACAATCTCGTATTGTGGCCCCCGTTATTAAGTTTCCCCTATTCTTTTTTTATAACATACTTCTACATTTTCCCTTGTTACTCGTATTTGGGGTGTTAAATTTCTTTCTAATATGAGCCTATCTTTTTCCTTTTAATGTATAGCTAAGCCCATCTTATAATGTTATCGAGTGCTTTCTTTGTGTTTGATAACTTGGTTAGTCCAAACCCTTTTGATCATGGAGTACATGTCATCTCGAAGAGAGTTATTATTGGTGAAAGAGAATATTATTATATAGATCAAAAGAAGTATTGATATGCTTAGGTTTAAGTCTGTTGAATTATCATGTTTTTTAGTAGGAATATGTTTGAATTCTGTATTTTAATACCTAAAGTAGGTTTACCTAACTTAGGTGAGTCTATACCTAAATTAGGCCTCTTGCCTAACTTAGGTAAAGTCAATACCTAAATTAGGCTTCTTGCCTAATTCGGGTCTTCTTTTCTTGTATATATATCCACCTTGTAATTACTCAAGTTATGTAAGGAAATACAGATTTTTTCCTTCATGGTATCAGAGCTTTAAGCTCATTTTTCTGGGATAGTGTTGCCGTGCAACCTTCATCGCTGCAATAATCTTCCATTCTCAGTTATACTGCTGACTTATCCAGCCTCCATTGCTGGTTCTGTTTTTGCAGCCTTCATTGCTGCAATAATCCTTCAATCACAGCCTTCATTGCTGGATTATTTTCACAGCCGTGCCCTCATTGCTGGTTCTGTTTTTCGCAGCCTTCATTGCTGCATTTTCAAGTCACTTGAAGCCTTCGTTGCTTCTGTTTTGTTGTTCCTTTAAAGTGAAGAGGAAGAATGGATGCTTCAAAGCCTACATGGAGGGATAACCGAGATAGTATGTGGTGTACCCACTGTAAGAGGCCAAGGCATACAAAAGAGCGTTGCTGGAAACTGAATGGCAAACCAACGAGCTCAAGACGAGAGTGGGGAAATAGAGGAGGACGGTCAAGGCCCAAAGCTCGTCTAATTGAACAAACCAGCCAGCAGATCAGTAATAATGAATGGCAGGACAATGAATCCTTCAACAGTGAGGAGATAGAAAGAATTAGAGACCTTTTAGCGTCTCTTGAAAAGCCCTCTGGTGCATGTTCTTTAGGACTCTCAGGTAATCCTCTATTTTCCGTTGGTAAAAATGCCTCAGAAACTCTTTCTAGTGAAGCTTGGATAATAGACTCAGGTGCTACTGATCACATGACTCACACTTCACATTTCTTTAGTACCTATACTCCATGTCCAAGCAATAGAAAGGTAGTGGTGGCAAATGGTTCCCTAGCCACTGTTGCAGGAGTTGGTGATATCCATATTACGCCCAATCTCACTCTCAAAGGTGTTCTCCATGTGCCGAAACTATCAGCCAATCTTGTCTCCATACAAAAGCTCACCAAAGATCTCAATTGTTATGCAATCTTTTACCCTACATACTGTGTTTTCCTTGAGCAGGATTTGGAGAGGAAGATTGGACTTGCTAAGGAAAGGAATGGGTTGTACTATCTTGAGACGCCGAGGGCTTTGAAGAAAGTCATGAATAATTCATCTTTGTCATTTCTTAGTGCTTCAAACAAAGATGTCATTTGGCTTCATCATTTTCGTTTTGGTCATCCATCTTTTCGAGTCTTAAAAATCATGTTTCCTTCTTTGTTTAAAGGATTAGATATGACTGAATTTCAGTGTGATACATGTGAATTTGCTAAGCACACGTGTATCTTTTCCTATTAACAACAAAAGAAGTTCTCTTCCTTTTGATTTGATTCACAGTGACATTTGGGGACCTTCCACAATTCCAAATATCTCAGGAGCTCGTTGGTTTGTTTCTCTAATCGATGATTGCACTAGGGTCACATGGATATTCTTACTCAAAAACAAATCCGATGTAAGTAGTGTTATTCCTAACTTCCATTCCATGGTTCAAAACCAATTTGGAGTCAAAATTAAATGCTTTAGGTCAGATAATGCTCGAGACTACTTTAATCAGATCTTGTCAACCTATTTCCAAAAGGAAGGGATCATTCATGAGTCATCTTGTGTAAGCACACCACAACAAAATGGGGTTGCTGAAAGGAAAAATGGTCATTTGCTTAACACTACTAGAGCATTGTTGTTTCATGAGAATGTCCCTAAGTCATATTGGGGGGAGGCTGTCCTTACATCTGCATACATGATTAATAGACTATCATCAAGAGTATTAGATTTCAAAACTCCCATGTCTATTCTTTCTAGCTTTTATCCCCATTTCAGGACAACAAATAATCTCATACCTAGAGTCTTCGGTTGCGCCTCGTTCGTACATGTTCATAATCAACACAGGGGAAAACTAGATCCCAGAGCAATCAAATGTGTCTTTCTTGGTTATTCATCTACACAAAAGGGATACAAATGTTATCATCCTCCCTCTAGGAAGACCTATATATCAGTCGATGTTACATTTGTGGAAAACAAACCATACTTTCCGGAGTCTTATCTTCAGGGGGAGAAATCATTAGTGGAAGATAAAGACTTTGAAGACCTTAATCTTGATTTACCTCCAGATAATCTTCCAACTCAAACTTCCACTTCTAATCACCTTGTTCCTGATCAATCAGCTCCTTTTGATGAATCAGTTCCTACTACTTCAAATTCGGACTCACTCCCTACATCCGAATCTATTCCAGAACAACTCTCTACTCCTGCATCTACCCGTATTTATGACTCTATGAGATTTCCTCAGGTGTACTCAAGACAGAAAGCTGTTCCAAACCAAACACAAGTTCAAGATTCTCATCTGAATTCTGCAAATGAATTCCCGGTAAGTTCCGACTTTCCTTTGCATGCAGAATCAATAGATATGCTAGAAAATATGCCAGAAGATGACTCCTACCTTCCCATTGCTGTTAGAAAAGGTACAAGAGAGTGCACAAGGCGACCTTTATATCCACTATCTCACTATGTGTCACTTGAACGCCTATCACCATCTCATAGAAATTTCATTATGAGTTTAAATACCATTGCTATTCCAAATACTTTATCTGAGGCATTTTCTAAAGAAGAATGGAGGAATGCAATGAGAGAAGAAATGGATGCACTGGAAAAAAACAAGACCTGGGAGATTGTCGAAAAACCAAAGGAAAAAAATCTTGTGGGCTGCAAATGGGTTTTTTCCTTGAAATATAAAGCTGATGGTTCTCTTGAGAGATATAAAGCAAGATTGGTGGCAAAGGGATATACTCAGGCTTATGGAGTAGATTATCACGAGACATTTGCTCCTGTGGCAAAGATGAACACCGTGAGAATTTTACTTTCTATAGCTGCCCACTTCAATTGGCAACTTCAACAGTATGATGTGAAAAATGCATTCTTACATGGAGATCTAGAAGAGGAGATCTACATGAGTATTCCACCGGGTTTTGAAGGGAAGATGACAACAAACAAAGCATGTAGATTACAGAAAGCACTATATGGGCTCAAGCAATCGCCTAGAGCTTGGTTTGGGAGATTTTCCAGAGTTATGAAAGGTTCGGGGTACAAACAGAGCCAAGGCGATCATACTCTCTTCATTAAGCACTCGACAACAGGGAGAGTGACGGCACTTCTAGTGTACGTTGATGATATTATTGTCACAGGTGATGATGATGAGGAGAAACAAGAGCTAAAACGTTGTTTGATTAAAGAATTTGAAATAAAAGAGCTAGGAAGACTCAAATACTTCCTTGGGATTGAAGTTGCTCACTCTAGACAAGGGATTTTTCTTTCTCAACAAAAGTACGTGACCGATCTCTTAAAGGAAACAGGAAAGCTTGGGTGTAAACCAGTAGCCACACCTATTGAGCCTAATAAAAACCTTGGGGAGGCAAAGGAAGAACCTGCTGTAGATCGAGAAATGTACCAAAGATTGGTTGGGAAACTCATCTATTTGGCTCATACTAGGCCCGATATTGCCTACTCAGTAAGCGTGATTAGTCAGTTTATGCATGACCCAAGAGAATCACACTTACAAGCCGTCAATCGAGTGCTACAATACTTGAAAGGAAGTCCTGGAAGAGGAGTTATGTTCAGAAGAAATCAAAAACTTGTGCTAGAAGCTTATACCGATGCTGACTATGCAGGATCGTTGGTGGATAGAAGGTCAACATCTGGTTATTGTATATTTCTTGGTGGAAATTTAGTGTCTTGGAGAAGTAAAAAACAAAACGTAGTTGCAAGATCAAGTGCTGAATCAGAATTTCGGGCAATGGCCCAAGGAGTATGCGAGCTATTATGGCTCAAAATCATTCTAACAGATCTGAAAATCAAGTGGGAGGGTCCTATGAAGCTGTACTGTGACAATAAATCAGCAATCAACATTGCTCATAATCCTGTACAGCACGATAGGACAAAGCATGTTGAAATTGACAGACACTTCATCAAAGAAAAGCTAGAAGAGGGGTCGATCTGCATGTCCTACATACCTTCTGGAAATCAACTTGCAGATGTGCTGACCAAGGGACTTAATGGTGGAATCTTTTACGAAATAACTTCCAAGCTGGGAATGGAAGACATCTATTCCTCAGCTTGAGGGGGAGTGTTGAATTATCATGTTTTTTAGTAGGAATATGTTTGAATTCTGTATTTTAATACCTAAAGTAGGTTTACCTAACTTAGGTGAGTCTATACCTAAATTAGGCCTCTTGCCTAACTTAGGTAAAGTCAATACCTAAATTAGGCTTCTTGCCTAATTCGGGTCTTCTTTTCTTGTATATATATCCACCTTGTAATTACTCAAGTTATGTAAGGAAATACAGATTTTTTCCTTCAAAGTCTTGTACAATTAAATAAATAACAACTTGCTAACACTATAGGATGATAAGTAATAAACCAAACACCCCCCCTCATGTTGGAGCATACATATCAAAGAGGCCTTATTTGTGACAAATGTATAAAACCCGTCCACGTCGAAGAGGCTTTGTGAAAATGTCTGCTAGCTACTCCTCAAAATGTGTGTGCACTAACCGTATATCACCACAATTCATCTTTTCCCGAATGAAATTACAATCCACCTCTATATGCTTGGTTCGTTCATGGAACACTGGATTGCTAGCAATGTGAATAGTGGATGAATTATTGCAATGGAGAGTAGATGATTTGGCCATAGGCAGTCCAATCTCAGTCAACAACATACATACCCATTGAACACCCATAACATTAGCGATAGCACAATACTAGGCCTTTGCACTAGATCGAGAAACAGCAGGCTGTTTCTTACTTTTCTATGACACAAGATTATCACTTAGGAAGGAACAGTATGCCAAAGTAGATTAGAGATCCACAGGGCAACTGACCCAATCTGCATCAAAATATCTTGTCAACTCCAAGGAGTCAGGGCGAGAACAACCAGCTATATGAAGATGATCCTGATCATGGAACTCAAGCCATTGACTCGAAGCTCATTTCAAATACCGAACAATTTGTAGGATGGCTTGCCAGTTAGTAGTACGGGGAGAACTTATGAATTGACTCACCATACTAACAGCAAACTAAATATCCAGACGAGTAATAGCGAGATAATTTAACTTGCCTGCTAACCGGTGATACTTCTCCAGATCATGAAGAAGCTCTACGTGTTCATTATCAAGCCTCACCTCAAGGTCCATAGGTGTGTCCTAGCATCATGCAAACCTACTTCCTTAAGAATGTCACGTATACTTTCGCTGAGAGAGAGTGACACTGCCATCGGCATAAGCGACTTCTATGCCAAGAAAATATCAAAGTTGACCGAAGTCTTTAGTGTTAAAACTCCTTTTGTAGAAACTTCTCGAGCTATTGTATACCTTCAACATCACTTCCAATAACAATAGTATTATCAACATAGACAACAAGAGTAACACACCCCTTTGAAGAAGACATACTAAACACGGAGTGATCCACACTACACCAATACATGCCAAAAGTAATAACCACATCACTAAAGCGGCCAAACCAAGCATGAGGAGATTGCTCAAGTCCACAAAGAGCTTTTCGCAGCGTGCAGACCTTCCCCTGAGCAACAATCCCGAGTGGTTGCTCCATATAGAACTCCTCGTTAAGATCACCATCAAGGGATGGATTTTTGACATCAAGCCGATGAAGAGCACACCGAAATCAGGCAGTCAAAGAGATAATGACATAGGCAGAAGGAATTTTGACCACCAGTGTGCCAGCTGCAGGAGTAGCAGTGATAGGAGGCAGCACGGTGGAAACATGAGACAAAATCAGGACAAAGCCAAAATACTCTCTTCTTACTTGCTGGCGATCGCAGCAAGGGAAGGAACCTTAGTGGCGGTAGTGTGGTCGTACGTCTTCTCTCACGTAGGAAGGCAATGCTCTGATACCACGTTGTTGGTAAAAGAGAGAATAATTATTATTGAGATCAAAAGAAGAATTTACAGGCTCAGGCTTAAGCCTTCTACAATTACATAAATAACTCCGATTTGCTAACTCTGTAGGATAATAAGTTGTAAATGATGCGTGAACAGATGCTCATGCATCAATAAACCCAACAATAGTAAATCTTTTATCATTGCATGTATAGTCTTGCTGTTGAAAGAGTGTTTCTCGTTGTATTTTCCTTCTTTTTGCTGACAACAGGGTGTTGGAGTTTGTCCGAATACCAGCTAATTCCCATTGACTGTATATTTCCCTGTCCCATGTGTACTGGAAACTTATCGGAGCATACAACTTCATCTTCCTATAGATTGCCAAGAAAATGCAAGATGTCATGACTTGAACTCAAAATTTGAGCAAGGGAAAACAACATACCTAACTTTGAGCAATCTGTTGGGGTTAAGGATTTTTCTTTTCACTGAATAACGAACTTTGCTTCGAATACAGAAAAAATGGATGTGGAGATGTAGTTTGACTTCGTTTTATCGCATGTAACTCCATTTGCAATCCTCTATCAACACCCAAATTTAGCATCATCCTAAGTCAAAGAGTTCTGTAACCAGTATTTCATCCTTTATAAGTGGAAGTTGTAAAAGTGGGTTGTTCCCCCTAGCTATCCTTGGGTCTTTGCTTGCCTTGGTGGAACCTAAAACCTGAAGTAGATTTCCGAACATCCGATAGTCATGGAGTACATTCAATTTCTAGCTCACGTGGTTGCTGTTTAACCCCTTATCTCCCACCCCCTAAAAAACTATCCTATTGGTTAACAAGCGAAAATCTTTGCTGATGAGTTGTGAAATTCGCTGATGAGAAAAGGTAACCTGGAAATTAGTGGGAGTGATTTTTGGAGATAATTCTTTCTTTGGCCTCGATGAGCTGTACTAAGGAACATTTTTTAGTTTACGATTGCGAAGATCACGTTGTGTGTTTACTAGTTGAAAGTCACAGCCCCCCTCCGTTCCTCTCCTTGCCAATGAATTTTGGTGGTATTTCATCTGGAGTCTTCCATTTATTCAGCTCCTTGTAACTTTTCATGGTAAGTAGAATTTAGGGTTAATACCGCAAAAAACCCTAAACTGGTACACCTATGACAAATTTACCCCAAATTATTTTTTTGACCGCCAAAAACCCCAAACTGCTACATCTGTGACAAATTTACCCCAAACTGGTACAGTCGTGACAAATTTACTCTCCGTTAGTTTTCATTAAATTTTGCCTTCAAATTACAAAGTTGGATGACACATGGTTATTGTTGGGTGTACATGTTATCCTATGTTTGCTACATGTGTATCAATTTGAAATTTTTCGTGGTATTAACTCAATTTAACGGAAATTAACAAAGGGTAAATTTGTCATATGTGTACCAGTTTGGGATTTTTTATGGTAAAAAAAGTAGTTTGAGGTAAATTTGTCATAATTATACCAGTTTAGGATTTTTTGTGGTCAAAAAAATAATTTGGAATTTGGGGTAAATTTGTCACAGGTGTACCGTGTACCAGTAGGTTTCTTCAAATATCCCAACACATCTCCATCACCACCCGGGGATGATTAGATGAGAACTTGGGATAAACCATCGCAAATTAAAATATCGACTATGGACTTAGGCTCATGTTGTGTCTGTCCATTTAATGACCATGATCTTTAGGCTTCGTGCCTAAAATTTTATTACTAATGGAGAGAAAAAAGCCTCTTCATCTCATTAGTTGCCAGAAAGTCCAAACCATGGTAAGTGTATTGAAGAAAGTCTTTTCTCCTTTTTACTAATGGATAAGCCTTCTGAAGCCAACAATTCCATATTTACAGATCTTGCAGTAGCCTATTTTATCCTTACAGCAACAATGCCAGAATGTGTAGAACAGGTCCTATAGATTAAGCTGCAATCCGTTTTGTATTGAAGGTATTATTGCCTGTTACCATATCCATGAAACTGAACCATGTTAATTGGCATGGAGATTCGAACCTGTTCTATGTCCACATTATTTTGGGGATCACAGTATTTGATGTATTTAACCATGTATTTGGTTGGTTAACTTTTATATCTCGCCTTCATCAAGCACAAAGGAGAAAGAGGATGACATAGAAAATCTCCTGAGACAAGCTATCTGCAGCTTTTGCAGTGCTTAACACAAATTCAGTAGGACATTCTAGATTGCTTTGGCACCTTTTATTTGGTAAAAAATTTGTATTTGCTTCATCGCGTTACCGTATGCCGGCGTTATATAATGTTCTTAGATTCTGTTCCCGCCTTTCAGGGCTTATCGAGTTTTCTACATCCTCAACTGGATATATCGCTATTTCACCGAGCAGCATTTCAGTCGATGGATAGGTAAGCTGTTCTTGTTAAACTTTCAGGAGACTAATTGCAGTTATTGTTCTGAAGTGGAACGATTGATCATCTTTTTTTTTTTGTTCATCAGCTTGCTTCTCGGGGCTTGTCCAAACGGCTCTTTATGCAGATTTCTTCTACTATTACTTTATCAGGTAGTTAAAGTGAAACCCTCCAGATAATTATTGGTCTAATATAGTTGTACAAGTGACGTGAGATTCCCTCCTGTTTTTGTAGTTGGAAGAACAATGCCAAGCTTCAGCTACCAGCTTAAGCCAATAATGAAGGTGTTGAATGGTTGGAACTCCTTGAGTAAATCTCTCTACACATCGTTGTCATTATCGCTGGGGGTCACATGCTGAATGACAATTGAGGGAAGAAAAAGGAAATTGGCGTTGGCCCCAGACGCTGACGGAATTCCCATTTTGGGTGGATGGATAAAAAGACCGTACTGGAGAAGATATCCATCGATTCGGATGTCACCGGCCACGAACGCACGCATGAGGTGAAGGTTTGCAGCTCTTAACACTTCCTTTTAAAGTCATGATGTGGAGGCTTTTTCATGTGCCCATTGTTTTTATTGAAAACGTTTTACCTGCAATCTCAGTATAACGTATCTACGGCCTGCCTTTTCAGTCTGTAGAAGTACTATAGGAATGAAAAAGAGAAATTTGTGCTACCATTTGGTAGGTTTCGTTTTGCATCTGAATGACCCTCCCCTGAGATTTTGCAAGTTCAATTGATCTCCCTTCCAGTTTTTAGGCTGGTTCTTCAGAACCTGCCCAAAACCTGCTAACCCCGTGCCAAAAATTATGATTGGGTCTCATCTACCCGAGAAAGTAAGGTGTGACGGAGAGTTATTTGACTCTTTGGTAGCGAAGATAGAAACTTGAACTTTGCTTTGGCTAGGCGGAAGAAGAAATAGCACGTGAATTTGAGTAGTTCGTGGGAGGCGGAGAACGACATCGTCATCGTCATCGTCCGTGCAAGATATCATGTACTCGAGATCGATTCATCAATCGAAACCTTCTTCAACAAACTTCCTTTTTGGCCGTCAGCTTGACTGTTTCTATAATGATAGCGAAGTCATTAGAAAAAATGAACCAAGAAAAAAATGACCTAAATCCTGCGAGATACAATGCCTATTCGTGTCATTGATATGTGAAGCCAATTAAAATGAGGTATATGAGGAGATTGTCGTGCTGCAATGCCAAAGAACATCGCCTCTCTCCTCAAGTCCATGCTTTGTAAGTTAATTCATACAGTGGTGTATGATCCGATATTGTAGTTATTCCCCTTCGCTAGCTTCAGATCCATTTCTGTCTACCCGTTTTGTATGAAAAGCGAAGAGAGCGAAGAGAGCAACTTCATTGCGATTTGAATGATAACATGAGAATTTTTACTGGGCTATAGTAAAATAATACCGATGGTACAACTAGACATGTACATGGGCTTAGACTTGAATTCTCTCATGATGATCTCCCCAGATTGAGGTATCAAGTTCAATGTCATTCGGTGCTTGTCTCTGGTGTACCCATTTAGTTACGAATGAATTTTTTCTTCGCCTAGAAAAGACAGCGCGCAAAAAGCACGAGGTAAATTTCCTTCCCCGGTCAAAATTAGTTTGGAACAAGCTCCAGCACCGAGAGCAGCACTTGCCCGCTTTTGATGCACATGAGCTTGGAGTTCATATATGAACCATTTGACAATTGGATCATATTTTATGGGGAAAATTTCAAATTAGGGCCCGAAGTCTTCGTATTTTTTCAAACAAGGGCCTATAGTGAACTTCGTTTCAAATAAGGGCTTCAAGTGACTTTTTGTTTCAAAAAAGGGCCTGACCAAGGTTATTTTTGTCATTTTTCTATTTTTTATTTCCTTTTTTCTCCTTTTTATTTTTTATTTCCTTTGTTTCGCCAAACCCAGACAGACCTGCTTTACCTCTCCAAAGCACTGTTCATATCTTCAACCCCGGTCACTGTTCATCATCTTCAACCCACGACTCTTCATTGTCTCTGTGAGCAACAGTCCCACTAGTGCCATTGCACCACCGCCACCCACACCACCATCTCCTCCGTTGCCGTTGTCCAGCCGCCACCGATCCCGTCGAGCTGCCGTTCGACCGTCCGAGATCACCTGTAGGAACCCCGAACTGCGACCTTCTCCTCTTTCCCTCTGCACCCGAGAGCCCTCAGCCGCACGAGCTCGCCAGCCACCCCACCAACCCGAGCTCCAGCTCCGTCGCGCCAGCGGCCGAGGTCTGCCGTTGTAGATCTGTAAGCAGCCGAGATTCATCGGGGCATCGAGTTCTCATCGAGAGCAGGAATATCAATCGAGAATTGAAAAACCGCAAAGACATCGAGTCTTTAACTGCTCGATTACCCAAAAAAAAAATCAAAACTTAGCCAGCATCTTTCATTAAAGGAGAAGGGCAGAGTAGCCTACAGTTCCGAACATGCAATAATAGACCATTTCGCAACGCAACTGCAGATACCAAGCGAACATTAACAATCTCAGAAAGCAAACTTCCCAATCAAACATCATACGCACGGGATATTCTTGAAAACGCTATCCTACGAGCCTCGTGGGATTTTAGCTCAAAATCATGCGAACACCACGGAGAGAACTTGCTGAGAAGTCAATGCCCCGAACCTTGGTTGCCTCTGTAAAAGAGAGATGAACAGTGGCCTAGGTTGAAGATGAACAATGCCTTGGAGAGAGTAAACAGGCGAGCGTCTGGGTCAAACAAAAGAAAAAAAGAAAAAGAAAATCAAACAAGAAAAATAACAAAAATAACCTTCGTTAGGCCCTCTTTTGAAACAAAAAAGTCACTTGAGACCCTTATTTGAAACGATGTTCACTATAGGCCTTTATTTGAAAAAATGTGAAGACTTCAGGCCCTTATTTGAAATTTTCCCTATTTTATGGGGTTTGCACGGGTGCGCAAAATTTCCATGTAATACTTCTGATAAATTTTCACCAGAAATTATTGGTGTGGCATACTGCGTAAAGGTTTATGACTAGATAGACAATGTCGATAAATTTATGACTAAAGTAACATCTGTACAACAGTGCCACGTCTTGTTCTCTTCCTTTTCTTAAGGGAAGAAAATCACATTTCAGGACTTCCTTTTGATATTTCATGGAAGGCTTCTCTCAGCTGTCATTGTAGCACACACTCTCCTGCTTACGTTTTTCTCGTCTAGGAAGCAACCAGCAACTGATATCGACTTGGACCAATTGATTTTGCCGAAACATTCCCCGTTACGAAGCATAACCCTATTGAGATTCTGGAGCAATTTATCTAAGATTTCCTTCAACTTGAAGCTTATCGAATGTCATGAGTAGTTCATGTAACTCCACTTATAGTGAGGAGAGAGCATAGTGTCGCGAGACTTGTAGATCCCCATCGTTTTCGTAAGACCTACGGTTACATTGATTGTGCCGATCGTTCCGTCTTAGGGGTTATGACCTATTAAAAAGTCCAATTACCAAATCAAATGGTTCAGATATCCAAACTTAATAATGACCGTGTGTGTATATATATCATGAAAAGAACGAAGTTTCTTGAAAATATGAGGAACCATGCTATTAGAGATTTGTCCTATTGTATTCAATTGAGAGGGAAAATTTTCGCAACGGTGTAACTCATCTTTCTGACAAGTTTTTTATTGGGAAATTTATTTGATTATTCGAGAGGAATGTCTTGGTAAGAACGAAGTTTCTCGAAAATACAAGGAACCATACTATTATAGTGTTTCTCTAGTCGTTTGTCTTGTTGCCTTCAAATAGAGAGTGGAAAATCCTTCAGATAATGTAATTCATTTCACCCTCGCCCTGGGCCAGCAAGGCCTTGAAAAGGGCCCCGACCTTCGCAGCCACAGTCCCCGCAAAAAAGGAAAGAAGGAAGGAAAAGAAAAAAATAAGTTAAAAAAGTTGAAAATTATTTATGTCGTCGCCGGTCGCGCCACGTCAACGATTTCTGGTTAAAATTGGCTGGATGGACTTAATTGACATAAATGCAAAGTTTTACAACTTAATTGGCAAATAAAAAAGGTTTGGGATTGAATTGAGGCAATTACAATAGGTTCAAGACTTTTTTTAGTTATTTTTCCCGAAAAGCTCAGGCAGCAATGGTGACGAGCTCAAAATCTTGTGGCTATGCCGCCCAGAGCTCAAGTGATCATGGTGGATGCGAGCAGGAAGCTCAAGCAACCATGATTGCGAACTTAGAGCTCGAGCTAAGTCATGCATGGCCACTAGCTCGAAGCTCAAGCGCCCACCATGGCCGTGAGCTTATAGGTCAAGCTCGAGCATGCTTAGCTGCAGGCTTAAAGTTCAAGCTTCCATGTGTTGAATTGCACATGTAATCTATACCAACCCATATTCAAGAAGTCGCATTGGTGTAGACTAGATATTGGATTTTTGTTGCACGCTCTGGACGCAATTGCAGTTGCGAGCTTAGAGGTCGAGCGCGAGCAATCATGGCAACTGCAACCTTGATGCTCAAGCGTCCCTTGTGCGCTTAGAGCTCAAGGTCAAGCACGGCCGACGACGGGTTGGCGAGATTGGCATGGCAGTTGGTGGCCGACGGCGCGCGCTGGCAAGAAAGGGGGTGCAGGCGGCTGGGTTTAGAGTCCGATTGATTTGAGGTTGGGTTTTGGGGTGGTGCGGGTGGGTGAAGGAATTGGAAATTCAGCGAGGGCACTAAATTGCAAACGAAGTGGCAGTTTTGTAAAATTCAGATGAAGGAATGGGGTGAAAAGTCATGTTGGTTTTTTGTATTTCTATCATCGGAAAATGTCATTAGCTTAAGAATAAATCTAAAGCATATTAAAGAAACAAAAATTATCATTTTCTAAGTGAGGGAAACCCTAATTTGCCCCCCATTAACTCCAAAGATAACTTGTTGGGTTGAACCCGTGATGTTTTACTCTCTTTGCGCACCTTGCAAGTCAACTTCTACGACGATCATTTCTCCAATTCTTGTGCATGCAACTTGGGAATAGTTTTACGTGCCCGTGGTCCATCGGAATTCACCATTTTCAATAATAGTGGTAGACAAGTTTCTTCATGAAGCTTTATGATTGCTTCTTGCGCTTGCCATCCACGCATGATTTGAGCTTCTCGATTAGTTTGCATATGGATGGTTTGTCGGGCATCTATGAGCTACTTGTTATCCTTTTCTGTTCAGACAGTCTTATTTATTGCAAGTTAGCGATGTCCAACTCGCGCACTCCCCCCCCCCCCCCCCCCCCCCCCCCCCCCCCCCAGGCAAGATCTATCACGTAGTAATGGAGGTGGACACAAGGTGTTAAGTGCGATCGCTTTCGTGCATGATTTCCTGCTGATAGATGTTGCCTGCGAGGACCATTTTGATCATTCAAAATGACAACCAACAGTTCTCTCTCGCCTTTGTCGTTGTGATTAGCACCGCGCGGACATCCACGAGTGCCTCCCCAACTCCATCGCCGGTCGTGTTGCACACCTGAAAATGGCTTTAACTAGGGGAGGGAGGGGCGTGATGATCTGGACTAGATGAGGACGAAGGCAAAGCAATGTTGTCCTAGCGCGTTCGGCATCAAATGTTCGAGGAGTGGAGAAAGAGGAGGTATTGATTAGGGTTTAGGTCTTTCTTAAGATGTAATAAGTGGAGGCATGACAAACTTCTAATGTAAGTTCTATGCAAAGATAGAGGGTACTATCCAACTACTCACTCTCTCGAAAATCAAATTCAAGCTCAGATGGCATTTAACACCTACGATAATTAATCAGCTTTTCAAGCATGGATGGACCAAAATTTTATGCAACCTATGATGATACAACTTTTTGTGGTGGTCTTATTGTCCGACTCATGATGTTGCAAGAACAAAAACGAAAACAAACACAGAGAGACATAGGCCACTAAGTGACATTCATTGAACGTAACTTATAATAATGCTGTCTAGAGCGGTAGACCACACCTTGAACATTAAAGTGTGTAAGGAAGAAGTTTCCATCAGCTTTTCATCGCTGTTAGTACTTAGTAGATCGAGGCCGGAGATAAAGGGCAAAAAAAAATATATATATATATTTTTAGATTTGTTTATTTGATGTACATTTTGAAGATAGATGGGTCCCACTCCCACTTGTAAATTTCTCTTTACTCTGCAGTTTCTTTTGAATTTGATGTGTAGATGAGACAGACTGGGACTAGGTGGAGGTGCCTGTGAGCTGCCTTCCTCCTCCTGGAGCTTGACCTAGAAGACCAGAAGTAGATCGAATTCACCGATCCAGCCAAAAGAAATTGATATCACGATAATCAAGATGACTCAAAAGATTATATTAATGGGACCTCCCTCATTTTTATATGCAAGTTTTTGGACCTCTCTAATCTGTTTCAATTCTATCTTTTTTTTTTTGGGTAAGTGAATTTCAATTCTATATTTTATCTCATAAAAAATCATCAATTTTTAGTTTAGTATCAAATCTACCCTAATTTTTTTTTGTCCCGTAAAAAATCGTAAACTTTAGGTCATATCCCAATTCTACCCTAAACTTTTTTGTTATCTTATGAAAAACTCTGAATCTTGGGCTCTTTTCCCAATATTACCGTTCAATCCCGATTTTTACCCTACAATTTTTACAGTCACGTAAAAAATCACAACGCCCCAATTACCCTTCCGTCCGAAATTTCTCATCGACACCAAGAAATGAAAAACTCCCAAGCACAAACTATTCGAGTGTGTCGACCGTGACCTCTATGACTGCAAGAGATGAAATATTCCTAAGCACAAGATCGAACACCGAGCGCAAAGTCTTTAACCGATAAATAGAGGCAAAATTAAGACTCAAGTAAAAGTCGGTGATTTTCATGAGATAAGAAAATTAGAATAAAGTCGAAACAGGACCTAAATTTGGGATTTTTTTCGAGAGACAAAGAAATAGGGTAGAATTGATAGTGGACCTAATGTCGAGGGTTTTTTATGAGACAAAAAAAATTAGCGTAGATAAAGATCGGACTTAAAGTTTGGATTTTTTTTATGGGACTAAAAAAGTTTAAAGTAGAATTAGGGCTACACCAAATTTTTTAGATATTTTTTATGACACAAAAAATATAACTGAGATAAGAACTAAAATTCGAGATTTATTAGAGTATTAGTCCAATTTTTTTTTTTTTTGGGGGAAGGAGAATAGATTTCTCGAGTCAAATTGCTCTTCGCAAAGTGCATATTTCAGTCGTGTTCAGCTGCAACATGGAGGAAATAATTGCTTGTTATGGATATAGGCGAGCCTTAAGTTGAATTCGATTCGAACGTCCTTGTACACCATATATATGAAAAGGGGAAAGTGTCCTGCGTCTTGCGACTTGAATTCATAAAAAAAGTTCTGATAGATACAACTCAAAGATAAACAACTCAATTGGTAAATGAAGACAAAGACTAGGGGCACTCTTCATTTTTGTCATGAAGCAGAGATCGTGTAAGTTTTTTCTTGGGCACTTGCGCGAGGTGAAACTCGCCATGTCGAATCAACTTTAGCATATTCAGCATATATGTTCCGGATCCAATTCATCACCAATAATTGTTCTACTTGAAACAAATCTTAGTAATACGAGATGACAATTTAATTTTCTTCGAGAGTTGTGATCCCCTTTTTCCTTGCATCTATGCCCAAAAAATAAAAAAAAAACCATACGGAGTATCCTTCACTGAAGAAGGGATCATCCTCATTGTTCTTAATTGAACCCACATCGTATATAGCAATTATTTGATATTGGTCTCATTAATAGTAGTTATTATTATATATAATTTTCTCTTTTTGTGATTGATGGTTGAAATTGATTTTTTTTATTTCGTCGTGATTGTGCGCTAATCATTACAATTTCGAGTCCAAATTTTGTCCGATCCTTTTTTTTTTTATGTCCCCGTTATGTATTTAATCTTTATACTTTTAGGTGATATTCTAATCTATATATAAAAAAGAAAATTAAAATATTCAAATATTAAATCACGTTCTACCCCCACCTCGATACCCTTTTGAAAAATTCAAGAAACTTTGAGCCTTTGTTTGAAAGTACCCAACCCAAAGCGTCCAATGTGAATGAAACATACGTGGTGAGTCCCACAATTGCAGAAAACTCAGTTGCGTCCATCGTTCTTCTTGTCACATCTCCCTTTCGGCCAACGTCCTTTTCTGCAAAGTCTCTCTCCGTGCTGCGGACCTTTGCAGGATTTTGGATTCTCAGTGTGCAGAAGAAGCTCAGCACAGCAAGTTTAATGACATTTAAGTCCCGAGCCGAGCGATTCCATGACTACCGCTCTTCGCCACTGCCTCTTGAGTCGAGGACATTTACATTTGCATTTATTTGCTCGTTTTTGGGTCAACACGCTCAAACATCAAAGCAGTCCCTACCAAGACAAAATGTTCTGCTGCACTTTGATTCTCTACTGGACGCAAGCACGACTATAGTGAGAAAGCATCTTGAATGAGTTTTTTTTTTTTGGGTCCTTATGCGAGATAATACCATGAATTGTAGACACAAACCCTAGATATGTTCATGAAACTCATGGGATTCAAGAAATAGAGGAGGAGGAGAAGCATACATTACGCATTATATCCCAAAAGGGTGGCTCTTCCAACCTATGACAGTTTTGGGTAAGTTGAACTCGTAAGGTTAGGTAAGTTTAAACTGATTTTATTGGTGTGTTAAGGTTAGGCCAAAAGTTCATCACATCATCGTTACCGCGATATTTCTAACCGATTTAAGCATAACTTTTCGAGGACCTTGCTCGGAGTAGATTCAGGTTATGTGCGCATGTTGATGGACGCTTATGCTTATTTAATAAGAAGTTATGTAACTTTAGGCCTTGTATGATAAATATATGGAAATTTTAGGCAGTAAAAAAATCCTAAATGTAACGCATTGGTGTTAAT
Source organism: Rhodomyrtus psidioides (assembly GCA_021437785.1). Taxonomy (NCBI): domain Eukaryota; kingdom Viridiplantae; phylum Streptophyta; class Magnoliopsida; order Myrtales; family Myrtaceae; genus Rhodomyrtus; species Rhodomyrtus psidioides. Next base: position 2,718,604 of record JAILYB010000062.1, on the reverse strand, counting down.
TCAGTCTTAAACATTTTGATTGTGTCAATCTAATATTAAAACTTTTGTATTTGTATCAATTAAGTTTATCCATCCAATTTTGGCCTGGAAATCGCTAACATGAATGTCGGTCGTTCTACGTGGCATAGCCTACGCCGACATAGATATTTTTAAATAATTTTTAATTATTTTTTCTTGATGTCTTTTTCTTTTCTTTTTGTTGAGGATCATCAAGGTTCAGCCGAGCGAGGGCATCGCTTGACCCAGATTTGGTGAGGGCGAGGGCCGGCAATAAAAAGAAAAGAAAAGGAAAAAAAATATAAAAACAAAAATGTGCACATCCGTATTGGTCATATGCCACGTAAGATGACCGGCGTCTAATTTTCAGTTAGAATTGTTTGGATAGACTTAATTGATACAAATACATAAGGTTTATGATCGAATTGGCACAACTGAAAAGTTTAGGACTGGATTGACATTAATTAAAAAAATTTAGGATTGAATTGGCACTGATGCAATATGTTTATTTTTTTTTTTTTACGCTTTTCCCAATTTTGGGCAGTTTAAAAGAGAAAGCTTGTTTATTATTACCGAACATATGGAGAGATAACTACTCTTCAGGTGTTGTTGCCGTGGCTTCAGTGTAATCCCTCGAAGCTGGGATCAAATAAATAGTAGAGTAGCTAACCTGCACCAATCTATGTGTATGCATGCGCCCATGCGATTAGATTAGTCTTTTTCATTTTGTCCGCATAAATATTGAAGAAACATATTTTATTGCACGAAGTCCCAGAGGAGCTTGTGATTTAAAAGTTGAAGGCCAATGCACATCCTTTCACAGGATTTTGCGCAATTTTCTATCTATTTTCATCTCCTTCATATAAAATTAGAGAAATGCACCGCAAATATTAACATAAGAACTAGTAGAGAACTTAACTATTAGAGCAAAGTATAAGTTCAGGGTAGTGGTGTTGATTTCTTAACTCATGTTTGACGGGTTAAATTGTTGTATGAGTTAATCATATTACTAAATGGGCCACAAATAGATTTAGAATGGTAAAGCCATGGATAATATGTGTGTTAAATGGGTTCACAATGATTACTTAGAGACAAACCATACTCTCTCTCGCTCTCATCTTGTTTTGCATATGAATTTTCTTGGATTTGCTATGTGTGTGTGTGTGTGTTTTTTAGTGAGGCAGTGTCAATATTTGTGTACGAGACCACTTTAGTGCCAATATTTTTTTTAATCACTTAAGTGCTAATTTTTTTAAAAAAAATAGTTATGTAAGTGCCATGCCTGACATGGCTTGCCAGAAATCATGTGTGGCACGTGGCTTGCCAGAGATCCTAATCAGCAATAACAAAAAAAAAAACCCACCTAATAATCTAAAAACTAAAAAAAAAAATAGTTAAAAAAGTATAAAAAAAAGTGGACTGTTTGCAATGGCGAGGGTGTGAGCCCTCGTTGTCGCCGCCCCCCACCATCGCCGACAATAGTTGGGGAGGGATGGGGGATAGCCGAACCGGCGACCCCCGCAGAGGCCTCGCCCAGCGACGGCCAAGCCTTGCCGATTCGTTGCTTGGCGAGGTTGACCTTGCCTTGGGTCTGCGATTGCGAGGCCTCGACGGGGGTTTGCTCCACCTCGGCGACCCCCCTGGGTCATCCCCCACCTCTCACCGGCCATCGATAGTCGGCGATGGTGGGGGCGGTGACCCTCGTCGCTACTAGAACACGCATGTTTTTTTTTTCATTTTTTTTAAAAAAATTTAGGCTATTTTCTAGCTTAATTTTACTTCTTCTTTAAAAAAAATTAACTATTTTAATGTTGAAACGTCCATTGACACGTAATATTAAAAAATTAATTAAAAATACCATGTGTACTGTGTGACCGGAGTTGGCATTGAAATAATCATTTTTGGCCGAAATCCGATGTGGCACTGTCGCGACCCGTCCGAAAGCGGACGCGGCTAATGGATTACCGATCGCGGGCCTTGGATCGGCGCGAGCCCTCCCAGGCCCATACCAAATCGCGGCGGGAGTATTTTTCAGAAGGATTCGACGATAAGAGTCGATCGCTTTCGACCTTAGTGTGGTCGTGGTGGCATGTGCAGCTTGTGCATGCATTTGGAGTCGCCACCGGTCTTTCTTGGAGGGTAGACCGGAAACCTTACTGACCGATTGGGAGAGATCGATCAGTTCTGCGGAACCAGAGATTTTGGGTTCGGGGACTTGGTTACGTCGGTATCATTACCAACGCCCTTTCGGTACCTAACGCGAGTGATTTTCCTGACTAGGAGTTCATGCAGACGCAATTTTGGGTGAGGTAGGCTTGATTCAGGATTCCATGCAGATTGGAAGACTATTACTATCAATCACCATCAATTTAAATGAAAGCGCAGTCAATTGCATAAATGAATCATGTCAATGCATATCAACTCACATCAAATGGCCTCCTAGTATAGCCATAAGGGCTTAGGGAAGGTGTGATTTCGGTCAGGAGGTAAAATAGGAAGATTTGGGAAGCGATTAGCCCGAAGGGCAAAATCGTCAATTTTTGGGAGATTTAGATACCGAATTACCCAAAATATTCCATGGCCAGTTGGTTGTGGCCATTTCCTATTTTTGGGGATTTTCTTGGATTTTTTTAGAAATTTTTTGGAAGACGATTTGCCGGAAGGGCAAAACCATCATTTCTGGAAAGATTGGGGGTCAAACGACCCGAAACAGGTCGTGGCCAGTTGAACGTGACCATTTCCTATTTTCTGGAATTTTTTAGAATTTTTCTGAATTTTTCGAATTTTTTTGAATTTTTTTTATGATTTTCTATTTTTTTTTATTGATTTTTGAATTTTTTATTATTATTATTTTTTGAATTTTCTTTTTTAATATTTAAAATTATTTTCCGGGCCGGGTCAGACCCGGCCCGCGCCTCGCGGGCCCCGGCCCGACCCTACAGGTCGAAACCGGCCTAAAACGACGCCTTTTTTGATTTTTTGAGAATTTTCTAATTTTTTTAACATTTTTTTTATTATTATCCGAAAACCCTGGATCGGGTGGTCCAGGACGCGCCACGTGGCCTCCTCTCGCGCGTCCGATCTTCGGTCAGATCGGACGCTCCTCAGAGTGCCACTTGGCGTGATATCAACCGTCGGATCAAAATATTTTATTATTTTCGAAAATCATTTATTAATTCTGAAAATATTTTAAATTTTCCAAAATTCCCAGATCGCGACACGTGGCGAAGCCACGACCGTCCGATCTGGGCTTTGATTTATTCGAACCGGGCCCGCCAACGCTGACGTGGCTGCTGACGTGGCATGCCACGTCAGCGTTGACCCGTTGACCGGCCGGAGGGTCGCCGGGGAAGACGATGAACAGTGTCAAACTCCGGCGACCATCGCCGGAGAGCCCCTACCGACGTGAAAACGTCGCCGAATCCTACAAATTTTGACGCCGAGTCGAACTTCAACGGACCGAGACCAACACCCTACCATTTCATGGCAAACATAACGCCGGAAAACGGCTCAAACAGACCCTCCCCGAACCGGCGCCGGCGAGCTCTTTGCAGAATTTTTTTTTTTGCTCAAAACTTGATTCGACCAGATTACACAGCATCCAAATGGGATTTAGAAGCTTACCTGAATCCCCGTTGGGGTCGGCAACCACGGGAACACCCTCGCCGAGCTCACGGTCCGAGCATTGGACGGCAAAGCTCCGGTTCACATCCTCAGGCATTCCCGATGCAAAATGAGCACATACACGAGCTTAGAACTAATACAAATGAAGCTTTATGACAAAATTTGGAACAAACAAGACTCGGGAGGGCCCGGCCGAGACCCCAAAAACACAACGTTCACTCTGGCATTTCGTCGAGCATGTGGTGTGCGTATATGGAACGGTGGTCGGACGGATATACCGACCTGTCCGAGGGCCGCCGGCGGCTGTGGAGGCTTTTAAAACAATCCTTGGATGTTGCTGAAGGTTTTGGCTCGCCACCTCCCTCTCGTTTTTCGCTCGAACATCCCTGAAAAGTTTTTCCTCTCTCTCGGTCCCCCGCTCGTTTTCTCTCGGCCCGCCCTTCCATGGCCGACCACCCCCTCTTTTTTTTTAGCCCACTCGCCTTTGCCTGCCACTCTTGTCGCTTCTCCCCCCCTTTTTAAATGAAAACGGCCCCAGCGGCCGCCCTCTCGCCGGTGAGGTCCCCTCCCCTTTTTTTTTTGCTTTCGGCCGGTGGGTCTGCAACTAAGTTGCAGACCCGGTCGGACCGTGTCGGGTCGGGTCTGACCCGACCGGCCCGGTTCGGCCAATTCGATCAAATTGGGCCCCAAATTGACCTATTTTCATGAAATTGATGGCAAAATCGGACTCCTTGACATGTTTACTATAAAATATGGGTATTTTCATGAATCAATTGATTGAAATTTAGTGAAAACCCCAAATTGTCCCTAGGATCCGAAAATGATTTTTGCTCAATCGAGGGCCTAAATGACCAAATTAGTCAAAATTGAGGCCTCCGATGGATTCCTCATGATGAAAACCATAGGTTAGAGATGTTTAATTTTAATGGGTATGCCCGTATGAAATTTAATTTCAAAAATTGTGAAACCGGGGACTAAATTGAAAGATTTTTATGCAATTAAGCCCTTTTGGTTAAAACTGATCAAATTGGAGGGCCAATTGACCTAATTACACTTCAAGAATTTATAATCCAATGTCATAGCTTATAAACAGCAGAAATTGAAAATTAAAAGGCTCGAAAAGGAATTTTTGGGCTCGGTTCGGGTTTATGATTGTTAAGGAACATAGTGACTCGAGCCGAATTTTTAAGATTTAAGGTGACACACTTGAAGAGGAAATTAAAACAAAATTATTGAATTTTTTTTGTATTTTTATGGCCACGAATGGTATTTTTCTGATTTTTTGGGTATTTTTAATAATTAAATAATTTCGAAAAATTATTAAAAATTACGAAAAATATTTTTTGTTCAAAATTGGTTCCTGAGGCTAAGTCAAGGCTTCCAAAGTTGATTTTGTGGTTTTATGACTTTTTTTGATATTTTTAATTAATTTTAAAGAATAAAAATCACAATAATAGATGGTCAAAAATCAGGTGTCAACAGCTGCCCCTCTTTAAGAGGAATCTCGTTAGAGGTTTCTCTCAAAGATAAGGTGGCACCTGATTCCTAACCGACTCAACTGGGAAAATGAGAGAAGAAATGCTACGACATTGAATCCTTAAGGCCCTTTGATGAAAGCTCAAATTAATCCCCGGTTTGCTCTAACAATTTGAACATGGGCCGGAGTGAGCGAGGCTTACCTGAAGCTCACCTGTCGGATGCTGCTGGTTGCGATAACTTTCAAGAAGATGCCTAGGATTCATCATTTCGGATATCCTAGGGAGATTTAGCCCTGACCTGTATGGTAGGTCATACCATTACGCGATTCCTAACTGGTAGGAACCTAAGGAAGGCGCATCCCACACTTTGGGATTTGCCAAGGATTTTGATCCGAATGGTGGATCGGACCTTTGTGTCGATGCTTATGGCGGTATTTATCAATGAGTTGACCTTTATGGCGGTTTCTACCATTTTTTTGACCCTTTAGGCGGTTTCTACCTTTGTTCGACCCTTTAGGCGGTCTCTACCTTTGTTCGACCCTTTAGGCGGTTTCTACCTTTGTTTTGACCCTTTAGGCGGTTTCTACCTTTGTTTGACCCTTTAGGCGGTCTCTACCTTTGTTTTGACCCTTCAGGCGGTTTCTACCATATTTTTGACCCTTTAGGCGGTTTCTACCTTTGTTTTGACCCTTTAGACGGTTTCTACCTTTGATTGACCCTTCAGGCGGTATCTACCTTTGTGTTGACCCTTCAGGCGGTTTCTACCATTGGTTTGTTTTGAAAAGGGGTCTCATGACGAGGGTTCTCCACGTCCGATGAGACTGCCTGTTTTTTTTTGCAAAGGGGTCCCGAGACGAGGGTTCTCCACGTCTGTTGGGATTGCCTGATTTTTTTGAAAAGGGGTCATAGGACGAGGGTTCTCCACGTCATGCTAGGACTGTTTGATATTTGAAAAGGGTCCCGAGACGAGGGTTCTCCACGTCTGATAGGGCCGCTTGATTTTGAAAAAGGGTCCCGAGACGAGGGTTCTCCACGTCTACTGGGATTGCTTGATTTTTTTGAAAAAGGTTCTATCCCCACTCCTTCTTTTGAAAGATCCCGAAATTTATCGGGAATTCAGTTTTGAAGCAGAGAAAGATTTTATTTTGACAAAGCTTCATTTGATTCTGTTGAGGCGACATTCTGGGAGCTGGGTCCTCCAGGTATCCTGCAGAAAGTTCAAACCTGAAAGGTTTTTCTTCACCAAGAAAATGTTAACAATCTTTGGGAAGACAATAATTGTCCAATTGACAAAATTTTATGACTTAAGTTTTAGTCATGAAATGTGCATTTTGATGCTGGAGGTTATCCAAAGCATTCTTGCAACATGCAAATGTGATCACAAATTCCTTGCACGGAAAATCCGGATCAACAGTTTGAAAATTCCAAAGAGAGTTTGTTCAAAACATCAATTGGAATATTTCTCGACAAGGAGGTCTTCTCACCTGTTTTGAGATAGTGGTTTTTATAGGGGATGCACTCAATTCCCTACTAATCTGTGCCTAGGTTTTAGGCTCATTCGCATCGCATACATTTTGATCGGTCGAGAGGTCTTCCACGGGACCGTAATGTTGGGCTTGGTTATTGATCTTCAAGGGGGACCCGCCTTGGAGTCGAGGCCATTGAATAAAAATTTTCATCATCTGCTTCGGGTTTACAAGTCAAGAACCCTGCAAAATGAGAAAGAAGTAGTCTTGCTCGTACTTCTTCGAGCTAAGCTATATGTTAACCCAAGTGTCTTAGTCAGAGAAGACTGCTTCAGGGTTGTAACTTTGGTAGGATTAGGGACCGAAAAAGGCTTGTTTTTGGCCCAGAAATCGTGATGGGTTTGACATTGGTGACCATTGCTGATTTGCTACCTGTCCTTTCTCTTTTGCGCCTTTATTCCTCGCTTGACACCATTTGGCGAGCAGCCTTTTTAGAATTTGACTCCTTTAGGGATTTCCTCTTTTCCCATCCGACTTCATTGCGGATCAATCAAACAACTTACACGAGCATCGACCTTGCTTTTACCAGGCACTTTGCTTTTTCTCGATGCCGTGGATTTTTCTCATTCATTTTTGAAATCCCACTTTTTCTCATCTTCATGGGATCGTGTTAGACCTATGATCAAAGGTCTAACAAGGTTAAGCATTAACTTAGGAATTTTTTTGCAAACCCTAAGTCTTGAACTCCTTCGTTTCTGAAGTGATGCTGCATCCGTCTTGGAATGTGCAATGATCACCAACGGGTTTATGAAATGATTTTGCAGGCTCAACTTGGCTATGCAAAGGATTCGGTGTGTGGGATAGAGAAATGAATGCTTCTCATCATCCTATGGCACTTGGATTACCATATAAACAACACACAAAGATTAATGTTAGTCCGAGCAAGAAAATTTCTAACCATTTTCTCCTGATGTTGCTGGACTCACCTCCATTTTGCCCCGATGTGGGGTGGTTCTTGACAGGGTTAAGAATGAAAACCGCCGTTCAAATGGGTTGTCAACGGTCTCCTGTAGTGTTTATGATATGAAACGAACGCCTCCGTCGTCCCAATCCATGTAATCGCTGCGAATGGTCCCTACCTCCGTAGGTCCAGATTTTACTATTTGATTCGCTCCACTCATCTCTCAAGTGTATGTAGGATGTGTTTGGATTTGAGCTTGCCTCTCTTTTGAGGAAACATCCTTTTGAATGGTTTGAAAAATAATCATATTTGGAAGAATTCATTTTCTTTTCTCCAAAATTTATCCGTCGAGGGGATTTTGTGATGTACCGTGCATGTTCTATTCATGCTTCAGGTAACCTCCCGATTTAAATTATGAATATCGATGCATTGGAAAATCTTTATGTCGGCTGAGAGTATTCTGACATTTTTTTATCTCCAGCTAACTGGGAAAAGGGATACTTACCTGCCCGTCGCAGCTGCGGATCCCTGCAAATTGTAAAAGAAGCATATCATTGTATGTTCACGAATTTTCCAAAAATAGAAACGATACATCCTACCCTTAGTCATGTACTCTAACGAGTAGTACATGGGATGTAAAAACCTGTTCGTCTGCAAGGCGGCTCCCCTGTCAAGGATAAACAATAAGTGTCAATTCATATTCCCAAATTCAAGACAAATTGGGACGATACAACTTTACTCTTGATTTTCATCCCATTCTGATGTTGCGCATTGATATGAACAACATCTATCAAATCCGCCTATCCATGCTTGGAGTGTTTGTAACATCAATGGTTCATCTGCCCCCAGCTGGGCAGCGTCTGTTCTGCTATTTGAACGCATGACTCCTTAAGTGATTTATCCATGTTTATCATCTGAGAAGGAAAAGAAAGAAGACATTATTTCGGTATCCGATTGGAGATCGTTTAGGAACGATACATCGTTTTACCAAATGGGTGGCTTCGCGGCCAGATGCATTTTGCATTGAAGGGGTGGATTCCATTATGCTCTGCGAACGATGATCATTGCTTGGGGAGCTCGCCCCTGAGCTTGAAGATGCTCAAAAGGTAAGGCGGATCTTCGTACGACTAGTTTTAAGCGTAAATGAGAAATGCCCCCATGGGAGCTTTACAATGGGATTGCCAATACATTCATTCAGGGTATTCCACCTCTTTTCCCCGAGCATTTTTTTACAATCGCGCCTTGAATCAAACACCTTATCGTCGGCTTTGTATCACTATTGCAAGAGTCCGCCAGCTTCAGACTGATCGAGCCAGAAATTTAGTTCCTCCCCAAGGAAATCGCTCGAATCTCCGAGCCATTGATGCTCAAGTCGAGTATCACCGACCGCTGGCGATAAATCACTTTTGCCTTGGATGATCTGATTCCTCGAGCTGGAACCTCCCTCGTTGACCGGCAAATCTGTAGACATGTCCCATGTAAATGTTGGATTTGCCATGGGAAGAGCACTAGCAACAGGTTGGTACTCAAATTGGGGAGTTCCTATTTGCGGGAACTGCGGTATATATACTTGAGGGGTATTGAGACTGCTTGGTGGAGCGTTCTGATTTGGGTTAGAGGAGTCGGTGACATGGTTGCTGGTCTCGTCAACACCGAAACATGGTTGGGTGTTCCTGGCTCTACAATCATCGTGGTTGCAGTTATGACCAACGTTTAAGTTCGAACCAGCTCCATCCGAGCTTAGTGTCACCCGTCCCTCTTTTAGCAACCTCTTGAAATATCCAAGGTGGCTCGCGACGTTAGCTTTAGAGAGTCCCGGCACGTTCAGGATTTCGTGTATGCGCGTTGATCGTGCCGTGTCGATCCCCAACTGTCGAACTGTATCAACAAATTTCTGATGGAGTTCAGCAGTCCAAGAAAATCGCGCTTTCTCGCCAACAAGAACAGCTTGCCGACTAATCTCTATGAGATCTGATTGTGTTGGAAACTGCTCTTGAAAGCCTTCGACGGTATCTGACTGCATCGGAAGACATTGCGAAAGGCATTGTAACATATGAGCACTACCAATCTCTAGAAGTGGCTCTTCGGGGAATATTTCACTGATGAGAATATGGTTATTGCAATCAAGGCAAGTGGCACTGCTCAGCGCTTCCTCATACCTAGCGCTTTCTGTTCGAAGCTTTTCATTTTCTTCCTTCAGAATCGCTAACTCTTGCTGTCTACGTAGATTCCTCAGCCGGGCTCGTTTGTTACGAAACCAATTATTGACCTTCCCAGGCTCCCACCCTAACTCTCGACCTAGCTCAGCCCTCTGCTTCTCATCTGGATGGGGGCATTCCTCGAAGAAAAAATCAAGCTCCCGATCTTGACTTGAAGTACGGTGAAGGGGATGTTTTCCTTTCTGACGCTGATCACTGCTATGGGCATTGTTTTCATTACCACAACCTTGAGTTTCATCGTTGGAAGTGTCAATCTCCATGACCATCGTGCCGGATTCGGTCCCGTGATCTTCAAATTCTTCCAGCAGTTCAAGCTCGGAGACTTCTAAGTCGGGCGTTTCCAACAAATGACGGTATCCTTGGAACATTTTGGATCGAAGTATCACCGACTGATCATCGCAGAAGTCATATGATCCTTCGAAATATTGATGTATGGGTTGGGTAGTATCGCCCGACTGGTTCTTCGAGCTGGAACCTCCATTTCTTCTCGAGAACATGAGAGGGGAGTTGATCGATTGACCCCCATAAGCATCTCCTACTTGGGAATTAGGGAAACAAAAATGCTCAACGCATTCCCTTGTTAGATCCTTTGAAACCACATGCCCTAGTTCGGCAAGTCCTTGAGCACTAAGCGTAGAAAGCTCATTAGTAAGCGGAAAAACAGCGACGGATGGGTGCTGCACCTGCTGCATCTGTGGCACACACTCTTGAAGAAAATTGGGATGACTCAGATGAATATTCTGATCAATTTCCCAATAAGTGTTGAATTTGTAACCGAGGTTAGCATGACGCTGTCTTAGCGCTCTTCTGTAACAACCGAGGTGATTTGAGACCATAGCCTTGGTAAGTTCTGGTGCATTCAGGGCCTCCGTTACTTTCTTCGGGCGTGCATAGTCGAGCCCTATTCGCCGAACCACGTCTAAGAACTGGCGGTGAAGCTCAAGGGGCCACGCGAAAATCTTCTTCTCTTGGTTCAGAATAGCGTCGACAGCTTGACGGCTGATCTTTAACCCTTCTCGAGTAGGATCTGATCCTGCCATAAGTCGTTGTGGAGAAGACTCTTGGGCTCTGACGTGGTGACTCTCATCATAGTGGCATATATTCCCTCCTTCAGAAGGCACTGGCACTATCTTTGTGGGATTGATTTGTTCATGTACATCACCAGTATTTTCGATCCTAGCAGAAGGTTTAACGGGAAACAATCTATTGAGAGTGGTAGGGCCACCGCAGTTAGGGCAGACAATAGTGCTAAGAACTTCTTCATACCTCCTGTTCTTTGTTCGAAGCTTCTCGTTCTGTTCCTTTAGAAACGCGGTCTCCCGTCGTTTGTACTGATTACTCAGCTTGGTTCGTTTATTTTGAAACCAATTCAAGATCCTCAAAGGGCTCGTCCCTAGTTTTTGGCCCAACTTCTTCCTCTGTTTTGTGTCCGGGAAATGGCATCCCCTGAAGATAGCTTCAAGTATCTGGACCTCATCCGGAGTGTAGAACTGGCGACGCTTTCTTTTCTGGCGCGGATCATCGTCGCTGGCGTCTTGGTCGCTGAGGGCTTGAGTCTCCTGGATGGTCGAGTCGATTTCCATATCTTTCATGACGAATTCGTTTCCGAGGTCTTCAAATTCCTCTAGCCGTTCAAGTTCGGAAACATTTAGGTCAGGCGTTTCCAACAAATGATGGTACCCCTTGAACATTTTGGGTCGAAATGTCTTTTCCTGGTCTTCGTTCGCTCGATCTTCTCCACCCTTTCTCAGATGTTCGCCCTCTCTGTAATTATCAAAGATTAGGCGTGTTCCAAGAAGCGTCCCTTTGAAATCGAGTAACGAGTGTCTGACGGGCGTTCCTTTCGAGACTTCGTGATTCCCCCCGTCCGTTCTTACTCTCTCTTGCCTGAGTGGAGCATGCAGATTTCCTGTGTCGACTTTTGCTTTATCGAGCATTACGCCTGTCCCCCTAGCTCGGTCTCCAAAGTAATAGGTCCGCCGGCCTTTAGGTGTTGTTACCTTTTCTAAGCCCGAAATCACGGGACAGAGGTGGATCTGTGACTCACCAGGGATGTATTAATGAGACTTGATTAGCCCGGCTGCGTATAGAAAAATTATTGCAGCTTTCCCTTTCTCGTTCGAGCGCTAAAGGGCGAGAGGTTGACATCGAGAAGATTACATTTCGATCTAACCTCTCAAACACTCCTCCATCATTCCTTCTCATCTCTGCTGTTGAATCGCAGATGGCTTCCTCTCCTGTTCCTGCTGTCTCGACCGAAGCTTCAACCCAATGGGAGAGGTTTTATCACCTCTTGGGTAGAGGTTATGGCTACATAAACAGTCATCCTGAAGCTGAGGTTGAAGTTTGTACTCTGATTCCGGCCCTGGATACTGTGTGTATTGAAGGTACGAAACTGCAAAGGGAGTTTGTGATCTTCCCAACTCTCTTCAACAATTTCCTGCAGGCTTACGAAGTTGCTAGCCGGGAGGTCACTTTGGCTGGTATCGTGCGAGCCCGCTATCAGGACCGAACTGAGTCCCTGATGTTGGCCATGCTGACGGCCGATAACCTTAAAAGGGCTGTTGAATACGCCCACGCCCAGGTTTCGATGTTGGTCCGTGAGAGGGACAACTTGGTGGAGCGTCTGGCTCTTTTTGACACCGCCTTTGAGCAAGATCAGCACAACCTCGTGCTGAGGTTCCAGTGTGCCTGGTTGGAGGAAAGGCTTGAAGACCTGAGCATGGATATAGCTCGCGGGAGGGTGCTGGCTCAGGACTTAGAGCTTGAGTTCGAGTACTATGAGACCAAGGTGAACGAACTTAGGGAGAAATGTCGTCTCCTTTTCTTCAAGCTTGTAGACCTCGATTCCCAGAGTGTGGGTTGTAAGCAAGGCATGGATAGCATGGAGAATCAATTGAGCTCATTTGTGACGCTCATTAGAACTCACTTTGGATTTACGGTTCCTCCTCAGTAGTCTGTTTGTAAAGTCTCCTGTTAAGTGCTATAAATGAGAGTGTATGTACATTTCCCCTTATCCTTCGCAAGATTCAATATTGCCCTTGGTTTCGCAATCATAGTGTTTGAGGCAACTGACGATCTTTCCGCTTTCGAGCCCGCTCACGTTATGTTTGTAACCTATGCTGTCACGTTTGCCTTCGTGCGCTTGGTCGATTTACCTCGAACCCATTGTGACAAAAGATTGTTGTAGCTAAACACGATGATGTTAGCAAGCATCATTGTGTAAAATCAACCCTAGGCCTTAAAGAAGAAAGGAACTGCTCCGATTGAAACTTTACAATGCGCAGATAAGAAATAAGTTCTACTTGTGTACAAGCCCCCCCTTTCTCTGGGTATGTTCGATCACCACCCCATCATGTTTGGGTTCAGGTGCGCGGTCATCGACTCCAGATCATGGCCGTGAAGGTTTGCTAGCCTCCTCCTGATGGATTCTTCGAACTGTGACCACCATCTTTGTTTGAGAAGAAAAGAGGAGGGTCGACCTCTTTCCTATCAAAAGCGTGTCTCACTCAGAGATCAAGGAAGCAAAATTGTTCGAAGTGTTCCACCACTGGATCATCTGAGATCATATGCCCTAGTTGGGCGAACTCCTGAACATTAGACGTCGTGGGTGGATCAGCAGCAGGAAGAGCGCCGGTGGACGGCTGCTGCTCGAGCGGAGAAGTGTATATTTGTTGCACCGGTGGCACGTATTCTTGAGGAACATTAAGATGACTGATAGGGCTATATTGACCAATTCTCCAACAGTTGGTGGTAGAGCTACCGGCTTGGTTGGTATCGAGACTCGGCAGGGCTCTTCTTGAGGCATGGCTGTTGCGTTCGTAGCCGTACCTAATGTTCAAGTTCGAGTCGGGCTCTTCTAGGCGCCGTGCGGCATGACGTCGTCGTAGCTTCCTTCGGTAACCATTAAGGTGGTTTGCGACTAACCTTCTAGCGAGCCCCGGTTCATTCATGACCTCATGTAAGCGTGTTGGACATAATGAGTCATTCCCTATTTGGTGAACCGCATCAAGGAATTTTCTGTGAAGCTCTAGAGACCATATGAACTTCTTTTGGCGACTCAGGATAGCATCCGTGACTCGGCGATCATTCCTCGATTTACTCTCGGCGGGGTCTGGTTGTGCCAGAGGTTGTTGCAGGGGAAGCTGGTTGACTTCGAACTGGTCTGTGGTGATAGTAAGCCCATTGTCAGGGAAATTGTAGTAACGCGCCTCCCCTCTTTCAAAAGATGGTTTGAGGGAGTGGGGTGGCGGACGACCACCTGCGATTCTCATAGAAAACTTATCACGGAACATTTCGCGAGTGTCGATAGAACCACCGCAGTTAAGGCAAGCGGCGTTGATGAGGACTTCCTTATACCACATGTTTTCTGCTCGAAGCTTGGCGTATTCTTCTTTTAGAGTTTCGAGCTCTTGACACTTTCCCCGAACCACTGATCTGGCCCGTTTGTTTTGAAACCAGTGCTTGACCCTTAAGGGTTCCATCTTTAATTTCCGGGCTAATTTTCTTCTTCGTCTCGTATTCGGGTAACGGCACTTATTGAAGGCGGCTTCGAGTATCTGGATTTCCTTCTCAGTATAGGGCCGGCGACGTCTTCTTCCACGAGATGAGACATCGCCGCTGCCGTCGTTGTTGCTGCTACTGTCGTCGTCGCCACCACTGTCATCGTCGCTGCCCTGATCCTGAACCTCGTTGCCAGCAGGGTTGGGTAGTATGGTTTCGACATCTGGCTCGATCCCAAAGACTTCGAGGTCTCCCAACTGCACATTACCTAGGACATTTGGGTCAGTCATCTCCAACAAATGACTATGACTGTTAAACATACTGGATCAAGAAAAGGTTTGTTCGTCCTTTTTTATTCACTCAAGGTCTTGTAATCCTCTTCCTATGTTTACTCTCTCTAAACTTTCTTTTGAGTGACTTTGCGTACTCAGGACTTGCTCTTCGAGCATGGAAGACGATCACCAGGCGAGCGCTCTTCTAGAGATTTTGAGTTTCTCGTCTTGTCGTCTTCCTTCCTTTTCATGGTGGAGAGATCACGGATCGCTTTTCTTTCCTCGATAGCCGAACCTGTCCCCCACTATCTCTCAAAAGACTAAATTATGTCCACCACCCGCTCAGCTTTTCATCATGACAAAACTATCAACCCTATCGCGGCTCCTTCGATATTTGCGCTCGACTCCCGCTCCATCTCAATAATGGTGAAATAGACAACTCTTTTACAACTTTTCAAACTCGTCAGGCCTGAAATCGCGGATCGAGACATGTCTGATGATTCACGGGAGGAGCAGCCCCTGCTTTACATTAACTACCCCGGCTCCACAAGCATTATTGCTGTAACTTTTCTCCATTTTTGAGCTACTATGAAACGAGGAGAAGGTTAGTGCTCTCATTTGCCCAGCTTTCACTTTCATTCATTCCATCGCACTCGTCTTCCTCTCCATCCTTCCAACAAGAAATGGCTTCATCTTCTGCTTCTTCCTCTGACTCTTCCCATGCTTGCGTCTTTTCAATCGCAGTCTCGGCCCGATGGGAAAAACTCTATAATCTCTTGGGTCGGGGCTATGCTTATATAGCCGATCATCCGAAGATCGAGGCTGAGATCCGCGTTCTATTTGCGGCCACAGACACTACTTCCATCGAGGGTACTGAGTTGGAGAAGGAGTATAAAACATTCCCAGCCCTCTTTGCAAACTTTCTAGAGGCTTACCGCGTTGCTCACCGGGAAGTTCTCGTGGCTCGTGTCTTGCGAGCCCGCTACGAAGACCGCTGTGACTGCCTGACGTTGACTAACTTCGTGGCTGACAGCCACAACAAGGTTATGGAAACTGCCAACGAGCGGGTCTCGACGATGCTTCGTGAACGTGGAAATTTGGTGGAGCGTTTGGCCTTGTGCCTGATCACCTATGAGCACGATCGTCGTAACATCATGTTGAAGTTTCAGAGCGATTGGCTGGAAGAGCGACTCGATACTGTTACGGCGGATGTATCCCGTGGGAGGGAATTGGTCCGGGACTTGGAACTTGCTGCTGAAGATCACAGGGCCAAGGTTGCTGACCTTAAGAATGAGTGCAAGCGCCTTCTTCTCCAGCTCGCGGATCATGATATACGGAGCGGTGAGTGTAGGCAGGGAATCAACCATATGGAGGGCCAATTGAGCTCCTTCGTGCTGCTGATTAGGGCTCAGTTCGGCTTTACTTTTTCGCCTCGCTAATCTGTATTAATCTGCTTTGAAAGTCTTTCGATTGAGCGAAAGTGAATGAAAGCTCCTGTGTGTGTGTTTTAGCTTTTATATGGTCCATTTCTTCGAGCATCCGAACATCTTCAACTTGGGTGGGCCGAACCATAATATCAATAAGTCGAGCAAATATGTCCTGATTTTATAACTCACTCATGATCAGATGAAAGAATAGCCTCAGACTTATCCAGGAAAAGGTTTCTCTTTATTACCTATTTTTTACCTGCAAATGAAAAGACAGAATCAGAAGGAATAATTTGAAAAAGAAAGCAAAAACCCCTTTCAATCTTATGCTTACCCATGATTAATAAGGACAAGAACTTTTACAAGGGTTTTAATCTTGCGCGAAAAGTTTTTATCAATATTCCTCGAAAGAAAGTATACTATTGAAAGGAATGTAATTCACAATAATTGCTTTTGATCAATTTCGAGAGGAACGAATTACTAAAAAGTGCGAGGCATAATAACGTGTTTTAAATTTAATTGAAGATACGGCATCCAAATCAAGGCCGTTTTGTTAAGAACGAGAGTAATTTGGACATCTATCTCGTCATTAAATTCAAAACAACGCCGATATTCTCGGTCAATTATCGTGGATTACCAGCGACGTAAAACATGCACGAAACAATTCAAGTGTATAATTCCTTCTAGAGAAATTGAGATTGGACTACTCTTCCAATTTTAATTTCCTCTAAAGGAATTATAAACTTGACTTGGGAGTATTCGGATGATTAGAGAAAATGCCATCACATTCCCATGACCCGTCAAAAGAAATACAACCAATTTCTACCTTTAGGCGGTCTCTACCTTTGTTTTGACCCTTCAGGCGGTTTCTACCATATTTTTGACCCAGCGTGCCACAGCGTGCCACTTGGCACAACCTCGTCCACCGGATCAATTTTAATTTATTATCCGAAAAATCATTTTATTTTGCAAAAAAAACGAGATCGCGACACGTGTCGCGATCGGGACCGTTCATTTGGTTCTATGTATAAAAATTCCACGTGGCCCCCACCCGGCTGACGTGGCCGCCGACGTGGCGTGCCACGTCACCATTGACCGGTTGACCGCCGGCGAAGTCGCCGGAGAAGACGATGAATAGTGAAAATTCCGGCGACTTCGCCGGAATCGCGCTGGAGAACTCCGAAATCGAGCCAAAACTTGCAATTTTTTTACCTATTCTTTTCGGCATTTGACTCCCTATGAACCCAACATCAATAAGCAAGCAAAACATGGCACTCCAAACGTCGGAAAACGGCCGAACGACCGGCCACCGAACCGGCTCCGGCGACGAAGAATTGCAGAAATTTTTTTTTCGCTCAAACTCGATTCCAATCGTTCAAAGAGCATCCAATGGGCGTTTAGAAACTTACCTGGGCTCTTCTAAAGTCGGAAATCCACATGTTCGCGTCGGCAAAGGTTCACGGCCGAAGCCATGGCCGGCGGTGGTTGGACCTCCGTTCCTGATGCGGTTTAATGCAAAAAGGTTGCCAAACGGAGCTTAGAGTTGGATCTAGATGACTTTTAAAGCGAGACTTGCACGAAAGGGGATCGGGAGAGGTCCGGCCGAGAGCCCCGAAGTAAAATGCTCACTGAAGCATTTCGACGAACACCCGGCGCGCATAAGGAAAAATGAAGCTCGGGAGCAAATACCAACCTGTCCGAGGACCGCCGGCGACTACTGAAGCTCCTACGAGGTTCCGTGGTGTGCGGGGAAGCCTCTTCGCCCTCGGCCTCGCTCCTGCTTGCGCAAAAAAAATCCTCCTTTCTCTCTCTTCGAACTCGGCATAAAACCGAGATTCTCGCCGGTTTTCGTGGCCGACCGGCGACCTCGACGCCCGCTCCCTCGCCAGAACACGAGCATTGGGTCTCCACTCCTGTCCCCCATGCTCGTTTTGCTTTTTATTCTCCCCAAAAACGGACGCCCGACATGCTCTGTTTGCTGCACATTCTGTGCGTGGGTCTGCAACATGGTCGGACCGGGTCGGGTCGGACCCGACCGACCCGGTTCGACAAAATCGTCAAATTGACCCCCCAAATGACCTCTTTTCATGACATTTATGGCAAATTCGGATTCCTTGGCATGTTTTCTATCAAATATGGGTATTTTCGTGAATCAATTTATTGAAATTTAGTGAAAACCCCAAATTGTCCCTAGGATCCGAAAATGAATTTCGCCAAATCGAAGATCTAAACGATCGAATTAGTCAAAATTGAGCCCACCAATGGATTCAGCATGATGAAAACTATTGGGTAGAGGTGTTTAGTTTTAATGGGTGTGCCCGTGTGAAATTTAATTTCACAAATTGTAAAACCGGGGACTAAATTGAAAGATTTTTATGCAATTAGGCCCTTTTGGCTAAAATTGATCAAATTGGAGGGAAAATTGACCCAATTGCACTTCAAAACTTTAGGGTCTAATGTCATAGCTTATAAAAACCAAGAATTGAAAATTAATAGACTCGAAAAGGATTTTTTAGGCTCGGTTCGGGATTATGTTTGTGAAGGAACCCCATGCATCGAGCCAAATTTCCCTGATAAAAAGTGAAAATATTAAAGAGGGAATTAAAATAAAATTTCTGAATATTTTTTGTAATTTTCTGACCACGGATGGTTTTTTTTTTCTGATTTTTTTGGGTATTTTTATAATTAAATAAATTCCAAAAAAAATATTAAAAAATACAAAAAATATTTTTTGTTCAAAATTGGTTCCCAAGGCTAGGCTAAGGCTTCCAAAGTCGATTTTGTAATTTTTGACCTTTTTTGCTATTTTTAATTAATTTTAGAGAATAAAAATCACAATGATAGATGGTGAAAAATCATGTGTCAACAACCATGACATCTTTTTTGCCAAAATAGGGATGTTTCAAATTTGTTCAAAAATTATTAGTTTTTCATGCTTCTCTTAAGGCTATGCATATATCAAGGATGAAATAGATGACCTTGATTATCTTTTATTGCTCAAAATGAATAAATTTCATTTTTGCCACATAGGTGGTAAGTTTTACTGTTGGAAACCATGACAGTATGGTACGCTGGCAACAAATCAGGCAGCACTTAGAAAAAATCGAAAGTCAAAATCACCCAAAAAAATGATTGGTCGGTTGAATGGAACCATTTCATATTTTTTGTGAATTTTTGAAATTTTTTGAAATTGTTCGGAACCATTTGCCCATGGGGAAAATTATCATTTGGGAGAAATCATAAGGAGAAATCATCAAAAATAGAATTGACCAGTTGAAGTAACATTTCTCCTATTTTTTGTGATTTTTTATGGAATTTTTGGATTTTTATTTTATTTTTTCTAAAATTTTTAGAATTTTTATGAATTTTCCTTTTTTTGGATTTTTAATCATTTTTTGATTTTTTTTATTAATTTCAGAAATTGTAATTAATTAAAATTATCCGAGCAAAGTCGAGTTGATCTGGCCCATGTCCTGCGAGCGCCCGACAAAAATGAGAAAATGCTATCGTTGTCTTTTTTATTATCAAAAGTGTTCTTTTTTGGAGAACCAACTTCTTTTTGTTCTTATTTTTTGTCTAAAATTGTTCCCAGGAGAAGAGTCAGAATCATTTGCGTCACCAAATACATTTCTGATTTTTTTGTTTTGTTTTTTAGAATAGAATTAGAAGAACATAAACGTTACCAAATAAGTCCTTAGAGTTGTTGAGGAAACATTCTTTCAGAATATTTTGATTCTGATAAAATTATCCTTATTTTGATAGAATCTGTGTAATATTTATAATGTCTTAATTGCAGAATGAACAAGTGAATTGAAGTTTGTATTAATCCATTTTTGGCATCCAGACTCAAGGAGGAGTAGTCATATATCTGCTTCTGAAGACGTTCAGATGGAGTCGCTTCTGAAGACGTTCAGATGGAGCATGTTGCATCCGAAAGCTTATTCGCTTGAAGAGTTATATGAAGTGTCAGAAGAACTTTATTGAAACTCAATATCACAGTTCAAGTTTATCTGTTCGGAATTCAGAGAGTCTTTACTTCTGAAGACTGTTTCTGAACACCGTTCAAATTCTATGAATTCTTTCAGACAATTTTGATGACCCACGAATGGCAGGTTTCTGATTAAGACAAGTTCTTTTATGAAAGTTTGTAATATTTGATTAACAAGATATTTTTTCAATCACATCAGGAGGAAATCTACGATTGGATATTGCCTTACAGGAATAAGACTTGTGGCTTATTTGAATCTACTCTACTTTTGGAAAATGAAGATTTAGTTGTATGGGCGACTAAATCTGAAGGGTTTAGACTTTACTTCAACGGCTACCATATCTTCTCAGATACAATCTCGTTCAATCACGATTGATGATGTCCAGTCAAAGATTGAATAGCGATCCTTTGAGGGATTGTCCAATGGCTAGTTTGGAAGTAAATGAATATAAAAGAAGAATCATGGTAACCAGCAGAGGGAGTCGAGGGCATAAAATTTCAAAGCGTCTGGGTTGTTCAGATTCACATACTTATTCTAAGAGTTCTGGAATTCTTTCATTGTAAGGGTTTGTCAGAGTGATTGAGTGTCTTCATCTCTTGTAATCTCCATTGAATCATTCTAGTGAAATCCAGCCAATCGGCTGTCATCGTGGGAGAGTGGACGTAGGCCTAACAAGCCGAACCACTATAAATTCAGCGTGCACTTTTCTCTACTCTAAACTCTTATTTCTGTGTTCAGATTATTTGCACGTTATTATATTGTTCCTGAATCATCTTGAAATTGTCGTAATTCCGTAATAGATTTCAATTTGACACGGAACCCCCCTCTAGGTAATGTTGCTAGATTCAACAAGAGTATCATGTTCCAAGAAGAATGACAATCACGATGTTAGGCAGCAACATAATAACATAATCTTCTCTCTTCTTGATTTTGGTGTGTTCTTTAGAATATCCGTACCTCAATTTTATCAAATCTTTTTCTTTGTCTCGGGACTCCAGGGCATGGCATGGGTTGTGCAGATGCTTTGAACACCCCAATAATAATTTTCTTACAGGCTTGATTCCCTCATCATTCATGCACGCGTTGAGCTGGAAATTTTTTAGGGCATTATAAAACGCAAGAGCCAACCGTCAAGTCATTCAAAAAATTTGTATTAATCAAAAAGAAAAGCGACGTGACGATTTAATCAAACTCCAAGCCGAAAGACCTTGGAACTTTGCCTTGAGGCTTGAGCACTCGTGTAAGTCTTGAGCGGCGAGAAAAGAAAACGAGGGGTGGGGAAGGACTCAAAGCACGAGAAGACAAAAGCACTTAGATTTTTGATCGCTTCGGTTTTTGCCTTTCGCAGTATATTTTGTTCATTTTCTGTCGCGACTCTATAGATTTTCAGTGAATAAAAATGAGTAAGTGATGTTTAGCTTTGCATCCTTTCTTTGCTTGTCTCTCCAAAGACGTGGAAGAAGACAAGGCATCCTCTTTCCGGCTCTTGTTCTTTGTCTGCAAAATAGGTCCTTGGGGAAACTTCGCATCACATTTCATTCAGAAGGCGTGTAAGGAAAGATAAGCGTGTGACACCTGTTTTCATGCTCTCTCCTTCTATCGTAATTTACCATAATGCTACGTCCATCAAACATCGCTTGCTAACGAAGTTTGTATTCCCCCGTACATGCAGTCTCTCTTGCTTTGGACATTCTAGCATGGAATGAGAGTCGGTTTTGCCCCGGTTTACTTTCGTGCATGCGGCTTGTCCGTGAAAAGGGTTGGCGAAATATCCACATCGTATGTGAAGACCACCTATGTCTTTTTGAGGCTGTGCACACGTCTTGATTATGGAAAAATCTCATTTGCATGTGACCATTTTTCATACATGGGCTATGTGGGGCATGGAAGCTTAGACATTGGAAAACATTACACAAAATTCCTTCATTAGAAAATTGGAATATGTCCTCATTAGCTTAGTGGGTTCCCCTGCCTTAAATTTGTGTTGGATTAGCTGATTAATTATGTCAATTAATTTCCTATTTGAAAGAACTCGAGAAGGACAGCAATAGAATCTCAGTCTGGGGCCTGATTGGGGACATGGATTGCCCTGGTCCTCTGAGCAGCCTGAGGTCTGGGTCATCCCGTGGCCCACATTACATATGATCACAACACTGACCCCTTTGATCCATCCCAAGAAGCGACTATCATTCAAAAGAAAACAAGTTTCACTGTTGAAAAATGAAGATGCAATAAGTAAAGTCCCACGTACCATTCATCATCAACAACAAAAACACTAGTATTCCCACATACTCAAACCAAAAGAGCATTTGACAGGAAAAACTAAAAAGAAAATAAATAAATAAATAAATAAATAAAAAGTTCGAGAAATTGCTAAAATTATTATTAAAAAATCATCCACATAAGCTCTAGTAGTGCCATGTAGGGCGGCCGACGTCCATGTCAGAGATTTTCGGTATCGAAGTTGGCATGATTGACTCAATTGAAAAAACGTGAGGATGTTTAGGACTGAATTGGTAAAATTAAAAAATTTAGAATCGAATTGGCAAATGTGTAATACGTTTAGGATTTTTTAGATAATTTTTTCAAGTTTGGAATGTAGTAGGGGTGAGCATGTTCCAAGGTAGAACTTGGAATAGGTCCGATTCCAGGTTCTAAGATATACCTAGTAAGTTATATGTTTCAAAAATTATGAAACATGTTCCGACGGGCAGGTTTCGGGTTTCAGGTAAGTAGAACCTAAAAAATGTAACAAGCTTTTGTGTTTTTCTTGATATAAGTCTTCAAGAGTTTCCGTGGTGTGTATGTGGAACAGCAAGCCCGAGCTTCCATTTCCGGCAATGCTAATGACCGAGTCTTTTACTTTGTTAACGTTTTATATTTATTCGTGTGATAAAATATGAGTTGTGGTCAGTGCATTATAGCAGCAAATGATGGTAATTAAAGATGATGATTCACTACAATGGTTCAATTAATAATACAGATTAAATTTAGGTAGACTTTAGAACCTGTGACATGATAGTTCCAAAGTTTCAAGGTGTGTATGGTAAATTTCAAGTGAAACCTATAACTGTTCACTTTAAAAATGTAATGTGTCTGTGAATATACAACACAGCTACATCATTACCAATTGAGCATGTCCAAATTATTTATGCTTTTTCCTACCATCTGTCTCTGCACTAATTGCAATGAGACCCCATCTTTGTTTGCATTGCACTACAGCCATTAAATTATTCCATACTTTATAGTATAATTCCATTTGATGAGGCATGGTGGTATTCTTAATTATCATGCAGAGTCCTTAAGATTAAAATAATTTTGGCTTGAGGATGCTGCATCAGATGGGTCCCCCCCATAGTGGGCCCCATTTCTTGAAAACACCCATCAATCAAAATCATGCAGTGGGCTCCATTCATACCCAGGTGTGTGCATTCTGCACTGCAGCACCTAATAAAGTCAGATTTCAAAATATTGACTTCACTCTTTCGGCTATGGCATGTTTACAAAAGAAAACTTCTGTGTTCCACTCTTACTTAAAAGGGCATTACATTGATTAGCACGTATTTATATCTAAAAATGATTAATTAACGAAAAATATTTTTATTTATCGATAATAATTCATATCTAAATATATTCATGAATCAAAAAATAAACAGTATAAATTATTATTTCTTAAAACATCCATTTTAAATTATTCATCTTTCTCGAAAAAAAAATGGTTATTTTTCTAATCGAATCAATTCATTTTCGCTCTTTCTTGAATAAAATCGTGGGAAATGATTTCCTCACATCAACTGTAAATCTACACAACCGCCATCATATATTTTACGCAAAGCAATAATTAAAGAGAAGATCGTGCGGTAAAAAATAATTATTAATAGGCTAACAGCTCTCAAAAATCATCGACCAAATACGATCTCCACCGGATTGAATTCTTGCTCTGTCTGTAGCAGCAGTGACAGTCCATGCCTTGGCCTTGACTTCTCCATCCTCTGTAACTCGGCGACTGTTCATCTTTTTCTCTTCCCGCGCTTTAATCTAACTTTTTTCTCTGTCATTCATCACTAACTCCATCTCCGGCTATTTATCCGATAACACGTTTAGTCAAAGTTTTCTGCTTTCTTTTTCCCCCGTTACAATCCTCGCTTTCTCGACACTTTCTTGACAATCCCCCAGTTTCCCGGGAAAAATCATCTCTCTGTTTTCCTGCATTTTCCATCCTCCCCAGAAAACCCCGCCATTTTTTCCATGACCCCCCAGATCGACTGCAGAGTCCTTTTCACATTCTGAGCCCGTCCTCTTCTTCCCCATTTAGATGGAAGAAGAAGAAGAAGCGGTGAGGCACAGACCAGCACAGAGCAGCCACGGCAAGGGCAGACTCGCCCGCACCCTGCACCGGGTCATCAACCTCCGGACGACCGCGACAGCGAGAATCGGGTCGGGCAATGGGATCGGAATCTGCGTGCTCGCGTCGCAGGACAAGGTCAAGCACGACGACCCGCTCGCGGACCGCAAGAGCGACGACGCCCGGGTGAAGTGGAGGGCGGTCCTTGAGGCCGTGGCGGCGAAGCTCTTCGCGGCGGGGACCGCCATCAAGGCTGCCTACGCGGAGCTCCAGCTGGCCCAGAGCCCGTACAACAGCGAGGCGATTCAGCAGGCGGACCAGGCCATCGTCGACGAGCTGAAGCAGATTTCGGAGCTGAAGCGCAAGTTCCTCAAGAAGGAGCTCGACCTCTCCCCGCAGGTGACGATGATGCTGGCGGAGATTCAGGAGCAGCAGAGCCTCATCAGGACGTACGAGATCACGGTGAAGAAGATGGAGGCCGAGGCGGAGCGCAAGGAGTCGGAGATCTCCGCGTGGAGAAGGAAGCTCGATGAGCTCGTCTCCGAGAACAGGTCGTCGGAGAAGAAGCTCAACGCGAGCGGCGTCTTGCCGCTGTTCGACGGCTTCAAGCTCTCGTCTTTGAGCCCGACCCACTTCGCCCAAGTCCTTCACTACGCTCTACGATCTGTGAAGCACTTCGCCAAGTCCATGGTTCGCGAGATGGAGACGGCGAATTGGAACCTCGACGAGGCGATCCGATTCATCGAGCCGCGAGCGAGGTTCGCGAAGCCGGGCCACCGGCACTTCGCCGTCGAATCGTTCGTGGCCAAATCGATCTTCGAGGGCTTCAACTTCCCCAACTTTGCGCTCGCGAACGAGTCGTCATCCATCGAGGAGCAAAGTCCCCAAGTCTTCTTTGACCAGTTCAAGAAGCTCAAGTCCGTGAGCCCCACCAGTTTCATCGCGCGAAACCCGAGCTCGTCGTTCGCGAGGTTCGCGAAGGCCAAGTACCTCCAGCTCGTGCACGCGAAGATGGAGTGCTCCTTCTTCGGGAACCTGAACCACCGGAAGGTCGTGAGCTCCGGCGGGTGGCCGGACTCGCCGTTCCTCGCGGCGTTCGCCGAGATGGCAAAGCGCGTCTGGGTCCTGCACCGCCTCGCGTTCGCCTTCGGCGAGGAGGTCGGGGTCTTCCAGGTGACGAGGGGGTGCAGGTTCTCGGAGGTTTTCATGGAGTGCGTGGCGGAGGAGGCCCTGTTGCAGCCGCCGCCGTCGACGGATCCGGATCCGGACCTGAAGGTCGGGTTCACGGTCGTGCCCGGGTTCAAGATCGGGAAGACGGTGATACAGTGTCAAGTGTACTTGTCGCCGCCGGCAAGCGCTCCGGCGAGGAGTTAATTTCAGTGTAGCTTGTAGGAGGTCCCGGCGATAACTGTATATTTGCTGTTTTTCCGACGTGTAAAGTAGAGGAGATCTATCCTTTGATAAAAAAAAAAAAAGTAGAGGAGATCTATCGACCCAAAAAAAAAAAAAATAGGAGTAGAGGAGATCTGTTGCCTCACGCGCTCTGTTGCACTCTCCGGTGACACGCGCGGGTAACGTTACTTTGTTAGGAATTTTAAAAGACGAATTTACGAAATTAGATGACGAAAAGACGGCGCGAATCAAAGTGCACACATCCGACATTGCATTTCTAACGTCCATCGACACATTCACATAACTTGGCGTATATATATATATTCTGCTATGTTCAATTTGGTTCTTTAACTTTAATTTGACTTAATTCGATATTTATACTTGTTTCCGTCACAATTAAGTTCTTCTAGTCAATTTATTCCGTTGGCATCCGACTTGCTATACATTCTCGAAGCTAATGCCGTTTCTCACCACCACCCACTGAGCGAGTGCCGGCGAATGCCGACGAGCCCTCGCGTTCAATCGTTGAACGTGGGTGCTTCCCTTCATTAGTGGCAAAATTAGGAACAATTGCTTGGTGCCGAGACACTTGTGAGCTTTGCTAGCCCTTGCCGGCGAATGAGAGGGTTGATGTCTCCTCCTAAGCCCTCCGCCCATTTCTAACCTTCAGAACCAAATAAAAATTGATTTGTACAAATTTGTTTCAAATTATTTTTTGGGTCACTAAAACCTCAAATTGATATGCGCATGACACATATATCCCAAAAAGGTACACCTATAATAAATCTGTCATAAACTAATTTTTGGGTCACTAAAAATCATAAATTAGTAAACACAAGACACATTTAACCTCTATCAGCTTCCGTCAAATTTTACCATGAAATTATTGAGCTGAATTACACATGAGAACAATTTAGTTGATGTGCCAAGTACATATGAAAATTTATAAATCTCTCTCTCTCTCTCTCTCTCTCTCTCTCTCTCTCTCTCTCTCGCCTTAATTTGAAAACAAATATGCTCATTCTCTCTCTTCCTCACAAAAATCCTAGGTTTTCTCTTATCGAGCACACTTCTTTATCACCACATTCGTTTTTGTGATTAGGCATCGAAACTCGTTCGAGCACATATTTATCTCTGGTAATCTTCTCACATTCGACTTTTTTTGGGGGGGGGGGGGGTCGCATTTCTCTTCAAACCACTTCCAATTGAAGCCATTGAACATTCTAATTTAGTGATTTGGATGAATTCGCGAGGCAAACCCAAAGAAAAATAAAAATTGAAAGCTACAAAACTGCCAGAGATAAATGTGTGCTCGCATGAGTTTTGATACTTTCTCACGAAGATGAAAGCGATGATGAAGGAGAAGACGATGGAGGGTTTTTTGTGCTTTGAGGGAAAAGAGAGAATGATCCGTATTTTCTTTCAAACTATGGATAATTGAAGAAACAAAAAGAGAGAGTTATGGATTTTCACGTGGACTTGCCATGTTAATCGAGTTATTACCATGTGTCATCAACTTAGTAATATCACGATTAAATTTGATTGAAGCTAACCAATGGTAAATGCATCATGTTTTTACCAACTGGGGTTTTTCGTGACCTAAAAATTAGTTTAGTGTATATTTCTCATAGGTCTACCTAGGGTTTGTAGTGACTAAAATTTGTTTATGGTATATTTGTTACATATGTACAAGTCTTGTTAACCCGGAAAAAAAATGATGAAATAAATTCAATCTAAAGAATGCAAGGCATCAAATTAATTTTAACGAAATTAAAGGACAAGGGCCAAATTAAACTTTTGCAAAGATTACATGGGCAATTTTTGGTATTATCCCCAATATTTTAAATCGTGTTTTCCATGACTTCGATGGATAATAAGTTACCACATAAATAAAATTTCGAACCCTACTATTCTGGTATGGCCAACCCTATTGGAAATTGAAGCCAATGCTAAGTTATATAATCATGTTAACACATATTTATAGAGCAAATGTGGACTAAACTCCAATGATGAGATGGCTAAAAAACCCACAGAGTAACACTCAACGAAAATATAAAAGAAGAGGATCGGGATTTGAATTCACAATTTGCTCCTACATCATGGGATATTCATTTTTCGTTTTCGAAACTACCCTTTTTTCATATCACTAAATCATTATTTTACCGTCGAATTAGTGTTGAGACATCTGAACACAATCCAAGAATATGAACCACAACAGTCGATATAAGTGACCGTATGATCAAGTCATGAAACGGCAGAAGCATTATTATAAACTCAAGTAGCATCGGTACTAGCACCGACACGCGACACGACACGTCATGCCAATATGTCAGTTCGCAAAAATAAAAAATTTCGGCGCGTTGGGATATATTTTATATTAAATGATAAATGATCATTTCTATGATTATTTCAATTAAGTTAATTTCATTCAAATCCACAAGTAAATAAATAATAAAAAAGAGCATATAATAAATTTATACTAAACACGTTCACCCATCATTTGTTTATATCATTCATTGTTTCGAATTGACAAATTCAACTATGTTCCACTTTACAAATTTACACCCTTACCCTTAAAAAAATTGAAAATTTCTAAGGTTGATCCACGCATGCCGGACCTTACGTGCCGCGATGTCCGACACTCGTGTCGCTGGCACGTTGGAAGAGTTGACTATATTCTGACACGCGTTGACCAGGTGTCGATGTGTGTCGGACAAGCGCGTTTCACATCGATACGAAAGCTTTCTAAAGAGTGTTCGTGCTTTTCTGGTTACAAACATCGCTAGATCAGCGACTCCTTTTTCGCAGGAGGGTACAATCCAAATCGGTTCGCAATAACTCGTCTCACCACACGAAGAAATGGTTTCTAGGATTCATGATCAGCAGCAGCAACCGGGATTTCTCAGAACTACTAAATAAGACCAACGACTTCCTGGGGTATCTCAGGGGGGAAGGGGACCAAGCGATTACAGCAGAGGCATCTGGTCCGCACGTGAAAATGACAGGGGGGGGACATAAAGAAACAGACAGCAAGTCAGGTTTTCGTAGCCATAAGAAAGGAACCAGCCATCATCTTTCTCTGTCGCTCCCTCTTAATAAGGAGAAGGTCCCCCAGGAGGGCCAGGACCACATGATTTGCAGCGCCGCTCAGGACTTGCCGCCCCGGGAAGGATTTCTAGTTCAGGAATAGGACGTCATCCGCAAAAGAACTCAGCCGATCACCTGTAAATTGCCCTGTGAGTCTAATTTATCTGACTCATAGACTTTCTGTGTTGGGGTGTATTTTATACTCCGCATCGATAGCAAGGTACGGACGTTCATAATTCATTGATAGATTGAGTTTTATCTCGTGAATAATTACTGCTATATATACTCCTTTTCGCTTATAATTAAATGATGTAATAGAGAGATGAGATATGTTAATTGTAATGAAATCCTCTACTGGATGTAACTAGTTCAAGGGTGAATTGCGATAAACTTTGTGTATCGATCTTTTTTTCCTCTCTTTTACTCTATGTCGTTGTATGCTGAATCCTATTGCTCTGCGGTGGTGTCCCTCAATTATAATAACGAAAAGAAAATCTTCATGAGACCAAATCTATTGTAAAATTTCAAGTGAGGACATGAAGTGATTTTTTTTTAAATAACGGCTTGAATTGGACCTTATTTCAAATAAGAGCCTGAAATGCCGCTTCAAAGAAAAGTCTTATCAAGGGACTTTTCATCATTATACTCTGAAATTTTCTCATTTTTTTTCCTTTTTTCTCCTTTGCCTTCAAGAAAGGGAACAACCACTGGTGAGGCCAGCCTCAACGAAAGTAGGCGAGGGAAGCTCTCGCCAGATCAGTTGAGGGCTCGCCTCGCCCAGGCAACCGTCGAGAACACTTCAGATCATTGAGGAAAAAGGAAAAAGGAAAATAGAGAACCTAAATGCAAGGCTATTTTTTGAAATAATGAGAGCACTTCAGAATCTTATTTGAAATAAGATCTAATTTAGATTTTTTTTTGAAATAAGATTCATTTTAAGTCTTTATTTCAATTTTTTTTTTCGAATTTAATACTGAGGCTTGTTGTTGAGAAAACCCTTGGCCCTTGGGCCCTGTTCAAGCATTTGCCAAGGCAGGTGAGAGACCATCTCTGCAACTCTTATTAAAGCGGTTTGATTTGTCTGGTCTCTCAGCTGCGGCGGCTGCTGCTGCTGCCGCCGCCGCCGCGGGGAGCCATCCAAACATCCTTTTGGCATTATTTCCTTTCTCCATCTTTCTGGTTTTTGTTTTAATGGCATGGCACGCCTGTCAAAAAAAATCTTGCCGGTAGCAATTATGCTATTTCTAATATCTTCTTGTCATATACTTTTATCCTCGTAATTATCGATCTCCTCCAAACATCATCCTTGATAACACTTACAAAGTTAGGGACAAACTTGCTTCACGGTTGAAAGTCGAGGCCCTTTTTATTTAATTTTTGAGGGGAAAAAAAAACCCTAATTGTCATTAAAATTAATTTTAGTTTAAATGTCGTGTTCCTCACCATCTTCTCAGGGTAGCAAACTGTCAAGGGTGCATTAACCTAGTAAAATGTCTACAGTATTTTAATCACTAAAGAGTGCACATTGTAGTTGAACATTCGATTAAAATAGATGGACAAGGAAAAGATCAAAAAGTCATCCTCTTAAAAAGTCAAAAGAGACAGATAATCAGCTTAAGTATACGAGTCTGCGCACTCGTTAATTTTGTCGCAAACTTGTCTCATTTACATTATACAAACAAATATGTATCACAAAATTTGAGCGGGAAGCATATGTTTTGTATATTAAGCTCCGTTTGTTTCGCGAAAAATGTGACATTTTTGAAAAACAAAAAAAATTCCGAAAGTCATTTATCAGGAAAACGAAAATGTTTTCGGATGTTTGGCCGAGACCTGATAATGGACTGGCAACTATTTCTCGGCGGCTTTTTGATAAGGAAAATTTCATTCGATTTCTAAATCGACATGTGCACTATTCGAACTCTAGTTGCTTGCTTATAGGTAGCCAAGGAACTCTGCACGCGTACTGAGGTCTCAAGCCCCGATTCCTGAGTCCCGAGCATTGAGCACAGGCACTCCTTTTGGATCTACCGAAACTGAGCCCGAAAACTCGATGCTCGTGCTTGACTCCCTAGCGCCTAGGCTCAGGTGTACAGAGGCAGGGCCCGGGTCTAGGTCCATGGAGGCTGAGCCCTAGACAACAACGCTCGGGACCGGGACCCTAGCGCTCGAGCCAGCTTGGTCAATCGAGGCTGAGGCCGGGACTCCAGTAGGTGGTTCTCACTCCGGGTCCACCAGTGCTCGGCCCCAGAACCTAGCGCTTGGGACCTAGTCCCTACACCTGAATTCGAGTCCGCCGAGGTCGAGCTCTGGACCTTAGCGTCCATGCCCGAATCCATCAAGGCCTAGCCCCGATTCTCGGCGCCTAAGCCTGTGCCCGACATCAATGGATCGCGGCGTGAGTGCAGGGATCTAGGCATGGGCACGGGAGTCCTAAGTGGGGGGGCAATTTCACTCGGCTATATTTGCTGTCGAAAAACGAAAATTAAGATCAACATATGCAGACGAATGAATTAAAATTACCAAAGTTGATGGCAATTTCACTCGGCGATGGTACGATGTTAGATTACACATTCACGATTGTGTTTTCCGCAGTTTGTCTCCATATTTCTAACAGAAACACCATTCGGGCAATTCAATACCACATTCTCTTCTTGGTTGGTCTACGTACCGTCTGGCTGGATTTCAGATGGCTAAAGCTAAGCAGAGCCACTCGATCAAAAGATGCTTCAAGAAAAAATGACACTGACAATCTTTTAAACACTGTGTCTGAGTGAGAAAATACAAAGGGCTCACGTGCCAAAGAAAGCATCTGAGTTACCTTTTCAGCATGTAGTTCATGGCTCTGCGCACAATAGAACATTTCCTGCTCAGCCAAGTTTTGACTCCATGCGGTTCTGTCAACTTCTTGTCTTAATGCGGATGCCACCTTTTGCGATGCCTTGCTTCGTGATATTATTTCATGCAATTTTGGGGTTGGATCCGGAACATGCTAAACATGGTTGCTATATATTGCACAATAGGACATGTCAAAATAGGTTAGAAACTCGTTTCTTAGTCCATATATGATGGACTGTGTTATATGAGGGAGTTGTATTCGACAAATGGAGTTTATACCCAACTCTATAGGTCATATATGGGTTTAATATGGGTGTTAAAGGGGTTCATAACTTACTTAGACCAATCCTACCTCTATGACTTTCTCTTGTCCTCGCTTGATCTTTGGCTCGCTCATTTCGTGTTTTCACCTTAGTTTCCTATCCAAATCAAGTTAAGCATAGAAGCGCTTTAGCGATATGAGTCGGATCGGGTATGAGTTCGACAGTTACTAAATTTGTATCACATGAAAATGAGTCAAAACATGTCGAATTGATCAATTTGTCGGGCCATCTTCTTTGCTAGGGGTGAGCATGGTCTAGATTGGTGGTTCTCATCCTAGAATCGGAAACAGCTCACTAAGGGCCGATTTCAAAAAATTGAAATCGGTAATCGCCCGTTGGTTCCATAGATCCATCGGAGAACCGGACTACCAATCCGATTCGGTCTGGTTCTCAGGTGGGTCAGTAGGGACAGGAATACCCTGAATTAACCCGAATTTCCTTGCACAGTATTGGGGAGAATAAATTTCAAACCCAGTACCAAATCTTCCTTTCGAAGCTAGTCTGATAGGAAGATCAGTGGAAGTCAGAACCACTAACCAGAAATCACTCCTGTTCTCAGAGAACTCAGGAAGACAGTGGCGGAATTCAGGAGAAATGAAAGGAGAAAAAGAAAATTGTGATTCTCTGATCTCAAATATCCGGGAGATAAAGTACCGAAGGTAAGGGAAAGACCCCGCTGGAATTGAAACTAAGTCCTTACTCAAAGCCCGACAAGTGAAATGATCTGGGATAGAAAGTGACGAAGGCTTATTATCGGAACTTTGGGAAAACCAAGCAGGAAAATAGAAAGCAGCCCAAGCCTGAAGAATCCAAAGAGGGCCGGCGAAATCCCCACTAGTCTTGGCCGAGCTGATTGAGGAAGCAGCGTGGGTTAGTCCACGATACAAGAGAGCCAAGGTTAATGTTATGTATGCCTTGAATAGGAAATAGGCTTAAGTTATGGGCTTGGGCCAACATTAGGGTTTGAGGGGTAATACTATAAATATTGCTCTTTTCTCAAACTGTCAGTATGAGAGAAGCTTACGTTGCCTCTTTTGTAATCCCTTGATTCTCATAGTGGATTTTGCCTATCCTCTCTCCCGTGATTTTTCCCGCAAGGGTTTCCACGTAAATCTTGTGTGTTCCGTTCTTCTCATCTGTCTCAATTTCGTCTTAGTTTCCGCATTATCGTAACAAACTGGTATCAGAGCCTAAGGTTCATCCGTCGACGAAAGAGAGACACGAGAGTACGGGAATTTGGATTTCGGCGATTTGGATTTCGGAATTTGGATTTCGTCTTCGGTGCAAGACGATTTGGATTTCGGGAATTTGGCATCACACGCAAGCGCACCTTCGAGCTCTGGGAGACACGATTCCCCGCCAGGTTCAGATTGCTAATACAAAATTGTTTCGATTTTGAGCATAACCGAGGGAGATCACGTGCTCGATCTTTGTACTGCTTCGGGTGCTAAACTTTGCATGAATCTGGATGATCTTGGTCATTCGGGGTCCATCACTGGTTGTGCAGCGAATAAAAACCAGGGGCGTTGGTAGAAAAGTCCAAATCTGAACTTGAATACACGTTATTCCTCAGTGCGGCCGTGAAGAATTTTGCAAGTTGAATTTCGTGCCCACGTTTGTCTTTTGTGCAAACTCACCTATTAGAAGTTCTTCTCAGTGGTGTTCCTGTCATGGACGTTCTTCATTGATTCTGCCAAAGTTCAGCCGCCGACGTGGACAACTGAGAACGCAACCTCGTTTTGTGATTTCGTGCGTTTTTAAGGGCTAAAGGGAACAAAAGAAAACCAATTGCTTTTCAACTACTTTCTCAGTGGTGTTCCTGTGCCACGTTGCATCACCATCCAATTAGAATTTTTCGATCGAATTTGGAGCAGATCACGAAGGCCCACGCAGATCAGAATTGGAGTCTTCTTCAGGAGCAAGTCAAAGTGCCGTCTGCTCCTGCTCCTTGCCAATTTGCCCACTTGTGCTCGCACGTAGTCCTTTGACGATCACTTCAAGGAGCAGCGACGCTGCTCTCTTCATAGGCTTAAGCAAACGACCAAGTGGATTCGTGCTGAAGCGATCAACGAATTCTGACTGACGTAACAACAATCGTTCATCATCCTGTGCCGAGCTATCAACCCGAACTACTGTTCACTTGTAGCAATTGCTGTTTGGGCAGTAGTTTGCGTCGTGATTGGGGAAACGGCAAATACTCCCAACGAATCCTACCCCTCCTACCCCTCCAGATTGAAGGGGTTTTCGATTCGTGTTATCCAAGGAGTTCGTGCGCGTTTTTTCGACTCGGAATAAATTATGGCTTCGAGTTCGACAACGAAATTTGATATCGAAAAGTTTGATGGGAACGGCAGTTTCAACCTATGGCAGGTTCGTATGTTAGCCGTTCTTACGCAGCAGGGTTTGAAGAAAACTTTGTTTACTAAAGGGAAGAAACCGGACACGACAGATGAAGTATGGGAAGAATTGGATGAGAAAGCTTTGTCCACTATTCGGTTGTGCCTCACGAACGAAGTTTTGCAGGAGGTACTAGATCAAAAGACAGCCGCAGGTTTATGGACAAAGTTGGAGAGTATTTTTCTGACAAAGTCTCTCACAAATCGATTGAGACTCAAGCAACGACTCTTCACTTTTCGTATGACTGAAGGTACTTCTCTCAAATCTCATATTTCTGAATTCAATGCTCTTATCGCTGAATTAAGAAGCATTGATGTTAATATTGAAGATGATGATCAAGCTCTTTTATTGCTAGTTTCACTACCTGCCTCTTATAAGAATTTTAGAGAGACCATGATTGTTAGTAGAGAAACTATTGATGTTGAAGATGTCAAGACTAGTTTGCTAAATAAGCAGAAACTCGATACACAATTGACTTCTGATGGTAGTAATAATCATGTGGCTGGTTTAGTCGCTAGAGGAAGATCTATTGAGAGAAGAAATAGTGGCAGGAGCAGGTCAAAGTCTAAGCATAGAGATATGATTTGCAACTATTGTAAGTCTCCAGGGCATATCAAGATAAATTGCCTAAAACTGAAGGCAAAGGAGCAAAGAGAAAATAATTCGAATCAACAGAATCATGGGAATGTCAATCGTCATAACAATCGCAACTATCAGAATAGACAGAATAGGCGAAACGAAAATCCTGCTCAAGCTGATGTTGCTAAAGAAGAAGACAAAGATTGGCTATTGATTGCAGATAACAAAGATAAATTCTATGATAGTTGGATTCTTGATTCTGGCTGCTCATATCATATGTGTCCTCATCGAGATTGGTTCTCTACGTACAAAGAGCATGATGGTGGAGTTATTCTCATGGGTAATGATGCTAGATGCAAAGCTATTGGGATTGGTACAGTTAATATTAAGATGCATGATGGCATGATCAGAACTTTAGATAATGTCAGGCATATGCCTGATTTGAGGAAAAATCTAATTTCATTGGGTACACTTGACGCCAATGGTTGTAGATTTACTGCTGAGGGTGGAGTTCTGAAAATTTTGAGAGGTTCACTTTTGCTGATGAAAGGGCATAAAATTGGCACTTTGTATCAGCTGCAAGCCTCTACTGTTACTGGTTCAGCTGCGGTCTCTTCTGATATGACAGATTCAGATAATACTAAATTATGGCATATGAGATTAGGCCATATGAGTATTAGAGGGATGGAGGAGCTCAGTAGAAGAGGTCTCTTGTGTGGTCAGAAAATTGGAAAACTGGATTTCTATGAACATTGTGTTTTTGGGAAACAGAAAAGAGTCAGTTTTAAAACAGGAATTTACAGCACAAAGGGCACTTTGGATTACATTCATTCTGATCTTTGGGGGCCTGCTAGAGTTCCATCGAAAGGTCTTGGTTCCAAGTATGTACTCACTTTTATTGATGATTTTTCAAGAAAAGTTTGGGTATATTTTCTCAAGGCAAAAAGTGATGTTTTCGTTACTTTCAAGCAATGGAAAATATTAATTGAGAATCAGACCGGTAAGAAAATCAAGCGGCTGAGAACAGATAATGGGCTAGAATTTTGTGGAAGTGAGTTTAATGAGTTCTGCAAGAATGAAGGAATTGTGAGACATCATACTACAGTGTATACTCCGCAGCAGAATGGTATTGCGAAATGTATGAATAGAACCTTATTAGAAAGAACAAGGTGCATGTTGTCTAACGCTGGTTTGGGCAAGGAATTCTGGGCTGAAGCAGTCAATACTGCTTGTTGGTTAATAAATCGTTCTCCTTGCATGCCTATTGATAACAAGACACCCGAGGAGGTATGGTCAGGTAAACCTGTTGATTATTCTTCTCTTCGAGTTTTTGGATGTCCAGCATATGCACATGTTAGTGAAGGAAAACTAGAGCCTAGAGCGAAAAAATGTATTTTTCTTGGTTATGGTTCTGGTGTAAAAGGTTATAGGCTTTGGTGTTCTGATTCATCTAAGATTATAATTAGCAGAGATGTTACTTTTGATGAGTCTGCTATGCTTCATCCTGTCAAGAAATCATTAGATACTTGCCAGGAAAATCTACAAAGTGCACCAAAGAAGGTGGAGTTTGAAGTGTCTTCTTCACAGCCAGTTCAGTCAGTGACTGATAATATTGAGATTGAAGAATCTGAAGAAGAGAATTATTCCATAGCCAAAGATAGACCGAGAAGAACAGTAAAACCTCCACAGATGTATGGATACTCAGATTTTGTTGCTTATGCTCTTTCAGCTGCAGAGTCGATAGAATATGCTGAGCCTAAATCGTACAAGGAAGCTATTTCATCCAAAGATTCAGCAAAGTGGTTAGTTGCTATGAATGAAGAGATGGAATCTCTTGAAAAGAATCAAACTTGGGAGCTTGTCAAACCACCAAAAGGAAAGAAGATTGTGGGTTGCAAGTGGGTTTTCAAAAGAAAGGAAGGTATTCCTGGAGTTGAAAACATTAGATTTAAAGCACGTCTAGTCGCTAAGGGCTATAGTCAGATTGAGGGAGTTGATTTTAATGATGTGTTTTCACCCGTCGTTAAACACAGCTCTATTCGGGTCTTTCTTGTGTTAGTTGCTATGCATGATTTAGAGTTGGAACAACTCGATGTGAAAACAGCTTTCTTGCATGGTGAACTTGAAGAGAAAATCTATATGGGTCAACCTGAGGGTTTTCAGTTTGAAGGTAAGGAAGATCATGTATGTTTATTGAAAAGATCTATCTATGGCTTGAAGCAATCACCTAGACAATGGTACAAGATATTTGATTCTTTTATGGTGCAACTTGGCTATTGTAGAAGCAAATATGATAGTTGTGTATATCTGTGCAAACTTTCAAATGGATCCTATATTTATCTGTTGTTATACGTTGATGACATGTTGATTGCAGCAAAAGATAAATTTGATATACAGAATTTGAAGGCACAGTTGAGCACTGAATTTGATATGAAGGATTTAGGTTCTGCGAAGAAAATTCTTGGCATGGAAATTCAGCGAGATCGAAAAAGAGGAAAATTGTATCTTTCCCAGAAAAGCTACATTGAGAAGGTGTTAGATCGTTTTGGCATGAAAGATGCCAAACCAGTGAGTACTCCTCTTGCTGCTCACTTTCGATTATCAGCTGATTTATGTCCACATACAGATGATGAAATAAAATATATGTCAGGTATTCCATGTTCTAGTGCAGTTGGTAGTGTTATGTATGCTATGGTTTGCACTCGACCTGACATATCACATGTTGTTAGCGTGGTAAGTAGATATTTATCATGCCCAGGTAAAATTCATTGGCAAGCAGTGAAGTAGATTTTGAGATATCTGAAGGGTACTTCAGATTATGGTTTAGAGTTTGGGAAAACTTGTGAAACTCTTACTGGATATGTTGACTCTGATTATGCTGGTGACTTTGATAAAATGAGGTGTTTGACAAGGTACATCTTTACTGTTGGGGGTTGTGCAGTCAGTTGGAAAGCTTCTTTGCAGCATACAATTGCTTTGTCTACTACAGAGGCAGAATATATGGCTATTACAGAGGCAATCAAAGAAGCTATATGGCTAAGAGGCTTATTTGGAGAGCTCAATGTGGATGATAATGTGACTGTTGTGCATTGCGATAGTCAGAGTGCTATACATCTTACTAAAGATCAGATGTATCACGAGAGAACAAAGCACATTGATGTGCGGTATCATTATATTCGAGACATTCTTGCTGATGGCGATATTAAGGTCTTGAATATTGGTACAGAAGACAACCCAGCTGATATGTTGACAAAGTCATTGCCTTTTACTAAATTCAAGCACTGCTTGGATTTGGTTAATGTTTGCAGCAGCTGAGTTTTATGCTGGTGGGAGGAGAAGATTGTCTTAATATTTATGTCTACTTGGGAATTCAAGTCAATGTGGAGATTTGTTATGTATGCCTTGAATAGGAAATAGGCTTAAGTTATGGGCCTTGGGCCAACATTAGGGTTTGAGGGGTAATACTATAAATATTGCTCTTTTCTCAAACTGTCAGTATGAGAGAAGCTTACGTTGCCTATTTTGTAATCCCTTGATTCTCATAGTGGATTTTGCCTCTCCTCTCTCCCGTGGTTTTTCCCGCAAGGGTTTCCACATAAATCTTGTGTGTTCCGTTCTTCTCATCTGTCTCAATTTCGTCTTAGTTTCCGCATTATCGTAACAGTTAATTTGCCAAGAGCCAACCTAGTTCCCGAAGCAAGAGCAGAGGCAACATACAAAAGTTCATCAGAAACTCGAATGATGCGATGACAAAAAAAGAATGTGCACAGCCAATACAAAAGAAAGGTTATGTGTTCTTCATCAGTAATCGGACCATCTTCCCTACAGTATCTCTTCAAAAAAGCACCGTAAGCTAGCTCTGAATCTGTGAATTTCTCACGAAATTCGGAACAAACATTTGGGGAAACAGTAGCAGGATCCTCCCCTGAAAGACTGAGACCGGTGAGGCTATGAATGTCTAGCAGGGTAATTGACATTGGAGAAAACGGAAAAAAAGAAGCAGTTGGTCGAGGAGGACCAGAAACAAGACAATGCACTGATCAATTCGTAATGAAGCCGGTATTCAAAGCAACAAAGGCGTAGTGCATCATCAATAAGAGCGTTACTCCAAAAAGAACTTTTAGAAGTATGAAGACGCTTGTACCATTGATGAAAGGAAGGTTCGAATTTAGACCTAGACAGAGCCCCAAGTCGAGAAGGACGAGAACACCATACGTAGGCAAAAATGGATGACCCACAAATTGGAAGAGTTTCGTCTTGGCTGCGTGGGAAGAGGTTGATAGCTTCCCTGGGAATAGAACATGAACGACGAATTGCAGGACCAAGGACGAAGGAATCATCGTACTCGTTTTGTATCGAAAGAAGATAAAGCGTCTTGTCGAATTCGTCTGAGGCCCTAAATTGATGGAACTTACCAAGAGTATCCCTGGCGGTAAAGACGGGCTCGTGAGATTTGGGAGCGATGGAGAGCAAACGAAAACGGAGTGATACCTCAAAGGATCGTGAAGAAGACGATTGGGATCAGAAGCAGAGTCCAGATTCTGTGGGGACAGAAACTTATATATCAACCTAGTGTGAAAAGGCGAAGAGACGAAGCGCGCGAAACGAGGTGACAAGTTGGCGGCCGAATGAAAAGTAAGTCAATTTCCGTCATTAGGATTTAAAAGAATTAAAATGGGCATCTATTGACACCCAAATTTAGCACAATTCCCGAGAAAACTCAGAAGCTATCACCACCCCCCCGTTTGGGAAGTAGAAAGAGCCAGATAAACTTCCCGAAAAAGTCAGTAGGTTGACAGGAGATTCGGGAAGTGAGCAACAGGGAGGAAAGTTACCGAACTGGTCGGGAACCCAAAGGGATTCGGTAACTCGAAGGTAGCTCAAATAACTTACCGAGCACTACGGGAAAGTGACGACAGAGATCGCGGACGTAGAGGAAGTTACAAAACCGTCAAAAAGCCACGATGATGGGGAGTTACAACCAAATATTGAGATAATGGAAACGACTTGATCATGGGCACGAGAGTTACCAGGAAAGATTCAAATTCCAAGCCCGCGAAGACGGTTTCGGCCAACTCCTAACAAACAGGGAAGTGCAGAACGTGCGCAAGAGAGAAGACATCAAGGGCGCCAAGATTCAAGATATCAAAGATAACCGACTGAGCGGTTATCGAAACCATGGAAGATACAAATACCAGGAAGGAAGAAGGCAGAGAGGACAATCAAACATCCAACAACAACAACTACTCCAATTCCTATGCAATTTATCTTTCAAGTCCTTTACTTCCCAGCACCTTTACTTTCCCAGCAATCGTACCTTTACTTTTGGTCGAGGCCATTTATCTTCCTGCACTTTACATGCTTTCCTAGGAGTATTGTAACGTAATTTCGACCCTTTGATCTCAATATCACTTCCCCGTCCCGCTTTCGATCCATACATATCCAACCATCACACATTTCCGCTCGATTCACCTTACTTCTTTGAGGATCGAGCCACAGAACCTATCTTAATAAAAACCGAAGAACGAATTTCGGTGAAAGGTTTTCCTTGTTGCGAAAACAAGCGAACAGTCGCAAGTTGCCGATGATAGCTCGATGTCAGATCCGGAGGACCTGCCAGACGACCACTGGACCGTCGGGGAAGGACGGCTTCAGCAGTAGGCAATAGCGGAGACTCATCGAGACCTCTGCCTCCCCTCTACTTTTTTTTTCTCGTTTCTCTCTGTATTGGCTTATTTCGTGGAAGGTAAAATTCAATTTCTCAAATAATGCCAAAAAAGTATACCTCATTTCAAATAAAAATCTCAAAATGATCTAACTAAAATCTCAACTGTCCTAATTATTTTGGAAGGATTACCATATGCATGCACTTGGCAGGTCAATGAAGCAATCGCGCTATACTTTTATAAGGAATGTGAACATTGAATGTCCCAAAACCTATCACATAAATGCAATTGAACCCCAAGACATAAGAATTTTGAACCCAGAACTGAACAAAACTCACATAACTCTTATTCTGAAGGTGAGGAACCCCGAGAGACTTGATCAGTTTAGATCTATAAGTTTACGCAACTTCGCGTATAAAATCATTTCCAAGATCCTAGCAAATAGGCTGAAGTGCAACCTCCCCACGATCATTGCAGAAGAACAGAGCACCTTTGATGGAGGAAGACAAATTAAAGACAATATTTTGATCGCAGGAAATTCTGCACCAAATAAGAATCCGAAAGAGAAAAAAAATGGTTTCAGGCTATACTGAAACTCGATATGAAGAAAGAATATGAAGAGTTGAATGAGACTTCCTTGAGGCTTGTCTAATCAACATGGGTTTTTGTTCGTGGTGGGTGGATAGAGTGATGACTTGCGTAACAACAGCCACCCTAAGTGTAAAGTTCAATGGAGAGCCACTACCATATTTCCAACCTTCAAGAGGTATTAGACAAGGTGATCTTATTTCCCCATACCTGTTTATACTCATGGCTAACACTTTGTCTATGATGATGAAAAAGGCTATATCCGAGGGCACTATTAGAGGGATTAAACTAAACAGATTATGCCCTACACTCCCATACCTCTTATTTGCGGATGATTCGATCTTCTTTTTGGATGGCAAATTGATTGAATGCCAAAATCTGGGGATGATCCTAAATCAATATTGCTACGCCTCGGGACAAGAAATTAATTTGAACAAGTCTGGCCGCTTTATGGGTCTAAACTGCCCTATTCAGCTTCAAGAAAGCCTAGCAAATGCTCTCCGAGTCCCAGTAATGCGAAAAATAGGGAAGTACTTGGGTCTACCTTCTGATTGGGGGGAAACAAAGAAACAGATGTTTTCATCGATTAACGATCGAGTTGACACGAATCTAGAAGGATGTAAGGAAAATTTGTTCTCAAATGCCGGCAAGGAAACACTTATAAAATCTGTGGTCCAAGCTATCCCTCAGTATGCCATGTCAATATTTAAAATCCCAATTTTAATCTATAAATCGATTGAAAGAAGGATAGCACGGTTTTGGTGGAAGAATAGCGAAAAGAAAGATGGTCTGCATTGGCGTAGTTGGGATATTCTGAAAGAAAAGAAAGACAACGTGGGGTTAGGTTTCAGAGACATGGCTACCTTCAACAAAGCCCTGTTGGGAAAAGAAGCTTGGAGACTCACCCATAAACCAAACTCTCTTTGGAGTAGAGTTGTAAAAGGCAGGTATTTTCCAAACAAAAGCTTTTTACATGCCGAAAAAGGCACAATACCTTCTTGGGGGTAGCTAAGCCTACTACATGGTAGAGATGCATTCGCAGAGTCAGCCCATTGGTCAATCGAGAATGGGGAGTCTGTTAACATCAGAGAGGATTGCTGGCTCAGAAAAGGAATTATTGGAGGCCCGGACAATCGAGCGGAACCTTCTCATGTTTCAGGTTTAACTATGAACAATGGAGCTGAGTGGAATGCAGACATAATAAGAAGCCTGTTTGACGAGGATACTATAAAGGAGATCCTAGCCATTCCACTATGCCCTCTACACCCTGAGGACAAATTGAAATGGACTGGAAATGAAAAAGGGGATTTCTCCCCAAAAACTAGCTACAACTCGATAAGAAACAGAGAAGCAAATCAGAGGACTGATGAGGCTTCCAGTTCAGATAAACCAACGAGAAAGCTCTGGAATGGAATTTTTGGCGGGATTAGTTATTTAGTCGTTAGGGCGGTGAAATTTTTGGCGGGATTCAATCCCATTTTCTGATGCAAATGAAATGATGCATGAAATGTAACGCTATAAATAACATGTGCTAGAACTTCTCTTATACCCACATTAGAGAAATCCGCATATGGATCGGTTATGAAAATACATGTTTTACTAAATACCTCATTGTCGCGACCCTCTTGAGGTTGTCGGGCTCTCGAGGGCTAATGGGCCGTCCTGTCTGGTCGGACGCGGGCCTCTCCCAAGGCACATTACCCAAATCGCAACGGAGGTATGCGTGATCGACTTTCAATGTGGTCTAGTGACATGTGCTAAGTGTGCATGCCATGGAGTCGCCACCAATCATTTTTTTAGGGTATGATTGGACCACCCAATCGAATAGTTGGGAGTTTCTATTCAATTCTGCGAGAACCAGAGAAATGGTTTCGGGGACTTAGTTACGCCAACCGTTAGAGTTGACGCCCTTTCGGTACCTAAGTTGACTGAATTTTCTAGCCTGAGATTCATGCGGATGAGTAAGGTATGAACCATAAATCTAGAAATTCGTGCAGATAGGAGTGATTATCCTAGCAATCACAATCAGTAACAAAATGCGCAACTCAAGGAATCTAGATATGCAAATAAATCACATGACATTCCTAGTAATGCCCTATTTATCAATCACAGCTCAAGAATGATTTAGCTATCATGGCCGTTCTACACTCGATCTAACCTAAGAAAAGCATTAGGAAGCATCGCAGGAGTTCGAGAGTACTCACATGGGGTTCGCCGTGCCCTGGTTTGGTCTTGGACGAGCTATCGAGCTCATGCCGACCCGATTATATTTGGGGATCCACTCGGCGTTTTACACCATGAAATTATGTGAAACAAAAACGAAAATATTCAGCAAGGGGCATTTATTGTAGATGGTGGTCGATCTAATTGGACGTCAAGACTAAAAAAGATGTAGAAATTTACAAATTAAAATACTCGAATGACATTTTTTTGCTAAATTCAACTCTATGCGTCGTGAAGAAACACATGCAATTGAACTTGAATTTTGACTATTTATGAGTTCAAAATGTAAAAGAAATTAAAATAAAAATATTTACTATTTTTCTATATTTTTACGACAGCGAACGCTATTTTTCTTCATTTTTCATGTATTTTTCTATTTTTGGAAAATATTAAAAAATATTAAAAAATATGAAAAATTATTTTTTTTTTTTTTATCAAAAATGGTTCCTTTAGCTTGGTCAAGGCTACCAAAGATGAGTTTTTAATTTTTTTAACTTTTTATATATTTTTTATGAATTTTTTAAAAATAAACTATGAAAGACTGATCAAAAATCAGGTGTCAACAGCTGCCCCTCTTTGAGAGGAATTTCGTCAGAGTTTTCTCTCAAAGACAAGGTGACACCTGTGTTCCGATCAACTCGACTGGGAAAAGAAAAGAAATCATGACATCCAATTTTCATGCCCATCAATGTGTGCTTTTCCTTAAAAAGAGATGTGCTCATTCAATTCCCTGATATGATGTAAGAAAGTTAAGGAGTAGATAGACTTCCCTGCCCCTTACCTGCCGAATGCTTGCGGCATTTGCTGTGTCTGATGGG
This sequence comes from Rhodomyrtus psidioides, assembly GCA_021437785.1. Taxonomy (NCBI): domain Eukaryota; kingdom Viridiplantae; phylum Streptophyta; class Magnoliopsida; order Myrtales; family Myrtaceae; genus Rhodomyrtus; species Rhodomyrtus psidioides. The sequence continues at coordinate 2,674,412 of JAILYB010000062.1, read as the reverse complement.
TTCAAGTAGATTCCTAAGGACTTGTCATCGGAGTGTCCTGGGGATGTTAAGCTCTGACCTGTATGGTAGGTCAAACCATAATGGGATTCCTAACTGATAGGAACCTAAGGAAGACGCATCCCACATTTGGGAATTTGCCAAGGATTTTGATCCGTGTGGTGGACTAAACTAGAAATGGCTTGCCTAATGTAAGGCTTATTAGGGAAAACGACTCCTCCCGCGTTCGGGATTCATCAAGGTTTTGATCCGTATGGTGGATCGGACCATTGGGTTGATCCTTCAGGCGGTCTCTACCAGTCCTTTGACCCTTCAGGCGGTTTCTACCATTCATTGACCCTTCATGCGGTTTCTACCATTGAGTTGACCCTTCAGGCGGTTTCTACCATTGGTTGACCCTTCAAGCGATTTCTACCATACATTGACCCTTCAGGCGGTTTCTACCATTGTTTTGACCCTTCAGGCGGTTTCTACCATTGGTTGACCCTTCAGGCGGTTTCTACCATTATGTTGACCCTTCAGGCGGTTTCTACCATTGTTTGACCCTTCAGGCGGTTTCTACCATACATTGACCCTTCAGGCGGTTTCTACCATTGTGCTGACCCTTCAGGCGGTTTCTACCATTGATTGACCCTTCAGGCGGTCCCCAGTGGAGTCGCCAGTCTGTCGCGACCCTCTTGAGGTTGTCGGGCTCTCGAGGGCTAATGGGCCGTCCTGTCTGGTCGGACGCGGGCCTCTCCCAAGGCACATTACCCAAATCGCAACGGAGGTATGCGTGATCGACTTTCAGTGTGGTCTAGTGACATGTGCTAAGTGTGCATGCCATGGAGTCGCCACCAATCATTTTTTTAGGGTATGATTGGACCACCCAATCGAATAGTTGGGAGTTTCTATTCAATTCTGCGAGAACCAGAGAAATGGTTTCGGGGACTTAGTTAAGCCAACCGTTAGAGTTGACGCCCTTTCGGTACCTAAGTTGACTGAATTTTCTAGCCTGAGATTCATGCGGATGAGTAAGGTATGAACCATAAATCTAGAAATTCGTGCAGATAGGAGTGATTATCCTAGCAATCACAATCAGTAACAAAATGCGCAACTCAAGGAATCTAGATATGCAAATAAATCACATGACATTCCTAGTAATGCCCTATTTATCAATCACAGCTCAAGAATGATTTAGCTATCCTGGCCGTTCTACACTCGATCTAACCTAAGAAAAGCATTAGGAAGCATCGCAGGAGTTCGAGAGTACTCACATGGGGTTCGACGTGCCCTGGTTTGGTCTTGGACGAGCTATCGAGCTCATGCCGACCCAATTATATTTGGGGATCCACTCGGCGTTTTACACCATGAAATTATGTGAAACAAAAACGAAAATATTCAGCAAGGGGCATTTATTGTAGATGGTGGTCGATCTAATTGGACGTCAAGACTAAAAAAGATGTAGAAATTTACAAATTAAAATACTCGAATGACATTTTTTTGCTAAATTCAACTCTATGCGTCGTGAAGAAACACATGCAATTGAACTTGAATTTTGACTATTTATGAGTTCAAAATGTAAAAGAAATTAAAATAAAAATATTTACTATTTTTCTATATTTTTACGACAGCGAACGCTATTTTTCTTCATTTTTCATGTATTTTTCTATTTTTGGAAAATATTAAAAAATATTAAAAAATATGAAAAATTATTTTTTTTTTTTTATCAAAAATGGTTCCTTTAGCTTGGTCAAGGCTACCAAAGATGATTTTTTAATTTTTTTAACTTTTTATATATTTTTTATGAATTTTTTAAAAATAAACTATGAAAGACTGATCAAAAATCAGGTGTCAACAGCTGCCCCTCTTTGAGAGGAATTTCGTCAGAGTTTTCTCTCAAAGACAAGGTGACACCTGTGTTCCGATCAACTCGACTGGGAAAAGAAAAGAAATCATGACATCCAATTTTCATGCCCATCAATGTGTGCTTTTCCTTAAAAAGAGATGTGCTCATTCAATTCCCTGATATGATGTAAGAAAGTTAAGGAGTAGATAGACTTCCCTGCCCCTTACATGCCGAATGCTTGCGGCATTTGCTGTGTCTGATGGGTTCAAGTAGATTCCTAAGGACTTGTCATCGGAGTGTCCTGGGGATGTTAAGCTCTGACCTGTATGGTAGGTCAAACCATAATGGGATTCCTAACTGATAGGAACCTAAGGAAGACGCATCCCACATTTGGGAATTTGCCAAGGATTTTGATCCGTGTGGTGGACTAAACTAGAAATGGCTTGCCTAATGTAAGGCTTATTAGGGAAAACGACTCCTCCCGCGTTCGGGATTCATCAAGGTTTTGATCCGTATGGTGGATCGGACCATTGGGTTGATCCTTCAGGCGGTCTCTACCAGTCCTTTGACCCTTCAGGCGGTTTCTACCATTCATTGACCCTTCATGCGGTTTCTACCATTGAGTTGACCCTTCAGGCGGTTTCTACCATTGGTTGACCCTTCAAGCGATTTCTACCATACATTGACCCTTCAGGCGGTTTCTACCATTGTTTTGACCCTTCAGGCGGTTTCTACCATTGGTTGACCCTTCAGGCGGTTTCTACCATTATGTTGACCCTTCAGGCGGTTTCTACCATTGTTTGACCCTTCAGGCGGTTTCTACCATACATTGACCCTTCAGGCGGTTTCTACCATTGTGCTGACCCTTCAGGCGGTTTCTACCATTGATTGACCCTTCAGGCGGTCCCCAGTGGAGTCGCCAGTCTGTCGCGACCCTCTTGAGGTTGTCGGGCTCTCGAGGGCTAATGGGCCGTCCTGTCTGGTCGGACGCGGGCCTCTCCCAAGGCACATTACCCAAATCGCAACGGAGGTATGCGTGATCGACTTTCAGTGTGGTCTAGTGACATGTGCTAAGTGTGCATGCCATGGAGTCGCCACCAATCATTTTTTTAGGGTATGATTGGACCACCCAATCGAATAGTTGGGAGTTTCTATTCAATTCTGCGAGAACCAGAGAAATGGTTTCGGGGACTTAGTTACGCCAACCGTTAGAGTTGACGCCCTTTCGGTACCTAAGTTGACTGAATTTTCTAGCCTGAGATTCATGCGGATGAGTAAGGTATGAACCATAAATCTAGAAATTCGTGCAGATAGGAGTGATTATCCTAGCAATCACAATCAGTAACAAAATGCGCAACTCAAGGAATCTAGATATGCAAATAAATCACATGACATTCCTAGTAATGCCCTATTTATCAATCACAGCTCAAGAATGATTTAGCTATCCTGGCCGTTCTACACTCGATCTAACCTAAGAAAAGCATTAGGAAGCATCGCAGGAGTTCGAGAGTACTCACATGGGGTTCGACGTGCCCTGGTTTGGTCTTGGACGAGCTATCGAGCTCATGCCGACCCGATTATATTTGGGGATCCACTCGGCGTTTTACACCATGAAATTATGTGAAACAAAAACGAAAATATTCAGCAAGGGGCATTTATTGTAGATGGTGGTCGATCTAATTGGACGTCAAGACTAAAAAAGATGTAGAAATTTACAAATTAAAATACTCGAATGACATTTTTTTGCTAAATTCAACTCTATGCGTCGTGAAGAAACACATGCAATTGAACTTGAATTTTGACTATTTATGAGTTCAAAATGTAAAAGAAATTAAAATAAAAATATTTACTATTTTTCTATATTTTTACGACAGCGAACGCTATTTTTCTTCATTTTTCATGTATTTTTCTATTTTTGGAAAATATTAAAAAATATTAAAAATTATGAAAAATTATTTTTTTATCAAAAATGGTTCCTTTAGCTCGGTCAAGGCTACCAAAGATGATTTTTTAATTTTTTTAACTTTTTATAGATTTTTTATGAATTTTTTAAAAATAAACTATGAAAGACTAATAAAAAATCAGGTGTCAACACTCATAAGCTAATGATTCCTTTAACCTCCAGACCTCTAGTGGATGCCAGGATGTTAAGGTACTGGGCCCATCTATTGCCATAAGTTTCCTTCCAATGCGAAATGGCGTAAGAACTGTGTAGAGTTTGAAAATGTGCTCGAGTTATGGTTCGAGCTGGCCATCTATCTCTCGGGAAGTGACCCTCATGCACTATCATCCGTGAGTCGGTAATCTGTCTCTTGGGAAGTCGTCCTCGTGGACTTCGACCATGAGTCGGTAAGTTGTCTCTTGGGAAGTCACCCTCGTGGACTTCAATCATGGTTTATAGTCGGCAGAAGAACACTACAAGTGCCAATATTTGTGTACGGAGCTCACTTTAGTGTCTATTTTTTTTTGGATCACTTTAGTGCCAATTTTTGTCAAAAACGATCATTTCAGTGCCAACAATACACGTGTCATGATTTCCGGTAAGCCACGTCAGATCACAATGGGACACGTGTCATGATTTCAGGCAAGCCACGTCAGATTTGGCACTCAAATGATCGTTTTTGACAAAAATTGACACTGAAGTGATCCAAAAAAAATATTGGCACTAAAGTGAGCGCCGTACACAAATATTGGCACTCCTGCTGTCCTTCTGCCGTTTATAGTCCACAGAGTGACTTGCCAAGAGACATAGTGTCCACACCGATTAACTCGGGTGTCACATCTTTACAAACTCATGGTATGATTTTAGGTCGCAACAGCTTGGCGACTCCGCTGGAGATGAAAATTGAAATTTTCGGAAATCAAGAAGCACTGAATGTAGTACTTTAAATTTTCGAAAAAAATTAAATGACCTAGTGGACTTAGGCCTCAGATTTTTCATGATGGATTCCTTGTTTGGTGATTGTGATTTGTCCCTAACTTTCTTAGGTGTTATATGTTTTTGCAGGGTTATATTAATTGGGATGTTCCCTAAATTTTGTTTTGCAAGGTTGATAGTCTTAATTTTTTACAAAATTGGAATTTTGAGTGACTTAAATTGTTGTGCATGAATTTTCATTTATTTGCACTACACCATTTTCAAAACCTTAGTAAAATCTTGGATGGTATCAAGATTGGGAATTTCCCTAGCCTCGATCACGAGAATGGGTGACCCCATCTTCGATCCCGAGCTTTGGTACGAAAGATTGCCCAACCTGGCTATGATCTCGTAGCATGGAATGGACCCTCGGCCTAAATGAAATCCTTAAGGCTGAACATTGACCAATCTAATTTGGTACGGTTTGTCTTTAGGATTTCAAAATTTTCAAATTCATAAAAAGGCACACACTTTGCACTTGTCATGCACATGTCTATGTGATTGGCATTTTACTTTTCAAGGTAAAGCAAGTTCTCTAACTTTATCTTATTTTTATTTTTTAGTTGGTCCATGGCAAGTTAGGTTTGTCCTCCTGTTCATTCGAGTCATGTCATTATTTTGCTTTCCTAAGTCTCTCGCTAGAAAATTTCGTTGGGTTTTGTCGTTGTTATATTTTGATTATCATTTTCAGTCAAAAAATAAGTTCTGTTTTTATCCCGACATTTCCCCATTCTTCGAATTTTTTGACCCTTTTCGAGTCGGAACCAATTTTTGCACATCAAATGAAAAATGTTTACGAGGTCTTAAAATTTCTTGTCAAAAATTTTTGGGCCAATCCAATACATTTTCCATTTTCTACAGAATTAATAGCCGGAGTGGAGCAGACTGAAATTTCACACATTTTTTGACTCCATAATCACTTCATGTTTCATCACTAGTAAATGGGCTTGTTCGTCAAATCATGAGACATGAAAGTTCTATGATGGGTTTTGAACTAATGGGCCGCAAATTTTCGGACCTTGATTCGTATTTTTAAGGATCTGTCTACTCTCCAAACAAAAAACGGACGAAGCACTTTTTTGGACGAAATTTTTCTAAAGATGCATTAAACTAATTTTTTTTTTGGGTAAGGGCATTAAACTAAATTGATCCGTCCATTTCTAGTTCTGGGCCCAAACATGAAAATTGTTCATCATTCTTTCGGCTGCGAGTTCATAAATTTTCACATCATTTGAATCACTCTTAGATTTTTGATGAATTTTCTTCCAAAATCCGACGAAACTGGCACTTTCGGGTCGGAGTCACAAGTCAAGTTTGAGTGATGGTTCGGTCTAATGCCATGGATCGACATGTCATTTTCATTCATCATACTCATTAGGTGATTATCTTTTGCTGGTAATTTAGCACAAATACCTTGTGCACATATATTAATCGATCAGGGCCAATCTTGAGTGCCATCATCAAACAGGCTCCCCGAGTGATCAGAGTTAATTCAGGGGCATGGGGCAGATTCTTAACTCTGACCATGCATCGGCCCGATCAATCTTTGGACAGTCCCGAACATGGCGATCAAGAAATTGAAGTACGCTAGAAGACCTTAGCCGATCACGATTCATTAATCATTTGAGATGACCCCTGCTTCGCCATTGATCACTTCTGAAAATATAATGGAGTTTTTTTAACTGATTAAATGCTGATCCCTGATGATCGAGTCATAACAATCGGTCGTCAGCAGTCCCTGCATTGACCGGTGATGGTTGTTAGCTATCACCTAATCAGCCCGAATGATGACCCTTGGAGCAATCCTTAGCTGATCCCTTGATCGACTCATCAATCGCATCACATCAGCTAGCTCAAGCACTATTCCATCAATTAGCTGAGGCTAATCCATGTCTCAACCTCGACCGATCCATTGATCATGCTATGTCAAAAGATGGGGCAAGACCAAAGTCACTTGATTTCAAAAGGGAGTATCCCTTGCCCTCGACCAATCATTTCTGAGAAAGACCATCTATTTTCCTTCTTGCAGGTGCCAAGTTAGGGAACATCTTTTTCAATTGCTACAACTGGAGCAAATCGACAATCAAGTGCTTCCCAAGGTTTTTCTCATTTCACCTTTTTAAGACCATATTCATGCATATTTTTTCCTATGCAGGATCAGGTAGAGAAACAAATAGTTTGCCAAAGCTCGTAACCGAGTTCCCAACACTGGCCATGTTTGGGGCAATCATGCATTTTGTCATAACTATCATCATATCACATCCACCTCCTGATTAAAATGGGGCAAACCAACAGTGAACCCCGACTTGGAACAAGGGAGTATATTCTTCTTCGAACTGCATGGTTCTTAGAGTAACACTTTTTTCCCCTTGCAGGACCATTCATCAGCCATGACAGTCATCATCATTGGGTGGGAGAAATCAGAGTATCTTGAGTCCTCGATTGACTGATCTCATGCATATTTCTCTTTATAATGGGGCAATCCATGTTTTCCCATTCCTTGAGATTTCTAAATACACTTGCATGTCTATATTTGATCTGCACTCATTTTTCTATTATGTTGGATGATCAAATCAGATTAAGGTTCATGAATTTCATCTCACCATATTTTTGTCTGCATTGCTAATTTCCACTGTGAGATAATTTCAATCAGGAAATCTCTTTGAGCCAATTGAATTGATCATTTTGAATGAGGAATCTCAGGATGATGAAAGGCAAGCCATTTCCATACACATCCCCGGTGAATAATGAGAGAATTTCCATACTTACAAGGTAAAGGGTTATCTTGCGAAAAGTATGACGACCAGGATGACATGAGGCATTCATTTTCTTTATCCAAATACTATAGGTTGCCCTTTGCTAAACCCCTTTGAACGATGGTTTCGTTTTCATACCCTTGTCAGGAAGAACCCCACATTTGGGGCAAATTTCAAAAATTCAAAGGATGAGTGGAATTTTCTTGCTTTCACTTGTATCAATCTTTGAGTGTATTTGTTGCATGTGAATTTCATTTTAGCTCAAGTGCCTTAGACATGACGAAGAACATTTCATTTTTGTACCATATACATTTATCCCTTTGCTTAACCCAATTTGGGCAGCGGATTCATTTCTCGAAACCCAATTGGTGATCATCCTGAAGGGAAATCATTTTAAGACCATCTGACAGACGAGCGAAGTGCCTTGGGGCAAGCTGAAAATTGAAAATTTGCCAGCACAACATGCAGACAATTCAGATGAGACTCTCCCTTCCTTTTCAAAAGAGCTCGCTGTTGTTGACACCTGATTTTTTACCATTTATTATTGTGATTTTTATTCTTTAAAATTAATTAAAAATATCAAAAAAGGTTATAAAATCACAAAATCAACTTTGGAAGCCTTGGTTTAGCCTTAGGAACCAATTTTGAAAAAAAAATATTTTTCGGTATTTTTAATATTTTTCGAGTTTATTTAATTATAAAAATACCCAAAAAATCAGAAAAATACCATTCGTGGTCAGAAAAATACCCAAAAATATTCGATAATTTTTTTTAATTTCCTCTTCAAGTGTGTCACTTTAAATCTCAAAAATTCGGCTCGGGTCACTATGTTCCTTCACAAACATAAACCCGAACCGAGCCTAAAAAAAAAAAAAAAAAAAAAATCCTTTTCGAGTCTTTTAGTTTTCAATTCTCACTTTTTATAAGCTATGACATTGGATTCTAAAGTCTTAAAGTGCAATTAGGTCAATTTGCCCTCCAATTTAATCAATTTTTACCAAAAGGGCTTAATTGCACATTTTTCTTTCAATTAGTCCCCGGTTTCACGGATGTATACGTATGCTCTACGTATTTATACATCATACATATTTATACATTATGCATATTTGTACTGTTTGGTAACCTCTTTAACTCTTGTAATAATAATAATGGTTATTATTTTTAACACCTTTGTTAGTGCCTTTTTTTTTTTTAGCATTTTTGTATTGTGAGTGCTATTGCTAGTGCTATTTTTAAATAGCATTTTTGTATTATAAATTGTGAGTGCTATTGTTAGTGTTATTTTTAAATGACATTTATTTATCATAAATTGTGAGTGCTATTGTTAGTGCTATTTTTAAATGGCATTTATTTATCATAAATTGTGAGTGCTATTATTAGATAGAATTTATAATTGTTAGTGCTATTTTTAAATAGCATTTTTGTATTATAAATTGTGAGTGCTATTGTTAGTGCTATTTTTAAATAACATTTTTGTATTATAAATTGTGAGTGCTATTGTTAGTGCTATTTTTAAATGTCATTTATTTGTGAGTGCTATTTTTAGATAGAATTTATAATTGTTAGTACTATTTTTAAATACAATTTATTGGAAGGTATTTTTGGCTATAAAAGGATGGCAAGAGTTTTGAGGTTGAAGGGGGAGACATTTTGTAGAGTGTGCAAATTTTTGAGAGCTTAGAGAGAAGAACACAAACACTCTCTATATTCTCATAATCTTGAGTGAGCAAAATATACTAAGTTCGGAATATTGATTCCGCATATTGCTAGCACAATTGTTGTGGAGTTATTAGTCGTCTCCCCGTTCGTCAATTGGTGGTGCGTCCGAACTAGATGCCTAACACTTGTGGAGGCTGAGATCGAAGAACATCGAACCGACACCTCCGTTCAAGCACGCTACGAGAGGTAATCTATTTACTCCCTTTGAGACTTTGTGATTTTTTTCGATTGAAATGCACGAAGTACGCCTCTGGAGATACATGTATGGGTTGTTATTTATTTCCGCTACGTGTTACGTGGATCCCAACAGTGGTATCAGAGCCAATCCTTAGGTGTTTTCGTGCATTTAATTGATTTTTTGCAATTTTTGCAATACTATGGCCAATATGTATTAACGAATTGTTCGTCTTACATGGCTAATGGAGATTGATTATTTTATATGATAAATTAATCAACGTAGCAAAAATTGAGACTAAATCAATTTTGAATCGAAAATTTATGGCTATCTTATTTTACGTAAAAATTCTGAATATGATTCAACGTAGAATTTTTATTGTGCCTTCCTAAGTTTTAAATTGTGAATTTATTACTTACGTGAAAGGGTGGTGATCATGGAAAAATCCCTAATCAATGTGATTGATGTATATATGAATGTATGATGATTATTTATATATTTGGGGTTGTAATTATTAAATGGAGGCTGCGTACTCCTTTTATTTTTCATGTAATCTTTATTTTTAGCATAGTCAATTGTTGATGTAAATGCTACGAGGATTACATGGAGGAGCCTTTTAAGTCGGCGAGCTCTTTGGGGCCCAATTCTTGAAGAGTTCAAGAAACCAAGAAGAAGCGAAGAGCGGCTCTCCGTTATTAAAATATTAAAATGATTAAATGTGGTCTCATTGGCTCGAGACCCATTAAATCATAATTCCATGATCACCACGTAGGATAGATGTTTATGTGATTGACGTCTATTTATTTATTATGATTACGTGAGCATGTTAAACTGGTTAATGTGCAAAGTCAGACTTACTTCACCCAAAATTGCGCCTGCATGAAATCCTAGTTAGGAAAATCACTCACGTTAGGTACCGAAAGGGCGTTGGTAACGACACCAGCGTAACCAAGTCCCCGAACCCAAAATCTCTGGTTCCGTAGAACTGATCGATCTCTCCCAATCGATCAGTAAGGTTTCCGGTCTACCCTCCAAGAAAGACCGGTGGCGACTCCAAATGCATGCACAAGTTGCACATGCCACCACGACCACACTAAGGTCGAAAGCGATCGACTCTTATCGTCGAATCCTCCTGAAAAATACTCCCGCCGCGATTTGGTATGGGCCTGGGAGGGCTCGCGCCGATCCAAGACCCGTGATCGGTAATCCATTAGCCGCGTCCGCTTTCGGACGGGTCGCGACAGCTGTGTGAAAAGAAACAAAGAAGCAAAGCTCGCCATGCAAAAAAGGGCAAAAAAGAAAAATGGCAAAGTTTGCCATGCAAAAAAAAAAAGAAAAAGAAAAAGAAAAGCCCACTCTCAATTGAAAAAAAAAAGGCAAAAAGAAAAGAGCTCTCTTATAAAAATCTCCGAAAGGAAGGGAGGTCTCACCTGAGTTGATTCATAAAATGTTCCTCAAAGAACGATCTTTTGGATGGTCACCAGTCTCATCTTTACACAACCCATTTGTGGAAAATAGGCTTTTCATTTCAAGCCTACCCTGAACCTACATTACAACCATTACCAAAAGTCTCTTCAGATTAAGGCATTTGTGTGGTTAATGTACGATTTCAAATGCTTATAAATATTGCTCGAAGAAGTGCGAGCAAGATCATTTTTATCTCATTTCTCAAGGTTCCTGACTTGTAAACCCAATGCAGCTGATGAAGATTTCATTTCATGGTCTAATGACTCATATGAGTCCCATTTGAATAGCCTTTGATGTGGGATAGGAGAAGTTTTAACACATGTTATTTATAGCATTTCATTTCATGCATCATCTATATTTTGCATTAGAAAATGGGATTTAATCCCGCAAAAAATTATCATCATCGTTTATATTTGCAAAATTTAGGTTCCAATTTTAGTCTTTGAGCAAAACCTCTGCGAGCTTCCACTCAAAGAAGGGCAGCTGTTGGCACCTAAATTTTGATTTTTTTTAGAAAATTAATTCATTTTATAAAAATGAGGATTAGTCGTAGTTCTCACAAAAATAAATTCTCATGCATTGTATATTTATTCAATCATGTCATTTTCATTAGGTCGGAGTAAGTCAATTGAGCTTAATTTTGATAGGCGATTGAATTTGATTCAGTCCGAAAAATTTCAATTCATGCAGAGAGGTTGCCGAATTTTGTATGGGTTGGGGATTTAAAATCAGATTTTGGATGAGCCCATTACAAGCATTAAAAATTTCGGCCATTGTCACGCCCCGAACCCTGATCCTTATATTGACTCCCAGGATCACTCGAGTTACAACTCATAAAATCCGACAAACAGACGGAAGCAAGAATACATCTCCATACATATACAAAATTCGGATGACTTAGGACAGGCAGTAGTACACTTCTCAGGTTCATGAAAACAAATCCTGCAAGGTAGTCAAATACTAATGGATCGATCATTATATCCACAGATCATAATACAATCCCTCCTAGTAACACAATATATGAAACCACATCATATAGTTTCTTCCTCGAAATTCAAACCTTGACGACCTTTGATGTACCGTCGCCTGGGACCTGAAAAAAGTTAAACCCCCACTGGGGTGAGATATAAATCTCAGCAAGTAAACCCTAAACCTAGACCAGACCGCCAGTCCTCCCAGACTATGCCACAGAGCAATTCACAAAAACTCATCGAGGAATTATCATCTAGCATCTCAATATCACTTTCTCATGGCACCTTGATATAAAGGACATCGCCATCAAGCACATCACATACTATGAGATCCAAGTTTCACACATTACCCTAAAACAAACTTATCGTTTTCATAAGTCATCAATATGACAACCATTTAATCATCGCCAGGGCCTACGGCCGCGATGTATCGCCAGGGCTCCAAGCCGCGATATAATTTAATAGGGCTCCAAGCCAAATCATCGCCAGGGCCCACGGCCGCGATGTATCGCCAGGGCTTCAAGCCGCGATATAATTTCATAGGGCTCCAAGCCAAATCATCGCCAGGGCCCACGGCCGCGATGTAGTTCACAAGGGCATCTAGCCGAATCATCGCCAGGGCCCACAGCCGCGATGTAGTTTCAATTTATTCAAGCATCGCTAGGGCCCACGGCCGCGATGTAATTTCTCAGGGCCCACGGCCAATTCAATAACAATAATATGGCCCACGGCCAATTCATACGAATACAGGGCTCAATAGCCGCACTATATCACAAGGCAATCACTCTCACAATTAGTTTTTCTTGCCATTTCAATCCACTAATCAAGCAATTCAAGCTATAGGCTTTATCAAGCAGTCCAATCATCCGATCAATCTATCCAGTAGTGTCCTAACGTTCGAGTAAAAGTTTAAGGGACACTTACCTCAAGCAACTAGCAAAGCTCCACTTCGATTGATCTTCCTTAACCCTCCAAGTATTCGACCAATCAAGGTCCTCGTACCGTCCTAGGAAATTCATTAATTTCTAATCAAAATCCACTCAATAACTAATCAAATGGCAACTCAGGATGCCTCATCAATGGATCGAAATCACCACAATACTTCCACAAACCCTTTATATATTCTGTTCATGTGACTCAATGCAGGGCAGAATGCAACTTGATGTTTCATGCACATTATAGCCCTTAAATCACTTCCAAACTCCCAATCCACTTCATACACTTCTAATTAACACCTCACACTACATCTCATGAAGTCTTATGCGTCAATTTGAAGTCAAAATATCACTTAAATGACCCTTAACGGAACCGGGCAGCAAGGGTCCACCCACCAAACAGAACCGGTTTCGATTTCAATCCGCTCAATCAAGCCATAAACCAACCTCGTGTCTAACTCTTTACACAAATAACCTCTCCAGACCTTCATTTACGTGTTTGAAGAGCTCACTAAGAGATTTGGAGTCGGTTGACACCCCAAAGACAACAAAACAGTCCAATCTCCTCTTGATCAGAATCTGTCCAGAATTTACCGCTACTGTGCTTCCATGGAATCCGAAGTTATCCTTATCTATTTGCAGCCAAAATTTATCTGAACATAGTACTAAGTGTTATGAAGCTCTCCTAAAAAATTTGAGGCCAAATGGAATTTCTAAGAGGGTAAACCATAACCTTATCTCAGCTCGCGCGGAATCCGTCCTCCTTTCTTCCAAAAATTACTATAAATTAACCAGACCTCCTAAAATCATGAAACCAACGGCAAAATGTCAAGGACATCTTGAAATAACCTGTGGTAAGAGGGTACGACCAAAAAATGCCGGGAAGAGCCGCTAGACTGCACCGACCAGAAGGCTTCAAAACTGTTTTTCTGGGCAGTTTTTGGTGGAGGTGTTTTTTGGAGAGAAAATGAGGTGAACGTGTAAGGGGAGGCTACACAGCAGATGAAGTCCTTAAAACCATTGTCTCACACATATAATTGAGCCCCAAATTGATAAGACAAGGTTAGGTGGGCATTTAATGCCAAATACTCCCAATGGTTGACAAGTGGCACCCCCCAATAATTCAATCTTAGCTTTGACTCATCTTTGACCATTGTACAAGATATTTTTGGCAGCCTTATAGGATAGGAGAAATGTCCATTTTGTCCTTCATGAAGTCTTAAGGCAAGGGTAGATGATCCAGGGGCAAAATGGTCTTTATGCACTTTCAGTCCAAACTTCACTTTTCCAATTTAAAATTACCATTTGGCGAGACATTGACAAATTCTCATCCAAGATTGGAATTCTCTATTTTCAAGTTCCAATTTTGAACCTCAATTTCATTATCATTCGTCCGTCGATCATTATCCTTTCATTCAATAGTCTCGAGAGAGTCGGAATTCGGAATGTCACAGCCATGGCGGGTAGTGGTCGAGCTTTGCATGGGTTTATAGTTAAAATAAAAATCAAACCAGCCCCCATCTTTGTTATGTCAAGCCTTTGATTAGTGATATTTAATAAATGCCGGAGACATTAGACCAAGTCCATGAGAAGATGAGGAATTTGTCCGTCACGTTGCACCATTAAGAAACCGAATGCTTTAAATTCGTAATGAGGATAATGGCTCTTTAATTTTTCAAGAAAATCCAAGAGTTTGATCAGAAATTTATCTAACTAGAGTTCTAGTCGATGCGGAAACTCAAGATCTAATGGTCGTAATCAAGTCCTAATCAAGCTAGGATAATTGATCCAACGGTTCAAGTAAGCTGTGAATCCTACTAGGACTACTAACTCAAGTTCTATATATGGAGGGCTTCATTCACGTTATCAAAGGGGAGGCACCCAGAATTTTCTCAGAAAAAAGAGAGAACAAGCGAGAGAGAAGCACATGCTCGGAAACCGACGTCACGTCTAAGAACCGAACGGAGGGATCTCTTGACGCGGTCTCCTCAGCTAAAGCATTCCGAAGATCAAACCGATGCTCCTCGCAAATCAGCCTTCTCCAAGTGCATTTGCCATTGCAGTCCAAGCTGCAACCACCGACCAGTCAATTTGCAGCGCTGTCCAGTTTCGGTTCAAGGTGCATTGTCCTTTGATTTCCCATTATTTAAAGATCTAACTCTGGTGCTACGTGTGATAGAGCTTCCGAAGCAATCTCTGGTGATTTGTGCTTCAAAAAAGTAAAGATTTGGGGCGGAATTCGTCAAGCGCGCGGTGCTGGAAATTTGGTTCGGAAAAGGTAAAATTTTCAACGCTGGATTGCTAATCCATGCTTGCTAACTTGGTAACGTGCATGTGTGTTCGTGAACATACTTTGATTTACAATTAAAGTTGGAAAATTGGGAATAGCTTGATCTTTGATAAGCAATATCAGTCCGTTTTTTTAGGAACCGAAGGTTTGATTTCGTGGAACAAATTTTTGGTGCAAGTCCAATTGACTCACGAGATTGATGGACGCTATTTGGAATTGATGAGTAAAATAGGAACTATTATTTTTCCTTATAGTAACAAGCTGTCCAGCAGACTTTTGGGTAAATTTGAAATTGAAAATTGGGGAAATTGTGAACCTTTGGCATATCCCTTCATAGCCGAGAATTCCATGTCACTGGTCTTTGAATTCACATGCATTTTTTTTTGCAAGTGGAATATGATGTTCATGGTTTATCACTCTTGTTGGCCAAAAGGATGTGTCGTAGATGATTTCCACGATTGATGATTTCTGCAGCATGTTGATTTGAATGACATCGCCTTTAGTTGCATAACTTCTTCATGATACGGATGGATTTTCGATCTGCTGTGGAAAGACTTTTGTATCCCAATTTTATCTTTAACCTACAAGTTCAGTTGGATGGCGTGCTTTGTTGGTCCATATCCGATTAGAGATAGAATTCGGAAGATTTGAATTCATCCAATTTTTTCGAGAATTATCAAAAACAAATTTTCCTATACTCAAGGATAATTTCTCAAATTAAAATTTGATCATTTCTTTTTTAATGAGGAAAGGTGGATCCACAATTTCATAATTTCGGTCACCCCTCTAGGATTTCGAATTCAAAGCTCAATTGATTCTCATCTCCCTTTTACTTTTGTCATGCTTGTTTTGATTTGTTATAAAGTTTGCACTTTAATGAACTTTATTGCCCATAACACATGCTCCCAATTGTGCCTTGCCCCTTCGAAAAACGTATATTAAAGGTAACATATGACTTCGATCTCGAAGTACGATCGTGCCCGTACGTGTGAATTAGACGTCAAATCCTCAATCTCGAGAAGCGGATTGCTAATTCCTAAATAGAATTTCAAGGCTTGCCACGACGGTCATTCTATAAAATATTCACTTGCTAACCTTAATCTCGAGGGATTGTGAATAAAATCGGATTTTCGGATTTAAAGGTGTTTTATGGGCGATATTGTTTATTTTTGTTCAAATTTTCATTGTTTTCATGCTCGAATAAATTCCTAAAAACCCCCAAAAAACGTCATGCTTTTCTTAAGTTAAATCACATTTCTTTTGACTTTAGGATAGCTTTTTCACTCCATTTTTTCATAAATTCGAAAATACATAGAAAATACCAAAAAAATATCATTCACATTGCATATTTAATTTGCCATGTCATCTTGCCATGTCATGCATTGTTCACATGTCATATAGTTTGACTGCATTAGCATTTTCATTTAATAAAAGAAAATCCCAAAAAAAAATTCAAATCAACAAACTAAGGATTTTTTCATGAAAATTGGGTACCGAAAGGGCATTAATTTTTAATTAATGTAACCAAGTCTCCGAACTCAATTTCCCTGGTTCGTAGAGATAAAATAGTTCTCCCATTATTTTATATAGGTTTCTAATCAACCTACTGTAAATGATTAGTGGCGGCTTCGATTGAATATTTTTTCATGAACAAACCTAAGTTACGATTTGGTAGGATTTGAGAGGGTCCGAATTAGGTTAGTTAATTTAATTAACCTAATAATCCATTAAACGCAAAGCGTGAGAAACCTTGTTCCACTTCCTAGAAGACAATAAACAAACTAACCCCTAACAGACATACTTGGCTAAAATAACAAAACAAAGACTAAAAGGACAGAACAATGGCAGCAGCATTTGAGACACGACTCCAACAGAAAAGCATGGCTACACGTGGGAAGCAACCTGAGCTTGTCATTGTGGGAGAATTCACACAAACAAACAGCACAATCAAATGGTTCCTTCAACCCGATGATTCTTTGTAGTAGAAAACGGGCAAAGCATCTACCAGTGCTTGTTCGAGGCCAGAATCGTGCAAACGGAAGAGCTGCTGAAGCTGTCTCTGAAGGGCATGAGAGTCGGAGCTCTCAGTGTACCTATTCGAGTCATAGATGGATGTGGATGGCCTCCTCATGAGGAATCTGATGAGTAGATGAAGCAGACCGGAAATGAAGACGACAACAGCTAGAATTACTATGAACAGGAGTAGTGCAGGGCTCACTCGAGAGGAAGATGCTCCCGGAGTAGATTCTGTGCCATAGTTCATGACGTAAGGACTTTACGATGAAGTGAGAGGCGACTGAGGAGGAGCATATGTCAAGCTTCCATCTTGTTGCTTCCTCTCATACACAATCCTAGACATTTTTTTAGCTCTCAAACTTGGAAGACCGACCACTCTATTCAGCACAGAAGCGAAAAAGCTCGCCTGGGCATATCTGCCAATCGCAACATTGGCAGTGCATGCTACATAATGGGACATCATATCAAACCGTAACCTCGTTAAAGCTAAATGGTCTCGATATGGAGACCTTGCGGCGAAAAAGCGACTAACTTCACAAATTCATTTCGTTGTTTGGACAAGAAAGATGGGCATGGGAAGAGCAAGAGAGCTCAAAAACTAGAAAAATATTAAGACAGAGTTAAAGAGTACCTGCCTTTCTTCCCAAGAGAAAAAATCATGAATGGCATGGATTTTATTATGCCGCTCTCAAGGCCTCAAGAGTGCTCCATCGTCTTTGGTTAGTTGATGACTGTGGGTCCTGCTTTGAATTTCTTTTGCGCCACAGGAGTCCCTGAAACAGGGGAATTTTTTTTTTCTTTGTTTGTTTCTCAGATACAATAAAGAAATGGAAAGTCCTTCACAAAAAAAAAATAAAAATAAAATAAAAATGAAAAGCTAGAAAAGGGCAGTTAATGGTGAGATGCTTGAAGAAGAAAACTTTGAAAAAAGAGACAGCAGTTATGCAGAACCAGCCCCAAATCCCAGATTTCCAATCATGGGCAAAGGCATGAGCACTTTCTTTCTTTTCATTAGGTTCAACAGTCTTGGACAGCTCTTCTGGGTCGCCCCTAGATAGACCAACGCTTATCGAATTTGCCCTTCTAACACTAGATATTTTCGAAGAACAATGGCCTAACATTTGACGGATTTACTCGCGCGACCCCGAATTACTCCCAGTCCACTGTGATAGGTCATGCTGACACTAGAAAAGGCTCAAAGTTGATGCTGTGGGGGCATTTTGACCCCCTGGATCACGGGTCTAACAGGGGAGCAAGCGTTGCCCTGCATCCGATTCTTGTGAGTCCGGGTGCTGGCAAGATTACTTCCTAACATGGCCATGGCATTGGCATCGGCATCCATCCAATTTCGATTGAGAAAGCTCGGGGGTCTGAGAAAGATCAGGTGAAGTCCCTTTCTTGAATCAGGAATCCAAAACATGGCAGATGGAAATGATGACAGATAGAGAAAATCGACATTTCATGGAACCAGGTCATTTTTTATTTCTTTTTAAGTACTGTAAATGATGGTGGGGCCAAATGATCCTTTTTCCCCCATCAGCCATGGAATGGTATCTGATCTGATGGATGATGATTGTGCCAACGCGAGCAGGTGATCATAGCTACAACCTCCGCGCCTTCTGTTAACGTTGACAACTCTTGGGGGTTAGTTGATGATGCCCCCAGACAAGAAGTCACCTCCAAGATGACATTTTTTTTTGCTAGCTTCTTGAATCTTTGACTTAATATGCCCAGTTAAGGTTGGAAGGTGACCAAATGGGGCTGTCCACTGAGCTATTGACATCTCAACCCGCAGATCAACCACTACCGTTTGATGCGAAGACTTTTGTCCTGGACAAATTAATCACCGCAACACACTCCATCAATCATGACAGCACGGGATGAACATGCTTTAACTAAGTCAAGTTTTGTTGGGCAACAGGTGATCAAATGGCTAGGTTGGGCTGGGGTTGAGTTAGGACTAGCAGGGCTCAGGCTCGACCCGGCGTCACGGAAGCCGAAGAAGATCGTTATGGACGGGCCCGTTAAAGGATCGCTTCCCTAGTTCTTCTCTTACACTCGAATATAACAAGAGATCTAGCTCGGGTGACGGGTCCAGTTCGATGCCCCAGGTTCTTCCGTGGCCCTTCTTCTCACTCGGAAATTCAAGTTCACTCTTTCTTACACCCCATAAAGACATAATGAAACTAAGGATTAAGGCAGATCTAATTGATCAGAGATGGGCCTGATTCATGAGCAGAATCGGTAGGTCGGACGACAGCAGGCTTTCATTTTGTTACTACTTACCATGGGAGCAAAGTAGCAGTAAACCTGTGCAGAAAGCAGTGAAAATGTTATGTATGATACTGATTATCCCTCTAGGATTCCAAGAAGAGTGTATAGCTCAAATAACATTGCAATCGTCCAACCATAACTTTAACTCAAACAGTCAATACTCCACAATACCTAGTTAAAAATATTTCCTATGGTTGAGGAACAACTAGTGACAGAAGCAGATACAAAAGGACCTGAGAATTGACAAACGGTTTTCTCTAGCAAACGCTTATTCCTCGTCAGTCATCATGCGCTCCTTGACATTTTACAACTTAAATGATCTCGACTCAGAGGTGATCGATCTCTCGTCCTCCTCCTTGATCGCATTTATCATAGCCAAAGCCTCCTTTGCGCTCGGCCTTTTGGTTGGAGAGGACGCGATGCACTTCAGCGCTACTTGCAACAAGTTCACCATCCTTTCCTCATTGACACCTTCCGCGATCAGGGAGCGGTCAAACACCTCTGCGGTCCATTCCTCCCGAACCACTGAGTGCACCCATGTTGCCAAGTCGAATCCGCCATCCTGGACCATTTTTCCTGTCAGTATCTCCAGAAGAATCACACCGAGGCTGTATATGTCACCCTTGAAGAGAACATGATCACTTTCACGGTCTTGGACTGGTGTGATCTATGCGAAACTTCCGCTTCGGGAAAGTTCCGGCTGTTGTTGGTTCTCAGCTGCCATTATTCTGTACTCGCTGATTCTTGGATCCATGTTCTTGTTGAACAAAATGTTTGTGGATTTGAGGTTGCCATGAGCAATCCCATCTTCATGAAGTTCCTTGTGCATGAATGCCAAGGCCTCGGCTATTTTGG
This sequence comes from Rhodomyrtus psidioides, assembly GCA_021437785.1. Taxonomy (NCBI): domain Eukaryota; kingdom Viridiplantae; phylum Streptophyta; class Magnoliopsida; order Myrtales; family Myrtaceae; genus Rhodomyrtus; species Rhodomyrtus psidioides. The sequence goes on along the minus strand of JAILYB010000062.1, from coordinate 2,654,212 downwards.
ATGCCATGTTCAGTCTGCTTCCTCAGTCGAAGTTATCATCATCTTTAGACCCTGAAATCAACAGTACCTCTGTAAAAATCTTACCAAAAATAGATGATCAAGCAATTGATCTTCTACTTCTAGATCCTATTAGTAGGAGTTAACGCTCGAGAACAAAGCAATTCGACTTACCATGGAGGAGCTTGAAGAGGCTGCCATTGGATTGATGCTCATATACCAAGAGCTTCTCTTGCTTTGAGCAATAAAATGCCACTGGCGGTAGTACATTCAGATGCTTCGCCTGGTCTATCTTCAGCATCCTCCTCTTGAACTCTTCGCTTGAGATCACCCTCTCTTTGATCCTCTTCACAGCCAATGTGGCGCCGTTGTCGATCATGACCTTGTAGAGCGTCCCGTGCCTTCCCCTCCCGAGCAGCTCGGCTGGAGCTTGGAGCAAGTCCTCAAACTTCAAATACTTTGCTAAGGAACTATTGAGAATCACCAGAGCTGCGGGATCCACTCCGCTATCCATAGATGCCATCGAGTACTCTGACCTATATTCACTGGTTCTAAATTCATCGCCAGAAGTGGTATTCATCCTGATGCTACTATAGTCCATGTCTGATTCTGCCTTCTCTACATCATCAGCATTGTCATCTTTTGACTTGCATTTACTTACTATTTTGTAAAGGATGAAGAGCCCTATCACCGAGCCGAGGCATGCATAGCCAGTATATATGAGGTAGCGATCTGTTGACCACTTCTTCGATGCGGCCTTAGATTTCAGGGGTGGGGGATACGGATTCGGTAAAGGTTGCCCACATAAACTGGGATTCCCTGAAAAGCTGTCTGCACTAAAACGGCCCCTTACGTCGGGAATTTGGCTGCGAAATTCGTTGTTAGAGACATTAAATACCTCCAACTTGGCGAACTCGAAATCTAGAAGTTTCCCCTGGAGATGGTTGTTTTGAGCTAGGAATGACAGCAAGCTGGGAATTTTATGCAGGCTTGGCAGTTCTCCAGTGAAGTTGTTGTTCGATATGTCAACCCTCTTCAAGCTACTCAAACGAGGAATGCTTTTAGGGAGTTGTCCAGCGAACCGATTGCCGCTTACGTATAAGTGGGTCAGATGCTTGCAGTTGGCAATCTCTTCAGATATTTCTCCACTTATGCTGTTGTTGTTCAGGCTTAGGACTTGAAGAGATCTTGCACCACAGAGCGAACCAGCATCGAATGTCCCAATGAGATTGAGCTTGTCGAGGATGACTTTTACTACAGTTTGTGTGCGCGAATTGCAAGTAACGCCCATCCATCTGTGAGCGCAGGGGTCTGAACTCATGTTCCAGCCCCAGCTCGCGTTTCTGTTTGCATTATCTGCGGGTGAGAGTTGTTCCATGAACCGAACTAACGATCGCCTGGTGTCATCTGCTTCGGAAGCTGCTGTTGCAAACATAAGATAGATTGGAATGAGGAGAACCCAGATGGGAGCTTGCTCCATTTTCGGCGAAGAACTGAAGCTAGCAGAAGTGGCTTGAAATTTGATAAAGGCATTTGTCTAATCTTTATACTCAAGAAGGTTCGGCTTTTCTGCATTGTGGAACTAGGAGGAGGTGACGAGGTTGATGATGCTTGAAATTTGGCAGAGCATATCAAAGGTAATTTTTTAACCAAAAGCCGGCGCCTGAAATGGACTATTCTATCCTACTCAGATGTCCTGAACAGGCACAAACACAACTGATTGATGGCACGAGCAAGCATTATTTTATCACAGTACCAGCTGATCAAGAACTTCATGTTTATATTCTAAGGAGGTTCCGGTATTATGCTGAGTCCTTATATTTTTCTGCATGGCAATGCTAGTGCATTCGTTCTGTCGATGGGGTAACAGAATACGACAAGCCGGAACGATTAAAGAGCACCTGCATTTTCCATAAGCAAATCAAATAACAGAAGCGGATCTCTTCGGACAAAAGCTTGAAGTCACAGAGCGAGACGTACCAATTCAGCTAGATAGCAGTAATGTTGAAGTAAAATTTTCAGAGGAAAACAAGAACTAAGTGTCAATATCTAAGTGACAAGAATCATTCCAGTTTGTGATTCATCTGGTTATACCAACATTTTGACCAATTCCAACTACCCGGTCATACTTCAGCGGCCTACTAACGATTAGGGCTGTGGTCCACACGATCGCCCTCGATCGTCCTTAGTCTTGACCGTGTCTTAGCATGAGATACAAGACACTCAAACACGGGGAAGGAGACAAAGTGGCGATGTCCATTTTTACACTGATGAACACAGAAATCCTACACACCAGACAGGTACAAGCAGAGTACATCCAGATATTAAGACATCAATTAGAAAACTTAATCCTGGCGGGATAAGGTACTATCGGCCGGCCTTAGGAGGTAATACTTCCGCATCGGTTGAGTAATTTAAGGAAGCAATTGTGGGCTTCTGGTCACATCCTCCACAAAACCCAAACAGCAGTCTTTCTGCTAAAGTAAGAATGCATCTGACGGTCCGATGTCACGTTGATCCAAGGGATACCATCAATAGAACGATGTTGGTCATTCTGTAAATCGCTTACCTATCGGTATCCCCAAATGGACAGAGAGCACTGCAGTGCATTTTCATGTTACATTGAGCCCGTTCTGCTTTCACAAACTCGGCATCAGTTTGCCGGTTTTGTACAGCCGGTGTCGAGAAAGAAGGGCAACCTGAATCTCCTGGAAATTGAAAAGTTCTCCTTCCTCAATGTGATCCCCAGGATATCAGAAGAAAGAATTTCCCTTTCATCTTAAACTGAGTGCCACCTAACAATGCCGATCTCGCAATCATCGTCAACCGCGCACTCATCCTAACATCCTCACAGGACTCTACTTGAACTATGCCTGTGTCCTATACACAAGTGGTGGCCACCGGCCGGTTTGGGTCCGGAACCGGCCCGTCCACCGGTTCCAAACCGGACGGGCCCCTTAGATGGTGGGCCCAACGGCTAAAAAGAAAATGATAATAAAAATGGGAAAGCTCTTTCTCGATCATTGCCTTGCGATGGGCAAATTTTTTACCGTCGCAAGGCAACGGCAATTTGTCCCCTTTTTAAAAAAATTAATTTATTAAATCTATTATAACTATTATAAATATCTCTTTTCATCTTTCATTTTTTTCTAAAAAATTCTCTTAATCCGCACAATTCTCTCAAAAAAATGGCAAAGGGAAGCAGAGCTAGTGATAGAGGAAAGAGCCCGATAGGGAAATCCGATTATCTTCATGGTCTTCATGATTTTGCATATTGAGGAGACGATGTTGATAATATCAACATTATTCCCAACATCGAGCACATCCCAACGCAAGAAAGTCTTCATCCTCCTACCGATGTCGAAGAAATGTAAACAACAAAAAAGCCGAAATGGGAGGGTACATCCAATATATGGGAACACTTCACGAAGGAATATTTAGGCGCAAATAAGTATGAATAAAATGTAAATATTGTTGGGCAACATACAAATTTATAGGTGGAGGCGGCTATGGAACATTTAAATGATATCTGAGGTCGAAACATCCAACGCAAGCGGGGATCGACACCAGCCAACAACAACTTTGCAAGTACGCTCCTCTTTTATTTCGTTACAATGACAAAGTTTATAAAGAAGAATTAGCTAAATTTGCTGCCGTTGATCGTTTATCTTTTAATTTTGGTGAAAATTTTGGTTTTAATCATTTTATAAATGCTGCATGTACTCTGCAAGTAAAATCTATTTCGAGAAATACGCTTAAACGCCAACTTTTTTATATTTGTAAATTTCAATGGACGTGTGCATATAGATAGCGACATTTGAAGTGATCCTTAGCAAACCCATTCTTGTCTGAGTATTATATGTCATTGGATAGACAATGATTGAAACATTCAATAAAGAGTTATTGCATTTCGAGTTTTTGATGATAGGCACATGGAAAATATATTTATAGAATAATTAAGCAAGTTTTAGAAGAATATTTTTTTGTTAACAAATTTTTTTCAGCTAGTTTTGATAATACCACGACAAATACTGCTTTCTTTTTCGAGTTAGAAAATATTAGTAAACCGGTGGACAATTTTTTTCATATTAGATGTGCATGCCATGTTTTAAATTTATATGTACAAGATGATTTACAAACTCTTAATATTTTTCTTAGCCCAATAAAGACAGTAATTCGATTTTTATGGAGTCATCCCCAAATCATAAAAGAATGTGGGCAGATTTTGTAAAATAAAAGAAGACTATTTTTTTAAGGTGTTCCAACTCGTTGAAATTCTATGTACGAGTTGCTTAGTCAATTTTTTTGCATACAAAGATTTATTATGTAAGTTTATTTCGAATAATGTTTCTCAAATTGATTAACTCCCACTATCGAAGTACATTTGCAAAAAAAAAGAATTTTTTTAAAAAATAAATAAATAATGCAACTTATACTTCATCTGGTGTTTATTATCCTACTACGCATTTATTTTTAATAGAGTGTGTTATGTTGCTGGTGTTTTTGAAGAAAATGAAAAAAGATGATCAATTAGGTCCGACTATTATAGCAATGCGAAAAAATGCCTACATTATTATATCGAAATTCCTCTTATTTATTTGGTTGCTTGTGTTTTCGAACCAAATACTAAATTAGAAGGTTTCTGTGATTATTTGAATACATATTATGACTGTTTGCATTTGACTACAATGGTAGATGTTAAAGCTACACAAAGAATAGTTAAAAACTCATAGTAGAATTGTATAATGAATTTTATAATAGATATAATCTACGTGATTGTGGATCTTCCCAATCCAGTGACGTACAAAGCAGGGACCTAGGTAGAATTAGTAGAAGGTACAAAATGCCGATGAATAGGCAAAAAAGACAAAAGGGAGCGACATGGAATATGTCCGAAATAGAAACCTATTTAACCATTGCTTTTGAGTTTGGTAAATCCGAAAGCAGCACGGATTTCTAAATTCTAGAGTGGTGGAAGATGCATTCAACCCAATTCCCAATTCTCAATCTCATCACAAGATAGGTTTTAGCGACCCCTAACAAGCATTTAGCGCTGGATGCAACATTTTGGACGACCGACGTTTAAGATTAGCTCCGAATTCGGTGGACGCTCAAGCTTGTATCAATGATGGGGCAAAGGCTCAACATCGACAACAAGAGATGGATCGCAGCAATGAAGCCGAATTATTTGATAATGGAGATACTACTGCCATGGGTACCGATATCGGAACGAGTAGCGACGTTTGATGATGAGGTAAGTATGGGGTTATCAAAAGTAAAAGAACTACATTAGCTTTGATTCTTCTATGTCTAAGAAGATATGTAAACGCTTAATGATAATTTATTAAGTTCATGCCCCTTCCCCCTCCCTTTTTGCTCCTAAATTTGATTACAATTTGTATTTGATATTATTATTTCATAATTTATTATTTTTTTAATTTCATAATTCATTATTTAAAAATTAAATTTAAAAATCGTAATCGGAATTGGCCCTTGAACCAGACCGAAACCGCCGGCTCAAAACAAGAGCTGGAACCTGCCCCTCAAGGTTCCAATTTCGGTTCACTGATGGCCACAAACCAGAACCGCCGGTTCTGAATTGTGGCCATCACTACTATACGGAGAGCTTGATCGGGATCTAATCAAATCCTTAGAAAGGCGCAAGGACCTACCGGTCCAAGCATTTACAAAAACAAATAAAGATGAGCAGTGCATGCTTAAGTACAACAAACTGATTAAAGGTGAAAGATTGCTCAAAGCAAGCATACATTCGAGTCATCCACGTCTCCTTTCTGTAATGTGAACCGTTGATTAGATTTCTATGCGCATTTTTTCTTTTTCAAACGAGCATGTGAGCAAATCTCCTCTGACTTCAGTTAAGTAGGTCGATATCAATTCAACTAAATTAAAAATTCGCGGCACTCATAGTGAATGAATATTCATCATCATATTCCGGCCAATGTCTTCTCAAAATTAGCCGTTTTCCGTGTAAAAGGAACAGTTTTTGAATCATAAGGTGATTTCAATCTATGCGAATCACCTCTGCCCTCTTGGCATTTGTAAGCACTAGAAAAGAAATGGAAACAGTGTGTGCATATCTCAATACATGATTACTGAATGGTTGAACTTTTGCTGACCCATTAATAAAGAGAGACCCTTTTTGAGTTACTCTCACCAGGTGTGGATGTATGTGTAGAGAGAGAGAGATGAAGAGAGCCCAAACACCGCCGCGGCCGTGGACCCGGTAGCTGCCGGAGCTTCGAAGCCGGCTTCTGAGCTGTCCCACGGCAAAAAATGGGCCTCTCCCAATCCGATGCCGCTCTTTCGAGCCTTGACCAACAAGCAAGCCACCATAATAGCACTCGAGTTGCTCAACTCCCAACAAGTTTCTCACCGAGTTTGTGCGGCCGACGAAAGAGGATGGGTTCTATCGGAGTCCTTCACTAATTTTCTAAAACAATTGTGTGGCTGCGACACGGTGTAATTAAGTCTTAAAATTTTAATTTTTCAGCCTATGATTCGCATCATCTCACACATTTTTTTATTTAAAGAATTTAATGTTCGTCATCTCTCTCTTCACTTCGCCAGCCAATGGGAGCTCAAGAAGGCCAATCCTTCTCCTAGCTAAGCTGCAGCTCCCAGCACTGTCGGTAGCACTTGGAGAGCCAGAGATGGAAGCGAAGCCGTGGCTGCTGCGATGGCTTCCGTTGGCGGCGGTGGTGGCGATCGAGTGCCTCGACGTGGGCCTGACGACGCTGAGCAAAGCCGCCATGTCCAGAGGGATGAGCCGCTTCGTCTTCCTCGTCTACTCCAACTCCCTCGCCTCCCTCCTCCTCTTCCCTCTCTCCTTCCTCCGCAGATACCTCCTTCTGCTCCATTCCGTCGCCGTTTGTTGCTCATTCCATTCGCGTGCGGGCCACGCCATGGGAGTCCGCCAGTGCAGTGATCGGCGGTAGTTGTTCTGTGCGAGCTTGTGCAGGGTGAAGAGACCTCCCCTTACCTTCTCGGTGCTCTGCAAGTTCTTCTTCCTTGCTCTCGTTGGGTAAGTAATGAGACTTGAGACCTTTGATCGAGTGAGTCAAGTGTTGGGGTTGCTCCGTCTCTGATTCTCTGCCTCTTTTTGTTTTGCAGGATAACTGCGATGCAGAACTGTGTATTCGCTGGAGTTAGCTACAGTTCGCCCACGCTTGCTTCTGCTATGGGAAATTTAGTTCCTGCTTTCACCTTTTTGCTAGCGGTTAGCTTCAGGTTCGCCTTCATTTTCCTGCATTTAGAACCATTAAATCATTCTCATGCACAAGTGATCCAATAGGCCTGAGAATACCTTAGCAATTCTATCGGAACTCTGGCTCGATTAGAAAATCAGTGATTCCGAGATGGAATTCAGTATAAAATAGTGATCTTCGCGAGTCAAATTGGTGAAATCTTCTTTTGTCCCTCTTGTAGGATTGAAATATTGAACTTGAGGAGCTCAAGAAGCCAAATTAAGATTCTTGGCACCATGGTATCCATTTCCGGAGCCTTAATCGTGACACTGTATAAAGGTCCTGTAATTGGCGGTGGCATATCTGCTATTCCTTACCCTGATGAGAGCTTGCCTCCATCACAACCCAGCAAAGCTTTGTCGGCTGACGTCACTAATTGGGTTATTGGTGGCATATTCCTGACAGCTGCTAGTTTATCTTTGGCAACATGGAATACGGCTCAGGTAGTGTGCGAACTTTCTTTAGCTATTTCTCAGGGAAATGGGGCTGACTGACTTTTTTGCTGTTCATTTAAAGGCAGCGGTTCTGAAATCGTATCCATCGGAGGTGACCTTGGTCACCTTCTGCTGCTTCTTTCGGACTCTTCAATGTGCAGTAGTTGCAGTAATTGCAGAAAAATATCCAAAAGCTTGGATTCTAAGGCCCAGTATTGAGCTCATTGCAGTCATCTACACAGTAAGCATTAATATAACTTTCAGGTCTGACAAATCTTGTTTATCAGCTTGCAGAAAAAACTTACATGTTTTTGTTTTTGCCCTTTCTTCGAAGGCTATAGTTGGGAATGTGGTGACCTTTTGCGTTTGTTCCTGGTGCATACACAAAAAAGGTCCTATTTTTGTGGCAATGTTTAAACCCCTAAGCATTGGCATAGCTGCCATTATGGGTGGCGCCTTCCTTGGTGATACCCTCCATGTCGGCAGGTAAGAGCTCTCCTTCACGACCCCCTGCTTCCTTCTCCACTGCCACCCACCCCAGCTTGCTATCGGTTATTTTTAGTATCATAAATGTCATGTAGTTGGTCAGCATTTCAATAGATGAAGTCAATATGATGTAAAACAATTGGCATGCGATTATCTTGCCAAATTGGATTGCCAAAAGCCGGTGCGATTTCGCCGGTAATTTCGGATCTTGGGTCAAACGATCTCGGGTCGTTTAGACCACTTTTCAGACAGTTTTCTGTTTTAGGCAATTTAGAATATTCCGAAATTTTGTTATCTTTAATTCACATTCTATTAGGGTAGGATATATATGATTTTGATATTGTTATCTTTAATTATTCTGATGCTTAAAGGAGTCCTATCTCTATATATATGGCGTCCTTCTTTTGTAATCGACATCTTATCATCATTATTCAATCAAATTCGTGCTTTCTTTGGAATTATTTTCCAAGATTCGCTTCTCTCTACGTCATTTGGTATCAGAGCAGGATTCTCCTGTGACGATGGTGAATAACGTGAATGTCAACCTCCCCGTAGCTGAGGGCCGTGAAAACGAGCTTATTACATGGACGGAGTTCAACCAATTCGTGGATCAAACCGATCGGAGGTTTCAAGAGATCCTTGAGGCCATCCAGCGTTTGACCACAAACCAAGCCCATGGTGTCCTTCCAACCGAGCGAATTCCTGTCGCTCGTGATCCCGAAGTTGCCATGGAGCGTGGAGGAAATCCCCGACATAGGCGTCAAAACTATGTCGAGGATACTGAAGACGAAGAAGAAGAGGACTTCCAGGACATACCTATTCGTGGGGGTCGTCAGTATAGAGGATTCCAGGATGAGAACATTCGTGGAGGTCGTCGACAGGGAGGTTGTCGCCGAGATCCTGAGCAGTATCAATTGAAGGTACATCTCCCTACTTTCAATGGTAATCTAGATATTGAAGATTTTATGGACTGGATTTGGGAGGTCGAAAAATTTTCGTTGCTATGGAGATCGAAGAGGGTCGCCAAGTGAAGCTTGTCGCGTACAAACTGAAGGGTGGTGCTTTGGCTTGGTGGGAGCAGACTCAATTAGCCCGACGTCGAGAAGGATTGGCCCCAATCCGGACATGGAATCGGATGAAACATAAGTTGAAGAAGCGGATCCTCCCATCGAATTATGAGCAGTTGCTATTTCAGCAATTTTAGAATTGCAGGCAGCTGAATCGGTCCGTCCAGGCCTATACAAAAGAATTTCTTTGACTCTCTGCCCGCAATAACCTTGAAGAATCAGATGCCCAACAGACTACTCGGTACATCAACGGGTTGCGACTCAATATCCAGGATCGAGTGTCCCTGCATCGATTGTTTACTGTCGATGATGCCTAGGAGATGGCGAGGAAGGTTGAGATGCAGTTGGAAAGAGCTGGCCCTAATACTCGGGGTAACAATTACTCGAGTCGCGGATCGTTCGGAAATGGAAAGCAAACAGAAATTTCGGGTTCTTCGACACAGCAAAACAATGATACGAACCGAAATTCGGGGAGTATCGCAGGAGTGTCCAAAGAACCGATGGCATCAAACACTCGTACGCCTAATTCGAGTGCACAGAACCCTTATGCCAAGTCTCAGCCAGTAAGGTGCTATAAGTGTAACGAATTGGGCCACCGTTCTAGCGATTGTCCAAGGCGGAGGATGGCCAATATCGTCGAGCATGATGAAGATGCATATGATGAAGAGTGGGCGAATGAAGAAGAGATAGATGCTGAAGAGGGTGAGCATTTCAACTGTGTAGTCCGACGTTTATTGCTTGCCCCGCGGATTGAAGACACCCAACGGAATCAACTTTTTCGCGCTCAATGTACCGTTAAGGGCAAAGTATGTAACGTCATCATCGACAGCGGAAGTTGCGAGAATATAGTTTCGAAGGCCTTGATGGATCATCTACAACTGAAGACAGAGCCGCATCATGCCCCTTATACAATCGGTTGGATTCGTAAAGGAGCTGAACTTAAGGTAAACCAACTGTGTCATTTACTTATCTCTATTGGGAAAACGTATAGGGATATCATTGTTTGTGACGTTGTGGAGATGGATGCCTGTCATGTATTACTGGGGCGACCGTGGCAGTATGATGTAGATATTACCCATCGAGCTAGGGAGAATACTTATTCTTTCGTGTGGAAAAAGACTAAAATTACGTTGAAACCGAAGAATAATAGTTCCTCGATCGTGAAGAAGCAAGATGTAGGTGTTATGCTAAATGTTCGTAAGCGTGAAGGGATGTATATGATTGTGGATAAGTGAGATCATCAAGCTGTTATTAGTATTCCTGAAGTTCTTAAGCCCTTGCTAAAGGTTTTCAGCGATGTTATGCCCGAGGACTTACCTGACGGATTACCTCCTTTGAGGGATATCCAGCATGAGATTGACTTTCTTCCAGGTGCTAGTCTCCCTAACTTGCCGCACTATCGGATGAATCCGAAGGAGAACCAGATTTTACAAGAGCAAGTGGGAGAGCTCCTTCGGAAGGGTTTCTTGCGCAAGAGCAAAAGTCCTTGTGCTGTTCTTGCGCTTCTCACACCGAAGAAAGATGGAAGTATGCGGATGTGTGTTGATAGCCGTGCCATCAACCGGATTACCATTAAGTACAAATTCCCGATTCCCCGACTGGATGATATGCTTGATAGACTTGCTGGATCGAGAGTCTTTACAAAGATTGATTTGCGTAGCGGATACCACCAAGTTTGCATTCGTCCTGGTGATGAGTGGAAGACAGCTTTTAAAACTAGTGCGGGTTTGTATGAGTGGCTTGTTATGCCATTCGGACTCACTAATGCGCCTAGTACTTTCATGCGTTTGATGACTCAGGTTCTTAAACCTTTTATTGGCAAGTTTGTGGTAGTTTTCTTTGATGACATCCTGATATATAGCCCAGATGATCGGCAGCACATGGAGCACCTGAGAGATGTCCTGCTGGCCTTGCAGTCGAACAAGTTGTTTATAAATCTGAAGAAGTGTAGTTTCATGACAGAACGGCTTCTTTTCCTGGGTTTTGTTGTTGGAGTAGATGGACTTCGTGTCGATGCAGAAAAGGTGGCTGCAATCCGCAGTTGGCCAGTACCCCAGAATATTGGTGAGGCCCGTAGTTTCCATGGCCTTGCGACATTCTACCGGTGTTTCATCAGAAATTTCAGCACTATTATGGCCCCAATCACTGATTGTTTGAAAAAGGGAAATTTTTGTTGGGGTGATGAAGCTGAAGCCAGCTTCAAGCTCATCAAAGAAAAGCTCTCCACTGCTCCAGTATTGATGCTCCCTGACTTTGAGAAAGTATTCGAGCTGGATTGCGACGCGTCTGGAATATGGATTGGTGCTGTTCTTTCACAAGAAGGTAAGCCTATTGCCTATTTTAGCGAAAAACTTAATGATGTTCACAGGCGATGGTTTACGTATGAGCAGGAGTATTATGCTGTCGTGCGATCTATTAAGCATTGGCAGCCGTATCTTTATCAGCAGGAGTTTGTACTAAATACGGATCATCAGGCTCTTAAGTATATAAAGAGCCAAAAATATCTAAACAGGATGCATGCAAGGTGGGTTTCCTTTTTGGAACAGTTTAATTTTGTGCTTCGTCATAAGGCGGGACACTTGAATAAAGTTACAGATGCCCTGAGTAGACGTGTTGAAACATTGGTGACCATGCGCAATGATGTTGTTGGTTTTGATCATCTGTGTTCTCTTTACGCTGACGATGATGATTTTAGTAAGATATGGGCAACTTGTTCACAAACAGGTTGTAGTGGGGATATGATCATTCAGGACAAGTTTCTGTTCTTTGGGAATAAATTGTGTATTCCTCGTGGATCATTGCGCGAGCAGCTCATTCGAGAACTTCATGGCAGCACCTTGGGTGGACACTTGGGTCGAGACAAAACTGTCGCATTGGTCGAGGATAGGTACTATTGACCCCAATTGAAGAGGGATGTCGGGCGATTCGTTAGTAAGTGTTATACTTGCCAGACTGCCAAGGGTCATTCTCAGAATACTGGATTATACACTCCTCTGCCTATTCCTACTGGTCCTTGGATAGATGTTTCTATGGATTTTGTGTTGGGACTTCCCGAACACAACACAGTTTAGACTCTGTTTTTGTGGTGGTTGACAGGTTTTCAAAGATGGCGCATTTCATCCCCTGCAAGAAGACTTCGGATGCTTCCCATGTGGCGAGCTTATTCTTTCGTGAAGTAGTCCGCTTGCATGGTGTGCCCAAAACGATCTCCTCTGATCGTGACACCAAGTTCCTGAGTTATTTTTGGCGTACTTTATGGCTTTTATTTGGAACTGATTTGCAGTACAGTAGTTCTTTCCATCCGCAGACTGATGGTCAGACAGAAGTTGTCAATCGTACCATGGCTAATATTATTCGCTGTCTCTGTAGCGACATGCCCAAGCAGTGGGATCGCTATATCGCCCCTGCTGAATTCGCCTTCAACAACACAGTCAATCGTTCGACTGGTAAGTCTCCTTTTGAAGTTATCTACGACGGAATCCACAACATACTCTGGATTTGGTTCCCCTGCCAAAGATCCCCGGTTAAAATGTCGCAGCAGAAAATCTCGCGACGAAAATTATGGAGGTTCAAGCTGATGTGGCGCGACAACTTGCTGCTTCAAATTCGAAATACAAGGATGCTGCTGACAAACGGCGTCGTTCCAAGATTTTTGAAGTTGGTGATGAGGTGATGGTTTTCCTACGCAAGGAGCGATTTCCTGTGGGCACCTATAGAAGCTGAAGCAGAAGAAGATTGGTCCCTGCCGCATCCTGAAGAAGATCAACGACAATGCATATGTTGTTGACCTTCCTACTGATCTACACATATCTCCAACATTCAACGTGGCTGACCTGTTCGAGTATCACCCTCTAGATATTCCGCTTTATGCTGATGATAACTCGAGGGCGAGTTCTTCTGAAGAGGAGGGGACTGATGTAGAACAATTGGCATGCGATTATCTCGCCAAATTGGATTGCCAAAGCCCGGCGCGATTTTGCCGGTAATTTCGGATCTTGGGTCAAACGATCTCGGATCGTTTAGACCACTTTTCAGGCAGTTTTCTGTTTTAGGCAATTTGGAATATTCCGAAATTTTGTTATCTTTAATTCAAATTCTATTAGGGTAGGATATATATGATTTTGATATTGTTATATTTAATTATTTTGATGCTTAAAGGAGCCCTATCTCTATATATAGGACGTCCTTATTTTGTAATCGACATCTTATCATCATTATTCAAGCAAATTCGTGCTTTCTTTGGAATTGTTTTCCAAGATTCGCTTCTCTCTGCATCACAATATGAGATCAATTACTATTTTTGAGGCGAGGAACATGTTTGGCTGTTACACAAGGGCTATATTTGGAAAGTAAGTAGCATGTCTCGAATCTCGTGTGCTTTCCTCTGTTGTTTTCTGCAACTGCCGATAGTTTACATTCTGTAGCATCACTGAGAGCCACCAAACTTAAGTGACGGTCAATTTCAAGATCCTCTATCAAGTAGATTGGGTAAGTGATTGGCTTGTTGAGATTTATTAGTATGCATTCGCATCCGTTCAAGTACGTTGTTAAGCCATCAACCCAGTTTCTGAGAAAGAATATGGTAGAAAAATATGGCATGGATCAGCAACTGGTTAAATAGACGTCATCAAGATGCAGGAAGATACTTCAACTTTTATTCAAACCTCACTTACATGCTGAGGAGCTCAAATGAGGAATCATGGAGATTGGCTATGGACAACTAAGAGCAAATATCTCTTGTTTAAAGATTTCTTTTCTTGATATTGTTGCTTGTGATGATAGAATTGTTGAAGTTGTGTGTGTCCCGCGTCGCTTAAGAATGTCTTCTATATGCTCTTTATATTCATATGGTCTCCCTCTACCTATTAGCTTAAGCTTTTAGGTTGAACTTTCTAACATGGTATCAGAGCAATCTCAAATTCCACATGTCCCGCTCGTAATCCGGCTTGCACGTGAGAGGGGGTGTTGAAGTTGTGTGTGTCCCACATCACTTAAGAATGTCTTCTATATACTCTTTATATTCATGTGGTCCTGACGATGAACTTCCTTGAAATTCTCAATGACATAATCCCTGTTCATCAAACTTTCCATACTGCTTGGAATATTTAGAGTGTGTATTTGATGCTTTTCTGTGCAGTATCATAGGAGCTATTGTAATTGTGGCGGGCTTTTATGGGGTAATATGGGCGATGTCTCAAGAAGAAGAGGACGATAGAAATTGCGCAAGTGGTGAACTGCAATCACCTTCCCAGAAAACCCCGTTACTTGAGAGCCACGTTTATATAAATTGAGCTGGTTAGTCTCTATTCTTTAAGATTTTTCCCGCATGTATTCGGATCCTGGTGCAAAATATTCAAAAGTAAGTGCAATAATTAGCATAAATGGCAGTGTTAGTTTTACTATGATGGTGTGTGCATGCAATGGGGCTATCCTCAGTACGAGCACTGACAAGCGGTCAGCTATTCATAAAAGCAATTACCTCAATCTAGCATAGGAATGACCGTGTCCCTTTGTCGGTCCAGATAGAACTGGTAAGCGCATTGTGAAGTTTGTACTTTCAATTGCAATATTTCTTTTGTTTTCCCTGATGATTGTAATGCTTTGTATAAGAAAGGTGGACTCGGCCTTGATTGGCATATTCATCTAGTATGAGTTGTTTAGAGCATAGATTGAAAAATGGTTTCAGTATTCATTCGGGCGCTCCAAGGCGCTTCTCTGTACATGTTCGATTCTTGAGCTGGTAGTATCAAACTCCTTCCTGGGGCTAACTAAAGATGAAGCACCTTCTTGCACTATATGACCAGGCAATCATGTGGCCCATACCTCTCTCTCTGTACTAGATACTTGCAGCTTGCCGGTGTCGGGTTGCAGCCCGCTACCTGTTGAAGTTAGGCAATCTACATGAATGCTAGATTGCTAATGGCACGCGACGATGAGCATAATTTCAGATGGATCGGCAAGCTTCTGGGACAGGATTATTATGTGAAATGTCTCCCTATTCCCCATCTCATTCCCTTCATCTCTGCATAGGTTTATTCCATGACTAGGGGTGTCAAACGGGTGGGTTGGGTCGGGTTTGGGTCGGGTCATAAATGGTCCGACCCAAATTGACCCATTAACCCATTTTTGACCCATTTATGCACAATATAAATTTCTTGACCCATACCCGACCCAACCCATATCCAGCCCATACCCGACCCAACCCAGCCCATTTAAGAAAATACTTCTATATTTAATTTAATCTATGAAAATTTATTTCTTATGATTGTTTAATAAAATTATATTGTTGAAATATTTTCATGAAATACAAATCGGCATTTTTATAATTTTAATTTTTTTATGATTTTATAATTTTATTTTTTTACGTTTTCCTTTTCCCCCTTCTACGTCACCACTTTGAAATCCATTAAATTTAATAATCTGCTTGACCAAAAAATATTAATAATCAGCTCTTGTGAGTTAATGAAATAAACACGCACAACTACTAAAAAAGGCAATCTCATAATTAATTAAAGCCAGTCTAATGACAGACAAAACAGATAATATGTTGCAAGAATTACTTGTAAAACGAACAAAAAATCATCGATAACTACATAAAGATCTTATTTGCAGTAAAATTGATAGAGAATCATGGTCTTAGATCAATTCGCATGAGTAACAGTAGTTGCATTACTACTGTAGCAGCAGGTGCACTGGCAAGCAGAGCCAATCTGCTCATCTTACAAATGAAAACACCAAGAATATGACAGCAGCAATTTCACATCAGCCACCAATAATACAACAACAAAAAACATTGATACTCAATAAAGCGTCATTGCCATTGACATTGAAATGTTCCTTGACAAAAGGATAAACATCAGTCAAGGTTCCCTCCCACGAAAGATGTTCAAAAGGAACAAAAAATACATTACATAACAACCTGTACAACTTGGTCAATATCCACCATCGCTCCCCTCCAGATTTTTTTCTCTTTCGATAGCTTTTTTACTTGATTCATGATCCTTGCAGATCCTTTGACTGGTGCAGGTACTTCAGCCGCCATTGTTGCTGCAGCTTGTACCTTCTTAGCACGAGCTCTAGTAGTTGGTGGTTGTTTTACAACTGTAGCTAATGTCTTCTTCTTCAAAGCACTTTTCTGAGGCACAACATTGGAATCTATTTGTATACAAAAAAAAACATTAAATATGAAGGTCCCCATCGAGCCTTATTCCTAAATTCAAGTCTTGCTAGCAGATTCAAGCTATGAACTGTACGTACTTCTAGTGATTTACTCCCATGGCAATCCCTTTGCGCCAACAACCAAAAATAAAAAATCATCTCCAATGGCATGAGAATTAGATAGTAGCTATTGCAAATGCCAAAGTAAAAGAACCAAATGATGAGATGAAAAAAAGTACCTAACGCAAATTGTCTTGAAAGTCGACGATGAGAGACTCCTCATCCAAATCTTCCTCGGGCGGAACTCCAAATAACCAATCTCTAGTGCACAGCTCGACTTCTATGCTTTCAGGTGAAAGGGAACTACGATATTTATTTAAAACACGTCCTCCAATGCTAAAGGCTGACTCTGAGGCAACAGTAGTTATAGGAATGCTCAATATATCACGTGCCATGAGAGACAATTCAGGATATCGATGAGAATGAGCCTTCCAATAATCAAGGACATTGAGATCCGGATACTTCTTTCTATCAAGCCTATTCTCCTCTAAGTACAAATCCAATTGTGACTTTGTAGATTGCGATCCAAAGTGTTCACTCTCGAATACATCATACTCATGAATGCCGTCCCTAATGTTATCAACAATATCCTCAACGGAAATGTTACTTCGACTGGTGGAAGGACATTGATCATCTCTACACATAGATGCCACATATTCATCAAAAAGCTTATAGAGCTTTTCCCTAATGCTCCGTACAACTTCCACAGCATCATCCATGTTTAACTTCGAATAGCAAAACTCCAACAAGTGTAGCTTATAGCGAGGATCCAATATAACAGCAAAAGATAAGACAACACTATAACACTTCCAATATTTTTCAAAATTTTTAAGCATTGCCATAGCCATAGAATGAATAGCTACATCCTTCGAAACCGCTGCCTCTATCAAACGAAACTGAATCTGCCATACTCCATAAAAGTATAAATTTGCCGTGGGATATCTAACTCTAGAGAAAAGAGTAGAAATATCATAAAAGGGTTTCAACAAGAAGGCAATTTTCTTTGCTTTGGCCCAATCTTCAGAAGATGGACATGTGGCAAAGTTAGAATCAATCAACTTCAAATGCGAAAATGCCCCTTCAAAGAAAAGTGCACCTTCAAGCATTAGGTACGTAGAGTTCCATCTAGTAGCCACATCTTGACGTACCTTTTTACTTGTCTTTAAGCAAGACTGCAATATACATTTGGCGAATTTTGCTCTCCTCCCTTGTGTAGCTCTCACATATTTGACAGCTTCTCTAATGTTATGCAATGATCCATCAATAACCTTTAGACCTTCTTGTACGATGAGATTCAAAACATGTGCACCACAACGCACATGAAAAAACTGCCCATCACATAACAAAGAAGATTTCACAGAAGGTGTATTTTTCCAAATATCAACCATGCTGTCATTATATGATGCATTATCCAATGTAATGCTGAAAATCTTCCTCTCAATGCCCCACTCTCTTAGCAAGCTCAGCAATTTTTCCAAAAGAATGGCACCACTATATAGAGGTGGTACATAGGAGAAACACAAGACTTTTGAATGCAATTCCCAATCCTCATTGACGTAATGTGCAGTGACAGTCATATAATGATCGGTAGTAACAGAAGTCCATAGATCAGAAGTCAAACATACTCGGCTTGAAATAGACACCAATTTAGATTTCAAATTTCCCTTCTCTTTCTCATAAACTTTTATCACATCAGCTCTTGCTGTATTTCTTGATACGTGCTTCACATTAAGGTTGAGATAACTAAACAACTCTCTAGTAGCCTCATGCTCTACAAAAGAGTAAGTATAACTGTGCTTTATTATCGCTCTCGCTAGCATGTCTCTAAACACAGCTTGGTCGAAATGTGCTATGGAACCATCAACATTGACATCTCGATTGGGACAAGTATCTAAATGACGCAACAAGTTTTTTGTCCCATGGCTAGCCATGTAAGTTGCTTCGCACCACTTACATTTGGCCTTTCTCATGCCATCACCGTCTATGAATTTTTCAAATGCAGACCATACAATCGAAGTGCTTTTTCTTGGACGCTTAGAGCAAATAGAGCTATCTTCTTCGTCCTCATGAACTAAGGACGCAACTCTATCTCTTAATCGTTCGGAAGTTGAATATTCTTCTTGATCTTCACTAGCTCCTGACATGTTAACTAATTAGTAAAAAAAAATACATTAGAACAAATTCAGGATTGCAGGTTATGACTTCTACGTAAGGAGTAAAGAATTGGTTCATAATGTTAGTCAAATCAACACAGCAATTCACTGAGCTGTCCAAGGTTGTAATGGAAGTCACATTCCACCCCCAAGATCAATGCCATTTGACTTTAAAATTCCAATTGCACATAGACAATTAAAGTAATTGAGAAGCATCAGCACCTAAATGGACCTGTTCACCACATGGAAGATCACATGTGGTTAAGGTAAAAAATTGGCAGAACAATCTGGTATTGGCATTTAAAAAAAAAATGCTTCCGTTCTTTCCAGTCTCCATGTTATCAAGCAATCAGAACTTTTTGCATCAATGCTGAAAGATACAGAGAGACAGAAAATAGTCATCCGAGACTTCAGATTCCAATGTTACGACTGTAGCTGGACCAAAATTGGACTGAGAAGCCTAATGAAAAAGTAAAACAGACGGTGCAAATTCCAACCAAGGCAACCCAGATGTGTAATGTATGGCCTAAAAAGAGAAAACCAGTATGTGCAATGTATTAACAGAAAGACAAAAGGAAAGAGGAAAGAGCGAAGAGTGAGAACCCCTGATTCTCCAAATGCTCAAACACAAAAATTTACCCAAAACACAGGTAAGACATGTCTAACTCAAAGACCTTAAATGTAAAATCAACGAATTCATCAAATCAACTGAAGAAACTCGACGCACGCATCGGAACCAAATCAGCTAAAAACTCAAATTCGACAGCCGCCCATCATGTTTCATAAGCGATAAGGACACAAAGAACATGGCTCGTAACACACCTCCTTGAGCTAGTCCATGGTCGGGGTCTCGGCGACGTGGATGCGGTTTCACCAGTCGGGATTGGCCTCGCCCTAGCCGTCTAAGACCACCATGGGGATTGTCTTCTCCTTGGGCAGCTTTGGAAGATCCGCCAGCTTCCATGAGAGTAGTCGGTATGCACGAGTCGAGTCGAAGAGGGAGAGAAAACACCGTGCGTTGCGTGACGCAACTTGCGTCGTGACTCGTGAGTGAAAGCTTGAAGTGACGAAGAAGGTATTCTATTAGGTCAAATGAGTTAAACGGGTTTTAAATAGGCTCAAAGCAGACCCATTTATTTTGGCCTTTTAAATCAGGTTTTAAATGGGTTGGCGTGCAAATAAAGGGTGGCCCATTAATGACCCATTTATATAAAAATGGGTTCATAAATGGGTTTTAGACCCATTTTGACAGGTCTATCCATGACCAACATTCATATTGCCAGGGCAGGAAGATGAATTTATCTGTCAATGATGGTAAAAGAAGAATCTTTTTGCTTGTTATCATTACTTACATTTTTCTTCCGGTTGTTGAATCCTGCAGATCCCGTTGCTTCCTCGTGGATTTGATCCTACGACGTGTGACCCCATTGCACGGATGTGTGGCTTGGCATCATTGCTTAAACCTTACTTATGCCTTCCACCAACCTCTCTTAAAGCCCTATAATTATTCTAGTTGTTCACTTTTTCAATCTTTAGAGTTATCTTTTGACTAGTTGGTCTTGAACTAACTAAAATCTCTCTCTCTCTCCTCCCCCCCCCCCCCCCCCCCCTCTTCACTTTTTGCACATCAAGCTTTCTTTTTTTGATAAATCTTTTGTTCCCTCTCATTTTCACAAATTATTGTCGTCTTATGAGGTCGTTTCGAGTGGTTTGTCGGTAAAGAGTTGCTCGGCGGTCCTTAAGGGCGCGCATGAAACACTTTTGCTCTAGAAATTAACTTCTAACTTGAAGTTGATTTTTTTTTTTGGATAGATGTAAACTTTTTTTACTTCTTTAAGTGGCTCCAAAACTGCTTTTTAAGTAAAAAATGCTTCAAAAGTAGAAAAATGAAGTTGTATAACCGAATAGATTTTTGCTCCAAAAGCACTTCTAAAAATTTACTCCATAAGTGTTTGTCATTGACGCATGGTAGCGATAAATAGAAAATCAATCCATCAGAATACTTTGAATTTGATTAATGAAAGATTGAATATTACAAAGAGCGGATGTCCTTTATATAGATAGGACTCCTAAAAGGAACAGAATCGCTAAAGATGACATTATCAAAATTATATCTAAGCTAATCTAAGAGAATTCGAATCAAATATAGCAAATAATCGAAATATTCGAAATTGCCTAAAACAGAAAACTGCCTGAAAAGTGATCTAAACGACTTCGAAACGCTAAAATCCATCGTAGTTCATGGTGAAGCGGTGATTTTTGAATCAAACGGCCGTTTCGCTTCAACCGATCAATTTTGAGCGCGATCTGACATCGTTTGACCCAAGATCCGAAATTACCGGTAAAGTCGTGTGGACTTCTGGCCATCCAATTTGTCAAGAAAATCACATGCCAACTGTTCTACATCAGTCATATGCCCTAAGATCTCCACTAGTTCGTTCTATGTAGTCATTGATGTTGTAGGGATCAACTTAAGTAGACATCTGGTTGTATCTTGTCGAATTTCATCGTTGATGGATTGACTGATCATACGTTGGTTCTGGACCTTTTTTGTGAGAAAAAGTGTCGAAAAAGTGTCAAAAAAGTCATAAATCTATTGCATTAGTGTCGATTTAGTCCAAAACCTTTTATTGGTACAAATTTAATCCTAAACCTTTTATGTTGGTGTTAATTCGGTTATAAACATTTTGCATTTATAATTGAGTTAATTTGGTCAATTCTGGTCGAAAATTCGCCGACGTGGACGTCGGTTGTCATACGTGGCACAACTAATGCTGATGTAGATATATATATATATATATATATATTTTTTATCAACTTTTTAATAAATATTTTGGTTTTTTCTTCTTTTTCTTTTCTCAATCATTATTTTTTTAAAAAAAATATATAAAAATATATATCTACTTTAGCGCTAGCGAACCGATGTCTACATCAAAAAATTTCCGATCAAAATTGATCAGATTAACTCAATTAATAGTAATGCAAAAAATTTAGGATTGAACATCAATGGAAAAGTTTAGGACTGAATTGACACCAATAAAATATTTACGACTAAATTGATGTGAATTACTAAATTTAGGAATTTTTTTTAACGCTTTTACTTCTTTTTGTGTGGTTGGGCTGCTCATAAATTAGCGGGGACTGCAAAACGCTATTCATGTCGGCGGTGCCATCCAACTCCCCTCCTCCTCCTCTCTTGACCCCCATCAGTCGTCAACTCACGGGCATGGGTTTGGTCAACGTCAGGTCATCATGTGAACGGCATGTCTGATATTTTCTTTCTACAAACCTTGAGGAATCCTACGGATACATGGTGCTTACCCATGTTTCTATACTCGACTAAGATAGTGAGAAAGCGACACCGCTTGCTTGAATCATACTCTACGGAGAATTACCCCAAAAAAAGAAAATTTAAATCTATTGAAATTGTATCGTTTTAATCATACATGTTTTTTTTACCAATACAATGTTAAATTTTTTGTATTTGTACTAATTCAATCTTTTCGATCAATTTTGTTTAGTTGTAGCTCACGTGGACCTGCTCATACCTAATTCCTCATTCACAAGTTACCAATGATCAAATAGTGTATATCTGTTTAGGAAAAAAAAATTGATCTTCCTATGATATGACAAAATAATTTTTCAGTTCATTTTCGTATTTAAGTGAAACATCCAAAAATATTATGATTTCCCTGAAGAAGAGACGTTTAATGGGTTTTAGTAATGACTCAGATCAGACCCCGTCCCCATTACTAATTTACTACTACTACTATTTATGAAAAAACTAATCCCAGCTAAAAAGACTATTTCTTCGTTGCATTTGCAAGTTGATTGGACGCCTGGGAAGATCCCAAGTTCACAGTCTCTCTCACGGTCAACGCTGCGCATCTCTCTCTCTCTCTGGAAGAAGAGAATCTCGTATTGAGGAAGATCGGAATCGGAAGGGAGTCGCTCGAATGGCCAGAGAGTTCCAGTTCCAGTTCCAGTTCCAGTTCCAGTTCGCCAAGCGGAAATCTCAAGAACGAAGTACTGCGAGGGACGGTCTGCTCTGCCGCGGAGACAGTGAGCGAGTGAGGATCATGTGATCCGCCCCCAGCTCACCGGCTCTCTGTCCCTTTGAATTCAAGAAACCCCTTCATTAAATCCTTCCCACCCAAGCCACCGGCAATTTGGGTTTTGGTCCTCCCAAATTTAGCTTCTTCCCATTCCTCCTCCTCCTCTCTCTTTCTCTCTCTCTCGCGACGCTCTTCGAATGGCTGGGAACGCGTCAAGATTCATCAAGTGCGTCACTGTGGGCGATGGGGCTGTGGGCAAGACTTGCATGCTCATCTGCTACACCAGCAACAAGTTCCCAACTGTATGTGCTTCGTTTTCCCCGGAAAGATCTCTCCGAGAGCTTCAAGTTTTGGTCTTTCGTTTGACTTTATGGGTCCCTGTTTCTGGGTTTTGCAGCTTTTCTGCTTTTCCTCATAGCACCGATTGCTTTCTCCTTACTTTCTATCTTCACTGGGCATCTTCTTTTTCTGGGGATTGCTTTATCACACATCACATCATTGCCGTCTCGATAAATTATCATCACTGGAGTGCTGTTCACTGTTCATCAGATTTCACTGAAAATTACGTGCCCTTTACCACTTTGTAGCCTTTCTTGTCTTTCCAATCTAACCATTTGTAAATTTATCAGGACTACATACCTACAGTGTTTGATAATTTCAGCGCTAATGTAGTGGTTGAAGGCATCACTGTCAACTTGGGTCTCTGGGACACAGCTGGTGAGGTTTTTAGACCTCCTGATCATTTCCAGTTTTTAACGTCTATGTTAACGCATAAATATCTCTGAGTCAAAACTTATGAGGGAACTTGGGTTTTACAGCAACTAACTTTCCGTGTGGATCATGGCATTGTGTCCCGTGACGTACTTTTGCCATTGTGTAGGGCAGGAGGATTACAATAGATTAAGGCCCTTGAGCTATAGAGGAGCTGATGTGTGATGTCCTAGAAATTCGTCATATGACTGAATTCAATAAAAGGAGATGAAATCGAATTTCAGTCAGTGTGAAATTTTAGACCGTAAGGTATTAAGGGACGAATTTTGGACGATCTCGAAATTGTCACTAAATTAGATTAGGCTCCGTAATTCATAGTCGTCGCGAATTAGGATTTAAATCCTCGCGTCCGAACTTAATATCTTTTAGGTCCTGACATCACCTCGACGGGCTTGCGGTTGTCTGAAAATATTCAAAAAAAAGGTTTGCTCCCATTGCCCGAGATTCTGGCAATACTCTTATCCTGACTATGTGTTGGCTGTTATGTTTTTTTGGGTTCGCTTATCTACCCTAATGAAGTTTCGCTTTCGGATTTGCTTAATAAAACAATAGGTGTTATTACCGAGCCATAGATACTCTTTCGGGTAGTCAGTTGGTTGATGGATCTCTAAACACTGCTGCTGATGGTTATGCCCGTGATCCTGTAATTTCTGACCGAGCTTGGCCTATGAAATTAGCTTTCGTTCATAATGTCAAATTCCGTTCCGTCCCAATTTATTGAATCATCCCATGCCCTCCAATAATTCAAATCGTGGGCTCACATGTCAAAACCCCACGACCTTTCAACTCTCACCAACCCCACCGACTCTCTCTCTCCTCCCCCTCCCTCTCACGTGATTTCTCTCCTCTCTCTCCCACTCACGATCTGCCATCTCTCTCCCTCACTATTCACCGTGGACGCCCCTCTTCCTTTCCACCGAGCCTCCTCCTTGGATTTTTGTCGTCGACCACCACCGTCCGTCCTTGTCCGCCACCGCTCTGCCTCCGTCCAGCCGTCGTATGCCGCCGGAGGACCCAGAAAACAACTACGGCGTCCCTTGCCCTGTTTTCGGGCTCGGCGGAGTCTCCAAGCTTCAACGACCCTTGCCGCTGTCCCGACCGCCACCAGCCCCTGCCTCGTCGTCCGCAGGCCTCACCACAGTCCCTTCGACCACCCCTCGCTGCCTGTCGCCTCCCTGGACCACCGCGAAGGCCTAGGGAACCCGAAGCCCTTTGTTTTGGCCGTATGCCTTGTTTCCGAATCTGAGGCTGCTCCGCCGCTTCTCGCCCTCATCCGCCGCCCGTCGACCACCCTCAGCCACCTTCTCCAGCTGCTGTTCCTTACCCGTGGCCAATGGAGGTCGTCGGAACCGCTGGGAGCTCGATTTAAGCCCGAAGGACCCTTCACTGTTCTGGCGTTGCTTCTACCCGTTCTGTCCGAAAGCCGTCGGCCGCCTCACGCCGTCTCCGGCTGTTGTTGCCACCTCCCTCAGCTCCCCCGACACCCATCCAACCAAGCCGAACCCCTCCCCTAGCCTTACGCCGGCCAAAAGCCCTCAAACCAGCCCCCACACCACCTGTCCCCTGTTCCCGACGCCTCCCCTGCCTCTGCCCTGTTCTGGCCGTGGCTGCTCCGGCCACCTTGAGCCACCACCGACCTCCGTCAACCTCCGAGGACCTCCACCCCTCGACCCCAGAGCCGGTCGCCGTCCACAGCCGCTGGAAATAGCCCCCGTCAGCCACTGTTTTTCCCTGTTTTGCTGCTGCGAAATTCTGTTTGGGCTTGATTTGTGGGTTATTGGGCTGAGCTGAGGCCCATTTTGGTTTGGGCCATGTGTTGACAAGTTGGGCCAAGAGTTTGGGCCTTATCCTAAGCTCGTGGGCTGAGCTATTTGAGTATTTGGGCCCATTGTTGGAGAATTAAAGGTCGTGGTCCGTTTGAGTTCGAGGTTCGCGTCGAAGGATTGTTCGAGGATCGCCGCCCGCCGTTCGTCGCCCATGAGCTCGCTCGAGCTAGTTGAGCTGTGAGTTAACCCCTAACCAAGGGTTAGGGTGTTAATTGCGTCTAGAATTAGTTATTTAGCCGTTAGGGCGGTCAATTAGATTAGTTGCGGTCGGTATAGATAGAAATTGGGTTTTAAGATAAATGGCCGCGATTGATTAAGTTAGTCGAATTAGTTTAGGTTGTTTGTGGCTAATTGATTGTTAGATGACTTGACTGATTGATTGGGCAATTGATTGCCATTGTTTGATCGCGAGCGAGCGATAGTTCAGAGTCAAGCGATCGATCGATAATTTAATGAAGTTGGAATTAATCATTGTTGTTTGATTAATTGAATTGGTTAATCGATCTTGTAATTGACTGCTTGGTTGACTGCAGCGGATTGATTGTCATGTGATGTGATCATGATTTGATGAGTTCATTGTCCGTGCCAGACGTAAGCCTAGTTATGAAATTGCGCATTCATATGACCTGTGTGGGATCAAACTGTATGATTTAGTATGAAAATGGCCTTGTGCCAAGTCTTTGAGCACGTCTGTATGAGCATTCGGCTTAAATCAAAGATGATAAAATTGATTGATTGTCGGATGAGATGTGTGGTCATATGATGGACGATAAAATTCCTGCCAAGGTCCTGACAAGATCGTACCGTGATAATCGGAGGAATACGACTTGTCGGAAGCACATCATTCTGGGACGCCAGTTTGATGAATGCTGATCGCAGCTTGTGACGGACCGAAGCCCGGAAGGGATTCTTGGTAGTTCTGTGCCGTGACAGTCGGATAAGCCATGAACGTTGATGAAGATTCAAGTTGAGATAAGTCGGTGCGGAAGGATACTTGGATTAAGGGAGAGCAAACCTAACATTGGAGTTCACACGTAAGGGGAAGATTGTTAGGATGCATGTGTGAGTTGTGTTAGAGAAGTCCCACATCGGAGAATTGATGTGGTATTGAGCAGTTAATATACCCAAGTTGGCCTATAACTCATAGCTTTTGAGTGAATATGAGTCCAACTGGATATATTAACGGGCTCGGACTTGGGCTCCCTCTTAGCGATCTTCTCGGGTGAAAGTATCGGACTTTCGTTGTGTGCACCCAACAATATGGGCTAAAATAGTCACCTCGAGCTTGGTACACGAGGATTGATACATACCTACTGAAGCATGGTTTTCAAAAGAGCCCATATGAGCATGCACTGTATATCAAGTCAAATACTAAAGGTGATCTTATCATTATATGCCTTTATGTAGATGACTTGATATTTACAGGAAATTGTAAAAAAATATTTGCGGAATTCAGGGAAGCCATGACTAGTCAGTTCGAGATGACAGACTTGGGATTGATGTCATATTTTCTAGGCTTTGAAGTGAAGTAGACAAATGATGGCATATTTGTTTCGCAACAAAAAAAATGCTAATTTCAATATGGAATCGCTCAAATCAATTCGGACTCTCGTAGCAGAACGGTTGAAGCTGAAGAAAAAAGGAATCGGTGAGCTAGTAAATCCCACTTATTTTAAAACTATTGTTGGTAGTTTAAGATATTTGACCTCTACGAGGCCGGATATCATGTATGGTGTGGGAATTATTAGTCGGTTCATGAAAAAACCGTACTAATTACATCTGCAAGTAACAAAGAGAATTTTACGGTATGTCAGTGGAACTCGTGATCATGGAATTTTATATTCTCACACTGACGACTTCAATTTAGTGGGATATACAGATAGTAATTGGGCATGTGATAATGAAATGCGGAAAAAACACTTCCAGATATGCGTTTTTTCTAAGATTGAGAGTTATTTCTTGGTCATCGAAAGAGCAACAAGTTATTGCACTCTCGATAGCTGAAGAAGAATACATAGCAGTAGCTTTGGCAGCATTTCAAAGGATATAGCTTCGTATGATGCTTAGCGAACTGATGCATGAGCAGAAAGGTCTTACCAGATTGATGTGTGATAACAAGTTAGCAATTGCATTGGCCAAGAATCCTATTTTTCATGGCAGGAGCAAACATATTGATATCAAGTATCATTATATACGTGAGCTAGTCAAAGATGGTGAGATTGAACTTTATTTCTGTGGGTCGGACGACCATATTGCAGATATTCTGACAAAACCATTGAAGACGGATTCGTTTGAGAAATTGAAGATGATGATTGATGTTATGGATTTTCAAAATCAATTTTAAGGGAAGCTATTAGAAAATATAAAATTGATTTTTGTTTAAAAAATAATAATAATAAGGAACATGTAGGGGCAAACTGATTATGATGGCTTATGGTGGCTGCAACTTTTCTGCAATAGAAAAAATTAGCAAAGTTGGACTTCTCTTTGAAGCTATGACTTTTCAAACTTTTGCTTCAAAAGTCTTTGCTGGCAAAAACTTGGCGTGAAAGAATTCAACTTGGACTTGGTAAAGGCTTGCAAGTGGATGACTGAAAATTATTGTAGTTTAGTCTT
Organism: Rhodomyrtus psidioides; assembly: GCA_021437785.1. Lineage (NCBI taxonomy): Eukaryota > Viridiplantae > Streptophyta > Magnoliopsida > Myrtales > Myrtaceae > Rhodomyrtus > Rhodomyrtus psidioides. Next base: position 2,626,324 of record JAILYB010000062.1, on the reverse strand, counting down.
GCTCCTTCAAAGGCCGCAACTGGGGGAAGTCCATGGCGGTGATTTTTTTTTTTTTTTTTTTATAAATACATTAGAAGTTCCTTGTATTTTGTAATGCTATAGAAAAAGCATATAGAGATAGTGAGAGAGTTAGAGTTGTTCTTGTTTCACTCAAGCTTAGCAAAGCTTGTGTGTTTTGTTGTAAATCCTTAGCAAAGCTATTTTGAATACCACTCTTATTCGTAAACTTTCTTGCGTTGAAACCATCAAATTTCCGTAAAACACTCCTTCTAGTTCATACACCACCAACCCTTCAACCCAACCTCTCTCGTTGAAACCATTAAATTTTCGCAAACCCCCATTCTAGTTCCTACACTACTAACCCCTCAACCCCAACCTCAGGAAATAAATCAAGCGATCGATTGTTGAATTACCTCGCTAAAAGATCTAAACTCTGGAGAAGAATTTGTGACGAAATCAGTATGCACAGCATTAGCCCCTACATTGCTCGCACGAATAGCACCGATGTTACTGCGTATGGTTGAAATTGCAAGTCGAAGACCGTTGACCTGCAACAAGCTCCGACGGGAAATCGCGAAAGGCAAGACGGTATGTCATTGGAGAACGAGACGCTCTGCCAGGGTTGACGCCCCAAGATTTCGGGATAAGCGGTGATATCGAGTCTAACACCAACCCATCGTGTGTGGAGAGAACTCTAGCTTTCGTAGCTCGCGGTGAAGTTCTCGGGGCTTGCGGTTCTGCTCAGGACTGGAAAGATAGCCGGTGTTACGAGTCGCCGATGATAGCTTGATGTCAGATCCGGACCGTCGAGGAATTTTTCTTTTTGCTGCACGTTCAATTGATTTGTTTCTCATTTGATCTAATGTGAAGTGCTTGCCTATTTGAATAAGATAGAGCCTTATCTCTCCTTTCTAGAAGATATTGTGATATCTTTTTTTTTTTTTGCTTACAATATTACGGAGCTATCAAAGCCTAGAGATCCTGAGAGTGAAAACAACGTGAGGCAGAAAATAATTTCTTTAGTTATTTTTTTTTATTTTAACCGATGGCGACATTTTAGTTTTGTGCAAGCAGCCATCCCACGTTTTAATGGTCACTATGGTCATTGGAGTATGTTTATGGAGAATTTTTTTACGATCAAAGGAGTATTGGCCAGTCGTTGAATTTGGAATTCAAGAGCCATCTGTAGGCACGGCTTTGACAGATACCCAGAAAGCAAGACTTGAAAGCTAGAAAATTAAAAGATTTGAAGATAAATAATTATCTCTTTCAGGCTATTGATCGTTCCATCTTGGAAACTATTCTTTGCAAAGAAACTTCCAAAGATATTTGGGATTCTATGAAGAAGAAATATCAAGGCTCTGTCAGGGTGAAGCATGCACAGCTTCAAAACGCACTATAGCCTTAGCAGTACATCTTGGAAACTATTCTTTGCAAAGAAACTTCCAAATATATTTGGGATTCTATGAAGAAGAAATATCAAGGCTCTGTCAGGGTGAAGCGTGCATAGCTTCAAAACGCACTATAGCCTTAGCAGTACATCTTGGAAACTATTCTTTGCAAAGAAACTTCCAAAGATATTTGGGATTCTATGAAGAAGAAATATCAAGGCTCTGTCAGGGTGAAGCGTGCACAGCTTCAAAACGCACTATAGCCTTAGCAGTAGGTGGTATCAGAGACTCACCGAGACCTCTGTCTCCGTCACATTCCCTCTGCGTTTTTTTTTTTTTTTGCTGGTTTCTCTCGGTACTGTAGATGGCTTATTTCGTGGAAGGTAAAATTTGATTTCTCAAATAATGACATAAAAGTAAAGCTCATTTCAAATAAAAATCTCAAATGCTTTGGGTATCTGTCAAACGACGCAATCGTGCTATACTTTTTAAAAATCTCAAATGCTCTAGGTCTTGCTTTCTGGTATCTGTTAAAGCCGTGCTTGCTGGTGGCTTTTGAATTCCAGATTCGACCACTTGCCAATACTCCTTTGATCGTAAAATATTCTCCATGAGCATGCTCCAATGATCATAGTGACCATCAAAACGTGGGATGGTTGCTTGCAAAAAACTAGAATGTCGCCATCGGTTAAAATGAAAAAAATGACGAAAGAAATTATTTGTAGCCTCCCGTTGTTTTCACTCTCAGGATCTCAAGGTTGATAGCACTGTGTATCGTAAGCGAAAGAAAAAGAAAGATATCACAATATCTTCAAGAAAGGAGAGAAAATGCTCTATCTTATTCAAATAGGCAAGCACGTCACAGAAAAGACTAAGTCAAATGAGAAACAAATCAATTGAACGTGTAGCAAAAAGAAAAATTCCCCGATGGTCCGGATCTGACATCGAGCTATCATCGGCGACTCGCAACACCGGCGGTCTTTCCAGTCTTGAGCAGAATCGCAAGCCCCGAGAACTTCACCGCGAGCTACGAAAGCTAGAGTTTTCTCCACACACGATGGGTTGGTGTCAGACTCGATATCACCGCTTACCTCGACATCTTGGGGCGTCAGCCTTGGCAGAGCGTCTCGTTCTCCAACGACGTACCGTCTTGCGCTTCCCGCTTTCCCGTCGAAGCTTGTTGCAGGTCAACGGTCTTCGACTTACAATTTCAGCCATACGCAGTAACACCGGTGTTACTCGTGCGAGCAGTGTAAGGGCTAATGCCGTGCATATTGATTTCGCCACAAATTCTTCTCCGTAGTTTGGATCTTTTAGCGAGGTAATTCAACAATCGATCGCTTGATTTATTTCCTGAGGTTGGGGTTGAGGGGTTGATGATGTAGGAACTAGAATGGGGGGTTTGCGAATATTTGATGGTTTTAACGAGAGAGGTTGGGGTTGAGGGGTTGGTGGTGTAGGAACTAGAATGGGGGTTTTGTGGAAATTTGATGGTTTCAACGCGAGAGAGTTTTCGAATAAGAATGGTATTCAAAATAGCCTTGCAAGGCTTTACAACAAAACACACAAGCTTTGCTAAGCTTGAGTGAAACAAGAACAACTCTAACTCTCTCACTCTCTCTATATGCTTCTTTTATAGCATTACCAAATACAATAAACTTCTAATGTATTTATAAAAAAAAAAATCACCGCCATGGACTTCCCCCAGTTGCGGCCTTTGAAGGAGCAAGACCAAATCTGAAATAATTTTCAACCATCTACTTGCAAGTCTTGAGCAAGTCCAAGTTGAATTCTTTCACGCCAAGTTTTTGCCAGCAAAGACTTTTGAAGCAAAAGTTTGAAAAGTCAAAACTTCAAAGAGAAGTCCAATTTTGCTATTTTTTTCTATTGCAGAAGAGTTGCAACCACCATAAGTCATCATAATCAGTTTGCCGCCTACATGTTCCCTTATTATTATTATTTTTTTAAACAAAAATCAATTTTACATTTTCTAACAGCCTCCCTTAAAATTGATTTTGGAAATCCATAACACCAAGCATCGTCTTCAATTTCTCAAACGAATCCGTCTTCAATGGTTTTGTCAAGATATCTGCAATCTGGTTTTCGGACCTACAGAAATCAAGTTCAATCTCACCATCTTTGACTAGCTCACGGATATAGTGATACTTGATGTCAATATGTTTGCTCATGCCATGAAAAACAGGATTCTTGGCTAATGCAATTGCCGACTTGTTATTGCACATCAATCTAGTAGGGCCTTTCTGCTCATGCATCGGTTTGCTAAGCATCCTACGAAACCATATCCCTTGACATGCTGCGGAAGCTACTGCTATGTATTCTACTTCAGTTATTAAGAGTGCAATAACTTGTTGCTTTTTCGAGGACCAAGAAATAACGCCTGATCCTAGAAAAAACGCATATCCGGAAGTGCTTTTCCGCGTTTCAATATCATCTGCCCAATCACTATCTGTATATCTCACTAAATTGAAGTCGTCAGTGTGAGAATATAAAATTTCATGATCATGAGTTCCATTGACATACCATAAAATTCTCTTTGCTGCATGAAGTTGTGATTGGTACGGTTTTTCCATGAACCGACTAATAATTCCCACACCATACATGATACCTGGCCTCGTAGAGGTCACGAGGTCAAATATTTTAAACTATCAACAATACTTTTAAAATAAGTGGGATTTACTAGCTCACCAGATCCTTCTTTCTTCAACTCTAACCGTTCTGTTATAGGAGTCCGAATTGATTTGAGCGATTCCATATTGAATCACTTTAAAGTATCATTAGCATATTTTTGTTGCGAAACAAATATGCCATCATTTGTCTGCTTCACTTCAAGGTCTAGAAAATATGACCTCAATCCCAAGTCTGTCATCTCGAACTGACTGGTCATGGCCTCCTTGAATTTCGCAAATTTTTTTTACAGTTTCCTGTAAATATCAAGTCATATACATAAATGCATTAATGATAAGATCATCGTTAGTATTTGACTTGATATACAATGTGTGCTCTTATGGGCATTTTTGAAAATCATGCTTCAACAGGTATGTATCAATCTTCGTGTACCAAGATTGAGGTGTCTGTTTTAACCCATATAATGCTTTCTTCAGTCTATGAACTTGATTTTCATGCCCTTTCTTCACATAGCCTTGTGGTTGCTCAACATAGACTTCCTCATCAAGGAAACTATTGAGAAATGCAGATTTCACATCCATTTGATAGATCTTCCAATGGTTCTGAGCTGCTAGTGCTAAAATCATTCGAATGGTATCCATTCGAGCCACTGGTGCGAATACTTCAAAATAATCAATACCTAATTTTTGCTTATAGCCTTTCACATCCAGTCTGGTTTTATAACGGTCTACCTAACCATTGGGCTTGTACTTTGTCTTGTATACTCACTTGACACCAATGGGCTTCTTACCAAGTGATAAAGAAGTCAGCACCCACGCGTATTCTTTTCGATAGAGTGGATTTCTTCATCCATTGCTTGGATTCACTTATCATCTGCAGCTGCATCATCATAGGAAATAGGGTCACATTCAGCAAATAAACAAAAATTTGCCATTGTTTCGTCAATGACCTCGTCACTGTCACTATCACTATCAACTATTGTGATCACATAATCCCTAAATTTTACTGGTGTCTGCCACAGTCGTTGCGAACGCCGAACCAACGATTCCGAAACCGTTGGTGAAGAAGATGAACTGCCAGGTGAGAATGATGGAACTTCAGTTGGAGATTCTTCTGACTCTCCTGCAGTCGGTTCATCTTCAATGGTGATGTTTTTAGGGTCACCCTTCTGGCTCCAGTCCCAGGCTTCATGCTCAAAAGATTGAATATCCCTGCTGATAATCACCTTTTCTGTGATCGGATTATACAGCCTATAACCCTTAGTCGCCTAATTGTAACCAATAAAAATGCACTTCTGGCTTTTGTCGTCCGACTTTTTCCTTTGTTCGTCTGGTACATGGGGATATGCAGCACACCCAAATACTTGCAGGAACGAATCATCTGGCTTCTTGCTGGTCCAAGCCTCTTCTGGAGTTCTTCAAAGATCACTCCTCGTTGGGCACCTATTTAGGACAAATACAACACAAGCAACCGGCTTTGCCCACAACTTCTTTGGCAAACCTTTAGTCTTGAGCATACTTCTTGCCATTTCAAAAATTGTTTTATTCTTTCTTTTTGCTATACTATTTTGCTGAGGAGTATAGCTAGCAGTCAACTATCGCTTTATTCCATGAATTTGACAATATTTGTCATATTCATTGGATGTAAATTCTTCACCTCTATATGATCTCAAAGTCTTTAAACTAAATACACTATGTTTCTCAGCATAGACTTTAAATTCCTTGAATTTGCCTAAAGTTTCAGCTTTTTCTCTCAAAAAGTATACCCAAGTCTTTCTAGTAAAATCATCGACAAAAATTAATGCGTACCTTTTTTGTTCGACTGATTCTACCTCAACTGGGCTACAAATATCTGTATGCACAAGCTCCAGAGGCTGCTTGGCTCTTCTGGCTTTTCCAACTGGAAAGGATTCTCGGCGTCGTTTTCGTCCCCAAGTACCGAATCGCGATCTCCCCCGCGTCCATGACCAGCTTGCCCCTCCCAAGGACTCGGGAGTTCGGAGTGATGAACGCGATCCTGAACTTCAGAACCATGTGCATCAGGTAGAACAAGTCAACGATGGTGCGGAAGAAGGTGATGATCGCCTCGAAGCCGAAGTCGATCTTGATGCAAGCGGGGCCGCCAACGAGGGGGACGAAGAAGTAGAGCGGGTCGATGAAGAGGGCGATGAGACACGAGACAAGGAAGACGTGGTTCCATTGCGCGACGAACTCGCTCCTGGGGTCTAGGGTCTAGTACCACTAGGGGATCTTACGGCGGAGCGAAAAGGATTTGGGGAATTGGCGAGGGAACCGGGACGAGGCAGCGGAGAAGTGGACATGGCGGCGATGCATGGTCTTCTCCCATGGCGATGAAGGAGAGTGTTGATATATCCGTTGGAGAAGAAGACGGTGTCAGAGAGAGAGAAAGAGAGGGATTTGCGCAGAGCCGTAGGAGTTGCAGGGAGCGCGCGAAAATGAATGAGGAAGAAGAAAGAAGATCAAATGGGAGTCGTACTGATTAATAAGGGCCCACGAGGTCTCTCTTGGGCCTCTTACCCGAACCCTGAGCTCCACTCATCATATATATTTGGGTAAAATTCTAAATAAAGCCCGCAAGTGCTCTCATTTTCTCAAATAAAAGCATCAAGTGATTCTTATTTCAAATAAGCACCTGAAATGACATTCTTATCTCAAATAAGACATGGCTTCGCCGATCGGCTAGGTGGCTAAATATTTCAGTCGATCAAGGGTAATTTCGTCAAACTACAACTTTAACTTTATTTAAATTAAACCAAACATTAAAAAAGAGAGAAAATATAGGTGATGGGGCTACGACGATGGCTATCAAGGCCACTGGTGCCTCAACGAGGGCCAGCAGGCCCTCGCCAGAGCAAGGAGAGAGCCCCACCCCTCCCAGATCTGGCAAAGGTTAGGGCTTTCCTTGCGGCGAGGGCTAGCAGGTCCTTGCCTCTAGTCGGTGGGCTCGTCGGCGACCTCGACAACCATCACCACCACCCCAACGGTGTTGAGGCGACGGCAATAGGCGAGAGGGCAGCCCTCCCACCTGTGTTTCTTTTTTTTTCACTTTTTTTTTTAATTTTTGGAAAAAGAAAATTTAAATTATAAAATTACTAAATGACCAAAATGCCCCTACTAATTGGTGAGTCAAGCCCCTTTGAAATAATGTCCATTTCATGTCTTTATTTAAGACAATGAGAGCACTTCAGGTCCTTATTGGAGATAATGTGGGCACTTCTGACTTTTATTTGAAATAAGATCGACTTCGGGCCCTATTTGATAAAATGAAGGCACTTTGAATCTTTTTTAAAATTTCCCTTATGTATTTTCTATTTTCATGGACCAGCCCTAGAAGTTTCCTTTTTTAATTTTATTTTATTAACCTAATTTAGTAGAGGTATTATTCACTTTTGACCCGTCGCATATCGAGTTGTTCTAATATTGAACTAAGTCGTCACCCAAAGGTATTTACATATTTCGGTTTCACATGTGTAATTTTATGCCTTTATTCGGCTTGTGATTCAATCGTTTTACATCTCTTTCGCGATCTCGAAGGTTTTCTAGGAAATTATATATTTCCCAAACTAAAGTCAACGTCGTACAAGAAATTTTTGCGTCTAACATTATTTGCTCATAACTTTAGCGGATTCAAGATGTCATGTGTTACATTATTTATTTTATGCCTTAAGTAATATAAATAGTGACCCATTTGTATTAATAGAACCCACTCACGTGAAGGCATTTTTCTGACCATGATCCCTTTCTTACTATCCACGTTAAGCCCCATGTTGACCACTTTTGTCCTTTTAAGAGTTGCATGTTAGGCAATTTGCCTCTTTTAAATCGAGACACTTGTGCTACTGCTGGCATCCAAAGACAAAGTCATGATTACTTTTGATTTGAGTCATACCCTCTTACATCTTAGACTCCTTCCACTTGGCCATGTAAACATGCCACGTGTAACCCATAACTTTACACTTGGCATGTTCACATCCAATCACTACAAAAAAAAAGCTATTTAGCCACGAACAATTAGCGACGAAAATAGGGCGGAAGAAAAGTTCATCGCTATTTGGGACGAAAATAGTGACGAAAAAATTCATCACTAATTTTGCGACGAAATAAAATTTGTAGCTAATTAGCGACGACCGTACAGTTCGTGGCTAATTTAGCAACAAAAAATAACTTTCGTCGCTATTGTGACGTATTTTGCGACAAAAAATATTTCTAAATTAGCGATGAATAAATCTTTTCGTCGTTTGTTCGTCGCTAAATTAGCGAAAATTAGCGACGAACACTACTGTTCGTCACTATTTTAGCGACGATTATATCATTTCGTCACTAAAAATTTCTTTTTTATTTAAATTTTTCATTTTATTTTATTTTCGTTAATTTAGCGACGACCAGTTGTGTTTGTCGCTAAATTAGCGACGAACACTACAGGCCGTGACTAGTTCGGAACAGTTCGCGCGATGAACAGTGGCTGAGTTTCGAACTGTGGCGTCGCGATGGATGGTGGTGGTGGATGACGCCGGTACGAGGTGACGGTGCGGAGGGGGCGGAGATGTGGTGGCCGAAGGTCTGGTGTTCGTCGGAAGAGGCTGATTCGCGCACGCAGAGAAGAAGAAAAAGTTGCAGAACCAGCCACGAAAAATAAAAGAATGAAAGAAATTATTTTGGCAAAATTATAATAATAAAGAAAAAATTCGGTAAAATTGGTCGCTAATTGATTTTGTGACGAATTTTGCCACGAAAAAAATTCGTGGCTAACCCGCGTCGCAAACTTTAGTGACGAAAAGTAAAATTTGTCGCTACATTTAGCGACGAAACACAAATTCGTCACCAATAAAATTAGTGACGAATCAAGCAGTTCGTCGCTAAATTTAGCGACGAATTATGTAATTCGTCGCTAAAGTTCCGTTAATTGTTCAGCTAACTTTTTTCTAAAAGTAGCAACAAATGTCGTAATTCGTTGCTAAAGTTCCATTAATTGTTCCGTTAACTTTTGCTAAAATTAACGATGAAAAGCAGTTTCGTCGCTAAAGTTCCGGTTATTGTCTCGCTAAATTTGGCTAAAATTAGCGACGAAAAGCAGTTTCGTCGCTAATTTTAGCGACGAACAGTGTTGTTCGTCACTAAAACTAGCGACGAAATACCTATTCGTCGCTACTATTAGCGACGAACGACTTGTTCGTCGCTAATTTGGTTAACGAATAGCGACGAAATATAGCGACGAAAACTCAAATTTTTCGTCCCTAATTTTAGTGATGCCGTTTTAGCAACGAACAAATTTTGTTCGCTAAGTTCGTCGCTAAATTCATTTGGCGAAGAATTTCTTCGATATTTCGTCGCTAAATTGCTTTTTTTTTGTAGTGAATTCATCATTTTTATCTCGGTTAGTTATCTTCTTTTTAAGCTCCTTTTACCTTGGCTGCAGAAATCTTTTTCACATCTTCAAACTTCAAAGGAATTCTGACCCCAAAAAAAAAACTTCAAAGGAATCTTTCATCAACCGTTCCGACTTTCCAATCCTTGGATTGAAGAACCAAAGTTCCATCTTTCAAGAGTTACAAGGTGGTTAATCTACTTAGTACTCTTGTCTTAGGAGGTTAGTGTTTTTTTTTTAAATTTTAGTTTTGATTGAGCTTGATGGTAAGTTTGAGCAAGCCGTGATAGAGGTGTGTTGGAATGTTGTGATAATTCAGCTGGTATTTATGAGTAGTTATGTGTTATGTTGTGTTTGGTTGATTTCCTTTATGTGTGGTAGCATATTGTATGTGAAAATGACGAAATTGGACTGGAAAGTATTATTTTCGTAACCTTGACACTTACCGGGTATGACATTCACTTGTTATTATTACTGTTGACATTCACTTAAAATCACGTACGGATTATATTAACTTGTCATCACATATTGATTATATTCACACTTATTATCATGAACTAATGATATTAACTTGTTATGATGTACTGATGTTGTTTCATATATGACGCAGAGAGAAGCGAATCTTGGAAAACAATTCCAAAGAAAGCACGAATTTGATTGAATAATGATGATAAGATGTCGATTACAAAATATGGACGCCCTATATATAGAGATAGGGCTCCTTTAAGCATCAGAATAATTAAAGATAACAATATCAAAATCATAAATATCCTTTCCTAATAGAATTTGAATCAAAGATAACAAAATTTCGGAATATTCTAAATTGCCTAAAATAGAAAACTGCCAGAAAAGTGGTCTAAACGATCCAAGATTGTTTGGCCCAATATCCGAAATTACCGACGAAATCGCGCCGGCTTTTGGCAATCCAATTTGGCGAGATAATCGCATGCCAATTGTTCTACATCAGTCCCTCCTCTTCAGAAGAACTCGTCTTCGAGTTATCATCAGCATAAAGCGGAATATCTGGAGGGTGATATTCGAACAGGTCAGCCACGTTGAATGTTGGAGATATGGGTAGATCAGCAGGAAGGTCAACAACATATGCATTGTCGTTGATCTTCTTCAGGATGCGGCATGGACCAATCTTCTTCTGCTTCAGCTTGTTATAGGTGCCCACAGGAAGTCGCTCCTTGCGTAGGAAAACCATCACCTCATCACCAACTTCAAAAATCTTGGAACGACGCCGTTTGTCAGTAGCATCCTTGTATTTCGAATTTGAAGTAGCAAGTTGTCGCGCTACATCAGCTTGAACCTCCATAACTTTCGTCGCGAGATTTTCTGCTGCGACATTATAACCAGAGATCTTTGGCAGGGGAACCAAATCCAGAGTATGTTGTGGAGTCCGCCCGTAGATAACTTCAAAAGGAGACTTACCAGTCGAACGATTGACTGTGCTGTTGAAGACGAACTCAGCAGGGGCGATATAGCGATCCCACTGCTTGGGCATGTCGCTACAGAGACAGCGAATAATATCAGCCATGGTACGATTGACAACTTCTGTCTGCCCATCAGTCTGCGGATGGAAAGAACTACTGTACTGCAAATCAGTTCCAAATAAACGCCATAAAGTACGCCAAAAATAACTCAGGAACTTGGTGTCACGATCAGAGGTGATCGTTTTGGGCACACCATGCAAGCGGACTACTTCACGATAGAATAAGCTCGCCACATGGGAAGCATCCGAAGTCTTCTTGCAGGGGATGAAATGCGCCATCTTTGAAAACCTGTTAACCACCACAAAAACAGAGTCTAAACTGCGTTGTGTTCGGGGAAGTCCCAACACAAAATCCATAGAAACATCTATCCAAGGACCAGTAGGAATAGGCAGAGGAGTGAATAATCCAGTATTCTGAGAATGACCCTTGGCAGTCTGGCAAGTATAACACTTATTAACAAATCGCCCGACATCCCTCTTCAATTGGGGCCAATAGTACCTATCCTCAACCAATGCGACAGTTTTGTCTCGACCCAAGTGTCCACCCAAGGTGCTGCCATGAAGTTCTCGAATGAGCTGCTCGCGCAATGATCCACGAGGAATACACAATCTATTCCCAAAGAACAGGAACTTGTCCTGAATGATCATATCCCCACTACAACCTGTTTGTGAACAAGTTTCCCATATCTTACTAAAATCATCATCATCAGCATAAAGAGAACACAGATGATCAAAACCAACAACATCATTGCGCATGGTCAACAATGTTTCAGCACGTCTACTCAGGGCATCTGCAACTTTATTCAAGTGTCCCGCCTTATGACGAAGCACAAAATTAAACTGTTCCAAAAAAGAAACCCACCTTGCATGCATCATGTTTAGATGTTTTTGGCTCTTTATATACTTAAGAGCCTGATGATCCGTATTTAGTACAAACTCCTGCTGATAAAGATACGGCTGCCAATGCTTAATAGATCGCACGACAGCATAATACTCCTGCTCATATGTAGACCATCGCTTGCGAACATCATTAAGTTTTTCGCTAAAATAGGCAATAGGCTTACCTTCTTGTGAAAGAACAGCACCAATCCCTGTTCCAGACGCGTCGCAATCCAGCTCGAATACTTTCTCAAAGTCAGGGAGCATCAATACTGGAGCAGTGGAGAGCTTTTCTTTGATAAGCTTGAAGCTAGCTTCAGCTTCATCACCCCAACGAAAATTTCCCTTTTTCAAACAATCCGTGATTGGGGCCATAATAGTGCTGAAATTTCTGATGAAGCGCCGATAGAATGTCGCAAGGCCATGGAAACTACGGATTGCAGCCTTCTTTTCTTGGGTACTGGCCAACTGCGGATTGCAGCCACCTTTTTTGCATCGACGCGAAGTCCATCTGCTCCAACAACAAAACCCAGGAAAAGAAGCCGTTCTGTCATGAAACTACACTTCTTCAGGTTTATAAACAACTTGTTCGACTGCAAGGCCAGCATGACATCTCTCAGGTGCTCCATGTGCTGCCGATCATCTGGGCTATATATCAGAATGTCATCAAAGAAAACTACCACAAACTTGCCAATAAAAGGTTTAAGAACCTGAGTCATCAAGCGCATGAAAGTACTAGGCGCGTTAGTGAGTCCGAATGGCATAACAAGCCACTCATACAAACCCGCACTAGTTTTAAAAGCTGTCTTCCACTCACCACCAGGACGAATGCGAACTTGGTGGTATCCGCTACGCAAATCAATCTTTGTAAAGACTCTTGATCCAGCGAGTCTGTCAAACACATCATCCAGTCGGGGAATCGGGAACCTGTACTTAATGGTAATCCGGTTAATGGCACGGCTATTAACACACATTCGCATACTTCCATCTTTCTTCGGTGTGAGAAGCGCAGGAACAGCACAAGGACTTTTGCTTTCACGCAAGAAACCCTTCCGAAGGAGCTCTCCCACTTGATCTTGTAAAATCTGGTTCTCCTTCGGATTCATCCGATAGTGCGGTAAGTTAGGGAGACTAGCACCTGGAAGAAAGTCAATCTCATGGTGGATATCCCTCAAAGGAGGTAATCCGTCAGGTAAGTCTTCGGGCATAACATCGCTGAAAACCTTCAGCAAGGGCTTAAGAACTTCAGGAATACTAATAACAGCTTGATGACCTCCCTTATCCACAATCATATACATCCCTCCACGCTTACGAACATTCAGCATAACACCTACATCTTGCTTCTTCACGATCGGGGAACTATTATTCTTCGGTTTCAATGTAATCTTAGTCTTTTTCCACACGAAAGAATAAGTATTCTCCCTAGCTCGATGGGTAATATCTACATCATACTGCCACGGTCGCCCCAGTAATACATGACAGGCATCCATCTCCGCAACGTCACAAACAATGATATCCCTATACGTTTTCCCAATAGAGATAGGTAAATGACACAGTTGATTTACCTTAAGTTCAGCTCTTTTACGAATCCAACCGATTGTATAAGGGGCAGGATGCGGCTCTGTCTTCAGTTGTAGATGATCCACCAAGGCCTTCGAAACTATGTTCTCGCAACTTCCGCTGTCGATGATGACGTCACATACTTTGCCCTTAACGGTACATTGAGCGCGAAAAAGTTGATTCCGTTGGGTGTCTTCAATCCGCGGGGCAAGCAATAAACGTCGGACTACACAATTGACATGATCACCCTCTTCAGCATCTATCTCTTCTTCATCCGCCCACTCTTCATCATATGCATCTTCATCATGCTCGACGATATTAGCCATCCTCCGCCTTGGACAATCGCTGGAACGGTGGCCCAATTCGTTACACTTATAGCACCTTACTGGCTGAGGCTTAGCATAAGGATTCTGTGCACTCGGATTAGGCGTACGAGTGTTTGATGCCATCGGTTCTTTGGACACTCCTGCGGTACTCCCCGAATTCCGGTTCGTATCATTGTTTTGCTGTGTCGAAGAACCCGAAATTTCAGTTTGCTTTCCTTTTCCGAACAATCCGCAACTCGAGTAATTATTACCCCGAGTATTAGGGCCAGCTCTTTCCAATTGCATCTCAACCTTCCTTGCCATCTCCTGGGCATCATCGACAGTAAACAATCGATGCAGGGACACTTGATCCTGGATATTGAGTCGCAACCCGTTGATGTACCGAGCAGTCTGTTGGGCATCTGATTCTTCAAGGTTATTGCGGGCAGAGAGTCGAAGAAATTCTTCTGTATAGGCTTGGACGGACCGATTGAGCTGCCTGCAATTCTGAAATTGCTGAAATAGTAACTGCTCATAATTCGATGGGAGGAACCGCTTCTTCAACTTCTGTTTCATCCGATTCCATGTCCAGATTGGGGCCAATCCTTCTCGACGTCGGGCTAATTGAGTCTGCTCCCACCAAGCCGAAGCGCCACCCTTCAGTTTGTATGCGACAAGCTTCACTTGGCGATCCTCTTCGATCTCCATAGCATCGAAAATTTTTTCGACCTCCCAAATCCAGTCCATAAAATCTTCAATATCTAGGTTACCATTGAAAGTAGGGAGATCTACCTTCAATTGATACTGCTCAGGATCTCGGCGATAACCTCCGTGTCGGCGACCTCCACGAACGTACTCATCCTGTAATCCTCTATACTGTCGACCCCCACGAATAGGCATGTCCTGGAAGTCCTCTTCTTCTTCGTCTTTAGTATCCTCGACATAGTTTTGACGTCTATGTCGGGGATTTCCTCCATGCTTCATGGCAACTTCGGGATCACGAGCGACAGGAATTCGCTCGGCTGGAAGAACACCAGGGTCTTGGTTTGTGGACAAACGCTGGATGGCCTCAAGGATCTCTTGAAACCTCCGATCAGTTTGATCCACGAATTGGTTGAACCCCGTCCGTGTAATAGGCTCGTTTTCACGGCCCTCAGCTACGGGGAGATTGACTTTCACGTTATTCACCATCGTCACAGGAGAAACCTGCTCTGATACCAAATGACGCAGAGAGAAGCGAATCTTGGAAAACAATTCCAAAAAAAGCACGAATTTGATTGAATAATGATGATAAGATGTCGATTACAAAATATGGACGCCCTATATATAGAGATATGGCTCCTTTAAGCATCAGAATAATTAAAGATAACAATATCAAAATCATATATATCCTTTCCTAATAGAATTTGAATCAAAGATAACAAAATTTCGGAATATTCTAAATTGCCTAAAATAGAAAACTGCCAGAAAAGTGGTCAAACGATCCAAGATCGTTTGACCCAGTATCCGAAATTACCGACGAAATCGCGCCGGCTTTTGGCAATCCAATTTGGCGAGATAATCGCATGCCAATTGTTCTACATCAATATATTATCACGAAGCGGTGATATTCACTTGTTATTACGTACCGGTGATATTCACTTGTTGCCATTTATTGATCATATTCACATATTACCTCTTGAATATTGTCACTTTCTGTTGATATCTACATGCTAACTGAGAAAATATGTTCGTTATTACTTGGTTACTTGACTAAAGCATTTTATTGCATTGTTGACTACGTGATAAGGAAGAAGAAAGATATGCATGTTGAAATGCATCTAGCTATTTTTCATCACATATTGCGTGAGAATAATATGTTTCCGTCACCCATAAATTAATGGTGACGACCACCCGTGTGTCGGGACAACCGGGGGAGGTTCGGGATGCCACGGGAGTCGAGATGTCCCGTGTGTCCAGATGCCTCGAAAGTGTTCGCGAGGAGAAGTAACACACCCATGCGTGTTTATGTGTATATATAAATGCATATAGGCACTCGCATCAATGATGAAATTAACTGGCGGTTGCGTTCCCTCAAAATATTTAACCCATCCGTATGCACATGAATGAAATAATGTTGGGCATGTCGTTGTTAGATTATTTTGGCATATCATAATAAATAGGAAACGTAAAACAATTACTTATGTGTTCGGCACGCATGCTTGTTTGTGATGTATTCACGCCGTGTGTACCAAGTTGAGTGGTAAGGTGATTTTGTTTTCCGGACTTAGGGATTTCATTTGCTGGGCGTCGGCTCATTCCATTACTTTTCAAACGAGTCAGATGGATCATCCATCGCCACCGCTTTATTGAGCTCCCACGTACTACGAGGGTGTTTATGGAAGTGTGCTTGTACTCGAATCGGAGATAGTATATGTTGGATCTCAAAGGCACAACACTCTGACATCGAAATGTTGAAAGAAGGAAATTTGAAAATAAAGTTTATTACTTGCATTCTACATTCATGAAGGATTATAAAGTATTTATAAACTCTAGAGATAACTACGACAATTAAAGCTATCTTGAGAAACGCAACAATAAATAAACATAGTTCCATGGATAACAAATTCTAGGATTCTTCCTATTTTCTAGATAACATCTTCCAAGACTTCAATTCACGATGAGCTTGGATTACAAAGAATCTTGACTTTTGAGATTTCTAACAACCTCCCTTAAACCGAGCTCATCTTGACCATGCCGACCATTCTCTTAAATTTAAGGAAGGAGTCCATCTTCAACGGCTTAGTGAACATGTCAGCCACTTGAACTTCTAACTTGCAATACTGTAGCACAATCTCCTCAGACTTCACTAGATCTTGAATGAAGTGATACTTTATATCAATGTATTTGCTTCTTCCATGAAAGATTGGATTCTTTGCAAGGGCAATTGTTGACTTGTTACCACAATTAATCATCGTAGAATGCTCCTGCTTATGACGTAACTCAGCAAGCATCGAACGTAGCCAAATTGCTTGAGCAGCACAATAAGCCATTGCTATGTATTCCGCTTCTGCACTAAACAAAGCAACCACATGCTGCTTTTTTGAGGAACATGAAAAAATTTCATTTCCTAAAGAGAAAACATAATCGGAAGTACTTTACCTTTCTCTAATATCTCCTCCCCAATCACTATCTGTATATCCCACAAGCTGAAAATCATTAAAAAAAGTGTATAATATACCATCATCCACAGTACCTTTAATGTACCGAAAAATCCTTTTTACCACCTGCAAGTGTGACTGTCTAGGAGTTTCCATAAATCTGCTTATCATCCCTACATTACAAATAAGATCTGGCCGAGTAGAAGTCAAATATCGTAGACTCCCGATTAACCTTTTGAAATATGTGAGATCGACTTCGGAACTACTTCCATCTTTTGTCAACTTCAATCTTTCCTCCATTGGAGTGCTAATTGGTTTATAAGTAGCCATCTTGAAACACTTAAGAATATTCTTGGCATACTTTTGTTGACAAATGAAAATACCATCCTTTGATTGTGTAACTTTAAGGCTAAGAAAATAATACAACAGACCCATGTCTGCCATTTCAAACTCACGAGTCATGGCCTCCCTGAAGTTACAAATCATCTCTTGACAATCTCCAGTAAATATGAGATCATCGAAATATAAGCAAACAATAAGCATCTCACCGTTCAAGCGAACCTTCACATATAAGGTGTGCTCATAAGGGTAGCGGATAAAATCATGATTCATGAAACAAGAATTAATTCTGGTACACCAGGCTCGTGGTGCTTGCTTGAGACCGTAAAGAGGTTTCTTCAATTTGTAGATGAAACCTTTTTGTCCTTTCTTGACATAGCCCTCCGGTTGATCCACATACACCTTCTCCTCAAATATGCCATTGAGAAATACAGACTTGACATCCATTTAGTGTATTTTCCAACGCCTTTGAGCAGCCAAAGAAAAAATCATGCCAATAGTATCCATCCGTGCAACCGGATCAAATACCTCAAAATAGTCAATTTCAGATTTTTGTTTGTAATCCTTGACTACAAGACGAGCCTTCAATCGATCAACATCACCATTTGGCTTGTACTTGGTCTTATAGACCCATTTCACGTCGATGGACTTCTTGCTTCCAGAAGTGAGTTCCCACGTATCATTTTTCTCGATCGAATATATCTCATCATCCATCACACGAACCCAACCATCATCTTGGGAAGCCTCCTTAAAGTTTGTCGGATCACAATTTGCAAAGAGAGCAAAATTTATAATTTCTTCATCAGAGGGATCATCATCATTCGACAAAACATAATCCCTCATATGAGTCGGTAAAACTCGTTCTCGTCGTGGACATGAGGAACTTTCGATAAGATTTTCTACAAAATTGTCAACAGAATTAGATTGAGTCTCCGCTGTCGAATTAGGCTGCATCAAACCTATTACTAGTTTAGATTGACTATCTGAATCAGGTTGAGCTGATTCCTCCTCATCGAGGATAAAGCGAAACTACTTCTTCTCTTTCGTGTTCCAAGTCCACTCACCTTCCTCGTCGAAGGTAACATCTTGACTGATAACTATCTTCTTCGTTACAGGATTATAAAACCGATAACCCTTTGTCTCATTGCTATAACCAAGAAAAATGCACTTCTCACTCTTCTCATCAAGCTTCTTGCGAATCTCATTTGGCACATGGGCATAAGCAGTACACCCAAACACATGAAGATGTTGAACTGAAGGAACTCGACCACTCTACACTTCCGCCGATGTCTTGAACTTAAGACTTTTAATAGGACATTGATTCAACAAGTAAATAACACAAGCAACCGCCTCCGTCCAGAAATGCTTAGGCAAATATTTTGAATGGAGCATGGTACGTACCATATCGATAATAGTGCGGTTTTTTTCTCTTCGATACTCCGTTCTATTGAGGAGTATATCGTGCTGTCAATTGATGCTTGATCCCGCACCACTTGAATAGACCATCTCCAACCAAATATTCTGTGCCACGATTAGTTCAGAGAATTCGAATTTGATGCCCACTTTGTTTTTCTACATAGGTTTTGAACTCCTTGAAAGCATCGTTAGCGTCGAACTTGTGCTTTAAGAAATTTTCCCATGTTTTCCAACTAAAGTCATCAATGAAGGTAACAAAATGCTTGTACCCCCGATTTGACGATTCATCGAGCGGTCCACAAAGGTCGGAGTGCACTAACTGCAACGGCCTTGAAGCTCTCTATGATTTTCCCAAAGGGAAGCTTTCTTTGCACTTCTTCTCAATAACACATCGTTCACATATCTCATTCGGAGAAGAAATTTCGGGTAGTCCATGTACCATCTTCTTTTAAGACGACAGCTTCAAGGTGTCGAAATTCACATGCCCGAACCGCTTGTGCCAAAGCTATGTCGAATCTTGCACCGAGGCACTAAAACACGAGGTAATATAATTAATATACAAATGAAAAAGTCGATTTCGAGCCATTTTTACCTTCGTAATCAACCTTCCTTTGCCATCATGAACCGTGCAAAGTTCATCTTTAATAGTCATGTGATAGCCTCGCTCGGATAATTGTCCCATACTTAGGAGATTTTCTCGAAGACCAAGAACATAATGGACGTCAGAAATGCTTTGAATCGACCCATCCTTCACCTTGATTTTGATTGTCCCCTTTCCCATAATAGGAACTTTAGTATTATTTCCGAACCTCACCTCCGAACGAAAGGTGTCATCGAAGTTCGAGAACAATTCCTTCTCGCCACACATGTGATTGCTACACCCGGTGTCTAAGTACCATACATTCTTCTAGTTCTCCACCGCAGAATTACACGTGAATGAAAGAGCATTATCTTGCTCACTGTCACCATCGACATCTCTATCTACAGATCTTGCTACCTTGGCATGAAACTTTTGACCACCAATCTTCTTGCTTAGACATTCAGATTTGTAATGCCCATACTAACCTTCACCCGACACACTGTTTGCCCTCCAAATATATTCCTCAGACTCTGATGAATCCCCTGGTGATATCTTTGCATTCTTCCCTGATACTATCTCCGACTCCTTCCATGTGCAACCTGTTTTCCACTCTCCATATATCCACATCCAAATCCACACTTCAGAAAATGATAAACCCATCCAAGTCATTGCCCTCATTGATACCGGTGCGGCTGCATCTCTCATGGATATAAAAGTATTCCCGGAGAAATTCTGGATGCCTTATACAAGGTATTTTCACTCTGCTTCTGGTGATACTTTTACCACAAATTTCCGCAGCAAGACTATCACACTCCAAATCATCCCAGGTTGTTCCATATCCACAAAAATCCTTAGCTGTAATTCCCTAGATAAAGACCTTATCATTGGTTGGGATGTTCTGGCCCAGCTTTCCCAGCTAAGAATCAAACCCACTGGTTTACAGTTTGGTGACCAGTTTCGTGAGTATGTGGATATCCAGAGACTATTTATTATTCAACCAGAAATCCTTGATCCAATAACTCAAAGTCTCTTATCCTATTGTTCTGAATCTCATTCCCAGTTTATCCAAACTTGTTCAAATCCTCTATGAAAAAATCCTGACTTTTTTGCCAAACTCCCGTTCAAGAAAAGCGAAGATGTTAATCCCACAAAAGCCAGTCATTCTGGTATGAATCCTGAACATCTTGCTTTGGCCCAGAAAGAATGTGCTGAGCTCCTTTCTCAAGGTCTCATTGAACCCTTTGATTCACAATGGGCTTGTGAAGCCTTATATGTGAACAAGCGAGCCGAACAGAATCGTGGTAAGCTCAGATTGGTGATCAATTACCAACCCTTGAATAAATTTCTTCAAGATGACAAATTCCCTTTGCCTCACAAAAATTCCTTGTTTGGTAGCCTAGCCCAGGCTAAGATCTATTCAAAGTTCGACCTAAAAGCAGGTTTTTGGCAAATTGGAATTCATCCTAATGACTGTCCTAAAACTGATTTTTGCATTCATAACCAGCATTTTCAGTGGACAGTTGTCTCATTTGGTCTTAAAACAGCCCCATCCATTTTTCAGAAAGCCATGTGCAGAATTTTTCAGCCTATTCTTCCACATACCCAGATTTACATTGATGACATTCTCCTCTACAGTCCTAATGAAGAATCCCACTGCAAATTGCTTTCCCAGTTTGTTGAAATTATCCAGAAACATAGAATCATGCTTTCCCAAAAGAAAATGATTCTTGCTCAAAAAGAGATTGAGTTCCTTGGTATGCATTTGAAAGAAGGCACCTACTGTCCAGGTCCTTACCTTGCAGAAGAACTTCAAAAATTTCCCTCTGAGAATTTGATAGTTAGCCAAGTCCAAGCTTTTCTTGGAATTGTCAATTATCTCCGAGACTTTGTGCCAAAGATTTCCAAAATGAATTATCCTCTATAGAGGATGTTGAAGAAAGATGCCCCCCATGGGGACCGAAGCAGACACAGGCTGTAGCTCATCTCAAAGAAGTTTTGCAGCATCTCTCTCCTTTACAAATTCCATCCACCGGCTAGCGAATTTTGCAAACCGATGCTAGTGACAAATATTGGGCAGTCATTCTCTTTGAAGAAATTAAAGGCAAGTGCTTCATCTGTGCTTACAAAAGTGGAAGACTTGCCCCTGCAGAAATGCATTACCACTCCACTTTTAAGGAGATTCTCGCAGTCATTTATGGCGTCAAGAAGTTTGAATATCACCTTATTGGCCATCACTTTGTGGTCAAAATGAATATGTCTTCATTTCCCAAAATGCTCAAATTCAAACAGAAACAGATCCCCCACCCTCAGCTGTTAAGGTGGTCCGAATGGTTCTCGAAATATTCTTTTGATGCTAAACACATAGCAGGCAAAAAGAATGTCCTTGCAGATTTTCTGTCCAGACCCAAACAGCCGGTTGAATCCATCAACATGTATGTGCACAGAAATCCACTGAACATGGGAACATTTCACACCACACCTATGCAAGATACACCATGAAATTCTTATAGTTATCCTCCAGAAGTCCTAGGAAAACTTGCAGAAAATAATTTCTGTGAGAATCTGAAGTATTACATCAATGAGTACCAAAACCGCATATTCATTTATCCATGTTTTGCGGTGGTCTCCTGATCATGATTTTCCTGAAAATCTAAAATGGTTCTTTTGGTATCTTCTCAAAGTATATGCTGTTGCCATTGAATTTTTCACAGACAAGATTGTTCGAGTACTGTCCAGAGCACTCATGGGAGATTTCTCAAACCAAAAGGCTTTGCTAGAAATGCTCACTTGGTTCCAACCTTTAGCAGCATGGAAAAATCACTTCATCTTTTGGAGACGCAATGGAATAGCTGATCTAGAAAGGCACACCATAGTCATTTTCCATAGGCCTTGGGCTTTTTTCAGCTCAACGGGAGATGTTCGAGACAAAGCCCTGTCCTATGATTGAAAAAGGGTCTTATCTTTTTGTTGTCGAGAATGCTTCTCTTGCCGCTTTGGATTTTTCTTTTGATTAGAAAGATTCTTCTTTTCATCGGACAACATCAACTGGCTTTGTAGAGCTTCCTCCACCGTCTTGGATTTCTCCTTGAGTCGCTGCTTGTGCATTTGTAGAGACCCCATCAACTCATCGACGAACAAGATAGAAAGATCCCGAGACTCTTCAATGGAAGTCATAATATATTCGAACTGCAAAGTTAGCATCCGAAAAATCTTCTCAACGATCTGTTGATCACCAATAGTCTCACCATTAGCCTTCATTTGATTGACAAGAGCCAATATCCGTGAGAAATAGTCGAAAATAGACTCCGACTTTTCCATCTGAAGGAGCTCGAATTGTTGAAGAGTCTAAAGCCGAATTTTCTGGACCTTCTCAACGCCTTTGTATATGTTGATGAAAGTTCCCCAAGCTTCTTTTGCCGTATTCGAATTCGCCACTTTTTCAAAGATTGACGAATCTATCGCTTGAAAGATGTAAAAGAGAGCCTTACGATCTTTCTTGCGATTTTCTTTTAGCGTCCTCTACTCATCTGTTGTCAAATTTGTCGGCATTTCTGGCTTCACGAATACTTCTTCCACAATCTCAGTCAGCTCCTGAAACTCGAATAGCACATCCATCTAGATCTTCAAATGCTCAAAATTCTTCCCATCAAACCTTCGGATTTGAGGTTGGACCATCCCCGCATTATTCACAGAAGCGATGTGTCTCCAAATTTTTCTAAGTCAAATTCACAAGACTTAGCCAAACTGGCTAAACTGGCCAACAGGCTCTGATATCAATTATTGGTTCTCAGAGGCGCAGCACTATGATACCGAAATGTTGAAAAAAGAAAATTTAAAAATGAAGCTTATTACTTGTATTTTACATCCATGAAGGATTACAAAGTATTTATAGACTCTAGATATAACTACGACAATTAAAGTTATCTTGAAAAATCCAACAATAAATAAACATAGTTTCCCTAGATAACAAATTCTAAGACTTTTCCTATTTTCTAGATAACATCTTCCAAGACTCCAATTCACGAAGAGTTTGGATTACGAAGAGTCTTGACTTTTGAGATTTCATATCGTATATACTCACGGGTAGACGTGGGTTTTATGAAGTGGACTCCCTTTCATTTTGTCGCTTGGTAGTTGAACATCTGGTTGGCCTGTTAAGGGGTTTCGACCGTGACGACAACACTTCGATGAGCGAGGTTTTCGACCCACAATGCCAAGCATGACTTTTTGCACGAGTAGTTTTTCTCAGCGTAGTAGTAGTGCTGGAGATTAGATGACCCTAATCTTTTCTAGAACATAGATGAAGAGGTATATGTGTAACAACCTGAGCCCATCACGCTTCCGCTGCGCCACTACTTGCAAGATATTGTTCGCTTTGGATACACAGTCCTCACGATTTTGTTTTTGCCGAGCGTCGCCCATATGACGCCAGAAAACGCGTCTCACAAGTTTAATGGGGCCAAGGTCTTATATAAGACCACTCCCTAGGCAATGTGGGACTTAAGAAGGGTGAGGATGTTACAATCTCCCCCCTTTTGGACACAACGTCCTCGTTGTGCCCATACCTCACCCGCTTTTGGGTCACAATCGCCCGCCGGCGCAGCCTCTCTTGCCATCCCGGCCACGACTGCCCAACCTCAAGGTTTGGCCCCCACACGCTGTCGGGAGCTGGCTCTGATATCAACTGTAACGGCCTGGGCCCACTACGCTCCCACTGCGCCACTACTTGCAAGATATTGTCCGCTTTGGACACACAGTTCGCACGATTTTATTTTTGCCGAGCGTCGATGTAATAGTTGGGCCTTTCTTTTTTACTAGGGTCAAAGAGTGTGGGATCCACTTTAAAAAAATAATAAAATAAAGAAAGAAGAAGAAGGGAGCATAAAAGGGATCAGGAGTTCTCTGGAACAAAAGAAAGAAAGAGGACAAGAGAAAAAAGATAAGAGAGAAAGAAAGAAGAGGAGAAAGGGAGAAGAGAAGGAAAAAAGGGAAGCGCTTCCTCTTGTGATCAAATCCCATTGTCTCGCCAATTTATCCTGACACCAAATAGCAACGCCCGGTAAGTTCTGACACTCTCGTTCCTTCTATTGAAGCAATTTTCGGATTTTAGGGTTCAAATTCAAATTTTGGGCAAAACTGAGTCGTTGTGTTTAATTCGTTTGGAGTTTGGCTGCGTTTTTCCTTGAAAATGAAACTTTAGGATATTATGAAGCCGTAGGATTTGACGGATCGCAATTTGGTATTGTGGTTTGCCCGGAGCGAGCAATTCAATTTCAGTGTGCAATCTGTCCGCGTGAACAGTGAACTTCAAGGGTTGATTTCCTTAATTTTAAGTTACCGGCTGAGGTTGAACCTCTTGGGACTTTTGTAGTACGTCGAATAAGCTTCGCGTGGACAGTAAGATGGCCTTAATCGGGGTTCGTATGAGAAAGTTAAGGAAGTTCTCGCAAATTAGACTGGGAAATCCGAATTTTGGAAATTTTTGTGTCATTGGGCCTGATTTTGATGTCGTTTAGCTGTGAACAAAGCAGGAAACAAACTTACGGGTGTTATGAAGCTAATGGCTCCAACGGTTCGTAAATCGGGTTTACGATTTGCCCGAACGAAATTTCTGAAGTTCGGCACACAAGTTGTCCAATGTGCGACCAACAGCTTTTTAGTCTTTAAGTGTCGAGTTATCGACGTTTATGCGTCGTTTAGTCCAATTGTTCTCTAGCGTAGTAATTTTATAAATTTTGATGTTTTTCATTATTCTTTCTAGGATTTCAAGTTTTGCGACTCGAGTAACTACTATAGTTTGGCATTCGAATTTTAAGGTGAGTTATACTTTCTCTTCTAAGAGTTTATAAAACTTATGTCTTTAAAGATGAGTATGTGTTTTCTGATTAGTTTCTTGACAAGGTAAAGAAAAGAGATATTTCGAGCATTATTTCTTGCATGAACATGATCGAGCTATTACTGCCCTTTTGATTATTAGAAATATGTTTGTGGAAGGCTCTGGGTTCAATTTGTGAAACTGAATAGTTGTGTTTTTTCCTGGATTTGATATTGTGGTTATTGCTCATATCTCTATGTTTAGAACCCACTGAGGTGGGGATAGTATGCTTACTGTCAAGACGTCATTAAGCTGAATCGCCGGCTGAAATAGGTGATAGACCTAACCAAGAGGGGTAAACTTGGTCGCCTTGTCACGGCGTTAAAAGTAACCATAGTGGATGACGAGTATGAGATTATTCGGTGGATAGATCATCAAAGATTGTTTTGATGAAATTAATCGATGGATTAGACCATTGATAGTTTGTTATTACTATGAGTTGATATTTGATTTAGTTTGATGAATGCATAGTAATTTCTCGATCCGCTTAGAAGAGTTCGTACTTCTCACTGAGCTGTGGTTCGCTCACTCCTTTATCTCTTTTGTATTTCAAGTTCTATGGCGAGTCGCAAGTAGGATCGAGAGTACGTTAGCTGCAGGACATTTGGGATTATATTTTTTGAATAAGTTGTATACAGTTGGTGAGTTTGAGCTAGATGTGGAGGATATGTATATATATCGTTTTGTTATAGTAGTTGAGCTCTGATATTTTGTGTACATGTGACCTTATTATCATATATATATATATATATATATATATATATATATATATATATATATATATATATCAGGTTTTGTTTGAGGCTGCATCCTTTGATTAAAAAGGACGGCCGTGTCATGCCCTTTTTCTTGAAGAATTGGGGTGTGACATTTGTATTGTAACATCCCCACCCTTCTTAAGTCCCACATTGCCTAGGGAGTGATCCTATATAAGGCCTTGGCCCCATTAAACTTGTGAGACGCGTTTTCTGGCGTCGTATGGGTGACGCTTGGCAAAAACTAAATCGTGAGGACTGTGTGTCCAAAGCGGACAATATCTTGCAAGTAGTGGCGTAGAGAAAGCGTGGTGGGCCCAGGCCGTTACAGTTGGTATCAGAGCCAACTCCCGACAGCATGTGGGGGCCAAACTGAGGGTGGGCAGTCGTGGCCGGGATGGCAGGAGAGGCTGCGCCGACGGGCGATTGTGACCCAAAAGCGGGTGAGGTATGAGCACAACGAAGGCGTTGTATCCGAATGGGGGGAGATTGTAACATCCCCACCCTTCTTAAGTCCCACATTGCCTAGGGAGTGGTCCTATATAAGTTTTTGACCCCATTAAACTTGTGAGACGCATTTTCCGACGTCATATGGGCAATGCTCGGCAAAAACAAAATCGTGAGGACTGTGTGTCCAAAATGGACAATATCTTGCAAATAGTGGCGCAGCGGAAGTGTGGTAGGCCTAGGTCGTTACAATATGTAAATTAACAAACTTGTGATTTTTTTTTTGGTAATGGATATTTTGAATGTTTGATTATGATTCTGCATGCTTAATGAATGAGACGAGTAATGATCAAAAGAAAATGCTTCCCCTACAGTACCGTCAGAGACGGTACAATCTCAACCATAGCACACACCATCACTGCATATTTTGCATAAAGCACTC
Source organism: Rhodomyrtus psidioides (assembly GCA_021437785.1). Lineage (NCBI taxonomy): Eukaryota > Viridiplantae > Streptophyta > Magnoliopsida > Myrtales > Myrtaceae > Rhodomyrtus > Rhodomyrtus psidioides. The sequence continues at coordinate 2,599,669 of JAILYB010000062.1, read as the reverse complement.
ATTGACTGGGAGATCGTACGGTAAAAAATAATCGACAGTACTGTCAAACTGTCGGACTAGTAATTGTCCAAAATCGACAGTTCTGAGGCGTCGCACATGTTTTTTTTCAATGGTGATCAATTGGTCTTTTATGCGCATGTAAACCAAGCGTACGCAAGAATTTCCTATCTTTCCTTGATTCACAAACAATCTCTCTCTCTCTCTCTCTCTCTCTCTCTAATGCCTTAGGATTCAAGGATGAAATCATGCGTATCTCCAAACTTCGGTGTACCTTTTTCCTCATATGTTAATTATCGGTCCCCCCTCCTTCCTCTTTCCATTGTCTTGTTCGTCTAGTTTGTTCTAAGAAGAATAAGATCGCTATGATTAGAGCGTAGACCCTACGAGTACCGAAGGACGGCCCATTTGGTGAGAAGCAATTATACCATACCCCGACGGTCGTTGCTTCATTTGGTAACGTACTTGCTAATAACAATGATGGGAAAAGCAAGCTTCCTGCGGAAAGGAGGAAAAAAAAACCAACCCCCCTCTAATATAAAAAGAAACCTGTGCGTGCTTCTGCAGAGAGAGACCCTTCTGAATCGATTCGAGGCTCTCGCTCATACACCTCCTCTCCTCCAGTTTCGGCGATGGCGATGGTGAGGCGGCCACGCTCTCCGCCTTCCTGTGTCGCGTGTGTCGGTTCTTCGCGGAGCGTTTGAGAAGAGTTTCCCCGATGTGGCTTCGTGGCTGCGTCCGTCCGTCGGCAAAGACGAATGTGTCGTTTGAATCATTCCTTCCGAGGATGCAGCACCGATAGATGCCACGCGAACGACACAAAAGCTTTTCAACCTCGTGGACAGAAGGAGGTGGGGTTGTCTGCCGGAGCTATGATCCGGGGAGTGTCGTGATCTTTGAGCGACATGGCCAATGAAGAGAAGGGTAAGCGCAGCGGGGACGGAAAGGATCGGGGAAATAGGGTTCTTGCCAACGCGATCGCAAACCCCGTAGTGGAAGATGACGTGGAACACGATGACAATGGCGACGATGATCTGTGGAATCCCCGGCTTCCGGGATGGTTTGCCGAGTACAATCCCTTGTGGCCAGGTTTTTTTGCTCCTCCTTTTCTTGTGAACAACATTCTACTAAGGGGAAAATACATTGTTAGGAACTTAGGGCTAATCTTAATCAGCTATTTGGATTACAAAACACGCGCGCTTTGCTCCTTATATTTTCTTAGGAACACATAATACTATTTGTCACTACATGAAAAATTTTCGCCCCTCATGTCACCACCTCTGGGCTGATATTATTAATCGTGCTAGCCACCCGTCGACCAAGGGCAAAAGTCGGGCTTAGTGACCCGCCGATGTTATTCAACATATTATATATATATATATATAAATGCAGAATTTGTTCCTGTTCACTGTTAATACTATATTACTGAAAATTAGGAGTGTCGACGGTTCAATTCGTTCCGGTTCCGGTTTAGCACTGTTCTCGATCATTGAAGCCTACAGAGTGGACGTATGTGCTTCAAGTTGTGCTTTAGAACTGTTGCAGAGGTGCCCGTGCGACACGAGATTGTCACTCAAAAGCTCCTAATTTTCTTTCGACCGTGATTAACAAGACCAGGAATTTTTTTTACAAAGTTTTCACTTACGTTCACAACCCTTTTTGGCCCGCAGAATCGTACTTGCTGATTGTTTTCTGCACCTTTTTTTTAAGGCTTGATTGATTAGTCGCTCTTGATCGCCAACAAAGACGTCCCCACGACGATGTGTGTCGACACATTCTCTTTTTCTTTCCCCTTTTATTTCAAAGACATGCAAACTGCATCTCCGTTCACACGTATCGAGTAAGGCTCTACCCATGGGACGGTGGGCGTAACACCCAAGATTAATATGAATGCCGTAGACATTGTGATTTGAACACGAGAACTGCAGCATCCAAAAGATACACTTCAATACTCAGATCTCACCCTTTGAGCATTTCCGGCCCCATCTCGATATTTGACCAAAGCTCATAGTTTAGTAGTTCGGGTCTTCGAGCGAGAAGTTTTTACTAATATAACCTACAAATCTACACCGGGTATGAACGATTTTTTTTATGGATACACGTATCTTCATCCAGTTAATTTGTAGTCTTTTATTACAAACATGAAATTTGTTAAAATATGTCTCGAGTTTTAAGCCCGAAGCGAAAATATGAATTTTTCAGATATAGGTAAAATGCTACTTGATCTTGGAAATTAGAAATGAAAGAAAATAAAGTGGCATACATGCAATGAAGTCGAATAAGGAAACTTTCCGTTTATTTTTTGTGGGCTGGATTCCAAGTGAAGATTTCTTATAATCTTGGTGGACACGTTTGCCAGCCAAACAAGTGTGCTTCTCAAGGTGATAAAATATTCGGCCATGGAACATGCATCTTTTGGCTATGGTTGACCGTATATTACCTGGAGCTTTCCTTTTCTTTAGTTTCACGTGTGGTCCAAGAATATATATATATATAGGAGCACACCGCCTGTTGAGAGTGTGGTAGAGGGACTTCACTATCGAGCTTGAATTTCTTCCGAAGAAAACAAAGAGGAAGCGCCGATTTCACTTTGAGTGCTTGGCGAGGTTTATCTTCGTTTTGTTCGTAGAATTACATCAAGAAGTCAAGTGTCAAAGCTGATTAAATCTAGATGTTAGATTTGTGCTTTATTTCCTTTGCGAGATTGAGAGATTATTTCGCTAGGAATTTGGGGCTAAACACTGTGTGCGTTCTTGGATGTAATTGGGGCTGGGAAACACCAAGAGTGTGTTTGTGTAACTCGAGTGATCTGTAATCTTCGTGTATCGCTCGTTCTATAGTGGAATTCGTTGCTACTCCTCGTGGATGTAGGTCTTTACAACTGAACCATGTACATCTAGTGTCCATTTTACTTTGCTCGTTCTGTCTATTTATTTGGTCAATCACTTGGTTCCGCGCAACAATTGGTATCAGAGCTAGGCTTGCTTGAGTTGAAGCGAATCGATGGCGACAAAGGAAACTAAAGGGAAAATCGATAGATTTGAGGGGAAGGACTTTGGTTTCTGGAAGATGCAGATAGAAGATTATTTATATTAGATGAAGCTACATGAGCCCCTGTCTGGGAAGAAACCAGAAACGATGAAGCAACCCGATTGAGAATTGCTGGATAGACGAGCGATGTGTGTTATTCGGCTGACGTTGGCTCGTAACGTCCCATTTAATATCGTCAAGGAGAAGACTACTGCAGGTTTGATGAAAGCCTTGTCGGACATGTACGAGAAGCCCTCTGCGATCAACAAGGTCTATTTGATGCGACGTCTGTTTAACTTAAAGATGAGCGAAGGTACATCTGTTGCTAATCATACCAATGAATTCAATGTGATCGTTAGTCAATTGAGTTCAGTTGAGATTGACTTTGAAGATGAGGTACATGCTTTGATTCTATTATCCTCATTGCTTGATAGTTGGAATACTACTATTAGGAATTTTTCTAGGTCGACAAGTTTGTCGTTTGATGAGATTCGAGATTTAATTCTGAGTGAGGACATTCGTAGAAGAGAATCTGACGAATCTATATCTACTGCTTTAATAGGTGAAAGAGGAAGAGCTAGTACTCGTGTTAACAGAAGTAGTATGAACATGAATAGACGTAATCAGTCAAGGACTGGCTGTGATGTCTGTTGGAACTGTGGCAAGAGAGGGCATCTTAGAAGAAATTATTTTAAGCTGAAAAATGAAAAGGCTAAGGGAATTGGAGTTGAATCTGCGAATGATATTACAGTTGTAGCTGAAAATTCTGACGGTGTCGATTATGTCTTGTTTGTTACTGAGAATTCGTCGTTTGACGGATGGATTATGGATTCTGGTTGTTCGTTTCATGCTACACCAAACAGGAACTGGTTTGCTACTTATTAGTGCACATATAGTAGTAAAGTGCAATTGGGAAACAACGTTAAATGCGATGTTATGGGTATTGGTGATGTTAAAATCAGAATGCATGATGGTATTGTGAGGACATTGACTGGAGTACAGTACGTTCCAAAATTGAAAAAGAATTTAATTTCCCTAGGTGCTCTAGATTTAGCTGGATGCAGGTATTCTTCACGAGGTGGAGTCCTGAAGATTGTTCGAGATGCTCTAGCGCCCGCTCAGCATGGAGCAGGACCTACGCGCTTTCCTGTCGCAGGAGAATATGAACCACACCACAATATTCTCCCACTTAGTGAATATTTCCCATGCCTTTTTAGACCCAACTCAACTGTACACCATTCAAATTTTTCTGCACTCACTGCCTTGGTCAAAAAATCTGCACTATTCACCTGTGTGTCAACTTTTTCTAGCACAACAACTTTCTGTTCTATTTTCTCTCGGATGAAGTGATATTGTATGTTAATATGCTTTGTTCTTGCATGAAAAGCAGGATTCTTAGCTAAGAATATAGCGCTCTGGCTATCACACCCAATATTCACTTCTCCTTTTGTAAAACCAAGCTCTTTGCACAATCTGCTCATCCAGATCACTTCCTTAGCAGCATGAGTAAGAGCCATGTACTCTGCTTCAGTAGTAGATAAAGCAACCGTGCTCTGTCTCTTACTCATCCAACTCACAGCTCCACCGAATAAGGAAATAACATAACCGCTGGTTGACATCTTGCTATCAATGTCTCCTCCCCAGTCGGCATCGACAAAACACTTCAGTTCTAACGCTTGCTGTCCCTGTGAGCTTTTCATACCTTCATAACATAACTCAATGTCAGACGTACCACGAAGATAACGAAACACTCTCTTTGTAGCTGTCCAATGCTCTTTACGTAGATTGGACATATATTTACTCAATATCCCACTGCTTGAGTAATATCTGGACGAGTACATACCATGGCATACATCAAGCTCCCAACTGCACTTGTATATGGAACTGCTACCATCTCTTTGGATTCCTCTTTAGCTTAGGACATTGGAGCGCCGATACTTTAGAACTTGTGGACATATGGGTCTTCACTGGTTTACAATCTGTCATGTTGAACTTTTTCAACACATCTTCAACATATTTCTTTTGGCTTAACCACAACTTATTATTCTCATGCTCCCTTTTTATCTGCATGCCCAAGATGAAATTTGCTGGACCTAGATCTTTCATCTCAAACTGTTTTGCCAACAGTCCTTTCACAGTGCTGATCATTTTCATATTATTCCCAACTAGCAGCATATCATCTACATATAAGGTTAAAATAATAAAATCATCATCTAACCTCTTCACATAGACACAATGATCAGCATCACAACGAATAAAGCCAAGCTTCAAGACATATGAGTCGAACTTCTGGTACCACATTCTTGGAGATTTCTTCAGGCCATACAAAGACTTGTTCAAAATCTTCTTTTTCTTTGACCACAAACCCATCCGGTTGCTTCATGTAAATATCATCCTCCAAGTCACCATGTAAGAAGGCTGTTTTTACATCTAACTGCTCTACCTCCAAATTGTATGCAGCTGCTGCAGATAAGACAAGTCTCATGGAACTTAATTTAGCAACAGGAGAAAAAAATCTCACCATAATCGATTCTCTCTATCTGCGAGTATCCTTTTGCAACCAAACGAGCTTTGTATCATTTTATATCTCCATATGCAAATATCTTCTTCTTGAATACCCACTTGCAACCAATTGTCTTCCAATCCACGGGTAATCTTACTAGACTCCACGTCCTGTTTTTACCCAATGAGTCCTTCTCATCTTTCATGGCTTTCTCCCACTGTTTGGCATCTTCCGCACTTCTTGCTTTCTTAATAGTACTTGGATCATCACCTGTGACAGTCAGAGCACAATTTTCATTATTAGCAAATAGGGTATACCTCTCAGGTGGTCTTGTTACCCTTGTGGACCTCCTCAAGACCGGCTCAGATGGTACATCAATTTCAAACTCAGTATCATAATCAACTATATCATCCTCCACATTGTTGACATCTGATTTTAATCATCTTTTATTTTAAAAAATTAATTTAAAAATAGCCAAAAAAAATCATAAAAATTGTAAAATTAACTTTGCAGGCCTTGGCCTAACTTTAGGAACCAATTTTGAATAAAAAAATATTTTTCGTAATTTTTAATATTTTTTGAATTTATTTAATTATAAAAATACCCAAAAAATCAGAAAAAATACCATTTGTGGTCAGAAAAACACACAAAAATAGTGCATATTTTTATTTTAATTCCCTCTTCAAGTTGGTCACTTTAAATCTCAAAAATTCGACTTGGGTCACTATGTTTCTTCACAAAGGTACCCGAATCGAGCATAAAAATTCATTTTCGAGTTTTTTAATTTTCAATTTTCTCTTCTCACAAGTTATGACATTTGACCTATAGACTATTAGCTACATTATAGTCAAATCAGTTTCACAAAAATGGATCAAATTAGCACTGTATGGGGACTATTTTGAGCTGGATCTGCCTGGTCAAACCCGTCCCGGCACCGTTTGACCAGGCAGCCCAGAAAACGTAGAAGCAAAATTTGCTTCTGTCCACTCGCGCGTGCAGAAGAAGCGGAAACCAGAAGCAAAAACTCACTCCTCCACCTTCGTCCAACGCCAAGATCAAGACCTAAAAAACACCCAAAACCAGTTTAACCCCCACGTCCCCATATGCTGATCAAGTTGTCAGCTACTCTCTGTTGGCTGGAAAGCTCAAAAAAGGACCCCAAAAGACTGTGAAGAGGAGGGATTGAAAGTCAAGAAAGAGGAGGAATGAGCTATGGGTTCTAAACGGTTGAAGAGGAGAGTTCCCAAGCAAGCCTTAGTCGTCCAAGGACAAGAGGACAGTCGGGGGAGGTCTGTTAAAGGGGGGAAGGAGAGAATGAGCTTCCTGAGAGTAAAAATAAATAAAAACAGAGCGAGAGGGAGAGTTTCATAGAGAAGGAGAGGAAAAGAAGATCGTTGGGGGTTTTGGTTCGATCTGAAAGGAGATAGCAGCAAAAGTGGTGGGGTGCTCTCGAGTTCTTCTTTTGACCGAGAAAGAGAGGAAGACGCCAGTAGCCGCACTTCCAGCATCTAGATTGTCGTCGTTCGTCGTAGGCTTCCTCTTTACTTCTCCGAAGATTGTACAGTCACTTATGTAGAAACAACATGTTCACGAGCGCTTTGCTCTGATAAAGGCTTCCCAGCTTAGTCCAGAAGTCCTTTGCCGTCTTCTCAGAGGTTACATTCACCAAGATTAGGCTTTGCGCCTTTCGATCGCTGCTAATTCATGCCTTCACCTGATTGGATGCAGACACAATCTCTTCCTCCTTCACTTTATCCTTAGCAGGCAGTTCAGGTTTATCTTCTTCGATCACGTACCACATATCTCTGTCCACGAGTAAAGCCTCCATCTTGAACTTCCATAACTCGAAACCCTTTCCACCAAACTTCTCCACTTCAATTTGCGATTGACCAGCCGACATCTTCCCAAGATTCAATTTTTTCGATCTCTCTTCACCAAGAAAACCCTAACCTCAAATCTGGCTCTGATACCAGATGTTAGATGGGCACACAATCACAATAAAGTAAAAGACGAGAGAAAGAGAAATCGAGACCCGAGATTTATCCTGGTTCACCCTCAAACTAGGGCTACGTCCAGCAGAGGGTTCCACTATGTCAGCACCTCACACCTCTCGTCACATCACTCAATTACAAGCGAACAAGAGTATATATATCAGTAGCTATTCATGAGCCCAAGCACAAACTACTAATGAAAATTTATGGGCTTAAATCATAAGAGCCATTTGGTGTCCAGGGGGCGCTGCCCCCTTGAAACCCTCGCCCACTTAGCGTGGAGCGGGACCCACGTGCTTTCCTGTCGCAGGGAAATATGAATCACACCCCAACAAAATTGAAGTGTTTGACATCTTTCTAGACAAAATGCGTGCTGTGTAGGGCCAGAACATGAGATTTTCGGGAGTCAGTTCTTCGAAATGGTAGCGAAAGCCCCGAGGGAAGGAGGAGTGATGTGCATTCAAGTAGAAAGCCTGTGGTTTCCCTCTCTCAACCTCCCACAACTCATCCACACTTTCCGGAATATATTCAAAGGATCCGTCAACTATGCATGGACACCAGTTCCGGCATATCCTAGGTAAACTGTTGAACTGTGCATGAGTTTCACTTAGTCAAATTTGCCAAATTATATACACTGCTAACACACATGGCCGGCTCGTGTCCACATAAACGAAAGAATGTCGATCATTAGACTGTGATTCAATTCAATTAGTACCGTCTTTCCATCATTTCTCCAAATGTTTTTTAACAGCAAAGTGTGTGTTAGGATCAGTTTAATGAAAACAAAGGCAAATGTATGTGGTCTTATCGTCGAAATCTCTCGTCCTCAGTGGGGTGATTGGTTTCTTGCTGTGCTCGACGGAGGGACCGGATGTGGACTTCACGCGACCGGTGAATCCATTAGACCATCAGAACTCCGCAAGCTCCTTTGGTGTGGCTAAAGAGCTGCCCAAGTTTTACAACGCTGAGGTATTGTGCCACTTTCGATCTGATTCTCCTCCTCCACACTCGGACAACCGATCAACTGAACCGACACTGATAATTATGCATCTTCTTCTTTGATAATCCATTGTCAGATACACTCGGCTTTGTTCTGTTTGCCGTCGTTCGCAAGGGATTGTCTATGACTCCAAATCGAGTCACTGGAACAGCGGAAGCCTCTGATCACACAAGACATGAACCAAGATATGATTCTTTGCCACAGTCTGTGCATCAATCCAACAACGATGTGCTTTATCTTCTCAGACACGATCATGTTGTTGTTTTGAGTGAGTTTGAAACATTGGGAAAGCCAAGACTAGAATGTGTTTGCGAGTGTGGGGTTTGTTAAAGGAGCTATTGTCATTGGATATCTTCCACAAGAAGACATAATCATACCTTCATTCCTCTCGGGTTCGCTATTTTATGTGAGAAGTTACAAGATTATGTAACAAGATTTGAGTAGAGGAGTTCCTAGTGATGAGTCAATGAGCGCACAAACAAAGCGACCCGATGTTTCTCGAGATACATACTTGATTAATCATCCGAATTATCTTATCTATGAATTCTCTAATCAGTTCTACTCGTAAGTTCAACAAGCCTTTTCGTTCCCGATCAACGAAGAGCTTGGCCCTTTACATTGGAAGACGCGAATGTGCATATGGTCTATGATGTAATCTCGATATAAATCCTTTCGGGGTCCATCGAGGCCCGACTAACGCACCTCGATTTCGAGAAAAAGTTTGAGCATTTCAAATGGGGTTGCACCTTGTTTCTGAGATTCACATGATGAAGTTGCAAACTTTAACCAAAAGAAACATTTTCTATAATCCTATGGCCCCCAAAAGAAAGATTCCAACCCAATGAATCAATACTTTGAGTGACTGTAGTCGGTTGTTCATACTTCCAAATTCATGGACGCCCCCTTTTGCATGAACATAGGGAAGATTTGATCGAATCATTGCTCCATCACTTTGAGGAAAAGGAAAAGTCAAAGAAAGTGGGAAAGAAAAAAGGAAAATCTATTTCACACATTGCACTTCACTTCTTCCAAAGGAAACCCAAGTTGGAGGGAATAGAAAGTTTTAAACCTATTATATCACAGTTAATTCAGTCTTAAACCTTTTACTGATATTAATTAAGCCTTAAACATAATATTAGGATAATCGATCGAACTGACTATATTGACAAATTATCAAAAGGTTTAGGACTAAATTGACAAATTATCAAAATAGATTAAGGACCTAATTGGCAATCGTCAAAATTTTTATGATTAAATTGACAAAATTGAAAGGCTAGATGGCATATTTGAGGTCTAGAGTTTTTTTTTTCTCACATTGGATTTAAAGATAATTACTTAATTATTTCTCTTGTTGGTAAAAAGGGAAAATAAAGCATGAGAAAAAGGAGCCAACTTGGCTGCTTTACATGGATAATGACGTAGATAGGGGCCTCCATTCAATGGTGAGCTGACAAAAAGCTACTCATAGGTCAGGCCTAGGATGGACCAGTAAAACTCATATAATGTTTAAGCCCAAGAGTTTTTTTTTTTTTTTTTGAGAACCTCCATTTGACGAAAAATCAAATATTGTTTGAAAAAATATTTTTGGCGTAGTCATTTTAAAAATACTTTCTAATATTTTTAATAAAACCTAAAAATGAGTAGAAAATATTTTTCTCCATTTCACATGGATTTGATTTTCCTAGGAAAAATTGCCAAAAAATCAAATTCTTTATTTTGTTTTTTTTCCTTCTTCATTTGTCGATTGCCAGAAGAAAGAGAAAAGGAAAAAAAAGAAAAGAAAATTAATAAATAACTAAAAGAAAAATAAGGGTGAAGGAGTGCACGGATGTGACAATGCTGGAAAAATTATTTCCTTAAAAAAAAACGAACTGTTAAGAAAAAGAGGGTTTATGAGAAATAAATTAAACATTACAAAAACATTTATAAAATAATTGTATGACCGTTAAAAATGATGACAACTTACATTTGCGATTACAATTAAGGGTGTCAATGGTTCAGTTTGGTTTAGATTTTCAAACTGAACCATTAGGAGGTAAGCTTGAACTAGACTAAATTTCGTCTTGACCTGAATATGAACCGAACCAAAAATCCAATTTGGTTCGGTTCAATTTTACTTTTTTGCAATTTTTCTTTTTCTTTTTCTTTTTTGGTGGCCGAGGGCTGCGGCCCTTGCCAGGCTAGCGTCTCCTAGCAGATGAAAGCGAGAGAATCGCGAGCCTCAAGAGGCCAAATCTGACGAGGCAAAGAATCGCGGCCCTCGCTAGTCGCCATGAGGGCAAGCAAGGCCGCGAGAGCTCACAACGGCCTTGCCTTCGTTTGCGAGGGGGCCACAACCCCTCACTGTCCTCAGCCACCAAAAAACGAAAAAAGCAAAGGAAAAAAAGTGAAAAACAAAAAATAAAAGATATTTTCAATTCGGTTCTGTTAATCGAGCCAAATCGAACTGAAATAAACCAAAAAAAAAAATTGATTATTTTCCAATTAACCGAACTGAACACAAATGCACAAATTTTTTATTCGGTCCAATTCGGTTAGTAGTTCAGTTGAATTTGTCGATTCAGATTTGACTCCCCTAATCATAACTGCTATCAAGAATGATCAACCAAGAATGCCCGCTAAGAGAAATTATTCTCAAGATCGTACCAATCCTAACCACGGATCCAAAAGCATGTCTATGACTAGCTTTCTCACTGATGTTCATGGCCCCCTAACATTCTTCAATCAAACTCAAGACACTATCTCGACATAAATGATGGTGCATCTGCTGCGTCTGCGATTTCCGAATGAGTAAGCTTCGGAAGATCAATCAATGTCGACCGCGTTCGGTATGCTCTGGAATATAAGGGTTCCAAGAATCAAGTGATCCAAATCACATCTCTTTAGGCGAAAAACTCTGCCGTGTTGGACCATTTCCTAGAAAATGCCTGAATACTATCAGAATCCTCTCTTGAAAAATCAAAGCAGTTCTGAAAAACCAAACCGGGTTCGACAGATTATCAATAATTTGACCAGATTATCGTACATATGATTGAATGATCTCCCTGTCTGACTCCTTGTGCCACAAAAGAATCAAAAGGCGCTAACACATTGTCTACTCCAACGTCGCGGTCCGAGCTGCCCTCGGTCACCATCGCTCGTCTCCTTTCTTCAGAATTCTGCGATCCATCATCGCTTGCTTCTCAAGCATGGCCATCGCGACAGAATTCAAGTAAACAATGAGGAATCATAGAATTTGCAGTGGAGTTACAGGTAATGGCTCACCATCTACATCCATGTAGAGATTCAACAAGTGCTGCCACCAGAAGTTTGTGGGTCTCATCTGTTTCATTGGTCTATCCCAGAGAGGGTCACTACCCGAGTCTTCATGCCCTCCTCAACGCCATACATGCGTATATCTGAATGTGATTCAGTGGATAACGTCAATACAGAAGGAGTGCACGTAATCAACAGGAAGTTCGTCACTCTTTGAAGTGAACTGAGAGTGTATCTGTCCGCCGATTCTTCCTTGCTCATCATTTTCTTCGGCAATGTTTGTTTCAAATCGATGGCATAGTCGTGGCCCTTACGCGTGTTCCTAGGCCAGGACCACAGTATTGACGACCGACTCTTTCTACCCAGGAAATAAATAAATAAACACGAATGGAGCTAAATCCAATGCAGCAGTTCTGCAAATTGCATCCTTAAAATATAGAAATGACAGAAGCAAGTGCAAGTGCAAGTGCATGGTACAACTGTACCTCTCATAACTCAGGCCAAGTTTTGTTATAGAGAGAAGAAATCAATGTCTTATTCCTTGAACATCGACATACCTGTAAGATTATTTTCGAAGAAAGAGAGCTACCCTTACTATTTCTTTGCATAGCAAAATGAAGGTGTCAAATCCCTGCGCTTGCCTAGCCGCTCACACTTCGACTACTTTAACATTATTAGCATCCACGAGACACGAGACTCGAGTCTCGTATACACATGGAGATGGTTCTTCGTTTTGTTCAGGGTCTCTAAAGCTCTTCCTTTGCCTTCTGCAACCAGTCATAGGCGAATAAGGCTCACAAAAGTTTTGATCGAATGCTAGGCAAGTACAATACTAGATGCAACTCACGTTGGAGATGTCTATCCACTTGTTCAGGGTCTGCAAAGCTCTTCCGGATAGTTGAGTTTCACGAGCCAAACTTACTCCATCGGCTAATGTACGTACTTGGCCCACAACTAAGAGAGCGGCCGCTGCATTTAGTATCTGCATATTGTTTTGCCAGCCATAAGTTTCTAAGCAAAGAGTGGCCAACAACATAGGTATTTTATTATTCATTAAGTATCAACTTAATTTCTGCAAGAAATTGAACTGTACTATCGAATTGCATGCTTGAATTTTAAAGATTAACAGCTTCTAACAAAGGTTTTTTTTTTTTTTTTCAAGTAACTAGCCCGATCATCAAGTGTGGGGCATACGATTGAGCCAATCCAGATCAAAATGGTGAGCCAACAACGGCTAAAGTAATTAATTAAGACGCACTAAGCTAGCGACTAAGCCTTGAGATTTTAGATATACTCACAAATGCATCTGCAATCGGTCCTTTTTCCCCTGATAATACGCGCTTCAAGACTTCCGCATTATAACTAGGGCCTCCACCCCTCAAGTCATCTAAAGTACACCGAGGAACACCAAAGTCCACTGGCCAACAGAAACTCCATCCAAAGAAACTGATACTCAAGATCATGCATATTTTGATAAGCATTGATAAACGAGAAAAACATCATTCTTGATAGTGCCACCTAAGGATAATTTTCACCATCGACAGTCGCTAAGCTATAATTTCATATATTCTCTCATCAACATTTTGAGAGAAGATAATAAGAAGATTCTTACATGGATCAAAGGAGAATTCGTCAATCTTCTCTGGAGTGACATCAAGTACTACCCCAGCCCCTGATAATGAATACGACCGCTGTGAGATAGAACTTAAAAGGGCAATATCAAACATTCAAAAGAAAAGGCAAAGGAGTGCGGGTCTTGTTGCTGGAGCTTTAGGTACCTAGTAAATAGGCCTATACTACTGAACATGAAAAGTGAGGAACATCTTACCGAGAGGACTGATTTCATCTAGACCCTCAGAATGAACAACAAGCGCTCTCTTCACGCCAAATCCTTGCAGTGCTTTTGCCATTTTAAGAACCTAAAAATATGCATGAGAAAACAACAAAGAATTTTTTTCCTTAATCCAACATAAAATAATCTCACACATCAGATCGTCAAATGAGTACTGAGAAAATGTTAGCACCTTAGAAGCATAAGAGAGTGATTAAATTTCACCAAGATACATTCCGCATTTCAAAGCCCCAGCTTATAATCAATCAAAACAGGATGAAATGATAAGCATATATATAATAGCTGCTTACAGCACCAAAGCTAAAACTAAGCAAATGACGTTTCTGTGCAGAAAGGCAACGACTATGTATAGGCTACGGAAAAGGTGCAGAGGAAATAAGGAGAAATGCCAGGTACTTTATAAAAAAAATTAAGGAGAACGAGTCAAATACAGATAACCATGATAACAAGCACAATCTACGAACTTTCCTATAGGAACCTAATGCGTGGGCACTTACTAGATCATCTTTGTAGACACCAACAACAGCAAAAGGCACCCGTGCTGGATTCAACATAGGTCCTAATACATTGAATACCGTTTTCACTTTCAGCTTCTTCCTCACGGGGCTAACAATCTTCATGGCCGGATGATACTTTGGAGCCATCATAAAACCAATTCCCACTCCCTCCACACATCTCTTGATACCCTAGTACAACAAAAAGAGTTGAACAAGGATTACCATACACATGGAGCTAGCAAGTTAGCAAGGCAACTTGTGCTAAAGTTATGGAACTCAAACCACTTAGACACAACAGATTTCATTCCCTATTGGTTATGCACACCTCAAAGAACAGTTCAAGAACACAAAGAACATCGAAAAAATTCTAGGAGAACCATACTCCTTGGCTAACAAATCTAGCCATTAAAATCTTGACAAGAATGCACTAACCTCAGGCTCTAAGTCGATAGCAACTCCCAAAGCTTCCAATACGTCAGCACTCCCGCATGCCGAAGAGCTTGAACGGTTCCCTTGCTGCATTGCAACTAATTTGTCAATGATGGATAGCTAGTTTGCAATCAATGCCACCCTTAGAATTTATGTGGAGATCAATGTCACCTTCGCAACTTTGGTCCCACAAGCTGCCACAAGTATAGAAGCACCGGTTGATATGTTGACAGTGTTGGCACCATCACCGCCTGTTCCGACAATATCCACCACATCAATTAATCCTTCCACCTTCTTAGCACACTTGATCATTGCCCTTGCCAAGCCTACAACCTGTCTATACATGTTATAGCGTCTCTTTATCCATTATACGTTTGCATTCAAGATCACCACAACCAACAACGCCGCACTCCACAAAAGCATGGTCCAGAAACTCCTACCTCTCCAGATGTCTCTCCTTTGGCTCTCAACAGCACAAGAAAAGCACTGATCAGCGCCTCGCTAGCTTCGTTCAAAAGAAAGTCCAGGGACGCCTCCGCATCGGCCTCAGATAAATCCTCACGACGGATCAAAGACTCAATCAACTGCAGAATCAAGAAAGTAACAAGCCACGATCCCTCAACCCCAACCTCACAAAATAAATCAAGTGATCGAAAACAGAAACTCGTGATTTTTTAAATTACCTCGCTAAAAGATCCAACCTTCGGAGAAGAATTTGTGACGAAATTATCCCCTACGCTGCTCGCACGAGTAGCAACCGTGTAACTGCGTCTGGCTGAAACTGCAGGTCGGAGATCGGTGACCTGCAACAAGCTCCAACGCGTTTTCACTGCAGGTCGGAGACCGGTGA
Organism: Rhodomyrtus psidioides; assembly: GCA_021437785.1. NCBI lineage: Eukaryota > Viridiplantae > Streptophyta > Magnoliopsida > Myrtales > Myrtaceae > Rhodomyrtus > Rhodomyrtus psidioides. The sequence goes on along the minus strand of JAILYB010000062.1, from coordinate 2,584,265 downwards.
CCGGCGACCAGCTCCAACGGGTTTTGGAAAACGCCATGGCTGATGGCTCCAAGAACGTGACGCAGGCGAAAATATATTGGGTGGGGGGACCAGGGCGCCCGCCCCACCCAATCTGTGCTCACTGTCGTGAGTGACAATCTGACACTCTCGTGACACAAAGCAGAAAGAGAGCGGGGAGAGAGAGAGACCGACACACAGTCCCGACACAAGACAGAAAGAGAGAGAGGGAAGAGAGAGATTCCGAGAGAGATGACTGTCCACTCTTGGGCATGTAACCCGTGGGCTTCCTAATGGCCTGTCATCCCATCAATATAACCGACACTGCCGAGCCCCTAATTTATAGAAGCTTTTCCTTTCTCTCTCACAATTTCCTAGCGATGTGGGACCATTTCCTTTCTAGTTGAACGAGAAACCACACGGGGCCATTTTCCCTACTCTCTCATTTTTCACCATCCACGAAAGATTTCACTCCGAAGATGGTAGCACATGGTCTATTTAGTGTAAATTCATTTTGGAGCTCTTTTTTACTATTTATTTATTGATGAAAAATGATAATTTATTACGTATGTTAAATATATATATATATAAATGTGTCCAAATGTGTCAAAATTCTCTATTTTTTCAAAAATCATATGGCGGCGTATCGTATCGTGTCGTGTCGTATCATGTCCGTGCTACATAGGAGGGGAGAGAATGAGAGGACAGATGTCCTCTTCTAATTGGGTGGGGCCCCCACTCAATATCTTCTCCACGTTCTCTCTGCGTTTTTTTTTTTCTAGTTTCTCTCTGTATTGGCTTATTTCGTGGAAGGTAAGATTCGATTTCTCAAATAATTACATAAAAGTAAAGCTCATTTCAATTAAAATCTCAAGTGCCCTAATTATTTTGGAAGGATTACCATATGCATGCACTTGGCAGGTCAATGAGGCAATCATGCTATAGTTTTACGAGGAATTTGTACATTGAAAGTCCTGAAACCTGTTACATAAGTGCAATTGAGTCTCAAGACTTACAAAAAAATACGATCAAATCCTAAAACATATCAAACCGGTACGATCGAATCGTCTCGTCAACTCCGTCCAATTTAACATACGAGACATGCTAGACAGCGGCATATCAGATGTCATCAGGTCGTGAATATTTGCCCCATGAGGAAACGACAGTTAGACGCACGTCACTCCATTTGTTGCATGTAACGTCGGCCAAAATTATCTTAGAAAGTAATGGAATGTTACCGTATATTCTCTCTTTAATTGGTAAAAAACGGAGCCAACTTGGCTGGCTTACGTGGATAAGGATGTGGATACACTCGGTACTATTTATAGGTCGGGCTATGATGGGCCACAGGCCCATATCAATTTCAAGCCCAATAGTTCATGCTTGGACACAAGACTGCTCTCAATGGTCAAACTAATCTAATTTCATGTCGAGCTCGACAAACAAATGGGAATAAATCGGGAGCTTTACTCGGTTCATAGTGGATACAACAGAATCTACACAGCTAATACACAGAGCAATAACAACCAGGCCTCCACATCGTACCAGCTCCCAAAACTTTGTGGAATATGATTTGGCATCTTCGTAACCCACCCAAAGATCAGATTTTTCATGTGGAGTTTATGCAATAACGCACTCCCTGCGAAGGAAAACCTACACAGGAGGAAGATGTTACCTGACTCGTCTTGTCCTGCATGCCACCCAGCGCCGGAGACCCTAGAGCATCTCTTCACCCTGCGCGATGCACAGGACAAAAGCCATATGGTCACATCCAAAACTCAAAATCGACTCTTCCCCCCAGCATTTAACAAGAATCGATAAGTGGGTTCTGAATGTTCTCACTGAAGAGAGGGAATCACTATCAAAGGAGTTGCTCGCGGGGGATCCTTTGGCTTATTTGGGAAGAGCGAAACAACCGTCGGCAACCAAGCTCCGTAGAGATCATAGATGAAGCAAATGCAGAGAATATACTCTTCAAAAGGTGGAATCCAGAACCAAGAAGTCAAAAGAAAAGAGGAAAAGGAGTTACCTGCACGATGGGTTCCACCAGAGAAGGGAAAGTAGAAATAAAATGTTGATGGCTCTTGATCTGAAGACTCTCTTGAGGGATCTATAGCCGGAATCTGCAGAAACGCCGACCGCGTTGTCACCGATGGCTTTGCTGAGAAAGCTCACGCCTGTTCAGTCAGTCCTTGCTTTCGAAGCTCTAGCTCTTCGTGCAGTACTGTGTTAAGGAGGTTGCAGGAGACCCAAAAACTGAAGGCTTCAGTGGACTTGAGCGTTGAAGTGGTAATAGTCACGGACAGCTTATCAACAGTAGAGCACTTATCAGGCCGAGTTCTAAGCCCATGGCCCGTGCGGACCATTATAGAAGGACAGAAGACTGCAGACTCACTCTAGCCCAGCTTAACGAAGTATCTGTCAAATATGAGCCTCGTGAAGCCAACGAGACTGTGGATTGTATTGTCAAAGCCCATCGGAAGGACTCACTTCCTTTTAATTGGCTGTCTAAGCCCCCTCACCCCCTATGGGCTTTATTGGGTATCGATTCCAAACTTTGTTGTACTTCTTTAGCAGTTTAGGGTGCGCATGAAATCACTTCTGGCAGGGAAATGACTTCTGGCAGAGAAGTTGATTTTTTAGCTTTTGCTTTTGAGCAGAAGTTGAATTTTCAGCTTCTGTTTCAGAAGTTGATATCTGATAGAAAAATGCATTTGATAACGATTAAAAAAGACAATATTCGAAACATTATTAAAAAAAATATTCGATGGCGGCCGCCGCCGCCTATCGCCTGCCGCGAGAATGACTTCTGGAGCCGGAGAAGTAAAAGGTTTTTACTTCTAAAAATTGGCCAAAAAAATCTTGCTAAAAGTAGAAAATCTTACCATAAGTCAATTTTTTTTACCAAACACATTTCTGCTTCGGATAGGATTTTACCAAATGAATTTCCCTGTCGGATCGACTTATGGCAGGGAAATAAAAAAAAAAGAAATGATTTCATGCGCATAGTAATGAAAGCTACCGTTTTGACAAAAAAAAAAAAGTCCTACGTTCATGTACCTATCAGGCTATCACCATCAGCCCGTATAGAAAGAGAGGATCTCCCATGGAGTCGTAGGGAAAGGTCGTAAGCCTCCATCCTCGATTTTCAAACTCTAAAGGCGTGTTTGATAACAATTTTGTTCTCGAAAGCAGTTTCTGAATAGAAACAAATTTATTTTTTTCTAATTCTGGTTCCGAGAACAAATAAATAATTTTTTTTTTGTTCTTGTTTCTGTTCCCCGACCATCGATCCGTTCCCAGCACCAAACAGATTTCCGTTGGCCGGAGGGTTACCAAACACGCCCCCAATCGATTATGCCCTCCGGAGATTTCAAAGGGATTGATTCGAAAGGGGTTCGACGAAATGTCTGGGATGGGTGATTGGAAAAGGAAAAACTGTGGGATTTAGATGAACACGGGAGCGAATAAAGAGAGAGAATTTGAAGAGGACTGAGCTATAAAATTGCTTGGATGCTAGCGATGGAATCAAAGAAGCAAAATAATTTCATTAACGGCATGCACATCCCTTTGGAGTTAGAAATAGATATGAGATAAGGCTGTGAATAAGATGGCAGAAAAAGTTCGTTCTCGATTCCTCCCACCAAGTACCAAACACGTGGTGGGGACTAATCAACCCGAAAACTCTGCCATCGGAAGTCTTATCCGATGCATGTGGACGAATCGATTTATCCTCGTGAGCCAAAATGTTCGAATATCACACACACACACACACATATATATATATATATATATATATATATATATATATATATATATATATATATATGTGTGTGTGTCATAAAATTAATGGACATTTTTCGAAATTATAATCTAGTATTGCCAAAATCGAATGTCCGAACATAGGAAATGTCTCTTTCGATTGAAGAAAAATCAAGGATCCCTCTCGTATCGGGACATACTTTGCTTTTGACTAAAACTAATTTATTTGACGACTCGAATTAGGAGGTGATCAGTTCTAGGGTGGGCAGTTTCCACTCTAAAATCGAGAATCGCCCGCTAAGAAATTTATTACACAACCGTTCGTGAATTGTCCGGTTTCGAGGTGGGTACATGAAATCGGACGTACCAAGCTGTTGGAGATCACAATCAAAGATGAGATCATAATCGTCTTGATTAAAGATTACATTCGGAAATTGATCTTGATTGATTCCCTGTATAATTATTTTCCTTTTTTATTTCCTTTTGTCAATGTTATTTATACATAACTATACAGACTATACAATACAAGAAATATAGAAAGATTTCTACCTTCTTCTTTGTCTATCTTCCTCCATTTCCGAACGGCTCTTGTCATCTTCATTCATGGTATCAGAGCCTTGTGTACCTAAGGCTATCTTCCGCTGTTTCTTCTTGATTGCCGACCGGATTTCTTTTTGTTCTCTCTTTATTGCTGCAACTTAACCTGCAAAACAGAGAGTGCACTCCGGCATAGGAATCATTTTCTTTACCATGAAAAATAAGCAGCAAGCGAAGGATAACCAGAGTCATTCTGGTATGGAAGATGTACCACCAACCTCGGTTTTCTCTGAGGAACCAGCTATTGAAACCATTCTATCTCAGTCCGAAGCCCAGGTCACTCAGGGCAATCCAGCTATTGAAACCATTCAGGCTCAGCCCGTTCAGTGGATGCAAATGCCAGGCCACTTCGCACCAACTCCATCGGTTCCATTGTATTATGGAATTACCCAGCCCACTGTTTTAGGGTCATCATCGCCATCACAAAACGAAGCAACTGAGGGACATACACAGCCGGGGGATGCTCACCAACCAGATTTGGGGCCTAAGTAGCACGGACACGAGACACGAGACACGGGACACGACACGACACGTCATTTCTAAAAAATAGAGAATTTCGACACGCTGCCGACACATTATATATTAAATATATATTTTTATATTCCTGTCAAAAAAAATTATTTTTTAGGCATATGAGAATTATAGGGTAATTTTAAAAAAAAAATCTCAATTTTTGAGAAATTATTTTACTTTTGTAAAAGTTAAAATAAAAAGCATTCATAATTTCTCCTCTCTATTTTCAGAAACATCATGTCTGATGTCTCCAAAAACCTTCTCCGGTCTTGTCCATTGTCTTGCAACACAGCTCCTAGAACTTTCTTTTATCCCCGCATTACATGTCTCCTTTGACTCCCTCTGTCTTGATGGACCATCAACAGTGCTTTCATTTCTGAATGAGAACTCCCTCTGCATCTTTCATCTCCGTTCATCTCTCTCTCTCGTCACGCACTCCACCGGCCGTGGACAACCGGGTTCGCGACTTCTAAGTTCGTTTGCTGTTTCGTTCTCGGGCAGCTTCTGCGCATCGTTGTGGGTCTGCTTCACTGCCCTCTCCGCCACCGTCTCTCGGATATACCCAGCGCTCTGGCGGCACAATCCTCACCGTCCTCAACGTTACCTCACTTCTTCCAACATCACGCGCCGCCTCTTCCCCACTTGCCTCGTCGACTTCCTCTGGCCTGGTTCTTTTTCTCTTCCGACCTACACCAAATCTCCCTTCGGACTACGCTGGCGAGTCCGGCTTGGTGAAGCGCTTTTAGGGTTTCAAATGCAACTTTTAATTTGTTTTTTTTTTAGGGACGAATGTGTCCTGCAAGCCCGACATGCGTGTCGGATGCGTGTTGAAAGCGCTGACCGAGTGTCGGGTTTTCGACAAGCGTTGACCGCGTGTCGAACGCGTGTCGGGAGCGTGTCCGGGCGTGTCGGTGTCGGTGTCGGACACCGACGCGCACGCTCCTAGCAGGTGTCGGTGCTTCATAATTTGGGGCAAACTCAACCCACCGATCTAGTTTTTCTTATGCAGGGCAAATACCTAAATCAGTTTTTGGAGGAACTTACCCGACACCTCTACCCGGTTACCAGGCCGTATTCCCTTACCCATTCGGAAACGGCGGCAACCGGCTGGAGATCGGAGATCCACAATAGACTTCGTCGGCCGATGGATCGGAATTGAGCCTCATTAACCTGCAATTGGCTGGACCGGAGCACTACTCTGCCTGGGCAAGAGACCTCCACCGAGCTTTAGTAACAAAAGACAAAGATGGTTTTCTCGATGGCACAATTCTAGTCCTGGCCGAAGAGCTACAACGCCGTCACTGGAGACGATGCAACCAATTGGTTCGACAATGGATCGGCAATTGTCTCACTGCTGAAGTAGCCGCAGGATTACCGCCAACTGAAGACACAAAGACCATGTGGTCGAATATACGGGAAATGTATGGGAAGCTCGATCGGGCAAGCTCTTCTCACTTACACAAGCCCTATCGGAGCTCAGACAAGGAAATCAATCTGTTACGAGCACTTTCAATCGATTATGATCCTTATGGAACGATATCGAAGCCGCTGAAGAAAGTCTCGTCGGTCCCCAGGAAACCCTTCAGCAATATCGAGCGATTCGAGACCGTGAGAAAGCTACTTGATTTTTACTTATGTTGAACGAAGAATACTTGCCTTTTCGAACTCAAATTCTCGTGATGGAGCCACCGCCGAGCCTCGGTCGGATCTTTCAACTCGCTGTCCAGGAGGAAAGCCAGCGATTGGCAACGGCGACGGCAGCGCGGCACGGTGAAGGAGTAGCACTTTGGGCCTTCTCACCTCACGGCACCTCAAACGCCTGCATCGATGCCTTTGGAAGCTCCGTCATGGTGCCCATCTCTCGGGACCAAGGGGGGAGAAGAAGCGAGAAGAACGATTTGTCGGGTTTTTGGATTTGTGGCTGCACTCAAAGGGAACCCTAATCCCTTAAGTTTGGACGGCCAGGATTATAAGTGGGGGTGTGCAAACCGGACCGGACCGGCCTGAACCGGCTCGAGACCAGCCCGGACAGGCCGGGTTGGTCCGGTCCTTGAGGTGGATGGGTCAGTCCTCGGTCCCAATAAATGGGACAGGTGACTAGGCTGTCCGGTCCTCTGGTTCTTGTGTTGGGACCGGACTGCCAATAATATATAATTATTTATATATATATGTAATTACCAAAGAAATTGAAAACAATTGGATGCTGCTGATTTGGTTGAGGAACTCCTCCTTTTTCCTGTGTTTCTTTATGATTTGTGATGTAGAACGCCTTCATCCAAAATTAAGTGGATGCTTGTTGAATGGCCTCGTTCTTTCAAGTTGCTCAGTGTAGTTTATCACGTGGACCTCTGTCACCTCTCTTGATCCAATTAATGATGCACTTCATGCTGTAAAAAACTGAGATAGTAAGTTTTGCTCAATCTACTATTATCGACATCTTAGGGAAAGTGTTGATCAAATTGTCTTGTAGATCGAAAGGACTGTACAGGGAAGATTAGTTGACTCCATGTTGTCACTAGGCAGATTGCATTGAATAGGTATAAAGGGATTGGGCCGGGACCGGACCGCCGGTCCTGGTCCTGTCTGGTCTCGATCCGGTCCTTGGTCCCGAAATTATGGGGACCGGACTATTGGTCCGGTCCTCGGGTTCATACCGAGACCGGACAGGCCCGGACCATGCACATCCCTAATTATAAGAGGGAAATTGATGCCTTAGGATTTGTGAGCAAAGGGCCTGGATTTTGTGGGCCTGAATCGACGACGTTGGCGGGCCTATTGAAAACTGCCGACGGGCCTGGTTCAGTTACATCACGCGGATCTAGTGGATTTCAGTGGGCTTATCACGGGCCTGCCATGTCATCAAGAAAGACAGGTGGGAATTTTTTTAAATCCAAAAATAAATATTGCGATTTTTGCAAAAGGCCACATCATACTGTAGAAACATGCTAAAAATTACATGGACGTCCTAGTGATCGTGAAAGGAAGGATAAAGCTGCTTATCAGGTTTCTGCGCAAAAAGGAGATGGGACTCACGACACTATTACTCAGGATCAGTATCAAACAATTGTAAAAATGCTGAGTCAGATGAAGACTGTTGATCAGAGGGCAAGCTTTTCAGGTACTCTTCTATCCCAAGAAAATTCTATTTTGGTAAATGATTGGATAATCGATTCAGGTGCCAGTGATCATATAATTTGCACCACGAATTTATTTTCCCATATTGATGAACAATCTCGATTTCCTTTGTCGGTGCGACTTCCAAACGGAAACACTACTCATGTCACTAAAACAGGCACGGTTCGACTTGGACCAAATTTTGTTATTCATAATGTCATGTATATTCCCGAGTTCGAATTCAATCTCCTTTCTGTCTAACGAGTTTGCCAAGACAATTCTTGCAATGTCATTTTCAATTCCGACAATTGCTTATTTCAGAACCGTATGACTGGAAAACTGATGGGCTTGGATAAAGTTGAAGATGTATTATTTTTCTGGATCAATTCTCCTGGAGATTTAAAATCCTCGAATAAAGGCATTTCTTGTAATGCTACTACTATTAATAAAAACCTCCTTTATCATCAACACTTGGGTCATAGTGCCAAATTTCCTCATCCGAAATTTCCAATATGTCCTCTAGCTAAACAATCCAGACAATTTTTCCCAATGAGTACATCTCAAGTAACTCGCCATTTTTCACTGATACACCTTGATATTTGGGGCCCTTACCATACGACTCATCGTGATGGTTCTCGATTTTTCCTTACTATTGTTGATGATTTTTCACGTGCTACTTGGACCTTTCTCATGCATTCAAAGGGTCAGACCATTTCAAAGATATCAAATTTCCTCTCTATGGTTAAGACTCAATTCGATACATTTGTTCAAAAAATTCGAACAAATAATGGACGTGAATTTCTTTCCAATGATTGTCAATATTTACTTACTTCTCATGGCATTCTTCATGAGATTTCTTGCACCTACACTCCACAACAAAATGGGATTGTGGAACGAAAACATTGTCGCGACCCGTCCGAAAGCGGACGCGGCTAATGGATTACCGATCGCGGGCCTTCCCCCGCACAAGGGTGCGGATCGCGGGCTTTGGATCGGCGCGGGCCCTCCCAAGCCCATACCAAATCGCGGCGGGAGTATTTTTTCAAAGGGATTCGACGATAACAGTCGATCGTTTTCGACCTTAGTGTGGTCGTGGTGGCATGTGCAACTTGTGCATGCATTTGGAGTCGCCACCGGTCTTTCTTGGAGGGTAGACCGGAAACCTTATTGACCGATTGAGAGAGATCGATCAATTCTGCAGAACCAGAGATTTTGGGTTCGGGGACTTGGTTACGTTGATGTCATTACCAACGCCCTTTCGGTACCTAACGCGAGTGATTTTCCTAACTAGGATTTCATGCAGGCGCAATTTTGGGTGAGGTAAGTCTGACTATGCATATTAACCAGTTTAACATGCTCACGTAATCATAATAAAAAAATTGATGTCCATCACATAAACATCTATCCTACGTGGTGATCATGGAATTATGATTTAATGGGTCTCGAGCCAATGAGACCACATTTAATCATTTTAATATTTTAATAACGGAGAGCCGCTCTTCGCTTCTTCTTGGTTTCTTGAACTCTTCAAGAATTGGGCCCCAAAGAGCTCGCCGACTTAAAAGGCCCCCCCACGTAATCTTCGTAGCATTTACATCAACAATCGACTATGCTAAAAATAAAGATTACATGAAAAATAAAAGGAGTACGCAGCCTCCATTTAATAACTACAACCCCAAATATATAAATAATCATCATACATTCATATATACATCAATCACATTGATTAGGGATTTTTCCATGATCACCACCCTTCCACGTAAGTAATAAATTCACAATTTAAAACTTAGGAAGGCACAATAAAAATTCTACGTTGAATCATATTCAGAATTTTTATGTAAAATAAGATAGCCATAAATTTTCGATTCAAAATTGATTTAGTCTCAATTTTTGCTACGTTGATTAATTTATCATATAAAATAATCAACCTCCATTAGCCATGTAAGACGAACAATTCGTTAATACATATTGGCCATAGTATTGCAAAAATTGCAAAAAATCAATTAGATGCACGAAAACACCTAAGGATCGGCTCTGATACCACTGTTGGGATCCACGTAACACGTAGCGGAAATAAATAACAACCCATACATGTATCTCCAGAGGCGTATTTCGTGCATTTCAATCGAAAAAAAATCACAAAGCCTCAAAGGGAGTAAATAGATTACCTCTCGTAGCGTGCTTGAACGGAGGTGTCGGTTTGATATTCTTCGATCTCAGCCTCCACAAGTGTTAGGCATCTAGTTCGGACGCACCACCAATTGACGAACGGGGAGACGACTAATAACTCCACAACAATTGTGCTAGCAATATGCGGAATCAATATTCCGAACTTAGTATATTTTGCTCACTCAAGATGATGAGAATATAGAGAGTGTTTGTGTTCTTCTCTCTAAGCTCTCAAAAATTTGCACACTCTACAAAATGTCTCTCCCCTCAACCTCAAAACTCTTGCCATCCTTTTATAGCCAAAAATACCTTCCAATAAATTGTATTTAAAAATAGCACTAACAATTATAAATTCTATCTAAAAATAGCACTCACAAATAAATGACATTTAAAAATAGCACTAACAATAGCACTCACAATTTATAATACAAAAATGCTATTTAAAAATAGCACTAACAATAACACTCACAATTTATAATACAAAAATGCTATTTAAAAATAGCACTAACAATTATAAATTCTATCTAATAATAGCACTCACAATTTATGATAAATAAATGCCATTTAAAAATAGCACTAACAATAGCACTCACAATTTATGATAAATAAATGTCATTTAAAAATAGCACTAACAATAGCACTCACAATTTATAATACAAAAATGCTATTTAAAAATAACACTAGCAATAGCACTCACAATACAAAAATGCTAAAAAAAAGGCACTAACAAAGGTGTTAAAAATAATAACCATTATTATTATTACAAGAGTTAAAGAGGTTACCAAACAGTACAAATATGCATAACGTATAAATACGTATGACGTATAAATACGTAGAGCATACGTATACATCCGTGAAACCGGGGACTAATTGAAAGAAAAATGTGCAATTAAGCCCTTTTGGTAAAAATTGATTAAATTGGAGGGCAAATTGACCTAATTGCACTTTAAGACTTTAGAATCCAATGTCATAGCTTATAAAAAGTGAGAATTGAAAACTAAAAGACTCGAAAAGGATTTTTTTTTTTTTTAGGCTCGGTTCGGGTTTATGTTTGTGAAGGAATATAGTGACCCGAGCCGAATTTTTGAGATTTAAAGTGACACACTTGAAGAGGAAATTAAAGCAAAATTATCGAATATTTTTGGGTATTTTTCTGACCACGAATGGTATTTTTCTGATTTTTTGGGTATTTTTATAATTAAATAAATTCGAAAAATATTAAAAATACCGAAAAATATTTTTTGTTCAAAATTGGTTCCTAAGGCTAAACCAAGGCTTCCAAAGTTGATTTTGTGATTTTATGACCTTTTTTGATATTTTTAATTAATTTTAAAGAATAAAAATCACAATAATAAATGGTAAAAAATCAGGTGTCAACAGCTGCCCCTCTTTGAGAGGAATCTCGTTAGAGGTTTCTCTCAAAGATAAGGTGGCACCTGATTCCTAACCGACTCAACTGGGAAAATGAGAGAAGAAATGTTATGACATCGGATCCTTAAGGCTATTGATAAAAGCTCAAATCAATCCCCGGTTTGCTCTAACAATTTGAACATGGGCCGGAGTGAGAGAGGCTTACCTGAAGCTCACCTGTCGGATGCTGCCGGTTGCAACGACTTTCAAGAAGATACCTAGGACTCGTTTCAGAAAATCCTAGGGAGATTAAGTTCTGACCTGTATGGTAGGTCATACCATTATGGAATTCCTAACTGGTAGGAACCTAAGGAAGGCGCATCCCACACTTTAGGATTTGCCAAGGATTTTGATCCGTATGGTGGATCGGACCTTTGTGTTGATTCTTACGGCGGTACTTACCAATGAGTTGACCCTTATGGCGGTTTCTACCATGAGTTGACCCTTCAGGCGGTTTCTACCTTGGTTTGACCCTTCAGGCGGTATCTACCGTTGAGTTTAGTTTGACCCTTATGGCGGTTTCTACCAATGAGTTGACCCTTATGGCGGTATCTACCAATGAGTTGACCCTTATAGCGGTATCTACCATTAATTTGACCATTCAGGCGGTTTCTACCTTGAGTTGACCCTTCAGGCGGTTTCTACCATAAGCTGGCCCTTCAGGCGGTTTCTACCTTGAGTTGACCCTTCAGGCGGTTTCTACCATGAGTTGACCCTTCAGGCGGTATCTACCTTTGATTGACCCTTCAGGCGGTTTCTACCATTGATTTGACCCTTCAGGCGGTTTCTACCTTAAGCTGACCCTTCAGGCGGTTTCTACCTTGAGTTGACCCTTCAGGCGGTTTCTACCATTGATTGACCCTTCAGGCGGTTTCTACCATGAGTTGACCCTTCAGGCGGTATCTACCTTTGATTGACCCTTCAGGCGGTTTCTACCATTGATTTGACTCTTCAGGCGGTTTCTACCTTGTATTGACCCTTCAGGCGGTATCTACCATATTTTGACCCTTCAGGCGGTATCTACCTTGATTTGACCCTTCAAGCGGTATCTACCTTCATTTGACCCTTCAGGCGGTATCTACCTTTGAGTTGACCCTTCAGGCGGTATCTACCTTATTTTGACCCTTCAGGCGGTATCTACCTTCATTTGACCCTTCAGGTGGTATCTACCTTTGTTTGACCCTTCAGGCGGTGTCTACCATCAGTTTTGACTTTGAAAAGGGGTCTCATGACGAGGGTTCTCCACGTCCGATGAGATTTCCTGAATTTTGAAAAGGGGGTCTCATGACGAGGGTTCTCCACGTCCGATGAGACTGTTTGAATTTTGAAAAGGGGTCTCATGACGAGGGTTCTCCACGTCCGATGAGACTGCCTAAATTTTTGAAAATGGGTCTCATGACGAGGGTTCTCCACGTCCGATGAGACTGCCTAAGTTTTGAAAAGGAGTCTCATGACGAGGGTTCTCCACGCCCGATGAGACTGCCTAAATTTTGAAAAGGGGTCTCATGACGAGGGTTCTCCACGTCCGATGAGACTGCCTAAGTTTTGAAAAAGGGGTCTCATGACGAGGGTTCTCCACGTCCGATGAGACTGTTTGATATTTTGAAAATGGGTCTTGGGACGAGGGTTCTCCACGTCCGATGAGACTGCCTAAATTTTGAAAAGGGGTCTCATGACGAGGGTTCTCCACGTGACGAGGGTTCTCCACGTCCGATGAGACTGCCTAAGTTTTGAAAAAGGGGTCTCATGACGAGGGTTCTCCACGTCCGATGAGACTGTTTGATATTTTGAAAATGGGTCCTGGGACGAGGGTTCTCCACGTCTGATAGGACTTTTTCTTTTAAAAGGGTTTTTCTTCCCCCTTTTTTTTTGGAGACCCCGAAGTTTGTCGGGAATTCAGTTTTTTTGAAGTAGTGAAAGATTTTATTTTGACAAAACTTCACTTGAGTCTGTTGAAGCGACATTCTGGGAGCTGGGTTCTCCAGGTATCCTGCAGAAGTTTGAGCCTGAAAGATTTTTCTTCACCAAGAAAACGTTAGTAATCTTTGGGAAGACTACGGCTGTCCATTTTGACAAAACCGTATGATTTAAGTTTTAATCATGAAATGTGCATTTTGATACTGGAGGTTATCCAAAGCATTCTTGCAACATGCAAATGTGATCACAAATCCCTTGCACGGAAAATCTGGATCAACAGTTTGAAAATTCCAAAAAGAGTTTGTTCAAAACATCAATTGGAATATTTCTCGACAAGGAGGTCTTCTCACCTGTTTTGCGATAGTGGTTTTTTATAGGGGATGCACTCAATTCCCTACTAACCTGTGCCTAGGTTTTAGGTTCATTCGCAGCGCATACATTTTGATCGGTCGGGAGGTCTTCCACGGGACCGTAATGTTGGGGTTGAATATTGGTTTTCAAGGGGGACCCGCTTTGGAGTCGAGGCCATTGTATGAAAGTCTTCAACATCTGCTCCGGGTTTACAAGTCGAGAACCCTGCAAAATGAGAAAGAAATAGTCTTGCTCGTACCTCTTCGAGCTAAGCTATATGTTAACCCAAATGTCTTAGTCAGAGAAGACTGTTTCAGGGTTATGATGTTGGTAAGATTGGGGACCGAAAAAGGCTTGTTTTTGGCCTATAATTTATGAGGGGATTGACATTGGTGATCATTGCAAATTTATCACCTGTCTTTTCCATTCTGCATCTTCAGTTTTTGAGGTGTGCAACCGCTTTTGAGGTGTGCACAAGTCCTTTAGAGAGCGTCTCTTGTTGCATTAAGAAGGTTGACAACTTTGTCTGCGCCTTTCCTCCGCGCTTGACATCATTTGGAGAGCAGTCTTTTTTTCTGACTCCTTTAGGAATTTTCTCTTTTCCCATCCAAGTTTCACTAGGAATCAAGCAAACAGCTTGCACGAGCATCGGCCTCGCTTTTACCAGGCACTTTGCTTTTTCTTGATGCGGTGGATTTTTCTCATTCATTTTTGGAATCCCGCTTTTTTCTCATCTTCATGGGATCATGTTAGACATATAGTCTAAACATGCTTTAAATATCAGTCCGGGAATTCTCTTCGTAATCCCTGAGTCTTAAACTCTTCCATTTTTGAAGTGGTGTGGCATCCATCTTGGAATGATCACCAATGGGTTCATGAAATGAATTTGCAGGCTCAAGTTGGCTGTGCAAAGGATTCGGTGTGTGGGATAGAGAAATAAATGCTTCTCGTCATCCTATGGCACTTGGATTACCATATAAACAATACACAAAGATTAATGTTAGTCCGAGCAAGAAAATTTCTAACCATTTTCTCCTGATGCTGCTGGACTCATCTCCATTCTGCCCCGATGTGGGGTGGTTCTTGACAGGGTTAAGAATGAAAATCGCCGTTCAAATGGGTTGTCAATGGTCACCTGTAGTGTTTGAGGATATGAAACGAATGCCTCCGTCGTCCCAATCCATGTAATTGCTGCGAATGGTCCCTACTTCCGTAGGTCCAGATTTTGCTGTCTGATCCGCTCCACTCCTCTCTCAAGTGTGTATAGGATGTGTTTGGATTTAGGCTTTGCCTCTCGTCTTTTGAGGAAGTGCCCTTTTGATTGTTTTGAACATTTTTTTATTGGAAAAATCTTTTTCATTTTCTCCAAAGATTTTACCCGTCAAAGGGGATTTTATGATGCCCCATGCATGTTTTTATTCATGTTCGGACAAC
The DNA here is from genome assembly GCA_021437785.1 of Rhodomyrtus psidioides. Taxonomy (NCBI): domain Eukaryota; kingdom Viridiplantae; phylum Streptophyta; class Magnoliopsida; order Myrtales; family Myrtaceae; genus Rhodomyrtus; species Rhodomyrtus psidioides. Next base: position 2,569,001 of record JAILYB010000062.1, on the reverse strand, counting down.
CTCCTGTTTCAAAACATGAATGCCAATGAAATTTAAATTCTATGTCTTTTTCTAGACATTAGATTCTGAAAGCTTTTCTTTTCTTGTCTATTTTTTATTTAACATCTTCAAGGGATTTTGGGAGAGGGATACTTACCTGTTCCTCGTGGCTAGAGATCCTTGAAAATGCAGAAGAAACATGTTATTGTTCGTTCATGAATTTTTCAAAGAAAATTAGAACGATACATTTTACCCTTGGTCATGTATTCCAACGGGTAATACATGGGATGTGAAAACCCGCTTTGCCTTGATGGTGAGCCCCTGTCAAAAACAAACAATAAGTGTCAGTTTGCGTTCCAAAATTCAAGACAAATTGGAACGATACCGTCTTGTTCTTGCTTGGTGTTTTCATTTGAACACAAACGCGCGGCTTGCAGAAATTGGCCATCTATATTGCGGCCACGATTCCTCCGTTTGGTTGGCGATGAATCATTCTCGAGGATTTGCCCCAAAGGAGATCCATTTGTGTTTTTGGGCGCATTCCAGCGCCGTTCTTCATAGTTCCTTTTATTCAAGAAAAATGAAATTTTTATCAGAATGTATGTCAAAGCATGAAGTGTGGAAGCGATACTTTTTACCATCCACTAGGTCTTATGATCAAAGACCATCTCTTGGAATTCTGACTTCTAGGGCCACTGATTCAATTCGCCTCCCTGTTAGCACGCTCTTTTCATTTGGAGCTTTCAGCGCCAACGACTTCCTGCAAAATGAGTAAAAACTCATGTTAGGCATGTGGTCTTCGAAGACCAAATTGGAACGATACAAGGTTACCGTTCACCCAAATTCGTATCTTGGGGTTTGATTCTGATGCGGACGACTCTGTTATTGCGTCCATTGACTTTGCCAGAGGAGAAACGCCATTCTTTGTCCGGCGCACAAATGATTCACTTGCCCCAGTTGGGTGTGATTTGTCGTAGCTAGGTGACGCTTGCCCCAGCTAACTTCATTCCTGCATTTTGTTGCAATCCCCATCCTATTTGGGGGTGTCTTTTCTCTTGGGATTCATGATGACGTCTTACTGATGTATTCCCTTCTTTCACCGATTATTGACTCTTCTCATTTGATGGAGGTCGTTTCAATATCGTATATTGATGTGGATGATGAGTATTGCTTCATCTCGTCTGCATTTGTGGGTGTTGTTCGTGAGATGATTCCTGATTACTTCCAAAACTGCTTTTCCCCAGTTGGGCGGTGTTCGTCTTGGCAACATGCCTTAGCACTTTGCGTGTTTGTTGGCAATTTTCAATTCAATTTTGACAACGTCCATGCACATTTGTCCCCAGCCACTGGATGCTTTGTCTGGGGTTGATTGATTTAGTCGTAGGCAATTTGATCCTGCCGCATTGACGCATTCAGGCTATTTGACATCCGCGAGAATGGGTTTACTCGTGATTGGGTACTTCAACAACCTGCGCGATGAAAGGAGTGAAAGAGTCAATCACCGCGTAAGGAGCTTTAATTGAAACGATTACGGATTTACTATCCCGGCTCTAGTCACTTCGGGCATCCAGGAGGATGGAAATTCTTCAGTGGTCCCATTCATTTTTGTCATCACCTGTAAGAATGGAAAACCATATCAGCTTGTGAATAAATCAATTTAATTTGGAACGAATATACCCTTTTCGACTTCAAGAGAGCCGATCCAAATTAGGTTGCCCCAGCTGGGCGACGTCTGGTTTGTCATTTGAATGCATGAGCTTTTGGGTGCATTGTCTCTTTTATCACCTGAGATAAAAAAAATGGAGAAAAATTTATCCCCAGATCTGATTAAAAATCAATTAGGAACGATACGTCCTTTTACCAAACGAGTGGCTCTGCGGCCAAATGTATTTTACACTGAAGAGACGAATTCCATCATGCTCCACGGGTTTGGGGAATTTGCCCTTATTTTCGATAGAAATGAGCCTTATCGAGATGTATACAATACAAATAGATCCCTAATACAATCAATCTAAGAGACGAGATAGAGAGGACCCAAGCAAAATTAGTCTTATACAAGAGAACTAAAAATGCCAAACCAATCAAAGGAATGTGGTCTGAACACTTGGAGATGCCCCAGTTCCAGTCTTCGAGATGTGACTCCAGGATCACCGATTTTTTTTTAGGTGGTTTTAGATATATCAACCATCTAAAGACATGCACATGAGACAAGTGAGGATATAACTTCTAAAAATCAAAGGATTTGGCACCTAAGGTCAAGGTTCCCACCTCGAGTTCTAGAAAGAGCAGATTCCATTGCACAACTATCGTTGCATTGGGGCTCGATCCATAGCTCAAAATGAGTGGAATTGAAAAGTGGATTACCCCGTGTTTTTCCTCACGGAGATTCCATTTTCAATCCCTTCTATTGTTTTCCTATAGACGGCGCCCGGGGTTTTAGGCGCGGTTGTGTGTATTTTCGGTGTCGTGCTAAAGCGATAAACATGCATCTTATTTAACAATCACCGCTTCAATATAAAACATACACACAATCATTCATTCCTACGCCAACCTGCATAAGACAATGTTAATCACAGACTACCCCCCTTATCACTCCAATCTCCAAAAACATATAACACCTATCATGAGCGGACTTACCTCACCTTCACGAGCGCCTGCATGGTTAGAAAAATCACTCAGCGTTTTAATTACGGCCTAAGTCCACTTGAGGTCTAGAACCATTGGTTCTAGAACAAAGGTCCCCAGCGAAGTCGCCAGCTGTCGCGACCCGTCCGAAAGCGGACGCGGCTAATGGATTACCGATCGCGGGCCTTCCCCCGCACAAGGGTGCGGATCGCGGGCTTTGGATCGGCGCGGGCCCTCCCAAGCCCATACCAAATCGCGGCGGGAGTATTTTTTCAAAGGGATTCGACGATAACAGTCGATCGTTTTCGACCTTAGTGTGGTCGTGGTGGCATGTGCAACTTGTGCATGCATTTGGAGTCGCCACCGGTCTTTCTTGGAGGGTAGACCGGAAACCTTATTGACCGATTGAGAGAGATCGATCAATTCTGCAGAACCAGAGATTTTGGGTTCGGGGACTTGGTTACGTTGATGTCATTACCAACGCCCTTTCGGTACCTAACGCGAGTGATTTTCCTAACTAGGATTTCATGCAGGCGCAATTTTGGGTGAGGTAAGTCTGACTATGCATATTAACCAGTTTAACATGCTCACGTAATCATAATAAAAAAATTGATGTCCATCACATAAACATCTATCCTACGTGGTGATCATGGAATTATGATTTAATGGGTCTCGAGCCAATGAGACCACATTTAATCATTTTAATATTTTAATAACGGAGAGCCGCTCTTCGCTTCTTCTTGGTTTCTTGAACTCTTCAAGAATTGGGCCCCAAAGAGCTCGCCGACTTAAAAGGCTCCCCCACGTAATCTTCGTAGCATTTACATCAACAATCGACTATGCTAAAAATAAAGATTACATGAAAAATAAAAGGAGTACGCAGCCTCCATTTAATAACTACAACCCCAAATATATAAATAATCATCATACATTCATATATACATCAATCACATTGATTAGGGATTTTTCCATGATCACCACCCTTCCACGTAAGTAATAAATTCACAATTTAAAACTTAGGAAGGCACAATAAAAATTCTACGTTGAATCATATTCAGAATTTTTATGTAAAATAAGATAGCCATAAATTTTCGATTCAAAATTGATTTAGTCTCAATTTTTGCTACGTTGATTAATTTATCATATAAAATAATCAACCTCCATTAGCCATGTAAGACGAACAATTCGTTAATACATATTGGCCATAGTATTGCAAAAATTGCAAAAAATCAATTAGATGCACGAAAACACCTAAGGATCGGCTCTGATACCACTGTTGGGATCCACGTAACACGTAGCGGAAATAAATAACAACCCATACATGTATCTCCAGAGGCGTATTTCGTGCATTTCAATCGAAAAAAAATCACAAAGCCTCAAAGGGAGTAAATAGATTACCTCTCGTAGCGTGCTTGAACGGAGGTGTCGGTTTGATATTCTTCGATCTCAGCCTCCACAAGTGTTAGGCATCTAGTTCGGACGCACCACCAATTGACGAACGGGGAGACGACTAATAACTCCACAACAATTGTGCTAGCAATATGCGGAATCAATATTCCGAACTTAGTATATTTTGCTCACTCAAGATGATGAGAATATAGAGAGTGTTTGTGTTCTTCTCTCTAAGCTCTCAAAAATTTGCACACTCTACAAAATGTCTCTCCCCTCAACCTCAAAACTCTTGCCATCCTTTTATAGCCAAAAATACCTTCCAATAAATTGTATTTAAAAATAGCACTAACAATTATAAATTCTATCTAAAAATAGCACTCACAAATAAATGACATTTAAAAATAGCACTAACAATAACACTCACAATTTATAATACAAAAATGCTATTTAAAAATAGCACTAACAATAACACTCACAATTTATAATACAAAAATGCTATTTAAAAATAGCACTAACAATTATAAATTCTATCTAATAATAGCACTCACAATTTATGATAAATAAATGCCATTTAAAAATAGCACTAACAATAGCACTCACAATTTATGATAAATAAATGTCATTTAAAAATAGCACTAACAATAGCACTCACAATTTATAATACAAAAATGCTATTTAAAAATAACACTAGCAATAGCACTCACAATACAAAAATGCTAAAAAAAAGGCACTAACAAAGGTGTTAAAAATAATAACCATTATTATTATTACAAGAGTTAAAGAGGTTACCAAACAGTACAAATATGCATAACGTATAAATACGTATGACGTATAAATACGTAGAGCATACGTATACATCCGTGAAACCGGGGACTAATTGAAAGAAAAATGTGCAATTAAGCCCTTTTGGTAAAAATTGATTAAATTGGAGGGCAAATTGACCTAATTGCACTTTAAGACTTTAGAATCCAATGTCATAGCTTATAAAAAGTGAGAATTGAAAACTAAAAGACTCGAAAAGGATTTTTTTTTTTTTTAGGCTCGGTTCGGGTTTATGTTTGTGAAGGAATATAGTTACCCGAGCCGAATTTTTGAGATTTAAAGTGACACACTTGAAGAGGAAATTAAAGCAAAATTATCGAATATTTTTGGGTATTTTTCTGACCACGAATGGTATTTTTCTGATTTTTTGGGTATTTTTATAATTAAATAAATTCGAAAAATATTAAAAATACCGAAAAATATTTTTTGTTCAAAATTGGTTCCTAAGGCTAAACCAAGGCTTCCAAAGTTGATTTTGTGATTTTATGACCTTTTTTGATATTTTTAATTAATTTTAAAGAATAAAAATCACAATAATAAATGGTAAAAAATCAGGTGTCAACAAACATAGACATCTTTTAGAGGTCGCACGAGCTCTCAAATATCAAGCTTCTATTCCTGAACAATTCTGGGGCGATTGTGTGATCACTGCCACTTATTTGATTAACCGCATGCCAAGTAGAATTCTTGGTGGAAGAACACCTTTTGAATTACTTTATTGAAATTGCCTAAAATCGATCATCTGCGGATCTTTGGATGTTTATGTTATGCAACAACTGTTGGGCCTCGAACCAAGATGGATTATCGTGTCTCCATGTGTTTTTATAGGGTACCCCACTTTACAAAAGGGTTATCAAGTTATGGACATATCTTCTGGCAATTTCTTCATTAGCAGGGACGTTATTTTCCATGAAGATATTTTTCATTTTCAAGATGAAAAGCCCCTTTTTCCAACCACTGCGGAACGCCAGAATTTCCTAGATGAGGATGTTTTGACTTCTTCTCCTCCATACTTTATTGCTCCATCAGTACCAATTATATCGGCTTCGGTAGAAAGTCCGAAGGTGACATCACCAGAATCATCTTCTGCGGACATTTATTTATCTTCTATTTCTAATTACCAATCGTCACCGGCATCATCTTCATCGGATTCTTCTCCAATGACTCCAGCACCCGTCGAACCACCACGACGCTCTGGACGCACTATTCGGCCACCTACATGGACTAAGGATTATATTTGTGCTGCATCCAAAAATTCAACTAGCCAGTATCCTGTCTCATCATATGTCTCTTTCAATAGTCTTTCTCCTGCATACACATGTAGTATTAGCAGAATTTCTGAAGAAGAAGAGCCAACTTCATATCAGGAAGCTGCACGAGATCCTCAATGGTTGTTGAAAATCACACATGGGACATTGTTCCTCTACCTAAACATCGAAAACCCATTAGATGCAAATGGGTCTACAAGATCAAATTCAAAGTTGATGGATCTGTTAAACGATACAAGACATGTTTAGTGGGACAATGTTTCACTCAGAAGGAGGGTTTCGATTATCATGAAACTTTTTCACCAGTTGCGAAAGAAGTCACTGTCCGTTCTTTCTTTGCCATTGCGGCTACACGTCATTGGCCTCTTCATCAGATGGATGTCAACAACGCCTTCCTTCATGGAGATTTCGATGAAGAAATTTACATGAATCTTCCACCGGGATTACGCAGACAGGGGGAGTCGCATGTATGTCGTCTTCGCAAATCCCTTTATGGTCTCAAGCAGGCTTCCAGACAATGGTATGCCAAATTTACAGATGCACTAACAGTAGCCGATTTTCAGCACTCAAAATATGATTATGCTCTTTTCACATGAACCTCAGGCATTGCCTCGATTTATTTGCTGATCTATGTTGATGACATACTTATCATGAAAAATGATGAGTCTCGTATCGAGAAGTTCAAAAGATATCCACACTCTACATTTCACACCAAAGATTTAGGGGCTCCAAAATATTTCCTTGGCATTGAAATTGCACGATCTGATAAAGGAATCAATCTCAGTCCACGCCAGTATCGGTTGACATTGTCAACGATCCTAACGATGGTGCGCGATCAGAGCACTTAGCAGCCATCCAGGTTGATAGAGGAGTCCATCAATACGCCGACATACCGCGGCAGTTAACTGAGGAGCAAACTAGCATGTTGGCACCCGACGCTATGTTGGTGGCTACCATGAAGAGGATGTTCGAGGAACAACAGAATGAACTGACAAACCACGTAGTGCGCCATGTGACGGACGTGATCAAGCCAGTAGTGGTCAATGCTATAAATGAGGTAATATCCCGTCCCAGTTCATCATCTCAGGTTCCGTTGTTTTGCACTAGTTCTCTAGGCGCCATACCGTACCATCCTGCATCAGGACCTTTTATTGTGGGATATAACGGTAATGGGGGGCAGAACTTTCAATCTCCTGTAAGGATCATCTCAAGGCCAGAGAACCCAACACCAGCCAACTTGGTAAATGGAGTAAGCGGTCATAATTTTTCACAAACCGCTCCATTTGAAGTTAATGTGGTGAACCCGACAGTTCAGCCACAACCTGTGCTAAGCATACCACCACCGCCAAACATCCTAAGTCCCGAACCTATAAGGCCTCATATGGCTCAACCGTATCCATACACAGTAGAAAATCCTCTCTACAGACCACAGCCACAACCACAACCACAACCACAGCCACCACCCATTAACTTCAATGTGGATTACCAAGGGACGAACAGCCTCAATAGATCGACCCTAGGGGGCAAGATCCATGGCTTGGTCAACAGAATGCAAGGCCTCTAAATCCGAACCAAGTGGCTCAGTTAGTGATGCAACAACTCGGGACCGAAAGAGGAACTCCAAGACCAGTGTATAAGAAACCACATCCAGACTGGGTGGACGTCGTTCCATATCCGAGAGGTTTCAAAACACCAGACTTTGCGGTATTTACTGGAGAAGAAGACCAGTCTACAGTGGAACATATAGGACGTTTCCTTGCACTGTGTGATGAGGCTGGAACCAACGAATACTTGAGGTTGAAACTTTTTCCATTGTCTCTATCTAAGACAGCCTTCACTTGGTACACCAACTTACTTGCAAACTCGATCCAAACTTGGACAAAAATGGAGAGACAATTTCATTCTCAATTTTACCGATCAGTTCCGGAAGTGACAGTAGCCGATCTAGCAAGGATGTATCAGTACAACACTGAAACAGCGGATCAGTTCATTGCTCGCTTTAAGAGGTCAAGGAATAGATGCTTGACGTCTTTAATAGAAAAAGAATTCACTGATCTGGCCTTTAACGGACTGAAGTTCAACCTGAAGGAAAGATTTGAAAGACAGGCCTTTGATGATATTTTTCAGATGAATGTTCGAGTATCCAAGTATGAGCATCTGTTAAAAGAAAAATACAAGAAGTCGAGCAAGGACAACAAGCAAATAGTAGCCTTGATGGAAAGTACTGAACCAGGCACTGAGGAAGAGAATGAAATTGCAGCGGCGACTATGGTGTTGGAAAAGCCATATGTATGTCCAGCTCCTAAACCTGCAAGGGTGAAAGACGTATCCAAGTTCAAGACCAAAGAAACAAACAATTACTCATTCGAGATTTTCAAATTGGATGAGATATTTGATTTGCTGCTAAAGGAAGGCATGATTAAATTGGCTGAAGATCAGGAGATTCCATCTAAAGAGGACTTAGTTGGGAAGAGATACTGTAAGTGGCATCACTCCATGACTCATGATACGGTGAACTGTATCGTTTTTCGAAAGACAATCCAAGAAGCAATCAGGCAAGGGAAAATCAAGTTCGCTGAAGGCAAGTCAGAAGCTTCAATGGAAGTATATACATACCATTTCTCGAACATGATCAGCATGGTCAATGTTCATGAAGACTCGGGATATGAGGACAGAAGGCTCTATGATCGCTACAAGCAGGAACTGAGGAATCGAGATCGGGAAGTCCCCATGTTCCAATTCATGAAGGGAACTAGAGAGAGATATCGATCATGATCTATTGTTCGCAGGCAAGGTAGACCTTGGGGAAGACCCGAGGAGAGACCAAGCCAATACTCACCAGCTCAGTCAGCAAAAGAAGGGGATCAGCGAGAGCAATTGGTGGGAGAACCAGAAAGGAAAGTTACCGATCACCATTCGGGAACTAGGAAGCCTGAACTACAGTTACCAAATCAGGTGTCCCCAATTTGGGAATTTGAAGAGCCGAGCTTAAAGGGCAAGTAAATCCCTTCAAAGCGTGAAAGGAAAAAGAGTCTATGGCAGAGATACAAGGATGGAGATCCTAAAGTAGGTTTACTTGGAAAACCTAGTGGGAAATTCGAATACGTGGTGTATTACGGAGATGCATCTGATTATCCAACTCTTTCCTTACCGGTCGAGCCGTCTAGATGGGGAGACGAGTTTTACGACCCACCACCTGATCCGGATCCACGTGATGTTCGGAAGAAAAGAACTGTAAAGATCTCACATGACCCACCTGAGAATAAATGATCAGTAGCTAAACAACCTGGTCAAGCATCCTACCGAACCATTAAGAGGCGTTTTCAGCGAACAAGAACAAACAAAGGGATATGAAGACCACCCAAATTCGATGTCAACATCCAGTTCTTCTAAGGGAAGAAGAAATTGGGTTTGGAAGAAAAGACCCTATCAAGGGGAGTCGGCTAAACGAGGGAGAGCTCCCAAATTCGACTTAGGAAGTAGTTCCCACTCTGAAGATAAAAAGGGGAAGAGAGTTCAGGAAACTTCCTAAATAATCAAATTGGGACAGTTCAATGTAAGGCTCAACCCCAAGCAGCAAGGAGAAACAGAGCAAGATACTATGAAGCCTGCAGAGGAGGATAGTAAAAGATGTAAAACAGGGCATTCCAAGATGCCAAAGGAGCGCTACTCTCCAATGAGAATCAACATGGTACCGGTTAGACTTCCATCGGAATATGGAGCACCTTCTTGGGTAGAAGAAGATCCCGAGCACATCTCTGAGAAGGAAGTGGTAATGACAGAGTTCCAGTTTTCTGAAGGAGAGACCATCAAATTCGAAAATGTGTCAGGAGACAAAGCTAAGCATTTGAGGTCCCTAGTGATTTTAGAAAAAGCGAACGACCGCCTCGTAAGCAAGATCTTCATGGACGCGGGTGCCACCTTAAACTTGATATCATACCAGTTCTTCAAGAAACTGGGAAAAGGAGACGAGGATATAATCCCATCCATCGTGCAGCTGTCAGACTTCCTTGGAGAAGTTACTGAGGTTAAGGGGGCAATAGTGCTTGATCTTATCATAGGATCTAAGACAGTGAAGACCACGTTCTTTGTTATAAAGTCTGATGGCGCCTACAGCCTGCTGCTCGGGAGAGATTAGATACATTTCAATCAATGTGTGCCGTCCACTCTCCACCAGATGTTAGCCTTTTGGAATGAAGAAAAGGTGGAATACATTGAAGCAAATTCGGGGTATGCTTCAATAGGGTGGACAGGAGCTCGCCAAAAATCTCAAGGCCAACAAAGAAATCATGTGAAAGAACCAGTAAGGACAGATCCACAGTTCCTTGTTTATTGCCACTTTGGGAAAGATAAAACTGAATGGATTTCCAACTCAAGCATGGCAATTGAGGACTTGCATGGTTGTCATGGAAAGCAAGTCATTATTGCAAGAAGTCTGTAAGAAATACTTCGTGTATCTGGCGGAGGTAGCCCAGCAGAATCTTGAGGCCTCAGATTGCATTGAAGAATGGGAGGAATCACCAATCAAAGAAAGCAGCAAGGTGATAGAGGCTCAAGATCCTTTATTAGAAGTCAACATTGGAGAGCCGAGTTGCTTTCAACCAGTGTATGTAAGTACTTTCTTGCAAGGGGGCATCAAGGAAGACTTGATTAAGCTGATCAGGGAATACAAAGACTGCTTCGCTTGGGATTACCACGAGATGCCTGGCCTCTCAAGGGATATTGTAGAAACATCTTCTTCCAATCAAGAAGGGATTTCGTCCACATAAACAGCCAGCAAGAAGATTTGCACCAGATGTGGTGGATAAAGTCAAGGAAGAAATTGAAAGGCTTCTGAAGGCGAAGTTCATCGAAATAGCGAGGTATGTTGAGTGGCTTTTGAATATAGTCCCGGCAAAGAAAAAGAATGGGAAGCTCCGAGTCTGTATAGACTTTCGGGATCTTAATAATGCCATGTTGACACCTGATTTTTAATCATATTTTATTTTGATTTTTACCTTAAAAATTAATTAAAAATAGCAAAAAAAGTCATAAAATTACAAAATCAACTTTGGAAGCCTTGGCCCAGCCTTAGGAACCAATTTTGAACACAAAATATTTTTTGAAAATTTTAATATTTTTTTGAATTTATTTAATTATAAAAATACCCAAAAAATCAGAAAAATACCATTCGTGGTCATAAAAAAAAAATAGTCAATAATTTTATTTTAATTCCCTCTTCAGGTTGGTGTTTATAAATCTCAAAAATTCGACTTGGGTCACTATGTTGCTTCACAAACATAAACCCGAGTCGACCATAAAAATTACCTTTTGAGTCCCCTAATTTTTAATTTCCACTTTTCATAAGCCATGACATTATAATCTAGAGCCTTGAAGTGCTATTGGGTCAATTAGGCCTTCAATTTGATCAATTTTGACGAAAAGGACCTAATTGTGCAAATTTCTTTGCGATTTAGTCACCGGTTTCGCGAATCTTAAAATTAAATTCTCTCTAGGGACATCCATGAAAATCAAACACCCCTACCCCATAGTTTCCATCATCCCGAACTCATTGGTGGCCTCAATTCGGACTAATTTGATCGTTTAAGCCTCCGATTTGGCGAAAATCATTTTCGGATCCTAGACACGATTTGGGGTTTTCGCTAAATTCCAATTCAATCGCGCACAAAAATGCTCATTTTAGATGGAAAACATGTCAAGGAGTCCGATTTTGATGTCAATTTTATAAAAAAAAGGTCCATTAGAGGTTCGATTTGGCGAAATCGATGGCCGAGCCGGTCGGTTCGGACCCGACCCGACCCAACCGGGTCTGCAACATGAGACAAAGTCTGGCCTTCTCCTTCACGTATAGGAGGCAGAACGAACAGACAGAGGGAGCAGGGGGGCAACGTCGAGCATGGTTGGTCGACCGTCTCAGAGGTCAGACCTCTTTTTGCAGGGACGAGGAAGGCGTGATCGTCCTGGTGAGATCGCCGCGGGTCGGCTATAAGGGTCGGAGAGAGAGAATCAGGAGGGGGACACACGGTTTCAAAAAAAAATAGAGAGAGAGAGAGAGAGGGGGGGGATTCTAGGACAGATACACAGAAAAAAAAGGAGAGGAGAACGGAAGGGAGATAGAGTTTTGGAGAGGGGTTCCACGAATAGAGGGGGAAGCTAGAAAAAAAGACGTAGAGAGAAAAAAGGGAGTGCAAGTTGAGGGGCTGAGCGATGGGCTTTTGAGCGAAAGAGAAGAGAACGAAAGGGCTCTCTGCAACTCCTCGCGCGGCCATGGAAGCTTGAAGGTTCGAACCTGTCAAGGGCATTTCAGCACAAAGTTTCGTCAAGAAAAACGGTAAGTGCCGTTAATGGGTTCTTGGACGTTCGTCAATGGCGGACCTCCGGTCTTTTTGAGTAACTTCGCAAAACTTAGTTCACCATTCTCCTAAGGACTTACTGACCTCAAATCCGTCTTTGTTTTGCATTTTCGTGCATAAAAACCCAAGTCTACCTCCTCGTTCCTTCCGAGTCGTTGTGAGTCTCATAGCTCGTTCTCGGCATCCCCGACCTCCATAGACAGCCAGGTAAGGTTGCTTGAATTCCTTAGGTGTTGCTTGACTTGTCTGCTTAAGGTCTGTTAATTGAAAACGAGAGATCGATTTAATCCCAAGGGGCGACTGTGTAAGGCTCGTTGGGTTGGTTCTAAGCCATATTTCCATGCGAAGTCAAAATATTTTGATGAAGGACTGCTAGTGATTTGGTTTTGTTTTGACACTAAGAGTTTTGACGCAGTTTTCATGTAGTTTTTAGGACACCCAGCGGGTTTCTGGCGACGCAGTTGAAGTTTTCATTTTTCGACAGCACTGTGCTTACTAACTAGTTGGAGTCGAGGTTTAACGTGAAAACTTGTAAAAATTTCTTCCCCGAAAGCAAAACCGTCCTGGGCTGTTTAGGAGTTCCAGTGGCGTTAGCTTGGTCTAGCCTTGGTTTAGAATGCTAGCCTAGGTGACTTAGTTCAGTAAAAAAAAAAATGAAAATGGGGAAAGGTTTTGGTCATAGTGAGGTCTGCGTTTTACTCACAGAGAAAACCACGAAGAAGAGTCCATGAAGAAGGTGATCGTAGAAGAAAGTAAAAAAAAGAGTAAAAAAAAAGGCGTGAAGAGCAGGAGGACGAAGGTGTGGAAGAGCATGGAGTTTTATGAACTTTGGGTGCAGTTCAATCCAAAACAAAAAGTGGACCTAAAAAGTCGATGGTGATCGGAGGTGCAACGAAGTCGACGTTGATGGGTGGTCATGGTGGTGTCGGGTTAGGCGGTCCGACGAGTCGGCGAACGTATTCGACGTGAGCAGGTGTGGCAGCGGTTGCCGGCGTTGGCATTGGTGTTGGCCAACAACGATCGAAGTGGCGAATGACGAGTGTTTTGAGCTCACTGTGATGTCCATGGAGGAAGTTGTCGAGGAAAGAAATGTGTCCCAGGGAAGAAGACGACATAAAAAAAAATAGAATAAAAAAAAGGGAATAAAAAATAGATGCCGAGGATCATGCGTTTGGTCTGGTGACCGGTGGACTTCTCTTCAAAATTGGGCCTTATTTTGAGTTTTCGGGTTGGGCCTCTGGAGGGGAGAATTGAAAGAAAATTGGGCATGATAGAAAATGTGCAAAAACAATAGATTCTGGGTCAAGCCCAATGGGTGTTCCTTTTCTTAGACCAACTTGGGCCCTTAAGGCCCGAGTCGGATCCTGTTCGAATGGGTCGGATCCTCCAGCCCGATCCGAAACCTTCTTTTAATAATAAAAAAATTGAGATTAATTAACAAAAAAAATAGAAAATCATAAAATATTTAAAAAAAATTCGAAAAAAATTCCAGAAAATAGGAAATGGCCACAATCAACTGGCCATGACCTATTTTTGGTCTTTTTAATCCTAATCTTTCCAAAAATGACGATTTTGCCCTTTAGGCAAGTCGTCTCCCAAAAACTGCGAAAATTCCAGAAAAATTTCAAAAAAATAGAAAATGGCCACAATCAACTGGCCATGGCCTATTTTGGGTATTCCAAACCTCAATCTTTCCGAAAATGACGATTTTGCCCTTTTGGCAAATCGTCTTCCGAAAATTGAAGAAATTCATAAAATTCCAGAAAAATTCCAGAAAATAGGAAATGGCCACAGTCAACTGGTCATGACCTATATTTGGTCTTCTGAAACCCGACCCTCTTCAAAAATGACGATTTTGCCCTTTAGGTAAATCGTCTCCAAAAAATCAAGGAAATTCAGAAAATTTTAAAAAAATCTCAGAAGATAGGAAATGGCACAATCAACTGACCATGACCTATTTCTGTTTTTCTTTTAGTCCTGATCTTTTCAAAAATGACGATTCTGCCCTTTTGGCATATCGTTCCTCAAGAAACCCTGAAAATTTCAAAAATCCAGAAAATGGGAAATGACCACAACCAACTGGTCAAGACCTATCTTTGGTCTTTCGAATCCCGATCTTTTCAAAAATGACGATTTTGCCCTTTAGGAAAATCGTTTCTCGAGAAATCCCGAAAAATTCAAGAAAAATCTTCGAAAATAAGAAATGGCCAAGATCAACTGGCCATGACCTATTTTGCTTATTTCAACTCCCAAACCTCCCTAAAATTGACGATTTCGCCCTTCGAGCAAATCGTCCCCAAATCTTCCCAGTCTACCCTTGGTCCTAAATCACACATTCCCTAAGCCCTTAAGGCTATACTAGGAGGCCATTGATTTGAATTGATGTGCATTGGCGTGGTTCATTTATGCATTTGATTGCGCTTTCCTTATATTGGTTGTGATTTGATAGGACTAGTCTTCCAATCTGCATGAAACCCGTGAATCAGACTTACCTCACCCAAAATTACGTCTGCATGAAATCTTAGTTAGGAAAATCACTCGCATTAGGTACCGAAAGGGCGTTGGTAATGACACCAACGTAACCAAGTCCCCGAACCCAAAATCTCTGGTTCCACAGAACTGATCGATCTCTCCCAATCGATTAGTGAGGTTTCCGGTCCACCTTCCAAGAAGAACCGGTGGCGACTCCAAATGCATGCACACATAGCACATGCCACCACGACCACACCAAGGTCGAAAAGCGATCGACTCTTATCGTCGAAAACCCGCGTAAAATCAACTCCCGTCGCGATTTGGTATGGGCCTGGGAGGGCCTGCGTCGAGAAAGCCTGCGATCCACATTGCAGAGTGTGGGCCCGATTTGACAATCCATTAGCCTGTAAACTATTTCGGGTCGCGACATGCCACTCCAAAGGACGAATACCAGATGCCGATGGCAGACATGCTAGTGGATTCAGCATCGGGAAGTGAGATGCTATCGCTAATGGATGGCCATTCCGGCAATAATCAAATCTTCATCGCAACTGAGGATATCCCAAAAACAGCTTTTAGGTGCCCAGGGGCAATTGGAACTTTCCAATGGGTGGTCATGCCCTTTGGATTGAAAAATGCAGGAGCGACATATCAACGTGCAATGAACTTCATCTTCCACGATATGATCGGCAAGTTCCTTGAAGTTTACATCGATGATGTAGTGGTCAAGTCTTCTCAAGAGGAACATCTCAAGTACTTGGAACAAGCTTTCATCAGGATGAGGAAGTATAAACTGAAGATGAATCCAACCAAGTGCCTTTGGAGTACGAGCTGGCAACTTTCTAGGATTCCTTGTCAATCAAAGAGGAATTGAGATTGACAAGAACAAGGCAAAGGCTACACGGAGCTTCCACATCCGATATCCAAGAAGCAGCTCCAAATGGTGCTTGGAAAAATCAATTTCCTTCGGAGATTCATTGCCAACCTATCTGGGAAGATAGAGCCAATGACACAACTCTTGCGAGTCAAAGACCAAGAGGAGTTTGTCTGGGGAGAGAAGCAACAAGCAGCGTTTGATACAGTCAAAGCACACTTGATGAATCCTCCTGTGCTAGTGCTGCCAAAAGCTGGCAGGCCTTTAAAATTGTACTTTTCAGCTACCGATACAACTATCGGGAGCATGTTGGCTCAAGAAAAAGAAAAAGAAAAAGAACAAGCGGTTTATTATTTAAGCAGAACATTGATTGAAGTTGAAAAAGATATACCGCGATAGAAAATTATGTTTGTCTTTATACTTCTCGTGTATGAAGTTAAGACACTATTTGTTGCCAATTACGGTACATGTACTCGGTAGAACCGGCATGATAAAATACATGTTATCAAGGCCTGTCATAAAAGGACGTATAGCCAAGTGCGCATTCATCCTATCCGAGTTTGATTTGGTATACGTACCCATGAAAGCAATTAAAGGACAAGCCATTGCTGATTTTATCACTGAATATCCAGATTCGTTGGTTGAAAGTAATGAGCAAAATCTTAGTCAAGTCATCCCATGGATCATGCATTTTGATGGGTCTCGCACCAACAAGGTAGTTGGAGCGAGAATTGTACTGGTCTCTCCATCATGAATGCTCCAATAACCAAGCTGAGTATAAAGCCCTGATAATAGGACTAGGAATATTGATTGAGTTGAAAGTTCAATTTGTCAAGATATTGGGCGATTCACAACTAGTGGTCAAACAAATGAAGGGAGAATATCAGTATTCAAATGAGAATTTGATCGGATACTACCACTTAGCCCGACAACAGTTGGGTCAGTTCAAGGATTATGATATCGATCATATAGAGAGGAAAATGAATTGTGAGGCCAACGAGTTGGCACAAATAGCCTCCGAATACAAGATATCAAAAGAATTGGCTGACGAAGTGACCACCATTACACTATTGGTACCTTCTATAGAGCAAAGAGAAATACCGATGGCATTCAATGAGCTGGTTAAAGAGAAGGATTGGAGAAAGCCCATCATTGAATACTTGAAGAATCCTGATTCGAGAGATCGAAAGTTGAGAGGACAAGCACAAAAGTACGCGGTAATTGAAGAGGAGCTTTATCGGAAATCATCGGAGGGATTACTGCTGCGATGTATTGACGACGACGATGCAAAATTGGTCATGGCAGAGGTTCATGAAGGCATATGCGGAGCACACCAAGCCAGAATCAAAATGAGATGGCTGCTAAAAAGGTATGGATACTTTTGGCCTGCTATGATGCAAGTATCACGGCCCAAACATTTGTTCGATCAAAATGGACCGTGACATGATGCGGGAGCTAGCCCATGAGCTAATCAAGATGATGGCGGATGACCCGAACCGAACCGCCGGCCCAAATCGACCCTTCAGCCCACTCGAGCATGATCCAAGCGAGTGGGGGACATGACCGTTGGCCTAGGCGACCGTTCGGCCAGGTGACCGTTGGACTTCCACTAGCCCGGCTGGCATGAGGCGTGAGTGGCGCAATGATGATGCCTGTTGGCATGAGTCATGGGTGGTGCAATCATGATACAAGCTGTGCATTGTGTGTATATAAAGGGCTCGTCCCTTCCCTTGTAAATCAATCGGGGAATCAATACAAACTCAGATTTCCCTCCACTCTCTCCAAGTCGTGTGATCCTTGTGCGAGTGATCTAGTGCCTACCGGTTCGGTTCGGATTACCCGACCCTTGAGTGAGTGTGAGTTGGTGTGATTGGCTGACTTAGGATCATTCCTAAGGCCGCACGGATCGTGGGGAACGGTAGAGAAACTCCTGGTTCGTGACAAGTGGTATCAGAGCGAGTTCGATCTCTGTTCGGAGTCGATCTTGTGTTTACACTCATCCTTCGAAGCGATGGCCAAGAACGCTGAGAAGGCGGTTGAAGCGGTGGTTGATGCCGAAGTCCAGTTCGACGATGAACGAACTGGAAGAGCTGTTGAACGACCCAACGAACAGCAAGTTGCTGTTAAGACCAGGAAGGATCGTGCTACTTCACGGGATATGTTGCGCGACATAGAGAACCGGGTGGGTCAGATGGAGCTGGCCACTGCGAAGTCGCAAGACAGAGTCGTTGAGCTGACCAACGACTTGATGGTACTCGTTGCTGGGAAAGAGGAGCTGCTCGTCATGATGCGGGAGCTTAGAGACAGCATGGGTGCGCTTCAAGGGCAAGTCGGGGGTGCTCTTAAAGACTCAGAGGATATCCAAAAGAAGAACGAGACCTTGGAGGTCGCACTAGCCGCTGCTCGAGCAGAAATTGCGGAGCTGCGGACGGAGTCGAACGAACGGCGGGCTGAATCGACCGACCTGCGCGCCAGAGTGGTGGCCCTTGAGGCCAGACGTGTGGACGGGATGATCCCCGCACCGTCGAAAGTGGATGTTCCTCGACCTAAAGAGTTCAGGGGCTCGAGGACGGCCAAGGATGTTGATAACTTCCTTTGGTATTTGAATCAGTACTTTGAGGCGACCGGGATTCGGGACGACGCCACACGGGTCAACACCGCGGCAATGTACCTCGGGGAAACCGCGTTGCTGTGGTGGCATACTCGGATCAACGATAGAGCGGCTGGGCCTATCGATACATGGGAAGCCTTCACCGGTGAGTTCCGGAAGCAATTCTTCCCTGCCTATGCGGAAGAAGAAGCTCGAGATGAGCTGAGGCGTCTTGAGTAGAGGGGTACGGTTCGTGAATACGTGAGGAAGTTTTCGGAGTTGAAACTTCAGATCCCCTCGATGAATGACACGGAGGCCTACTATCAGTTTATTAGTGGTCTCAACCCTGGGTCAAAAACGAGTTGAAAAGGCAGAACGCGAGGGAACTTGCTTCAGCCATGACGGCAGCCGATTCGCTCGAAGAGTTCAAGGCCCCGGAGAAGAAGGATGCTCGGCCTAAGGCGGGCAAGGTGACTGGTGGGGGATATAGAAACAGACCCCATCATCGTCCCTATAACAACAGAGCACCAGCAGCCCACGCTCGTCATGAGGTGGGATCTAGCTATGGTGGACAGAGAGGAGATGGACCGATCTCCTATAGATGTTACTTTTGCCAGGGTCCTCACAAGGGGAGAGACTGCCCCAAAGGACAGAAAGTTGCGGCTACCCTCAAAGCCGACGAGGAAGAGAAACAAACGGCGAAGGTGGGATCGGTAAGGGTCCTCAACGCCATTCAATCCAAGAAGACGAGCAAGCCCAAGGGCATGATGTTCGCAGAAGTGATGATCGGCAGCACAAAGATGAGCGCCCTTGTTGATACGGGAGCTTCTGACTTGTTCGTGTCGGCAGAAGCCGCCAAGAAGCTCGGCTTGCAAGTCGAAAGACAAGGTGGCTGGTTGAAGACGGTGAACTCGGAACGGGTCCCTGCTCTCGGCATGGTTCGTGATGTGGAGATCGCGGTGGGACCATGGAGAGGTAAACAGAACATTGATGTAATTCCGCTCGACGACTATGATTTTATCATTGGTCTAGGATTCATCGAACGAGTGAACGGCATGGTAGTTCCGTCCATGGATTGCTTGTGCATCCTGGAACCCGGATCCCAGTGTGTGGTCCCGTTAGCCCGTAAGCCCGGGCTTAACCAGAAGATGATCTCGGCAATTCAACTCTCCCGAGGAACTCAAAAAGGAGAGGGGACATACTTGGCAGTTCTCAAGGCCGAAGACCCAAAAGTGGTCGAGACTGAAGCCCCGACAGAGGTGCTGCGAGTCCTTGAAACGTTCAAGGACGTCATGCCTCCCGAGTTACCCAAGAAGCTTCCACCAAAGAGGGAGGTAGACCATCGAATCGAGCTAGTCCCGGATGCTCGACCACCTGCCATGGCGCCGTATCGCATGGCACCCCCGGAGTTGGAAGAGATGAGGAAACAACTCAAAGACCTACTTGATGCAGGTTACATACGACCTTCGAAGGCCCCATTTGGTGCGCCGGTGTTGTTCCAAAAGAAACACGACGGGTCTCTTCGGATGTGCATCGACTATAGAGCTTTGAACAAGCTCACGATCAAGAACAAGTACCCAATCCCGCTCATTGCGGATTTGTTCGATCAGCTCGGGAGCGCGCGGTGGTTCACAAAGCTCGATCTACGTTCGGGGTACTACCAGGTTCGAATCGCAGAAGGCGATGAACCAAAGACGACGTGCGTGACTCGGTATGGCTCATATGAGTTCTTGGTGATGCCCTTCGGGTTAACCAATGCCCCGGCGACCTTTTGCACTCTCATGAACAAGGTACTACAACCATTCCTCGATCGGTTTGTTGTAGTATATTTGGATGACATTGTTATCTACAGTCGGACGCTCGAGGAGCATACCAAACATCTTAGACAGGTGTTTCAAGTCCTAAGGGACAACAAGTTGTATGTGAAGAAGGAGAAATGTGCCTTCGCTCAGCCTGAGGTACCCTTCCTCGGCCATGTCATTGGTGGTGGACAAGTAAGGATGGATCCGGCAAAAATCCAAGCCATCACGGAGTGGGAGCCACCGACGAAGCTCACGGAGCTGAGATCTTTCCTTGGATTGGCGAACTACTATCGCCGATTCATTCGGGATTACTCGGACATTACAACCCCTCTCACGGACATGCTCAAGAAAGGAAGAACGTGGGAGTGGTCGAGACATATCCAAGAAGCGTTTGATCGCTTGAAGCAGCTGATAACCAGAGAACCGGTGCTGGTGCTGCCCAATTTCGAAAAGCCCTACGAGGTGGAGACTGATGCTTCGGACTTTGCCATAGGGGGCGTCCTTATGCAAGAAGGACATCCGGTGGCTTTCGAGTCACGGAAGTTGAATGACGCAGAACGGCGGTATACTGTTCAAGAGAAGGAAATGATCGCCGTCGTCCATTGTCTACGCACTTGGAGACATTACCTCTTGGGTTCCCGGTTTGTCGTGCGAACGGACAATGTCGCCACAAGCTATTTTCAGACTCAAAAGAAGCTGAGCCCGAAGCAAGCTCGATGGCAAGATTTCTTGGCTGAGTTCGACTATGTGTTGGAGTACAAGCCAGGAAAAACAAACTCGGTCGCGGATGCTTTGAGCCGGAAGAGTGTGCTGGCCACGATAAGTCGACCCGAGTGTCCTTTGATCGACAGAATTAAGGAAGGGCTGCAACACGACCCTTCGACCAAAGTGCTTCTCGAGTATGTGCGAGAAGGCAAGACTCGAACGTTTTGGTGTGAAGACGATCTCCTCTACACCAAAGGTAGGAGACTTTATGTTCCATCGTTCGGGAAATTGCGAAGGGAGATCTTACGAGAATGCCACGATTCAAAGTGGGCGGGTCATCCTGGGATTCGTCGCACTATGGCTCTCGTGGAAGATCAATACTACTGGCCGCACTTACGTGACGATGTGGAGGCCTACGTGAAGACTTGCCTCGTGTGTCAGCAAGACAAACTCGAGCAAAGGTGTCCGGCTGGACTCCTTGAACCACTGCAAATCCCGGAAAAGCCATGGGAGAGCATCTCGATGGATTTCATCGTGGGATTACCAAAGTCCGAAGGGTGTCGGACCCTAATGGTGGTTGTTGATCGATTTTCTAAGTATGCAACGTTCGTACCGGCCACAGACGATTGCCCGGCTGAGGACGCAGCCAAGCTGTTCCTAAAGCACATCGTCAAGCTTTGGGGTGTGCCACGGACAATCGTGAGTGATCGGGACCCTCGGTTCACGGGTAAATTCTGGACTGAGCTTTTCAAATTGCTCGGCTCTGAATTGAACTTTTCCACCAGTCTTCACCCACAAACCGATGGCCAGACCGAACGGGTGAATGCGCTACTGGAGGTGTACCTACGACACTATGTGAGCGCAACCCAAAGAGATTGGGCCAAGATGATCGATGTGGCTCAATTTTCGTATAATCTGAAGCGGAGCTGTCGCGACCCTCTTGAGGTTGTCGGGCTCTCGAGGGCTAATGGGCCGTCCTGTCTGGTCGGACGCGGGCCTCTCCCAAGGCCCATTACCCAAATCGCAACGGAGGTATGCGTGATCGACTTTCAGTGTGGTCTAGTGACATGTGCTAAGTGTGCATGCCATGGAGTCGCCACCAATCATTTTTTTAGGGTATGATTGGACCACCCAATCGAATAGTTGGGAGTTTCTATTCAATTCTGCGAGAACCAGAGAAATGGTTTCGGGGACTTAGTTACACCAACTGTCAGAGTTGACGCCCTTTCGGTACCTAAGTTGACTGAATTTTCTAGCCTGAGATTCATGCGGATGAGTAAGGTATGAACCCTAAATCTAGAAATTCATGTAGATAGGAGTGATTATCCTAGCAATCACAATCAGTAATAAAATGCCCAACTCAAGGAATCTAGATATGCAAATAAATCACATGGCATTCCTAGTAAGGTCCTATTTATCAATCACAACTCAAGAATAATTTAGCTGTCCTAGCCATTTTACACACGATCTAACCTAAGAAAAGTATTAGGAAGTATCGAAGGAGTTCGAGAGTACTCACATGGGGTTTGCCGTGCCCTGGTTTGGTCTTGGACGAGCTATCGAGCTCATGCCGACCCGATTATATTTGGAGATCCACTCGGCGTTTTACACCATGAAATCATGTGAAACAAAAACGAAAATATTCAGCAAGGGGCATTTATTGTAGATGGTGGTCGATCTAATTGGACGTCAAGACTAAAAAAGATGTAGAAATTTACAAATTAAAATACTCGAATGACATTTTTTTGCTAAATTCAACTCTATGCGTCGTGAAGAAACACATGCAATTGAACTTGAATTTTGACTATTTATGAGTTCAAAATGTAAAAGAAATTAAAATAAAAATATTGACTATTTTTCTATATTTTTACGACAGCGAACGCTATTTTTCTTCATTTTTCATGTATTTTTCTATTTTTGGAAAATATTAAAAAATATTAAAAAATATGAAAAATTATTTTTTATCAAAAATGGTTCCTTTAGCTTGGTCAAGGCTACCAAAGATGATTTTTTAATTTTTTTTTAACTTTTTATAGATTTTTTTATGAATTTTTTAAAAATAAACTATGAAAGACTGATCAAAAATCAGGTGTCAACAGCTGCCCCTCTTTGAGAGGAATTTCGTCAGAGGTTTCTCTCAAAGACAGGGTGACACCTGTGTTCCGATCAACTCGACTGGGAAAAGAAAAGAAATCATGACATCCAATTTTCATGCCCATCAATGTGTGCTTTTCCTTAAAAAGAGATGTGCTCATTCAATTCCCTGATATGATGTAAGAAAGTTAAGGAGTAGATAGACTTCCCTGCCCCTTACCTGCCGAATGCTTGCGGCATTTGCTGTGTCTGATGGGTTCAAGTAGATTCCTAAGGACTTGTCATCGGAGTGTCCTGGGGATGTTAAGCTCTGACCTGTATGGTAGGTCAAACCATAATGGGATTCCTAACTGATAGGAACCTAAGGAAGACGCATCCCACATTTGGGAATTTGCCAAGGGTTTTGATCCGTGTGGTGGACTAAACTAGAAATGGCTTGTCTAATGTAAGGCTTATTAGGGAAAACGACTCCTCCCGCGTTCGGGATTCATCAAGGTTTTGATCCGTATGGTGGATCGGACCATTGGGTTGATCCTTCAGGCGGTCTCTACCAGTCCTTTGACCCTTCATGCGGTTTCTACCATTCATTGACCCTTCATGCTGTTTCTACCATTGAGTTGACCCTTTAGGCGGTTTCTACCATTGGTTGACCCTTCAGGCGGTTTCTACCATACATTGACCCTTCAGGCGGTTTCTACCATTGTTTTGACCCTTCAGGCGGTTTCTACCATTGGTTGACCCTTCAGGCGGTTTCTACCATACATTGACCCTTCAGGCGGTTTCTACCATTGTGTTGACCCTTCAGGCGGTTTCTACCGTTGATTGACCCTTCAGGCGGTTTCTACCATTGAGTTGACCCTTCATGCGGTTTCTACCATTTATGAGATTCCAAATTGATATGAATCAAAGGATGACGTACCCGCTCTTCGGGGCTAGTCGGAGACTCGATCATTCTGTGGATCGGTCTTAGAAAAGATTTGCCTACTAAAAGGCTTCACCTAAGGATGACGCACCCAGTCTTTGGGGTGGCCAAAAGTCCTGCAAAAAGCTTAGACCTGAAAAAATTTTCCTCGTCAAGAAGATATTAGTAATCTTTGGGAAGACAATAATTATCTAACTGACAAAATTCTACGACTTAAGTTTTAGTCATGAAATGTGCATTTTGATTGTTGGAGGTTATCCAAAACATTCCTGCCATATACAGATGTGATCATAAAGTCTTTGCACGGAAACTCTAGATCAAACAATTTGAAAATTTCAAAAAGAGTTTGCTCAAAACATCCATTGGAGTATTTCTCACCCAAGAAGGCTCCTCACTGCTCTGTGATAATGATCTTTAATAGGGAAAGTGCTCAATTTCCTACCGACCTGTGCCTGGGTTTCAGGATCATTCGCAACGCATACATTTCGACCGATCAGGAGGTCTTTCACGGGACCGTAGTGTTAGGCTTGGATATCGGTTTCCAAGGGGGACTCACTTTTGAGTCAAGGCCGTTGAACGAAATTTTTCACTATCTGCTCCGGGTTTACAAGTCAAGAACCCTGCAAAATGAGAAAGAAATAGTCTTGCTCGTACTTCTTTGAGCTAAGTTATACATTAACCCAAGTGTCTTAGTCAGATAAGACTACTTCAGGGTTGTAACATTGGAAGGATTGGGGACCGAAAAAGGCTTATTTTTTGCCCAGAAATTGTGAAGGGTTTGACATTGGTGATCATTGCAAATTTGCCACATGTCATTCGAAGAACATCTCCATTTCTTGAAGTGTACACTCCTCTTTTAGAGCGCACAAGGATGTTTAAAAGCGTCTCTTGTTACATTAAGAGACCGTCTGTTTGTGTGTTTGCAATTTGAGCACGACATCATTTGGAGAGTAGTCATCTTGATCTAACTCCTTTGCAGGGTCTTTTCATCGTCTCTCTAGACTTTACTGGGGATATTTTGAATAGACATCAGCCTTGCTTTTTACCAGGCACTTTGCTTTTTCTTGATGTCTAGGGATTTTTCTTTTCCCCCTTTTTTTAATCCCGTGTTTTTCTTTTCTTTTGGAGCTAGGATTTTCGGCAATCATGCTAGATATGCAACTTAAACTTTGGCACGCTTCCATTCCTAGAGTGATGTTGCCTTTGCTTTGGAATATGCAATGATCACCAATAGGTTGATGAAATGAATTTGCTGGCTCAACTTGGTTGTGCAAAGGATAACAGTGTGTAGGATAGAGAAATGAATTATTCTCGTCATCCTATGACACTTGGATTATCATATAAACAACACACAAAGATTTATGTTAGTCCGAGCAAGAAAATTTCTAACTGTTTACTTTCTGATACTGATGGACTAACCTTCATTTGCCCCAATGTGGGGTGGTTCTTGACAGGGTTGAGAATGAAAATCGCCGTTCAATGGGGTTCTCAATGGGCATCTGTAGTGTTTGGAATGAAGAAATAAATGCCTCTGTCATCTCGATCCATGTAATCGTTGCGAATGACCCTTATATCCATAGGTTAAGGTTTCGCTATCATTTCCAATCTCCTCATCTCTCAAGTGTGTATGGGACGTGTTTGGATTAGGCTCGCTTCTCTTATGAGAAAATACCCTTTTGAACAGTTCAAACGACTCTTGTTGGAAAAATTCATTTCATTTCATCAAGATTTATCCTTCAAAGGGATTTTATGATGCACCATACATGTGTAATTCATGTTCAGACAATCTCATGTTTTAAAACATGAATGTCAATAAAGTAAGAATTCTATGTCTTTTTAGATGTGAGAATCGAATTAATTCTGAAAGTTTTTAATCTCCAATGAATTGGGAAAATGGATACTTACCTGCCCATCGAGGCTGGAGATCCTGGAGATATAAAAGGGATATGTCATTGTATATTCTAAAACTTTACAAAAATTGGAACGATGCATCTTACCCTTGGTCATATGCTCCAACGAGTGTACAAGGGTTGTGAAAATCTGCACTTCACATAGTAACACAAGATTGTTGGGTGTTCTAAAGTTCTTTCGACTTCTTGGTTTTTGGAGAAAAATGAAACTTACATGTCTGCCCTGATGGCGAGCTCCTGCCAAGGATAAATATTAAGCATTATTTTGGGTTTCCAAATTCAAAACAAATTGGGACGATACTACTTTACTCTTGATTTGAATTCCATTCTGCATGCCAATGTGCGGATTGTAGAAGCCGGCCCTTAAGCTTGTGGCCATGATTTCTTCGTCTGGTTGGGCAACGAATCCACCTCGAGGATTTACGTCGGAGGAGATTCATTCATCTTTTTGGGCGTGTTTCATGCACTGTTTTGTTATTTGAATGCATGGCTTCTTGGGTGCCTCATCTCTGTTCATCACCTGAGAGGAAAATGAGAGAACATTATCCCCGCATCTGATTGAAAATCATTTAGGAACGATACGTTCTTTTTACCAAATGGGTGGCTCCGCGGCCAAATGTGTTTTACATTGAAAGGATGGATTCCATTACGCTCTGCGGATGATAAATATCGCTTCGGGGACTTGCCCCACGGATCAAACGATGAATTTGATGTCTTCGGCTTCAACATGCTTTCCAGATGTAGGAATGGTTTGCCCCCATTTTCAGTGGAGATGGGTTTTGTCGAGTGGGCAAGATCAAAAACTCATCCTAGATTTGGCTTTAGTCGAAGGTTGAAATCCCGACCTTGGATAAGTGAATCATGATTCATCTCCTTCTGCTTCGGATTTGTCATTTGCATGCTTCACATTTTACAATACCAACTTCGCCGCTTGATGAAAATGAATCGATGATTTTCGAATTGTCCCAAGTTCTATAGTCATCTGCGTCGAATCTCTTTGAACTTCATCGGGTGATAGACAAACTGATAAAATGATTTTTCAATCCTGAGATCGAACTCCTGACGTTTCGTACCACTTCCAGTTCACTGACTACCAGGACACAGCACTATTGGCGTCCCTAACTGGTTCGTTTTTTGTTATAAAATTCTTGAAGCAGTTAGCGACCCCCATCGAGAATGAAACAAGCTCAATTTAGAGTTCATAACGACTAAAGGTCCCTTAGAACGATACAGAGCTAACCGTCTTTGAGCTCGCTCGGGCTTTTGCTCGCATTTTCCTATGTGAAGCCTTTAAATGTTTTTCTTCGTGGCGTTCAATTGATTCGCCTCGACTCTAATCTAACAAGGGATTGTCGTACTCAAGCATGATGATGCTCGCAGGTAGTACCGATCGCTGCCCCAGATTAACTCTAGGCATTAAGGAAGATTATCTTGCATGGAAGACTTTATGACAGAAAGATTAATGATACATCCATTCACATGTGCCTAGTTCCCTTGAGGATTCTCGGTGATCAGCCAGCTACACCATGAATCAGACATATAATCGTCATTTTGGATCATAACTTCATAAGTCCATCAGTTTTAAACTGATCGATCCAGATATGGAGCTCCTCATCAAGGAAATCTTTTGATTCTTCGAGCAACTGATATTCGGGTTGACCATCATCGCTTGGCGTTGAAGGATTCCTGTTTCTGTTGTGAGCGATCTGATTCTTCGAGCTAGAACCTTCGTCGTTGCTCGAGATTATAAGAGGATGA
This sequence comes from Rhodomyrtus psidioides, assembly GCA_021437785.1. Lineage (NCBI taxonomy): Eukaryota > Viridiplantae > Streptophyta > Magnoliopsida > Myrtales > Myrtaceae > Rhodomyrtus > Rhodomyrtus psidioides. The sequence goes on along the minus strand of JAILYB010000062.1, from coordinate 2,541,435 downwards.
TTGATCGGTTCACTATCAAAAGCACCTTCCATTTGGAAATGGGAGAAACAAAAATCCTCAAAGCATCCGCCCGCTTGATCTTCCGAAATCATATGCCCAAGCCGGGCAGATCTTTGAACACTAGGCGCAATATGTTGATCGGGGATAGGAAGAGCACTAGCGAAAAGTTGCTGCTCAAACCAAGGAGTTCGTACCTGCTGCACTTGTGGCATATACTCTTGAGGGGTGCTGAGATGATTCGAGGGAATATTTTGATTAGCGCCCAAGTAGTCGATGGTGCTGCTACCAGCTTGGTCGGTGCCTAGATTCGGCAGGGTATTTCTTACTTCATGGGCATTGTAGTTATAGCCATGCCTAGTGTTTAGGCACAAGTTGAGTTCTTTCAGGTTCAGTGCTGTGTGGCGCTGTCTTAGCGCCCTTCTGTAGCTCTTGAGGTGACTCGCGACTCCATCTTTAGTGAGTCCTGGTATGTTCATGATCTCAAGTATGCGCGTTGGATATGCTGAGTTGATCCCTAGTTGCTGAACCGCACTAAGGAACTTGAGATGAAGCTCGGGGGACCAATTGACCCTCGTCTTCTTGCGACCCGGAACAGTGTTGACAACTTGGCTATTGCTCTCTGGCCTATTTCCAGTAGAATTTGATCGAGCCGGAAATTGTTGTGGAGGGAATTCATCAGCTTTGGATTGGTCGGTCGTGATAGTAAGCTCATCGTTAAGGAAACTCCAATCATGGTGACGCATATCACATCCTTTAGAAGGCATCGATATTGACTTCGTAGAATTGATTTGTTCATGCATATCTCCAACAAAATCCGATTGTATCGAAGATGGTTCGAGGGAGTGGGGTGGTGAATGAGCATTTTCAATCCTCATATAAGGCTTATCAAGGAACATTTCGCCGAGAGTGATAGGGCCACCGCAATTAAGGCAAGCGATAGTGCTGGGAGCTTTCTTATACCTCATGTTCTCCGCTCGAAGCTTTTCGTTTTCCTCCTTTAGAATCGCAAGTTCTTGACGTCTGTGTTGAGCCCTCAATTTGGCTCGCTTATTTTGAAACCAAAACTTGACCCTCAAAGGTTTTATCCCTAGCTTCTGGCCCAATTCATTTCTTTGTTTCATGTTCGGGAGAGGGCATTCACTAAAGAAAGCTTCAAGCTCTTGGATTTCATTCTGAGTGTGGCACTGGCGACGTTTCCTTTTCCGGGATTGACCATCGCTGCTGCTGTTGTCGTCGCTGCTCAGATCCTGAACTTCGTTGCCGAAAGGGTTGGGTTCTGTGGTTCTGGTACCAGACGCCATCCTGGAATCTTCGAGATCTCTCAGTAGTTCATTTTCTGAGATTTTTGGATCAGTCGCCTCTAGCAACTGATGGTAACCCTCAAACATGTTGGATCGAAAAATGTTCGATCAATTTTTGCTCACTCAGGGTTCTCTACTCTCTCATGTATGCTCACTCTCTCTAAATTTTCTTTTGAGTGGTTCTGTATGCCCATGAAACGTTCTTTAAACATGGATGAAGATCATCAGGCAAGCGTTGCTCCCAAGATTTCGTATTTCCCGCTTTGTCGTCTTCTTTCTTCTTTTCAACGTGGAGGGACACCAAATCGATTTCCTTTTCTCGATATCCATGTCTGTCTCCCACTTATTTTCAAAAAGGTGGAACTACGCTCGCCTCCTGCTCAGTTTTTTAATATGATGAGACCGCCAAATCCTTTCGCAACTTTTTTCGATAGTTGCGCTTAACTCCCGCTCAATTTTAATATGGTGACACCGACATATCTTTTTACAACTTTTTTAGGTTTATCAAGCCTGAAATCGCGGACTGGGACAGATCTGATGGTTCACCGAAAGAGCCACCACTGCTTTACCCAATTAACTTGGCTCCACGAGCATTATTGCTGTGCCTTTCTTCATTCTCGAGTTGCTATAAAATGAGGAGTTAATGCAGAGAAGATTAACACTCTTACATAATTGCCTTTTCTTATTTTAATCACTCTACCACACTCATCTTCTTCTCCCTCACTCCAACGAAAATGACCTCCTCTCCTATTCGCGCTTTCTCGGCCGAAATTTTGGCCCAGTGGGAAAAACTCTATAACCTCCTCGGTCGAGGCTATGCTCATATAGCCGATCACCCAGAAACTGAAGATGAAATCCGCATTTTGCTAGTGGAAATAGACACCACCTCCATCGAGGGCACTAATTTAGAGAGGGAATATAGAATCTTCCCAACCCTCTTTACAAACTTTTTAGAGACTTACCGTGTCGCTCATCGAAAAGCTACCGTGGCTCACGTTTTGCGAGCTCGCTATGAGGATCGGTCCAACTGCTTGGTGTTGGCCAACCTTGTGGCCGATAGTCACAGAAAGGCTGTTGAGTTCGCCAACAAGCGAGTCTCGATGTTGCTTCGCGAGAGGGGAAATTTGGTGGAGCGCTTGGCCTTATCCCTGACCACCTATGAGCACGACCGTCGTAATGTCGTGTTGAAGTTTCAATGTGAGTGGCAGGAAGAAAGGCTTGACAGCATTACCGCGGATATAGCCCATGGGAAAGGACTAGTTCGGGACCTGGAAATAGCCGTCGAAGATCACGGGACCAAGGTTGCCGAGCTTAAAGGGGAATGTAAACGCCTTCTTCTTAAGCTTGCAGATCTCGAGTCTCGAGGTGGTGAGTATAAGCAAAGCATCAATAATATGGAGGGCCAACTTGGTTCCTTTGTGATGCTAATTAGGGCTCATTGCGGTTTTATGTTTCCACCCCGATGATTTGTATGATCTGCTTTTAAGGTCCCTCGATTGAGCGAAATGAATGAAAGCTCTAATGTGTGTGTCTCAACTTCTGTATGGCTGACTTTCTCGAACACCTGACCACTCTCAACCTAGGCAAGCTGCGCTTTGACATTGATGATTCGAGCGTGTACATCTTGATTTTTTAATCTTGCTTATGATCGGATAAAGGAACCTCCCACCGCGATTATCCACAAAAAGACTTCTCTTCTCTCCTTGTTTTTAACCTGTTTCAAATGAAAAGGCAGAATCAAAAGAAAGAATTTGAAAAATAAAGCATAAATCCTTTCAATTTTATGCTTACTTGTGATTAATAGGGATAAGAGCATTTACAAGGGTTTTGGCCTTGTGCAAAAGCTTTTATCAATATTCCTCAAAGGAAAGCATATCATTGAAAGGAATGTAATTCACGATAATCGCCTTTGATCAATTCCAAGAAAATCAATGGAATGTTCAAAAGTACACAATTACGATGTGTTTTAAATTCAATTGAAGATACGGTATCCAAATTAAAGCCGTTTGCTAAGAACGAGAGTAATTTGGATATCTATCTTTTCATTAAATTTGAAAAACACGAATACTCTTGATCAATTATTGTGGATTACCAATGATGCAAAACATGCATGAACCAATTCAAGTTTATAGTTCCTTCTGGCGAAATTGGGATTGTATTGCCCTATACGGCCAAAAGGTTGTATAAGACTTCCAATTTCAATTTCATCCAAAGGAATTATAAAATTGATTTTGGAGTATTCGAGTGATTAGAAGAAATGCCACTATCACATTCCAATGACAAGTCAATAGAAATACAACAAATTTCAATCTGAATGTATATAAACACAAATAGATCCCTAATACAATCAATCTAAAGGATCAGATAGAGAGGATCTCAGCAAAATAAATCCTATACAAGAAGGCTAGAAATGAAAATTAAAACAAAGGAATGTGATCTTAATACTTAGAGATGCCCCAGTTTCGATCTTTGAGACGTGACTTCAGGATCACCTATTCCAAATCGTCATCTTCATTAGATGATACCTTAATGATGTCCATAGCAGGCTCTTCTTGTCCACTTGGCGCTCGTAATGGGATGACACCATCTTCATCTTCCATCAAGAACATTGGGAGGAAAACACACCTATCTATCCTCAAAATGGCATTTAATCCAATCACCGGAATTATGCAATGAATATAATGATTAAGAGCTGTAACAAGTTCGAGGGATAGAAAAGTCTTACCAATCAAACTTAAGAGAAAATCAAGCTTCTCTGTATTTTTAGCAGTGTTAGGTATACTAACATTCCATAGACAAACGCATGAGACAAGTGAGGGAAAACTCCTAAAAATCAAAAGATAGGGCTTGGTACCTAAAGCCAAGGTTCTCACCTCGAATTCTGGGAAGAGCCGATTCCATTGCACAACTATCGTTGCATTGGGACTCAATCCATAGTTCGAAGTGAGCGGAATTGAAAAGTGGATTACCCCATGTTTTTCCTCACGGAGATTCCATTTTCAATTCCTTCTATTGTGTTCCTAAAGAGGGCGCCCGGGGTTTTAGGCGCAATTGTGTGTATTCATTGTGTCGTGCTAAAGCAATAGACATGCATTTTATTTAACAATCACCACTTCAATATAAACATCCACACAATCATACATCCAAAACTCCTGCCTGCATAAAACAAAGTTAACAAGCACTTCACCCCTTATTTCTCCCGTCTACAAAAACATCTAACACATTCGTTAGCATATACACCTCACTTTCGAGAGCATCTGCATAAAATTAGGTTAGAAGAATCAATCAACTTTTTAATCGGCTCAAGTCCACTAAATGGTTAAGAACCAGTCCCCAGCGGAGTCGCCAGTCTGTCGCGACCCTCTTGAGGTTGTCGGGCTCTCGAGGGCTAATGGGCCGTCCTGTCTGGTCGGACGCGGGCCTCTCCCAAGGCCCATTACCCAAATCGCAACGGAGGTATGCGTGATCGACTTTCAGTGTGGTCTAGTGACATGTGCTAAGTGTGCATGCCATGGAGTCGCCACCAATCATTTTTTTAGGGTATGATTGGACCACCCAATCGAATAGTTGGGAGTTTCTATTCAATTCTGCGAGAACCAGAGAAATGGTTTCGGGGACTTAGTTACACCAACTGTCAGAGTTGACGCCCTTTCGGTACCTAAGTTGACTGAATTTTCTAGCCTGAGATTCATGCGGATGAGTAAGGTATGAACCCTAAATCTAGAAATTCATGTAGATAGGAGTGATTATCCTAGCAATCACAATCAGTAATAAAATTCCCAACTCAAGGAATCTAGATATGCAAATAAATCACATGGCATTCCTAGTAAGGTCCTATTTATCAATCACAGCTCAAGAATAATTTAGCTGTCCTAGCCATTTTACACACGATCTAACCTAAGAAAAGTATTAGGAAGTATCGAAGGAGTTCGAGAGTACTCACATGGGGTTTGCCGTGCCCTGGTTTGGTCTTGGACGAGCTATCGAGCTCATGCCGACCCGATTATATTTGGAGATCCACTCGGCGTTTTACACCATGAAATCATGTGAAACAAAAACGAAAATATTCAGCAAGGGGCATTTATTGTAGATGGTGGTCGATCTAATTGGACGTCAAGACTAAAAAAGATGTAGAAATTTACAAATTAAAATACTCGAATGACATTTTTTTGCTAAATTCAACTCTATGCGTCGTGAAGAAACACATGCAATTGAACTTGAATTTTGACTATTTATGTGTTCAAAATGTAAAAGAAATTAAAATAAAAATATTGACTATTTTTCTATATTTTTACGACAGCGAACGCTATTTTTCTTCATTTTTCATGTATTTTTCTATTTTTGGAAAATATTAAAAAATATGAAAAATTATTTTTTATCAAAAATGGTTCCTTTAGCTTGGTCAAGGCTACCAAAGATGATTTTTTAATTTTTTTAACTTTTTATAGATTTTTTTATGAATTTTTTAAAACTAAACTATGAAAGACTGATCAAAAATCAGGTGTCAACAGGAGCGAGTCAACGGGTAAAAGTCCCTTCGAGATTGTGACGGGACAGTAACCGCTCACTCCGAACGAGGTCGCAATGGGCTATCGAGGAAGTAGTCCGGCCGCAATTCGAAGCGCTGTGGAGTGGCAAGAGGAGGCCGATTTAGCTCGGACGTGTCTCCACAAAGCTTCAAAGAGAATGAAGAAATGGGCTGACAAGAAACGTCGGCATATGGAGTTCCAGATCGGGGATCAAGTCCTTTGCAAGCTGCCCTTACGATATAAGGGAGTGCATAAGGCCTTGCTGCGTCGCTACGAAGGACCATTCCGTGTGGTGCAACGGATTGGAAAAGCGGCTTACAAACTGGAACTCCCAGCGAAATTGAAGATACATCCGGTGTTCCACGTGAGCATGCTCAAACCATTTCACATGGACGAAGTTGAACCGGAACGGGGGGAATCACAGCGGGCGCCAATGGGAGCAAAGGTGGCTTATGATCGTGAGGTCGAGCGGGTGCTGGACGATCGAGTCATACGGAAGCGCTATAGGGCACCCAAACAGGAATATCTGATACGATGGCGAGGTTTGCCAGAAAGCGAGGATAGCTGGGAACCGGAAGAAGCGTTGTGGCAATTCCGGAAACATATCGAGGCTTTCCATGCGGAGAACAGCGATGAGGGCGTCGCCCATTTAAGTGGGGGAGAATATCACGGCCCAAACATTTGTTCGATCAAAATGGACCGTGACATGATGCGGGAGCTAGCCCATGAGCTAATCAAGATGATGGCGGATGACCCGAACCGAACCGCCGGCCCAAATCGACCCTTCAGCCCACTCGAGCATGATCCAAGCGAGTGGGGGACATGACCGTTGGCCTAGGCGACCGTTCGGCCAGGTGACCGTTGGACTTCCACTAGCCCGGCTGGCATGAGGCGTGAGTGGCGCAATGATGATGCCTGCTGGCATTGTGTGTATATAAAGGGCTCGTCCCTTCCCTTGTAAATCAATCGGGGAATCAATACAAACTCAGATTTTCCTCCACTCTCTCCAAGTCGTGTGATCCTTGTGCGAGTGATCTAGTGCCTACCGGTTCGGTTCGGATTACCCGACCCTTGAGTGAGTGTGAGTTGGTGTGATTGGCTGACTTAGGATCATTCCTAAGGCCGCACGGATCGTGGGGAACGGTAGAGAAACTCCTGGTTCGTGACACAAGATTGTATGGATTATGCCAAAGCGTGCCATTCATATCAAAAGCATAGTCCGATACAACATGTTCTGGCTATGGAACTATATTTTATCATAAAGCCATGGCAATTCAGAGATTAGGCAACAGATATAGTCGGCAAATTGGAAAGATTCGGGAGATTGAAGATTTGAGAACCTCAAGATCGGGAAGTTTGCCGAGACTAAAATACGAAGAAAAACATGATGTCTCTTGGGTCGTCAGGTCAAAATATCAAGGAAGCTCACAAGTCAAGAAGAGCCTAAGAAAGGGAAACAGCCGCTAGTTAAACAAGAAAGAGATATTACATCTCGGCTAGAAGACTTTTGCCTTCATCTACAATGCGATGAAGTTCAACTTCTAGCCCAACAATTTCTTTAATTATTGCTACCCTTCGTTTCTCCTCAACATTGGCTATTCCCTGAGTAGATTCTATTTCTGAAAACAATTCAATACATCTCTGCCGTTTCCGTTTGATCTCAGCATAGAGAATATCCCTCCTTGCTTCATCATTAGTCATAGAAACTACCCTTGCCTGTATGTTAGCCTCCAATCGAGCTTTCTTTTCAGCAAGATCCTGAAGGGACATTTCCTCATCTTTGATGTCATTCAAGGCTAATTGGACTTTCTTGCACCTCTGAATCATCAAACGTTGAACACCTGCATCTTCTGATCCTCCCTGGAGCAAGGTGGCAAGCTGAGTCTTGTTTTCGCGAAAGGTGTTTAGAGCGTCCAAAAATTTGACAGCAAAAGCATGATGCATATCCCGAGATTTCTCAGAGAGAAAAAGAAGTAGAGGGCTAGAGTTCAATTCCTGAAAAAGGGTTCTAGCTCGAGCCTCTGAAAGAGGGTCGCTAGTCAAATAGCCATATCCAGATCGCAGCAGCTGAGAAAATCCACCCATTTATCTCTAGTAGCTGACTTGGAAACCTCGACGGATGAAGCAGGATCTTGAGAAATAGATGTTGGTCCCAAGAGAATGGCATCAGCGGACATATGCAAAGGATCACCATGAAGTATTACTCGCAAATCAGCCCTCTCTTGCTCCGATAATAGCATCACCCAAGTGTCAGACAAACCCAAGGGCAGACTATGAGAATGGGTAAAGTCAGACGGGCGAACTGCATCAGGAGCCACTGCATCCGTAGGAGTGGTAGAGGCAAATGAGTCTTGAGCTCCAGAGGTAGTCGGATTCTCTGGTAAGATAGCAGCTGTCCTTCAGAAATAAGTGATACATACATATTTGTTAATTAAAAGAGCAAGATACAAATGTGATCTACCTGTTGAGGTTGAGGACGAACCCTTTCTGGAATATCTTATTTCAACCCTAGGAGAAGGGGCTAGTCTATGCACTTCAGTTCTAGCAGGAGAAACTGAGCCTGTTATGTTAGCCCTTGGAGGACTGATGGATGTCTCAATACTAACTCTAGAAGAGCTACCTTTGCCCTCAGATCTCTAAGGCGAGAATGGATTGGTTACATCAATTTCCGAAGGAGTCGAAACCCCTTCCTCATGAGGAACGTCTCCAATCCCTCTGAAGGTTCTCGATTCGGTAACAGAAATTGAAGGATCAGTGGTTGGCCTACTCCCCGCAGGCTTAAGAAAGCGAGAATGCTTTAGTTTGCTTCGAATTTCTCCCGAAGAAGTGGGAGTAGTCAATGCAGTGTCGGGCTTCAAACTGGTTCGAAGCAGATTTAAAAGAGGAATCCTTGGAAGAGAGCTCAGAAGGACGAACAATCTTAGGTTGAACCCTTTTGGAGATACTCGGCGAAGTTGGAGAATCGGGAACTTTCCTTTTCTTGCTATCTACAAAGGTAAATTGACAATCATAAGTACAAGAAGTTACCGAGTATATGTAAAAGAAAAGGAACAAATATACCTTTGACAGGCTTTCCCGATCCTTCAGCGATAGGGAGCTCTTCAACAGGTGTAAGAGGGGCAGTGTCCATGATTCTAGAAAGAATCACATCAATAGTGTCTGTGAAGACAGTAGGAGAATGCTCTTGACACCACCAGTCAGAAAATTCTGTTGAAGCTCGATTAGACATGAAGGGGAAACCAACAACAGGGAATAGCTCATGAACATCATGAATGAGGTGGTGTAGCTCTTCAAAGGTTGCGACATTGTTAATTTTACAGGTAGCCTTGGTTGCACCTTCGGAAAAGGCAGAAAATGAGAAGCTATAGAACCGACCCCACCGAGCAAATGGAGGCGATCGAGAGCGAGAGCGAGAGAGGAAGGCGATGAACGGCTGGAGGTGCGGCCATGAGTCAATGGCAGTTGAGAGTTGATACTGTGATTCAATGGGAGTCAAGGCCGTGAGTCGAGAGACGAAGACGAAGAGACTGAGGTAAGAGTGAGAGTTTGAGACGAGATGAACATGTTTCAAATTACGAATGTAATATTTTTATTTTTAAATATTATGAATAAAATAATGAATATTATATACTATCGGTCTAGTCTGGTTGGGAGGTTCCACACTTGGAACAGGGAACTAGACTTGTTCCCTTAGGAACCACCAATTCTGGGTCGATCCAATCCGATTTCGAGCTGTTCGAGTGGTCTTCAATTCCTTTGCACACCTCTATTTGTCGCTATACAACATGGAATTCGCCACATTTTTTTTAAAGCATGTTATCCTCGTTAAATCGATTCTCGACATCCATAAAGAAAACTTCGGCAATGATCTTGATATTGCTTATGAGCATAATGCGCGAAATAAGTCAAGTCCGCTAACGCAAAAAACGACCGAAAAAAAAAACAAAGGAATAGTGGTATATGTAGATGAAATGCTTCTTCAAAAGAAGAATCCGTGCATACATACGCCCAAGCATCAACTCGTTGATCGTTCTCTGAAAAATGACGCAGATGACCTGTCAAAATGAATGGATGAGGTCGAAAATGGTTGGATCCAACTAGACTCAATTTTTGACAAGAAGAAGAATAATAATAATAGTAGACTCATTTACCTGCAATGCAAATCTAATGATTCACACCGATCCGACACATATCCAATTAATATTCGATCCGAATAATCATGCTAAAATACTTCCATATTTAACCAAATCTATGAAAATTTATATCCAAACTGAGGTGAGAGCGTGGAGTGAGGGACAACAAGATCGAGTGACATAGGTTCACAACTAAATAAGTTGTGAACCCGTTTAACACCTATATTATTTTGGGCTTTATCATTCTAAACTCATTTATGACCCACTTGCTGAATATAACTAACATATATAACAACTCAGCCACCAAATATAGATTAAGAAATTGGTCCATGATCCATTTTAACAGGTCTACCTCCAAACATTGAGGAGTGCAATTTTTATGTGGTGTGGGAAAATAATTACTCACAGTAAACTACTACTTGAATTCCAAGTCGTCCATCACAGAAGAAGAGTGTTCGTAATATTGTGAATGAGAATGGTGGGCTTTTGTCATAAATGGATATGGGCCGAATGGCCCTCAATTGCAATTGAGGAAGGTGAAAATTGGCTTTGAGGCCAGTTGAAATCCTTAAGAATGACCCACATCGAGATGTGAGATCCAAGCCCAATGTAGGATCATAACAATTTCTAAAAAAACTTGATTTCTCCTCGTAATTTATTTTCATTGTTCTTGATAAAGTTATGTAGATCCAATTCCCTCGAATTGTTGAAACTATTGGAGGAAAGTGTGGTATGCTCTTCTTCCATTGCCAAACACAAAAAACAACTGTTGCTACTTATATGTTCTCATTTTTTCTTTGAAAAGTTAAAATAGACACGTGTCGCGCGTGAATGTGAGTTATTATATATCTTCGCAAGCGATTTGAAAAGTTTTAGTTGAAATGTGGAATGTCGACTTATATAGTAATATAAAATTAACAAATTAATAAATTCATGAAAGCTAAGAAATTAATTGAATATGAGATTAAGATAATTATGGATATTAAATTCAACCAATATCTTACTAAATTAATTACCTTGTACCATAGTTGTTTTTTTTTTTTTTGGGTAAGGTCTTGTACCATAGTTGTTTGTCATTCGTTTGTCTAGATATTATAAACATAGTAAAATTATGTAATATGGCTTTGATTTTTATAGTTTAATCAATCATAGATGTAGTTATTGTCATATGAAAAGGAATAGTATGGGGGTAAAGTATTATCAAATTCTTACTGTAAGTTAGACATTTAGACGACTACTACTTCACTTAATAATATCAACAGGACACTGTGAGGATGACATCAAACATCTGAAATCATAAAAGGAGATTATTGATCGACGCACATCAATGGATGTGAAACATGTGCGTACTTTTTATCTCTTTGATGATAAAAAGTTGTTTTAATGGCAAGTTTGATTGATATACGGATTGCAAGGGTCAAAACACTTCGGCTGCGTTTGGTCGTCCGTATTTCTGGTCAGGATAGGATTGGATAGGATATGATAAGAAATACAGGGATTTGGCCATATCCTATCCACTGTTTGGTGAACTGCGGATTTAAAGTCGGATATTCTCATATCCTATCCTATCCTACGTTTGGTAGAAACTGTATATCAATATAAATGACATATATGCCCCTACGTGATGCTCGTAAATATTTTGATCTTATTACTATAAAAATAACGTTCTCATACACAAATAAACTTGAAAATATGCACATTTTATTAGATTTTCAAACCTCTTTGCAAAAAAAAAATGAAAATAGAAACAAACGAGAAAAAAAAAATTGTCATCATCGTCTTCATGTTTGCCCCATGAACTGGAAGCCTCTTCCATACACAATCAAGCAGAGGTTGCAATCTATGGAAAATAGAGCGCCCACTCGAGGAAACCTTTTCATGTGTAATAGGACAAGATCCTTCAGAATAATGAACAAGTTTCTCTTGGCGTTATCTTAGCAAGCTGACCCTTTCCAATCTACATTGACTTTCATCGATGAATATCTTGCCTAAGAAGGCAATGGCGAATGAGCATAAAGAAAAAGAACTGAGCAAAAAATAATAATATAAAAGCAAGGGTACAATGAGACTACAACAACAATTATGAATAAAACTCCAGACTTCACAAGAAACAACACATTCCAAAAAACTAAAGCATTCCAACAAATAGTAAAATCATCATTGTTCGATGTTGTTCATTGTCTAAAAACAGCTAAAAGAGACTACACACGATATTACTCTTCTATCATCTCTTGGAGAAGCATGTCCACAAACGCCTTCCTATCATCTCCTTGAAATCCAAAAAAAAGATGAATATTCTCAGGATCCTTCACGATTTTTCTGCACAATTTTATTCTGTCAATGGTATCTAGAGACATCTTAACAAGCTCTTCATTGATTTTTCTCTTGTCGTCATCCAAATCTTTAGCATGTCCAATGCGGCTAGCAATCATCTCCATCCTCTCGTTAGCTTTTTCCATGAAAGAGCCAAAAGTGCTTGCAATTTCAACTAACCCAGCAGCCCACTTGTCACTTGCTTTAGCCCTTTTTCTTCTTGAAGAATCAGCAACATTTTGTGTTTGAGAAGATGATAGTGGCGGTAAGTTTTGACTTGCACCGGTAGTAGGCACGTCATAATGATTCTCACCTTCTTCATTATCTATAGCCGCATGAGCTTCTGAAGGGTCTTCACTGAGATTTCCCTTGGCACGGTCTTTTCCAAATACAGTTGCTAGTCGATCATATTGAGGGAAGGATTTTCCTCTCAAAGAAGCAGCTCCTGGGTAGGCCTACAAAGAAAATATATTGTTTTTTTTTTAAGAAACAAGTTGTAGAGAAGAAAAATGAGAAGAAGTAACACTAACCTTGCAATATTTTTGCCAACTATCTTCCGAATGAATATCAACAGAATATTTTTCGTGATCCCATCCAAAGCCACTTTGATCCTTCAAGTCATAAATCTGATTATACAACTTTTTCAAGTTTCTCATTTTCGACTCAATATGAGGATTACCCTTAATGCCAGAACTAGGAAACTTTTCTTCAAACCACTTCTCTAACATAATCATGTAACCACTCTTGAAGCCGTTATCGGCTTTCATTCCTCGCGCAACTAGTTCTTCAAGACCATCTAGAAGTGCATTTTCTTCATCTATTGTCCATACACGTCGGTCTCTTTTTGTTCCCCTTCCTTGAGTTGAACTGAAATCGTTGCCTTCCATTCCTAAACATCTCATTGTAATTTTACAAAATTTAATTATAGAGGATAGCACAGTAGAGAAAATTTAAGGATAAAGACAGCATAATAATAAAAATTTAAAATGATATAGCCATAATTCAAACATTACATAAGGAATATTTTTCTCCATGTCATTGACTTGTAGTAATTTGAAACAAATGAGACAAGGAATAATGTCAAATCAGGCGACTTCTCCATGTCCTCGACTTGCATTCCACTCATTAAACATTTGTGTTGCCAAATTTTGCCTCCAAGTTGTCCAATGATCCGATGGCTCAAGAACATTAATTGTTTCCACATCTTCAATGGTATTAGCAACTTCATCTAATTGTGCCTCAATTGGATCAATAGCCATTTCTCTTCGTATCAAGTTGTGTATAAGGCAACAAGCTATAATAATTCGACCTTGCGTTCTAATTGGATAAAAAGATGGACTCCTAAGAATAGCCCACCGTAACTTTAGTAAACCAAAGCATCTTTCTATGACATTTCTAGCTTGCGAATGCTTCATGTTGAAATACTCCTCATGGGAATTTGGCATACAACCTTCTCGCCACTCGGATAGGTGGTATCGAGTACTTCTATAAGGAACAAGAAAGCCCTCCCCATTTGTGTATCCGGCATCTACAAGATAATAATTACCTAATAAAAAATGATAACATTATTAATTGTCTTAGAATCGTCAAAACCTACGCGTTAAATAATGTAACATATTGATAAGGGCTTATCTTACCAACGGGAATCTTCAGACCATTGGGTTTAACTAAAGCATCTCGAAGCACTCTAGAATCTGCTGCTGAGCCTTCCCATCCAGGTAAAACGTATACGAATCTCATGTCACGTGAGCAAACTCCTAACACATTGGTCGCTATCTCACCCTTTCTATTTCGGTACCTTGGTTTATCAACCTCTGGAACACGTACCCTAATGTATGTGCCATCTAATGCTCCTAAGCAACCCTAGAAACATGAAATTAATAGAATAACCTTATGTTTAAAGTATTAAATTCCATGTAATAGCAAAGCAAACATACCTTAAACCATTTCCATCTCTCGTCGGTACATTCCTCTGGAACTGCTTCAGGTGACACAAGAAGCACACTATGCATTCTTATCACAGCACTTAAAACTAAGTTAAAATACCTACTTATTGTCTCCCCGGACCTCATAAATCTGAACTTGATAACACGATTTTTCACATGATGTGCAAGTATATGCAGGAACATTGCCACTTGTTCTTCTATAGTCACAATTCCATCTTCTTTTAACCCACCAATTGTACGTGTCAGCTCGCATAGTAGAGTAAATGTACATCTGTCCATCCTAAGTTGTTCCACACAATTCAAGTCACTACTGTTAATGAGGCAATCAAGGTGATCCAAACGAGCTTGCCTTTTAAAAAACGTGCGATCCTTCAATATATGTTTTTGGTAGTGCCTTTCAGCAGTCGTGGATGTCACAATCATATACATCATACACAAAAGCAACATCTGCAGGTTCATCTCCTCTAATATCAAAATGCTAAAAATTTCCTCTCTCTCATTGTGATCCATTTCTAATAAAGAAAAAAAAACAATAACATTAGGCAAATACTAACTAGTAGGTTAGATAATAGCAAAATCATCCAAAATAATATATTTTTCAAATCAATTAATTTTCATAGAATCTTACCAAATTAATCTATGATTGTTCAGCCTCTACCCAAAATCCCTTCGCTTCAAGCAATATACCCTCGAGCTTCCCTGCAAAAGAGCCCATACATCGACTTTAGTTCAATGGAACTCTATCTATCAATGACTCAAGTCCCTAACATCCTTTTAGTTCCGACCACAAAAAAAAAACATCATTTTTAGTTCCTGACTAATTTATTTCTAGTCATTTGCGGCAATTTACAGCCACTACAGTCAAACGCTTGCTCTTGATCTTTGGAAAATATAAGTGGTCTCATCAGTGAATTCATTTGGTCAGCATTACAACACGATCATCGAGTTATTGCTTCTACCTCAGTGCACAATCGTCTGTCAATATCGAAGCACGAGGACTTGTGACATTTGGTAAGAACACATCGGTCAAGGTGAGGTAATTTCCATAGTCAAGTCGACTGTTAAAGAAGAGCCAGTGTCAAGTGAAACATATCTAAGCATTTTTTTTTTTTTATGTTCGGGTCTCATTCAGTTCATGCATCTTCCCTTCGCACCCTCCATTACAGTAACAAAATCTTTTAGAAGAAATCGATACAGAAGAAGACCAAATCTTTTGCTGCAAAAGTAGTCCACAGTTTCCCTTCTAATTTTCCAGGAAAAACTCACGAAGGCATTCAACTCGGAGAAGCAATTGATACAGAAGCTAGAATCTCTTATTATCTCCAACAATTTGATTGGTAGCAAAACTCCAGCAATTAACCAAAGCCGAAGCACAATGGAACCGAAACACAGGAACCTATACACATGACCGAACCCTAGATTTATCCACCATCCCACTTTTATCAGTTCGTGTAATAATTTATAAAAATTCACTACTTTTGTCCCCCACAGAGTAAACGTGAAAAAATAATGCAGAAACAAGCTGTAGACGATCATGGATGAATACATACCTTCGCAAATTGTAGAAGCAAGCGATAGTGTAGGTGAAGGAGTGCGTGAATGAAAGAGTAGGGTTTCTAAAAATTAGCTTTTATATGACGGATAAGAGATATCCTATCCGACCTTATCCTACCCCCCTCCCCGGATTTTTTTATCCGGGCTATATCCCCTCTATATCCGACATTATACTAACCGAGACACCTACCAAACACGGGATAGGATAAAACATATCATATCCCGAGTTTTATACGGACGACCAAACGCAGCCGAAGGGTATAATTGAAAAAGGAAATGTTCATAAACAATGTTTCACCGAAAAGGGTGAAACACCTTTCGGAGTATGGATGGCCCGATATGAATTAACAAAGTTTGTGAATTTTTTTTTTTTATTCTTGGACAAAAAATGTAATCGGCAAGAAATTTAAAGATACAAATGTCGGAAACACTTGTCGCCAACAATATAAGTTGTAGTGGAGATGTAAAATAGATTGAAAATAAAGATGAACAACATGTATTCTTGGATAGATCGACAGTCTTTTACAAGGAATACAACTTTGGTATTCATTCCCATTATCCGCGGTTACTTAAGTGGTTACTCAGAATTTAAACATGCCCTATTGGGCTTCCATAAATCAACAACTCTTACTTTCGAGCGGTCACAAAATTCGAGATTATCGACTCCTCTACTTGATGGTTATATGTCGCGCTTTTCCTTATCGATTGAGGTGGTCTACCTCACTCATCGTCTCTCCGCCCCAACACTTAGCCATTTTTCGTTGACACCCTTGTCGACTAAAACTAGCTCTTTGTGTCGATCAATCATATTTTGTCGATTAACTGCTTCCAGTACTTAGGGATTTTTTTTTTGTTGGAGTGTGATTCATACTCTCTAGGGATCATGCTCCCTAATGAGCGGACGAGGGTTGCAGGGGTTGGACTCAGGAACAACCATTGTACCGCCTATATATGTATAATTTTTTTGAATCTTGTAACTGAAAGTTGTAACCGAGAGGTTAAATGTGCTAATTATAATAGAGTCATCTGTTGGATATAACCTTAAAATAAGGGTGAACCAGGATAAACCTTATACATCAATTTTTCTTTCTCGTCTTTACTCACTATTTTCTATATTTGTGCCCTTATTCTTAACATTTTTGCTCCTATCCCCATCTTAACGGGCTTTTGTCTATCAGGCTGTCGACCAAACACTCGGGCACTTTTTTGGTTCCGACAAAACACTTCTCTTGAGCTTCACAATATTTTCTTGGGTTCGAAAAGTCGTAATCGGCCTTGAATCGATCTAACCAAGACGTGTTTATCTAGTGCGAAGAGGAAAAATCCCTATGAAAAAATCAAAATAGGAAAGGTCGCTCGAGCAAAGTCTTTGGTTCCAGAAATTTCAGGGTATTTCCAGGTATGAAGTAGACAAGGAGTGGGAGTCAAAGATTTGTGGTGCTGCGTGGCCGCCCTCGGCCATGTGATGCGATTTGACCTTTTGTCGCTCCGGACTTTGGAGACGTGACCGCATGAACCCACAGTAATCAAAGCCTCCCCCACCACTATGGAAGGCGGCCATTCCCCAGAAGAATATTAGGAGAAATTTCCGGCACGACCCGAATTATAAAGTAATTCAATTCTAGATTTTGGAATATTTTACGTATTTGAGAGAATTATAAAGTAATTGAATGCGAATCCACAACGTGTCGATGTTTGCCACTCCTATGAGATACTCAACAGGATATGATTATACATGAATTATTACGTTTTAAAGGTCGCGAATGGATGGACGTGATCGGGTCCAGGTGTGTAAAGATATAAAAAAAAAAATTTTATCATGAAGAGAGAGAGATAAAGCGCGCAGGAGTACATATCTCATCGCTTCAGGCATTTTTTCGAGGGGACCTTTTTCTTTTATTGCGTATCGATTCAAGAAGTAAATCCTCTTTAACCGTAAGAGTCCGAAACGATGTATCGCCTCCTCTAGCGCATAACCATAGACGTCGATTTCATCGTCCCGCCATGGTTTTTTGGGCCTTCCTCGCCATGGTTGGTTCCACAACACAATCGTGGGCATTGATGACGTAGGAAATTGTTCACCTAAGCCCATAGATAACGCCAATCGAAATGCAGTTTATACGGACCTCGCTTTGAATTTTTGCGTTGCTGGTCGATTTAGCCGCGAGCGCCCTGTATTTGTCATGCACGTGTCTGCGTGAGGCATGTTCTCCGATGAAGACGGCTTGCTTCTTTCTTGTTTTGGTACGTCGAATCGCGGAGGAGTCGCTCTCTTGTTGCCAAATCATTGACCGATGATTTCTCCTGGATGGAAGCCGATTATTAACTGTCCTTAATTTACCGTGAGATTAACGGCATATTTTAAGTTACAAAAATATAAAAATTGTTAGACATACTTGTATAGCCTTGTAGTCTTATAGCTTTCTCTTACATTCCTTCTTTCTCTTTAGTCCCACATAGGAAGAGCACTAAGCTCTTTACCTCTTCTAAGCCTATATAAGGGCTTCTCATGTACATTGTTTGACACACCATTATTAGAGAACAATACCATTCTCTCTTAATCATTCTTTCTTATCATGGTATCAGAGCCAAGATCATTGTCTTGAAAAGTATGCTCTGCGGTTGCCACAAATTGGATCTTCCGCATCAGAAATTAAGATAATGAGCTCATTATTTTTTAAAAGTATGCTCTGCGGTTGCCATAAATTGGATCTTCCGCATCAGAAATTAAGATAATGAGTTTTGGGCTATTGAGCCGTCACCCAGCTTTGCTAGCGTCTCTAATTTGTGTCTCTCGATCCTTTTGATCAGCTTTCCCACCTCAACCCACTTTTCTAGCTTCGCTAGTGATTTTTCTGTTGTCATGGGCGATTCTAGTGACCGCATAGATATCAAGCTTGATGGTTCAAACTATTCACTTTGGAAACCATCGGCAATGGCGGCTCTTGTTTACCGCGATTTATTTGAGCATGTTGAAGGTTTCCGTCTATGTCCTGATGCTCTTAAGGAAAGTGTCTCATCTGAGGCGGTTGTAAAGCGTACCGCTGAAATTCGAGTATGGACAGTTGCTGATCGGAAGGCATGGGCTATTCTTTTTGGCTATATTGATCCTGCTCTTCGCCCACAATTTTCTCATATTGTTGGAGCGAAATGTTTGTGGGATCAGCTCGCCGAGATGTTTACTCAGACCGGGGACATTCGGGTTTATCAGTTGGAGCAAGAAATTTACTGTGCTACGCAAGGGTCTCGCTCTATTCGAGACTTTTACAATTATATGCATTCCCTTTGGAGTCAATTAGATATTCTTGCTCCTGTTCTTTGCTCGACATGCTTGAACTGTACTAGGTGTCCATCTACTCGGCTTCAAACTCAAGATAGACACCGTCTACATACTTTCCTTATGAAGCTTGGCTCTCCTTATGAAGGTGTTCGCAGCCAGCTTCTCCATCGCTCTCCTAGACCGTCCCTCCTTGACGCTATCAAAGAATTGCAGTCTGAGGAAACTCGTCTGGGTCTACTTTCCTCCTCTGCAGTTGCTGATTCCGCTGCTGTTTTAGCTGCTCCACCACGTGCTCCGCCTGCTGTTTTGGCTGCTTCACCACGACCTCCCTCTGCACGTGGCTCTCGCCGCCTTTTATGTACTTATTGTCACCGTCTTGGACATGAGGAGCCACACTGTTGGCAAAAGAAGAAGGAAGCTTCACGCCCTTCAGCAACACCGCGTTCTATTCAGTATTCTGTGACATCTCCACACTCTCGACCTATTACTCTGGTTTCTTCTTCTACGGATAATCGGATTGCTGCCCTTGAAGCACAGCTTGCTCGATTGAACCCTTCTTTGCTTGGGTCTTTTCTCGATTCCAGCACTCCTACAACTTCTTCATCTACAGGAAACACTGCTGCAGCCACTCCATCTTCAGGTGACACTTCTATTACCTGGATACTTGACTCAGGAGCTGCTAGACATATGTCTAGTTCCGCTGCTTGTCTCACTCAGCTCTCTGAGCTCAAGCATCCAGCACATTTCTTTACTGCTGATGGCTCTCCTCTCCTAGCTACCCGGCGGGGTACTCTCACCATCTCTCAAGATTTCAATGTCCCTAACGTGTTACATGTTCCATCTCTAGCTCTCAATTTATTATCCGTTGGACAACTTACTGATGCTGGATGTACTGTAAGCTTTACAAATAGCTCTTGCTTTGTGCAGGATCGTTTGAGTGGTCGGATGATTGGGAGAGGTAGTAGACGGGACGGACTCTATATTATGCAGCATCTCCACCTTCCAACTTCTTCTCTTCCTTCTCCTGTGTTGGCTACCATTGATCTTGCCCGATGGCATCAACGTCTCGGACATATTCCTTCTTCTCGTCTCACCGTCCTTCATCAACGAGGTGCTTTAGGTCCTGTTTCTTCTGGTAATCTTCCTCCATGTTCTGTATGTCCCTTGGCCAAACAATCTGCTAAGCCTTTTCCTATTAGTAACTCTAGATCTAGTGCAATTTTCGATCTTATTCATTCTGATGTATGGGGTCCTGCCCCACTTTGTTCAAAGAGTGGTTTTAAATATTATGTCTCTTTTATTGATGATTACTCTCGTTACACATGGGTCTATCTTATGCGTCAACGCAGTGATTTCTTTTCCATCTATCAGTCTTTTACTACCATGATTTCCACCCAATTTAATACAAAAATCAAAGTTTTTCGTTCAGACTCGGGAGGAGAATATCTTTCTACTGTTTTTCGTTCCCTCTTGGCCAGCGATGGTACACTTCCTCAACTATCTTGTCCTGGGATTCCAGCTCAGAATGGGGTTGCTGAACGCAAGCACCGTCATATTTTAGATACCACTCGCGCTCTCTTACTTGGGACATCTGTTCCTACTGAGTTCTGAGCTGAGGCACTTCTCACAGCTGTTCATCTAATTAACCGCCTACCCTCGTCTGTTCTTCATCAAGACACCCCTTTCCAGCGTCTCTATTCTCGATCTCCCAGCTATAATCATCTTCGAGTTTTTGGGTGTACTTGTTTTGTCATTCTTCCACCCACCGAACGTACGAAGCTCACCGCTCGCTCCATCTCGTGTGCATTCTTGGGTTACAGCACCGAGCACAAGGGTTATCGCTGTTATGACCCAAATGCGCGACGTATACGTATTTCTCGCAATGTTACCTTTCATGAACACGTTCCCTTCTTCCCTACAAATGTAACACCTCCTGTCTCGACCCATGTTCCATTTATGGATTTCCCTGTTGATCCTTTTCCTGATCCTCCTTATTCTGCTTTTACCTCGGAACCAGATATATCACCACCGTCCCCATCTTCTCCTACCCGTTCTGCTGTACCTCCTACTCTACCTGCCCTCGACGATTCTGCAGTTCTAGAGCCACGCCGTAATCCTCCTCGGGATCGACGTCCGCCTACTCGGTATGTTGCTTCTACTTCTTATTCTACTGAGTTTAGCTCTTTTTTGGCTGCTGTTCATGCTGTACAAGAACCCACTAGTTATCGTGAGGCAGTTCAGCATACTGAGTGGCGTCAAGCTATGTCTGAGGAGCTCAGGGCATTGGAAAGTACTGGTACTTGGGAGCTTGTGTCTCTCCCTCCAGGCCGCTCCTTGGTATCATGCCGATGGATATATAAGATTAAAACCCGTTCTGATGGCAGTATTGAACGTTACAAAGCACGTCTGGTTGCCAGAGGTTTCTCGCAGGAGTATGGCATTGATTATGAGGAGACGTTTGCTCCCGTAGCAAAGATGACATCTGTCCGAGCTTTACTAGCTATTGCTTCAATTCGTAATTGGCCCCTCTTTCAGCTTGATGTCAAGAATGCTTTTCTTCATGGGGATCTTCAAGAGGATATCTTCATGCAACCTCCACCTGGTCTTGGTCATATTTCTGGACAGGTTTGCCGCTTGCGACGGGCTATTTATGGTCTTAAACAGGCTCCTCGTGCTTGGTTTGAGAAGTTCAGTGATGCTATTCGATCTGCTGGTTTTACTCAAAGCGAGGCCGATCATGCTATGTTTGTTCATACCTCTTCTGCTGGTTGCACTATTCTTCTTCTTTACGTTGATGATATGGTTATCACTGGAGATGATCGCGACCATATTGAACATACCAAGCGGCACCTTCAGCAACATTTTGCCATGAAGGATCTTGGACCACTGCGCTACTTTCTTGGGCTTGAAATTGCTCGCAGTTCACGTGGTATCCTTATTTCTCAACAAAAATATACTGCTGATATTATCTCTAGGGCTGCTCTCTCGGATGCACGCACTGCTGCTACTCCTATTGAGCTGAATCAGAAGCTTTGCTCGGATGACGGGGAGCCTCTTTCTGATGTGACCCGCTATCGAACTTTGGTTGGCAGCCTTGTATATCTTACTATCTCCCGACCCGACATTGCTTATGCTGTTCATGTTGTCAGTCAGTTTGTTGCTGCTCCTCGCACAGTTCATTATGCTGCTGTTCTGAGGATCTTGCGATATCTCCGAGGCACTTTATCGCGTTCCTTATTTCTGCCATCTTCTTCTGCTCTCAAGTTGCGTGCCTATTCTGATGCTGATTGGGCTTCCAATGTGTCTGATCGCAAATCTATCACTGGCTATTGCATTTTTCTTGGCGATTCTCTTATTTCCTGGCGTGCCAAGAAACAACAAATTGTCTCACGCTCCTCTACAGAGTCCGAGTATCGTGCTATGGCTGACACTACCGTTGAGATTGTTTGGCTTCGCCGCTTACTTGCTGACATGGGTGTTTCACTTCCGGATCCCACTCCTCTACACTGTGACAACAAGAGTACCATCCATATTGGTGCAAATCCAGTCTTTCATGAGCGTACAAAACATATTGAGATCGATTGTCATCTGACTCGTCATCATCTTCAAGCTCGCACTATTTCTCTTCCTTTTGTTGGAACTGAGAATCAACTTGCAGATTGTTTTACGAAGGCTCTTACATCACAACGCTTTAAATTTCTTCTTTCCAAACTCTCGTTGTTTGATCCACCTTGAGTTTGAGGGGGGGGTGTTAGACATACTTGTATAGCCTTGTAGTCTTATAGCTTTCTCTTACATTCCTTCTTTCTCTTTAGTCCCACATAGGAAGAGCACTAAGCTCTTTACCTCTTCTAAGCCTATATAAGGGCTTCTCATGTACATTGTTTGACACACCATTATTAGAGAACAATACCATTCTCTCTTAATCATTCTTTCTTATCAAAAATATCTAGCAACAAATGATAACTCCTTCAAGAATTTGCTCTCAAAGTAAGGTCGTTTCACACGATTGGATTTACTGGTCAAGGATACAAAAGCGATATGTCTAAAATTAGATCATTTAAAAATTGGCACATCGGCCAAATCCAAAAGAAGGGCGGTCGCCATTTTCATAAGATTCACACGGAGATGCCTCGAGAAAGCGCATCAAATCAAAAGGCATTGGTTCAGCTGTCATTGACATCCTTCTGTCCTAAACAGAACTCCCACGTGAAATGAGAACCCACATGATTAGGGCACGACCAGTTCGAGGAAGTAAAGCTCAACAAAGTTTCGTTTCCCTTTTCCTCGTCGAACCCCTGCGTCCTTTTGGTCAACGTTGATGGGCAGCACACGACCTAACAAGAAAAAGCACACAGAGGTTCCATCACTTCTCATCCTTTTTTTTTTTCTTTTCTTTTCTTGTCTCCGTTTCGACGACGTGAATACAGTAATCTAACCTCCCTTATGATGAAGTGCATCGGTCGGGTTTAGCGTCAGCCTAGCGTGCCGAAACCGTTAGATCCCTAAGATCTCGCTCGGGGACTCCGCGATAAATCCGACGGCCATGACCGTATCGGGCTTGCATGATTAATCCGTGTCTCATAATTGTTCCCGAGGCGGAGCACCGATCGGATCGATCATACGTCGCAACTACAACAACTGGGTACATAACTAATGGTCGATGTCACGGGTTGGTTTCTAGTCTCTTTTTTAAGTTATGAACGACTTGTTAATGACTTCAGCCGTTGGAATATCCCAAAATCCTTAAAACAAGGAAACGGTGCACCATGAATTTTTTTTAAAAGGATTTGAAAATGGAGGACGTGCCCCCCATGACGTAGACATCTTCTAACGTTTCTTGTAATTTGAGCAATAAATAACCCAAGATGATTAAATTAATTTAAAAAAAAAATAGAGAGAGAAGGGGGAATATATAGGGGAAGTATACATAGCAATATCAATATCAATCCCACCACTGAAAAGAAAAGAGAAAAAAGAAGGCATATGCTTATATACTCTCTGTACAGTTAATGTCTCATTAAGTAACTATGTAATTCTAGTCCCTCTGTCTGTGAAAGAATTAAAGTATGAAGCTGTAAAAGCAACCCCCTCCGAAACTTCCTATTCTTGGAGTAATCAATCCATATCGTCAACCGCAAAATGACCATTACAAGAGCATGCATGTCGGAAGAAACTAATGCCCGACTCCGGGGCTCGGCACAGACCACATCAAGACCCGGTCGAGGCTGCCGAGGTGCCTCGCGATGAGCTTCTCGTCGACCACGTCGGCGTGGCCCTTCTTGCTCGGCGTCGAGGCGGGGATGGTGCCCTTGGGGAGGGCGCTCAGGTACAGACCCGGGCTCGGCAATGGCTGTCTCTTGTTGTTGTCGTGATGAAGGTCGCTCGTTCTCTCCCTTAACACCCTCCCTTCGAAGCTCGACATGGAGGAGGCGAAGACCAAGGCGATGAAGACCAACGCAATCGTGCTCGAACGGCCCATCTGCTACTGCTTTTCTTGAGAGAGAGAGAGAGAGAGAGAGTTTTCTGAAGCGTGTTTTGATCTCAAGAGGGTGTGTCCGTAGGTGTTTATATATGTGGGTCGGAGGGTTCCAAGGAGAAGAAGAGGAGGTTGTGGTGACGCACTCTTATTTTCCACGGCATGGACGGCCAATCTAGAGAGAGAGAGAGAGAGAGTCAACATCGAGAGGGTTTGAAAAAGTAAGCGAGTAGGATGCGCAGGAGTCATCTGAGTCATATGGGGACTGTTGAATTGGGCGCGCTTGTCATTGTATGCACAAATTATGCATTTACGTACCAAACGTGAATACATTGGAGTTTGACTTTATCATTATTACTGGGAATATAAGTGAGATGTAGTCAAAATTAATGCGCGATGCATTGATTATTGTTGGGATTATAAGTGAGATTTAGTGCTTGTTGTTTATGCAAACGATGCGTTTACGTGCCAAACATGAATACATTGAATATAAAGCGATCAACATTAAATTATTATAGTTATTGTCATTATTATCATATTATCGGGATTGCAAGTGAGAAATAATAAAGATTGAGGTGGGAACTGGGAAGGCGTGGTGGGTGAGGATGAGAACAGCCGCCGGCCGCCGGCTTCTTGGCCGGTTTGGTTTCACCCCATGCACGCACCGTCAAACATTCCGTCCGCCCTTTGGACCACCTCCTTTTCTCTTCCCCAATCAGCTCGGCTCGGCTGCTTTCTGCGGCTCCACTTTGTTGGAGCCTATGAAATACTTGAGAACACATCAGAAACCAAGCCACAAAAAAGAACTTTAATGGGAAGGTCGTCACAATATTGAAGCAATCGAAAAATTTCCAATTCGGAACTTGATTGATGAGACATAGTAAGACTGCTAAAATGACGTATTTATCCTTGGACGTTATATTTGTAGAACGAGCAACGGAGGAATTTGAGGGCAAAGAAGAAAATTTGCTCACGTACGCATAGAAATATTTAGGGAAAATTACCAAAAAAGTCCTAAACATTTTACACTTGTGTCAATTCAGTCCTAAACCTTTTTTTCTTGCCAATTCAGTCATAAACCTTTTGCAACTGTGTCATTTAAGTCCATCCGGCGAATTTTAGCCGGCCGGCGCTGACGTGGATGCCGACCGGCCGGCGACCTAATATTTTAATACTTTTTAAATATTTTTAATGATTTTTTTTTATTTTTTTAAAAAATATATGATTTTTTTTTGTTTTCCTTTTCCCCTTTTCTCTTTCCACGGTTCCACCTGCTTCTTCCTCCTTGCTGCAGATTGTCGCTGGTTCTTCCTCCGCCGCGACTCCTCCGCTCCCTCCTTCTTCCTCTGGCCGCCCAGCCATCGCCATGACTCGGCCCGGCGAGATCAAGGCAGGTGGTCCCGGCGATCTCGGGCTCGCCTAGGGCTAGCCTAAGGCCGACAAGCCACGAGCTCTTTCGCCTGAGGCTGGGGAGCAGATTCCATGGGAAGATGAAAGCCTCGTGTTCGACTGGAGGACTCGCGATTCGCAAGGAAGACGAAGGCCGTGAAGACTCCAACGGAAGAAATTGAAATTAGGGCTCGGGATTTGGGGGGTCGGCCGAACCCGAGACCCACAGGATAAGACAAACGAGTTCGGCCGAACCCGAGACCCACGGCGCTTCCTGCTATTTCTCTGCCGATGCACCCGCCCTCTCCTTGTCTCCGTCTCCAGCCGCTCTCTTCTCCAAGCGAAAGATCCTTTCCCATGGAATCTGCTCCCCAGCCTCAGGCGAAAGAGCTTGTGGCTTGCCGGCCTCAAGCGAGCCCGAGATCGTCGGACCAGCTGCCTCGATCTCGCCGGGCCGAGTCATGGCCATTGCTGGGTGGCCGGAGGAAGGAGGACGGAGCGTAAGGACGGAGCCGTGGCGGAGGAAGAACCAGCGACTATCTGCAGCAAGGATGAAGAAGGCGATGGAACCGTGGAAAGAGAAAACGGAAAAGTGAAAAAAGAAAAAAAATTATAAAAATTATAAAAAATTAATAAAAAATCATTAAAATATTTAAAAAGTATTAAAATATTGAGTCGCCGGCCGGCCGGCGTCCACGTCAGCACCGGCCGGCCAAAATTCGTCGGATGAACTTAAATGGCACAATTGCAAAAGGTTTAGGACTGAATCATCAAGAAAAAAAAGTTTAGGACTGAATTGGCATAAATGTAAAAGGTTTAGGATTTTTTTGGTAATTTTCCCGAAATATTTACCTCCGTAATGGTCTTGAAATTGCAATTTTCAATATGACTGAGATTGCGTTTCTCGAAGAGCTTTCAGGGTTTAATTACGCCGTGCAAGATGTTAACTCGATTGCACTTCTCAATAAAAGTTTAGGACCTCGTCTCACCAATCGAAAAGTTAATTCGAACTCAATCACGCATTTCGTGAATTAGCTTTAGCTAGGAAGGCGCAATTTGCCCCTAGCTCCTCCCTCCCTGCAAAAAATGATTGTCAATCTTCGACACAAGTATGAAATTAACGTACATCGAATAGAACCTTGTGACCCCACGAACGTCGTCCGGACTTGGTAAATCTTAATTGTGACCGATTGATGGAATGCTTATAAGTTGCATGCACATGGATAAGATCTCATAATTGATTACCTCAATTGGCTTTAGTGATTAAGAGACCCCACAATGAGTTTATACCTTGCATTATCCTCCTTGAGGATGGAATTCTATTAGCAACTATCGTTCACATTTACCTGAAAAAATGTAGTGTGTTTTTATACATAGGTGGACTCCTCGATCAGTTTATACCTCGCATTATCCTCCTTGAGGATGGAATTATGTTAGCAACCATCGTTCACATGTACCTGGAAAAATGTAGTGTGTTTATACATAGGTAGACTCCACAATGAGTTTATACGTTGCATTATCCTCCTTGAGGATTGAATTCTATTAGCAACTATCGTTCACATGTACGTGGAAAAATGTAGTGTGTTTATACATAGCTCCCTGCCATGGTTTGTTGTAAATTGAGAGGTGCAAATGCTATGCTCTGAGGATCAAGAATTAGAAAGGAATCTCCCTAGCCTTAGGGGAAACCTCTCATCTCCAAGATTTGCCCCCGCGTTACATTGATCTTCACAAAATAGTGAGAAGATCCTAGCATGGGAATGTATGAAGTTTCCCCTTAATGACCATTACAAGCTGATCGCGAAACTCCTTTTATATTTCCTAAAATTCTTTTGCCCCATAATACGAGAAACTGCTTAACCTAAGGCCAAGGGGTTAGAGCCACTATTGGCCCTCTAGGTCCCCCACTAGTTACAAGTATTATAGGTGCAATTATATATAATTATGGAAAAGAAAAGTTTATTCGCAGGTATCTTAAATCAAAGGACAAGTTTTTGGAGAAATAACCGAAAAAGTCTTAAAACCTATTACACTTATGCCAATAGTCAGAAATCATGTAATTGTATTAATCTAGTCCTAAAACATTTTCATGTTTTGCAAGTTGAGTCAATCAGGTCAATTTGTGGCAAGAAATTATTGACAGGGACTCCATGCGTCTCAAATTTGGCAAGGGCGTCAAGGCCTTTGCCAAATCTGGATGACGGCTGCGTGGCCTAGCCTTGGCCAATGAGCGTGTCATGACTCTCATTGACCACACCGGCCAGAACGAGGGCCCGCGAGCCCTTTCCTAGTGGCTTTGGCGAGGGCATGGAGGCCGTACCCATATGTAGAGAGGGCCATGATACCCTCGCCTGGAGAGGGTTGCCGGTGATCTTTCGCCCAAATAACAATAAAGAGAAGGAAAGAAAAAAGAAAGAGAAAACAAAAACAAATATTAAAATATTTTAAATACTATTAAAATTTATCCACGTCAGTGCTAATTGTTCTACGTAAGATTTCCGGCGTTCACATCAGTGATTTCTAGCCAAAATTGACCGGATGAACTCAATTTTAAAAAAGTTAAAAATTTTAGGACTAAACTAAGACAATTAAAGTGTTTGGGGCTGAATTGGTACAAACACAATATGTTTAGATTGTTTTTTGGTAATTGTCCCCAAGTTTTTATGATGAATAGACAAGAATGAGTTGTCTCGTCACCATTGTTTTCTTTCTTTTGAAAGGTTTTAAAAAAATTATTTCTCTTTTAAAGCATAAAAAAATATATGCGTAAGTTTATATGGAAAAAAACCTCTTTTTAAGGATGAATGGGGGCAAAAACACAACTATAAAAAAAAATCAAAATCTATAAGTATAATTTTATAAGTCAACACTTAAATTGTCAAAGAATTTTAGATATTTCATGTAAAAAATCAAATTGAGAGAGTCACATGAATTAGGAAAAAAAAAAAGTTCAAAGCTAAAAGATCCACAAATAAAATAAAAGTTGATGACTTGACTATTCGTGTCTTTAATTTTTAGTCTAAGAGCCTACATTTCATTTCCAAGAAGTTGCTTCAAGCTTTTCATGCACTTTTGACTTTGGACAAGAAAAAGTTTATATTATAAAATGAAGATCCTCGTTTCCTATCAAAAAACTTAGCCGAGCTACAAATTTCAAGTGGAGACGGAGCTGTCCAAGGGAAAACGAAGTCAAACTCGTGAAGCTCAAGAAAAAGATCCAAAGGTGTCCCACATGCATAAAGAATTGAATTTTTTTTTGGACGGTTTTCTGACGGGAAAGGCGTACTTTTAAAGTTGAAAAAGAGGATTTGCAAATGAATGGTCTTCGCCGATCCCTAATAATATTGTGAGAAATGACATATAACTGTTCTTAAACCTTTGCGAGATTTACGGCTTATTCTTGGCCACATAAAAATGATTAATAATTGAAAATTATTATGAAATTCACTTCTTCGAGAAATTATAGGCCCCGATATGATGTTACTCTCACATCACCCAAAAACTATTATGCTAGCAAAACTCTAGCATTTTCCCACTGCTAGCCTTGTGGCAGCCGTTTAGGTTCTTCGGTTTCCTTTTCAATTCATTGTTCTCAAACAAATTTTTTTTTTTTGGTTTTGATCGTTCTCAAACATTTCGACTCCACTATTTCTTATAATTGGACTTGAACAATCATATGCATATGTATATGGCAATAGAGCACGGATCTTTCCACAAAGCGGCAAACCCGACCTCCGAAAATAATGTGAGCGAGAGACGCAATCATTTAGTATATTTTTAACTTACGATACGTGTCATTGTGGACTAGAAACTTTTAATATGACATTCAACACGATTAGTTTTAACTTTTTTTAAGCAGGTTGCATTGCAAATAATAGTCCTTTTTTTTTTCCACCATGCTAAATTATGAAGGAACACAAAGATGAATGAGAGAGGTTCAAGTACTTACATAGCCTATATCATGAAACTAGGGTTTCATAAAGCAGCACAAACTTCTGTTGCATACCCATGTTGAACAAGGGTCATAAACGACTTAAGATTATGCCCTGTTTGGTTCAGTATTTGATATGAGCATTGTGGCTCTAAAGTCCCTTGGCCAAATGCAAATGTTGTTTAGTTCAATTTTTGGCTCACTTTGAGCAGATACAATTGCATCTCAAATGCTCTCCAAAGGCCTTTAGGCCAAAGTATCTCTGGAGGTATATTGGGAAGTTGCATTTCAAGTGCAACTAATTTTTTTTTTTAACTTTGTCACATTCACTTGCCGCCTCCCGCCTGCGGCCGGCCGCCGATTGCCACCGGTCGCCGTCGCGGGCTGCAAGTCGCCGGTCGCCGCCGTCGGTTGCCGGCCATCTGTCGCCGCAGCCGCCGATCGTAGTGGTGCCGCCGGACGCCGCAGTCGGTCGCCACTGCCCGTCGCCCGTCGCCTCCCACCACCAGTCGCCTCCAGCCGCTGGTCGCCGCCGCCACCGGTTGCCGGTCGCCGCCCGTTGCCGCCGCCGTCGATGATCACCCGCCGTCACTTTTTTTAAAAAATAAAAAAGTAAAATACTTTACAAAGTATATTTTTCACCAAACGACATTTACGCCAAAGTTGCTTTTAAATGTGTTTTTAAAAAATATTTTGCCAAACACTACTTACATTTTGGAAAAGGCCTTTAACTCAAAAAGTATTTGCATTTACTCAAAATTCCTTGGCCAAATGCTGAACCAAACATGCCCTATATGCTTTTCTATGTGCACTTTGAGATTATAATATGTCTAGCATTTTTCGGAATTCATTATATTCATTATGCAAACTTTTTTAACAAGTAAGGAAGATAGGACTACATTTTCAATCATTTCAAATTCAATGAGTTAGGTGTCTGGACTGTCCATGTCAAACAGTTAACATCTTTCATCTGCCAAACTTTCTATCCGAATCATTTTCCCAAGAACCAAACAAGAAACGCCAAACCCATGAATTTTTTTTTCTCACTTTAATTTTAATCTCGGTTAGGCGAAATCTTTTCTCAAGAGACAAACCCAAAATAAATAATTTGTTCACTGAACCAAAATGAATAGCATTTAGCCCCTCTCTTGATGTTGATCGGCGGCACGCGTTCATCCAAAAGGCTGTCGTCACTCCGGCCACTCACCCGATAAGCTAACCCTACAAGAGGGTCTTAATGAGTTCATTGTCTCAAATTATTTTGAACATTAGTTAAATAATGTCATT
This sequence comes from Rhodomyrtus psidioides, assembly GCA_021437785.1. NCBI lineage: Eukaryota > Viridiplantae > Streptophyta > Magnoliopsida > Myrtales > Myrtaceae > Rhodomyrtus > Rhodomyrtus psidioides. The sequence continues at coordinate 2,510,293 of JAILYB010000062.1, read as the reverse complement.
GACCTATCTTTAGGAAAGAAATAAGTGTTCTATTTCTTATACGCATATCGATCAAAGGACGGAGAAATAATTTAGGGTTTTACTGGCGATTTGATGATATCTGTCTTTATGCGTTTGGTACCACATTGAACACTCCATTGATGCCTACGGAAAATTCTTGTTTTTGTCCATTTCGACATCTCCAAAGCAGGATTTGAAATTTAGGGCTAAGGATATGAGCATGCAGTGAAAGTTGGGATGCTGTTTACGTCGAAGTGATAAGGGTTTTTTAAAAAAAGTTTAGTTGACTTAGGAGGAACTTTCAGGGTTCTCAACAGCTCTAAGAATATGACATACATGTGTGCGAACGCATTATAGGGAAATGGGTTTGAGTTAATAATGCATATGAGTCTTCAAATTTGATTGAGTCAAACATTATTTTTGTCAAGAAGTAGGATACATGGATTGTGGACGACTCCTTCTGGGATGACCTAAAACATCCGAAAAGAAGAACTTGTCTTGTAATTCCTGCTGCTTGTTTAATGTGGTTAGTGTTGTTTATATTTCTTAGTGTGTGAGTGTCATTCATACTCTTTATCTATAGGAAGGCATGGGGGCGCCGCTCCCAAGTGAGTGGGCGGGAGTCGCAGAGGGCAGCACCCTGGGCCGCTAGGTGGCTTTTATAGTTTGAGTATGTATTTTATTAGTGGATTGGGTTTGGGCCTATGAATATATACTGAGTAGTCTAGGGCTTTTTTGACCGTAGGGTTTTCTTGTGCCGTCTTTATATAAATTTTTTCTTTTGTAATTCAGAATTGTAATAGAGAGGTGGGGGTGCTATTATAGTAGAATTCTAGAGAGTGGGGGTGCCAATTATGATAGAATTCTTTGCTGGATGTAACTCTAATTTAAGGCTGAACCGAGATAAACCTTATGTCTCAATTTATCTTTTTCGCTTTTACTCACTATTTCGTTGGGTTTGTTGGCTTAATCTTAGTTGTTAGAATGTTCAACCTAAAAATTTAAATCCATAGGTGAGAGAACATAAGCATATAAAGAGAACATAAATCTCATAGTATAGTACTTTAACACACCAATACGTGTAAGTTGGATTAGGAGCGGCACACGCAATTCGACGGAGGAGAGACTGCACAACTGGAATCAAAAAGGATAGAACCTGATTCCTAAACAATGACAGGAAGTCCATCTATCTGTGAGTTTAAATTTTCGGATTGAACTTTCTATCGATCCTCGATATCACACATAAGATGTGACTTACACGTATATGTTATACGTTGTAAGATTTTGAAAGAAAACAAGTTTGACTAATTGCGCGCTCCACGTATGGAGGATCCACGGATCCCTCCTTCTTATAACAGCTACGAGTCGAGTAGCAATGATTCCAAACGCTTGTTTGGAATCAACATTATGGAAAGAGACTTTGTTTTTGCTCATTCGAATTGAAGGGTACAGTCATAAATAATAGTCCTGCGAGACAGAGGTAAGGCAGGTCAACAAGGCTGAGATATAAAACTGTTCGATTGGACCACAGAATATTAGCAAACGCAGGCGCAAATCATTTGCGCCCTTCGTCAACCCTCGCGACGAATAGTAAGTGATTTTTTTAAGTGCCCACGAAATCGAGTCAGTAAGAAAAGGTGCCTGAGGAAAAGGATTCCTAAAGCAAAGGTGCTTTATTTTCGGGGGAAAAAGAAACACTGTGAATGGGACCTCTGCACATAGTGATTCCAAATCGTTCCCGACAATCGCTGTCATGATTACAATATAGATAGCCGAGGAGCATCTAGACTTGCACTTGCCGATCACGGGAGAGACTACAGCTCAAGAATCAGATTGCTTGGACTTGCACCATCGTGCCATATCATCAATGATTAGGATAAGTGAGTTCTAAAACTTATTACGAAAATGCAATTGAGTTCCAACACTTTGAAAAAGCACAATCAAGTCATAAAACTTATTAGAAAGTATAATTAAGTCCTACAACCTTTTAAAAGGTGTAATCTAGTGCTAAAAATTGTCAGAAAGTGCAATTAAGTACTTCCGTTAATTAAATCTTTTGAAAGTTTTAGGAGTTGATTGACTTGATTACACTTTTATGACAAGTTTTAAAATTTGATTGCACTTTTATGACAAGTTGCATCACTTGATTTTACTAAAAGTTTTAGGACTCAACTGAACTTTCGTGACAAGTTTTAGGCTGGCAATAAGGCAAATGGCCGATGGGGATGGGGACCGGAGACCGGCGGATGATGTAAAGTGGCCGAGGACTGATGACTTGCGGACAGTGGCCGGGGACCAACGATGAGAAGAGTTTTTATATTTGTTTCTATTCCAGAAATAGAAAAGTAGAAAATTGTACTTCGTATTTCTATTCCAAAAATATTTCTAGGCTAAAAATTTATCTCGGAAATAGAAAAACTAAACCGTGTTACCAAACGGATTTCTGTTCCAAACATATTTCGAAAAACGTGAATCACTTGTATTTATACTTTTTGGAAAACATAAAAACCCCAGAAACTTTTCTAGCGCTACCCTCAATTCCTTGCCTAGATCGTTGGCCGAGGATGTTGCCACCGAGGTGGAGTAGAGAAAGAGAGAAAAAGAGGTTAATTAGGAGTGCGAAAGTGCAAGGATAGATGCTAATCGAGGGACGAGATAGCGGCCATGATGACAGTAGGGCATCCTGGCGTAGCCGGGAGAATCGGCAGTCGAGGTATGCTCCGGCGACAGCTCTTCTGCCAGCCCGGCCTCTCTATTCTTGTCATTATAGAGTGGAAAAATTATTCAAAAAGTACTGAATTTATTGCACTTTTGCCACTTTAATCTCAAACCTTTCGATTTTGCCTATTGAATCTTAAACTTTTACAAGTTTTGACAATTGAGTCCACCAGGTCAATTTTGGCGTGAAATCACCGACGTGCCTGAATTGACAAAAATGCAATAGGTTCAATAATTTTTGGACAATTTTCCATTGTAGAGTATCGAAACGAAAGGGGGGGGGTCCGCAGAGAGGTTATGGTTTTGTGAGTTGAGTGCCCTAGGTGTGCATGGTTATGATAAGCCCACCAATCATGTGTTTGTAGGAGCAAATTTCAGATAAATATGGCCTACCCTACATTTTTCCGTTATAAATCGCTTTGTTTACCATATCACTACATCGTCAAAATAAGAGACTAGAGCGTGTACACATTAATTGGCTTCCTTCATTTGGGGGCGAAAATGACATTTTGAGTTTATCCACTTTAGGTGGAGGGCATGACAGTAAGAAAAAGATCGATGTTGAGGAAATAATCACGTCCTCAAAGTATCTTTATTTTACCAATTTACCCCTCACATTTGAAAGGGTGCACACCAACTCGAACCCTAATTTCACTCTCCTTCCTCTTCCTTTTTCTGGCTAACTCTTTTAGGCTCAAATGCTCGTCACCTCCACCGGGGAAAATTACCAAAAAAGTCCTCAACCTTTTGCAATTATGCCAATTCAGTCCTAAACCTTTTTTTTTTGCCAATTCAGTCCTAAACCTTTTGCAATTGTGTCATTTAAGTCCATATGGCGAATTTTGGCCGGCCGGCGCTGACGTGGACGCCGGTCGGCCGTGGACCCATTATTTTAATATTTTCTTGATTTTTTTATGATTTTTTTTTTTATAATTTTTAGGATTTTTTTTTTCTTTTTTCTTTTCCTTTCCCTCTCCTCTCCCCTCAGCCGTCGCTCCCCTCCTCTGCAACTCAACCGTCCCTTCAACTCAGCCGTCACTTCCCTTCCCTGCAACTCAGCCGATCGCTGCCGCCTCGCCTGGCCATGGCGGGGGTGGACCTCGTCGTCGTCGGGCGAGGCAGCGACGGCGAGGTCAAGCCCCGCCATGGTTGGGCGAGGCTCGGCCTCGCAAGCCCAGATCTGGGCCGACGAGGTCGAGCCTCAACCCGCCATGGCGGGGCTCGACCTCGCCTGGCCATGGCGAGGAAGCGACGGGACTCCTGCCTCGCTGGCCTCGGCGGAGCTCGCGGATCTGGCAAGTCTTGAGCTCGCCGGCCATGGCTGAGCTTGAGCTCGAGCTCGACTCGTGGCGGGGGGACTAGAGGGAGGAGAAGGAAGCTTTTCGCGCGATAGAAAGAGTGGCCAGAAACCCTACTTCTTTCTCTCCAATTCTCGAGGCCTTGAAGATCTCGAAGCTTCCTCTCTCTCGCTCTACACATCTTTGGGGGGGTTTTTCCATTCGCTACCGATTCACGATGGTCCTTGCCGGCCTCGGGCGAGCCCGAGATCACCGGGACCGGCCGCCTCGAGCTCGTTGGGCCGAGTCATGGCCATCACTGGGCGGCGGAGGAAGGAGGACGGAGCGGCACCGGACTATGGCGACCGGCTGAGTTGCAGGGGAGGGAAGGGGAGGGGAGGGGAGAGAGAAAGGGAAAAAAAGAAAAAGAAAAAGAAAAATAAAAAATATCTTAAAAAATATTTAAAAAATAGTAAAAAATTCAAAAAAATATTAAAATAATAAGTCGTCGGCCGGCCGGCATCCACGTCAGCGTCGGCCGGTCAAAATTCGTCGAATGGACTTAAATGGCACAATTGCAAAAAGGTTTAGGACTGAATCGGCAAAAAAAAAAAGTTTAGGACTAAATTGGCACAACTGCAAAAGGTTTAGGACTTTTTTGGTAATTTTCCCCCTCCACCGTGCACTACTCATTACCATCACCCTCGGCTAGGAGTCACTTGCAGTGCTTCGCCTTCGCGAAGCCGCTATAAATTGCTAATGTGACGACGATGACAACCACAGCCACTCTCTTGGTGACACTCTTTGGGTCGCTTGGAAGTGGTGTTGGCTATTCTAGGTTTCATCTTTGAGGAATGGAGAAGGAAGAAGGAAAGGGGGAAAAAAAGGAAAGAAAGGAAATGCGAAATAAACGACATTGAAAAAGTTAATTTCCTGTTGTGTCATCTATTCAATTGAGGTGAATTGAAAGTGTGGAATAGAGAGGATCAGAGTACATAAAATCCAAAGCTCATTTAAAGGGAATATCATACAAGCCAAATGATGTTATGAATGTGTAGCTTACCAACATGTTAGAATTTGCACATAAATAAGTTCATCAAAGTTGTGTAATCAAGCGAACACTATCAAATCACAATACCGGACTCAATGATCAGATTTCTTTATGAGATAAAGGATTGAGAAAGAGAAGGACAGTGCCGAAAATCCTAATGTGAATGGCGATCATTTTACATGGACGGCCGACGCTGACATGGGCAATTTTCAATAATGTTAAAAAAACTTAAAGTATTCATTTATTTTTTATTTTTTTTCCTTTTTTCTTTCTATTTTTCCTTTTTTTCCTATGCTGGGCATCGTCGAGCCTCGTTGATGGCCGACAGAAGTCGCTAGGCTCCGACAGGGGCTGCCCTCACCAGCATTAGGCAAGGGACTCCTAGGCCTAGGTTGGCAAGGGTGGGTCGCCCTCGCTTCGGCTGGCGAGGGCAGCCCTTTGCAGATCGGCGAGGGTGACCCTAATCTAGGTGGTGAGGCCAGAGACCGGCGATCTCTGCCGGCATTTGAAGAGTCTTGATGGAGGGAAAAAGGGAAAAATAAAAAAAGAAACAAAGAAAAGGAAATAATAGTAAAGAAATACATGAAAAAGGAAAATAAATATGAAATTAATTAAAATATTATTAAAAATTATCCATGTCAAAGCTAGCCGTGCCATGTCAGATGGCTCCACATTAGCGATTTCCAGTTAAAAATAACCGGATGGACTCAATTGGCAAAACGTAAAAAAGTTTAGGACTTAATTAACAAAATTAAAACATTTAGAATTGAATTGGTAAAATTGCAATTGATTTAAAATTTCTTGGACAATTTTCCTTCAATTGCACCTTTTGATATAGTATCTTTTCAGAATCAAATCAATCCACCCCGTGCTGAACATGTATGGCCTCTCAAGTTTTCTTTACTGATTTCAATCTGACATAGTTTCAAACGAGGGTTTTGTCTTGCACCTAAAAAGTCAGCCAACATTTGTCCGGTAACGATTCCCTTTGGCGTGGGGAACCATGCTTATCCCACATGATCTTTTAAAATAATGTTAATTGGTTGGACAAGAGAACCAATTGATATCCCACATATAGTTTAATACATGAACTTTTGTGTCTTATTAAGTCTGTTTTAAGTAAACGTTTGGAAGTATGTGATAGGACCCTCTTCCACCTAAATTCGTGCCGTTTAGTGAGGGTTTCGCTTTCGTTTATTGAGCAAACTTGCCGTCTAGGAAGAGGATAATGAGCAAAGCTGCCGGCTTTAAGCAAACTTGGGAAGACTTGATTTTCTTTTGCGTGCAAAACTCATTCTCTTTTTCATCTTTCTGATTTGTGGTTTTGTCCAATCAAATGCATAAACATGTAATATCGACTATTGTAGGTAAAACTCCAACGGAGTGGAGGGCCCTCTTTCCATGTGCTTTCGCCAGACTCTTATCACCACTCGATTTATCATTGTGTCACGTGACGATCCAATGTCCAATAAGAAAGGTTCCTTTCAATTCGGCTATGGCTTGGCTGGCAGCCTGGCACAATCGAGCCGTATCTGTGAGGTTGAGCATCTACTGCTCGGTCAAGCACGGCCGAGCCTGAGATCCAAGGCTCGCTCTCAATCTCGCCTTGGGCTTGTCGTCGTCATCGTAGTTGTCGTCATCTCCTTCTCCTTATGGTGACAAGGATGAAGAAGAGAGAGATCCTAGGTGCAAGTGGAGAGAGAGAGAGAGGGAGAGAGAGAGGGGGAGCGGTTGCTGCTGCGCAACCCGGGAGAGACGGGGCACGCTATGCGTGTGCAACGACAGTATATGGGGGCAATGGCATTACTCCTATGTAGGGACTGTGGTCCTAAGAAGAGATGTTGGACATGTGACGCAAACCTAATGATGAATTAAACGGAGACAGCAGAAGGATGCGATATATCGGAGCAATACCAATCTCCAATAAAAGGATCTAGATAGGAAATTAGGGTGCCTTTGGAATTTACATGTGATTTTGGTAGATTAAGACACCCGTTTGGCGTTTACGCTAGGTCATGAGAAGCAACCAAACAAGTTGGTGCATTTGATGCGAGGCGTTTTACTATAAATTTTGACAGCCCAATCCAAGCCCAGTTGGGCGAAAAAATTCAAGCCTAACAATTAGAAGTTACAAACTAATGACAAATAATGATTTTATAGTATGCACGTTCATGACATGAGCCCGGCCCAAGATATTAGTCAAGTTTTCAGAATCTTATCTATCTAAGATGGCCTTCAAATAAAAAAATTACTCTGCCTCAGAATAACTCTTTTAACAATCTTCTATTAGAAAACCCGTGTCACTGGCCAAAAAAAAAAAAAAAGGCATACTTGTCATGAGATCATGTCATTCTTTTGAGAAAATTATCCAAAAAGTCCTAAACTTATTGCACTTTTATCAATTCAGTCCTAAATATTTTAATTTTGCCGATTGAGTTTTAAACCTTTTTACGTTTTCCATTCAAGTCTATTAGGCCAATTTTGGCCAGAAGTTGCTGACGTGGACGCGAACTGTCTTATGTGGCACGACCAGTGCCGATCTGGACAATTTTTAATGATATCTAATATTTTTCGATTTTTTTTTTCAAAAAAATCAAGTTTGTGCATGTTTCGGCCGACGACTGGTAGCCACTGGCCAAGGGCGGACGACCTCCGCCGACCACTAACCAAGAGTTAGCAACCCCCATCGGCCCCTGGTCGAGGGCAAGGGCGTCATGAGCCCTCGTGGGCCATGGTGAAGGCGTGGCGGCCCTTGCTGTGGCTAGCGAGGGTCACCACCTCCTCCGCCTAGCTAGATCTGGCGAGGGCAGGGCAAGGCCTCATTGTGGTTGGCAAGGACATTGTGAGCTCTTACTAGATCTGGCAAGGGCAGTGACGTTTTGCCCCTAGCGAACGAGGGATTCGTGGCCCAACCCTCACCCTCGTCTAGTGCCGTCAATCTTTTGAAGCAAAAAAGACCAAAAAATGAGAAGAAAAATATAAAAAAATTGAGAAAAAGTATTAAAAAATTATTAAAAATTATCCACGTCAGCGCCAAGCGTGCCAATTCGGATAGTTGGCAATGATTGGATTGTCACATTAGGGATTTTTGGCTAAAATTGATCAGAAGGACTCAGTTGGCAAAGCTTGAAAATGTTTAGGACCCAATTAGCAGAATTAAAAGATTTACGACTGAAATAGTAAAAGTGCAATAGATATAGGGCTTTTCGGATCACTCTTTTTACGATTCAATTTTGTTTTGTAATTTTTTTGGTGAGTCATAATATTCTCTAATGGTTTTACTTTTACTGTACTCATTGACTACATACTCTTTCACAAGTATGAATATAATTAATTCTAACTATTTCTAAGCTCTTTAGAGAAATTCGTGAAATCTGACCTGTCCATTTTAGCATTAGAAATTATGCCTCTTTTCTCTAAGTAAAGGGATCTGAATGGGTGCTCAGCTTCAACTTCCATGCACGACGGAATGTCGAGTTCGAGCCATTATGACGGTTCATTTTGAGTGGGCTCATCACCACCGCCCTCCTACGATGCTAGCCAGAATGGAACAAGGGTCATTTTACGCCACGGCACGACCGAACCTACACCGCCAACGAACGAAGGCTTCCCAAAATTGAGAAGCAACCAGAGAATTCGAACTTGTGATCAGGGTTGTCTCGAGAGTAAGTCCTACATCGCTATGTCAACCATTTCGGCGATGGAAATGAGTCATGCCTTGTGCATCGGAATTAGAGCAAACCCATTAAAATTGAGAACAATTGTGCCCTACATGGTCCTGAAGAACAAAACCTAAGGGAACAGAAAGTCATGGTCCACAATAACATCGCTGTTGGAGTGTCGGCACCTAACGTTGGAGACCATGAACCCAAAAGGACAGAAATAATGCATGCCAATCCTCCCAGTCAATGTTCTCCGGCCTTGTCCTCCCTTTGGGTATCTTCCCTCCTACCGGAAGTATCCCGCATTAATAGAGTTAGCCGAAAGCAGCAATTCTTTTGTCTTTTCAGAAGAAAGTGAGTATATCACAGGGGGAAATAATGCATGCCAAACTTTTTCATATTTTTGTGAATTCAGTCCTAAATCTTTTAAATTTGTCGATTCATTCCTAAACCTTTTTTTACTTTGTACCGATTCAATTTTATTAGTCGGGAATTGCTGACATGGACGTTAACCATCGTATGTGGCACCGCCGGTACTGACGTGGATAATTTTTTTTTTGTTTATTCCTTTGCTAGCTTCAAAGCCAGCAACCCCACCGGATTAGGGTCGACAGGAGTCGCCGGCCCTTGGGCGAGTGTCGATGGGGGCTGGCAACCCCCGTGGGTCCTTGCACGAGGGTTACCCTTGTCCTCGCGGGCCACGGCGAGGGCACCGTGGTCCTCGCCCGCACTTGCCATGGTGACCCCTGCCGGCTCAGATATGGCCCTAGCAAGGGCTAGCGAGGGCCATGATCCCTCGTCGTGGCCCGCGACCCCTCGCTCCTCATGCTTGCCCAGGGGACTCGTGTGGGTCACTGGCTCTCGCTCAAGGTCCGGCGATGCCCGCCGATCCTTGTCTAGTAGCTGGCGACCCCTGCCGGCTCAGATACGGCCACTGCAAGCGCTGGCGAGGGCCGCAACCCCTTGTCGTGGCCTGCGAGGGCGAGATCGCAACCCCTCGCTCCTCGTGGTCCTTGCCTAGGGACCCGCAAAGGTCACAAGCTCTCGCTCTGGGGCCAGCGACACCCGCCGGTCCTTGCCCTGTAGCTGGCGACCCTTGCCGACCCTAATCCGGCGGGGGCCGCCAGGTTAACGCCAACAAACCAAAAAAATACAAAAAAATCAAGTTTTACAAAATTATTAAAAATTATCGTTGGCAGTGCCACGTAAGGCGACCGTCGTCCACGTCAGTAATTTCCGGCAAATAGGACTGAATCGGCACAGCTGCTGATACCTAAATTTTGACTAATCTTTTTTTCGCATAAAAATTATAACTAATTTTAGTTCTAAACAAAAAGTCATCTCTCATATTTATTTTTAGCATACATTGCATTGGTGTTTAATTGGACCAACGGAGCATTAGAGCTTAATTTGATAGACATTTGGACTTGAAAGAAATATTTTTCGCAAGGACTGGATTGCAAATACTTAAAACCTCATGGATTAAAATGCAAATACTTAAAGCTTGAGGATTTATTTTGCAAATAAATAAAAGAAGAGATGGTGGAGAAGGGAAGATAGATGAACAAAGGAAGATGGAGATGAAGAAAGAGACTATAATAGAGGAGTATAGAAGAGGAGTAGGAGAGGAGCTTGAAGATAAAAAAATTTGGGGGTTCATCAGAGATTTTTCATTTTTAGAGAGAAAAGAAGAGAACTTTTGAGAAAAGATAGAGGAGAAAATTTGAGAGTAAAAGAAAAGAGCTTCGGTTGAGCATTATTCTCAACGAGTCTCGACTTATACTTTGCCTTTCGTCATCAAACAACTCAGTTATTCGCCATCTCCATTGATCAGCCATCACTCTCCAGGTCCGGAACGCTAAGCAACGCCGCTTTCTACCATCTTTGAGAGCCGCCGTCATCTAGCTTCGAAACGCCAAAGTGAAACTACAACTCACGTGTGTGTAAGATTTTGTGCAATAGAAGATAGTTTTATCTATCTCGATCTGTAAAGATGTAATCGTTTGATTTGAACATTTGCTTGTTCATTTTAGGCACGTTGAATACCCAAAAATTTAGCATTGTGTAATAAATTGCATGTTAATTTGTCTTGTAAATATTTACGATAGACCGCATTTTTCTTAAAAATAATCATCCATGGCGTGTATCGCATGAAATTTATTTCTTTAAATTCTCATAAAAAAAAATTGCACCTTTGAACTTTAAGTCATAATTCACAATTGCCAAATTGAACATTTTTCATGAAATTGATACCGAAAGGGCATTAATGAAAAAAGTAATGTAACCAAGTCCCTGAACTTAAAATCTCTGGTTCGTAAAAATAAAATAGTTTTCTCTTGCTATTTTATTTAGGTTCTAAGTCAACATATCAAAAATAATTAGTGGTGACTTCAAGATTTTTTTTTAATTGACCATAAGTTGCGATTTGGTAGAGTTTGGGAGAGCTCGTACTAGGTTAATTAGTCTAATTAATTAATTTGATAATCCATTAACCTAAAAGTGAAAATTCTAAATTTTTAGCTCGCGACAGCTTGACGACTCCGTTGGGGATTTATCTTTAATTTTTCAAAAAAAAAAAATCAAGACTTAACTAGTTCACTTGAATCTCTTGAAAAATTAAAAGTTTTAGTGGGTTTAGGCCTAAAAAAATTTTCATGGATGTATCGTTTTTGGCGGTTGAATCTCACCTTAAGGTGTTAAATATTTTTGCAGACTTGGAGTTATAAGGGGAGGAGTTTGTAGCTCACCCTTTGTTTTCGCGACCTAAAAATCGAGAATTTCCACTTTTAGGTTAATGGATTATAAAATTAATTAATTAGATTAATTAACCTAGTACGAGCTCTCCCAAACTTTACCAAATCGCAACTTATGGCCAATTTAAAAAAAAAATACATTTTTCTTGGACTCGCCACTAATCATTTTTGGTAAGTTGACTAGGAACCTAAATAAAATAGCGAGAGAAAGTTTTTTTTTTTTTACAAACTAGAAATTTTGAATTCGGGGACTTGGTTACATTAATTTTTTCATTAATGCCCTTTCAGTACCAATTACATGAAAAATGTTCAATTTGGCAATTATGAATCTTGACTTAAGTTTTTTTTTGGTCGAAATCATGACTTAAGGTTCAAAGGTGCAATTTTTTTTAATGAGAATGTAAAGAAATAAATTTCATGCAATACGCGCTATGGATGATTTTTTTTTTAAAGGAAAATGCGGTCTATCGTAAATATATACAAGACAAATTAATATGCAATTTATTACATGAAACGACATGCCTAAAATGAACAAGCAAATGTTAAAATCAAACGATTACATCTTTGCAGAACGAGGTAGAAAAAACTACCTTCTATTGTTCAAAATCTTACAGACACGCGAGTTGTAGTTTCACTTTGGCGTTTCGGAGCTGGATGACGACGCCTCTTGGAGATGGCAGAAAGCGGCGCTGCTTAGCATTCCGGAGCTGGATAGTGATGGCTGATCAATGGAGATGGTGAATAGCGGAGTTGTTTGATGACGAGAGGCAAAGTATAAGTTGGGACTCGCTGAGAATAGTGCTCAACTGAAGCTCTTTTCTTTTACTCTCAAATTTTCTCCTCTATCTTTTCTCAAAAGTTCTCTTCTTTTATCCCTAAAAAAAAAAAAAAACTCTCATGAACCCCCAAATTTTTTTTCTCTTCAAGCTCCTCTCCTTCTCCTCTTCTCTACTCCTATTTTATAGCCTCTTTCTTCATCTTCCATTCTCTATCTTCATCTTCATCTTCCTTTCTTCATCTCCATCTTACCTTCTTCATCTTCATCTTCATCTTCCCTTCTTCATCTATCTTCCATTCTCCACCATCTATTCTTTTATTTATTTGCAAAATAAACCCTCAAGCTTTATGTATTTGCATTTTAGTCCATGAGGTTTCAAGTATTTGCAATCCATCCTTGAGAAAAATATTTCTTTCAAGTCCAAATGCTTGTCAGTTTAAGCTCTAATGCTCTGCTGGTTCAATTAAGCGCCAATGCGATGTACACTAAAAATAAATATGAGAGATGATTTTTTTGTTTATAACTAAAATAGTTTTAATTTTTATGCGAAAAAAGATTAGTCAAAATTTAGGTGTCAACAAAAGTAAAAAGGTTTAGGACTGAATCGGCAAACTTAAAAGATTTAGGACTAAATTGACAAAAGTATGAAATGTTTATGACTTTTTTGACAATTTTTTTTTTTTTGTAAAGGTAAGGATTGTATTAACTTTCATCAAATCGCAACTATACAATATCAAAGGAACCCGACACTACAAAAAATAGGTCCTGCACCCCTGATGACACCATAGTTGTTAAGGTGACAAGGCGAGCAGAGGCCTCCAAAACGCCTAGGCGATTAGGCGCCCGCCTAGTCGTCCGCAAGGCGACAATGTAGCTAAATTTTTAAATATATATATGTATAATTGTATATTTTACATTTGTACTTCAAAACTTACATCAATGATTCAACAGAGCAAATATATGCATGAAATATTATTAAAGATAAACAACTATCAAATATATTTAAGATATAATAATCATAAAATGGAGCAGGTAATCGAGATTAAGTAACTATAAGTTCAATAATTTCAAAATAGTCTAACATGCTCTACTAAATAATTCTAATCAATAATCATAAGTTTAAAAACAAATCAACAATAATTTGAAAGAAAAGAGAGCTTAAGACTGCAATATTTCCACCAACTAACGATTTCTTATAGAATCTTAATACTAGCAGCAATTCTGTTCATGCAATGAAAGATGAGAAATTGGTGAGACATCATCACCGATGGTTTGTTTTGAATTTCTGTATTTTTTTTTTTACCTTTCCTCCAAAACATTGAAAAAGAAAATAAAAGATACTACTACTACAGAAGCCGCACAAAAAATTACATGAAAACGACCGAAACAGTGTGACGATATTCACCATATCCTACGAAACCCGTAAGCTCGAAATGTAGGTTAAAAAAAAGAATCACTCATCATGGCAAGAACTACAACTACAGAAGCAGAGAAGACAGAACTGAAGCATCCGCCACCGGGTTAACTCAAATACTAGAACGGAGAAAACGAAAACGCATTGGGACGACTGAAGAGGAACCGAAGCATCAGCAATCGCAAAACAAGTGATATGATATCTCCACACAATCGTAACCAAAACCCATGGCGGAAAAGCCAGGAAATCAAGCAACACTACGTCCACCGAGCCGATTTTACCTGGGAGACGCGGGGGAGCTCTCGAAATTAGGGGCCGATCACATGAAGGCGGAGGGGCGGGAGGAGAGGGAGAGATCGCGAGGGCTGAGCGAGAGACGGAGGGGGAGAGAGAGAAAGAGTAGTCATGAACAGCCCCATTACCCGAATCAAAATCCTTAGTCGTCGTTTCTCGTTCAAAAATTCGACACCCAATACACGATTTAGAAGAAGAATTAGAACGCGACTTGCCTTAAGAAGGCAGCGGCTGGGTCGCGCGACTGAGAGGAGAGGACATTGGGGAGAGACTTCGAATCTGCTCGCTGGAATGGTGGCTGTAGCCGTTGTACAGAGGGCTTCTTAGCCTTCTCTGAGTCTGAGTTGCGTCCCTTGCTCGTGTCGTGTGAGGAAGTCTTGTTCTCTTCTCGGTAAAAAGCAGAAAGAGGAAGTCGTGTTCTCCTCTCGGTGAAAAGCAGAAAGACGGCAACGCTTAAGTTGAGACTTGTTATGGAAAAAGAAAACCTAATGGGTTTGGTTTGGGTTTTGCCATCTTTTTTTGTTCTCGTGGGCCCACAAATTAAGTCCAAATTCAGCCAAAATAAAAATATATTGGCCTCTTTTATCATGGCCCATGTTGGCCCGAAATAAGAAAAAGATTGGGCAAGGCGCCCAAGGCGTCGCCTAGGTGTCCAAGGCGTCCACAAGATAACGCCTAGGCGGCCAAGGCGCCCGCCTTGAGGAGGACCAACAAGGCGACAAGACGCCTTGGCCATCCAAGGGCGCCTTGTCGCCTAGGCGACAAGACGCCTTGGCCATCCAAGGACGCCTTGTCGCCTAGGCGACGCCTTGACAACTATAGATGACACTAAAGAATGTCATTACGAGTGCAAGAGTGTCGTGGGTCCAACAAAAGAGAAAGAGAAAGTGACTTCCAGTAAGGAAAAAGAAAGGCCAAACAAATCGGCCAATCACAAAAGTAGAAAAAACACGGCTTGAACGACCCTTAGCTAAAAATAGTCGGATCAATATCCCAGCTTGTTTGCATCCTTCTGTTACGAGGAGTGTCTTCAACATGCTTGAAGGTGAACGCTTTATCCCTAACAACCTTTTCCAGATGCAGCTTAATGGCTGGAGGGAAGAAAAGCTTGTTGCGAAAAATGATATGATTCCTTTCTTTCCAAATAATGTGGCAAAGAGCACCAAAAGAGAAGCGGGCAATCTGCTGGTGAAAGCTTTGGCCAATAATATGTTTCATGGCCCAGTTCAGGTTGTCCCCCCAACACCTGTTATACCAGTCCAAATTGCATTTGGCTACCCAAAAAAAAGCCAGGATCCCCGTATGATGGCAGCCAAAGTAGAGGTGATCCACAGTGTCGGGTTTGCATTGACAAAAAGCACAAGAGGCTTTTGAAATTCGATTATAATTAAGCAAAAGTACCTGGGTGGGCAGCCTCTTCAACGTGATCAGCCAAATGTGGAATGAGTGTCGTGGAGCAAGAGATCGACTCCAGATGAATGAGTGCCACGACACTAACTATCCTCTAGGCCGAATAAGATCCCAAGCCGAGGCAATGGAGAAGTCACCAGAGGGGTGATCAAGCCATCTAAAGCTATCTGGGCCCTGAATATCAAGAGTCGGGAGCTGTTCAGGCCAAGACTCTATAGTAGTGAAAATCGGCAACAAGCGGGCTGAGGAAAGGGAGGTCTCTACCACCGTTGCCATCCGAGATATGCTTGACCTGTAGATCTGTCCATTAGAGAAGAATCTATTTAGGGGCCTATGAGGATGGTAGGGATCAAACCAAAACGACACATTGCGACCATCACCAAGTTGCCATTTTAAGTGGTCCTGGAATTCCACCCAAATATCCAAAATCTTTTTCCACGCCCAAGAACAAAACCTCGGCTTAGTGATTTTCCATATCATAGAATGCCAATGTTTTGTAATTGCATGTTAATCTATGGATCACATTTAGAAAAATGAAACATGGTGATTGCCAAGAAGTAAGGAGATGTCCTAGTCCTATGAATCAATCGTAATCTGAATTCATGTCCCGCAATTCGATTGTATTCCAGGTTTGAGCAATTCGTACTTTAAAATTGAATCCATAATATCCTCAAATCAAACGAATCCGGTGATTTATAAGTGAAGTTAAGACTTGATCGATTCATAATTTTCATATGCCTATCCATAAAATACTGTACTTTTTACTTTATTTTACTACATTATGTATTGAAAGCCACATAATTGTTGTTTTTGATAGTGTTTTTTTTTTTTTATTGGCGTCAGTCTTTTAACGTTGTTTTATCCATGATTGTACTTTCTCTTATATTTCATGGGCACAAACCCAACTATTTAGAGGCACATCAAACACCTTGTATGTCCCATGAACCGATTAAGTTTATTCCTTTGATTTGTGCAGGTGACTCTAACTCATATTAGTTTGTACACGGTGAATGAGATTGGGCATGCGATCTCCAGTTCCTACAATTTCAACAATACCCCAAATCAACTGCACCAACCCTGGAGGGATTTACAATTGCATTCGTAATCTAAAATATTATAGCTACAAGTTTTGAAAACAGTTTTTGGAAAATCACGACATTCGTAATAACTGGCTAGAAGAAAAAAAATATGACTTTTCTAAGTTCATTTCGGCACAGTAACAGTTACGAAAGCATATTTTTTGTGATTTCAAATGTTACTTTCAGCATTAGGATAGCCTATTTATTTAAAGTAAGTAGAGCAGCAATTATTCTATTATAATGCTAATTCTAGCATTATGATTTTGTTTAGAGGAACCCCTCCCTAATGAACCTTGATTATATTCATTCCTTACACGCTGCGGAGCTCTAGAACGTTCAAGCTCGAATTTTATGAAAATCTCCTTGCCAGGAGGAAGATCCGGTTGGCGATTGAAATTCAAATTAGACCAAATTTTGTTCGGACATTGTTTTTCTTGATGAGCACGGCCCAATGGTATTCTTCGATCGAACTTTTAACAAAGTAATATGTTCGGTCAACTTTAATTAAACCTTAGATCGAAATTAGGTGTGTGCAAAAATATCTTTGGACAAGAGTGTTCACATCAATATAAAACTGATAACAAAAGTCTTTGCTACATGATAAATGAAGCAAGAAACAAAGGAACCACAGCTAATCCACAATTGAACATGGACCAATCAAGCTACTTTCCTTCTTATTAGATCGCTAGCGAATTCGTCCTCCTCCTCGTTATAGTGCATTAGAGCCATATCGACCGGGTTTTCCCGTGGATGAACTTACAAGAAACCTAAGTTACCGTTAATTAAAAAAATATATATCATTTTGTTTCTAACCCATATTTAGACTTTTAAAAATGAAAAACCATTGCCATTTCCTTAAAATTTCAATTGTACGTGTCATGCTGAAGTGGAACTGAAAGATCCGACAGGATCGCTAGATACAAACGTATCGTGCATCTGAGCAATTTCTTCCATTTACACCTAGGACATGAATGAAACGCATCAAGAAGGTAAATTTTAGACTACTCGTTTCATTTTACATCATTTATTTGGCTTAAATTTAATTATTCGCACCAATAGCTTCTTTTAAATATGAAGGACTGCCGCCGACGGCATCTGTCGTATGACACGGGTTCGATTGCTAAAATTATGACATACAAATAGTTCTGGGCTACGTAGCATGGACACTCTTTGAGAGCCTCCGTGTCATTTCGGACATTCTCTGACACTTTCCGACATGCGATCGACACGTGATCAACACTTTAGACACGCAAGCCCAGCATCGCGATATGCCATTTCCACACGCACGAAGTTAATTTTAAATACTTTCAATAAATTAAGG
Organism: Rhodomyrtus psidioides; assembly: GCA_021437785.1. NCBI lineage: Eukaryota > Viridiplantae > Streptophyta > Magnoliopsida > Myrtales > Myrtaceae > Rhodomyrtus > Rhodomyrtus psidioides. Next base: position 2,492,536 of record JAILYB010000062.1, on the reverse strand, counting down.
ATAAAAAAATGTAAATCTACCAGAAATATATATACTTAGTGATAATTTACAATGTACACATAAAAATATACTTTAATATACAACGTGTCCCAACGTATCTCAACGAGTCGAAATTCTCTATTTTATGAGAAATCACTTATCGGCATGTCGTGTTAGTGCTACATAAGTTCTAGGATTGGATCATATGCCAGAGCTTTGGCTAGGATTTTATCTGATCGTAGGATTTCTTTGAACTTACAAGTAATACTTGCCAAACCGAAACCCAAAAAGAAGTGAAGATTAACTCCCGTAGCCCATGTTCTTATGCCAGTACTTCTATTTTGCTGAGCCCAGCCCATGAAGTTTTCTAATACTTGGCCAATTGGCATACGCAGCTGCTTGCTTGTGTGGTCTGCATTTACTCCTCTCCACTCAAATATCTGGAACAATCCCATAAACTCCGTGTGTAACTACAAGAAAGAAAAGACATAACGATCATCTCTTCGACTTCAAGTGGGACTGTAGAGAGTCTCACGAAGTTTCCAGTTAAACTGAGAGAGGGCTTGGCTCTTTCATGGAGATGCTTCATCTTCAGGTAATGGAGGGCTTCTTACTTCGGTTAATCTGAATACAGTGGTTGGCTGGTTGCCCAGTTGCTAAATGGCTTTGCTTAAATTTGGATTCTTGATGGGTTTTTGTGATTTGGACGTTCACTTTCCCTTCGTGTTAGTTTAGAGTGGTACTCATTTGGGATAGAAGTTGGAACTTTTCCCGTTTGCTTGCGTGCAAAGTTTGAGATTTTGGGGTTCGTAGCAGACAAATTGAAGGGTGATATCTAAGTGTGATTTCCAGTTGGGAGAAGTTTTTGGGTCCTCAATTGTGTTGAAACATGAAGTGATGATGGATTAGAGTGGTGCACTTCTCTATCCCATTGATGTCTATTAGACAGTCGGAATTTAAAACAGGGGACAATGTCATTCGGAGTCCATTCACTTTTCTTCGACGTTCACTTCAATCCTCCAACTTTGTTTTTGGTCAATTTGGTTGCACTCTTTTAATTGAGCCAATTTAGTTATTGAAGCCAATTTTGTCCAATTGGCATATGACGTGGCGATCTGATTCAGCTGTCGGATTCGCAATTGGTGATGTGCCATGCATGCTCCTACCACATCAGCTAAATTTTTCGAAAGGACTGAAGAACCGCATGGGTGTTCATGTTGCTGGCATATCACGTGCACGTGGTGATCCGACTCAGCAATGGGACCCATGTTTTCTTTAACACTTCTACAAATTCTGCTGAGTGACAGTGATGTGCACAGCCACATCAGCAAACTTGGGTCCCATGGCTGAGTTGGATCGCCATGCCAGATGCCTACCAGACTAGATTGGCTTCAAAGATTAGATTGGTTTTATTGAAAGTGCACATGAACCAAATTAGCCCAAATTGAGGTTCAAGAACCAAATTGAGCATTGAAGAAGAGTATGGCGACTACTTTTGACATTGCCCCTTAAAATAGACGGTGTGTTTCATGATAAAAGAAGCAGATGATGAATTGTTGAAATATTTGCTTAAATTGTTGCATTAATTTAACCATTTTACCTGCCCAAGGTGGGCATCCTTATCATTAAAAAAACTAGCCTCCTCTTGAAGGGTTGGTTATTGAGTAGTGAACTGGTGAATCTACAAGTTTAAGGTAATACAAAGCATATTGTTTTACGTTTCCATTCTTCATTGGTTAATGATCCTAGTGTTTTCAGCAGATGAATTACTAAAAGCATCCTACATACTACTTTGTTTATATTCCCACAATTCAGTGAAACTGCGAATTAGCCCTGTAGCTGAAGCAATTCTGTCACTGTTGATAAAAGCGGTAGTTGAATTATCTGGTCCAGAATATACTGAAGCTTCACAACCTTTATTTGACAATCTTCAATCCTAATTTCCTTAGCATCTCTAATCTGTCTTATCTTCTGTTAATTTTATTTACTGTACTGGGTAGCTCAACATTCTGAATTCAAGGTTCATTTAAGCTTTTTTCTTACTCAATCAACTGATGCTGCAGGGTGCCTCATCTATTATTGGCAGTGAATATTGTAAGAAATCTGTACATCCTCGGGGCCCACCTTCTCTACTTCCTAAACCGTTTCTACAACCCCCTGCAACGTCCAAGGCTTTACTGGGCAAGTCTTCATTAGATAGTCGCCTATCAATTTCCTATAGGGGTCCAATATCAGCAGAAGCTGGAAAGCAAGGTTGGGATTTTGGAAGATTCTTGAAGACCATATACTTCTTCCAAGGACCCCCATCTCCTTCTAAGGTAGCAATTACTAGCATCCTACTGATTTCCCAATGTCGATAAATGCAGTTCTCCTTATGGATTAACTAACCTGGTTTTGTGCCTTTGTCATTTTTGTGAAGTTCCTTGAGTTTATAATTGAGAAACTATCGGGTCCTGCACCTAGCGAACCACCAAAAAGAATGGAATCTTCCAGTATAGTCCTAGTTGCGGGAGCCACTGGGGGTGTAGGGAGAAGAGTGGTTGACATCTTGCGCAAAAAAGGATTACCTGTCCGTGTATTGGTACTTACCTCTTGCCTTGCCTCGCTGGTTGCTCTTACTTGTCCTTATTTGTTGTTAAGCTTAAAAAGAGATTCGACTACTTCAATGTTTTAAACAAGGTAGCTAATACAATTTTTTATCGTTGCCATTTCATTTGTTTCATTGTGGAAAACTTGCTAGGTCAGAAATGAAGAGAAGGCAAGAAGGATGTTAGGCCCATACGTTGACTTGGTAAGCTTCCTATGGAAGTTTCTTTCTTCCTTCACTTTGTACTTTGCAGCTTAATGAAGCGTGGTGTCCTATTCTTTAAACTGGATTTGCTTGATTTGGAAAATGACTTCATAAACTGAATCCCATCCATCAGGCTGGCTATATTATGGAACTGAACATGAGCATGTATAGTGCATAATAAAGATATTGACTGTTCACTGTTGTTTTTCTGTCATTGCTTAGGCATTTTTCTTTATATGAGGTCGTATACTAGAGTGCCAGACCTTACCTTATCGGAGTTTCATATGAGTTTGGTTCATTTCGTCGTACTCCGATAAAGAACAAAGGATAACTATTAGATCATAAGAATTTGTGATTTATGACATTTCGTGTCTATTTGTGATAAAATGAACATTTTTGTGGTGAAGTGGGTTATAACAATTTATGGCTTTTTGTATTGGACTCGGACAAAATGAACAAATTGATGATGGCATTAAACCAAGGCAGGTGCCCAGGGGCACCATAGACGGACTCTGAGATAGTGAGATGTACGGCATAACGTTCACAGTTGAGATAAACCAGTCACTTGCTGAGAACTACTGGCTGTAGACCTATGTGGAGCCTAGCTTATGTGTATGTAGTCTATCGACATGCAAGCTGTGAGCAACTAGTGTTCATGATTTGCAGGCTTTGATAATGCACTACAAATGCTGTTCTCCGTTCAAAAGTAAAATTCGTTATATTTCTACATTCACTGCATTTTAGTCGTAGGACAGCTGATGCATTACTTGCTAGTTTTAATTTGGTAGAGCACATTAAGCATTTTATTTTGGTTGAATATCTGACGAGTCAATGGCCCATTCAGTCCCTTTGTCTAAAATGCGATAATCATATGGTCAATATATCCTTATTGCTCTGCCTTTTCTTTTCACACTGTCAAACTGCCGTTTTCCCCAACTTTATCCTTATCTTCTTCCTAAATCTCAGGTAGTGGGAGACATCACCAAGGAAAGCACTCTGGCCCCTGAGAACTTCAGAGGAGTGAGAAAAGTCATCAATGCCGTTTCTGTCATCGTTGGTCCAAAGGAAGGGGACACTCCTGACAGGGCCAAATACAGCCAAGTATGTTTTTTGGGCTTCCTAAGAAAAATTTTCAGGCTGGAGATTTACAGAAGTATTGATTAAAATATATGTTAACCATGTACCTTCAATCAGTTTTCTGTGTAAGTTGCTTTTCTCCTGTATTATCTGAGTTTTGACCTGAAAATTGTCGATGTGCAGGGAATCAAGTTTTTTGAACCAGAGGTTGAGAAATTACCCTATATCCTCGAGAAGTCAGATCTGTTCTTAACTAAAATGCTCAGTTTGAAACAGAACAGCATGATGGTGATAAGAGTGATTTCCTACTTATAAAATGCAGATCAAAGGCGATTCACCTGAAATGGTTGAGTACATTGGGATGAGAAATTTAATCAATGCTGTCGAAAAGGGTGTTGGACTGCGGAAAGGGAAAGTATTATTTGGTCTGGAAGGTATGTGACTTTCATCATTTTGGACTTTGATACTATGACTATCTCGTCCATTCTTTTTGGACTTCCCTTTAGTGCCTTGTGAGTAAGTTTCCCTATTCCTGGCAAAGGAACTTTGAAGTTGTTCATGGGGAAGAGTTGCTTTCCTTTTATGTTGGCCTGGGTTGTAAGATGTTAAGGCAATCTGGGAAGAGTTACTTTCCTTTTATGGTGGCTGGGTTGTAAGATGTTGAGGCAATTGAGTTAGCTTGAAGAAAAATGTGCGCCTTTATCTGTGGCGGACAGAATCAAAGTCATGACTCCATACACTCAGTTGACTGTATGTAAGAAGCTGTAACCTGCTTATTAGAGATGAGTGGTCTGTTCACCTGATTAACAAGCTTGAATAGCAAATTTAATAATGGTTAACTCTGGTACTTAAGGTCATGTCATTGACATTCTTTTTGGTTGTGGCCAACCGGGGAATTGAATGATTTTTTAGGCAGTGCCTGAAGAGAGTGGGGGCTCATTTTTGGGTTTGCGTGAGACTGACAACCTACCTAGGACTTCCCACATTGATTAAAAAGAAGCCACTCGATTTCAGGTTGTGAATTTACTACTCTACAATTTAGGGGAACATAAACACTTTGGGGGTTCTTTACAGAGAGAGAATAAGATGGCTGATTCGGTTTCTAATTCTGGTTTCTTTTATTTGCTATATTTTGCAGACGATACATTTAAAGAGCTGCCTTGGGGTGCTTTGGATGATGTTGTGATGGGAGGAGCTAGTGAAAGCACATTCTTGATGGACTCCAAGGGTGGTGAGAATGGTGGGCCTACTGGTATTTTTCGAGGTTTGTTCTTGCCGAATTCATTGCTTGCATGTAAAATGTAGTTCTCTCTTGATGGAACGATGTGGTTATGTTTTGCATTACTTTCTCATTATTAACATAGATGTTTGTTTATGTGATTGAAGGTGTTGTTTCCACTGCAAACAATGGTGGCTTTACCAGTATCAGAACAAAGGTCTGATCTGATGTTTATCCAGAGTTCACAATTTGTTTTGTAACATATGTGGTGCGTACCTGCGAAAAGATGCTTGCTTAAAAAAAAAAAAAATTTGGGGTTAATTTCATCAATCATTGCATGTTTGATTATGGGCATCCAAGGTAGATGTAGAGAGTTCCTTTTGAAACAAATGATTGGTAGTTTCTCTTCAAATTTATCAAATTGGTTCCTTCAGAAACTTGTGTTTTCATAAAAACAGAAAAAAGAAAAAGAAACTTGTGTTTTCATATCCAAAAGGCTTCAGCTATTTTCTAACATATGCCGTTACTTTTCTTGGTATAGCTTGAAACATTGTATAAACTGAATATAGAACTACAACCATAAATGAGGACGCATGGAAGGAAATTCTAAGGTGAAAACTTTGTGGGAGGAATACTTAATGGCATAGGTTGAGAAAGAAATTAATCATGCAAATTGTAACGTGTTAGTGCAAGAAATCTATCTGACTACACTTTGACATATCGACAGGCGTACTTGTAAGCTATGTGGATTTCCTTGAACCCAATTTGCTCAAAGTATTAAAGCAGTCTCTAGAGCTTAACTCATCCTGTTTCCTTTGCCTGCGCTTTGAGATACCTTTAGCCTTGGACTAGGCTATCAATTTTGCCCCATTATTTATTCTCTATTAGGATTGGATTTTGGTTATCCTCACTCCACACACATACAGGTAGAAAACATCAATTTGGTTGCCAACTAGTGGATTGGTTTTATTGATGAGGGATGCCCTTACTACCGATTATAATTCTCTCTCTTACAAGCCAATTAATGAATTGCTGTTTCATTTGTTGATCGGTGAACTATTGGTAAACCGGTTTCTCAGTTGACAACTAAAAGCACCAAGAATTTCATTTTCTATCCAAGAGGTTCGGTTGTCTATATTTGCAGCACTATTTCTTGTTTTGATGCAAATGAGCGACCTGTCTTGGCAGTTTATCAGCTTCATTTACTTGGTGCAGCGACAATTTATCACTGTATTTCTATCTTTTCTCATAACTATATTCACATTTTTTGCTATTGTTTTCTCCCAGCGTGCTAGAAGCTAATGCCTTTTTATTTATTTATTTGTGTGTGTGTGTGAGAGAGAGAGAGGTGCTATGTTCTATTCTTTTAAAACTATTAGACATTTTTCCGAGGTAACCTTGCTTTCTAATTTTCAGAATTTTACAGTAGCCGAGGATCTTTCTGCATATGATGGTTTCGAGCTTCGTCTAAAAGGTGATGGCCGCCGTTACAAGCTCATTGTTCGAACAAGCCGTGATTGGGACACTGTTGGTTATACAGCTAGCTTTGACACTGTTGGAGGGCAGTGGCAGTCGGTATGCCTCAGTGGAGTCAAAGTTTGAGATTTTTTTTGTAATATCCCATAAATTTAATCTTCAATTGTATTTTCAGGTTCGTTTGCCATTCTCTTCTTTGAGGCCTGTATTTCGAGCACGAACTGTGACAGATGCTCCACCATTTGACCCAACCAGTATCGTATCGTTGCAGGTGTGATTCTTCATGTATATATTGTTACTGTTTTGAATTCTATTTCTTAAACCTTCCCTTTTTTTTTTGTGGCTAGAACTTTTTAACCCTTCTTGTTGATTTGATGGTAATACATTTCAGCTAATGTTCAGCAAATTTGAGTATGATGGGAAATTGAACCCAAGTTTTGTGGAGGGTGCATTTCAACTACCAATATCAAATATAAGAGCTTACATAAAGGATCCTGTTACTCCAAGGTTTGTTTTCTTTTTTTGAAAATTGTGTAAATAACTTCCCACGCATTTTGGACACTCACTTCCTCCGTGTAACATATGACTAGAGAAAGGTGGCAATATTAATGAGAACACAGCAAGAGTTGTTGAACTAATTGCTGCTTGACTACATTAGAAGTAAAGTTGACAGTATACCCCAAAAAATTCAAATGATTATGCAAAAGTCTATTCTGCAAACTGGGTAGACTCAAGCTATTCTGATATAATTCAAAACTATCTGGCTGGTTACTTTTTCTGATGCTTATTGATTTGATGGCAGTCATCATCAGTTACATTTAAATTGGTTGAATGTTAGGTTTGTACACGTGAGCTCTGCAGGAGTAACCCGACCTGATCGGCCTGGACTTGATCTCAGTAAGCAACCCCCTGCTGTCCGCTTGAACAAGGAATTAGGATTCATTCTGACCTTTAAGTTGAAGGTGTGTTCTTGTACAATTCTATCCTATCTTCTGGGTGCTTAGTTTATAGATTTCCTTAGCAAAAATGCTGATTTGACTATGCATGACAGTCATAGTATTATTTGCTGCGGACATTTAAAAAGGCTGGTTACATATAATATTATTTGGTTGACACAATAAAAACGCTCAGTACTTTGGCCCTTAAAGTTTATTTTATCTAAGATTTCCCCTTACACTTGCACAACTTGCATAAGTTTGCCCTTTATTGCTGGCAAATTCTTAGTCAAAATTGACTCGCCCTCGAAGCATACAAGATACGACTTTTGGAACTGATGAACTTATTTGTTTAAGGAAATCCTTTGATGCCAGTTTATGCCATTATGAACCAATTTTTTTTTTCAACTTATATTGGCAGAGATAGAGTTCACTGATGAATGACCAGGATTGGCACCAGACAATCTCTTTGGACAATCCATATCATTAGTTATGGTCATGTGCCTCGAAAGCAACTCGGTTCTAGTGAAAAATTCGTCCACACCAAGGACTTGGGCCAAACTGATATAGATTGTGAAAGTTTAGGGTCAAAATGAAACGAATTAATTTTCAGGGGGATGAGTATAATCTCATAGAGCAAAATATAACTTTCCCAAACTTTGACAATGTGCGGTTGAACCAGTAATTTTCTCTTGAGGGAGGAAGGTCCTACCATGCTAGCATTAGATAGAGTTCATCTGATGGAATTCTTATCCAATCAGTCGCTAGGTGAATGACAAAATACTCCTTCCGACGAAATCAGCTGCTTTTATATCTTTCATGTTACGAACTGTGTGTTGATGTTACTTCAGCAATCCGAAGGTTTTGTACTTTTTGTTTTTGTTCTCATATATCATGCCAAACTACACATCATCTTGCCTTTGTTACAACTTTTCTGGGTTCTAATCATTCCACCTCTTGTTTCCATGGAAAGTGTTCAGTCTGGAATCAATTTTTATTCCCCCTTGTCGCTTTATCATTTTTCTGGCCTTATTTGGAGCAGGGGGAGGATTTGATACGAGAGAGCGGAATTCCATATGCTATTGTGAGGCCTTGCGCATTGACTGAGGAGCCAGCTGGAGCAGATCTTATTTTCGATCAAGGAGACAACATCACGGTAATAGAACGATCTTTGATTTCCTTGCATAGCTAGATTCTTTCATCTGTGTCTTGTTTCAGATGTATATACAGGACTATCTTTAAATATTCATTGAAGTTTCTTATTCCAGTTTCTATGGCAAAGTAATGTGTTATTATTCAGGGGAAAGTTTCGAGGGAAGAGATTGCTCGCATTTGTGTGGCTGCTCTGGAAAGTCCATATGCTTGTGACAAGACATTTGAGGTAAGTAAATGGCACTGTATTCATGTCGCATAAGGAAGATTATCAGGAACTATTAATGAGATTAGGGAGATTACAAGTTTCCTTTGGCAATAAGGGATCCGTCCTTAATGCCAAAAGAACGAAACAGATAGGCTAAGGAGTTTGGGCATTTTCTTATATTTGGTGAGATAGTCACTCGATGAACTGATCTTTGCTTTTAGATGAGGGAGATTCTACCTTGACTAGATACACTAACAAGCATTACGAGAGGATTTTGTGTGCTCAGTCAAAGCATAATTTGGGGGTTCAAAACTGAGAATGATGCCTTTTCTCATCCTGACAAGGATCTGATTTTCATTTTCTCCGCAGGTTAAAAGTGTAGTCCCGTTCAGCGAACCATTTACAGTGGATCCTGAAAATCCGCCTCCTGAGAAGGACTACAATGAATACTTCAAAAATTTGAAAGATGGCATCACAGGGAAGGAGTTCCTTCAGAAAAGTCCCGTTGCCGTCTAATGGTCAGTTCATCTTATATCTTTCACTTCGTATTTTTTAAGTACACCTTGTAACTAGTTTTGAATCAATTTGTTGGAGTTTCTGTGAACTGCTCATTGCACGTGCACGGTTTAAACGTCATCCTTCTTGTATTGTAGCGCTTTTAAAAACTAGTTCCAGATGAAACAGACGAATATAAATTGTTGAGATGATTCTATCTTCCCCCTTTTAATCACAGGGTTAAAACTTCTAAGACTAACATGCATGGGTATTGGCTGGATAAATGGTCGATTTACAGCCCTCTTCCTAATTAAAATGCAATTTGACTTTAGCTTCTTTAATTTACATCAAGTGTGAGACTGCAACTTACTTTTTTTCTCCATATTGTGTAGGGAATCTTACTCTGGAGATGGCAGACATTATGTAATAAGAAGACTTACTAAGAAAAATATACGTCAGTGCTGAATTCTCATGTCAGTGTGTAGTTTTGAAGCATCACTTCGTCAAACTTGGTGTAGTGACAATCAAAAGGATGCCGGTACATTTTGTTTATAAGTACAAGGATCAACACTCTTCTGTTAAATACTGAACCCTCTGTTTATACGGAAAGTTATTCTATCCTGTTTTAGTAGCACTTATTCTATCCTGTTTTAGTAGCACATACTTTGAATTTTGGCATTTCAACTATTCTGTTGAATGATTGATTAAATGATCCTCCTTCAACAACCCATCATGGATTACTATATTCCTTTGCTTAGTTCCAGCACGGATTAATTCAATGAAAAACAGGCTCGTTGTAAGGGATTCTTAACAATGTCCCAGATGAAAATTTGACTGTAAATTATACTTTGTTTCTGCTGTTGAGGACGGTGTCGCTAGAGATATTGCCAAAAGCTATTTACCTTCTGGTCATTTTTTTTTTGCCATCAAGAAAGGCAAGGAGATGCCAGAAAAGAAAATTGACAGTGATGCCAGAAAAGAAAAATTGACTGTTGGAGAGGTCCCTGTTGAAAAGAAAAATGGTACAGCTGTGAGTTGTACCTGTAGCAAGTGTCCATATGTATGGAGGGGAAATGCAAGAGTCTTGGGTGAAAGTTTCTTGGTTAAGTTCTTAATCTAACAGGCTGCAAAAGCACCCTTCAGGTTATTTCTTGTCTCTTGCTTGGGGTGGTCCCAGAATTTTCTGTTGGCTGTGGCCATGAAACACACAGTACTTTTGTTTGATTTTGCTTCAAGTGGTACATGATAATCTTGTCCTGCATATGTAATTTGAAACCTCCAGGGCTGTTGGTACGCTGATCTCGAATCTTATCCGTATCGAGCCTGATCTATGTGAATCTATAGTACTGTCACTTTGCATTCTAGAGATCGAGTCACTCGTTTTAGTTGTATATTAAATGCATTGTAGATCCAAGCATGTTGTCTCGATGCAGTGTATTGAGCAGTGAAATAGAAGCGGCGAAAAACTCTGTAGGTGGACCGACTGATGATCTGAGCAAACTATAGATCCCACACCGGACCAACCCATCTGACGTCTGAAACCACTTGCTCTACAGTGTACTGAGTCTAGGCATGAAATTACCTGGGGAAGTGACTGAAAGAACATTATGGGACTATCGGACTAGCTGTCAACACTCAAAAGTAAACAATTCAAAGAATGAGTTCTTTTTCTCATATTTAATCTCTCTTTCCGTTCTGACCCAAAAAATAAAAATAAAAATAAAAATAAAATCTCTCTTTCCGTCAAGATTATAAACACACACACACATCTATATATATCTTCTACAAATTACAATCTCCTACAAATCAGGAGCTGCATATATACAAAGACCTTAAATAGAAAAACTCGCATGCTCTAATTGACACCTCATGTTAACACTCTCCCTTAAGCTGGTGAGAAGATATCTTTGATACCCAGCATGACAAGTGACTTGTGGAGTGCTTGATTTGATACAGCCTTTGTAAGTATGTTCGCAAACTGGTCTTTAGATTTGACAAAAGAGACCCAACACCCTGTCATTTAGATTTTGCTTGATAAAATGCCTATCAACTTCAACATGTTTGGTGCGATCGTGTTGAACCGGGTTATGGAAAATTTGAGTTGCAGCCTTATTATAACAAAACAACCGCGTCCCTGCCTTAGGTGGAAGACAAAGTTCTATCAACAAATTTTTTAGCCATAAAAGCTCACATAGTCCTTTAGCCACCCCTTGAAGCTCAGCTCAAGTACTTGACAAAGCTACCACTTTATGCTTCTTGCTCCTCCATGTAATCAAGTTTCTTCCCACAAATGTAAAGTAGCATGATGTCGATCTCCTATCCGAGATATTGTTAGCCCAATCAACATCCGTAAATCCTTCCACCTCACCATGATTATTCTTCGCAAATAATAGCCCTTTCCCTGGTGCTGACTTCAAGTAGCGTAAAATCCGAACTAAAACATTCATATGCTCCTCATTAGGAGCATGCATAAACCGACTTACAACTCCTACAGCATATGCAATATCAGGCCGAGTGTGTGATAGATAAATCAGTCTCCCTACTAACCTTTGATATCGGTCCTTATTGGTCGGTACTTGATTAGGAAAATCTCTAAGTTTATGATTTTGTACTATGGGAGTATCAACAGATTTGCAGTCCAACATCCCCACCTTAGCTAACATGTCCAACACATACTTCCGTTGAGATAATAAAAAAAAATATCCTTCTTTGATCTGGTCACTTCAATACCCAAAAAATATTTCACGCCCCCTAAGTTCTTCATCTCGAACTCATTCGCCAGTTCCCTTTGAAGTTCTGCGATCTCCTCAAGGTCATCCTCTGTGATGATCATGTCATCTACATATATAATTAATGCTGTCTTTTTGTCCTACTGTCATTTTTGGGACAATGTATGGTCCGAATTACTTTGAGTGTACCCATATCTTTTAATTGCAGAGCTAAAGTGAGCAAACCAAGCCCGTGGTGATTGCTTTAACTCATACAATGACCGCTCAAGTTTACACACCACTTCTGATTTGTCAGTACACGCATATCCTGGTGGGATTTTCATGTAGATCTCTTCTTCCAGATCTTTGTGTAAGAACATATTTTCTACATCAAATTGATGTGAAGGCCAATCCAAATTTGCTACAAGTGATAACAATACTCGCACAATGTTTAATTTTGCAACCGGAGAGAATGTTTCCTAATAGTCCACATTATAGGTTTAAGTATATCCCTTTGCTACTAGACGTGCCTTGTACTTTTCAACTGAACCATCTGCTTTATATTTGCTGGTGAAGGCCCATTTACGTCCTACTGCTTTCTTTCCTTTCGGTAACTCTACAAGTCTCCAAGTTTCATTTTTCTGTAAAACCTCCATCTCTTCTTACATTGCTTGAACCCACTTGGGATCCCTCAACGCCTCATGTACTCCACCTGGAGCTCTACTTGCGGAGACATTCGATACAAATGCCTTTAAAGGTCCCGACAATAGTTTCGTGAAACATAATTGGTGATCGGATACTTCGACCTTCGTTCTTCTACATCTGGTGAGTACCTACTAGGAGCCTTGCCACGATTATGTCTATCAAGCAATTTATAACCAACAGTCACATCAGTATCAACAAAAAAAATTTGTGTGGTAAGAGAACTTACCTCAGGACTATCCCCAGGAGAATTTTTCAGGTACTAAATAGGGGGTATTTTGAAGTGAATGGGATTGTTTTTTGAGATTGCTCGTGTGTCTCTTGCATCAAATCAACCTGATGTTCATAATCCTAATTAGTGCATTGTTGTTCATTTTCTCGTGTCTCACCATGATCCGTGGCCACACCATGCTGCAGTATGTCACCAATCCTCGTGTCACCTGGTGCTAACGCTGCTGGGTTATTTTTTTCAAAGAAAAATCAGCCTTTCGCAAAAACAGCCACAAAATCATCATCAGACCCTGCCATTACACCATTTTCCCACCAATTGGTCCTTTCACCAAATGTCTCCCCTGAAAGCTATGATTTGGAGCGGGGAAAAATCGAACTCGACGAAGGTGACGTTCATTGTGACATGGGTTTTCTTAGTAGCCGGATTGTAACAGCGGTATCCCTTTTGATGAGTACCATAACTAATGAAAACACACTTCACTGCACAAGGATCGAGTTTTGTTCGTTGGTTCTTGTGAGATGGACGTACGCCACACACCCAAACACTTTGGGAGGTAGTGTCATTATTGAAGGAAGAGAAACATGGGATGCAAGTGCTTGAAGTGGGGTATGAAAAACTAACACACGAGAGGGCATTCTGTTCATCAAATATACGGCTGTTACCACGGCGGAATCTCATTTTTGAGACGGAACATGACCACCCACGAGAAGTGCCCGTGCCATCTCGAGGATATGGCAGTTCTTCCTCTTGGCGACACCATTCTGTTGGGGTGTCCTAGTGCAAGATGTTTTGTGTATAATCCCGTAGTCCTGAAAGTAAGCTACAAGATGTTGGTTAATATATTTCCACCATTGTCACTACAAAGGACTCGAATTTGAGTCCCAAACTGTGTTGCAATCATCTGATGAAACACACAGAATATTCCTGCCACTTTATCTTTATGCTTCATTAAATAAACCCCGGATATCCGAGTACAATCATCCACAAATATTACAAACTAACGAATGCCAGATAGAGTAGTAAGCGGTGAAATTAGGATTTGGCGGTTTTTCCTCTTGGCTTGTTGGGGTGTCTGGTGCAAGATGTTTCATGTATAAGCCCGTAGTCCTGAAAGTAAGCTACAAGATATTGGTTAATATATTCCCACCATTATCACTATGAAGGACTCAAATTTGAGTCTCAAACTGTGTTGCAATCATCCGATGAAACACACGGAATATTCCTGCCACTTCATCTTTATGCTTCATTAAATAAACCCAGGATATCTGAGTAGAATCATCCACAAATGTTACAAACCATCGAATGCAGATAGAGTAGTAAGCGGTGAAACACCCCACGCATCCGAATGAATCAAAGAAAATGGCCTAGTGTTCCTATTAGAACTCAAAGGAAAAGGGACTCGATTACTCTTTGCCAAAATACATGTCTCACATTAGAATTCAGTATCAGACAAATTATGAAACAAGTTTGGAAATAAATACTTTAAATACCCAAAAGATGGGTATCCTAAACGATGGTGTCATAACCAAATCGCTTTATCTTTATTAGTAGACCTACTGCTTGTGTGATGTGCTCGGCCTGCATTAAAGTCGTCAACATAGTACAACACTCTTCTTTTAGTAACACGACGAATAATCTCCTCCGTGAGAATATCCTGAAATAAGCAAAAAGACGGATACATAAGAACACAACACTTTAAAGCATAAGTGAGTTGGCCAACAGAGAGCAAACAGTTAGATAGAGAGGGCACTAGTAAAGTGTGAGGTAATGATAAAGATGATGTAAGATCAACATTGCCAGCCCTAGTGACGGGATAGCTAGTGCCATTCGCATTATAGATACTTTGTCTCCTTGGAGTGATGGAGCATAGAAAATCATCAGGATTAGGTGTCATGTAATCTGTTGCCCCATAATCAACAATCCTCCCCTCTCTGCCACCCTGAGAAGTACGGACAAGTGCACACCCAATGTTACCTTCAGGAGTCGCATCAGGAGTATTGGTGGCATCTATATGCGGCACCAAAGAGAGGGGTGAGGCCTCCGTAGCCAATGATACCTGCCCCCATCCCATAGGATTTTCTGTCTTTTTCTTGGTCTGCAGCTCTTTCCACCAATCTGAAGAACCGTGCAACTTAAAACAGGTATCTTTAGTATGTGTAGAATTACCACAACAAGTACAGCCTCTTGGGTGTCGTGGCTTAGCCTTCGAGCCATTGTAAGTCCCCTCTCCCCCAGACGCAACATTAGAAGGGACCATCTGGAGAGCTTTGGGCTCTTTGTTGGCCTCGGGAAAGCGTGGGGCAACCTTCCCACCACGTGAAACCAGAGCAGCCATGGTGCTAGGTGGTTCGGTTGAAGACGGCATAACAGCTTGGCGTATATCCTCCCGTCTCACCCTAATGTAGGCTTGCTCCACCGTCAAAATTGTCGATCAATGCCGGGTCCGTGGAATTGATGAGCCATCCTTTAACCGTATTGTCGTCAGTCTTCCACTTCCGAAATCTAGGGTCGGTAGGAAGTGGTGGGGGAAGATCCCATTGATATATATCGCAATTTGCCCTTTCCGGAGATATACATCTCGACAACTTGGGACTAGAGGCCATAATTATGGCCATCCAACTTGACTGCAATTGGTGGGGCGGAGTTTTCAGCATGAGAAGGTGAATCTTGACGATGAGTCAAGATTTCTATCAACTTGGAAGTCAACGTTTCAAGGAGTGCATCAGTAGTGGAAGTCCCTCCCGGAGCCTGGTGCGAGACTATAGATTTCCCGCTGGAGAATTCGCAGCAACCTCCCCTGAAGCCGGAGGAATTATCTCGGTGGGTGGAATGTCATCATCCGTGATGAGTCTTGGTGGTGAGTGCAATCGGTGCGGCAATCGCACGAAACCACTGCACGGCTATGCCCTGGCAAAGAATTGGGATGTAGATCAGAATGAACAGATTCCCTAGATCTCTCTTTCCGTCGAGATTATAAACACATCGCACATATTTATTCAATCTCTCTTTCCGTCGAGATTATAAACACATCGCACATATATACATACATACATATCAATATGAGCCACCCTATAATCTTCTACAAATCACACTCACCTACAAATCAGGAGATTACATATATATAAAGACCTTACATAGAATTGACGGCTCATGTTAACGCTAGCATATTCCTCTTTCACACTTGACTTCAGTCTTACCTGATCGATATAGTAAATGGATTAGGCCCGTGCCACGATGTTGGATTCCTCGCACGAGCAAATGAAGACAATCTCATGTTTCAACCTCTCTCATGTTTGAACCTCTTATTCAGACTTCGACTTCAGTCTTACTTTTTTTTTTTTTTTGGTCGGAAACTTCAGTCTTACTTGATCAATGGTGTTAGGGATATGCCCAGGCTTTGAATCCGGTTGTATCTGATCGATGGTGCATGGAGGTTGCTTATTCAGTAGGCTAGCCTAATTAAATTGATAAAAATTAAAAAGACTGAATTGACAAAAGTACAATAAGTTTAGGAGTTTTTTGAACAAAATTTTCCCATTTCTCAATCATTTGTTTGGCTGAACGTGGGCCAAGAGAAGAGTCACAGAGCAGTGCACAGCAGCAGCAGCAGCATCATCTGAGAACAATGAGGTATTGATACATCCAAAATTGACAGAAGCAAAAGCTCAGAGAGCCTCAGGTTCCTCTCCAGTCCAGTGGACAAATATGAGCAATGCAGTCATTTATTGTTCTCTTTGTTTTAAGCATTCCACATCTTACAAATCATGTGGCCCATCTCATCAATTATGAGTTTCAAAGGAATGATGTCTTCTCATTTTGTTGGGTCTGGTGGACCACAGGCACACGCCACTCGACTTCCACAGTTTCATTTCGACCTGTCTTGTTGATTCCGCTAGATTTCGATCTTAATTATGCCGTCGCTACTTGTGCCCGTTACCAAAAAGTATGTCAAAATACTATAATGCTGAAACGCAACGGAAATTGGCTAAACAAAAAATTGGAATAGATACGATGAACCCTAATTATAATATGAAACGCAAAATTATCGATTATGTCAAATTCGATAAAACATTAAAGTCTAAAAGTTTCCTCTTCTACGAACCCTAAACACCCTTTTATACGATGTTAACCCTAATTACAATATGAAACAAAAAATTACGAAAACACTATTAAAATTACGAAAATTACCTAAAACAAAAAAAAAGCCTAAAAACCCATCTAAATAATTCCAAAACGCGAAAAAATAACGTTGCCCACAATACAGCTGTGAGTATTGATCAGCGGCCCGTTTCCATGCATCCTACCGAATTTGAGCCCACTCTGAATTCGCCAACCTTAAGTGCATCATACAATCATTTCAGTTGTGTTGCCTTATCCCTAATTCGAATTGGGTTTTTTGTGCGAGCGCATGACCCATCAAGTGTGGCATCGTAGCACGATGTATGATTCATGTTCGAGGGCATGAATGAAAATCAATCTCAAAGTCGATCCCACGAATATTTTTAACCAATGCGATAGGAGAAGATGTAAATGGAGCCAATTAGCTAGAGGAATAATCACTTCTTTCGAAAGGAAAAAAATTGAGGTTTTGGCGGAGCGTACGGATTCATCAGTACTATCAGAATTGAAGTTGAAGAGAGTAAATTCTCTTGAGAGGTATTGCTTTCGTGCATCATCAATGCATTTTCTTGACATCACTGAAATTATTATTTTTCTTTTCTTTATGTACTTTTTCTCTCTCTACATTTATTTATTTTTTTCTTTCCGATCACGTGATATTTCAAACTAGTTACGAGGTAAGTATTTATTGAGAACCTTCACGAAAAATACAATTGTATTCCGAAGAAAGTTTTTTTTTTTTGGTCGAATATTCGGAAAAAAGTTGATTGGCAGAGAAAATATCGATTTAATCACCGGTAACAAATCATAGATTTTGCCCTCTATTTTTTATTTCTCGGTCCGCGAATTAGTTTAGCCAGTTCATCGACAATTACAATAGATGTTTTTTTTTGGCGAAGCTATGTACATTTCGTATGCAGTTAGTACCTATTCACATAATCACTCAATTAACGTTGATGTTCTCTTGAGATTGCATTAGTACATGGAGAGATCAGGAAGAAGAGGTTTTACTATTTTTCCAAATGGTCTATCCCCTTTAATTAATGTGCGGTCATCTTTCGAAAATCTATAGTCTTAAACCCGAGAGAGGTAAAGTAAGATGCAATTTCCGAAATTCAATTTTATAGTCATCCTAGTACAGAGGTGACGAGGAAAAAAGTTTAGAAAGTTTAATACATGACGTTACGATTAAGATCTAAACCTAACTCTTTTTGACTTTGGTTGTATGGGGTGCGGGGCTGACACTAATTTGGAATGGTTCTCTGGTGACTTAGGTGTTTCACACTAGTATTGTCATTATTATTGTACACCCCCACCAGTCAGATCAAGTGACTATGGTGATGTTGTCTCAACCTGAGAGGCAGTCAAAGTTTGCTAGCGCTCATCACCAAACTGCGCCGCAAATGTAATCACATGATAATTGTCCAAAAAAAAAACTCTAAACATATTACACGGCTGTCAATTTAATTTTAAATATTTAAAATTCGATCAAGTTAGTCCTAATTATTTTAATGATTTTTCAATATAGTCATCCCGACCAATTTTGACCGGCAGTTATGGCTGCCTTACGTGGCATGGACGGTGCTGACGTGAAAAATCTTTTGCAAATTTTTTTAATGTTTATTTCATCTTCTTTTCTTTCAATTTTTTTTCCTATTTTCCTTTGTCGGTCGGCGGGGCCTCGACGATGGCTGACAAAGGTCGTTGGCCACAGCGAGGGCTTGATCGGCATTGACTGGACCATCACATCAGCAACTACCGGCCAAAATTGTTCGAGAGGACTGCATTGAGAAATTATCAAAAAATATAGGATTAAATTGAAAAGTTTAAGACCGGATAATAACTTTAAGATCTTTAGGATAATTTCTTTGGGGTCGAGAAATCGAGCTGAATAAGAGAATTCTCCTTTGGGGGTATCATACCCTTTGGAATTATTGATAGTGGAACTTGGCAGGGAGGGCTTTCCTAATATGAAGGCGACCTGACAAAAACAAAACCTTACTGTCTTAACCCTTTTTTTTTCCCGTTCTGATTACAATGATACCGACACGAGTTTACCGTAACAAATTACCAAAATTGTTTCTTATCTTGCCATAAAAATTAGACACCCATACCGCTCACATCATCAATACAATGATGAAGCCGGCTTCGAAATTTGGTGTCAACTATTCACTCTAGAATCTGTAAATTCAACATTACATATCATAGTACTTCAAATTTGATATATCCGGACGGTTACCTAACAAAACTCTTATTTCTATATCCTCGCATTTTGAAATTCACATCTCTATTCTCTGCTAAAAATCGTCCAAGTATGTGTCGGATTTAGCACCTGCGAAGCACGTGTCGAAGGAACTAGTACATGTAACCCAATTTTGTGAAACAACATTTTTTTTTCCATATACGTAGCGAGCAAAATGCTCTTGGCTATCGATATCTCTCTTCCTAATTAAACAGGAGAAATGTGGTCAGGATTATTCAAAAGCAAGTTTTTGATGTTGGCCTTTCGGCAGGCAATGTATGTCTCATTTTTCCCAACCACACGTGAGTGTACTTTAGGACAAGTGGATTGCAATGTCTTCATTGGGAGAAAGGTCTACCGGTAGTACCAACACTACCGGTAGTTGAGTTTTAAATCTTTTCATACTCTCGCACAGAATTTCTTTGAAGAGTTCAATCAAGTAGGTCCATGCATCAACCCAAGAATTACCATCTTGACGACTCTATATTACCTTATTTAAGAAAGTTTAGGACACAATTGTACATTACCGATAGGCTATGGTCCATTTTCCTCTTCACATTTTATATACCTACGATTTATCGACGGGTTAGCTCTTAGTTATTTTCTCTAGTTGTCTGTCTTCTCTCTATGTTTCTCTACACACACGATTGGCAAGAAGGAGGTGCCTATTTATACTACTCCTAAGGCTCCCTTCATTTCATGAAAAAAAAAGAATGATTTAGAAAATATTTTTTTAAAAATGACAGTTTGTATTGCTTGAAAGAATTAGCCAATGAAAAAGATTTTCGTTATTGACAATAATTTATGAAAATATTTTTCGTTCACTTGTGTTTTTAAGCGAGAAAGTAATCACTCTTAGAATAATATTTTCAAAATCATTCATTTTCGCAAAATAAACGGAATCTAAGCTGATGAAATCCCTTCGTCGAGGCAAGTTCGTCCGTGGGGTCTCCTTAATTTTTAGCAAGTTGGGTTAACTTTTCTTATGAAAAATCTGGGGTGGCGGCTACAACTAGAAGGAGAAAAATCTGGATTGAAGGATAAAAATCTGGAAAAAGTGAAGAGAGAGAGAGAGAGAGAGAGAGAGAGGCGGTGCTTTTTCCGTCCCCAATTTGTATGGCTTCATCCGTATCGATCAATCCAAGGGTGGTGACTGGCTAAATTTTTCTTTAGGTACATATTTTGGATTCGAACCTAGGTATTCTGGATTCCATTTATAGGCATTTATGTCGGCTGTGGTTCTTACTCCTCAACGATAGGGAAATACGTGGGTCACGCTCCATGTTGAGTTGGCAGGGGTCCTGGTAAGCCACCCTTGCGGGTCTCAAGAGTTTTACTTCGTTGTGATTGTGCATCGAATTCTAATAATTTGATCACTGATTTTCCCACGCGCGATATCAGATCTTTCCGTGCATAAATATGTCAAAACTGTCATTTCAAGACATTGAGGATGTGTTTGTTTCGCAGAAAATAAATAATTTTAAAAATAAACGTTTGTAGGCTTACGAAAAGGAATGAATCGAAACTATTTTCATTGTTTAAGACATAAATTGTTGTTGATAATGAAAAAAAACTTTGATTCACTAATTATTTTAAGCAATCCGAGCGATCATTTTTATTTTTTATTTTTAAATCATTCACTTTTAGCGAAACAAATGAAGCCTAGAAAAGTATCGGGCCATCAAAATTAAGAACTTTATCACATTCTAAGACTCTAAGTTGCTATTAGACATTTATCAAATATAAATAGTACTTATCCAACATATCACGCTGGTAGGGGAATTGTGCAAAAATATAGTTTTACTTGAAAATATAATTTGAGTTAACAGACTTAATAAAGTAGTATTACAATCGAATTCATTCAATTTAGAAACTTGAATGAAAAGATCATCCATAAATACAATAAACTTTATTGACGATGAGCCCTTCATCCCATATAATGAAAGAAATTTCATGATTTTTGAAGGAGTAAAATATGAGGAAATATACAAGTTCCAAAACTAAAGGGCTTCATAGAAAGTATAGTAATTACATATATTAAGGTCAAGCTTGATTCATAAAGAAATGGTCAACCAGAGAATTGTTGTAGGAGTGAGCATGGTTCCAGGGTAAAATCTGGACCTGTAGAACCGGACCGGTGGGAATCGATTGATTCCAGGTTCCAAGGTATAGAGGGTAGGTTCCAAGTTCCAAAAATTAGGGAATCTGTTTTGACGGGTAGGATATAGGTTCTTGGTAGGTGGAACTTGGAACCAGAACCTGAAACCTGAAGTAAGTTTTTATATTTTTTTCTTAGTATATATCTTCACGTCATTATAAAGTATTTCATAAGCACGATGATGAGTATGTAATCCAGAACTACTTTATCATTGAGTTTTTTACTTTGTTATTGTTTCATACTTTTTCGTGTGTCTAATATGAGTTGTGGTTAGTAGATTTTAGTAATAGATGGTAGTCATTAGATATAATTAATCACATTGATTGTTCAACCAAGAATATATGTGGAACCTGGGTGGAACCTGA
This sequence comes from Rhodomyrtus psidioides, assembly GCA_021437785.1. Classification (NCBI taxonomy): domain Eukaryota; kingdom Viridiplantae; phylum Streptophyta; class Magnoliopsida; order Myrtales; family Myrtaceae; genus Rhodomyrtus; species Rhodomyrtus psidioides. The sequence goes on along the minus strand of JAILYB010000062.1, from coordinate 2,470,678 downwards.
AACGATCCTAGAAAGTTAGAGATATGGTGGGTTCTAAGTTCCAAGATATGCATGGTAGGCTCTAGGTTCCCAAAAAAATGAGGAACCTGTATAGACAGGTAGGTTCTAGATTCCATGGGGAATCTATACGGAACTTGAAATCGCTCATCCCTAATTTATTAGAGTGTGGTTTATACTCCTCATCAACATGAAAACACGGGGATAATGAATAGTTACTGATATATAATATCTTTTTCTACAGTAGATACAAGATGCTGCTAATTATAGTGAAATGCTCTGCTAGACGTAACTCTAGTTTAAGAGTAAATCAGATAAAATTTCGTGTCTCGATTTTTCTTTTTCTCTTTATTTCGTTATGACTGTGCGCCGAATCTTAACAGAATTATGCTCGAGATTGTAAACTCGAACCTAATTGTTTTTTTTTTTACCTTCCTTATTTGCAAGGAATTGAGAAGATTTATATTTAGCAATATAATTCAAGAAAACATTTAATAATCATGAAAGCCTATTTTGGCCCAAATTGACTCTTTGGAGCGGAACTCGTTCAAATCAATCTCTTAAGAGCCCGATTTCTACATGGAAGTCTTAAGCCCATAAGAGAATATTGCTAGACGATGTCGCGATAATATTATAGCGATTAACTCCTCGTCTATATACATGGCCTACCGTACGAAATTCAATCATCATAAAATCGACATAAGAAATCGAACTCAAGAGATTTTGGGTTTTGATATGCTCTCGAATTGAGTACCATCCTCGTCTATATAAACTCAAATCGATGGAAATGCAAACCAAACAAATTTTTTTTTGGTTGTTCTGATTTTTTTTTGGGGGGCTTATCCAAACACCGAATTAATATTCAGAAGACGACTGACCTAAACAATATATTACGAGTTTTAGTTGGCGGGTCCCAATCAAATATCTCTCTCCTGACATGTTTGATTGCGACCCCACCCCCCCTCTCTTGTGCGGATGGACGGCTGATGATGCTCTAATTACAACAACAACAACAACATCGTGACATAACCCGAATGTGACGTTGTCTCGTTTTTTTAATTACACTGAAATCAAGGCCCTTCCAAAAAAAAAAGTCATGATTAAAGAAGAAGAAAAATATGATAAAAAAGAAAAGAACAAAGAAAATGTAAAGGGGACTTCTAGAAAATATAGAAATTTCCACAGTTGAATCGAACAACTCCTCTTCATTTTCTTTTTCTCTTTTATCCAAAAGCAATAAATTAAACAAGAAGGGGAAAAAAATAGAAATAAAAGAGAGTGTGGAAAATACAAATGCAAGTGGAATTAAGATTAATTCAGGGAAAAAAGAAGAGTCAGCAGATCTGAACTTGGGTGCTCACACCACCGCTCCGGCGGTGCCTAAAGACCACTGAGCACTCGGGCAGCTCGCCCAGATCCGCGAACAGCGACTCGTCCTCTTCTCTCATCGGGAAAAACATCGCCACGTCCGCGTCCCTCGTGGCGCCCTTGCCGGTAGGGCCGTTGATGCCGCTCTCCGCAAAAATGGGGCTCTCCAGGATCGTGGACGACGTGGTCGGCATGTCCATGAACCAGCTGAACTCGTCGGCGGCGGACATGAGCGCTGACTCCTCGCTAATATCTGGGAACTTTTCTTCAGGCTCGGGCTCGGGCTCGGGCTCGGCTTCTGGGTCGGGTAGATTGGCGGGCATTTCGGGCTTGTCCTCGACGGCGCTGGCCACGGCGGCGGCGGAGTTCTGGTGGTTGTGATGGTGGTGGCTGTTCTTGGCAGCAGGCCAAGGGTGGTTGTGGTCGCAAGAGTAGGTGATTTGGAGCATGGTGGGATCGTCCCGGCTTCGCTCCACTTGTTTCCGGGCCGGGCATCCCTTTGAACTACTACACCTATAATATGCCCTGCATAATTGAGATCAAGATCCTCCGATCAATAATTAATCCTCCTCATTCTTTATCCATAAACCTAATGGAGATCGTTCGCCTCTTCGAACGGATCGGATTAGATTTAATCAAGAATTACATCAAACCTCATGTTCATTGTCGAGTTTCATTGATTACTAAGAAGGGGGATCATATTCAACTTCAATTCAGTGTGAGCACTAGATGCATACATAAAAAAGTTCCCTAATATAACCAAAATAGCTTCAATTATATCAAGATTCCATTGGTTTTATCAGGAATGAAAACGATCACGTCTCGTAAGCATCGGTGGCGGGACGTTTGAAGAGAGGTAAGCAAAGGCAAGAACTGTTTGTGCCGTACCAGAAGAAGTTCTGAGGGGAACTAGGGATGACAATAAGATGAGACAAGATGAGAAACTCACCTCGGATATGGAGAGCCCTTGATGGGCTTTTGGCCGTACTTCCTCCACGCCCACGAGTCGGACGGCGGCGGCGCGCCCTCGCCCTTGAGCCGAGACCCTTCCGCGTCCTTGATCGGGATCGAAACCACTCTCTTCTGCACACCTCTCCTACTGGAACAAACAAGAACCCCAACTTCTCAAAACTCCTCACTCTAATTGCCTAACAACTTCTTCATGCAGCCAATCACCACACAACTCATACATGAACATAAGATTATTCCACAACAGACCTCCTCTTAGGAGACGGCGCAGGGCGGCCGGTCTTCATCGTGTCGCCGAATCTGCTAGACGGCGGCGGCGACTCTCCGATGCTGTTCTCCGGCGAGCTTCCATTATCGTCGTGCTCGGTCACGAATGAGCCGCTGTTGAAGCTTCCATACATGGTGGGGGGGGGGGGGGGGGGGGTGAGAGAAGCACCTAATTTGTCCGTGAGAATTGCCGCAAACGGTTGCCGGTCGTTCTGAAAACCTGGGGTTGTGCCGGACGATGGGGAGTTTGTGTGGGGGAGAGAGAGAGAATATGAAGGAAGGAGACAAATAGGAGAACGTTGATGAAGGAAGAGGGAGGTCCTTTTTAATTATATTAGGCTTCCTTCACGTTGACAGATTGGTTTTTACGTATTTGTTTTTTTTGAAGGACGTGCGAGCAAATGTGACAAAGTCTTAGATAACTACATGGTCATAAAAAAAATTGCAGGGAAGAGGTTTTTCTCAGACATGTTTTTTTTTTTAATTGTTTTGTGTTTGCCCACCGAATCAAATTCATTGAAAGTCTTTTTTGCCTCCTGAGTAGTAGGTGACAACAGCGAATGGAAAGTGAGATATTCCCATAAATTATCGCCAATTTTTTTTTTTTGCCAACAATATATACCTCTTTTATGTGTGTGTTCGGAACCATATAGGACCTTACCGGCTCTTTATTAATCTAAACCTCTAAGGATTAACGCGGTTGATTCGGTGCATCGAGGGATTTTCAGCATAGTAATTAGAAGACATTCGTTCTTATTTCACTAACCGCGTGCAAGTTGCTCTAAATCAGGATCACCCACACAGGTCAACATTTTGGATTCAACCGGTTCATAAAACTTGTAGAGTATTTCATACATCCTCAATTAGAACCATAATAACATATATCTCTCCTATTATCGATTTTATCTATTTTGTCCTTTTATGTATTCTGTCCGCTTTCTCTCTCCACACCTCCAAAAACAATGTTCTTTCCTCCCTACAGGTCTTGGTTTGTGTGGTATATACATAAATGGAACCTAAATGGAAACTTAACTATAAAAGTACCCAAAAAAGAAAAATCAAAATCAAATGAAGGCAAACTGAGAACCTTCATTAACCCCCCACCGAGAGAGAGAGAGAGAGAGAGAGAGAGAGAGAGAGAGAGAGAGAGAGAGAGAGAAGCAGGGAGCGCGGGCATCATGAATTCAAATGATCCTCCTCTATGGGAGGTTGGATGAATGCTAAACGAATTAAGATTTTGACATGAGAGGCGAAATACCAAGGGGAAGAACATACTTACTAAAAATGTTGTAAGAGATTGTCAAAAATTGAATTAGATTTTGAGGCGTAATAACACTCTTTTCAAGGATTTATTTGCCCCATAACATTGATGATGTTCTTCGATAAATATACTTCAGGATACAATAAAATCTCACGTGTGTATAGCAGTTCTGATATTTCTTCAGGATCTCTCAAAGGAAACACTTGCAGAAGAAAGCTGTTTTTTCTTTGAGAAACACGAAATTGGAAGTTGACATTTTCTGAACAAGAAGCAGAATCGTAACATATATGTACTAGCAAAAAATTTTTGCGAACAGACATGTCATTCCGACAATGTCACACCTTTTCACATCTGAAAAAAAAAATGCAAAATTTCATATCTGAAGCTGTTAAATTCGAATGCAACTCTTCTTGTCCGAAAACTGCTAATTGGGACAGACACAACTCTTCATGCTCTAAATTTTCATGTTTGAAAAGTTGCAACTCTTCATTGTCCGAAACAACTCTCCAAATTCGTAAGAATTAATACTAAATTCAAAATAACAATAAAAAAATTAACTTCAACTCCTATGTGAATAATTGCATTGTTTCGTTAGGGCTCAACAGTTAATTTACTATTAATTTCGAAATAAAAAATAACTGCTGTGTCAATTTCGAACTACAACAGTGCAAGCGTGCTAAGTGAGCCTAATAGTTGCGCACCCGTACGCAAGTATTGTGGGATCTAGCCCACTTGCCTGTTTTCTCTATTTAGAAGACTACAATAGCCTTTTGACTTATAAAATGTTTAACACTTTTCCTTCCATTCTATGTGGGGTGAAGTAAAGGCACTTATTGTTTGTTTTGCAAACAAACTTCAACAAAAAACACAGGTCCAATGGATAAATCGGATCAAGCTTGTGTTGGCTCGAATATGGTCTAACCAAAGCTATCCATTAACTCATTTTGATCCGTTTATATGTAATTCAAACATAATGATTCATGGCCGATCCATATCTGATCCAACCCACATTATAAAAACACAGAGATATTTAAAAATGAGAATTTTTATGACATGTGTGTAGTTCAAAAAGGTTCCAAATAAGATCTTCAGACTTGTTTGCAACTTTCTTTTAATTGATTTTTTTTTTGAGTTTCACAATGAAATATTCAAGATATCTTAAAATCAATAAGCGCTAAATATCGACTTGTAAAAATCTTATATCGATTTTCACGATTGTCCAAAACTTGAAAGATCATAAAATACAAATTTTCAATTTAAAAAAGAAGAAGAAAACCCTCACCTTGATCTTGAGACAAGTGAAGATGGACTGTAGATGGGTTAGACTTTAGAGCATTAACAACCCACATTGTGGTGAATTTTATTACTCAAACCCATACCAACCCATTCAGCAAAATTTAGCTAACTCATATATGATCCAACTCATCATATGTTAATTAATGAGTTTTCAACACATTTTGACACATCTAATGACAACAAAGGTGTTAACAATGTGGTGGGTGATAGGTGCGGGGTTGGGGTTAAGGAATAAGTATAAAAATAATCACAAATCTATTTTAAGGATGGTAATTCAGTCTTAAAATTTTTAATTTGGCTAATTCAATTCTAAATCTTTTGACACTTTGTTAATATAGTCATTGTAACTAGTTTTTGTCGGAAATGGTTGACATAGATTTTATGTTGCATGACCAGCGCTGAGATAGAAAATATTTACAATTTTTTTTTTAAAAAGACGAACCTGAATTATATATTTTTAAAAAAATAAAAAATATTATCAACATCAGCACTGTCCATGCCACGTAGGATAGTCGACGTCCAACATTAACTATTTCAGGCAAAAAATAACTACAATGACTACTTTAGCAAATGTCAAATGGTTTGGGATTAAAATGATCAAATTAGAAAGGGCATAAGGATACCCTAAGTATCAATATTTGTGTACGGCGCTCACTTTGGTGACAATATTTTTTTGGATCACTTAAGTGTCAAATCGGACAAACAAACGATCAATTTAGTGCCAATGACGAAAAATTCAGGCGACCTCACCTGAGTTAACACTTCAATAATCATTTTTTTTTTAAAAAAATTGACACTTAAGTGATTAAAAAAATGGTCATTTTAGTGCCAAATTAGATAAAAATGATCATTTTAGTGTCAATTCTAACGACCTCCCCGAAGTTGGTACTTAAATAATCATTTTTCAAAAAAATTGACACTTAAGTGATAAAAAAAATATATAGGCACGAAAGTGAGCTCCGTACACAAATATTAACACTTGAAATGTCCAAATTAAAAAGTTTCCAAATTTCAATATGGCCCTTGCTGATCCTAGCCTTCTATCGGCCCTGAAAGTACAACTACAGATTACTTGAGCACCACAGACTCCTAATGCTATAGCTGCTACTCTTCATTACCAGATGGTGTATAGAGTCCAGAACCATGCCATAGATCTTAATCTTCTAAGTTCTGATGAAGCCTTGCTTATTTCAATCGACCATGACCAAACTTTATGTGTTCATGTCCCCAGACAAATCCCAAGAGACCAGCTTCACAAATTTCTCCCAGATAGTTGGGTAACCAACTATGAAAAACTTCATCAAAACTCTCGACCAGTTCAGTCTTGTGAACCACAGTTTAGAAAGAAGAAAGGTGGTACTGTTACCATCAAATTGGCCTCAACTTTGATTACCCTTTTATCTACCCACTTCAGTGGACATCAGACCTTGAGTTTCTTGAAGAACTCAAATGAATGTTCAACTTCTTTCCCAGTTTGCTGAGATTGTGCAAAAACATGGCATCATGCTTTCCCAAAAAAAGATGATTATTTCCCAAAAGGAGATAGAATTTCTTGACATGCACTTAAAAGAAGGCACTTATTGTCCAGGTCCTCACCTTGCTGAAGAGTTGCAAAAATTCCCATATGAAAATCTTACTGTTGGATAGGTGCAATCTTTCCTTGGGTTCAAGAATTTTTTGGTAATTTTTCCTGGGATTATTGCTCCCTTATGTTGTAATCGTGTGTTGATTCATTCCTCCAAAGGACGACATGCAAGATAATTACAAAAATAGTCTTAAACCTATTGCAAGAATTCAGTGCTATTTTTTTTCCCAATTGAGCCCTAAAATATATGTATTTGTGTCAATTCAGTCCATTTGACGGCTGACATTGATGTGATAAATTTTAATAAATATTTTATTTTTTAAAATTTTTCATTAATTTTTTTAATATATTCCTTTCTTACTTTGCCTTCTGTTTGTGGCCCAGAGGATTGTGGCCCTCACCCGGCCTCTTCCAAATTTGGGGTAGGCGGTCGAAACCCCCTTTTTATGCGGCCGACGAGATCATGGCGAGGTTGTCCTCACCTAGATCATGGCGAGGGCCGTGACCCTTATCGGCTACTACCAGAAAGCTAACGAAGAAAGGAAAGAAAAATAAAAAAGTCAATTCAAAAATTCAAAAAGTATTAAAATATGATGAAAAATTGGCCATGTTAGCGCCGACCAGTCAAATGGAATGAATTGACACAAATATAAAATATTTAGGACTCAATTGGCCAAAAAAAAAGTTTAAGATTGAATTGACATAATTGCAATAGGTATAAAACTATTTTGGTAATTTTCCCCACGACATGCTCCACACGGTCTTCTCATTCCATTTGAGAAACCTCATTTTTTTTCAGTCTCCTCACTCCATTCTCTCTTGCTCTTACACCGGGTCCAAACGAACACACACAAACCCTGCTAAACCAGGCCGTTACACGCCACAATCGCCGCACTTGTCATCATGCTGCCATGGCCCTCGCACCTCTCTTCCTCCTTACTTGTGTAAGATAAGAGTCTGCAATTTTCATCTCCATCTCTCTGTCTTTCTACCCTCTCATCTATTTCTGCACCATCACCTCGTCCCTCCGCCTTCGACCGTGGCTGAAAGAACTGCTTTCAATCTTTGAACTTTTGATACATGTTCTATCTAGTCCTGAATTATATAAAAATATTCAATGTTGTCCTTATACTATTTCAAATTCAGAGGCAATATTGAATACGTTCATATAATTCATGAACTATATTGAACATTTACAAAAGTTCAGAGACCACATTGAGTAAATTAGAAGTCCATGGATGACATCGCATGAGAAAATTACCAAAAAAGTCCTTAACCTATTGCAATTGTGTCAATTCAGTCCTAAAATATTTTTTTGCCAATTGAGTCTTAAGCTTTTTGTAATTGTGCCATTTCAGTCCATTTTGCCGGCCAGCGCAGATGTGGTGTCGCCGACACTGACGTGAATATTTTCAATATTATTATTTTATTTTATTTTGCTACTCTAGGTGGCAAGAGCTTTGTGGCCCTCGCAGGCCTCGCCATTGCTGACGAGGTCATGCAGCCTTTTCTCAAGGTCGGCAAGGCCATAGTCAGGCTGGCCTCGCCTAGATCTGGGCGAGGCGACTTCGCCGGAGGCTGTGCCTCACGAAACCCTTGCGAAGAGTGGCCGCAGGCGAGCTCCTTTGGCCGGCGGTCGGTGAGGCAATGGCAATGCTGCCCTTGCCCAGATTTGGAGGAGGGGGCCTCGTTTGCGGCCCTTGCCCACTAGCCAATGAGCTCCGGCGACCTTCGCCGCCACAAAAATATTAATTAAGAAATTCTAGAAAATATTATAAAATTGAAATACTATTAAAGATTGGTCATGTCAACATTGACCGATCAAATGAACTGAATTGGTACAAATGCATAAAAGGTTTAAAATTGAATTGACATGATTTCAATAGGTTTGAGAATATTTTGGTAATTATCCCGACATTGCACATTAGGATAAAATTCAGAAAGTACATTAGACAATTTAATACTTTGCATATTTAACCAAAGTTCATGGACTAATTGTGTAATTATCCCTATAAATAAAACCACCTTCCCAAATTCGGGGTAGTGTTCATTAGATGGAGTTTTTTTTTCTTCGTTTAAAAAATTCTACTTTTTGTGTTCTTATCCTTTTCATGGAATGAAAATGACACAGAGGTAAGTCTTGCATCTGATCCTCTTAGGGGCATTTTTCGTCCATGTTTAAGAATGTGCACGAATTTTTCAATGATGAAGGCATCAGGCAGATAGCAACTTTGTCGATTTTTTTCCCCTTTGTTTAAGAGTTTCGTTTGATGGCATTTAGGTTGTGATGGCATCTTGACTTAAATAAAACCTAGCTTTCATTTCATTTGGTATATGGTTCTTCAAAGTTGTATGAATAATAACTTTTGTGATCAACCCAGATTAGTTAAAGAAACCTTTGTTTTGCTTTTACTGATAAAAGCATTTGTGCGTAAAATAATAGTCCGAAACTGTAACGGTTTAATCATGACTCGCTTTGAATCATACTTTTATGTGATCCTAAATTTAACTAATTTTCAAAATCACGTAACTATTAGCATCGTAATGCATCCCAATTCTTTCCCATAATTTATATGCATTAATGTACTATCTTATTTTGGTCGACAATTTAAATGTGACTTATTTGATGATTCATAAGACGGAAACTAATCGTTGATGTGGGCCAAACGTAAAATCAAAATAAAGACTACATACTGTCGAAGAACACTCTCATCCGCTTCGCCAAATTTTTGTCCATCCCTTGAAATTTTGTACTTTTTTCCTTTGGACACTACATCTGAGAAACCAACGTACATAACACGTTCTCATTGGACGCTGACAAGGACTCATTACCCTTTCCTACGTATTTGCACATGTTGATGTCACTTAAATTGGATCGAGAGACCAAACCCTAGATTTATTACGTCAGATCTCCGATGCATATAATATGAGGACATTATTTTAAATATCATTTATTAAAAAGTAGATGAAAGCGTGAAGCAATGTAGTATACATTATAATATTTGTTTTTGGCTCTCAACGTTTGAACTTTCAACGCTTAGTTCTGGATGACACCTTTACGTGTTTCTTTAATTGCATCGACCTCTGACTTCCTTCACTGGCGGCAACTTTCATGCTCTCTCTCTCTTTCCCTCGTTTTCTCTCTCTAGGGCTCATCTTTGTTATTATAAAGAACAGAACCTTCACTGCATCTTCCTCTTCCACACGACGGCTTCTTGAAATTCCCTCTAATAATTCGTCCCCTCTTTTTTTTTATTTAATTTCTCCTTTACAACAAGCACGATCCCAAATTTTTTTGGGAATTTTTTGTGCAACTTGTAATAAACAATGAATTGTGCAAAATCCATTTTAAATTCGATAGCACATACTTGGGGCTCCTGTCATGGTTTGTAGATCGATTTAAGGGTTCAAGATCCCAAAGCATTAACTGCAACGTCCATTTGGATGTATCCCACATGTTGTCCCGTCCCGTGTAATTTGGGATTATGAATCCTACAAATTAACAAGGAGGGTTAGCAGTCCGAAAAGATTAGATAGAAAAATTAAGAAGTAGGCGGCTGACAAAAGAAAAACTTTTAGGTGCGTCGGGCACATGTGAGCTCGGTGCTGAATATCCTTTAATTTTGATGGATCTCATGTGGGACTCATATGATTTAAAGGTTGAGATATATTAAGGCCCGGCATGATTTGTACGTTGAGAATGGGTTAATACTAATAGCTAGAGTCAGTTCTTAAAAAAATGCTTAATCCTCTTTAAGTGAAGTTTGCTTGTTTTGTATTCAGATCACTAAACTTTAGTTTGAGTGCACTAAACTAGTATGTGTTTATTGCAACTGATGCATTTTGACCGAAAATCTGGCCGATTCTTTGACGAAGATACATGCGCAATTCTTTGATGAAGATACCTGCAAATATGGACACTTGAAAATATTTAGAATCTGTTGGTTTTGCGAAAAATTTGCTGTGGAATAATTTAAGAAAATGAGTTAAAGAAAAAACAAATCATAGTAACCTAGAGCCTTATGCTTATGTTCGGAAAATGACTCCCTCTTTCAAAATTATATATCATTATGCAAAGTTTAACTGAACCAAGAACTCAGAACCCTAGTGCCTGGGACCAAGTACTTAGAGGCCAGGCTCAGGCCCTAACAACAGCCCTCATTTTCCCTGCGGTCGGGCCCGAGTCCCCGGCACTTGAAAATGGGACATGGGACGGCACTCGAGACATTATCTCAAACGTGTTTTTCGTAAGTTTCATGTAACAAACTTCAGAAAATGAATTTCGAATTATTTTTAAAATTCAACTGAACATAGCAATGGTTTTCCTTGAAAATAAGTTTATGAGAAAATGCTTTCCAGCAAAGTTCATTTTATGGAGATATTGACCAATTAAAATATCACTTTTAGTGGTTACAATGGAATCCAGAAAAACTTGGATTTGCTCATCAAAAGGCAGAGGCAAGTTGCTTTAGTCTTTAATCTGGGAACCTTCTGTGGATCAGTCCGAGAGGGTAAACTCTCGTGCGGACGGCTTTATTGCATGGTGGTGAGGATGCACATCAAGACCTTTCATTAGTATCCTTGCTGATTAAGTCAAGAAAGACAGGATCACGTCATCAAGTGCGTCACATCTTTTTAGCATTATTTTAACAATGGACCGTCAGGATGATGGTGATAGCGATGATGATTGTTATTATTATTATCGAATCATAGCAAGGAAAGGACTTTATGCCACATCCATTTTTGTACTTATTAGCAGATAACTCTCTTTGTATGACTCTTAACAGACAATTGCTTCTCGGGAAACGGCAAATTTCTCGATAGGTACTAAGTCTCTTAGCTAATCACAAGTTTAAGCCAATCTTTGGCGCTAAAACTTATTGTAACCTACTGACAGTTTTATGAAATTACAAATTTTTTTATACAGTTTGCAAACATTATTAATTTTTTGTACTAACTTATGATGATACATTACCAACTAGTTTTGGGTGATCGACCTTCATTTAAGATATTTAAAATAAGTAATTGTTCTTGTTTCATTCATCAACTTTTTCTTTACCAGCTTTTATTTGCGTGACTCACTAATTATTCTTCCACTAAATCAATACATAGGTTGGTGGGTTATCAACTCTTACGAGTTACTTACATATGTTTATATATTGTATTTGCTAACTTTTCTTATCATTTATAAGCTTTTATTTGCATTTCTTATTAATGCTTTAATTTACCGATTCTTTTTAGAAACTACCAACCCTAATTAGAGTAACATACAAACTTTTCTCCAATTAAGTTATCGACTAGTATTGGGTTATCAACTCTCATTCGCGTTATTTACCAAGTTTATTTTCTTGCTCACAAAATGTTCTTATCTTATGTCAACATGTATTCACCTTTCTTACCTATGCCTTAAATTAACAAATCTTCTATGAGATTACTAAGTTTAAATTAAGCGACTTATCAACCTTTCTTTCAATTAATGTATGTACTAGTTATGAATTACCAATTCTCATTTGAGTTAGTTATCATTGTTTATCTGATTTCTTAAAAAGGTTTGCAACTCTTATATATGGTTACATAAACGAAATAAAGAGACTTGGTAACCTTAAAGTAGTTTGCAACTTAATAGAGAAAAAATACTAAGTCACACAAAAAGTGGATAGTTTCATATAGTTAGTTGTTAAGTTTAGAGAATATTTATTATAAATATAAATAAAAGCTGGTGAAAGATAAGAGAAGCCTCTTTTATGTTAAGATAAGAGAAGGTTATGATTTAAAAAGGTTCAAATAAACAGTTGGTAACATACCCAACTAGAGTTGTCAAAGCAAACTAGTTGGTAATTTAAGCACAAGAAAGTTGATAATCATTTTAATTATGGCTGGTAATTTCTAAAAGAATTGACATTTGACAAGGTGTAATGAAAGATGAAGAAAAGTAGTAACTCGAAAGAAAAGGTAACTTTAACAAGAAAACAAATAGAAGTTGGTAAGCAACTTATAAGTAAAGTTGATAACTTCAAAAGGGTGAGTAACTTAATAGAAGAAAAGTTGACGAGTCACAAAAATAAGATTAGTGATTTCATAAGTCATTGGCAAGAAAGGTAAACAAAGGTTGTTAAGTGATAATAATTTTTTTTGTCAGTGATAATAGAAATTGGTAATTAAAAAAAACCAAATAAATATTTGTAGCTAAGTCAAATAAAAATTGCTAACACCAAATTAATTGGTAAGTACGTCGGAAAAAAATTGATGATCACTCTAATTGATGTTGGTGATAGAATTGGGAAATGTAGAAGTTGGTAACCAAGGTAAATAAAAGTGGTTACTCAATGGAAAAGAATAATAAAAGAAAAAAAATCACATCAGCGATTTTTCGGTCTAAATTGGCTGGATGAACTGAATTGGAACTAATATAAAAAGGTCAGGACTAAATTGATTCAATTGAAATTTTTATGATTGAATTGGTATCGATAAAATAGGCTTAAGACTTTTTTGGTAATTTTCCCCATACTTAAACCTCTCGTGATGCTTTGTAGATCTAGTTAAGGGTTCAAGATCCCAAAGCATTAACTGCAACTAGGGGTAGCCACGGGCCGGTTTGGGCCTGGAATCGGCCCGTTGATCAACCGTAATCGGCCCGTTGACCGGGTTCGCCAATTTTGGGTCGATTCCGACTATCATATAGCCGTTGGGCCTAAGGCCGAATGGCTATACATAAAAAAAAAAATCGGGAAAGTGTCGAATAGCTCTTTCCTGACCGTTGCTTGCGACAGTCAATTTTGACCTTTGTAAGCAACGGGTTCCTCCTCCCCTCTTTTATTTTTTTTTAAATTTTTTTAATTTATTAAAACTATCCTTTATCTTTATAAATATTCCTTTTCATCTTTCATTTTTCCTCATAATTTCTCTCAATTCTCTCAATCCTAGCTCAATTATCTCAATTTTTGAATCCTCTTTTCGCTCAATTCTCTAAAAAAATGGCAAGTGGAAACAGAGTTGGTGATAAGGGAAAGAGCCCGATGCCACCGATGAGGATGGGGGAATTCGATTTTCCTCATCAATATGATCCTCGTGAGTTTACATGTTGGGTAGATGATGATGATAATATCAAAGTTATTCCCAACGTCGAGCACACCCTAACATAGGAAAGTCTTCATCCTCCTATTGGTATCGAAGAAATGTCAATGACAAGGGGAGCAATACACTTTTAGTGCTAAAAGTTATGTACGGATATCACTTTAGTGCCAAAAGTTTCAAACGGATCACTTTAATGCCAAGTCGGAGATAAAATGATCACTTTAGTGCCAAAAGTTTCAAACGGGTTACTTTAGTGCCAACTTTTTTTAAAAACGACCATTTAAGTGCAACTTCTTTTAGAAATTATCACTGTAGTGCCAACTCTCATGTACCACGTCGGTTTAAATAATAATAAAAATAACACGTGTCGAATTTTCGGCGAGCCACGTTAGCTGAAATCGAAATTGGCACTGAAGCGATCGTTTTTAAAAGAAGTTGGCATTTAAGTGACTGTTTTTTTTTTTTAAAGTTGGCACTAAAAGTGTACTTTTGCCCAATGATAAAGGAGTTGGAACGGGAGAGTACATCCGACATATGACAACACTTCACGAGGGAATATTTAGGCGGAAACAACTATGAGGTAAAATGTAAAATATTGCGAGAAAAAAAATACAAATTTATAGGTGGAGGCTGCTATGGAACATTTAATCGGCATCTAAGGTTGAAATATTCAACGCAAGCGGGGATCGACACCAGCCAACAACAAATTACCGTGTACTCCAGTTCTAATGTTCCTCCTTTATTTCGTTACAGTAACAAAGTTTATATAGAAGAATTAGCTAGATTTGCTATCGTTGAATGTTTACTGTTTAATTTTAGTGAAAAAGTTGGTTTTAATTATTTTATAAATATTGCACGTACTCCACAAAAAAAACTTGTTCCGAAAAATATGGCTAAACGTCAACTTTTTGATATTTATAAAAGAGAAAAAGAAGATTTGAAAAGCTTTTTTTTTTTTTTTTTATGAATTTCAATGAACATGTGTATATAGGTAGCGACATTTGGAGTGATCCTTGACAAACTCATTCTTATATACGTATTACATGTCATTGGATAGAAGACGATTGGATCATTCAAAAAAGAGTTATTGCATTTCGAATTTTTAATGATAGGCATATGACACATAATATTTATAGAATAATTAGGCAAGTTTTAGAAGAATATTTTTTGGTTAATAAAATTTTTTCAGTTGATTTTGATAATGCCACGTCAAATACCGCTTCCATTCCCAAGTTAGAAAATATTTATAAACCCGCTTTTGATGGATAATTTTTTCACATCAGATGTGCTTGCCATGTTTTAAATTTATGTGTATAAGATAGTTTATAAACTCTTAATATTTTTCTCAGCCCAATAAAAACAACAATTCGATTTTTATAAAGTTATCCCCAAATTATGAAAGAATAGGGCAAATTTTGTAGAGTACATAGAAAAACTCTAATTTTTTTTTCAAAAGATGTCGAACTCATTGGAATTCTTCATACAAGTTGCTTAGTCAATCTTTTGCATATAAAGATTTATTATGTACGTTTATTTCGAATAATGCTTCTTAGATTTAGTAACTCCCACAATCGTTGCTTATTTGCAAAAGAATTTATCTGGTGTTTATTATTCTACTATGCATTTATTTTTAATAGAGTGTGTTAATATTACTAGTGTTTTTGAAGAAAATGAGAAAGATAATCAATTAAGTCCAACTACTATAGCAATACGAACGAAATGGCTACATTATTATGCTGAAATTCCTCTGATTTATTTGATTGCTTGTGTTTTCAATCCACGTATCAAATAAGAAGGTTTATTTAATTATTTGAATACGTGCTATGAGTGTTTACATTCGACTGCAACGATAGATGTTAGAGCTAGACAAGCAGTAGTTAAAGAAGCAATAATAGAAATGTATAATGAATTTTGTAGTAGATATAAAATATGTGATAGTGAATCTTTCCAATCTTGTAACGTACAAAGCGAGAACCAAAGTAAAATTAGTATATAGTACAAAATATTGATGAATAGGTAAAAAAGACAAAAGGGAAGGACATGAAATATTTCTAAAATAGAGACCTATTTAATCATTGCTTTTGAGTTTAGTGAATCCGAATACAGCACAAATTTACTTACAAAAAAAAAAAAACACAGCACAGATTTCAAAATTCTAGAGTTGTGGAAGCGGCATTCAACCTAATTGCCAGTTCACGCTCTCATCGCAAAATAGATTTTAGCAACACATTGTTCAACGGTTGTGGTTGAACAAACATTTAGCGTTAGAGGCAACATTGGTCTTACCTGTTTATTAAAGACAAAGACTTTAACACACTTAATAAAGACTTTAACATACACTTAACACACACGTGACTATTGGACGACTCGGACTTCAATATTAGCTCCGAATTCGGTGGAGGCTCAAGCTTGTATCGATGATTGGACAAAGGCTAAACATCGACAACAAGAGATGGATCGCAACAGTGAAGCCGAATTCTTCGATGATGATGATGGAGATACCACCGCCACGGGTATCAATACCGGAACGGGTAGCGACGATTGACAATAAGGTAAATATGGAGTTATCAAAGGTAAAATAACGACATAAGCTTTGATTCTTCTATTCCCAAGAAGATATGTGGGCGCTTCATTAAGTTCAAGTCCCTCCCCCCCCCCCCCCAAATTTGATTACGATTAAAATTTCATTACAATTTGAATTTGATAATTTATTATTTCATAATTTCATATTTTTTTAATTTCATATTTTTTAATTAAAAATTAAAATTAAAAAACTCGAAACCGGCGGTTCCTTGAACCGGCCTGGAACTGTCCCTCAAGGTTCCGGTTCATAGGTGGCCACAAGCTGTAACTGGCCAGTTCCGAACCGTGGCCACCACTAAATGCAACGTCCATTTGGATGTATCCGACATGTTGTCTTGTCCCGTATAATTTCGGATTCGAATCCTACAAAATTATAAAGAGGGTTAATAGTTCAAAAACATTAGACAGATAATCACATAGTAGGCGGCGGACAGGTGCAGCAGACGCATGTGAGCTCGGTGTTAAATGCGCTTTAATTTTGGTGGAGTTCTCGTGGGACGACCAACATGATTTGAGGCCCGAGGAACATCGGCCTCGGATGCAGCAAATGCACCCAAAGATCAATTGATTTTATGCATGTTACAAGAATTGTTGAGAAAATTGACATAGGAGGAGAACAATTTGGGCTTAACATGTGTGGTCTTGAAGCGGGTGATCGTTATATGAACGGTGATAGCCTCGTTATGAGAGCTCTTTGCCGATACTTTAGATTTGGGGCTTGAAAGTTGATAGGGAAAGAGAAGAATGCGTACTATATATTATTTTCAATGAGTTTCATCAGTGATCACTACATTTAAGTTTAATTGTAATCCAGTTACTTTACTTTCGTCTCGATCCTTCAAGGGTATTTCAATTCATATATTTTGGCTGAATTCCGATTGATTTTCATTGGTGATGTCATGTTATTGTCGAGAAATATTTTTATTTTCTTTTTCGGCAGTCTGAATCGCTGAGCAAAATGAATAAGCGAAAAACATTTTCATATGAAAACTTAATCGATCAATTCAGAAAATGACTGCCTCTTGGGGAATTAGAAATCATGTTACAAGTCCATCATGGGCCGGGCTCGGGGTTCTTGGGAAGCCCACTTATAGAAACTCATAGGCTAGTTCGAATACGCATATGGATTGGCTCTTGTGCTAATCGGGCATAAACTGCCTTATTACGTCGTGGTGAGGATGCACATGCACATCAAAAACCTTTTATTTGTTTCCTTGCTGATTAAACCAACAAATACCGGATTACGTCATCAAGTATGTCAGATCTTATATATATATATAAACTATTGAGAGTCAGGATGATAATGATGTTTATTTAATGATAGCTTTCTTCTGTTCCCCGGAATGCAAGGACCACCTTTTCGTTCTCTAGATCTCGCACCGCTTTGTAGAAGCGCAAATCAAATCATGACATTGAATTGTATACTAATTAGGCAACTTACTTTATGCCACACATTTTGTCTTTATTAGAAGATAGCTCAACTTTTTTTTTTAGGGTTAATATCGCGAAAAACCTCAAACTGATACACCAGTGACAAATTTACCCCAAACTATTTTTTTGACCACAAAAAATCCAAAATTGGTACACTTGTAATAAATATACCACAAACTACTTTTTTAACCACAAAAAACCCTAAACTGGTATAATTGTGACAAATTTACCCCAAACTACTTTTTTTAAAACATAAAAAATCTCAAACTGGTACACATATGACAAATTTACCTTTTGTTAATTTTCTAATTTTCGTTAAATTGAGTTAATACCACGGAAAATTTCAAATTGATACACATATAGCAACATATACACCTGACAATAGCCACGTGTTATCCAACTTTGCAATTTGACGCTAAAATTTAACGAAAACTAACGGAGGATAAATTTACCACGGCTGTATCAATTTGAGGTAAATTTATCATAAATGTACCAGTTTGGGGTTTTTCGTGATCAAAAAAATAATTTGGAAATTGTCATGGGACCAATTTGGGGTTTTTGGTGGTATTATACCTTTTTTTAAACGACTCGTAACGCACAATTGCTTCTCGGGAGGCACAACTCAATGGCAAATATTTGACTTAGACTAAGTTTGGTACCTAATGACAATTTTATACCAAATTTTGGTGCTAAACCTAGCGCATTTATATGTTGCAGAGTTTTATTGTTGGTGCTAAAAAATATCGATTCTTTGTTTTTTCCGGTGCTGGTAAATTTCAATAGGTGTTGGCAGGATTGAAAAACTATTGGTAAAACAACATAACTAGTGACTGCTTTTTTAAGGTAAATAATTAGTGACTTCCCGATATGTTTGTGAAATTACCAAAATTTTCTTGTAATTTGCGAAGACTATTAGTTTTTATACTTTCTTACAAAGTTGTATCTGCATAACTTACTAGCACTTTGAATAAACTAATTATTATATGAATTTGCTTGACTAAGTAGATTGATTTACCAACTTTTATCATATTGAATTACCGATTGGTTTTGAGTTATCAACTTTCATTTGAGATACTTACTAATATTTTTTTAATCACTTTTTAACTTTTTTTTATCGAGTTACCAACTTTTGTTGTTTTGGTTACCAGTATTGTAAATTTACAGTCCCTTTTACAAATTACCAGCCTAAGTTAACATTGACTCAGGCACTTTTTTCCGTCTGAATTACCACCAATTATTTGATTTCCAACTCTTGTTCGAGTAACTTTGATGTTTATTTATTATTTAGGTTTCCAAGTAAACTTTGATGTTTATTTATTATTTAGGTTTCCAAGTAATCTTATCATTTGTAAATTTTTATTTCCATTTTTCAACAGCACTTTATCTTATTAGACATTATCAATCTAGAGTTACATGCCAAGTTTTCTACGATAAAATTCACAACTAATTTTGGGTTCTCAACTCGTTGAGCGAGTTACCAAGTATTTTTCAATTACCAATTTTTCTGATCCGATTAATTTGTGTACTAATTTGTGATTTACCAGCTCTCAATTTAGTTAGTCACTAACGTTTATTTTATTCGTTTTCTTTTAATTTTCCAACTCTTATATTGAGTTACTTAATCCAGAAAAAGGTTGATAAGTCACCCAAATAAATGCTGGTAATTTTATACACTTAGTTGATAAATTTAAAGGTTCACTAAAAAGGTACATACAATTTGACAAATGAATATATATATATATATATATATATATATATATATATATATATATATATATATATATGTTGCCGTTAGAGAGAAGAGAAGTCGGTACTATAAAAAGAAAAAGAAAAAGAAAAAGAAAAAAGAAACGGTGGTAACTAATTCACTAGCAATGCAAAAGTAATTGTTAACTTCACTGCAAAGAAAGGATTGATAAGCAAGAAAAAATGGTAACTCACTAAAAAGTGGTAAATAGAAACAAGAAAAAAAAAATTAGACTAAGCAATTCAAATGTGAGTTGTTAATCGAAGATTACTTGATCACATAATCGGAGGAAAATTGATAAGTCTCACAAAAATAAAATAGTTCATAATTTCATATCGTTCGTTGTATACAAATAAATAAAATTTGGTAAAAGATAAATAAGTTGGTAATGTATATAAATTGTCGGTAATTTCATAACGGTGTTAGTAAGTTACCAACAAATTATCATAGATTAGGTGATTGGCAATTTTTTTTTTTTTTACTCATAGTTTTGTTACACTTACCCCTTCTGCGATTCCGTGGAGTTCGCCATCCGTTTATTTGAGCACGGAAACGTAGAATCATCCTGACATGTTTTAATTCATCTGTATTTTGTAAATAGAAAAGGATCCTATGGTAAAGGTTGCCCATGATTCCTTAGATTGAGAGATGATCCATTGAGTATGCACAATATCCATGAGCGGAACGAAGCAAAGACGGTGTGAGAAGAGGAGAATGTACCTATGAGGATATATATTTCTACAATCAGCAGAGAGAAAACGAGCGTCATGTCTCGGCTACTCCTCTTCCGGCGACTTCCATAAAACACGAGGTTCAAATTAACCAGAGAGGGAGTTTTACCATTTCGAAAGCTAACATGGGTAGCAATCAAAGAGATCTTGCAATGTCGACAGTAATGGGTATAAGGTAATCAAGGAATGGCGAGATGCTACACATCACCATGGCATTGGACCAATTATTGGTTGGTCTTCACGTGTCATAAGAATGCGGCCCGATTTCAAGCCCACTAGAAAAGTTTAATCCGTGGAGTCCAAATCATGCCAGACCAAGCATTCCCTAACGAGCTCTATTCGATTCGACCGAGCTTTTAGATTGGCATGGACTGATCCTCGTGCACCCGCCATCCAGCTGCGACAACCTTTGTTCATGTACGATCACTCTTGGGGCACAGATCTCTGGATTTTGTGCTCCTTGTAAGGCGACTCCTCGCATTCCGAAAGGTCGTGGAAATGAAAACAGTGATGGACACCGATCCGAAGAGGCAAATGCATCGGTCACTTATTGTTGCCTTAGGATTAGATTCCATATCTGAGGAAAGGGAAGGAAAGCATCCAAAGGCACATTTGTCGGAGGAAGATCCGACGGCATGTCCCTTAAGCATTGTCCACACACACACACACTTGTCTCGAAGATGGTATTGCTCCTGTGGAAAGTATCGTCCTTAGGGAGAGGCCGAATTCACTTTATGGGCATTGATACTCTCGCTAGTGATAATGGACGACGGAGGGGGAGCAGCACCGACGACGTCGTTGAAGTGGCCGGACTATGCTTCTAAGCCGAAACAAGAGAAGATAGAGTGAGAGCGAGCTGAGAGAGGAAGAGAGAAAGCTTCGTAAATTTTTTTTAATGGAGTCCACCATTTTGTGTGTGAGAGAGAGAGAGAGTCTTCCCCAAAAATTTTGCCCTTTCGTTACCTTTTGCCACATCTCGCATGAAAAATTTTCCACATCGGACTTCAATTTTTTTTAGAAAGCCACGTCGGATTCAAGTGAGCATGGTACATGTCAGCAATATTAAGATATTTAATTTATTCTGCATATCAGTTAGGATTATGCATATATCTCCTTTGATATTGCATATGTTATTTTCTTAGATAGTCTTCTAATAAAGCCTATAAGGGGAAACAACAAGCCGCCTGTAGGTGTCGTAGCATCAAGCGTTCTATACGATTGGCTTGGAAAATAGTTACTAAGCAATGTCGCTTGTGCGGCTGACATTGAAAGAAGAGCCACCTCCATAAAAAAGGCTCGGCGAAGCAACGTGTCGTCAACGTCATAACACGACCATCATCGCGCTTGGTCACACACAAAAGAGACACTTTGATGAAACTATCAAGAGTGGATGGCTTTATTTTGCTTTGGGCACATGGGGTGCACCAGGTGCGATGTGCACCCGGTGCATTAGGGTTTCCATAGGATCGATAGCTCTGATACCAAGTTGAAAACAACAATGCAAAAGAAGAAATAAGATATTCCCGTGTTATTCGAAATATCATAATGAACATTACATCAGCCTATTTAAAGGCTTTATAATATATCATTGTCTAAGGCAACATATATCAATCAAGATATACACAGTCAAAGATATACGGATAATATTGAGAGATATAGAAAATCAACTAAAATATCTCTAAATAAAAAATTATCTTAGAAAATTCCTAATTATCTCTAATAATAGAAAAGCCACATCGAAAAAAAAAATTTTGGCTTTTGCCACGTCGTACGAAAAAGTTATGAGACTCAAGTGATTGTTGTATGAAGATCATGACATTTTTAGTATTATTATCCTATAAGAGTCTTAGTAGGAATTTCTTTGAAATGAAGAAAGAAGGGCAAAAAAACATTTGGAGTGCCAATATTTGTGTACGGCGCTCGTTTTAGTATCAATTTTTTTATCACTTAAGTGTCAAATCAGAGAAAAACGATCAATTAAGTATCAATTTCGGCAAAAAATGATTACTTAAGTTGCCACTTCTAGCTAAATAGTAAACGTGGCATTTTTTAATTAATTTTTAATATTATGTGGAATTTTTGGAAAAAAATTCAATCCACATGTTTAAAAAAAGTCCATGTGGACGCCATGTGTAATGTCTTTAATAAGCTAAAATATTATGAAGAAATTAAATTAAATTTTAAAAATGAGCTAAATAACTAAAAGAAAGAAAAAGAAGAAAAAGAACTGTTCATCTTCTTCTGCACCCAAAAGTCGTCTTGTCTTCCATCTTCTTGCTGGTTCGTCCTTCAGGGCAAGGACACCAACATCGAGGTCGAAATCAAGGTCGTCCATTCCGTCGAGCCCCTATCTACGCCGGAGTTGCTGCGGGTCGAGGTCGAGCAACCTAGATCTGGCCTTTCGATCATGGTCGTGCCAACTTGGCATTGTGCATCCTCCGTGACGCCTTGCCTGAGGTCGCACGACCACGACATCTCATCCCTTGAGGTCGTTTGACACCGGCAGCGCTCACCTGTGGTCGCGGTGTCCACGATGAGCCTTGCTCGGGTTTCACGTAGCTTCATCAACCTCCATCGCCTGGGTTTCGCCTAGGGTCCAGATCTGCGATGGTGAGGCTGCAGCCGGTGGGGGTCTCCACCACTCGGCCCCCACCAGCCATCCCTCACCCTTGCCGGCCATTGCTGGCAATGGTGGACGAAGGTGGCAAGGGCTTCCAAGCCCTAGATTTCTTTGGTTGTGTAGAATCAAACGGCTTTGCAAATCATTTGATAAGTTTTTTGGTCTACTTTCCTCAAAGACTGGTGACGACTCCATTTGCATATACACATACACATGCCACCGATCATACTAAGATCAAATTTGATGTTTCCTTGTTGTAATTTGGTATAGGCCTGGGACGGCCTAAGTTTATCTAAAATCACACACTAACCCAATATAGTCTCTCCTTTTTTAAGCTTAAAATGACTTGTTATGATATGGTAATTAGATGGAACAACATGAAAAAATGTTATATATAATATGCAACATGTTATATAAGAGAGTCAATATGAATTAATCTTAAATTAATTCGAAAGGTATAATGAAATTTTACAAAATAACTATGTAATTATTTGATTTAAAAGACGAAAATTGGGAAGAAACTAATTTTCATGAATAAAAATTTTGTGCAGTTACAAAGCATGTTTTTATTTTGGAACATAAATTTTTTTTATGTATAGCTACTAAACACGTTATGATTCTCTAAAACTCATCTAATAACAAAATCAGAAAAATAAATTCTAATTAGAATCTCTTTTTCGGATCAGAATTGTTGCTATGTAGGCCCCTAGTCTCATTCTGCCAAGAAAGAAGTAACAATAGTTGTCCTTTCGCCAAGAAGTAACAATAGTTGTTATTTAACACGGAGTTAGGATATAGAGATATCAAAAACCATCCCGACTTCTCATCCCCGTACCACCACTTTCTGCTAATTCTAAAAGATACTGGTCAATGTCTTAAGATGAAATCCAGTCGGCAATAATACTAAAGTTCCTTTCATTCACAAAACCTGAAGAATCTTAGCACTCGAACCCTAATTTCTCTGATATTGCTGACCACAGTCATCGATGTCTCCGTGTTGGATCTTAGACACGAAACACTCTGATACCGAAACTTGAAGAAGGAAATCTGAAAATGAAGTTTATTCACTCACATTACTTGTGTTACGAAATGATTACAAAACATACCTATTTATAAGCTTAGGATATGACTTTATGTCTACTCTAGACACACGAACAGACACGTCTAGATACATAACATTAAATAGACATAAACTCCTAGGTAACAACTCCCTAGGTTCTAAGTATCAAAATGAACTTAGGTTACGAAGAGTCTCCTTGAGACACGAAAAGTCTTTTGAGGTTTCCAACAGCCTCCCTTAAACTGAGCTCATCTTGACCATGCTGATTATTCTCTTGAATTTAAGGAAGGAGTCTGTCTTCAGCGGCTTCGTGAACATGTCAGCCACTTGATCTTCTGACTTGCAATACTGCAGCACAATCTCCTTGGACTTCACTAGATCTCGAATGAAGTGATACTTTATATCGATGTGCTTGCTTCTTTCATGAAAGATCAGATTCTTTGCAAGGGCTATGGCTGACTTATTATCACAATAAATCACCGTAGAATGCTCCTGCTTATGACGAAGTTCAGCAAGCATTGAACGTAGCCAAACTACTTGCGTAGCACAATAAGTCGCTGCTATGTATTCTGCTTCTGCACTGGACAGAGCAACCACATGTTGCTTCTTTGAAGACCAGGAAAAAATTCCATTTCCTAAAGAAAAAACATAACCGGAAATACTTTTCTTTTTTTCCAATATCGCATCCCCAATCACTGTCAGTATATCCCACAAGTTGAAAAATATTAGAAAAGGTGTAGAATATACCATCATCCACAGTACCTTTAATGTACCGAAGAATCCTTTTTGCAGCTTGCAAGTGTGATTGTCTAGGAGTCTCCATAAATCTGCTTACCATCCCAACACTATAAATAAGATCTGGCCGAGTATAAGTCAAATATCGTAGACTCCCAACTAACTTTTTAAAACATGTGGAATTGACTTCGGAACCACTTCCGTCTTTTGTCAACTTCAATATGTCCTCCATGGGAGCGCTAATTGATTTACAAGTAGCCATCTTGAAATGCTCAAGAATATCACTAGCATACTTCTGTTGACAAACAAAAATACCATCATCTAACTGTGTAACTTCTAGGCCAAGAAAATAATACATGAGACCCATGTTCGCCATCTCGAACTCACGGTCATGGCCTCCCTGAAGTCACAAATCATCTCTTGACAATCTCTAATAAATATGAGATCATCGACATATAAGCAAACAACGAGTATCTCACCGTTCAAGCCAACCTTGACATATAAAGTATGCTCATAAGGACAACAGATAAAACCATGATTCAAGAAATAAAAATCAAATCTGGTATACCAGGCTCGTGGTACTTGTTTGAGGCCGTAAAGAGTTTTCTTCAATTTGTAGATAATACCTGTTGACACCTGATTTTTGACCATCCGTTATTATAGTTTTTTTTATTTCTAAAATTAATTAAAAATAGAAAAAAAGGTCAAAAAATTGCAAAATCAACTTTGGAAGCCTTAGCCTAGCCTTAGGAACCAATTTTGAACAAAAAATATTTTTTGTATTTTAAAATATTTTTTGGAATTTATTTAATTATAAAAATACCCAAAAAATCAGAAAAAATACCATCAGTGGTCAGAAAATTACACAAAAATATTATGAACTTTTATTTTAATTCTATCTTCAATATTTTCACTTTTTATTAGGGAACTTTGGCTTGGTTCATGGGGTTCCTTCACAAACCTAATCCCGAACCGGGCCTAAAAAATCCTTTTCGAGTCTTTTAATTTTCAATTCTCGGTTTTTTATAAGCTATGACATTGGACTCCAAAGTATTGAAATGCAATTGGGTCAATTTGCCCTCCAATTTGATCAATTTTAACCAAAAGGGCTTAATTGCATAAAAATCTTTCAATTTAGTCCCCGGTTTCACAGGTTTTGAAATTAAATTTCACACGGGTACACCCATTAAAATTAAACACCTCTACCCAACAGTTTTCATCATGCTGAATCCATTGGTGGGCTCAATTTTGGCTAATTCGATCGTTTAGGCCTTCGATTTGGCGAAATCAAATTTCGGATCCTAGGGACAATTTGGGGTTTTCACAGAATTTCAATAAATTGATTCACGAAAATACCCATATTTGATGGAAAACATGTCAAGGAATCCGATTTTGCCATCAATTTCATGAAAAGAGGTCATTTGGGGGGTCAATTTGACGATTTGGTCGATTTGGCCGAACCGGGTCGGTCGGGTCCGACCCGACCCGACCCGACCCGGTTCTGCAACAATGCACAGAATGTGCAGCAAGGTGCCCAGAACGTGAAAAAAAAACAGGGGGGGCGGCGAGTCGCGATTTTCTAAGAAAAAAAGGACGACGCATGCGGGGGACACGAACGGGTGGTCGACAATCGTTTGTGCGGGTTAAAGGACCCGAAAAAAGGGTTGGTCGGCCACGAGGAGGGGGATATACTCAGTTTTTTTAACCGAGCTCGGAGGGATGAACAAAGGGGGAGCCGAGAGAAAAAGGAGGATTTTTTGAGCTGAGGGGAAGCGCGAAACGGCGTCCTCGGACCTTCAACATACCAAGGCGAACATCACCAAAGGCTCGGCGGTCGTCGGCAAGCTCCGGATAGGTCGGTATCTCGCCGGATCTCCATTTTTTTTTCCGCGCATGCTATGTGTTCGATAAAATGCTCAAATGAATGCTATGTCTTTGGGGGTCTCGGTCGTGTCTTCCCGAGCTCCATTTGCGCGTGTCTAGCCTCAAGCATGCATTAGAACCGACTCTAAGCCTCGTTTCCCCTTTATTTTGCATCGAACGCCACCGAAAAACGAGGGCCGGAGGTCGCCGAGCCATACCCGGACCAAGAGCTCACGCCGGCGAAGCCGGAGGTCGCCGACCATCAAAGGACCATAGGTAAGCTTCTAAACCTTCCTTAGATGCCACGTGAATGCCCGGAACCGAGTTTAGACGAATAAAATTTTCTCAAAATTCCTCGCCGGAGCCGGGTTCGGGGAGGTCCGGTATGGCCATTTTTCGAGGTAAAATCTGTCATAATTTGCTTATATGTTGTTGCTGAAGTTGTGAGGAGTTGAATGCCGCAAGAACGGGCGAAAAATACCAAGTTTCGGGCCCGTTTCGCAATTTTCCGGCGACCTCGCCGGAATTATTACTATTCATCGTCTTCTCCGGCGACCCTCCGGCCGGTCAACGGTCAACGGCCGACGTGGCGTGCCACGTAGGCAGCCACGTCAGCCGGGTGGGGTCCGATCCATGTATTTTCAAATAAAACAAACGGACGGCCACGATCGCGACACGTGTCGCGATCCTGGAATTTTTGGAAAATTAAATAAATGATTTTCGAATAATCGATCCGGCGGACGAGGATGTGCCACGTGGCTCACTGAAGGACGTCCGATCTTGTACAAGATCGGACGCACCAGAGGAGGCCACGTGGCACGTTCTAGAGCGTCCGATTTGTGGGTTTTTCTAAAAAAGGAAAAGAAATTGATTTTTGATCCGACGGTCGTGATCGAGCCACGTGGCTCTCTGTGAGTCGCCCGATCTAGTGGAAGATCGGGCGCACGAGACGAAGCCACGTGGCACGACGTGGGCCGTTCGATTCAGGAATTTTCGGATAATTAAATAAAATAGATAAAAAAATCAAAAAAATTGTTAAAAAATGGAAAAATGTTTAAAAATATAAAACGACGTCGTTTTAGGCCGGTTTCGACCCCTAGGGTCGGGCCGGGCGCCCGAGAGGCGTGGGCCGGGTTTGACCCGGCCCGGAAAATATTTTTAAATATTAAAAAATTCAGAAAATAATAAAAAATAAAAAATTCAAAAATCAATAAAAAATAGAAAATCATAAAAAACTCAAAAAAATTTGGAAAATTCAGAAAAAAAATTATAAAAAATTCCAGAAAATAGGAAATGGCCACTTTCAACTGGCCACGACCTGTTTCGGGTCTTTTGACCCCTGATCTTTCCAAAAATGACGGTTTTGCCCTTCCGGCAAACCGTCTTCCAAAAAAAATTCTAAAAAAAATTCAGGAAAATCCCAAAAAATAGGAAATGGCCACAATCAACTGGCCAAGGCTCATCCCGGGTGTTTTGAACCCCGACCCCTCTAAAATGACGATTTCGCCCTTTGGGCGAATCGTCCTCCAAAAATTGACGATTTTGCCCTTCGGGTTAATCGTTCCCAAATCTTCCCATTTTGCCCCTGGTCCTAAATCACGCCTTCCTTAAACCTTTATGGTTATACTAGGAAGCCATTGATTTGAATTGATGTGCATTGATGTGATTTATTTATACACTGGATTGCGCTTTCACTTAAATTGATTGTGATTGATAGGAACAGTCTGCCAATCTGCATGAAATCCTGAATCAAACCTACCCCACCCAAAATTGCGCCTGCATGAATTCTTAGCTAGGAAAATCACTCGCGTTAGGTACCGAAAGGGCGTTGGCAATGACACCAGCGTAACCAAGTCCCCGAACCCAAAATCTCTGGTTCCGCAGAATTGATCGATCTCTCCCAATCGGTCAATAAGGTTTCCGGTCTACCCTCCAAGAAAGACCGGTGGCGACTCCAAATGCATGCACAAGTTGCACATGCCACCGCGACCACACTAAGGTCGAAATCGATCGGCTCTTATCGCCGAACCCTTTAAAAATATACTCCCGCCGCGATTTGGTATGGGCCTGGGAGGGCCCGCGCCGATCCAAGGCCCGCGATCGGTAATCCATTAGCCGCGTCCGCCTTTCGGACGGGTCGCGACAGCTGGCGACTCCGCTGGGGACCTCTGTTCTAGAACCTATGGTTCTAGACCCCAAGTGGACTTAGGCCGTAATTAAAACGCTGAGTGATTTTTCTAACCCTGCAGGCGCTCTTGAAGGTGAGGTAAGTCCGCTCATGGTATGTGTTATATGTTTTTGCAGATTGGAGAGATAAGGGGTGTAGTCCGTGATTAACATTGTCTTATGCAGGTTGGCGTAGGAATGTATGTTTTGTGGATGATTTGAAGCGCTGATTGATAAACTGTTGTGCATGACTTGCATTGTGATGATCACGACACATGGACACACACAACCGCGCCTAAAACCCCGGGCGCCGCCTATAATAAAACAATAGAAGGGATTGAAAATGGAATCTCCGTGAGGAAAGACACGGGGTAATCCACTTTTCAATTCCGCTCATTTCGAACTATGGATCGAGCCCCAATGCAATGATAGTTGTGCAATGGAATCTGCTCTTTCTAGAACTCGAGGTGGGAACCTTGACCTTAGGTGCCAAATCCTTTGATTTTTAGAAGTTTTATCCTCACTTGTCTCATGTGCATGTCGTTAGATGGTTGGTATGTCTAAAGCCACCTAAAAAAAAAATCGGTGATCCTGAAGTCACGTCTCGAAGATTGGAACCGGGGCATCTCCAAGTGTTCGGACCACATTCCTTTGATTGGTTTGGCATTTTTGGTTCTCTTGTATAAGACTAATTTTGCTGAGGTTCTCTCTATCTCGTCCCTTAGATTGATTGTATTAGGGATCTATTTGTATTGTATACATCTCGATAAGGCTCATTTCCATCGATCTTAGGGGCAAATTCCCCAAACCCGTGGAGCATAGTGGAATTCGTCTCTCCAGTGTAAAATACATTTGGCCGCGGAGCCACTCGTTTGGTAAAAGGACGTATCGTTTCTAATTGATTTTCAATCAGATCTGGGGATAAATTTTTCTCCAATTTTTTTTTTTATCTCAGGTGATAAAAGAGACAACGCACCCAAAAGCTCATGCATTCAAATGACAAAACAGACGTCGCCCAGCTGGGGCAAATGAACCGTAGGCGTTGCAAATACCTTCAAGCACGGATGAAGGGATTTGATAGATGTTGTTCATATTAATATGCAACATCAAAACGGAATGCAAATCAAGTGTAAAAAGACGTATCGTTCCAAAATGATTATTTTCTTGATATGGGAATAATGCTTCCTTTCTTTTTCCTCTCAGATGATGATCAAGAGCAGAGGACGCAGGATGTAATGCTTTCAAATAACAAACAGGGAACATCAAATACCTCAAATGGCGACTGTGATCGAGAGAATCACCAAACCGCCACATGACGAATCCCAAGAATATTAAGCTGTCTGGAGACAGATAAAATTGATCAAGGACTCTGACAATCGAGATGGATGAATCTGCAAAAATCAATGGGAGCAGGTTCCCCCCATTTGCTTTGAGGAGCCAAACCGGGGGCAAACTCTCATGATCCCCCATGAAAGCACATCAGACCAGGGTCAGCGAATCCAGAGATGACAAACAGCAAAACCATGCCTAACTGGGGCAAGTGAATCATTTGTACACCGGACGTTTCTCCTCTGGCAAAGTCAATGGACGCAATAACAGAGTCGTCCGCATCAGAATCAAACCCCAAGATACGAATTTGGGTGAACGGTAACCTTGTATCGTTCCAGTTTGGTCTTCGAAGACCACCTGCCTAACATGAGTTTTTACTCATTTTGCAGGAAATCGTTGGCACCGAAAGCCTCAAAAGAAAAGAACTCGCCAACGAGGAGGCGAATAAAATTATTGACCTTGGGAGTCAGCACTCCAAGAAATGGTCTTTGATTACAAGATCGAGTGGAGGGTAAAAAGTATCGCTTCCACACTTCATGCTTTGACATGCATTTCGATAACAATTTCCTTTTTCCTTGAATAAAAGGAACTCTGAAGAGTGGCGTTGGAATGCGTCCAAAAATACAAATGGATCTCCTCTGGGGCAAATCCTTGAGAATGATTCATCGTCAACCAAACGGAGGGATCAAGACCACAAGATAGAGGGCCAAATCCTGCAAGCCACGAGTTTGTGTTCAAATGGAAACACAAAGCAAGAACAAGGCTGTATCGTTCCAATTTGCCTTGAATTTTGGAACACAAACTGACAACTAATTCCCGTCTTTGACAGGGGATCGCCATCAAGGTGAAACAGGTTTTCACACCCCATGAATTACCCGTTGGAGTACACGACCGAGGGTAGGATGTATCATTCTAAATTTTTGAAAAATTCGTGAACGTACAATAACATGTTTTCTCTGCATTTTCAGGGATCTCCAGCCGCGGGGGACAGGTAAGTATCCCTTTCCCCAATCCATTGAAGATGTTAAATAAAAAAGAAAAGCTTTCAGAATCTAATGTCTAGAGAAGACATAGAATTCAAACCTCATTGGCATTCAGGTTTTAAGACAGGAGGTTGTCTGAACATGGATAAGAACATGCATGGTGCATCGTAAAATCCCCTTGACGGGTAAAATTTTTGGAGAAAATGAAAGAGATTGTTTCCAATCAAAAGTTCAAAACTTTCAAAAGACGAGAGGCAAAGCCTAATCCAAACACGTCCTATACACACTTGAGAGAGAAATGGAGCGGATCAGATAGTAAAATCTGGACCTACGAAAATAGGGATTATTCCCAGCAATTACATAGATTGGGATGACGGAGGCATTCGTTTCATATCCCCAAACACTACAGGTGACCATTGCCAACCCATTCGAACGGCGGTTTTCATTCTCAACCCTGGCAAGAACCACCCCACGTCGGGGCAAAAGGGAGGTGAGTCCAGCAGCATCATGAGAAAATGGTTAGAAATTTTCTTGCTCGGACTAACATTAATCTTTGTGTGTTGTTTATATGGTAATCCAAGTGCCATAGGATGACGAGAAGCATTCATTTCTCTATCCCACACACCATATCCTTTGCATAGCCAAGTTGAGCCTGCAAATTCATTTCATAAACCCGTTGGTGATCATTGCAAATTCCAAGACAAAGGCAGATCACTTCAGAAACGAGGGAGTTCAAGACCTAGGGTTTACGGAAAAACTACTAAGTCGATACTCAAGCGTGCTAAGAGCCAAATCATATATCTAGCACAATTGCCAAAGCATCTCACTTGCGACAAGGGATTAAAAAAATCCCAGCATCAGAAAAGAAAAACCAAAGTGCCTGGTAAAAACAAGGCCGATGCTCACATAAACTGTTTGAGTGATCCCCAATGAAACCTAGTTGGGAAGAGAAAATTTCTAAAGGAGTCAAATCAAAAAGACCGCTCCTCCAAATGATGTCAAGCGTGGAAGAAAGACGCAGACAGAGTTGTCAATCCCTTAATGCAGCCAGGGACGCTCTCTAAAGAATTCGTGCACACCTCAAAAGCTGTTGCACGTCTCAAAAATCGAAGATACAGAGAGGAAAGGGCAGGTGGTAAATTTGCAATGATCACCAATATCAAACCCCTCATGAATTCTGGGCCAAAAACAAGCTTTTTCGGTCCCCAATCCTACCAATGTTACAACCCCGAAACAGTCTTCTCTGACTAAGACACTTGGGTTAACATATTGTTTAGCTCGAAGAAGTACGAGCAAGACTATTTCTTTCTCATTTTGCAGGGTTCTTGACTTGTAAACCCGGAGCAGATGGTGAAGACTTTCATTCAATGGCCTCGACTCCAAAGCGGGTCCCCTTTGAAAACCAATATCCAAGCCTAACATTACGGTCCCGTGGAAGACCTCTCGACCGATCAAAATGTATGCGCTGCGAATGAGCCTAAAACCTAGGCACAGGTTAGTAGGGAATTGAGTGCATCCCCTGTAAAAAAACCACTATCGCAAAACAGGTGAGAAGACTTCCTTGTCGAGAAATATTCCAATTGATGTTTTGAACAAACTCTTTTGGAAGTTTCAAATTGTTGGATCCAGATTTTCCGCGCAAGGGATTTGTGATCACATTTGCATGTTGCAAGAATGCTTTGGATAACCTCCAGCAGCAAAATGCACATTTCATGATTAAAACTTAAATCATACGGTTTTGTCAAAATGGACAGTCGTGGTCTTCCCAAAGATTACTAACGTTTTCTTGGTGAAGAAAAATCTTTCAGGCTCAAACTTCCGCAGGATACCTGGAGAACCCAGCTCCCAGAATGTCGCCTCAACAGACCCAAGTGAAGCTTTGTCAAGATGAAACTTTCACTGCTTCAAAATTGAATTCCCTGCAAATTTCGGGACCTTTCAAAAGAAGGGGTAAGGATAGAACCCTTTTTCAAAAGAAGTCAGCAAACTGTCCCAGCAGGACGTGGAGAACCCTCGTCCTAGGACACCCTCTTTAAAAATATCAAGCAGTCTCATCGGACGTGGAGAACCCTCGTCATGAGACCCCCTTCTCAAAATATCAAACAGTCTCATCGGACGTGGAGAACCCTCGTCATGAGACACCTTTTCAAAATATCAAACAGTCTCATCGGACGTGGAGAACCCTCGTCATGAGACCCATTTTCAAAACTTAGGTAGTCTCATCGGACGTGGAGAACCCTCGTCATGAGACCCCTTCTCAAAACTTAGGTAGTCTCATCGGACGTGGAGAACCATCGTCATGAGACCCCCTTTCAAAACTTAGGTAGTCTCATCGGACGTGGAGAACCCTCGTCATGAGACCCCTTTTCAAAACTTAGGTAGTCTCATCGGACGTGGAGAACCCTCGTCATGAGACCCCTTTTCAAAATTTAGGTAGTCTCATCGGACGTGGAGAACCCTCGTCATGAGACCCCTTTTCAAATATCAAACAGTCTCATCGGACGTGGAGAACCCTCGTCATGAGACCCCTTTTCAAAAATCAAGCAGCCTCATCGGACGTGGAGAACCCTCGTCATGAGACCCCTTTTCAAAGCAAAACAAAGGTAGATACCGCCTGAAGGGTCAATTCAAGGTAGATACCGCCTGAAGGGTCAACTCATGGTAGAAACCGCCATAAGGGTCAACCAATGATAGAAACCGCCATAAGAGTCAACTTGATGGTAGAAACCGCCATAAGGGTCAACTAATGGTATGACCTACCATACAGGTCAGAGCTTAATCTCCCTAGGATATTCTGAACGAGTCCTAGGTATCTTCTTGAAAGTCATCGCAACCGGCAGCATCTGACAGGTGAGCTTCAGGTAAGCCTCTCTCACTCCGGCCCATGTTCGAATTGCAAGAGTAAACCGGTGATTAATTTGAGCATTCATCAAAAGACTTGAAGGTCCGATGTCATAGCATTTTTTCCCCCAGTCGAGTCGGTCAAGATCCAGGTGTCATTTTGTCTTTGAAAGCAACCTCTGACGAGCTCACTCTCAAAGAGGGGCAGCTGTTGACACCTGATTTTTGACCATCCGTTATTATAGTTTTTTTTTATTTCTAAAATTAATTAAAAATAGAAAAAAAGGTCAAAAAATTGCAAAATCAACTTTGGAAGCCTTAGCCTAGCCTTAGGAACCAATTTTGAACAAAAAATATTTTTTGTATTTTTAAATATTTTTTGGAATTTATTTAATTATAAAAATACCCAAAAAATCAGAAAAAATACCATCCGTGGTCAGAAAATTACACAAAAATATTATGAACTTTTATTTTAATTCTATCTTCAATATTTTCACTTTTTATTAGGGAACTTTGGCTTGGTTCATGGGGTTCCTTCACAAACCTAATCCCGAACCGGGCCTAAAAAATCCTTTTCGAGTCTTTTAATTTTCAATTCTCGGTTTTTTATAAGCTATGACATTGGACTCCAAAGTATTGAAATGCAATTGGGTCAATTTGCCCTCCAATTTGGTCAATTTTAACCAAAAGGGCTTAATTGCATAAAAATCTTTCAATTTAGTCCCCGGTTTCACAGGTTTTGAAATTAAATTTCACACGGGTACACCCATTAAAATTAAACACCTCTACCCAACAGTTTTCATCATGCTGAATCCATTGGTGGGCTCAATTTTGGTTAATTCGATCGTTTAAGCCTTCGATTTGGCGAAATCAAATTTCGGATCCTAGGGACAATTTGGGGTTTTCACAGAATTTCAATAAATTGATTCACGAAAATACCCATATTTGATGGAAAACATGTCAAGGAATCCGATTTTGCCATCAATTTCATGAAAAGAGGTCATTTGGGGGGTCAATTTGACGATTTGGTCGATTTGGCCGAACCGGGTCGGTCGGGTCCGACCCGACCCGACCCGACCCGGTCCGACCCGGTTCTGCAACAATGCACAGAATGTGCAGCAAGGTGCCCAGAACGTGAAAAAAAAACAGGGGGGGCGGCGAGTCGCGATTTTCTAAGAAAAAAAGGACGACGCATGCGGGGGACACGAACGGGTGGTCGACAATCGTTTGTGCGGGTTAAAGGACCCGAAAAAAGGGTTGGTCGGCCACGAGGAGGGGGATATACTCGGTTTTTTTAACCGAGCTCGGAGGGATGAACAAAGGGGGAGCCGAGAGAAAAAGGAGGATTTTTTGAGCTGAGGGGAAGCGCGAAACGGCGTCCTCGGACCTTCAACATACCAAGGCGAACATCACCAAAGGCTCGGCGGTCGTCGGCAAGCTCCGGATAGGTCGGTATCTCGCCGGATCTCCATTTTTTTTTTTCCGCGCATGCTATGTGTTCGATAAAATGCTCAAATGAATGCTATGTCTTTGGGGGTCTCGGTCGTGTCTTCCCGAGCTCCATTTGCGCGTGTCTAGCCTCAAGCATGCATTAAAACCGACTCTAAGCCTCGTTTCCCCTTTATTTTGCATCAAACGCCACCGAAAAACGAGGGCCGGAGGTCGCCGAGCCATACCCGGACCAAGAGCTCACGCCGGCGAAGCCAGAGGTCGCCGACCATCAAAGGACCATAGGTAAGCTTCTAAACCTTCCTTAGATGCCACGTGAATGCCCGGAACCGAGTTTAGACGAATAAAATTTTCTCAAAATTCCTCGCCGGAGCCGGGTTCGGGGAGGTCCGGTATGGCCATTTTTCGAGGTAAAATCTGTCATAATTTGCTTATATGTTGTTGCTGAAGTTGTGAGGAGTTGAATGCCGCAAGAACGGGCGAAAAATACCAAGTTTCGGGCCCGTTTCGCAATTTTCCGGCGACCTCGCCGGAATTATTACTATTCATCGTCTTCTCCGGCGACCCTCCGGCCGGTCAACGGTCAACGGCCGACGTGGCGTGCCAAGTAGGCAGCCACGTCAGCCGGGTGGGGTCCGATCCATGTATTTTCAAATAAAACAAACGGACGGCCACGATCGCGACACGTGTCGCGATCCTGGAATTTTTGGAAAATTAAATAAATGATTTTCGAATAATCGATCCGGCGGACGAGGATGTGCCACGTGGCTCACTGAAGGACGTCCGATCTTGTACAAGATCGGACGCACCAGAGGAGGCCACGTGGCACGTTCTAGAGCGTCCGATTTGTGGGTTTTTCTAAAAAAGGAAAAGAAATTGATTTATGATCCGACGGTCGTGATCGAGCCACGTGGCTTTCTGTGAGTCGCCCGATCTAGTGGAAGATCGGGCGCACGAGACGAAGCCACGTGGCACGACGTGGGCCGTTCGATTCAGGAATTTTCGGATAATTAAATAAAATAGATAAAAAAATCAAAAAAATTGTTAAAAAATGGAAAAATGTTTAAAAATATAAAACGACGTTGTTTTAGGCCGGTTTCGACCGCTAGGGTCGGGCCGGGCGCCCGAGAGGCGTGGGCCGGGTTTGACCCGGCCCGGAAAATATTTTTAAATATTAAAAAATTCAGAAAATAATAAAAAATAAAAAAAAATTCAAAAATCAATAAAAAATAGAAAATCATAAAAAACTCAAAAAAATTCGGAAAATTCAGAAAAAAAATTATAAAAAATTCCAGAAAATAGGAAATGGCCACTTTCAACTGGCCACGACCTGTTTCGGGTCTTTTGACCCCTGATCTTTCCAAAAATGACGGTTTTGCCCTTCCGGCAAACCGTCTTCCAAAACAAATTCTAAAACAAATTCAGAAAAATCCCAAAAAATAGGAAATGGCCACAATCAACTGGCCAAGGCTCATCCCGGGTGTTTTGAACCCCGACCCCTCTAAAATGACGATTTCGCCCTTTGGGCGAATCGTCCTCCAAAAATTGAAGAAAAATCAAGAAATTCCAAAAAATTCTCAAAAATGGGAAATGGCCACAATCAACTGGTCATGGAATATTTTGAGTAATTCGGTATCCAAATCTTCCAAAAATTGACGATTTTGCCCTTCGGGTTAATCGTTCCCAAATCTTCCCATTTTGCCCCTGGTCCTAAATCACGCCTTCCTTAAACCTTTATGGTTATACTAGGAAGCCATTGATTTGAATTGATGTGCATTGATGTGATTTATTTATACACTGGATTGCGCTTTCACTTAAATTGATTGTGATTGATAGGAACAGTCTGCCAATCTGCATGAAATCCTGAATCAAACCTACCCCACCCAAAATTGCGCCTGCATGAATTCTTAGCTAGGAAAATCACTCGCGTTAGGTACCGAAAGGGCGTTGGCAATGACACCAGCGTAACCAAGTCCCCGAACCCAAAATCTCTGGTTCCGCAGAATTGATCGATCTCTCCCAATCGGTCAATAAGGTTTCCGGTCTACCCTCCAAGAAAGACCGGTGGCGACTCCAAATGCATGCACAAGTTGCACATGCCACCACGACCACACTAAGGTCGAAATCGATCGGCTCTTATCGCCGAACCCTTTAAAAATATACTCCCGCCGCGATTTGGTATGGGCCTGGGAGGGCCCGCGCCGATCCAAGGCCCGCGATCGGTAAT
Source organism: Rhodomyrtus psidioides (assembly GCA_021437785.1). NCBI lineage: Eukaryota > Viridiplantae > Streptophyta > Magnoliopsida > Myrtales > Myrtaceae > Rhodomyrtus > Rhodomyrtus psidioides. The sequence continues at coordinate 2,433,096 of JAILYB010000062.1, read as the reverse complement.
CCATTAGCCGCGTCCGCCTTTCGGACGGGTCGCGACAATACCATATGCCCTCCGGTTGATCCACATACACCTCCTCCTTAAGTACGCCATTGAGAAATGAGGACTTGACATTCATTTGATGTATTTTCCAGCACCTTTGAGCTGCTAATACAAAAATCATACGAATAGTATCCATTCTTACAACCGGAGCAAATACCTCAAAATAGTCAATCCCAAATTTCTGTTTGTAACCCTTGACTACAAGACGAACTTTCAACCGATTAACATCACCATTTGGCTTATACTTGGTCTTATAGACCCATTTCACGCTGATGGACTTCTTGCCTTCTGGAAGAGACGTGAGTTCCCACGTATCATTCTTCTCGATTGCATATATCTCATCATCAATGGCATGAACCCAACCATCATCTTGGGGAGCCTCCTTAAAGTGTGTCGCATATATCTCACAATTTGCAAAGAGAGCATAATTGACAATTTCTTCATTAGATGGATCATCATCATTCGACAAAGCACAATCCCTCAAATGAGTAGGTAAAACTCGTTCTCGCCGTGGACGTGAGGACGTTTCAACAAGATCTTCGTCAAGATTTTCGACAAGATTGTCGACAGGATTTTCGATAAGATTTTCAATAGGGTCTTGGACAGGATCTGTTGTCGAATTAGGTTGCGTCGAACTTGTTGCTGGTTGAGATTGACTATCAGTAGCGGGTTGAACCGACTCCTCCTCATCGAAGACAAAGTGAAACTGCTTCTTCTCTTCCGTGTTCCACGTCCACTCAGCTTCCTCATCGAAAGTAACATCTCGACTAATAACCACCTTCTTCGATATAGGATTATACAACCGATAACCCTTTGTCTCATTGCTGTAACCGAGAAAGACGCACTTCTAGCTTTTCTCATCAAGCTTCTTGCGTAGCTCACTAGGTACATGGGCATAAGCAATACACCCAAACATATGAAGTTGCTGAACTGAAGGGATTCGACCACTCCACATTTCCGCCGGAGTCTTGAAATCAAGACCTTTAGTACGACATTGATTCAACAAAAAAACAGTACAAGCAACTGCTTTTGCCTAGAAATGCTTAGGCAAATGTTTGGAATAGAGCATGGTACGTACCATATCGACAATAGTGCGATTTTTTTCTCTCCGCTACTCCGTTCTGTTGAGGAGTATACCGAGCTGTCAACTGATGCTTGATGCCGCACTTCTCGAAGAAACCATCTCCAACCAAATATTACATGCCACGATCAGTTCGAAGAATCCGAATTTGATGCCCACTTTGTTTTTCTATATAGGCTTTGAACTCCTTGAAAGCATTGATGGCATCTGACTTTTGCTTCAAGAAATAAACTCATGTTTTTCGACTAAAATCATCAATGAAGGTAACAAAATACATGTACCCCCGATTCGACGATTCACAAAGCGGTCAACAGAGGTCGGAGTGCACCAACTCCAATGGCCTTGAAGCTCTCCATGATTTTTCCGAAGGGAAGCTTTTTCTGCACTTCTTCCTAACAACACATGGTTCACAAATCTCCTTCGGAGAAGAAATTTCGGGCAGTCCACGTACCATCTTCTTCTGAGACAACAGCTTCAAGTTGTCGAAATTCACATGTCCGAACTGCTTGTGCCAAAGCTATGTCGAATCTTGCACCGAGGCACTAAAACATGACGTGGCATAATTAATATACAAAGGAAAAAGTCAATTTCGAGAGCCATTTTTACCTTTGCAATCAACCCTCCTTTGCCATCATGAACCGTGCAAATCTCATCCTTAATGGTCATGAGATAGCTTCGCTCGGACAACTGTCCCATACTTAGCAAATTTTCTCGAAGGCCGAAAACATAATGGACGTCAGAAATGCTTTGAACCGACCCATCCTTCGCCTTGATTTTAATTGTTCCCTTTCCCATGATAGGAACTTTGGTATTATTCCCGAACCTCACCTCCGAATGAAATGTGTCATCGAACTTCGAGAACAATTCCTTCTTGCCACACATGTGATTGCTACACCCGATGTCTAAATACTAAATGTTCTTCTGGTTCTCCACCGTAGAATTACATGTGAATAAAAGAGCATTATTTTGCTCACCGTCGCCATCGACATATCTATCGACAAATCTTGCTACCTTGGCATGGAACTTTCCACCAGTCTTCCTGCTTCGACATTCAGATTTATAATGCCCATACTTTTTACAATTAAAACACTAAATAATGGACTTATCTTTTCATTGCCCGGGGTGCTTCTCTTGTCGTTTTGAATCTTTCTTTTGATTAGAAAGATTCTTCTTTTCATCAGGCAACACCAGTTGGCTTTGTAGAGCTTCCTCTACCGTCTTGGATTTCTCCTTGAGTCGCTGCTCGTGCATTTGTAGAGACCCTACCAACTTATCGGCGGACAAGATAGAGAGATCTTGTGACTCTTCAATGGAAGTCACAATATATTCGAACTGCAAAGTTAGCATCCAAAGAATCTTCTCAACAATTTGTTGGTCAACAATAGTCTCACCATTGGCCTTCATTTGGTTGAGAAGAGCCAATGTCCATGAGAAATAGTCGAAAATGGACTCTGACTTTTCCATCTGAAGGAGCTCGAAATGTTATCGAAGAGTCTGAAGTCGAACCTTCTGGACCTTCTCAACGCCTTTGTATATGTTGATGAGAGTGCCCCACGTTTTTTTCACCGTCTTCGAATTCACCACTTTTTAAAAAATTGACGAATCTATCGCTTGAAAGACATAAAAGAGAGCCTTACGATCTTTCTTACGATTTTCTTTTAGCTTCTTCTGCTCCTCCGTTGTCAAATTTGTTGGCGCTTCTGGCTCCTCGAATCCTTCTTCCACAATCTCGGTCAGCTCATGAAACCCGAATAGCACCTCCATTTGGATCTTCCAGTGCTCAAAATTCTTCCCATCGAATCTTGGGAGTTGAGGTTGGACCATGCCAGCACCACTCACAGAAGCCGTCTGACTCGAGAATAGATTTCATAAAACTTAGCCAAACTGGCTAAACTGGCCAAACTGGCTCTCATTGGTTTTGATACCAAATGTTGGATCTTAGAGGCGCAGCACTCTGATACCGAAACTTGAAGAAGGAAATTTGGAAATGAAGTTTATTCACTCACATTACTTGTGTTACGAAATGATTACAAAACACACCTATTTATAAGCTTAGGATATGACTTTACGTCTACTCTAGACACACGAACAGACACGTCTAGATACATAATATTAAATAGACATAAACTCCTAGGTAACAACTCCCTAGGTTCCAAGTATCAAGATCAACTTGGGTTACGAAGGGTCTCTTTGAGACCCGAAAAGTCTTTTAAAGTTTCCAACACTCCGACCGCTATCTTTACAATTTCGACCTCCACCTCTATGCTCAGCGCCACTGTTTTCTGATGCTAGAGAGAGAGAGAGAGAGAGAGAGAGAGAGAGAGAGAGAGAGAGAGAGGTGGCAATGGAAGCTTGAGGAGCAATAGTGGTGTTGTGATGCATGGTAAATGGTGGTCAACATTGGCGCCAAGATTGGTGACGGTATGACTATGGATGAGGTGGTTATTCTTGGAATTGGTGAATTCTTCAGATACCCTTGCACACCCACTTGAGTTTAAAGAAACTGAAGTATGATCCAACAACATGTGATCCTTACGCACAGAATGCGGGGGTTCGGGGGCAGCACCCCCGATATGGAGGTCCCGCTGATCGATCCGCTCCCCGGTGAGCGGGTGGGCCAAAACAACAATAGATTTAAGTTTTTGTTTAACTTGGTCCATTTATTGAGGGATCAAAGGGGTTTCGGGTAGGCCTGGATTTTGGGCCCATTTAGTACATTTATATTATGCTTTTTTTTTTCATTGATAAATATAACAAGTTGTGCGGCTGTAAACCAGAAAATAGTGAAATCTTTTTGTAGGACGTAGCCCTATTCTAGAGTGAACTTGGGTAAACCGTGCATTATCTATTTTTTTCTTCTATTATCTGTGTGTTCATTCTGAATCGGTTTGCGATACATCCCTTCAATTATGTGCCCATTACATGAGAGTGAGCAGTCTATTAATTCCTTATGCAAAGGAGGGATACCTATGTTTTTGCTGCCTGTGCTCTCTCGTGTTAAGAGAAAGCATTTGCCTCCAATGTTGTGTGTGCTCTACTAGGTTGAGTAATCTCATGGGAAAGTGCTCATGTTTACTTTAAAGATATAAATGTGAGACTCGGAATGGGACGAAGTAAAGTAAGAGATACTCGAAGAAGAAAGCATTTGCATACCCTCAAGCTGTGATACAAGATGCATTTTGCCAACGATTATTGGGACATTCATAGATTATCTAACTTGAAGTATCGTTCTCTTAATCCATCAGGTTTTGAGTCTCCGAGTCTTTTCTTTGATATTCCCATAATAAGACTACTCAACTTGGTAATGCTCTCATCTTACCATGCCTAACATTGGAGTTTCAATGTTGAACAATACCGTCACACCAAAGAGGTGTCTCTAGTGAGTTAATTTCAATTTCACATATGTAACTTAAGGAAAACACTTTCTTGACAGTACTGTTATAGACAATGCAATCTCAACCATAGATCCACACACCATCACTGCGTGTTTTGCAAAAAACGCTCATTGATTGGAAGATTGTGTGATCAAAATTAATTGATAGTACTGTCAGACTTTCATTCTAGCAAGGCCCATAGCTTAAAAACATTCTTATCCTGCACAATGTGCAGTTTGGTTTATTCTTACCCATTTGTATCTGTCGCGACCCGTCCGAAAGGCGGACGCGGCTAATGGATTACCGATCACGGGCCTTAGATCGGCGCGGGCCCTCCCAGGCCCATACCAAATCGCGGCGGGAGTATTTTTTGAGGGATTCGACAATAAGAGTCGATCGCTTTCGACCTTCAGTGTGGTCGTGGTGGCATGTGCAACTTGTGCATGCATTTGGAGTCGCCACCGGTCTTTCTTGGAGGGTAGACCGGAAACCTTACTGACCGATTGGGAGAGGTCGATCAGTTCTGCGGAACCAGAGATTTTGGGTTCGGGGACTTGGTTACGTCGGTGTCATTACCAACGCCCTTTCGGTACCTAACGCGAGTGATTTTCCTAGCTAAGAGTTCATGCAGGCGCAATTTTAGGTGAGGTAAGTCTGACTTTGCACATTAACCAGTTTAACATGCTCACGTAAATAAATAGATGCCAATCACATAAACATCTATCCTACGTGGTGATCATGGAATTATGATTTAATGGGTCTCGAGCCAATAAGACCACATTTAATCATTTTAATATTTTAATAACGGAGAGCCGCTCTTCGCTTCTTCTTGGTTTCTTGAACTCTTCAAGAATCGGGCCCCAAAGAGCTCGCCGACTTAAAAGGCTCCTCCACGTAATCCTCGTAGCATTTACATCAACAATTGACTATGCTAAAAATAAAGATTACATGAAAAATAAAAGGAGTACGCAGCCTCCATTTAATAATTACAACCCCAAATATATAAATAATCACCATACATTCATACATACATCAATCACATTGATTAGGGATTTTTCCATGATCACCACCCTTCCACGTAAGTAATAAATTCACAATTTAAAACTTAGGAAGGCACAATAAAAATTCTACGTTGAATTATATTCAGAATTTTTACGTAAAATAAGATAGCCATAAATTTTCGATTCAAAATTGATTTAGTCTCAATTTTTGCTACGTTGATTAATTTATCATATAAAATAATCAACCTCCATTAGCCATGTAAGACGAACAATTCGTTAATACATATTGGCCATAGTATTGCAAAAATTGCAAAAAATCAATTAAATGCACGAAAACACCTAAGGATCGGCTCTGATACCACTGTTGGGATCCACGTAACACGTAGCGGAAATAAATAACAACCCATACATGTATCTCCAGAGGCGTACTTCGTGCATTTCAATCGAAAAAAATCACAAAGTCTCAAAGGGAGTAAATGGATTACCTCTCGTAGCGTGCTTGAACGGAGGTGTCGGTTCGATGTTTTTCGATCTCAGCCTCCACAAGTGTTAGGCATCTAGTTCGGACGCACCACCAATTGACGAACGGGGAGACGACTAATAACTCCACAACAATTGTGCTAGCAATATGCGGAATTAATATTCCAACTTAGTATATTTTGCTCACTCAAGATTATGAGAATATAGAGAGTGTTTGTGTTCTTCTCTCTAAGCTCTCAAAAATTTGCACACTCTACAAAATGTCTCCCCCCTCTAAGAATTTTCTCAACGTATGTCCTCTCTCCCCTCTAACCTCAAAACTCTTGTCATCCTTTTATAGCCAAAAACACCTTCCAATAAATTGAATTATAAAATAGCACTAACAATAGCACTCACAATTTATGATACAAAAATGCTATTTAAAAATAGCACTAACAATTATAAATGCTATCTAAAAATAACACTCACAATTTATAATACAAAAATGCTATTTAAAAATAACACTAACAATAGCACTCACAATTTATGATACAAAAATGCTATTTAAAAATAGCACTAACAATAGCACTCACAATTTATGATACAAAAATGCTATTTAAAAATAGCACTAACAATTATAAATGCTATCTAAAAATAACACTCACAATTTATAATACAAAAATGCTATTTAAAAATAACACAAACAATAGCACTCACAATTTATGATACAAAAATGCTATTTAAAAATAGCACTAACAATAATAAATGCTATCTAAAAATAACACTCACAATTTATAATACAAAAATGCTATTTAAAAATAACACTAACAATAGCACTCACAATTTATAATACAAAAATGCTATTTAAAAATAGCACTAACAATTATAAATGCTATCTAAAAATAACACTCACAATTTATAATACAAAAATGCTATTTAAAAATAGCACTAACAAAGGTGTTAAAAATAATAACCATTATTATTATTACAAGAGTTAAAGAGGTTACCAAACAGTATAAATACGCATAACGTATAAATACGCATGACGTATAAATACGTAGAGCATACATATACATCCAAACTACAAAATTAGCCTGAATTGAGGCCGCCAATGGATTGGGCATGATGAAAATTATGGGGTAGAGGTGTTGAATTTTAATGGATATGCCCGTGTGAAATTCAAGATCCGTGAAACCGGGGACTAATTGAAAGAAAAATATGCAATTAAGCCTTTTTGGTTAAAATTGATCAAATTGGAGGGCAAACTGACCCAATTGCACTTCAAGACTTTAGAATACAATGTCATAGCTTATAAAAAGTGAGAATTGAAAATTAAAAGACTCGAAAAGGATTTTTTTGGGTTCGGTTTGGGTTTATGTTTGTTAAGGAACATGTTGACCCTAGCCGAATTTTTGAGATTTAAAGTAACACACTTGAAGAGGAAATTAAAATAAAATTATCGAATATTTTTGGGTATTTTTCTGACCACGAATGGTATTTTTCTGATTTTTTGGGTATTTTTATAATTAAATAAATTCGAAAATATTAAAAAATACCAAAAATATTTTTTGTTCAAAATTGGTTCCTGAGGCTAGGCTAAGGCTTCCAAAGTTGATTTTGTGATTTTATGACCTTTTTTGATATTTTAATTTATTTTAAAAATAAAAATCACAATGATAGATGGTCAAAAATCAGGTGTCAACAGCTGCCCCTCTTTGAGAGTGAGCTCGTCAGAGGTTGCTTTCAAAGACAAAATGACACCTGAATCTTAACTGACTCGACTGGGGAAAAGAAATGCTATGACATCGGACCCTTAAGTCTTTTGATGAATGCTCAAGTTAATCACCGGTTTACTCTTGCAATTCGAACATGGGCCGGAGTGAGAGAGGCTTACCTGAAGCTCACCTGTCAGATGCTGCCGGTTGCGACGACTTTCAAGAAGATACCTAGGACTCGTTCAGAATATCCTAGGGAGATTAAGCTCTGACCTGTATGGTAGGTCACACCATTATGGGGCTCCTAACTGGTAGGAACCTGAGAAGGGCGCATCCCACGCTGGGGGATTTGCCAGGGATTTTGATCCGTATGGTGGTATTTACCAATGAGTTGACCCTTGTGGCGGTTTCTACCATATTTGACCCTTTAGGCGGTATCTACCTTCAAGTTTAGTTTGACCCTTATGGCGGTTTCTACCTTTGGTTTGACCCTTTAGGCGGTTTCTACCTTTGGTTTGACCCTTTAGGCGGTTTCTACCTTGAATTGACCCTTTAGGCAGTTTCTACCTTTGATTTGACCCTTTAGGCGGTTTCTACCTTAAATTGACCCTTTAGGCGGTTTCTACCATTGATTTGACCCTTTAGGCGGTTTCTACCTTGAATTGACCCTTTAGGCGGTTTCTACCTTTGGTTTGACCCTTTAGGCGGTTTCTACCATTATTTGACCCTTTAGGCAGTTTCTACCTTTGATTGACCCTTTAGGCGGTTTCTACCTTTGAATTGACACTTTAGGCGGTTTCTACCATGAATTGACCCTTTAGGCGGTTTCTACCTTTGATTTGACCCTTTAGGCGGTTTCTACCTTGAATTGATTTTTTTTTCTTTATTCATTCACCTTCGTAGCTTTTGATCTGCTATACCAGGGGTTTCAATTCTCCATTCGTAGCTTCTGGTCCGCTATACCATGGTCTTCAATTTTTTCCTTCGTGGCTTCTAACTCACCATACCAGGTTTTCATTTCTTCCTTCGTGGCTTCTGACTCACCATACCAGGTTTTCATTTCTCCCTTCGTGGCTTCTGACTCACCATACCAGGGGTTTCTTTTCTTTCCTTCGTGGCTTCTGACTCACCATACCAGGTTTTCATTTCTTCCTTCGTGGCTTCTGACTCACCATACCAGGTTTTCTTTCTTTGAAAAGGGGGTCCCAGGACGAGGGTTCTCCACGTCATGCTAGGACTGCCTGATTTTTGAAAAGGGGTCTTAGGACGAGGGTTCTCCACGTCATGCTAGGACCGCTTGATTTTTGAAAAGGGGTCTCATGACGAGGGTTCTCCACGTCCGATGAGACTGCCTGATTTTTGAAAAGGGGTCCTAGGACGAGGGTTCTCCACGTCATGCTAGGACTGCCTGATTTTTGAAAAGGGGTCCTGGGACGAGGGTTCTCCACGTCATGCTAGGACCGCTTGATTTTTGAAAAGGGGTCCTGGGACGAGGGTTCTCCACGTCATGCTAGGACCGCTTGATTTTTGAAAATGGGTCTTGGGACGAGGGTTCTCCATGTCCGCTGGGACTGTTTGATATTTTGAAAGGAGATCCTAGGACGAGGGTTCTCCACGTCAAGCTAGGACTACTTGATCTTGAAAAAGGGTCCCGGAACGAGGGTTCTCCACGTCTGCTGGGACAGTTTGCCGACTTCTTTTGAAAAAGGGTTCTATCCTCATCCCTTCTTTTGAAAGATCCCGAAATTTGTCGGGAATTCAGTTTTGAAGCAATGAAATATTTTATCTTGACAAAGCTTCACTTGGGTCTGTTGAGGCGACATTCTGGGAGCTGGGTTCTCCAGGTATCCTGCAGAAGTTTGAGCCTGAAAGATTTTTCTTCACCAAGAAAACGTTAGTAATCTTTGGGAAGACCACGGCTGTCCATTTGACAAAAACCGTAGGACTTAAGTTTTAATTGTGAAATGTGCATTTTGATGCTGGAGGTTATCCAAAGCATTCTTGCAACATGTAAATGTGATCACAAATTCCTTGCATGGAAAATCTGGATCAACAGTTTGAAAATTCCAAAAAAAGTTTGTTCAAAACATCAATTGGAATATTTCTCGACAAGGAGGTCTTCTCACCTGTTTTGAGATAGTGGTTTTTTTTATAGGGGATGCACTCAATTCCCAACTAACCTATGTCTAGGTTTCAGGCTCATTCACAGCGCATACATTTTGATCGGTCGGGAGGTCTTCCACGGGACCGTAATGTTGGGCTTGGTTATTGGTTTTCAAGGGGGACCCGCTTTGGAGTCGAGGCCATTGAATGAAAGTCTTCACCATCTGCTCCAGGTTTACAAGTCAAGAACCTTGCAAAATGAGAAAGAAATAGTCTTGCTCGTACTTCTTCGAGCTAAGCTATATGTTAACCCAAGTGTCTTAGTCAGAGAAGACTGTTTCAGGGTTGTAACATTGGTAGGATTGGGGACCGAAAAAAGGCTCGTTTTTGGCCCAGAATTCATGGCGGGTTTGACATTGGTGATCATTGCTGATTTGCCACCTGTCCTTTCCTATCTGCATCTTTAGTTTTTGAGGTGCGCAACCGACTTTGATGTGTGCACCAGCTCTTTAGAAAGAGTCTCTTGTTGCATTCAGAGACCGACTCTCTCCATGTCTTTATTCTGTGCTTGGCAGCATTTGGGGAGCAGCCCTTTTTTTGATTTGGCTCCTTCAGGGATTTCCTCTTTTCCCATCCGGGCTTCATTGTGGATCAATCAAACAACTTACACGAGTATCGGCCTTGCTTTTACCAGGCACTTTGCTTTTTCTTGATGCTAGGGATTATTATTATTATTTTTTTGAAATCCCGGTTCTTCTCATCCTCGATGGGATCATGTCAGACATATGTCTGAAAGTCTAAACATGCTTTAAATATCAGCCCGGGAATCCTCTTCGCAATCCCTGAGTCTTGAACTCTTCCATTTTTGAAGTGGTGCTGCTTCCGTCTTGGAATGATCACCAATGGGTTCATGAAACGAATTTGCAGGCTCAACTTGGCTGTGCAAAGGATATGGTGTGTGGGATAGAGAAATAAATGCTTCTCGTCATCATATGGCATTTGGATTACCATATAAACAACACACAAAGATTAATGTTAGTCCGAGCAAGAAAATTTCTAACCATTTTCTCCCGATGCCACTGGACTTGCTCCCTTTTTGCCCCGATGTGGGGTGGTTCTTGACCGGGTTGAGAATGAAAATCGCCGTTCAAATGGGTTGTCAATGGTCACCTGTAGTGTTTGGGGATATGAAACGAATGCCTCCGTCGTCCCAATCCATGTAATTGCTGCGAATAATCCCTACTTCCGTAGGTCCAGATTTTGCTACCTGATCCGCTCCACTTCTCTCTCAAGTGTGTATAGAACGTGTTTGGATTAGGCTTTGCCTCTCGTCTTTTGAGAAAACGTCCTTTTGAAAGTTTTGAATAACTTTTGCTTGGAAAAAATCTCTTTCATCTTCTCCAAAAATTTTACCCGTCGCGGGGTTTTATGATGCACCATGCGTGTTTTTATTCATGTTCGGACAACCTCCTGCTTCAAAACATGAATGCCAACGAAGTTAGAATTCTATGTCTTTTTATAGACATCAGGTTCTGAAAGCTTTTCTTTTTTATTTAACATCTTCAATGGATTGGGGAAAGGGATACTTACCTTTCCCCCGCAGCTGGAGATCCCTGAAAATGCAGAGAAAACATGTTATTGTACGTTCACGAATTTTTCAAAAATTTAGAACGATACATCCTACCCTTGGTCGTGTACTCCAACGGGTAATTCATGGGGTGTGAAAACTTGTTCGTCTCCAAGGTGATTCCCCTGTCAAGGATAAACAACGAGTATCAATTCATATTCTCAAATTGAAGACAAATTGGGACGATACAACTTTACTCTTGGCTCTCATCCCGTTCTGACGTCGCGTATTGATATGAACCATGTCTATCAAATCCGCTTATCCATGCTTGGAATATTTGCAATATCAATGGTTCAGCTGCCCCCGGTTGGGCAACGTCTGTTTTGTTATTTGAACAGATGGCTCCTTGAGTGATTTATCCACGTTTATCACCTGAGAAGGGAAAGAAAGGAGACATTACTTCGGTATTCGGTTGAAGATTGCTTAGGAACGATACATCGTTTTACCAAATGGGAGGCTTCGTGACCAAACGTATTTCGTGCTGAAAGGGGTAGATCCCACTATGCTCCTCAGGTGATAGTCATCGTTCATGGAACTTGCTCTACGGATTAAGTAATTAATCCACGGCCCTTGGCTCGAAGATGTTCAAAGGGTAATACTGACACTCAGAGCGGTTAGCTTTAAGCGTTAATTAAAATGTTCCCGTGGGAACTTTACAACGAGACCCGTAACACATTCATTCGACGTATTCACCTCTCACTCTCCTGAGCCTTCTAATGATTTAGCACACGAGCTTCGAACCAGATGTCCGGTCGCCGGTACCGGTCACGACTGCGAAGATGCACTTGTTCCAAAATGCTTGACCCATAGGCTGAGTTGCTCATTCAGGATATCGTCTAACTGTTCGAGTCGTTCAAGTTGAGCATCCTTAATTGCGGGTGACGGACTTCTCCCATTTTCGGCATGAACAACCCGGTTCCTCGGTTTATGCGTGATCCACACGCCGAGTTGCTCACTGAGGGACTCACTTGAAATTTCAAGCCATTGACGCCCAAGTCGGGCATCCTCAACCGTTGGCGATGGGTTCCTCACACTACTTTCAGCATGAAAAACCTCACTTCTCGAGTTGGTATTTTCATCGTTGTCCAGTAGGTTTGTATCCAATGCTGGATTCGCCGTAGGAATAACACTAACGATCGGTTGGTGCTCAAATTGGGGAGTCCATACCTGTTGAAATTGTTGTACATACTCTTGAGGAGTACTGGGGTAACTCAGGGGGGAATTCAGCCGATCGAACCAAGAATAGATGTTTTCAAGGAGATCGTCTGAACCATCGAGCGACTGACACTCAGGTTGAGTATTGTCGACTACTGGAGAAGGAATCTTTTCGCCATTCTCCTCATGGACCACCTGATTCTTCGAGCTGGAATCTCCGTAATTGTCTCGCAAGATTGTATGTGCATCTCCTGCCAATGTTAGATCCGCTGTAGGACTAGCATTAACGGCCAGTTGGTGCTCAGACTGGGGAGTCCCGATTTGCTGAAATTGCGGTACATACTCCTGAGGAGTACTAGGATAACCCAGGGGAGTACTCTGATTGATGCCTGAACAATCGACCGTGTAATTGCCAATCTCATCGGTGTTAAGAGGTGATTGGATGCTTCCTGCTTCATGAGGATTGCGATCACAGCCATGCTCATCGTTTAAACTTGAACCGCCTCTATCTTGGTCTAGCGCCACTCGTCCATCTCTCAGTAGTCTTCTGTAGCACCAAAGGTGGTTCCTGACTTTATTTCTATCCAGTTCCGGCATGTTCATGATCTTGAGTATGCGCGATGGGCGAGCCAAACTGATCCCTAACTGTTGAACTGCATCAACAAATTTGCTATGAAGCTCCGAGGTCCAATAAAACCTTGTTTTCTTGCTAGCCGAAGTAGTGTTGGCAACTCGGCGGCTACTCTTCGCGGAATCTGGTCGTGTTGAACAGCCTCTATCTTGGTCTAGCGACGCTCGTCCATCTCTCAGTAGTTTCTTGTAGCGCCAAAGGTGATTCTTGACCATATTTTTAGCCAGTCCCGGCACGTTCATGATTTCGAGTATGCGCGATGGGCGAGCAAAATTGATCCATAACTGTTGAACTGCATCAACAAATTTGCTATGAAACTCCGGGGTCCAACGAAATCTTATTTTCTTGCTAGTCGAAGTAGTGTCAGCAATTTGGCGGTTACTCTTCTTGGAATCTGGTCGTGTTGGAGGTTGCTCTGGGGGGGATTTAGTGGTCTCAGATCGGCTGGTCACGATGGTGAGTTCATCATTGAGCGGACCTGACTTGTCATGACGCATGTTCCCTTCCACAATGGGCGTCGACTTTGACCTTATAGTACTAGTTTCCTCTTGTAGATCCTCGGCGGTACCCGCCTGTTTCGAAAGATGTTGCGAAGGGCATTGCAACAAATGAGCATTATGAACCCCCAGATCTGGCTCTTCAGTGAATATTCCGTCCGTGGGAACAGGGTTACCGCACTCAAGACAAATAGCGATGCTTAGAGCTTTTTTGTACTGAATGTTCTTTATTCGAAGCTTTTCATTTTCCTCCCTCACAATCGCTAACTCGTGCCGATCGCGTTGCTGCTTCAGCCGGGTTCGTTTGTTTTCAAACCAGCACTTGACCTTCCGAGGCTCCCACCCTATCTCCTGGCCCATTTTGATTCTCTGTTCCATGTCCGGATAGGGGTATTCCTTGAAAAACAATTCGAGTTTATAGACTTGACCTGAAGTGTTGCGTTGGAGACATTCCTCTTTCTGACGCTGATCACCGTCGCGGGTATTGTTCTCGTAAACCAAGCCGCGGGTTTCATCATTAGAAGGATCGGTCTCCATGGCCCCCGTGTCAGGTTCGGTCCTGAGATCTTCAAATTCTTCCAGCAGCTCAAGCTCGGAGACCTCCAAGTCTGGCGCTTCTAGTAAATGACAGAACCCCTTGAACATTTTGATCGAAATATCACTGCTTGATTTTCCGTTAACTCAGCTTTCTTTGTTCCTCCTTGGATCCTCACCTTTCTCTGCAAATTTTGAAAGGTTAAAGGGGTCGGATCACCGTTCTTTGATCAAAGGTGATGGCTACCCGACGAGCGTTCTTCTCAATGCTTCGAGATTCCCACTTCGTCCTTTTGTGATGGCTACCTGACGAGCGCTCTTCTCAAGTCTTCGTAATTCCCACTCCGTCTTTTGTGATGGCTACCTGACGAGCGTTCTTCTCAAGGCTTCGTAATTCCCACTTTGTCCTTTTGCTCTTTTCTACGTGAACGGAGCCTGAAGATCTCTTGCGTTGATTTCGCTTTGTCGAGCACTACGCTTGTCCCCCTGGCCCAATCTCTAGAGTAACAAGCCTGCCCACCTTTCGGCGCCATTATGTTTCGTAAAACCCGAGATCACAGGACGGTGGTGGATTCGTGACTTATCGGGGATGCATTAACGAAACCCGTTTGGCTCTACTGCATATAAACTATTATTACCACTTCTCCCTGCTTACTCGAGCGTTTATAAGGTGATAGATTGACGTCAAGAAGATTAACACTTTAGCCTTATCAGACTCAGCCTCTCAAACACTCTGCCAATATTCACTCTCTTCTCCAACATCCGATCGCGCATGGCTTCCTCCTCTGTACCTGCTGCTTTAGCCGAAGCTTCAACCCAATGGGAAAGGTTTTATCGCCTCCTGGGCAGAGGTTACGGTTACATAAACAATCATCCTGAAGCCGAGGTTGAAATCCGTACTCTGATTCCGGCCCTGGATACTGTGTGTATCGAAGGTACGAAACTGCAAAGGGAGTTTGCGATCTTCCCAACTCTCTTCAACAATTTCCTGCAGGCTTACGAAGTTGCTAGCTGGGAGGTCACTATGGCTGGTATCGTGCGAGCCCGCTATCAGGACCGAACTGAGTCCCTGATGTTGGCCATGCTGACGGCCGATAACCATAAAAGGGCTGTTGAATACGCCCACGCCCAGGTTTCCATGCTGGTCTGTGAGAGGGACAACTTGGTGGAGCGTCTGGCTCTTTTTGACACCGCCTTTGAGCAAGACCAGCACAACTTCGTGTTGAGGTTCCAGTGTGCCTGGTTGGAGGAAAGGCTTGAAGACCTGAGCATGGATATAGCTCGCGGGAGGGTGCTGGCTCAGGACTTAGAGTTTGAGTTCGGGTACTATGACACCAAGGTGAACGAACTTAAGGAGAAATGTTGTCTCCTTTTCTTCAAGCTTGTAGACCTCGATTCCCAGAGTGTGGGTTGTAAGCAAGGCATGGATAGCATGGAGAGTCAGTTAAGCTTTTTTGTGATGCTTGTCAGAACTCATTTTGGGTTTACTGCTCCCCCTCAGTGATCCACTTGTAAACTTTCCTGCTGAATGAAATAAATGAGAGTTTGTTTATATATGCTCTTTCATTCTGCATTGTTGACTAGCCGAGAAAGGTTTTTGCTTTCGGATCTACGCGACTCCTTTTTCGCCTGTGTCAACAGCTTGACTACGCATCATTCTCACAGCCCGACGCTTTATATTTGATTGACTTGAATGCCTCGTGAGAAATAGATTTGTAGTTGCTCGAAACTTAAAGATTGCCCCTGATTTTGTGGTCATGGCGTTTGGGGCCGCTAGTAATCTTTCACTTTCGAGCTCGATCACATTCTGCTAGTAACTCATGCTATCAATTCTGCCCTCACGCGTCGGGGTTGATTTTACCTTGAACTTAATAACAAGGAATTACCGTATACACACGAGATGACGTTCGCGAAAAACATTATGCAAAATCAACTCTAGCTATTGAAGAAACAATCGCATGCACCGATGAGAACTTTACAATAGGAGATACATCCTTCTCGCGTACATCCCCTTCTTTCTTTGGGCATGTACAATGACCAACCAATCTGGCCTCGGCTTAGGTGTACCATTACCGACTGCAGATCATGGTTGCCAATCTTTAATAGCTTCCAACTGATCGAACCAGGTATCAAGTCCTTCATCGAAGAAATCACCTGACCCCTCGAACGATTGATGTATAGGTTGAGCTGCATCGCCCGACGGATTCTTCGAACTAGAACCCCCATTCTTATTTGGGATTATAAGAGGAGATTTGATCGGTTGACTACCACAAGCATCTCCCACTCGGGAATTAGGGAAATAAAAATGCTCCAAGCATTCTCCCATTAGGTCATCTGAAGCCACATGCTCCGATTGGGCAAACCCTTGAGCACTGAGCGTGGTGGGCTGATCTGCGACAGGATGGACACTGACTAGCTGCTGCTCGGACGGGGGAGTGCTTACTCGCTGCACTTGTGATGCGTGTTCTTGAGGAATATTGAAATGACTTGCGAGGATATCCTGATCAAATCCCCAATAGTCGTCCAGATTCGACCGGGCCTCCTTTGACATAGGGGTGCTGGGTTCGCAGCCGAGTCTATTGCTCGGATTCAGCTCTGTATAACGCTGTCCTAACGCCCTTCTGTAGCAACCAAGGTGATTCGCGACTAATTGCTTGGTAAGTCCCGGTACCTTCATGACCCTAAGTATGCTCGTCGGACCTATGAAGTCGAGTCCTATCTGTCGAACTGCGTCTAAGAACTTGAGATGAAGCTCCGGGGGCCAAATGAATTTCTTCTTCTCGTTGTCTGGAATAGCGTCAATAGCCTGCTGACTAATCTCTAACCCCTCTTGAATCGTATCGGATCCTACTAGAAGTTGTTGTGAAGGAGATTCATGGGTTTCGTTATTGTGACCCAAATCATAACGACACGTATCCTCTTCCTCTGAAGACACTGGTATAATTTCTGTAGGATCGATCTGCTCATGCGCGCCATTAGCAGGATCTGATTGTACCGGAGATGGCTCAAGGGAGCAGGGGGATAAATGAGCACCTTCCATCCTCGTAGAAGGCTCACCGGGGAACAATTTACTGAGGGTGGTAGGGCCACCGCAGTTAGGGCAAGTAATAGTACTGAGGATTTTCTCATACCACATGTTTTCCATTTGAAGGTTTTGGTTCTGCTCTTTTAGGGTCGTGATCTCCTTACGCCTGTGTTGGACACCTAGTCTGAAACGTTTATTCTGAAACCAAAAATGGATTCTCATAGGATTCATTCCCAGCTTCCGGCCCAATTCAATCTTTTGTTCCTCGCTTGGGCAAGGGCATTCATCGAAGAAAGCTTCAAGCTCCTGGATTTCTTTCCGAGCGTAGCGCTGGCGACTTTTTCTTTTCCGGGGTTGAGCGTCGTGGCCACTGCCGTCGTCACCACTGCGATCTTGATGTTCGTCACCGGCAATGTTGAGTTCCATGGCTTCGATGTCGAATTTGATTCTGGAGAATTTGAGGTCTTTTAACGAACTCGTCACTCGGGGTTCTCTGTTCTCTTTTGTATACTCGCTCTTTCGATTTGTTGCCTCCATTTCCTCGAAAGCTAGGTCTTGTTCAGCGTTCTGTTTTTGAAACGACGGAACTGTTTACCCCCTGCTCAGCTTTCCAACACGAAGGGGTAACCAAATCCTTCCGCGGCTTCTTCGATAGTAGCGCTCGCCTTTCACCTTCCTTCAATAGTCGTGTCTGTTCAGCACTGTCTTCCCTTTTTTAAGTGGCAGAGCTGTTCACTCGCCGCCCAGCTTTATGCGTGATGGAACAACCCAATCCTTTCGCAGCTTCTTCGATAGTTGCGCTCGCCTCCCTCCCAGCTTTAATAATGGCGAGACCGAATTTGCCAGGCCTGAAATCGCGGATCAGGACATGTCTGGTGATGCACGGGAGAAGCAGCCCCCGCTTTACATTAATTAACCCGTTTCCACGAGCATTATTGTTGCAACTTTTCTCCGCTCTCGAGACGCTATAAAATGCGGGGTTGGTGTTTGGGAGATTAACGCTCTCATATAATTTGCTTCCATCCTCTAATCGCTCCACTACACACATCTCCGTCGAAAATGGCTTCTTCCCAAGTTCACACTTTCTCAGCCGAAGCTTTGACTCGATGGAAAGAGTTCTATAACCTCTTGGGTCGAGGCTACGCTCACATAGCCGATCATCCCGAAACCGAGGATGAGATCCGAGTCATGTTCGGGGACCTGGACATCACCTCCCTCGAGGGTACCGCGTTGGGGAGGGAATACAGTATTTTTCCAACGCTCTTTACGAACTCCTTGGAGGTCTACCGCGCCGCTCATCAGGGAGTTACCGTGGCTCGTGTCTTGCGAGCCCGTTATGAGGATCAGTCCGACCGCCTAGCGTTGGCTGACTACCTGGCCGATAGTCACAAAAAGGCCGTTGAGTTCGCCAAAGAGCGGGTTTCGACATTGCTTCGTGAGAGGAGGAATCTGGTGGAGGACTTAGCTCTATCCCTGGCTACCTATGAGCGCGATAGTCGTAATGCCCTGCTAAGGAATCGAAGCGAGTGGCTGGAAGAAAGGCTCAACGGCATAAATGAGGATATAACTCGTGAGAATGGACTTGTTCGGGACTTGGAAGCAGTCGCCGAAGATCACGAGACTCAGGTTGCTGCAGTCAATGATGAACGCAAACGCCTTCACCTCAGGCTTGCGGACCATGATACGCGGAGTAGTGCGTATAAGCAAAGCATCCATAACCTGGAGGGCCAGCTGGGCTCCTTTGTGTCGTTGATTAGGGCTCACTTCTGCTTTACTTTTCCACCCCAATGAATTGTATAATTTGGTTTGGGCAAGAATGAATGAAAGCCCATGTGTTTGTTTTAGCTTTTATATGATCCATTTCTTCGAGCATCCGAACATCTTAGACTTGGATGAGTCGATCCATAATAAGTCGAGTAGATGTGTTCTGATTTTCTAACTCGCTCATGATCAGATGAAAGAATAGCCCCAGACTTATCCAGGAAAAGATTTCTCTCTATTACCTATTTTTTACCTGCAAATGAAATGACAGAATCAGAAGGAATAATTTGAAAAAGAAAGCAAAAACCCCTTTCAATCTTATGCTTACCCATGGTTAATAAGGACAAGAACTTTTACAAGGGTTTTAATCTTGTGCGAAAAGTTTTTATCAATATTCCTCGAAAGAAAGCATACTATTGAAAGGAATGTAATTCACAATAATTGCTTTTGATCAATTTCGAGAGGAACGAATTACTCAAAAGTGCGAGGCATAATAACGTGTTTTAAATTTAATTGAAGATACGGCATCCAAATCAAGGTCGTTTTGTTAAGAACGAGAGTAATTTGGACATCTATCTCGTCATCAAATTCAAAACAACGCCTATATTCTCGGTCAATTATCGTGGATTACCAGCGGCGCACAATCATGCATGAACCAATTCAAGTGTATAATTCCTTCTAGCGAAATTGGGGTTGGATTACCCTATACGACCAAAAAGGTCGTGTAAGATTTCCAATTTTAATTTCCTCTAAAGGAATTATAAACTTGACTTGGGAGTATTCGGATGATTAGAGAAAATGCCACTATCACATTCCCATGACCTGTCAAAAGAAATACAACCAAGTTCCATCTGAATGTATACACCAATAGATCCCTAATACAATCACTCTAAGGGGTGAGATAGAGAAAACCCCGATAAAAATAAACCCTATACAAGAGGACTAGTAATGGAAAATGAAACAAAGGAATGTGATCCTAACGTTTAGGGATGCCCCAGTTTCGATCTGTGTCTTCAGGATCACTTGCCCCAACTCGTCATCTTCATTGGATGATACCTCAATAATGTCCATAGTATGCTCCTTATCGCACACTCGGTGTTCGTCGTGGGATATCACCCTCCTCGTCTTCTGTCAAGGGCGTTGGGGACAAACGCACATACCTATTCTCGAAACGGCATTTAATCTAATCACCAGAATGCAATGGATGAAATGCCTATATTTACATGAACTGTGATAGATTTGGGGGATAGAGAGTCTTACCAACCAAACTCGTCGACTTATGTGCGGTTTTAGGTGTACCAACCGCCCAAAGACATGCGCATGAGACAAGTGATAGTGAACTTCTAAAAATCAGAGGGTTTGGCACCTAAGGTCAAGGTTCTCACCTCGAGTTCTAGAAAGAGCAGATTCCATTGCACAACTATCGTTGCATTGGGGCTCGATCCATAGTTCGAAATGAGCGGAATTGAAAAATGGATTACCCCGTGTTTTTCCTCACGGAGATTCCATTTTCAATCCCTTCTATTGTTTTCCTATAGGCGGCGCCCGGGGTTTTATGCGCGATTGTGTGTGTTCATGTGTTGTGAGTATCACAATGCAAGTCATGCACAACAGTTTATCAATCAGCGCTTCAAATCATCCACAAAACATACATTCCTACGCCAACCTGCATAGGACAATGTTAATCATGGACTACACCCCTTATCTCTCTAATCTGCAAAAACATATAACACCTACCATGAGCGGACTTACCTCACTTTCAAGAGTGCCTGCAGGGTTAGAAAAATCACTCAGCGTTTTAATACGGCCTAAGTCCACTTGGGGTCTAGAACCATAGGTTCTAGAACAGAGGTTCCCCAGTGGAGTCGCCAGCTGTCGCGACCCGTCCGAAAGGCGGACGCGGCTAATGGATTACCGATCGCGGGCCTTAGATCGGCGCGGGCCCTCCCAGGCCCATACCAAATCGCGGCGGGAGTATTTTTTGAGGGATTCGACAATAAGAGTCGATCGCTTTCGACCTTCAATGTGGTCGTGGTGGCATGTGCAACTTGTGCATGCATTTGGAGTCGCCACCGGTCTTTCTTGGAGGGTAGACCGGAAACCTTACTGACCGATTGGGAGAGGTCGATCAGTTCTGCGGAACCAGAGATTTTGGGTTCGGGGACTTGGTTACGTCGGTGTCATTACCAACGCCCTTTCGGTACCTAACGCGAGTGATTTTCCTAGCTAAGAGTTCATGCAGGCGCAATTTTAGGTGAGGTAAGTCTGACTTTGCACATTAACCAGTTTAACATGCTCACGTAAATAAATAGATGCCAATCACATAAACATCTATCCTACGTGGTGATCATGGAATTATGATTTAATGGGTCTCGAGCCAATAAGACCACATTTAATCATTTTAATATTTTAATAACGGAGAGCCGCTCTTCGCTTCTTCTTGGTTTCTTGAACTCTTCAAGAATCGGGCCCCAAAGAGCTCGCCGACTTAAAAGGCTCCTCCACGTAATCCTCGTAGCATTTACATCAACAATTGACTATGCTAAAAATAAAGATTACATGAAAAATAAAAGGAGTACGCAGCCTCCATTTAATAATTACAACCCCAAATATATAAATAATCACCATACATTCATACATACATCAATCACATTGATTAGGGATTTTTCCATGATCACCACCCTTCCACGTAAGTAATAAATTCACAATTTAAAACTTAGGAAGGCACAATAAAAATTCTACGTTGAATTATATTCAGAATTTTTACGTAAAATAAGATAGCCATAAATTTTCGATTCAAAATTGATTTAGTCTCAATTTTTGCTACGTTGATTAATTTATCATATAAAATAATCAACCTCCATTAGCCATGTAAGACGAACAATTCGTTAATACATATTGGCCATAGTATTGCAAAAATTGCAAAAAATCAATTAAATGCACGAAAACACCTAAGGATCGGCTCTGATACCACTGTTGGGATCCACGTAACACGTAGCGGAAATAAATAACAACCCATACATGTATCTCCAGAGGCGTACTTCGTGCATTTCAATCGAAAAAAATCACAAAGTCTCAAAGGGAGTAAATGGATTACCTCTCGTAGCGTGCTTGAACGGATGTGTCGGTTCGATGTTCTTCGATCTCAGCCTCCACAAGTGTTAGGCATCTAGTTCGGACGCACCACCAATTGACGAACGGGGAGACGACTAATAACTCCACAACAATTGTACTAGCAATATGCGGAATTAATATTCCAACTTAGTATATTTTGCTCACTCAAGATTATGAGAATATAGAGAGTGTTTGTGTTCTTCTCTCTAAGCTCTAAAAAATTTGCACACTCTACAAAATGTCTCCCCCCTCTAAGAATTTTCTCAACGTATGTCCTCTCTCCCCTCTAACCTCAAAACTCTTGTCATCCTTTTATAGCCAAAAACACCTTCCAATAAATTGAATTATAAAATAGCACTAACAATAGCACTCACAATTTATGATACAAAAATGCTATTTAAAAATAGCACTAACAATTATAAATGCTATCTAAAAATAACACTCACAATTTATAATACAAAAATGCTATTTAAAAATAACACTAACAATAGCACTCACAATTTATGATACAAAAATGCTATTTAAAAATAGCACTAACAATAGCACTCACAATTTATGATACAAAAATGCTATTTAAAAATAACACTAACAATTATAAATGCTATCTAAAAATAACACTCACAATTTATAATACAAAAATGCTATTTAAAAATAACACAAACAATAGCACTCACAATTTATGATACAAAAATGCTATTTAAAAATAGCACTAACAATAATAAATGCTATCTAAAAATAACACTCACAATTTATAATACAAAAATGCTATTTAAAAATAACACTAACAATAGCACTCACAATTTATAATACAAAAATGCTATTTAAAAATAGCATTAACAAAGGTGTTAAAAATAATAACCATTATTATTATTACAAGAGTTAAAGAGGTTACCAAATAGTATAAATACGCATAACGTATAAATACGCATGACGTATAAATACGTAGAGCATACATATACATCCAAACTACAAAATTAGCCTGAATTGAGGCCGCCAATGGATTGGGCATGATGAAAATTACGGGGTAGAGGTGTTGAATTTTAATGGATATGCCCGTGTGAAATTCAAGATCCGTGAAACCGGGGACTAATTGAAAGAAAAATATGCAATTAAGCCTTTTTGGTTAAAATTGATCAAATTGGAGGGCAAACTGACCCAATTGCACTTCAAGACTTTAGAATACAATGTCATAGCTTATAAAAAGTGAGAATTGAAAATTAAAAGACTCGAAAAGGATTTTTTTGGGTTCGGTTTGGGTTTATGTTTGTTAAGGAACATGTTGACCCTAGCCGAATTTTTGAGATTTAAAGTAACACACTTGAAGAGGAAATTAAAATAAAATTATCGAATATTTTTGGGTATTTTTCTGACCACGAATGGTATTTTTCTGATTTTTTGGGTATTTTTATAATTAAATAAATTCGAAAATATTAAAAAATACCAAAAATATTTTTTGTTCAAAATTGGTTCCTGAGGCTAGGCTAAGGCTTCCAAAGTTGATTTTGTGATTTTATGACCTTTTTTGATATTTTAATTTATTTTAAAAATAAAAATCACAATGATAGATGGTCAAAAATCAGGTGTCAACAGTATCCTAAAGAAATCTAACTAGGAACCACACTTTGTCTAGTCATCTCGCTCCAATAATTGCTCACTGCCCTCATTGGACTAGGTCGTTACAATTTAAAAGAATGGAAAAAAAAAAGGATAGAATGGCTTGGATACAAATTCATGTGTTGATCCAAGAGCGGCATTACCATTTATATGGTTTGTACAAACCTTCTTTTTCAAAAATTTAAACTGTTAGACGATAAAACAATGTATATATAAGTTATTAATTAACACTCCTTCACGAAGTCAGCTCCTTACATGTTCAAGTGTGGACGTAATCACGTCGATGCGTTAACCGGGATAAAGATAGAATGCAAGGATTTTAACCATTGAGACATTTCCAATAACTACATGAAGGCATCAACAAATGTTCCACTTTATTGTCTTTGTTGTGCTGCACACATGTCCATTGAACCACCCGTGTGTGTGGGTGTAACTGTAATTTGCAGAAGAAATGTTGAGCAGATCTCCTTTTGTATCTTTTTCCCCTTTCAAGAAAAGGAGTATGTCTACATAAAAGAGGGTGTTGCCCTAGCTAACGTATTCCTTATCCGAAAGGGATCCTCGTACTAGACGTTCCTTATTCTCTGACACATGTGAACTGTCGATATATAAAACATTATTCGCTCATTTGATCCGCAGTATTGATTCACAAGATTAAGGCTCTCATCATCCTATCTTTTTTTTTTTTTTACATGAAGAGAGTGAAAAATGTACAGAATATATCTTTGTGTTTTTCTCGTGAAGTTTAAAAATTTACTGCTAAATGATCGTGCAACCAACAAAAGATCTCAGGAATACGAATGTCCTTCTCGAATCCTCATTCTTCCCCAGTTAGCAACATCTTCAATGAAAAATGAACATGATTTTGCCGAACCCGTCTTTCATGTATCAAGCTTTTACGGATGCTTGAACATTTTAAGATTTTTGACGGACACCCCTCATCAGTAGTACATTCATGGCCACAGCGCCTTGCTCTTGAGCAGCACTATGAGAAGGAGAAGAGGATATCAATGTCGCACGTTAGGGTTAATTTTTCCCTCCAAATTGCAACGTTATGTTCTTTAGTGGGAGCATAGTAAGCTATCTGATAAGTTTTGCATTATTCCTTATTCAAACTTCACATTCATCCAAAGGAACATTTTCTGATTGGCACAACACATTGGCATATGAATTCATTGATAGGACCAATATATCGACATCCTTCAGTATCCTCATCTGTTTTGCTAATTCATTCTCCGCATCACAGAAGTAAAGTCAGGGGGCAGCGTGGATCATTTTCTGACGAAAAACAAGAAGGAAGGTTATATGACAAAGTTGGCCTTGTGCTCAAAATGTTTGCACGCCTTTTACAGATGAATCAAGCTCTCGATCTAATCGGAAACCGAAATAACCGATAATGACAGGCTATTATAACCTCATATGTGCCGTCAAAATTCAGTTGTCTTTCCACTAGACGAGGTAAACAAATCGTACAGTTACGATGAGCTGGAGAGCCATTTCTCTGCGACCAAGATGGTTTTAAATCATTCGTTGAGGCAGATGGCGTGACCAAAACTACCGGATCTGCACTAAGTTGAGCAAGTAAATACAAGGGTTAACAATGCAATTTAGAAAGGCTTTTGAAGATAAAACCATGTATTAATGCAGACTCTGTATACAAACCAGCAACTTCATCTGATCACGGTGGATCCTGCGGCAAGTCGGAGGAAAACACTGTTATCAAGTGAATATCTACTTAATCGATACAAGGAAGTTAGAAGTTTAGGGACACAATTACCTTCATCCATTGCAATTCGTGACTATCATATCGTAGGTGCAGCACTCCCCGCAGAAATTGCCAAAATTGTCAACATGATTAACAATTGTTATAATGGCATTGGCAAATATGGAAAAAAGTAGAATAAAATTAGGGGCTGAACTATTGATCTGCAACACAAGGTAACAATATTTACTAAGTTGCAAGAAATGAAACTCCGATTTCGCCATTTCACGTTGCATCCAAATTGTCATTCCATTAATCATGCCACGTTTCAATTCCAAATATCGTCATGTCATGTGGCATGTCAATATCATCATTTTTTTTGTAATTTCTCGTTAGCATGTCATCATACTTTAAATATGAGTTTGCCG
Source organism: Rhodomyrtus psidioides (assembly GCA_021437785.1). NCBI lineage: Eukaryota > Viridiplantae > Streptophyta > Magnoliopsida > Myrtales > Myrtaceae > Rhodomyrtus > Rhodomyrtus psidioides. The sequence continues at coordinate 2,407,236 of JAILYB010000062.1, read as the reverse complement.
TCATGACATTCTTAACCTCATGTTTGAATTCCAATTTCTTATGTTGCGCCTAAACTACACTTCGTCCGACTGACATCTCATTTTCATTCACTCTTTCGCGCGCAAGTCTAGTGACGCCATCGTACGCTAAAAACAATGTTGTCAATTGAGAATCACACCAAATTAGCATTTTGGCAACATTTCAAATTTCCAAATAAGATATCATGCGTACTTAGGATATTAATTGATCAATGACTTGGGACTTAACCAAAAATAAGGTTGTCCGCAAATAAGGTTGTGATACCGAATGGGCATTTTGGGGTGCTAATTCTTCCCACGAGAGACTGAACCCTTGACCTAAGATATCTAGGGTTTCTTTTGACTAGTTTACTTCACCAGTGCACTTGGGTACTTGACTTCCCAAACACTACTCTATGCTTCGAACCAGGCACAGCAAGCTGGTGACCCCAAGTTCAAAAAAGTAGAATGGAAGAAAGATTCAAATTCACCACCCACACATGGCGTGGTTGGTTGAGCCGTGCTTGTGCGTCTAAAAGAATGCGAGTTCGAATCTCCCAACCTACGTTTCGTGACTTAAGTGAGGGGCCCTGGCTGGTGGGCTGCTGGGCTAGCTCCCCCCAAGTATAGGCACTGTGTTGTGTTGCTCTCAGGGCCGATCGGCGGATCCTGGGCATCAAAGAAAGAAAGATAGATTCAAATTCTTAGAGTAAAGAGGACAACGCTTCATATCAGTTAGATGTGTTGATGGTAGGAACTGGAAATTAAACAGTTTTCCCATTATTTTTCTTTTTATTCCAAAAGGTGAAATTAGGATCTTCTCACATAAGAAATTGTTACTAGCAAGTTTCGAAGACCAAGTTCCGGCCATATAAGAAGCTCCATTCCAAAATCGAGCAAAGTTTGCTTAACAGAAAGAACCGTTAAACGAAACGAAAAAATGCAGTATGATTAAGAGCATTGAAAATTCAAAGATTCCTTCTTTCATAAATTTTCAGATCAATAAAGTTGCACCAAAAAAAAAAAAATCAGGTCGACATGAAAAGAGCATTTACCTACTATGGTTATGATCGTGGAAAGCTGAAAGTTCCTCCATGGATCAATTGCATGAACTCGAACCGCAATTCGGATAAAAAAACAGAATGAACTATGAACAGAATGAGAAGTGAGGAAAAGAAGAAGAAGGAAACACTATCTGATATATGCAGAAGAATTGCCGGGCAAATCTCCTTCGGCAGAAAGCACCCTCACAGAACACATCCGATTTTCCCGGAAACAACTTTCCCGGGAAGTTTCACTGCGAGTGTCTATCTGCCGGGAAACTTGCCCTGTAATGCAACTGCATAGCCAATGGATAGATTGCCAATGAGCTAGGGCTTGCAAGAGACCAATATTTATGCAAAACCTTGAAGAAGCATATGCAACGGAATAATGCCCTTACGCGTGTCGCCGACGGCTGTCTTCATATCTCTCTGTCACTTTATTCCAGATTTACCTTATCTTCACTTTGACATTCCAATTGGCTAATGTTTTTAATTACCTTCTTGAAAATGTACCTAGAGGAAGATCAATGTTGCTAGACAGTTGTGAGCCTTTTCCTAAAATTCAGTGTCATATTTCTCGAAACCCTAGGATATTATTATTATTATTATTATTATTATTATTATGTAGCTTATCTTTGATATTTGACGGGAAAAAGTGGGTTATGAATTGCTAGGAATATGCCCGTCAGGCATTTTCTAATCTGAAGAATTCCATAGGGAGGGAAAGCAATTGATATTTGCTCGTTTCATGGGGTTAAGTACACCTCAAGTGCCATAAGTTGTGTACAACGCTCACTTTAGTGCCAAAACTTTCAAATCGATCATTTTAGTGCTAATTTTTTTTTTAACTTCGATCACTTAAGTGCCAACTTCTTTTAAAAACGATCACTTCAGTGCCAAGTCCGATGAGCCACATCAGCTCAAATAATAATAAAAAATACACGTGTCGGATTTTCGGTGAGCCACGTCAGTTTAAATCGGAGTTGGCACTAAAGTGATTGTTTTTAAAAAAAGTTAACACTTAAATGATCGAATGGAAAGTTTTGGCACTAAAGTGAGCGCCGTACACAACTTATAGCATTTGGAGTGTACTTAAGCCTCGTTTTACGTATAGACAGATATCATTCTCGATTTTCCTTATTTGTCGTAGTTGTGCATGAAATGAATGTTGCAGTAATAATTGCATTATTATATACACACAAAAGATCGATCTAATCATAAAAAGATGCTATAAATGCAAATATAAGCTTTTTATAAGTTGAAGTGACATAGCAGCAATGTAGTGAAAGAACAAATCTGAGCGATTTACTTTCATGGACGCTTGCGATTTGTCCCACCACTTCGTGGATTCATATTGTATGGCCAAACTAAAAGTTTACTTTTCCTTCTCCTTTGACCCCCTTTCTTGGACTAAATAATTGCCACATTGTTTAGTAAGATGCCGAGCAAACCATAGAGTGATGGAAGATTTAAAAAAAAAAAAGGGGCAAAAAAAAAAAGAAACACAGAGACTAATAGATAGACAAGGAAGTTAGAAAAATAGCCAAATGCATGAAATGCTTGGGATGGGAGTACGGAAATGGAAAAAGAGCGGCACAACTTTTAGCAGATGCCAAGAAATGGAAGATCCGTAGCATATTCCGATGTCCAAACTGACATGCAGCCCTTTTCGTGGCTACATCGAAACGTGCTGGGCGGTCGCTAAAAGCTGTTCAGATTCGCTGCCAGCCACTAGAAAAAAAAAACAAAAAACAAAAAAAACAACTTGCTCACGAGGAAACTCGTAGCTGCAGCCATTATCCTTATTGGATCCCCTGCCTTAGTTGTAGGCAGGGGATCCCACCCTCCATTCCTCTTTTTATAGGGGGGAAAGATTTTTGGAGGGTGAAGATGGGGTAAGTCACCTGCCTTAACCCTTATCCATTAAGATGCAACTCAGATTGTCCTCAAAACTGTGTGATTGTAGTTCTGCACATGAAACCTTCAAGCAGATGGGCAAGCTCTTCCTTACTTGCGAACTTCTATTCAATTTCATGGCATAGACATGCAATTTAGCATCCGACGTAAGTAACAACCATGCCGCCTGCAAAGCACGTTGATCTAGAGTTTCGGACTTGGATCTTAGGATATAGTAGCCGTCTCGGCACTTGGAATCACAAGCAAAAGGTCTCGCACCTTCAAACCGGCGGCTTTCCTGCCATAAGAGTCGCACCAAACAATGTGTGTTAGCTTCGTCGCCGCTATTTGCGATCGAGAAGCTCACTAGAAAAGGCATAATTCGGAAAGAACCATGACTTCGGACGATGTCTTCGACAAGATCCGTGGCTGTGGGGACGTTGCCGACAGTTACCCTCTCTCCGCCTCCTCTCTCTTTCTTTTCCATTCCTAGTTATCATAACAGGTTGAAAATGGATAGGCTCAATGTACAGTTTGATCCATTGTTGCCCCTGAAAACCTGTCAGGAGCCACACTTTGTCTAACCATGTCGCTTCACAATCACTTTTCACCCTCATTAGACCAATAGTTACAATGAAAAAGAAAACGTGGAGAAAGATGGAATGCTCTAGAATAAGTTTCCATTGATCAAAGAGCGGCATTGCTATATAAATTGTTAAACAAACGCCTTTTTTTTTCCCAAAGATTTAAGATGTCAAAAGAGGGGCCAACAATATCTATATAATTCATAGTTGGGCATCGTTTGGTTCAGCATTTGCAAGGGGTTTTGTCTAAAGTCCCTTGATCAAATGCAATTGCCTTTCGATAATTTTTTTGGAGCTTTAGGGAGATGCGACTGCATTTCCAAAGACCTTTAGCTCAAGAAAGGTTCGGAGGTACTTTGGAATGTTGCATTTTCAGAATGCAAATAGATTTTATTTTTCTAATTTTACCATGATGTACTTTCATAACTACGTAAGTGTCCTCTAAAATGCTAACCTTTCCTGTGAAGGCCTCAGCAACTATTGGACGATCGGCGAACCACTAGCGAGTCACCACTAGCCTTGCCTAAATTTGCCTGATCTCAGGCAAGGTGACCTAATTTCACGTGACTCCAGGCGACCGTCGCTGGGCTTGCGCGACCCAACCTAATGGCTGCCTAGGTCATAACGACCTCATCTCGCCTTGGCTAAGGCCATATGGCCTCAGGTGAGGTTGGCGATGGCAGATTTGGTCTCGTCGGAATCTCACCGATTGGCCACTACCTGCGAGTCCTTAGCTGGATTTGATTTTTTTAAAGAAAAAATAAGAGCAAAAGGGCATTGCAAAGTGTGATTTTTAAACACCATTTTCGTTGGGTTGTAGTTCATACCCTCCATTGATTGCCTCCAAGCTGCCATAACGCTTTTATAGTTTTAACCTATATTTTTTTATTAAGAGTTTGGGCTAGGGCCCATGAACAGTTACTGCTATATAATATCTCTTTCTCTTGTAATTAAGATATGTAACAAGATATGCGAGACACTAATTATAGTAGAATCCTCTACTGGACATGACCCTAGTTTAACGGTGAACTGGAATAAAACCTTGTACTTCAATTTTTCTTTCTCGCTTTTAAGTTTTATTTCGTTGTAATTGTGTGCTGAATTTTAACAATTTTAACCATAGTTGTATCCCAATTTATTTTTAAATTACCCTTTACCAAACACTATTTACATTTTGAAAAACACTTTTAAGTTAGACCTATGCAATTTTTCCGAAGGCAATCCCTAACACGACTCTTCATGACATCAAATCGTTACATGGACAAGAGATGATGTGGATGTGATCACATCGACAAGATATTGTTGGGATTCACGTAACACATAAAGGAAAAAATAAAATAAATAAACGCAGCGGAAATAATAAATTGCCCATACATGTATCTCCAGAGGTGTAATTCGTGCGTTTCAATCGAAAAATATATTAAACAAATATAGTTAACGAATTACCTCTCATAGTGTTCTTGAATAATGAAAAACGATTCGGATGTTCTTCGATCCAAGCCCCACAAGTGTCGAGCCTCTAGTTCAGACACATCACCAATCACAATGACGAACGGAAGAACGAACTCGCGGGAATCACCACTCGATTGTGCTAGCAATTCGTGATGATGTTTTTTCTTGTTCTTGAATTTTTTATCACCATGGGAGAAAGCAAAAATGAGAGAGAGAGAGAGAGAGAGAGAGAGAGAGAGAGAGAGAGAGAGAGAGAGAGAGAGAGAGAGAGAGAGAGAGAGAGAGAGATAGATCTGAATTTTTTGCTCACAAAATTCACACCCTTAATCCAAGTATCTAATCCTTTGATTATTCATTGCACACACATATACACGCATAATTCTAGGAACCGATCCAAGAATTATGCTACCATACAATCAGCAATTTAGCCCACCAATCAATTATCGTAATTATGACAATTAATCAATTTGGCTCTTAATAGGCGTAAATTTCCAACATCTCCCACTTGCCCACAAAGGCCTAAATTGACACACAATAATAAATAATATGTGTGCAAATCGACACAACAATTTTGTGTCGATTTAATCCGTACATGTGCATCATATAGACTTGCGCCTATGACCAAAAATAAAAAATTAAATTAAATCCCATTTAATCTAATTCCGGTCCGAATAATTCAATAGTCATTATTGCAAACATATTTGCAATATTGTCTTTCCGTTCATCGTCGTCATATATTGGTTAAGGTGTGTGACATCCCTATGTTCATCACTGAGCTGACAGTAAGACATGCACTAACACATTAGTATTTCCAAGAGAATTAATTGTCCCGATTAACCTCTAGGTCCCACGAGCCATGAGTGACATCTAGCAATATGTCTGGCTACCCAAACAGTGTGAATTCTTTAAAAACATAATGAACCTGTCATCTTTGGCTATAATGTAATTCAATCCCTCCATCTTACTATATCTCGATCGAACAAAGACCATGGAATATTTGTCAAGTCACCAATTTGGTCATATGCACAAATTTAATTGACATGCATTTATACGAGACATAAATATTTTATTCTCGTTTACAACCCCGGCCGAGGATTTCAATGCATTGTCATAATTAAATCGCATAGGATATCATACCTTGCTTATGGCAAGGAGACAGATTTCATTTTGCGCACACATGTGACTTCGTATGTGCATGAACTATGACCATCAAGTACAGAGATGGATCGACGAACCGTCAATATGTGTTCTCGTGAACCATAGCCACTCAACACACAAGTCAATACCGTGCCTTAGGTCTAAGGATTATTTACACAAGACCAAAGCATGAACGATTAGACATTGACTACGCTAAAAGCTTCCATGTCGCTAATCATTCAATGTGTGTCACGTTCAGTGAACTTATCTAATACAAGCACATGTGTTCTAACTCGGGTATCGCAATACCCAATTGTTGACACCTGATTTTTTGACCAGGTCTTTTTCAGTTTTATTTTTGAAAAATCACAAAATATTTATAAAAAGTCAAACAATTACAAAATCAACTTTGGTGGCCTTGGACAAGCCCAAGGAACCATTCTTGACCAAAAAATAATTTTTCATATTTTTCATATTTTTTAGTATTTTTAGAAAATAGGAAAATACTAGAAAAATCAACAAAAATAGAATTTGAGGTCACAAAAATATAGGAAAATAGTCAATATTTTTCTTTTAAATCCCTTGTCATTTTGACCTCATCAAGAGTCGAAATTCAAGTTTAATTTTGTGTGTTTCTTTGTAACGCACAGGGTTAAATTTGTCAAAAAATATGTTTTGAGTCTTTTTATTTGCAATCTTTGGCATTTTTCGAATCTTGACATTCGAATTGATTGCCCCACATTTCAATTTGGTTCAATTGTGCGCCGATTTGATCAATTTTGGCTTTAGGGACCTAATTGCATAAAATCTTGTTCATTTTAGTCCCTATAATGCTAAGTCTGAAATTAAACTTTTCTGGGGGACACCCATAGAACCCCAATGCTTCATCCCTATAGTATTTGATCCCCTAAATCTAATGGTGATCTCAATTGGGGCCGATTCGTCCATTAAGAACATCAATTCGGCAAAAATCAAATTCGGATCCTACTCTACATTTGGGATTTTTGATCAATTCCATGCTTGTTTCTCATAAACAATACATTTTCAAATGGAATTCGTGCTGAAGAATCTAATTTTAAGATAAATTCCATGATTCTCAGACAATTAGATACCTAATTGGCAGAAAAAAGGCTGAACCGGGTCGACTGGGTCGGGTTGACCAACCCAGTCAACCCGGTTGACCAGGTCAACAAGAAATAAGGGCAGAAGGACTTGAATCCCTCTTCTTCGCGCACACACAAGGGCACTCGAGGGGAAGGAGGAGAAGGGAGGATCAGTTAAGGAAGTCAGTGGGGGAACAGATTCAGTTAGGGTTTGGAATCTGTTGAAGACAAAAGAGGAGCTCGCAGAAGAGGGGGCGAACAGAGAGGGCGAAGGGAGGAGAGCTCGTCGTCGACATGTTGGAGAGGGGGAACGAAACAGAGAAGAAGGCACAGAGAGAGAGAGAGGAAGAGAGAGACAGACGACGAGACAGAGAGAGCTGGCGGGAGAGGAGCTCGTCGTCGATTTTGGGGAGGAAGAACGAACGGGGGCCGAGAGGGACTTCTTCTTCGCGGGCATATAGAGAGAGAGAAGACGACTGTCTGCCATTGAAGGAGCTCGGGGCCGAAGGCTTCAAAGGTTCGGCCAGCGCATCCCAGGCTTCGCCGAGCCATGTCGTCGCCTTCTGCGACTTCGTCTTGGTCCTGTGAACGCTACGAACTAGCTTGTTCGTCGGTTTATCGCAGAAAAGTGTGAGTTGAGTTTCCAAGCTCGAGCTTGGCCATCAATGGCATCTTGAGTTCCACCGGCTCGTTTCCTGATTTTTTGATCTCGTATTGCTCCTTGTGCATCACTGATCCCTCTTCGACCTTTTTTCCGCTTTGTCGTTGCATAAAACGCCGTGCCGACCTTCAATCTTGGTTGAGTCACCGAGAACGGTTCAACTCGGTCGAGGCTTTGTCGAGCCTTCCCGATGGCCAGGTAAGTCTCCTCAACCCTCGGTGATGCTTCCCGATCGGTTTGTTTAGTTAGGTAACGCTAGAAATGGCTAGGGCGGACTCTCGCCGGAGCTTAGCTTCGACCGAAGATAGCAAGTAGATGAGACTTGATTCTGCTGTTGCGAGGCCGATATATGTTGTAAAGGAGATCCGTAGGAGTCGAATGGCGCCGGAATGACCGAGTTTGGACGTCGGAAGGCCGAGATATGGCCTTCCGACGAGGCGCCGGCGAGACAGAGCCGGCGCCGGTCGTCTTCCCCGGTGAGCCGTTGACCGGTCAACGGCGGTTGACCGAGTCAACGGCCACGTGGCGCTGACGTGGCGCCCACGTGGCAGCCACGTCAGCCGTTCGATATAACTGAATATAAAACAAAAAGATCGAACGGTGGGTAGTTGGCCACGTGTCGCGATCTCACTTTTTCGGAAATAAAAAATAATTTTCAGAAATAAAAAAATACTTTAGATCGGACGGTTAAGATTTAGTCAAGCCTTTCAATCTGGACCGTTGGTTCATTATGAAGATCAGACCGTCAATCAGCCAGCACGTGGCACAATCAGAGCCTTTGATTCGATTTAGGCGGGATTCCAAAAATTTGAGCGAGGGAGATGGATACGGCGCTGTTTCGGTGCGGGGCCGGGTCCGGGCCGGGCCGCCCGCCCGTGGGTCGTGGGCCAGGTCACCCGACCCGGCCCGGATAACATTTTTTAAATAAAAAATTTCCGAAAATGATTTTAAAAAATAAAAAAAATCAGAAAAATCTTAGAAAATCCAAAAAAATGCTAGAAAATTTTAGAAAATTCCAAAAAAATGTGGAAAAATTGTGGAAAAATCCTAGACACTCTAGAAATCCCCAAAAATCGAGGATTGACCACAGACAACTGGTCAACCCTATTTTTGGGGTTTCTTATCCGTTCTTCCGAGACTTGACGACATTACCCTTTAGGGGTAAGTCGCCTCTGTTGTGCATGCTAGATAAGGCCGATAATGCCAAGGTGAGAATTAGGGTCGATTAGACGACCAATTCTTAGGTTCGGGTTTTCGAGTCCCGCCTCTTTTCTCAAAATGACGATTTTGCCCTTTAATGGGAAAATCGTCTTTCTTGTCTCAATCGAGTTCTGAAAATTGCTTGAAGTTAGGGTTTGGGTCAGGTGGACGACCAACCCTAATATTTGAGATTTTCAGTTCTCATCTTTGTCCAAAATGACGACTTTACCCCTCCAAGGGTAAAATCATTTTTCAATACCAGAAAAATCCTGGAAATTCAAGAAAAATAGGAAATAGATTGGATTGATGGCCAATCCTATTTCCTCTGTCTTTTAACTTCCCAATTCATCTAAAATGACAAATTTTCCCTTTTCGAGGTGAATTGTCCCCGAATTATTCAAAATTACGATTCTGCCCCTCATGGGCGAATCATGTCCAAATCACTCCTAAGCCTTGATTGATATTTCTCTAGGCTAATAGGGCCTCATTAGGGATGCCATGCTGATTTCATGTGTTTTATCCGCATGTACTGAATCCTTGATTTGCGCACTTATTTCTATTGGTTGTGAGTGATAGGGTAGTATTTCCCATCTGCATGAACTCCTAGATTTAGGATCTATACCTCACTCATCTGCAAGAAATCCTAGGATCAGATAAACCATTCAGCTTAGGTACCGAAAGGGCGTCAACTCTGACAGTTGGCGTAACTAAGTCCCCGAACCCACTTCTCTGGTTTCCGCAGAATCGAATAAACCACTCCCAACTATTCGATAGGGTTTCCGATCGTACCCTCCACGAAACGATTGGTGGCGACTCCTTGGCATGTACACTCATCACATGTCATCAGACCACACTGAAGGTCGATCACGTATATCCAGCAGTTGCGATTTGGGTAATGGACCTTGGGAGAGGCCCGCGTCCGATCTAAGCCAGCGATCGGGCGGCCCATTAGCCCGCTCCCGCCCCGAGCTCGGGAGAGGGTCGCGACAGACTGGCGACTATTCTAAAACCAGAATCTCTGGTTACGAATTCCAGAGGACTTGAGCCGATTAAAAAGTTGTTTGGTTTATCTGACATTGTTTTCTGCAGATGCTCTCGAAGGTGAGGTACGTACACTAACCATTGTGTTAGATGTTTTTGCAGATTGGAGAAATAAGGGGTGGAGTGATTGTTGACATTTTTTCCTGCAGGTTGGAGTTGGGAATGTATGTTTACTTTATGCATTTACTGAAGCGGTGTTTGATACAAACTGCTGTGTATGACTTTGCATTGTGATGATCACGACACATCGCACACACTGGCGGTCAAACCCCGACTGCAAACCACCCTTAGGTTATCTTAGATAGGGAAAGGATGTGAAAGGATCTCGTGTTTGATGGCACTTGAGACTTTCATGTTCGTTCCCGCTCACAATCCAAATTGGCGATATCTAGCCCTCTTGAGTGGGTACTCTTGGGGAGGAGTCTGCCTCATTTGGATCGTGGGAGCCTGAGCCATAGGTTCCTCACCTGATTTTCGATTTTTAGAGTATACCCCCCACTTGTCTCATGCGCATGTCTATGAGAGGTTGGTATACCTAAAACCAAAAAAAAAAAAAAAAAAATCCCGCTGATCTCTGTAAGTATGACTTCTCCCTCTACTTATTCATTTCCTAGTGAAATTTCATGATAGGAAATTCATGGAAATCAACCGAATGCCCTGGGTGTTTGAGTTTACAAATGAAAGTTTTTGACAATGAATTTTAGATACAAAAGTGGAAACACTTCTAAGCCGTCCCTACGGAATAGATGGTTCATCCAAATTTCCAAACATGGATTAAGATGACATTTTTTATGTCTAAAATTCTTACAATTCAAGATTTTGGGGCACAAAGTTAAAGCCATGTTTGCAATCACATTTTGTATAGTGATTTCTTAAAATAATGATCACATGATTTTTACTAGAAAAATGTGACAAAGCGGTCTTTCAAGATTAATGCCCCCATTTGCGTATTAAATGTTGGGAATTAAATGGGGGTTTGATTGATGACCATGGATCGATCTTTTAATGACGTATCCTCTTATCTTGAAATCTTGGCGGACATCAGAAGCCCGTAAATAGGGATTATGAGATATGTATTGTCGCCTTGCTTTCATTATAAGAGGCGACCTCATTGAGAGATGTCTTTGCTATGTAAAATGCTAAGTGTGTCTCCTTTCTGACAGGTTATACATGACATACATTTATTGAAGATTCCTTCATCTAATCGCATGCGAGATGTGATCGAACGATGGTAAAACTGTAATCGTTCCAATAAAAACTTCGAGTGTTATACTTGACTTGTTTGGTTATTTCTTTTGCCAACAGGTCAAAACGGCTGAAGGCCAATGATGCGAGGCTTGTTTTCCCTGTAACATGAAAGGAGATGCGTCTTCATCAGGAGCCACCCATGGGGTTTCCAAAATAAGATGAATCGACAATGATGAGCCCAAAACAAGACAACATGAAAAAGGGGCATGCCCGATTTGGATCGACCTCTCTAAGTTGAAAAGGGTGTATTCGTTCCAAATTAAATTGATTTGTTTAAACAATAACATAGTCACTCACACTTGCAGGTGATTATAAAAAAATTGAATGAGGATCGTTAATGAACATTCCTTCATCTCTGATGCTCAAAGTGATGGGAGCTGGGGAAATATACTCTGGGGATAGTAAATATGTTATCGTTTCAATTAAAGCCTGTTGTGCAAATAATTGACGTATTCCTTCCTCATATCATGTAGGTGAAATAAAAGGATTGTGTGAGGTCGACATTTGTCCCTTTAAAGAAGACTCAATTGTGGACCCTCAAAACTAGAGGCCAATGTGACATGGCACGATCGCCAATTGAAGCACGTCTCAAGGAGTACAAACACTAGTGTTTCTCACCATGAAATTGATGATCACTCAATCACAAAAGGGTGTATATCGTTCCTCATTTCAATCCTCTCAAGATATGAAATGATCCTCTCATTTTCTATATGTAGGGATGAAGAAAGCTGAATGCTTATTTGCGAAGCAACACTTCAAGGTGTAAATGTATACAAATAGAGATAAATCTACACTTGTGGATCTTGAGTAGTAAGGTGCTTGAGGAGCGTCGTGAAGTCATGACAAATCGAAAAGACCATGAAGAGATGATCGTTGCCCATCTTTGAATCAAGAGGGAGTACTTGTTTTAATAATTGATTTTCATAATCAAAAGTCAAACATCTTTCTTTCTCTCTAAACAGATTGAAATGTATCAATAGAGCGAAAGTGGCGAAAGATCACCCAACCTCAAGAATGAGAGTGACAGAACCCAAAAAGTGTCGAGCCTCGTGCAACATCAAATGCCGAGACCTTCAAAGAGAATGATAGTTGAAGACATGTGTCAGAATAGATTGAAGAATGTCAAACGTCAAAATCACCTGACATGGAAGTGATTGACTCAACCAACAGGGGAGGCGCTAGCGCGATACAATGGAGCTTCATATGGCTAAATCAGCTAACTCAAGGTGGAGTACTGAGTTGCTGGAGGCAAATCATTTCCCTATCCAGAAAGCATGCCGAAGTCGAAGACATCAGATTTGCCATGATGATACGTAGGGCAAGTCCCCGAAACGATGGTTATCACTCATGGAACATAATGGAATAAAATCCATTCATCGAATACAAAGAGGGCTTCGCCATAGCAACAACCCTTCCAAGAAGAACGATGCCGAGCCATCCCTCTTGGTAGAAAAGGACGTATCGTTCCTAAATAAATTTCAATCAGATGCAGGAATAATATTTCATATCTTTTTTCTCTCAGGTGATAAACAAAGTCAAGACACCCAAGAAGCAACGACTTCAGATGGCAGAACAGGGAGTACCCGCTTTTCATATCATCTCACACATGCATTTAGGATAGATGATTTCAAAAGCGTCATAATGGCTCAATTTGCGAACAAGATTCTCGAGAAAACTTGAAAAAGTTTCTTAGCAATTAGAAGTCTCTTTGAAAAGAGCATTCAAAAAGAAAGAATTCAAACTTTGCAGATTGACGTACTTAATGAAGAGATACTTTCTGTGAACAAGAATGAAATGCACAAATCCATTTTTCGTTGCAAACAAGAATCATCTTAGATCACTTACATCATACATATCATGCATGCATCATTCATACGCATATTCTCCCTTGAAAGATGTCGACAGGTCAAGGCAAAAGAATCCAAGTGAAAGGAAAATGCCAAGACCCAAGGAACGAAGGGTAAATTGTATCAATTCCAATTGCCCATTTTGTATGCTGTTCTGACACGAACCTTCTATCCTTTGATAGGGAAATATCGAATAGTTCAATGGCAACTATGGTGGCTGATATTAAGGCAATGCCGGAAGCCTCCCAAGCCAGACAGACAGTAGTTCCTAAACAACTCAAATCCATCTCTTGCACCCGATATAGCTAATAAAGAAACGACGGGAAATACTCAACGGGCGGAGGAGGATATCCGTGAGCCGAACACCCCGTCGCAACAAAAAGCGTTCCCTGTTGTTATCAACCTCGAGAATGAGGAAAAAGGGGAAGCAGACCATAAAAATCAAGGTGGAGGCTAAGAAATCAGCCAAGATTAAAGAATGTTTAAGCAGCCAGGGCTATGAGTTGACCCGTTTCGACAAGATATCTCCCTTCGCTGAGGTGGAGACCCCTCCTGACTACAAGGAACCGGACTTCGTGATGAAGTATAATGGGACAGGCTGTCCACGCGCCCACCTCAAATATTACCTGCACAAGATGGCGCAGTATTCAGACTATGTTCCATTATTGATGAACACGTTCCAAGAGAGTCTAGCTGGCGCCGCTCTGGCTTAGTTCATCGAGCTGGACCTAGAAGATTATGACGGGTGGAAAGATCTTGCAGAGGACTTCCTCAGACAGTATAAATTCAACACGGCTACAACAAGAGAAGATTTGTTGCGAACCTCGAAGACAAGGGGCTAGTCGATTAGAACATACGCCTAGAGATGGTTAGACACCTTAGGATGTCAGACCTTCGCACACTTGATAAAGGTGGCTGAAAGGCTCGAATGGGCCTTAAGAGAAAGGAGGCCTCATGAAGCTTCTACCAGAAAACAGTATCCCCTGAAAAAGGATAGAGAGAAGCCGGACTGGACATAGCGTTTATACCAGATCCCCACAAGCCCAAGACGTTTGGCAATTCCAATCAGACCAAAGGAGGATCATCCTGGTCAACACCGAAAGTACAAGAACCTAGAAAGAGGCAACCCCAAAAGCAGTTCTCTCAGCTCCCGAGACCTTTTGTCCAAGCTACTCCCGATGCTTCTAGAATAACACTTGGTGGCAAAGGAACCACCTAGAGCGATAATTGCTATATCCTTAAGCTAGAGGTACAAGCTTTGATTGACAGCCAGATTCTAAAATTTGACAACGTGGCTCCAAACGTACAAGAAAACCCGCTCCCTGATTATCAAGCAATTGGGGGAATATTCACTGAAGATGAGGAAAACCACCTCCAGCTGAAGGTGGACATGTTTAAGCTGACCGACCTTCTGGCGACCGCTTCATCATACCCAAAAGCAGGTGAGATCTCTGCAGACGTAAAGAAGCTATGTATCGCCAAGATGATGAGCTTGGGGATAATGTCCGATATTACCGATAAAGAATTCGAAGGAGTCGAAGCTTCTCTATCTTTGGAAGGAAGCCATTTCATGATCAAAACTGAGTGGGGCAGCACCCGGGACATCCCGCACGAGGATCTGGTAGACAGTCTTGGGCCGGTCATTCAGTCAGAAGAAGAATTCGAAGAGGACGAACTGAAAGCCAAGAGGTGAAGTCTAGCAGATCGCAGATTCATGGCTAACGCACCTGAAATATGTGAAATTATAGACAACCTGGGTCAGGACTCTGGAGGATACGACTTTAAAGTGGAGTACTCTGCTCCCCCTAGCTGCTATCAGATAATGGAAGATATCATATCAGACGGATGGGGATGCATGGATGATCCCGTTCAACCTGAAAAGGCCTTTTTCAAAAGAACCTGAGTCATCCTTGACCAAGTAAGGGTTACTAAGCTTGGCACAAAGCAGTATGCTGAAACAAAGAGATCAAAGAATCAACAGCAGGGTTTAGCTGAAAGAGAATACCCGAGATCTGCCACATCAGCAATGTTAGGTGACGATGACCGACATTGACGATTGAGAGACGAAATCTCCTCAACGGACCTTGAAAAAACTATGTCAATGATTGAAACCGCTACGACCGTGGTAATTAAACTGGAAGAGCTTGACAGCTTGAATAAGGTAAAAGATTGCCTAGTCAAGCCTATTTTGATTCGATTGCTAGAAGACGAAGAAGACGGCACAGCTAAACCAGGGACGTCTTATCAGACGACAGTAACTGTAAAAGTCCCTCCGATAGAAAAGTACAATCCTAAAGCAGTCCACTGGGACTATGGGATAGAGGAAGAAGACGATGATGAAGGTTATGCGTCTATTCGCAGGGAATAGAATGCCTTTGAGGAATCAACGCCTCCTCCTTCGGAAGAGCCGGCTACTGTCAATTTGGGGGATACTGAAAATATCAAAGAAGTCAAGATCGGTGGACATTTATCCTGAGATAAAAGACTCAAGTTCACAGAATTACTAAGAAGGTCGTTAAGATGTCATGCGACAAATTTCAAAGATGTCGAGCTACCAAGAGGTAGATAAAAGTGATCGAAGACTCAGATGGTTGAGATAAATAACCAGAACCAGCAAAGAAGGTTCATTAGGGCAAGCCCCTCCTTTCCTGTCAAGAGACCAAGCTGGGGGCAAGATTCTCATGCGCCACCAAAATAGCATATTGGAGCAAGTTATCAAGATCAAAGACGACAAACGTCAAGACATGCCCTATTGGGGCAAAGCAACCGAAAGAGATGATTTCCTTGATCAACGGAAATGCAAATACCTCAAAGGGAGTATCACATTCCTTGGTGATTTATGTAAAGTTAATCATGGATGAATACTCATTGCTTCATGTACATGTACAAAGACCTCTTCAAATAGGATTGGAAATCGTCAAATGATATGAAAAATGCTAAGGCATTTGGCCAAGATAAACGTCGCCCAACTGGGGCAAATGGGTTGTTGATGTTATCAACACCTTCAAGCGTGGATGGAGGGATTTGACGAATGTTGTCCATATCAGCATACAATATTGGAATGGACTCAATCAAGAGATAAATGTCGACAATTGACAAAAGAAGGGTAGTTGGGTGTCGTATCCAATTTACTCATTTTTCTTGCATTTGCTAATGCAAAACCATTTCTTTCTGTGGCAGAATACGCCATTAGGACATTATCATGGGTCCAACGAAGAGGAGAACATCACAAGGATGGTCACGAGTGACAAAGATGCATGAAGCAAACGACTTTCTCAAGCATTGGAAGGATGACACTTCAAAGGTGAAAAGTAAAGTGAAGATCCAAGTAAGAGACAATCCAAACTGGACAAGGGATCGCATGAAAATGCAAAAATGAATAGAACCATTTGACTGGGGCAAGGATTACCTAGCCATGACAAGTCATGCCTAACTGGGGCAAGCGAATCATCTACGTGACTGGAGGAAAAAGTGGCATTTCATTCCCAGCAGGATCAATGAACGTGATAGAAGAGTCGTTCACATCAGAGTTAAACCTCGAGATACAAACTTGAGTGAAGGGTGACTTTGTGTCGTTCTAATTTGATCTCCAATGATCTTTCTCCTAATATGAATTGGCCTTAATTTCAACAGAAAATTACTGGCACTCAAAAGGAAAGAACTCGCCGACTCAACTTCAAGGCGAGATGATCTTTGGAGATAACAGTTTCGGAAGTCAAGCATTTAAGAAATGATCTTTGGCTATAAGATCAAGTGGAGGGTAAAAAGTATCGCTTCCACACCACAAGCATACATTTTGATAAGAATTCATTTTTCCTTGAATAAGGAACTCCGAAGAATGGCATGGAAGACGTTCGAAAGAGAATGAAGCCATCGAGCAGGATTCATTGCCCCAATCAGACGAAGGCGTCATCGCCGTAGGTCGAAATGGCCGTTTTCTATAATCTACATATTGGCGTTCAGATTGGAATGCATGATCAAGAGGACTTACTGTCGTGGTGGTCAGGTGCATGTCCTTTTCTACAAAGACTGAGAATTTCAAGAAGTTTTAGAACAACTTAACCATCTTGTGTTGTTAAGAAAAATGCAGATTTTCATGAATCTATCCACTTCCATTGGAGTGCTTGATCAAGGGTAAGGTGTATCGTTCTAATTTTCTGAAATTCGAGAGCATACACTGACATATTCCTTTTATGTTTTTCAGGAATCTCTAGCCGCGCTGGGCAGGTAAGTATTCCTTTCCCAATCTTGTAGGTTTTTAAGACTGTCAGAATCCTTACTTCTAGAATTTGAAGGCTTCTTGGAATCTAGCATGCATTCAAATCTCATGTCTAGAAAAACGCAAAATTCTCACAGTCATATCATTGGCATTCATGTTTAAACTTGGAGGTTATCTGAACATGATTGAAATGTGCATTGTGCATCATAAATCTCCTTGGTGGGTAAGTTTTGGAGAAAAGCGAAATGAACTTTTCCAACAAGAGTTGTTTAAAACTGTTTAAAAGGATGTTTCCTCAGACAAGAGGCAAGCTGTGTCCAAACACGTCCCATACACACTTGAGAGATGAGTGGAGTGGCAAGGATAGCGAGACCTTGACCTACGGACGTAAAGGTTATTCGCAGTAATTACATGGATTGAGACGACGGAGGCATTCGTTTCTCTATCATAAACACTACAGGTGACCATTGATAACCCTTTGAACGACGGTTTCATTCTTTACCCCTGTCAAGAACCACCCCACAATGGGGCAAACTGGAGGTACGTCCAGCGGTATCAGGAGGTAAATGGTTAGAAGTTCTCTTGCTCAGACTTGCATCAATCTTCGTGTGTTGCTTGTCATTTTAACTTCTATGGTAATTCAGGTGCTTAAGGATGACGAAAAGCATTCGTTTCTCTATCATATACACTTCTATCCTTTGCACAGCCCAGTTGAGCCTATACGTTCATTTCACAAACCCGTTGGTGATCATTGCATATTCCAAGACGGAAGCAACGTCCCTTCAAGAGCGGAAGAGTTCAAAACACAGGATTTGTGAAAAATTCATAGATTAATGTTTGAGTGCTAAGATTCAAGTTGTACATCTAGCACACTCATTTGAAAATTCTGATCCCCAAAAGAAAAGAAATGGTGGGATCTCGACAAAAGATGTGAAAAAGAAAAAAGAGAAAAAAAATCCGATCCTGGACATCAAGAAAAAGCAAAGTGCCTGGTAAAAGCAAGGCCAATGCCCATCCAAATACTTGTACACTTGTGAATTAGGTGTTTGATCTTGTAAATGCCAAAAGATGGCATGATACCTTTGTATAGGTCACTAGTGAGATCTGATTATAAAAGAAAATCCCAAGGGAGCTGGACAGCAAAGGATACTCCCAGATTATGTCACATTTAGATGACAAAAGCATAGACAAGGTATTGACGCCGTCTTGACATGAGAGAGATGTTCTCTAAAGACAAATATGCACTTCAAAGACTGAAGACGCTCTTTGAACCAGAAGGGGCAAGATGGCAGCAAACTTGCAACGATCACCAATGTAAACCCTTCGCATATTCTGAGCCAAAAACAAGCCTTCTTTGGTCCCCAATCATACCTACGTTACAACCCTGAAAAGCCTTTTCTGATTAAGGCACTTGGATTGACATAGGGTTTAATGTCTAAGCTTAGCTCGAAGAAGTTCGAGCAAGATTATTTCTTTCTCATTTCGCAGGTTTCTTGACTTGTAAACCTGGAGCAGACGTTGAAGACTTCTCTTCGAAAGCCTTGACTTGCACGCAAGTCCCCCTTTGAAAACCGTTGACCAAGCCCAACATTACGGTCCTTTGGAAGTCCTCCTGATCGATCGAGGTGTATTCACTGCGAATGATCTTGAACCCTAGGCGCAGGTTTGATAGGAAATTCGAGTGCATTCTTAGTAAAAGACCATTACCTCAAAACGGTGAGAAGTCCTCTTTGATGAGAATACTCCGTTGGACATTTTAACCAAACTCTTTTGGTAATTTCAGATTGTTTGATTCAAACTTTCCCCACAAGGAATTTTTGATCACTCCCGTATGTCGCAAGGTGTTTTGGATAACCTCCAGCATCATAATGCATTTATTGAAATCTTTCATGACTATGATATAAGTCATAAAGTGCTGTCAGTTTGACATCAGATATCACCTGAAGACCATTGATGTGCCTTTGAATTCCTGGCAATCCTAGATCTCAGAAGAACACAACCTCTCTTGGTAAGAAGGAGTTTACATGTTCAAGCTTCTGTAGGACCCTTGGTATCTCCAGACCTCAGAATGCTACTTCTTTTATGAAGAATATATTTCAAGTTTAAACTTCTGCAGGACCCCTGGTAACCCCAGGTCTCAGAATGACACATTTCTCTAAGAAGGAAAGTTTATATGCCTGAGCTTCTAACAGATTCTTGGTAACCCCAGATTCTAGAATGCTACTGTTCTTGGTTAAACTTCTATAGGAATCATGGTAGCCCCAGATTCTAGAAGGATGCCTTGCTCTGTGAAGAAGAGCTTTCAAGTTTATTTTCCTGCAAGATCCCTGGATACCTGGAGCTCCCAGATCCCAGAATATCAACTCCAGTGTCAAAAGGACAATCTTTGAAATCATCCCTCTGTGAGATTTCAAATTTACAGGTTTGAGCTTTCTGCAGGATACTTGGAGCTCCCAGATCCCAGAATGTCACCTCACATGTCAAAAGGACAATCTTCGAAATCATCCCTATGTGAGATTTCAAATTTACAGGTTTGATCTTTCTGCAGGATACCTGGAGTCCCCAGATCCCAGAATGTCACCTCAAATGTCAAAAGGACAATCTCCGAAATCATCCCTCTGTGAGATTTCAAATTTACAGGTTTGAACTTTCTGCAGGATACCTGGAGTCCCCAGATCCCAGAATGTCACCTTCAATGTCAAAAGGACAATCTTCGAAATCATCCCTCTGTGAGATTTCAAATTTACAGGTTTGAGCTTTCTGTAGGATGCCTGGAGCTCCCAGGTCCCAGAATGTCACCGCACATGTCAAAAGGACAATGTTTGAAATTATCTCCCTGTGTGAGATCCCAGTATTACAGGTTGGAATTTTCTACAGGATACCTGGAGCTCCCAGGTCCCAGAATGTCACCTTCAATGTTGAAAGGACAACATTCAAGATAGTCTTTCTGCGAGATCTCAGGTAGCCCCTAGATCCTAGAAGAATCTTATCAAAGTTTTTGCAGGTTTAAGTTTTCTGCAGGATACTTGGAATCCCCAAATCCCAGAATAACGCCTCGCGTGTCGAAAGGACAATTTTCAAAATCTGCTTTCTGTGAGGTTCTAGGTAACCCCTAAACCCAGAATAGCTCATGTGGTAAAGCCTAAAGGTTAGGCACACCTCACTTGTATGAATCCTAGTTAATTCCTTAGAATATAGGATCAAAAACTGTTGTCAAAATCTGCTTTCTGTGAGGTTCTAGGTAACCCCTAAACCCAGAATAGCCCATTTGGTCAACCCTCAAGGTTAGGCACACCTCATTTGTATAAATCCTAGTTAATTCCTTAGAATATAGGATCAAAATGTTCGACAATCCCTAAGAGACTGGGTGCGTCATCCATAGGTTCCTAGCAGAAAGGAAACCTATTCTCGGCCTGATCCACTGACGGATTAAAATGTTCGACAATCCCTAAAAGACAGGGTGCGTCATCCATAGGTTCCTAGCAGAAAGGAATCCTATTCTCGGCCTGATCCACTGACGGATTAAAATGTTCGACAATCCCTAAAAGACAGGGTGCGTCATCCATAGGTTCCTAGCAGAAAGGAATCCTATTCTCGGCCTGATCCCCCTAACGGATCAAAATGTTCGACAATCCCTAAGAGACTGGGTGCGTCATCCATAGGTTCCTAATAGACAGGAGTCCTATTCATGGTCTGATCCACCATACGGATCAAAATCCCTGACAATCCCTAAGAGACTGGGTGCGTCATCCATAGGTTCCTAGCAGAAAGGAGTCCTATTCATGGTCCGATCCACCATACAGATCAAAACCCCGACAATCCCTAAGAGACTGGGTGCGTCATTCACAGGTTCCTGTCAAGTGTAGGAATCCCATTCTGGTACGGCCTACCATACAGGCTAGAGTTTAATCGCCCTAGGATACTCAAAAGACGAGTCCCTAGGTATTCACTAGAACCCGCTATACACCGCGCAGGCCACACGAGCATCAGGCAGGCGATCAACAGGTAAGTAACAGGTGGGTCTCTCTACTTTCTCTCTCACGTCAGCAAAAGAATGAAGAGCAAAGCCTTCACCAGTGGGACAAGAAAGATTGAGTGTCAAGATTCGTTTTTCTTTTCCCCAGTCGAGTCGGTCTAGACTCAGGTGTCACCTGTCTTTGAGCGAAACCTCTCACGAGATTCCTCTCAAAGAGGGGCAGCTGTTGACACCTGATTTTTTGACCAGGTCTTTTTCAGTTTTATTTTTGAAAAATCACAAAAAATTTATAAAAAGTCATAAAATTACAAAATCAACTTTGGTGGCCTTGGCCAAGCCCAAGGAACCATTCTTGACCAAAAAATAATTTTTCATATTTTTCATATTTTTTAGTATTTTTAGAAAATAGGAAAATACTAGAAAAATCAACAAAAATAGAATTTGAGGTCACAAAAATATAGGAAAATAGTCAATATTTTTCTTTTAAATCCCTTGTCATTTTGACCTCATCAAGAGTCGAAATTCAAGTTTAATTTTGTGTGTTTCTTTGTAACGCACATGGTTAAATTTGTCAAAAAATATGTTTTGAGTCTTTTTATTTGCAATCTTTGGCATTTTTCGAATCTTGACATTCGAATTGATTGCCCCACATTTCAATTTGGTTCAATTGTGCGCCGATTTGATCAATTTTGGCTTTAGGGACCTAATTGCATAAAATCTTGTTCATTTTAGTCCCTATAATGCTAAGTCTGAAATTAAACTTTTCTGGGGGACACCCATAGAACCCCAATGCTTCATCCCTATAGTATTTGATCCCCTAAATATAATGGTGAGCTCAATTGGGGCCGATTCGTCCATTAAGAACATCAATTCGGCAAAAATCAAATTCGGATCCTACTCTACATTTGGGATTTTTGATCAATTCCATGCTTGTTTCTCATAAACAATACATTTTCAAATGGAATTCGTGCTGAAGAATCTAATTTTAAGATAAATTCCATGATTCTCAGACAATTAGATACCTAATTGGCAGAAAAAAGGCTGAACCGGGTCGACTGGGTCGGGTTGACCAACCCAGTCAACCCGGTTGACCAGGTCAACAAGAAATAAGGGCAGAAGGACTTGAATCCCTCTTCTTCGCGCACAAACAAGGGCACTCGAGGGGAAGGAGGAGAAGGGAGGATCAGTTAAGGAAGTCAGTGGGGGAACAGATTCAGTTAGGGTTTGGAATCTGTTGAAGACAAAAGAGGAGCTCGCAGAAGAGGGGGCGAACAGAGAGGGCGAAGGGAGGAGAGCTCGTCGTCGACATGTTGGAGAGGGGGAACGAAACAGAGAAGAAGGCACAGAGAGAGAGAGAGGAAGAGAGAGACAGACGACGAGACAGAGAGAGCTGGCGGGAGAGGAGCTCGTCGTCGATTTTGGGGAGGAAGAACGAACGGGGGCCGAGAGGGACTTCTTCTTCGCGGGCATATAGAGAGAGAGAAGACGACTGTCTGCCATTGAAGGAGCTCGGGGCCGAAGGCTTCAAAGGTTCGGCCAGCGCATCCCAGGCTTCGCCGAGCCATGTCGTCGCCTTCTGCAACTTCGTCTTGGTCCTGTGAACGCTACGAACTAGCTTGTTCGTCGGTTTATCGCAGAAAAGTGTGAGTTGAGTTTCCAAGCTCGAGCTCGGCCATCAATGGCATCTTGAGTTCCACCGGCTCGTTTCCTGATTTTTTGATCTCGTATTGCTCCTTGTGCATCACTGATCCCTCTTCGACCTTTTTTCCGCTTTGTCGTTGCATAAAACGCCGTGCCGACCTTCAATCTTGGTTGAGTCACCGAGAACAGTTCAACTCGGTCGAGGCTTTGTCGAGCCTTCCCGATGGCCAGGTAAGTCTCCTCAACCCTCGGTGATGCTTCCCGATCGGTTTGTTTAGTTAGGTAACGTTAGAAATGGCTAGGGCGGACTCTCGCCGGAGCTTAGCTTCGACCGAAGATAGCAAGTAGATGAGACTTGATTCTGTTGTTGCGAGGCCGATATATGTTGTAAAGGAGATCCGTAGGAGTCGAATGGCGCCGGAATGACCGAGTTTGGACGTCGGAAGGCCGAGATATGGCCTTCCGACGAGGCGCCGGCGAGACAGAGCCGGCGCCGGTCGTCTTCCCCGGTGAGCCGTTGACCAGTCAACGGCGGTTGACCGAGTCAACGGCCACGTGGCGCTGACGTGGCGCCCACGTGGCAGCCACGTCAGCCGTTCGATATAACTGAATATAAAACAAAAAGATCGAACGGTGGGTAGTTGGCCACGTGTCGCGATCTCACTCTTTCGGAAATAAAAAATAATTTTCAGAAATAAAAAAATACTTTAGATCGGACGGTTAAGATTTAGTCAAGCCTTTCAATCTGGACCGTTGGTTCATTATGAAGATCAGACCGTCAATCAGCCAGCACGTGGCACAATCAGAGCCTTTGATTCGATTTAGGCGGGATTCCAAAAATTTGAGCGAGGGAGATGGATACGGCGCCGTTTCGGTGCGGGGCCGGGTCCGGGCCGGGCCGCCCGCCCGTGGGTCGTGGGCCGGGTCACCCGACCCGGCCCGGATAACATTTTTTAAATAAAAAATTTCCGAAAATGATTTTAAAAAATAAAAAAAATCAGAAAAATCTTAGAAAATCCAAAAAAAATGCTAGAAAATTTTAGAAAATTCCAAAAAAATGTGGAAAAATTGTGGAAAAATCCTAGACACTCTAGAAATCCCCAAAAATTGAGGATTGACCACAGACAACTGGTCAACCCTATTTTTGGGGTTTCTTATCCGTTCTTCCGAGACTTGACGACATTACCCTTTAGGGGTAAGTCGCCTCTGTTGTGCATGCTAGATAAGGCCGATAATGCCAAGGTGAGAATTAGGGTCGATTAGACGACCAATTCTTAGGTTCGGGTTTTCGAGTCCCGCCTCTTTTCTCAAAATGACGATTTTGCCCTTTAATGGGAAAATCGTCTTTCTTGTCTCAATCGAGTTCTGAAAATTGCTTGAAGTTAGGGTTTGGGTCAGGTGGACGACCAACCCTAATATTTGAGATTTTCAGTTCTCATCTTTGTCCAAAATGACGACTTTACCCCTCCAAGGGTAAAATCATTTTTCAATACCAGAAAAATCCTGGAAATTCAAGAAAAATAGGAAATAGATTGGATTGATGGCCAATCCTATTTCCTCTGTCTTTTAACTTCCCAATTCATCTAAAATGACAAATTTTCCCTTTTCGAGGTGAATTGTCCCTGAATTATTCAAAATTACGATTCTGCCCCTCATGGGCGAATCATGTCTAAATCACTCCTAAGCCTTGATTGATATTTCTCTAGGCTAATAGGGCCTCATTAGGGATGCCATGCTGATTTCATGTGTTTTATCCGCATGTACTGGATCCTTGATTTGCGCACTTATTTCTATTGGTTGTGAGTGATAGGGTAGTATTTCCCATCTGCACGAACTCCTAGATTTAGGATCTATACCTCACTCATCTGCATGAAATCCTAGGATCAGATAAACCATTCAGCTTAGGTACCGAAAGGGCGTCAACTCTGACAGTTGGCGTAACTAAATCCCCGAACCCACTTCTCTGGTTTCCGCAGAATCGAATAAACCACTCCCAACTATTCGATAGGGTTTCCGATCGTACCCTCCATGAAACGATTGGTGGCGACTCCTTGGCATGTACACTCATCACATGTCATCAGACCACACTGAAGGTCGATCACGTATATCCAGCAGTTGCGATTTGGGTAATGGACCTTGGGAGAGGCCCGCGTCCGATCTAAGCCAGCGATCGGGCGGCCCATTAGCCCGCTCCCGCCCCGAGCTCGGGAGAGGGTCGCGACACCAATGACTTCTGACTCGTCATTGCCTTAAGTATCTAATACTTAAGTGTAAAGTTAAGAACACACCGACCTCAACAAGATTATTGATATCCATTCAATGATCCATCAATCCGGAACAGTTTAAAGATTCAGTCTAATTGTGAACCCGTCACACATATTCTCAACGTCTTAAAAATAGGTCCAGTCACAACTGATTATATGGAATTTATTCATATAAGTAAGTAATTGGACAAATGAATAATTATGTGTTTGCCATTGATTAAATAAGAAATCATAAGTACAACTGAAATCCCCAATATGTAACTATTACATGATTGTTTTAGGGACTATTTCTAACAATCTCCCACTTGCACTAAAGCCACCCGGTCTGGTACCTTAAACCTATTTTATCAAGGTGTCTTTCAAAAGAAGACTGAGATAAGGCCTTAGTAAAGGGATCGATCACGTTTTCCGCTGAGGCAATTTTCAGCAAGGCGATATCACCTCTCCCAACTATTTCTCTGATGAGATGGAAGAGTATCTCATTGTGCTTGGATTTCTGATGAGACTTCGGTTCCTTAGCTTGAGCTATTGCCCCATTATTATGACAAAACAATGTAATTGGCTGCTCAATGGAAGGAACTACTCCTAGTTCAGATATAAATTTCTTCATCCAAGCTGCTTCCTTTACAGCTTCAGAAGCGGCTACATACTCTGCCTCAGTGGTGAAATCGGCAGTTATGCTTTGTTTGGAACTCTTCCAACTAACTGCACCACCATTGAGTGTAAATACAAACTTAGATGTAGACTTATAGTTACTCGGATCCGATTAAAAATCGGAATCAGTATAAGCTTCAACTTTAAACTCTCATTCTCCGTATATCAAGAATAAATCCTTAGTCCTTCGCAAGTATGTAAGGATATTCTTGACTGCTATCCAATGCTCTTCCCCTGGATCAGACTGATATCTGCTAGTAATGCTCACAGCATGCGCAATATCAGGTCGCGTACATAGCATAGCATACATTATGCTTCCAATAGGGGATGCGTAAGGTATCGTTGCCATCCGCTCTCTTTCTTCAAGAGTGATGGGACACATCTCCTTGGAAAGACGGATTCCATGCCTAAAAGGCAATAATCAACTTTTGAAACATTGCATGTTAAACCGTGTTAACACTTTATCTATGTACGTAGACTGTGAGAGGCCAATAAATCGTCTCGATCTATCTCTATAGATCTTGATACCTAAAATATAGATTGACTCTCCCAAATCCTTCATGGAGAATTTCTGCAACAAGAATAGTTCGATCGATGATATCATCAGTATATCATTTCCGATCAAAAGTATGTCATCAACATAAAGAACTAGAAACACAATTGCGCTCCTACTGACCTTCTTGTATACACAAGGTTCATCCGGATTTTTGATGAAGTCAAACAATTTGATTAACTCATCGAAACGGATGTCGCGACCCGTCCGAAAGCGGACGCGGCTAATGGATTACCGATCGCGGGCTTTGGATCGGCGCGGGCCCTCCCAGGCCCATACCAAATCGCGGCGGGAGTATTTTTCAAAGGATTCGACGATAAGAGTCGATCGCTTTCGACCTTCAGTGTGGTCGTGGTGACATGTGCAAATTGTGCATGCATTTGGAGTCGCCACCGGTCTTTCTTGGAGGGTGGCCCGGAAACCTTACTGATCGATTGTGAGAGATCGATCAGTTCTGCGGAACCAGAGATTTTGGGTTCGGGGACTTGGTTACGCTGGTGTCATTACCAACGCCCTTTCGGTACCTAACGCGAGTGATTTTCCTAATTAAGATTTCATGCAGGCGCAAGTTTGGGTGAGGTAGGTTTGATTCAGGGTTTCATGCATATTGGAATACTATTCCTATCAATCACAATCAATTTAAATGAAAGCGCAAACAAGTGCATAAAATAAATCTCATCGATGCACATCAATTCAAATCAATGACTTCCTAGTATAGCCACCTGGATTTAGTGAAGGTGTGATTTTGACCGGGGGTAAAATGGGAAGAATTGGAAGCGATTAACCCGAATGGTAAAATCGTCAATTTTCGGAATATTTGGATACCGAATTACCCAAAATATTCCACGGCCAGTTGATTGTGGCCATTTCCCATTCTTGAGAAGTTTTTGGAATTTCTTGATTTTTTCTTCAATTTTTGGAAGACGATTCGCCCAAAGGGCGAAATCGTCATTTTAAGAAGGGTCGGGGTTCAAAACGCCCGGAATGAGTCTTGGCCAGTTGGCTGTGGCCATTTCCTATTTTTAAGGATTTTCTTGGATTTTTTAGAATTTATTTTGGAAGACGGTTTGCCGAAAGGACAAAACCGTCATTTCTGGAAAGATCGGGGGTCAAATGACCCGGGATAGATCATGGCCAATTGAATGTGGCCATTTCCTATTTTTCGGAATTTTTTAGAATTTTTCTGAATTTTTAGAATTTTTTTAAATTTTTTTTATGATTTTTCATTTTTTATTGAATTATTGAATTTATTATTATTTTTTTATTATTTTTTGAATTTTTTAATATTTAAAAAAATATTTTCCGGGCCGGGTTGGACCCGGCCCGCGCCTCGCGGGCGCCCGGCCCAACCCTACGGCCGAAACCGGCTTCGCAGAAACGACGCCGTTTTTGTTTATTGATTTTTTTTATCATTTTCTTTTATTATCCGAAAATCTACGGATCGGATGGTTCTGAGAGCGCCACGTGGCCTCTCATGGCGCGTCCGATCTAGCCGTAGATCAGACGTCCCACAGAGTGCCACTTGGCACAATCTCACCCGTTGGATTATTTTAATTAATTATCCGGAAAATCAATTATTAAAATTTGAAAATCTTTTTTTTATTTTCTAAAAATTCCAGATCGCGACACGTGGCGAAGCCACGGCCGTCCGATCTGGGTTTCGTTTTTTATCACCGCGGCCCCCCACCCGGCTGACGTGGCTGCCGACGTGGCACGCCACGTCAGCAGTTGACCGTTGACCGCCGGCGACTTCGCCGGAGAAGACGATGAACAGTGAAATTTCCGGCGAAGTCGCCGGAAATCTCGCCGGCAAAACGCCAACCGACCCCAAAACTCGATATTTTTTGCCCGTTCCTTCGGCGTTCGACTCCCTAGGACTTTATCATCAACATACGACTAAAAACAAAGCCATGAACACGTCAAAAGCCGGCCAACCGGACCTCCACAACTCCGTTTCCGGCGACCGATTTGCAGAAAATTTTTCACGTTCGAACTTCAATTCCAATCGTTCAAGAGGCATCAACAAAGGGTCTAGGAACTTACCTGAGATCCTGTGCTAGTCGGCAGCCGCGGGAACGTCCTCGTCGAGCTCTCCGCCCGAGTATTGGCCGGCGAAGCTCGGGCTCGCGTCCTCGGCGGTTCTCGATGCAAAACAAAGGGCACAGGGAGCTCAAAGCCAGTTATAACGAAGGTTTGAGGTGAAATTTGTGTGGAACGGGGTCGGGAAAGGCACGACCGAGAGTTGTGATTTGAGAAGCTCATTCGAGCATTTTGTCGAACATGTGGCGTGCATCGGAAAAATGAAGTTCAGGGGATGATACTGACCTGTTCGTGGCTTTTCGATGGTGGCCGGAGCTTCAGTGATGGTTGGTGTGTCGCCTTGGAGGTCGGGGATCGTCGACTTCCTCCCCGTTTTCGCCCCGACTCCCTCTCGGCCCCTCTTTTCTTTTTAACCCGAGCACCACCTCCCTTCTTTTTCTTTCTTGGCCGACCGGCCTTTTCTCGGTGGCCGCCGCCCCTCTTCCGTCCATGGACCATGCTTTTGTCCCCCGCATTCGTTCTTCCTTTTTCTTAAACAAATGCCGCGGCTCCAACCTCTTTTCTTCTCTGCCTTTTTTTTGCCTTTGCGCCGCGCGGGTCTGCAACTGAGTTGCAGACCCGGTTCGGACCGGGTCGGGCGGGTCTGACCCGACCGGCCCGGTTCGATTCTCCTCGCCTAATTGGGCCCCAAATTGAGCTCTTTTCATGAAATTGATATCAAAATCGGACTTCTTGACACGTTTTCTATCAAATAGGGGTATTTTCGTGAATCAATTGATTGAAATTTAGTGAAAACCCCAAATTGCCCCTTAGGATTCGAAAATGATTTTTGCTTAATTGACAGTCCAAACGACCAAATTAGTCTTAATTGAGGCCTCCAATGGATTCAACATGATGAAAACTATAGGGTAGAGGTATTTTATTTTGGTGCGTATGTCCGTGTGAAATTTAATTTCAAAAATTGCGAAACCGGGGACTAAATTGAAAGAAAATTATGCAATCTAGCCCTTTTGCTTAAAATTGATCAAATTGGAGGTCCAATTGACCTAATTGCACTTCGAGACTTTAGAATTCAATGTCATGGCTTATGAAAAGTGAGAATTGAAAATTAAAAGACTCGAAAAGGATTTTTTTAGGCTCGGTTTGGGTTTATGTTTGTGAAGAAACATAGTGACCCGAGCCGAATTTTCAAGATATAAAGTAACACACCTGAATAGGAAATTAAAAAAAATTATTGAATATTTTTTTGTATTTTTCTGACCACGAATGGTATTTTTCTGATTTTTTGGGTATTTTTAATAATTAAATAAATTCGAAAAATATTTAAAAATACCAAAAAATATTTTTTGTTCAAAATTGGTTCCTAAGGCTAAGCCAAGGCTTCCAAAGTTGATTTTGTAATTTTATGACCTTTTTTGATATTTTTAATTAATTTTAAAGAATCACAATAATATTTGGTCAAAAATCAGGTGTCAACAACGGATGTTCCAACTTATGGAGGCTTGCTTGAGTCTATAAATGGATCTCTTAAGCCTACACTCCTTCTAACTTTCACTACTAGATTCAAAACCCCGTGGTTGTTCCATATAAATGTCATCCTCGAGGAAACCATTTAGAAAAGTCGTTTTGACATCCATTTGGAATATCTCATAATTAAGGTGTGCAGCTATAGTCAACATAATTCGAATAGATTTTAGTATGGCTACAGGTGAAAAAGTGTCGTCGCAATCGATCTCTTCTCTTTGACGATATCCTTTCGCCACCAGTCGTGTTTTGTAAGTTCCAACCTGACCATCAGCGTTCATCTTCCTCTTGAAGATACATTTACACCCAATTGGTACAATACCATCAGATAGATCAACTAGAGTCCAAACATCATTGGAATACATTGAATCTATTTCGGATTGCATGGCTTCTAGCCATTTACCATAATCGATGTCCGACATCGCCTCCTCATAGGTGCTAAGATCACTCAGTTGATCACTATCATTCGTAATGAATAGTGGCTCAATATCTTCAACCGAGTCTCTATAGCGAATAGGCAGACGAGACGTTCTCGCACTCCTCCTAACAGGTTGTGTATCAGAGGCTCCCACTGAATCAGAGATCGGTGTATGAACTTGGTTATTTGGTACTTCATTATTTTCTTCTTGTAAGACTATTTTTCGCCCATCACCACCTTCTTGGGCGAACTGATTCTCCATAAAAGAAGCATGCCTACTGATCGAAACTCTTTGGTCAGAATGAAAATAGAAATAATATCCAAGAGTCTCTTTTGGATATCCAATGAAGGGACCTTGTTCAGACCTAGCCTCCAATTTCTCTGTTCTCAACTTCTTGACGAAAGCTGAACAACCCCAAATCTTGATGTGATTAAGGCTTAGTTTCCTATTATGCCATATCTTATAAGGCGTAGTTGGAACAGACTTGGAAGGAACTCTGTTCAGTAAATATGCAGCTATCTCAAGGGCATGTCCCCAAAGGGATACAAGTAAATCGGTGTAACTCATCATGGATCGCACCATATCTAATAAAGTGCGATTTCTTCTTTCAGATACACCGTTATGTTCTGGAGTTGCAGGAGATATCCATTGTGATAAAATACCATTATCTTTAATATAATCCAAGAATTCAGTACTAAGGTATTTACCTCATTGATCAAATCGAAGAGCCTTAATACTCTTTCCTGTTTGTTTCTCAACTTCTGACCTAAATTCCTTGAACTTTTCAACGGATTCGGATTTATACTTCATTAAGTACAAATAGCCATACCGTGAATGATCGTCGGTAAAGGTAATGAAGTAAGAATAACCACCCCTAGTAGTTTCATTAATTGGTCCACATACATCTGTATGTATCAATCCTAATATGTTAACAGCTCGCGCACCATGTCCTACAAAGGGCGCTTTAGTTATTTTTCCTAGAAGACATGCATTACAAGTCGAGTATGGTTCAAACCAATTGGATTAATATATCCATAATTACTCAACTTGTTAATCATATCTTCTCTAATATGACCTAATCGGAGATGCCAAACATACTTTGGATTCGGACTATCTCTATGGCGTTTATTAGTTATGGCATTTACATCATAACTATGTTGCTTATTGACTTTGGTAATCGCATTACCAGACATTGTAATGGTATAGAGATTATTAGTTAATAATCCAGAACCAACACACGTTCTATTATAATAAATAGAACATACATCACCAGCAAAAGAAAATTCATAATTCTCTTTACTTAAATGAGATATAGAGATGATGTTCCGTACAGTATTCTCATAATGCAAATAATTATTTAAAACCAAAACATGTCTAGAAGGAAAACATAAACGGAAAGTCCCTACAGCTAATGCAGCAACTTTTGCCCCATTTGCAAATGTTAGGACAATCTCATTTCACCCCAGCATCTTGCTTATTTCCAGATTCTGTAAGGACATATAAATATGTGAGGTTGCAGCAGAATCTAGAATCCAGAATCCATAAGCTAGATTCAGCACTAATCATATGATTAGTTTCAATAAGCATAGACACCATACCTTCGGAAAGTTGGTTATTGGACTTGGCCTTCAAGCTTGCGAGGTACTTCTTGCAGTTCCTCCTCCAGTGCCCCATGACACCACTCTAATGACATTTTCATTTTTCAATCTTGGGTTTTGGCTGCACAGCAGCTTTCACAGGCCTCTTCCATTTCTTTTTCTTCAAAGCAGTCTTATCCTTTGAAGAAAAAGCCTTAGCTATAGCCACTACATTGGGCCTTGTGTTGTGCATTTCCTTCTCATAAATTACCAGCATACTATGTAACTCAGCTAGAGTTTTCTCCATCTTATGCATGTGGAAGTTTTGGACAAAACCAGAGAATGAATCGGGTAAAGATTGGAAGATCAAATCCACAGCTAAATCATTGACCATGACAAGATTCAGTCTATCCAATTTTTCTATGTGCCAGATCATTTTCAAGACATGATCATTAACTGATGATCCCTCAGCCATCCTCATACGATACAATGCCTTAGATATCTCATATTTAAAGGTTCGACCATTCTCATCAAAGAATTCTTTCAAGTGCAATATGATTGACCTAGCATCTTCCTTTGCTTCATACTTCTTCTGAAATTCATTGTTCATTGAAGCAAGTATATATGACCTTACTTTTAAGTCATCATCATGCCATTTATCATAAGTGATGCGTTTTTCTTGGGTCCCACCCTCAAGAAAGGAGGTTGGCATAATTTCATCAAGCACATACCCGATTTTTTTTTAATTGAGAACAATTCTCAAATGCCTTACCCAGTCGGTGAAATTGGGTCCAGTCAAACAATTCTTGTCAAGTATCGAAGCGAGCGGGTTTGTGTTCTCCATTTTTCAGAGTAATAAATATCTGTGCAGAAAATAAATTGTTAGCTGTTGTCTTTCAAAATAACTATTTCATTTTGGCTTTTAAATGAAATAGATCCTCCTACTAAATTTATATTCGGATCACATACTCCTTAAAATGGGAAATGGCAATCTTTATCTGGTAAAGATTACAAGTGGGGATTAGAGTCTCACCAGCTCATAGTCCACCTCACCTAACAGTTATTGGTGTTCTATAAGCTTAGTGAGTGAATCAACTTATTCAACGCATCATATGCGAGTCCCAATCATAACTTCGGCCTCTAGACCATGAAACTCTCACCTAACAGTTATTGAGTTCATGATCATAGTTAAGTCTAGCCCATCGTCTCATGCAAGTATTGAAAACATAAACAATCCCATCACCTAACAGTTATTGGAAATTGTTCGGCTTCAACCCTACAACATCATATGTTTAATGGATTGGTCTATTATTATAGATGAAAATTGACCCCTATGTATCCATAGCTAGTCAATCAATCATTATAATAAAAGATCAAACCACGCCGATGGAAGGTCACGAGTCCAAAACCCGTTACGACTTAATACTAATTTAAGGAGATTTTGAATCATTATTAAAGGTCTCACTTTGCACATTAACCGATTTAACATGCTTATAAAAACAGAATAAATAAATAGATGTCAATCGTATAAACATCTATCCTACGTTGTGATCATGGAATTATGGTTTAATGGGTCTTGAGCCAATGAAACCACATTTAACCATTTTAATATTTTAATATTGGAGATCCGCTCTTCGCTTCTTCTTGGTTCCTCGGACTCTTCGAAAACCGGGCCCAAAGAGCTCTCCGGCTTTATGGCTTCAACACCTAGTCCTCGCAGCATTTACATTAATAAATGACTATGCTAAACTACGCTCAAAATAAAAATTACATGAAAAATAAAAGAATGACGCAGCCTTCATTTTAATAATTACAACCCAAAAATACCAATAAACACCATACATTCATACATTCATCAATCACATTGATTAGGGGTTTTTCCATGATCACTACCCTTCCACGTGAGCAATAAATTCATAATTTAAAGCTTCGGAAGGCACAAATAAATAAATAAATAATTCTGTATTTAATCATATTCAAAGTTAAGAAATTAACGCCGAAGGAACAAATTTCACATGCGTAATTCCAAACGGTATTAGCATTATCGCCCCTCTATTCATAGCCACGAATCATTTTACAGAATTCATACGTAATATAAAACTCACTACAGATTTTCAATTCAAAATTAATTTAGTCTCAATTTTTGCTACGTTGATTAATTTTTATCATATAAAAATAATCAACTTCTATCGGCCATGTAAAAAGAACAATTCTTTAAAACAAATTGGCCATAGCATCGCAAAAATCAATACGCACTAAAAAACAATTAAACGCACGAAAACGCCTAAGGATTGGCTCTGATACCACTGTTGGGATTCATGTAACATGTACGGGCAAAAATAAAATAAATAAACGCAACGGAAATAATAAATTGCCCATACATGTATCTCCAGAGGCGTAGCTCGTGCGTTTCAATCGAAAAACATATTAAACAAATAAAGTTAACGAATTATCTCTCGTAGTGTTCTTGAATAATGAAAAACGGTTCATATGTTCTTCGATCCAAGCCCCACAAGTGTCGAGTCTCTAGTTCAGACACACCACCAATCACAACGACGAACGGAAGAACGAACTCGCGGAAATCACCACTCGATTGTGCTAGCAATTCGTGATGATGTTTTTTTTTCTCGTTCTTGAATTTTTTATCACCATGGGAGAAAACAAAAATGAGAGAGAGAGAGAGATATATATATATATCTGAATTTTCTGCTCACAAAATTCACACCCTTAATCCAAGGATCTAATCCTTTGATTATTCATTGCACACACATATACACGCATAATTCTAGGATCCGATTCAAGAATTATGCTGCCATACAATCAGCAATTTAGCCCACCAATCAATTATCGTTATTATGACAATTAATCAATTTGGCTCTTAATGGGCGTAAATTTCCAACAGATATATGGGATAAAAAAATAAAATAAAAGGGACAAAAAAATCAGATAATTATAAGCCACCTCAGGTTCCATTTATTTCGTGAAATATAAATAATTTGTTAGCATGGAATTCTGATAGAGATATCGGGTTCCATTTATTTCGTGAAATATAAATAATTTTAAAAATTATTTTTTAAAATGATTGCTTATGTCACTTGAAATGATTAGGGAATAGAAAAAAATTTCATTACTGAACCCAATGTCTAAATATTTTTTGTGAACAATGATAAGATTTTTTCGTTTATCTATTTTTTAAGTGATATATGTAATCAATTTTAGCTTTCTTTTTAATTTTTTTTTACAAATCATTCAATCTCTTCGAAACAAATGAAATTGAACATATTAATAATTTTCCACATTATTCTCCGTCTTGTGCTTCACTAGCTAACATATTCCTTATCTTAAGTGATCCTCCTGCTAGAGGCTTCTTATTCAAAGGGATTCATCGGGTGCTTCCTTTGCACGCTTGAAGAATTGACATATAAAACATTTTTCACTTGCTTCGATCCTGCGTATTGTTTCACAAGATTAAGGCTCTCATCATCCTATTAGTATCCACATGAAATGTCCTTTTGTTTAGCGAAAAATAATTAACTTAAAAAATATTTTCTTAAAAATAATCTCTTATATATGTTTGGTATAAATTATTGTCTGTCACGCAAACATTTTTTTATCGGTTAATTATTTCAAGTGATCATTTTTAAAAAAAATATTCTTCAAATCACTTATTTTTCAAGAAACTAGATTGACAAAAGTGTGTATGAAAATCGAAGTCATTGGTAGTGCTTTAACAAAAGTTAAATTAGTGTATTCCAATTTATCATGTGATGTTCGCATAGCAAATTGTCATATCATGTTATTTTCCATGTCATGTTTGAATTCTGATGTACCTTATCATGTTTGCATCTAGATTGCCATCATATTAAAATTTCGAGTTGTCTTGTCGTGTTTGCGTCCGTATCGCCATGTCATGTCATTCTACAAGTCACATCCGAACTTTAATTTACCATGTCATGTTTGCATCCAAATTACCAAATCATGTTACCTTCCATGTCTTGTTTGTATCCGAATTGCTATGTCACGTCACTTTCCTTCTTGTGCCTGAATTCCGATTTATCATGTCATGTTTGTATCCAATTGTCATGTCATGCCATTTTGCACATCATGTTTGAATTTCGATTTTTCCATGTCGTGTTGCATTCGAATTGCCATGCCTTGTTTGCATGTGACGTTTCAATTCGGAATATTATCATATCATCTTGCACGGAAATATTGACATGACATCTCATTTCTCCTTAGAATGTCATTGTACCCTATGTAGCACCGATACTCCAAGGAGGTCGGCGCGTCGGTGTCGGATACATATCGGATACGGATACGCGTGCAATACGCTTTCAATGCGCGTCTGATGCGCGTTAATCGCGTATCGGAGACCCAACGCGAGGTCAACGGCAGCGCCACGCTGCGGACACGCGTGTCGGGCGAGGAAAGCATAGATCTGGATCAAGATGAGGAGGAGAGGGAGAGTAAGCGGGAGAAGGGAGGAGGAGAGGGGGAGTAAGCTCATCGGCGTCGTCGATGGCCAAGTCGAGGGAGGGGTGGGAGTCGAGGTCGGAGAGGGGGATGCTGAGGGAGAGGGCCTACTGGTGGGTCTGGGTGGAGGTGGGGATGCCGACGATGCCGGAGAGCTTGCCCTGACGGAGGAGGTCGGCGATGCGGTCGACGGTGTGGCGGGCGGTGGAGCCGGCGCCGAGGCCGACCACCATCCGGGACTGGACGTAGTCAACGGCCTTGTAGGCGGCGATTTTCTTGAGGTCGTCTTGGGTGAGGGGGACGGGAGGGGATGGAGCGAGAGCTAGTGATGAGCAGCAAGTGAGCATCGAGCACTCGAGCAAAGATGAGCTTCATGTGAGGCAGAGGACAGAGCATGAGAGCGCCGGAAAAGAAGAGGTGTTCTTTGCGTCGTTCGCTTCTTGAGACAGAGAGATGAGAGAAGTAAGGCATCTTCGTTCAAAAAGCAGAGCGAGGATAGATAGTATAGGGGAAGACTGTCGTGACCCTCTCGCTCGGGGGAGGAGCGAGGGCTAATGGGCCGCCCGATGCTGCCTGATCGGACGCGGGCCTCTCCCAAGGTCCATTACCCAAATCGCAAAAGCTGGATATACGTGGTCGACCTTCGGTGTGGTCTGGTGACATGTGATATGTGTACATGCCAAGGAGTCGCCACCAATCGTTTCGTGGAGGGTACGATTGGAAACCCTATCGAATAGTTGGGAGTGATCTATTCGATTCTACGGAAACCAGAGAAACGGGATCGGGGACTTTGTTACGCCAACTGCTAGAGTTGATGCCCTTTCGGCACCTAAGTTGAATGATTTATCTGACCCTAGGATTTCATACAGATGAGTGGGGGTACGAACCTAAATCTAGAAGTTCATACAGACAAGAGTGGCTAACCTATCACTCACAATCAATAAAAGTAAGTGCAAAAATCAAGGATCCAATACATGAGGATAAAACACATGAAATCAGCATGACATCCTTAATGAGGCCCTATTAGCCTAGAGAAGTATCAATCAAGGCTTGAGAGTGATTTTGGCACGACTCGCCCATGAGGGGCAAAATCGTAATTTTGAGAAATTTTGGGGATAATTTACCGCAAAAGGGAAAATTTGTCATTTCAGATGAAATATGCAGTCAAAATAGGGTAGAAATGGGATTGGCGATCAAATTCTTCCGTTTCCTATTTTTCGGGAATTTCCATAATTTTTCTGGAATTTAAAAGTGATTTTACCCTTAGAGGGGTAAAGTCGTCATTTTGGACACATATGAGAACTGAAAATCTCAAATATTAGGGTTGGTCACCCACCTGACCCAAACCCTAACTTTAAGCAATTTTCAGGATTTGATTGGAACAAGAAAGATGATTTTCCCTTTGAGGGGCAAAATCGTCATTTTGAGAAAAGGGACGAGACTCGAAAACCCAAGCCTAAGAATTGGTCGCCTAACCGACCCTAATTCTTATCTTGGCATTATCGATCTTATCTCGCATATACAGCAGATGCGACTTACCCCTAAAGGGCAATATCGTCAATTCTTGGAAGAACGGATAAGAAACCCCAAAAATAGGGTTGACCAGTTGTCTGTGGTCAATTCTCAATTTTTGGGGATTTCTGGAATATTTAGGATTTACCACAATTTTCCTATATTTTTTGGGGATTTTCTGGGATTTTCTAGCTTTTTTTTTTTAGGATTTTCTAGGATTTTTCTGATTTTTTTATTATATATTCTTTAAAAATCATTTTTTGATTTTTTTTACTAAAAAATATTTCGGACCGGGTCAACCCGACCCACTCGGGTCGGAACCCAGCTCGGACCCGGGCCCTCGAGACCCACGACAAAAAACGACACCGTTTCGGCCTTTTTTATTTTTGAATTATCAGACTTGATCCGACAGTTCCTATTGAACCGCGGGGCTAATCCACGGCCGTCGGATCAGATTACTAAAACCTATGGCCTAGATGGAACGAAGACTCAACCAGAGCCGTCTGATCCCTTTACTAAAACCTACGGTCAGGATTAAAACGTGAGACTTGATCTGGACCGTCCGCCCTCACTATCCTAAACGACGTCGCCTACTCACTAACCTAAACGGCGCCGTTTCAATTCTATTTGATTTTTTGATTTAAAATATTTTCGAATCATCCTAATTTCTAATCGAACGGTCGTTATGAATTGGACTCGATTAACCTAGACCGTCCGATCTACGCTGACTCGACATCCACGTGGACCAATGGCCGGCTGCCACCTAAGCTTTTGACTCGTTGACTTTGCCACGTCAACTTCGTCTTCAACCTCGCGACTCCGATGGAACAAACGGCCGAGCTTCTCCGGCGATGATCCGACGGTGGGATCTTAATGAAATCGCGCGAAACCAACGCCAATCGACTCGCAATCATCTATAATCTAACATATCTAAGAATCAAAGCATCCTTTTCACGAAATCGCGAGCACCATGCAGAATGCCGAGTACGGCCATGGGAGTTCAATCACTCGATTCGTATTAAACCATGGCAATTCAATCACAGGATAGCATCAATCAATGTTCAGGAGACTTACCTCGAGCTCCGATTGAGCTTGCTAGGCCTAGATTTGGCTAGGCAAGAATGAACAGTATTCGGCAATGGAGGTCGAATTGGAAGACTCGATTCGACGTGTTAAGATAAAATCGATGCAAAACAGATATGCGACGATGGTAAGTAACATTCAGGGAACAGAACACACACGCTAATCACAAGAATAAACGTGAAATAAGCAAATCGCCATTGATGCACAGTGAAAGGGTTTGAAGCTGGACCTCACCTGTTTTCGCGGTTTCAGCTCGCGCGATCGATGGCAATAGCTTCCTCTCAGTATGGGCAGCCTCCTGAGGGTCTCTTCGAGCTTTGGTCTAGCCTCAAAAGGCCTGACCAATGCTCTGCGAATTTGAGCTTCACCCTCGACCATGGCAATGGAGGGCGAGCACTCTCTCCTCCGTTCTCTCTCTCTTTCGATTATGTTTTCCACCACTTAACCGAATCAACCAACCTCTTTAATAGAAAGCCTTTCTAAGCTTTTATACATGTTTTGCATTTTAGCGCCGAGCCGAGAACTGTGTACCGGCCTCAATTGCACGTGAGGCCACGTTCCTTTAGGTCCAATCGGCGTCGGGGACGATGGGCATCTCTTTCAATTCTGTTTTATCCTCCGGCGGGTCTCATTCTGCGTGAATTTAGAACGAATTTGACCTGCGCTTGGTAAATGTTGACTTTCGCAGGTCCGCAACTTGGCCGGCCGATTTCTCTCTCTTCCGGCGGCCATTGATCATCATTCCGATCCCAATTGATGGGGAAAGGCCTAAGAAACTAAACGCCCAACAATGCTTCTCCAATTATAGTCGATTGGTCGGTCAATTTTGTCATCAAATTCGACCTTGACACTGTTCATCTGCGCAGGAATCTGAGGAAGAAGAAAACACTGTAGCGGACCAGTTCGACCGGCCGTCTGACCGGTCTAAACCGGTTCTGACTTACAATTTTCCAAATTAAACCCGAATTAATGGGAAATTTTTGTAATTGGACCTCAGAATCGAATTTAGGGCATGAATTTTATCTAAAAATATGGTTTTGCCCAAAAGTTCGCAACAATTTCTATGAAAACCCCAAATTTTCATTTAATTGCAAATTGGGGAATTGTGCAATTGAAGGTTCAAACGATCAAATTGGACCAAATTACCTATGCCAATCGATTCAAAATGATGAAAAACATTGGGTAGCTACTTCAATTTGCAATGATAGTCCATGAATTGAAAGTAATTTCAATTATGCCCAATTTCAAGGACTAAAATGCAATTAAGTATGCAATTTAGCCAAATTCATGCAATTGAGCAATTTGTACGAATAATTGGGCTAAATTGCAATAAGGGACAACTAGATTGAATGTCAAGATCCTAAAAAATGCCAAAATTGTAAATAAAAAGACTCAATTGACATTTTTTCATCAAATTCAATCATATGCGTTACGAAGGAACACATAAAATTGAATCTGATTTTGGACGTTTTGTGAGGTAAAAAAGACAAGGGATTTAAAAGGAAAATATTGGCTATTTTTCTATATTTTTGTGACCTCAAATACTATTTTTCTTGATTTTTCTAGTATTTTCCTAATTTTTGAAAATATTAAAAAATGCGAAAAATATGAATTTTTTTTTTCAAAAATGGTCCCTTAGGCTTGGCCAAGGCCACCGAAGTTGATTTTTCAATTTTTTGACTTTTTATAGATTTTTCATGAATTTTCTAAGAAATAACCACAAAAAGGCTGATCTAAAATTAGATGTCAACAGCTGCCCCTCTTTGAGAGGAATCTCGCGAGAGGTTTCTCTCAAAGACATGTGACACCTTAGTCTAGATCGACTCTACTGGGAAATAGAAAAATGAATCTTGACATCTAATCTTTCTTGTCTCACTGGTGAATGCTTTGCCTTATCTTTGCCGATGTGAGAGAAAGAGAGGCGGGATAGAGATGCTCACCCGTTACTTACCTGCCTGATGCTCGTGCGGCATGCGCGATGTATAGCGGGTTCAAGTGGATACCTAGGGACTTGTCTCTTGGGCGTTCTAGGGCGGTTAAACTCTAGCCTGTATGGTAGGCCAAACCAGAGTGTGATTCCTATGTTCGATAGGAACCTGTGAATGACGCACCCGTTCTTTAGGGATTGTCGAGGGCTTTGATCCGTATGGTGGATCAAACCATGAATAGGACTCCTTTCTGCTAGGAACCCATGGATGACGCACTCGTTTTGTAGGGATTGTCGAACATTTTGATCCGTCAGGGGGATCAGGCCGTGAATAGGACTCCTTTCTGTTAGGAACCTATGGATGACGCACCCGTTCTGTAGGGATTGTCGACCATTAAGCTGATCCTATATTCTAAGGAATTAACTAGGGTTTATACAAATGAGGTGTACCTAACTCTTAGGTTCACCAAATGAGCTATTCTGGGTTTAGGGATTACCTAGAACCCGACAGACAGCTGTTTCTGAAAATGGTTCTTTTGATGTGCAAGGTGTTATTTTGGGGATTTGGGGACTCCAAGTATCCTGCAGAAAACTCAGACCTGCAAAACTTTGATAAAATTCTTCTGGGATCTAGGGGTTACCTGAAATCTCACAGAAAAATGATCTTGAATATTGTCCTTTCGACATTGGAGGTGACATTCTGGGATCTGGGGACTCCAGTCGTCCTGTAGAAAGTTCAAACCTGTAAAATTGAAATCTCACAGAGGGATGATTTCGAAGATTGTCCTTTCGACATAGGAGGTGACATTCTGGGATCTGGAGACTCCAGTCGTCCTGCAGAAAGTTCAAACCTGTAAAACTGAAATCTCACGAAGAGATGATTCCGAAGATTGTCCTTTCGACATTGGAGGTGACATTTTGGGATCTGGAGACTCCAGGCATCCTGCAGAAAGTTCAAACCTGTAAAACTGAAATCTCACGAAGAGATGATTCCGAAGATTGTCCTTTCGACATTGGAGGTGACATTCTGGGATCTGGGAACTCCAAGCATCCTACAGAAAACTCAAACCTATAAAAACTGAAATCTCACGAAGAGATGATTTCGAATATTGTCCTTTCGACATAATGATAAACATAATGCAGATAAAGGTACATTTTAACCTATGCACTTATGTAAAATGACTTGAGATGTTGGAGATTGTTCAAGATATCTTCAAGCATGCGAGGATGATCAAGAATCCTTGTGAGGAAAATCTTTGGATCAAACAATTTGAAGTTTCCAACCAACGCTTGCTTTCGAGCATTCCATTGGGATATCTCTGTCAGAAAGGTCTTCTTACCAATTTTTTGACTTGGTCTTTTCATAACAAGAGCACTCGAATTTCCTAATACCCTGTACCTGGGTTTTCGGGACCGTTCGCAGCGCATACATTCAGATCAATCGGGAGGTTTTTATGGGACCGTAACGTTGGGCTCGGACATGGTTTCCGAAAGGGGACCCACTTTCTGAGTCAGGCCTTTTTGCACAGGAAATTTTCTTCATTTGCTCCGGGTTTACAAGTCAAGAACCCTGCAAAAATGAGAAAGAAATAATCTTGCTCGAACTTCTTCAAGCTAAGCTTAGACATTGAACCCTACATTAACCCAAATGCTTTAATCAGAAAAGACTTCTCAGGGTTGTAGCACAGGTAGGTCTGAGGACCAAAAAGAAAGGCTTGTTTTTGGCTCAGAACACGTGAAGGGTCTATCATTGGTGATCACTGCAGGTTTGCTATCGATCTTTGTCCCTTCTGATTCAAAGAGCGTCTTCAGTATTTGAAGTGCATTGATAGTCTTTGGAGAATCTTCTTCTTGTGTTAGTGCGGCGTCAACACCTGAATGTGACATAATCTAGGAGTATCTTTTACAACCAAATCTCACTGGTGACCTATACACAGATATCATGCCATCTTTTGGCATTCACAAGATTAAACACATGATTTACAAGTGTACAAGTATTCGGAGGGGCATTGGCCTTGCTTTTACCAGACGCTTTGCTTTTTCTGGATGCCCATAATTGAATTTTTCTTTCACTTTTTTTTGTTGAGATCCTTTCTTTTCCTTTTGGGAACCAGGATTTCTTAAATGAGTGTGCTAGATATACATCTTGGATCTCAGCACCAGAAATTTTTCACAAATCCTATCTTTCGAATTCTTCTGCTCTGGAAGTGATGTCGCTTCCACCTTGGAATATGCACTGATTACCAGCAGGTTTATGAAACGAATTTACAGGCTCAACTGGGCTGTGCAAAGGGTAAAAAGTTTATAGGATAGAGAAACGGATGCTTTTCGTCATTTTAAAGCATTTGAACTACCATAGAAGTTAAAATGACAAGCAACACACGAAGATTGATGCAAGTCTGAGCAAGAGAATTCCTAACCATTTACCTCCTGATACTGCTGGACCTACCTCCAGTTGGCCCCAATGTGGGGTGGTTCTTGACAGGGGTAAGGAATGAAATCGCCTTTCAAATGATTA
This sequence comes from Rhodomyrtus psidioides, assembly GCA_021437785.1. Lineage (NCBI taxonomy): Eukaryota > Viridiplantae > Streptophyta > Magnoliopsida > Myrtales > Myrtaceae > Rhodomyrtus > Rhodomyrtus psidioides. The sequence goes on along the minus strand of JAILYB010000062.1, from coordinate 2,363,647 downwards.
TCAATGGTCACCTGTAGTGTTTAGGGTAGAGAAATGAATGCCTCCGTCTTCCCGATCCATGTAATCGATGCGAAGGGCCCTTATATCCTCAGATCCAGGCTTTCCTATTCTCACCCTTATCTCATCTCTCGAGTGTATGTAGGACGTGCTTGGATCAGGTTTGCCCTTCATCTAGAGAAATATTCCTGCTAGATAGTCTAAGCAAGCCGTGTCTTTGGAAAAATCACTTTGTTTTTCTCCAGGCGTTTTACTCCGCAAGAGATTCTAATGACGCATCATGCATACTTTGAGCGTGCTTGAACAATCTCTGGTCTTGACAGGTGTGCAATAAATGCAAGGAATTCATTTTCAGAAATAATGTTTATTCCTGAGTCCAGTTACGTGAATGTCCATTCCCTCGTTCTTCTCATCTTACAGTGAGAGAGACTTTAATGTGTTCTTTTTTGTTGTCTTCTGTCTTCACCAGACATTCCTGCATGTAGGATAGAAGAGACATTCTTGTGAGTGAAAGATGGTTTTACCTTTGATGGAACAGATACATATTACCTGGTACTTGGTGTTGAGGTCCCTTCTGTCTAGGGTTCTGTTTGAATGAATCTGATTTTGAGCTTTGCTTCTTGGAATCCTGCAAAACCGAACACATGCTAGTGTATGCATGGATGCATGGCATGCTTTATGTAATGGCCACTACAACGATTCGGATCAATTCGGGACAACCCCCATGACCAATATATGATTTTATTTCAAGGGTAATACTTCTTCACAGCGTCTGAATTTACAGGGTGCCCCAATTCCTCTCCTTCAGAATTTACAAGAATCAACGCTCCTCTAGTGAGAATCTTCCTGACAATATAGGGGCCTTCGTAATTCGGGGTAAACTTGCTCCCGGATGGATAACATTTGGTAGTGTCTTCCTTATTACCAGATCATTCACCTCAAAATTTCTGGCTCTAACTTTTCGATTAAACGACTTTGCCATCCTCTTTTGGTAACCTTGACCATGACAGATTGCTCTAAGACGCTTCTCATCTATCAAATTCAGCTGTTCATATCTGTGCTCGGAGTATTTTGACTCGGAGAGTTTGCTATCTGATAAGATTCTTAAAGAGGGAACCTTAACTTCTATGGGTAGGACCGCTTCCATCCCGTATACCAGACTGTAGGGAGTTGCCCCTGTAGAAGTCCTGATCGAAGTTCGATATGCCATTAAGGCAAAGGGTAGCCTTTCATGCCAATCCCTATAGTTTTCTGCAGTCTTAGCCAAGATCCTCTTGATGTTCTTGTTGGCTGCTTCTACTACCCCATTCATCTGTGGACGGTAAGGGGACGAATTAAGATGTCGAATACCAAAGTGATCAAGCAGATCATTGACAATCTTGTTGTTTAGGTTAGACCAATTATCTGTAATGATCGCTTGAGGGGTACCATATCGAGAGATTATGTCCCTCTTAATAAACATTGCCACATTTCTCACAGTGACATTCTTGTAAGAACTAGCCTCTATCCACTTTGTGAAGTAATCGATTGCCACCAGGATGAAGGGATGACCATTTGAAGCCGTTGGGTTAATAGGTCCTATCATGTCTATCCCCCACATAGAAAAAGGCCAAGCTTCAGACATTTGATGTAGTTCATTCGGGGGCGCATTAATCTTATCGACGTACACTTGACACTGGTGGCACGACTGGACATGCTGACAGCAGTTTGATTTGATGGTCATCCAATAATATTCGAGCCGCATGATTTTCTTGGCAAGGAGGTGGCCGTTCATATGGGGCCCACATATACCCTCATGGATCTCCTTCATGAGGACATTTGCTTCTTTAGCATCTACGCATCTTAATAGAGTGGAGTCAAATGACCTTTTGTATAGGACTTGCCCACTGAGGAAGAACTTGCTGGCCATCCCGGTTATGTATCTCCGGTCTCCTACCTGACACCCTTCAGGAAATTTCCCTTTTAAGAGATAATTCTTGATGTCATAGTACCATGGCTCTCCGTCAAACTCTTCTTCGATCAGCATACAATAGGCTGACTTTTCAACTATGCCGATCCTTAGTGGTTCTATTTCCAACCCATCAGCTACTTGTAACATTGAAGTCAATGTGGCTAGTGCATCTGCAAACTGATTATGAGATCTTGGTAAATATTCAAATGACACATCTTCGAACTCAAGTGTCAACTTTTCAAGGTATTCGTGATAATGGATGAGTTTTGCGTTCTTCTTTTTCCACTCTCCCTGTGTCTGTAAAATAATGAGTATTGAATCTCCATAAACTTGCAGTCTAGGTACTCCCATGGAAATGGCTAACCGTAAGCCTAGAATACACGCCTCGTATTCTAAGATATTGTTGGTGCAAGGGAAAGTCATATTTGCTACAACAGGATAATGTTGATCGTCTGGGGATATCAATACTGCCCTAGTGCCGGCTCTTGACAGGTTAACAATGCCATCGAAATACATGACCCATTTGTCCTCTGCCAAGTTCAGAACTTGATCTTCTGTCTTTATCTTTCCAAAAGACTTGCAACTTTGTGAGTTTTCTGCCAATATATCAGCTATGGCTCTCATTTTTACTGATTTTTGTGGAGAACACCTGATGTCCAGGAGGTACTTGACAGGGTCATTTTCTGTTACCAGCCGAATATGGTGATGTAGGGTATGCTCTCTTAATCTGCGAAGTACCCATACAGTTGCTACGCAAGCCCTTTCAACAGGTATGTATTTTGCTTATGACAAGGTGAATTTCTTGCTCAGGTAATAGATGGCTCTTTCCTTACCGTCAGTTGGGCTTGTTTGGGCGAGTAAGGCTCCCAAAGATTCCTGCTGTATAGTCAAATATAAGGTCAAAGGATGACCTAGGATGGGCAGCACAAGCACTGGCGGAGTGACCAGGTAGTTCTTGATCTTCTGGAATGCCTGACTGCACTCTGCATCCCATGTCACTTCTGTACCTTTCTTGAGTAGCTTGAAAATCGGTTTAGCCACATCTGATAGCTGATTGATGAATATGGCAATATAGTTCAGTCTCCCCACAAGGCTTCTTACTTCTTTTACTGTGGAGGTGTCGCGACCCTCTTGAGGTTGTCAGGCTCTCGAGGGCTAATGGGCCGTCCTGTCTGGTCGGACGCGGGCCTCTCCCAAGGCCCATTACCCAAATCGCAACGGAGGTATGCGTGATCGACTTTCAGTGTGGTCTAGTGACATGTGCTAAGTGTGCATGCCATGGAGTCGCCACCAATCATTTTTTTAGAGTGTGATTGGACCACCCAATCGAATAGTTGGGAGTTTCTATTCAATTCTGCGAGAACCAGAGAAATGGTTTCGGGGACTTAGTTACACCAACTGTCAGAGTTGACGCCCTTTCGGTACCTAAGTTGACTGAATTTTCTAGCCTGAGATTCATGCGGATGAGTAAGGTATGAACCCTAAATCTAAAAATTCATGCAGATAGGAGTGATTATCCTAGCAATCACAATCAGTAATAAAATGCGCAACTCAAGAAATCTAGATATGCAAATAAATCACATGACATTCCTAGTAAGGCCCTATTTATCAATCACAGCTCAAGAATGATTTAGCTGTCCTAGCCATTCTACACACGATCTAACCTAAGAAAAGCATTAGGAAGCATCGAAGGAGTTCGAGAGTACTCACATTGGGTTCGTCGTGCCCTGATTTGGTCTTGGACGAGCTATCGAGCTCATGCCGACCCGATTATATTTAGGGATCCACTCGGCGTTTTACATCATAAAATCATGTGAAACAAAAACGAAAATATTCAGCAAGGGGAATTTATTGTAGATGGTGGTCGATCTAATTGGACGTCAAGACTAAAAAATATGTAGAAATTTACAAATTAAAATACTCGAATGACATTTTTTTGCCAAATTCAACTCTATGCGTCGTGAAGAAATACATGCAATTGAACTTGAATTTTGACTATTTATGAGTTCAAAATGAAAAGGAAATTAAAATAAAAATATTGACTATTTTTCTATATTTTTACGACATCGAACGCTATTTTTCTTCATTTTTCATGTATTTTTCTATTTTTGGAAAATATTAAAAAATATGACAAATTATTTTTTTTTATCAAAAATGGTTCCTTTAGCTTGGTCAAGGCTACCAAAGATGATTTTTTAATTTTTTTAACTTTTTATAGATTTTTTATGAATTTTTAAAAAATAAACTATGAAAGACTGATCAAAAATCAGGTGTCAACAGGAGGGAGTTGCTAGATCATGAATAGCTTGAATTTTTGAAGGATCAATCTCAATGCCCCTGTTACTGACCATGAATCCGAGAAGTTTCCTAGATTTTGCCTCAAACACACATTTGTTAGGGTTCAACCTCAACTTGTATCTACGCAGTCGCTCAAATAGCTTTCTTAATACCTGAATATGATCCTGTCCCTTCTTGGACTTAGCGATCATGTCATCGACATATACTTCGATTTCCTTATGGATCATGTCGTGGAATAATGTGATCATAGCCTTCTGGTAGATGGCCCTAGCGTTCTTTAATCCAAAGGGCATGACCTTGTAACAAAAGTTTCCCCAAGACGTGGTAAAAGCAGTCTTTGACTTGTCCTCTTGTTTCATGAGGATTTGATTATATCCAGAGAATCCATCCATGAATGAGAATAATTCATACCCCGTGATACTATCCACCAACACGTCAATGTGAGGTAGTGGAAAATCATCTTTTGGGCTTGCTCTATTCAGGTCTCGATAATCCACGCAGATCCGAACTTTGCCGTCCTTTTTCATGACGGGGACTATATTTGCAATCCAATCCGAGTATGGGATAGCTTCAATAAAGCCTACCCTGAGAAGCTTCATCACTTCTTCCTTGATTCTGTCTTCTAATTCGGCTTTCATCCGTCTACTGCCTTGTCTGACATGTTTAACACTGGGATCTGTGGGTAATGTATGCTCCACAATCTTAGGATCCAAACCCAGCATGTCAACGTAGGACCATGCAAAGATATCATGATACTTCCTTAGTAATTCCGTAAACCTGAGCCTTTCATCTCGGGACAAATGCCCACCGATCTTGACTTCCTTGATATTCATAGAGTCCCCCAAGTTAATAACAACTAGTTCTTCTGAAATGGGAAGTATTGAATCTTCAAGGCACTCCATTCTCTACGGATAGATGCGTAATCTTCATCCTCATCCTCTTCTTCAATATTGTAGGAACAACCGACATGATGATCCGAATTGTACAACAACCTGGTATACATGTCTGAGATGATATGCCTGAAATGTCGTGAGCATGATTAATCTATACTTCATATGGAAATGCCGTACATGAGTGTGAAAAATCTTTTCGAAAGAGATTTTAAAAATAAGTGGAAGTGTAAATGGGGCTAGCCCTCATATCATAGGACATCATTGTCCCTGAGAAATCTTTTGGAAATCAGGAATCATATGGAAAATCAGGCCTCAAACTTCTATATGGAAGACTAATATCATCATTGGGCTGATTTGTGGTTCCATATGCCCTTAACAAAGCTTGTGTGATTTTATTGAATGCAAAATGGGCCGCATTACAAGTTATGCTATTTGGACCAACGGCCGGAGATCCAAAGGCGTTTTCCTACATCTATTTCAAGCAACAATTACTAAACGTGTAATAAAAATGCAGGAAATTTAAATGCAGCATTAAGAGCAGGGAAGAGGTTTCTTTACTCAGAAGCGGTGGCTTCATCATTTAACCACTCTATGACGACACTCATGAAATTGTCTTCCAAGAAAGGGTTTGCCAGATCCGGTTATGCTGTTGGAGTTATATCTTCCTCTGACAACCACCTAGAGTTCTTGCTGAAATAGGCGTTCAAAGGGCTTTTGAACATCTGTGACCTGCCTTTCCAAGTTGGAGAACCAATGAATGAATCTTTTGGGTTGTTCTAGCTTCTATGGCGTCCCTGGCTCTTGCCTCGACCTCGGCCTGTTGCCTTGAGAGTAGACTCGCCCCAGCGATTTTTCTGATACCTTAGGCCCATCCTATGCTGGTTAGCTTTCAACTGCAAGGGGGTATTCATTCATTGACCATACTTGCCCAGGCCTTCTCCAGGGTTGTATCCATATGCCAATAGCATCTTAGCTGATAAAAGATTGGCTTCAGAAATATAATGAGTTCTCAATTTGGCCCCCGCGGGAGTGTGTACTGTTGCTACCAACTCCAAGGAATGATAGCTTGCTTCCATCTTGATTTCGGGCTCGATATAGGGAATAGAGCTATTCTGATATGTTTGGAGGTCGACTTCTCCATGCACGGTAATCACCTTCCCATCTACTACAAAGCGCACTTTCTAATGCAAGCTCGAGGGTACGGCTCCTGCTACATGGATCCAAGGTCTCCCCAGCAGGAATCCGAATGCACTGGGCATATCCATCACTTGAAAACTTATAGAGAATTTGGCTAGGCTGATGAGCACTTCTAGCTCAATCTCGCCTACCACTGTCTTATTCATTCCATCAAAAGCTCTAACCGTTGTTTTGGAGGTTTTAATCATCTCATCGTTGATCCCCAACCTCTTTAACGTAGCCAGAGGGCAAATGTTGAAGGCAGATCCGTTGTCGATTAGTATGTGTGCCACTCTCTTCCCATTACATTGCGCAGAAATGTATAAGGCCTTGTTGTGTCCTCTTCCTTCCATAGGGAAGTCTTCATCTGAGAAGCTCAACTGATCTTTCAGAAGGATCGCCCCTACAAAGTCCCCTAATTGCACATCATTGATTGTCTTAGGGACATGCACCTCATTGAGTATCTTCAACAGTGCATTCTTGTGCTTCTCTGAATGGATGAATAAATTCAGTAAAGATATTTGAGCTGGCATCTTCTTCAGCTGCTCTATTACTTCAAACTCGCTGGTTTTAATGATGGACATGAACTTTTCTGCGTCCTCTTTCGAGACTTCCTTCTTTTCGGACTCGCCTTCCCTAGGGGCATAGAATCGTCCTGACCTTATTACTGCATCCACTTCCCTTGTTCCGTAGTCCCAATGGACTGCCTTAGGATCATACTCATCTATCGGAGGGACCTATATAGTTATTGTCTTCGGATAAGATGTCTTTGGTTCAGCTGTGTCGTATTCTTCCTCTTTCGACAATCGAATCACAACAGGTTTGACTAGGCAATCTTCTACCTCATTCAAGACATCAAGATCTTCCAATTTGATCACCACAGTCGCAGTGGCTTCAATCATTGACACAGTGCTGTCAAAGCCCTTTGAGAGGATTTCGTTTCCCAATTGACAATGCCGGTCGCCGTCACCTAGTTCTGCTGATGCTGCAAATCTCGGGTATGCTCTTATTTCCTTGAATAGTTCAACTGAGCCTTGCCATTGATCCTTCGATTTCTCTATTTCGTCATATTGCTCTGTGTTAAGTCTGAAATCTTCCATCTGTTCAAATGATGGTTCACGTTCCTTCGTAAAAGGGTTTTTCACCTCCTTCGGGATTTGAACGGGATCGTCCATACCTCCCCATCCATCTGGTATGATATCCTCCATTCTCTGATAGAAGCTAGGAGGAGCAGAATATTTCACCTTAAAATTGTATCCTCCAGAATCCTGACCCAGGTTGTCTATAATTTCTCCCATTTCTAGCGCGTTAGCCATGAATCTGCGGTCTGCTAGACTTTGCCTCTTGGCTTCCAGTTCGTCCTCGTCGAGTTCTTCTTCTGGCTCACTGATCGGCCCAAAACGGCCTATCAGACTCTCGTGCGGGATGTTCCACATGCTTCCCTGCTCAGTTTTAATCATAAAGTGGCTTTCTTCCAAGGATAGAGAAGCTTCGACTCCCTCGAATCTTTCATCGGTAACATTTGACATTATCCCTAAGCTCATCATCTTAGCGATACACAATTTCTTCACTTCAACAGAGATCTCCCCTTCTTTCGGGTATAGTGAAACGATTGCCAAAATGTCGGTCATCTTAGACACGTCCACCTTCAGCTTAAGGTGGTTTTCCTCCTCTTCAGTGAATATTGCCCCTACTGCTTGGTGATCAGGGAGTGGATTTTCTTGCACATTCGGAGCCATGTTATCAAATTTCAGAATCTGACTGTCAATCAAAGTTTGTACCTTCAGCTTAAGGATATAACAATTATCAACATTATGTCCCTTTTCGCCCATGTGATAGACACAAGTCTGGCTCTCGTCAAAACCTGGATACTTAATAGGATTCGCCTAGGTGGTTCCTTCGCCACCAAGTGTTGCTCTAGCAGCATCGGGAGCAGCTTGGATAAAGGCCTCGGGAGTTGAGAGAACTGCATTTGAGGTTGCCTCTTTCAAGGCTCCTGCCCCTTTGGTGCCGACCATGACGATCCACTTTTGGTTTGATTAGAATTGCCAAATACTTTGGGCTTATGGGGGTCCGATATAAATGCTATGTCGAGCCCAACCTCTTTCTCCTTCTTCAGGGGGTATTGCTTTCTGGTAGAAGTTTCATGAGGCCTTCTTTCTCTTAAGGCCCATTCTAGTCTTTCAGCCACCTTTATCAAATGTGCAAAGGTTTGACATCCCGAGGTGTTTAACCTATCAAAGTATTCATAGGGGAGTGCTTTCAGGAACAAATCAATCAGTTCATCTTCTGGGATTGATGGCTTTACTTGGGTTGCCAAAGCTCGCCATCTCTGGGCGTATGTTCTGATCAACTCGCCCCTTGCTTTCGAGGTTCGCAGAAAATCTTCTTTCGTCGGTGCTGTAGCTGTGTTGAATTTATACTGCTTGAGGAAATCCTCAGCAAGATCTTCCCATCCATCATAGTCATCCAGGTCCAATTTAATGAACCAAGCCAGAGCGGCGCCAGCCAGACTTTCTTAGAATGTATTCATTAGTAGTGGAACATAGTCCGAATATTGCGCATCTTGCATAGGTAATATTTGAGGTGAGCGCGGGGACAGCCCGTCCCATTATACTTCCTCACGAAGTCTGGTTCCTTGTAGTTAGGAGGGGTCTCCACTTTGGCGAATGGAGATATCTTGTCGAAACAAGCCAACTCATAGCCCTGGCTGCTCAAGCATTCTTCGATCTTGGCTATTCTCTTAGCCACTGCTTCAGTTTTTGCGGTCTGCCTCCCTTTTTCTTCCTTCTCGAGGTTGATGACAACAGGGAGTGCCCTTTGCTGTGACTGGATGTTTGACACACTGATATCTTCCTCTGTACGTTGAGTATCTCTTGTCGTTTCTTTGTCAGCCATATCAGGTGCGAATGGCAGATTTGAATTGTTATGGTTGGGAGTTACTGTCTCTCTAGCTTGGGAGGCTTCCAGCATTGCCTTAATATCAGCCATCATAGTTGCCATAGCAGTCATCTATGTCTCCAGCATGCCTACTCGCGGGGTCAATTCCTGTTGTTCCATTCTTGTCTTAAGCCGAGTGCGAAAGCGATGTGTTGGCAATTCCGTGATTAGAGTGTACCTATTTTCAGAAGAAATTCCAATGAGTATTTCTTTAGTATTGACAAAAGGAAGTACTTGATCCTTTTAATTGCATATTTTCTATTGGTGAATGAGAAAAAGGACTACCTTGTGAGCCTTAGTCTCATGTGAGTAGTTCTTTTAATCATTCTCCGAAAAGAATTCATGAAATTAAAAGAAGCGTAATCTTTGACGATAGTTTTTATGTATTTGTAAAATATGTCCACATTCATGCTCATGTGTCCAAAATAATATCCAGTACAAGTGAGAATGCATGAAAATGCGTCACAGTGTTTGCTTATTTTACACTTGACAGAATAGCCTATTCAAGTCTAGGACGCTTGAGGTTTAAGGTGTCCTCATCATCCCAATATTGATTCCCCTGTTCAGTCTGGGACTCTTCATCTTCTGAATACGGCGGCGGTCCCATATCTTTGGGTACGTACGGCTCTACTCCAGGTACGTACGATACGATGTATTTGGGTACATAAGGCTCGACAAGGCTGCGTCTGGTCGCTTCAAAGTGCTGAATCTATTCTGTGGTACCCCTGTGAATGTTCTCCATGTGAGTCATATTTTCTGGCCACCTTATATCTTCCACCTGAGAGTTCTTCAAAGAGCGTATAATAAATTGCACCTTGGCTTCGATCTGTTTCTTCTTTTCTCCCATGAGGGTCTCGTTTGGGATGTCAAAGGAAAAGACACAATGTCGTGGTGGAGAAGGGATCTCCTATAATGGCCCAAATTGCCGGATAACCCTCTTTGGATAATATGCGGTAGCGCCTGTGAATCCTAACAAGGGGACTGGGTCTTCACCATTACATGCGAGTCTGACTTTGCCCAGTGTTGGCAATTTAAGCCGCCATCGGAGTTGTTCCGATTTCAGATTTCCAAGGAAGTTCTTCCATTCTATGAAGTTGAACTTAGGAATACGTGTATGGTTCTGACAAAGGTTTTAAGAGGATGGGCATCAGAGCTAATCTCAGTGAAGCCCATGCGGATATGGAACTGTCTGATATGAGACGTGAACCACAGGTACAGAAGATCACTAGAGGCTCTAAAGATTCTCTTCTTATTTTTCTTGAAACGATTTAGGGAAAGGAAGGTCTCAGCAAGAATAATGTTTGAGTAATCCCACCCACAACAGACTTGTCTGACTACTACAGCCATAATAGGGTCGAAAGTGACAGACGAGATCGGGAATAGCACAAAGCTAAAGAAGGCCAAGACAAAGGCTCTACCAGATTTAGTCCCTTTAGCGGCAGGGAGGTTGGGGAATCGATCTAGGAGGAAGGATAGTGAAATTCGCCCATAATTGCTTTTGGCGTCTGCTTTGACTTATTTGAGGCTCGTGTCAAGGAATTCAGCTAGTTGACTCAATGGCTCAAATCCTATGGGAGGTTGAACTAGTAAGTGAGTGAACTCAACTCCGATGGCGGCGCTGTACTCTTCGAGAGTAAGGGTGACTTCCAATCCTTCCATGCAGAAAGTAGCGGTGGTAGGATCCCAATAAAATGACATGGCTTGAATAAAGGCCGATGGGCACTCAATCTTCAGCACGTCCAATAGATACCCTAGCCGCGATTTGGCGTATTTCTGGCTGCCTTCGCCCATGCTATCCCACCATGATAGGAGCTTGGTCCGAGGAACTTTACACACTTGAATATCATTCTTTCCCATCAAGTCTAAAATATGCAAATGATTTTGAAAAGTCAATCGTCAAAAATTACTTTAAATATGCGACTATGCAAATGCCATGAAGTATGCATGGGCCAACTTAATTGCATAGTTCAATTGAAGAAATGAGAATTAGAATTCTTTTCAGGTACTGAAAACCTGACTTGAAGTCTAATTTGAATTTCAGGAAAGTGAATTATGCAATTTAGTTAGGTTCACTCTAGTGACTAAGGGAACTAACAACGTCACATTCCATTGGTCAAAACATCAAATGGGAGAAGAGCAGAATGAATCCCTTATTACAACCAGGACGCCTAACGAAAGAAAGGTAAGAAGAGACTCTTCAAACAAGAAAGCCATAAAAGGCCGATGGAATGTGAGGATCTAAACCACCCTTCCCCAAAGGTCTACTCTTCTTTACAACGATAATCAGTTGGGAACCTTCCTCCAGTCGAGTGTGAAGGGTTGCCTTCAATGTATTGATCCAGGTATCTTAGCTCCTCCGGCCATTCTCTGGTCCATGGTATGATGACTTTAGGGGTCTTCTCGGGTTTCACCTTTTTGAGTGTGATGCATTTCGGCTTTGTCTTGATCGCAAAACGTCTTCTTTTTCCCCAAAAGGTAATCCTTGGTATGTCTTCATTAGCGCGTCGTTCGGCCTGTCGACGTGCGTATGCCTCTCTAGCTAGGTGGTTGCGACGCTGTCTCTTCATCTCCAAATAATCCTTGAACATTTCGTCCGCTTGTCGCTTGAACCTGAGGTTATCGACATAGTAGCGGGTTTGGCAATCTTCGGTGTATCCCAACTTACGTCCGGTAAGTTCTCGGCCATGCACAAATCTGGTAAAGTGCAACCTCGTGTTCGGTCCAGGGCGAGTGACTTTACTCAGGTACTCGAAAGTTACCAACTCTGTTGAACTCTTAGGAAATAGCGACATCCTACCCCATTATCGTTGTTATTTCAATTAGTCACTTGAGTGATTTCATGATGTATGCAATGCATGTGGACGCATATAATGCATGAATCATACTATGAAATATGGAATAGTGAAGTACATCGAAAGTAAATGCCTTACCAACCACACTTGGGGAATGTGAAATGTTCCCCTGTAACAATGGGTAGTTTTAGGTATACCAACCATCCATAGACATGCGCATGAGACAAGTGGGTATACTCTAAAAATCAAAAATCGGGTGAGGAGCTTATAGCTCAGGCTCCCACGATCCAAATGAGGCAGACTCCTCCCCAAGGGTACCCACCCAAGAGGGCTAGATATCGCCAATTTGGATGGTGAGCGGGAACGAACACGAAAGTCTCAAGTGCCATCAAACACGAGATCCTTTCGCATCCTTTCCCTATCTAAGGTAACCTAGAGGTGGTTTGCAGTCGGGGTTTGACCACCAATGTGTGCGATGTGTCGTGATCATCACAATGCAAGGTCATGCACAGCAGTTCGTGTCAAACACCGCTTCAATATGTGCGTAAGATAAATATACATTCCCAACTCCAACCTGCAAGAAAGATGTTAACAATCACTCCAACCCTTATTTCTCCAATATGCAAAAACATCTAATACAATGGTTAGCGTGCGTACCTCACCTTTAAGAGCATCTGTAGAAAATAATGTCAGGTAAACCAACCAACTTTTTTTTATTAGGCTCAAGTCCTCTGGAATTCTGCGAAACTAGAGATTCTGGTTTAGAATAGTCCCCAATGAAGTCGCCAGTCTGTAGCGACCCTCTCGCTCGGAGGAGGAGCGAGGGCTAATGGGCCGCTCGATGCTGCCTGATCGGACGCGGGCCTCTCCCAAGGTCCATTACCCAAATCGCAACGGCTGGATATACGCATAGTTGTTAAGGCGTCGCCTAGGCGACAAGGCGCCCTCAGATGGCCAAGGCGTCCCGTCGCCTTGTTGGTTCCCCTTAAGGCGGGCGCCTTGGTTGTCTAGGCGCAATGGGCCACGATCAAAAGGGCCAATCCCTTTTATATTGACTGAATTTGGACTTAATCTGTGGACCATGAGAATAAAGAAATAAGTCCAAACCCATTAGGTTTTCCTCTTGTATTTGCTCTTTGCTATCAAACTCTGTCTCAAGTTCTCAACTTCTCAAGTGGTGCCGAAGACCTTTTTACCGACAAGAGAACACACGCAAGCGGCACAACTCAGAGAAGCCCTCTGTACAGCACAGCCACCTTTCGAGTGAGCAGATTTGAAGTCCCTCCCCGCTGTTCTAATTCGGTCTCGTTTCTTGACTGTTCTCTTTCGGTTGTTCCTTTTTTTTTTGCAGATGTTGAAGAATCCTATCAGCAGTGCGATGCCGGTTAGGGTTTTACGGTTATTTCGTTTCTTTCTTTTGTCGAATTCCGTGAGTGCTTCGCGGGGGTGTTAAATTTCGCCTTAGCATTGCGTGGCTTAGCAGATAGTTTAGCACTTTAGCTTGCTCTTGCTCTAATTTCTTATTACTTGTCAATTCGTCTGTCCTGCAGCTCCTGCTTGAGTCATTTTGACTTGTTAGTTTGCATGATAGTTCAGCTGCTTGGTTGAGGGATTGTCCTCTCAGTCGCGCGACCCAGCCACTACCATCTTAAGGCAAGTCGGGTTCTAATTCGTCTTCTAAATCGTGTATTGGGTGTTGAATTTTCGAACGAGAAACGACGATTGCGGATTTTGATTCGGGTAATGGGGTTGTTCATGAGAAAGAATGGATATGTATGTATTCGGTGAACGTGACAGGGAAGTAGAATTTCGAGTGATGGAGGTGGTAAAGTGTAGGTACCCAAATGAGTCTTTTCTGGGTGAAATTCGTGAGACATTCATACGAGCTCCTGTGATCAAATATTGTTCTTTATTTTTGTTCTCAATTAGTTTCATGAAGGTTGAGGAGTTGACTGTTACGTTAATCCTTCTGAATTGTTGGGTTGTCGTCCCTTTTGGAGTTAATCTCAATGCGAACATGAAAATTGAAAGAAGAGCTCGATGGGGACTTTTGGTGTCATCTGGTCATCTTCATTTTCTGAATTTACGTACATACTTTAGTCTAGTTGTGAAGTCAAGAGGCTTGGTAAATTTTGTAGAGGCAACGGTGACTGCGGACGGGGTAAATTTGGGACTGTATTGTGTTGGCATGAAATGAGGTTGAGATTGTGGTGGTCTGGTGAACGAGTGAATTGTTTTTGGTTATTTCTTTTACCTGTTCATCTTATTAATTGTCTTAGTCAATGATTAGAACTTTGACTTGCTGAGTTTACTCACTCCATTAGTTATTTATTTATTTATTTTTAGGTAGGTGATACGCTTTGTCAAATGGATGAAACGAACCCAGATTATGATATCGCTAAGGATCCTACAAGAAAGGCAAAATCGAGTGATACGGGATGAAAGTATGGGTATTGGCCAAAGATGGATGATAAAAATATTGTTGCTTGTGCTCTTTGTCATAAAAATCTTAGTGGAGGAATCAAGAGACTTAAACAGCACTTGGTCGGCAAATATGGAGATGCAGTCAAGTGCTCGAAGACAATAACAGCAATTGCCCAAGAAATGGAAGCGGCACTATTGGCCGGCCAAAGGAGCAAGCCAATATTTGACGATGATATAGGTAGTCTTGGCTCGTCCATTTTTTGATTATTATGTTTCAAATATATTTGATAGTTGTTTATTTTTAATAATCTTTCATGCATATATTTGCTCTGTTGAATCATGAATGTAAGTTTTGAAGTACAAATGTAAAATATACAATTATACATATATATTTAAAAATTTGGCTACATTGTCGCCATATCGCCTTGCGGATGACTAGGCGGGCACCTAATCGCCTAGGCGTTTTGGGGGCCTCTGCTCGCCTTGTCGCCTTAACAACTATGGATATACATGGTCGACCTTCGGTATGGTCTGGTGACATGTGATATGTGTACATGCCAAGGACTCGCCACCAATCGTTTCGTGGAGGGTACGATTGGAAACCCTATCGAATAGTTGGGAGCGATCTATTCGATTCTGCGGAAACCAGAGAAACGAGATCGGGGACTTTGTTACGCCAACTACTAGAGTTGACGCCCTTTCGGCACCTAAGTTGAATGATTTATTTGACCCTAGGATTTCATACAGATGAGTAGGGGTACGAACCTAAATCTAGGAGTTCATACAGACAGGAGTGGCTAACCTATCACTCACAATCAATAAAAGTAAGTGCGCAAATCAAGGATCCAATACATGCGGATAAAACACATGAAATCAGCATGGCATCCTTAATGATGCCCTATTAGCCTAGAGAAGTATCAATCAAGGCTTGGGAGTGATTTTGGCACGACTCGCCCATGAGGGGCAGAATCATAATTTTGAGAAATTTTGGGGACAATTTACCGTAAAAGGGAAAAATTATCATTTCAGATGAAATATGCAGTCAAAATAGGGTAGAAATGGGATTGGCGATCAAATCCTTCCGTTTCATATTTTTCGAGAATTTCCAGAATTTTTCTGGAATTTAAAAGTGATTTTACCCTTAGAGGGGTAAAGTCGTCATTTTGGACATAGATGAGAACTGAAAATCTCAAATATTAGGGTTGGTCACCCACCTGACCCAAACCCTAACTTTAAGCAATTTTCAGGATTTGATTGGAACAAGAAAGACGATTTTCCCATTGAGGGGCAAAATCGTCATTTTGAGAAAAGGGACGAGACTCGAAAACCCAAGCCTAAGAATTGGTCGCCTAACCGGCCCTAATTCTTACCTTGGCATTATCGGTCTTATCTAGCATATACAGCAGAGGCGACTTACCCCTAAAGGGCAATGTCGTCAATTCTTGGAAGAACGGATAAGAAACCCCAAAAATAGGGTTGACCAGTTGTCTGTGGTCAATCCTCAATTTTTGGAGATTTCTGGAATATCTAGGATTTACCACAGATTTTTTTTTTATATTTTTTTGGGATTTTTTGGGATTTTCTAGCATTTTTTTAGGATTTTATAGGATTTTTCTGATTTTTTTATTATATATTTTTTTAAAAAAATCATTTTCTAATTTTTTTTACTAAAAAATATTTCGGACCAGGTCAACCCTACCCACTCGGGTCGGAACCCAACCTGGACCCGGGCCCGGGCCCGCGAGACCCACGACCAAAAACGATACCGTTTCGGCCTTTTTTATTTTTGAATTATCAGACTTGATCCGACGGTTCCTATTGAACCGCGGGGCTAATCCACAGCCGTCGGATCTGATTATTAAAACCTACGGCCCAGATGGAACGGAGACTCAACCAGAGCCGTCTGATCCCTTTACTAAAACCTACGGTCAGGATTAAAACGTGAGACTTGATCTGGACCGTCTGCCCTCACTATCCTAAACGACGTCGCCTACTCACTAACCTAAACGGCGCCGTTTCGATTCTATTTGATTTTTCGATTTAAAACATTTTCGAATAATCCTAATTTCTAATCGGACGGTCGTTATGAATTGGACTCGATTAACCTAGACCGTTCGATCTACGCTGACTCGCCCTAACAGACTAACGGTCGAGCTGACTCGACATCCACGTGGACCAATGGCCAGCTGCCACCTAAGCTTTTGACTCGTTGACTCTGCCACGTCAACTTCGTCTTCAACCTCGCGACTCCGATGGAACTAACGGCTGAGCTTCTCCGGCGATGATCCGACGGTGGGATCTTAATGAAATCGCGCGAAACCAACGCTAATCGACTCGTAATCGTCTATAATCTAACATATCTAAGAATCATAGCATCTTTTTCACGAAATCGCGAGCACCATGCAGAATGCCGAGTACGGTCATGGGAGTTCAATCACTCGATTCGTATTAAACCATGGCAATTCAATCACAGGATAGCATCAATCAATGTTCAGGAGACTTACCTCGAGCTTCGATTGAGCTCTCTCGGCCTAGATTTGGCTAGGCAAGAATGGACAGTATTCGGCAATGGAGGTCGAATTAGAAGACTCGATTCGACGTGTTAAGACAAAATCGATGCAAAATAGATATGCGACGATGGTCAGTAACATTCAGGGAACAGAACACACACGCTAATCACAAGAATAAACGTGAAATAAGCAAATCGCCATTGATGCATAGTGAAAGGGTTTGAAGCTGGACCTCACCTGTTTTCGCGGTTTCGGCTCGCGCGATCGATGGCAATAGCTTCCTCTCAGTATGGGCAGCCTCTTGAGGGTCTCTTCGAGCTTTGGTCTAGCCTCAAAAGGCCTGACCGATGCTCTGCGAATTTGAGCTTCACCCTCGACAATGGCAATAGAAGGCGAGCTCTCTCTCCTCCGTTCTGTTTTTCACCACTTAACTGAATCAACCAACTCTTTAACAGAAAGAATTTATAAGCTTTTATACCTGTTTTGAATTTTAGCCCCGAGCCAGGAATTGTATACCGGCCTCAATTGCACGTGAGACCACGTGCCTTTAGGTCCAATCAGCGTCGGGGACGATGGGCATCTCATTCAATTCTTTTTGTCCTCCGGCAGGTCTCATTCTGCGTGAATTTAGAACAAATTTGACCTGCTCTTGGTAAATATTGACTTTCGCAGGTCCGCAGCTTGACCGGCCGATTGCTCTCTCTTCCGGTGGCCATTGATCATCATTCCGATCCCAATCGACGGGGAATGGCCTAAGAAACTAAACGCCCAACAATGCTTCTCCAATTATAGTCGATTGGTCGGTCAATTTTGTTATCAAAATCCAACCTTGACACTGTTCATCTGCGCAGGAATCTGAGGAAGAAGAAGACACTGTAGCGGACCGGTTCGACCGGCGGTTTGACCAGTCTGAACCGGTTCCGACTTACAATTTTCCAAATTAAACCCGAATTAATGGGAAATTTTTGCAATTAGACCTTAGAATCGAATTTAGGGCATAAATTTTATCTAAAAATGTGATTTTGCCCAAAAGTTCGCATCAATTTCTATGAAAACCCCAAATTTTTATTTAATTGCAAATTGGGGAATTGTGCAATTGAAGGTTCAAATCATCAAATTGGACCAAATTACCTATGCCAATCGATTCAAAATGATGAAAAACATTGGGTAGCTACTTCAATTTGCAATGATAGTCCCTGAATTGAAAGTAATTTCAATTATGCCCAATTTCAAGGACTAAAATGCAATTAATTATGCAATTTAGCCAAATTCCTGTAATTGAGCAATTTGTGCGAATAATTGGGCTAAATTGCAATAAAGGACAACTAGATTGAATGTCAAGATCCAAAAAATGCCAAAATTGCAATAAAAAGACTCAATTGACATTTTTTCATCAAATTCAATCATATGCGTTACGAAAGATTACATAAAATTGAATCTGATTTTGGACTTTTTGTGAGGTCAAAAAGATGAGGGATTTAAAGGGAAAATATTGGCTATTTTTCCATATTTTTGTGACCTCAAATACTATTTTTCTTTATTTTTCTAGTATTTTCATAATTTCTGAAAATATTAAAAAATGCAAAAAATATGAAAATTTATTTTGTTTTGTCAAAAATGGTCCCTTAGGCTTAGCCAAGGCCACCAAAGTTAATTTTGTAATTTTTTGACTTTTTATGGATTTTTCATGAATTTTCTAAGAAATAACTACAAAAAGGCTGATCCAAAATTAGGTGTCAACAAAGACGAGCGGAGAGAGAGCTCGGGGAGGGTGATAGTTTTTGAAAAATTAATGAGAGAGAGAGAGAGAGAGAGAGAGAGAGAGAGCAACATCATGGGAAATACGCGAGGTGATGGGAGGGGACAGAGGAGAGAGTGTGGTCTGATCACATCATGAGCATTGAATTCAAATGACAAAATTTTTTTTAACTTGTTATCTATGTTTTTCCTAAGCCTGCTACGGTCAATTCACGAAAGGACCAAAAAAACAGTCGTGCCTTCTGATAATATCTACGGGCAAAATAGTCATTAGGCTTACTAATTTATTTTTTGACTTTATTTAATTTTTTATATTTAAAAATATATATTAAGTATAACGTACCCCCGACGTGTCGAATTTTTCTGTTTTTGAGAAATGATGTATCGGCGTATCGTGTCGTGTCGTGTCGGCGTGTCCGTATCAGTATCGGTGCTACTTAGATCGTACCTTGGAATTGAATTTGCAAAGTCATTCTGCTTGGAAGTATTGCCATGACATATGATATTAAAACTCACGTTTGAATTCAGTTTCGCATGTTGCACCAGAACTACGGGTCATCTAAATTGACGTCTGATTTTCCTTCCCCCTTTCACACACGAAATGAGTCACGCCATCAGACATGGACAAATGTTGTTAGTCAATAATCACACCAAATAAGTGCTTTGGTCTAAAAAAAGAGTGTTTTCGTAACCAATTTAATGTAATTAAGATATTTTTAATTATAATTGCACATAAAAGATTACCCAATTCTAAAATTTAGAGAGATTTTAGGAACCAAGTCGCCCCCCCGCTGGCGACCCGGGCTTGTGAAATTGGAGGTGCCATAAAGCAGAGCTTGTTGGTAGTGCTTTAAAAAGATTTTTACGTTTGTTTTATTAAAGGCAACTCAGATGCGTTAAGGGTTTAGAACAGCGAGGACATCTCTTTATATTAAATGTGAACATTTTAAAAGTCTACAAACAATTGATATGTTGACGGTAGAATTGGAAGTCAAAAGGTTTTAGAATAAGGCTTTGATGTAGGACAACTAGCGTATAATTTTTGGGAAAAGCAATATTACGATTTTAGATAGAGTTTAGGTATTTTTCTATTTTAAGAATTTTAGCGATATAGATAATCGCGATATTTGATTTCAATTCCGTTTGATTATATTAGCTTAGATATGGTTTTGATAATATTATCTTTAGTGATTCTATTCCCTAAAGGAGTCCTATCTCTATATATATGACGTCCGCCTTTGTAATCTGCACGTTATCATTCAATCAAATTTCTGAATTCCTTTAGAATTGTTCAAGTTATCGCTCCTCTTTGCGTCATTTCGTATCAGAGCAGGTTTCTCTTGTGACGATAACTCATAACGTGAATATCAATCTCCCCGTAGTTGAGGGCCGTGAAAACGAGCCTATACTCGGGCTGAGTTTAATCGATTCGTGGGTCAAACCGATCGGAGGTTTCAAGAATTCCTTGAAGCCATATAGCGTTTGTCCACAAACCCCATACCTGGCGTGCTTCTAGCTGAATGAATTTCTGTCGCTTGTGATCCTGAAGTAACTATGGATCGTGGGGCAAATCACCGACATCACCAACAAAGGCGACAAGTCTATGTTGAGGATTTTGAAGAAGAGGATTTCCAAGACATGCCTATTCGTGGAAGTCGCCGTTATGGAGGATTCTAGGATGAGCAAGTTCGTGAGGATCGCCGACATGGAGGTTATCGACGATATCCCGAAAAATATCAATTGAAAGTTGATCTCCCTACCTTCAATGGCAATTCGGATATTGAAGACTTTCTGGAGTAGCTCTGGGAGATTGAAGAGTTCTTTGAAGCCATGAAGATCGATGAGGAAGACCAAGTAGAATTCGTGGTGAGAAAGTTGAGGCGCGATGCTCTAGCTTGGTGGGAGTAGACACAAATATCCTGACGCCATCAAGGAAAAGCTCATATCCGAATGTGGAGACGGATGAAACGAATGTTAAAGGTAAGTTTATTTCTACTTGACTATGAATAAGAGTCGGTGAAGGGCGGTGAGGTTGTCCTTGGAACCGTTCCCCAGGCGGCGACGCGGATGCACTTGGATTTCGCCGCATTCAAGGAGAAGCCGATGGCTAGGATTAATTTCACTTCTTTTCCCCAATCTCTTGCTATGGCCTCCGAAGCCCTCCAAATCGGGGAACCAAAAGGCAAAGATCAGATTTTGGAGAAACTAGAGGAGGAACCGAGGGTGGAAGGAGAGACGGAGCAAAAGGACCCGGAGATCATTCCTGAAGCCGAGACTTCCGTCGAGAAACCAAGTCTAGAACACGAGGATGCCCAGAATGTTAAGGGCTCGATCCGGGACGTGTCTCAAGCAAGAGGAGATGCTGATACGTTACTAAAAGAGCTTCATCATAGTCTTCTCAAGCAAGATGAGATGTTGATTCGTATGCGCAGCAACAACGCAAGGCGCACGCAAGAGCGGTGAAAGATGCAAGGTCAGTTTCTAAAATCACAGTCAACTTCTTTGAGCCTCTAGACATGCATGCGACCAAGTTGAACCGGTTTGTGGAAGATGCGCAAACCGCAAATGACCAAAAGCTGTCTGAACTTGAGAAAAATTTTGAGGAATGTGCTGCCAATAGAGGAATGCAAATGCTAGAAAAAGTGGCAGAACTGTTTGCAAGTCCAAATGCAAGGAAGAAAAAATTTGTCACGCCCCGAACTCGGCGAGCACGCGAACATCCCACCAGACCACAAATGACTCAATAGTCTCCCAGGATCCTTGGCCAACAGCTCAATACTCCTATTTGATAAATGCATGCGGAAGCAAAAAAAACAACTCCAGACAAAAATAAACCCAAGATGACTTAGGACAAAAAAAGGTACACCCCTCAATACTGGCAAATACACTTCAAATGTTGCAGTCGTTCAGTACCAATGGTTCAATTCTAAATCCATAAATCAAAGTAAAATTCCTAAGACCACAAATGAGTTTATATCCATTTCCTCCAGAAACTTCTTCGAATGTCAACCCATGGCAACCTCAGGTTTCCATCGTCTAGGACCTGAAAAATATTGTCCCACGACGGGGTGAGATATAAATTTCAGTAAGAAAACCCTAAACCTAGACCAGACCACCAGTCCTCCCAGACAACATTTTAAAGAATCATGTCCAAGGACTCATGTCATTCACAAATTCAATATCATTTTCGAACTTCGCAAGCCACTCAGGCACAACAGACATTCCATGTACTCCAAGCATTCTAGGCAAGCAATTTTAGTCATACAGACTCAGAAACACATCACAATCATGTTTCAGTCTTTTATCTTCTTTACGCCCATCAAGGGCCGCCCTACTTGGGCCGCGAGATGATTCGGTCAATCACATGACTCTCGACGTCTTAACGAGATGATTCGGTCATCATGACTTTCGCTGCGAGATGATTCGGTCTCTATAGCGACTCTCGACACTCCGCGCCATGGAGATGATTCGGTCGACTATAGGACCCTCGGTCCGGACCTAGAGATGATTCGGTCACTACCTGACTCTCGATTCTTACAACCCTCGAGATGATTCGGTCAAGGTAGGACTCTCTAGCCGCAAGACCTCGTCAGGTCAATGGGAGCAACTCCCTCCCCAGCTCAATGCATTGGCCATAAAACAACAGTGAATCTTTCTCATCAAGCCTTTTATCACAATCACAGGCATTTCATACTATCTCCATTCAAGGCACATCATTCAAACACATCGAGCTCATAAATTCAACCACATCACTCGGCCATTTCATTCGTATAAGGGCACTCTGGCCGTTTCAATCACAGGGGCTCTCTGGCCAATTACAAGCTTCAGGGCACTTTTGGCCAATTACAATGCACAAGGGCTCTTTGGCCATTTAGAATCACAGGGCATCTTAGCCAATTTATTTTCTCAGGGCATTCAAGCCAAATCATTTCACATGGGCATTCTAGCCAAATCATTTCACATGGGCATTCTAGCCAAATCATTTCACATGTTCATATTCGACCATCATAAATCAAAGTTCAATCGATCCACTCGTAAATCAAATCACCAATCAAACGCATCCAGTAGTGTCCTAACGCCATAGTAGAGGTTTAAGGGACACTTACCTTAAACAACTAGCAAATTTCCACACCAATCGGTCTTTCTCAATTCCACAAGAGCACGGCCAACCAAAGTTCTCACGCCGTCCTAGGAATTCATCAATTCAGGGTCAGAATTCAACCACTTCTCACTTCCACTATACCGATCCCTCAATAACCAATCAAATTGCAACTCAAGATGCCTTAGCAATCGGTCGACTACACGGAAATACCTCCACGAATCCTCAATATAACCGGTTCATGCAATCAATATGAACGGCAGAATGTATCTTGGGGTTTCATGCACGAAATAGCCCTTAAATCACTTCTAACTCCCAATCCACTTCACACACTTCCCATTAACACCTCACACAACATTGTAAGCAGCCTCTTGAGTCATTTTGAAGTCAAAATATCCATCAAAGAATACCCAACAAATTCAGCCAGAACAGGGCATATACCAAACAGAAACTGTTTTGATCCAAACCGTGCATATCAATCCAAAACTCAACCCTATGTCCCAATTTCTCACAAAATAACCTTGCTAGGACCTCAATATATGTGTTAAGAAAGCTCACCAAGAGTTTTGGAGCAAACCAATAACACAAAGCCTTCGAACAGCCCGGTTTCCCCCACGGTCCTCTAACGGGCAGAATCTGTCCATAAAAGATCAAGGCGTTTCATCCATTAAAACCCATCTCAACTCCCACAAATCCTCAATATCAACTTGTTAAACTGTTATAATATGAGTTTATAGTAACTCACCGAAAATTTGGAGCCATTTGAAGCCTGGAAGTCCCCAAAAATGGACTCTCACCAAAACCGGGTCAGATTCTGACATTTTCCCACTAAAATAGGCCTACCGGAAGAAATAAATGGCCAAATTGAGCTTATAATACCTTGTTAAAACGAAAAAACGATAAGCTTTCAGATGGCAGTATTTTTACCTCAATCTGATATTGGACGACAAAGTTATGGACGGAACAGTAAAGCAGTTTTTCTCTATCCGCGAGAAAACTGCTCGGCCGAGAGAGGAAAGGAGGAAGAAGATGAAAAATGAAGGGAGATGGAGGAGAGGGAGAGAGAGCACGAATTTGCAGCAGCTAGGGGGAGACATCCTTCAAATAATTGAGACCATTTTATCAAAATCAAATTAAATTTCATTTAATGTTTGGTTTAACCAAGAGATGACATATGGCATTGGCTTCTAGAAGACCTTGACTTCATTGACCTCATCCATATCCAATTTTCGGCAGCTTCTATGGGGGGTAGAATGACTATTTTGCCCTTCCAACTTTCTTAAGGCAAATGTATGAGGTTGAGGGGCAAAACGGTCATTTGCCACTTTTCGTCCGAAACTTCGTTTTTCTCATTTTGGATGACCATTGGCGAGGCGACGTCAAATCCTTTTCCAATTTTGAAATTCTTCATTTCCAATTGCCAATTCGATTCCATTTTATATCTCAAGCCTTGATGGGCGGAAATTCAGAATGTCACAATTCTTCCCCCTTAAATAAATTTTATCCTCGAAATTTTCAACCTTCTAACCATCTAGTCTTTTGGGCATCGGTGCCTCACCGCTATCTCAGTCTTTCAGATAACCTCTTCCATGACTTGTCGTTCTCACTTGTCCTTTCCGACGAAAGTCATCCTTCCTCAGGACTTGTCTCCTTCAGTCTTCAATCTGTATTTGCTTCTCTCTATTCTCTTTCGACTTTCATGCATACGTTAGCAGTTTATCATCAATCATTCACATCATCTCTTCCATTTGCCGATCATCATCATTACTAAACTCTCACCAGAATGCACTTTTTAGTGCCCATATCATTTAGCGTATCATTCTCTTCCAATGTCCTTTCGTACCAACAGAGATTCAAGGGCTTTGTTGACTTGCCCTTCTTATCCAAATCGAGTTATAGCCCTCTCGATTCCATTCAAAAATTCCCCTTGGATCAAGTGATCCTTCAACTTTCGTGGTCATGTCTCTCTCTCATATCGGCATGTCTAACGCTCGACCACATGATAGACTAATCCAATTCTCAGTCCATATTACCGATAGTATTAAGGAAAATCTTGGCACATCCTTGTGCCATCTCAAGGGACACCATAATTCTCCTTTCGAATTTCTAATGAGACCATCTCTTTAAATTCCCCTTTCAATACTGGACTCATACCCTCGTCCATGAAAAGTCAAGGTTTCTATTCTCAACTTCCATAATTTCTTTCCCAACCATTTGGAAGTCTGAGTTTCTTTCCTACTACGTTCACTCTCATAATCCTTTGGATCTCAGGGTGGGTCCACTCCTCGAAACCCCTTAATTCCTTTCTAACTTTCGGGTTTGATTCTTCCAGTAGCCATCAACTTAATTAATTGGCGAACTTCCAATTTAGAGTTTGAATCTCTTATTTTTTGAGGGAAGATCTGTCCCTCCATCACCAATTACACAACACTCAACTCTCAACCTCTTATAGTTCTCATAACTCCAAGGTCTTTTTTTATACAAGCGACGCTCTCATATTCACAAGCAATTTCATCCTTCAGCGTTGCCTCTCATTCAATTCCCCTCGGGAACTACTGCCTTGTTTTCTTGTGGTAGATATAGACTCAAAACCTCCTTCCATCCAAAGCAAGGTTTCCCAAACTTTGTCGCGAGGAAATTCGCAAACCAACTCCAACGATGCTCTAAGCATTCCAATTCATGTGGCCTTACTATCATGACGTACATGCAATACCCATTTCAAATCGCCTTGTTACGCCTCAAATTTCCTTTCCACGTCACATCACTAAGATTCTCTCGACTCTTTTGATTCCAAACAGGAACGCCACTAACAACGTAATCGTCAACTTGACTCAAGCCCTCAAAGACTCATCGCATTCATTCACCCATTCACATTATATCTTGTCCTGGGTCCATTTCATCAAGGGAACAACTCTCATGGGGAATCCTCCCACAATCCGTCTATAACAATCCATCAATCCCAGGAAACTTCAAGTTTCAGCAATTCACATCGACTCTAGTCGATTCATCACTCATTCCCATCCTCAAAGGCTCCATATGGATTTCATTTCTCATAGATTTCACGACTGAGGAATCTTACCTCATCAGGCACATGGTTCATGCTCTTCATAATTAGAACACAACGAGCATATCTTTAGAGTCCATATGATACTCACGAAAGTTATTCATGTTTCTCATGACTCCTTAGATGAGTCTAATCATCGTCTCTCTAGACGGTAACAACCAACTCAATCATTTCTTGGACACCCAATTCGACTGTTATCCACTTCATTACTACCAAGTGTTGAATCATTTCAACTGTCCATGGTATCATTCACTTGAGAGCTCATATCTTGGCTCTCTGCTCTCAAGGATCTCTACTTGGACCATACACATTTTGTTCATTTTTGTCACTCTTCCCCCGAGAAGCATTAGTGCCTTAGCCTCTGGGTTCCACAACCAGCTAATGCGACCATGTCTCGATTTCATCCATTAAACTGAATGTCGATATTATCTTGGAATTCAACGTTGTCTACAGGACAGTTCCTCGGACTTCACTTCCAAGGATCATTCAAGTTCTACGTCTTCTTTCTCAGTCCAGACGCTCAATCTCAATATCAAGACAGTTTGGATTTTCTCTTCCTTTCACACTAGGGTCTCTTACCCTACGAAGGAAACTATACACTTTAGTGGCATTCTTTTACTTTGAATCCACATTATCCTTCCCATTCCATAGAGTATCAATCTTGGAGTCTGCGCCAACGGCAGTACCTCTACCCCAGGATTCAAATTTCACCATGTCTAACACTCTTCTTCCAGTGACTCAGTCACCTCAAGTGACAAGATTCCAAGGAGTCGAGGTTCTTCCTTGGTCTCCACAAATTTCTGTATAGAATACTTAATTCGACTATGTCGCGACTCTCTCGAGGCGCTGGTGGTTGGGCTTTCAAGGGTTAATGGGCCGTCCGATGTCGGCTGATCGGACGCGGGCCTCTCCCAAGGTCCATTACCCAAATCGCAACGGCTGGATATACGTGTTTGACCTTCGGTGCGGTCTAGTGACATGTGATACATATACATGCCAAGGAGTCGCCACCAATCGTTTCGTGGATGGTACGATCGGAAACCCTATCGAATAGTTGTGAGCATTCTATTCGATCCTGCGAAAACCATAGAAGTGGGATCGGTGACTTAGTTATGCCAACTGTCAGAGTTGACGCTCTTTTGGTACCTATGTTGATTGATTTATCTACTCCTAGGATTTCATGCAGATGGATGAGGGACGGATCATAAATCTAAGAGTTCATGCATATAAGAATGACTATCCTAGCAAACACAGTTAATAAAATGATTGCGCAAATCAAGGATCCAAAACATGCGGATAAATCATATGAAAGCAACGTGGCATCCCTAGTAAGGCCCTATTAGCCTAGAGAAATGTCAATCAAGGCTTAGGAGTGATTTTGACATGATTTGCCCATGAGGGGCAAAATCGTAATTTTGAGATATTTGGGGACAATTTACCCCGGAAGGACAAATTGTCATTTCAGATGAAATGGGGAGTCAAAAGGTGAGGAAAATGGGATTGGCGATCAAACCAATCCATTTCCTATTTTTCGAGAATTTCTAGAATTGTTTTGGAATTTAGAAGTGATTTTACCCTTGGAGGGGTAAAATCGTCATTTTGGATGAAAACGAGAAGTGAAAATCTCAAACATTAGGAATGGTCAGCCACCTGACCCAAATCCTAATTTTAAGCAATTTTCACGCTCATTGGAATAGGAAAGACAATTTACCCTTTGAAGGGTAAAATCGTCATTTTAGGAAAAAGGATGAGATTCGAAAACCCAGGCAAAAGGATTAGCCACCTAACTGGCCCTATCCTAATCTAGGCATTTTCGGCCTATCTCAAAATACAAAGCGGGGACGAATTACCCCTAGAGGGCATAGTAGTCAATTTCTAGAAGAATGGATAAGAAATCCCAAAAAAATAGGATTGACCAGTTGTCTGTGGTCAATCCTCAATTTTTGGAAATTTCTGGAGTGTCTAGGAATTTTTCATAATTTTCCTACATTTTTTGGAATTTTCTAGGATTTTCTAACATTTTTTAGAATTTTTCCTTTTTTTTGGATTTTTAAAATCATTTGTATTTTATTTTTATTAAGAAAATGATTCGGATCGGGTCGAGCTGACCCACTCGGGTCGGAACCCGGCCCAGACCCGGACCCGCGGAACCTAAACACTAAAACGACGCCGTATCATCCATTTTTATTTTTTGATTATTTGAGCTTAATCCGACGGTTCCTATTGAACCACGTGGCTAACCCACGGCCTTAGGATTGATTGACCGAGATCTACGACTCAGATCAGAAGGCGACTACTCCTCAGCCGTTAGATATGATTACTTAAGCCTACGGTCACGATTAGAAGCAGAGATTCGATTTGGACTGTTCACCCTTACTAACCTAAACGACGTCACCTGCTCACTAACCTAAATGGCACCGTTTCGATTCATTTTGATTTTCTGATTTTAAAACATTTTCGGATATTCCTAATTACTAATCGGACGGCCACTAAAATTTAGACTCGATATATCTGAGCCGTCCGATTCATTTATTCTAATAACAGACCCTAACGGCCATGTTGACTAGACATCCACGTGGACCAATCACACGTTGCCACCTAAGACGCTGACTCATTGACTCTGCCACGTCAGCTTCGTCTTCAACCTCCCGACCCCGACGGAAAGAACTGTTGAAAATTCTTCGGCTCCGATGAACGGCCAAACCTAGACCGATTGACACGAGACCAACGCCAATCGACTCGTAATGACCTCTAGTTTAACATATCTAAGAATCGAAGTATTTCCTCCACAAACTCAAGAACAGGTAAGCTCGAACCAGTATGCGTATAGCTACCCCAATCATGCGGTTCATGGCATCTCTAGTCAATTAATTAACATAGAAGCATCACAAGAGGTTCAGAACACTTACCTCGAGCTCCGATTGAGCTCGCACGACATAGATTTGGCTAGGCGACTTTGAACAGTAATCGGCTATGGCGGAAGGTTTGAAGACTCGATTCGATGTGTTAAGACAAAACCGATGCAAAATAGAGATGCGACGATGGTCAGTGATGTCTAGGGAACAAAACACACACACTAAACGAAAGAACGAACGAAAGATACATGAATCGCCATTGATGCACAGTGAGAAGCTCATAAATGCGTCTCACATGATCCCATGATTTCAGGCGGCGCGGTTGGCGGCGATCACTCCCTAGAGCTCCAGGCGAACTTCCAGCGGTCTTTTCTGGCTTCGGTTTGGCCGGTGTTGACACCTGATTTTTTACCATTTATTATTGTAATTTTTATTCTTTAAAATTAATTAAAAATATCAAAAAAGGTCATAAAATCACAAAATCAACTTTGGAAGCCTTGGTTTAGCCTTAAGAACCAATTTTGAACAAAAAATATTTTTCGGTATTTTTAATATTTTTCGAGTTTATTTAATTATAAAAATACCCAAAAAAATCAGAAAAATACCATTCGTGGTCAGACAAATACCCAAAAATATTCGATAATTTTGTTTTAATTTCCTCTTCAAGTGTGTCACTTTAAATCTCAAAAATTCGGCTCGGGTCACTATGTTCCTTCACAAACATAAACCCGAACCGAGCCTAAAAAAAAAAAAAAAATCCTTTTCGAGTCTTTTAGTTTTCAATTCTCACTTTTTATAAGCTATGACATTGGATTCTAAAGTCTTAAAGTGCAATTAGGTCAATTTGCCCTCCAATTTAATCAATTTTTACCAAAAGGGCTTAATTGCACATTTTTCTTTCAATTAGTCCCCGGTTTCACGGATGTATACGTATGCTCTACGTATTTATACGTCATACGTATTTATAGGTTATGCATATTTGTACTGTTTGGTAACCTCTTTAACTCTTGTAATAATAATAATGGTTATTATTTTTAACACCTTTGTTAGTGCCTTTTTTTAGCATTTTTGTATTGTGAGTGCTATTGCTAGTGCTATTTTTAAATAGCATTTTTGTATTATAAATTGTGAGTGCTATTGTTAGTGCTATTTTTAAATGACATTTATTTATCATAAATTGTGAGTGCTATTGCTAGTGCTATTTTTAAATAGCATTTTTGTATTATAAATTGTGAGTGCTATTGTTAGTGCTATTTTTAAATAGCATTTTTGTATTATAAATTGTGAGTGCTATTGTTAGTGCTATTTTTAAATGTCATTTATTTGTGAGTGCTATTTTTAGATAGAATTTATAATTGTTAGTGCTATTTTTAAATATAATTTATTGGAAGGTATTTTTGGCTATAAAAGGATGGCAAGAGTTTTGAGGTTGAAGGGGGAGACATTTTGTAGAGTGTGCAAATTTTTGAGAGCTTAGAGAGAAGAACACAAACACTCTCTATATTCTCATAATCTTGAGTGAGCAAAATATACTAATTTCGGAATATTGATTCCGCATATTGCTAGCACAATTGTTGTGGAGTTATTAGTCGTCTCCCCGTTCGTCAATTGGTGGTGCGTCCGAACTAGATGCCTAACACTTGTGGAGGTTGAGATCGAAGAACATCGAACCGACACCT
This sequence comes from Rhodomyrtus psidioides, assembly GCA_021437785.1. Lineage (NCBI taxonomy): Eukaryota > Viridiplantae > Streptophyta > Magnoliopsida > Myrtales > Myrtaceae > Rhodomyrtus > Rhodomyrtus psidioides. The sequence continues at coordinate 2,333,211 of JAILYB010000062.1, read as the reverse complement.
CCGTTCAAGCACGCTACGAGAGGTAATCTATTTACTCCATTTGAGGCTTTGTGATTTTTTTTTCGATTGAAATGCACGAAGTACGCCTCTGGAGATACATGTATGGGTTGTTATTTATTTCCGCTACGTGTTACGTGGATCCCAATAATGGTATCAGAGCCAATCCTTAGGTGTTTTCGTGCATTTAATTGATTTTTTGCAATTTTTGCAATACTATGGCCAATATGTATTAACGAATTGTTCGTCTTACATGGCTAATGGAGGTTGATTATTTTATATGATAAATTAATCAACGTAGCAAAAATTGAGACTAAATCAATTTTGAATCGAAAATTTATGGCTATCTTATTTTACGTAAAAATTCTGAATATGATTCAACGTAGAATTTTTATTGTGCCTTCCTAAGTTTTAAATTGTGAATTTATTACTTACGTGGAAGGGTGGTGATCATGGAAAAATGCCTAATCAATGTGATTGATGTATATATGAATGTATGGTGATTATTTATATATTTGGGGTTGTAATTATTAAATGGAGGCTGCGTACTCCTTTTATTTTTCATGTAATCTTTATTTTTAGCATAGTCAATTGTTAATGTAAATGCTACGAGGATTACGTGGATGAGCCTTTTAAGTCGGTGAGCTCTTTGGGGCCCAATTCTTGAAGAGTTCAAGAAACCAAGAAGAAGCGAAGAGCGGCTCTCCGTTATTAAAATATTAAAATGATTAAATGTGGTCTCATTGGCTCGAGACCCATTAAATCATAATTCCATGATCACCACGTAGGATAGATGTTTATGTGATTGACATCTATTTATTTGTTATGATTACGTGAGCATGTTAAACTGGTTAATATGTAAAGTCAGACTTACCTCACCCAAAATTGCGCCTGCATGAAATCCTAGTTAGGAAAATCACTCGCGTTAGGTACCGAAAGGGCGTTGGTAATGACATCAACGTAACCAAGTCCCCGAACCAAAAATCTCTGGTTCCGCAGAATTGATCGATCTCTCCCAATCGGTCAATAAGGTTTCCGGTCTACCCTCCAAGAAAGACCGGTGGCGACTCCAAATGCATGCACAAGTTGCACATGCCACCACGACCACACTAAGGTCGAAAGCGATCGACTGTTATCGTCGAATCCTTCTGAAAAATACTCCCGCCGCGATTTGGTATGGGCCTGGGAGGGCTCGCGCCGATCCAAGACCCGTGATCGGTAATCCATTAGCCGCGTCCGCTTTCGGACGGGTCGCGACAGCTGGCGACTCCGCTGGGGAACTTTGTTCTAGAACCTATGGTTCTAGACCTCAAGTGGACTTAGGCCGTAATTAAAACGCTGAGTGATTTTTCTAACCCTGCAGGCGCTCTTGAAGGTGAGGTAAGTCCGCTTATGATAGGTGTTATATATTTTTGCAGATTGGAGTGATAAGGGGGGTAGTCTGTGATTAACATTGTCTTATGCAGGTTGGCGTAGGAATGAATGATTGTGTGTATGTTTTATATTGAAGCGGTGATTGTTAAATAAGATGCATGTTTATTGCTTTAGCACGACACCGAAAATACACACAACCGCGCCTAAAACCCCGGGCGCCGCCTATAGGAAAACAATAGAAGGGATTGAAAATGGAATCTCCGTGAGGAAAAACACGGGGTAATCCACTTTTCAATTCCGCTCATTTTGAACTATGGATCGAGCCCCAATGCAACGATAGTTGTGCAATGGAATCTACTCTTTCTAGAACTCAAGATGGGAACCTCGGCCTTAGGTTCCAAACCCTTTTGGACTGTTAGAGTCAAGCCTCACTTGTCTCATGCGCATGTATATGGATGGTTGATATATCTAAAACCACCTAAAAAAAAATCGGTGATCCTGGAGTCACATCTCGAAGACTGGAACTGGGGCATCTCCAAGTGTCCAGACCACATTCCTTTGATTGGTTTGGCATTTTTAATTCTCTTATATAAGACTAATTTTGCTGAGGTCTTCTCTATCTCGTCCCTTAGATTGATTGTATTAGGGATCTATTTGTATTGTATACATCTCGAAAGGCTCATTTCTATCGAAAATAGGGGCAAATTCCCCAAACCTGTGGAGCATAGTGGAATTCGTCCCTTCAGTGCAAAATGCATTTGGCCGCAGAGCCACCCGTTTGGTGAAAGGACGTATCGTTCCTAATTGATTTTTAATCAGATCTGAGGATAAGTTCTTCTCCATTTTTTTTTATCTCAGGTGATAAAAGAGACAATGCACCCAAAAGCTCATACATTCAAATGACAAAACAGACGTCGCCCAGCTGGGGCAAATGAACCGTAGGCATTGCAAATACCTTCAAACACGGATGGAGGAATTCGATAGATGTTGTTCATATCAATATGCAACATCAAAACGGAATGCAAATCAAGTGTAAAAGGACGTATCGTTCCAAAACGATGATTTCCTTGATATGGGAATAATGCTTCCTTTCTTTTTCCTCTCAGATGATGATCAAGAGCAGAGGACGCAGGATGTAATGCTTTCAAATAAAAAACAGGGAACATCAAATACCTCAAACGGCGACTATGAACGAGAGAATCACCAAACCGCCACATGACGAACCCCAAGAATATCAGGCTATCTCGAGACAGATAAAATTGATCAAGGACTCTGACAATCGAGACGGATGATCAGAATCTGCCAAAAATCAATGGGAGCAGGTTCCTCCCCCATTTACTTTGAGGAGCCAAACCGGGGGCAAACTCTCATGATCCCCCATGAAAGCGCATCAAACCAGGGTCATCGAATCCAGAGATGACAAACAGCAAAACCATGCCTAACTGGGCCAAGTGAATCATTTGTACGCCGGACGTTTCTCCTCTGGCAAAATCAATGGACGCAATAACAGAGTCGTTCGCATCAGAATCAAACCCCAAGATACGAATTTGGGTGAACGGTAACCTTGTATCGTTCCAATTTGGTCTTCGAAGACCACATGCCTAACATGAGTTTTTACTCATTTTGCAGGAAGTCGTTGGCGCTGAAAGCCCCAAATGAAAAGAGCGCGCTAACAGGGAGGCGAATTGAATCAGTGGCCCTAGAAGTCAGAATTCCAGGAGATGGTCTTTGATCATAAGACCTAGTGGATGGAACTATGAAGAATGGCGCTGGAATGCGCCCAAAAACACAAATGGATCTCCTCTGGGGCAAATCCTCGAGAATGATTCATCGCCAACCAAACGAAGGGATCGTGGCCACAATATAGATGGCCAATATCTGCAAGCCGCGCGTTTGTGTTCGAATGGAAACACAAAGCAAGAACAAGGCTGTATCGTTCCAATTCGCCTTGAATTTTGGAACGCAAACTGACACATAATTCCCGTCTTTGACAGGGGATCGCCATCAAGGCGAAACAGGTTTTCACATCCCATGTATTACCCGTTGGAATACATGACCAAGGGTAAAATGTATCGTTCTAATTTTTTTGAAAAATTCATGAACGAACAATAACATGTTTCTTCTGCATTTTCAGGGATCTCCAGCCACGAGGAACAGGTAAATATCCCTCTCCCAAAATCCCTTGAAGATGTTGAATAAAAAATAGACAAGAAAAGAAAAGCTTTCAGAATCTAATGTCTAGAAAAAGACATAGAATTTAAATTTCATTGGCATTCATGTTTTGAAACAGGAGGTTGTCCGAACATGAATAAAAACATGCATGGGGCATCATAAAATCCCCTTTGACGGGTAAAATCTTTGGAGAAAATGAAAAAGATTTTTCCAATAAAAAAATGTTCAAAACAATCAAAAGGGCACTTCCTCAAAAGACGAGAGGCAAAGCCTAAATCCAAACACGTTCTATACACACTTGAGAGAGGAGTGGAGCGGATCAGACAGCAAAATCTGGACCTACGGAAGTAGGGACCATTCGCAGCGATTACATGGATTGGGATGACGGAGGCATTCGTTTCATATCCCCTAAACACTACAGGTGACCATTGATAACCCCTTAGAACGGCGGTTTTCATTCTTAACCCTGTCAAAGAACCACCCCACATAGGGGCAAAATGGAGATGAGTCCAGCAGCATCAGGAGAAAATGGTTAGAAATTTTCTTGCTCGGACTAACATTAATCTTTGTGTGTTGTTTATATGGTAATCCAAGTGCCATAGGAGGATGAGAAGCATTCATTTCTCTATCACACACACCGAATCCTTTGCATAGCCAAGTTGAGCCTGCAAAATCATTTCATAAACCCGTTGATGATCATTGCACATTCCAAGACGGATGCAGCATCACTTCAGAAACGAAGGAGTTCAAGACTTAGGGTTTGCAAAAAAATTCCTAAGTTAATGCTTAACCTTGTTAGACCTTTGATCATAGGTCTAACACGATCCCATGAAGATGAGAAAAAGTGGGATTTCAAAAATGAATGAGAAAAATCCACAGCATCGAGAAAAAGCAAAAGGCCTGGTAAAAGCAAGGCCGATGCTCGTGTAAGTTGTTTGATTGATCCGCAATAAAGCAGGATGGGAAAAGAGGAAATCCCTAAAGGAGTCAGATCAAAACGACTGCTCCCCAAATGCTGCCAAGCACAGAATAAAGACATGGAGAGAGTCGGTCTTTGAATGCAACAAGAGACTCTCTCTAAAGAGTTGGTGCACACATCAAAGTCGGTTGCGCACCCCAAAAACTAAAGATGCAGAAAGGAAAGGACAGGTGACAAATCAGCAATGATCACCAATGTCAAACCCGCCATGAATTCTGGGCCAAAAAACAAGCCCTTTTTTGGGTCCCCAATCCTACCAATGTTACAACCCTGAAACAGTCTTCTCTGACTAAGACACTTGGGTTAACATATAGCTTAGCTCGAAGAAGTACGAGCAAGACTATTTCTTTCTCATTTTGCAGGGTTCTTGACTTGTAAACCCGAAGCAGATGGTGAAAACTTTCATACAATGGACTTGACTCAAAAGTGAGTCCCCCTTGAAGATTAATAACCAAGCCCAACATTACGGTCCTGTGGAAGACCTCCCGACCGATCAAAATGTATGCGCTGCGAATGAGCCTAAAACCTAGGCACAGGTTAGTAGGGAATTGAGTGCATTCCCTACAAAAATCACTATCTCAAAACAGGTGAGAAGACATCCTTGTCGAGAAATATTCCAATTGATGTTTTGAACAAACTCTTTTTGGAATTTTCAAACTGTTGATCCAGATTTTCCGTGCAAGGGATTTGTGATCACATTTGCATGTTGCAAGAATGCTTTGGATAACCTCCAGCATCAAAATGCACATTTTATGATTAAAACTTAAATCATACGGTTTTGTCAAAATGGACAGCCGTGGTCTTCCCAAGGATTACTAACGTTTGCTTGGTGAAGAAAAATCTTTCAGGCTCAAACTTCTGCAGGATACCTGGAAAACCCAGCTCCCAGAACACCGCCTCAACAGACCCAAGTGAAGCTTTGTCAAGATAAAATCTTTCACTGCTTCAAAATTGAATTCCCGGCAAATTTCGGGATCTTTCAAAAGAAGGGGTGATGATAGAACCCTTTTTCAAAAGAAGTCGGCAAACTGTCCCAGCAGACGTGGAGAACCCTCGTCCTAGGACACCCTTTTCAAAAATATCAAACAGTCTCATCGGACGTGGAGAACCCTCGTCATGAGACCCCTTTTCAAATTTAGGCAGTCTCATCGGACGTGGAGAACCCTCGTCATGAGACCCATTTTCAAATTCAGGCAATCTCATCGGACATAGAGAACCCTCGTCATGAGACCCCTTTTTCAAATTCAGGCAATCTCATCGGACGTTGAGAACCCTCGTCATGAGACCCATTTTCAAAATTTAGGCAGTCTCATCGGACGTGGAGAACCCTCGTCATGAGACCCCTTTTCAAAATTCAGGAAATCTCATTGGACGTGGAGAACCCTCGTCATGAGACCCCTTTTCAAGACAAACAAAGGTAGAAACCGCCTGAAGGGTCAAACAAAGGTAGATACCGCCTGAAGGGTCAACTCAAGGTAGAAACCGCCTGAAGGGTCAAATCAAGGTAGAAACCGCCTGAAGGGTCAATCAAAGGTAGAAACCGCCTGAAGGGTCAACTCAAGGTAGATACCGCCTGAAGGGTCAACTCAAGGTAGAAACCGTCTGAAGGGTCAAATCAAGGTAGAAACCGCCTGAAGGGTCAACTCAAGGTAGAAACCGCCTGAAGGGTCAAATCAAGGTAGAAACCGCCTGAAGGGTCAAATCAAGGTAGATACCGCCTGAAGGGTCAACTCATGGTAGAAACCGCCTGAAGGGTCAAACCAAGGTAGAAACCGTCTGAAGGGTCAAATTAAGGTAGAAACCGCCTGAAGGGTCAACTCAAGGTAGAAACCGCCTGAAGGGTCAAACCAAGATAGAAACCGCCTGAAAGGTCAACTCAAGGAAGAAACTGCATGAAGGGTCAAACCAAGGTAGAAATCGCCTGAAGGATCACATTAATGGTAGAAACCGCCTGAAGGGTCACATATGGTAGAAACCGCCATAAGGGTCAATTCATTGGTAGAAACCGCCATAAGGGTCAACTCATTGATAAATATCGCAGTAAGGATCAACACAAAGGTCTGATCCACCATACGGATCAAAATCCTTGGCAAATCCCAAAGCGTAGGATGCGCCTTCCTTAGGTTCCTACTAGTTAGGAATCCCATCATGGTATGACCTACCATACAGGTCAGAGCTTAATCTCCCTAGGATATTCTGAATGACGAGTCCTAGGCATCTTCTTGAAAGTCGTCGCAACCGGCAGCATCCGACAGGTGAGCTTCAGGTAAGCCTCTCTCACTCCGGCCCATGTTCAAATTGTTAGAGTAAACCGGGGATTGATTTGAGCTTTTATTAATAGCCTTAAGGATCCGATGTCATAACATTTCTTCTCTCATTTTCCCAGTTGAGTCGGTTAGGAATCAGGTGCCACCTTATCTTTGAGAGAAACCACTAACGAGATTCCTCTCAAAGAGGGGCAGCTGTTGACACCTGATTTTTTACCATTTATTATTGTGATTTTTATTCTTTAAAATTAATTAAAAATATCAAAAAAGGTCATAAAATCACAAAATCAACTTTGGAAGCCTTGGTTTAGCCTTAGGAACCAATTTTGAACAAAAAATAATTTTCGGTATTTTTAATATTTTTCGAGTTTATTTAATTATAAAAATACCCAAAAAATCAGAAAAATACCATTCGTGGTCAGAAAAATACCCAAAAATATTCGATAATTTTTTTTTAATTTCCTCTTCAAGTGTGTCACTTTAAATCTCAAAAATTCGGCTCGGGTCACTATGTTCCTTCACAAACATAAACCCGAACCGAGCCTAAAAAAAAAAAAAAAATCCTTTTCGAGTCTTTTAGTTTTCAATTCTCACTTTTTATAAGCTATGACATTGGATTCTAAAGTCTTAAAGTGCAATTAGGTCAATTTGCCCTCCAATTTAATCAATTTTTACCAAAAGGGCTTAATTGCACATTTTTCTTTCAATTAGTCCCCGGTTTCACGGATGTATACGTATGCTCTACGTATTTATATGTCATACTTATTTATACGTTATGCATATTTGTACTCTTTGGTAACCTCTTTAACTCTTGTAATAATAATAATGGTTATTATTTTTAACACCTTTGTTAGTGCCTTTTTTTTAACATTTTTGTATTGTGAGTGCTATTGCTAGTGCTATTTTTAAATAGCATTTTTGTATTATAAATTGTGAGTGCTATTGTTAGTGCTATTTTTAAATGACATTTATTTATCATAAATTGTGAGTGCTATTGCTAGTGCTATTTTTAAATAGCATTTTTGTATTATAAATTGTGAGTGCTATTGTTAGTGCTATTTTTAAATAGCATTTTTGTATTATAAATTGTGAGTACTATTGTTAGTGCTATTTTTAAATGTCATTTATTTGTGAGTGCTATTTTTAGATAGAATTTATAATTGTTAGTACTATTTTTAAATACAATTTATTGGAAGGTATTTTTGGCTATAAAAGGATGGCAAGAGTTTTGAGGTTGAAGGGGGAGACATTTTGTAGAGTGTGCAAATTTTTGAGAGCTTAGAGAGAAGAACACAAACACTCTCTATATTCTCATAATCTTGAGTGAGCAAAATATACTAAGTTCGGAATATTGATTCCGCATATTGCTAGCACAATTGTTGTGGAGTTATTAGTCGTCTCCCCGTTCGTCAATTGGTGGTGCGTCCGAACTAGATGCCTAACACTTGTGGAGGCTGAGATCGAAGAACATCGAACCGACACCTCCGTTCAAGCACGCTACGAGAGGTAATCTATTTACTCCCTTTGAGGCTTTGTGATTTTTTTTTCGATTGAAATGCACGAAGTACGCCTCTGGAGATACATGTATGGGTTGTTATTTATTTCCGCTACGTGTTACGTGGATCCCAATAATGGTATCAGAGCCAATCCTTAGGTGTTTTCGTGCATTTAATTGATTTTTTGCAATTTTTGCAATACTATGGCCAATATGTATTAACGAATTGTTCGTCTTACATGGCTAATGGAGGTTGATTATTTTATATGATAAATTAATCAACGTAGCAAAAATTGAGACTAAATCAATTTTGAATCGAAAATTTATGGCTATCTTATTTTACGTAAAAATTCTGAATATGATTCAACGTAGAATTTTTATTGTGCCTTCCTAAGTTTTAAATTGTGAATTTATTACTTACGTGGAAGGGTGGTGATCGTGGAAAAATGCCTAATCAATGTGATTGATGTATATATGAATGTATGGTGATTATTTATATATTTGGGGTTGTAATTATTAAATGGAGGCCGCGTACTCCTTTTATTTTTCATGTAATCTTTATTTTTAGCATAGTCAATTGTTAATGTAAATGCTACGAGGATTACGTGGATGAGCCTTTTAAGTCGGTGAGCTCTTTGGGGCCCAATTCTTGAAGAGTTCAAGAAACCAAGAAGAAGCGAAGAGCGGCTCTCCGTTATTAAAATATTAAAATGATTAAATGTGGTCTCATTGGCTCGAGACCCATTAAATCATAATTCCATGATCACCACGTAGGATAGATGTTTATGTGATTGACATCTATTTATTTGTTATGATTACGTGAGCATGTTAAACTGGTTAATATGTAAAGTCAGACTTACCTCACCCAAAATTGCGCCTGCATGAAATCCTAGTTAGGAAAATCACTCGCGTTAGGTACCGAAAGGGCGTTGGTAATGACATCAACGTAACCAAGTCCCCGAACCAAAAATCTCTGGTTCCGCAGAATTGATCGATCTCTCCCAATCGGTCAATAAGGTTTCCGGTCTACCCTCCAAGAAAGACCGGTGGCGACTCCAAATGCATGCACAAGTTGCACATGCCACCACGACCACACTAAGGTCGAAAGCGATCGACTGTTATCGTCGAATCCTTCTGAAAAATACTCCCGCCGCGATTTGGTATGGGCCTGGGAGGGCTCGCGCCGATCCAAGACCCGTGATCGGTAATCCATTAGCCGCGTCCGCTTTCGGACGGGTCGCGACAGCCGGGGACGGCCTAACCAGCGCCTTGCAGTCGAGCTCAAGTTCTCGACGACGGGGGACGGAGAACGAGCTCTCTCTCGTTTTCTTTCTCTCTCTCTCTCTCTCGATTCTGTTAAGCTCCCACAACCGAATGAACTGACCTCCCTCTCGAAAGCTTTCAGAGATTATATATCCCTCTTTGGTTTACTGCCCGAACGGTGGACGTTAGCCAACTTGGATTCACGTGCTGTCACGTGCCAAATGGCATGCCGACGGCGACAGAATTGGTTGGGAAACCGCTCAGTCCCCGTTAGGAGCTCCGGCAAGTCCTATTTGGTGCGAATTTTGTCTGAGCTTACTTCGGTTGACTTTTTGCAGTCCCGAATCTTGACCGGTTAATTACTCTCTGTTCCGGCGACCATTGGTCACGACTCTAGCATCAATCAACGGGGAATAACCTGAAGCATTAAACCCCCACCAATGCTCCTTCAATTGTAGTCGATTGGTCGGTCAATTTTGCTGTCAAAACTCAACCTTAAACTATTCATCTGCACGGGGGTCAGGGGAAGAAGATGACACTGTAGCGAACCGGTTCGGCCGGTCTGACCGGGCGGTCTGATCGGTCAGAACCGGTTCTGACTTGTTTTTCCAAAATTAACCCTAATTGGTGCGGAATTTTTGCAATTAAACCTCAGAATCGAAGTTAGGGCATGAGTATTATCTAAAAATGTGATTTTGCCCAAAAGTTCACATCAATTTCTATGAAAACCCCAAATTTTCATTTAATTGCAAATCGGGAAATTATGCAATTGAGGGCTCAAACGTTCAAATTGGACCAAACCACCTATACCAATCAATTCCAAATGGTGAAATACATTGGATAGTGGCTTCAATTGGCAAAGGTAGCCCTTGCATTGAAAGTAATTTCAGTTATGCCGAAATTCAAGGACTAAATTGCAATTAAGTATGCAATGTTTTGCCCAATTCATGCAATTAAATAATTTGTGCAAATAATTGGACTAAATTGCAATGAAGGACAATTAGATTGAATTTCAAGACCTAAAAAATGCCAAAATTACAAATTAAAAGACTTAATTGATATTTTTTGCCAAATTCAATCATATGCATAACAAAGGAACACATAAAATTGAATTTGAATTTGGACTTTTGATGATGTAAAAATAAAAAGGGAATTAAAATAAAAATATTTACTATTTTCCTGTATTTTTGTGACCTCAAATACTATTTTTCTTGAATTTTTTAGTATTTTCCTATTTTACAAAAATACTAAAAAATGCGAAAAATATGAAAAATTAGTTTTTGGTCAAAAATAGTTCCTTAGGCTTGGCCAAGGCCGACAAAGTTGATTTTATAATTTTTTTTGAATTTTTATTGATTTTTGTGTGAATTTTCCAAAAATAAATTGAAAAAGGACTAGTCGAAAATCAGGTGTCAACAGCTGCCTCTCTTTGAGGGGAATCTCGTGAGAGGTTTCACTCAAAGACAAGTGACACCTGAGTCCCGATTGACTCAACTGGGGAAAGGAAAACGAATCTTGACATTATATCTTTCTTGTCCTATTGGTGAACGCTCTGCTCATTCTACCTTTGTTAATGTGAGAGAGAGAGGGATGGAATAGAGATGCTTACCTGTTACTCACATGCCTGATGCTTGTGCGGTATGCGCGGTGTAAAGAGGATTCAAGTGAATACCTAGGGACACGTCTCTTGAGTATCCTAAGGCGGTTAAACTTTAGCCTGTATGGTAGGCCAAACCGGAGTTGGATTCCTATTTGGTAGAAACCTAAGGATGACGCACCTGTTTTGTGGGGATTGTCGAAAGTTTTGATCCGTATGGTGGATCAAACTATGAATAAGACTCCTCTCTACTAGGAACCTATCGATGATGCACCCGTTCTTTAGGGATTGTCAAAAGTTTTGATCCGTATGGTGGATCAAACCATGAATAGGACTCATCTCTGTTAGGAACCTATCGGTGACGCACCCGTTCTTTAGGGATTGTCAAAAGTTTTGATTCGTATGGTGGATTAAACCATGAATAGGACCCCTCTCTGCTAGGAACCTATCGATGACGCACCTGTTCTTTAGGGATTTATCAAAAATTTTGATCCGTCTGGTGGATCAGACCATGAATAGGACTCCTCTCTGCTAGGAACCTATGGATGACGCACCCGTTCTGTAGGGATTTGTCAAAAATTTTGATCCGTCTAGTGGATCAGACCATGAATAGGACTCATCTCTGCTAGAAACCTATGGATGACGCACCCGTTCTTTAGGGATTGTCAAAAGTTATGATCCGTCTGGTGGATCAGACTATGAATAGGACTACTCTCTGCTAGAAACCTATGGATGACGCACCCGTTCTGTAGGGATTATCAAAAGTTTTGATCCGTCTGGTGGATCAGACCATGAATATGACTCCTCTTTGCTAGGAACCTATGGATGACGCACCCGTTCTGTAGGGATTGTCAGAAACTAAGCTGATCCTACACCTTGAGGAATCAACGAGGGTCTATACAAATGAGGTATACCCAACTCTTGGGTTCACCGAAGGAGCTATTCTGGTTTTAGTGATTACCTAGAACCTTACAGAAAGCTGGTTCTGAAGATTGTCCTTTTGATATGTGAGGTGCCGTTTTGGGATCTGGGGACTCCAGGTATCCTGCAGAAAGCTTAAGCCTACAAAAACTTTGATAAGATTTTTCTAGGATTTAGGGGTTACCTGAAATCTCGCAGAAAAATGATTCCGAAGCTCTTCATCGTGGAGCAAAGTGTACTTCTTTGACCTGGGGCTGTCATGAGCCTCATAGAAGTTTAGACTTGTGAGTTCATTCCTCATCCGAAGAGATATCAGTCATCTCGAGGCAATGATAATAATAATGCAAGCAAAGCTTTACTTTGACCTATGCAATTATGTAAAAACGACTTAGGACGCTAGAGGTTATTCAAGACATCTTAAAGCATGCAAAGATGTTCAAGAATCCCTGTGATGAATATCCTGGATCAAACAATTGGAAGTTTCCAACCAAAGCTTACTTTAAGCACTCTATTAGAACGTTTCCGTCAAAGAGGGCTTCTTACCAATTCCTTGACCTTAGTCTTTTATAACGAAAGCACTCGAACTTCCTAATAACCTGTACCTAGGGTTTTTGGGGTTATTCGCAGCGCATACATTTCGATCAATCGGGAGGTCTTCGCGGGACCGTAATGTTGGGTTTGGACATGGTTTCCAAGGGGGACTCATTCATTGAGTCAAGTCTTTTTGAATGAATAATTTTCTTCATCTGCTGCGGGTTTAACATTGGTGATCACTTGCTGATCAGTCCTCTGTTCGATCTCTGCTTGGTAATTCTTTGAACGACGCCTTTAATCTTCTTGCTACTACGCGTCTTAAAAATGGGTCTAATCTTTGAGAAACATCGCCTGTCATTTCGACATTTGGCTACAATTCTTATTTGAGAGGTTGCCTCTGGTTGCAAAAGTCTTGGAGGTTCTTCTTACCTCAGAATTTTGTCGGGGGGGTTGAGATATCCAGTAACGTCTTGGTGTCTTTAGGATTCTACTCCACTACCTTCCAACATTTTGGTAGGGGTCAACTTTGCTCTTGTCAGGCTTTTTGGTCTCTTTCTTAATATATAGGGATTTGGCTTTTTCTCTTTTTCGATCTCGCATTTTCCTTGTCTTTTTCCAGGAACTAAGATCTTTGGTCATCTTGTGAGGTGTGTGACTTGAGTTTCATTCTGTCTTTACATACCTCACTTTGAGATTCTCATGTAATTCTCACTTTTGAACTTCTCTATCCACTGGCGCTTTGGCCGTTTTCATCTTGAGGCCATGCAATGATCACCAATGAGGGTACATGAAATGAATGTGTAGGCTCAAATTGGTTATGCAATGGGTATAAGTGTGTAGGGTAGAGAAATAAACATCTCTTCGTCGTCCTAAGGCGCTTGGATTAATACATATCAACACACGAAGATTGATGTTAGTTCGAGCAAAAAAATTTCTAACCATTTACCTGTTCATGCCATTGGACGGCCTCTGCATAACCCCAATGCGAGGTGGCTCTTGACAGGGTTAAGAAATGAAAACCACCGCTCAAAGTGTTTGTCAATGATCACCTGTAGTGCTTATGGAAAGGAATGAATGCCTCCGTCACCCGATCCATGTAATCGATGCGAATGGCCCTTATACCCTCTGGTTCAGGTTCTTCTATCGTCGCACCTCTCTCATCTCTCGAGTGTGTTTGGATTAGGTTTGCCTCTTATCTAGACGAACATTCCTACTAGATTGCCTAGAATAAACCCTGCTTTGGAAAAATCACTTTGTTTTTCTCCAGACATCTCACCTCACAGGGGATTTTAATGATGTATCATGTATACTTTTGAGCATGCTTGGATAACCTTTTAGTCCTAACGGGTATGCAGTGAGTGTCAAGAATTCATTTTCCAAAAGGATGATTTATCTCTAAGTTCAACCACATGAATGTTTATTTCCCTGATCCTTTTATTTTGTAGGGAGTGAGAAATTTTACAGTGTTTCTCCATTGTTGTCTTTTGTCTTCATTAGACATTTCCTGTACATGGAGAGAGTAGACATTTCCATGAGTGAAAGATAGTTTAACTTCTGATGGAGCATATACATATCACCTGTTTTTTAGACGTCAAGGACACTGCTGCTCTTGGCTCCATTTTGAATGAATCTGATTATGAGTCCGTTTCTCGAAATTCTGCAAAACAGAACACATGCCGATGTATGCATGGATGCATGATATGCTTATGTAATGGCCGTTACGATGACTCGATTTTTTTTTTCAGGACAAGTCATGTGATTAGAGATGCACAGTTCGACAGAACCGCCGGTTCCGGTTCAGGAACAAGCGGTTCCGGTTCAGCCAAATGGTGGAACTGGACGGTTCCGGGCCGGTTCCGATTTCGGTTCCGAACTTTTAATTTTATTTTTAAAATAATAAAATAAAATGAATAAATTATTAATTAAAAATTATAATCAAATTGTACATTGTAAAAAAATTTGAAAAAAAAAAGATGAGGAATGGGCTTGAACTTAAAGAATTATTATTAAGCACCTATATATCTTCTTGGGGGTAGAAGAATTAAAGCCCATGTAGTTCTTTTACCTTTGGTAACCCCAACTTACCTCATCCTCAATCGTCGCTACCTGTTGTTGTGGTGGCAGTAGTATCTCCATAATCATCACTGAAGAATTCGTGTTCTCGATCCAGCTCTTGTTGTCGAAGCCTAGCCCTTATCCAATCATCTACGCAAGCTTGAAACTCCACACTTTCCGGATTTAATCTTGAACGGCGGGAGTCCAAAATTAATCCTCCAGCACTAAATGCTTGTTCAACTGCCATTGTTGAAGAAGGGGTCGCTAATATTTGTCTTGCGATAAGGGAGAAAACTGTATATTGAATTGAATGGTTCTTCCACCACTCAAGAATCTTGAAATCTACGATGTGTTCGGAATCACTAAACTCAAAATAAATTGTTAAATAGTTTTCTAATTCGGAAATATTATCTATTGTCCTTTTTTGTTTTTTTTTTGCCTATTCATGAGCATTTTATACCTTCTACCAAGTGAAATACCTGTATTGCTTCGCGAGACACTATGCTGGACAGATTCACATCCACTGTCACTTAAACCATATTTACTACAAAATTCATTATATAATTCTAATATAACTTTTTTAACATCTATTTGTATACTTTGAATATCTATTACTTCATTCAAATATAAACAATCATAATAATAAGCATTCAAATAATCTAATAAATCATCTAATTTAGTACGTGGATTGAAAACAATACCAACTAAATAGACACGAGGAATGTTCAAGTAATAATGCAACCATTTTTCTCGCATTACTAAAATACTCGAAGCTAATTCAGTATCTTTTTCACATTCATTAAAAATACCAGCAATGTTAATACACTATATTAAAAATAAATGCGTAGTAGGATAATAAACACCAGATAAAATATTAGTAGAATCATTAAAAACTTTCAAAAAATCTAAATTTTTTTTACAAACTTCCCAATGTTGCGGGAGCAAAGCAATATCGGGAACATTAATCTAAATAAAGGAACATAATAAATATTGTAATCAAAAGTTTGTAGAAGTATCTCGTAGGTAGAGTTCCAACGAGTCCGAATATCTTTTGGAAACCTTTTTGCCTTTCTCCCATTTTTTTTACAATATTTTCCCCACTCTTTCATAAGTTGAGGACGGCTCCATAAATATCTAATTGCATTATTTATTGGCTGAAGAGATGTTGCAAGAACTCGTAAACCATCTTGAACACATAAATTCAAAATATGGCAAGTACATCTAATGTGAAAAAATTATCCGCCAAAAGAGGGTTTACAAAGTTTTTCTAACTCATGAATGGAAGCAGTATTTGCGGCGGCATTATCAAAACCAACTGAAAAAATTTTATCAATCAAATTAAATTATTCTAAAACTTGCCTAATTAGTCTATAAATATTATGGGCCGTATGCCTTTCAGGAAAAACTCGAAATGCAAGAGGTCTTTTTTGAATAACCCAATCATCACCTATCCAATGGCACGTGACACCCATATAAGAATTAATATTCCAAGAATCAGTCCAAATATCACTATCTATATGTACACGTCCATTGAATTCTTTAAAAAATCTTAACAATTTCTTTTTTTGTTTTGTATAAACATGTTCAAGTTCGCGTTTAAGAGTATTTCTCGAAACAGATGGTGCTTGCGAAACTAACGCAGTGTTTACCAAATATCTAAAATTAGGATTTTCACCAGTATTAAACGGAGCATACTCAAGGGCAACATATTCAACTAATGTTTCTTTGTAAAGTGCATTAGTGAAACGAAATAAAGGATGAGCGTTAGGATTGGCGAACCCGGGAATTTGTTGTTGGCTAGTGTCGATCCCCGCTTGCGTTGAATGTTTTTTCGTCACATGCCGACGAAATGTTCCATAGCCATCTCCTTTACCAAGTTTGTATGTCTGCGGATAATATTTACAGCTTATATCAAACTTGCCTTCATTTTCATTACATACTTTATTAAAGTTTAGCCATAAATCGGATTCTTTGCTCTTCCGTCCCGGCTCCTTTGCTATAAACGATTCTTCGACACCACGAGGACGAAGACTTTCTTGCGTTGGGATGCGCTCGACGTTGGGATTGGAAGCATCGTCGTCTTCCCAACATACATATTCACGAGGATCATATTCATGAACGGGATAATCGGATTCTCCCATCTCGATCGGCATCGGGCTCTTTCCCTTTCCAGTATTTCTGCTTCCACTTGCCATTTTTTGATAAAATTGATCGAAAAATTGAGACGAAATTTAGAGAGAATAGTATATTGAGAGAATTTGAGAGATTGAGACTTGAGAATTGAGAGTATTAGAGAGAATTGAGAAAAATTGTGAGAAAAATAAATAGGGATTGAGAGGTATTTATAGATTTTTTTTTATTTTAATTTTATTTTAAAAAAAATTTCGCCTTCGGGCCGTAACGGGAAAGAGCCAAACGGCTCTTTCCCGAGGGCGGGGGGGCCGGGGGGCGTTTTTTTTTTAATTAAACGGGTTGGAACCGGCGGTTCCGGGCCGGTTCCGAAAAATTAGGAGCCGTGGACCCGGTCAACGGGCCGGTTCCAGGCCTGGGTCCTATTTGGCCATGTCTACATGTGATCACATCTGATTTCATTTCAAGAGTAATACTTTTTCATAGTATCTGAATTTACAAGGTATCTCAATTCTTCTCCTTCGGATTTTACAAGAATTAATGCTCCTCCCGTGAGGACTTTCTTAACAATATAAGGATCTTCGTAATTCGGGGTAAACTTGCCTCCCGGATGAACAGCATTTGGCAGAGTCTTCTTTACCACCAGGTTAGCTACCTCGAAACTTCTAGCTCTAATTTTTCGATTAAATGACTTGGCCACCCTCTTCTGGTAACCCTGGCCATGACAGATTGCTCTAAGACGTTTCTCATCTATCAGATTCAGCTGTTCACATCTGTGTTCGAAATACTCTGCCTCGGAGAGTTTAGCCTCTAATAAGATTCCCAAAGAGGGAACCTTAACTTCAATGGGCAGGACAGCTTCCATGCCATACACCAGAGCATAAGGAATTGCCCCTGTTGAAGTTCTGATCGAAGTTCGATACGCCATTAAGGCAAAGGGTAGCCTTTCATGCCAATCCCTATAATTTTCGGCAGTCTTAGCCAAGATCTTCTTAATATTTTTGTTCGCCGCTTCTACTGCTCCATTCATTTGTGGGCGATAAGGGAAAGAATTAAGATGCCGAATACCGAAGTGATCTAGCAGATCATCGACAATCTTGTTGTTCAAATTGGACCCATTATCTGTGATGATTGCTCGAGGGGTGCCATATCGAGAAACTATGTCTCTCTTGATAAATCTTGCCACGTTTCTTGCAGTGACATTCTTGTAAGAACTGGCTTCTATCCACTTCGTGAAGTAATCAATTGCCACCAGGATGAAACGATGACCATTTGAAGCCGTTGGATTAATAGGTCCTATCATGTCTATTCCCCACGTAGAAAAAGGCCAAGCCTCAGACATCTGATGAAGTTCGTTCGGGGGCGCATTAATCTTATCGCCATACACTTGGCACTGGTGGCATGACTTGACATGTCGACAACAATCTGATTCGATGGTCATCCAATAATAGTCAAGCCGCATATCTTCTTAGCGAGAAGATGACCGTTCATGTGCGGCCCGCATATACCTTCATGGATCTCCTTCATGAGAACATTTACTTCTTTAGCATATACGCATCTTAACAGAGTGGAGTCGAATCACCTTTTGTACAAAATTTATCCACTGAGGAAGAATTTGCTAGCCATTTTGGTTATGTATTTTCGATCTCCTGCTTGACATCCCTCTGGGAACTCCATTTTTAAGAGATAATTATTGATATCATGGTACCACGGCTCTCCGTCGAATTCTTCTTTGATTAGCATACAATAAGCTGGCTTTTCAATTATGCCCATTCTTAATGGTTCCACTTCCAACCCATCAGTTATTTGCAACATCGAGGCCAGTGTGGCCAATGCGTCTGCAAACTGGTTATGAGATCTTGGGAGATACTCAAATGACACCTCTTCAAATTTAAATGTCAATTCTTTGAGATATTCATGATAGGGAATAAGTTTCGAATCCTTTGTTTTCCATTTCCCTTGTGTCTGTAAAATAATGAGCATGGAGTCACCATAAACCTGTAGCCTGGGTACTTTCATGGAGATGGCTAATCGTAGGCCTATAATGCATGCCTCATATTCTGAAATATTATTGGTGCAAGGAAAAATCATCTTCAACGCGACGGGATAATGTTGACCGTCCGGGAATATCAGCACTGCCCTTGTGCCAGCTCTTGATAGATTAACAGCACCATCGAAATACATGACCCATTTATCCTCCTTCAGATTCAAAACTTGATTTGCCACCTTTGTCTCTCCAAAAGATGAGTAATTTTGAGAATTTTCTCCTAACATATCGGCAATGGCTCTCCATTTCACTGATTTTTGTGGAGAACTCCTGATGTCAAATTCGGACAACATCACTTGCCACTTTGCCAACTTCCCAATCAGAGCGGGCTTTTCCAAGAGGTATTTAATAGGGGCATTTTCTGTCACCAGCTGAATATGGTGGTGTAGGGTATACTGCCTCAGCCTGCGAAGTACCCATACTGTTGCTGCGCAAGCCTTTTCAACAGGTAAGTAATTTGTTTCAGACGAGGTGAATTTCTTGCTTAAGTAGTAGATGACTCTTTCCTTACCATTTGCTGGGCTTGTTTGAGCAAGTAAGTCTCCCAAAGATTCTTGATGTATAGTCAAATACAAGGTCAAGGGATAACTTGGCAGGGGCGGCACAAGCACTGATGGAGTGATTAGATAGGTTTTGATCTTCTGGAATGCCTGAGGACATTCGGCATCCCAAGTCACTTTTGAGCCCTTCTTGAGCAACCTAATGATTGGTTTAGCCACATCTGACAACTAATTGATGAACTTGGCAATGTAGTTTAATCTCCCCAGAAGACTCCTTGCTTCTTTTACTGTCGAGGGAGTTGCTAGGTCATGAATAGATTGAATCTTTGAAGGGTCGATTTCAATGCCCCTGCTACTGACCATAAATTCGAGAAGTTTCCCAGATTTTGCCCCAAATATACATTTGTTAGGGTTCAACCTTAACTTGTATTTGCGCAGTCGTTCAAACAGCTTTCTTAACACTTGAATGTGATCCTGCCCCTTCTTGGACTTGGCAATCATATCATCGACATATACCTCAATCTCGTTATGAATCATGTCATGAAATAGCGTGATCATAGCCTTCTGATAAGTGGCTCCAGCGTTCTTTAGTCCAAAGGGCATAACCTTATAGCAAAACTTTCCCCAAGGCATGGTGAATGCAGTTTTCGGTTTGTCTTCCTGTTTCATAAGGATCTGGTTATATCCGGAGAATCCGTCCATGAATGAGAATAATTCATACCCTGCAGTATTGTCCACCAACACGTCAATGTGAGGGAGTGGGAAATCATTTTTTGGGCTTGCTCTATTTAAATCTCGATAATCTACGCAGATTCTGACTTTGCCATCCTTTTTCATGACGAGGACTATATTTGCAATCCAATCCGAATACGAGATAGCTTCAATGAAGCCTACCTTAAGAAGTTTCATCACTTCTTCCTTGATTTTGTTCTCTAACTCGGCTTTCATCAGTCTACTGCCTTGTCTCCTCGGTTTAACACTGGGATTTGTGGGTAATGCATGTTCCACAATTTTGGGATCCAAACCCGGCATGTCAACATATGACCATGCAAAAACGTCTTGATATTCCTTTAATAATTCTGTAAACCTAAGCCTTTTACCTGGGGATAAGTGCCCACCGATCTTGATTTCTTTAATATCTGTAGAGTCACCCAAGTTAACAACAACTGGTTCTTCTGAAGTGGGAGGCATTGACTCTTCGAAGGTACTCCATTCTCTATGGATAGACGCATAACCCACATCCTCATCTTCCTCAATGTTGTAAGAACAATCAGCGTGGCAATCCGAATCGCATAACAACATAGTATGTATGTTTGAGATGATATGCCTGAAATGTCATGAGCATAGTTAGTTTATACTTCCTATAAAGATGCTATGCATGAGTGTGAAAAATCTTTTCGAAAGAGATTTCAAAATAAGTTCGGGCGTGAATGGAACTAGTCCTCATATCCTCAGACATCCTTGTTCCTTAGAAATCTTTTTGAAATAAGGAATCACATGGCAAACCAGGCCTCAAGCTTCCATACGGAAGACTAATATCATCATTGGGCTGATTTGTGGTTCCATATGTCCTTAACAAAATTGGTGCGATTTTATTGAATGCAAAAATGGGCCGCATTACAAGTTATGCTGTTTGGACCAACGGCCGGAGATCCAAAGGAGTTTTTCTACATTTATCTCAAATGACAGGAACTGAAAATGCAACAAAATGCAGGAAATTTAAGTGCAGTATTTAAAAGCAGGGGAGATGTTTCTTTACTCAGAAGTAGTGGCTTCATCACTTAGCCACTCTATGATGACGTTCACAAAGTTGTCCTCCAGAAAATGGTTCGTCAGATCTGGTTCTGTTGCTAGAGTCACATCTTCTTCTGACAACCACTTAGAGTCTTTGCAGAAATAGCTGTTCAAAGGGCTGCTGAACTTAGAGATGTTTCGCACATCAATTGCAAGGATTGAAACTGAAATGAAAATCCGCCATTGAAGGTCAAAGATGGAGCTCGAAGGTTGACTTATCGATTTCCAGCGTTTTAGACGGCACTGTTGATCGCGATAGCTTCATGCGTGCTCCGACGAACTCCTGCAGGTGGTATTCAGCTTCGGTCTAGCCTAGAATGGCCTGACCAGTGCTGTGTTTTTCGAGCTCAAGCTCTCGACAATGGCCGTCGGGGAGCTCTCTCTCTCTCTCTCTCTCTCTCTCTCTTCTCTCTCTCTTTTTCGATTCATTTCTCTTCTTGAAATCGAATCAACTAACCTCTTCTTTCTATAAAGCCACCTAAGACTACATCCCCTTATCCGACTTTTGCAGCCAATCGGGAGGGAGTTAACTGACTCCAAATGACATGTGACCGTGCGTGCCATTAGGTCCAAACGACGCCGGAGATGGTGGCAATTCCATCAACTTGAAATCGTCCTCCGGTGCGCGCGAATAGACATCCAATTTGGCCATTCCGTGAAAGTTGACTTTCGCGGCTATCCTGAGGTTGACCGACCAATTCCGCCTTGCTCCAGCGACCATTGACGATGCCACCAGTCCCGATCGATGTGTCTCATCCTTAAGATCAAAAGCCCCACCATATATTTTCCAATTATGGTTGATTGAGCTCTAATTTGATCATTAAAGTTCGGCCTGCCACTGTTCATCTGTACGAGCTCTTGGGGAAGAAGATGACACTGTAGCGGACTGGTTCGACCGGTTTGACTGGACAGTCTGACCGGTCAGAACCGGTTCTGATATAATTTTCAAAATTAATCGCAAGTCGACTGGGAATTTTTGCAATTAAACCTCAGAATCGAACTTAGGACATGAATTTTATCCAAAAATATGTTTTTGCCCAAAAGTTCTAGCCAATATCTATAAAAATCCCAAATTTTCATTTAATTGCAATTCGGAAAATTATGAAATTGAGGGATTAAATAGTCAAATTGGACCAAACCACCCCTTCCAATCGACTACTAATGATGAAAAATATTGGGTAGTGACTTCAATTTGTAAATGTAGTCCCTGAATTGAAAGTAATTTCAATTATGCCCAATTCCAAGTACTAAATTGCAATAAAATGCACAATTTTATCCAAAGCACACGATTAAACCATTTATGCGAACAATTGGATCAAATTACAAATAAGGGCAATCAGATTGGATGACAAGACTCTCAAAATGTCAAAAATTGTAAATTTAAAAAACTCGATTGACATTTTTTTACCAAATTCCATGATATATGTAACAAAGGAACATATACAATTGAACTTAGATTTTGACTTTTTATGAGGTCAAAAAGCAAGGTATTTTAAAGAAAAATATTGACTATTTTCCATATTTTTGTGACCACGAATGCTATTTTTCTTGATTTTTCAAGTATTTTCCTATTTTCTAAAAATACTAAAAAATGCGAAAAATATGAAAAATTATTTTTTGGTTAAAAATGGTTCCTTAGGCTTGGCCAAGGCCACTAAAGTTGATTTTGTAATTGTTTGAATTTTTATGAATATTTTTTTATGAATTTTCCAAAAAAAAAATTGAAAAAAGACCGATAAAAAATCAAGTGTCAACATCGCTCAATCTGCATCCAACATGCAAAAGGGATTGAATTGATCGAAAGGACTGAAAGATAAAATAACAAACAGGTGGGGCATTCGTCCATCATTATCTAGCCTGCCCGACTTTCTCGCTACCAAATAAAAAAATTATCAGATATTTAACAAAAGCAATCTCTCAAGTCATGTCAAACTATCCTAAAAGTTTCTTGTCCACGTTCAAACAATGCAAGAGTCCATTCAAGCAATAAATGCAATTTGACTATAACAATTGAGTCATATCGAATACCATCACAACACCTTATACCTATTTAAATAAAACATAATAATTTATGATGTTAGGCTAATGTACGGCACTGTAGTTATGACAAAAAGACTTTTCTCTAACGCATCTATTAGGTCATGCATCGCTCAATCTGCATCCGATAAGGAAAGGGGATAGAATTGATCGGAAGGATGGAAAGCAAAAATAACAACTATGTGGGACATTTACCCATCCATATCCAGCCCGCTTGACTTTCTCGCCTCCCAATAAAACCATTATTAGATATTTAATAAAAGCAATATCCCAAGTCAAATGTCAAAATATCATAAAAGTTTCTTGTCCACGTTCAAAGAATGCAAGCGCTCATTCAAGCAATAAATGCAATTTGACTATAACAATCGTGCCACATCGAATACCGTCACATCCAGCCTGCCCGACTTTCTCTCCTCCAGATAAAATCATTATTAGAGATTCAACAAAACCAATATCCCAAGTCAAATGTCAAACTATCCTAAAAGTTTCTTGTCCATGTTCAAATAATGCAAGAGCCATTTCAAGCAGTAAATATAATTCAACTATAACTATTGGGTCACCTCGAATACCGTCACAAAACCTTATACCTATATAAGTACATCATAAAAATTTTATGATGTTAGGCTTGTGTACGCATTGAAAGCATGTCCAAAAGAATCTTTTCTAACGCAACTAAGAAGCCATGCATCGCTCAATCTGCATCCGACAAGCCAAGGGGATAGAATTGATTGGTAGCTAGTTCTCCATCTTTGTTTTTTCTCAACAAAACAACCTTGTTTGGTTAGTGAAAATGGAAATCTTCAGCATAAAAAAATATTTTCATTTTTCTAGATAGAAATCAACTTTAATTATTTAACCAGATGCATTTTCTCTTGGGAATTTAATTATATAATAGTCTCTCGGTGACTATTATGCTAACAGTCTGCTTGGGCCACAAAAAAATAATAATAAATAATTAAAATTATTGTGAGGTCCACTTTTTTAAGAATTTATGTCAAGCAACATATTGTTATTCTCACAATCATCTAAAGACTGCTATGCTAGTAAAGTCTTTTTTTTTTTGTAAGCATCTGTAATTAGCGAGGCCATATTGTCCCTTATTGAGCATACTTCCTCCAACAAGTTTTTTGAAGGGTAGTTTACCAATATGAACATCAGATACTATTTTTAGTTAAATTTTGTGCATGATGTCATGTTTATAACCATCAACAAAAGATCTAGTCAAACGAAGTTTCTTCTACCAGAGATGGAGGAAATTATGGCCCTGCACTAAAAGAGGACATGAGATTCTTTTTTAAAAATACTTATTTAGGTTGGCATGTGAGTTTACTTCGTATTTAATTGGGTTTTTTTCCAATTTAATTCAAAAAATATATTTACGAAATTAGGTAAAAGATATATATTTATAGATTTAGGTCTCACTCGGTACTTGAACTGCCGAGCAAGTGTTGCTTGACACATCAATGCCACTTTTAATTTTTTTTTAATTTTTTAAAATAAAATAAGAAAAAAATGATTTTGGAGGGGGTGTTTGAGGGTTTTTTTTTCAATTTAATACAAAAATATTTACCAAATTAGCTAACCCTAAAAAATATGCTTTTTGAACGAGGCGTGTTTTCTTTTAATCATTTTTTAAGTTCTATTCGACGGGACCGCGAAGCATTATCTTTACTTAAAAAAATTATTTACTCACCTCGACTCCGAGAAAAGCGAGCGAACGAGCAAGGCATGCTTTCTTTTAATCATTTTTTAAAATTCTATTTGATGGGATCGCAGAGTATTATATGTACGTAAAAAAAATTTATGCACCTCGACTCCGAGAAAAACGAGCAAACGAGCAAGGCGATAGGGCCATGGAGGATCATATGTACGAACACAAATATTTATGTGCCTCGACCCTGGGGGAAGCGAGCAAATGAGCGAGGTGACAGCATTTGCTCGCAGGGAGTGATCATATTTACGTAAAAAAAATATTTACGCGCCTCAACTTTGAGAAAAGCGAGTGAACGAGCGAGGCGACGGGGCCGCGGAGCGACGAGATACGTCATCGTGGTCTCGTCCCCTTTCTCGTTTGCTCGCTTTTCTCGGAGTCAAGGCATGTAAAAATATATATATTTACGTAAATATGATGCTCCACGGTCCCGTCAAATAGAACTTAAAAAATGATTAAAAAGAAACAAGTAAAAATTAACAAAAATATAAATGCATTGCCCGATCTACACACAATCCACGGAGCTCTGGTTTTTTTTTTCCCGATTTGGGTCCAATTTTTTTATTACAAAAATAGGTCAAAATGCCCCCAAATAATTTATTTCTTGTTTTCTTTTAAAAAAATAAAAAATGGCATTGAAGTGCCGAGCTTGCTCGGCAGTTCAAATGCCGAGCAAGACCTAAATATATATATTAAATATATTTTTTGGATTAAATTGGAAAAAAAAAACCCTATTTAATCTTACATTCACATTACATCACCCAAGCCACATGGTACACGTTCTGGTAAAGACAATCTTAACTTGCCTTTTTTTTTTTTATAAGGTCTTGCTCATAAAGTTGCAGCGATTAGAAAGCCGGAAAACAATTAAACAATTTATAAACCTATTAGAATGGTATCAATTCAATCCTAAATATTATTATTTTTAATTGAATCCTATACCTTTTGCATTTATGTTAATACAGTCCATCGGGCCAAATTTGAAATGGGAAAAAGGAAGGAAAACAAAGGAAAAGAAACATAAAAAATTAATAAAAATATGAACAAATATGTTAAGAATATATTAAAAATTATTCAGATCAGCGTCGGCGGCGCCGTTAGCGTCTGCCATGCCATGTCAACCATTTCTCACTAAAATTGGCTGAATAAACCTGAATTGACACAAATGCAAAAAGTTTTTTTTTTGGGTAAAAGGTAAGAGATGTATTGAACCAAGAAAGCACTAATTACAGAACAAACCTCCGCCACGCACCCCTGAAGTGTCGCCAAATGCAAAAAGTTTATGACTTAATTGGCAAAAAAAAAAGATTTAGGGCATAAATGGCATGTGATGTGTTTGGAAATTTACACATGAGTTTGAGAGTATCTCTATCAATTAAGAATTTAAGATGATTGAATGATAAGCATTAAAAGCAATAATGAGGCGTGTTTGGAATTTATCTTGATTTTTCTTTTTCTGGAGTTAGTTGGAATTTTTCGGGTATTAATTTGGTACATCACCAATGAATCTTGGATTGTCAAACTTCACATCTATGTTTCTTTTTTTGTTAGCACATCACTCACAATTCATTCATTTGGAACAAAAATATGATTTGGTACGTTACCTATGAATCTTGGATGAACACTATATTAATCATATGGGGTGTTTCGGAATTTAACTTAATTTTTTTTAGATTTTTGACTTTAGAGTTGTTGAATACTAAGATCACAGTTTTGTTTATTTTAAAAATTTAGCCGGATATTGAAAAGTCAATGACTCAATACCCACTCTTTGTGGGACAGGAGGAAGGGAATGATGAATAGATTTCCGCCCCGCACGAGGCACAGTGCGGGGTTGAGTTGTCCCTCCATACCCAACAACATATTCAAATATTTCTCGATTGATTTTTCACTAAAATTATTACATGAATCTGTAGTGCCGTACATTAAAAATTTCACATTGTGGCAATATTTACTTATACTAATCTTTTGTCTAATGTTCAATACTCAACATAATAATCGGTATAAGGTTAATTGTGTTTGTACTTGCTTAATGTAAGAGATGTAATGATACTAAATGATATTTTAATATATATTTTGGTGAATTGCTTTTATTTGCGAGGCAAATAGGGAGAGTCCAAGGGATAGTTATCAAAAGAGTCATGAACTAATTGTACATATGTCAATTTAATAATTGTTATATTCTGACTTCCAAATTTGTGATAAGGTTATTTTGGACCATTCACTTTGTTTTAGGGTTTCTTAGATGGGGGCTATAAAAAAGATATCTTGGATATCTCATAGGGATGCTTACTTTAGCTTCTGCCCCGAAACCCTTTGTTTTCACTTTCTTCGTGTCAGATCTTTAGATCTTTGATTGTACGCTTGTACTCGTTATTGAAGATAGTGAAACCCCTCTCTCTTTCCCCGTGGTTTTTCCCGTATTGGGTTTTCCACGTATATCGTGTCTCGTGTTTTATTTTGCTTTCATCCTTGCTATTACGCGCTTGAATTTGCGCATCTCTTGGCGTTTTCCGCAACAAATTGGTATTAGGGCCAAGGAATTTCGATCTTTTGTTCGAGATGGCATCTATCAAGTTTGAAGTGGCACCCTTTGATGGCCAAAATAATTTCGGGCTATGGAGGATAAAGATGAAAGCTTTGCTGCATCGGGAAGGTTCGGTTAGAGCCTTGGATGGGAAATATCCTAACGACATGACGACGGTAGATATCGAGGAGATGGAAGAGAGGGCGTATAGCACCATCCAATTGTCGTTGTCTGACAAGGTGCTTCGTGAAGTTGCTGATGAAGAAACGGCATCAGGATTGTGGCAAAAGTTAGAGAGTCTCTATATGAAGAAATCTCTTACCACGAGGTTATTCTTGAAGTAGCGTCTTTATACATTAAAGATGCAAGAAGGTACTCCTATCCAAGAACATCTAGATGAATTTAATAAAATTGTTATGGATATGAAAAATCTAGATTTGAAGTTAGATGATGAGGATCAAGCCCTAATTGTGTTATGCTCGCTACCGAGTTCGTATGAGAATTTTGTGAATTCTATGTTGTATGGAAGAGAATCCATAACTCTTGAGGATGTGAAGGCCTCGCTGAATTCCGCGGAGATGCGTACAAAGTTGAATACGAGTAGTAGTGCAGATAAAGCAGATGGCTTAGTTGTTAGGGGAAAGTCGATTCATCGGGATAGACGCAGTAATTCTAAAGGACGTTCAAAATCTAGATCAGGCAAGGACAAGAAAAAGGTTGAATGTTACTATTGTCACAAATTTGGACACTATAAAACTAAGTGTCCTTTGCTCAAAGCTAAGGGGAAAAAGTCGATGGACAGTTCTGATACGGCTAGTCTGGTAAAGGATAATGAGTCTGTTAATGCAGGTAATGTTCTTACTGTTTTGTCCTCAAATTTTTGTGTAGACGACGAATGGATTTTGGATTCGGCTTGTTCATACCATATGTGCCCAAATAGAGATTGGTTCCACACATATGAGAAAGTCACTAGTGGTTCAGTTTTGATGGGTAACAATGCAGTTTGCAGGATTGTGGGTATTGGTACAGTGCGGATCAAATGTCATGACAATGTAGTAAGAACTTTGACAGATGTTAGACACATCCCAGATTTGAAGAAGAACCTTATTTCTTTGAGCAGTTTGGACTCCACTGGATGCATGTATACAGGTGGAGGTGGAGTTTTGAAAATTTCAAAGGGCTCATTGATTGTGATGAGAGGTAACAAGAAGAATAGTCTTTATGTTCTGTAGGGAAGTACCGTTGTGGGTTCTTTAAATATATCATCCTCTTCAGATTATGATAAATCAAGGTTGTGGCATATGCGATTGGGCCACATGAGCGAAAGAGGAATGACTATCCTGAGTAAGCATGGCTTACTCTGTGGGGAGCATACAGTTCCACTTGATTTTTGTGAGCATTGTGTTTACGGGAAACATCACAGAGTTAGTTTCAGTATTGGGATGCACTCGACGAAGGGCACAGTTGATTATATTCACTCCGATTTGTGGGGACCTGCACAGGTTACATCTAAAGGTGGTGCAGTTTATCTTCTGACATTTATTGATGACTTTTCTAGGAAAGCCTGGGTTTATTTCTTGAAGCGTAAAAGTGACGTCTTTGATACGTTCAAGAAGTGGAAGATATTGATTGAAAATCAAACTGGTAAGAAGATAAAGCGTCTCAGAACAGACAATAGTCTTGAGTTTTGCGGAGATGATTTTAACAAGTACTATGAAGATTCAAGGATTGTTCGACATCGAATAGTCAGGTATACGCCTCAGCAGAATGGGGTGGCGAAGCGCATGAACCGAACACTTTTAGAGAGAGCTAGAGTATGCTTTCTAATGCTGGACTTGATAAAGATTTCTGGGCTGAAGCCGTGAACACGGCATGTTATTTGGTGAATCGTTCTCCTTCTACCGCAATTGAATGTAAGACTCCAAACGAGGTATGGTCTGGTAAACCTTCTGATTATTCTGTATTGAAAGTATTTGGATATCCCGCTTATTATCATGTAAAAGATGGTAAGCTTGAACCTAGAGCCAATAAATGTATTTTTATTGGTTATGCAGATGGAGTTAATGGATATAGATTGTGGTGTTCTGATCCTCAATCATCAAAGTTTATAATCAGTAGGGATGTTACTTTTGATGAAAATTCTATGCTCGATCAAAGAAAAGTTGTTGAGTCTATAGATATTCAGGAAGAAAATATAGCGAAAGAGGTGGAGTTTAGTGTAAAGCATCCACAAAGAACCTCTGAAGATATTCTTATTCAGCCAGAAAGTGACAGTGAGCAACAAGACTCAGATTTGATTAAAGAAGAAGTAGAAGAAGTTGAACAACCTCAGACTTTGGCTGCAGGGAGAGCTAAAAGACAAATTAGGCCTCCCCAAAGGTATGGTTTTGCTGACTTGGTAGATATACTCTTACAGTCGCTGAAGAGCTTGGTATTGAAGATCCTTCTACATTTCATGAAGCTACTATTTGTTCTAAATCTGAGAAGTGGCTTGTTACGATGAATGAAGAGATGGAATCTCTTCATAAGAACCAAACTTGGGATCTTGTGAAATTGCCTAAGGGCAAAAGAGCTGTTGAATATAAGTGGATTTTCAAAAGAAAATAGGGAATTCCAGGGTTGAAGATGAAATATTCAAGGCACGTTTGGTAGCGAAGGGCTTTAGTCAGAAGGAAGGGATCGACTTCAACGAAGTGTTCTCTCCAGTTGTGAAACATAGTTCCATTCGTGCGTTGTTCGCTTTAGTGGCCCTTTATGATCTAGAACTTGAGCAACTTGATGTCAAGATCTCTTTTCTGCATGGCGAGCTTGAGGAGACAATTTATATGTCTCAACCCGAGGGATTCATTGTTGAGGGTAAAGAAGATCATGTTTAGAAGTTGAAACGCTCTCTGTATGGTCTCAATCAATCTCCACGACAGTGGTACAAGAGGTTTGATAACTTTATGTTAAGTCATGACTATTCGCGAAGTGCGCATGATAGTTGTGTGTACTATAAAAAATTGCGTGATAGTTCTTTTGTTTATCTGCTATTGTATGTGGATGACATACTTATTGCAGCAAAGGACATATCAGAGATACAGTTGTTAAAGAAGCAACTCAGCAGAGAATTTGAGATGAAAGATCTTGGAGCTGCCAAGAAAATTCTAGGTATGGAGATTCTTAGAGATAGACAGGTTGGGAAGTTATACCTTTCACAAAAGGGGCATATTGAGAAAGTACTTGAACGTTTCGGTATGAAGAATGCTAAACCGATAAGTACTCCTTTGGCACCCCACTTTAGACTTTCTGCTTCTTTGTCACCAAAACCAAAGCAGAGGAAGATGAAATGTCTCGAATTCCATATTCTAGTGTTGTGGGTAGTCTTATGTATGCTATGGTATGCACTCGTCCAGACATTTCCCAGGCAGTTAGTGATGTGAGCAGGTATATGGCAAATCCAGGTAAAGCTCACTAGCAAGCAGTGAAGTGGATTCTTCGATATATCCGGGATACCTCAGATGTTGGTTTGGTCTTTGATAGAGGTTGTGTTACATGGCATTCAGTTGTTGGCTTCGTTGATTCTGACTATGCAGGTGATCTCGATAAAAGGAGATCTTTGACAGGTTATGTTTTTATGCTTGGTGGTTCTGTAGTTAGTTGGAGAGCAACTTTACAAGATACAATTGCTTTATCTACCACCGAAGCAGAGTACATGGCAGCAACGGAAGCAGCAAAGGAAGCTCTTTGGTTGAAGCGTTTGGTTACAGAACTTGGGGTGAAGCAGGAGGGAGCCTCCGTTATCTTTTGCGATAACCAAAGTGTGATTCAGTTGACCAAGAACGCGATGTATCAAGAGAGAACGAAACACATCGATATTCGTTATCATTTTGTGCGTGATGAGGTTGCTAAAGGTACAATAACAGTGGAGAAAATACCTATAGTGGATAATCCAGCAGATATGTTGACTAAACCAGTTCCTTTGACCAAGTTCAAGCATTGTTTGGATTTGGTTGGTGTTCTCACCAGTTGAGTTGCTTAGGCGGTGTTGATGGCGGTTCATCCCTTGTTTCCTACATCGAGTATGCTCACGTGGGCTTAGGGGTGTACGTCGTTAATTCTGCCGTTTGACAGGTGGCCTTGTGTGGTCACCCTTGGAGGTGAGGGAGAGAGGTCTTGTGGCATTTGGCAAAATGCTCTTATGGAGATTTGTTATATTCTGACTTCCAAATTTGTGATAAGGTTATTTTGGACCATTCACTTTGTTTTAGGGTTTCTTAGATGGGGGCTATAAAAAAGATATCTTGGATATCTCATAGGGATGCTTACTTTAGCTTCTGCCCCGAAACCCTTTATTTTCACTTTCTTCTTGTCAGATCTTTGATTTTACGCTTGTACTCGTTATTGAAGATAGTGAAACCCCTCTCTTTCCCCGTGGTTTTTCCCGTTTTGGGTTTTCTACGTATATCGTGTCTCGTGTTTTATTTTGCTTTTATCATTGCTATTACGCGCTTGAATTTGCGCATCTCTTGGCGTTTTCCGCAACAATAATATACTTTTCAATTTAATCAATTTAGTCTCAAACCTGTTGACGATTTGCAAATGTAACCAGCCAGTTCCAACAAGAAATCACTAACGTGAACGTCTATCATCTTACGTGGCACAACCAATACTGATTTGGACAATCTTTGCATTTTTTAAAATTTTTGAATGTTTTTATAATTCTTTTTATATTTTCCTTTCTTTGAACTATTGGCCATTGGAGGTCACTGAGGCCTTGGTGATGTCTTGATGACTCTCACCAGCTACTGGGCCGCGAAGCCCTCGCCAAAATCTTGGTGATTGGTGAGACATTGACAACTGTCGCTGGCCAACGATGGAAGCAGAAGAAAAGAAAAAAAATTATAAAATTCATAAAAAAAAATGTATAAGAAAAAATTTAAAAATATATTGGGGATAATTTTACTAGAAATCGTAAATTGTCACATAAGTGCAATTAGTCTTAAAACCTTCAAAAAGTGTAATCAAGTCCTAATACTTGTTCAATTGATTCAGTCAAGTCATTCCATTAACTTTGTCCCACTAGACAAATGGAAAATACTGAAATGTCTTATTTTGTCATTTTCTTAAGACATGTAGTGACAAAATTAAAACACAAACCGATAGGTTTCAGATCATGTTGACTCAAATTTTATTAGGCGAGTTTTGATGTAACTTTTAGGCCTTACCCCTTATATTATAAAAAAAAACACAAACCGTTAAGCAAGGGCTGATAAGCATAGTCACAGGCCCTTGCTGGTGGCCACATTTTGCGAAAAGGGCCAGCGGAGGCCACTAAGGCCTCACTGATGGTCAGCAACCCTCACTAGCCTTGGGGGAGAGCTTAGCGGCCCCCATTGAGGGCCTATTGACCCAAATTGGGGGAGGACACGACCCTCCTCTCCAAACCTTTGTAAGGGCTAGCGCCCCTCGCTCAGATCTTGGGTGAGGGTCGTGCCCTACCCTAGTTCTAGACCTAGCAGGCCCTCCTTGGAGCAACTGAGGCCTCATTCAAAGCCAACATGGCTTTGTCAACCTCCACCAACAAGGGATCTAGATGAGCCCCAACCAAAGAAGCATGTGCATCTGTCAAACCACGATATAGTGCAGCCAGAATCATCTGACCTAATACGACATCGACACCACTTGTAAGTGCAACCGCTATGTCAAGAAACTCTGAAGACACTTGACACGTGGAAAAGCAGAAGACGTATTCATAAAGTCAACACATGAGAAAAACGACATGTTCTTCTGGTAAGATGGGTCCTGAAGATTTGGCGTAGTAATCCATAAATTCATTACAAGGAAGGTTGAGGTAACAAGGTACGCCAAGCAGAAGCTTGACGACTGGAAGTTGAACATCACATTCGACAAAAGGAGAAAGACTGGTCAGAGTTCAAATGTCAAATAAGTAATGGTCACTAGGCCGGTAAGAAAAAATAAACAGTTTGACGAAGGTGACCGGAAGCAACACAAACTGCAAATAAAGCCATATTCCAGAGGATCAGTAGACATACCCCTGCATGTCAAAAAGATGTTGATCCTAGCCTATGTCCAAATATGGTTTAGCTCTCCCGATAGTCGCTTGTACCATCTATAAAATCGATTGTCAAAAGTTGGATACAAAGAGAAGCGATAGTTATTCGACAGCCAGGCAGAGGCGTAGATGGTTGATTGTTCGATGGGCAAAGTTTCTTCAGAACTGCGAGGGAAACAATTCGTTAGCGCTGAAGGAGGAGGCAAACGATTAAGGTAAGGACCTAAGATAATATGGCCATCTTTGCGTTGGTAGTCCATAAAGGACAGGGACACCCGTTCCTCGCCACATAACGAGAGAAGGTGTCAAGACATGACAAATGTAGAGCTGTGCGAGCACTTATGCTATTGAAATAGTAGCTCGCCATGTTGAGTTGCTACGAGGTGGCATTTGAGGGCAAATGTTATATAGGAGAACCGACTCAGGCATTTAGTCAGTTATGCGAACGTGGGGAGTCACGTCGTACAAATTGGCGGCAAATTTTAGCGCGGGAAAGAAGAGAAAAGAATAGACGACTTCATTAAAAGTTATTTGGGAACAAGGCTTTCTTTGCCACCCTAATAAGACCACAAAGCATGGTTTCAAATCTCCTATTGTGGCCAAGACTAACATTTCTGGCTCAACGACACTCCGCCTCTGCCCTCGCCATCCGAGCATGGTCGGCTTTCTTCTTTTCCTCAAAAGAGGCAACAGACACTTTGAGCTGGTCCTCAACAGTAGCGCGACAAGAGAATGTGACCGTTCGTTGGCATTGTATCTCCTATATTTCCCTCTCTATTGCCAATTTTTGCTGTTCAAGGGCGATTTCCCTTTCGCTCAAAGTAATAAACTCGTTGGCAATGGATAGGAGGGATTGCTGCTCTTGGTTCACAAGTTGTTCTGCCTCTTGGGTTTTAGCGTTAGGTGTGAAAAATTGGTCAACAGATTTGGCTAGAGCGACTACATGATCTCGATGTTGTCGAAAGTGTTTGAAACCCGCAGAGAAATGTTTCTAGAAAATTTTGAACTGTTGAACCAAGCTTGCAGGGAACTTCGCGCTAACCTCTTCCTTAACTACTTCTCCCATCACAAACCTGGTTTCTTGAAGAGCCGTTGGATCATTGACGAATGAAGCAATTCCTGAATAAGCAAGATCCAAGGAACAGGATAGCTTAACTTCTAACTTACTGAAGGCTCTACAGTAGGAGAAACATCGATTTGAGGCATGTCAGGCAGGTTAGAAGAACGGGATAATTCAGCAAAGTAAGCTTGAACATCTTCCACAGATGCTAAAGATATAGGAGCGACACAAAGATATTGGACAGCCCTTGCAGACAAAGGGTTGATAGTTGACGGTGTCCAGACAAGGATCGGAGCTGAAGAAGAAGGCTCATCATGGATAGCTGGAGTAATGGAAGGCTCGCCATGAGGTTCCAACAACAATGGAACTGAAGCTATAGCCGAAGCAATATGAGTAGGCAACATGTTGACAACAGAAGCAATGTCGAGCCTCTCGACAATTTGGCTTGTACCTTCCAAAAGATTCCCAGAGGGATAGTCTCAGAAATTTCGTCGAGGATGATGGGAAGTTCCACTGAAGACTTGTGCCTTTTTACTGCCGAAGGAGAGCCCCTTGACCGCCGTTTGAATGAGACGTGTCTCATCATCGACCTCATTGTTCGAATCCTCACCTGACAAGGGAACACAATTAAGTCCTCTTGAACTAACGATAACTTTAGAAGCCATAAAGAGTGAGTAAATTCATCGACAGCAAGGGTTTGTCGAATGTCGGGGACTGTCAACCTGAGAAGTCCTTGCTGCAGTTTTCTTTCTGACTTTCTTCGACACGAGGTCAAAAGGCTTTATCCTACCTCCTTTAAGGATCGATGAAATAGCCTCTTCAAACGGATTGTCAAAAGCAAATGACGTCCACTAGGCTTTATATCCGAATGTTACCCCAGGATTAGGCAGAAGGGCAGTGGGAATGTCTCCAGAGAACCGTCGATACATCGAGACAATAACTTGGGTGCAACAGTCGAAATGTTCGTCGGCCTTGATGTTGTATGTCCTCTTGCTCATTAAAAGAAAATCCATGAGATAAGGGATGGGCATAGGTACCGCTTGTCAAAGACCAAATTGTTTGGCACAGTACTGAGGAGAATATGGTTCAAACCCAAGATAAAATAGGCCCTTAAGATAAAGCCGAATTGGAAGATCTCTGGGAAAAAGAAAAAAGGTCTAAAAGTCACGATGATTGAACCGTTTCAGTGACCTGGAATCGAAGAGGGAATTAAACTCGTTATAACAATAGGGAAAGAAATCTACTCGGCTTATCTTTCGAGACAGGATCTGTTGAAGAAATAAACGCAGAGATGGAGCATCGGCAGGAGCCTCCAGTGGGGTCGCTTGGAGTAATCGTGCGCCAAGATTAATAGGTGCCTCTGTCATGTCATAGTCAAGAATGTTCTTGAACATAAAAGAAAGAAAAAGCACTATCCAGGCTTGGAGAATCCAAAGTGGACCTGCCAACACGCTGTCCTCCTCAGAAGTCCCCATCAAGAGAGCAGCGTGAGTTATACCCATATATAGAGATGCCAAAAAAAAGAGGGCTGAGAGCAACGTTCTTTTCTCGGGCTAAATTGGAAGCGAGCGCAAGGTAATCTTTGGATACTTTAACAGTTGGACTAAAGAACATGTACCTCGACAACCAATAAAGAAGAAAGGCTGTTCGTTCTGCTGGTGTGACAGCACCAGAAGATTTACAATGAGCTTCTAAAAACTTCTCATAAGCAATAGTGTTGTCAGAAATAGAGCCATCCTTCACCTTTTCAAGACTGGCAAGAGGGGTCCCATAAAGAGAGAGACCAGCAATGGTAAATGTGTCCAAAAGGGTCACAGACATAGGACCCCATGGAAAAAAGAAGCAATTGGTCGAATAGGACCAGAAGCTTATAACATAGCTTAGCAAACTCCTATTTAGGTCATGGGACAGAAGGCTGACCTCAAGTTCCGTCCTTATATTCGTGGTCGCCCAAGAAGAAGCAGTCGGTACATCATCCTGAAGTCAATGGAACCAAGCGTAAAACTTATCATCGTATGACGGGAAGCTCCTGAAACGTTGGGCTGGGGATGATCAAATATCCTTCAAAGGAGCAGATTGATTTTCATCCTTCTGCATCAGAAAACAGGATTGAAGAAATGCTGGGACGTGACGATGACTTTCAAGGCTAGGACCGAGGATGAACCCGGTGTACTCCTGTTGAGTATTCAGTAATATGAAGAAATAGTGATCATCGTCTTTGCTATTGACCTATTTGTCGAAGCGATCAACGAGCTGGCTCGGATTGAACTTAGAGGTTACAATCGCCATGAGAAAACTGGAAGAAACTCGAAAGGGTTTAGGGTTTAAACACGGAGAAGGCGACGATTGAAAACTTTCGCTTAAAAGTTGAAAAGGCGATTTGGAGACCGATGCGTTATGAGAAATTCGAGGTGATCACTCTTCGGGAAAGACAGTTGGAAAAACGTAATCATTACCCGTGGATGATGGCCGTCAAATCAAGAAAAATATTTTAAAAAAGATAAATATTCGATTTATTTCTTTTAAAAATGGGGCATTTGTTGACATCAAAAGTTACCTCAAAGAGTCACGTGGTAGGCACGAGCAGAGATCATGATCGCCTATAAGTAGAGGTACTAGAAACTAGACGGAAGCCGGCCTTGAAGATGCCACGTGTCAAGGTAAGTTTTGGCAGCATTTTTCCTCAAAAGTTAAGAAGAAAGAACATGCAAAAGAGGCCACGATCGAAGCAGTTATAGAGATTGGCGGCAATCCCCAAAAGTAAGGAGAGAAAAGGCACAAAGAGCTGAGAAACTGCCAAGAGCATTATCGACAAGGGCCATCGAAGGAAAATGTGCGTGGAGTAGAGCCCACGGCAGTAATCGTTTGATGGTTACCAGAGCACACCTTTAAATACCTAAGGTCATTCAACATAGAAGTCTCCCCCACACAACACAACAAACCAGTCTTATCTTTTCAATTAGCTCTTAGCTTAGCTCTAGTTTTCAGATTCCCTTCGTCGATTCAATTCCGACGTGTTTCATATCTAGAGTTAAGTGTCATCGATTAGATTCCGGCATCTACTCCCCCAGTTCAATATCGTCGATTCATGTGACATTCTGATTTTCCTGTCATTCTGAGACCTTTGACTGTAAGGAATCTGTCGAAGTATTTCAGTTATGTCTCGCTCGGATCTGATCAATCTCGAGTCAATTAACCAAAGGGGAAAGGCTAACGCGCGATGAGATACGTGGACCTAGGAAACTCGATTAGAAAACGGCGCTTTGACCATAAGGATCGTTGATGGAACATTTAGAGCCGAGGCCGATCTAAGAACGATTAAGGAACACATTGCTAGTGTTATACGATTGGGACGTGGGTGATGCCACTTAACCAAAGTATGATTAGCGAAATTTTCCTAAATCGATTTATGAAGATCGTTGCCGTCAGGGCTAGCGATAGACCCTTGCGATTACATAACAACCAAAGTCGCCATAGTTTGAGTTATCCTAAGTGTGATGAGAATCACAGAGTCGATACGCGTGACGTCCGCAAAAGCCGCCCGTTAGTTTGAGACAAACTGGAATTTCGATCGACGGAAGTCTCGACCACGAATTAGGATCTCGGAATTCGAAAATAGAAATGAGGGATTCCAATAATTGATATGGATTGGAAGCCGCCTTATCGAGGATAAAAATATCAAAAAAATGAAATTTCCGACGAAAAGTGTGAAAAGACCATTTTGCCCTTGGGGTTTAACCTTGCCTAGTTGAATTGAGAGGGGCATTTTAGTCATTTGATATTTCATTCTTCCCCAAGGAGGCTGCCGAAATTTGGAGGGACAATTTGGTCAATGGAAGCTTGGATATTATGAGTTTAAGGACATGTGTCATTACTTGGATGATGGTCATTAAATTTTCGCTAAGCCTAATCTTGTAGAACCTTGACCATGGTGGAATGAATTCTCATTTCATCTGCTGAATCCCCCAAAATTTCGTGGGCCATCTTCTTCTTCACCTTCATTTTGGTGTTTTTCACAAAGAATAGAAAACTGCTCCAGTCGACCAGTTCTGCCCGCCCCGTTCGGTCCTTACGAACTCCTTCTCCGGTGACTTTTTGGCCGGTCGCCAACCACCACAGGTTAGTTTAACCCGTCCTTAACAATTTTCCGTTGGTTTTGTGATTTTTGGAGGTCTGGTTAATTTATGGTGATTTTTG
The DNA here is from genome assembly GCA_021437785.1 of Rhodomyrtus psidioides. Classification (NCBI taxonomy): domain Eukaryota; kingdom Viridiplantae; phylum Streptophyta; class Magnoliopsida; order Myrtales; family Myrtaceae; genus Rhodomyrtus; species Rhodomyrtus psidioides. Next base: position 2,294,499 of record JAILYB010000062.1, on the reverse strand, counting down.
GAAAAAAAAAAAAACCAGACAGATTCTGAGCTAACTAAGAGAGGGCCATGGTTCACCCTCTTAGAGACTTCATTTGGCTTCGAAATTTTTATGGAAGTTACATAACATATAGTAATACATGTTGATGAGCAAAAATGAATTTTACATATTGATGAGCAGAAATGAATTTTTCAAGTGATATTTAGAAGTGTTTCATGGCTGTGTTTGAGGAGGCAGAATAGAGCAAAAATCTGACCGGTGGACAATCTGTGGAGGCCGAACCATTTGGACAGCCTAGGGGTGTTATTTTGCTTCCAAATTGTTAGAGGATGTCCTAGATATGTAAATCTAGGTCTTGGCAAGTTGATTGAGTGTTAAATTGGAGCTTAAAGGAGGATTCATGGACTGTTTATGCGAAAAGGGACAGAACCGGTTTTGCCCTGTTTTGATTTTGAGTCATTCGGTTCTGCTGGGGGTTATTCGTGGTGTCACCATGCTCTAAATGTGTTGTTAGGACATACTAGAGTGTCCCTCGTGATGTTAATGAGGTCCACGATTGATGGAATTGGCGTTAGGGAAGATAAATTGATGGAAATGTTGGATTGTTGTTGAGTTGTTTGCTGCCCTGTTTTTGGACAACGGTGTTTTGAGTTGGAGCCGAGCTTGACGAAGGATTTTTGGTGGGAACTTGCTAGTCGGAAAGAAGGTGAGTGACCCCTAACCCTTTATTAGGACATTCGGACACGACTGGATGATTTCATTGAGAAATCGATGAATTTATTGACTTGTATTGCTTGATTGAATGAAAGTCGAATGGCCTTGATGAGGAATGAGGCCGTGAGTGCTAGTTTGCCATAGGAATGTGTTCTCGTGATTGAATTGATAACATTCTTGTTAGTGTGCTTCGCTTGCCTATGTGGTGGTATGATTCTCAATTCTTAAATTGTGTTTTATGACAAGGCACGTTGTCGCGACCCGTCCGAAAGCGGATGCGGCTAATGGATTACCGATCGCGGGCCTTCCCCCGCACAAGGGTGCAGATCGCGGGCTTTGGATCGGCGCGGGCTCTCCCAGGCCCATACCAAATCGCGGCGGGAGTATTTTTCAAATGGATTCGACGATAACAGTCGATCGCTTTCGACCTTAGTGTGGTCGTGGTGGCATGTGCAACTTGTGCATGCATTTGGAGTCGCCACCGGTCTTTCTTGGAGGGTAGACCGGAAACCTTATTAACCGATTGGGAGAGATCGATCAATTCTGCGGAACCAGAGATTTTGAGTTCGGGGACTTGGTTACGTTGATGTCATTACCAACGCCCTTTCGGTACCTAACGCGAGTGATTTTCCCTAACTAGGATTTCATGCAGGCGCAATTTTGGGTGAGGTAAGTCTGACTTTGCACATTAACCAGTTTAACATGCTTACGTAATCATAATAAATAAATAGATGCCAATCACATAAACATCTATCCTACGTGGTGATCATGGAATTATGATTTAATGGGTCTCGAGCCAATGAGACCACATTTAATCATTTTAATATTTTAATAACGGAGAGCCGCTCTTCGCTTCTTCTTGATTTCTTGAACTCTTCAAGAATCGGGCCCCAAAGAGCTCGCCGACTTAAAAGGCTCCTCCACGTAATCCTCGTAGCATTTACATCAACAATTGACTATGCTAAAAATAAAGATTACATGAAAAATAAAAGGAGTACGCAGCCTCCATTTAATAATTACAACCCCAAATATATAAATAATCACCATACATTCATACATACATCAATCACATTGATTAGGGATTTTTCCATGATCACCACCCTTCCACGTAAGTAATAAATTCACAATTTAAAACTTAGGAAGGCACAATAAAAATTATACGTTGAATCATATTCAGAATTTTTACGTAAAATAAGATAGCCATAAATTTTCGATTCAAAATTGATTTAGTCTCAATTTTTGCTACGTTGATTAATTTATCATATAAAATAATCAACCTCCATTAGCCATGTAAGACGAACAATTCGTTAATACATATTGGCCATAGTATTGCAAAAATTGCAAAAAATCAATTAAATGCACGAAAACACCTAAGGATCGGCTCTGATACCACTGTTGGGATCCACGTAACACGTAGCGGAAATAAATAACAACCCATACATGTATCTCCAGAGGCGTACTTCGTGCATTTCAATCGAAAAAAATCACAAAGCCTCAAAGGGAGTAAATAGATTACCTCTCGTAGCGTGCTTGAACGGAGGTGTCGGTTCGATGTTCTTCGATCTCAGCCTCCACAAGTGTTAGGCATCTAGTTCGGACGCACCACCAATTGACGAACGGGGAAACGACGAATAACTCCACAACAATTGTGCTAGCAATATGCGGAATCAATATTCCGAACTTAGTATATTTTGCTCACTCAAGATTATGAGAATATAGAGAGTGTTTGTGTTCTTCTCTCTAAGCTCTCAAAAATTTGCACACTCTACAAAATGTCTCTCTCTTTAACCTCAAAACTCTTGCCATCCTTTTATAGCCAAAAATACCTTCCAATAAATTGTATTTAAAAATAGCACTAACAATTATAAATTCTATCTAAAAATAGCACTCACAAATAAATGACATTTAAAAATAGCACTAACAATAGCACTCACAATTTATAATACAAAAATGCTATTTAAAAATAGCACTAACAATAGCACTCACAATTTATAATACAAAAATGTTATTTAAAAATAGCACTAACAATTATAAATTCTATCTAATAATAGCACTCACAATTTATGATAAATAAATGACATTTAAAAATAGCACTAACAATAGCACTCATAATTTATAATACAAAAATGCTATTTAAAAATAGCACTAACAATAGCACTCACAATTTATAATACAAAAATATTATTTAAAAATAGCACTAACAATAGCACTCACAATACAAAAATGCTATTAAAAAAGCATTAACAAAGGTGTTAAAAATAATAACCATTATTATTATTACAAGAGTTAAAGAGGTTACCAAACAGTACAAATACGCATAACGTATAAATACGTAGAGCATACATATACATCCGTGAAACCGGGGACTAATTGAAACAAAAATATGCAATTAAGCCCTTTTGGTAAAAATTGATTAAATTAGAGGGCAAATTGACCCAATTGCACTTCGAGACTTTAGAATCCAATGTCATAGCTTAGAAAAGTGAGAATTGAAAATTAAAAGACTCGAAAAGGAATTTTTTAGGCACAGTTCGGGTTTATGTTTGTGAAGGAACATAGTGATCCGAGCCGAATTTTTGAGATTTAAAGTGACACACTTGAAGAGGAAATTAAAACAAAATTATTGAATATTTTTGTGTATTTTTCTGACCACGGATGGTATTTTTCTGATTTTTTTGGTATTTTTAATAATTAAATAAATTCGAAAAACTATTAAAAATTACGAAAAATATTTTTTGTTCAAAATTGGTTCTTGAGGCTAGGCCAAGGCTTCCAAATTTGATTTTGCAATTTTATGATTTTGTTTGCTATTTTTAATTAATTTTTTAAAAAATGAAAATCACAATAATAGATTGGTCAAAAATTAGATGTCAACAGCTGCCCCTCTTTGAGAGGAATCTCGTTAGAGGTTTCTTTCAAAGATAAGATGGCACCTGATTCCTAACCGACTCAACCGGGAAAATGAAAGAAGAAATGCTATGACATCGGATCCTTAAGACTCTTGATAAAGCTCGAATTAATCCTCGGTTTGCTCTAACAATTTGAACATGGGCCGGAGTGAGAGAGGCTTACCTGAAGCTCACCTGTCGGATGCTGCCGGTTGCGAAGACTTTCAAGAAGATGCCTAGGACTCGTCATTCAGAATATCCTAGGGAGATTAAGCTCTGACCTGTATGGTAGGTCATACCATGATGGGATTCCTAACTGGTAGGAACCTAAGGAGGGCGTATCCCACTCTTTGGGATTTGCCAAGAAGTTTGATCTGTATGGTGGATCGGACATTTGTGTTGATCCTTACGGCGGTATTTAACAATGAGTTTACCCTTATGGCGGTTTCTACCTTATTTGACCCTTATGGCGGTATCTACCGTCAAGTTTAGTTTGACCCTTATGGCGGTTTCTACTTTTGGCTGACCCTTCAGGCGGTTTCTACCTTGAGTTGACCCTTCAGGCGGTTTCTACCTTGAGTTGACCCTTCAGGCGGTTTCTACCTTTGGTTGACCCTTCAGGCGGTTTCTACCTTGAGTTGACCCTTCAGGCGGTTTCTATCATAGTTTTGACCCTTCAGGCGGTTTCTACCTTGGATTGACCCTTCAGGCGGTATCTACCTTGAGTTGACCCTTCAGGCGGTTTCTACCATGAATTGACCCTTTAGGCGGTTTCTACCTTGGTTTGACCCTTCAGGCGGTATCTACCTTGTGTTGACCCTTCAGGCGGTATCTACCATCATTTTTGACCCTTCAGGCGGTTTCTACCTTGGATTGACCCTTTAGGCGGTATCTACCTTGAGTTGACCCTTCAGGCGGTTTCTACCATGGTTTGACCCTTCAGGCGGTTTCTACCTTGAGTTGACCCTTCAGGCGGTTTCTACCTTGGTTTGACCCTTCAGGCGGTTTCTACCTTGAGTTGACCCTTGAGGCGGTTTCTACCATGAATTGACCCTTCAGGCGGTTTCTACCTTGTGCTGACCCTTCAGGCAGTATCTACCATGAGTTTGACCCTTCAGGCGGTTTCTACCTTGGTTTGACCCTTCAGGCGGTTTCTACCTTGAGTTGACCCTTGAGGCGGTTTCTACCATGAATTGACCCTTCAGGCGGTTTCTACCTTGTGCTGACCCTTCAGGCGGTATCTACCATGAGTTTGACCCTTCAGGCGGTTTCTACCTTGAGTTTGACCCTTCAGGCGGTATCTACCTTGTGTTGACCCTTCAGGCGGTATCTACCTTTGTTTTGACCCTTCAGGCGGTATCTACCTTCATTTGACCCTTCAGGCGGTATCTACCTTGATTTGACCCTTCAGGCGGTATCTACCTTTGATTTGACCCTTCAGGCGGTATCTACCTTGATTTGACCCTTCAGGCGGTATCTACCTTGAGTTTGACCCTTCAGGCGGTTTCTACCTTGAGTTTGACCCTTCAGGCGGTATCTACCTTGTGTTGACCCTTCAGGCGGTATCTACCTTTGTTTTGACCCTTCAGGCGGTATCTACCTTCATTTGACCCTTCAGGCGGTATCTACCTTGATTTGACCCTTCAGGCGGTATCTACCTTTGATTTGACCCTTCAGGCGGTATCTACCTTGATTTGACCCTTCAGGCGGTATCTACCTTGATTTGATTTGAAAAGGGGTCTCATGACGAGGGTTCTCCACGTCCGATGAGACTGCCTAAATTTTGAAATGGGGTCTCATGACGAGGGTTCTCCACGTCTGATGAGACTGTTTGATATTTGAAAAGAGGTCCTAGGACGAGGGTTCTCCACGTCAAGCTAGGACTGTTTGATTTTTGAAAAGGGGTCTCATGACGAGGGTTCTCCACGTCCGATGAGACTGCCTAAATTTGAAAAGGGGTCTCGGAACGAGGGTTCTCCACGTCCGATGAGACTGCCTAAATCTTGAAAAGGGGTCACATCCTCACCCCTTCTTTTGAAAAATCCCGAAATTTGTCGGGAATTCAGTTTTGAAGCAGTGAAAGATTTTACTTTGACAAAGCCTCGCTTTAGTCTGTTGAGGCGACATTCTGGGAGCTGGGTTCTCCAGGTATCCTGCAGAAGTTTGAGCTTGAAAGATTTTTCTTCACCAAGAAAACGTTAGTAATCTTTGGGAAGACCACGGCTGTCCATTTGACAAAAACCGTATGACTTAAGTTTTAATTGTGAAATGTGCATTTTGATGCTGGAGGTTATCCAAAGCATTCTTGCAACACACAGATGTGATCACAAATTCCTTGTGCGGCAAATCTGGATCAAACAATTTGAAATTTCCAAAAAGAGTTTGTTCAAAACATCTACTGGAATATTTCTCGACGAGGATGTCTTTTCACATGTTTTGAGATAGTGGTCTTTATAGGGGATGCACCCAATTCCCTACTAACCTGTGCCTAGATTTTAGGCTCATTCGCAGCGCATACATTTTGATCGGTCGGGAGGTCTTCCACGGGACCGTAATGTTGGGCTTGGATATTGGTTTTCAAGGGGGACCCGCTTTGGAGTCAAGGCCATTAAATGAAAGTCTTCATCATCTGCTCTGGGTTTACAAGTCGAGAACCCTGCAAAATGAGAAAGAAATAGTCTTGCTCGTACTTCTTCGAGCTAAGAAATATGTTAACCCAAGTGTCTTAGTCAGAGAAGACTGTTTCAGGGTTATGATGTTGGTAGGATTGGGGATCGAAAAAGGCTTATTTTTGGCCCAGAATTTATGAGGGGATTGACATTGGTGATCATTGCAAACTTGTCACCTGTCTTTTCCATTCAGCATCTTCAAATTTTTTTGAGGTGTGCACCAATTCTTTAGGGAGAATCTCTGGCTGCATTGACAATTCTGTCTGCGTCTTTCCTCCACGCTTGACGTCATTAGGAGGAGCGACCTTTTGATCTGACTCCCTTAGGGATTTCTTCTTTTCCCATCCGGCTTCATTGCGGATTGATCAAACAACTTACACGAGCATCGGCCTTGCTTTTACCAGGCACTTTGGTTTTTTTCTCGATGCCGTGGATTTTTCTCACTCATTTTTGAAATCCCACTTTTTCTCATCTTCATGGGATCGTGTTAGACATATGTCTGAACATGCTTTAAATATCATTCCGGGAATTCTCTTCGTAATCCCTGAGTCTTGAACTCTTCCATTTTTGAAGTGGTGCGGCATCCGTCTTGGAATGATCACCAATGGGTTCATGAAATGAATTTGCAGGCTCAAGTTGGCTGTGCAAAGGATTCGGTGTGTGGGATAGAGAAATGAATGCTTCTCATCATCCTATGGCACTTGGATTACCATATAAACAACACACAAAGATTAATGTTAGTCCGAGCAAGAAAATTTCTAACCATTTTCTCCTAATGCTGCTGGACTCACCTCTATCTTGCCCCGATGTGGGGTGGTTCTTGACAGGGTTAAGAATGAAAACCGCCGTTCAAAGGGGTTATCAACGGTCACCTGTAGTGTTTGGGGGATATGAAACGAATGCCTCCGTCGTCCCAACCCATGTAATCGCCGCAAATGGTCCCTACCTCCGTAGACCCAGATTTTGTTATCTGCCCACTCCATTCATCTCTCAAGTGTGTGTTGGACATGTTTGGATTAGGCTTCGCCTCTCGTATGAGAAAACACCCTCTTAAACGGTTTGAACAACTTTTATCGGAAAAATTCTTTTTGTTTTCTCCGAAAAATTTCCTCCCAATGGGGCTTTATGATGCACATGCATGTTTCATTTATGTTCAGACAACCTCCCAACTTCGACTGTGGATGTCTATGAGTTTAAAAATTCGATGCCTCTTTTCAGACATAATGATTGAAAGAGTCCTAACACACTTTTTTTTTTATCTTCAACGACTTGGGGAAAAGGGATACTTACCTACCCGCCGCGGCTGGAGATCCCTGAAAATGCGGAAGAAACATGTTATTGTACGTTCACGAATTTTTCAAAAAAATTAGAACGATACATCTTACCCTTGGTCGTGTACTCCAACGAGTAATTCACGGGGTGTGAAAACCTGTTTCACCTTGATGGCGATCCCCTGTCAAAGACGGGAATTAGTTGTTAGTTTGCGTTCCAAAATTCAAGGGAAATTGGAACGATACAGCCTTGTTCTTGCTTTGTGTTTCCATTTGAACACAAACTCGCGGCTTGCAGGATTCGGCCCTCTATCTTGTGGTCTTGATCCCTCCGTTTGGTTGGCGATGAATCATTTTCAAGGATTTGCCCCAGAGAAGATCCATTTGTGTTTTTGGGCGTACTCCAGCACCATTCTTCAAGGTTCCTTTTATTCAAGGAAAAAAAGAACATTTTATCAAAATGCATGTCAAAGCATGTGACGTAGGAGCGATACTTTTTACCATCCACTAGGTCTTATAATCAAAGACCATCTCCTGGAATCCTGACTTCTAAGGCCAATGATTCTATTCGCCTCCCTGTTAGCGCGCTCTTTTCATTTGATGCTTTCAGTGCCAACGACTTCCTGTAAGATGAGTAAAAACTCATGTTAGGCATGTGGTCTTCGAAGACCAAATTGGAACGATACAAGGTTACCGTTCACCCAAATTCGTATCTTGGGGTTTGATTCTGATGCGGACGACTCTGTTATTGCGTCCATTGACTTTGTCAGAGGAGAAACGTCCGGCGTACAAATAATTCACTTGCCCCAGTTAGGCATGGTTTTGCTGTTTGTCATCTTTGGATTCGATGACCCTGGTCTGATGCGCTTTCATGGGGGATCATGAGAGTTTGCCCCCGGTTTGGCTCCTCAAAGCAAATGGGGGGAACCTGTTCCCATTGATTTTTGCAGATTCTGATCATCCATCTTGATTGTCAGAGTCCTTGATCAATTTTATCTGTCTCAAGACAGCTTGATATCCTTGGGGTTCGTCATGTGGCGATTTGGTGATTCTCTCGATCACAGTCGCCATTTGAGGTATTTGATGTTCCCTGTTTGTTATTTGAAAGCATTACATCATGCGTCCTCTGCTCTTGATCATCATCTGAGAGAAAAAGAAAGGAAGCATTATTCCCATATCAAGAAAATAATCATTTTGGAACGATACGTCCTTTTACACTTGATTTGCATTCCGTTTTGATGTTGCATATTGATATGAACAACATCTATCAAATTCCTCCATCCGTGCTTGAAGGTATTTGCAACGCCTACGGTTCATTTGCCCCAGCTGGGCGACGTCTATTTTGTCATTTGAATGCATGAGCTTTTGGGTGCATTGTCTCTTTTATCACCTGAGATAAAAAAATGGAGAAAAACTTATCCTCAGATCTGATTAAAAATCAATTAGGAACGATACGTCCTTTCACCAAACGAGTGGCTCTGTGGCCGAACGTATTTTGCACTGAAGGGACGAATTCCACTATGCTCCACGGGTTTGGGAATTTGCCCCCATTTTCAATAGAAATGAGCCTTATCAAGATGTATATAATACAAATAGATCCCTAATACAATCAATCTAAGGGACGAGATAGAGAGGATCTCAGCAAAATCAATATTATACAAGAGAACTAAGAATGTCAAATCAATCAAAGGAACGTGGTCCGAGCACTTGGAGATGCCCCAGTTCCAGTCTTCGAGATGTGACTCCAGGATCACCGATTTTTTTTAATGTGGTTTTAGATATACCGACCATCTAAAGACATGCACATGAGACAAGTGAGGATAAAACTTCTAAAAATCAAAGGATTTGGCACCTAAGGTCAAGGTTCCCACCTCGAGTTCTAGAAAGAGCAGATTCCATTGCACAACTATCGTTGCATTGGGGCTCGATCCATAGTTCGAAATGAGCGGAATTGAAAAGTGGATTACCCCGTGTCTTTCCTCACGGAGATTCCATTTTCAATCCCTTCTATTGTTTTCCTATAAGCGGCGCCCGGGGTTTTAGGCGCGGTTGTGTGTATTTTCGGTGTCGTGCTAAAGCGATAAACATGCATCTTACTTAACAATCACCGCTTCAATATAAAACATACACACAATCATTCATTCCTACGCCAACCTGCATAAGACAATGTTAATCACAGACTACCCCCCTTATCACTCCAATCTGTAAAAACATATAACACCTATCATAAGCGGACTTACCTCACCTTCAAGAGCTCCTGCAGGGTTAGAAAAATCACTCAGCGTTTTAATTACGGCCTAAGTCCACTTGGGGTCTAGAACCATAGGTTCTAGAACACAATGTCCCCAGTGGAGTCGCCAGCTGTCGCGACCCGTCCGAAAGCGGATGCGGCTAATGGATTACCGATCGCGGGCCTTCCCCCGCACAAGGGTGCAGATCGCGGGCTTTGGATCGGCGCGGGCTCTCCCAGGCCCATACCAAATCGCGGCGGGAGTATTTTTCAAATGGATTCGACGATAACAGTCGATCGCTTTCGACCTTAGTGTGGTCGTGGTGGCATGTGCAACTTGTGCATGCATTTGGAGTCGCCACCGGTCTTTCTTGGAGGGTAGACCGGAAACCTTATTAACCGATTGGGAGAGATCGATCAATTCTGCGGAACCAGAGATTTTGAGTTCGGGGACTTGGTTACGTTGATGTCATTACCAACGCCCTTTCGGTACCTAACGCGAGTGATTTTCCCTAACTAGGATTTCATGCAGGCGCAATTTTGGGTGAGGTAAGTCTGACTTTGCACATTAACCAGTTTAACATGCTTACGTAATCATAATAAATAAATAGATGCCAATCACATAAACATCTATCCTACGTGGTGATCATGGAATTATGATTTAATGGGTATCGAGCCAATGAGACCACATTTAATCATTTTAATATTTTAATAACGGAGAGCCGCTCTTCGCTTCTTCTTGATTTCTTGAACTCTTCAAGAATCGGGCCCCAAAGAGCTCGCCGACTTAAAAGGCTCCTCCACGTAATCCTCGTAGCATTTACATCAACAATTGACTATGCTAAAAATAAAGATTACATGAAAAATAAAAGGAGTACGCAGCCTCCATTTAATAATTACAACCCCAAATATATAAATAATCACCATACATTCATACATACATCAATCACATTGATTAGGGATTTTTCCATGATCACCACCCTTCCACGTAAGTAATAAATTCACAATTTAAAACTTAGGAATGCACAATAAAAATTATACGTTGAATCATATTCAGAATTTTTACGTAAAATAAGATAGCCATAAATTTTCGATTCAAAATTGATTTAGTCTCAATTTTTGCTACGTTGATTAATTTATCATATAAAATAATCAACCTCCATTAGCCATGTAAGACGAACAATTCGTTAATACATATTGGCCATAGTATTGCAAAAATTGCAAAAAATCAATTAAATGCACGAAAACACCTAAGGATCGGCTCTGATACCACTGTTGGGATCCACGTAACACGTAGCGGAAATAAATAACAACCCATACATGTATCTCCAGAGGCGTACTTCGTGCATTTCAATCGAAAAAAATCACAAAGCCTCAAAGGGAGTAAATAGATTACCTCTCGTAGCGTGCTTGAACGGAGGTGTCGGTTCGATGTTCTTCGATCTCAGCCTCCACAAGTGTTAGGCATCTAGTTCGGACGCACCACCAATTGACGAACGGGGAGACGACGAATAACTCCACAACAATTGTGCTAGCAATATGCGGAATCAATATTCCGAACTTAGTATATTTTGCTCACTCAAGATTATGAGAATATAGAGAGTGTTTGTGTTCTTCTCTCTAAGCTCTCAAAAATTTGCACACTCTACAAAATGTCTCTCTCTTTAACCTCAAAACTCTTGCCATCCTTTTATAGCCAAAAATACCTTCCAATAAATTGTATTTAAAAATAGCACTAACAATTATAAATTCTATCTAAAAATAGCACTCACAAATAAATGACATTTAAAAATAGCACTAACAATAGCACTCACAATTTATAATACAAAAATGCTATTTAAAAATAGCACTAACAATAGCACTCACAATTTATAATACAAAAATGTTATTTAAAAATAGCACTAACAATTATAAATTCTATCTAATAATTGCACTCACAATTTATGATAAATAAATGACATTTAAAAATAGCACTAACAATAGCACTCACAATTTATAATACAAAAATGCTATTTAAAAATAGCACTAACAATAGCACTCACAATTTATAATACAAAAATATTATTTAAAAATAGCACTAACAATAGCACTCACAATACAAAAATGCTATTAAAAAAGCATTAACAAAGGTGTTAAAAATAATAACCATTATTATTATTACAAGAGTTAAAGAGGTTACCAAACAGTACAAATACGCATAACGTATAAATACGTAGAGCATACGTATACATCCGTGAAACCGGGGACTAATTGAAACAAAAATATGCAATTAAGCCTTTTTGATAAAAATTGATTAAATTAGAGGGCAAATTGACCCAATTGCACTTCGAGACTTTAGAATCCAATGTCATAGCTTAGAAAAGTGAGAATTGAAAATTAAAAGACTCGAAAAAGAATTTTTTAGGCACAGTTCGGGTTTATGTTTGTGAAGGAACATAGTGATCCGAGCCGAATTTTTGAGATTTAAAGTGACACACTTGAAGAGGAAATTAAAACAAAATTATTGAATATTTTTGTGTATTTTTCTGACCACGGATGGTATTTTTCTGATTTTTTTGGTATTTTTAATAATTAAATAAATTCGAAAAACTATTAAAAATTACGAAAAATATTTTTTGTTCAAAATTGGTTCTTGAGGCTAGGCCAAGGCTTCCAAAGTTGATTTTGCAATTTTATGATTTTGTTTGCTATTTTTAATTAATTTTTTAAAAAATGAAAATCACAATAATAGATTGGTCAAAAATTAGGTGTCAACACACGTTTGTTTCCTTTGGCAAGCAATTGATTTGTGTTTTATTGCCTAAAAATTCCTCGTTGTGAAAATGTGATTAAATATTTACTATGATGATTCTTGATTGAACTTCTCGAGGAATTGGGCTTGTGGGTCACGAGAACACATGAATGGTGGCAAATATCTTGATGAGATGAGGGCTTAAGGCCGGTGGGACCCTGAGGCGATTTGATCGCGTGGTTGAGAAATGAGATACACCTTAAGGCGATTTGATCGCGGGGTTGAGAAATAAGATGCACCCTGAGGTGATTTGATCGCGGAGTTATGGTTGAAAGCCCATCCTGAGGAGATTTGATCGCGGGATTGTGAAGTGAAGTGGAACCACCTTATAATTTTCGTGATGCTATAAATTTTTGTAAGCTAGTACGGAAGCTTGGTCACTTTATGCTATTTTGTCTTGAATTGATGCATTGTCTTGCTTTAGCAAATTGTATGCGTTGCTTTGTTTGCTATGGTCTGGTGGGATGAATGGCCTAGGTGGGGTTAGGCTAGCTTGCTGAGACGTAAGTCTCATCCCGCCGTGGGATCCTTCTTTTTCCAGATTCCAAGCCCTGAAGATGCTGCCTATACGTCTTGGTGACCCGAAAGAGATGACAACTTATTTTGAGGAATTTCCATATAGACAAGGTACGGTCTATATTAGGAATAGTACAGTAGTATGGGTTGATGAGGGGGAGGAAGTCTGGAAGCCACACCTCTTTGAGGCTTGGTTCAGGAGGACTGGAGATGTCACCACAGGACCGTTGAAGGCTCATGAGGTTTCTAGATGAGCTGTGCCTTCATGGTGTCACCCTAGTCACGATGAGATCGAGGTAGAAGTTTCCATAGCAGCTTCGAGGAACGTTCCTAAGGAGACTCCGGCAAGAGAGGAAAGCATCGAGGTGATAGAGATTTCTGACTCTGAAGACGACGTGGAAGAGGACACCATAGAAGTACGTTCTGAGACTTTCTCGGACTACGATCCCACATAGGACATGAGTCGAGCTGAGTATACTAGTACCACTTAGTGGGCTCGACGTCACATGACTTTTTTAGGTGTCTTTTGGTGGTGACGATCTTTTGGTGTGGCCTAGTGGTTGTCTTTTGTTCGCCCTTTTGTCTTCCTCGACCTTAGCTTGTGGTATTAGTCAGTGCCTGACCCCGGTTGTATAAACTCGTTCTTTAGATATGTAATTAACCTTTTCTTTATCCCGTGTCTCGTTCTTTGATTTAATTTGTTTAGCTTGCATGGAGATGTGTATTTATTTCTTTTACTCTTCCGCATTCGAGTCTCATTTCTTTTCCGCCGTAGAGACAAGTATCCTGAGACTGAGATTACGACATAAGTGGATGTGCGCACTCGTTTAGGGACACGGGGCGTGACATCCCTGTTTAAGTGGTATCAGAGCAAGGTCAGTTTGATCTAAATCAATTGAGGATTGGAGTAATAAGGAGAGATGAGATTCGGGATGATTAGGTAGTAAGACCGTAGGGGATTTGCTAGAGTTAAGCAAGAAATGCATGGCATATGAGTTGGCGCATGTGATTGGCATCATGAAAGTGGTGTGGTTATGATGACGAGATAGTGACCAAGCTTCGTACTTAGCGTGTGTATTGATTGTGGACTCTTGCTTGATGAAATGTTGAGTACTTTGTTTGAGCTTGAAGCATGATTGTACGTTCCTAATTGCTGTGCTCCTGAGAATGACTGGGTGAACAGTTGCTTTGATGCGAGTACTGCCTTGTTGTGTAGCATAGAACCACTGGACTTGCGTAGTTGAACTAAGTCTTCAATTCCGTGGTGGAATTATAGTGGTACATGTAGTATAAGAATGAGCGACCAACCTGGCAGACATGGGAGACCTAGAGGTGGAGCTTCTAGTTCGAGGCCACCTATAGCTGAGAATCCTGGAATGGGTGATGTATTGAGAGCACTGGAACGAATCGAAAATTTCATAGATAGGCAAGCTCAGGATAGAGATGCTGCTATTACTCAGGCTGTGGGAGCAGCCTTGGCTACTGTCAATGCGACGATTGGTAATAATGTGGGGAGTGGAGTTAATGTCAGCATTGGCCAGGGCGTAGAAACTGGTAATGCTCGAGCTAATGAGATTAGTGGCCAAGGAGTAGAAGCAAGTAATACATCGGGGAATAATATTATACCTAGAGATATGGGTCAATTAGTTGAGCAGTTTGTGAAATTGAGGACACTCCAGTTTAATGGAACTGGTGATCCAGAGTTGGTACCCAGGTGGATAGAAAAGCGTGAGAAAACCTTTGGAGTTTTGAAATGTAATGATGAGGAAAAAGTGCTTTTGGTGGTTTACCAGCTAGAGGGTACCGCGAACGATTGGTGGAATGCTACGAAAGATGGAATATTTCCTAAGGGTACTACTCTGAATTGGGCTACTTTTACTGCTACTTTCAATGACAAGTATTTTTCAGAGACTGCGCGAGAAAGTAAACTAGTGGAATTTCAGAATTTACGTTAGGGCCATATGATAGTGGATCAATATGAAGCTGAATTTGCTAGGTTGTCGAGATATGCGTCATGGTATGTTGAGGATCCGCTAGAGAAGGCGCGGAGATTTCGAGACGGGTTACGACCCGAACTTCGCAGTCAGATTGTGACCGTGAACTTGAGAACTTACAAGGAAGTCTATGAACGGAGTCAAATGATAGAACGAGATATGAGAGAGAGAACAACTGCGTCCGGACCATGACTTCCTCCTTTCAAGACAATCGCCAGCTTGGTAAAAGACCAATGACTAATACCAGGCATTTTGTTCCGCATGTGAGAAAGAACATTGGGAAGCCACCGCACCAGTCTAACTTGAATTGTCATATTTGTGGAAGGAGACATGGAAGTGGGCCTTGCCCGACTAGAACGGGCGCGTGCTTTAAGTGTGGTCAGTTAGGTCACCAGATGAGGACCTGTCCTAATCAAGTACTAAGACCTAGACCTCAAGGACCGCGACCACAAGCAGGAACCCCGGCTACTGCTCCACAAAATGAATTGAATCGACCGCCTGCTCAAGGATGAGTGTACGTTGTGGCGCGAGGCGAAGCGGAGAACGCACCTGGTGTGGTCACAGGTATGATTTATTTGTGCGACCAAGCTGCTTATGCCTTATTTAACCCTGGAGCTTCGTATTCTTTCGTGTCTGCTCAATTTGCTGATATGGTTAACCTGGACTTGAGGCCTTTGAATATGAGATTGCATGTTACCACTCCGCTAAAGGATAATGTGGTAGTTTCGTTAAGGTGTGCGGATTGTGAAATAGTTATTGATGGTGGAGCGGAAAAGATAGATTTGGTCGTACTGCCTATGTTTGATTTTGATGTGATCGTTGGGATGGATTGGCTGAGTAGACAAAATGCTGTGGTCGATTGTGGTGATAGGGTAATCCTCTTTTATCCGAATGATCGCCCTAGCTTTGAGTTTAAGGGAAGTCGTGGGGGAATTTCTATTCCTTTGGTTTCGTTGCTTGAAGCGACAAAGTTGTTAAATGAAGATGCCAAGCTTAGTTGGCTACGGTAGTGGATACGACGATCGGGGAACCGAAATTGGAAAATATAATGGTGGTACGTGAATTTTCAGATGTCTTTCCCCAAGAATTGCCTGGATTACCACCCGAGCGGGAAATTGAGTTTGTAATCGAGTTAGCTCCTGGGACGGAGCCAATTTTGAAGGCACCTTATAGAATGGAGTTACCGGAGTTGAAGGAGCTGAAGGTGTGATGTAGCTAGCAATATCTCCTAGAGGGGGGTGAATAGGAGATTCTGAACTCAATTGAAATTTCTTGCGGAATGAATAAAGTTCAGTGTACGATTAGGAACAAAAGCAGTATAGCAGTGTGCAGAAAATCTAAACACAAAGGTAAGAGTTTAGAGAAGAGGATATTGCACACAATATTTATAGTGGTTCGGCTTAGATCAAGCCTACGTCCACTCTCCCACGATGACAGCCGATTGGCTGGATTTCACTATGAAGAATCAAGAGGATTACAATCACTCAAGTGTTTTGTTTCCCTCTCACACAGATTTTCACAGTGAAGGATTTTGAGTACACAGAATACTCTCTTAGATGAAACTCAAATTATGCTTGCACTTTGGATTGTTGTTCGCACGTGTCACTTTTTCTAGTCAAACATTATTCTTCTTTTATACTCCCCTGCCTCCGAACTAGCCGTTGGAATCCAGCCAAGGGATCGCTCTTCAATCCTTGATTGGACGTCATCAATCGTGATTGAACGAGACTGTATCTTCAGAAGATATGTAGACCGTTGGGTAAGACATTGAACCCTTCTGATTCAGTCGCCCATACAACTGAATCTCCAACTTCCATAAGTGTGATATGTTTGAGTTGATTCTCGAGAATATATTCCTTAGAAGATGATATCCTATTATAGAAAGTCCCTTAATTGATTAGAGGGGATATCAGGATAATTAAATATCACTTGCCTTGATCGGAAACCTGCCATACATGGGGTCTTCGTGTTTTGTAAAATGCAGAAACTGATCTTTCTTCAAATTCGTCTAAGAGAGATTTGATCAGTTGGCACGAAATGGTAATACGGAGATTTGATGTGATCCATCCGTCACTGTTTGGATCGTCAGGAGCAATTCCATCTGACCCTCGGTCAGAAGCGCTTTCATCTGATCCTTCGTCAGAAGCACTTCCATCTGACCCTTAGTCAGAAGCACTTCCATCTGACCCTTCGTCAGAAGTACTTCCATCTGACCCTTAGTCAGCGCGACAGAATTGGAATCACTCAACCTGCTGCTTACACATTCTTACTGCATCACATTTCATTAAACAATATCTTTTGAAGGTTTTGTCAGAATCAAAATATAGGAGAATTTCCACAACAATCTCCCCCTTTTTGATGGTGACAAAAATTCTCCAGTTGCAAATTTAAAAGTGAATTTAACCAGCGATAAAAAAAAAGAGTAGCCATCACATTTGCTCCTACAGGTAATCATCATTAGAGATCCTGTAATGAAAGTGTTCGTATAGGAGAGCATGATCAGAGTGAGATTATCCTGCAATAATCCTGCATGAAACTAAACTTCTTTGAAGATTGTCCTGCAAAACAGTAGGTTAGGTCTTCTCATCCTTTCCTCTAAATTGAAATATAATTAGAGATAATCTATTGAGACTGCATAAAAGTAATTTCAACTTCTCTCCCTTTTTGTCAACATCATAAAGAAATATGTATATAAAAAAATTGAAGTAATGACGCGTTCTAGAAAATGAAAAAGAGAAAAGGTAGGTGAGTTTTTAAGAAGATGGATGATCTTCAGGTTCAATATCAGCCTCCCCTCGGGAAGGTCCTGCAAAGCTTTTTCCCATCATCTGAGCATTGTCTCTTACAGCTTGAGAAGAGGGCAGGTTTGAAGCTGTTCTGTCCGTTCTGACCAGTGTGTATGTAGGCAGGTTGGCTATCTCATCACAAAACATTCTCCCATAGAGATCAATGGACTTTTCCAGCTTAGTCACCTGACTAGTCAAACCCTGCAGCTTCCTATCTATTTTCTGTTCCAAAGCCTGCATTTGCTGATCAAATTTTGTTTCCATGGCAGCCATCGTCTGAAGAAGGGCATTTTGGAGATTTTCAAAAAGCACTTGAAGTTCCACTTGTGGTTGTGAAGGTGCAGGTTCGTGAGTCTCCGCCTCAATTTGTGCCTTGGTGAAAGCTTGAGAGGCTTGGACTTCAGTGAGAAAAACATCTGATGTAACAGGCACAGGCTCTTTCTCCCCATGATTTATAGCCCGTTTCCCTTTTGTGTTTGAGCTTGGCACGGAGACTATTTCCTCATCAATGTCCATTGGAATGGACTGTGCACTGGACAGCTGATCTTCGCGTGCAAATGCTGAAGCTAGACTTGCAGCATCTTTATGGAGTGTTCCTCTGGTGGAAGAGACAGAGTAAGCTCCAATGTCATCTTGTTCTTCCTCTTGTTCTTTTGACCCCAACGTTGCTAGAACTTGTGCTAGCAGTTGCTCATGATCACAGTTGACATTTGTGATGTTATACTCTGTGTCATCTTCAATTCGTGCAGCTTGCTCCTCATCCCACATTGTGAGGAATTCTTCCTCAGTCAGATCACAAGGATACACAACTTTTTCTTGTGGTTGTATTCCTGTTTCATCTCCTTCTTCCTCATCTCCTTCAGCAATTTGATTTTCGGACTTACCATCTGCATCTAATCCACTTGGAGATTGAGTAGCTTCAGAATCATATTCCCCTGTTTCTTCCTCACTTGCTTCTGAGTCCTTATCATTAGGACTGTCTGATTGTTGTCCCTTAACAGCCATGACTTTTCTCTTCTTTGGAGATTTCTGCTTGGACTCTTCCTCGAAGTCCACAATGACTGGTTCATTGTTCTTTGTTCTCCATCCAACAGGGGTCATCTTGTACCACATCTTTGTTACCATAGTCTCTCCAGCAATCATTAGAGGAATTTCTTACTCGACAAAGGCTCCTGGGCCATCAATCTTGAAATAATTGAATATTTTGAAGATCAATGCGGCATAAAGAAGTTAACCCTTTGGCTTGAGAGCTGATCTATACATATGCAATAGTACAATATGAGCAAAATAAATCCTCTGTCCTGTCAAGATTCCCCATAACAGCTTTGCCTCGTACTTTGATATATCTGTCTTTGATGCTGCCTTGGGTCTGAGACATTCGATGATCACCTTATGCATCATGATATGTTTCAAGGGAAAGTCCGTGTATGCAATATGTGACTTTGATTCCCTTGAGAAACTCGATTTGCCAGTCAGGAAGCAGGAAGCAGAAAGCTTCACTTGCAGTGACATCTAAGGGTTTGAAATCTCCCTTTCTGGTTCCCATGATTGAAGCCAATTCATCAACAATCAGAAAATACTGCTTTCTTTTGACTGTGAAAGCCAGAGAGTTGAAGTTGACAAACTGAAGATTTGAATAGAAGTAAGCTACCAAATCAGGAAAAGTGTAGCCTCTCCTAGTTATAAACTGATCTATCTTCATCTTTTCTAGATGCTTCCTCAGATAGATGCCATTGCTGTCAAAGTACTTTAACTCAAATACCTTTTGAGGTATAATACCTCTCTGTTTCATTGCTTCAAACCTTTCTTTGTGAGCCTGATTCTGGAACAATGG
This sequence comes from Rhodomyrtus psidioides, assembly GCA_021437785.1. Classification (NCBI taxonomy): domain Eukaryota; kingdom Viridiplantae; phylum Streptophyta; class Magnoliopsida; order Myrtales; family Myrtaceae; genus Rhodomyrtus; species Rhodomyrtus psidioides. The sequence goes on along the minus strand of JAILYB010000062.1, from coordinate 2,274,827 downwards.
ATCAGGAAAGCTTTTATCCAAATTAAAGCCTATATTTTTCACAAAGTCATTGAACAGAATGTCATCATCATCTTCCACCTTTGCCTTCGTACCGCCAGGTCTAATTGGGGATCGTCTTCGTTTCGAACTTGTCTCTGCCACTTTCTCCTTTCCTTTTCTAGAGACAGATGCAGGTTTTTCTACAGCAAGTGGTTCAACGATTTTTCCAGGCAAGCTAAGAAACTCCAAAAGTTCGCCCTCACTATCGAAATGGTGAGTGTTCAGCAGTTTTCTAAGTTCGTTGCCAAAATCTCCTGCGGCCTTGATCCTATCATACATTGGCTTAATAGAATGAGCAATAGATTCTTTTCCTTCAAAGGAAGACAGAGACAGACCTTTTGTCAGGCGGAGTGCTTCTCGCTGTTCGTTGATTTGGGTTTCTGTGAGTTCCGCGCCGCTTGCAATTGAGGCAGAGAACTTCCTCTTCGACTGAGGCGTCTTCTTCGAGTCAAAGGCTGATTTTGGAGCCATTGATGCGTAGAAAGTTTGAAACTTTGAGTGAAAGAGTGTTGCTTTGAGGAGGAAATCGAGAGCGAGAGATTTTCAACACGGTTTTAGGGTTTTGATTTGAGAGGATTTTGAAAGTGAGAGAACAGAGGTGACGGTTCAGCGTTTTTATAAAAGAGGCGGTTATTTTTGGAAACACAAAAGAGAATTTTGATTTAAAAAGAAATTCTTTTAATAAAAAAAATATTCACGGTCAATCAGATATTAGGAGATATCTATTCATATGAGGAACTTACCTAAAAGATAGCTTTTAGAGATAACTGACCTTTTTTTAAAAGAAAGTGTGAATTTTTCCTTACGCGCCTTTTTGACGTCCCTTCTGATGCTCATTCTGATGCTCATTCTGATGCTTCTACTGACGCTCCTTCTGACGTTCCTTCTGACTCTCCCTCTGACATTCCTTCTGACTCTCCTTCTGACGCTCCTTCTGACGCTCCTTCTGACGTACCCTGTTCTAAGGTATACTTAAGAAGGAAGGTTAATGATAGATAATTCATTTCTGATAAAATTAAAACTCTGTTTATCAAGTGGTTTAGTAAAAATATCTGCAAGTTGATTTTTCGTATCAATGTATTGAATGTTAACATCACGGTTTTGAACATGATCACGTATGAAGTGATGCTTGATCTCAATATGCTTGATCTCAATATGCTTTGTTCTTGAGTGAAGTACATGATTCTTTGTGAGATTTATGGCACTTGTGTTGTCACATAGGATTTCCACAATTGATTCTTCAACACCATAGTCTTTGAGCTGCTGTTTTAGCCAAAGTATTTGAGTGCAGCAACTTCCAAGAGATACGTATTCTGCTTCAGCTGTACTGAGTGCCACTGTATTTTGCTTCTTTGAGTACCATGAGACAAGCATGTTTCCCATGAGCTGACAGGTTCCAGATGTACTTTTTCTATCAATTTTGCAACCTGCAAGATCTGCATCTGAATATCCCTTTAGTATAAAATCAGAAGATTTAGAATACCACAAACCATAGTTGGGATAAGTCCCTATGTATTTGATTATTCTCTTGACTGCTGATAGGTGTGATTCTCTTGGACTTGACTGAAATCTTGCACATAAGCAGACACTATATAGTATGTCGGGTCTTGAAGCTGTGAGATAGAGTAATGATCCAATCATACTCCGATATAGTTTGGGATCGACTTCCTTTCCATCTTCATTTTTATCTAATTTGGAAGAGTGAGACATAGGAGTTTCTGTCTTCTTGCCATTCTCCAGACCAAACTTCTTCACTAATTCCAATGCATACTTCTCTTGAAATATGAAGGTTCCTTTCTGAGATTGATGAATTTGAAGACCAAGAAAGAACCGTAATTCTCCCATCATACTCATCTCAAATTCATCCTGCATTGTTTTAGAGAATTTCTTGCAGAGAAGTTCATTAGAAGAGCCGAATATAATATCATCAACATAAATTTGAACTAAAAGGATATCTTTACCTTTTCTTTGAATAAAAAGAGTGGTGTCTACATTACCTTTAGTGAAACTGTGTTGAGATAAAAAGTTACTTAACCTTTCATACCAGGCGCGGGGTGCTTGTTTCAATCCATAGAGTGCCTTTTTTAAGACATATACCAGATCCTTTTCTTTAGGTTCTTCGAAGCCAGGAGGTTGTTCAACATATACCTCTTCTTTGATGTAGCCGTTTAGGAAGGCACTTTTCACGTCCATCTGAAAAAGTTTGAAGTCATTGTAACAAGCATAAGCAAGAAGTAGCCTAATGGCTTCTAACCTGGCAACCGATGCGTAGGTTTCATCATAGTCTATTCCTTCTTCTTGAGAATATCCTTTTGCTACAAGTCTTGCTTTGTTTCTCACAACTTTTCCTTTGTCATCAAGTTTGTTTCTGAATACCCATTTTGTTCCAATTACTGGACGATTTTTGGGACGATTGACTAGTTCCCAAACATTGTTGACTTTGAACTGATGTAGCTCTTCCTGCATTGCATTTATCAAGTTTTCATCTGCTAATGCATCTTCAATCCTTTTTTGCTCCAATTCAGATACCAAGGCGATGTTGCTCATTGCTTGCTTGAACTTGGATCTTGTTTTTACGCCATCATTTATGCTGCCTATGATAAGTTCCTTTGGATGACTTGACTTATGCTTCCAGTTTTTGTCAAGGCCATCATTTGAGGATATTGTGGATTCATTCTGATCATCTTCTGGTCTTTCTTCATCTGAGGAAGTTTCCTTCTGAACATTCTTTGAACTCGTATTCACATCTGATTCTGCTGGTGAGTTCGTGACTTGATGAAGTGTATGCATTTGAATGGATTCAGGTTCATCATCCTGGTTGCTTTCATCGAACTTGATGTTCACTGATTCCTCAACAATACGAGTGTTCTTGTTGTAGACTTTGTAGGCTTTGCTTGTTGTTGAATATCCCAAGAAAATTCCTTCATATGATCTTTCATCAAACTTTCCAACTCGATCATTAGCATTCTTTAGAATAAAGCATTTGCAACCGAATACATGAAGGTATGCAACATCAGGCTTTCTTTCTTTGAAAAATTCATAGGGAGTTTTCTCAGAAAAGGTCTGAGGGAAATTCGATTCAAGATATAACATGCTGTAGAAACGGCCTCAGCCCAAAAGTTAGAGGCAATTTTACTTTCAATAAGAAGAGTTTTGGCCATTTCTTGCAACGATCTGTTTTTCCTTTCTACTACCCCATTTTGTTGTGGAGTATAAGGTGCAGAGAAGTTATGCTGAATTCCGAACTTAGTGCAAAAATATGAGAAACTTTGATTCTCAAACTCTCCCCTATGATCCGTTCTCAGACTGGAAATAGTGTAACCCTTTTCATTTTGAATTCTTTTAGCAAATTTTGAGAAGGATATGAAAGCTTCGTTTTTGTGAGCAAGAAATGAAACCCATGTAAATCTAGAGAAGTCATCAACTATGACAAGGCAATATTTCTTACCTCCAATGCTTAGAGTTCTATTAGGTCCGAAGATGTCCATATGAAGTAGCTGCAGACAACGCTTAGTGGAAACTTGATTTAAGGACTTAAAAGAACTTCTTACCTGCTTACCCAGTGTGCATGCATGACATAGTCCACTTTTCTCAAATTTTGTTTGAGGTAGACCTCGAACAAGTCCCTTCTTGGAAAGCTTTGAAATATGTTTTACACTAATATGACCTAACTTTCTGTGCCAAAGATTAGATTCATCCTTAACAGAAATAAGACATTTAGCATGTTCACAGTCAGCATTAATATCTAAAAGATAAATGTTCCTATGCCTTCGTCCCGTGAAGGATTGCTTCTTATCCTTGCTCATACCTGTGCATTTTAGATCTTGGAACCGAATATCATATCCATAGTCACAGAGTTGACTTACAGAAATCAAGTTGTAGTTCAATCCTTTGACTAGAGAGACATCTTTAACGGCCAGATTTCTAATCTTTACATTTCCTTTCCCGATCACTTTTCCCTTGTTCTTTCCTCCAACGACACGCTTCTTCCATCACAATCTGAGAAGGATATAAATACATCTGGATTTCCAGTCATGTGACTTGAACAACCACTATCCAGAAACCACTTGTTCTTCCTTCTCTTTGGTACCTACAATAGATAACCAACTTACTGTTTCTTTGGTACCCATGTTTTCTTGGGTCCTTCTGTGTTAGTATAGTTTGACCTTTTAATAGGTCTCCAAATTTTCTTGCAGTAATCCTTAGTATGGCTAGGATCACCACAATTCACACAAGGTTGTCGAATGTAGGATCTAGTAAAATGCTTAAGAAAATGATGCTTGTAATCGGAAAACGTTGGTTTTCGAAATTCAGTTTTAAAGATATTTCTTTGGCTACTTTCCTTTTTAAAACCTAACCCAGATCTATCATTGAAGGGTATTTGTTTTGAAATAATGCTATTCAGAGTTACTGAGCTTTGTGAAAACCTTTTTGATATAGTAGAAATTTTTTCTTTCAAGGAAGCATTTTCTTTTGAAACTAAATCATGATTTTCTTTCATCTGGTGAAACTCTTGTTGTAGAAAAACAATTTTTTTCTTCTTGGGACAAATTCTGTTGTTTTAAAGAAGCATTTTCCTTTTCAAACAAGAAACATTCTCAAGAGCTTCTTTGTAGTTTCTACACAATTCATCAATATATTCAATAACTTCATCAGGGAGTTCAGATGAACATACCTCAGTTTCTGAATCTGAACTTGAGTCTGATTCGGCCATGAGATAGATATTTGCATAATCATTTTCACTTTCATCAGAATCACTTAAAGTTTCTGCCTTTAGAGCCTTCTTGTACTTCTCATACTTGAGTTTGTCCTTCTTCAAAATTGGGCAGTTCGATTTGATATGTCCTGCTTTCTTACAGTGGAAGCACATCACGTCTTTGCTATCTTGTGAGTCGTTGCTTGATATTTTTACATCACTCTTCTTCCAAGGTTTCTTTCCTTTGATGTTTCTGCCTTTCCGAGCCATCTTCCTAAATTTCTTGACCATGAGGGCTAATTCTTCATCATCCTCATCTTCATCATCTGTGTCAGAAAAACATTGATTAATTTGACTTTTTAAGGCAATAGATTTTTTACCTTTCTGTTCTCCCTTTTTGTTTGCTCGTTCTGTTTCATAGGATTGCAAAGTGCCGACTAGCTCATCCACCGAGAGTGGTCTAATTGTTTGGCATTCTTGAATTGATGGCTTGATGTAATTCCAATCTTCTGTGAGTCCACGTAGTATCTTCCTGACTTGCATTGGTTCAGCAATAGGTGCACCTTGTCTTGCAAGTCCACTTGCCAAAGTCTGAAACCTGTCTATCATATCTGCAATAGATTCATCAGGCTTCATTTCAAATGCTTCATAGTCACTCAGTAAAATACTGAGCTTTGTTTCTTTCACACGATTTGTTCCTTGAAAGGTACCATGAAGTCTATCCCATATTGCCTTAGATGATTCTTCCTCTGAGACACGATTATAAAGAGGAGTAGATAAGGCACAAAAGAGAGCATTGACAGCTTTAGAATCAAGGCCTTTTCTTTTAGCCTTTTCAGCATCAGTCATTGTTGTGACAGTATTTACTCCGTCAGCAGAGGTTGGATTTGTAGTATTTGCAGGAACTATTCCATTTGTAAAGACATCCCACATCAGAGGCTTTGAAGAACCACTTCATCTTGTTAATCCACAGATTGTAACCTTTCAATCAAAGTATGGAGGCTTGTTGGCAAAGTACGAATCGCTTGTTCCTGAAGAGTGATTGGTAGACATAGTAGATCGTTAACTCTGAAGTCAATAAACACTTCGTAAAATGAGCAACCTGCTCTGATACCAATTGATGTAGCTAGCAATATCTCCTAGAGGGGGGTGAATAGGAGATTCTGAACTCAATTGAAATTTCTTGCGGAATGAATAAAGTTCAGTGTACGATTAGGAACAAAAGCAGTATAGCAGTGTGCAGAAAATCTAAACACAAAGGTAAGAGTTTAGAGAAGAGGATATTGCACACAATATTTATAGTGGTTCGGCTTAGATCAAGCCTACGTCCACTCTCCCACGATGACAGCCGATTGGCTGGATTTCACTATGAAGAATCAAGAGGATTACAATCACTCAAGTGTTTTGTTTCCCTCTCACACAGATTTTCACAGAGAAAGATTTTGAGTACACAGAATACTCTCTTAGATGAAACTCAAATTATGCTTGCACTTTGGATTGTTGTTCGCACGTGTCACTTTTTTCTAGTCAAACATTATTCTTCTTTTATACTCCACTACCTTCGAACTAGCCGTTGGAATCCAGCCAAGGGATCGCTCTTCAATCCTTGATTGGACGTCATCAATCGTGATTGAACGAGACTGTATCTTCAGAAGATATGTAAACCGTTGGGTAAGACATTGAACCCTTCTGATTCAGTCGCCCATACAACTGAATCTCCAACTTCCATAAGTGTGATATGTTTGAGTTGATTCTCGAGGATATATTCCTTAGAAGATGATATCCTATTATAGAAAGTCCCTTAATTGATTAGAGGGGATATCAGGATAATTGAATATCACTTGCCTTGATCGGAAACCTGCCATACGTGGGTCTTCGTGTTTTGTAAAATGCAGAAACTGATCTTTCTTCAAATTCGTCTAAGAGAGATTTAATCAGTTGGCACGGAATGGTAATACGGAGATTTGATGTGATCCATCCGTCACTATTTGGATCGTCAGGAGCACTTCCATCTGACCCTCGGTCAGAAACGCTTTCATCTGATCCTTCGTCAGAAGCACTTCCATCTGACCCTTCGTCAGAAGCACTTCCATCTGACCCTTCGTCAGAAGTACTTCCATCTGACCCTTCGTCAAAAGTACTTCCATCTGACCCTTAGTCTGCGCGACAGAATTGGAATCACTCAACCTGCTGCTTACACATTCTTACTGCATCACATTTCATTAAACAATATCTTTTGAAGGTTTTGTCAGAATCAAAATATAGGAGAATTTCCACAACAATCTTCCCCTTTTTGATGGTGACAAAACTTGTCCAGTTGCAAATTTAAAAGTGAATTTAACCAGTGATAAAAAAAAAAGAGTAGCCATCACATTTGCTCCTGCAGGTAATCATCATTAGAGATCCTGTAATGAAAGTGTTCTTATAGGAGAGCATGATCGGAGTGAGATTATCCTGCAATAATCCTGTATGAAACTAAACTTCTTAGAAGATTGTCCTGCAAAACAGTAGGTTAGGTCTTCTCCTCCTTTCCTCTAAATTGAAATATAATTAGAGATAATCTATTGAGACTGCATAAAAGTAATTTCAACTTCTCCCCCTTTTTGTCAACATCATAAAGAAATATGTATATAAAAAAATTGAAGTAATGACGCGTTCTAGAAAAAGAAAAAGAGAAAAGGTAGGTGAGTTTTTAAGAAGAGGGATGATCTTCAGGCTCAATATCAGCCTCCCCTCGGGAAGGTCCTGCAAAGCTTTTTCCCATCATCTGAGCATTGTCTCTTACAGCTTGAGAAGAGGGCAGGTTTGAAGCTGTTGTGTCCGTTCTGACCAGTGTGTATGTAGGCAGGTTGGCTATCTCATCACAAAACATTCTCCCATAGAGATCAATGGACTTTTACAGCTTAGTCACCTGACTAGTCAAACCCTGCAGCTTCCTATCTATTTTCTGTTCCAAAGCCTGCATTTGCTGATCAAATTTTGTTTCCATGGCAGCCATCGTCTGAAGAAGAGCATTTTGGATATTTTCAAAAAGCACTTGAAGTTCCACTTGAAGTTCCATCTCGAGCGTAGGCTGCCGGCCGGGCTCTTGAGGGTAATGGGCCGCCCGATGTTGCCTGATCGGACGCGGGCCTCTCCCAAGGTCCATTACCCAAATTGCAACCGCTGGATATACGTGATCGACCTTCTGTGCGGTCTGGTAACATGTGATACGTGTACATGCCAAGGAGTCGCCACCAATCGTTTTATGGATGGTACGATCGGAAACTCTATCGAATAGTTGGGAGCAGTCTATTCGATTCTGCGAAAATCAGAGAAATGAGATCGGGGACTTAGTTACGCCAACTATCAGAGTTGACGCCCTTTCGGTACCTATGTTGAACGGTTTATCTAATCCTAGGATTTCATGCAGATGAGTGAGGGACGGATCCTAAATCTAGGAGTCATGCAGACAGGAATGACTACCCTATCACTCACAATCAGTAGAAATAAATGCGCAAATCAAGGATCCAAAACATGCGGATAAATCACATGAAAGCAATATGGCATCCCTAGTAAGGCCCTATCAGCCTAGAGAAGTATCAATCAAGGCTTAGGAGTGATTTTGACATGATTCGCCCATGAGGGGCAAAATCGTAATTGTTGACACCTAAATTTTAACTATCTTTTTAGTCATTTATTTTGCAATAAAAAATAGGAGTTAATTTTAATTCCTACAAAAAATAAGCAAATCACGTTTCATGTTTATTTATATAATTCATGCATTTCATTTGCATTTGATGGACTAGTGGTGAAGTAATTGGAATTAATCATGCAAATTCGACGGGTGAAAAAAAAATGAAATTATACTCATTTTAGCTGCAAATTCCAAGTAATAAGGCCAAGATTGGGATTTAATTGAACAAAATTCCACCGTTCATGGGCTCAATTGGAAAGGGTTCTAAGGTTGGGACTATTTCATAATTAAACGAAGAGAGAAAACCCTAGCACACCATTATAAATACACATGTAGGGTCCACAATTTAGAGGAGGCCACACAATTTTACACATATGGCAAAACGTGGAGAGACCACTCTCATTGAATATACGGTAGAATTTTAGGAGAGGACAGAGAATTGTCGTAGACAGCCACTTGAGGGAGCTTACTGACGGTCAAAGGAGGAGAGGAGTCTTCTTCCTTTTTACGTTTTTCTTTCTATGCAGGTTGGGGCGCACGATTGCAATACATGGCAGAATGATATAGAGAGAAAACGATGAAAAGGATATGGTGAAGATGGTGGAATGTGCTCTCGGCCATTGATGATTCACGCTAATCAACACTTCATCTTCATCTATCGTCCTCTAGATAACAAAGGGAACACGAAGAGGTGGAGGTAGTGGGCTGTTCAGGAAAAAAGAAAAAGAAACGGAGACCATTGAGCAAAAAGACAAGAAGAAATCTCAGAAAAGATGCCAAAGCAGCGTTCTTAATGGCTTTGACCAATCCTTTGCTTTATTGAGTTCGTTTCTTGCAGAACCATGGAGTTCTTGGCGTTATTTTTTAGTCCTTTTCCGAACCAATTGTTTGCCCTGTCTTCACCAAACCTCTGTGAATGCTCAAGCCAATCCCGACAAATTTAGCATCGACGATCAGCCACAAATCATCACTGTCCAGCCTTGTTCCGAGGTTGAACAGCCTATGTTTCTTTGCTATTTGTCGATCTGACCTTGTTGTCATTTGTGCTAGACCGTTTGGGATTAGTCTCTAGTGAATCGAGCCCGAAAAGAAGCTATCTTGGAGGAAATTACAGCTCGTTCATGTGTGCTGGAAATCGTTTAGAAAAGATCCTCGACACTCAGCAGCGCGAAACCTTTGAGGCCGGCCAAGTCGCGAACAAGAATTCCATCCGCAAGCTTGATCCACAAGGCAACACGAGGTTCGAATTTGGAGATCAAATCTGCCAAATAAGACATTCACGTGTTCAACATTCGAGAGTCAACAGATGGCTAACCCACCGTGGAGCACCACCGAAATCGCGAGCCTCCTCCCGTCGTTCGAGCCGCAATCCACAATTCTCATTCGAAATTCAAATTTGGCAATTAGATTTCACCAAATTAGGTAACGAATTTTTATTTCTGAATATTTTCTTCAAATTCGTTGCTTAAATTGGTTGATTGAATATTTGGTTGAATATTCACGTGGATTTGAATTGACCTTTCCCATGTCCATACGATTCTCTTGCATATCTTTAAATTTTGTGCATATCTTCGAATTATGGGCATATTGATCGGAATATTTGATGCATTTTGCTGCTTAATTTCTTTGAGGTAATTTAAATCTCAATCTTATCTTGAAGATATTATGCATGTCTTTCGGAATGTTTAAGCTATCTCGCGGCTCAATTTGAAATATTCTAAAATTCTGAGCACATCTTTTAAAATTTGGAAATTATCTGAAACACTTTGAAAATTTCAAGAGATAATCTTTTCCATTTAAAAAAAGATATGATCCTTTGTGGATAGGACCTTATGTCCTTTAAAATTTCGGCACCTATCCCTAGTTTGGCCGAAGAACATCCCTTTTAATTTTAATTCAAATAATTTTATAATCTATCTTGAGTATAATACATGCTCCCCATGTGCCTAGTCCCTTCGGAAAAACTAAATCATTTGCCTTACCTATGATCTTATGGGGTGGGGTGATGATTTAGTATAAGACCTCATATTCTTTCCATCTGGCAAGAGGGACGTTGTCATCTTATACGCGTACTCGCATACTAACTCGAATCTTCGAGAATGTAGCGTTGAAAATTCTACTCTAATCCGAATCTTCGGAAATGAGTGAATTATCGAAAATTCGGATATCAAGGTATTTTATGGACATTCTTGTTTAATTTTGTTCAAATACTTTTTTTAAGAAATTTAAAAATCCAAAAAAAAATAATAAAACAGAAAACACAAAAAAGAAAACATTTCAAGTCACATAAATCAATCTAAAAAGGGCATTGTCATGAAATTGGTACCGAAAGGGCGTTAATTTTTAATTAACGTAATCAAGTCCCCGAACTCATTAACTCTGGTTTGTAGAAATAAAATAGTTCTCCCACTATTTTATTTAGGTTTCTAATCGACCTACCAAGAAACGATTAGTGGCGGTTCCTAAATTAAAAATCATTTCAGTAAAACCTAAGTTGCGAATTGGTTGGGCTTGGGAGAGTCTGAATTATGTTAGTTAACTTAATTGACCTAATAATCCATTAATCTAAATAAATTTTAGGTCGCGACAGCTTGGCGACTCCGCTGGGGAATAAAATTTAATTTGGCTTGAAAATTAGAAAAGGTGAACGGAATTTTCAAGATTAATTTCGAAAATTAAGCTTTAATTTTTTAATATCTTAATTCACCATTAAGTTTCGGCAAAATTAAAAAATTTATGGACTTAAGCCGTTTGTCTTCATTATCTATGCCTTGATTGATTGATTGTGATTTGCCTTTAATGTGCTTGATTTTTTGGTCTGATTGATTTGGGGTTTGATGTATTTTCATTCGATTTTATCTTGATCATACTCCATTGTGCTTGATTTTCCTAATCATTTTCCTGCAGGTTCACTTAATTTTGGCATTTAATTTAGTTGCTTTATTTTATCGCAAAATGCCATGATTGAGTGAATTAACTTGTCACGCATGACTCATGACATTGCACGTGACCTAAAATGCTAGATGAACCTAGGATGGTGTCTGGGTAAGAATATGCCTAGCCTCAGGATGGAGGAATTGACGTTCTTGCCTTCGACCCCGACTACGTTAAGACTATCCGCTCAGGCCTGAATCCGCGGGCACGAGGGGTTTCTTACCGTCCCCAAAGCTTTAAAAGGGCTAAGTACGACTTTAATCGTCAAGTCAGATTTGCCCTTGCGAGCTCTAAAAAATCAGGTTAATAAAGCATGCATCCGTCATTGTTGGATTTTATGGGGGTGCACGGTAAGTACCGTGGTCCGCCCATGTAGGGCATCACACCCCTTGGCGGTTACCAACTTTGAACGTGATAAAAGATCACGTCCCTTGGTCCTGTTAAGTCATTCTGTTAGACGTCTTCCAACGAAGAAAAAGAGAGAGAAAAGAAGACAGAGACGACGACGCCGATTCTCCCTTCTCCTCTTCGAAACGTCGGATGACGGATTCTCTCGACTACACTGTAGACATTTAATCTGTGAACAACGAGGTACGTCCGTTTGTGATGTATTTCTCCGATCAGTGATTCAAGACGATTCTAGGGCTTGTTAATTCGTGTAATTTCGCTGTATGTAAACGGGATCCGTTCCCATCATTGGTATCAGAGCCAAATCGAACTTGAATTATGATATTTTCTATTTTATAGTTAAATTATCTGATTTTGGTGAATTTCGCGGAAATTTTTGGACAAATCATTTTTTGAGGCAATTCTGGCCGGGGAGAATAGTGCCGATTCCGGCCAAATTTCGGCATGTTATGGGCTGCCTTTGCAACAGCAGGGTCGCCTGGGAATGGGAAACAAAAGCCCTAACATGTCTCGGCATTCGGTTGCTCGCCGGAGACGAATTTCGCAAAGAAAGTTTACGGATTAGGGTTTCGCGTCTGAGCGGTGTTGGCACGATTCCGAGCAAATTACTTAACCGGTTTCTTTGATTCTTGGACCTATGTGGTCGCGCCGGTGTGATGCACAAAATCCACTAATTATTTTGGTTTATGGTGGGCTGTCGAAGGAGAATCCGGCGTTCGAATACTTGGCGGTGTGGCAGTGAAATACAAAGAAAACCGCACTGTTATTGCTCGTTGGTATCGCACGAAGCAGAAGACTCAATTCCGGGCAGTTGCGGGCTGCGGGCAACCCACGTTGGGCAACCCACGTGCTTCCCCTTTCATGTAAAAAATAATAAAAAAATAGAGAAGGGGGAACGTAAAAAAAAAAAAAAAAGGTATGCTGGTCGGCGAGGTGGGGACACCCACGTAGGCAGACTGCAGACAGAACTTCCATTAATTAAAAAAATGGGAAAAAGAAACGTGGGTGCTGGTGAGCGTGTAAATAAGGCACGTGCTGGCCCTTCCTTTAAAAAAAAAAAAAAAGAGCCAATTGTTGGCCGTGGGATTTGAACCCACGTCAGTTTTCCCACCGCCAGCCTATTTATCCACTGGGCCAATTCACGTGCAACTGTTGAGATGCGGAACTCCTATTTTATTAATGATAATATTGGGACTTGCGTCCCATTCCGCAACCCAAGAAGCCGGCCCGGCCCAAGACCCGAGATTCCGACCCGGTCGTTCGTCGGCCGTTGACCCGGTCTGCGTTGACCGTTGACTGTCTTCGTTGACCGGTCAACTCATCTTTTGAAAATTGCAATTTTGCCCCTGATCTATTTTAAAATTGTAATTTGGTCCCCCTATTTTTAAAAAAATTTCAATTTGGTCCTCAAATTTTTTGAAATTGCAATTTAGTCCTTGATCTTTGTCAAAATTGCGATTTTGTCCTTGAATTTGAAAATTGCAATTTGGTCCCTCAAGTCAACTTTTGCCGTTGACCACACGTTGACCAAATGAGCTGAAACTTTGACTGGCTCATACAGGCTCGTTTGAGCTCCGATTGGGGCATGCGAGGTACCATTGCGTTCGTATCGAAATTATCTTCGATTTGATATGCTATATGAATATGTTTGATGAACCTAAAATTATAAAATACGTGTGAATCCTCTTGATACATGTATTTTTTATTTTTTATTTCGATTATTTTTCATCCATGTTATTTTAATAGAGGATGATTTACATGCTTATAATGATTGATGATAGCATAGTTCTATCTTGCAATATGAGATTAGAGTATGATTTGATGCATATATTATTGGTGTTTTAGTTCAAATCATGCTATGTCATTTTGCTATGATTACAAGATATCGAGATCATAGTATGAATTATGATCTTTATTTGAGTGGGGAGTTCTAGAAAATTTTAGTAATTTCAGTGAACTCGATTTTACATAAATAATTATGTTAATGATAATTTCAAGCGAGGATTCTCAAACGATGATTGGGAACATAGTGAACTTTCGACTTTGAGACCTTATGTGAAATTATTAATTAACATAATTAGTTAGTGTAAAATAGATGCATAAATGTTAGGCATCAATAGATTGTGATTACATGTCTATAGAACTTTGTGTTCAGATATTATGGCTTTAGCTTCTTGGAATATCGTAGCTAAGCCTGATTAGAATAGAAATTAGACGGCAAGAATTATGAAACTGGAATGTGAGAATCTAGTATCTGCTAGAAAAGTTAAAAGCACTAGAAGCTCTTAACCTAGTTATGAAAGTACCTGAAGATGAAAATACTGTATTTGCTGTATTGAATAGAAGGATAAACTCTATTACTCGCATTATGTTGCTGAGTTGCATGAAAATATTTTTATGCATGAGTTCAGGCATTTATGAAAATGCCATAGTCAATTGAGAGGTATTAAAAACTAAGTTTTGGTTAGATACCGCTCACCAACTTGGGACAGATCACTATAAGTTTTGACATCAATATGATGCCTTGTGGGCTATATCTAAATAGCTTTTGTGGCTTGAGTCAAACAAAATAAGTGAACTGTTAGATGCAAACCACATTTTTACTTGATGAGTAGTAAATGCAAGCAGTAAACTGCTCTTTACCTCATAGCTATGTGTTTATGAAAATTCACAATAAAGAGTAAAGACTCTTGAGGATGCTATGTGCCGTCTTAAACTAGAATACTGGTTCTAACTTAATTGGGGCTTCGTGCTGCTGCCAATAGCGTCAATGTGGGTTTGAGAAGTGAAAGAGTAAAGGAACAGATCTTCAGAAAAGAAATCAAAGTTTAACCGACATGGAAAAGGAAAATGTCCTTTTAAGAAAAACATTTCAAAAGTGAAGTGTTTTAACTGTGGCAAAAATGGTCACTTTACTCATAATTGTGATGGGTTAAAGAAGTTAGAATCCCTTTGTACACTTAAGAGTGTACATATGTCTGTAGTTCAGTTTTGGTAACTGAATTTTATCCTTTGTGGATTATAGATATAAGGGCCATAGACCATGTAATAGTGGAATTTTAATAAGTTCCACATTGAGCAAATTTAATAAATGTGAGAAATATTTTCTAAGTGAAAATCAAAGTAATTGGCACTTGCCAATTAAATATGTGTGATAGTCGCACTTTATTCTTACTAATGTTTATATGCTCCAAAACACAACGGAATTTAGTTTTCCGTGTTAGTTTGGTTAAACTTGGTTTTAATTTGAACTTTCATAACGATGGTGATGACTTGTCGCTAGAAACAAGTTATTAGAATTCTAGATGGTTTCAATGTACAGATTGTTGAGTACAATTATGTGAATGATAGTTATTCCCTATTTTCATCTTTTTGTGATGATATCAATATGTGGCATGCTAGGCTAGGTAAAGTAAGCTAAAGAGGGCTTATTTGACAGTATTAAGAGTGTCAATTTGCCCATTTGTAAGCATTGCCTAGTGGGAATAATAGTGAGGAAACCATTTAGAAAATAAATAAGAGCTAAGTTTCCTTTGCATTAATCTATTTAGACATATGTGGTTCAATAAATGTGAGAGCAAGGCATGAGATTGTTTATTTCATCACACCAATCGAAGTCAAGAAAATATATCTGATTAGTTCAGATATTTATGTGATGAAAAAGGAATAGAAAAATAGTTTTCTATTTCGGCGATTCCTTAATAAAATTGGAGTTGCAAAGAAAATAGATTCCAATAGATATGGTTAAGTCTTTGATGGTACATCCTATTGTGAGTATGACCTTTTGTGGTGATATTTTATTGATGGCTGTCTACATACTTAACTGTGTGCCTTGTAAATCAGTTACTCCTACTCCATATGAGTTGTGGACAGGTCGAATATGAGATTTGAGTTTGCTCAAATCTTAATATGCTTCCTATACACATGAGTCCTCCCATAGGTATGTGAAATTGGGCCCTAGAGGCAAAAAGAGTATTTTCGTGAAATACTAAGAGCACTCGAAAGGGCAAGTGCTATAGGTGAGCAAGAAAGTGGGAAGAGTAACTGAATTTAAATCATAAGATGTCATATTCTTAGTGAATGTACTTCCGAAAAAGGGCGAGATAAGTTGTTTGAATATTGGATAGTGATAATGATTTTATTGAGACATCTTATCCAAGTGGGAGCAATGTGAGAAGTGGGAAATTTGTTTCGAATAAGTCTCAATTGCAACCACTTGATGTGAAGAAGATGTCGTCGTTGTCTGATCCGAGTGGGAGCGTAATGGAGAATGATGTACTAAGTGTGCAATCTCTAATTTGGCGAATAAGAGAGCCAAGAAATGTAAATGAGACTCGGACTTGCCCTAGTTAAAAAAAAATGGATATGAGCAATGGAAAAAGAGATGGAGTCAATGAGATCAAATCAAGTATGAGAGCTGGTTGATATTTCGAATGGACGCAAAGCCATTGGGAGCAAGTGTGTTCTCAAAATAAAGCGTAAAGCTGATGGCTCGATTAAGATATATAAGGTTCGCCTTGTGGTGATATAGTATGATAAGTTCACCTTATTCTGAAAGTGATTAGTATGGATCTTGGATTACATCAAATAGATGTAAAGACTGTGATTCTCAATGGAGAATTAAAAGAAGAATTTTGCATGAAACAACCTATTGGGTTTGTTATAGAAGGCCAAGAACAAAAGGTATATCGACTTTTGAGATCGATATATGGCCTTAAGCAGTCTTCATGATAATGATATATGCTTTTTCGTAATGCCACTGTGGCATATGTTTTTCTAATGATTGATGAGGATCATTGTGTATATATCAAAAGATCCAAAGATCAGTTTGTGATCTTATCATTATATGTTGATGGTATGTTAATTGCTTGGAACAGTATGGAGTTAATTGATACAGTCAAAATTGGTTATGTTCCAATTTTTGATATATGGATGAATCTGCATACATTTAAAGAGATTAATGATCTCTTTCACAAGAGACTTATTTGAATAAAGTCCTTAAGTGATTCCGTATGCAAGATTGTAAAATAAAAGATACTCCTATTGTAAGAGGTGAAGGTCTGAGCCGAAGATGTGTCCTAGGACTCTACAAGCAAAATAAAGAAATGGAAAGTGTTCCATGTTCTAGTGTTGTTCGAAGCTTAATGTACACTATATGTGTAAAAGACCTGATATTAATTATGTAGCTGGAATGGTGTGTAGATACCAATTCACTACAGGTCAAGTGCTTTGAATTGCCGTCAAGAAAATTCTGAGATATTTAAAAAATACTGCTGAATTATTATTGAGTTATCAAGGTAGAGATTTGCACCTTGAAGGCTATGCTGATATTGACTGAGGAAAATGTTTAACTTTGCGTTCTTACTTAGAAATGGCGCCCTGTCTTAGAGTAGTAAGAAGCAAATGTGTATAGCCTTATCCACGATGAAAAATGATCTCGTGGTGTTATCAATAGCAGTATAGGAGAATGTTTGGCTTTAGAGACGTTTGGATCAGTGAAGTGTTGCTAAGGGTGCTGCAAATACAATTATTAGTTCATTGTGACAGCCAAGCAACAAAAGCTTACACTAAGGATCCATTGCTAGACCAAGCAAATAGACATGTGATATATTTTTTTGAAAAACATTGATGCAAGAAAAGATGTGAACATACAGTACACATACATGCACAGAATGATAGCAGATCTTCTATGAAGTGAGTACCTAGAGATATTGCTCCTCAGTCATGTGTTAGCAAAGGGATTAGTTCCATATATTGAAATCTCTAGAAGTACATAAAAGTGGGAGTACTGGACATTTATATTTCCCAATGTTCACGGTTAATGGTAGTTGTTATCATTATTGATGCCTATGAGTTAGTATGACATTTATGCATATTAATGCTTGGTGCATTATGTTCAGAAAGTATGTCGGACAGATGATATTAGCCTACTCACACAGGTAATCGCCTCTATTTACTGCGTGATGAATAGAGATGAGACGATTTCAAGCTTATTATCTAGGTGATAATTGAGAGCTGAAGCTTGGAAATTTTAAGATCGCCTTAACAGAATGTTAAGATGAGGTCATAATATTTATTATGTCCGAAAGTGAAATACTTAAAGTGATATAGCCCACATATTTTACTTTATCTGTCTTAATGCCAGATGTGAGTTCTGAAAGTTTCTATTACAGAGAGTAGATTTGTGAACTCAAGCTAGACATTGAGTATGTCTGAGCTACCATCTGTACGGTATTAAAAGAAAAGACATACGCTCCATGGGAAAGGAGAGAATACCGTAATACGTACTTCATATTACGTATGCATGAATCGGCCAAGTAGAGTTGGCAAGAGTTTTGATCTCAACTCTATAGCCGTGTGAGACTCTTGAGGATAAAAGTTCCTCAAATTAAGTCCCCTCACGACTCTTACTTATTCTCAAGATTTCTTTTTGGTGTTCGCTATCTTAGGGTGTTATCAATGGTCATGAGATTGATTCGACCTAATGGGACATTTCTAGAAAAGCGAGCTGGACTGAGATTGAGAGGTTTAAGAGAAGAGGAAGATCAAATTTGTTTGGATGTCACATTCAATCTTTGTGTTCACAGGTCGACCAATTGTGATTATTTGAGTTAATCATGATTATGAATACAATGTATTGCATTTGAGCGCTCAATGAGATCGAAGAGATCAAGAGAGATATGATGTAAATGTGACTGATTGATCTATGGTACTGCATACTGAATCTACTCTGAGTTAACATGCCATTTAAGAGCTGCTATATACTCCCAACGGATGTATGGCAACAAGCTCTTGCAGTATGCTGGTCGCACGGATTATTTGTCGATATGAACTTTGCAGAAAAGAGAGACAGTTATATTTAACCCTTCATGGGTGAGTGGGAGATGTTGGATTTTATGGGGGTGCACGGTAAGTACCGTGGTCCGCCCATGTAGGGCATCACACCCCTTGGCGGTTACGAACTTTGAACGTGATAAAAGATCACGTCCCATCATCCTGTTAAGTCATTCTGTTAGACGTCGTTTTAGAACGACGTTCTTCCAACGAAGAAAAAGAGAGAGAAAAGAAGACAGAGACGACGACGCCGATTCTCCCTTCTCCTCTTCGAAATGTCGGATGACGGATTCTCTCGACTACACTGTAGACATTTAATCTGTGAACAACGAGGTACGTCTGTTTGTGATGTATTTCTCCGATCAGTGATTCAAGACGATTCTAGGGCTTGTTAATTCGTGTAATTCCGATGTATGTAAACGGGATCCGTTCCCATCAGTCATTACGCTTGTCTTTGTAATCATCCTCCGTTTTTTTTTATACATTTCCTTGAGTTAGTCCATGGCTATTAGGTGTGTCATTATGTTAACCTATCACTTCATGGGGCACCGCAACATCCAGCCCGTTATATGAATAATGAGCTCAAACGATCATGGGCTTCAGCCCATAAAGAAATTGACATGGCGAAGAAGACCATAAGCGGTTGAAAGACCAAGTCGGCCCACAACCCAAGAGATCGAAGAACGGAGCCAGGCCCTCGAAGTGATAGGCTTTTAGTCATCTGTGTCGTGTTGTTATTTTATTTGCTTTATTAGGTCTTTTTTTAGGGATTTTCATCGGACTTAAGGGCTTGTTATCCTTTATCACTTTTTCAGTCAGTAATTCAATTCCGTTTTCGTTCTGACCCCTCAGCGTAAATTGACTTTTCGCACCCTTTTCGGACAGGAATTAATTTTTCAACTTCAAATAAGAAATGTCCGTAAGATCCCCATCTATTGCGTTGAAAATTTTTGTGGCAATCCAACATATTTTTTATGCAATACGGAATTAATGGCCATAATGGAGCAGGTTGGAATTTCTCATCTTTTTCAGACTCGAGATCATTTTGCAGAATGCCCTAAATAAACGACTCCTTTTGCCAAATCTCAAAACTTGAAAGTTGTAGGTTGATGTCTCAACTAATAACCTGCAAAATTCCAGATTTTAATTCATATTTTCAAAGGGTCATTCGTTCATTCATCCATAGACGGACGAAGCAGTTTTCTGTACGTCATTTTTTGGGGAAACGTATTAAACTGGGACTATCGGATCATTTTTAGCTCAATCTCCAAACATGAAAGTTGTTCGATTCCCTCTTTAATACAAGCTCGTAAATTTCCACACCATTCTGATGCCCGGATGATTTTCTACAAATTGTTTACCAAAATCAGACGGAACTGGAGTTTTCCTGGCCACTAGCAATCGTCAAGTTCAAATGGCGTCAGTGAGTCTAAATTAGCCATGGACCGACCCAATGTGCATTATATGTCTTGCTCACCATATGATTATCCTTCGCAGGCAACTTACCACGGGTCATTCACATATCATCAGGTCAGTCGCGAAGAAAATGGTTGACAAAGCTGAACTGAACGCCGCAATCCAAGAAGCCCTTTAGGAACACGTGGACGCCCTCACTAGCAGAATGGATAACATGTTCTCCCAGATGGCAGACAAAATGCTGGCGAGTCTCATGGCTAAGATGCCATTGCCTAGCCAGGCATCTCAACCTCTGGCACCACCTCTGCCTCCTGCAGTTGATGATCCAACCAAGAACCAGGGGCAGTTCTTGTCACTAGAGGACATGTTCGTCCCAGGCTCTAGTATGAATGCTTCGCCAGTGGCTCCAGTTCACCAAGCCAGCCCTGTGGCGCCAGAGCAGACTAATGATACAGCAAAGCTGATGGCTCAGATGGAGCAACAGATGGAGCAAAAAAATGGAACAGAAAATGGAGGAAAGGCTCCGGGAGATTCAGGGAACACATAGTATCCCTCACATCGACTTTTCGGCCTTCACGAAAGTGGATTGCAGCATGTTTAGATGTACCAAGCAAGAATGAGCAAATATACTGACAACGGCCCTCTACTGGTTCAGACTTTTCAGGCCAGTCTGAAAGAGGCAGCCATGTGATGGTATATTGACTATGAAGTATACAACATGGGGAATTGGAAACAGGCGGCAACTGCTTTTATCAAATACTTCAATTTTAACATAGACGTCATCATCTCTAGAGAGGACCTGGAGCAAGCCGAAATAAAGAAGGGCGAGACGATCAAACAGTATGCTACCAGGTGGAGGAACATTGCGTCCCAACTCAAACACGTTCCTCCTGAGAGGGAACTCATGAAGCTGTTTGTCTCTACCCTTCCGCAGACTATGCGGACACGGGTCCTTGGCACCTCTGCGATATCATTTGCTTACCTCATAACGATGGCCGATGAGGTAGAATGAGGCATGAAAAAGGGATGGTATAGTGAGTCAGGTTCAGCTGGCAAGAGATTTTTTGGAAAGAAAAACAAGGAGCCTATCCTTGAAGTCAATATGACTTATGGGTAGAAGACACCGGCTCAAGTCTCAAACACGCAGTTTGCTCCTTCACAGGCATCTGGTTATGGCCAACAGAATCAGAGGACTAACCAACGCAAGAATCGAACATTCACTCCACTTCCTAGGACACTTTCCCAAGTTTTGGCTATCCTGTGTAAGAAGGGTTTGTTGTCCTTTGAGCCCCAACGTCCCAATCCTGCGAGGTATCCTAGATATGACCCTGCACAAAAGTGTGACTATCATTATGGAGAAATAGGTTATTCGGTCGATGATTGTCCCGTGCTCAAGCACCGCGTCCAGGATCTACTCGAAACTGGGGCACTTGCATTTCAGTCAGCCAATAAACCCAATGTGCAGAGTAACCCACTACCAGATCATTCGAGCAATGCTTGAAGAATCGTGAATGGGGTGGAGGTAGACTTTCAAGCATGACCTTTTGTTTTTATCCGATCCACTGTGTGGGATTTTCCTGCTTTCTTTAGGTGTTTAGGTTGCACTAGGATTTCACTTTCATTCACTATCACATTTCATTTTCAATAAGATGTAATTCATTGATTTCATATCAATAAAATTATATAAATTTTTATTAATTTTGAAATCTTGTTGAAGTATCCCAAACCAACCTAATGACGTTAACCAACGATCGAACAATCTGTCATCCATGGTAAGCACTAAGAGTTGGGCTTCTCGAGAATTCTCGTCCTACGGTCTTTTAAAAAAAATCAAGATTTTCGAAATGGCATGCTAATTTTCAAAAATTGCAATACATGCATGCTTAAACCCTGTTTGTTTCTCTAATTTCGCCGTTTTATGTCTCAGGGGCGAACATGAGGAGCGAGATCCAAAAGTCCCAGGCAAGTCCCGGTCCATCGACCATTTGAGAGGGATCCATGCTTCACCATCAATCATTTCCTGGCTAGATCAATCAATAAACAACGATCCTCGATGATCTTTGCATTGAATCTTCATATCAGCCGTTGGCAATCCCTGCATCAGCTGGTGCTACTTGTTGGTTATCACTTGATCAGCCCAAATGAGGATGCTTGGCCTCGATCGGCTCATCAGCCACATCACATCAGCCAGCTCAAACACAAGTCCATCAATAAGTCGAGGACTAATTCATGCACCCCTTCTCATGCATGGGCAAGAATAGAAACTAAGGATCATAAGTAAAACTTCCAACTTGGGGCATATCCGGGGGACAATTCCTAATTATGCCATCCGACAGAAAATGGGGCAGATCAACGATGAACCCCGACGTGGAATAAGGGAGTATATTCTTCTTCGTTCTTAAAATAACACATTTTCCCCTTGCAGGACCATACATCAGCCATGACAGTCATCATCATTGAGTGGGAGAAACCAGAGCATCTTGAGTCCTCGATTGGCTGATTTCATACCTATTTCTGGGGCAATTCATATCTTCCTATTCCTTGAGATTTATGAGTGAACTTGCATAGTTTATGCATGTCCATGTTTGATCTGCACTCATTTTTCTTATATGCTGGATGATCAAGTCAAACTTCATGAATCTCTTCTCATTATATACTTTTGTCTGCATTATTAATTTTTACTGTGAGATAATTTCAATCAGGAAGTCTCTCTGGTCTTTTTAGATTGATCTTTTTGAATGAGGAACCTCAGGACGATGAAAGGCAAGCCATTTCAATACACGTCCTGTATCACAATCCCTAGTGAGCAATATGAGAATTTCCATGCTTACAAGGCAAAGGGTTATCTCGCGAAAAGTATGACGACCAAGATGACATGAGGCATTCATTTCCTCTAGCCAAACATTACAGGTTGCCCGTTGCTAAACCCATTGAACGGTGGTTTCATTTCATAACCCTGTCAGGAACAACCCCACATTGGGGCAAATGTCAAAAATTTCAAAAAATGAGTAGAGTTTTCTTGCTTTCACTTGCATCAATCTTCAAGTGTATTTGTTGCATGCGAATTCTATATTAGCTCAAGTGCTTTATATATGACGAAGAGCATTTCATTTCTATACCCATATGCACTCATCCTTTGCTTAACCCAATTTGAGCGGCGAATTCATTTCTCAAAACCCAACGGATGATCATCTTGAAAAGGAAATTGTTTCGAATCATTTGAGAAGCAAAGTGCCTTGGGAAAAGCTGAAACTTGGAAAATATGCCAGCATAATATGCAACAATTCAGATAAAACACTTCCTTCCTTAAAAAAAAGGGAACTCGCTGCAGAAAAGAGAGAAAGGAAAAAGGCTTGCTACGCAGAAAAAAAAAAACAAGGTTTGCCATGCAAAAAAAAAAATCAAAGTTGGCCAAGCGAAGGAAAAAGAAAAGAAAAGAGCTCTCTCAAAGAATCTCCAGAAGGAATGGAGGTCTTCCTTGAATTGATTCAAGAAATGAAAGGTAATTCGTGAGTGACGGAGGCGGATGATCACCAATCTCATCTTCATATAACCCCTTTGTTGAAAATTGGCCTTTCATTCCAAGCCTACCCTAAACCTACATTACAACCCTTACCAAAAGTTTCTTCAGATTAAGACATTTAGGTTAATATAAGGTTTCAAATTCTTATAAATATTGCTCGAAGAAGTGCGAGCAAGATCATTTTTATCTCATTTCGCAGGGTTCTTGACTTGTAAACCAAATACAACTGATGAAGATTTCATTTCATGGCCTAAAATGACTTGCATGAGTCCCCTTTGAATAACCTTTGACCAAGCCTGAATTACAGTCCTTATAAAAGACCTCACGGATTGGTCCAGTCATACTGATTTCAAGAATACCCGGACCCTTGTCAAGTTTAATGATGACAGCTCTGAGAGATTTTCTCACCCGCATCAATGATCGGGTCAAATAGCCTTTTCAAAGAGAGTGAGAAAAAGTCATTTCTGATTGAAGGTTCCTCATTCTATTTGGTCAAATTTTGTCGAAGGGATAAGATAGATTTCCTTATTGAAAAAATCTCAAGTGAAGCTTTATAATGCAAGCAAAAGCTCACAAACCTTTCTAACATATGATGTTGCATTTACATTGATTTTATGCATTCATCATTTCATCATTTTTTCAAGAAAATGGACAGGTATGTCGCAGTCGACCTAACCATCACTTACCCATTGCTCGGAAACTCAGGTAAGTTTCCTAATTCCCTTTCAAAATTTATATCAACACTTGATCAGCTCAAGAGATTCCTAGAATCTTATATTATTTTGATACTTGATTAGCTCAAGTTATCACACCTCTCTGTGTTTGTTCTGATTAGCTCAAACATCACACCCTTTTGTGCTTGTTTTGATTGGCTCAGACATCACACCCCTCAGTGTTCACGCCGATTAGCTCGGGTGTCACAACTTTACTGACTCATGGTTTATAGTCTATATGGCGACTTGCCAAGAGACACAGTGTCCACGCCGATTAGCTCGGGTGTCACATCTTTACCGACTCATGCTGACCCATTAAGGAGGTCGCAAGAGACACCTTACCGACTCATGCTGACCCGTTGAGGTGGTCGCAAGAGACACCTTACCGCCTCATAGTGACCCGTTGAGGATGTCCCAAGTGGCAACTCTCGTCTTGATATGGTGAGACCTTCATGAGAAGGTCGCGAGAGCTTATTTTTACCGACTCATGCTGACCCGTTGAGATGGTCGCAAGAGACATTTTACCGACTCATGCTGACCCGTTGAGAAGGTCGCGAGAGGTTATTTTTACCGCCTCATGGTGACCCGTTGAGGAGGTCCCCAAGAGACAAAATGGCCAGCTCGAACCATAACTCGAGCACATTTTCAAACTCTATATAGATCTTGCGCCGTTTCGCATCAGAAGGAAACTTCTAGGAACATATGGGCTCAGTACCTTAGCATCTTGGCATCCACTGGAGGTCTGGAGGTTAAGGGAATCATTAGCTTATGAGGAATTTGGTAAAACATGTATTTTCATAGGCGATCCATGTGCGGATTTCTTTGATAAGAGAAGTTTTGACACATGTTATTTATAGTATTGCATTTCATGCATCATCTCTATTTGCATCAGAAAAGGTGATTTAAAAACTCCCGCCAAACATTTCATCATCACTACATTTGCAAAATTAAGGGTTCAATTATGGTCTTTGAGCGAAACCTCTGCGAGCTTCCACTAAAAGAGGGGCAGCTATTGACACCTAAATTTTAACTATCTTTTTAGTCATTTATTTTGCAATAAACATTAGGATTTAATTTTAATTCCTACAAAAAAAAATCAAATCATGTTTCATGTTTATTTATATCATTCATGCATTTCATTTGCATTTGATGGACTAGTGGTGAAGTAATTGTAATTAATCATGCAAATTCGACGGGTGAAAAAAAATGAAATTATACTCACTTTAGCTGCAAATTCCAAGTAATAAGGCCAAGATTGGGATTTAATTGAACAAAATTCGACCGTTCAAGGGTTCTAAGGTTGGAACTATTTCGTAATTAAACGAAGAGAGCAAATCCTAGCACACCATTATAAATACACATGTAGGGTTCATGATTTAGAGGAGGCCACACAATTTTACACATATGGCAAAACGTGGAGAGACCACTCTCATTGAATATACGGTAGAATTTTAGGAGAGGACAGAGAATTGTCGGAGACGGCCACTTGAGGGAGCTTACTGACGGTCAACGGAGGAGAGGAGTCTTCTCCCTTTTTACGTTTTTCTTTCTATGCAGGTTGGGGCGCACGATTGCAATACATGGCAGAATGATATGGAGAGAAAACGATGAAAAGGATATGGTGAAGATGGTGGAATGTGCTTTCAGCCATTGATGATTCACGCCAATCAACACTTCATCTTCATCTATCGTCCTCTAGATAACAAAGGGAACATGAAGAGGTGGAGGTAGTGGGCTGTTCAGGAAAAAAGAAAAAGAAACGGAGACCATTGAGCAAAAAGACAAGAAGAAATCTCAAAAAAATCCCAAAGCAACGTTCTTAATGGCTTTGACCAATCCTTTTCTTTATTGAGTTCGTTTCTTGCAGATCCATGGAGTTCTTGGCGTTAGTTTTTAGTCCTTTTCCGAACCAATTGTTTGCGCTGTCTCCACCAAACCTCAGTGAATGCTCAAGCAAATCCCGACGAATTTAGCATCGACGATCAGCCACAAATCATCACTGTCCAGCCTTGTTCCGAGGTTGAACAGCCTCTGTTTCTTTACTATTTGTCGATCTAACCTTGTTGTCATTTGTGCTAGACCGTTTGGGATTAGTCTCTAGCGAATCGAGCCCAAAAAGAAGCGATCTTGGAGGAAATTACAGCTTGTTCATGTGTGCTGGAAATCGTTTAGAAAAGATCCTCGACACTCAGCAGGGCGAAACCTTCGGGGCCGGCCAAGTCGCGAACGAGAATTCCATCCGCAAGCTTGATCCACAAGGCAATACGAGGTTCGAATTTGGAGATTAAATCTGCCAAATAAGACATTCATGTGTTCAACATTCGAGAGTCAATAGATGGCTAACCCACTGTGGAGCACCATCGAAATCGCGAGCCTCCTCCCGTCGTTCGAGCCGCAATCCACAATTCTCGTTCGAAATTCAAATTTGGCAATTAGATTTCACCAAATTAGGTAACGAATTTTTATTTCTGAATATTTTCTTCAAATTCGTTGCTTAAATTGGTTGATTGCATATTTGGTTGAATATTCACGTGGATTTGAATTGACCTTTCCCATGTCCATACGATTCTCTTGCATATCTCTAAATTTTGTACATATCTTCGAATTATGGGCATATTGATCGGAATATTTGATGCATTTTGCTGCTTAATTTCTTTGAGGTAATTTAAATCTCAATCTTATCTTGAAGATATTATGCATGTCTTTCGGAATTTTTAAGCTATCTCGCGGCTCAATTTGAAATACTCTAAAATTCTGAGCACATCTTTTAAAATTTGGAAATTATCTGAAACACTTTGAAAATTTCAAGAGATAATCTTTTCCATTTAAAAAAAGATATGATCCTTTGTGGATAGGACCTTATGTCCTTTAAAATTTCGGCACCTATCCCTAGTTTGGCCGAAGAACATCCCTTTTAATTTTAATTCAAATAATTTTATAATCTATCTTGAGTATAATACATGCTCCCCATGTGCCTAGTCCCTTCGAAAAAATTAAATCATTTGTCTTACCCATGATCTTATGGGGTGGGGTGATGATTTAGTATAAGACCTCGTATTCTTTCCCTCTGGCAAGAGGGACGTTGTCGTCTTATACGCGTACTCGCATACTAACTCGAATCTTCGAGGATGTAGCGTTAAAAATTCTACTCTAATCCGAATCTTCGGAAATGAGTGAATTATCGAAAATTCGGATATCAAGGTATATTATGGGCATTCTTGTTTAATTTTGTTCAAATCCTTTTTTTAAGAAATTCAAAAATCCCAAAAAAAAATAATAAAACAGAAAACACAAAAAAGAAAACATTTCAAGTCACATAAATCAATCTAAAAAGGGCATTGCCATGAAATTGGTACCGAAAGGGCGTTAATTTTTAATTAACGTAATCAAGTCCCCGAACTCAATAACTCTGGTTCGTAGAAATAAAATAGTTCTCCCACTATTTTATTTAGGTTTCTAATCGACCTACCAAGAAACGATTAGTGGCGGCTCTTAAATTAAAAATCATTTCAGTAAAACCTAAGTTGCGAATTGGTTGGGCTTGGGAGAGTACGAATTAGGTTAGTTAACTTAATTGACCTAATAATCCATTAACCTAAATAAATTTTTAGGTCGCGACAGTAATTTTGAGAAATTTGGGGATAATTTGCCCTGGAATGGCAAAATCATTTTTCAGATGAAATGAGGAGTCAAAAGGTGGTGGAAATGGGATAGGCGATCAAACCAGTCCATTTCCTATTTTTTGAGAATTTTCAGAATTTTTCTGGAATTTAAAAGTGATTTTACCCTTGGAGGGATAAAATCGTCATTTTCGGAGAAGACGAGGATTGGAAATCTCAAACATTAGGATTGGTCGACCACCTGACCCAAATCCTAATTTTAAGCAATTTCCAAAACTCGATTGGAATAGGAAAGGCGCTTTACCCTTTGAGGGGTAAAATCGTCATTTCAGGGAAAATGGTAAGATTCGAAAACCCAAGCAGAATGATTCGCCACCTAACTGGCCATATCCTAATCTAGGCATTTTCAACCTATCTCAAATACAAAACATGGACGAATTACCCCTAAAGAGCATAATCGTCAATTTTCAGAAGAACGGATAAGAAATCCCAAAAATAGGATTGACCAGTTGTCTGTGGTCAATCCTCAATTTTTGGGGATTTCTGGAGTGACTAAGAATTTCCTACAATTTTCTACATTTTTTGGGGATTTTCTAGGATTTTTAGAATTTTCTAGAATTTTTCTGATTTTTTATTGATTTTTAAAATCATTTTTAATTTTTTTTATTAAAAAATGATTCGTACCGGGTCGGAACCCGGCCTAGACCCGAACCTGCGTGGACTCAACCTCCAAAACGACGCCGTCCCAATTTTTTTTATTTTCTGATTATTCGGACCTGATCTGACGGTTCCTATTGAACCACGTGGCTATTCTACAACCACAGGATCAGCTTACCAAAGCCTACGGCCTAGATTAAACGAAGACTCGACCAGGGCCGTCCATCTTTATTAACCTAAACGACGCCGCTCGACCACTAACCTAAACGGCACCGTTTCGACTTGTTTTTAGTTTTCTAATTTTAAAACTATTTTCGGATATCCCTAATTATTAATCGGACGGCCATAAAAAATTGGACTCGATTAACCTAGACCGTCCGATCTAAGCTGACTCAACTTAACAAACTAGCGATCGAACCAACTCAACATCCACGTGGACCAATCATGCATTGCCACCTAGACCTTTGACTCGTTGACCCACCACGTATGCATCGTCTTCAACCCCCCGACTGTGACGGAATGGACGGCTGAGAATTCTCCGGTTCCGATGAACAGCCAAACCTAGACCGATTGACACGAGACCAACGCCAATCGACTCGTAATGATCTCTAGTTCAACATATCTAAGAATCGAAGCATTTCGTCCACAAAATCAAGAACAGGCAAGCCCGAACCAGTATGGGCATAGCTACCCCAATCATGCGATTCATGGCATATTAGACTAATTCATCAACACAGAGGCATCATTCAGTGTTCAAAAGACTTACCTCGAGCTCCGATTGAGCTCGCTTGGCCTAGATTTGGCTAGGCGAGAATGAACAGTGTTCGGCAATGAACGTTAGGTTTGAAGACTCGATTCGATGTGTTAAGACAAAACCGATGCAAAACAGATATGCGACGATGGTCAGGGATGCTTAAAGAGTAAAATGCCTACCCTAACTCGAAGAATCAAGATCGGAATCGAGTTCCGCCATTAAAGAACAGTACGAAAGTTTGAAGACTGAACTTACCTATTCTCGTGGTTTCAGACGGCGCGGTCGGCGGCGATCGACTCCTGGGAGCTTGGACGACCTCCTCACGACCTTGTCGAGCTTTGGTTTAGCCTCAAGAGGCCCAACCGATGCTTTGCAAATCCGAGCTCTACCCTCGACAATGGCGATGGAGGGGAACTCTCTCTCTCTCGTTCTCTCCCTCTGTTAGATTCAGTTCTTTCCCCCATAACCGAATCAACTAACCTTCTCTTCTAGAAAGCCCTCGTAGGCCATATACTATTTCAATTTTTTGGCGTCGAACTGATGGGGCTAACGGACTCCAAATGGCACGTGGTTGCGCGTACCATTTGGTCCAGACGGTGACGGTGATGATGGGTAACTCCGTCCAACTCAAATGGTCTTCCGGCGTGCGTAAATGGACGGCTAATTTAGTCGTTATATGTGTGTTGACTTTCACGGCTGATGAAACATTGACCAATCGATTTCATCTTCCTCCGGCGACCATTGGTCATGATTCTGGTCCCAATTGACGGGGGGTGGTCTGAAGAACTAAATGCCCACTAGTGCATCTTCGATTGTAGTCGATTGGTTGATCAATTTCCTCGTCAAAATTCAACCCCGTACTGTTCATCTGCACGAGAGTCTGAGGAAGAAGATGGTACTATAGCGAACCGGTTCCGACTTGCAATTTTTCAAATTAAACCCAAATTGATGGAGAATTTTTGCAATTGGACCTCAGAATCGAATTTAGAGCATGAATTTTATCTAAAAATGTGGGTTTGCCCAAAAGTTCATATCAATTTCAACAAAAACCCCAAATTTTTATTTAATAGGAACTAGGCAAATCGTGAAATTGAAGGCTCAAATGATCAAATTGGACCAAATTACCTATCCCAATCGATTCAAAATTATGAAAACCATTGGGCAGTGACTTTAATTTGTAATGGTAGTCATTGAATTGAAAGTAATTTCAATTATGCCCAATTTCAAGGACTAAAATGCAATTAAGTATACAATTTTGCCCAATTCATACAATTAAGCAATTTGTGCAAATAATTGGGCTAAATTGCAATAAGGAAAAATTAGATTGAATGTCAAGATCCTAAAAAATGCCAAAATTGCAAATTAAAAGACTCAATTGACAATTTTTTACCAAATTCAATCATATGTGTAACAAAGGAACACGTAAAATTGAATTTTATTTTGGACTTTTTGTGAGGTCAAAAAAGAGAAAGTATTTAAAAGAAAAATATTGACTATTTTTCCATATTTTTGTGACCTCAAATGCTATTTTTCATGAATTTTCAAGTATTTTCCTATTTTCTAAAAATATTAAAAAATACGAAAAATTATGAAAAATTATTATTTTTTTGTCAAAAATGGTTACTTAGGCTTGGCCAAGGCCACCAAAGTTGATTTTACAATTTTTTTTGACTTTTTATGAATTTTTTATGAATTTTCTAAGAATAAGCTGGAAAAAAAGATGATCCGAAATTAGGTGTCAACAATCTTGTCAAAATGGGTTAGTTCATAGCCCTGACTGCTCAAATATTCCTCAATTTTGGCTATTCTTTTAGCCTCGGCTTCAGTTTTCACAGCTTGTTTTCCCTTCTCCTCTTTCTTGAGGTTAATCACAACAGGGGGCGTCTTTGGCCGCGACTGGACATTTGGCACACGACTGTCTTCTATGGCATGTTAGGCACCTTCAGCTGTCCCTTTGTTAATCGTATTGGGCATCGAGGATTGACCTGAGTCATTCAAGTTAGGTATTGTTGCTTGTCTGGCTTGGGAGGCTTCCAACATTACCTTAATCTCAGCCATCATTGTAGTCATAGTAGTCATTTGACTCTCCAGCATGCCTACTCGTGGAGTCAATTCTTGCTGTTCCATTCTTGTCTTAATTCGAGTACGGACATGATGTTTAGGCAGTTCCGTGATTAGAGAGTATTTGTTTATTTGAAAATAACAAGTTTCTCTTTAGGACAGATAAGGAAAGCACTAAATTCCTTCAGTTGCATGTTTTCTATTGATAAATGAGAAAAATGACTACCTTGTGAGCCTTAGTCTCACATGAGCAGTTCTTTCAACAATTCACCAAGAGAATTCATGAAATTAAAGGAAGCGTAATCTTTGACGATAGTTTTTGATGTATCAACAAAACATGCTTATGCGCACACATATGGAAAAAGCAACATTTATTACAAATGAGTATTCAAATGCCAACGAAACATCATAATGTTCACATATCCTACACTTGACAGAATAATCCTATCCAAGCCTAGGGCGCTTGGGGTCTAAGGCACCCCCATCGAGATCCAGTCCCTCATTCTAAGATTCCTCATCTCCAAAATATGGTGGAGATCCCATATCTTCTAGTATATATGGCTCTACTCCAGGTACGTACGGCACGATGTATTCAAGTACGTAAGGTTCGACAAAGTTGTGTCTGGTCATCTTAAAGTGCCGAATGTATTCTGCAGAAGCCCTATGGGTATTCATCTTAGAAGTCATGTCATCTGGCCACTTTACTTCATCAGTATAGGATTCTTTCAAAGAACGTATGACAACCTCCACCTTTGTTTCGAACTATTTCTTCTTCTCTCCTGTGAGAATTTCTTTAGGTATGTCAAATGAAAAGACATTTGATCCGGGTGATGGAGGGATCTCCTGTAGTGCCTTAAATTGTCGGATAACTCTCCTTGGGTAGTCTGCGATGGCACCTGTGAATCCTAACAAAGGGACTGGGTCTTCGCCATTGCATGTGAGTCTGACTTTTTCCAACGTTAGTAACCTAAGTTGCCATCGGAGTTGTTCAGGTTTCAAGATCTTAAGTAATTCTTTCCATTCTTTGAAATTGAACTTAGGAATACGTGTGTGAATCCTGACAAAAGTTCTAAGAGGATAGGCATAGGAACTAATCTCAGTGAAACCCATGCTGATATGAAATTGTTTGATATGAGATGTGAACCACAGGTATAGGAGACCACTAGAGGCTCTAAAGATTCCCTTATTTTCTTTTTTGAAATGATTGAGGGAAATGAAGGTTTCGGCCAGGATAAGGTTGGAATAGTCTCATCCATAGTAGGCATGTTTGACTACTACGGCCATGATAGGATCAAAAGTGACAAACGAGACAGGGAACAATACAAAGCTAAAGGATGCCAAGACAAAAGCTCTACCAGATTTAGTTTCTTTGCTAGTAGGAAGGTTAGGAAACCTATTTAGAAGAAAGGATAGGGAAACCCGCCCAGAATTACTTTTGGCATCTGCTTTGATTTCATTGAGGTTTGTATCAAGGAATTATCTAGTTAACTTAAAGGCTCGAATCCTATAGGAGGATGGACTAACAGGTGAGTGGACTCGACTCCAATGGTGGCACTATATTCTTCAAGGGTAGGGATAACCTCCAGTCCTTCCATGTAGAATGTCGAGGTGGTAGGATCCCAATAAAGCGCCATAGCTTAGATGAAGGCAGGTGGACATTCAATCTTCAAAATATCCAATAGATATCCCAATCGTGATCTGGCGTAGCTTTGGCTCGTTTCACCCATGCTGTCCCACCAGGCTAGGGCTCAGCCCGAGGGATTTTGAACACTTAGATGTCATTCTTTCCCATCAAGTCTAAAATATGCAAATGATTTTGAAAAATCAATCGCCAAAGATTACTTTAAACATGTGATTATGCAAATGTCATGAAATACGCATGGACTGATTTAATTGCATATTCTAGTTAATGAAATGGAAATCAAAATCCCTTTCAAGTACTCAAGGTCTAATTTGAATTTCAAGCAAGTGAATTATGCAATTAGTTAGAATCATCCCAGTGACTAAAGGAAATAACAATGTCACATTCCATCGGTCAAAACATCAATTGCGAGCACAGTGGAGTAAACTCCTTATTACAAAAGGATCTACTAAGAAAGAGAGGTAGAGAAGAATCATAAAGGGGGGATACCAATCGGACTTATTCTAAAACAAGAAAGCCATAAAATGCCAATGGAATGTGGGATCTAGACTATCTCTACCCAAGATCTAATCTTCTTCAGAATAGTAGTCCATTTGGGGTTCCTCTTCGATGGCACTTTCCTTTTGCCTCTCTTCAAGACATGGCTCAGTGATCAGGACTTCTTCCCTAGTTGAGCATCCCTCAGAGTGTGAAGAATAGTCTTCGGTAGTTTTGTTGAGATGATTTAGCTCTTCTAGCTATTCTCTCGTCCATGGTATAATGACTTCATGGGATTTTTTGGGTTTTGTCTTCTTGAGTATGATGCGTTTCGGTCTTGTCTTGACAACGGAATGCCTCTTCCTTCCCCAAAGAGTGATCATCGGTCTGTTCTCCTTAGCTTGACATTCAGCTTTTCGGCGGCATATGCTTCTCTAGCTAAGCTGTTGCGATGCTGACTTTTCATCTCCATATAATCCTTGAACATTGTTGACACCTAAATTTTGATCAACTTTTTTTTCCTTTATTTTTCGAAAATTCATAGAAAATCCATAAAAAGCTGAAAAATTACAAAATCAACTTCGGTAGCCTTGGCCAAGCTAAATGGACCATTTTGGATAAAAAAATATTTTTTCATATTTTTTATTATTATTATTTCGAAAAATATAAAAATAAAAAGAAAATAAAAAAAAAGTAGTATTCGAGGTCACAAAAATATATACAAATAGTCGGTATTTTTATTTTTAATTTTCTTTACTTTAGGACCTCATAAAATAGTAAAATTCAGGTTCGATTTTAGGTGTTCTCTGATCACCATAAAATTGAATTTGGCAAAAATATTAATAATGATTAAAAGGAAAATGAGTGAAAACATCATCATTTAAAAGGAAAAGGGGACTAATCATTTTGTCTTCGCTTTTGATTATTTTATTATTATTTTTACTTTTTAGTATTTTATTATATTATTATTATATTATTTTTTTAATTATTATTTTATTTTTATTATTATTATTTTACTCTTCCCCCCTCCCCCTCATCATCCGTAGCCTCCTCTTCTTCCTTCTTTCTTCTTCTTCTTTTTCTTCTTCTTCTTCCTCCTCTTCTTCTTCTCCTTCCTCTCCCGTAGCTTCTTCTTCCTTTTCTTTTCTTCTTCTTCGTGGACGCCTAAAATGGAACCCCCCCTTCCGCCGTCGTCGCTAGCCGTCGTACCTCAAAGCCGCCGTGAACAACCCAAGACCTCCGGCCTCCACCCGTTTCGGAGTTTGGTTCGGGATTGTTTCGGATCGGGCCAAATCCGTCATCGCCAAAGCGCGCTATCACCTCCGGCGACAGCCCCGGAGTCCTACCTCCTCCCTCGGAGCTTATGGAGCCTACGCGCCGCTGGTGGAGCCCAGAAACAGCCTCGGGTCACCACCCCGTCGTCGGAACGTGTCCGGACGTGTCGGAACGTGTCCGGACGTGTCGGAGCGTGTCCGGACGTGTCCGGGCGTGTCGGACGTGTCGGAGCGTGTCCGGGCGTGTCAGACGTGTCGGACGTGTCGGAGCCGTGTCCGAACAGTGTCCGAACAGTGTCCGAACAGTGCATGAATAGTGTCGGAACAGTGCATGAACAGTGTCCAATTTTTTAATTTTTTTAATTTTTTTTTATTTTTTAGTCTTAATTTGTGAAATTGACTATCGACATTCTAATGGCGATCGACAGGTAACGGGCATGGGGATGGTCGCAGGCTAAGGCTGGGCGATTGAAGGCCGGTGTCCAATCCGGTATGTTTTACGTACCCGATCTGTATATCAGGATTATTTTTCTAAAATATTGCATTTATAGACTTGATTTGTATGTATTTGTTTCAGTCTAGTGGTTAGCTTATTTATCTGGTTGAGTGTTATCTATTGTCAAAGACATGCTTTTTGTTAAAATATTTTCTGAAAATATAAAAAAATATTAATAAATCAAAAATGCCAAAAAAATGGAAAAATTAAAGAAAAACAAAAAAATTGAGAAAAAATTGCAGAAAAATTCTAAAAATTGTCCAAGGCTGAAAATGACAAAAAATTGATTTGTTTTCATTTTTGGGATTTTCTCCCATTTAGTCCAAAATGGCGATTTCACCCCTCAAAGGGTAAATCGTCTTTGATATTCTGATGAATTGTGGAAATTGCTTAGAATTTGGTGATGGGCCAGATGGGTGGTTAAACCTTATGTCTAAGATTTCCACATTTCATTTCCATTTTTAGAAAATGACGATTTTACCCTTCGAATGGTAAATCGGTTTCTAAAATTCCCGAAAATCACGAAAATTGCCAAAAAATAGGAAATGGGTCAATTGAGTGACCAAACCTGTTTTGACTCCGGATTCATTCCGAAATGATGATTTTGTCCTTTTTGGGCAAATTGTCCCCTTTGTCTCAAAATTACGATTTTGCCCCTGATGGGCAAAATCATGTCTAAATCATTCCTAAGCCTGATTGATGCTTCTCTAGGCCAATATGGCCTTATTAGGAATGCCATGTGATTTATTTGTACATTTGAATTCATTGATTTGTGCACTTTATTATTGATTGTGATTGCCAGGATAGTCATTCCTATCTGCATGAACTCCTAGATTTAGGACTCGTACCCCACTCATCTGTATGAAATCTTAAGTCAGAAAACTCAGTCAACTTAGGTACCGAAAGGGCGTCAACTCTGATAGTTGACGTAACTAAGTCCCCGAACCCATTTCCCTGGTTATCGCAGAATTGAATAGAAACTCCCGACTATTCAATAGGGTGGTCCAATCATACCCTCCAAAAAAATGATTGGTGGCGACTCCATGGCATGCACACTTAGCACATATCACTAGACCACACTGAAGGTCGACTACGTATACCTCCGTTGCGATTTGGGTAACGGGCCTTGGGAGAGGCCCGCGTCCGACCAGACTGGACGGCCCATTAGCCCTCGAGAGCCCATGGCGAATCTCGAGAGGGTCGCGACAGACTGGCGACTCCACTGGGGAATTTAGAGAACTTGAGCCGATTAAAAAGGTGATTGATTTTTCTAACATGTTTTATGCAGATGCTCTTCAAGGTGAGGTACGTACTTTAACCCTTGAGGTGTTAAATGTTTTTGCAGATTGGAGAAATAAGGGGTGGAGTACTTGTTAACTCTGTTTTATGCAGGTTGGGCGTAGGAATGAATGATTGTGTGTATGTTTTATATTGAAGCGGTGATTGTTAAATAAGATGCATGTTTATCGCTTTAGCACGACACCGAAAATACACACAACCGCGCCTAAAACCCCGGGCGCCGCCTATAGGAAAACAATAGAATGGATTGAAAATGGAATCTCCGTGAGGAAAAACACGGGGTAATCCACTTTTCAATTCCGCTCACTTCAAACTATGGATCGAGTCCCAATGCAACGATAGCTGTGCAATGGAATCGGCTCTTTCTAGAACTCGAGGTGGGAACCTTGACCTTAGGTGCCAAATCCTTTGATTTTTAGAAGTTTTATCCTCCCTTGTCTCATGTGCATGTCTTTAGATGGTTGGTATATCTAAAACCACCTAAAAAAAAAAAATCGGTGATCCTGGAGTCACATCTCGAAGATTGGAACTGGGGCATCTCCAAGTGTTCGGGCCACATTCCTTTGATTGATTTGACATTCTTAGTCCTCTTGTATAAAATTAATTTTGCTGAGATCCTCTATATCTCGTCCCGTAGGTTGATTGTATTAGGGATCTATTTGTATTGTATACATCTTGATAAGGCTCATTTCTATCGAAAATGGGGGCAAATTCCCCAAACCCGTGGAGCATAGTGGAATTCGTCCCTTCAGTGCAAAACACATTGGGCCGCAGAGCCACTCGTTTGGTGAAAGGACGTATCGTTCCTAATTGATTTTTAATCAGATCTGGGGATAAGTTTTTCTCCATTCTTTTTATCTCAGGACGTCTCTCCTCTGACAAAGTCAATAGACGCAATAACAGAGTCGTCCGCATCAGAATCAAACCCCAAGATACGAATTTGGGTGAACGGTAACCTTGTATCGTTCCAATTTGGTCTTCCAAGACCACATGCCTAACGTGAGTTTTTACTCATTTTACAGGAAGTTGTTGGCGCTGAAAGCCTCAAATGAAAATAGCGCGCTAACAGGGAGGCGAATAGAATCATTGGCCTTAGAAGTCAGGATTCCAGGAGATGGTCTTTGATTATAAGACCTAGTGGATGGTAAAAAGTATCGCTCCTACGTCACATGCTTTGACATGCATTTTGATAAAATCTTCTTTTTTTCCTTGAATAAAAGGAACCTTGAAGAATGGCGCTGGAGTGCGCCCAAAAACACAAATGGATCTTCTCTGGGGCAAATTCTTGAGAAGGATTCGTCGCCCAACCAGATGGGAGATCAAGGACACAAGATAGAGGGCCAAATTATGCAAGCCGCGCGTTTGTGTTCAAACGGAAACACAAAACAAGAACAAGGCGGTATCGTTCCAATTTGTCTTGAATTTTGGAACGCAAACTGACACCTAATTCCCTTCTTTGACAGGGGCTCGCCATCAAGGCGAAACAGGTTTTCACATCCCGTGTATTACCCAATGGAACACATGACCAAGGGTAAGATGTATCGTTCTAATTTATTGAAAAATTCATGAACGTACAATAACATGTTTCTTCCGCATTTTCAGGGATCTCCAGCCGCGGCGGGTAGGTAAGTATCCATTTTCCCCAAGTCGTTGAAGATAAAAAAAGTGTTAGGACTCTTTCAATCATTATGTCTAAAACGAGGCATCGAATTTTTAAACTCATAGACATCCACAGTTGAAGTTGGGAGGTTGTCTGAACATGAATGAAACATGCATGTGCATCATAAAGCCCCATTGGGAGGAAATTTTTCGGAGAAAACAAAAAGAATTTTTCCAATAAAAATTGTTCAAACCGTTTAAGGGTGTTTTCTCAGATGAGAGGCGAATCCTAATCCAAACATGTCCAATACACACTTGAGAGATGAGTGAAGTGAGCAGATAACAAAATCTGGGTCTACGGGGGTAAGGACAATTTGCAGCGATTACATGGGTTGGGACGACGGAGGCATTCGTTTCATATCCCCCAAACACTACAGGTGACCGTTGATAACCCATTTGAACGGCGGTTCTCATTCTTAACCCTGTCAAGAACCACCCCACACCGGGGTAAAAAGGAAGTAAGTCCAGCAGTGTCAGGAGAAAATGGTTAGAAATTTTCTTGCTCGGACTAATTAATCTTTGTGTGTTGTTTATATGGTAATCCAAGTGCCATAGGATGACGAGAAGCATTCATTCTTTATCCCATACACTGTATCATTTGCACAGCCAAGTTGAGCCTGCAAATTCATTTCATGAACCCATTGGTGATCATTCCAAGACGGATGTCGCACCACTTCAAAAATGGAAGAGTTCAAGACTCATGGATTACGAAGAGAATTCTCGGACTGATATTTAAAGCATGTTTAGACTATATGTCTAACATGATCCCATGAAGATGAGAAAAAGGGGGATTTCAAAAATGAAAATGAGAAAAATCCCCGGCATCAAGAAAAAGCAAAGTGCCTAGTAAAAGCAAGGCCGATGCTCGTGCTAGTTGTTTAATTGGTCCGCAATGAAGCTGGATGGGAAAAAGGGAAATCCCTGAAGGAGCCAAATCCAAAAGGACTGCTCCCCAAATGCTATCAAGCGCAGAACAAAGACATAGAAAGAGTCAGTCTCTGAATGCAACAAGAGACGCTCTTTAAAGAGCTGGTGCACATCGCGAGATAGGTTGCGCGCCTCAAAGGCTAAAGATGCAGAAAAGAAAGGACAGGTGGCAAATCAGCAATGATCACCAATGTCAAACCCGTCACGAATTCTGGGCCAAAAATAAGCCTGTTTCGGTCCCCAATCCTACCAATGTTACAACCCCGAAACAGTCTTCTCTGACTAAGACACTTGGGTTAACATATAGCTTAGCTCGAAGAAGTACGAGCAAGATTATTTCTTTCTCATTTTGCAGGGTTCTTGACTTGTAAACCCGGAGCAGATGGTGAAAATTTTCGTTCAATGGCCTTGACTCAAAAGTGAGTCCCCCTTGAAGATCAAGAACCAAGCCCAACATTACGGTCCCGTGGAAGACCTCCCGACCGATCAAAATGTATGCGCTGCGAATGAGCCTAAAACCTAGGCACAGGTTAGTAGGGAATTGAGTGCATCCCCTACAAAAAAAAAAAACCACTATCGCAAAACAGGTGAGAAGACCTCATTGTCGAGAAATATTCCAATTGATGTTTTGAACAAACTCTTTTTGGAATTTTCAAACTGTTGATCCAGATTTTCCGTCCAAGGGATTTGTGATCACATTTGCATATTGCAAGAATGCTTTGGATAACCTCCAGCATCAAAATGCACATTTCATGATTAAAACTTAAAACATACGGTTTTGTCAAATGGACAGCCGTGGCCTTCCCAAAGATTACTAACGTTTTCTTGGTGAAGAAAAATCTTCCAGGCTCGAACTTCTGCAGGATTCTTGGAAACCCCAAATCCCAGAAAAACATTTGCTCCGTGGAGTGGAGCACGCAGGTTTGAACTTTCTACAGGATACCTGGAGAACACAGCTTCCAGAATGTCGTCTCAACAGACTCAACTGAAGTTTTGTCAAAATAAAATCTTTCACTGCTTCAAAACTGAATTCCCGACAAATTTCGGGATCTTTCAAAAGAAGGGGTGAGGATGTGATCCCATTTCAAAATTTAGGCGGTCTCATCGGATGTGGAGAACCCTCGTCATGAGACCCCTTTTCAAAAATCAAGCAGTCCTAGCTTGACGTGGAGAACCCTCGTCCTAGGATCCCTTTTTCAAAAATATCAAACAGTCCTGGCATGACGTGGAGAACCCTCGTCCTAGGACCTCTTTTCAAATATCAAACAGTCTCATCGGACGTGGAGAACCCTCGTCATGAGACCCCTTTTCAAACCAAAACAAAGGTAGATACCGCCTAAAGGGTCAAATGAAGGTAGATACCGCCTAAAGGGTCAAACCAAAGGTAGATACCGCCTGAAGGGTCAACACAAGGTAGAAACCGCCTGAAGGGTCAAATAAAGGTAGATACCGCCTGAAGGGTCAAATGAAGGTAGATACCGCCTGAAGGGTCAAATCAAAGGTAGAAACCGCCTGAAGGGTCAACACAAGGTAGAAACCGCCTGAAGGGTCAAATCAAGGTAGAAACCGCCTAAATGGTCAAACCAAGGTAGAAACCGCCTGAAGGGTCAACTCAAAGGTAGAAACCGCCTGAAGGGTCAACCAAAGGTAGATACCGCCTGAAGGGTCAAACCAAAGGTAGAAACCGCCTGAAGGGTCAACCAATGGTAGAAACCGCCTGAAGGGTCAAACCAAGGTAGAAACCGCTTGAAGGGTCAACCAATGGTAGAAACCGCCTAAAGGGTCAGCTTATGGTAGAAACTGCCTGAAGGGTCAAACCAAGGTAGAAACCGCCTAAATGGTCAAACCAAGGTAGAAACCGCCTGAAGGGTCAACTCAAAGGTAGAAACCGCCTGAAGGGTCAACCAAAGGTAGATACCGCCTGAAGGGTCAAACCAAAGGTAGAAACCGCTTGAAGGGTCAACCAAAGGTAGATACCGCCTGAAGGGTCAAACCAAAGGTAGAAACCGCCTGAAGGGTCAACCAATGGTAGAAACCGCCTGAAGGGTTAACACAACGGTAGAAACCGCCTGAAGGGTCAACCCAATAGTAAAAATCACTTAAATGGTCAACTCAATGGTCCGATCCACCATACGAATCAAAACCCTTGGCAAATTCCCAAATGTGGGATGCGTCTTCCTTAGATTCCTATCAGTTAGGAATCCCATTATGGTTTGACCTACCATACGGGTCAGAGCTTAACCTCTCTAGAATACTCTAGTAACGAGTTTCTAGAAATTCTCTTGAATCCATCAAACACCGCGAAAATCGCACAAACATCGAACAGGTAAGTGGCAGGTATGTCTCTCTATTATCTCACTCTCTCATGTCAAATAAATGTTTCCCCCTTCAAGAAAGAGCATACATCGACAAGCATGAAAAACTGGATGTCATGACTCCTTTTCCTTTAGTTTCACGAGTCGAGTCGATCAGGACTCAGGTGTCACCTTGTCTTTGAGAGAAACCTCTGAGGGGATTCCTCTGATTATATTCCTCTCAAAGAGGGGCAGCTGTTGACACCTAAATTTTGATCAACTTTTTTTTCCTTTATTTTTCGAAAATTCATAGAAAATCCATAAAAAGCTGAAAAATTACAAAATCAACTTCGGTAGCCTTGGCCAAGCTAAAGGGACCATTTTGGATAAAAAAATATTTTTTCATATTTTTTATTATTATTATTTCGAAATATATAAAAATAAAAAGAAAATAAAAAAAAAAGTAGTATTCGAGGTCACAAAAATATATACAAATAGTCGGTATTTTTATTTTTAATTTTCTTTACTTTAGGACCTCATAAAATAGTAAAATTCAGGTTCGATTTTAGGTGTTCTCTGATCACCATAAAATTGAATTTGGCAAAAATATTAATAATGATTAAAAGGAAAATGAGTGAAAACATCATCATTTAAAAGGAAAAGGGGACTAATCATTTTGTCTTCGCTTTTGATTATTTTATTATTATTTTTACTTTTTAGTATTTTATTATATTATTATTATATTATTTTTTTATTATTATTTTATTTTTATTATTATTATTTTACTCTTCCCCCCTCCCCCTCATCATCCGTCGCCTCCTCTTCTTCCTTCTTTCTTCTTCTTCTTTTTCTTCTTCTTCTTCCTCCTCTTCCTCTTCTCCTTCCTCTCCCGTAGCTTCTTCTTCCTTTTCTTTTCTTCTTCTTCGTGGACGCCTAAAATGGAACCCCCCCTTCCGCCGTCGTCGCTAGCCGTCGTACCTCAAAGCCGCCGTGAACAACCCAAGACCTCCGGCCTCCACCCGTTTCGGAGTTTGGTTCGGGATTGTTTCGGATCGGGCCAAATCCGTCATCGCCAAAGCGCGCTATCGCCTCCGGCGACAGCCCCGGAGTCCTACCTCCTCCCTCGGAGCTTATGGTGCCTACGCGCCGCTGGTGGAGCCCAGAAACAGCCTCGGGTCACCACCCCGTCGTCGGAACGTGTCCGGACGTGTCGGAACGTGTCCGGACGTGTCGGAGCGTGTCCGGGCGTGTCGGGCGTGTCGGACGTGTCGGAGCGTGTCCGGGCGTGTCGGACGTGTCGGACGTGTCGGAGCCGTGTCCGAGCCGTGTCCGAACAGTGTCCGAACAGTGTCGGAACAGTGCATGAATAGTGTCGGAACAGTGCATGAACAGTGTCCAATTTTTTAATTTTTTTAATTTTTTTTTTATTTTTTAGTCTTAATTTGTGAAATTGACTATCGACATTCTAATGGCGATCGACAGGTAACGGGCATGGGGATGGTCGCAGGCTAAGGCTGGGCGATTGAAGGCCGGTGTCCAATCCGGTATGTTTTACGTACCCGATCTGTATATCAGGATTATTTTTCTAAAATATTGCATTTATAGACTTGATTTGTATGTATTTGTTTCAGTCTAGTGGTTAGCTTATTTATCTGGTTGAGTGTTATCTATTGTCAAAGACATGCTTTTTGTTAAAATATTTTCTGAAAATATAAAAAAATATTAATAAATCAAAAATGCCAAAAAATGGAAAAATTAAAGAAAAACAAAAAAATTGAGAAAAAATTGCAGAAAAATTCTAAAAATTGTCCAAGGCTGAAAATGACAAAAAATTGATTTGTTTTCATTTTTGGGATTTTCTCCCATTTAGTCCAAAATGGCGATTTCACCCCTCAAAGGGTAAATCGTCTTTGATATTCTGATGAATTGTGGAAATTGCTTAGAATTTGGTGATGGGCCAGATGGGTGGTTAAACCTTATGTCTAAGATTTCCACATTTCATTTCCATTTTTAGAAAATGACGATTTTACCCTTCGAATGGTAAATCGGTTTCTAAAATTCCCGAAAATCACGAAAATTGCCAAAAAATAGGAAATGGGTCAATTGAGTGACCAAACCTGTTTTGACTCCGGATTCATTCCGAAATGATGATTTTGTCCTTTTTGGGCAAATTGTCCCCTTTGTCTCAAAATTACGATTTTGCCCCTGATGGGCAAAATCATGTCTAAATCATTCCTAAGCCTGATTGATGCTTCTCTAGGCCAATATGGCCTTATTAGGAATGCCATGTGATTTATTTGTACATTTGAATTCATTGATTTGTGCACTTTATTATTGATTGTGATTGCCAGGATAGTCATTCCTATCTGCATGAACTCCTAGATTTAGGACTCGTACCCCACTCATCTGTATGAAATCTTAAGTCAGAAAACTCAGTCAACTTAGGTACCGAAAGGACGTCAACTCTGATAGTTGACGTAACTAAGTCCCCGAACCCATTTCCCTGGTTATCGCAGAATTGAATAGAAACTCCCGACTATTCAATAGGGTGGTCCAATCATACCCTCCAAAAAAATGATTGGTGGCGACTCCATGGCATGCACACTTAGCACATATCACTAGACCACACTGAAGGTCGACTACGTATACCTCCGTTGCGATTTGGGTAACGGGCCTTGGGAGAGGCCCGCGTCCGACCAGACTGGACGGCCCATTAGCCCTCGAGAGCCCATGGCGAATCTCGAGAGGGTCGCGACAAACATTTCGTCTGCTTGCTGCTTGAACTTGAGGTTACCGACATAGTAGCGAGTTTGGCAATCCTCAGCATATCCCAGCTTACGTCCAATCAGCTCTTGGCCATGCACAAATCTAGTAAAGTGCAACCTTGTGTTTAGCCTAGGATGAGTGACTTTCCTTAGACACTCGAAGGTCACTAACTCTGTCAAACTCTTAGGAAACATCGACATCCTAATCTTATCATCGTTATTTTGATCAATCACTTGGATGATTTCAAAATGTATGCAATGTATGTAGATGTAAATGAAATGCAATAAATGAACATACTATGAAAC
Source organism: Rhodomyrtus psidioides (assembly GCA_021437785.1). Taxonomy (NCBI): domain Eukaryota; kingdom Viridiplantae; phylum Streptophyta; class Magnoliopsida; order Myrtales; family Myrtaceae; genus Rhodomyrtus; species Rhodomyrtus psidioides. The sequence goes on along the minus strand of JAILYB010000062.1, from coordinate 2,230,357 downwards.
AGAGAGTAAGGAAATACATCAAAAGTAAATGCCTTACCAACCAAAACCTAGGGAACATCAAATATTCCCTTGTAACAATTAGTGGTTTTAGGTATACCAACCTTCCAAAGACATGCGCATGAGACAAGTGGGGGTATACTCTAAAAATTGAAAATCAGGTGAGGAACCTATGGCTCAGACTCTCACGATCCAAATATGGAAAATTCCTCCCCAATAGTACCCACCCAAGCGGTCTAGATATCACCAATTTGGATTGTGAGCGGGAACGAATACGAAAGTCTCAAGTGCCATCAAACACGAGATCCTTTCGCACCATTTCCATATCTAAGGTAACCTAGAAGGTGTTTGCAGTTGGGGTTAGACCTCTAGTGTGTGCGATGTGTCGTGATCATCACAATGCAAAGTCATGCACAACAGTTTGTATCAAACGCCGCTTCAATATATTCATAAAAATAAACATACATTCCCAACTCCAACCTGCAGGAAATATGTTAGCAATCACTCCACCTCTTATTTCTCCAATCTGTAAAAATATCTAACACGATGGTTAGGGAACGTACCTCACCTTCTAGAGTATCTGCAGAAAACAAGGTTAGATAAACCAATCAACTTTTTAATCAACTCAAGTCCTCTAAAATTCCTAATCAGAGATTCTGGGTTCGATCCCCAACGAAGTCGCCAGTCCGTCACGACCCTCTTCGAGGCTGCCTGCTCGAGTGGGCTAATGGGCCGTCCAATGTCTGATTGGATGGGGGCCTCTCCCAAGGTCCATTACCCAAATCGCAACGGTTGAATACGTGGTCGACTTTCGGTGTGGTCTAATGACATGTGATACGTGTACATGTCAAGGAGTCGCCACCAATCGTTTCGTGGATGGCACGATTGGAAACCCTATCGAATAGTCGGGAGCAATCTATTCGATCTTGTGAAAATCAGAGAAATTGGATCGGGGACTTAGTTACGCCAACTGTCGAAGTTGACGCCTTTTCGGTACCTAAGTTGAACTATTTATATAACCCTAAGATTTCATACAGATGAGTGGGGTATGAGCCATAAATCTAGGAGTTCATGCAGATAGGAATGACTATCCTAGCAAACACATCAGATAGAATGAGTGCGCAAATCAAGCATCCAAAACATGCGGATAAATCACATGAACACAACGTGGCATCCCTAGTAAGGCCATATTAGCCTAGAGAAATGTCAATCAAGGTTTAGGAGTGATTTAGATATGATCTGCCCATGACGGGCAAAAATCGTAGTTTTGAAGAGTTTTGGGGTAACTTGCCCCAGAATGGTAAATTTATCATTTCAGATGAAATGTGGAGTCCAAAGGTGGTGGAAATAGGATTGGTCATCCAACTAATCCATTTCCTATTTTTCATAATTTTTCAGAAATTTTCTGGAATTTTTAAAAACGATTTACCTTTTGAGGGGTAAAATCATCATTTCGAGAAAAGACGAGATGTAAAAATCTCAAACAGAATGGTTGGTCGATCACTTGACCCAAACCCTAATTTTGAGCAATTTTCGCGACTCAGTCGGAATGAGAAAGACAATTTACCCTTTGAGGGGTAAAATTGTCATTTTCAGAAAAAGGACGAGATTCGAGAATTCAAGCAAAAGAACTGATCACATAACTGACTATAATTCTTATCTTGGCATTCTAGACCTATCTCGTGTACAAAACAGAAGCGATTTACCCCTAAAGGGTAATATCATCAATTTCTAGAGGAAGGGATAAGGAAACCAAAAAAAAAGGATTGACCAGTTGTCTGTGGTTAATCCCCAATTTTTGGGAAATTCTGGAGTGCCTAGGAATTTTTTACAATTTTTTCTACATTGTTTTGGAATTTTCTAGAATTTTTTAATATTTTTTAGGATTTTCTAGGATTTTTTCGATTTATTTTATTATTTAGAAATTATCTTTGAATTTTTTTATTAAAAATATAATTCGGACCGGGTCGACCCGATCCATTTGGATCGGAACCCGGCCCAGACTCGAACTGCGCGCCTAGACACCCAAAATGACGCCGTTTCGCCTTTTTTTTTCTATTCAGATTTAATCCGACGATTCCTATTGAATCACGTGGCTCATCCACGGCTTTAGGATTGGCTGACTAAAACCTACGGCCCAAATCAAAAGCCGACTAATTCTCATCCGTCAGATCTGATTACTTAGATTTATGGTCACGATCAGACGACTCGACTAATCATCGACCGTCCGATCAACAATTTTTTTTTTTATTTTTTGAAAATTCAATTTGCATTAACAGGATTTATAAGACTGATCAAACGGTCACCATGCCAACACGTGGCACAACCTAGACCGTCCGATCGTCTAACAGACATTTACCCAACTCTAACGACCTAGCTGACGTGGCTGCCAGGTGGCATGCCACGTCAGCGCCATGTCAGCGCGCTGACCGTCACGTCATTGTCTTCTTCACGGAACACCCTTCACTTGCCATGAACGACCGACAGCCTCCAGCGACGATCCACCGGTGAAATCTCGTCGGAATTGAACAAGTCCAGCGCCAATCGATTTGTCTCGACGTCGTGAGTAACATATCTCATAATCAAACGGGATTATCGACGGGAACTAGACTAATCAAGCTTTAACCAGTTCGGCCATGGCTCCTCTAATCAAGAAACACAGAGCATATGGAGCTAATTCCTTCACTAGATCACATCCATGCTTAGTGATGTCTTAGAGATGTTTCGCACATCAATTGCAAGGATTGAAACTGAAATGAAAATCCGCCATTAAAGGTCAAAGATGGAGCTCGAAGGTTGACGTACCGATTTCCAGCGTTTCAGACGGCGCTGTCGATCGCGATAGCTTCCTGCGTGCTCCGATGAACTCCTGCAGGTGGTATTCAGCTTCGGTCTAGCCTAGAATGGCCCGACCAGTGCTGTGTTTTTCGAGCTCAAGCTCTCGACAATGGCCGTCGGGGAGCTCTCTCTCTCTCTCTCTCTCTTTCGATTTAGTTCTCTTCTTGAAACCGAATCAACTAACCTCTTCTTTCTATAAAGCCATCCAAGACTACATCCCCTTATCCGACTTTTGCAGCCAATCGAGAGGGAGTTAACTGACTCCAAATGGCATGTGACCGTGCGTGCCATTAGGTCCAAACGACGCCGGAGACGGTGGGCAATTCTATCAACTTGAAATCGTCCCCCGGCACACGCGAATAGACATCCAATTTGGCCATTCCGTGAAAGTTGACTTTCGCGGCTATCCTGAGGTTGACCGACCAATTCCGCCTTGCTCCAGCGACCATTGACGATGCCACCGGTCTCGATCGATGCGTCTCATCCTCAAGATCAAAAGCCCCACCATATATTTGCCAATTGTGGTTGATTGAGCTCTAACTTGATCATCAAAGTTCGGCCTACCATTGTTCATCTGCACGAACTCTTGGGGAAGAAGATGACACTGTAGCGAACTGGTTCGACCGGTTTGACCGGGCGATCTGACCGGTCAGAAACGGTTCTGATATAATTTTCAAAATTAATCGCAAGTCGACTGGGAATTTTTGCAATTAAACCTCAGAATCGAACTTAGGACATAAATTTTATCCAAAAATATGTTTTTGCCCAAAAGTTCTAGCCAATTTCTATAAAAATCCCAAATTTTCATTTAATTGCATTTCGAAAAGTTGTGAAATTGAGGGATTAAATAGTCAAATTGGACCAAACAACCCCTTCCAATCGACTGCTAATGATGAAAAATATTGGGTAGTGACTTCAATTTGTAAATGTAGTCCCTGAATTGAAAGTAATTTCAATTATGCCCAATTTCAAGGACTAAATTGCAACAAAATGTGCAATTTTATCCAAATCACTCGATTAAACCATTTATGTGAACAATTGGATCAAATTACAAATAAGGACAATCAGATTTGATGACAAGACTCTCAAAATGTCAAAAATTGTAAATTAAAAAAACTCTATTGACATTTTTTTACCAAATTCCATCATATATGTAACAAAGGAACATATACAATTGAACTTCAATTTTGACTTTTTATGAGGTCAAAAAGACAATGTATTTTAAAGAAAAATATTGACTATTTTTTCATAATTTTGTGACCACGAATGCTATTTTTCTTGATTTTTCAAGTATTTTCCTATTTTCTAAAAATGCTAAAAAATGAGAAAAATATGAAAAATTATTTTTTGGTTAAAAATGGTTACTTAGGCTTGGCCAAGGCCACTAAATTTGATTTTGTAATTGTTTGATTTTTTATGAATTGTTTTATGAATTTTCCAAAAAAATAAATTGAAAAAAGACAGATAAAAAATTAGGTGTCAACATCACTCAATCTGCATCCGACATGCAAAAGGCATTGAATTGATCGAAAGGACTGAAAGATAAAATAACAAAAATGTGGGACATTCGTCCATCATTATCTAGCTTGCCCGACTTTCTCGCTACCAAATAAAAAAAATTATCAGATATTTAACAAAAGCAATCTCTCAAGTCATGTCAAACTATCCTAAAAGTTTCTTGTCCACGTTCAAACAATGCAAGAGTCCATTCAAGCAATAAATGCAATTTGACTATAACAATTGAGTCATATCGAATACCATCACAACACCTTATACCTATTTAAATAAAACATAATAATTTATGATGTTAGGCTAATGTACGCACTGTAGTTATGACAAAAAGACTTTTCTCTAACGCATCTATTAGGTCATGCATCGCTCAATCTGCATCCGATAAGGAAAGGGGATAGAATTGATCGGAAGGATGGAAAGCTAAAATAACAACTATGTGGGACATTTACCCATTCATATCCAGCCCGCATGACTTTCTCGCCTCCCAATAAAACCATTATTAGATATTTAATAAAAGCAATATCTCAAGTCAAATGTCAAAATACCATAAAAGTTTCTTGTCCACGTTCAAAGAATGCAAGCGCTCATTCAAGCAATAAATCCAATTTGACTATAACAATCGCGTCACATCGAATACCGTCACAACACAATATGCCTATTTACGAAAAACATAATAATTTATGATGTCAGGCAAGCATACACACTGAAATCATGTCCAAAAGAATCTTTTCCAACACATCTATTAGGCCATGCATCGCTCAATCTGCATCTGAAAAGGAAGGGGATAAAATTGATCAGAAGGATTGAAAGCTAAAATAACAACTATGTGGGGCATTTACCCATCCCAATCCAGCCTGCTCGACTTTCTTGCCTCCAAATAAAATCAATATGAGATATTTAACAAAAGCAATATCCCAAGTCAAATGTCAAAGTATCCTAAAAGTTTCTTGTCCACGTTCAAAGAATGCAAGAGCTAAATCGAATACTGTCATAACACCTTATACCTATTTAAGTAAAACTTAATAATTTACGATGTTAGGCTAGCGTACGCACTGAAAGCATGTTCAAAAGAATCTTTTCAAACACATCTATTAGGTCATGCATCGCTCAATCTGCATCTGATAAGGAAAGGGGATAGAATTGATCGGAAGGATTGAAAGCTAAAATAACAAATATGTGGAAATTCGCCCAACATTATCCAGCCTTCTCGAATTTCTCGCCTCCAAATAAAACAATTACAAGAAATTTATCAAAAGCAATATCCCAAGTCAAATGTCAAAATATCCTAATGGTTTCTTGTCCATGTTGAAAGAATGCAAGAGCCCATTGAACAAATAAATACAATTTGACTACAACAATTGCTTCTCATCGAATACCGTAGCCACCCCTTATATCTATTTGAGTAAAACATAATAATTTCTGATGTTAGGCTAGTGTACGTACTGAAAGCATGTCCAAAAGAATCTTTTCCAACGCATCTTATAAGCCATGCTTCGCTCAATCTACTTTCGATAAGCAATCGGGATAAGTGCCCACCGATCTTGATTTCTTTGATATATGTAGATTCACCCAAGTTAACAACAACTGGTTCTTCTGAAGTGGGAGGCATTGACTCTTCGAAGGTACTCCATTCTCTACGGATAGACGCATAACCCTCATCCTCATCTTCCTCAATGTTGTAAGAACAATCAACGTGGCGATCTGAATCGAATAACAACCTAGTATGTATGTTTGAGAAGATATGCCTGAAATGTCATGAGCATGGTTAGTTTATACTTCCTATAAAGATGCTATGCATGAGCGTGAAAAATCTTTTCGAAAGAGATTTCAAAATAAGTTCGGGCGTGAATGGAACTAGTCCTCATATCCTCAGACATCCTTGTTCCTTAGAAATCTTTTTGAAATAAGGAATCACATGGCAAACCAGGCCTCAAGCTTCCATACGAAAGACTAATATCATCATTGGGATGATTTGTGGTTCCATATGTCCTTAACAAAACTGGTGCGATTTTATTGAATGCAAAAATGGGCCGCATTACAAGTTAAGTTGTTTGGACCCACGGCCGGAGATCCAAAGGCGTTTTTCTACATTTATCTCAAATGACAGGGAGTGAAAATGCAAAAAAATGTAGGAAATTTAAGTGCAGTATTTAAAAGCAAGGGAGATGTTTCTTTACTCAGAAGTGGTGGCTTCATCACTTAGCCACTCTATGATGACGTTCACAAAGTTGTCCTCCAGAAAATGGTTCGTCAGATGTGGTTCTGTTGCTAGAGTCACATCTTCTTTTGACAACCACTTAGAGTCTATGCAGAAATAGCTGTTCAAAGGGCTGGTGAACCTAGAGATGTTTCGCACATCAATTGCAACGATTGAAACTGAAATGAAAATCCGCCATTGAACGTCAAAGATGGAGCTCGAAGGTTGACTTATCGATTTCCAGCGTTTCAGACGGCGCTGTCGATCGCGATAGCTTCATGCGTGCTTCGACAAACTCCTGCAGGTGGTATTCAGCTTCGGTCTAGCCTAGAATGGCCTGACGAGTGCTGTGTTTTTTGAGCTCAAGCTCTCGACAATGGCCGTCGGGGAGCTCTCTCTCTCTCTCTCTCTTCTCTCTATCTTTTTCGATTCAGTTCTCTTCTTGAAACCGAATCAACTAACCTCTTCTTTCTATAAAGCCACCTAAGACTACATCCCCTTATCCAACTTTTGCAGCCAATCGGGAGGGAGTTAACTGACTCCAAATGACATGTGACCGTGCGTGCCATTGGGTCCAAACGACGCCGGAGATGGTGGGCAAATCCATCAACTTGAAATCGTCCTCCGGCGCGCGCGAATAGACATCCAATTTGGCCATTCCGTGAAAGTTGACTTTCGCGGCTATCTTGAGGTTGACCGACCAATTCCGCCTTGCTCCAGCGACCATTGACGATGCCACCGGTCCTGATCGATGCGTCTCATCCTCAAGATCAAAAGCCCCACCATATAGTTGCCAATTATGGTTGATTGAGCTCTAATTTGATCATCAAAGTTCGGCCTGCCACTGCTCATCTGCACGAGCTCTTGGGGAAGAAGATGACACTGTAGCGGACTGGTTCGACCGATTTGACTAGGTGGTCTAACCGGTCAGAACCGGTTCTGATATAATTTTCAAAATTAATCGCAAGCCGACTGGGAATTTTTGCAATTAAACCTCAAAATCGAACTTAGGACATGAATTTTATCCAAAAATATGTTTTTTCCCAAAAGTTCTAGCCAATTTCTATAAAAATCCCAAATTTTCATTTAATTACAATTCGGAAAATTATGAAATTGAGGGATTAAATAGTCAAATTGGACCAATCTACCCCTGCCAATCGACAGCTAATGATGAAAAATATTAGGTAGTGACTTCAATTTGTAAATGTAGTCCCTCAATTGAAAGTAATTTCAATTATGCTCAATTCCAAGGACTAAATTTCAACAAAATGTGCAATTTTATCCAAATCACACGATTAAACCATTTATACGAACAATTGGATCAAATTACAAATAAGGACAATCAGATTGGATGACAGGACTCTTAAAATGTCAAAAATTGTAAATTAAAAAAACTCGTTTGACATTTTTTTGCCAAATTCCATCATATATGTAACAAAGGAACATATACAATTGAACATGGATTTTGACTTTTTATGAGGTCAAAAAGACAAGGTATTTTAAAGAAAAATATTGACTATTTGTCCATATTTTTGTGACCACGAATGCTATTTTTCTTGATTTTTCAAGTATTTTCCTATTTTCTAAAAATACTAAAAAATACGAAAAATATGAAAAATTATTTTTTTGTTAAAAATGGTTCCTTAGGCTTGGTCAAGGCTACTAAATTTGATTTTGCAATTGTTTGACTTTTTATGAATTTTTTTATGAATTTTCCAAAAAAATATATTGAAAAAAGACTGATAAAAAATCAGGTGTCAACATCACTCAATCTGCATTCGACATGCAAAAGGGATTGAATTGATCGAAAGGACTGAAAGATAAAATAACAAACATGTGGGACATTCGTCCATCATTATCTAGCCTGCCCGACTTTCTCGCTTCCAAATGAAAAAATTATCAGATATTTAACAAAAGCAATCTCTCAAGTCATGTCAAACTATCCTAAAAGTTTCTTGTCCACGTTCAAACAATGCAAGAGTCCATTCAAGCAATAAATGCAATTTGACTATAACAATTGAGTCATATCGAATACCATCACAACACCTTATACCTATTTAAATAAAACATAATAATTTATGATGTTAGGCTAATGTACGCACTGTAGTTATGACAAAAAGAGTTTTCTCTAACGCATCTATTAGGTCATGCATCGCTCAATCTGCATCCGATAAGGAAAGGGGATAGAATTGATTGGAAGGATGGAAAGCTAAAATAACAACTATGTGGGACTGTCGCGACCCTCCCCCGAGGCGGGGCGAGCTAATGGGCCGCCCGATCGCTCGCTTGATCGGACGCGGGCCTCTCCCAAGGTCCATTACCCAAATCGCAACTGCTGGATATACGTGGTCGACCTTCAGTGTGGTCTAGTGACATGTGATGAGTGTACATGCCAAGGAGTCGCCACCAATCGTTTCGTGGAGGGTACGATCGGAAACCCTATCGAATAGTTGGGAGTGGTCTATTCGATTCTGCGGAAACCAGAGAAGTAGGTTCGGGGACTTAGTTACGCCAACTGTCAAAGTTGACGCCCTTTCGGTACCTAAGCTGAACGGTTTATCTGATCCTAGGATTTCATACAGACGAGTGGGGTACAGATCCTAAATCTAGGAGTTCATGCAGATGGGAGATACTACCCTATCAATCGCAATCAATAAAAAAAGGTGCGCAAATCGAGGATCAAGTACATGCGGATAAAACACATGAAATCAGCATGGTATCCCTAATGAGGCCCTATTAGCCTAGAGAAATATCAATCAAGGCTTAGGAGTGATTTGGACATGATTCACCCATGAGGGGGGCAGAATCGTAATTTTGAATAATTCACGGAAAATTTACCCTTAAGAGGGGTAAATCTGTCATTTTAGACGAATTGGGAAGTCAGAAGACAGGGGAAATAGGACTGACCATCAATCCAATCCATTTCCTATTTTTCGGGAATTTTCATGATTTTTCTGGAATTTAAAAGTGATTTTACCCTCGGAGGGGTAAAATCGTCATTTCGAGAAAAGGGACAGGACTCGAAAATCCAAGCCTAAGAATTGGTCGTCTAATCGACCCTAATTCTTACCTTGACATTATCGGCCTTATCTAGCATGCACAGCAAAGGCGACTTACCCCAAAAAGGGTAATATCATCAAATCTCGGAAGAACAGATAAGAAACCCCAAAAATAGGGTTGACCAGTTGTCTGTGGTCAATCCTCGATTTTTGGGGATTTCTGGGGTGTCTAGGATTTTTCCACAATTTTTCCACATTTTTTTGGTATTTTCTGGAATTTTCTAGCATTTTTTTTTATTGTCTAAGATTTTTCTGATTTTTTTATTTTTTAAATCATTTTCTGATTTTTTATTAAAAAAATATTATTCGGACCGGGTCGACCCGACCCACTCGGGTCGGAACCCGGCCCAGACCCGGACCCGCGCGGACCCCGGCTCCAAAACGACGCCTCATCGCGTTTTTATTTTTTTGGATTATTCTATTCTGATCAAACGGCCTATATTGAACCGCGTGGCTTGTCCGTGTCCCTTAGATCTGATTACTAGAACCAACGGTCTAGATTGACCGACAACTCTCTCGGGACCGTCCGATTGACTTACTAAATCCACGGCCACGATTAGAACATAGGGGTTGATCTGAACCGTCCATACCTACTTATCCTAAAACGACGTCGCCTATCCCCTAAACCATACGACACCGTTTCAACCATTTTTTATTTCCGATTTAAAATCATTTTCGAATTATCCTAATTTCTAATCGGACGGTCACTATTTGTTGGACTTGATTAACCTGAGCCGTCCGATCTACGCTGACTCACCCTAACAGACTAACGGTCGAGCTGACTCGACAGACACGTGGACCAATGGCCGAATGCCAACTAGGAGTTTGACCGGTTGACTGCGCCACGTTAGCTTCGTCTTCAACCTTGCGCCTGCAACTGGACGAACGGCTGTGCTTCTCCGGCGATGATCGTACGGTGAGATCTTGATGAAATCACACGAGACCAACGGCAATCGACTCGCGATCATATCTAGTTTAACATATCTGAGAATCGAAGCATCCTATTCACAGAATCGGGAATATCGTGCGAATTGCCGAGTACGGCCATGGTAGTTCGATTAGTGGATTAACACCAAATCATTGCAATTCCATCACGGGATAGCATTAGTGGATGTTCAGGAGACTTACCTCGAGCTCCGATTGAGCTCGCTCGGCCCAGATTTGGCTGGGCAAGTATGAACAGTACTCGGCAATGGAGGCCGGGATTGGGAGACTCAATTCGGGGTGTTTAAGCGAGGTCGATGCAAAAAAGATATGCGACGATGATCAGTGATGTTCAGGAAATGAAACGCACACATGAAATACAAGAATCATTGCAAGAAATGTAATCCGCCATTGAAGCTCAATCTGAAGTTCGAAGCGCTGACTCACCTTTTTCCGCGATTTTAGACCTCGCGACTGACGATAATCGCTTCCTGGCGGTGTGGGCGGTCTTTTGAAGGTCTCTCCGAGCTTTGGTCTAGCCTGGCAAGGCCTGACCGATGCTCTGCAATTCCGAGCTTCGCTCTCGACAATGGCGATGGAGAGCGAGCTCTTTTTCTCTCCTTTTCTCTCTGTTCCAATTCTGTTTACCTTCTTCTAACTGAATCCGCCTCTCCCTTCAACAGAAAGCGATCATGAGCTTATATAGCTCGTTGGATTTTTGGCGCCGAACGGTGGACTGTGTACCGGCCTCAATTGCACGTGTGATCACGTGCAATTAGGTCAAAACGGCGTCGGGGAGGATGGGCATTCTGTCCAGTCCCGTTTGGTCCTCCGGCGAGCTCTATTTCAAGCGAATTTGGCATGAGTGTGGCCTGAGTTGACTTTCACGGGTCCGTCGCTTGACCGGTCAATTAGTCGATGCTCCGGTGGCCACTGATCTTCATTCCGGTTCCCATCGACGGGGAATGGCCTCAGGAACTAAACACCCAACAATGCTTCTACGATTATAGTCTATTGGTCGATCAATTTTGCTGTTGAAACTCATCTTCGCACTGCTCATCTGCGCGAAAGCTCAGTTGGGGAAGATGACACTGTTCTGGACCGGTTCGACCGGTCGGACCGGCGGTCTGACCGGTCTGAACCGATTCCGAATAGGATTTTTCAAAATTAAACTCAAATTAGTAGGAAATTTTTACAATTGAACCTCATAATCGAATCTAGGGCATGAATTTTATCTAGAAATATGGTTTTGCCCAAAAGTTTACATCAATTTCAACAAAAACCCCAAATTTCCTTTTAATTGCAAATTCAGGAATTATGCAATTGAAGGTTCAAAAGATCAAATTGGGTCAAATTACCTGTGCCAATTGATTCAAAATGGTAAAACCCATTGGGTAGTATGTTTAATTTGCAATGATAGCCCTCGAATTGAAAGTAATTTCAATTATGCTCATTTTCGAGGACTAAAAATGCAATTTTAGTATGCAATTTTGCTAAATTCGTGCAATTGAGCAATTTGTACACACAATTGGGCTAAATTGCAATGTGGGATAGTTAGAATAGATGTCAAGATTCTAGAAAATGCCAAAATTGCAAATTAAAAGACTCAATTGATATTTTTTTCTCAAATTCAATAGCACGGGTTACAAAGGAACACCCATAATTGAATCCGATTTTGAACTTTTTTTGAGGTCAAAAATACAAGGGATTAGAAACAAAAATATTGGATATTTTTCCATATTTTTGTGACCTCGAATACTATTTTTCTTGAATTTTTTTGAGTATTTTCCTATTTTCTAAAAATACTAAAAAATGTGAAAAATATAAAAAATTGTTTTTTGGTCAAAAATGGTTCCTTGGGCTTGGCTAAGGCCACCAAAGTTGATTTTGTAATTGTTTGACTTTTTTATGAATTTTTTGTGATTTTTTAAAGATAAAATTGAAAAAGACTTGGTCAAAAATCAGATGTCAACAGCTGCCCCTCTTTGAGAGGAATCTTGTGAGAGGTTTCTCTCAAAGACATGTGACACCTGAATCTAGACCGACTAGACTGGGGAAAAGAAAAACGAATCTTAACACTCAATCTTTCTTGTCCCGCTGGTGAATGCTCTGCTTCTTATTCTTTTGCTGACGTGAGAGAGAAAGTAGAGAGACCCACCTGCTATTTACCTGTTGATCACCTGCCTGATGCTTGTGCGGCATGCGCGGTGTATAGCGGGTTCAAGTGAATACCTAGGGAGTCGTCTTTTGAGTATCCTAAGGCGGTTAAACTCTAGCCTGTATGGTAGACCGTACCAGAATGAGATTCCTATACTTGACAGGAACCTGTGAATGACGCACCCAGTCTCTTAGGGATTGTCAGAAGTTTTGATCCGTATAGTGGATCAGACCATGAATAGGACTCCTTTCTGCTGGGAACCTATGGATGACGCACCCAGTCTCTTAGGGATTGTCAGGGGTTTTGATCCGTATGGTGGATCAGACCATGAATAGGACTCCTTTCTGCTAGGAACCTATGGATGACGCACCCAGTCTCTTAGGGATTGTTCGGGGTTTTGATATGTATGGTGGATTAGACCATGAATAGGACTCCTTTCTGCTATGAACCTATGGATGACGCACCCAGTCTCTTAGGGATTGTCGAACATTTTGATCCGTCAAGGGGATCAGGCCGAGAATAGGATTCCTCTCTGCTAGGAACCTATGGATGACGCACCCAGTCTCTTAGGGATTGTCGGACATTTTGATCCTATATTCTAAGGGATTAACTAGGATCTATACAAAGGAGGTGTGCCTAACCTTGAGGCTTTACCACATGAGCTATTCTGGGTTTAGGGGTTACCTAGAACCTCACAGAAAGCAGATTTTGTCAACAGTTTTTGATTTAATCCTATATTCTAAGGAATTAACTAGGATTCATACAAGTAAGGTGTGCCTAACCTTTAGGCTTTACCACATGAGCTATTCTGGGTTTAGGGGTTACCTAGAACCTCACAGAAAGCTGATCTTGAAAATTGTCCTTTCGACATGCATGGCGTTATTCTGGGATTTGAGGATTCCAAGTGCCCTGCAGAAAACTTAAACCTGCAAAAACTTTAATAAGATTCTTCTAGGATCTAGGGGCTACCTGAGATCTTGCAGAAAGACTATCTTGAATATTGTCCTTTCGACATTGAAGGTGACATTCTGGGATTTGGGAGCTCTAGGTATCCTGCAGAAAGTTCCTACCTGTAACACTAGGATCTCACGGAGAGATGATTTCTAAAGATTGTCCTCTTGATATGGGAGTTGACATTTTGGGATCTGGGCACTCCAGATATCCTATAAATTTGAAATCTCACAGAGGGATGATTTCGGAGATTGTCCTTTTGACATTAGAGGTGACATTCTGGGATCTGGGGGCTCCAGGTATCCTGTAAATTTGAAATCTCACAGAGGGATGATTTCAGATATTGTCCTTTTGACATTGGAGGTGACATTCTGGGATCTGGGAGCTCCAGGTATCCTGTAGAAAGATCAAACCTACAAAATGGTTCATAAGAATGTGTTTTCCTGAGATATGGAATTACCAAGGATCTTGTAGGAAAATAAACTTGAAAGCTCTTCTTCACAGAGCAAGGCATCCTTCTAGAATCTGGGGCTACCATGATTCCTATAGAAGTTTAACCAAGAACAATAGCGTTCTAGAATCTGGGGTTACCAAGAATCTGTTAGAAGCTCAGGCATATAAACATCTCCTTCTTAGAGAAATGTGTCATTCTGGGACTTGGGGCTACCACGAGTCCAAGAGGGGTTGTGCTCTTCTGAGATCTGGGCTTGCCAGGAATTCTGCAGAAGTTTAGACATGTTAAACGTTTCTCACCAAGAGTGATACAAGCTGTTTTAGGAGCCGAAGTCATCAGAAATCTTGCAGAAGCTCCAACCTGAAAATTTTCTTACCAAAGGCACATCAATGGTCTTTGAGCACTTTATGACTTATATCATGGTCATGAAAATTTTTAATGAATGCATTATGACGCTGGAGGTTATCCAAAATACCTTGCAACATACGGAAGTGATCAAAAATCCCTTGTGAGGAAAGTTTGAATCAAACAATCTGAATTTAGCCAAAAGAATTTGGTTAAAATGTTCATTGGAGTATTCTCATCAAAGAGGACTTCTCACTGTTTTGAGATAATGGTCTTTTACCAAGAATGCACTCGAATTTCCTATCAAACCTGCGCCTAGGGTTCAGGATCATTCGCAGTGAATACACCTCGATCGATCAGGAGGACTTCCCAGGGACCGTAATGTTGGGCTTGGTCAACGGTTTTCAAAAGGGGGACTTGCGCGCAAGTCAAGGCTTTCGAAGAGAAGTCTTCAATGTCTGCTCCAGGTTTACAAGTCAAGAAACCTGCAAAATGAGAAAGAAATAATCTTGCTCGAACTTCTTCGAGCTAAGCTTAGACATTAAACCCTATGTCAATCCATGTGCCTTAATCAGAAAAGGCCTTTCAGGGTTGTAACGTAGGTAGGGTTGGGGACCAAAAAAGGCTTGTTTTTGGCTCAAAATATGCGAAGGGTTTTAACATCGGTGATCACTGTAAGTTTGCTGCCATCTTGCTCCTTTTGGTTCAAAGAGCGTCTTCAGTCTTTGAAGTGCATATTCGTCTTTAGAGAACATCTCTCTCATGTCAAGACGGCGTCAATACCTTGTCTATGCTTTTGTCATCTGAATGTGACATAATCTGGGAGTATCCTTTGCTGTCCAGCTCCCTTGGAATTTTCTTTTACGACCAGATCTCACTAGTGGCCTATACAAAGGTATCATGCCACCTTTTGGCATTTACAAGATCAAACACACTATTCATAAGTGTACAAGTATTTGGATGGGCATTGGCCTTGCTTTTACCAGGCACTTTGCTTTTTTCTTGATGCCCAGGATCGGTTTTTTTTCTCTCTCTTTTTTTTGTCGAAATCCCACCTTTTCTTTTCTTTTGGGGACCATGATTTTCAAATGAGTGTGCTGGATGTACAACTTGAATTTCAGCACTCAAACATTAGTCCAGGATTTTTTTACAAATCATATCTTTCGAACTTTTCTCGCTCTTGAAGTAACGTCGCCTCTGTCTTGGAATATGCAATGATCACCAACGGGTTTGCGAAACGAAGTACAGGCTCAACTGGGCTGTGCAAAGGGTAAAAGTGTATAGGATAGAGAAACGAACGCTTTTCTTCATATTAAAGAACTTGAACTACTATAGAAGTTAAAATGACAAGCAACACATGAAGATTGATGCAAGTCCGAGCAAGAAAACTTCTAATCATTTACCTCATGATACCACTGGTCGTATTTCCAGTTTGCCCCACTGTGGGGTGGTTCTTGACAGGGGTAAATAAAGAAACCGCCGTTCAAAGGGTTATCAATGGTCACCTGTAGTGTTTATGATAGAGAAACGAATGCCTTCGTCGTCTCAATCCATGTAATCACTGCGAATAACCTTTACGTCCGTAGGTCAAGGTCTTGCTATCCTTACCACTCCACTCATCTCTCAAGCGTGTATGAGACGTGTTTAGATTAGGCATGCCTCTTGTCTGAGGAAACATCCTTTTGAATAATTTTAAACAACCCTTGTTGGAAGAGTTCATCTTGTTTTCTTCAAAACTTAACCTCCAAGGGGATTTATGATGCACCATATATATTTCAATCATGTTCAGATAACCTCCAGATCTAAAACACGAATGCCAATGACTGTGAGAATTTTGCGTCTTTCTAGACATGAGCTTTGAATGTATGCTAGATTCCAAAAAGCCTCCAAGTTCTAGCAATCATGATTCTGACAGTCTTAAAAACCTAAAAGATTGGGAAAGGAATACTTACATGCCCAGCGTGGCTAGAGATTCCTGAAAAACATAAGAGGAATATGTCAGTGTATGCTCTCGAATTTCAGAAAATTAGAACGATACACCTTACCCTTGATCATGTACTCCAACGAAAGTGGATAGACTTGTGAAAATCTGACCACCACGACAGTAAGTCCTCTTGATCATGCATTCCAATCTATCGCGACCTTGCTTCCTTGGGTCCTGTAATATTGAACACATGTTAATGTATGCATGGATGCATGACATGCTTATGCAAAGACTATCATGAAGAGTAGGCTCAATTCGGGGTAAGTCATATGACCGGAATCTGATTTTATTTCAAGTGTAATATTTCTTCACAGCATCTGAATTTACAGGGTGCCCCAGTTCTTCTCCCTCGGTGTTTACAAGAATTAATGCTCCTCCCGAGAGGATCTTCTTGACAATGTAGGGGCCCTCGTAATTCGGAGTGAATTTTCCCCCTGGATGGGTAGTACTCGGCAAAACTTTCCTAATTACCAAGTCATTTAATTCGAAGTTTCTGGTCTTGACCTTTCGATTGAACGCCCTGGCTACCATCTTCTGGTAAGTTTGTCCATGGCAAATGGCTTTAAGACGTTTCTCGTCTATTAAATTCAGCTGTTCATATCTGTGCTTGAAATACTCTGACTCAGAGAGTTTATCTTCGGATAAGATTCTCAAAGAGGGAATCTTAACTTCTACTGGTAGAACTGCTTCTGTCCCATACACTAGACTATAGGGAGTTGCCCCTGTAGAAGTCCTGATCGACGTTCGGTAAGCCATCAAGGCGAAGGGCAGCCTTTCGTGCCAATCTCTGTAGTTTTCTGCTGTTTTAGCCAAGATTCTCTTGATGTTTTTGTTGGCTGCTTCCACTGCCCCATTCATTTGTAGGCGGTAAGGAGATGAATTTAGATGTCGAATGTTAAAGTGATCCAGTAGATCATCGACAATCTTGTTGTTTAGGTTAGACCCGTTATCTGTGATGATCGCTTGAGGGGTACCATACCGGGATATGATGTCTCTTTTGATGAATCTTGCCACATTTCTTGCAGTGACATTCTTGTAAGAGCTGGCTTCTACCCATTTTGTGAAATAATCAATCGCTACCAAGATGAAGCGATGACCATTTGAAGCCACAGGATTAATAGGCCCTATCATGTTTATGCCCCACATAGAGAAAGGCCAAACTTCAGACATTTGGTGTAGTTCGTTTGGGGGTGCATTGATCTTATCACCGTATATTTGGCACTGGTGGCATGACCGGACGTGCTGACAACAATCTGATTCGATGGTCATCCAATAATAGCCAAGCCGCATGATCTTCCTGGCGAGGAGGTGGCCGTTCATGTGAGGCCCACATATTCCTTCGTGGATCTCTTTCAAGAGGATATTTGCTTCTTTGGCATCTACACATCTCAATAGAGTAGAATCAAAGGATCTTTTGTATAGAATTTGTCCATTGAGAAAGAACTTGCTGGCCATCTTGGTTATGTATCTTCGGTCTCCTGGCTGACATCCTTGAGGGAATTCCCCTTTTGAGAGGCAATTCTTGATGTCATAATACCATGGCTCTCCATCAAATTCTTCTTCGATTAGCATACAATAAGCTGGTTTTTCAACTATGCCGATCCTTAGGGGTTCTATATCCAATCCTCCAGTTGTTTGCAACATCGAGGCCAGGGTGGCTAACGCATCTGCAAATTGATTGTGAGATCTTGATAGGTACTCGAATGACACTTCTTCGAACTTAAGTATCAATTCTTCAAGATATTCGTGATAAGGGATGAGCTTTGCATCTTTCGTCTACCACTCTCCATGTGTCTGTAGGATGATGAGTATGGAATCTCCAAAAACTTGCAACCTAGGTATCTTCATGGAAATGGCCAATCGTAGGCCTAAAATTCACGCCTCATATTCTGAGATGTTGTTGGTGCACGGGAAAGTTATTTTTGCCGCCACAGGGTAATGTTGATCATCGGGGGATATCAGTACTGCCCAGTGCCTGCCCCTGATAGATTAATAGCATCATCGAAGTACATGACCCACTTGTCTTCTGCTAAGTTGAGAATTTGACCTTTTGTGCTTGTTACTTTAGGAGACTCACCATTTGATGGGTTTTCTGCTAGCATGTCAGCTATAGCTCTTCCTTTAACTAACTTCTGTGGAGAACACTTGATGTCAAATTCAGATAGCATTACTTGCTATTTTGCTAATTTCTCTATTAAAACGGGTTTCTCCAGGAGGTATTTGACAGGATCGTTCTCTATTATGAGCTGGATGTGGTGGTGTAAGGTATACTGTCTCAGTCTGCGAAGTACCCATACCGCTGCTACACAGGCCCTTTCGACTGGTGCATATTTTGCTTCTGATGGTGTGAATTTCTTACTCATGTAATAGATGGCTCTTTCTTTACCATCTATCGGGCTTGTTTGGGCAAGTAAGGCTCCCAAGGATTCCTGCTGTATAGTCAGATATAAGGTCAATGGGTGACCAGAAATTGGTGGCACAAGTACCGGCGGTGTGATCAGATAGTTCTTGATCATTTGGAAAGCCCTGCTGCATTCAGCATCCCATGTTACTTTCGCGCTTTTCTTAAGCAATTTGAAGATTGGCTTAGCCACATCAAACAGTTGATTGATAAATCGGGCAATATAGTTCAGTCTCCCCATAAGGCTTCTCACATCTTTTACTGTAGAGGGAGTTGACAGATTGTGGATAGCTTGAATTTTTGACGGATCAATCTCAATGCCCCTGTTACTGACATGAACCCAAGAAGTTTCCCAGATTTTGCCCCAAACACACATTTGTTAGGGTTCAACCTCAACTTATATTTGCGCAAGCGTTCAAATAATTTTCTTAACACCTGTATGTGATCCTGTCCTTTCTTGGATTTGGCCATCATGTCGTCGACGTATACTTCAATTTCTTTGTGGATCATATCATGGAATAATGTGACCATGGCCTTCTGATAGGTAGCCCCGACGTTTTTTAATCCGAAGGGCATGACTTTGTAGCAAAAATTCCCCCAGGGCGTGGTAAAAGCAGTCTTTGGTTTGTCTTCTTGTTTCATGAAGATTTGGTTGTACCCCGAAAATCCGTCCATAAACGAGAACAATTCATAACTCGCTGTGCTATCCACTAACACATCAATGTGAGGAAGTGGAAAATCATCTTTTGGGCTTGCTCTATTCAGATCTCGGTAATCTACGTAGATCCGAACTTTACCATCATTCTTCATGACGGGGACTATATTTGCAATCCAATCTGAATATGGGATAGCTTCAATAAAGCCTACCCTAAGAAGTTTCATGACTTCTTCCTTAATTTTGTCTTCCAACTCGGCCTTCATCCGTCTGCTGCCTTGCTTGACAGGTTTGACACCGGGATCCGTGGGTAATGCATGTTCCACAATCTGAGGATCAAGGCCTGGCATATCAACGTAAGACCATGCGAAAATGTCTTGATATTCTTTTAATAACTCTATCAACTCGAGCTTTTCATTTCGGGATAAATGCCCGCCGATCTTGACCTCTTTGATATTCACGGAGTCTCCCAGATTAACAATGATTGGTTCTTCTGAAGTAGGAGGCGTCGATTCCTCAAAGGCATTCCAATCTCTGCGGATAGACTCATAACCCTCATCTTCCTCCTCTTCAATGTTATAAGAATGGTTACTGGAGAAGTCCGAATCTCGTAACAACCTGGTATGCATGTTTGAGATGATATGCCTGAAATGTCATGAGTATGGTTAGTTGGTATTCCATAAGGATGACATGCGTGATCATAGAAAGTCCTTTCGAAAGAGTTTTTTTTTTTTAGAAATAGGTACAGGTATAAACGGGACTAATCCTCATGTCATTGGATATCCTTGCCCCAAGGAAAGCTCTTTGGAAATCAGGAGTCATAGGGAAAATCAAGCCTCACGCTTCTGTTACAGAAGATTAGTATCATCATTGGGCTGATTCGTGATTCCATATGTCCTTAACAAAATATGTACGGTTTTATTGAATGCAAGATGGGCCGCGTTACAAGATGTGCTATTTGGACCAACGGCCGGAGATCCAAAGGCGTTTCCCTATACGTACAATAAGGAAAGAAAATGCAACAAAATGCAAAAAGTTCTAAATGCAGTATTTAAAGACAAGGGAAGAGTCTCGTTACTTAGAGGAAGTGGCTTCATTGTCCAACCATTCCATGATGACATTCACAGCGTCATCTTTGAGGAAAGGATTTGTCAGATCTGGTTCTATCGGTGAAGTGACATCTTCTTCAGACAACCATTTAGAGTTCTGGTTGAATTGGGTATTCAAAGGGTTATTGAACATTAGAGACCTGCCTTTCCAAGTTGGAGAACCAATGAATGAGTCATTCGGGCTGTTTCGGCCTCCCAGGCGTCGCAGGCTTCTGCCTCGACCTCGGCCTGTTGTCTTTGGGCCAGATCCATCTATGTGATATTTCTGATACCCTAAGCCCATTCTATGTGGGTTAGCTTTTAACTGCAGTGGGGTATTTATACCCTGATTATGTTTGCCTAGGCCTTTTTCGGGGTTGAATCCGTATGCCAGCAGCATCTTGGCTGGTAGAAGACTGGCTTCTGAGATGTATGGGGTTCTTAGCCTTGTCCCTGCCGGGGTATGAACTGTTGCTACCAGTTCCAGGGAGTGATAACTCGCCTTTGTTTTCACTTCAGGTTCAACATAGGGTATGGCACTGCTCTGGTACGTCTGGAGGTCGACTTCTCCATGTACGGTAATCACCTTCCCATCTACTGCGAAGCGTACTTTTTGATGCAAGCTTGAAGGGACAGCTCCTGCTGTATGGATCCAAGGCCTTCCCAGCAAGAACCCAAATGCACTGGGCAGATCCATCACTTGGAAATTTATAGAGAACTTTGTCGGGCCAATAGACACGTCAAGCTCAATCTCTCCTACCACTGTCTTCCTCATCCCATCGAAAGCTCTCATAGCCGTTTTGGATGTTTTAACCGTTTCTTCATTGATTCCCAACCTTCTGAGGGTAGCCAAAGGGCAAATGTTGAAGGCTGATCCATTGTCAATCAATACGTGCGCCACTCTTTTTCCTTTACATTGTGCGGAAATATACAAAGCCTTGTTATGCCCTTTTCCTTCCATGGGGAAGTCCTCCTCAGAGAAACTCAATTGGTCTTTTAAAAGGATCGTCCCCACAAAGTCCCCTAATTGCACCTCATTAATTGTTTCAGGGACATGTACTTCATTAAGTATCCTCAACAGTGCGTTCTTATGTTTTTCGGAATTGATGAATAGATCTAATAGGGATATCTGAGCGGGTAACTTCCTCAGCTGTTCTATCACCTCGAACTCGCTGGTTTTGATGATCGATATGAGTTTTTCCGCTTCTTCCTTTGAGACCTCCTTCTTTTCGGATTCGCCCTCCCTGGGGGCATAGAATCGTCCGGACCTCATTACCGCGTCTACCTGTATGGTCCCATGGTCCCATAGTCCCAATGGACTGCTTTAGGATCGTATTCTTCTGCTGGGGGACTTTTATAGTTACAGTTGCCTGGTGAGATATCTCCGGTTTAGCCGCGTCGTCTGTTTCTTCTTGCGGCAGTTGAATCACAACGGGCTTGACTAGGTAGTCTTTCACCCCGCTCATGCTATCAAGTTCTTCCAATCTAATTACCACTGTCGAGGCGACTTCGACCATCGATACGGTGTTGTCAAGTTCTTCTATGCCCTCCGAGGTCTCTGGTTGAGAGAGATCATCCATACCCCCCATCCGTCTGGTATGATGTCTTCAATTTTCTGATAAAAGCTGGGAGAGGCCGAATATTTCACTTTGAAGTTGTATCCTCTAGAATCTTGACCAAGGTTGTCTATAATTTCGCCCTCCTTAAGTGCGTCGGCCATAAATTTGAGGTCTGCTAGGCTTCGTCTCTTGGCTTCCAGTTCGTCTTCTTCAGACTCTTCTTTTGATTGAGTGACTGGCCCAAGACTGTTTACCAGATTCTCATGTGAGGTACCCCAGGTATTACCCTGCTCAGTCTTGATCACGAAGTAGCTTCCTTCCAAAGATAAAGAAGCTTTGACTCCTTCGAACTCTTCATTGGTGATGTCAGACATTATCCCCAAGCTCATCATCTTAGTGATGCATAGTCTCTTTTGGTCAGTCGAGATCACTCCTGCTTTTGGGCATGATGAAGCGGTTATTAGCAAGTCGGTCAGCTTAAGCATATCTACCTTCAGCTTAAGGTAGTCTTCTTCCCCTTCAGAGAATATTGCCCCTACTGCTTGATGATCTGGCAGTGGATTTTCTTGTACATTTGGGGCTGCATTGTCAAATTTTAGAATCTGATTATCAATCAGGGCTTGTACTTTCAGCTTAAGGATATAACAGTTATCCACATTATGCCATCTCTCGCCCATATGGTAGGCACAGGTATGGCTCTCATCAAAGCCAGGATACCTTGCAGGGTTTGCCCTAGGCGGTTCTTTCGCTACCAGGTGTTGTTCTAGCAGCATCGGGGGCAGCTTGGATAAAGGCCTCGGGAGCTGGGAGAATTGCTTCTGAGGTTGCTTTCTTCTAGGTTCTTGCACTTTCGGTGTTGACCAGGATGATCCTCCTTTGGTCTGATTGGAATTGCCAAACGTCTTGGGCTTGTGGGGATCTGGTATAAACGCTATGTCCAGTCCGGCTTCTCTCTCCTTTCTCAAGGGATACTGCTTCCTAGTAGGAGCTTCATGAGGCCTTCTTTCTCTCAAGGCCCATTCTAGCCTTTCAGCAACCTTTATCAAGTGTGCAAATGTTTGACACCCGGAAGTGTTCAGCTTGTCAAAGTACTCATAGGGGAGTGCTTTCAGGAATAAGTCGATCAGCTCCTCTTCTGGGATTGACGGTTTTACTTGGGTATCTAAGGCTCGCCACCTCTGGGCATATGTCCTGATTGATTCGACTCTCGCCTTTGAAGTTCGTAGAAGATCTTCTCTTGTTGGGGTTGTAGCCGTGTTGAACTTGTATTGCCTGAGGAAGTCCTCTGCAAGATCCTCCCATCCATCGTAATCTTCTAGATCTAGCTCAATGAACCAGGCTAGAGCGGCGCCAGCCAGACTCTCTTGGAATGTGTTCATTAGTAACGGGATATAATCTGAATAGTGCGCCATCTTGCGCAGGTAATACTTGAGGTGTGCTCGGGGACAACCTGTTCCATTGTATTTCCTTACAAACTCTGGCTCTTTATAATCAGGAGGAGTTTCTACTTTAGCGAAAGGAGATATCTTGTCGAAGCGGGCTAACTCGTAACCTTGACTGCTCAAGCACTCTTCGATTTTGGCCAGCCTTTTAGCCTCTGCTTTAGTTTTCATGGTCTGCTTCCCCTTCTCCTCCCTCTCGAGGTTGATAACAACAGGCAAGGGTTTTGGTTGTGAACGGCTGTTTGGTTCATGGACATCCTCCTCTGTATGTTGGGTATCCCTTGTTACTTCTCTATCTGTTACATCAGGCACCGTAGAAGGGCCTGAGTTGTTCTGATTATGGGCGGTTGTCTATTTAGCTTGGGTGGCCTCCAGCATGGCCTTAATGTCAGCCATCATAGTTGCCAGGGCAGTCATCTGAGACTCCAACATGCCCACTCGCGGAGTCAATTCTTGCTGCTCCATTCTTGTCTTAAGGCGAGTACGGAAACGATGTGTTGGCAGTTCCGTGATGAGAGTGTACCTGTTCAAAAAGATTTCTAGTGAGTGCTTCGCTTATTTTGGAAGAAAGAAGCAGTTTAATTCTTTCAGTTGCATGTTTTTTGTCAGTAGATGAGAAAAAGTGGCTACCTTGTGAGCCTTAGCCTCACATAAGTAGTTCTTTTAGTCATTTCCTGATATGAATTCATGAAATTAAAAGAAGCGTAATTTCTAACGATAGTTTTTATGCATTCGAAAGACATGCTTATATTCATGCTCATGTGTCCAAGATAGTATCTAACAGAAATGAGAATGTATGAGAAGGTATCACAGTGTTTGCTTATTTTACACTTGACAGAATAGCCTATTCAAGTCTAGGACGTTTGAGGTCTAAAGTATCCTCATCATCCCAGTATGGATTCCCCTCTTCAGTCTGGGGCTCCTCATCCTCTGAATACGACAGTGGTCCCATGTCTTCGGGTATGTACGGCTCTATTCCCGGTATGTACGGCACGATGTATTCGAGTATGTAGGGCTCGACAAGGCTTCGTCGGGTCGCTTTGAAGTGTTGAATGTATTCTGCGGTGGCTCTATGAGTGTTTTCTTCTCGAGTCATGTCTTCTGGCCAACTTATTTCTTCAGCCTGAGAATTCTTCAAAGAGCGTATGATGGATGCCACCTTGGCTTCAAATTGTCTCTTCTCTTCCTCTGTGAGAGTCTTGCTTGGTACGTCAAAAGAAAAGGTATCGGGTTGTGGTGGAGAAGGGATCCCCTATAGCGCCCCAAACTGTCGGATCACCCTCTTCAGATAGTATGCTGTAGCGCCCGTGAATCCTAGCAAGGGGACTGAACCTCCTTCATCGCAGGTCAATCTGACTTTGCTCAGCGTTGGCAACCTTAGCCGCCATCGGAGTTGTTCGGGTTTTAGGATTTTAAGGAAGTTTTTCCACTCTATAAAGTTGAACTTAGGAACACGTGTATGAGTTCTGACAAAGGTTCTAAGAGGATGTGCATCAGGGCTGATTCCAGTGAAACCCATGCGGATGTGGAATTGTCTGATATGGGATGTGAACCACAGATACAAAAGATCACTAGAGGCTCTAAAGATTCCCTTTTTATTTTTCTTGAAGCGATTTAAAGAGAGGAAGGTCTCGGCAAGGAGGATGTTTGAGTAATCCCACCCACAACAGACTTGTCTAGCTACTACGGCCATGATAGGGTTAAAGGTGACAGATGAGATCGGGAATAGTACAAAGCTAAAGAATGCTAAGACAAAGGCTCTACCAGATTTGGTTCCTTTAGCAGCAGGGAGGCAGGAAAATCGGTCTATAAGGAAAGATAAGGAGACTCGTCCAGAATTGCTTTTTGCATCTGCTTTGACTTCATTTAGACCTGTGTCAAGGAACTCAGCCAACTGACTCAGGGGTTCAAATCCTATGGGGGGTCGGACGGGCGTAGGAGTGAACTCAACTCCGATGACGGCGCTGTATTCCTCGATAGTGGGAGTAATCTCTAGTCCTTACATGCAAATGTAGCGGTGGTAGGATCCCAATAGAGCGCCATGGCTTGGATAAAGGCAGGTGGACACTCAATCTTCAGCAGGTCTAACAGGTATCCCAGCCGTGATCCAGCATACTTTTGGCTAGCTTCGCCCATGCTGTCCCACCATGATTGGAGTTCGGCCCGGGGGATTTTGAATACTTGAATATCATTCTTTCCCATCAAGTCTAAAATATGCAAACGATTTTGAAAAGTCAATCGTCAAAAATTACTTCAAACATATGAACGTGCAGATGCCATGAGATATGCATGAGCTAACTCGATTGCATAGTTCAATTGAATAAATGGAAATTAGGACCTTTTTCAGGTCTTAAAAGCCTGACTCAAAGCCTAATTTGAATTTCAAGGAAGTGAATTATGCAATTTAGTCAGGTTTGCTCAGTGAGTAAGGGAAATAGTAACGTCACATTCCATTGGTCAATACATCAAAAGAACAAAGTGGAGTGAACTTTTATTACAATCAAGATGTTTTAATGGAAGAAAGGTAAAGAGAGATCTTTCAAACAAGAAAGCTATAAAAGACCGTTGGAATGTGAGGGTCTAAATCACTCTTTTCCTAGGGGTCTATCCAAAGGATAGTTGGTCGGGAGTTTTCCTCTAATCAAGCGTAAATGAGTCATCTTCAGTGTTTTGGTCGAGAGGCTGTAGTTCCTCTGGCCATTCTCTAGTCCACGGTACGACGACTTCGGGAGCCTTCTCGGGTTTCGCCTTCTTGAGCGTGATACGCTTCGGTTTTGTCTTGGTAGCAGGGCGTCTTCTTTTCCCCCAGAAGGTGATCATGGATACGCTTTCTTTGGTCAGTAATTCGGTCTTCCGACGGGCGTATGCCTCCCTGGCTAACTGGTTGCGACGCTGCCTCTTCATCTCCAGATAGTCCTTAAACATCTCGTCTGCTTGTCGCTTGAATCTGAGGTTATCGACATAGTAACGGGTTTGGCAATCTTCGGTGTATCCCAACTTACGTCCAGTCAGCTCCCGACCATGCACGAATCTAGTGAAGTGCAGCCTTGTATTTGGTCCAGGGCGAGTGACCTTCCTCAGGTATTCGAAGGTCACCAATTCTGTCGAGCTCTTAGGGAACAACGACATTCTAACCTATCACCATTGCTATTTCAATTAGTCACTTGAGCGATTTGCATGATGTGAATGTATATGAATGTATGTAATGTATGAGTCATATTATGGAGCAGGGAGTAGTAAAGTACATCGGAAATAAATGCCTTACCAACCATACCTAGGGGAATGTGGAACGTCCCCCTCTTATCAATGGGCGGTTTTAGGTATACCAACCTTCCATAGACATGCGCATGAGACAAGTGGGTATACTCTAAGAAATCAAAAATCAGGTGAGGCACCTACGGCTCAGGCTCTCACGATCCACACGAGGCAGATTCCTCCCCAAGGGTACCTACCCAAGAGGGCTAAACATTGCCAATGCAGATGATGAGCGGGAATGAGTACGAAAGTCCCAAGTGCCATCAAACACAAGATCCTTTTCGCACCCTTTCCCTATCTAAGGTAACCTAGGGGTGGTTGCAGTCGGGGTTTGACCGCCAGTGTGTGTAATGTGTCGTGATCATCACAATGCAAAGTCATGCACAGCAGTTTGTATCAAACATCGCTTCAGTATGTGCGTAAAGTAAACATACATTCCCAACTCCAACCTGCAGGAAAAATGTCAACAATCACTCCACCCCTTATTTCTCCAATCTGCAAAAACATCTAACACAATAGTTAGCATACGTACCTCACCTTCAAGAGCATCTGCAAAAAATAATGTCAGATAAACCAAGCAACTTTTTAATCGGCTCAAGTCCTCTGGAATTCGTAACCAGAGATTCTGGTTTAAAATAATTCCCCAGCGGAGTCGCCAGTCTGTCGCGACCCTCTCCCGAGAAGGGGCGAGCTAATGGGCAGCCCGATCGCTGGCTTGATCGGACGCGGGCCTCTCCCAAGGTCCATTACCCAAATCGCAACTGCTGGATATACGTGGTCAACCTTCAGTGTGGTCTAGTGACATGTGATGA
This sequence comes from Rhodomyrtus psidioides, assembly GCA_021437785.1. NCBI lineage: Eukaryota > Viridiplantae > Streptophyta > Magnoliopsida > Myrtales > Myrtaceae > Rhodomyrtus > Rhodomyrtus psidioides. Next base: position 2,202,726 of record JAILYB010000062.1, on the reverse strand, counting down.
GTGTACATGCCAAGGAGTCGCTACCAATCGTTTCGTGGAGGGTACGATCGGAAACCCTATCGAATAGTTGGGAGTGGTCTATTCGATTCTGCGGAAACCAGAGAAGTAGGTTCGGGGACTTAGTTACGCCAACTGTCAAAGTTGACGCCCTTTCGGTACCTAAGCTGAACGGTTTATCTAATCCTAGGATTTCATACAGACGAGTGGGGTACAGATCCTAAATCTAGGAGTTCATGCAGATGGGAGATACTACCCTATCAATCGCAATCAATAAAAAAAGGTGTGCAAATCGAGGATCCAGTACATGCGGATAAAACACATGAAATCAACATGGTATCCCTAATGAGGCCCTATTAGCCTAGAGAAATATCAATCAAGGCTTAGGAGTGATTTGGACATGATTCACCCAAGAGGGGGGCAGAATCGTAATTTTGAATAATTCGGGGAAAATTTACCCTTAAAATGGGTAAATCTGTCATTTTAGATGAATTAGGAAGTCAGAAGACAGGGGAAATAGGACTGGCCATCAATCCAATCCATTTCCAGGATTTTTCTAGAATTTAAAAGTGATTTTACCCTCGGAGGGGTAAAATCGTCATTTCGAGAAAAGGGACAGGACTCGAAAATCCAAGCCTAAGAATTGGTCGTCTAATCGACCCTAATTCTTACCTTGACATTATCGGCCTTATCTAGCATGCACAGCAGAGGCGACTTACCCCAAAAGGGTAATATCGTCAAATCTCGGAAGAATAGATAAGAAACCCCAAAAATAGGGTTGACCAGTTGTCTGTGGTCAATCCTCGATTTTTGGGGATTTCTGGGGTGTCTAGGATTTTTCCACAATTTTTCCATATTTTTTTGGTATTTTCTGGAATTTTCTAGAATTTTCTAGCATTTTTTTGGATTTTCTAAGATTTTTTCTGATTTTTTTTATTTTTTAAATCAGTTTCTGATTTTTTATTAAAAAAAATATGATTCGGACCGAGTCGACCCAACCCACTCGGGTCGGAACCCGGCCTAGACCCGGACCCGCGCGGACCCCGGCTCCAAAACGACGCCGCATCGCGTTTTTATTTTTTTGGATTATTCTATTCTGATCAAACGGCCTATATTGAACCGCGTGGCTTGTTCGTGTCCCTTAGATCTGATTACTAGAACCTACGGTCTAGATTGAACGACGACTCTCTCGGGACCGTCCGATTGACTTACTAAATCCACGGCCACGATTAGAACATAGGGGTTGATCTGACCCGTCCATACCTACTTATCCTAAAACGACGTCGCCTATCCCCTAAACCATATGACACCGTTTCAACCATTTTTTATTTCCGATTTAAAATCATTTTCGAATTATCCTAATTTCTAATCGGACAGTCACTATTTGTTGGACTTGATTAACCTGAGCCGTCCGATCTACGCTGACTCACCCTAACAGACTAACGGTCGAGCTGACTCGACAGACACGTGGACCAATGGCCGAATGCCAACTAGGAGTTTGACCGGTTGATTGCGCCACGTCAGCTTCGTCTTCAACCTTGCGCCTGCAACTGGACGAACGGCTGTGCTTCTCCGGCGATGATCGTACGGTGAGATCTTGATGAAATCACACGAGACCAACGGCAATCGACTCGCGATCATATCTAGTTTAACATATCTAAGAATCGAAGCATCCTATTCACAGAATCGGGAATATCGTGCGAATTGCCGAGTACGGCCATGGTAGTTCGATTAGTGGATTAACACCAAATCATTGCAATTCCATCACGGGATAGCATTAGTGGATGTTCAGAAGACTTACCTCGAGCTCCGATTGAGCTCGCTCGGCCCAGATTTGGCTGGGCAAGTATGAACAGTATTCGGCAATGGAGGCCGGGATTGGGAGACTCAATTCGGGGTGTTTAAGCGAGGTCGATGCAAAAAAGATATGCGACGATGATCAATGATGTTCAGGAAGAAACGCACACATGAAATACAAGAATCATTGCAAGAAATGTAATCCGCCATTGAAGCTCAATCTGAAGTTCGAAGCGCTGACTCACCTTTTTCCGCGATTTTAGACCTCGCGACTAACGATAATCGCTTCCTGGCGGTGTGGGCGGTCTCTTGAAGGTCTCTCCGAGCTTTGGTCTAGCCTGGCAAGGCCTGACCGATGCTCTGCAATTCTGAGCTTTGCTCTTGACAATGGCGATGGAGAGCGAGCTCTTTTTCTCTCCTTTTCTCTCTGTTCCAATTCTGTTTACCTTCTTCTAACTGAATCCGCATCTCCCTTCAACAGAAAGCGATCATGAGCTTATATAGCTCGTTGGATTTTTGGCGCCGAACGGTGGACTGTGTACCGGCCTCAATTGCACGTGTGATCACGTGCAATTAGGTCAAAACAGCGTCGGGGAGGATGGGCATTCTGTCCAATCCCGTTTGGTCCTCCGGCGAGCTCTATTTCAAGCGAATTTGGCATGAGTGTGGCCTGAGTTGACTTTCACGGGTCTGTCGCTTGACCGGTCAATTAGTCGCTGCTCCGGTGGCCACTGATCTTCATTCCGGTTCCCATCGACGGGGAATGGCCTCAGGAACTAAACACCCAACAATGCTTCTACGATTATAGTCTATTGGTCGATCAATTTTGCTGTTGAAACTCATCTTCGCACTGCTCATCTGCGCGAAAGCTCGGTTGGGGAAGATGACACTGTTCTGGACCGGTTCGACCGGTCGGACCAGCGGTCTGACCGGTCTGAACCGGTTCCGAATAGGATTTTTCAAAATTAAACTCAAATTAGTAGGAAATTTTTACAATTGAACCTCATAATCGAATCTAGGGCATGAATTTTATCTAGAAATGTGGTTTTGCCCAAAATTTTACATCAATTTCAACAAAAACCCCAAATTTCCTTTTAATTGCAAATTGGAGAATTATGCAATTGAAGGTTCAAATGATCAAATTGGGTCAAATTACCTGTGCCAATTGATTCAAAATGGTAAAACCCATTGGGTAGTATGTTTAATTTGCAATGATAGCTCTCGAATTGAAAGTAATTTCAATTATGCTCATTTTCGAGGACTAAAAATGCAATTTTAATATGCAATTTTGCTAAATTCGTGTAATTGAGCAATTTGTACACACAATTGGGCTAAATTACAATATGGGATAGTTAGAATAGATGTCAAGATTCTAGAAAATGCCAAAATTGCAAATTAAAAGACTCAATTGATATTTTTTTTCTCAAATTCAATAGCACGGGTTACAAAGGAACACCCATAATTGAATCTGATTTTGAACTTTTTGTGAGGTCAAAAATACAAGGGATTAAAAATAAAAATATTGGATATTTTTCCATATTTTTGTGACCTCGAATGCTATTGTTCTTGAATTTTTTGAGTATTTTCCTATTTTCTAAAAATACTAAAAAATGTGAAAATTATAAAAAATTATTTTTTGGTCAAAAATGGTTCCTTGGGCTTGGCTAAGGCCACCAAAGTTGATTTTGTAATTTTTTGACTTTTTATGAATTTTTTGTGATTTTTTAAAGATAAAACTAAAAAAGACTTGGTCAAAAATCAGGTGTCAACAGGGACATTTACCCATCCATATCCAGCCCACTTGACTTTCTCGCCTCCCAATAAAACCATTATTAGATATTTAATAAAAGCAATATCTCAAGTCAAATGTCAAAATATCATAAAAGTTTCTTGTCCACGTTCAAAGAATGCAAGCGCTCATTCACGCAATAAATGCAATTTGACTATAACAATCGTGTCACATCAAATACCGTCACAACACAATATGCCTATTTACGAAAAACATAATAATTTATGATGTCAGGCAAGCATACACACTGAAATCATGTCCAAAAGAATCTTTTCCAACACATCTATTAGGCCATGCATCGCTCAATCTGCATTTGAAAAGGAAGGGGATAAAATTGATCAGAAGGATTGAAAGCTAAAATAACAACTATGTGGGGCATTTACCCATCCCTATCCAGCCTGCTCGACTTTCTCGCCTCCAAATAAAATCATTATGAGATATTTAACAAAAGCAATATCCCAAGACAAATGTCAAAGTATCCTAAAAGTTTCTTGTCCACGTTCAAAGAATGCAAGAACTAAATCGAATACTGTCATAACACCTTATACCTATTTAAGTAAAACTTAATAATTTACGATGTTAGGCTAGCGTACGAACTGAAAACATGTTGAAAAGAATATTTTTAAACACATCTATTAGGTCATGCATCGCTCAATCTGCATCTGATAAGGAAAGGGGATAGAATTGATTGGAAGGATTGAAAGCTAAAATAGGGGATAGAATTGATTGGAAGGATTGAAAGCTAAAATAACAAATATGTGGAAATTCACCCAACTTTATCCAGTCTTCTCGAATTTCTCGCCTCCAAATAAAACAATTACAAGAAATTTATCAAAAGCAATATCCCAAGTCAAATGTCAAAATATCCTAATGGTTTCTTGTCCATGTTGAAAGAATGCAAGAGCCCATTGAACAAATAAATACAATTTGACTACAACTATTACTTCTCATCGAATACCGTAGCAACACCTTATATCTATTTGAGTAAAACATAATAATTTCTGATGTTAGGCTAGTGTACGCACCGAAAGCATGTCCAAAAGAATCTTTTCCAACGCATCTTATAAGCCATGCTTCGCTCAATCTACTTTCGATAAGCAATCGGGATAAGTGCCCACCGATCTTGATTTCTTTGATATATGTAGAGTCACCCAAGTTAACAACAACTGGTTCTTCTGAAGTGGGAGGCATTGACTCTTCGAAGGTACTCCATTCTCTACGGATAGACGCATAACCCTCATCCTCATCTTCCTCAATGTTGTAAGAACAATCAGCGTGGCGATCTGAATCGTATAACAACCTAGTATGTATGTTTGAGATGATATGCCTAAAATGTCATGAGCATGGTTAGTTTATACTTCCTATAAAGATGCTATGCATGAGCGTGAAAATTTTTTTCGAAAGAGATTTCAAAATAAGTTCGGGCGTGAATGGAACTAGTCCTCATATCCTCAGACATCCTTGTTCCTTAGAAATCTTTTTGAAATAAGGAATCACATGGCAAGCCAAGCCTCAAGCTTCCATACGAAAGACTAATATCATCATTGAGATGATTTGTGGTTCCATATGTCCTTAACAAAACTGGTACGATTTTATTGAATGCAAAAATGGGCCGCATTACAAGTTATGTTGTTTGGACCAACGGCCGGAGATCCAAAGGCGTTTTTCTACATTTATCTCAAATGACAGGAACTGAAAATGCAACAAAATGTAGGAAATTTAAGTGCAGTATTTAAAAGCAAGGGAGATGTTTCTTTTCTCAGAAGTAGTGGCTTCTTCACTTAGCCACTCTATGATGACGTTCACAAAATTGTCCTCCAGAAAATGGTTCGTCAGATGTGGTTCTGTTGCTAGAGTCACATCTTCTTCTAACAACCACTTAGAGTCTTTGCAGAAATAGCTGTTCAAAGGGCTGCTGAACCTAGAGATGTTTCGCACATCAATTGTAAGGATTGAAACTGAAATGAAAATCCGCCATTGAACGTCAAAGATGGAGCTCGAAGGTTGACTTACCGATTTCCAGCGTTTCAGACAGCGCTGTCGATCGCGATAGCTTCATGCGTGCTTCGACGAACTCCTGCAGGTGGTATTCAGCTTCGGTCTAGCCTAGAATGGCCTGACCAGTGCTGTGTTTTTCGAGCTCAAGCTCTCGACAATGGCCTTCGGGGAGCTCTCTCTCTCTCTCTTTTTCGATTCAGTTCTCTTCTTGAAACCGAATCAACTAACCTCTTCTTTCTATAAAGCCACCTAAGACTACATCCCCTTATCCAACTTTTGCAGCCAATCGGGAGGGAGTTAACTGACTCCAAATGACATGTGACCGTGCGTACCATTAGGTCCAAACGACACCGGAGATGGTGGGCAATTCCATCAACTTGAAATCGTCCTCCGGCGCGCGAGAATAAACATCCAATTTGGCCATTCCATGAAAGTTGACTTTCGCGGCTATCCTGAGGTTGACCGACCAATTCCGCCTTGCTCCAGCGACCATTGACGATGCCACCGGTCCCGATCGATGCATCTCAGCCTCAAGATCAAAAGCCCCACCATATATTTGTCAATTAATTTGATCATTAAAGTTCGGCCTGCCACTGCACGAGCTCTTGGGGAAGAAGATGACACTGTAGCGGACTGGTTCGACCGGTTTGACTGGGCGGTCCGACCGGTTAGAACCGGTTCTGATATAATTTTCAAAATTAATCGCAAGTCGACTGGGAATTTTTGCAATTAAACCTCAAAATCGAACTTAGGACATGAATTTTATCCAACAATATATTTTTGCCCAAAAGTTCTAGCCAATTTCTATAAAAATCCTAAATTTTCATTTAATTGCAATTCAGAAAATTATGAAATTGAGGGATTAAATAGTCAAATTGGACCAAACTACCCCTGCCAATCGACTGCTAATGATGAAAAATATTGGGTAGTGACTTCAATTTGTAAATGTAGTCCCTGAATTGAAAGTAATTTCAATTATGCCCAATTTCAAGGACTAAATTGCAACAAAATGTGCAATTTTATCCAAATCACACGATTAAACCATTTATGCGAACAATTGGATCAAATTACAAACAAGGACAATCAGATTGGATGACAAGACTTTTAAAATGTCAAAAATTGTAAATTAAAAAAACTCAATTGACATTTTTTTTACCAAATTCCATCATATATGTAACAAAGGAACATATACAATTGAACTTGGATTTTGACTTTTTATGATGTCAAAAAGACAAGGTATTTTAAAGAAAAATATTGACTATTTTTCCATATTTTTGTGACCACGAATGCTATTTTTGTTGATTTTTCAAGTATTTTCCTATTTTCTAAAAATACTAAAAAATGCGAAAAAATTATGAAAAATTATTTTTTGGTTAAAAATGGTTCATTAGGCTTGGCCAAGGCCACTAAAGTTGATTTTGTAATTGTTTGACTTTTTATGAATTTTTTTTTATGAATTTTCCAAAAAAAAATAAATTGAAAAAAGACTGATAAAAAATCAGGTGTCAACATCGCTCAATCTGCATCCGACATGCAAAAGGGATTGAATTGATCAAAAGGACTGAAAGATAAAATAACAAACATGTGGGACATTTGTCCATCATTATCTAGCCTGCCCGACTTTCTCGCTACCAAATAAAAAAATTATCAGATATTTAACATAAGCAATCTCTCATGTCATGTCAAACTATCCTAAAAGTTTCTTGTCCACGTTCAAACAATGCAAGAGTCCATTCAAGCAATAAATGCAATTTGACTATAACAATTGAGTCATATCGAATACCATCACAACACCTTATACCTATTTAAATAAAACATAATAATTTATGATGTTAGGCTAATGTACGCACTGTAGTTATGACAAAAAGACTTTTCTCTAACGCATCTATTAGGTCATGCATCGCTCAATCTGCATCCGATAAGGAAAGGGGATAGAATTGATCGGAAGGATGGAAAGCTAAAATAACAACTATGTGGGACATTTACCCATCCGTATCCAGCCCGCTTGACTTTCTCGCCTCCCAATAAAACCATTATTATATATTTAATAAAAGCAATATCCCAAGTCAAATGTCAAAATATCATAAATGTTTCTTGTCCACGTTCAAAGAATGCAAGCACTCATTCAAGAAATAAATGCAATTTGACTATAACAATCGTGTCACATCGAATACCATCACATCCAGCCTGCCCGATTTTCTCTCCTCCAGATAAAATCATTATTAGATATTCAACAAAACCAATATCCCAAGTCAAATGTCAAACTATCCTAAAAGTTTCTTGTCCATGTTCAAATAATGCAAGAGCCATTTCAAGCAGTAAATATAATTCGACTATAACTATTGGGTCACCTCGAATACCGTCACAAAACCTTATACCTATATAAGTACATCATAAAAATTTTATGATGTTAGGCTTGTGTACGCATTGAAAGCATGTCCAAAAGAATCTTTTCTAACGCAACTAAGAAGCCATGCATCGCTCAATCTGCATCCGACAAGCAAAGGGGATATAATTGATCGGTAGGACAACATGTGGGGGCATTCGCCCATCATTATCCAGCCTGCCCGACTTTCTCGCCTCCAAATAAAAAAATTCTTAGATATTTAACAAAAGCAATATTTCAAGTAAAATGTCAACATATCCTAAAAGTTTCTTGTTCACGTTCAAAGAATGCGAGAGCCTACATGCAAGAAAGAAAAATAATTTGACTAATCAACACCATCAGATCACCTTACGCTGGCTTAAGTATCGTATTATGTTGGGTCGGCTGAAGCACTGAAAGTTAGCTGTCACCATCGATTTTTTATACTCAAATAATGCAATTTCTCCTCGTTGTCTAAAAGAATATTTTTGCACTCAACTGATAAGCCAAGCAATAGTCACTCTGCATCCAACGAGTAAGTCGGGCGAATTGGTAGCGGTAAAATAAATTTAGGGACAACTCTTTTTTTTCTAAGTGAGACACCACTTTTTGATGTTTCTCATTATTTGAAAAACAATTAAAGTAGAAAATAGAATACACATGTGCGCCGCCAAGGAAAACCGTAGATTTTTAAACAGTTCAAACAGATTACTTGCCAACGTAAAATCTGAAATGATATCAATTTTTAACACATAGTTAATTGAAGCGGACATCATAGTTCACACGAGACTTGTTTTCTTAAGCTAAAAATGAAATACTTCCCAAAGGTCAAAGCACGATTCTTCAATCGTCGCTTAAAGAAGTAATGAGGTTGGATATAACATTTCCTAAGGTATGCATGGTAGGTTTTAGGTTCCAAAAAACTAGAAATCTGTATGGATGGGTAGTTTCCAGGTTCCATGTAGAACCTGTACGGAACCGGGAGCCGCTCATCCCTAGTAATTTCTTACATGTGTCTAAAGTATAGGATAGCTAATGATGTATTATTGAAAGAGATCAGCTAGAACAAATGCAATAAAATGAGATCCATCCATTGTTAATGAGTTTGTTAGCTTTGAAAACTCTTGCTCTACTTGCCAAGAATATAAGATTGCTTCACCGATCTTTGATCGGATTGAGAGCAATTTTTAGAATTGCTTGGCTGTAGAGAGAGATTTTCTCCAATATGAATCCATTTTTCTCTTTCAAAAGTGTATTTAAAGATATATTATTAAGAAGTATGAAATTTGAGGAGACCATGATATTTAACGGGAGATGGTATTTTTTATGAGGGCCAGCTTTCGAGTAGAAAAATGCTCTATCTCACCAACGCTAAGCAAAAAGAAAAATTGAATAAGAACTAAAAAAACTACACCATAGATTAGTAAAATAATTGCTACAACCAATAAGGTAAAAAAATCTACAAATAGTATTTGCACAAACATTATCTTCTCAACCATGTTTAGAAGCTGTCAAGCGAGCTACTCTTTGAGGCTCTCAGAACTAAACTGATTTAGTTTATGCTTTTTTTGGTCGAAAAATTTATGCTCTTTCAGTCTTGCTATTTTTTGTTTTGTAAATGATTATGTAAATAGAGAGGGAGAAAGGGAAAAAATACTTATGATCCCATAGCAGTCTTGTTACGACAATGCGGAAACTAAAACGAAATTGAGACAGATGAGAAGAACGGAACACCAAGATTTATGTAGAAACCCTTGCGGGAAAAACCACGGGAGAGAGGAGAAGCAAAATCCACTATGAGAATTAAGGGATTACAAAAGAGGCAACGTAAGCTTCTCTATCTAACGGTTTGAGTAAATAGCAATATTTATAGTATTACCCCTCAAACCCTAATGTTGGCCCAAGGCCCATAATTTAAGCCTTTAACTATTCGAGGCATACATAACAAATCTCCACCTTGACTTGAATTCCCAAATAGAAATAAGTATTAAGACAAACTTCTCCTCCCACCAACATAAAACTCAGCTGCTGCAAACATTAACCAAATCCAAGCAATGCTTGAATTTAGCAAAGGGCAATGACTTTGTCAACATATCAGCTGGGTTGTCTTCTGTACCAATTTTCAAGACCTTAATATAGCCATCAGCAAGAATATCTCGAATATAATGATACCGTACATCAATGTGCTTTGTTCTCTCATGATACATCTGATCTTTAATAAGATGTATAGCACTCTGACTATCGCAATGCACAACAGTCACATTATCATCCACATTGAGCTCTCTAAATAAGCCTCTTAACCATATAGCTTCTTTGATTGCCTCTGTAATAGCCATATATTCTGCCTCTGTAGTAGACAACGCAATTGTATGCTACAAAGAAGCTTTCCAACTGACTGCACAACCCCCGACAGTAAAGATATATCTTGTCAAAGACCTTCTTTTATCAAGGTCACCAGCATAATCAGAGTCAACGTATCCAGTAAGAGTTTCACAAGTTTTTCCAAATTCTAATCCATGATCTGAAGTACCCTTCAAATATCTCAAAATCCACTTCACTTCTTGCCAATGAATTTTATCTGGGCATGATAAATATCTACTTACCACACTAACGGCATGTGATATGTCAGGTCGAGTGCAAACCATAGCATACATAACGCTACCAACTGCACTAGAATATTGAATATGCGACATATATTTTATTTCATCATCTGTATGTGGACATAAATCAGCTGATAATCGAAAGTGAGTAGCAAGAGGAGTACTCACTGGTTTGGCATCTTTCATGCCAAAATGATTTAACACCTTCTCAATGTAGCTTTTCTGGGAAAGATACAATTTTCCTCTTTTCCGATCTCGCTGAATTTCCATGCCAAGAATTTTCTTCGCAGAACCTAAACCCTTCATATCAAATTCAGCGCTCAACTGTGCCTTCAAATTCTGTATATTAAATTTATCTTTTGCTGCAATCAACACGTCATATTTACTTCATATTTACTTCTACAATAGCTAAGTTCCATTTGGAAGTTTGCACAGATATACACAACTATCATATTTACTTCTACAATAGCTAAGTTGCACCATAAAAAAATCAAATCTTTTATACCACTGTCTAAGTAATTGCTTCAAGCCATAGATAGATTTTTTCAATAAACATACATGATCTTCCTTACCTTCAAACTGAAAACCCTCAGGTTGACCCATATAAATTTTCTCTTCAAGTTCACCATGCAAGAAAGCTATTTTCACATCGAGTTGTTCCAACTCTAAATCATGTATAGCAACTAACGCAAGAAAGACCCGAATAGAGCTGTGTTTAACGACGGGTGAAAACACATAATTAAAATTAACTCCCTCAAACTGACTATAGCCCTTAGCGACTAGACGTGCTTTGAATCTAATGTCTTCAACTCCAGGAATACCTTCCTTTCTTTTGAAAACCCACTTGCAACCCACAATCTTCTTTCCTTTTGGTGGTTTGACAAGCTCCCAAGTTTAATTCTTTTCAAGAGATTCCATCTCTTCATTCATAGCAACTAACCACTTTGCTGAATCTTTTGAGGAAATAGCTTCCTTGTACGTTTTAGGCTCAGCATATTCTATCGACTCTGCAGCTGAAAGAGCATAAGCAACAAAATCTGAGTATCCATACATCTGTGGAGGTTTCGCTGTTCTTCTCGGTCTATCTTTGGCTATGGAATAATTCTCTTCTTCATATTCTTCAATCTCAATATTATCAGTCACTGACTGAACTGGTTGTGAAGAAGATACTTCAAACTCCACATTCTTTGGTGCACTTTGCAGATTTTTTTGGCAAGTATCTAATGATTTCTTGACAGGATGAAGCATAGCAGACTCATCAAAAATAACATCTCTGCTAATTATAATCTTAGATGAATCAGAACACCAAAGCCTATAACCTTTTACACCAGAAGCATAACCAAGAAAAATACATTTTTTTCGCTCTAGGCTCTAGTTTCCCTTCACTAACATGTGCATATGCTGGACATCCAAATATTCGAAGAGAAGAATAATCAATAGGTTTACCTGACCATACCTCATCAGGTCTCTTATTCTCAATAGGTATGCAAGGAGAACGATTTATTAACCAACAAGCAGTATTGATTGCTTCAGCCCAGAATCCCTTGCCCAAACCAGCGTTAGACAACATGCACCTTGTTCTTTCTAATAAGGTTCTGTTCATACGTTCTGCAATACCATTCTGCTGCGGAGTATACACTTTAGTATGATGCCTCACAATTCCTTCATTCTTGCAAAACTCATTAAATTCGCCTCCACAAAATTCTAGCCCATTATCTGTTCTCAGCCGCTTAATTTTCTTACCGGTCTGATTCTCAATTAATATTTTCCATTGTTTGAATGTAACGAAAACATCACTTTTTGCCTTGAGAAAAAATACCCAAACTTTTCTTGAAAAATCATCAATAAAAGTGAGTACATACCTGGAACCAAGGCCTTTCGATGGAACTCTAGCAGGCCCCCAGAGATCAGAATAAATGTAATCCAGAGTGTCCTTTGTGCTGTGAATTCCTGTTTTGAAACTGACTCTTTTCTGTTTCCCAAAGACACAATGTTCACAGAAATCCAGTTTTCTAATTTTCTGACCACACAAGAGACCTCTTCTACTAAGCTCCTCCATCCCTCTAATACTCATATAGCCTAATCTCATATGCCATAATTTTGTATTATCTGAATCTGTCATATCAGAAGAGACCGCAGCTGAACCAATAACAGTAGAGGCTTGCAGCTGATACAAAGTACCAATTTTGTGCCCTTTCATCAATAAAAGTGAGCCTCTCATAATTTTCATAACTCCACCCTCAGCAGTAAATCTACAACCATTGGCGTCAAGTGTACCCAATGAAATTAGATTTTTCCTCAAATCAGGCACATGTCTGACATTATCTAAAGTTCTGATCATGCCATCATGCATCTTAATATTAACAGTGCCAATCCCAATAGCTTTGCATCTAGCATTATTGCCCATGAGAATAACTCCACCATCATGTTCTTTATACGTAGAGAACCAATCTCGATGAGCACACATATGATATGAGCAGCCTGAATCAAGAATCCAACCATCACAGAATTTATCTTTATTATCTGCAATCAATAGCCAATCTTTGTCTTCTTCTTTAGCAACATCAGCTTGAGCAGGATTTTCGTTTCACCTATTCTGTCTATTCTGATAGTTGCGATGGTTATGACGATTGACATTCCCATCATTTTGTTGATTCAAATTATTTTCTTTCTGCTCCTTTGCCTTCAGTTTTAGGCAATTTATCTTGATATGCCCTGGAGACTTACAATAGTAGCAAATCATATCTCTATGCTTAGACTTTGACCTGCTCCTGCCACTATTTCTTCTCTCAATAGACCTTCCCCGAGCAACTAAACCAGCCCCATGATTATTACTACCATCAGAAGTCAATTTTGTAGCGAGTTTCTGCTTATTTAGCAGACTAGTCTTGACATCTTCAAAATCAATAGTTTCTCTACTAACAATCATGGTCTCTCTAAAATTCTTATAATAGGGAGATGTGAAACTAGCAATAAAAGGGCTTGATCCTCATCTTCAATCTTAACATCGATGCTTCTTAATTCAGCGATAAGAGTATTGAACTCAGAAATATGGGATTTGAGAGAAGTACCCTCATTCATACGAAAAGTGAAGAGTCGTTGCTTGAGTCTCAATCGATTTGTGAGAGATTTTGTCAGAAAAATACTCTCCAATTTCATCCATAAACCTGCAGCTGTTTTTTTATCTAGTACCTCCTGCAAAACTTCGTTCATGAGGCACAACTGAATAGTTGACAAAGCTTTCTCATCCAATTCTTTCCATGCTTCATCTGACGGTTCCGGCTTTTTCCCTTTAGTAAACAAAGTTTTTTTCAAACCCTACTGCGTAAGAACGGCTAACATACGAACCTGCCATAGGTTAAAACTGCCGTTCCCATCGAACTTTTCGATATCGAATTTCGTTGCTGAACTCGAAGCCATAACTTATTATGAGTGTGGGATTGATGGCGGAATCGGATTCAAACTGAGAGCTCACAAACTGCTTGCCGAAAATTCAGTATCCAATTGTCGAAATCCAAATCCTGAATTGCCGAAGAAGTCCTCCACTGAGAAGACCAATTGCCCAATAAGTGAGAAGGCAACGTCTCACCAGAAGACGCCACTGAGGAGAAAAAAAAATTGTCGTGTCCGGTCAAAATCCCACGGTGGGCGCCACTGAGAAAAACGCCACAAAAATCACGAAATCGACAGATTGCAAGAAGATTGGTGCAGAGAAAACGCAAATTCCACTGAGAAGATGCCACAAAACCAATTGCCACAGAATCAATACCACAAAACGAAATTGAGAAGACACGTGAAATCCAATTGCCACTGAGAATGCACTTTTCGTTTTGTCGAAACCACCTTTCGTTTTGCCGAAACCACCGAAATTACCGAAACCACCCAAATCCCACCGAAATCACGGGCACGAACTTTGCTTGAATAACAACTCAAGGCTCAAAACGAACCCTCGAACAGCGACCAGATTCGCCCAAATCGTCTTGCAATTCAAAACCGAAATCACGAGACGCCTAGAAGACAAAGCGAAGTCACGAGCACACAATTCAAAACCGAAATCCAAATCGTCTTGCACAGAAGAAATCCAAACCCCGAAATCCAAATCGCCAAAATCCAAATTGACAAAATCCAAATTCCCGAACTCTCGTGTCTCTCTTTCGTCGATGGATGAACCTTGGCTCTGATACCAGTTTGTTACGACAATGCGAAAACTAAAACGAAATTGAGACAGATGAGAAGAACGGAACACCAAGATTTACGTGGAAACTCTTGCGGGAAAAACCACGGGAGAGAGGAGAAGCAAAATCCACTATGAGAATCAAGGGATTACAAAAGATGCAACGTAAGCTTCTCTATCTAACGGTTTGAGTAAAGAGCAATATTTATAGTATTACCCCTCAAACCCTAATGTTGGCCCAAGGCCCATAATTTAAGCCTTTTAACTATTCAAGGCATACATAACAAGTCTTGTGATTTCATTTCACATCTATAATACTCGCTCTTACACACATATGCAAGCGTAATTTCCAATAGATATGTCTATACTATTACCGCCCAAGATCAGAAGTTCATAATACGGTAGAAATAGTGCAAATATTACAACTTAAGAGGACCTTATGTGTCCATATGGAACAAGGCTAGAGGTGCTCATAAACCAGCGGCCATATGACCAAATCTAACCCTTAACTATCTTCCGCAATGTCTTATTTCAACAATAAAGACATAATATTTTACAACAGGGCTCTGCCGTGAGTGCTTATTCTTGTATCTTGGAGATCTTGATATCAAAACCACCTCCAATCTTTAAAAACGGAGTGCGAATGATTTCTCCTCCCTTCACCTTTGTCCAACTGTCAAACAGTTGACCATCACAGTTCGATCGAAAATGCATAACAATAACTTTGTAAGAACTGGAGAAGTTTTTCATGCGATTTTACCTGTATTTGGTCACGAAAACTTGGAGAAATACCGCACAGAAAGCCCTGGTGAATTCAGCTCCAGCACATGGCCTCCCACCCCCACCAAAGGGTATATAATATCTTCCCACTACGCTCGCTCTATCCATTTGCTGTGGATAATATAAAAATGCGAACGCCCAAAAACAAGAAAAGTCCAGTAAATGTCAGAATTTTTAGGATGTAAAATGCAATTAATTTTAATATGAAGATCTTACCTCCCATCGAGATGGATTAAAGGCTAGGGGATCTTCATACACTTCTGGGTTCAGGTGTAGGCCCGCTTGACTAATGACAATGGTCCAACTTTTTGGAATTACATATCCTGTTAATCACCAAATTAAAAATGAAAGAAAGAAAAATATAGGGTCAGTTACAAGCTAAAGCTAAGATCTTATACCTTTTTTTTTTCGTTCGAAACCCTAGCTAGCCTCTATATGCCTGATTAAGCAAAACATTCTAGTCTGGCAAGTTTACCATTCCATTCAATGTCTTTAATTGCTCTTCTCATAACACCGGGGGTATTGCTGGCCAATCTGAGTGATTCATTGACCACCTGGTATCCCAACAATTCGTCATTATACTTTATTTTGTAATAAACAAGCGTAGAAGAAGCCAAAAAAAAGCTCACATGCATGGTGTAAGGCAATGATTTATATTCCTCCCACGTTATTCCTTCTGCGCCCGAAATCCTTCTATTATCAAGGGCTTCCTGATTTTCCTTCTGTGATAGAATTGGAGGTGAAAACGGGTTATTGCAATTAAAAGAAAGAAAGATGGAACGGCACATGGAAGAATGCAAATAATGAGAACTTGCGACATAGAATCAATTCACTTACGATCAGTTCTTGAAGCACTTTAGGGTTCTCTGAGAGAAGTATAAGGGTCATGACTACAGTGGTAGGTATGCCCTCAAAGCTGGCAAGTAGGAGACCCATGACTAGGTAGGAAATGAATTCAGTTGAAAGAAAGCTCTGAGTTTTCATGTCCCCAATAATATGGTCAAGGAAGTCCCCTTTGCTTGCTTCTGCCGGTGCAGCCATTCTCTCAGCGATATTCCCTCGAATCATATTCAGCAGCTTCTCTTGGCTCTGCAAGGTATTTTTTTTTTTAATCAGAGAATTGAGAGGATGTCAACACAAAGTAATGAGTAATTTTAGCTGTACCTTTAAGCTCTGGTGAAAAGCAGTGCCTGGAATGTTTATCGGAAGGGACATGAGACCTTTCAAGAGAATATGGAAATCCTCCATAATATTTTCCCCTGATTTTTCAGTATCATAACCTAGGAGAAGCTTCGACGTGAACTTGAATGTCATCTGCAAAACTCATTCATACAGACAGAAATATGGGGTTTAGTAAAGTGTGTTTAGGTTTTGGACTAACATTAGCTCCAGGAATACTTACCAGGGCGCAATCATGCTTCACATCTACAAATTCTTGAGCTGACCAAGCATGTAGCGTTGTCTCAGTCATGGCTTGAATCTGACGAAGAAGCTCGGCTCTGAGGCTCTCAGAACCCATGTGATTTAAGATCAAATATCGCAGGTGTTTGTGGATATACCCGGTTGCATTAGTCTTGACTTCCAAGTCTGGCGTATCATAACCCATAAGCTTAGAGAAGGAGTCCAAGTACCATGCCTCCACGGACTTTCCTTCCTGGAGAAGAACAAATTTATTGAACTCCGGATCTGTCGATATCACGACAGGACGACCAGCCAAGCTTGTTTTAAACAACGTTCCATACCTGAAAGGAAAAAAGAAAATACCCAAAGTGTGAAGTTTAAGCGTTAAAACATGCACGAATAACGACAATTGAAACATAAAGTTGCAGGATAAATCTAAATATGGATACGTTGGTGTACTTTGTAACTCTCTTCTTCATGAAAGGAGGCATGTCTCTGGATTTGCTAGGAATGAAGAACTGAATCGTCTCTCCTATGAATGGCAACCCCATGGAACCTGGAGGAAGCTTCCCAATGTTAGAACTGTTTCTCCATTTTAGCTTCCAATGGAAAACTGCAAGAACAATAAGAGCCGATAGGCCCATCGCGATCTCCAACAGGGGAAACATAATCGTCCCACACAACTGAGAGGTGATTGTTTTTGGCGGGAGGTTTCTTCTAATATTGAGGAGAGACTATTGAGTAGAAATGGTCAGGAATTTTGGATCGCTGCGTGGACAACAAGAGCTTGAAAGAGCTCCCTTTAAATACACTAGGAGTCACATAAGTAGCATCCTCTGAATTACTAGTTCTCCATCTTTGTTTTTTCTCAACAAAAAAACCTTGTTTGGTTTGTTAAAATGTGTCTCGAATTTGAGCCCGTGAACTTGATCTGAAATTTATTAAAGGAAAGTCAGATTGGTATGAATTTGACAAGATAACAACCGAAAAGGAAATCTCTATTTTGCATATTCTGTGTTGATTTTTTGACCGGGATAAACATCCACTTTCTTTTGCCATATATGCACGCATGAGTCAGACAAAAGGGGCAGCAGAGCATATTACAAGAAAAAGGAAAAGTCACGATTTTTTTCGTGCAAGAAAAGAAATCGACTTCTGTGGACAAGAAAGGAAATAATAAAAAAAGAAATGTGGACTTTTGAATCAGCCCAAGATTCGGCTGACATGGTTTGATATATATTATATTGTATTGTCTTCGGCAAGTGGGATATATATATCAATACATCTACAGGTTTCGAAGGAGGGTGGCTTTTGCATGATTATTGAAAAATTTGCCACCGCGGTTGATCGACAGAGGGACTTCGTCGTGGAGCCGTCGTTGATGCGAAAAGAATCGTTGAAGTGCCATATATACAAGTGCTTGATAGAGAGGTCTTCGTGCCGTTTATGTTCGAAGAAAACGAAGAGGAAGCGTCGGTTTAATGTCGAGTGCTTGGCGAGTTTTATCTTCGTTTGTTCGCGGAATTACATCAAGAGTTCAAGTGTCGAAGCCGATTAAACTTGAGGTTAGATTTGTGTTTTAATTTCTTTGCGAGATTGGAAAAATATTTCGCTAGGAATTGAGGGGCTAAACACTGTGTGCGTTCTTGGATGTAATTGGGGCTGAGAAACACCAATGGTGTGTTTGTGTAACTCGAGTGATCTGTAATCTCCGTTGTATCGCTTGATCTATAGTGGAATCGTTGCTGCTCTCCCCGTGGACGTAGATCTTTACGACCGAACCACGTGCGGAGACAAGCCTGGGCGAGACGAGCAGGTATGCTATCCCCACAAACACGGCGCTCCTGGCCTTAAAAGGGGACTGCCTGTTTGCTCACTCAAGCCCATTCTTGAAGCTCAACCCTCAATGTGCCAGATATTTCTGGTTCAACAGGTTCCACATAATGGCAAGTTGAAGAGCATACTAAACCAAACCAATCGTACTACTGAGTCAACAAAAGGATTCAGATATGCGAAAGATCATGCTTATAGGAAAGGAGAAGAAAGGAAACTTAGAAACTCATATTGGAAGCACACTGATATTTCACAAAGGTTTTTTCCTCCCCGATTACAATGCTTTCGGGGGCCTTTTATAGGCAAAATACATACCCAAGGACTTCTGATAAACTTACAGACGAATTCACGACGAAAAACTAAAAAAGTCTTCGGGTGAACAGTGTTTGCTACAGTGCTACAGTGCCAAATAGTGTCTGCTACAGTACTGCTACAGTAATTTTCAAAAAAGTCTTCTGTTCTGCATGTCCTTATTCTAACATGCATACCTATTGCTTATGACTTTTTAGCACACCTACTAATAATAATGCACGAGGGTTTTTACAACATTCTGACAAACGATGACTTAGGCGAAACAAAGTCATCTTAGACTTTTATTACATGCACGTAAAATTGGGTAGTTCAAAGCCGACGACGATCTGGATCTGGGTGATAATTGGCATCGTCAGAGTCAGAGCTGTCTGGGCCGTCTTTGTCCTTTTTGAATTTATTCCAGTACCACTGTTCTTCAAGCTGGGATAGTCCAACGTCTGGGTCTTCGTCTTCAGTAAGTGAGGGACTATCTTCTTGTTCTGCCACGTGTCGTTCGCCGGACAAAATATCTTCCATAGTGACCGGGTCTGGTGGATCTTGTCGCGCGCCTTGATTAGAGCTGGATGGCATCTGAGGCTGGGGCCATAATTGGAGCTGAGGCCACTTGTACGAGCTGGATGGCTGGTCCTGGGTGCTAGATGCAATGTCTGCTGTAGAGTATGGATTTTGTGACAAATGTCCTCCCCAAGGGTCTTGAGTGTCGGGAGTGTCGGTATCCATAGAAGAACCTGGCTGGTTGTTTCTATAATCTTCAAGAGCTTGACGTACCTGGGGGTGCATTTTGGGCCTATCCCACGAGTGGTTCATGTGATGGTATGGCCAAAGTTCCGGGGGAATTTCATGATTTTCTTGGCATAGGACTCGCTGGAGTTCTCTATACTCATACTGCATCAGTGTGATAGACCTAGGAAGTGTTGTATAGATCCGAAATACTTGTCGATGGAGATTGGGCTTGAATGTAGTGGTGCCATAATACAATGCTTTTTCTCGGACATCTCCGTTTGGGCTGAAGAAAACCCAAGGCCTGTGAAAAAGGACTGTGGTGTGTCTTTCTGGGTCAGGTATTCCACAATTTCGCTGAAAGATGAAGTGTTGTTTCCACGCTGACAAAGGCTGGAACCAAGTGAGCATTTCTGTCAAAGCCTTTTGGTTTGAGAAATCTCCCATGAGTGCTCTGGACAGGACTCGAACAATCTTGTCTGTGGGAAATTCAATGGCAACAGCATATACATTGAGAAAATACCAAAAGAACCATTTGAGGTCTTCAGGGAAGTCTTGATCAGGAGACCACCGCAAAACATGGATAAATGGATAATCAGGATTAAGACCATGTGGTCATAACATTAATCCACCATAAGTGCTGAATATGCGGTTCTGGTATTCATTCATGTAATACTTCAAATTCTCACAGAAATTATTTTCTGCAACTTGTCCTGGGACTTTTGGAGGATAACTGAGAGTTTTCCATGGTGTATCTCGTATTGGTGTGGTACGAAATCTTCTCGCATCCAATGGATTTTTGTGGACATAGATGTTGATGGATTCAACTGGGTGCTTCGGTCGGGACAGAAAATCTGCGAGGACATTCTTTTTGCCTGCTATGTGTTTAGCATCAAAAGAATATTTCGAGAACCATTCGGCCCACCTTAACAATTGCGGATGGGGAATCTGTTTCTGCTTGAAATTGAGCATTTGGGGAAATGATGACATATCCATTTCGACCAAAAAGTGATGCCCAATAAGGTGGTATTCAAACTTCTTGATGCCATATTTGACTGCGAGAATCTCCTTAAAAGTGGAATGATAATGCATCTCTGCGGGAGTGAATCGTCCACTTTTGTAAGCACAGATGAAGCGCTTACCTTTGATTTCTTCAAGGAGAATGGCTGGCCAATACTTATCACTAGCATCTGTTTGCAGAATTCTTTGACCAGTGGAAGGAATTTGCAAAGGGGGGAGATGCTGCAAAATTTCTTTGAGATGAGCTACAGCCTGTGTCTGCTTCGGTCCCCATGGGGGAGCATCTTTTTTCAACATCCTTTGAAGATGATAGAGTGCTTTAGAGATTTTTGGCACAAAGTCTCGGAGATAATTGACAATTCCAAGGAAAGCCTGGATTTGGCTAACTGTCAAATTCTCAGAGGGACATTTTTGGAGTTCTTCTGCAAGGTGAGGACATGGACAGTAGGTGCCTTCTTTCAAATGCATACCAAGGAACTCAATTTCTTTTTGAGCAAGGATCATTTTCTTTTGGGAAAGCATGATTCCATGTTTCTGGACAATTTCAACGAACTGGGAAAGTAATTTACAATGAGATTTCTCATCAGGACTGTAGAGGAGAATATCATCAATGTAAATCTGGGCATGTGGGAGGATGGGCTGGAAAATTCTACACATGGCTTTTTGAAAAATGGATGGAGCTATTTTAAGACCAAAGGGGACAACTGTCCATTGAAAGTGCTAGTTTGGAATGCAAAAACCAGTTTTAGGACGGTCATCAGGATGAATGCCAATTTGCCAAAAACCTGCTTTCAGAACTTTGAATAGATCTTAGCCTGGGCTAGGCTACCAAACAAAGAGTTTTTGTGAGGCAAAGGGAATTTGTCATCTTGAAGGAATTTGTTCAAGGGCTGATAATTGATCACCAATCTGAGCTTACCACGATTCTGTTCTGCTCGCTTGTTCAATGAGACCTTGCGAGAGTAGCTCAGCACATTCCTTCTGGGCCAAAGCAAGATGTTCAGGATTCATACCAGAATGACTGGCTTTTGTGGGATTAACATCTTCACTTTTCTTGAATGGGAGTTTGACAAAGAAGTCAGAGTTTTTCCAAAGAGGGTTTGAACAGGTTTGGATAAACTGGGAATGGGATTCAGAACAGCAGGATAAGAGACTTTGGGTAATTGGATCAAGAATTTCTGGCTGAATGATGAAAAGTCTTTGGATATCCACATACTCACGAAACTGGTCACCAAATTGTAAACCAGTGGGTTTGATTCTTAGCTGGGAAAGCTGGGCTAGAATATCCCAACCAATGATAAGGTCCTTATCCGGGAATTACAACCAAGGATTTTTGTGGATGTGGAACAGCCTGGAAATATTTGGAGTGTGATGATTTTGCTGCGGAATTTTGTGGTAAAAGTATCACCAGAGGCAGAATGGAAATACCTTGATGATATTCCCTTTGCCTTTTATGTGAACAAGCGAGCAGAACAGAATCGTGGTAAGCTCAGATTGGTGATCAATTATCAGCCCTTGAACAAATTCCTTCAAGATGACAAATTCCCTTTGCCTCACAAAAACTCTTTGTTTGGTAGCCTAGCCCAGGCTAAGATCTATTCAAAGTTCGACCTGAAAGCAGGTTTTTGGCAAATTGGCATTCATCTTGATGACCGTCCTAAAACTGATTTTTGCATTCCAAGCCAGCACTTTCAATGGACAGTTGTCCCCTTTGGTCTTAAAACAGCTCCATCCATTTTTCAAAAAGCCATGTGTAGAATTTTCCAGCCCATCCTCCCACATGCCCAGATTTACATTGATGATATTCTCCTCTACAGTCCTGATGAGGAATCTCATTGTCAATTACTTTCCCAGTTCGTTGAAATTGTCCAGAAACATGGAATCATGCTTTCCCAAAAGAAAATGATCCTTGCTCAAAAAGAAATTGAGTTCCTTGGTATGCATTTGAAAGAAGGCACCTACTGTCCAGGTCCTCACCTTGCAGAAGAACTCCAAAAATTTCCCTCTGAGAATTTGACAGTTAGCCAAATCCAGGCTTTCCTTGGAATTGTCAATTATCTCCGAGACTTTGTGCCAAAAATCTCTAAAGCACTCTATCCTCTTCAGAGGATGTTGAAAAAAGATGCTCCCCCATGGGGACCGAAGCAGACACAGGCTGTAGCTCATCTCAAAGAAATTCTGCAGCATCTCCCCCCTTTGCAAATTCCTTCCACTGGTCAAAGAATTCGGCAAACAAATGCTAGTGATAAGTATTGGGCAGCCATTCTCCTTGAAGAAATCAAAGGTAAGCGCTTCATCTGTGCTTACAAAAGTGGACGATTCACTCCCGCAGAGATGCATTATCATTCCACTTTTAAGGAGATTCTCGCAGTCAAATATGGCATCAAGAAGTTTGAATACCACCTTATTGGGCATCACTTTTTGGTCGAAATGGATATGTCTTCATTTCCCCAAATGCTCAATTTCAAGCAGAAACAGATTCCCCATCCGCAATTGTTAAGGTGGGCCGAATGGTTCTCGAAATATTCTTTTGATGCTAAACACATAGCAGGCAAAAAGAATGTCCTCGCAGATTTTCTGTCCCGACCGAAGCACCCAGTTGAATCCATCAACATGTATGTCCGCAGAAATCCATTGGATGCGAGAAGATTTCGTACCACACCAATACGAGATACACCATGGAATACTCTCAGTTATCCTCCAGAAGTCCCAGGACAAGTTGCAGAAAATAATTTCTGTGAGAATTTGAAGTATTACATGAATGAATACCAGAACCGCATATTCAGCACTTATGGTGGATTAATGTTAGGACCACATGGTCTTAATCCTGATTATCCATTTATCCATGTTTTGCGGTGGTCTCCTGATCAAGACTTCCCTGAAGACCTCAAATGGTTCTTTTGGTATTTTCTCAATGTATATGCTGTTGCCATTGAATTTCCCACAGACAAGATTGTTCGAGTCCTGTCCAAAGCACTCATGGGAGATTTCTCAAACCAAAAGGCTTTGACAGAAATGCTCACTTGGTTCCAGCCTTTGGCAGCGTGGAAACAACACTTCATCTTTCAGCGAAATTGTGGAATACCTGACCCAGAAAGACACCACAGTCCTTTTTCACAGGCCTTGGGCTTTCTTCAGCCCAACCGGAGATGTCGAGAAAAAGCATTGTATTATGGCACCACTACATTCAAGCCCAATCTCCATCGACAAGTCTTTCGGATCTATACAACACTTCCTAGGTCCATCACACTGATGCAGTATGAGTATAGAGAACTCCAGCGAGTCATATGCCAAGAAAATCATGAAATTCCCCCGGAACTTTGGCCATACCATCACATGAACCACTCGTGGGATAGGCCCAAAATGCACCCCCAGGTACGTCAAGCTCTTGAAGATTATAGAAACAACCAGCCAGGTTCTTCTATGGATACCGACACTCCCGACACTCAAGACCCTTGGGGAGGACATTTGTCACAAAATCCATACTCTACAGCAGACATTGCATCTAGCACCCAGGACCAGCCATCCAGCTCGTACAAGTGGCCTCAGCTCCAATTATGGCCCCAGCCTCAGATGCCATCCAGCTCTAATCAAGGCGCGCGACAAGATCCACCAGACCCGGTCACTATGGAAGATATTTTGTCCGGCGAACGACACGTGGCAGAACAAGAAGATAGTCCCTCACTTACTGAAGACGAAGACCCAGACGTTGGACTGTCCCAGCTCGAAGAACAGTGGTACTGGAATAAATTCAAAAAGGACAAAGACGGCCCAGACAGCTCTGACTCTGACGATGCCAATTATCACCCAGATCCAGATCGTCGTCGGCTTTGAACTACCCAGTTTCACGTGCATGTAATAAAAGTCTGACATGACTTTGTTTCGCCTAAGTCATAGTTTGTCAGAATGCTTAAAACCATCGTGCATTTGGTAGATTTAGGTGTGCGAAAGTCTTTAGAATTAAGTAATATGTCAGAAATAATGATCTGCAGACTTTTTGCGAAATTACTGTTCACGGAACTGTTCATGGTACTGTAGCAGACACTGTTTGGCACAGTAGCAGTACTGTAGGTTTGGCACTGTAACAAACACTGTTCACCCGAAGACTTTTTTAGTTTTTCGTCGTGAATTCGTCTGTAAGTTTGTCAGAAGTCCTTGGGTATGTATTTTGCCTATAAAAGGCCCCCGAAAGCATTGTAATCGGGGAGGAAAAAACCTTATGTGAAATATCAGTGTGCTTCCAATATGAGTTTCTAAGTTTCCTTTCTTCTCCTTTCTCATAAGCATGATCTTTCGCATATCTGAATCCTCTTGTTGACTCAGTAGTACGATTGGTTTGGTTTAGTATGCTCTTCAACTTGCCACTCTGTGGAACCTGTTGAACCAGAAATATCTGGCACCTTGAGGGTTGTGCTTCAAGAATGGGCTTGAGTGAGCAAACATGCAGTCCTCTTTTATGGCCAGGAGCGCCGTGTTTGTGGGGATAGCATACCTGCTCGTCTCGCTCAGGCTTGTCTCCGCTTCCTTTACTCTTCTGGTCGGAACATGCAAATACTGGGTAAAACATGAGGTGGTTCAGGTTTAGGATTGCAAGTGTATGGCTGAGGGAGTATGATGGGACAAGATTTTTTCTTTACCCATTTGAGGATGGGTTTGTAGAATGGAGAGGTGATGGGTTTCTTTGGTGGTGGTGGTGGCGGCTTTGGTTCATCTGGGGGACAAGCAGGTGGAGGTGCAGTAATTTGAGGAGGTTTGGGAGAACCATACTCAACCATATACTGCCAGCGTCCGCCGTCTTCACCAAGAGGACCTACGATTGGATCACCGTCTAGGTACCTTTGGTAAAGTGAATCTTTCTTCTTCTTGTTCTTCTTTCTGGAGGACGGTCTGTCATCCTCATCTTCTAGGTTCAAACAAGAGGAACATGAACAGTCAATATCCCAAAAGCAGTGTCCGGAGGGATCCTTGTAATAATGGATGGGTCCTCCATGGTCATCAAAGGATTTGACATGGGTTTTAGGATCTGGGTCTTCCATACTGACAGACTCAGATGAACATGTGGTGAAACACAGAATGGTGGGGAATGATGGAAAAACAGAGGAAGAAGTGTCTTCCTTTTCTTTTGTGAATTTAATGGTGACAGTACCATCTTTTTTCTTGGTGTACTGTGGCTCAGAGGATTGGACAGGTCGGGAATTTTGATGGAGTTTTTCGTAGTTGGTTACCCAACTGTCAGGAAGGAGTTTGACAAGCTGATCTCTTGGAAGTTGACGAGGGATGTTGATACATGAAGTCTGGTCGTTGTCAACAAATATAAGCAAGGCATCATCTGCACTTGGTAGGTTGAGATCAATGGCATGGTTTTGTACTCTGTACACCATCTGGTAGTGTAGAGTAGCAATTATGGCTGATGTGGTTTGAGGAGCACCAGTGATCTGCAACTGAACCTTCAAAGCAGAGAGAAGGTTGGGATCTGCCAAGGCCATATTGAAATTTGGGAAAAGTGTCACAAATACTGTGCCTGCGTTCATAGTGGTCTGAACAGTGCCAATGCAAGCATGCTGGTATTCCAACAAACGAGTATCGAGGAGAGCAACCCGAGCAACTACGGGCAAGCCTTTTCGTCCATGCAGGGATAGGGCCAAACAGATGGCGCCAAAGTGGAGGTGAGTGTAACACTGTTGAGCCCACTGAGCAGGGAACTCAGGTGGAATTTGGAGAGTTACAAACTGCTCTTGTTGCGTAGACAGGATAGGGTGCTGGTCAAATTTAGTGGACTGGACATACTCTTTAACAGAGCGAGGGGTTTGTTTGATGAGATGTTTGATGGAGCGAATGGGGGAAAATGATGGTGGTTTGCAAAAAGCGGAATAGGGGTTCATGAGTGGGAGTTGTGTTTCGGAGATTTTGCGATCGTCATTCACATAGGACACCTCATAGAGATAATCCATTTTTGAGGAAGTGGATTTGCGGAGTTCGGGTGGTGGTGGTAGTGAGATGGTGGTTTCTAACTGAACTGGAGCTGAAATATGTGTGGAGTTTTCCATGAGAGTTTGGATTTCTCCTTTCCCTTCAGCAGATCTAAGAATATAAGAATACTAATCTTAACTCAGTTTCGACGATGTTTGGCTCTGATACCAGTAAAGGAAGCGGAGACAAGCCTGGGCGAGACGAGCAGGTATGCTATCCCCACAAACACGGCGCTCTAGGCCTTAAAAGGGGACTGCCTGTTTGCTCACTCAAGCCCATTCTTGAAGCTCAACCCTCAAGGTGCCAGATATTTCTGGTTCAACAGGTTCCACAGAGTGGCAAGTTGAAGAGCATACTAAACCAAACCAATCGTACTACTGAGTCAACAAGAGGATTCAGATATGCGAAAGATCATGCTTATGAGAAAGGAGAAGAAAGGAAACTTAGAAACTCATATTGGAAGCACACTGATATTTCACATAAGGTTTTTTCCTCCCCGATTACAATGCTTTCGGGGGCCTTTTATAGGCAAAATACATACCCAAGGACTTCTGACAAACTTACAGACAAATTCACGACGAAAAACTAAAAAAGTCTTCGGGTGAACAGTGTTTGCTACAGTGCTGTGAACAGTGCCGTGAACAGTACCATGAACAGTATGTCCTTATTCTAACATGCATACCTATTGCTTATGACTTTTTAGCACACCTACTAATAATAATGCACGAGGGTTTTTACAACATTCTGACAAACGATGACTTAGGCGAAACAAAGTCATCTCAGACTTTTATTACATGCACGTGAAACTGGGTAGTTCAAAGCCGACGACGATCTGGATCTGGGTGATAATTGGAATCGTCAGAGTCAGAGCTGTCTGGGCCGTCTTTGTCCTTTTTGAATTTATTCCAGTACCACTATTCTTCGAGCTGGGACAGTCCAACGTCTGGGTCTTCGTCTTCAGTAAGTGAGGGACTATCTTCCTGTTCTGCCACGTGTCGTTCCCCGGACAAAATATCTTCCATAGTGACCGGGTCTGGTGGATCTTGTCGCGCGCCTTGATTAGAGCTGGATGGCATCTGAGGCTGGGGCCATAATTGGAGCTGAGGCCACTTGTACGAGCTGGATGGCTGGTCCTGGGTGCTTGATGCAATGTCTGCTGTAGAGTATGGATTTTGTGACAAATGTCCTCCCCAAGGGTCTTGAGTGTCGGGAGTGTCGGTATCCATAGAAGAACCTGGCTGGTTGTTTCTATAATCTTCAAGAGCTTGACGTACCTGGGGGTGCATTTTGGGCCTATCCCACGAGTGGTTCATGTGATGGTATGGCCAAAGTTCCGAGGGAATTTCATGATTTTCTTGGCATAGGACTCGCTGGAGTTCTCTATACTCATACTGCATCAGTGTGATGGACCTAGGAAGTGTTGTATAGATCCGAAAGACTTGTCGATGGAGATTGGGCTTGAATGTAGTGGTGCCATAATACAATGCTTTTTCTCGGACATCTCCGGTTGGGCTGAAGATAACCCAAGGCCTGTGAAAAAGGACTGTGGTGTGTCTTTCTGGGTCAGGTATTCCACAATTTCGCTGAAAGATGAAGTGTTGTTTCCACGCTGCCAAAGGCTGGAACCAAGTGAGCATTTCTGTCAAAGCCTTTTGGTTTGAGAAATCTCCCATGAGTGCTCTGGACAGGACTTGAACAATCTTGTCTGTGGGAAATTCAATGGCAACAGCATATACATTGAGAAAATACCAAAAGAACCATTTGTGGTCTTCAGGGAAGTCTTGATCAGGAGACCACCGCAAAACATGGATAAATGGATAATCAGGATTAAGACCATGTGGTCCTAACATTAATCCACCATAAGTGCTGAATATGCGGTTCTGGTATTCATTCATGTAATACTTCAAATTCTCACAGAAATTATTTTCTGCAACTTGTCCTGGGACTTCTGGAGGATAACTGAGAGTATTCCATGGTGTATCTCGTATTGGTGTGGTACGAAATCTTCTCGCATCCAATGGATTTCTGCGGACATACATGTTGATGGATTCAACTGGGTGCTTCGGTCGGGACAGAAAATCTGCGAGGACATTCTTTTTGCCTGCTATGTGTTTAGCATCAAAAGAATATTTCGAGAACCATTCGGCCCACCTTAACAATTGCGGATGGGGAATCTGTTTCTGCTTGAAATTGAGCATTTGGGGAAATGAAGACATATCCATTTCGACCAAAAAGTGATGCCCAATAAGGTGGTATTCAAACTTCTTGATGCCATATTTGACTGCGAGAATCTCCTTAAAAGTGGAATGATAATGCATCTCTGCGGGAGTGAATCGTCCACTTTTGTAAGCACAGATGAAGCGCTTACCTTTGATTTCTTCAAGGAGAATGGCTGGCCAATACTTATCACTAGCATCTGTTTGCAGAATTCTTTGACCAGTGGAAGGAATTTGCAAAGGGGGGAGATGCTGCAGAATTTCTTTGAGATGAGCTACAACCTGTGTCTGCTTCGGTCCCCATGGGGGAGCATCTTTTTTCAACATCCTCTGAAGAGGATAGAGTGCTTTAGAGATTTTTGGCACAAAGTCTTTGGAGATAATTAACAATTCCAAGGAAAGCCTGGATTTGGCTAACTGTCAAATTCTCAGAGGGAAATTTTTGGAGTTCTTCTGCAAGGTATTTACTTTGCTTGTTCTGTCTATTTTATCGATCGATCGCTTGTTCCGCGCAACAATTGGTATCAGAGCTAGGCTTGCTTGAGTTGAAGCGAATCGATGGTAACAGAATAAGCTAAAGGGAAAATAGACAGATTTGAGGGGATGGACTTTGGTTTCTAGGAGATGCAGATAGAAGATTATTTATATCAGATGAAGCTGCACGAGCCCCTGTCTGGGAAGAAACCAGAAACGATGAAGCAACCCGATTGGGAATTGCAGGATAGACGAGCGATGGGTGTTATTCGGCTGACGTCGGCTCGTAACGTCGCGTTTAATATCGTCAAGGAGAAGACCACTGCGGGTTTGATGAAAGCCTTGTCGGACATGTACGAGAAACCCTCTGCGATCAACAAGGTCTATTTGATGCGACGTCTGTTTAACATGAAGATGAGCGAAGGTGCATCAGTTACTAATCATATCAATGAATTCAATGTGATAGTTAGTCAATTGAGTTCAGTTGAGATTGACTTTGAAGATGAGGTACGTGCTTTGATTCTATTATCCTCATTGCCTGATAGTCGGAATACTCATGTTACTGCTGTTAGTAATTCTTCTTGGTCAACTAGTTTGACGTTTGATGGGATTCGAGATTTAATTCTGAGTGAGGATATTCGTAGAAGAGAATCTGGCAAATCTGTATCTACTGCTTTAGTAGGTGAAAGAGGAAGAGCTAATACTCGTGTTAGCAGAAGTAGTATGAACATGAATAGACGCAGTCAGTCTAGGACTGGCGGTGATGTCTGTTGGAACTGTGGTAAGAAAGGGCATCTTAGAAGAAATTGTTTTAAGCTGAAAAATGAAAGGGCTAAGGGAATTGGAGTTGAATCTGCGGATGATATTGCAGCTGTAGCTGAAAATTCCGATGGTGTCGATTGTGTATTGTCTGTCACTGAGAATTCGTCATTTGGCGGATGGATTATGGATTCTGGTTGTTCTTTTCATGCTACACCAAACAGGAATTGGTTTACTTCTTATCAATGCATGGATAGTAGTAAAGTGCAGTTGAGAAACAACGCTGAATGCGATGTTGTGGGTGTTGGTGATGTTAAAATCAGAATGCATGATGGTATTGTGAGGACATTGACTGAGGTAAGACATGTTCCAGAATTGAAAAAGAACTTAATTTCCTTGGGTGCTCTAGATTCAGCTGGATGCAGGTATTCTTCACGAGGTGGAGTTTTGAAGATTGTTCGAGGTGCCCTGGTGATAATGAAATGAATCAATCACAAAGGCCTGTATGAACTTCAAAGTGAGACATTGATAAGTTTCGCTCATGAGACGTCGATATCTGTTCGAGAGTCTAATGGCTACTTGAGGAAGGCCTGGGTGTTTGTTCGAAAGCACAATTTTGATGCTGTTGTCAGGAATACGCAGTCGAGAGCTTTGATCGGAATGGAGACTGGTAAGTTGATCAAGCATGTGCGAACTGACAGTAGCATGTAGTCCTGCTCGAAGCTGGTAAATAAATTCTGCATGAAAAATGGCATAGTGAAACACCGCACTAGTGTCAGTTAACCACAACAGTGTGCAGAATTGATGAGTAGAGAGTTACTAGAGACGGCCCGTGAAAAGATCTCTACTGCTGGTATGGTTGAGAGAATTCCAGCGGATGTGCTTAGTATGGCAAACTACCTGGTGAATAGATCCCCATCGACTGCGATTGGATATCGGACTCCCGAAAAAGTGTGGTCAGGTAATGTTGCTGATGATTCTATTTTTAGAATGTTTAATTGCCCGTGTTATTATCGAGTAAGTGATGGTAAGCTCGATGTGGAGGCAATGTGCATATTCCATGGCTATGCACGAGGTGAGCGGGACTATCAGTTGTGGTACCCGGATATAAATTCACCTGTTTACAGCAGAGAAGTTACCTTTGACGAGTCTCCAGTACTTCTGGTTAGGAGTGATTGTGGCAGTATTAATACGGATCTGGACGGTGTTCAGCTTGAGGTGGAGTTGCAACCAGAAACTCCTGAGGTAGCAGGTACTGGCGTGATAATCGACACAGATGGTGTTTGTAACGAGGTAGAGCCTATAGAACCAACAGTTGCTATAACTATTGATATTGACAAGGTACGTTTTCTATTTCCTGACAGATGTGAATGCAACAATGTGTTTGCTTTATCTATGGTTAATGAGCTTATGTTAGATAGTCCTTGTGTAGCAGTTAAAAACGCATGTTCAGTTGGTATTCTGATGAGGTCTTCGGTTATGTCGAAGTTCAAGCACGGCTTGGGCTTGGATGATATTTGTGACAATTGAGCCCATTGGAGCTGTTGGGAGAGTAGCAGGTGAAGTTCGAAATTTTTAGCGAAGCGATTATGATTTGGCTCAAACATCGAGCCAAGGTAGAGATTGTTAAAATGTGTCTCGAATTTGAGCCCATGAACTTGATCTGAAATTTATTAAAGGAAAGTCAGATTCGTATGAATTTGGCAAGATAACAACCGAAAAGGAAATCTCTATTTTGCATATTCGGTGTTGATTTTTTGACCGGGATAAACATGCACTTTCTTTTGCCATATATGCACGCATGAGTCAGACAAAAGGGGCAGAAGAGCATATTACAAGAAAAAGGAAAAGTCACGATTTTTTTCGTGCAGGAAAAGAAATCGACTTCTGTGGACAAGAAAGGAAATAATAAAAAAAGAAATGTGGACTTTTGAATCAGCCCAACATTCGGCTGACATAGTTTGATATATATTATATTGTATTGTCTTCGGCAAGTGGGATATATATATATATATATATATATATCAATACATCTACAGGTTTCGAAGGAGGGTGGCTTTTGCATGATTATTGGAAAATTTGCCACCGCGGTTGATCGACAGAGGGACTTCGTCGTGGAGCCGTCGTTGATGCGAAAAGAATCGTTGAAGCGCCGCATATTTGAGTGCTTGATAGAGAGGTCTTCGTACCGTTTATGTTCGAAGAAAACGAAGAGGAAGCGTTGGTTTAACGTCGAGTGCTTGGCGAGGTTTATCTTCGTTTGTTCGCGGAATTACATCAAGAGTTCAAGTGTCGAAGCCGATTAAATCTTGAGGTTAGATTTGTGTTTTAATTCCTTTGCGAGGTTGGGAAAATATTTCGCTAGGAATTGGGAGGCTAAACACTGTGTGCGTTCTTGGATGTAATTGAGGCTGGGAAACACCAAGGGTGTGTTTGTGTAACTCGAGTGATCTGTATCGCTTAATCTATAGTGGAATTGTTGATACTCTCCCCGTGGACGTAGGTCTTTACGATCAAACCACGTACATCTGGTGTCCTATTTACTTTGCTTGTTCTGTCTATTTTATCGATCGATCGCTTGTTCCGCGCAACATGGTTAGTGAAAATGGAAATCTTCTGCATAAAAAAATATTTTCATTGTTCTAGATCGAAATCACCTTTAATTATTTCATGAAAAAAAACTTTAATTATTTAACCAGATGCATTTTCTATCGGGAATTTAATTATATAATAGTCTCTCGGTGACTATTCTGCTAACAGTCTGCTTGGGCCACAAAAAAATAATAATAAATAATTAAAATTATTGTGAGGTCTACTTTTAAAGAATTTATGTCAAGCAACATATTGTTATTCTCACAATCATCTAAAGACTGTTATGCTAGTAAAGTCTTTTTTGTGTGTGTGTGTGTAAGCATCTGTAATTAGCGGGGCCATGTTGTCCCTTATTGAGCATACTTCCTCCAACAAGTTTTTTGAAGGGTAGTTTACCAATATGAACATCAGATACCATTTTTAGTTAAATTTTGTGCATGATGTCATGTTTATAACCTTCAACAAAAGATCTAGTCAAACGAAGTTTCTTCTACCAGAGATGGAGGAAATTATGGCCCTGCACTAAAAGTGGACATGAGATTCTTTTTTAAAAATACTTATTTAGGTTGGCATGTGAGTTTACTTCGTATTTAATTGGGTTTTTTTTCCAATTTAATTCAAAAAATATATTTACGAAATTAGGTCAAAGATATATATTTACAGATTTAGGTCTCGCTCGGTATTTGAACTGCCGAGCAAGTGTTGCTTGACACATCAATGCCATTTTTAATTTTTTAAATTAAAATAAGAAAAAAATGATTTTGGAGGGGGTGTTTGAGGGTTTTTTTTTTCAATTTAATACAAAAATATTTACCAAATTAGCTAACCATAAAAAATATGCTTTTTGAGCGAGGCATGTTTTCTTTTAATCATTTTTTAAGTTCTATATGACGGGACCGCGAAGGGTTGGACCGGGACCAAGATGACGCATCTCGTCGCTCCGCGGCCCTGTCACCTCGCTCGTTCACTCGTTTTTCTCGAAATCGAGGCGCATAAATATTTTTTTTACGTAAATATGATCACTCCCTGCGAGCAAATGCTGTCACCTCGCTCGTTTGCTCGCTTCCCTCAGGGTCGTGGCGCGTAAATATTTTTGTACGTACATATGATCCTCCACGGCCCCATCGCCTTGCTCGTTTGCTCGTTTTTCTCGGAGTCGAGGTGCATAATATTTTTTTACGTACATATAATACTCCCGTCAAATAAAACTTAAAAAATGGTTAAAAAGAAACAAGTAAAAATTAACAAAAATATAAATGCATTGCCCAATCTACACACAATCCACCGAGCTCTGGTTTTTTTTTTTTTTCCGAGTCCAAATTTTTTTTACAAAAATAGGTCGAAATCCCCCCAAATAATTTATTTCTTGTTTTCTTTTTAAAAAAATAAAAAATAAGAAATGGCATTGAAGTGCCGAGCTTGCTCGGCAGTTCAAATGCCGGGCAAGACCTAAATATATATATTAAATATATTTTTTGGATTAAATTGGAAAAAAAACCCCATTTAATCTTACATTCACATTACATCACCCAAGCCACATGGTACACGTTCTGGTAAAGACAATCTTAACTTGCTTTTTTTTTTATAAGGTCTTGCTCATAAAGTTGCAGCGATTAGAAAGCCGGAAAACAATTAAACAAGTTATAAACCTATTAGAATGGTATCAATTCAATCCTAAATATTATTATTTTTAATTGAATCCTATACCTTTTGTATTTATGTTAATACAGTCCATCGGGCCAAATTTGAAATGGGAAAAAGGAAGGAAAACAAAGGAAAAGAAACATAAAAAAATTAATAAAAATATGAAAAAATATGTTAAGAATATATTAAAAATTATTCAGATCAGCGTCGGCCCCGCCGTTAGTGTCTGCTATGCCATGTCAACCATTTCTCACTAAAATTGGCTGAATAAACCTGAATTGACACAAATGTAATTTTTTTTTGGTAAAAGGTAAGAGATGTATTGAACCAAGAAAGCACTAATTACAGAACAAACCTCCGCCACACACCTCCGAAGTGTCGCCAAATGCAAAAAGTTTATGACTTAATTGGCAAAAAAAAATGATTTAGGGCATAAATGGCATGTGATGTGTTTGGAAATTTACACATGAGTTTGAGAGTATTGTCGCGACCCTCTTGAGGTTGTCGGGCTCTCGAGGGCTAATGGGCCGTCCTGTCTGGTCGGACGCGGGCCTCTCCCAAGGCCCATTACCCAAATCGCAACGGAGGTATGCGTGATCGACTTTCAGTGTGGTCTAGTGACATGTGCTAAGTGTGCATGCCATGGAGTCGCCACCAATCATTTTTTTAGGGTATGATTGGACCACCCAATCGAACAGTTGGGAGTTTCTATTCAATTCTGCGAGAACCAGAGAAATGATTTCGGGGACTTAGTTACGCCAACCGTCAGAGTTGACGCCCTTTCGGTACCTAAGTTGACTGAATTTTCTAGCCTGAGATTCATGCGGATGAGTAAGGTATGAACCATAAATCTAGAAATTCATGCAGATAGGAGTGATTATCGTAGCAATCACAATAAGTAATAAAATGCGCAACTCAAGGAATCTAGATATGCAAATAAATCACATGGCATTTCTAGTAATGCCCTATTTATCAATTACAGCTCAAGAATGATTTAGCTGTCCTAGCCGTTCTACACTCGATCTAACCTAAGAAAAGCATTAGGAAGCATCGCAGGAATTCGAGAGTACTCACATGGGGTTCGCCGTGCCCTGGTTTGGTCTTGGACGAGCTATCGAACTCATGCCGACCCGATTATATTTGGGGATCCACTCGGCGTTTTACACCATGAAATCATGTGAAACAAAAATGAAAATATTCAGCAAGGGGCATTTATTGTAGATGGTGGTCGATCTAATTGGACATCAAGACTAAAAAAGATGTAGAAATTTACAAATTAAAAGACTCGAATGATATTTTTTTTTGCCAAATTCAACTCTATGCGTCGTGAAGAAACACATGCAATTGAACTTGAATTTTGACTATTTATGAGTTCAAAATGAAAAGAAAATTAAAATAAAAATATTGACTATTTTTCTATATTTTTACGACATCGAATGCTATTTTTCTTCATTTTTCATGTATTTTTCTATTTTTGGAAAATATTAAAAAATTGAAAAATTATTTTTTTGTCAAAAATGGTTCCTTTAGCTTGGTCAAGGCTACCAAAGATGATTTTTTAATTTTTTAACTTTTTATATATTTTTTTATGAATTTTTAAAAAATAAACTATGAAA
Source organism: Rhodomyrtus psidioides (assembly GCA_021437785.1). Taxonomy (NCBI): domain Eukaryota; kingdom Viridiplantae; phylum Streptophyta; class Magnoliopsida; order Myrtales; family Myrtaceae; genus Rhodomyrtus; species Rhodomyrtus psidioides. Next base: position 2,166,669 of record JAILYB010000062.1, on the reverse strand, counting down.
GACTGATAAAAAATCAGGTGTCAACAAGTATCTCTATCAATTAAGAATTTAAGATGATTGAATGATAAGCATTAAAAGCAATAATGTGGCGTGTTTGGAATTTAACTTGATTTTTCTTTTTCTGGAGTTAATTGGAATTTTTCGGGTATTAATTTGGTACATCACCAATGAATCTTGGATTGTCAAACTTCACATCTATGTTTCTTTTTTTGTTAGCACATCACTCACAATTCATTCATTTGGAACAAAAATATGATTTGGTACGTTACCTATGAATCTTGGATGAACACTATATTAATCATATGGGGTGTTTCGGAATTTAACTTAATTTTTTTTAGATTGTTGACTTTAGAGTTGTTGAATACTAAGATCACAGTTTTGTTTATTTTAAAAATTTAGCCGGATATTGAAAAGTCAATGACTCAATACCCACTCTTTGTGGGACAGGAGGAAGGGAATGATGAATAGATTTCCGCCCCGCACGAGGCACAGTGCGGGGTTGAGTTCTCCCTCCATACCCAACAACATATTCAAATATTTCTCGATTGATTTTTCACTAAAATTATTACATGAATCTGTAGTGCCGTACATTAAAATTTTCACATTGTGGCAATATTTACTTATACTAATCTTTTGTCTAATGTTCAATACTCAACATAATAATCGGTATAAGGTTAATTGTGTTTGTACTTGCTTAATGTAAGAGATGTAATGATACTAAATGATATTTTAATATATATTTTGGTGAATTGCTTTTATTTGCGAGGCAAATAGGGAGAGTCCAACGGATAGTTATCAAAAGAGTCATGAACTTATTGTACATATGTCAATTTAATAATTGTTATATTATGACTTCCAAATTTGTGATAAGGTTATTTTGGACCATTCACTTTGTTTTAGGGTTTCTTAGATGGGGGTTATAAAAAAGATATCTTGGATATCTCATAGGGATGCTTACTTTAGCTTCTGCCCCGAAACCCTTTGTTTTCACTTTCTTCTTGTCAGATCTTTAGATCTTTGATTGTATGCTTGTACTCGTTATTGAAGATAGTGAAACCCCTCTCTCTCCTCGTGGTTTTTCCCGTTTTGGATTTTCCACGTATATCGTGTATCGTGTTTTATTTTGCTTTCATCCTTGCTATTATGCGCTTGAATTTGCGCATCTCTTGGCGTTTTCCGCAACAAATTTGTATCAGAGCCAAGGAATTTCGATCTTTTGTTCGAAATGGCATCTATCAAGTTTGAAGTGGCACCCTTTGATGGCCAAAATAATTTCGGGCTATGGAGGATAAAGATGAAAGCTTTGCTACGTCGGGAAGGTTCGGTTAGAGCCTTGGATGGGAAATATCCTAACGACATGACGACGGCAGAGATCGAGGAGATGGAAGAGAGGGCGCATAGCACCATCCAATTGTCGTTGTCTGACAAAGTGCTTCGTGAAGTTGCTGATGAAGAAATGGCATCAGGATTGTGGAAAAAGTTAGAGAGTCTCTATATGAAGAAATCTCTTACCACGAGGTTATTCTTGAAGCAGCGTCTTTATACATTAAAGATGCAAGAATGTACTCCTATCCAAGAACATCTAGATGAATTTAATAAAATTGTTATGGATATGAAAAATCTAGATTTGAAGTTAGATGATGAGGATCAAGCCCTAATTGTGTTATGCTCGCTACCGAGCTCGTAAGAGAATTTTGTGAATTCTATGTTGTATGGAAGTGAATCCATAACTCTTGAGGATGTGAAGGCCTCGCTGAATTCCGCGGAGATGCGTACAAAGTTGAATACGAGCAGTAGTGCAGATAAAACAGATGGCTTAGTTGTTAGGGGAAGGTCGATTCATCGGGATAGACGTAGTAATTCTAAAGGGCGTTCAAAATCTAGATCAGGCCAGGACAAGAAAAAGGTTGAATGTTACTATTTTCACAAGTTTGGACACTATAAAACTAAGTGTCCTTTGCTCAAAGCTAAGGGGAAAAAATCGATGGACAGTTCTGATTCAGCTAGTCTGGTAAAGGATAATGAGTCTGCTAATGCAGATAATGTTCTTAGTGTTTTGTCTTCAAATTTTCGTGTAAACGACGAATAGATTTTGGATTCGGCTTGTTCATACCATATGTGCCCAAATAGAGATTGGTTCCACACATATGAGAAAGTCACTAGTGATTCAGTTTTGATGGGTAACAATGCAGTTTGTAGGATTATGGGTATTGGTACAGTGCGGATCAAATGTCATGACAATGTAGTAAGAACTTTGACAAATGTTAGGCACATCCTAGATTTGAAGAAGAACCTTATTTCTTTGAGCAGTTTGGACTCCACTGGATGCATATATACTGGTGGAGGTGGAGTTTTGAAAATTTCAAATGGCTCCTTGATTGTGATGAGAAGTAACAAGAAGAAGAGTCTTTATGTTCTGCAGGGAAGTATCGTTGTGGGTTCTTTAAATATATCATCCTCTTCAGATTTTGATAAATCAAGGTTGTGGCATATACGATTGGGCCACATGACCGAAAGAGGAATGACTATCCTGAGTAAGCGTGGCTTACTCTATAGGGAGCATACAGTTCCACTTGATTTTTGTGAGCATTGTGTTTACGGGAAACAGCGCAGAGTTAGTTTCAGTACTGGGATGCACTCGACGAAGGGCACGGTTGATTATATTCACTCCGATTTGTGGGGACCTGCACAGGTTACATCTAAAGGTGGTACAGTTTATCTTCTGACATTTATTGATGACTTTTCTAGGAAAGCTTGGGTTTATTTCTTGAAACGTAAAAGTGACGTCTTTGATGCGTTCAAGAAGTGGAAGATATTGATTGAAAATCAAACTGGTAAGAAGATAAAGCGTCTCAGAACAGACAATGGTCTTGAGTTTTGTGGAGGTGATTTTAACAAGTACTGTGAAGATTCAGGGATTGTTCGACATCGAACAGTCAGGTATACGCCTCAGCAGAATGGGTGGCGGAGCGCATGAACCGAACACTTTTAGAGAGAGCTAGATGTATGCTTTCTAATGCTGGACTTGATAAAGATTTCTGGGCAGAAGCCGTGAACACGGCATGTTATTTGGTGAATCGTTCTCCTTCTACCGCAATTGAATGTAAGACTCCAAACGAGGTATGGTCTGGTAAATCTTATGATTATTCTGTATTGAAAGTATTTGAATGTCCCACTTATTATCATGTAAAAGATGGTAAGCTTGAACCTAGAGCCAAGAAAGGTATTTTTATTGGTTATGCAGATGGAGTTAAGGGATATAGATTGTGGTGTTCTGACCCTCAATCATCAAAGTTTATAATCGGTAGGGATGTTACTTTTGATGAAAATTCTATGCTTGATCAAAGAAAAGTTGTTGAGTCTACAGATATTCAGAAAGAGAATATAGCGAAAGAGGTGGAATTTGGTGTGAAGCATCCACAAAGAACCTCTGAAGATATTCTTATTCAGCTAGAAAGTGACAGTGAGCAACAAGACTGAGATTTGATTAAAGAAGAAGTAGAAGAAGTTGAACAACCTCAGACTTTGGCTGCAGGGAGAGCTAAAAGACAAATTATGCCTCCCCAAAGGTATGGTTTTGCTGACTTGGTAGCATGTGCTCTTACAGTCGCTGAAGAGCTTGGTATTGAAGAACTTATGCTATTGAAATAGTAACTCGCCATGTTGAGTTGCTACAAGGTGGCATTTGAGGGCAAATGTTATATAGGAGAACCGACTCAGGCAGTTAGTCAGTTATGCGAACGTGGGGAGTCACGTCGTACAAATTGGCGGCAAATTTTAGCGCAGGAAAGAAGAGAAAAGAAGAGACGACTTCATTAAAAGTTATTTGGGAACAAGGCTTTCTTTGCCACCCTAATAAGACCACAAAGCATGGTTTCAAATCTCCTATTGTGGCCAAGACTAACATTTCTGGCTCAACGACACTCCGCCTCTGCCCTCGCCATCCGAGCATGGTCGGCTTTCTTCTTTTCCTCAAAAGAGGCAACAGATACTTTGAGCTGGTCCTCAACAGCAACGCGACAAGAGAATGTGACCGTTCGTTGGCATTGTATCTCCTATATTTCCCTCTCTATTGCCAATTTTTGTTGTCCAAGGGCGATTTCCCTTTCGCTCAAAGTAATAAACTCGTTGGCAATGGATAGGAGGGATTGCTGCTCTTGGTTCACAAGTTGTTCTGCCTCTTGGGTTTTAGCGTTAGGTGTGAAAAATTGGTCAATAGATTTGGCTAGAGCGACTACATGATCTCGATGTTGTCGAAAGTGTTTGAAACCCGTAGAGAAATGTTTCAAGAAAATTCTGAACTGTTGAACCAAGCTTGCAGGGAACTTTGCGCTAACCTCTTCCTTAACTACTTCTGCCATCACGAACCTGATTTCTTGAAGAGCCGTTGGATCATTGACGAATGAAGCAATTCCTGAATAAGCAAGATCCAAGGAACAGGATAGCATAACTTCTAACTTACTGAAAGGCTCTACAGTAGGAGAAATATCGATTTGAGGCATGTCAGGCAGGTTAGAAGAATGGGATAATTCAGCAAAGTAAGCTTGAACATCTTCCACGGATGCTGAAGATATAGGAGCGACACAAAGATCTTGGACAGCCCTTGTAGACAAAGGGTTGATAGTTGACGGTGTCCAGACAAGGATTGGAGCTGAAGAAGAAGGCTCATCATGGATAGCTGGAGTAATGGAAGGCTCGACATGAGATTCCAACAACAATGGAACTGGAGCTATAGCCGAAGCAATAGGAGTAGGCAACATGTTGACAACAGAAGAAATGTCGAGCCTCTCGATAATTTGGCATGTACCTTCGAAAAGATTCCCCAAAGGGATAGTCTCAGAAATTTCGTCGAGGATGATGGGAAGTTCCACTGAAGACTTTCTACTGCCTTTTTACTACCGAAGGAGAGCCCCTTGACCGCCGTTTGAATGAGATGTGTCTTAACATTGACCTCATCATTCGAATCCTCACTTGACAAGGGAACACAATTAAGTCCTCTTGAACTAATGATAACTTTAGAAGCCATAAGGAGTGAGTAAATTCACCGACATCAAGGGTTTGTCGAATGTCGGGGACTGTCAACCTGAGAAGTCCTTGCTGCAGTTTTCTTTCTGACTTTCTTCGACACGAGGTCAAAAGGCTTTATCCTACCTCCTTTAAGGATCGATGAAATAGCCTCTTCAAACGGATTGTCAAAAGCAAATGACGTCCACTAGGCTTTTATATCCGAAATGTTACCCCAGGATTAGGCAGAAGGGCAGTGGGAATGTCTCCAGAGAACCGTCAATACATCGAGACAATAACTTGGGTGCAACAGTCGAAATGTTCGTCGGCCTTGATGTTGTATGTCCTCTTGCTCATTAAAGGAAAATCCATGAGATAAGGGCTAGGCATAGGTACCGCCTGTCAAAGACCAAATTGTCTGGTGTAGTACTAAGGAGAATATGGTTCAAACCCAAGATAAAATAGGCCTTTAAGATAAAGCCGAATTGGAAGATCTTTGGGAAAAAGAAAAAAGGTCCAAAAGTCACTATGATTGAACCGTTTCAGTGACCTGGAATCGAAGAGGGAATTAAACTCGCTATAACAATAGGGAAAGAAATCTACTCAGCTAATCTTTCGAGACAAGATTTGTTGAAGAAAGAAACGCAGAGATGGAGCATCGGCAGGAGCCTCCAGCGGGGTCTCTTGGAGTAATCGTGCGCCAAGATTAATAGGTGCCTCTGTCATGTCATAGTCAAGAATGTTCTTGAACATAAAAGAAAGAAAAAGCACTATCCAGGCTTGGAGAATCCAAAGTGGACCTGCCAACACGCTGTCCTCCTCAGACGTCCCCATCAATAGAGCAGCATGAGTTATACCCCTATATAGAGATGCCAAAAAAAAAGAGGGCCGAGAGCAACGTTCTTTCCTCGGGCTAAACTGGAAGCGAGCGCAAGGTAATCTTTGGATACTTAACAGTTGGACTAAAGAACATGTACCTTGACAACCAAAAAAGAAGAAAGGCTGTTCGTTCTGCTGGTGTGACAGCACCAGAAGATTTACAATGAGCTTCTAAAAACTTATCGTAAGCAATAGTGTTGTCAGGTATAGAGCCATCCTTCACCTTTTCAAGACTGGCAAGAGAGGTCCCATAAAGAGAGAGACCAGCAATGGTAAACGTGTCCAAAAGGGTCATAGACATAGGACCCCATGGAAAAAAGAAGCAATTGATCGAAGAGGACCAGAAGCTTATAACATAGCTTAGCAAACTCCTATTCAGGTCATGGGACAGCAGGCTGACCTCAAGTGCCGTCCTTATATTCGTGGTCGCCCGAGAAGAAGCAGTTGGTACATCATCCTGAAGTCGATGGAACCAAGCGTAAAACTTATCATCGTATGACGGGAAGCTCCTGAAACGTTGGGCTGGGGATGATCAAATATCCTTCAAAGGAGCGGATTGATTTTCATCCTTCTGCATCAGAAAATAGGATTGAAGAAATGCTGGGATGTTGAGTATTCAGTAATCTGAAGAAACAGTGATCAGCGTCTTTGCTATTGACCTATTTGTCGAAGCGATCAACGAGCTGGCTCGGATTGAACTCAGAGGTTACAGTCGACATGAGAAAACTGGAAGAAACTCGAAAGGGTTTAGGTTTTAAACATGGAGAAGGCGACGATTGAAAACTTTCGCTTAAAAGTTGAAAAGGCGATTTGGAGACCGATGCGTCATGAGAAATTCGAGGTGATCACTCTTCGGGAAAGACTGTTGGAAAAACGTAATCATTACCCGTGGATGATGGCCGTCAAATCAAGAAAAATATTTTAAAAAAGATAAATATTCGATTTATTTCTTTTAAAAATGGGGCATTTGTTGACATCAAAAGTTACCCTAAAGAGTCACGCGGTAGGCACGAGCAGAGATCATGATCGCCTACAGGTAGAGGTACTAGAAACTAGATGGAAGCCGGCCTTGAAGACGCCACGTGTCAAGGTAAGTTTTGGCAGCATTTTTCCTCAAAAGTTAAGAAGAAAGAGCATACAAAAGAGGCCACGATCGAAGCAGTTATAGAGATTGGCGGCAATCCCCAAAAGTAAGGAGAGAAAATGCACGAAGAGCTAAGAAATTGCCAAGAGCATTATCGACAAGGGCCATCGAAGGAAAATGTACGTGGAGTAGAGCCCACGGTAGTAATCGTTCGACGGTTATCAGAGCACACCTATAAATACCTAAGGTCATTCAACATAGAAGTCTCCCCCACACAACACAACAAACCAGTCTTATCTTTTCAATTAACTCTTAGCTTAGCTATAGTTTTTAGATTCCCTTCGTCGATTCAATTCTGACGTGTTTCATATCTAGAGTTAAATGTCATCGATTAGATTTCGGCATCTACTCCCCCAGTTCAATATTGTCGATTCATGTGACATTCTGATTTTCCTGTCATTCCGAGACCTTTGACTATAAGAAATCTGTTGAAGTATTTCAGTTATGTCTTGCTCGGATCTGATCAATCTTGAGTCAATTAACCAAAGGGGAAAGGCTAACGCTCGATGAGATACGTGGACCTAGGAAACTCGATTAGAAAACGGCGCTTTGACCATAAGGATCGTTGAGGGAACATTTAGAGCCGAGGCCAATCTAAGAACGATTAAGGAACACATTGCTAGTGTTATACGATTGGGACGTGGGTGATGCCGCTTAACCAAAGTATGATTAGCGAAATTTTCCTAAATAGATTTATGACGATCATTGCCGTCGGGGCTAGCGATAGACCCTTGCAATTACATGGCAACCAAAGTCGCCATAGTTTGAGTTATCCTAAGTGTGATGAGAATCACAGAGTCGATACGCGTGATGTCCGCAAAAGCCGACCGTTAGTTTGAGACAAACTGGAATTTCAATCGACGAAAGTTTCGACCACGAATTAGGATCTCGGAATTCGAAAATGGAAATGAGGGATTCCAATAATTGATATGGATTGGACGCCGCCTTAACAAGGATAAAAATATCAAAAAACTGAAATTTCGGACGAAAAATGTGAAAAGACCATTTTGCCCTTGGGGTTTGACCTTGTCTAATTGAATTGAGAGGGGCATTTTAGTCATTTGACATTTCCTTCTTCCCCAAGGAGGCTGATGAAATTTGGAGGAACAATTTGGTCAATGGAAGCTTGGATATTATGAGTTTAAGGACATGTGTCATTACTTGGATGATGATCATTAAATTTCCACTAAGCCTAATCTTCTAGAACATTGACCATGGTGGAATGAAATCTCATTTCATCTGCTAAATCCCCCAAAATTTTTTGAGCCATCTTCTCCTTCACCTTCATTTTTGTGTTTTTCACCAAGAATAGAAACCTGCTCCAATCGACCAGTTCTGTCCACCCCGTTCAGTCCATACGAGCTCTTTCTTCATTAACATTTTGGCCGGCCTCCGACCATCACATGTTAGTTTAACATGTCCTTAACAATTTCCCATTAGTTTTGTGATTTTTGGAGGTCTGGTTAATTTATGGTGATTTTTGGAAGAAAACCGGACAGATTCCGAGCTAACTGAGAGAGGGCCATGGTTCACCCTCTTAGAGATTTCATTTGGCTCCGAAATTTTTATGAAAGTTACATAATATATAGTACTACATGTTGATGAGTAGAAATGAATTTTTCAAGTGATATTTAGAAGTGTTTCATGGCTGTGTTTGAGGGGGCAGAATAGAGCAAAAATCTGACCGGTGGATAATCTGTGGAGGCCGAACCATTTGGACATCCTAGGGGCGTTATTTTGCTTCCAAATTGTTAGAGGATGTCCTAGACATGTAAATCTAGGTCTTGGCAAGTTGATTGAGTGTTAAATTGGAGCTTAAAGGAGGATTCATGGACTGTTTATGTGAAAAGGGACAGAATCGATTTTGCCCTGTTTTGATTTTGAGTAATTCGGTTCTGTTGGGGGCTATTCGTGGTGTCACCATGCTCTAAATGTGTTGTTAGAACATACTAGAGTGTCCCTCGAGATGTTAATGAGGTCCACGATTGATGGAATTGGCGTTAGGAAAGATAAATTGATTGAAATGTTGGATTGTTGCTGAGTTGTTTGTGCCCTATTTTTGGACAGCGGTGTTTTGAGTTGGAGCCGAGCTTGACGAAGGATTTTTGGTGGGAACTTGCTAGTCGGAACGAAGGTGAGTGACCCCTAACCCTTTATTAGGACATTCGGACGCGACTGGACGATTTCATTGAGAAATCGATGAATTTATTGACTTGTATTGCTTGATTGAATGAAAGTCGAATGGCCTTGATGAGGAATGAGGCTGTAAGTGCTAGTTTACCGTAGGAATGTGTTCTCGTGATTGAATTGATAACGTGCTTGTTAGTGTGCTTCGCTTGCCTATGTGGTGGTATGATTCTCAATTCTTAAATTGTGTTTTATGACAAGGCATGTTTGTTTCCTTTGGCAAGCAATAGATTTGTGTTTTATTGCCTAAAAATTCCTCGTTGTGGAAATGTGATTAACTATTTACTATGATGATTCTTGATTGAACTTCTCGAGGAATTGGGCTTGTGGGTCACGAAAACACATGAATGGTGGTAAATATCTTGATGAGATGAGGGCTTAAGGCCGGTGGCACCCTGAGGCGATTTGATCGCGTGGTTGAAAAATGAGATACACCTTGTTGACACCTGATTTTTGATCATCTATTATTGTGATGTTTATTTTTTAAATTTAAAAAAAAAGGGTAACCGGATCGGGTTGACCGACCCAGTCAGCCCTTTGCCCGTTTTCCTAAGCAGACAGACGTCCTTCTCGGCGGGAGCATATTGAATAAAAAAGGAAGATGGCCGACCGAGCATAAAGAGGGCCAGCAGAGAACGGACGAAGGATGGTCGGCCAACACAGAACAAAAAGATAAAAAAAGGAAGGGGGATCAAACGCTTTTGATGGGGGTTCTCTTCAAGAAGTAGCAGGAGGCGATCTCTTAAAAAGAGGGGGATGGACATACTGTGACCCGGGGGGATGGTATCAGTTTTCTTTTTTTGGCCATGCATGACCCATGCGACAGGCTTTGCCACGGCAGTCTTCGTCTAGTCACAGGTGCCACCACCATTCCCCCAGCCACGACATCATCTCCAACCATCATCCCTACCGCCGTGCACTGCCAGTAAGCCAAGAACAGGCCAGGCGTCCTCATGCTCTGTTTTCGGGTTCAGTGGGCGCTTCACGGTCCGTAGTCCCTGTGACCACCTTCGTCCCATCCGAACACCACCGGGCGATTCCTCTGATCTTCACCAACTCCTCGACTCCCGTCCGAACGCTACATATCGCCGAGAAAGCCCAACTCGAGCTTCATCAGCCCTTGTTGCCGTTCTTGATGCTCTGTGTTAAGGCGCGAAGCTGTCCCGGAGCTCCTCCACCCAGCTCCGTTGTCCCTGCCGCGAACCGCCGCCTCCACTGGCCGTCCTCACGTTACCCCACAGACCTCTACCATCAGCCACCCGAAGCTCCGACGTTGGTAGTGCCCCGAGCAAACCCCAAACCAGAGCTGTGTCGCCTCCCCCGTTTCGCCGCCCCTATTTTGTTGCTTTTTTTTATTATTTCTGTTGAAGGCTGCCGGTGACTCCCCCAACCGCTGTGAGCTACCAACGATCACCACAAACCCCCACCGAGTCTATAGAGGGGCCGATCATACGCTTCCTTCCCGGGCCTCGCGAGCTCCACGTAAACCACCCTGCCGTCGAGTTTCTTACGGTCCATGTTCTCCAGGGCAACCGCCGCATCGTCTTGGCAGGTGTACTGAATGAAGGAGTACCCTGTCGACCGCTTGGTCGCTTCATCCTTGGCGAGTTCGACTTGGGTGACGTGCCTGAAAGTAGAGAACTCCTTGAGCAACCTGCTTTCATTTAGGGAATAGGGTGTATTGCGAACCATGATTCGGCTGGCGAGAGGGTGGTCGAAGAAGGAGGCCCTCACTCTCAGGTTGCTCCACTTTTTCCTGAATCCATCCGAGTTGCTGCTGAGGAGATATGAAAGCCACAGGAATCTCTCTCTCTCTCGGGGTGGGTCGCAAACTAGTGCAGAAGAGACGTGGCCGAGGAGATATGGAGTGGCAAAGTATGATGGAGCGTTCCGCGCCTAACATGGCATACCAAGCTTGGCGGCATGAACCCAAAACAGGCCCTATTATTTTTTCGCAGCAGAACTGTATTTGAGGATGCAACTGCGGAAGTGGTCAGAGATTTCTTTTGGGATGATGAGTTCCGGCCAAAATGGGATCATATGCTCACATACTGCAAAACCCTGGAGGAATGCCCCCATACAGGGACTATGATTGTTCACTGGATAAAAAATGGTTTCCTTTCTTCTGTAGGGATCGTGAGTATATCATTGGTCGACGAATATGGGAGGCTGGCAAGACGTTTTATTGTGTGACAAAGGGAGTGCCATACCCAGGCCTGCATCTTGCCCGTGCGCCAACCAGAATGGGCCGTGAGCCTGGCCCGTGTGCCAGTTTCCTGGGCCATATGCCGGGTCTGTGTGCCGGTCTTCCTGGGCCTTGGCCGAGATCCTGTGCCCGTGTAGCCGGGCCCATGGGCCGAGTTCGTAGGCCAAGTGAGCCAAGATTCCGGGCCGAGCGGCCAAGCCGTGGGCCAAGTTTCCGAGACCGAGTCCATAGTTCGTGCCTAAAGATTTTGGAGGATCGCCATCATGTTAAAAACTTTATTCGTCGTCGCTACCGTATCCGACTCGATACCGATCGCCGGAGTTCGTAACGGTCGCATATCAGGACTGAGCGATTGAAGACCGGTGTTCATCAGGTATATTCTGCGTACCTGATTTATATATCGAAGTTATTATTATTATTTTTTTTGCATATATTTGTTTCAGTCTAGTGGTTGGTTTATTTATCTAATTGAGTATTGTCTATTGCCGAAGACATGCTTCTTATTAAAATATTCTCCAAAAATATTAAAAAAAAAATAATAATAAAAATTCAAAAATTCAATAAAAAAAATAGAAAATCATAAAAAACTAAAAAAAATTCCAAAAAAAATTCTCAAAAATGGGAAATGGCCACAATCAACTGACCATGGAGTATTTTGGGTAACGCGGTATCCAAACCTTCCAAAAATGACGATTTTGCCCTTCGGGCTAATCGTCCCCAAATCTTCCCATTTTACCCCTGGTCCGAAATCACATCTTCCCTAAACCCTTATGGCTATACTAGGAAGCCATTGATTTGAATTGACGTGCATGGATGTGATTTATTTATGTACTTGATTGCGCTTTCATTTAAATTGATTGTGATTGATAGGAACAGTCTTCCAATCTACATGAAACCATGAATGAAGCCTACCTCATCCAAAACTGCGCCTGCATGAACTCTTAGTCAGGAAAATCACTCGCGTTAGGTACCGAAAGGGCGTTGGTAATGACACCGACGTAACCAAGTCCCCGAACCCAAAATCTCTGGTTCTGCAGAACTGATCGATCTCTCTCAATCGATCAGTAAGGTTTCCGGTCTACCCTCCAAGAAAGACCGGTGGCGACTCCAAATGCATGCACAATTTGCACATGCCACCATGACCACACTGAAGGTCGAAAGCGATCGACTCTTATCGTCGAATCCTTTGAAAAATACTCCCGCCGCGATTTGGTATGGGCCTGGGAGGGCCCGCGCTGATCCAAGTCCCACGATCGGTAATCCATTAGCCGCGTCCGCCTTCGGACGGGTCGCGACAGCTGGCGACTCCACTGGGGACGTTGTTATAGAACCTATCGTTCTAGACCTCAAGTGGACTTAGGCCGTAATTAAAACGCTGAGTGATTCTTCTAACCATGCAAGCGCTCTTGAAGGTGAGGTAAGTCCGCTTATGGTAAGTGTTATATGTTTTTGCAGATTGGAGAAATAAGGGGTGTAGTCCGTGATTAACATTGTCTTATGCAGGTTGGGCGTAGGAATGTATGTTGTGTGGATGATTTGAAGTGCTGGTTGATAAACTGTTGTGCATGAATTGCATTGTGATGATCACAACACGTAGACACACACAACCGCGCCTAAAACCCCGGGCGCCGCCTTTAGGAACACAATAGAAGGAATTGAAAATGGAATCTCCGTGAGGAAAAACGCGGGGTAATCCACTTTTCAATTCCGCTCGCTTCGAACTATGGATCGAGTCCCAATGCAACGATAGCTGTGCAATGGAATCGGCTCTTTCTAGAACTCGAAGTGGGAACCTTAACCTTAGGTGCCAAACCCTCTGATTTTTAGAAGTTCACCATCACTTGTCTCATGCGTATGTCTTTGGGCGGTTGGTACGCCTAAAACCGCACATAAGTCGACGAGTTTGGTTGGTAAGACTCTCTATCCCTCAAATCTATTACAACTCATATAAATATAGGCATTTCATTCATTGCATTCTGGTGATTAGATTAAATGCCATTTCAAGGATAGATGTTTGTGTTTTTCCCAAACGTCCTTAATAGAAGACGAGGAGGATGATATCCCATGGCGAACACCGAGTGTGCGATAAAGGAGCATACTATGGACATTATTGAGGTATCATCCAATGGAGATGACGAGTTGGGGCAAGTGATCCTGAAGACACAAATCGAAACTGGGGCATCCTTAAACGTTAGGATCACATTCCTTTGTTTCATTTTCCATTACTAGTCCTCTTGTATAGGGTTTATTTTTACTGAGGTTTTCTCTATCTCACCCCTTAGAGCGATTGTATTAGGGATCTATTGGTGTATACATTCAGATGGAACTTGGTTGTATTTCTTTTAACGGGCCATTGGAATGTGATAGTGGCATTTTCTCTAATCATCTGAATACTCCCAAGTCAAGTTTATAATTCCTTTAGAGGAAATTAAAATTGGAAGTCTTACACGACCTTTTGGTCATATAGAGTAGTCCAATCTCAATTTCTCTAGAAGGAATTATACACTTGAATTGTTTCGTGCATGTTTTACGTCGCTGGTAATCCACGATAATTGACCGAGAATATCGACGTTGTTTTGAATTTAATGACGAGATAGATGTCCAAATTACTCTCGTTCTTAACAAAACGGCCTTGATTTGGATCCCGTATCTTCAATTAAATTTAAAACACGTTATTATGCCTCGCACTTTTGAGTAATTCGTTCCTCTCGAAATTGATCAAAAGCGATTATTGTGAATTACATTCCTTTCAATAGTATGCTTTCTCTCGAGGAATAGTGATAAAAACTTTTCGCGCAAGATTAAAACCCTTGTAAAAGTTCTTGTCCTTATTAATCATGGGTAAGCATAAGATTGAAAGGGGTTTTTGTTTTCTTTTTCAAATTATTCCTTCTGATTCTGTCTTTTCATTTGCAGGTAAAAAAATAGGTAATAAAGAGAAATCTTTTCCTGGATAAGTCTGAGGCTATTCTTTCATCTGATCATGAGCGAGTTATAAAATCAGGACATATTTGCTCGACTTATTGATATTATGGTTTGGCTCACCCAAGTTGAAGATGTTCGAATGCTCGAAGAAAGGAACCATGCAGAAGTTAAAACACACACACGAGAACTTTCATTTATTTTGTTCAGCGAAGGGTTTTCAGAAGCAGGTCATACAATTCGGGGTGGAAAAGTAAAGCCAAAGTGAGCCCTAATTAACGACACAAAGGAGCCCAACTGACCCTCCATGTTATTAATGCTCTGCTCATACTCCCAACTCCGCATGTCATGGTCGGCAAGCCTGAGGAGAAGACTTCTGCATTCTCCCTTAACTTCGGCGACCTTGGCCTCGTGTTCTTCGGTGACTATTTCCAGGTCCCGAACCAGTCCATTCCCGCGAGCTATGTCCGCGGTTATCTTGTCGAGCCGTTCTTCCTGCCAGTCGCTCTGAAGCCTCAACAGGACATTGCGGCGGTCATGCTCGCCGGTGGTCAGGGATAGGGCCAATTGATCCACCAGATTTCTCCTCTCGCGAAGCAACGTCGCGACCCGCTCGTTAGCAAACTCGACGGCCTTTTTGTAACTATCGGCCAGATAGTTGGTCAGCACCAAATGATCAGATCGATCCTCATAACGAGCTCGCAAGACGCGAGCCACGAGAACCTCCCGATTAGCAACACGATAGGCCTCTAAGGAGTGTGCAAAGAGAGTCGGGAAAATTCTATATTCCCTCCCCAGTGTAGTACCTTCGAGAGAAGTGGTATCAAGGTCCTCGAGCAGGATACAGATTGCATCCTCGGTCGCAGAATGATCGGTTATGTGCGCGTAACCGCGACCCAGTAGGTTATAAAGCTTTTCCCACTGGGCCAAGACATCAGTTGAAAAAGTGCGTACGGGAGAGGAGGCCATTTGCGTTGGGTTGGCTTGAGAATAAGACGAGTCTAACAGAGAGATTAGAAGGAAGAAGCTGATTATGCGAGAACGTTAACCTTCCATACATTAATTCCTCATTTTATAGCAACTCGAAGATGATGAAGGGTCTCAGTAATAATGCTGGTAGAGCCCAGTTAAGAGGTAAAGCAGGAGGTCCCCTCACGTGAACCATTGGATTCGTCTCGGTCCGTGATTTCCGGCTTGTCAATTAAAAGATGTAAAAGATTTGTCGGGATCACCATTATTAGAGTTAGGTGGGAGGTAAGCGCAACTATCGAAAAAAGCCCTAACAGGAGTTAGCACTCACATCACGTTGAAAAGCTAAGCGAGAAATTCAAGGTCTTGACGGGGAGCGTTTGCCTAATGATTTTCTTTCATGCTTGAAGAGCGTCTCCTAAACATACAAAGTCACTCGAAGAAATATTTATAGGGAGCGAGCATACAGGAGAGAGTAGAGAACTCTGAGTGGGTAGGAACCAATCAAACATTTCTCAATCCAACATATTTAAGAGGTTACTGTCAGCTGCTAGAGGCGACTGACTCAAAAATCTCAGAAATTGAACTACTGAGGGATCTCAAAGATTCCAAGATCAAGTCTAAACACCAAAACCATGGAGCCCAACACTTCTGGCAACGGAAATCAAAATCACGGCGACGACGACAACGACATCCACAATGCTCAACTCGGGAAAAGAAGACGTCCTCACCAGTACTCTCAGGAGGAAACCAAAATGCTGGAAACCCTCTTCAGTGAAAGCCCTTACATGAAAAAGAAGCGGAGAACTGAATTGAGCCGGGAGTTGGGAATTAATCAGTTGAGGGTCCAGTTTTGGTTTCAAAATAGGAGATCCAAATCGAAGGCTCAACGCAAACGTCAGGTGGTCGAGATTTTAAAGGAAGAAAACCAAAAGCTGCGAACAGAAAACATGAGGTATGAAAAAGCTCTCAATATTACCGTTTGCCCTCATTGCGATAACCTCATCGTCCGCGGTAAGATATTCCCCGATAAGCCTCACGCAATGATTGAAGACGTTCATTTACCACCCTACTCCCTCGGGGCATCTCCTGCTCAACCAGATTTTGCCTGAGTCACGCATGAGCAGGATGATCCTACGAAGACGATACAAATGCCTCCTGGGGGATGGGATTTGCGTCGCTTTGATTGGAGTTACAGTTTCAAGGAGCTGGATGTTACCGCCGACCAGCTCAAAGCATATCAGCCTCATGCACAACAATTTTCGATAGGGTCGGGTCCTGCTGGAGATGAGTTAATCAGTCGTCAAGCCATCGATGCAATTTTGGGCCACGACAAGAGGAGGTTCGCTTGGCCCCCTGAACTGCATTCCAGATTCCTAGACGTGGTTCACCAAATGGGGATCGATTCAGCAACTCCGACGCGCATATTTAAGGCCATGAATGTACCGGGGCTTAGTAAGGAACTGGTCAGGAATCACCTTGCTGCCTACAGAAAGCTATTAAAACAGCGTCGAGCGGAGCTAAACCGGGAGGAATCCGTCTCGAGCTCAGCTAGGGGCGACCGCCATTGTAATGCTCAGGTATCAAGAGATACCCGGCCAAATCTAAGCATCAATCAAGCTAGCAACCCGACCACCGGCGAACTGAAAGATGATCAGAATGTCCTTCGGGGCCATTTCAACACCTTTCAAGAGCACGTGTCACAAGTACAGCGAGTGCGCACTCCCCCATTCGAGCAGCAGTCGGCTGGTGCTCTGCCTGCCGCTAGTCAACCCACAACAGACGATTTCTTCGATGAGGGGCTCGATGCCTTGTTCAATCAATGGGAAGCTGGCATGCTTGGACAGCCATGATCTAGCACCTGACTCGGGGCACGATGGGTTGGTCGCTACGATCACCCATAGAAAGAAGAACATGTTCACGAGTAGATCACTCTTTTTATCCATTGTAAAGTTCCTATGGGAACATTTTTCTTTAATGGCTATAGTTAATTATGTATGAAAACCAAAGCTATCGACGAACATCGTCATGCTCAGTTGCGATGATCCCTTGTTAGATTAAGTCTGAAACCAGGGACGGTCTTTAAATTTTGAGTGGCCACGAACTTATTCCTCACCAAGAGCCCAGGATGTTGAAATGAAGAATAACAGCATGCACAGGGAAAATGCCACTTTCGTTTGAACGATGAAAAGGGGTTGAGAGAAGGTCATAGCGTTAATTCCCATGGAGCTAAGTGAATTAAACGGAGTCATTAATTGCGGGTCCGCCGCTGCTCCCCACATTCTCGGGCCTAGCAAATCATAAAAGGCACCGAAAGATTGTAGACCCACCACTTTGAAGACTGAACTAGGGGACGAGCGCAATACTCGATGAAACCGAATCAATGCAAGAGAGTTTGTGATCCTGTCACGAGGAAAAAGAAAGGGGAAGACAGATGAGGAGTAATTGCAGGGTCTCGGGAGGAGCGCTTGCTTGCTGGTCTTCATATGCAGCTTGAAGGATGGTTCTAGGACACGCACAATCACTCGAGAAAATTTCTAGAGTGAGCAAACACATAAGAGCGAATAGAGAAAGCTGAGTGAACTAGATCAGCCCGAGATACTCCGATCCATCATGTTTAAAAGCTATTCCCATCTGCTAGAAACGCTCGACCTGGACATTTCTGAGCACGAACTGTTGGGAGACTTTGAAGATCCTGGAGCTGAATCCTGCCCGAAGGCCATGGAGACTGACTCCTCCAGCGATGAAATTCTAGGTTTCAGCTACGAAAAAGGAGTATACAATGATGACCGGAGTCGGAAAAGGAAGCAACTGCAACGCCACACTCCAGGCCAAATCCGAGAACTCGAAGCTTTCTTCAATGAATGCTCCACACCAAGCAGACAACAGAAAATGGAGTTGAGCCGAAAGTTAGGATTGGAGCTTTCGAAGGTCAAGTTTTGGTTCGCCAACAAACGAACCCGGGTGAAACAGCAACACGCAGACCATGAGTTACTGGCCCTGAAGGAGGAGAATGAGAAGCTTCGAGCTGAAAGCGCGAGATATAAGGAAGCTCTGACCAAGGCCGCCTGCCTTAATTGTGGTAATCCTGTTGTCCTCGGCGAGGTGTTCCTCGATGAACCATCCCTGTTGACGAATAACGCTCAGCTGTTACCGCATTCTCCACAGCATTTTCCGACACAGCCAGATACCGTCGGAGATCTGCATGAGCAAGTCAACACCATAGGGTCAACACCAACATCCTCTGAGAAATGGGACATGAATCATCACAGGTGGAGTTCTCCCAATGATGAACTCGCTATCGCAGCCAGCCAATCCAAAGTCGGTGAGTCCCTCCCTGGACAACTTTTGAAACGACCAGATCCCGTAGAGAATAGCTACCGAAGTATTGACGATATTTTGGGTGATAAGAGAACAAGGTTTTACTGGACCTATGAACTTCACACCAAATTTGTTGATGCAATTCGAGAGCTGAGAGTTGATTCGGCTAGCCCACTACGTGTACTCGAGATTATGAATGTGCCGGGGCTCTCCAGAATTAACGTTGAATCTCACCTCAAGTACTATAGGAGATTGCTAAGGGATGGAAGGATAGCGTTAAACCATCATAAAGCCGGTTGGAGCTCAAGTGCTGGGCAGAGTTACAACCATGATGATTGGAGAGCCAAGAGCACCCAACCGTGTTTCAGCAATGACGGGACCAGCAGTCGTGTCAGCGACTCCTCTAACCCAAATCAGAATGCTCCGCCGAGCTATCTCAATACTCCTCAAGAGTATATACCACAGTTCCAGCACATAGGGATTCCTCAGTTTGAGCGCGAATCGGTCATTAATGCTGTCCCTGAAGCGGATCTGGCATTGGTAGAGAGTGCACATATAAACCTGCCGGTCATTGGAGGAAGTTCCAATTCGAGGGGTCAAATTGCTCATGACGAGAGTAAAGAGAGGAATCCCTCGCCTGCAGTCGACGACACCCAATCTGGGCACCAAGGGCTAGAAAGAACAGGTGATTTCCTTGATGAAGAGCTGGACACTTGGATCAATACTCTTCAGGAATGTATGTCTCAACCCCAACAGGGCAATGATGAAGGTTCCAGCTCAAAGACTCCAGTCCCTCACAACGAAGGCAATGAAAGAAATCTGCCCCCAACAATCGTTGATACCCAACTTGAACATCAATGGCTCGAAGACTCGAGCAATTTCCTTGGCGATGAGTTCAATCTTTGGCTCGATCAATTTGGAGCCGGAGGACCATTGCAGTGGTGACGCAGGGCCGGTGATCAAACGTCTGATGCAAGGCATGGCTACTCGATGAAAAATGCTTAGAAAAAAGGGGTTGAATACTCCTATTGCATATGTTGTTGATCGCACTGTAAGGTTCCCACGGGAACATCTTTCATTAATATCTAGAACTAATTGCGTGTGAGTGTCAACATCACCCTTTGAGCATCTTCAAGCCGAGGGCCGTGGATTAATCACTTAATCCGTGGAGCAAGTTCCATGAACAATAATTATCACCCGCGGAGCATAATGGGATCTACCCCTTCAATACGAAATACGTTTGGCCGCGAAGCCACCTATTTGGTAAAACGATGTATCGTTCCTAAATGATCTTCAATCGAGTACCAAAGTAATGTCTCCTTTCTTTCCCTTCTCAGGTGATAAACGTGGATAAATCACTCAAGGAGCCATCTGTTCAAATAACAGAACAGACATTGCCCAACCGGAGGCAGCTGAACCATTGATGTTGCAAATGTTCCAAGCATGGATAGGCGGATTTGATAGACGTTGTTCATATCAATACGCAACATCAGAACGGGATGAGAACCAAGAGTAAAGTTGTATCGTCCCAATTTGTCTTGAATTTGGGAATATGAATTGACACTTATTGTTTATCCTTGACAGGGGAGTTGCCCTGCAGACGAACAAGTTCTTACATCCCATGTACTACTCGTTAGAGTACATGACCAATGGTAGGATGTATCGTTTCGATTTTTAGAAAATTCGTGAACATACAATGATATGCTTCTTTTACATTTGCAGGGATCCGCAGCTGCGACGGACAGGTAAGTATCCCTTTTCCCAGTTAGCTGGAGATAAAAAAATGTCAGAATCCTTTCAGCCGGCATAAAGATTTTCCAATGCATCGATATTCATGATTTAAATCGGGAGGCTACCTGAAGCATGAATAGAACATGCACGGTACATCACAAAATCCCCTCGACGGATAAATTTTGGAGAAAAGAAAATGAATTTTTCCAAATATGATTATTTTTCAAACCATTCAAAAGAAAGTTTCCTCAAAAGAGAGGCGACCCCAGTCCAAACACATCCTACATACACCTGAGAGATGAGTGGAGCGAATCAGATAGCAAAATCTGGACCTACGGAAGTAGGGACCATTCGCAGCGATTACATGGGTTGGGACGACGGAGGCATTCGTTTCATGTCCTCAAACACTACAGGTGACCATTGATAAACCCCTTTGAACGGCGTTTTTCATTCTTAACCCTGTCAAGAGCCACCCCATGCCGGGGCAAAAAGGAAGTAAATCCAGCAGCGTCAGGAGAAAATGGTTAGAAATTTTGTTGCTCGGACTAACATTAATCTTCGTGTGTTGTTTATATGGTAATCCAAGTGCCATAGGATGACGAGAAGCATTCATTTCTCTATCCCACACACCGAATCCTTTGCATAGCCAAGTTGAGCCTGCAAAATCATTTCATAAACCCGTTGGTGATCATTGCACATTCCAAGACGGATGCAACATCACCTCAGAAACGAAGGAGTTCAAGACTTAGGGTTGGCAAAAAATTCCTAAGTTAATGCTTAACCTTGTTAGACCTTTGATCATAGGTCTAACACGATCCCATGAAGATGAGAAAAAGTGGGATTTTAAAAAAAATGAATGAGAAAAATCCACGGCATCGAGAAAAAGTAAAGTGCCTGGTAAAAGCAAGGCCGATGCTCGTGTAAGTTGTTTGATTGATCCGCAATGAAGCGGGATGGGAAAAGAGGAAATCCCTGAAGGAGCCAAATCCAAAAGGGCTGCTCCACAAATGGTGCCGAGCGCAGAACAAAGACATAGAGAGAGTCGGTCTCTGAACTCAACAGGAGACGTTCTCTAAAGGATTTGTGCACACCTTAAAAGCGGGCGCACACCTCAAAGACTGAAGATGCAGAAAGGCAAGGACAGGTGGCAGATCTGCAATGATCACCAATGTCAAACACCTCATGAATTCTGGGCCAAAAACAAGCCTTTTTCGGTCCCCAATCCTACCGATGTTAAGACCCTGAAACAGTCTTCTCTAACTAAAACACTTGGGGTAACATATAGCTTAGCTCGAAGAGGTACGAGCAAGATTATTTCTTTCTCATTTTGCAGGGTTCTTGACTTGTAAACCCGGAGCAGATGGTGAGAACATTCATTCAATGGCCTCGACTCTAAAGCGGGTCTCCCTTGAAAACCATTATCCAAGCCCAACACCACGGTCCCGTGGAAGACCTCCCGATCGATCGAAATGTATGCGCTGCGAATGATCCTAAAACCTAGGCACAGGTTAGCAGGAAGTTGAGCGCATTCCTTACAAAAGACCATTATCACAGAGCGGTGAGGAGCCCTCTTGGATGAGAGATTCTCCAATAGATGTTTTGAACAAACTCTTTTTGGAAATTTCAAATTGTTTGATCCAGATTTTCCGTGCAAGGGATTTGTGATCACATTTGCATGTTGCAAGAATGCTTTGGATAACCTCCAGCATCAAAACGCACATTTCATGATTAAGACTTAAATCATACGGTTTTGTCAGATGGACAACCGTCGTCTTCCCTAAGATTACTAACGTTTTCTTGGTGAAGAAAAATCTTTCAGGCTCAAACCTCTGCAGGATACCTGGAGAACCCAGCTCCCAAAATGTCGCCTCAACAGACTCAAGTGAAGCTTTGTCAAGATAAAATCTTTCACTGCTTCAAAATTGAATTCTCGACAAGTTTCGGGATCTTTCAAAAGAAGGGATGAGGATAGAACCCCTTTTCAAAAATATCAAACAGTCCTAGCTTGACGTGGAGAACCCTCGTCTCAGGACCCCTTTTAAACAAAATCAAACAGTCTCATCGGACGTGGAGAACCCTCGTCATGAGACCCCTTTTCAAAATTCAAGCAGTCTCATCGGACGTGGAGAACCCTCGTCATGAGACCCCTTTTCAAAACAAACAAAGGTAGAAACCGCCTGAAGGGTCAAAACAATGGTAGAAACCGCCTGAAGGGTCAAATATGGTAGAAACCGCCTGAAGGGTCAATCAAAGGTAGAAACCGCCTGAAGGGTCAAATTATGGTAGAAACCGCCTAAAGGGTCAACTAAAGGTAGATACCGCCTAAAGGATCAACTCAAGGTAGATACCGCCTGAAGGGTCAACCAAGGTAGAAACCGTCTGAAGGGTCAAACCAAGGTAGAAACCGCCTGAAGGGTCAAACCAAGGTAGAAACCGCCTGAAGGGTCAACTCATGGTGGAAACCGCCTGAAGGGTCAAACAAAAGGTAGATACCGCCTAAAGGATCAGCTCAAGGTAGAAACCGCCTGAAGGGTCAACGCAAGGTAGAAACCGCCTGAAGGGTCAAATTGATGGTAGATACCGCCATAAGGGTCAGCTCATTGGTAGAAACCGCCATAAGGATCAAACTAAACTCAACGGTAGATACCGCCTGAAGGGTCAAATATGGTAGAAACCGCCATAAGGGTCAGCTCATTGGTAAATACCGCCATAAGCATCGACACAAAGGTCCGATCCACCATACGGATCAAAATCCTTGGCGAATCCTCAAGAGTGGGATGCGCCTTCCTTAGGTTCCTACCAGTTAGGAATCCAATAATGGTATGACCTACCATACAGGTCAGAGCTTAATCTCCCTAGGATATTCTGAATGACAAGTCCTAGGTATCTTCTTGAAAGTTATCGCAACCGGCAGCATCCGATAGGTGAGCTTCAGGTAAGCTTCCCTCCCTCCTGCCCAAGTTCAAATTGTTAGAGCAAAACGGGGATTAATTCGAGCTTTCATCAAAAGGCTTAAAGATCCGATGTCATAGCATTTCTGCTTTCATTTTCCCAGTTGAGTCGGTTAGGAATCAGGCGCCATCTTATCTTTGAGAAAAACCTCTAACGAGATTCCTCTCAAAGAGGGGCAGCTGTTGACACCTGATTTTTGATCATCTATTATTGTGATGTTTATTTTTTAAATTTTTTTTTAAAAAAAAGGGTAACCGGATCGGGTTGACCGACCCAGTCAGCCCTTTGCCCGTTTTCCTAAGCAGACAAACGTCCTTCTCGGCGGGAGCATATTGAATAAAAAAGGAAGATGGCCGACCGAGCATAAAGAGGGCCAGCAGAGAACGGACGAAGGATGGTCGGCCAACACAGAACAAAAAGATAAAAAAAAGGAAGGGGGATCAAACGCTTTTGATGGGGGTTCTCTTCAAGAAGTAGCAGGAGGCGATCTCTTAAAAAGAGGGGGATGGACATACTGTGACCCGGGGGGATGGTATCAGTTTTCTTTTTTTGGCCATGCATGACCCATGCGACAGGCTTTGCCACGGCAGTCTTCGTCTA
Source organism: Rhodomyrtus psidioides (assembly GCA_021437785.1). Classification (NCBI taxonomy): domain Eukaryota; kingdom Viridiplantae; phylum Streptophyta; class Magnoliopsida; order Myrtales; family Myrtaceae; genus Rhodomyrtus; species Rhodomyrtus psidioides. The sequence continues at coordinate 2,142,754 of JAILYB010000062.1, read as the reverse complement.
GTCACAGGTGCCACCACCATTCCCCCAGCCACGACATCATCTCCAACCATCATCCCTACCGCCGTGCACTGCCAGTAAGCCAAGAACAGGCCAGGCGTCCTCATGCTCTGTTTTCGGGTTCAGTGGGCGCTTCACGGTCCGTAGTCCCTGCGACCACCTTCGTCCCATCCGAACACCACCGGGCGATTCCTCTGATCTTCACCAACTCCTCGACTCCCGTCCGAACGCTACATATCGCCGAGAAAGCCCAACTCGAGCTTCATCAGCCCTTGTTGCCGTTCTTGATGCTCTGTGTTAAGGCGCGAAGCTGTCCCGGAGCTCCTCCACCCAGCTCCGTTGTCCCTGCCGCGAACCACCGCCTCCACTGGCCGTCCTCACGTTACCCCACAGACCTCTACCATCAGCCACCCGAAGCTCCGACGTTGGTAGTGCCCCGAGCAAACCCCAAACCAGAGCTGTGTCGCCTCCCCCGTTTCGCCGCCCCTATTTTGTTGCTTTTTTTTATTTCTGTTGAAGGCTGCCGGTGACTCCCCCAACCGCTGTGAGCTACCAACGATCACCACAAACCCCCACCGAGTCTATAGAGGGGCCGATCATACGCTTCCTTCCCTGGCCTCGCGAGCTCCACGTAAACCACCCTGCCGTCGAGTTTCTTACGGTCCATGTTCTCCAGGGCAACCGCCGCATCGTCTTGGCAGGTGTACTGAATGAAGGAGTACCCTGTCGACCGCTTGGTCGCTTCATCCTTGGCGAGTTCGACTTGGGTGACGTGCCTGAAAGTAGAGAACTCCTTGAGCAACCTGCTTTCATTTAGGGAATAGGGTGTATTGCGAACCATGATTCGGCTGGCGAGAGGGTGGTCGAAGAAGGAGGCCCTCACTCTCAGGTTGCTCCACTTTTTCCTGAATCCATCCGAGTTGCTGCTGAGGAGATATGAAAGCCACAGGAATCTCTCTCTCTCTCGGGGTGGGTCGCAAACTAGTGCAGAAGAGACGTGGCCGAGGAGATATGGAGTGGCAAAGTATGATGGAGCGTTCCGCGCCTAACATGGCATACCAAGCTTGGCGGCATGAACCCAAAACAGGCCCTATTATTTTTTCGCAGCAGAACTGTATTTGAGGATGCAACTGCGGAAGTGGTCAGAGATTTCTTTTGGGATGATGAGTTCCGGCCAAAATGGGATCATATGCTCACATACTGCAAAACCCTGGAGGAATGCCCCCATACAGGGACTATGATTGTTCACTGGATAAAAAATGGTTTCCTTTCTTCTGTAGGGATCGTGAGTATATCATTGGTCGACGAATATGGGAGGCTGGCAAGACGTTTTATTGTGTGACAAAGGGAGTGCCATACCCAGGCCTGCGTCTTGCCCGTGCGCCAACCAGAATGGGCCGTGAGCCTGGCCCGTGTGCCAGTTTCCTGGGCCATATGCCGGGTCTGTGTGCCGGTCTTCCTGGGCCTTGGCCGAGATCCTGTGCCCGTGTAGCCGGGCCCATGGGCCGAGTTCGTAGGCCAAGTGAGCCAAGATTCCGGGCCGAGCGGCCAAGCCGTGGGCCAAGTTTCCGAGACCGAGTCCATAGTTCGTGCCTAAAGATTTTGGAGGATCGCCATCATGTTAAAAACTTTATTCGTCGTCGCTACCGTATCCGACTCGATACCGATCGCCGGAGTTCGTAACGGTCGCATATCAGGACTGAGCGATTGAAGACCGGTGTTCATCAGGTATATTCTGCGTACCTGATTTATATATCGAAGTTATTATTATTATTTTTTTTGCATATATTTGTTTCAGTCTAGTGGTTGGTTTATTTATCTAATTGAGTATTGTCTATTGCCGAAGACATGCTTCTTATTAAAATATTCTCCAAAAATATTAAAAAAAAATAATAATAAAAATTCAAAAATTCAATAAAAAAAATAGAAAATCATAAAAAACTAAAAAAAATTCCAAAAAAAATTCTCAAAAATGGGAAATGGCCACAATCAACTGACCATGGAGTATTTTGGGTAATGCGGTATCCAAACCTTCCAAAAATGACGATTTTGCCCTTCGGGCTAATCGTCCCCAAATCTTCCCATTTTACCCCTGGTCCGAAATCACATCTTCCCTAAACCCTTATGGCTATACTAGGAAGCCATTGATTTGAATTGACGTGCATGGATGTGATTTATTTATGTACTTGATTGCGCTTTCATTTAAATTGATTGTGATTGATAGGAACAGTCTTCCAATCTACATGAAACCATGAATGAAGCCTACCTCATCCAAAACTGCGCCTGCATGAACTCTTAGTCAGGAAAATCACTCGCGTTAGGTACCGAAAGGGCGTTGGTAATGACACCGACGTAACCAAGTCCCCGAACCCAAAATCTCTGGTTCTGCAGAACTGATCGATCTCTCCCAATCGATCAGTAAGGTTTCCGGTCTACCCTCCAAGAAAGACCGGTGGCGACTCCAAATGCATGCACAATTTGCACATGCCACCATGACCACACTGAAGGTCGAAAGCGATCGACTCTTATCGTCGAATCCTTTGAAAAATACTCCCGCCGCGATTTGGTATGGGCCTGGGAGGGCCCGCGCTGATCCAAGTCCCGCGATCGGTAATCCATTAGCCGCGTCCACCTTCGGACGGGTCGCGACAACCCTAAGGCTATTTGATCGCGGGGTTGAGAAATGAGATGCACCCTGAGGCGATTTGATCACGGGGTTGAGAAATGAGATACACCCTGAGGCGATTTGATCGCGAGGTTGTGGTTGAAAGCACATCCTGAGGCGATTTGATCGCTCGATTGTGAAGTGAAGTGAAACCACCTTATAATTTTCGTGATGCTATAAATTTTTGTAAGCTAGTACGGAAGCTTGGTCACTTTAAGCTATTTTGTCTTGAATTGATGCCTTGTCTTGCTTTAGCAAATTGTATGCATTGCTTTGTTTGCTATGGTCTGGTGGGACGAATGGCCTAGGTAGGGTTAGGCTAGCTTGCTGAGACGTAAGTCTCACCCCGTCGTGGGATCCTTCTTTTTCCAGATCCCAAGCCCTGAAGATGCCGTCTATACGTCTTGGTGACCCAAAAGAGATGACAACTTATTTTGAGGAATTTCTAGATAGACGAGGTACGGTCTATATTAGGAAGAGTACAGTAGTATGAGTTGATGAGGGGGAGGAAGATTGGAAGCCACATCGCTTTGAGGCTTGGTTCAGGAGGACTGGAGATGTCACCACAGGACCGCTGAAGGCTCATGAGGTTTCTAGACGAGTTGTGCCTTCATGGTGTCGCCCTAGTCGTGATGAGATCAAGGTAGATGTTTCCGTAGTAGCTTCGAGGAACGTTCCTGAGTAGACTCCGGTAAGAGAGGAAAGCATCGAGGTGATAGAGATTTCTGACTCTGAAGACGACGTGGAAGAGGACACCATAGAAGTACGTTCTGACACTTTCTCGGACTACGATCCTGCAGAGGACATGAGTCGAGCTGAGGATACTAGTACCACTTAGTGGGCTCGACGTCACATGACTTTTTTAGGTGTCTTTTGGTGGTGACGATCTTTTGGTGGGGCCTAGTGGTTGTCTTTTGTTCGCCCTTCTGTCTTCCTCGACCTTAGCTTGTGGTATTAGTCAGTGCCTGACCCCGGTTGTATAAACTCGTTCTTTAGTTATGTAATTAACCTTTTCTTTATCCCGTGTCTCGTTCTTTGATTTATTTTGTGTAGCTTGCATGGAGATGTGTATTTATTTCTTTTACTCTTCCGCATGCGAGTCTCATTTCTTTTCCGCCGTAGAGACAAGTATCCTGGGATTGAGATTACGGCATAAGTGGATGAGCTCACTCGTTTAGGGACGCGGGGCGTGACATCCCTGTTTAAGTGGTATCAGAGCAAAGTCAGTTCGATCCAAGTCAATTGAGGATTGGAGTAATAAGGAGGGATGAGATTCGGGATGATTAGACAGTAAGACCGTAGGGGATTTGCTAGAGTTAAGCAAGAAATGCATGGCGTATGAGTGTCGCGACCCGTCCGGAAGCGGACGCGGCTAATGGATTACCGATCACGGGTCTTGGATCGGCGCGGGCCCTCCCAGGCCCATACCAAATCGCGGCGGGAGTATTTTTCGACGATAAGAGTCGATCGCTTTCGACCTTCAGTGTGGTCGTGGTGGCATGTGCAAATTGTGCATGCATTTGGAGTCGCCACCGGTCTTTCTTGGAGGGTAGACCGGAAACCTTACTGACCGATTGGGAGAGATCGATCAGTTCTGCGGAACCAGAGATTTTGGGTTCGGGGACTTGGTTACGCTGGTGTCATTACCAACGCCCTTTCGGTACCTAACGCGAGTGATTTTCCTGACTAAGAGTTCATGCAGGCACAAGTTTGGGTGAGGCAGGTTTGATTCAGGGTTTCATGCAGATTGGAAGACTATTCCTATCAATCACAATCAATTTAAATGAAAGCGCAATCAAGTGCATAAATAAATCATATCAATGCACGTCAATTCTCGTCACATGGCCTCCTAGTATAGCCATAAGGGCTTAGGGAAGGCGTGATTTAGGACCGAGGTAAAATGGGAAGATTTGGAGGCGATTTAGCCCGAAGGGCAGAATCGTCAATTTTTGGAAGATTTGGATACCGAATTACCCAAAATATTTCATGGCCAGTTGATTGTGGCCATTTCCCATTTTTGAGAATTTTTTTAGAATTTTTTAATGTTTTCTATTTTTTTATTGAATTTTTGAATTTTTTTTATTATTTAATTATTACTTAATTAAAATGGTCGGATCCGGGTAGGATTCTTGGGCTCGAACCTGGATCAAGCCGCTGGGCTTAACCTGAACCCGGAAAGAAGACTTGAACCGGGTCCAATTCGCACAAGGAACCCAAGCCCACTTTCTTTTCTTTAAACCTACTAAACTAATTCGCCTGAGCCTAGTTCTTTTCTTCCACCCACACTAACGCCGGCCCAATATCCCACCGGACCAAACAACTCATATTCCTAACCCAACATAAAAAAATCTTACCTTACTGTTCATCGTCTCCTACTTGGGACGTCCGCTTTCCTCATAAAAAAGAAAACCGAACTCTAGTCTGCTTCAGCTCCCGCGACCTGCGGGTCCATCCAGGAGGTCGCCGTCGAAGCCGCAGAGCTCCACCAGCATCGACCCTGAAACAAGGAGCATCGACAGCTCTCCTGTTGTCAACTCCTTCCATGTGGCGCAACTCTTCCTCCCTTATCCGAAGATCGCCTTTCCGAACTTGAAGAGGTCGTGGATTGCCAATCGACTCGATCTTACTTGCGGATCATGATTCGATGGCAAATGACCGGCTCGATGGAGACTATTGACTTCTCGGCTTGGGTAAAACAGTGGAAGGTCTCGGTATTCACAGTTGGTGCTTGTGAAACTTCTTAATTGCTGGACAAAATCAGAAGAAGACAAACTTATGCATCACGTTGGAATTTGGCACCTATTTTCCATGGCAATTGGCTATTCGTTTTCTCTAAATGCTCAGAAGTGATCCAGAGAGAGAAACAAAGTACAAAAAAAAAATGATGTGAAGAGTTGAGAGTTTCCCCTATGTCACTGGATGATTCCTCGGTTGATCTCTCTAGTCACTGAACTGTAAAAACATAGAGCGCTTGGGGGCGAGTCGAGGCCGTGACCGTGGTGGTGGGTCAAGAATATAGCGAAATCGCATAAACATGTTTCGATGGGTCTGTGAGGCTCGATACGGCTTATCCAAGGGATATAGCAAACTGGATCTCCGCTGGCAGGTGTTCAACGTGACTTTGATTGGATTTGTTGCGGCGACCGCCAAGGCTCGGAATGACAATTACGTGCTTGGATGAACGATGAAGAAAACCTTTTTTCTGCAACATGCATCCTATACTCGTGATCCCCTCCTCTAGTATTTCTTTGGCATTTTCTGCATGTAGAATCAGTGAGCAAAATCTATAAAAGGGATGCAAATAAAGAACGATAGGGATTCTCAAATATGTGACACTCTTCTCCCTTTCTTCTTTTTTTTTTTTTGTATTGTGGCTTCACATGACGAGTTCTCCACTCCAAGGTTGCTTGATCCGAGAAAGGAGGTGCGAGATATTGGTGAAGTTTTGTCTCAGCTCAACGAGGAGGACCAACAGGTATTCGTCGTTGGAGGGAAAGTACGGCAAAAGAAGCGACGCTAGGCCATCCGTGCTGCATAAGCGAAACACAGCTAAGTTTGGCCATGCCACTTTTCTTCTCTTCCTCACGTCTCCTTCTTTATTTTTCAAGTCTCGATACGTGTATGCCTCCAATATGCAGCACTTGTTCCTCTCCTCTTTTACTTCGTTGGAGCATCACAAATTGGCCAAAGAACCTGCTGGATCTCCACCGCTTGTACTTTTGGACTATGACCAGCGATCTTGGCCGGGATCGATGATTGTGACTATGAATATCCAGTGTCTCGGCACTTGCTTAACAATGATCAGCCAAGGCAGAATTTCTTTCTCTATGATCATGCGTTGATGAAGAAGAGACGCCACCACAAGTGATCAACAACAGCCGATATATATTTATCGTCATATACGAAGCTGCGGCCGTCAAGAAGGCATGGATGCTCGTTGGCGAAGATAGGGAGACTCACAGACGAAGTTGCTGCCGTTCGAGATACGGCTAGACCATCGACTGTTGGAAGACATCAAGCGTCGATGGGAAGGGGCCCTGAAACTTTCATGGACATCTTATATAAAGATCAACGGCAAAACCTTTCGGAGAGGATTTGCACGGTTAAATCAAAGGAACAGAAAACAAACGAAGAAAGTAAATCTTCTCCTCCTATCGTTTTCTTCGTGCTCCCCCACATATGCCTTCAACATGGGGAAGTCTCTCTGGGTTGTTTCGGCGATGGACTTGTATCCACCAACAGGAGGAAGGAAAACCTCTCTCTCTTAGAATCTCGCTTTCCTCACATGAATTGCCCCCCTGCCCTCCGTGAATTATTTGTGGCCTCCTTTTTTTTTTTTTTAAATCCCCCACCGCCTGCCAAAATAAGAGGCAGTCAAAACCAAGCCCATAAAAAGACAAAGCATCCCAATTTTTGAGAACATGGGCACCCCCTTTTTTGTTTTCTATTCTCTGGTGAACCATGGATGTGCGCTCCCTCCACGATGGCTTGTTTGCCATATTCCACCTTTCAAAACTTTGACCGTGTTAAGTATTCCCCCAAATCTCTTTATGCTATTATTTTATGGGCAATGAAAGGCACGTGTAGACAAAGACAATTAGACCTCAATTTTTGTCGGACGCTATCCCTTCTTTGTTATTATTATTTTTATTCTCTAATCCCTTTTTTTAAATTATTATTATTATTATTTTTTATATAGATTTTCTTTGAATTTTTCAATATATATATATATATATATATATATATATATATATAAACTAAAAAATAAATTAGAAAAGACTGATCAAAATTTAGGTGTCAACAGCTGCCCCTCTTTGAGAGGAATCTCGTTAGAGGTTTCTCTCAAAGACAAAGTGACACTTGAATCCTGATCGACTCGACTGGAGATGAGAAAATAAAAGGAATCATGACATCCAATTTTTCACGCCCATCGATTTATGTTATTCCTTGAAGGGGGAAGTGTTCATATGACATGAGAGGGTGAGATAGTAGAGGGACATACTCGCCACCTACCTGTTCGACGTTTGTGCGATTTTCGCAGTGTCTGATGGATTCAAGAGAGTTTCTAGGAACTCGTACTAGAGTATCCTAGAGAGGTTAAGCTCTGACCCGTATGGTAGATCAAACCATAATGGGATTCCTAACTGATAGGAATCTAAGGAAGACGCGTCCCATTTGGGATTTGCCAAGGATTTTGATCCGTATGGTGGATCAGACCATTGAGTTGACCATTTAAGTGATTTTTACTATTGAGTTGACCCTTCAAGTGGTTTCTACCTTTGATTGACCCTTCAGGCGGTTTCTACCTTGAGTTGACCCTTCAGGCGGTATCTACCTTTGGTTTGACCCTTTAGGCGGTTTCTACCTTTGTTTGACCCTTTAGGCGGTTTCTACCTTTGTTTTGACCCTTTAGGCGGTTTCTACCTCTGTTTGACCCTTTAGGCGGTTTCTACCTTTGTTTGATTTGAAAAGGGGTCTCATGACGAGGGTTCTCCACGTCTGTTGAGACTTTTTGATTTTTTTTTGAAAAGGGTCTCGGGACGAGGGTTCTCCACGTCTGATGAGATTGCCTTATTTTTGAAAAGGGGTCCCGAGACGAGGGTTCTCCACGTCCGATAGGGCCTGTTTGATATTTTTGAAAAGGGGTCCTAGGACGAGGGTTCTCCACGTCATGCTAGGACTACTTGATTTTTTGAAAAAATGTTCTATCCTCACTCCTTCTTTTGAAAGATCCCGAAATTTGTCGGGAATTCAGTTTTGAAGCAGAGAAAGATTTTATTTTGACAACGCTTCATTTGATTCTGTTGAGGCGACATTCTGGGAGCTGGGTTCTCCAGGTATCCTGCAGCAATTTTGAGCCTGAAAGATTTTTCTTCACCAAGAAAACGTTAGTAATCTTTGGGAAGACCACGGCTGTCCATTTGACAAAACCGTATGATTTAAATTTTAATCATGAAATGTGCATTTTGATGCTGGAGGTTATCCAAAGCATTCTTGCAACATGCAAATGTGATCACAAATTCCTTGCATGGAAAATCCGGATCAATAGTTTGAAAATTCCAAAACGAGTCTGTTCGAAACGTCAATTGGAATATTTCTCGACAATGAGGTCTTCTCACCTGTTTTGGGATAATGGTTTTTATAGGGGATGCACTCAATTCCCTACTAACATGTGCCTAGGTTTTAGGCTCATTCGCAGCGCATACATTTTGATCGGTCGGGAGGTCTTCCACGGGACCGTAATGTTGGGCTTGATTATTGATCTTCAAGGGGGACTCACTTTTGAGTCAAGGTCATTGAATGAAAATTTTCGCCATCTGCTTCGGGTTTACAAGTCAAGAACCCTGCAAAATGAGAAAGAAATAGTCTTGCTCGTACTTCTTCGAGCTAAGCTATATGTTAACCCAAGTGTCTTAGTCAGAGAAGACTGTTTCAGGGTTATGATGTTGGTAGGATTGGGGACCGAAACAGGCTTGTTTTTGGCCCAGAATTCATGAGGGGATTGACGTTGGTGATCATTGCAAACTTGTCACCTGTCTTTTCCATTCTGCATCTTCAATTTTTTTTTAGGTGTGCAACCGCTTTTGAGGTGTGCGCAAATTCTTTAGGGAGAATCTCTGGCTGCATTGACACTTCTGTCTGCGTCTTTCCTCCACGTTTGACATCATTTGGAGGAGCGACCTTTTGATCTGACTCCTTTAGGGGTCTTTCTCTCTTCCCAAATAGGCTTCATTGGGGATCAAGCAAACAGCTTGCACGAGCATCGGCCTTGCTTTTACCAGGTACTTTGCTTTTTCATGATGCCGGGGATTTTTATCTTTTGTTGAAATCCCGCCTTTTCTTTTCCTTTGGAACTACGATGTTCAAAAAATTGTGCTAGATATACAACTTGAATCATAGCACACTTGAACGCCGATATGAAATCTTTCTATAAATCCCATCTCTTGGATTCTTCCGTTCTTGGAGTGATGCAGTTTCCATCTTGAAACATGCCATGATCACCAACAGGGGTTTATGAAACGAATTTGCAGGCTCAACTTGGCTGTGCAAAGGATATGGTGTGTGGGATAGAGAAATGAATGCTTCTCGTCATCCTATGGCGCTTGGATTACCATATAAACAACACACAAAGATTAATGTTAGTCCGAGCAAGAAAATTTCTAACCATTTTCTCCTGATGCTGCTGGACTCACCTCCATTTTGCCCCGACGTGGGGTGGTTCTTGCCAGGGTTGAGAATGAAAACCGCCGTTCAAATGGGTTGGCAATGGTCACCTGTAGTGTTTGGGGATATGAAACGAATGCCTCCGTCATCCCAATCTATGTAATTGCTGCGAATAATCCCTACTTCCATAGGTCTAGATTTTGCTATCTGATCCGCTCCATTTCTCTCTCAAGTGTGTATATGACGTGTTTGGATTAGGCTTTGCCTCTCGTCTTTTGAGAAAACGTCCTTTTGAAAGTTTTGAACTTTTGATTGGAAAAAATCTTTCATTTTCTCCAAAAATTTTACCCATCAAGGGGATTTTACGATGCACCATGCATGTTCTATTCATGCTTCAGGTAACCTCCCGATTTAAATTATGAATATCGATGCATTGGAAAATCTTTATGCCGGCTGAGAGTATTCTGACATTTTTTATCTCCAGCTAACTGGGAAAAGGGATACTTACCTGCCCGTCGCAGCTGCGGATCCCTGTAAATTGTAAAAGAAGCATATCATTGTATGTTCACGAATTTTCCAAAAATAGAAACGATACATCCTACCCTTAGTCATGTACTCTAACGAGTAGTACATGGGATGTAAAAACCTGTTCGTCTGCAAGGCGGCTCCCCTGTCAAGGATAAACAATAAGTGTCAATTCATATTCCCAAATTCAAGACAAATTGGGACGATACAACTTTACTCTTGATTTTCATCCCATTCTGATGTTGCGTATTGATATGAACAACATCTATCAAATCCGCCTATCCATGCTTAGAGTGTTTGTAACATCAATGGTTCATCTGCCCCCAGCTGGGCAGCGTCTATTCTGCTATTTGAACGCATGACTCCTTAAGTGATTTATCCATGTTTATCATCTGAGAAGGAAAAGAAAGAAGACATTATTTCGGTATCCGATTGGAGATCGTTTAGGAACGATACATCGTTTTACCAAATGGGTGGCTTCGCGGCCAGATGCATTTTGCATTGAAGGGATGGATTCCATTATGCTCTGCGAACGATGATCATTGCTTGGGGAGCTCGCCCCTGAGCTTAAAGATGCTCAAAAGGTAAGGCGGATCTTCGTACGACTAGTTTTAAGCGTAAATGAGAAATGCCCCCATGGGAGCTTTACAATGGGATTGCCAATACATTCATTCAGGCTATTCAACCTCTTTTCTCCGAACATTTTTTTTTTTACAATCGCGCCTTGAATCAAACACCTGATCGTCGGCTCTGTATCACTATTGCAAGAGTCCGCCAGCTTCAGACTGATCGAGCCAGAAATTGAGTTCCTCTCCAAGGAAATCGCTCGAATCTCCGAGCCATTGATGCTCAAGTCGAGTATCACCGACCGCTGGCGATAGATCACTCTCGCCTTGGATGATTTGATTCCTCGAGCTGGAACCTCCCTTGTTGACCGGCAAATATGTAGACATGTCCCATGTAAATGTTGGATTTGCCATGGGAAGAGCACTAGCAACAGGTTGGTACTCAAATTGGGGAGTTCCTATTTGCGGGAACTGCGGTATATACACTTGAGGGGTATTGAGACTGCTTGGTGGAGCGTTCTGATTTGGGTTAGAGGAGTCGGTGACATGGTTGCTGGTCTCGTCAACACCGAAACATGGTTGGGTGTTCCCGGCTCTACAATCATCGTGGTTGCAGTTATGACCAACATTTAAGTTCGAACCAGCTCCATCCGAGCTTAGTGTCACCCGTCCCTCTTTTAGCAACCTCTTGAAATATCCAAGGTGGCTCGCGACGTTAACTTTAGAGAGTCCCGGCACGTTCAGGATTTCGTGTATGCGCGTTGATCGTGCCGTGTCGATCCCCAACTGTCGAACTGTATCAACAAATTTCTGATGGAGTTCAGCAGTCCAAGAAAATCGCGCTTTCTTGTCAACAAGAACAGCTTGCCGACTAATCTCTATGAGATCTGATTGTGTTGGAAACTGCTCTTGTAAGCCTTCGACGGTATCTGACTGCACCGGAAGACATTGCGAAAGGCATTGTAACATATGAGCACTACCAATCTCTAGAAGTGGCTCTTCGGAGAATATTTCACTGATGAAAATATGGTTATTGCAATCAAGACAAGTGGCACTGCTCAGCGCTTCCTCATACCTAGCGCTTTCTGTTCGAAGGTTTTCATTTTCTTCCTTCAGAATCGCTAGCTCTTGCTGTCTATGTAGATTCCCCAGCCGGGCTCGTTTGTTACGAAACCAATTATTGACCTCCCCAGGCTCCCACCCTAACTCTTGACCTAGCTCAGCCCTCTGCTTCTCATCTGGATGGGAGCATTCCTCGAAGAAAAAATCAAGCTCCCGGTCTCGACTTGAAGTACGGTGAAGGGGATGTTCTCCTTTCTGACGCTGATCACTGCTATGGGCATTGTTTTCATTACCACAACCTTGGGTTTCATCGTTGGCAGTGTCAATCTCCATGACCATTATGCCGGATTCAGTCCCGTGATCTTCAAATTCTTCCAACAGTTCGAGCTCAGAGACTTCTAAGTCGGGCGTTTCCAACAAATGACGGTATCCTTGGAACATTTTGGATCGAAGTATCACTGACTGATCATCGCAGAAGTCATCTGACCCTTCGAAATATTGATGTATGGGTTGGGTAGTATCGCCCGACTGGTTCTTCGAACTGGAACCTCCATCCCTTCTCGAGAACATGAGAGGGGAGTTGACTGATTGACCCCCATAAGCATCTTCTACTTGGGAATTAGGGAAACAAAAATGCTCAACGCATTCCTTTGTTAGATCCTTTGAAACCACATGCCCTAGTTCGGCAAGTCCTTGAGCACTAAGCGTAGAAAGCTCATTAGTAAGCGGAAAAACAGCGACGGATGGGTGCTGCACCTGCTGCATCTGTGGCACACACTCTTGAAGAAAATTGGGATGACTCAGATGGATATTCTGATCAATTTCCCAATAAGTGTTGGATTTGCAACCGAGGTTAGTATGACGCTGTCTTAGCGCTCTTCTGTAACAACCGAGGTGATTTGAGACCATAGCCTTGGTAAGTTCTGGTGCATTCAGGGCCTCCATTACTTTCTTCGGGCGTGCACAGTCGACCCCTATTCGCCGAACCACGTCTAAGAACTTGCGGTGAAGCTCAAGGGGCCACGCGAAAATCTTCTTCTCTTGGTTCAGAATAGCGTTGACAGCTTGACGGCTGATCTTTAACCCTTCTCGAGCAGGATCTGATCCTGCCCGAAGCCGTTGTGGAGAAGACTCTTGGGCTCTGACGTGGTGACTTTCATCATAGTGGCATATATTCCCTCCTTCAGAAGGCACTGGCACGATCTTTGTGGGATTGATTTGTTCATGCACATCACCAGTATCTTCGATCCTAGCAGAAGGCTTAACGGGAAACAATCTACTGAGAGTGGTAGGGCCACCGCAGTTAGGGCAGACAATAGTGCTAAGAACTTCTTCATACCTCACGTTCTTTGTTCGAAGCTTCTCGTTCTGTTCCTTTAGAAATGCGGTCTCCCGTCGTTTGTACTGCTTACTCAGCTTGGTTCGTTTATTTTGAAACCAATTCAAGATCCTCAAAGGGCTCGTCCCTAGTTTTCGACCTAACTTCTTCCTCTGTTCTGTGTCCGGGAAAGGGCATCCCCTGAAGATAGCTTCAAGTACCTGGACCTCATCCGGAGTGTAGAACTGGCGATGCTTTCTTTTCTGGCGCGGATCATCGTCGCTGGCGCCTTGGTCGCTGAGGGCTTGAGTCTCCTGGATGGTCGAGTCGATTTCCATATCCTTCATGACGAATTCGTTTCCGAGGTTTTCAAATTCCTCTAGCCGTTCAAGTTCGGAAACATTTAGGTCAGGCGTTTCCAACAAATAACGGTACCCCTTGAACATTTTGGGTCGAAATGTCTTTTCCTGGTCTTCGTTCGCTCGATCTTCTCCACCCCTTCTCAGATGTTCGCCCTTTCTGTAATTATCAGAGATTAGGCGTGTTCCAAGAAGCGTCCCTTTGAAATCGAGTAACGAGCGTCTGACGGGCGTTCCTTTCGAGACTTCGTGATTCCCCCAGTCCGTTCTTACTCTCTCTTGCCTGAGTGGAGCGTGCAGATTTCCCGTGTCGACTTTTGCTTTATCGAGCATTGCGCCTGTCCCCCTAGCTCGGTCTCCAAAGTAATAGGTCCGCCGGCCTTTAGGTGTTGTTACCTTTTCTAAGCCCGAAATCACGGGACAGAGGTGGATCTGTGACTCACCAGGGATGTATTAATGAGGCTTGATTAGCCCTGCCGCGTATAGAAAAATTATTGCAGCTTTCCCTTTCTCGTTCGAGCGTTAAAGGGCGAGAGGTTGACATCGAGGAGATTAACATTTCGATCTAACCTCTCAAACACTCCTCCATCATTCCTTCTTTTCTCTGTCGTTGAATCGCAGATGGCTTCCTCTCCTGTACCCGCTGCCTCAGCCGAAGCTTCAACCCAATGGGAGAGGTTTTATCACCTCTTGGGTAGAGGTTATGGCTACATAAACAGTCATCCTGAAGCTGAGGTTGAAGTTCGTACTCTGATTCCGGCCCTGGATACTGTGTGTATTGAAGGTACGAAACTGCAGAGGGAGTTTGTGATCTTCCCAACTCTCTTCAACAATTTCCTGCAGGCTTACGAAGTTGCTAGCCGGGAGGTCACTTTGGCTGGTATCGTGCGAGCCCGTTATCAGGACCGAACTGAGTCCCTGATGTTGGCCATGCTGACGGCCGATAACCATAAAAGGGCTGTTGAATACGCCCACGCCCAGGTTTCGATGTTGGTCCGTGAGAGGGACAACTTGGTGGAGCGTCTGGCTCTTTTTGACACCGCCTTTGAGCAAGATCAGCACAACCTCGTGCTGAGGTTCCAGTGTGCCTGGTTGGAGGAAAGGCTTGAAGACCTGAGCATGGATATAGCTCGCGGGAGGGTGCTGGCTCAGGACTTAGAGCTTGAGTTCGAGTACTATGAGACCAAGGTGAACGAACTTAAGGAGAAATGTCGTCTCCTTTTCTTCAAGCTTGTAGACCTCGATTCCCAGAGTGTGGGTTGTAAGCAAGGCATGGATAGCATGGAGAATCAATTGAGCTCATTTGTGATGCTCATTAGAACTCACTTTGGATTTACGGTTCCTCCTCAGTAGTCTGTTTGTAAAGTCTCCTGTTAAGTGCTATAAATGAGAGTGTACGTACATTTCCGCTTATCCTTCGCAAGATTCAATATTGCACTTGGTTTCGCAATCATAGTGTTTGAGGCAACTGACGATCTTTCCGCTTTCGAGCCCGCTCACGTTATGTTTGTAACCTATGCTGTCACGTTTGCCTTCGTGCGCTTGGTCGATTTACCTCGAACCCATTGTGACAAAAGATTGTTGTGGCTAAACATGATGATGTTAGCAAGCATCATTGTGTGAAATCAACCCTAGGCCTTAAAGAAGAAAGGAACTGCTCCGATTGAAACTTTACAATGCGCAAATAAGAAATAAGTTCTACTTGTGTACAAGCCCCCCCTTTCTCTGGGTATGTTCGATCACTACCCCATCATGTCTGGGTTCAGGTGCGCGGTTATCGACTCCAGATCATGGCCGTGAAGGTTTGCTAGCCTCCTCTTGATGGATTCTTCGAACTGTGACCACCATCTTTGTTTGAGAAGAAAAGAGGAGGGTCGACCTCTTTCCTATCAAAAGCGTGTCTCACTCAGAGATCATGGAAGCAAAATTGTTCGAAGTGTTCCCCCACTGGATCCTCTGAGATCATATGCCCTAGTTGGGCGAACTCCTGAACATTAGACGTCGTGGGTGGATCAGCAACAGGAAGAGCGCCGGTGGACGGCTGCTGCTCGAGCGGAGAAGTGTATATTTGTTGCACCGGTGGCACGTATTCTTGAGGAACATTAAGATGACTGATAGGGCTATATTGACCAATTCTCCAACAGTTGGTGGTAGAGCTACCGGCTTGGTTGGTATCGAGACTCGGCAGGGCTCTTCTTGAGGCATGGCTGTTGCGTTCGTAGCCGTACCTAATGTTCAAGTTCGAGTCGGGCTCTTCTAGGCGCCGTGCGGCATGACGCCGTCGTAGCTTCCTTCGGTAACCATTAAGGTGGTTTGCGACTAACCTTCTAGCGAGCCCCGGTTCATTCATGACCTCATGTACGCGTGTTGGACATAATGAGTCATTCCCTATTTGGTGAACCGCATCAAGGAATTTTCTGTGAAGCTCTGGAGACCATATGAACTTCTTTTGGCGACTCAGGATAGCATCCGTGACTCGGCGATCATTCCTCGATTTACTCTCGGCGGGGTCTGGTTGTGCCAGAGGTTGTTGCAGAGGAAGCTGGTTGACTTCGAACTGGTCTGTGGTGATAGTAAGCCCATTGTCAGGGAAATTGTAGTAACGCGCCTCCCCTCTTTCAAAAGATGGTTTGAGGGAGTGGGGTGGCGGACGATCACCTGCGATTCTCATAGAAAACTTATCACGGAACATTTCGCGAGTGTCGATAGAACCACCGCAGTTAAGGCAAGCGGCGTTGATGAGGACTTCCTTATACCACATGTTTTCTGCTCGAAACTTGGCGTATTCTTCTTTTAGAGTTTCGAGCTCTTGACACTTTCCCCGAACCACTGATCTGGCCCGTCTGTTTTGAAACCAGTGCTTGACCCTTAAGGGTTCCATCTTTAATTTCCGGGCTAATTTTCTTCTTCGTCTCGTATTCGGGTAACGGCACTTATTGAAGGCGGCTTCGAGTATCTGGATTTCCTTCTCAGTATAGGGCCGGCGACGTCTTCTTCCACGAGATGAGACATCGCCGCTGCCGTCGTTGTGGCTGCTACTGTCGTCGTCGCCACCACTATCATCGTCGCTGCCCTGATCCTGAACCTCGTTGCCAGCAGGGTTGGGTAGTATGGTTTCGACATCTGGCTCGATCCCAAAGACTTCGAGGTCTCCCAACTGCACATTACCTAGGACATTTGGGTCAGTCATCTCCAACAAATGACTATGACTGTTAAACATACTGGATCAAGAAAAGGTTTGTTCGTCCTTTTTTATTCACTCAAGGTTTTGTAATCCTCTTCCTATGTTTACTCTCTCTAAACTTTCTTTTGAGTGACTTTGCGTACTCAGGAGTCGCTCTTCGAGCATGGAAGACGATCACCAGGCGAGCGCTCTTCTAGAGATTTTAAGTTTCTCGTCTTATCGTCTTCCTTCCTTTTCATGGTGGAGAGATCACGGATCGCTTTTCTTTCCTCGATAGCCGAACCTGTCCCCCACTATCTCTCAAAAGACTAACTTACGTCCACCACCGCTCAGCTTTTCATCATGACAAAACTATCAACCCTATCGCGGCTCCTTCGATATTTACGCTCGACTCCCGCTCCATCTCAATAATGGTGAAATAGACAACTCTTTTACAACTTTTCAAACTCGTCAGGCCTGAAATCGCGGATCGAGACATGTCTGATGCTTCACGGGAGGAGCAGCCCCTGCTTTACATTAACTACCCCGGCTCCACAAGCATTATTGCTGTAACTTTTCTCCATTTTTGAGCTACTATGAAACGAGGAGAAGGTTAGTGCTCTCATTTGCCCAGCTTTCACTTTCATTCATTCCATCGCACTCGTCTTCCTCTCCATCCTTCCAACAAGAAATGGCTTCATCTTCTGCTTCTTCCTCTGACTCTTCCCATGCTTGCGTCTTTTCAATCGCAGTCCCGGCCCGATGGGAAAAACTCTATAATCTCTTGGGTCGGGGCTATGCTTATATAGCCGATCATCTGGAGATCGAGGCTGAAATCCGCGTTCTATTCGAGGCCACAGACGCTACTTCCATCGAGGGTACTGAGTTGGAGAAGGAGTATAAAACATTCCCAGCCCTCTTTGCAAACTTTCTAGAGGCTTATCGTGTTGCTAATCGGGAGGTTCTCGTGGCTCGCGTCTTGCGGGCTCGTTACGAGGATCGATCTGATCATTTGGTGCTGACCAACTATCTAGTTGATAGTTACAAAAAGGCCGTCGAGTTTGCTAATGAGCGGGTCGCGACGTTGCTTCGCGAGAGGAGAAATCTGGTGGATCAATTGGCCATATCCCTGACCACCGGCGAGCATGACCGCCGCAATGTCCTGTTGAGGCTTCAGAGCGACTGGCAGGAAGAACGGCTCGACAAGATAACCGCGGACATAGCTCGCGGGAATGGACTGGTTCGGGACCTGGAAATAGTCACCGAAGAACACGAGGCCAAGGTCGCCGAAGTTAAGGGAGAATGCAGAAGTCTTCTCCTCAAGCTTGCCGACCATGACATGCGGAGTTGGGAGTATAAGCAGAGCATTAATAACATGGAGGGTCAGTTGGGATCCTTTGTGTCGTTAATTAGGGCTCACTTTGGCTTTACTTTTCCACCCCGACTTGTATGACCTGCTTCTGAAAACCCTCCGCTGAGCAAAATAAATGAAAGTTCTCGTGTGTGTGTTTTAACTTCTGTATGGTTCATTTCTTCGAGCATCCAAACATCCTCAACTTGAGTGAGCCGAACCATAATAGCAATAAGCCGAGCAAATACGTCCTGATTTTATAACTCGCTCATGATCAGATGGAAGAATAGTTGCAGATTTGTCCAAGAAAAGATTTCTCTATACTACTTGTTTTTCACCTGCAAATAAAAAGACAGAATCAGAAGGAATAATTTGAAAAAGAAAGCATAGGCCCCTTTCAATCTTATGCTTGCTTGTGATTAATAAGGACAAGAACTTTTACAAGGGTTTTAATCTTGTGCGAAAAGTTTTTATCAATATTCCTCGAAAGAAAGCATACTATTGAAATGAACGTAATTCACGATAATCGCTTTTGATTAATTTCGAGAGGAATGACTTACTCAAAAGTGCAGGACATAATAACGCGTTTTAAATTCAATTGAAGATATGGCATCCAAATTAAGGTCGTTCGCTAAGAACGAAAGTAGTTTGGACATCTATCTCGTCATTAAATTTGAAACTACGCTGATATTCTTGATCAATTATCGTGAATTACCAGTGGTGTACAACATGCATGAACCAATTCAAGTGTGTAGTTCCTTCTAGCGAAATTGGGGTTGGATTACCTCACATGACCAAAAGGTCGTGCAAGACTTCCAATTTTAATTTCCTCTAAAGGAATTATAAACTTGACTTGGGAGTATTCGGATGATTAGAAAAAATGCCACTATCACATTCCAATGACCCGTTAAAAGAAATACAACCAAGTTCCATTTGAATGTATACACCAATAGATCCCTAATACAATCGCTCTAAGGGGTGAGATAGAGAAAACCTCAGAAAAAATAAACCCTATACAAGAGGACTGGTAATGGAAAATGAAATAAAGGAATGTGGTCCTAACGTTTAAGGATGCCCCAGTTTTGATCTGTGCCTTCAGGATCACTTGCCCCAACTCGTCATCTTCATTGGACGATATCTCAATAATGTCCATAGTAGGCTCCTTTGTTGCTCACTCGGTGCTTGTCATGGGATATCATCCTCTTCGTCTTCTATCAAGGACGTTTGGGAAAAACACACACATCTATCCTTGAAATGGCATTTGATCTAATCACCAGAATGCAATGAATGAAATGTCTATATTTATATGAACTGTAATAGATCTGAGGGATAGAGAGTCTTACCAACCAAACTCGTCGACTTATGTGCGGTTTTAGGTGTACCAACCGCCCAAAGACATGCGCATGAGACAAGTGATGGTGAACTTCTAAAAATCAGAGGGTTTGGCACCTAAGGTTAAGGTTCCCACTTCGAGTTCTAGAAAGAGCCGATTCCATTGCACAGCTATCGTTGCATTGGGACTCGATCCATAGTTCGAAGCGAGCGGAATTGAAAAGTGGATTACCCCGCGTTTTTCCTCACGGAGATTCCATTTTCAATTCCTTATATTGTGTTCCTAAAGGCGGCGCCCGGGGTTTTAGGTGCGGTTGTGTGTGTCCACGTGTTGTGATCATCACAATGCAATTCATGCACAGCAGTTCATCAATCAGCACTTCAAATCATCCACACAACATACATTCTTACGCCCAAACCTGCATAAGACAATGTTAATCACGGACTACACCCCTTATTTCTCCAATCTGCAAAAACATATAACACCTACCATAAGCGGACTTACCTCACCTTCAAGAGCGCCTGCAAGGTTAGAAAAATCACTCAGCGTTTTAATATGGCCTAAGTCCACTTGAGGTCTAGAACCATAGGTTCTAAAACAAATTCCCCAGTGGAGTCGCCAGCTGTCGCGACCCGTCCGGAAGCGGACGCGGCTAATGGATTACCGATCACGGGTCTTGGATCGGCGCGGGCCCTCCCAGGCCCATACCAAATCGCGGCGGGAGTATTTTTCGACGATAAGAGTCGATCGCTTTCGACCTTCAGTGTGGTCGTGGTGGCATGTGCAAATTGTGCATGCATTTGGAGTCGCCACCGGTCTTTCTTGGAGGGTAGACCGGAAACCTTACTGACCGATTGGGAGAGATCGATCAGTTCTGCGGAACCAGAGATTTTGGGTTCGGGGACTTGGTTACGCTGGTGTCATTACCAACGCCCTTTCGGTACCTAACGCGAGTGATTTTCCTGACTAAGAGTTCATGCAGGCACAAGTTTGGGTGAGGCAGGTTTGATTCAGGGTTTCATGCAGATTGGAAGACTATTCCTATCAATCACAATCAATTTAAATGAAAGCGCAATCAAGTGCATAAATAAATCATATCAATGCACGTCAATTCTCGTCACATGGCCTCCTAGTATAGCCATAAGGGCTTAGGGAAGGCGTGATTTAGGACCGAGGTAAAATGGGAAGATTTGGAGGCGATTTAGCCCGAAGGGCAGAATCGTCAATTTTTGGAAGATTTGGATACCGAATTACCCAAAATATTTCATGGCCAGTTGATTGTGGCCATTTCCCATTTTTGAGAATTTTTTTAGAATTTTTTAATGTTTTCTATTTTTTTATTGAATTTTTGAATTTTTTTTATTATTTAATTATTACTTAATTAAAATGGTCGGATCCGGGTAGGATTCTTGGGCTCGAACCTGGATCAAGCCGCTGGGCTTAACCTGAACCCGGAAAGAAGACTTGAACCGGGTCCAATTCGCACAAGGAACCCAAGCCCACTTTCTTTTCTTTAAACCTACTAAACTAATTCGCCTGAGCCTAGTTCTTTTCTTCCACCCACACTAACGCCGGCCCAATATCCCACCGGACCAAACAACTCATATTCCTAACCCAACATAAAAAAATCTTACCTTACTGTTCATCGTCTCCTACTTGGGACGTCCGCTTTCCTCATAAAAAAGAAAACCGAACTCTAGTCTGCTTCAGCTCCCGCGACCTGCGGGTCCATCCAGGAGGTCGCCGTCGAAGCCGCAGAGCTCCACCAGCATCGACCCTGAAACAAGGAGCATCGACAGCTCTCCTGTTGTCAACTCCTTCCATGTGGCGCAACTCTTCCTCCCTTATCCGAAGATCGCCTTTCCGAACTTGAAGAGGTCGTGGATTGCCAATCGACTCGATCTTACTTGCGGATCATGATTCGATGGCAAATGACCGGCTCGATGGAGACTATTGACTTCTCGGCTTGGGTAAAACAGTGGAAGGTCTCGGTATTCACAGTTGGTGCTTGTGAAACTTCTTAATTGCTGGACAAAATCAGAAGAAGACAAACTTATGCATCACGTTGGAATTTGGCACCTATTTTCCATGGCAATTGGCTATTCGTTTTCTCTAAATGCTCAGAAGTGATCCAGAGAGAGAAACAAAGTACAAAAAAAAAATGATGTGAAGAGTTGAGAGTTTCCCCTATGTCACTGGATGATTCCTCGGTTGATCTCTCTAGTCACTGAACTGTAAAAACATAGAGCGCTTGGGGGCGAGTCGAGGCCGTGACCGTGGTGGTGGGTCAAGAATATAGCGAAATCGCATAAACATGTTTCGATGGGTCTGTGAGGCTCGATACGGCTTATCCAAGGGATATAGCAAACTGGATCTCCGCTGGCAGGTGTTCAACGTGACTTTGATTGGATTTGTTGCGGCGACCGCCAAGGCTCGGAATGACAATTACGTGCTTGGATGAACGATGAAGAAAACCTTTTTTCTGCAACATGCATCCTATACTCGTGATCCCCTCCTCTAGTATTTCTTTGGCATTTTCTGCATGTAGAATCAGTGAGCAAAATCTATAAAAGGGATGCAAATAAAGAACGATAGGGATTCTCAAATATGTGACACTCTTCTCCCTTTCTTCTTTTTTTTTTTGTATTGTGGCTTCACATGACGAGTTCTCCACTCCAAGGTTGCTTGATCCGAGAAAGGAGGTGCGAGATATTGGTGAAGTTTTGTCTCAGCTCAACGAGGAGGACCAACAGGTATTCGTCGTTGGAGGGAAAGTACGGCAAAAGAAGCGACGCTAGGCCATCCGTGCTGCATAAGCGAAACACAGCTAAGTTTGGCCATGCCACTTTTCTTCTCTTCCTCACGTCTCCTTCTTTATTTTTCAAGTCTCGATACGTGTATGCCTCCAATATGCAGCACTTGTTCCTCTCCTCTTTTACTTCGTTGGAGCATCACAAATTGGCCAAAGAACCTGCTGGATCTCCACCGCTTGTACTTTTGGACTATGACCAGCGATCTTGGCCGGGATCGATGATTGTGACTGTGAATATCCAGTGTCTCGGCACTTGCTTAACAATGATCAGCCAAGGCAGAATTTCTTTCTCTATGATCATGCGTTGATGAAGAAGAGACGCCACCACAAGTGATCAACAACAGCCGATATATATTTATCGTCATATACGAAGCTGCGGCCGTCAAGAAGGCATGGATGCTCGTTGGCGAAGATAGGGAGACTCACAGACGAAGTTGCTGCCGTTCGAGATACGGCTAGACCATCGACTGTTGGAAGACATCAAGCGTCGATGGGAAGGGGCCCTGAAACTTTCATGGACATCTTATATAAAGATCAACGGCAAAACCTTTCGGAGAGGATTTGCACGGTTAAATCAAAGGAACAGAAAACAAACGAAGAAAGTAAATCTTCTCCTCCTATCGTTTTCTTCGTGCTCCCCCACATATGCCTTCAACATGGGGAAGTCTCTCTGGGTTGTTTCGGCGATGGACTTGTATCCACCAACAGGAGGAAGGAAAACCTCTCTCTCTTAGAATCTCGCTTTCCTCACATGAATTGCCCCCTGCCCTCCGTGAATTATTTGTGGCCTCCTTTTTTTTTTTTTAAATCCCCCACCGCCTGCCAAAATAAGAGGCAGTCAAAACCAAGCCCATAAAAAGACAAAGCATCCCAATTTTTGAGAACATGGGCACCCCCTTTTTTGTTTTCTATTCTCTGGTGAACCATGGATGTGCGCTCCCTCCACGATGGCTTGTTTGCCATATTCCACCTTTCAAAACTTTGACCGTGTTAAGTATTCCCCCAAATCTCTTTATGCTATTATTTTATGGGCAATGAAAGGCACGTGTAGACAAAGACAATTAGACCTCAATTTTTGTCGGACGCTATCCCTTCTTTGTTATTATTATTTTTATTCTCTAATCCCTTTTTTTAAATTATTATTATTATTATTTTTTATATAGATTTTCTTTGAATTTTTCAATATATATATATATATATATATATATATATATATAAACTAAAAAATAAATTAGAAAAGACTGATCAAAATTTAGGTGTCAACAATGAGTTAGCGCATGTGATTGGCATCATGAAAGTGGTGTGGTTATGATGACTAGATAGTGACCAAGCTTCGTACTTAGCGTGTGTATTGATTGTGGACTCTTGCTTGATGAAATGTTGAGTGCTTTGTTTGAGCTTGAAGCATGATTGTACGTTCCTAATTGTTGTGCTCCTGAGAATGACTGGGTGAACGGTTGCTTTGATGCGAGTACTACCTTGTTGTGTAGCATAGAACCACTGGACTTGTGTAGTTGAACTAAGTCTTTAATTCCGTGGTGGAATTATAGTGGTTCATGTAGTATAAGAATGAGCGACCAACCTGGCAGACATGGGAGACCTAGAGGTAGAGCTTCTAGTTCGAGGCCACCTGTTGCTGAGAATCCTGGAATGGGTGATGTATTGAGAGCACTGGAACGAATCGAAAATTTGATAGATAGGCAAGAACAGGATAGAGATGCTGCTATTACTCAAGATGTGGGAGCTGCCTTGGCTACTATCAATGCGACGATTGGTAATAATGTGGGGAGTAGAGTTAACGTCAGCATTGGCCAGGGCGTTGAAACTGGTAATGCTCGAGCTAATGAGATTAGTGGCCAAGGAGTGGAAGCAGTTAATACATCGGGGAATAATATTGTATCTAGAGATATGGGTCAATTAGTTGAGCAGTTTGTGAAATTGAGGACACTACAGTTTAATGGAACTGGTGATCTAGAGTTGGCACCCAGGTGGATAGAAAAGCTTGAGAAAACCCTTGGAGTTTTGAAATGTAATGATGAGGAAAAAGTGCTTTTGGCGGTTTACCAGCTAGAGGATACCGCGAACGATTGGTGGAATGCTACGAAAGATGGAATATTTTCTGAGGGTACTGCTCTGAATTGGGCTGCTTTTACTGGTGCTTTCAATGACAAGTATTTTTCAGAAACTGCGCGAGAAAATAAACTAGTGGAATTTCAGAATTTATGTCAGGGCCACATGACAGTGGATCAATATGAAGCTGAATTTGCTAGGTTGTCGAGAAACGCGCCATGGTATGTTGAAGATCCGCTAGAGGAGCGCATAGATTTCTTGACGGGTTACGACCCGAACTTCGCAGTCAGATTGTGACCGTGAACTTGAGAACTTACAAGGAAGTCTATGAACGGAGTCAAATGATATAACGAGATATGAGAGAGAGAACAACTGCGTCTGGACCACGACTTCCTCCTTTTCGAGATAATCGCCAGCTTGGTAAAAGACCAATGACTAATACTAGGCGTTTTGTTCCGCCTGTGAGAAAGAACATTGGGAAGCCACCGCACCAGTCTAACTTGAATTGTCATATTTGTGGAAGGAGACATGGAAGTGGGCCTTGCCCGACTAGAACGGGCGTGTGCTTTAAGTGTGGTCAGTTGGGCCACCAGATGAGGACATGTCCTAATCAAGAACTAAGACCCAGACCTCAAAGACCGCGACCACAAGCAGGACCCCCAGCTGCTGCTCCACAAAATGAATTGAATTGACCGCCCGCTCAAGGATGAGTGTACGCTGTGGCGCGAGGCGAAGCGGAGAACGCGCCTGGTGTGGTCACATGTATGATTTATTTGTGCGACCAAGCTACTTATGCCTTATTTGACCCTGGAGCTTCGCATTCTTTCGTGTATGCTCAATTTGCTGATATGGTTAACCTGGACTTGAGGCCTTTGAATATGACCACTCCGCTAAAGGATAATGTGGTAGTTTCGTTAGGGTGTGCGGATTGTGAAATAGTTATTGATGGTAGAGCAGAAAAGATAGATTTGGTTGTACTGCCTATGTTTGATTTTGATGTGATCGTTGGGATGTATTGGCCGAGTAGACAAAAAGCTGTGGTCGATTGTGGTGATAGGGTAATCCGCTTTTATCCGGATGATCGCCCTAGCTTTGAGTTTAAGGGAAGTCATGGGGGAATTTCTATTCCTTTGGTTTCGTCGCTTGAAGCGACAAAGTTGTTAGATGAAGGATGCCAAGCTTATTTGGCTACGGTAGTGGATACGACGATCGAGGAACCGAAATTGGAAAATATAATGGTGGTACGTGAATTTTCAGATGTCTTTCCCCAAGAATTGCCTGGATTACCACCCGAGTGGGAAATTGAGTTTGTAATCGAGTTAGCTCCTGGGACGGAGCCAATTTCGAAGGCACCTTATAGAATGACGTTATCGGAGTTGAAGGAGATGAAGGTGCAGATGCAAGAGTTATTGGATAAAGGATTCATTAGGCCGAGTGCGTCGCCATGGGGAGCATCGGTGTTATTCGTGAGGAAAAAGGATGGATCCTTGCGTTTGTGTATTGATTACCGGCAATTGAATCAAGTAACCATTAAGAACAAATATCCGTTGCCAAGGATTGATGATCTATTTGATCAACTGCAGGGAGCTTTGGTGTTCTCTAAAATAGACTTAAGAATGGGGTATCATCAGTTGAGGATTAAGAAAAAGAATATTCCGAAAATGGCTTTTCGAACGAGATATGGGCATTTTGAGTTTACGGTGATGCCTTTTGGACTGACTAATGCTCCAGCTGCATTTATGGACATGATGCATCGGGTGTTCAAGGAATATCTTGATCGCTTTGTCATAGTATTTATTGATGACATTTTAATTTACTCGAGGAGTAATGAGAAGCATGAAAGGCATTTGAGAATTGTTTTGCAGACTCTGAGAGAACACTCGCTTTATGCCAAGTTTAGCAAGTGCGAGTTTTGGTTGAATAAGATGGCATTTCTTGGCCATGTAATATCCGGAAAAGGAATCTCCGTAGACCCTGCAAAGATTGAGGCGGTGATAAATTGGCCTAGATCTACGACAGTTACGGAAGTTCAGAGTTTTCTGGGATTGGCTGGTTACTATAAACGCTTTGTAAAAAAGTTTTGTCTATAGCTATGTCGTTGACGCAGTTAACTAAGAAGCTTACGAAGTTCGAATGGACGGACAAATGTGAAAGGAGTTTTCGAGAGCTTAAGCATCGTTTGACGACCGCCCCTGTACTTACGATTCCGTCTGGACCCGGAGGCTTTGAGATTTACAGCGATGCTTCGTTGAAAGGATTGAGGTGTGTACTAATGCAGCACGGAAGGGTAGTAGCGTATGCTTTGCGGCAATTGAGACCTCACGAAATGAATTACCCGACACATGACTTGGAATTAGCTGCAATTGTTTTCGCCTTAAAAATTTGGAGGCATTACTTATGTGGCGAAAGGTTTCAAATTTATATGGATCACTAGAGTTTAAAGTATTTATTTTCCCAGAATGAATTGAATATGAGGCAGCGTCGATGGATGGAATTGCTTAAGGATTACGATTGCGACATTCTGTACCATCTTGGGAAGGCGAATAGAGTCACCGATGCACTTAGCCGAAAATCAAGCATCGCGCATCTTTTGGTTAAAGGATGGTTAGTGCTTGAAAGATTGAGAGACTCTGAGTTTAAGTTGGAAGTGAGCCAACTGTCGAGCTTGGTAGCGACCTTGAGAATTGAACTAGAGATTCAAGAAAGGATAAAGGTCTTACAGTCTACAGATCCAGAAATTCAGAAAATTCTTGGTATGAATACGACGGAAAGAAAAATCGGATTCCAAGTATCTAAGGACGAAATTTTAAGATTTCGTGGACGTCTTTGTGTGCCTAATGATGAAGCACTCAAAGAGAGAGTTTTGTCTGAGGCTCATCGGAGTAATTACAGCATCCACCTAGGTAGGACGAAAATGTATTAGAACTTACGCCAGCATTATTGGTGGAACGGAATGAAAGTGGATGTGGTGAAGTTCGTGGCTAAGTGTTTGATGTGCCAGCAAGTAAAAGCTCAGCATTGCAAGCCTCGCGGATTATTACAACCCTTGGAGGTTCCGAAGTGGAAATGGGAGCACGTGACGATAGACTTTGTTATGGGGTTACCGCGGAGTCAGAGAGGACATGACTCGATTTGGGTAGTGGTAGACAGATTGACCAAGTCTGCGCACTTTATTCCTGTGAGAAAGGACTTTACGATGGATAAATACGCCGAGCTGTATATGCGTTACATTGTGCGACTACATGGAGTGCCTATAATGATTACGTCAGATCGAGATCCTAAGTTTTTCGCGAACTTTTGGAAGAGTCTTCAGGATGCCTTGGGAACCGGATTGCAATTTAGTATGGCATATCACCCACAGACAGACGGACAGTCGAAAAGGACGATTCAGACGCTCGAGGACATGTTGCGAGCGTGTGTTATAGATTTTAAAGGTGGATGGGAAGACCACTTGCACTTAGTGGAATTTGCATATAATAACAGTTACCAACAAAGTATTAGAATGGCTTCTTTTGAGGCACTTTATGGTAGAGCCTGCAGGACTCCTTTGTGCTGGGAATCTTAGACCTGCCTTTCCAGGTGGGAGAACCGACGAAGGAATCTTTCTGGTTTTTCTGGCTTCCATGGCGTCCCTAGCTCTTGCCTCGGCCTCGGCCTTCTATCTTAGAGGTAAACTTACCAACGCAGCTGTTATGATATCCCAAGCCCATCTTGTGCTCATTGGATTTTAACTGTAGGGAGAGTGCTCATTCCTTGACCATACTTGCCCAGACCTTCCCCTGGGTTGTACCCATATGTTAGTAGCATCTTAGCTGGTAGAAGGTTGGCTTCAGAGAAAAAAGGAGGTTTCAGTTTTGCCCCCACAGGAGTATGGACCACTGCCACTAATTCTAAGGAATGGTAGCTTACTTCCAACTTAATTTCTACCTCAACGTAGGGAATAACGCTATTCTGATATGTAAGGAGATCAACTTCTCCATGAACGGTAATCACCTTCCCATCCACCACGAATCGCACTTTCTGGTACAAGCTCGAAGGTACGGCTCCAGCCACATGAATCTAGTGTCTTCCTAACAGGAACCCGAAGGCGCTCGGCAAATCCATCACTTGGAAGTTTATGGAGAATTTAGTCGGGCCAATGAGCACATCCAACTCAATCTTGCCTACCACTGTTTTCTTTATTCCATCAAAAGCTCTAACGGCTATTTTGGAGGTTTTAATCATCTCCTCTTTGATGCCCAAACTCCTCAACGTAGCTAGAGGGCAGATGTTAAAGGTAGATCCATTTTCAATTAGCACATGCGCCACTCTCTTCCCATTGCATTGTGCAATAATGTATAAGGCCTTGTTGTGCCCTCTTCCCTCCATGGGGAAATCTTCATCTGAGAAGCTTAATTGGTCCTTTAGAAGAATTGCTCCTACAAAGTCCCCCAACTGCACATCATTAATAGTTTCAGGAACATGTACCTCATTTAGTATTTTCAGCAGTGCGTCTTTGTGCTTCTCTGAGTTGATGAACAAATCTAACAGAGATATTTGGGCCAGCATCAACCTCAATTGCTCTATCACTTCAACCTCACTAGTTTTAATGATGGACATGAGTTTTTCTGCGTCTTCCTTCGAAACTTCTTTCTTTTCGGATTCGCCTTCCCTCGGGGCATAAAATCGTCCCGATCTCATTACTGCGTCTACTTCTTTCGTCCCATAGTCCCAATGGATCGCTTTAGGGTCGTAATCCTCCACCGGATGGACTTTTATAGTTATTGTCGTCAAGCAAGATGCCTCTAGTTCAACTTTATCGTCTGCTTCCTCTCTTGGCAATCGAATCACAATCAGTTTAATCGGATGATCTTCTTCCTGACTCAAGCTATCGAGCTCCTCCAGTTTGATTACCACTGTCGTAACAGCTTCGATCATTGCCACGGTGTCACCAAGGTCTTTTGTGATAATTTCTTCTTCCAGCTGGCGATGCCTATTGACATCACTCGATTCCGTTGTCATTGCGAATTTCGGGTGTTTTCTCCTTCCCTTGAATGGTTTAACTGAGTTTTGTCGCCGAGCTTTTGATTTCTCCACCCAGACGTACTGCTCTGCATTAAGTTTGTCATCTATCATTTGGTCAAGCAACGATTCAGGTTCCTTCGTGAAGGGCTTTACCACATCGTTCCGGATTTCTGATTGAACAGGATTGTCCATACCTCCCCATCCATCGGGTATGATATCCTCCATTCTCTGATAGAAATTAGGAGGAGCCGAATATTTGACTTTAAAATTGTATCCTCTAGAATCTTCGCCCAAATTGTCTATGATTTCACTCCTTTCTAGTGCGTTAGCCATGAATCTGCGATCTGCCAGACTTCGCCTGTTTGCTTCTAATTCATTTTCGTCAAGTTCTTCTTCCGGTTTGAGAATCAACTCAAGATCGCCTACTAGACTTTCATGTGGGACATTCCACATGCTTCCCTGTTCAGTTTCAATCATAAACTGGTCTCATTCCAAGATTACAGAGGCCCTAACTCCTTCGAATCTTTCATTGGTAATGCTCGACATTATCCTCAAGCTCATCATCTTAGTGATACACAACTTCTTCATGTTCGCGAATATTTCCCCCTCTTTTGGATATAATGAAGCGATCGTCAGAATGTTGGTCAGTTTAAATATATCCACCTTTATTTCAAGGTGCTTTTCCTCTTCATCAGTGAATATTGCCCCTACTGCTTGGTGATTAGGAAATGGATTTTCTTGCACGTTCGGAGCCATATCATTGAATTGCAAAATCTGACTGTCGATCAAAGCTTGCACCTTCATCTTAAGGATATAACAATTATCTACGTTGTGTCCCCTTTCGCCCATGTGATAGACACAAGCCTAGCTTTCATCAAAATCAGGATACTTAACAGGATTAGCTCTAGGGGGTTCTTTTTCCATCAAGTGTTGTTCTAGTAGCATTGGGAGCAGTCTGGATAAGGGTCTTGGGAGCTGAGAAAATTGCTTTAGAGGGTGCCTCTTCCTGGGCTCTTGCTCTTTCGGCGTCGACCATGATGATCCCCCCTTGGTCTGACTAGAGTTATTGAACACCTTGGGTTTATGAGGATCTGGTATGAAGGCTATGTTGAGCCCGGTCTCTCTTTCCTTTTTCGGGGGGTATTACTTCCTCGTAGATGTCTCATGCGGCCTCCTCTCTCTTAAGGCCCACTCGAGTCTCTCGGCCACCTTGATCAAATGTGTAAAGGTTTGACATCCTGAGGTGTTCAATCTGTCAAAGTATTCGTAGGGAAGCGCTTTTAGGAACAAGTCAATCAACTCCTCCTCTGGGATCGACGGTTTTACTTGGGTCGCCAAAGCTCGCCACCTCTGGGCGTATGTTCTAATTGTTTCACCTCTCACTTTTAGAGTTCGTAGCAGGTCTTCCCTTGTCGGGGCCGTAGCCGTGTTGAACTTATATTGCCTTAGGAAGTCTTCCGCAAGATCCTCCCACCCATCATAGTCGTCCAAGTCTAACTCAATGAACCAGGCCAGAGCGGCGCCTGCCAAACTCTCTTGGAATGTATTCATCAGCAATGGAACGTAGTCTGAATATTGCGCCATTTTATGCAAGTAGTATTTGAGGTGAACGCAGGGACAGCCTGTCCCATTATACTTCCTCACGAAGTCTGGCTCTTTGTAATTAGGAGGGGTCTCTACTTTGGCGAAAGGAGATATCTTGTCAAAGCGGGCCAACTCATAACCTTGGCTGCTCAAACATTCCTCAATTTTTGCTATTCTCTTTGCCTCTACTTCAGTCTTCACAGTCTGTTTCCCTTTTTCCTCCTTCTCGAGGTTAATGATAACATGGGATGCCTTTGGCTGTGATTGGACGTTCGGTATACGGATGTCTTTCTCAGTATGTTGGGCATCTTCTGCCATTTCCTTGTCAGATATATTGGGTATCGAGGATTGACCTGAGTTATTCTGGTTAGGTGACACTGTCTGTTTGGCTTGGGAGGCTTCCAGCCTTGCCTTAATATCAGCCATCATAGTTGCCATAATAGTCATCTGAGTTTCCAACAAGCCTACTCGTGGAGTCAATTCATGCTGTTCCATTCTCGTCTTCAGTCTAGTACGAAAATGGTGCTTTGGTAGTTCCGTGATTAGAGTGTACCTGTTTATTTAAAAATAATGAGTAAGTATTTCTTCAAGATCGATAGAAAAAGTGCTGGATTCCTCTAATTGCATGTTTTCTATTGAGGAATGAGAAAAAGCACCGCCTTGTGAGCCTTAGTCTCACGTGAGTAGTTCTTTTAATTATTCCCCAAAAGAATTCATGAAATTAAAAGAAGCATAATCTTTGGCGATAGTTTTTATGCAACCATAAAACATGCCTATACTTATACACATGTGTCTAAAGTAATATTCAATACAAATGAGTATGCTGAAACGGTATCGTAATGTTCACACATTTTACACTTGACAGAATAGTCTATTCAAATCTAGGGCGTTTGAGGTCTAAGGCATCCTCATCGTCCCAGTAGTGATCAATTCTTTTAGTCTGGGATTCTTCTTTTCCTGAGTAGGACGGCGAGCCCATGTCTTCGGGTATATACGGCTCTATTCCTAGCACGTATGGTACGATATATTCGGGCACGTAAGGCTCGACAAGGCTGCATCTGGTCGCCTCAAAATGTTGAATGTATTCTGTGGTAGCCCTGTGAATATTCTCCTCACGAGTCATATCTTCTGGCCATCTTACGTCTTCATCCTGGGAGTTCTTCAAAGAGCGTATAATAAATTCTACCTTGGCTTCGAATTGTTTCTTCTTTTCTCTTGTGAGTGTCTCCTTCAGCATGTCAAACGAGAAGATACTTGGTCACGGTGATGAAGGGATCTCCTGCAATGCTCCAAACTGTCGGATAACCCTCCTCGGATAATATGCCGTAGCGCTTGTGAATCCTAACAAGGGGACTGGGTCTTCGCCATTACATGCGAGCCTGACTTTGTCTAGCGTTGGTAATCTTAGCCACCATCGGAGTTGTTCTGATCTTAGAGCTCCAAAGAACTCCTTCCATTCTCTAAAGTTAAACTTAGGAATACGTGTATGGGTTCTGATGAAAGTTTTAAGAGGGTGGGCATCGAAGCTAATCTCATTGAAACCCATGCGGATATGGAATTGTTTGATATGAGATGTGAACCATAGATATAAAAGACCGCTAGAGGCTCTAAAGATTCATTTTTTTATTTTTCTTGAAGCGGTTTAGGGAAATGAAGGTTTCAGCAAGGATAATGTTCGAATAATCACACCCACAACAAACTTGTCTAACCACTACAGCCATAATAGGGTCAAAAGTAACAGACGAGATTGGGAATAGTACAAAGCTAAAGAAAGTCAAGACAAAGGCTCTACCAGATTTAGTTCCTTTAGTAGCAGGGAGGTTAGGAAATCTATCTATGAGAAAAGACAGGGAAATTCATCCAGAATTACTTTTGGCATCTGCTTTGATTTCATTGAGGTTTGTATCAAGGAATTTAGCTAATTGACTCAAAGGTTCGAACCCCATAGGAGGTTGGACTAGTAAGTGAGTAAATTCAACTCCAATGGCGGTGCTATACTCTTCGAGAGTAGGGGTAACTTCCAGTCCTTCCATGCAGAACGTAGCGGTAGTAGGATCCCAATAGAGTGCCATGGTTTGGATAAAGGCAGGCGGGCACTCAATCTTCAGTAGCTCCAATAGATACCCCAGCCGTGATTTGGCGTATTTCTGGCTAGCTTCGTCCATGCTGTCCCACCATGCTAGGAGCTTAGTCCGGGGGATTTTGAAAACTTAAATATCATTCTTTCCCATCAACTCTAAAATATGCAAATGATTTTGAAAGGTCAATCGCCAAAAATTACTTTAAACATATGATTATGCGAATGTCATGAAATATGCATGGGCTGACTTAATTACATAGTTCAATTTAGAGAAATGGAAATTAGACCCTTTTTCAGGTAGGGAAGACCTGACTTAAAGTCTAATTTAGATTTCGAGCAGGTGAATTATGCAATTTAATCAGATTCATTCCAGTGACTAAAGGAAATAACAACGTCACATTCCATTGGTCAAAATATCAAATGGGGAGTAGAGTGGAGTAAATCACTTATTACAACCAGGGCGCCTAATGAAAGAAGAGTTAGAGAGAGACTCTTGCAAACAAGAAAGCCAAAAAAGGCCCATGGAATGTGGGGATCTAAGCTATCCTTCCCCAAAAGTTTGATCTTCTTCAGAATGGCAGTTAGTTGGGGATTCCTTCCCTAAGGCATCTTCGTCTGTCTCTCTTTCGGGATATGGTTCGATAATTGGGACCTCTCCCCAAGTTGAATGTCCCTCAAAATGTGAAAAATTATCTTCAATTGATCGGTCGAGGTGTCTCAGCTCCTCTGGCTATTCTCTGGTCCATGGTGTAATAACTTCAGGGGTCTTCTCGGATTTCGCCTTTTTGAGTGTGATGCGTTTCGGCTTTGTTTTGGTTGTAGGGCGTCTTCTCTTCCCCCAAAGCGTGATCACGGGTATGTCTTCAATAGCTCGACGTTCAGCCTTTTGACGGGCATATGCATCTCTAGCTAGGTGGTTGCGACGTTGTCTTTTCATCTCCATGTAATTTTTGAACATTTCGTCTGCTTGTCGCTTGAATCTGAGGTTATCGACATAGTAGTGGGTTTGACAATCTTCGGCATATCCCAACTTGCGTCTAATTAGCTCTCGGCCATGCACAAATCTGGTAAAGTGTAACCTTATGTTTGGTCCAGGACGAGTGACTTTCCTTATGTATTTGAAAGTTACCAACTCTGTCGAACTTTTAGGAAACAGTGACATCTCACCCCTTTATCATCGATATTTCAATTAGTCACTTGAGTGTTTTCGTGATGTGTGCAATGCGCGTGGATGTATACAATGCATAAACATATTATGAAGCAGAGAATAATGAAGTATATTGAAAGTAAATGCCTTACCAACCAAAACCTGGGGAATGTCAAATGTTCCCCTGTAATAAATGGGTGGTTTTAGGTATAGCAACCTTCCATAGACATGCGCATGAGACAAGTGGGTATACTCTGAAAATCAAAAATCAGGTAAGGAACCTATGACTCAGGCTCCCAAGATCCAAATATGGCAGATTCCTCCCCAAGAGTACCCACCCAAGAGGGCTAGATATCGCCAATTTGGATTGTGAGGGGAACGAACACGAAAGTCTCAAGTGCCATCAAACACGAGATCCTTTCGTACCATTTCCCTATCTAAGGTAACCTAGGGGTGGTTGCAGTCGGGGTTTGACCACCAGTGTGTGCGATGTGTTGTGATCATCACAATGCAAGTCATGCACAACAGTTTGTATCAAACACCGCTTCAATATGTGCGTAAGATAAACATACATTCCCAACTCCAACCTGTAGAAAAAAAAAATGTCAACAATCACTCCACCCCGTATTTCTTCAATCTGCAAGAACATTTAACACAATGGTTAGCGTACGTACCTCACATTCGAGAGCATCTGCAAAAAACAGGATTAGATAAACCAATCAACTTCTTAATCGGCTCAAGTCCTCTAAAAATTCCTAACCAGAGATTCTGGTTTGGAACAGTCCCTAGTGAAGTCGCCAGTCTGTCGCGACCCTCTCGAGGCACTGGTGGTCGGGCTCTGGAGGGTTAATGGGGCCGCCCGATGTCGCCTAATCGGACGCGAGCCTCTCCCAAGGTCCATTACCCAAATCGTAACGACTGGATATACGTGTTCGACCTTCGGTGTGGTCTAGTGACATGTGATACGTGTACATGCCAAGGAGTCACCACCAATCATTTCGTGGAGGGTATGATCGAAAACCCTATCGAATAGTTGGGAGCATTCTATTCGATCCTGCGAAAATCAGAGAAGTGGGATCGAGGACTTAGTTATGCCAATTGTCAGAGTTGACGCCATTTCAGTACCTATGTTGAACGGTTTATCTACTCCTAGGATTTCATGCAGATGGATGAGGGACGGATCCTAAATCTAAGAGTTCATGCAGATAGGAATGATTATCCTAGCAAACACAGTCAATAAAATGATTGCGCAAATCAAGGATCCAAAACATGCAGATAAATCACATGAAAGCAATGTGGCATCCTTAGTAAGGCCCTATTAGCCTAGAGAAATGCCAATCAAGGCTTAGGAGTGATTTTGACATGATTTGCCCATGATGGGCAAAATCGTAATTTTGAGATATTTGGGGACAATTTACCCAAGAAGGACAAATTGTCATTTCAGATGAAATGGGGAGTCAAAAGGTGAGAAAAATGAGATCGGCAATCAAACCAATCAATTTCCTATTTTTCGGGAATTTTCAAAATTTTTCTGGAATTTAGAAGTGATTTTACCCTTGGAGGGGTAAAATCGTCATTTTGGATGAAGACGAGAAGTGGAAATCACAAACATTAGGATTGGTCGGTGTTGACACCTGATTTTTGATCAGTCTTTCATAGTTTATTTTTAAAAAATTCATAAAAAATCTATAAAAAGTTAAAAAAAATTAAAAAATCATCTTTGGTAACCTTGACCAAGCTAAAGGAACCATTTTTGATAAAAAAAAAATAATTTGTCATATTTTTTAATATTTTTTAATATTTTCCAAAAATAGAAAAATACATGAAAAATGAAGAAAAATAGCGTTCGATGTCGTAAAAATATAGAAAAATAGTCAATATTTTTATTTTAATTTCTTTTTCATTTTGAACTCATAAATAGTCAAAATTCAAGTTCAATTGCATGTGTTTCTTCACGACGCATATAGTTGAATTTGGCAAAAAAATGTCATTCGAGTATTTTAATTTGTAAATTTCTACATATTTTTTAGTCTTGACGTCCAATTAGATCGACCACCATCTACAATAAATTCCCCTTGCTGAATATTTTCGTTTTTGTTTCACATGATTTCATGGTGTAAAACGCCGAGTGGATCCCCAAATATAATCGGGTCGGCATGAGCTCGATAGCTCGTCCAAGACCAAACCAGGGCACGGCGAACCCCATGTGAGTACTCTCGAATTCCTGCGATGCTTCCTAATGCTTTTCTTAGGTTAGATCGAGTGTAGAACGGCTAGGACAGCTAAATCATTCTTGAGCTGTAATTGATAAATAGGGCATTACTAGGAATGCCATGTGATTTATTTGCATATCTAGATTCCTTGAGTTGCGCATTTTATTACTTATTGTGATTGCTAGGATAATCACTCCTATCTGCATGAATTTCTAGATTTATGGTTCATACCTTACTCATCCGCATGAATCTCAGGCTAGAAAAATTCAGTCAACTTAGGTGCCGAAAGGGCGTCAACTCTGACGGTTGGCGTAACTAAGTCCCCGAAACCATTTCTCTGGTTCTCGCAGAATTGAATAGAAACTCCCAACTATTCGATTGGGTGGTCCAATCATACCCTAAAAAAATGATTGATGGCGACTCCATGGCATGCACACTTAGCACATGTCACTAGACCACACTGAAAGTCGATCACGCATACCTCCGTTGCGATTTGGGTAATGGGCCTTGGGAGAGGCCCGCGTCCGACCAGACAGGACGGCCCATTAGCCCTCGAGAGCCTGACAACCTCAAGAGGGTCGCGACAGACTGGCGACTCCGCTGGGGACTGGTTCTTAACCATTTAGTGGACTTGAGCCGATTAAAAAGTTGATTGATTCTTCTAACCTAATTTTATGCAGATGCTCTCGAAAGTGAGGTGTATATGCTAACGAATGTGTTAGATGTTTTTGTAGACGGGAGAAATAAGGGGTGAAGTGCTTGTTAACTTTGTTTTATGCAGGCAAGAGTTTTGGATTTATGATTGTGTGGATATTTATATTGAAGCGGTGATTGTTAAATAAAATGCATGTTTATTGCTTTAGCACGACACAATGAATACACACAATTGCGCCTAAAACCCCAGGCGCCCTCTTTAGGAACACAATAGAAGGAATTGAAAATGGAATCTCCGTGAGGAAAAACATGGGGTAATCCACTTTTCAATTCCGCTCACTTCGAACTATGGATTGAGTCCCAATGCAACGATAGTTGTGCAATGAAATCGACTCTTCCCAGAATTCGAGGTGAGAACCTTAGCTTTAGGTACCAAGCCTTATCTTTTGATTTTAGGAGTTTTCCCTCACTTGTCTCATGCGTTTGTCTATGGAAGGTTAGTATACCTAACACTGTACAGAGAAGCTTGATTTTCTCTTAATTTTGGTTGGTAAGACTTTTCTATCCCTCGAACTTGTTACAGCTCATAATCATTATATTCATTACATAATTCCGGTGATTGGATTAAATGTCATTTTGAGGATAGATAGGTGTGTTTTCCTCCCAATGTTCTTGATGGAAGACGAAGATGGTGTCATCCCATTACGAGTGCCAAGTGGACAAGAAGAGCCTTCTATGGACATCATTGAGGTATCATCTAATGAAGATGACGATTTGGAATAGGTGATCCTGAAGTCACGTCTCAAAGATCGAAACTGGGGCATCTCTAAGTAGTTAAAAACAGGTAGAGAAGAGAAGTCTTTTTGTGGATAAACACGGTGGGAGGTTCCTTTATTCGATCATAAGCAAGATTAAAAAATCAAGATGTACACGCTCGAATCATCAATGTCAAAGAGCAGCTTGCCTAGGTTGAGAGTGGTCAGGTGTTCGAGAAAGTCAGCCATACAGAAGTTGAGACACACATATTAGAGCTTTCATTCATTTCGCTCAATCGAGGGACCTTAAAAGCAGATCATACAGATCATCGAGGTGGAAAAGTAAAATCGAAATGAGCCCTAATTAGCATCACAAAGGAACCCAGTTGGCCCTCCATATTATTGATGCTTTGCCTATACTCACCACCTCGAGACTCGAGATCTGCAAGCTTAAGAAGAAGGCGTTTACATTCCCCTTTAAGCTCGGCAACCTTGGTCCCGTGATCTTCGGCGGCTATTTCCAGGTCCCGAACTAGTCCTCTCCCATGGGCTATATCCGCGGTAATGCTGTCAAGCCTTTCTTCCTGCCACTCACATTGAAACTTCAACACGACATTACGACGGTCGTGCTCATAGGTGGTCAGGGATAAGGCCAAGCGCTCCACCAAATTTCCCCTCTCGCGAAGCAACATCGAGACCCGCTCGTTGGCGAACTCAACAGTCTTTCTGTGACTATCGGCCACAAGGTTGGCCAACACCAAGCAGTTGGACCGATCCTCATAGCGAGCTCGCAAAACGTGAGCCACGGTAACTTCTCGCTGAGCGACACGGTAAGTCTCTAAAAAGTTTATAAAGAGGGTTGGGAAGATTCTATATTCCCTCTCTAAATTAGTGCCCTCGATAGAGGTGGTGTCTATTTCCACGAGCAAAATGCGAATTTCATCTTCAATTTCTGGGTGATCGGCTATATGAGCATAGCCTCGACCTAGGAGGTTATAGAGTTTTTCCCACTGGGCCAAAATTTCAGCCGAGAAAGCGCGAATAGGAGAGGAGGTCATTTTCGTTGGAGGGAGGGAGAAGAAGATGGGTGTGGTAGAGTGATTAAAATATGAAAAGACAATTATGTAAGAGCGTTAATCTTCTCTGCATTAACTCCTCCTTTTATAGCAACTCGAGGATGAAGAAAGGTCACAGCAATAATGCTCATGGAGCCAAGTTAATTGGGTAAAGCAGTGGTGGCTCTTTCGGTGAACCATCAGATCCGTCCCAGTCCGCGATTTCAGGCTTGATAAATCTAAAAAAGTTTGTAAAAAGATATGTCAGTGCCACCATATTAAAATTGAGCGAGAGTTAAGCGCAACTATCGAAAAAAGTTGCAAAAGGATTTGGCGGTCCCATCATATTAAAAAACTGAGTGGGAGGCGAGCGTAGTTCCACCTTTTTGAAAATAAGTGGGAGACAGACATGGATATCGAGAAAAGGAAATCAATTTGGTGTCCCTCCACGTTGAAAAGAAGAAAGAAGACGACAAAGCGAGAAATACGAAATCTTGGGAGAAACGCTTGCCTGATGATCTTCATCCATGTTTAAAGAACGTTTCCTGGGCATACATAACCACCCAAAAGAAAATTTCGAGAGAGTGAGCATACATGAGAGAGTAGAGAACCCTGAGTGAGCAAAAATTGATCGAACATTTTTCGATCCAACATGTTTGAGGGTTACCGTCAGTTGCTAGAGGCGACTGATCCAAAAATCTCAGAAAATGAACTATTGAGAGATCTCGAAGATTCCAGGATCGCGTCTGGTACCAGAACCACAGAACCCAACCCTTTCGACAACGAAGTTCAGGATCTCAGCAGCGACGACAACAGCAGCAGCGATGGTCAATCCCGGAAAAGGAAACGTCGCCAGTGCCACACTCAGAATGAAATCCAAGAGCTTGAAGCTTTCTTTAGTGAATGCCCTCTCCCGAGCATGAAACAAAGAAATGAATTGGGCCAGAAGCTAGGGATGAAACCTTTGAGGGTCAAGTTTTGGTTTCAAAATAAGCGAGCCAAATTGAGGGCTCAACACAGACGTCAAGAACTTGCGATTCTAAAGGAGGAAAACGAAAAGCTTCGAGCGGAGAACATGAGGTATAAGAAAGCTCCCAGCACTATCGCTTTCCTTAATTGCGGTGGCCCTGTCACTCTCGGCGAAATGTTCCTTGATAAGCCTTATATGAGGATTGAAAATGCTCATTCACCACCCCACTCCCTCGAACCATCTTTGATACAATCGGATTTTGTTGGAGATATGCATGAACAAATCAATTCTACGAAGTCAATACCGATGCCTTCTAAAGGATGGGATATGCGTCACCATGATTGGAGTTTCCTTAACGATGAGCTTACTATCACGACCGACCAATCCAAAGCTGATGAATTCCCTCCACAACAATTTCCGGCTCGATCAAATCCTATTGGAAATAGGCCAGAGAGCAATAGCCAAGTTGTCAACACTGTTCTGGGTCGCAAGAAGACGAGGGTCAATTGGTCCCCCGAGCTTCATCTCAAGTTCCTTAGTGCGGTTCAGCAACTAGGGATCAACTCAGCATATCCAACGCGCATACTTGAGATCATGAACATACCAGGACTCACTAAAGATGGAGTCGCGAGTCATCTCAAGAGCTACAGAAGGGCGCTAAGACAGCGCCACACAGCACTGAACCTGAAAGAACTCAACTTGTGCCTAAACACTAGGCATGGCCACAACTACAATGCCCATGAAGTAAGAAATACCCTGCCGAATCTAGGCACCGACCAAGCTGGTAGCAGCACCATCGACTACTTGGGCGCTAATCAGAATATTCCCCCGAATCATCTCAGCACCACTCAAGAGTATATGCCACAAGTGCAGCAGGTACGAACTCCTTGGTTTGAGCAGCAACTTTTCGCTAGTACTCTTCCTATCGCCGATCAACATATTGCGCCTAGTGTTCAAAGATCTGCCTGGCTTGGGCGTATGATTTCGGAAGATCAAGCGGGGGGATGCTCTGAGGATTTTTGTTTCTCCCATCCCCAAATGGAAGGTGCTTTTGATAGTGAACCGATCAATCATCCTCTTATAATCTCGAGCAATGACGAAGGTTCTAACTCGAAGAATCAGATCGTTCACAACAGAAATAGGAATCCTTCGCCGCCAAGCGATGATGGTCAACCCGAATATCAGTTGCTCGAAGAATCAAAAGATTTCCTTGATGAGGAGCTCCATATCTGGATCGATCAGTTTAAAACTGATGGACTTATGAAGTTATGATCCAAAATGGCGATTATATATCTGATTCATGGTGTAACTGGCTGATCACCGAGAATCTTCAAGGGACCTAGGCACATGTGACTGGATGTATCATTAATCTTTCTGTCATAAAGTCTTCCATGCGAGATAATCTTCCTTAATGCCTAGAGTTAATTTGGGGTAGCGATTAGTACTACCTGCGAGCATCATCATGCTCGAGTGCGACAATCCCTTGTTAGATTAGAGTCGAGGCGAATCAATTGAACGCCACGAAGAAAAAAATTTAAAGGCTTCACATAGGAAAATGTGAGTAAAAGCCTGAGCGAGCTCAAAGACGGTTAGCTCTGTATCGTTCCAAGGGACCTTTAGTCGTTACGAACTCTAAATTGAGCTTGTTTCATTCTCAATGGGGGTTGCTAACTGCTTCGAGAATTTTATAACAAAAAACGAACCAGTTAGGGACGCCAATAGTGCTGTGTCTTGGTAGTCAGTGAAATGGTGGTACGAAATGTCAGGAGTTCGATCTCGGGATTGAAAAATCATTTTATCAGTTGGTCTATCACTCGATGAAGTTCAAAGAGATTCGACGCAGATGACTATAGAACTTGGGGCAATTCGAAAATCATCGATTCATTTTCATCAAGCGGCGAAGTTGGTATTGTAAAATGTGAAGCGCGCAAATGACAAATCCGAAGCAGAAGGAGATGAATCATGATTCGCTTATCCAAGGTCGGGATTTCAACCTTCGACTAAAGCCAAATCTAGGATGAGTTATCGATCTTGCCCACTCAACAAAACCCATCTCTACTGAAAATGGGGGCAAACCATTCCTACATCCGGAAAGCATGTCGAAGCCGAAGACATCAGATTCATCGTTTAATCCGTGGGGCAAGTCCCCCAAGCGATAGTTATCATCCGCAGAGCGTAATGGAATCCATCCTTTCAACGTAAAACG
Organism: Rhodomyrtus psidioides; assembly: GCA_021437785.1. Lineage (NCBI taxonomy): Eukaryota > Viridiplantae > Streptophyta > Magnoliopsida > Myrtales > Myrtaceae > Rhodomyrtus > Rhodomyrtus psidioides. The sequence continues at coordinate 2,100,701 of JAILYB010000062.1, read as the reverse complement.
CATTTGGCCACGGAGCCACCCATTTGGTAAAAAGAACGTATCGTTCCTAAATGATTTTCAATCAGATGCGGGGATAATGTTCTCTCATTTTCCTCTCAGGTGATGAATAGAGACGAGGCACCCAAGAAGCCATGCATTCAAATAACAAAACAGCGCATGAAACACGCCCAAAAAGATGAATGAATCTCCTCCGACGTAAATCCTTGAGGTGGATTCGTTGCCCAACCAGACGAAGAAATCATGGCCACAAGCTTGAGGGCCGGCTTCTGCAATCCCCACATTGGCATGCAGAATGGAATTCAAATCAAGAGTAAAGTAGTATCGTCCCAATTTGTTTTGAATTTGGAAACCCAAAATAATGCTTAATATTTATCCTTGGCAGGAGCTCGCCATCAGGGCAGACATATTTTCACAACCCTTGTACACTCGTTGGAGCATATGACGAAGGGTAAGATGTATCATTCCAATTTTTGCAAAGTTTTAGAATATACAATGACATATCCCTTTTATATCTCCAGGATCTCCAGCCTCGATGGGCAGGTAAGTATCCCTTTTCCCAATTCATTGGAGATTAAAAACTTTCAGAATTAATTCGATTCTCACATCTAAAAAGACATAGAATTCTTACTTCATTGACATTCATGTTTTAAAACAAGAGATTGTCTGAACATGAATTACACATATATGGTGCATCACAAAATCCCTTTGAAGGATAAATCTCGATGAAATGAAATGAATTTTTCCAACAAGAGTCGTTTGAACTGTTCAAAAGGGTATTTTCTCATAAGAGAAGCGAGCCTAATCCAAACACGTCCCATACACACTTGAGAGATGAGAAGATTGGAAATGATTGAGAAACCTTAACCTATGGACATAAGGGTCATTCGCAACGATTACATGGATCGAGATGACAGAGGCATTTATTTCTTCATTCCAAACACTACAGATGCCCATTGAGAACCCCATTGAACGGCGATTTTTATTCTCAACCCTGTCAAGAACCACCCTACATTGGGGCAAATGAAGGTTAGTCCAACAGTATCAGAAAGTAAATGGTTAGAAATTTTCTTGCTCGGACTAACATAAATCTTTGTGTGTTGTTTATATGATAATCCAAGTGTTATAGGATGACGAGAATAATTCATTTCTCTATCCTACACACTGTTATCCATTGCACGACCATGTTGAGCCAGCAAATTCATTTCATCAACCTATTGGTGATCATTGCATATTCCAAAGCAAAGGCAACATCACTCTAGGAACGGAAGCATGCCAAAGTTTAAGTTGCATATCTAGCATGATTGCTGAAAATCCTAACTCCAAAAGAAAAGAAAAAGCGGGATTAAAAAAAGGGGGAAAAGAAAAATCCCTAGACATCAAGAAAAAGCAAAGTGCCTGGTAAAAAGCAAGGCCGATGTCCATTCAAAATATCCCCAGTAAAGTCTAGAGAGATGATGAAAAGACCCTCCAAAGGAGTCAGATCAAGATGACTACTCCCCAAATGATGTCGTGCTCAAATAGCAAACACACAAACAGACGGTCTCTTAATGCAACAAGAGACGCTTTTAAACATCCTTGTGCGCTCTAAAAGAGGAGTGTACACTTCAAGAAATGGAGATGTTCTTCGAAGGACATGTGGCAAATTTGCAATGATCACCAATGTCAAACCCTTCAAAATTTCTAGGCAAAAAACAAGCCTTTTTCAGTCCCCAATCCTTCCAATGTTACAATCCTGAAGCAGTCTTCTCTGACTAAAACACTTGGGTTAATGTATAACTTAGCTCAAAGAAGTACGAGCAAGACTATTTCTTTCTCATTTTGCAGGGTTCTTGACTTGTAAACCCGGAGCAGATAGTGAAAAATTTCGTTCAACGGCCTTGACTCAAAAGTGAGTCCCCATTGGAAACCGATATCCAAGCCTAACACTACGGTCCCGTGAAAGACCTCCTGATTGATCGAAATGTATGTGTTGCGAATGATCCTGAAACCCAGGCACAGGTCGGTAGGAAATTGAGCACTTTCCCTATTAAAGATCATTATCACAGAGCAGTGAGGACCCTTCTTGGATGAGAAATACTCCAATGGATGTTTTGAGCAAACTCTTTTTGAAATTTTCAAATTGTTTGATCTAGAGTTTCCGTGCAAGGAATTTATGATCACATATGTATGTGGCAGGAATGTTTTGGATAACCTCCAACAATCAAAATGCACATTTCATGACTAAAACTTAAGTCGTAGAATTTTGTCAGTTAGACAATTATTGTCTTCCCAAAGATTACTAACATCTTTTTGGCGAGGAAATTTTTTTCAGGTCTAAGCTTTCTGCAGGACTTTTGGCCACCCTAAAGACTAGGTGCGTCATCCTTAAGTGAGGCCTTTTAGTAGGCAAATCTTTTCTAAGGACCGATCCACAGAATGATCGAGTCTTCGACTAGCCCTGAAGAGCGGGTACGTCATCCTTTGATTCATATCAATTTGGAATTTCATAAATGGTAGAAACCGCCTGAAGGGTCAACTCAATGGTAGAAACCGCCTGAAGGGTCAATCAATGGTAGAAACCGCCTGAAGGGTCAGCACAATGGTAGAAACCGCCTGAAGGGTCAACTCAATGGTAGAAACCGCCTGAAGGGTCAATCAATGGTAGAAACCGCCTGAAGGGTCAGCACAATGGTAGAAACCGCCTGAAGGGTCAACACAATAGTAGAAACCGCCTGAAGGGTCAATGAATGGTAGAAACCGCCTGAAGGGTCAATGTATGGTAGAAACCGCCTGAAGGGTCAACCAATGGAAGAAACCGCCTGAAGGGTCAAAACAATGGTAGAAACCGCCTGAAGGGTCAATGTATGGTAGAAACCGCCTGAAGGGTCAACCAATGGTAGAAACCGCCTGAAGGGTCAACTCAATGGTAGAAACCGCATGAAAGGTCAATGAATGGTAGAAACCGCCTGAAGGGTCAAAGGACTGGTAGAGACCGCCTGAAGGATCAACCCAATGGTCCGATCCACCATACGGATCAAAACCTTGATGAATCCCGAACGCGGGAGGATTCGTTTTCCCTAATAAGCCTTACATTAGGCAAGCCATTTCTAGTTTAGTCCACCACACGGATCAAAACCCTTGGCAAATTCCCAAATGTGGGATGCGTCTTCCTTAGGTTCCTATCAGTTAGGAATCTCATTATGGTTTGACCTACCATACAGGTCAGAGCTTAACATCCCCAGGACACTCCGATGACAAGTCGTTAGGAATCTACTTGAACCCATCAGACACAGCAAATGCTGCAAGCATTCGACAAGTAAGGGGCAGGGAAGTCTATCTACTCCTTAACTTTCTTACATCATATCAGGGAATTGAATGAGCACATCTCTTTTTAAGGAAAAGCACACATTGATGGGCATGAAAATTGGATGTCATGATTTCTTTTATTTTCCCAGTCGAGTCGATCGGAATACAGGTGTCACCTTGTCTTTGAGAGAAACCTCTGACGAAATTCCTCTCAAAGAGGGGCAGCTGTTGACACCTGATTTTTGATCAGTCTTTCATAGTTTATTTTTAAAAAATTCATAAAAAATCTATAAAAAGTTAAAAAAAATTAAAAAAATCATCTTTGGTAACCTTGACCAAGCTAAAGGAACCATTTTTGATAAAAAAAATAATTTGTCATATTTTTTAATATTTTTTAATATTTTCCAAAAATAGAAAAATACATGAAAAATGAAGAAAAATAGCGTTCGATGTCGTAAAAATATAGAAAAATAGTCAATATTTTTATTTTAATTTCTTTTTCATTTTGAACTCATAAATAGTCAAAATTCAAGTTCAATTGCATGTGTTTCTTCACGACGCATAGAGTTGAATTTGGCAAAAAAATGTCATTCGAGTATTTTAATTTGTAAATTTCTACATATTTTTTAGTCTTGACGTCCAATTAGATCGACCACCATCTACAATAAATTCCCCTTGCTGAATATTTTCGTTTTTGTTTCACATGATTTCATGGTGTAAAACGCCGAGTGGATCCCCAAATATAATCGGGTCGGCATGAGCTCGATAGCTCGTCCAAGACCAAACCAGGGCACGGCGAACCCCATGTGAGTACTCTCGAATTCCTGCGATGCTTCCTAATGCTTTTCTTAGGTTAGATCGAGTGTAGAACGGCTAGGACAGCTAAATCATTCTTGAGCTGTAATTGATAAATAGGGCATTACTAGGAATGCCATGTGATTTATTTGCATATCTAGATTCCTTGAGTTGCGCATTTTATTACTTATTGTGATTGCTAGGATAATCACTCCTATCTGTATGAATTTCTAGATTTATGGTTCATACCTTACTCATCCGCATGAATCTCAGGCTAGAAAATTCAGTCAACTTAGGTGCCGAAAGGGCATCAACTCTGACGGTTGGCGTAACTAAGTCCCCGAAACCATTTCTCTGGTTCTCGCAGAATTGAATAGAAAACTCCCAACTATTCGATTGGGTGGTCCAATCATACCCTAAAAAAATGATTGGTGGCGACTCCATGGCATGCACACTTAGCACATGTCACTAGACCACACTGAAAGTCGATCACGCATACCTCCGTTGCGATTTGGGTAATGGGCCTTGGGAGAGGCCCGCGTCCGACCAGACAGGACGGCCCATTAGCCCTCGAGAGCCCGACAACCTCAAGAGGGTCGCGACAGTCGGCCACCTGACCTAAATCCTAATTTTAAGCAATTTTCACGCCTTATTGGAATAGGAAAGACAATTTACCCTTTGAGGGGTAAAATCATCATTTCAGGAAAAAGGATGAGATTAGAAAACCCAAGCAAAAGGATTTGCCACCTAACTGGCCCTATCCTAATCTAGGCATTTTCGACCTATCTCAAAATACAAAATAGGGACGAATTACCCCTAGAGGGCATAGTCGTCAATTTTCAGAAGAATGGATAAGAAATCCCAAAAATAGGATTGACCAGTTGTCTTTGGTCAATCCTCAATTTTTGAAAATTTTTGGAGTGTCTAGGAATTTTTCACAATTTTCCTACATTTTTTGGGATTTTCTAGGATTTTTTAGAATTTTTTAGAATTTTTCCTACATTTTTTTGGATTTTTAAAATCATTTTTATTTTATTTTTATTAAGAAAAATGATTCGGACCGGGTCGACCCGACCCACTCGGGTCGGAACCCGGCCCAAACCTGAACCCGCGAAACCTAAACACCAAAACGACGCCGTATCATCCATTTTTATTTTCTGATTATTTGAGCTTAATCTAACGGTTCCTATTGAACCACGTGGCTAACCCACGGCCTTAGGATTAATTGACCGATATCTATGGCTCATATCAGAAGGCGACTACTCCTCAGCCGTCAGATCTGATTACTTAAGCCTACGATCAAGATTAGAAGCAGAGATTCGATCTGGACCGTTCACCCTTACTAACCCAAACGACGTCGCCTGCTCACTAACCTAAACGACACCGTTTCGATTCATTTTGATTTTCTGATTTTAAAATATTTTCGGATATTCCTAATTACTAATCGGACGGCCACTAAAATTTAGACTCGATTTATCTGAGCCGTCCAATTCATTTATTCAAATAACAGACCCTAACGGCCATGCTGACTAGACATCCACGTGGACCAATCACACGTCGCCACCTAAGACGCTGACTCGTTGACTCTGCCACGTCAACTTCGTCTTCAACCTCTCGACCTCGACGGAATGAACGGCTAAAAATTCCCCGGCTCAGTTGAACGGCCAAACCTAGACCGATTGACACGAGACCAACGCCAATCGACTCGTAATGACCTCTAGTTTAACATATCTAAGAATCGAAGCATTTCCTCCACAAAATCAAGAACAGGTAAGCTTGAACCAGTATGGGCATAGCTACCCCAATCATGCGGTTCATGCATCTCCGGTCAATTAATTAACACGTAAGCATCACAAGAGGTTCAGAACACTTACCTCGAGCTCCGATTGAGCTCGCACAACCTAGATTTGGCTAGGCGACTTTGAACAGTAATCAGCTATGGCGGAAGGTTTGAAGACTCGATTCGTTGTGTTAAGACAAAACCGATGCAAAATAGAGATGCGACGATGGTCAGTGATGTCTAGGGAACAAAACGCACACACTAACGCAAGAACGAACGAAAGATTCTTGAATCGCCATTGATGCACAGTGAGAAGCTCAGAAATGCGTCTCACCTGTTCCCGTGGTTCAGGCGGCCGCGGTCGGCGACGATCACTCCCTGGAGCTCCAGGCGAACTTCCATCGGTCTTTTCTGGTTTCGGTTTGGCTGGGGTCGGAGAACGAGCTCTCTCTCTCTCTCTCTCTCTCTCTCTCTCTCTCTCTCTCTCTCTCGATTCTGTTAAGCTCCCACGACCGAATGAACTGACCTCCCTCTCGAAAGCCTTCAGAGATTATATATCCCTCTTTGGTTTCCCACCCGAACGGTGGACGTTAGCCAACTTGGATTCACGTGCTGTCACGTGCCAAATGGAATGCCGACGGCGACAGAATTGGTTGGGAAACCGTTCAGTCCCCGTTAGGAGCTCCAGCAAGTCCTATTTGGTAAATTTGATCTGAGCTTGCTTCGGTTGACTTTTTGCAGTCCCGAAGCTTGACCGGTTAATTACTCTCTGTTCCGGCGACCGTTGGTCACGACTCTGGCATCAATCAACGGGGAATGGTCTGAAGCATTAAACCCCCACCAATGCTCCTTCAATTGTAGTCGATTGGTCGTCAATTTTGCTGTCAAAACTCAGCCTTACACTGTTCATATGCACGGGGGTCAGGGGAAGAAAATGACACTGTAACGAACCGGTCTGACCGGGCAGTCTGACCGATCAGAACCGATTCTGACTTGTTTTTCCAAAATTAACCCTAATTTGTGCGGAATTTTTGCAATTAAACCTCAGAATCGAACTTAAGGGATGAGTATTATCTAAAAATGTGATTTTGCCCAAAAGTCACATCAATTTCTATGAAAACCCCCAAATTTTCATTTAATTGCAAATCGGGAAATTGTGCAATTGAGGGCTCAAACGGTCAAATTGAACCAAACCACCTATACCAATCAATTTAAATGGTAAAATACATTGGATAGTGGCTTCAATTGGCAAAGGTAGCCCTTGAATTGAAAATAATTTCAGTTATGCCCAAATTCAAGGACTAAATTGCAATTAAGTATGTAATTTTTTGCCCAATTCATGAAATTAAACAATTTGTGCAGATAATTGGACTAAATTGAAATGAAGGACAATTAGATTGAATGTCAAGACCTAAAAAATGCCAAAATTACAAATTAAAAGACTCAATTGACATTTTTTATGGCCAAATTCAAAATATGCATAACAAAGGAACGCATAAAATTGAATTTGAATTTGGACTTTTGATGATGTAAAAATAACAAGGAATTAAAATAAAAATATTGACTATTTTCCTGTATTTTTGTGACCTCAAATACTATTTTGCTTGAATTTTTGAGTATTTTTCTATTTTCCAAAAATACTAAAAAATGCGAAAATATGAAAAATTATTTTTTGGTCAAAAATGGTTCCTTAGGCTTGGTCAAGGCCACCAAAGTTGATTTTGTAATTTTTTTGACTTTTTATGGACTTTTTTATGAATTTTCCATAAATAAACTAAAAAAGGACTAATCGAAAATCATGTGTCAACAGACTACCTCGAGTCGCTTTGTAATTACACTCTAAGTGCTCTTTTCGCTTCTTCAACCATTCATTAGAATTATAAACAGTCAGGACTATGAAGTCCATTGACTTTCACTACCCTCAACGACCATCTCATGGTCCAATCGCCCTTTAAGAATGATACCCCACTCGTTAGGGGTGATAACTCGCAATGTCATTTCTTGGGATTCCAATTCAACTTCAATCAATCTCATTCCATTCCACAGGGCCAAATAACTGACATAACTTCTTCCTTAATTTTCCTCACAACGGAAGAAATAAAACATCAATCTTTCATTACGAGCATCACGCCATGGTAATAGCTGTTTCTCACATGTATGTTCCATGTTCCCTAATGAACATCTCTTTGCTCGTAATCCGTGAGCAAGAGTTCTCTTATTCATGTGTCTTCCGATCATTCTCTTCTTTTACTAAGTCTCATTACCATTCCTCAAAGTCATGAATAATCACTAGCCATAAGGCTTTCAAATTCCATTCCACTCGGAGACCTCACGTCTCACTCAAAGGGTCATTGACCACCCTCAATACACTTAGGCCTTGAGGACTTCGCCTCATATTGGTCGATCATCTTCAGATCCTTACAAGACTACTAGGATTCAAACAACTTTTGCTCTCAAACAATCCCAAGAAGGTACTTCCATTAAACAACTCAATGAAGGTGATCTAAATATATACCATGCCTTCAAGAAAAACTCTTCCTTTGGTGACATTTCACCAATCATCAATAGCCTCTTAGGCTAACAACTACCAGGGTCACTTTTTTTTCTTCAATGTACCCAAAACCTCTAAGGTTTTCTCATAAAGTCCTCAATTTATAAGAAGGCAGTTTCAAATTTCATCCTTTCATCAAATTCAGTCAATCTTAACTTTATACATAGCTTCACGAGCTTTTCAAAACTCTCGTGGTTCCTGTCCACATTTCCACTTTGGAAATGAGTAGTCTCAAGGTTACCTTTCTCGTGACTTCCATCACTTAACTCATCAACACTAGCATCAGTCGTCTCAGCGACTTGGGCACAAGGGTAGCTTCTTCTCGAGCTTGCCTACCCATCAAATTTTATCATTTCCATTTAAAATTCTCACGACCCCTTATTACACTTAGGTCTCGCACGATTAACAAAATCGAGCCATATTCTCTTCTAGAGTTCATACTACGGTCACTCAGCTTTGCTCAATTCTCACGATCCATCCCAATCCTTGGATCATCTCATATCTCGCATATACGAGCCAAGTGCTTCTCTAGCGACCGTACTATGGTCTTTCAACCTTATTAGGTTCTCATGTCACTTGAACCACTATGATTCCTTCTAGGAATCAAAGACTTAAGTCATCTTCTCAAGTCTAGTAGTCTCAGGCTGCTCATCTCATTATCTTTCATTATCAACCATCTAGTGGCTCCCAACCAACTCTCAACTGGTTGCTCATTATCCAATGATTTCAACTCATCCTTACGCAGCAACCATACATCAAGCAAGCCTCCACGAGGCAACTTCTCAATTAACAGCCATTGCTAGGCAAGCCTCAACTAAGCCAAAACTCAACTAGGTAACACCAAGCAAGCACTCAAAGTGCCATTTCAATCGTTCATGCATAAATCCAGGGGCATCTGCCACTCAAGTATAAACACAACATGATATCTCAATCTCAACATGCATCAGTTCAATGGGTATAAACCCTGCATGCCGTATAAGTTCTCAGTTAGACTTTGGCCAAGACAACCACATGATGCCAATTACAAAGCATGCCAACTAGGCCAATCACGAACATCAGTTTTCTTTTTCAAACGGCACTCACTGCCAAATATAGGCTCTCAGCCATGCCTATCACAGGCGCCATTACAAATGCCATGCCATTTTTGAACATTTGCTTTAAGAATCATTCTCGTGCCATACGTCTCTTAACCACAATCAGACTCAACACGATACCTAGGCTTTCCCTTTCAATTTATGACTTGAGTCATTCTTGCCTCCTCGCTATCTTAGAAGCCTTCTAAGAGCCGCTCCTTGTCCGGACCTCTTTGTCCCGGCGATCACTCCCTGCCCTCATCAGACCTAGTTGTTACAGGTTGTCCCAAGTCATACATCTACGGAGGAAGTCCCGTTCCACACGCCCTATAACATGCTTCATTACGATTTATAGGTATCCTATCAACTCGTCCCATACTAAGCTACAGTTTATTAAATCTGATAGTGACTGTTGACACCTGATTTTTGACCATCTATTATTGTGATTTTTATTCTTTAAAATTAATTAAAAATATCAAAAAAAGGTCATAAAATCACAAAATCAACTTTGGAAGCCATGGCTTGGCCTTAGGAACCAATTTTGAACAAAAACTATTTTTGGTATTTTTTTTAATATTTTTCGAATTTATTTAATTATTAAAAATACCCAAAAAATCAGAAAAATACCATTCGTGGTCAGAAAAATACACAAAAATATTCAATAATTTTGTTTTAATTTCCTCTTCAAGTGTGTCACTTTAAATCTTGAAAATTCGGCTTGGGTCACTATGTTCCTTCACAAACATAAACTCGAATCGGGCATAAAAAATCCTTTTCAAGTCTTTTAATTTTCAATTCTCACTTTTTATAAGCTATGACATTGGATTCTAAAGTATTGAAGTGCAATTGGGTCAATTTGCCCACCAATTTGATCAATTTTAGCCAAAAGGGCTTAATTGCACAATTTTCTTTCAATTTAGTCCCTGGTTTCACAATTTTTGAAATTAAATTTCATGCGGGCATACCCATTCAAATTGAACACCTCTACCCTATAGTTTTCATCATGCTGAATCCGTGGGTGGCCTCAATTTGGGCTAATTCGACCATTTGGACCTTCGATTAAGCGAAATTAATTTTCGGATCCTAGGGACAATTTAGGGTTTTCACTAAATTTCAATCAATTGATTCACGAAAATACCCCTATTTGATATAAAACATGTCAAGGAGTCCGATTTTACCATCAATTTCATGAAAATGGGTCGATTTGGGACCCAATTAGGCCGATTTGATAGAACCGGGCCGGTCGGGTCAGACCCGACCCGACCCGGTCCGACCGTGTCTGCAACTAAGTTGCAGACCCGTGTAGCCAGCGAAGCAGGGAAAGGTGGGGGAGGCCCGCCGCAGCTCTTTTTGGCAAAAAGAAAGCGCCATGAGGGAGCGTCGGTCGGTGGTGGGCATTCCACGAGCTAAAGGGTGTCGGCCACGGAGGAAAAGGCCGGTCGGCCATGTGCGAAAGTGGGGGGAGCTCAGTTTTGAAGAGAGCTTGGCCGAGAGAGAGACCGAAGGAGTTCGAGCGAGTAGGAAGCGAGGGCGAGGCATGAAAGAGATCCCGAACCTTCAGAAAAGCATCGCCGGAGTTCCAGCCATCGTGGACGAGCTCAAACCAGGTCGGTTTTCCTCTCCGACCTCTATTTTCATAGCGCACATCAGGTGTTCGACGAAACGCCCGAATGGGCTTCGTGATTTTTGGCTCTCGGCCGTGTAGTCTCGGGGGTCTATGGTAGCTAGTTTCACCTCAAATATTCACTAGAACCGACCCTAAGCTCGACTTACCTGTTCTTTTGCATTGAAATCGCGCCGGAAGTGGTGGCCGGAGCTCCACATGCTCAGACCGAGCCGAGAGCTCGCACCGGCGAAACCAGCGGTCGCCGAGTCCTATGCGACCTAAGGTAAGTACCTAAACCTTATTTAGATGCTTCTTGAATGGATAGAACAAGCTTTCAACCATAAAAAAATTCCTGAAAATTTGCTCGCCGGCGCCGGTTCGGGGAGTTCCGGTTCGCTTGCGTTCAATGTGTTCATGCTTGTTTTTATTGTCGTATGTCAATGTGCACGATCCGAGGAGTCGTTTGGCGAAAGAATGGGCGAAAAATGCCAAGTTTTGGCCACTGTTCGGGCTCTCCGGCGAAGTTCCGGCGAGGGTCGCCGGAATATGACACTATTCATCATCTTCCCCGGCGACCCTCCGGCCGGTCAAAGGTCAAAGGCTGACGTGGCATGCCACGTGGGCAGCCATGTCAGCCGGGTGGGGCCGCGTCGTTAAAAATAAGACCCAGATCTGACGGTGGACATTGTGCCACGTGTCGCGATCTGGGATTTTTGGAAAATTAAAAAAGATTTTCAGAATTAATAAATGATTTTCGAATATTAATAAAAAATGATCAGACGGTCGAGAATATGCCACGTGGCCCTCTGTGGAGCGTCCGATCTTGTCTGAGATCGGATGCACCAGGAGTGGCCACGTGGCACAATCTGGTACGTCCGTTTCATTTATTTTTCTGATAAATTAAAAAAATAGAAAAAAAAAATAGAAAAAACCCAAAAACCTAAAACGGCGTCGTTTCGGTCGCGGGCGCGCGGGGCCGATCCGGGTCTGGGTTGTGGGTCGGGTAATCCGACCCGGTCCGAATAATTGTTATATATATTATTATTTTTAATAAAAAAAATATAATAATGAAAAATACGAAAAATCAATAAAAAAATGAAAAATCATAAAAAATTCAGAAAAATTCGGAAAATTCAGAAAAATTATAAAAAAATTCCAGAAAATAGGAAATAGCCACATTCAACTGGCCATGACCTGTTCCGGGTCTTTCGACCCCCATTGTTTTCCGAAATGACGGTTTTGCCCTTTCGGCAAACCGTCTTTCAAAAAAATTCTAAAAAAATCCAGGAAAATCCCAAAAAATAGGAAATGGCCACAATCAACAGGCCAAGGCTCATCCCAGGTGTTTTGAACCCCGACCCTTCTTAAAATGACGATTTCGCCCTTTGGGCGAATCGTCTTCCAAAAATTGAAGGAAAATCAAGAAATTCCAAAAAAATTCTCAAAAATGGGAAATGACCACAATCAACTGGACATGGAATATTTTGGGTAATTCGGTATCCAAATCTCCCAAAAATTGACGATTTTTCCCTTCGGGCTAATCGCCTCCAAATCTTTCCATTTTACCCTTGACCGAAATCACACCTTCCCTAAGCCCTTATGGCTATGCTAGGAAGCCATTGACTCGAATTGATGTGCATCGATGAGATTTATTTATGCACTTGTTTGCGCTTTCATTTAAATTGATTGTGATTGATAGGAATAGTCTTCCAATCTGCATGAAACCCTGAATCAAACCTACCTCACCCAAAATTGCGCCTGCTTGAAATCTTAATTAGGAAAATCACTCGCATTAGGTACCGAAAGGGCGTTGGTAATGACACCAGCGTAACCAAGTCCCCGAACCCAAAATCTCTGGTTCTGCAGAACTGATTGATCTCTCTCAATCGATCAGTAAGGTTTCCGGTCTACCCTCCAAGAAAGACCGGTGGTGACTCCAAATGCATGCACAATTTGCACATGCCACCACGACCACACTAAAGGTCGAAAGCGATCGACTCTTATCGTCGAATCCTTTGAAAAATACTCCCGCCGCGATTTGGTATGGACCTAGGAGGGCTCGCGCCGATCCAAGACCCGCGATCGGTAATCCATTAGCCGCGTCCGATTCGGACGGGTCGCGACAGCTGGCGACTCCGCTGGGGACTGTAGAGAACTTGAACCGATTAAAAAGTTGATTGGTTTTTCTGACATATTTTATGCAGATGCTCTTCAAGTTGAAGTACGTACTTTAACCCTTGAGGTGTTGTATGTTTTTGCAGATTGGAGTGATAAGGGGGTTAGTCTGTGATTAACATTGTTTTATGCAGGTTGGGCGTAGGAATGAATGATTGTGTGTATCTTTTATATTGAAGCGGTGATTGTTAAATAAGATGCATTTTTATCGCTTTAGCACGACACCAAAAATACACACAACCGCGCCTAAAACCCCGGGCGCCGCCTATAGGAAAACAATAGAAGGGATTGAAAATGGAATCTCCGTGAGGAAAAACACGGGGTAATCCACTTTTCAATTCCGCTCACTTTGAACTATGGATCGAGCCCCAATGCAACGATAGTTGTGCAATGGAATCTGTTCTTTCTAGAACTCGAGGTGGGAGCCTTGGCCTTAGGTTCCAAACCCTATCTTGATTCTTAGAGTCAAGCCTCACTTGTCTCATGTGCATGTCTTTAGATGGTTGGTATATCTAAAACCACCTAAAAAAAATCGGTGATCCTGGAGTCACATCTCGAAGACTGGAACTGGGGCATCTCCAAGTGTTCGGACCACATTCCTTTGATTGATTTGACATTCTTAGTTCTCTTGTATAAGATTAATTTTGCTGAGATCCTCTCTATCTCGTCCCTTAAATTGATTGTATTATGGATCTATTTGTATTTTATACATCTTGATAAGGCTCATTTCTATCGAAAATGGGGGCAAATTCCCCAAACCCGTGGAGCATAATGGAATTCGTCCCTTCAGTGCAAAATACATTTGGCCGCAAAGCCACTCGTTTGGTGAAAGGACGTATCGTTCCTAATTGATTTTTAATCAAATCTGGGGATAAGTTTTTCTCCATTTTTTTATCTCAGGTGATAAAAGAGACAATGCACCCAAAAGCTCATGCATCCAAATGACAAAACAGACATCGCCCAGCTAGGGCAAATGAACCGTAGGCGTTGCAAATACCTTCAAGCACGGATGGAGGAATTTGATAGATGTTGTGCATATCAATATGCAACATCAAAACGGAATGCAAATCAAGTGTAAAAGGACGTATCGTTCCAAAATGATTATTTTCTTGATATGGGAATAATTCTTCCTTTCTTTTTCCTCTCAGATGATGATCAAGAGCAGAGGACGCAGGATGTAATGCTTTCAAATAACAAATAGGGAACATCAAATACCTCAAATGGCGACTGTGATCGAGAGAATCACCAAACCGCCACATGACGAATCCCAAGAATATCAAGTTGTCTTGAGACAGATAAAATTGATCAAGGACTCTGACAATCGAGATGGATGATCAGAATCTGCAAAAATCAATGGGAGCAGGTTCCCCCCATTTGCTTTGAGGAGCCAAACCGGGGGCAAACTCTCATGATCCCCCATGAAAGCGCATCAGACCAGGGTCATCAAATCCAGAGATGACAAACAGCAAAACCATGCCTAACTGGGGCAAGTGAATTATTTGTACGCCGGACGTTTCTCCTCTGACAAAGTCAATGGATGCAATAACAGAGTCGTCCGCATCAGAATCAAACCCCAAGATACGAATTTGGGTGAACGGTAACCTTGTATCGTTCCAATTTGGTCTTCGAAGACCACATGCCTGACATGAGTTTTTACTCATTTTACAGGAAGTCGTTGGCGCTGAAAGCCTCAAATGAAAAGAGCGCGCTAACAGGGAGGCGAATAGAATCATTGGCCTTAGAAATCAGGATTCCAGGAAATGGTCTTTGATTATAAGACCTAGTGGATGGTAAAAAGTATCGCTCCTACGTCACATGCTTTGACATGCATTTTGATAAAATCTTATTTTTTTCCTTGAATAAAAGGAACCTTGAAGAATGGCGCTGGAGTGCGCCCAAAAACACAAATGGATCTTCTCTGGGGCAAATCCTTGAGAATGATTCATCGCCAACCAAACGGAGGGATCAAGACCACAAGATAGAGGGCCAAATCCTGCAAGCCGCGAGTTTGTGTTCAAATGGAAACACAAAGCAAGAACAAGGCTGTATCGTTCCAATTTCCCTTGAATTTTGGAACGCAAACTAACAACTAATTCCCGTCTTTGACAGGGGATCGCCATCAAGGTGAAACAGGTTTTCACACCCCGTGAATTACCCGTTGGAGTACACGACCAAGGGTAAGATGTATCGTTCTAATTTTTTGAAAAATTCGTGAATGTACAATAACATGTTTCTTCTGCATTTTCAGGGATCTCCAGCCGCGGGGGACAGGTAAGTATCACTTTCCCCAATCCATTGAAGATGTTGAATAAAAAACAGAGAAGAAAAGAAAAGCTTTCAGAATCTGATGTCTAGAAAAGACATAGAATTCTAACTTCATTGGCATTCATGTTTTGAAACAGGAGGTTGTCTGAACATGAATAAGAACATGCATGGTGCATCCTAAAATCCCCTTAACGGGTAGAATTTTTGGAGAAAATGAAAACGATTTTGCCAATCAAAAGTTGTTCAAAACTTTCAAAAGGACGTTTTCTGAAAAGGCGAAAGGCAAAGCCCAATTCAAACACTCCTATACACACTTGAGAGAGAAGTGGAGCGGATCAGATAGCAAAATCTGGACCTACGGAAGTAGGGACCATTCGTAGCGATTACATGAATTGGGACGACGGAGGCATTCGTTTCATATCCCCAAATAGTACAGGTGACCATTGATAACCCCTTCGAACGGCGGTTTTCATTATTAACCCTGTCAAGAACCACCCCACATCGGGGCAAAATGGAGGTGAGTCAGCAGCATCAGGAAAAAATGGTTAGAAAGTTTCTTGCTCGGACTAACATTAATCTTTGTGTGTTGTTTATATGGTAATCCAAGTGCCATAGGATGATGAGAAGCATTCATTTCTCTATCCCACACACCGAATCCTTTGCATAGCCAAGTTGAACCTGCAAAATCATTTCATAAACCCGTTGGTGATCATTGCACATTCCAAGACGGATGCAGCGTCACTTCAGAAACGAAGGAGTTCAAGACTTAGGGTTGGCAAAAAATTCCTAAGTTAATGCTTAACCTTGTTAGACCTTTGATCATAGGTCTAACACGATCCCATGAAAATGAGAAAAAGTGGGATTTTAAAAATGAATGAGAAAAATCCACGGCATCGAGAAAAAGCAAAGTGCCTGGTAAAAGCAAGGCCGATGCTCGTGTAAGTTGTTTGATTGATCCGCAATGAAGCTGGATGGGAAAAGAGGAAATCCCTGAAGGAACCAAATAAAAAAAAAAGGCTGCTCCCCAAATGCTGCCAAGCACAGAACAAAGACATGGAGAGAGTCGGTCTCTGAATGCAACAAGAGACGCTCTCTAAAGAGCTGGTGCACACCTCAAAAACTAAAGATGCAGAAAGGAAAGGACATGTGGTAAATCAGCAATGATCACCAATGTCAAACCCGTCACGAATTCTGGGCCAAAAACAAGCTTTTTTTCGATCCCCAATCCCACCAATGTTACAACCCTGAAACAGTCTTCTCTGACTAAGACACTTGGGTTAACATATAGCTTAGCTCGAAGAAGTACGAGCAAGACTATTTCTTTCTCATTTTGCAGGGTTCTTGACTTGTAAACCCGGAGCAGATGGTGAAAACTTTCATTCAATGACCTTGACTCAAAAGTGAGTCCCCCTTGAAGACCAATATCCAAGCCCAACATTACGGTCCCGTGGAAAACCTCCCGACCGATCAAAATGTATGCGCTGCGAATGAGCCTAAAACCTAGGCACAGGTTAGTAGGGAATTGAGTGCATCCCCTATAAAAATCATTACCTCAAGACATGTGAGAAGACCTCATTGTCGAGAAATATTCCAATTGATGTTTTGAGCAAACTCTTTTTGGAATCTTCAAATTGTTGGATCCAGATTTTCCGTGCAAGGGATTTGTGATCACATTTGCATGTTGCAAGAATGCTTTGTATAACCTCCAGCATCAAAATGCACATTTCACGATTAAAACTTAAGTCATACGGTTTTTGTCAAATGGACAGCCGTGGTCTTCCCAAAGATTACTAACGTTTTCTTGGTGAAGAAAAATCTTTCAGGCTCAAACCTCTGCAGGATACCTGGAGAACCCAGCTCCCAGAATGTCGCCTCAACAGACTCAAGTGAAGCTTTGTCAAAATAAAATCTTTCACTGCTTCAAAAAACCAAATTCCCGACAGACTTCGGGATCTCTAAAAAAAGAGGGGAAGAAAAACCATTTTAAAAGAAAAAGTCCGATCAGACGTGGAGAACCCTCGTCCCAGGACCCATTTTCAAAATATCAAACAGTCCTAGCATGACGTGGAGAACCCTCGTCTCAGGACCCCTTTTCAAAAAAAATCAAGCGGCCCTGTCAGACGTGGAGAACCCTCGTCATGAGACCCCTTTTCAAAGCAAACTCAAGGTAGATACCGCCTGAAGGGTCAACCAATGGTAGAAACCGCCTGAAGGGTCAACTCATGATAGAAACCGCCTGAAGGGTCAACTCAAGGTAGATACCGCCTGAAGGGTCAAATCAAAGGTAGATACCGCCTGAAGGGTCAACTCACGGTAGAAACCGCCTGAAGGGTCAACTCAAGGTAGAAACCGCCTAAAGGGTCAAATCAAGGTAGAAACCGCCTGAAGGGTCAAATCAAGGTAGAAACCGCCTGAAGGGTCAACACAATGGTAGAAACCGCCTAAAGGGTCATCTCATGGTAGATACCGCCTGAAGGGTCAAATTAAAGGTAGATACCGCCTGAAGGGTCAAACCATGGTAGAAACCGCCTGAAGGATCAACTTGAAGGTAGATACCGCCTGAAGGGTCAAGCCATGGTAGAAACCGCCTGAAGGATCAACACATGGTAGAAACCGCCTGAAGGGTCAACTCAAGGTAGATACCGCCTGAAGGGTCAAATCAAAGGTAGATATCGCCTGAAGGGTCAACTCACGGTAGAAACCGCTTGAAGGGTCAACTCAAGGTAGAAACCGCCTGAAGGGTCAAATCAAGGTAGAAACCGCCTGAAGGGTCAACACAATAGTAGAAACCGCCATAAGGGTCAGCACATGGTAGATACCGCCTGAAGGGTCAAATTAAAGGTAGATACCGCCTGAAGGGTCAAACCATGGTAGAAACCGCCTGAAGGATCAACTTGAAGGTAGATACCGCCTGAAGGGTCAAACCATGGTAGAAACCGCTTGAAGGATCAACACAAGGTAGAAACCGCCATAAGGGTCAGCACAAGGTAGATACCGCCTGAAGGGTCAACCAATGGTAGAAACCGCCTGAAGGGTCAACTCAGGGTAGAAACCGCCTGAAGGGTCAACTCAAGGTAGATACCGCCTGAAGGGTCAAGCCATGGTAGAAACCGCCTGAAGGATCAACACATGGTAGAAACCGCCTGAAGGGTCAACTCAAGGTAGATACCGCCTGAAGGGTCAAATCAAAGGTAGATATCGCCTGAAGGGTCAACTCACGGTAGAAACCGCTTGAAGGGTCAACTCAAGGTAGAAACCGCCTGAAGGGTCAAATCAAGGTAGAAACCGCCTGAAGGGTCAACACAATAGTAGAAACCGCCATAAGGGTCAGCACATGGTAGATACCGCCTGAAGGGTCAAATTAAAGGTAGATACCGCCTGAAGGGTCAAACCATGGTAGAAACCGCCTGAAGGATCAACTTGAAGGTAGATACCGCCTGAAGGGTCAAACCATGGTAGAAACCGCTTGAAGGATCAACACAAGGTAGAAACCGCCATAAGGGTCAGCACAAGGTAGATACCGCCTGAAGGGTCAACCAATGGTAGAAACCGCCTGAAGGGTCAACTCAGGGTAGAAACCGCCTGAAGGGTCAACTCAAGGTAGATACCGCCTGAAGGGTCAAATCAAAGGTAGATACCGCCTGAAGGGTCAACTCACGGTAGAAACCGCCTGAAGGGTCAACTCAAGGTAGAAACCGCCTGAAGGGTCAAATCAAGGTAGAAACCGCCTGAAGGGTCAAATCAAGGTAGAAACCGCCTGAAGGTCAACACAATGGTTGAAACCGCCTAAAGGGTCATCTCATGGTAGATACCGCCTAAAGGGTCAAATTAAAGGTAGATACCGCCTGAAGGGTCAAATTAAAGGTAGATACCGCCTGAAGGGTCAAACAATGGTAGAAACCGCCTGAAGGATCAACTTGAAGGTAGATACCGTCTGAAGGGTCAAACCATGATAGAAACCGCCTGAAGGATCAACACAAGGTAGAAACCGCCATAAGGGTCAGCACGAGGTAGATACTGCCTTAAGGATCAACACAAAGGTCCGATCCACCATACGGATCAAAATCCTTGGCAAATCCCAAAGTGTGGGATGCGCCTTCCTTAGGTTCCTACCAATTAGGAATCCCATAATGGTATGACCTACCATACAGGTCAGAGCTTAATCTCCCTAGGATTTTCTGAACGAGTCCTAGGCATCTTCTTAAAAAGTTGTCGCAACCGGCAGCATCCGACAGGCGAGCATCAGGTAAGCCCCTCTCATCCCGGCCCATGTTCAAGTTGTTAGAGTAAACCGGGGATTAATTTGAGCTTTTAGCCTTAAGGATTCGATGTCATAGCATTTCTTCTCTCATTTTCCCAGTTGAGTCGGTTAGGAATCAGGTGCCATCTTATCTTTGAGAGAAACCTCTAACGAGATTCCTCTCAAAGAGGGGCAGCTATTGACACCTGATTTTGGACCATCTATTATTATGATTTTTATTCTTTAAAATTAATTAAAAATATCAAAAAAGGTCATAAAATCACAAAATCAACTTTAGAAGCCATGGCTTGACCTTAGGAACCAATTTTGAACAAAAAATATTTTTTGGTATTTTTTTTAATATTTTTCGAATTTATTTAATTATTAAAAATACCGAAAAAATCAGAAAAATACCATTCGTGGTCAGAAAAATACACAAAAATATTCAATAATTTTGTTTTAATTTCCTCTTCAAGTGTGTCACTTTAAATCTTGAAAATTCGGCTTGGGTCACTATGTTCCTTCACAAACATAAACCCGAATCGGGCATAAAAATTCTTTTTCGAGTCTTTTAATTTTCAATTCTCACTTTTTATAAGCTATGACATTGGATTCTAAAGTATTGAAGTGCAATTGGGTCAATTTGCCCTCCAATTTGATCAATTTTAGCCAAAAAGGCTTAATTGCACAATTTTCTTTAAATTTAGTCCCCGGTTTCACAATTTTTGAAATTAAATTTCATGCGGGCATACCCATTCAAATTGAACACCTCTACCCTATAGTTTTCATCATGCTGAATCCGTGGGTGGCCTCAATTTGGGCTAATTCGACCATTTGGACCTTCGATTAAGCGAAATTAATTTTCGGATCCTAGGGACAATTTGGGGTTTTCACTAAATTTCAATCAATTGATTCACGAAAATACCCCTATTTGATAGAAAACATGTCAAGTAGTCCGATTTTGCCATCAATTTCATGAAAATGGGCCGATGTGGGACCCAATTAGGCCGATTTGATAGAACCGGGCCGGTCGGGTCAGACCCGACCCGACCCGGTCCGATCGGGTCTGCAACTAAGTTGCTGACCCGTGTAGCCAACGAAGCAGGGGAAGGTGGGGGAGGCCCGCCGCGGCTCTTTTTGGCAAAAAGAAAGCGCCATGAGGGAGCGTCGGTCGGTGGTGGGCATTCCACGAGCTAAAGGGTGTCGGCCACGGAGGAAAAGGCCGGTCGGCCATGTGCGAAAGTGGGGGGAGCTCAGTTTTGAAGAGAGCTTGGCCGAGAGAGAGACCGAAGGAGTTCGAGCGAGTAGGAAGCGAGGGTGAGGCATGAAAGAGATCCCGAACCTTCAGAAAAGCATCGCCGGAGTTCCAGCCATCGTGGACGAGCTCAAACCAGGTCGGTTTTTCTCTCCGACCTCTATTTTCATAGCGCACATCAAGTGTTCGACGAAACGCCCGAATGGGCTTCGTGATTTTTGGCTCTCAGCCGTGTAGTCTCGGGGGTCTATGGTAGCTAGTTTCACCTCAAATATTCACTAGAACCGACCCTAAGCTCGACTTACCTGTTCTTTTGCATTGAAACCGCGCCGGAAGTGGTGGCCGGAGCTCCACATGCTCGGACCGAGCCGAGAGCTCGCACCGGCGAAACCAGCGGTCGCCGAGTCCTATGCGACCTAAGGTAAGTCCCTAAACCTTATTTAGATGCTTCTTGAATGGATAGAACAAGCTTTCAACGATAAAAAAATTTCTGAAAATTTGCTCGCCGGCGCCGGTTCGGGGAGGTCCGGTTCGCTTGCGTTCAACGTGTTCAGGCTTGTTTTTATTGTCGTATGTCAATGTGCACGATCCGAGGAGTCGTTTGGCGAAAGAATGGGCGAAAAATGCCAAGTTTTGGCCACTGTTCGGGCTCTCCGGCGAAGTTCCGGCAAGGGTCGCCGGAATATGACACTGTTCATCATCTTCCCCGGCGACCCTCCGGCCGGTCAAAGGTCAAAGGCTGACGTGGCATGCCACGTGGGCAGCCACGTCAGCCGGGTGGGGCCGCGTCGTTAAAAATAAGACCCAGATTTGACGGTGGACATTGTGCCACGTGTCGCGATCTGGGATTTTTGGAAAATTAAAAAAGATTTTCAGAATTAATAAATGATTTTCGAATATTAATAAAAAATGATGGGACGGTCGAGAATATGCCACGTGGCCCTCTGTGGAGCGTCCGATCTTGTCTGAGATCGGATGCACCATAACTGGCCACGTGGCACAATCTGGTGTGTCTGTTTCATTTATTTTTCTGATAAATTAAAAAAATAGATAAAAAAAATAGAAAAAACCCAAAAACCTAAAACGGCGTCGTTTCGGTCGCGGGCGCGCGGGGCCGATCCGGGTCTGGGTTGTGGGTCGGGTAATCCGACCCGGTCCGAATAATTGTTATATATATTATTATTTTTAATAAAAAAAATATAATAATGAAAAATACGAAAAATCAATAAAAAATAAAAAATCATAAAAAATTCAGAAAAATTCGAAAAATTCAGAACAATTCTAAAAAATTCGAGAAAATAGGAAATGGCCACATTCAACTGGCCATGACCTGTTCCGGGTCTTTCGACCCCCATATTTTTCCGAAATGACGGTTTTGCCCTTCCGGCAAACCGTCTTTCAAAAAAATTCTAAAAAAATCCAGGAAAATCCCAAAAAATAGGAAATGGCCACACTCAACTGGCCAAGGCTCATCCCGGGTGTTTTGAACCCCGACCCTTCTTAAAATGACAATTTCGCCCATTGGGCGAATCGTCTTCCAAAAATTGAAGGAAAATCAAGAAATTCCAAAAAATTCTCAAAAATGGGAAATGGCCACAATCAACTGGCCATGGAATATTTTGGGTAATTCGGTATCCAAATCTCCCAAAAATTGACGATTTTGCCCTTCGGGCTAATCGCCTCCAAATCTTCCCATTTTACCCTTGACCGAAATCACACCTTCCCTAAGCCCTTATGGCTATGATAGGAAGCCATTGACTCGAATTGATGTGCATCGATGAGATTTATTTATGCACTTGTTTGCACTTTCATTTAAATTGATTGTGATTGATAGGAATAGTCTTCCAATCTGCATGCAACCCTGAATCAAACCTACCTCACCCAAAATTGCGCCTGCATGAAATCTTAATTAGGAAAATCACTCGCGTTAGGTACCGAAAGGGCGTTGGTAATGACACCAGCGTAACCAAGTCCCCGAACCCAAAACCTATGGTTCTGCAGAACTGATTGATCTCTCCCAATCGATCAGTAAGGTTTCCGGTCTACCCTCCAAGAAAGACCGGTGGCGACTCCAAATGCATGCACAATTTGCACATACCACCACGACCACACTAAAGGTCGAAAGCGATCGACTCTTATCGTCGAATCCTTTGAAAAATACTCCCGCCGCGATTTGGTATGGACCTGGGAGGGCTCGCGCCAATCCAAGACCCGCGATCGGTAATCCATTAGCCGCGTCCGATTCGGACGGGTCGCGACAGTGACAAGCTCATGCATGCACCCGCATCAACTTTCATTTTAATGCCGCAAACACGTGCATATTATGACTGTCCTCACTACTTGTCATACCACAATCGCCTTCAGATCAATTTTTATCCATCGAGGATTTCTAATTCCACCAATGACCGTCACATTACACAGATCAATTGCCTATATTCAACCATATACCTCAAGTCTAGTCATTATTCAAGTCAAATCCATATGTGTTCGATCACAACTGGCCTCTAATCAAAATATTCACTGTCTGCTTCCTTGTACACACCTCATCTCATATCCTCCAAGGTTGTCAATAGCAATCGACAACTAAAACCATCAAGACATAACACAATTCAAGCCTGAATCCACTAATACCAATCGTCTCTTTATAACTCGTATTCCTCAAGTTGGGTCACTGACAAAACCATAATCACAATCATATACTCCAATTGACTCTCCATTCATAAACAATTTTCTAGCAACCTCAAGCACAATTATGACCTCAAAATCCACACTTAAAACTCCCTAATTTCCGTTTACTTCTTTATGAACATCAATAATATCACCACCCAAGATCATCGGTCAAAATCAACACTATGAGCATGAAAATATAACAAGAATTCAAACCTAGAATGCTCAAGATTTAATGATCAATGCTTAGTCCTAAAGGTCTCATTATCTAATTGTCCACTAGTCATCACTCCTTATCACTCCAAACCTCAATCACATTGGATCGAGCTAACCTTGCTCTGATACCACTTAAACGGGGATGTCACACCCCGAACCCGGCGAGCATGCGAACATCCCACCAGACCACAAATGACTATATAGTCTCCCAAGATCCACTGCCAACAGCTCAATACTTCTATTTGATAAATGCATGCGGAAGCAAGAAAAACAACT
Organism: Rhodomyrtus psidioides; assembly: GCA_021437785.1. Classification (NCBI taxonomy): domain Eukaryota; kingdom Viridiplantae; phylum Streptophyta; class Magnoliopsida; order Myrtales; family Myrtaceae; genus Rhodomyrtus; species Rhodomyrtus psidioides. The sequence goes on along the minus strand of JAILYB010000062.1, from coordinate 2,076,517 downwards.
CCAGACAAAAATAAACCCAAGATGACTTAGGACATAAAAAGGTACACCCCTCAATATTGGCAAATACACTTCAAATGTTACAGTCGTCCAGTACCAATGGTTCAATTCTAAATCCATAAATCAAAGTAAAATTCCTAAGACCACAAATGAGTTTATATCCATTTCCTCCAGAAACTTCTTCGAATGTCAACCCATGGCAACCTCGGGTTTCCATTGTCTGGGACCTGAAAAATGTTAATCCCCAACGGGGTGAGATATAAATCTCAGTAAGAAAACCCTAAACCTAGACCAGACTGCCAGTCCTCCCAGACAACATTTTAAAGAAACATGCTCAAGGACTCATGTCATTCACAAATTCAATATCATTTTCGAACTTCGCAAGCCACTCAGGTATAACTGACATTCCATGCACTCCAAGAATTCCAGGCAAGCAATTTTAGTCATACAGACTCAGAAACACATCACAATCATGTTTCAGTCTTTTATCTTCTTTACGCCCATCAAGGGCCGTCCTACTTGTGCCGCGAGATGATTCGGTCAATCACATAACTCTCGACGTCTTATCGAGATGATTCGATCTCTATAGTGACTCTCGACACTCCGCACCATCAAGATGATTTGGTCGACTATAGGACTCTCGCGTCCGGACCTAGAGATGATTCGGTCACGACTTAACTCTCGATTCTTACAACCCTCGAGATGATTCGATCAAGGTAGGACTCTCTAGCCGCAAGATCTCGTCAGGTCATTGGAAGCAACTCCCTCCACATAGACATGGCCAAATTGGACCCGGACCCGGAACCGGCCAGTTGATCGGCCCGGAACCGACCCGTTGACCGGGTCCGCGGTTCCGAACCGGAACAGGAACCGGACCTTCAAGGGCCGGTTCCGGTTCCTATTTTTTCGGAACCGGCCCGGAACCGCCGGTTCCGGGCCGGTTCCAAACCGTTTTAAAAAAATAAAAATAAAAAATTTATGTGGGCCCCGCCCCCTGAAAATTTCAGGGGGCGGGACCCCCTCCCGCGGGAAAGAGCCGCGAACGGCTCTTTCCCCCAAACGCCCGTCGCTAACGACCGTTTGGGGGAAGAGCCGTTGGCTCTTCCCCAATGGCCCGAAGGCCAAAAATAAAATAAAAATTAAAAATTAAAAAAAAAACTCTATAAATACATCTCAATCCTTATTTATTTTTCTCACAATTTCTCTCAATTCTCTCTAATACTCGCAAGTGTCAAGTCTCTCAATCTCTCAAATTCTCTTAATCTGCTATTCTCTCTAAATTTGGTCTCAATTTTTCGATCAATTTTCTCAAAAAATGGCAAGTGGAAGCAGAAATACTAGAAAAGGAAAGAACCTGATGCCGATCGAGATGGGAGAATCCGATTATCCCGTTCATGAATATGATTCTCGTGAATATGCATGTTGGGAAGGCAACGATGCTTCCAATCCCAACGTCGAGCACGTCCCAACGCAAGAAAGTCTTCGTCGTCGTGGTGTCGAAGAATCGTCGATAGCGAAGGAGCCGGGACGAAAGAGCCGAGAATCCGATTTATGGCTACACTTTAACAAAGTGTGGAATGAAAATGAAGGCAAGTTTGATATAAGCTGTAAATATTGTTCGCAGACATACAAGCTTGGTAAAGGAGATGGCTATGGAACATTTCGTCGGCATGTGACGAAAAAACATCCAACGCAAGCGGGAATCGACACTAGCCAACAACAAATTCCTGGGTTCGTCAATCCTAACGCTCATCCTTTATTTCATTTCACTAATGCACTTTACAAAGAAACATTAGCTGAATATGTTGCCCTTGAGCATGCTCCGTTTAATACTGGTGAAAATCCTAATTTTAGATATTTGGTAAACACTGCGTTAGCTCCGCAAGCACCATCTGTTTCGAGAAATACTCTTAAACGCGAACTTGAACATGTTTATACAAAACAAAAAAAGAAATTGTTAAGATTTTTTAAAGAATTCAATGGACGTGTACATATAGGTAGTGATATTTGGACTGATTCTTGGAATATTAATTCTTATATGGGTATCACGTGCCATTGGATAGGTGATGATTGGGTTATTCAAAAAAGACTTCTTGCATTTCGAGTTTTTCCTTAAAGGCATACGGCCCATAATATTTAGAGACTAATTATGCAAGTTTTAGAAGAATTTAATTTGATTGATAAATTTTTTTCGATTGGTTTTGATAATGCCGCCGCAAATACTGCTTCCATTCCTGAGTTAGAAAAACTTTGTAAACCCTCTTTTGGCGGACAATTTTTTCACATTAGATGTGTTTGCCATGTTTTAAATTTATGTGTTCAAGATGGTTTACGAGTTCTTGCAACATCTCTTCAGCCAATAAATAATGCAATTAGATATTTGTGGAGCCGTCCTCAACTTATGAAAGAGTGGGGAAAATATTGTAAAAAAAATGGGAGAAGGGCAAAAAGGTTTCCAAAAGATATTCCGACTCATTGGAATTCTACCTACGAGATGCTTCTACAAACTTTTGATTACAAAGATTTATTATGTTCCTTTATTTCGGATAATGTTCCCGATATTGCTTTGCTCCCGCAACATTGGGAAGTTTGCAAAAAAAATTTAGATTTTTTGAAAGTTTTTAATGATGCTACTAATATTTTATCTGGTGTTTATTATCCTACTACGCATTTATTTTTAATAGAGTGTGTTAACATTGCTGGTATTTTTAATGAATGTGAAAAAGATACTGAATTAGCTTCGAGTATTTTAGTAATGCGAGAAAAACGGTTGCATTATTACTTGAACATTCCTCTTGTCTATTTAGTTGGTATTGTTTTCGATCCACGTACTAAATTAGATGGTTTATTAGATTATTTGAATGCTTATTATTATGAATGTTTACATTTGAATGAAGTAATAGATATTCATAGTATACAAGTAAATGTTAAAAAAGTTATAGTAGAATTATATAATGAATTTTGTAGTAAATATGGTTTAAGTGATAGTGGATGTGAATCTGTCCAGTCTAGTGTCTCACGAAGCAATACAGGTATTTCACTTGGTAGAGGATATAAAATGCTCATGAGTAGGCAAAAAAAATAAAAAGGGACAACAGGTAGTATTTCCGAATTACAAAACTATTTAACAATTTATTTTGAGTTTAGTGATTCCGAACACAGCGCAGCAGATTTCAAGATTCTTGAGTGGTGGAAGAACCATTCAATTCAATATCCAGTTCTCTCCCTCATTGCAAGACAAATATTAGCGACACCTTCTTCGACAGTGGCAGTTGAACAAGCATTTAGTGCTGGAGGATTAATTTTAGACTCCTGCCGTTCAAGATTAAATCCAGAAAGTGTGGAGTTTCAAGCTTGCGTCGATGATTGGACAAGGGTTAAACTTCGACAACAAGAGTTGGATCGAGAACACGACTTCTTCAGTGATGATTGTGGAGATACCACCGCCACCACAACAACAGGTAGCGACGATTGAGGATGAGGTAAGTTGGGGTTACCAAATGTAAGAGAACTACATGGGCTTTGATTCTTCTATCCCCAAGAAGATATGTAGGCGCTTAATGATAATTCATTAAGTTCAAGCCCACTCCTCATCTTTTTTTTTTCAAATTTTTTTACAATGTACAATTTGATTATAAATTTTAATTAATAATTTATTAATTTATTTTATTATTTTAAAAATAAAATTAAAGGTTCTGGAACCGGAACCGGCCCGGAACCGTCCGGTACCGAACCGACACCGGAACCGGACGATTCCGAACCGGAACCGGAACCGGTCCTTTATGGGCCGGTTCCGGTTCCCCCATTTGGCGGAACCGGAACCGCCGGTTCCTGAACCAGAACCGGCGGTTCGACGGAACCGTGCACGTCTACCCACAGCTCAATGCATTGGCCATAAAACAACAGTGAATCTTTCTCATTAAGCCTTTTATCACAATCACAAACATTTCATACTATCACCATTCAAGGCACATCATTCAAACACATCGAGCTCATAAATTCAACCACATCACTCAGCCATTTCATTCGCATAAGGGCACTCTAGCCGTTTCAATCACAGGGGTTCTCTGGCCAATTACAAGCATCTGGGCACTTTGGCCAATTACGATGCACAAGGGCTCTCTGGCCATTTAGAATCACAGGACATCTTAGCCAATTTATTTTCTCAGGGCATTCAAGCCAAATCATTTCACATGCTCATATTCGACCATCATAAATCAAAGTTCAATCAATCCACTCGTAAATCAAATCACCAATCAAACGCATCCAATAGTGTCCTAACGTCCTAGTAGAGGTTTAAGGGATACTTACCTTAATCAACTAGCAAAATTCCACACCAATCGGTCTTTCTCAATTCCACAAGAGCACAGCCAACCAAAGTTCTCACGCCGTCCTAGGAATTCATCAATTTAGGGTCAGAATTCAACCAATTCTCACTTTCACTATACCAATCCCTCAATAACCAATCAAATGGCAACTCAAGATGCCTCAGCAATCGGTCGACTACACGAAAATACCTCCACGAATCCTCAATATAATCGGTTCATGAAATCAATATGAAGGGCAAAATGTATCTTGGGGTTTCATATACAAATAGCCCTTAAATCACTTCTAACTCTCAATCCACTTCACACACTTCCCATTAACACCTCACACAACATTTTAAGTAGCCTCTTGAGTCATTTTGAAGTCAAAATACCCATCAAAGAACACCTAGCAGATTCGGCCAGAACATGGCATATACCAAACAGAAACTGTTTTGATCCAAACCGTGCATATCAATCCAAAACTCAACCCTATGTCTCAATTTCTTACAAAATAACCTTGCTAGGACCTCAATATATGTGTCAAGGAAGCTCACCAAGATTTTTGGAGCAAACCAATAATACAAAGACTTCGAACAGCCCGGTTTCCCCCACGGTCCTCTAATGGGCAAAATCTGTCCATAAAAGATCAAGGGGTTTCATCCATTAAAACACATCTCAACACCCACAAATCCTCAGTATCAACTTACTAAACTGTTATACTATGATTTTAGAGTAACTTACCGAAAATTTGGAGCCATTTGAAGCCCGGAAGCCCCCAAAAACGGACTCTCTCCAAAACCGAGTCAGATTCTGACCTTTGCCCACTCAAACAGGCCCACGGGAAGAAATACTGGGCCAAATTGAGCTTATAATACCTTGTTGGAACGATAAGACGATAAGCTTTCAAATGGCGGTGGTTTTTTTCTCAATCCGATGTTGGACGACAAAGTTATGGCAGGAAAAGTAAAGCAGTTTTTCTCTGTCCGCGAGAAAACTGCTAGGCCGAGAGAGGAAAGGAGGAAGAAGATGAAAAATGAAGGGAGATGGAGGAGAGGGAGAGAGCAAGAATTTGCAGCAGCTAGGGGGAGACATCCCTCAAATAATTGAGACCATTTTATCAAAATTGAATTTAATGCCATTTAATGCTTGCTTTAACCAAGAGATGACACATGGCATTGGCTTCTAGAAGACCTTGTGTGGCATCCCCCGTTTGCGAGTTTCCTAATGAGCAAGGATATCAGAAAAGGGATAAGAGAATTAACTTTAAGAACAAGGAATTTGAACCTCATTATACAGGATTAAGCAAAGAGGCCAAGATATGTCAAGGTGACATATGTGGAAACGAGTTAGGAAATTATCAAGGAACTTGTCAATTTTGGATTCGTTAAGGCTCAAGTGATATTATGAGGAATTGGAAAATTAGAAAATTAACGGGATTTATTCCATGGCCGAGAATATGATGAATGTTGTCACCATTGGATCAAGCTTGGTGACCAAGGAATTAAGGTATTGGTCAATCAATCAAGGACCTACGAGGATTAGTATAAGCTTGGCTTAATGGGATTAATTCTCATGGACTTGGGGAGCAAGGAATTTTCGGACCATTAAGGGTAAGGACAAGTGGCGGCATTGTCTCCTATTGCATGAAAGGGCATTGGTCGAAATTGCCTAAGGAAATGGCAAGGATTGGGATTTTAAATTGTTGGTTGGCAAATCCCCAAAGAATATCACTAATGATATTCGGCCATTGAGGGGTCGCACAAGTGGCGACATTTTTCTCTTTGCATGAAAATCTATTGGCCGTCGGGGACCTAGGAATTAGCATTAGAAGCAAGCTCATCCATTGGTCAAGTGTTCCATCAAAAATCTACCCTAGGTAATAAGCCACTAGAAGAATAGACAAGCGGCGCCTATAACCATGCTTGCATGAAATTTCATTGGAGAGGCAATCTTGGGAATGAACACCTTTTGTATGTGACAAAGGACTAATGGGGGTAACGCCAAGTGGCATGAAGTTGTGAGGGGAAGGTTTCCATGCCTTAGATTGTGGTACAAGTGTCACTTGAAGACTCCTCAAGCCATGCAACAAAAAGGACTCATCATCTTCTTCCATACATAATGGTCGACCGAAGCTAGAGAGAGAGAGAGGGAGAGAGTTCGGGGACGAGAAGGAGGAGAGGCCGAGAGCTAAAGAGGAAGAAGAAGGAAGGAGCGGCTCGGCGTCTCGAGGAAATCAAGAAGAAGAAGGCGGCAAGACTCGAGCTAGTGCAAGCTACCAAAGGCAAGAAATTCCTTCAACCTTGTCATAGGGTAGTTGTCCATAGCTTGATTCTATCGTTTTAGGAAATTGGGGTTAAGTTTGGAAGCAAAGGACAGGAAATCGTGAGCTGCTAGAACTGATTCTATTCAGTTTTGGTCTTAATGTTAAAACGAGACTAGTTGCATCATCTTGAGGTAAATACGGACGCACAAGGCTTAGATAATGAGGATATGTGAATGAATGCCCTGATTGTGGAATTTCGGGTTTAGTTTAGGACAGAGAACTCAAATCTGTGTTCCGAACAGACTAGTCCAATTCGGCTCTGTTTAGATGCTGAATTGAGGTTAAAATGTAACTACAATGCTTGATCTTGAGTTGGCTATTGACAAGCTAGATGAGGATTATGTTGAGTGGTGAATGCTAGGAAATTTGAAGGCTTCGGGCTTGATTTGTGAGGTATAAACAGAAGCTGTTCTGATTGATGTTCAATCTATTTTTAACGTGAAAAATGATGGAAATGGGGTAAAACCGAGCTGTGACATAAGAAGAATGAAGGGTAGGACTTGAGGGAATTTAAGATGGTTTTCTATTGACTTTTAGGCTCAGGATTGAATGGATATACAAGTTGGAATTATGATTCAAGTGCTTAGGACAGAAAATTGATTCTATGAGCTGTGTTAAGATTGAAGCTGTTCGGTTCTGGTTTAGGCATGGAAACGAGGTTGCATTCGAGCTACATTGTCTAATTTTGAGCTGAGTAATTGATGGACTAGACTAGAACAAGGTAGGTGTGTGAGTGACTATTTAGTTTAAAAAGTTTGAAGCTGATTTGTGTCAAAGAACAGAAACTGTGTTCATTTTTAGTGCAGAATCTGTTCTGTTTTAAATGCTGAATTTTAGTACTAAATTGAGTCATGTTATGCTATCTTGCTTTGACTAACAAGGTGCTAGGCTTGGTTGATGAAGGGTATGAAGGGCTAGCTCAATTGAGGGTCTTCGGATTTATTTTAGGGCATAAAAGTTAGGAACTATTCTGTTTTGGTGCAGATCAGATTTTTAGAGTGAATTCGTAAGGCAATTGGTCAATTGAAGTGTTCTATGAAGGGATTAACTTGAGGAATGAGGTAATAGTTTCCTTGATGGTTTTTAGGCCTAGGAATTGATGATTTACTTGCTGGAAATGTGATTTAAATGGCTAGACTTCACTGACCCGAGGCAAGGAAAGGAAGTGGGTCTGTTTAGCTTATTAAGGAGCTTCGGGTCAGGTTCTTTTAAGGCAAAACTTGAATCTGTGGAATTCGGACCTAGGTTATGCTTCTTGTGTTGAGAAATTTGTCGAGCCTTGTGTGATGAGAATCTGACCAATCACGTTCTTGGCTATAACGTAATTTAATTTCAAAATTTTTGAATTTGAGGTGATATTTATAATTTCCTTAGAACCACACGGGCTCAACCTGTTTCTGACGAGTTTAGCTAAGACCCCTTATAGTTTGTGATTTTAAACTGATTTTTGGAGAATGATTTAGACCAACTTCCCTTCATTAAAGTTTAAGAGGACATCTTGTACTACAACGTATAAAAATTTGGGATTTTTCTGATCTGGTTAACCACACGAAATATATATATTTCTGTGACGTTGGCACTGGTTTACTGAAGGTCAGATTTCCTCTAGATTTCGTGAATTACTGCAATTTTACTAGATGGGATTAATTCGAGATTTCTTGACACAATGTTTTCCAAGGTCTTAAGTACAACGTGGTAAAATTTGATGATTTTAGGAGCTCATTTACTAATTTAAAACGGACAACTTGTATAACTGTGCAGTACTGAAATTTCCCTGCTTAAGAACCAAGTTTGATTACTTTAGCTTGATAAGAATGTGACTTGATTGGCTAGAACCTCGGTGACCCGAGAGCAACAAAGAAAGGAAGTGGTAGCCTTTTGGTCTTGATGATTCATTTCTCATGTGCTCTGCTTGATTAAATTTAATGCTGTGATATTTGTTTTCCATGTACTTGTCATTATGGACATTGACATTGGTATGTTGGCTTTGCGATTGAGTTATCGCCTACAAGAATTGAGATTGTGAATCATGACATACATGGCCAAGCATACATTGTACATGGAACGATATTGATGAGATATATGGAGATATTTACTCTTCAGTGCACTGAATTGAGTTGACGCCCCTGAGCTGTGTGCGGGGATTTGTACGTACTTGACGACCATGTGCTGTGTGCTGGGTAGAGTCGTACCATGAATCGTGATGCCCCTGGGCTGTGTGCGGGGATTTGTACGTACTTGAGGATCCTGAGCTGTGTGCGAGGGAGAGTCGTACAATGCTTCGTGGATGCCCTGGAGTAGGGGTCGCAAGTAATTGACTTGGCGATGGTGAGATGATTGAAGAGCACGTCATTCCATATTGCATTGGCATCCTCATTACTTTATATTGTTGATGCCTAATGATCTGAATTGATGTTGTTACATGCTCTTGATACTTTGATTATATGGTTGTCCTTTTTAGTTGGTTTTAGGGAGTCTTAGGACCCCTATGGTGGGGTTGAATGTTTTTCTTGCTAGCCGTCATGCTAACCCACGTTGTGGGAACATTTTTCAGATTGGGAGATATGACAGCTAGGCTTTGGATTGGTATTGGAGTTGGAGGCTAGGAGGGACCTGGGATGCCACACCTTGACTTCCTTGACCTCATCCATATCCAATTTTCGGCAGCTTCTATGGGGGGTAGAATGACTATTTTGCCCGTCCAACTTTCTTAAGGCAAAGGTATGAGGTTGAGGGGCAAAACGGTCATTTGCCACTTTTCGTCCGAAACTTAGTTTTTCTCATTTTGGATGACCATTGGCGAGGCGACGTCAAATCCTTTTTCAATTTTGAAATTCTTCATTTCCAATTGCCAATTCGAGCTTCCATTTTATATCTCAAGCCTCGAGGGGCGAAAATTCAGAATGTCACAATTGGTTCCAATGGCTGTGCAAAATCTTCGGGAGAGTGCCACAGAGTCGCAATATAATGAGGACAACCCTGTTGTGGAAGTTTGGAAAAGGGGTCGGAAGAGGAAGCAGAAGACGGAGATGCATTGGAAGTACAGGAAAAAGCGAACCCAAACGTAACGAACTTGAGGACGAGTTCTTATGAATAAGAGGAGAAATGATGTAGGACAACTAGCATAGAATTTTTGGGAAAAGTAATATTACGATTTTAGATAGAGTTTAGGTATTTTTCTATTTTAAGAATTTTAGGCATATAGATAATCGTGATATTTGATTTCAATTCCGTTTGATTATATTAGCTTAGATATGATTTTGATAATATTACCTTTAGTGATTCTATTCCTTAAAGGAGTCCTATCTCTATATATAGGACGTTCGCCTTTGTAATCTGCACGCTATCATTCAATCAAACTTCTAAATTTCATGTAACGAATCGAGTGCTACCAATATAATAAATATAGATGCTAAGGTGCAAATATTAGGTTGCACAGAGTGGAGTGACATATCAGAGAATTAGTGAACGAATTATTTACAACCATCTACTTAACGTCCAATTATAATTTGTAGTATCACTTCTTGGATCCATTTTGTGTGGTCAAATTAAAAGTGTTTTTATCCTTTGATGACCTTTTTTGGATTATTATTTGCCACATTATTCAGTAAAATGCTGAGGTTACTAAAGAAATTTAAGAAATAGAGATGGAATTTTAAAAATTAAAATGCATGAATGCACGGATGGAGTAAGTAAATGTGAAAGGACAAACAAAAGTCTTGGTAGATGCCATGAAATGGAATATCCGGAGCATGTTCTGATGTCCAAATTGCCATCCCTCCATTACATGCCTATATCGAAACGTGCTGGGCGGTCCCTAAAGTGTAACTTGCTTACGAGGAAACTCGTTGTTGCAGCTATAGTTGGAGTCCTTGAGTTTCTTTTCCCTTTTTCCCATCAGTCGGAAGAGTCTTGTCAGTGAAATCAACAAATGATATAGATCTCTCCTTCAAATCTACCCCAAGCAGGTTTTCTAGTTTGATTAAGCTTCCCATCTCCTAAAGTAGATTTCCTAAAGAAAATGCTAGCTTGACAGTCTAACAGCACTATCAGTTATTTCTGACCATACGATCTCCCAATCAATAAGTGTTTTATGCAACACAAGCGGCAATGGTGTGTGGATTTACAATTGAGATTATACCGTCCTTGACAATACTATCGGGTAAGCATTTTCCTTTCTTAAATTATGTTCCTATTTTGGATCCAAACCTCATGTATAAACATACACGCACACACATCTACTCATTGAACAAGACTAGAAACTGTTAGGATCGGCGCACAATCGCAATGAAGTAAAACGAACGAGAAAGAAAAAATTGAGACGATATTTTATCCTGGTTCACCCTTAAATTAGGACTACGTCCAACAGAGATTTCCACTATAGTTAGCACACACACCTCTCATCACATCACGCAATTGCAAGCAAAAAGAGTACATATAGCAGTAGCTATTCATGAGCCCAAACCTAAATTACTAATGAAAAATTACTGGCTTAAATCGTAAAAGCCTTCTAGTATCCAGGGGGCGCTGCCCTTTTGAGACCTCCGTCGGGGTGGCTCCTCCGGACCCCTGCTCGCTCAGTGTGGAGCGTCGTGCTTTCCTATCACAGAGGAGAATGAACCACACCAAAACAAAAAACATATTATCCTTGTCCCTCTGAATCCATCCATGACCCATAAAATTGAACTTGATGAGGGAAATACGAGTAAGGAGAACCTTTTCTTGAGTGAATCACGGGTTGAGAGAACCATCCAAAATAAAAAAGATTGTTTTTCCTGCTCATGTTGAAGACAAAATAAGCGAGAATCAGGGTTCTCTACGCCCTAGATTTGCTCTTTAATGAAAAAGCTTGAAGATGTGATTTAAGCATTAAACAATTTCATAGGTTTCGAGCAAATTAATTATCTAATTCATTGGAGAGGCCATCCAAGAAATTTATCAGAATCAAGTCTCTTCAATAAGGATGATTGTGGCAAATTGGATACTTTCAATGTGGAGATGAAGCATTAATAAGATTTTTAGACAAATCTTCAATAACCTAGGGAGATAGATGCTGAAGCATCGAGCTTTGTCAAACGATTCAAGTTGACAATGTCGACTATGCAAGAGAGTTGTCGATTCAGTAGACAAGTTGCTGATTTCGTGCTTTTCAATTGACTGCCCAGATATTGATTTACGAGTTTGATGTTGATTTCGAGACTACCAATCGACTACCTAGCAACTGAAAGTTGTTCTAGATGAATTCCTTTGTTGTTTTTTTCTCTATCTTTCGAGGTATCTATAACGCTGTCCAGAATGAATTTGAGCCCAATTTTAATGAGTCTTAGGGTGCGTTTGTTTTGGGGAGAGTACTTTCAGGGAAAATGTTTTCTGAACTTTCATCCGTTTGGTTCGCGAAAAATTATTTGGTCAACGAAAAGTACTTTCCAGTCAACAAAGATTTTATTTATTAAAATAGAAAAGTGAATTCCCCAAAATAAAAGGTGAAAACACTTTCCCAAATTTGAGTCTCTCACATTCTTTGAAAATTGGGTTGGGGCCGATCCTGGGGACTGATCCCAAGGCCGAAGCCGGCGACCGAGACTGGGGACCGAGAGCGGGGCCGGGACCGGACCGGGACCGGGGCTTGGGGTCGAGGTCGGGGCCGGGGACCGAGGATCGGGGCCGGGGCCGAAGCCGGAGACAGAGGATCAGGGCCAGGACCGGGGCTGGGGATCGAGATCGGAACCGGGGACGGGGACCGAGGATCGGACCGAGGCTGGGGATCAGTGTCAGGGCCGGGGACTGGGGCTGGGACCGGGACCAGGGGCAGGGGCAGGGGATCGGGACTGGGGCTGGGGCCAGGGGTTGAGGCTGGGGCCGGCAACTGGGGTCGAGGCCGGCAACCGATGTCGGGGCCATTTCTTATGTAAAAGTCCCCAAAGAAAAGAGGGCAAAATCTAAAATGTAAGAAGTCAACTTGAATATTGAGAACATATGAGATTTGTCTTTGGATGAGTAAATATTTATTCTCGCCTTCTTTATCCCTATAAGGTGGATTCTTCCTTGGTGGTGAGCCAAGAATTAGTGTATCCTTGGCTGGTGATATTCTATAGGCATTGGTGGTGAGTTTCTCTTATTATGAAATCTTCTATCTTCAGGTGATCTTCTGTAAGCCTTGAAGGTGAACTTCGGCAATCCCGATCTTGATCCTCGACTGGTAGCGTATCTAGTATGATGTGGTGGCTATCGTAATCTATCTTGCATTTGCATTTACCCATCAACATTCATTCTATGCGCTCTGGTCTATCCTTGATTCCTTGGACATCACCCAAAGCAATCGTCCGCCCACCCGGCACACGCATCAAAGATCATGTTTATTCGCATGCTGCACCTGACCTACATGTCATCTGAATTGACATATTGTTTCAGTCACTCTTTCACACACGACTCAAGTCACGCCATCTGCACGAAAAACAACGGTGTTGATCAATAGCCACACCAAATGTTACGACAATGCGGAAACTAAACGAAATTGAGACAGATGAGAAGAACAGAACACCAAGATTTACGTGGAAACCCTTGTAGGAAAAATCACGGGAGAGAGGAGAAGCAAATCCACTATGAGAATTAGGGATTACAAAAGAGGCAACGTAAGTTTCTCTATCAGACAGAATGAACAAAGAGTAATATTTATAATATTACCCATCAAACCCTAATGTTAGCCCAAAGCCCATAACTTAAGCCCTTAACTATTCAAGGCATATTAACAAATCTCCACCTTGACTTGAATTCCCAAGTAGACATAAGTATTAAGTCAATCTTCTCCTCCTACCAGCATAAAACTTAGCTGCTGCAAACATTAACCAAATCCAAGCAGTGCTTGAATTTATTAAAGGGCAATGACTTTGTCAACATATCAGCTGGATTATTTTTTGTACCAATCTTCAAGACCTTAATATAGCCATCAGCAAGAATGTCTCAAATATAATGATGCCGCACATCAATGTGCTTTGTTTTCTCATGATACATCTGATCTTTAGTAAGATGTATAGCATTCTGATTATCGCAATGCACAACAGTCACATCATCATCCACACTAAGCTCTCCAAATAAGCCTCCTAATTATATAGCTTGTTTGATTGCTTCTGTAATAGCCATATATTCTGCCTTTATAGTAGACAAAGCAATTGTATGCTGCAAAGAAGCTTTCCAACTGACTGCACAACCCCAAACAGTAAAGATGTACCCTGTCAAAAACCTTCTTTTATCAAGGTCACCAGCATATTCAGAGTCAACATATCCAGTAAGAGTTTCATAAGTTTTTCCAAACTCTAAACCATAATTTGAAGTACCCTTCAAATATCTCAAAATCCACTTCACTGTTTGCCAATGAATTTTACCTGGGCATGATAAATATCTACTTACCACGCTAACAACATGTGATATGTCGGGTCGAGTGCAAACCATAGCATACATAACGCTACCAACTGCACTAGAATATGGAATATGTGACATATATTTTATTTCATCATCTGTATGTGGACATAATTCAGCTGATAATCGAAAGTGAGCAGCAAGAGGAGTACTTACTGGTTTGGTGTCTTTCATGCCAAAACGATCTGACACATTCTCAATGTAGCTTTTCTAGGAAAGATACAATTTTTCTCTTTTGCGATCTCGCTGAATTTCCATGTCAAGAATTTTCTTCGCAGAACCTAAATCCTTCATATCAATTTAGCGCTCAACTGTGCCTCTGTGTATCAAATTTATCTTTTGCTGCAATCAACATGTCATTAACGTATAACAGCAGATAAATATATGATCCATTTGGAAGTTTGCACAGATATACACAACTATCATATTTGCTTCTACAATAGCCAAGTTGCACCATAAAAGAATCAAATCTTTTATACCACTGTCTAGGTGATTGCTTCAAGCCATAGATAGATCTTTTCAATAAGCATACATAATCTTCCTTACCTTCAAACTGAAAACCCTCGGGTTGACCCATATAGATTTTCTCTTCAAGTTTACCATGCAAGAAAACTGTTTTCACATCGAGTTGTTCCAACTCTAAATCATGCATAGCAACTAACGCAAGAAAGACCCGAATAGAGCTGTGTTTAACGACGGGTGAAAACACATCATTAAAATCAACTCCATCAATCTGACTATAGCCTTTAGCGACTAGACGTGCTTTAAATCTAATGTCTTCAACTCTGGGAATACATTCCTTTCTTTTGAAAACCCACTTGCAACCCACATTCTTCTTTCCTTTTGGTGGTTTGACAAGCTCCCAAGTTTGATTCTTTTCAAGAGATTCCATCTCTTCATTCATAGCAAATAACCACTTTGCTGAATCTTTTGAGGAAATAGCTTCCTTATACGTTTTAGGCTCAACATATTCTATCGACTCTGCAGCTGAAAGAGCATAAGCAACAAAATCTGAGTATCCATACATCTGTGGAGGTTTTAATGTTCTTCTCGGTCTATCTTTGGCTATAAAATAATTCTCTTCTTCAGATTCTTCAATCTCAATATTATCTGTCACTGACTGAACTGGTTGTGAAGAAGATACTTCAAACTCCACCTTCTTTGGTGCACTTTGTAGATTTTCCTGGCAAGTATCTGATGATTACTTGATAGGATGAAGCATAGCAGACTCATCAAAAGTAACATATCTGCTAATCATAATCTTAGAAGAATCAGAACACCAAAGTCTATAACCTTTTACACCAGAAGCATAACTAAGAAAAATGCATTTTTTTGCTCTAGGCTCTAGTTTCCCTTCACTAACATGTGCATATGCTGGACATCCAAATATTCGAAGAGAAGAATAATCAACAGGTTTACCTGACCATACCTCCTCAGGTGTATTGTTCTCAATAGGTATGCAAGGAGAATGATTTACTAACCAACAAGCAGTATTGACTGCTTCAGCCCATAATTCCTTGCCCAAACCAGCGTTAGACAACATGCATCTTGTTCTTTCTAATAGGGTTCTGTTCTTACGTTCTGCAATACCATTCTGTTGCGGTGTATACACTGTAGTATGATGTCTCACAATTCCTTCGTTCTTGCAAAGCTCATTAAATTCGCCTCCACAAAATTCTAGCCCATTATCTATTCTCAGCCGCTTGATTTTCTTACCGGCCTGCTTCTCAATTAATGTTTTCCATTGCTTGAATGTAACGAAAACATCACCTTTTGTCTTAAGAAAAAAATACCCAAACCTTTCTTGAAAAATCATCAATAAAAGTGAGTACATACCTGGAACCAAGGCCTTTCAATGGGACTCTAGCAGGCCCCTAGAGATCAGAATAAATGTAATTCAGAGTGCCCTTTGTGCCATGAATTCCTGTTTTGAAACTGACTCTTTTCTATTTTCCAAAAACACAATGTTCACAGAAATCCAGTTTTTAAATTTTCTGACCACACAAGAGACCTCTTTTACTTAGCTCCTCCATCCCTCTAATACTCATATGGCCTAGTCTCATATGCCATAATTTTGTATTATCCGAATCTGTCATATCAAAAGAGACCGCAGCTGAACCAGTAACAGTAGAGGCTTGCAGCTGATACAAAGTACCAATTTTAAGCCCTTTCATCAACAAAAGTGAGCCTATCATAATTTTCAGAACTCCACCCTCAGCAGTAAATCTACAACCATTGGCGTCAAGTGTACCCAAGGAGATTAGATTTTTCCTCAAATCAGGTACATGTCTGACATTATCTAAAGTTCTGATCATGCCATCATGCATCTTAATATAAACAATGTCAATCCCAATAGCTTTGCATCTAGCATTATTGCCCATGAGAATAACTCCACCATCATATTCTTTATACGTAGAGAACCAATCTCGATGAGGACACATATGATATAAGCAGTCTGAATCAAGAATCCAACTATCACAGAATTTGTCTTTATTATCTGTAAACAATAGCCAATCTTCATTTTCTTCTTTAGCAACATCAGCTTGAGCAGACCCACCCGCGCATGGCGTAGTTGGTTGAGACCGTGCCCTTCTTCCTCTCATGAAAGGTTGAGGGTTCGAATCTCCTGGCTGCGTTCCGCTGACTTAAGTGGGGGGCCCCGGCTGGTGGGTTGCTGGGCCAGTCCCCCTCGAGGAATATTCGAGCCCGCGAAGCGGGCCCGGACACCTCGATCATCAAAAAAAAAAAAAAAAAAACATCAGCTTGAGCAGGATTTTCGTTTCGCCTATTCTGTCTATTCTGATGGTTGCGATTGTTATGACGATTGACATTCCCATGATTTTGTTGATTCGAATTATTTTCTCTTTGCTCTTTTGCTTTCAGTTTTAGGCAATTTATATTGATATGTCCTGGAGACTTACAATAGTTGCAAATCATATCTGTCACGCCCCGACTCTCGAGCCCGCGACATCCCTTGCCAAATCGCCACGAGGTCATAGAGATAGCTTCCTAGGCACGCTATCGACGTATCACTTAACTACGCATGAGGAAACATTTTAAAATCCCTGACAAAGATTCACATGGAATAAAGCAGTAGGTAGTCACAACCGTCATTCATAAAGAATCAATCACAGAACATACATACCAGCAAACCAATCAAGACCTTATTCATACTAACGAATGTACACAACCCCATACTTCGGGGCGACTAGACAAAACCTCAAAAGGTCACTTGGGTAGGTAAGGTCAACTTCTTACGTACTTCAACAGACTACTCCAATAGCCAATCCTTGGCGTTCACGAGACTTCGCCACTTGGGACCTGAAAATGTTATCCCACGACGGGGTGAGAATAAATCTCAGTGAATCAAGCCTAATCTCGGTTAGGAAACTGATTCTCCCAGGGCATCCTAACCGAAGCCCACAGATCACACATGCACATATAGCAACTATCCACAATTAACAATATAACCACCATCCACATGCACACTTACCAGCTTCAGCCATACATAATGCAATGCTCGACATGACTCAGCAGTCAACGTCAATCAGTCACTCAATCACAGCATTATATCCACCAGTATGCACAGGACATTCACCAGGACAATGCACACGATACAATAATAACTCGAATACAAGCGAGTATGAACTTCCGTCTTCTTACTCCATTCGTCCCATTCCAAACGTCGTAGTCGGGATACGCTCATACTTACCCATGTACGAAGTTACATTTCATTCAATTCTTATATTAACGATGATCGTGCCACCGGCACATAAGAGGATCTACGCGAAAGAGGGCGTGATTCAACTCTCACAAATAACGCGATCCAACACCTCAATGTGATCCAGCGTTCTACCGGCAAAACTGGGCTACGTTCCTTTACTCTCGGCAACGGCTACTCCAAGCGATGTATCCAGTGCACCCGTTGCACGGCAGGCGCTGCAGCCATCCCTATACGGGGCGTCGGTCCAACATCCATTGCGACCGGCATCCGACCAACTCTGCATCCATACTAGTTAACACCGAATTAGAGCTGTCGTGCTTCTGGCAAGTCGTATGGTTCCGTACAAATCATAGAACACGAGCTTGCCAGGAACATCATCGTTTTTCGTCATATGACCATACAATCCACATCTAGCAATCAACCCATTTTATTATCTTTGGTTAAGGCCGGATGCTCACTCAAGCATGTAAAAACCTTGGTCAAATGCCATTTTCGTGCTAAAATATGTATTTTGACTTCGCACACGGTCATATGCAAATGCAGACTATCTGTTGTGAAATTGGACACTAGATCGGTGTCGCAGCGGAATAGGATCGACGAGCGTTTGCAATTAATGTCGGGAGCCGTAGAAAGTCGATAGAGAAATAAAACAGAATAATAATAAAGGACACGAGACTTACGTGGTTCGGTCCGAATGTCGGAACCTACGTCCACGGGGAGAGCCAACAAATAATCCACTAACAAATCGGAGAATTACAAGATTACAATCCCTCACGCTCAAGTGTTTCCCAACCCTAGATTATACACCTGATACCCACGGTGTTTAATAACTCAAATAGACTCGACGCGGCGAACAAGTCTTTCCGAGCTCACTTCTATCTCTTGAGCTCTCTCTTGTTCGCTTGCTTTGTCTTCGGTTCTTCTTCTCCTTATATAGCCGAATGGAAGAGGAAGCATGCCAACTTGTGCCCAACTTATGCCTAACTCCCGAGTCAATGCCTAACTCGCGCCTAACTCCCGAGTCAATGCCTAACTCGTGCCTAACTCCCAAGTCAATGCCTAACTCCCGAGTCAATGTCTAACTCCCGAGTCAATGCCTAACTCGTGCCTAACTCCCGAGTCTTCGTATATGGGCTCAAACTCGAGACACAATTTTAACAATTCTCCACCTTGGCTCGATGTTTGTAGCCAAGCTATAGTATTCATGTTAACTCTCCCAGCGCCCCGATGGGCGCTTATGCTCTACAGACGCCAATCGAGCTCAAACAGAGCTCGAGCTTTGCCAAAGGAACCGGCTTCGTCATCATGTCTGCTGGATTTTCTGTTGTTGCTATTTTCATAATAGCAATCTCGCCCTTCGTTATGACATCTCGGATGAAATGGTACCTGATATCGATATGCTTTGTTCGCTCGTGATATATCGGATTATAAGCTAGATGTATCGCACCTTGGTTGTCACAATGTACAGTGACGCTTTTCTGATTCAGTCCAAGGTCCAAGAGCAAACCTTTCAGCCATATCGCCTCCTTTGCCACAAAGGTTAGTGCCATGTACTCTGCCTCAGTTGAAGATAAAGCAACATGATCTTGTAAAGATGCTTTCCAACTTACTGCACCACCCGCTAGCATAAAAACGTACCCCGCTAATGATCTGCGACCATCCGTATCACCAGCATGATCCGAGTCCACATACCCTGTGGTCTTACTGCCGTTCTTGTCCCTTTGGTATGTGATACCAACGTCTGCTGTCCCCTTCAAATATCTGAGGATCCATTTCACAGCTTCCCAATGAGTCTTACCTGGGTGTTTCATGTAACGGCTAACAACACTTACAGCTTGTGAAATGTCAGGTCTAGTGCACACCATGGCGTACATAATACTACCCACTGCACTAGAGTATGGAACACGAGACATATGCTCCTCCTCTTCCTCAGTCTGCGATGATAATTTGTCAGAAAGTTTAAAGTGTGCAGCTAAAGGTGTACTTACAGATTTTGCTGACTGCATGTTAAAACGTTCCACGATCTTCTCAATATATTTCTTTTGCGATAGACGCAAAATCCCTGCAGTCTTGTCACGCAAAATCTCCATACCCAATATCTTCTTTGCAGCACCTAAATCTTTCATTTCAAACTCAGCACTCAACTGCCGCTTCAGCACATCAATATCAGACATATTTCTAGCTGCTATCAGCATATCATCAACATATAACAGCAGATATATCAAAGACCCATCATCCAGTCTCCTAAAATAAACACAGCTATCCATCTGACTCTTAGAATAGTCCTGACTAGCCATGAAAGCATCAAAGCGCTTATACCATTGTCTAGGAGACTGTTTCAGCCCATATAAAGATTTCTTTAACAAACAAACATGGTCTTCCTTACCCAGAATAGCAAATCCCTCTGGCTGCCTCATGTAAATCTGCTCCTCCAACTCACCATGAAGAAACGCTGTCTTTACATCAAGCTGCTCCAACTCGAGATCCTGTGCAGCAACTAAGGCAAGTAAAATACGAATAGAGGTATGCCTTACCACAGGAGAAAACACTTCATTGTAGTCAATGCCCTCCCGCTGTGTAAACCCCTTCGCCACAAGTCTCGCCTTATATCTCGCTGCCTCGACACCAGGAATGCCCTCTTTCCGTTTGTAGACCCATTTGCTTCCAACAATCTTCTGGCTCTTGGGTACTTTAACTAGCTCCCATGTCTGATTCTGATGGAGTGATTCCATCTCTTCACTCATAGCCCCTAGCCACTGCGATGACTCAGAACTAGCCATCGCCTCAGAGTAAGACGAAGGCTCATCTGTCTCCACCTCATCACCTACAGTCAATGCATAGGCTATATCAGCATAACCATAACGTACCGGTGGTTTGATTTGCCTTTTCTGTCTGTTTGTGGCTATATTATGTTGCGGCTCCGCTGGTTGTTCCGTATCACCGTCTTCAGGAATAGTGGCCTCATCCACAGTCTCAACATCTGTTACCTCCGAGGTCTCCGGAGTCTCCACCTGAAACTCCACCTCACTACTGACACCATGATCTGTCTGCTCTGCTGGTAGTGACTCAGGACTCCTCTGTCGAAGCATTGCAGTCTCGTCGAAAATTACGTCTCTGCTGATTATAAAATGGGGTGATCTGGGATTATTGCACCACAACCGGTAGCCTTTTACCCCTTCTGCATAACCCAGAAATATGCACTTCTTTGCCCTCGGCTCAAGCTTACCATCCCTCGCATGAGCATACGCAGGACATCCGAATATCCGCAATCCGGAATAATCAACAGGTTTTCCCGACCATACTTCCTCAGGAGTCTTACACTCAATAGCAGAAGATGGAGATCTATTAACTAGGTAACATGCCATATTTACTGCTTCGGCCCAAAATTCCTTGCCCAGTTCTGCATGTGAAATCATGCACCGAGCTCTCTCAAGTAGAGTTCTGTTCTTCCGTTCAGCAACGCCATTTTGTTGTGGTGTCCCAGGAACCGTGCGGTGTCTCACGATTCCTTCCCTTTGGCAGAACTCGGTAAAATCCTTACCACAGAACTCCATACCGTTATCGGTTCTCAGGCACTTGATTTGCTTACCTGACTGCTTCTCAATCAATGCCTTAAATTTCTTGAACCGATCAAACACCTCATATTTGTGTTTCAAGAAGTATACCCATACCTTCCTTGAATAGTCGTCGATGAATGTCAGCATATATCTGGCACCTCCTTTCGAAGAAACTGGAGACGGTCCCCAGACGTCTGAATGGATGTATTCAACAGGTTGCTTGGTCGAATGTACAGCTGCACCAAATTTGACTCGGCGCTGCTTTCCGAAAATGCAGTGCTCACACAGGTCCAGCTTTTCTGTCTTCTGACCTTTCAGCAGCCCCCTTTCACTCAGCATCGTCATACTTGCCTCACTCATGTGCCCTAAACGCATATGCCATAAATGAGTCAAGTCAGAATCTGACTCACCTGATGAAACTGCAGCAATTCCAGACACGGTATCTCCCAGTAGATGATAGAGAGAATTCTTCTTCTTCCCTTTCATTACCGTCATGGCACCTCGAGAGATCTTCAGTACTCCACCTTCGGCGGTGTACTTGCACCCAATGTCATCGAGTGTCCCTAGAGAAATAAGGTTCTTCTTGAGTTCCGGTACATGCCTCACGTCTGTTAGCGTTCGCTCTATGCCATCGTGCATCCGGATCTGAACTGTCCCTATCCCCACAACCTTGCAGGCTGTGTTATTCCCCATAAGAACTCTACTACCATATGTAGTTTGGTAGGTAGTGAACCAGTTCCTATGAGGAGTCATGTGATAGGAACATCCAGAATCTAGCACCCATTCGTCTCCTGACAAACTTGTTGATGCACATAGGACGGTCTCAGCATCACTGATACTCTGCTCGGCAATATTTGCCACATTGCTTGTGACGTTTTGCCCACCACCTTTATTTCTTAACTTTGGACAATCTCTCCGCATGTGCCCCTCCTCGTGACATTCAAAGCATTTCATGCGACCTTTGAATTTTCTGGGTCGCGATTTGGACCTGCTTTTGCCTCTGCTGCTGCTGGGCCACCGGTGTTGATCTTTGCCTCGAATCACCAGTCCTCGCGCCACATCTTGCGATAGGCCGTCATCTCGCAGCTTTCGCTGCCACTCCTTTGAAAACATAGCAGATTTTACCTCTTCAGAGGTAATTGAAGTTCGTCCCTGTAATAAGGAGTCAGTGAAATGCTCCCATGATTCTGGCAAAGACGCCAGCAGTATCATGCCTTGTTCTTCATCTTGAAGGTTCTTTCCGACATTCTTCAAATCCATCATGAGTTTATTAAACTCATCTAGGTGGGTTCTGATGGACGTACCTTCAGTGTATCGAAACTGATACATCCGCTTCAGCATATACAGGCGATTGTTCAAACCTTTTGTTACATAGAGGGCCCGAAGTTTTGCCCACATTGCTGCGGCATCTTTCTCTTCAGCAACCTCTATTAACACCTCGTCCGATAGGTTCAACAGGATTATACTTCTGGCCTTACTCATCAGCTCGTCCTTGTCGGCATCTTTCATTGATTCAGGCAATTTGGCTTTGCCTTCCAATGCCCGGGCCAGACCTTGAGTTGTCAGCAATGCCTCCATTTTGACGCTCCATAACACAAAGTTGTTCCTTCCATTAAATTTCTCAACTTCTACTCTTGCTCCAGACATAATTGCAAAGTCTTAGCTCTGATACCAATTGTTGTGAAATTGGACACTAGATCGGTGTCGCAGCGGAATAGGATCGACGAGCGTTTGCAATTAATGTCGGGAGCCGTAGAAAGTCGATAGAGAAATAAAACAGAATAATAATAAAGGACACGAGACTTACGTGGTTCGGTCCGAATGTCGGAACCTACGTCCACGGGGAGAGCCAACAAATAATCCACTAACAAATCGAAGAATTACAAGATTACAATCCCTCACGCTCAAGTGTTTCCCAACCCTAGATTATACACCCGATACCCACGGTGTTTAATAACTCAAATAGACTCGACGCGGCGAACAAGTCTTTCCGAGCTCACTTCTATCTCTTGAGCTCTCTCTTGTTCGCTTGCTTTGTCTTCGGTTCTTCTTCTCCTTATATAGCCGAATGGAAGAGGAAGCATGCCAACTTGTGCCCAACTTATGCCTAACTCCCGAGTCAATGCCTAACTCGCGCCTAACTCCCGAGTCAATGCCTAACTCGTGCCTAACTCCCAAGTCAATGCCTAACTCCCGAGTCAATGTCTAACTCCCGAGTCAATGCCTAACTCGTGCCTAACTCCCGAGTCTTCGTATATGGGCTCAAACTCGAGACACAATTTTAACACTATCCACTAGTCAACACACACAGGGCGATTAACCCCCAATCAACGATCGATGCCAAACAGTCATTCTAGCCAATCAATCAAACCATCCAACGAGGCAATCAACACAAACATGAACAATCAGTCTGATTAGGCCACATAAAGGCTCGAATTCATACAATAATTATTTATTAGTCAATCCGACTTAAACGTCGTCGATCGCTCGCTCGTCTCTAGCCTATCTCTCACTCGCGATCAAACAGCGGCAATCCATTGCCCAATCAATCAATCAACTAGCAACAATTAGCCACAGACAATTCAATCCATCCGGCTAACCTAATCGATTGGCCATTTAACCAAATCCCAATTTCTATTTAAACCGGCCCCGATCATGTACCTAAATTCCACAACTAGCTAATCCTAGGAGCAATTAGCGCCCTAACCAAGGTTTAGGGTCAACTCACAATCAATTTAAGCTCGGGCGGTCTCACAACGACGAGGCGGGCGGCGACGACGAACGGCGACGGCTACGGCGGCGGCGGTTCTCGGCGACTAAAGGATTTATCCCGAGAGGATACGAACCCAAACTTCGGGAACACCACAAGGGAGTCCGGCAAGGTCGCCGGGACAGGTGGCCAGCGGCAGAACTCCAGCGAACGGCGGCCGGCAGCTGAAAACAAAACCGGTCAGCAGGGTTAAACAGGGGAACCGGGCTGTTTTCCGACGATTCCATGCCCCACGGGCGGGGACGAGGCCGGCCAAGGTCGGGGATCTCTCCTAGGGTCGAGGACAACCTACGGGACCGGCCAAAGGCGGCGGACGGCTGCCGGGAGTGGCAGAGAAGCAGCGAAACAGAACCGGGCGAGAACAAGGGCTTCGCGCGGTAGAACAGGGGCGGCGGTTCGAGCGGCTTTCCGGCCACCACGCGCGGCGGAAATCTTGGCCATGCTGAGGAAAGGTGGAAGGGGGTCTCAGGAGGTCGACGAAGGTGGCGGTGAGCAACGGCGGCGGCCGGTTCGACGGGATCGAAGAAAATCCCAAACCGGGTCAAAAACAGGGCACCGACGTTCTCGAGGCCGATTGCGGCGGGTCCGGCGGTCGATCAGCGGCGGGGTTAGGTCGAGAGTGTCGAGGAGAGGCTGGAGTACGTTGGAGTGGCGACGGCCGGGCCTGGGTGCGCCGGGAGCGGCGAAAATCGACGGCGAAACCCACGGCCAGAACGGGCCGAAAACAGGGTAGGGCGTTGGCGGCGGTTTCGCGGCCGTCCGGCGGCCAACGGGACGACGGACGATCAGTGAAGGTGGTGGTGGTCGGAAGTGGGGCGGTGGGCGGCGAAAATCTGACGGGAGAAGGAGGAAGAGGGGAGGTGGACATTCGGTCGGGGGGGGGGGGGGGGGAGGGGAAATAAGCAAAGGAAGAAGAAGAAGAAGAGAGGAGCGATCGTGAGAGTGAGGGGCAGCAGCCCACGTGAGGAAAAGAGAGAAAGAGAGAGAGAGGGCCCACCTAGGACTTTTGGGGTAAATTTTTTTGTCCTATATACCAAATATCTAAGGGCAAAACGGTCAATTAACTAATTGGGACTGAAACGAATTTTCGGTACAACGGACGAAGAGTAATTTGGTAATTTTCATAGGCTAGGCTTGGTCGGGATTAGGCTCGGGTCGCGAGCATTGAAATCCTAATTTACGGCGACTGAGAATTCGAAACCTAATCTAAACCGACTGAACTTCAGAATTCGTCCAAACATCGTCTCTTCAGTCCTTTCGATCCAATATAATTTAACGACTGAATTTCAATATTAATCTATTTTTATTGAATTCAGGCATTTTACCGAAGTCGGACTTCCAGGGCGTCACAATATCTCTATGCTTAGACTTTGACCTGCTCCTGCCACTATTTCTTCTCTCAATAGATTTTCCTCGAGCGACTAAACCAGCCCCATGATTATTACTACCATCAGAAGTCAATTCTGTATCGAGTTTCTGCTTATTTAGCAGACTAGTCTTGGCATCTTCAAAATCAATAGTTTCTCTACTAACAATCATGGTCTCTCTAAAATTCTTATAAGAGGGAGGTAGTGAAACTAGCAATAAAAGAGCTTGATCCTCATTTTCAATCTTAACATCAATGCTTCTTAATTCAGCGATAAGAGCATTGAACTCAGAAATATGAGATTTGAGAGAAGTACCTTCAGCCATACGAAAAGTGAAGAGTCGTTGCTTGAGTCTCAATCGATTGATGAGAGATTTTGTCAGAAAAATACTCTCCAACTTCGTCCATAAACCTGCAGCTATTTTTTGATCTAGTACCTCCTGCAAAACTTCGTTCGTGAGACACAACTGAATAGTGGACAAAGCTTTCTCATCCAATTCTTCCCATGCTTCATCTGTCGTGTCCGGTTTCTTCCCTTTAGTGAACAAAGTTTTCTTCAAACCCTGCTGCGTAAGAACGGCTAACATACGAACCTGCCATAGGTTGAAACTACCGCTCTCATCAAACTTTTCGTTATCGAATTTCGTTGCTGAACTCAAAGCCATAACTTATTTCGAGTCGAAGAAGCGCGCTCGAGGTCCTCGGACAACACAAATCGAAACTCCTGCGGCCTCCTCATTGAATAACCCAAAATGGTGTCTTTCCTTTCTTCGTTGAACAACCCACAAAAAACAAGTCCTTCTTTGACTTTATTGTTTTATCCTTTCTCAGTTTTGAACAACCCAAAACGGTGTCTTTCCTTTCTTCATTGAACAACCCACAAAAACAAGTCCTTCTTTGACTTTCTTGTTTTGTCCTTTCTCAGGTTTCCTTTCTTCGTTGATACCAACACTCCACACTAGCGTGAAACGTGGCAGAAGACGCCAAAATGCACGTGGGGGAGTGTTTCTGGGCTGAAGAATTGTTGATCAATCTAAACAGAAGACGCAGCAATCTACCAATCCCCCAAAGAAGGAACAGGATGCGGACATGAGACCGATTACAAATCGAGCACGTAATTCACCGAAATTCAAATCGTAAGTCACCGAAACTCTGAATTTCGAACATGTAATTCACCAAAATCCAAATCGTCTTGCACGGAAGAAATCCAAATCCCGAAATCCAAATTGCCAAAATCCAAATTGACGAAATCCAAATTCCCGAAATCCAAATCGCCGAAATCAAATCATCTTGCACAGAAGACGAAATCCGAATTCCCCTTCTCTCGTGTCTCTCTTTCGTCGACGGATGAACCTTATGCTCTGATACTAGTTTGTTACGACAATGCGAAAACTAAAACGAAATTGAGACAGATGAGAAGAACGGAACACCAAGATTTACGTGGAAACCCTTGCGGGAAAAATCACGGAAGAGAGGAGAAGCAAAATCCACTATAAGAATTATGGATTATAAAATAGGCAACGTAAACTTCTCTATCAGACAGAATGAGCAAAGAGCAATATTTATAGTATTACCCCTCAAACCCTAATGTTGGCCCAAAGCCCATAACTTAAGCCATTAACTATTCAAGGCATATTAACACCAAATAAGTTTTTTGGCTACATCTAACGTTTCAAAACAAAACACCATGCATACTTAGGAAGCCAATTTCAAATGACTTAGCGCTTAACCAAAAATAAGCTTGTAGTACCTAATGTGCATCATGGGATACTAATCCATCCCACGAGAAACTAAATCCTCGGGCCTAAGATTTCTAGGTTTCGTTTGACGAGTTGATTTCGTAGGTGCACTTAGGTTGTTTGACTTCCCAAATACTACACGATGCTTTAGGTCTCCAATCGATGTAGAGTTTCCTAAATTGATTAGTGTCGACTCTAGTCTAATTCATATGTTTTTATTATTATTATTATGAAACTGCACATAGTAGATTATCTAAACTTAGGATTTAGGGACATCCTAAGAACCCAGACCTCGCTCTTTGCTGGGTGGATGGTCCTCGTGCTTAACCATAGAATCCCAACATGAGTCAGTGTTCGGTGATGAATCAAGGTGCTACAAAGTAGAACGTAAGCAAGATTTAAATTAGACCAATAAAGTGCAAAGACAAAAGGGAGGTTGTTGGTAGGGTTTTAGGATGTTGTAGATGCTTAAGGAGGACAAGCTTTTTATTAGATGCGTTATGTTAGAATTGAAAGTTGAAGGGTTTTAACATCTATCTTTAAAGAGAAATTGAAATTTTATAGGAGGTGTAAATATAATGCGCAGATCAACTCAGATTTACTTGCTGTTCTCCTTATTCTATATGCCATTTATTTTATGGTACTTTTTCTTTTTCTTTTTTAAAGGTGAAATTAGGATCTTGCTCGCATATGAAATGTTACTTGCAAATTTAGAAGTCCAGGCAAATGCCGGTCATATAAAAGCTCAATTCCAAAATTGAGCAAGTTTCAATTTCATTAAACAAGAAATCTTTAAAAGAAATGAAAATGCAATGCAAGCTGTTGGGGTGTGGTTCATACTCTCCAAGCACGTGACTCCCGCTTAGTCAGAAGAACTATGTTAAAAGTGTGTTGAAAGGAGCGTGAGAATGAAAAGTTGTGGCTCAGTCAAAAGAACTATGTTGAAAGTGTGTTGAAGAAGTTCAACATGATAGACTGTAAACTAGGGAAGACCCCCATGTCCACGAGTTCTAAGTTATCAGTGCTATGTCCCAAAACTAAAGAGGAAGCTGAAGAGATGGCAGTAGTTCCATATGCAAGTGTAGTTGGGAGCTCAATGTATGCCATGGTGTATACTCGTCCAGATATTGCTCAAGCAGTGGGAGTATTGAACAGATATATTTCTAATCTAGGTAAAGAGCAGTGGATAGCAACAAAGCGGGTTCTTCGTTATATTCGCGGTACGTCTGACTTTGAATTATGTTATGAAAGCATGAAAAGCTCAAAGGGACTACAAGCGTCAAAACTGAAGTATTTTGTTGATGCTGATTGAGGAGGTAACATTGATAGCAGAAAGTCAACCAGCAATTATGTTATTTGTTTGTTAGGCGGAGCTATGAGTTGGATGAGCAAGAGACAGAGCACGATTGTTTTATCTACTAATGAGGCAGAGCACATGTCTCTTACTCGTACTGCTAAAGAAGTAATCTGGATGAGCATGATTGTATAAAGAGCTTGGCTTTACACAAGGAGAAGTGAAGATTGGGTATGATAGCCAAAGTGCTATATTCTTGGCTAAGAATTTTGCATTTCTTGCAAGAACAAAGCACATCAGCATACGATATTACTTTATCCGAGAGAAAGTAGAATAGAAAGTTGTAGTGCTGAAAAAAGTTGGCACACGGGTGAATAGTGTAAATTTTTTTACCAAGACAGTGAGTGCAGAAAAGTTCGAATGGTGTACAATAATGTTGGGTCTAAAGAATTATGGAAAGTATTCACCAAGTGGAAGAATATTGGGGTGTGGTTTATAGTCCCCTGCAACAGGAAAGCACGTGGGTCCGTATGGGGTCCGAGGGAGCCACCTTGGTGGGAGTCTCAAGGGAGTAGTGCCCCTTGGACACCAGCGGACTTTTACAATTTAAGCCTGCAGTTTTCATTACAGTTTGGGCTAGGGCTCATGAATAGTTACTGCTATATACTCTTTTTCGTTTGCAATTGAGTGATGTAACGAGAGGTACGATGTGCTAATTATAGTAAAATCCTTTGTTCGATGTAGCCCTAGTTTAAGAGTGAACAATGAAAAAATCTCATGTCTCAAATTTCTCTTTTTTGCTCGTTTTACTTTGTTGCGATTGTACGTTGATCCTAACACAAGCAATAGACTAAAAATTAAAGTCTTTTTTTTAGATTACATAAACTTGCATGTAAAAAAATTACGATAAAAGTTATGGAACTCCAGAGATTGATTGATAGTTATATAACACCCAAGTGATCGGAACAAAAGTTATGTCACTTAAGTGAACCTCAAACATAAGTTATGACACACAAGTGATAAAAAAAAAAAAAGAAGTTATGGCACTCAAGTGAGCATCGTACGAAAGTTATGACACTTATGATGTCTTTTTTTTCATAAAAAAATTGTATTGAGATGAAAATAGCATTTAAGTATGTTGCGCGGAACAAGCGATCGATCGAAAAATAGACAAAACGAGAAAAGCAAATCGAACACCAGATGTACGTGGTTCGGTCGTAAAGACCTACGTCCACGGGGAGAGCAACAATGAATTCCATAATAGAACGAACGATATACGGAGATTACAGATCACACTCGAGTTACACAAACACATTATTGGTGTTTCCCAGCCCCAATTATATACAAGAACGCACACAGTGTTTAGCCCCTAATTCCTAATGAAATAATCTCTCAATCTTGCAAAAAAATTAAACAAATCTAACCTCAAGATTTAACCGGCTTCGACACTCGAATTCTTGATGTAATTCCGTGAACAAAATCAGCGACGATAAACCCTTGCCAAGCACTTGACTAACGGCGCTTCAAGACTCGCATCACCAGCGGCTTCACGAACAACAAGAACACCCTCGCTCTCTTTGATGTAATTAACGAAACTTGGAAGCCCACGAGAAAGTTGCCTCTGCTTATCAACTTAGCATTCAAGACCACGAACACTTTATTTTGGAATATATAATGCACCGCCTGGAGAGTCCAAGATTGCCGGAAAAAAAAAATCCCCGCCAGCTACCATTGAAATTAGGAAACGTAATGTTTTGGTCAACTCACAATATAAGTTTGACTTTGTCTTTTTCTGATGAATGTTCCTTATCTGATGACTCCAGCACCAAAGTGAATCTGCTAGTGTTTTCCTTTCTCGCCAAATTCAATACAGAAGCCGATTCCGTATATATCCAACAATCCAAACTTCCAGATTTTATATTTCTTTTTCTTCGTCAACAATCAAGAGTATTAGTTTTGGTGTCAAACAAAACAATAAATATATAATTCGAAATATTTAGATTATTGCTTCAGGCTAAAACTCGAGACATAATTTTAACAATGTCCACCTTGGCTCGATGTTTGAGCTAAATCGCAATCGCTTCGCTAAAATCCGAACTTCATCTACTACTCTCCCAACAGCCTCAATAGGCTCAACCGCCACAGACATCATTCAAGTCCAAGCCGTGCTTGAAGTTCGCCTTAATCGATGACCTTATCAGAACACCAACTGAACATGCACCTTTAACTACTCCATAAGGACTATCTGACACAAGCTCCTTAATCACAGATAAAGCAAAATCATCGTTGCATCCATATCTGTCAGGAGATCGAAAACGTACCTTGTCAATATTAGCAGTTACAGCAACCGTTGGCTCTCTAGGCTCCACCTCACTATAAGCATAATCTGTGTCGATTACCACGCTAGTACCCGCTACCTCAGGAGTTTCTAGTTGCAACTCCACCTCTAGCTGAACACCGTCCAGATCCGTATAAACACTGCCACAATCACTCCTGGCCAGAAGTACTGGAGACTTGTCAAAGTTAACTTCTCTGCCTCAAACAGGTGAATTTATAATCGGGCACCACAACTGATCGCCCCGCTCACCTTGTGCATAGCCATGGAATATGCACCTTGCCTCCACATCGAGCTTATCATCACTTACTCGATAATAACACGGGCAAGTAAACATTCTAAAAATAAAATCATCAGCAAAATTACCTGACCACACTTCTTCGGGAGTCCGATATTCAATCGCAATCGATAGGGATCTATTCATTAGGTAGCTCACCCTACTAAGCGCATCCACTGAAATTCTCCCAGTCATACCAGCACTAGAGATCTTTTCAAGGGCCGTCTCTAGTAATGCTCAGTCAATTCTGCAAACTGTTGTAGTTTACTGGTACTAGTGCGGTGTTTCGCTGTGCCACTTTTCATGCATAATTTATTTTCCAGCTTCAAGCAAGACTCCATGCTACTGTTAGTTCGTACATGCTTGATCAACTTACCAGTCTCCGTTTCGATCAAAGCTCTTGACCGCGTATTCCTGACAATAGCATCAAACATGTGCTTCCGCACAAACACCCAGGCCTTCCTCGAGTAGCTGTTAGACTCTCGAACAGATGTTGACGTCTCAGGAGCGAAACTTATTAATGTCTCACCTTGAAGTTCATACAGGCCGCCATGCTTGATTCCTTTCATTATCACCAAGGCACCTCGACCAATCTTCAGGACTCTACCTCGAGAAGAATACCTGGATCCAGCTGAATCTAGAGCACCCAAGGAAATTAAGGTCTTTTTCAATTCTGGAACATGTCTTACCCCAGTCAATGTCCTCACAATACCATCATGCATTCTGATTTTAACATCACCAATACCCACAACATCGCATTCAGCGTTGTTTTCCAACTGCACTTTACTACTATCTGTGCACTGATAAGTAGCAAACCAGTTCCTGTTTGGTGTAGCATGAAACGAACAACCAGAATCCATAATCCATCCGTCAAACGATGAATTCTCAGTGACAAACAAGATACTATCGACACCATCAGAATTTTCAGTTATAGCTGCAATATCATCAGCAGATTCAACTCCAATTCCCTTAGCCCTTTCGTTTTTCAACTTAAAACAATTTCTTCTAAGATGCCCTCTCTTGCCACAGTTCCAACAGACATTACTGTCAGTCCTAGACTGACTGCATCTATTCATGTTCATACTACTTCTGCTAACACAGTACTAGCTCTTCCTCTTTCACCTACTAAAGCAGCAGATATAGATTCGCCAGATTCTCTTCTACGGATGTCCTCACTCAGAATTAAATCACGAATCACATCAAACGTCAAACTAGTTGACCCATAAGAATTACTAACAGCAGTAACAGTAGTATTCCAACTATCAAGCAATGAGGATAATAGAATCAAAGCACGTACCTCATCTTCAAAGTCAATCTCAACTGAACTCAATTGACTAACGATCACATTGAATTCATTGATATGATTAGTAACTGATGTACCTTCGCTCATCTTCAAGTTAAACAGACGTCGCATCAAATAGACCTTGTTGATCGCAGAGGGCTTCTCGTACATGTCCGACAAGGCTTTCATCAAACCCGCAGTGGTCTTCTCCTTGACGATATTAAATGCGACGTTACGAGCCAACGTCAGCCGAATAACACCCATCGCTTGTCTATCCAGCAATTCCCAATCGGGTTGCTTCATCGTTTCTGGTTTCTTCCCAAACAGGGGCTCATGCAGCTTCATCTGATATAAATAATCTTCTATCTGCATATTCTAAAAACCAAAGTCCTTCCCCTCAAATCTGTCGATTTTCTCTTTAGCTTCTTCTGTCGCCATCAATTCGCTTCAACTCAAGCAAGCCTAGCTCTGATACCAATTGTTGCGCGGAACAAGCGATCGATCGAAAAATAGACAGAACGAGAAAAGCAAATCGAACATCAAATGTACGTGGTTCGGTCGTAAAGACCTACGTCCAAGGGGAGAGCAGCAACGAATTGTATTATAGAACGAGCGATACACGGAGATTACAGATCACACTCGAGTTACACAAACACACTCTGGGTGTTTCTCAGCCCCAATTACATACAAGAACGCACACAGTGTTTAGCCCCCAATTCTTGACGAAATAATCTCTTAATCTCGCAAAAAAATTAAACAAATCTAACCTCAAGATTTAACCGGCTTCGACACTCGAATTCTTGATGTAATTCCGTGAACAAAATCAGCGACGATAAACCCTTGCCAAGCACTCGACTAACCGCGCTTCAAGACTCGCATCACCAGCGGCTTCACGAACAACAAGAACACCCTCGCTCTCTTTGATGTAATTAACGAAACTTGGAAGCCCACGAGAAAGTTGCCTCTGCTTATCAACTTAGCATTCAAGACCACGAACACTTTGTTTTGGAATATATAATGCACCGCCTGGAGAGTCCAAGATTGCCGGAAAAAAAAAATCCCTGCCAGCTACCATTGAAATTAGGAAACGTAATGTTTTGGTCAACTCGCAATATAAGTTTGACTTTGTCTTTTACTGATGAATCTTCCTTATCTGATGACTCCAGCACCAAAGTGAATCTGCTAGTGTTTTCCTTTCTCGCCAAATTCAATACGGAAGCCGATTCCATATATATCCAACAATCCAAGCTTCCCAATTTTATATTTCTTTTTCTTCGTCAACAATCGAGAGTATTAGTTTTGATGTCGAACAAAACAAGAAATATATAATTCGAAATATTTAGATTATTGCTTCAGGCTAAAACTCGAGACATAATTTTAACAAAGTACATGCATGCACTAGCCCAATGACCTGAAAAGCGACAAATATGGTCATGCTAAGACCAGCTAAAATGACTCACCTACTATGATTATGTGTTGGGTGGTTTTGGACCTTTTTCAATCCAAAAGCGCCCCTTGCACAACCGATGTGGACAACCCTAACAATCTCCCCCACTCACATCAGGCCATGGGTCGGAGGGAGCGACAACCCGTATCTCTCGGGTATGACTGTTAGGTCCAAACTTGTTGGTAACGCTCTGATACCAGTGTTGGGTGGTCTTGGACCTCTCTCAACCCAAAAACTAGCTCAAAGGTTGAGACTTTTCCTCACACTTATAAACCAATCACCAGCCCCTTCCACAACCGATGTAGGATAACCCCAACATTATGCTCCAAGAAGCTGAAAATTCCTCCGTGAATAATTGTATGAACTCGAATGGAAATTCCGATAAATACACAATGAACTGTATGAACAGGATGAGAAGTGAGAATAAAAAGAAAACCCATCTGCATAAATGCAGGAGAATTGCTGGGCAAATCTCGTTTGGCAGAGAGCACACTCAGAAAACGCATCCGATTTCCCGGCAACAAACTTTCCCGGGAAAGTTTCACTGCGAGTGGCTGCCTGCCAATGGAGAACTTGCCCTGTAATGCAACTGCATAATCAATTGATTGATTGACGATGAGCTAGGGCTTTAGAGAGACCCATATTTATACAAAATCTCGAAAAAGCATATTCAGTGGAACAATGCCCTTACTTGCGTCACTGACGGCTGCCTTCATATCTCTCTGTTACTTTATTCCAGAATACCATGTGAGCCTTTTTCGAAAGTTCAATGTCATATTTCTCGTTACCCTGTCACCATTATTTCATCGTTATTTCATTTTTTGTTGTTTTTCTTTGATAATTGAGTAGAAAAGTGGGTTTGCAAGTGCTAGGAATAAGTAATCAGGCATTTTATAATCTCAAGAATACCATAGGCAGGGCAGGTTATTGGTATTTGCTGGTTCTATCCAGAAAAACTAATTGTATATTTTAGACATATATTTAAGAGATTATGATTATCTTTCTCGATTTCGGATCTCTTATGATTGTGCATTATCTTCCTTTGATTATGCATATTGTCGATGGGTACTGGTTCATTGTAAATGATATTGTAATATTTTGTCATTTTATATAGGGCAAAAGTACACTTTTAGTGCCAAAAGTTATGTACGGAGATCACTTTAGTGCCAAAAGTTTCAAACAGATCGCTTTAGCGCCAACTTTTTTTAAAAAAGATTACTTAAGTGTCAGCTTCTTTTAAAATGATCACTTCGGTGCTAATTCAGATTTAAGCTGACGTGGCTCGCTGAAAATCCTACACGTGTCATTTTTATTATTATTTAAGCTGATATGACACATTAGAGTTTGTATTAAAGTAATCGTTTCTAAAAGAAGTTGGCACTTAAGTGATCGTTTTTTAAAAAAAGTTAGCACTAAAGTGATCTATTTAAAACTTTTGGCATTAAAGTGATCGTTTTATCTCTGACTTGGCACTAAAGTGATCCGTTTGAGACTTTTGGCATTAAAGTGATCTACGTACACAACTTTTGGCACTAAAAGTGTACTTTTGCCCTTTATATAGTCATATTGTAAAGCCTATCATTAGGCTCATATACTCTTCAATATGGAATATATTGAAATTTCACAATCCTATATTCCTTTTATTCTTTTCTTGGTATTGGAGTGCTTATTATCTGATGAAGCATCCAATGAGTCTATTCCATGGTGGTCGTAGTCGAGTTGTCGTTTTCGACACACTTTCGTATAGGTTCCATCTGGAACCTAGAACCTAATCGTCTATATAGGTTCCTCATTTTTTGGAATCTAAAACCTACCATGCATATCTTGAAACCTAGAACCTACCATGTCCTAGGTTCTAGGGTCGGTTCTAGGTTCCACTCAGGTTCCACATATATTCTGAGTTGAATGATTACTATGACCGATTACATTTAATGATCACCATATACTACTAAAATCTACTAATCTCAACTCATATTTAGACACACGAAAGTATGAAATAACAATAAAGTAAAAGTCTCAATGATAAAGTAGTTCCAGATTATATACTCATCATTATTCTTGTGAAATATTTCAGAATGACGTGAATATATATACTAAGAAAAAATATAAAATCTTGCTCCATGTTCCAAGTTCCACCTACCTAGAACCTGGAACCTACCCGTCAAAACATGTTTCCTAATTTTTGGAACTTGGAACCTACCCTATATACCTTAGAACCTGGAACTAGACATGGCCAAATAGGACCCGGACCCGGAACCGGGTCCACGGTTCCGACCCGTAAAAAAAAAAAAAAAAAACCTCGGGCCCCCCTTGTGGGCCCCGCCCTCGGGAAAGAGCCTTTTGGCTCTTTCCCGTCTCCCCCAGGCCAACGGCCCTGCAACGGCCCGAAGGCCAAAAATAAAAATAAAAAAATCTATAAATACCTCTCAATCCCTATTTATTTTTCTCACAATTTCTCTCAATTCTCTCTAATACTCTCAAGTCTCATAATCTCTCAAATTCTCTCAATCTGCTATTCTCTCTAAATTTCGTCTCAATTTTTCAATCAATTTTCTCAAAAAATGGCAAGTGGAAGAAGAAATACTGGAAAGGGAAAGAACCCGATGCCGATCGAGATGGGAGAATCCGATTATCCCGTTCATGAATATGTTCCTCGTGAATATGCATGTTAGGAAGACGACGATGCTTCCAATCCCAACGTCGAGCGCGTCCCAACGCAAGAAAGTCTTCGTCCTCATGATGTCGAAGAATCGTCGATAGCAAAGGAGCCGGGACGGAAGAGCAGAGAATCCGATTTATGGCTACACTTTAACAAAGTATGGAATGAAAATGAAGGCAAGTTTGATATAAGCTGTAAATATTGTCCGCAGACATACAAGCTTGGTAAAGGATATGGCTATGGAACATTTCGTCGGTATGTGACGAAAAAACGTTCAACGCAAGCGGGGATCGACACTAGCCAACAACAAATTCCCGGGTTCGCCAATCCTAACGCTCATCCTTTATTTCGTTTCACTAATGCACTTTACAAAGAAACATTAGCTGAATATGTTGCCCTTGAGCATGCTCCGTTTAATACTGGTGAAAATCCTAATTTTAGATATTTGGTAAACAATGCGTTAGCTCCGCAAGCACCATCTGTTTCGAGAAATACTCTTAAACGCGAACTTGAACATGTTTATACAAAACAAAAAAAGAAATTGTTAAGATTTTTTAAAGAATTCAATGGACGTGTACATATAGGTAGTGATATTTGGACTGATTCTTGGAATATTAATTCTTATATGGGTATCACGTGCCATTGGATAGGTGATTATTGGGTTATTCAAAAAATAATTCTTACATTTCGAGTTTTTCCTGAAAGGCATACGGCCCATAATATTTATAGACTAATTATGCAAGTTTTAGAAGAATTTAATTCGATTGATAAAAAATTTTCAGTTGGTTTTGATAATGCCGCCGTAAATACTGCTTCCATTCCTGAGTTATAAAACCTTTGTAAACCCTCTTTTGGCGGATAATTTTTTCACATTAGATGTGCTTGCCATGTTTTAAATTTATGTGTTCAAGATTGTCACGCCCCGACTCTCGAGCCCGCGACATCCATTGCCAAATCGCTACGATGTCATAGAGATTGCTTCACAGGCACGCTATCGACCTATCACTTAACTACGCATGGGGAAACGTTCTAACTCCCCGACAGCATAAACAAACAGGGATAGAAAAGTAGGCAATCACAATCGACATTCACAAAATGAAAATCCCAATTCATACATACCAGCAAACCAATCAAGACCTTATTCATACTAACGAATGTACACAACCCCATACTTCGGGGCAACTAGACAAAACCTCAAAAGGTCACTTGGTCAGGTGAGGTCAACTTCTCACTTACTTCAATAGACTACTCCAACAGCCAATCCGTGGCGTCCACGAGGCTTCGTCACTTGGGACCTGAAATTTTATCCCACGACGGGGTGATAATAAATCTTAGTGAATCAAGTCTAAGCTCGGTTAGGAAACTGATTCGCCCAGGGAATCCTAACCGAAGCTCACAAATCACACATACACATAAAGCAACTATCCACAGTTAACAATATAACCATCATCCACATGCACACTTACCAGCTTCAGCCATACATAATGCAATGCTCGACATGACTCAGCAGTCAACGTCAATCAGTCACTCAATCACAGCATTACATCCACCAGTATGCACAGGACATTCACCAGGACAATGCACACGACACAATAATAACTCGAACACAAGTGAGTATGAACTTCCGTCTTTCTACTCCATTCGTCCCATTCCAAACGTCGTAGTCGGGATACGTTCATACTTACCCATGTACGAAGTTACATTGCACTCAATTCTTTTATTAACGATGATCGTGCCACTGGCACATGAGAGGATCTACGCGAAAGAGGGCGTGATTCGACTCTCACAAATAACGCGATCTAACACCTCAGTGTGATCCAGCGTTCTACCGGTAAAATCGGGCTACGTTCCTTTACTCTCGGCAACGGCTACTACAAGCGGTGTATCCAGTGCGTCTGGCACGGCACCAGCAAGTAGGCATCCCTATACAGGGCGTCGGTCCAACCTCCATTGCGACCGGCATCCGACCAACTCTGCATCCGTACTAGTTAACACCGGATCAGAGCTGTCGTGCTTCCGGCAAGTCGTTTGATTCCATCAGATTTGTACGACACGAACTTGCCAGGAATGCTCATCGATATCCTTATATGACCATACAATCCCCATCCAGCAATCAACCCATTTCATTATCTTTGGTTAAAGCCAGATGCTCATTCAGCATGTACAAATCTTGTCCAAATGCCATTTTCATGCTAAAATATGTATTTTGACTTCGCACACGGTCATATGCAAATGCAGACTAACCACTAGTCACCACCCACAGGGCAATTAACCCCCAATCAACGATCGACGCCAAACAGTCATTCCAACCAATCAATCACACCATCCAACGAGGCAATCAACACAAACACGAACAATCAGTCCGATTAGGTCACATAAAGGTTCGAATTCATACAATAATTATTTATTAGTCAATCCGACTTAAACGTCGTCGATCGTTCGCTCGTCTCTAGCCTATCGCTCGCTCGCGATCAAACAGTGGCAATCCATTGCCCAATCAATCAATCAATAATTTTCTAAGAACAACTAGCCACAGACAATTTAATCAATCCGGCTAACCAAATCGATCGGCCATTTATCCTAATCCCAATTACTATTTAAACCGGCCTCGATCGTGTACCTAAAATCCACAATTGACTAAACAACTAATCCTAGGCGCAATTAGCGCCCTAACCAAGGATTAGGGTCAACTCACAATCAAATTAAGCTCGGGCGGTCTCAACGACCGACGACGGCGAATGGCGACGGCGACGGCGGCGGCGGCGGCGGCGACGGCTCAAAAACCTAAAATCTCGGGAATGCCTCCGGGAAGTCTCGCGAGGTCAATGGGACAGGTGGCCGGCGACGGCGACGCTCCGGCGAGCGGCGGTGGCCTGAAAACAGAATCGGGCGGCGGTTAAAAACAGGGTTCCGAGCTGTTTTCCAGCGATTCACGGCCCCACGGGCCGGGACGAGGCCGGCCAAGGCCGGGGATCTCACCTAGGGGTCGAGGGCAACCTACGGGACCTGCCAGAGGCGGCGGACGGCGGCCGGGAGCGGCAGAACGACAACCGAACAGAACCGGCCGCGAAACAGGGTCTTCGCACGGCCGAGACAGGGGAGTGGTTCGGGCGGCTTTCCGGCCACCACGCGCGGCGGCGAGCTCGGCCGAGCTGAGGGAAGGTGGGAGGGGGTTCGGGGCGTTCGATGGTGGTGGCGGTGCACGGCGGTGGGCGGCGGAACGGCCGGATCGAAGAGAAATCGAACCGAGCCCTAAAACAGGGCACCGTGGCTTCGGGCGGCTCCCGCGGCGGCTCCGGCGACTAATCGGCGATGGGGTGGCTTCGGCTTGGTCGAGGGAAAGCTGAGGGACTTGGCCGAGGGGTGGCGGCGGTGGCGCTGCGAACGGCCGGGGGAAGGGACGGAGCTCACGGGTCAAGGGGTCCGAAAACAGGGGGTGGCTTCCCGCGGTGGTTCGCGGTCGTCCGGCGGCCAACGGTGGCCGAGACGAGGTCGGCGGCGACGGCTGAAGGTGGCTGGAGGTCGTGGCTGGGCGTGGTGGTGCCGGCTGAGGTGGTGGTCGGCCAAAAACGACCCAAGAAGAAGAAGAAGAAGAAGAACAGAGGAGGGGGAAGGCGTCGCGCGAGCCAAAGGAAAGAGAGAGAGAGAGAGAGAGAGAGAGAGAGAGAGAGAGAGAGAGAGAGAGAGAGAGAGAGAGAGAGAGAGAACGGCTGATGGAGTTGGGGTGGGGTCCAAGGGAAGACTTTTAGGGCAATTTTGTCCTATATGCCAAATATCTATGGGCAAAACCGTCAATTGACAAATCGAGACTGAACGAAATTTGGTAAACTAGACGAAGGATAATTTTCGTAATTTCACAAGCTAGGCTCGGTCAGGGTTAGGCTCGGGTTGCGAGGATTGAAATCCTAATTTACGGCGACTAGGAATTTCGAACCTAATCTAAACCGA
This sequence comes from Rhodomyrtus psidioides, assembly GCA_021437785.1. Taxonomy (NCBI): domain Eukaryota; kingdom Viridiplantae; phylum Streptophyta; class Magnoliopsida; order Myrtales; family Myrtaceae; genus Rhodomyrtus; species Rhodomyrtus psidioides. Next base: position 2,036,076 of record JAILYB010000062.1, on the reverse strand, counting down.
CTGAATTTCAGAATTCGTCCATACATCGTCTCTTCAGTCCTTTCGATCCAATAAATTTTAACGACTGAATTTCAATCTTAATCCATTTTATCGAATTCAGGGACTTTACCGAAGTCGGATTTCTAGGGCGTCACAAAGATGGTTTACGAGTTCTTGCAACATCTCTTTAGCCAATAAATAATGCAATTAGATATTTATGGAGCCGTCCTCAACTTATGAAAGAGTGGGGAAAATATTGTAAAAAAAATGGGAGAAAGGCAAGAAGGTTTCCAAAAGATATTCCGACTCATTGGAATTCTACCTACGAGATGCTTCTACAAACTTTTGATTACAAAGATTTATTATATTCCTTTATTTCGAATAATGTTCCCGATATTGCTTTGCTCCCGCAACATTGGCAAGTTTGCAAAAAAAAAATTAGATTTTTTGAAAGTTTTTAATGATTATTTTATCTTGTGTTTATTATCCTACTACGCATTTATTTTTAATAGAGTGTGTTAACATTGCTGATATTTTTAATGAATGTGAAAAAGATACTGAATTAGCTTCAAGTATTTTAGTAATGCGAGAAAAATGGTTGCATTATTACTTGAACATTCCTCTTGTCTATTTAGTTGGTATTATTTTCGATCCACGTACTAAATTAGATGGTTTATTAGATTATTTGAATGCTTATTACTATGATTGTTTACATTTGAATGAAGTAATAGATATTCAAAGTATACAAGTAGATGTTAAAAAAGTTATAGTAGAATTATATAATGAATTTTGTAATAAATATGGTTTAAGTGACAGTGGATGTGAACATATCCAGCATAGTGTCTCACGAAACAATACATGTATTTCACTTGGTATAGGGTATAAAATGCTCATGAGTAGGCAAAAAAAAAACAAAAATGGATAACATGTAGTATTTCCGAATTAGAAAACTATTTAACAGTTTATTTTGAGTTTAGTGATTCCGAACACAGCGCAGATTTCAAGATTCTTGAGTGGTGAAAGAACCATTCAATTCAATATCCAGTTCTCTCCCTCATCGCAAGATAAATATTAGCGACCCCTTCTTCAACAGTGGCAGTTGAACAAGCATTTAGTGCTGGAGGATTAATTTTGGACTCCCGCCGTTCAAGATTAAGTCCGGAAAGTGTGGAGTTTCAAACTTGCGTCGATGATTGGACAAGGGCTAGGCTTCGACAACAAAAGCTGGATCGAGAACACGAATTCTTCAATGATGATTGTGGAGATACTACCGCCACCACAACAACAGGTAGCGACGATTGAGGATGAGGTAAGTTGGGGTTACCAAAGGTAAGAGAACTACATGGGCTTTGATTCTTCTATCCCCAAGAAGATATGTAGGCGATTAATGATAATTCATTAAGTTCAAGCCCATTCCTCATCTTTTTTTTTAAAAAAAAAAAAATTACTATGTACAATTTGATTATAATTTTTAATTAATAATTTATTAATTTTATTTTATTATTTTAAAAATAAAATTAAAAGTTCGGAACCGGAACCGGAATCGGCCCGGAACCGTCCGATTCTGTCGAACCGTGCATGTCTACCTGGAACCAATCGGTTCCTATCGGTCCGATTCTGTAGGTTCTAGGTTCTACCTTGGCTCACCCTTACTTTTGTTGCTTAGTTTCAAGAAGACAAACGTCGCCATGAGATTGCAACTAAAATAGGCGAATTTGATGACGGAGATGAGACTCCTCATCCAAATCTCTAACTACAACTGGTTGATAGTGCTGTACATCTCACTAGTACTCATTCTGTCATAGTCTATGCTGTTTACATTGTCAATTAGTTCATGACCATGCCGTGTACGTCTCATTTCCCATTGTTCTTCAAATTTTTGCTTTGTCAAGCGCACCGTATTTCATGATCTTCATTTTTTTTACTTGATCTACCATGGAGATGATGGCATATTTTGTTGTTGACAAGGATGATAACCCTTTTGTTCTCTTTTCTTCTCTTCAAAAATTCGTGCTCCTAACAATTAGTATCAGAGTCAATGATTAATCGGTGGGCCCCCAATTTGTTCGATGTTTGGTGAATATCTCAAGGAAGGATATAGTGACCAACCCGATTTTCGGGCGGTGGGTATTGTGGTGTAGCAATGCGGACATGATGGCAACCTTCATGATTCAATCTAGAGAAAGAAAACAGGGATGAAGGTAGGCGGTGGAGATTCAAGTTGAGAAAAGCTAATGCAGAATGACACCTAAATTAAGAGGGAGCATATATAACACTAGAGCTCACATGTGATGGGAGATTGTTAGAATACAGTGTTAGAGAAGTCACACATTGGAGAATTGATGTGAGATTGAGAATTAATATATCCTAATTGGCATATAACTCATTGGTTTAAGCTTTTTGAGTGAAAGTGGGTCCAACTAGATATATTGATGGGGCTTAGACTTGAGCTTCCTCTTGGTGATCTCCTTGGATGAAGGTATTAGACTTCTGCTATAGGCTCCCAACAATTAGTATCAAAACCAATGGTTGATTGATGGGCCCCTAATCTGTTTGGTATTTGGCGAATATCTCAATGAAGGAATCTGGCGAAAAACGTGATTTTTGGAAAGAGATCAAGGATGAAGGTGAGTATTGGAGATATAAATTGAGATACGATGATGCAGAAAGATAACTTGAATTAAGGGGAGCAAACCTAACACTAGAGCTCACATGTGAGAGGAAGATTATTGAAATGCACGTGTGGGTTATACTAGAGAACTCCCACATTAGAAAATTGATATGAAAATGAGCAATTAATATATCTTAGTTGACCCATAACTCATTGGCTTAAGATTTTGAGTGATGGAAGTCCAACTGGATATGTTGACGGGCTCAGACTTAAGCTATCTCCTTGCGATTTCCCTAGATGAATGTATTGGGCTTCTGCTGCATGCAACCAATACTAGTATTAGAGCTAAAGTTACTAACAAGTCTGGACCCAACAGTCACACGAGAAAGATATGGCTTGTTGCAGCTTCGTCCCAAGGCTCGATGTGTGTTGGAGAGATTGTTGGGCTTATCCCACATCGGTTGTGGACAAGGCCGGTGTCGGTTTATGAATATGAGAGAAAGCATCATCCCAATTAGAGTTAGCTTTTGGAATGAGATGAGAGAGACCCAAGATTGTCCCTCTACTATAGGTTACTTCTTTTTTCTATGACACACTTATCTCATGGCATAGAAAAAACAGACTTGTCACTCGATCTAGAAGGAAGACGAGTATCGTACTCTTGCTGATAAAACAATTACTATGGTTGTGATGGTTATTAGAAGGTATGGGAGTTATGTTGTTTTCACTAAGGCACATCCACCTAGGCATTTTCAAGATCTTTTCTCTAAACTCTTGTTCATTTTTCTATGTTACCTTGAGTTTGAGGGGATGTTAGAGATATATTTAGGAGATTATGCATATCTCCCTTAATTAAAAAATTCCCCTCATAATTGTACATATAATCTTCATTTAACGCGCATGTGATCGATTGATCCTAATTAATTGTACATGGTATTTTAATATGTTTTTTATTTTAAATAGTCAAACTGTAAAGTCTATAATTAAGCTCATTTATTTTCAATTACGAAATTTTAAAAAAATTACACAAGTCTCTTTAGCGTTTTATTCTTATTATCTATACGCATTGTTAAACATTAAGAATGCCTGTGGAAAATAGAAATGCTATTAGTTGCGTGTGAAATGAATATTACAGTAGTATCAACCACACATGAAAGAGAAACAAGGTCATAAGAGGGCAATTTTCCAAATTAGTTTTTTCTAAAATAATATTTACCAAATTAATATTTAAAAAAATTACCAAATTGGATGCCGCTTGGCAATTGGGCCGCCGAGCGGCACCCAATTCGGGATTTGGGCTGCCGATTAGGGCTCAAATCCACCATTTGGGCCCCGCTTGGCGGCCCAATTGCCGAGCGGGCCTCCCCCCCCCAATCGGCAATTGGGCTGCCGAGCAGGGCCCAATCGGTTGGGGCCAATTTTATTATTATAATTATTTTGTTTATAATTATTTATCTTTTGAATTTTATTTTTAAATAATTACATGAATACAAATTATTTATCTTAATAATTTTATAAAAATAAGCTTGAAAAGATAAATAATTATAAATAAAAAAACGCATCAAAAGATTAAAATTGCAGTAATAGATAGATGAAGAACCGCAGCAAAATAGTCCCAATCGAACACCCGGGGGATGAGATATGCCTTTCAAAGTTTTTCTCCTTTTTCTTACTCGTTTCCAATCTTTTGCTGCGGTTCTTCATTTATCTATTACTGCGATTTTAACTTTTTGATGCCATTTTTTATTTATAATTATTTATCTTTTCAAGCTTATTTTTTATAATAAGATAATAATCAATCATTAAAAAAATTATTAAGATAAATAATTTGTATTTATGTAATTATTAAAAATAAAATTCAAAAGATAAATAGTTATAAATAAAATAATTATAATAATAAAATTGTCCCCAATCGGCAATTGGACTGCCGGCGCCCTGCTCGGCAGTTGGGCTGCCGATTGGGAGTGCCCCGCTCGGCAATTGGGCTGCCAAGCGGGGCCCAAATCCCGAATTGGGTGCCGCTCAGTGGCCCAATTGCCGAGTGGCACCCAATTTGGTAAATATTTAAAAAAAAACTAATTTGGAAAATTGCCCGTCATAAGACCGAATTGAACGCTAACAAGTTACATGGGAAAAGAAGACCATAAGGACTTGAGTATCGTAACTTTTTTTTTTCCGGTTACTTGATTACCAAAATTTATATACGGAGTTTACTTGAGTGTCATACCTTTTTTATATCACTTAATATAACTTTTCAATCAATTATTTGAGTGCCATAAATTTTTAAAAACGTTTACCACATGTTATGTCATGTTGTATTCCTGGCACTTGGGATACGCTATTAAAAAATCATGACATTCAAGCGATCAATTGAAAATTATTGCTTTAAAGTGAATATTTGTTTAATGTTATAGCAATTAAGTGATTGAAAAGAAAAGTTATGACACTCAAGTGAGAACTGAACAAAAGCTATACTACTTGTGACACCTTTATATCCGAATTACATATAAATGTGTATGTTTATATAACGATGCAAGTTCTTATGTTTATATAACAATGCAAGTTCACCATCAACCTAATAATGTAAAAGGATTCTACAAATTCGAATATTAGCTTGTTCAAGGTGGAGTTATATAGCAAACTAAGTGAATGAATCAATATGAACTGTTTACTTAGTGCACATTTATAAATTATTGAATTACTTAACGATCTTTTTTGAATGGCCAAATTAAAAGCTCATTTTCCTAATCTTTGACCCCAGTATTTTACTAACCAATTGCCACATTAATTAGTAAGATCGATACCCAAAAAAAAAAAAAAGGGACAGCGAGTTTTGGCAGATTCCATGAAATGGAAGATCCGGAGCATGTTCTGATGTCCAAATTGACATCCCTTTCATGCCTAATATCAAGACGTGCTGGCCGGTGGCCAAAAAGTGTTTGGATTCGCTTCCAACCACTAGAAAGGAAGCAACTTGCTTATGAGGAAACTCGTTGCAAGAAGTACCAGGATACCCAAAATATCATTACTTTAGTGCAACATTTTTATGTCATAACCTTTCAATCGATGACTTGAGCACAATAACTCTTTAAAAATGTTCATCATGCGACGATTTCTCTTACTGGAAAAATCGAAAGACAATTAAAGTTGTATGGCTCTTGTAACTAACTTTTTTTTTTTTAAGAAGAGGAGGAAAAGTTTTCACTTTTCATGGATACACCATATATAGATTCGCTACTTTATTCTTCAACAACGATATACATCTGCCCTTCATATCAACCCCAAAAGAGATAGATTGGTCCAAAGTTATGTCCGTAAGGTTTTGACTATAGAGGAGAACACATGCGTTGGAAGTGGAGACATCATGAGCACATGTAAAATATTTGTACTTTTGATGGAGACATCATGAGTACATAGCTTTGCCTCTAAAATTCTACTTTTGGTGGCTAAGTAATATATGCCTCTTATACATGTGCTCTTGGTAGACGTGGCCGGTTCCGCCGAACCGGCGGTTCCGGTTCCTAAAAAAGCTGGAACCGGAACCGGCCCTTAAAGAGTCGGTTCCCGTTCCGGTTCGGAACCGGCGGTTCCGAGCCCGATTCAAGGAACCGCCGGTTCCCGCCGGTTCAATTTGTCCATATATTTTTTTTTATAATTTATTTGCAATATGAACAATCAAATTGAAGGTAGTTGAGTGGTTTAGGGTGCTTATTTCAACTAAAAGATCAAGGGTTCAAATCCCACTTCAAGCAATTATCATTTTCTCTATTTTTTTATTTTATTTTTTATTAAAAATAACGGTTCGGAACCGGCCCGGAACCGCCGGTTCGGGTTTGGGCCCGCAGGCCCGGTCAACGGGCCGGTTCCGGGTCCACGGGCCCAAATGGCCATGTCTAGCTCTTGGTCTCTAAGGGCCTATATGACAACGACTCCCGTTTTCTAATTATATTTTTCTCGAATAAAAAAGGATGAGAATCATGTTTGGTAATATAAATAATTCTGATTCAAATTTTGTTCCTAGGAAACAAGAACAAAAAAGAAGTCGATACGTGTATCGCTACAAGTGCAAGGTTTGTGTTGTCGGGTTTCTTTCTTTGTAATATGTGCTTTGGTTTGTTAATATATTGCTTACTTTAAAAAAATCGATTTTGAAAAAAAGAATCACTTTTGATAATCACAAAACAGAACGAAATCCCACATCTTTCACCTTTTTCCTTTCAGTTCTTTCATCATTTTTCCTTGACTTAAAATAGAATGGCGTCTCATTTTCAATATATATATACAATAAAAAACAATAACATAAAAAAATCCAAAAAATTGGAAAATATTCTAAAAAATCAAAAAATCGATAAAAATCGATAAAAATAAAAGAAGCTTAGATTAGGCTAGTTTGACCTCATTTTCATAAATTTGGGCCTAGATTCCCTAAATTCCATAGATTTGTTTTTAGGAAAATCACAAACACCTTTGAAATTAAATCTGAACCACATTTCTGTAATCCCTTAGGGCTTCATTAGGGTTTTATGATGTAATTTATCAATGTCATGATTCTTTGATTGCATATTGATTTCATTGGTTGTGATTTGCTTAGGTTTAGGTACTTTAAACCTAGTCTAGTTTTAGAAAATTTGAACAAAGATCAAAACAACCTGCGTGAACACTTAGCATTGGCTTACCTTTAAAAATGAATTGAAAATTTGCATGGAACGCGTTTAGGAAACACTCAATTTTAGTGCCAAAAGGGTGTCGATGGAAACACCAACGTAACCAAGTCCCATGATCCTAGGTTTCTCTAGTTGTGTAGAATCGAATGGTTTCTCCTAACTACTCCATAAGGTTTCTCGTTTACCTTCCTCAAAGACTGGTGGTGACTCCATTTGCTTATACACATACACATGCCATCAATTATACTAAGATCAAAATATGATATTCTCTTGTTGCGACTTGATATAGCCCTGGGAGGGCCCGAGCTACTCTTAAATCACACATTAACCCAACTTGGTCTCTCCTTGTTTAAGCTTAAAATGACTCGTTATGAGGCGGCAACTAGACGGAGTAACACAATAAAATGTTATATGCAATATGCAAAAGAGCATCAATATGAATTAATTTTCAATTTATTCGAAATGTAGGATGAAATTTCACAAAGTAACTACGTAATTATTTTACTTAAAAGACAAAAATTCAGAACATAAATTATTCTCGGAAACAAAAATTTTGTGCAGTTATCAAACATGTTTCTGTTCCAAGAACAGAAATTTTGTACAGTTACTAGACACGTTCTGATTCTCTAAAATTCATCCAAGGAACAGAATCAGAAAATATGAATTCTAATATGAATCACTTTTTTGGATCAGGATCGTTGTCATATAGGCCCTAATTGTGTCAAAATTTTGGTGGGCAAAAAGTGGTTTGAAATTTTTAAATCTTAGATTCTTTATGTTAGAATTTGAACATTCCGCAATTTCTATTCTATTTGTAAATGACGTCTTTTGAATTAGCTATCAGAATGATGTCGGACAAAAAGTGCCACGACAAAGAATAAATCTTTGTTCTCGCACCCAAACCTTCCAAATCAATCTCGTCTACGGTTTTTTTAAGCAGTATTCTTAAGAGAGGAGTTGCATCACATAATCCAAAGCGAAAATTGCGAAATTCAGATAATTTTCAACCTTTAATTTAGAAAGGAAAAAAAATCACAATGATAAGTATAGACTCTTATGCACTTATGGTTGGCGACCCGGATGGGCTCAAATTCGGTCGGTTGTATGGAAACGGATCGCTGATCAAAACTCACCGCTATGCTGTGACCGGCATTATTTTTTTCGTGTTTCAGAGTCGTTTAGATGGGTTTTTAGGCATTTTTTTTTGTTTTAGGCAATTTTTGTAATTTTAGTGGCGTTTTCATAATTTTGCATTTCCTATTGTAATTAGGGTTAACACCGTATAAAAGGATGTTTAGGATTCATAAGAGCAGATTTTTTTTTTGGGGTAAAGTAAGTAAAAGAAGAGCAGACTTTTAGACTTTGACATTCTATCGAATTTGATATTCGTAATTGAGAGAACAAATTGTTTCTCGTATCTATTCCAATTTTTTGTTTAGCCAATTTTCGTTGCGTTTCGGCATTAGACTCTCTAAAGTTCTAATTGTAGTTGATATAGGAATCCTCTAAACGAGCAAAATGGTACAGAATACAGAAACCATAAGGATTTTTGTTGGGCAAACAGTGTTAAATAACAATTATGTTTTATATAAATGAAGGATACTAAAAATTCGAATGACAATTGTAAATGTGGGCAAACGGCCACAAACATACAAATACTGAGTTGGCAGAAGCACAAGCTCTGAGCCTTCAGAAGCACAAAGTCTGAGCTTTCAAAAGCACAAGGTCTGAGCCCGTCAGCAGCACAAGGTCTGAGACTTCAGAAGCACAAAGTCTGAGCCCTCAGAATCACAAAGTCTAAACCCATCAAAAGATCTGAAGCACAAGATCTGAGGCGGTCAAAACCACAAAAGTATTGGAAGAAAAGAAATCGATAAAAATGCCGAGGCCTGTGTTCGACACGGTTTCCTTAAAACAGATTCGTCCCCTCCAGTACGTGCTTTGAGGTTTTGTAAACGTCTGTCTCCCAGGATACAACGGTTAAGCAGCGATAGAGGCAAGCACAGCACTCCAAAGCTTTCAGCGAATTTGAACTCAACTTGAACACTATCGAAAACAATGCAGATGCAGACTCTTGAAAAGAGGGAGAAGAGATTTTCGTGATTTTCTATCTTATAGAAACAGAACGGGAAGCCACATATTCATAAGCTAAGCGGGGCATTGCGGAAATAAAGAATAACGTATTGTTGTTGGATCCGATCGTACCTTAACTTAATACGCCAGAAATATATCGTTTGCACTGTTGTTAAGCATGTTCAATATTTTTGTTCTAGTTATTGAGATCTGAACATAAAATTTCTCTTTATTTTCGGATTTTCCTTGCTGCGATGGTGGTTTCGCGGTGGTCATCGGTGAGAAAACGATTCGATAATTACGGCTTGAGTGTCGAGTTTGCACTGTTTTGTCTTTCTATACACGAGCTGTGCATTTCGAGTTCCATTAACGTGATCGTTGAATTACTGGAAATTGAGAAAGGTGGATGATGATGGTGATCGGCGAATCCGGTGGTTGTCCGGTGATATGATTGTTAAATGATGTACGGTCCTCGGTCAATTGAAGAAGATAAGGAACTGAACTAGAGAAAAGGCAAAGAAAATAGCTAAACAAAATGTAAGGAACGTATAAACGAAAGATGGATAAAAAATGTTCGGAATGGTTTTTAATAAATTTGGGCTGGTTATGGTTTTAAATAAGTTTGGGCTTCGCTTGTCTTAAATAGGCTTAGGTTAATTTGATTTTCAGGGCTTACTTCTATTAGAAAAGAGGGCTCAGTATGAGAGCCCAAGCTGTGTTTGTAGTCCGGACATACGAAGCTCGATTACTGAGCCCAGCCCGAGTCCCCTTTTGGAGAAAAAATAGAAAATAAAAATGGAAAATTGGTTAGGAAAATAGACCTTGATTAGGTCGATTATATTTTTTTAGCTTAGTTTAGTTTCATTAAAATTCACGTAGTTTTTTTTTTGTTGGGAATTCATGTAGTTAAAAAAGTTATTTTCTTAGTGTAATCCGTGATTGATTATCGATTTGCATGATTATTTTATATTAGATTGTGAATTTTTAGTTTATTTTAAGTTACTCGGGATTAGTTTAGCTGATTAGTCTTAATGAATGAAATAGATTTATTTTGAGAAATAAAATCAAAATTCAAAAATAATAGTTTTTTTTTTTGGTCAAACAAAAATAGTAGTTTAGAAACACCACTTTAAAAAGAATAAAAAAATCATAGTAAAAAGTTTAGTTGAATTTAAGATTCACCTCAAATAATTGAATAGGTAGCGTGGAAGTGTCGTAACCTTGAAGAAACTCGAGGGGAACTAAAGGAATACCTAATATCTTTAAGTTGAATTGGGACCCCAACCTAGGATGACAGAGAACTTACCTGGGGCTTCACTTTTCTTTGAAAGTTCTAATAACCCACATGAACCATTTTAAGATAAGATAGTCTCTAAAATCAAGCTCATAAGGGTAAAAAAAAAAAAAATCAAGCTCATAAGGGTTGTTCTCCTAGGGTTTAACAACAAGACCACGATATATTCTTTGCCCGACTTGTATCGGGTACTTTATCACATTTTACTTTTTAGTCGTTCTTTGACTACTATCTCTTTGATCAATTGATTGTGTTTCGTCTATGTTGCTTTTCTTGGGTTGTGATTTGCATGTTTTAGTGAAATAGTTAGATAATATTTGAGGACCATAATAAATAGAAAAACATCACGGGGACATTTGGCGAACGAGAACCTTAAGTTTCACAATATTGTGGGAACCTTAATTGGTAAATAATCAAGTTTAAGTATAAAATGCACACTGGTTAGACAATAATGTAACCAAGTTCCTCACCTTAGATCTCTGGTTGCGTTGGAAGTAAGATATACTCCCATGCCTCACTTGGGTTCTTGTCGATCCCAATAGGCTAGTGATGACTCCCTCATATAGGATTTTCATAGATTAATCAAATTGAAATGAATTTCTCAATGTTGCACGAGTAAGAGTTTGGGAGAACCCACGCTGACTGAGGATGATTGGCCCTCAACTCGACATTACCGTTAAACCCGTCATGTCCTCCCGAGGCTCGTAACAATAGGCAATGTTTTAAGTCTTAAATACTATTAATATAAATGACTAGTATTTAGCTTTTCTAAGTGAGACTTAATCCATTAATAGGATCTACAGTTCTAAATAATGAATTATGGGGAATATTACTTTAAGTTAAATGAATTTCCTTGCCACTAGTATAATTTTTCATTAATCAACGACGTCATTTAAGTATCATTTAAAGATATAATTATTTATTTATTCAATAAAAAACTTGAATGGTAGATAGAAATTATAAAAGTTGTATTAATAAATTTAAAACCCACAAACTTGCTCTTTTACCATATTTTCAGAGATAATTACTCTTTATCTATTCTTTTTCCAATTTTAAACCAAAATATATGAATTGTAGATGAACAATCGAAAGTTGTTTTGTTAAAACTAAAGCTCGTGAACTTTTTTCTTATCCGTAATTGTTAATATATGAATTTCTACATTCGGTGTATACTGTACTGAATTATTTGAATAAAATAAGTTATAACTTATGTAGCAATAGTTTAATTGTTAAAAACAAGCGTGTGTCACTTTTGTCTTTTGTGAAGTGATTTTATTTATTTTAAATTTGCATATTCCAATTCGTTTTACTTTATTCTTTTCTTGGTTGAAGAGATTTTGCTGAATAGAAAGGTTATGCCATTTAATAATGCTGCACAAAAATAAATTTGCAATGGAAAGAGTAGAAAATTGTGTAAAATGTTAAAATATGTCTCGAGTTTGAGCCTTACGAACGAATCCCGAGGAGAGAAATATTAAGGAAAAGTCTAAGCATTGAATTTATATGAAGGTCCGCCGTGGAAATATAAATTTCATGTTCAGTGTTGGAGAAGGAAAAATAGCTTTCCTAGTTTGTCTTGATATTATGTATGCCTGAGTTGGCGGTGAAGAAAAGGAAAAGAAGGGGAAAAAAATAAATCAAAGGGAAAGCATGGTTGGATTTGGATTTGCTCGGGTCAGAGAAAGTACCAAAAAAGAAAAGAAAAAGAAAAGAAAAGATATTGAATTATTTTCCTGCAGGATTCATGTTGCTTGATCCACATTTATCGATCATAATACAAACAGATTCGTTTTCTATAATTGGATGACGAAATTTGGATATGTAAAAGTGAATTTATTGAAGGCGGTCTTATATTTTTCTATGTTACATCGTATTCAACAAAAAAAAAAAAAAACAAATTTGATTCTCTTTTTATATGGAAAAATAGGAAATGATAGTATATTATTCCAATTGCATTTTCCCAAATCAAATAAATTCTTACTTAAAATAACAATGAGGATCGTGCTCACCACCATGCGGGCAAGTCTTAATGATGCAAATGAACCGACTGATTTGCGTGCATCCGTGTGAATTAGTAGAGTTAAAAGAATTTAGACACCCTGTATTAAAAGCACAAATATACATTTTATACACATATACTTTTTACAATATTAGGAGCATACACCCTCAATGTAAATAAGACTTTACACATAATTCACTCTTGATTTGAGAGTTCAATGACTCACTAGGGGAGAGGACAATCCAGGTGGATAAGTTCTAGACCTAGAACCCGAAACATATTTTGTTATAACCTGTTCTCATTTTTTTGGGACTTGGAATGTACCATTTTTTGTCCTCAAACCTACTTTGGAGCCTACTCTATTTTTTTTAGTCTGGTTTCAGGGTCTACCCAAGAACTTGCTTTTCTTTTGTTTCTTTTTCTGATTTCATTTTTTCAGCAAAATAATACTAGTAGAAATGAAATGATTCAAAGTAAATGTTGAATAATAAAACTCACTATCAGCCAAAAGCAACAATTTATAATATGAGGAATCGAAATTACAATTTATCAAAAACAGAGGTGGTAAGGCAAGCTAGACTAGGATTTTTTTTTTAAACAGTAGCTAAAAGCCAATTCCAAAACCCAGTCTGGTTCCCGAGTGGGTCTTCACTTGAAATCAAGAACCGAACTAGTTCCAAAAAATTAGAGCTTTTTCGGACCGATTTGAACATGAACAGATTCCGACACCTATTTTTCGGGTAAACCCGATCCAATTGTACATATCTATGATTCACTATCTCATTACAAGACTATTAAAATTAAGGGTGGATAAGATTGTTAGTGAGAATATATTTTTTTTTATCATAACCCAGTGCATGATATAATCATTCTACTTTTTGTTTATACTTTGACATATTCCACAGCTAAAAATAAAACTGAAGTAAAGCATAACCTTTTTTTTTTTTGGGTCCAAGAAGTATAGCAGAACCTATTTGAAAGAATAATAAAGTTGAGCGACGACCTACGCAAATGGATAGGTGCAATCTAAAACTGTCACATACATATAGAATGAAGTGATGAGACATGTAAGTGTAACCGGGAAAATTACCAAAAAAGTCCTAAACCTATTACAATTGTGCCGAATCAGTCCAAAACTTATATTTTTTGCCAATTCAGTCCTAAACATTTTACAATTGTGTCAGTTAAGTCCATCCGGCTAATTTTGGCGTGCTGGCGCTGACGTGGACGCCGGTCGGCAGGCAACATAATATTTTAATACTATTTTTATTCTTTTTCAAATTTTTATTTTATTTTACATTTTTATTTTCTTTTTGTTCTACTCCCCATTCTCAGCCCATCCACGTCTGCTTCTCTCTCCTCTCTGCCTCATCTTCTTCTTCTTCTTCGTGAGTTCCAGGTACCATCAATGACGCCTCAGTGCACTGCGACTACGTAGGGCTCGGCCTCAGCTGCTCTGACGACTCCGATTACCCCGATCCTCTCTCTCTTTCGGGGACACCTACACCGTTACTGAAGTCACCCACCCCGACGGGACCCTATTTTCAGTCGATATCGACATCGCCGACCAGGGATGCCCCAGGCTCACCATAGCCTCACAATCGACTCCCTCTCCCTCGATTACAACTCCATCGACGTAAATCTTGCATTTTTCTTCACCTACAGTGCTCCTCTTGCCGTGTCTCACCCGGAGATGACAAGGTCGAGCCTCGCAATGGCTGGGCAAGGCTAGATCTTTGGCGAGGCTCGACCTCGCTAGATCTGGGTTGGCGAGGCGAGCCTCACCATCGACGTTCCACCTCGCAGGCCCTTGGCGAAGCCGGCTGTTCCTCTGGCTGGTCGTTGCAAGAAGATGGAAGGTTGAGAGGACGCCATGGAATCTCACGAAGAAGAATAGGAGGAAGAGTGCAGATCTGGGTGGGTTGGGAAGGAAAGAGAGGAGGCAGAGAAGAAGAAGAAGAAGAAGAAGAAGATGATGATGAGGAGGAGAGGAGAGAGAAGCAGCCGTGGGTGTGCTGAGAAAGGGAAGTAAAAAAAAGAGAAAATAAAATGTAAAATAAAATAAAAATTTGAAAAACAATAAAAAATAATAAAAAATAGTATTAAAATATTATGTTGCCAGCCGGCCAAAATTCGCCGGATGGATTTAACTGACACAATTGTAAAAGGTTTAGGACTAAATCAGTGAAAAAAAAAAGTTTAGGACTGATTCTGCACAATTGCAATAGGTTTAAGACTTTTTTGGTAATTTTCCTTATCGTATCACACAATTCAAAAAATAGAACTGGTAATAGCGGTTCGCACTGTCACTCTCAGCTTGACGACTGAGATTATGATATATGTTGTCATCCTATAGTATCAAAACAAACTTAATTCGTCCCGGAATGCGATGAACCGTCCTGCCTCCTTACTAAAAAATTTCTAATTTATGAGGGTATAATACAAAGGGGTACGCATTTAAAAAACATCTTATCATATTAAAAATTAATGTTCGATAGTTTTGGCTTTAAGTACTGACTAAACGCCTTATGCCTCGATAAATATCGTGTGCCTGTGTGCTTATAAAGAGGCATACGACGATTAGCCTTAAGGACTACAGAATATTTACGTTTTTGGCAAGATGTCTCATCATATTAACAAATCATGGAGGAGGTTGCTCGCCTCAAGTACGATTGAATGCCATGCGCCTCGGCGAAACCTCGGATAATACTGAAACAAAAACATTAGGCGATTGGCCTTAGATACGACAGAATATTGTACGTGCCAGTAAGTCGTCATTTAATATTAAAAGTTAATGTACCGCGATTTTGAATTGGAATTCGAGGAACCTCATTCGATATGCCACGTAGAATTTCCACTACGTCAGGGTAATATGCCTAAGGATTTAACAAATATGTAATAAAGCTAAAAAGGGTAACTGACCTGAAATTACCTAAACATACAACTGAAAGTCACCATGTGTAAACGAAAAATGGCTTCTCATTGCCTTTGCTGATCGCTGAGTAAGTGTGTATATTGAGCGCAAGTTGAATGGCAGGGCAATTCTCCTTTGGCGGAAGAAAGAACAACATTAAACATTTGCATGCATGCCAATGCACTTCTCTTCTGCCAAAGGAGAATTACGCTGTTATTCACCATCACATTCCCCACCGGCTCCTTCGTTTGGCCATGCCCGAGTCGTCACATTGATGATGAAGCCCGTATATATTTCGCCAAATTTGGCACAATGCCGGGTATATGCCAGAGGAAGAGATGGTATATGCCGGGGGCACAATTCTCGCCTAGGGTTCTTCCTTCTCGTAAAGGACGCATGGTCCCGATTCTTCCACCGAAAAGTCCCTATCACCGTTTCAGCCTCTTGCTTCCAGGAATGTGCACTTGGTTACATGTGATGGCTTGAGCTAAATAACAAAACTACAGGGAAAAGTGCACCAAAGTCCCAAAGTTTGTGTATACAATGCAATTAAATTCTAATTTTTTCAATGGTCGCCACCATAGAACCAGGGCAGGGCTGACCTCATTTGGGATCATAGTAACCATGGCGCCGCCACCTAACTAGCGACGGCAAGCAGGCCCTCACTTGCTTGTGGCGAGGGCTGTTTCCTTCCTCGATGGCATGGAAAGGATCGTTGGCCCCACGAACTTGTGTAAACATTCACTAAGTTGGAGATAGATTAGACGCTGCCGGAAGCTGCTAAGTACACCATTCAGCCGGGGAAGTGATTGTGGCTTTTTGTATTGTAGGACAAACAAGCTTCATCCCGAAAGTGCAAGAACATTCACTGGAAGAGTACTAGCTTTTTTTTTCCCCCTTTTCCTTTTCCTTTTTCTCCCTAATTTCTTATGCACTGTGGATGTTCTGAGAATATGCCGTGTGCATGGAAAACGTCTTTAGACTTTCGGGAGGCTATAAATAGATATTGCATCTAACACTGTTCATCGAAGCCAAGAAAAATTTAGAAATTATATTAGCACGTGAGGAACAATGAGCATGGCATGTAAGTGGTAAATTACTGGGCATTTACTCCTTTGGCAGGTGGTTTATATTCAAGTATTCTCACTGGGAGTGAATGTAACATAAGCTCACTGCCAAAGGAGATTTGCCCGGCAATCCACCATTGCAATCTTCTCCAATTCTGGGATCCTTCATTTTGGTTTTCTTTCATGGAGCTATATTTATTATTCATTTATTTAACTTGTTTGTGCTGAGTTACTTATGAAATAGTTGTTAAAAATGGTTTTTTCTCCTCGTGTTTTAGATAATTGTAGAATCTTTGTTTAGGGTTCTTCACGAGAAGAGATGTGTATCCATGTTTGAGATGATTTTGACTTTAAAGATTCGGTTCCACACTTTAGTTTTAGCGTTTGACTTGAAATGTGACGGCTTGATAATAGTCGCCAAAAATCTTAAATTCTTTAAAACATTCAGCAATGGTTATTTTTCAATTCTTTCATATATCAAGATAATCTTCTTGAGTGCAGGTGGGTATGAGCCCAACAACTTCCTATTTAGGTGTCGCCGACCATTGACGGCCACATGTCGGAGATGGCAGCCGTCTAGCATGTAAGCATAGAGAGATCAGCGAGGGCCCAGTGGTCGTGATGGCTAAAGATGGAGTATGTGCATAGAGGCTCCCCGACAAGGCGATTTGGCAATGGATAGGACTCCAATGACCAATTAATAGGTAGAGGGAAAGAAGGAAAAAGAGCAAAAAAAAGGAAAAAAAGAAAATACAAATGAACTATTTCAGATGGATTAATGTGACATTTATCTAACGAAAGTAAGAAGATAACATATTTTTTTCTTCTCATTGGAGAGGGTCTTAATCCTTAGAAAATGATCCATGGTTATTTAAGGTGAAATTCAAGTAAGTGAAGTTCACAATTTATGTCTATATCGAGAACCATGTTTGAACAAAAATATTTTTATTACTGCAATATGTAATTCGAATAACAAAATCATTTGAACAAAAACATTATTATTACTGCAAACTTAGTTCATGGGACTTCCTTTATCTAACTTTAAAAATAGGCATGGAATGCCATTGGATTTGTTAGGAAAGTCCAGCCCAAAAGCTTAAGCTATTAGGTGGAGGGAGACCACATGAATATAAAGAGCACAGAAGACCCATTCACAAGCGATGTGGGACGACAACAACAATAACTTCAACAATTCTGAAATATATTATGCCGCAATAATCGATAACCACCGGACAATAAATGAGTACAAACAAAATAAGTCAGTCCCAAAGGATTTTTTTTCAAAGACCCATGGGACTTCAAAGAATGTTATCTTGTAGACGTGTGGCAAATATATTTTAGCTCAAATAGATATCCTAATCTCACCAAGATCATGAATCAATTAATAAAGAAACTTTGGGATTTCTGAATCACAGATGAAATAAATTTATAAAAAGCAACGGAGCCATTATCGTGTTTTTGCTCATTGAATGATAAGAAACTACTTGTTTATGGTAGAACTGATTATCTTCCATTCGAATAAAATATTTCATTTTTCATCCCTTAACGAGAAATAAATGTGAAATATTGTAGCGTTTTCTACAAAGAAAAAGAAAAAACCGCACTCCCATTTTTGGAATTCGCTTCCATCATCTCTTTCAAATTGATAACCCATCAATTTGGAATCCAACTCGACATACATCGGTCTTGTCCGGATTCTCCTTTTCTTTTGAAAAAAAAAAAAAGGAAAGGACTCACTCTAAGGAGAGGTTGGATCATTCTTAACTTCCCACGCGAGATACTTAACATGTTTGATATAGCACTGCAGCCTCCAATCAAGAATTGGGACCTCACAATCACTAATCAATATGCTTTTCTCTCATGCCTTTCTTAGTACATGGTTCTTTTTTCCACTATATTTTCCCCCACTCCCCTCCTCTAATGTCAGGTAGAACTAAAAAAGCATTATCCTTTTGAACAACCTGTTATAATAGGAATTGAAATCTTTTAGAATTCACACGACTGCTTTTTTTTTTTTTGGTTGAAGATGTAAATATTATAGAGCAAATGAAGTACAATAGCTTAGGGGCATCCCCCAGCATTACAAAGAGAGCTAATAATTCAAAAAGATGGAGGTAGGAAGTCTCCATATAGTAGCCAAAACTACATTTGCCTGGGAAGGACGAATTTTTTGGTAAAGTGAAGCTCTACCTTTGATATTTTTACGCACCTTTGCCAAAATAATATGGTCAGTTGACTTGTTTCGAAACCATCTCTGGTTGCGCTCCATCCAAATACAATATATGGTTGCGAGGAAAGATACCTTTAGGAGTCTCGTCGCCAAATCTTTGCCCGTTGTTGCCCTAATCATCCATGAAAGTTCATCATTCCATCCCCCTAATGAACGTCTAACCCATGTTGCGCAAGGATACTGCGCCATATTTTGCCTGTCCACTCACACTGGAAGAATAAATGTGCTCTGTCTTCTATACCGGCCCTACAGAAGTTGCATTGCATATCAAGTGAAGTCATCTATCGTGCTACATTTTTTGCTGTCGGTAGTCTATCTCTGCAAACTAGCCAGCCAATAAAATTGTGTTTGTTAATGCCGCTGCTCCAAATTAGGTCGTACCACTCTACAGCCGGTCCCTCATGTCTGAGTTCTTCATATATATCTCGGCAATAGTACTGTGAACTAGATGTAACCGAGATCATAAAAGGTCGCAATTTGAGGAGATAACGCTAACTCCAAGGCATACTACCCCTCATGTCGAGCTGCATAATTGAGGTGCCTCTGCATTTTGTGTTGTGAACCCAGATGCTCCAAAGGGAAGAAGATGGATGATTAATGAGGTTCCACAACGTACGGCCTAACAGAACTTTATTCCATAAGTTCAGATCGAGCAATCCTAATCCTCCTTCTCTTTTTAGTGAGCAAACTACTTTCCACGCAACCTTGTGCAAGCCATGATTTGTTGTACAACC
Source organism: Rhodomyrtus psidioides (assembly GCA_021437785.1). Classification (NCBI taxonomy): domain Eukaryota; kingdom Viridiplantae; phylum Streptophyta; class Magnoliopsida; order Myrtales; family Myrtaceae; genus Rhodomyrtus; species Rhodomyrtus psidioides. The sequence goes on along the minus strand of JAILYB010000062.1, from coordinate 2,016,511 downwards.
AGCCCATAAGAAATGTCGACTGCTTTAATAAAGTTAAAGTTATAAACTTCATACGACTGCTTTAATAAAGTTAAAGTTATAAACTTCGTTGTTACTATGGAGTATGTATTGGTTGTTATCAGTTTGATAATATGCTTTGTCAGCTGTGCTTGTCAGCCACATCGGTCATGAAAAATGTCAGTATTACCCTTGACCTCAGCTATATAAGGCAAGGTGATGCTTGTATGAAAGGTAGATTTGGGAGAAAAGAAAATTTCCAAAGAGTCCTATTTTGTTATCTCAATGTTGTTTTAAATTTTACACCTCCAGGGCTGGTGATATTGGAAGCAGGCTCAACTAGTACACTTGTCAATATAAGGTGGATCATGTGGATCACAAAGGTTTTGCAAAACCATAGACCCTTATGATGAAAATTAATGGTATTCGAAACCTAACGATGGTCCCATTTAACAACCGAGAAGAAGGGCCTATGTGCTAGGATAGCATACATGTATCTCATTCCATTAGTCTTCCTCTTAATCCACTCCTAGTGGTAATAAGAAAAAATGCACTGGAACCATAAACATTGTATGTGGGATGTGATCAATCGTAAACTTTTTAATTAATTAAATTGCATAGTTTTTCATCAAAAGGCGCAATTTTATGTACTCAACAAAACGATTCAATTGGGCTTTTCGGACAAGTGTTAGGACTTAGCTAAACCAATTGAAAAGCCTAATACTTGATTACATTTTGTACACGAGATATAAGACTTGTAATGTGATTTTTCCAATATAGTATAATTCTACTAATGAGGATAAAGAAAAATTTCCGCCTTTCATCCTTGCGATCCAATGTCCGAAGCCTGAACTCTCAATCTTTTACAGTATTCCTCTGATACACCATTACCAAATAATAAGAAAACATTTGCACTTCTCTAAACAAAAAGAAAAAAAAAGAATGTCATTTGGCTTTTTATTTTTATTTTTCCCGTCATTTCCTTTTCTTTTCTTTTTTTACCCTATTTCCTTTTGCTAGTCGCCAGAGCCTCGGGTCGTTTGACTGCCAAGGCCATGGACCGGTGAAGGAAATAAGGGGAAAAAAAGAAAAAAGAAAGAAAAGATAAAAAAAAAAGGACAATAGGAGTTTTTCCGGCTTCCATGAAATGGGAAGATCCGGAGCATGTTCTAACGTCAAATTGACATCCCTTTTCATGACGATTGAAACGTGGTGGGCGGTCGGTAAAAAGTGGATAGATTCGATTCCAACCACTAGAAAGGAAGCAAATTGCTTGCGAGGAAACACGTAGCAGCATATCCGGTTGAAGTACTTTGAATTCTTTTCCCTTTTTCTGTTTCTTCATCCTGTTTTTATCCGACATTTGAAAATGCTTTAAGAATCCTAAAAAAATCAAAAGCTCGTGCTGCGTTTAGTGGACCGGTTACAACACCAGATAGATCTTGATATTGTCCACATTATCCAGATTAAATAATCCCACCTACGAGATGTGATATACATGGATAAGATATGTCTCACACTCATCTCTCCTCTTTCCTCTCTACCTAGCCATGGCCGACAGGCACAGCCTTTGTTGCCCACGGCCTCCGCCACCACCCACAGCCTACCATGGTGGAGCTACATGGCCAGATCTGGAGCAACGACCATCATCCACTGAAGAGCTCCATGACCAGATTGGAGCTCGACTGGACCTCGTCCATGATGGAGCTCGATCTTGATGTCAAAATGCTACTTTCAACAATAAAGAGGAGACTTCAAGGAATCATCGTGTCCTACTTGAACTAAAGATGAAACTTGATAAAATCCTACAGAGAATCAAACCTCAGGTTGCATTTGATGCGTCGATCATAATACCGGAGGATGACTTTTATATTCTCTGGTGTTTGGGGCAATCCAAAATCCGAGTATGTCTGGATATAATTTGAATACAATAATCCCACATGGGGGGGTTCGATGTGTCGGAATAAGATATGATTCACACTCATCTCTCTTATATTTTCTCTCTACCAATACATGACCGGCGTTCACAACCTCCCATGGGCGAGCCCCATAGCCAGATCGGAGCTCAATTGGACCTTGGCCATGGTGGAGCTCGAGCTCGACCTAACAATGCTGCTTTGAACGACAGAGAAATTCAATGACAAAAGGTGGAATATGTTTCTGATGTTTTAAACAAAGTGGACCGATAACCAATGAGATTTATTTACCTAATGGAAATAGAGAAGACGAGGATGAATGAATAAGGATCTAGAGATTGCAGACTGGTCATGAAGATGGAGGAGGGACCGATGGTTGTTGAAGACTTTGTATGGCAGGTGATGATGGACATCCGCGAGGGCTTGGCGATCTGAACGGTCGATATTCGATTCGACATGAGCTGAGAGGAGGATGTGGAATACGATGCGGGGCGAGGTAAGATTTGTCGGTGGCGGAGCCATTATGGAGACATTTAATCATTTTGAACAATCAACATTCAATCCTGCTTGGATATTTATCAAACACTAAACAAAACATTGAAAATCTCATCTCTATTCAATCAGATCTATTTCCTATCCAAAAAGACCAAATGACCAAGGGCAGCTCTAAAGGTATCAATGTTGTTGGATGCATCCCTCTCCTCCTGTACTTGTCCTTGAGTTTTGAAGTGATGGACAAATGAATGTTTCAGCTTCATCCATTACATAGTAAGTTATGAGCCCCGAGCCGAAAGTAGTTTAATTTGGGAATGCTTTGAGAAAACTTCGTGATCAAACTCGTAGTGATAATGAAAGTTGGATTGTACCGCGAAATCAAATATGATCAATTGTGTTTGTATGATCTTCCCAACATGTTAGGATTATGCACACAAATTTGACAAAATAGAGAGCAAAAACGAAAGGGAAATTGAGTCTCTACAAAAAAAAAATAATAATAAAAAATAATAAACGAAAGAGAAATTGAGACATCATGTTTATCCTGATTCATTCTTAAATTAGGGTTACTTCCAGCAAAGGATTTCATTATAATTAGCATTTTACACCTTCTATTACAACTCTCGATCACCAAAGAAAAAAATTACATATAATAATAATTATCCATGGAACTAAGTTCAAACTATCAATAAAATACGGGATCAAACAATTAAGCTCTTCAGCGCCTAGGGGGGCGTTGTTTCTCTTTGAGACTCTTGCTGGGGTGGCCCTCCAAGACTTCTACCCGTTTAGGGAGTATGAACCACGTCCCAACACAACCATCTTGCTTGTTTTCCTCGACATGCAGCTTCACTGGACATTCATAAGCAATCTACGTACTAGAAGCACACAACTTTCAAGCCGTCCTCCTTGCTTTACCCGTCATCTGATTCCATATATTTCTTCCTGAGTTGGATTCTTCCAATACTTGAAAATCTTTAGCATTTTCATGTGGTGGAGAGACTTAATGGACAGTTCTTTCCATAGCTTACACTCCTAGGGAAACAACAACTTTATTTGCTCAGTAAGTTCACCCATCTATCTATTTTTGTGGTTCGGAGCAGCGTTCATGATTGTATTCCCATAATAGGGCAATTGATTCTTTTTTTCATTAAAAAAGATTATAAGATTGTAATTTTAGTAAATCACCTCATTTCTCACTTAAAGTAACCGTGAGAGACATGCTTGCCGCCTTACGGGTGAAGCCTTATCGATGCAAGTAGACGGCTCTATTTACATGCATCTATGCAGAATGGTAGAGTCAAAATGTTAGAGACCGTGTTAAAAAAATAAAAAGAAGAACAAATATAAGTTCTAGACATCTATACATATTGGAAAGAGCATACACCGTCTATATAAATGAGACTTCACACATCATGTACCCTCGTTTTGAGATTTAAACTACTCTCCATCCGTGGAAATATTTTTTACATCGAAAGTGGATGTTTTAATTATTAATCACACTATTCTTTCATGTTACGTTTTACAAATTGCACCGCTGAAAATGATATTGAATAAAGTATAACCTATTTGAAAATACTTGGTGCCTCAAAATCAACTGAAAGTTGCCCTGTGGAAGTGATAAAATGGCTTGTCAACGCCTTTGCTTAGCTCTGAGTAAGTAAATATATTCAGTGCAAGTGAATGGCAGGGCAATTCTCCTTCGGCGGAAGCAAGAACAACATTAAGCATTTGCATGCATGTCAATGCAGTTCTCTCCTGCCAAAGGAGAATTGCCCTGTTATTCACTGCCACCTTCTGAGTCGCACCTTCGATTGGCCGTGCCCGAGTCGTCACATTGATGATCGAGCTCGTATATATTTCACCGAATACAGCACAATGCCGGGTATATACCAGAGGAAGAGAAGGTATATGCGAGAGTATAATTCTCGCCTAGGGTTCTTCATTCTGCTAAAGAACGCAAGGTTCCGATTCGTCACCACTATGGCCTTCTACCGACAACTCCCTTTCGCCACTTCAGCCTCTTGCGTCCAAGAGTGTGGATTTCTTTACGTGTCAGCAGTTTGAGCTAATCAACACGGAGTCCTCAAGTTTATAGACATAGTGCAATTAAATCCTGAATATTTCAATGGCTCAATTATATTTGTTTTAAGTTTTAGTCATCTAGAGATTAAGAATTTGATTACGTTAATTATGCTTATATCTTACTTGTGAGTTAAGCCCTTGACCTGTAGTTATGAATGCCCTTGGAGTTGGTTCTTATAATAATTTTCTCATTCAGTGATGTAGCAAGTTTTGGCTGAGTATTGAAACAAGTGGAACCATGCATCGTATGATTAATTGCTTTACGTACCCAATAGAAAATTGTCATGTTCCTTTTCTCGCAATCAATTGAGTTCATATTGTTTGGAAAGATACGAAAATGGATAGGAAAAGCAATGTAAAAAGGAAATATTACAATTTTTTTTCTTTTAATTTTAGGAAGCCGCTAGCCTGACAGTATGACGGTACTATCATTATTTTTTACCCCACGATTTTTCAATTAATGAGTATTTTATGCAAAATATACAGTGATGGTGTGTGGATCTACGATCAGAAACAACTGACAGTACTGTCAGACCCTCTGGAAAGCATTTCCCTTGGTTTTATTAGTGAAAGGGGATATTGTAACCAGTTGGTCATTGAACTTCGGCGAAAGACTTCCCGCAGTATTTTATGCGATTAGATAGTCTGGTAGAAAGAACACTAGTAAGGATTTCTACGAAAACCTAGCTCTCCGTGCGTTCCCATCTACGTACGACCCCCTTTTTCTGCGGGTTATGCTGCAGTTCTGGTGTGAATATACAGTGAAGTGTTGTGATATATGTGCTCGTTAATGCATGTTTTAAAACTCAAGTACCTCTAACTATAACTAGACAGACAACTTCCCAAAAGATGCTCTAAGTTGATTTGTTCGACTTTTACATGTGAAGCTTGCTCTTTTGCTACAATTGAAGTCTGAAACTGATAGTCTAAACTAAAAGTTATCTCATACATGTATACATATCTCTTCTCGTAAAGGGCCCCGTGTGAATTTGTGGATGCAGTATTAACATCGTTTCTTCTTTATGAAAGGACGCTCTAAAAGTTTGCGTTGGAGAGAATGGATCTTTTTTGGTGAGACCTGCATAGAAATAGCATATCCTAAAAAAATTCCTTGTCGGGTTATTGCCTCACCAACTAGCTAATCAAACGTGAGCCCCTCTCGGAATATCGACGATATCAAACTGTGCTAAAACTAAACTTGTCCGGAAATTTCTCGTCTCCCGTTAGTTGTATAGAGGAATTTATGTTGACTCCTCCGCAAAAACCTTGGACCACTAGCTTTTCTTTTATGTTTCTTTTTGCCCAAGTTTAAGTGCCGAAAATCTGACGGACTTTGGATGTTCTCAGCATATGCTGTGTGCATGGAAAATGACTTTAGCCTTTCTTGGGGTCTATAAATAGATATTGCACTCTAACACTGTTCATCCAAGCCACAGAAAATTACATTATAGGACGTGAGTATTAGTGTGCAATGCATGTAAGTGGTGAATTACTGGGCATTTACTCCTTTGACAGGTGGTTTATACTCATAATATTTTCAATGGGAGTGAATGTAATACAAGCTCACTGCCAAAGGAGATTTGCCCGGCAATTCACCGTTGCAATCTTCATTAAATCTGGGGATGCTTCATTTAGGTTTTACTCATTTGTTCATTTGTTAATTTTTCGTGCCAAGTTGCACGTGACATCATTGCTAGAAAATTGTTACATTTGTTTCATTTGTGTGGTCTACATTTGATTTGCCCGACACCTATGTTAACTTTTTCTTTTAATTCTTTCATATAATGGTCACGGATTCACTTTCTGGAATAAGAAATTTAACTTCTCTCAAAAGTGAGATATTACACCTGTCCACCACTTCCTATATAGGTGTCATCCATGAACAACCACAAATCGAAGGTGGCAGCGTTACGGAATGTAAGCAGAAAGAAATCGGAGGCGGCTCGGTGGTCGTGATGGCTAAACCTGGATGATGTGAATGGAGGGACCGCGACAAGGTGATTTGACAATAGATGAGTTTCCGGTAGGATCTGGATTTCCTACCATTAAAAATTTTCTATCATTTCCTACCATGATCGACCTGAGCCGTTCAATTCAAAATGAACGGTCCTGATCAGTCTAAATCATTTCCCACTAAAAAACTGTTGATTGATCTGGGCCGTCCATTTTGAATTGGGCGGCCCAGATTTAATGGCACATCTAAATTTATATCACTAAATCATTTCCCTTTTCGGTAACTGATTAGTAGGTAGCGAAAAATGAATCTGGATCCCTTGACATTGGTGATCTATGTCAGGGGTACCATAAACGCATATCATGCCGTCCATTTTCCATTGGACGGCCAAGAATAGGCCACATCATTTATTGAGGAGGGAAAAAATTTGGGCGGTAATTTTTTTTTTTTCAAAAATTTGGGTGACAACCATTCTTGGCCGTCCAATGAAAAATGGATGGCATGATATGCGTTCATGGTATCCCTGACATAGATCCCAATGTCAGAGGATCCAAATTTGCGAAAAATGGGCGAACATAAAAGAAGAGAGTAAAAGGAAAATATCATCGTATCCCTTTATGGAGAAGATCTCAATTCTTAGACAATGATCAATGGTTACTTTGGAATTCAAGTAACTAAAGTCCAAATTCATGTCTATTTTGTGAACCATACTTGAACTAAAACATTATTATCATCGTCCTAATTTGATTTTTAACCACAAGCTCCTTGATTTTGACCTCCTCATCATCTTCAAACATAACCATTGAAGAACCTTCTCATCTCTCAATTGCATATCATAACTAGAGGTGACAAAATGGGCCAATGATCTACATTTTGACATATATTCTATAGATCGAGAATAGGAGTTACTTGAGATTTTAATAAGAGGTTATACAGAGTTTATTGGCCCATCATTACCCCTTCAATAACTCGATTTATATCCCCCAAATGTTTAACGATTGAACAAGCGGCAGGTCTCTTGCAATCATGAGATGTGACTAAGCAAGCGAGATGGCGGGAGACTTGACTTGCTTTCCCTACCCTCACGCTATGAAGTAAGTTGACTCGCAACCATGATTTTTATATTGTGCGCTTTCCAAATAATTAATCGATCGGGATTAATAAAATTTTGACTCTTTATCGCCTATTTACATTACCTCCTGTTAAAAATTTGAAGTTAAAATGAAAAATAAGCAAGACGTGATTTGAAATTTGGAACAAATTATCTCAAGCTGCTCACCATTAAATGGGAATTCGATTGCCTTTTATTCATGCAAAAGATGAGATAATTGTAGTTTTAGCAAAGCGCATCACTTTTCACTTTAAAAGTAACCTTGTTGATCGTGCTCGCCAAGGGCAAAATCTTATCGATCCAATCCAAAAAATAATAATAATAATAATCGAACTTGACAATTTGTGGGCATCTATATAAATAAATCGAGTCAAAATGTTTAGATACCCTGTGTTAGAAAAAGAACCGTAGTTCCAAACGTCAATGTAAATAAGACTTCACACATAATTCATCATTATTTAACAATCTAAACTTCTCACTCTCTCCCTAAACATTCAAGTTAGGGTGGATAAGACGGCTCATGGAAATATTTTTTGTATTGACAATATATGCTATGAGTACTCTTTCTTGATACTTCTCCAAATTCCGCCGATCAAAATGAAATTAAAGTATAGTGTAACCTAAATTGAAAGTATGATAAATTTAGAATGAAGTGTTGAAGAATGCAACATCATAGAGCCACCCTCAGTACGGTGACCCTAAATTACCCATACAATTTGTACCTGGTGCAACAAATGGCTTGTCATGTCTTTGCTGTGCTCTGAGACTTTAATATTCAGTGCAAGTGAATAGCAAGGCAATTCTCCCTTGGCGGAAGCAAGAACAACATGAGCATTTGCTTGCATGCAAATGCAATTCTCTCCTGCCAAGGGAGAATCACGCTGTTATTCACCGCCACCTTCCGCGCCGCTCCTTTGTTTGGCTGTGCCCGAGCTCGTATTTATTTCACCGAATTCGGCACCATGTCGTGTATATGACAGAAGGAGAGATGGTATATGCCAGAGCACAATTCTTGCCTAGGGTTCTTCCTTCTGATAAAGAATGCATGGTCCCGATTCCTCACCTTTATATTCTTCCACAGAGAAGTTCTTATGCTAAAGTGGGGCGTCTACAGAATTTGGCCTTTGCTGTTGGATCATACGACATCTCGATAAAGGCATTGAGAGCCCGACGAGAGCTGGCGGATGGTGGCCTGCTGCGGTGGTAATGGCATGCAGCAAGCAACAGTGAGGCATGGAAGAGAGAGAGAGAGAGAGAGAGAGAGAGTTTGCATTGTAGATTAATGTTTCGGATAGGAAATTTTGTTAGAAAATATCTCCCATAGATCTTGATGATGACGAAACTTAAACCAAGTGCTTGACGAGTACATATAATTTTGCACACGCTTATATTTAAGGGTTTACCCACGAAAAATCCCAAACTTGTATATCTGTGATAAATTTACTCTAAACTTTTTTTACCACAAAAAATCTCAAATTGATACACCTGTGATAAATTTAACATCTATTAATTTTCATTAAATCTAACAATCAAATTATTGAGTTGGATGGCAAATGACAGTTAACGGGTATACCGGTTTGAGGTTTTTACGCTCTGTTTGTCACAAATGTATTAATTTAGATTTTTTCATGTATTTAACTCAATTTAACGAAAGGTAAATTTGTCACAATGTATCAATTTAGGATTTTTGTGGTAAAAAAAATTAATTTAAGGTAAATTTATCATAGATGTACCAATTTATGATTTTTTGTGATTAAAAAAATAGTTTGGGATAAATTTATCGCAGATGTACGGGTTTGGGGTTTTTCATTATAAAAAAAATAGTTTAAAGTAAATTTATCACAAGTATACCATTTTATGATTTTTTTTTATAAAAAAAACCTTATATTTAAATCAGGACACCTCGGTCATAAAAAAAAAAAACCTTATATTTAAATCATGCAGAAGTCTAGAAAACAGCATAAAGAATGGTATAAAATCAAATAGTTGGTTTTGCAAAACAATCAGACCTATCAATCAGCACTTTCCATAGATAGATGTGACCATCTTTGGGGTTCCTAATTCGTTCAATCGATTGGGGAGATGACGAGATGAAAACCAGCCATTAATAGAAGAACCGATTGATACAAGATTTTGTATTCAATCTGTTGACGAGATCAAAACCAATTATAAGTGCAATTGTTTTGAATTTAGAGCTCCAAAATTTAGAGAAAAACTTAGCTGAGGTAACAGAGTTGACAAGGGAATTAACGATTTTTTGTTATATTTTGTCATTTTTGATTTTTTACATTAGAATTCAAATATAATTTTGATCTTACTAATTTGAGAAGTTATTATTCGAGAAAAATAATTTTTATATAATTAATATTAGAAATTGTATCTAACTTTATCCCACCTCCCCATAGGATCCCTCTTATATCTGAATTTATATTGCCTTGAGCACCAAACACGGGATAATATTTATCATATCCCGAATTTTATCCTAACCACTGTTCGTAATCTTAGCGATGCGATTCATAATTTGGGGATATGATCTACTTTACAATGTATAAGGTGTAAGAACTAAATTACGGTTACTACATGTCTTCAAGATAATATTAATTGTTGAATCTTACTGAAAGAGCATGACTATCCACGTAGGAGTTGAAGCCCAAAAAAAGAAAAGAAGCCGAGACAGAGGAGTCAGGGCTGCACGACGACGGGGCTTCTTCAGCAGAGGGAGCCGCACGGAAAAAAAATCTCACGAGAACAAGAAACGAATGTGAATGTCGTTTTTGGCTCGGCGTTTTTTTATAAAGCAAACAAGACGAGTATCGGTATTTCTCTTTAAGTGTTTCTGAGTGAATTTTTTGTGAGAGATTGTGAGATTACTTGTGGGTTTGCTTTGGGTTTAATTGAAGTGCGGGAAACACTCGAGTGCATGAGCGATTGTAAATCTGACTCTCTGATTATAGTAAATTATATTGCTGGCTCTCCCCATGGACGTAGTTACCGATCTCGGACCGAACCACGTAAATATCTGGTGTCCTTTATCGTTTCTCGTAATTTCTCTGGCAATTTCGTATCGACATATTTGCAAGATCCGAAGGCATTTCCGCGTTAGTCATCCCAACAATTGTCAATTCATTCCTAAATCATTTAATATTATTCGATTTTATGCATTTATTTTTTTCCTTTATTTATCTTTTTCAGCTGCCGACGAAGGCGCCGTTGGGCGAGAATCGCTTGGCCCTCATTGACTGCGGGAAAGGGTCATGACGCCCTTGTCGGCCGCCAGTCAGGGCTGTGACACCCTTTCGTCAGCCACTGGTTAGGTTGCGACGCCTCCCCGATAGCTGGTGAGAGTCGCGGCCCTTACCCAGCTTAGCCCAGATCTAGGCAAGGCTAGCCTAGTCCAATCCATTGCGGCCTTGAAAACGACTTCCTGAAAAATATTTTTAAAAAATGATAGTTTTTTAACGACATAGAAGTTCAAATGGGATTTTCCATGCCAAATATATATATATATTTCAGTTCTTTCAACCAAATAACGTCATTTTCTTTAAAAATAAATTTTCAAAAATGCAACTTTCTCGGGAAAACAAATTAAGAGACGCGAGCTTTCTCTGGCATCATCAACCCGAACGCTTTCTAGGAAAACCCACCTTCTAGCATGGTGTCCCGATAGAATTGGAACAATTAAACAAAGACCGAAGACCAAATAAAGTAAAAAACCGATGTGGGAGCACTGAGTTCGAGTCCTTCCATTAAATCTCCATAATCACACGAAGCTGCTGAAAGCGAAAGCCCGTGCTTTAGTTTGTCACGGACTCCATCGATTCTTTTGAGATCCATGAGCGATCAAACGAGCATCATCCCAGCAAGCTTCCAATCAAGCTCTCTCCCCAGACTCAGTACTTCGGACGGTGCCCATTCGCAGTGTTAGAAAGTCCAACTCAATAACTTAAGCTATTAGATGGAGGGAGACATTCTAAAGTAATGTGGGACTTACAAAGTCAAGAGCCCCTCTCACGTGCAAGCCGAGAAAGGCTCTGATACCATGAGTCCAACTGCTCTAAAAGTTTAAGCTGTTAGAAGAATGCGTGATTTAATATTTATATATTCCCACACTCTCCCTCATGCTTAGTCTGGTCTTTTTGCCTAGTACTAAGCGTGGACAAATTAATTAGGGAGGCAAATAAGGGCCTGGAAAGATTTGAACTCAGGACCTCCTGCTCTGATACCATGTTAGAAAGTCCAACTCAATAACTTAAGCTATTAGGTGGAGGGAGACCTCAAGTATATAAAGAGCACCAAAGACCCATTCTAAAGCAATGTGGGACTTACAAAGTCAAGACGCAGCATGATCTATGGAGAAGTGGTACCAATTGGAAGCTCGAAGTTCTCGCGCATAAAGGAGGGCCAAATGGGAGGAAGTGCGAAGAGGAGGACCTTGAGCGAGAGTTTGTCGCAGCTTGAGTTCGAGGAGCTTAAGGGGTTCATGGATCTGTGGCCCGTCTTCTCGAAGGAACATAGAGTCGACTCGAGCTTGGCCTCCCTCCATCATTCCTGGGCTACAGAGGCTAGGCAAGAGAATTAAAGTAGGTGAAGAAGATGATGAAGATGGCGAGCATCATCATCAAGAAGACGGAGATTAGAAGGAGAGTGTTGCTAAGTCTGCAGTTTTTGCGTGGCCTTATCTGTCGGAGGCGTTATGTATCCAAAATTGTTTTATTGAATTTCGTTCGAACTTCAATAGATCAATTGAGGAAGATGTTCGTGACGGGGCTCCATAATCTCTTCTAGATTGGGCCGCTCTTCCTTTCCGATTTAGATTTAGGTTTTTAGATTCGGTAGTTTTACTCTTCCCTAATTAAATCTAGATATAAATATGAGAGTTCCTTGTAGATATTTGATCTGTGTTCTTTCAACATATTAATGTTGATATTTCTGCTCGGTGACAGTGATGGGGATGTCAAATATAGATGCACACCACAACCCGTTGCAAATGGCATGGAAATCTCGGTGTGTGCTCATCATCAAATCAGGTGATTGGCCACGGAACGTTTACAATGACAGATCTATTCTTAAGAGATAATAGCGTATTTTTAGCTGCAGAGCGTGCTTATTCGTCTGGACTCATTCGCAATTTTTTTTTTTTTTGATTCTGAAATAGTTTTGCTGTCACTTCCAATCATTACTTCATCCATTTTCTGGTGGCCTTCCGTGAAGATTTTTGGCCAAAGTTGCACCAAAGCCAAATGAAAGATCCAAATATTTGGATGAAGACACAATTGGATGATGAATAATGGATATGAACCGTCTCGTACGTTTCCACAAAAAAGGGGCATTTGATTACCTTTTATTCATGCAAAAGCTGAGATAATAGTAGTTTTAGCAAATCACATCACTTTTCACTTAAAAGTAACCTTATTGATCGTGCTCGTCAATTTGTGGGCAAAATCTTATCGGTCCAATCCAAAAAAAAAAATCGAACTTGACAATTTGTGGGCAACTGTATAAATAAATCAAGTCAAAATGTTTAGATACCCTGTGTTAGAAAAAGAACCGTAGTTCCAAACGTCAATGTAAATAAGACTTACACACGTAATTCATCATTATTTAACCGTCTAAACTTCTCACTCTCTCCCTAAACATTCAAGTTGGGGTGGATAAGACGGCTCATGGAAATATTTTTTGTACTGACAATATATGCTATGATTACTTTTTCTTGATACTTCTCCAAATTCCACCGATCAAAATGAAATTAAAGTATAGTGTAAACTAAATTGAAAGTATGATAAATTTAGAATGAAGTGTTGAGGAATGCAACATCATAGAGCCACCCTCGGTACGGTGACCCTAAATTACCCATACCATTTGTATCTAGTGCAACAAATGGCTTGTCGATGTCTTTGCTGTGCTCTGAGACTTTAATATTCAGTGCAAGTGAATAGCAGGGCAATTCTCCCTTGGCGGAAGCAAGAACAACATGAGCATTTGCTTGCATGCAAATGCAATTCTCTCCTGCCAAGGGAGAATCACGCTGTTATTCACCGCCACCTTCCGCGCCGCCCCTTTGTTTGGCTGTGCCCGAGTCGTCCCATTGATGACCGAGCTCATATTTATTTCACCGAATTCGGCACCATGTCGTGTATATGACAGAAGGAGAGATGGTATATGCCAGAGCACAATTCTTGCCTAGGGTTCTTCCTTCTAATAAAGAATGCATGGTCCCGATTCCTCACCTTTATATTCTTGCACGGAGAAGTTCTTATGCTAAAGTGGGGCGTCTACAGAATTTGGCCATTGCTGTTGGATCACACGACATCTCGATAAAGGCATTGAGAGCCCGACGAGAGCTGGCGGATGGTGGCCTGCTGCGGTGGTAATGGCATGCAGCAAGCAACAGTGAGGCATGGAAGAGAGAGAGAGAGAGAGAGAGAGAGAGAGAGAGAGAGAGAGAGAGAGAGAGAGTTTGCATTGTAGATTAATGTTTCGGATAGGAAATTTTGTTAGAAAATATCTCCCACAGATCTTGATGATGACGAAACTTAAACCAAGTGCTTGACGAGTACATATGATTTTGCACACGCTTATATTTAAGGGTTTACCCACGAAAAACCCCAAACTTGTATGTCTATGACAAATTTACTCTAAACTTTTTTTATCATAAAAAATCTCAAATTGATACACCTGTGATAAATTTAACATCTATTAATTTTTATTAAATATAACAATCAAATTATTGAGTTGGATGTCGAATGACAATTAACGGGTATACCGGTTTGAGGTTTGTATGCTCTGTTTGTCACAAATGTATTAATTTATATTTTTTCGTGTATTTAACTCAATTTAACGGAGGGTAAATTTGTCACAATGTATCAATTTAGGATTTTTGTGGTAAAAAAAATTAATTTATGGTAAATTTATCATAGATGTACCAATTTATGGTTTTTGTGGTTAAAAAAATAGTTTGGGATAAATTTATCGCTGATGTACGGGTTTGGGATTTTTCATAATAAAAAAATAGTTTAAAGTAAATTTATCACAAGTGTACCATTTTATGATTTTTTTGTGGTATTAACCTTATATTTAAATCATGCAGAAGTCTAGAAAACAGCATAAAGAATGGTATAAAATCAAATAGTTGGTTTTGCAAAACAATCAGACCTATCAATCAGCACTTTCCATAGATAGATGTGACCATCTTTGGGGTTCCTAATTCGTTCAATCGATTGGGGAGATGACGAGATGAAAACCAGCCATTAATAGAAGAACCGATTGATACAAGATTTTGTATTCAATCTGTTGACGAGATCAAAACCAATTATAAGTGCAATTGTTTTGAATTTAGAGCTCCAAAATTTAGAGAAAAACTTAGCTGAGGTAACAGAGTTGACAAGGGAATTAACGATTTTTTGTTATATTTTGTCATTTTTGATTTTTTACATTAGAATTCAAATATAATTTTGATCTTACTAATTTGAGAAGTTATTATTCGAGAAAAATAATTTTTATATAATTAATTTTAGAAATTTTATCTAACTTTATCCCACCTCCCCATAGGATCCCTCTTATAACTGAATTTATCTTGCCTTGAGCACCAAACACGGGATAATATTTATCATATCCCGAATTTTATCCTAACCACTGTTCGTAATCTTAGCGATGCGATTCATAATTTGGGGATATGATCTACTTTACAATGTATAAGGTGTGTAAGAACTAAATTATGGTTACTACATGTCTTCAAGATAATATTAATTGTTGAATCTTACTGAAAGAGCATGACTATCCACGTAGGAGTTGAAGTTCATTTCATATTTTATTATTATTTATAAATTTTGAATTTTATATTAATTTCGAACAATGAAGAGTTGCAATTTTTCAGATGAGACAGTTTCTGGACAATAAAAAGTTGCGTCCGTCTGAATTAGCAATTTTGAATATGAATAGATGTGTCCGAATATGCAGTGATTTAGACATAAAGAGGTACATCCGAGCTAACCGTTATTGGACACGAAGAGGTGTATGAGAATCAATTGCTTTTTGGACGCGAAAAGTTGTGTTCTTTTCTTATATATATTTAACATATTATGTTCATTTTTAGAACGGCACTTTTTCAAATTTTTGGATTTTCGTTTCTTTCCAAAATAGATGCATCGTTCCTTTGTAATTGTTTCCTAGAGAGTTCTTATAGAAATATTAGAATTACTATCTAATATTCTCGCTTGACACTCAGTTGCATCTTGGAGGATCTTTGCCGGAAACCATTAGCAATATTGTGGGACAAATCATTCTTTAAAGAAAGTGCTATCACGCCTCATAATTTGATTATGTTGCTCATTCCATTCGCTAAATTTTCCAATAGCTTCTCCTCTATTGCCCTTTGTATCACTGGTTCAATGAGACAGCTCCTCACGATTCACGTTTTGTTACTACTTCTTATGTGAGTTATTTGTGTATCAGGGTTAGAGTAAACACTTGAACACTATTTATAGAGTTTTCACCACAGACCCTCTTATCACAAGCCAGGCTTTACTTAGCCTGCACTAGCCAACCACCTTTTATACAAATTAAGAATTTTTATATTTTACACTACTTTACCAACCCCAAAAAACAGTAAATATCAATCTCTATCAATGTAACCCACATCAAAAAAACTCTTGCACCTATGCATATGGAAGGTGAGTCACTCTGATGGAGGTTACTAGCCTAATACAACCATAAATTTGTGATTGCATAGTCTGGCCACCTCCATGGCAGCGGTAATCGGGGCTCAACTCAGTCTATCTGCTATAATTTTGGCTACAAGATGTTGAAGCTCTCGAGAGGCCATGGCTATGTCCAACAGCTTGTACCTTGAGCGACCATTGCCACGAGAGTGAGGAGCTAGGGAGCTGCAAGTGACATCAGAGGGAGCGGCCATAAACGTGAGCCCGAGGCTCAGCGACCCAGGCTCAGAGCTCAGAGCTATGCCAACCATGGTCTCTAGCTCGAAGCTAGAGGGCCATGGCCACCAGCTTGCAGTACCTCAAGGCTCAAACTGGAGGAGGCAACTCCTAAAAAGACACTATAAGTGTCCTACAGTTGTGAGAACTGAGAAGTTTGCCAAATATCTCATAAAAACAGTTCTTTTTTTTTCTTGATTTGTTTGACTCTTTACACGTAAAGTGCGCTCTCTTGCAAATATCCACTGGGAATATACATGGAACATTGACCAGATCAGACTAATCTTGTCCTTAAATTTCTTGACTCCAATTAGTTGGATAGTGGAATACATGTCCACTCCGATCCGGTCGTCGCCAAACCTGGGGCGAACTGAGAATGGAATTTAGCATATCCAACTCACTGGACCACTAGCTTTGTTTTTCCCTTTTTTTTTCCCAAATTTTAAGTGCCAAAATTATTTATTGGATTTTGGATGTTCTCAGAATATGCTACGTTCATGCAAAATGTGCTCAACCTTTTGGGAGGTTATAAATAGATATTGTACTCCACTACTGTTCATCCAAGCCCAAAAAATCAGAAATCACATTATATTATAGTGAGTAGTGGTGTGCAATGCATGTATGTAAGTGATGAATTACTGGGCATTTACTCCTTTGGCAGGTGGTTTATACCCAAACATTTTCACTGGGAGTGAAAGGAATGTAAGCTCACTGCCAAAGGAGATTTGCCCGGCAATTCACCGTTGCAATCTTCATCAAACCTGGGATGCTTCATTTGGGTTTTCTTTCATGGCACTGCTTGTGAATAGGTTGTATATGCTTTTTATATTCGTGTGTCTCCCTTCACCTATCAACTTAAGCTTTTAGATTGACTTTCCAACATAGTACCAGAGTCAGTGCTATTCCTTTCCGCGTATGTGGGCTCACTCCTCATTAGTCAATTTTCACGTGTCGCTCGTAATCCGGCTTACACGTGAGAGGGGGTGTCGAAGTAGTTGTTGTCCCACATTACTTGTGAATGGGTTTTATATGCTCTTTAGATTCATGAGTCTTTCTCCACCTGTCAGTTTAAGCTTTTGGATTGGACTTTCTAACAATATATTTTACCATGGTTTCTTATTGTTTATTTTAGTTATTTTAGTCATTACAATCACTTTGTCGAATGATATATTTAATTTCTTAGAGAAATGAAATAATGGGCCTACCCCCGCCACCTCCTATGTAGGTGCCATCGACGATTAATTACCACCCATCGAAGGTGGCGGTCCTCCGGCATGCAAGTAAAGACAGCAGGATGTGCATCGAGGCACCTCGGCAATGCAACTTTGCACCAAATAGCTTTCAGTAACTTATTATAGGTAGAAGAAAACTATGGAATGTAAATAAATAAAAAAGAGCGAAAAAATAGAAAATAGAGGAAAAAAAAGCACTATTTCAAATGGTTTACTGTGTCATTTGCTGAATGAGAGTGAAAAGAAATTGTTACTTATCACTTAACGGAGAAGATATCAACCCTTACAAGATGGTCCTTGGTGATTTTCGGTGAAATTTAAAAAAGTAAAGTCCACAATTCATGCCTATATCGAAAATCATACTTGAATTTAAACATGTTTATTATCGCAATATTGTGTTTCGAATCTTCATAATAAATTTATTACATATAATTTTTAGCCACAAGCCCCTTAATTCCGACCGCTCCTCATATCCAAACATAATCCTCAAAAACCGGTCTCATCCCTCTACTGGATGCCGCGAACCTTTTGGAACAGAAACACATTCCATGGAGCGTTACCAAACGCAGCCTAACACTATCATCATCATCATGTTTGGAAAAGTTTCTCCATTATTTTCGATTTCTTGGCTATAGTTAGGAAAGTTTTTCATTTAATTTCGTTGAATATTTTACCTTTTTCCCCTCACGTGTAAAGACCGCGCCATCTATTCCCCGTAAGGGCGTTGTTTCCATAGGAACGGCAAAATCTGATACAATGCTGCCGTCATATTTGAAAGTAGGGTCCATTCACACATTAGGTATGAAATGGTCATGGGGTTATCCCCACGCATATCATGCTACTATAGATGACATCCATCAGGCATTAAATAAGCACGAGCGAAATCAAAAAGACGATGAATTTTTTTAAGACCCATGAAATTTCGGATAATCTTATCTTAATCTCGATCCAAATCATAAACTCATCAATAAGTGAAAGAATCTTTCAGAGCTCACATGACTACTTTAATAAAGTTAAGGTTGTAATTTGTAAGATTTATTGTATGACTTAGTCTATACCAATTTTTTGTCAATTTGTAATATCTACAATATGATTCTTTGGCCATTTTGGTGATGAAAAATGTAAGTGTGTTAATTTTTTCTTCTTCTAATTTTAATGACTTTATTTAACCATTTATTCTTTTTAATATTGGTTCTATCATACAATTAAGGTTAAAAAATTCTTTAAATATGAATTTAAACATGCCTAATTGTTTAAAAACAAACCCAAGTAAGACAATTTTTTTTTCTTCTGACACAAATAGCTTATGTCGAATCAAAATCCGCTAGATTATATTTCGTACTCCGTAAACAAATCGTGTTGAGAATTACTGATTTACCGGCTAACAGCCTAACACTAATTTAACGGGGCTACTACTGCAACCAAAAAGTCACGCTCAAAGTCATGGGAATACACGAAATCATAGTTACAAAGTCGTTAATACCATCAATTTATCTTTCTTCTTTCTTTGCCGACAAAGTTCAAGACGTGTTTAAAACTAATCAATCCGCGGGGGAAGTCGAAAAGTCGTACTGGAAGACCGCGGTGCACGTGGCGTGTAGGGCACGATAACCACGTGCGAAGTTTTTGACCTTGCGCTCGTGCGTTTCAAAGTTGACCATGAGTCAAAGGTGGAGTTTCTCAAACATAGCATAATGCGAAAAATAGGATCAGAATATTCTCCAAAGGAGATTTTTGCTCATTTACCATCCTGCCCTCAAGCATCAGGAAAATGTCACGTTGACCACGATGTAAAAACAAAGGAAAGCGACCTCGTCAACGTCAATTTATCATAACACGCAACCATTTTATATGTATATATAAAACACATACACACAGCATTAGGCCCACCAAATTATGCAGCATTGGTATAGATCTCTCTTTTAAATATTACTCTATTTGTTTGAATTGGCCTCGCCTGATTAACATGTATTAGCTACTTTATTTTCTAATTGAATTTTGGAACAATTTCAAATAAATGTTGCCAAGTGCTTCCATTTTCTCAAATAAGGATATGGAGTAGACATTACTTTAAATAAAGGCCTAAATGCTATCATTATATCCAATAAGGACCTAAAGTGAATATTATTTTAAACAAGGAATTGAAATGGTCATATCAATCACAAAAAAGGCATATCAGACCCTTATTTAAAAGTAAATGAGGGCACTTATGGCCCTTATTTGAAATTTTTTCATAAATTTTTGCTTAAAAATTATAAATTTTCAATTTCTATTAGCTAAGAAGTAAATGTAAACCAAGGTGTCAATTGTTTTCTGGAAATTCCAAAGACAATAATTGTTCAATTGCATTGATTTTGCTTCTTCATTTCCCCCACAAAGTCAAGATAGGATAGGTGAAAGGAAGATAAGAATCCGTATAGAATGGCCAATGTTGTCCAAACTCTTCACTCTCAAAGTAAATCCAAACTGAATGGCTTAGCGGGGATGATGCTTAGATAAATCAATTTGTGTGGTTTGTTCAGCTGGTTTGTCGATGTTCTTTTTGGGCAATCAAAATCCTTTAAAATTTCTCTGACTAAAAGCCACGTAACCACTCTCTCACATCCCCATCCCGCGCACCTTCTAGGAAAAACCAACCTTGTCGCATGACATAATCAAGGCTAAAGGGACCACTGAAATTGAAACAATTAGACAAAGACCCAAGACCAAATCAAGTCCCTGAACACACGAACGTGTGAACTCTGATTTTGAGTCTTTCCCGTAAATAACAGAAAAACCCAAGGGCAATAACGGTAATAGAGGGTGTATGTATTCTAGGCAATCCAATCTCTCGTTAAATCTCCATAAGCACGCAATCTCCTCGGGCCGTCATTAATGGAAGAAGCCGAAGTAGTCATGAAGATCATCGATAGGTGCTGGTTCGAGCTCGAGATCTTCGAGAAACGTCGGGACATGTCGCCTTCTTCAACCTCCGGATCCGATCCGGGCCAAGAAAGCATTGGAGGAATACCCGAAGACGAAAACCCGTGTATTCATCTTTCTCGGACTCCGTCCATTCTTGTGAGGTCCATGAGCGATCAAACGAGCATCATCCCAACAAGCTTCCCATCGAGCTCTCTCTCCCCAGACTCAGTCCTTCGCACGACGCCTATGTACAGCATGATCTATGAAGAAGAAGAAAGTTTCGACTGGAACAACCCAAGAAGCTCGGAGTACTTGTGCGGAAAGAAGGGCCGTATGGGAGGAAGAGCGAAGAGGAGGGCCCTGAGCAAGAGCTTGTCGCAGCTCGAGTTCGAGGAGATAAAAGGGTTCATGGATCTGGGGTTCGTCTTCTCGGAGGAAGACACAGTCGACTCGAGCTTGGTCTCCATCCTTCCCGGGCTACAGAGACTGGGCAAGAGAATTCAAGATGGCGAAGAAGATGACGAAGATGGCAATCATCATCAAGAACGTGTCGATGAGATAGCGAGTGTTGGTGAGTCTGCAGTTATGACGAGGCCTTATCTGTCGGAGGCGTGGGAATGGTGGGAGGAGAAGAGAAAGGAGGATCCATTGATGAACTGGAAGGTTCCTGCACTTGGGAACGAGACGGACATGAGAGAGTCTCTCAAGCGGTGGGCTCACACCGTTGCTTCAACCGTTGGATAACGGTTGTTTTCCGTTGCTGCTCTTATTGGTTCGATTTGTAAATCTTGATAGCACTTCTTGTAAAAAGATTTTTCGATTTCGTTGATGAATTAGTGGTCAATCAACTTGGATAACTCGCGATTTCGCTTTGATTAAGGAAACCAGATTTGATGTTCCTTTGGCAATGCGATGCTGTAAGAAGTTTGACCAAGTAATATGTTGATCTTTATTAATTACCTTCTTGAAATGTACCTTGAGGAAGATCAATAGTAATAGACAGTTGCCCGCCTTTTTCTAAAGTGTAGCGTCATTTTTCTTGGATATTTCGTTGAACTTAGAATATTCTTCGTTATTATTTCTTTGTAGGTTTTATTTTTATAATTTAATATAGGAATGGCTTTACAATTGCTAGGAACATGTAGCTCGGACATTTCCTAATCTCAGGAGTACTTTGGGGACGGTGTGTGGATATATATCAATTGTCCACATGGTCAAATGTTAACAATGCATTTGATGATAATGTAAAGCAGTTTGCTAGCATAACAGTTTTCGTAACTGTGATAATAACGGTATATTGTGAACCACAAAAATCTTAAAAGAGTGAACCCCACAATAATTTTTAACTAATTATTATTTATTTTTTTGGCCCAAAATAGATTGTTAGCATAGTCATTATATAATCAATTCCCTAACATAAATTCCTTTTCATTCTTGACATTTGTCTGTCTTTCCTATTTGTGCGTAAAATGAACGCTATAGTAGTATCTGCTCCACACACGTGTGTTTGTGTTTGTGTGTTTATAAATTCCTAGTATATCCCCTTTGACCTAATCCTTAACCCATGGTCCTCATTTTTTACTAACTATTTGCCACACTATTTAGTATGATATCGAGATAAATTTATAAGTGTCATGTGTTAACATAACAGTCTTTCGATAACTAAAAGTAATAATATGTTGTGGGTTATTAATTCTTGAATGATTAGACTCTATATTTATTTTTAATTATTTGTTATTATTTTGGCCCATATCAAACTATTAATCTTACTATTTTGGCCCATATCAAACTACTAATCTTACTATTAATCATTCTTCTTTATAGTTGTAAAAATAAATAAATAAAAATTAAGGCCGGGAAATTCGAAAGGTTATTAAATGCATGAATGGATGGGATGGGAGTACGGAAAGGCCAAAAAACAAAAGAAAAGGGCCCTCACAAGTTTTGGCAGATTCCATGAGATGGAAGATCCGGAAGCATGTTCTGACGTCATCAAGACGTCACTAACGAGTGTCTAGATTCGCCCGCTTCCAACCACAACAACGAAAGCATCTATGTATGCTTGTATGGAAAGTCGTTGCCGAATCTGAGTACCGATAGCGGCAAAAATCGAATGACAATAAAAAATTATGGCATATAAGTAATCACTTTTTTTTGGGAAAATTACCAAAAGAGTCCTAAACCTATTAGAATTATACCAATTTAGTCATAAATCTTTTTTTTTTGCCAATTCAGTCCTAAATATTTTGCATTTATGCCAATTTAATCTATTTGGCCGATCTGCGCTAACGTGGCGTAGCCGGAGTTTTTTTTTTTTTGGTCGGAACGTCGTCGGATTTGACGTGGACTATTTTTATTAATATTTTATTAGTTTAATTTTTTAATTTTTTTCTAAATTCTTAATTAATTTTTTTGCATTTCTTTTTTTCCCCTTCCTTCTTTGTTTCTGCTTTTTCTGCTTGTGGCCAACGAGTTGGCCGACGAGTGTTGCTGGAGCTCGCCGGCCATTGGGCGAGGGCGGCAAAAGAGATTGTATTGTCTCATTAGGGTTTCCATTCGAACTAGCTTGTCGCGACCTATCCTTCCCCCTCCCGATGGATCGTTTAGGTTTAGAGGTATTACCTATCGATTTAGGCACAGATCCTCCCTAATCTTACCTCGCGCGATGTTTAACGTTTTAGAACCATTAAGAGTCGCTACTAGCCTTTGGGGTCGGCTAGAAACCAATCGAGATATAGGAGTATTACCTCAATTTCTGCGCAACTAGAGCATCTAGGTTCAGGGACTTATTTACGCTAATTATTTAACTAACGCCCTTTCGGTACCTAACCAAATGATATTTCTAAACTGATCATGCATTTTACCCATTACATTGAAAGTCAAAAGCATCTAACTAGAACTAGGTGACCAGGCACGATGTTTTTGTCATTTTTGTGCATTCATTTATTTAGCTTTTAATCTAACATTAAGAAAAGAAGAAGAAAAAACAAACAACAAGCAATTTTAATGCGACACGGAACGTTAACAAAAAAAAAAAGACTATTCATTGACAAAAAAATAAACCCGTGAATCAATCCAAATGTAATGCAAACTCGAATAATCGGACATGAAAAAAATAGTTGGGCATATAACGAATCAGAGCGGAATGGACATATGATTAACGAAAAATTAAAATACACAGATGAATCTAAATGAAGTGCAAATTCTAATAATCGGATGCGAAAATGGTAGGATATATAAGGAATTAGACCAGAATGGACATAGGGAGAAAAAAAATGATTATTTACGAAAAAGTAAATTCACAGACCAAATAAATACATTACAAACTCGATTAATTGAACATGAAACGTGATATGTTACATGACG
Source organism: Rhodomyrtus psidioides (assembly GCA_021437785.1). NCBI lineage: Eukaryota > Viridiplantae > Streptophyta > Magnoliopsida > Myrtales > Myrtaceae > Rhodomyrtus > Rhodomyrtus psidioides. The sequence goes on along the minus strand of JAILYB010000062.1, from coordinate 1,992,518 downwards.
AAAAAGGATCGGAATAGACATCGGTCGTCCTCCATTACAAAGGAAAGGCGGAAAGGCGAACAAAATGGTTATGGTTTTTCCGATTTTTTTTTGCTTTTCTCCTCTTTTTTATAAAAAAAAAAAAACAGTTTTCCGATTCTACGCTAAAAAAGGGTTTTGTATTAGAAAGAAAAAAAAAAGTGAATTGGAATGTAAAACCAAGGTCATGTATGAATTGTAAAACGACTTAAGATTGCACAAAGTAAGTTACCCTTCTCTTTTTTTTTTTTGTATCCTTTTGGTTTTTCATATATACAAACAATAGAAAGCATTCTAACTCTGCGTTAGTGTTCCTAAACAATTTGGAGTGCTGCCTTTTATTTACAAGAAAAAAAAAATCCAAAACAGAGTCCTCAATTCGACGAATCATACATGAATTACCTCATAAGTGATTATAAACAAAGAGGGGTTCTTTTGCTTGGAGCATTTATACTACAGTGGATGGTCTAAAACTTCCTCACCGTGTTTTTCTATGACCGAACATCAAGAGCTGCAAATAGCAAACTCAAACAAGGAAGCAGACTACTATGCACAGAATGGTGTCAACCATGTAAACGGTCATACTAAGCAAGGCCCGAATGAAAATCTTCTCCCTACGTCATGTTTAGTGGGTTTTTAAGAAAATTATGTTTGAGTCCAGACAAATGAACAGGATTGATTCAGACCAGAAATCTCTCACATATGCATTACGAAAAGAAAAAAAAAGTTTGACCAAATTGAACCAGATAAGTATAATTTGAACTACAATGTTAAGTAGACTACGAATTAAAATAAAAAAAAAATGCAGAATACAAACAGAACAGCAAAACAACAAGTCTGGCATAGACAATCTTAGCACTGTAGGTTATAAACAAAGGGGATCCTTTTTAATTCTTTCCTCAAACACTTGCATTTACAGAAAATCAATTAAAACTACCTCAAGGAGCATTTTCATGACTGCATATCTCGAAACCCAAGTATCGCAAGCAGCAAACTCGACTAAGAACAAAACAAACAAACTTGACTACGAACATAACAAACTCGAGTACAAACATAAACTTATATATACATAATATCTTGAGCTAAGTAACCGCGGCTAGATCAAATGAAATTGCAGTAAAAATTCGACCCCCACACATACGAATCTAGCAGGTTTCAATATCGTTGGATTTGGAACTCATGCAAATGAGCATCGTACAATAGCTTGATTCCAGTGAAAGATTTTTAATATATGCACAAAAGAAAAGAGGAAAGAAAAGGAGAGAAAAAAAACAAAAGGTTCGATCCCATTGAAACATGATAGTATGTAAACTCCAACACAGCAACCATCTCGGAAAAGGATTAGGCAAGCACATAGAAACGGCATCACAAAGGGGGCTGTACTAAGATTTGTAACCACAGATCATGCCTTTCATTCAACACATTTGCAGTAATAAAACTACTGATAATAAACCAACTATCACTAACAGAGATAATAAATAATAATGAAAACATGAGATGGATTGATGTCACATTATTTGAACTGGAATATCAAGATAACTACGAATTCGAGTCCGCCGGACCGAGGGACCTGAATAGTTTACAAGAAAAGGAAACAGACTCAGCCACGTGTTCTCATCCCTTTGGGAATTCAACCCCCTGCACCACAAGAGACAAATCTCAATCCAAATCCCCTGCTCTCATGTCCTTTCAGCTGAAAAAAAAAATCTGCAGCTTATCTTCTGCAGAATTTTTTCAAATGCCTAAATCAGTCTCCACGAGCCAGCCACCTCAGCTCCACATCATCTCCAAATCCTGCTACTTGCGTTGGATCAACATTCTTTTCACTGCTGCAGCCGAAGTTCCTCTGCTCTTGCCTCTTCATTAGCCAATCGGTTGGCTCTCAATTTCTTGAGAACAAGCTCACTCACTGCAACTTGTCCCTACAATGCTTCTCATCCACTGCTGCAAAATCTCTGTTGCAGCCGAAATCCTCTGCTGCAGAGAGATTATTTCTTAGCATTCCTTTTGTAGCCTTGTCTCTTCCTCTCCCTCTGTAGCCAATCCAATGGTTCACGGTCCTCAGGAATTGGCTGAACCAAGCTGCAATCTGGCCTTCGCAAGTTGTTCTTGGATCTTCAGTCATCATTTTTTTTTTGTTGAAGCCGAAATCCTCCTGCTGCAAGTCCCGTCCAACCCCCTCAGTAGCCAATCTGGTGGCTTGCAATTTCTAGGGAACAAGCTAACTCTCTGCAAGTTGCTTTTGCAATTTGTATATTATTCTTCAGCCATCATTTCCCCTTCTGATGCGGCTGAAATTCTCTGCTAGATATTATGTCTGCAGAGCCGAATTTTTTTTTGTTCTAACTTGATAGCAACTCAAATCATCCTCTAGGAGTCGTCCACATTAGCTCCACATTCAGTTCCAGCTCGGTCATCATTCTTCTGCTGTTCATTCTCTGTGGAGTTGATTTGAAGAACCGCCCAAATCTACCTCTGAAAAACGCCCACCTTAGCTCCACGTGATTTGCTTCAACTTGGTCTAGTCATTATTGTTTTTTGTAGGATCTGTTTTGCTCCTTATCTTTTTAGCCGAAATTTCAAAGGGCAGCGTCGACAAGTTGTTGACTTTGAGTTTCTCTGGTGCATGTTTTTGCTTCAACTTGCGCTTGCAAATTCTGTTGTAATATTTCCCCATGTGCCGTATCCAATATTCTCTGTTGCAGATATTATCTTCTGTGGTAGATCATATCTCTGAGATTTTCATATATTATCTAGATGATATCCTCTGCTTACAGATATTCTCAAATATTCTCTGTTTGCAAATTCTTGATGCATATGTCTCTTTGTTTCCTTCTTTTTTTTTTTGTCTAGCTCAGTGAATCGATCAAAATTCTTTTGTTCTTCTTTGTTTCTTCTTTCTTTTCTTTTCTTTTTCTTTTTTTGTTCTTCCTTTTTTGAGTGACGACATCCTTGCTTGTTTTTTTTCTCTTTTTTTAAAGCACAATAGGTGTATTTACATGAATCGATTTATTCTATTTTGCGAAGAAAAATAAAGTACAAGACTGATAAAATGAGGTGTCAACGAGCCATAGCTACCTTTACAGATCGCTCTCTCCATCCACAAGGAAGTGAAAATCCGTTGACTTGAAAGAAGCAAAGTGGTTCTTAGCTTAGTCAGTCTGGTACTAGTCCCAATAAGACAGTTCTTCAAACTCAAGGCGATTCTCGGCGGCCGATGAGGGTTACAGCCATCGCCCCGTGGGTGAGCCGCAGCAGCGGCCGAGGCAGCCAAGCCCAGATCTGGGCGAGGCCAGCCTCATCCGCAACTGGCCGGCCGTGGGTAAAGGCGGCCATGGCCTCGCCAGCGGCCGGCGAGGGCAGGCGAAGGCCGATGGGTCGCGACCCATCCTGAAGCACTCACTCCCATCTCTGATCCCACCTCAGATACCCAAAACCCATCTCCATGCAACCCCGCAATCTTGCCCAGATCGTCACGTTCTCAGTTCCATGGCCTTAAGCTGTCCAACTCCTCCTCTCCCTCCACCCTTTCTTCCCACAATCAATGATTTGGAGCGCTTGGAGTACAACCCAAGAGGGATTAATTTCTTTTCATTTCAGCGTCTGAAAACTTATTGCAGATCTTTACCCCCAAAAAAAATCTTGCAGATGAACAAAGCAGATGGGTCACGAGGCTGGCCTCGCCCAAATCTGGGGTTGGAGGCCTCACCCGCGGTCGCAACTCACCAGCCGATGGGCCGCGAGGCCAGCCTCCTCCAGTGGCCGACGAGTTCCAAGGTCTCTCACGGCCAGCTCGTTGGCCACGAGTTGAAAACACAGGAAACAAAGAATGAAGGGGAAAAAATAAAAGAAAAACAAAAAATTAATTAAAAATTTAGAAATAAATATTAACAATAATAAAATATTAGTACAAATGTAAAAGGTTTAGAACTGAACTGACAAGAAAAAAAAGATTATTTTCCCCTCTTTTTTTAGTTATATCACTCAAGTATTTGATTAAAAAGTTACGGCACCAAAATAAACACCGTACGGAAATTACATAGTATATAGATTTGTTGTTCCACAAGGAACATGAGACCAGCGATTACCAACTCTTTCGCGATTATTGGACCTATTCTAATGTCCTTCATGCCCCAGCATAGGTACAATTCAAGAGACTCTAAAACAGGACTTCCCACACAATTTCCCTAGAGCTTATTAGCACCAAACTCCACATATCCATTCAACAGGACCTTAAGATAAGGCCGCCTTATAGTCCTACCCAACGCGAAACAGCAGAAACTGACTTCTAGGCGCACCACCCAACTCAAGGAATACAAGAATGGTGGCAGTATATACAACAACCGCGTAGTCAGCCACGGGTGGAGCTTCTCCACTCGGTACTATTGATACCTAATTTTGGACCTTGGTGAGGGGAAAAGCAGGTCGAGATCAAGGGAGATCTTTTAGAAGATATAAATCACAGAGCCAGAGGTTGATCTTGGGGCGGTCGGCCTCGTCGTGCTTGAAGATGGTGACGTGGAACCTCCTCACCGTGGGCAAGGTGCGCTGGATCAAATGAATACGTGATATCTATATCCATCACATGAACATAGAATGAAGTGACTGAAGCATGTAACATTAGATAGTCACCCTTTGTACCTGCCTACCTGGTGCAAAATATACGACTGAAAATTGCCCAGTGGAAGTGAATGGCAAGGCAATCCTCCTTTGGCGGAGCAAGAACAACGTTAAACATTCGCATGAATGCCAATGCAGTTCTCTTCTGCCAAAGAAGAATTACGCTGTTATTCACCGTCCCCATCGTTCTTCTGTCTGGCCATGCCCAAGTAATGACATTGATGATCAAGCTCGTTTATATTTCGCCAAATTCAGCACAATTCCGGGTTGGGGGTGTCAACCGGTCGAGTTGGGCCTTTATGATACCCGACCAGACCTGAAGCACAAATACATATGCTTGACCCGACCTGAGAACAAGTCCAGTTGAACATGACCCGAAAATTCGGGTCCGATCGGATCAGGTCTTTTACGGGTCGGGTTCAGGTTTCTCATTTCATTAAATTGCAAATGAAAATCATAATATCACAACGCAACATCCCATTAACGGAATTTCAAGCTTTTATTAGGCTCCGTTTGTTTCACTGAAAATATAGTGTTTATGGAAAACATTTTTCAGAAAGTCATTTTCCAAAAAAAAAAAGACTATTTTTTGGCGTTTGGCTAAAGTCTGAAATGCTCTAGAAAACGATTTCTGTCGTTTGGCACAAAATTGATTTTTCTGACAAATTATCAAATACATACTATTTTAATTATTTTACTTTTCAATAACTTTCTGTAAAATTTTCTCCCTTTTTTCCTTCGTTCTTCCCTAATGTCTTACATAAAAATTACATTACATAAAAATTACAGGTTGGTGTGATGTGAGATTGCGAGTGGGACCATCTCGCCATCTCCTCCCCGATTGCTATTGCTATTGCTACTGCTAATGCCGACGAGGGCCAGCCTTCTCTTGTTGCACTCGCAATACAAAACCGCGGCCGCCACGTAGCTCCACAGCACCACCCCTCCGTAAGCCAGGATCAGCCACGCCCGCCATTTTATCCCCACCGTCCACCTCACCATCCCCCCCCCCCCCCCCACCGACGTCCAGTCCTGCCCGTCCATCTTCACTTCCGCCGCCCGCCAGATCCACCCGGTCAACGATGCGAAGAACCCCGACACCGCCCACCCGCTCCACTTTCTCCCCCCTTCCTCCATCAGTCCCCACCCGACCCGGATCGCCTCCCACCCGAACCTCTCCTCCAACACCGACACCACCATCCCCAACCCCAGGATCGTCGCCAGGTAGATCTCCGCCGTGAACCCGGTGGCCACGATCAGGAACCTCCCCCCCCCCCCCAGTAGCGAAGACGCAGATCGCGGTGGCTAAGGCGCGAGAGAATTTCTCCCAGAAGGGGCAGAGGGAGGAGCGTAAGGTGGGGCGCTTGCCGGGGCGGAGGCGGCGTAGGCAACAGCGGCGGCGCCGACGAGGCATGGAGAGGGAGGAGCGACCGGGGCTGCGAGGGAGGCGAAGGAGAGGGATTTGGGAAGGAAAAGGGGAGGAGACGGCAGCAACCCTAAAAACAAGAAGCACCAAAGAGAGATGGGGAAATTGATTTCCATTTCTCATAAAAGGAGTTCATTTTCTCAAGTTTAGAAGGCTTTTTTTCGTTGACTGAAAAATATTTTCCGTTGACTACTCATTTTCTGCCACCCAAACATCGGAAATAGAGAAAATATTTTCTGAAAAAATATTTTCCGTGAAACAAACGGAGCCTTAATGTATGATTCATCTTCTACACTCTTTTTTCTCAACTTGATCACTTTTATAAATGCTTTGCCCCTTTTCTTCACCAATTAGTGCAAAATATACTCCGCCATGTTGTAACTTAGGTATTTGCCAAGACATTATCACAAACTAGAACTATCTAAGCCAGAGCCATCACCACAGATATTCGCCAAGATATCACATACCAACAAATAAAACCAAAGAAAGAACACTCATTTGAAGTGTGAACAGAACTATCTCGGCCAAATCCATGGACAACTAAAGTCTTAAGAAAACAGACATATATGTAGTCGTCCCAACAAAATAGCTATCAGCACCGTGTGGCTTCTTAACCTTCAGCCTGTTTCGCGGGATAAGGATCAAAGGCAAACATTCCTTAGACTTGTGAGGTCCAAAAGATGGCTTCGGCCCTTAGTGTCATAGAGTGTGGCTTCTTAACCTGCAGAAAAAAAATAAGCATGGTCAATTGTGGCTTTTTGGGGATAAGAACTGAGACATGGATCATGACAAACTTCAAGACGAGAGAATTGCTATAGACAAGAGTATAAATATTAAAACACTAATGTTTTCTCCACGCCAGCACACGAGTATTCCTTACATCTAGCCAAATTATGATGCATCGAACTAGTCCCTTGAACACTAGGTTAATAATCTTTGTAGAATTGCAGTCTCATATACCAGCACAAGACTTTGGACTAAACAAAGGGAAAACACTTACACAAGCTGAAGATTTGAAGCTGCTAGACTATCTGGAATGGATTTCAGGGGGGGATACTATCTGGAATGGAACCCACAAGCTGATTATTGGATAAGTCCCTGCAAAATGCAATTAACAGAAGATAAGTATGTTTACTAAATTGTCTTTGCAATGCAAGCTATTTTATGAAGAGTGTGACCTCAACGCTACAAATGCAGGCTCACAAAACATTAAATAGCCATTGTATTGCTGACCTTTGGGTTTTAAGAAGTTCCACATACTAATAAGCCAATTTTTGTCCAATGTTAGGTGACATTCCTCCTCTGAGTATTATATCTAATTTAACATTATATTTGATCTGAATATTTCACAGTTTAATGAAAAAAGGAAACAGAGATATGGGCAGACACAGATACTTGAAAACACCCAACATATTAACAGAGTAGAGGGAGGACAAAGGATGAAATAATCATGCTTTTTTCCCTTTCTTCTCCACTCACACACTCATGAACAACGACACGAGAAATGTGGATTTCTGCAACACATGCTTAGCTCAAGTTTTCTAGCAACAAATTAACAAACTTTACGCAAATGCGTGATAGTACTGAGACCCAAAAGAAGTTCCAGATTCTGCTTGAAGCAATCCAGTAGGAATGGGTCCTCCCCTCCCCACCAAACCCAAAAAAGAAAAACATTAAAGACACAGGAATTTAGTGTCTTCAAGGTCAAGTAGTATCATCCAAACTAATCTCTCGTTATATACAGATGGTACTCAGGCTGATTATAGAGTGTTGTTAAGATCTTCGGAAAGGTACATGCTATAGCAATCAGCAACTTTATCTGCATAGGCTGTCCAATGCATGACACAGATTATAAGTCACCACACAGCAACTTGAACCCTACTAAATGCAAATAGGTGGTAGATGCATGGGAATACGTTTCTACTGAATATTAGATTTCGGATACAAAAGCACAGCTTCTTCTACGAAATATGCACAAGTACCTGAGAGCATAGAAGAATGTATTGCTGCAAGGCTAAGCTGTTGAAGAGAGATCCCACCTCTGCACTCTTTCAGAATATTCTAACTAGTGCTGCCAAGGTTCACAGAACAGGAACCACTTTGAGGGCCTGTGAAAAAGCAATTTATCATGAAATAACAAAAAGGACATGACAATATGACATATTAACTGAGGTTCATATCCCACATGAGATGAGTCATATCCATAGTGAATGCAGATAGCGGATATTTTTTTTTTTATATCGCAAATGGATTTGGGATCTATAAGCAAGAAAGATGGTTCATTTTTTGTAAGGCAAAAGGGAGTAGAAACAGAGGACTACCTTTTCTTCATAAGACATACCTCACTTTTAAACTGGCAGGAGGCCCCATCAACTTGAGGAGAAGCACTCTCCAGATTGTTTTCCTGTTCAGACAGATTGGATGCGGCAGATAGAGATGAATCGATTGAATCTGTTGATTCATCTCCTCCTTCTGATAGACCAAAATGGATACAATTTTTGCAGCAATGCACAAGCACCACCCTAAAAGTTTCTTTTTTTAATTACTGCAATCAACCAACTGGAGCCAAAAAAGTCAAAACAGAAATTACCTGCCAAAAGGAATAGCAACCATCAACTAATTTATTAGCTCTCCCTTGAAAGCCACATTCTACTCCTTGGCGAAACACCACCCAAAACTGACAGAACAAAGCACAGCTGAATTGCCTTCGAAGAAAGCAACAGACAACTAAAAAAAAGAAGAGCAGAAAAAGAAATGCTCTTCGTAGACTCACGACCAGAACCAACTCACGACCGCCGTTAACCAGCTTGCCACCTCCACGGATCTTGGGGTGAGGGCGGAATCGCTGATCATTGTTATTCAAATGACTTCTGAATCAATTAGATTCATTAACATCTCCAACCGTATCGCTAGCACATTCACCGGTGTGCTATCCCCTCAAATGCTGGCAGTAGAAAACATCAGGCATCTGTTGTCAAATGCATTGTCGTCTGCCGATGCTGATCATGTGCGTGGCTTTTGAATACTTCCGCATCCCAATGAAATGAATATAACGACAGCTAAGGAAGCGGCTGCCGTAGTCGGCATGTTGCTTGGATTAAACATTTGAAGGGCACAATGAAGGGTTCTAATGATGGTTACCGCCTCTGCACGACTCGCGCAGGGCACTTAGGGATAATAATCTTAGTGTGGCTTCTTAACCTGTAGAAAAAAATAAGCATGGTCAATTGTGGCTTTTTGGAGATAAGAACTGAGACATGGATCATGACAAGCTTCAACACAAGAGAATTGCTATAGACAAAAGTATAAATATTAAAACACTAATGTTTTCTCCATGCCAGGATACGGGTATTCATTACATCTTGCCAAATTATGATGCATCGAACTAGTCCCTTGAACGCTAGGTTAATAATCTTAGTAGAATTGGAGTCACATATACCAGCACAAGACTTTGGACAAAAGAAAGGGAAAACACTGACACAAGATGAAGATTTGAAGCTGCTAGACTATTTGGAATGAATTTGACGAAGAAAAAAAAAGACTATCTAGAATGGAACACACAAGCTGATTATTGGATAAGTCCCTGCAAAATGTAATTAACAGAAGTTAAGTATGTTTACTAAGCTGTCTTTGCAAGGCAAGCTATTTTATGAAGAGTGTGACCTCAACGCTACAAATGCAGGCTCCCAAAACATTAAATAGCCATTGTATTGCTGACATTTGGGTTTTAAGAAGTTCAACGTACTAATAAGCCAATTTTTGTCTAATGTTAGGTGACATTCCTCCTCTGAGTATTATATCTAATTTAACATTATATTTGATCTTAATATTTCACAGTTTAATGAAAAAAGGAAGCAGAGATATGGGCAGACACAGATACTTGAAAACACCCAACATATTAACAGAGTAGAATGAGGACAAAGGATGAAATAATAGTGCTTTTTTCCCTTTCTTCTCCACTCACACACTCATGAACAACGACACAAGAAATGTGGGTTTCTGCAACACATGCTTAGCTCAAGTTTTCTAGCAACAAATTAACAAACTTTACGCAAATGCGTGATAGTACTGAGACCCAAAAGAAGTTCCAGATTTTGCTTGAAGCAATCCAGTAGGAATGCTCCTCCCCTCCCCCCAAACCCAAAAAAGAAAAACATTAAGGACACAAGAATTTAGTGTCATTAAGGTTAATTAGTATCATCCAAACTACTCTCTCGTTATATACAGATGGTACTCAGGCTGGTTATAGAGTAATTTTCGGAAAGGTACATGCTATAGCAATCAGCAACTTTATCTGCATAGGCTGTCCGAAGCATGACATAGATTATAAATCACCGCACAGCAACTTGAACCCTACTAAATGCAAATAAGTGGTAGATGCATGGGAATACGTTTCTACTGAATATTAGATTTCGGATACAAAAACACAGCTTCTTTTACGAAATATGCACAAGTACCTGAGAAAATAGAAGAATGTATTGCTGCAAGGCTAAGCTATTGAAGAGAGATCCCACCTCTGCACTTCTTTCAAGAAAATTATAACTGGTGTTGCCCAGGTTCACAGAATAGGAACCACTCTGAGGGCCTGTGAAAAAGCAATTTCACATGAAATAACAAATAAGACATGACAATATGGCATATTAACTGAGGTTCATATCCCACATGAGATGAGTCATATCCATAGTGAATGCAGATAGCGGATATATATATGATTTGGGATCTATAAGATAGTTCATTTTTTGTAAGGCAAAAGGGAGTAGAAACAGAGGACTACATTTTCTTTATAGGACACACCTCCCTGTTTAAACTGGCAGGAGGCCCCATCAACTTGAGGAGAAGCACTCTCCAGATTGTTTTCCTGTTCAGACAGATTGGATGCGGCAGATAGAGATGAATCGATTGATCTCCTCCTCCTTCTGATAGACCAAAATGGATGCAATTTTTGCAGCAATGCACAAGCACCACCCTAAAAGTTTCTTTTTTTAATTACTGCAATCAACCAATTGGAGCCAAAAAACTTAAAACAGAAATTACCTGCCAAAGGAATAGCAACCATCAACTAATTTATTAGCTCTCCCTTGAAAGCCACATTCTATTCCTTGGCGAAACACCACCCAATCCTGACAGAATAAAGCACAGTTGAATTGCACTTCGAAGAAAGCAACAGACAACTAAAAAGAAGAAGAGCAGAAAAAGAAATGCTCTTCGTAGACTCACAAAACTAGATGATAGACACAATGAGTTCTAACTGTATATAGAGGTAGCACTTAGCCAGACACAACAGTCGAAAGAGAGGCAAGTAAGGATAGTGTTTTGACTTACAATTAATCTAGATAAGTCCAACCGATCAGCCTCATTGATTAAAATCATAGTAGCCAACACACAAAATGTATATCTGTCAAACCCAGAACAAAAGTATTAAGAAAATTTCATGATAAGACAAAGATAGCCACGTTAACACGGAGGAAGAACAAAGAAGGGAAAACAACTTCCACCGAGAAACAACTCCACCGGTGGTAGTGCCCTGTGCGACCATCATTAGAACCCTTCATTGTGCCCTTCAAATGTTTAATACAAGCACCACGCCGACTGCGGCAGCCGCTCCCTCAGCTAAGCTGTCGTTATATTCATGCCACGCACATCATCGGCATCGGCAGACAGCAATGCATCTCACAGATGCCCGATGTTTTCTACCTCATCTACTTCCAGCATTTGAGGGGATAGCACACCGCTGAATGTGCTCGCGATACGGTTGGAGATGTTAATGGATCTAATTGATTCAGAGGTCATTTGAATAACAATGATCAGCGATTCCGCCCTCACCCCACGATCCGTGGAGATGGCGAGCTGGTTAACGGCGGCCGTGAGTTGGTTCTGACCAAGATTAATGGAATCCCTCCTTCGTCCTGCAACATTTTCTAAGCTATCGTAGCCACGATTGAAGTCACGATTGAAGCCTAGAAAAGTGGATTCGGGAATAAGACGTACAGGACTATCGATCATTCCAAATTCTAACCACTGAGAATTCTCCATTCGGTAGCCGTCCAAGGAGAGGTTGTCTAGCCGGATCCTCAACGTGATCCTGTTCGCATGAGTTTGCAGTATGATGTGGAACCAAAATTGATCCTCTGCTTGCAATCGACCACGGGAGCGCTCCTTGATGAGCTCCCTGATGACCTCGATGAGACCCTCTGGTTGCAATCGACCGCGGAAGCGCTCCTCGATGAGGAGGATGAGGGGTCTGAAGCGTCTGTATATCTCAGAGCGGCGTGTGTATATCTCACAGCAGAAGCGCAAGTCCTCGATGAAGCGCCTGAATGTCTCACAGCAGAAGCGTAAGTCGTCGATGAAGCGCCTGAATGTCGCCCAATCGGGGTGGTGTACTGCTACTCTAGGTACATCAACCCTGAATCGCATCGTGAAGATCGGGTTGCTCGCCATGAACCCAGAGTGTTCCAGAGCTTGATCGCGCAGTCACGAGATGCTGATACAATCTGCCGATGGTCGATGGAGAAGGCCACCGAAAACACTGTCCTTAGTGACTACCGCCAGCAGAGATGAGAAGCACCCACCGAACGGAGCAAGAAAGAAGACCTCGACTCTCGCCAACGGAAGAAGAAGAAGAAGCTGCTGCGCAGCGTTCCTTGTCTGTTTTCTGTAGGGTTTCTTTAAGTTGTTTGCCGTTTGGGCCCGCGAGGTTGGGCTTGACTTATCTCGTTTCAATTTTGTCTTATTTTTCATCTTGTTTTCGTGTTTGGGCTTGGCTTTACCCAAACACAAACAATTTCAAAACGATAGTCTATTAAAGTTTGTGTACAGAATGCAAACAAATCCTAAACTTTTCCAATAGCTCAATTAACCCCATGCCTTTTTCAGAAAGTGCTAAACAATTCCTTTTAATGAACGGTACCTATAATTATTTACGTGTTCATGAGTACTTACCCTATATGACATTCTGAAATTGCACTTCCCAATATAATTTAGGATTTAATTGCACTATTAAGTGAAGTTTGCGGGCTTAATCGATTGCATTTTATACATAACGTTTAGAACCTGTGGTGCAATATTCAAAAAGCTATACAGGTTTAGACTATAAATTTACAAAAATGTTTGTACTTTATATATCATTCCAAGAAGAGATAGTTACAGCGTAAGTCCTCTAACTTGTCAACTTGTGGACAAAGAACACCACTTGTCTTTTTTTATATTTTATAACATTATATTGGCATTAATATCCTGACAGGGCAATCTCAATGTAAAAAAAAAAGTCATTTTTCTGGGTGCCACATCAAAATATATAGAAAGTTACTTAGCCGCACCGATCCCTCACCCCCGCCCCTCCCCCAAATCAAAATATATATTATTGGGTGGAACATTTATATTGTGAAACTAACGAGAGAAATTATAAAAACAAAAGTCAATTTTACTAGTTAGTCCCATAAAAAATAAATAATACATTTAAAGAAGAGAAGGGTATTTCGGTCCGTTTACTAAAAAATGGAGTGTCTTAAGCAAAATAGGTTGAAATAACGCTATCCTAAAGCAAACCTAATAGAGAGTTTCAACCTTAAACTTTTGCCGATTATCATTTGTTTTAATTCTTTTTCACGTAAAACACGCTCTTTTTATAATATATAAAAAGAGGAAAAACAATACTTAAGACCTATTAACTTAAGAGCTCATTGTCAAATGTCATTTTTAGAAATCTAATTTATACAACATGGTGGTTGAATTATTACTAAACGCTCAATCTAATCTCTAAATTATATTGAGCTCCAACAATAAATGGGGAATAAAGAAATCCGTATACATAAGTAGATGGATAAGAAAAAGGAATCATCAGTGACGTGTTCTTTTGTCGTATTGACCCATCATTTCAAAATTCTAATTCAACATTAATTATTCAATGTCATCAAATTATATATGACCTATTGTTTGATTAAACAAAACACCTACATGTAATGTTTAACAATAGTTTAAGAATTACAATGCACGAATTGAAAATTTAAGTATCACATTGCATACCAAAGTTTAGGTACTCTTGTGGCGTGAATGAAAATCATTATGTTTCTCTATTTCTGTTCTAAAATCTATTTATAAAATAGGTTTTGAATAGAAATCTATTTGGTAGCGCCTTTTCATTTTTCTGTTTCTGGAACAAAAAGTTGTTCCATAAATATGCTTGGAACAGAAATGGGAACTCACAATTTTAAGCTTCTCTATTTCTGAAGCACAAATGAGAAATAAGAATTCTTCACATTGCTCACTTCCTCTCTCGCGTCTCGAACTTCGGTTTGCCATTCACCAGCCATCGGTTGTCGATTGCCGGTCCAAGAGCCACTGGTTGCCTATCTGCCATCCACTAGTCCACTAGCCCACTAGCCATCGTTTGTCGTCAACCGGTTCACTGGTCCACTGATCATCGACTCGCTGATTGCCAGTTCGTCAATCGCCATCTCTCTCGCATCCCAATTGCCGAGCACCAGTGTGTCGGCCGCCGATGCACCGTCCCACGGTCCATTGGCCCCCAGTCGCCAATAGCAGGTTCATCAATTCGCTGTCTGCAAATCGTTAGTCACCTGTCTACCGATTGCCCTCCACCAGTCGCTGGTTTTCTACTCACCGACAGCAACTAGAAATTGTATTCTTTTTATAAAAAAAAAATTCATATTTCGGGAAAAAAAATTATGTCTTTATTAAATGCGTTTATTTGCTCAGACCCGTCAAGAAACTAAAATAAAAAATATATATATTTCTGATCAGAAATTTATTTCACAAACAGAATAGTTATTATTCACGCCTTTGCCATTTTGTTATCATTTTTTCCATCAAAGAAAAGGCGCTAGGAACATGCTAAATGAGTTCGGTCGTCGCCAAACCTGGTACTGGTGGCATGTCTAACTGATCGGACTACAAGCTTTTCTTTTCTTTTTTTAAATTATCTGGCACAAATTAAAGTGCTTCAAGCAATTTTTCATTTGATTTTGGATGTTCTGGGAATATGCCGTGTGCTTAAATAGATGTTGCACTCTATCACTGTTCATCGAATCCCAAAAGATCCGAAATAATATTTTAGTTAATAGTGGTGAATTAGTGTGGGCATTTCCTCCTTTTGGCAGGTGGTTTATACTCAGATAATTTTACCGGTAGTGAATGTATAAATAAGCTCACCGCCAAAGGAGATTTGTGCGGCAATTCATCGTTGCAGTATTCAACAGTTCAACAGTTCGGGGATGCTTCATTCTCGTTTTCTTTGTTGGAAAATGAAGCATACACGTTAGGGTATCGAGGAAATACGTAACACTATTTATCATTATAAGAAAAAAATAATAAGACGAAGATAGCGATAATAATATTCAATACCGATCAAGCCAAATTACAATCTTTACATATAAAGATTACATAACAAATAAACTGACCGAATACTATAAACTCAAAGGAAAAGAAGAATTAGAGATGAGGTGAGGTACGGCTAACCGAATCTCCTAAAAGTGACATTAATCTCACGTCGATTACGTCTGTTACACAACATTAAATCACGTCGGTTACGCCAACATTAACCCACACTGACAATAATTAAGCCATTAAACTACTAATTACAACAATCCCCCGCATCGGCTCAATAGAACATTGAACTTCAGGATCACCTTTCCTCTCTCAACAATTTTTGTTGATGCAGAGTTCGCCACATAAAGCTTCTCATCTTCCTTAGTCTTCTCGTATGAGGAGAACATGTGTTTGTCCACACATGTGATTTGTGGCGGCTGTGTCCAACCACTAATCTGTATTGTTTGACACCAGAGATACCTTAGGCACCAACAGTCAGACCTTGATTAACTATCTGCTCTGTCATATTCGGATGCTTAGCTGCACCACCGCCCTTGCCTTTGCTCAGGCACTTCTTGCAATTCTTAGCCTAATGGCTAGACTGATTTTAAGAAACATATCCCATGAAATTTCTAAGATTGTTCCTTCGACTTAAAGCCGACATCGGTGACTTTCTCCGGTTTCTTGTTCGGTATAATCGAAATGGCACCATCAAGGAAGGCAAAGCCTATTGATGTATTCCCAGACCATCAATAGCTCGAAGGCTCACAGCATGTGCTGCCACAACACTAGGCCTCGAGGTATGAACCTTTCCACTAACCACTGTTGAATCGACCATATGAACGTCTCTAGAAACATTTGAGACATTATCGGGTACTTGATTGCTATCAGCCATCACGATTTTCTAATTAAACCAAACAAACAGTAAGTATATGCGTTAATCGCTTTAAGACTATTGGAAAATGAAGCATGCACGTTAGAGTATTGAGGGAAATACATAACACTGTTTGTTATTATTAGAAAAAATAATAATAATACGAAGATGGCGATAGTAATATTCAATACCGATCAAGCCAAATTACAATCTTTACATATAAAGATTACAAAATAAATAAATTAGCTAAATACTATAAACTCAAAGGAAAAGAGGAATTGGAGATGAGGTGAGGTACGACTAACTGAATCTTTTTAAGGCGATTAGTTCATGTCTACGGTGCTAAGCAGCTTTACGAACTATGCCTCTCAAGATACAATACCTCGAACTTGTTTTTATCAGCACTATATAACAGGACTCTGTTGAACACTTCTCGAAACCGGCACACTTGGAGGATGACTAGGAAAGAACTAGAGTAATGAACTTCGAGCTTTGAGTTGTTATTCTGAACTACATAAATAGTCTATTCATATACCAAGAAAACGTCCGTTACTCGACATTAAACCACGTTGGTTACGCTGACTTTAATCCCTCGTCGGTTACGTCTGTTACACAACATTAAACAATGTTGGTTACGCCGACATTAATCCTACGTCGATTGCGCTGACAGTAATTGAGCCATTAAACTACTAATTATAGCATTCTTTTACGGCACTATATTCAAGCACATAATCAGAGAGGCATGAGGAAAGGCTCGGTGACTGTGGTGGCTAAAGACACCCGATAGGGCATAGAGGCACCGCGACAGGGCGATTTGGCAATATCTAGGTTTCCAATATATGTTTACTGGGTATAAGAAACGGCAAAAAAAAAAAATTACTATTTCAAATGGGTTAATGTGTCAATTATTTCAAAAGAGTAAAAGTGAAGTGTTCTTTTATCCATTAATGAAGAAGATCTCAACTCTTAGAGAATGTCCAACGGTTATTTCTGTGAAATTCAAGTAACCGGAGTTCACAATTCACGTCTATATCGAAAATCATGCTCAAACTATAACCTTTTTATTATCAGTGATATAGTGATTCAAATCACCATAATTAATTTATTAGTTGGGTTTTTAACCACAAATCATTTAGTTCTAGCCGCTCCTCCCATTCAAGCACGACCATCGTTTCCATGTTTTGGTAATTTTCCCCACACGTGTAAATTGTGTTTTGTCTACTCTCCTTAATGATTTTGGAGACCTTTGTTCACATAGGAAAGGAAAAACTGATCCAATGCTGCCATAAACCAGACCAAATAAATTTACTCCTCCCATTCCCACGTTAAATTTAGTTCAAGGGACTTTTCTTTTTGTCTATCCTTAACATTAGGGATTGAAATTCTAGGTATGAAATTCTATGGAATTATTCCTACGCATACCAAAAATGATATCTACCAGCTATTTAATAAGTACAAGCGAAATCTGTCAGAGCCGCGGTCGACTTTTTACGAGACCCTTAAGAATTATCGAGTATGTACCGGTTTTTATCAGTTTCATCACTTTGTAATATTTCCTGCTAGTCTATGGTGATGAAAAATGTATATGTTAATTCATTTGGGCAATTTTCCTAATTAATGTTTTTTTAAAAAAAATTACCAAAATAATAGTAAAATAAAAGTAAATACCAAATTGGGTGCCAATCGGCGGTTGGGCCGCCGATTGGCACCCCAAGCCAATTTTTTTTTTCATTTTAATTATTTAATTTATATTATCTTTTTTATAAAAGTAATTATTAAATAATAAATTATATTAAAATTACGTAAATTACATGGGAAAAAAAAATAAGCACTACATAATTCATATTCCACCATTAAAATTTACTTTTAATTTATATTTTTTTCATAAAAGTTTCAATTAAATAATAAATTATTTAAAATTACGTAAATTACATGGGAAAAAAAACAAGCACTCAATAATTCATATTCCACCATTAAAATTTACTTTTAATTTATTTTTTGATTATATAAGCTACAATTAAATAATAAATTATATTAAAATGATATAAAATTTGAGAAAAAAAAAAGAACAAGCACTACATAATTCATATTTCACCATTAAAATATACTTTTAATTTATATTTTGTATATTATCAATTACATAATAAATTTTATTGAAATTACGTAGCTTTGAGGAAAAAAAAGACAAGCACCACATAATTCATATTCCACCATTAAAATTTACTTTTAATTTATATTTTTTATAAAAGTTTCAATTAAATAATAAATTATGTTAAAATTACATAAATTACGTGGGAAAAAAAAACAAACACTGCATAATTCATTTTCCACCATTAAAATTTACTTTTAATTTATATATTTTTTTTATAAAAGCTTCAATTAAATAATAAATTATATTAAAATGATATAAAATATGAATTATGTAATTTACGTAATTTTAAATAATTTATTATTTAATTGAAACTTTTATAAAAAATATATAAATTAAAAGTAAATTTTAATGGTGGAAAATGAATTATGCAGTGTTTGTTTTTTTTTCCCACGTAATTTATGTAATTTTAACATAATTTATTATTTAATTGAAACTTTTATACAAAATATAAATTAAAAGTAAATTTTAATGGTGGAATATGAATTATGTGGTGCTTGTCTTTTTTTCCTCAAAGCTACGTAATTTCAATAAAATTTATTATGTAATTGATAATATACAAAATATAAATTAAAAGTATATTTTAATGGTGAAATATGAATTATGTAGTGCTTGTTCTTTTTTTTTTTTCTCAAATTTTATATCATTTTAATATAATTTATTATTTAATTGTAGCTTTTATAAAAAAAATATAAATTAAAAGTAAATTTTAATGGTGGAATATGAATTATGTAGTGCTTATTTTTTTTCCCATGTAATTTACGTAATTTTAATATAATTTATTATTTAATAATTACTTGTATAAAAAAGATAATATAAATTAAATAATTAAAATTAAAAAAAATTGGCTTGGGGCCCCAATCGGCGATTGGCACCCAATTTGGTATTTACTTTTATTTTACTATTATTTTGGTAGTTTTTTTTTAAAAACATTAATTAGGAAAATTGCCCAATTCATTTTTCATGTTGAATGACTTTATTTAATCATTTATTCTTTTTAAAATGGGTTCTATTTTCTCAAATTATTAAAATTAAAAAGTATTTAAATATAAATATTAAATATGTCTAATTGTATGGGAAACAAATCAACGTAAGACAGCAATATTTCTCGGGCACACAAAATCTTTTTACGGCAAACCTAAACCCATCAAATTACACGTCATGCTGTGCAAACACATCACGTTTATTATTGCTGGATTATTGTCTAGTCATAAACATCATGCCATGTGTTTTTTTTTTTTTGTTTTTTTTGGGGGGGGGGGTAGTTCTCGAGAAGACATGTCTGAAACAAAAACTAAGGGTGTCTATGGCTACCAAAAAACCACCCGCCGGTCGTCGGTCGCCCGCCGTCGGAGACCAAAAATTGTTTATTTTTTTAAACTTCCCATACGCGTTTCTGTTCACAAAAAATGTATCTGGGAACAGAAACACAAAAAAGTGTTTCTGTTAAAAAACAATGCCCAGGAACAAAAACGTTCCCATACGCACTCTAATCATCCGTGGGGAAGTCGAAAGTCGCGCCCGAAGGCCACGGTGCACGTGACATGGGTCAAAATTGGAGTTTCTCAATTAGCATAATAAGGGGAAACAAGAAGGATCAGCATATTCTCCAAAGGAGCTTTTTCATCATTACCATCCTGCCCTCGAACATGAGCAAAAGATCACGTTGACCACGACCTATTAAAAACGAAAATTGACCTCTTCAGCCGAATTTGATCAAAGTACGGAACCATCGCTTGGCCTCCCCCCCAGAAAATTTAAGAAAACACGCAATCATTGGCTTAGAATCAGACGTGGACAGTTCCGTGGAACCGGCGGTTCTGGTTCAAGAACCGGCGGTTCCGTTTCCGGGCCAGTTCCCAATTTCAATTCCTGTTCCGAACTTTTAATTTTTTTTTTTGGTAAGAAAATTAAAAGTTCCTGAACTTTTAATTTTTAAAATAATGAAATAAAATTAATAAATTAAAAATTATAATCAAATTGTACATTGTAATAAAATTCGAAAAAAAAAAAGAGGAGAGGAATGGGCTTTGAATTATTTTTATAATGTAATTTTATAAATTATTATAAATTATAATGTAATAAAATCCGGTTCCGAACTTTTAACTTTATAAATTATAATATTATAAAATCCGGTTCCGAAAAATATGGAACCAGAACCGGCCCTTGAAGGCCGATTCCAGTTCCGGTTCGGAGCCGTGGGCTCGGTCAACGGGCGGATTCCGGGTTCACGATTCCGTTGGCCACATCTAGCTTAGATCCCTCTTTTTAGATATTCTTATACATCTTTGAATTGGTCCGACTAATATGACCCGACAACTTTCTCTCAATTTAGTTGAGACCATAAAAATAAGGGTTAATAATACGACAAAAAAAAATCCTAAAGTGGATACACCTGTGATAAATTTATTCTAAATTATTTTTCGAACACAAAAAATCTCATATTAGTACACACAAAAAAAAAACATTAAGGACACAGGAATTTAGTGTCTTTAAGGTCAATTAGTATCATCCAAACTAATCTCTCCTTATATACAGATGGTACTCAGGCTGATTATAGAGTGCTGTTAAGATCTTCAGAAAGGTACATGCTATAGCAGTCCGCAACTTTATCTGCATAGGCTGTCTAATGAGTGACACAGACTATAAATCACCACACAGCAACTTGAACCCTACTAAATGCAAATAGGTGGTAGATGCATGAGAATACGTTTCCACCCAATATTGGATTTCGGATACAAAAACCCAGCTTCTTTTACAAAATATGCACAAGTACCTGAGAGCACAGAAGAATGTGTTGCTGCAAGGCTAAGCTATTGAAGAGAGATCAGATCCCACCTCTACACGTCTTTCAAGAAAATTATAACTGGTATTGCCAAAGGTTAACAGAACATGAACCACTTTGAGGGCCTGCGAAAAAACAATTTCACATGAAACAACAAATAGGACATGACAATATGACATATTAACTGAGGTTCATATCCCACATGAGATGAGTCATATCCATAGTGAATGCAGATAGCGGATATTTTTTTATCGCAAATAGATTTGGGATCTATAAGCACAAAAGATAGTTCAGTTTTTGTAAGGCAAAAGGGAGTAGAAACAGAGGACTACATTTTCTTTAGAAGACACACCTCCCTGTTTAAACTGGCAGGAGGCCCCATCAACTTGTGGAGAAGCACTCTCCAGATTGTTTTCATGTTCAGACAGATTGGATGCGGCAGGTAGAGATGAATCTATTGATTCATCTCCTCCTCCTTCTGACAGATCAAAATGGATGCCACAATCAACCAACTAGAGCCAAAAAAGTCAAAACAGAAATTACCTGCCAAAAGGAATAGCAACCATCAACTAATTTATTAGCTCTCCCTGGAAAGCCACATTCTACTCCTCGGCGAAACACCACCCAATACTGACAGAACAAAGCACAGCTGAATTGCACTTCGAAGAAAGCAACAGGCAACTAAAAAGAAGAAGATCAGAAAAAGAAATGCTCTTCGTAGACTCACAAAACTATCAAGATGAGAGACACAATGAGTTCTAACTCTATATAGAGGTAGAACTTAGCCCGACACAACAGTTGAAAGAGAGGCAAGTAAGGATAGTGTTTTGACTTACAATTAATCTATAGATAAGTCCAACCGATCAGCCTCATTGATTAAAATCATTGTAGCCAACCCACAAAATGTATATCTGTCAAACCCAGAACAAAAGTATTAAGAAAATTTCATGATAAGACGAAGACATAGCCACGTCAATATGGAGGAAGAACAAAGAACGGAAAACAACTTCCACCGAGAATCACCTCCACCAGTGGTCGTCCCTGAGTACCCTGCGCGAGTCGTGCAAAGGCGGTAACCATCATTAGAACCCTTCATTGTGCCCTTCAAATGTCTAATCCAAGCAATATGCCGACTGCGTTAGCCGCTTCCTCTTCTTTCGTTATATTCATTTCATCGAATTGCCGAAATCTTTGAAAGCCACGCACACCATCGGCTTCAGCGGACAGCAATGCACGCACACGATCGGCATCAGCGGACAGCAATGCACGCACTCGATCGGGATGGAACCCACAAGCTGATTATTGGATAAGTCCCTGCAAAATGCAATTAACAAAAGATAAGTATGTTTACTAAACCGTCTTTGCAATGCAAGCTATTTTATGAAGAGTGTGACCTCAATGCTACAAATGCAGGCTCACAAAACATTAAATAGCCATTGTATTGCTGACCTTTGGATTTTAAGACGTTCCACATACTAATAAGCCAATTTTTGTCCAATGTTAGGTGACATTCCTCCTCCGAGTATTATATCTAATTTAACATTATATTTGATATGAATATTTAACAGTAGCAAAACAGGATTTATAGAAGTGGGAACTAGATTGGCGTTTGGTTTTTCTGAGGGCGGAGTGGAGGAAAGCTATTAGCATTAGGGAGGGGTAGAGTTCCTATGTTCCAGATTGCCCTTTTTAGTCTTTAGTCCTTTTATTTTCTTATTCTTATTCTTAGTTTTATTTATATTTTACTCTATTTCTATTTCTATTTATATTTATATATTTTTTTTTCTGGTTATTAGCATTGGGTTCATCGACCGTCGACCCCAACTAGTTTGGGATAAATGTGATGTTGATGTTGATGATGTTGAATATTTAACAGTTCAATGAAAAAAGGAAACAGAAATATGGGCAGACACATATACTTGAAAACACCCAACATATTAACAGAGTAGAGTGAGGACAAAGGATGAAATAATCGTGCTTTTTTCCCTTCTTCTCCACTCACACACTCATGAACAACGGCACAAGAAATGTGGGTTTCTGCAACGCATGCTTAGCTCAAGTTTTCTAGCAACAAATTAACAAACTTTATCCAAATGCGTGATAGTACTGGGACAAGTTCTAGATTCTGCTTGAAACAATCCAGTAGGAATGGCTCTCCCCTCCCCCCCCCCCCCCCCCCCCTAAAAAAAAAAACCAGTAGATTATAAATCACCACACAGCAACTTGAACCCTACTAAATGCAAATAGGTGGTAGATGCAGGGGAATACGTTTGTACTGAATATTAGATTTCGGATACAAAAACACAGCTTCTTTTACGAAATATGCACAAGTACTTGAGAGCATAGAAAAATGTATTGCTGCAAGGTTAAGCTGTTGAAGAGAGATCCCACCTCTGCACGTCTTTCAAGAAAATTATAACTGGTGTTGCCGAGGTTCACAGAACAGAAACCACTTTGAGGGCTTGTGAAAAAGCAATTTCACATGAAACAACAAATAGGACATGACATTATGACATATTAACTGAGGTTCATATCCCACATGAGATGAGTCAAATCCATAGTGAATGCAGATAGAGGATATTTTTTTTTATTTGTGATTCAATAGTTTTTTTTTTTATGACCGAGGTGTCCAGGCCCGCTTCGCGGGCTCGAATATTCCTCGAGAGGGACTGGCCGAATTTAGAAAGAATACAGAAATGAAAAAGAACTCATATTCAATGGGACGGATAAAAAATGAGCTAGTCAAGTTTATTGAGTTGTTAATGGGTTTGAGTTGTAAACTTAATTATATATAGGTTGTAAATGAGTTTAAAGACAAGATCATATTTTAACCCATGAACAACCCATTTAGCTTATAAGGTTATTAGTTGACTCAACCCATTCATGTGCCTCTTAAGCAATTTTTAGCTCCATACTTTTTTAAAATTTCTGATTTTTTAATTTGTAAAATTTTAATTTTCTTTTTTGTTTCGTTGTTTTACATTAAAAAAAAAACGAAAAGTTTGATTGCTTGCCATATGCCACTGACGTGGACAAAGGCTATCCCGGTGGAAAATATATCTTACTAGGATGGGCTGATACTTCCAATTGTCTGCATTAAACAAAAGTGAGGTTTAGATGTACAACTGAAGCATCCAATTCACTGCATAGGTTTTGCCAGTTCCAAGCTTTGGCCAGTACCTTTAAAGGAAACTATAAGTCTCGAGCTTTGTTCTTTTTCAAGAATACGTATTACAAGCATAGGCATGACAAGCAAATTGCATAAATCGTTGCTTCTAAAAACCACAAAACCAGCTTCACTCTAAATGGACACGAAGGCAATCACCAATGCTTCAAGGACTAAATGGTTGAACATACAAAAGCCACAAAGAATTTCGATACCAACAGAACATAAAGCCCAGACAACGTTCACTGAAGGATTCTTCTACAAAATTTCACTAAAGCGCCACCCTGACATTGCAGTCAGAGTAAATCCATTATTTGCTCCGATAGAGGTTGTGTCAATTTTGTTACTAACCCCATGAACAAACTTGTACCTTACAATGTTCCAATTCTTGCAAAGAATGCTATCAATCTCTATGTTTTCCCTCCTTTCCATATATGTACACCCTATATTCTATTTTTTTTCCCCAGCATTCAGATTCCCTATATTTACATCAAAACATACATTCATACGTAAGATATCGGTTCTCACTCTCTAAGCATGGCGAGCAAAAGCATTCCATTTGACAATGCAACTCTCAATAAACAACCATATGGAGGATACACAGGTAACATTTCCCCTACAGTTTTTACACTCAGAAATGCGAGTGCTTACCACCGAAATCAAGGACATAGGGCAACATTCTGCATTGCCTTTTAAGACCAATCTCACAGTTTCACAGACAGCAAACAAAGGCCAAAAAGATGATAGAGCAGATGCAGAAAAGGGTCAAATAAAGAACAAAAGGAAACAAAAATTGGAAAAAAAAATAGGGGAATCTAAATTGAAATTGAAATAGCATTTCCTAGTGTTTCCCAGTGTGAATTCAGTTCATAGGGGTATAAAACTAATTCGGTACTATCTCCAAGGAGTGTCTCTGTTATTTGCATCAAATAAAACTACACATCCATCTCATCGTAACACAGTCTGCTTCTTCCAATTTGGGATGTCTGACCTCCAGAGAAGCATAAAGAACATAGCAAATCGACCCAAATCGATTGATTCATCTCCTCCTCCTTCTGATAGATCAAATGGATGCAATTTTTGCAGCAATGCACAAGCACCACCCTAAAAGTTTCTTTTTTATAATTACCGCAATCAACCAACTGGAGCCAAAAAAGTCAAAACAGAAATTACCTGCCAAAAGGAATAGCAACATCAACTAATTTATTAGCTCTCCCTTGAAAGCCACATTCTACTCCTCGGCGAAACACCACCCAATACTGACAGAACAAAGCACAGCTGAACTGCACTTCGAAGAAAGCAACAGACAACTAAAAAGAAGAAGAGCAGCTCTTCATAGACTCACGACAAGAACCAACTCATGACCGCTGTTAACCAGCTCGCCACATCCACGGATCGAGGGGTGGAATCACTGATCATTGCTAGCAATTAGATTCATTAGCATCTCTATCCATATCATTAGCAATTGAATGTGCAAATGATATGGTTGGAGATACTAATGAATCTAATTGTTTTAGAATTCATTTGAATAGCATTGCTTCAGAATTCATTTGAATAGCAATGATCAGTGATTCCGCCCCACAATCCGTGGAGGTGGCGAGCTGGTTAACGACGGTCATGAGTTGGTTTTGGGGAGATACTAATGAATCTAATTGCTTCAGAATTCATTTGAATAGCATTGCTTTAGAATTCATTTGAATAGCAATGATCAGCGATTCCGCCCCACAATCCGTGGAGGTGGCGAGCTGGTTAACGGCGGTCATGAGTTGGTTTTGGCCAAGACTAATGGAATCCCTCCTCCGTCCTGCAATATTTTCTAAGCTATTGAAGCCCAAGAAAGTAGATCCGGCAATCAGATGTACAAGACTATGGGTCCTTCCAAATTTTAACCACTCATCAAAATTCGCAATTCGATAGCCATAATCCCGTTTGTCCAAATTTTAACCATCAGAATTCGCAATTTGGTAGCCGTAATCCTGTTCGCATGAGCTGTGGTCTACAGTATGATGTGGAACCATTGAATTGGGGGATTGCCCTGAAGGGGAAGCACGAGCAATCAACAGCGCAAGCGCAAGTCCTCGGTGAAACGCCTAAATCGCACCGTGAAGATCGGGTTGCTCGCCATGAACCAAGTGCTCCAGAGCTTGATCTTGCAAGTCCTCGGTGAAACGCCTAAATCGCACCGTGAAGATCGGGTTGCTCGCCATGAACCAAGTGCTCCAGAGCTTGATCTTGCAAGTCCTCGGTGAAACGCCTAAATCGCACCGTGAAGATCGGGTTGCTCGCCATGAACCAAGTGCTCCAGAGCTTGATCTTGCAGTCATGAGTGGAGAAGGCCATCGAAAGCACTGTCCTTAGTGATTGGCGCCAGCAAAGATGAGAAGCACGCACCAAACGGAGCAAGAAAGAAGACCTCGGCTCTCGCCGATGGAAGAAGAAGCTGGGCAGCGTTCGTAGTGTGTTTTCTCTAGGGTTTTGTTTGCTTGTTTGCCCTTTGGGCCCGTGAGATTGGGGTTGACTTATTTTATCTCAATCTTGCTTATTTTTCATCTTGTTTTCGTGTTTGGGCTTGGCTTTACCCAAACACAAACAATTTCAAAACAATTCCCGATTTGTTTGTGTACAGAATATAATGCAATCAAATCCTCAACTTTTCGAATAGCTCAATTAAGTCCCATGCCTTTTTCAGAAAGTGCTGAACAATTCCTTTTAATGAACGGTACCTAAAATTATTTACGTGTTCCTGAATACTTACCCTATATGGCATTCTGAAATTGCGCTTCTCAATATAACTTAGGATTTAGTTGCACTATTAAGTGAAGTTTGAGAGCTTAATCGGTTTCATTTTATACATAACGTTTAGAACCTGTGGTGCAATTTTCAAAAAGCTATACAGGTTTTGACTATAAATTTACAAAAAATGTTTGTTCTTTATATATATATATATATCCTGACAGAGCAATCTCAACGTAAAAAAAAAAGGTCATTTTTTGGGTACCACATCAAAATAGATAGAAAGTTACTTAGCTGCGCCGATCCCTCGCCCCCGCCCCTCCCCCAAATCAAAATATATATTATTGGGTGGAACATTTATATTGTGAAACTAACGAGAGAAATTATAAAAACAAAGTCAATTTTACTAGTTAGTCCCATAAAAAAAAATAATACATTTAAGAAAGAGAAGGGTATTTCGGTCCGTTAACTAAAAAATGGAGTGTCTTAAGCAAAATAGGTTGAAATAAGCATGGTCAATTGGGGCTTTATGGAGATAAGAACTGAGACATGGATCAAGAAAAACTTCAAGACAAGAGAATTGCTATAGACAAGAGTGTAAATATTAAAACACTAATGTTTTCTCCACGCCAGCATACGGGTATTCCTTACATCTAGCCAAATTATGATGCATCGAACTAGTCCTTTGAACACTAGGTTAATAATCTTAGTAGAATTGCAGTCACATATACCAGCACAAGACTTTGGACTAAACAAAGGGAAAACACTTGCACAAGCTGAAGATTTCAAGCTGCTAAACTATCTGGAATGGAATCCACAAGCTAATCATTGGATAAGTCCCTGCAAAATGCAACTAACAGAAGATAAGTATGTTTACTAAACTGTCTTTGCAATGCAAACTGTTTTATGACGAGTGTGACCTCAATGCTACAAATGCAGGCTCACAAAACATTAAATAGCCATTGTATTGCTGACTTTTGGGTTTTACGAAGTTCCACATACTAATAAGCCAATTTTTGTCCAATGTTAGGTGACATTACTCCTCTGAGTATTATCTCTATTTAACATTATATTTGATCTGAATATTTAACAGCTAAATGAAAAAAGGAAGCAGAAACATGGGCAGACACAGATACTTGAAAACACCCAACATATTAACAGAGTAGAGTGAGGACAAAGGATGCAATAATCGTGCTTTTTTCCCTTCTTCTCCACTCACACACTCATGAACAACGGCACAAGAAATGTGGGTTTCTGCAACACATGCTTAGCTCAAGTTTTCTAGCAACAAATTAACAAATGCGTGATAGTACTGAGACCCAAAAGAAGTTCCACATTCTGCTTGAAGCAATCCAGTAGGAATGCTCCTCCCCTCCCCCCAAAACCCAAAAAAGAAAAACATTAAGGACACAGGAATTTAGTGTCTTTAAGATCAATTAGTATCATCCAAACTAATCTCTCATTATATACAGATATACTCGGCTAACATAGTTAATGCAGATAGTGGATTTTTTTTTTAATCGCAAACGGATTTGGGATCTATAAGCACGAAAGATAGTTCATTTTTGGTAAGGCAAAAGGAAGTAGAAACAGAGGACTACATTTTCTTTATAAGACACATCTCCCCGTTTAAACTGGCAGGAGGCCACATCAACTTGAGGAAAAGCACTCTCCAGATTGTTTTCCTGTTCAGACAGATTGGATGCGGCAGATAGAGATGAATCGATTGAACTCTGATACCAAATGGATGCAATTTTTGCAGCAATGCACAAACAAGCACCACCCTAAAAGTTTCTTTTTTTTAATTACCACAATCGACCAACTGGAGCCAAAAAAGTCAAAACAGAAATTACCTGCCAAAAGGAATAGCAACCATCAACTAATTTATTAGCTCTCCCTTGAAAGCCACATTCTACTCCTCGGCAAAACACCACCCAATACTGACAGAACCAACTCACGATCGCCATTAACCAGCTCGCCACCCCCACGGATCGTGACGATCATTGTTATTCAAATGACTTCTGAAGCAATTAGATTCATTAGCATCTCCAACTATATCGCTAACACATTCAAGGGTGTGCTACCCCTCAAATGCGTGCAAATGCCAGATGTTATCTAGTGCCAGCATTTGAGGGTAGCACACCGTTGAATGTGCTAGCGATATGGTTGGAATACTAATAATCTAATTGCTTAAGAAGACATTTGAATAACAATGAGCGATTCCGCCCTCACCCGATCAGTGGGTACGAATCGTCGTGAAGGTCGAAGAAATCGCACATCTTCAACACTCGATCCAATCACTCATCCCCTGCTTCGCCGACACCCTGAAACATCATCCCCTGCTTCGCCGACAAAAGCAGTGCCATTGCTATGTTTCTTCAACAGAGAGGCCGTGTAGTTCGACTTAATTTGCTTCTCCCCAACAACCTCCACTGCCTTCACAGTATCGTTCTTCGCTGGTGGAGCGAGTGGCTTCACCGGACTCTGGGTACGATTAGCCAACGAACTCGGCACGGTAACACTCGTCTGATTCTGCTTTGGAACTTCGGGCGTCGTTGGTTTTGGCGTTTCCACGTTTGCTGTGCTCTGCGTGGCGTTCTTCACTTCGCTTTGCTTCGACGCTCGAGAGGCAGCCGAATTCGGCGAACTCTGACTAGTGTTTCGCGCAGGCGGTGAAGCTGCGGTCACGGAGGAAGCATTCGCGGTCGGATTCGGATTAAAAACTGGATCTTTACCAGAATTCGCCGGGAGTTGAGTGCTGTTACGTTCTTCCGGCGGTCGAGAACCCGTGGCGTTCGATCTGGCTTGAACATTGTCTGAAGAGGAAGGAGAGGACGAGACAGTGCTGTCGGTAACAACGACGTCGTCGTTGGGGAAGAAGTAAGAGAAGAGGGGAGAGGACTGAGATCTGTAAGAATCAGAGTTGGTGGTTGCGGCGGTGGGGGCGGTGACGAAGATGTTGGAAAATCAGGGGGAGGAGGAGTCGGATTAGGAGGAGGGGGAGGAAGGGTTGAGGAGGAGGAAGAGGGTGAAGGCGACGAAGGCGGTGGTGAGGGCGTAGGCGAGGGCGGCGGTGCGCTTGGTGCGGAGGAGGGACTTGAGGTCGGAGTAGAAGAAGAGGAGGTTGCCTCCGCCGTTGATGGGGAGGTGGTGCTTGGTGGGGTCGGCCATGGAGATTAACAGTGCCCTCACTCAGCACGCACCGAACGGAGCAAGAAAGAAGACCTCGACTCTCGCCGATCGAAGAAGAAGAAGCTTTTTTTTTTTTTTGGTCGGAAGAAGAAGAAGCTGCGCAGCTTCTGTGTGCGCGAAGAGGAAGAAGCTGCGCAGCGTTCCTTGTGCGTTTTCGGTAGGGTTTTCTTTTTTGCTTGTTTGCCCTTTGGGCCCACGAGGTTGGGCTTGACTTATCTTGTTTGTTTCAATCGTCTTATTTTTCATCTTGTTTTCGTGTTTGGGCTTGGCTTTACCCAAACACAAACAATTTCAAAACAATACCCGATTAAAGTTTGTGTACAGAATCCAATCAAATCCTTAACTTTTCCAATAGCTCAGTTAAGTCCCGTGCCTTTTTCAGAAAGTGCTAAACAATTCCTTTTAATGAACGGTACCTATAATTATTTACGTGTACCTGAGTACTTACCCTATATGGCATTCTGAAATTGCACTTCTCAATATAATTTAGGATTTAATTGCACTATTAAGTCAAGTTTGAGGGCTTAATCGGTTGCATTTTATACATAACATTTAGAACCTGTGGTGCAATTTTCAAAAAGCTATACAGGTTTTGACTATAAATTTACAAAAATGTTTGTACTTTATATATCATTCCAAGAAGAGATAGTTATAGCGTAAGTCCTCTAACTTGTCAACTTGTGGACAAAAAACACCACTTGTCTTTATATATATATATATATTTTATAAAATCATATGGGCATTAATATCCTGACAGAGCAATCTCAATGTTAAAAAAAAGTCACTTTTCTGGCTGTCGATTGCTGGTCCACCAGCCACTGGTCGTCTGTCCGCCATCCGCTGGTCCACTAGCCACCATTCATCGTCAACAGGTTCACTAGTCCATTGATCGCCGACTCGCTGATTGCTAGTCCGTCAGTCGCCATCTCTCTCGAGTCCCAGTTGCCGGTCACTAGTGTGTCAGCCGCCGATGCGCCGTCCTTCGGCCCCCTGGCCCTCAGTCACCAATAGCAGGTTCATCAATCCGTTGTCTGCAAATCGTTAGTCGCCATCTGCTAGTCGCCTGTTTGCCGATCGCCCTCCACCAATCGCTGGTCTGCCAGTCACCGACAACAACTAGAAATTTTATTCTTTTTATAAAAAAAATTCATATTCCGGGGAAAAAAATTATGTCATTGTTAAATGCATTTATTTGCTCATACTCATCCAGAAACTATATATATATATATATTTCTAAAATCTATTTTTGATCAGAAATTTATTCCACAAACAGAATAGTTATTATTCACACCTTTAGTATCATTTTTCCATCAAAGAAAAAACACTAGGAACATGCTCAATGTAATGAGTCCGGTCGTCGCTGAACCTGGTCGCATATCTAACTGATCGGACCACCAGCTTCTTCTTCTTTTTTGGCACAAATTAAAGTGCTGAAAACAATCTTTCATTTGATTTTGGATGTTCTGGGAATTGGCCGTGTGCTTAAATAGATGTTGCACTCCTTCAGTGTTCATCGAAGCCCAAAAGATCCGAAATAATATTTTAGTTAATAGTGTGCATGGCATGTATGGTGAATTACTGGGCATTTCCTCCCTTGGCAGGTGATTTATACTCACATAATTTCACTGGTGGTGAATGTATAAATAAGATTTGTCCGGCAATTCACCGTTGCAATATTCAACAGTTCTGGGATGCTTCATTTAGGTTTTCTTTTACAACACTATATTCATTTTATTTTTAGTTATTTGTTCATTCACTAATTTTCCACGTATTTTAGGGCATATTCTTTCGTAATGATAGCAGTTATAGTTTGGGTGATGTAGGGCAACTAGAGTGTTATCTTTTCGGATAGTTTTTCTATTTTAGCAGTTTTGAAATTTTTGCGTAATTTTCGAGATTTCAATTTGATTTCTTTTAGATAAGATTGGATTTGAGTAATTTTCGAGATTTCAATTTGATTCATTTTAGATAATATTAGATTTGAGTCGATTAATGTTATCTTTAGTTATCTGCATTCCTTTAGGAGTCTTATCTATATATATGGATGTCCTCTCTTGTAACCTTCAAATTATCATATATCAAATTGCATTATTGCTTTGGGAATTGATTTCCTGTTGGAAGAGCATTCCAAGTTATTTTGGTATCAGAGCGAGGTTTTTCTTGTGACGATGACAAAAAAACGTGAATAGATAAACCTCCGCAGTTGAGGGAGATGAGCCTGTCTCGCGTGAGGAATTTACCCAGTTCGTTGAGGAGAATCGGCAGCTTGTTGAGGAGAAACGACATTTTGCTGAGGAGACTCGACGTGCTCTACATGACCACTAACGAACGATGCAAGAATTACTTGCCGCCACCCAATGGTTGTCTGCAAACCTAAGCTACACACCTGGCGTTCTTCCAGCCGAGCGAATTCCTGTTGCTCGTGATCTCGAAGTAGCTATGGATCGTGGGGCAAATCACCGACGTCACCGACAAAGGTGACAAGCCTATGTCGAGGATTTTGAAGAAGATTTTCAGGACATGTCTATTTGAGGAGGTCGCAGATATGGTGGATTCCAGGATGAGCATGTTCGTGGAGGTCGACGATATGTAGGTTACCGATGATATCCTGAACAATATCAATTGAATGTTGATATCTCTACCTTCAATGGCAATTCAGATATCGAAGACTTTTTGGAGTGGCTCTGGGAGGTTGATGAGTTCTTTGAAGCCATGGAGATCGATGAGGAAGACCAAGTAAAATTTGTGGCAAAAAAGCTGAGGCGCGACGCTTTAGCCTAGTGGGAGCAAACACAAATATCCCGACGCCGACAAGGAAAAGCTCCGATCCGAACGTGGAGACGGATGAAACGAATGTTAAAGGTTCGGTTCCTTCCACCTGACTATGAACAAGACTTGTTCAATTCAAACAACCCGCTAGATTCTTCGTACCCTTCTTTCTCCTATTCTCCCACCAAGACCTCTGAAGCTCTCGAACCAGCTGGTCTCGTTGAACAGGCCCATGTAGACATTGGTCGAGAAGTGGTTCAAGCAAAACTGGATGTGTTAGACGGCGGTGACGCTAAAGCTGGTGACCACGAACATGGCCCGCTTGCTCCAATTGGACAGGTAGGGTATGAGCAAAAGGAATCAAGTCCAGAACACGAGGTTGCCCTTGGTGACGTTTCCCAAACGGTGGCGCGGATGCCGACGTGCGAGATGGACAATTGGAATTTTGTCGCGATCGATGGCAAGGCGCAGATTTTCAACCCAGATGTTGACGACGGAGATGGAGGCGCAGAGGAGGTCGATGAGACCATCGACCCAATGGTGGAATTGACGCGTGAACAGCACAACAATCAGTGCATGTATTTAGAAGTTCATTGCAAGTCGCTACATTCAAAAGATGCAGCAGAGATTGGATTACTTTTAAGCCACAGTGCTCGAGTTTGGGATTGTTGTAAATCTGATAATTTGATTGTTGCTGTTGGAGAAGATTGCTAATGTGGCGTGTAGGGACTGGATGGACAACATCATGACGTCATACGGGAGCACATTGGAAGGACTATATGGCGGTGTCTCTATGGTTCAAGGTCTTCACTCCTCGTCACTGGTGGTTTTGAATATGCAATTAAAGTGCATAAACTGGATGCTTCTTTAGCTGAGGCTTCTGCAAAACAGTCCAACATACAAGGCTTAAGAGACGGAACTTCGCTACTTACTGCACATCTTCTGAATCCATCAATTCATAGCGGACACATGGACAGCAAAAGTGAGTGGACTGATCTTGTTCAAGCTATTGCTGTCAAAGGACTTAAAAGAACACTTCAGACAGATTAAAGCAGGGATCTTAATTTTTGGGCCATTGGATCTCCCCCCCTCCCCCCCCTTAGGGGGGGGAGGGGGGGAGATCCAATGGCTTATTTGGATTAAGATCCCCTGCCTGACCCGATATCTGTGTGGACACTTTGGTTGGAGATCCCATGAGAAAAGGCATATCACGTGGTCAAAAGGAGATGACTGCTAGCCCAAATAAAGCTCTATTCATGGACGAAATAACAAATGGATTGGACAGTTTGACGGCCTTTCCGATTGTTTCTTGTCTTCGGCACTAGAAGCACAAGAGGAAGCAAATTCAGACACAACGAACTCGAGGATGAGTTCTTTTGAAGAAGAGGAGAAATGATGTAGGACAACTAGAGTGTTATCTTTTCGGATAGTTTTTCTATTTTAGCAGTTTTGAATTTTTTGCGTAATTTTCAAGATTTCAATTTGATTCCTTTTAGATAAGATTAGATTTGAGTCGATTAATGTTATCTTTAGTTATCTGCATTCCTTTAGGAGTCCTATCTATATATATGGACGTCCTCTCTTGTAATCTTCGGACATCTATCAATCGAATACAGTTTATTCAAAGGAATTATTTTCCTGTTTATCGCTACCCTGCGTCATTGGGCGTCTCTAGCATATGTTCTTGACTTTTTCTTGTATTATTGCGTACAATGATAATTGATAATATTGCATCGACCATGCAATTCTCGTCGGGTTTTGTTGTGGAAACCTTCTCTCTAAATATTTTGATTCCGATAAAACTATCCTTGTTCAAGTATAATCTGTGTGATATTTACAATGGTTTCATTGCAGGATGAACAAGTGAACAAAAATTTGTATTGATCATTTTTTGGCATTCAGACTTGAGAAGGAGTAGTCATATATCTGTTTCTGAAGTCATTCAGATGAAGTTGCTTCTGAAGATGTTCAAATGGAGGTGCTTCTGAAGACGATCAGATGGAGCATGATTACATCTGAAGGCTTATTCGTCTAAAGAGTTATATGATGTGTTAGAAGGACTTTATTGAAACTCAGTATCACAGTTCAAGTTTATCTGTTCAGATTCAAAGAGTCTTTATTTCTGAAGACTGCTTTTAAACACTGTTCAGATTCTGCGTTTATTAATAGACAGATTCTGAAGACCCATGAATGGCAGGTTTCCGATTAAGGCAAGTTCTTTTATGGAAGTTTGTGATATTTGATTGACAAGATATTCCTTCAATCAGATCAGGAGGAAATCTACAATTGAATATTACCTTCCAAGAATAAATCTTGTGATTTATTTGAATCTACTCTACTTTTGGGAACTGAAGATTTAGCTATATGGGCGACTAAATCTAAATGGTTCATATTCTACTCCAACGGCTATCATATCTTCCCAAATACAATCACGTTCAATCACGATTGATGATGTCCAATCAAGGATTGAAGAGCGATCCACGGCTAGTTTGGAAGCAACAGAGTATAAAAGAAGAACCATGGTGACCTGCGGAGAGTGTCGAGAACATTGAAATTTCAAAGTGCCTAAGTTGTTCAGATTCACATACTTATTCTGAGAGTTTTCAATTTTTTTTATTGTAGAGATTTGTAAGAGCGATTGAGAGTTTTCGTCTCTTGTAAACTCCATTGAATCATTCTAGTAAAGTCTAGCCGATCGGTTGTCATCGTGGGAGAGTGGACATCGGCCTAACAAGCCGAATCACTATAAACTCAGCGTGCACTATTCTCTACTCCAAACTCTTACTTCTGTGGTTGGATTATCTGCACGTTATTATATTGTTCTTGATTCTGATCGTGGATTGAAATTGTTTTAATTCCACAATAAATTTCAATGAATTTCAGAATCACCTATTCACCCCACTTTAGGTGATATTGCTAGATTCAACAGGTTCCTCACGAAACGAGATGTGTATATAGTTTTTTTTAAGGTGATTTGTACTTTTAACTTTCGGGCTCATACTGCAATTGTAGTATTTGACTCGAAATGCGACATCCACTTGATAATTATTGCCTTAGATCTTAAAAAATTACATATCATTAGGGGTGATCGGTTCCCGGTCCGGTCCGGTTCCTTTCAAGAACCGGGAACCGGACCGGTGATTTCGGTTATCAATTTTTCGGAACCGCGGACCGGACCATTGGTCCGGTCCGGTTCCCGGGCGATTCCAATAAATTATGAACTAAATTTTAGCAAGGACGTGGACGTGGACGTGGACGATGACGATTCCAATAAATTATGTTTCAATTTGAGCAAGGACGTGGACGTGGCGATTCCAATAAATTATGTTTCAATAATGAACTAAATTTGAGCAACCACTTGTTATAAGTAAGGACATGGACGATGATTTTCAATAATGAACTGAATTTGAGCAGTTTTCTAGTTCATTGTTTTAATGGAACTATCATTGAGGCCGATATACGAATCATGATTTATGTTTGCATCAATGTGTAGAACTCATCTACTCTCATATTTTTTTGTCAATACATTATGTAGATAATGTTTTTAATGTCACTAATGTCGCTCTTTTTCGGGGACATTAATGTTGTGTTAATGCTATTGCATGGAATTCTAGTGACACTCGGGCATGACTAAATTCGATTTTCGAATTTATTTGAGCATGTAATATTGCTTAGAATTTGTGAATGTTACAGGTGGTGGTGTATTGAGGCAATGGAAGTAAAGATGTAATTAGTGTTAGCAGCTTAATATTTGGGAGTGAATATGGATTTTCATCTATGAATGGAAAGATGTAGTTGGTTCGGGTTGTGTATTGGATGATCACTGTGTATTGAATATGGATTTTCATCCATGGATTATACATATTTCGGTGATGAACATAACCGGTCTTAGTTTGTTTAGGGATAATTTTAAAAAAAAAAATCAATCGGTCCGATCCCGGTCCGGTCCGATTTTTATGTCCCTAGAACCGGACCGCCGTCCCTAGAACCGGGAACCGGACCGTTGGTCGCGATCCGGTCCAGGTGGTTCTATTTGCTCACCCCTACATATGATTCATCAATGATTATATTTCATAGCTCTTCAGATGTAAAGATGATCTTCTTTGTTGTTCATTTGGCAATTGTGCCCTTTTAGGTGGCGGGCCTCAAGCACATAATCAGAGAGACATGAGTAAAGGCCCGGTGACTGTGGTGGCTAAAGACATCGGATAGGGCATAAAGGTAGACATGCACGGTTCGACGGAACCGCCGGTTCCGATTCAGGAACCGGCGGTTCCGGTTCCTAAAAAAGCTGGAACCGGAACCGGCCCTTAAAGAGGCGGTTCCGGTTCCGGGCCCGGTTCAAGGAACCGCCGGTTCCCGTCGGTTCAATTTGTCCATATATATTTTTTATAATTTATTTGCAATATGAACAATCAAATTGAAGGTAGTTGAGTGGTTTATGGTGCTTATTTCAACTAAAAGATCAAAGGTTCGAATCTCACTTCAAGCAATTATCATTTTCTCTATTTTTTTATTTTATTTTTTATTAAAAATAACGGGTCGGAACCGGCCCAGAACCGCCGGTTCCGAAAAAAGAGGAACCTGAACCGGCCCGTGAAGGTCCGGTTCCGGTTCCGGTTCGGAACCGCGGACCCGGTCAACGGGCCGGTTCCGGGTCCGGGTCCAATTTGGCCATGTCTACATAGAGGCACCGCGACAGGGCGATTTGGCAATATCTAGGTTTCCAATATATGATTACTGTTGTGTTATGATATTAACTTTGGTTGTTTTTCAAACTCTGTTAAGTAAATGTAAGTTCTCTGTTCTTGTGTTTGACAAAAAAAAAGTGTTCTTTTATCCATTAATGAAGAAGATCTCAACTCCTAGAGAATGTCCAATGGTTATTTCGGTGAAATTCAAGTAACCGGAGTTCACAATTCACGTCTATATCGAAAACCAAGCTCAAACTATAACATTTTTATTATCATTGTTGACACCTAAATTTTGACTTCTCCTTTAAATCATTCGTGATTGCATAAAAATAAGAATTAGTTTTAGTTCTCACAAAAAATAATTAAATCTGCATGTATAACATATTCGATTCATGCATTACATTTGCATCTAATTTAAATCGGTAACAAATTAACACTGTCGTAAGCGTCTCATCCATCGGGGGACATAATCAAAGGGAAGTGAAGAATTTCGCTCTTATTTTAAGACCACTACGCATGTGACCCTTGAAACCGAACGAAAAAGCGCTCTTGGAGAGAGTGGTTGGACACCTTTCGGTGAAAAGCAAAGAAAAGGAATGGGGGCAAATGATATAATACATGGCCACTAGCAAAAGCAAAGGAGGATTAGATGTGAATGGCGTGCTTTGAATTAAGGGGGGACGAAGTGCTCTCTGAGAGGAAAATGGTCGTGGGAAGAACGGGATTG
This sequence comes from Rhodomyrtus psidioides, assembly GCA_021437785.1. Classification (NCBI taxonomy): domain Eukaryota; kingdom Viridiplantae; phylum Streptophyta; class Magnoliopsida; order Myrtales; family Myrtaceae; genus Rhodomyrtus; species Rhodomyrtus psidioides. The sequence goes on along the minus strand of JAILYB010000062.1, from coordinate 1,954,038 downwards.
AATAAAAAAAAAAAAGGGAGTTGAAAAGGGGAGAGAACTTCCGAACGGAGGGCTTCTTCATTCTTCGGGATCTTCAGTCTTCTTGCTGGTTTTCTTGACAGTCCCTCACCCGACGCCACCTCCAGCTGCTTCGTTGCCTCCGTCGATGGCTGTCAACTTGCTGTCGGCCGGCCAAGAACTCAACGGTGAAGGGCGAGACCATATTACCGTGTCACATCTCCTGTGATGAACCCGCTTCGAACCATCGGGCAAACCAGGGAGTTCAACCGACTCAAATCGAAGCTAGTTTCACTCGGACGGCCGTCAGTGGATCCGACAAGGCCCCAGTGGTAGAGTCTCCCCCATCCAGCTCTTTGGCGCTACTTATCCAGCACTGTCCCAGAGCATGGTTCGAAGAAGATGCTGACTCTTTGGGAGGCTGTGAGGAATCAAAAAGAGAGGAATCCCGAGATCTCGAGTCCCACCGAGCTAACTCTCAACGAGTTCAGCAATGCCTCAAGCAATCTCAATGGCGTCATTCCTTTGACGTTCCCGGAGAAGCTATACCAGTTGACGGATTCCGGATGGGATTGTCTACTTTCACTATCTTTATCCCATGAAATTGAAACACTGCATATTAATGCTTCTAGCTTGATTTCTTTATTAGTTTCTCCTAGCCACCCACTGACGATGGAGGAAATTTGTACAGGGAGAAGCTGACAATGCATGGGAATAAATTATAAGGGAAACAAGTGCCGACAATATCCTGTTTTGCCTTTGTCCGATGAGCCGCTGCCGACCTTGTTCTAGGCGATGATGATCTACTGTTCATAGATAATTCCTTCGTGATTTATTCTGTTTCACCACCCCTGACGATCTACTGTTCATAGATAATCCCTTCCTGTTTCGCCTTCGCAAGCCCAAACATGCATGTGGTTGACTTACTTCTTCGAAAACAATTCTGGCGCCGGGCATATTTGCTTCAAGTTCAACATCCTCCTCATCCGAGCTCTGATTACTGTCTATTTTGTATTATGTGATATTTACTGTGTATTTACTTTATGTCATAGCATTTCATGCATCATACAGTTGCATTGCATCCAATAAAAGTGTGCTTTTTTTATATTTCGCCTATCAGATCTAGAATCGAAAGGCCGAGCCTCCTGTTGGTGTCCAAGGCTTTTTATTCATTTATTTTCTGCAAATTATATTGTGCTACCCTAGAATCGGAAGGCCGAGCCTCCTGCTGGTGGTTTATATCCCCACACCCTTTTGCACGAACAGACTCCGACGTCGTAAAATTCACCGGATCCTATCCCCTTTCTTTATGTTTATGTTCTTTTAATATCTGTTTTTATTTTATTATAATTTGCATTGCATTGTATTTTATAAAAAAAGAAAACCCTAAACATTCATAAGAAAACCCAAAAAAATATTGCAAAAAAAACAAAAAAATTGCATCTTTGAATATTCATCAAATTTGCCAAAATCAGACATTTTCATGGAAAGGGTACCGAAAGGGCATTAATTGAAGAATTAATGTAACCAAATCCCCGAACTCAAAATCTCTGGTTCGTAGGAATAAAATAGTCCCTCCCGCTATTTTATTTAGGTTTCTTATCAACCTACCAATAATGATTAGTGACGACTCCAAAACATATATTTGCATGAAATTGATTTTAAGTTGCGGTTTGGTAGGGCTTGGAAGAGTCCACGTTAGGTTAGTTAATTTAATTAACCTAATAATCCATTAGCCAGCCTAAAAGAAAATGATTGATTTATTTTTTTAGGTCGCGACAATCATGATATAGTGATTCGAATCACCATAATGAATTTATTTGTTGGATTTTTAACCACAAATCATTTAGCTCTAGCCGCTCCTCCCATTCAAGCACGACCATCGTTTCCATGTTTTGGTAATTTTTCCCGTCGTTTTCATTTTCCTTCTTATAGTTGGAAAAGCTTTTCTTTTATTTTTATTTTTATAAATATTTTACCATTTTTCCCCACACGTGTAAATTGTGTTTCGTCTACTCTCCTTAATGATTTTGGAGACCTTTGTTCACATAGGAAAGGAAAAACTGATCCAATGCTGCCATTCCCACGTTAAATTTAGTTCAAGGGACTTTTCTTTTTCTCTATCCTTAACATTAGGGATTGAAATTCTAGTTAATGAAATGCTATGGAAATATTACTACGCATATCATGCCACCAAAAATAATATCCACCAGCTATTTAATAAGTATAAGCGAAATCAGTCAGAGCCGCGATTGATTTTTTACGAGACCCTTAAGAATTATTGAGTATGTACCGGTTTTTATCAGTTTCATCACTTTGTAATATTTCCTGCTACTCTATAATTTGCTTTGTTGGCCATATTGGTGATGAAAAATGTATGTGTGTTAATTCTTTTTTCATGTTGAATGACTTTATTTAATCATTTGTTCTTTTTAAAATGGGTTCTATTTTCTCAACTTATTAAAATTAAAAAAAGTATTTAAATATAAATATTAAATATGTCTAATTGTATGGGAAACAAATCAACGTAAGACAGCAATATTTCTCGGGGACACAAATCTTTTTACGCCAAACCTAAACCCGTCAAATTACACGTCATGCTATGCAAACACATCATGTTTATTATTGCTGGATTATTGTCTAGTCATAAACATCATGTCTGGAACTGAAACTAATCATCCGTGGGGAAGTCGAAAGTCGCGCCCGAAGACCACGGTGCACCTGACATGGGAGCACGAGCGAAATTGTTAATCTTTTGCCCGTGCGATTAAGAGTTGACCATGAGTCAAAGTTGGAGTTTCTCAATTAGCATAATAAGGGGGAAAAAAAAGATCAGCATATTCTCCGAAGGAGCTTTTTCATCATTTACCATCCTGCCCTCGAGCATGAGCAAAAGATCACGTTGACCACGACCTACTAAAAAACGAAAATTGACCTCTTCAGCCTAATTTGATCAAAGTATGGAACCAGCGCTTGGCCTCCCCCACAGAAAATTTAAGAAAACACGCAATCACTGGCTTTGATCCCTCTCTTTATATATTCTTATACATCTTTGAATTGGTCCGACTAATATGACCTAACCACTTCCTCTCAATTTAGTTGAGATCATAAAAATAAGGGTTAATAATACGATTAAAAAAAAATCCTAAAGTGATATACTTGTGATAAATTTATCCAAAATTAGTTTTCGATCATAAAAAATCTCATATTTATATACATGTGACAAATTTAACCCAAATTATTTTTGTACAAGAACAAACTCCAAACTGATAAACCAATGATAAATTTTTCCCAAATAATTTTTTGACCATAAAAAACTCCAAACTGGTTACCTTCCGTTAGTTGTCGTTAAATTATGTTAATACCACAAAAATTTCAAATTGATACACTTGTGATAAACAGAGGATAAAAATTATAAACTGGTACACCCATCATTGGTCACGGGTCATCCAACTCATTAATTTGAAAGTAAAATTTAATGGAAACTAACAAAGAATAAATTTATCACATGTGTATCAATTAGGGTTTTTGGCGGTCGAAAATTTATTTTGAGTAAGTTTGTCACAGTTGTACCAATTTAGAGTTTTCCGTAGAAAAATAAATAGTTCGCGGTAAATTTGACACATGTATACTAATTTGTGATTTTTTTCTGGTAAAAAATATATATTTTGGACTAGATTTATCTTATGTATATAAGTTTGGATTTTTTTCGTGGTATTAATCCTAAAAATAAATGTTTTGTGGTGCATTTTATCCCTCGTGAGGCCAACAGGGTGGCTATTGGATCGCCAAAGAACATAGAAGAAAAATGCTCCCGTCTAATTGGCTTGTTAATCTTCCCCAACCACTTTGGGATTTAGTTTGTTGCAAATCTTCGTTTTCTAGTGTATGTAATCTTGACTTTGGATGAATGATATGCAACTAATTTTCGTCCAAAAAAAAAACCCTAAAAATAAATGCTTCCATTTGTTTTTTGGGAATTCCGAAGACAAAATGTTAAAAGTAGACAGATATTCGAGAAGATTTCTGATAAGGTTCAATTTTTCAATTGATTTTCCTTTTTCTTTTTTTCCTCAAAAATCAATATTATAAAAGGTGAAAAGGAAAAGAACAATTCGTGTAGATAAACACTTTGGTGGATATAAGTTCTCCAGTCCTGAAGCAATCCAAAGTGAATGTCTTAGCGGGGACAATGCTTAGAGGAACCCACTAGTGTGTGTGTTATGTACAAGCAACAAGATGTTGCTTTTAAGTGTCAATTTTGAAAAGGTAGTTGTCCTCCTAATTTAATTGGTGAAGGGTCACATCGTCTTTTATGAGGTTACAGAAATTCGACGCACATAGTGACTAAATCTGCGGCGAACTCGTGCCTGAGACATTTGTAACTCATATGAAGAAACATTTTAACTTATAGCACTCAGAAGAGTTGCAATGACTAGAATGATATCTATATCTTGACTGAGTAGTTAAGGTTCAAATTGGACAATCCGTAGCGAGAGTGAGATTCTTATCATAACGCCAAGAAGAGGTAATTGCACTCGTCATCCCTCTCATGCTCTTTTTACTTAGCGAAGCAAGACAAATGGTTTCAGATGGTTTAGCCTGCACTAAGACCAGATTCTTAGGGTGCGTATGATAACGTTTCTGTTCTTGAAACAACTTTTAGAACAGAAACACTTTTTTCTGTTTCTGTTCCCGGTTACGATTTTTAAGAACAGAAACGCGTTTGGTAACTACAAAAAGAGAAGTGCTCGTGTCTTCAAAAGAGAGTGTGAGCCGTTATAGAGCAGAAGGTTTTGGAAAAGAGGTGTGAAAGTGCTCCAAAAGAGAGCGTGAGGGAGCAAGGTTTTCTAAAAAGGTATTCCAAAATCTTTTCTAAAAAGTGTTCGAAGAACACAGAAATAAGTATTTGTTGTTCCTCAATTATGCTCCAAAAGTGTTCCCAGAACATTTTGAGAACATTTTTTTACCGTACGCGTTTCTGTTCCCAAAGTATTCCGGGAACACTTCGGAAACAGAAATACTTTTTCTGGAGCATTACCATACGCGCCATTATTTTCTCTATGCCAAACAAAATTTTTGATTTTCTCTTATTAAGAGCCACGTCAGCTCTCGCGCTGTCTCTCTCTCTCTCTCGCATCCCCATCCCCATCCCTCGCACTTTCTAGGAAAAACCGGACCTTCTCGCGTGATGTAATCAAGGCTAAAAGGGACCAGTGAAAATTCGAACAATTCAACAAAGACCCAAGACCAAATCAAGACTTGACACACACGTGTGAATATTGAGTATGAGTCTTTCCCGTAAATTACTGTAAAGCCCAAGGGCAGTCTCGGTAATCGAGTCTCTATATAACACAAAGCAGCCCAATCCCGCGTTAAATCTCCATAATCAAGCAATTTCCTGTGGCCGCCATTAATGAAAGAAGCCGAAGCAGTTGTGAAGATCATCGATAGATGCTGGTTCGAGCTCGAGATCTTCAAGAAACGACCGGACACGTCGCCTTCTTCAACCTCCGGATACGATCCGTCTCAAGCACGCATAGGAGGAATCCCCGAAAACGAAAACCCGCGTATTAATCTTTCTCGGACTCCGTCCATCCTTGTGAGGTCCATGAGCGATCAAACGAGCATCATTCCAACAAGCTTCCCATCGACCTCTCTCTCTCCAGACTCAGTCCTTCGCACGACGCCTATGCGCAGCATGATCTATGAAGAAGAAGAAGGTTTCAACTGGAAAAACCCAAGAAGCTCAGAGTTCTCGCGCGGGGAGAAGGGCTGTAAGGGAGGAAGAGCGAAGAGGAGAGCCCTGAGCAAGAGCTTGTCGCAGCTCGAGTTCGAGGAGCTAAAAGGGTTCATGGATCTTGGGTTCGTCTTCTCGGAGGAAGACATGGATGACTCGAGCTTGGTCTCCATCCTTCCTGGGCTACAGAGACTGGGCAAGAGAATTAAAGATGGCGAAGAAGATGATGAAGATGATGAAGAAGCCGATCATCATCAAGAAGATGGTGAGTCTGCAGGTATGGCGAGGCCTTATCTGTCGGAGGCGTGGGAATGGTGGGAGGAGAAGAGGAAGGAGGATCCATTGATGAACTGGAAGGTTCCTGCACTTGGGAACGAGACGGACATGAGAGAGAGTCTCAAATGGTGGGCTCACACCGTTGCTTCAACCGTCAGATGACGGTTGTCTTCTGTTGTTGCTGTTATTGGTTCAATTTTTGAAATCTTGATAACTCTTCTTGTAAAAAGATTTTTTGATTTTGTTGATGAATTTGTAGTCAAATCAAATTGGAGATTTCCAGCTTTGGTAACTCGTGATTTTGCTTTGTTTAAGGAAAGCAGATTTGATGTTCCTTTGGCAATGCGATGCTCAATGGGAAGATCAATAGTACTAGACAGTTTGCGAGCCTTTTTCTAAAGTGTTTATTAAGATATGCACACAAACTTATAGTTGTGCTTTACTGCTTCGTTAGCATAAAGTTTTGGGTAAAATATTGTCCGGGCAACAAATTTCTGAAGAAGCGGACCTCATAATTATTTATATTTATCTTTTCCCAAAGATTATTGATTTTATAATAAATCAAGAACTGTTTCATAATTATTTTTCTCTATATTTGGAAAAGAAATTAAAAAATAAAGACGACGAAATTCGAAAGGCAATTAATGCATTGATGGATGGGATGAGAGTACACGAAAAACTCAAAACTGGTATATCTATGACAAATTTATCTCAAATTATTTTTTCAACCATAAAAAATCCCAAACCGGTACATTTGCGACAAAATTATCTTAAATTAATTAATTTTACCTTAAAAAACCTCAAACTGGTACACCTGTGACAAATTTACCCTTAATTAAATTGGATTAATGCCACGAAAAATCTCAAATTGATATACATGTGACAAATATAGGGTAAAATCCCAAATTGATACATCTGTGAATTACACGTGTTATTTGATTCAGCAATTTGACAGTTAGATTTAACGAAAACTAAAGGGAGATAAATTTGCTACAGATGTACTAGTTTGGGATAAATTTGTCACAAGTGTATCAGTTTAGAGTCTTTCATGGTCAAAAAAATAATTTGAGGTAAATTTGTCACAAATGTACCAAGTTTAGGATTTTTCGTGGTATTATTCAAAAAAAAAAAGGCACAATACAAGTTCTGGCAGACTCCAGGAAATGGGAGATCCGGGAGCATGTTCTGACGTCCAAATTGGCATCCCTTTCATGCCTAATATCAAGACGAAAGCATCTATGTATGCTTATGGGGAAACTCGTTGCTGAATATGTGATTAACGGTAACGATCTCTTATCGGCAAAAATCGGATGAGAATCAAAATTTATGACATACAAGTAATCGTTCTTCTTCTGATTATGCCACTCAAGTATTTGATTGAGAAGTTAGGACACCAAAGAAAACATTGTATGAAAATTACATAGGATATATATTCGGTGTTCCAAAAGGAACATGAGGCCAGCGATTACCAACTCTGTATATTCAATCAACAAGACCTTAAGATAAGGCCACCTTATAGTCCAACCCGATGCGAAACAGCGGAGACAGACTTTTGAGCGCAGCAACCAACCAACTCTAAGGAATACAAGAACGGTGGCAGCATATACGACAACGGCGGCGCAGTAGTCAGCCACTGGTGGAGCTTCTCCACTCGGTGCCCTGCTGCGACGCGGTGCCAGAGGCCGATCGCCGCAAGGTCGGCCTCGTCCTACTTGAAGATGGTGACATGGAACCTCTTCACCATGGGCGAGGGTGCACTGGATCAGGACGCTGTCGACAAGGATGGGAAGTCTAAGGGCGCGCATGGTAACACTTCTGCTTTAGAAATCAACTTTTGGTCTGAAGTTGATTTTTCTACTTCTTCTCAGAAGCAGGAGTTGATTTTTCTACTTCTGCTCCATAAGTTATTTCTAATCAAAGAAATTCGCTTCGTAACGGTTGAAAATTTCTACATTTAAAACATTATTAACACGGAATGAAACATGATTATCAGTGGCCAAATTTCTACTTCATTTTTTAAATTCTTTAAAAATAAATTTTATTATTAAAACTATCATTTATTTTTTAAAATAAAAATTAATTTATTTTTTTACTCCAATGGTCGAAGACGGCGACTCGGTGGCGGTGGCTGACCCGATGGTTGATGGTTGGCCACAGGAAGTCGCAGTTGCGGCTGACGAAGGTCGGCGGTGGTCGACGATGGCGGTGGTCAGCGGTTGGCTGTGGGTGGCGGCGGCCGGTGGTGGTTAATTGTAGGGCGGTCAGCGAGTGACGACTGTGGGCTGTGGTTGACGGAGGTTTGCAGTAGGCAAGGGCTGGCGATGGATGGTGGAGATTGGTCGTGGGCAGTTGCTGGGGATGGTTGGCGACGGCAGATATCGGCAGAGGTGGGTATGATCGAAAATAGGGTGAGGCGAGAAGTACTTCTGGAGTTGAAAAGCAATATTTTTTTAACTTCTCAAATTGGGGAAAAAAACAACTTCAAAAGTGAAAATTTCTTTCATAAGTGAAATTTTTTACCAAATGGATTTCTGCTCTATAAACACTCACGGAGCAGAAATTCACTTTCAAAAATGTTATCGTGCGCACCTTAAGAAGTAGGTGTTGTAAGTGCGAGGCCGGACTCCCTTGAAGACGACGTGTTTGGGAGTGCTTGGAGAAGACGCTGGTCTTGACGATATCTTTGAGTGGCATGGAATGAGAAGATGTGGGTGATCACGTCGTCTAGCAAGGCGTTGATGAGACAAAATGAAGTTTCTGAAGATTTCCTCCAGGGTTTCAAATGGTTTTACTTTTCTTTTTCTTTTTAATACGACGACTATAACTGATTGACGATTTCTATAAAACAAAATGAAGTTGAACAAAATTTTTAATTGAGCATTTTAATTGGCATAGTTTTTTTTTTTTTTTGTCAATTGTCAGAAATTTTGTCTGGTGACTAAACAATTTCTAACGACATCCAACAAATACAGGAAGCAAAATTATATAAGAGAGGGATCAGAGTCGTACTATATCGATGGTGATGATGGATGATGTGCACAAATGTTACAAACCGGCAATATATACATCCAACATTGTTCTACTAAATTTAGTCGTAATTTTCTGAAAGTATAGTAAAAAAGTATATATACCCCGCGTAATGAGTCCTAGATAGATGTACTTTTTGGAAAGCATAGAGCATATAAACGTCAATGTGAATAAGACTTTACATGTTATTCATCATTGATTAGAGAGCTTAAATTTCTCACTCTCCACTAAACATTAGATTAAGGGTGAACAAATCCAATCCGCTCGTGTGTATATATATATATATATATTTCTATTCACAGTATGCGCTATGATTGTTCTCTTCTTTCTTGACATTTTTCGTAAATTCCACTGCTCAAAATGAAAATGAAATATAGTATTAACCTAATTGAAAGTATAATAAAGTACCCCCAACGCAAATGAATACATCTGAAAGTTGCCATGAGGAAACGAAAAATGGCCTGTCGACATCTTTGTTGAGCTCTACGCATACCTATTTGGTGCAAGTGAATGGCAGGGCAATTCTCCCTTGGCGGAAACAAGAACAACATTAAACATTCGCATGCATGCCAATTCAGTTCTCTTATGCCAAAGGAGAATTACACTGTTATTACCCTCGCATTCCCCACCGGCTCCTTCGTTTGGCCATGCCCGAGAGTTGTCACATTGATGATGAAGCTGGTATTTATTTCACCAGATTCGGCACAATGCCAAGTATATGCCAGAGGAAGAGATGGTATATGCCACAGCACAATTCTTGCCTAGGGTTCTTCCTTCTGGTAAAGAACGCATGGTCCCGATACTTCACCTTTATATTCTTCAACCGAAGTCCCTATCACTACTTCAGCCTCTTTGCTTCCAGGAGCGTGCGCTTCTTCTAATGTCATGGTTTGAGGTCAGTAGCAAAACTGTGTAATGAAGTGTGGATACGTGTTATGTATGGCAAAAGAGATATAACTGAAGGAAAAGGCTGCATCGAAGTCCTAAAGCTTGTGCACGGAATGCAATCGAATCCTAAACTTTTTCAATAGCTCAATTAAGTCCTATGTCTTCTTTAGAAAATGGTAATAATTCCTTTTAATGAACTGTACCTAAAATTATGTACGTGTTCCTGAATACTTACCTATATGGCATCCTTAAGTTGCACTTCTCAACATAAGATTTAGGATTTAATTGCACATTTAAGTAAAATTTGAGGAATTAATCGATTGCATTATGTACATTATGTTTAGAAGCTGTGGTGCAATTTTTTCAAAAAGCTATATAGGTTTTGACTATAATTTACAAAAAAAAAAATTATACTTTATTTATGATTCTAAGAAGAGATAGTTATTGCGCAAGTCCTCAAATTTGACTATATATATATATGTAAGTCATTTTTCTTGCCACATCAAAATATATAGAACATTACTTAAGAAAAGAGCCGCCTGGCTTACATCCTAAAACTGACGAGAGAGATGATAGAAACAGAGTCAATTTTGTTAGTTAGCCGAAAAAAAAAAAAGAACTATACATTCAAAAAAGAGAGTGTGTCTTAACCAAAATGAGTGGAAATTACGTTTCCTTGAAACAAACCTAAAAAAGAGTTTCAACTTGAAACTTTTCCTGATTATCATTTGTTTAAATTTTTTACACAGAAAATGTGCTCTTTTCTGAAATATTTAGAAGAGGAAAAATGTTACTTGGGATCCATAGCCCCCGAATTTTTAATTAACTTATTACGATCCTTATTATGAAATATTTAATGTGGTTCCTAAATTATATTAACAAGTTCAATGTTGTTTTTTTATTAGTTGATAGAATTCTATTAAGCTTCAAGGATAAATGGAAAAAACAAAAACTCCCCTATAAAAATAGATGGATAAGAAAAAGGAATCTGCAGCCACATGGTCTTATGTCGTATTGACCCATCATTTCAAATTTCTGACACAGTATTAAATATTCTATATCATCAAATTAAATTTGACTTGTTGTCTGATTAATAAAACATATTTATGAATAGTTCAACCGATCACACGGAAGAAATTAAAAGTTTGAGTATGACTTCACACATTTTGCTAAAGTTTAGGGGCTCTTAGTATCATTTTCCCTTTAAGACGAAATCGAAATGAAATGAAACTAAATTTGTCTCGAAATTGCCCGAATACAATTAGTTGGGTAGAGGAATTTATGTTGATTCTTCGTCGCCAAAACCTGATACGAACGGGAATTGAGCTTTAGCATATCTAACTCATTGGACCACCTAGCTTTTCTTTTTTGTTATTTGGCGGAAATTGAAGTGCCGAAAACAAAATTGTATTTGATTTTGGATGTTCTGAGAATATGCTGTGTGCATGGAAAATGTCTCTACCCTTTTGGGAGGCTATAAATAGAAGTTGTACTCTAACACTTTTCATCTAAGCGCAAAAAAATCAGACATTATATTATATTATAGTACGTGATTAGTGGTGTGCAATGCATGTAAGTGGTGAATTACTGGGCATTTTCTCCTTTGGCAGGTGGTTTATATTCAATTATTTTCACTGGGAGTGAGTGTAATATAAGCTCACTGCCAAAGGAGATTTGTCCGGCAATTCACCGTTGCAATCTTCGTCAATTCTGGGATGCTTCATTTAGGTTTTCTATATTTATCTTAGTTTAGTCATCTGTTCATTTACTAATGTTTCCACATATTTGTTCTTGACTTTTTCTTGTAATCTTGCGTATAACGATTGTAGATAATGTAGCATCAACAGATTTACGTCGTGTTCTTCACGAGAAGAAATGTGTACGTGTTTTTAAGATGGTTTTTACTTTTAACTTTCGGTTTCGTACTGCAGTTGTAGTATTTGACTCGAAATGCGACACCCACTTGATATTGTATAAAATTCATCAATGTGTGTGTGCGCGCGCGCACGTGTGTGTTTATATATATATATATATTATAGGTAAAGATCATCAATGAATATATTTCATATCTCTTCAGATATGAAAATAAGCTTATTTGAGTTCATTTGGCAATAGTGCCCTTTCAGGTGGCGACCCTCAAGCATTTAAGCAGAGAGATATCGGTGACAACCCGATGGTAGTGGTGGCTAAAGATTATGTTTGAAATTCTAGTTATGAAATGCTATGGGACGCATATCATGCCACCAGAAATGATATCCATGAGGTATTTAATAAGACAACCGAAATCAGCCAAAACCGATCGATTTTTACGAGACCCTCAACACTTCGGAGAATTAGTTCTTGAAGACATATGGTAACCAGATTTTAATAAAATTAATTTTGTAAAGTTTACTGTATTATTGAGTATGTATCGTGTTTTTTAGTTTGATTACTTGCTAGTCTTACCCAAAAAATAATAATAATAGTTCTTGCTAGTCTATAATATGCTTTGTCGGTCATACTGGTGATGAAAAAATGTATGTGTTAATTTTTTCACATTGTTGAATGACTTTATTTAATCATTTATTCTTGTTAAAATGGATTCTATTTTCGTAAACTCTTATGAATGTCAAACATGTCTAATTGTGTGGAAACAAATCCACGTGAGACCGCAAATTTTCCCGTGACACGAATCTTTTTATGCCAAATCTGAACCCGTTAACTTATATGTCATGCTATGCAAATTGATCACGTTGATAATTGCTGGATTACTATATCCTTATATATTAGGAAGCACTGACATTCTCCGAGAGTCTTCTTATCGTGTCCAACCTGGCTAACTCAATATTAATATACCCAATCAGCCCAAAAACCTATTCATTCATGAATCCCCAACAGAAAAAGAATAAAAAAAACTCACAGCTAATTTGTTTATAAATATATGATAAATATAACGTGTTCAAACGTGTCGAAATTCTTTATTTTTTGAAAAATAATGTGTCGGCATATAAAGTCGTGTCGTGTCATCTCTCGATATCGGTATCGGTGTCGCTGCCACTAAGTTTATAGACATCATGTTCATTTAGTTCGAAGATATCTCCGAAAGTCGTGTCGTGTAATCAACCGTAGGGAAGTAGAAAGTCGCGCTCGAAGACCACGTGCACGTGACATGGGAGCACGAGAAGCACGCGCGAAATTGTTTAATCTTTTGCCCGTGCGTTTAAGAGTTGACCATGAGTCAAAATTGGAGTTTCTCAATTAGCATAATAAAAAAATTAGGATCAAAATATTCTCCAGAGGAGCTTTTTTCTTCAATTACCATCCTGCCCTCCAGCATTACCAAAACATCACGTTGACCGCCGCCTATTAAAAAACGAAAATTGTCTTCTTTAACGCAAATTAATCAAAGTACGGAGTCATCGCTTGGCCTCCCCCACAAAAAAATTAAGAAAACGCGTAATCATTGGCTTAGATCCCTCCTTTTAGATATCCTTATACACATTTGAATTGGTCTGACTAATATGACCTAACTACTTTCTTTTAATTTAGTTAAGATAATAAAAATAGAGATTAATGCAACGAAAAACCTCACACTGAAATACTTGTGATAAAAAATTTACCCAAAGTTATTCTTTTATTACAAAAAACCCACACAGGTACACTTACGAAAAATTTATTTCGAACTAACTGGTACACCTATAATAAATTTACACCAAATAAATTTTTTACCACTAAAAATACCGAATCAATACATCTAAGACAAATTTACTTTCCGTTAATTTTCATTAAATTGGGTTATTACTACAAAAACCTCATACTGACACACCTATGACAAACAAAGAATAAAAACCCCAAATTGATACACCCATCAATGGAGACATATCATCCAACTCATTAATTTGAAGGTAAAATTTAATGGGAATTAGCGGATGGTAAATTTGTCAAATTGTATCAATCCACTACAAAAAAAAAAAATAAGGATTTAGCGACGGATTTAGCGACTTGGAGAAATTCGTCGCGACGAATTTCGCTACGAACAAAATTTCGTTGCTAATACGACGTCGCTAAAATTAGCAAAGAAAAAAAATGAATTTCGTCACTAAATTCGTCGCCAATAGTTAGCGACGAAAGAGTGGCCTCGTTGCTAAATTAGCGACGAAATGGTTGTTCGTCGCTAAAATTGGCGACGACAACCTGATTCCATCGCTAAAATATAGCGATGAAATCAACTATTCATTGCTAAACTGAAAATATTTTGGCTACGAATTTTTCGTTTAGCGACAAAGTTAGCTACGGAAGAACATGTCGTCGCCAAGTACTTGTCGCAAATTTAGCGACGAATGGACAATGTTCGTCCATAATCGGTGATGAACATTTTTGTCGGTAATTGGCGACGAACAATTTCTTCGCAAAGCGGCGACAAAAAACTTTTTTCATCGCAAAAACATTGCGACGAAAATGTTTATTCCTGGCTAAATTTAGCGACAGCACTCCTTTTCCATCGCTAACTTTGTTGTCGCTAACTTTAGCGATTCGTCGCTAAATTAAAAAAATTAGCTACGAAATTTCACTATTAACGATGAATATAGCTACGAAAAATGCTCTCGTCGCTGATTGTATTGACATTTGTGACGAACGCTTCTCTATTCGTGGCTAATTTGGTGGTCGAGTTCGGCGACGACCTTTGTTTTCGTCGCTAAATTTGAACCTTGATTGGCGACGAATTGTGCTTTTGTCACTAATTTAGAAACGATTTTTTTTTTACGCGATCATTGTTCCGGAATAATTTTTGCGACCATCAGGTAATTTCTTTTAATTTTCAATTTTAAATCTAATTAAAAGCAAAATTAATTTCTGAAATTTGTGCTTAACATTGATGAAGCAAGATCTCAAAAACATCTGGATTGAGATCTTCCTACCTCATACAACATATGGACATCCAGTCAAGTAACTCCTATTTTCACAACTTGGAATTGTTCGAATGTTTAAATCAGCAGCACTGTAAAGTTCCCTAAACAATCCACCAGTGAAGAACGTACACAAGCCACAAAAGAATACTAGCGACATGGACTCAGCAGCCCCCATATCAACAATCCTGCAACAAATATGAAAATGACCGTAAATTAAAAATCACTACCATGGTAAAAGAAATGCAAAACGTCCAAGATAAATGAGGAAGAACGCAAATATTTGGACAGTGCCTTCACAATTGATTGAAAAATTACTTCAACAGGCAAGGTTCTCTAGAGGAAAGAACAAATTTTCATTCAAGATTTTACTATCCAGGGCACAACTCCATAAGTAGGGAAAGATCTACCACTTACTACAGCAAAAGCCTCCCGGGCTTGTCAGCACATACAAGGAAAAGAGACGGAAAATTTGAAAAGTAACTTTTCGTATAACTTTTGTAAATACCATACTTTCATGAAAATGCTTATAAACAGATGTATGAACAACATGGGAAACAAAATCATAAGCAACAAGAAGACTATATGAAGCATACAGGATAGATCAAGCCCCTAATAGATTCCTCATCAGCTTTGTCAATGGCATCAGCTGTAAGCATCATGTCATTCTGAAGGAGTCGCTGTGCTGCATTCCAAAGTATTGCAATCAGTGAAGGACTGACTAAATCATGCATGCGAGAGAGATAGAACCGAATAGAGTACAAACAAAAACGGATACACCAAGCAATAGAAGAGATAAACGCAGAAACAACAGTCCAAAACTGCATCGGGAAAATGATATTATACTACAGACGCACTTTATCACTGTTCAACTATGAGTGAAATGGTCTGGAGGTTCCTTAAGATCTCATATAAATTTCTCAAATCCTTCCAAGAATCCACGTCATTAATGCTTCTTCCTCCTTTCTCACACCACTCACGGCCCTCCATGCTGTTTACAAAGTACGACACCAGAAATCAATGACTTGAAACCGTGGAAAGCCACTAGAAAATTATAATGCAGAAGCGAAAACATTGATATGCCAGACACACCCTGAAGAGCACAAATTTTATGACATGACGGGAATAAGAACATTAAAATGTCTTAAAGGCGACGTTGATAATGCAAACACTGTACCTTCCATGTATAACAGGATCCTTAGGTTGGCTTGACAGGAGCGACGAAACCAAGACAGCGAACCTCCTTTCCTAATAGGTAAAGTAAAAAATTTCAGTTGATGCCCACAGACGTTTCAGTTTAAAATGAAACGAAGACATGTTTAGGTATTTGAAATTCAGCAACATGTCTATCCACATCTAACATTATCAGCGTACAAAGTGGTCTGAGAGGAAGCAACAGACGCATCTGGCATAGTTAACCTTCTTAATCATTATATTGTTTACGACTTATTTGAGGAAATTACCTCTCCATGTGCTGTTAATAAGATTTCAGAATACAGATTTTCACTTAAGATATCCCACATTGTCCATGTGCACTATTTATTATAGTTTCACATATATATAGTCTTCTTCAACCTAATAGTTCAAGCTTTTGAGTTAGATGTTAAAACAAATTAATTATTGAAAGAAGAAAAAATCAACCTACATCTCCCATTGGAAAGATTTACACAAACGCAACAGCCACATCAGTAGTCAAGTGACATGCCGCGAAGATCAGATGGGAAAGCTAAAGCCTAATTGTCAGGTGATGCCAATGATCACTCAAGTATGTGAAATCCAAAACGGCTCAACGTAACGGCCTTCATGAATATAAAGATAATCAAAAGCACTAACTAAAGAATCAACATATAAACCGAAAGCTAGGTAGGTGTAAAAACATAAGGACACTGTATAAAGTGATTCATTGTTTCAAGAAGCTCAAGTTGGAGAAGGAATAAAAAGCGACATCTTCATCAGGCTTCTCATCAAGACATATATACAGTGGACCAAAAAGAAAAATTTAAGGAAACTATGTTAAACATCCATAAAAGGAGGCACAGAGCGACACATGATATTGCACAATGCTATGTCACCATGTACAGACTTAACTAGTCTCTGCTCTCACAATGCATGCTTCTATTACGAAGAGGTATCCTCAATGCATGAAACTCAATTTTTGGAATTTAGGCATGCACCACATTTGTATATTTTTTGCAGAATGAATTACCTGGAGGTATTAACATAGAGCAGGACCCATAAAAGTTAACTGAAGTGATGGAGATAGGTGCTTTCTCCTTCTTGGTCCAAGGGGAAAAGAACGACATCTGAGTTCTGTTTTTGACTGTCCTGCAAAATCCCATTAAAGGAGAAAAGAACGCCTCATGAATCCAGAACAACAATAAGGAAAGGGAGTACTTCCTAAAACAAATTGGGTAACAGAAGAGAACCCCAAGTATCCGATTCTACCAACTTTTCTTTCATCTTTCCACCATTAATCCGCAACTACTCTATCCAATCAAAACAAAGCAACAGAGATGAACAAGTTATTCCTTCGTGGCAGCATAAGCTGCGTAGAGTGGATCCGAAGGGATCACAATCGCAGCCCCTGATCCAATATTGACAATAGCTCCCTTCTTCCTCTTGATCATCCCAGCCAAAAACAGCCTGAGTGACCTTGGTGGTCCCTTCCAGATTGACCTTAATATAGTTTTTCAGCAGCTCCTCGTCCAACTCATGGAAGAACCTTGCACATAGAAGTGACCAAATTAATGCTGATACATGAACAAAGAACTTGCCTAATGAGTACCAGCAGTAAAAGTAAAACATTTACCTCTTTCCGTTGCAAACGAGAGGTGAAATATGCTATCTACTTAAAAAAACGATTTGACTAAATCATCATCATCAGCAGCAGCAGCAGCAGCAGCAGCAGCAATATAATCATCATCAGCATTCTCAGCATTGTCGTGCCGCTCATCATTTGGCTGAACAGGATGTGGAGGAATCTGACTCCTATCGAGGTTGAGGTGTTGTACGATGAACGCCATTTGAGTCTCGAGACCTCGATATTGAGTCGTGAGACCTTCATATCGCACATCCACTTGTCTAATTTCATCATCCTTCTGTGACAGCCGTCATTCATATTTATCTTCCATCGCTCTCATTTGCTCATCCTTCTGTGCAAGTAACTCTATCATTTGGCTCATTCCTTGGTTCACTTGCTCCTCAAGTCTTGGTCTTCTTGAACCACCTGGATTGAAGGATGAAGATGCAGCATCCTTTGTTTTGCATATTCTTGACAAGCAGCCCGTCCGATATACTTTTCCTCTCTTGACCCCACCTGCTGCCTCCACCCACGATGCCATACTATCAATGGATGGCTCAGATGTAGCAGCACCATCACCACCACTAGTACAACCCAACAAAAACTCTTCATATTTGTCCTACATTAACAATATAGATGAAAATAGAATGACTTCGTATACATAATCACCATAAATATTAAAAGCACCGATGGATTTCATTCTAGTTTCCATACAGTTCAGATATTCTCTTACGTACCTTTTGCTCGGTCGCCACACCATGTCTTATCTTTCTTCTAAAAATGCGCGTTCAAACGTAGCTCCATATGTTGGCTCGATCCCCATTTCATCTGCCTGCAAAATATAAATATAAATCAATAATTAATTTAACTTTAATTTACAACATAATTAACACGCTTACCATTCTTTTTCTATGCTCAGCGACGTTGATAGATCCCGGCATAAGTGGCAGACCCTTCACTCACTTCTTCGCTTTTGTTGTTCAGTCTCCCAAATTCTATTCATTTCAGCTCAATCCTCATTTGTAATGAAATGCGACTTCTTTTGTCTTGTTTTGGCTTTATTCAGAAAATTTCTGATGTGTTCACCAGCTTTCTTCTGAAAAACTCTTTTAACTTCATCTTTTTCGAGTTCATAATATAGTCCTTATGTTTTTCTATTTATTGGAGCGGAAATATAGTCCTATTTTTCTATTGATTGCAGCGGAAATTCAAGTGGGATGAACTCGAAGAAGATGAAGTTGAAAGAATTTTTCAGAAGAAAACTAGTGACCACATCAGAAATATTCTGAATAAAGCCAAAACAAGACAAAAGAAGCCGTATTTCATTACAAATGAGGATTGGGCTGAAATGAATAGAATTTGGGAGACTGAATAGCATAAGCGAAGAAGTGAACAGAATAAGAAGAATTGAACTTCAAATTCTGGTGAAGGGTCTGCCACCTATGCCCGGGGATCTGTCAACGTCGCTAAGCATAGAAAAAGAATGGTAAGTGTGTTAATTATGTTGCAAGTTAAAGCTAAATTAATTATTGATTTATATTTATATTTTGCAAGCAGATGAAATAAGGATCGTGCCCAATCCTTCACTGCTTGTGGTGCGCTGCTGTAACTGATCCAATCCCCCCTTCAATTGCTATCGACTATCTGATTGAGTTGCCTCACGACATACGTAGAGTTCGTGAATCTGCAAATAGATTAGAACGATAGGGAAAATGAAACGGTGAAATGAAAAAGATGTAAGCCAATGCATATGGACCATTTCCAACATGGACAAATCAGTTGACCTCCATATTTAAAACCCAAACCAAGGGATGACCCTAAATATTACACATACTTAAAAAAAATGAAATACTTACAAATCTCCATGTGGGCATATCTTGACTCTACCATCTTCTTCACCTGTATCTCTCGATTCATGTGAAGAAGCTAGAACTGAAGGAGATGAAGCTGGAAGTGGAGGACATGGACCTGAATTTTCAATGGGTATGTGTCCAAGCCAGGATAAAGGAGGAGGGTTATGTCAGGCGTAGTGAGCCGGTTATAAAAAAAGAGCTATTTTTATGAGATGAACCATATTGTTGGGGATAAAGGTGCTGTTGATGTTGATGTGTCCAAGTGCCCTCTCACGATGCTCTTCAGGGTTAGATTCCCAAAAATGGCGCATGTGTCCACGTGCTCCACCAATGTTTAGTCGTTGAGGGTTAGACGGCGGGGAAGGGGAAGGGGAAGAGGAAGAGGAAGAGGAAGGGGCTGGTCTTCTTTTTGAAGTGACAGGACGCTTGCCTCCACGTTGCTGCTGACAAGAATGTAGGTTGGACAAATATGGGAAAAATAAATAAATATAAACATGTATTAAGAACACATCAAGAAGACTACCATTTTGTTTCGGACAGTAGATAAACCCAGAAAAAATTATATGTGCAGTTTCAAGCATCTTAATCAGTATATGTAACTCTGACAAAAAAAATCAGTATATGTAATTGCAAGAATTAAGTTAACAATAATGATACGTGAGCAATGAAGTTGAAAATAAGCAAAGAATGTCATCTCTTCTTAGCATTCAAGGACAAAAAAAATTAGAAACCGTATCATGAAAGCAAAGAACTAAGTTGACCAGGTTTCGCTCATATGAGAAAAACAAAGTCATAGTAATCAATATGCATGTGGATTTTGATGGTGACAATGAGACAAATTCCCCTAGTGGTCCTGATCTGCAAATAAAGTGATATTCACTATCATTCAATCTAATTCTGATTTCAGCAACCACACGTGCTATTCGGTCACTGGTTATCAAGTTCATAAAAAATGACATTTTGCTGCACATAATCAGCAGAATAGAATTTTACAAAGCAATCTGACAACCACATACCTTAGCACTTTCCGCCCTTCACTAGAACCAAGAACGACATTAGACAACGACATTCGACATAGAGTCTAATACGTGTATAATAACCAGGTCAGCATAGTGAATTCACGAGAACTCTCACCTGTAGAGCGAAAATGCCTTCTTTCTCAACAGTCTTCACCTGGCACACGATGTTATCATCAGCCCAGAGCACGGACAGCGAGAGTGAGAGTGACGACGGAGCAGCGGGGGTTCAGATCTTGCTGGGAAGGACAGGGGAAGCTTGGAGGAGGGAGGCTCTGCAGAGGAGAGCAAGGATGAAAGTAAGAACTGATCAAAATCTACGGAGGAAGAACAAGAAACAAGAGAGATTGTGATGAGACAAAAGGAAGAAGAACTGACCTTGGGATTCTACTCAGAATCTTCGGGACCCTATTCGCCAAGCCAAAACACACTCATCAAAATATACTCTCAAACTACCCACCTCCAGATCTGCTTGGGAACATCCTCTGGCATCTCTGGAAAGAACGCAACAAGGTCGTGTTCCGCGGCTAACCCCCCAAACCAGAGACGCTAGTGGACACAGCTGTATTGGAAGTCAACAATTACAAGAGGTCTACACCGGAGAAACAGAATCGGAGTGGAAAGGATGAGACTTTACCAGCTAGCTGGATGCCCCCGAAAGAGGGTCAATGGAGTTTCAACGTCGACGCCTCTTGGACCGGAGAACAACAGGAAGGTTCCATTGCCGGGATCTGTCGAGACGCGGGAGGAAGGATGGTCACCGGCTTCGCGAGCGAAGAGAAGGCTGGATCAGCGCTCGAGATGGAAATCATAGCAGTTCTCTATGCGCTGCGGAGCTTGAAGAGAGAAGGGAAAGCTTCGAACCAGTTCCGTCAATTAAAAAAGCGATAAGTACTTGGAGCAGGAAGTCAAGTTTTGAGTCCTCCAGCTCGCAAACTTTGGAACCAATTTTGGATTTTATCGAGAAAAAGATAAAGGAAAGTGAAGAAAAAAAAAGAGAAAGAAAAAAGAGAAAAATACAAAAGACAAGAGAAAGAATGAATAGAAATATCAAAAAATTGGAATAACATTTTATTTGCTCAAGTAACAAGAGGATCCATATTAGTAATAGTAACCCAATCTTTTCTTAGAAAATATACTATATTATTACCTTCGTTGATAATAGCTAAACATATAGCACGAATCAAATGAGACTTCTATTTTTTTCCAATGGCAACAAAAAATCTCCCTTTTTTTATTCTCTATCTCGATGAGACGAACTTTTAGCCATGAAATTAGCAACGAAATTAAGAACTTGCATTTCGCCAGTAATTAGCGACGAGGAACTTATTTCATTGCTAATTAGCGGAAAAATGTAGATATCATTTCTCATTTTGCGGGGAATCGAAAGACGAGATTCACATTGTCTCTATACGAACATTCCAACAGGAAAATGTCGCAAATATTATCACTAATTTTGCATTACTACACTATTTACACTGATACCTTAACTTATTTTCAATCTATGACCTTAACTTTACTTTGAAATTAACAACAACAACAAAAGTTACAATGTCAACGACAAGACTTACCGAAGTATCTGATTGAATTTTTTGTAGGAGAAAATTCTCAAAAATCACAATCTTCATTATCATCTTCCACTTAATCTTCATTGTCATCTTCATCTTCGTCTTCGTCTTCATCATTTGTCTCAAAATCAGATTCTTCAACATCTTCTAAATTTGATTCATGAACTTCAATTGGATCCACATCTATTACTGTTCCACATGGATCTTGTAAAGTTGGAATGTTATATTCCTCAGTTTCAACCGTGTTATTAACTTCCTCTTGTTGATGCGATGTATCCTTCCAACGCTCATCGATTTTTCTTCGTGCTTTGATTTTACATACAGCCCATCAATCAGTTTTGTTTCGTTTCAAGCTAGGATACGATGCATAATACACTTGAATTGCTTGTTGTGCCAAGACAAATGGTTCATCTTTCATATACCTTATCTTATGATTTATTTCAACCAAATTAAACTTCGTATGCACCTTCATTCATTTGATGAGGTCGAACCACAGGCACTTAAATAACACAACTCGCATTAATGGTCTAGGGTACTCTATCTCTATGATTTCATACAACAAACCACAAAAAAACATCTTTTGCACTCCCGTCATTGGATGACCGAACACACACACACCACTATTCATTGTGGCTTTTCCTATTCCATACTCTCAAGTGTGAAAATTATACCCGCTTATGAAATGCACTAGCCAAGTTCGTACCCTTGAATGTGGACCCCATGACAGGTGATATAGCAATCCTCGCTCTTCAACATGACCATGATTATTGTGAACCTAAAGTCACACAGGCAAGGTCAATAATATATTTTTTAATTACTAATGTATGAAATATTAATAACTTGCTTTTTGTCCATAAACAACTTACATATGTTTTGAACCATGCTACAAATTTTTTATTTCACAAAAGGTCAAACTCATTTGGTGGTAGTCCATACATTGAAGTTTGAAAATCCTATCAACAAAAACCATTTATATATTAGTAAATGTCTCACGCAAAATAAATACATTTGCAAATGTATACTTACTCAAAGAATTTCTCCACTTATGGACAGTTCAGTAAAATATATGTATGGGCTACTCGCAATTATTCGTCTATTAAGTAATGACACTTACATGCGCCGCTTGGTTGACCAAGATAATTGAATATAGAGAATGATTTGCAATTGGGATCAATGGGGCCCTCATCATTTCTTCCTGCTCTTCGCCTCTTGCACTGCACGTGCGGCTCAAAATAATATGATGCAAATATTGTCACTTCTTCTACAATGTATGTATTACAAATTGAAGTTCCAACACATGTCTTATTCTTCACTTTTTTCTTCAAATGATATAAGAACCTGGTTGCAATAGGAAGAAGTTTATCAGAACATAATAAGTAATAAAGTAATTTCAAATTTATTAAAATAATATTTTACCTCTCAAATGGATACATCCAGTGAAATTGGACAGGACCTGCAACTTTGGCCACATTAGGCAAGTGAACTAATAGATGCTCCATTGAATCAAAGAACGATGGAGCAAAAATCTTTTGTAAGTTGCAAAGAATGATTGGAATATCTCTCTCCAGTTTCTCCATGTGTGATGCTTTTAACACTGTTGCGCAAATATCATGAAGAAAATTACTTAACTCTGTGATGGCGCCCCATACAAAATTTGGTAGAAGTTCCTTCAAAGCTATTGGAATTAGTCTCTCTATAAATATGTGACAATCACGGCTCTTCAAACCTGTCAACTTGCATTCATTCAAATCAACACATCTCCCGAGGTTCGAAGCGTATCCATCAGGAAATCGTGCAGATTTCAACCACTGACAAACAACCTATCTCTGCTCCATGTCCAATATGTAAACTGCATTTGGTTTTGGTCTCCTGCTGCTTGCATCCACATCTAGTGAGGGTCGATCACAAATAACTCTCATATCTTTTCTTGCATTCAAGTTGTCTCTCGTTCTTCCAGTGACATCCATTAGAGTATTTATGACATTATCGAAAAAATTCTTTTCTATGTGCATGACGTCAAGATTATGTCGAAGAAGATGGGTCTTCCAATATGGTAAATCTCAAAATATACTGCGCGTAGTCCACTTATGTGCGCTTCTGTACGCAATAGTCGTGTCATGGGGGTTTTCAACAACAGTCGGAAAGTCATACACTCGCTCCTAAATTTGATCACCAGTCAACCTCAATGGTGAGGGTGTTCTTTCAATCCTAATCTTGATGAACTCTTTTTTATTCCTTCGGAATGTATGATTTATCGGCAAAAATTGTCTGTGACAATCAAAATAGTTGGCCTTCTTACTGTATTTTAATCCGAATGACTTTGATCTCTCCATATATATCAGACATCCTAAGATCCCAACTGTACTCTATCGAGATAACATCCCATAAACTGGAAAGTCATTTATCGTCCAAAGAAGTGTAGCCTTCATTACAAATGTTTGATCAGTAGAAACATCGTACGTAAGAATATCTTCATCCCACAGCTGTCATAACTCCGCAATCAATGGTTGCATATAAACATCTATCAATTTTTTCGGATTTTGCGGGCCATGCACGATCAATGTAAAAAACATATAAGGTGTCTTCATGTACATACCAAGTGGCAGATTGTACGGAGTTAGGATGGCTGGCCAACATGAATAACTTTTTCCTGATTTCCTAAATGAGGCAAATCCATCAGCATAGAAACCTAACCTGATGTTTCGAGGCTCCATCTGAAACTCAGGATATGTTCTATCAAAATGTTTCTATGCCTCTGCATTTGAAGGATGACACATCAGACCTTCCTCGATTTCATGAGTTGCATACCTAGTCATGTGTTCAGCAGTGGCTTGAGACACATAAAGCCTTTGCAATTTGGGGATTATGGGCGGATAAAACATTTGCTTGCATGGTCTTCGCTTCTGATTTCGACCTTGCCTCCTACTAATCTTATATCTCGGTTGGCCACAGAATTTTCAAGATTCTGTATTTTCATCATCCCCCAATATAACATACAACCACTACTACATACATCAATCCTTACAACTGGGAGACCTAAGTCATCAACTAGCTTCTTCATGTCGTAAAAATCACTTGGCAATGATGTTATCACGAGGCATTGCTTCTCGCATTATGTCAACAAAAGAGTTGAAGCAATTTTTGGACACATTATACTTTGCCTTGATGTTCAATAGTCTTGTTGTCACTGATAACTTAGTGTGGTTGTCACAACCTGCCCATAAAGGTTCATCTGCTGCTTTCAACACGTCCCAGAACTGTTTAGATATAAAAGTTTCATTGTGCATATTCTCATCAAAACCCGTTACATCTACCTCTTCCAATTGTGATGCATAGCTAGTACCAACTTGTTCAAATGTAGGAACAAAACTAGTACTTGCGTGGTTCAATTTTGAAATGAAATTCTGACCAGCTGCATCAATCATCATCCTATGGTATTAGTTCAATTAGTTATAATAGCTACATTCTTCCCTACCTGAAAATTGGCCACTTCTTCTATATTCTTCATCATATATAAATGATTCACCATGGCAAGTCCAATTATAATAGTTCGGAGTGAACCAAATCTATAAAGATGTTCTCTAACTTTGTCAGACTCATGAAATTTATTATTATTGCACTTTGTACACGGACATCTTAACTTATTTCAATCCAAGTACTCAAACTTACTACTAGCAAAACCCAAAAACTGTTCCAACCCAGCACGAAACTCATCGGTCAATCCTCGACGTCCAGGTAAGTTCTTATTATACATCCAACCCCTATCTCTTTGCATTGTGTCTATATAAATATTCAAAAATCCGATAAAATATTAAAATTTCATTATCTACTATTTAACATTCTTAATTAAAATCATAAAATTTTAAAAATTAAAATTTTGTTTGTGATGAAATGATTACTTTGAAATTAGAAAAAAAAATACAATGTCAAGAAGACTTACCCAAGTATTTTGACTGAAATCTTTATAGACGAAAGCGGTCAATTTGATGAGAATTGCAAGGTTTACTTGGATTGCGAAACCTTCAAATGGACACGTATCGCAAAAAAAAAAAAACTTAAGATTCATGAAGCTTATGGCAATTGATAGAAGAAAATGGTAAAATAAACAACAATCTATTCTATGATTACTATAAGATACGAATTTAGCGACGAATTTTTTGTGACAAATTTAGCGACGACAATGTAAAGCCATTGCTAATTTTGTGGCGAAGATTATCTGTCACAAACTGACGATTCGTCCTTGATTAGTGACGAACAATTGTTCGTCGCTAATTAGCGACGAAGAGTCATCGCTAATTAGGGACGAAATACCAATTCATCGCAAATTAGCGGCGAACAAAGACATTTGCCGCTAATTAGCGACGACATTACTTTAATCTTCATCGCCAATTAGTGACGAACGTCTTTTTTTGTCGCTAATTTGCGACAACAAATGCATTTCGTCGCTAATTGGCGACGAACCATTATATTCGTCGCTAATTAGCTGAAAAACGGATATCTGTTTCTAATTTTGCAGGGAATTGAAAGACTGTCGCGACCCGTCCGAAAGCGGACGCGGCTAATGGATTACCGATCGCGGGTCTTGGTGTCGGCGCGAGCCCTCCCAGACCCATACCAAATCGCGGCGGGAGTATTTTTTCAAAGAGATTCGGCAATAAGAGCCGATCGATTTCGACCTTAGTGTGGTCGTGGTGGCATGTGCAACCTGTGCATGCATTTGGAGTCGCCACCGGTCTTTCTTGGAGGGTAGACCGGAAACCTTACTGATCGATTGGGAGAGATCGATCAGTTCTGCGGAACTAGAGATTTTGGGTTCGGGGACTTGGTTACGTCGGTGTCATTACCAACGTCCTTTCGGTACCTAACGCGAGTGATTTTTCTGACTAGGAGTTCATGCAAACGCAATTTTGGGTGGGATAGGTATGGTTCGGGTTTCATGCAGATTGGAATACTAGTCCTATCAATCACAATCAATTCAGAGAAAGCGTGGTCAATTGCATAAATGAATCATGTCGATGCATATCAATTCATATCAATGGCTTCCTAGTATAGCCATAAGGGCTTAGGGAATGTGTGATTTCGGTCAGGAGGTAAAATGGGAAGATTTGGAGGCGATTAGCCCGAAGGGAAAAATCGTCAATTTTTTTGGAAGACTGGGATACCGAATTACCCAAAATATTCCATGGCCAGTTGATTGTGGCCATTTCCCATTTTTGGGGATTTTCCCGGATTTTTTAGAATTTGTTTGGAAGACGGTTTGCCGGAAGGGCAAAACCGTCATTTTTGAAAAGACCGAGGGCCGAAAGACCAGAAACAGGTTGTAGCACCATTTCCTAATTTCTGGAATTTTTTTAGAATTTTTCTGAATTTTACGAATTTTTTTTGAATTTTTTTATGATTTTCTATTTTTTTATTGATTTTTGAATTTTTTTTATTATTATTTTTATTATTATTATTTTCTGAAAATATTTTCTTCAACAACATACAACACTGAACCAAATAAATGAGCTAATCACTAGATTGAAATAAACACATGCCGATCAAATCTATGATGACAATATTTTGGGAAAATGACTCTAATATATTAATCGGGTACGCAAAATATACCTGATTGGACACCAGTCTTCAGTCGCCCAGCCCCAGCCTCGAACTCCAACGGATCACGGATTTAAAATCTCGAACGATGGGCCCCAAATCCTCAACCAATTTGGCCCACAGGCCTAGGATAAGGCCCAAACTCAAGGCCCAAGACGGTGTGACTCGGCCCAAATCGAATTGGCCCGCGGCCCAGTTCGGAGGCCCACAACCAGGCCTAAATAGAATTCGTTCAGGACAAAAATAGGGCAAACACGGAGGGGGGGCTTCGGGGCTGAGTCACCGGCTTAATGGTGGTGGCCGGTACTGGGATCGACAGTGGGCGTTCCAGGTGGTCGGAGGAGGACGTAAGTGGTCGGAGATGGCCGGAGCAACGACGGCAAGGGCGGCGAACAGTGGCGAACAGAAGCTGTTCGCAGTGGAAAACGGAGCAGGGAACAGGGGCTGTTCAAGATGATCCGTGGCTGTACTCGAGTCCAACAGCGCCGGGGCTTTGTGTGACGATCAGTGGAGGTGTGTAGGGGTCTGTGGTGGTTGAGGTGGTGAGGGTGGCCGTTGGTGGACGTCATAGAGGAGCAAAACCGAGGTTGCAGCAGTCCCGGCCCAAAACAGGGCAGGACGCTCGAGCTGTCTTCCAGCCAGTGTTCCAGTAGCTTCGAGCTATGACGACGATGCTGCAGCCGTCGACGGGGACCCAAGGAGGTGGTAGATGGCTGGAGGGGGTGGTCGCTGAGCCGTAGGTGGCTCATGATGGTCGGGAGCGGAGTCATCGCGAGGGTGGACGGCGACGGGGGGGACGACACCGCGAGCACGGCCATGCTGTGCGGCGTCGAGACCTTGATCTTGCGGTCGAGGCCGCGGACCACCAGCGCCGCGTGCAGGTTCTGCATTGCCTGGACCAGGTCGTTCGGCTCGAGCTTGTCGTCACCGGAGGTGATGTACTCGTTGCCGACAGCGACGGCGACGACGGACGTGGCTGGGAGAAAGGGGGAGACGCGGGAGGCGAGCCACTGGGCCGCAGCGGAGGGGTCCTTGCTGAGGTTGGCAACGAGGCGGTTCTCGACGGCGACGACAAGGTCGATGCCTGTGTTGGAAAAGGCGGCGAGGATGTCCGGGTTGGAGTCGTAAATCTTGACCCTGTTGATGAGGGTGGCCTGGATGAGTTGCGCCACTTTCTTCGGCGGGGGAGGCTGTTGTCGAGAGTGTCGTAGTTGACACCGACGGCAGAGACGCCGTAGACCGCGCCAAGGAGGAGGAGGAGAGGCAGCCGTGAAAGGTGAGAACATGGCCAAGGGGGTGCTGCCAACCAGCGAACAAGGAGGATCTCCAGGAAGAAGGAGCAGGCGTGCCTCAAGAACCAGAAAAGAAAAAAGAAGAAGGAGAAGAAAAAGACCCCCAGCCAGCGGGGACAAGGTGTCGTGGAAAGCCACAAAAAAAAAGAAAAAGAAAAAGAGAGGGAGCGGCCGTGGAGACAAAAACATGAAAATGAGAGAAAGAAAAATAAAATAAAATAAAATAAAATAAAATAAATAATAATAAAAAATGAAAAGGAGAGATAAAATCATTAATTAAACACACGCTTTTTCTTTTTTTTCTTTTTTTATTTTTTTTTAAATGATAATGTTTCACATTTCCCTTTTAATTATTACTAATGTTTTTGCCAAATTCAATTTTATGGTGATCAGAGAACACCTAAAATCGAACCTGAGTTTTACCGTTTTATGAGGTCAGAAAATAGATAAAATAAAAAATAAAAATACCGACTATTTTTATATAATTTTTGTGACCTCAAATATTATTTTCCTTGATTTTCTTCTTTTTTTTGTATTTTTCGAAAATATTAAAAAAATGAAAATTATTATTATTATTATTATTTTTGGTCAAAATGGTTCCTACGGCCAAGCAAAGGCTTCCAAAGTTGATTTTGTGATTTTATGATCTTTTTTTGATATTTTTTTTTAATTAATTTTAAAGAATAAAAATCACAATAATAGATGGTCAGAAATCAGGTGTCAACAGCTGCCCCTCTTTGAGAGTAATCTCGTTAGAGGTTTCTCTCAAAGATAAGATGGCTCCTGATTCCTAACCGACTCAACTGGGAAAATGAGAGAAGAAATGCTATGACATCGGATCCTTAAGGCCCTTTGATGAAAGCTCAAATTAATCCTCGGTTTTCTCTAACAATTTGAACATGGGCCGGAGTGAGAGAGGCTTACCTGAAGTTCACCTGTCGGATGCTACCGGTTGTGACGACTTTCAAGAAGATACCTAGGACTCGTCATTCTGAATATCCTAAGGAGATTAAGCTCTGACCTGTATGGTAGGTCATACCATTATGGAATTTCTAACTGGTAGGAACCTAAGGAAGACGCATCCCACGCTTTGGGATTTGCCAAGGAGTTTGATCCGTATGGTGGATCGGACCATTGAGTTGACCATTTAAGTGATTTTCACTATTGGATTGACCCTTCAAGCGGTTTCTACCATGAGTTGACCCTTCAGGCGGTTTCTACCATGAGTTGACCCTTCAGGCGGTTTCTACCTTGAGTTGACCCTTCAGGCGGTTTCTACCTTACATTGACCCTTCAGGCGGTTTCTACCATTGAGTTGACCCTTCAGGCGGTATCTACCTTACATTGACCCTTCAGGCGGTTTCTACCATTGAGTTGACCCTTCAGGCGGTATCTACCTTTGGTTGACCCTTCAGGCGGTTTCTACCATTGGTTGACCCTTCAGGCGGTTTCTACCATTGTTTTGACCCTTCAGGCGGTTTCTACCTTTGATTTGACCCTTCAGGCGGTTTCTACCTTTGTTTTGACCCTTCAGGCGGTTTCTACCTTTGATTTGACCCTTCAGGCGGTTTCTACCTTTGTTTTGTTTTGAAAAGGGGTCTCATGACGAGGGTTCTCCACGTCCGACGAGACTGCTTGATTTTGAAAAAGGGTTCTATCCTCATCCCTTCTTTTGAAAGATCCCGAAATTTGTAGGGAATTCGGTTTTGAAGCAATGAAAGATTTTATCTTGACAAAGCTTCACTTGAGTCTGTTGAGGCGACATTCTGGGAGATTGGTGTTTCCAACGGATCCTGCAGAAGTTCGAGCCTGAAAAATTTTTCTTCATCAAGAAAACATTAGCAATCTTAGGGAAGACGACGGTTGTCCATCTGACAAAACTGTATGATTTAAGTCTTAATCATGAAATGTGCGTTTTGATGCTGGAGGTTATCCAAAGCACTCTTGCAACATGCAAATGTGATCACAAATCCCTTGCACGGAAAATCTGGATCAAACAATTTGAAATTTCCAAAAAGAGTTTGTTCAAAACATCTATTGGAGAATTTCTCATCCAAGATGGCTCCTCACCGCTCTGTGATAATGGTCTTTTGTAATGAAAGTGCTCAATTTCCTACTAACCTGTGCCTAGGTTTTAGGATCATTCGCAGCGCATACATTTTGATCGGTCGGGAGGTCTTCCACGGGATCGTAATGTTGGGCTTGGATATTGGTTTTCAAGGGGGACCCGCTTTGGAGTCGAGGTCATTGAATGAGAGTCTTCATCATCTGCTCCGGGTTTACAAGTCAAGAACCCTGCAAAATGAGAAAGAAATAGTCTTGCTCGTACCTCTTCGAGCTAAGCTATATGTTAACCCAAGTGTCTTAGTCAGAGAAGACTGTTTCGGGGTTGTAACATTGGTAGGATTGGGGACCGAAACAAGCTTATTTTTGGCTCAGAATTTATGAGGGGATTGACGTTGGTGACCATTGCAGATTTGACATCTGTCCTTTCCTTCCTGCATCTTTAGTCTTTGAGGTGCGCAACTGATTTTGAGGTGTGCACCAGCTCTTTAGAGAGCGTCTCTTGTTGCATTCAAAGACCGACTCTCTCTATGTTTTCGTTCTGTGCTTAATAGCATTCGAGGAGCAGCCTTTTGGATTTGGCTCCTTTAGAGGTTTTTTTTTTTTTTTTTTTCCAACTAGGCTTCATTGCGGATCAATCAAACAACTTACACGAGCATCGGCCTTGCTTTTACCAGGCACTTTGCTTTTTCTGGATGCCGTGGATTTTTCTCATTCATTTTTTTGAAATCCCATTTTTTTATCTTCATGGGATCGTGTTAGACATATGTCTGAAAGTCTAAACATGCCTTAAATATCAGCCCCGGAATCCTCTTCGTAATCCCTGAGTCTTGAACTCCTCCATTTTTGAGGTGGTGCTGCATCCGTCTTAGAATGATCACCAATGGGTTCATGAAATGAATTTGCAGGCTCAAGTTGGTTGTGCAAAGGATTCATTGTGTGTGATAGAGAAATGAATGCTTCTCGTCATCCTATGGCACTTGGATTACCATATAAACAACACACAAAGATTAATGTTAGTCCGAGCAAGAAAATTTCTAACCATTTTCTCCTGATGCCGCTGGACTCATCTACATTTTGCCCGGATGTGGGGTGGTTCTTGACAGGGTTAAGAATGAAAACCGTCGTTCAAAGGGGTTATCAACGGTCACCTGTAGTGTTTGGGGGATATGAAACGAATGCCTCCGTCGTCCCAACCCATGTAATCGCTGCAAATGGTCCCTACCTCCGTAGACCCAGATTTTGTTATCTGCCCACTCCATTCATCTCTCAAGTGTATGTAGGATGTGTTTGGATTTGAGCTCGCCTCTCTTTTGAGGGAACATCCCTTTGAATGGTTTGAAAAATAATCATATTTGGAAAAATTCATTTTCTTTTCTCCAAAATTTATCCGTCGAGGGGATTTTGTGATGTATCGTGCATGTTCTATTCATGCTTCAGGTAACCTCCCGATTTAAATCATGAATATCGATGCATTGGAAAATCTTTATGCCGGCTGAAAGTATTCTGACACATTTTTTTTATCTCCAGCTAACTGGGAAAGGGATACTTACCTACCTGTCGCGGCCGCAGATCCCTGAAAATGTAAAAGAAGCATATCATTGTATGTTCACGAATTTTTCGAAAATCGGAGCGATACATCCTACCCTCAACTACCCTAACAGGCAGTACGGGGGATGTAAAAACTTGTTCGTCTCCAAGGCGATTCCCCTGTCAAGGG
The DNA here is from genome assembly GCA_021437785.1 of Rhodomyrtus psidioides. Lineage (NCBI taxonomy): Eukaryota > Viridiplantae > Streptophyta > Magnoliopsida > Myrtales > Myrtaceae > Rhodomyrtus > Rhodomyrtus psidioides. Next base: position 1,921,316 of record JAILYB010000062.1, on the reverse strand, counting down.
TAGACAACGAGTATCAATTCATATTCTCGAATTCAAGACAAATTGGGACGATACAACTTTACTCTTGGTTCCCATCCCGTTCTGATGTTGCGTATTGATATGAACCACGTCTATCAAATCCGCCTATCCATGCTTGGAGTGGTTGCAACATCGATGGTTCCTTTGCCCCCAGCTGGGCAGCGTCTATTCTGTTATTTGAACGCATGACTCCTTGAGTGATTTATCCATGTTTATCATCTGAGAAGGAAAAGAAAGAAGACATTACTTCGGTATCCGACTGGAGATCGTTTAGGAACGATACATCGTTTTACCAAATGGGTGGCTTCGCGGCCAAACGCATTTTGTATTGAAGGGGTAGATCCCATTATGCTCCGCGGGTGATAGTCAATGTTCATGGAACTTGCTCCACGGATTAAGTGATTAATCCACGGCCCTCGGCTTGAAGATGCTCAAAGGGTGATGTTGACACTCACGCGCGATTAGTTCTAGTTATTAATGAAAGATGTTCCCGTGGGAACCTTACAGTGCGATCAACAACATATTCAACAGGAGTATTCAACCCCTTTCCTCTAAGCATTTTTCATCGAGTAACCATGCCTTGCATCAGACGTTTGATCACCGGCCTTGCGTCACCACTGCGATGGTCCTCCGGCTCCAAACTGATCGAGCCAAAGATTGAACTCATCGCCAAGGAAATTGCTCGGGTCTTCGAGCCATTGATGTTCAAGTTGGGTATCAACGATTGTTGGGGGCAGATTTCTTTCATTGCCTTCGTTGTGAGGGACTGGAGTCTTTGAGCTGGAACCTTCATCATTGCCCTGTTGGGGTTGAGACATACATCCATGAAGAGTATTGATCCAAGTGTCCAACTCCTCATCAAGGAAATCACCTGTTCTTTCTAGCCCTTGGTGCCCGGATTGGGTGTCGTCAACTGCAGGCGAGGGATTCCTCTCTTTGCTCTCGTCATGAGCAATTTGACTCCTCGAATTGGAACTTCCTCCAATGACCGGCAGGTTTATATGTGCACTCTCTACCAATGCCAGATCCGCTTCAGGGACAGCATTAATGACCGAATCGCGCTCAAACTGAGGAATCCCTATGTGCTGGAACTGTGGTATATACTCTTGAGGAGTATTGAGATAGCTCGGTGGAGCATTCTGATTTGGGTTAGAGGAGTTGCTGACACGACTGCTGGTCCCGTCATTGCTGAAATGCGGTTGGGTGCTCTCGGCCCTCCAATCATCGTGGTTGTAACTCTGCCCGGCACTTGAGCTCCAACTGGCTTTATGATGGTTTAACGCTATCCTTCCATCCCTTAGCAATCTCCTATAGTACTTGAGGTGAGACTCGACGTTAATTCTAGAGAGCCCCGGCACATTCATAATCTCGAGTATGCGTAGTGGGCTAGCCGAATCAACTCCCAGCTCTCGAATTGCATCAACAAATTTGGTGTGAAGTTCATAGGTCCAGTAAAACCTTGTTCTCTTATCACCCAAAATATCGTCAATACTTCGGTAGCTATTCTCTACGGGATCTAGTCGTTTCAAAAGTTGTCTAGGGAGGGACTCACCGACTTTGGATTGGCTGGCTGCGACAACGAGTTCGTCATTGAGAGAACTCCCCCTATGATGATTCATATCCCATTTCTCAGAGGATGTTGGTGTTGATCCTATGGTGTTGACTTGTTCATGCAGATCTCCGGCGGTATCTGGCTGTGTCGGAAAATGCTGTGGAGAATACGGTAATAGCTGAGCGTTATTCGTCAACAGGGATGGTTCGTCGAGGAACACCTCGCCGAGGACAACATGATTACCACAATTAAGGCAGGTGGCCTTGGTCAGAGCTTCCTTATATCTCGCGCTTTCAGCTTGAAGCTTCTCATTCTCCTCCTTCAGGACCAGTAACTCATGGTCTGCGTATTGCTGTTTCACCCGGGTTCGTTTGTTGGCGAACCAAAACTTGACCTTCGAAAGCTCCAATCCTATTTTTCGGCTCAACTCCATTTTCTGTTGTCTGCTTGGAGTGGGGCATTCATTGAAGAAAGCCTCGAGCTCTCGGATTTGGCCTGGAGTGTGGCGTTGTAGTTGCTTCCTTTTCCGACTCCGGTCATCATTGTATACTCCTTCTTCGTAGCTGAAACCTAGAATTTCATCGCTGGAGGAGTCAGTCTCCATGGTCTTCGGGCAGGATTCAGCTCCAGGATCTTCAAAGTCTCCCAGCAGTTCGTGCTCAGAAATGTCCAGGTCGGGCGTTTCTAGCAGATGGGAATAGCTTTTAAACATGATGGATCGGAGTATCTCGGGCTGATCTAGTTCCCTCAGCTTTCTCTATTCGCTCTTACGTGTTTGCTCACTCTAGAAATTTTCTCAAGTGATTGTGCGTGTCCTAGAACCATCCTTCAGGCTGCATATGAAGGCCAGCAAGCAAGCGCTCCTCCCGAGACCCTGTAATTACTCATCGTCTGTATTCCCCTTTCTTTTTCCTCGTGATAGGATCACAAACTCTTTTGCATTGATTCGGTTTCATCGAGTATTGCGCTCGTCCCCTAGTTCAGTCTTCAAAGTGGTGGGTCTACAATCTTTCGGCGCCTTTTATGATTTGCTAGGCCCGAGAACGTGGGGAGCAGCGGTGGACCCGCAATTAATGACTCCGTTTAATTCATTTAGCTCCATGGGAATTAACGCTATGATCTTCTCTCAACCCCTTTTCATCGTTCAAACGAAAGTGGCATTTTCCCTGTGCATGCTGTTACTCTTCCTTTCAGCATCCCGGGCGCTTGGTGAGGAATGAGTTCGTGGCCACTCAAAATTTTAAAGACCGTCTCTGGTTTCAGACTTAATCTAACAAGGGATCATCACAACTGAGCATGACGATGTTCGTCGATAGCGTTGGTTTTAATATAGAATTAACTATAGTCATTAAAGAAAAATGTTCCCGTAGGAACTTTACAACGGATAAAATGAGTGATCTACTCGTGAACATGTTCTTCTTTCTATGGGTGTTCGTGGTGACCGACCCATCGTGCCCCGAGTCAAATGCTAGATCATGGCTGTCCAAGCATGCCAGCTTCCCACTGATTGAACAAGGCATCGAGCCCCTCATCAAAGAAATCGTCTGTCGTGGGTTGACCAGCGGCAGGCAGAGCACCAACCGACTGCTGCTCGAGTGGAGGAGTGCGCACTCGCTGTACTTGTGATACGCGCTCTTGAGAAGTGTTGAAATGGCCCGGGAGGACATTCTGATCAGCTTTCAGTTTGCCGGTGGTCGGGTTGCTAGCTTGATTGACGCTTAGATTTGGCCGGGTATCTCTTGATGCCTGAGCATTACAATGGCGGTCGCCCCTAGCTTTTGAGCTCGAGACGGATTCCTCCCGATTTAGCTCCGCTCGACGTTGTTTTAATAGCTTTCTGTAGGCAGCAAGGTGATTCCTGACCAGTTCCTTACTAAGCCCCGGTACATTCATGGCTTTAAATATGCGCGTCGGAGTTGCTGAATCGATCCCCATTTGGTGAACCACGTCTAGGAATCTGGAATGCAGTTCAGGGGGCCAAGCGAACCTCCTCTTATCGTGGCCCAAAATTGCATCGATGGCTTGACGACTGATTAACTCATCTCCAGCGGGACCTGACCCTATCGAAAATTGTTGTGCATGAGGCTGATATGCTTTGAGCTGGTCGGCGGTAACATCCAGCTCCTTGAAACTGTAACTCCAATCAAAGCGATGCAAATCCCATCCCCCAGGAGGCATTTGTATCGTTTTCGTAGGATCATCCTGCTCATGCGTGACTCCGGCAAAATCTGGGTGAGCAGGAGATGCCCCGAGGGAGTAGGGTGGTAAGTGAACGTCTTCAATCATTGCGTGAGGCGTATCGGGGAATATCTTACCGCGGGCGATGAGGTTATCGCAATGAGGGCAAACGGTAATATTGAGAGCTTTTTCATACCTCATGTTTTCTGTTCGCAGCTTTTGGTTTTCTTCCTTTAAAATCTCGACCACCTGACGTTTGCGTTGAGCCCTCGATTTGGATCTCCTATTTTGAAACCAAAACTGGATCCTCGACTGATTAATCCCCAACTCCCGGCTCAATTCAATTCTCCACTTCTTTTTCATGTAATGGCTTTTACTGAAAAGGGTTTCCAGCATTTGGGTTTCCTCCTGAGAGTATTGGTGAGGACGTCTTCTTTTCCCGAGTTGAGCATCGTGGATGTCGTTGTCGTCGTCGCCGTGATCTTGATTTCCGTTGCCAGAAGTGTTGGGCTCCATGGTTTTGGCGTTAGACTTGATCTTGGAATCTTCGAGATCCCTCTGTGGTTCAATTTCTGAGATTTTTGAGTCAGTCGCCTCTAGCGGCTGACAGTAACCTCTTAAATATGTTGGATTGAGAAATGTTTGATTGGTTCTTGCCCACTCAGAGTTCTCCACTCTCTCCTGTATGCTCACTCCCTATAAAGTTTTCTTTGAGTGACTTTGCATGTTCAGGATACGCTCTTCAAGCATCATTAGGCAAACGCTCCCCCTCAAGACCTTGAATTTCTCGCTTAGCTTTTCAACGTGATGGGACTGCCAAATCCTGTTAGGGCTCTCTTCGATAATTGCGCTTACCTCCCACCTAACTCTAATAATGGTGATCCCGACAAATCTTTTACATCTTTTAATTGATGAGCCGGAAATCGCGGACCGAAACGAATCCAATGGTTCTCGTGAGGGGACCTCCCGCTTTACCCCCTAACTGGGCTCCACCAGCATTATTACTGAGACCCTTCATCATCCTTGAGTTGCTATAAAATGAGGGATTAACGTATGACAGGTTAGCGTTCTCGCATAATCAGCTTCTTCCTTCTAATCTCTCTATTAGCCTCGTCTTATTCTCAAGCCAACCCAACGCAAATGGCCTCCTCTCCCGTGCGCACTTTTTCGACTGATGTCTTGGCCCAGTGGGAAAAGCTTTATAACCTATTGGGTCGCGGTTACGCGCACATAACCGATCATTCTGCAACCGCGGATGAAATCCGTGTCCTGCTCGAGGACTTAGATACCACTTCCCTCGAAGGTACTACGCTGGGGAGGGAATATAGAACTTTCCCGACCCTCTTTGCACACTCCTTAGAGGCCTACCGTGTTGCTGATCGGGAGGTTCTCGTGGCTCGCGTCTTGCGGGCTCGTTACCAGGATCGGTCTGATCATTTGGTGCTGACCAACTATCTGGCCGATAGTCACAAAAAGGCCGTCGAGTTTGCCAATGAGAGGGTCGCGACGTTGCTTCGCGAGAGGAGAAAACTGGTGGATCAATTGGCCCTATCCCTGACCGCTGGCGAGCACGACCGCCACAATGTCCTATTGAGGCTGCAAAGCGACTGGCAGGAAGAACGGCTCGACAAAATAACCGCAGACATAGCTCACGGGAATGGATTAGTTCGGGACTTGGAAATAATCACTGAAGAACACGAGGTCAAGGTCACTGAGGTTAAGGGAGAATGCAGAAACCTTTTCCTCAAGCTCGCGGACCAGGACATGCGAAGTCGTGAGTACGGGCAGAGCATTAACAACATGGAGGGTCAGTTGGGCTCCTTTGTGTCGTTAATTAGGGCTCACTTTGGCTTTACTTTTCCACCCCGAATTGTATGACCTGCTTCTGAAAACCCTCCGCTGAGCAAAATAAATGAAAGTTCTCGTGTGTGTTTTAACTTTTGCATGGTTCCTTTCTTCGAGCGTTCGAACATCTTCAACTTAGGTGAGCCGAACCGTAATATCAATAAGTCGAGCAAATATGAATTTTATAACTCGCTCATGATCAGATGAAAGAATAGCCTCAGACTTATCCAGGAAAAGATTTCTCTCTGTTACCTATTTTTTACCTACAAATGAAAAGACAGAATCAGAAGGAATAATTTGAAAAAGAAAGCAAAAACCCCTTTCAATCTTATGCTTACCCATGATTAATAAGGACAAGAACTTTTACAAGGGTTTTAATCTTGCGCGAAAAGTTTTTTATCAATATTCCTCGAAAGAAAGCATACTATTGAAAGGAATGTAATTCACAATAATTGCTTTTGATCAATTTCGAGAGGAGCGAATTACTCAAAAGTACGAGGCATAATAACGTGTTTTAAATTTAATTGAAGATACGACATCCAAATCAAGGCCGTTTTGTTAAGAACGAGAGTAATTTGGACATCTATCTCGTCATTAAATTCAAAACAACGCCGATATTCTCGGTCAATTATCGTGGATTACCAGCGGCGCACAATCATGCATGAACCAATTCAAGTGTATAATTCCTTCTAGCGAAATTGGGGTTGGATTACCCTATACGACCAAAAAGGTCATGCAAGATTTCCAATTTTGATTTCCTCTAAAGGAATTATAAACTTGACTTGGGAGTATTCGGATGATTAGAGAAAATGCCACTATCACATTCCCATGTCCTGTCAAAAGAAATACAACCAAGTTCCATCTAAATGTATACACCAATAGATCCCTAATACAATCACTCTAAGGGGTGAGATAGAGAAAGCCTCGATAAAAATAAACCCTATACAAGAGGACTAGTAATGGAAAATGAAACAAAGGAATGTGATCCTAACGTTTAAGGATGCCCCAAGTTCGATCTGTGACTTCCGGATCACTTGCCCCAACTCGTCATCTTCATTGGACGATATCTCAATAATGTCCATAGTAGGCTCCTTTGTTGCTCACTCGGTGCTTGTCATGGGATATCATCCTCTTCGTCTTCTATCAAGGACGTTTGGGAAAAACACACACATCTATCCTTGAAATGGCATTTAATCTAATCACCAGAATCCAATGAATGAAATGCCTATATTTATATGAACTGTAGTAGATTTGAGGGATAGAGAGTCTTATCAACCAAACTCGTCGACTTATGTGCGGTTTTAGGTGTACCAACCGCCCAAAGACATGCGCATGAGACAAGTGATGATGAACTTCTAAAAATCAGAGGGTTTGGTACCTAAGGTCAAGGCTCCCACCTCGAGTTCTAGAAAGAGCCGATTCCATTGCACAACTATCGTTGCATTGGGACTCGATCCATAGTTCGAAGCGAGCGGAATTGAAAAGTGGATTACCCTGTGTTTTTCCTCACGGAGGTTCCATTTTCAATTCCTTCTATTGTGTTCCTAAAGGCGGCGCCCGGGGTTTTAGGCGAGGCTGTGTGTGTCCACGTGTTGTGATCATCACAATGCAATTCATGCACAACAGTTTATCAATCAGCGCTTCAAATCATCCACACAACATACATTCCTATGCCCAACCTGCATAAGACAATGTTAATCACGGACTACACCCCTTATTTCTCCAATCTGCAAAAACATATAACACCTACCATAAGCGGACTTACCTCACCTTCAAGAGCGCCTGCATGGTTAGAAAAATCACTCAGCGTTTTAATTACGGCCTAAGTCTACTTAAGGTCCAGAACCAAGTGTTCTAGAACAAAGTCCCCAGCGGAGTCGCCAGCTGTCGCGACCCGTCCGAAAGCGGACGCGGCTAATGGATTACCGATCGCGGGTCTTGGTGTCGGCGCGAGCCCTCCCAGACCCATACCAAATCGCGGCGGGAGTATTTTTTCAAAGAGATTCGGCAATAAGAGCCGATCGATTTCGACCTTAGTGTGGTCGTGGTGGCATGTGCAACCTGTGCATGCATTTGGAGTCGCCACCGGTCTTTCTTGGAGGGTAGACCGGAAACCTTACTGATCGATTGGGAGAGATCGATCAGTTCTGCGGAACTAGAGATTTTGGGTTCGGGGACTTGGTTACGTCGGTGTCATTACCAACGTCCTTTCGGTACCTAACGCGAGTGATTTTTCTGACTAGGAGTTCATGCAAACGCAATTTTGGGTGGGATAGGTATGGTTCGGGTTTCATGCAGATTGGAATACTAGTCCTATCAATCACAATCAATTCAGAGAAAGCGTGGTCAATTGCATAAATGAATCATGTCGATGCATATCAATTCATATCAATGGCTTCCTAGTATAGCCATAAGGGCTTAGGGAATGTGTGATTTCGGTCAGGAGGTAAAATGGGAAGATTTGGAGGCGATTAGCCCGAAGGGAAAAATCGTCAATTTTTTTGGAAGACTGGGATACCGAATTACCCAAAATATTCCATGGCCAGTTGATTGTGGCCATTTCCCATTTTTGGGGATTTTCCCGGATTTTTTAGAATTTGTTTGGAAGACGGTTTGCCGGAAGGGCAAAACCGTCATTTTTGAAAAGACCGAGGGCCGAAAGACCAGAAACAGGTTGTAGCGCCATTTCCTAATTTCTGGAATTTTTTTAGAATTTTTCTGAATTTTACGAATTTTTTTTTGAATTTTTTTATGATTTTCTATTTTTTTTATTGATTTTTGAATTTTTTTTATTATTATTTTTATTATTATTATTTTCTGAAAATATTTTCTTCAACAACATACAACACTGAACCAAATAAATGAGCTAATCACTAGATTGAAATAAACACATGCCGATCAAATCTATGATGACAATATTTTGGGAAAATGACTCTAATATATTAATCGGGTACGCAAAATATACCTGATTGGACACCAGTCTTCAGTCGCCCAGCCCCAGCCTCGAACTCCAACGGATCACGGATTTAAAATCTCGAACGATGGGCCCCAAATCCTCAACCAATTTGGCCCACAGGCCTAGGATAAGGCCCAAACTCAAGGCCCAAGACGGTGTGACTCGGCCCAAATCGAATTGGCCCGCGGCCCAGTTCGGAGGCCCACAACCAGGCCTAAATAGAATTCGTTCAGGACAAAAATAGGGCAAACACGGAGGGGGGGCTTCGGGGCTGAGTCACCGGCTTAATGGTGGTGGCCGGTACTGGGATCGACAGTGGGCGTTCCAGGTGGTCGGAGGAGGACGTAAGTGGTCGGAGATGGCCGGAGCAACGACGGCAAGGGCGGCGAACAGTGGCGAACAGAAGCTGTTCGCAGTGGAAAACGGAGCAGGGAACAGGGGCTGTTCAAGATGATCCGTGGCTGTACTCGAGTCCAACAGCGCCGGGGCTTTGTGTGACGATCAGTGGAGGTGTGTAGGGGTCTGTGGTGGTTGAGGTGGTGAGGGTGGCCGTTGGTGGACGTCATAGAGGAGCAAAACCGAGGTTGCAGCAGTCCCGGCCCAAAACAGGGCAGGACGCTCGAGCTGTCTTCCAGCCAGTGTTCCAGTAGCTTCGAGCTATGACGACGATGCTGCAGCCGTCGACGGGGACCCAAGGAGGTGGTAGATGGCTGGAGGGGGTGGTCGCTGAGCCGTAGGTGGCTCATGATGGTCGGGAGCGGAGTCATCGCGAGGGTGGACGGCGACGGGGGGGACGACACCGCGAGCACGGCCATGCTGTGCGGCGTCGAGACCTTGATCTTGCGGTCGAGGCCGCGGACCACCAGCGCCGCGTGCAGGTTCTGCATTGCCTGGACCAGGTCGTTCGGCTCGAGCTTGTCGTCACCGGAGGTGATGTACTCGTTGCCGACAGCGACGGCGACGACGGACGTGGCTGGGAGAAAGGGGGAGACGCGGGAGGCGAGCCACTGGGCCGCAGCGGAGGGGTCCTTGCTGAGGTTGGCAACGAGGCGGTTCTCGACGGCGACGACAAGGTCGATGCCTGTGTTGGAAAAGGCGGCGAGGATGTCCGGGTTGGAGTCGTAAATCTTGACCCTGTTGATGAGGGTGGCCTGGATGAGTTGCGCCACTTTCTTCGGCGGGGGAGGCTGTTGTCGAGAGTGTCGTAGTTGACACCGACGGCAGAGACGCCGTAGACCGCGCCAAGGAGGAGGAGGAGAGGCAGCCGTGAAAGGTGAGAACATGGCCAAGGGGGTGCTGCCAACCAGCGAACAAGGAGGATCTCCAGGAAGAAGGAGCAGGCGTGCCTCAAGAACCAGAAAAGAAAAAAGAAGAAGGAGAAGAAAAAGACCCCCAGCCAGCGGGGACAAGGTGTCGTGGAAAGCCACAAAAAAAAGAAAAAGAAAAAGAGAGGGAGCGGCCGTGGAGACAAAAACATGAAAATGAGAGAAAGAAAAATAAAATAAAATAAAATAAAATAAAATAAATAATAATAAAAAATGAAAAGGAGAGATAAAATCATTAATTAAACACACGCTTTTTCTTTTTTTTCTTTTTTTATTTTTTTTTAAATGATAATGTTTCACATTTCCCTTTTAATTATTACTAATGTTTTTGCCAAATTCAATTTTATGGTGATCAGAGAACACCTAAAATCGAACCTGAGTTTTACCGTTTTATGAGGTCAGAAAATAGATAAAATAAAAAATAAAAATACCGACTATTTTTATATAATTTTTGTGACCTCAAATATTATTTTCCTTGATTTTCTTCTTTTTTTTTGTATTTTTCGAAAATATTAAAAAAATGAAAATTATTATTATTATTATTATTTTTGGTCAAAATGGTTCCTACGGCCAAGCAAAGGCTTCCAAAGTTGATTTTGTGATTTTATGATCTTTTTTTGATATTTTTTTTTAATTAATTTTAAAGAATAAAAATCACAATAATAGATGGTCAGAAATCAGGTGTCAACAAAGACGAAATTCACCATGACTATATACGAACATTCTAGCATAAAAATGTCACAAATATTATCGCTAATGTTACATTACTACACTTTTTACACAGACACCTTAACTTATTTCAATCCATGCGTTCAACTTTACTTTGAAATTAAAAAAAAATGTTAAAAAGTCAACACGACTCACCAAAGTATCTGATTGAATTTGTTGAAAATTTCAAGGTTCACTTGTATTGCGAGACCTTCAAATGAACACGTACCTAAAAAAAAATTAGTTAAAATTTATGAAGCTCATGGCAATTAGGTAGAAGAAAACAGTGAAACAAACAACAATCTATTCTATGATTACCATAAGACACAAATAAGAACAAAGAAGGCAGGTCGAAGACCGAAGGCAAAAAAAAAAAAAAGAGAAGAGAGCGGACGAAAGCCAAATGCGGAGCAGCGAAAGAGAAGGTAACGGGTTTTTAAGGGGCCACATTTTACTCAGTCATGAAATTAGCGACGAAACATTACTTTCGTCGCTAATTGTCTCGGTTGGTACGGCTTCTGCAAATTAGCGACAAAAAGTTACAAAATCGTCGCTAATTAGCAGCGAAAAGAGGATTTCATCGCTAATGAGTGATGAAAGAGAGAATTCGTCGCTAATTATCTCGATTAAAGAACACAACTTCATTGGTACGGCTTTTGTAGGACTTTAGCGATGAAAAGAGCAATTCGTCGCTAATTAGCGACTAAATCTTAATCTTTGTCGCTAATTGTCTCGGTTGAAGAGTACGTCTTCTGCATAAATCTAGCGACGACATGATGTTGTCGTCGCTAATTAGCCACGAAACTGCAACTTCGTTGCTAATTAGCGATGACAGAATAATTTCGTCGCCAATTGTCTCGGTTGAAGAACCCAACTTCATTGGTACGGCTTCTGCACGACTTTAGCGATGAATTGCCTTTTTCGTGGCTAATTAACGACGAAAATGATGACGAGAATCTAATTTTGTCGCTGGTTAGCGACGATATTTGTAATTCGTCGCTTATTGTCTCTATTGAAGAACCTTCATTGTACGACCAAAGGAGAGCCACACTTTCTTCCCAAAGTTTAACCGTGCATGAGAAAATAAGTGTGCACCTGTTCAACGTTGAAGAGACATAAAGCATTTGCCTTTTATTTTATTCTCTATCACGACGGCGCAATTAAATACAAGGCAAATACACCGTACCCAAATTTTCTTCTCTATCACTTTTCGCTGCTAATTATTATTTGTCATCATTAGCTACGAACAAATTTTTTTTTGCCAAATTCAAGCTAGCCAATTACCGACGAAACACTATTTTTGTCGGTAATTGCCGTCGAAAAATGACGAAATACAATGTTGGTAACTAATTAGCGACGAATAAAATGTCTCGCCGCTAAATATTATTTGTTATTCATTAGCGACCAACACGTCGTGTTTCGTCGCTAAATATGAAATGCTCCAATTAGCGACGAATGCAACTAATAATAATAATTAGTGATGAAATTAACTTTTGTCGCCAATTTGCTACGTAAATTAGTATTCGTCGCTAATTGGCGACGAATACCTTTTCGTCGCTAATATTTGTTTCTCGTACATTAGCAACGAAATTGGTTTTTCATGGCCAATTTAGTCGCAAATTAGCGACAAAGGTATTTTGTTGCTAATTTAGTCCTTGATTAGCGACGTACTTTTTTCATGGCTATTTTCGTCGCCAATTAGCTATGAAATATGTTTTCATCGCTAATTTCGTTGCTAATGTGCGACGAAAATATCCATAGTCGATAATTTCATCGTAAATTTGCGACGAATATATGTTTCGTTGCTATTTTCGTAGCTAATTTGTATTCGTCTCTAATTTTCAACAAAAATATCCATATTTACTTTCGTCGTTAATTTGCTACGTAATTTAGTATTCGTCGCTAATTAGCGACGAATATCTTTTCGTCGCTAATATTTGTTTCTCGTACATTAGCAACGGAATTGGTTTTTCATGGCCAATTCCATCGCAAATTAGCGACAAAGATATTTCATCGCTAATTTTGTCCCTAATTAGCGACGCACCTTTTTCACGGCTACTTTTGTTGCCAATTAACTACGAAATATGTTTTCATCGCTAATTTCGTTGCTAATATGCAACGAAAATATCCATAGTCGCTAATTTTGTCGCAATTTTTTTCTTGCTATTTTCGTAGTTAATTAGCAACGACATACATTCGTCGCTAAGTTCGTCACAAATAGCGACGGAATTTTTTTTTCGTCACTAACGTCGTCGCTAGTTAGCGACGATTGTTGTTCGTCGCTAATTTTTCGTGGCTAAATGTGTATTTTTTTTTGTTGTGATATGGGATTTTTGGTGATCAAAAAATTAATTTGGTAAAGTTGTCACAGTTGTACCACTTTGGAGTATTTCATAGAAAAAATAGATATATAAATTTGGGATATTTTGTGGTCAAAAAAATAGTTTGAGGGTATCACAGGTGCATCGATTTTGATTTTTCGTGATATTAATCCTAAAAATAAAATCTTCCATTTTTTTAGGGGAATTTCGAAGACAAAATATTGAAAGTAGATCCATATTCAAGCAGACTTATCATATGGTTCAATTTGTCAATTTATTTTCGTTTTTGTTTTTTTCCCCTCAAATCAAAATTGGAACAGGTGAAAAGGAAAAGAACAATTGGTGCAGATAAACATTTTGGTGGATATATACTCTCTAATCTCGAAGCAATCCAAAAGTGAGTGGCTTAGCTGGAAGAATGCTTAGAGGAACCCGCTAGTATGTGTTATGTACATGCAACAAGATGTTGCTTTTAAGGGTCAATTTTGAAAAGTTGGTTATCCTCTACATTTAATTGGTGAAGGTTTTAGGAGCACGAATTAAAAGCACGATACCTTGGTCTGAGGACATCATCAAGAAGGAACCGCTAATGAAAATTGGGTCACCATATTCCTTTTTTGAGATTCACCAAGTGCGCCACTAATCAATCATTGGCTTTGATATCATTTGTTGGGAGCATGTAGCAGAAGTCCAATACATTTACTTGGGGAGATAGTCAAGAGGAAACCCAAATGCGAGCCCATCAACATATTCAATTGGACTCACCTTTACTCAAAAGCCTAAGTCAATAAGTTATGAGCCAACTAAAATATATTAACTGTTTCACATCACATGAATACTCTGATGTGAGATTTTCATAATACGACTTATATGTGCATCCTAACAGAAAGGTCACATTGTCTAGTATTCTTTCTTATAAGGATTATAGATAATGTCGCATCACAGATCCACGTTGAGCTCATCACGAGAAGAGATGTGAATATGTTCTTTGAATGGATTTTACTTTTAACTTTCGGGTTCCAACTACAAGTGTAGTATTTCGACTCAAAAAGAGACACCCACTTGATAATTGCTGCCTTAGGCTGCGTTTGGTTGACCAGATAAAACTCAGAATATGATATGTTTTTATCATATCTTGTGTTTGATAGTTGTCTAGGATAGGATATAGGGGGGATATAGGGGGATAAAATAATCCTAGGGATGGGGTGGGATAGAGCAGGATAGAATTTCTCTTATCCATTGCTTAAGCCACCCCCTCTTTGCCACTACTTGTCCACCTCTTCGCCACACCCAACCGCTCTCCTGTGACGAGCCGCCACTCCGGTTAGGGGGGGTCACCTTTCCGGCGGCGGGTCGTCACTCCAGGCCCCTCTAGCGGCTGGCTGCCACTCCGGTTAGGGACACCGCCTCTCTGGCGACGGCGAACAAATTCTCGCGATCTCTACAATGGGCTCGCATAATGATGCGTTTCTCGATTCCCAGTAGGTCGTCGATAATATTATTTCCTTGGGATGATGAGAATGTATCCGAAACGAGGCTATTCTTTACTATTACAAGCACAGAACATTGTTGTGGAAATTCTCCTATATTTTGATTCTGACAAAACGTTCAAAAGGAATTGTATAACGTTTTATGATGCAGAAAGAATGAGTAAGCAGCAGGTTGAGTGGATCTAATTCTGTCATGAAGATCAAGGGTCAGATGGAAGTGCTTCTGATTAAGGGTCAGATGGAGTGCTTCTGATGAAGGGTCAGATGGAGTGCTTCTGAAGAAGGGTCAGATGGAAGTGCTTCTGACGAAGGGTCAGATGGAAGTACTTCTAACGATCTACATACAATGACAGATGGACCGTATCAAATCTCCGTATTACCATTCCAACTTAACTGATCATTTAGGAAAGTTTTTAAGACGAAAATCGAGAATGATCAGTTTCTGCATTTCCAAAACTTGAAGACCCACGAATAACAGTTTTCTGATCAAGGCGAGGTTTCTTATGGAAGTTTGTGATATTCGATTGCCCTGATGCCCCTTCCAATCAATCAAGGGACTTTCTACAATGGGATATTACCGTCTAAAGAATATCCCTTCGGGAACCAAATCAGACTTACCACACTTATGGAAACTGGAGATTTAGTTGTATGGGCGACTGAATCAGAAGAGTTCAATATCTTTCTTAACGGTCTACATATCTTCTGGTGATACAGACTCGTTCAATCACGATTGATGGCGTCCAATCAAGGATTGAAGAGCGATTCCTTGGCCAGGTATCCAACGGCTAGTTTGGAGACAGCGGAATATATAGGAAAGAACCATGATGGACTGAAGAGATAGAGAACATTAATCCAAAGTGCAAGCGTAATCTGAGTGTTACCCAAAAATATTCTGAGCATTCAAATTTCATTCATTGTGAGAATCTATGAGAGAGAAAAATCAAGTGGTTGAGTGTTTGTAATTCTCTTGATTCTTCATAGTGAAATCCAGCCGATCGGCTGTCATCGTGAGAGAGTGGACGTAGGCTTGATAAGCTGAACCACTATAAACATTGCGTGCATACTTCTCTTCCCTTATCTCTATTACTGTGATTAGCTTATATTGCGTATTGATACTGTTCCCAGATCATGAATTGAAATTGTTTTCAAATTTCGCAAGTAATTTCAATAAGTTAGTGGATTCACCTATTCACCCCCCTCTAGGTGACATTTCTAGATCCAACAATTGGTATCAGAGCAGGTTGCTCATATTTACGAAGTGTTTATTGACTTCAGAGCTAACGATCTACTATGTCTAGCAATCACTCTTCAGGAATAAGCGATTCACACTTTGCCAACAAGCCACCATACTTTGATGGGAATGACTACAATATGTGGAGCAACAAGATGAAATGGTTCTTCAAAGCCTATGATGATCTGATGTGGGATGTCATTACGAATGGAGTAGTTCCTGTAACTGCTACAAATCCAACCTCTGTTGATGGAACAAATCTTGTCACAACAATAACCGACGTTGAAAAGGCTAAAAGACGAGGCCTTGATTCTAAAGCTGTTAATGCTCTTTTTGGTGCCTTATCTACACCTTTTTATAATCGAGTCTCAGAGGAAGAGTCCTCTAAGGCAATATGGGATAGGCTTCATATTACATTTCAAGGAACAAATCGTGTGAAAGAAACAAAGCTCATTATTTTACTGAGTGATTATGAAACATTTCAAATGAAATCTGATAAATCTTTTACAGATATGATAGACAGGTTTCAAACATTGGCAAGTGGACTTGCAAGACAAGGTGCACCCATTGCTGAGCCAATGCAAGTCAGGAAGATACTGCGTGGACTAACAAATGAATGGAATTACATCAAACCATTTATTCAAGAATGCCAAACAATCAGACCACTCTCGGTGGATGAGCTAGTTGGGACACTACAATCTTATGAAACCGAACGAGCAAACAAGAAGGGAGATCAAAAAGGTAAAAAATCAATTGCTTTAAAAACTGAAGGTGCTCAATGTCTGTTTGATACAGATGATGAAGATGAGGATGATGAAGAACTAGCCCTCATGGTGAAAAAGTTCATAAAGATGGCTCAGAAAGCCAAAAATATCAAAGGGAAGAAACCTTGGAAGAGAAATGACCTGAAAGTGTCAAACAACGACTCTCAAGATAGCAACGACGTGATTTGCTTTCACTGTAAGAAGGCGGGGCATATCAAACCAAATTGTCCAATTTTGAAGAAGGACAAGCTCAAGTACGAGAAGTACAAAAAGGCCCTAAAGGCAGATACACTAAGTGATTCTGATGAAAGTGAAGATGATTATGCAAACATCTGTCTCATGGCTAGATCAGATTCAGAATCAGATTCAAGTTCAAATTCAGAAACTGAGGTATGTTCATCTGAACTTCCAAATAAAGTTACTGAGTATATTGATGAACTGTGTAATAGTTATAAATAAGCTATTGAAAAAGTTTCTATTTTGAAAAGGGAAAATTTGTCCTTAAAACAGCAAAACTTGTCTCAAAAAGAAAAAAAATCGATTTCCTACAACAAGAGTTTCACCAGTTGAAAGAAAACCATGATTTTGTCTCAAAAGAGAATGCTTCTCTAAAAGAAAAGATTTGTGATATCTCAAAAAGGTTTTCACAAAGCTCAGAAACTCTGAATAGTATTATTTCAAAAGAAATTCCTCTAAATGATCGATCTGGGTTAGGTTTTAAAAATGAGAGTAATCTAAAAAATTCCTTTATTAAAACTGAACTTCGAAAATCAACCTTCTCTGCTTACAGGCATCATTTTTACAAACATTTTACTAGATCTTATATTCAACAATCCTGTGTAAACTGTGGTAATCCTAATCATACTAAGGATTACTGCAAAAAGGTTTGGAGACCTGTTAAAAGGTCAAATCCTACCAACACAGAAGGACCCAAAAAAACATGGGTACCAAAGAAATAGTTGTTGACACCTGAATTTTGACTTTTCATTTAAGTGATTCATCATTACATAAAACTGAGAATTAGTCTCAGTCCTCATAAAAAAAAATAATAATTAATCTTCGTTCATGCACTGCATTTGCATATTGATCGGTGGCGGAGAATTGAGCTTAAATAAACAAGCAAGCACCAGACAAATTGTCGCATTTGAGACAAGATATTCTGCTGAATTGGCTGCGGGAGCCGCCACCTGATGGCATTCCACCATCCTTCTCATCCTCCACTCACCATTATCTTCCACCACTACCATTCCCTGCATGTTTCCGACATTAATGGACATGGAGTGCACGATCAAAGGAGGCTAGTGGATCTCTTAGTGCTTGATTCTCTGGAAAGTCATGGAAACAATAAAAAAATATTATGCAAGGGAGGGCTTGTGAGTGCAGGTGGAGAATAAAAAATGGAAGACCACCTTGCCTTTCGATGACCATCTCCCCTTTTGATTCGGAGAGTTAGAGAAAAAAAAAAGGATGAGGAGCGATAAGGAGAGGGAGCTGAGAAGGGGATCCTGGGTTGTGAGCATGAGACGGAGACAGTTTAGAGAGTGGTGAGCTTCGTGAGAAAAAAAAAAAAGAAGGACAATGAAGAGTGGGACGGGCTGCAAAGCATTAGAAAAACGAAAAAATGGAGATACGGCCACAGTGGTGTGAGGGAAGGCGTTGGCAAGAAGAAAGAGATGCATGGTGTTCTTGATCTTCTTCTTGACAATTTTTTTTTGGCTCGTCCAAACTGGCAAGTCACGACCAGAAGGAAACTTTCACTAAAGACTGAGAGGAGAAGTTGACCAAACCATCACAGGATCCCTTCTCTTCTTGTTTCTATTATTTCTTTTGCAGGTGATCTCGTAGTTCCAGTGGCACGTCCACGAACTTCTTGATCTTCGAGAAGTTGGTTCAACGCATGACATTCGTGGCAAGAGATGGAAAATGACATACTCTTGGATCAAAGCTAAGTCCAAGCGGCATCCTTCTGTTTCCTTTAGAGTATCAGCTGATCAAGTCTGAATTTCGGTTTTATCTACTCTTGGATATTGTCTTGCTCTAATAATGTTCTGTGAGTTTTGTCTAGTGCAAGCAAAAAAAAAAAAAATTAATAACTTTCCCTGGGAAAGCTTGTATGTTGATGGCTATGGATCTGGGAAGAATGAGTAGCCAATATCGTGTTACTTCACTGTGAACCACGAGTTCGACGTCAAGAAGTTCTCCGCCAACCACCAGATCATTGTCGTCTCCTTGTTCATGATCCCCAAGCTGCCCTCATTGGCGTTCTCACCTAGCCCAATCCCACAACTGAGATTCCAGCTCTATTACTGCCCGGCGTCTTCATCCATGTCAACCATTGATGAAGCTTGAAGACGAGATCGCCTCTAACCAGCTGAAGCGGTCGTTGTCCAGCAGGCCAATTCAGAAGGGAGTAAACTGACCGCGTACGAGGACAAGCCACATGAAAGACTTTGTCGGATAATCTCATAAGAAGACTCAGGTGCTATTGTTTTTTGGCGAGGTTCGGTTGTTGACCCGAAAATTCTCATCGAGAGTCCCTACTGCCGGCCACCACAGTCCAAGCACAGGGTCTATCTTTCGGGCGCAACGATCCACTAGTTCAACAATTCCCTGCCATTCACCGAGTCACAAATCACTGAGCAAGACAATAACTTACATACTCTAATATCATATTTAACTTTTGTGCAGGTTGTCTGGAAAAGGAAACGATTCCTCATGAGTTTATGCGTGTTTAGTCCACTGATGATCAATTAATGGGTCTCACAAAGTGCAGGTTTTCTTCTGGAATTTAGTGGGAGCACTAGTGGATTGTTACGAGGCCAACGGATTTTCCTTGAAGGTTTCACATCCGGCGATGGTCTGTCAATCCAGTTGCAAGCATATCACCAGCTCAATCCACGAGTAGAATTGAGTCGATTCGATTCGGTTCAAATTGGAATCAAATCCACAAATTAGTCGCCCCCGGACCGCCGGACCTATCACAAGCTCGGGAGCACGCCTTGAGCAATGACGAACTCCCTCAATGGCTCAGGTAAGTCTTCTGGAACTCCTAGGAAGCTTCCCGATAATTTATTTTAGCCATGTAACGTGTAGAATGGCTAGGCCGGGACTCTCGCCGGAATCCGGTCTCGATCGGAGTTGCAGGTATATCAATCATAATTCTGCTACGTTAAGCTTCATATATGTTGTAGAGGAACTCATTACGAGCATTTTGGCGAAAATTTCAAGTCAATCGGACGTCGGACGACCAAGATATGGCCTTCTGACGAGGCGCCGACGAAAGGTCGCCGTCGTCGTCGCCGGCGCCGGTCGTCTTCTACGGCGAAACCCTTTGCCGGTCAACGAGTCAACGCTGACGTGGCGCGTCACGTAGGCAGCCAAGTCAGCGATGTGGGTCCGTGTCTTTTAAAAATAAAACGCTGGATCGGACGGCCGTGGATGAGCCACGTGTCGCAATCCGACGATTTTCAAAATAAATAATTTTTTTTTTATATATTGAAAAAAAAATGAAATTTCGGATTTATAAAAATTAAAATGATCGGATGGTCAGTGAGATGCCACGTGGCGAGCTGAGGACCGTCAGATGGTTTTATTTTCAAGAATTTCGAAAAATCATAAAAAAAAATAATAAAAAACTCAAAAATTCAATAAAAAATAGAAAATCATAAAAACTCAAAAAAAAATTCGAAAAAATTCTGAAAAATTCTGAAAAAAATCCAGAAAATAGGAAATGGCCAAATTCAATTGGCCATGGCCTGTTTCGGGTCTTTCGACCCCCGGTCTTTCCAGAAATGACGGTTTTGCCCTTTCGGCAAACCGTCTTAAAAAAAAAAAATTCTAGAAAAATCCCAAAAAATGGGAAATGGTCACATCCAACTGGCCATGGTATATTTTGGGTAATTTGATATCCCAGTCTTCCAAAAAATGACGATTTTGCCCTTCGGGCCAATCGTCCCCAAATCTTCCCATTTTACCCCTGGTCCGAAATCACATCTTCCCTAAACCCTTATGGCTATATTAGGAAACCATTGATTTGAATTGGTGTGCATTGAGGTGATTTATTTATGTACTTGATTGCGCTTTCATTTAAATTGGTTGTGATTGATAGGAATAGTCTTCCAATCTGCATGAACCCCGAATCAAGCCTACCTCACCTAAAATTGCCCATGCATGAACTCTTAGCCAGGAAAATCACTCGTGTTAGGTACCGAAAGAGCGTTGGTAATGACACCAGCGTAACCAAGTCCCCGAACCCAAAATCTCTAGTTCCGCAGAACTGATCGATCTCTCCCAATCGGTCAGTAAGGTTTCCGGTCTACCCTCCAAGAAAGACCGGTGGCGACTCCAAATACATGCACAATTTGCATATGCCACCACGACCACACTGAAGGTCGAAAGCGATCGACTCTTATCGTCGAAGAATACTCCCGCCGCGATTTGGTATGGGCCTGGGAGGGCCCGCGCCGATCCGAGACCCGCGATCTGTAATCCATTAGCCGCGTCCGCTTCCGGACGGGTCGCGACAGCTGGCGACTCCACTGGGGAACTTTGTTCTAGAACCTATGGTTCTAGACCTCAAGTGGACTTAGGCCGTAATTAAAACGTTGAGTGATTTTTCTAACCCTGCAGGCGCTCTTGAAGGTCAGGTAAGTCCGCTCATGGTAGGTGTTATATGTTTTTGCAGATTGGAGAGATAATGGGTGTAGTCCGTGATTAACATTGTCTTATGCAGGTTGGCGTAGGGATGTATGTTGTACGGATGATTTGAAGCGCCGATTGATAAACTGTTGTGCATGACTCGCATTGTGGTGATCACGACACATGGACACACACAACCGCGCCTAAAACCCCGGGCGCCGTCTTTAGGAACACAATAGAAGGAATTGAAAATGGAATCTCCGTGAGGAAAAACGCGGGGTAATCCACTTTTCAATTCCGCTCGCTTCGAACTATGGATTGAGTCCCAATGCAACGATAGCTGTGCAATGGAATCGGCTCTTTCTAGAACTCGAAGTGGGAACCTTAACCTTAGGTGCCAAACCCTATGATTTTTAGAAGTTCACCATCACTTATCTCATGCGCATGTCTTTGGGCGGTTGGTACACCTAAAACCGCACATAAGTCGACAAGTTTGGTTTGTAAGACTCTCTATCCCTCAAATCTACTACAGTTCATATAAATATAGGCATTTCATTCATTGCATTCTGGTGATTAGATTAAATGCCATTTCAAGGATAGATGTGTGTGTTTTTCCCAAACGTCCTTGATAGAAGACGAAGAGGATGATATCCCATGACAAGCACCGAGTGAGCAACAAAGGAGCCTACTATGGACATTATTGAGATATCGTCCAATGAAGATGACGAGTTGGGGCAGGTGATCCGGAAGTCACAGATCGAACTTGGGGCATCCTTAAACGTTAGGATCACATTCCTTTGTTTCATTTTCCATTACTAGTACTCTTGTATAGGGTTTATTTTTATCGAGGCTTTCTCTATCTCACCCCTTAGAGTGATTGTATTAGGGATCTATTGGTGTATACATTTAGATGGAACTTGGTTGTATTTCTTTTGACAGGACATGGGAATGTGATAGTGGCATTTTCTCTAATCATCCGAATACTCCCAAGTCAAGTTTATAATTCCTCTAGAGGAAATCAAAATTGGAAATCTTGCATGACCTTTTTGGTCGTATAGGGTAATCCAACCCCAATTTCGCTAGAAGGAATTATACACTTGAATTGGTTCATGCATGATTGTGCGCCGCTGGTAATCCATGATAATTGACCGAGAATATCGGCGTTGTTTTGAATTTAATGACGAGATAGATGTCCAAATTACTCTCGTTCTTAACAAAACGGCCTTGATTTGGATGTCGTATCTTCAATTAAATTTAAAACACGTTATTATGCCTCGTACTTTTGAGTAATTCGCTCCTCTCGAAATTGATCAAAAGCAATTATTGTGAATTACATTCCTTTCAATAGTATGCTTTCTTTCGAAGAATATTGATAAAAAACTTTTCGCGCAAGATTAAAACCCTTGTAAAAGTTCTTGTCCTTATTAATCATGGGTAAGCATAAGATTGAAAGGGGTTTTTGCTTTCTTTTTCAAATTATTCCTTCTGATTCTGTCTTTTCATTTGCAGGTAAAAAATAGGTAACAGAGAGAAATCTTTTCCTGGATAAGTCTGAGGCTATTCTTTCATCTGATCATGAGCGAGTTATAAAATCCATATTTGCTCGACTTATTGATATTACGGTTCGGCTCACCTAAGTTGAAGATGTTCGAACGCTCGAAGAAAGGAACCATGCAGAAGTTAAAACACACACGAGAACTTTCATTTATTTTGCTCAGCGGAGGGTTTTCAGAAGCAGGTCATACAATTCGGGGTGGAAAAGTAAAGCCAAAGTGAGCCCTAATTAACGACACAAAGGAGCCCAACTGACCCTCCATGTTGTTAATGCTCTGCCCGTACTCACGACTTCGCATGTCCTGGTCCGCGAGCTTGAGGAAAAGGTTTCTGCATTCTCCCTTAACCTCAGTGACCTTGACCTCGTGTTCTTCAGTGATTATTTCCAAGTCCCGAACTAATCCATTCCCGTGAGCTATGTCTGCGGTTATTTTGTCGAGCCGTTCTTCCTGCCAGTCGCTTTGCAGCCTCAATAGGACATTGTGGCGGTCGTGCTCGCCAGCGGTCAGGGATAGGGCCAATTGATCCACCAGTTTTCTCCTCTCGCGAAGCAACGTCGCGACCCTCTCATTGGCAAACTCGACGGCCTTTTTGTGACTATCGGCCAGATAGTTGGTCAGCACCAAATGATCAGACCGATCCTGGTAACGAGCCCGCAAGACGCGAGCCACGAGAACCTCCCGATCAGCAACACGGTAGGCCTCTAAGGAGTGTGCAAAGAGGGTCGGGAAAGTTCTATATTCCCTCCCCAGCGTAGTACCTTCGAGGGAAGTGGTATCTAAGTCCTCGAGCAGGACACGGATTTCATCCGCGGTTGCAGAATGATCGGTTATGTGCACGTAACCGCGACCCAATAGGTTATAAAGCTTTTCCCACTGGGCCAAGACATCAGTCGAAAAAGTGCGCACGGGAGAGGAGGCCATTTGCGTTGGGTTGGCTCGAGAATAAGACGAGGCTAATAGAGAGATTAGAAGGAAGAAGCTGATTATGTGAGAACGCTAACCTGTCATACGTTAATCCCTCATTTTATAGCAACTCAAGGATGATGAAGGGTCTCAGTAATAATGCTGGTGGAGCCCAGTTAGGGGGTAAAGCGGGAGGTCCCCTCACGAGAACCATTGGATTCGTTTCGGTCCGCGATTTCCAGCTCATCAATTAAAAGATGTAAAAGATTTGTCGGGATCACCATTATTAGAGTTAGGTGGGAGGTAAGCGCAACTATCGAAGAGAGCCCTAACAGGATTTGGCAGTCCCATCACGTTGAAAAGCTAAGCGAGAAATTCAAGGTCTTGAGGGGGAACGTTTGCCTAATGATGCTTGAAGAGCGTCTCCTGAACATGCAAAGTCACTCAAAGAAAACTTTATAGGGAGTGAGCATACAGGAGAGAGTGGAGAACTCTGAGTGGGCAAGAACCAATCAAACATTTCTCAATCCAACATATTTAAGAGGTTACTGTCAGCCGCTAGAGGCGACTGACTCAAAAATCTCAGAAATTGAACCACAGAGGGATCTCGAAGATTCCAAGATCAAGTCTAACGCCAAAACCATGGAGCCCAACACTTCTGGCAACGGAAATCAAGATCACGGCGACGACGACAACGACATCCACGATGCTCAACTCGGGAAAAGAAGACGTCCTCACCAATACTCTCAGGAGGAAACCCAAATGCTGGAAACCCTTTTCAGTAAAAGCTATTACATGAAAAAGAAGTGGAGAATTGAATTGAGCCGGGAGTTGGGGATTAATCAGTCGAGGATCCAGTTTTGGTTTCAAAATAGGAGATCCAAATCGAGGGCTCAACGCAAACGTCAGGTGGTCGAGATTTTAAAGGAAGAAAACCAAAAGCTGCGAACAGAAAACATGAGGTATGAAAAAGCTCTCAATATTACCGTTTGCCCTCATTGCGATAACCTCATCGCCCGCGGTAAGATATCCCCCGATAAGCCTCACGCAATGATTGAAGACGTTCACTTACCACCCTACTCCCTCGGGGCATCTCCTGCGCACCCAGATTTTGCCGGAGTCACGCATGAGCAGGATGATCCTACGAAAACGATACAAATGCCTCCTGGGGGATGGGATTTGCATCGCTTTGATTGGAGTTACAGTTTCAAGGAGCTGGATGTTACCGCCGACCAGCTCAAAGCATATCAGCCTCATGCACAACAATTTTCGATAGGGTCGGGTCCCGCTGGAGATGAGTTAATCAGTCGTCAAGCCATCGATGCAATTTTGGGCCACGACAAGAGGAGGTTCGCTTGGCCCCCTGAACTGCATTCCAGATTCCTAGACGTGGTTCACCAAATGGGGATCGATTCAGCAACTCCGACGCGCATATTTAAAGCCATGAATGTACCGGGGCTTAGTAAGGAACTGGTCAGGAATCACCTTGCTGCCTACAGAAAGCTATTAAAACAACGTCGAGCGGAGCTAAACCGGGAGGAATCCGTCTCGAGCTCAAAAGCTAGGGGCGACCGCCATTGTAATGCTCAGGCATCAAGAGATACCCGGCCAAATCTAAGCATCAATCAAGCTAGCAACCCGACCACCGGCAAACTGAAAGCTGATCAGAATGTCCTCCCGGGCCATTTCAACACTTCTCAAGAGCGCGTATCACAAGTACAGCGAGTGCGCACTCCTCCACTCGAGCAGCAGTCGGTTGGTGCTCTGCCTGCCGCTGGTCAACCCACGACAGACGATTTCTTTGATGAGGGGCTCGATGCCT
This sequence comes from Rhodomyrtus psidioides, assembly GCA_021437785.1. Taxonomy (NCBI): domain Eukaryota; kingdom Viridiplantae; phylum Streptophyta; class Magnoliopsida; order Myrtales; family Myrtaceae; genus Rhodomyrtus; species Rhodomyrtus psidioides. The sequence goes on along the minus strand of JAILYB010000062.1, from coordinate 1,896,009 downwards.
TGTTCAATCAGTGGGAAGCTGGCATGGTTGGACAGCCATGATCTAGCACTTGACTCGGGGCACGATGGGTCGGTCACCACGAACACCCATAGAAAGAAGAACATGTTCACGAGTAGATCACTCATTTTATCCGTTGTAAAGTTCCTACGGGAACATTTTTCTTTAATGACTATAGTTAATTCTATATTAAAACCAACGCTATCGATGAACATCGTCATGCTCAGTTGTGATGATCCCTTGTTAGATTAAGTCTGAAACCAGAGACGGTCTTTAAAATTTTGAGTGGCCACGAACTCATTCCTCACCAAGCGCCCGGGATGCTGAAAGGAAGAGTAACAGCATGCACAGGGAAAATGCCACTTTCGTTTGAACGATGAAAAGGGGTTGAGAGAAGATCATAGCGTTAATTCCCATGGAGCTAAATGAATTAAACGGAGTCATTAATTGCGGGTCCACCGCTGCTCCCCACGTTCTCGGGCCTAGCAAATCATAAAAGGCGCCGAAAGATTGTAGACCCACCACTTTGAAGACTGAACTAGGGGACGAGCGCAATACTCGATGAAACCGAATCAATGCAAAAGAGTTTGTGATCCTATCACGAGGAAAAAGAAAGGGGAATACAGACGATGAATAATTACAGGGTCTCGGGAGGAGCGCTTGCTTGCTGGCCTTCATATGCAGCCTGAAGGATGGTTCTAGGACACGCACAATCACTTGAGAAAATTTCTAGAGTGAGCAAACACGTAAGAGCGAATAGAGAAAGCTGAGGGAACTAGATCAGCCCGAGATACTCCGATCCATCATGTTTAAAAGCTATTCCCATCTGCTAGAAACGCCCGACCTGGACATTTCTGAGCACGAACTGCTGGGAGACTTTGAAGATCCTGGAGCTGAATCCTGCCCGAAGACCATGGAGACTGACTCCTCCAGCGATGAAATTCTAGGTTTCAGCTACGAAGAAAGAGTATACAATGATGACCGGAGTCGGAAAAGGAAGCAACTACAACGCCACACTCCAGGCCAAATCCGAGAGCTCGAGGCTTTCTTCAATGAATGCCCCACTCCAAGCAGACAACAGAAAATGGAGTTGAGCCGAAAAATAGGATTGGAGCTTTCGAAGGTCAAGTTTTGGTTCGCCATCAAACGAACCCGGGTGAAACAGCAATACGCAGACCATGAGTTGCTGATCCTGAAGGAGGAGAATGAGAAGCTTCAAGCTGAAAGCGCGAGATATAAGGAAGCTCTGACCAAGGCCACCTGCCTTAATTGTGGTAATCCTGTTGTCCTCGGCGAGGTGTTCCTCGACGAACCATCCCTGTTGACGAATAACGCTCAGCTGTTACCGTATTCTCCACAGCATTTTCCGACACAGCCAGATACCGCCGGAGATCTGCATGAACAAGTCAACACCATAGGATCAACACCAACATCCTCTGAGAAATGGGATATGAATCATCACAGGGGGAGTTCTCTCAATGACGAACTCGTTGTCGCAGCCAGCCAATCCAAAGTCGGTGAGTCCCTCCCTGGACAACTTTTGAAACGACTAGATCCCGTAGAGAATAGCTACCGAAGTATTGACGATATTTTGGGTGATAAGAGAACAAGGTTTTACTGGACCTATGAACTTCACACCAAATTTGTTGATGCAATTTGAGAGCTGGGAGTTGATTCGGCTAGCCCACTACGCATACTCGAGATTATGAATGTGCCGGGGCTCTCTAGAATTAACGTCGAGTCTCACCTCAAGTACTATAGGAGATTGCTAAGGGATGGAAGGATAGCGTTAAACCATCATAAAGCCAGTTGGAGCTCAAGTGCCGGGCAGAGTTACAACCACGATGATTTGAGGGCCGAGAGCACCCAACCGCATTTCAGCAATGACGGGACCAGCAGTCGTGTCAGCGACTCCTCTAACCCAAATCAGAATGCTCCACCGAGCTATCTCAATACTCCTCAAGAGTATATACCGCAGTTCCAGCACATAGGGATTCCTCAGTTTGAGCGCGATTCGGTCATTAATGTTGTCCCTGAAGCAGATCTGGCATTGGTAGAGAGTGCACATATAAACCTGCCGGTCATTGGAGGAAGTTCCAATTCGAGGCGTCAAATTGCTCATGACGAGAGCAAAGAGAGGAATCCCCCGCCTGCAGTTGACGACACCCAATCCGGGCACCAAGGGCTAGAAAGAACAGGTGATTTCCTTGATGAGGAGTTGGACACTTGGATCAATACTCTTCAGGGATGTATGTCTCAACCCCAACGGGGCAATGATGAAGGTTCCAGCTCAAAGACTCCAATCCCTCACAACGAAGGCAATGAAAGAAATCTGCCCCCAACAATCGTTGATACCCAACTTGAACATCAATGGCTCGAAGACCCGAGCAATTTCCTTGGCGATGAGTTCAATCTTTGGCTCGATCAGTTTGGAGCCGGAGGACCATCGCAGTGGTGACGCAAGGCCGGTGATCAAACGTCTGATGCAAGGCATGGTTACTCGATGAAAAATGCTTAGAGGAAAGGGGTTGAATACTCCTGTTGAATATGTTGTTGATCGCACTGTAAGGTTCCCACGGGAACATCTTTCATTAATATCTAGAACTAATCGCGCGTGAGTGTCAACATCACCCTTTGAGCATCTTCAAGCCGAGGGCCGTGGATTAATCACTTAATCCGTGGAGCAAGTTCCATGAACATTGACTATCACCCGCGGAGCATAATGGGATCTACCCCTTCAATACAAAATGAGTTTGGCCGCGAAGCCACCCATTTGGTAAAAAGATGTATCGTTCCTAAACGATCTCCAGTCGGATACCGAAGTAATGTCTTCTTTCTTTTCCTTCTCAGATGATAAACATGGATAAATCACTCAAGGAGTCATGCGTTCAAATAACAGAATAGACGCTGCCCAGCTGGGGGCAAAGGAACCATCGATGTTGCAACCACTCCAAGCATGGATAGGCGGATTTGATAGACGTGGTTCATATCAATACGCAACATCAGAACGGGATGGGAACCAAGAGTAAAGTTGTATCGTCCCGATTTGTCTTGAATCCGAGAATATGAATTGATACTCGTTGTCTACCCTTGACAGGGGAATCGCCTTGGAGACGAACAAGTTTTTACATCCCACGTACTACCTGTTAGGGTAGTTGAGGGTAGGATGTATCGCTCCGATTTTCGAAAAATTCGTGAACATACAATGATATGCTTCTTTTACATTTTCAGGGATCTGCGGCCGCGACAGGTAGGTAAGTATCCCTTTCCCAGTTAGCTGGAGATAAAAAATGTGTCAGAATACTTTCAGCCGGCATAAAGATTTTCCAATGCATCGATATTCATGATTTAAATCGGGAGGTTACCTGAAGCATGAATAGAACATGCGCGATACATCACAAAATCCCCTCGACGGATAAATTTTGGAGAAAAGAAAATGAATTTTTCCAAATATGATTATTTTTCAAACCATTCAAAGGGATGTTCCCTCAAAAGAGAGGCGAGCTCAAATCCAAACACATCCTACGCACACTTGAGAGATGAATGGAGTGGGCAGATAACAAAATCTGGGTCTACGGAGGTAGGGACCATTTGCAGCGATTACATGGGTTGGGACGACGGAGGCATTCGTTTCATATCCCCCAAACACTACAGGTGACCGTTGATAACCCCTTTGAACGACGGTTTTCATTCTTAACCCTGTCAAGAACCACCCCACACTGGGGCAAAATGGAGGTGAGTCCAGCAGCATCAGGAGAAAATGGTTAGAAATTTTCTTGCTCGGACTAACATTAATCTTTGCGTGTTGTTTATATGGTAATCCAAGTGCCATAGGATGATGAGAAGCATTCATTTTTCTATCCCACACACCGAATCCTTTGCACAACCAACTTGAGCCTGCCAAATTATTTCATAAACCCGTTGGTGATCATTGCACATTTCAAGACGGATGCAGCATCACTTCAGAAACGGAGGAGTTCAAGACTCAGGGATTACGAGGAGAATTCCCGGAATGATATTTAAAGCATGTTTAGACTATATGTCTAACATGATCCCATGAGGATGAGAAAAATGGGGTTTCAAAAAAAAAAAAAAAAAGAGATGAGAATGAGAATGAGAAAAAATCCCCGGCATCAAGAAAAAGCGAAGTGCCTGGTAAAAGCAAGGCTGATGCCCGTGCAAGCTGTTTGCTTGATCCCCAATGAAGCCTAGTTGGGAAGAGGGAAAGACCCCTAAAGGAGTCAGATCAAAAAGACTACCCCCCAAATGGTGTCGAGCGCAGAACAAAGACATAGAGAGAGTCAGTCTCTGAATGCAACAAGAGACGCTCTTTAAAGAGCTGGTGCACACCTCAAAATCGGTTGCGCACCTCAGAGATTAAAGATGCAGAAAGGAAATGACAGGAGGCAAATCAGCAATGATCACCAATGTCAAACCCGTCACGAATTCTGGGCCAAAAACAAGCCTTTTTCGGTCCCCAATCCTACCAATGTTACAACCCCGAAACAGTCTTCTCCGACTAAGACACTTGGGTTAACATATAGCTTAGCTCGAAGAAGTACGAGCAAGACTATTTCTTTCTCATTTTGCAGGGTTCTTGACTTGTAAACCCGGAGCAGATGGTGAAGACTTTCATTCGATGGCCTCGACTCCAAAGCGGGTCCCCCTTGAAAACCAATATCCAAACCTAACATTACGGTCCCGTGGAAGACCTCCCGACCGATCAAAATGTATGCGCTGCGAATGATCCTAAAACCTAGGCACAGGTTAGTAGGAAGTTGAGCGCATTCCTTACAAAAGACCATTATCACAAAGCGGTGAGGAGCCCTCTTGGATGAGAAATTCTCCAATAGATGTTTTGAACAAACTCTCTTTGGAAATTTCAAATTGTTTGATCCAGATTTTCCGTGCAAGGGATTTGTGATCACATTTGCATGTTGCAAGAATGCTTTGGATAACCTCCAGCATCAAAATGCACATTTCATGACTAAAACTTAAGTCATAAAATTTTGTCAATTGGACAATTATTGTCTTCCCAAAGATTATTAACACTTTCTTGGTGAAGAAAAATATTTCAGGTTTGAACTTTCTGCAGGATACCTGGAGAACCCAGCTCCCAGAATGTCGCCTCAACAGACCCAAATCCTAGCATGACGTGGAGAACCCTCGTCCTAGGACCCCTTTTCAAAAATATCAAACAGTCTCATCGGACGTGGAGAACCCTCGTCATGAGACCCCTTTTCAAAGCAAAATCAAGGTAGATACCGCCTGAAGGGTCAACTAAAGGTAGAAACCGCCTGAAGGGTCAACTTATGGTAGAAACCGCCTAAAGGGTCAAATCATGGTAGAAACCGCCTAAAGGGTCAAACCAAAGGTAGAAACCGCCTGAAGGGTCAAATCCAGGTAGAAACCGCCATAAGGGTCAAACTAAACTTGATGGTAGAAACCGCCTAAAGGGTCAAACCAAAGGTAGAAACCGCCTGAAGGGTCAAATCCAGGTAGAAACCGCCATAAGGGTCAAACTAAACTTGAAGGTAGATACCGCCTAAAGGGTCAAATATGGTAGAAACCGCCACAAGGGTCAACTCATTGGTAAATACCGCCGTAAGGATCAACGCAAAGGTCCGATCCACCATACGGATCAAAATCCTTGGCAAATCCCCCAGCGTGGGATGCGCCCTTCTCAAGTTCCTACCAGTCAGGAACCCCATAATGGTATGACCTACCATACAGGTCAGAGCTTAATCTCCCTAGGATATTCTGAACGAGTCCTAGGTATCTTCTTGAAAGTCGTCACAACCGGCAGCATCTGACAGGTGAGCTTCAGGTAAGCCTCTCTCATCCCGGCCCATGTTCAAATTGTTTGAGTAAAATTTGAGCTTTTATCAAAAGGGTTAAGGATTCAATGTCATAGCATTTATTTGTACCAGTCAAGTCGGTCGAGATTCAGGTGTCATTTTATCTTTGAGAGAAACCTCTAACGAGATTCCTCTCAAAGAGGGGCAGCTGTTGACACCTGAATTTTGACTTTTCATTTAAGTGATTCATCATTACATAAAACTGAGAATTAGTCTCAGTCCTCATAAAAAAAAATAATTAATCTTCGTTCATGCACTGCATTTGCATATTGATCGGTGGCGGAGAATTGAGCTTAAATAAACAAGCAAGCACCAGACAAATTGTCGCATTTGAGACAAGATATTCTGCTGAATTGGCTGCGGGAGCCGCCACCTGATGGCATTCCACCATCCTTCTCATCCTCCACTCACCATTATCTTCCACCACTACCATTCCCTGCATGTTTCCGACATTAATGGACATGGAGTGCACGATCAAAGGAGGCTAGTGGATCTCTTAGTGCTTGATTCTCTGGAAAGTCATGGAAACAATAAAAAAATATTATGCAAGGGAGGGCTTGTGAGTGCAGGTGGAGAATAAAAAATGGAAGACCACCTTGCCTTTCGATGACCATCTCCCCTTTTGATTCGGAGAGTTAGAGAAAAAAAAAAGGATGAGGAGCGATAAGGAGAGGGAGCTGAGAAGGGGATCCTGGGTTGTGAGCATGAGACGGAGACAGTTTAGAGAGTGGTGAGCTTCGTGAGAAAAAAAAAAAGAAGGACAATGAAGAGTGGGACGGGCTGCAAAGCATTAGAAAAACGAAAAAATGGAGATACGGCCACAGTGGTGTGAGGGAAGGCGTTGGCAAGAAGAAAGAGATGCATGGTGTTCTTGATCTTCTTCTTGACAATTTTTTTTTGGCTCGTCCAAACTGGCAAGTCACGACCAGAAGGAAACTTTCACTAAAGACTGAGAGGAGAAGTTGACCAAACCATCACAGGATCCCTTCTCTTCTTGTTTCTATTATTTCTTTTGCAGGTGATCTCGTAGTTCCAGTGGCACGTCCACGAACTTCTTGATCTTCGAGAAGTTGGTTCAACGCATGACATTCGTGGCAAGAGATGGAAAATGACATACTCTTGGATCAAAGCTAAGTCCAAGCGGCATCCTTCTGTTTCCTTTAGAGTATCAGCTGATCAAGTCTGAATTTCGGTTTTATCTACTCTTGGATATTGTCTTGCTCTAATAATGTTCTGTGAGTTTTGTCTAGTGCAAGCAAAAAAAAAAAAAATTAATAACTTTCCCTGGGAAAGCTTGTATGTTGATGGCTATGGATCTGGGAAGAATGAGTAGCCAATATCGTGTTACTTCACTGTGAACCACGAGTTCGACGTCAAGAAGTTCTCCGCCAACCACCAGATCATTGTCGTCTCCTTGTTCATGATCCCCAAGCTGCCCTCATTGGCGTTCTCACCTAGCCCAATCCCACAACTGAGATTCCAGCTCTATTACTGCCCGGCGTCTTCATCCATGTCAACCATTGATGAAGCTTGAAGACGAGATCGCCTCTAACCAGCTGAAGCGGTCGTTGTCCAGCAGGCCAATTCAGAAGGGAGTAAACTGACCGCGTACGAGGACAAGCCACATGAAAGACTTTGTCGGATAATCTCATAAGAAGACTCAGGTGCTATTGTTTTTTGGCGAGGTTCGGTTGTTGACCCGAAAATTCTCATCGAGAGTCCCTACTGCCGGCCACCACAGTCCAAGCACAGGGTCTATCTTTCGGGCGCAACGATCCACTAGTTCAACAATTCCCTGCCATTCACCGAGTCACAAATCACTGAGCAAGACAATAACTTACATACTCTAATATCATATTTAACTTTTGTGCAGGTTGTCTGGAAAAGGAAACGATTCCTCATGAGTTTATGCGTGTTTAGTCCACTGATGATCAATTAATGGGTCTCACAAAGTGCAGGTTTTCTTCTGGAATTTAGTGGGAGCACTAGTGGATTGTTACGAGGCCAACGGATTTTCCTTGAAGGTTTCACATCCGGCGATGGTCTGTCAATCCAGTTGCAAGCATATCACCAGCTCAATCCACGAGTAGAATTGAGTCGATTCGATTCGGTTCAAATTGGAATCAAATCCACAAATTAGTCGCCCCCGGACCGCCGGACCTATCACAAGCTCGGGAGCACGCCTTGAGCAATGACGAACTCCCTCAATGGCTCAGGTAAGTCTTCTGGAACTCCTAGGAAGCTTCCCGATAATTTATTTTAGCCATGTAACGTGTAGAATGGCTAGGCCGGGACTCTCGCCGGAATCCGGTCTCGATCGGAGTTGCAGGTATATCAATCATAATTCTGCTACGTTAAGCTTCATATATGTTGTAGAGGAACTCATTACGAGCATTTTGGCGAAAATTTCAAGTCAATCGGACGTCGGACGACCAAGATATGGCCTTCTGACGAGGCGCCGACGAAAGGTCGCCGTCGTCGTCGCCGGCGCCGGTCGTCTTCTACGGCGAAACCCTTTGCCGGTCAACGAGTCAACGCTGACGTGGCGCGTCACGTAGGCAGCCAAGTCAGCGATGTGGGTCCGTGTCTTTTAAAAATAAAACGCTGGATCGGACGGCCGTGGATGAGCCACGTGTCGCAATCCGACGATTTTCAAAATAAATAATTTTTTTTTTATATATTGAAAAAAAAATGAAATTTCGGATTTATAAAAATTAAAATGATCGGATGGTCAGTGAGATGCCACGTGGCGAGCTGAGGACCGTCAGATGGTTTTATTTTCAAGAATTTCGAAAAATCATAAAAAAAATAATAAAAAACTCAAAAATTCAATAAAAAATAGAAAATCATAAAAACTCAAAAAAAAATTCGAAAAAATTCAGAAAAATTCTGAAAAAAATCCAGAAAATAGGAAATGGCCAAATTCAATTGGCCATGGCCTGTTTCGGGTCTTTCGACCCCCGGTCTTTCCAGAAATGACGGTTTTGCCCTTTCGGCAAACCGTCTTAAAAAAAAAAATTTAAAAAAATTCTAGAAAAATCCCAAAAAATGGGAAATGGTCACATCCAACTGGCCATGGTATATTTTGGGTAATTTGATATCCCAGTCTTCCAAAAAATGACGATTTTGCCCTTCGGGCCAATCGTCCCCAAATCTTCCCATTTTACCCCTGGTCCGAAATCACATCTTCCCTAAACCCTTATGGCTATATTAGGAAACCATTGATTTGAATTGGTGTGCATTGAGGTGATTTATTTATGTACTTGATTGCGCTTTCATTTAAATTGGTTGTGATTGATAGGAATAGTCTTCCAATCTGCATGAACCCCGAATCAAGCCTACCTCACCTAAAATTGCCCATGCATGAACTCTTAGCCAGGAAAATCACTCGTGTTAGGTACCGAAAGGGCGTTGGTAATGACACCAGCGTAACCAAGTCCCCGAACCCAAAATCTCTGGTTCCGCAGAACTGATCGATCTCTCCCAATCGGTCAGTAAGGTTTCCGGTCTACCCTCCAAGAAAGACCGGTGGCGACTCCAAATACATGCACAATTTGCATATGCCACCACGACCACACTGAAGGTCGAAAGCGATCGACTCTTATCGTCGAAGAATACTCCCGCCGCGATTTGGTATGGGCCTGGGAGGGCCCGCGCCGATCCGAGACCCGCGATCTGTAATCCATTAGCCGCGTCCGCTTCCGGACGGGTCGCGACAATAGTGAGTTACTTATTTCTCGCAGGTACCAAAGAGAAGGAAAAACAAATGGTTTCTTGATAGTGGATGCTCAAACCACATGACTGGAAATCCAGATGCATTTATATCTCTCTCAAAATGTGATGGAAGAAGTGTGTCTTTTGGGGGAAAGAACAAAGGAAATGTCATTGGAAAGGGAAATGTCAAGATTGGGAATCTGACAGTTAAAGATGTCTCTCTTGTCAAAGGATTGAACTACAACTTGATATCTGTAAGTCAACTCTGTGACTCTGGATATGAAATTTGCTTCCAAGATCTAAAATGCACAGGTATGAGCAAAGACAAGAAGCAATCCTTCACGGGACGAAGGCATGGAAATATTTGCCTTTTGGATATTGATTCTAACCGTGAAAGTGCAAAATGTCCTATCTCTGTTAAGGATGAATCCGATCTTTGGCACAGAAAGTTAGGTTATATTAGTGTAAAACATATCCTAAAGCTTTCCAAGAATGGACTTGTTCGATGGCTACCTCAAACGAAGTTTGAGAAAGGAGGACTATGTCATGCATGCACACTAGGTAAACAGGTAAGAAGTTCTTTTAAGTCCTTAAATCGAATTTCCTCTAAGCAAAGCTTGCAGCTGCTTCATATGGATATCTTTGGACCAAACATAACCTTAAGTCTTGGAGGTAAGAAATATTGTCTTGTTATAGTTGATGATTTCTCTAGATTTACATGGGTTTTATTTCTTGCTCACAAAAGTGATGCTTTTACATTCTTTCAAAACTAGCAAAAAGAATTCAAAATAAAAAGGGTTACACCATTTCTAGCTTGAGAACGGATCATGGGGGAGAATTTGAAAATCAAAATTTTTCAAATTTTTGCAATGATTTCGGGATTCAGCATAACTTTTCTGCACCTTATACTCATCAACAAAATGGGGTAGTAGAAAGGAAAAACAGATCATTGCAAGAAATGGCCAGAACTCTTCTGATTGAGAGTAAAATTACATCTCATTTTTGGGCTGAGGCCGTTTCCACAGCCTGTTATATTTTAAATCGAATTTCTCTTAAACATTTTATTGAAAAAACTCCCTATGAAATCTTCGAAGAAAGAAAGCCTGATGTTGCATATTTTCATGTATTCGGTTGCAAATGCTTTATTCTAAAGAATGCTAATGATCAAATTGGAAAGTTTGATGAGAGATCAGATGAAGGAATTTTCTTGGGATATTCAACAACGAGCAAAGCTTACAGAGTCTATAACAAGAACACTCATGTTGTTGAAGAATCGGTGAACATCAAGTTCGATGAAAGCTATCAAAATGATGAACCTGAATCCATTCAAGTTCATATACTTCCTCAAGTCACAGACTCACAGGAAGAATCAAGAGAAAAGCAAGACTCAGATGTGAATGTTGGTTCGGAGAATGTTCAGAAGGAAACTCTCTCAGTTGAAGAAAGACCAAAAGATGAACAGAATGAACCCACAACATCCTTAAGTGATTGCTTCGACAAAAACTGGAAGCACAAGTCAAGTCATCCAAAGGAACTTATCATGGGAAACATAAGTGATGGCATAAAGATAAGATCTAAGTTCAAGCAAGCAATGAGTAACATAGCATTGGTATCTGAATTGGAGCAAAAAAGGATTGAAGATGCATTAGCAGATGAGAACTGGATAAATGCAATGCAGGAAGAGCTACATCAATTCAAGGTCAACAATGTTTGGGAACTAATCAACTGACCCAAAAATCGTCCAGTAATTGGAACAAAGTGGGTATTCAGAAACAAACTAGATGATAAAGGAAAAGTTGTAAGAAACAAAGCAAGACTCGTAGCAAAAGGCTATTCTCAGGAAGAAGGAATAGACTACGATGAGACATATGCACCAGTTGCCAGATTAGAAGCCATAAGGCTACTCCTTGCTTATGCTTGTTACAATGATTTCAAACTCTTTCAGATGGACGTGAAAAGTGCTTTTCTAAATGGCTACATCAAAGAAGAGGTCTCTATTGAACAACCCCCCGGATTCAAAGAGCCTAGAGGAAAAGATTTGGTTTATTTATTAAAAAAAGGCTCTATATGGATTAAAACAAGCATCTCGTGCTTGGTATGAAAGGTTGAGTAACTTTCCATCTCAACACAACTTCACAAAAGGTAATGTAGACATTACCATTTTTATTCAAAAACAAGGTAAGGATATTTTTCTAGTCCAAATTTATGTTGATGATATAATTTTTGGTTCTTCTAATGAGCTGCTTTGCAAGAAATTCTCTAAGGTAATACAAAATGAATTCGAAATGAGTATGATGGGAGAATTACGTTTCTTTCTTGGATTTCAAATTCATCAATCTCAGAAAGGAACATTCATATTTCAAGAAAAGTATGCACTGGAAATAATGAAAAAGTTTGGCTTGGAAAATGGCAAGAAGACAAAAACTCCCATGTCTCACTCCTCCAAGCTAGATAAAGATGAAGATGGAAAAGAAGTTGATCCCAAGCTATATCGAAGCATGATTGGATCACTACTCTACCTTACAGCTTCACGACCAGATATCCTATACAGTGTCTGTTTGTGCGCAAGATTTCAGTCAAGCTCAAGGGAATCACACCTATCAGCCGTCAAGAGAATAATCAAATACATTGGGACTTATCCCAATTATGGTTTGTGGTATTCTAAATCCTCTGATTTTATACTAAAAGGTTATTCAGATGCAGATCTTGCAGGTTGCAAATTGATAGGGAAAGCACATCTGAAACTTGCCAGCTCATGGGAAATATGCTTATCTCTTGGTATTCCAAGAAACAAAGTACAGTGGCACTCAGCACAGCTGAAGCAGAATATGTATCACTTGGAAGTTGCTGCGCTCATATTCTATGGCTAAAACAGCAACTCAAAGATTATGGTGTTGAAGATACAAATGTGGAAATCAAATGTGACAACACAAGTGCCATAAATCTTACAAAGAATCTCATACTTCACTCAAGAGCAAAGCATATTGAGATCAAACATCACTTTATACGTGATCATGTTCAGAACGGTGTTGTTAACATTCAGTACATTGATACAAAAAATCAGCTTGCAGATATTTTCACTAAACCCTTGATAAAGAAACTTTTAACTTTATCAGAAATGAATTATCCATCACTAATCCTCTGTCTTTAGTATAGAAGTATAGTCAGAAGCAGGCCAAAAGGAACCTCAGAAGGAGGCTCAGAAGGAACGTCAGAAGGAGACTCAGAAGGAGGCTCAGAAGGAGCGCCAGAAGGAACGTCAGAAGGAGCGTCAGAAGGAACGCTAAAATGAGCGTAAAAAGAAATTCATATTTTTTTTAAAGTTCATAAATCAAGGTCAGTTAACTCCTAAAATTGCTTTTAAGGTAAGTTTCTTATATGAATATATATCTGCGAATATTTGATTGACGGTGACTAATTGATTTATTAAAGGAATTCTTTTATTTCTCTTTAAATTGATTTTGTTTCCAAAAATAACCGCCACATTTATAAAACACTGAATCGTCACCTCTGTTCTCTCACTTTCAAATCTTTCTCAAATTGAAACCCTAAACCGTATTCAAGATCCCTCTTGCTCTCGATTTCTTCCTCAAAACAAAACTCTATCTTCCAAAGTTTCAAACTTTCTACGTCTCCATGGCTCCGAAATCAGCCTCTGGCTCGAAGAAGACTCCTCAGTTAAAGAGAAAGTTCTCAACCTCAACAGCAAACACCACCGAACCTACGGAAACTGAAATCAACGAACAGCGCGAGACATTCCGTTTGGCAAAAGGTTTGTCTTTATCCACTTTTGAAGGAAAAGAAGCCATGGCACTTTCTATTAAGCCAATGTATGACAGTATTAAGGCAGCAGGGGACTTTGGTAATGAACTTAAAAAATTGCTGAATGCTCACAAGTTCGACAGTGAAGGTGAACTACTGGAGTTTCTTAGTTTGCCCGGAAAGATCGTTGAACCAATTGCTGTTAAAGAACCCGAATCTGCCTCTAGAAAGGGAAAGGAGAAAGTGAAAGATGATGATGATATTCTGTTCAATGACTTTGTGAAGAGTATTGGGTTTAATTTGGATAAAAGTTTTCCTGATCCTATGTTCTAGAATCAAGCTCACAAAGACAAGTTTGAGTCATTGAAACAAAGAGGTTTTATACCTCACAGGGTGTTTGAGCTAAAGTACTTTGATAAGAACAGCATCTATCTAAGGAAGCATCTTCAAAAGGTCAGAATAGAGCAATTCATAACACATAGGGGTTACACATTTCCTGATATGGTAGCCTACTTTTACTATAATCTTCAGTTTGTCAACTTCAACTCCTTGATTTTCACTATGCAAAGAATGCAATATGTACTGCATGTTGATGATTTAGCATTAATTATGGGAACTAGAAAAAGGGCATTCACACCCTTGGATATTACTGTAGAAGAAGCGTTTTTCTTCCTAACTGGCAAATCAAGCTTCTCAAGGGAATCGAAGTCGCATATTGCCTACAGTGACTTTCCCTTGAAACACACCATGATGCACAAGGTAATAATTGAATGTATCAGATCGAAGGCAGCTTCTAAGATAGACATCTCGAAGTACGAGGCAAAACTGTTGTGGAGCATCTTGCAAGGAAAGAATTTTTTTTTTTGCCCACACAGTTCTACTTCACATGTACAGATCAGTTTTCAAGCCAAAGGGACAACTACCTTACGCTGGTCTGATCTACAGAATAATAGATCATTTCAAGATCGGGGGTCTGAGCGCTCTTGTCAAACAACAAATCCCCTTGATGATTGCTGGTGAAATTATGGTGACCAAGATGGGAAACAAAATGACTCATACTGGTTGGAGGACAAAGAACAATGAACCAGTCATTGTTGAATTCGAGGATGAGTCAAAGCAGAAATCTCCAAAAAGAAGAAAGGTTATGGCTGTAAAGGGACAACAAGAAGACATCTCAGCTGATGAGTGCTCAGAGGAAAGTGAAAAAGGAATAGGGAAGTCTGATTCTAAAACTACTCAATCTCAAGGTGCTTCAGATGAAGAACATGAAACTGAGGATCAAGGTGCTGACAGCATTGAACAAGGAGGAGATGAAATTGAAAAACAGCCAAAAGAAAAAGTTGTGTACAATTGTGATCTGAATGAAGAAGAACTTCTCACTATGTGGACAGAGGAGGATGCTGCCAGAAATGAGAATGAAATAGAGTATGATAATACTCTTGTCAATTTTAATCATGAACAGTTGTTAGCACAAGTCCAAGCTCAGTTGGTCTTAGAAGAGCAGGAGGCAGAGCCAGATGACATTGAAGCTTATTCTATATCCTCTCACAGAGCTACTCCAAGCTTGGCATCAGCAATTGCACGAGAAGATCAACTCTCAAATGCTCAGTCCATACCAATGGACATTGATGAAGATGTAGAATCTGTGCTTAGCATAAAAGCTACAGGAAAAAAGACTATAACTCAGGGGGAGCCCTTACCTGCAACCTCTGATGTATTTCTAACAGAAGTTTTTGCTTCTCAAGTGTTTCCTAAAGCTCAGTCGGAGGGGGTGAAAAGTATTGGCACTGAAAATCAAGAACAATCTTCTTCAGTTCAACATGTTGACATTCTGAAGCAAATGGAGAACCTTCAACAATTCCTTATCCAGCATTTGGCTGCAATGGAAACCATGATAAAATAGAAACTGCAGAACTTTGAACAAAAAATTGATGGGAGATGGGCAGGTATGGCAAGTCAGTTGACCAATCTGGAGAAGTCCATTGACTTATATGTCAGAATGTTTTGTGCTGAGGTTGCAAACATACCTACCTACACATTGGTCAGGACTGACAGAATAGTTTCTGAACTGCTTTCGACTCAAGCTGTAAGAAGCCATGCTCAGAGAATGGGAAACAGATATGAAGGATCTTCCCCAGTGGAGGCTGATGCAGAGCCTGACGATATTCCTTCATCTTCTAAAATGCCTCCACCTTCTACTTCTTAATATATTTCAAGCAAAAAGTTGTTTGCTATGCCACATTTTTACACTACTTGTTCTACATTGATTTGATCAAATTTCTTAGTTTTATACAGTCTTTTTGCTGTTGACAAAAGGGGGGAGAAAAGTTTACTTTTTGCAGGATGTAGGATATCTATAATTTGATTATACATTTATACTCTGATCATGTTTGGAACGTTTTGTCACCATCAAAAATGGGGAGATTGTTGTGGAAATTCTCCTATATTTTGATTCTGACAAAACGTTCAAAAGGAATTGTATAACGTTTTATGATGTAGAAAGAATGAGTAAGCAGTAGGTTGAGTGGATCTAATTCTGTCATGAAGATCAAGGGTCAGATGGAAGTGCTTCTGATCAATGGTCAGATGGAGTGCTTCTGATGAAGGGTCAGATAGAGTGCTTCTAATCAAGGGTCAGATGGAGTGCTTCTGATGAAGGGTCGGATGGAGTGCTTCTAGACCAAGGGTTAGATGGAGTGCTTCTGATGAAGGGTTGGATGGAGTGCTTCTGGACCAAGGGTCAGATGGAGTGCTTCTGACGAAGGGTCAGATGGAGTGCTTCTGGACCAAGGGTCAGATGGAGTGCTTCTGATGAAGGGTCAGATGGAAGTACTTCTAACGATCTACAAACAGTGACAGATGGACCGTATCAAATCTCCGTATTGCCATTCCAACTTAACTGATCATTTAGGAAAGTTTTTAAGACGAAAATCGAGAATGATCAGTTTCTGCATTTCCAAAACTTGAAGACCCACGAATATCAATTTTATGATCAAGGAGAGGTTTCCTATGGAAGTTTGTGATATTCGATTGCCCTGATGTCCCTTACAATCAATCAAGGGACTTTCTACAATGGGATATTACCGTCTAAAGAATATCCCTTTAGGAACCAAATCAGACTTATCACACTTATGGAAGCTGGAGATTTAGTTGTATGGGTGACTGAATCAGAAGAGTTCAATATCTTCCTTAACGGTCTACATATCTTCTGGTGATACAGACTGGTTCAATCACGATTGATGGCGTCCAATCAAGGATTGAAGAGCGATTCCTTAGCCAGGTATCCAACGGCTAGTTTGGAGGCATGTGAGTATAAAAGAAGAACTATGATGGACTGAAGAGATAGAGAACATTAATCCAAAGTGCAAGCGTAATCTGAGTGTTACCCAAAAATATTCTGAGCATTCAAATTTCATTCATTGTGAGAATCTGTGAGAGAGAAAAACAAAGTGGTTGAGTGTTTGTAATTCTCTTGATTCTTCATAGTGAAATCCAACCGATCGGCTGTCATCGTGGGAGAGTGGACGTAGGCTTGATAAGCTGAACCACTATAAATATTGTGTGCATACTTCTCTTCCCTTATCTCTATTACTGTGATTAGCTTATATTGCGTATTGATACTGTTCCCAGATCCTAAATTGAAATTGTTTTCAAATTCCGCAAGTAATTTCAATAAGTTAGTGGATTCACCTATTTACCCCCCCTCTAGGTGACATTGCTAGATCCAACAAACATAGCCGAAGAGTCGACAAGAATGTATCATTTTTTCGACAGTGTGATATCGAGATGATGCTTGTGAAGATGCCTACTTTTTATGAAGTCTTCTGTGTATGA
Organism: Rhodomyrtus psidioides; assembly: GCA_021437785.1. NCBI lineage: Eukaryota > Viridiplantae > Streptophyta > Magnoliopsida > Myrtales > Myrtaceae > Rhodomyrtus > Rhodomyrtus psidioides. Next base: position 1,878,844 of record JAILYB010000062.1, on the reverse strand, counting down.
ATTCTAAGGAAAGAGAGACTAAGTTAGTGGAATATAATTTAACTTCCCCTTTCAACTTGTCCTTCCCATCTCTTTTGTGGATGTGGTAGGCTGATTGTAAGACCACTCCAAGGGCACTTGTGATGGAGTCACACATGAATGTTTCCTTTGCTAGATGACCGCAAAATAAACACTTTTTATGCAAAAAAAAAAAGTGGCTGGATTGTTGGATGCTCGCTGAATTCGGAAGGGATTGGCGAGGTGATTCTGACTCCTTCAAGCGGTGATGGGACCTCATTGAAGATTTACTTCCTGCTCTGGGACATCGTCCGAGATTACTAGAATTTGAGGACCAAAGTCGGGCTAATCTGGTCTTGCTTGAATTGCTAGTATATTGATATCCAGATTCTACCGAACATTGAATAGGATAAGATATAAAGATATCCGACCTTAAATCCGTTGTTCACCAAACATGATATATGATATGATCAAATCCCTAGATTTTTTATCCTATCCTATCCAGTCCTATCCTATCCAGTTTTATCCTGCCTAGAAATCCGGATGACCAAACGCAGCTTAGATCTTAAAAAGTTGTATAACATTCATCAATAATTACATTTCATATCTCTTCAGATATAAAAATAAGCTTATTTGTGTTCATTTGGCAATAGTGCCCTTTCAGGTGGCGGCCCTTAAGCATATAAGCGGAGAAAGATTAGTGACAGCCCGGGTTGTGGTGGCTAAAGATTAGAAATATCCATGAGGTATTTAATAAGTACAAATGAAATTAGTCAGAACAATTGATTCTTACGAAACCCTTAAGACTTCGGGAATTTTTATCTTAAAAGACACGTGATAACCAAATTTTAGCTGATGAAGATCCTGACATTGACTTAGGTCATAAATCCTAATAAGTGAGGGAATTTTTCGGAAGATACGTGATTACTCGAATGAAGTTGATGTTGTAAAGTTATATTGTATTATTGAGTATGTATCGATTTTTATCAGTTTCTTCACTATGTAATATTTCATGTTAGTCTATAATATGCTCCGTTGGTGATGAAAAATGTATGTTTTTTAATTCTTTTTTTAATGACTTTATTTAATAATTTATTCTTTTTTAAATGGGTTCTATTTTCGTAAACTCTTAAAAAAGTCTTTCAATATGAATATTTAATATGACTAATTGGGTGGAAACAAATCCACGTAAGACATCAATTTTTCTTGACCGAGTTAATCATCCGCAGGGAAGTCCAAACTGTTAATCTTTTGTCCGTGCGTTTAGCAGTTGACCATGAGTAAAAAATGGAGCTATTAATTTAGACAAAAAAATTAGTATAACAATAAATAAAAAATAGGATCAGAATATTCTCCGGAGGAGCTTTTTGCTCATTTACCATCCCGCCCTCGAACATGACATGAGCAAAACATGACGTTGCGTCGTTGACCACGACCTACTAACAAACGAAAATTTTATTCAACCTAAATTGATCAAAGCGCGGAACCATCGCTTGGCCTCACCCACAAAAAATTTAAGGAAACACGTAATCTCATTGGCTTAGATACCTCTTTTTAGATAATTCTTATCTACGTCTGAATTGGTCTGACTAATATGACCTTACAACTGTCCTTTGATTTAATTAAGATCATAAAAATAAGAATTAATGCGACAAAAAAAAAACCAAACTGGAATACATGAGATAAATTTATCGAACTCAATTTTTTTTATCATGAAAACAATTTACCCAAAATTATTTTTTTCATAATAAATTTCAAAAGAGTATACCTAAGGGTGTCAAAAAAGCCCGTGTTCGCCTGGCCTGGCCCGAAAATTCACTTAATTTTCGGGGCTTTCGAGCCGGGCATGGTACTCGGGCCGACCCGGGAGGCTCCGACTTTTTTTTAACACCCATGTTATTTATTTTATTTTCATTTTTTATTTTTATATTATTTCATTCGATATGTTTGTTGATTGATTTTGATTTCAAAAAAAGAAAAAAAAAGAAAGAATTCGACACGACCAGCGGAGATGGGCTGGGCTGAGATCGGTACTGTTTTGTTTCGGGCCGGCTCGGGCCGAGCCGATACCCGGTCCGTTGACACCTGTAGGTATACCTATAACAAATTTACCCCAAATAATTTTTTTGACCATAAAAAGTCTCAAACCGGTACACTTATAATAAATTTACCCCAAATTAATTTTTTGACCTTAAAAAAATCCTAAATTGATACACTTATAACAAATTTACCCTTTGATAGTTCTCATCAAATCGGGTTAATAATATAAAAATTCCAAACTGATACCTTGTGACAAATTGTGGATAAAAATCTCAAACTAGTACATTGGCTAACGGTCACGTGTCATTAAACTCATTAATTTGAAGATAAAATTTTACGAAAACTAATGAAGGATAAATTTGGCATAAGTATACTAGTTTGAAATTTTTGGTGATCAAAAAATTAATTTGGGTAAATTTGTCACAGTTGTAGCAATTTGAGGCGTTTCATGAATAAAAAAATAATTTTGTGATTAATTTATCGCAAGTGTATGAATTTGGGATATTTTGTGGTAAAAAAATAGTTTAGAGTAAATTTATTATAGGTATATCAATTTGGAGTTTTTCATGATATTAACCCTAAAAATAAAAGCTTCCATTTGTTTTTCGAGAATTTTGATTGACAAAATGTTGAAAGTAGACCCATATTCAAGCAGATTTGTGATAAGGTTCCGTGTTTCAATTGATTTTTCTCTTCTTCTTTTTCCCCACAAATCATAAAGGAGAAGAACAATTCGGGTAGATAAACACTTTGGTGGATATAAATTCACCAGTTTTGAAGCAATCCAAAGTGAATGGCTTAGCGGGGACAATGCTTAGAGGAACCCGCTAGCGTGTGTTATGTACAAGCAACAAGAGGTTGCTTTTAAGGGTCAATTTCGAAAAGTTGGTTGTCCTCCTAATTTAATTGGTGAAAGGGTCGCATTGTCTTCTATGAGGTTACAGAAATTCGACGCATATAGTGATTGAATCTGTGGCCAACTTGTGCCTTGGACATTTGAACCTCGTGTGAAGAAACATTTTAACTTATGACACCCAGAAGGGGATGACGAGAATAATAACTATATCTTGACTGAGTAGCTAGGGCTTACATTGGACATTCCACAAGGAGAGTGAGATTCTTATAATAACTCCTAGAAGTGGTAACTGAGTTGATTACCCCTCTCCTACCCTTTTTGCGCAGTAAAGGGTGGGACATGAATAACCACATTTTTAGTTTAGCCGACCAGATTCTTAGACCTGGCAATGGGAAAATGGCATATTGAATCTTGAATTATTGCAGAAACATTTGAATGGTACTCCGATGCAGCATCATAATGCATCCTCCTACTATCATGTATATGATTAATTATAAGGGTTAATATCATAGAAGACCCCAAACTGGTGCATTTGTGATAAATTTACCCTAAATTATTTTTTTGATCACAAAAAAATCCTAAACTAGTATACCTATGACAAATTTACTCAAAACTGATATACTTGTGATAAATTATTCTTTGTTAGTTTTTTAAAAATTTAACTATTAAATTGCTGAGCTGGTGACACGTGGCAGTTGACGGATATATCAGTGTGGGGGGTTTTTGCCCTTCGTTTGTCAAAGGTTTATCAATTTAAAATTTTTCATGTATTAACTCAATTTAATTAAGGGTAAATTTATCACAGTATTTTGTGGTCAAAAGAATTAATTTATGGTAAATTTATTATTGATATACCAATTTAGGATTTTTGGTGATAAAAAAAAATAGTTTGGGGTAAACTTATTACAAGTATACTGGTTTGGAATTTTTTGTGATCAAAAAATAATTTGAAGTAAATTTTGTTATATTTGTACTAATTTAGGATTTTTCATGGTATTAGCCCTAATTATAAAGTGCGTGACCCACAAGAAAATTGGTTTTCTCTGACTAAGAGCCACGTCAGCTCACTCTCTCATATCCATCCCCATCCCCATCCCTCGCACTTTCTAGGAAAGCCAGGCCTTCTTCTCGCATGATGTAATCAAGGTTAAGAGGGACCAATGAAATTCGAACAATTAGACAAGGACCCAAGACCAAATCAAGTAACACTCAAACGTGTGAACATTGGTTCCAAAAAAAAAAAACGTGTGAACATTGAGTTTGAGTCTTTCACGAAAATAACGAAAAACCCAAGGGCAATCTCGGTAATTGAGAGTCCATATATACACACTAATCCAGTGCCACGCTAAATCTCCATAATCACGCAATTTCCTCTGGCCGCCATTAATGGAAGAAGCCGAAGCAGTCATGAAGATCATCGATAGATGCTGGTTCGAGCTCGAGATCTTCAAGAAACGATCAGACATGTCGACTTCTGCAACCGCCGGATCCGATCCGGGTCAACAAAGCATTAGAGGAATACCAGAAAACCAAACCCCGTGTATTGATCTTTCTCGGACTCCATCCATTCTTGTGAGGTCCGTGAGCGATCAAACGAGCATCATCCCAACAAGCTTCCCATCGAGCTCTCTCTCTCCAGATTCAGTCCTTCGCATGGCGCTTATGCACAGCATGATCTATGAAGAAGAAGTTCTCAACTGGAACAACCCGAGAAGCTCGGAGTTCTCGCGCAGAAAGAAGAGCGGAATGGGAGGAAGAGCGAAGAGGAGGGCCCTGAGCAAGAGCTTGTCGCAGCTCGAGTTCGAGGAGCTAAAAGGGTTCATGGATCTCGGGTTCGTCTTCTCTGAGGAAGACATAGTTGACTCGAGCTTGGTCTCAATCATTCCTGGGCTACAGAGACTGGGCAAGAGAATTAAAGACGGTGAAGAAGATGATGAAGATGAAGAAGAAGCCGATCATCATCAAGAAGATGGTGATGAGAAAGGAAGTGTTGGCGAGTCTGCAGTTATCGCGAGGCCTTATCTCTCGGAGGCGTGGGAATGGTGGGAGGAGGAGGAGGATCCATTGATGAACTGGAAGGTTCCAGCACTTGGGAACGAGACCGACATGAGAGAGAGTCTCAAATGGTGGGCTCACACCGTTGCTTCAACTGTTACATGACGTGACGGTTGTTTTCTCTCGTTCTCGCTATTGGTTCCATTTGGAAGTTTTGATAATTCTTCTTTCTTCCCTCTTTTCTTCGTGTAAAAAGGTCTCTCGATTTTGTTCATGTACATATGATTACACATGAATTATTTGTCAAAGAAATTGGAAATTCTCATCTTGGGCAACTCATGATTTTGCTTTGTTTAAGGAAAGCAGATTTGTTGTTCCTTTGACAAACAATATCGTAAGAAGTTCTTTACCGAAAATATATATATATATATATATATCGTAAGAAGTTATTTTTCTGAATCCATCTTTATTGGGCGACTTCTCTTTACCCCAAAATCAAGACAACATATGTCAGCTTGGTCCATCAATGATTTGATTTTTGACATTATTTTCAACGTAATTGGTGGTGGTTTATGTTTATCGCGTAGACGCAATGACTTCTTGTCTCCATGTATCATCTAAGAGCTTCTGAATCTTATTATCCCTTTGAATTACATGAAAGAGTTGTGTTGGGAATGCCTGTACCGAGAAAGGGTGTGCATCGGCCCCGATCCAACTCAGGAATTGGACTAGACTAGCTGTTTTGGGTGGTTTGCAAGGGAATCGGTCCGGTTCCCGATTCTTGGGGAGGAACCGATCGACCATACTGAATCGGTCCAAGTACATTATTTTATCCTTTCACTAATAACTTCCATGTGATTAATAATTTCATTCTGCGCTAAAGTAGCTTTCAATATATTTAGGAACTTTTGAAAAAAATACATATAACATTTTAAAAAGGATCGCTCCAATTTGATTTCAACGCGAACACGGTTGGTTCCCACTTCTCAGTTTCACATATGGGAAGCCGACTCCTTTCGGTCTCATTCCTCGTTGCAAGGAAAGATTGAATCATTTCTCTCCTTTTAATTTTCATACCAATTGTCGCTGAGGTTTTCTCTTTTTAATTTTCTTTATACATATATAACGCTTGCTTCAGAAGAATAAAATGTTATAGTTCGAAGGATGTTAATTTGATGGACGTAAATCAAAATTATGTCGAGTGCACAAGCCTCGACGGCGGTCTTTTTCAATGGATATCCAATTGTCGAGGGCTTTTATGGTAATCTTGAAACCGGGGTTTCTTCCCAAGTGGAAATCTTGAGATCGGGTTCTATCCACAAAAGAACATAATGCATTTTCCGAGGCGCAATAAAGTTTCATAAATCAAACAAAATTGGATTTACTTCTATAAAAAAAACAAAATCATTTTTTTTTCATGCATGACAGGGCCATTAATGCCATCCCAGATTTTCCAAGTTAATGACCCACGAAGAGCTCTAATATATCCTGAGTCGAGGTCAGTAATGCAGCATTGTTCCTCCTTTGGTTGTCAATGGCTTTGAATGTGGTAACTATTGTTAGCCTCGCACTTGCTGTGATTCTCTTCTCTTCGATCGGATTGTCTGAAGGAAGGAATTGGAAGTTGGAGAAGAACAATCTCCCCTCGATGTCGAATGACGGGGAATACGAGGTGACAATGCGCCGAGAGGACAAGGACAATTGTAGTTTTCTCTTGCAACCACATGTCGTGGTACCTCTGGCGCCGACTCCATCAATAGAGGTACTTGTGCCTTCCAGTCCAAGCCACACTCCTGGAGCTGGACGTCCTGGGCATTCTCCAATGTTGGCCATCAGAGAGTTTGAGGCGATAATGGCCGAAGAGGAGAATTGCCATCGTCATCGCAATCAACATGGCCATCATCACCATATTCCTCCAGCCCCGGCTCCAATGGAAGAGATATTAAACCCTATTAGTCCAGGTCATGGTCCTGTGCTTTCTCCGATGTTGACCGGCGGAGGATGGGCCGATGATGGCCGAAGAGGACAAATGCCATCCTCGTCGTCATTGCCATCGCCATCACCACCACCATATTTCTCCAGCCCCGGCTCCAACAGATCCAAGTCATCACCATCGCCATCATCATCAACATACTTCTCCAACCCTGGCTCCAACGGATCCAGGTCATCCCCACCACCATCATCATCAACATACTTCTCCAGCTCCGGCTCCGTCGAATCCAGGTCATCACCACCGCCATCATCATCAACATACTTCTCCAGTTCCGGCTCCAATGAATCTCGGTCATCGCCATCCCCATCCCCATCATCAGCAACATACTTCTTCAGCTCTAGTTCCAGCTCCGTCGAATCCAAGTCATCACCACCGCTGTGATGTCCTGGAAATTCAACTTATGTATGTTCCTGAATTTAATAAAAGGATTTTAAATGGAATTAAAGTCGATAAATATTTTGGACCGTTAGGACTGAAGTGACGATAATTTGGACGAATTTCGAAGTTCCGATGGTTTTAGATTAGGGTTCGATTTCTTAGCTGTTGCGAATTAGGTTTTCAATTTTCGCACCCGAGCCTAATCCTGATCTAGCCTAACCAGTGAAATTACAAAAATTTCCCTTCGTCCTGTGTGCCAAAATTTCGTTTAAGTCCCGGCTTGGCCATTGACCTTTCGCCCCTACCTTTATGCATTTAGGACAAGGTTAATTAAGGCTTATAGGATAAGAAGCCCTCAAAGTCCAATTGGACCCCACCATTTTTCTCTTCCCCGTGCAACCTCCCATTAGCACGTCGTCTCTCTCTCTCTCTCTACTCTGCTCTGCGGCTGCTTCTTCTTCGTTCTTCTTCTTTGTGCTGTGGACGACCGAGACACACTCCTCCTCCTTTGTTCATTTTTCGCGCGACCACCTCTGCCCAGCCGACCACCACCTCGTCCAACTTCCTCCTGCCGTCGCCTTGACCCAAGCCCGACCGCCGTTCGCCGCCGGACAGCCGCAGGGAAGCTCGGAGCAGCCATGCTCTATTTTCGGGTTTTTTGACCCGAGAACTCAAGCTCCTTCCCCGACCTCTTGTGGTTTCGTCGGACCCGACCACCACCTCACGACCGACCACCAGCCTTCCCTCGACCACCCCGAAGCGATCCCGCCGCCCGATGTCTGCCAGAGCCGCCGTGGTCAGTCCCAAAACCGCCGGTGCTCTATTTTGAGGCCGGTTCAGTTTTTCTTCGACCCCGGCCGTTTCCGACGCCTCCGCTGTTCACCGCCACCTCCAATCACCTCCCCAGACCTCCCTCTAACTTTCCCCAGCTCATGGAGGATCATCGTCACCGGTGCAGCTCGTGGGAAGCCTCAAAAGCCACCCTTGTTTTCTGTCGCGATTTGCCTTGTTTCCCGCCGGTTCTGTGTCTGGCTATTCCGCCACCTTCTACCGGTCCCAACCGACGTCCCCCGACCCCTAGGTGAGTCTTAAACCCTTGGCCGGCCTTGTCGCAGCCCGTGGGATCGAGAACCGCCCTAGACAGCCCTGTTTTCCCCTGTTTTTGCACCGACCCAGTTCTGTTTAGGTCGCCGGCCGCCGCTTGTCGGAGCTCCGTCGCCGGCCACCTGTCCCGGCGACCTCGCGGGACCTTTCCGTGGTGTTCCCGAAGAGTTGGTTCGAGTCGCCGCGTGGTTAACCCTTTTGGTTGCCGAGAATCGCCGCCGCCGCCGTCATCGCCGCCGCCGTCGCCGCAATCGTCGCTGCCGCCGTCGCCATCGACCGTCAAGACCGCCCGAGCTCACTCACCCAGTGAGTTGACCCTAACCCTTGGTTAGGGCGCTAATTGCGCCTATGATTAGATGGTTACGAAATTTAGGTACACGATCGGAGCCGGTATAAATAGAAATGTGGGTTAGGTTAAATGGCCAGTCGACTAGGTTAGTCGGAGTGATTTAATTATCTGTGGCTAATTGTGGTAAAATAGAAATTGACTGGTTGATTGATTATTCGCTGATTGTGGTTCGGTTATGAATGAGCGACAGGTTAGAGACGAGCGAGCTATTGGTGTGTTAAGTCAATCTGATTAATAAAAGTCTTGGCACGAATTGAGCTTGACATTGCCTGTTGAATTGGTCGCTCTTGATGGAGTGCCTTGATTGGCCGTGGGCCGAGTCTATTAGCATATCTGTATGAATATTTGGCATTAATCGAAGTTAACTAATAGATTGATTGCCAAGTGAGAATTGTGTGGTCATATAAGTGACAGATGACGATTACCTGGCAAGTTCATTTTGTACTGTTCGTACACTTACCGTACCTATTGTATGGAATTGAACGACTTGCCAGAAGCACGATAATTCATGCCCCGTGCCAGACGTACGGTCTTAAGGAATTATCGGATGCCGGTCGCTGCTTGTGATGGACCGACGCCCCGTTTAAGGATGCCTACTTGCTGGTGCTGTGCTGGGTGCACTGGATACACCGCTTGTAGTAGCCGTCGTTGAGAGGGAAATGAGACGTAGTCCGGTTCTGCCGGAAGAACGCTATATTGCACAGAAGTGCTGGATCGCGTTGTGGAAATGGATCACGCCAATTGCGTGCGTCATCTGGAATAAATGGATTTGTGTGGTGCCTGGTGTACACTTGAATTGTGGTGCCTTTATGGGTTGTTTATTATATTGTGAGTATATCTTATTCAGTTATGTTATTGAGCCGTATGATGGTTGTGATGCTTAACATATTCTAGGCGAATCAATGCCTTAACCGAGCTTAGGCTTGATTCACTGAGATTTATTTCTCACCCCGTCGTGGGTTAACACTTTCAGGTCCGAAGTAATGGAAAGGCCCGTGCGATTCGGTACCTCTATCCACTCGTCTCACGATGTCACGTCTCATTCGGTACCTATGTAGCACGGACACGCCTACCCGAAGAATTTTTGCGTGTCGGACACGGTGACATGGCCCGGACACGGGGGGCCGCGTGTCCGGATGGGCCAAAAAAAAGAACAGTCGTGTCCGGCATGGCCGGTCTGTCCGACACGTCCCGACAAGTCCGGGACACGCTTGACACGTCCGGGACACGTCCCGACACGCCCGGCTGGTTTTTTTTTTTTTTTGAAATATGATGTGATCTTATAAGATTGAAGCTACTATTTGGGGTCATCATTACTGCAAAACAATCATATTTGAATGTCAAACATGAAATTACTATGACATTTAGATATAATGATGTTTGGAGTTTATAAAAATGATCATTTATATATATACACATATTTAATATATGTCGTGTCCTAACGTGTCGAAATTCTCTATTTTTTGAGAACTGCCGTATTGATGTGTCGTGTCGTATCGTGTCCCGTGTCGTATCAGTGCTACATAGCTTTTATGTATGATTGAGGGGCAAATAAGACTTTTTGGTAATTTCGGACTGATTGAGTATTTGGCGTGCTGAACGGACGCGCCGACTAAGATTTTCACAACCTAATCTAATATGATCGATGTCTCAAGAATTGTCCAATAGTCGTCATTTAATTTCTTATGATGCCGTGTCCAGCCGTGTCGGAATTCTCTATTTTTTGAAAATTGTTGCGTCGGCGTGTCGTATCGTGTCCCCGTGTCCGTGTCGTATCGGTGCTACATAGTCCGGTACTAGGTACGAATCAGGTCTGGGAGCGTCACATCACGACTGTATGGGTCGATGAGGGGATGCCACTTCTGGTGGCTCATCACTTCAAGGCCTGGTACCTTCGTGATGGGATAGATCTCTACGGCCCGATTCGTGGGTTTGAGGGACCGCCTGTTCAGGGGGTCGCTAATGCCCCCACCCGATGGACATCGATACGCCTGGCGGGAAGTAGTGGATCCCGAACCCGGCACGCAGCCTGGGGACGAGCCCGAGCAGTCTGTAACCCCCTCTGTACATTCGAGTCGGAGTTCGTGTGACGATCCCAATGACCCGACTTCTCCGTTGGACTACCACGATCACTGGCCTTAACCGTGATCTTTCCGGAGCTGTTGGAGGATCTTTTGTAGGGGTACCCTTTTTGGAGTAGATGATAGTTGACCTTACCGGACTCACATATCTTTTTGAGAGTCTTAGAGGGCCACCCCGAAGCATGGGGTTGTATATGTTAGTTGGTAGCTCTGTAAGGTCATGGATCATCTATTCTCAACTGTATAGTGCTTGTGTTTTGTTTGCCTGGTTGTTCCTGCTTCTCTATCCCATGCTAATCTTGTCGTTGGGAAGTTGCACGTTTCGCATGCGCCGTATATTAGTAGGTCGATAGTCCGCCTGGGACGCTATCCTTCGTGACCTAGTGGCGATTTGGCAAGGGATGTCGCGGGCGTGACAATCGGGGCGTGACATCCTCGCCCAAGGTGGTATCAGAACAAGGTCAGCCTGATCCGTCTGGTCATTGTCTTGGAATAATAAAGAGCGTTGGGAAATGGGATAGTTAGTAGATTTATGAGCTTTGTGCTTGTGATTGCTATTGTGATTTGAGTTTTTGGGGTTGCCTTCTGACCGCGTTTTGCTATGGGGTAGGCAGGACTCCGTATCATTTCTGCAAAATGAGCGGACGCGGTAAAAGAGCACCCCGAGCGCCGCGAACGAGACCTGTCAAACCGATCGATGAGATTGTGGGTGATGGTGGAGCACCCGCAGCTGCTAAACCAGCTGGGTAGGAGCCGACAATGGCTCAGGTTATGCTAGCACTTGGAACTATTGGGGATCTCATGGGACAACAGGTTAGGGATATGAACGTTGCTGTCGTTGCTGTTGCTGGAGCTCAACCTGTGAACCCTCATGCTAGGGAAGTGAATGAAGGGCGTCAGGCCCAGTGGTTAATAGAGCAGTTCCTTAAGATGCAGCCGCCTAAGTTTACTGGAAGCGGAGATCCCAAAGCTGCAACCTTGTGGATCGAGGAGTTAGAAAATGCGTTTGTTCTTCTAAGGTGTACCAAAGAGGAAAGAATCATTCTAACTGTCTATCAATTGCAAGGGAATGCGAGTTTTTGGTGGAGAGCCTCAAAGGACAGAGTCTTTCCAGAGGGTACGGCCTAGACATGGGGTGCCTTCGTGCAAGCTTTTAATGACAAATACTTTTCACATACTGCGAAAAAACAGAAGATGGATGAGTTCCAACGCCTGCGCCAGAACTAGCTGACCGTAGACCAGTATGAAGCCAAGTTCGCTGAACTTTCTAAGTATACACCGAGGATGGTGACCGATCCCGAGGATAAGGCGAGAAGGTTTATGGACGGATTGAAGCTTGAGATTCAGAGCTAGTTGGTACCTCTCTATCTGAAAGATTACAACGACATCTATGAGAGAGCTCAGATGGTGGAACGATATCTGGCAGAGAAGTCTACCGCATCTGGATCGCGGTTTACGCCCCCGAATAGTTTTGACATGAGGCAAGGGAAGAAACCCATGTTTAGCAACAAGAGTCACATTCCACCCAATCGCTGAGGGGCGATCAGCAAGTCAGTGTTTCGTCAGCATGAGTGGTGCAATCTGTGCCGCCAGAGGCATGGACCTGGTCCTTGCCCGTTTGGAAGTGGTGCCTATTTTGGTTGTGGTCAGCTAGGTCATCAAGTGAAGGACTGCCCGCAGAGGAAAGGCAGACAGGCGCCGCCACAACAGGGAGGACCACCGAGAGGGGCTGCGCCGCCAAACTTGCAGAACCGTCCACCAGAGCAAGGAAGGGTGTTTGCTGTCACTCGGGAAGCGGCAAAGGATTCGCCGACCGTTACAGGTATGGTCCTCTTGCATAACCAAGTAGCTTATGCTTTGTTTGATCCGGGTGCCACGCATTCATTTGTTGCCAATCAGTTTGTTAAGTTATCTGAGTTGAACTTGGTGCCTTTAGATGTTGTGTTTGAAGTTTCTACGCCTTTAAAGGATAGTGTAGTGGCTACAGTAAGCTGTCTTGATTGTAGACTGGTTGTGGATGGTCATGAAAGTAGGATAGACCCGGTTGTGCTGGAGATGTATGATTTCGATTTGATTGTGGGGATGGATTGGCTGACGTAGCAAAGGGCCACGATGGACTGCTTTAATAAGATGATTCGGTTTAATCCGATGGTAGGTACTAGCTTTGAGTTTAGTGAAAATCGAGGAGGAACCTCGACTGTTATGATATCGTCGCTAGAAGCTTCTCGACTGTTGGAGAGTGGTTGCCAAGGTTATTTGGCTTTTGTGGTTGATACGACTGCTGAGGAGCTTAAGTTGGAGAATATTGCTATAGTGTGTGAATTCCCAGATGTTTTCCCTCAGGACTTACCTGGTTTACCACCAGAAAGGGAAATCGAGTTAGTGATAGAGTTAGCTCCTGGGATGGAGCCGATCTCTAAGGCGCTGTACATGATGGCATTGTCAGAGTTGAAGGAACTCAAGGTACCGATGCAGGAATTGTTGGATAAAGGGTTCATTCGCCCTAGTGCATCGCCTTGGGGAGCGCCTGTTTTATTTGTCAAGAAAAAGGATGGATCTTGAGACAGTGTATTGACTATAGGCAGTTGAATCAGGTAACGATCAAGAATAAATACCCACTACCGAGGATTGATGACTTGTTTGACCAGTTGTAGGGAGCGTCGATATTTTCTAAGATCGATCTACGGACGGGACACCATCAGTTGAGAATCCAGAAAGAGGATATACCGAAATCGGCATTTAGAACAAGCTATTGACATTATGAGTTTACTGTGATGCCGTTTGTTTGACGAATACTCCTGCTGCTTTTATGGATTTAATGAACATGGTGTTTAGTGAGTTCTTGGATCGGTTCGTAATTGTGTTTATAGACGACATCCTGGTGTACTCAAAGAGTGTTGAAGATCATGAACAAAACTTGAGGGTAGTTCTGGAAACTCTAAGAGTGCATCAGTTGTATGCCAAGTTCAGCAAGTGCGAGTTTTGGCTAGCTCGCGTGGCATTTCTAGGCCATGTGATTTCTGGTGAAGGTATTGCTGTGGATCCAGCTAAGATCGGGGCAGTTATGGATTGTCCAAGACCGACGACTGCTACAGAGATTAGAAGTTTCTTGGGTTTGGCAGGCTATTACAGACGATTCGTGGAGAGGTTCTTAGCTATAGCCTTGCCTTTGACTAAGTTGCTGAAGAAAGACATAAAGTTCGAATGGACAGACAAGTGCGAGCGTAGTTTTCAAGAGCTTAAGCATAGGCTAACTACGGCTCCTGTTCTGACAATTCCATCTGGTCCGGGTGGTTATGAAATTTATAGCGATGCTTCGCTTAGAGGATTGGGTTGTGTCTTGATGCAGCATGGTAGAGTGGTAGCGTACATCTCGTCAATTAAGGCCGCACGAGTCAAACTATCCTACACACGACCTGGAGTTGGCTGCGGTCATGTTTGCTTTGAAGATCTGGAGACACTATCTGATTGGTGAAAGTTTTCTGGTGTATACTAACCACCAGAGTTTGAAGTATCTATTCTCTCAGAAGGAGTTGAACATGAGGCAGCGCCGATGGATGGAACTACTTAAAGATTATGACTACGAGATTCTGTATCACTCGGGCAAGGCGAATGAGGTTGCCGATGCCCTGAGTAGAAAATCAGTGATTGCTCAATTACAAGTGCATGAGTGGTGTTTGCTGGAGCAAGTAAGAGACTCAGATTTCAAGTTGGAAATAAGTCACCTGTCAAGTCTTGTGGCAACTTTGAGAATCGAGCCGGAAGTTCAGGTTAAGATTAAGACCCTGCAGTCTTCAGATTCCGTCATTCAAAAGATCCTTCAAGAGGATTTAGCTAAGCGAAGGGTCGATTTCCAAGTAGCCGAGGATGGAATACTAAAGTTCAGGGGACGTTTGGTTGTGCCTGCCGATGAAAGTCTAAGGGAGGAAATCTTGTCGGAAGCACATCGTAGTAGCTATAGTATTCATCCTGGGAGTACGAAGATGTATCAGAATTTGAAGCAACATTACTGGTGGAATGGTATGAAAGCGGATATAGCCAAGCATGTGGCTAAGTGTTTGACTTGTCAGCAGGTCAAGGCGCAGCACTGTAAGCCTGGAGGATTGCTGCAGCCTTTGGAGATTCCTGAATGGAAATGGGAACATATCACAATGAACTTTGTCATGGGATTACCAAGGAGTCAGAGAGGACATGATTCAATCTGGGTAGTGGTGGACAGATTGACGAAGCCAGCGCACTTTATTGCAGTGAGAAAGGATTTTGCTTTAGACAGATATGCAGAACTATATGTGAGGCACATTGTGAGGTTACATGGAGTGCCAGTGACGATCACTTCAGATCGAGACCCCAAGTTCACTGCCACGTTTTGAAAAAGTTTACAAACTGCTTTGGGGACAAAGCTGTAGTTTAGTACGGCCTATCACCCGCAGACAGATGGACAGTCTGAAAGGACAATTCAGACCTTAGAGGACATGTTGATGGCGTATGTTTTGGATTTTAAGGATAGTTGGGAGGAATAGTTACATTTGGTTGAATTTGCCTACAATAACAGTTACCGGCAGAGTATAAAGATGGCACCTTTCGAGGCATTGTATGGCAGAGCTTGTAGAACGCCAGTCTGTTGGGATGAAGTTGGTGAAAGAAAGATCACCGGCCCGGAGTTAGTGGAACATTCAATGGAAGCAATGAAGGTGATTAGAGACAGACTGAAGACAGCGCAGAGTCGCTAGAAAAATTACGCAGATAAGAGGCGCAGACCTTTGGAGTTTCAGGTGGGCGACCATGTCTTTCTGAAGGTGTCGCCTATGAGAGGAACATCCTGTTTTGGCAAGAAAGGGAGGTTGAATCCAAGGTATATGGGACCGTTTGAAATCCTGGAGCGAATTGGAATTTTGGCTTATCGTCTTGCGTTACCGCCGAGACTTGCCCAAGTGTATAACGTCTTCCACGTGTCGATGCTGAGGAAGTACGAACCGGACCACACTCATGTGCTGAGTTACGAAGAGATTGACCTGGATGAGCGAGCCTCGTACGTGGAGCGACCAGTTAGGATCGTGGATAGGAAAGAGCAAGTACTCCGGACCAAGACGATCCCTTTGGTCAAGGTGATCTGGCAACACCATGGTACCGAAGGAGCTACCTGGGAAAGCGAAGAGGTTATGAAGAGTAGTTATCCTTATCTTTTTGAATAGTTGGGACTGTGCTGTAATTTCGAGGACGAAATTTCCTAAGTGGGGGAGAGTTGTGACATCCTCGAAATTCGTCTCCTGTATGTTCCTGAATTTAATAAAAGGATATTAAATGGAATTATAGTCGATAAATATTTTGGACCGTTAGGACTGAAGTAACGATAATTTGGACGAATTTCGAAGTTCCGATGGTTTTAGATTAGGGTTCGATTTCTTAGCCGTTGCGAATTAGGTTTTCAATTTTCGCGCCCGAGCCTAATCCTGATCTAGCCTAGCCAGTGAAATTACAAAAATTACCCTTCGTCCTGTGTGCCAAAATTTCGTTTCAGTCCCAGTTTGGCCATTGACCATTTTGCCCCTACCTTTATGCATTTAGGACAAGGTTAATTAAGGCTTATAGGATAAGAAGCCCTCAAAGTCCAATTGGACCCCACCATTTTTCTCTTCCCCGTGCAACCTCCCATCAGCACGTCGTCTCTCTCTCTCATCTGCTCTGCAGCTGCTTCTTCTTCGTTCTTCTTCTTTATGCCATGGACGACCGAGACACACTCCTCCTCCTTTGCTCATTTTTCGCGCGACCACCTCAGCCCAGCCGACCACCACCTCGTCCAGCTTCCTCCTGCCGTCGCCCTGACCCAAGCCCAACCTTCGTTCGCCGCCGGACAGCCGCGGGGAAGCTCGGAGCAGCCATGCTCTGTTTTCGGGTTTTCCGACCCGAGAACTCCAGCTTCTTCCCTGACCTCTTGTGGCGTCGCCGGACCCGACCACCACCTCACGACCGACCACCAGCCTCCCCTTGACCACCCCGAAGCGATCCCGCCGCCCGATGTCCGCCGAAGCCGCCGTGGTCAGTCCCGAAACCGTCGGTGCTTTGTTTTGAGGCCGGTTCGATTTTTCTTCGACCCCGGCAGTTTTCGACGCTTCCAACGTTCACCGCCACCTCCAATCACCTCCTCAGATCTCCCTCTAACTTTCCCCAGCTCGTGGAGGATCATCGTCCCCGGTGGAGCTCGTGGAAGCCCCGAAAGCCACCCATGTTTTCTGCCGCGATTTTCCCTGTTTCCCGTCGATTCTGTGTCTTGCTGTTCCGCCGCCGTCGGCCGCCTTCCACCAGTCCCAACCGATGTCCCCCGACCCCTAGGTGAGTCTTACACCCTTGGCCGGCCTTGTCGCAGCCCGTGGGATCGAGAACCGCCCTAGACAGCCCTGTTTTCCCCTGTTTTTGCACTGACTCGGTTCTGTTTAGGTCGTCGGCCGCCGCTTATTGGAGCTCTGTCGTCGACCACCTGTCCGGGCAACCTCGGGGGACCTTTCCGTGGTGTTCCCGAAGAGTTGGTTGGAGTCGCCGTGCGGTTAACCCTTTTGGTTGCCGAGAATCGCCGCCGCCGTCGTCGCCGCCACCATCGACCGTCGAGACCGCCCGAGCTCACTCACCCAGTGAGTTGATCCTAACCCTTGGTTAGGGCGCTAATTGCGCATAGGATTAGATGGTTACGAAATTTAGTTACCCGATCGGGGCCGGTATAAATAGAAATGTGGGTTAGGTTAAATGGCCGGTCGACTAGGTTAGTCGGAGTGATTTAATTATCTGTGGCTAATTGTGGTAAAATAGAAATTGACTGGTTGATTGATTATTCGCTGATTGTGGTTCGATTATGAATGAGTGACAGGTTAGAGACGAGCGAGCTATTAGTGTGTTAAGTCAATATGATTAATAAAAGTCTTGGCACGAATTGAGCTTGACATTGCCTGTTGAATTGGTCGCTCTTGATGGAGTGCCAATTGCGTGGGTCATCTGGAATAAATGGATTTGTGTGGTGCCTGGTATACACTTGAATTGTGGTCCCTTGATGTGTTGTTTATTATATTGTGACTATATCTTATTGAGTTATGTGATTGAACCATATGATGGTTGTGATGCTTAGCATATTCTGGACGAATCAATGTCCTAACCTAGCTTAGGCTTGATTCATCGAGATTTATTTCTCACTCCGTCGTGGGTTAACACTTTCAGGTCCGAAGTAATGGAAAGGCCCGTGCGATTCGGTACCCCATCCACTCGTCTCACGATGTCACGTCTCATCCGGTGCTAGGTACGAATTAGGTCTGGGAGCGTCACGTCACGATTGTATGGGTCGATGAGGGGATGCCACTTCTGGTGGCTCATCACTTCAAGGCCTGGTACCTTCGTGACGGGATAAATCTCTACGGCCCGATTCGTGGGTTTGAGGGACCGCCTGTTCAGGGGGTCGCTAATGCCCCCGCCTGGGGCCCGATGGACATCGATACGCCTGACGGAGAGGTAGTGGATCCCGAACCCGGCACGGAACCTGGGGACGAGCCCGAGCAGTCTGTAGCCCCCTCTGTACATTCGAGTTAGAGTTCGTGTGACGATCCCAACGACCCGGCTCCTCCGTTGGACTACCATGATCACTGGCCTTAGCCGTGATCTTTCCGGAGCTGTGGAGGATCTTTTGTGGGGTACCCTTTTTGGAGTAGATGAGAGTTGACCTTACCTGACTCACGTATCTTTTTGAGAGTCTTAGAGGGCCACCCCGAAGCATGGGGTTGTATATGTTAGTTGGTAGCTCTGTAACATCATGGATCATCTATTCTCAACTGTATAGTGCTTGTGTTTTGTTTGCCTGGTTGTTCCTGCTTCTCTATCCCATGTTAATCTTGTCGTTTGGAAGTTGTACGTTCCGCATGCGCTGTATATTAGTAGGTCGATAGTCCGCCTGGGATGCTATCCTTCGTGACCTAGTGGCGATTTGGCAAGGGATGTCGCGGGCGTACGAGTCGGGGCGTGACAACCGCCATCATCATCAACATACTTCTCCAGTTCCGGCTCCAATGAATCTCGGTCGTCGCCATCGCCATCATCATTAACATACTTCTCCAGCCCCAGCTCCAATGGATCCAAGTCATCGCCATCATCATCAACATATTTCTCTAGCTCCAGCTCCAATGGATCCAAGTCGTCGTCCTGCAGTCGGACACCCTATACATCCTCCGAATCATGGTTAATATGTTGTTCTTACAGCCCCAAATTTAGCATAGAGCCATAGCTCATCGCGGCCGCATTTTTGTTGCTCTTATTAAACATATGACTTAAATAAATATTATTTTTCATATGCTTGGCATAATTTGATGACCCTAATGTGGTATAAGAAAGCAATTGCATACATGCATAGATAGTGTATTAATATCATCACCAACTAATAAATGCCAATACTCTAAGGCTCCGCATGTTTCAGGAAAAATAAGTAATTTGAAAAATATTTTTCAAAAAATAATCACTTATATTGATTGCAAAATTGAATGGAAAAATATGGGCAAAACCACACATAGAGTGCCAATATTTGTGTATGTCGTTCACTTTGGTGCTTACATTTTTTTTTATCACTTAAGTGTCAATTTTTTGTAAAAACGATTATTTAAGTGGCAACTCTAATGAAAGTAGCCAAAAATCTTTTATGGCGTCTAATGGCTCGTCGGAGAATCCTAGTCAGCAATAAGAAATGCCAAAAATTAATAAAAAAAAATTCACATAATATTCAAAAAAATTTAAATAAGTTAAAATTTTAAAAATATTTTTTTGTCGAAACAAATTAAAAAACTGTTAAAAAATGGTTAGAAACGAATCAAACTTCAGCATTTGTATTTGAAAAATTATAATGCAATCTCCATCACTTTTATCTAAAAAAACATCAAAATTTACTCCCAAATTTGTATTGAAAAATTAAAAATTAAAAATTAAAAATTAAAAAAACAAGCTAAAAAAACTAAATAACAAAAAAAATTAAAGGAAAGCCGGTAGTTATGAGGGCTGCCTCGCCGCTAGCTACGAGTGGGGACTGGTCGGCTTAGGGTTGGCGAGCCTCGGTCACTAGCTAGCGGGGCAGGGTTCGTGCCGCCAAGCGCTAGCGAGGGCTAGCAGACCTCCCAAAGATCGGGCTAGGGTTGCTAGCCCTCGCCCAAGCCTAGCCGTGGACCGTCACTAGCGGCCAACCTTGCCAATTGCGGCCTATGGCCAAGCCTGGCGAGGGCCTACGACCCTCACACAGTCCGAGGGAGTGCCGCGACCCTTGCCAGCACTCGACAGGGCAACCCTCGGCCGACAGCCCCCACACACCGATGACCATTACCGGCGACGGCCAGGGCTATGCATGTTCTCACCGTTGCCATTCAGTTATTACTTTCTTTTACTTATTTTAATTTTAAGAGAATTTTTTAATAAAAGAAGCCACATAGACTTTTTTTTCCCAATAAAGTTTCCATTTGGAGTCCAAATGACATGGCACCAAAATGTTTTAAATAAAAGTGTCACATATATATTTTGGCCGGAATTTCTCATCATTGGCACCAAAGTGATCGTTTTTCTCTGATTTGGCACTTAAATGAGCTAAAGAAAAATATTGGCATCAAAGTGAGCGCCGTACACAAATATTAGCACTCCAGGTGTTCTTTGGTAAAAAAATACGTACATCATCTACTCAAACAAATTGTCCATTGAAAATATTTTTTTGTTGATTAATTTTTTCTATCGATATATGCAATTAATTTTAATAAGTTATTTTTCAAATCGCTCACTTTCGCTTTCTTATGAGTCATGCGAATAAAATCGTTGAATAGATCTGATAAGGGAAAAAGAGGCAGGCTTGGCAAAGGCAAACTGAGTGGATTTACAGGAGTGCGGCATTGTTTATCTTATCTGTATCACACAAATATAGGGGCAATAGATGAGACTGGATCTACTCATGGATCATCAAAATCTAAGTCTAAAGATATAGGGGCAATAGATGAGGACTATTCTCTAGTCTCCTCATAGATCATCAAGATATAAAGATCTTCACTAGGCTGCGTTTCATAGTCCATATTTGAGTCCGAATAGGATAATTTATTATGATATTCGGTGTTTTTGGACATGTCCTGGACCAGATAAATGTTAGAGAAGAAATCTAGAATATGGGTTCGATAAATCCAAATTGGATAAAAATAAAAACAAACCACAAAAAGAAGGATAACAACAAGTTCTTACTTGCCGATTGTGAAGATCAGCACCACCATCGGTGTGGATGGTGGTGCAGCGTGGAATCACCGCAAGACGGAGACACTCTTACTCAAGCAAGCTACATAAATGAAAATGTTAATCAGAATAGCACGATGAAGACCTCTGCACGCCTAGATGAAAACTTTTGCACGACGACGACGAAGACCTCGTGCCACTACGATGACCTTTGTGAGCCTTAATCAAGACCTCTGTATCAAGATTCGACGCACAATCACAACAAAGGAAAGTATAGAAGCGAGAAAGAAAAAATCGTCATAAGTTTTATCCTGATTTACCGTTAAATTAGGGCTACGTTCAGCAAAAGATTCCATTATAATTAGCACATCGCACATCTCATTTTACGTCACTCAATTACAAGGGAAAAATAATATATAGCAATTGCTATTTATGGCCCAAGCCGAACTACTATGTAAAAATACGGGCTGAAACTATAAAAGCCCTCTGGTGGCTACGACGAATCCCTAGCCGTCATTGGGGAGCTGGATCTACATACTTTCATGTCATTAGAGTATGAACGACATCTCGACAGATGCCTCCACGAAGGGAACCGGATCCCCTGCCAAGGTGAGATCTAGGCAGGGGTGCCAAGGTTCTAATCCCAGCCGTCCATTCGAATCGGACGGCTGGGATTTAGCCACGTCATCAAGGGAGGAGATGGACAAATTTCGGCGCCAGTTACTTTAAAAAAATTCCATTTTCAAACCTCCTTTCTCTCTCTCTCTCTCTCTCTCTCTCTGCCCGCGTTTCTTCCTCTCAGCCTCCCTTAGCGTGGCCAATGATTCGCGCGATGGTGACTCCGCGGCCAAATCGGCGGAGCTACGTCGACAGGGATCGTGGTGACGGCGTCGACCGCCCGGCGGAATCGCCTCCTTGAATCGCCGGCCGTCTCTTCGATTCTTCGCCGGCCGCTGCGTCGGGCTCCCTCGCATCAGGCTGTCACCTCGAATCTTCATGTTCCTCTCAGCTTCCCTTCTCGTGGCCAAGGATTCACGCAACGGCAACTCCGCGGCCAAATCGGCGAAGCTGCGTTGACAGGGATCGTGGTGACGGCGTCGACGGCCCGACAGAATTGCCTCCTTGAATTGCCAGCAATGGGAAGGTTTCGGACAATAAGGCTGGGAAGGGGGAAGGCCCTCGCCAAATCTTCCTCTCTCAGCCCAATCTCTTGAAGCTTCATGCTCTGATTAGAATCTGCGGTATTAGCGCGCGCGCGCGCGCGCGCGCGCGCACACTCTCTCTCTCTCTCTCTCTCTCTCTCTCTCTCTCTCTCTCTCTCTCTCTCTCTCTCTCGTGTTGTCATGCTCTCATCACATGATTGATTCGAAGGTGTTTTTGGTTGTGCAGCAGGTGCATTAGTCTGCGAAGGTTCTATGTAGTCGTGAGGGAAGGGAAGGTTGCGTATTCTTGAGTTGAGATATTATGCTCTATAGACTAGTGAAGCTATAAGCTTGATTCTTGAAGAGAAAGTCTGGTGTTTTGCTTAATTTACAGCTTTCACTGAAGTTTCTGTAATTGCTTATTGTTGCTGGATGATTTTGGCTTAACTCTCTTTTGCTTGGGTATGCTGATGTAAGACCTTGTGAAGCGAGAAACCCGATTTACTTCTCAGCACCCTGCAAACAAAATCATGTCTAAAATTAAAGAAACTACAAAGCCTTTGGGCTTTAATGTTGATAAAAGAAACTACAAGGCAATCACTTGGCAAAGACTGTCTTGCAACTTTCTCTTTTTGTGGTACTTCCGATTAGAATCTGCGGTATGAGCACGCGCGCGCACACACACACTCTCTCTCTCTCTCTCTCTCTCTCTCTCTCTCATGTTGTCATGCTCTCATCACATGATTGATTCGAAGGTGGTTTTGGTTGTGCAGCAGGTGCATTAGTCTGTGGCAAAGGATTAAATGGCTAGGAACTAGATAGTATTTTTCTTCTCATGGCTCTCTTTTGTTTCTGTTTTCCACATGATTAAATGGTTGTTTCTTTCGTCTGTTTCCCATTTTTGCTACATACAGCAGTCATTTTTCTGTCTTCTGTAACGTTGGAGGTAGTTAATTTGATGAAACAATTACTCGTGTTTGCTAGTGCAACTATTTTATCGTGTGTTCATTCTTGCTTAGCAAAAGAATAACTTGCAGACTACTGGACGATATCTCTCCTGAAGTTTATTTGTCACATGACCCTTTCTCGTGTTTGCTTGGTGTCACTCATTTTTTCCCCTAGGAAGGAATTAAAGCTTAGATAGTACGTAGTTTTCAAACCTCAAATGTAAGTGATATATGAAATGTGTTTCCATGGTGGGTGCTGACAATTAGCTCAAGCATCTTATAAGTTAATTTTGTAGTAGCTACTGATCTTTGTAGGTTAGTTGTTCCAGTTCTCGTAAGCAATGACGAGTATGGATGTGCACAAGGAAAAGGTTTATGTTCCATATGTGTAGCATTTCTGCAATTTGAAAAGAAGTTTCGAGAAATGATCTGATTTCCCACTGGAAGCTTCTCATAACTTAATAAAAAGTCGATGTAAGAAGGGAAAGGGAGGATGAATCTTTGCTATGTACTTCTTTTACAGGTGAAGCAATGAACTCAGCTACCTTAAACTGTATGTAATTATTGGAGAACTGCATAGCTATTAGCTTGGGAATTATGCAGTGAGATGTTAGAATCTCCTATGCCTTCTCCTCTGGCCATCAAGCATATCAAGAAACTAGGTAGCGTTGCAGATGCGTGCCTCATTTGTGTTAAGCCAATACTTAATGTGATTTCTTTAGGCTAGCATTTGAAAACTTTATGGCTTTTTGCTTCTGAGCTAAATAAACCTCATCGATGACCAATATAAATTTAATCTCTTTGAGTTATGGCCACCTAATTTGGTAATTTTCCGGGAACTAGAAGGCGTAGATATCATTGTCATTTCTAGACATAATTTTTTATAGATGTTAAAGAATCCTTCCTCGAGAGGGCAAAAGTAAGCTAAGCTTTTGTAGGTTTATTTTTGTTTTTTAGCCTTGTGGGTCACTCCCCCTGTAATGGGTTGTGATAAGGGCGTCAGTGGGTATTTTTGTGTGAATTTTTTCTTGTCAGGAGAACACCTTTGGACTGTGTCCATTGCTTAGTACTAGCAATCAAATTTTCCTTTTGTTTCTTTTACTTTATTCGTTGTATATTGTGCTTGCGTTATGCCTCAAATGATGCGAAGTTTCTCACTATAGTGTGTTTTTACATATTATCGGTAGCCATTTGCAATGACATCTTGGAGCTTCTGTTATGGTAGTTTACCTCCAAATAGCATTTCTCAAGGACTGGATATGTAAATTACTTAAACAACACAATTCGAAAGGGGGAAAACATGCAGAAAGCACAAATGAAACTTCTGCTGGATTTAGTTCTCCCCTAAAATACATTGGCGCACAGAATGTGTTTGAAATTGAATCTCCTTTGACCTGAAAAGATAGTGAAGCTGATCTCTCATCATGTGTTGATTATTTTCATTCCTTTTTATTCAATGATGCACTTAGTATGTCATTTCGAGAGTATATGGTGTTGGCATCATAATACATCAGCTTATTTTTCTTATGTACTTACTTTAGAACAACATCCAGCTCTGCAGCTGCTGTACCAAAATTGCCTTTAGAGATTGTGTCAATGGCCATGCCGACATCGACTGCTTCCACACCTTTGCAGGAAGCAAAGATAGGCACAGTTGATTCTTCAAGTGTGCCACCAGCAGAACCGGCTGAAGAATCGCCTGTTGATCTTGCAGATGTTGAGTCGGCTGATCTAGATGCAATCGACGAAATCCTGGGAGTAACAAAACCAAGATGTGAAGATCCCCTCCCATCTAGGTCTGAGTCTTGTGACTCATCGACACCTGTGGTTGTCGATGACGTTAAGGCTAAATGGGAGGAGTTGTACCAACTCACAAAAGGATGATACCCCCAGATTGCTTCTAACTCAGCTCTCGAAGACAGAATAAAAGATCTGATTGCTGAGTTGAGCTCTAGCAAAGATGGATTCACCAAGACTCCTGAATTTCAGCATGTGTGTGAAGAGTTTGCCACATATTTTGTGTATGGCACGCGTTTGTAATTCTACGTTATATTTCGTAAAGAATGTGAGGTTCTTTATTTATTAAAAAAAAAAAGTAAAACAGGAACGTCAAATGAAACATCAAATATATGGTATTTCCGAACTTTTTTTTTCGTCTCTTTTGTTATGTCCCTTTTATTTTTTTTATATAAAAAAAACGCGTTTCTAATTCTACGTTATATTTCGTAAAGAATGCGAGGTTCTTTATTTATAAAATAAAAAAATAAAACGGGAACGTCAAATGAAACATCAAATGTATGATATTTCCGATTTTTTTTCCGTCTCTTTTGTTATGGCCCTTTTGTTTTTATATATAAAAAAATGCGTTTCTAATTCTATGTTATATTTCGTAAAGAATGTGAGGCTCTTTACTTATAAAATAAAAAAAGTAAAACAGGAACGTCAAATGAAACATTAATTGTATGGTATTTTCGAACTTTTTTTTCCGTCTCTTTTGTTATGTCCCTTTTGTTTTTATATATAAAAAAACGCATTTTTAATTTTACGTTATATTTCGTAAATAATGTGAGGCTCTTTATTTATAAAATAAAAAAAGTAAAACGAGAACGTCAAATGAAACATCAACTGTATGGTATTTTCGAACTTTTTTTTCCATCTCTTTTGTTATGTCCCTTTTGTTTTTATATAAAAAAAAAACGTGTTTCTAATTCTACGTTTTATTTCGTAAAGAATGTGAGGCTCTTCATTCATAAAATAAAATAAATAAACAGAAACGTCAAATGAAATATCAAATGTAGGGTATTTTAAAACTTTTTTTTCTCTTTTTTTTTGGTAAGATAAGTATGAATTGATTTTTCAAAAACTAGGTACAATGATGAAACCGGACAAAAAAATCATGAACCAATAATGACACATTTTGTGCCAAAATGGGTTCAACGGTGAACCAGCTTCAAAATACAACATCGCGGCAGCGCGCGTCTACCTAGAGGCCAAGAGATGGCCACAGCTACAGAGAACGGACGGTCAAAGAAAAGATTCAGAAGACATAGGCCCTGGCAAGAGATGTAACAAAAAGCAAGGCCAAACAAGCGGCCAAAGACAGTACAACAAACAAATAGCATTGGCTACTTTTACAAGGGCAAAACGCAGACCAAGTAAGAGACAGCCAATACAAGTGAAGCAGTGAGCAAGAGCCATCAGACAAGGCAGCAAACCGGTGAACCCATCCATGAAGAACAGGAAAGCAGGGACAGGGGCAAGCCTGAGCAGCAGTAAGTGTGGGAGCTCGCATATCTGGAAATTAAGCCAGCAAAAGAAGCAAGGAAAGTAACGGCAGTGGAAGTGCAGCACCCTTCGTAGTAGCCTGGGCAGCAGCTTAGGAAGTAGAGTAAATGTAACCAAGTGGGATAAAGCCCACCAAAAAAGGCCGAACAACAGCAGAATATTAGAGATTGCAGCTTTGCCGGTGGACAGTGTACTCCCAAGAAATTACACCTGTGTTGTAAGAAGAAAATCCTTGGAACGAAGACGTAAAGGCATGGCTTTGCAGCAGCAAGGCAGGTTCGAAGCAGCAAGGAAGCCAGTTCAACCGCAACAAATTTGGAGGTTGTAGTCAAGCCAGTGAACAACCCAGGCATAAACTTGAAGAAGAAGAAGAAAGGTAACCAAAAACCAGCAAAAAGAAAAAACAAAAGCAAGGCCAAAACAGCAGCCAAAAGAAGAAGGGTGGAGAAAACCAGTATAGAACAACAAAATGTGAAAACCCCACCAACAAGACAAGGCCTAACCAAAAGGACCATAGGCAAAACAGAAAGAAAAGTAGGCCAAAGGCTCGCCAACCAGAAAAAGGAAGAGACAAGCAGACATAAAACCAAACAAAAGCCAACGGGACCAAAAAACCAGCCAACAGAACAAGCCGCATCTCGGTCAGCCAGAATCTAAAGAGCCATAAATGCAATAGAGCAGTAGCGGGATCACAACAGCAAATAAGGAGAAGAGCAAATCCACACAAAGCACTCCATTTCTCGGCCAGACAGAAACGAAAGGGCCAGAAATACAGTAGAGCAGTAGCAGAATCGCATCAGCATAGAAAGAGAAGAGCAGTTCCAACCAAAGCAATCCAAAAGGTTAGGAAGCATACAATGAGCAGCCGAGACACATATACACACCCAGCCAAACACTGCGTTTTCTATTCAGACGAATTACTAGCAGACTATTAAGTTTTTCCAGAAAAAAAATTAGCAAGAAATGACACAAATAGATACTCTAAATTTTCGACCAAATGTTGTCTAAACATATGAACCATAGAAACACCTGAGCACAAAACATGATGTCGAACAGAGTAACAGAAACAATGATTATTCTACGCAGCTATGAAATTACATGAAGAATCCTGTCTAATAACTAACAAGACGATTAATAGCTGTGGACCATTTCAAAACATATTCAAATTGACCAATTCCAGGAATTAATTCATGATACTTTTCCCATGCACTTGAAGATTTCACCTTTTCCAAGGGGAGCTGAATCCCAATCCTCTATAGGCCTGCATCTAAGTAATTCACTAATTTTTAGGTTTCTGTCTCTCACCAGAGTATACCACTTTCCCAATTGGAGAGAGAAAAAAACGACAATGATTCAGACATAGATAAATTTGATTCAATTCTCTAATTTCATCTACTCCGACAACATCAGTGAAGTGACAGAACGCATCTGTAGCATTCGATGGAACACACTTAGTAGATCACTCCAGAACAAAAGCTAATCAACATCGCAAACTAAATTCAACGATGCATGACCTCAAATCAAACAGATCACTCCAGAACAAAAGCTACTCCACATTGCAAACTAAATTCAACAAGAGCAGCCAAAAGACATCTGAACACAAGAATCATCAAAGAAAATTCTGCAATAGCCGCCAAAAGACAAATGCCCTCACATCAGCCTAATTAAAAGCCTCCAATTACTCTATTGCCAGAGCTGCGATTCTTGAATAACAGAAAATAGAAGTCTTCCTTCTACCTTGAACTACATATAAAACCCAATAAATGCACTAAACAAAAAGAAAATTTCCCAATCGTGTAGAGATACATAGAGCAATCTTTCAGTGTCGCTCCGACGGTAGTGAGCAGGAAGTAGAATCCGAATGCCCCGCTCAAACGTTTTACCATGTAGTTTGCATTCAAAATAGCTATCTTTGATGCTTCAGTGAGCCCCTTAGATCCCATCATGGCTATGTAAGTGTATGATATCGGCAAGTTGAGCGCCGAGCCCCATGGAGCAGCAAAAATTGTACCCAATGGCTGGGAATTATCTAGGGCTGGTATACCACCTGTAGGAACCTTTGACAGAAAGAACAAAAGATTAAAAACTCAATTACATAGGCATTTATGCAGCAAAATTTCTGTAGCATACGCCAATGACACAATGTCTATTGGGGCCAACTACCATCACAGAGGACCATAATGCGGCGAAAGAGAAAAAAAAAAGTTACTAAAAGTACATACTATTGGATGTGAAGGCAGAAAAAGTGCCAAGTGCTTCTTCACACCAACAGGACCCATGCCTGGACCACCGCCTCCATGTGGAATGCAAAATGTTTTGTGGAAATTGAGATGACAAACGTTGGCTCCAATTAATCGTGGGCTTGTCAAACCCACCTACAAGAACCAAAATACATCGAGTTAGATTTAATATGCTGAAAGATACCTTGCAAGCCAGGCATTGAACTTGAATATTTCTCACGACGAAGAACTACTGAAGTATAATGGAGAATAATCAAGTACTCTTGTTTTCAGCACGCGACTGCACAGTAATAATTATAATCTGGATCATACGTCAAGGTGCATCTCTGACAATTTTTTAGCACTTTAAGTGTTATCAAATAAGACACTAATGGTTGGACAGATGAGAATGGTAGCTATGAACCACGCCTATGGGTCGACTGCAGCAAAGAGGCACAAAATAGACCTGTGCATTCATGTTTGCTCCATCCATGCACACTTGACCTCCGTTGTCATGAATTATCTTGCATATCTCATCTATGCCTTCCTCATACACTCCATGGGTTGAAGGATATGTGACCTGAAGTTCGCATTTAAACAAGAAAAATAACGAGGTCCTGATTATATCACTGGTTTGAACTCTATGAAAAATTATTTTCCAGTTAATGAGAAATCAGGCTCACCATAAGGGCAGACAAACCCACCTATTTGCTTATGCTGCTTTTCTCAGCTCCTCGATGTTGATATTACCCTTGGCGTCAGTTCCAACAGCAACAATTTTCATACCACACATAACAGCACTGGCAGGATTTGTCCCATGAGCAGAGACAGGAATGATGCACACCATGAGCAGACACTGCTAGTGATGATCCACGCAGGATGCTTCTAGTAGTTTTCCCGAATCACTTCTTGGAAACTCCTTATGTTCTCATCAGGCCTCTTCCCTCCCTTCATCTGGTCACACTTTGTGAAAACGAAGGTCAGAGGTATCTGAACAAGTGGAGAAGAGTAACATCATCAGTTCGTTCAGCCACTGTTGAATGTTCATTACAACTAAGAAACTAAGAAAGCGGCATACATTGTTGCGTCCCAACCAATTTGCACAATCAAGGTCAATCTTTTGAGGAGGAACACTCGCATCGATAAGAAGTAAGACGGCAACTAGCGTATCTCTGTTAAAAAAGTAGCCCTTTGTGAATGCTGACCAATCCATTCGAACAGATCCCGAGGCCTTAGCAAACCTACCAATGATCAAGAAATCCACGGAGCAAATGCCTTACTCTATTGTTCGACAACGTAACACATCAGAATATCTCATCCAAAGACAAGGTCGATATGGTCAATAGACAGATAATATAGCATGTCCGTAGTCCGTGGTTGCCCTGCCTCGACGCCAGAATGTTCAAACATGGAATAAAACCACGGTCAATGTCAAGAGTAATAATGAATTAACTAAATGTAAGGGTACCACACAATAAAAACACTCGGTTGGAATCTTAAAAATCTACTGCCAAAGAACTGTGATTTCATATCACAGCCTATAACTGGAAGCGGGTATACCAAAGGCGGGTCCCAAACTGATGTAAGACACCAAATGCTAAATCTATTGCAAGGTTAATAGCTCGGTGTCCGCAGGTAAATCATAACATGATACTAACCTAGAAAAACAAGCTGGATATTCTAGAAAGCAAAAGAGAAGCCTACAACGTTTAAGCATTTTCCATTAGTCAGAAAACCTGGAAACAAAATCACAAAAGATGAAACAAACTATTGCAATTGCTAAAAGTAAAGTACGTGCCATAAAATCAGATCTAACACAGGATTAATACAGTGAGCGCAGTATATTTAGCAGTTATATATATTCACATATCTGCAGACGTGCATAACCACTTATATGCTTCTAAAAAGATATATATCAAGCATCATACGAAACTGTCAAGTTACAAAAGCAGAAATGAAAAGCCACGTATATACAAGTTCACTTCTTCTGCATTAGGATTAATAGCAAAAGATGGAAACTAGTCCTTTGCCGCTTGTCAAAGGGTTCATCACGTCAAGAACAGAAAGACCGCAAATTGAAGAGGAATTCCCAGCATGCACATCTTAGCTAAATGAGTTACTGCATTGGCATAAAAAAGCGACATGTCACAAATGCTCAAACCATTTAAGCCCAATTAATCGAACTTTAGAAGCTCGTCAAAAAGTTGCCATCTAATAATGGTTTCTCACTATCCCACTAACAACTTCGAATCGACCTTCCTCACTCAATTAGTTGCAGCATTCCAAGAAACGGAACTTACATATTAGCTCACATTCAGTGATCTTCTCTCTCTCTCTCTTTTTTATAAGCTGCCGGACAACATAAGAAGTTTAAGCAAAGGTGCTTAAAGCTCACCCGTAACCCAGCAAATCCACAATATACCAACTCTTGTTCACCAAGAAGTGATTTATAAGCTGAGTCTTGCCTGCAACATAAATTGACGCATCAATCAAATAGCTCATACCTTGCCACCAAAGTAAAACCGTACGAAACAACATCATTGGACACATTGATAAGAAGGGTAAAAAAAAAACCCGGCTTCTTGGACGTAAGTGCAACTTCCTTCTTCCGAACCAGAGCATTGATAAGCGAAGACTTGCCCACAATAGACCGACCCAGAATCGCAAACTCGGGCCTCCCATCTTTGGGACAGTCCTTGGCCCTCCCGCTGCTCTTCACGAGCTCCACTTCCTTAATCTGCGCGTGACCCACGTAGGGTCCGACGACGATGTTCGAACCGGGAAGCACCATGTCTTCGGAGACCTCGGCCCATATAAACCCCGGGCGGGACGAAGAACACTTTCCGGACGACCCGGGCCGAGTTCGAGGCCGTCGGGCTCGCGGCTCCGGAAGCGGAGGCATGGAAGCTCAGGCCGTGGCGGGTGGGCGGCGAGAGAGGACGGGTCTTGACAGAGAGCGAGAAGAGCGGGGCATTCAGAGATGGCCGAAGCGAAGGTTGAAGGAGAGAGGTCGAGTGCAGAGTAAGGAGGCGATTTCGCAGTATAATCGCCATTGTCGGAGACTCAGAGGGATTTGGATCCCTGATGGGAGGGAGCCCGACACAGCTTCGGTGAAGAATCGAAGAGTCGGCCGGCGATTCAGGAGGCGACCCCAAAGCGCGAGAGAGCAGAGGAGGAGAGAACGTTGTCCGCTGAGGGGAATCGACGTGGGCGGAGAGAGGAAAGAGAGAGAGAGAGAGAGAGAGAGAGAGAGAAAGGAGGTTTGAAAATGGATTTTTTTTTTAAGTAACTGGCGCCCAAATTTGGCCATCTCCTCCCTTAATGACGTGATTAAATCCCAGCCGTCCGATTCGAACGGACGGCTGGGATTAGAACCTTGGCACCCCTGCCTGGATCTCACCTTGGCAGGGGATCCGGTTCCTCCACGAAGACCTCTGCATTGTCGAGAATAGGCAATGCTGGCGGTCGCCTAAAATTCTGCCGCTCTGTCGCAACCTCAAATCAAGGGATCTGAGGCGCACTCCCCAACCACTAGTCGTGCAGAGAAAGATTCCTCATTCTACACTTAAATGGATCTGATAACCGTAATTCCTCCACAACAATGACTGTGTAGAGAGCGACATTAGTGGTCGCCATGTTCGATCACAATGTCCTCTCGTGGCTACGTTTCTACGATTCTCATTTTTTTTCCCTAAACTAGATGACGTGGCTACTTCAACTTCGCTCGTTTAAAAAAATAAACAAAAAATACACATCAGCATTTTTCGTTATGCCAATTAGACCAAGATAACGAAAATGCTCAATTGTATCTATTTAATCAAATCTAAGACTTGATTATAAAGATTAAATTTTCGTGATAAGTTTTAGGAATTCTAGTGCACTTAACTTTTCTTAACTACATGCTCAACTCTGTATAAGGGTAAGTTCCATGAAAGCTTAATTGAAAGAAAAAGAAGTCAAAGCAATTGAAATCATCAGATCTGATCTTCCATGAATTACAAGGCCATTAATGTCATCCTAGATTTCCCAACTTTAACATGAAATTGGGAGGCCATTAATGCCATCCTAGATTTCCCAAGTTAATGACCCCTCGAGGGCGCTATACGTATATATACTCTGTCGAGGTGAGTAATGCAGCATTCTGCCTGCTGCTTCGATATCTAATGGCTTCAAATAAGGCAACTAATCTTAGTCTTGTAGTCGCTTTGATTTTCCTTGTTGCGCTCGGATCGACCCAAGGGAGGAAAAGTGGGATACCGAAGGCATCTCCAGCATCGGCTCGGATAACAGAGGAGACTAGCCCTACCAGTCCCGATCATAGTCGTATAATTGGGCGGCCCCTACCCCCTCGTCATGGTCAAGTTGGAGCATTTGAGACGAGTCCTGGTCATAGTCCTGGGGTTGGACATGAGATACATCCACCAGCAAACTTAAAAATCTAATATGTCGTTTCTCAATGCTCTAAGTTGAGCATGGAGCGATAGAAATGTTCGTAGTGGCGGCTTTTTGTTGCTCTTATGAATAAACATACAAATAAATTTGATTTTCTATATGCCTTGCATACTTCGATTTGTTTTCAGAAATGCTTAACCGGCTTCATCATAAAATATATATATATATGCATTGTGATCTCGAGTAGCAACGTTCAAATTTTTCCATCTGTTGGCCACAATCAATGAGTGGCTAATGCCCTCAACTAGATCTCCTCTATGATTATCATTCCTTATGTTGAACTTGACGCTAATATATTCTACTTATAAATTAGGACAAGTGAATTAAAAAAAAGTATGAAACTTATTGTATTGGTATCAATTCTATCATAAACAATTTAATCGGATTAATTAAGTCTTACACATTTTGGTATTGGTACCATTTGATTTTATAACGTGAATGTTGGGCGTTCTATGTAGCGCGGCCGATACTGACTTGGGCATTTTTAATAATTATTATAATTTATTAATTTTTCATATTTTTTGGTTTTTCTCTCCTTTTCTTTTCCATTCTTTACTCTTTCTTTTGTTGAGGTCCTACAAAGGCATCCAACCAACCTCTACGTTCACAATCAAGGGCTGGCGACCCTCGCCAATAGTAAGCGAGGACTCGCAAGCACTCAGTATGGCCAGCGAGGGTGCGCACCCCCTCACTCAAATTTGGTGAGGATTGCGATACCCTCTCTAGATCTAGCCAGGCAAGTGCACCGTAACTTTCGCTGACCCCAAGCATAGGCGTCGCCAGGTTTGCGCGAGGCTGCGGAGCCCAGATCTAGCAAGGGCTTTGCAGCCCTAGTCCTAATCAGGCGAGGGTCAACCGATGGCCCTTGCTAGCCCTCGGCCAAAATAGAAAAAGAAAATAACAAAAAATAAAAGAAAAAAATTAAAAATTAAACCCATAGACTTCAGCTCAATGTGCAATGTCATTCATGAACTTTTAAGTTGGTCAATTTGGTCTCCAAACTTTGTTACATGTTTAATTTAGCTCTTGAGCTATATGAAAATGTTCAATATTGTCCTTGAGCTTGAATTAAAAGGAGGACAACAGTTCATAGACTAAATTGAACACACATCAATAGTTCATGGACTGCATTGAAGAAATTAAAAAAATTCGGTGACCACATTACATATTGGGGTAAAGTCTAGGAGCCGTATTGAATAAATTAAAAATTTGGAGATCACATTTCACACTGGGCCAGTGTTCATGACCATTTAAGTCATTATAACTTCCCCTTATAAATGAGTTGCTTAAGCTATTCTAAATGACCTTTTGGACCCGAAAGAAAAGCCGTCCTAACTCCTCCAAAGTTATCATTCATGTGCCCTTGAATTCCGACAGACCAAAAGCCTCAAATCGAATAATTATTTCAGGCCTAGTTGCCCAGCCTGAGCCAATAAAAGCCTGAAACAATCAGCTGATCCGATCCAGGTTTTCGTGCCATTGGGCAATTCTGCTCAGCCCGATTATACAATTTTAAAAGAATTTTGTTAAGTAGCACTCCTATAATACTTATTGAAAAATCAATATCGGAAATTGGATTGCTAATGCGTTAACTGTCCTATATTATATGCACTACGATTTTTTTTAAAAAAAATTGGATTGCTTTCATATTAAATATACATAATCAGTATCGGAAATAATCGTTAAAGAGGAGGCATATTTAAAAATAAAATACAAGAACCAAACCCCCTTTACAACGAGAATTCCACGTTCCTTGTCCACGTGTGAAGGCCGAATCGCTACGTAATAATATTAGCATTTCTCATCCAAAAATTTAAAAGCTTCCGCATTTCTAATATGTATCTTAACAATCGATCATGATGCTTTTGAAAAGTTGACCGTTTCGTTGTTCATCTTCTACAAAAAAAATTTGAAGTTTAATTATTCTAATAGCGCCTGAGGAAATATTAAAACATAATAACTTATAATACAAGTTTCATTTTCATCGTGTTTGTAAAATGAAGTCTAAGTCGTCCTTCTTCATCTTCTAGACGACCTGCGCCTCCGCCCAATAAGAAAAGGAGAAACGCCTAAAGCGGGGACGAATGGTCCAACTCGGATTGCGCTGTACTTTGAATGACGATAGATAGATAGACTGCTAAACTATCAACTTGCCTATAAATACCCAAGTAATTCTCTTCACTATCTTCATCAGCTCAAGCTTCTTCAATAGCAATCGCACCAAATCCTTCCCTTTCCTACTTGAGTTTATTTCTCTTTGCTTCTTACGAACATGGGTGTCGTCACTTACTCTCAAGAGTTCACATCTGTCGTCGCTCCATCGAGAATGTTCAAGGCTTTGGTCCTTGACTCGCACATCATCATTCCCAAGATTGTCCCCGGAGGTATCAAGAGCGTCGAGTTCATTGAGGGAGACGGAAGTGTTGGCAGTATTAAGCAGAAGAAAACGTATTCCTCTATTTTCTGTATATCTTCTTCTTTTTCTTTTACAATGACCTAGAAGTGTATATATACAGATAAAGGAAAGAATCCTAAAAGATATATTCTCTAATCTAGATCCACTAATCTAGGCAATTACAATCCATACATATCTTCTACGATTACAATATCTTTTATGGCTCATTCTAACACATATATCCTCTCTAATTATCTCCCCGTGCAATGGCACGTAAAAGAGGGCATTTCTCATGATGAGAGAAAAAGATCCTTCTTGATGTCGACTGGTCATTTTTTTGTCAAGATTATGATATCCATTAATTTTTTACGCGAGACGGCGGATTATTTATTATTATTATTTTTTGGATAACACAATCGTTTGCCTGAAATCTCGAAATATCTTGTTGTGGATTGAATTGTATATTTAGCAAGCTTTTCTAAAAGGCATAAAAGAGGAGGTTGCATTTTTTAATAGACTCCCAATGGGGTCGCTTATTAAATAAGGTTAATCGAAATTAGGTTAATTTTGCATGCCACGTGATATATATTAGGACATATGTGTTTAATCTTAATCGTGCATCTCATGCATTGCATCTTAGCATAGTCGTCACTAAAAAAAGCAAAAAAGAGAGAGTAAAATTGCGCTCTTGCATATGCGGTCTACTCTGCATCTTCGGATTAAACAAAACATAAAAAAAAATCATTTATTTTGTCCGATTTTTCTTTCTTGCAATTCATCCATCACTTTTGTGTACATTTCCATATGTTAGGA
This sequence comes from Rhodomyrtus psidioides, assembly GCA_021437785.1. Lineage (NCBI taxonomy): Eukaryota > Viridiplantae > Streptophyta > Magnoliopsida > Myrtales > Myrtaceae > Rhodomyrtus > Rhodomyrtus psidioides. The sequence continues at coordinate 1,842,580 of JAILYB010000062.1, read as the reverse complement.
GATAAGTTCTAAAATGAATCCAAACTATCTACCAAACATTTTTTTAAATGGTACCAAATGGGCGTTAGGATAATCTAGCGTAACCAAGTCCTCGAATTTATAATATCTGGTTCGTAGGAGTAAAGCATTTCTCTCAATGCGCTACTTAGGTGTCTAATCAACTTACCGTAAACAGATTGGTGGCGATTCCAAATAAAATCTTTTACATGAAATACTTGAAATCATAAGTCGTGAATTGGTATGGACTTGGGAGGGTCCAAGTTAGGTTTAATAGCTTAGCAATCCATTAACCCTAAAATCCTAATTTTTAGGTCGCAATAATCTCCTCATAGATCATCAAAAAATAAAAGATCTTCATTAGGTTGTGTTTCATAGTCCGAATTTGAGTCCGAATAGGATAATTTGTTATGATATTCGGGGTTTTTAGGCAATTTCCTGGACCAGATAAATGTTAGAGAAGAAATCTAGAATATGGGTGCGAGTGATCCAAATTGGATAAAAATAAAAACAGACCACAAAAAGAAGGATAACAATTGCTTGCTTATGGCGGTGCAACGTGGAATCATCGCAAGACGGAAACACTTCGTCAAGCAAGCCATGTAGATGAAAAAGTTAATCGGAATAGCACGACGAAGACCTTTGCACGCCAAGATAAAAACTTTTGCACGACGACGACGATGAAGACCTCGTGCCACTACGATGACCTTTGTTTGCCTCAATGAAGACCTCCGTGTCAGGATTCCACGCACAATCACAACGACGTAAAGTGTAGAAACGAGAAAGAACAACTCATCACAAGTTTTATCCTGGTTTACCCTTAAACTAGGGCTAGGTCCAACAAAGAATTTCACTATAATTAGCACATCACCCCTCTCATTTTACGTCACTCAATTATAAGTGAAAAAGAAAGTATTGAGAAATAATAACAAGAAATGGCACGGAATTGAATTTCCAACTTGTATTGATACAAAAAATGTGCACCTATTTATACACAATTCACAACTATACTTCCTAAATTTACTCCTACATTTTAGGTAAGTATAAACAAAAGATTGAAAAGACAACCCATCAAATAAACATGCAATCGTGACATATTATCACAATCACAATTAGATCACGCAAAGAATCGTGGCACATTATCACAATCACAATCAAATCACGTTAAGACTCCCCCTCAAGTTGGCGTGTGTAGATTGCGGACACCCAACTTGGAAAGTAATCATATGTACTGATCTCGACCTAGCGGTTTGGTAAACACGTCGGCTAATTGTGAGTATGTACCAATCTTCAATGGAGCAATGAGTCCAGCTTGTATTTTTTCACGAACGAGATGGCAATCTATTTCAATATGCTTTGTTCGCTCGTGAAAAACTTGATTGGCAGCAATATGGAAGGCAGCTTGGTTATCGCAGTGTAAAGAAATCGGGACTTGGAGGTGCATGCCAATGTATTGTAAGAGATATGATAACCATGTAATTTCGTATGTAGTTATTGCCATTGCACGATATTCCGCTTTAGCAGAAGAGCGTGAGACTGTGCTTTGTTTCTTAGTTTTCCAAGAAATGGGGCTATCTCCCAATAAAATACAATATCCAGTTGTTGAACGACGAGTCATGGGACAACTAGTCCAATCGGAGTCACAATAAACTGTGAGTTGAAGTTCATTTTCAGTCGGGTAAAATAGTCCCTGGCCTACAGTAGCCTTGAGATATCGTAGAAGACGATATGCTGCATCCAAATGTGGTTGGTGTGGTGCATGCATAAATTGACTTAGAATGTTGACACTATAAGCAATGTCTGGCCTCGTGACAGTCAAATAAATGAATCGACCAATCAAGCGCCGATAGAGAGATGGATCCTCTAATAAAGGGCCACTATCAATGCTTAATTTTATATTCTGCTCCGTAGGAGTATCAGCTGGTCGGGCTCCACCAAAACCACAATCTTCCAGAATATCCAAGATATATTTTCGCTGGCATAAGTAAAGACCAAAGCGGGATCGAGCTACCTCAATGCCCAGAAAATATTTTAAAGGTTCGAGATCATTAATGTGGAGCTGATTGTGCAACAGTCTTCACCGAATCAATCAAAGAGGCATTAGTACTAGTAATTACTAGAACATCAACATATAGTATCACAAAAACAGAGTCATTTCCATTGTGTAAGAAAAAGAGAGAATGATCGGCCTGGGAATATGTGAAACCGAAATCACATAAGGTAGTAGAAAACTTAGAATACCATTGGCGAGACGCTTGTTTCAAGTCATATAGAGATTTGTGAAGTCGGCATACAAGATTCTCCCCCTGGCGTCGAAATCCAAATTGAGGTTTCATATAGACTTCTTCATCCAAATCACCGTGTAAGAAGGCGTTGTTAACGTCCATTTGTTCAAGAGGTCATCCCTTAGCGGTAGCGACATCTAAGAGCACGCGAACTGTAACCAGTTTAGCAACAGGCGCAAAAGTATCATGATAGTCTTCTCCTTCAACCTGGGTGTAGCCTTTGGCGACTAGACGAGCCTTATATCGCTCAACACTACCGTCGAATTTTCGTTTAATTTTATAGACCCATTTGGGGCCTATGGCTTTCTTACCAGTTGGAAGTGGTACGAGAGACCACGTATGATTCTGGGAAAGAGCTTTGATCTCAGCTTGCATGGCATCTCGCCATTCCTGATGCCGTATTGCCTCAGTGAAAGTGGATGGCTCGGTGGTAGTAGATAAAGAAGTAAGAAATGCCAAATGGGGTTTTTTAAAATGGCTATATTGAAGAAAATTAGACATGTTATAAGAAATACCTGGACTATTATCTTCGACAGAACTTGGCATTTGAGTAAGCGAACAACAGTAGTCCTGTAGGTAACGAGGAGGTTGATGTATTTGTTGAGGTCTGATGGATTGTTCAAGCAATGGAGGTACAGGTGTTTGTTGTGATGTGGGGAACGGTGATGGTGGTGATGTCCGGTTTAGAGGTGATTGTGGGGTTATTTCGTCACATTGTGTGATAGGTAATGGCAATACAGGCGACCTTGACAAAGTAGGTTGAGGGAGCAACAAGGAAAAATTGTTTCGTGAAACACAACATCTCGGCTTACATAATTTTTTTTTTTGTGAGGAGATCAAAAATGCGATACGCTTTTTGACCATTAAGATATCCCACAAAAACTCTCGGAGTAGCACGAGCATCAAATTTATTTTGAATGGACGTCTTGCGCTGAAAACATAAACAACCGAAGATCCGAAGATGAGTGAGATTCGGTAACTTACCATGTAAAACTTCATATGGAGTTTTCCCCTCCAAGACGATAGTGGGAAGTCTATTTATGATATATGCAGCGGTAAGGACACATTCATCCCAAATGTGACATTCTGAATTTCCGACCCCTCGGAGCTAATGACATGGATTGGAAGCTCGAAATTGGCAATTGGAAATGAAGAATTTCAAAATTGGAAAAGGATTTGACGTCGCCTCGCCAATGGTCACTCAAAATGAGAAAAACGAAGTTTCGGACGAAAAGTGGCAAATGATCGTTTTGCCCCTCAATCTTCTACCTTTGCCTTAAGAAAATTGGAAGGGCAATATGGCCATTCTATCTTTCCCTTGTAGCTTCCGAAAATGGAGGGAGAGAAGGTCAATTGAGGTCAAAGTGAAATGGCCAATTATTGGACCAATGCCATGTGTCATCTTTTGGTTGAACAAAGCATTAAATGACATTAATTGCAATTTTGACAAAATGGTCTCAATTATTTGAGGGATGTTCCCCTTGCAACAGAAAATTCATGCACCCCCTTCCTTCCCCACTATTTCCTTCAATTTTCCTCTCCATTTCTTCCCTAGTTCAGTCTGCTCGCTCGACCGGTTCTGACCCTGCTGTTCGGTCTGCTCGAGCAGCTCTTCCCGACATCGTCTTGCCTCTCTAACCACCAGAGGTAAGATCTATGTGTCCTTGACAAGATCCAAGTGGAATTTTGTTATTTAGATAAGTATTTTTACCTATGTGAGCTTGAGACCAAAACCGGACGAAATTCACGCGAGCTGGGATAAGGCCACCGTATACCCTCTTAGAAATTCCAAATGACCTCAAACGTTTTGTGAGATCTTCATAACATCTAGTACTCAAGTTGGATGAGCTTTGGCCGCAAGTTTGGTGGTGTTAAAATAGGTTTTCATGACTAATTGTGAGTGACTAAATCTGGACAGATTCTGACCCTTCGCGCGCCAAGGAGAAACCGAACTGATTGGAGAACTTCGAGGTGTTGGCTCTCTTCGAAACTCTTGATGAGCCTTCTTAACACATCTATTGAGGTCCTAGAAGGATTATTTTGTAAAAAATTGGGATATAGGGTTGAGTTTTGGATGGAAATACGTGATTGGAATCAAAACAGAATTTGTTGTGTTGCTGTTCTGTTTTGGCCGAACCTGATGAGGGTTCTTTGATGGATATATTGACTTCAAATTGACTCAAGAGACTACCTAAAATGTTGATTGAGGTGTTAATTGGAAGTGTGAGAAGTATATTGAGAATTAGAAGTGGTTCAAGGGCTGTTGAGGTGAAAAACGCTAGATGCCGTCCAATCTGTCCTCAACGCGCACTAATTTTGAATTGAGTCGTTCTAAGTCGTCCGGTATCCGAATTGAGCTCCGTTTTCGCCCACGCGTCCGTAAGATCTTGAAGTTTAAGACCATAGAATTTATTTTCTCAAAAGGTCAGTAAAAAAATTACAATTTTCGTGAGACTAAACCTGGTTGTGGGGACTCAAATTGGGCAGTTTTGGTGAATTGAGACTTTGGATGACTTGCCTTGATAGAACGACAATTGGTATGCTTAGGAGCATCGAATTAACACTGTGATGACAGAAGAATAAGGTGTTGTGTGTGTTATTGAAGTATTGGTGCAATGAAAGTGAGAAATAATCGAGTTTCGATGTGGTTTTTCCTAGGCACGCTGTGGGCGCCCTGTTCGGCCATGGGCTTGCTGACTTAGGAGGGTCATTTGAGTTGAATTGTTAGCTTGATTAACGAGGTAAGTGTTCTTTAAACTTTTACTTGAACACTAGGACATTGCTGGATAGATTGGTTGGATGAATGGACTGATTAATGAAGCATGTGGCTTAAATTGCTTGATGTAATAGTATGATGATTATATTATGATGGATTGATTCATGAGTGCATATTCATGTGATGCCTTGATGCGTTAAACGCGAGGCTTGAGTAAATCCTGAGGCGTATTGACGCGGGATTTGACCTGAAGCGTATTGACGCAGGTCTATGAATGGCAAGTGGTGTCCTGAGGCGTATTGACGCGGGTCTATGAAAGGCAAGTGGTGACCTGAGGCGTTATTACGCGGGTCCTGAGAAGCATTATGTAGCCTGATGTGTTATTACGCGGGCACTGATATTGAGAATTGAGTTACATAATGATGATGGCCGGACATGAGTGTGTGAATTGAGCTTGGCATGCTTGTTTTGTTGAGAAATTCACATGGAACATGACCGAATGAATGATGTGGGTAATGGAAAGTCATGTTAACGTGCATGTTTATATGGTAGTGGCACTTGATTGATTAAGGCACTCGAATTAGTAGGCCTGAGATTGGCAAGTGAGTGATTAGTTAATTGATTTATTTGACCCTTGCAAGTGAAATGGCCAAAGTGCCCCTGAGAAACACATCGCGGCCCGGGAGCCCCTAGCGATGGGGAATGTTATATCATTGTGATAATCTTGAAATTATGACTTCATTTCGTGATAGCTTGTGAAGCTTGGTCTTAATAAGAGTGATGAGCTTGACTATAATTGTGACTCATGCTAATTATATGAGATATTTGATCTTTGAATAACATGTGCCAATGCCAAGATGAGCTTCTGTATTTTGCTTTGTGGCATAGTCTGGGGGGACTGGCAGTCAAGTCTAGGTTTAGGGTTCGCTTACTAAGATTTATATCTCACCCTGTTGGGGATTAACATTTTTTAAGTCTCAGGCGAAGGCACATCAAAGGTCATCAAGGCTTGATATTTTAGGAAGAAAGTACAAGATGTGGATTCATATGTTATGTACTACTTCATGTCCTAAGTCATCTGGATTTTGTATATGTATGGAGGTGTATTCTCGCTTCCGTCTATTTGTCGGACTTTATGAGATGTAACCCGAGGGATCCTGGGAGTCAATATAAGGATCAGGGTTTGGGGCCTAACACCAAAACTCAATGGGAATGTTGGATTAGAAGCGCAAGGCACGAGCAATATTTAGAATGTGCCGATGCTTGCACTCCGCCACCCCATTTTGTTGAGGAGTGGACAAGCAACTTGATTGAGGGACAACACCCATAGTCTAGAAAAGAGATGGTAAGTTGATTAAAAAATTCTTTTCCATTGTCAGAACGAATGCAACAAATTTGTTTATCGAACTGGTTTTTTACCATGTTGAAGAAATTAACGATAAAATGATTTACGTTAGCTTTAGAAGACATTACATAAAGCCATGAACTATGGGAATAGTCATCAACCACAGTAAAAAAAAAAAAAAAGGAGCCCCGGTTAAAGAGGTGGTTCGATATGGGCCCCAAACATCCAAATGAATCAAATTAAAACATGAAGTGGTAGAAATTTTACTAGAAGGAAATGGCAAGAGAGATTGTTTCGCAAGGGTACACGCATTGCAAGGAAAGGTATTAGAAAAGGAAATTTTATTGTCTAAAGCTTGCAGATGATGAAGAGACGATGCACCCGGATGTCCCAACCGCCAATGCCATAGGTCAAAATTTGCGCTTAATATGGTGGTAGATGTAAAAAAAGTAGGTTGGGATATGGAAAGATAGTATAAACCACTGTGCCGCTTACCCGTCGCTAAAGTCCTTGTCGAGATTGGGTCCTGAAATAGGCAAGTATCAGAGGTAAATTTAATGTTGAGAGAGGTAGCAATGGTAAGTTTACTAATTGAAATAAGGTTAAAACGAAATTAGGGAATAAATAAAACATGATCAAGAGTCAGATCTGGTAGTAGAATAATCCGTCCAATTCGTTCAACAGGAACCATAATCCCATTGGGAAGGGACACATGATTGGAAGTTGTATCATCATAGAATTCAGAAAATAAGGTTGCATCACAAGAGATATGATCCGTTGCATCAGAGTCTAAGACCCAAGATGAAGTGGAATTTAAACAAATAGAAGTACCTGCTAAATTCACCAAAGGGTGAGAAGAAGTTGCGATAATACCAGCCAGAAGTAGGTGAATGAGTTGTTCTGTTTGTGCAACAGTAAGGATCGGTGGGGGAGGAAGAATCAATAGAGGCAACTGCAGCAACAGTCGGAGAACCAACTAGCCGTGAACGTCGTTGGCTGCCAGAATCATTAGTGGGTCGCTTGTTACGATCATTCCACCATTCTAGATATCCGTGCATTTTAAAGCACTTGCTTTCAATATGTCCATCCTTTCCACAGTAAGTAGAATGTGAAATGGGTTTAGGGTAACTCGTAGATGGATAAGTGCGAGCATTGTTAACAAGATACACGGCCATGGTAGCAGGATCGTGATTAACAATACGATTGTCCTAAACAGCACGTTGTCGTTCTTCTTGTAAGAGTAAGGCATATGCTTTATTGACGACAGGGAGTGGATCCAGAAGAAGGATCTGACTCCGAATAGCTGCATAAGACTCATTAAGGCCTTAGAGAAAATCTAATAATGAATCTGTTTTAAGAAACTGTAGCAGATTCGACGTTGCACCACAACTACAAGTCAGCAGATTTCGGTACGAAGACAGTTCATCTCGATAGGATTTAATCACAGTGTAATAGGCAGATATCGAGGCCGTACCTTGCTGATGTGTAGATAAAGCCCTACGGATCTCAAAAATTCGAGAAGCGTTACGAGGAGAAAAACGCTCTTGAAGATCATTTCGTACATCGTTGGCAGAGTCATGCCAGAGAATGCCATAGAAGTACCTGCTAAATTCACCATGCTATTGCAATGAACCCATAACTAATAATCCAAAGAAGTTGAAACAGGACGCGATAAAGAACCGTCAACAAAACACATTTTATTTTGGCCTCAAGGGTCATGTGCATGGCACGATGCCATGTTGTATAATTGTCTCCATCTAAAGGAGGAGAGACTAGAGGAGCATTCGCATGGTCACTTGAGTGAAGAAAATATGGAGAAGTGACATCGATCGTGCGAGAGGCAATGGGAGTATTTTGAAAGGCCATGAAGAAGGAACTTCACGGGCATCGATATCTGCTCTGATACCATGAGAAATAATAACAAGAAATGGCACAAAATTGAATTTCCAACTAGTATTGATACAAAAATTGTGTACTTATTTATACACAATTCACAACTATACTTCCTAAATTTACTCCTACATTTTAGGTAAGAATAAACAAAAGATTGAAAAAGACAACCCATCAAATAAAGATGCAATCGTGACATATTATCACAATCACAATCAGATCACCCAAATAATCGTCGCATATTATCCCAATCACAATCAAATCACGCTAAGAAGTATAACAGTTGCTATTTATTGGCCCAAACCAAACTACTACGTAAAAACACATTCTGAAACTATAAAAGCCATCTGGTGGCTCCAATGAATCCATGCCCGTCACTAGGGAGCTGGATCTACAAACTTTCCTGTAATTAAAGAGTATGAACGACACCTCAACACACACCTCCACGAAGACCTCTACATAATCGGGAATAGGTGATGCTAGCGCTCGCCTGAAATTCTGTCGCGACCTCAAATCAACGGATCTGAGGCACACTCCCCAACCACTAGTCGTGAAGAGAAAGAATCCTCATTCGACACTTAACGGATCTGATAACCGCAATTTCTCCGCAACATTGACTGTGTGGAGGGCGACATTAGTGGTCACCATGTTGGATCACAGTGCCCTCTCGTGGCTACATTTCTACGATTCTCATTTTTTCCCCAAAACTGGATGACGTGGCTACATCAACTTCACTCATTAAAAAATAAATAAACAAAACATGCACATCAGCATTTTTCGTTATGCCAATTAGACCAAAGATAATGGAAGTGCTCGATTGTATCAATTTCATCAATTTTAAGACTTGATTATAAAGATTGAATTTTCGTGATAAGTCTTAGGTATTCTGGTGCACTTAACTTTTCTTAACTACATGTTGAACTATGTATAATGGTAAGTTCCATGAATGCTTAATTGAAAGAAAAGGAATTAAGTCAATGCATTTGAAATCAACAAATCTGATCTTCCATGAATTGCAAGCCCATTAATGCCATCCTAGATTTCCCAACTTTAACATGAAATAGGGAGGCCATTAATGCCATCCTAGATTTCCCAAGTTAATGACCCCTCGAGGGCGCTATACGTATATATACTCTGTCGAGGTGAGTAATGCAGCATTCTGCCTGCTGCTTCGATATCTAATGGCTTCAAATAAGGCAACTAATCTTAGTCTTGTAGTTGCTTTGATTTTCCTTGTTGCGCTCGGATCGACCCAAGGGAGGAAAAGTGCGATACCGAAGGCATCTCCAGCGTCGGCTCGGATAACAGAGGAGACTAGCCCTACCAGTCCCGATCATAGTCCTATAATTGGGCGGCCCCGACCCCATCGTTATGGTCAAGTTGAAACATTTGAGACGAGTCCTGGTCATAGTCCTGGGGTTGGACATGAAATACATCCGCCAGCAAACTTAAAACTCTAATATGTCGTTTCTCAATGCTCTAAGTTGAGCATAGAGCGATAGAAATGTTCGTCGTGGCGGCGTTTTTGTTGCTCTTATGAATAAACATACAAATAAATTTGATTTTCTATATGCCTTGCATATTTCGATGCGTTTTCAGAAATGCTTAACGAGCTTCATCATAAAAAGAATATGCATTGTGATCTCGAGTAGCAACGTGCAAATATTTCCATCTGTTGGCCACAATCAATGAGTGGCTAATGCCGTCAACTAGATCTCCTCTATGATTATCATTCCTTATGTTGAACTTGACCCTAATGTATTAAACTTATAAATCAGGAAAAGTCATAATAAAAAAAAATTCTGAAACTTATTGTATTATTATCAATTAATTCCAAAACAATTGAATCGGATTAATTTAGTCTTACACATTTTGGTATTGGTGCCAATTGATCTTATCTAACTACTTTAGGTTAGAAATCGCTAACATGAATGTCTGGCATTCTATGTAGCGCGGCCGATACTAACTTGGGCATTTTTAATAATTATTATAATTTATTAATTTTTCATATTTTTTGGTTTTTCTCTCCTTTTCTTTTCCATTCTTTTCTCTTTCTTTTGCTGAGATCCTACAAAGGCATCCAACCAACCCTCTACGATCACAATCGAGGGCTAGCGACCCTCGCCAACACTAGGCAAGGACTGGCAATCACTGGCTATGGCTAGCGAGGGTGCGCAGCCCCTCCCTCAAATTTGATGAGGATTGTGATACCATCTCTAGATCTGGCCAGGCGAGTGCATCGCAACTTTCGCTGGGCCCAAGCAAGGGCCTCGCCATGTTCGCGCGAGGCTGCGGTTCCCAAATCTGGCAAGGGCTTTGCAACCCTAGTCCTAATCAGGCGAACGTCAATTGATGGCCCTTGCCAGCCCTAAGCCAAAATAGAAAAATAAAAAAAATAAAAAAAACAAACCCAAAAATTATAAAAAAAAATTAAAAGCTATTAAAACACTATTAAAATGTCAACATCAATACCAACCAAGCAAATGTGGAATGGTTGACGTCCACATCAGCGATTTTCTACCAAAATTGACTAGATGGACTTAACAGGTGCAAATACATTATTTTTAGGTCAAAATAGATTCAATTGAAAGGTTCAGAACCGAATTAGTACCAATGTAATAAGTTTAAAAAGGACAATTACACAAATACTTCTTGAACTTTGGCCCAAATATGTAATGTGGTCCCTGATTCTCTAATCTTTTCAATATAATCCATGAACTTGAGCTTAATGTATAATGTCATTCATGAACTTTTAAGTTGGTCAATTTGGTCCCTGAACTTTGTTACATGTTCAATTTTTTTTTTGTAAGGTAAGTTTGTATATACTTTTCAAGATGCTAGGTACAAGTAAAGACCGGACACAAAAATCATGAGCCGATATTGGCATCGCAGTGCCAAGATGGGTTCAATGGTGACCGGTTGCAAAATAAACGTCACGACAAGCGTGTCAACCTAGATGCCAAGACACGGCCAGCGCTATAAAGGGACCAAGAAACCGGCATCAGTAGAACAGAATGGGGGATCAAAGGAAAATATAACAAAAACGGCCAAACAGGTGGTCTAAAGAGTCGGACAAGAGCCCTTCACAAACTAACAAATGCCCTACAAAAAGATAAGGATCACCGCCAAGTCTTAGTACAACAAGAGTAAGGTCGCAGGTCAGTGTTCTCCTGGGAGCCAGCAATGAAGTCGTTGAAGGAGCAGCATCAGACTAGGAGGCTCCAGCATATGTCAGTTGAGGTCTTTGTAGAAGTAACAACAACAGCCAACCTGGAGGAAGCCAAGCCAGCAGAAGGTGCGGGTAATGACACCCCCAAGAAACTATTAAGAAGAAGCAGAAAATAGGCCGAGTGACTGGCCAGAAAAACTGCAAAGTCCAACGGCAAATAAAATTCCAGTTCAGTAAGGGCAGCAGCAGGAACTCCTGGATGAGCAGTAAGTCCAGTTCTCCCCACCAAGAATGAGATGGAGCCGTGATCTTTACAAGGTAGAGCAGCGAGCATCCATGGAAGAACAAGCTGTGGACAGTAGGACCCCTTGACTGGTGATAAACGCAGCCCAAAAGTACCCAAAATCCTCCATCACCAAAGAAAGGCTTAACAAGTAGAAAAGCAACAGACAAGCAGCAAAGAGAAGGCCTAAGAGCCAGTCTCAAAAACAAAGAAGAAAGGAAAAACCTACAACCCCAAAAGTTGTTACATGTTCAATTTAGTCCTTGAACTATATGAAAATGTTCAATGTTGTCCTTGAGCTTGAATTAAAAGGAGAACAATAGTTCAAAGACTAAATTGAACAAACATAAATAGTTCAGGGACTGCATTGAAGAAATTAAAAAATTCGGGAACCACATTACATATTGGGGTAAATTAAGTCTAGGAGTCATATGGAATAAATAAAAAAATTCGGAGATTACATATCACATTGGGCTAGTGTTCATTGACCATTTATGAGAAGCTATTCTAAATGACCATTTGACCCCGAAAGAAAAGCCATCCTAACTCCTCCAAAGTTATCATTCATGTGCCCTTGAATTCCGACAGACCAAAAGCCTCAAATCGAATAACTATTTCAGGCCTAGTTGCCCAGCCTGAGCCAATAAAAGCCTGAAACAATCAGCTGATCCGATCAAGGTTTTCGTGCCATTGGGCAATTCTGCTCAGCCCTTATATTTAGTATTTACTATAGCTTTTAAGATGCTGCATTATTATAATTCTGACTCAGTTATATAGTGTGATATACAATTTTAGAAGAATTTTGTTAAGTAGCACTCCTATAATACTTATTGAAAAATCAATAAACTAAGTTTCAGTGTTTCTAATGCGTTAACTGTCCTATAATTTTTTAAACTGAATTACTTTCATATTAAATATACTTAATCAGTATTGGAAATAATCATTAAAAAAGTTTTCTCTTTAAAAATATCCGTTCAAATTTTAAAAAGTCATAATGCAAATTAATTTGCATGTTAAGGATTACGAGCTGGGAAACTTTCGGGGTGTTTTCAATTTAAAAATTAAACCAAATGAACGGGGGCGAGATTTTGATCAAGTCTAATGTTAAGAAGTAAATCCAAAGTGCTCTAATAGCGCCTGAGGAAATATTAAAACATAATAACTTATAATACAAGTTTCATTTTCATCGTGTTTGTAAAATGAAGTCTAAGTCGTCCTTCTTCATCTTCTAGACGACCTGCGCCTCCGCCCAATAAGAAAAGGAGAAACGCCTAAAGCGGGGACGAATGGTCCAACTCGGATTGCGCTGTACTTTGAATGACGATAGATAGATAGACTGCTAAACTATCAACTTGCCTATAAATACCCAAGTAATTCTCTTCACTATCTTCATCAGCTCAAGCTTCTTCAATAGCAATCGCACCAAATCCTTCCCTTTCCTACTTGAGTTTATTTCTCTTTGCTTCTTACGAACATGGGTGTCGTCACTTACTCTCAAGAGTTCACATCTGTCGTCGCTCCATCGAGAATGTTCAAGGCTTTGGTCCTTGACTCGCACATCATCATTCCCAAGATTGTCCCCGGAGGTATCAAGAGCGTCGAGTTCATTGAGGGAGACGGAAGTGTTGGCAGTATTAAGCAGACCAACTTTGGCGAAAGTAAGTCGGATAACGGGTGTTTATCTACTGTTTCAGGTTCATTTATAGGCAGCAGGAACTCATAATTAACCTTTTCACTTTTGTGACTTCATTGAACAGGTGCTCATATCAAGTACACGAAGCACAAGATTGACGCTCTTGATGTCGAGAACTTTTACTGCAAATATACTTTGATTGAAAGTGACATCAAGTTTGACAAAATTGACTTCATTGTCTATGAGGTGAAGTTCACATCCGCTGATGGTGGATGCGTCTGCAAGATGACCAGCGACTATCATGTTAAGGAAGGTGCAGAGCTCAAGGAAGACGACATCAAGCAGGGCAAAGACAGGGCTATGGGATTGTTCAAGACGGTTGAAGAGTACCTCTTGGCGAACCCCGATGTTTGTGCTTAAATTGCCTTTTCAAAATCTTTCCTTTGGAGTGATAATTATTGGAGCTTGAGGGGATTTCGTTTGTATGCTTCTTTTTTGGCTCTAGCTTGGAGCTTTTGCGTGCACAATGGCTTTTTTAGTGTCTTTCTATGTTCTGAAGAATTTGTTGGAATAAAACTTGAAAGAGCAATGAGCAATTCAATGATTGATGCATTGCCTTGGATTTTTCCCTCGAGTAGACATTCCTTTTGTGATTTGTCTAGTCAAATTTGTCAGCGGATTTTTTCTATTCAGACATCAGTTGGCAAATGTCCTGCTAGCCCTAAAACAAATATCCAAAATTTCCCTATCCAATTCATGATGCTCGAACATTTCGAACCATAAGACTGTTATTTCCATCGATAATAAGTTCATTCCCCTTCTAATCAAATTTGAAGTTTTTTTTTTTGGGGGGGGGGGGGGGGGGGCAAGGGTCAAATTTGAAGTTTTTTGCGACTCAAAAACTTAGAAATTTTTTAACGGATTGATACGAATGAGTTGCCTGTGGCTTCCATAGAGCAAAGCATGTGAACCGAAAGGCAGGCAAAAATAATTCGGAGAGCATCAGAAAAACAGAGGACTCTATTTTGGTGTTACTTGGTCGGAGGGCTAGTAACTTACTCTAAACATTTTCGAGTTGGCGACTTCTCTCACTTGGAAATCCTAATGATTTGCGATATTCCCTCTTTGACATAATGAGCGACATATATTAGGGTTATTCAACCAATTATCTTTATGGATTTGGTTCATGCTCCCTATCGACAAAAAGGCACGGTGTCCCGCCGGATGTAGCTCTAGTATAACGGTTATATATAATCTATTGTTAGTCTGTTATACATAATTATCTTTATCTTATAGTTGAGAATTGTAATAGAGAGGTGAAACATGTTAATTATAGTAGAATCGTCTACTAAATGTAGTCCCAATTCAAGGGTGAACCAAAATAAATCGTAAGTTTCGATTTCTCTTTCTCGCTTTTACTCTATATTTCTTTGCGTCTGTGTGCTTAATCCTACTTCATGTTGTCCGTTACCACCTATTGGGATGAACAATCAGAATCCAATAACTTGAAAGATGGTCAAAAAGGAACTGAAATAGAAAGTATAACAGTTGCTATTCATTGGCCCAAACCAAACTACTACGTAAAAATACAGTCTGAAACTATAAAAGCCATATGGCGGCTCCAACGAATCCATGCCCGTCACTGGGGAGCTGGATCTACATATTTTCCTGTAAATAGAGAGTATGAACAACACCTCAACACACGCCACAACGAAGACCTCTACATAGTCAGGGAATAGGCAATGCTAGCGCTCGCCCGAAATTCTGTCGCTCTGTCGCGACCTCAAATCAATGGATCTGAGGCACACTCCCCGACCACTAGTCGTGAAGAGAAAGAATCCTCATTCGACACTTAACGGTTCCGATGACCTGAATTCCTCCGCAACAATGACTGTGTGGAGGGCGACACTAGTGGTCACCATGTTGGATCACAGTGCCCTGTCGTGGCTACATTTCTACGATTCTCATTTTTTTTTCCCTAAACTGGATGACGTGGGTACATCAACTTCACTCATTTAAAAAAAATAAACAAAACATACACATCAGCATTTTTCGTTATGCCAATTAGACCAAAGATAATGGAAGTGCTCGATTGTATCAATTTGATCAATTCTAAGACTTGATTATAAAGATTGAATTTCCGTGATAAGTTTTAGGTATTCTGGTGCACTTAACTTTTCTTAACTACATGTTGAACTATGTATAATGGTAAGTTCCATGAATCCCTAATTGAAAGAAAAGGAATTAAGTCAATGCAATTGAAATCAACAGATCTGATCTTCCATGAATTGCAAGGCCATTAATGTCATCCTAGATTTCCCAACTTTAACATGAAATAGGGAGGCCATTAATGCCATCCTAGATTTCCCAAGTTAATGACCCCTCGAGGGCGCTATACGTATATATACTCAGTCGAAGTGAGTAATGCAGCATTCTGCCTGCTGCTTCGATATCTAATGGCTTCAAATAAGGCAACTCATCTTAGTCTTGCAGTCGCTTTCATTTTCCTTGTTGTGCTCGGATCGATCCAAGGGAGGAAAAGTGGGATACCGAAGGCATCTCCAGCGTCGGCTTGGATAACAGAGGAGACTAGCCGTACCAGTCCCGATCATAGTCCTATAATTGGGCGGCCCCTACCCCATCGTCATGGTCAAGTTGAAGCATTTGAGACGAGTTCTGGTCCTAGTCCTGGGGGTGGACATGAAATACATCAACCAGCAAACTTAAAACTCTAATATGTCGTTTCTCAGTGCTCTAAGTTGAGCATGGAACGATAGGAATGTTCGTCGTAGCGGCGATTTTGTCTCTTATGAATAAACATATATACAAATAAATTTGATTTTCTATATGCCTTGGATGTTTCAAAGCGTTTACAGAAATGCTTAACCAGCTTCATCATCAAAAAATATGCATTGTGATCTCGAGTAGCAACGTGCAAATTTTTCCATACGTCGGCCACAATCAATGAGTGGTTGATGCCCTCAACTAGATCTCCTCTAAAATAAGGTGGAGATTTGTTATGTATGCCTTGAATAGTTAAGGGCTTAAGTTATGGACCTTGGGCAAATATTAGGGTTTGAGGGATAATACTATAAATATTGCACTTTACTCAAACTGTTCGATAGAGAAGCTTACGTTGTCTCTTTTGTAATTCCTTGATTCTCATAGTGGATTTTGCTTCTCCTCTCTCCCGTGGTTTTTCCGCAAGGATTTCCACGTAAATCTTGGTGTTCCGTTCTTCGTCTCTGTCTCAATTTCGTTTTAGTTCCGCATTGTCATAACAAACTGGTATCAGAGCCTAAGGTTCATCCGTCGACGAAAGAGAGATACGAGAGTTCGGGAATTTGGATTTCGGCGATTTGGATTTCGAAATTTGGATTTCGTCTTTGGTGCAAGACGATTTGGATTTCGGGAATTTGGCATCCATGAAGCGCAGCTTCCGCCGCGGGTCTTCACGCGAAGCCACAAAATTGGTCTTCGGTGCAAGACGACGTTGTAGTCGACGCCACGTTGAAGACGAAGCCACGCACAGATTGTTCAGAAGAAAATTACGTCCACGAATCCACTGAAGGGTTCTCGTTTTTTCTTTAGTCAATTGTCAGAGGGTTCTCGTTTTTCCTTTCGTCAATTGGAGCACGATCAGGTCTTTGTGGGAGCATGAGAATTGGTCTTTATCAGGCGCACTATCAAGAGAATTGGAGCGGCCGTAAAAGAAAAAAAAAATCAATTAGTGCCCACAAATTTGGTCGCCATCCATCAATTGTGTCAGAGGGCTACAATTAAAAAAAAAAGGAGGTCTTCAATTTTTTCTACGTGGGTGGAGTCAAAGTCAGAGGTCTTCAATCTTCATCAGTGGTTTTGCATCAATTGTGTCAAAGGTCTTCAATCTTCTCAGTGGCGTTTTCGTGGGTGGAGTCAAAGTCAAGATTGAGATTCGTGGAATTCCTGTGTTAGTGGGGCTTAGTTCGTGGATTTGTTTTGTTTCAAGGTCATCAACTATTCACGAATTTGCAAGTCCGTGGATGCCGAATTGAAGGACGAACCCAAGAGATTGCGGAGTGTTGCTGTTCTAAAGAGTCCTAAACTCAGCGCTATCCGAGGATTTCGTGCACGTTTTTCGACTCAGAATAAGCTATGGTTTCGAGTTCAGCAACGAAATTCGATATCGAAAAGTTTGATGGGAGCGGCAGTTTCAACCTTTGGCGGGTTCGTATGTTAGCCGTTCTTACGCAACAGGGTTTGAAGAAA
This sequence comes from Rhodomyrtus psidioides, assembly GCA_021437785.1. NCBI lineage: Eukaryota > Viridiplantae > Streptophyta > Magnoliopsida > Myrtales > Myrtaceae > Rhodomyrtus > Rhodomyrtus psidioides. Next base: position 1,825,014 of record JAILYB010000062.1, on the reverse strand, counting down.
ACTTTGTTTACTAAATGGAAGAAACCGGACACGACAGATGAAGTATGGGAAGAATTGGATGAGAAAGTTTTGTCCACTATTCAGTTGTGCCTCACGAACGAAGTTTTGCAGGAGGTACTAGATCAAAAAACAGCCGCAGGTTTATGGACGAAGTTGGAGAGTATTTTTCTGACAAAGTCTCTCACAAATCGATTGAGACTCAAGCAACGACCCTTCACTTTTCGTATGGCTGAAGGTACTTCTCTCAAATCCCATATTTCTGAGTTCAATGCTCTTATCGCTAAATTAAAAAGCATTGATGTTATATATTGAAGATTAGGGTCAAGCTCTTTTGTTGCTAGTTTCACTACCACCCTCTTATAAGAATTTTAGAGAGACCATGATTGTTAGCAGAGAAACTATTAATTTTGAAGATGTCAAGACTAGTCTGCTAAATAAGCAGAAACTCGATACAGAATTGACTTCTGATGGTAGTAATAATCATGGGGCTGGTTTAGTTGCTCAGGGAAGGTCTGTTGAGAGAAGAAATAGTGGCAGGAGCAGGTCAAAGTCTAAGCATAGAGATACGATTTGCAACTATTGTAAGTCTCCAGGGCATATCAAGATAAATTGCCTAAAACTGAAGGCAAAGGAGTAGAGAGAAAATAATTTAAATCAACAAAATCATGGGAATGTCAATCGTCATAACCATCGCAACTATCAGAATAGACAGAATAGGCGAAACGAAAATCCTGCACAAGATGATGTTGCTAAAGAAGAAGACAAAGATTGGCTTTTGATTGCAGATAATAAAGATAAATTTTGTGATAGTTGGATTCTTGATTCAGGCTGCTCATATCATATGTGTCCTCATTGAGATTGGTTCTCTACGTATAAAGAACATGATGATGGAGTTATTTTCATGGGCAATAATGCTAGATGCAAAGCTATTGGGATTGGCACTCTTAATATTAAGATGCATGATGGCATGATCAGAACTTTAGATAATGTCAGGCATGTGCCTGACTTGAGGAAAAATCTAATCTCTTTGGGTACACTTGACGCCAATGGTTGTAGATTTACTGTTGAGGGTGGAGTTATGAAAATTATGAGAGACTCACTTTTATTGATGAAAGGGCACAAAATTGATACTTTGTATCAACTGCAAGCCTCTACTGTTACTGGTTCAGCTGCGGTCTCTTCTGATATGACAGATTCGGATAATACAAAATTATGGCATATGAGACTAGGCCATATGTCTATTAGAGGGGTGGAGGAGCTAAGTAAAAGAGGTCTCTTATGTGGTCAGAAAATTGAAAAATTGAATTTCTGTGAACATTGTGTCTTTGGGAAACAGAAAAGAGTCAGTTTCAAAACAGGAATTCACAGCACAAAGGGCACTCTGGATTATATTCATTCTAATCTCTGGGGGCCTGCTAGAGTTCCATCGAAAGGCCTTGGTTCTAGGTATGTACTCACTTTTATTGATGATTTTTCAAGAAAAGTTTGGGTATTTTTTCTCAAGGCAAAAAGTGATGTTTTCGTTACTTTCAAGCAATGGAAAATATTAATTGAGGATCGGACCGGTAAGAAAATCAAGCGGCTGAGAACAGATAATGGGCTAGAATTTTGTGGAAGCGAGTTTAATGAGTTTTGCAAGAATGAAGGAATTGTGAGACATCATACTACAGTGTATACTCCGCAGCAGAATGGTATTGCAAAACGTATGAACAGAACCTTATTAGAAAGTATAAGGTGCATGTTGTCTAATGCTGGTTTGGGCAAGGAATTCTGGGCTGAAGCAGTTAATACTGCTTGTTGGTTAATAAATCGTTCTCCTTGCATACCTATTGAGAACAAGACACCTGAGGAAGTATGGTCAGGTAAACCTGTTGATTATTCTTCTCTTCGAATATTTGGATGTCCATCATATGCACATGTTAGTGAAGGAAAACTAGAGCCTAGAGCGAAAAAATATATTTTTCTTGGTTATGCTTCTGGTGTAAAAGGTTATAGGCTTTGGTATTCTGATTCATCTAAGATTATGATTAGCAGAGATGTTACTTTTGATGAGTCTGTTATGCTTCATCCTGACAAGAAATCATCAGATACTTGCCAGGAAAATTTGCAAAGTGCACCAAAGAAGATGGAGTTTGAACTATCTTCTTCACAACCAGTTCAGTCAGTGACTGAAAATATTGAGATTGAAGAATCTGAAGAAGAAAATTATTCCATAGCCAAAGATAGACCGAGAAGAATAGTGAAACCTCCACAGATGTATGGATACTCAGATTTTGTTGCTTATGCTCTTTCAGCTGTAGAGTCGATAGAATATGCTGAGCCTAAAACGTACAAGGAAGCTATTTCCTCAAAAGATTCAGCAAAGTGGTTAGTTGCCAAGAATGAAGAGATGGAATCTCTTGAAAAGAATCAAACTTGGGAGCTTGTCAAACCACAAAAAGAAAAGAAGATTGTGGGTTGCAAGTGGGTTTTCAAAAGAAATGAAGGTATTCCTGGAGTTGAAGATATTAGATTTAAAGCACGTCTAGTCGCTAAGGGCTAGAGTCAGATTGAGGGAGTTGATTTTAATGATGTGTTTTCACCCGTCATTAAATACAGCTCTATTTGGGTCTTTCTTGCGTTAGTTGCTATGCATGATTTAGAGTTGAAACAACTCGATGTGAAAACAGCTTTCTTGCATGGTGAACTTGAAGAGAAAATCTATATGGGTCAACCTGAGGGTTTTCAGTTTGAAGGTAAGGAAGATCGTGTATGTTTATTGAAAAAATCTATTTATGGCTTGAAGCAATCACCTAGACAGTGGTATAAAAGATTTGATTCTTTTATGGTGCAACTTGGCTATTGTAGAAGCAAATATGATAGTTGTGTATATCTGTGCAAACTTCCAAATGGATCTTATATTTATATGCTGTTATACGTTGATGACATGTTGATTGCAGCAAAAGATAAATTTGATATACATAATTTGATGGCACAGTTGAGCGCTGAATTTGATATGAAAGATTTAGGTTCCGCGAAGAAAATTCTTGGCATGTAAATTCAGCGAGATCGGAAAAGATGAAAATTGTATCTTTCCCAGAAAAGCTACATTGAGAAGGTGTTAGATCGTTTTGGCATGAAAGATGCCAAACCAGTGAGTACTCCTCTTGCTGCTCACTTTCGATTATCAGCTGATTTATGTCCACATACAGATGATGAATTAAAGTATATGTCAGGTATTCCATATTCTAGTGTAGTTGGTAGTGTTATGTATGATATGGTTTGCACTCAACCTGACATATCACATGCTGTTAGCGTGGTAAGTAGATATTTATTATGCCCAGGTAAAATTCATTGGCAAGCAGTGAAGTGGATTTTGAGATATTTGAAGGGTACTTCAGATTATAGTTTAAAGTTTGGGAAAATTTGTGAAACTCTTATTGGATAAGTTGACTCTGATTATGCTGGTGACCTTGATAAAATGAGGTCTTTGACAGGGTACATCTTTACAGTTGGGGTTGTGCAGTCAGTTGGAAAGTTTCATTGCAGCATACAATTGCTTTGTCTACTACAGAGGCAGAATATATGGCTATTACAGAGGCAATCAAAGAAGCTACATGGTTAAGAGGCTTATTTGGAGAGCTCAGTGTGGATGATGATGTGACTGTTGTGCATTGCGATAGTTAGAGTGCTATACATCTTACTAAAGATCAGATGTATCATGAGAGAACAAAGCACATTGATGTGCGGTATGATTATATTCGAGACATTCTTGTTGATGGCTATATTAAGGTTTTGAAGATTGGTACAGAAGACAACCCAGCTGATATGTTGACAAAGTCACTGCCCTTTACTAAATTCAAGCACTGCTTGGATTTGGTCAATGTTTGCAGCAGCTGAGTTTTATGCTGGTGGGAGGAGAAGTTTGTCTTAATATTTATGTCTACTTGGGAATTCAAGTCAAGGTGGAGATTTGTTATGTATGCTTTGAATAGTTAATGGCTTAAGTTATGGGCCTTAGGCCAACATTAGGGTTTGAGGGGTAATACTATAAATATTGCACTTTACTCAAACTGTTAGATAGAGAAGCTTACGTTGCCTCTTTTGTAATCTCTTGATTCTCATAGTGGATTTTGCTTCTCTTCTCTCCCGTGGTTTTTCCCGCAATGGTTTCCACATAAATCTTGGTGTTCCGTTCTTCGTCTCTGTCTCAATTTCGTTTTAGTTTCCCCATTGTCGTAACATCTATGTTGATCTTGACACTAATGTATTCTACTTATAAATCAGGAAAAGTGATAAAAAAAAAGTCTGAAACTTATTATATTGCAATCAATTAAGTCATAAACAATTGAATCGGATTAATTTAGTCTTACACATTTTGGTATTGGTGCCAATTGATCTTAACCAGCTACTTTAGGTTAGAAATCACTAACGTGAATGTCGGGCATTCTATGTAGGCTGCCGGTACTGACTTGGGAATTTTTAATAATTATTATAATTTATTAATTTTTCATATTTTTTTTGTTTTTCGCTCCTTTTCTTTTCCATTCTTTACTCTTTCTTTTGCTGAGGTCCTACAAAGGCATCCAACAAACCGTCTACGATCACAATCATAGGTTGGCGACCCTTGCCAACACTAGGCGAGGACTCGCAATCACTCGTTATGGCTGACGTAGGTGCGTAGCCCCTCGCTCAAATTTGGTGAGGATTGCGATGCCCTCTCCTAATCTAGCCAAGCGAGTGCACCGCAACTTTCATAGGCCCCAAGCATGGGCCTCGCCATGTTTGCACGAGGCTGTGGCGCCCAAATCTGGCAAGAGCTTTGCAGCCCTAGTCCTACTCAGGCGAGCGTCAGTTGATGGCCTTTGCCAGCCCTCAGCCAAAATAGAAAAATAAAAAATAAAAAACAAACCCAAAAATTATAAAAATTTAAAAGTTATTAAAATACTATTAAAACGTCAACATCAGTACCAGCCAAGCAAATGTGGAATGGTTGACGTCTACATCAGCGATGTTTTGCCAAAATTGGCTAGATAGACTTAACAGGTGCAAATACATTATTTTTAGGTCAAAATTGTTTCAATTGAAAGGTTCAGAACTGAATTAGTACAAATGCAATGAGTTTAAAAAGAAAATTACACAAATAATTCTTAAACTTTGACCCAAATATGTAATGTGGTCCTTGATTTTCTAATCTTTTCAATATAATCCATGAACTTTAGCTTAATGTATAATGTCATTCATGAACTTTTAAGTTGGTCAATTTGGTCCCTGAACTTTGTTACATGTTCAATTTAGTCCTTGAACTATATGAAAATGTTCAATGTTGTCCTTGAGCTTGAATTAAAAAGAGGACAATAGTTCAAAGACTAAATTGAACATACATAAATAGTTCAGGGACTCAATTGAAGAAATTAAAAAATTCGGGAACCACATTACATATTGGGGTAAATTAAGTCTAGGAGTCATATGGAATAAATAAAAAAATTCGGAGATTACATATCACATTGGGCTAGTGTTCATTGACCATTTATGAGAAGCTATTCTAAATGACCATTTGACCCCGAAAGAAAAGCCATCCTAACTCCTCCAAAGTTATCATTCATGTGCCCTTGAATTCCGACAGACCAAAAGCCTCAAATCGAATAACTATTTCAGGCCTAGTTGCCCAGCCTGAGCCAATAAAAGCCTGAAACAATCAGCTGATCCGATCAAGGTTTTCGTGCCATTGGGCAATTCTGCTCAGCCCTTATATTTAGTATTTACTATAGCTTTTAAGATGCTGCATTATTATAATTCTGACTCAGTTATATAGTGTGATATACAATTTTAGAAGAATTTTGTTAAGTAGCACTCCTATAATACTTATTGAAAAATCAATAAACTAAGTTTCAGTGTTTCTAATGCGTTAACTGTCCTATAATTTTTTAAACTGAATTACTTTCATATTAAATATACTTAATCAGTATTGGAAATAATCATTAAAAAAGTTTTCTCTTTAAAAATATCCGTTCAAATTTTAAAAAGTCATAATGCAAATTAATTTGCATGTTAAGGATTACGAGCTGTGAAACTTTCGGGGTGTTTTCAATTTAAAAATTAAACCAAATGAACGGGGGCGAGATTTTGATCAAGTCTAATGTTAAGAAGTAAATCCAAAGTGCTCTAATAGCGCCTGAGGAAATATTAAAACATAATAACTTATAATACAAGTTTCATTTTCATCGTGTTTGTAAAATGAAGTCTAAGTCGTCCTTCTTCATCTTCTAGACGACCTGCGCCTCCGCCCAATAAGAAAAGGAGAAACGCCTAAAGCGGGGACGAATGGTCCAACTCGGATTGCGCTGTACTTTGAATGACGATAGATAGATAGACTGCTAAACTATCAACTTGCCTATAAATACCCAAGTAATTCTCTTCACTATCTTCATCAGCTCAAGCTTCTTCAATAGCAATCGCACCAAATCCTTCCCTTTCCTACTTGAGTTTATTTCTCTTTGCTTCTTACGAACATGGGTGTCGTCACTTACTCTCAAGAGTTCACATCTGTCGTCGCTCCATCGAGAATGTTCAAGGCTTTGGTCCTTGACTCGCACATCATCATTCCCAAGATTGTCCCCGGAGGTATCAAGAGCGTCGAGTTCATTGAGGGAGACGGCGGTGTTGGCAGTATTAAGCAGACCAACTTTGGCGAAAGTAAGTCGGATAACGGGTGTTTATCTACTGTTTCAGGTTCATTTATAGGCAGCAGGAACTCAGAATTAACCTTTTCACTTTTGTGACTTCATTGAACAGGTGCTCATATCAAGTACACGAAGCACAAGATTGACGCTCTTGATGTCGAGAACTTTTACTGCAAATATACTTTGATTGAAAGTGACATCAAGTTTGACAAAATTGACTTCATTGTCTATGAGGTGAAGTTCACATCTGCTGATGGTGGATGCGTCTGCAAGATGACCAGCGACTATCATGTTAAGGAAGGTGCAGAGCTCAAGGAAGACGACATCAAGCAGGGCAAAGACAGGGCTATGGGATTGTTCAAGACGGTTGAAGAGTACCTCTTGGCGAACCCCGATGTTTGTGCTTAAATTGCCTTTTCAAAATCTTTCCTTTGGAGTGATAATTATTGGAGCTTGAGGGGATTTCGTTTGTATGCTTCTTTTTTGGCTCTAGCTTGGAGCTTTTGCGTGCACAATGGCTTTTTTAGTGTCTTCCTATGTTCTGAAGAATTTGTTGGAATAAAACTTGAAAGAGCAATGAGCAATTCAATGATTGATGCATTGCCTTGGATTTTTCCCTCAAGTAGACATTCCTTTTGTGATTTGTCGAGTCAAATTTGTCAGCGGATTTATTCTATTCAGACGTCAGTTGGCAAATGTCCTGCTAGCCCTAAAACAAATATCCAAAATTTCCCTATCCAATTCATGATGCTCGAACATTTCAAACCATAAGACTGTTATTTCCACCGATAATAAGTTCATTCCCCTTCTAATCAAATTTGAAGTTTTTTTTTTTTTTTTTGGGGGGGGGGGGGGGGGGGCAAGGGTCAAATTTGAAGTTTTTTGCCACTCAAAAACTTAGAAATTTTTTAACGGATTGATACGAATGAGTTGCCTGTGGCTTCCATAGAGCAAAGCATGTGAACCGAAAGGCAGGCAAAAATAATTCGGAGAGCATCAGAAAAACAGAGGACTCTATTTTGGTGTTACTTGGTCGGAGGGCTAGTAACTTACTCTAAACATTTTCAAGTTGGCGACTTCTCTCCTTACTTTATGGTAATTAGTAAGAATCCCTCTCCCATCCCATCGTTAAATTAGGTAAGTTTTACTCAAGTTGATCATGCCTAAACCCAAATACCCACCCCCGGGCCCCGCGAGGGGCGCCATCATCGATGTCACCAACAGCGACCACCTTTACCAGCAACTTTTTTGCCAAACCTAGCATTGATAGCTGCCCATTCTCACTTGGCAATCCTAATGATTTGCGATATTCCTTCCTTGACATAATGAGCGACATATATTAAGGTTATTTAACCAATTATCTTTTTGGATTTGGTTCATACTCCCTATCGACAAGAAAGCACGACATCCCGCCGGATGTAACTCTAGTTTAACAGTTATATATAATCTATTGTTATACATAATTATCTTTATCTTATAATTGAGAATTGTAACAGAGAGGTGGAACATGTAATCCTCATCAAAATACATAATCAACTTGTACCTTTAACTTCTGACCCCAAAAAAAAAAAAACATGTACCTTTAACTACTCCACAAGAATTTTCTAATACAACCTCATCTATCACAGATAAGGCAACACCATTATTGCATTTGTACTGTCTGGAGATCAAACACCTTGTCAAATTCAACAGTTACAACAGCCGTTGACTCTACGTGCTTCATCTCGCTAAAATAATTCGTTTAATTTGTCAAATATGAAAAAATGATTTTTCATGTCATTTGATAACTTAGATTATGATATCCTAATTTTAGTTCAATATTTTACGAGAATAATCCACGTGAAATGTTATTTTTTTCAACCACTGTTCAAATTTACTGGATTGCAAACAAAATCAGCAGATTATGTTAACTCAAATTAATAAAAGGGGAATATCAAAAAATTTCATATAGCCTATGGACTAGATTGAATTGCAAGTTTACCCTAAGGGGTTGCGGTTTTTTTTTTTCTATCAATTGGGGCTATCCCTTCACCACCCTCATGGGGATATTTACCAAAAATAAAGTGACCACATTGAGCAAATTAAAGGATCCTGAACAACACTGCATATTGAGTTAATGTTCATGACTATATAACAAACTAAAAATTCAGATGTGACATTACACATTAGGTTAAAATTCAAGGGCTATTTGTGCAATTATCCCAATAAAAGTCAACAACCCAAAAAATAGTAAACTTAATCTGACAAAAGCGGATAAGTTGTTCTAATTTACGTTAATAATTGTATATAGAGTTAGTAAAATCAATGTAATAATAAATTATGAAAATAAAAGCTGGTGAATTTGTATAATTGTTTGTCACTTTGTAAACTATCAAAGAAGAATGGTTTTATTTAAAAAGTTGGTAAATTACCCCAGAAAAAGTCACCTAAAAAATGGCTGTATTTTTTTGTTTTCATCAATAATCTTTTCACACTTATCAACATTTAATTTATCGGTATGGAAAGAGAATCCATACTTTTAACACAGAATATTAAGTTCCACATGGCTATTGCCACTTGGAGTCAAAGGCAAACCAGAAGAAAATGATTCTAACCACAACATAGTAGTTACTAGTTATTAACAAGCAATAATTAGAAAAGGCTTGCACTTCGTATATCGCTCTCTAACTATCTCTCCATGCAATGGCACGTAAAAGAGAACATTTCTCATGACGAGAGAAAAAGGTCCTTCTTGATGTCGACTGCCCTTTCGCTTTTTACCTACCATTCTCCTTAGTTGACCAAGCCAAGTGAGGTAAAGCTTTTTCTTCTTTTCCCTCAGCCATTTGGACGACAGCTTCCTCTTCCCCCTCTTCTTCTCTTCATTTTTTTTTTCGTCTCCCCCTCCAAAGCAGAATCTGCTCCTGCACGATCAGCTCCATTCGCTGCTGTCGTCCTCCACGAGCGGGTCTTCCGGCCGCCACCTTGCTTCACGCCGACCACCCACCTAAACCTCAGCTTCTTGCCGACAACCTCCAAGTGGAATTTCGGCCATTGGACGCCGGTGGAGCTCCGGCCAAGCGATTTCCCGAAAGCCGACAGTTTTCATCGCAACAAAGAAAACTGCCCTGCTCGACCTGATGGGAACCGATCCCTTTTACATACAGCGGAATTACACGAATTAACAAGCCCTAGAATCGATCTTGAGTCACTGATCGGAGAAGCATATCACAAAATGGACATACCTCGTATTTCACAGATTAAATGTCTACAGTGCAGTCGAGAGAATCCGTCATCCGACGTTTCGAAGAGGAGAAGGGAGAATCCACGTCGTCTTCACTGTTCTTCGTTTTGAAGAACGTTTGTCAAACGGCGTTTTTGACGAACGTGTTTTATTAACACGTTGTAACTGCCCTTTGGCAGTTATATATAATGGGTGAAGGGCTATGATAGCCTACATGGGCGGACTACGGTCCTTCCCATGCACCCTTATTTTCCAACATCTCCCACTCGCCCATGAAGGGCTATCCATAACTGTCATTTGTCCACTAAGGATCAACAACTCCCATTCACCCACGAAGGGTTAAATATAACTCTCTCTCTTTTCTGCAAAGTTCATATCGACAAATAATCCGTGCGACCAGCATACTGCGAGAGCTCGTTGCCATACATCCGCTGGGAGTATATAGCAGCTCTTAAATGGCATGTTAACTCAGAGTAGATTCAGTATGCAGTACCCTAGATCAATCGGTCACATTTACATCATATCTCTCTTGATCTCTTCGATCTCATTGAGCGCTCAAATGCAATACATTGTATTCACAATCATGATTAACTCAAATAATCACAATTGGTCGACCTGTGAACACAAAGATTGAATGTGACATCCAAACAAATTTGATCTTTCTCTTCCCTTAAACCTCTCAATCTCAATCCAGCTCGCTTTTCTAGAAATGTCCCATTAGGTCGAATCAATCTCATGACCATTGGTAACACCCTAAGATAGCGAACACCAAAAAGAAATCTTGAGAATAAGTAAGAGTCGTGAGGGGACTTAATTTGAGGAACTTTTATCCTCAAGAGTCTCACACGGCTATAGAGTTGAGATCAAAACTCTTGCCAACTCTACATGGCCGATTCATGCATACGTAATATGAAGTACGTATTGCGGTATTCTCTCCTTTCCCATGGAGCGTATGTCTTTTCACTTTTAATACCGTACAGATGATAGCTCAGACATACTCAATGTCTAGCTTGAGTTCACAAATCTACTCTCTATAATAGAAACTTTCAGAACTCACATCTGGCATTAAGACAGATAAAGTGAAACGTGTGGGTTATACCATTTCGATATTTCACTTTCGGACATAATAAAAATTATGACCTCATCTTAACACTTTTGTTAAGGCGACATAAAAAAAAATTTCAAGCTTCAGCTCTCAATTATCACCTAGATAATTAGCTTGAAATCGTCTCATCTCTATTTAACACGTAGTAAATAGAGGCGGTTACCTGTGTGAGTAGGCTAATCTCATCTGTCCGACATACATTCTCAACATAACGCACCAAGCATTAATATGCATAAATGTCATGCAATCTCATAGGCATCAATAATGATAACAAATACCATTAACTGTGAACATTGGGAAATATAAATGTCCAGTACTCTCACTTTTACGCACTTCTAGAGATTTCAATATATATGGAACTGATCCTTTTGCTAACACATGACTGAGGAGAAATATCTCTAGGTATTCACTTCACAGAAGAGCTGCTATCATTCTGTGCATGTATGTGTACTGTATGTTCACATCTTTTCTTGCATCAATGTTTTTCAAAAAATATATCACATGTCTATTTGCTTGGTTTGGCAATGGATCCTTAGTGTAAGCTTTTTGTTGCTTGGCTGTCACAATGAACTAATAATTGTATTTGCAGCACCCTTAGCAACACCTCACTGATCCAAACTTCTCTAAAGCCAAACATTCTCTTATACTGCTGTAAATAACACCACGAGATCAATTTTCATCGTGGATAAGGCTATACATCTTTGCTTCTTACTATTCTAACACAAGGCGCCATTTCTAAGTAAGAACGCAAAGTTAAACATTTTCCTCAGTCAACATCAGCATAGCCTTCAAGGTGCAAATCTCTACCTTGATAACTCAATAAAAAATCAGCAGTACTTTTCAAATATCTCAGAATTTTCTTGACGGCAATTCAAAGCACTTGACCTGTAGTGAATTTGTATCTGAATTGGTATCTACACACCATTCCAGCTACATAATTAATATCAGGTCTTTTACACATATAGTGTACATTAAGCTTCGAACAACACTAGAACATGGAACACTTTTCATTTCTTTATTTTGCTTATGGAGTCTTAGGACACATCTTCGGCTCAGACCTTCACCTCTTACAATAGGAGTATCTTTTATTTTAAATCTTGCATACGGAATCTCTCAAGGACTTTATCCAAATAAGTCTCTTGTAAAAGAGATCATAATCTCTTTAAACGTATGCAGATTCATCCATATATCAAAAATTGGAACATAACCAATTCTGACTGTATCAATTAACTCCATACTGCTCCAAGCAATTAGCATATCATCAACATATAATGATAAGATCACAAACTGATCTTTGGATCTTTTGATATATACACAATGATCCTCATCAATCATTAGAAAAACATATGCCACAGTGGCATTACGAAAAAGCATATATCATTATCATGAAGACTGCTTAAGATCATATATCGATCTCAAAAGTCGATATACATTTTGTTCTTGGCCTTCTATAACAAACCCAATAGGTTGTTTCATGCAAAAATTCTTCTTTTAATTCTCCATTGAGAATCGCAGTCTTTACATCCATTTGATGTAATCCAAGATCCACACCAATCACTTTCAAAATAAGGTGAACTGATCATACTATTTCACCACAAGATGAGCCTTATATTTCTTAATTTACACTTTCTTTTGAGAACACACTTGCTCTCATTGACTTTGTGTCCATTCGAAAGATCAACCAGTTTTCATACTTGATTTGATCTCATTGACTCCATCTCTTTTTCCATTGCTCATATCCATTTTTTTTAACTAGGGCAAGTCCGAGCCTCATTTACATTTCTTGGCTCTCTTATTCGCCAAATTAGAGATTGCACACTTAGTATATCATTCTCTATTACGCTCCCACTCGGATCAGACAGCGACGACATCTTCTTCACATCAAGTGGTTGCAATTGAGACTTATTCGAAACAAATTCCCCACTTCTCACATTGCTCCCACTTGGATAAGATGTCTCAATAAAATCATTATCACTATCCAAGATTCAAACAACTTATCTCGCCCTTTTTTCGGAAGTACATTCACTAAGAATGTTACATCTTATGATTCAAATTCAGTTACTCTTCCCACTTTCTTGCTCACCTATAGCACTTGCCCTTTCGAGTGCTCTTAGTATTTCACGAAAATACTCTTTTTGCCTCTAGGGCCCAATTTCCCATACCTATGGAAGGACTCATGTGTATAGGAAGCATATTAAGATTTGAGCAAACTCAAATCTCATATTCGACCTGTCCACAACTCATATGGAGTAGGAGTAACTGATTTACAAGGCACACAGTTAAGTATGTAGACATCCATCAATAAAATATCACCACAAAAGGTAATACTCACAATAGGATGTGCCATCAAAGACTTAACCATATCTATTGGAATCTATTTTCTTTGCAACTCCAATTCTATTAAGGAATCACCGAAATAGAAAACTATTTTTCTATTCCTTTTTCATCACATAAATATCTGAACTAATCAGATATATTTTCTTGACTTCGATTGGTGTGATGAAATAAACAATCTCATGCCTTGCTCTCACATTTATTGAACCACATATGTCTAAATGGATTAATGCAAAGGAAACTTAGCTCTTATTTTTTTTTAAATGGTTTCCTCACTATTATTCCCACTAGGCAATGCTTACAAATGGGCAAATTGACACTCTTAATACTGTCAAATAAGCCCTCTTTAGCTTACTTTACCTAGCCTAGCATGCCACACATTCATATCATCACAAAAGATGAAAATAGGGAATAACTATCATTCACATAATTGTACTTAACAATATGTACATTGAAACCATCTAGAATTCGAATAACTTGTTTCTAACGACAAGTCATCACCATCGTTGTGAAAGTTCAAATTGAAACCAAGTTTAACACGGAAACTAAATTCTGTCGTGTTTTGGAGCATATAAACATTAGTAAGAATAAAGTGCGACTATCACACATATTTAATTGGCAAGTGCCAATTACTTTGATTTTCACTTAGAAAATATTTCTCACATTTATTAAATTTGCTCAATGTGGAACTTATTAAAATTCCACTACTACATGGTCTATGGCCCTTATATCTATAATCCACAAAGGATAAAATTCAGTTATCAAAACTGAACTACAGACATATGTACACTCTTAAGTGTGCAAAGGGATTCTAACTTCTTTAACCCATCACAATTATGAGTAAAGTGACCCTTTTGGCCACAGTTAAAACACTTCAATTTTGAAATGTTTTTCTTAAAAGGACATTTTCCTTTTCCATGTCGGTTAAACTTTGATTTCTTTTCTGAAGATCTGTTCCTTTACTTTTTTACTTCTCAAACCCACATTGACGTTATTGCCAGTAGCACGAAGCCCCAATTAAGTTAGAACCAGTACTCTAGTTCAAGACGGCACATAGCATCCTCAAGAGTCTTTACTCTTTATTGTGGATTTTTCATAAACACATAGCTATGAGGTAAAGAACAGATTACTACTTGCATTTACTACTCATCAAGTCAAAATGTGGTCTGCATCTAACAGTTCACTTATCATGTTTGACACAAGCCACAAAATGTTGTTTCATATTATACCCATAAGGCATCATATATACGTCAAACCTTAAAGTGATTTGTCCCAAGTTGGTGAACAATATCTAACCAAACTTACTTTTTACTGCTTCCCACTTGACTATGACATTTTATAAATGCCTGAACTCATGCATAAAAATATTTTCATGCTACTCAACAACATCATGCGAGTAACAGAGTTTATCCTTCTGTTCAATACAGCAAATGCAGTATTTTCATCTTCAGGTACTTTCATAATTAGGTTAAGAGCTTCTAGTGCTTTTAACTTTTCTAACAGATACTGGATTCTCACATTCCAGTTTCATAATTCTCGCCGTCTAATTTCTATTCTAATCAGGCTTAGCTACGATATTCCAAGAAGCTAAAGCCATAATATCTGAACACAAAGTTCTATAGACATGTAATCACGATATTTTGATGCCTAACATTTATGCATCTATTTTACACTAACTAATTATGTTAATAAATAATTTCACATAAGGTCTCAAAGTCGAAAGTTCACTATGTTCCCAATCATCGTCTGAGAATCCTCGCTTGAAATTATCATTAACATAATTATTTATGTAAAATCGAGTTCATTGAAATTACTAAAATTTTCTAGAACTCCCCACTCAAATAAAGATCATAATTCATACTATGATCTCGATATCTTGTAATCATAGCAAAATGACATGGCATGATTTGAACTAAAGCACCAATAACATATGCATCAAATCATACTCTAATTTCATATACAAGATATGGATTATGCTATCATCAATCATTATAAGCATGTAAATCATCCTCTATATTAGAAACAATACGAATAAAAAATACTCGAAAAACAAGCAAGATACGTATATTACGAGGGTTCATACATATATATATATATATATATATATATTTTACATTCGTCAAACATGCTCATATAGCATATCAAATCGAAGATAATTTCGATACGAACGTAATGGTACCTCGCATGCCCCAATCGGAGCTCAAACGAGCCCGTATGAGCCGGTCAAAGTTTCAGCTCATTTGGACAACATATGGTCAACGGCCAAAGTTGACTTTAGGGGCCAAATTGCAATTTTCAAATTCGAGGACAAAATCGCAATTTTGACAAAGATCAAGGACTAAATTACAATTTTCAGAAAGCTCGAGGACTAAATTGCAATTTCTAAAAATTCGAGGATCAAATTGAAATTTTTCAAAAACTTCAAGGACTAAATTGCAATTTTTGAAAAGTTGAGTTGACCGGTCAACGGTCAATGTCCAAGGTCAACGGTCAACGAATGACCGGGTCGGTCGCTGACCGGGTAAACATCATGGGCCGGGTTGGCTTGTTGGGTCTTATCCCAAATCTGCATCATTTTCTTTAAGAAGAACAAGGTCCTGATCTTAACGAATAAAAGGTTAGGTGGTCTGGTGGTCCTGTGGGCTACGCAAAAACGGTAGTATGGGGAGAGGGCGTGGGTTCAAATCCCTTCGCTGGCACTTTTCTCTCTTTTTATTTTTTTTTATTTTTTTTATTTTTTAACTGCCCGTGCGTGCAGAGCACGCGCCCACTACCCCACCGTCCCCACGTGCATGCGCCCGTACTGTTCCAGCGCACCTTTTTTTTTTTTTTTTTTTTTCGGTCTTCTTCCTCGCGAAGACCTCCACGCACAGAACACCTGTGCCGATTTCACGGCCTTTTTCACCCTCTAATTCTCCTCCGACACACCACCTCGGAACAAATTGAATAGTGGGTTTTGAACGTTATGCCGGTACGACCACATAGGCCCAAAAATCAACGAAAACGATGAAGAAATCGGCCTGAAATTGTGCGACAAACGCTTCGACGTGGAACCCTAATCCGCAAACTTTCTTTGCGAAATTCGTCTCCGGTGAACAAGCAAATGCCGAGACACTTTAGGGCTTATCTTCCCCATGGCGAGGCGACCTTGTTGTGACGAATCCAACCCGTGACATACAGGAATTTGGCCGGAATCGGCACTTTTCTCTCCGGCCAGAAAATCCCCGAAAAATGATTTGTCCAAAAAATTCCACGAAATTCACAAAAAAAAATTCAACAAATCATTTAATCAGAATTCAAGTTCGATTTGGCTCTGATACCAATGATGGGAACCGATCCCTTTTACATACAGCGGAATTACACGAATTAACAAGCCCTAGAATCGATCTTGAGTCACTGATCGGAGAAGCATATCACAAAATGGACATACCTCGTATTTCACAGATTAAATGTCTACAGTGCAGTCGAGAGAATCCGTCATCCGACGTTTCGAAGAGGAGAAGGGAGAATCCACGTCGTCTTCACTGTTCTTCGTTTTGAAGAACGTCTGTCAAACGACGTTTTTTACGAACGTGTTTTATTAACACGTTGTAACTGCCCTTTGGCAGTTATATATAATGGGTGAAGGGCTATGATAGCCTACATGGGCGGACTACGGTCCTTCCCATGCACCCTTATTTTCCAACACGACCAATTCTGCCGCTCAATTCGGTCCGTACGAGCGACCTCCTCGGCAACCTTCTGGCTGATCTTCGACCATCACAGGTTAGTTTAACCTGTCCTTAACAAGCTCCCGTTGGTTTTGTGATTTTTAGAGATCTGGTTGATTTTTGGTGATTTTTGGAAGAAAAATGGACAGATTCTGAGCTAGCTGAGGAAATGTGGTGATTCTAGCTCATAGAAAATCCAAATGACCTCAAATTTTCGAGGGTAGCTTTGTAACACATAGTAGTACAAGTGGTTGTACAGAAATAAATTTTTCAATTGAGATTTAGAGGTGTTTCATAGCTGTGTTTGAATTGGCAGAATTGAACTGAAAACTGACCGGTTGAGGACTTGAAGGAATCGGCGTCGTTCGTGGATCGTTTGATGTCGCCTTGAGCTCAATTTTTTCGGTGAGGCTCCTCAACACCTAGAACTATGTAATGGCAAGAGGAATTTGTGTTAAATTAGGGATTTGTGATGATATATGGGCGGATTAAGGGAGGTAAGCACAGAACCGAAAATGCCCTGTTTTGGTTCTGTGCAAACCGAGTTGGTGAGAGCTGTTAGGTGCTCAATTGAGATTTGTTTTCGTCGTTGGGACATACTAGAATGTCAATGGATATGCTATTGAGATTTATGCTTGATGGTTTAACGATCGGACGAAAGAAATTGACGGATTGAAGTGGATTGAGCAAAATCGGTTCTGTTTGGTTGAAATCCTGTGAAATCCGGTTCTGTTTGGGGTTATTTTGGTATCGCCTTGCTTCTAATTCATCGTTGAGACATACTAGTGTATTAATCGAGGGGTTAATGAAGAGCACGAGATGTGGAATTGAAGTTTGGATGGTTAGATTGATTGAATTGGCGAATTGTTCCTAAGCGGGTTGCTACCTTATTTTGGACAGCAGCGTTTTGATTCGAAGCCGGGCTTGGCGAAGGAAATTTGGTGATAAATTGCTCATGGGAACCAAGGTGAGTGACCTCTAGCCCTCTCTTAGAACGTCTGGACGCAACTGGACGAGTTCCATTAAGGAATCGATGGATTGAGTTAATTGTTGTGCTGGAATGATTGAGAACTGCATGATTTTGATGAAACTTGAGCCATGACTACTTGTATGCTAGGCAATTGTGTTTCCATGGTTTCATTGGTTACGTGCTTAACGTTGTGCCTTGTTTGTCAATGTGCTAGTATGACACTTACTTCTTAGAATTGTATTGTGACAAGCACGTTTGTCTTGGATAAGTATTGGAGTTACGATTTAATGCCTGAAGTTCCTCATGGTGAAATGTGGTTAGATGCTTTTTGTCATGATTTGTGACTGGAATCACCTGAGGAAGTGGGCTAGTGAACTGTGAGAACCATGAGGTTGATGGTAAGTGTATTGATGAGACAAGGGCTTAAAGCCGGTGGAACATCCTAATGTGAAATACCCTGATGCGATGTAATCGCGGGGTTGATTTATGAGATATACCCTGAGGCGATGTAATCGCGGGTTTCAGAAATGTGAAATGCCCTGATGCGTAAAGACGCGAGGTTGATATGGCCGTTGTCCTGGTGCATTGAGACGCGGGACGTGAAGTTATATGTGTTATACACTGATGCGTAGAGACGCGGGGTTGAAATGGCCAATGTCCTGATGCGTAAGACACAAGGAACGAGAATCTATATGTGTCGACACGAGCTTGAGATGACATTGAGAACCTGATGCATTTACGCGGGTTTGTCAATGAGATGGTCTGAGGCGTAAATACGCGGACCTAGCCTGAGGCATTCCACACGTGGGCTTGAACCAAATGGATGTTGGGAAGAAAGGATAGTATGGCTTGGCATTGTAATGTGTACCTGACCTGAATGATGAGATTTGATGCCATGAGAAATTACCTTGCGTTGATTCTGTTTGTATGGGTCGATGTTGTTTAGTTTGGTGGGACGGATGGCTTAGTTTAGGGTTAGGATAACTTGCTGAGACGTAAGTCTCACCCCATCGTGGGATCTTTTTTTTTCAGGTACCAAGCTCGGTAGCATCAGTGGCCAAGGATTTGGGATTCCAGGAAAGTGGTAGCCGAGGGATTGAAGGATATCTGATGACGTTAAGGATTTTGTCATGCTTTGAAGTAGAATAATAATTGGTGCTTAAAGAGGGGATGTACCCCTCTTGTCCCAAGTCATCTTACAGTGATTTTGTTTGGGGTGTTTCCTTGCTTTCGCTGGTTAAATGAATTGATATAACGAAGCGGGCCTAAGGATCCTGGAAGATCGTGTAAACCAAAGTGGCTTGGGATGATGTTCGTGCGCTCGTCGGGTTCGGGCCTGTGACACTAATGGAGGGTGGGGATGTTAATGATTCCCTACCATGTTGGTAGGGACCCGTCCCGTCCTCTTCGCTAGGGAGTGCTCTCATAGCCTCGAGCGTTTCTTCACATGGAAATGCTTTTGTAGTCGCAAACATTTCCCCTCTTTATTAGGATTACGCGCACAAATACAATAAAATAGAGACTAAATGCGAAAAAGAGAAATCGTGATACAAGGTTTTAATGTCGGCTCACCTTTAAAGTAGGGTTACATCCAGTGGAGAATTCCACTATAATTAGCATATTTCACGTCTTTGTTATACTCTCAATTATATGAAAACGAGATCATATATCCATTCAATAGCTATTCATGAGACCTCCATGCCTTCTAGTCAATGGGGAGTATGAACCACAACACTTCATCACTCTTTCTGGCAGAAACTGATGTTTGTAGCCCTGACCCTTCTAACCTCTTCACCGAGAAGTGCTGTTATAGCTTTGAGCATCCCTTTTTCTGCGTGGAAGTAATGTTTATAGCCCGGACAACTTCACCTCTTTTTCCCAGGAAGTGTTGTTCGTCGCCCTGAGCATCTCATCCTTTCCCCCAGGATGTGCTATTAAAGCCCTGAGCGTCCTTTGCTCGGAAATCCTTTCTTTGTCGCCCGAAACCCATTTTTCTTTTTCTAAATCCTAGGGTGAGCAGTCTCATGTACGTTTTGTTTCCTTTGTTGTTAAACTATAGTTTTTATCTTGTGGTCCAATCCTTAAAGAATTTGTGACCTACAACATGCTGCTATTCTTACAACCACTCAAAAACATTTATGCTAACAAAATCTAATTAAAATTAAAGAGCAACTAGCATGACAGTGAGCTGAGAGATGACAGTAAATTGCTATCCACAAAATCATAGGAGGGCCCAGCTTTGACTTTTGTATTTCCTTATCCATCTTCACAATTTGCGGTTGAGATTTGGCCGTCTACATTCTAATCAAACGGCATGATTATGCAAGCCCACTTTCGCCGTGTTTGGGTCTACATTCTTGATTGGTACGACCTTTGCATGGATTTTGACATCATCTGTCTTCGAAACCAATCTCATGGAGCTTCGACTCAAACAGAGATGGCTATTGACACCTGCGTGTTGCACCCCAAAAGTCTTGTTTCATATTTTATAGAAGTTACATATCTAATTTGTGGATAGGATGTAATTTCGATCCCCAATAAGAACAAGAAATTCATATTGTATAGTTTTGTAATCTCATTCCTCGCATTGTTTCGCACTTAAATTTTAGGATAGCATGCAACGTTAAAAATCTATTCCATCGTGGATTTGGGTCAAACCCATTTATAACCCATCCAAAGCCTATCCAACTCACACTTTTGCCATCTTTATCGGCCAACTTACAACAATCTCGCGGACCGTAGCCGACAATAGTACTCTCTCTCTCTCTCTCTCTCTCTCTCTCTCTCTCTCTCTCTCTCTCTCTCTCTCTAAATATCTCCTCGTGCAATGGCACGTAAAATAGAGCATTTCTCATGACGAGAAAAAAATATCCATCTTTATGTCGACTTGTCCATTCGCTCCTTTGTGGAAAAGATGGGTCAAGAATTTGGGACCATGCCCAAAAACAACCCACACAAGGATTGTTCCGGCATATACTGCTCCGTCTCCCTGGCATATCCGAAACTTTGTGCGAACAATGGTATTATAAAAAAGGAGGTTGGATCAAGGCAAGGACTCGAGCTAAGTCAGTCGAAGCGCGGACAGATCGAGAGATGAAGAGAGAGAGAGAGAAGAGAGAGAGTATGGAGTTGTGGAATAACAGTGCAGTTCTCCTTTGGCAGAAGAGAGACATTGCATGCAAAAAGGCCTCGAAACGCCTTCTGTTCTGCCAAAGGAGAATTGCCCTGTGATTTGCCCTCCACCTCCAACAAGTTCATGGTCTCTTCTTTATCTTCTTTTTCCCTAGCATGTTTATGTCATGTAGAAACCATCTTAATCAATTTGCTTCCATTTCATTTTCTGAAAAACGAGAAAAAGTGTGTTCGAAATAGATATGTACATTTCCCTCCGTGCACAATATAATTAATAATGCAGCTTCGTGAGTACTCATATCTCTTTGAAAGGGCAAACTTTTAGTTAGATTCGAGTCCTGATGAACCGGATTCTTCTTTGTTGTTATTCATGAGAGCCCCACTCATGGGTTCCACATCATCAATGGTTGTAATTGCACGGACTAAATACGTAGATCCAAGCCAACGCATGAATCTTGTTGAAGTTATTATCCCACATCGCCTAATAACAGGTCTTATATGCTTTTTATATTCATGTGGTCTCTCTTCACCTATCAGCTTAAGTTTTTGATTGAACTTTCTAACAAATCTCTCCTTTTAAAATACTATTCTCGCTTCTTTCATTGGCAGGTGTACGCCGTGCCTCCCGAAGCTGCTTTGGCGAAAGAAGCTACGTCAAACATAAGTGTTAATCCTTGGGAGGAGGCTATTTAAGTGCCAAATCGATTGGCTTAGGTGCGGGCGGATTTCATGATTAGATAACATCTTAGTCGCATTTCCCACTCAGAATAATCTTGAGGATCATAGCGGATTAAGGACATTGTGATATGATCAAAGCCATCAATATAGATGATTGTTTTCCTACAAAGATGAAACGCAGCGTTAGATTGTAAAAGCTAGGCTACGAAAGCCTCTTGATATTACACTTGATTGACATAAACCTTTTGAAGTGATGCCGTCTCGACCACACTCGTACGAGCCACAAGCAAATTACATGAGTTTCTAACGCAGGGTAGAGATAAATAGGAAATCAATTCCAAAGCAATACTGAAATTTAATTGATGATAGTCTGGTGATTACAAGAGAGGACGTCCATATATATAGATAGAATCGCTAAAGATAACATTATTAAAATCATATCTAAGCTAATCTAAGATAATTCGAATCAAAGATAGCAAATAATTGAAACATTCGAAATCGCCTAAAACATAAAACTGCCTGAAAAGTGATCTAAACGACTCCGAAACTGTAAAATCCATCGTATCTCACGGCAAAGCCGTGATTTTGAATCAGACGATCGTTTCGCTTCAACCAACCAATTTTGAGCGCGATCCAAGATCGTTTGACCCAAGATCCAAAATTACCGATAAAGTCGCGCGGACTTCTGGCGATCCAATTTGTCAAGAAAACCACATGCCAACTGTTCTACATCAGTTTCTCTCAATCTCGACTTGTCGACAATTAGAATCCTACTTCATATTTTTTTTTTTTGTTAATATGGTTGAGTCCAAATAACTCAACCGTTGGATGCCCACAAGTACGAAAGTAAAATATATATTCGTGCCTTGTGAGTATGTTATTTAGATTTTCCAAACTGTGATGTATCTCTATTTTTAGTTTGTTGTACAAAACCCATTATTGAACTTGTACTTGAACTAATATAACTTTTTTGTCCAGTTTAAGGCTATAAAAGACTACTTGAAAGTCCTTATTTTCCTTCAAGAACCAGGCGAATGAATCTAAAGACGAAGCAGCACGACCCAAGCCCATTGCTCATGATTTATTGACTTCCCAAATGCACTCCCCATCGATAGGAGGGGACGTGGGTCCCATTGAGTGGGTGGGGTTCCGAGGGAGCTGTCCCGAAGGGGGTTTCGAGGGGCCAGCGCCTCTTAGACACTAGACGGCTTTTATAGTTTAAGCCCATATTTTTCATTAATAGTTTGAGTTTGCGCCCATGAATAGTTTATGCTATATATATTCTTTTTCGCTTGTAATTGAGTTGTGTAATGAAATATACGATGTACTAATTATAGTGAAATCCGTGCTAATTATAGTGAAATCCTTATCTGACCGTAACCCTAGTTTGAAGGTGAACGAGAATAAAACCTTATATCGATTTCTCCTTTTTGCTTTATGCTTTACTTCGTTGTGATTGCGCATCAAATCCTAACAAAGTTATGATTGATTAAGCTTACTTGAATATATCAGTTTACATAAGGAAGAGAGGAGAAAATTTGAAACGACGAGGAACTTTGAAATAGCTTAAATCAATCAGTTAATACCATGCTATCTCTTAATACTTGTCTTTAGATTATTAAAATAGAAATCTCATGGTCATCCTTATATTTAATATGAAATTACCCTTGAGTAGAAGCTAGAGAAAGTTCCGACTTCTTTTAAAATGTTCTCGCATACTTCTTTCAATCGTCTCTGATTATAGCGTGATCATGTGAATACAAGGAGACTCTCTAGATTGCTTTCGTGCATAAATCTTACATGCTCAGTGCATGCTTGACCAAATTTTAATTTTATAGAAATCCAAAATCAATTTACTTGTTTGTGTTAAAATATTTAAGTAATCAATTAAGTCTTCTTCTAACAATTTAAACTTTTAAAATAGTTAGCAGTAGACCCATAAAATCTCACTTCTGCATGGACAGTTTTGTGATCATAAAAAATTAAGGGATTGTTGGAAAAAGCATAAGGGTTGAGGTCAAAACAATTTTTACCAATTGTGCTCAAGCAACCAAAGGGACAAACAGATGATATAGGCAACAATCTCCATTTTGGGAAACTTGTTTTTGTCAAGTAAATCATGTAGGTGTGGGGTTCATACTATCCAATAAGAAATCACGAGGGTCTCGCTCCCCAGTGAGCGGGTGGTGGTCCGAGGGAGCCGCCTCGACAGGTCTCAAGGCGGCAGCACCTTCTGGACACTAGAAGATTTTTATAGTTTGACCCCATAATTTTTCATTAGTAGTTTGGCTTGTGCCCATGAATAGCTATTACTATATATAGTTTTTTTTTTCTTATAATTGAATGATGCAACGAGAGGTACGAGGTGTTAATTATAGTGAAATCTTCTGCTGGGCGTAGCTCTAATTTAAGGATTAATCAGGATAAAATCTTGTACATGTTGATTTCTCTTTCTCGTTTTACGCGTTATTTTGTTGTGATTGTGCACCGAATTCTAACATATCACATTATATGGATGCCCGAATTGTTAGTGATTACTTCTACTTGATCCTAATGGCTCTCACTTTCTTGAAAACTCTCTAACGGCTAAATTGGACTTGGACATCTATATAAGAAGATCACAGCAAGTTGAAGAGGTTGAGCGCAAAATTGAGAAAGTTTAAACTCCGATATTGTCATATTCGATCTGTTATGCTCTTATGCTTCTACTCATCTATGATTCTCTCCATTAAGAGTGCTTATTGTTTGTGTTGTCACAAATGCGGAAAACAAACACAGAACACGAGGATTTACGTGGTTCGATCAATGTGATCTACGTCCACGGGCGAGGCAAAACAAGATTCCACTATAATCAAAGAGAATACAGATTACAAAAGTCGTTCTCAGCGACTAAACAAAAGCACACGGCTCATAAATCTCTCAGATAAAGAAACAATCTCTATACTACCAAATAAACCCTAGCCGCAGCAAAAATAAAGTCCAAAAAAATTTCTCGGGGCGTTGCCCCCGAACGGAATATATCAGTTTCGAGTTGAAGCAGCACTTGCTACTTTGAAATATCTCTTGAGATTGCTAGTAGATTCCAGCTTTATTGGTGGTTGTTAGACGGTAAGGGTGAACATAGGCTTAATATAAGCCGAACCACTAGATATTTGTGTGTAATATCTTATATCTACTTATTATTGTCTAAACCTATTTGATAGATGCATATGCATCTGATTTTATTTTTATTTTTGGTAAAGGCATATGCATCTGATTCATCTCTGTATCTATCAAAACCTTGAAGTATTTCGCAAAAATTTGTCGAAGTTTGTAAACAATCTATTCACTCCCCTTTAGGTTGTATTATATATCTATCTCTCAATTGCTTTTTCAATTCTTTTAGGCTACTGATGTGGTATCTTGTAGGCAATTTGATAGAATCAGAACATGCCACATGTATTCCAACATCGCGGCCGACCAAGTTAACATAGGAACTCGGATAACAATAAATAGAAAAGTCTTGCACTTCATATCTCTCCATGCAAGTGCACGTAAAAAGAGAGGAAGAAAAAGTCCATCTTGACGTGGACTCGTCCTTTCGCTCCTTTGAGGAAAAGACGGGTCAAGAATTTGGGACCATCTCCGAAAAGAACCTACACAAGAATTGTTCCGGCATATACTGTTCCGCCTCCCCGGCATATCCGAAAGTTTGTGCGGACAATGGTGTTATAAAAGAGAAGGTCGGATCAACGGAAGGACTCAAGCTAAGTCGGTCGAAGCGCGCAAAGAGAAAGAGAGAGAGAAAAGAGAGCATTGGGGTTGCGAAATAACAGTGCAATTCTCCTTTGGCAGAAGAGAGACATTGCATGGAAAGGCCTTGAAATAGCTTCTGTTCTGCCAAAGGAGAATTGCCCTGTAATTTACACTCCCCCGTCAACAAGTTGATGGTTTAGAGAGAGAGAGTCGGTGCAAGTTATGGCTTCTTCTTTTCTTTTTCCCAAGCACTGACAAATTTTCTTGCCATGTCGAAACTATCTTGATCTATTTGCTTCCATTTTGTTGTCCGGGAAACATGAAAAGCGAGTTCGAAATCGATACCGGCATTTCACTCCATGCATATTATAAATCCGCGATGCGTCTTAACGAGACTCCGATTCATATGGACTAGGTTTTCATCATTGCCATTATTCGTGAGAGCCTCACACGAGGGTTCATGAGTCGATTTAAGAGTCTCCCCTTTTAAAGTTTTAGGGCCGACTTATATCGCTTCTTTATTAGGAGGCGTAAGCCGTGCCTTCCTAAGAAGGTTTTTTTGAAGTGAAGCTGGATCCGGATTGCTTAATATTGATATTTTCGTGACGTGCATAACATTACTCAAGTCAGGCCTTCCAAATGAAAATGGACGGCTTGATTTGAGCCAAGTTTGGAATTCAAAACTTTTTCAAATCCAAAAAAAAAAATTCCGCCCACATTTTTTCCCTCCCTTTCAACACGTGTTTTGAGTAATGTCACGCATGTCACGGAAATCCCAATGTTAGGTGATCCAAATCCAATTAAGCTTGGCTGAAATAGAAGCGATGGTCCTCAAGAGGTTGGGTAAGTGACAAATTGCTCAGCTATGATCGGATTACAGCATACATCTTCCACTCCATACACTTCGTAATGCATCATGATGAGTAAGTAATGCCAGAAACATGTGTTTAAGTGCCGAATTGGCAAATCGATAGGTCTGGATGAGGCAGATTTCATGACCGAATTACAACGTGCGCCTTCCCCTCAAAATAATTATAACGATCACGATTGCATCATATCGATGTCTTTTCTTTCTATTTTTAGCTCGTTGTTTAAATAGGATCAAGAAATTTGACACAAATTTTTCAAATCTAGCCATAGAACTCATGTTTGCCTTTGTCAAATTTAATGGAATTGCGGCTCTTTAATTGAAATCTAGACTGTCTTAATCAGATACGAGCATTTCAAATTAGAGATCACATTTTTTTTTTGGTAACTTTATATTCTTATTCAAGGAGCGTAACACTTTGTTTGCATTCTTTTCCTAATACTAGGCTTGCCCACTGTTATAGAGAGATTATTTGGTGACGGATTGGCTAGCCAAAGCACATAGGAGACGGGCCCTTCTTTGCACCAAAACCCACTTGCTGGGCTCGTCTGGTGTGTAGCCTAGTTCTAAATTCAATAAGAATTTTCAGACAAAAAGATTTACGTAGTTTCGTGATTCGGTAGTTATGTACAAATGTTATTAACGTTCTCTTACAAAGACGACACGCAACTACAAATTGTAAAAACTAAGCCGCAAAAGTCTCTCGATTTTGCACTTGATCGACCCTAAAACCTTTTGGAACAAAGGCTGTCAACCATATTTCTACGAGGCATTGGCAAACTACACATGAGTTCATCTCAATCTTGATATGCAGACTATTTGTTTGTGTCATCCTCCATTCTCTTCTCCAATAAACTCAATTATTGGATGCCCGCATGACGGAAAGCGAAATTTTTCATTCGGAAAAGTCGTGGGTATAGCTAAATTGTTAAGACATCTGATATCTCTGCTAAAATCAAATTTTCGAAATTGCGGCATATCACTATTTCTATTTTGTTGTGGGAGACAAAACTCATGTTTGAACTTGAGCTTAAACTAAATGAACTTCTCGTTCGATTTCGAGCTTATTAAATACCCCGTAAAATTCCGTCTTTCCCTTTCGGAGAGAGCTTCCGTCGATTATCAGGGGCAGGCAATTCGAATACCAACTTGTGTCAATTTAAGCAGACTCCATTAACTCGAAACTATGAGATTAATGTGCGAGGTTAAATAGTAATCTATCTTCAGTCCTATACCTGCTGTATTTCAATTTGACACCATATTATATATACATGTATTGCAGCTATTTTTCTGAGTCAACAATAAATAGAAATGAGTAATGACAGTAATAATTACATGTATGGCTGTATCCCACGTTGTTAGTCTAGTCGACCGTTGGGGTAATTTCCATCTACTCCCCCCTATGTTTCCACCACGAAGACGCTAACGTCACCTTCTTCCGCAGCGCGTGGGTCGCACGCACCACTTAAATTTCAAGAAGGAAGCGACAAATCACGACCGAAATCACCCACCGGCTTCCGCCACCAGTTTTCCTTCGAAAAGACGGAAATACCCTGCAATGGCCCGCAGTTATGGCCGTAAAAAGAAGGCCATTTTCGTCATCCGGCCACGACCAACGAGAATTCCGCGTTCCCGTTCCGTATCGTCCGACACAAAAAGCCGCAACATAAGATCATCGAGTGTCTCTCTCTCTCTGCTAAAATTTTTACAGAGCTCCCATCACATGGAGCGCTCGTGGGCCGTAGAGAGCTTGGACTCTCTCTGGTTCTTCGGCAACATCCTCTCAGGAGCTCGACCTTTGACGCCTCCTGCTGAAGCAGAAGAAACAGAAGAAAAAGAAGGAGAAGAGCCCGTCAATAACAGGGCGAAGTACGAACCCGAAGACGAAGCAGCACGAGCCAAGCCCGTCGCTCAAGCTAGTGAAGATCCAGTTCCACAGTGCCCCAGATGTGGAAAACTTGACGCTGAAGTTGCAGAGCTAGGAGCGGTGACGTCTCCAACTGAGGAAGCTGCGGGGACTCCGGGGTCAGCAGAGGAAGAGCCGAAGCTCGACGAGAGGAGGGTCAGAAGAAGTAAGAGGAGACAGAGGAGCAAAAGAATGTTCTGCGAAAGAAGACGAAGAAGAGCAGTTCTTGGGGAGCTTGAGCTGGGACGTGAGGGAAAGGATTTTCCTGGGTTGGAGGAAAATCACTTTCTCGGGAATCGTTGTCGAGGGTTTGGAGTTGCAGGCGAAATCCGAGCGATGAAGGAGATGCCTCCGCTGAGCGACGGAATCGCCATGAGAGAGCATCTCAGGTCTTGGGCCATTGCAGTAGCTTGTGCTGTCAAGTAGTGGGTGTATGAGTCCCGTGATGATGGCAGGAAGTCTAATTTTGAGAGAGGTTGACCGTTTTGACTGACGAATCTTCACTAGCGTCGTTGACTGGAGACTGCAAATTCTAATTCTGACATTTCTCCTTTTTCCCTGCTTATGTTTATCAGAAGAAAGTGAGTTTTGGGGCATCCGTACGTTTTAACTTTCATTTCGGACTTTTATTTGGTAATATTGAGAAGGGAAATGCTTATTATACAGTACAATTTCAATCGTAAATCCACATACTATCACGTCGTGTTCTGCATAAAACACTCATTGAATAGGAGATCGTGTGGTCAGATATAACTAACAATAGTGCTAGCAGCTTATTATTGAAAATATCTAACCAATCCTAACCCTTTCCTTCTCTTCTTATGAAAAATAAATTAATAAAGGCTCATTATGATATATTTATTCACAAAAAATGAATGGTTTCAAAAAATATTTTTTTTTTAAATGGTGACTTTTATTGCATAGATAATCAACGAAATTATATTCATTATCCACGGAAATGTTTAGTTGAATATTGTTGTTGATAAATAAAGAAAATATTTTTCAATTTTTTAATCTTTCGTGAAGCAACCCGCTCAGTGTGTGTTGGGGCATTCCCTCACAAGTCCAATCTTATTGTATTTACCTATTGTTTTAGGGGAACACCAAGTCCAATTCAACCTCAGAATGTGTCTAAACTAGCCAGAACCATTAAATTCTCCAAGTCGTTATTTTTTCGTGCATCAAATGCTTTTG
Organism: Rhodomyrtus psidioides; assembly: GCA_021437785.1. Taxonomy (NCBI): domain Eukaryota; kingdom Viridiplantae; phylum Streptophyta; class Magnoliopsida; order Myrtales; family Myrtaceae; genus Rhodomyrtus; species Rhodomyrtus psidioides. The sequence goes on along the minus strand of JAILYB010000062.1, from coordinate 1,795,497 downwards.
TGTTGTGGGGCACCCCTTCATGATATCCCCCCCTTTTTTTTTATACTTGCGAATTATTTGGGATGAGCATTGGGACATGTTCAATTTGGGAATTGGACGGAACCGAGATTGAATAGACCGGTTCAAGTCGATTCTAGGGAGAGTTGGTACGGTTCTCCGTTCCATCGACCAGCATCAATGGTGCTAGAGAGGAGAGGGCCTGATCAGCGAGCTGGTGAGTTAGGGTTTTTTGATAACTTGGTGTCATCATTTGTGGGTGTCCTAGGTGGATTTGGAATGGAGAGAAGGACAAAATTGAAAGGAAAAATGATAAATTGATAGTTAGATATAAATTGACAAAAGGGAAGATGGTAATTGTAATTGTAAGTTTCCAAAAACTGGGACGAAAAATCGAGATGGTTTTTATTAATTTTCCTGTCGTCCTTTAATACATGAAGTTTATTCCATAGTTGTACTTCAAGCTCGTATTAATCTCATGACCCAAAATAAACCAAGCCCAGGCCCAAACCAAGCCCATGATCAAGCCCAACCCGGCCTACTCTGTTTGCAGTTTGTCCGAACCGCGGACACCATCCCCCCTTTCGCAGCAGAGAACGAGAAAATCGGCCAGTGTGAAGGAGGAGAAGATATGAGCTCACCGACGGAGCCGAGACGACTGAGGGGGCACAGAGCGACGGCCACGTGCTGTATCGCCTCTCGCGACCGCCCTGGCCTCGTCGCCACTTCCGGCGACGTACATACGTTTCATCCCCGTGATCGTTGTTTGTGTCTTATAGGCTTGTCCTTGTTCTGATCAAGATTGGATGGTTGATAGGATGGCTGTGTCTGCTGGTTCGACATGCGTTGCGAAGACGTCCAACTTGTCATGGAGATTGGGAAGGAAGCCAGTTCATCCTTGTGTTTCAAGCCTGGTCAGGTTCTCTCCTTGTGTGATGATTTTGCTGCTTATTGTCTTCTGTTTGGAAATTGTCTCGCTCTTTATTTCCGAATAAAAGGATCGTTTTGGGTATATGGGTTTGTGTCGTTCAAGTTAATCCTTGTTATTTCCTGTTCTTAATGTTAGATTCATGTTGGGATTTATGGTACCTGCGCTTGTACATGCAGTTATGTTGAGACTAGCAATTTCCAGTGTAAGCTGATTTCAGTGTGATTTAAATTTTGGCTTTTGATAGGTAATGAAGATATTGTATATGTCTCGTCTGGCAAGGAAGTGAAGTGCTTCGATGTTCGTCTGGTAATTTCGGTCTTACGAATTTCATTTTAACTATTTGCAATAGCACTTTCATTTTATCGATCGTCATACATCATGTGTTTAGACAGTTCAAGCATCTCACTAGTTACCAGAAACATACTCTCCTCTGCCCAGTCTATTTTCTGATTTCACATGTTGTTCCCTTCCTTGTGTCCTGATTCTAGATGAATATCTGAGTTGTAACTCTTGAAACCCCATTACTGTATCACTGTTATTAACAGTCAAGTCGATCGTTTATGTTGAAGGGTACCTCATCGACGCCATTGGAGTGTTATGATTACAACAAAGAAGAAATAAACCAGGTAGATAGCTGCGGTTTCTCTTGATCTTAGTCGTCGTTATGTTGGTATATAATTGGACTTATTTAGCTATAGTGATCTTTCTATACGTATAATGACTATGTTTCTCATGCTTTAGGGCCATCAAAATACTTTATTGCTTCTTTGTTGTGACTATGTTTCTCATGCTTTAGGGCCATCAAAATACTTTATTCAATACGGTTCATTTTTCCCTTCTGAGAATTAAGGATGATCCAACACCCAGTTTTTGTAAGAGAATCCAATCAATCAAAAGAATAAATTCTATGATTATTGACTGTTGTCCTTAACTTGTGAGACTTTACTTGCAATTCTGCTTGTGATGGCTGAAATTGGATCTTTGACTCTTCATAATAGGCATCTTCTGATTCTTATAGCATGTTGTTTACTGCTCATAAATGGGTATTTTGTGCTAAACCTTTTGGAATAACATAGGCGTGCGTTGCCTTTTGCAGATTGTATGCAGCTCAAAGTCATTCCTTGCTGCAGCAGATGATGGTGGCGAGATAAAGGTACAACTGCTGACAAGACAGTGTCCATTATGGTTGATGAGAAATTTTGCATGAAGTTCTCTTGAAACATAGTATATGGCATCTGTCATTGCACATTTTAATGTATAGTGTACATATGACTGGTTGATAAGAGCCTACATCTCTAAAGAAGGTAGTAGATTCTTGATGTCGCTGTGGCCATGCTACTCTTCCGGCATTTAGCTTATTCCTTTTTTTTTCTTTGGTGCACCAGATTATTGATATTCGTCAACAATGTCTTTACAAAACACTAAGAAATGGCCATTCAAGTGTATCCTTCTCAGTTTTTTCTTAGCACATCATTTATGTGGTATATGTTGAATATGGAATGCCTGAGTTGGAAAATATATTTGTAGCATTCGCAGTCTTTCATTGCCCAGTTTGAATTTATTTTGGCTTTGCATTGCATTTGCTGACAATTTATTCCAATTTCTAGTAGTACTTCCTGGTCCTTGACTCTAGAGTGTAGATTTGTAGCAGCGTGCAGTTTCTCCCTTGGAAACCTTGGGAAGGTATACTACTACCGTTGTCGTTGGCTACCAATGCTCTGTGTGTATGTGTGGGTGTGTGTCTGTGTGTTTTTTTTTTGGTTGGAGATAAGGTACCAATGATAAGGTTACTAAAATTTTATTGTACAATCGTGACACTTATTTGATAGGTCTGTGATATGATTTGGGTGGTAGAATTTGAAAGATTTTGGAGTCATGTTAGTCATGTTATTGACTAAATCTGTCATTGTGGACACTTACCTTCCGGAGAAAGAAACCTGTAATCGTGGCATTTGTTTTGTTTTATCTTGTTTTGATATTCAAGTAATGATTTTAAACTGCAGTTGCACTTTAATTTGCTTTTATGTGAAACTTCTTCCACATGTTTGTCTTGAAGTATTTAATAGTCCTTACTTTCATTGATACAATCAGGATGCCCCTGCAGATACTGTAGGAATATCTTTATTTTGTTAATCATACTTCAGTCAACAGTAAATAATAATTCCATTCCTGATCTAGTTGTACACTGGATGTAGCTCATTCAATCCTTGGAACCTGTATATATTGACTGGTTTATTTTTTTCTCCAGGACTATGGACTATGCAATAGTTTAAACTAATTTAAACTTAATTCCATAGAGTACATGTTCATTTAAACTAATTTTCTGCGAAATTCTAACTACAAGCTTCTTAAGCAATAGTTTTCCTGCTGTTTTATGCATGGTTCCATTATGAAGTACAATCTAAAGCTAGAGAACTTTCATGGTAATGCAATTTAATAATCCTCCAGAAGTTTCAAGGTCCTCAATGATGTAATAAGGGTTGCTAATTAATGTTTTTCTCAACTAGACAAACTCACATTTTGACTTCTTTTTACAATGATCTCTATGCATCAATTTGTTTTTATGTTTTTTTTTCCTTTTCCTACAGTCATCACTGGTGGCCTTGATTCAAAGCTAATGATGTGGGACTTCTCCAAAGGGAGACCTTTGAAAGTTGTAGACTTAGGTAAGTTTTTATGGAGATGGTTTACAGTATATTCATGGATTAGTGTCTTTAAATTAGGTTGATCAGATTGTGATCAATATGTGGGGATTGCTACTCAAACCCTTAGCAACCCTCCTTTCAGATGGATTTCAACTTACTAAAGGAGATTGGTGGCCACTTCATAGTGGCTCGAGATATTTTTTACACGATGTTACACTTCGAGTAGGTTGTCTGGAAATCTTTCTTGAGCTTATGTCACGGAACTGGAATTTTGTGTTTGCTCCATTTATGTACTCTAGTAGTTCCTGCAAGCTTATATCAAGTCTGAAAGGTTGCATATCTTGGTGAATGTGCGGGTACTCTTGTATGTTACATAATTGAGATGCAAATGATCGTTATCTCATGTGACATTCTTCATCATTAGTTGATTTCACCGTGTTGGTTTCCCAGAATGTGGACTGAACTTACACCTAGACAGGCTCATCATGCATCATCTCTTTTTTCATCTTTTTTACTTGTTGAGACTTTTCCTGTATATGTAGGAGGTTGGACAACCTCTTTTGTATGTTGGATTGACAGTTTCTGGATTGGATTTCCCTAACTAAAGAACTAGATCAGCTCTTGATTATTAGAAGCAACTTCGTGTAATTCTTTTCCTGTAGAATCACTTTCTCTTGGCAAAGTACAGTAGGACAACTTCAGATAATTGCTTTCTAGTACAGCAGCACCATTTCTAATCTTTTGGAGTCCATCCAGTGCTGTTGTGGTTTGAGTGATCTAAAATAGGATTCCTATTTCATTTTCTTTACTGCAGGGTCATCTGAAATGAAAAGTGGCAATAGCACAGGGCAATGCTTCAATCCTGCTTTTGTTCACTCAATAGCTGTTCCAGATGTTGATATGCTGGACAAATTGCACAAAATCTGTGTTGTGGCACGGGGTGATGGTGGCGTCGATGTAATGAACATTGAATCAGAACTTGCTGCTAACAGGACAAAAAGTTCTGTTAAACCCCGAAAGGGATCTCATTCTAGATCAAATGATGCAGAAAATACAGATACCCGGGGGAGATTACACTTGGATTACACTTTGGGGGGTCATACTGCTGCCGTTTCTTGTGTGTAAGTGGCTGACCTAATTTAGTTACACAAGAAGCAAAATCTATACATATTGAACAGCAGGTACACATTCTCAGGGCATTTTCAATGTTTGGTGAGCGGGGGAAGTTCATAATCTCCGGGGGAAATGATAAATCCATCAAGTTGTGGAATCTGTTCAAGTACATTGATATGGACCAAAGTGGCAGCCAAAGTGATCTTTGTGATCTCTTACATCTCAACATCGATCTTAGCAGAAAAGTAAGTTAGTCCTCGTGCATCGTCCTTCATGATCTCTTTGACGTACATACTCATGTCCTTGAGTCATTCTAAGTCACAGAGCTTCACATGTGCAGGTGAATTGGCTGTGCACAACTCCTGCTGTAACTGAGAACCTCATTGTCTGTGACACGACCAAAGTAGTCAAAGTCTATAGTGTTTCCTAGTTATGCAACCTGAAGCTGCTGAAAGCAGGAGCTCCTCTGCTGCATAACGGAGGACTCTCTTGATGAGCTGGTGGGGCATTTTATGTTCACAATTGTCGTAATGCTTGGAATTTAAGGCTAGGCCAGATGGGGACTTGTTCTCTCAGGTGAACTGCCATTACAACTCGGTGGCTACATCCTACAGCGGGAGGGCTGCTGAGTCTCCACCAAGCGAAGCTTTCGGTGGCTACATCCTACAGCGGGAGGGCCGCTGAGTCTCCACCAAGCGAAGCTTCAAGAATGCCGGGGTAATTTGAAACAAGTTGTACCAAGATATAGAAAGTATACAATTCGCCTAGATATTGAACGGAATGCCAACAGATTATATATTTTGAATTTGGAATATCGGTTTGAGATTTTTAATGGTATTATCTCTCTAGCAAAACATAAATATTTTTAAATAACTTTACATACACAAGTGTGGGAGAAATTGTGTTTTAACACTTGTTTATTCTTATAATCAATAAGGATATTATCAAAGGAGCATGAAATATGACATGGTCGACATGGTAATATGACTCATATTCTCCTTACAAGGTTATGTAATTTCCATTTTATGATTTTTTAACCCAGTCTTTTGATAGCAACATTTAAATGGAATATGAAGAGGAAACGCTCGTCGTTCTCGAATTGCACATGTTACTTATGAAAAGGAGAGTCGTGCACACAAGTTTACTTTTTTAAGGATGTGTTTCTTTCACGGGAAATGAATGGATTGGAAAATAATTTTTTAAAAACGATCGCTCGTATTGCTTACAAAGTTGAATAAACGAAAAGCATTTTCATCGTCTGTGAAAATATTTACACATAAATTGCTACAAATGATAAAATATTTTTCATTTACTAAATATTTCATGCAATACACGCGATCACATTCAAGAAAATATTTTAAAAAATTATTTTATTTTCCGTAAATCAAACGAAGCCTAACCTCGTGACAAAAGAATGAAGAAATGGAATTATCAAACTATAGTGATCGCAAGGCAATTACTTTCCAACGACCAATAATTCCAAAATCAAAAAAATTAATGGTTGTAATCAATCGAGCCAAGCATTGATTTTTAGTTCCTTCAAAAGTTGGTAGACAAATTAAGAAAGCAATCAAGCAATGTCATCAACCACCATAATAATTGTACTTAGCTTTTGTTAATTAACCCAAAAGCGAAGAATTACTTTATTTCTTTCGGAAATTTTGATACCTCCCCCTTTTTTTTTCTCTCTTTTAATTCTTTTATAAATTTATTTATTTATTTTGTGTTTTTGCTTCATAGCCACACAAAAAAAAAAAAAGGGGTCAGGAAACGTAGGGAAAGGGTAAAGCTGCTGAAGGATATGTATTGAGCAAGCAATTTAAAAATGATTTGCGGTTTCAGACTTTTCCAAAATTGCCATGAACATATTGGAATTAATTTTTTGATCCGGTTCTATCCTATTCTATTCTATTTTGCAAGTCACGTTGTGTGCGCTATTTGCTTTTATTTTGGTATTAATACCACGAAAAATCTTAAATTGGTATATCTTGACCAAAAAAATCACAAACTGGTTTATATGCGATAAATTTATCCCAAATTATTTTTTTTTACCACGAAAAACCCCCAAGCCGGTATATCTGTGATAATTCAGCTTCCGTTAATTTTTGATAGATTGGGTTAACACCACAAAAATTCACAAATCGATACAATTGTGACAGAGGGTAAAAACCACAAACTGCTACACCCGTGAGGAAGAGGAGAATCGAACTCACCACCTCTCCCTTCTTACGTGGGAAAGGTGATAACGGGGGCAACCCCAGTTGTTTGGTTTTTTTTTTCCCCCAAAACCCCAGTTGTTGAATATATTGGAATTATAAAAAAAAAAATCAGTTATTGCGTTGAAAACGAAATTTAAATCACATACAAAACAGGTTTCAGCCGTCCGATTCGGTGACTGCTCGCGTTTCGTAGCGAGTTTCCGACTTTGTGTACTCGAGCGCGTCGGAGGATGAGATTTTGATTTGCCATGTTAGGCGAGAATGATGAGCCCATCATAGCTCATAAGTTGGCCTCACCAACAGGGGTGTGGAAATTAGCTGGAAACCACGCAGATCCAGCTCGAGCGAAAAGAAAAACATTTATTTGGTATTATCATCATTATGTGAATGAATCTAGTTAACAAAAATATTTATACGGTTAATTAATACGTATGAAAATCTCGAACCAATACCTCATGAAATACTTTTCACGAATTAATTTTCGTCTCGCAAAATATCTCAAACCGATGCATTTCCAACACGTTCTCTTCGAGCTGATCACGTCTCATGAAAAAAAAAATCAAAATGGTTGAGCGAGACCCAAATCCATCCTATGTTTTTCACATCGAATTTGTTCGTTCTTCAAGTCAGATCCTTCATGCAGCGTCTGCCACATGATTTTACCTGGATATTGAAGAAATGCTTGAAGTCAATGTGCCATCAGGTATCGATTTATAATCTAAGATAAAAATTAATTTGGGGTAAATATGTTATAAGGTGCCAGTTTGGATTAATTGGTGAAACGATTTTCTTTTTCTAATTCACATGTCATGGGAATATCATTTTGAAATTGTTAATGATATGAAACCTATTTTATAAAAATAATTAAGTTACCTAAGTTATTTTTCAAGAAATGTTTTAAGAAAAGGAAACCAACATGTTACATCTTCTTATATGTGAAATTTACCTTTTTTTTTTTGGTAAAAAAAATTACCTTATTGTTTATTTTGGTATTCTGAATTGATTTAATGTGCAATAAGAACACTCAAGTGATTTTGTTTTATGTGATAAGTTCCAAATTGACAATCCACATAAAGTTTGGGACGTCCGACAAATACATAAAGTTCTTTTTCTTTTTCCTTTTTTTTTTGGAAAATGAATTAGAATTTTTTTTTTTTTGGTCAAAGAATTAGAAAAAGTTAACATGGACTCTTTTTATATACATAAGAAAAAGGACAACTGTCTACGTTGATGGACCGGATTATTCTATTTAGTCCCCTTTTCTATTTTTAATTCCGGGTTTGTCGTCTGTTGAAAGATGAATTCCAATTTGACCCTTGTCTTTCTTGCAATGAACGGATAAGATTATGAGAGAGAGAGAGAGAGAGAGAGTGAGAGAGAGATATGAAATCGCATGTTAGGGTGCCCACGTATGATAACGCTCCAGAGAGTGTTTCTGTTCCAATTGTGTTCTCGAAACACTTTTGGAACAAAAACGCGTATGATTAAAAAATGTTCCAAAAATGTTTAGCGGAACAATTTTGCACCAGGGAACACTTTTGAAGAAATTAAAAAAAAAACTTGTTTTTGGATTTTGGAACACTTTTTGAAAAACTTTTGGAACCATCACCCACCGCCGCCGATGCGGTCGCCACCGCCGACCTCCGCCGCCGGCCGCCTCCTCTGCCGCCGGTCGCCGCTGCCGCCTCCTGTCAACGACCTCGGCAAAAAAAATTGTTTATTTTTTTTAACTTTCCAAATGCGTTTCTGTTCTCAAAAAACGTAGCCAAGAACAGAAACACAAAAAAGTGTTTCTGTTAAAAAACAATGCCCAGGAACAAAAACATTCCCATATGCACCCTTAACGTCAATCAAAATCCAGTTAAATGATAGGATTGCTCGTTCATAAATTACAATAAATGTATTAATTATATGAATCTTTGAAATTACAATCAAATGAAAGATTTTGATGAAGTTCATGCAAGATAGTTCGTTGCGCTGTCTATTTAGACATCAACCAACGGCAAAAACGGCCACTGAGTTCATTGCCATTAATAAATCGTTTGATGAGCTACGTTCAATTGTTGCTATCATAGTCTATATATTTGAAAAGTAATTGCCAGAAAATCATGAAATAATTTGATGCCTTGTACCTTATTGGAAATTTTGAAGAGATTCTAATGGTCAGATAGCGATAAATTTTGCCATTAGATCTTTAGGCTTAACCTCCATTTGTTTCCCGATAATTGAATGATATGAAAAACATTCTCCTAAAAATAATCATTAGTCCCGCTTCAAATAATTAGCTAAGGTATAATGTTTTCATTATCAATAACGAATTATGGATAAATATTTTTGTGGACCACACAAATATTTTTTTCGCTTAATCATTTTTATAAGCGGTACAAAAATGATCATTTTAGAAAACATGTTTTTTAAATAATGCATTTTTCGTTAAACAAATGAAGCTCTCCTTTACTAGATTTGGGATAAATGATAACTTTTTATTATTCTTCAATCTATTAAACTATAATTGGGACAAAAGTAAAATTTTTGGATAGAATTGGGACAAAATTAAAAGTTGAGGGTTTTTTTTATACTAGGTCGGTAAAATTGGGACAAAAGTAAAAATTAGGGGTTTTTTATGAGATATTTTTTTTTTGATATAATTGACATAAATGCTAAAATTAAAGGTTTTTTAGGTATTAGGCCCATTTTAAGATGTGCAAAGTCATGTAAGCGTTATATCCTCATTAGATTAATCCTAAGTCCGTCCCAAAACAACAAGATTTAGTCGATGGGATCATAAATACGTCCCATCCCCTTAAATCGTATGTCTATTTAAGTTTTATTGAAATCATGAAGAGCGTGTAGAATCGAATTTAATCAAAAGGCTTTTGCACTTGATAATCTCTCCTCATTTTCCAAAGCTATTTATTTCGAGTAGTGAAAAACTCTCTGCATTTTTGCAAATGATTGCTTATTACTTGTGTGTTTGTTTCGAAAAAAAAAATTATGATAATATAATAATATTTTGCATAAAATCATTGGTTGGATATTATATTTTTCTAATTAAGATATCCACATTTTTTTGATCGAAAATGTCAAATGAAAGTTTTAGCTGGTCCAAATCAATTTAACTTAACTTGGTCCAGCACTCTAAATAATGACCCTTAAGTCCTTTCATGGGTATTTTAGTCATTTGGATGCCAACAATGAGGACATATTAGTCGTACAGAGTTCCAACTGTCATTTTGCCTCTCTCTCTCTCTCTCCCTCCTCATCTCTGTAACTCTCTCTCTCCCCCCGAGAACTCACTCCTCACTTCACTGCTCACTCTCTCACTTCCCCAAGCTAAGCTCTCTCTCTCTCTCTCTCTCTCTCTCTCTAGTCACCATGGAACCATCATCACCTCCACCCACATTCTTCCTCTCTTTCCTCCTCCTCCTCCTCCTCTTCACCGCCGCCGCCCCCGCCGCCCCGGCCGCCAACTCGTCTGTCTCTCCACCGCACACCATTTCCCCCATCACCTCCCCCTCCCACGCCCGCAACCACAACCTCTCCCCCACCACCTCTCCAACCACCCCCGCCGCCGCCCTCTCCCCCGCCACCTCCCCCACCGCCTCCCCCACCCCTTCAACCCCCACCCGCTCCTCCTCCTCCTCCTCCGCCCTCGACCCGAAACAACTCCAAGCACTCCAATCCCTCAACATCCCCCTCCCCAAGGACCCCTGCTCCGCCCAGTCCGTGGCCACAGCCTGCGACGCCGCCAAGCCCTTCCGCCACCTCACCTCACTCCGCCTCGCCAACTGCTCCCCGGACGACGTCGCCCTCTCCTTCACCGCCCTCAAGTCCCTCTCCACCCTCCAGTCCCTCTCCTTCCTCAACTGCCCCGTCGCCCCCATCCGCTTCCCCGCTGACCTCGCCGCCTCCCTCCGCTCCTTCTCCTGCGTCCACAGCCTCCACCGCCTCACCGGCGTCTGGCTCTCCCGCCTCCAGAACCTCACAGAACTCACCGTTTCCGACGTCCCTGTCAACGCCTCCGGCCTCTACGTCATCCTCGGCAACATCAAGAACCTCAGGTCCTTCACCATCTCTCGCGCCAATGTCACCGGTTATATACCCAAGCACTGGCACCTCAACATCAGCCACATCGATCTGTCAGGTAATCAGCTCAAGGGACAGATACCCACTTCGATTACTTTCCTCGAAAACCTGGAATTGTTGAATCTTTCTTCGAATGCGCTCACCGGAGAGATACCCTCCGAGATCGGCGACTTGATCTCCCTCAAGAACCTGTCTTTGGGGTCCAATTCGATCTCTGGGAGCGTCCCGGTGTCAATGTCTGCAATCCCGGGCCTTGTCCACGTTGATCTGAGTTCGAATCAGCTCAACGGGACGATTCCCAAGTTCTTCACCGAGATGAAAAATCTCAAGTATTTGAACCTTGAGAAGAACAGCTTCCATGGGATCATGCCTTTCAATGAGTCTTTCATCAAGAAACTAGTGGTCTTCAAGATAGGGGACAATAGCAACCTGTGCTATAACCACACTGTTATGTCGTCCAAAGTGAAGCTCGGGATCGCGCCTTGCGACAAGCACGGGCTGCCACTGTCGCCTCCCCCGGCGAAGGGCGATTCATCCGCAGATGATAGCAGCACATCAGACTACGACGACGGCGACAGCAGCGATTCTTCTGGCAAGAGCGGTCACCACCACGGGCCAAATAAGGTTGTTCTTGGTTTTGCGATCGCCCTTTCTTCCATTGTGTTCCTTATTGTGTTCCTGGTTCTCCTATCTAGATGTTGTAAATGATACATATACAAGAACCCACTGTTGCTAAATTAGGAATTATAGAAGTAGGGAAGAAAATTTGCCAAGTTAGTGATGATTTAATTGTTTGATTTATATACATGAGGGTGTTCGAGAAGAGGGTCATTGCAAGGGTGATTTTTTATTGGTTGTTTCCTATGTTTGGTTGGGTATTGTGTGTTATAACCCATAAGGTGGTTGTGTTGCTAGCGAGGGATATTAGCATATGCCATGTGAAAATGCTCTCACCATTTGAGCTTGAAAGTTGAAAGATTCATTCACTTAGATCTTTTGCTTATGCTCAGTTGTTTAGTCCTCTGTTTATTAGGCAGAACATGATCAAACATGCTATATTTCCATATACATTCGCTAAAACGGAAGTTCGTTTATGTTATTGATGCATGCGTGAGGAGAGTGCTATAGTTTTCGAGCTTCTCCCCGGAAATATCGAGAGCCCCGAGTTTATCTTTCTTGGAAAAGATGATGCAGTAGGTCCAAGTATAACTCCTGTTTTTAAGACTGACAAAACATCCTGTTCAAGATGGAGGAAAAAGCAGCCAGTTTCCTTTGTAAGCGTTGCTCTGATTGGTAGAATTTAGAGGCACATATTACACCAATGTATCTGCTTATTGTTCCCTAATTAGCATCTCTTTAACTACATAGTTACCTTATTTGCCAAGCAAGAAGCGGCTTCAGTGACTTGGAAATCTGAGAAAAACAGATGTGCTTCCTGAAGCTCTCCTTTAACTTGGTCTTGGGGCTGCATTAACAGCCTTTGTTAGCCTTTTTATCGGCAGAATCTGGGTCGATTTCATGTCTAACGAGCTCTCGACGTCTTTTTGCGCAATGCGATTGATCTTGAGCTGATTTGGGTCGAGAAAGATCTTGTTCATAGCTTGTCTTTCGCTTGTTGCTCAGCCTCTTACTGTATTTCAATGTGTGTGGGTACTGTACGTGCGCGCTCTCGCGCAGCGGTAAGTCGGTGAGCAGCTCTTTATTGATTCAAGAGCGGTATGAACTCCAGATGCGTTGATTCCATGTTAGTACAAGATTGAGAATTTGCAATCGGCTTGAGTAAGAGCGTAGCCGATAGCAATTCCGATCGCTCACTGGTTTGATTTCGATCCTGTAGTGTCGAATGGCCGCACTTCGTTCGATCCATCGTCGTGGCCTTGTATGCTTTCAATTTTACTTTCCCTTGCAAATGTTTCGCCAAGATGTGCATAGATCTGTATAGAAGTCCAGGTGAGGACTTGATCTAACATTCAGCTAACAGGTTGCAAATTATTCTAGGAAAAGTACCACTACTTTTGAAAATGCAGCTTTGCACCTTGAGCTTCTGACTCTTAAGTACCACTTTGCACCAAACATTCGCCATTGCTGCTGCCGTCGGATGTCTGGCGCCTCCAGTCACCATGTCTGGCGCAACCTGGTTCGACGTGGCCCGATGCCGACCTCGATGCCCTTGCCTTCCTATATAAAAACTGCTTGGAGATCTCTCTTTATCAGCCGACCTCGTCGAGGGTATGCCGCGGGCCGCCAATTCGATCTGGCGGCGACTACAAGTTCACATTCTAAAAGAAATCTCCAAGAAAACATAATAATATTTTTAGTTTCTTGCCTAGTTGGCGCCGCTCCTCTTTGTCGGAGAAAAATTGCAAAATTCTCACGAATTGGTCAAATGCAGCGGACCACGGTCAAATGAGCCCTAACATGCCTGAACGTGATTTGATTTGAAGTATGGTTTAGAGAATAGTTTCCTAAAATTAATCTCTTATATCGCTTAAAAAAATGAATGGATATACAATATTTTCATCGATTACGAAAATATATAGACATAAATTACCGTCAATAATAAAAATAATTATATTTTCAAATAGAAATTGTACGTATTGCATCGGAAAAACTAAAACAAGAGAGGTAATTTAAAATGTTCGATTCTTGAATTTTCTTTGCCTCGTGTAGTGTGAAGGTTGTTTGATTCACTGGAACTGAAAGTGTTCTTGCACATGTTGATCGTTAGGGGTCAGGATTATGTCACGGGATCATAACCCCCTGGGCCGTCCAATCACACCTTGCCTCGATGATCGATGATCGGACGGCCCCCCTCCCCATGATCCCCTGACTCTATGTCAGGGGATTCGGATCCAATCATTAGTCGCTTCTCCTGCTTGGATCATGACCTGCTTCTCCTTTATCAATTTCCCCTTCCCTTTTCCCGGTCATAAATCTATTGTAGTTTTGTCAATTAGTCCTAAACTTTTAAACTTTAATCTTCAAACTTGTAACAATTTGTCAACGCATATCAACTGGCCAATTTTGTACCGAAAATTGATGACATGGATTGAGCCCCTTCCTCCCCTCCTCTTCTCTCTCCCAAGCTACTAGGCAAGGGCTTGCAGCCCTCACCAACTGCTGCGAGGGTCGCAACCATTGTCCAGCTCTGAGTGTCTAGTGGTCGGCAAGGGCCACGAGCCTCGGTAGCTGCCGGCTGGGCCTTCGCGGCCCTCACTTGCGACTGGTGAGGGCTCGCAGGCCCTTGCCCAATGGCTAGCGGGGGTTGCCGGGTTTTGGCTGGTGGCCCCCAGCTGGCCCTTAATAATAAAAGAAAAAAATAAAAATAAAAATAAAAGAATTTCATGTCAGTTTTGACTTGCCATATAAGTCGACCGACATCACATTACCAATTTCCTGCCAAAATTGACAGGATGGACTGCATTGGCAAACGGTAAAAAATTTTAGGAATAAATTAGTAGAATTGAATGATTTAGAACTGAAATGACAAAATAGCAATTGGTATATAAATTTGTTTGGAAATTCTCCCTCATTTTTGTGACATTTTGCTGATTTGATTTTATGGGGGAGTCACGTTAGATGTAATCAATGTCACGTCGGATTTTTCCGCCATAAAAATTCCCAGTGAAACTCAAGTGATAGTGTTACAAAAATTATGACACGTGTTGTTCCCATCCCCAATATTATAATATGAGTTTATACTCTGAAAATGGAGCATGAAAAATGCAAAATTAGGAGAAAGTTGGTAAATGGTTATGTTTTTCTTTTGGTACCCCATAGCTAGGTCTAGTTTAATTAATGCTTTGCAATTGCAACGCCAGAATGTTTATGAGATAATGAAAGGCATGACACAATGACCAAACCAAAACTTGGACCAAATTGAAAAGAAAAATAAAAACATGAGCCACAAATGGGAAGAGAAATGTACATGACGAAGAAGGCAAATTGGGTGAGACGGTTCGATTGCGAATATCGGGCAAGTTAGATTATTCAAAATCGCACGAAAAGAAGTTGAGGGGTCGAATGAAAGAGTGGTATAGTCATGGGATCTAAACGAGATTTTATCCCCATAATTTATTGATATCACACTCCTATTTCACAAAATATCATTTTGCATGACACATGGTTTTCATTTGAAAAGAAAATTACCAAAAAGGACGTAAATATCTTTTTTTGCCAATTGAGTCCTAAAGCTTTTTATATAAGACGGCTAGTGGACTAATGGTGTCCATGTTATCAATATTCCGTTAAAATTGGCAAAATGTGAAACTGTTCAGAATTCAATAAATAAATAAAACTGAATTGTTACAACTGCAATAAATTCGGGGCTTTTTTGGTAATTTTTCTGTGGGGAAGTGCTTTCCGAAATTACAATCATGACGAAAAGAGTAGCCCTAATACTCTGTAGGCCAAAACTAGAAGATCTTCAACCTGAAGCAACTGAAAAAGCCCTGACATTGATCAATCAGTCAAGCAAATTGATGAATCGACTAAGGCTCTGCATCTGATGAAGGTTAATGCCTTACTGTTGCATTCCATCTCGAGTAAGCGCACGAGAAAGACATATGTTATCACGAGTCCCTCAGGCGGCATTGTCGACATACCTTAACTAGTCCGCGGCATGGACATAGTTTTGCGAGTGCAAGCTATCATCGACCGAACAATCGAATAGAAAGTTATCGGTATCAAATCAGCACCTAAACTGCAGGAAATGACCTCGTTCGGATGCGATTGACGGCTAAAATATCCTGATTTCTGTCGATAAAAGCCGGAGGATTAGTCGGGGGGAAAAACATGCATATGTTCTTCTGCATATGAGATCTGATATGATCATCATCTCTTCCGAATATTAGGAGAACCTGGAGAAGTCCATAGGACAAAATTCTTTCGGCAAGTTGCATTCTGAACCTCTCGAAGATTCAATCCTGAAAATCCTTTCTGATATAGTGTAAGTTCAGATCAGATGTTCAAATTATATACAGTTGCAGGTGGCACAGGCGCCGAGCAAAATACCTCATCATCTGGGCCCGGAGAGCTCCATAGCTTCGATAATGAACGAGGACTCCTCGTGGATGTCGCTATAATTCCTGGAGAAACTACATTCTCTGTTTTCTCCTAGGTGGTTGTTCCCACCTTGTGAATCCTCCATGCTTTCGACTTGTCCGAGACCTTCTAGCACCTTCAAAACGTCGGACATCTTTGGCCGGAGGTTCGGGTTCGACTGAGTACACTGCAGTGCCAGTTCTGCCGCCTTCTCTAGCTCCAGCGCGTCGAAACACCCTCTCAGATCCCTATCTACCAGGACTTCAAGCCTATTTTCTTCATGCAAGGTTCTCACCTGGCAAAGTGGTTAGGGCGCAACCCAAATTGATCAAATTCTGTATTCCTAAAGCAGAATGTAATAAGAACAATCAAAAGGAATCCCAACAGTATGTACCGCAGAAAAGCTTATATATGGAATGCGAACAGTATTAGTAAGTACTAACCCAGTCAAGAATCATTCCTTTCTGAACCTGACCATTTCCAGCATCTAGTGCCTTTTGCCCAGTTATAAGTTCCAAAAGCAGTATCCCGAATCCAAAGACATCGGTTTTCTCCGAGGACTGTCCGGTCGAGAGATACTCCGGCGCGATGTGTCCTACGGTACCACGTACTGCAGTAGTCACATGAGACTCCCTCCTATCTAGCAACTTAGCTAGACCGAAATCACCAACTATGGCTTCAAAACTTTCATCAAGGAGGATGTTCGCTGCCTTCACATCCCGGTGAATTATTTTTGGATTACATTGTTCATGCAAATACAGAAGTCCACGGGCAGTGCCAACGGCGATACACATTCTTCTCTTCCAGTCCAGAGATGGCCTTTCGCGACAAGTCTCTGTAGCAGAGATTTAAGGCACTCAAGAATGTCAGAGTAAGATAATAAGACTGTCATGTTCGGTTTTACAAAATCAGACTGGGATGGGGCAAAATATAAGATGAATCCAAGACCTCATGGGTCATCATAAGAGACGGCAAAGAGTAAGCCATCGTTCCAAGATGAAACAATAATTTATTCAACATATCAGAGGTCTGCTCCGTATAATATGCTGCAATACTTAAACTAGTTGACTCTGAAGTCCTCAACTGTCTAGAGTCTAATCTCCTGATTTCAAAAGACCAAATGAAGGGAAAGAAAGGATCAAGAATGCAACAATTGCGAGCAGAGAGCTGAGCTCGCAAAAAGGGAGAATCAAACCTCTCAATCGGTCAGCCACACTTCCATTTGTCATGAAAGGATAGACGAGCAATCTCTCTTCCGGCGTCATACAAAAACCGTAGAGTCTTAAGAGGTTTCGGTGCAGAGCTAGGCCAATCATCTCGACTTCAGTTTGGAACTGCACTTCACCAGTATAGTTTGGGTCCTTCAGCCGTTTGACCGCCAACAATGTACCATTGGGAAGACATCCTTTATAGACAACTCCATATCCACCTTGACCGAGGATGTTTCTGGGGCTAAAGTTTGAGGTTGCTGTTTGCAGCTCACGGAAAGTGAACCTCTTCAATTGGCCAATCTCAAATACATAATCCTGCTGTACTGTGAATTCACATCATGGAAAAGACTCCCAAGTCATTAGAAAGAAGGATCATGTAAGAGCAAAGCAAAACCCAAAACTGTGTCTAGGAAGTACCATATGAATTGAAGAGAAAACGCGATCTGTACCAATGTACCCAGCAAACGAGCAACATAACCAAAACCACGAACGTACAACTGATGCCCGTGGCTACAGAAAGAACCCATCTGTTATGACCATCTGCCCTCTGAGGTGAACATACTGCAGCTGTTCCTGCTCCAGAATAGTATATGAACTCCGTTCACATTTTGTGAATAATTAATCACACAAAAGAATTCAACTGACTGCATTACCGTTCATCGGTTTCGAGATGCCTGTGCAAGCTTGTGAAGTGCAGAGAAAGCTGTTTCCTGAAACACTACAAGATGTACCGTGAAGTGTTAAATGCACGGAACATCACACCTATCTTGAAATTTATTAGATCATATGATAGTAAAGCTTAGCAAGAGTTTGAAGTCTAAGGCCAGTCAACACCTTATTTAAAAAAACGAAAACAGGAGGCAGGACATGAAGATGTAGTTGAATGAACATTGTTAAAATTCTTGTAGGCACTTCAATAGAAAGATGCATCATACAATTTCGATACAATCATGATCTACATCCTATGATTTGCTCTTACTTCACTGCACTTGACCCCGTGAAAAGAAGTTTCCATGGATAACCAACATTTTCTTACTTTTTCGGTTAAATTTAGTCTCATCATCTTAACTCCTTGGTCAGATAGCGGAAATCACGGCTCCATAAATATATCATGCAGTGACAGGAAAAGAGGCATGCAGCTTGTAAATAGAATATGTCGTTCGATGGTGCTCACCTGTAGCCCTTTGCAAGTATCTTTGGAGTAGGACCACTAAGATTATTGAAAGATAAATCCCTGCATAATTTCATTTATCAGCACAATCACAGATCTACAAAACTTAATTTGATGAGAAAACAATAGAGGGGAACACATACAAGAATGAAAGACCTGAGAGATTTGCCACCGCACTAGGTATCTGCCCTGATAACTTGTTTCTACTCAGCAGCCTAAACAACTTAATATGGGAAAGGTTTAGAGGGCTCGAAATAGACACGCACAATGCAAGTGCTAGGGGAGAAGAAAAAGACGGTATCATCAAAGAAAAACTCACAAATAAGTCAGATGAACTACGAATCCCAGTGAGCTCGGGATGTCCCCGACAAATTGGTTTCCTGAAAGATCAAGAGTCTGAAGTTCTGAAAGCTTTCCTATCTCAACCGGGACTGGACCAGATATTTGATTGTTCTGCAACAATCTTCGATAAAGACAAAAACTTAAAATCTACACATGAAACTTCATGCCTCAAATCCGTGCAAACACTTGTGAAAATGAAATGGCTCGTTCTAAAACCTATTTCGGATCATGTCAATTAACACCCGAGATAAGTGAGTCGCTACAGAATCAAAGGGCAATATCTCATGTCCATGTCTAGCAGAAAAATTGCATTTGGCAAGTGACGTTAACACATCATCAATCTGCAATACATAAAGGCGACACTTTGAGTAAATTGGGAAAATGCTAGTAGACTCATTGCATTATACTGTGATGGCATGAAGATCAACTTATCCATTAGCAATGTACAGAATATATTAACCTTAGATTAGTATAATCGATGTCATGCTTGACACCGTTCAACTAGTCAATGACTGGTACAAACTTTACAGACACAAGCTACGTGAATCACAGATACAATGCTCATCGGAAATGATCAGGTCATCACCTAACAAAGGAACATTTTGAAAAACAGCATTTCTTCTTGCAGAAAAAGCAAATGATCTTAAACAAGTGAAACAAAAAGGTGGAGGACTTTCCCGAAAAAAAAAAAAAAGGTGGAGGATGCTGAATAGCTTACAATGTCCTCAAGTGACTCAGGTTTCCAATGCTTGGTGAAAGCATTCCTGATAGTCCAGAGCTGGCCATTTCGCTGAAAATAGCAGACAAAATCAGCAAAGCTAGGAATTCAAACGATGTTAAAAAAAATGATAAAGATAAAAAAAAAAAAAAGAGGAAAGTCTAGGAAGATAATATGAGGGATAACATTACTTACAGAGAAATGACAAAGCCTTCAACAGAGCAAGCAATCATGTTCCAAGTGCATGGATCCACAGAGTTAATGTCCCAACCTTCCAAAACGTGCAAATCGTCCCTCATTTTGCTCTTCACAGACATCAACGCAGCCACTAAAACATGTAAAAATTGCACAAAAGTATATACATTATACACCACCATCTTTAAGTTGAAGGAAAACAGAGAAATGCAAATCCAAACTCATTCAGTCCCTGAAAACACAAGACAACACTAAGGAAACATATTTATGGAGAAGACCACCTTCAGAGTTGACACCCTTTGGCGAGAGAAGACTGTCGGAGGCCCTGACAACCAGAGGAAGAAGAAAGAACAAGACAAGAAGCAGTTCCACTTCCATGGAAGAAGAGCCACAACCAGACAAGACTGTTCTTTCTTCTTCTTGCTTCTTCCTTCGGGAACTTTACACTCAACGAGCCACTTCTATGGGTCGTTTTCTGGGTTTTGACCCAATGAAACAAGAAGCTCCCCAAGATCTTCTGACCGTAGAAAAGAGCGCACAACTTTCTTCTTGTTTCTCTCTTCTCCCAATTTTTTTTCTTATTTTTGCTTTCTTTAAAGCGAGGTTGCCTGTACTTACACGACAGATGACAACACTATCTTGGAACCTATCACTTCTCGAGAAGCTAAAAACAACTCGGAGACAAGACAGATTGTAGAAAGGAAAGAGCAAGAGAAAAATGAAGGCAGTTGGTTTGGAAGATGTGAAATTTACTGTGTCCAAACAATGTATAGAATGGTTCGGTCATGAACGTAAGACCAGGAAAGTTGTAGATAGTGTTATTTTAAATTTTGTGAGTTGGGAATTGGGACTTCGAGATTTGGATCTAACAGAGATTGTCCCCCGGTCCTTGGTTAATCAAAAGGAAAAACACAAGATGACATAGAGGAAGTCCACGTGCAAAGCACAAGCTTTCAGCTAGCTCTCCAATGGGAGGAACCCTTTTTTTTGGTCAAAATGGGAGGAAACCTTCAATGGCCATTTCTTGGCATCGTACTAGTTTTAGTTCTATTTCATGCACATAATTCAACGTTCCTCTTGTTCCCAGTGTTCGCACTTCAAATTCTTTATTGTTTACTTTCTTGTCCAAAATCAACAAAGGACCATTTGCAACTTTTGTCACAACAAAGGGCCATTTGTAACTTTTGTCAATTCATATCGATCCATCAACATTCTAAAAGGTATTTCATTATCTTTTTTGTTGAAACGTTGAAATCGCACACTTCATTTTGCTAATCACCATCTTTGAACCGATTGGTAAGGATGATACCGTGCAAGCATCCAAGATTAAGTTCTGCTTCTCCTTCCTTAGACGGTCTACATGGATAATGGTAAGTGCTTAGATTAAGGCTGCGCATGATAACCATTATGTTCCGAAAAACTAATTCTGATTAAAATGACTTTTTCTGATTCTGTTCCTGAATGAGTTTTAGAGAATCAGAACGCGTTTGATAACTGCCCAAAATTTTTTGTTCATGTAATAGAAATGCATTTGATAACCGCATAAAATTCCTATTTCGAAAAACTTTTTCTCTTCCTAATTTTTTAAATTTAAGTCAAATAACTATGTAGTTGCTTCGTATAATTTCATTCAAAATTGAAGACTAATTTTCGATGCACAATAATAATTTAAAATATATTTTTTTAGCATGTCATAAATGAAACACAAATTATAATATATGATGTTTGAAGTTCGATTGAAATATGAGATAATTTCCATATTAAGAACTCATTTTTTTTTCTTTAAGGGTTAATACTATCAAAAACCCCAAACTGGTACACATGTGACAATTTTACCCAAAATTATTTTTTTGACCATAAAAAATCCCAAACTGGTACATTTGTGACAAATTTACCCCAAAATGGTACAGCCGTGATAAATTTACCCTCCGTTAGTTTTCGTTAAATTTTACCATCAAATTGCAAAGTTGGATGGCACGTGGCTATTGTCGAGTGTGCACGATACCCTATGTTTTCTATATGTGTATCAATTTGAAATTTTTCGTGGTATGAACTCAATTTAATGAAAATTAACAAAGGGTAAATTTGTCATATGTGTACTAGTTTGGGATTTTTTATGGTAAAAAAAAGTAGTTTGGAATAAATTTGTCACAGTTAAACCAGTTTAGGGTTTTTGATGGTCAAAAAATAGTTTGGGGTAAAATTGTCACAAGTGTACAAGTTTGGGATTTTTCGCGGTATTAACCCTTTCTTTTAAATGTTGCTTTGTCCAAAATAGATACAAACATAACAACCAAATAACCAAGTTATCCTCTGACAAAAAAAAAAAACCAAATTATCCTCCTGTCCTAAATCCAAGTGGCCATTTGTCTACAACTCCACATGTAAATAGTCATATTTTGTGACGCACAGGTACGAGTATATATGTTATCATTCGCATATTGGATGTTCTCATCTTCTGTGATATTTTTTGCAAAACGAGTTTAAACTGTGAAATCTAGGAAATTTAGGCCTAAATTTATGAAAATGAAGTCAAACTAGCATAATCTAAGCTTCTTCTATTTTTAGGGATTTTCTAAATTTTTTGTGATTTTTTATAAAAAAAAATCCAATTTATTTCGATTTTTTATTTTTATTGTTATTAGATTGAGAAAAAAGTGACAAGAGAACTGAAGGAGAAAAGTAAAAGATGTGAGACTTCATTCTATTTTATAATTCTCAAAAGTGATTCTTTTTTCCAGAGCCAATTTTTTTTTTTGTTATGAATTTTGCTCTAAAATTGATTCTGGGAACAGAATCAGAATCAGAATTATTTACGTTACCAAACAGGGTTCTCATCCTTTTTTGTTCCCAGAATCAGAATCAGAGAATGAAAATGGTTACCATGCAGAAGGAGTGGAGAGTGCTTCGTAACATATTTATAGTGTGCATTTTAATAGGTTCATCCATCACAAGTTGTTATTAAAATGCTACCCTACAGTGACCATCCATTTTTTTTAACCGAACATAGATGAACTAAGCCCAATTAAATTTGATCACATAATCCAATCGGGCAATCAAGCATCTTGTCATATATTCTATTTACTTTATAATAGGCTCTTATCACAAACTAAACTATTATACGATTGATGGTAGCTCACCTTTATAAGAATTTCCAATACTCTCTCAGTTAGGAAACATTGCTTGCATAGTACTTAGAAAAAGATTGGAATTTTATAAAAGGGTTAATAGCACGAAAAAATCTTAAACTAGTATAATTGTGATAAATTTACCATATTTTTAACCACAAAAAAATCAAAACTTGTACACTTATGACAAATTTATAATTAATTAACTTTGGACCACAAAATATCCTAAACTAATACACTTGCGATAAATTTATCCTCTGTCAGTATTCCTTAATTTGAATTATTGCCATGAAAAATGTCAAATTGGTACACCCGTTAACTGCCACGTGTTATCCAACGCAATAATTTGATGGTAAAATTTAATGAAAACTACTAAAGATAAATTAGTCACAGTTTTATTGATAATTAACTTGAAATAAATTTATCATAATGTATTAATTTAAAATTTTTGGTACCGTGCTGTATCTAACCTGGTGACGATCTCAAAAGACAACTCCGACCAACAAAATCATTAACATGGAACGGAGCGCCATTCTGTGTACAGGGTTGAGTTGACCCCACAAATAATTTTACTTATATTGCTATTTACCAGCAAATTCTTATGCATAGTTTACATTTTAGCTCATTATTTTGTGGACTTTCACCCCACTAAATTTGGAGACTACCTGTAACTATTAAATTGCAACAGATAAAAATTAAAACTCATAGTTTGATCTCGAATATTATTCCAAAAGAATATCATGAAAATTAGAAAAAAAATTCAAATAATGACGTGAAGTGAACATTATTTCAAACAAAGGCCTGTATTTCAAAAAAGGACATTTATATTCTAATTTTTTCCTTTTTTTTTCTTTTCCTTTTTAATTCCTTTATGTCAATGGCTGATCTCAGGTGATGGCCATCCACCGGTGAGGGCTGCCCTCGCCTACGGTCATTGAAGTCGTCTAGCCCTCGTCGGTGGCCGGCCATTGTTTGAGGCCGACAACCGTCGAAAAGGAAGGGACAAAGACGACAAAAGAAAAGACAAAGTATGGGTTAGATAAATTTAAAAAATATGGGTTAGATAAATTTAAAAAATGGGTCAAATATGGGTTTAGATTTATAAAGTCTATTCAAATATGGATTTTAATTCAACCTATTTTCGACCCATGACTTTGCAATGTCTTTTTTATTAACTTGTAAAACGCCTTCCACCGAACACCCACTGCGGCCGCCTCCGGCCACCGCCACGCACCGTAGCCACCTCCGGCTTGTCGCTGCCGCCTCCCGCCCGCTGCCCGCTTGCCACCTTCCAATTTTTCATATGGACAGTCTTCTTCTTTCTTTCTTTTCTCGATGATTTTAAGAACTCCACTGTTTCATTCTTTCATTTTTTGATAACGATGGCATCAACAGAGCTGCAGAAACTGCCGTTGTTGATTTGTGCGATGCCGTGCTGGTGGTGGGAGAACTCGCTCCGGAACTCGAAGTCGGAGGTGGGCTGAAGAGGATCGGGGAGCTTGGCCTTCTTGGAGGCGAGCTCGCAGGGGGTTGCACTTGCCCTTTCACGAGCCGTGGCGGTCGTTGCGCTCCATGGGGGAGGGCGCTTCACTCTGTGAGTCAGAGGGAGTGGTGGAGCGCGAGTGAACATGATTGGGCTGTTGCGAACATCTATGGCTAAAAAGTGGAACACTGTGATTGTTGTTGCAGTGCTCGGAGGAGAGAGTGGTTAAATTGAAATCATGTCGTCCTTAGTGATTGAAAAAAACAATAACCGATCAAATAGGATCGCATCACACGGTGGTGACGGCGGGCGGTGGCGGCGGGCGGGACTAGCGGGCGGGTGGGCCGCAATGGCAATGGTGGCGGCGGCAGGCATGTGGCGGAGAGCGATGTCGACGACAGTGGGCGGCGGCAAGCATGTGGCGGCAAGTGTCATCGACGACGGTGGGCGGTGGCGGGCCCCGGGCGGCGGCGTTTGGCAAAACAATTTCCACATTTTTTAATTTCATTTTTTTTGGGTCGAAACACATTTTTTAATTTCATAAAATAAATATTTTGTGATTTGGTCAAATATATAAGTATTTAAATAATGCGGGTCGGGTTGGGTATGAGTCGGGTATGGGTAATAAAATTTGCATTGTATGAAAATGGGTCAATATGGGTCGGATCATATTTCACCCGACCCAAACCCGACCCGACCCGACCCACCCATTTGTATCATAAAGAACTAACAGCTGAATTGAAATCATAAATTATAAACATCGTAGTTGATTCAATCAAGTCGTAAACATTTGTCAAAAGCTATAATTGAGTCCTAAATATTTCAATTGAATAAATTAATTCCTAAACTTTTACAAAAAAAAAAACAAGTGATTTAACTGTAGTCATAAATTGAAAAGTGCAATTGAAGGATAGCGCGTAAGCCACATTTGATTATGCTATCTATTGAAAGGATTACATTGCACCATGAAAAAGTTTTAAGACTTTATTGCGATTGTTGAAATAAAACGTACGGAAACTAACAAGGATCTTGCAACTTATGTCAATGCAAAAAAAACACATAGGAATAATGATGAAGGATAAAGGACACCAGACATAACGTAGTTCGATCCGAATGTCGGTACCTACATCCATGGGGAGAGCCAGCAAGAACAATCTACTATAATCGGAGAATCAAAGTTACAATCGTTGAATACGCTCGTGTTTTCCGCACCTAGATTATATCCAAATCCAAAGTGTTTACAAATAAACAATTCAATTGAATATATAAAACTCACAAACACAAATCATGTAATCGTAGCTCCTTCGTCCGGCCAAAGCAACAGCGCCGCAATTCGTCCCTTCGCGGCGCGAGACTCTACACGAAGGAAAAAAAACCCACGATTTCTCTTTTCTTTCTTGTGCGGCTCTTGCAGGATGTTCGTGCGGTTACTGAAGGCTTCACTCTTCAGGAAATAAAAGCAAACCCTTGCTTTTTGTTTCGGGTTAATACCACCAAAAACCTAAAACCGGTACACCTGTAATAATTTTACCTCAAATTATTTTTTTAACCATGAAAAACCCTAAACTGATACATCTGTGACAAATTTACTCCAAACAGGTACAGCCGTGACAAATTTACCCTCAGTTAGTTTTCGTTAGATTTTACCGTTAAATTGCTAAGTTGGATGACACACGGCTATTATTGGATATGCACGTTACCATATATTTGCTATATGTATATCAATTTGAAATTTTTTATGGTATTAACTCAATTTAACGGAAATTAACAAAGGATAAATTTGTCATATGTGTACCAGTTTGAGATTTTTTATGCTAAAAAAAGTAGTTCGGGATAAATTTGTCACAGTTATACCAGTTTAGGGTTTTTGGTGGTTAAAAAATAGTTTTGGGTAAATTTGTCACAAGTGTATCAATTTGGGGTTTTTGGTGGTAAAAAAAATAGTTTTTGGTAAATTTGTCACATGTGTACCAGTTTGGGGTTTTTCGCGCTAATTAAGAAAATTTAAGACTTTATTGCATTTCATCCATAAAATTTAGAACTTTTTTTGCACTTTTCTAAAAAGACAAAATAAATATAAAAATACGTTTGCTTACAAAAAATAACGTGATCTGATTGAAATTTTTGGCACCAAAATGATTTCTGTACACAACTTTTGGCACTAAAAGTGTATTTTTGCCGATTTCTCTATTTCTTGAATATATCAAATAAGTAAGAAAAAAAGGAAACTCCCCCCCCCCCCCAAAAAAAAATGGCACTAATGCCACATATGTCTCATATAATTTTTTACTTACGTAATATTGTATCATGCCATTCATTAAGCATAACATTTTGACAAAACCCCCATATTCAATATTGTTAAGAAAATCACGTATATCGTCTTGAAAATGACAAAATAATCAACGATTACTGATGTATGTATTGGTTGAGCAGAACTTAGGTGATAGACATACGAGCCAATATACAGATGGTGTCCTAAGCATGTGAACTGATATGAGGAGAGCTTTGCTTCCATCGAGGGTGAACAATGTATGAAGAACCGCCGAAGTGTCTACAAGCTAGATGGACCTGAAACAAGGGAAATTAACAAGCCTAGAACAAACTACTCTCTAAGGCTTGGATGGAATTCAATAGAAGGTAAACAAGTTTTACTTGAGGAGTCCGTGATGACTTGAAAGGACCATGAAAAGGTGAACAGCTGGGTAGAGCTAGAAGACCGAAAGTTAGTTTCCATCAGAAATAGCACGGAGCAATTCAGAGATTACAAAACTGGAAAATACCACTACCGATATTCAGAAAATATATAGACATTCATAGAATTAACAAAATTCTCACATTTCCAATATGCTATTTTCTCGGATTTTCATGATTTTCGAAATTTCCGCATACACAATTATTTGCATTAAAACTTAAAAGCTACCCCATGACAAAAACGAACACTATTACTTTTCCACCAATTATGATTGAGACTTAATATTTTTCATCCTCTTAAAGCTACAAAGTATGCTAATTTTCCAGAAATTATTGAAAATTCGAATAATTCCAACATTTTCCAAAAAGTTTCACAGATCATAGTATGTGTCTTGCACGGTCCAACGGTAAAAACGGAACTGCAAGGGAAAGCCGAACGTCCTGTCTGTAGTTACTGCACTCGCGACGAACGCAGAATTTCCAAATTTTTCCACTTACTAACTCTAAGGGACTCAGATTCTCTCTCTCCGGATGATGAACTGTCTAATCTTTGAGTCATTGGAGATATCTCATGTAATGCTATAAGTTAAGGCACTCAGTAGACTAAGCTATGTCGTTTTCCGGCGAAAGCTGAGCGCCTCCAATGAGCCTTTGACCAGCTCCGACCTTTCCCTCTCCTCTCCTCCCTCGGTTTCTCTCTTTCCTCGGTGGCGGGTACGTGAAAACGAAAATGCAGCCGAGGGGAGTTGACTTTCCAAACTGCCAGTGGGTTGGGTTTGTTGACTTTTCCAAACGTGGAAGCCCCAAGCCAGCTCTGTTGGCGATAGGCTAACAGATGATTCCTTGATCTTCTGAAAGCCACGCAACAACTACTTTTATTTGGTTGAACTTCAGTTTTCGTTTGTTACAGAAATAGTTTTGCATTTTGATTCACCCACGAAGTCGGTTTGGCCCATGTACGCTGAGCAACCGAGCGGATCCTGGTTCAGTCGGTCCGCCTTAGTCGCTCCTAGATTCAACCGTTTTCATATGTGCACCCTAGAAAATTAACGTAAAGTTACTGCTACTTCTTCTTCTTCTTCTCTAAGTTTTCCGGGAACGAAGATGAACATAAATTAAGTCATCCAGGAAAAAAAAAAAAAAACTTGTCCTGTTTGGTGGCAAGTAGTTGTTGGGGACGGAGGTGACGGCTATTCTTGAATCTCATGTGTCTTTTTTAGTTCTTGATCTCTCGCTTTCCTCTCACTACTCCCATTTATATATGGGAAGTTTAATATCGATTTTCACCTACTTCTTTGCTTCGATTCAAATCATGCTCGGTTCGATGATCTTATCTTGTCGAATTTTATGTTTCTCCTGAATTTTTGGTTGATTCAGTATATGCCACCAAACTCCAGAACTAAGTTGAATGTGTCTAAACCAGTTGATGGGTCACTTTCAGTTGGAGTTGGAGTAAGGTTATATACATAACAAACAGTTCCAGGGAAAGACTGTGTCTATAGAACGTTAGCTTCTCTCTACAATGGTGTTGTTCCTTGTCAATGATCATATAGAAGTACCCGACATAAGGAAGGGGGTCGTCTTTGCTTAGTCGATTTAGGCGAGTTGAGGCGCTGGACGTCCACGTCCCGGTTTCCGAAATGCCGACTTCTTGTGGCAGAAAGATCAGCAGTTTCGAAGCTTGGAATTCGGATGGGAATTGATCCTTATTTAGTACGAAAATGTCAGGGTGTGAGAACCATTGGAACAAGGCCATGCGAATGCATGGTTTCAAGAATGAGTCTGCAAAATTCGGTGCTTCTAAGGGGGTCTCTGCGGGTAGAAAGACGTTGTCGTTTCGTAGGCATGTTAAGACCATCGGTTTTGTGTTTCTGTGGATGGGTTTCTTCCTCCTGTTTGATGAGTTTATGGTGTCTATATTTGATTCGGTAAATCTTCGCAATGTTTCGAGACCGGCCAAATCGAGCGGGCCAAAGGTACAATCTGGCTTTTCCTCTTGCAAACTGTTTCATCATACTGATTTGACTTTGAAGCCTTCACCGTAACCTTGATGCCTCTAATTACCAACGGGCACGATGATTCTTGACTCTCGTCGTAGGAGAATTGATCATGTTCTTACATGTCCGTCTTGATCAGGGGACTCAGCAGTTTAGAGGCATGGAACTTGTGTTAGCTTGTGCTGCGAATCAACTGAACTATACTGTGCTTTTGGTCTTTATTTTCCATAATAATGGATGTAAACAAGGTGTACAATCAGTCTCTAATTATATTATTTGCCACTCCCTTTTGTTTTATCCAAAGGAAGACAGGAATGCCTCTGGTGAAGTAGAAAAGCCAGCAGTTAAAATGTACGGCCGGCTTCTGCAGATGGCCTCAACAGCACTCGTTGAGGTATGCAAGTTTATGGTTGAATGACTAAACTTTTCCCGAAACGTGATGTTAAACGCCGCCCGTTCTGTTAGGGAGAGTTCAGGCAAGAGTCATCTGGTTTCTGGGAGGAACCACATAGGCAAGCCTCTCTGTGGAAGCCTTGTGCAGACAAAAAAGTCCACATAGGTTCAGGTACAGAACACACCTGACTGGATTTTGCTCAATACATGTTTGTTCTTAACAGCTCTTTAATTGCTCGGTGGGAAGCAGATGATTTAGCCGAGAAATCCTAAATAAAATAACTCTGAATTTATGGAGTATAATATCAGGTTTTCTTTCGTGACCAGGAAAATTGGTTAGTAGCCATCGAGATAATGGCTTCATACTAGTCAGCGCTAATGGTGGACTAAATCAACAGCGAGTTGCGGTAAGCATCGACTATTCAATCTTGTGATTCTGTATCGCATTAGAACGCCAGCCAATTGCGAATTGCCAACTTTGCGTGGGATATAAACTTCGGTTCATTGTTCTTATATGCAGTCTTCGGTTCTCTAAAATTAATTATATTCTCGTCACAATTTCTCTCCAAGACCTTTGGAACATGACACTGTTTACCTGACTTGTGACCATAGTATGATTATTCTTTATGATTTCTCCGACTCTGACCGCTGAAAGGAACACAGTGCAATGACCATCTGTGGCTGACTTATGCAGATCTGTAATGCTGTCGCTGTTGCGTCTCTTCTTAACGCCACTCTGGTTCTTCCAAGATTTCTGTACAGCAATGTCTGGAAGGATCCCAGGTTTGCCCTGACTTCATGTTATACTTACATAGTTCGTTGCATCTTTCGCAGCAACCATTTAACCTTGTTAACTGATTAAATAACTCTATGGTAACCTTTCATTTGGCCCACATAGTAAGTAAAAATCTAGAAGTGTTAGGAAATGGTTTTGTTCAATTTTGCTTATCATATTAGAGATATGGAGGTATCTGTAAGAAACCCCATTGAACTAGGGGCAGTGCTCTCCTCCTGAATAATATTTCATGATTCGCTTACGTACTTTCGTGATTCATCAAGTGCTCGAGCAATTTTATTCGAAGCGAAATAGTATCCCAGTTCACCCATTGTCTGCTCCTGACTAAAATTTCATGAAGCACGCTTTATTAATTGTCGAAATTGCAGTCAGTTTGGGGATATTTACCAAGACAAATACTTCATGAAGACTCTGGAGGGAGATGTAAACATTGTGAAGGAACTTCCACCTCATCTGAGATCCTTGGATTTTGAAGCAATTGGTAGCCAAGTATGTCGTCGTAATCCGCCTACATTTATTTGAAATTTTTGGCAAACAATGTTCTAATTGTTGTACCAGATTACTGACGCAGATATTGCGAAGGAGGCCAAGCCAGTTGATTATATCTCGGGTGTGCTTCCGATCCTAAAACGGAACGCAGTTGTACATTTCCTTGGATTTGGAAATCGCCTCGGCTTCGATCCAGTGCCATTTAATCTTCAGGTGAGTAACTTCCCTTAATGTAGATAGTACAGATTCGGCATATAAATATGCCTATCAATGTTAACCAGTTCAAGTATCTGTAAGCAACCTAGATTATTTCAAATCTTTGACTGGCGTTCAGTTTTCGGTTCTCTCTTTATGCATCGTGTTGGATCGTCCTAATGCTTCTTCATATTCCGTTCCAGAGATTAAGATGCAAATGCAACTTCCATGCCCTTAAGTTCATCCCGAAAATCCAAAGAGCAGGTTCATTGTTGGTAAGGAGGATCAGAAAGTACGATGCTTCTCGGAATATGTTGGATAAACAATTGCTCGGAAACTTCCTACCAGTGCAGCCGCTAGGAAGACACGACATCGCAAGAGGTCGGTCCAAATATCTAGCCTTGCACTTGAGATTCGAAGAGGACATGGTAGCGTACTCCCGATGTGAATTCGGAGGCGGCGAGGACGAGAGAAAGGAACTTCGAGCTTATCGAGAAGTTCATTTTCCTCTGGTAATGGAACGCTTGAAGAAGACGAAGTATGACTTCTCTTTCTTAACGGACTGATGGGTTTCTTGCTTGGCTTTCCAACAAGTTTTGCTCAAATTTTGTTTCTTATACTTTGCTTAATTGACAGGTATGTGTCTCCAGCAGAACTGAGAAAGTTGGGCAGGTGTCCATTGACACCAGAAGAAGCTGCACTTGTTCTCGCCGGCCTTGGCTTTAAGCGAGACACGTTCATCTACCTGGCCGGGTCGGACGTATATGGAGGAATGTCGAGGATGCGACCGCTCACCGGCCTTTATCCCAACTTGGTCACAAAGGAAACTCTCCTCACTCCAAGCGAACTCTCTCCCTTCAGGAACTTCTCCTCCCAGGTAAATGAACACGGGGTTTGCTTCTTCTTCTGTAGCAGCAGATTTCTTCCGCTGCGACAGTTTTACTTCCTGTATCCTCGAAAAGATTCTGTAAGCAAACTCCTGTAGTGGTTACGAATTTCAACAGCTCATTCAGGTGGCTTTCCTTTCCCCTGAAGTGGACAAGAGTTTGATTGCAATGCGCAGATTGTAACATTGTTTATAACAATAGTTGGACATCGGTAGCATAATGACGTGACGATATATTCTGATCATCTTATTGCAGCTAGCGGCATTGGACTTCATCGTATGTGCAACCGCCGATGTATTCGCCATGACCGATTCAGGGAGTCAACTGTCCTCCTTGGTGTCCGGATTCCGCACTTACTACGGCAGAGAACACGCTCCCACATTGCGGCCCAACAAGAAGAGGCTGGCGGCAATTTTGTCGCGGAACGCCACCATAAGGTGGAAAACGTTTGAATATAAAGTCAGGAAGTCGATCGACGAAGGCCAGAGATCGCAAGTGAGGCGTTTCGGGCGGAGCGTATATCGCCAGCCCAGGTGCCCGGAATGCATGTGCAAGTCCCCCTATCTATCCTATGTCAGGCCATTGCGAAATTCCTCTTAAGCCTCTTTCGCCTTTTCGACGAGAGATTTGTACATAGTAAAAGGGGTGGCAGCGAAGAAAAAAAAAAGGGGGGGGGGGGGCGGCGGCCCGAAGCTCGGTTCTGCTGAATCTCTCTGGATCTGAGCTCGGGATGATAATTACAGTGATCTGAGTTCTTCGTCCTCGCCCCATTTGCTCTATTTGGCTGCTGAGGCTTAAATTTGTCATTTGCAATTTGTTCTCCCAGTTTTCAACCTCTCTGGTTAAGGCGGCTTGTTGAATTAGTTTCATTTTTTGATTGCCACGGTGAAGAAACAAATTGATTTCTCGTCTTCATTAGACCTCGGAAGTGATGCTGTCTGCCATTAATCCCACACCTTTCTTACAAGCGAAATGAGGAACCGAACTCGCAATCGCAATGTTCCTGCCAAATCCAAGAAGCTGGTTCAGAATATAACCGAAAGCAAGGCCGCCATTGAGTCGTAATGGGGATCGAATTTTTCACTCTCTATATCTACGTCTAGCTAGTTCATCATTCCATCCTATTTTGCCGACAGATGCTACTCCCCCTAAAAGACCGTGTCATTCTCTGGTTTCTTTGCCCATCCTGGAAGTCTAGCCCGACACTGAAAATTGACCATTCATGCGCACTCGAGGATGAGAACAGTAGAGATCATTAACATGACCATTTGACAGCATTAGAAGGAAAGCCGCCTTCCACATCGGCGAACACAAACTTTCTTAGATATGAGTACAAGTTGTTTAACAGGTGATGTCCCACAAAGTTTGAAAATTTTCAGGAATTCAACTTCATAGATACGAGCACAAGGTGTTTAACAGGTGATGTTGCACAAGTTTGAAAATTTCCACGAATTCAATGCTATCGACAAAGTCAAAAACATATTTTAGGAGACTCCTCGTGTTTATAAGAGCCCCAGAAAATTCATTTATCAAATCTACTCATTCCAATGTTGCCCAACAGTTCATTGTAGAGTTACACTGTCAGTACTTAATGTTGAACAGATTATTATGTCCTGGATAGATCAAACATGCCGACAATACCTCTCTGGTAGATTTTTACTTTACATTTGAGAAGTTAACACTTTCAGAGTATATAAGAAGATTCTCTCTTTCAATTAGGAAGGAAAAAAAATGAAGATACCGGATTTGTGTTGCATGCTGTCTAGCAGGATTCGATCTGATATCAGAATCCTTAACGATCTCAACGAGGATTTGGTTGATTGATTAAGAAAATAAACAAAGTCCAACCTGATGCTTATATAATTTATTTTAACGTCAAGATCTTCTATCCAGCTTCCTCTCGCCAGATCTTCTCTCTTCTGCCTCTCTTCGTCTCTGTTGGCTGCCATTTCAAATAAAGATTGGATCATCACTTAAGAGTACCAGGGATAATCCGCGAGTTTAAGTCCAAAATATGCATGGGAAAAGAACAGGAGTTGATGTTTGGAGCATGAAGGATGAACCTCGACAGTGGAGAATTTTTAGGTCATTATGATTAATTGTGAAGACAAGGAAAGTAAACTGCTCCGAATCAACCCTCGATACTTCTGACTTGCATGACTACTTCTAAGAAAAATTAAGTTAAAAAAGATCGTGGACTCACGCGAAGGCTGTATAACCTGCACCAGCATTTGCGGCAGATAGAATTGCTGCATGAGCAGCAACAGTGGACACGGATTCCTGTGCTCCTGGTGGCAGGAGATTTTTCCTGTCACCATCCACCTGAAATAAAAAGCAGAATCTTTCGATTCAGTCAACTGACTAGAATCTATTGTGGATACTCACATGCAAAAACAAGTTAGACCTTATCCCATTTTGATTTTTTGTTTTGCCGGCCATCCCGAGCAGCTAGATCACTAGATCGCAAACCACCAGAAGCAGCAGTTGGAACACCTGCAAGAGGAGCTTCATAAGAACATGAGAGATAACAGCTACCCTGTTAGAGAGTTGTTCAAACGAATACTAACACTACATTTACATGGATTGCTTTTCAACCTGCAACAGGCACATTAGCTTTGGGCAAGATAGCAGGTGCTCCAGCTTGAACTCCACTAGAAACAAACTCGACCTGCTGACTCTTTTTCCTCTCTTGTTCCTTTCTTTCTGCTTCTCGTTTCATGTCAACCTCTGTACATGGGAATATTATAAGTAATTACCCAAATAATACATGAGGCGAAAAAATTTACAATGGAAAACGGAGGTGGCTTTTGACAATGACCATCTGAGAGTTTCTCTGTAACATATATACCTTGTAATCACATGAAAGGCAATAAATCTGAATTAAGCACACAACCAATGCAGTTTTTTAGTCACCTGAACGAAATAATCACATGGGAAACTCTGAAAAGAAAATTAGTTACGAAACAAGAATACTATTACAACATAGTAGCACCATGGACCTGAATTCAACCAGCCTGTCTAACAAGAAAATATTGTACCAAAGAAAAATTCAGAAATTCTTATTCACTGAAGAAAAAATGTGAAGCTCCATTGATGCCTCTTTCAGGCAGTTTCAGTCCACTCCTTGGTCATGTGACACGAACAGAAGAAACTTTGAAAAATGGTACGCAGTTCAATAAAGGCAAAATGAAACACAAGCCTGATGAGAGAATAAACCAATTAACAAAACAATCACGGCAGAATTACAGCTTAATCATCAAGGCAAATGAGTGCATCAAAGGGATATCGAGAAGAAAGGGTAATGACCTAATTCATCATAATAATCACTTCGATCGTAACCATGGGGATCAAACACCTCCTTTCTGAAGCAAGATCCTATCTGATCAATATCTTGATATCTCACTGAATGTAGCAAGAAGTCTGGGTTTCGGTAGTCTTTCTTGTTGCGCACTTCAGCATTGAAACTTTTTCCAGCTCTTTTGTACGCAATAAATTTTCTCACTCTCTCCTGCACCAACAATGCAGAAGGAAATCAACAGAAGAAACTAATTCTACATGTTACAACATCAAGAGATACATATTGTAAATTCCTCACTCAAAGATTCTTTATACAATCTAGTAACTTATAAGTACGATGATATGGTATGTCCCGGGTAGCAAAAGACTGAGGAAGAATATCTCAAAATACACCCAATTCACTTCTTATTTTTAAAATAAACTGATTTTTTTAGAGCTATGAACAATTGAAACTACATGATCCATCATTATAGTCTAATCACAACAAACAATTTTTTCTTCTTTATCCTCCTAATTCATCGGCCAAAGTAACAATCCTTCTACCCCATCTTTCCCATATAGCATGCTTCTCAACACATCTCATCAAACATATTCATTTCAGCATTATATTTTGAAATGAGTAAAGCTAAAGCTGACTGTAGTGACAACATACTTGAGTTTGTCGCAATCTAGAAAACATCTAAACAGTGACAAAAAATAAGGTAGAACAAGCGCCAAGCCACCAGTCATAACCACAGATCCAGATTTGGGGGAAATGCACAAACCAAAATTCGAGATGTCATTTGTGCCCACAAGATGAACATGGAATAACAACCTGATATATGATAAAAAGCGACCCAATTTGGATCAGGAACTCCCAAAAATAAACTCATGGTCATCACACCTAGACTTCATTAAGTGCCACAATTAACCTTAGAATAGCCTCATACAATAAAAAACATAGAACAGCTAATCCTTAATCTGAAATCTCTGGTATGTCGAGATAGGCTTAAATAGGCCAAAACCCTATTGTCATACTTCAGATTCATACTTGAAAGTATTATTCTATAAGTACTCAACATGTCACAATTATCCTATGACAATGGTATGTCTCCACAAGTTCTCTACAAGCAACAAATCAAAAGGTTTAAGGAAAAGTATTCCAATTTCCACCATGGGATCTCAGAGAAGACATGGAGCATTTAGAATTTTAAAGACAAAGGAGACAAAATAAAAACCATCAACCCTCCCCAAAAATAGTGCAATCTTGACGCTCAAAAACCCATTTGAATTGAACCTGTAATGCCCAAGGTACTCAAAGTCACTTTTGTAACTGTGATTGATGAGGTCCCACGAAATTTGGTTGCAACACTGAAGCAAGAAACAGTAAGCTTCATACATAGTCGTTTGATTATATAAAAACATGTGACTCCTAAAAGATCACCCAAAGATTTCAGTCGTTTGATTTCCTTTCATAATTCTAATGAATGGAGAAAGGAACTCCATAATCTTGAAAAAGATAGTAAGATGTCTAATTGTCAAAGAAATCCCAAATAAGATCCAGAATTATGCACTGATCAGAGGAATGGTCATCGGCGCCGCTATTTTGGTGCAGCAAAGAGGCTTTACCACTGCCTACCAGCTGTCATTGTAGAGGAGTGTGAAGGATGGCTCTCTGTTCCAGAATCTCTAGCATTTAATCTAATGTTGCCCTAATCAGTTTGTCCAGTTGGAGTTTAATTGTCATGGCACCTACAGATTTAATTGTCTGATTTCTTAGTATTAATGGAAGCAGGAAATCTACATAATCGTCAAAAAGGTAATAAAGTATCAGATTTTCCTAGAAAATGCAAACAAAATCTGCAACTATGTCCTTACCCAAAAAAAAAAAAAAATCTGCAACTATGCCAGACTCATCAAGAAGGAAAGTCAGCCTTACTATTTTGCTGCTGGAGATGAAGCGACGAGGCTTTACCATTGCGTACCCGTTGACATTGCAGACGAGAGTGAAAAATGGCTCTCCGTTTCCAAATTTCTATCTTTGAATCAAAAGTTGCCTGATCAGTTTGTCTAATTGGACATATTTTTTTTTATCTCCTTTGCTTTTCATCTCTTTCTTTAAGTTGAGGTTAGTCAAATGGTATGTTTTACTAGTTCTAATTGGCTGTTTCCATCATATTACATTTTGAACTTCTTTAATGCCCAAATATCCAACAAAAGAGCACTTGTCCAGACAGGTCGAGCCAATCATGAGTATTACGTGTGAAACCTCTTTTTACGGCAGTTCACCTAGACCTGTCAAACGGGTGGGTCAGATTGGGTTTGGGTCGGGTCTGGTCTGGTCGAAAATGGTTCGACTCATATTGACCCAATTCGATCCAATACAAACCTAGCAACCCATACCCGATCATATTGCTAAAACACTTCAATAATAAATCCAATTTAGAAAAACATGTTTCTTATAAACTTCTAAAAATATACATATTGCTAAAACACTGGATAATTTTTATAATTTAAAAAAAAAACCTGACTTTTTTGCAATTTCTATATTTTTTTCTTTTTTTCTTACTTTTCTTTTTTTTTTCCTTCTACATCTGGAAGAGGGTCGCTGGCGAAAGGAAACTGACGAAGGGTGACTGCCAGCGGCCGGTGTCCAGCTGACCACCGGCGACCATTGCCGGATTTCCTAGAAAAAATGAAAAGAACAAAACAAATTATAAAAAATGACTTGTTATAACTCACTGAAACTTATTAGATAACTAACCCATTTATGACTTATTTAAAACCATTTACGGCCCATTAAGTTGTTAACTAACCCGATAAAATATGGCTTCTAGACCCATTTCGCCACCTCTAAGTTGACCACATGAATGTTTAGGCAATTTCCTATGCCTTGAAATTTTCCAAAGAAAAGTATCACGCCTTGATATCAAGAAACAGACATATATTGTCTCTAATCATGCTAGCATGCATTCAGTTACAAAATGCATGTGTTCTGTTTGTAGGATAGAAATATATTAAAACGGGACAACATGGACATCAAACCATTTTGAAAACTATCAATATTACATTTTAACCAAATAGGCTATCCACAAAATTCTAACGTGTTCATATATCTAAAAAATGTTGCCTTGTTCCATTTAGGAAAGAAAACTATCAACCAACCTCTCAGTACCCAAGTACCAATCCCGTTGTGCGTCGTTCTCTTCCACTCGCAATCCAGTGAGAAACTATAGCAGCGAGTAAAACTCTTAGCTTCCTTTCCATTTGCCACTGGCCACACGTAATCCACTCCAACCCAACACACGTCTAAAACTGCCCGTTAAACAACGAAAAAAAGAAAATCCTAAGAGATCATTCACCTTCACCCATATTCTGTCAACCCCCCGATAATAAAAAAGAATAGTTCTGACACAGTTTCTTTTGGAAGCTCATAATTCCAACATCTGCAGCAACAATATGCCCCCTTCTTTCAATAATGTGACTTATTTTCTTTAAAGCATGTCGAGCAAAGTGACCAACACTAAACTGTAATGCCAGTTTCCACATCTGCCCACAAGAATTGCCTTTTACACACATTCCATCCACAGTATGTCCAACAAAAGAGTTCTTCATTCTCCAACTTACAAGCTTGAAAAACTATTGGAAAAGATACCTTACTATTATTCTCAACGTCATCATGTTTTAGGGTATTATTGATATGGTGAAGTGAGCACAAATGATCAAGAAGAAATAGCATAT
This sequence comes from Rhodomyrtus psidioides, assembly GCA_021437785.1. NCBI lineage: Eukaryota > Viridiplantae > Streptophyta > Magnoliopsida > Myrtales > Myrtaceae > Rhodomyrtus > Rhodomyrtus psidioides. The sequence goes on along the minus strand of JAILYB010000062.1, from coordinate 1,756,750 downwards.
AGTTATAGTTCATTCCACAATTCATAGATTCAAGATTCAGAAATCACCTTCAATGGAATTAAAGTGCGAGGAACACCAATACCAGGAGTTCTAAGGCTGCGTCACTGAGATCATTCTGTTCTTTCACCAACTTGCTCTAACTCTATATAAGTCCTATCTTCCAGTTCTTTGTTAATGTACACCAACAAGAACATAGAAAAATGGCTTTTGAAGCTAATAAGGCCGATGAACTTAACATATGTTGGAAAGTAATCCATTTTTTGTAGAAACATCTAGAAGCATCCAGTCTAATAGTGGGTATTTGAACCTAGTGGTGTTCAAGTCTCTTAAGGAGTAGTTGGAGTTTGTAGCGTAAAAGGAGTCCAACAAGCTTGTATATAGAAGAATCCCAAAATATCTCCACCATGTCGGTGCCCATAAAAGGGCTAGGCTCATTTATGTAGACATGTGGAGAGTAAACCTCCACCATGTGAGGAGCTAAACAAACACAAACTACATCCCTTGCAATGCTCATCCATCACTTGTACAACTATTTTGGTAAAATAATCAAACTATCCTTGTCCCCTGAAACCTTGCCTATATCCCTTAAAGTGCCCTATCTTACCTTTGTCCATCATCTACCAAACACACATTGCACACATGTACACTTGCACATCACTATCAAACAAAAAACTAGCATCGTTATCAAAACCATGCTTCCCACAATATCAAATATTCAATAACTTCATAGCTTCTTAAGCCTCAAAAAGCCAAACAAGGCTCAACCAAATTCTACTGCAAGAAGCTATTAATTCTTCAAAGACTTCCAGTCAGTAAAGAGATGATAGTTGCGCAGCCTAGACAAGGTAATGTGCCTAATGCTGCCAGAGTTTGATGTTGGACTAATAGGCTTTAGGCCAATCAGTCAGTTATTAGGCTCATGGTATAGTATCTTAGAGTGTCTACAATTGGGCCAGGAGGGTCTGTGATTTGTCGATAAACCTTTTGGTAAAGGAATATTTTTATCGAAACTCAAGAAAGGAAAAGGATTTTTCCCAGATTCAAGATGATCAATGACTAGATCACTCGCAATACGTGATAGCATTGGGAGAAAAGCTGGACCAAAAGTAAGTAGATTACCTGCAGCTCCTCCGAGCACTTGTCTCTTGGTGGTGAGGAAAGAAACTTATCCAATGGATCAATAACGTCAGAAACCTTAGTAGAATCTTCAACTTCTACGGGTTGTGCTTCTGTGACATTTCTTAGATCAGGTTGTGATGGCTCTATATGTCCAGACGACAGAGAAATATCTTGGTTATTTGGTGACACAACCTGCACAGTTTCTTGAGTAGACTTTTCCTGGTAATCACCTGCTGCAACAATAAAAGAAATTAACTGACAAGAAGGAACCAATAGTGCCTCATATGCATGTCAGTGAAACAAAACCATAATTTCATCAGACATGAGCACATCAATGAGAAGAAACCATTTTGACTTAACAAGCATTAGATCTTCTTCAGAATTTAAAGACAACACAAGGCAAAATAACAATAAAAAATTTGATGTCGTCCTCCATTTAACTTAACTCAACCAATCAACTTAACTAATTTAAGCACATAACAAAAATGTAGAACCAAACAGAACAAATCAAAAGGGTCCCAAATCTCAGGGTTCATTAAAGCTAAAAACAAAAGATTAAGTCATGCGATGTTAAAGCCATCACCCGAAAAAATTAGTGAAGGTAACAGACTATCAACATCATCATATAAGATTGTAAAAGTAACAAGGGAATCCAATTCATAATCCCAATGACACACAACAACAACTAGGTTTTGCCACGGATGTGAGGATAAAAGCTGAACCTGCTCAAGGAAAAAAGATATCTGACTCAGGTGGAAGGACACAGATAGGTGCAAAGAAAAACTCATTCAAGTTGAGTGAAACCGAAACCTGCATTACCCACCAAAAAACAAGAAAGGAAAAATGCAAACGAATGGCCCTGCTCCACAAAAACATACATACCATTTTCCATTTTGAGTCTTTCATCAAGCATAAAGTAGCTGCTGCTGTCTATTTCCCCTTCCTGAGATTGAGCAACAGAAAAGCAATGTAAACAATGATCATGCTTTCATCCATGATACAAAATACCGAAATTTATAGCAAATAAGACTGCAAAATCTCAATTATGGTGCTCGTACAAACATATGAAGGAAGACATCTGATTCTGCATTAGAAAGAAGCAGCAGCCCAAAATCATCAGAAAAGTGGCCAACCTCGAATATCATTCAATAATGATTCAATGTCCCTCGTCAATAAAAAGAGCGCAAAGCCAACTTACACATTTTTTATGCTACTGGCATGCAGGACAACACGCATTGCCCAGCGGAATAAATCATTCGCTTTGTTATCCACATAAAACAGGAGACAGCAATTCAATTCTACGCTTGAACAAGTTCTAACAAACCATGAACAAGAAGGTAACCTCAGCTTCCGGAGACATCACGATTTCATCTTGCGCGTAATCGACGATGCCCACCATCTCACTACTCCTCCTCACCTTCACGGAAACCGCCACCTCCTGCTGCGGCGGCTGCTCCCGCTGGCTCGGCGTCGAACTCTCCCCCGTCAACTGGGGAGTGCTCTCGTGACCGGAGTCGCTAGCCGCCATCCTCTCACTACCAACCCTAGCACCATCTTCCCTATCGCTCGCCTCCCCAGAATCATCCTCCGCGCGCTCCGACCGCTCCTCCTCCGCCACCTCGCCTGGCTCCGGCCGCTGCCACTGCTCGGCGTGGTCGTCTTCGGCGTCTTCCATCTCGTCGTCCTCGTCGTTGTACACCGACAGGAGCATGATTCCCTCCGATTCCTTCTTCTTCGCGGCCATGACTCGTGGTTTGCGGAATCGAGCTCTAGGATCGAAATCAATTTGAAGAAAGCTTCGAATTCGTCCCGCTAGGATTGTGCTAGAAACTGCGAAGGACGAGGACGAGCTCTAGAACAAAGAGGGAATGAGGAGAGTCTGGTCGCGAGCCGGATTTTGAAAGAGGGGGACTCGGAGTCGGAGACGGAGCGTTTTGCAATACCTTTGTAAACGAGCATCGCCTGCGTTTATTTGCCGAAAAATAAAATGATTTAAGAAATAATTAATAAATTGTATTTTTAAAAGAATTATTTTCATAGTTAACGATAAAAATATTCTTACTTCATTTATTTACATGAAAAAAATCCTAAATTTATTATAATTGTGTCAATTCGATCCATGGACAACAGGTGTCTTTACGTGGCATAAACTGAGCAAACGTGGACACTTCGTAGTAACATTTCAATAATTTCTAAAATTCTATTAGTTTTTATGGCTTAATATCCAAAAAAAAAAACCTCTAACTTTAGCATTTGTGACAATTATATCCAAAAAAAATTAGCCTCATAAAAAACCTCAAACTTTACCGGCCTGGTATCTAAAAAATCCTCAACTTTTACTTTTGTCCCAATCTACCCAAATTTTTTACTTTTGTCCTAATTTTACTGGCATAGTACAAAAAAACCCTCAACTACCCAAATTTTTTACTTTTATTTTTAAATAGTAAATGATAATTTCTAGAAATAAAAATTTTCAATTGTTGTCAAACGAACTTATGTTTCAGGAACAAAAATTTTATGTCGTTATCAAACGCATTTTTTTGCTCAAAAACTCATTTAGAAATAGAAATAAAAAAAATTATTTCTAGAACAAAATGGTTGTCATTCATCCCCCTAATTTCCTAAATCACCCCAACTTTGAATTTAATCTCAATTTTACCTGAATTCTTTTGCATTCCTCAAAGGAAAAAAAAAAAAAAGAGCAACTTTCACTCTAATTCTGAATTTGCTCGTTCCATAAAAAAAAAAAAGAGGCCAAAATTTCGATAATTTAAAGAGTTAGTACCACAAAAAATCTTAACAGTATACCTATAAATTAAATTTTAGAGTCAAACTACTGAGTTGGATAATATGTGGCGATTAACGAATGTACTCAACTTGAAGTATTCACTCTCCACCTGTCACGAGTTCACAAATTTAGGTTTTTCGTATTATTAACCCAAACGAACAAAAAATAGTGAAAGATAAATTTGTTATAAGTGTATCAATTTTAAGTTTTTATGATAAAAAATTAATATGGGTAGTTCGGAAATTTTTATGATATTAATCCTAATTTAAAAAAAAAAAACTTGTAAGGATAGTTGAACATGATATAGATATGAAACTATTGTAAATTGAATCAAAGTAAAAGACTTCTAGGAAATTAGGCCACTAAAATTGGCCGGAGTTCATGCGGGAGTAACTTAGATTGGAAAATTAAATCAATTTTCACTAGCATAAATAAACAAATCAAAATTACAAGAATTTGGTTGGTGTGTAGATGAAAGCATAGGAACACGTAGTAAGAATTTTTTCAATGCTTTTCCACAACAGGGTGTTGAGTGTTTCTTGAGTTCTGAGGCCGACGAGAAAGCTGTGGGGACTGTAACTTGCAAGTTCCGCGATGTACCTAAAAAAAACTGGCACCCTTCGAAGTCCTTTGCGTCGTGTCATGTCCGATACTCTTCTATATGCTACCGACGCATGATCAGATCTCTAGACACACTAGCAACAAGCAGCTCAAGCATCCCAATAAGCCATTTCAACACACACGGGGGTCAATTTTAAGTATTTTTAAAAAACTAGAAATCAAAATATAAATTTATCAAAAGATATATGATTCGATGATATCTAATCACTTCAAAATTAATATACCTAACTAGCAAAACAAATATATAATCATAAATCTCTAACATAAGAAAAAAAAACTCACCATCATTTATATATAGAATTAGTACATCTATGATAAATTTACCTCAAATTATTTTTTTTATCATGGAAAACCCCAAACTAGTATATCTAAAACAAAGTTACTTCAAACTATTTTTTTGACCACCAAAAATCCCAAACTGGTATATCTGTGATAAATTTACCCTAAATTTAATTATTTTTACCATGAAAAACCCTAAACCGGTATATCCGTGACAAATTTATCAATAGTTAAATTAAATTAATGCCACGAAAAATCTCAAATTGATACGCTTTAGAGTTAAAACACCAAATTGACACATCCATGAACTATAGGTCATCCGATTCAACAATTTGATGATTAGAGCAAATTGATGGTTAGATTTAACGAAAACTAACGAAGAGCAAATTTATCATAAATACCCTCACCACAGATGTACCAATTTGAGTAAATTTGTCGCAAGCGCACCAGTTTAGGATTTTTCATGATCAAAAAAATAATTTGAAGCAAATTTAACACAAATGTACTAATTTAGGATTTTTCGTTTATTCGTCTATTCGTCAAGGTCGATAAGGAATCACGTATCCTTCTCTATTGGAAAGGATGAATTTGCAAAAACTAAATAGAGCGAGTGGCTGGAAGTAAATAAACAAAGATGGAGTCAAACAAATCGTTACGATTTTTTTTTTTTTTGAATTTCTTCGGATGAGCGAAACTCTGGCTCCTGAGATATTACGAAACGAATCACCAACAAATCGAAGACATCAGAATCAAACTTAAAGAAAGAAGAGAGCAGATCAAAATAGAGGTTCAGAAAGGTTCTTTGAACAAACATCCTCGCACAATCCTAATCAGCTTCAGTTGCTGTGTTTAAAGCAACTCAAAACTCCGAGGTTAACCCGCTCAGTTCGAAAGCGCCAGGAGAAATGGATCCGAGGTATACAAAAAGCATCCGAGTATGGGGGATGTGTCCTTGATGTCCCTAGTCAGGAAGTATTTGCTCGCCATCTGCATCGGCTTCAGTCTCCACTGTGGGCTTTGGTGCAGGACCAGCTCCGGGCGCCTGCTGCTTCTTGATACCGCTAACGATGTCGTCAATCCTAAGAAGCATGCAAGCGGCTTCTATGGCCGTCTTGAATGTCTGTGCCTTCACGTTGTAGGCATCCCAGATCTGATATTTAAGTGAAAGGACCAAAAAAACAGAATCAGAGATGCTTCGCATTCACCAATAAATGGGGAAAAAACATCTTTCGCTACCAAAGATATTGATTCGCAAATTATTAACACAGACGAACTACTGGTCATGAACTAAAAGCATAGGTGATGGAACTGTCTATCCTTCGCTCATAGCAAATAGTGAGTCGTAAACTCATTATATCCATTGCCTCAAGTTCATTCCCGCAAAAATACTGAGTAAACCATCAGGTGCAAGCCAGATGTAATGCCTAACCAGGACTTAAATGGTGGAGGCTGGTTGCAGAATCTAGCTGTGTGCCTTAACATTTGGAAAATGACACTGACCGATCGCGATTACAGCAGAGACCTCACTTCAAAATATAGAAGTACACTAAACTTTAATATATGGCAATTATCTCATTCATGCAGTTTCTGATCAAGGGAGCATAATATGGTTTAAGTTTGGTCCAGACAGATGCAAATGAAAGAATGAGAAGAGAACAAGCAAAATAAAGACTCTTCAAGTGATACATATCTTTCAACCCAAAAAAGAAGTGATACATACCTTCCGTTCTTTCATGTCGGTAATAGCACCAGTGTTTCCGTCTATGCCAATCCATGCATTTTCTCCATTTGCATGCTGAGTTATTTGACATCAATGTTTAGAAGATCATCAACAAATGGTTCAAAAGACTCTTTCGAGATGAAATAGACCAGAATCGGACAGACAATTACCTTTCCCTGCAAGGCAGTCATGGTTCTTATCACATTCACTCCACAATTCTGGGCTAAAGTCCGAGGAATAGCTTCGAAAGCAATAGCCGCAGCTTCATATGGCCACTGTCACAATCAATAAGCATTGCATCAATTAGAACATCCCACGAAATACATAGTGGGAACTATCATCTCATCTTACAGAGTGATTCCTCTCAATGTGTCAGCAATATTGAAATTCGAAAGGTCTTATCACAGGCAATGACACAATACAAAAGAATGTCAACCTTTTCTATGCCTTCAATTGAGGAACTCTTCTGCTTCAACATGGCAGAAACAGTCAACTCTGTTGCTCCACCACCAGGAAGGAGTTTTGGATTCTTAATGATGTTTCTTGCAACAGACATGGCATCCTGCACAAAAACTAGCTTCAGAACCTAACAAGACCCAGGTAAAATAGTTCCTCTATGAGTTCCGCAGAATACCTGCAAATTTCTTTCAACTTCATTTAAAAGATCCTTACTGGCACCCCTTAAGAGTACTGTACAAGCTTTTGGATCTTTGCAATCAACAATAAAAGCAAAGAACTCATCCCCGATCTTCTTAACCTCAAACAAACCAGCCCCAGTACCAACATCTGACTCCTGCAGTTCATCTGGTCTATTAGCAATTGTGGCCCCACAAGCCTTTGCAATTCTGTTATTATCTGTCTTCCTCAACCTCCTAATGGCACTGACACCAGCCTTACTAAGATAATGGCATGCCAAATCACTAAGTCCCTTCTCCGTTATTACCAAGTCTGGTTTGAATTTCAGTATCTGCATGCATAAATTCTCAATGAACTCTTCCTCAATTCTTAAAAGAAGGCTCCAATCTTCTTCTTTGAGCAACTCGGCATTTGTCTGATTCTCGCCTTTCTTGTACTCAAGAGGGCAATCAAGAAGAATGATGCGTGGGTTGACAATCTTCCTTCTCATTTTTCCAGGAGCAACAACATCCTTAGCGAACATAACTCCTTTAAGAACCCTCGAATCTTCCAACTGTCCACCAGGGATCTTTTCAACCTTTATGTACTTTTTTATATCCACTTCTCTCAGCCCTTGACCAAGATCCACACCAACAGTTGTGGTAGCATCAATAGCTAAATCCTGAAAAAGACCATATTGAATGGAACTTAAAAACCAAAGTTCATTTTGATAAATGCACATGTGACTCTTGGCACCAACTTTAAAATTTCAAGTAAGAGAATGCGCTCTAGAAGGACCGACAATATACACTTAATGAAAAACAAAAACCACTATAGCCACAGAAGTATTTACCAAGCAACATAGCACTAGGCTAGATGGGTACAGTACAAAAGTCATCATCAAGACCCTCACCTATTTTTTTTTATATATTCAGAACAATTTGTTACGTGGATAACTCCTTAAGCTATATATTTTATTGTTTCAATGTCAATGGCAGATGACATACTGTGAACTTCACTAAGTTTCCTTGCAGACTTAGTCACCAGTCAAAGATCAATGCACATGCCTCATCACACATTCAATTTCAAGCCTGATGTTAAATAAATTCACCAATATATGCACTATTCATGTGCGTTCGGAGAGTACTTACCGCAATCAGATCCCCAAACTGACCGGTGAACTTTGTACCAATGCTACTTTTAACAAGGCCAAGCATGCTAGCACCTGCGCATTAATCCCAATATCGATTTCACATAAAATATTCATCATCATGAGATGATCAGAAACAGTAAAGACAGTAAGAAGTTCTACCAAGTCAAATCAAGAATGACGAATGGCTTCGTTCTCAATGTGTCTCAAGCATATAATGGCAAACTACAAGAACAGAGGTACAAGCAGTGGTGCATAACATCTGCATGCATGCTTAATCTGCAATGTCTAGGACCGGTAGACCCAAAGTTTAAAGTTAAATATCAGTAAGAAATTACCTACAAGTAATTTGTCTTTGCATTTTCCTCTAGCAATATTAAGTTACACTAATTGATACCCATTCTAATTTTGACTTCTCTCTATGCTAACATGCAAGCAACTAACAACCAATTGATAGATCAGACTAAAAAACAACGAACTCATCATCTTAGGAAGTTTCAAACTAGGTAACACCTGGACCACAGTCTCCTTTTGAAAAAAAGAATTATAATATGCTTTAGAGTTCAACATGCAAGTGGTAACAGATCAATTTGATTTTCTTTTTTTATCTTATAGAAGGTCCACCAAGGTTCTTGCTTTGAGTCCTTATGCTCGGACAGGATGTACCCAAGAAAGATACTGCTTTGAGTCCTTATATTTTTGCCCTGGTTATGGATAAGCTAACAAAAGATATCCAAGATGAGGTGCCGTGGTGTATACTATTTGCAGACGATAATATGCTTATTGATGAGACCAGCACTGGGGTTAGCGCTAAATTAGAATTATGAAGAAACACATTGGAGTTTAAAGGATTTACGTTAAGTCGAAGTAAGACCGAATACTTAAAGTGTGAGTTTGACACGGTAGAAAGAGAGATCAAGAACCCATCAATATGCTCGGACAGTAGGTACCCAAAAAAGATACTTTTAGATATCTAGGATCAATATTGCAAAAGGGGGGAGAGATTGAAGAGGATGTAAGCCATAGAATCAGAGAAAGTTGGATAAAATGGCGCAGTGCATCATGATTTTTGTGTGATCGCAAAATTCTCCTAAGGTTAAAAGAAAAATTTTATAGAACAGCAATAAAACCTACCATGCTATACGGAGCTGAATTTTAGCCAGCACAAAGGCAGCATGAGCATAGAATGGGAGTAACGGAAATGAGAATGTTAAAGTGGATGTGTGGTCATACAAGGATGGATAAGATAAGGAATGAAGATATTCGACAAAAAGTTGGAGTAAAATCGATGGCAGAAAAGACGAGAGAACAGAGATGGTTTGGGCATATTATTTGAAGATCCCTAGACGCTCCGGTAAGAACAGAAGTCTGCTACCGAGAACATAACACGAAAAAAAGATGTCGATCGAAACTTACTGGGGGGAAGGAAGTAAAACAAGATTTAATGAAGTGAGAAATAGATTGGTGTACGGTTTATCTTAGGACGAAATGAAGGAAGGCTAATAGTATTGTGAAGGGGCAGGATTCCCATATTCCTGACTGTCCTTTTTAGTCATTTTCCCATATATATTTATTTATTTATTTATTTATTTTCACATATTTATCTCTTTTCTCTCAATCGGGCTTGCTTTTATTCTATGTATCTTCGAAGGTTCATCCACCGCCGACCCCAACTAGTTTGGAATAAAGGAGGTGTTGACGTTGATCTTATAGAAGCTCCACTCTACTTGAAGGAAAGGATAAGATAAGAGAAGAAGAAAATGAAAGATGCAATAAAGATAAATGCATTCCAAACCATAATGAATGAGACATTCCTTTGTTGTCATTCAGAAAAATAAAATCGACCCATGAGAAAAATAGACCAAATGTAGGTCTCCGATAGAGATTAAAGAAGATAGGCAAGAACTTCAAAGAACAAAAAATGCCTTTTTCTGTGGTTTATATAGAAAAAGAAAAAAAATCGGTATCTAATTCGAATAAAACTAATTGACAATTTCCATAAAAGTCAAACTGGTAAAATGCAAAATTACATGAGCAACTGAAAGAGTGAAATTGCCATATGCAAGGAACTTACGATCATTAACGTCAACTGCCATTGCAATTTTATCCAATACAGCAACAGCATCCTCCAAAGCTTTGTTATAGGCTGTCATAGAAGCAATAATTAAATTAAGACACGATCCAATAGATGCTCTTCAAAGAGCATTCCAATCTTCTTACCGCGGCAAATGACAGTAGGATGATAGTTCTTGTCAATGAAGGCTTCTGCAACATGGAGCATTTCACCAGCTTCCAACACAATTAAATTTAAAATGTAAGACACTATCAGTGGAGAGGAAATAAAAGCTGTAAATATAAAACACTCTGTATACATATTCTCCAATTTGTGTCCATAAATATTCAGAGAGTTTTTAAGGTCATAAACACTGTTAGAAAGTCCAACCTAAAAGCTTAAGCTATTAGGTGGAGGGAGACCACATGAATATAAAGAGCATACAACACTCGTTCACAAGCGATGTGGGACAACAACAATAATTTCAACACCCCCTCACGTGCAAGCAATCTGCACATGGAAATTAACTAATGAGGGGTGGGCCCACATACGCGAAAGGAAATAACACTGGCTCTGATACCATGTTAGAAAGTCCAACCCAAAAGCTTAAGCTATTAGGTGGAGGGAGACCACATGAATATAAAGAGCATACAACACTCATTCACAAGCGATGTGGGACAACAACAATAATTTCAACAAACACCAATGATAATAGCAACAACATTCAGCAACTAAATGAAATACAACCCAAGATCAGGAATATCGTCTGACGTGGCGATAGAAAGAAGGTAAGTGCACGGAGTAAACCGTATGCAGAAATATGCACTTCCATTTCAGCGGACTTAAATTCAAATTCATTGCTTAGAATAGACAACTATGAATCTATCAACATCGTACAACATCTTTCAACTCTCTGTCAAATTGTACAGCAAGATTTGAGAATCCACATACATCAAATCCACAGCATCTAACTTCTAAATACCTTACAACAATTACAAGGAGGCCAATACACTTCAAGTCACCATATTTAAGATCACAATGCATTGGAAGCTCTTATATTTAATATGAAGACTTGGAGTCCTGAACAACTATATCCTCTGGAAAAAAAAATGAGTTCGATATCCCAAAACCATTTGTTCATCCAAAGTTTGTTTTCTTGCTTAGAGTCCAATTCAATATGCTAGTCTACTCAGTAAACCCGATCAAATCCCAATAGGTGGAATACTTACAACCTCACAACCAAAAAATTCCCATCATATCCACAAACCTTTATATAGATGAAATTGGAAAAGTTTTCAAATTGAGGGAAAAAAAAAGTTGCTCTCTCTAAATCAATACCTCATCGATCGTATAAATCATTTTACATTGTTACAAATAAATTCCAACTTCCACCCCAAGGTCACACCCAAAAGGATAATACATAAATTGATACGTTGGTTACATTAGCCTAGACTTGCCTAGTGAAACAAAATTCGCATCAAACGGCAATCTGAGTAATCTGAACATCGACAATAGCATTTTTCACTGAAGCTGATATTTAGTATATCTGTGTCATGAAATGCGAGGAATCGCCTAATACACAACTATCTGTGACTATCAAGGACATACCAAGGACAATGACTGAAGTTGTTCCATCTCCAACTTCTTCATCTTGGGTGCGGCTAAGCTCAATCATCGACTGCCATACCCATGCAGCAATTGTTAGACGAAACAACAAAAGGAGTGTGTGAGCGTGTATATAATGCCTGTCATTTTCAAAAAAGTAAATGTGCAATCAAACTGGCACAATAATATGCAAAAGAACACTGCTGAAACATGTTGAAATTTGATTTTAAGCAGTAACGTAAAAGAGCTCTAGCAAGAAAAGTGAGCCCTCAAGAGCCATGTCAAGTCATGCCTTTGCAGCAGGATGTGCAATATCTAGTTCACGAAGGATAGCATTTCCGTCATTTGTCACAACAATTCCTGCATGTAATAAGGAAAATGATTTCAGCAAAGATGCAAAACACATAAGCTCATGAGGCTCCAGACTGACGAAGATGAATAGTTATACACTTTGTTACAGTCAAGTCTAGCAACCATACCAGCTTTGGATGGCGAATAGTTGCTACTCTTCCAATTTATTCCTTATTTAAACACGCGAAATAATGTGACATCCCTTTTGGATATTTTCCAACCTTGTCAACTGTCTTAGATGAATATTTTCAAACCAATTTTTATGCTCCCTGTTCAAGTACACAGTCTCGTTTCTTATTGGCACCAAGTGAAAAATGTATATTTGCTCAGTTCTAAGATGATTACTATAACTAAAGAACGGAAAATAAATTCACTCAATTGACTGCCATTTACTAAAATGCAGCAAATACGTCATGGAGCTGCATAGACATTAGGACAAATGATGCTTAATTGCTTGTATTTGTGACAGAAAGAAAGCTTTGAAGAGAATGATGTGATAATTCCCACTCATGCTTCGTTTAAAATTTGCAAAATGTGATGGTAACAAATAGTCGTCGACATCTACCTAATGCTCATAGACAATGTATAAAACCAACAAAAATCAAGTCTGTGTGAGAAAATTCTTCACTTCATCTTTGTAAAATTTGGGTACCATGGAAAAGGGGAAGCATTGTTTGCCCAAGCTCGCAAATTTGAATGCAAACAAAGCAAGGGGAATGGGAAAGCGCCTATACAAATCCATGACTGAAAGGAAATACATATATATATATATATGATGATATGATCTAAAACGAGGGATGAAATTACATCAACGTTGTATTAATCATTAGACAAGTTCGGATAACAGAACTTCACCTCCACTAGCATCAAGGAGCATCTTCAACATGGACCTTGGGCCCAAGGTGGTGCGGATAATATCAGCAACAGCCTGTCACATGTATTAGCACAAGTTAAAAAGACTCAACAGCAAGAGAGCAGAGACAAAGTTTAAACAAAAAGGGCACCTGAAAAAAAGATGAAGATCCACCTCAATCAACATCAACATCACTTTTATCCCAAACTAGTTGGGGTCGGCGGTCGATTAACCGAAAAATAAATGAACTAAAAGCAAACCGATTGAGGAAAAAAAGAAAAAAATATTACATATATATAGGGAAAAAGGACTAAAAAAACAGTTAGGAACATAGGAATTTTGCCCCTCCACAATGCTAATAGCTTTCCTCCACTCCATCCTAAGACTAACCGTACGCCAATCTATTTCCCACTCCATTAAATTTTATTTTACTACCTTCCACCAGTAAGTTTCGATCGACCTCTTCCTCTCTTCATGTCAAGCTCTCGCTAATAAACTTTTGTTCTTACCGGATCATCTAGTAATCTACGAAGAATATACCCAAACCATCTCAATCTGTGTTCTCTCATCTTTTCTGCCACCGAAGCTACTCCAACTTTTCGTCGAATATCTTCATTTCTTATTTTGTCCATCCTTATATGACCACACGTCCACCTTAACATCCTCATTTCCGCTACTTCCATTTTATTCTCATCTTGCCTCTGTGTTGGCCAACATTCAGCTTCGTATAGCATTGCAAGCCTTACTGCAGTTCTAGAAAATTTTCCTTTTAGCCTAAGGGATTTTGCGATCACACAAAAACCCTGATGCACTATGTCATTTTATCCAACCTGCTCTAATTCTATGACTTACATCCTCATCAACCCTCCCCATTTCTGCAATATTGATCCTAGATATCTAAAAGCATCTTTCATGAGTACCTTGTGTCCGAGCATATTCTCGTATTCTTGACCTCCTCTTGCCATATCGAACTCATACTTCATGTTCGATCTTACTTCTACTTAATGTAAATCCTTTAGACTCCAACGTGCTTCTCCACAATTCTAATTTAGCGCCAACCCCAGCCCTAGTCTCATCAATAAGCACAATATCATCTACAAATAGCATACACCACTGCACCTCAACTTGAATATATTTTGTTAGATCATCCATAACTATGGCAAAAAGATAAGGACTCAAAGTAAAACCTTGATATAAGCCACTGTGATTGGAAAAAAAAATTGATGTGCCATTACAAGCTTTCACACATGTAGTAACACCAACGTACATATCCTTGATTGCCTCTACATACTTAGAAGACATTTTTTTCTTCTCAAGAACCCACCACAAAATCTTTCTTGGAATCCTATTATACGCCATTTCGAGATCAATAAATACCATATGAAGGTCATTCTTTTCGCGATATCTCTCCATCAATTGTCGTATCAAGAAGATAGCTTCCATGGTAAATCTTCCTGGCATAAATCCAAATTGATTTACAAATATCTTCGTCGCTATTCTCGAACGAACGATGCTCAACAACTCTCTCCCACAACTTCATAGTATGGCTCATAAGCTTAACGCATCTGTAGTTGGAACAATTCTGCATATCCCCTTGTTCTTGTAGATAGGCACAATTATACTCTTCCTCCATTCATCAGGCATCCTATTAGTTTGGAGAATCTTGTTAAAAAGTTAGTCAACCACCTTATTGCTACATCCCCGAGCATCTCCACACTTCAATAGGGACACCATCAAGTCGCAAGGCTTTATTAGTCTTCATCTTCTTTAATGCCTCCTTAACTTCATGCGCTCTAACTCTACGCACAAACCTTTTGTTTAAATAATCAGAAACGTCCTCCAAATCTATCTCACTTCTATCGCTTTCTCCATTAAAGAGCTTGTTAAAATAGCTCATCTACCTTTCCTTAACTTCTGCATCTCTTACTAAAAGTTTTTGATTTTCATCCTTGATGCATCTAATCTGTGTCAAGTCTTTACTTTTCTTGTCCCTTATCTTTACAAGCCTTCTCCTTCTTTCCTCCCCAATTTTTTGTACATATCGGTGAAAACCTTGCCTCTAGCCTCTCACACCGCTTTCTTGGCAATTTTTTATCGCCAATCTAAACTTTTGCAAATTCTCTTCACTTGGACATTTATGCTTCTGTTTAATTGCCTCCTGCACCTCTTCATTCCACCACCAAGTGTCCTTTGTTTGATGTCCATTCCCTTTACTTTCCCCTAACACCCCTCTCTTTGGATGCATTTAAACATCTCATTCCACATCATATTTACTTCGCCCTCTAACTGTCACACTACAATTACTCAATTTCTCCTACAATCTACCTTAAATTCAGGTCATGCAGAATGATATATCAGACATGCTTATGGGTGATTCTAGAAAAATTTGAAAAAGGAAGAGCTTTGATTTTCTCGAGAGGTTCTCTGTTTTGCTATTATTTTAGTGGGTTCTATATTCTTAACTAGGAAATTTCCCCCCACTCAAAACAGTGATGTGCAAACTATACCCGTTCCTCAACATTAAGATTTGGAATGACCCAATCATCAAGTCAAGACATATCACAAAATTCAATTAATTTGGCAGCCAGAGGAACCCAGACAGAATTAAGAAAGTAAATGAAAAGCTGCTTACCTTGGATGCTTGGATATTAGCATGGTGTACCTTGCTTCCAGATTCACGTTTCAATGAATCCTCTGTTCCATGCAACATTAAGAATTTATTCTCAGAGGCATAAAAACGGCAATGATAACCTTACTTGAAACACGTCATTGTCATCACAAAAGCAACTATAAATGTGCGCAAACATATCTAGTAGAGTTAAAACACGTTCCAAAATATCATTTCACGTCCTTTTCTCCTCGTCCCCCAAACCCCCAACCCTCCCCCTCTCCAAAAACTAATTTAGGTGCAATGGCACTACTTATATCATGTGAAAAAAAAGGGGAGGGAGAAGGCATTGCTACCATAAAAATGTCGCTCACTGTAAAATACACTTCAAAAGGACAAAGCCCAGCCCCTCAGAGCACAAAAGTAATAATCTAACAAAACCACTACAATAAACACTAACAGATCGGCCGGATCATACAGGAGGGAGCTAGAAGAGAAAAAAGAGTCAGAGAAGAAATGATGGAGCTTACTGAGAACGAGCATCGGAGAGTGCAACATTTTGTTGCTGCTTCGAGAAAAGTTCCCTAAAACAAGGACAAAGAAGATGCAACTTGTTAACATTCCGAGATGAGAGATCCGAGCAAGCAGGGGTAGGAACGCAACACGCAAAGCCTCAATATCTCATCGATCGCACGAATGAACTCATTTTCAGTTCACAGAATCAGAGCATTCTGAACCGGACAGTGAAGTAGGATTCAAAATCGCCGGAATTAATTGCTCAAGCGGCGGGAAGCCCAAACCGTGACAGCGACAGAGAGATACAGATCGCAGAGAGAGAGAGAGAGAGAGAGAGAGAGAAAGAGACCTAGACAGAACAGCGACGAGCGGTCGCGAATCACAAGGCGCGCAACGAAGACTCGAGTTGGGTAAAACGCGGGAGGTTCGGCTGCTGTGGCGTGAGAACGGCAACCGGGGGCGAAGTCACTGTGGCGGCGACGAGGCCCGGCGGGGTGGCAGACGGCTGAGGGTGGCGGGCGAGACAGAGAGAGAGTGGCTGTAAGGAGTGAGGAGATGGTGAAGTGGAAGCGAAGGGAAGAGCCGAAGAGGGACGAGAACTGAAGGCAAAAACTGAAACAGTGATTAGGGTTTAGTCTCTCTCTCCCTCCAGGCGTTTCCCGAACTCTAGGCGGGAATTTCCCAGCAGACCCCTCTCGTTTCCACATATAATGTTTTGTTTGCGCCAATTCATTTTGTTTTGTGAAGGTGAACAAATATATTTTCCATGATTCGATTGCAGGTATCAAGGTAATGTTAATAATCATCAACATATGATAAAAGAGCGCTAAATAATTATGCTGATTCGATTCGGATATTGGATCGAACCAATCTTACCCAATTGTTTTCAAAAAGAACCGATCGATTTAGTTTAGAACTAATGCTATACACCCTACTTAAAAGACAAAAATAAGCGAGATGCAACTTGAGAGGATAAAACCCACGACCTCCAACTTAAAGTATACACAAGATTACTAGCTAACAAAAATTTACCATCACGAGTAAAAAAATGTAATATCAACCGTGTGAATTTCACACACCAAATCCAAGAACCGAGTGAAACTGAGAACTGGTTGATTAGGTTTGAAGGCGATTTCAACAATAATCGATTCGGTTTTTGATGTCAAATTTTCGGTATCAAAACCGACCCACTAGATAAACGGTATCCATACCTCTAAGTGGCTTGAGAAAGCCTTGTTAGAATTTAAAACCATACGATTCGGAAAAAATAGTTATTGTGACCATTATGTTAAAACTTTACAAAACTAGAATGCAAGTGATATCCAATGGCTTTAAAAGTTGGTTCAATTTCTCAACAAGCCATATGCTAACCTCACAAGACTAGACTTAATAGTAAGTAAGCCCCATAAGCACACAAAAATTTCTTGGAGCTAGGTCCGTCGTATTGATGGGTCCAGTTGGGTAAAAAATGATCTGACCCATACTAACCAATTTAATCTATTTTGGCTCATTTCCGATCATATTGCCAAAATACATTAATATTTAATCCAATTTAGAATAACTTATACTCACCTACTCAACCCACTTTCAACATGTATATATTAATTGGATAAAATCATCACATCAAATTAAATAACAAAAATCTATTAAATAAAAATAAAGAACGTTAAAAACCTATCAATTAAAATATTTTTAAAGAACTCTTGATAAGAGAACGTTTGATCAGCTAACTATTATCTTGGGCCAAAAATCGAAACTTAGGCCCATTGGGGCCCAAATCGAAGTTTTCTCATGGACTTGGTCTTATGCACTGTCCCTCGGTCAACGGGCCCATCTTGAAGGGAGCCAACAAAAACCAGTGAATGTTTTGGTCTGTTCGAATCTTCCTAAGCCCATGATGCACGGCCCACGATCCCCAGGTCTCCGTAAAATTTGTAATTTTTTACATTTCTAACACTATCATATATGTCAGCTTACAAAAATGAATGAACGAAAATTATCCTATTGTTCTCGAAAGTATTTAAACATAAATTGTTAATGGGAATGAAAGCATTTTTGTCATTTGACTAATTATTTCAAGCGATACAGGCAATCATTTTTAAGAAAATATTTTCAAAATTATTTATTTTTCGCGAAACAAACGGACCCTTAAAATCCACCACAAGTCCAACCGATTTCACGGATGTTGCAAAAGAAATTTGTGGTTTAACACAAGCCTCCGTCGTTCTAAAAAATGACGTTACCCTATCATTTTCGTCGTTTTTTTTTTTAACTTGCTTGCACCTTTGCTTTGTGACTTTAGACCAAAAAGATGAGTTTATACTCGTCTTCTGAACTCAACTTTGGATATATGATTGTCACAAGGTAAACAGGTGGCAGAGATTTATTTTGAAGCAAAGATATCCACATAATGGTTCGTACTATTCAGACATTCACGAACAAAAAGTATTGTATCCTCTCTTGGATTGGCCCTAAAAGGAGAAGGAAGACTAGAATGCCAACATGCTTCTAGTATAAATTCACCCGATGCCATAGTATCCATTTTGGGATTGCATTTATTTAATCAATGTAAAATAATGTCTACATTTTCACATTTACATAACTGACATACGAGTTATACCCGATCAAAATTTAAGTAGACATGTCAACGATTCAATCGTACATCCAGAAGAAAAATATATTTATACCGAAAATAGACCTAATAACTGCATTTTAGCTTATTTCTTTGTTATTCTCAAATTCTTTGTCCCTTTTAATTTGTAAAACGAATAAAGAGAGAGTGTCCCCTATTCATTTTCAAGTGATAAAACTTACAATGAAAAGATTTTGTGATAGCATTGAAACCATTTGAGTTAAACTTAGAGTAAAATGGATAGTCAAAATATAGCAATATACATATATCTGTTTTTTGTTATATACATTATTTAAACAAAGAGATTTACTTGATCAAAAGACTCCACTTAAGTGAAAGTTAAGGACGCGAATGATAGCCATTCTGTTTTTTGAATTAATTTCAGGCTAGAAATAGATTTTTTTTTATTCCTAGTTTTTGGACGAGTTTCTGAACAAATAAACGCGTTTGATAACGACAAAAAATTTCTGTTGCCGAAAGAGAAATTCGTTTAATAATAACATAAGATTTCTAAGGTTGTCGGTGATCGATGGATGGCGACCGGCAACCAGCAATCGATGACCGGGGTTGGCAGACCGGTGATTGATGAACCGATCGATGGCAGATCGGAGATCAGCCGCCGACGGATGGCAAATCAGCGACAAGGACGCTAGAGAGAGGGAGTGGGCGATGAGAAGAGTCCTTATTTCTCATTTCTGTTCCAGAAATAGAGAAGATGAAAATTTTGACTTCTAATTTCTGTTCCAAAACCTATTTCCGAAACAAAAAATGTGGTACATAAAAAGAAAAAATGAAATTGTGTTACCTAACGGATTTCAATTTCAAAATTGTTTCAGGAACAGGTTTAGAGAAACATAATGGTTATCATTCGCACCCTAAATATTATAATTTACAAGCTGTAATAAAGCAGATTCAAATTCCAATTACATGAATCAAAACTTAATATGATATATTTTACTAATGTTGGAATTAAGAAAGTGGTCCGACATATGGCGTGCATCATGGGAGAACTTTCTCAGTGGAGAAAAAAAAAATTGAGAAGACAACAAATACATATATCTTTGTCAATCAATCGTATAGGGAAAAAAGAGAGGCAAAAACAAACTATTTTCGTCGAATATGAATTCCTCATTCAATCATGGAAATGCAGGACAAATTTGCAGGACCAAGCCCTTACCCGATTTTCACTCCTCTTTGATTGCGATTTTCGCATGTTGCAATGAAAATGCATGTGAATTGACTCGTAAAAAAGTAGATGTCGACGGACGATTCCGCCCACGCATTTGACAACAAGCTCAGCATGAAAGTGCATGTCCAAATCAATCAAAACCTCGATCATCAAATGGAAAAACGATCATTATCATACTGATTTTTGTGGTTTTTAATTCCACAAATGAAAAAAAAAACGATCATTATTGCATGTCCAAATCCTTCTAATCGCATTATTTCATACTCAACATAATGTGAACAATCGTCCAAAAAATCCCAAACATATTGCACTGTTATCACTTCAGTCTTAAATCTTTTGATTTTTTGCCAATTATATCCTAAACATTTTCACATTTTACCAATTAAGTCCATTCGGCTAATTTTGGACGAAAATCACTGACGTGTAAAATGGAGCGTTCTACTTGGCATGACCGGTCATGATCTAGACAATTTTAAAATATCATACCATTTTTCAAATTTTTTAACTGATTATTGTTTTATTTTATTATTTTTATGTTCTTTTTTTCGTTAAAGTGGCCGATGAGGGCGGTGACCCTCGTCGGCCACTGGTGCCGCCATGGCCTAGCCCAGTCGGCCACTTTAAGAAAAAAAAATGAAAATGAAAGAAAAAAAAAGGCAAAAAGAAAAGACTTAATATAAAAAACTTGAAAGCATATTAAAATGTTATTTACAACTGTCCACGTCAACACCAGCCGTGCATGTAGGAAGGCATGCGTCTACGTCATCGATTTTTTATTTTAAAAAAATTAGCTTAGTCGGATTGATTCAATTGACAAAATGTGAAAAAAAAATTAGGACTCAATTGACAAAATTATTGAAAATTTTGAAAAAATTAAAAGACTTACAAGTGAATTGGCAAAAAATTCAATAGATTTAAGACTTTTTGGATAATTTTTTCAAAAATAATAGTATGTTGTAGCCATCTGGATTCGTGCAGGCCAGTTGCAGCATACGATTCGAATTGAGGATGGGTTTTTGGAACTAGCTCGCCCTCGCGAATCGCAACTCTTCATTCCTTGCCATCGTCGCGTGTGTCTAGGGGCAGGATGACTCGAGGTCTTCCCGTAATTTAACTTCAATGTCAAATCCAATCACCCCATTCACATTTTTTTCTTCTTCTTATCAATGAATAGATCTCTCTGATTTATATGTCTCGTCTTTGTCGATTCAACATGATACTTAATTAACATGTTTTCAAAGTACTAATGAGTTCGCTTAACACGAAATTTAGCTAGTTAAAGAAGGAGAACCTTGGTACTTGGGATTTTGATGCTTGGATAGGAATTATATCCTATAGCAAAATGTTGCCAAAGAATGAAAACTTTATCATATACAAATTGTTTTTTTTTCCTTTTCCAAGGTAAATCCAACAAGGTAGCAAATGTGCATGCAACATCGATATTCCTTTGTCTTTTGGCAAAAACAAAAGGAAGATTGCAAAAAGAACAAAATAACAATATAAAAATAAAAAAATCATTCAAAGGAATAAAGGGCCCAAAAGGAAACAAAAACAAAAAGGCCAAAAAGCAAGAAAATAAAAAATAAAAAAAATAAAAAAAATAAAAAAAGCAAAGTCGATAATTGAAGGGGAATGGTTGAAGAAGAAGGTGTCGCAGAAGAGACAAGCAATAAGTGGGATTCTCCGATATCCCATGTTCCACCTAAAAGAACAAACATCTTCCCCCCGCACAACCCATTCTTAAATTCATTTTCTTTCAAGAAAATGTAAAAAAAAAAAAGCCACAACTGCCCTTACTTTCTCAATTAAGAGTCCAAACTGAAATTTGTGTCAAAGAAGGGCCCCAACGTTATTTTTTATGTCAGAGAAAAGCCCCAACTTGTTTTAATTTTAATTTAATTTTTCTTTTTCTTTTTCTGTTTGCATTATTTTTAATATTTTTTATAATTTTTTCTTTTTCTTTTTTTTTTCTTTCCCTCTCGTCTCCCATCCTTTTCCCGTCCCTCCCTCCCCAGCCCCTGCAACTCCAACCACTCCGCTACAACTCAGCCGGTCGCCATAGGCCGACGACCGGCCAGAGGCGCCGCCGGATAGGCCGCCTCGCCCGGCCATGGCAGGGGTCGACCTCGCCGTCGTTGGGCAAGGCAGCGACGGCGAGGTCGAGCCCCGCCATGGCCGGGCGAGGCTCGGCCTCGCAAGCCCAGATCTAGGCCGGCGAGGTCGAGCCTCGATGACCTCGCCCGGCCATGTCGAGGAAGTGATGACGGTCGCAATTCCAAGATCAGGGCCGGAAGAGAGTGCACCGAGCGATGGATTCTCGAGGAATGGCCGCTGAGGGGTGTCGATGGAGGTGGTGGTCAATGCAATTAAGACTGTCGCGGGAGCTTGAAGGCTCACCAGGCGAGCTCGGCCATGGCGTTGGAACATGAGGATGTCCAGGCGAGCTCGAGCTCAGGGCTTGCCAGATCCAGTAGATCTCGGCCATGGCATGGAGCCCGAGCTTGCCAAATCGACTGGCGAACCTCGAGCTCGACCGAGGCCAAAGAACTCCTGCCGCGAGCTCGTGGCTTGCCGACCTCATGGCTTGCCGACCTCGAGATCGCCGGGACCAGCCACCTCGAGCTCGTTGGACCGAGACATGGCCATCACCAGGCGGCTGGAGAAAGAAGGATGGAGCAGATGACAGAGCGGCACCAGAGAAGGAGCAGCGATCTATAGGGGAGGGACTGAAGTTGCAGGGGAGGGGAGGGACAAAAAGGGGAGGAGAGGGAAATAAGAAAAAAAAAAGAAAAAAATTATAACATAATGCAAACAGAAAAAGAAAAAAAATTAAAATGAAATTAAAACAACTTGGGCCTTCTTTGATACTAAAAATAAAGTTGAGGCCCTTCTTTGGCACAAATTTCAGTTTGAACCCCTAATTGAGAAAGTAATGGCAGTTGACGCCCTTTTTTTTGGCATTTTTCCTTTTCTTTTGAATCTTCCTTCTTCTTCTTTTCGACTTTAAACATCTTGTCTCTATACTATACATGCCCCAAAAAATCAAAATCCCCCACACCAACAAACAATGGACAGTAAGCCGAGGTCCATACTGGAAATCCAATTGCCCAAAAGAAAATATATATAAATCCAACCCGAATCTGATATCAAATGACAAGTTGACGTGATATAGGCGAGTCGATCGAGAGTTTTTCTTGTCTGGAGGGACGAGATCAATTGACGACAAATTCGGTTGCAATCATCGTGTCACCTAATTTTGGCATTAGGGCGGCCTGCGTCGGCGTGGGGGCCAAGCGAAACCCAAGTTTTTTGAGCACTTGATAGACCCTTGGCTGGTCAGCTCGGCTGGGGACGGATGTCCTTGAGGAGACCCATGACCTGCTGCACAGTAGGCCGCTTCCCGGGAGACTCCGCCGTGCACAGGTAACCCACGTGGAAGCACTCCACCATCTCGCTCACCACGCTGCCGCCGCCGATCCTCAGCCTCCTCTCGAGCGCCTCCTCGCCGCGCCCACGCCAAGCTCTCCTCACTCCCTTCCCTCCCCGTTAGCAGCTCCACCAAGATCATCCTGAAGAAATAAACGTCCCTCTCCGGGGAGGGGCCGGCACGCTCGATCCTCCCGTCCCAAAACAGTTCTTTCCCGCTCCCAAAATCCTGGATCACGAAGTCGGAGATCCGAGGCTCCAAGTCGTCGGCGAGGAGGACATTGGAGGCGACGAGGTGGCCATGGGCGGACCCCGCGTGGTGGAGGAAGGCGAGGCCTCAGGCGACCCTGACCGTGACGCGGTGGCGTGTGAGCCAATTTGCTTTATCTGCGGAGGACGGTTCACCGCCGGGATGCTCCCACGTGTCGGTGCTCCAGTCCTCCACGTCGGGAGCGCCAGCTCTGAGTTCGTGGAGCCACTGGCGTAGGTCCCCGTTGGGCATGAACTCGTGCAACACCAGCTTCTCCTTCCCTGCAACTCATACAGAAACATCCATTCATTCGAAACCCCCCCAAAAAAGAAAAAAAAAACACTAATACGGAAAAATAAAAATGTCGCCTAATTATAGTTTATAACAATTATAATTTCCTCGTGAATATTTTAACATAAAGATAGTGAGGAAAAAAGAAAAAAGAAAATGAAAGCTAAATCCTGATTGGCAGGGGAAAGTGGGACGGACGACAGAAGCCAAATGCAAAATCTAGGACGAGAGAGAAAGTCCTTATCACGGTCTGAAAGAGCAATCATGACCGTTCGTCGATTTACGTGACGCGAGTGAAGAGTACAAAACCCATGAGTTGACAAACCGGGTTCGCTTCTCGGAGACCCGTGACCCGATTTTAATACGGTAGGTGGATGGAGGACAGGAGGGTCGTCAATGCATTTTGCCCGCAGGCCCAGAAATATCTGCACAGTGCACGGCCACAGTCCCTGCGAGCTCCGTCGCAGAGCCGCATCACCAGGCATAAAGACGGGGCAATTCACGAGCACAGAAAGTTACAATCAATGCACCATTTTTAAACGACTGAAGTTCAAATGACCTCGTAAAAAGGAAACATTAGGACAATCTAATTTTAAATTTATTGAGCAAATCACTATTTAACTCTAAATCTTTCAATTTTACCTGTATTATCTTAATGCAGTTCTTTTGATCAATTGCAGCCTTAAATAGAATAGCCGAGACGCGTCCGTTCACATACACCATGTAATCGATTTTCGAAAATTTGTTGAAGGACTAAAGTCAGTAACTTTTGAACATGGTTTGTCATCCCGTGTATAATAAAGTGAGTTCCCAATTTTTATTTTTCTCCACATCGGCTAGTAAGTATCTCTGGTTCAAAATTAATTCATCTTACGTCAACAATTAGTAATTTGGTCTTATCTCCAATTGTATAACTTAGGGCAAAAGTCAAACTTGTAGTGGAAAAGTTTCCGTTATCTTGGGGGAGTTTCGAATTTCAAGAAGAAGAGACGCGATTCTGATCTCAAATATTACCTTATACAATCTTTGAAATCCAACGACGAAGATGCGTTGATCTACGGTAAGGGAGCCGTTTATATTTCCTGTCGTGGCTCTCTCGCGTCAAAACACAACACTCACACGAGTCTTGCCGTCGCTCAAACGCTACTCTGTCGCTCAAACGCTACTCTGTCCCAAAGAGCGCACAACTGAAAGATTTCTCTATCAAGGTTAGTCTTGATTTTGTTACCGATTCCTCAGTTTTTGTTGCGACGATAGTTTTAAAACGAGTTATCTGGTTACGATCGATTCGGTTGATGAAACGACAATACGTGTTTTCTTAGTTTCTTGACCTGTCGCTTGCACCGCAAGTGATTTTGCTTTTCAATCGACTCCACACAATGGGGGAGTCGCTCGATGACTGGAGGGAATTCTTTAGAACCACGGACACCGACGTTTTGGAGTTCATCGAAAAGGCGATCGCAATCGCCACGCTCGATTGCCCCAAAGATTTTCTATCGCAAAGAGGCCGTATCGCGGAGCGACTGTTCTCGTGCGAGACGATTGGGGCCGGAGGTGATTGCACGCCCGCAAGTAAAGAAAGCAAGGCGAAGGCCAACAAGGGTAATGCAGCGCATGATGTGGTCAGCGTAAACGACAGTCATGGAGAAGCTTAAGCACTGAGCGATGAAATGGAAGAGACCGCTCCAGATCGTCTGCACCCGCGACAAATTCGTTTGAATTTTGCGACTGAAGCATTCTCTCCTTCTCAAACATCCGCGATGCGACCACGCTTGTTGGGATTGTGCTAGAGTCAGTATTCGAGGACAAATTGGGCTTCAAGGTGCCCTTGTGTGTTTCTTTATCCGTTTTCTCTTTCGGAGATAATTATGTCCATATACCTTTTAAAAAGTCATTTCGAGTATTGTTCATTCGGTAGATCTTCTATGGTGCATGCTAGCTAACTTGGCTTTGTTTCTTATTATGCCAGTCTGATTTCGCGCGACACGAATCACTGAAAAGACTCCAGTCGATGAACATAACTATGGATATATTGGAGGTGTGATTGGAGTTTTATTTTGGAGTGGTATGTTCTTTTTGCATCAAAGTTTGCGTCTCATTTAATTTCTACGATGTTTCGCAGAAAACTAAGATCGGAGTAAGCGTCAACCGCCTCCAAAGCAAGTGCGGATCAAAGCAGATTGCTCAGCTTGCCCTCGACGTTACTATGTATGCTGTTATCCACTCTTTTTGCATAGAGTCGGGATAATAGCATATGATAAGATCATTTCATAGAATTTCTCTGTCAAATTGGGACCTGCAAAGGGCATGATCTTTTGATACCAACTGCTCTGGTATTTTTATTTGCAGGGGATGGAAGGCTATGGTTGAAGAGATTTGCCGCTGCACAGTAGATGTTGCTAGTATGAATTTACTGCACTAGCATTCTTCTTCTTTATCTGGAAGCCCCCACATTGCTGAGTTTCATTAACAAGGGGGTGCTTGTAATCTTTCTGTAAATCCACGCCACGGAGATGGAAAAACATTTTCCATCAAGGAGAAATATGGCTTCAACAAGGCCGGTTCACTAGTCGAAGACTGGAAACCAGCACAAGAGCACCTTGAAGCCCAATTTGTCCTCAAACACTGACTCTAGCACAATCCCAGCAACGTGGTCGCGTCGCGGATGTTTGAGAAGGAGAGAATGCTTCAGTCGCAAAACTCAAACAGATCTGTCGCGGGGTGCAGACGATCTGGAGTGGTCTATTCTATCTCATTGCTTAGTGCTTCAGCTTCTCCATGACTGTCGTTTACGCTGACCACATCATGCGCTAAATTACCCTTGTCGACTTTCGCCTTGCATTCTTTACTCGCGGATGCGCAATCACCTTCGGCCCCAACCGTCTCGCACGAGAACAGCCGCTCCGCGATACGACCTCTTCGTGATATAAAATCTTTGGGATAATCGAGGGCGGCGATCGCCTTTTCGATGAACTCCAAAACATCGGTGTCTGTGGTTCTAAAGAATTCCCTCCAGTCATCGAGCGACTCCCCCATCGTGTGTAATCGATTGAAAAGCAAAATCGCTTGCGGCGCAAGCGACAGGTTAAGAAACTGAGAAAACGCGTATTGTCGTTTCATCAACCGAATCAATCGTAACGAGATAACCCGTTTCAGAACAGTAAGAAGTACCGTCACAACAAAAATTGAGGAATGGGTAAGAAAATTGAGACTAACCTTGAGAGAGAAATCCTTCGATTGTGCGATCTTTGGAACAAAGTAGCGTTTGAGCAACAGCAAGTGTGAGTGTTGTGTTTTGACGTGAGAGAGCCAAGACAGGAAATATAAACGGCTCTCTTACCGCAGATCAACGCATCTCCGCCGTTGGATTTCAAACACTACAAAAAGACAGCGATTTAGCCGCGAACATTTAGCGACAAACAAATTTCGTCGCTAATAAAATAGCGACGAATAAATATTTCGTGGCTAGTTAGGGACGAATGATCATGTACATCGCTAAATATTTCTTTTTCATTAAATTTTTTAATTGACTTTTAGCGAAGAAAAAGGACATTGGTCGCTAAATTAGCGACGTGTGCTCATGTTCGTCGCTAACTATTTCTTTCTTATTTAATTTTTAGTAGACATTTAGCGACGAAAACAAGGATTTGTCGCTAATTAGCGATGAGCGTTGCTGTTCGTCACTAACGTTTCTTTTTCATTTAAATTTTTTATTTGATTTTTAGCGACGAATGACGTTGGTCCTCGCTAATTTAGCGACGAATACTCATTTTCGTCGCTATCTATTTCTTTCCGACTTATTTATGTTTGACATTTAGCAAAGAACATGGGTGCTCATCGCTAACTTTTTCTTTTTCTTTTAATTTTGTATTCGATTTTTAGCGACAAACAAAGTACTTCGTCGCGAATTAGCGACGAAATATCATGTTCGTCGCTATATATTTTTTTCTTATTTGGTTTTTATTTTACATTTAGCGACGAACATGTGTGCGCGTCGCTAATTAGCGATGAACACTCATGTTCATCGCTAGCAGCTTCTATTCATTAAAAATTTTTATTCGATTTTAATGACGAACACTAATGTTTGTCGCTAACAAAAATTGAGGAATGGGTAAGAAAATCGAGACTAACCTTGAGAGAGAAATCATTCAGTTGTGTGATCTTTGGGACGGAGTAGCGTTTGAGCGACGGCAAGACTCATGTGAGTGTTGTGTTCTGACGCGAGAGAGCCAAGACACGAAATATAAACGGCTCTTTTACCGCAAATCAACGCATCTCCGCCGTTGGATTTCAAAGATTATATAAGGAAATATTTGAGATGAGAATCGCGTCTCTTCTTCTTAAAATTCGAAACTCCCCCCAAGATAACGAAAACTCTTCTACGAACAAGTTTAAGTGACTTTTGCCCTAAGGTATACAATTGGAGATAAGACCAAATTACTAATTGTTGACGTAAGAGGAATTAATCTTGCAACAGAGATAATTACTAGCCGATATGGAAATAAAAATAAAAATTGGGAACTCACTTTATTATACACGGGATGACAAACCACATGCTATTTACTTCGCCCTCTAACTGCCACACTAAAGTTATTCAATTTCTCCTACAATCTACCTTAAATTCAGGCCATGCAGAATGATATATCAGACATGCTTATGGGTGATTCTAGAAAAATTTAAAAAAGGAAGAGCTTTGATTTTCTCCAGAGGTTCTCTGTTTTGCTATTATTTTAGTGGCTTCTAGATTCTTGACTAGGAAATTTCCCCCCACTCAAAACAGTGATGTGCAAACTA
This sequence comes from Rhodomyrtus psidioides, assembly GCA_021437785.1. NCBI lineage: Eukaryota > Viridiplantae > Streptophyta > Magnoliopsida > Myrtales > Myrtaceae > Rhodomyrtus > Rhodomyrtus psidioides. The sequence goes on along the minus strand of JAILYB010000062.1, from coordinate 1,727,890 downwards.
TACCAGTTCCTCAACATTAAGATTTGGAATGACCCAATCATCAAGTCAAGACATATCACAAAATTCAATTAATTTGGCAGCCAGAGGAACCCAGACAGAATTCAGAAAGCAAATGAAGAGCTGCTTACCTTGGATGCTTGGATATTAGCATGGTGTACCTTGCTTCCAGATTCACGTTTCAATGAATCCTCTGTTCCATTCAACATTAAGAAATTATTCACAGGGGCATAAAAACGGCAATGATAACCTTACTTGAAACGCGTCATTGTCATCACAAAGGCAACTACAAATGTGCACAAACATATCTAGCAGATTTAAAACACGTTCCAAAATAACAGATCGGCCGGATCATACAAGAGGGAGCTAGAAGAGAAAAAAGAGTCAGAGAAGAAATGATGGAGCTTACTGAGAACGAGCATCGGAGAGTGCAACATTTTGTTGCTGCTTCGAGAAAAGTTCCCGAAAACAAGGACAAAGAAGATGCAACTTGTTAACATTCCGAGATGAGAGATCCGAGCAAGCAGGGATAGCAACGCAACACCCAAAGCCTCAATATCTCATCGATCGCACGAATTAACTCATTTTCAGTTCACAGAATCAGAGCATTCTGAACCGGACAGTGAAGTAGGATTCAAAATCGCCGGAATTAATTGCTCAAGCGGCGGGAAGCCCAAACCGTGACAGCGACAGAGAGAGATACAGATCGCAGAGAGAGAGAGAGAGAGAAAGAGACCTAGACAGAACAGCGACGAGCGGTCGCGAATCACAAGGCGCGCAACGAAGGCTCGAGTTGGGTAAAACGCGGCAGGTTCAGCTGCTGTGGCGTGAGAACGGCAACCAGCGGCGAAGTCACTGTGGCGGCGACGAGGCCCGACGGGGTGGCAAACGGCTGAGGGTGGCGGGCGAGACAGAGAGAGAGTGTGACTGTAAGTAGTGAGGAGGTGGTGAGAGGGATGGTGGAAGCGAAGGGAAGAGCCGAAGAGGGACGAAAACTGGAGGCCAAAACTGAAACAGTGATTAGGGTTTAGTCTCTCTCTCTATCTCTATCTCCAGGCGTTTTGAGAACTCTAGGCGGGAATTTCCCAACACACCCCTCTCGTTTCCACATGTAATGTTTTGTTTGGGCCAATTGATTTTGTTTTATCAAGGTGAATAAATATATTTTACATGATTCAGTTGCAGGTATCAAGGTAATGTTTGTAAATGTCAACATATGATAAAAGAGCGCTAAATAGTTACGCTGGTTCGATTCGGATATTGGATCGAACCGATCTTACCCAATCAGTTTCAGAAGAATCGATCGGTTCAGTTTAAACTAATGCTATACACCCTACTTAAAAGACAAAAAAATAGTGAGATGCAACTTGAGAGTACGAAACCCATGACCTCCAACATAAAGTATACACAAGATTAATAACTAACAAAAATTTACCATCACAGGTATACCAACCATGTGAATTTCACACACCAAACCTAAGAATCGAGTGGAACTGAGAACTGGTTGATTCGATTTGAAGCTGATTTCAACAATAATCGACTTGGTTTCCGATTTCAAATTTTCGGTATCAGAACCGACCCACTGGGTAAACGTATCCATTAGGGGCGAGCAAATTGGACCGACCGGATAAGGATAGCCCGGGCTGATAGTCCGATTCACGGTTCTTAAAATTGGAATTGGTAGCCGGGCAGTTCGGTTCCCGGTTCCATAGGCATAAAATCGGATCGGATCGGTTAAATTTATTTATTTATTTTTATTTTTTAAAAGTAACCCTAAGGAGTGACTCCATGGTATTGCTGTCGAACACCATGAGGCCACAGAAACACTGCCATAAAGCGAAATGAAAAATATTTGTCAATGGGCGAAGAGCATCATCAACTTCTGGGAAAAGATCAAGGATTTCTCATTGTGAGAATAGGGTAAATGCCCATGTCATGTCAAACCCATCTCTTTCAAAGCCTGTAATGAGATTGGCTCAATCTTCCTTGTTTGGATTCTTTTCTTCTCTGCATGTCGAAATGAATGCGAGAGAGAGAAGTAGTGCCCGGTTTGGGTAGAGCGTTGGTTTATTTGCCGAGAATTAATCTTGCTGACTGCAAGCCCTCAAAACACAGCTTAAACACCTTTTTTCTACAAGTTTTGGAGAGAGAAGCTTATCATGTTATAGGTTCCTTGGAACCTCCCATAACCGGACCAGATCGATAGTCCACTCCGGTTCTTGGTTCCTGAGGTGGCCGGTCCAGTTCCCGATTCCAAAAAATGAGAATCGAGACAACAGGTCCGGTTCTCGGGAACCAGACCAGGAACCGATCACTCCTGGTATCCATACCTCTAAGTGGCTTGAGAAGGCCTCGTTAGAATTTAAAACCACACGATTCGGAAAAAAATAGTTATTGTGACCATTATGTTAAAACGTTACAAAACTAGAATGCAAGTGATATGCAATGGCTTTAAAAGTTGGTTCAATTTCTTAACAAGCCATATGCTAACCTCGCAATACTAGACTTAATAGTAAGTAAGCCCCATAAGCACACAAAAATGTCTTGGAGCTAGGTCCGTCGTATCGATGGGTCCAGTTGGGTAAAAAATGATCCGACCCATACCAACCAATTTAATCTATTTTGGTTCATTTCCGACGATATTACCAAAATACATTAATATTTAGTCCAGTTTAGAATAACTTATGGTCTTATACTCACCTATTCAACCCACTTTCAACATGTATATATTAATCAGATAAAATCTTAACATCAAATTAAATAACAAAAATCTATTAAATGAAAACAAAGAACGTTAAAAACCTATCAATTAAAATATTTATAAAGAACTCTTGACAAGAGAACGTTCGATCAGCTAACTATTATCTTGGGCCAAAAATTGACACTTAGGCCCATTGGGGCCCAAATCGAATGTCTCCCATGGACTTGGTCTTATGCACTGTCCCTCGGTCAACGGGCCAATCATATATGTCGCTTACAAAAATTATCATATTATTCTTGAAAGTATTTAAACATAAATTGTTAACAGGAATGAAAGCATTTTTGTCATTTGACTAATTATTTCAACCGATACAAGCAATCATTTTTAAGAAAATATCTTCAAAATCATTCATTTTTCGCGAAACAAACGGACCCTTAAAATCCACCACAAGTCCAACTGATTTCACGGATGTTGAAAAGAAATTTGTGGTTTAACACAAGCCTCCGTCGTTGTAAAAAATGACGTTACCCTATCATTTTCCTTGTTTTTTTTTTAAACTTACTTGCACCTTTACTTTGTGACTTTAGACCAGAAAGATGAGTTTATACTCGTCTTCTGAACTCAACTTTGGATATATGATTGTCACAAGGTAAACAGGTGGCAGAGATTTATTTCGAAGCAAAGATATCCATAGAATGGTTCGTACTATTTAGACATTCACAAACAAAAAGTATTGTATTCTCTCTTGGATAGGCCCTGAAAGGAGAATGAACACTGGAATGCCAACATGCTTCTAGTATAAATTCACCCGATGCGATAGTATCCATTTTGGGATTGCATTTATTTAATCAATGTAAAATAATGTATACATTTTCACATTTAGATAACTGGCATACAAGTTATACCCGATCAAAATTTAAGTAGACATGTCAACGATTCAATCGTACATCCGTAAGAAAAATATATTTATACTGAAAATAGACCTAATAGCTGCATTTTAGCTTATTTCTTTGTTATTCTCAAATTCTTTGTCCCTTTTAACTTGTAAAACGAATAAAGAGAGAGTATCCCCTATTCATTTTCAAGTGATAAAACTTACAAAGAAAAGATTTTGTGATAGCAATGGAAACCATTTGAGTTAAACTTAGAGTAAAATGGATAGTCAAAATATAGCAATATACATATATCTGTTTTTTGTTATATACATTATTTAAACAAAGAGATTTACTTGATCAAAAGACTCCACTTAAGTGAAAGTTAAGGACGCGAATGATAGCCATTCTGTTTTTTGAATTAATTTTAGGCTAGAAATAGATTTTTTTTTTATTTCTAGTTTTTGGACGAGTTTCTGAACAAATAAACGCGTTTGATAACGACAAAAAATTTCTGTTGCCGAAAGAGAAATTCGTTTAATAATAACATAAGATTTCTAAGGTTGTCGGTGATCGATGGATGGCGACCGGCAACCAGCAATCGATGACTGGGGTTGGCAGACCGGTGATTGATGAACCGATCGATGGCAGATCGGAGATCAGCCGCCGACGGATGGCAAATCAGCGACAAGGACGCTAGAGAGAGGGAGTGGGCGATGAGAAGAGTCCTTATTTCTCATTTCTGTTCCAGAAATAGAGAAGATGAAAATTTTGACTTCTAATTTCTGTTCCAAAACCTATTTCCGAAACAAAAAATGTGGTACATAAAAAGAAAAAATGAAATTGTGTTACCTAACGGATTTCAATTTCAAAATTGTTTCAGGAACAGGTTTAGAGAAACATAATGGTTATCATTCGCACCCTAAATATTATAATTTACAAGCTGTAATAAAGCAGATTCAAATTCCAATTACATGAATCAAAACTTAATATGATATATTTTACTAATGTTGGAATTAAGAAAGTGGTCCGACATATGGCGTGCATCATGGGAGAACTTTCTCAGTGGAGAAAAAAAAAATTGAGAAGACAACAAATACATATATCTTTGTCAATCAATCGTATAGGGAAAAAAGAGAGGCAAAAACAAACTATTTTCGTCGAATATGAATTCCTCATTCAATCATGGAAATGCAGGACAAATTTGCAGGACCAAGCCCTTACCCGATTTTCACTCCTCTTTGATTGCGATTTTCGCATGTTGCAATGAAAACGCATGTGAATTGACTCGTAAAAAAGTAGATGTCGACGGACGATTCCGCCCACGCATTTGACAACAACTCAGCATGAAAGTGCATGTCCAAATCAATCAAAAACTCGATCATCAAATGGAAAAAACGGTCATTATCATACTGATTTTTGTGGTTTTTAATTCCACAAATGAAAAAAAAAACGATCATTATTGCATGTCCAAATCCTTCTAATCGCATTATTTCATACTCAACATAATGTGAACAATCGTCCAAAAAATCCCAAACATATTACACTGTTATCATTTCAGTCTTAAATCTTTTGATTTTTTGCCAATTATATCCTAAACATTTTCACATTTTACCAATTAAGTCCATTCGACCAATTTTGGACGAAAATCACTGACGTGTAAAATGGAGCGTTCTACTTGGCATGGCCAGTCATGATCTAGATAATTTTAAAATATCATACCATTTTTCAAATTTTTTAACTGATTATTTTTTTATTTTTATGTTCTTTCTTTCGTTAAAGTGGCCGATGAGGGCGGTGACCCTCGTCGGCCACGGGTGCCGCCATGGCCTCGACCAGTCGGCCACTTTAAGAAAAAAAAATGAAAATGAAAGAAAAGAAAAAAAAAGGCAAAAAGAAAAGACTTAATAAAAAAAACTTGAAAACATATTAAAATGTTATTTACAACTGTCCACGTCAACACCAGCCGTGCATGTAGGAAAGCATGCGTCTACGTCATCGATTTTTTATTAAAAAAAATTAGCTTAGTCGGATGGATTCAATTGACAAAATGTGAAAAAAAAATTAGGACTCAATTGACAAAATTATTGAAAATTTTGAAAAAATTAAAAGACTTACAAGTGAATTGGCAAAAAATTCAATAGATTTAAGACTTTTTGGATAATTTTTAAAAAAATAATAGTATGTTGTAGCCATTTGGATTCGTGTAGGCCAATTGCAACATACGATTCGAATTGAGGATGGGTTTTTGGAACTAGCTCGCCCTCGCGAATCACAACTCTTCATCCCTTGCCATCGTCGCGTCTGTCTAGGGGCAAGATGACTCGAGGTCTTCCCGTAATTTAACTTCAATGTCAATCCAATCACCCCATTCACATTTTTTCTTCTTCTTATCAATGAATAGATCTCTCTGACTTATATGTCTCGTCTTTGTCGATTCAGCATGATACTTAATTAACACGTTTTCAAAGTACTAATGAGTTCGTTTAACACGAAATTTAGCTAGTTAAAGAAGGAGAACCTTGGTACTTGGAATTATATCCTATAGCAAAATGTTGCCAAAGAATGAAAACTTTATCACATACAAATTGTTTTTTTTTTCCCCTTTAAAGAGAGTGCACTTCCAAGGTAAATCCAACAAGGTAGCAAATGTGCATGCAACATCGATATTCCTTTGTCTTTTGGCAAAAACAAAAGGAAGATTGCAAAAAGAATAAAAGAACAATATAAAAATAAAAAATCATTCAAAGGAATAAAGGGTCCAAAAGGAAACAAAAACAAAAAGGCCAAAAAGCAAGAAAATAAAAATAAAAATAAAAAAGCAAAGTCGATAATTGAAGGGGAATGGTCGAAGAAGAAGGTGTCGCAGAAGAGACAAGCAATGAGTGGGATTCTCCAATGTCCCATGTTCCACCTAAAAGAACAGACATCTTCTCCCCGGCACAACCCAATCTTAAATTCATTTTCTTTTGAATTTTCCTTCTTCTTCTTTTTGACTTTAGACATCTTGTCCCTATACTATACATGCCCCAAAAAAATCGAAATCCCCACAACAACAAACAATGGACAGCAAGCCGTGGTCCATACTGGAAACCTAATTGCCCAAAAAAAAAAAAAATCCGACCCGAATTTTTTATCACTGACTGGCTGACGTGATATAGACGAGTCGATCGGGAGTTTTTCTTGAGGGATGAGATCGATTGACGACAAACTCGGTTGCAATCAACGTGTCACCTAATTTTGGCATTGGGGCGGCCTGCGCCGGCGTGGCGGGCCTGGCGAAACCCCGAGTTTTTTTAGAACTTGATAGGCCCTTGGCTCGTCAGCTCGGCTGGGGGCGGATGTCCTTGAGGAGACCCACGACCTGCTGCATGGTGGGCCGCTTCCCGGGAGACTCCGCCGTGCACAGGTAACCCACCTGGAGGCACTCCACCATCTCGCTCACCGCGCCGCCGCAGCCGATCCTCAGCCTCCTCTCGAGCGCCTCCTCGCCGCGCCCTTCCCTCACCAGCCTCCTCGCCCACGCCAAGCTCTCCTCGCTCCCTTCCCTCCCCGTCAGCAGCTCCACCAAGATCATCCCGAAGAAATAAACGTCCCTCTCCGGGGAGGGGCCGGCACGCTCGATCCTCCCGTCCCGAAACAGTTCTTTCCCGCTCCCGAAATCCTGGATCCCGAAGTCGGAGATCCGGGGCTCCAAGTCGTCGGCGAGGAGGACATTGGAGGCGACGAGGTGGCCGTGGGCGGACCCCGCGTGGTGGAGGTAGGCGAGGCCTCGAGCGACCCCGACCGCGACGCGGTGGCGGGTGAGCCAGTTCGCTTTATCCGCGGAGGACGGTTCGCCGCCGGCATGCTCCCACGTGTCGGTGCTCCAGTCCTCCACGTCGGGAGCGCCAGCTGGGAGCTCGTGGAGCCACTGGCGTAGGTCCCCGTTGGGCATGAACTCGTGCAACACCAGCTTCTCCTTGCCTGCAACTCATACAGAAACATCCATTCATTCGAAACCCCCCCAAAAAAGAAAAAAAAAAACCCTAATACGGAAAAATAAAAATGTCGCCTAATTATAGTTTATAACAATTATAATTTCCTCGTGAATATTTTAACATAAAGATAGTGAGGAAAAAAGAAAAAGAAAATGAAGGCTAAATCCTGATTGGCAGGGGAAAGTGGGACGGACGACAGAAGCCAAATGCAAAATCTAGGACGACAGAGAAAAGTCCTTATCACGGTCTGAAAGGAAGCGCAATCATGACCGTTCGTCGATTTACGTGACGCGAGCGAAGAGTACAAAACCCATGAGTTGACAAACCGGGTTCGCTTCTCGGAGACCCGTGACCCGATTTTAATACGGTAGGTGGATGGAGGACAGGAGGGTCGTCAATGCATTTTGCCCGCAGGCCCAGAAATATCTGCACAGTGCACGGCCACAGTCCCTGCGAGCTCCGTCGCAGAGCCGCAGCACCAGGCATAGAGACGGGGCAATTCACGAGCACAGAAAGTCACAATCAATGCGCCATTTTCAAACGACTGAAGTTCAAATGACCTCGTAAAAAGGAAACATTATGACAATTTAATTTTAAATTTATTGAGCAAATCACTATTTAACTCTAAATCTTTCAATTTTAAGTTGTTTTGATCAATTGCCGCCTTAAATGGTAGCCGAGGACGCCATGTAATCGATTTTCGAAAATTTGTTGAAGGACTAGATTGAAATTTGACGAGAGAGTTTAGATTATATTGATAAAATTAAAATATATATGTATGATTTAATTAGTGTAGATTTATGGATGATTTGGTGATTATTTCCGTAAATATCCAAAATTTTAAAACAAGCTTAACAAATAAATAAATGAAAATCGCAACAGATATGGCAACAGTAGTGACGTACCGGCAATGCAGTAACCAGAGATGGGCAACAGGTTTGGGTGCTTGAGCTTCGCGAGCCCCTCGAAGACCCTCGCCGCGTCGCCATGATCGACGGCCCTCGCGCCGTCGAGCACCCTGATCGCCACGTGGAGGTCCCCCGGCAGCACCGCCCGGTAGACCGGCCCGCACCGCCCCTCCCCCAGCAGCGACTCCCTCCCGAACCCCGACGTGGCGGCTATCAGGTCCCTGAAGGTCAGGCTCATCAGCGGCTTCTCGAACATCACCACCGCCGCCGACGACGGCTCCTTTATGTCCGCCACCCACGCCGTCCCCGACTCCGTCTCGAACGCGAAAGGCCCCGACTCCCTCTCCATCCTGAATTCGGGCCGGGCCGGGCCCGATATCGCCCACTTGTTCTTCCTTCTCGCCAAGGTCCTCCTCCTTAAGTAGACGCAGCAAAGGGCGGCCAAAGCGGCGGCGACCAAGGAAGCCGTTACCGGAGCCAGAATCAGGACCAACTGCCTCTTTCGCGATTCGGATCTCTTGCTCGCGGCGCGCTTCTTGATGGGTTCGCGAGCGGGGTTCGTCGAGTTACGGTTTCTCGTCGCCGGTCTCGGGGGTTTCGGAGCATCGGTTTCAAGGATGAGGTTCTTCCCGGCACGGAGGAACGCCGAGTCCCCGAACTTCCGGCGAGTCTCGGGGCCGACCCGGCCGGCGAAGTCGTTGAGCGAGACGTTCAGGAAAGCGAGGCCGGCGAGCGGAGGGAAATCGTTCGGGAAGACGCCGGTCAGCGAGTTGTTGGAGATATCCAAGTAATTCAAGGACTTGAGGGACGAAACGGGTCGCGGGTCTCCCGAAATATTGCAGCCCGAAAAGTCAAGCCGCTCAAGCGCGGCGAGCTCCGAGAGGCCAAGAGGGAACGCCCTGAGCTCGTTGCCGGAGAGGTCGAGGACACGGAGGCGGGAGAAGATGCCAGAGAAATTGCCCAAATTAGTGAACCTGTTGCGGGACAGATCGAGGACTCGCAACGAAGAAGACGAAACGTTTCGGGGGGTGGCCGCGTCGAAGGCGATGCCACCGCCGAAGCGGTTCGAGGAGAGGTTGAGCTCGACGAGGCCCGTGGCGGCGGAGATGAACCGGCCGGGGACCGATCCCTGCAGCGAGTTGCCCGAGAGGTCGATGGCCCGCAGGCCTTTCACGGCCTTCAGGTACTTCCACGCGACGATCCCGCTCAGGTTCCGAGAGGGGAAGCGGATTTCGGCGAGGGACGAGGAGCAGGTGGAGTTGGGGTCGGAGGGAAGCCAGGAAGGGTCGAAGCCGGAGACGGAGGCGAAGGCTCTGGAGACGAGTTCGTGGTCGGCGGCTGTCGCGGTGGTGTTGCATGCCGAGTCGACCCGGACGAGCCACCAAGCGAGCGCGATCAAGAACGGCCCGAGAAAACCACCCTTGCCGATCATTTCCATGTCGGAGATTCAGAGGCTAGCGATGGCTGGCTACTGTCGGCGGCATAGATAGAGAGAGAGAGAGAGAGAGTTTTATCGATCGGGCGGAGGTGGTTTTGGTTTGGCCTTTTGACTTGGGTCGTCTCGGGTGTGTGGGTAGTGAAGTAGGAGGTCAAGCAGTCGCAGGGAATTTCGTAAAAAGCAAGATCTTCTCCGTGAAGCCCTCTCCCTCTTTCTTTTCTTTGTTCTCTCTTTTTACATGGAGTTGGAGCTCTTTCTTTTTATTTCTTCTTTTGCCTTCCTTTTTTCTCTTATGAACTTAGTTGAGCCAAAGATCTAATTACTCTCTAATACGGAAATTAACTCTTCACACCCCCCCCCCTCTCTCAACAAGCAAAAGAATGGATCTTGATTGTTATTTCGATTCTTTATGGAAATTCCTTGCGGATGTCGGCAAATCATCTGACAGAGGGATACGATATCGACTATTATCCGGTTTGAAAGTGTGTTGTCAATTGTTAGATCGACATTCGGAGAGTGAGTCAAATCGGGCATGGCGAAGCTGTCTTGCTTAAGCTTGCTAGAGTTTTGAATCGACCATTCTTTTATCCCCCCCTCTAGTAGAAAAATTTCGACACACATTTCATTTATTTAAGCCTATCACATGTTAAGCATCATAATGGATTTATGATTAAAAAAATTATAATAGTCTTTCTTTAGGGGTGAGCAAAAGAACCATACTGAACATACCAATTCTGAGCATTTCTTGCGAAAACTAGTTTAGTTTCTGGTTCATAAAATATAGAACCACTGGATATCAATCCGATTTCCCGTTTTAGGTGTGGAACCATGAATCGAACTGTTTTTTTTTTTAACATTCTTATCTTGCCAAGTGACCTCTTTTCTCTCTTAAGACTTAATCACACTAGTTGCTCATCACAACCACCCCCCCTCCCCTCTCTTCTCTGAGTCTTAGTCATGCAAATTGACGCCTCTTGCTTGTTATATCTTTTTTTCGTGGAGATGATGATCATGTTTAGTTTATTTCGAGCCTGTTCTACTAACATCACTTGTATATAGTGTAGATTATGCAATAACGCTGGCAGTCTTGTGAGAAAAAGGAAAAAGAAAGAAATAGAGATACGGTCGATTCCTGGAGCCACTTGGGAACCGGACCAGAAGACTGCTCGGTCTCATTTTCAAGTGGATCCATGACCAAGTGAGCCAGTTAGCAGTTCTCTAAATGGGACCCCGCCCTTTTAGTCCGATTCTCGATTTCAAAATGGAAATCGACCCACCTTAAAACTGATTACCCATATCTTTCTCTACCCTTATTTTCTTGAGTTTTATCCATTTTCATACATGGACTAAATAAGAAAATTTTGTTAGAATAATAAAAGTAAAACTAGTTACAAAGCCACGCAACTTAGATGCGTTTCCTCGATTCATATTAGAATTTTTACATGTTATTTTACTTATGTTAGCATATAACATTTGTCAATTAGGATATCGAGGATGTTGTCGCTTGTGGTACTTTTATGAATGTATTGCACCACCAGCGCATAAATACTGGAAAAGAAAAAGTTCTATAAAGTTGAACATACAGAAGAATAAGGAAATGCTTAAAGTTAAACGTAAGTGTTTAAGACAATAATATAGTTTTTTTTTTGTCGAAAAAAATAATAATATAATTAAAACGGATATATAATTAAAAAAACTCACATGATGCCTTTTTTTTTTCAAAAAAAAAAATCTTAAACTTATTGCAAATAAGCCAATTCAGTTATAAACTTTTTTTTTGTCAATTCAGTTCTTAACCTCTTGCATTGTGTCAATTCAATCCATTATATCGGTTGACGCTGACGTGACACTGCCGATGTTGACGTTGACTCTTTCAAATGTTATATTAAATATTTTTTGAATATAGATATATATTCCTTTTTTTTGTTTTTATTCCCCATACTTACCGGCTATAGGCAAGGGACGGGATGCCCTCCCCGGCATTGGGCGAGAATGTCTCGGACCTGCATTGGGGGAAAAAATGTAAAAAAAAAAAAACATTAGAAAAAGTCAACGTCAGCGCCGACAGTGACGATTTGGAAGAGTGTGAAATTTATTAGCATGGTTGCAAGTTTACGTTTATTTTTATTCTGGAATATATAGATCCCTACCCAATTTCATGTTATTTAGATGCAAATATAGTTCAATTTCACATTGGATGAATTAGAACAAAAAAAAGAGAATTAGAACGCAACAGTATCTTTCTTTACCCTTGTTAAATGGATGTCAAAAGAATGAGTACATATGTGAATAATGAAACAAATATCTCATTCATAGAATATATACAAAGTTATAGATGGCACTCAAGTACTGAATAACATAATATGCCATTATAGTTTCCTATTTAGGTAAATATTTCACATTATATTTACTTTTTACAGGGTAGAATCCTTTATGTTTTTATTTTGCTAGTTTATTTTCTTAAGTTGCATCTTTTAATTTCTTTTTTTTTAAAATTTTTTTAATATTTACGTTAAATAAAGCGAGTTCATTTGTTAACTAAATTTCATCATGTAATTAGATTAGAGATATTTTTTGTTAGATATAATTTGATTAAGAAAAATATTCGTATTTTGTTTGATTTGCATTTTTCTTTGTAAGTATAGGTTTTAATTATACTTTAATTGACATCATTGCAATAGTTCAATTCGTCAAATATCAGATGAAGTTAAATAACATTATGAAATACTCTATATTTCCTATTAGGAGTTTTTTATTTATGGTATATTTGTGTTGTTTTCATTATACTATGTAGTTTGATATCATCAATTAGATTTAAATAGTTATGTTGGTGTTATCTACGACATTGACATAATGAGTTATATTTCTCAGTTCACTTTAACTTCAAACAAAATGAACATTTTTTCGCACATGCATTATTTTTAAACAATGCTTTGTTTGTTTCGCGAAAAATAAATGATATGTGAAATATTTTTTTTTAAACAATCACTTATATGCTTGAAATAAGCCGCCAACGAAAAATATTTTTATTATCGACATTAATTTATGTCTATAACATTTTTGTGAACAATGGAAATATTTTTTTTTCATTCATATTTATAAACGATACAAGTAATGTCAATTTCCTCGATTATTTTTTAAGAAATATTTTTTCCAAATCATTTATTTTTCGTAAACAATTTATGTCTAAGACTTTCTTTTCACCCCTAGCCCACATTCGAGTCAGACTAATCACCCTACCCAAATTTAACAAGTGTTTGAGAGTGACAAAGTTAGAAAAAAAAATGTTATTGTTAGTGCACAGTTTATCTCATGTGCAGTTAATAATTTTCGAATTAAATTTTTTAAAGTTACATACGCGACAAATATTTTTAAAACACTCTTTAACATGGTCCGTTTTGAGATGTCCGCCCTACTATCTCTTCTCTTTTGGGCAATTTTTAAATTATCTCTAGTCCTTTCATTCTCTTCGAATTGGGCAATAGTCAAAATTAGGAAATATTGTAAAAAAGGAAAAAAAAAAAAAAACCAATATCGGTCATGCAATAAAAGGTGGTAGTACGACGAAAGAAGGGAGCGTTGACTGTTCATTCCGTGAGCGCATTGACTCGGGAGGAGTTTTTTAAACATGAGCGGCGTGTGATTATGCGGTGATTGCGACAAAAAGTCTCTTCCCCAGTTTGAACGGCACCGGAGGATGTTTCATGTTTTCATGCTGTCGATTGGTTTTTGACTTAATTCAAAGTAATTTATTAAGTGATTGTTTTCTATATCGGTACTAATCAATTTCTCAATACGTCTCGCTCGTTTAAAGGGTTATTGACGGTTAGATACATCAGTAAACAGAGTAATTTTATCGAATCGAACGACCTCAGTAAAATCTAACATTTTCCCACATAAGCATGACATGCGAATTGCCAGAAAAATAATGCTAACAATATATAGTCAAAGTTTGGAAGGTTCTTCTCGGGTCTTTCACCGTTGGATCGAAAAGTAATAGATATCGACCTTTCAATTTGAAATTTGTTGAATGGTTGAAGATCTACCTCATTTCAAACTAAGGTGAAAGTTTCAGGAGGCATGGTGTCTTCTGAGGACAATGTACTTACCTGTCAAAGCTCCTCAATTATATACTCCTAATTTAAAACTCGGATTACACCTTGGTAGTTTAAAATGCTCCTTTGCTTCAAATTACCGAGACCGAGAGTATATATAGTTTAGTATAAGTGAAACTAAGGTTATCTTGTAAATCATTGTTTGCTCTAACGTTAACTAAGACCCATACTTTTGTTTCCGAGAACAAAAAAAAAAAAAAACATAATTCTGTTTGGAAATGTAAATTGAATTTTTATTCCTAGGAACAAAAAAAGAACATAATTCTGTTTGGAAATGTAAATTGAATTTTTGTTCCTAGGAACAAATTTCTATTCCTAGAAACAGAAACAAGAAGAAAAAAAAATGTAATTTCTTTATTATTGGAAATAAAATCAGCAACAATGTCATTTTAGAAAGAGTCCACAACCCCCGATCATAAATTGTTTCCGAGAACAGAAACGTTACCAAATCTGCCGTGCGTTGATTTTCATTCTTGGCTCATGATTTTAGCAAGATTCTTCTATGTCTTCGGGTTTTACATACTTAAATAGGACTTATCCCTCATAGAATAACTAAGGAAGCTAAAGATAATGCAATGGAAATAAGAGAGGACAAACTACAAATTGGCCAAAATCATAATTATCCTATTTTTACAAGAGTAATGTGAGATGCCACCCCAACCAAAGTCAACCCTTCGCCCTTATAAAACCCAAAAGAGTCAAAAGAATACTTGATGATACATACTTGATCATTTGTCATATGCAACGACCTTGACTAACTAAACCAAACGTAAACTCATCCGCTCCAAGTCAAAGAGGCCCTCCTTCGATGCTTCTCAAGGACAGTTTTGGCCCTTCCTTTACTTCCGGGGATGATCCGGTAGGTGATTGGTATGGATTTTCCCGCGAGCACATGTCACATGGATAGAATAGCGCAAAGTTTGCACCGATTCGTTTTTGCCATTTATCGTGATTTTTACATAACACCCACATTTAGCCTTACAACGTCAGCTGCTATATACATTAGGTGCTTGATTTTCCCGAGTGAGATGTTGTGGGATTGCTTTTAACTGTTCTAAAAACTTAAACTGTTAAATGAAACCATGGATTAGTATTTACATATTCTAATACTCACCCTCATGTTTAGTCTCTTCTTTTTGCCTAGTACTAACTAAGCGTGGATATTGGCCTAGAAAGGTTTGAGTTTAGGATGGTTGTTTAATTATTTGCTAAACGCAGTAGAAGGGAGAAATAAAAAATTCAGATTGTTAGATATATAGATATATTTAAGAGATTTTGATTTATTGTGTATTTCTCTTTAATTGATTCTGATTGACATTTGCTAGGTTGGATAATCATCCTGTAAAGCCTATAACTAGGCCCATGTTCTCTTCAGTTGGCAATGTACACAATATCATATTTTTTTTATCACTATTTTGCTCAACTTAGATCAAATTAATTACTCTATGCAACTTAGGTTGGAGCGGCGTGGAGTCGGTAAAGACGGAATAAGACCCTCAATCATTGATTGAAAAGATGTAAAATAGAAAGTAAAAAAGAAAAAAATAATTAGGTTTAGCAAATAATTCAACAACAATTGGTGCCGTCTAGTTGGGCCGTATTCAGACAATAGCCGCTAAGATTTGGGGTCAATTGCCCGAAAAAGGCTTCCTAATCTCTATCTAATTAGTAATTATCGAATGCTTTTCAAAATTTAACGTCGTCTTTTGAAGTATACTAATCAACCCATCTCTAATATCACGATAGAAACTCAAACCCAGATGAGGCGAGGTAACATGTATATATAAATAAATAAAAAATCCTAGACCGCACATTTATTATTGCTCCCCGTAATGTATTTTCCATAATCCAAAAGTTCAAAAAAAAAGTTTAATACTGAAATGTGAAATGTGACAGATGAGGGGCTGCACATATGAAATAAATCGGGGTATAACCCGACTCCGACGATAGAAATTCCTACCTTAGGTGAATGAAAGTCACATGTGTATAGAAGATCATATAAAATATAGCTATCATAAATAAGTTGAACTGAGAAATTAAAAACAATCATCCCTGTTAAGAATTATCTCGGATATCGAATTAACTCCTCGTCCATCAACCTAAAATTTTAGCTTTTCACATGAAATGCTATTGCTCGTTAGAAAGCTCCAAATCACATGGATGTTGGATTTGAGAAGCTATAGCCGAAGTCACCTCGTCCCACCCTAATCACACCCAAGACACAAAATGCCCATCCACTCCACCTGCCCCCATCACGTGGCGGTTGTCTCATTTCTCTTATTTCTTCTTCTTCTGTCTCCAACCTCCCCACGTTCCCACCTTAAATTAACCAAATCTGTTCGAATTCTCTTGAATCAATGGCAGGATCAACCAACCCACATGAGTCCAAAACTGAAATTCCAAGGGAATGACACCTAACACACTTCATGATGTTCACGGACATTCTGGTACGGCATCATGAATCTGGAACCCTAGTCACAAAGTGGTGTCCCATCCATTAGTCTGTCCACGCATCTGTATTGGAAACCGTGATTAGTTTGTTAATTTCTTTTTTTTTGGAGTTAACGAGACGAAAAATTTCAAATTGATATATGTGTGATAAATTCACTTCTCCTAAATTTGTATATTTTTTTGATAAATTTACTTTTCGTGAATTTTCGTTGAATTTTTACCGTCAAATTGTTATGTTATATGACATGAAAAATGTATCAATTTAAGATTTTTACCTTCTATTTATCATATATGTACTAATTTAGGGTCATTGATCTTATAAACCCAATTTGACGAAAACTAATGTAGAGTAATTTGTCACAACAGGTACTAATTTGAGATTTTTGATGATCAAAAGATTAATTTTAATGTAATTTTATTATAAAATAAATCAATTTAATTTTTTTATGATTTTTTTTTGGTGCATGGTATGGTTTTTTTTTTGGTCGAAACGTGCATGGTATGGTTTAGTGGGTGGCAGTTTTGCTTTAATCCCTGCAGCTTTTTGGGGTGGGGAATTGGGTCATTAGTCTAGTCAAATGAAGGCTGGGACTCTTTTGGGACTAAACTCGAGACAATTGGATTGCACTTTGGGGAATCGAAGTTTTGCTGAGATGTGATGTGGTATGTGTACTTGAATTTGGAATTAGCCATTGGGTATGTGAACATGTTACTTTGGAAAGTTCGTTCACTCAAAACTCCTGCAATCCACTTCAAATCTACTTATGTCATTATATCTGGTGAAAGGATCCTCTGACCCTATTTTTTTTTTTTGAAAGGGTGTCATTTCAAGGTTATTGCATTTTAGATGGTCCATATAGTTTTCTATCCTTGTTTTTCCTATTCTTTCCTTCACTTACTCTTCCTTTGCTGCTTCTCTCTCTCCAATGGCAACACAAAGTCTTGACGATTGCCACAAGATCCCAAGCCTCAATCGATTCGGAATTTTGGATTTTGGGTTTGCTTGAGGCTTCGTTCGCCACTCGTGTAGCGGTCACGACCACCACTGCAGTTTCCCTTTGTCTTCGTGCCCCGGCACACATGCGGTGTGAGATACAATGAAGCGAGGGTTTTGAGGAGCGAGTGACGTCGGAAGTGCGGTGTGATGTGCGCAACGGTGGCAAGGAGAGAGAAGAAGGGAGGACAGGTTAACTTGAAGGCTGCGTTTGGTGGAAGGGATAAAACTCCGAATAGGATAATTTTTATTCTATCCGTTGTTTGGAGTGACGCGAAATCCAAATATGACTGGATATAGCCTAGATATAATCTGGATAAAAAAATCCCACCTAGGGGGTGGGATAGACTCGGATAGAATATGTGAAATTTGAAAAATTGATAAAAAAAAAGGTTTTCTTTCCCACTTATGCAATCGCCCTCTTCTACTCTTTTGCCCAATCCCACCATCAACTCCATGGGCGTCGCTCCTCCCACTAGTGACGGCTTGCTTCCCACCTTCGGCCGTAGGGAAAAGCGGCGGCGAGCTCGCCGACCCCGCTTCTTCCTTATGTCTCTCAACTCAATCTTGGCAAGGAACTTTGCAATCCCGATCAAGGCCTGATGCCACCTCCGCGAAGAAAAATCAATCTTGATGAAGAATTGATCCCACACACACTCTTCTCTCTCTCTCTCTCTCTCTCTCTCTCTCTCTCTCTCTCTCACTCACTCACCACGATCGGCAAATCAGAACCCATCAACAGCACTGCTAAATCACATCCGCCACCTCTGTAGAAACCCGGATGGTTCTTTGCGGAAGTTTGGTGGTTTCAAGGCGAGAGAGTTTTCGAATATGTAAAATGAGAGTGATATTCAAAATAGCCTTGCTAAGGCTTTTACACAAACAAAACACACATACAAGCTTTCCTAAGCTTGAGATACAAAAATCACAGCTCTCTAACTCTCTTGCTCTCTATGTTCTAACACCACACAAATACAACTATGGCATATCTCAAATGCCTTCAAGACATCTCTATTTATAGAGAGTTTCCATGCCTAACAAAGCATCAATTTGTTGACCTTCAAGTGTAAAACAAATATTGCCTAACTTGCCTAACTTTGAAGGTGTGCTACAAATGTGAAATGTGAAAGGTGTGCTACCGTCCACCTTTCAATAACCAAATGGAAGGCTACCTTCCAAGTCAAACTTTTGGTTCTCCACCGTCCAAGGAAGAATGGGAAGGTCTGCCAACATGCCACATATTTGGTGTTGAACTCCAACACTCCCCCTCAACACCAAATATTCTTCACCCTATAACATCTGATATTCATCTTCCTCGGTTGGTTCTACAACTGCAATTTTTGACTGAGCTTTGCGAAGCTTGGACTTTGTCAACGCCATTCGAACTTGCGCGTCGATCACTTTTCCTTTCTTTGCAGTCTCCGTAGTTGCGAGAGTTTCAAACCTCTTATTGACGGTTTTCATTTCACCATTCAATTTATTCAACTCCATCTGAAGCACTTCGGTAGAGGCATCTCGATCCTTTCTTTTGTAGGACTTTTTCTCTACCCTCTTCCAATGATCCTTGGGCCTTGGGATCTTTTTCTCTGGGTAATACTTCTTAAACTTTTGCAATTTCTTGAGCTCGTGTCGGAGCTTCTCGTGCTCTCTTTCTTTGATCTTGAGCTCCTCGTTCTTTTGCTTCAGCATTTCATCCCTTGCTTTCAATATTTTCAGCAGCTCCGTCTCACTTCTGCTTGTTGAAATTTCTACTTGCTCTTTTGAGTTTTCACTTGACTTGCTCTTCTTCGGAGACATCTCAGTAGCTATCGCATTATCTGCCTCGATGATCCTCGTGGTTGCGAGTTCTTCTTGAACCTCTGTTGCAACAGTTGCTTGAAGACTCCATTCTTCTTTGCCCCCGTGCTCTTTCATGGTAAAAGACATGTCTTTTTCTTTTACCTGTTTGAACCAACAGACTCTAGCAAAGTGACCTACTTTCCCACATATGTAGCACCGTCCGCTACGCTTCCTGTTGTTCTTATCATGATCTCGATGAGCTCCCCCTGGCTGAGAGCTTGTCACTGCTCCCCCTAGCTGAAAGCTTCTCGCTGCTGATTGTCTCTGCCAGTTTCGATGTCCTTTTGACTGTTTGTCATACTTACCAACATTGCTCCTTCTATGATTCTTGGAACATCTTTTATTACAAAAGATGGAACTACCATAATCTATGGTACATGCGAGAACCATATCTTCAGCATTATCGACGGTATGTGCATATTCCGTCGTCTTTTCTTGACATTCGGATTTGTAATGTCCAAACTTATTACACTTAAAGCACCTTACCTTTGATTTATCACGTGCTTTATACTTTCTGATGAAACTCGAATTTTCACATCTTCCTCGGCCTCCTCCGCGACCTCGATCGCCTTGATAGCCTCCTCGGTTTGGTTGAGCGACCCGACTTTGCAATGCTTGCTCGGGAACGGAACCCGTAGACTTCTGATTCATTCTTTGCTCATGGGAGCATAATGAACCCATCAACCGCTCCAACGTGAGAGTTGATACGTCTTGTCCTTCCTCGATCGCTGCGACGACGTAGTCAAATCTTTCGGTCAAAGACCTCAAGATTTTTTCTACGACACGAACATCTTGAAGTTCTTCACCATTAACCCTCAATTGGTTAACGATGGCCTGCACACGATCAAAATATGCCGATATTGTTTCCGAGTCATTCATGCGTAAAGACTCGAAATCACCTCGAAGAGTCTGAAGCCGCACCCGCCGGACACGATCATCGCCTTTGTAGGATTTCTGCAAGATATCCCAGGCAGCTTTCGCCGTCTCCGCGCATGATATTTTTTCAAATATCATTTCTTCCACAGCTTGAAAGATCGTATACAATGCCTTTTGATCTTTCTTTCGGGACTCGACCAACGAATCCTTATCTTCCTTCTTCAAAGCGTTGAATTCTTCAGCGTTAGTTACTTCGGTGTAGCCACTCTCCACCAGGTTCCACAAATCCTGTGATTTGAATAGAACCTTCATCTGGACGGACCAGTTGTTGAAATTCCTCCCGTTCAACTTTGGAAGTTGCATTTGAACGGAACTTGTGGATGCCATAGCTATCTCCGGGTTCACGATCCTCGATCGTCCACTCTAGGTTCTCGGTCTCCGCGATTGGATTCTTGACCGCCTAGGTTCCGGCACGATCCTTCGACACCGTGGCTCTGATACCAAATGTAGAAACCCGGATGGTTCTTTGCGGAAGTTTGGTGGTTTCAAGGCGAGAGAGTTTTCGAATATGTAAAATGAGAGTGATATTCAAAATAGCCTTGCTAAGGCTTTTACACAAACAAAACACACATACAAGCTTTCCTAAGCTTGAGATACAAAAATCACAGCTCTCTAACTCTCTTGCTCTCTATGTTCTAACACCACACAAATACAACTATGGCATATCTCAAATGCCTTCAAGACATCTCTATTTATAGAGAGTTTCCATGCCTAACAAAGCATCAATTTGTTGACCTTCAAGTGTAAAACAAATATTGCCTAACTTGCCTAACTTTGAAGGTGTGCTACAAATGTGAAATGTGAAAGGTGTGCTACCGTCCACCTTTCAATAACCAAATGGAAGGCTACCTTCCAAGTCAAACTTTTGGTTCTCCACCGTCCAAGGAAGAATGAGAAGGTCTGCCAACATGCCACATATTTGGTGTTGAACTCCAACAACCTCACCGTCCACACTAAACCCCAAATCCCCATCTGCTCTCCAATTACTTCTCCTTCAAAACCCTCAAGCTCAGGACCAAGCAGGATGAGGTCTGATTCGAGTCTCGATCCTCTGCCTCGTCTACGTGCTAGCCTTTGTAACTCGAATATGGGCGACAAGAACGTGGGAAATGGCAAGGTACGACAACAACATGGGCATGAGAAACACGACTTCCTAGTTTTTATGGCGTTTATCTTGTAATCCAATTTTTACCAAATAGTTCATAAGATGTCCGACTTTGAATTCGCAGTTCACCAAACATCAGATAGGAAATGACAAAATCCATGGATTCATATCCCGATTAAAAATCCAGACGACCAAACGCAGCCAAAGAATTTTAAGGTGAGTAATTTATAGCACATGATCCGGATACAACAAATATAGCAAGGTAAAGGTTTCGCTTTTTTTTCTTATTGCTTGTCGAGTGACAAAGTATAATCTTCACCACATGCTCGTTCCAAAACATACATTTAGGGAATTTTACGAGGCAGAGCGATTAGATTTTTACGAGAGCGGTTTGAATTGTGATCCCCATCGCATTCATATGCATCGAATACATGTATGACTAGCTCGAACACCGAAGAGGATACAAAGCTAGCCGCTTCATTTCCCCATTGATACTTCCCGCCCTTTCGTTCTTGGCCAATCGCATCATGATCAGTAAATCCCTGCTCTTCTCCTTCTAAGTATCCAAACCAAGAAATGACAAAACGGTTGAAAAAATTGGTGAAAGAGCCTAAAGCTCATAAAAATTTTGAGGCAATGAGAAAAATGATGAAAAAGACGAAAATGGCTTGTTAAGTCTAATAAGTAGCAAAGAAATTCAAAACACTAAAAAGATCTATAAAACCCACATTCAATAAATGAGTAATTACATCTAATTATACAATATCAAAAGTCTCTAAAACTCGTTAAGTTATAAGAAATAACACAAGGAGTAGAAATTGCAGGGAATTGAAAAAGTAATACCAGAAGATCCATCAAGCTTCACGGAATAAAAAGCAGCAAGCAATAGAAAAAACCGAACAAAAGCCAAAAAAGTGCATGAAAATCCAAGAAACTACTTACGAAATAAATTTTAGAAAAAAAATAAGTAAGGAAAATGGATTTAAAATTTGAGGGCATGGAAATATCATATTTAAGGAATTATTTGCCCCCCACAAGGTTACTAATGATTACTGATAAAAATCCTCGAGGGTGCAATAAAGTTTCAAAATGAGAATACCATATAAGATTTTGGTATTTCTCAAAAAATCTCAAAAGAAACTAATTATAGAATAAATGTTGTCTTTTACGAAAGAAAAGAAATTGAAAAGTGAAAATTATTGAACGACCCTCTTAAACGTTGCATCCTTTTGAAAGTATAATGTGAATTGACATGTTTTTAAAGTGACACAACTTTTCATGTCTTAAAAGCTTTAAATTCAAATTTTAAGAAAATGAACGTCGATTAATGACAGTGCTAAGTGTGCCAAAATCGCACAATTACCCGAAGCACTTAACTCATTGTATCCAACTGTAAGGTTAGAAGTTTTCCATTAATTGTTTCATCACCTTTCGAGGGTCATTAAAAAAAATATCAGAATTGCTATAAGTAATTTTTTTTAGACTTTACTCTATCCAGAGGATTTTTGGTAAAAAGAATTAGGTTATGTATGATAACATTTCTATTCCCAAAATAACTTTTGAAATAGAAATACTTTTTTTTGTTTATGTTCGGGGCAACGATTTATGAAAACATAAACGTGTTTTTTAACTGCAAAAAAATTCCATTTTCGGAACCAAAAAAAAAAAGAACAGAAACACGTTCGATAACTGCAAAAAAATTGTTACTAATTTTTTCATTTAATTAAGGGGACTATATATATATATTAAAATTAATGTCTTTATCTTTTTAACTTATTAAATCAAATTAAATCTCCGTTGTTTAATTAATAAATCAAATTACAATATGAGCGAGATCAACTATAAAAAAAAACTGAAAGAATAGACCAGTTGGAATTTAACAATGAGAATGATAGGAAAAATTGCAATTATGAGTCATACATAAATATTTCCAAGTAGTAAAAAAATGATTATATAATTGAAAAATTCAAAGTCATGGAATTTCAGGCATATTATAGTCCATTGTCATTTTATTTGCAATATTTTTCCTAAGCATGTTCATCTCACTTGCCTGCGCATCCAATATATTATCAGCAACCTCTTTTTCTATAGACCAATATGCGTAGTCAGGATCACCATAATCGCAAAAGTTTCTGTCCATCCTATCTTGGTCGCGAATATAATTATGAAGAACACAATATGCAATCATAATGAGCGTTTGCTTTTGAATTGAAAAGTAAGGCATGTGTTACAGTATAAAGAATCATTTCTTCAGCACCCCAAATGCTCTCTTAATTACGTTCCGAAGTGAAGAATGCTTATGGTTGAACATTTCTCTTGTTGTTCTAGCCCATCTCCCTCTATCTCTATAATCATTCAAATGATACCGTTTACCTTTAAATGATGTTAAAAATCCTGAAAGTTCTGCATAACCAGAATCTACTACATAGCATTTGCCTACAACAAGGTACAATATAGATTTGTTATGATATGCAACCACAATATAATTATAAGTAAACTATTGCTGATAGACAAAGAAAATACTTGGTAGTGGTCGAGGAAAATTCTGCTCGGGATTCTCTAGTGCGGCCGAGAGCACCGGACAATCGTTGGCTGAGCCTTCCCATCCAGCATACATGAAGATAAATTTTATATCAAAGTGTTAAAATATGTCTTGAATTTTATGTACTCGGTCCGGTTAATCACCCGACCCAACATATTTTTTGTGCGGCCCAAAAGTAGAGAGAAAATTGAGATTTGGTTCGTGACGCGGAGAGTTGGGCCGCGAATAGATCTTTATGGGGGTTCGGGGGCAACGCCCCCGAGAAAACCTTTTTAGGCTTTATTTTTTCTGCGGCTAGGGTTTTATTTGTAAGGACGGAAGTTTTTTGTCATTAGAGAGGTTTGTGAGCAGTGTGCATTCGTTCAGTCGCTGAGAACGACTTTTGTAATTTGTACCCTCTTTGATTATAGTGGAATCTCGATTTGCCTCGCCCGTGGACGTAGATCACCTTGATCGAACCACGTAAATCTTTGTGTTCTGTGTTTGTTTTCCGCATTTGTTACAACACAAAGGAACAATCACATAGCACATTCAGGGTGGTGGTCCATTTCCTAATTTTGTATGGGCCTTGCTTCAACATAAGCACGACAACACTAATGTGCATACCATCAATAGCACCTACACAACCCTGTGATTTTATAAAAATATAGTGTTATACAAAATTATCAATTACAAGTATTTGATGATGCAAACTTAATATGAAAAATATACTTAAGGTAGCGCAAGTGGTTAGAATCCAGCACAATGTCCTCCGGGTCAACATCAAAGGAAGGTGCTTTGATGATTTCATTCGAAAGTTTGATTAGTGCTTTCAACACTACAGTAAAACACTTGTTAACTATTTGTGGGGAATGTTGGAATCTCTTGCTTAAAGTTCTCATAGAGTTTTTCTGACCAACCATCAATAAAAAGATACCGACTTGTTCATCTACCTTAATGTACCGACCATCTTTCAACCAACTATTTTCTCTCATTAAATCACATATATTTAGAAAAATATGTCTTTCCAATCTAAAAGCCTTGTATATTCTATTCGAGTGTGCACGAATAATCTTGCTTACCCATTCGGCTCCCGATTGTTTATTGTCCCTACATGGTTCTTTCACGTGCAAGCATTTGTTCAGTATCCAAGTGTAGATCCATGAACGTATTATCTTAATATGAAACTTATTCAAGCATGTTCCAACTGGAGCTAACTTCCAGTACACAACAATACTTGATTTCTCTTCCATTGTACCTATACCACCACACAAATACAATGACATTAATGTAAGTACTTGAAAATAGTACACAAATTTCATGCAATCCATCATACTCATAGCAAAAACACAAAAGAAGAGTCTCAACATTAATATCCTTAAAACCAAACAACAACCGACGAGATAAGTTACAAAACAAAATGAAATTGAACAACACATAATCCACAATACATTTTCCAACATATTTTGGAGAAGTGCATTCCTCCTTTCGGAGGTGCTTGTGATGAAAGCCTTCATCCATTCAGTATTAGCACATGCTTTATCTACTCCTTTGGAGTAAAGACCATCGTCTAACTTAGGTATGACAAGTAGGATATTGACTACAACAGCTACGGAATAAGGGTTCACATGTAGCTGTGAGGTGCCCGAGGACGACTTGATAATATCTTCAATGACTTTGCAAGTCGTGGTTAACTTGTATTTACTGCTCTTTCTTCTTCTCGTGACATTCGAAGTCCTATTTAAGTTGTGCTTATAATGAACTGAAATACTAGGATTGCCATCTTGTTGTTGAATGTAGTCCTTATGTTTTTTCACCTTGTTTTGTTGAAAGTACAATATGTGCGATTTCCCGTTTTGAACTCTTCCACCGTCAAACTCACAAACAAGTTGATGGAAGTCTCGATCTATTCTGCCTTGGATGTCTCTTTTTGGAATGCCATTTAATCTTGACTAATTCATCATCATATTAACAATGCAATCACAAGATCAATCATTACAAGCAATGAAACAATTCCAACAAAAAATAATATGTCAAAGAATTATATTCTCTCAATTCAAACAAGTTGGTAGACGTCTTGGTCCATTCTGCCCTTGATGAGAAAGACTTCATACATGTCAATCCTAGTTCTCCACCTCATGATAAGCACAACTTGAATAGGACTCCGAATGCAAAGAGAAGAAGAAAAAGTAGCAAGTACAATTTAACCACGACCCGTAAAGCCATTGAAGATATGATCAAGTCCTTCTCGGGCACCTCACAGCCACCTGTGAACCCTTACTCCGTAGCCGTTGTAGTTACTATCCTACTTGTCATACCTGAGTTGGACGATTGTCTTTACGCCAAATGAGTTGACAAAGCATGTGCTAGCGCTGAATGTATGGAGGTTTTTATCACAAGCACCTTCAAAAGGAAGAATGCACTTTTCCAAAATCTTTAGTAGATATTGGGAAATGTATTGTAGATTATGTGGTGTCCAGTTTCATTTGTCAGTTGTTGTTTGGTTTTAAAAATATTTATGTTGAGACTCTTCTGCTTGCATATACTATGGGTGATGGATTGCGTGAAATTTGTGTTCTTTTTCCAAATACCTACATTAATGTCATTGTATTTGTGTGATGGTATAGGTACAATGGAAGATGAATCAAGTATTTTGTCTACTGAACAGTTAGCTCTAGTTGGAACATGCTTGAATGAGTTTCATATTAAGATAATATGTTTATGGATCTACGCTCAGACACTGGACAAGTGCTTGCACGTGACAGAACCATGTAGGGACGACAAACAATCAGGAGCCGAATGGGTAAGCAAGATTATTCATGGCCACTTGGATAGAATATACGCAGCTTTTAGGTTGGAAAGACATGTTTTTCTGAATCTATGTGATTTAATGAGAGAAAAGAGTAGGTTGAAAGATGGTCGGTACATTCAGATAGATGAACAAGTCGGTATCTTTTTATTGATGGTTGGTCAGAAGATCTGTATGAGAATTTTAAGCGAGAGATTCCAACATTTCCCACAAACAGTTAACAAGTGTTTTACTGTAGTGTTGAAATCACCAATCAAACTTTCAAATGAAGTCATCAAAGCACATTCCTTTGATGTCGTCCTAGAGGAGATTGTGTTGGATCCTAACCACTCACGTTACTTTAAGGTATGTTTTCCATATTAGTTTACGTCATCAAATACTTGTAATTGATAATCTTATATAACACTATACTTTTATAAAATCACAGGGTTGCGTAGGTGCTATGATGGTATGCACATTAGTGCTGTCGTGTTTGTGTCGAAACAGATCCCATATAGAAATAGGAAAGGGATCACCACCTAGAATGTGCTATGTTCTTGTTCCTTTGACATGAAATTTACCTTTGTGTATGCTGGATAGGAAAGATCAGCCAACGATTGTCGGGTGCTCTCGGCCGCACTCGAGGATCCCAAACAAAATTTTTCTCGACCACCACTAGGTATTTTCTTTGTCTATCAGCAGTAGTTGGCTTATGATCATATTACGATTGCATATTGATGTAGAACAATTGGCATGCGATTATCTCGCCAAATTGGATTGCCAAAAGCCGGCGCGATTTCGCCGGTAATTTCGGATTTTGGATCAAACGATCTCGGATCATTTAGACCACTTTTCAGGCAGTTTTCTGTTTTAGGCAATTTAGAATATTCTGAAATTTTGTTATCTTTAATTCAAATTCTATTAGGATAGGATATATATGATTTTGATAATGTTATCTTTAATTAATTTGATGCTTAAAGGAGCCTTATCTCTATATATAGGGCGTCCATCTTTTGTAATCGACATCTTATCATCATTATTCAATCAAATTCGTGTTTTCTTTGAAATTGTTTTCCAAGATTCGCTTCTCTCTGCGTCATTTGGTATCAGAGCGGGATTCTCCTATAACGATGGTGAATAACGTGAATGTCAACCTCCCCGTAGCTGAGGGCCGTGAAAACGAGCCTATTACACGGACGGAGTTCAACCAATTCGTGGATCAAACCGATCGGAGGTTTCAAGATATCCTTGAGGCTATCCAGCGTTTGACCACAAACCAAGCCCCTGGTGTCCTTCCAGCCGAGCGAATTCCTGTCGCTCGTGATCCCGAAGTTGCCATGGAGCGTGGAGGAAATCCTCGACATAGGCGTCAAAACTATGTCGAGGATACTGAAGACGAAGAAAAAGAGGACTTCCAGGACATGCCTATTCGTGAGGGTCGACAGTATAGAGGATTCCAGGATGAGTACGTTCGTGGAGGTCGCCAACACGGAGGTTATCGCCGAGATCCTGAGCAGTATCAATTGAAGGTAGATCTCCCTACTTTCAACAGTAACCTAGATATTGAAGATTTTATGGACTAGATTTGGGAGGTCGAAAATTTTTTCGATGCTATGGAGATCGAAGAGGATCGCCAAGTGAAGCTTGTCGCATACAAACTGAAGGGTGGCGCTTCGGCTTGGTGGGAGCAGACTCAATTAGCCCGACGTCGAGAAGGATTGGCCCCAATCAGGACATGGAATCGGATGAAACAGAAGTTGAAGAAGCGGTTCCTCCCATCGAATTATGAGAAGTTGCTATTTCAGCAATTTCAGAATTGCAAGCAGCTGAATCAGTCCGTCCAGGCCTATACAGAAGAATTTCTTCGACTCTCTGCCCGCAATAACCTTGAAGAATCAGATGCCCAACAGACTGCTCGGTACATCAACGGGTTGCGACTCAATATCCAGGATCGAGTGTCCCTGCATCGATTGTTTACTGTCGATGATGCCCAGGAGATGGCGAGGAAGGTTGAGATGCAGTTGGAAAGAGCTGGCCCTAATACTCGGGGTAATAATTACTCGAGTCGCTGATCGTTCGGAAAGGGAAAGCAAACTGAAATTTCGGGTTCTTCGACACAGCAAAACAATGATACGAACCGAAATTCGGGGAGTACCGCAGGAGTGTCCAAAGAACCGATGGCATCAAACACTCGTACGCCTAATTCGAGTGCACAGAACCCTTATGCCAAGCCTCAGCCAGTAAGGTGCTATAAGTGTAACGAATTGGGCCACCGTTCCAGCGATTGTCCAAGGCGGAGGATGGCCAATATCGTCGAGCATGATGAAGATGCATATGATGAAGAGTGGGCGGATGAAGAAGAGATAGATGCTGAAGAGGGTGAGCATGTCAACTGTGTAGTCCGACGTTTATTGCTTGCCCCGCGGATTGAAGACACCCAACGGAATCAACTTTTTCGCGCTCAATGTACCGTTAAGGGCAAAGTATGTGACGTCATCATCGACAGCAGAAGTTGCGAGAACATAGTTTCGAAGGCCTTGGTGAATCATTTACAACTGAAGACAGAGCCGCATCCTGCCCCTTATACAATCGGTTGGATTCGTAAATGAGCTAAACTTAAGGTAAACCAACTATGTCATTTACCTATCTCTATTGGGAAAACGTATAGGGATATCATTGTTTGTGACGTTGTGGAGATGGATGCATGTCATGTATTACTGGGGCGACCGTGGCAGTATGATGTAGATATTACCCATCGAGCTAGGGAGAATACTTATTCTTTCGTGTGGAAAAAGACTAAGATTACGTTGAAACTGAAGAATAATAGTTCCCCGATCGTGAAGAAGCAAGATGTATGTGTTATGCTGAATGTTCGTAAGCGTGAAGGGATGTATATGATTGTGGATAAGGGAGATCATCAAGCTGTTATTAGTATTCCTGAAGTTCTTAAGCCCTTGCTGAAGGTTTTCAACGATGTTATGCCCGAGGACTTACCTGACGGATTACCTCTTTTGAGGGATATTCACCATGAGATTGACTTTCTTCCAGGTGCTAGTCTCCCTAACTTGCCGCACTATCGGATGAATCCGAAGGAGAATCAGATTTTACAAGATCAAGTGGGAGAGCTCCTTCGGAAGGGTTTCTTGCGCGAGAGCAGAAGTCCTTGTGATGTTCCTGCACTTCTCACACCGAAGAAAGATGGAAGTATGCGGATGTGTGTTGATAGCCGTGCCATCAACCGGATTACCATTAAGTACAGATTCCCGATTCCCCGACTGGATGATATGCTTGACAGACTTGCTGGATCGACAGTCTTTACAAAGATTGATTTGCGTAGCGGATACCACCAAGTTCGCATTCGTCCTGGTGATGAGTGGAAGACAGCTTTTAAAACTAGTGCGGTTTTGTATGAATGGCTTGTTATGCCATTCGGACTCACTAACGCGCCTAGTACTTTCATGCGTTTGATGACTTAGGTTCTTAAACCTTTGATTGGCAAGTTTGTGGTAGTTTTCTTTGATGACATTCTGATATATAGCCCAGATGATCGGCAGCACATGGGGCACCTGAGAGATGTCCTACTGGCCTTGCAGTCGAACAAGTTGTTTATAAATCTGAAGAAGTGTAGTTTCATGACAGAACGGCTTCTTTTCCTGGGTTTTGTTGTTGGAGTAGATGGACTTCGCGTTGATGCAGAAAAGGTGGCTGCAATCCGCAATTGGCCAATACCCCAGAATATTGGTGAGGCCCGTAGTTTCCATGGCCTTGCGACATTCTACCGGCGTTTCATAAGAAATTTCAGCACTATTATGGCCCCAATCACTGATTATTTGAAAAAGGGAAATTTTCGTTGGGGTGATGAAGCTAAAGCCAGCTTCAAGCTCATCAAAGAAAAGCTCTCCACTGCTCCAGTATTGATGCTCCATGACTTTGAGAAAGTATTCGAGCTGGATTGCGACGCGTCTGGAATAGGGATTGGTGCTGTTCTTTCACAAGAAGGTAAGCCTATTGCCTATTTTAGCGAAAAACTTAATGATGTTCGTAGGCGATGGACTACGTATGAGCATGAGTATTATGCTGTCGTGCGATCTATTAAGCATTGGCAGCCGTATCTTTATCAGCAGGAGTTTGTACTAAATACGGATCATCGGGCTCTTAAGTATATAAAGAGCCAAAAACATCTAAACAGGATGCATGCAAGGTGGGTTTCCTTTTTGGAACAGTTTAATTTTGTGCTTTGTCATAAGGCGGGACACTTGAATAAAGTTACAGATGCCCTGAGTAGACGTACTGAAACATTGGTGACCATGCGCAATGATGTTGTTGGTTTTGATCATCTGTGTTCTCTTTATGCTGACGATGATGATTTTAGTAATATATGGGCAACTTGTTCACAAACAGGTTGTCGTGGGGATATGATCATTCGGGACAAGTTCTTATTCTTTGGGAATAGATTGCGTATTCCTCGTGGATCATTGCGCGAGCAGCTCATTCGAGAACTTCATGGCAGCACCTTGGGTGGACACTTGGGTCGAGACAAAACTATCGTATTGGTTGAGGATAGGTACTATTGGCCCCAATTGAAGAGAGATGTCGGGCGATTCGTTAATAAGTGTTATACTTGCCAAACTGTCAACGGTCATTCTCAGAATACTGGATTATACACTCCTCTGCCTATTCCTACTGGTTCTTGGATAGATGTTTCTATGGATTTTGTGTTGGGACTTCCCCAAACACAACACAGTTTAGACTCTATTTTTGTGGTGGTTGACAGGTTTTCAAAGATGGCGCATTTCATCCCCTTCAAGAAGATTTCGGATGCTTCCCATGTGGCGAGCTTATTCTTTCGTGAAGTAGTCCGCTTGCATGGTGTGCCCAAAACGATCACCTCTGATCGTGACACCAAGTTCCTGAGTTATTTTTGGCGTACTTTATGGCGTTTATTTGGAACTGATTTGCAGTACAATAGTTCTTTCCATCCGCAAACTGATGGTTAGACAGAAGTTGTCAATCGTACCATGGTTGATATTATTCGCTGTCTCTGTAGCGACATGCCCAAGCAATGGGATCGCTATATCGCCCCTGCTGAGTTCGCCTTCAACAACACAGTCAATCGTTCGACTGGTAAGTCTCCTTTTGAAGTTATCTACGGGCGGACTCCACAACATACTATGGATTTGGTTCCCCCGCCAAAGATTCCCGGTTATAATGTCGCAGCAGAAAATCTCGCGACGAAAATTATGGAGGTTCAAGCTAATGTGGCTCGACAACTTGCTGCTTCAAATTCGAAATACAAGGATGCTGCTGACAAACGGTGTCGTTCCAAGATTTTTGAAGTTGGTGATGAGGTGATGGTTTTCCTACGCAAGGAGCGATTTCCTGTGGGCATCTATAACAAGCTGAAGCAGAAGAAGATTGGTCCCTGCCCCATCCTGAAGAAGATCAACGACAATGCATATATTGTTGACCTTCCTCCTGATCTACATATATCTCCAACATTCAACGTGGCTGACCTGTTCGAGTATCACTCTCCAGATATTTCGTTTTATGCTGATGATAACTCGAGGGCGAGTTCTTCTGAAGAGGAGGGGACTGATGTAGAACAATTGGCATGCGATTATGTCGCCAAATTGGATTGCCAAAAGCCGGCGCGATTTCGTCGGTAATTTCGAATATTGGATCAAACGATCTCGGATCGTTTAGACCACTTTTCAGGCAGTTTTCTGTTTTAGGCAATTTAGAATATTTCGAAATTTTGTTATCTTTAATTCAAATTCTATTAGGATAGGATATATATGATTTTGATATTGTTATCTTTAATTATTCTGATGCTTAAAGGAGCCTTATCTCTATATATAGGGCGTCCATCTTTTGTAATCGACATCTTATCATCATTATTCAATCAAATTCGTGCTTTCTTTGGAATTGTTTTCCAAAATTCGCTTCTCTCTACGTCACATATCATAACAAATCTATATTGTACCTTGTTGTAGGCAAATACCACGTGGTAGATTCTGATTATGAAACACTTCCAGGATTTTTAATGCCGTTTAAATGTGAACGGTATCATTTGAATGATTATGGAGATACATGGAGACGGGCTAAAACAATAAGGGAAATGTTCAACCATAAGCACTCTTCACTTCGGAACACAATTGAGAGAGCATTTGAGGCATTAAAGAAACGGTTCTTTATATTGCAACACATGCCTTCCTTTCCAATTCTGAAGCAAGCACTCATTATGATTGCATGTTGTGCTCTTCACAATTATATCCGTGACTAAGATAGGATGGACAGAAACTCTTCCGATTATGGTGATCCTGGCTTTGCATACGGGTCCACAGAAGAAGAGGTTGTTGATAATGTATCGGATACGCATGCAAGTGAGATAAACATGCTTAGAAAAAATATTGCAAATAAAATGGCAATGGACTACGATATGCCTGAAATTCCATGACTTTGTAATTTTCAAATATGTAATTATATGTTTTAACTACTTGGGAACATTCATGTATGACTCATAATTGTAATTTTTCCTATATATGAAAAACATATTTGATGTTCTCATTGTTCAATTTCAATTCTTCTTTTTCGGTTTTTTTTTTTTATAGTTGATCTCGTCCATATTATTATTTCAAAAATCGTGCATAAATTACTTATACATATATTGATCTAATTTGATTTAGTAAATTGAACAAATGAGATTTAATTTGATTTAATAAATTAAAAAGATAAAGACATCTTAAATTTAATTAATATATATATATGTATATATTATAGTCCCCTTAATTAAATTAAAATTTAGAAACAAATTTTTTTTGCAGTTACCAAACGCATTTTTTTTGTTTGGGAAACAAAAACTTTATGCAGTTATAAAAAATGGTTCTATTCTTTTTTGTTCCAAAAATAGATTTTTTTTTTGCAGTTACCAACGCGTTTCTATTCCCAGAAATCGTTGCTGGGAACAAAAACAGAAAAATTTATGTTCCAAAAGTTATTCCGTAAATAGAAACGTTACCATACGCAGCCTTAGCAATCCTCCTTAATAGATAATTTCCTAAAGACAGTTATTCTAACAACTTAGGCTGCGTATGATAACGTTTCTGTTCTTGGAAACATTTTTGAATTAGAAATATTTTTTGTGTTTCTATTCTCGGCTACGATTTTTGAGAACTGAAACGCGTTTGGTAAGTACAAAAAAAAGGAAGAGGGTTTTGCCGAAAAAAAGAGAGAGGGACCAACTGCAGAGAAGCGGTGGGGGGAGAGTCGTGCTTGTGGTGGTCGGAGCCTGAATTGCTACTGCTTTGGTTGGTGTTGCTTTGGGACTCCATAGCTACTTGTTTTTTCTTGGGTAATTCAAACACAATTCGTCATCATCATCAAAGGGACTGGCTCACAAGCTAGAGCCCTCATCGGAAGAAGCAGCTCAAGATCGTTTGGTAAGTACAAAAAAAAGGAAGAGGGTTTTGCCGAAAAAAAGAGAGAGGGACCAACTGCAGAGAAGCGGTGGGGGGAGAGTCGTGCTTGTGGTGGTCGGAGCCTGAATTGCTACTGCTTTGGTTGGTGTTGCTTTGGGACTCCATAGCTACTTGTTTTTTCTTGGGTAATTCAAACACAATTCGTCATCATCATCAAAGGGACTGGCTCACAAGCTAGAGCCCTCACTCCAATTCTCAAGGCACATGGTGGGGACGATCTTGAGCTGCTTCTTCCGATGAGGGCCTCCCTTGCCACTTCCCCTTTCTTCTTCTTCTTCTTCTTCTTCTTCTTCCTTCTAGTGGTGCAACAAAGATTTTGTGGGGAGAGAGAAAGAGAACATTAAAAAAAAAAGAAAATTGAGGAGAGTGGATTAGTTACGACGAGGGAAAATTGAAAGGGGTAGACACATAGGATTGAAGTGTGAGATAGGGTTGAGGTGATGGGGTCCAACTTGTTGCAGGTGGATGGAGAGGAGGCTGGTGAGGAGGGGGTTGTCAAACTAGTGCGTGGAGGAGGAGAGGAAAGAGTGGAGGGAGGTGAGCTTGGAACGGAAGGATTGCCACAGCCCAGCAAAGGACCAGCGAGTGAGGGACGACATGAGGAGAAATGAGAGGAGGGGGTTTATCAAGTCGAGGAGAGACTGGGGTGTCACGACCCTCTCGCGGGTGAGGGGGCTAATGGGCCGCCCGATGCTGCCTGATCGGACGCGGGCCTCTCCCAAGGTCCATTACCCAAATCACAACGGCTGGATATACATGGTCGACCTTCGGTG
Source organism: Rhodomyrtus psidioides (assembly GCA_021437785.1). Lineage (NCBI taxonomy): Eukaryota > Viridiplantae > Streptophyta > Magnoliopsida > Myrtales > Myrtaceae > Rhodomyrtus > Rhodomyrtus psidioides. The sequence continues at coordinate 1,692,994 of JAILYB010000062.1, read as the reverse complement.
TAGTCTAGTGACATGTGATTCGTGTACATGCCAAGGAGTCGCCACCAATCGTTTCTTGGAGGGTACGATCAGAAACCCTATCGAATAGTTGTGAGCTGTCTATTCGATTCTGCGGAAACTAGAGAAATGGGTTCGGGGACTTAGTTACGCCAACTACTAGAGTTGACGCCCTTTCGGTACCTAAGCTAAATGGTTTATCTGATCCTAGGATTTCATACAGACGAGTGTGGTACAAATCCTAAATCTAGGAGTTCATGCAGATGGGAATGACTACCCTATCACTCACAATCAATAGAAATAAATGCGCAAATCAAGGATCCATAACGTGCGGATAAAACACATGAAAACAGTATGGCATCCCTAATGAGGCCCTATTAGCCTAGAGAAGTATCAATCAAGGCTCAGAAGTGTTTTTGACATGATTCGCCCATGAGGGGCAAAATCGTAATTTCGAACAATTCGGGGACAATTTGCCTCAAAAGGGAAAAATCGTCATTTCAAATGAAATATGCAGTCAAAAGACGGGGGAAATAGGATTGGCCATCAATCCAATCCATTTCCTATTTTTCGGGAATTCCCAGAATTTTTCTGGGATTTAAAAGTGATTTTACCATTGGAAGGGTAAAGTCGTTATTTTAGACAAAGAGGAGAACTGAAAATCTCAAATATTAGGGTTGGTCACCCACCTGACCCAAACCCTAACTTTGAGCAATTTTCAGGACTTGATTGAAATGAGAAAGACGATTTACCCTTTGAGGGGTAAAATCGTCATTTCAGGGAAAATGATGAGATTCAAAAACCCCAGTAAAAGGATTCGCCACCTAACTGGCCCTATTCTAATCTAGGCGTTTATCGACCTATCTCAAGTACAAAGTAGGGACAAATTACCTCTAAAGGGTAATATCGTCAATTCTTGGGAGAACGGATGAGAAATCCCAAAAATAGGATTGACCAGTTGTCTGTGGTCAATCCTCAATTTTTGGGGATTTCTGGAGTGTCTAGGAATTTCTCACTATTTTTTCACATTTTTTTTGAAATTTTCTGGAATTTTCTAGCATTTTTTGGATTTTCTAGGATATTTCTGATTTTTTTTTAAAAAATCATTTTTCGATTTTTTGTTATTAAAATATTATTCGGACTGGGTCAACCCGACCCACTCGGGTCGGAAACCCGGCCTAGACCCGAATCCGCCCAGCCAAAGCCAAAACGATGCCGTATCTGCGCATTTTATTTTCGGATTATCCTGTTCTGATCCGACGACCCTTATTGCACCACGTGGCTAGTCCACGATCGCAGGATGGTCTGACTGGAACCTACGGTTCAGATTGAAAGGAGACTTGACCAGAACCGTTTGATCTGATTACTTAATCCTACGACCTCGATTAAAACCTAAGACTCGATCTGGACCGCCCATTCATACTAACCTAAACGACGTCGCGCTATTACTAATCTAAACGGCACCGTTTCACCATATTTTTATTTCCCGATTTAAAACTACTTTCAGATAATCCCTAATTACTAATCGGACGGTCACCGTTTATTAGACTCGATTAACCTATACCGTCCGATCTACCTATTCGAATAACGGATCCCTAACGGCCTGCTGACTGGACCGACACGTGGACTAATGGCCGACTGCCACCAAAGCTTTTAACCGGTTGACCGCGCCACGTCAGCATCGTCTTCAACCTCGTAACTCCGGCGGAATGGACGGCTGTGCTTCTCCAGTGATGATCCAACGGTGGATTCTTGATGAAATCATGCGAGACCAATGGCAATCGACTCGTGATCGACCCTAGTTTAACATATCTAAGAATCGAAGCATCCTATTTACAGAATCAAGAGCATCACGCGAATTGCCGAGTACGGCCATGGAGATCTAATAGCTCGATTCATAGCAAATCATGGCAATTTAATCATAGAACAGCATCAATGGAAGTTCAGGAAACTTACCTCGAGCTCCGATTGAGCTCGCTCGGCTCAGATTTGGCTGGGCAAAAATGAACAGGGGCCGGTTATGGAGGTTGTTTTCGAAGACTCAATTCGAGATATTCATGCAAAGTCAATGCGTAACGGATACTCGACGATGGTTAGTGACATTCTAGGAACGAAATGCCCAGGATAATTGCAAGAATAAGTGTGAAACAAGCAAAACGCCATTGATGCACAGTGAAAGGTTTGAAACTGCGCCTCACCTGTTTTCGTGGCCTCAGCTCGCACGGTCGACGGCGATCGTTTCCTCACAGTAACGGAAGCTTTCTGACGGCCCTGTCGAGCTTTGGTTCAGCCTGAGAAGGCCCAACCCGCGCTCTGCAAATTTGAGCTCAAACCTTCAACCACCGCGAGGGAAGGTGAGCGCTCTCTCTCTCTCTCTCTCTCTCTCTCTCTCTCTCTCTCTCTCTCTCTCTCTCTCTCTCTCTCTCTCTCTCTCTCTCTCTCTCTCTCTCAATTCAGTTTCTCTTTCTTCAACCGAACTAACCAACCACTTTCGCGAAGGCTCCTGCAAGCTTATATCGCATTTTGAGTTTTGGCGCCGAACGGGAGGGGCTCAACCGTCTTGAAATGGCACGTGTTGGCACGTGCCATTTGGCCTAAATTGCGCCGGGGAGGATGGGCATTCCGTCCAATCCCGTTTGGTCCTTCGGCGAGCTCTATTTCATGCGAATTTGGCGTGAATGTGGTCTGAGTTAACTTTCGCAGGTCCGCCGCTTTGACAGGTTGATTATTCGCTGCCCCGGTGGTCACTGATCTTCATTCCGGTCCCAATCGACGGGGATTGGCCTAAGGAACTAAATGCCCAACAATGCTTCTCCAATTGCCGTTGATTTGTCGATCAATTTCCTCTTTGAAATTACACCTTCCACTGTTCACTCGTGCATAGGCCTGATGAAGAAGAAGACACTGTAGCGGACCGGTTCGACCGGTCTGAACCGGTTCCGAATTACAGTTTTCGAAATTAGTTCAAATCTGTTGGGAATTTTTTCAATTAAACTTCAGAATCGTATTTAGGGCATGGATTTTATCTAAAAATATGATTTTGCCTAAAAGTTCATATCAATTTCTACGAAAACCCCACATTTTCAGGTAATTGCAAATTGGGGAATTGTGCAATTGAGGGTTTAAATGATGAAATTGGGCCAAACCACCTATGCCATTCGATTCAAAATGATGAAAACCCTTGGGCAGCATGTTTAATTTGCAATGATAGTCCTTGAATTGAAAGTAACTTCAATTATGCCCAATTTGAAGGACTAAAATGCAATTAAGCATGTAATTGAGCAATTTGTTCGAACAATTGGGCTAAAGAAAATCAGATTGAATGTCAAGGTACTTAAAAATGCCAAAATTGCAAATAACAAAACTCAATTGATATTTTTTTTCTCAAATTCAATCATATGTGTTACAAAGGAACACCTAAAATTGAATATGATTTTGGGCTTTTTGTGAGGTCAAAAAGACAAGGGATTTAAAATAAAAATATTGATTATTTTTTTTATTTTTTTGTGACCTCAAATTCTATTTTTCTCGAATTTTCTAGTATTTTTCTATTTTCTAAAAATACTAAAAAATGCGAAAAATATGAAAAATTATTATTTTTTTGTCAAAAATGGTCCCTTAAGGTTGGCCAAGGCCACCAAAGTTGATTTTGCAATTTTTTTTTAACCTTTTATGGATTTTTTTTATAATTTTTTCAAAGAAATGACCAAAAAAGGCTGATCGAAAATTAGGTGTCAACATGGGGGAGGTGGTGGCGACGGCGGAGGACGGCAGCTGCTACGGCGGCGCGATGACGGAGGACGGTAGCTGCTTCTGCTCCTCACCGACCATGGTGGGAGGTGGTGGTTCGCAAAAGATCGCACTCGAGTTGTTTCTAAAATGTAAGTGTTCTTTGAAACACTTTTGAAATATCTTTTTACCATACGCGTATCCGTTTCGAAAGTGTTTCGAGAACACTTTGAGAACAAAAATTCTTTTTTTTAGTGTTACCATAAAGACCCTTGCACTTGGCACAAAGAATCATTGGACAGACAAGCCAATGTTAATCACATGAGGTCATGGAGATGCGATTTAGGCATTTCATCGAAAAGGTACCGAGCGTCCCAGCCTCAGAAATCTAGATGCATTGTCCACACTAAATTTCTCAACTCAGCTTTCATTCGTACTCTCCTAAAACAACGCAAGCTTGCTTCGATCAAGAAAAGGACCCTTACCTATGCGAAGGGATCGTCTGCCCTCCCTATAGAAGGGCAGGTCGTACCATTTGAATTCGGACCATTTGTGTTATGAGTGGATGACCCAGATTATTACTAAAAAAATAAAAAATTAAAAAATTAAAAAAATTACCCCATAAAAATAGGAGATCTGGGCCATCCGTTTAAAAACGTATGGCCCAGATCGCAAGAGCAGGTGCCTGCCCTTATAAGAGAATGGCAGACAATCCGGATCTCTTACCTGTAGCATCGACTGCTCGACCTTGGGCAAATCAGTGGTGGAGACGACGAAGGCTGAAATCTGCGAAAGAGTAGACCGCAACAATTATGCAAGTTCTTGTTGGATATATTGTGAATATAATCCATGTAATATGTTCACATACAAGCCCAATAGGTGAAGGCTTGGTTATTTGGGTCCATTTGTGCTGGAGCCCAATAGCTTGCTTATATATATTCTAGGGTTCGCCCTACGCTGGAGGTAACACTGTTGAGCATTCCAAACTTGATGTCTCAAGGTGTAATACTTCAAGCAAACACTCTCTACTCTCTCAAAACCCATTACCTCCAACAATCTTGAAGTATTATCTTCGGGTGTCGGATTTGAGCGAGCAAGGTGTCTACTTGAAGGTCTCGTCGAGACGAACTCGCAGGTACGAACTACTTTCGATTTCGACGGTTGGTTTGGCCAAGATCTGAGGTTGAAGATTCGGGTTTTACTGTAGCACCCGAAATCTTTGAATCAATATTTCAGAAATTATAGCTAGTTTCAGAAAGTGAGACCACTTGGGTTTTGTTCGTCTCGTCGATACGAACGTTTTGAGTGGTCACTCGCGTCGAACGGAGGTCGGACGAAGGAGATACAGCCGTCGGAAGAAACACTGTAGATTGAAGATTTACTGTAGCTCGAGGTTACTGTAGATTGGAGATTTACTGTAGCACCCGGATTACTGTAGCACCACGCGGGTACCGTATTTCCAGGCGTATTTGTGGAATATTTTCTACGTATTCCCCAGTGTATTCTTGGAGTATTTCCATTATATTCTCGGCGTATTTACAGTGTATTCTAGGCGTATTTCCAGTGTATTTCTGGCGTATTTCCAGCGTATTTCTGGCGTATTTTCAGTGTATTTGTGGCGTATTTTCGACCAACTTTCAGCGAGTTTCCGACGACAAGGGCAGTCCATCTTAAGGTGTTTGGGCGCTCCGGACTCAATTTTGAGGTCTGTTTTGGCAAATTCCATCTCTACAGAGCAGTTAGACCAATGTTATAGGCATTATTCGACTTTGGGAGCTTCGAGGACTCCAAGGTGCACTCTTTCTAACTCTTTGCTCTGATTGGAATGGCAAAACATAGTTCCTATGATATTATAAAGCTGCAATCATTTGATGTCACTGAATTTCATGGTTGGAAATTGCACGTTCAATTTGGCATGAAAGAGCGTGAAATATTCTACACTGTTTTAAGTGACTTTGCATCTACCACTGAGGATGTCGACGAATATCAATGGAACAAAGATGAAGATTTTTGTAGAGATTACTTGTTGAATTCTCTAAATCCTCGTCTAGCTATGACTTATAGTGAGTATAAGACGGCGAAAGAGATATGGGATCACTTGAACACTCAGTTCCAAAAGCAAGAGGGGCTCTCTAAAACTCTCCTAGCGAAGAAGTTCTTTGATTTTAAATTCAATACGAATTCGAGTGTCACCTCACAGTTAGTTGAACTTGAGAACATGAGGAACAAGTTGAAAGAGGATAATTATGATTTGTCCGATAATCTCTTTGTCGGTCTTGTGTTGAGTAAGCTACCTGCTGAATGGAGTTCTTTCAAGACTGAAATGCACAGACAGAAAGAACAGATGGGACTTGATGAACTAAAGAGGTATATTCATATTGAGGATCAAAACTTTTCTAGGAAGAGTTTGGAACAAGCAGGACAACAAAAGTCAGTTGCCAACTTAGTTTCACATTCCTATAAACCTCATAAAAGGTACAAGTCACCAAAAGGTGAATCTTCTTCGCAGTTAGAGGCCAAAAAGACTATCTTCAAAAGAAAGAAGAAGGGCAAGTGCCATAACTGTGGAAAGTGGGGTCACTGGGCAGCAGAGTGTAAGCTACCAAAGAAGCCAAAGAAAGACACACCACAAAATGAGGCTAATATGCTAGTTAATGAGTCTGAGCCTCAAGCCTTTATTGAAATGATGAAGGATGGAAAGGCCAATGTCTTTTCTGAGTGGTGGTTGGATAGTGGCGCTACCTGTCATGCTACAAATGACAAGAACTTACTCACTGAGGTCACAGAAGTGAAAGACACCGTAGAAAATTGCAATGGTGGTAAGGCAGAGGTGACTCATGCTGGAACTGCAAATTTGGTGCTTTCTTCAGGTAAATTACTAACTCTGAAACATGTTAGAGTAGTACCTTTACTGAAAAAGAATTTGATTTCTATGAGTTTACTTGATAAAGCTGGTATGTCCTTTTCAACTATGAATGGTAGAGTAACTTTATCAGTTAACTCATGTTATTTCGGCTGTGCATTCATGGTTAATGGCATGTATAGGTTGAGTTTAGATACTGATAGCATAAACCATGTGAGTTCTACTTTGATTGATCCAAAGTTATTACACAATAGACTTGGACATGTGAACTACAGGAAAATGCAACATCTAGCTAAAACTCACAACATTCCATTGGACACCTCTATTCGATTTGACAAATGTGAAGTGTGTGCACAAGCTAAAATAACTAGAAAACCTTTTAAGTTGGTTTCTAGAAGCACACAACTTCTTGAGCTAATACATTCTGATCTCTGTGACTTTAGAAATTTCGTCACAAGAGGTGGTCGGAAGTATTTGATAACATTCATAGACGATTTTTCAAGATATTGTCATGTCTATTTGTTGAAATCGAAAGATGAGGCTTTGGAGAAGTTTAAGATTTTCAAGTCCAGAGTAGAAAATCAACTCAACTTGAAAATTAAAAGGCTTAGGAGTGATAGAGGAGGAGAATATACAATGACAGGGTTCAAGGAATTTTGTGCTTCAGAGGGCATAATACTTGAAACTACCGCTCCTTACTCACCCCAATCAAATGGTGTTGCAGAGCGTAAGAACAGAACATTAACAGAAATGTTAAATTCTATGTTACTTACAGCTGGCATGCCTTCCTCCTACTGGGGAGAAGCAGTTCTAACTGCTAATCACATCCTGAACAGGTTGCCACACTCTAAGTTGTCTATGACACCTTATGAGATATGGCATAAGCATCCTTGTAGATATGATACTCTTAAAACTTGGGGCTGTATTGCTTATGTAAGAATACAAGATCCTAAGAGAACTAAGGTGGGACCTAGAACAATTACTTGTGTATATCTAGGTAGTGCAGAAGATAGTGCTGCATGCAGGTTTTTGGATCTATCTACTAACGCAGTGATAGAATCTAGAGATGCAGAATTCTTTGAAAATAAGTTTCTCAAAGATCATGGATTGAGTGTTTCTGGATCTACAGATATGATTACAGAGTCTAATGTAGAATCTGAAACAGGCCCTTCTGACACTAATCCCACACAACTGGTTGTTGAACCAGATCCAATTAGAGTATCTACAAGAGAGAGAGTTTCCAAAAGTTTTGGTAAGGACTTTGTCACTTATCATCTAGAGGATGATCCATTCTCCTATCAGGAAGCAATGAGATCTAGGGAATCTCTACTTTGGGCAGAAGCTATAGATGATGAAATTAGCTCTCTGCTCTAGAACCACACTTGGCAGCTAGTCAATTTGCCAAAAGGGACTAAGGCTATAGGCTATAAGTGGGTATTGAAGAAGAAACTGAATAGTGATGGATCAATAGCCAGATACAAAGCACGTTTAGTAGCTAAAGGCTATAAACAGTAGAGTGGAATAGACTATTTTGATGTCTATTCACATGTGTGTCATCTATCAACTATAAGAATTATTCTTGCTTTGTCATCTATTGAACACTTTGTAGTGCATCAATTGGATGTAAAAACAGCCTTCCTAAATGGAGAGTTAAATGAGGAAATTTACATGGAACAACCGGAAGGGTATGTCATGAAAGGACTTGAGGACAAAGTTTGTAAATTGAACAAATCTTTGTATGGTCTTAAACAAGCACCTAAGATGTGGCATCTTAAGTTTGACAAAGTGGTAAAGAGTTTTGGCTTCCAGTCTAGTTACTCAGATAAATGCTTTTACCATCGTTCTATGTCAAATAAGATAGTCATTATTTGCTTGTATGTTGATGACATGTTAATTCTTGGCTCCGATCATTCTGTAGTGAGTGACGTGAAAGCTACTTTAGCTAAAGAATTTGACATGAAAGATCTTGGTATTGCCAATACCATTCTTGGTATGAAAGTAAGCTTTGAAAGGCAAGTCGTCTCCCTTAGCCAGACTCATTATATTGAGCAGCTACTTTCTACCTGGGGATACAGTGAGTGTAAACTGATTGAGACACCATATGATTATAATAAAAGACTGAGTCCCAATGAAGGGACCAGTGTGGATCAGTTAGGCTGCGTATGGATAGTGGCTGGGGAAACTGTTTCTGTTCCAAAAGTGTTCCGGGAACACTTTTGGAGCAGAAACGCGTATGGTTCGAAAGTGTTCCGAAAGTGTTCCGCGGAACACTTTTGTGCCAAAGAACACTTTTGAAGGAACAAAAAAAACTTGCTTCTGGGATTTGGGAACACTTTTTGGAACACTTTTGAAACCACCATCCATCGTCGCCGACGCGATTACCACTCGCCGCCTCGCTAAAAGCCGACCGTCGACGGTCGCCGGCCGCCGGTCTCCGGCCGCCAACGCCGGCCGCCGGTCTCCGGCCGCCGTCGCCGGCCGCGGTCACCGTACACCGTCGCGGTCGCCGGCCGCCGTTCGTCGGTCTCCGCCGCCGGTCGCCGGCCGCCATCGCCGCCGGTCGCCGGCCGCCAACGCCGCCGGTCGCCGCAGCCGCCGGTCGCCCGCCGTCGCCGTCGCCGGCCGCCGCCGTCGCCGCCGGTCGCCGGCCGCCAACGCCGTCGGTCGCCGCCGCCGCCGGTCGCCCGCCGCCGTCGCCCACCGCCGCCGCCGGTCGCCCGCCGCCGTCGCCCACCGCCGCCGCCGCCGCCACCGGTCGCAGCCGCCGCCGCCGCCGGTCGCCCGCCGCCGGCCGTCGCCCACCTCCGATCGGCGACTGAAAAAAGTGTTTTTTTTTAAATTACCAAACGCGTTTTTTTCCTAAAAATCGTAATTTTGAACAGAAACACAAAAAAATGTTTCTGTTCAAAAAATGCTCCCTGGAACAGAAACGCTTCCATACGCAGCCTTAAAGTACTCGAAACTGATTGGTAGTCTCATGTATGCTATGAGTTGCACTAGACCTGACATAGCCTTTACAGTTGGCATGCTGAGTCGTTTCACTAGTAATCCTAGTAAAGAGCATTGGGATGCCATCAGTAGGCTGATGAGATACCTTAAAGGTACTAAAGATTATGCTCTATGTTACTCTGGTTTTCCTCCAACTGTGGATGGATATTCTGATGCCTCATGGTGCTCAGAGATTGGAAATAGTAAGTCCACAAGTGGATATGTATTCACGTTGGGTGGAGCTGCTATTACTTGGAAATCCAAAAGACAGACTTGTATTGCATTGTCGTCTATGGAATCAGAACTCTTTGCTTTAGCTTCAGCCGGTGAAGAGGCAGAGTGGATAAAGAATCTGATTATGGATATTCCGTTATCTCGACTAAAGATAAATTCTTTAAGCCTGTTCTGTGATAATCAAGCGGCAGTCCAAGTCGTCAAAAATGCTCTCTTTAATTCAAAGAGAAGACATGTGAGACTGAGACATGCGTTGTTGAATTATCTAAGAGAACAAGGAGTTATCACCTTGATCGATGTGAGATCGAAGGATAACATGGCCGATGCTCTCACAAAAGGTTTGTTTAAAGATCGATTATTCAAAACAGTGAGGGAAATGGGGTTAAAGATTTTGAAAGATAAGTCTTAATTACCATTTACTTACCTTCTAAATGTGTGTTTTGAATTATCGAATCTTCTTTTGTTGGCCAAAATGATAAGCACATTCTATGTGTTTCATCGATGTTCATGGTTGCCGATAAATCTGAAAAGGGTTAGTTGTCTCATTCCAAACTTGATGAAGATGGCTTTAACCTGATTCAGAGGTTCTATCTGGGAAGTTTGTGTCATTCCAAACTTGATGATACAACCCTACCAGGTTTGGACTATCCTTTGGTTAAATGATCCCATTCCAAACTTGATGCGAGATTATTTGACTTTAAGGAATCAGTAATTGTGACATTCCAAATTGGAACACAGAAATAGTTGGTTGCATAAGAAGCCTGTTGGTCTTGTTCTTAATTGAAACTTGACATTACATAACTAGTTATTGTAAGTGACTTGACTGTTGGTCCGGTTCTTTGAAACTAGGCAATGGTTATTCTCTTACGAATAAACTTGGGTTGATGGCTCTTTGTAAATCAAACTGTTTAGGCCTTGTTCATAATTTATGAAACTGGCTTGATGCTTATGAACATGATATTATGATGCTTTATGACATCAATATGTGTTCTTCTCTGCCTTGTGTTATGGTGCTAAGTTCTTTTAGTAGAACTAGACACTTTTAGTAGATTATTCAAATGATTGAATTCATAGTAATATGAAATTCATATGTGAAATTCTACAGGGGATGGCAGAGATGGAGAAGAGCTTAATGAGTGGGATCCTGACCAGGATGACCTACTTGATGAATGAATATATCATTCAGTGTGTGTGGGGGACTTGACAGTTCACCTGCAAATGCCCATTTTGATGAAGTCCATTTACTTGAGACTTATATTTTCTGTTCTTGTGTTGTGAACATCATTATGCTTATCTTTTGTATTTGTAAGGCCTTAGACTATTTTGATTGGCCTACTTATACTTGACTGCTATGCATATGTTGATTGTGAACTGATTCAGAGATTTATTATGGTATGCTGATCTCAGAACAGATTAATGATAAGGATGATTCACTTATTTGGACTGAATGTGGATGATTCATGTTTGTTTGAACATCACACTGACACCGTATTGGATTGTGCTGTATGGTGAACATAGGAGGAGATTGTTGGATATATTGTGAATATAATCCATGTAATATGTTCACATACAAGCCCAATAGGTGAAGGCTTGGTTATTTGGGTCCATTTGTGCTGGAGCCCAATAGCTTGCTTATATATATTCTAGGGTTCGCCCTACGCTGGAGGTAACACTGTTGAGCATTCCAAACTTGATGTCTCAAGGTGTAATACTTCAAGCAAACACTCTCTACTCTCTCAAAACCATTACCTCCAACAGTTCTTCCGTAACGGCACCCGTAAAGCCCAGGTGAGCATAGACAAATTCGACGTGGCTATGGAGACGGCAAAGCTTAGCAACGATGTCGGTTCTGCAAAGGAGGGAATTCAGTCAGGATACCCTCCACCAAATCTCTGCAATTACAAAAGTTATGCTCTGGTTTTCGTGATTCTCAATCGACGCTCGAAGACGAGCAACGAATGACTTCCGGAACTGTAGTCGAACTAGATTCTTCGGATTGTCGGGTCTTTTGAGGAGACGAAGCGATTCTTCGGATTGTCGGGGCCAGTTCTCGCGGAGAAAGCGTTGGCGATGATGGATATGCCTCCCACCCCCGACAGCCGGCTGCGACCGAGATGGAGTCACGGCGGCGTGGGGGCGGCGGAAGTGTTGGAGAACCGAGGACGTCCGCCCAAGGAGAAGAGCAATTAGAGGCAATCTTCTAGAAGAAATGGTGTATCCTTGGACGTGGATTCACAATGAGAGTAGATATTTTTTAGTGGGCTGAAGACACGAACCTGGGCCGATGTAATGGATCCGAATCGGTCTCCCCCCCCCCCCCCCCCCCTTTTATTTATTTAAGGTTTTTTCTTTCTATTTTTTTTAACAATGGTCAATTTCTCGACTAAAATTCATGTGCCAACACATATAAAACCAAAAACATCAATGATTTATCTAGGATAAATTATTTTTACACGAAACAAATTTTAAGTTAACGAATCTATCGATCAAATTTGACTACAAAATCCAGCACGACCTCAAAGAAAATTAGATTAGAAACCATACAATAATAACCGAATAAAAATATATTTTCCAATCTAAGGGATAGATTTTTACAATGCACGTGTGCAAGCGTACACGATCGCAAGTAGACGAGTCGTAATGCGGGCGTTTCTATGGTACTACACAAGTTTATGACATGGAACTCTACTAAGTATAAAGACGTATTGCAGCTACATTTTCACGGCACTTCGTTGGTATCAAATTTCAAGTATCGTAATTATACGATACAATTGTAGACAATTTTAGACAAACTAAGAAAACTTCGTGGAACCAAATATGGATATTATCGTGACTGACTTAAGTTCGAGACATAATGTTAACAGTTAAAAGAACTACCCATTAAAAAATTTAAATGTAATGGACTAGAGCTATAGCTAGTAAATCGATTAGCGTAATAAGATAGTCTAATACATACTCTTGCCTCGCTTCTCATTATGGCCTACTTATTTGTCCACTTTACTTGGGCCAAAGTATAATTTCCAGCACCACCATTGCAAAATAGTTTGAAAATTAAAATGGAAGCCCAGTTTGATGTTGAGCTTCAACATTTTGATTGAGCTTATTCAACCTAATCATCATCTAGATAGTTGTCCTCATACGACATCAACTTATTGCCATAGGTGTTTAATCAAAGTGAGATCTTTAAAAAAAAAATTGCCATTTTCATACATTATGTTAGAATGTCCAATTGTAAATTATGGGTATAACTGAACTTTGATAGATACCATGTTAAAATGTCGTCCAACCAAAAAAAATTAAGTTTATAAATGCAAGGAGATCGAGTATATATATAAAGAGCATATTTGATTGCGCTCACTCGTTTTATTAGGCTCGAACTTCCACCGCGCCAATGTTTAAACCCCAAATTTAGCCTATTCTGCTCGTGAATCATGCTGGGCGGAAGTTCGGGTTGTTACGGTTATGGATCCTAAGGTTTTCGTCCGCTAAGTGTCCATGCAATGCCTTTGTGTTCATTATGATCCTACAATGAAACTTGACCACTTAAATGTGAAAATGAATTACAAACAAAAAATAACATAAAAAGCAATCACAACAAATACATAAAAAATAAGGGGCAAGCGAAGAACACAGTGTGGTAAAATAACCCGGTATGATTTGGACAAAGGATATCACAAGGCCTTGTTATTAAGCCCATGGATAACAACTCCATGAGCTTAATACAAATCAAATCCAATTCCTTATCTAAAAGACCAAATATACCAAAACTATACGCATACCAACTAAATGACACTAAGCTAAATCAAATATGATCTAATTATCTCATCAAGACCTATTTCCTTCTTTTTCTTTTTTCTTTTTTTTTTTTTTAAATTTTCAGATTTTTTTTAAAGTTTCTGGATAATGGCCAGTCAAACAGAAACTTAAAAAAAAATATGAAAATTTTAATTTTTTTTCTTTTCAATGAGATGCATTCATCGAACATCTTACGGAGAATTTCTCCAAGCACATGAGAAGGGTGTAGTCAACACAAGAACACAGATAAATAACAAAATTGAAGGTAATCAATTCCTCGACCATAAATCCCTGGTATCGAAAGGGCCAACCTTAGAACTCTGGTTGCGTGAGAGGCGAGGTATACTCTCACGTCCTCACTTGGTTTCTAGCCGACCCCCCAATAGGTCGAGTGACAGTGACGACTCCTCATAAAAAAAAATTCTCACAAGACAAATTGTGGTACTTCTGTTGTTGATAGTTGGTTAGTAAAAAAAGAAAAAAAGAAAAATTGCTTTGGCCCCCCCAATAAGGAGTTCATTTTTGGCATAATAATCTAAAAAAAAAATGGTAGAGAGAGAGAGAGAGAGAGAGAGAGAGAGGTGGTTCGTTTTCCCAGATACAGCAGCAACTAATTAGCTCAACTGAGTAGGAGAGAGAGAGAGAGAGAGAGAGAGAGAGAGAGAGAATCTAAGCAGGTTGAGAGTGTTGGGGCATACTTCCATGCCAGACCCACACGACGTCCTTCAAGGAAGGCTTCAAGTCATGGTCCCAGAACTCCATGTACTCCAACGTGTCCCCTGCCGTCTTCTTCACTTCCACAACTGAGAAGCTTGGCGTTACCTCGAAGAACTCCGCGTCTATGGCCAGCTGCCCTTTCCTCCCTTCCTTGTTCCCTTGCAGCTTCACCACCCCGTTGTTCTTCTCGAACTTGAATTGCTCCGTCGACGCCAGCTGCTCGAACTTGGACATGATCGCCGACACCGGCTTCGTGCTCGTGAACCGCGCCTCTGGCCTCTGGTCCGCGTGCTTCTCGAACAGGTTGGACAGGTCGAATCCTTGCGAGAGGGATATGATGTCGAAGGCGTTGAAGCTGGCCGGCCTGAGCGGGCTCACTGGCAGTTTCGCCGCCGCCGCCGCAATCTCCGATTCGGGAACCGGATCCAACGGCCCGAACGCGGCCTGGATGTCCTTCATTGTTGCTCTGCTATCGACCCGAGGGTACGGCGGCGGCTCGAACCGCTTGAACCCCTTCTTGAACCAAGTGTTGTTCATGATTTTGTCCACACTAATCCTCGCGCTGGGGTTGGGATCAAGAATTTTGGAGAGCAGCTTCCTGACTTCATGAGGGAACCACTGAGGGCACCTGAAGTCCCCCTTGCTAATCTTCCTGTACATCTCCATGAGGTTGGCATCATGGAATGGAAGATACCCCGCCATGAGGACGAACAGCACGACCCCGCACGACCAGATGTCGGCCTTGGCCCCGTCGTAGCCCTTCTTGTTGATGACCTCCGGGGCCACGTATGCTGGGGTCCCGCATGTCGTGTGGAGCAGCCCGTCCTGCCTTCGGGAATCCCACAGAGCGCTCAGCCCGAAGTCGGTCACCTTCAGGTTGCCATTCTCATCTAGGAGGAGGTTCTCAGGCTTGAGGTCACGGTGGTAGACCCCTCGGCTGTGGCAAAAGTCAACGGCCTCGATCAATTGCTGGAAGTATTTCCGGGCCAGGTCCTCCTTGAGCTTCCCCTTGGCCACCTTGTTGAATAGCTCGCCGCCTTTGACGTACTCCATCGCGAAGTAGATCTTGGTCTTGCTCGCCATGACCTCATAGAGCTGCACAACGTTGGGGTGCCTCACAAGGCGCATCACGGAGATCTCGCGCTTGATCTGGTCGATCAAGCCGACCCTCAGCACCTTCTCCTTGTCGATGATCTTGATCGCCACGTTCTGCCCTGTCTTCAGGTTCCGCCCGTGGTAGACCTTCGCGAACGTGCCCTGGCCTAGCAACCGCCCGAGCTCGTACCGATGCATCAACGTCGCGCCTTTCTTCTCCATCTCCATCCTCTTATCTCTCCCTATTCTCTCTTCAAATACAAGACCCTAATCAGGAAAATGACACGAATGTCAGGATGAGGATCTATTGAATTGGAACCAAAGCCAATGTCCTGGCTCCATTTTGATGACCCTTCTCCTTCATCTAGGACAAGGAGGAATCACCAAATAACCTCCCAGGAAAAAAAAAAAAAAGGAGAGGGAATGGGCAGAATGTGAGGGGGACCAAAGGGAATTCAAACCCTTCCCAAAAGGCAGGTTACAGAGACAATCTTTATTTATTGTTGTTTTAAGAAGCTAGAAACCAAAATTTCTAATGAACAGAAACGCCAGACTTGTTGGCAAATTAAAACCTAAAATTAGCAAATTGTGGGTGCTCCACTTCTTCCGCAGGAAATCGTTGGGTGATTACTCAGGATTCTAAATATGGAAATTGATGTGTCAAATGGTCGTGCCTTAATTTAGGTAATGTGAATGGCTGTTAATTTACTTGCGGTGTTGGCTGTCATAAATTCTAGGAACTTCTAAAGCTCATCCTGTCCTTGACCATTCCCTATCGCAAAAGAAAGAAGGAAGAGAAAGCAAATCACAAGGAAGAATGAAGAGGCAATTTCTGGAGAGCGCTTGGAAGATGATACAGTTTTGAGTAGCAGAATATAAAGTTAGTGGTGGAGAAGAGCTTTTGGAAATGGCTCTTATTCTTGCAGGGACTGGAATATAGACAGAAAACACCAAATTCAAGCAAGATAGATAGAGATAGAGAGAGAGAGAATAAACCAAAAAAAATTGGAGGGAAATACGGAGTGCCCACTAAACCTACCATTCTCATGTAAAATTGCACTAAATTTTAACAAAAAAGCAAGCAAGTTTGCGCTTGCAATTTAACGTGCAGATTGAATATGAATTTACTTACTAAATGAGGAGGCTATATCCGTCGAAATTCGCTAAATTTTCGGTGGGCATTTGAGAAATTTGACGTATCAATTTGAGTGTATATTTTGGATGAAATGAATTTTCATTTCCAATGGATTTTTCTTTTCATAATATAGTAGTTTTTTTTTTATCAAATCATAATATAGTAGTTTGGCTTGATAATAATTTGTAGTAAGCTCCTAGAAAGATCCACATGGCCGTGGATTGGTGGTGGAGATTCTCCGAAACAGCCTTAAAACCAAAGGGTGTCAAATGACAGGCTCCAATCGATCGCTGGACCACGCTGCTCATGTTCTCATCAATTGGGCGGCGCCACGTGGCGTGCCACGTGGCTGGCCAACCGTCGTGGTGGCCACGTGAACATAGTCGACGTTGTGATTCTGGTGATGTGTCGATTTCAGAAAGCTTGGGTCCAACGCCATGCACAGCGACGGATACTTACCGGTCCCGAGTACCTGCTGCAATGTTCCCCTTCAAACTTTGTTTGGTTCGGATTGTTGGAATAAGGGTCTTATGGTGTGCGTCCATGCGGGCAATCATACCCGTCCCATAGATAACCACAATAGCGGTTATCTGCAATTTGAAAAGACATGTCTATTGAGAGATGTCAAAAACAGAGTTCCCCCTCTTCCTTTATGACTGACAATACTAGCTGTTCAAGAGAAAACCACGAACGTCTTTCCCCGTCTACGTGGAATCGTATCGAAGGCGAAAGAATTCTTGAGATTGCGAAGGCGACACTTAATCTGTGGACAGTGGGTACGACCCCTTGTGTGATCGTATTTCGATCGATGATACAAGTAAGTTAATCTTGGGCATAATACAGTAGTTTTCCGCACGTATTTCGTATACATATTGGAATCCGTTTCCGTCACGGATAATCATCATGAGAAGGAGATTTGGATGGTGGGAGGAGTCTCTTTTCGTCGGTCTCCTTCAAGCGAAGGTTCGACGTGCAAGTTTTTCTAACGAGTGTTGTCGGATGCCGTTGAATCTTATTTAATGTCTGCTAAGACATATTTCAAAATTGCGTCCACATTTCGGAAGAGTGATCAGAGAGAGAGAGAGAGAGAGATCCAAGCCTAATGCAGAATACAAGACTGTCTGGCGGACATTCCTTCTGGGAGAAGCGTATGATCAACTAATTCCTGACAGATTGTATCAAAGTGGTTCGTAAATTACGGTTATACCCAATGAAACGAATTGCTCCATAAGTATTGTTGACCATGAGATGATCACTACCCTAAGGGATTACACCTCCGGATCATTCCAAATGATTTTGAGGTTTAGCCTATGTGAAATAAGACGTTTCATCATACGCTCGCGCATTGCGCGCACATGAAGTTGGTCACAATCTATCGATGCATCGCTTGTCTTGTTTGGTTCCAGTGTCTGTCTAATCTCATCCTCTTTTACTTTGTTCAATCAAGTCCTTGATATGTACAATTTGATCATCTAAATTTATGTCCTCCGACTTTCTCAACTAAACCATCAAATTGATCACAAAAATAGCAAACAACCCGCCAAAAAAGGGAGAAAAAAATCCCCTATTTTGGCAGTATACTGGAATACGAAGCAATAGAGCACAAAAATTACAAACAATTCAGAGAACTTGATTGCGCAATATGAAACTTAAGGGAAGGGAATCCAAGCTACAATTGACAATGATGAATATACTATCCCTTTCTCTCCAATCATGCCTGTTTCTGCTCCGGTGTTGACTTAAAATTAACCACCGTCACAAATTAACCACGGTTACACATCGCAGTAATCGCATTCAATCCCACATTAGATAGATCTTGAAGGTAATGTATTTAAAAAGTGGATGTGCTCAAGGAAGCTTTGGTCCTTATGGTGAGTGTCACAAAGCTGATTAGAGAACCCGCAGTAAATAAGAAAGAAAGAAGAAGGAAAAGAGGAGAAAACGAGAGGAGAAGAAGAAACAAACGTAAAGCTAAAAGAACGACTCTCAAAAATCTGCATTCTTGACCCTATACCAACTACAATATATTATATAACTTATACAATGACCATAATACCCCCATGTAAGTAGAAAGGAGTAAAACCTAGAAAACATTAGAGTAACGTAACACTCCCCCTCAAGCTGGAGCATATAGGTCACCTATGCCTAGCTTGATACAACCACTAACAAAGGCAGGACAAAACAACACTTTAGTGAAGATATCAACAAACTGATCTCTAGAAGCAATATAAGGAGTAGCAATCAATTTTCGCGTCACAGCATCACGAACAAAGTCGACTTCTATTTGCTTAGTTCACTCATGAAATACATGATTTTCAGCAATATAAATAGCTATCTGATAATCACACATCACATCAATAGGTTAATTAGTAGAAAGTCCAAGTTCTTGGAGAAGGGATTTCAACCAAAATAATTCAGCAATGGTATGTGCCATGGCACGATACTCAGCCTCCGTACTAGATTTGGCAATGGTAGTCTGTTTCTTGCTTCTCCAAGTAATCAAATGACCACCAGAAAAGTGCAATACCCAATTGTAGACCGCCGATCACACCCTGGCCCAGCCCAATCGGCATTAGAATAGCCACCCAGAGTAGAAGAGCCATTAGGTTTATAAATCAGTCCCTTACCAGGAGAACCTTTAAGGTACCGAAGATGCTACAAACAACATCCCAATGAGCCTTCTTGGGTGACTCCATAAATTGACTCACAACACCAACAGAAAAGGGAATGTCGGGACGTGTAACGATAAGATAAATTAGTTGCCAAACTAAATGCCGATATTGATACTTGTCTTCAATGTCATCCCCATCATCAACTCGAAACTTTGGATTTGGATCCATAGGAGTATCTACTAGCTTGAATGCTAGTGTACCAGTCTCAGACAAAAGTAATCAAGAACATACTTTCGCTGAGATAAATTTATACCTTTCCTACTTCGTAAAACTTCAATACCAATGTTAGAAAGTCCAACCCAAAAGCTTAAGCTATTAGGTGTAGGGAGACTACATGAATATAAAGAGCATACAACACTCATCCACAAACAATGTGGGACAACAACAACAACTTCAACACCCCATCTCACGTGCAAGCAATCTGCACGTGGAAATTAACTAATCGGGTAGGTTCACATACGCGGAAAGGAATAACCTGGCTCTGATACCATGTTAGAAAATTCAACCCAAAAACTTAAGCTATTAGGTGGAGGGAGACTACATGAATATAAAGAGCATACAACACTCATCCAAAAACAATGTGGGATAACAACAACAACTTCAACAACCAAAAAATACCTAATAACTCCCAAGTCTTTAATCTGAAATTGCTGTTGAAAAAAAAAAATTGACCTCAAAAATGCCAATCACATCATTACCAGAGACAATTATGTCATATACATATACAACAAGAATGACCACCCTATATTCCTCCTTGCGAATAAAAACAGAATACCCAAAAATACCTAAGAACTCCCAAGTCGTTAATCTGAAACTACTGTTGAAGAAAATATTTGACCTCAAAAATGCAAATCACATCATTGTCAGAGACATTTACATATACAACAAGAATGACCACCCCCGATTCCTCCTTGCGAACAAAAACAGAATGATTAGAATAACATCGGTGGAAACCACACTTGGAAATTACTGAACTGAATTTCTCAAACCATGTTCTTGGAGATTGTTTCAACTCTTAAATGGCCTTATGCAGCCGACATACTTTACTATGATTCTCTCCTTGAGCAGCATACCCAGGAGGTTGCTCTGTGTATACTTCCTTCGACAAATCACCATAAAGAAAATCATTTTTCACATCCAGTTGATATAATGACCGATCAAAATTCATAGCAAGAGGTATAATGACACGAACAAAATTGAGACGTGTCACAAGGAAAAAAAATCTCAAAATAGTCCACCCCATAAGTTTGAGTAAAACCTTTAGCAACAAGCCAAGCCCTAAGACGCTCAACTGAACCATCCGGGTTGTACTTGATAGTACACACTCACCGACACTTCACCACATCTTTCCAAAAGGAATATCAACTAAAGATCATGTCTGACGGGACACTATAGCTTCCATTTCCACATCCATAGCTCTCTTCCACTCAAGGTGAGACAAGGCCTTGGTGATAGAGGTAGGAATTGTGTGAGTATGTAATGATAGAGCAAAGTCATGTAATGGGGAAGGAAGATATGAGAGAGACACATAACGCTTGATATGGTAAGCAAAAGAGGATTTTTGTGTACAAGAACGAGTACCTTTGCGAAGGGCAATCAAAATATCATTTGGACCACGAGACAAGGATAGAGATTGGACAGAGGACATGAAAGAGCTGGAGACTGGTGTTTCCATAGAATGCTTTCGCCACCGATACACCTGCAAGGGAGGGGATACAGGAAGACTAACAGAGTCTAAGAGGATAAATTGTGGGATAAGAGGATCGACCACAATGTCAGTTGAAAACTCTTTACCCTCAATAAAATAGTATGGTGTGCCCTCGAAGAAAGTAACATTGACACTGACATATTATGCACAAGTCATAGGATCATAACATCGATATCCATTTTGAGTACGAAAATACCCAAGAAAAAACACATTTGATGGCATGAGGGGATAGTTTATCAAGACCTAGACGTAAGTTATGGACAAAACAGACACACCCAAAGACGCGAGGGGTAAGAGAGAATAATGGCTTGTCATGGAACACAATACTGATTGGTGACTGATTATTGAGGATAGTGGAAAGCATGCGATTTATTAGGCAACGGGAGGTAAGGACAACATCACTCCAAAAAGATTTTGGGACCTGCATATACAACAAGAGTAAACAAGCAACTTCTAGAAGATGACGGTTCTTTCTCTTAGCCACACCATTATGCTGAGGAGTATAAATACAACTTGTTTGATTTATAATGCCAAGATTAGAACAAAACGAAGAAATTGATTTCTGTGAGTATTCTAGAGCATTATCAGTTCGAAAAATTTTAAGGGACATATTAAACCGATTAGGGACTTCACGATGAAATAATCAAAAAACATATAAAAATTTAGAACGCTCATGAAGCATATAGAGCCATGTTAGACGAGAATAATCATCCACAAAAGAAACAAAGTACTTAAATAGAGATAAATGTCCAAACGAACAAGTTCAAGTAAAGTAGATGCACGAGTATCACTGCGAGTAGAAAAAGAGCTACGACGATGTTTCCCAAGTTTACAAGCTTCACACTCAAGAGTAGAAACAGATTTACACTCGAGAATTCTTTGTTGTAACTTAAATAGAGATAAATGTCCTACACGAGAATGCCATAATAAGGAACTAGTAGAACTAGCAGAACTAGCAGAACTAGCAGGTAGAGCATTGGCATCAGTAGTAGAGACACCATCTAGATAGTAGAGTCCATCATGTTCATGCCCTCCACCAATCGTCTTCTTTGTCTGAAGGTCCTGAAATATGCAAGAAGAGGGGTAAAGTGTAGCAAAATAACCAAGAGTAAGTTAACTGACTAACAGATAACAAAAGTTGGGGAACATGTAAAACAGAAGACAGAGATAACGAAGGTGTAAGTGAAATAATCATTGATCCAATCACCAGAGTAGAGGAACCATTAACTAAAATAACTTGAGATGAAGGACTAGAGTCATCATGGTGGGAAGAGAATAGTTCTTGCTTACCCGTTATGTGACTAGAAGCTCCCGAGTCAATGACCTAGGTGCTAGGAGATAAAGTAGACAAAAGATCCATGTTACCTGCTTGTGCAAGAGTTGCAGTAGATGAGGAATTGGAAAACTCTAGTTGCTGGACACGCTTAAGAAGTTGTGCTAAATCATCCGGAGCCGCAGACTCATAAGAACTACCCCCAGTTGGGATAGATGGATTCGTGTCACCAAAAGACGCATTTCCAGCACTCACTTTAGACACAACATCATTTACAATAACTAATCGTTGAGCCCACTCAGGCTTGCCATGCTTGGCCTAACAAGTGTAAAAAATATGACCAGATTTGCCACAATACATACACTGACGACTGTCTCGATCAAAACTTTATTCGCTACGTCCACCACCATGGCCACTGTCACGGCCTCCCTCTGAACCACAGCCTCTATAAGAAAATTCACCGGGCCCACGACTACCACTACTTGCCACAAGTGCTGATTTGTCTTAGATGATGTAAAAGATAGAGAGACAATGCGCTGAATCCGACAAAAAGCTTCATTCATAGAAGGAACTTTCTCTCCAACAAGAAGCTGGCTCTTCACAGGCTGCAAGTCAGCATTCAACCCAAATAAAAATTTGGCCACTTGAAATTCAACTCGCTGTGTCTTTAATCTCTCAAGATCAGTAGTGATGGATTGATAAAGATTGAGTTCTTCCCACATGCCTTTCAAAGCACTATAATACTCTCCAAGAGATTTGTCCTCTTGTTTAAAATTAATGATCTTCTCATATAATTCATAAACTCTAGACATGTTTTTGTCCTGTGAGTAGCTCTCCACAAGATCATCTCACACTTCATTGGCAATTGTGTGGGACATCACATTAGCAGCAATAGATGGTTCCATGCTATTCCACAACCACACCAAAAGTGTCATTCTCTCTCATCCAGTCAACATGCTCTGTAGCTTTAGCATCAAGGGGGCAGTCATAAGATAATTTTTCCTTTGGCATTAATATAGACTTTGACAGCTTGAACTCATTACAAGTAATTAGAGACCCCATTTAATTTAATAATGGCAATTTGAACATTAACACTATATGTAGGAGGCTTACACAGGTACTCATGGCGATAATCTCAAAATAAATATATATATCTACCACAAATCAAGAAAATTGAAACTTCAGCATAAGAAATAAAACAACCCTTCACTATGTATAATCAATACCAACAGTCATGTATTTTTGATGAAAATCATACAATACCAGTCGACCATAATCAACGAAATATGCTGATCCTTGAATTCGTTGATGTAAGTGTTGTAATCCATAACTGCAAACAGATCCATAGCTGCCAAGAGAACCTGATGGATTTGATTTCTCCTGGTCTTGTATGAATCGAGATTAGGAGAGAAAATAGATAGAAACTGCAGCTTTAGGTGGTCGCGCACCAAAGAAGCAAAAGGGGTATTAGGGGACTCTCAAACTAGCAATACGATCAAGGCATCAAGTAGGCAATTTTGCTCTGATACCATGTCACAAAGCTGATTTGAGAACCTGCGGTAAATACGAAAAAGAAGAAGGAAACGAGGAGAAAACGAGAGGAGAAGAGAGGAAGAAACAAATATAACGCCAAAAGAACGGCTCTAAAAAATCTGCATTCTTTACCCTATATCTACTCCAATATATCATATAACTTGTACAATGACCATAACGCCCCCATGTAAGTAGAAAGGAATAAAACCTAGAAAACACTAAAGTAACGTAGCAGTGAGAACCAAAAGTAGCAATGGCGTTCAGCAAGAATGAGCAATTTAGCAGTTAGATATCTACAAGAACTTGCCTAAAGTACAAGACAAGTGACAAGCAAACTTCCGGTATCGCCTTCTTGGGTATTCAAGCGGTTACGGATCATTCACGACAATAGTTTTTGCGGCGCCAGGCTCTAATGCTGTGTCAGAAATAAACAGGCTTGACGTCGTTAGGCCCGAAACTAGCCCCACAGGATGGGCATTTGCGATGCCGAGTTTCTGTTAAGTTCTGAATGCAGGTGTTACAGAATAGGTGATAGCATTTCGTGATGACAACCTGAAGATTTAAAAGCAAATATCAAAAGTAAGATTTCAAATGCAGCAGGATAGGGGTTGGAACTTCCTGCACCAAAAGAAGATAAACTCTTTTTCGGCATATCCCAGTCTTAGAGCCAACTTATAGAGTTAACATACTCTAGAGTCTAGCGATGGGGTTAGATTGACAAAACACCTGCTTCCAGGTACTAATCAAAAGCAATATAAGAGTACAGAGATTATGAAGATTGATAACTACACTGTTGTGGCAGATTACACCTACAATTTTTACAGCATGAGTCACAAACTCCTAACCTTTTATCCTCATTTACATGTCAGCTGGATTATTATTCACTGCGATTATGGACCAAAATTTACCTCTTTAGGCCGGTCACGGCAAATACTGCACTTAAGGATTTCTCTGTATCCTCTAAGTTCCTCTTGAAGCTTTTCCACAACTGGGGTCACTTTCTGTGCTTGAAGCTGTAAAGCCTTTCTCCTAACAACTTCTAATTCTTCCTCTAGTCTCTTCTTGTTGAACCTGATGATGCCATCAGAAAATGGAGTTAAGACAACCAGCATGCTGAAAATGAAGATGGACACGGTGCAGTTCCTTACCGTTCCTTTTCAAGCTCCACCTGGAGCTCTCCCGCAGTCCCTCGATTTTTGTCAATTTTTAATTGAAGCTCCTCCAGCGACTCCCTTATTTGGTGAGACAGTCTTCTAACATCTGACAATCTCTTTTGGGTATTATCCAGGGCATTTGAGCCTTGCAATCGATCCTCTGCAAGCTTCTGAACCTTTTCCGTACAAATATTCAGCTGCAAAACAAGCATCCTTAGATTCTTTGATCATTCGATGCATGCCCCAATAAGAGAAATGCCACCATAATGCTTGAATAAGTACCTGATCTTCTACCCTCACAACCTTCATGTTCAAAAAATCAACAGATGCATTGGCCAACTGAATCTCCCTTGCTAAAGTTTGCTTTTCTGCCAATATAGAATCTCTCCCCTGTCGTGCCCTAACACCCTCCAACACAAGCTAAAATAGACAGGAAAACAAGAACAAAAAATCAGAGCGTATGTAAAGACAAGTACCCACTCAATAAATATTTGAAGCCAATCGGGAATACATAGTTGAAAAAAAAAAATCAGGAACACAAAGGCTTATAGCCTTATACAACATTGTATATATTTGTGGCAAGTTTTAATTCTCAGCTTCAGCTTGCTGTCAAGTTAAGATCATCGTTCAATGCATTATTAAGCTGATCAGATAAACCAAAGCAATGAGCAATTAAGATGTTAAATTTAATCGTTTTGTCATGGTGGGCTGATCTATCATATGCTTAGATGGGCCAAAAGGCTTCTTCACCATGTTTGGTGGCATGGAAGCTTTTCAGACAGAGTACCAAGTACAAAGAAGATGAAGATTTCTAGGCCACAAACAAAAGAATGCCGACTGAATATGGATCTTCCAAGCAGGCGAATACAAACACTATTCCTAATGCAACCAATCCAGCTTTCACAAAGAGCATTGGAAGCATGTGCTATGAATAGAAGTAGTTGATTATCCATACTCTCTTTTCAACAAAAGGCAATCTGCTGCTTAAAGTCCATTAAAAACCAAATGTAGTCAAATGTAGCAGCTACTGAGCACCATCTAAACTGCCATCAGTGGTGGACTGACATTAGAGCAGAATCAACATCAACTTCAACAACACCTTTATCCCAAACTAGTTGGGGTCGGCAGTTGATGAACCCCGAAGATTCATAAAATAAAAGCAAAACCGATCAAGGGAAAATAGATAGATATGTAAAAATAAATAAACAAATATATATATATATGTGGAAAGGACTAAAAAGGACAGTCAGGAACATGGGAATTCTGCCCCTCCACAATACTAATAGAAATCTCCTATTGGTATTGTGGAGGGGCAGAATTCCCATGTTCCTGACTGTGCCACTTAAATAGGCTAGCCTTCTAAACTAATTTGTAAGCATAGAATCACTAGTAGAGATTCACGATTCATGAATGAAATATGACAGCGGGTTTGGACATTGTATTTGTCTGTGCTTGGGTTTGACCCAGAAATTTATTGTTGTTACTTAGACTGCTCGATTTTTTTGAGGTTTCACACATGCAACATCAATTATTCCTTCCCTCCCTCCCTGACGTAACCAATCAATGATGCCCTGGTTATGCCAAACACAACTCTATCTCAACTACTCGAAGTCATCAACCAACAGCATGACTGTTGAAAGTGTCCCACCAGATAAGGGGAGAGAATCCTCTATTTCTAAGTGAGGATTACTTACCAACAAGCATGTAAGTTAACTAACACTTAAAATATCAATTCATGATTAAAAAATGCAGGAAAAATACAAGCCACGAAAGTGTATAAGAGACATAACAGGCAGAAATTCAGACAGATTATTCACCTTTATATTGTAGTCATCTCTCTCGGCAATCTGCTGCAACAAATGCTGGTTTTGAGTTTGCATATCATCATATTCCTGTCCAATTGACTGAGGAAGAGAAAATCTCAGACCAACAAAAAAAAGAAAGAAAGAAGAAAAGTAATCATTAATGGGTACATTCGGTGCAAGTGAGACCATCTAATCCAGGGGCTCACACACACCAAGTGCTTGCATCCTGTGCATATTAACATTTTTCAAGAAAAACATCGATTTCTAATTTAGCAAAATGAACTTAACCTCGATTTCTGATAAATATGCCTCGTTTTCTTCATTTTTGGACTTCAATACATCAGCAAGCTGAGAAATCTCCCTGAAACCATTAGATCCACATCAAATTATCACATTCACCTTGTACATTATTATTTGTAATAACTAAAGCAAGATCTTAGACAGAGTTGCAGATAATGTTAGACCTAACAAATGGTCATATTCAGGGAAAAAGAAAGGTAACCTCTACTTAAGGTTAGACAAGAATTATTTGTTGTTTGGAATGTTCAGCATGCAATCACTCGTAACCCTCAAATCAGACACATATCTGAGGCTTGTTCAACTTTACATTAACCTGCTGAATAAGCAGCAAGCAACCCCACAATTATCTGAAGGTGATTATGTACCAGTGAACAAAATTGACACAATTGTCATACTCAGACAATCATGTAAGCTAAAGCAGATGGTTAGTAATTCAGGTGGTACTTCCAAGACAAAAAGTATTCTACTACACCAACAAGCAAAACCTTTTGGAAGCTTCCAATTTCTGTCTCAGGTTAGCAATTTCAGCTTCTGCAGCAGCAAGTGTCTGCTGGGACAATGCCTCAGCTTCAATTGCAGTCTTGACACGTAATTCCAAGTGGTGCTCATTTAGAGAGGATTTCAGGCTCTCGATTTGAGCCCATGCCTTGTATTCTGAATCCTTGGCTTCTGCTACTACCCTGCAGCGAAATAAAAATATTAAGGCATCCGATACTATCTGGAAGCAGTAGTGAATATGTCAGTGGGTGCAGCAAATTCAGGATAAGCAAGTTTATAAAAAGTGAATGTCAAGTATAATTATGCTTCTTTCACCATGAGGGTTCTTTGTCCATTGTGTCCTCTAATGTTTGTGCAAAAGAACTAAAGATAAGAAGTAATAGTCAGTTTTAAGCCTCTTTGTTCACTTCAAATGGATATTCGTTTTCTAAGATTAGCATGTAAAAAAATGATCAAAGATTATAATATATAGTCATATGGGTTCAAAATCCAATTTTTTACGGTCAATTTAACCGATCAAGGAACTTCTATAATTATGACTAACAAACTGTTTGGGAGGTGTCGATTCGAGGAACAGCCTGTCTAGAAGCACAGACAATTATGATCTAGCACTTCCGGTGACTAATAGCTGAAGCTGCTCAATGGGCACTCTTTTTTGAATTTGAAACATGGCAAAAGAAAAAAACGAAGACACTGCTTAAACTACAAATGCAAACTCAACTCACACACGAACCATTCCTCACATAATTTATCACGCGTACTATTGAAACAATAAACAAAAGATATGAAATTGAACATTTAACGCAAAATACATATTTCAATGCTGACTCAATTCATCATAAGAAGGAGAAAGGAGCAGGAAGAAAGAAATCTAAAAGATAAAATTGGTCGTAATGTTGCACATTAAAGAAGTCCAATGCACAGTGTTAGAGATATTAAGAAAGGGTATAATAGTCAATGGGTTTCCTAGGGTTGTCATTGTATATATATAATGGGTTTCATTAATAAAGTTATTACGTTCTCTCTTTACATCTCTTTACATGGTATCAGAGCACTCCATCATCGATACCACCACCCACCACCGTAAATCTCCCCGGCGACTTTAAGGGCGACGTCGCACAGCGTCGTCTAGCAGCGGAGACCCAGATCCGACGTTCCCCAAGCCTGGCGACCTCAAGGCCAACGTCGTTCAGCGTCGCCTAGCATCGGGGACCCCAGATCTGACGTTCCCCAACCTCGGCGACCTCAACCGAGTGTCGTCTAGGGGCAGCGACCCCAGGGCCGACGCGACCCATCCCTGGTGGTCGCCGGTCTCGCGCGACCCACCCCAAGGTGGTCGCTGGTGAAGGCGCGACCCTCCTGGTCGCTGGAGGCTGAAGACGCGATTCGGTCGGAGGCTGAAGGTGCGATCCCTGCTGGTCGCAGTTGAAGGCGCAACTGATTGCTGGTGGCTGAAGGCTCAACTCCCTCCCTGGTTGTCGCTGCTAGTTGAGGCGCGACTAATTGTTGGTGGTTGACGCGTGACCCATGCTGGTCGCTGTTTGAGGTGAGATCCTCTTGTGGATGTGAATGGGGGTCGCTAGATGTGAGTTGATTATTCTGCGTGAATGGGTTTGGGTTACTCTGCGATGTGCGACCCCCTCCTTATTGAATCTGCTGATTGTGCTGTGTTAAGAATTTGTTTGATGAGCGACCTTGCTGAGTTGAGTTGCTGCTAATTGTGGTATTAGAAAGGATCGAAGTTGGTGGTGTTGGCTGTATCTGAATTTGATGCAAAGCTGAGTGGGAAAAATTTGGTGGAGCATTTGCTGATTTTGTGATTGGGTTATTGAGTTGTCGACTTGATTTGAAGTAATTATTAATTGTAATGGCTGATCCTGAGAAGAGTGAGAATAGTACCAGCATGACGACTGAAGTATTTTCCTCTTCATCTTCTCGAATCACTGATAAGAAACTTGAAGGTATTGTCAATTTTCAACAATGGAAAAAGATTGTTAAGTTTGTTTTGACGGGTAGAAATCAGCATATGCATTTGACTGGAACTAAACCTTCTGGCGATACGAATTGGGATGTTATTGATGCACGTCTTATGGGTCAGCTTTTGAACTCTATGGAAAGTAATATTGTAGATTTGGTCACTCATATTGATACAGTTAAAGAGTTGTGGGAGTATTTAGATGTTTTGTATTCTGGCCAAAACAATATGTCTAGAATATATGAACTATCCCAGGAATTTCATCGTTGTGAGAACAAGGGGCGTTCCATTGATCAGTACTTCGCTGATTTTAACCGGATGTATGAGGAGTTGAATGCTCTTCTTCCTATTTCCTCTAATGCTGAACAAATGCGTCTTCAAAGAGAGCAGTTGGCTGTGATGAATTTTCTAGGTGGTCTTGGTCCGACATATGATGTTGTTAAGTCTCAGATCCTTGGAGGAGAGACTATTGGATCACTTCGAGATACATATGCTCGAGTTCATCGTGCATCCCGTGGTTCTTCTCAAAGTACCACATCTGTTGTTGACAGTTCAGCTCTTGTCTCTCAGTCTAGAGCTAGTGGAGGTAGGGGTGATGAAGGAAATCGTGGAGGATATAATGGTCGCGGTGGCCGTGGTAGTCGAAGCACTGGAATAGGAGGAATAGGAAGAGGCCAAGGACAAAGGCAATTTTATGGACAGTCCCAATCTCCTATTGAGAGCTCAGGAGCTATTAAGACTTGTCATTATTGTGGAAAACCTGGCCATATTCAGAAATTTTGCTACAAGCTACATGGTAGACCCGGACAACAACAGGTTGCAAATGCTGTAGCTGACACTGACTCTTTGTCCCTACCACAGTCTTCCCAAGGCAATGTAGTGGTTATGTCTGATGAAGAATTTGCACGGTACAATCAGTCTCAGATTTCACGGCCTACTTCTTCCACTGCTACTCTAGTTCAAACAGGTAATGCTACTGCGTGCATTTCAGCTAGTTCTCGCCCTTGGGTCATTGATTCGGGGGCTTCCGATCATATGTCAGGTCTTTCAGGTATATTTTCCTCTCTTACTTCATCATCTTCTACTGTTACTTTAGCTAATGGTTCATCTTCTCAAGTTAAAGGAGTTGGTACAGTTCATCCAACACCTTCTTTACCATTATCTTCAGTACTTTACATTCCCAAATTTCCCTTCAATCTCATGTCTGTTAGTAAATTAACCAAACACTTTCAGTGTTCAGTGACCTTTTATCCTGATTCTTGTATCTTTTAGGATCTGGCTACGAAGACGACGCTTGGTAGAGGACGAGAGATGGGAGGGCTATATGTGCTCGAAGACGTTGCTTCCATTGCTTGCCCCAGTACCACCTCTCTACATCAGATTCACTGTCGTCTTGGACATCCTTCACTACAGAGTCTTCAGAAAATGGATTCTAGCTTTCAGTCTCTTTCTAGTTTAGAGTGTGAATCATGCCAACTTGGCAAATTGCATCGTGTCAGTTATCCACCTCGAGTTAATAAAAGAGCAGCGTCTCCTTTTTCATTAGTTCATTCTGATATTTGGGGTCCTTGTCATTTGGATTCGAATTTGGGTTTTAGATATTTTGTCACTTTTGTTGATGACTATTCTAGAGTTACTTGGTTATATTTAATGAAAAGTCGTTCAGAATTGTTCTCTATATTTCAAGCTTTTATTTCTGAAATTTATACTCAGTTTGGTGTTCATGTCAAAGTTTTGCGTTCCGATAATGCTAGAGAGTACTTTTCTGCACCGTTTTCTGACTTTATGACTCAACGGGGTATGATTCATGAATCTTCTTGTTCTTATACACCACAACAAAATGGTGTAGCTGAACGTAAAAATAGACATTTATTAGAAGTTGCCAGGTCCATGTTATTTGAGATGAAGGTTCCTAAAACCTTTTGGTCTGATGCTGTTCTCACTGCATGTTATCTTATTAATCGTATGCCTTCTTCTGTTTTAGGAGGTGGTATTCCTTTCTCTACTTTGTTTCCCAATCAGCATTTGTTTGCGCTACCACCCCGTGTTTTTGGTTGTGTCTGTTTTGTCCGTGATCATCGACCTGGAGTATCAAAACTTGATCCTAAGGCTATTAAATGTCTGTTCTTGGGCTATCCTCGTACTCAAAAAGGATATTGTTGCTATTCCCCGACTTTAAGGAAATACTTTATAACTGCTGATGTTTCATTTTTTGAGTCTACTCCTTACCATGAGGTTCCAATCACTGTTTCTGAAATGGATGAAGACTTACATGTGACTATCATTCAGTCACCTGCTCCAGCTGTCTCATCAATGCCTACACAGGAATCTCCTCCTGTTAAGGTTTATACGCGGCGTTCTCGAGCAACCACTGATCCTCCCCATCCTCTCGTACCTACTGCGTCATCTTCAGCTCCAGATCTACCTTTAGTTGCTCCTCAGGTAATGTCTGATCTTGATATTCCTATTGCTCACCGCAAAGGTATACGTACCTGCACTCAACACTCTATTGCAAACTTTGTCTCGTATACTTCTGTGTCTCCTTCTTTTCGATCCTTTTTATCTACTGTTGATCAATATCCTGTCCCCAAGTCTGTATCTGAGGCATTACAGAGCCCTGATTGGAGGACAGCTATGGAAGAAGAATTAAAGGCATTACAAGTTAATGAAACTTGGGACTTGGTACCTCTTCCATCAGGCAAAACTGCTATTGGTTGTCGATGGGTATATGCTGTGAAAGTCAATCCTGATGGTTCTCTTGCTCGCCTGAAAGCAAGACTCGTTGCGAAAGGGTATGCTCAAGTGTATGGGGTTGACTATTTGGACACTTTTTCTCCTGTTGCTAAGCTTACATCTGTTCGTATTTTGATCTCGCTTGCTGCAACATATAACTGGTCCTTGTTTCAACTTGATGTAAAGAATGCTTTCTTACATGGTACTCTTAATGAGGAGGTGTATATGGAGCAACCTCCCGGATTTGTTGCTCAGGGGGAGTCTGGTGGATTGGTTTGTAAATTAAAGAAGTCCTTGTATGGTTTGAAGCAGTCTCCACGAGCATGGTTTGGAAGATTTTCTGAAGTTTTACTCTTATTTGGAATGTCTAGATGTGAAAATGATCATTCTTGTTTTTATAAACAATCAGGAAGAGGCAGATTGTTCTTGATTGTGTATGTTGATGATATTATTATTACAGGAGATGACTCTACCGGTATAGTTGAATTAAAACTCTATCTTCAGCAACATTTTCAGACCAAAGACTTAGGAAAGTTGAAGTATTTCCTAGGAATTGAGGTGGCTCAGTCAAAGAAAGGTATTGTTCTTTCGCAACGGAAGTATGTCCTGGACTTGCTCACTGAAACGGGTATGTTGGGATCTAAGCCTCTTGATTCTCCTATGGAACAAGGAGTTAAACTAGTAGCAGATGGAGGAGAAATCATTGATAATCCTGAGAGATACAGAAAACTGGTAGGTAAGCTGAATTATCTGACAGTTACTCGACCAGATATTGCCTTTCCAGTTAGCGTGGTAAGTCAGTTTTTATCTTCTCCTCGTACATCTCACTGGGATGCAGTTATACGGATCTTGAGATATTTGAAGAAAGCTCCAGGAAAAGGAATTGTTTATCAAAATCATGGACATGGTAGAGTTGAAGGATTCTCTGATGCCGATTGGGCAGGATCTCCAGATGATAGAAGATCAACTACTGGCTACTGTACCTTTGTTGGAGGAAATCTAGTGTCGTGGAAGAGTAAGAAGCAGAATGTTGTTGCCCGTTCCAGTGCTGAGTCAGAATATAGAGCCATGGCACAAGTGACATGTGAACTGATGTGGACTCAACAACTTCTGGCTGAATTAAACTTCAAGACTTCGGCTCCTATGGTTCTTTGGTGCGACAACAAGGCAGCTATGCATATAGCCTCCAATCCTGTGTTTCATGAGAGAACAAAACACATCGAAGTTGATTGTCATTTTATTAGAGAAAAGCTTCAGAGTGGAATGATTCTTCCCAGTTATATTAGGACTAGTGAACAACTTGCGGACATTTTTACTAAACCTCTGGGCAATGGGAGAATAGGGTATATTTGTAACAAGCTGGGCATGATTGATATTTATGCTCCAGCTTGAGGGGGAGTGTTAGAGATATTAAGAAAGGGTATAATAGTCAATGGGTTTCCTAGGGTTGTCATTGTATATATATAATGGGTTTCATTAATAAAGTTATTACGTTCTCTCTTTACATCTCTTTACACACAGATATGCAATGAAACAGAAAAGAGATGTTTGCCCTGTAAAGTCTTAACCTTGAATCAGTGGATTCACGTCTATACATTTCCAAAATTAGCTTCAGCTCCAGAATACTCCCCTCCAAATCTTGGACCTGCATTGAGATGCTTACAGACTGTTAAAAGAAATGCAAATGAAATGCAAATTTATGGTGGTATGCAGTAATGATGACTATTTTCTCCAAGAGGCTTTTTTCAGCAGGAGGTTAATCAAGTCACCTATGTGCTCGCCTTTGTAAATAAAAGACATTTGCATGAATACAGGATCTACTAATATCAAAACTTCAGATTATCCCTTTTAGTAAACTGCAGTTCCAGGTCACCAGTGAAGCAGAAACCCTATCTCTGGCAATATCTTTTGGCAGAGTTCATTCGTAGACGAAGTATAGTAAGAACCTTAGGAAACACGTCTCTTAATGTGATCAGTTCCGGTAATTGCAGCATCAACATCCCAAGGGTGACATAAAAGGGGAAAAGTCATCCAACAGTTGAATGGAATCAACTCACCATGTAGTCCGACTCAAGAAAGCCTTCCACTTGGTGAAAGGGTTAGTAAAACAAGTTACCTAATTGTCCCAGTTGGGAGTAACTCAGAACTATCACTTGCTTACTGATAATTGCTTCGATAATTTAATGTTAGCTGTTGAAGTTATTGTTGTTGTCCCACATTGCTTGTGGATGAGTGTTGTATGCTTTTTATATTCATGTAGTCTCCCTCCACCTAATAGCTTAAGCTTTTGGGTTGGACTTTCTAACATGGTATCAGAGCCAGTGTTATTCCTTTCCGCGTATGTGAACCCACCCCATCAGTTAATTTCCACGTGCTGATTGCTTGCACGTGAGAGGGGGTGTTGAAGTTATTGTTGTTGTCCCACATTGCTTGTGGATGAGTGTTGTATGCTCTTTATATTCATGTAGTCTCCCTCCACCTAATAGCTTAAGCTTTTGGGTTGGACTTTCTAACATTAGCAATAGTCCAAGAACAATATGAAGAGCCTGTTTCTTAACACTTACAAATAAGCAAAAAGTACTTTTTTCTCCCACTTAATTTAAAATATTATCCAGTTTTCAGAAGGATATAAAAAATTCCATGTGAATCTTTGTATCAACAATTGACTGTGTGAAAGTTTTAGGAGTTTCAAATGTTAAAAAAAAGAAAGGCAAAAGAGCATGGGGTACAAAATTTGGATTAAGCAAAAAGCAAAAACTAAAAGTTTATCTAGACACACCTGATGTAAATGAACATCAGATTGATTTGACTATTGATTATTAGATGATTCTTTCCAAAAAGGTAGATACAAAATTTATAAAAAAAAACTCAAATAGTAACCTCGCGGACTCTCTGAGGAAGATGACTTGCACCTTCCGCAGAAAGAACAGGAAAAACACAGCAAAATAAGTAAACACAGAGTGAAAGAACAAAGAAGCACCATACCACAGTTTGCAACTTTTCTATTTCAGCAACTTCACTAACAGACCTCTCAGATAATCTTTCACATTCTTTTACCTGTTTGAAAAGATAGAAATTTTTTTTTAGCACCCCTGCTTCACCAAACAGAATTTGGAAATAATGCAAATATGATAAATACCATCCTGTCAAGAGCACGAGAAAAACACTGCACGTCAGCTCGAAGCGAATGAATGTTAACAGCAGCCTCTTTGTACTTGCTCAATTCACTTTGCATTGCTCCCATTTCTTCTGGGAATGAAGAGCCCAAGGCTCTAAAGTCATTGATAACCTCTTGTCTTCCTAAAAGGGTCATATAAAATGAATCAAGAATGAGTCTATAAGGTCATATATATACAGCACCATAGATCAAGATGACATGCGAGATCATCAACAACCTGCTTCTTTTGGTGCCTCTTTCAGTTTAGTTTCAATAATGTTTCTATCCTCCATCTGCTTTTTTACTTCTGTCTCCAGCTCGATCATCCTTGAATCAGCAACTGCAGAACATCTTTTGTAAGCATCAATTATGTCGGTTTTTATACCCAATTCCAATTCCCTCCAGAAAAGAGACCCTCTCTCCATCTGCAATTTCCGAAAATAAAGGTACATAAGTATCGCAAACAAATCCTTGCAAAAAAATAAATAAATAAAAATACACGGAAAAGAAATTACTTTACAACCTGCAGTTTCTCGTACAAGGCCTGATAGCGCAAAACTTCTGATTTAGATATCTCCAATTGGTCTCTCAGGGACATGAAGGTTTGAGACGAGGAAATGCACTTCAAGTTCTTTATCTTATTCTATCCATGTAAACATAATACATCAGCAATTCTTTAGAAAGAAGGAATTTCACTTGGGATTGATGTAGAACCTGACCTGCAATGTTGGTAGCTGTTGCAGTATCTTCACTCGTTCTTCATAAAGGGCTTTTAACTCTTCCAGTCGAGATACTGCTTGGTCCTGACGAGCTTCAATCAAGTCAGCTACTCAGCTATTCAAATTAAGCTAGAAGAGACTCCGGGGGGGGGGGGGGGGGGGGGAGGGGGTGGGGTGGGGTGGTGTGGGGGGGTTTGGCTGGGAAGGTAGCCAACCTGTAGCTCCTTGAGAACGGACTCCATCTCTAGAAGATCCCTCTGTTTATCTCTAACTTTGTCACTTGGAGTATGTTTATTTCCAAAGTTCAAAACAGGGAAAGACACCCCTTTTATTGAATCCTTTGTAACTTTAAGAGTAGCCAGCTTACTATGACTTTCTTCCAACTCAGAAATGGTGCTCTCCAATTCCCCTGCAAAAAAGAAGGTTAAAAACCATACCATGAGATTCATGTAAATCTTTTATCGATTCTTATGAAATAGAAAAGCACAGTATAAAACCCTAATAAACTAGAACACAGTCCATCAGATGAGAATTTAGCCATTAGACAAGCTTAATGTTTTGTTCAGGAAGAAAGCACATCAGGAGAACGGTTAGGGCCCTCGTTAATAACAAAATCGTCTGGACAAGGGGGAGTAATAGTGAAAATGCTATTTGTTACTAATTGTTTTTGAGCTTCATTTAAGTTTTGTCATCATCAAAAGGATACAAATACCGATCCCCTGTGTTTTAACAATGACGACACCCTCAGGTACCAAGATTTCTTCATGCGTCTAAGCTATATTAGTGACCAAAAAGTTTTCAATCTACTGCAGATTAGAATAACAAGAAGGCATTAGGAAGTACAAGTGGCAAGTTGAGTAATGATTTCGATGGACACTGGACATTCGTCAGAAAAAGCAGGCTGCAGATTCAGAATTCAGAAGTCCAGTGTTTATAAACCAGAAGAGAAAATTGAAAAAAGAAGATCGGATACCCAGTCCTTATAACCAGACGTGTGAATTCAAACCAGAAGATCTAATCAATTAATGACAGGAAGCCACCAAATGTAACAGGAAGCCCGCATAAAGGTATCGAACTTAATTTCTCCAATGGACAACTTCAAGACAACCAAAATTTGAAGATCGCACACTTGAACTGATCAGTGATGAAACCCAAAAAGAAAATATCCTAGAGATTAGCGCCGCCAAATTTTCATCTAGGTACAAATAAATGACACGTGCTCATCAGAATGAAATTAAGAACGACCAAATCTTGCTATCCACATTGGGATACTCTTATGGAACACAATCTGATCTCATTACTTGCTAGTATGATAAAGATTGTGACACCACTGTAAACAAATTCTAGGGAGCAGTAACCTAGTGATCCTTTCAGGGCCTTGGCCTCCTCGAAGCAAGAAGTCGCTTACCACACCCTTCCTCATCCCTGAGTCTCCACCCCATGAACAGTGAGATAACCACGTGAGTTTGTGATTCAGCCCACGCAACCGATCAAATCAACATTTTTAAGCTTATTAATTGATCGAGGCTTTGCTGAAGAGGAACTCTTGCTTCAATTCATAACTCAAATAAGAGTCCTAAATCAATTAGGATTCTTCTCCGAATTAAATATATAGTCTTATATGGTAGGTTTATAATTGTGGTAGAACTTCAAAAAGTTTCTGCTTCCTAAATAAAGCAGACAATCGTCATTCCTGATTCCGTTCTGAGTAGGATGATTGTTTTTCATTTAGGTTTCCCATTTCCACTAGCAGTAGCATTATTTGGAAGAGTCTATAGTAATTCTTTCTTTCAGTAAAATCGATGAATTATTGAGGTTTGCAAAAGTCTTTGCTTTTTAATTTGTCATGCAAATCTTCTCCTAATTGTGTTGCTTAAGAAACCCTAGGTGTGATACTTAGAAAGTTCTGTTTTTGATGCATGACTACAATCTACTCCTTTTGAGCTATTGTTAATTGCGATTTTCTCTTTGAATCGTCTAGCAAATCAGATTCACTATATTCGTTTTGTTGTCCTACATTATTTCGTATGTAGGATGACGAGTCCTGAAGTAGCAAGCTCGCGTTTATCATGCGAAGAATAACTCTAAACGTCTAAGTTTGTTTAGGCGTCAAACTTAGGACTTCTTAAGCATCACTAGCAAGAGAAGTATTGCATCACCCAATTCAAAAGCAATAAAATTGCCAAATTTCAATAATCAACATCTACTTTCGAGTCAATAGTGTTATACCATATGCGCGCTCTTATTAGATCCTACACCAAGTTCATTATCATATTCCAAGTACAGACGAAAACTTAATGACATGGAAATAAAAAACTCAAACCTTACTAGATGATACTGCTAATTCCCTAATCCTTATAGAACTCTTATTTGAGTTGTTGGTCGATGCAATGTGGGCTGCATCAGTCGATTGTTGAGGAGAGTTGGCCTCCTGGCCATCAACAAAATCGAATTGGTTTTGAATATATGGATTTTGAAACCCAAGGAGTAAAGGTCTATAGCTTAAACCCAAACCCAATCCCCTTTTTTCTGTCCTCGCTCTCTAGGATCTATGCTTACCCTCTAGTAGTCAATATTGATGTCAAGTTTCGTTCTATTAGAAAGTCTAACCTTAAAGATTAAGGTGATGGGGAGGGAAAGTACGTTAATACAAGATCTACCCGAAACCGACACAGGTGGGTAGGTAGAGAATACCTAGGACTTATGTTATTTGTTTTAGAAGATGCCATGCCGCCACTCGGACTCGAACCGAGATGCTCTAGCACTGCTTCCTAAGAGCAGCGTGTCTACTGATTTCACCATAGCGGCATACTCGCAATAAAACCACATGGACAAGTGGCGTGATACTTAACACCTCCTCTCATGCGCAAACTGAAGTGAGAACGAAATGTGTAATTGACGAACGGGGAACCTCACAGGCGACATAAAGTTGGGGCAGATTGTGGCTCCAATACTATGTCACAAAAAAATCCTTCTCTGTGTGAACTTAGGGCATATGACCAACCAGGCATCACCTAAGTGGTGTGGTTTGAGATAGATATAAACGTGATGACACCGTAATGACATAGATAACAACTAAATAGGAAAAAAAAAACAAATATTCAAGAAACATAATGACAAAACGGAACACTAGATTTGCCATGTAATATTACATTTCATCTGAATTAAATGTTCAAGCAAGAATT
Organism: Rhodomyrtus psidioides; assembly: GCA_021437785.1. Taxonomy (NCBI): domain Eukaryota; kingdom Viridiplantae; phylum Streptophyta; class Magnoliopsida; order Myrtales; family Myrtaceae; genus Rhodomyrtus; species Rhodomyrtus psidioides. Next base: position 1,653,729 of record JAILYB010000062.1, on the reverse strand, counting down.
GCCATGGGTACCTCTCAGACGTTTAAGCTCGGCCTTGTTTTTCGCATCAATATCTCTATGGCTCTGCAACTCCCTTGCCAAAACCCTGTGCTTTAAATGAATTTCACCAAGCAACACTCTCGAATTCTTCAATTGCAATGCCAAATCCATGGATGTCCTTTGTCTACATGAATCTAACAAAGGGAAGAAACCTGTGTCAATTTTTTGGGGCTAGAGCAGTACAAGAATAAGGAAGACATTGACGTACATTCCCGGTAAAAAGCCAGAAAAACATCAAAAATACTTTATAAGTACCATCTTGGGGAAGTTCATCCAAAACAGCAGAATGCACCCTCTCCTTCTCATGATAAAGGCCATCAATAGCCAATGATACATTACGTAATATAGTCTTCACAGTCTTCTCTGAAGCTATTTGCGGATCATCATGTGGATAATTGAAACAGCTATCAACGGAGGAACTTCCGGTCACACCTGTCTCTGTGATTTGGCTAAGAAAAATGTCCTCGAGCAGATCCTCATCTAACACCAACATGGAAGACAACTTAACAAGTATTGAATATGAGATCGCAGGCAGGAGACATCAGGTGTCATCATAACTGGAGAAGAGAACCTTTCCCTAAGCTGCGTATTATTGCATTTCAAATGCTTTATATGCACCGACAACAATGGACTACCAGAACAAAATTGTGAAAACATATCACCTAGTTTTAACTGACAAACAAAAGCATCCACCTCATCATCAATATAGCATCAACGGACAACAGCGTCATCCAAACCTTTAAAATTAGACGGGTTTTCAACATTCCGACCAACGGTGGCGCTGCCCGCCTCTCTCACACCGACCGAACATAATTCCAAATCACTAACCAGCTGTCATACAACAAAATGAAGTCCATCATCACATTCAAGAACAATAGCACAGCCCACCCAAAAAAAGAAAATAAAAGAGAACCCGAAAACCCTAAGTGAAAGAGAAGATAGACAAGCAACCTCTTCCCAAGACCTTTTCGCTGCTTCGAGCCTGGAATCGTACCCAAGCTGCTTCTCCGTCAGCTGCGACAACTTGCTCTCGAGAGCGACATGCTCGACCTTCTGCGACTCCAACTTCTGCACGAGCTTCTGATTCTGATACTGAAGGACAGCGATGTCCCGCTACACCGCGAATCCGGAGCAAAACACTTGAGTTCACGCAACAACAGGCAAACATCGTCCAGAAAATGCAAACAATTGCGCAGCCAACCGTTACCTTAAAATACAGTTCAGGCGACCCCATCGAAGCTGAAAAGACTGAAATTTGGAAGAAGAAGAAGAAGGCGGAGGAGGCGGAGGCGGAGGGCGGAGCGAGCGCCAGAGGGAGAGATAAAGATGGCGAGTAATGTGATCAAGAGGGGCTCGCGGGCTCCTCCTCATTCCTCCTCAGTCATCATTTCTCCTTCTCTCTATTCAACTTGTATAATACATGTAAATAATTCATTCCTGAAGCTTGGCTAATCCGGGTTAATTATTATCCAAGATCAATTTAGAAGGAACTGTTATTTTTTTAAATTTATACAATCTTATCTTGTAAATAGATTATATTGAGGTAAGTTGATATTTATGACCGATTCACTCTTGCGAAACTTATGGGTTAAAACGTGGTAACAATATAAATAAAAGCTTAAATTTTTTAGGACGCCACCAAAGTTTTTCTATAAAAAGACCAACTCCCTTCAATGAACCATATCCACAGTTAACTATATGCCACTCACAAATTATCAAAGTGACATTCTTAAATTGCAACTTTCAACATAAATTTTAGAACTCAATTATATTTTCGCCAAAAAATTTAGGACTTAATTGTATTAATTGAGAAGTGTAGGACTTGATTGCAATTTTTTAGAGAATGTTTTAGAACTTACTAATATGGTTTAGAACTGATGTTAGAATTCACGTAGAAAAAACTCGTAAACTCATAAAAATTATTCATACATGATGGGGGCCTTCAGCTGAATTCGCAAGTGGGTCGAATCCTCCACTTTTATGCAAAGATAAAAGGGTTATAAATGTCCACATAATTTACATTCAAAAGCAAAAAAATAAGACGAATATAGGAAAAATAAGATGTTAGAAAGAAATTAGAGAAGAAATATCAAAATCTCTCAATATATCTTTGCTTTCATTGGTAATGAAAATACAATGTGACATACGATGACTTCTACGTGATTTTTCCTTGATATATAAATCGATTCTAATATCCATGTTTTGGATTTTTTTAATGGTAAAAAATTAATTTTATATAAATTTATCACATAAGTAATAATTTGAAGTTTTTAATCCTTCACTTAATTAATAAAAATAAATGTTTTACATACTGTGTTTTGATATTCTATCGATAATATTTAATAATATTGTCGTGTGTTAATTTTGTGCTATTCATATTGCGAAGATAATGATGAATTAAATATGTGTATAATTAGAGATTCCGTGAATTTTATTTGCAATACTGTTGGAACTTTTTAATTTATTGAGTTATATTAAAAGAAAATTTTAGAAAGGAAAATCAAATCCGAGCATAATAAGCTTAGGCTTGGCACATAGACCAACATGACCCTTCAGTCATTACTAGCTGATTATTCTCTACACTCGGTAAAAAAAGAGTATACTGAATATCCTAAAATTTATTGAAAAAGTATAGTCAAGTCTTAACATTTATAGATAGTAAATTAAATCCTAAAACTCATTAAATTAAGGTAATTAAGTTACTCGATTGACTCTGTCTGATCAATCTTTGGGTTTATTGATCGCCGATCCCAACTAATTTAGGATAAATGTGTTGCTGATGCTGATGTTGATTAACTCTATCTGATCTAATTAATGAAAAATGCTGATGTGATTTTAATTATTATTTTCTTTCTTTTGTGTAGCTATTAACTTGTGCCAAAATGACCTCGTTTTTCCCAAAATTAATTTTTTCCCCCTCAAACCATAATCAAGTGCGATTCAAATCAAAGTAAAATACTTCGATAAAAAAAAAAGTAAAATACAAATGTTCTGACCAAAAAAAGAAGAAGAGAATACAAATGCTGAAAAAGAAGGGGCAAAAAAAAAAGGTACAGTCGGAGTTCATTGCCGAATTGCCTTAAACCCTAAACCCTCGCCCCCAACGACTCGCAACGTTACAATTTCTGTTCTTCCGCCATCACCACCTCCTCTGTGCATTTCTCTCGTCGTGGGTGTGATGGGAATCTTCGAGCCATACAGAGCAATCGGATACATAACAGCCGGCGTCCCCTTCTCCGTCCAGCGGCTCGGCACCGAGACCTTCGTCACCGTCAGCGTCGGCAAGGCTTTTCAAGTGTACAATGTAAGGGGCAAAAATTTCGATGCTCTGTACAGCGTTCGCGGTTCATGTTTTGATTGGTGTTGCCCTGTTGATTTGATTCGTCCCCTTTTTTTCCTCTTCTCTGGTTTTGATGCTTGCAGTGCGCGAAGCTGAGCTTGGTGCTTGTTGGTGAGTATCTTCTTTGATATCGGGTGACTGTGTTTCGCATCCAAGTGTGGGCTTGGGTTGACCTTTCTGCCTCTCCGTTTCAATTCACTTCGTTTGTGTCGCTAAAGCTCTATCTTTTTTTTTTCTTTTTTTTTTTGCCCTTGGTTCAAGCACTTTGGGAAATGGCGTGTGCATGGCGATTTTTTGAGCTACTTCAATGCCTCTTTACATTTCTGATTGGGGGGTTTTCAAGTCGTTTTTATGCCGGTATTCACAATCTCTTTAGGTTTGAAGGAATTGGCAGTGCCCGTTTGGGGAGTATAACTGCCCCTTTCTAATGTTCTCGGGTCGAATTTTTTGTAATCACAGTTTCATGGGCTGGGTTGTCTATAGTATGCTTGATGACGCTTTCTGATTGTGTTTCTTCCCCTTAAATAAATGGCGATTTCCTTTATTTCTTGTTGAATTTCATTTTCTGGCACTTTCTTCAGTCAAGTAACAATTGGATGAACATTTTTCCTGAAGGTCCCCAATTGCTAAAGAAAATACGGGCTCTCGCATCCTATCGAGAATACACTTTTGCTGCTTATGGAAGTGACATTGGTGTATTTAAGCGTGCTCACCAGGTTTGTCACTGAACGGCTTGTTAGAAGAGATTCGCAAATAAAAGATTATTCATGCTGTTCTCCTATACTGCAATGCGATGTTAGTTTGGGGCAACCTTTTTCATTTTCCTTCCAAAGTTATAGGTAAATGGAACTGGTATAAATTGTGCACATGATGAAGGTAATGTTGGATGTGACAAAATCTTTAACATGAATAGTGAAGGAAGTTAACTCCGTAGATTTGCGACTAAACAAATGGAATGATCTCAACTTTCATTCTTTGAGAAGTTATTGTGATATAACATATGATTAAAACTCTCTTGTAAAGTGCTTTGCCTTTGTACATTGCTGGAAGTTGTTTATCAATTGGTGTTATTTGGTAGGTTGTCTAGCTAGTGGAACTCTTATCTTTCCAGTTTATTAGTCTTTGTCTAGTTTGTTGACAAGTGAACAACAGTGACGAGATTATAGATTCATGGTTCTTGGTTTTTCTCAGTGTGCCCATGGCATGTGAACTTTGGGATATTATTGGTGGCACTGCTTATGAATGGTAGTGCTTGTTAGGGTGGTAGTGCAGTTATGAATAAGGAATTTGCAATCAGGGACAAAATCAAGTTTGAAGGGGAAAAACCAATGGGCTTTTGATGGCGATTTTCTGGTTGCAGCTTTGTGTATGTAGCAGTGGCTATGAGAGCGGGATTGTCTTTCGGTGCATTCGTGTAATACAGTGTGTTCAGTTTTGTACTTTGTTAGCATTAGGCGTTGATGGGAAACAATATCTTTTAAACTTCCTAGCCTCCAGAATTGATCAGATTCGACCTTCTTTTACGGAAATGGATGCACTCATTGGACCAACTACGCATCTTAGTCATGTCATTAATTTTCTATCCTGCCCCACCATTGGAAATTTGCTTTTGAGTTTGTTGGTCCTGATATTGTGCTCAGATTGCATATGGCTTTTCTGTAAGTATATAAATCTATCTAGCAGTGTTCTGTTCTTTTGTATTTCCAAGGGCTTATGCCTCCATCAATGCCATACCCAATGTTGTCAATTGTGCTAGGTGCTCCTAGGGGACATAGAATCCCTAACGCCTGAGGTGCTAACTACCAAACCGCACTAGGATGTTCGCTAGAGTTTATCTTTGACGGCTCCTTTTTACATTCTATTTTATCCCGCTGCACCTGAAGCATTTTAAATTTGTTTGTCCGCTTCTTTTACCAGCTTGGTATCATTTTCTTAAAAGGCCTTCAAGTCATTGTTCCTACTCTGGTATTTTGTGTTGGCATGGGTTTACATGTGTGTGTCAAAAGAGATTTTATGGTTGCACTATCTTCTCACCAGGCTTACGCAATTTTTTTGTCGAATGCGATAGGACTAGCAATATATATATTGATGTTTAATGTTGGCTAGAGTTTATATCTCTGTGTAAAGCAGATTAGGAATAGTAGAATAAGATGTTTGGCTTATAAAAAAAAAATCATAAAGGATATGATGCTTGAACTACTCATTGAAAGATTGGTATGGGGTGGTGAGATAATGGGACCTAAGTGCACTTGCCTGGATCGCTAATTAATGATATTGCCATAGAACATGATGTGTGTTTCTATTATCATATGCAAGAACACTTTGTCTATCTAATTGTATGCTTTAATTACAGGTAGCAACTTGGAGCAGGCATACTGCTAAGGTTTGTTTGCTGCTGTTGTTTGGAGAACACATATTAAGTGTAGATGTTGATGGCAATGTGTACATATGGGCGTTCAAAGGAATGAATGAGAACCTTTCACCGGTGGGACACATCTTGTTGGATAGCAGTTTTAGTCCTAGCTGTATAATGCATCCAGATACTTACTTAAACAAGGTGAATATCCTCTTTGCCTCAACGACTTTTCAGTTCATATGTGATAGAGATTGGTGGTTGAGCATGGATGTACTTGCGGAAGAAAGAAGATTCCCAAATAAAGTGGCGACAATGTTTAAATCTGGCCTTTTTTGTCCTTTTCCTTTGTCATGCACCTGTAATTACTTTGGATAGTTTTCTCCATTTGTTTCTACAGATAAGCTGAAAATGAAGCAACAATAGACGCAAACAGCGAAATTACTTATTGTTTGCTTTGTTTTTCCTAGGCAATTAATGCTCTGTAACAATTGATGGAAAAGTAGAAATTACCCATCATGAAAATTAGTAGATGTCTAATTACCTGTGCTAGTTGGCCATAGTCTTCATGCAGTACAATCCTTTTATCCTTTACTTTTTTTGAAATTTATAAAAACTAGACAATTGGTTACTTGAGAATGAAAATAGATTTGTGCATCTGTAATTAGCTCTTGACAGCAAGATCCAGCCAAAGGATGCTACATTTCGAACATGTTAGTTGAAAAAATTAAGCTGTTGAGGGGAAAACGTAATCCAGGGGTCCAACACTGAACGGCTACAGACTATTCTGGGTAAAAAGCTTTAACACGGTTTACCCTTAGGTATGTTGACTAGATTCTGTAAAGAAGATTGACAAGAGGAATTTGTGATGTTGAAAGCAGCATGGTCCACATGTCAGCAGCTCAATTTTTTCAACATGAGCAGTATTTCTAGATCTGGGAATATGAAAATGACAAGAGCAGGGTAAACAGAAAAGAGGCTTGTACAAATAAAGAATAGGTAGAACATTTACTACCCCAGAAATTAGGGGAATAAGATCTAGTAAGCATAGTTATTAAGATCAACATCCTACTTATAGCTGTTAGTTGACTGACTGATCAGATCCTAATATCTGATAGGTATTCTTAACATAAATACCGGCAGCAGGATGCTTGACGTGAATACTTGTGTGAAGTCAACTGATTATTTGTTTGTTAAGACCACCAAGTTTGAATAAATGTTGCTGTAAAGTTCTTATCATTCCTCAATCTATATACTTGTGTGCAACCCACTAGTTATGTCTTTGCTGAGATTTCATAAGTGTCTTACATTAGATACCTCTATGTTCTCCATCTCTGATTTTAAGTAAAATCCTTTTGTAATAACTCGAAACTCAAAGGAAGTCTGAGTACGTAATTTTGTGATATTGAATGATAGAATGGATATGATCATACCATCCTGTGAAATTTGTCAATTTGGATTGCAAAATGGATACCCTACCTAAGATCTGGGATTGTTTCTTAAGTTTTGAAATGTAGGGTGGTAAGATCCTAAACCCTGATTGGATTTTAATGACACTTTGCACTAGTGCAAGCATACTGCCTTTGAGAGTGCTAAACCTATTTGTTTGTTAGGTAAGCCAAATCTAGATGGTAATTTAGCAAAGTAAACGTGTACCAGAAATTTTGAATGCTTAACAGCCATTCAATGTCTCTGGGCCAAACTAAGAAAGCTTGTAAACAGGTTATTCTAGGAAGCCAGGAAGGGCCTCTGCAGCTTTGGAACTTAAGTACTAAGACAAAGCTCTATGACTTCAAGGGGTGGAACTCATCTATTAGCAGTTGTGTTTCATCACCTGCTTTAGATGTTGTTGCAGTTGGCTGTGCTGATGGCAAGATTCACATTCACAATATTCGCTATGATGAAGAATTGGTTACATTTTCACATTCGATGAGAGGTTCCGTGACTGCCTTATCTTTCAGCACAGGTATTGTTCATGTTGTTACTTCGTCTTTATCAAGTATTGAAATATTTCCTTCTGCTGTAAATCTGGATGTCTTCCAAATTCAAGGGTGCTTCTACACTGGCCATGCTTGATTTCGTCTCCAGAAACTCTTCACTATCAATTATTTTACCTCCTGTGGGCTCTGATATGTTAGAAGGAACTCATCTGTGGATTTGGCAGTTCGTTTGTGCTTACATCCATATTCTTCCTTTAGATGGGCAGCCTCTTCTAGCTTCCGGTAGCTCATCTGGTGTTGTCAGCATATGGAATCTCGAGAAAAGAAGGCTTCAATCAGTCATTAGAGATGCTCATGACGGTTCAATAATTTCTCTCCACTTCTTTGCCAATGAGCCTGTGCTAATGAGTTCATCTGCAGATAACTCGATTAAGGTAAGATTTTCACTGGCAATGTTTGGTAATTGATGACTTTTAAATCTCTTTATTGATCTGAATAGTACTTGGGAAATCTATGCGTCTGTGGCCTCTTTTTTGCTTCCCTGTCCTGATTTGCAAGTAATTTTACTCCCTATATTCTGCTACGTGTGAGTTCAAATGAGACATAAATATCCGTAGTTGTCAGAGCTCTTTTTTGGTCTCATGTAACAGAATAAATTTAGAGCTGACATTTCTTGAGGACGTACGATCTGGAATAGACACCAGTTTGCAAATATTGTCTGCTGGTAGGTAGTTTATTTTCCTGAAAAGTCTTTGTTCGTTTGTTGGTTTAATTCCACTTAACCATCTAAGATCAGCCTATGGAAATATGGAAAATCATTTGACAATCTTGTCTTTGTTTAGGGTAACTCTGACCTTGTTGTTTTGTTGCAATTAACCCTATAACGTGGTTCAGCAGATGGCAACTATTGAAAATCATTCGGCCTTTTTCTTTGACTGTGTAGGATAGCTCTAGCACTTATTGAGTAATAAGCAGTGCAAAAGTGGCATATCTTTTCCACCTTCCACTGGTGATAATCTTTGTGGATAACCTTACAGAACCTAGTCTTTCTATATAATGGGGTATTTGAAGTTTATATTAAATTGTGTTATCTTGATATCAGTACTGATTTCACTTTTTGTACAATAAATCACTGTGTTTGAATAGATGTGGATTTTCGACACAAGTGATGGAGATCCTCGACTATTACGCTTTCGGAGTGGTCATAGTGCTCCTCCACTTTGCATAAGGTAATAAGTTTCCTTCTTTTATTTAGTGTTTACTTTAAGAGAAGTTCAGTATTTATGAGATGAACTGTACCTTTTCATTTTTCCGGGATCAGAAGTAAGAAGAATGATATGCCTGCTAATATGTATTGTTTGGAGTTTTGTTTGGTCTGAGAATCACCAATCATGATTTATGTCTGTAGGTTCTATGCTAATGGTAGGCATATACTATCGGCTGGTCAGGATCGTGCCTTCCGGCTTTTCTCGGTTGTCCAGGTCCGTTTTTTTAATGTGTTACAGATACTTTAACATGGTCATATTTGTTTGCTTTCCTCCATAAAGAATGCATTCTTTTATCCCTTTAATGAATAGTGGTATGATCTCTTCTGATGGATTTAAGTTCCATCTTTCGCTTTTATGTTTTGTGGAACTAAAAGCACTTTTACCTTATATTTGAATGTCAAAATAGTTTTTGGAGTGCTCTGTCAGCTGTCATCAGTTTCCAGAATTGTTGAAACCCTTATTTAGTTCTCTGATTCCTGAACAACCTGAGTTCGTTTTATGTAGAATATAAGATTGTGGCACTGAATATTAAAATTTGAATAGCTGATAGTATGGTTTGGATTTTCCTATTCTTTTACTTATTTGTTGTTTGGTGTTCGTGTCCGTTGCAAGAGCAGGATCAGCAAAGTCGAGAGCTATCTCAGCGTCATGTATCCAAGCGAGCAAAAAAACTGAAGTTAAAGGTATTGTCTAGGTTGACAGTCACGTCATCATATGTCTGTTTCATTTCCTTCTCTAGACTCATTTATTCAATATTCACCAAGTAGGAACAACATATTCCAATTTCCCTGCCATGTATATTGCTCTGCTGCTCTTTCTGGAAGGGAAGAAGTATTTTATATGTCTGTTGTATTGGAGATGTGGAGGAGCAAACCAATCACTTCTTTATTAAGTGGTTCGCTTGCTGTGGAGAGTATCCATCTTCCTGTTTGAATTTCTATAAAAATTCCTAGCTTAACTGGTTTGATACACCGCGTCTATTACAAGTGGTAAATCTGATGCTACGACGATGCTTATCTGGAAGGATAGTCCCAGCTTATGGAGGGTACATGTTGTCTACATTTTAAGTTAAGAGTGTCTTTCGATTGAACCTAAATAGAAGACATGTCGGATGCTAACCTGTTTCGTACTGTTGCCAATCAACCTTACCTACATTTTTTTGTCATTTGGTCGTAAAAGTATCTGATCTCACTTCATACGGCTGTTTTCGAAGACAATTAAATTTCTAAAACGCACTCTCTCTCTCCCTCTCTCTCTCTCTCTCCAACTCTCCTCTAAGGCGAGTTGCTCTAAGTTGCCAGATAAGGTTCAGGTCCGAGAAGGTGTGGGTTCAAATCCCACTGTTCAAAAAACAACCCTCTTTGATAATTCTCTAGAAGTATTATTTGCCTGTAGAAAGTTTGTTCTTTTCACACATACCCCTTTCCTTCTCTTCTTCTTCTTCTTCTTCTTGTTCTTGTTCTTCTTCTCTCTATTCTTTTACCTCTTATAGCCTCCCTTCCCCATGCTTACAGAACAACAGTTAAGTTGTTTTCCCTGCAGCCTTTCAGATTGTGAGTTAGAAGTGGTTTCTGAAAACAAAACAAAGAATTTATCTCACTTGTATGTTCCCGCGCGAATTTCGACAATCACTTTTTCTGATTCTACATATTTATTTTGAACCAAAAGAAAACTTTTTGGTGGAATAGTCACGTTATGTAGAATATCTTCACTCTCAATAGTTACATACAAGTCTATGGAACATAGAAAGGCAGGATGCCCATGACGCGTACGAGTGGATGGACCAAATCCTCATTGAATTTGATTTTTCCATTAGAGGGGAATTTATCTCACTTGTCTGTAGTGTCATTTATCCTGTTGCATCTTTGATGATTGTAATTGACATGGTAATCATCTTCTGGTTTATTTTTTGGGAAATGAAGTTGTTGGAGAAACACGTTGATGAGACCAGGGCTGGGGTTAACGCTAAATTAGAATTATGGAGAAATACGTTGGAGTCTAAAGGATTTACGTTGAGTCGAAGTAAAACGGAATACTTGAAGTGTGAGTTTGACACGGCAGGAAGAGAGGATCAAGAAGTCGTAAATATGCTCGGACAGGAGGTGCCCAAGAAAGATACTTTTAGATATTTGGGATCAATATTGCAAAAGGAGGGAGAGATTGATGAGATGTAAGCCATAGAATCGGAGCAGGTTGGATGAAATGGAGCAGTGCATCAGGATTTTTGTGTGATCGCAAAATTCCTCTTAGGTTAAAAGGAAAATTTTCTAGAACAGCAGTAAGACCTGTTATGCTATACAGAGCTGAATGTTGGCCAGCATAGAGGAAACATGAGCATAAAATGGGAGTAGCGGAAACGAGGATGTTAAGGTGGATGTGTGGTCTTACAGTGATGGATAAGATAAGGAATGAAGATATTCGATGAAAAGTTGGAGTAGAGCCGGTGGTAGAAAAGATGAGAGAACATAAATTGAGATGGTTTGGGCATATTCTCCGAAGGCCCCTAAATGCCCCGGTACGAACAGAAGTTTGCTATCGACAACATACCACACCACGAAGAAAGAAAGAGGTCGGCCGAAACTTACTTGGGGGAAAGTAGTAAAACAAGATTTAAGGGATTGGGAAATAGATTGGCGTACGGTTTGTCTTAGGACGGAGTGGAAGAAGGCTATTAGTATTGTGGAGGGGTAGTTAGTGTGTGTGTATATCTTTGTTTATTTATTTTTACATATTTTTATCTTTTCCCTCGATTGATTTTGCTTTATTTTTATGAATCTTTGGGGTTCATCGACCGCCGGCCCCGACAATCTGTTTTGACAAGCAGAAAGTAGTTTCAAAGCTTGTCCTAGCAAGCAGTGTGTTTCAACATGATTTGATTATTTCAATTGTTGGCAATCTTTATGTCATAAGTGCACTTTTGGTTGTCGGGGCCCTTATTGTGGTTGACAGCTGGACTTGTTCCCTAGGAGTTTTCTCTTAATAAACCTTTTAAGTACGTATATAATGTGTAAAGATGTTCTTGAGTGAACTTTTACGGGCATATTCCTGTTTCTTCGTTCTTATTCCCCCCATTTCTAATTCTGTCTTTGCATCTGTGCTAAAACAATATTAAGGTTATTCCGAGTACTCTTGACATTATTCTCATTGAACTTTGTCAACATACTCAGTTGAGGACAAATTTTCCAGGATTTTTCAAATTCTGTTAGTAACTACTTAACTGCCATTCTAATTCATATCTATGTTTTGTCATTCTTAAACGTTGATATCTTTGATTGGCTTACATTGCAGGAAGAAGAGATAAAGCTGAAGCCTGTTATAGCATTTGATGTTGGTAAGGATTTTTGTGCTAGGAACTTGAATGCGCTTTAGAATCATGTACAAAATGAGCAATTATTATTTGGTTTGATGATTCGATCTATCCATTCCAACGCTTTAGTCAAGGTTAAAATATGGTCTCTGTAATACATAATTCTATAATGCCTAGGCTTTTGAAACTGGTATGTTGGGCCTTTTAGGCCCACATTCCTACAATCATGCATCTTTCAATGTGAATTTGAAAGGAAAGGGGGGGGGGGGGGGGGGTAACCTTTTTGATGTCAATTTGTCCATCCTCTAAGCAAAGATGTGGCAGTCTGAAATTTGCAACAAAAACAAACAAGGGGCAGATTTCTGAAAGGTGGCGTAGAAGATGCAGAAAATTAGCAGAAAATTGTAACTTTTCCTTAATTATGTCTCTTTTAAAATTTAATTTATGCCAAACATAGACAACTTCTTGTTTGGTTGAGCATGAAATCACAGAAATGTACAATAAAGCTGAAAAGGCGAAAAAGACAAATAAGTCAATTAATAAGAGACGACTGTATCAGAATCCTGTAGGACTAATAAGAAGCACTAGCCCCTTTACTCATGTCGAGCACATCTTTTCTGAGCTGTTTGTATATTGTGCATTCTGATTTTTTCCAATGCACGTTATGTTTGGATTTCAGCTGAAATTAGGGAGCGGGACTGGTGCAATGTGGTGACAAGTCATATGGATACTCCGCAGGCATATGTATGGAGACTTCAAAATTTTGTCATAGGCGAGCATATTCTGAGACCATGCCCTGACAACCCCACACCTGTTAAGGTATAAGTTCTTATTTTTTACACGGTATGGCTTTAGCATTATATGAAGCATTCGACTCCTTAGCATGAAGTGTCACCCACTGGGTAAGAGTACTTAATGTAGAAGCTGTAATCGTTTTGAAAAAAACTATGTTTTACAAACCTGAGTTCACATCATCAGTTTTCCATCCTGAGTTTGCAAAGATTTGTTTTTCCTTCTTGAAACAGATGTTATTTGTTTTAATCAGTCTAGCTATTGAACCTTGCATCTCACTTTTTATTCGTGCATTCTTGATAGTTCATGATGTCTATAGATTAGAGGAATAGGGAGAAATAAGATATGATAGTGTCAAAGAGAGTAGGTGAGCATATCCTTGTGATATACTCTTTTATTCGGCTTTGGATATGTTCCGACTTCAGATAGTCTTGCGATGTTTTCCTTTGTTTTCATCTTTTCTTCTCTATGCTGATTTCCTTGTACAGTTCCGATGTACTTGAATTTTTGCCTCTGTTACCTATTGAAGAAAGAGTAGGTGCAGAGAGAGGGAGTGAGCGAGTGAACTAAGCTAGCACGGCCAAAATATTCCACTTAACAGATCGTTTTGTATGGTTATAAGAGCATATTTAGCCTTTGCAGTTACGGTGCTGAACGATGTAGGCAAAGTGTTAGTGAATAAATTGGGACAAAAAGTTTTGATTTGTGAAAAACAGAATGCAAATTGTTAGTTATTTATTGTATTATTCCTGTACTGCTATGGTTGTTACTTGTTTGGCAAGTAAATGTTAAAGTTGTGTTTGACAAACGTATCTTTTCACAGGCTTGCGCGATTAGTGCATGTGGAAATTTTGCCATTTTGGGAACAGCAGGTGGTTGGATTGAGCGATTCAACCTTCAATCAGGAATAAGTCGAGGAAGTTACATAGACCAGTTAGAAGGAGCTAACCATGCGCATGATGGTGCAGTGGTTGGAGTGGCTTGCGATTCCACAAATACTCTCATGATAAGTGCTGGTTATGCTGGGGACATTAAGGTTTGTAAAGTAGTCCAAACATATAATTACTATATCTTTAATTATTTGTTTCTTACTTGCGCTTCACAGGTCATGAGGCCAGCTTGTTATTTGTGACATCTTTGATTTAACAACTTAATCCTGACATATACTCAAGTACTTTTTTCTGCAAATCTTAGTTTTTAACTTTCATGACATACTTTACTGCTCGCTGGATTTTGTTTAGAGAGAGGGAGGCGATGCATTTTAAACTAATCGATTCTTTAAACAGTGCAAAGTAAGATAAAGCTGTCATTTCTTCTGAACCGCTTGTCCAAGGAACTGTTAATTCTTTGTATTTTCCTTATTATAGCTCATGTAAAATGTGCAAGCTATTTTTTAATTTCATGGATATGATTTAGCTTCTCTACCTTCTTCCTGATCCTTTAGTAAGTGAAGATCTACCAGCGTGCACGTAGGAAGTGAGATCTAGTTAGTGAAGATCTTCTGACATGCAATGTACACATGACTATAGTCGCGTAATATGATCATCTGTTAATAAAATACAGCGATAATGGTCTTGTTGGGTTTTTATAGCTGGTCTAGCAACTCTAGCTAATATCTGCTTTCTTTTCACGCGCCTTCCATGATGATAAAATCAAATCATACCTGGTTTGATGCTCAAGTCTCCATCGATGCCTATTATTTGTTCTTGGAGTGTGCTTGTTTCATGCAAACTCCAATGGGAAAAGTTTAAATTAGGAAACTTCTTCATTAAATTGAAAATAACTCTAAGACGTATTGAAGTTGGTGTATACTAATTCTTTGAGAGCATCTCAAGATGGTAGTTGGCCACCGTACTTGGAGATTGGTGGCCGCGCCGGCAATGATATGTTATGGAGGCAGTATGCGAAGCTTCAATGAGCTCACTTGAGGTAGTGGCGGCAACTGGAGCTGGTGGTTGTCGTCATGTGGCTTATTGCTGTGGGTATAATGGAGCAGAAACTCATTCTAGCTAAGGAAAGTGATTTCTTGATGCAGCAACAACCCCATGCCAAAAGTGAACAAGCAAACTGAAAGAACTTAATAACCGTTGGAAAGACTGTCTTCCGGAATTCAAGGCTGAGGGAAAGAAGGGATAATATTCTACTGTCTTCCGGAATTCAAGGCTGAGGGAAAGAAGGGATAATATTCTCGATGATGAATTGTTTTCAACTATAATATGAATAATCCAATAAACATGAGAGTCTTGCCTGGAAAAGTGAAGCCAATGGTACTAGAATTTTGAAACTCTACATAAATATGCAAGAGGACTCTAAAAGTAAACTTGCTGGATCTGATAAATTGTAACTTAGTTTTATTGCTATGCTCTTGCATCACTTCTAAAGGCATGTTTCTTTTGGAATTGAAGAGTGTTGTTTGGTTGATTGAGAAAGCCTTTTCAAAAATGAGGGAAATCTTATTTTCAGGTGTCTTGATGCTCTTACTGTCTTTTTATCCATTGTTAGAAAGGTGCTATAGTTATCCCTTTTATACTTTAAAGAGGTGTTAAATATTGCTTTTATACTTAGAAATAGAAAGGATGCGTATGCCCACGCCATAGTTGGTAAGGCTCAGATGTCATTGACGTGCTTGAGATCTTTCTGAGATTAGATTCAATAAGATGTAAATCTGATTCCTGGAATTATTTGTAGTGCAGGTCTGGGATTTCAAAGGACGTGAATTGAAATCTAGATGGGAAATTGGCTCTTCTTTGGTAAAAATTTCTTACCATCGTTTGAACGGTAATTAATGCTCTGAGCACTACCCTATCCACTCCTCTCTCTTCTTTCACTGTGGGTGCAATTGCCTTTTCTTTTATGCTACTCACACTCTACACATGCATGTATAATTGCGTAAGCAGTGCACATTAAACTATATTTATTGCGAAAAGAAAGAATTTCTGTTATCCTTGTGACTGTAATGGTCTACTTTATCTTGATAAATCTTGCAGGTCTTTTGGCTACGGCTGCAGATGATTTTGTTATTCGTCTTTTTGATGTTGTTGCCTTGAGAATGGTCCGAAAGTTTGAAGGTCATTCAGATCGAATTACAGATATGTGCTTTAGCGAGGATGGGAAATGGCTCTTGTCTTCCAGTATGGATGGCAGTCTAAGGATTTGGGATATTATTTTAGCTAGACAAGTAGATGCAGTATATGTCGACGTCTCCATCACGGCATTATCTCTGTCACCAAATATGGATATTTTAGCCACGACACATGTTGATCAAAATGGGGTCTATCTCTGGTAAGTTGTTAGTGCATCTCTAATTTTCAATTAGTCATATACTCATGTTCATTGTTTGGAGTCACATTGGTTCAAGTATTTTTTTTGAATTGGTCGAGGCGCACCTACGGAATAATGAAGCCTTAAGAATATGGTTTTTAGAGATTAATTATATTAAGGAGATATTGTGTTCTTTTTTTTATGTAGACAAACTGATGAGATGCGGACTTTGATTGACCAGGGTTAACCAATCAATGTTTTCTGGAGATTCCGACATCAATTTGTATGCAAGTGGGAAAGAAGTTGTGACCGTTAAGTTGCCATCAGTATCATCAGGGGAAGGTTCTCAAGCTGAAGAATCTATTGAGCCTGCTATTAGACATTCAGAGTCTAAAGATGTCCCTTCCTTCCTGCCTTTGCTTGAGCAAATTCCAGATCTAGTTACCCTCTCGCTATTGCCAAAGAGCCAGTGGCAGAGCTTGATTAATCTAGACATTATAAAGGTCCCTTCTCTCATGTTTTTGTTTTATTATCGGTCATAACCTTCTCTATAAAAGATTTGTTTCATTTACCTCTCCATTGTTTTTATTTAATCTCTGTAAGATTGTCCTACAATCATATTGGGGACCGGTTGGTGACTTTCTTCGCTCATCTTATTTAATTTATAGGTTCGCAATAAGCCAGTTGAGCCACCCAAGAAACCTGAGAAAGCTCCCTTCTTTTTGCCCTCTATTCCATCTCTTTCTGGAGAAATACTATTTAAGCCAAGTGAGATGTCTGCTGGGGGAGACAGGAAAGCTGATGAAGACAAATCTGAGATAACACCTGAAGTGCCGTCATCGCAGTTTCTGCGACTTCTTCATTCATGTTCAGAGGCCAAAAACTGTAGGTGTCACTACTTAGGGAAATCTCAGCATTTACACCTGTGCTAAAAGTATCATCTGAGACATCCATGCTAATCCAACATTTCTGGATTTGACATTTTGCAGTTTCGCCTTTTACCACCTACATCAAAGGGTTATCTCCCTCAACTTTGGATTTGGAACTTCGGATGCTTCAGATAATAGATGGCAATGACGCAGATGATGATGATCTACAAGATGTTGACAAGAGACAAGAGTTGCTTTCAATTGAATTACTTATGGATTACTTTATACATGAAATATCTTGCAGGAGTAATTTTGAGTTTGTACAAGCTCTGGTCAGGTTGTTTTTGAAGGTAATCCTATCAACTTGTCATGTTTGAAGTATAGATCTCTGTTACAGGAATGTGCTGAATGAACCACTGATTATGATGGCAATTCTAGGACAGAAAGACTGCCAATACCTTTTGGCTTAGTCCAGTGCCTCAAGAGTCTCCAGTGCCCATTATTAATGAGAAGATACAGATTTGACGATCAGTTGATAATGTGCCATTGATTTTTATTACAAGAAAAAGCATAATTGCTTCCCTAAAGTTGGTAATGTGACTTTTGACGTCTCTTATTCTGTTCGTCAGATACATGGGGAGACAATTAGATGCCAGTCAGCGTTGCAGAATAAAGCGAAGGTTCTTTTGGAGATTCAATGCTCTGTATGGCAGAGTGTGGATAAGTTATTTCAAGGGGCCAGATGCATGCTTGCTTTTCTTAGCAACTCACAGTTTTAGGTATTAAACATATCACCCATGATATTCCCTCTTGTTTTGATATTAGGCCATTTTTCATACAGGAAACTTGATAATGTATTGTTTCTACCTAGTTATGATTTTTTAACTGGAGTCACTTTTATCTACATTATAGCAAGGGGAAGATGTTATAGATGGAAAAAAAGTAGCTGGATCTACACAGGTGCGAGTGGTGAATGTAAATGTTGGATGGGTTCCTCTTGGAGCCATAAATTTTGTAACTGAGCAATCATCCTGTATCACTTGTTTCAGAAATTTTTAAAGGAAGCCTTTTCTTGAGCCTTTTTTATTGTGTTCGTCTTTATACTATTTGGTCATATGCATATGTCGATGAATGTGTCTCGATTATTTCTCTGTTCTGAATTTTCCTCCTTTTTATTTTAATCCTCCAGGCTTCTGGTCTGGAGTTTCTGCTATTAGGTCTAGACACACGGGTTTTAAACCCGGACTAGACTAGCCAGTTCAACCAGTTTGAACCGGGAACTGGCTGGTAATCTGGTCCATGTATTCACCTTATCAGCATTCGTGATTACGTGTGAATCAGTAATCACATTAAATTTCATACTTGACCAGACCGGTTCGAAAATCAAGTGGGTGCTGAATCTACTGATCTTGCCTTATAACTGTTTAGGTTATTTACCATCTGGGCTTGAGGTTATATTGGGCTGGAGTTGAGTTGTTCCTCACTTGCTCGGCGAGTTGTTCCTCACTTGCTCGGCTCAATTGATATTGTAGCAAAATAAGCAGCAATGCTGCAGGCAGGCGACTCACAAACCATTGGAACTCCTTGATCCAATTCACGTTTGAGTCCGCCATATGCATAAAACATTATTTGTGCATGATTACATCTCCCTAATGGTGGGTTTTAGTCTCAGATGTTATCTCTGCTGTTTTGGTGTCTTGATGTTGTTCAAATATCGATAAATATCTTCATTTGGAGGTGGCTAGGTGACTAACAAAGGCGATGACGGTTATGCAAGATGCTCAGTTGGCTTCGAGTTTCTGGCCCCAATTCATAATGGTTTTTCTAGTTGTCTCATCATGGAACTTGACTTTTTTTGTGTGCATCCTTTTAATCAAGTCTTGCCCCCATTGATTCCAGGAACTTAGAACGATGTGTCTAATGCTCATTTCTTGTTCAAAGGTAAGAGCACACGATTTTAGTGTTCTCTGTGGCGCGAGAGCCCATATGGGGAAGATGTTTCGATAGGCCGAGTAAAGTGTCATACAACTCTAGTTGAAAACTCCAATTATTTCTTGCAACCAAGCAGTATTTTAGTCTCTTTACGTCGTATTTACGGAAGTCTGGCATTTTGTGCCATAAAAACCAGGCATCTCTTTCCATGTTGGTGATTTGTTAATATGGTTGGTAAATGTCCAAAATTGCTGGTAACTTGCTTACATAGTCAGGTGACCTGATCGCCCATCAGCAACTTAACGACATGTTTTTGTTGAGTATGGATATTTATATTCACTTATATCTGAATGATTACCAACTATTTTAATGATCTTTTGATGTTTGTTGTGGCATATTTTAGTCACATTGAAGTACATACTAATTTTAGTCGATGGAGAGGCTTGGGCTGGCCAGATCTGGGTGAGGTGACCTCGCCATGGCTGGCGAGCTTCGGCTTGGGCAGCCATGGCTGCCATCGAAGCTCGCCCAGCCATTGCGTGGTGGCCTCGCCCAGATTTGGCGAGGCCAAGCCTCGCTGTCGCAAGGCGAGGCGAGCTTGCCATGTCTAGGCGAGCTCAGCTGCAATGGATGCTGAAATTTTTGGGGTCTGAGGTTGTAGTGTGGAGAACGATGATTGCACAAATCTGGTGATTTTTACATGATGGGAGCAAAAGAATAGAAATTGAAAGGAGAGGAGCGATTGTTCCAATAAAAAAGAACAGAAATTGAAAGGACCAGCATTATCAACCAAGAACCAGCAACATCAACCAGGAACCAACCACCAGATTCGACCAAAAAGAACATTAATTGAAGGAGGAGGAGCGATTTCGCAAACTTGCCATTAGAACCCAAACTTCAACTCATGGAAACCAAGGTCGGCGTCGCCGAGATCTGGTGAGGTCGAGCCTTACCGTCGCTGGTGAGCTTGCCCAGAGATGGTGGCGAGGCTCGGCCCGAGCGTCGTCGGGGTCTGTGACTGGTCGGAGACCAAGAGTGGGGAAGAAAATGAACAAAAAGGAAACTAAAGAAATGAAAAATTGAAAAAATAAAATAAACATAAAAAAATATTTAAAAATTTGTCCACCTCAGCGCCGGTTAGCGTCTACATCAGTTTCGGCAAGTCAAAGTTTGCCGGAAGGACTGAATTGGCACAAATATAAAAGGTCTAGGACTGAATTGACACAAAAAAAGGTTTATGACTGATTTGGCACAACTAGTTTATGACTTTTTTGGCAATTTTTCCTTTATTTGCAAGATTACCAGCTCCTTTAATAATATAACACTATTAATTTTTGTGGGTTGACGACAGTCTTTGAAGTTATTAATTCGTATTCAAAATTAGCAACCTTATTGTGATTAACATTCGTCATACTAAGATACAAATTAATTTTAGTTATTTACCAACTTTTTATCTTATTTGGGTTTTAAAAATACTAACATTTCTTTGTACTTCAATAATTTTCAACTAATGTAAGTAGTTTCCCAATGCCATTGAAGTTGCTATCATTTTACTCAAAATTATCTTCTTTGATTTGAGGGTTAATACCACGAAAAATCTCAAACTGGTACAACTGTAGCAAATTTACTTCAAACTATCTTTTTGACCATAAAAAATCCTAAATTGATACACATTTGACAAATTTACCCCAAACTAATAATACTTGTGATAAATTTACTCTCCATTAATTTTCGTTAAATTTTATCGTCAAATTAATATGTTGAATGATACGTGCCAATTGCCAGATATACACGTTTGGGGTTTTTACCATTTATTTATCACAAGCTAGGTTGCACCGATACTGACACCGACACCTATACCGATACCGACATCGACACCGACACGACACGTCAGGGACACGTCGTATTAAATATATATATTTTATATATACATTATAAATTATTATTTTTATGAATATTTCAATTATATTAATTTGATACAAAAGGAGCTTATGAACAAGTGAAAGGAGAAAACAATCAAACTATCACCTTGATAATAAATTTATCAAACAATCCTCGAGCTGTATATTAGCAAGAACACTTGAGCCCCCCGTGCTTCGCCGTTCATGGGCTGGGCTTTTGCGTGTCCGACACGTGTTGGATGCGCTGACCGGTGTTGGAATTCCGACACGCATTGACCGCGTGTCGAACGCGTGTCGGTGTCCGACATCCGTCGGACACTGATACGTCGGCTCAATAGAGGTGTCGGTGCTACAGAGATCACAAGTGTATTAGTTTGGGGTTTTTACCATCTATTTATCATATGTGTATCGGTTTGAGATTTTTAGTGATCGAAATAATTAGTTTATGATAAATTTGTCACAGATACACCAGTTTGGGATTTTTGATGGACGAAAAAATAGTTTGGAGTAAATTTGTCACAGGTATATCAGTTTTGAGTTTTTTGTGGTAAAAAAAAAATTATTTAGGGTAAACTTTTCACAAGTGTACCAGTTTGAGGTTTTCGTGGTATTAACCCTTAATTTGTTTGGTGTAATTCCTCATACCAATTTATTTCGGTCACTTACCAACCTTTTAACTTGCTTTGTTGTGAAAAGTAACTACATTTCAAGATTACCAACTACGATAATGAGCCAATATTTATTGTTGTCATTTATCAACGGATTTTAAGTTATTCTTGTTCAAAATTATCTGATGTATCAATTATTTTCATATTAAAGTACCAAATAATTTTAGTTACTCATGAACTTTTTATTCCTGCTTGGTTTTGGAAATTACCAAACATCTTCAAAGTTATATGGTTACCAACAATGTTAACAGTTCACCCACAGTTATTTTTGTAGTTTATTAGTATTTTTCAAGTTACTAATTTTTATTTCTATTTACTATCCTCGGGAGTGACCGATGTAGATTTGTCAACATTAATATAAATACTAATTGTAATCATTTAGCAACTAAATATTGGAACTTTTCCAAACTAAACAAGATAAATTGAAGAGTGACTAAATATGGTATCTTAATTTGACGAATGTTGGTAAGTCAATCAAATCAAGATCAATGACCTTGAATAAAAGCTAGTAACTTGAAAGGTAAAAACTAAAAATCATTGGCAAGCCACAAAAAATAAGTGTCGGTAGATTACTAAAGTCGTTGTAATCTTGGAAATATGAGGGAAAATGCTGGTATAATTCCAATTGTAGCGAGATAATAAGTTGGTGAGTGACTAAAATTAGTTGGTATTTTAATATAATGAATGTTGGTACGTCAAAAAAGTTAAGGTTGGTAATTTTGAATAGAAGAGAGTGACTTGAAAGTCACTGATATGCCACCAAAATAAATGTTGATACATTATTCAAGTAGTTGAACGTTATAGAAATGTTGGTACTTTGAGATAAGGGGTTGGTATGTTAGGCTCCGTTCGTTTTGTGAAAAATAACTTTCAAAAAAATATTTTTCAGTTCATTTTCAGATGTTAGCCAAACATCAGAAAATATTATCATTTTCCTAAAAAATGATTTCTTGAAAAACATTTTTCAAAAAACACCTCATTTTTCGAGGAACGAACGGAGCCTAATGTGACAAATATTAATACATCAGACAAATCAAGATTGATAATTTTGAATAAAATTTTGTAACTGCATTGATAAGACATGAAAATAAATAAATGTTGATACCTTTTAAACTACGCGAAAATGCTTTGGCCCAGAACACACCCCCCCCCCCAAAAAAAAGAGAAAAGAAAAAACCAAAATTAATAAAAATAAAAAAATTAAAATATTATTTAAAAAATATCCACATTAGCGCCGGCGTGGCGTGGGACGAGTGGCATCCATATCAATGATTTTCCGCCAAAATTGACCAATTGGACTAAATTGGCACAAAAGTAAAATATTTAGGACTCAATTGAACAAAAAAAGTTTAGGATTGAATTGCCACAATTGCAATAGGTTTATGTCTTTTTTGGTAATTTTCCCGATAATAATAAGGTGCAAAAGATTAATAATTATTATCGTTTGTTTATGAGTGTTATATTTGACCTTTGGGTTGAAATGTATTCTAGAAATTATAGGTTTTTTTTTTTTTTCTTGGGTGCGTGGGTGGGTGGCGAGGGTTGGGGTTGGATAAAGAATGAAGAATTAAGTCCTTGCCAAAAAAATATATCTTTGATGGCGATTCTGTGAATGTTTAAAGCTGTAAAGGATAACAAAGATAAACAAAAAGACAGTTTTCGCAAATTAGTGCCAACTGCAAAAGTTTGCGCCTTTATTTGTCACTCTTACTGTAGGGGCTAAAACCGTCCAAGTGGATATAATTGATCCCCTATATTGAGAAAAAAGCCTTCCCTATATAGCCCCATCTTTTGAGAAAATTATCAAAAAAATGTCATAAATATATGGCATTGATACAAATTCACTCTTAAACTTTTCAATTGGACCAATTACACTCATCTGGCCGAAATGCTAATGTTGGTCGTTCTACGTGGCACGGCTCCGCAGACGTGAATATTGTATTTTTTTTTATCAAATTCAAAATGGATTTGACCACGAAAATGCTCGGATGTTAATTTTTTTTTCTTTTCTTTTTTTCCTTGACATTTTCGTTGTGCCAGATGTCAGCCCCAACATAGGCCATGGCTTACGAGCTGGGCCTGGGCGAGGGAGAGTGTCGAAGAGGCCCCCCTCACCCGATCTAGCTAGGCTGACCCTCACCTAGGCTAGGGCGGCCTTGTCGGGCATCACCTGGGTGAGGATTGACCTCATACCTCGCCTGGGTGAAGGCAAGGCCTCGCAAGCCCTACCTAGGCAAGGGTCCAGTTGAATCTTGCCTAGGCCTAGTGAGGCTGATTAGGCCAGGGCAAAGGTCGATGTCGCCAGATCTAGAAATGGGGGCCTCGCTTGCAGGGAAGAACAAATTAAAGGAAAAATAGAAAAAAAATCTAAATTATTTTTCAAGAATGTCCATGTTAGTGCCGGCCATTTCACATATGACAGCCGACAATCACGTCAGCAAAATTTTTGGGTTAAATATAACAGATAGACTGAATTGGTGCCAAAGTGAAAAGAGTTATGACTAAATTGATCCAATTGAAAAATTATCAGTACAATAGGTTTAGAACTTGTTTTTGTACTTTTTTCTTTCTTTTCATTTAAAAGTCTTGAAATTTTTTTAGATGCTTTCGACCGTCCACGCAGTTAACCAGGAGTATTGACTGACATGCATGTGTCACGGGCCGGGAGATTGTGATCGACCCGCGCGGCGACTCGGGCTATTTTGGATGTCCAGCCTCAAAGCTTCAACTGACGCCTCGAGAGCTTCGTCTTTCATTTGTAGCGGAGATATGGCTCCGTTTAGGACGATCGTGAAGTCTTCACGGATCTTGTGGTCCATCTTGTCGATCTGCTTCTTTGAGTCTTCAAGACCAGCGAGCAGCTCCTGCACGGTTCTTCTCATCGAGTCGAACTTCTCAGTGAGCGCCACGAGAGCGTCCGACGATGATTCTCTTTTCTTTGATGTTTTGACCCGGGCTTTCTCCTGGGGCACTTTGTCTTGGGGAACATCCCCCTCTGCAACAACAGTAATTTGATCCACTTTTTGGTTAGCCATTACCTCGACCAGTTTGATGCTCGTCAACCTCGCGAACAGCTCGTCTCTACGATGTTTGCTCTGATACCACTTGTCACGGGCCGGGAGATTGTGATCGACCCGCGCGGCGACTCGGGCTATTTTGGACGTCCAAGAAAAAGACAACTCCCACCAAGCCGAGATCGATGCGTTGAAGATGGAGATTCAAGAGCTCAAGACCGAGCTGGTCTTGTGCAAAACCAGCATAGCCCATGGTGTATCCGCAAGCGGTACACTGGCCATCCAAGCGGCGCCGAAGATAAAGGTGCCCGAACCGAAAGACTTTAAAGGCGAACGATCCGCCGTGGAAACAGAAAACTTCATCTGGAGGATGGAGCAGTACTTTGATGCCGTGGGAATTCAAGACGATGCGGCCAAGGTACGAACAGTTTCTCTATACCTAACTGATCAAGCGATGTTGTGGTGGCGTTTCATGATAGATGAAGCCAAGAAAGGTAATCAAGACTACGTGGAAACGTGGGACGAGTTTACCGAACAACTTCGAAACAACTTCTGTCCAGTGTTCGCGGCACAAGAAGCTCGAAGCAAGCTGCATCACCTGGAGCAAAAGAACTCAATCCGGGAGTACATCAAGGAGTTCACCGAGCTCAAACTCCAAATCCCCAACTTGGGCGAAGAGGAGGCTCTCGGAGCGTTCATGGACGGGTTGAAACCGTGGGCGCAAATCGAGTTGAAGAGGCGTGATGTCCAAAGCCTCACGAAGGCAATCTCCATGGCTGAGTCACTGGTCGACTTCAGCAAATCCGACCTGAAGTCCAAGGGAAATGGATCGAGGGATCGAGACAACGACCGCAGGGATGATGATTCCAGGTATGGTCGAAAGGACTACCGAGACAAAGGTAGAGAAAGGTGGGACGAAGGATCGTCTAGACACCAGAATCGGGACAACCGTTCCAACTACATCAAACCGGAGGACAGGTTCAAGCATCCTCCCTCATCACCATGTGCAACATGCGGAGGCCCGCATTGGACGCAGAAGTGTCCAAAAAGAAACGATGGTAAGACTCTCTACTCTATCGTCAGGAAAGATGGCGTGGAGGAGTCAAAAGAAAAAGAAAAGGAAGAAGAGCTAAAGCGACTCGGAGGTGTTCGAAGAATCGACTCGGTGCGCACTATTCAATCGCCGCTGAAGAAAACTGCAAAACCATCAACACTCAACTTCGTGGAAGTCAAGATGCGTGGCAAAACACTCCTGGCCTTGGTGGACACGGGTGCATCAAACATGTTCATCTCGACTGAAGCAGCGCGCTGGTTGGATCTGGATGTGGAACCCAACGAACACTACTTCAAGACGGTAAACTCAAAGGATCGCCAAGCTAATGGCGTAGCTAAAGACGTCGAGATTCAAGTCGGCGGATGGAAAGGAAAGCTCGACTTCGAGGTAATTCCGCTCGACGATTATGACTTGATGTTGGGGATTGATTTCTTCGACACCGCTGAAGCGATGGTTGATCTGAGGAGCAAGACGATCATCATCACTGACTCAAAATGCCCATCGGTTGTGGCTATGATCAATGGGGTGAGTAACGCCAAGCGCATCAACACGATCCGACTCGTGGAGAAAGGAGTTGATGTGCCGTTCGAGCCAACGAACAAAACAAGACCTTTGGAGCTGCCGAAGGAAAAGTGGGAGCTGCCCACACAAACCCAAAACACTCTGCCCATCAGTGTGCTGTTCCCGGAGTTGGAAGACATTGGTGCGGTCAAGACAAAGACCGAGTCGCTGATGACTCGAGAAGCTGAGCACGCTCCGTGCAAAAACCAAGTCCCGAAGCCAAAGAAGAAACGCTCTCGTGCAGATGGTCCAACTGAAGGATGCTGTCGGCCAAACCAAAAATTCCGCTGCAAAGAAGAAAGACCCCGAGCATAGAGCACCGAGGACGGCGCTCGAATCGGTGGGGGAGAATGACACGGGCCAAGGTTTTCACGCCCAGACCGGTCGTGCAGATGGCCGAAAGATGCCCCAAGACCTGCTATGTCTTGGTTCTCCTAGGGTTTCTCTCGGGTTTTCTATCTAATTCAAAGTATTCCAGAATGTTCCTAGGGACGGGCGAGTCGGTAATTTAGCTAGGGTTCTGAAACTTTCCTACTTAATGTCGGTGGTTGGGGAGATGGGAGATGTAATCTCAGCCATTCGATCAAATCTAGATCAACGGTTGTAATCCGAGGCTCCCTCCTATATAAAGAGGAGTCCTCTAAGTCATTTGACATCCACAAATCAAAACAACAAAGCTTCCTCCCCAGAGTCTCTCTCTAGAGCTTTCTCTCTCTACGATCGGTCCTTAGAAGAAACGAAGAAAAGGCTTAGCTTGGGCGCTCCAAGACATCCAAAATAGCCCGAGTCACCGCGCGGGTCGATCACAATCTCCCGGCCCGTGACACATGTCTCGATCTTTCTCCACAAATACCTTCGTACGACTTTGTACTAAATTGTTTATTTGAGTAAATTCAGTTATCATGGAGTGCTTCGAGAAATGAGCATGACTTGCGATTCTTTCCTTTTCCCACACAGAAGGACGTGAGAATGGAGATCGAAGAACGAAGAAATCCCAAGTTTCAAAACTTCCCCTGCTTCATCTTTTGGTGCAAGCAATGTTCAAGTTACAAAGAAAGAAGGTCCAGAACTGAACCCTTCAGTGACTAACTATTTTCTGATGAAGAACACTGGAACTAGAGAAACAAGAGATAGCAAAGACCATTTCGGTCTGAAAAACTGTTTTAATACATGCTTGGAAACGGTTCATCAATCAAACAACATTTTTACAACCAGATACGAATCAATTACAATATAGTCGTGAGTCGAAGTTTCTGCACTGTTGACGGGGACACCGGAATGACAAGAAATAGGAAATGCAGAAACCCGACAGGTTTTTCGCAAGTTACATTGCCAAGATAAGGAATACATTAGATATACGTATATGGATGGTAATATATAGCACGAGCTTGGTGCGCCATTTATGTGGCGGCGGTATCAGAGCATCATGAGTGAACAATCAGAGAGAAAAGTGGAATAACAGAGAGAAGTAAAAATTGCAGACAAAACCTTTTTTCAATGCCAAATTTTTTGCTTGATCTGAGCAGTGGAAGCATAGGTCCGAGCGGTGAAATAAAATTGGCACTGAATAGAAAGAATTGAGGATCAGGCTGCCTCCACTGACAAGATCTCGAGTTCAGCCCACCAAAGGGGAGAGAGTCTCGGGGTCGCTTGGTCTGGCGAAATAGCAATCACATCTCTCAATCTCCCTGTGATCTCCCTCATCGTAGGCCTCTGCCTCGGATTCGGTTTGATGCAATCGATGATGATCTCGCAGATGATGTCGAGCTCGTTATTTTTGAAGTTCTTGAGGGTAGGGTCAATGAGGCAGCCTGTGCTCTTCTTGTCATACAAATACTGAGAAGCCTGTCAAAATTATTGATGATATTATGATAGCGAAAAACAATGTGCCTTCATGTTTGGCCAAAAAGTACGTATTCCATTAGAGCAATAGCTTTCCTCACCCCCCCAATTTAATTGTAGAGCAAGCACAAACTTACCCAGTCGACAAGAGGTCCTTGTTCATCCGAATAAGGTGGCTTTCCCGAAATAATTTCGAGCAGCATCACTCCGAAATTATAGACATCTGTCTCCGGATCGGCAGGAGGCGGCAATTCAGAATGTTCCGACTTATCTTCATCATCATTCTTCGAATTCATTAGAAATCCTGACCAGAATACCTCCGCAACCTGAGATATGATATATCAGAGAAGTAAATGGAAATGCAATATAGCCAAAAAAAAAAAAAAGGAATTGTAGTGGCATTTTTATGGTGTAAAATTTTACCTTGGCAGCATAGTCATCTGTCAAGTGTATTGATGATGTAGTAAGATGGGTATGTGCCACGGGTGGATTCAGATCGTGATGCATGTAGTGGAGGCAGTAAGCAATTCCCATGACAATCCTCACCCTTGTGATCCAGTCTAGATGTTCGGCTTCTTTAACTAAAAGCCAAAAGGTAAAAAAAAATGTAGTTCAGATTTTTAAATGCCCTCTTGTAACCTACTAATTCAGACAACTGTTGAAGTTTACCGTGGAGATGCTCAGAAAGTTGCCCATTCGGAGCATACTCAAACACCATCATCCTAGTGAATGGTTCATTCTCTTCACAATAGCCAATGAGGTTGATAAAGTTCTTATGATTCACCCGAGACAGCATATCAATCTAGAATATTTCAAACAATTAGAGACCTAGGAAAGGAAAGCAATACAAGCTCGGTGTGTTTGAATAACCAGTGATTAGACAGTTTCGATTGACTAGGTGTCAAGTAATCTATGACAGCAACCGGGGAGAGAGCACACCTTTTTCCGGTAAGCTTTCTCTGCACTTGCTGACCAGTCTTTGGAAGAAATTGCAGTAGGTGTGGTAACAGCAATCTCAACCCCACTGGATAATGTTCCCTTATACACGGTGCATGTATCATCCGTGCTGACGATATTGCTAAAATCCTCACAAGCAGCTTCCAGCTCCGACCGATTCAATTTGGGGACCCCTGCATTTCATCAGAAAGGGGTTCAGTTCTCTGAATAAGGACATTTAGAAGCCTACTTAAGGAATTGGTTGCAGCATAGCAACACCCATCACATTGATATGGATCAATATGACAGGCAAAGGCTGTTTCCTAAGTTTGCATCTTGCCTAGCGTGTTAACATTAAACATCAATCTGAAAGAAAACCGAAGGCGTCAAAACTTATCGTATTTCATAATGGATTCACCTGTAATAAATGCTTTCTGCAACTGGCCACTCAATCCAGTCTTCCATGGACCGATGCTCGCCACTCCTCGTTTTCGGCAGAAGATGAAAATGAAGGCCAAAATGATGAGCAAGACGGCCAAACTAGGAACAATAATGATGATATATCTCTGTGCTTCTCCAGAAAGTCCACTTGGTGAAGAATCTGTGTTAGTAGTTTGGGAGGACTTAGTATTAGGTTCGGATGAATTCTGAGAGTGAGGGCTCGCAGGTGAAGGCGGTGGGGCCGGTGGTGCAGCAGACTGTTGCTTCTTTCCATCTGGTACAGCTGGGAAAGACCCGCTACTCCGTGTAATAGGAACATTTGTGATCTCCGAAGGGAGAGATCCAACATCAACAGGGATGGCAGCGAGATTACTCGACTGTTCAAGTAACTTCCGGCGTGTTGAAAATCCATTCTGCTTGTTTAGGACCATTTCTGGCTCTGCAGTGTCCATACAAATAAGTAAGAGAAATCACATTTTTTTAAAAAGAAGAGATTTATGTCTAATGACAGATTTATACTCACCATCAAGCAAATTGCCTCTAGGGCCGTGTGGCGAGTCCTTAGCAAACCTGAATCTTTGAAAAAGAGCTAAAAATTATATTACAGAAGCAAGAAGAAGGAATTGCTTAACCCTAACAAAACGAGCCAAATACGTACTGTGGGAATCCCATGATGCTGAGGCAATGCAAAAGAGCTCCTTTCATTGGGCAAAAGAATGAACCTGCCTTATTCAGATGTTTCCACCTGCTCTGCCAAATGCTGCCCAAGATGTGGATTAAAAGAACAAAAAGAGGACAAAAACCTAGAAGATGACTGAGAACTGAAACTCGGAGATAATGACTGAGAGAGACATCGGTAAAGGTGGTTACTAGTTTCTTACCACAGTCCAACTTTTCTATTCAGGCATCCTTTTCCAGCGGTCACGTCGAACGTGAAGTTTTCGTCGGACTGCATCTTAGAAGGAATATTTAGCTCCTCAAGCCGCATAAGGATGGTTCCCTCAAGTTTGTTGCCACCAAGCAACCTACCATCCAAAACAAAAACCCGTAAAAATATTAACACCGATCAAATTGATACGAATCAAGTTTTATGGGGCTATACTCACAATAATTTTAGAGACACCATCTTGCTTATTTCAGCTGGAATTGTTCCAGTCAAATTATTCCCCCTCAAATCCAATACCTCCAGCATTGTTAGCTCTCCAATTTCTCCGGGGATGGCACCATAGAAGTGGTTCTGGGAGAGTATTCTGAATGCAAACAGGGAAAAACACATAAAATAAGAAATTTAGAGAGAGAGTTAATAGAAAATGAAAGCTTTCCACCTAGTGTCAGCAAGACATAAGAGGACTACTATATGTCAACTCAGTTCTA
The DNA here is from genome assembly GCA_021437785.1 of Rhodomyrtus psidioides. NCBI lineage: Eukaryota > Viridiplantae > Streptophyta > Magnoliopsida > Myrtales > Myrtaceae > Rhodomyrtus > Rhodomyrtus psidioides. The sequence goes on along the minus strand of JAILYB010000062.1, from coordinate 1,622,837 downwards.
ATTGAATCTCTATTCTCGGGGAGAATCCATGCTCTGTCAACCAGCTTACTTAAGAGTTCAGATTGAACTAGTTCTACGGTTCCAGCTTGGATCAAATTGGTGGCCAGAAAGCAAAAATTGCATTTGGTTCTCTGTTCATTTCATTCAATCGAACTCGAAATATCACAATCAAAGAAGACATTTAGATTCTCAAAACTCCCATAACTCATCAAACAGTATGAAAAGAAATGCAATCTGAATCTCAAGCAGCTTTGGATGGAAAGAAATACGACATCCCCTATTAATCCTAAAAAGTACCAGAAAACTTTACATACACGTGTTAGAACACCTGGAACCATCAATATTAGGGTCTATCAGGAGTATTGAGGATCGTCCTAAAATTCACCAGAGAATGCAGACTTATGCATCAGTTATCAGAATAACAATGAAACCGTCAACTTCCTAACACTTCAGTTCAGGCAAGAACTCCCACCAAATGCAACTTTTGTTTTTAGATAAAAGTGCCTTGCTATCTAATGCAATTTCTCCGTATTAACCATTAGTCGATCCATTGGTCAAATAGACAGAATATAACTGAATTTCGCTTCGATGTGTAATTTTACAGTAATGCCTTCAATGACAGGTAAATGGCCTACTTACAGAGATCGTAATTGACTAAGCTTTCCAAGCTCCGGCGCGAGCAGCCCTTCCAAAGAAAACCCAGTCAGGTCCCTGCAATGGTCGAGCTGAATGAGAGAGAGTTCACGATTCATTCAGGTCATTAAATCTTTCAAATCATTGAGATCATATACTGCCAAAAAAAAAAAAAACAAGCTTGTATTGCCCCAAACTTGATCAAAAACTGAATTGCAAGAGGTGACTTACAGCTTTTGAACTGCAGCATCCACACAATGAACTCCCAACCACTCGCAGGGGTCATCATCGTCGGCATTCCAATTCGCAAGAGCCCCATATGGATCCAGATCCACTTTATCGCGGAATTTCAACAGAGCAAATCCTGCATTTGCAATAAAAAAACAGGAGCTATATGATACAAACAGGGAGAAACTCACTCGAAGCACGTCATCTGTAATCCAACCAAAACCACTCAGAATATTAAGTGGAACTCGCCGAACAATTTCTTAGCAAGTCAGAGCGGACCTAGTTCTGAATATGAAAATTATCCTCCTCCTTTTCAACCAATATTCGTAACACCACTTGTGTTCGTGTTGGCAATCAAGAACCTTCTCTCATGGACTCATAGTATTGCAAGAATTATAACATCCACTTCTCCGCTCATGCAACAAAAATTCTTAGGAATAACTACACATGGATGCAACATTTCAAACTTTTCTGGTACGATTCTCAGGAGCATAGAATCATTGTTTTGATAAAAATATAACAAGAGAAACGACAATCACCTTCAGAATTGAGAGACCGACAATGCCTAATTTGCAAACCGAGAATCAAGAAAAGAAAATAACACGGGAGCTGGAATCCAAGTGGGTTCCATCTAGCCCCCATTGCTTGATGAACCAAATGCTGCAATGTTGAAGGCTATGCAATCTCGCCAGGTTTTCTTCAACAACACCACCACCATCTACAGATTTACAAAACTACGCTAAAAAGAAATGCAATAACGTGGAAGCTTCCACTTCATTATCACGTCAGGATCCCTCATTGTACTCTTGTAAAATTCTGCTACAAAACCCTGTTAGGGGAAAATTGCATGACCCTCTTCAGAGCTCGCAAATCTGCAAAATGCAAGTGGCATGCAAAAGAAAGGAAGGAACTTTATCAATAAAAAGGAAAAAGGAAAAAAATAACAAGAATACCCTCATGCGCAAGCAATCCGAAACATAAAGAAGAGCGAATCTGAGCATAAAGAAATGCCAAAAGGGTGTTCAAGAACTCAACTTTTTCGCAGCTGCTGCCTTGATTTTCTTGATACGAGGAGTGGAGATTTGGTTTTGGGATGATAGGACCAAAGCAACAACAAAAAGGTTGAAGGAAAATAATACAAATTGTGAAATTTAATGTAAAGGAAATGGAGGTAGAGGGTGATGGGCAATGGGGTGGGGGGGGAGATGAGATGAGATGAATCACAAAGGCAGTATCTGAAAAAAAAAAAAAAAAAACTTGCAATGTGATTGATGATGGCGATGAAGAAGATGATAAATTCAAAGAATTTATTTAAATTTTTTCGTTTCTCTCGATCACTGCCCTTCTGCTCTTTTACAGGACGGTGATGATCTCAGAGGACACCGTCGTCGTCGACCATCTTTTTTGGCGACTCTCTCTCTCTCTCTCAAAGGATGTTTTTTCGCTCAGTTTCTTTTCTTTATTTTGTGATCTCTCTCTCTCTCCCCCCAGTTCCCTTCTCTCTCCTCTCTCTTTCTCTCTCTAACTTCTCACCAACCAAACCGGCCACCCCCACAAAAAGTTTGTAATTATCTGTTTCTTCATTTCTGCCATTTTGCTGACGGCTGACAATGGTATTACATTCCTTTCTTATCGTATTCTTGCATTTTCATTGTTCTTGTTTTTTTTTTTCCTTTTTGTGGGGGGAGGGGACCAAACATTTTTCTTGTTTATTTGGCTGTTCTTCTGTAGAGAGAGAGAGAGAGAGAGAGAGAGAGAGAGAGATTGCCAGAGCGGCTGATTGGATTGAGTGGCGTTGAGGACCCCCACTTCCGCTGCTTTCGGACACGCTTCTTTCTCTCTCTCTCTCTAACATTTCGAGCGTGCCTCCCTCTTTGTCTCCCTCACCAGCTTCTCTTCAAAATGGAAGGAAGGAATATGAGATTTAGGGAAGAGCATTCGTGACTAGACTATGATCAATGAGCAATTAATAATGTCGCTCAAAGAAATTTTCATAAGTTGGAAAAAGGGAGCAACAAAGTTTGGGCGGGAAGGCAATCAACACATTACTTCCTCTCTGTGTCATCATGAAGATCCCAAATCGGTCTTAGGCCGCAAAGAGGTTGCCAATTAGCATCACTCGCACTCGTTGTCGAGGCGAGGGAGCATGTGCCGCAGCAGCGCTGCCCCTCGAGGTGCTAGATGTAGAAAGCTCATCTACTATAGTGATGTGCAGATGTTGTAGACGTGAGGTGAGTTCGAACTCATTACCTCGTGTTAATGCATTAGTTCATACCATAAGGCTGCAATTGCCACTGTGTGTCGTAGCATCTATTTATATTCAGTTCATCAAAATCACGCGCTTCCTAAATTAACAATCATGTTGCATTTAATATGAGCACCCACAAAATTCTTTATATTGCACCACATTAACATTCTTCATTATAATGAAGCATAAATATCATATGTCTCGATTTCGTGTTAACTTTTAAATCCCGTTGTCTTAAGTTGTTTATCCAAAACGCGAATTGATACCTTTGATAAAGGAGCGACCATGGTACTTCCATGTTATTAAAGCTTACTATTTGGACATAGATATCAATTCTCCAAAACTTAATAACTGCCTACATTATCTTGACATCAATGTAGAATTCTAAAAGCTATTAGTATATTCCGCATTTAGCTCTTATTCAAGACAGGATAACATTGGATATAAGAGAAAAATAGATCAGATAAAAGTATTTCATGCGTGAGTTAAGATAAAAGCAGATATGATTTCTTATGTCAATGGTATAAAAATTATTTTTATCGAATAATAAACTTCTTAAGTTAATAAAATAAAAAAACAATAATAATTGGATATGAATAATATTTGAATTATAATATTAAAAATACAATTTAAAATGACAAAATAAAAAATATAAATAATCCGTATTCTTTATTAATTCCTTTTTTAATATATTTGAAATTATTTCCATCTTATTATACATATATTTGTATTTAATAATTATTATATATTATATATTTAGCTATATTAGTATAGTTTGTTATTTAACAAAAAAAAATTAAATAAGGAATAATGATAGGGAATTTAAAAGAAATAGAAAAGATAGGAAAAAACAATAAATAACACTTATGAAGTAAAAGAGCTGAATTTTAAATGAAAAAAATTCAAACTCAAAAATAATCTTTCTAATTTTTTAAGAATGAGGAGTAAAGTGATTTTTAAAAAAGGATTAATATCACCAAAAACCCCAAACTGGTACACTTGTGACAAATTTATCACAAATTATTTTTTTGACCACAAAAAATCTCAAACTAGTACACTTATGACGAATTTACTTCAAATTATTTTTCAACCATAAACACTCTATACTTGTACATCAGTGACAAATTTGTCCCAAACTAATTATTTTGATCATTAAAAATCTCTAAGTGATACACATGTATCAAATTTACCTTTTGTTAGTTTTCGTTAAATTAGATTAATACAGCGAAAAATTTCAAATTAATACAATAGAGGGTAAAAACCCCAATGTGTATATCCAACAATTGCCACTTGTCATTCAATTCAGTAATTTGATGATAAAATTTAACAAAAATTAACGGAGGGTAAATTTATTTTAAGTGTATCAGTTTGGGGTAAATTTGTCAAAAATATCCTAGTTTTAGGATTTTTAATGATCAAAAAAATATTTTTGAGTAAATTTATTACAAGTGTATCAGTTTGGAGTTTTTCGTAATATTAACTCTTTAAAAAAAAGAAAAAAACTCTACCCTTTCTTTCTTTTTCTCCTTCGTAGCTCCAGTTTACGTTGAAACTTCACGAAACTTCTGTCACTTTTTGGTTCTCATTAGAGCTTCATGAAAATAACCAGAGAGTCAAAGCTCCTTCTTATCAATAGCTCTCTAAGCGGGGAGAAAGACGAAGGTGGATCATCATGCGTTTTCTATTTTACTGAATTTGGCATTTGCTGGCTGATCTATCTCTTTGTTGATGTAACCCATTTACATTGCATGTCATGGTCAAACTTGTGGTTTTGGAATGCTGCAATGAACTCTTTTGTTGTTGAAGGTTTGGATCATACAATAATTGATTGTTGGATGTTGTCTCCATTTGTGCGTTTATGGTTCCTTGCTAGTGAATTGCTAGAGATCCTTACCATTTTCGTTTGTGCATTTTCGAGTTTATTTGCACTTTCTATTAATCACTGGACATGGTAGGATATCAGACTTTATTAGCGTGATTTACAAAACAATATATATGATATAACAAACTCCTTATATTTCATATCAAATCCTATACCATCCTATATTAGCTAGAAATTCAGACCACAAAATGCATTCTTAGGTCTTGCTTGAGACATGTTTTGTATCGTTACATGATTTTTTCCTGCTTTTTTGGTTATTTTTTTAAATAAAATATGCATCTCTCACACTTTTGCTATACTATGGGAAAATTTCTAATAAAAGTGTGAAGCAAGATCATTTTCTCATAAAAGAGTCTATTTCGAATATTATCTGAAATAAGGGCTCAAATCAGTTTCAGCTAAGGGCTTGAAGTGGCCAAATCAATCTTAAAGAAAGGCTTAATTCACCAACCAGCCACAATTACATGGGCATTTTTGTCAAAGGCAATTTTTTTTCCTTTTTTATTTTTTCTTTTGCCTATTCTCTCGGTTTCTTCTTCCTTTAACACATTGGCTGATGACGACTAAGTCCTTGTCCAACAGCGACCCCTGCCTTGTCTTCGTCGATCGGCATCCACTAAGACGTTGAGAAGCTTCTCTATGACGACATCCTAGACATCACCAACGAGATGGACCTGAGGAGGGCCTTAGCTGCGAGGGAGCTAGGCAGGGAGTTGCTGAAGAGTGTCGGGCTGAACACGATGGCGGTTGGTCCAACGGAGTAAGATTTTGATAGAATCACAGCAAACTATTCTTTAATTTGATCTTTTTGCATAATATTAAGCGCGAAAATATTTAGTTGGAGAGGTAATTGGGCACTGAAAAGACTTAATGTCACTATCTTTTGTTTTGATGAGGCTACTTTCCGATTCTTTTAGAAAATGGTGATATCATAAATATCGTAACCTTTTCTTCCTCACCTCAAGCAACCTAGTGCACCTGATGCACTTCGCACCTTTGTTTTTATTGGTGTGCGTTTGCAATATATACGAGAACATAATAAGTCAAAAAAGAGGGGCAAAAAAAGGGGAGAGACTTTAGCTGGGTCTCTCTCGTCTGTGAGCTAATGTGCGGGGGCATGCCTCACCGAGAAGGTGACCAAGCTTGCATCACCCGACGCAGGACTGGAGAAAAACCAACAAATTTCTAGAAGATTTTAGGCCGGAACAGAGAGTGGGGATGTCACCAAAAAAGGCTAGTTCGACAGAGAGGGAGAAGAACACAGAAGGAATTAAAAAAAAAAAAAACTCTTGACTCTCGCGGAAAATGACCTCTCCACATCGTCCGTGGCTCTCCAGATGCTGCTGAAGAAACGAGACAGTCGATTTCACCGGCCGCCGTTGCTAGCTTCAGTTCCCGAAAAGTATAGAACCTGCCCTGTTCTGTTTGGCTTCGCAGTCAAGATTCTCGAACCGACGAGATTGCGCTCGAGATTCATACGTTTGCTGAAACTTTCACCATAGGCGGGGTTCAAAACTCTGGTTCTCCATCCGGTCGCCGATTGTAGCTTCTTCTCCCCGCAGAACCAGGTAAATTCTCTCTTCGGTACTCTGTTTTCCCCTGCCTCCCGGAACTTAGGCTCAACAAGTGCAATCAGTAGATTAGAAACTAAATCATGTCAGTGGAAACTGATTAGAGTGAATAATGCTACGCCTAAGTCGAAATTTGCTCGTAATCAGAATTGGGAGCATATACTCTTAGCTGCATATCACCTGTTTGATGAATTGCCTAAAAGGGGACCGAATTTGAGTCGGCATAATCAGTCGTAGAATAGTGCTTAAATCTGGAATTGATTCACACATAATTCATTACTCGTTTAATTTACGACTAAATCTGTGTTTTTCCTTGATTTTATGGTGTATCTTAAAGTGATTTCCGGTGCCGGTCACAGACGACCGTACAAACCAGAGCATTTCCTTGTTTTCAGACGATGGCCTACAGTTAAAGTCTGTCCTTGTCAGTTCTCTGTCCCTCTTCCATCTATGGGATCCGGATAATCTGCCCTTGGATCCGGGCCGTTCATTTTTAGACGGACGGCCCAGATCTCCTATCTTTAGAAGAAATTTTTTTGAGTTTTTTGTTTTTTATTTTTTTTAGTGATAATTTGGACCGTCCATTCATAACACGGACGGTCTGGATTCCAAGAGCAGGGCCTGCCCTTATGAGGAAAGAGCAGACGATCCCTTCACTCATGTATGTGGATCCGGATCCTCTCTAGTGGGATTAGGGCAGGGGCGAGATTTTTTAAATCTCGACTGTCCATTTTGAATTGGACAGCCAGATCTTTTGATGTAGGGGATTAAAAGGTTTTTTTTTTAAATATTTGATCTAACCCATCCATTTTTGAAGTGGACGACTTAGATCGTTTGCCTTAGCTCTGCCATAAAGGGGCTAGGGCAGGTGATCCAATTTCGATTTAGAGTGCTGATTCGGTCAAAAATTGGGAAAAATGTCAAAAAAAGTCATAAACCTATTACATTAATGCCAATTCAGTCCTATTTTTTTTTTTTGGTCAATTCAATCCTAAATTTTGTACATGAATGCCAATTCGGTGAAGGTCTCGGAATGCAAATTCAATCACAATCTTGTAATAAGAACAAGACATATTTCTCGATCAATTTCCTTGCCCCTCATTCTTCGAAAATAAATGAAAAATCCTGTTATTGATTTCTCCTAAATTGCATTGATTTCTTTTAAAGATTTCTCGATTTCGAAATATATCGAAGCCTTGAGTAGTAGAATCCATTGATTAGAGATGACTTATTTACTTCCATTTACTTTATTCTTACTTTATTCGGATATGAAGCCGCGGGTCCCTACTTGATTTAGATCGGGAAAATTATACGGTTTACGTTCACCTACTCCTCCAAATACGGATAGTCCCATGAGCTTTAGCAATGTTGTTGATCAATTCTATAATGAGTATTGATTTACCTACTCCAACCCAGTTCTAACTCGAGTATTTCCTAATAATTGTCGTACCTCACAAGTCACATTAATTTCTTGATCGATAGTATTTGGAAACGACTACTACTACCCGTAGGCTGAGGAGCAAAAGGAGAAATCCACCCGAGGAGGGGCTCGCGTCTGATTAGCTAGTTGGTGAGGCAATAACTTACCAAGGCGAGAGAAAACAGAAAAATAAGTATAAAAACAAAATAAACAAATAAATATAACAATAGAAAATAGAAACAAGAAACAAGAAACAATAAAATAGAAATACAAAATAGGCGAAAGGTCGGGCCAGTTAGAGATTCACAAATTCGGACTGGATCCTCTACCAGATACGAATTTCATTTTCCAATAGCAAAATAATTAAAAAAAATCAATAAATAAGAAAAAGTAGGAAAAAGTTTAGAAACTAGATTTTGATTAGTTTTATTAGATTTCTAGTGATAATACTAGTTTAGAGTTAGTTTTACATTTTCCAAGACAAACTTAGTTTTACATTTTCCAAGACAAATAGCCTAGGAATTTTACTGAATATTTTAGATTTAGCAAAAAATAATGTGAAAGACAAAAAAAAAATGGACCCAAAATTGAATAAGATCATAGGGCTTCACGATAGCATTTTGCATGTTCTTAGAGACAAATGTTCGGCAGCGGTTTGTGTATTGCTATTTCAATTTTACTCGATTGCATACTTTCAGTACTATGATTGTTCTTTTCATTTGTAGCATGATTAAATCTCAGAATCATAACAAACAAGCATTGTGTGGACACATTAGTGGATGAGAACTTTAGGGGCGTGTTTGTTTTGGGGAAAGTATTTTATGGACTTTCGTCCGTTTGAATCGCGAAAAATGATTTAATCAATGAAAAGTATTTTCCAGTCAACAAAGATTTTATTAATTAAATAGGAAAATGAATTCTCAAAATAAAAAGGTGAAAATAATTTCTCAAATTTGAATCTTTCACTTTCTTTGAAAACGAGGTTGGGTCAGATCCCAGGGCTGGCGACCGGGATCGGGGACCAAGAGTGGGGCTAGGGTCGGCGACCGGGGCCGGGGACTTGGATTGGGGCCGGGGCCAGGGACTGGGGATAGGGATCGAAGGCCGGGGCCGTCGACCAGGACCAAGGCCGGGGACCGAGGATCAGGGCTCGGACTGGACAGGGGCTGGCGACTGGGGTTGGGATGAGGGCCAGCAACCGGGGCTGGCGCCGGGGACCGGTGTCGGTGTCGAGGCCGGGGGCCTAGGCAAGGGATTGGGACTGAGGTCGGGGCCGGTGACCAGGGCCAGGGTCGACAACCGAGGCCAAGGCCGGGGATCGGGACCGGGGACGGTGTCGGGGCCGGGGATCAGGGTCGGGGCCGGAGACTGGTGTCGGGGCCGGGGCCGAGATCGGCGTCGGGGCCGGCGACTGAGACCAGGGCCGGTGTTGGGGCCGAGGACTAGTGTGGGGGTCGGGGATCAGGAACGGCGATCGGGGCCTGACCCTGGGCCGAGACCGGCGACCGGGGACGGGGCCGGGGCAGGGGAAAGGGACTGGGGCCGGGGCATGGAATTAGGATTGGGGCCGATGTCGAGGCCGGGGATTGGGGTCGGGGCTGGGGTCGGCAACAGGGGGCCGGGGCCAGCGTGTGACGCCCTGGAAATTCTCCTTTTATAAAGTCCCTGAATTCAATAAAAGAAATTAAAAATTGAATTTCGGTCGATAAAATATATTGGATTGTAAGGACTGAAGAGACGGTAATAGGACGGTTTTTGAAACGTCAGTCGGTTTAGATTAGGTTTCGAATTCTTAGTCGCCGTGAATTAGGATTTCAATCCTCGCGCCCGAGCCTAATCCCGATCGAGCCTAGCATGTGAAATTACCAAAAATACCTTTCGTTCGGTATACCGAAATTTAGTTTCAGCCTCGATTTGTCAAAAGACCAAAATGCCCCTCAATTATGCATAGGGGACAAAATGCCTTGAAAGTCTTCTTGGTGGGCCCCTCAATTTCCATCCTTCTTCTTCTTCTTCTTCTTCTTCTTCTTTGTTGGTTTTTGGGGAAAACTCCCTTGCCCGACCGAACTCCTCCTCCTTCCTCTTCGTTGTTGTGCAGCCACCGACTACCACCACCTCCAACCTCCTCCGTCGTCGCGTTCCCATCGCTGTTGGTCGTGTCGGAGCTGTTGAATCGCCCCCAGAAGGCCTCGACGCCCTGCTCTGTTTCGGACCCCCCTGACCCGTGAGCCCCGACCCTTCCTCCGGCCGTTTCCGGCGTCGCCGCCGCCACCCACTACCTCAGCATCGTCCCTCAGCCTCCTCACGACATCCCCGACCCAACCTCACCGCCTGTCGTCCACCGGAACCGCCGCGGGAGCCGCCTAAAACCTCGGTGCCCTGTTTTCGAGCGTGGTTAGGTTTTCTTCGATCCCGCCGAACCGACCATCGCCGCCTCTCACCGCCACCTCCATTGACCTCCTAGGACTCCCCTCCGACTTCCCTGAGCTCGTGGTGGAGCGCCGCCGCGCTTGGGGCCCAGAAATCGGCCTGGATCGCCTCCCCTGTTTCGGCGCCGTGACTGCTCTGTTTCAGTCGGTTTTGCCCAGCCGCCGTTCGGCCGCCTCTGGCCACCCTACGCTGCCCATTTCCGGTCCCGAAGGTTGTCCTCATCCCCTAGGTAAGTCCTCGATCCTTGGCCGGCCTCGCCTCGGTCCTCGAGACAAAGAAACACCTCGAAAATACCCCCAAATATCCTGTTCTGTTCTGACCGTCACTGTTCACAGTGTCGGCCGCCGCTCGTCGGAGCTCCTGTCGCCGACCACCTGTTCCGGCGACCTTGTCGGACCTTCCCGAGGAGTATTTGAAGTGTTGTGTCGAGTCGCCGCGCGTTAATCCCTAGGTTCGCCGAGAACCGCTGCCGTCGTCATCGTTCGTCGTCGCCGCCCGTGCCGTGGCCGTGAGACCGCCCGAGCTAACTCACCGGGTGAGTTGATCCTAATCCTTGGTTAGGGCGCTAATTGCGCCTAGAATTAGTTGTTTAGTCAATTGTGGAATTTAGGTACATGATCGGGGCTGGTTTAGATTGAAATTGGGATTAGGTTAAATGGCCGATCGATTATGTGAGTCGGATTAGTTTAGATCGTCTGTGGCTAGTTGGTTGCTAGATTGAATTGATTGATTGATTGGGCAATGGATTGCCTTTGTTTGATTGCGAGCGAGCGACAGGTTAAAGACGAGCGAGCGATTGACTTTTTAAGTTAAATCGATTAATAATGGACATCGCACAACTTGAGCTTGATATTGCTTAATTGGATTTGATGGCTTGTGACTGAGTGCAGACCTTATTAATTTGGCTGCCCCGCTGGAATGTTTGTTTGGCTGTCTCTAATATCCACTGATGGATTGGTTGTCTGTTTGAAGGTTAATTACCTCGTCTGTGATTGTGATGACGAGTGATAGTCTGCACTTGCATATGACCAAGTGCGGAATCAAAAGACATATTTTAGCATGAAAATGACATTCGGCCGGGACTTTTACATGCATGTGTGAGCATCCGGCCTTAACCAAAGATAATGAAATGGGTTGATTGCTGGATGTGGATTGTATGGTCATATGAGGGAACGATGATGCATTCCTGGCAAGTTCGTATCGTACCAATTTGATGGAAGCACGACAACTCTGATCCGGTGTTAACTAGTACGGATGCAGAGTTGGTCGGATGCCGGTTGCAACTGGTGTTGGACCGACGCCCCGTTTAGGGATGCCTACCGTAGTGCCGTGCAACGGGTGCACTGGATACACTGCTTGTAGTAGCAATTGCCGAGAGTAAATGAATGTAGCCCGGTCCTGCCAGTAGAACGCTGGATTGTACTGAGGTGCTGGATCGCGTTATTTATGAGAGTCGAATCACGCTCTCTTTCGCGTAGATCCTCTCATGTGCCGTGGGCACGATCATCATTAATAAATGGACTTGTGTTGTGTCCTGTGCATACTTGTGGATGTGATGCTGTGATTGACTGTTGAGTCGAGTCGAGTCAAGCATTGCATTATGTGTGGCTGAAGATGATAAGTGTGCATGTGGATGATTATCCTTCTATGATTGTGTTTGACTGTGGTACGTGTTTAAGTGAGCCTTCTGTTAGGATGCCCTGGGCGAATTAGTCTCATAACCGAGCTTATGCTTGATTCATTGAGATTTATTCTCACCCCGTTGTGGGATAACAATTTCAGGTCCCTTCGGATGGAGTTTCGTGGATACCAAGGATTGGATGTGGGAGTAAGCATGTTGAAGTAAATGAGCAGTTAGCCTTACCCAATCGAGTAACCATTGAGGTCTCGATCAACCGCCCCGAAGTATGGGGTTGCGTACGTACGTTAGTAGCTCAATGATTAAGTCTCATCTGCTGTTATGTTGTATGTTTATTATTACAATCTGGCGACTTGTTATGCTGATTGACTCATGCTATTCTATCCCATATCTATTTGTTGTCAGGAGTTTAAAACGTTTCTGCGTGCGTAAGTAAAGTGATAGGTCGATAGCGTGCTTGGGACGTTATCCTTCATGACCTCGTGGCGATTTGGCAAGGGATGTCGCGGGCTCGAGAGTCGGGGCGTGACACAGCGACCAGAGCAGGGGATCAAGACCGGGGCCGAGCTTGAGGACGGGGACCAGGGCCGGGGCAGGGGACCGTGATCGGGCCGGGGTCGGGGATCGGGACTAGGGCCGACGACCGGGGCCGAGGCTGGGGACGGGGGATCGGGGCTAGGACCGGGGATCAGGATTAGGATTGAGGCCGGGGACCATGGCCGGGGATCGGGACCGGTGAACGGGACTTGCAGCAGGGGCCGGGGCCGGGGCTTGGACCAAACAAAGGAAAACAAATCGTTTTCCAAATGAGAACCTGTGATTTCATTGTATGCATAACTGGAAAGATAAAGATGGATTATTTGGCGATAGAATATATATCCTTACTTGCCAATGAGGCGTTGGCTGAGTTGGTGAGATCCATGGACCTTAGACAGTTAAATTAATGAGGTCCCAAGTTCGAATCTCCCTGGCTGCGTCGTAGGGGACTTAATCGGTGGCGTTGGCGCTCATATCCCCACCGCCCGAGAAATAGTCCATTGCACGTAGGAAACCTCGATTACCATATATATATATATATATATATATATATATATATATATATATATCCTTGCTTTATTTTGATCTTTATCGTATCATCAAATAAGTTACTTTTGCTTCATACCGCCTTCAAGATGAACTCTTTAGGCATAGACCCAATTGATCTACAAATTGTCATGCATAAAGTATGCAATATGATTTTTGCATTTATTCTTCAGTGCATAGTGTGATTAGGGGAATTTAGAATGCAATCTTGTTATCACAAATTATTTGTTATTGATGCAAGTTTGCGTGTATAGGAAAAATACCTGATCATTCCTAAACTTATTGTATGTATGCTAATTTAGCCCTAAATTTTTTGATTTTTTCAATTTAATCTTAAAACTTTGTGCAAAATTTCAATGTAGTCCTTTCGATCAATTTTCGTGTGAATAGCTAACTTGATAGTCCAGTAATTGCCGGCCGGCCGTCCTACATGGTACTCCGCCAACTAAGAGATTCCCGGCGGAATTTAACCGAAAAGAATATATTGAAATTTAGCACCAATGTTTAGAATTAAATCAACGAGATTGAAAAGTCTACAAATGAATTAACACCCTTTCAATCGTTTAAGATTGATTGGACCATTTTTTTTCGTGTTTATATAAGTCCATTTGAGGTTATATGCTTGCAAGCATTGTTCCTTTCTCTTTCATGGTCGTTTGCCTCGTTTCATACTAACCATTATTGTTTAGAATATTTGGAAAGACATGAATTACTTGATAGCATGTTTTAATAGAGAGGTTTGGAAGTCTTCATCCATGAAATAGAATAGAAAAGATTCTTTGGAGCGCCGATATAATGTACCCATAAGATAAGACAAATTACAAAATCTCTCTCTCTCTCTCTGAGTTGGTCAAGGTTTTTGATTTCTTTAACATGAGATCCGATTACCTGAAGGCCCATGAAACACCTTACACGTTCTCTGGAACGATTGGAGTCCATGTTTCTTACTTATACAAGTAATATTGCAAAGCGCAATTTACCACAGTGATGGAATTCAATATGTAATGTCTTTAGTTTCTCCCTCCAGGCACGTCTTTTAGTCAAACCTCGCCAATCGTGACCTTTGTTTGCTTCTCTTCTTTACATTAAAGTAACTTGAAAGAGGAAGACCACTCGCATGTGATGAATGCCGAAGACAAAGTATGCTCCAAGCTCTTTCCAATAAAGTCTTGGAAAAACACCGGGTCCTATAATTGCATTCACATCTCATGCTCCACAATGGTTCTTCGGTTCGCGTCTCGTGAAATTTAAAGGAAAAGAAAAATAGCAACACGACATGAATCTCCATGACCTCCTAATTGAAGGTAAATCGGCTTAAGTACACCTCAAGTGCCATAAGTTGTGTACGGCTCCTGAGATTTTGTAACTTCAATCACTTAAGTGCCAACTTTTTTTAAAAACGATCACTTCAGTGCCAAGTCTGATGGGCCACTGTCGCGACCCGTCCGAAAGCGGACGCGCGGCTAATGGATTACCGATCGCGGGCCTTCCCCCACACAAGGGTGCGGATCGCGGGCTTTGGATCGGCACGGGCCCTCCCAAGCCCATACCAAATCGCGGCGGGAGTATTTTTTGAGGGATTCGGCGATAAGAGCCGATCGATTTCGACCTTCAGTGTGGTTGTGGTGACATGTGTAAATTGTGCATGCATTTAGAGTCGCCACCGGTCTTTCTTGGAGGGTAGACCGGAAACCTTACTGATCGATTGGGAGAGATCGATCAGTTCTGCAGAACCAGAGATTTTGGGTTCGGGGACTTGATTACGCTGGTGTCATTACCAACGCCCTTTCGGTACCTAACGCGAGTGATTTTCCTAGCTAAGAGTTTATGCAGGCGCAAGTTTGGGTGAGGTAGGTTTGATTCAGGGTTTCATGCAGATTGGAAGACTATTCCTATCAATCACAATCAATTTTAATGAAAAGCTCAATCAAGTACATAAATAAATCACATCAATGCACATCAATCCAAGTCAAAGGCCTCCTAGTATAACCATAAGGGCTTAGGGAAGGCGTGATTTAGGACCATGGGCAAAATGGGAAGATTTGGGAACGATTAGCCCGAAGGGCAAAATCGTCAATTTTTGGAAGATTTGGATACTGAATTACCCAAAATATTTCATGGCCAGTTATTTGTGGTCATTTCCCATTTTTGAGAATTTTTTGGAATTTCTTGATTTTTCTCCAACTTTTGGAAGACGATTCGCCCAAAGGGCGAAATCGTCATTTTAAGAAGGGTCGGGGTTCAAAACACCCGGAATGAGTCTTGACCAGTTGTTTGTGGCCGTTTCCTATTTTTTTGGGATTTTCCTGGATTTTTCAGGAATTTTCTACAATTTTTCTCAATTTTTTTGTATTTTTCTTTTTATTTTTATTATTATTTATATTTTTTAAAAAAATATTTAATAATAATAATAAAATATTTAGCAACACACAACACTCAACCAGATAAGTAAGCTAAGCCAGACATTACATTGAAATAAATATATGCGAATCAAATCTATAATTGCAATGCTAAAAAAATAATTCTGATATACGAATCGAATATGCAAAATATACCGAATTTGGCACCGATCTTCAATTGCCCAGCCACAACGCGCGATCGTCTCCGTATGCGTCACCTGTCGATCGCCACATCATAATGTCAACAAGTCATTTTATATATAAATAATGAAAATGATTTTTTTTTATTTTATTATTATTTTTTTAAGTTTTTTTTAATGTATATAGTCGGACACGTGTCCGTTCTGTCGGACACGGTCCGGCCTATCCAGACACGCAGCAACCCAGAAAACAGGGGGGACGGGAGGAGCGACGGTTTCGACGACCGATGGGCGGCGGCCGGCTTCGAGATCGACGGGAGTGGACTGCGGCGGCGTCAGGGAGCCGATGGTGGCGCCGGCCGAGACAGTGGACGGCCGATGGCGGCCGAACGGCGGTAGAACAGAGCGTGCCAAAACAGGGGCTCCGCGGCGCCGAGGCAGGGGACTGCTTCAGAGCCGTTTTCCGGCCGTCACGCGCGGCGGCCGGCTTCCTCCAGCTCGAGGACATCGGCAGGATGGCTTACGAAGTCGTTGGAGTGGCGGTGAGGCACGGCGGTGTCGTAATCGGCCAGATCTGAAGAAAATCCTAGACGGCCCGAAAACAGGGCACCGTGAGCTTCGAGGCCGTTCGCAGCGGTTCTGGTGGATGGCGGCCGGTGAAGTGGTATCGACAGAGCAGAGGGGAGGCGAGTGGACGTCAGTGAGGCGGTGGTTGATGGAGACGACGCCGCGAGTGGCCGTAGGACGATCGGTTGCTCTCGGGCTTTAGGAGACCCGAAACAGGGAGGCAATTTCCACGGCGGTTCGTGGCGGTCCGGCGGTGGCAATGGAGTGGTCAGAAGTGACGGCGAGGTTGGGTTGAAGACGGTGGTGGTCGAAAGTGTCGTGATCGGCCGGCGCGAGGTGAAGGAGGAAGATGAGCATGTTCGGTGAGGGGGGAGTGTCCGCGTCGTCCGTCTTCACGAAGGGAGGAAGACCAAAAAAAGGGAAGAGCTGGAGACTAAAAAAATCCAAAAAAAAAGAGAGCTTCACCAGCCCGAGGGAAACGTGCGTAGAGAGGAGAAAAAGAGAGAGGAAGAGAGAGAAAATAATAATAAAATAAAATAAAAGTAAGAATAAAATGATAAAAGTAAACATAAAATAATAAAAAGTGCAGACAAAATTATTATTCTCTTTCGCTTTAAATGATTATGTTTTTCTCCATTTCTTTTTATTATTGCTACCTTTTTTTGCCAAATTCGATTTTACGATGATCAAAGAACACCTAAAATTGAACATGAATTTTATAATTTATGAGGCCAGAAAATAGGTAAAATTTAAATAAAATTACAAAATATTTTTTTATGTTTCTGTGACCTCGAATACTATTTTTCTTGATTTTTTTTTGGGTATTTTTAATAATTAAAAAAATACCAAAAAATATTTTTTGTTCAAAATTGGTTCCTAAGGCTAAGCCAAGGTTTCCAAAATTGATTTTTCAATTTTTCAGCTTTTTATAGATTTTCTATAAAAAAAAAATTAAATAAAAGAAAAAAAGGTTGATCAAAATTTAGGTGTCAACAGCTGCCCCTCTTTGAGAGGAATCTCGTTAGAGGTTTCTCTCAAAGATAAGATGACACCTGATTCCTAACCAACTCAACTGGGGCAATGAAAGAAGAAATGCTATGACATCGGATCCTTAAAGCTCCTGATAAAAGCTCAAATTAATCCCTGGTTTGCTCTAACAATTTGAACATGGGCCGGAGTGAGAAAGGCTTACCTGAAGCTCACCTGTCGGATGCTGTCGGTTGCTACGACTTTCAAGAAGATGCCTAGGACTCGTCATTCAGAATATCCTAGGGAGATTAAGCTCTGACCTGTATGGTAGGTCATACCATTATGGGATTCCTAACTGGTAGGAACCTAAGGAAGGAGCATCCCACGCTTTGGAATTTGCCAAGGATTTTGATCCGTATGGTGGATCGGACCTTTGTGTTGATCCTTACGACGGTATTTACTAATGTGTTGATCCTTATGGCGGTTTCTACCGTATTTGACCCTTATGGCGGTATCTACCATCATGTTTGACCATTCATGCGGTTTCTACCTTGGTTTGACCCTTTAGGCGGTTTCTACCTTTCGTTTGACCCTTCAGGCGGTTTCTACCTTGAGTTGACCCTTCATGCGGTTTCTACCTTTGTTTGACCATTTAGGCGGTTTCTACCTTTGTTTTGACCCTTTAGGCGGTTTCTACCTTTGTTTGACCCTTTAGGCGGTTTCTACCTTTGTTTGTTTTGAAAAGGGGGTCTCATGACGAGAGTTCTCCACGTCC
This sequence comes from Rhodomyrtus psidioides, assembly GCA_021437785.1. NCBI lineage: Eukaryota > Viridiplantae > Streptophyta > Magnoliopsida > Myrtales > Myrtaceae > Rhodomyrtus > Rhodomyrtus psidioides. The sequence goes on along the minus strand of JAILYB010000062.1, from coordinate 1,604,853 downwards.
GATGAGACTGCTTGATTTTGTTTAAAAGGGGTCCCGAGACGAGGGTTCTCAACGTCCGATGAGACTGTTTGATATTTTTGAAAAGGGATCCTAGGACGAGGGTTCTCCACGTCAAGCTAGGACTGCTTGATTTTTGATAAGAGGTCTCATGACGAGGGTTCTCCACGTCCGACGAGACTGTTTGCTGACTTCTTTTGAAAAAGGGTTCTATCCTTACCCCTTCTTTTGAAAGGTCCCGAAATTTGCAGGGAATTCAATTTTGAAGCAGTGAAAGATTTCATCTTGACAAAGCTTCACTTGGGTCTGTTGAGGCGACATTCTGGGAGCTGGGTTCTCCAGGTATCCTGCGGAAGTTTGAGCCTGAAAGATTTTTCTTCACCAAGAAAACGTTAGTAATCTTTGGGAAGACCACGACTGTCCATTTTGACAAAACCGTATGATTTAAGTTTTAATCATGAAATGTGCATTTTGCTGCTGGAGGTTATCCAAAGCATTCTTGCAACATGCAAATGTGATCACAAATCCCTTGCGCGGAAAATCTGGATCCAACAATTTGAAACTTCCAAAAGAGTTTGTTCAAAACATCAATTGGAATATTTCTCGACAAGGAAGTCTTCTCACCTGTTTTGCGATAGTGGTTTTTTTACAGGGGATGCACTCAATTCCCTACTAACCTGTGCCTAGGTTTTAGGCTCATTCGCAGCGCATACATTTTGATCGGTCAAGAGGTCTTCCACGGGACCGTAATGTTAGGCTTGGATATTGGTTTTCAAAGGGGACCCGCTTTGGAGTCGAGGCCATTGAATGAAAGTCTTCACCATCTGCTCCGGGTTTACAAGTCAAGAACCCTGCAAAATGAGAAAGAAATAGTCTTGCTCGTACTTCTTCGAGCTAAGCAATATGTTAACCCAAGTGTCTTAGTCAGAGAAGACTGTTTCGGGGTTGTAACATTGGTAGGATTGGGGACCGAAAAAAAGCTTGTTTTTGGCCCAGAATTCGTGACGGGTTTGACATTGGTGATCATTGCTGATTTGCCTCCTGTCATTTCCTTTCTGCATCTTCAATTTTTGAGGCATGCAACCGCTTTTGACAATTCTGTCTGCGTCTTCCACGCCTGACATCATTTGGAGGAGTAGTCTTTTCGATCTGACTCCATTAGGGATTTCCTCTTTTCCCATCCGGCTTCATTGGGGATCAATCAAACAGTTTTCACGAGCATCGGCCTTGCTTTTACCAGGCACTTTGCTTTTTCTTGATGCTGGGATTTTTTCTTTGTTGAAATCCCGCCCTTTCTTTTCCTTTGGAACTACGATGTTCAGAAAATTGTGCTAGATATGCAACTTGAATCATAACACATTTAAACGCCGATATGAAATTTTTCTATAAATCTCATCTCTTGATTTCTTCCGTTCTTGGAGTGATGCAGTTTCTATCTTGAAACATGCCATGATCACCAACAGGGGTTTATGAAATGAATTTGCAGGCTCAAGTTGGCTGTGCAAAGGATTCGGTGTGTGTGATAGAGAATGAATGCTTCTCGTCATCCTATGGCACTTGGATTACCATATAAACAGCACACAAAGATTAATGTTAGTCCGAGCAAGAAAATTTCTAACCATTTTCTCCTGGCGCTGCTGGACTTACTTCCTTTTTGCCCCGGTATGGGGTGGCTCTTGACAGGGTTAGGAATGAAAACCGCCGTTCAAATGGGTTGTCAACGGTCACCTGTAGTGTTTATGATATGAAACGAACGCCTCTGTCGTCCCAATCCATGTAATCGCTGCGAATGGTCCCTACCTCCGTAGGTTCAGATTTTGCTATTTGATTCGCTCCACTGACCTCTCAAGTGTATGTAGGATGTGTTTGGATTTGAGCTTGCCTCTCTTTTGAGGAAACATCCTTTTGAATGGTTTGAAAAATAATCATATTTGGAAAAATTCATTTTCTTTTCTCCAAAATTTATCCGTCGAGGGGATTTTGTGATGTATCGTGCATGTTTTATTCATGCTTTGGGCGACCCCCCGATTTAAAAACATGAAAGCCAATGAATTTTGAATTCTATGTCTTTTATAGACATTAGATTCTGAAAGCTTTTCTTTCCTTCTCAGTTTTTATTCAACATCTTTAATGGATCGGGGAAAGGGATACTTACCTGTCCCCCGCGGCTGGAGATCCCTGAAAATATGGAAGAAACATGTTATTGTACGTTCACGCATTTTTCAAAAAATTAGAACGATACACCTTACCCTTGGTCGTGTGCCCCTACGAGTGCACACAGGTTGTGAAAATCTGTCCTCCTTGATGGTGAGTCCCTATCAAGGATAAATAACAAGTGTTAACTCATATTCCCAAATTGAAGACAAATTGGGACGATACAACTTTACTCTTGGTTCTCATCCCGTTCTGACGTCGTGTATTGATATGAACCACGTCTATCAAATCCGCTTATCCATGCTTGGAATATTTGCAATATCAATGGTTCAGCTGCCCCTGGTTGGGCAACGTCTGTTTTGTTATTTGAACAGATGGCTCCTTGAGTGATTTATCCACGTTTATCACCTGAGAAGGGAAAGAAATGAGATATTACTTTGGTATTCGGTTGAAGATCGTTTAGGAACGATACATCGTTTTACCAAATGGGAGGCTTCGTGACCAAACGTATTTCGTGCTGAATGGGGGTAGATCCCATTATGGTCCGCGGGTGATAGTCATCGTTCATGGAATTTGCTCCACGGATTAAGTGATTAATCCATGGCCCTTGGCTCGAAGACGTTCAAAGGGTAATGTTGACACTCAGAGCGGTTAGTTTTCAGCGTTAATTAAAATGTTCCCGTGGGAACTTTACAACGAGATCCGTAACACATTCATTCGACGTATTCACCTCTCACTCTCCTGAGCCTTCTAATGATTTAGCACACGAGCTTCGAACCAGATGTCCGGTCGCCGGTACCGGTCACGACTGCGAAGATGCACTTGTTCCAAAATGCTTGACCCATAGGCTGAGTTGCTCATTCAGGAGATCGTCCGACCGCTCGAGTCGTCCAAGTTGAGCATCCTTAATTGCTGGTGACGGACTTCTCCCATTTTCGGCATGAACAACCTGGTTCCTCGGTTTATGCGTGATCCACACGCCGAGTTGCTCACTGAGGGACTCGCTTGAAATTTCAAGCCATTGACGCCCAAGTCGGGCATCCTCAACCGTTGGCGATGGGTTCCTCACACTACTTTCGACATGAACAACCTCACTTCTCGAGTTGGTACTTTCATCGTTGTCCAGTAGGTTTGTACCCAATGCTGGATTCGTCGTAGGAATAACACTAACGATCGGTTGGTGCTCAAATTGGGGAGTCCATACCTGCTGAAATTGTTGTATATACTCTTGAGGAGTACCAGGGTAACTCAGGGGGGAATTCAGCCGATCGAACCAAGAATAGATGTTTTCAAGGAGATCGTCTGAACCATCGAGCGACTGACATTCATGTTGAGTATTGTCGACCACTGGAGAAGGAATCTTTTCGCCATTTTCGTCATGGACCACCTGATTCTTCGAGCCGGAATCTCCGTAATCGTCTCGCAAGATTGTACGTGCATCTCCTGCCAATGTTAGATCCGCTGTAGGACTAGCATTAACGGCCAGTCGGTGCTCAGACTGGGGAGTCCCGATTTGCTGAAATTGCGGTACATACTCCTGAGGAGTACTAGGATAACCCAGGGGAGTACTCTGATTGATGCCTGAACAATCGACCGTGTAATTGTCAGTCCCATCGGTGTTAAGAGGTGATTGGATGCTTCCTGCTGCATGAGGATTGCGATCACAGCCATGCTCATCGTTTAAACTTGAACTGCCTCTATCTTGGTCTAGTGCCACTCGTCCATCTCTCAGTAGTCTTTTGTAGCACCAAAGGTGGTTCCTGACTTTATTTCTATCCAGTTCCGGCATGTTCATGATCTTGAGTATGCGCGATGGGCGAGCCAAACTGATCCCTAACTGTTGAACTGCATCAACAAATTTGCTATGAAGCTCCGAGGTCCAATAAAACCTTGTTTTCTTGCTAGCCGAAGTAGGGTTGGCAACTCGGCGGCTACTCTTCGCGGAATCTGGTCGTGTTGAACCGCCTCTATCTTGATCTAGCGACGCTCGTCCATCTCTCAGTAGTTTCTTGTAGCGCCAAAGGTGATTCTTGACCATATTTTTAGTCAGTCCCGGCACGTTCATGATTTCGAGTATGCGCAATGGGCAAGCAAAACTAATCCCTAACTGTTGAACTGCATCAACAAATTTGCTATGAAACTCCGGGGTCCAACGAAATCTTATTTTCTTGCTAGCCGAAGTGGTGTCAGCAACTTGTCGGTTACTCTTCTCGGAATCTGGTCGTGTTGGAGGTTGCTCTGGAGGGGATTTAGTGGTCTCAGATCGGCTGGTCATGATGGTGAGTTCATCATTGAGCGGACCCGACTTGTCATGACGCATGTTCCCTTCCACAATGGGCGTCGACTTTGACCTTATAGCACTAGTTTCCTCTTGTAGATCTTCGGCGGTACCCGCCTGTTCCGAAAGATGTTGCGAAGGGCATTGCAACAAATGAGCATTATAAACCCCCAGATCTGGCTCTTCAGTGAATACTCCGTCCGTGGGAACAGGGTTACCGCACTCAAGGCAAATAGCGATGCTTAGAGCTTTTTTGTACTGAATGTTTTTTATTCGAAGCTTTTCATTTTCCTCCCTTACAATCGCTAACTCGTGCCGATCGCGTTGCTGCTTCAGCCGGGTTCGTTTGTTTTCAAACCAGCACTTGACCTTCCGAGGCTCCCACCCTATCTCCTGGCCCATTTTGATTTTCTGTTCCATGTCCGGATAGGGGTATTCCCTGAAAAACAATTCGAGTTTATGAACTTGACCTGAAGTGTTGCGTTGGAGATATTCCCCTTTCTGACGCTGATCACCGTCGCGGGTACTGTTCTCGTTAACCAAGCCGCGGGTTTCATCATTAGAAGGATCGGTTTCCATGGCCCTCGTGTCAGGTTCGGTCCTGAGATCTTCAAACTCTTCCAGCAACTCAAGCTCGGAGACCTCCAAGTCTGGCGCTTCCAGTAAATGACAGAATCCCTTGAACATTTTGACCGGAATATCACTGTTTGATTTTCCGTTAACTCAGCTTTCTTTGTTCCTCCTTGGATCTTCACTTCCTCTGCAAATTCTGAGAGGTTAAAGGAGCCGGATCACCGTTCTTCTCAAGGCTTCGTAATTCCCACTTCGTCTTTTGTGATGGCTACTTGACGAGCGTTCTTCTCAAGGCTTCGTAATTCCCACTTCGTCTTTTGTGATGGCTACTTGACGAGCGTTCTTCTCAAGGCTTCGTAATTCCCACTTTGTCCTTTTTTGCTCTTTTCTACGTGAACGGAGCCTGAAGATCTCTTGCGTTGATTTCGCTTTGTCGAGCACTACGCTTGTCCCCCTGGCCCAGTCTCTAGAGTAACAAGCCTGCCCACCTTTCGGCGCCATTATGTTTCGTAAAACCCGAGATCACAGGACGGTGGTGGATTTGTGACTCATCGGGGATGCATTAACGAAACCCGCTTGGCTCTACTGCACATAAAATATTATTACCACTTCTCCCTGTTTACTCGAGCATTTATAAGGTGATAGATTGATGTCAAGAAGATTAACACTTTAGCCTTATCAGACTCAGCCTCTCAAACACTCTTCACATTCTCACTCTCCTCTCCGTCATTCCATCGCATATGGATTCCTCCTCTGTGCCTGCTGCCTTAACTGAAACTTCGACCCAATGGGAGAGATTTTACCATCTCTTGGGTAGAGGTTATGGCTACATAAACAATCATCCTGAAGCTGCGGTTGAAGTTCGTACTTTGATTCCGGCCCTGGATACTGTGTGTATTGAAGGTACGAAACTGCAAAGGGAGTTCGTGATCTTCCCAACTCTCTTCAACAATTTCCTGCAGGCTTATGAAGTTGCTAGCCGGGAGGTCACTTTGGCTGGTATCGTGCGAGCCCGTTATCAGGACCGAGCTGAGTCCCTGATGTTGGCCGTGCTGACGGCCGATAACCATAAAAGGGCTGTTGAATACGCCAACGCCCAGGTTTCGATGCTGGTCCGTGAGAGGGACAACTTGGTGGAGCGTCTGGCTCTTTTTGACACAGCCTTTGAGCAAGACCAGCACAACTTCGTGCTGAGGTTCCAGTGTGCCTGGTTGGAGGAAAGGATTGAAGACCTGAGCATGGATATAGCTCGCGGGAGGGTGCTGGCTCATGACTTAGAGCTTGAGTTCGAGTACTATGACACCAAGGTGAACGAACTTAAGGAGAAATGTCGTCTCCTTTTCTTCAAGCTTGTAGACCTCGATTCCCGGAGTGTGGGTTGTAAGCAAGGCATGGATAGCATGGAGAGTCAGTTAAGCTTTTTTGTGATGCTTGTCAGAACTCATTTTGGGTTTACTGCTCCCCCTCAGTGATCCACTTGTAAACTTTCCTGCTGAATGAAATAAATGCGAGTTTGTTTATATATGCTCTTTCATTCTGCATTGTTGACTAGCCAAGAAAGGTTTTTGCTTTCGGATCTACGCGACTCCTTTTTCGTCTGTGTCAACAGATTGACTACGCATCATTCTCACAGCCCGACGCTTTATATTTGATTGACTTGAATGTCTCGTGAGAAATAGATTTGTAGTTGCTCGAAACTTAAAGATTGCCCCTGATTTTGCGGCCATTGCGTTTGGGGCCGCTAGTAATCTTTCACTTTCGAGCTCGATCCCATTCTGCTAGTAACTCATGCTATCAATTCTGCCTTCACGCGTCGGGGCTGATTTTACCTTGAACTTAATAACAAGGAATTACCGTATACACACGAGATGACGTTTGCGAAAAACATTATGCAAAATCAACTCTAGCTATTTGTCGCGACCCGTCCGGAAGCGGACGCGGCTAATGGATTACCGATCACGGGTCTTGGATCGGCGCGAGCCCTCCCAGGCCCATACCAAATCGCGGCGGGAGTATTCTTCGACGATAAGAGTCGATCGCTTTCGACCTTCAGTGTGGTCGTGGTGGCATGTGCAAATTGTGCATGCATTTGGAGTCGCCACCGGTCTTTCTTGGAGGGTAGACCGGAAACCTTACCGATCGATTGGGAGAGATCGATCAGTTCTACGGAACCAGAGATTTTGGGTTCGGGGACTTGGTTACGCTGGTGTCGTTACCAATGCCCTTTCGGTACCTAATGCGAGTGATTTTCCTAACTAGGATTTCATGCAGGCACAATTTTGGGTGAGGTAAGTCTGACTTTGCACATTAACCAGTTTAACATGCTCACGTAATCATAATAAATAAATAGATGTCAATCACATAAATATCTATCCTACGTGGTGATCATGGAATTATGATTTAATGGGTCTCGAGCCAATGAGACCACATATAATCATTTTAATATTTTAATAACGGAGAGCCGCTCTTCGCTTCTTCTTGGTTTCTTGAACTCTTCAAGAATTGGGCCCCAAAGAGCTCGCCGACTTAAAAGGCTCCTCCACGTAATCCTCGTAGCATTTACATCAACAATTGACTATGCTAAAAATAAAGATTACATGAAAAATAAAAGGAGTACGCAGCCTCCATTTAATAATTACAACCCCAAATATATAAATAATCATCATACATTCATATATACATCAATCACATTGATTAGGGATTTTTCCATGATCACCACCCTTTCACGTAAGTAATAAATTCACAATTTAAAACTTAGGAAGGCACAATAAAAATTCTACGTTGAATCATATTCAGAATTTTTACGTAAAATAAGATAGCCATAAATTTTCGATTCAAAATTGATTTAGTCTCAATTTTTGCTACGTTGATTAATTTATCATATAAAATAATCAATCTCCATTAGCCATGTAAGACGAACAATTCGTTAATACATATTGGCCATAGTATTGCAAAAATTGCAAAAAATAAATTAAATGCACGAAAACACCTAAGGATTGGCTCTGATACCACTGTTGGGATCCACGTAACACGTAGCGGAAATAAATAACAACCCACACATGTATCTCCAGAGGCGTACTTCGTGCATTTCAATCGAAAAAAATCACAAAGTCTCAAAGGGAGTAAATAGATTACCTCTCGTAGCGTGCTTGAACGGAGGTGTCGGTTCGATGTTCTTCGATCTCAGCCTCCACAAGTGTTAGGCATCTAGTTCGGACGCACCACCAATTGACGAACGGGGAGACGACTAATAACTCCACAACAATTGTGCTAGCAATATGCGGAATCAATATTCCGAACTTAGTATATTTTGCTCGCTCAAGATTATGAGAATATAGAGAGTGTTTGTGTTCTTCTCTCTAAGCTCTCAAAAATTTGCACACTCTACAAAATGTCTCTCCCCTTCCACCTCAAAACTCTTGCCATCCTTTTATAGCCAAAAATACCTTCCAATAAATTGTATTTAAAAATAGCACTAACAATTATAAATTCTATCTAAAAATAGCACTCACAAATAAATGACATTTAAAAATAGCACTAACAATAGCACTCACAATTTATAATACAAAAATGCTATTTAAAAATAGCACTAACAATAGCACTCACAATTTATAATACAAAAATTCTATTTAAAAATAGCACTAACAATTATAAATTCTATCTAATAATAGCACTCACAAATAAATGACATTTAAAAATAGCACTAACAATAGCACTCACAATTTATAATACAAAAATGCTATTTAAAAATAGCACTAACAATAGCACTCACAATTTATAATACAAAAATTCTATTTAAAAATAGCACTAACAATTATAAATTCTATCTAATAATAGCACTCACAATTTATGATAAATAAATGCCATTTAAAAATAGCACTAACAATAGCACTCACAATTTATGATAAATAAATGTCATTTAAAAATAGTACTAACAATAGCACTCACAATTTATAATACAAAAAATGCTATTTAAAAATAGCACTCACAATACAAAAATGCTAAAAAAGGCACTAACAAAGGTGTTAAAAATAATAACCATTATTATTATTACAAGAGTTAAAGAGGTTACCAAACAATACAAATATGCATAACGTATAAATACGTATGATGTATAAATACGTAGAGCATACGTATACATCCGTGAAACCGGGGACTAATTGAAAGAAAAATGTGCAATTAAGCCCTTTTGGTAAAAATTGATTAAATTGGAGGGCAAATTGACCTAATTGCACTTTAAGACTTTAGAATCCAATGTCATAGCTTATAAAAAGTGAGAATTGAAAACTAAAAGACTCGAAAATGATTTTTTTTTAGGCTCGGTTCGGGTTTATGTTTGTGAAGGAACATAGTGACCCGAGCCGAATTTTTGAGATTTAAAGTGACACACTTGAAGAGGAAATTAAAACAAAATTATCGAATATTTTTGGGTATTTTTCTGATTTTTTGGGTATTTTTATAATTAAATAAACTCGAAAAATATTAAAAATACCGAAAAATATTTTTTGTTCAAAATTGGTTCCTAAGGTTAAACCAAGGCTTCCAAAGTTGATTTTGTGATTTTATGACCTTTTTTGATATTTTTAATTAATTTTAAAGAATAAAAATCACAATAATAAATGGTAAAAAAAATCAGGTGTCAACAGCTGCCCCTCTTTGAAAGGAATCTCGTTAGAGGTTTCTCTCAAAGATAAGGTGGCACCTGATTCCTAACCGACTCAACTGGGAAAATAAGAGAAGAAATGTTATGACATCGGATCCTTAAGCCTATTGATAAAAGCTCAAATCAATCTCCGGTTTGCTCTAACAATTTGAACATGGGCCGAAGTGAGAGAGGCTTACCTGAAGCTCACCTGTCGGATGCTGCCGGTTGCGACGACTTTCAAGAAGATGCCTAGGACTCGTCATTCAGAATATCCCAGGGAGATTAAGCTCTGACCTGTATGGTAGGTCATACCATGATGGGATTCCTAACTTGTAGGAACCTAAGGAAGCCGTATCCCACGCTTTGGGATTTGCCAAGAATTTTGATCCGTATGGTGGATCAGACCTTTGTGTTGATCCTTACTGCGATATTTATCAATGAGTGGACCCTTATGCGGTTTCTACCATATGTGACCCTTCAGGCGGTTTCTACCATTAATGTGATCCCTCAGGCGGTTTCTACCTTGGTTTGACCATTCAGGCGGTTTCTACCTTGAGTTGACCCTTCAGGCGGTTTCTACCTTTGATTTGACCCTTCAGGCGGTTTCTACCTTGTGTTGACCCTTCAGGCGGTATCTACCATGTGTTGACCCTTCAGGCGGTATCTACCTTGTGTTGACCCTTCAAGCGGTATCTACCTTTGATTTTGACCATTCAGGCGGTATCTACCTTTGATTTGACCCTTCAGGCGGTATCTACCATGAGTTGACCCTTCAGGCGGTTTCTACCTTGTGTTGACCCTTCAGGCGGTATCTACCATGTTTGAAAAGAGGTCTCATGACGAGGGTTCTCCACGTCCGATGAGACTGTTTGATATTTTGAAAATGGGTCCTGGGACGAGGGTTCTCCACGTCTGATAGAACTTTTTCTTTTAAAAGGATTTTTCTTCCCCTTTTTTTGAGACCCCGAAGTTTGTCGGGAATTCAGTTTTTTGAAGCAGTAAAAGATTTTATTTTGACAAAACTTCACTTGAGTCTGTTGAGGCGACATTCTGGGAGTTGGGTTCTCCAAGTATCCTGCATAAGTTTGAGCCTGAAAGATTTTTCTTCACCAAGAAAACGTTAGTAATCTTTGGGAAGACCACGGCTGTCCATTTTGACAAAACCGTATGATTTAAGTTTTAATCATGAAATGTGCATTTTGATGCTGGGGGTTATCCAAAGCATTCTTGCAACATGCAAATGTGATCACAAATCCCTTGCACGGAAAATCTGGATTAACAGTTTGAAAAATCCAAAAAGAGTTTGTTCAAAACATCAATTGGAATATTTCTCGACAATGAGGTCTTCTCACCTGTTTTGCGATCGTGTTTTTTTATAGGGGATACACTCGATTCCCTACTAACCCGTGCCTAGGTTTTAGGCTCATTCGCAGCGCATACATTTTGATCGGTCGGGAGGTCTTCCACGGGACCGTAATGTTGGGCTTGGATATTGGTCTTCAAGGGGGACTCACTTTTGAGTCAAGGTCATTGAATGAAAGTTTTCACCATCTGCTCCGGGTTTACAAGTCAAGAACCCTGCAAAATGAGAAAGAAATAGTCTTGCTCGTACTTCTTCGAGCTGAGCTGTATGTTAACCCAAGTGTCTTAGTCAGAGAAGACTGTTTCAAGGTTATGATGTTGGTAGGATTGGGGACCGAAAAAGGCTTGTTTTTGGCCCAGAATTCATGACGAGTTTGACATTGGTGATCATTGCTGATTTACCTCCTGTCTTTTCCTTTCTGCATCTTTAGTTTTTGAGGTGTACAACCGATTTTGAGGTGTGCACCAGCTCTTTAGAGAGCGTCCCTTGTTGCATTCAGAGACCGACTCTCTCCATGTCTTTGTTCTGTGCTTGGCAGCATTTGGGGAGCAGCTTTTTTTATTTGACTCCTTTAAGAATTTTTTTTTTCATCCAAGTTTCACTGGGGATCAAGCAAACAGCTTTCATGAGCATCGGCCTTGCTTTTACCAGGCACTTTGCTTTTTCTCGATGCCGTGGATTTTTCTCATTCATTTTTGAAATCCCACTTTTTCTCATCTTCATAGGATCGCGTTAGACCTATGATCAAAGGTCTAACAAGGTTAAACATTAACTTAGGAATTCTTTTGCAAACCCTAAGTCTTGAACTTCTTCGTTTCTGAAGTGATGCTGCATCCGTCTTGGAATGTGCAATGATCACCAACGGGTTTATGAAATGATTCTGCAGGCTCAACTTGGCTATGCAAAGGATTCGGTGTGTGGGATAGAGAAATGAATGCTTCTCATCATCCTATGGCACTTGGATTACCATATAAACAACACACAAAGATTAATGTTAGTCCGAGCAAGAAAATTTCTAACCATTTTCTCCTGATGCTGCTGGACTCACCTCCATTTTGCCCCGATGTGGGGTGGTTCTTGACAGGGTTAAGAATGAAAACCGCCGTTCAAAGGGGTTATCAACGGTCACCTGTAGTGTTTGGGGGATATGAAACGAATGCCTCCGTCGTCCCAACCCATGTAATCGCTGCGAATGGTCCCTACTTCCGTAGGTCCAGATTCTGCTGTCTTATCCGCTCCATTTCTCTCTTAAGTGTGTATAGGACGTGTTTGGACTAGGCTTTGCCTCTCGTCTTTTGAGAAAACGTCCTTTTGAAAGTTTTGAACAACTTTTGATTGGAAAAATCTCTTTCGTTTTCTCCAAAAAGTTTACCCGTCAATGGGATTTTATGATGCCCAATGCATGTTCAGATAACCTCATGTTTCAAAACATGAATGCCAATGAAGTTAGAATCCTATGTCTTTTCTAGACATCAGATTCTAAAAGCTTTTCTTTTCTTCTCTATTTTTTATTCAACATTTTCAATGGATTGGGGAAAGGGATACTTACCTGTCCCCCGCGGCTGGAGATCCCTGAAAATGCGGAAGAAACATGTTATTGTTCGTTCATGAATTTTTCAAAAAATTAGAACGATACATCTTACCCTCGGTCGTGTGCCCCTGCGAGTGCACACAGGTTGTCAAAATTTGTCCTCCTTGATGGTGAGTCCCTATCAAGGATAAATAGCAAGTGTTAACTCATATTCCCAAATTGAAGACAAATTGGGACAATACAACTTTACTCTTGGTTCTCATCCCGTTCTGACGTCGCGTATTGATATGAACCACGTCTATCAAATCCGCTTATCCATGCTTGGAATATTTGCAATATCAATGGTTCAGCTGCCCCCGGTTGGGCAACGTCTGTTTTGTTATTTGAACAGATGGCTCCTTGGGTGATTTATCCACGTTTAACACCTGAGAAGGGAAAGAAATGAGACATTACTTTGGTATTCGGTTGAAGATCGTTTAGGAACGATACATCGTTTTACCAAATGGGAGGCTTCGTGACCAAACGTATTTCGTGCTGAATGGGGGTAGATCCCATTATGCTCCGCGGGTGATAGTCATCGTTCATGGAATTTGCTCTACGGATTAAGTGATTAATCCATGGCCCTTGGCTCGAAGACGTTCAAAGGGTAATGTTGACACTCAGAGCGGTTAGTTTTCAGCGTTAATTACAATGTTCCCGCGGGAACTTTACAACGAAATCCGTAACACATTCATTCGATGTATTCACCTCTCACTCTCCTGAGCCTTCTAATGATTTAGCACACGAGCTTCGAACCAGATGTCCGGTCGCCGGTACCGGTCACGACTGCGAAGATGCACTTGTTCCAAAATGCTTGACCCATAGGCTGAGTTGCTCATTCAGGAGATCGTCCGACCGCTCGAGTCGTCCAAGTTGAGCATCCTTAATTGCTGGTGACGGACTTCTCCCATTTTCGGCATGAACAACCTGGTTTCTCGGTTTATGCGTGATCCACACGCCGAGTTGCTCACTGAGGGACTCGCTTGAAATTTCAAGCCATTGACGCCCAAGTCGGGCATCCTCAACCGTTGGCGATGGGTTCCTCACACTACTTTCGACATGAACAACCTCACTTCTCGAGTTGGTATTTTCATCGTTGTCCAGTAGGTTTGTACCCGATGCTGGATTCGCCGTAGGAATAACACTAACGATCGGTTGGTGCTCAAATTGGGGAGTCCATACCTGCTGAAATTGTTGTACATACTCTTGGGGAGTACCAGGGTAACTCAGGGGGGAATTCAGCCGATCGAACCAAGAATAGATGTTTTCAAGGAGATCGTCTGAACCATCGAGCGACTGACACTCAGGTTGAGTATTGTCGACTACTGGAGAAGGAATCTTTATGCCATTTTCGTCATGGACCACCTGATTCTTCGAGCCGGAATCTCCGTAATCGTCTCGCAAGATTGTATATGCATCTCCTGCCAGTGTTAGATCCACTGTAGGACTAGTATTAACGGCCAGTCGGTGCTCAGACTGGGGAGTCCCGATTTGCTGAAATTGCGGTACATACTCCTGAGGAGTACTGGGATAACCCATGGGAGTACTCTGATTGATGCCTGAACAATCGACCGTGTAATTGTCAGTCCCATCGGTGTTAAGAGGTGATTGGATGCTTCCTGCTTCATGAGGATTGCGATCACAGCCATGCTCATCGTTTAAACTTGAACTGCCTCTCTCTTGGTCTAGCGCCACTCGTCCATCTCTCAGTAGTCTTTTGTAGCACCAAAGGTGGTTCCTGACTTTATTTCTATCCAATTCCGGCATGTTCATGATCTTGAGTATGCGCGATGGGCGAGCCAAACTGATCCCTAACTGTTGAACTGCATCAACAAATTTGCTATGAAGCTCCGAGGTCCAATAAAACCTTGTTTTCTTGCTAGCCGAAGTAGGGTTGGCAACTCGGCGGCTACTCTTCGTGGAATCTGGTCGTGTTGAACCGCCTCTATCTTGGTCTAGCGACGCTCGTCCATCTCTCAGTAGTTTCTTGTAGCGCCAAAGGTGATTCTTGACCATATTTTTAGTCAGTCCCGGCACGTTCATGATTTCGAGTATGCGCAATGGGCAAGCAAAACTGATCCCCAACTGTTGAACTGCATCAACAAATTTGCTATGAAACTCCGGGGTCCAACGAAATCTTATTTTCTTGCTAGCCGAAGTGGTGTCAGCAACTTGGCGGTTACTCTTCTCGGAATCTGGTCGTGTTGGAGGTTGCTCTGGAGGGGATTTAGTGGTCTCAGATCGGCTGGTCATGATGGTGAGTTCATCATCGAGCGGACCCGACTTGTCATGACGCATGTTCCCTTCCACAATGGGCGTCGACTTTGACCTTATAGCACTAGTTTCCTCTTGTAGATCCTCGGCGGTACCCGCCTGTTCCGAAAGATGTTACGAAGGGCATTGCAACAAATGAGCATTATAAACCCCCAGATCTGGCTCTTCAGTGAATACTCCGTCCGTGGGAACAGGGTTACCGCACTCCAGGCAAATAGCGATGCTTAGAGCTTTTTTGTACTGAGTGTTTTTTATTCGAAGCTTTTCATTTTCCTCCCTTACAACCGCTAACTCGTGCCGATCGCGTTGCTGCTTCAGCCGGGTTCGTTTGTTTTCAAACCAGCACTTGACCTTCCGAGGCTCCCACCCTATCTCCTGGCCCATTTTGATTTTCTGTTCCATGTCCGGATAGGGGTATTCCCTGAAAAACAATTCGAGTTTATGGACTTGACCTGAAGTGTTGCGTTTGAGATATTCCCCTTTCTGACGCTGATAACCGTCGCGGGTACTGTTCTCGTTAACCAAGCCGCGGGTTTCATCATTAGAAGGATCGGTCTCCATGGCCCTCGTGTCAGGTTCGGTCCTGAGATCTTCAAACTCTTCCAGCAGCTCAAGCTCGGAGACCTCCAAGTCTGGCGCTTCTAGTAAATGACAGAATCCCTTGAACATTTTGACCGGGATATCACTGTTTGATTTTCCGTTAACTCAGCTTTCTTTGTTCCTCCTTGGATCTTCACTTTCTCTGCAAATTCTGAGAGGTTAAAGGAGCCGGATCACCGTTCTTCGATCAAAGGTGATGGCTACCCGACGAGCGCTCTTCTCAATGTTTCGAGATTCCCACTTCGTCCTTTTGTGATGGCTACTTGACGAGCGTTTTTCTCAAGGCTTCGTAATTCCCACTTTGTCCTTTTTTGCTCTTTTCTACGTGAACGGAGCCTGAAGATCTCTTGCGTTGATTTCGCTTTGTCGAGCACTACGCTTGTCCCCCTGGCCCAGTCTCTAGAGTAACAAGCCTGCCCACCTTTCGGCGCCATTATGTTTCGTAAAACCCGAGATCACAGGACGGTGGTGGATTCGTGACTCATCGGGGATGCATTAACGAAACCCGCTTGGCTCTACTGCACATAAAATATTATTACCACTTCTCCTTGTACTCGAGCATTTATAAGGTGATAGATTGATGTCAAGAAGATTAACACTTTAGCCTTATCAGACTCAGCCTCTCAAACACTCTTCACATTCTCACTCTCTTCTCCGTCATTCCATCGCATATGGATTCCTCCTCTATGCCTGTTGCCTTACCTGAAGCTTCGACCCAATGGGAGAGATTTTACCACCTCTTGGGTAGGGGTTATGGCTACATAAACAATCATCCTGAAGCTGAGGTTGAAGTTCGTACTCTGATTCCGGCCCTGGATACTGCGTGTATTGAAGGTACGAAACTGCAAAGGGAGTTTGTGATCTTCCCAACTCTCTTTAACAATTTCATGCAGGCTTACGAAGTTGCTAGCCGGGAGGTCACTTTGGCTGGTATCGTGCGAGCCCGTTATCAGGACCGAACTGAGTCCCTGATGTTGGCCATGCTGACGGCCGATAACCATAAAAGGGCTGTTGAATACGCCCACGCCCAGGTTTCGATGCTGGTCCGTGAGAGGGACAACTTGGTGGAGCGTCTGGCTCTTTTTGACACCGCCTTTGAGCAAGACCAGCACAACTTCGTGCTGAGGTTCCAGTGTGCCTGGTTGGAGGAAAGGCTTGAAGACCTAAGCATGGATATAGCTCGCGGGAGGGTGCTGGCTCATGACTTAGAGCTTGAGTTCGAGTACTATGACACCAAGGTGAACGAACTTAAGGAGAAATGTCGTCTCCTTTTCTTCAAGCTTGTAGACCTCGATTCCCGGAGTGTGGGTTGTAAGCAAGGCATGGATAGCATGGAGAGTCAGTTAAGCTTTTTTGTGATGCTTGTCAGAACTCATTTTGGGTTTACTGCTCCCCCTCAGTGATCCACTTGTAAACTTTCCTGCTGAATGAAATAAATGCGAGTTTGTTTATATATGCTCTTTCATTCTGCATTGTTGACTAGCCAAGAAAGGTTTTTGCTTTCGGATCTACGCGACTCCTTTTTCGCCTGTGTCAACAGATTGACTACGCATCATTCTCACAGCCCGACGCTTTATATTTGATTGACCTGAATGCCTCGTGAGAAATAGATTTGTAGTTGCTCGAAACTTAAAGATTGCCCCTGATTTTGCGGTCATTGCGTTTGGGGCCGCTAGTAATCTTTCACTTTCGAGCTCGATCACATTCTGCTAGTAACTCATGCTATCAATTATGCCTTCACGCGTCGGGGCTGATTTTACCTTGAACTTAATAACAAGGAATTACCGTATACACACGAGATGACGTTTGCGAAAAACATTATGCAGAATCAACTCTAGCTATTGAAGAAACAAACGCATGCACCGATGAGAACTTTACAATAGGAGATACATCCTTCTCGCGTACATCCCCTTCTTTCTTGGGGCATGTCCAATGACTAACCAGTCTGGCCTCAGCTTAGGTGTGCCATTACCAAGTGCAGATCATGGTTGCCAACCTTTAATAGCTTCCAACTGATCGAACCAGGTATCAAGTCCTTCATCGAAGAAATCACCCGACCCCTCGAACGATTGATGTGTAGGTTGAGCTGCATCGCCCGACGGGTTCTTCGAACTGGAACCTCCATCTTTGTCTGGGATTATAAGAGGAGATTTGATCGATTGACTACCACAAGCATCTCCCACTTGGGGATTAGGGAAATAAGAGTGCTCCAAGCTTTCTCCCATTAGATCATCTGAAGCCATATGCTCTGATTGGGCAAACCCTTGAGCACTGGGCGTGGTGGGCTGATCTGCGACAGGATGAACACTGACTAGCTGCTGCTCGGACGGAGGAGTGCTTACTCGTTGCACTTGTGATGCGTGTTCTTGAGGAATATTGAAATGACTCGCGAGGATATCCTGATCAAATCCCCAATAGTCGTCCAGATTCGACCGGGCCTCATTTGTCATAAGGGTGCTGGGTTCGCAGCCGAGTCTATTGCTCGGATTCAGTTCTGCATAACGCTGTCCTAACGCCCTTCTGTAGCAACCAAGGTGATTCGCGACTAATTGCTTGGTAAGTCCCGGTACGTTCATGACCCTAAGTATGCTTGTCGGACCTATGAAGTCGAGTCCTATCTGTCGAACTGCGTCCAAGAACTTGAGATGAAGCTCCGGGGGCCAAGTGAATTTCTTCTTCTCGTCGTCCAGAGTGGCGTAGATAGCCTGCCGACTAACCTCTAACTCCTCTTGAACCGTATCTGATCTTACCGGAAGCTGTTGTGGAGGAGATTCATGGGCTTCGATGAGGTGACTCCGATCATAACGACACGTATCTTCTTCCTCCGAAGACACTGGTATAATTTCTGTAGGATCGATCTGCTCATGCGCGCCATTAGCAGGATCTGATTGTACCGGAGATGGCTCAAGGGAGCAGAGGGATAAATGAGCACCTTCCATCTTCGTAGAAGGCTTACTGGGGAACAATTTACTGAGGGTGGTAGGGCCACCGCAGTCAGGGCAGGTAATAGTACTGAGAATTTTCTCATACCACATGTTTTCCATTTGAAGGTTTTGGTTCTGCTCTTTTAGGGCCGTGATCTCCTTACGCCTGTGTTGGACACCTAGTCTGAAACGTCTATTCTGAAACCAAAAATGGATTCTCATAGGATTCATTCCCAGCTTCTGGCCCAATTCAATCTTTTGTTCCTCGTTTGGGCAAGGGCATTCATCGAAGAAAGCTTCAAGCTCCTGGATTTCTTTCCGAGCGTAGCGCTGGCGACTTTTTCTTTTCCGGGGTTGAGCGTCGTGGCCACTGCCGTCGTCACCACTGCGATCTTGATGTTCGTCACCGGCGATGTTGAGTTCCATGGCTTCGATGTCGAATCTGATTCTAGAGAATTTGAGGTCTTTCAACGAACTCGTCACTCGGGGTTCTCTGTTCTCTTTTGTATACTCGCTCTTTCGATTTGTTGCCTCATTTTCCTCGAAAGCTAGGTCTGTTCAGCGTTCTGTTTTTGAAACGACAGAACTGTTTACCTCCTGCTCAGCTTTCCGACACGAAGGGGTAACCAAATCCTTCCGCGGCTTCTTCGATAGTAGCGCTCGCCTTTCACTTTTCCTCGATAGTCATGCCTGTTCAGCACTGTCTTCTCTTTTTAAGTGGCAGAGCTGTTCACTCGCCGCCCAGCTTTATGCGTGATGGAACAACACAATCCTTTCGCGGCTTCTTCGATAGTTGCGCTCGCCTTTCACTTTTCCTCAATAGTCATGCCTGTTCAGCACTGTCTTCTCTTTTTAAGTGGCAGAGCTGTTCACTCGCCGCCCAGCTTCATGCGTGATGGAACAACACAATCCTTTCGCGGCTTCTTCGATAGTTGCGCTCGCCTTTCACTTTTCCTCAATAGTCATGCCTGTTCAGCACTGTCTTCTCTTTTTAAGTGGCAGAGCTGTTCACTCGCCGCCCAGCTTCATGCGTGATGGAACAACACAATCCTTTCGCGGCTTCTTCGATAGTTGCGCTCGCCTCCCTCCCAGCTTTAATAATGGCGAGACCGAATTTGTCAGGCCTGAAATTGCGGATCAGGACATGTCTGATGATTCACGGGAGGAGCAGCCCTCACTTTACATTAATTAACCCGGCTCCACAAGCATTATTGCTGCAACTTTTCTCCACTCTCGAGACGCTATAAAATGCGGAGTTGGTGTTTGGGAGATTAACGCTCTCATATAATTTGCTTCCATCCTCTAATCGCTCCACTACACACATCTCCGTCGAAAATGGCTTCTTCCCAAGTTCACACTTTCTCAGCCGAAGCTTTGACTCGATGGAAAGAGTTCTATAACCTCTTGGGTCGAGGCTACGCTCACATAGCCGATCATCCCGAAACCGAGGATGAGATCAGAGTCATGTTCGGGGACCTGGACATCACCTCCCTCGAGGGTACCGCGTTGGGGAGGGAATACAATATTTTTCCAACGCTCTTTACGAACTCCTTGGAGGTCTACCGCGCTGCTCATCGGGGAGTTACCGTGGCTCGTGTCTTGCGAGCCCGTTATGAGGATCAGTCCGACCGCCTAGCGTTGGCTGACTACCTGGCCGATAGTCACAAAAAGGCTGTTGAGTTCGCCAAAGAGCGGGTTTCGACATTGCTACGCGAGAGGAGGAATCTGGTGGAGGACTTAGCTCTATCTCTGGCTACCTATGAGCGCGATCGACGTAATGCCCTGCTAAGGAATCGGAGCGAGTGGCTGGAAGAAAGGCTCAACGGCATAAACGAGGATATAACTCGTGAGAATGGACTTGTTCGGGACTTGGAAGCAGTCGCCGAAGATCACGAGACTCAGGTTGTTGCAGTCAATGATGAACGCAAACGCCTCCACCTCAGGCTTGCGGACCATGATACGCGGAGTGGTGCGTATAAACAAAGCATCCATAACCTGGAGGGCCAGCTGGGCTCCTTTGTGTCGTTGATTAGGGCTCACTTCTGCTTTACTTTTCCACCCCAATGAATTGTATGATCTGGTTTGGGCAAGAATGAATGAAAACCCCTGTGTTTGTTTTAGCTTTTATATGATCCATTTCTTCGAGCATCCGGACATCTTAGACTTGGATGAGCCGATCCATAATAAGTCGAGTAGATGTGTTCTGATTTTCTAACTCACTCATGGTCAGATGAAAGAATAGCCTCAGACTTATCCAAGAAAAGATTTCTTTATGCTACTTGTTTTTCACCTGCAAATGAAAAGACCGAGTCAAAAGGAATAATCTGAAAAAGAAAGCATAGACCCCTTTCAATCTTATGCTTGCTCGTAATTAATAATGACAAGAACTTTTACAAGGGTTTTAATCTTGTGCGAAAAGTTTTTATCAATATTCCTCGAAAGAAAGCATACTATTGAAAGGAATGTAATTCACGATAATTGCTTTTGACCAATATTCAGAAGAGCGAATTAGTCAAAAATGCAAGGCATAACGACGTGTTTTTAAATTTAATTGAAGATACGGCATCCAAATCAAGGCCGTTTTGTTAAGAACGAGAGCAATTTGGACATCTATCTCGTCATTAAATTCGAAATAACGTCAATACTCTTGATCAATTATCGTGGATTACTTAGTGACGTATGACATGCATGGACCAATTCAAGTGTATAATTCCTTCTAGCGAAATTGGGGTTGGATTACCCTGTACGACCAAAAAGGTCGTGTAAGATTTTCAACTTTAGTTTCCTCTAAAGGAATTATAAACTTGACTTGGGAGTATTCGGATGATTAGAGAAAATGCCACTATCACATTCCCATGACCCGTCAAAAGAAATACAACCGAGTTCCATCTGAATGTATACACCAATAGATCCCTAATACAATCACTCTAAGGGGTGAGATAGAGAAAGCCTCGATAAAAATAAACCCTATACAAGAGGACTAGTAATGGAAAATGAAACCAAGGAATGTGATCCTAACGTTTAAGGATGCCCCAAGTTCGATCTGTGACTTCCGGATCACTTGCCCCAACTCGTCATCTTCATTGGACGATATCTCAATAATGTCCATAGTAGGCTCCTTTGTTGCTCACTCGGTGTTCGCCATGGGATATCATCCTCCTCGTCTTCTATCAAGGACGTTTGGGAAAAACACATGCATCTATCCTTGAAATGGCATTTAATCTAATCACCAGAATGCAATGAATGAAATGCCTATATTTATATGAACTGTAATAGTTTTGAGGGATAGAGAGTCTTACCAACCCAACTCGTCGACTTATGTGCGATTTTAGGTGTACCAACCGCCCAAAGACATGCGCATGAGACAAGTGATGGTGAACTTCTAAAAATCAGAGGGTTTGGCACCTAAGGTTAAGGTTCCCACCTCGAGTTCTAGAAAGAGCCGATTCCATTGCACAACTATCGTTGCATTGGGACTCAATCCATAGTTCGAAGCGAGCGGAATTGAGAAGTGGATTACCCCGTGTTTTTCCTCACGGAGATTCCATTTTCAATTCCTTCTATTGTGTTCCTAAAGGCGGCGCCTGGGGTTTTAGGCGCGGTTGTGTGTGTCCATGTGTCGTGATCATCACAATGCAAGTCATGCACAACAATTTATCAATCAGCACTTCAAATCATCCACACAACATACATTCCTACGCCACACCTGCGTAAAATAAAGTTAATCACAGACTACACCCCTTATTACTCCAATCTGCAAAAACATATAACACCTATCGTGAGCGGACTTACCTCACTTTCAAGAGCGCCTGTAGGGTTAGAAAAATCACTCAATTTTTATTACGGCCTAAGTCCACTTGAGGTCTAGAACCATAGTTTCTAGAACAAGTCCCCAGCGGAGTCGCCAGCTGTCGCGACCCGTCCGGAAGCGGACGCGGCTAATGGATTACCGATCACGGGTCTTGGATCGGCGCGAGCCCTCCCAGGCCCATACCAAATCGCGGCGGGAGTATTCTTCGACGATAAGAGTCGATCGCTTTCGACCTTCAGTGTGGTCGTGGTGGCATGTGCAAATTGTGCATGCATTTGGAGTCGCCACCGGTCTTTCTTGGAGGGTAGACCGGAAACCTTACCGATCGATTGGGAGAGATCGATCAGTTCTACGGAACCAGAGATTTTGGGTTCGGGGACTTGGTTACGCTGGTGTCGTTACCAATGCCCTTTCGGTACCTAATGCGAGTGATTTTCCTAACTAGGATTTCATGCAGGCACAATTTTGGGTGAGGTAAGTCTGACTTTGCACATTAACCAGTTTAACATGCTCACGTAATCATAATAAATAAATAGATGTCAATCACATAAATATCTATCCTACGTGGTGATCATGGAATTATGATTTAATGGGTCTCGAGCCAATGAGACCACATATAATCATTTTAATATTTTAATAACGGAGAGCCGCTCTTCGCTTCTTCTTGGTTTCTTGAACTCTTCAAGAATTGGGCCCCAAAGAGCTCGCCGACTTAAAAGGCTCCTCCACGTAATCCTCGTAGCATTTACATCAACAATTGACTATGCTAAAAATAAAGATTACATGAAAAATAAAAGGAGTACGCAGCCTCCATTTAATAATTACAACCCCAAATATATAAATAATCATCATACATTCATATATACATCAATCACATTGATTAGGGATTTTTCCATGATCACCACCCTTTCACGTAAGTAATAAATTCACAATTTAAAACTTAGGAAGGCACAATAAAAATTCTACGTTGAATCATATTCAGAATTTTTACGTAAAATAAGATAGCCATAAATTTTCGATTCAAAATTGATTTAGTCTCAATTTTTGCTACGTTGATTAATTTATCATATAAAATAATCAATCTCCATTAGCCATGTAAGACGAACAATTCGTTAATACATATTGGCCATAGTATTGCAAAAATTGCAAAAAATCAATTAAATGCACGAAAACACCTAAGGATTGGCTCTGATACCACTGTTGGGATCCACGTAACACGTAGCGGAAATAAATAACAACCCACACATGTATCTCCAGAGGCGTACTTCGTGCATTTCAATCGAAAAAAATCACAAAGTCTCAAAGGGAGTAAATAGATTACCTCTCGTAGCGTGCTTGAACGGAGGTGTCGGTTCGATGTTCTTCGATCTCAGCCTCCACAAGTGTTAGGCATCTAGTTCGGACGCACCACCAATTGACGAACGGGGAGACGACTAATAACTCCACAACAATTGTGCTAGCAATATGCGGAATCAATATTCCGAACTTAGTATATTTTGCTCGCTCAAGATTATGAGAATATAGAGAGTGTTTGTGTTCTTCTCTCTAAGCTCTCAAAAATTTGCACACTCTACAAAATGTCTCTCCCCTTCCACCTCAAAACTCTTGCCATCCTTTTATAGCCAAAAATACCTTCCAATAAATTGTATTTAAAAATAGCACTAACAATTATAAATTCTATCTAAAAATAGCACTCACAAATAAATGACATTTAAAAATAGCACTAACAATAGCACTCACAATTTATAATACAAAAATGCTATTTAAAAATAGCACTAACAATAGCACTCACAATTTATAATACAAAAATTCTATTTAAAAATAGCACTAACAATTATAAATTCTATCTAATAATAGCACTCACAAATAAATGACATTTAAAAATAGCACTAACAATAGCACTCACAATTTATAATACAAAAATGCTATTTAAAAATAGCACTAACAATAGCACTCACAATTTATAATACAAAAATTCTATTTAAAAATAGCACTAACAATTATAAATTCTATCTAATAATAGCACTCACAATTTATGATAAATAAATGCCATTTAAAAATAGCACTAACAATAGCACTCACAATTTATGATAAATAAATGTCATTTAAAAATAGTACTAACAATAGCACTCACAATTTATAATACAAAAAATGCTATTTAAAAATAGCACTCACAATACAAAAATGCTAAAAAAGGCACTAACAAAGGTGTTAAAAATAATAACCATTATTATTATTACAAGAGTTAAAGAGGTTACCAAACAATACAAATATGCATAACGTATAAATACGTATGATGTATAAATACGTAGAGCATACGTATACATCCGTGAAACCGGGGACTAATTGAAAGAAAAATGTGCAATTAAGCCCTTTTGGTAAAAATTGATTAAATTGGAGGGCAAATTGACCTAATTGCACTTTAAGACTTTAGAATCCAATGTCATAGCTTATAAAAAGTGAGAATTGAAAACTAAAAGACTCGAAAATGATTTTTTTTTAGGCTCGGTTCGGGTTTATGTTTGTGAAGGAACATAGTGACCCGAGCCGAATTTTTGAGATTTAAAGTGACACACTTGAAGAGGAAATTAAAACAAAATTATCGAATATTTTTGGGTATTTTTCTGATTTTTTGGGTATTTTTATAATTAAATAAACTCGAAAAATATTAAAAATACCGAAAAATATTTTTTGTTCAAAATTGGTTCCTAAGGTTAAACCAAGGCTTCCAAAGTTGATTTTGTGATTTTATGACCTTTTTTGATATTTTTAATTAATTTTAAAGAATAAAAATCACAATAATAAATGGTAAAAAAAATCAGGTGTCAACACTATTGAAGAAACAAACGCATGCACCGATGAGAACTTTACAATAGGAGATACATCCTTCTCGCGTACATCCCCTTCTTTCTTTGGGCATGTCCAATGACTAACCAGTCTGGCCTCAGCTTAGGTGTGCCATTACCAACTGCAGATCATGGTTGCCAACCTTTAATAGCTTCCAACTGATCGAACCAGGTATCAAGTCCTTCATCGAAGAAATCACCCGACCCCTCGAACGATTGATGTGTAGGTTGAGCTGCATCGCCCGACGGGTTCTTCGAACTGGAACCTCCATCTTTGTCTGGGATTATAAGAGGAGATTTGATCGATTGACTACCACAAGCATCTCCCACTTGGGGATTAGGGAAATAAGAATGCTCCAAGCATTCTCCCATTAGATCATCTGAAGCCACATGCTCTGATTGGGCAAACCCTTGAGCACTGGGCGTGGTGGGCTGATCTGCAACAGGATGAACACTGACTAGCTGCTGCTCGGACGGAGGAGTGCTTACTCGTTGCACTTGTGATGCGTGCTCTTGAGGAATATTGAAATGACTCGCGAGGATATCCTGATCAAATCCCCAATAGTCGTCCAGATTCGACCGGGCCTCATTTGTCATAAGGGTGCTGGGTTCGCAGCCGAGTCTATTGCTCGGATTCAGTTCTGCATAACGCTGTCCTAACGCCCTTCTGTAGCAACCAAGGTGATTCGCAACTAATTGCTTGGTAAGTCCCTGTACGTTCATGACCCTAAGTATGTTTGTCGGACCTATGAAGTCGAGTCCTATCTGTCGAACTGCGTCCAAGAACTTGAGATGAAGCTCCGGGGGCCAAGTGAATTTCTTCTTCTCGTCGTCCAGAGTGGCGTAGATAGCCTGCCGACTAACCTCTAACTCCTCTTGAACCGTATCTGATCTTACCGGAAGCTGTTGTGGAGGAGATTCATGGGCTTCGATGAGGTGACTCCGATCATAACGACACGTATCTTCTTCCTCCGAAGACACTGGTATAATTTCTGTAGGATCGATCTGCTCATGCGCGCCATTAGCAGAATCTGATTGTACCGAAGATGGCTCAAGGGAGCAGGGGGATAAATGAGCACCTTCCATCTTCGTAGAAGGCTTATCGGGGAACAATTTACTGAGGGAGGTAGGGCCACCGCAGTCAGGGCAGGTAATAGTACTGAGGATTTTCTCATACCACATGTTTTCCATTTGAAGGTTTTGGTTCTGCTCTTTTAGGGCCGTGATCTCCTTACGCCTGTGTTGGACACCTAGTCTGAAACGTCTATTCTGAAACCAAAAATGGATTCTCATAGGATTCATTCCCAGCTTCCGGCCCAATTCAATCTTTTGTTCCTCGCCTGGGCAAGGGCATTCATCAAAGAAAGCTTCAAGCTCCTGGATTTCTTTCCGAGCGTAGCGCTGACGACTTTTTCTTTTCCGGGGTTGAGCGTCGTGGCCACTGCCGTCGTCACCACTGCGATCTCGATGTTCGTCACGGGCAATGTTGAGTTCCATGGCTTTGATGTCGAATTTGATTCTAGAGAATTTGAGGTCTTTCAAAGAACTCGTCACTCAGGGTTCTCTGTTCTCTTTTGTATACTCGCTCTTTCGATTTGTTGCCTCCTTTTCCTCGAAAGCTAGGTCTGTTCAGCGTTCTGTTTTTGAAACGACGGAACTGTTTGCCTCTTGCTCAGCTTTCCGACACGAAGGGGTAACCAAATCCTTCCGCGACTTCTTCGATAGTAGCGCTCGCCTTTCACTTTTCCTCAATAGTAATGCCTGTTCAGCACTGTCTTCTCTTTTTAAGTGGCAGAGCTGTTCACTCGCCGCCCAGCTTTATGCGTAAAGGAACAACACAATCCTTTCGCGGCTTCTTCGATAGTTGCGCTCGCCTTTCACTTTTCCTCAATAGTCATGCATGTTCAGCACTGTCTTCTCTTTTTAAGTGGCAGAGCTGTTCACTCGCCGCCCAGCTTTATGCGTGATGGAACAACACAATCCTTTCGCGGCTTCTTCGATAGCTGCGCTCGCCTCCCTCCCCGCTTTAATAATGGCGAGACCGAATTTGTCAGGCCTGAAATTGCGGACCAGGACATGTCTGATGATTCACGGGAGGAGCAGCCCTCGCTTTACATTAACCCAGCTCCACAAGCATTATTGCTGCAACTTTTCTCCACTCTCGAGACGCTATAAAATGCGGAGTTGGTGTTTGGGGGATTAATGCTCTCATATAATTTGCTTCCATCTTCAAATCGCTCCATTACACACCTCTCCGTCGAAAATGGCCTCTTCCCATGTTCCCACTTTCCCAGCCGAAGCTTTGGCTCGATGGGAAGAGTTCTATAACCTCTTGGGTCGAGGCTACGCTCACATATCTGATCATCCCGAAACCGAGGATGAAATCCGAGTCATGTTCGGGGATCTGGACATCATCTCCCTCGAGGGTACTGCGCTGGGGAGGGAATACATAATTTTTCCAACGCTCTTTACAAACTCTTTGGAGGCCTACCGCGTTGCTCACCGGGGACTTACCGTGGCTCGTGTCCTGCGAGCCCGTTATGAGGATCAGTCCGACCGCCTAGCGCTGGCTGACTACCTGGTTGACAGCCACAAAAGGGCTGTTGAGTTCGCCAAAGAGCGGGTTTCGACATTGCTACGCGAGAGGAGGAATCTGGTGGAGGACTTAGCCCTATCTCTGGCTACCTATGAGCGCGATCGACGCAACGCCCTGCTAAGGAACCGAAGCGAGTGGCTGGAAGAAAGGCTCAACGGCATAAATGAGGATATAACTCGTGAGAATGGACTTGTTCGGGACTTGGAAGCAGTCGCCGAAGATCACGAGACTCAGGTTGTTGTAGTCAATGATGAACGCAAACGCCTTCACCTCAGGCTTGCGGACCATGATACGCGGAGTGGTGCGTATAAACAAAGCATCCATAACCTGGAGGGCCAGCTGGGCTCCTTTGTGTCGTTGATTAGGGCTCACTTCTGCTTTACTTTTCCACCCCAATGAATTGTATGATCTGGTTTGGGCAAGAATGAATGAAAGCCCCCGTGTTTGTTTTAGCTTTTATATGATCCATTTCTTCGAGCATCTGGACATCTTAGACTTGGATGAGCTGGTCCATAATAAGTCGAGTAGATGTGTTTTTTTCTAACTCGCTCATGATCAGATGAAATAATAGCCTCAGACTTATCCGGGAAAAGATTTCTCTCTATTACCTATTTTTTTACCTGCAAATGAAATGACCGAATCAGAAGGAATGATTTGAAAAAGAAAGCATAAACCCCTTTCAATCCTATGCTTGCTCGTGATTAATAAAGACAAAAACTTTTACAAGGATAATCTTGTGCGAAAAGTTTTTATCAATATTCCTCGAAGGAAAGCATACTATTGAAAGGAATGTAATTCACGATAATCGCTTTTGACCAACAACGCGTTTTAAATTTAATTGAAGATACAGCATCCAAATCAAAGCCGTTTTGTTAAGAACGAGGGCAATTTGGACATCTATCTCGTCATTAAATTCGAAACAATGCCGGTATTCTTGATCAATTATCGTGGATTACCAGCGGCGTAACACATGCATGAACCGATTCAAGTGTATAATTCTTTCTAGCGAAATTGGGGTTGGATTACCCTATACGACCAAAAGGTCGTGCAAGACTTCCAATTAATTTCCTCTAAAGGAATTATAAACTTGACTTGGGAGTATTCGGATGATTAGAGAAAATGCCACTATCACATTCCCATGACCCGTCAAAAGAAATACAACCAAGCTCCATCTGAATGTATACACCAATAGATCCCTAATACAATCACTCTAAGGGGTGAGATAGAGAAAACTTCGATAAAAATAAACCCTATACAAGAGGATTAGTAATGGAAAATAAAACAAAGGAATGTGATCCTAACGTTCAAGGATGCCCCAAGCTCGATCTGTGACTTCCGGATCACTTGCCCCCACTCGTCATCTTCATTGGACGATATCTCAACAATGTCCATAGTAGGCTCCTTTGTTGCTCGCTCGGTGTTTGCCATGGGATATCATCCTCCTCGTCTTCTATCAAGGACGTTTTGGAAAAACACACATATCTATCCTTGAAATGGCATTTAATCTAATCACCAGCATGCAATGAATGAAATGCCTATATTTATATGAACTGTAATAGATTTGAGGGATAGAGAGTCTTACCAACCAAACTCGTCGACTTATGTGCGGTTTTAGGTGTACCAACCGCCCAAAGACATGCTCATGAGAGAAGTGATGGTAAACTTCTAAAAATCAGAGGGTTTGGCACCTAAGGTTAAGGTTCCCACCTCGAGTTCTAGAAAGAGCCGATTCCATTGCACAGCTATCGTTGCATTGGGACTCGATCCTTAGTTCGAAGCGAGCGGAATTGAAAAGTGGATTACCCCGTGTTTTTCCTCACGGAGATTCCATTTTCAATCCCTTCTATTGTGTTCCTAAAGGCGGCGCCTGGGGTTTTAGGCGCGGTTGTGTGTGTCCATATGCCGTGATCATCACAATGCAAGTCATGCACAACAGTTTATCAATCAGCACTTCAAATCATCCACATAACATACATTCCTACGCCCCACCTGCATAAAACAAAGTTAATCACAGACTACCCCCCTTATTACTCCAATCTGCAAAAACATATAACACCTATCATAAGCGGACTTACCTCACCTTTGAAAGCGCCTGCATGGTTAGAAAAATCACTCAGCGTTTTAATTACGGCCTAAGTCCACTTGAGGTCTAGAACCATAGGTTCTAGAACAAGGGTCCCCAGTGGAGTCGCCAGCTGTCGCGACCCGTCCGAAAGCGGACGCGCGGCTAATGGATTACCGATCGCGGGCCTTCCCCCACACAAGGGTGCGGATCGCGGGCTTTGGATCGGCACGGGCCCTCCCAAGCCCATACCAAATCGCGGCGGGAGTATTTTTTGAGGGATTCGGCGATAAGAGCCGATCGATTTCGACCTTCAGTGTGGTTGTGGTGACATGTGTAAATTGTGCATGCATTTAGAGTCGCCACCGGTCTTTCTTGGAGGGTAGACCGGAAACCTTACTGATCGATTAGGAGAGATCGATCAGTTCTGCAGAACCAGAGATTTTGGGTTCGGGGACTTGATTACGCTGGTGTCATTACCAACGCCCTTTCGGTACCTAACGCGAGTGATTTTCCTAGCTAAGAGTTTATGCAGGCGCAAGTTTGGGTGAGGTAGGTTTGATTCAGGGTTTCATGCAGATTGGAAGACTATTCATATCAATCACAATCAATTTTAATGAAAAGCTCAATCAAGTACATAAATAAATCACATCAATGCACATCAATCCAAGTCAAAGGCCTCCTAGTATAACCATAAGGGCTTAGGGAAGGCGTGATTTAGGACCATGGGCAAAATGGGAAGATTTGGGAACGATTAGCCCGAAGGGCAAAATCGTCAATTTTTGGAAGATTTGGATACCGTATTACCCAAAATATTTCATGGCCAGTTATTTGTGGTCATTTCCCATTTTTGAGAATTTTTTGGAATTTCTTGATTTTTCTCCAACTTTTGGAAGACGATTCGCCCAAAGGGCGAAATCGTCATTTTAAGAAGGGTCGGGGTTCAAAACACCCGGAATGAGTCTTGACCAGTTGTTTGTGGCCGTTTCCTATTTTTTTGGGATTTTCCTGGATTTTTCAGGAATTTTCTACAATTTTTCTCAATTTTTTTGTATTTTTCTTTTTATTTTTATTATTATTTATATTTTTTAAAAAAATATTTAATAATAATAATAAAATATTTAGCAACACACAACACTCAACCAGATAAGTAAGCTAAGCCAGACATTACATTGAAATAAATATATGCGAATCAAATCTATAATTGCAATGCTAAAAAAATAATTCTGATATACGAATCGAATATGCAAAATATACCGAATTTGGCACCGATCTTCAATTGCCCAGCCACAACGCGCGATCGTCTCCGTATGCGTCACCTGTCGATCGCCACATCATAATGTCAACAAGTCATTTTATATATAAATAATGAAAATGATTTTTTTTTATTTTATTATTATTTTTTTAAGTTTTTTTTTTAATGTATATAGTCGGACACGTGTCCGTTCTGTCGGACACGGTCCGGCCTATCCAGACACGCAGCAACCCAGAAAACAGGGGGGACGGGAGGAGCGACGGTTTCGACGACCGATGGGCGGCGGCCGGCTTCGAGATCGACGGGAGTGGACTGCGGCGGCGTCAGGGAGCCGATGGTGGCGCCGGCCGAGACAGTGGACGGCCGATGGCGGCCGAACGGCGGTAGAACAGAGCGTGCCAAAACAGGGGCTCCGCGGCGCCGAGGCAGGGGACTGCTTCAGAGCCGTTTTCCGGCCGTCACGCGCGGCGGCCGGCTTCCTCCAGCTCGAGGACATCGGCAGGATGGCTTACGAAGTCGTTGGAGTGGCGGTGAGGCACGGCGGTGTCGTAATCGGCCAGATCTGAAGAAAATCCTAGACGGCCCGAAAACAGGGCACCGTGAGCTTCGAGGCCGTTCGCAGCGGTTCTGGTGGATGGCGGCCGGTGAAGTGGTATCGACAGAGCAGAGGGGAGGCGAGTGGACGTCAGTGAGGCGGTGGTTGATGGAGACGACGCCGCGAGTGGCCGTAGGACGATCGGTTGCTCTCGGGCTTTAGGAGACCCGAAACAGGGAGGCAATTTCCACGGCGGTTCGTGGCGGTCCGGCGGTGGCAATGGAGTGGTCAGAAGTGACGGCGAGGTTGGGTTGAAGACGGTGGTGGTCGAAAGTGTCGTGATCGGCCGGCGCGAGGTGAAGGAGGAAGAGGAGCATGTTCGGTGAGGGGGGAGTGTCCGCGTCGTCCGTCTTCACGAAGGGAGGAAGACCAAAAAAAGGGAAGAGCTGGAGACTAAAAAAATCCAAAAAAAAGAGAGCTTCACCAGCCCGAGGGAAACGTGCGTAGAGAGGAGAAAAAGAGAGAGGAAGAGAGAGAAAATAATAATAAAATAAAATAAAAGTAAGAATAAAATGATAAAAGTAAACATAAAATAATAAAAAGTGCAGACAAAATTATTATTCTCTTTCGCTTTAAATGATTATGTTTTTCTCCATTTCTTTTTATTATTGCTACCTTTTTTTGCCAAATTCGATTTTACGATGATCAAAGAACACCTAAAATCGAACATGAATTTTATAATTTATGAGGCCAGAAAATAGGTAAAATTTAAATAAAATTACAAACTATTTTTTTATGTTTCTGTGACCTCGAATACTATTTTTCTTGATTTTTTTTGGGTATTTTTAATAATTAAAAAAATACCAAAAAATATTTTTTGTTCAAAATTGGTTCCTAAGGCTAAGCCAAGGTTTCCAAAATTGATTTTTCAATTTTTCAGCTTTTTATAGATTTTCTATAAAAAAAAAATTAAATAAAAGAAAAAAAGGTTGATCAAAATTTAGGTGTCAACAGCCACGTCAGCTCAAATAATAATAAAAATACACGTGTCGGATTTTCGGCGAGCCACGTCAGCTTAAATCGGAGTTGGCACTAAAGTTGTCGTTTTTAAAAGAAGTTGGCACTTAAGTGATCGAAATTACTAAAACTTAGCACTAAAGTGATCGATTTGAAAGTTTTGGCACTAAAGTGAGCGACGTACACAACTTATGACACTTGGGGTGTACTTAAGCCAATGTATTGATCAGTATTGATGCGCAATCTGATCTTACATAGTCCCCTAGAGCTCCAATCAAGAGATTGACTTCTACCCCATAGATAGCGAGTTAAGGCGTCGGTGTCGGCGACTCGTATTGGCCCTCCGATGCTTACAACTGTAAATACTATGGAAGAAATAACGTAGTAGCTAGAGCAAGGGTGGCATGAGCTTACTTTGCAACGGGGGGTTTTCCTTGATTGAGAGATAGGTCGTCGACGGACTGTCCCGGCAGATGGGCGGCCGTTAAGCCGTGGAGTAGGGGTGTGCATGGTCCAGGCCGGTCCGGTCCTGGCATGGAACCAGAGACCGGACCAATAGTCCCGGTCCCCATATTTTCAGGACCACGGACCGGATCAGAACTGTCGGTCCGGCCCGACCCCGGTCCGACCCCAATAAGATCGCTAACTCTAACTACTTATAAAAATCTAGCCCTTAGAAATTACAATACAATGTTAATATCTATAATCAACTTACGACGGCAAGACAACCACGTAAATGCTAAGGGCACCCAACATGTGTTCGATCCTGCCTTGAAGGCTTCATGTGATCTTTTCTGCTAGTAATCGACGCTCGCATGTGGCCCGCTGAACTCAGGTGGGCGATGGAACCAAACTCGGATTTTATTTATTTCTTTTTTATTTTTGGTTGTGAAAAAAAAGATTTCTCAAATCTACATAATGACTCGAGTTTCTGTCCTTATGCACGTGCGTGCTTATTCTTCGTGCACGTAACCATCATAAGGAACAGATCTTATAATCAATTAAGACCTGGTTTTGTCCCAAAGTAATACCAAAACCCAAATTGCTAAATAGTACGTACAATAACGCCACTAAACTCAAGAGGCTTGAGCTGAGATTCACGGAGCTTCTCAGAATGTTAAAATTAGGTTAACTCTAGAAGTAGATTAATTTTTTTTAAAAAAAAAAATTGGCTGTCCGGTCTGGGTCGGGCCGGTCCGGTCCGAAACCATGAAACCGGGGATCAGACCATCCAGTCACCGGTCCCATTTACTAGGACTGAGGATCGGACCGCCACTCTCAAGGACCGGGCCAACCCGGCTGGTCCGGGCCGATCCTGGGCCGATCCAGGCCGGTCCAGTCCAGTTTACACACTCCTACCGTGGAGGAGGACTTAGTTTGAGGGTTTTGGTGTAGTTCATCCTGACGGATTGGTCCAAACCCGGCCTTGGTTGGTGGCATGATTATTTAGGGTTAGATTGCAGTAGTTAGATGTACATCCACTTACGATTGCTCTTTTCCAAGATTCTCCCTCGACTGGAGTGTTGGGATGTGGTTCCAACTCCCCAATACTCCCCAACAACAGGAAAGTACGTGGATCTCATTCATAATTTTTTTATTGGTAGTTTGGGTTTGGATCCATGCATAGCTATTGTTAAATATACTCTTTTTCGCTTGTAATTGAGTGATATAACGAGAGTGTGAGGTGCTTATTATGGTAGAATCCTTTGTTGGACATAACCCTAATTTAAGTGCGAACCATGATACAATCTCGTGTCTCAATTTTCTCTTTCTCGCAACGCTTTACTTTGTTGTGACTGTGCGGAAAATACCAACATGAAGTTTCCCAAGCTCAACCAAAATGGCATACTCTGTTTCTTAGGCTTTCTTTTCTCCGTTTCTTCTTCTTCTTTTCCTGCAACACCACCTTCCTCCACCGCTGTCGAGGCTCTCATCCTCCTCCACCGCCGCCGTGGTGGGAGGCTCTCCTCTTGATAGGCCCTGAATTGACCCTAGGTTTAGCACGGGAGAATTTAATAGCAGCAGTAAGCTCAAAGTATAGTTTACATCAGAATTTCATTGTAACTACTAAAAGACATCTCGTGCTCCTTTTCATTTAGTATTAGCAAATTCTCATAAAGAAATGAATTTCTATATAACAAATAATGCAAGTAAAAAGTATTAATCAGTAACTATGACATAGCCAAATCAAAATGAGCAAATTTTGGGCAAAACAATTAAATTACAATGGGGATATGTGCAAGGTATAGTAACAACCGACTGTTGGCAACCAATTTTCCACAATAAAACGAAGGAATGTATGAATATTCTTACTCTACAAGTAAATCAAGAGGGAATTCTAGATCTGCCTTATTGGGGAAAGAACATTGTTGGATATCATAGGTTTCGCGCTAGATATCCAACAATTCTCGCTAGTCTTCTTCATTTATTAATTAAGAAAATTATTTAAAAAAAATTATAAACTTATTGTAATTGTGTCAGTTCAGTTACTGAACATTTTTATTTTTTATTTAATTAGCAGGACTCAACCCCACATGACTCAATCAAGCACGATATAATTATGTCAATCCGACTAGAAAAAAAATGTAATCTAATCTTATCATGGCCTTTGACAATCGGGGAGAAAGGTTCTATTCTGGTTGTCTGAATGGTGCAACACAAAGTCCATCAAGATGGACCACCATCCGGCTGTTTCCACTTTTCTATGTTCTTTAATGTCAATAACTTCTCAAACCCGGTCTAGAATTCAAAGTCCTAGCACATGTCTCGTGGACCATGTTTGGTCATACCTTGATGTGAACCCCCCGAAAATAAGAGAGCGATGGCCGGGAAAATAGTGCCATGACTTGTGGGAAGGGTTTTTTTTCCGATTTAATCTTAAAAAAAAATATTTACAAAATTAGGTTAAAAAAATTATTTACCAATTTGGGTCTCGCGCACCACTTCAAGCGGCGCGCGAGACCCGCCACTTCAAACGACACGCGAGAGCAGCGCGCAAGTGCTTGCTGTTTTTTTTTTCTTTCCTTGCTTTTTTTTTCAAGCGATTAGAATATCTTTTTTTTTTTGCTTCTTTGCTTTTTTTTTTCTAGAAGCCATGCACATATTTTTTTTGCTAGAAGCCACGCTTGATTGCTGCTGCACAAACAAAAAAAATTATATTTATTATTAATTTGCGATGAATTTTATTAGCGATGAATTCTACGACGAACGTGTCATTAGAAATGTACGTTATATATTTTCCGACGAAATGTGCGACACATTTGTCTCAAGCGCATTGTGAGACACTTTGCCACGGGTCTTGCGCAACACTCAAAGTATATATTTTGCGACGAAATGTGCGGCACATTAGTCGCAAAATATAAAGTGTACATTTCTAACGACAGGTTAGACGTCATCGTAAAGCACACTAAGTATATATTTTGCGACGAACGTGTCATTAAAAATGTACCCTTTATATCATGCGACAAACGTGTCGCGTGAGTTTGTCGCAAAATATAAACGTGTCGCATGACGAAATTTGCGCAAAATATATATCGTAAAAAATAATTTTTTAAGCGATGAATTTTATTAGGGACGAATTCTACGGCGAACGTGTCGTTGGAAATGTACATTATATATTTTGCGACGAAATTTGCAACAAATATGATGTTTCGTCGAAAAATATATAACGTACATTTTCAACGACGCGTTCATCGTAGAATTCGTCGCTAATAATATTCATCGCAAATTAATAATAAAAATAATTTTTTTTGTTTGTGGATAGCAAAAAAAAAAAAGTGCATGGCTTCTAGAAAAAAAAAACAAGCAAAAAAAAAAGCAAAGTCAGCAAAAAAAAAAAGCAAGAAAAAAACAAAAAAAAAAAGAAGCAGGCACTTGCGTGCTGCATTAAGCAGCGCGCAATGCATGCGCGCTGGTCTTGCGCGCCGCTTGAAGTGGCACGCGAGACCAAATTGATAAATAATTTTTTTTTAATCTAATTTTGTAAATATTTTTTTAAAGATTTAATCGGAAAAAAAACCCAAGAAAATCGAGGGCTTTGGTAGGACGACATTGATGGGTTGATGAAGACGACGGCCCCCACATCCTGACACCCAGTTGAAAAATCTCAAGTTAATTGAAGAGAAACAAAATTTGGATTTGTCACAACGACAACGATGGCATCTTCCTGGAGGTCAAACTACTAGTATAATCACAAGAGATGGCGTCTTGGTCTTTTGCGACGGTTATGCTAGACCAAGTCAATCTCAATTACGACGATAGCTTAGGCAGACTTTTTAATAATTTCTCTCTCTCTCTCTCTCTCTCTCCGCTGTGCTCAGATATTCAAGCACAAATCAGCTGCTACTTCATATTACGCCTGCCAAATATAAATGTGGCATCTAGGATGTTAGTAGATCTTCGAAGAAGGAAGGATCGGAAGAAGGGAATACGCGAAGAAATCGACGGCGAGGGGCGCAGGGCGACACCGCGAAAGTAAGTGGTTTGTCCTCCCTTATCACTCATATTTGGTGTGCTTTTCTTGCAAAGTAGAATTTCCAATTTCTCGAGATATAGCTCCTGATCATCACTTCAATTGATTCCCTTCATCTATTTCAGAACACACACACTCTCTCTCTCTCTCTCTCTCTCCCAGACACAGAACAAGGTTTTCCTAGGCACACACAAGCTAGTTTTATCTTCTAGCAACCCCAGTAGATTTCTTGATTGCATGAAAAAGCATACTCTTGCAGTGTTGAATGACCTTTGCAGTTTCTGTCAGAGTTTGGTAGTGCTGACATACAAGAAACCCAACTGTCACTCCCAGAAAAAGGGAACAATAGTCACGGTGGACATGTTATTGAGATGCATGTGATTACTACAGATCTTCTGAACTAGAAGTTGGGTTTTGGTTCCCTCTAAGATATTTTTCTATGATGGCAGAATTTACTTCGGGCCCTTATTTAAGAAAATGAATGCATTTTATGTCCTTATTTGAGAAAATGACGGTATTTTAAGCCCTTAATTGAAATTTTCCCTTTATAGAATGCTAGAGAGTTACTTTCGGACGTAAATGACTTTTAACTGTTTTAGATTTCTGATTTCATGATTCTACAACCACCCACCATTGTCAATCTTTTTATAAACTTGAGCACTGTTCAGTTCAACCATTAATATCGTCTCTCCACGTGTTTGGAAACAAAATTTTTGACAGTTTGACAGCCAGTTGGAGGTGATTACTCGGAATTATGAGTGAAATTGTTTAGTTGGAGTATACAAGTACGGCATTCTGTCACCCAAAAGTAATTGATTCCAAACTGCTTCCATTGATGTGGGTGGCTGATGAACTTTAGGCAAAATATAATTCACCTGTACGTGATTCAAGTTCAACAGATGAGGATTAAAGAGCAGTGATTTCTTACAGTTAGCCATCAACCTAAATAAATGTTCTCCCACATTTCCAAAATCAAAAGACCGAATGCTGGAAACTAAAGACCTCTGAGTATGTCTGTTTGGACAGAGTTTCTTGGAAAAAAATATTTACATTAGGTCATCCGTTTGCTTTTACATTATTTGTTTCAACTGTCTACCTTTGTGGGTTCCTCCTTTTTTTTTTTTTTTTTTTTTTGACTACCCAAAAGACTGGCAAAATATATATATATATATATATAGAGAGAGAGAGAGGTACCTACAAGTACAATTAATCTTTCGATGCTAAATTCTGCTCAACCAATTCCTTCTTTTTCCCCTCCTTGCAACTCCAGAAACTTATAAAGAAGAAGCGGTTTTTGTTTGCGCTGGAGAGTATGAGGGAAACAATGAGACAGAGCACAGAGGATCACCAAGACAAGAGCGAGGGAAGAGGTGAAAGATCATCACCAGCCGTCTCTCCTCAGAAACTCATGTGCTTCGACTTGAACGAAGAAGCGACATTTGAAGCGCACGATGGCCTTGCCGAGGAGGATGACCTCACTTCTGATGAAGATGACAACGATAGCGATTGCGATGCTCAAAATAAACCTGGAAATGGGAGTACTGAGCGTCCTGAGACTACGAAAGCAGTAAGGCAATATGTGAGATCGAAGACGCCTCGGCTACGATGGACGCTGGAGCTACATTACTCCTTTGTCCGAGCTGTGGAAAGGCTTGGAGGACAAGAAAGTGAACTCCTGCCCATTTAACCTCTAATTGAAATTTTCTGTTTTCTTTTCCATTGTGCAAGAAAAATGGAGATATTGTTTCCTCATCAATTTCTGCTTGGACATACCTGATTTGTGTTGGACAGGAGCCACTCCGAAGTCGGTTCTTCAGCAAATGAACGTGAAGGGACTCAGCATTAACCATGTCAAGAGTCACTTGCAGGTCTATAGCTTAGTAAATGATGACCAACTTTCCTCCATTCAAACCTTATAACTATATACTTACATTACATTTTGTCATTTTGCACTTGCAATTTGGATGCAGATGTATCGAAGCAAGAAGCTTGATGAGGCCGGGCAAGGTGAGATATCACACTATGTAATAACACCATAGTGCTGTACCGTTGAAAGTCGAATTTCATTGTTCTAAAATGCATAATGTTCCCAAGATCTTCTACTACAACACCCATGACTTTAACATGTTTCTTTTTGCAGTAATGCGTGGTTATGGATCGATGGGACTAAGAGACCACAATATCACTAGAAAGATTCATCAAATGACCGGTTCTCGCCATCACTTCAGGATGGAGAATGGAAGAATTGTTCTAGCCAGAAACTATTGTGGTGACCGCAATTACTCGGATTCAGACTTCTCAAGGTAAGGTATCTGTATTAAAAAGTTACTATTACTGCAGCATAACAAAACGCATTATGCACGGTCTCACTCTGAACATGGGTACATGATCTCAGTGCCAATTTTGTTAACAAGAAATCTCAATGATTAGACTCGACAATAAGTCTCTCTAATGAGGAAGGACCATAGTATAGTTCCTTGTTGCCCCTATGCATGTTGTTCCTTTGACTGTTTCTCACTTCCAAGAGCCACAAGTTTGAGAATTTTATGGAAGGTTAAATTGATTAGTCTTCCTATGAATTGAAACATTCTTGATTTGAGGAGCACCATCTAACCTCTCTCTCTCTCTCTCTCTAGGCGGTTACCATTGGCTTTCGACGAGCATGCCCTTAAAGCGCAAGCTCTATTTCACCGCTGGAGAAAGTTGATGGCTATGAACCAGGTCTATGCAATTGATAAGTA
Organism: Rhodomyrtus psidioides; assembly: GCA_021437785.1. Lineage (NCBI taxonomy): Eukaryota > Viridiplantae > Streptophyta > Magnoliopsida > Myrtales > Myrtaceae > Rhodomyrtus > Rhodomyrtus psidioides. The sequence goes on along the minus strand of JAILYB010000062.1, from coordinate 1,565,141 downwards.
CACGAAATTTGGCCCGACTAGACCTGCTCAGCTTCTCGAGGAAAAGAGGTGGCCTCCGGAAAGAGCAACTACAAATCAATGGAGGAATGAAAAGATTTCAAGCAGCATTTGGGCAAACAGCCATTCGCAACCGCATCGTCACACTCCTTTTAATGTACAAGGCATCCGGCGGAAGTCATGTGGAGTTCATGCTGGGGCTTACAACTCCGACATGCTCGATCCAATACTCAAGTCCAACAAACTCAAGCCGAAGTCGGAGCCTCCATTTCAGATCGAGGTACTATCCCCTTGATAGATTCTTAGTACATCATTATGCTATTATTAGTTGAGTAGATCTTTTAATGTTGTCACTTGTTTTATTAAACCTTCAGTACATCATGATGCTATTATTAGTTGAGTAGATCTTTTAATGTTGTCATTTGTTTTATTAAACCTTCGTTAAACTGTATTATCTACTCTTAATTCAGCTAAACCAGCAGAGTGTGTCAAGGGGCAAGGAATGGTTGATTGATTTACAGCTGAGGCTAAGCCAGGGAATTGAAGATCTTGATGAGCAGACTCAATACAGAAGCCACCAAGAGATTTGCACAAAGCTGTGTCTTTCTTGATTCCTTTTTTTCAAAGAGCTGTTCAAAATTTAGAAGTGATATGACGAATTGCCAGGAGAAGAGCACAACTTATAACCAGAGTGAAAAAAAAAATTATGATGAGTACTTGAATTGGATCTTATCAACTTAAGGTGAATCTTTAAGGATGAGAGCTCTTTAAGTGCTTAATTTGTTTAATCTCTACAGTTATATGATATTGTACTGTTGGCCGGCGAAACTGCCGACTATCATTATAAATCATCCCCTTGGATCGCCGTAATCGAAAACTAGAAATAATATGTAGAGGGAAATGATTTGTGCACTTGATTTAGGATCCATCGTTGTTTCAGCGGAATCTGACAATCCGAAACTTGAGCTCTTCCCCTCTATAACCCTCCGAATGCTTGACGTCGATGAGACTGCCTCAATCTCTCCCTTACTCGCTTTATGAAGGGTGAAAATGGCGAAAATGAAAGTGAGGGCTAGAGGGGGGCCCTAGCGCTTATTTATAGAGTTTCTAGTGGGCCCTCTCATCACAGGTCAGGCCGAACTCGGCCCACACTGGCCAGGGTCATATTTGGCCCATTAAGAATCCTTATATCCATTCTTTATCAGACCAATTACCATAAAACGGTAATTACAATTCCAATTAATATAAGCCTACATTAGTATAACTCTAACATTCTCCGACTTGGGCTATATTAATTGAAAATGTAATGTTGTGGCATCCCCCATTTGCGAGATTCCTAATGAGCAAGGATATCCGAATGGGATTAGAGAATTGATTTTAAGAACAAGGAATTGGAACCTCATTATACTGGATTAAGCAAAGAGGCCAAGATATGTCAAAGTGACATATGTGAAAGTGAGTTAGGAAATTATCAATGAACTTGTCAATTTTGGATTGTCATGGCTCAAGTGATATTGTGAGGAATCGATCGTGTACATTGAGGATTATGATGGATAGAAATTCGAGTTCCATTAACCAATTTCCCATAAAATGGAATTAAGGAGATATTAGGAAGATTAATTAATGAATTTCGTATTCAAGTACTATGGTACATTGGTCGAGAATCAAAGTTCCAAGACCAAATTATTATCAAGTCAAGTTGATTGAAAAAATTAGAAAATTATCTTGGAATTATTATATGGCCGAGAAATGTCAAGGAAAATATACAAGAATGCAACTGGAGGACTACCAAGGAATTGATTAGCTTAAGATTGGCATGGTTTAAAATATAACATGAGGAATTGACGGTGGACAACGAAGATCCCTATGGACAAAGATTCTGTTTTATATGGCCAAGTTGCTAAGAAACGAATTGATGAGATATTGAAGAATTTACTTGAGGAATTCCAAGTTAAAGGATTATGGTACTTTGGCCGAGAGTTGGCGTCTCAAGATGAAAATACTACTAAGTGTTATTAATTGGAAATTGGAAGATTAAATTCGAGTTCCCAAATTAGAGGATCAAGTTGCATTGGCCGAAAAATTGGAGAAGTGTCACCACCGTTGGATTAAACTTGGGAATCAAGGAATTATATGAATGGTCGACTACCTAAGGGCTCATGAGAATTATAATGTGCATGATTATATAGTTTAACTTCCCCTAAACTTGAAGAGCAAGAAAATTTGGATCAATGAGGGTAAGGACACTTGGCAACTTAATCCATGTGCATGAAATACTAGTGGTCGAATAACATTGGGAATTAGCAAGGAAAGATGGCCAACCATTGGCTCATTGTCCAATCAAGATCTTGTGATGGATAACAAACCACTTAGGGCTAGGACAAGTGGCGGCATTATCTCTTCTTGCATGAAATGTCATTGGCCGGTTGAACCTAAGGAAAATGCAAGAAGAATCATTGGTCCATTGTCATATCAAAATCTTTACCTTGGATAAGGAACCATTAGGATGCTAGACAAGTGGCGATTATGTTCTTGATGCATAAAATTTCATTGGTCGACCATGCCTAGGAAAAGTACAAGAAGATTATTGGTTGTTAATCCCACCACAATCTAGCAAATGATTATCAACCACTTGGGGTAAGAACAAGTGGCGCCCATGGTCTTGTTGCATGAAAAATGATTGGTTGATTTCACCTAGGAATTGGCATTAGAAGCAAGTTCAACCATTGGTCAAGTGTTCCATCAAGAAATCGACCTTAGATAATAAGCCATGGGAAGGCAAGACAAGTGGCGACTGTATTCTTGGTGCATGAAATTTTATTGGCCGTTGGGGACCTAGGAAATTGCGTGGGAAGCAAGGTCATCTAATGGCCTAATGTCCCATCAAAATCTACCCTAGATATTGAACCACTAGAAGACTAGACAAGTGGCGCCGAAAACCTTGTGTGCATGAAATCCTATTGGAGGAACAATCTTGGGAATAGACACTTTCTTGTTGTGACAAATGACGAATGGGGATAATGCCAAGTGGCATGAAATTTTGAGGGGAAGGTTTCCATGCAATAGATTGTGTGACAAGTGTCACATAGAGGACTCCCTAAGGCATGCAATAAAAGGAGCTCTTCACATTTTCATCTCCTCTTTCCCCTATTTTCGACCGAAGCTAGAGAGGGAGAGAGAGAGAGCTCGTGGGGTGAGAGTGAGCGAAAGAGGCCGAGAGCAAGCGACCAAGAAGGAAGAAGAACGGCGCGGCGTTGTCAAGGAAATCGAGGAGGAAACGTCGAGCTGGAGCAAGAAAAAGGCAAGAGATTCATTCAATTTTGCTATAGGATAGATGTTCATTGTGTTGTCGCTATGCTAGGGAGTTTGGATTACGTTTTAGGTCAAGAAACCCAATCTGTGGAATTCGGATCTAGATTGTGCTTCATGTGTTGTGAAAATCTTTCGAGTCTTGTGTGATGAGAATCTGACCAAACTTCCTTCATGAAACTTGTTCGTCATGCCCTTGTCTATAACGTAATTTAATTTCAGAATTTTTGGATTTGAGATGATATTTATAATTCCCTTAGAACCACACGGGCTTAACCTGTTTCTGGTGAGTTTGGCCGAGACCCCTTACAGTTCGTGAACTTACACTGATTTTTGGAGAATGATTTAGACCAACTTCACTTCATGAAAGTTTAAGAGGACATCTTGGACTACAACGTATAAAATTTTGGGAATTTTATGAGTTGTTTAATCCTACTAAATAAATCTATTTCTGTGAAGTTACGATCGGTTTACCGAAGGCAGATTTCCTCTAGAATGCGTGAATTACTGTAATTTTTCTAGATGGGATTAATTTGCGATTTCTTGACATGATGTTCCCCATGGTCTTAACTACAACGTGGCAAAATTTAATAATTTTTGGAGCTCATTTGCTAACTTAAAATGGACAACTCGTGTAACTGCGCAGTGCTGAAATTCCCTGCTTAAGAATTGAGTTATGATTACTTTAGCTTGAAAAGAATGTGATTTGATTGGCTAGAACCTCGGTGACCCGAGAGCTTCAAAGAGAGGAAGTGGTAGTCTTTTGGTCTTGATGATTCATTTCTCATGTGCTCTGCTTGATTAAATTCAATGTTGTGATATTGTTTTCCATGTACTTGTCATTGTGGACATTGACATTTGTATGTTGGCTTTGCGATTAAGTTATCGCATGCAAGAATTGAGATTGTGAATCATGACATACATGGCCAAGCATACATTGTACATGGAACGATATTGATGAGATATGTGGAGATATTTACTCTTCAGTGCACTGAATTGAGTTGACGCCCCTGAGCTGTGTGCGGGGATTTGTACGTACTTGGTGACCCTGTGCTGTGTGCTGGGTAGAGTCGTACCACGCGTTGTGACGCCCCTGGGTTGTGTACGGGGATTTGTACGTACTTGAGGATCTTGAGCTGTGTGGGGGGGGGGGGGGGGGGGAGAGTCGTACCATGCGTCGTGGATGCCCTGGAGTAGGGGCCGCAAGTCAATTGACTTGGCGATGGTGAGATGATTGAAGAGCACGTCATTCCATATTGCATTGGCATTCTCATTACTTTATATTGTTGATGTCTAATGATCTGAATTGACGTTGTTACATGCTCTTGATGCCTTGATCATATAATTGTCCTTTTTAGTTGGTTTTAGGGAGTCTTAGGACCCCTATGGTAGGGTTGAATGTCTTTCTTGCTAGCCGTCGTGCTAACCCACGTTGTGGAAACATTTTTCAGATTGGGAGATTTGACAGCTAGGCTTTGGGTATCGGAGCTGGAGGCTAGGAGGTACCTGGGATGCCACAAATGTAGTGTACACCTTTATACTGGGTTCGGGGACTTGGTTACGTTGATGTCATTACCAACGCCCTTTCGGTACCTAACGCGAGTGATTTTCCTGGCTGAGAGTTCATGCAGATGAGTGGGGTACGAGTCCTAAATCTAGGAGTTCATGCAGATAGGAATGACCATCCTAGTAATCACAATCAATAATAAAGTGCACAAATCAATGAATTCAAATGTACAAATAAATCACATGGCATTCCTAATAAGGCCATATTGGCATAGAGAAGCATCAATCAGGCTTAGGAATGATTTAGACATGATTTTGCCCATCAGGGGCAAAATCGTAATTTTGAGACAAAGGGGACAATTTGCCCAAAAAGGACAAATCGTCATTTCGGAATGAATTCGGAGTCAAAAACAGGTTTGGTCACTCAATTGACCCATTTCCTATTTTTTTTTGGCAATTTTCGTGATTTTCAGGAATTTTAGAAACCGATTTACCATTCGAAGGGTAAAATCGTCATTTTCTAAAAAATGGAAATGAAATGTGGAAATCTTAGACATAAGGTTTAGCCACCCATCTGGCCCATCACCAAATTCTAAGCAATTTCCACAATTCATCAGAATATCAAAGACGATTTACCCTTTGAGGGGTGAAATCGCCATTTTGGATTAAATGGGAGAAAATCCCAAAAATGAAAACAAATCAATTTTTGGTGTTTTCAGCCTTGGAAAATTTTTTAGAATTTTTTTGGAATTTTCTGCAATTTTTCTCAATTTTTTTTTGAATTTTTCTTTAGTTTTTCATTTTTTTAGCATTTTCTGATCGATTTTTTTTATTTATTTTTTTTTACATTTTCGAAAAATATTTTAATAAAAAGCATGTCTTTGACAATAGATAACACTCAACGATAAATAAGCTAACCACTAGACTGAAACAAATACATGCAAATCAAATCTATAAAGGCAATATTTTAGAAAAATAATTCTGATATACGGATCGGGTACGTAAAACATACCGGGTTGGACACCGACCTTTAATCGCCCAGCCCCAGCCTGCGACCATCTCCATGCGCATCACCTAAGCTGCGCTTCCTTTCCCTCTTCGAGTTAAATAGCTTCAAGGTCGATTCGGTATTCCTGCGAAAACAAGAAATGATAATAGGAAATCGCCAAGGTTGAGATTGACGTCGATCTGGCGATCGGACGGCTGGCCGAACCATCACCGATTAAGTCCTTGCTTGCTAACGTTTGCTGAGGATAGGTTGCGGTGAAATCCTGGCCTTTAATGATCAACGGCAAAGAAGACAAATCATGGCTGATAAAGGGGACTCAATAATCATGAGAAAGGAGCTAATAGAAAAAAAAATATTTAAGGAAAAGCATCCTTTTTATCATCCAGAGTGTGACCCTCTTTTGTCCTCTTTGGATTTATTTGTGCCTGAGTCAATCATGTGGACCAACTTCCTTCTCTTCCACGAAATTCTTAGTGTGTTGAACTTTCTTTTGGGCTTCCACCTGTATCGCACTCTAAACCAGAAAGAGAAACAAGAAACCTTCTCCTCCTTCCATCTTGCTCCTTCAGCCACCCGGAGTAGTTCTGCAGGTAGTAGTCCCGGTAGGCCCGGTTGGGGATGGTCTGGCCCGCGCCCTTGTCAGTGACGGCGTAGGCGAAGACGATGAAGACGATGAGGGCGACGATGACGAAGAACATGCAGAAGAGGTAGAACCACATGAGGAAGGTGTTGCGGTAGCACGCGCCGGCGAACCTGGCGAGGGAGATCACCATGATGGCCACGCCGATCACGATGAGGGGCCACTGCAGGAAGCGCATGTAGTCGGTGGAGTTGGCGCGGCTGCTCAGCCATATGCCGCCGCCGAGGATGGGGATGGAGAGGAGGAAGGTGAGGAAGTTGAGGAGGCCGATCAGGTGGTTGCTGGCTCTCATGGTGATCGATTCTCCTTGGCTGTTCCTTCCTTTTCACTTTACGTTTGGTTTTGATGATCGGGCGATTGGTTCGGGTCTGATGTGGATCAAGAACTGCGATGGGTCCAATATTGAGTCCTCTCCATGGTGCTTCTCAGAACCTGCAGAAGACGTCAAGCGAAGACTTGTCTCTTGTAGCCTCCCTGATTTCAAACGACGGAGTAGTATGCGACCAAGCTTTCTTCTCTCAATTCTCATGCGTTTCTCCTTTGGTGGATCATCAAACTTTCTGGAAACTGATCTGGTTCTTCGATGGTCAACGAGAAGACCAAAAGTACGCTAAGGAGTGTGAGATGGACTGAGATGAAGACTAAGACTTGTCGATGCTGTGGGCTGTTCGACGACCAAAAGTACACCAAGGAGGATCTTAGTGATGAAAAGTGGCCGTCGGAAGGCGAGGCCGATGCGGCTCATTGTCGCTGTGAGCAGTGATGAGCGGCTGGACGCTTTGATCGTCTATAGTCCCGCTTGAGAACGTTTGGAGTTGGCGCCGAAGACGTTGAAGCTAGGGACGTAAGCCAGGACCAGGGAAGAGAGCTTCAACTCGTTTATGCCTCTGTCGTGTTACCATCTCTTCCTCTCCTGTTCCACGCTTTGTTCTCCGAAATTCTGACTTGTCGGCATTCTCTAGCCGGATATGAGAAATTTGTTGCCCGAGGAGAAAAAAATTTGGGAGTCTCGTGTTTTTTTAATGTGGCGAAGGATGGAGAAAGAGGTATATCAGTGGTTGGGGGAGGAGACCGAATGGGTCTCAGGATAAAAAAAAAAAAGCAAAAAAAAGAGAGTTGGCGTGGCTTGTCAGGGAGATGGGCGGACGTCGGTGAGGTGATGGGTGGTGGCGACGGCGCCAGGAAGAGAGAGAGAGAGGGAGCGGCCGTGAGTGGAAAAAAAAACAATAAATTAATAATAATAAATAAAATAAAACGAAATAAAATAGTACAAGTAAAATAAAATAAAACAAAAGCTAAGACAACATCATTGATCTAATATACCTCTTTTCTTTTGCTTTTTCTTTTAAATGATTATGTTTTTCCTTTAAAATAAAATAATAATAATGATAAAATAAAATAAATAATAAAATACTAATAATAAAAAAATAAATAAAAATAAAAATAAAATGATCAAAATTTAGGTGTCAACAACTAGCCAAGCAACCACCACAATTGTCAATGCATCACAACCGATTCAACAACAGAGCATCATTGTTATTTCAATAACAGGGCTTCATAGCCACTTCAATATCACAGGCGCCATAGCCATATAAGTCACGTAGGCGTCACAGCCAATTAAACAATCAAGGGCTTAGTAGCCAAATATGTCATCAAGGCATATCGCAGTTCAATTGTCATGCTATGCCAATCAAGTTATGGAATCCAATACTCAAGCAATTCAAGCTATAGGATTTACCAAGCAATCAAATCACTCGACCACTCTATCCAGTAGTGTCCTAATATTCAAGTAAGGGCTTAGGAACCACTTACCTCATTAAGCAAGCTAGCAAATTCCATCCAAACGATCCTCCTATCTCAGCAATCTCACAGCCAAACATGGCTCTCACGGCGTGCCTAGGAAAACCACATTGAAACTCGATTATTTCTCAATTCCATCGCGCCAATACCTTAATAGCACTGACAACACCATATTCTCACGTTGTCACAGTGTTAATTCAATGCCCCTAAGCATGCCAATTGTTGTTCTATCAAGGCAAATCATCTAAATTCTCAATTCACCAAAATTGCCCAATTTGAGCCCCCACAACCAGGTTCAGTCTCACGAAAATTGAAATTTTTCTACTGACCTTTTGAGAAAAAAAAGTCTAGAAACTTAAACTTTAAGATCTTACGGACATGTGGGCGAAAATGAAGCTCAATTCGGATACCAGACGACTTAGAACGACTCAAGTTTTTCACCTCAACAGCCTTTAAAACTCTTCCAATCTCTAATCCACCAAGTGTACACCCTACCAACATATCAATTAACATCCTATGGTGCCTTAAAAATGAATTTAAACCACGGCGACACCTCCACGAACCCTCAAGAGGTTCGGTTTCCACAATCCCTTAACAGGGCAGATTCGGTTCTGCCTTATACCACACTAATCAGCCCATAAATAAATTTCAAGCTCCAATTCTCTACCAAACCAACTTGCTACAACATCAATCAGTAAGTCTAGGAGGCTCACGGAAGACTTTCGTCGTGAAATATCACCATAAAACCTTCAAACAGATCGGTTTCCCCACGGTGGTCAGGCGATCAGAATCTGTCCATGCAAGATCAAGTAATTTCATCCATTAAAACGCATCTCAACTCCCATAAATTCTCAATCTCAACTTTTCAAACCCTCATACTATGAGTTCAGAGTGACTCACTGAAAATTTGGAGTCATTTGAATTCTTTAAGCACACGAAACAGCTCTTCTCTCAAAATCGGTCAGATTCTGCCTTCAATCTGACCTTTGCTCACTCAAACGGACCTACGGGACAAAAATCTAGGCCAAATTAAGCTCATAATACTTGTTGGAACGGAAAGACGATATGCTTTCAGATGCGTGTGATTTTACCTCAATCCAACATCGGACGAGAAAGTTATGGTCGGAGCAGTGAAGTCGTTTTTGTCTGTCTACGAGAGAGCTTCTCGGCCGAGAGAGAGAAAATGTGAAAATGAAGAGAGATGGAGAGATGGCCAGCGAAATTGTGGGGGAGAGAGAGAGAGAGAGAGAGAGACTTTCTTGCACCAATAATCAATGGTCAAAAGCTTGAAGACACCAATAATTGGTGCAAGGCACAAATAATTGGTGCAAAAGGGATTGCTCATAGGATGACACTTGGCAAAGCTTCTAGAAGACTTTGTCCACCATTAACTTCCATTGACCATGGCCCTCTCTTGATTTTCGGCAGCCACTATTGGAAGGTCAAATGACCATTTTGTCCTTCAAACAATCTTAAGACAAGGGCAGTTGGTTGAGGGGTAAAATGATCATTTGGCACTTTTCATCCGAAACTTCATTTTTCTTATGTTAAATGACCCATGGCGATGCGACGTCAAATTCCAATCCAATGTTAGAATTTCGCATTTTCAATTGCCAATTTCGAGCTTCTAATCCATGTCGTTAGCCTCTAAGGGTCGGAAATTCAGAATGTCACAATTCTTCCCCCTTAAAGGAATTTCGTCCTTGAAATTTGCCACCTTCTTATCCACTCAGTCTTTTGAGCATCGGCGCCTCACCGCTACCTCACTCTTTCAGATAACATCTTCCATGACTTGTCGTTCTTACTTGTCCTTTCCGACGAAAGTCATACTTCCTCAGGACTTGTTTCCTTTAGTCCTCAACCTACACTTGCTTCTTTCTATTTCTTTCGATGTTCTTAATATCTGTCGGCAATTTACCCTCGTGCATTCACATCATCTCTTCCATTTGTCTATCACTATTATTATTAAACCCTCGCCAAAACGCATACTTTAATGCCCATATCATCTGGCATATAATTCTCTTCAAACGTCCTTTCGTATCAACGGAAATGCAAGGGCTTTATTAACTTGTCCTCCTTTATCCAACTCGAGTCATCGATTTCGACTCCTTAAGCAAATTCATGGCTACTTCTGTAGTAATCCATTCTCGATTCCATTCGAAAATTTCCTTGGATCAAAGTAATCCATCAACTTTCATTGTCATGTCTCTCTCTTAGCAGCATGTCTAATGCTCGACCACATGATAGACTACCCTATCACCGATAGTATTAGGGAAAATCTTGACACATCCTTGTGCCATCTCAAGGGACACCATAATTCTCCCTTTGAATTTCCGATGAGGTCATCTCTTTAAGTTCCCCTTCAACACTGGACTCATATTTTCGTCCATGGGACCTCAAGGGTTCTATTCATTCCCATAACCCTTTAAGTATCAGGGTTCGATCATGACAATACCTCAATTCCCTTCTGGCCATCAAACTAGGTAATTGACAAACTTCCAATTTAGAAGTCGAATATCTTATTTCTCAAGGGAAGATCCGTCCCTTTATCACCAATTACACAATCCTCAATTCTCAACCTCTTATAATTCACATAACTTGTGAGATCTCTCTTTTATACAAGCGACACTTTCATACTCATAAACAATTTTACTTATTCGTGTTGCATCTTGTTCAATTCCCCTCAGGAATCTCTTCATACTACCGTATTCTCTCGTGGTAGATACATGCTCAATATTTTTTTCCACTCAAGCAAGGTTTCTCAATCTTTGTCGCGCGGACATTCGCAACCCAACTCCATTCGTGCACCAAGCATTTCCACTCATAAAGTCTTATTGTCAAGGCATGTTCACACAGCCCATTTTAATCTTCCTTGTTACGCCTCAAATTCCCTTTTCGATTCCAAATAGGAACACCCTTATCAACGTAGTCGTCATCTTGACTCAAGTCCTCGAAGACTCATCACGTTCATTCACCCATTCACGTTATATCTCGTCCTTAGTCCATCTCATCAATGGAACAACTCTCGTGGGAAATCCTCCCACGATCCGTCTATAACCATTAATCAATTCCATGAAACTTCAAGTTCCAGCAACTCTCATCGACCCTAGTCGATTCATCACTCATTCCAATTCTCAAAGACTCCACATGGATTTAATTTCCATAAATCTTTCAACGGAGGAATTTTACCTCATCCAGTCCACAGCTCACGTTCTTCCCATTAATATACAACGAGCATCTCCTTTGAGTTCATAGGATACTCTCAAAATCGTTCATGTTTCTCATGACTCTTTAAATGAGTCCAATCATCGTCTCTCTAGATAGTAACAATCAACTCAAGTACTTCTTGGATACTCAATCCGAATGTTATCCACTTCATTACTATCAAGTGTCGAATCATTTCAACTGTCCATGATATCATTCACTTGAGAGCTCATATCTTGGCTCTCTACTTTTAAGGGTCTCAGCCTATGGGTTCCACAACCAGCTAATGCGACCTTGTCTCGATTTCATCCATACAACCGAATGTCAACACTATCCTGGAATTCAACGCTGTCTACATGACAGTTTCTCGGACTTCACTTCCAGGGATCATTCAAGTTCTGCGTCTTCTTTCTCAGTCCAGATGCTCAATTTTAATACCAAGACAATTCAAATTTCATCTTCCTTTCACACTAGAGTCTCTTACCCTACGAAGGAAACTATGCACTTCAGTGACATTCCTTTACTTCGAATCCACCTTGTCATTCTCATTCCTTAGAGTGTCAATCTTGGAGACTACGCCCACGGCAATACCTCCACTCCATGATTCAAATTTCACCATGTCGGACACTTTTCTTCCAATGACTCGGTCACCTCGAGTGACAAAATTCGTTCCCTTTAGTTTCCACTAATTCACGTATCAAATACTCAATTCGACTACCTCGAGTCACTCTGCAATTACACTCTAAGCACTCTTTTCGCTTACTCAACCATTCATTAACATTACAAACAATCAGGACTATCAAGTCCATTCACTTTCCTTTCCTTCAGCGACCATCTCGTGGTCCAATCGTCTTTTAAGAACGACACCCTACTCTTTAGGGCTGACAACACACAATACCACTTCTAGTGGTTCCGATTCAACCTTAATCGATCTCATAAATCAACAAGGCTTGACAGACTAACACGTCAGTCTCTTTTATATTCCTTATAACAACAAGAGGTTAACCACCATTAGCCTTATGCCAAGGTAATAACCATTTTTACAGGCACATTCCATGTTCCATCACGAACATTTCTTTGCTCATAATCCATGAGCATGAGTTCTCTTACTCATGTCTCCCTATTATTCACTTCTCTTACTGAGTCACATTACCATTCCTCAAAGTCAGGAATAATCACTAGCCACAAGGCTTTCAAATTCCAATACACTCGGAGACCTCACGTCTCGCTCAAAGGGTCATTGACCACCTTTAATATATGCTTAAACGACCTTGAGAACTCTGTCTCACGCTGGTCGATCATCCTCAGATCCTTGTAAGATTATTAGGATCTACACAACTATTACTCTCAAGCAATCTCAAGAAGATACTTCCATTGAACAACTCAACGAAGGCGGTCCAAACAGATACCATACCTTCAAGGAAAACTCTCCCTTTAGTGACATTTCACAAATCATCAATAGCCTCTTAAGGCTAGTAACCGCCAGGGTCACTTTCTTTATTCAGTGTACCTAAAAACCTCTAAGGTTTTCTCACAAAATCCTTAATTTTAAAGGAAAGCGGGTTCAGATTTCATCATTCCATCAAACTCAATCAATCTCATTCTTATACATAGCTTCACAAGCTTTTCAAAACTCTCGTGGTTCTTCCCACACATTCACTTTAGAATGAAGTAACTCAGAGTCATCTTTCTTGTGACTTCCATCACTTATCGTATTAGCACCAATCGTCTCAGCGACTTGGGTAACAATGGCAGCTCCTTCACGAGTCTGCTTACCCATCCACTTTTCTCATTTCTATTTAACGTTCTCACGACCCCTTAGTACACTTGGGTCTCGCACGATTAACAAATTGAGCCCTATTCTCTTCTAGTACTCATACTGGAGTCGCTCATCTTTACTCAATTCTCATGATCCACCTCAGTTCTTGGACCTTCTCATATCTCGCATACTTGAGCCAAATGCTCCTCTAGCGACCGTACATTGGTCATTCAACCTTATTAGGTTCTCATGTCACTTGAACAACTATGATTCCCTCCAAGAATCAAGGACTTAAGTCATCTACTCAAGTCTAGCAGTCTCAAGTTGCTCATCTCATCATCTTTCACCACCAATCAACCATCTAGTGGTTCCCAAACAACTCTCAACTAGTTGCTCATTATTCAAGGATTCCAAATCATCCTTAAGCAGCAACCACACAACAGGCCAGCCTCAACGAGGCAACCTTTCAATCAACAGCCATTACTAGGCAAACCTCAACTAGGTTAACACCAAGCAAGTACTCAAAGTGACATTTCAATCGTTCATGCCATAAATCCAGGGGCATCCGCCACTCTAGCATAAGCACAACATGCTATCTCGATCTCAACATGCATCAGTTCAACGGGGTATAAACTCTCCACACGCCGTCCAATCTCTCAATTAGACCTTGGCCATAACAATCACACGATGCCAATCATAAAATATGCCTAATAGGCCAATCACAACATCACTTTTCTTTTTCAAATGGCACTTACTTCCAAATATAAGACTCTCATCCATGCCTATCAAAGGCGTCATTACAAATGCCATACCACTTTCAAAAATTCACTTCGAGAATCACTCTAGTGCCATACATCTCTTAATCACAATCAGACTCAACCTGATACATAGACTTTCCCTTCCAATTTATGACTTGGGTCATTCCTGCCTACTCGCTATCTAAGAAGCCTGTCAACAGCCGCTCCTTGTCCGAACCTCTCTGTCCCGGCGATCACTCCCCGCCCTCACCAGACCTGGTTGTTACAAGTTGTCCCAAGTCATACATCTACGGAGGAAGCCCCGTTCCACACGCCCCATAACATGCTTCCTTACGATTTATAGGTATCCCATCAACTCGTCCCATGCCAAGCGACAGTTTATTAAGTCTGATAGTGATAAGCGCATGCATACACCCTCATCAACTTTCATTTCAAAACCACGAACACATGCACAGCATGTTTGTTTTCACTACCTGTCATACCACAATCGCCTTCAGATCAATTCTTATCCATCAAAGGTTTCTAATTCCACCAATAACCGTCACACCACATGGATCAATTGCCTATATTCCATCATATACCTCAAGTCTAGTCACCATTCAAGTCAAATCCAAATGCATTCGATCACAACTAGCCTTTAACCCCAATATTCCTTGTCTGCTTTCTTGTATACATCTCATCTCATATCACCCAAAGTTGTCAACAATCATCGATAACTAAAACCATCAAGGTATAAAACAATTCAAGCCTAAATCCAATAATACCAATCGTCTCTTTATATCTCATATTCCTCAAGTTAGATCACTGACAGACCACAATCACAATCAGGTAATCCAATTGACCCATCATTCATAAGCAATTTTCTACTATCCTCAAGCACAATTACTACCCCAAAATCCATGCTTATGTCCCTTTAATTTCAGCTTGCTTCCACTTGAACCTCAATCATAACATCACTCAAAATCATTCATAAAAATCGATTCTAGAACCATCGGAATACAACACAAGTTCAAGCCTATAACCCTCAAGATTCAACAATCAATGCATAATTCTATAGGTCTCACTATCTAATTGTCCTCAAGTCATCACTCCGTATCACTCCAAGTCTCAATCACATTGGATCGAGCTGACCTTGCTCTGATACCACTTAAACGGGGATGTCACGCCCCGAACCCGACGAGCACGCAAACATCCCACCAGGCCATAATCAAGCCGAGCCATCCAGGATCCTTCGGCCCTCATGTCCTCAAATCGAACACATGCGGAAGCAAGAAACTACTCCGTACACAAATAAAATCAAGATGACTTAGGACAAAAATAAATAGTACACTTCTCAACCTTCAAAATACACCTCAATTTGTTTCAATGATCAAAACTAACCCACCAAACAATACAATCTCTAAGGTCACCCAACGTCATAAATACATTTGAACAACTACTTCGTCGAATGCCTATCCTTGGCAAGTTCGAGCTTCCTTCGCTTGGGACCTGAAAAAGTTAAGCCCCCATTGGGGTGGGATATAAATCTCAATAAGTGAAACCTAAACCTAGACCTGAACACCAGCCCCCCCAGACCTCACACAATACCACCAAGATGCAAGCAATCAACAATAGCGCATGGCCTCAAACAAACAGGCATGTCAATAGCCCAGCATGGATGAGAAATACAATCAATCACACTCAATTTCAGGGTCTCAAGCTCCCTGCTCAAGCAACATATAATTTGGTACTCAATTATCACAACTTCCACCTCCACTTTCGTACTTCTTTGGCACTCATGCCAACTCGTAACACTGGGGCCACAAGCCAGTCGATATCACCAAGGCTTTTAGCCAGTTACTATTTCAGAGGATCACAACCACCTGATACCACCAGGGCTACAAGCCCATCGGGATCACTGAGGCACTCTAGTTAGTTATCTTAGGGCTCTCTAACTATTTAAAATCGCAAGGGCACTCTGGCTATAACAACCGAGGTACCAAGCCATTATAGTTGCATCAAGGCATTATAGCCATGTAATAACTGGGGCACCAAGCCAATGCAATCTCCAGGGCACCAAGCCAATTGATCGTTGGGGCACTACGGCCCATTCATATAACATCAGCACTAAGGCCATTCATATAATTGGGGCACCATGCCAATTCGATCTCCGGGGCACCAAACCAACGATCGATGAATGCATTATAGCATAAACCTTATAGTCAGTGTAATTCATCAGAGCTCATTGTTCAACACCAATTAACATGGCTCACTAGCCAAGCAACCACCATAATTGTCAATGCATCACAGCCGATTCAACAACAGAGCATCATTGCTATTTCAATAACAGGGCTTCATAGCCACTTCAATATCACAGGCGCCATAGCCATATAAGTCACGTAGGCGTCACAGCCAATTAAACAATCAAGGGCTTAGTATCCAAATATGTCATCAAGGCATATCGCAGTTCAATTGTCATGCTATGCCAATCAAGTCATGGAATCCAATACTCAGTCAAGCAATTCAAACCATAGGCTTCACCAAGCAATCAAATCAATCAACCACTCTATCCAGTAGTGTCCTAATGTTCAAGTAAGGGCTTAGGAACCACTTACCTCATTAAGCAAGCTAGAAAATTCCATTCAAACGACCCTCCTTGGTCAGCAAGCTCACGGCCAAACATGGCTCTCACGGCGTGCCTAGGAAAACCACATCGAAACTCGATTATTTCTCAATTTCATCGCGCCAATACCTTAATAGCACTGACAACACCCTATTCTCAAGTTGTCACAGTATTAATTCAATGCCCCTAAGCATGCCAATTGTCGTTCTATCAAGGTAAGTCATCCAAATTCTCAATTCATCAAAATTGCCCAATTTGAGCCCCCACAACCAGGTTCAGTCTCGCGAAAATTGAAATTTTTTTCTACTGACCTTTTGAGAAAAAAAATTCTAGGATCTTAAACTTTAAGATCTCACAGACATGTGAGCGAAAACGGAGCTCAATTCGGATACCAGACGAATTAGAACAACTCAATTCAAAACCGATGCGCATTTTGGACGGATTGGTCGGCCTTTCAAGTTTTTCACCTCAACAGCCTTTAAAACTCTTCCAATCTCTAATCCACCTAGTGTACACCCTACCAACATATCAATTAACATCCTAGGGTGCCTTAAAAATGAATTTAAACCACGGCGACACCTCTACGAACCCTTAAGAGGTTCGGTTTCCACAATCCCTTAACAAGGCAGATTCGGTTTTTCCTTATACCACACTAATCAGCCCATAAATAAATTTCAAGCTTCAATTCTCTACCAAACCAGCTTGCTACAACATCAATAAGCAAGTCTAGGAGGCTCACCGAAGATTTTCGTCCCGAAATATCACCATAAAGCCTTCAAACAGATCGGTTTCCCCACGGTGGTCAGGCGATCAGAATCTGTCCATGCAAGATCAAGTAATTTCATCCATTAAAACCCATCTCAACTCCCATAAATCCTCAATATCAGCTTTTCAAACCCTCATACTATGAGTTCATAGTGACTCACCGAAAATTTGGAGTCATTTGAATTCTTTAAACCCACGAAACAGCTCTTCTCTCAAAATTGGTCAGATTATGCCTTCAATCTGACCTTTGCTCACTCAAACGGACCTACGGGAGGAAATACTGGGCCAAATTAAGCTCATAATACCTTGTTGGAACGGAAAGACGATAAAATTTCAGATGCCGGTAGTTTTACCTCAATCCAACATCGAAAGAGAAAGTTATGGCCGGAACAGTGAAGCCGTTTTTGTCTGTCGGTGAGAGAGCTTCTCGGCCGAGAGAGAGAAAATGTGAAAATGAAGAGAGAGGGAGAGATGGCCGGCGAAATTGTGGGGAAGAGAGAGAAAGAGAGACTTTCTTGCACCAATAATCAATGGTCAAAAGCTTGAAGACACCAATAATTGGTGCAAGGCACAAATAATTGGTGCAAAAGGGATTGTTCATAGGATGACACTTGGCAAAGCTTCTAGAAGACTTTGTCCACCATTGACTTCCATTGACCATGGCCCTCTCTTGATTTTCGGCAGCCACTATTGGAAGGTCAAATGACCATTTTGTTCTTCAAACAATCTTAAAACAAGGGCAGCTGGTTGAGGGGTAAAATGATCATTTGGCACTTTTCATCCGAAACTTCATTTTTCTTATGTTAAATGACCAATGGCGTGGCGACGTCAAATTCCAATCCAATGTTAGAATTCCGCATTTCTAATTGTCAATTTCGAGCTTCCAATCCATGTCGTTAGCCTCGATGGGTCGGAAAGTCAGAATGTCACAGATGAACACTACACGAATCCTTTCGGTCGAAAATTGAAAGTGTGCGAGAGGCGGCGAAAGAGCGCATTTGAATATATCGATCTATACATGAGACCAGTGGGAACGCTAAACTTCGAGAAAAGTTTTGAGGATTGATAAACATGATTGTCCCCAAATGATGCTCTTGAAGACTTTCCAAACAGTCATACTTCCAAAGTTCCAGCTCGAAAGATTGCTAGTGAGCCTTGAATAGTGCTAGGCAATCGTTCAATAGACTAGGTTTCTGCCAAAACATGTCTACATCAGTAGCATTAGTTACAGCGGTCTGAAGCTAGGACAGCCATTGAGTTTTGGTATGAAAGTTGAGTTCAATTGAGAGTTCAAGATCGTGTCTGGCCAAGTTGCATTATAAGCAAAATAGAGCTTTTGCCTGTGGACATTCGTCCATCTCCCTTGACAAATAGAAACTGGTCTATCATAGAAGATCTATATGAGATCAAACAAATCATGTGTAAAAGGTTTACCGTAACCGATTTGATCCTTTATACATAGATCTCAAGTCTGCGTAAAGTATCTTCATTGTCTGAATCCCCTTCTACTAGACCGTGTATCAAGAAATAACTCGCAAAAGAAAAATACAATATTGTGCAGATTTCGCACACCGGATCATCTATGAATTCAGTCTATATGTGGGACTCGACAAGGTCCTAACAAAAGAGACCAATGCATGGACTAAACTAACAATGCAGACCCAAAAAACAACAAGGGTAGAGGTCTCAAGCGACACGATCATGAAATATGATCCTTGGCCAATCCTAAACCGAACATCGCACATTGGCTGCGTTTGATTGTAAATATGTGGGAAATAATACAGCTCCAATTTGATACAGCGGCCAGTGCCACCAAGCCAACCCATCTTTGGAGTTCATATCTACTTCGAGAAAGTATATTGGAGGCGCTCTACTAGTATTTAGTAAAACAAAGTAACAAACCAGTAAAAATCAGCTGATGGATTGCATATTCTCTAACAGAGCTGCTGTATATCTCAAACCTAAAGTACCTCAGAACCTCTGCACGCTCCTTGGTGTGCTTTTTTCTTCTGAATGCATCTGCTCGTTGGCCGTGCATAGCCAATCAAAGATGAATAAATATGCTTTTGGGCACAACGCTTACCATCTTCAAGCTATAAACTCCAGCTTATGTCACAATACACAGAATATTATAGTTGCAGGGACAATCAGCTCTATGCGTAAAGCGCAACTTTTTCTTAATAAGGAATGGAACAAACACCAACAAATTCAAACAAATTCCACTCATAAAAAATTCAAGGATTCCTCAAGTATTGTGGACAGCACTATCATCGCCACTCCAAAGAGGGCTCGCAATTGGAATATATCTAGTTAACCTCTATATAAAATTTAACCCCCCACCCACCCACCCACCCAACCCCCACAAAAAAAAAAAAAAGTAAAAGAGAGAGTGGCTGAGGAACTTTGGCTTTGCTCGGAATTTCATCGGCTGCTGTTTCTCCAAGCTCAGCTCCATAACCTCTCTTATCAACAACAATGGTAGAACTCGGACTAAAAATGATCACATGGAACATCGGATGTAGCAGAACAAAAAAAAAAGTCCCAAAAGAATTATAGCCCAAATAATTACGTGCCATTTTGACTGTACTTATGCACCACAGATTCAAAGCAGGCAACTTCTTCTATCATTGTATGTAGATTTTGCACATCTAGAACTTGGGTTGCTCCGAAACATGAGAAATTAGTTCCTGCAGTGGAATTCATCAGGTAATCAATTCTCTCATCAGTCGGTGAGCACATAATGATGCGGAAGCAGTATAGTTTAATACACTAATGTTACCTGAGAATACCGGACATGATCATGGTGAAGATTTGAAGTTTTTACAATGGTTTCCCACTTGGTATCGGTGCTGGACACTTTCGCATCCTGCTTCTTGGAATAAGTGGTTGTGGTCAAATGTGACAATGGACGTCGCAATGGAGTTGAGGGCAGGGTACGCCAAAGCCAGGACTCGGAAGGAGATTTCAGTAGAGGCAAGGGAAGTGAAGTGACATCCATCTCCTCCATGTCAACCTTTTCCACCCTCAGAGTGGTGTTGATGTTTGAATCTCCATCAGCCGATATGCACATGGTCTCCTTTTGGCCTGTGAGAGTAGTGACACAAGACGAGGGATTAGCCTCTATCGGCGCAGAAAGATCTTGTCCCGAGGCGGTTCCTGACTTCTGAAAATCCAAGCATTCTATATCTTGAAAAGAAGATTCTTCAGAAGGGTGCTCCTCCGTTTTTCTTGTGTCAGAATGGCTTTCCACGTCTTCCGCAGAACGGTCCAAGAGCACTTCCAAATTATAGGAACTTGAATTGCAACTTGATTTTGCCTCAATATTTACAGTATCTACATGTAAAGTTTTCTCCGCAGCAGGGCTGATCATCCGATTGCTTTGATTTGCCGCATACTTTGTTGAAACTTTTTGCATACTGTCAACTTTCTTTAGAAGGAAATTCAACCTGCTTGGGTCAATGTAATTGGCTTCTTTCGATAGGCCAAGAAACCCAAATCCTTCAGGAGGAGGCAGAGCTGGTCCATTTTGTTGTGGAGCAATAACATCATTTCTAGAACGCCTGAAAGGAGATAATCCACCTCTTGCCCTCAGCTCACCAGAGAAATTAAACCGACTAGAGCTGCTGAGCAACCTGTTTTCGATGCCTGGTAACTTAGAAGTGGGATTACCATGGTCCAACTTGTGCTCAGGACCAGTTTTCTGCAAATTTGACATCCAAAGTACTCTGAGCAACGGACTAATGTTCTTTATTGCTAACAAAAAGAAATTTGCTTTTACACCCAAATGTAGTGGTGGTCCTTTAAAGCATAAAAGTAAAATTGTTGGTGTGATCGTGAGTCTTGGGGCCATTTGAAACCATAGGAAGGTGATGTCCCACCTATTATTGTTTAGGTTACCAAATACAGTATCCCCATAGTTCAAGGTACAAGGAACAACTTTCCTGCGAGATAATTAACAAAACTCGTACTAGTGAATAGTGATGTCTGCAAAAGAGCATAAAGCAGAATAACGAAATACCTTTGAGATAGGACTTGACGCCCGCGATCGGGCATAACCATCCTTGCTCACTCCTTTCATTCGGGACATGAAGGACATGGGACTTGATGCCCGCGATTTCATTCCCGGAATTGGATTTAAGAGGCACAGGCGAGGAAGTAACCCACAACCTTTGGCTGATATACTCCCATAATCGTTGTTCTCTTCGCCTTTATCTTTGTCATCGTCTACACTTTCTTCCTCCCATTTGTCTTGCTTGTAGTACTGTACAATTTCCATACTGTACTGCTTCGGAGGAGGTCGACTTTCACTAACAATGAGCTTCTTAACATCTCTTGTTTGTTCAGTTGTAGCAGGTTGCTTTCTGGAAGAATATTGAGGAGGCTCCAAGGCCATCGCCCTTGCTGCAGGCAAGAAGCGACTCATCATGAAGTCTTTAGTCTGCAAATCTACTGAGAAGGTTCCTGAAGGCTTCACAACTGGCCCGTCTGCTCCACTCAAACCACTAACGCTGTAATCGACAGAAAATGAGAGTGACTCCGTAGGAGACAATGTTTCAACTGCATCAGAATAAGCATCCTCATCATCATCCTCCTCCTCGAAATCTCCTTTTTCATCTGTTATTTCCTGTTTGAAGCTATCTAACTTAGCAGCGATATTATTTGAGCTAGGTCCTTCCATGTGTCTTGCAACTGCAAATTCATGAGACCTCCGAGGAGGAAGCCTCGGAGAAACATTAGGCCCTTCCAAAAGCAGGACCTCGGATTTCTCATGATTGTCCTTAGCTTTGCCAGGAATATGTTCCCATGTAAAAGGCACAGCAACTGGTTCAGTTACTTGATCCATGTTCGAGTCCGAATCACTCGAGGGGAGCCTGTGCCGTCGATTGGATAGGGAATTCTGAATTTTCCTCCCTTTGTCTGAACTCGAAGATGCGGGCATCGAATATCGCCTCACAGACAAGAGCGGACTGTTGAAATTCAGTTTTCTTTCCTCCATTCTGGTGATTCTCCGTTCTTTGTCACAGCTAGCAGATCCTGTCCCTCGCTTCACTCAAATGGTCACAAGCTCATTCAAGTTTCTTGGCATGTAAATTGGAAATGGCCTTTGAATGGTGTTTTTCAAGAACATCTGAGCGCAAAAAAGGAAATGGAAACTCCTCAAATGGATTATGATGGCACAACTCATGCAAAATGGTTGAAAAGAAGCCATTAGATACTGAGACCAAGAGCCATATATTGAAAACGGTGAAGCAAATTGTCGAATTTGCTTCCAGAAAATTACGAGATGGTCTCTTTTGCAGATCAAGTCAAGTCAAAAACAAGAAAAGAAAGATCGATAAATGAGCCCTGACGCTATGCAAGTAAACGCATCTTTCTGCTTCAATTTCTCAGGATGAGATTAAATAAGCGAAAAGTCGGACGATCAAACAGCCTCGAGCAAGTTCTTAGAAACTGATATGCAAATGGAGCTCAAGCTAAGAAGACAGTACAGAGTAGACAATCTCTGCATACCCAAAGGAGGGTTTACAAAGAATCAGCTGCTGAAGTCAAGCCAGTCAGCAGTGTCGACAACGACAAGCGAAGCAGCAACGAAGCTTCAGAAAAAGACGAACTTGATCGACATCTGCATCAACACATCCCAATTGAACTAAAGGGTAGCGAAAATATCAACACACCAGCTGATTCTCTGAATCGCAAATGGTGCTGATCTACCACGATTCAAGAAACAGAGACTAACCGACGGAATGCATACAGGAAAGCGAGGAGAGCAGGAACACAGTCACGGAATCAGCATGAAATTGCGGGGTGCACGGGAGCTCGAGCAGATTGAATTTCGTTCAAACTGAATGCCATCAGAAGCTGAATTCAGTCACGAAAATTCGGAGCCATTATTGGGTTTTTAGAGAGAGAGAGCTTCTCTTTTTGTGGGGAGGGTGAAGTTGGGCGGATACTTTTTTCTGCAATTGGGTCCAAGAATGATGGCGAGAATTGAGGGAATGAGTGAGAACAAAGAAAACAATGAAGAGCGGCAACAGCAAAGATAAAGAAAGAGGAGAATTGAGCGATGAGATTCAAAGTCCAAAGCTTGCGCTTTTCTCCTCTGTGAAAAGAGAGAGAGAGGGGGGCAGACGCGAGTGTGCTTTGTGCAGCTTCCTGGGAGTGGAGGGTTGTCGCGTTTGAGAGACACGCGCCACTGATTTTTTATTTTTTTTCTATGCCCTGATAAATCTTTTCGTGTCCATTTTTTTTTTTTTGTCTCGGTCGGAAGATAACTCTTTTCATGTCAACCGTTGATTTTTTTGGTACTTTATATACCTCGACACCGTCGCCTCATACTCGTGAACCTGATTTTCCTCTATATATCTATATAAATCCAAATCGGTATCTTGATTCAAATGTATCTCGATTAGCATGCTTTTGACTATTCCATTAAAATGCACACGTGACAGACGATTGCAAGACGGATCGACACGAAGAAAGATGGATCCGGCAAAATTTCTCGTGTGTTAACACATACGCGTTTTAGTAGGAGACTAGATTTGAATCACATGTTGAGATCTTTGTGAGATGAAAATAGCTTTGAGGTATATATGTGTAATGAGCTGTCGATTTTTTACGAAACGAAAATTAATTTCGAATATATGTGATGGAAGATCGATATGAAATTTTTTTATAATATGAACCCTGATATTATTTTTTGGTCGGGATATGAATCCTAATTCTTTTTATGTCCTATCTTACATTTTTTTTTCTTATGATTTTTACTCTTCCTCTTTACAAAGCACACGAGAGTCAGACCTCGCATTTATAATACCAGCGTATTCATCTCCCAATCCCTTTATCAATAATGTCGCATGTTTATCGAAACAACGCAAATTAAGGCATTGAGTGGGGGTAGAGGAATTTATTATTGATGCCCTTTTTTTTTTTTTATAGGTGATGGGATTATTTAATGGGAGGGTCACGGGATGACAGTTGGGGAGAGAGGGAGACAGTTTTTTTTTTTTCCCCCAAAGGGAGGGAGACAGTTATCCAAACACATTCATGTCCACTCTTGACTCAAATGCTGCGGTCTTTGTCCGAACCATCAATCCGCGCTCTCTAATAATTATCATGCCCACATGTCGTGAAAACGCCTAGGATGGTCACCATTCCTCTCTATTCCAAAAATCATGATCTATTAAATTTAAATAAATTTCGTGTTAAAAGAAAAAACTCAAATCGTTAATTCGTGACACATTTACAACTAAAATAACTTTTATTTCATGGTAAAAAAAAATATTCCAAACGGGTACCCGAAGCCCAAATAAAACCCTCAACGTCAGATCTCAATGTGTTGACGAATGGCAGATTTGGGTTTGAGGTGGCGGTTTCGGGTTTTCCGCAAGATAAAAGTTAGTTTGATGTGACTTAAGTGGGGGTCGCAGATGGTGGTTGTCGTGCTAGTCCCCTCGAGGAAAAGTCGAGGTGCGCGCAAATTGGCCCGGACACCTCGGTCATAAAAAAAAAAGATTAGTTTGATGTAAATGTACTATAAATTACCAATTTCGATTTTTTTATGAGGTGGAAATTAATTTTGGGTAATGAAAGTACCAGTTCGGTATCGTTAATGGTATTAACTATTAACCCAAAATCAAATTATTAGTGTTTTTTTTCCAACCTTGATCGATTCACTGTGGGTAGCTTAGGCTTCATTTATTTTGAGAAACATGAATGATTTAGGAAATACTTTCCTAAAAATGATTATTTGTATTGCGTAAAATAATTGTTAAGCGAAAAAAAAAAAGTCATCAGACAATAGTGTAGTCTAAACATTGTCAATGATAGTGAAAATATCTATCGTCTTTTCATATTTATAAGCAATCCGAGTGATTATTTTTTAAAAATATATTTTTTTAATTATTTATTTTTCGCAAAATAAACGGAGCATCAGCTTCTTTATGAAATGCTAGAATTTGATTATCGATGACATGTCTTGATTCATTAATCTACTTGTGATATAATTAAATGCCCTAAAAAAAAACATAATTCAAGACACCCTATGGTCCCTATCTATCGTAGAGCAAATCACCACAAAAAGACAAATGCTGAAAGTGGTCGGCGCCCTCTTGCCGCTCGACCTTTACGGGCTGTGTCCCACATTATATATTGTCCATACGTACACGTTAGAAAATGAACTAGAGCATATAAAATTGATTAGGCAAATCATAAAAGTCAACAAGCCCTTTAGTGGTTGACATGTGCTCAACATGCTTTGTTTCCTTGTAATATTTATGCACGTCAACACTCTATTGCCAAAGGAGTGTAACGTAGCTAGTTTAATATGTACTCTAAAATTTTGCAAAAGTTGGGATGATTTATAGAGGGGTGGCAAGTTACTCCATACGTATAGCTGAAAACTGGCAATCGGTAGATACAACATTACCTACGTGACAAACAATTAATTAACGTGTCGGAACGAGGGTTGTCGGACCATATGGCCAATTTGAAAAATATTCTTATGCTTCGGATCCATGTGACCTAATGCATTCCAATCCTTGATTTTAGCGGGTCTCGCAGTTGAAATGCATTAGACTCACCGACATTCGATCCGCTCAAGAATTAATGTCTGGCCACCCGTCCCCCTCCCTTTTCCCTCTACCTCCCTTCCTTTTCACTGATCATGTTCACTTTAGTCCAATAAATTTTCTCTCACGTCAGCGATTTTCCCTTCATTTCTCCCATCGATATCTTCATATACAATCGATAATAGTCAGTAACATGAAGAATTTGATTATTCAAGTTGAGAGAACTTGAGGACTTATTTCAATAGAAAGAAAATTTCAGGAAGAAAAAAAAAAAGAAATTGCGGAATGCTATAAGTTAGGAAATTAAAATTGGCTTTGATGGTACTAGATTTGGTTTGTTATGTTCACTCTTCCATATGTTAATTGAATAAATTTTTGCTAGAATATATTCCCTGATTTTTGTGATTTGGTATCGCCTTATTGATGAGGTTTCAAACATGCGACATTCTCAACATGTACGTGATGGAGGATAATGAGTAATCAAATGGTAAGCACACCACGAGGGTTATAGATTTTTTAAGGCGTTCACTTGAATGCCATAATTTTTTAATCGACCACATAAGTGCCATGACTATTTACGTTTAATAGAGTATTATAACTTTTCGATCGATTACTTGAATGCCATAATTAGAAGACATTCGCCACAAGTATCGAAAGCTATGACACTCTCGTATTTGATCGAAAAGTTACGATAGTCATGTGAACGCCTCACGAAAGTTATAACGCTTGTGATGTTATTTTTCCTCAATTTCAACTAAAAAGAGAGGGACACAAATGGTCCATAAACTTTCTTCTAATGTATAATGTCATTTTTAAGTTTTTAATTTATCTAATGTAGTCCATCAACTATTAGCAAATATTCAATGTAGTCCCTATATTGTATGAAAATGTTAAATTCAGCTCTTCTATTAATCCAAATTAACGAAATTTGGTAATGCGGTTTCAATCCGTTAAGTTTGAACGTCGGACCTAAAAAGAAAGCTACATGTGGATTATCCAAGTAAGATATTCATCTCGAATTAGGATATAATAATCCGTGTCATCAAATAATGAAGGACATTTTAACCCCCTTTCTGAAGTAGATGAATAAAATTATGGACATGTAACTCATCACTTTTTGAGAATTCAACTTGATGATTCAGGTCATCAGATAACGTTTGATTTTCTTTTTGACCAGACGAAAATGACTGCATTGAATCTTTACCAATTGCTCGGTGGCCGTACTAAACAAATCAAAAGTTCAAAAACGATATCACGCGTTGCGCTAAAAAAAAATTCATAGACAATTTGTGTCATTCTTCCTTGACTTACGAAGGATGTATTTTAGCTTATTTAAGACGAAAACGAAATGATAATGCACTTCTAGCTTTCTTAGTAATGGGCCGATTTAGATTGGTATTAATCTAATCCAATCAATCCCTCTTCAAGCCCATCTCTCACGAGTCTCAAAATCTTGAATCTGGATACGCATTCGGAGAAAAATATTAATGATCAAAATGATATTGTTCTGCGTGACCTACAAAGGCAAAATACGAACAAACAATTCCGAAATAGCCGAAATTCACATCGACCGAAAGTATTTGGCCGAAATCGAAACGCATCGTATATTTCAAGATATATGTGTAAAAATTAAAATCCGTCTTCCATTTCAAGGATCTTTTTTGCCGTCATGACCTTGTTACAAAGTACAAACTTGTCATTTCCAAAAAAAAAAAAAAAAAACCTTATCGTTTCTCGTTGACATCTGTGGACCGAGCCCAAGGGCCCAGCCCGTGTACGCTTTTATCAGAATAAATAAATAAATAAATAGTTGATAAAATATAATTAAAAAAATCCCGAAAATATAGGAAGAGCATATTAGAGTGTGTAGCTTGCGTTTTAGCGTAGGGAAAATTTTAAATAAATAATACATAAATATAAAAAAATGGGAAATTTTGAAAACTTGAAAAATGGTTAGGAAAATAGGCCTTGATTAAATATTAGATTTAGCTTAGTTTCATTAAGTTGGTATACGTATAGTTCACGAGTTTTTAACGAGTACCTTTGATTTAGTTTAGAAAAGAAATTGGATTCTATTGAATTTGGCTCATTGGGATTACTGTCCTGGGGCTTAATAACAAGGCCTCGTTATTTCCCTGATCGATTTAGCCCCTTTAGGCGGTGGTGGCACCACCACTGCTCGGCGCCACGAGAGGAGGGTCGGCCCCTCCTCACGACCTTCAAAGGAGGGGTTCAGGCGAGTGGTGGCAACACCGCCGCGCGCAAGGGCGCTTCCTTCGCCTGTGGCCGAGCTCTGATTCTAAATGAGCCCCCAACCCAAAATAAGATGAAGAACACATTATCTGAATATGTACTCTTTATTTTCGGATCCCGGAACGGCACAGAGATGTTCGAGCATCGACGCAGGCGATAACGAAACAATCAAGTACCAGTAGCAGTAACTGCTAGTAGTGTACTTCAATACATATGATGTGGGGAAGAAAGATAACCTTTGACCTGAAGCCAGGACATGCTCAAATCCATACATTTGAACATGAGCCTGACTGATACAGGTTTCTGGTCGATTCCGGTCGATTCCTAGCGAGGCGAGTAAAATGAGATTGTCGACGATTACTAGTATCGAAGTCTGAGAAATGTTCGGCCCGATCGGCGCTTCTTTAGTCGTCAGCGGATCGCTGCGAGACGGTTCCTCTTCCACACCAGTGGTTGGTAAATCCCGTTCGTGTTCTCCTCAAACCGAGCCCATGGGAGTTTGCGCTTCGCCATCTTCCGCTTCCTGGAGGCGACTCCCAAGTAATCTCCTGCATTCTGTTAGGATCCAGCAAGAGGAGTGTAAGGGTTACAGAAAGTTAGGACTATCTTCCTAGCACAGATAGATTGATTATGTCAAGACCCAAGTTCACATACCTTGAGGCAAAGTCCCTCTGCAAAGTCACAGATCGGATAATCGCTCGGGCAGCAATCGTTGGTGCCGGTGCAGCACACCGCGTTCTCGTAAGGACAGCAGCCGTAAACCAGGCAGAGATCTTTGAACTCATAGAGGCAACAGCACGTCTCGCCGCTGGGGCAGTATGAGAAGTCTCCGCATTCGGTTGGGGAAGGAGACGGGGGCGGCGGCGGCGGGGGAGGCGGGGGTGGTGGCGGAACGACTGGAGATGGATAGGGAGATGGTGCGGAGGACTCTTTGGTCGGGCAAGAAGCCATCGCGTTGATGGCGCATAGGCCGAAAGGCAGGTCGGTGTTTCTTCGTATCAGGAAGTATCCTTCCATTCCCCAGTCGGTTCCCCAGGAGTTCTTCACAATCCAATAATCTTCGCCGCCTTCGGAGCCATAACCGACAATTAGGACCGCGTGGTCGATGTCGTCCGGATTGTCTGAACAGCTACCGTCGTAGATGCCCTGACGCGCCAATTCGCAGCATCGTCAAGCAAACGGTTTGTATCCAGAAACTCTCATCGCGCAAGTGTAGAACACAAAGAACATTAGGAATCGAGACCTACCGAAGTGTAGAGCTGGAAATCTATGGCCGAGCCGTCCATGCCGACGCTGATCGGCTGCTGAACGACCGCACAGACAAGAGCGCCGTCCGACGGATACACGTCCACGTACCCGTCAATGGTCACCGCTTTGTTATACTCCTCCTGATTGAACAAAAATCGAACTCTAAATCAGATACAGGGTAAAAGACTAAGGTTTCCATCAATTTACTCATTGCGTTTGTCTTGCCTACATGGCCTAGAGACCAAATTAGACTAATGTAAATTCAGGGGAAAGTGAATCTATATGCATTCTCTTCCGTCAATTCAATGGAACCTAAGAACATTACGTTCATAAGGAAGATTGTTAAACTCTTACACTGGCACAAACGAAGATATCATGGAAAATTGTCTAAAAAGTCTTGAATCTGTTGTACGACAGTCAATTCATTTCTAATTCTTTCAATCACGTCAATTCGGTCATAAATATTTTTTTTAATGATTTGCCATCGTAGATTATTATCCTTCTAATTGGACAAGAATTTAGTGTGTGGATGTTTGCTATCGTACTTAGCACGGTAACAATTTTTTTTTCTTTTTGATTTTTTTTCTTTTTTAACTGTTAAGGGCCGGCGGCGAGGGCCTACAAGCGATCGCTGGCTGTGAACAAGGATCGCGGCCCTCGCCTAGATCTAAGCGATTAGCCCTTAAAAATAAAAAGAAGAACATAAAAAAAAGTAAAAATTAATAGAAATTTAAAAAAAAAAATTGTACAAAAATTGTTCACGTTAATGGCCGAAGATCCACTTCAATGATTCCCGACCAAAATTAGTTGGAAAAAGCTATATTGGCAAATCGTCAAAATTATAGAACTAAACTAGCACGATTTTCGACCCAAAAAAAAAAAAAAACTAGCACGATTGAAAAGTTTATGGCTAAATTAGTTGCGTATAATAGGTTTAGGACTTTTTGAACAATTATCTTCGGGATATGTTGATATAAGAATTATAGGAGAACAAACCTTAGTGACGTTACAGACACCACCTATGCCGGTGACGCTGGTGTAGGGATAGTCAAACTCTGAATCGATACCGCCATTGTTGATGACCCACTCGAAGGCATAGTCCATGTAGCCACCGTCGCATCCGTCGTTGGTGTTGTCACAGTCGACGAGCTCTTGCTCCGAAAGGCTGATCAGGTCCCCGGTTTTGAGCGCATTGATTCCTTCCATGGCTCCGGTCGACGAGAACGCCCAGCAACTTCCTATGATCATGCACCGAGAGCAACACTCAAGCGACATCATATTATTCAATAGAAAGTCTCCCTAAAAGCACAAGACTAACACACAATATTGAATAGTTCATACGGCCACAGCGCGATTCCAAAGCTCGATCTTTCATTTCTGGTTAATCGGCAAATTTTCTGGCCATTGGCTTGGCGCTGATGTTGATTTTTTTGAAATAATATTTTTTTATAATTTCTGATTTTTTTGTAATTTTCATTTTTTTCTTTAGTTTTTCTTTTTCCATCCGCTTAGGGTTGGCCAGGGTCACCAAGACGCCCTCACCAGAGCTCGCCTGTGGCCGGCAATGGTTGGCTGCCGACCCTCGCTGACCTTAAGCGTAGTGGGAAAGAATCACTAAAGAAAAGACAAGAAAAGAAAAAAAAGACAAAAATTATGGAACAATTCCAAAAATAATCTTAAAATATCGTTAAAAAAAGTTTACGTCAGTGCCGACAATGTCATATTAGCATTGATTGGTCAAAATTGCCCGGATAAACTGAATTAACACAAATACAAAAAATTTAGTATTAAATTAATAATAAAAAATTTATAACTGGATTGATACGGTTCAAGAGGTTGTTTTTTTATTATTATTATTTAGTCTCCAAAAGCCGGCCAACCCTACAAGCATACCTAATTTTCTTGCAGTGCAGTGATTGGCTTAAAAACTGCCCACGTTTATCATGTAGTTACCCGACAACAACAAGGGCCCACTTTCATTTTATAAAGTCGTACAAAACATGACCTAATGATGTTGGACCTAATGGTCTTGCCTCCTTTTATTTGACCAAACCAATAATATAAGACAAAGGAGAGAATTTCTAGTGGTCAAGTCAATGGCATATCGGCCACGTGCACTGAGACCATGCTCACTCGGTATCCCACTTGCCACCATGGAAACAGAATCGACTATCGACCATAAAAATTCTATTGCATGTTCAAGCATAATGAAGCTTAACATTAAGCTAACGTCACGATTAGTCCGAATCAGATGGAATTCTAAATCTCAAACTTTAGATACGGCTTGAAGTCGGATTAGACTAGGCTCGGCATCTGTCAGACGTCGTGTGTTCTCATGTTATGGGGACGGTGAGGTGAGCAAAGAAAACTCACGGCGTCGGAATCAACAACGGCCACTCATGGGTCATACTAATTCTTGAATAGTCTGAATCGACGGTTAGTGAGATGAGCAAGGGAACCGTAGCGTCGAGATCTACACGGTCAGGTGCCGGGTCACACTGATTCTCGAGACATAAACGACTCGATATACAAACGAATAAATTGGAAAGATAGAGGATACGGTATGTTCCTGTATAATTTGTGACCGTCAAACTTAGAGGTTAGTAGAATACATCCAAAAAATGAGTAGGTCAAGAGACGTACCACATTCTCCTTGGTCCTTCACGCCGGTGACAATGCCATGGTTCCTCCAATCCAAAGAAGATGGTGCCTCGCAAGACTCCACTCCCTTCCTCCTGTTCCTCCTCAAGCTCTCCCTTTTGGCCCTCCACTTTTGGTTGACCGACTTCTTCACTTTGGACGAGTAGAGCTGCCTGAACTCCTCGTTGCTCAGGTCGGCAAACTTGTTCAGCCCCACGCCATGCCTCTTGCCCTCCCGACTTCTCTCCATCACGTATCTCAAGTTCCTCTTGAAGTTCTCGAGCCGCTTCTTGGCCTCCGCCGCGTGCTCGTACACCTTCTTGTGCCTCGCCTTCCATCTCTGGAAGAGCTCGGCGACCTGTTCGTCCGAAACGGTGCCGTTCGGGCTCTGCCCGTGACCGACGATCGAATACTCGCCTGGGAGCGAAGTGTGCGACAGAGATAGGCATGCGAGTGAAGCGACGAAGAGGAAGGTGAGGCTCAGTTGATGATGAGTTCTTGGAGAAGGACCCATGATGTTCTCTCAACTGGGAATTGAGAGAACTAGGGTTTAACTTGGTGGGAGAGCTGGTCTCTATCCCTTTGAAATAGGGTTTGCTTATCCGATGGCAGTTCACAACATTGCCTACCAGTCAGCTCCACAACTTCTTTTTCCCCCCCTTTTTCCTGTCCGTGCTTCGCTATTCCATTAAATTAACTCTAAATCTATTTCACAATGATAAGGACTTTCGACATTTATAATAAGGGGCTCCTTCTGGAGCTGTATGATCAATCGAAATTTGACTTTGAAATGTTGAGATATATATTTCTCTTTTGCACTTTTATCGGATCATTCCATGTGAGTGGTTCCACTAGGACATGCCAAAGTCATCGAGAACATCGATATATGTACAGAGATTACAACTTTGCATATATTTAGGTACTGTAAATTTTCAAAATGCAGTGCTTTTGCTTCCACCAAAGGGGAAAAAGGGGATTTGTAATATCGGGCTAACAATTGGACCCCACACATAAAACTGTGTATTTTCATATTTTCAACCTGTTGAAATCCAAATTGAAGCGGTGAGTCACTCCAACTTATATGATGAAGCTTATATCATGGGTATACATCAAAATCTCTGCATATCAAGCTCAAACTATAATTTCACTTGGCATAGGTCCACATTTTAAACAGTTCTAACCCTGTTTTTTTTTTTTTGGCCACTTTTCTTGATGGGTCCTTACTAGGGAGTTTTCTTTTTTGGTCGGAAGACAGGAGTTAAGTGGGGTAGAAATCTAACAGTCCAATCCAACGACTCTCTCTCTTTCTCTCTCAAGCACGGACATTGTAATTAGGTTAAAAAAGAACATTATGGAGTCAATAATAGTATCTACATGATGGTGTCTACATGTGTCCACATGATGTTGTTACTAGATTTCGGGGAAGATAAGGTATAGACTTAATAAACAAAAAAATATGGTGGATAGAACGAGACATAACATGAATTATTTAATGATATATCGTTGTGATTGATTCGACGATGTATAACAAGGTCACTAAACAATTTGTCAAAATTGATTTTTTTCTCAAAATGAAATCAGTTTAATTGGATAAAAAAAAAACAGATATCTTTTGCTCAAAAGTTGTAAGTCCGATACTTGCATTTTGAGGTCAGACGGGATCAAAGTATTCAGTAGAAAGCTATTTGTGAAAGATAATGACGTGGAAACTATGAGAAAGAAAATGATTTTAAGTGAAGTAAGATTAATAATAATAATAATAATTCACTTTGGATTGCACCTCTGAAACTATTTCTATCGCAAAAGACGAGGAACCTTGAAGGAAGAAGAGAAAGAGAAATTATGTGTATCAAAGGGCTAATCTCGTAGTATATTAGCATTACTCGATGGGAAAATATATTGGGGATTTTGAGATTTACCGCCAATAGACTCTCACAAAAAGAAGAAAGAATAATATAATAAGGCCAAAAAAATCTTCTTCAAGGTTGACATTTCTATTCAGAATATATCTCGGCCGACCTATGTTGTAAAGATTGTTGGTTGGTCAGGGAATATGTACCTTAAGTTCATGGCTAAATATGGTAGACCCTCCCAAATCCAAGAGCTTGTAAGTTTATTAAAACTCAACATACCCAATTAATCATACCGTAGAAAACACAATCGTGAAGTTTAGGCGCAACCCCGGCATTCTCTCTTAGGGTTAGTGCTAGCCTTGGGACTCCTCTCGGCCGATAAATATTCGATAGTGGCGGCGGCGCAAGAAAACCCGTCGAGATCCTCTAAAATTACTCGAATGTTCTGTAAGGGTCCGATACCTAATTTTAGATGATAAAGATGTATCATCTTTTAACTCCAAGAGAAGCCACTCTCTAGAGAGGAGGCAAGACCTAGGACAGAGTTAGCACACTAAACATAGAACCTCAGCGGTGACAAGTAAGCTGTCTAGGCTTTTTTTTTTTTTTTATAGCATTGTTATGTTTGGGTACATTATCAATTGGATTTATACAATTTGAACATGCGAAGAAGCTCAAGATCTACTAATTATTTTGTATTTCTTCCTGGTAAATTGGGATTAGCATCAACAGAATCAGAAGTTTCTTCCCTTCCACGTTCTGAACTGAATGGAAAAACCATTCTCTTCCAATTTAGAAATAAGCAGACAGCGCAACCCTTAATTTGATACGAGCGGAATTTGGACAGGTACAACTCCCATTCAACTAACATGGATTACGATTATCAGATATTGGACGCTTAGAATAAGGTCAAGACAGGAGGAAAATTAGATGGGAGGTGGGGTTTTGATTTCCAAAAATACAGCTTTGCCGGTGAGCAGGTGAGATGTCTAGCAGGGAGACCGAGAGAATGAACGTGGTTTTTCTAGTCAGATCATCACTTGCTGCTTCTTTTGCCCCCCTCTGCGAATAGACGTTGTGCTAGAAATTGCAAGATTCTAGTAAAGGACAGTCTTCCATTCGACCAAAAAAAAAAAAAAAAGGAGGAGGAGGACAGCCTTTCATGTGTTCGCTTCACCAAAATGTCTTTCTTTTGCTCAGTTCCATTGAGAAGGAAAGTTAGCATAGAAGTGGCGGACGGTCAATAGACAAGCGCCTGTTTGGTAATAATTTTATTTTCATAAATGATTTCCGAGCAAAAAATGATTTTATTTTATTTATTTTTCCAGATAATAGTTTTTGAGCAGAAAAATGTGTTTGGCAATTGCAAAAACTTCTGTTCCCTAAGTTGGGGGAAAAAAAAAGGGCGGCGCTTTTTTCACTCTTTTTTTTTTACTTTAACACTCTTTATTTTAATATTTTAACGATATTATCCCTCGTATATGACCCACACCACTTCAATTATAATTCAAGAAACGTGATCTCCTTATCTTATTTGGTCAAATCTTTTTTATTTTGTTTCTTTTTTTTTCTCTTGCGGGTCTCACTTTTCTTTTTCTTATTGCTGGCATCATTTATTTTCCTTCTCCACGCGATATATATATTGAAGAATATGTCGATAGGAAGACTCCCTTGCTTGCCCTAACATGGATCTAATGATGCGTGCTAAAACATAGCAAGGGCCTGGCGAACAGTCGCCGGCGTGGTGGCGGTAAAATTCCTTGTCGCCTTCGTCTCTCCCTTAATGTCTATGTAAATTACTATCACAGGTTGGTAAGCCCACTTCGGTTTAAACCTATCATAAGAAGGGTGTTTCACAACTCAATATTTAGAGGATTGTTATGGTCTCCCTCCTCTTTCTTCGCTCCTGCCGCGGCATCGGTTGTTTCACCAAAACGATCTGTAGATCTCTAGCCAACACCGATCTTGCGAAATCGCAGGATGGGGACCAAGATTGTTTGGGGTTATCGCAGACATGGAAACCTATATAAAAGACACCATTGAGATTCGAACAACCTCAAGCGAATATGAGGGAAGTACGTAGCTTAGGGATTATTCAAGATCACGACAATTTATCAGTTACAACAACATAAAAATGAGCAAGAAATGATCTATCACAAAGAGAAAGAGAGAGTATGCCGGGAAGATCAACCGAGTGAAAATAGATTATGAGCATGTAATAGAGCTCGGAGTCGATCAGTGGGAGCGTGGATGATGGACGAAGAATCACTTCCCCTACTCCTCGCATTTGCGCACTCGAACAATAAGGGAATAGGGAATATGAGGACGATGAGGTTGGCATCATTGATATTCACCTTCTGAATGCCTGCACTTGAGGATTAGGAATGCGTGGAAAGAAGATAATGGCCCGCAAGAAAAAATAGAGATGACAATGATCTTGCAATAGCTCAGAACGTCAAAGGCTAGGAAAGAAGAAGGAAAGTGGGACCCGCAAGGAAAAAAATAAAAAAAAATTGATCAAATAAAATAAGGGAATTACTTTTGTAGAATTATAATAGAAGTAGTGGGCCACACAAGGGATAATATCGTGAAAACATTAAAATAAGGAGTGTCAAAGCCAAAAGAGGAGTGGAAAAAACGTCGCCAAAAAAAAAATAGTAACACATTTGATACTACCATAAAACCTTCTATTCTTCAATGTTTTTTTTTATTTAAATATAAAAATATTGGTGGAGACGGCGATGATCGGTAACCAACGATGGTGGCGACCGGCGACTGGTGACCAGCGCGCAAATTGCAACTAGCGGCAACGGCAACCGACGAATGGCGGCGATCCGCGACCAGAGGTGAATGACACAAATAATCCATGAATTTTGATCCAATGTACAATATGGTTCCTAAACTTTTGGCACATGTTCAATTTAGTACTTAAATCATATGAAAATATTCAATGTTATTCATTATCGCAAAGTAATAAAATGATTATATTAAACATTTTCATATAGTTTAGGCACTATATTAAATAGGTACTAACAGTTCATGGATTACATTGAATAAATTAAAAGCTCATAGACCTCATTCCACATTGTGTCAAAGTTCAGGGACCATTTACGTCATTATTTCAATATGAAACTCTTGGATCAATGAGTCTGGCGTGAGATGAATCTCTTCCTGTGGACATAGATGCCAGCAATGAAAAAGTCTCGAGATTGCGAGTTTTGTCGCGAGAACTCGCAGAGTTGGAGAAGAAAGAAATTATGGATGTTACAGTGTTAAGCTTGCCATGGACGTATCTACAGCTAGGGGTGAATCTGACTCGATCTCGGAGCTACTCACCAGCAGTTTGAGCTCGAGCAGCTTCGAGCTTGGCTCGGTAATTACTCGAAGTTGACTCACCTAATTTCGAGTCGAGCTTAAGCTCGAGGAACTCGAGTATTTTGTTCAGTCGAGCTCAAGCTCGCCAACATTAAGCTTGGGAAATTAGCGAGCCTAGTCCAGTTTTTATTACTTATGTTAAAAAGTACATTCCAATCACATAAAAACACAAGAAAGTCTTTGAAATTGGATATTGTGCCATCACGTGAATAAATGCGAGAAGAACATCCGAGCTTATTAAGCTTGAGATCGAGTACATATATTACGGAATTTTAATCAAGTCGAGCCCGATTATTTGAATTTTCTATTCGAGTCGAGCCAAAGCCTAAACTTTGATACTCGATCGAGCTCGACTCGAGTTTCCAACACCGAGTAAGCAAATCTAGTCGAGCTCAAGCATGAAAATGTATCAAGTCGACCAGATTGCACCCTTGATTTTGGTACAAGATATTGGCATTTCAGGCAAAGCTGAGAACAACATTCATCAGGACTGGTAATGTGGAAAAACGTTTCGCCAACTGGACAACAGAGAAAGCAATGCGTTCAATTTCATTGCAACGGCTGCTTATGCAACTAGGGCAGAGCATTCATGTTCTGTGGGGTTGAAGGATTTGCATGAGTAGCCAGGACCCCCAAAAAGAAAAAAGGGTTTAACCCTCGTTTACTCTCTGTTGTTTTTCTTCTTCCCCATTTTCTGCAGAAAGGAGTTACTGAGGCAGCTTTGGCCTCTTATAGTTACCACAGAGGCCAATTGGTTCAAAGTTCGAACTGGGAAGCCGTGGTATTTCCAGCAATTTCAGGACAATGATCGGGTCATCGTATTCTGCAACTCTTCCCGACAGAGAGATTAGCGAATTCATCTCAGTTATTACTGCAACCACACGTCGTTCACCGTTCTAGGTTCGGTGTTCAACCGATGCATCACTAGCTAGCAACGAGAGAGAATGAGAGAGACACACACACACACACAAATAGAACGCTCATATTCCGAGCAATCCAAATTAGCATTACATAGTACATAAGTCCACAGTCTCTTACACGAAAAGGTACAAAGAATGTCTGCCAAAAATTCGGAATGAAGAATCGGATCGCATCTCAAGCCCTGAGATTCTGACTAAAAAAGTTCCAGGCTTGGAGCTAAACATAAAGCAGTTCCTGTGAATCGCCACCTTCATTGCTCATCGCAAGAGGGCAAACGACAGGATATCCAAAAACTTAAGATGCAGCAATGCGATGTGGTGTATGGTAATTCTCAATCGACATTGAACATTTACGTGTTTCATCGAAGCATACATGGCGCCATAACCGGAGTTGATTTTCTGGAAATAATTTTAAAAATGGACAGCCACAAAGAGAATGAATTACATCCCCAGGACAGCAGACATCTCAGGACGTTTCCTGAAGTATCAGCATCAATTTCGAGATGCATTTCCCGCAAGGGGTCATTCACTGAATTTACTCGTAAATCTCAACAGATCCCTTTTGATTCTTTCAGCTAATGACTCTAGCCTAATCAAATTCTTTGGGTGCAAAAAAAGAACTCAACTTACCAAAGTGAAAACAAGTGCAGTGCAATATCAAATATCAGAAAAAACAACCCTAAGGAACCTGTTTACTTCACAAGGATAATACTAACCAAGCCTCTCTTGTTCCTTGCATTTGGCAGAGTTTTCATCTTCTGGACCATATACTACAAGTCCAGTAGATGAATGTCCTTATCCACAAAACACAGCAACCAAATGTAATGGACAAAAGCATGAGTTACTATGATACCTTAAATAAATCTGTTGAAATTAGGCACCAAAAAGTCTCTTGACAGTATGTACCATCCATTAGTCACAGACAGACCCTTTTAAGATTTGACCCTGTAGACAATGAATCGAATTTTTTTCAACTCTCTTAAATTTGCTAATGCCTCTGTGGATCTTCCGTGATCCTGAGGGAATAACAGCGACATCATTCACAAGAAAGAATTATAAAAAAGAAACAAGAAAGACCTGCCAAAAAGGAAGCAAATCTATATATGGACCCAATATGAGGGAGAAAAAAGACTACTAAAAAATGGCAAACTAAAAAAGGGTTTAACCAGCTTCCAATGTCATTTATGGTAAGTTAAACTTATGATCATATGCTTTAGGCTTGGGACACAATAATAGAACAAATGTAACAGTCTATAATTACATGATCCATCACAGTTCGAACTGGATAAGGCTTGAATGTAAAAAGGAATTTGGAATACAGAATAAGAATCAGGCCAACACAGTTCAAAAACCTAAGTAATGAACTGGTAGATCTCTACTCACTCTGTGTCTGATTTACATGATTAGAAACCCGAAAACAATTCTCGACTGACCCAACATGGATACAATTGATGCTAAAGAACGGAAAAACAGCAAATGAGTCCAGCTTCGCTAATCTTAAGAGTCAGAAAAAGTCTGTATAAAGCCCTACGGAATCATCAAAAACCTGATGAGCAATTACCGGTTCTTCAGGAGCTAAAAAACGCATGTGCATATCACTGAACGAAAAGCACCAACTACCAGAGCTACCCGACCACACATAATTCACATCTCAACCAAACTTGCAGACCTGACTAGATATAACTTGTTTAACTTGCTTCTAGCTCACAGCTCATTCACATCACTTCATCACAAGCTGCTAAAGTAAGCTTAACATCAAAACTTTGACCAACTTTCAGACACTGATAACAGCTTGATACAGTGAGAACTTTCGAGAATTCAATTTCTTGGACCATCCCCATAGTACTGTTCTTAGCTAGAGGGTCAAAAACTTGCACTAAGAAGGCAGAAACTAACCTATGAAAAGCCACAAATTATCGCTTCACCTTTTGAAGATAACTATGAGCAATTTCTATATTCAAATATTTATGCCAGACAGAACATTTCAGAAAAACTACAAGTTGCTGGTCTCTCCCAGTTATAAATGACAGATCCAGAAGTTTCCATATGTCAGATTTTCTATCAATTACCATCTTTGGCAGAGTGACTGAACAAAGCTACAACCAAACCCAATGAAAACATGAACACTTTATCAATAGTTGCACCCAATGAAAGTAAATCATCATCTGTAAAAGTAATCATTTTGTCCATAAGAAGATCAAAGAATACTAAGTAACCCAACTAGACATACCATTTAATTGTATCCATGTCAGAGAGAGGCTTTCAGATGACACTTTCAATCCATTTGAAATGCTCGTAAACATAATTCACAAGAAACATTGTCTTGAAACGAGCACAACAATTATTTAGTCAAAGAAGTTGGAGGTCACATGCTTGGAAAAGGTGGTATACAAGATGGAAAGAGTGGTCATATAATAAGAAACATCAAAGAGTGCTTCCGTAAGAAAACAAAGGAACTGATAATATGGAACTCGTTATTATCCTGAAATGAAGAACAATAGGCAGTTACATAGTATTTCCTCGGTCTAACCAGGCAGCACGGAAAGTCCGTAGTCGAGACATTAACTTGACTACAGCAATAGCAACAAGATCCTTCCAGACCTTACCAAAAAAAACAAGATCCTTCCAGAAAGCTGAGTTTAAACAATCGCAGCAATAAACAATCACAGGAGAACCATCACCGGTGTCAGACCATACAAGGTGAACTTAACAAGAGCAAACTCATCACTCTAAAAATGCACATGGAAACTTACCTTGCTTCATTGAATCTAATATACAGTAGTAATTTGCTATCCATTTACCAAGATCAACCGTAAAACGACAGCTACACTTTCAAATTCGGCCATCCAGAATTGTGATACCAAGTTGACAAAGAAATACAACAAAATCAGCTCAATGAGGGGACCCAAAAAGAAAAATCAAACTTTATCCCAATTCAAGGAGCTCTAGGATCAGTCCCATGTTGCCAAACATAAACTAGCTCGTCCCAACCTGTACTAGCGAGAAGCCCTTCGACAAGCACGCTCATGTCCACGCCTACAGCAAATTCAGTATGATGATCATACCTCCCCACGAGCGAATCCTCCACCATATAATCCCACAAGCACACTGTCATGTCATAGGAGCACGAGGCCATCAAGCTCCCTCTGTGCGGCGAGAACTTCACCTTCCTCACCGCATACCCGTGCCCATTGAGCACGGCCACAGGGACCCGGTAATTCCTCACGTCCCAAACCCTAATGCTCTTGTCAACCGAGGCGGTGGCGATCACGCAGTCGTCGTACTTGTTCCAATCGAGGGAGAGGATCTCGCACTCGTGGGCGGGGATGATCATGGTGGAGCCAGGCTCCCGGACGTCCCAGATGCGGGCAGTGCAGTCGCCGGAGGCGGAGGCGAAGACGTCGGCGTGGCGGGGGTTCCAGGCGGCGGAGTAGACGCAGTAGGTGTGCTCCTTGAAGGTGCGGACGCTGGCGGGGCGGTCAACTGTCCAGAGCTTGACGGTGTCATCCCAGGCGGCGGAGAGGAAGGAGTCGCGGCGGGTGGGGTTGTAGTCCACGCTCTGGACCTCGCGCGTGTGCTCGTGGAGGGAGCGGAGGGGGTTGTTGGCGGGGGGGAGGGAGGTATCGTAGAGCTTGACGGAGCCATCAGCAACGGCGGCAACGAGGAGGGAATCGTGCGATTCGGACCAGGCGAGGTCGTAGACGCCGTCGGCGGTGTCGAAGCAGGCGATTTCGGATATGGGGGCGGCAGGGGAGGGGGGGAGGGAAAGGACATGGAGGCGGCCGTTGCCGAGGATGCCGAAGTTCTGGGCAGTGGCTACGGCGAGGCGGTTCTCGTAGAAGGGGCTGAACTTGACGGAGTAGCCATTAAAAGGGGTTTTGAAGATGGGCATTGCGGCGGCGACGGCGGCGGTTGGTGGGTCGGGGTCTGCGCTTGTAGCTCAGCCGGACAGTGGACTTTGGGGATTGCCCGTCGGATCGGGGGCGAGGTCGAGGAGCCTTTTTCCTTTTTGCCTTTTTTAAATTTTCTAGTTTTTTATTTCCAAAAAAACAAAAGATATTCAGAAAGTGTTACTTACTTCCAAACCAGAGAAAAGAGAAAGCTTTTATCCTTTCTCTTTTGGATATTCGCGATGAATTTTTTTTTTCTAAAACAAGTAAAATTGAATATTTTCAAATACATTCGTAATTATATAATAAAAAAAACAGTTACTCTTTCGTTTGATAAAAATGTCTCTCTATAGTCTATACACACACATACATATATAGAGAGAGATTTAAAATTTCGAATACGATAAAAAACGACATTTGGAGAACGATAGATTGGTCAGTCATATCAAGAGGAAAAGTTATCTTGAGTACGATGAACCGGCTCTCCTAATGACAAGCGTGCGAAAATTATGTTGCTCAACATGTTCGGATTTCTCGCACGATGCCTCGTGTGAATTTTTCGAATTTCTCGCACGATTGTAACATTACATTCGGTCCAAAAAGCAGAATGACATGCGTGTAAAGGTTACGTTGCTCACCATGCTCGAATTTCTCGCATCCCCTCCTTCTCAGCTTGTAAATGGGTGTACAAAGCAAGGTTACATGCGGACAGTACACTTAAGCCGACTGAAAGCCCGACTTGTTGCGAAAGGATTCCATCAAGATGAGGGCGTTGAAATTCAAGCCACCATTTGCGTTATTCTATCCATTGCAGCTATTCAGAATGAGGAAATTAGCCAATTAGTTGCCAAGAATGTTTTTCTACACGGCGATCTCTAGCTTTCATGATTTATCTCGTCTTGCTGATCATGTTGGCTTACTCCGATATGCGCTATTTGGCGGCTCAAATAAGCTCCGGGACATGGTTTGACATGCTCAACGACTTTCTTATAATAGTATAGTTCTTTTGTAGCACTGTTTGTATATCGCCATGGATGTCATTGTATGCTTTCTCTTTGGAATAAGGATATTGTAAGTATCATAACTTTCGTACGGCACTTAGAATGCATATCTACTCTAGAATGAAAAGTGCCTTTCCATCTTATTTTCATTAACATGGATCAATCGGAATGAATGCAAGTGAATGTGAAAGAATGAGTAACAATAATAAAGCCAAAAAAAGACAACTTTCTTAGTAGACAAACAGTTGAAGATTCCTTGTCAGCTTTTTGTAAATGAGAAATTTAAAAATAGGTTAACAAATTTTACAATAGTACATTTTGATTAGAATTCCTGCTTGATTTCCATTTCAAATTGTTCTCTGGACTTTTTATCAA
Source organism: Rhodomyrtus psidioides (assembly GCA_021437785.1). Classification (NCBI taxonomy): domain Eukaryota; kingdom Viridiplantae; phylum Streptophyta; class Magnoliopsida; order Myrtales; family Myrtaceae; genus Rhodomyrtus; species Rhodomyrtus psidioides. The sequence goes on along the minus strand of JAILYB010000062.1, from coordinate 1,521,670 downwards.
TATGAGGTGATCGTAACACAGTGTATAATACTCGTGATTCTGGCAATCCAATATTCCGTGTGTAATAAGGCGGAAGCCCCCCAAAAAAATGATTTTCAAAAAATGAGCGATCGGCTAGTAAGTCAATCAATGTCAGTTCGATGGTTGGTGGCTTGACTTTCGCTTCGATAGCGAATGAAGGCAAAACAACTACAACATCAGAGGAGATTTCCTGTAATGCATGAGTGGCTCGGACCCCTCAAATGAGCAACTTAGCCAGTGTGGTGGTTCTTTCATCCCGTGTGGCCTGATCGCGAGATTGAAAATGAAGAAGAGAGAGAGAGAGAGAGAGAGAGAGAGAGAGAGAGAGAGAAAAAAAAGAAACATAATAAAAATGAAAGAAGAAGAAGAAAAATACGAAAATGCCCCTGCAATTGTCGCGGAAAGTCGCGTGTGCTTGCCGACGGGCAAAGAATTTGGCCTGCCGCCGGCATGATTTGGTCATTTTATGAACGTATTTGAGATAAGATCTATTTTATAGACTCTTATGGAGAAACGGCCCACTTCATTTACTTCCTATCAACCAAAATACATTCTGAATAAAGAACAACCAACCGCACAAAAAAAAAAAAAAAAAGATGATGCGACAAGATTTCGATTAAAGAATCAAACCAAACAATGGTCGAGTCTATCAAGAGGATAGCTAGTAAATGGTCCCATGCATCTTCCTGAATCCTTACGGCGGTGGGGAAGAACTCGCGACATCCTTTTCTCATGCTAGTTGCGGCGGGGCAAGCGAACAATCCGTGGGGCAAGCCGCGCGAGCTGACGTTCGAAAACACTAACCTCGTCTCCCCGTTTCCGCCGCCGATTTATGATCCCTTGTTCGCCTTCGTGCTTTTACGCCCTTTATCTCAGTCCAAGCATTGCCAATGAACCTTGTAATTCTCACATTCACATTCGCCGAGCGATGCCACGCCGTCATGAGGACGGAATTTTTCAATCTCTTGAAGCACGAGGCATTCTTAACAGTGCGAAAATGAAAACCGGATAGGAGGAAGGCATTGTAGCGAAAATTGCTCATGTTGTGAACTTGTGATTGTTGAAAATTTTGTTGAAATTCCACGTGGAGTTCTTAACAAACAATTATATCATCTTATGCTTGCTTGCCCATAGAAAGGTGCTTTTCCTCGAAGGTGGGTGTTGCCTACACAATCTTCATTGCTTTAAAAAAAAAAAAAAAACATGTGCTACATGATTTAACTGTACAGGAATCTCTCTTCTAGTATCGAACTAGATGAGTGACCCGCAATTGCATATTTGGCATGCTATGTTGGGCTCTCTCTTGGCACTCTTCCCGACCGAAGGTATCAGACTTATGCCGTGTGCTCCCAACAAATGGTAATAGAGTCGAAAGTTGATAAGTGACTTACTCCCAATATGTATCGACATTTGGTTAATATCTCAAGGAAGGAATCTGGTTGCCAATGCGATTTTCGGGCAGGTGAGCATTATAGTATTGTAATGCGGGCTCGACGGTAGACTTCATGGTTCGGTCTCAAGAAAGAGCCCAAGATGAAGTTGGGCGCTGATAGAAATTTAAGTTGAGATATATTGGTTTAGATAGATACCTAGATTAAGGGAGAGTAGACCTAAAACTAAGCTCACACATAAGGGGAAGGTTGTTGAGATGTATGTGTGAGCTGTGTTAGAGAAATTGATGTGAAGTTGAGCAGTTAATATATTCTAGTTGACCCATAATTCATTGGCTTAAACTTTTGAGTAAATATGAATCCAACCTTTTTTTGTTGACAAGTTCAAACTTGGACTAATTCTTGATTATCTTCCCTAACGAATGTGTTGTCCGCTCCCAATAGATAGATTTTTATGTTTAATAAGATATCCGGTTGAACATACATTTACTTAAAAAATTAAATCAATGTGTTATGGGTCAATTAAGATATATTAATTGCTCAACACATACCAATGTGTAGCTCAACAAAATTTATCATAAACTAATTTTTTAACAAAAAAAATTCAAAATGGTACACTTGTGATAAATTTACTAAAAAATAATTCTTTTCCCACCCAAAAACCTCAATTAATATGCATGTAATAATTTAATCTATGTTAGTTTGCGTTAAATTGGGTTTATGCCACTAAAAACTCTAAATCGATACACCTGTGATAAATAAAATGAAAATCTTAAACTAGTATACATGTCAACTGTCACTTGTTATCTAACTTCGCAATTTGACAGTAAAAAATTCTTATTATTGCAATGTGATATTTGGATTCAAAAAATTGTTAGCAATCCAAAATTTCAAAAACAAGAATTGGGTTGCGCCATACATAGGAGAGAGTATACAATAATAATGTATTTGGACAATTGAACTATCCATGTGACTGAGAGTCCTCACAGCCCAAGCATAACGACGCAATTATCAGGGGCACAATAGCCCATCATGCAGGCCTCATTTAATTCTTTTTTCTTTCATTTTATGTCTATTGGTGTTCCAAAAGTACCCTTTTGAAGTCCTGGAGAAAGGTGCCTCTTGAGTTGACGTATAGTGCGGCTTGTGAGATATATTGGGTCATATGGGATTTCTCCGTTCTCTCCCCCCGATCGAGATATCTCTGTTTCTCCCAAACAATATTTTGAATTATCAAAAAATTGGAGCGTGATAATTCGATACAATATAATAAGTAGAAGTATAATAAAGAAAGGGGGAAAGAGAAATAAAAAAGTAGATTCAACCTCGATGAAATTCTGGTTTAGTCTCCAACTCCATTTAGAAATAATATTGTGAGAACAAAAATATGTCTAGGGAAAAAAGATCATACAAGATCTTTTAATAAATTACTGTACGTTGAATCGAACAAAAAGTTTCAAGATTTTTTGGGGACAAAGTTCAATTCGAAGGTCAACATTGTATATTTCCATGCTATTTGTAATATGTAGTTTTGTTGATTGGTTAATTGGCACGAACTAATTAAAAAATTTCACTTGATTGGGCACGTCTAGCATATTTTTTCACAATAACAGAATCACTATAATTGACTCTATTAAGTTCCTCACTATGGAACTCAATAGTTATATGTACTTGTTCAACACTACACTTTGATTAAGATCATATAAAATAAGGTGATAATTAAAAGGAATTAATGAATAACTTAGTAAAATGGATATAACTACTATGGAATATGGATGGTCCTATACTGAATAAACAAGTATCTCCTCTAGATGGAAAAAGATTCTCTTTGAAAATTAGTTTTGTCCCATGTGCTAAAGCTTGAAAAATTCCCAAAGGACCGGCGTATTCGGGACCAATACGTTGTTGTATTCATGTAGATATTTCTCTTTTTAACCACACAATTACGAGTACACCGATTGGTGTTTTTGTGATATTAATCCCAAAATTAATTCCTGGTTAGTGTAGGTAAGAAAAGTGGAGTGAAAAGCATGTACATGGAAAGGTTAAAAATAAAATAAAATAGAGATTTTTCGGAGATGGCGTGGTTTAGTGTTGAAGTAGGATTTTTACAATGTTTTGGGTCTATGTTTAATTTCATATTGTTTAAAGTTAATTTATGGTGCATCTAATATATATCTAGTGTCATATCGATGTATCAGGTCATGTTATTTTGAATGGGAATAAATAAGGGAAAATGATAATAGTCTTGCGGTAAAGTTGTTGTCCCCTTGGGTAGCCCTAATCTCTCTGTTTCCGGCTTCACCTCTTCGAGAAGCCTGCTTGTCTCGGTTGGTTCTTATGTGTAGTTTCATTTGAGAAAATATTCCTATAGGGACATGCTTAACTCGCTGATTAGAATGTCGTTGCTAATACTTAGCTAGTCGTCTAGTTGGCCATTTCGTACTATTTAGTTTCATTTAAGGTGGAATGTACCTAGGAGCTTAAAATTTGGGAAGACAGCTTGAAAATCAACTTTTTTTACCGTGAGATTTCATCCTTGAAACATATGATTAAATTGCAAGTGAAATTAGATTTCGCTTGCAAGAATAGAAAATGTGTTGGTTCAATTCAACGAAAGTATGACTTGAATTTCAGAGTCTATCGTTAGAGCATGGTGCTCCCACATAAAAAAAAAAAAAAGGGCGTACTCACTGAAAGTATGACTATTCATAATGAACATGACCAGGCTTGCTAATTTGTCATCTTTTCCGACCTAGACGAAAAATGTTCCTGTCAAAATTTATGATGTCGTAAATTGCAAGATATCAATATAAATATAAAACAATTACAATATATATATATATAAGTAGTGGGCCCCAAAGGTCATCCTTTATTTATTTATTTATCATCTCCTTAAGGAAAAGCCTAAACCTCTTTTCTTCCATGCTTGCTTTCTTCCTCATTATCGGCAGCAGCCCCCCCGGTTCGGCGCCCACCTAACGTTTTCAAGGCCAACCAACCGAAGCCCCAAAAAGGCCAAAAAAAAAAAGGAAAAAAAAAAGGGAACAAAGAGAAATCGACGACGACATGGAACGACCCAACAACGATCGACGGTCAAAGTTCGATCCGGTCGCGACCACAGCAAAGAGAGAGGAGAAGATGCCGTTTCCAAAACGCAAGGCGAGCCGAGCCGACGACCGAAGCCGGCCCACGAAGGGAAGATCCGATTTGTCCTCACGCGCTCCCCTTCCCCGGCGACTCTCTCTCCTCCCCTTTCCCGTATTGCCCCTCATCACCATTACGCACGCGTCTCGTATTCGTCACCGGCAGCCAAACACCGACGCAATTTCCCCCTACCATTCTCTCTCTCCTTCTCTCTCTAGAAATCCCTCTCCCGATCGGAACCAAAAAAACCCTAGCACCTCCGCCGCCGCCGGTACCGCACCGATCTCCGCCGCTGCTCCGGTGCACCGCCACCGCGGACTCCGCCGCCTCCCATGGGGGAACTTATCGAGTACGTCTCCCCGTCGCCCTCACAGAACGCCCGCCCCCTGCCCGTCCGCGAGGACTGCTGGAGCGAGGAGGCCACCGCCACCCTCATCGAGGCCTGGGGCCGCCGCTACGTCGAGCTCAACCGCGGGAACCTCCGCCAGAAGGACTGGCAGGAGGTCGCCGACGCCGTCAACGCCCTCCACGGCCACTCCAAGAAGACCCACCGCACCGACGTCCAGTGCAAGAACCGGATCGACACCGTCAAGAAGAAGTACAAGATCGAGAAGGCTAGGATCTCGTCCTCCAGCGGGGGACTCGCCTCTCCCTGGGTCTTCTACGACCGGCTCGACGCGCTGATCGGATCCAGCTCCTCCTCCTCGTCGGCGGCGAAGAAGGCCTCGCCGTCGCCGTCGGTGTCCCCCCTTTCGCCGCCGGTGGCCCTGCCGCTTCCTTACAAGAAGACGCCGTCCCCGGTTGTGGCGGCCGTGGCGCTGCCGCAGAAGAGGCAGGCGGAGAGGGGCGACGAGGGCTACTTCAGGAGGAATTACTCCGAGGTCGCGGCTGCTGCGGCCGCGGCAGGGGTCGACGACGAGGAGGAGGATGAGGAGGAGAGAGAGGAGGATAGGGATAGTGAGGAAGATGAAGGAGAGGGGATGAGGAGACTGGCGAAGGCCATCGAGAGGTTTGGAGAGGTGTATCAGAGGGTGGAGGCTGAGAAGCTGAGGCAAATGGTGGACTTGGAGAAGCAGAGGATGCAGTTTGCTAAGGATTTGGAAGTGCAGAGGCTGAAGATGTTTATGGACACGCAGGTTCAGCTCGAGAGGATAAAGCACGCCAAGCGCTCAGGCTCTGATGGTGAGGAAAAAAATATATATTATCTTGTGTACGTGCGTGTGTTATTTAGATGTTGCTGAGAACAAAATAGTCAGATTATTCTTGGTTAGCCTATATATTTTTCTTATTTGTTTTTTTTTCATGTTCATTTGCAGTATTAACGTGACATCAATTGATGGGAAAAGGGAATATCTTCATTGTGGAACCCTTTGCAAAATGAATGATGGATTGCTTTCATTTTCATGGATTTCCACATTCTTTTCTTGATTCTGGGGATTCAATAATTTTGGCCTTTGAGGGTAGATGTCCTCCTTAATTGTTTAGTGTTCATAAGGGTTACAGCACACTGTCACTGAGGTCATTATACTGTATAGCATGACAGATTGTTGTCATTTTCATGGATTTCCACATTCTTTACTTGATTCTGGGGATTCAATAATTTTGGCCTTTGAGGGTAGATGTCCTCCTTAATTGTTTAGTGTTCATAAAGGGTTACAACACATTGTCACTGAGGTCATTATACCGTATAGCATGTATGTGGAATGTGAGATGTTCTGTTCAGTTTCTTGGAAAATAATTTTGATGGTGGGCTTTTTAATCTTCTTTGGATGCAAGATTTATTCGTGAAGAAATTGATGCCATCCCCCTGATCTTTTAGACAGATGCTGGGCATTGAACTTGGCAAATGGCATTTGTTTGCGTTAGATATCTTTGGTGGAGGGTCGGTTAATCTTAGAGGCATTTTCATGCAATGCTTGACCTCTTGTTGTGTTAGATCTGCGACTGCGGATCATGTGTTCTAGTTTGGAATTGTGTCTATGGGAATGGATTCAAACAAGCAATGTTAGATTTCCATGTAGCCAAAAACACGGTCTTGCATTATGTCCCAAGTGATCTTGTTGGTATCTGTGGGTCAGTAATTGCTGTTAACTTGTACAGACTTAAAAGCTGCGTTGAGTTCTTATTCGCAGTTTCTTGAGACTGAGATATTTGGTGGAAAATTGGAAGCACACAGCCAACTATTTTGGGAATTATTAGGTTATGTCCAGGTGGCAATTGATGAGAAAGGCTCATAATTTCAGACTACAGATATGACCTCTATCCCCTGTTTGTAGATGGTTGCCCGCATGCAGTTTACACATTCTGAATTCTATCACAGTGCATTGTGGGAGGGAGGATCCAATTTGTTCTGGAGAATGGAGTGGGATTAAGTCTGATCTCCATTGTCAGAACATAGTTCTTTTAATGTTTCATTTGTACTCTTGCGGAACATTGAAATTCTTTCTTTCAATGTTGGATTGCAATCTCAGTTACCTCTCCTTTTCCACGTGACACTACTGATTTCTTTACAGCTCTTTCTTCTTATCTACCATTCCCACTCAGCACCCTTTGAGATTTTGAGAAGAGTTGCTCTTTGGAGAGTACAGTACGATGAAAAAAATGAATCCATGTTTTGTTTAGTTAATTGATCATTAGCTATGGTAGGATTCCATCCTATCAATTAACTTGTCTTATCATGGGTCTGCTGTGGTTATCATTGAAATAACCAGCAGTATGTTCAAAGAGTTAAGATGGAGTGTTCTTTTTCCTTTTTCTTACTTTGTGATGTGGGTTTCAAGTCTTGTGCTTTGAAGGTTCTGCTATCTGCAACGTTATGAGAATGGCTGCTTTTATGTGGATAGTCTCTTAACAAAATTAAAACCTGCGAAGTTTTTATTTGGTCAATGCTATATGGCTACTTATTTTTCCCCTTTCAAGATTAAGCACATACTCCTGAAAGGATGTCATTCAAGAAAGGTGAATTGACCAGTATAAAAGTGTTGTACTACCAATTGCAGTAATTTTTTTGCATCCAAGAATCAAGTACCACGTTCCTTCATGACTAAGAGAGATATGAAGCCGAAAGAGCTAGACATTTCTCTTTCAAGTTGTTGACTCTTTGATGGAATTTGGGGTCTATCCTGTTGGTGAACTAGCAATGAAACTGTTATGTCTTTAGATCATAATCAAGTTTGATCTTAGACATGCCCAGCCAATGCTTGTCGTAGTGGTAGAAGGCAATTTTTTCCATATCATTTGTACTACTTTTGAATAACGACATCAGACAATGAATGGCTCATATAGAGATAATTTTCTATTTGCGAAGTCAACAATAGAATGAGGAGATGTTAGCTATGAAAATTCTGCCATCTATTGATGTAGAGTTTAGTAATCTCTGGAGGATGTGGTAGGCTCTTACACGTACTCTGGCAAACCAATTGGCTTCACAGATTGTCAGTGGCATTAGCTGCCATATTTTGCATGATTCGATGCTGTACAATGTTTAGTTTGCATGACTGAGCAACTTCTCAAAGAGTTTTATGATATTAGTAGCTAGAGAAATTTGCAAAGGTACTCCTAAATCTACATATAATGGAGTGGTCAGCTCTAGGCGGATGCATAGAATTGCTTCAAGTGTAATGATGCCTAGAATCCTCAGCCAACAGTATCAGCACATCCTAATGTTGATATTTGCCTTATTCTCTGTTAGCCGATGGGTAATTAGTGGCTAGTGGCCTTTTAGACACCTCAGCATTTGCTGAAACTGAAGAAGCAAAAAGATAAGGAGGAAAACGAAATGGGAAAGGGAAGAACCTGATAGAAGCGACAGCAGATAGAAGCTGAAGCAGCAAATATGGGTTTCGTGAAAGTCAATTGAGCATCTGTTTGTCTTCATCTTCTTTCCACGTATGCTAGGCTTTATCACAGTTAGGGTTCCTACAATGGCAGTACTTAAAAGATAGATTTGCGTCGTCATGAAACTGCCAATTTTTCAATTCATGTCGACATTCAATAGACCATTTGCACAGGCTCGATGTAAAAGCTTGCGTCATTTTATGAAGTTTGTGGTGTTTTTCTGATTATATTGAGTTGATGATTGCTTGTTCATAAAGTTTTAGGATGCTAAGGGTAGTTAACTCTAGTAGAGAAGAGGACTGAAAATCATCATGTCCAATAAGTTCGACAAGTAGTATGTCCTGCTAATTAATTGATGTGTAGGAATTCTGTAGCTTAATGAGACAAGAAATTCTTGTGGTACTCTATAGTGCGATGACCAACTGTTACTGGCCTATGTAGTGCTTAAATGGTAGAAGTAAAGAAGAAAAGATGCTGAGTTGTGGTTTGAGCATTTTAATGGTTTTGAAACATGTTATGCACTTCTGCTGATTAGTTTTGCAGATACATGGTTTTGATGATGGTTCGTTTTTTCCCTTGTGACAGATATTTATAGCTAGCCTTATGGAAGTGATGCTGATCTCGCCGCCCTGTTGCGAGCATAGGTGCTGATCCCTGCATTGTACTACTAAGTGCACATGGAAAGTCCAGCTGATACCATCGTCACAAAAGTATAGCCGGAGAAGATTGTTGGAGCAATTTAAAGTTAATTTTGCAAACCTAATTATGGCGTAGTTTTTCTCGTGCAATTTGTGCCTAGCTGCCTGCCTGCCTGCCCTAGTAGTTGTACTACCATAACAATGTGAGTCTGTTCTTTTTCTTTTTCGTTTTCTCTCAATGTTTCCCCTTCTTCTTTACTCAATTTTCTTGTTAGTATCGTCTTTAGGAATCGTTGTTAATGAATGATTTAGGTGAGCCCTGACTCTTTAATTAATTGAAGTAGCTAGTGTTGTAGAAAAGCATTGCTTCCGTCTGTCATTTGCTGTACAATCTGTCTTTGACCTGTGCTAAATGGCACCGTGAAGCGAACGAGAAGGGTAGCAGTCGCCTGGTCAGTCTCGTGTTGCTCTGGTGAGTTCGGATCTGGCTTGGGATCAAATCTGCTGGCGGACGCCGAATGTGGCCTCGCTATGCTCCTTTTGTCGAGGGCATACGAGCCTCTGTTTTTGACAGGTGATTCCCATATGCCTTCCTGCATGTGAAACTTAAGAGACTCAACGATCAAAGCTACTCCAATTGAGGATTGATTTGTCCTCAAGAATGCTATGCTCTCTAAGAACATGAAGTCGTCCCGAAGCCACAATAAGCTTGTTTCACTCCCCCAATTCTCATACTAATTCATTTCGACTGTCATGTTGGCTCTCGCGACAAGTCCTTCGTCGCAAAATATGCAGAAGCAATGTCGTTATAGAATACTTCCCCTGAGTCGGCCTTATTTACGTTTCATGTTGTCCATGCGGGCTTATGTTAGGAGTTATGCCACTGAAAAGCGTCTGATTTTTTTTTTTTGTTCATTTTGCAATTTCGTATTGCAACATTTTTCTTTCTTCCGACGAAGGGACTAGAATTTTCGAACATGGTTTAGTGTCATAAGTCCGATAAGCACATGAAGGATTCGTTGATGTCGACACCAACACCGTTTAAGTGATTGTTTAATATGTCGATGTGCATACCATAAGGCTGCGTTTTAGTTAGATATGACTGGATATGATAGGATAAGAAATCCGATTAAATCTTGTCTCATGTTTGGTAAGCAGCGGATTAAAAGTCGGATATCTTTATTTCCTATCTTATCTATTATTTGGTAAAAGCTAGAAATAAGTTATAATGATTCTTAACTCATACCATTCAGATGATGGTGCTCGATGGTAGCTTCATCATTGACATGTTCTCCAAAGTGAAACAAGCTTATCAATTTGTGGATGCACTCCGAGGATGTTGATATGAGCCTATGCTTGTTGGACATAGATCTTCGCCTGGATCACATAGGAAGATGACTTTTCTCACTTGATGAACTAGCGGGCTTTTTTCAACCAAAAAAAAAAAAAACTAGCAGGCTTTGGTGAAGATGCGAACTAAGGAATTCGGTAGTCGATTTCTTTATGTTCAAGTAGGTCCTCACTTAAAATCTATCGTATATTCAACTGAGTGGTCTCCTTCGAATGCTTTTTTACCTTAACGAATCAGTTGACAAAAATTGTTAGAGTGATTCAGAAGCAGAAATGCGGCTGGCCGAATCAACGAGTGCAGATTCATTGGTAGGGACTACGACATGGACAACAATTCATCGGAATGACCACTCAAGTCCATCTTTACGTCTGTGGTGGCAGTAGTGGCAAGGATCAGTGTTAGCGATGGGAGTTAACTTGCGGACTGACCACGAGGAGGTCTTATCGGACGTGATGCAAAAGTTGGTTCGTTAGACATCCACTGAAGAATTTGTCCGTCGTCACCGGAGCGGCGGTCTCCTTAACCGGAGTGGTGGCCGGCCATCGGAGAGGTGACCCCCTCTAATCGGGGTGGCGGCTCGCCGCCGGGGAGGCGGTTAGGTGTGGCAAAGAGGCGGACAAGGAGTGGTGAAGAGGGGGATGGCTTGAGCAATGGATAAGAGAAATCTTATCCTGCTCTATCTCATCCTCTCCCCTATGATTATTTTATCCCTCATATATTCCCTTTATATTCTATCATAGGCAACTACCAAAAACACAGGATATCATAAACATATCATATCTTGAATTTTATCCGGTTAACCAAACAGAGCCTAAGTGTTGACCCCATTGGGTAATAAGCTGGTGAGATGAAAAGATTGGTTTTCTTCAACATTCACTGTGAATCACTTTTTTAAGGTTTCGTTTGTTTCATGAAAAATAAATAATATATATATATATATATATATATATATATATTAAAATATTACTTATATTGCTTATAAAATGAATGAATAAAAACGAAAATTCATAGTTACGTGGAAAAATTTATATATACAGTTTATTGTTAATAATGAATATACTTTCTCTATCAACTAATTATTTAAAGCGTATGGCGGACCGGGTTTTATGAAATTGCTTTTCAAGTCGTTCATTTTAAACAAAACAAATGGAGCGCAAGTAGAGAAATCGAGTTTTTCTGCTTGAAGACGAGGGTTTTCGAACTTCTAAAATTACCATTTTAGACCATCGACCATCTTCATCTATGTTATCCAAGTCACTAGTTTTGCAAAGAAGTCCATAGATGTCCGAACAAAGACATATTATAATTATCGGGTCGGGCCGGACCGGACCGGACCGGATCGCGATAATTCCGATGGGATGATAATGTATCATCTTTGCCTTATGGGTTTGGTGGTACATTTGTATATGATTCGAAGCCAGAACGTTGCTCTAAGATCGACTCGGATCGAATTGGGATACTCAATTTTTTTTTTTTTATTCTTCTACATGATTTAGTTGCAGCTTCATCGTTTGATCAATGACACGCATGATCAAGGAAATGCTTGCCCACTCCATAAGCCGAAACCTAAGTCAACTTGATGAGCAAAGCAAAACATTCAAATGGGCTCGTACTAGTACATACGTTTGTTCACCCTCTTGCATGAGGACCGAGATTAGGGACACTGCATTGCGAAATGGTAAGAAAGAAACTAAGATTTTGAAGTTTAGGCGAGGCCGAACGTGGTCATCCCGAGCTCCTTGAGGACATCGGCGCACTCGGCAAGAGGCTCCTTCTTCATGTACCCGAGCGGGTTGGCCTGGCGGACCGGGGTGGCCATGCCATTGTTCTTGGTGAGGCTGATCCTCGCGCTCTTCCTCAGGAAAGGATCGTTGCTGACTTCCTCGCACCCGGGCTGGCTGCTCTTGACGAGCACGATCTCGCAGATCTCCTCCTCATGCTCTCCGTCCACCGGAAGGCGGTAGGTCCCGGAGTTGTCGGTCACACCCTCGATGCTGTAGGTTATGGTTCCGCCTTCGCGGTCCCTGCACTCTAAGCGCACCTTGGCATCTGCACGCCATATTGGAACCATTTCATGTGGACGTATGTTTGGAAAAGGGCGATGATATTGATGTAGGGAACAAGTGAAACATTGAGGGTTTTTGTAAAAGGGCAACCTAACGAGAATTTTGCAGAGCTTCAAATGAAAGCTATATATGTACAAGTACTACAAAACAAGAACATTCGCATCGATGAAAATCTTTTGCCGCGAAAAAAAAAAAAGCCAAATATCCGGAAATTATGAACTTCGAGAGAGCTATTTCGCATTAAAATGTCATTGCTCATGCAATTTGGGATCCTCATTTTGGTCAACCGGCCGTGGAGGCTTTTACTCGAGGGGGTGCTCTTGGCCCTGTGAATATCCCTTATTCTGGTGTTTATCATTGGTGGTTTTATCTATGAGTTGGAATGCAACAAAAAATGGCCCGGCAAGGTACTGGCTTCGGATAAACTTTGACTTTTGGCTAGCCCAGCACCAACTCTTCGATCAGTCGTGGTCTTACAAACTCTACCGAAGGTACGAACGAATTCGTGCGCGCTCTACATCTGGAGGATCTGCGAATCCCTACTTCCTATACGAAAACTTTCCAAGGTCCGCCGCTATTTTTTGTGCTAGGCCCTAACTAATAACTTGAGCCAACCCATTTATACAATAGAAATCGTCGAGCTCGGCACCATATCTATGGTGCCGGAACGAAGACGATAACGTGTTATTTTTGCAGTGCGATGAAGGAAATCCGAACCTGCCATGTCTTTGCTGACTTTGGTTATGAACTGGGTGCGGCAGGTGTCGCAGTAAACCTTGCCCTCCACGAAGAAGCGGTCGTCGCCGTACACGGCCCCGAGGAGGGACAAGAAGCATAGGGCCGAGGCCAAGAAGACGATAGCCTTGAGAGACTTTGCCATTGCTCCTGCTGGATGCGTTCCCGTTGGTTGGATCTTCTGGACTTAAGATGGCGATTTGTGTATGGAGAGGGTGGGCTGGTCTGAGGAAGAGCAGAGGGGCTTTTACCTTCTGTTATAAAGCCAAGTGAAGCTGTTTATTTTTGGGGGGGTCCTGTTATGTCCTAGTTGCAGTTATTTTTGTGCGGTGGTCATTGCCTTCTCCTCCTGGTGGTTTGAAAATCTCTTTGACTCGCTTCTCTCTCTCTCTCTCTCTCTCTCTCTCTCTCTCTCTCCTTTGACCCGCTGAGGGCACATGATGACCATTTGGTAGATCTTAGAGAGGATGGAATCTATGAAATGATGATCTTCAAAATAGAGGAAAAACAACGTAGGGCTAAATCAGTACCATGGACGTTCTCGGCCGCCTGACTGAATTTCGACATCGGCAAGACAAGTGGTAGCAGGTTAACCCTGGCCAAGGCGAGCAGTGTTCTAAACAGATGGCTTGGAACAGCTGAGTGACTATCGGAGTCGGGACCGACAATCTAGCAAAAGCCGACCAAAGTGACCTAGCACTGACACAGGCATGAAAAAATTGCAGGATATTGTCCGGTTGAGAGACATGCGAGAGTCCTGTGATCATACGAGGTTAGAGAGGAGAGATTGTCAAGAGGGTTCACTCATTACATGTGCGAACTCCTACACCTGAGGAATTGCTACAAGATGAAAGATCAGCCGCGGAGTGAAGGAAGCAGATAATCATCATCTTTGGACACAGAATTCACATCAATTCCAACATTGACAAATAGAACATAGATTTTCGCTCAAAAAATAGAACATAGATTAGATTAGATCAGATTCTGCTTTCTACCCTTGAGGACTATAGGCAATCTGAGAAGCACAAGAGACCAACAGCCCCAAATAGATCAACAAGTAGGCCACAACATTAGAAAAGAAGACAAAAATCCGATTGAGCAACCGATGATATTTAGTCATCTAATAACGAAACATCCTCGATTAAACAGACTTACATCGTACAACAGACTGTCCTTGACATAATTTTATCGGGTCTAATCAGCAGTCGTGACCATGGGAGCACAGTACAAGCACCAAACAATTAGCTAGTAGCAATATCCAAGCAAAAGAGGACGACGGAGCAGAAAAAAAGTAAATAAAACAGAAAGAAAAAAGTCTATCAATATGCCTCCAGACGAGGAAACACCACCCTCAAACCATTTGACTCCCTTTATGAGCTCCCAACCAACACTCTGCGTCACTGCAATGCACAAACCGGAGGTCAAAATAGAAGAGATTTATGCTATACTATCTGAGTAAGCAAAATAATCACCTCTGCGTCTTCACCCCCAGCAGCTTTGGCAGCATTGTCAAGCTTCTGGGCATCTTCAGCTGTATCATCGGAGGCAAATGTGTAAACAACAGTGCAAACTCATTACCCATTGAATATCAGAGATCGAAGGATGAGAATACTATCACATAAAATCAAGGAGCAACTAAAAGTGCTCTATAAACCTTCAAAGAACAGAAAATATCTGGCAGGAGGGATGGTCGTAACACAAACACACTATTCACCATGCAACATTTATTTGATGTTATCAGTCCAAAACACAGCGACCAACAAATTCCGTGTACAACAGCAATTAAGACAGCTTCTAGAATGGAACACAGTGCAATGTAGTTTTGACAGGAGCGTATACTCAAATAGTCCTCAGGGTAAGAGTCTCCAATGCTTATGGACAGTCTACCTTGCTGCGACACCATATCGAGGGATGGACAAAATTTAATCCAGTGGAATGTCAAATTAGAGTGATATAAAGTTCTTATCGACTTCAGTAATATTTAACCTTCTTAACGGAACGCTTAACAGATAACGTGGTAAGAAACCTAGCGGCAGCATGGACCAGTAGACACTAATCACAAGCTTAAATGAAGGGGAGAAGAGGAAACTTCAAAGAGACATTTAGATGGGACTTTTCAGGATAAACTTCTAGACTAAAGCCCTAATTTAGGAAAGTCATTCATCAAACCCAAACACAAAGGTCTGCCAATGCATGGGATTCAAGGAAGTGTCGGACCACTTCGAGTCTGAGGTACGAAGTGTTAAAACTAGAAAAACATTTCTATCAAAAGATATAGTATGAAAAATTAATAATGATTTGGTCGCCAATGATAAATTTAATCTGCATAAAAGCTCCGACAAAAATATCTGCAAAAGAGCTATAAAAAACCAAAATCTAAAGACATTCTAGCATTGCAGATATCGCTTATTTACCTCCATCCTCGGGGATGTCAGAAGTCCATAATGTCAGATTATCCCTTAGAAGCTGCATAATTAATGTGCTGTCTTTGTAGGATTCCTCACTCAAAGTATCCAACTCTGAGATCGCTTCATCAAAAGCCTGCTTTGCAAGGTGACAGGCCCTGGCGTACAAGTTGTCCCATTAGATGGGCTCATGTTGGTTGCTCAAAAGAAAATTGACGAGCAATGCAGCACATACCTTTCAGGAGAGTTCATGATCTCATAGTAGAAGACAGAAAAGTTCAATGCCAAACCCAATCTGATTGGATGTGTCGGGGATAGATCAACCTCTGCTGTGGTGGAAGCCATCTGTAACGAAAAAGGCACTATGGTAGCTCAGACTCACTAAACAAAGAAAGATGGAAATCAAAAAACACTAGAAGTACAGACTCCCGATATATTAAAAAAAAAACAAACATTAAGAGGAGTACAGACAGACAATACAAACTCCAGAATCCAAAAGACCTGTTGGAAATGTGCAAAGAACATACTTCTATTTTTTTCAAGAAAAACATTAGTTTGGCAAGCCTTCGTGAGGACATCTTTCTTTCATAATGATGTTTTCAGTTATTTAACACTTGAATATTCTGAAAAAAGAAGAAGATAATATTAAGGCATTTTTTTTTTCCAAAAGATGCTTTTTCCTTACAAGATGTGGCCATTTTCTAAACTAAACGACAACAAATATAGAATTATCTCTTCTAATTAAAATTCTCACATTTCTTGATTGACTAGCGCATAATGAAACTTAATCAGAAATACAGTGACACAGGAAGCAAGCAAAGCTTGAGTCACAAATGACTCTGGGCAATAACTAATCATGAATACGTCCATCATTCATATGAAGTACATCAGCTAGTATTCGAATCTACGAGAAGATTCAAAGCATTGTCAATCTACTCACAGTGAAGGGAATTGTAATCCCTTCTTTATTCAATAAAGCTGTAGCAAACTAAACCACAAGAAGACGAATAAGGGGCCAAGCTTGTGCAACTAGATGGTATTTAAGGACTTTTTTCTATCATTTTAGACTTTGTTTGGTCATCTATCCAATCATTTACCCACCCATTGGACTAAACTAAATAACATGACTTTTACCATTTCTAAAGCAATTACTATGATAAGAGGAGCACCTCATATGCTTTCATAGACTGATCAGCTGCCTCCTTTCTGTCATCACCAGCCTTAAACTCGGCCAAATACCGATAGTAATCTCCTTTCCTGCAAGCACTCAAACTCCTCAAATCCTCAACAGACACAACAAACAACACAAAAATCTGAAACATGCAATCAAAAAAGTCACTCACATTTTATAAAAAAACACGGCCGATTCCCCACCAGCACATGAAGGAATCAAATGCTCATCGATAACCTTCATTACGTCCCCACAAATGTTCGCCAGCTCAGCCTCAACCTTCTGCCTGTACTCCTTGATCTTCTTCACATTATGCTCGTTCCCTTTCGAGTCTTCCTTTTGCTCGATGGAAGAGAGAATCCTCCAAGACGCTCTCCGTGCACCGATCACATTCTTGTAACCAACGGAGAGCAGGTTCCTCTCTTCCACCGTCAGCTCGACATCAAGCTTCGCCACATTCTTCATCGCTTCAACCATTTCTGTCACATTTAAAACGGCCAAAATTTCCAATCAAGCTCGCATCCCGCGACAACCCAAATGAAGCACCAAACCCCACATTTCCCAACTTAGAAAATCCGAACATAGTCGACGGCTACTTCACTCTAATGAATCGAAACATCAGAAAACACAAAAGAAAAGGGCACCCTAGTCAACAACAACACTACGAACGAGATTGAGAACCACATATCGATCACAGGATCAGATGCAGAATCCCCCTAACATTTAAAAAAAAATTCCAAATTTGACTAGTGTAGCGAAAACCCAGTAAGGAGTCAAACGTCAAGAGCAGAGATCAAAACAGATCGATCCTGAGAGAGAACAGGAGAGACGAACCGTCGTAGCGCTCAGCTTGCTCCGCGAGCTTGGCGACGTAGACGTAGCCGTCTCTTTCCTTCGTCGACGCCATCTCCTCTAGTTTTCTCTCTCTAAGACCGTACTCTAGCAATTTCTCAGTCTCTCGCTCTCTCTCTCTCTCTAACCCTCAAATGGCTCTGTACTTTGTCGTGAGGCGACTGGCTGGTGAGGAGAACGACGCGGGGACGAGCGTGGTGTGGGTTGGTCTCTGGGGGGTGGACGGACGGGGAATAACTCCCAGCCACGGGTGCCGTCCGCGCGTGATTGTCACGTCGGTCTTATGCCCGACCGACCTGCTTTGATTCTACGTGGAGATGGAGCGTGTGATTCACTCGGAAGGACAGCGCGTGCGTTGATACTTGAGAGAGCCCAATTTGAAGGGCTGATTTTTTGTTTTTGTGTTCTGTTTCATTTCTGGTTCTGTGATGTGTTGATATTGCCCTTCATTGTCTTAAAGCTTTTCGTTTTTTTTTTTACCGACACCCACCCCTCCCCCGCCCCCCCCCCCCCCCAAAAAAAAACAAGCTTTTCATTTTATTTCCTCTTTTTTTTAATTGCTGTAAACAAATAAAAAAGTATGGGAAAAAGTTAAACATTAATTGACAAATTAAACAAAAGAAACAAATTGACAAATTAAACAAAAGAAACAAATGCTCAAATTTTGATAAGTAACACTGAACAATGTAATTTTGGAAAATGATTACGCATTAATTAAACAAAAATCGAAAAAGGATTCAGTAATAAAATGGCGCAATGGTAGAAATTGGTTACTCAATACGTATATTTGAAGTCTCAATGGATGTGAAAAATGATCTATCAATAGCAATACTTAAACATCGTGAGAGTAACATGATGTTCTCACTCAAAAATAGGAAATTATTATCCCAAATCTAAGGTGATATTTTTTTGAATATTTTTATTAATTTCATTTTCTCCTACTAATCAACTATTTAAAAGTACATAATGAGTATCTGATTTTTGCACTTTGACTTGGTATCATTCCTTTTTACTTAGTTGTGATTCTTTCTCTTAAAGTTTTTTTTTTCAATATTTCCATGAATATATTCATCAATTTCTATACAAAAAATTGAATTATAACAGTCAATAAAATACGGGCAAATTAAATATCTTTCCATAATAATATATGAGTATCCAAGTTTTATTATCATTTTTATTAATATTTTTTGCAAATTTTGACCATCAACGCTCATGGTAGCTCGACATCACTA
Source organism: Rhodomyrtus psidioides (assembly GCA_021437785.1). NCBI lineage: Eukaryota > Viridiplantae > Streptophyta > Magnoliopsida > Myrtales > Myrtaceae > Rhodomyrtus > Rhodomyrtus psidioides. The sequence continues at coordinate 1,502,824 of JAILYB010000062.1, read as the reverse complement.
AAAACCCTATCGTTGATCTCCACTTTCAAGCGACTAATTGCGCAGTACGACGAACTTGATTGAAATTTTTTAAAGGGTTAATGCTAAAAACCCCAAACTGGTACACCTGTGATAATTTTACCCTAAATTATTTTTTTTACCATGAAAAATCTCAAACTGGTACATCTGTGATAAATTTACCCCAAACTAGTACAGCCGTGACAAATTTACCATTCGTTAGTTTTCGTTAAATTTTGCCTTCAAATTGCAAAGTTAGATAACACATGGCTATTGTCGGGTGTACACATTACCCTTATGTTTGCTATATGTGTATCAATTTGAAATTTTTCGTGGTATTAACTCAATTCAACGAAAATTAACAAAGGGTAAATTTGTCATATGTGTACCAGTTTAAAATTTTTTATGGTAAAAAAAAGTAGTTTGGGATATATTTGTCATAATTATACTAGTTTAGAGTTTTTAGTGGTTAAAAAAATAATTTGGGATAAATTTGTCACAGGTGTACCAGTTTGAGATTTTTGGTGGTATTAACCCTTTTTTAAATGATGGCACCAGTGCAATGTCATGGATACACTTTCAGAATATATGGGCCTAATACCCAAAAAAACTCCAACTGTAGCACTTGTGATAATTATATTCAAAACTTTTTTGTCTCATAAAAAACCTCAAACTTTTACATTTGTCCCAATTCTATCCAAAACTTTTACTTTTGTCTCAATTTTACCAGTCTAGTATTAAAAAAACCCTCAACTTTAACATATGTCCTAATTATATCCAAAACTTTAAACTTTTATTTTTATCCTAATTCTTTCACACGTTAGTCTTCCGTCCATAATCACTATTAGTTAATCCTATGTGGCTCAAGCTTTTTCGCCGAACTTACCAATAAATCTTCAAAATTTAGAAACAATAGGTTTCAGGGACGACGAGATTTTAGATCGTTAGTCCAAATATCTCCATGTCTAGCAGTTTTCTAGGCTGTTAAGTGCCGAAAAGAAAACGAAACGTGCCGTCTTGAGTGACTCTGTATCTCCTGGCAATATTTAGGAAAGCAAACAATATAAAAGAAGTTCATGGATTTTTTAATGTCAGTTTTACTAAGATGTAATTCATTAACAACGTGAAAATACCACGTAGGTTTAACTAATGATATGGACAGAAGGCTAACGATGGTAGAATTAAGATAAAAATAACAATTGGAGGTTTTTTATGGGACAATTTTTTTTTGATATAATTAGGATATATGTTAAAGTTAAGGTTTTTTTTTTAATACTAGATTGATAAAATTGAAATAAAAGTATAAGTTTTGGGTAGAATTGAAACAAATGTAAAAGTTTGAAGTTTTTTATGAGACAAAAAAATGGATATAATTGTCTAAAGTTTAAAAAAAAAATTGGGCATTGGACTGAGATATATGTAATGCTAATGTTCCAGTCTTAACAGTGATCATGACAACAACTGACAAAATAATAACAGTAAGTGGATTCCTAACCCAGTGACAGGAATATTTTATGGGCTGACCATTTAGGTGGCCTACTACTTTTGAAAAGTGGCTCTTTAAAAAAATGTATATATATATATATCCAAGTACCTATAGTATCGTCAAACCCTTTACAAAAGATGCTCCAGGAAATGTACTTTTTATTTATCCCAAAAGAAGAGAAGATTTGACCAAAAAAGAAAGAAAAGTAGACAGACCACATCATCGTATTCCCATTTGACAGCTTGTGCTTAAGCAACCAGAAAAAGGATGGATTCGCCATCGTCTCCCCTTGTATCTTTCAGTTCTTCCATGGCGCTTGTGAAGATTACATTATCAAATTCGAAGTAAACACATCAGATGAAAATTAAAATGAAGCTATCTAATAATACAAGGGTCACTCTGGACAAAACAGTTCATGTCTCAAATTGGGCAGACTATCTCTCCTCTTTTCCTCCTCTTCCAAGCCAGATTTGCACAACCAGTCGACAGATAACACACTTCCAATAATCAAATTGGAAGAAGAGCGTCGTCCACGGCTTCATTTTGAGCGTCGCATGAGCTGTATCGCATCGATATTGCCTCAAAATGGCTTCCGAAAATGAAAAGACAACGCTAAAAAAGATGTGGCATCTTAATAATGTTATCTAGCGTGACCACTCGTGGGACAAGGTGAATGCCCCCCATTTTACCCAGGTAGAATGGAAAAACAGTACATGTGAAACCCGGCTATAGATATTAGGCATAAACAACGCCGTCTCTTGAACTAAATGCCGGTAATCAACTGGCTACCAAGTTACAAGAAGAAGTTACCCTTCAGAGAGGCTGTGCGGATTTCAAAAACATGAAAAATTTCATTGCTCAATATGATCCTCGAAAGAATGCATGCTCAAGATGGATGGGAAATAACATTGTGAAAATTTCATGTAAACTTTGGATCTACCACTGAGGGATTTTCTGCATTTTGCTTTTCCTGACTAATGCCTGAAGGCACGTCTAAGGAGTGCCGTCATCTGCAAGGATTGCAGTCACAAGTGCAACACAAAAAAGAAAAGAGAACTCTACGAATGGCAAACTAAAGCACCAGCACAGCAAACCAAAAGCATTTACCATTAATTCGCAACACCAATGTACATTTAGACATTACACCTGCTATAAGCTTGCAGCTATTATTGTGGAGGACTCTTGTTGTTTCAGGCTGTCAGCAACATGAGCAACCACTCCAGCACCAGCATTATGAAGCCATTCATTTTTCACCTGCCCAATTACCAAAATCATATCAAGAGTTGAATCGAAGGAGAAAATCACTACCAAGAGTAGGTAGTAGAAAAAGATTACATGAATGTTATTATGGGCCAGGAAGGGCCAGAATGCCGAGTGAAAGCTGACATCCACTTTTTTCCATCCTAACTGTTGTAAGCCTTGTATCATCTCCTCTGCATTATTTGGAAAACTGTGACCCTGCTGGTACACAGCATTGAACCTAGAAACATACGAACAATGATGGAGAACATTGGTTTCAACTAACATAGATTGTTACCTTCCATGATTTCATGGTACTCGACAGTATTTTTTATACTAGGTTCATTCTGTGCAACCTCCTTGGCTTTTGCAGCTTCTGGCGGAAAATGTGGGCCATCTGAGGATATGGGTGGACAATATTCAACATCTACTACATGTTTGTACCCATCCAAAGAACGACGAGGAGGCTACAAGAACAGAGTAGTCGCATATCAACACGATGTTTTTCTGGTAGACATTTTTCACTTATCATAACGCTCAGATAATAGCATCTTGAAAGCACAATTGTTCCACCCACTTGGAAAAGGAAAGCATCGCGAGTACTCCAATTATACTTGTAGTTGTTTTGTACTCTTTTGAGACAAAAGTAACTTCATCTGTATAGCCACGTGATAAAGAGAAACACCACCCCAGCATCCTAACTCCTTTTTGGTGATAACATATACAAGTCACAAGCACATCAAACTTAAAAACTCATCCAAATTTTTTCTCCATAAAGGTTGGGTGCATTTCGATGCTGCAATATAGAGGATCATGTTGCTCACCTTTACGAGTTCTCTTTCCCGTCTAATCGATGATGTGCGCCAACCCACCATGTCTGCTTATGCTAAGAAATTCACTTGGAGAAAGGAAGAGCCAAGGAGACAAAAATCGAATACAAAAGCACCATAATCATTGAAAGCAGAGGATACGGTCGTACGAGACATTCGCGTAAAGAATTCGGCATTTAAATGCACCAAGAGCAGACCTGCAAGTCCATGCACCGTTACAAGTCAATCGTCAGTAATACTGTATGGACAAACTGATTTTTACTGCGCTAACTTCAAGCATTCTTCACTCACAGAAACTTTCCATCTTCACAATCAGACGCCATTCTCAGTAGAAGAGGAGGCTTGTTAGGTTTGCCATCTGTTAGGAATAATTGGGCTCCAGTTCGGCCAACTACAAATGGAGCCATTGGTGCAGCAAGTTTTTCCAAGAAGGGGACACCTAGGAGGAAAGGAAGCTGAAAAATCCAAAATTATGGCATGAATTGGACATCTAGCTTATGAAGAAAACAAAAGGAGTTGGCAGTTGAATATCATCAGGACCTGAGTATGTTCATGTTAGAAAGTCCAACCCAAAAGCTTAAGCTAATAAGTAGAGAGGCCACATGAGTATAAAGAGTATTTAGAACCCGTTGTCAAGCAATGTGGGACATACTTCAACACCCCCACTCACGTGCTAGCTGGATTACGAGCGGCACGTGAAATTTTGACTTCGCACATTCACGTGGAGTTTTTGAGAAATTTTTTACCACGCGCATTCGTGAAAGGGATAAAAATGGCTCTGATACCATGTTAGAAAGTCCAACCCAAAAGCTTAAGCTAATAGGTAGAGAGAGACCATATGAGTATAAAGAGTATTTAGAACCCGTTGTCAAGCAATGTGGGATATACTTCAACAGTTCAACATGTAAATTAACAAGCAGCAAGAAGCTCTGAAGGAAGTGAAAGACCCTGGAAAAGGGTAGCATATCCCATGGACACATATAAGTTTTCACCCCCACAAAGTAAATCATCATGACAGAAATTCATACTTCTAGAACCCTAATCCTTCGACATTACGTACCACATTCTTTTAACATAGCCTAGTTGATAGAAGTATAACAAGAAAGTACATAATGGACAGGAAATATCTAGTAAAAGAAGTAGATAAAATAAGGTGCATTTATTGGACATATCTCAATAGTTTTAATCTGCACATTGACGTAAGAACAGGTAGATTGTCAAGCTAGATTGATGAACATTTGCAGGTTTAGACACTCAACTGTCACATCTTCCTCACCTAATAAAGATAAAGAAGGGTGGGCGTTGGTAATATTGCATTCCAAACCATTTAATATTAGCATACTCCTGGTCAGATCATTGCAACTTCTTCAAGACAAACTTAATAAACCAATGTAATTGGCCAGGGAAAAGACTTCAATTGTTGATAATTCGATTTGGTTTTAGCTTGAAAAATTTTCATTTGGACAAGTTTGGTCTGCGGTTTGGTGTGGAGTTAAAACACTCCAAATTAGACATGACCAATCTAAAAGCACCCCTAAATCTTCTTGTTCCTTATGTTTTATGGTTAAAGAGATTATTCTTTCCAGCAGTTTCTTTCTTGATATCAAAGCATGCATAGTCGCTAGTTAAAGTTCTTTTGGTCAAACTTAAGTTAAAGGTGAACTCCTGATGTATGCGCACTTGACATTTAGCAGTTTGACACCAACACAGTCTGTTATCTGTTCAGTCTAGTCTTAAGATCATTCGTGTTTGGTTTAGGTTTGAGATAAGATCTCTCAGAAGAAATTCCAAAGGAAGGAAATGCAAATGTGCAATTCACAAGGGACTTACACGTACAGTGTAAAGAATTAATTTCAAACTGTAGTGGACACTCTGGAGGTTGCTAAATAGAAATGATATTCAAGGAAGAGCAAGGGCAGAGGATCGTAAGTACTTTAAAATACATCAGTGGGTAACTGTGGTGTTGAACTTGCAAATAATTTTAAATGACTTGAAGAGATGAAACAAATATTGAAAAAGTCAAAGCGGTCAATAACGTAACAACCACCAAATGGATACGAGGTTAAAGGGTCTCTCAAAAGAATACGCATTTAGGTGTCTAGTACCAAAGAGGCAAATTTCAAATGCCTATTCTATTTTTCCCACAATTTGGTTTTTGAACATGAAAAAGAATGAGAATGACAAAGAAAAACAACTAAAAAATCAAATATCAAACTTTAGAACTGACCTGTCTCCTCCCTCTCACACCCAGATGAGGAGTCGCCAAAGTGATAAAATTGATCGGTTCCAATCCAGCAATCAAACCTTGCTTGGATGAGGATTTCTCCAAATTTGAAGATGTACAACTATAATCCTCTGATTGGTCCGTAAGTGAAGCACTTGCAGAATATAGCACGGCTAGAGCATATCTTGCAAACAATCCACCAAGGGAATGAGCTAAAAAGGATATCTTCTTCAGACTGTCTGTCTTTTGAACTACTTGCATGACCTACTTTAAATCAGATTATTAGTTACACAATGTGTTGTTAACTCAGCATAGAACCATAGGCCTCACAAACTTTAAACAGAAGGATCCACTTCTTGTGTTTAAATCCCTTATTGCTTTTTACCTAAACAACAGCACAATAAACACGTAATTGAACATCTCCATATCACGACAGATACATTAATTAGAAGCCATTGCAGCCCGAAAGGACATAAAAGAACATGCTGGACTCATCATACTATAAGGCTAACTCATTACCCCTACATTGTCTGAAACAAATGCTGCATCAAGACCGACCATAAATATGTAATACCTCTGCTTTTGAAAATACCAAATATATACCTATGTTTTATTTTTGGAGACCATTTTGCACCTTCACATCTATTATCATTTTATCCCCATCTACATGAATGCCATATTCTTGCCAAAAATGCCCATAACCAAATCCTAAATTCTCATATCTATCCAAAACACTCAAAACCAACTAAAAGCTAAACCACATCCAAACTCTAAGCAAGATATTAAGATAAGTTAGCAAAGAGGGGTAGTTTGGTCTTTTCTATGAGGGTTTTTATTTAGCGGTATGTGTGAATGGTATTAGCAAATGCAGAGCTATGTAATTGATCATTAGGTCAAAAGTGAGATATGTTTTTGGCACTTTCCCAAAAAGAAAATGAGAATGATTTAGAAGCATTGTTATCATATCATCCCTAATTGTTATTTATTAACTATCATTATTCATGGCACTTAGAAAAACTAGAGCACTCTCAAATTATGAGGATGTTATATCTGGCCCTCCCTCCTCCCTCCCTCTAGAGTATGTGTGTGCACGCAGGCAGGTGATGCACATGCCAGTGGTGGACTGTTGCATGGATAGCTAACTGGCAGCCATAATGTCATCCATGTCGCATCTTGCCAGCGAAACATCAGGTATAGCAGGGAGAAATGAAGGTAAGCAAGCATAAAGAAAATGACTTAGAGAAAAAACAACACTAATGGGAGAAGAATGAGAACCCACTTCATCAGCTAGTCGTCTTCCAGCTCCATCAATGCCATCAAATGTTTTAGTATAAGTGTTAGTCGAACTCGCTGCAATTAGGGAGCATATGCAAATGTTTCAGAATGTGGGAATCAATGCTAGATGACAGAAAAACAAGCATAAATCCGAGTGATTAAATATCAGCACTAAAACCTACTCCTACCTAGAAGCATGAGCCACCAAATTTGGAAATAGGTTGTGTGAAATTTGAGTCAACTAATCATTCAAGAGAGCTTTAATATACTTTAATGCTGAAACAATCTTACTGATCAGAAGAAAATGCTAAATAATCTCACTTAGAAATGACAAGCCTCGACTCCATTTACTTGTTTCAACTTCCAAGGATTCATGTCATGGATTCCAAACTCATGACTCTTTAAATTAGTTAGAAATGAATGTAATTATCTATGTGAAGCTCACAGCCATCAGGGTCCATGTCTTGATCTCGAAATACAAAAAGCACTAGAAATCAATACATCACCTGGTTTTACATCTTCAAAAGGCTTAACCAAACAAGTCTAATAAGTAACACTTCTGAACTGAGAACTACTCTCTTTGAGAATGCTAATCAATCATGACAGACAACCCTACTTTTATGAATTGAGATACCCAAAGATGGAAAATCTATTTGAAAGAATTAATATAGTGGCACTGCACATACCATATATGAGGAAGTTTCTTCCCAAGCGCCTTTTAAGTTCTGCTTCTACGTATATCCAGTCACTTGGGCTGCAACACTTTAAGAATCAGTTATATTTGTTATTTTCTGGATATAAGACTAGAACAATTAAAATCATTGCCTCTATCACAAATCAAGACAATTTCAATGACATTTATTGACTTCAGCATTTTCCTGAATCTGAACCACGCAAGTTTATTTATACGGTCAATTCTCTCATTAAGAGATATAGGAGCAAAATGCTGCTAATATAGCCAACTCATACTGGTGATAATTGCACAACTTTCAGGTGACAATTGCAATAAGATCCACCTAGTAGAAGGATCTATACGTGAAACCGACACTACAGGATAAATACAGATGGACAACAATATAACCAACAGTACTCACGGAAGAAAGATTGTGGAAAAATTATGAGGATTTTGGTAATGAGTGCCCTAGGGAAACTTAAGCAACCAATTAAGGAAAATTTCCATTTCCCAATACCCTAGTTGATGTTATGCATAACCAATACTTCAGAAATTGATTTTTTCCTTGTAAAGTAAGTCTACAAGTGCTCCTGCGCAGTCATTAACATGACCATTATCATAACAGTGGAACTTTTGATTGTTCCTTAGTATCGTTTCCATTACAGTTGTTTCACGGATACCAGAAATGAGACTCCATTTTCATCAGTTGTCAGACGTCCAGGTTAAGCTTGCATATTTATATATACGTAAAGTATCAATGCTTCACTATGTCTGGCTTTTCTAAGAGGATTATGTCTGCTTTTCATATAGAATTACATAGGTCTCTCCACGTCATCACCTGATATTAGTGTCGTAATTATGGGATTGTAATAGGATTTAGTTCCACTGCACTGCTCATTTGTGGATAAACATAGTCACCTATTCAGGAAACATAGAGTCGCCAGTGTATGAACAAGAGATTTCGACCAAAAAAAAAAAAAAAAAGAACAAGAGGTGCTTTATGATAGACCTTAACTGCATGTCCAGACTAATGAAGCAAAAGAACAGACGCTATGCTATTGCAAATACACCTAAATTGTCAATATGCATCTCAGCTTAAAATCTTTTTAAATTAGATCAAAAGACCCAACTAATGGCAAGGATTCTTGCATGGATTTGGCACTACATACAATGCATGGACAAGTTTTAACATAAACATCAATAGAAACTGTAAGATAGATAAAGAAGCACTCGAGACCGCCAAGGACAAGAACTCCTTTTCATGGTCATGTGTCTACCACCATACACTTTTTCTTTCCTAGGACAAGTATAGAAGAATGATTAGGGTAGTCTACTTCGTTATAATCCCTTCAGCAGATAATAACAGATCCTACTGCTTAATTGCTGTTGTAGGAATACCTTGCTAGGATGCCATGTACCAGCACAAGCAGATGGTCTGGTTCATCTTTTAGACTCGTAGTTCCCCAGGATGATGTTCCTCGAGTAGTAGTGCTCATAGCTTGAGCCCTAAAACCGTGGTAGTTTTTGTTGTTACTTATTCCTGCAAAACGCAGCTAACAATTTCAGTCCTCGATCAAAATGAAGTTTCTTAACCAGATACTATATTGAGGAAAAATGCCGATTAACGTCCACTGGTTGAATGATAGATGCCACACAAATAATCGCTTATTTGAAGTTACGAGTTTTTAACTCATTCTATTGCCAGCATAGTTATCTATTACAGTTAAAGTTGGCTAAATAACATTAAAGGCTAGAAACAACCACCACCCCCAAAAGAAAAAGAAAAAGAAAAAGAAAAAGAAAAAGAAAAAGAAAAGCATCCTGGATTTAACTCACTGCATTACTATCTGCTTTGGCCCGTCCTATACCGAGCCTCACGGTTTTGTGCATACAGATGGGCAACTTCTCAGGAGGTCACCCATCCTGGAATTGCTCTCACTTGAGCACACTTAACTTTGGAGTTCCAAAGCTAACCATTGCTGTTACGTTAAAAGGTGCCATTGTGAGCTAATTCCAACTTTTACATATATATTCCAGAATCACTCTCCCACTGTTCGATATACGGTTTAGTCATTCCTGTCCCCTTCGCCATTCTAGAAGCCTGCTAAGAGCCGCTCCTTGTCCAGGCCCTCTAGCCCCAGCGACCACTCCCCGCCCCCATCGAACTAGGTCGTCACACCCAAACACCACCCCCAACCCCCAAAAAAAAAAAACAAAATAAAAAAACAAAACAAAAAAGTGTGAAAATTCATGCATCTACTGATATTATCATAGAGCACGCAAACTACCCAACAAATCAAATATCCCAGATTACTGCCTCAATATCATCTTGAAGTGACATTTGAGTTTTTCTTCTCTAGAAGTACACCATTATAATTAGTTTCAGAAGATTCAGTGTTAAGTTGGTTAAGAGTGCTCTTTCTTCTGCAATGCAAATCTACAAGATGTAGTCCAATTCAGTTAAAGAATATAATCAAATGATATCCTTTACACTTAATCCAATTTCCTAGATTAGTTACTATTAAAATATGTTCCACATTGCTTGACAATGGATCTTAAATGCTCTTTATATTTATGTGGTCTCCCTCCACCTATCAGCTTAAGCTTTTTGGGTTGGATTTTCTAAAATGGTATTAGAACCAGTGCTAACCCTTTCGCGAATGTGCATGGTAAAATTCCTTGTGAATGTGCGTAGTCAAAATTCCATGTGCCACTCATAATCCGGCTTGCATGTGAGAGGGTGTGTTGAAATATGTCCCACATTGCTTGACAACAGGTCTTAAGTGCTCTTTATATTCATGCGGTCTCCATCCACCTAACGGCTTAAGCCTTTGGGTTGGATTTTCTAACAGTTACATAACTTGTGTATTGGTAGAGAGGCAACAAGCTACAAGTCATGAACCCCAGGAGACTAAAGTGGGTCGCTCTGATTATTGAAATGCTGTCATTCTAATTATTGAAATGCTTAAAAAGTATCTATAACTCACTCCATGTCCAGAAGATCATAAAGGCTTCCATAAGCACCACTTACTTAATATCCAATTAAAACTTTATTACATAGGCCCCTTCAAAGTATATCCTCAATAATTCTATCACAAAAGGGTTCAGCTTTGTTCCGTTTCCAGAATTTTTTTATTTACAAGCTCTTGCACTGCTACAAGTTTTTGTATTTCAACAGAATTGTTCAATATTTTATAATGAAGGGTTGTAAAGCTGGATTGACTAATATCAGTATACAGGTACAAAAGAGTTAGCACCACATCCTAAAATCTTATCAATTAATCCACAAAGAAAGTTGATAAAGTATTATCTAATAGGCACGCTTACGAGTGATACAATTCTCCACACCACAGTGTCGAAGGTTGACAGTTAGAAAGAGGTCTTCAGCTCATCAAATGTCAATAATAGTTTTCTTAAAGTTACGCTTATACATGCATGCATCAAAAGGTTGAGCTACTTTAGTTTTTCATTTAGAGACAAAGCATCAATGGACCGTTGCAACTAATTATTATTACCAAGAGAGGGAATCTTGGTAGGCCTTGCTATGGGGCATTAAGCAGGGCCATAATTTTGACCATGAGCACTAAATTAGTCAGTGGAAAGGACTATTGAAGTTGCTTTGATATTATTGTTTAATTGGATGCTTCTGATGCATATGAACTAATGTGGCTTTGTATGAAAACATCTTTGGTCGTAAATGCACCTGATAACTAGTTCTTGGACAAGCGTGTTTTTGTTTTGAAGGGTGATAAAATATGCATAGTTGAAGCTCGGATCTGCTTAGAAGAGATCTATACTTGCAACAATAATAACAACAGTCCAAAAGCAGTTGCCGGCCATAGCAACTAATTGAAAGATCTGTAGACAACTGTCGGATATGATCGTCACTTCTTGTCATCCATCTAGTCTATACCTTTTGCAGACAGACCATCGTTTGGACAAAAGCAAATGATGCCACAACCCCTAGATTTGCTGCATTTAAGATACTATTTAGATGCTAGCCACGTTACATTAGCGAAAACACATAATCGTTTCATCCAACTTCATTCTCAACACTATTGGTGGCACTTGAGCTCATGTTATCCTCATTTTCATCACTTCTCATCCTAACCACCTCAGATCATCAAATCACACACGCCACCGAGCATCCCCGCCTTTTGTTCGATATCCCCTATCTAAGGACCAAAATCATCACGGGCAATATCTCAAACACCTAATGAGCAAGACCCAAAACAGCTAAGTGTAAAACGAAAAAAGCCCGTATGAAAAAACTCGAAACAGGACTCACCGATTGAAGAAGAAGAGGAAGACGGCGACGAAGACGACGACGGAGAAGAAGAAGAAGAAGAAGAAGAAGAAGCACACGGAGTGGTAGATGAAGAGGGGTACGAGCTAGAACCAATCGATCCGTGCGAGCCGTTCCTGAAACTGCCACCGAGCCTCGGCGAGCAACCGCATCGCGCGTGAACGAAAGGAGCTGTAGCCATCTTTATAGACAAAGCCAGAAAGCTCCAGATGGGCCAACAAAGCACGGGAAAAGAGGGGGAGAGAGAGAGAGAGAGAGAGAGAGAGATGGGTTCGCACAGTTTCAGGGTGTTCAACCAATCGCCATAAATTTTGTTATCCTCACTGATCAGAAGGAGGCGATGCAGACAGCGCCCACGCTTCTCGGTCTTCTCGCCGTGCAGACGTTGGCGATGGGTTCAAGAACCGGTGCGCCCACTCTCGCGCACCCACCCACTAAAGATTTTGGAATTACTTGCGAAATTCAGGTGCAGAATCGGGTTCGCCGCCTGCAAAAGGCCAAAGCTTGAGTCTTTCTTTCTAATTTCTTGCGAATTTTGGGAAAAAAGTTGACACATTTTGGCGTGGAAAGAGAAAGACTGAGGGGACACCTGTGCGGTGGCGATGGAGGGAAAAATCTGGAAGTTTGTGAAGTAGGAGAAAAGAGAACGAGAAAGTGGATCCCTCTGCTGCTCCTCTGAAGTTTTGAACTGTGTTGTTATTCCGATAACTCAGCCGCACGCAACAACGGGTGAACAATCGACTCGGATCAACCCCAAAATCGGATCAACCGATCCTACCTACTCGGAGTCTGTCGACACTCGACATGGGGGAGTCGGACTGGGTAAGGGTAAGGTCTTGGGCCGGCTTCCACCGGTTTGATTCCGCCGTTTTATACCGTGAACCGTTGGATCGATAGGTTGTTCGATTTTTTAGCTGTTGAAGAGATAAACTAAAACTAGCTTCGCAAGCATGCTCTCTACTAACCATTCTATGGATAATGAAGTTTTGTAGGACCTTGGGAGTCTAGTGATATAGATAAATGGCGCTTGGAGACTAAATGTTGAGAGTAGGGCCACGCCATGTAGCGGAATTACATGCTTGTCTCGAATGTCTAAATATCTAATATCATTATTAATTTTCTTTTTATTTACCGATAATTTAGGGACCATATTGCACAGACCAAAAGTCCATGGGCGAACATTACATATTCAGTCAAAGTTCAAGGGCTACATTGCACAAATTAAAAGTTCAGTGATGGCACTCTACTTTGGACCAAAGTTCATAAAGTATTTGTATTATTATCTAGGTTGAGTTCTCTAGTCGACCTTGGAAATGACCGAGCTAGTTTTAGGCCAATCCAGTTGCATTTAGTTGTATGGATTTCTAGCTAAGATATGAATGGATAAAATATAATGTAAAATCGAGGGATTTTGCCATATACTATCCACTATTTGGCTAATCATAGTAGTAATTTCAGATATACTCATATCATATGATATCATGTTCATTATTTGGTCTCACGACATATTGATATAAAAAAACTTGAAAATGTACAAATGGAGATTATAAAAATCGCTCATAATTCAATGTCAAATCTAGTAAGAGAAAAAAAAAATATGGTCCTTCTGATCGAAAAAGGAGGTGACATGGTTTTTCATTGCAGCAAAGTGGGAAGATTTTTTTTTTTTTCATTCTGCGCAATGAAAAGTACGTACAATTTTTTAAGTTTAAGCACCACAGTTCATGGTTGAACTATCCCCTTACTCTTATTAAAACAAGGGGGGGGGACCTTAGGGAGTTTCCCACCCAACTCCACAAACTTCCATTACCTCAATTCCAGCCGTTGAAACCTACATATCGATTGAGAGCCCCTCCACTCTTCTTTATCTCAAAAACGAGTCACATGTGACCCCTTAATTACCAAAAACAACCCCCTTTGCGACTATGAAAAGTTTTATCTCTCTCACTACTGTTAAACTTCAACATGAACTACAAAGATACTGAGGAAAAGGATTTTTTTTCCTTAGACTTTTGACGTGAAATAGAAAGTTACGAAGGAGAAGAAGTCTAGACTTCCTTGCCTTTTTCTTAGAGTTTTGACATGAACTAAGAAACTATAAATGAGTCGTAAAACTTCAATATGAACTAGATATACATAGGAAAAGGAGATGTAGATTCTATTTATTTTATTTTTTTTTAGAAAGTTCATTGCTCTTCGTTCTTCAAGAATTAGAACAATCGATTTCATGTTCGAATATGTACATTTAAATGTATTCTTCTACTTCATTTTTACTTACTTATTTTTAATTTTTTTTAAATCTCTTGTTCATCATTATTTTTATTCACTTCCTTCATTTCTTAATATAGGTTTTATTAAACTATACTATAATGCTTAAAATGCGAAATGATATATGTATACTAAAAATATATAAACAAACTATATATTATAAACTAGAAAGAAATACAAATAAATACATAAAAATCGGAATAAATAAAAATTAAAATTGTCTTTTTGGAATTTGCTTAACATTAGAATTCAAATATAAAATATAATTTAAGGTTTATTATTTAAGAAGTTGTTATTCGAGAAAAAATAATTTTTATATCATGAACAGAAGAATTCTTATCCACCTTTATCTCAACCCCCCAAAGGATAATTTTATCTAGGTTACATCCCCTATATCACTTTATCACGACTTATGCAAAAACTAAACACATGATATAATAAATTTTAGAAAAAATTCCAAATAAGGCATGAAGTGTCTTTATTTTGTCAAATAATGGCCTAAAGTTGCAAAGAAATCTCAAAAAAGGGCCTGCTCTCAAGGGCAATTTTGTCATTCACTTTTTGATTTTTTTTCTTTTTTCTTTTTTCTTTGTCTTTTCCTTTTTCTATATTTTTAAAAATTAAACAAATAAAAAATATTCACATACAGGTGGGAGGACAGCCCTCCCGCATGTGTTTTTTCCATTTTTCAATTTTTTCAATTTTTTCAATTTTTAAAATTTTAAAAAACTAAAAAAGGAAAAAAAAACAAGGGAAAAAGTCAAAAAAAGGGAGAAATGACGAAAACACCCTTTAGGCCAGGCTCTTTTTTTTTTTTAGATTCCATGCGTACTTGAGGCCCTTATTTGAAATTATTATGCCACTTCAGACTCTTATTTAAAACAAAATTCACTTCAGACCCTCATTTAAAATTTTTCCTAAATTTGATCATATCCTGACTATAAAACGTAGCCAAGGAACCGACTTTGGCAGGATAGCTTTTAGGTTATTAGTCTAGTAATCACTTATCGTGAAATCCATCACCTAATCTTTCCACTCTTCTATTGCGTCCATCATAGTCTTATTGGCTCTTGTAGTGAATCGATATATATATATATATAGCCTTCAAATCAATTTATTTGGTTGGGGGAGAATCTGTGATGTGGCATTTTTTTATAAAGAAATTGTACGTTTTTTTTTTTTATGCCCTGTTGGTTTATTCTTTTGAAAAATCTTGCCGATTTGGCAATGAAGATACCAACAAGTTCAAACTGAAGTCATGACCAAATGGATTCTAGTGAAAGAGCAAAATGAAGTTACAAAAAAAGAAAAAAGAAAAAAGAAAAAGCACAATGACCAAAATGAAAGTTCAAGAATTAAGTTAAACACCGAAAAAGACTATATGGACTATTCTTGACATGTTACAACTTGCTCCTACCATTTGTAATCGTCTGTCCTATGCGACTGAAGTTCTACTGTTTGTATTACATTATTGTAGATACACAAGTTTGTTTTAGGGGTGGCGGTAAGTAAGTGTATACATAAAAGTATGAATTTTAAAGGGTTAATATTATGGAAAATCCTAAATTGATACACTTGTGACAAATTGTTGACCACAAAAAACCACAAATTTGTACACTTGTGATAATTTTACCATAAACTGGTATACATGTGATAAATCTATCATCCATTAGCTATCGTTAAATTTAACTGTTAAATTGATGAGTTACATGGCACGTGACAGTTCATGGGTATACCACTTTAAGGTTTTTGTTGGATCTAGCAATATCACCTAGAGATGGGGTGAATAGGTGATTATAAGTATAATTGAAATTTAATGCGGAAATAAAACAATTTCAATTCTCAATCTCGAACAGAATGATATAATAACGTGCAGACAATTTAAACACATATGTAGAGTTTAGAGAAGAGAAATGTGCACAGTGAGTTTATAGTAGTTCGGCTTGTCAGGCCTACTCCACTCTCCCACGATGACAGCCGAATGGCTGGATTTCACTAGAATGATTTGATGAAGATTACAAGTGATAACAGACACTTAGTCTTTCTTACAAATCCTCACAGTGAAAGAAATTTAGAACTCTCAAAATAATTTAGTGAATCTGAACAACTCTTGCACTTTGAAATTCTTGTTCTCAGCCCCCTTCGCAAATAACCATGATTCTTCTTTTATATTCCTTTACCTCCAAACTACTCGTTGGATGATCGATCAAAGGATCGCTCTTCAATCCTTGATTGGAAGTCATCAATCGTGATTGAACGAGACTGTATCTAAGAAGATATGATAACCATTGGAGTAGAATTTGAACCCTTTTGATTCAGCCGCCCATACAACTAAATCTTCAGTTTCTAAAGGTAGAGTAGATTCAAATAAGTCACCAAAGATATTTGTGAAAGGTAATATCCAATCGTAGATTTCCTCCTAATTGATTGAAGAAATATCTTGTCAATCAAATATTACATACTTCCATAATAAAACTTGCATTGTTCGGAAACTTGTCATTCGTGGGTCTTCAGAATCTGTTTTGTGGATATGTGCAGAATCTGACCAGTCTCAAAAGCAGTCCTCAGAAGAAGACTTTCTAAATCTAAGCATATATTTTAGAATGGAAATACTGAGCTTCAATAAAGCCCATCTGACACTACATATAGTTCTTTAGACGAATAATCATTCAAATGAGAGATCATGTTGCATCTAACCCTCAGAAGCAACTTCATCTGAATGTCTTCAGATGACCATCTTCAGAAGCACTCCTTCTGAACATATTCAGAAGCAACTATATGGCTACTATTTCCTCGAGTCTTAGTGGCAGAATTGGAGCAATACAAACTTCTGTTTACACATTCTTCCTGCAATAAAACATTTCAAATATTACACAGATTGTGTTGATATTCTGACAATAGAAGGAGAATTTCCACAACAATTTTTACCTCTATTTATCACATGCATATCAATTTGAAATTTTTTGTGGTATTAATCCAATTAACGAAGGGCAAATTTGTCACAGGTGTACCGATTTGGGATTTTTCATGGTAAAAAAAATTAGTTTAGGGTAAATTTGTCACATGTGTACTGGTTTAAGGTTTTTTATGGTAAAAAATAATTTGTGGTAAATTTATCATAAGTGTACCAGTTTAGACTTTTTTGTGGTCAAAAAAATAAATTTGGGGTAAATTTGTCACGGGTGTATCTATTTAGAGTTTTTTGTGGTATTAACCCAATTTTTAAAAAGCAGGATGTATGTTTAGAAATTAAATTAAAATGAAAACATAAAGAAAAATTGATAAGGGCACATGACCATATTAACATATTCAAACTCAATTAGTTTTGCTATTTTTCAGATTAACACAGATGGTAATTAATGTTAGATTTGAGAAGAAAAAGGGAAAAATGATTCAATGTGGCGAAAGCCCTTTTATAGAATAAATTTTGACGTTTCGGATGTTTTCTAGTGTATTTTGATTTGGATAGGGTTTAAACAAGAAGTTAAAGCATGAAGCGGGCTAAAGTTGGACACAAGTATAGGTGTAAAAAGAGCTAGGAAAAAAAAAATACTGGAGAGAAGGTGGAAATTTTAATGTCTTTTAGGATGTGAATTTAATAAATTGTTGATTGACAGATATTTACATTCGAATTTGTAGAACATGAGAGATTCATGTGACTGTTTGGACAACAATACTTGGTGAGAGTTTAAAGTTCAAAGATATATCCATATACATATGATATATAAGTAAAGATACAGTCACTCGAGTTGATAACACCTCTATTGTTGAGATAGATTATGGTACTATAACTTCACACTATGCATAAAATTTCACCCCATTATGCATTATAAAAGCCCATTAATATCACAAACCAAAAATTACATATGGAGAACGCTTAGGCTCCGTTTGTTTCATGGAAAAAGTTTTTCTAGAAAATATTTTTCCTAATTTCTAGCGTTTGGAGGGCATAAAATATAGAGTCAAAGAAAATATTTTTTGGTCAACGAAAAATTTGCTCTTAAAATTAAGAAAAATGATCTCCGGATCTAAAAAGCGGAGATCATTTTCCTCAACTACTCGCGCGGTGTGTTTTTTTTTTTTTTTTTTGGTTGGAGATAAGGTTACTAAAATTTTATTGTACAATCGTGACACTTATTTGATAGGTCTGTGATATGATTTGGGTGGTAGAATTTGAAAGATTTTGGAGTCGTGTTACTCATGTTATTGACTAAATCTGTCATCATGGACACTAACCTTCTAGAGAAAGAAACCTGTAATCGTGGCATTTGTTTTGGTTTGTCTTGTTTTGATATTGAAGTAATGATTTTAAACTGCAGTTGCACTTTAATTTTCTTTTATGTGAGACTTCTTCCACATCTTTGTCTTGAAGTATTTAATAGTCCTTACTTTCATTAATACAATCAGGATGCCCCTGCAGATACTGTAGGAATTTCTTTATTTTGTTAATCATACTTCAGTCGACAGTAAATAATAATTCCATTCCTGAAGTAGTATTTCAGAAAGGCTCAAGTGCTTTGATTGCTGAACCTGCTTTCCAAGAGCTCCCTCATGACTCAAGATACATGGCCACTGATGAATAGGAAGTTGCATTGGAGGGGTCAGGAAGGATCTTGGAGTGATTTCGCGTTGGCATGGGATTGCTCCTCAGTTTTATGCACGATCTCCTTCGACACTCGAATTAGTTCTTAAGGGGGCCTGAGATGAACTATCCTCCATGTGTATGCTCTTCATTTTGATGAAATGAGATCTTCTTATTCCCTGATGTTGCCCATACTCTTCCTGCTATGCTTTTTCTCGATCGCGCTAGCCGACAACCGGTCAAGGCTCGAGCTCGTTTACAACCGATCATCGGCAGTTGCCATGGTCGGCGACTAGCTGAAATCAAAGGAAAAAAAAATAAAAATAAAAAAGAAACGAGAAAAATGAAAAAGATAAATAAGAATTCAAAAATATTAAGAAAAATTAAAAAAAATGAAATAAAGAAAAATAAAATAAAGGAGTTTATGAGAGAAAATCAAATTCAATTTTCCACACCAAACTGCGGAAAACATATTCCAGGTCATTTTCAAATTTCAGCCAAACATCGGAAAATAATGTCATTTTCCTGAAAAATGACTTCTTGGAAAATATTTTCTGAAAATGTCATATTTTTCGCGAAACAAACGGAGCCTTAAAAAAATTACAAAACAAACCCCCCACCTCATTTACATGATTGAGCAAGCATGGGGGTTTTCATCGCTAAACATGGAGCTAGCTTGATAATCAACCATAGTCGGAGGAGGTGAGTGGTGGATATAGCCATAGTCATCATTTCTAGTGTAGCCTTGCTTGTAATAATAGGGGTATGAGGAGGGTGTTGGTGGCAATTCATAGGAGTGATGAGTGTAATAAGGTTGGCGGAGATAGATATTGTCATTGTGCTCATAGTGGTAATGATTATCATTATGATTAGTGTTATTATTATAGTAATAAGTTTGTGGGCTAAAGTTGTTGATCTCTGGGTTGTATGGGAATGGCCAGAATTCTGCTCTCCTTCCTGTCTTCTTCACTGCCTTGAGAACCTTCTTCTGGGTAGCCCACCCCATGACGGTCACCTTCTGCATGCCCATGTCAATGTCTATCTCATCCACTCCTGAGTGCACATAGGAAGATATATTTTCACTTGTCAAATTGGAGGAAAACCCTAACGATAGAGCAAGTAAATTGCTGATCTAATTTAATCAAGGATTCGTTATAAGAAATTGATGATAGCTCTTGTCAACGAGGCTCAACCACGCGAAATTATGAAGTTACTGTTTCCGAGAAGCGCTAATTGAAAAGAAATTCTAGTCTTTCGCACATTAGATGATTTTTTTTTTCTATTAGGGTATACCTTAGATTTTTTTTTTCTTCTCAATTAGATCACCTCGGTACATAAATAAGCTAAGTAAATCAAAATTACTTGAGTTGTTCTTTCTTAACTTGAAATCGAAAAGTCCACATTTAATAGTAAGTATGTATAATTTTTTTTATGCGAATAAGTAACGTGATTTTTTAACAAATGTGTTGGCTGAAGACATAAGATTTCACATCGATAAATCAAAGTCTTAATGAAGTTTGTTAATTACCTTCTAACTTTTGAAGGGCTTTTCTTATCTTATCTTCGCATCCAGCACAGTCCATGTGCACTTGCATCTCGACAATCTGAAAACATGGAAAAAAAAGTGATTAAGTCAATCTCGCCTTATTATAAGCATGCTGACCGTCATGGCATGAACAGAAGACCATATGGAATTGAAAAGAGGATGGAATTGACATAAATTAAACTCCTAGATGTCAAGATAGAACGAAATTCATTTCAACTGGGAAAACGCTGAAAATGACACAATTTTTTTTTTGAAGATTTCCAAGTACTAAAAAAGGTTTGAAAATATCCGGCTCAATTCATTATAGGTATACCAAATGGATTATAGCTATGGACCCATAATTTATACCAATCATCAAGCATCTTTCTTAAGAAAATACCAAAAAAAGGCAACATTTTCCCGAAATCTCTTGATAATATATCAAAATAAATCGACATCTCTATCTTCTTGAGGTTATCTAGGTATTAGGCTCTTCTCAGTTCTCACCTCGCAGTAAAACAGAGAAAAGAAAAAAATTCTAAACCTATTGCACTTTTACCAATTCAGTCATAAACCTTTTAATTTTGGCACAATTAAGTGCATCCGGCCAATTTTGGCTGAAAATCGCTGACGTAGACTTTGACCGTCCTATGTTGCATGATTGGCGTTGAGTGGGCAATTTTTGATAATATTTTAATATTTTTAGAATCAATTATTTTTATTTTTTCGAAACAAAAGAAAAATATGAAATAATTGTCACTTAGGACTGCCATCATGCGGCGTCCATGTCAACGATTTCAGACTAGATAGACTCAATTGGCAAAACGTGATAAATTAAAATGTTTATGATTGAATCGGCAAAAATTCAATAGGCTCAGAACCTTTTGGATAATTTTTCGGAGAAAAGAACGTGAGTGAAGATATAACCCCAAATCGAAACCAGCTACGGAACCCATGCATGCATGGACGAAACCAGACGCAAAAATTTTGCTGGTCATAATGGCATGCAGTAAAACTCCCTATTCACGGAGAGGGAGAGAGAGAGAGAGAGAGAGAGAGAGAGAGAGAGAGAGAGAGAGAGAGAGGTGTATGATGAAGATGTAGACCCTAAATAAAAACTACCCCAGAACGCATCCATGGATGGAGGAAATCACAAGTATAACTTTTGCAGATCATCAATGGCATGCACTGAAGCTCATCACTCGGTGAAAGAAGAGAGAGGGAGATCTAACCGGCATGTTGAAGGTATAGAGAGAGAAAATCTGGAGACTTGCTAGTTGAGAGAGAGAGAGAGAGAGAGAGAGAGAGAGATGCTATCTATGATCAGCTGGTGAAGCAAATTGCCTGAATCTGAAGGAGCAATTATAATGGGATTCTGAGATGGCAAAAACAGGAGGAGAAAAGGGGGAGGGAAGGATGATAAGAGAGAATATCTTATTCCTTCATGACACACCCCCACAAACCCCCTTCTCTCTTTCCATCTTTTTGCTCAACTTGCTTATATACAAAGCTTTTAACCAATTTTTTGTTCTCTCTTGATAGAAAATGACTTGCTTCAAAAGTTCAACTCTAAAAAGCTACTAAAATCAAAGGTCAAAAGTCCTCCCTCCGGATACATATTGGTCCAAAGTGTTAGATAAAGAATTAATTAATGGTGCAGGCAACATGCCGTAAAGTAAGTTGAAAACTAACGGATCTTCCAATTAACGCAATGAACAATAAGGACACAAGAGATTTGTGTGGTTCAATCAGGGTGTCGGTACCTATTTCATGGGAAGAGCGACCCGTAGCGACATCCACTATGAATTCAAATGGATTACAAAGTTATAATCGTTTAAATATTTCGCAACCCTAAATTACAATCAAAGCAAAATCCACATCTTATTGGGATTTGAAATTCCTATTTGGATCGTATTTCTTTCACTGGCTCAAACTCGAGACACAATTTGTTATGATTGCTAATTAGTCCATCCAAAAGTCCTCATCGGTTTCTTAGTCAAGTGCTTATTAGCTAGCTTTTCTACCGAGTGTACCCACTGTGGTCCTTTGTTTAAAGAATGACTTCATTTTGCTTTGCTCAACTACTATATGATATTGTTTCCAAACACGCATCAGACCTAATCCTACATGAATTAATGTTGCAACATGGTCATACGATAGTCGTGTAGAATATGACTTTAGAATTAAATTAGGGTCAATGGCATGTTAGTTAATATAGCACATGCCACATATGGTATTATCTATTATGGTGCTCCGAAGCTTCATGGATGATCCCCTTCCCACAAAAAAAAAAGGACATGTGATAGATTTTAGCTGTATTATTAGTCAATCAGTACGTCAAAATTTAATTAATAAAAGAACTCTACTTTTTCACCACCATATGATTTTTTTGGGAAAGTACACTTTTAGTGTCAAAAGTTGTGCACAGAAATTACTTTAGTACCAAAAGTTTCAATCGAATCATTTTAATGCCAAGTTTTTTGAAAAAGCGATCACTTTGGTGCCAAGTCTGATTTACTCCGCCAAAATTCCGACATAGCACTTTTTTATTAATATTTTCGGCTGATGTAGCTCACTAGCGTTCCATCGTGGCATTATTTTTAAAATTTGAATTTTTTTATTTAACATAATTTGATAAATAAGCTAATTTTTTTTTTATAAAAAGGCTAAAAATTAAAAATAAAATAAAATGCAGGCAGCGAGGGTTGCTGTAACTCTTGCCGCCGCTACCCCACCATCACCGAGTCTCGGCCAACCAACGACCCCCGCCGGCCTCAGGCGGGGGCCTGCAAAGCCTCGCCTAGATCTGGGCGAGGGTCATGGCCCTCAGCTAGATCGGGCGAGGGTCGTTGGCCCTTACCCAGGTCTGGCGAAGGGCCACCATTAACGGCCATGCCCTACCCTCGCCTCGGCCTTTGCCGGCGATGGTGAGGCGGCAGTGGCGACGGTTGCAGCAACCCTCGCTGCCTGCCATTTTTTTTTTCTTATTTTTCAACTTATTTTAATTTATTTTAAATAAAGATTTTATTTTAAAAAAATTCTATTAGTTTTTATTTTATTTTATTATTTTTTGAATTTTGAAGTCTTCGTGGAACCAACGTGAACTTCATTTTTTTTAAATGCCAATTAAAATTAAAAAATTAATTAAAAATGCCACGTGGCAATTTGGCCACAATTTTTGGCCGGAGGCACTAAAATGATCCTTTTTTTTTCGACTTGGCATTAAAGTGATCCGATTGAAACTTTTGGCACCAAAGTGATTTTCGTACATAACTTTTGATACTAAAAGTGTACTTTTGCCCTTTTTTGAGCAAAATAAAAAAAGGAAAGGAAGAAAAGAAAGAAAGAAAAAAAATGCTGTCCTTCGATCACATAGCAATATTTAAAATTTGCTTGATTGAGTAAAATGGTTTTTTGCGAATTAGATTCTCAAGTTTTCACTTGTTCGATTTGCTGATAAGAAATAGTAAATGAAAAATTATTCGTGGTCAGTAAATATGCGTACCATAAAGTTGAGAAAAGTGAAAATAAACGTACCATTAAATACGGAATCAATGACATCGATCAACAATCACATAAATGTTTGGTTATAAGTGAGGATAAGTCGCTAGCAACGTCGCATGATATGCTACAATGAGTTATCGTTGAGTAATTTTCCACATTAAGACCACCATACCTCTCGAAAACGTTCTTCGCGTGTGCATTCTTCCTTTTTTGTAATCGCTTATTTCGTACACTTGGAGTTTGAAATTGGATGCATTAGAAACGGGCTAAGCACGAATAATCACTCTACAAAATACAATACAGCGAACATAAGAAATAAATACCCCTTCAACTTAGGTAATTCGAAGTTAAACCAAATTGGAATATCTGATATGATAAAAAAAAAATCACCGAAAGTAATTCGAACTTTTTAATCTAGAAACCTAAAGTTAAGAATATATATAGACCTAATTGGATAACTCATTAAAGCATATAAATAAAATCACCTCAGATTCCACAAAAATGTCCTCAAATTAACCATATGACAAAATAAAATAAATCAAACTCTTGGACGTAAGACTCTCCTGCCACCTGTAACCAATTTCATCTTGAATTCCTCCTGCCGACGATAGCCGCGGTCATCACCACCACCATCCCACCAATCAACGCTCATCGGCCTAGTCATAACCACCTTCATTGTCCACCTCGCTCTTCCACCAATTGCCACCTCCGCCACGGCGACGTCTCCCGCGTCGCCGGCCGTAGCGATTCCAGCCCCATTGTTCGTCTTCGCTTTTTCACCAATTGCCACCGTCACCACGGCGACCTCTCCCACGCCCCTTGCCGTAGTGATTCCAGCGGAGGATATCCCAATTCGAACCAAAGCCCTTTGGGCAGGTCGGTTGACAATCATTTTGAATCGCCGGAGCGAGCTGGAACAGCTGTTGGCGGCAGGCATTTTTCGGTCGCAGCGCCACTTCATCAGCCCTTTCTGGGTTTCCCCTCGGGCCGAGTCCCTCCGTGAGGATGTTCAAAGTCCCTCGCAGATCCGTCTCCATGGTACGTTGAGATGCCTTGAGATGACGAAAAGCCGTCAACAGCGCCGACATCTCCCAATCTTCATCAATAGGACGATTGCTTCCATTACTTCCATTACCGACAGACACGGCTCTAACACCAATTGACGCAGTAGAAACTGAAATATGTCGCTTGACCTAATTAGATAACTCGTGTGAAATATAAATAAAATCACATAAGATTCTAAAAAAAAATGACCTAAAATTAAGCATATGGAAAATAAAATAAACCAAAAAAGTGTTTTTTTTTTCCAGAATTACTTTCTGGAAGTTGCTAAACTCAGGAAAAAGAAAACCTAAAATTGAAAGTAAGATTTTTGCAAATTGGTGCGTAAATCACTTTTGCATTGAAAGTACTTTAAATTTAAACAAATTAACAAAGTCACAATTACATAATTGTTAAAAAAAAAGTGTTAATACCGACGTTTGGTGGTGGTGAGTCAAAAATGGGTTAGCTTAAGTACTTAAATGGGTCATAAATGGGTTGCTTAAAAACTTTATGGGTCATAAATGGGTTTCAAATGGGCCATAAATGGGTTAGCTAAGAAAACTATCTTAAGGCAATCATAAATAAGTTTTGTGAATATTTTTTTAAAAATCTAATTTTTTAATAATTTAATAATTTGTTTTTTATATAATTTTTTTTCTTTTCTATTTTCTTTTTTCTCCTGCCTTGGCCGTCGCTCTACTTTGGCCGCCAATGGTCACCGCTGCCCACCTCCGGTCACCATCACCAACCACCACCCTCCGCCGCCGCCGGCCGTCGACCGCCGCCACAGTGCGTGTACGAGTCAATTAGTATTGAAGTCTTTCAACTTAACTCGGCAAGATAAACCATAATCGAGTACGAGTCAGCGTCGAAACCTGCCGGAGCACCTCCCTTCCCGAGCTCCGATTACGCCCCCTACGCCTTCAGAAGCGGCAGCCCGTGCGGGGAGAGCTACAACTTCGGCGACGGAGGTGGCGAGCAGCAGTTTGAGGGGACGACGATGGCAGGAAGCAGGCAACGGTCAACAGTGGCGAGCAGATGTCGCAGGTGGCCGATTATAATAAAAAATTATTTTATAAAGAAAAAATTTAAATTTTTTCAGAAAAATTCAATTGCATGTTTTAGCAATATAATTTTTCTTAATAAATTATAAGAAATAAACATTTCATAATTTAGCTAAATATATAAGTATTTAAGTAATACGGGTCGGGTCGGGTCGGGTATGGGTCGGGTATGGGTTGGGTCGGGTATGGGTCACTAAATTTGCATTAGATGAATATGGGTCAAAACGGGTTAAATGGGTCAATATGGGTCGGACCATATTCGACCCGACCCATACCCGACCCGACCCACCCATTTGACGCCTCTAGTGAGAACCATACTATCGCTCATATTTTGTGAGCATCAATTCAGTCAAATTCCACAAATCATCTCTCTTGTATTGGACTGCTCCTAAATGAACGTTTTGAAGAACATCCACAAGAAATCGACCAATCGATTCTTAAATGAAAATATATATACATGGATCACTTAAAACTTGAGCACTTAATTTGTATTTTGGTTGTTTGTTTCTCTC
Source organism: Rhodomyrtus psidioides (assembly GCA_021437785.1). Lineage (NCBI taxonomy): Eukaryota > Viridiplantae > Streptophyta > Magnoliopsida > Myrtales > Myrtaceae > Rhodomyrtus > Rhodomyrtus psidioides. Next base: position 1,476,295 of record JAILYB010000062.1, on the reverse strand, counting down.
ATTTACAACCCTGATTTTTTATATCATAATTTATTTTACCTAATCACCCAACGAATGAGACAACTATCTAAAAAGTCCTAACTTATTGCATCAATTCAGTTCCAAACATTTTTCATGTTTTGCCAATTGAGACCATCCGACCAATCTTGGCTAAAAATCCCTGATATGGAGCCGGCTGTTCTGTATGACACGGCCAACGGTGACATGGATATTTTTTTTTGAAGTTTTTAGTAATTTTTTTTTTTTTTTTCCTGTGGATGGCGATAGTCACCGGCCCCTTGGGATGGCAAAAAATTATTAGAAGATCCATCGTATGTAATAGATGCTCCGAGCTACTATCACATCTCATCCTCCTTTTATCAATTTACTACTACTTTTCAAAGAATAAAGCATTCAAAAATAGTGACAAAGGTCCAAATAAAAATGGTGATATTTAGTGCAAGTAAGTTCACACACCAACACCACAAAGTCAACTGAAAAATATGTCATGTAACTCTTGGCAATATTATTACCTAAGCATTTTACAAAACAAAAGGCATAAAACTATAGTGGATCATAAAAAATATAACTAGAAATTCCAAGGAGGTCCAATATCACTTGGGCTGTATTATTATTGCCTTCACACAGACCCACTAGGGAACATATCAGGACTTGAGATATGCTTACGTTGATGACTTCAGTCGTTTAGTCGCTGAATTTTTGGGAAACAACACCATTCTTATTAAAGAATGACTATAGCCGCCCCAAAAAGAATTTTTAGCATGACCATACTCTGCAACCATAAGTCAGATTTAACATCTAAAGGATTAAGCTGCATCGCCCGACAGGCATTTCATCCAAATCGCTTAGCGACGCGGCGCTGGGGGTCGGTTCGTTTTAGGATAAGAACCATCATCTCTCATATGACGTGGATGTATGCAACTTGGGATGCCAAAATAGGCAGGGAATGTCGATTTTGGAGTTTGTCGTCCCCCGCCTACATGCCGAATAGCTGATCCTACAAGGCGAGATTATGCACAAAACCACAGTAAGTGTTCTAGAGGATAGATGGTTTACGCTGATCTACGCTTCAGATACGGCATTCGTCGATCCGGCTCTTGTGCAGTTGGAATGCCGGATTCACCCAAGCTCCGCAGTTGCACTGCATCCCTGCCCAGTTGAAGGAACCCAAGCGAGCGTTGCAGCCCTTGCACTTAAGCTTCTCTTCCACGTAACCGTCTTCCACTGGCCAAAATCACAAAACTCGAGCTGAGCGAAGCCAACAAGTACGGCGTGAGAACTCGTAATCATGTGCATCAGGCATGTGCCGCCCTTAGATTAAGGGTGCTTTTGATCCAACCGCGAGGACATCCCCAGTGCACACGATTCCGAGTCGGCCTACATTTCCTAAATTTCATATAAAAGCCTCGAGAAAAGAAAAGAAAAGAAAGAAGCATTAGTAGTGCTCATGGGTTGCCAAGTTCACCTGCTTGCATCCACTTCATGGGCTCCACGAATATGGATGAGCATTCAGCTGGAGCCTCTTCCCAATCGTTCGGGTCACCTGATCTCCTTCTCCACCTAAAGCACTCTTCTCCCTTCCCGCGCTTGTGTGAAACAATGTTCTCTTGTGAAGCAACGATTCTGCGGCATTTTTTACAGCGGTAAATTACTTGAGGTTTTGGGACGGAGCCAGTGTCGGCAGAATTGACTGCTTCCATTGGCACTTTGGCAGTCACCAGATTTGCTTCTGCAATTTCCGGAAGAAATCCAGAATTCCTGAAAAGATCAAGGAAGTCACTAATGCTCGGTAGTTATGAGAACAATAATAATATGCAAAAGCATCAGAGAAAAATTCTCCGACCCTTATAAATAGCCCATTGGTTCAACTAACAGTGCAAACGATAAGTAGCTCCAAGGTGAAGAAAACTTAAAACAAGCATTAAAATCATCATGGGTTGTACCAAGACAGAACGATCTGGCATAGTAATTAAAGCAACAAAGATGCTGAAACAGATAAACAAGATAATAGTCAGCAGAAACATAGAATTCACAACGTAAATTTACATTGCGAATAGGTAATATATAAGAAGGCGCAATGGAAAACCCAAATTTTGTACAGCAATGAGAAAGTCCTAAACTGCTCGGCACTAACTTTAGAGTTTATTACATTCCGAATTTCAAATTTAATCGTCTTAAGGTCCATCTCTCCTGCTCATACAGAGATGAACTATCGGTTTATCCAACTTTACAATTACTTGGGAGCAGCCAATTCTTCAACCTTCAATCGGATTGGCAGGTCTACTCATATACGCTTCTTCATCATCCAGGTAGAAAGAAGTTCATCGAGTAAAATCATTATAGTCCAATACAAAACCTCTTTTCTAATAGAAAATGACGACATTGAAAGAGAATAGCCGCTCAATGATTCACCACGGAAAGAATCATACAGAGAGGAAAAATTAAAAGGTGCCTTACATGATAAAGTACATGGAGAACTTAATATTACAAAAGGGACCATCATAAGAGGTTGAAAGAAAAAATATATCGTCAGGATCTAAAGATCAGCTATTACATTTTGGTCACCAAAGTTCATCAATTATATGCGATGGAGCACTCAAGCTAGGTTCCAACAAGTCTGGCCAACTTCTGAACTTCATGCTTTAGCCACAAATTTGAGCTCAGAGACTACGATGTTGCATAATTATCAGTTTTGTCCAAATCACAGCACTAACAAACAAAAGCCAAGTAGAACATTCGTAATCATACCTCTCCAAACCAAGAAACATGACGGACCTTCTCACAGTGCAAATCCTCATCTAGACCACACTAACCAAGTAGTTTTGTGTCAGACCGGAAATGTGGACAGGAGTTACTCGTTACATAGCAAAAAGTGAAACTTGCGTGCAAAAGAACCGAAGCAATCTAGAGAATTCACAAATTTTACATACTTCCTGAGATTCCATTAATCTGATCAACTACCTTGCAATTAGTATCACTCCAAACCTCCAAAATAAATCAACAACGAAGCACCACCACGAGCAGCCCTGTCGAACCACAAGAAACTACAGCATCGCTGTGCACCGAGGGATAAGAGAACAACCTGAGCTCATTGGCTATTGGGAAGTCCACCCAACAACGCCACGCAAGATCACTTCCCACACCGCCTTCCCCTTAAAAAACATTCCAACAAGACACATCTTTCTGCTGCTTCATTTTATTTCCAATCAAATCGTACCATATGGCTGACGGGTCATCAGCTGTTTGATTTCTTCCGCAAAACTGAAGTTCCCTCATTCAAATTCGACAATTTGGACTCAAAGAAGCGGCTGACTTGCCCATAACTTCCGTGGGACAAATGCTACCGTCCCCAGTGACAACTAAAACTATGACGATGAATCGACTGAACCAGAACCAAGAAACAACAAAAGTAAAGGAGAAGCCATCAAACGGGTTACATCCCATTACGCCATCAGCCACAAATTTCAGCAGAAGATGAACAGTGATCGGAGCAGAGCACGAACCTTCACAGAAGCAAAGTCCTCGCAACCCTCTTGTCTGAAGAGAGTTCCAACTTCACGGAATGTCCCGCAAGACTCTCCAATTAGCGTCCCGTACTGCACAGGGGCCTTCTTCAGGATCCGCGACTGGGCCCTGCTCTGCCCAAGATGGGAGTTTGGTCCCAATAGCTTTTCCTCTTTAGCTGAATATCCAGGCCCAATTCGCAATCACTCGCTCGGTGAGAGAATCGATAATCCCCACTCGAGCAGCATCACACAAATTTTACGGCAAAGCGATTGCATCCAATGACGTTTGGTTGCATTAATAACTAACTAGGATATAAATTACAACCTAATATTTACTCGCTTGAGCAATCAAATTAGAACAATTAAGTAGCGTCGGAGACCATTATTCTCGAGTATATTCGAGGGATTGTCCGTAATTTGTAATGACGAATTTCTTCGTAAGATTATGGGTGCATTTTCGCAACACATTTGCAGAACCTTTAGGTTACGTTTGGTAGTCAGGATAAAAGTTAGGATATGATTCTATCATATCCAGTGCTTGGATCATTTTCAGGATATGATATAGGGAAAATTACCAAAAAAGTCCTAAACCTATTGCAATTGTACCAATTCAGTCCATCCGGCGAATTTTGGCCGATTGGCGCTGATGTGGACGCCGGCCGGCCGGCGGCCTAATATTTTAATATCTATTGAATTTTTTAATTGTTTTTTTCATTTTTCTCTTCCCATTCCCTCTATCTTTTCCTTCCCCCATTCTACTTCCCCTGTCCCCTTTCTCGTTCCAGATCCAGCAGCCGTTGCACATCCAGCAATCAGCGATTGGCGAGGCTCTCGCCATGGACGGACCGGGGTGAGCTCGGGAGGCTGAGCCTCGCCATGGTCGGGCACACACTGACCTCGCCTCGCCTCGCCCGGCCATGGCGAGGCGGGCGGAGCCTTGCTGAGATCCGACGAACACGCAGTCGGCGTGATGTGGATCGGCACGGCCGCCCTCGACACGTAGACCTACGACGGGAGTACAGCGACAACTGCGGGGAGGAGGTGCAAGGGCGGGGCGAAGCCAGAGACGATGGGGTTTGGGTTCACCGGATCTCAGTCCTTCTCTGTTCCTTGGCTTCCACTTCTTCTTCGCCAGCCTTGCCGACATCCGGCGAACAAACAGCCAGCGTGATGTGGATCAGCGCAGCCGCCCTCGACACGTAGACCCACAACGGGATTATGGCGACAACTGCGGCGAGGAGGTACGAGGGCGGGGCAATGTCAGAGACGATGGGATTTGGGTTCGAGGTCGTCTTGTTACAACGTGCGGTCTAGTTCAGTTGCTTCGGAATCTTCTTCTTCGTTGAAGCTGAAACCCAGAAATGGTGAAGAAGAATGAAACCAGGAAAAAGGCGAAGAAGAAGTGGAAGCTGAGGAACAGAGAAGGACTGAGGGGAAGGGGGAAAAATGAGGAAAGAAAAAGAAAAGAAAAAAAGGAAAAAAATCAAAGAAATCCAAAAAATTATTAAAATATGAGGTCGTCGGCCGGTCGGCGTCCACGTCAGTGCCGGCCAGCCAAAATTTACCAAATGAACTGAATTGACACAATTGCAAAAGGTTTAGGATTGAATCGGGAAAAAAAATAAAGTTTAGGACTGAATTGGCACAATTGTAATAGGTTTAAGACTTTCTTGATAATTTTCTCTAGGATATAAAGGGATATAGCCTGGATATAATTATCCTGGGGGGAGGTGGGACAAAGGTGGATATGATTTCTTTTGTTTATGGTATAAAAACTATTTTTCTGAATAACAAACTTCTTATATAATAAAATTAAAATAGTAATTATTTTTAAATAAATTTGAATTCTAATGTTAAAAAGAAAAATCAAAATCAAAATCAAAATAAAAATAATTTTTATTTTTATTTTTTATAAATCATATTTGCAATTTGATTTCTTTCTTTTTTTATAATATATAGTTTGTATACACACACACTTATTATCTATATCATTACATATTTTAAGTATAATAGTATAGTTTGTTATTTAATGAAAATTTTTATTAAGAAATGATGGAAGGGAGTCAAAATAATGATAAAAAGGGATTTATAATTAAAAAATAAACAAAAAATGAAGTAGAAGAAACTAGATTTTAAGTAAATCTATTCAAACTTGAAAATGATTTTTCTAATTCTCGAAGAGGAGTAATGAAATTTCTAAAAAAGAATAGTATCTCTATCTCCGTCTTCTCTATCTTTGGTTCAAGTAGAAGTTTCATGATTGCTTTATATGTTTTTAATTTATTATAAAACTTAAAGAAAATAGCGAGATAGTTGAAACATACTCTCCTTCTTAGCTTTCTGGTTTACATCAAAAGTCTAAGAAAAACAAAAAGAGAGTCAAACCTTCTTATTCTCCACAACTTTGTGTTTCATGTTGAGGTTTAACGAATGTCGCGAAAAAGGCAAAACTTTTCAGCAAAAGCTAACTGTTTATATTTTCTTTCTTTTACTAGATTCAACAGTGAATTATAAGATATTTTTATATTTTCAGCTTGTGTTTTTTCAAATTCATTTTGCATCGACATGTCGTATATACCAAACAATGAATATGATATGATATAAACATATACAGCTCTATTACTGCGATTCACCAAACACTTGATAGGATATGGCAAAATCATTGGATTTCATATCATATCATATCTAATTCTATCATGACTAAAAATCTGGGCGACCAAACGTAACCTTAGGACCTCTTAAACATCCCAAGGCAAATGCAAATGTGTCCAACAACTTTTTTGGGAGCCCATGCGGGAAATACTTGAATCTTTAAGTATGGTCAATATCATGAAAAAAAACCCTGAACTGATGCACCAGAAACATATTTACACAGAATTAAATTTTTAACTATAACCCCAAATTGGAATTCGAATGACAAATTTACCCTCATTAGGTTATTACTACGAAAAACTCCAAACTAATATATTTGTGACGAGCAGTGAGTAAAGACCCTCAAATTGGTATACCAATCAACTATCACGTGTCATCTGACTTAGCAATTTGATAGTAAACTTTAACGAAAACTTATGGAAGGTAAATTCATCATATGTGTACTAGTTTAGACTTTTATGTGGTAAAAAAATTAGTATGGAATAAATTTATCGCAGATGTACTTATTTGAAGTTTTTCGTTGCGTTACCTCTATGGGCTTTTAGCTCAAGGCAAGTGGAGAAGAGCATCGAAAAGCAGCTTTGTCGGCACGCGAAAGGCCTCTACTTAATGAATTTTTTGAATTTTCAATCACGCCCTCACTCGCTACTCATAATTCCAAGTTTGCCCCTTTCTAAACACAGATCGGGTTAACAGTTCTTCTCCTCTGTCACTTACCATGAACACGGAGGAAAACTCAGGCGTCGCCCCCCGCCGGTCACCGCCACACTTCCTTGAAGTTTTAGGGAGTGAATAATAATCATTATGTTCAAGAAATAGATTTCTAGTTAGAAATAGTTTTTTATATTTCTATTTCTGGATGAGTTTTTGAACAAAAAAATGCGTTTGATAACGATATAAATTTTCGATCCTAGAACAGAAGTTTGTTTGACAAAAGTTGAAAATTTCTACTTCTAGAAAATGTGGTGGTCAGTCGGCGGTGGCGGAGGGGGATGGCCGACCAGCGGTGGCGGCGGCCGGCCGATCGAGGGGAGGGGGGTGGTTGGCCGGCTACGGCGGTAGGCTGTCGGCCGGCGGGTAGCGGCAACGACAGGTATTTGAGAAAAAGTGAGACTTAAAAAATTTCTATTTTTGTTTATCCGAGAAATAATAATTGTTGTTTTTCATTTCTCCTTCAAAGATATTTTCGGAGTAGCTCTTTGTTCCAGAAATAGAAAAATAGAATTATATTACCAAATGAATTTCTGTTTCAAGTTTATTTCAGAAATTATATTTTTGGATGATTTTCGTGTACCCTTTACTGGTATGGTAAGCTTGTCGTGGACCCCTAAAGTCACACGAGATTGATCCGACCTTGGTTTCGTCGAATCGTGGATTTTTAGGAGCATCAACCATCAACACGAATTGACTAGCGATTCAAAGCCTTTTCACATTTGTTCCTGAATAATTAACGAGTAAATTATTACTTGGGAGCCGACAAGAGGTGCTTAGATTACGTAAGCGCTTGCGTCATCTGATGGAGACGAACGGCATTTCTGATTTTTTTTTTTTGTTGACCACCACATTAAGTACACTAATCTCTTCCTGAAGCATCAAACGCCCTTAAAATGATTGTTGTCGTCGCTCATGATTCATGTCAATATTGTTGCACCAAAATTTTCAATTTCAGCAGCTTCGGCCACCAGATTCTCCATCAACGCTAATGAGCTTAAAGCTCTGAAAGTCAAGAAGTTGACATTTGCCCAAAAAAAAAAAATGTCTGAAGAGATCCACGTTTCAAATCTCAACCTCCTTTGAAAGATCTTAACCACATAAAATGCATATTAATCATGTTCAATCAACTTAAATTAGTAGGAAAATTACGAATTTTACGGATTTATTGGAATCATTGCAGTTACTTTATTTAAGTAATAATTATTCAATGTTTTTTTTTCTATATTATGGTATTCGAGTTTTCGGCTGGATTAATCTGATACGAGTAAGTTGGCATGTCCATGTGTGGATCGCTAAGCCACGCGATTTCTTCGTAATGATTACGATCCATCCATTTAGCCAATTTAGTTCTTAATATGGGATCATCTAAGGGAGGCTCCATTCACGAAACCATTGGTGTGACCGTGTTTAAGGTTAATTTGATTGTATAGTTCGAAAGGGCTATGTATATGAAATCCACCTCAAACATTTAAAACATCTTTCAACCTCGAAAGTTTGATATGGAAATTTCGACATAATTATAGTATGGTAAATTGAATAATAATAATAATAACAATAATAATACTACTACGTACTTATACACAATTGATCAAATGGTCATTGCATTAATGCATACAATAAATAATATGTAGCTCTATAGACGTTCCCAACACAATCTCATATAAATTACTTATACAATCTAAATCTGAATGACCTTTTTCATTAAAGTACTATGTAAATCATAACTTTCCTAAAATTGACTCAATGCACACATTTTATAAATTCAATTTGTAAAGACCTATATGTGGTCCACATTTAGATGAATATTAATCTCCAATGTCAAAACAAGAACAAACTTCATACTATAAAACCACATGTTTCCACATCTATGTAACTTTCAAGAAAGAGGAGGTGCCGTTGGTGGGAAATCTACCTATCTCGAACCCCAAAATTGCAAAAACGACGACAGATCAAGGCCTAGATGTGGCAAATTAGAAGAAAGTCTCCGACGAGATAATTGGTCATTTGTGCAAGCAAATATAAAAATTTGGGGGTTTCCCCACTTTGATTTATAATAAATTAATCAGTGGGAGTTGGATCTTGATGTCAATGGGATGCTGATAAAAGAAACCGCTTGGCTTGTCCAAAGCGACAGGGCAGGTTCTTGCCTCTTTGTGTCCCTTGACCCTAATCAAGAAAGACGATTATGATTGCTAACTTAAAAAAAAAAAAAACATACACACATTTGCATAGATAAATTTCGTGGTTTTACATAAAATAACATTTGAATTTTTCTTGAGTTGGGCAAGAATTTCATCGCTTGACGTTGTGATAAACATATATACCCTAACTAAGAATCAAAGCAAAAGTCTAAAGCATCGATCTTTCATGCACAGACAATGCAAGTAAGGGATTTTTAGGTGTCATTGGAGCATCGAACGTCCGTCCATCCATCAATCATTAATTGTCGAGTATTACATGTTTCCTTAACCATATGCAATGAAATATATCTTGATATTAGTCATCGTGATGCGACTAGCTCGGCATAGGGACATATCATGCTCCATAAGCGCTCCGAGTCCCAACATGAAAGTTTAAGCCAATAATTGGATGATGGTCGAGCTATGTAGGTACTTTAATACCCCCTCTCAACATGCAAGCCGTGTTGGGAACGACACGTGACATTTGACAAATTGAGGTCGGGCCCGACTCTTAAGCTATGTTAGGAAGTCCGACTTAGAATCTTAAGTCAATAAGTGGAGGGATATCACGTGTATTGTAATATAATATTGAAACATGAGTTTGAATTGGTCACTCAACCAAATTGCGAGAGTTTTGCTCGCTTTACGATTTATTCTTCCAAGTGCGGATTCATTCCGCATGCAACTACACATCTTAGGCCATTTTCTATTTCCGGTTGTTTCATGCCACTGTTTTCCTCCCATTTCACCGTAACCTCTGTTTGTTTCACAAAAAATAAATAACTTGAAAAATAATTTAGTAAAGATGATTTTCTTGTATTACTTAAAAAAATGAGTGAACGAATTTTTTTTTCCGGATAAGTAACACAATTATCATTGATTAATTATTTCAAAGGATACAATCGATCATTTTTAGAAAAATATTTTTCAAATCATCTATTTTCGCAAAACAAACGAAGCTGTGGTCTTTGCCTCATTTATGCAAGAGTTCCACTGCGGGGTTTCACATCTCGAGATTTCAGTTCGTGTTTATCCAACGTTTCCGTTGCGTCATTGGCTATATTAGAAAGATGCAACCACGTCAATCTTTTGAATTTTTTTTTTCTTATTTCTTGCCAAGTCTTCAATTCGAATCACACATGAAATGATGCTCAAAAGTCAACGCATTCGATAGCATCTCCACCAGATTCTGGCTGTGTGATTCATCACAAGTTAGTAGATCTTAGGATGGTCTTGCCCTTCTAGATACCTTAAAGCAAGCAGCACCCTTTTTTTGGATTTCCCTTAAGTAACACCTCAAGCAACAGCCCTTCAACAGTCTCTCCTTTTGACGTGAATCCCGCCTTGTCAAATCCCACTGTTTAGGAATAACCGCACAGATGATTTCTGAATTCTGAGTCGGTATGTAATGTGATTTTACGAACTTTAATTCGTTCAACATGGTCCCTCAATTTTACTCCAATTTATGATGTGGTCCTTAAACTTTTAATTTGTTAAATATGATTCATAAAGTTTTAATTAATATTCAGTTAAATCCATAAACTAAGTGAGAATATTCAATGTTGTACCATCGTTATTTTAAATTCAGAGATATTATTTATTATTTTCTAACAGTCCAGAAATCAAATCGAGCATAAGCCAAAAGTCAAAATAACATGATGAACAATTTAAAAGTTTGAGGATTATGTTATACATAAGATTAAAGTTTATGCATCACATTCAACAAATTAAAAACTCATAATCACTTTGCAAATTACGCTAAAATTCACAAATTATTTTTGTCCTTTCCCCCACTAATTTTATGCCCCGATTAGGGCTATATATACGTGAACATATTGCTCATAAATCACGACTTTTTGCCACGTGAAAGATCTCTCTCTCTCTCTCTCTCTTTCTCTCTCTCTCTCTCGATTGCATCTTGCTTCGAGATACCTTCTCTCTCCAAAACGCCCAAGAATATTCATCCCAAAATTCCCAAATCCAAGCCGGGCAAAGGTCCAGAAAGAAAGGAAGATTGAATTCAACCTCCTAAAGACATCCCAAATGCTGGAGTTCAAGACCCGAAGGAAGGAAAATTGGAGCTTTTCAAATTGACCTCCTCCTCCTGCTTCTTCCGTAAACGACCTTAAGCCTTGTCCTCTTGCGTGATGGGAGTCATGTCCAAGTTCAAAGCGAGCAACCGACAGAATTTCCCTCTTGCAAAGCTCTCCTTCTGGTTCGCACCTGCCACTCGTCCTCCAGGTCTCCTTCTATTCCTCCCCTGAAGAGTGCAAAGCTCGCAGAACAGAGTGAAACAGAGAGGACAAACAGAAGAAGAAGAAGAAGAAAAAGAAAAGATCGAACCTTTGCATGGCTTTGTACGCTCCCAACTCGAGTTTCCCACATGGGTCCGATTATTTCAACATGTTCGATGCGTTCCCCCGCGATTTTGGTGGATTCAATGACGTCCCGCCAGGCGGGTCTCTGGTGTTGGATAGTGACAAGAGTGAGCTCGTGAAGGCTCCGGTTGGCGTGGCCAAGAAGGGGGTTTCGCAGGAAAAGGTCATGGCGGCCATGAAGAGTCATAGCGAGGCCGAGAGGAGGAGGAGAGAGAGGATCAATTCTCATCTCAACACTCTCCGTGGACTCGTCCCCTGCACCGACAAGGTACTCTTTGTTTCTAATTTTTCCTTCTTGCAAAAAAAAAAAAAAGGTTACTCATAGATGTTATCATTTGTAGATAAGCATGTTAAATTCTTGTCTTCGTCTCAGTTTATGAATGTTGCTATTAGGGCCAGAGTGGAGGCTAGACGATTGGTTTTAATTGAGTGCTACATGTTATTTGTCATTTGGATTACTATTTTGTGTTTTTCATGGCAATTTAGCGAATGATTTTTTATTTTTGCCATTTGCGTTATATAACTGAAGCATTTGGTAATGGATGATGCAAAGCAGTGAGAAACCGATGTTAACTGATAACAGTTACCAGGAAAAGTAGATATTAACTGTTAACTGTCTTAGGATTCAATTGGTAGATTGTTTTCGTGTGATCGTGGTGCCTGCTGGGCTTTTAGATTTCCTCAACGTCTGATAGATTGTACAGAGGAATTATTTGTTTGGTCCTATGGTTTCTTACACAGCATGGAATTAGTGACATTTTGCTGGAGTAGAGGAATTTTCGGCCGAATCAGTAGATGATGCTTTGTTTGAGAACAAGGGAATCTCATTGTTGACTTCTGTGTTAGGTTGCAATAAGCATATCTAGAAGCAATACACAACACTCTGAAATCATCTACTTAATACCCTAAATGCCTTGAGGAGCTGAAATTTCCCGAGTTAACTTTTTCATTTCGTATGTCACCTAATTTATGGTTCATGAATCCTGCTAAAGCACAAGAGGAAAAATTTGCTTAGATTATAAAACTTAAATGAAGGTTCATTGAATGTCTGCTGTAGTGTAGTTAGTTTAATGCAAATTCGCCGTCTTTTTTCTGCATAGCACCCACAGTGGATAGTTAGGTCTGACTTGGCCATCACTAATGTCAACTGGGAGATAATTTTATTATTAATCATCCCTCGCTGTTGCAATTACGTCTGGCCATTACATATATTCAATGGAACTTCATACAGTGCATGATTTACACGATTTTTATATGTAATTGGCAGGATAGTTTAACAGCTGGTGGAGTGAAGTGGACGGCATCGTCTAGTTTGCTTGTTTTCAATTCCTGAATGAGGTTCTTTTGTACCGTGGAATGAAGAAGACAAAAATTAGGCTGCCCCCTAATAAAACAGAAAAATTAAGCAGAGGACAAGATGTAAGAAAAGAAATGCATGCTGGCAATGTCTGTCTACATATGAACATTTTCTATTTGGAGAAGAATCAGAACAAAATGTCTGAGGTGGCTTGGAAGCTGTTCTGCCTAATGTTATCATGTGTTACAAGTCAAAGGGTTATTAAGAAATTGAAGCTCTAACTTCTTGGTAGGTTCGACGTCTATTTAAATGGATAATCACGTGTTTGTTTAACAAGAAGTGGCCCTATGCAAGCTAAAACTAATTATATCTATTATGTCAGCTTCTAATGTCAGTTGAAGGCCATACATATCTCATCGTAGTTTAAGCAATAATTAGTGGAGCACCATGCCAACTATGGCATGGATCACGTCATTGAGTTTAACTTTACCAGAATATTATTGTGAATCATATACTTGAATTCATTAATTGAATATTAAACTTACTTTATTTAGTCATTAATAACAGAAACCATGGCTATCCGGAAGATTCATTGTTAAACTTCCACCCTTGAATTATATTTTATGTCCTTCAACTTTATATATATTGTCTTCCGGCCGGGCCCTAATCGTTCTTTAATACTTCCATCTGTATTTTGTGAGCTTGTAGACTAGAATATACAATTGTTTATGACATAATTAATATGGTGATATGACTGGTTTGGATCCTGATTTTGAGTTGCCATGGCAATATAGAGATTCTGTGTTGTAATTTGGCGCAGTTGACTCTCCTCAACATTTATAGATAATAGATACGCAGATGCTTTGGTGGTTGACTCAACTTTTCTGGGAAAAGAAATAGAAAGTCAATGGATTTAAACTAGTCCTCTTATTCTAGTGCCATATTTTTCATTTGTGAAGCTTCCATTCTAAATTATGAAAAGTGAAATCTCTTTACTAGAGGTATCTTTTCTAAATAATTGTTGTCATTTCATTGGTCGCATGCAACAGATAGCTGTTAGGCACATCTAATTCGACTGGATATTCATTGTGAATTTCGCCGGTTGTAGTTTCTTTCACCAAACTTAGACTGTATTCATGGTAGATGGACAAGGCTACGCTACTCGCTGAGGTCGTTAGCCAAGTGAAAGAACTGAAGATGAACGCGACCAAAGCGACTACTGGCCTCCTTGTCCCGATGGACGCTGATGAGATAACAGTTGAACCGTTCGGCGATGGAGCAAGAGATGAGGCATTTTCCTTCAGGGCATCCATCTGTTGTGAATACCGGCCTGAGCTGCTGTCCGAAATGAGGCAAGCACTCGAGGCTCTTCCCCTGAAGATAGTGAAGACCGAGATATCGACTCTTGAAGGCCGGTTGAAGAATGTGCTTGTCTTCAGTAGCCTCACGGAAGAGCATAAGGATGGCAATTCCAAGGCACACCAAACTTTAGTGAGCTCGGTTCACCAGGCTCTGAGTTCTCTTCTTGAGAAAAGTTCAGTATTGCCAGAGTACTCCCCGAGGACGACAGCCCCAAGCAAGAGGCGTCGGCTCTCGTCTTTTGATTCGTCGAGTTCTTCATCCTGAGAGACGAGGCCTCATTGCTAGACACTGAACAAGTCGCTCTTTTTTTCCCCCTAAAGAGAGAACTGTAAATCAATGACATGGATAGGAAACCGGTCGAAGAATCACTTGTGCCCGTCATCGGTCGATGTTGTAGCTTGCTGCCGGTAATTTAATCTCGGTGGTTGGAGATGATGTAATGCTACACTTTTACAAGTGCAGTATCCTTTAGACATGGACATTGTCTTATTTTTGTACCGTTCATGGTTATGGTGCTACACGGTCAGTGTCCTGCTTTTTCAGCTAAATTTGTGATAAAGTTGATAGTACGGCTTGTCTTCTCTCCAAGCAAAGCAAATTCTGAGAGCAATCTCTTCTGTTCTTCACTAATTATAAGATACAAAAATAGAAATTGATTTGTCCAATTGTCTACTCAGGATCTTCGATGTTCAAAACTATTGGGAGACTTGCGCATGACAAGATGCTTGCATTTAAGCACTGCCGTACAATAGCCTCCATGAGGAAAAATCATCTCAAGAAGGTTGGTTTTTTTTTTTCTTTTAATAAGTCTTATCAAGCATTTAATGCAAAGTTGTTCGTCGAAGAATATGCAAAAAAAAGCACGTCAAACTGTTGATTCATCGTCGAAGATGGCTTAGAATCAATAAATCATTATCTAATGATTTTTTTTTTCATTCTAATACTCCTTTCTAGAATTATCAGTATTTATAAAATCTTTCTTATGCATTTCGATGAGGATGTCGTTCTCCAACCAAGTCTCACGATACATGTTGGAAGGGCCCTATGTCTCAAGTACGAATGAATCAAAGTTCAATGCAATTTGGATTTTGTCAAGAAATATCTTCCTTTGATTATTGCCTGAAAATGGACCAACTCTACAACCATATTGCCTGAAAATGGACTAACTCTACAACCATGCATCATTTCTATTTTTCTGAACTTCATTAACCACGTAATGGATGTTATTTGGGTCAAGAAAATGCGCAAGTCATATAGATGGAAAAAGAAACCACTGCAACAAAAACCAAAGTTCACGGGATAATCTGCAATTTTTTTTTTTTTCAGGTTAGGGGGTCTATTGCACAAAAGTGCCAAAAGTTAGGAAGGTTTTGAACAATTATACCAAAATTTATACATACTTGAGGGCAGAAGAACACTACAAGTGCCAATATTTGTGTACGGAGCTCACTTTAATGCCAATATTTTTTTTTGGATCACTTTAGTGCCAATTTTTGTCAAAAATGATCATTTCAGTGCCAACAGTACACGTGTCATGATTTTCGGCAAGCCACGTCAGATCACATTGGGATACGTGTCATGATTTCCGGCAAGCCATGTCAGATTTGGCACTGAAATGATCGTTTTTGACAAAAATTGGCACTGAAGTGATCCAAAAAAAAAATATTGACACTAAAGTGAGCGCCGTACATAAATATTGGCACTCCTGCTATCCTTCTGCCCATACTTGAGTTGACAAATATTTTTCACTTGAAAAATCTAATTTTGTACTTATTTGTATCCCCCTGTTGCCCAAGATGTTTGAGCAAATTCGTAATATATCCGAGACGCTAACAGGGTCGAGCTTAAAAACTCCAATCTTGATCACAATACAACGATTTTTTTGGATATTTAGCTACGATACGAATTTATTGCATGGATAAGAGAATCCGAATCGTCTGCCCTTAGGATCCGAGCAATTCGTTTTTAGACGGACGGTCCATATCTCCTACTTTTAGAGGAAAACGTTTTGGGTTTTTGTTTTTTATTTTTTTAGTAATAATCTGGGTCGTCCATTCATAACACGGACGGCCCGAATTCCAAGGGCAAGAACTGCCCTTATGAGGGAAGGGCCGACGATCCTTTCACTGAATAAGAACCCTAACAAGAACAACAAAAAGGAATTAATATAAATATCATATTTTGCACAACAACATTGTACCAAAGAAAGAACTTTCTCGAAAATAAGTTCTATTTGAATATCGAAATTTTGGGAAACCACCAAGAATTGTTTTAAAGTTTAAACTGTTAGATGAAAATGACACGGGCCGAGGTTTTTGCCCCCCAACTGGACGTACAAATGGCCGAGAGATGCTCAAGACCTGATGGGTCTCGGATCCCCTAGAGAAACAAGATTTTCTACATGATTCTACTATGTTCCATAATGTTTTTAGGGACGGACATGTCATAATTTGGCAAGTACTCTAGAACATTCCTATTTAATGTCGATGGTTAGGAAGATGAGAAATGCAATCTAGACCGTTAGATGAGTAAGATCTACAGTTGTAATTCAAGACCACTTGGGAATCCTCTTTTTCATTTGAGCATAACAAAAACATTCCTTCCAGAGCCCCTCTCTAGATCTCTCTACGAAGATCCTTAGAAAAAAAAAAAGAGGGTGCTCCAGTGATACAAAACAGCCCGAGTCGCCGCACGGGGGCCGATCACAATCTTCCGGACTGTGACGAAAACGTGACTTGATTATTAAATATCTAACAACCACCTAAATTCATCAGCCAAAAAATACGAATAAAAATTTAGAAGCCTATTTTAAATTAAGACAAAGCAACTGGCCAGATGAGAAAGGTCATAACACCTAATGGATTCAAGGAGAAGGTGAATACAATCTCGATAATCATCGCTGAGAAGTAAATCACATCATAACAATTGTTCTCCTTTATGAACATTTGAAAATCAACAGAAACTTTAGGTAGCTGCTGGCACTCACCGCTCTGGTGTGAGAAGAATCCCGCATATGCCGCACAAAAAATTGGACATTGGGGTTTTGAGAGGCGATTATAGCCAACATGAGTAGGAGCTCTTTACCTCAGACTGCTCAACATATCCAACATGCTTTGATGTCATAGGAAAAAGATCTTGTACAACCATGACTCAGCTGAACAAGAAAAGCAGATTACTCTTCTCCATCACCATAAGCCATGTCAGCATCACCATCCCCGTAGAAACTATCGTCTCCTTGGCCAGGATCAACATCGCCACTGTTGCCATATACTGAAGCGATGTTGTCCGCCTCATTCGCTATCTCTGTTTCATCTAACTGGTGTTTGTCCTTCTTCACTCTCATGGTTTCCAGATTTTCCTCCGACAAAAATGAGCTGTATGGCTTGGAAACCTGCAACGGAAGAGTTCAGTTACGACATAAAGAGGAGCACAGAGGAACTAAAAGGCATCCATAATGTTTAATATAAGTAGTAAACTATACATAAGAAATAATAATAAAAAATAGTTGTCACGGAGAGGAATAAGATGATTTCTTATAGATACATAAAATTTGACTACCAAGCTCCCAGGGAATGCGCAGTTACTAAGGGAGCCCCACATTTTCAGGCTAGTTAAAAGTACAATGGCATCCAATAAGAATTCATAAAGCTTAGTGGAGAGTGGGGGTGTGAAAAAGGCCAGCGCCGGGCAGGCCGACCCGGCTAAAAAATTCACTTAATTTTCTGGCCGGGTTTGGCACTCAGGCCGGGCCGGCCCGTCGCCTGACTTTTTTTAACATCAATATTTTATTTTTAATTTAATTTAATTTTAATTTAATTTATTTTTATATTCTTTCATTTGATGGGTTTGTTAATTGATTTTGATTCCAAAAAAAAGAAAAAAAAGGAAAAGAAAAAAGAATCGGGCCAGAATCCAGCTTGACCCGACCCGGCCCGAGCCTCACCCGTTAACACCCCTAGTGGAGAGAGAGACTGACCTTAAACAAACCACCACTCTTGGTAGCAGCTTCTACTAGGTTGCCCCAGTGTTCATCGTTTTTCAGTGTGGATGCAGAACCCACCACCTGAACACACAGTCAAAAGGTTCCACACTCCTGAAGTCAAAAGATCGATCTATATATATGTTTGGGGATGGGGGTAAAAAATTCCCTCACACACATCCTTACCAGTACAGAAGACCTTGCTCTGGTGATTGCAACATTCATTCGTCTATAATCGGACAAAAATCCAATACTCTTACTTTTACTTGCCCTAACACACGAAAAGATGACAACATCCTTCTCCCTTCCCTGAAAAGAACAGAATTACCCTTTTAATGATGAAATGGACACAAAGCCAAGCGATTGGATTTTAGAATATTTCACAAGAACAGGTATGCCTCTGAATGAATAAAAGAGATGGAAAAAATCTCTCTCTCTCTCTCTCTCTCTCTCTCTCTCTCTCACACACACACACACAGAGACAAGTAAAGAAGAATGCCCATCTGTCTGGTTGGACTACAAAATTAAGCTGCCAAGAGGAAAAGTATTTTGAAAGCTTTTGGCATCACATTCTGTGTCATCAAAGAAACTGTACAATAGATTGAGAACCAAGAGAAATCTAGAATTGTCTCAAATTAACCTTCCAGCTAACAATTGTCAACTTGACAGCCTCCATTCTCAGATAAAGGACGTTGCACCAGCACATTTTTAAGAGCAGAATAGTACAGAGAGAAGTGATGGATGAAAATCCACGAGATTATCTAATCTGCCATGAAAGATTGTGCATGAAGCAATAACTAAACAATTTTTTTTTGTTAATAACATAATAAAATATAGCTATATTTCTTTTTCTTTATTCATGATGAAAAATAGATATATCCGAGATATTCATCATGAATAAACACCAATAAGCACAAATTACACTAGTTTCCTAGGAAATGCAAACCTGACATCCATCGACAGTGATTATATCCACCATTTCCTTTGCCGCCTCCTTGAAAATTTCCTTGAATCGATCTTTCAGAAGCTTGACTTGATAATTGTAAGGGGATATAATTGCCAGCCTTGAACTTGACTTGAGCTCCGGATATCTAGTCACCAATTTGAGATACATAATGACGATAAACTCGACTTCATCAATATTCACCCGAGACCCACTACCAGATGGCTGGGACTCTTTTCCCTCATGTATGTCGAAAAAGCAAAACGGCCCGAAGCACCGAAATTCATGCCAAACCCGCTGTGTCTGAATCTGGACATCTGGACCATCCTCCAGTTCCTCATTATAAAATTCACGTGAAGGAAAGCTTCTTATCTGTCAAAGAAAGAAGAGACGATTTGGGTAAAATGTTAAATGATCCAATTAAAAAAAATGGTTATGTTGGATCATTGCAAGACTGAGATAGCACCAGGGTCTTTGTTTGTTTCTTTTTCTTTTTATTGGTGGTTGGTGTTTTTTTTTTTTTTTTTGGGGGGGGGGGGCACAAGGTGATGGTGGTCGAAGGCCCTGAAAATGGCAACAATGCCACCTGACGAGGCTTAGAGATGAGAAGCCAGGGAGAGTTACAGAGTTTCTCTGACAAGTTTGAATAATAAACATCATACGTCTCATTAACATCGTGACCCATTAATAAGCAGCATTATTATCTAACCTCAGGATGCATCCGGTATTGTTCCTTGAGCATAAGGACAGGATAACCAGCCTTCTGGAACCTCTGGAACAAACTCATGCCATACCTAATATTCGAAACCAGAAATAAGAACAATATAAAGGAACGAATGATGAAAATTAGATTTAAAGTAATGTCCATTCTAAGATGTTGGCAAAGAGACATAACAATGTCATCACACAATGAGGCAATCTACCCAAATTTGTTGGCTATTGGAGAAATCACTGTGGCTGGTAATTGTACCGGATCACCAACCTGAAAAACAACAGGAGGATGTTACATTATCAGCTTAAGCATACACCTCTGCTAGAATCTGCACAAAAGCACATGCTTCATTATGTGGATTGTGTCCTTATTCGATGGGACATGAGAGGCAGATGAATGTCTATAAATTCCAACTGTACCAAAGATACATCAAAAGAATTTCTTCTTAAGAGGAAGAGCATCAGAAATGAGCAATTTACCAGGAAAACCTGCTTGCACCCATTAGCCAGTGGAACAAGAGTTGCTGGTTCAACCTAATCAGAAGTATGCAAAGCCAAAGTAAGTTCTTCAGCCATACACCGAAAAAGAGGTTGGAAGTACATTCAACCCCTTAATTAGACTAGTTCTGTTTTTTTCTCTATATCTTACAGGTACAAGGAAGAAGCAACAGGTACAAAATTGGCAAGAAAAGGGTGACATCATAACCAGATTGTCCAAACAACATAGTTGTGATTCAGTAAACCACCAAAAGAGTTCACGACTCAGCAATACCATGATAAAGCTTCTTAAATTTGGCATTAATTTTCCATATTACCAAGCTGATGCACATGAAGACTATCCTTAAGTTCTCATTTCGAAAGCGAACAACTTCCACAGCATATGATTTGTCAATCAGATTCAAAAGTAATCTGAGCTTTTGAAAGGTATTCCAATATCAAGCTTAAAGAATAAAAGCTCAACAGAAAACACTTTTGAAAGATAAATAGAACAATTTTACGTAATCCTGAAGCATTATGAACTTGAAAGAAAGCACATTAAAATGCATACTGCATACAGCATTTTAGCTCAGACACTCACAGCTTGGGCAGCCTCGTCGATGATAACAACATCAAAACTGTGGTTCAGTTTACTGAATATGGTTGACCCACTGAAGCTAAGGGTGCAAAAGACCTGCCATTAACATAAACAAAATTAAGAAAAATGACATGGAATTTTACTTTCCTCTGATATAGGCCCAATATACATACAATGACAGCCTCATCCAAAAGTGCAGCCCTTAGATTGTCTGTATCTGTTCTAGCTACCCCATGATTATGTTTCTGCTGGACCTGCAAATGCTCCCCAAGAGTCATCAGTCACCCAAAAATATATATTAACAGCAAAATCTCAGTCTGAAAAGGTCAAACATATACAAAAATTCAACATCAGAAGCAAGGCTTTACTAAGTCATCACAACTACTCATAATTACAAATTCAGGGTTAGAAAAAGGAATCTCACAGTAGACAGCATTCAATAATTTCCTCTCCATAGATATCGAGGGACCACCACCAACTTTTCTAAACATAAACTATTAAATGAAGGTTTTTTTATAACAAAATATTCTTAACACAACCTCACAGCTAAACTAAGATTTGGCTAAGTCTACGACACGGACATTGATTATAAATGAAAAGTTTAACGAGGGACCTGCAGGTTTGAACATGAGACTTCCTACTCCAATACCATGTACAAATTGTGGAATGACTGCCAACTTGTGAAAGGACGTAAAGGCTGCAGCTCCCTGCCATTTTAATACTGGAAGAGACTTGGATGAGCTATGGTACAGGTTGACCCATCAGAAGCTTGTCTCAACCAGTTGAATTGAAGCCAGAGAAGGATTAAAGAGTTTCAGGTTTTTCACAGCATATAATGGGGTTAAGTACACCTCAAGTGCCATAAGTTGTGTACGGCGCTTTTTGTAACTTCGATAACTTAAGTGACAACTTCTTTTAAAAACGATTATTTTAGTGCTAAATCCGATGAGCCACGTCAGCTCAAATAAAATAAAATAAAATACACGTGTCGGCTTTTCGGCAAGCCGCGTTAGTTTAAATCGGAGTTGGCACTAAAGTGACCGTTTTTAAAAGACGTTGACACTTAAGTAATCGAAGTTACAAAAACTTAGCACTAAAGTGATCGATTTGAAAGTTTTGGCACTAAAGTGAGCTCGTACACAACTTATGGTACTTGAGGTGTACTTAAGCCGCATATAATGCGATAACATATAGCGCCACGCTAGAATCCCTTGATGATCGAAACAGTCAAAGCCAACTTTTATTGGAGCAACCATGCGCGAGGCTGATCATTGATGTTTATTGTTGAAGTTATTGTTGTTGTCCCACATCGGTTGTGAATGAGTCATGTATTCTCTTTATATTCATTTGGTCTCCCTGCACCTATTAGCTTAAGCTTTTGGGTTGGACTTTCTAACATGGTATCAGAGCCAGTGTTATCCCTTTCCACGTGCCACTCGTAATCCGGCTTGTATGTGAGAGGGGGTGTTGAAGTTATTGTTGTTGTCCCACATCGGTTGTGAATGAGTCTTTATATTCATTTGGTCACCCTCTACCAATTAGCTTAAGTTTTTGGGTTGGACTTTCTAACATTTATATTTCTCTTTTACGTTTTTGGATTATGATGGCATCCCGGATACATGAGATAACTTGTTTCTCTAGGGTAATGACTTATGACCATATGTATAGACACTTCTATCCGTGCTCGATGCAGAAGCCATATTCAACCTAGAAATTGAAACTTGGAAATTAAGGAAACCAAACCTTGATTAGCTAAGAAAATTATCAATAAAGGGAACAAATATAGTTTATTCCATTTTTACTACAACTAAAGAAGATAAGAGGCTGCGGCGATAATGAGGATCAATTCCGTACTCATAGTGCAAAAGTTGATACCAAAACCCCATTAAGGCCAATGTCAACCATCTTCTAGGCTGCATCATCTGGTCAAGCTAAGTGCTGAACAATAAACAAAACAGTTGACTGGTACTGGGGAGCACCCAAATGGTGCCACACCAATCAAATCTAATTTAATGGTTGATAAAAAATGAAGGAGAAGAAAAAAGTTCGATTGATAGTCTTAGCTTTGTGTGGCATGCCTTACTAGCTAGAGGATGGAACATCTGTGGTTTACTGGTTATCACTCCTGCCATAAGCAAACACCTTGAAGGATTGATCTGCCAAGGTAATGCTTGTTTCCTGAGTGAATTGAGAATTGCTGCTGTTGCTCTAGCAGCCAGATTATCACTAATCTAGCCATTCAAATGGTGGACCGACCTCAACTTTAGTAGAAGTATCTAAACAATGGAGAGTAAACAGACCCAATCAGTTGCCCTTGTATTGGGATGATCGCCAATTCTGATCTGTGTTATGAGTCATGACTACCAATACAAACCAAGAGGTTCAATAAATCAAGGGTTGAGAGGTGCTAAAACTAGGAGATTGGCATGTAAGTGAGCAGCGCTTACAAAACCCTTTTCTCTGTAAATGATGCACAAGAGATTTGGTTCTTACAATATGAGATATGTTGAGGCTCAGATTTGCTGGACAGAGCAAGATATGCAAAAACGCCAAGTGTTTTCTTAATAACAGGGCAGAAAACCCAATGTACTCAAGTACAAGGACAGTCTAAGGAAAATATCCTAGAGGTCCAGGATCATATTGCCACAAACTTCCCTTGCACTAAGCTGGCTACTTTCTATCTATCCTCTAATTCATGACTAGGGTTAAAGAACTTCACAAATTATTACAAATTGCAGATCTTCAAAGCTAATTGCATTTCCAGGTGCGCACAGGTGTGAATGGAGACTTTGGGTGATGCTTCTGCTAAATTTAGAGCATCATATACCCAAATAATTAAATTTAAATAAGCTAAATGACCCTTATCGTAGAAGATCTTATTGCTTAAAAATTCTGCATGCAGGAAGCTTCATATGGAGAAGTTCAACCAGCAGCTTAATTAGCTATTATCAACTAGCTCAAAGACATTCCCTTGAAGTGACATGGGAAATTGGATCTTCTTCACCAAAGCACAGAAACTGAGTTATGATGTGGCAGCATTTTCTTGAAGTTCAATAAAAGTGTATACTGACTTTTATTCCCCGTGCACATTTAACAAAAATAAGACTTGACCAAGAAGACAAATTAAATGGTCAAGCAAAGAAAGCAAGTTAAATGAGAGACTACAAGGTGACTAAATATCTAACATACCAGGTGATCCATGAAAACAGACTGGACCGAGTGATGTGCTTTAAGACCAATACGCACTATTTTAGGATTATACACACGATTATCTTCATCCCGAATGCCTGAGAATCACAAGATGAAAAGAATAAGAAAAGACAGTATAATTCTGAGTAAAAGAAAATAGCCATACTAATAGTTGACGATGAGAGGAATGATCAACAGAAAATTTGATCACATGCGTATTTCTTGACTTTGATGTCATTTAGCAATATATAATAGTGATTTTGGTCCCCATTTTTCTTTCAGAATGTTTATCCATCTTTTCTACATCATGGATGCACATTGCCCTAATCTAACAACAAATAGAAGAAAATGATATGGAAGTTAAACAAGAATAATCTATCAGAAGGCATTCTAGTTCCCATATATGCATGAAAATCCATATTAATAACAGCTCTGCCTCACATGGAGCCTCTATTCACATCATTCTCCTCAATACACTTTAACCAAGGATCACAGTAACGTGTCCCAAAGAAATTTTGTGAGAACTATTCCTCGTTAATTAATGTGAGGCATAGGTGAAATAGACATGAAACTGATATTATAATAGCAGCTATGTGGAGACAGATTCTTTACCAGCATTTAAAATACGCAAGACAATCTCATCGAGAGCAGAATTTGACGGGGCACATACCAACACACGCATACGATATTTACGAGAGGAGTTAACCACTTCTGGTTTCTGCACAATACGCAAATGTAAAAAGATTATATACACATCATATAGGAAAAATGTAAAATACAAACTCTCTTACCAACTCATTTCCAGTGGTTGGAAAAAATCCATCATCACCATCAGTTGGCAGATTTTCATCTCTAGGGTTGATATTACGTAACCATGGAGATGCATTTCCCCAGTGAATGTACCTAAAGATTACATGTGTCAGCGATCAAGATAGCAACAGTCTTTCAATAGCTTCCCTAGCAGTGGCAGGGTTATGTTACACTTAGTGGGTTACTCAAGTAAGTCCACTTGTTGGAGAGGGAAGCGGTGCCAATTGCCCCACTCAATTTGAAGAAAAATCTGATACTACCTCTATTTTTTTTAATCACATTAATTCGACCCCACTATTTTTTGTATTTTGATGCCACTGAATATTGTAAATCATATTCGACCAAAAAAAATGACTGAAAATTGAGATTTCAGATCCCAACTTTTAGTGTAGGAAACTGACATGAATGGTGCCTAAATTTTTCTTCAATGTTTAATATGGTCCTTTTTTTTTTCAATCCAGTCCCTGAACTTCAAAAGATCCCCACAGTGGAGTCCTCCTCCAAAAATTTTAACACTGTCAGCTGACTTGACCATATTTTTTTAGCTTGATGTTAAATTTATCATGCTGCTGTCCACGTGGCTCACGTTTGGCTTCCACGTCATATCTCTCTCCCCCTCATTATTTTGGCCTAAAAAGAAAAGGAAAAATATTTGCTGAATTAGGCAAACAATATGGCAATCCACGCCATTTGTTTGGCACGATAAACATTGACATGGCAGTCACACGTCAAATAAATGCATGTAATGTGGGATACACTTAGTTTAAAGACATGGAGCAAATTTTGGAAACTTTACAAATTCAATTGCAAATAAAAAATAAAATTTTAGGGACCACATTAAAGATTAAAAAAAGTTCAGGACCACCCATGTCATTAGACCTATTAGTTTTGTGCTGCTATGGTCTCTGATCCTTATCTACGTAGTAGTTTTGTCTAGATCCATACACAATTACTACACTTGAAGGATATATATTTTAATTTTTTATTGTCTATGTCAATTTAGCTTAGGATTAAGTTTAGGCATATGCAAGAATTGTGATATGAAATTTTGTTCAATTAGTTTTGTGAAAGTTATTTGGATAGAGAAGTGATAATTCTTGCATATGACCTGAATGCAATAGTATTTTTAGCCTAATTTTGGACTGATCTATGGTCTTTGTTATGTTCTTATAAAGCTCAATTACAAGCAAGAATCACAATTCCTATTTGATGTCAACAGGGATATTAGGCCAAAAACAAGTGTTAGTTTAGGGGCCAAGATCTAAAATTCAAATATTAGGTTCCACAATCATCAAACCTTAGAATTCCGGATGAAGTCTTGGCATCAGAGTATGTTATTATCTTCGTTGATGCCTCCAACTGGCGCAACGACCTGGTTCTGATACTGTTCCCTAGTCGAGAGCGAATTGCATGGATATGTCTTCATGTGTGCATGTGTAGGCATAGTTGAATATGTACATCTTTTCATTGAAGATAGCTTACAGAAATATGAAGTAGATAATGTTTTCAGTATGCCAAATGAGGCATTTCTGCAAAAACTCTATTCCATATCATTTGGCTCACTATATCTCTATTTTTTATCTGGAACTAGTAGGAGAATGTCAAATTACCAGTGCAACTCAAGGGGGAATACAATTTTGTGAAGGGTTCGAAAGTACTCCAGCAATCAATATGAAGTTAAGTATCTGCTGAGTGGAGTTTGTAGAACAGATATATGTGTTGCAATTCGTCCTATCTTAACTAGTAAGGTCACAATGGGTTAAAAGAGCTTAACGAAGGCAATCTCAAGATGTTCGAGTCCTTTTGGAGAGCAATATCTTTTGACAAGCAGATGTGGCTATCATTGTTGAAGAATAGTGCCGCAATCATTTTATAGAATGCCAGGAATATCATTGCAGTTTAGCTAAAACTGACAGGGTGACACGATAATTTATTCTTATAGGTGTAAGAGAGTACATACTCCCATCAAAAGGTCTATTTGTCTCCCTCTGGACAAGTCAAAACATAGTTAAAGAAATTGCATTAACTTTTTTTTCCGTTGACAAGAAAGAAGATGCCCTTCCATCGGTCATGTTTCCACTCTGGTAGACTTGGAACCGCTCATGGAATAAGCCAAAGGCACAAACGACACACTATGCTTAAGAAAACACTTCCTGTCTGGCCATGAAGTTAATGTCTGGTAATTACCTGCTCTCCTGGCTGTTTACATTCCAACCCCATACACTAATTTGCCAACCAACATCTAGAGCCTTCAAATGACACATCTCACCAACAATAGAAGATTCTACCCTTAGATAATGCTATCGTGTGAGACATTACATTTTATTTCCAACACATTGTGCCAACAAGCATAGAATTTTAGCCCGCTAGCATCATTCCATTTGACAGCTGCAGCATCTCCGCAGAACAAAATTTTAAAACTATAGTCAGAACAAATGCTGTTTGCAAATCATAATTATTACAGGTATTTGAGCATTAACTAAGGTCAAAAGCATCTCAAGATATAGTTACTAGGATAACACGATGAGAGAGAATATATAACTTGGGCAAAGTATATCCTCTAATATATAGTACTGACGAATACATACTTTTCATTGATGGGTAATTCTGGTCCACGCTTTACTCCTCGGAGTCTACCCCTGCAATATATGAAAACACCACATATAGCAATGTTATTGGGACAAGGTTTCCAGTAGTTTGAGTAAAAATATACGTCAATACAAGAATAATGCTTACTTTGAGTGCACTCGAGCTGGAATGGCATGCAAAATGGCACTCAGAAGACCAAGAATAGTCTGAGTTTTCCCTGTTCCAGGGGGACCCTAGAGAAAAATATACAAGTCCTCCCATGAGAAGTGCTATAGAAAAAGTGTTTTCTCACTAGCAGTAAAGAACAGTCACCATTAAACAAAGACGCAAGGTAGCTAGACTAGAGTAAATCAGTTTACATATTCTCCATGAGAAAGTCATTAGGATCCCATAGTTCGTAGTTTTCGAAACATCCCCTCAAGGAAAGGATTGTCATATTAGCACTCTGGACATAATAGTTTTAAGGGACATGTAGATGCAGAAGTTCTCTATCACATAGACGATCTTCATCTGAATATTGTATACTTCCTAAGGAATATAAGAACCAGAATTAGATAATCATGTCGAGGTCAAATGTAGAAGCAGTATGTAAAGCTATGGTTTTAACTGCGTCTGATCCAAAAATGTAAATATCTACATCTCGATGACATAACATCAAATGATGTGTATAGAAAAAAAAAAAAAAAACAAAAAGAAAACTGAAGGTAGCTCATAATGAGAAAAACCTGTATAAGCACAAACTGTTTCCGCGACAAACCAACCTGCCAATTGCAGCAATATGTAATGAATGAGAAACTTTAAAGATGAGGGAAAAAATCGAACAGACTGCCAGGGGAGAGGATATGAACAAAGAGTTTGTTACAAGCGATAAGAAATATTGGAACAAACTTTAAGGTGACTTTGTTGACAGAAATCACTTCTCTAAACATTGTCATGTGTAAGTCTGTCATCCCCTTCCACCTTATGAAACCAGAAAGGACAAAGCTCCATCCAAACATCATTTGATAGGGAAAAAGAACAGAAAAGAGATACTCACTTGTATAGCTTGTTGTTGAGATTCATTCAAATTACTTTTGATATAATCCCCCAGAGGTTTGGAAATTTTCCAGGGCTGGTCAGAAGGAGCAGGATTCTTCTCCGCAGCAGCTAGTATTAAGTCCTTGAAGGGAAGGGAACCAATACTGTGCACAGCTACATATTCACGAGAAATAGTTGATAAGCTGCAAAGCTGCACAGGACATTTGATTGCCAAAGATTAGCACATGCGTACTTGGAAAAAATCCAGTTAATGAAAATTTTAATTTCAAGATATATTTGAAGAATTGGTATTTATCATAGTGATCCATCCTTGTTGATTCCAACATACAAAAAATATCCCATTCAGCTTAACTTGCTCAAATGATCATTTCACTTGAAGGCAATTGTCTAAATTACATATTTGATGATTACATAACAGTATAGCCAACAAGAGGTGCCGAGCCAAACATATTGACTGTTTACTGATAAACTATTGTTATCACTAAGTGTAGTCTAAATGTAGTGTCATATAGGCTGGAAAAAGGAAGACAGAAGACTATATCCACTTTTCGCAATTTCATCTCTCTCGGCATCTCTTTTATTTCCTCCCTCCTGGCTAGCAAAAATTGGGTAATGATAGAACATTAACCTCCTATTATTGTGCCAAAACAAAAGACACATCCAAGCCTACAACAAACATCAGACATCTTACAGGTATCTGAATTAAAAAAAAAAAAGATGAATTTTGGTGTTCTATAACTTAGCAATAGATATTCCATCAACTCCAATGTCATTTAAATACCAAACCAATGAGAAATTGGAAAATAAAAACCCAAATTAATCTCCCCCCTGTTATATAAAAAACCATTTGTCCAAGACTAGCTCATATTACTCCAGGTGTCCAATATCCTTTGGCAATGCAGAACCCATGCTTGTTTTCTTGCTAAACTATAACCAACGCCATTGCCCTTTTCATGTGAAAGGCACAAACATCTGGAACACTGAAAGCCAATGTTTTGATTAGATTTCAAAGAAAAATAGGATAAGAAATGTTCGTTTCTCCAAGGAGTAAGGGCTGTTTAGTAACGTTCATTGTCACTACAAAATTCATCCCAATTGAATTTAGATGATGGTTCATAAATGGCTTATCATCAAACATGCCACTGTTTACAACCCAATATTAACAATTAAAATTCTAGCCCCAAGCGAAAGGGCTTGTTCTAGGGAATTACGGTAAGGCATTAGATGAAAACCATTGGTTTCTGGCTACGAATACAAACAACAAATCAGTGTTCCAGAAAACAAGACCAAATTAAGCGCCAGCCAGCAGCCAATGAAGCCTAAGAGTTTCAACTTTAATCCCTCCTAACGAGAGGCCTTGGAAAATAGAAGGACCCGAATCCTCTTTCACTTAAAATAAAAGTAAATCAGAAATTACTCTGAAAAAGGTCAAGGGAAGCTTACAAGGTCGTAGCTTTCAATATCCAATGTCCAATAAAAGTGTTATCATGATATGTGACTGAAGAGTACAACACTCTATACAATGAAAAAGACAAGGTAGTTGCCTGTGAAAGCATGTTAAAATGCTTCAACTCTCATCTGTTTACTAGCTTTGAATATTCAATGAAAAAGCAAGTGACAAAGGCCCCGTAACTGAATTGATAAGAGTAAAACTACGTGACCTTATAAAAAAGGGTTAATACCACGGAAAATCCCAAACTGGTACATTTATGACAAATTTACCCTAAATTGGTACACCTGTGACAAATTTATCCTACGTTAATTTTCATTTAATTTAAATGTCAAATTGCTAAGTTTGTGACACGTGGCAGTTGAAGGGTATACTATTTTGGGGTTTTTACTTTCTGTTTGTCACGGGTATATCAATTTGTGATTTTTCGTGATATCAACTCAATTTAACGGACGGTGATGGGGTATTTCGTGGTCAAAATAATTATTTTAGGGTAAATTTGTCACATATATTCCGGTTTAGGGTTTTTTGTGATAAAAAAAATAGTTTGGGGTAAATTTGTCAGAAATGTACCAGTTTGGGGTTTTTCGGGGTCAAAAAAATAGTTTGGGGTAAATTTGTCACAGGTGTACCAGTTTAGGGTTTTTCATGGTATTAACCATATAAAAAAAGAGGATTAAATTTACATGTAACTCAAACAACAAGACAAAACTTCAGGCTCAAACTTCCGATCATAACAGAAACATAACAAAAACAATTTTAGCTCCTGTCATTAATTTAAAATCAAATTCCTCGTATAACTTGATGGTTATTTAAAAGTTAGCAACAGCATAGGAAAATAAACTGAGAACTCTCCTCCGCTTACCTTCAATATATAGAGGGACTTCCCTCCTTCAGTAATGAGAGAGCGCATATTTAACAGCCGAGGACTAGACTCAACTTTATCAGTCTGCATAGGCATGAGTTGTCCAATCAAATGCATTCGAAGTCTAAGTACAACCAGACAGCGACAGTCACTATTTTGCCCAGACCCTCCCGTCTCACGTATCTGACGATGCTCCACTAATGCAAATGCAAAGGTTGTTGGGAGTTTCTTGCCTTCGTCAAACTGCATCAAGCAACATTTTGTGAGAATTAAGTGATTTAGGTATCACTGAAGACATTGTCAAAAGAACATTTGAAGTCAACTCTGAACGAATAAAGAGGAAAGTGAGCAATGTACTACTAAAAATAAAAAGAGAAGTAAATGGTCTTGATAACCTTTTCTTTAGATAGCAAAAGAAGATCATTCTGAGATACGGTGAAATCTTTATAAGAGGAGCCGTAAGTGACCTCTGGCAAGTGAAACCCATCAGACTCATTGCACTTGGTAACCACTCCATGTTTCCACTCGACATCTGCAAAGGTCCAACATCACAGTACTATTAACATCCTTCCTCATATGAGTAGCAATCACAAGAAAGAAAATGGAGTCAATGAGAGGAAAAAAACCAGCATCTTCATCGCCGTCACTCTTCTGAACAATCTGAGCCTTAATCTCTTCAAACAAAAGAGGCTCGAAGGTAGAAATGTAGTCATTGACATCTTTATACGTGTACTTTACTTGCTTTACGCTGAGAGGAGTTCCTTCTTTATCATGCTCTTCACTCCTACTACCTTGTTGCTATTAGAGTGAGAAGATCAATATTTGCACAATCAAATACTAGCAGGCAAGCAAGAGAGAGAGAGAGAGAGAGAGAGAGAGAGAGAGAGAGTACATTGACTTCTTTAAGGATTTGAAAATAGTCCCAACCAAGAATTATTTTGTACAAACGTGAAAGAGAAGCCTCTTCTTGAATCTTATCTCTGTCCCCAGCCATCTTCACTTCTCCCTTTACCTGAGTGCTGCTCAGAAAGAGTACAAAATTCTCAGAGGTTTGACACACACACAGAGGTTGACGCGGGCAATTAGGAAATAACCAAGCCGAGTGGAGCTGTTATAGCGTCGGGTTTGAGCTCGACTCAAGTTCAATCAAGTACAATCTTTTTGTGCTATAACTGAGCTCAAAAAGATTTTTAATACTAGAGCTCACTCTACTCAGCTCAATTACCACAGAGGAACTCGAGCTCAAAACACTCTTCTGTTCTTTATTCAGAAATACATAGTTATTAAATGGTCAGCTCCACATAAAGATAAACCGTACATAGTTTTCACTATCGTTTCTATGTATTGCCGTGACAAGTGATTGAGAAACAATCAGTGGATAATGACAGGGCTCACTAAAATTCATGCTTTTATGATGTTTGAGTTTTCCATTCAAATTTCTTTCTTGTAAGAGCGAATTAGTTTCCCCACTACGACTAGTAGCAAGTGGAAAGAAACACCGAAGATTCTCTACCCTCCAGAAATTCCAACAGTGTACAGGTTAGCCATATCTACACTCCAAAATATTTCTACATGACAAAAAAATACCGCCATTACCGAACTGGTGCAAGCCAAAGCAGAAAAGGGCACTGAATTGGTAAAAACCGCAGATCAGATCGAGCTGTTTGAACTTAAACATGAGTATAATGCACAATCATCGAAGCAAAACACCGACGCTGTGTCCCCGGAATCCCGACACACGGTGACCGTGTTCTGGAACAGGGCGACGGTGGTCTTGATCTGTAGAACACAGGAAACAAAACATTTTGAAAGAAAAGGAAGAAGAAAAACACATACCTTGCTTTGCGAGCGACCGAGAGAAAGAGAGAAGAGGGGGGGTGGGGTGGGGTGTGGGGTCTGGAAGAGCGGTCGAGCTGAGAAGGAGGTGTGACGGCCCGGCGATCGTGGCTTGCACAGAGAGAGAGAGAGAGAGAAGACTGGTGGTGGTGGATTGGAGAAGTGGTGCTGGTGGAAGGGTACTGGGTGGTTGGAGGCGGCGGTCGACGGCGGTGACGGTGAGGGATAGAGAGTAGAGGGGTTTAGCGAGGGTTTGCGCGCCAGAACACAATCGGACGTCCCTCAATTAGTCACGAGTTGCCCTTCAAAATAAAATTTATCGCTAGACGTTTCTGAAAAATAAATAATTAAAAATAATAGTTACTTTTATATAAATAAATAAACAAAAAATATTTTTACTGTTCACAAAAATATTTATACATAAATTATTATCGATGATGAAAAATGCCCTTCATAAATTAATTATGTCAAGTGATAAGCAATTATTTCATTGCGTGTAATTAAGATATAAATTACACGCAATGAAAAACTCAATTAGTTAAAATCTTACAAAAAGAAATAACAATACTTCTAAGACATATCTAATTTAAATATAATGCCTATTTTTTAGTCAGAATTATTTCTTATTTCTCTAATCTGCTTAATATAAAGTTTCAATGATCATCAAAGCGACGCATGGATATATAGTATTTGAGAATAAAATTATTTCCAGCGATTTTTTCAATAAAAAAAAAGATTTGCAATTATCTTCAATAATTGAGTTATGATTTTTTTTTCCATTTTTGAAAGTGGATCTTATTTATAAGATTGGCAAAATGTTCTACCTATATTCCTTGGTTATCTTACTACAGAAATTGAATCTCTCGTTTTTATTATTATTAATTCATAATCCAGTTCTCAAATATTTATGGATTTTTCTTCTTGCTTAAACTTATAAAGAATACGATTTATTATTGTATATGATTCTTGCATTGACGTAAGTTGTTTAAGCCCTGTTAAAATATTGTTTTCGAATTTTTGCATTTTCCTCATTTTCTATGATATCAAATAAAATGTTCCTTTTCGAATTCTTGCATTTTCCTCATTTTCTATGCTAAAATATTCTTTCCAAATCTTTACATTTTCCTCCTTTGATTAGTGAACTCGCACCAAAGATTTGAGTCCAAAGTAAAAAAAAAAATGCTAAAGTTGGAGTTTTTTCTTGGGTATTGGGCCCTTTTTTTTTTTCTCCTTTCTTCTTCCTCCCGCTAGTCGAAGAAGAAAAAAAAAGGTAAACAATAGAAAAATAATAATGTAAATATATATTCAAAAAATTGAAATTATCCACATTAGTGCAGTTAGCGCCATGTCAGTGCCGGTTATACAGCGCTAGTGATTTTCAACCAGAATTGGTACAAATTCAAAAGATTTATTATTCAACTGGCCAAAAAAAATTAAAATTGAATTAGCACAATTACAATAGATTTAGGACTTTTTTGGCAAGCCTCCCAAATTCTATTGATTATCCACATTAGTGTTTTTATGTTTTGTCTAACTACTTTTTCAAAATATTTCGATATCATATGTTTAGAAGTATTTTATAAAACTTAATTACAATGAAACACAGATCTTGTATTGCAATCACGAAAGAAATATCAATTTTAATAATTTCATAAATTTTTATGAATTAGAATATTCTATTTGTAGTTTTAAATCTTGCCCTCAAACTAGTTAAAACAAAAGACCAAACCTAAGTTTCAAAGAACTCATAGTCCTAGTTTGAGTCAAATTCCAGCATAGTCAAATAATGGTTGTTAATTGAATCTGATAGGATAAACTAAGGAAACAAACTTCGTTTTCCTCAGTCAACTCACCCTCTCTCTCGCTCTCGCTCTCGCTCCCTACAGTCTCCTGCTCACAGCGAAGAACTTTGTTTCTGTAGGCGCCTGAGCTTTCCAGGAGGAGGATCAGGTTTCTTTTAGTTTTCTCGCACTATATTTCCTTAAATCCGAAACTGGGTTACACGTTGTTGGTCGGTTTATTGAAGTTTCAATCTGTCGTTTTCAGTTCACGAGCTCTTTCGGGTCATCGATGTTTCGAGCTGCTTCTCTTGCATTCTGTGTTATAGTCAAGCTTCTTGGACATTGAATGATGTCGATCGCATGTTTTTCTCTTTGAGCTGGTTTCAATGGGGTGCAAAATGTCCCTTTTGCATGTCAGGGATTGTTTTGATATTGGTTTTTCTGTAGACATAATTTCAGATGGATTGCAAAAGCAACGCAATTTCGATAAATTTATGAACTTTCTGTTCTTGGGCCTTTGACTGATCTTTGCTGGTCTTCGATAGGTGAAGTGATGATAGTGTTGATCGGCTAATATTCTTTCGCTGGCCTATACTATGACTGATCACTCTGGTGTCTGGAGGAATATCTTTTCATGATCACAGAATTGTTTAAGTTTAAATATGCTTGACACAGAGTGAAATCAGGGGAATGTAATCAGGAAGGAAGAGCTTAAAAAATAGTTCGCTCATTGGTTTTAAGGAAATCCCATGTGAAAAAGAATATTCAAGTTGTTGAATTTCTTAGCAGATCCATGCATTTGTGGTTGATGGAATAGGCTCCTAGAAGATAGCGTGAGAGCTTTTCTATGAGTGAAACAGCACTGATTTTACTAAGAGCGAGCCAAAGATCATAGCCAACTCTGTATGAGCAAGTTGGAGAGTGTTCGATAATGCATCGAGTCGACACTTTTGCAGTACCATCTTCTGGATCCGGATCCCCTGCCTCTAGGGCAGGGGATCCTGACCCCCATCTTCCTCATTAAGGTGCGGCAAGATGAGTTTTTTGTTTTTGTTTTGCAATGTCTGGTGATGTCATTCATATTATGACTCTACATTCTCTTACTTTTTCTTCTCTCCTTACAATCTATTGGTCTAGTACATCTCTTAATTTTGATTGTTGGAGTACTTGGCATAACTTTTTTGTCTCGCAGGGTAGGCCCACGGGAGAATCAGATTGGTGCACTTCCGGTGCAGTTAACCGGCGCGACATGGCGATTACTAATGCCAATACTTGGCTAGCCGACATGGTCGGGGATATAAGCAGGAAGATTGAAGAATTCTGTTTGGATGTAGAAGACTGCATCTGCACGGTGATGTTTCGCTCCTTCCGGTCCTCTTCACAGATTGGCTTTTATCACTCCTCTCTTCTCCATTTGTTAATTTGAGGGTCACTCATGAGTAACATCTCTTACTTTCTTCTAGTTCCAAGCAAACTTTGCGGGAGACTATTGTTCGTCGTGATTTATCCAGATCCCTATATCTTGATCCTCCAATTACTGAGTAGATGTAACGACATCTTTCTTTGTATGCTTCTCCGTATGCTGTCCTGTTTAATCGTCGAAATCCTTGCACGGTAGGACACAGTTAATTATGTCGAGAGCAAGCTAAAGAAGGTGCGTGCCGACATGAGAAGCTTTTGCTTGAAGTTTGTGCAAGAAGTTTTGACCTCGTCACCAGAGCAGGCGAGCAAAGAGGTACTGTCCGATATGCCTTTGCTGGAAATTGCCGATAGCGACGCAACATCGGATCCTGCTAAAGGAGACTACCTCCAAGAGGATTCTTGTAGTATAAACAACTACTCTGATGTGGACTCCGAAAGCTGGGGCGACTCCACACAAGATGTGACAATATCTCAAGCTGAGGCAACACCATTGAAGTTCGAGGACAGACACGAACGTGCCTCTTTAATGGAAGGACTTGGGGAGGATTTCCATGGTTTGGATACCTGCGCTAACAAGACAAGTACAGTCAAGTCACTTTATTGTGTTAGTCCAGATGAACATGTAAGCATCATTCCTGATGTCGCTTCCTCGAATGCATTCGTAGAACCAATCGGTATGTACCTCACAGATATCCTATGTCCATGTAATTGTACTATAACAGCTAAACACTGTGCCTGCTTCTAGATTTCAGCTAAATGCACCAGTTTAGAATGTTTCATCGGCTCTGCGTCATGTCCCGTGTCTTTCTCTCTTTGTCCGATTAACTAGGTCTTTGGCCTCGCGCATTGTGGAAGACAGCAATGATATTAAATGCCATTCACTTCCATAAGAAAAGCATCGTTTTCATTATCATCAGGTGGTCTAGTGCATAAAGGCAACCATTCGGTTTGCTTCATTAGGGTTAACGCTGTGTAGCTTGCCTACTCAGCACCATCTGCATGGTTTTCTCTATCTAATTAATGTGAGACTTGAGTTTGCTTCTGCTAATTCTGTCTACTGTCCTAAATTACTCCCTTCTGAAATTTCTTTGTTGGAGTTTAAATTGTTCGGCAAAAGTACAAGTGCGATATATGTTAGTAATGCCTGCATCTATGTGAATTAATATTTGCACAGGCCAACGGTGAAGAATAAGCTAAAATCGAACAATTAGGACAGTATGGAAACACATGAAGCTGCCAGTCGGTTTTCTTGCTCTATATGATGTTTGATTATCACACATTTGTCGCAGCGGGATCGGATTGCTCAGTTACTCAAGACCACCATTGTGTCAATGAGTTGATCAAGCTTGATGAGAACTGCATTATTGTAGATGCCGGAGAACTCTGTTCAGCTCCTACCGAAATGACTGAACCACGAGTAATACAGGTTTGTGCCTTCGCTCTCTATGAAATATATCTTCAGTATCCTGTCTCGATCGCTAGCAACATTGTGCCCTGATCACTATTCTTCTCCATCTTCTTGTCTTAGAACTTCGTATCGGACAACATGGCATCCCGAATGAGGAACCACGAGTTCAATGAATCTGAATGGGAGATCATATGATTGAGGACCAATGATCATCGGAAGCGTTGAGGGTACTTAAATTCAACCACCGATAACACGGCATCAGCCAAATGAGAGTTTTCATAGATCCAGCTACTTGATTTCTGATTAGGATCTAGGGGTATTGATAGTCTTGTTCATTTTACCAAGGCCAAGTTTTTCTTCCTATCAAATTTCTCCATAAACCTATTTCTTTTTTTTTTCCCTCTCTATATGATTTCTTGCAGGTAGAAATTTAAAGAACACTAGCAAAAATCTGCGAGTTCCCGCACAACAAAATTTGATATTTAACACAATTTTTTCAGTCAGCTCATATCTCAATTTTCCAGGGAAAATTGGAAAACAGAGGAATTGTGTCGTCTAAGATGTCAATATTTGTTGATGTTTGTCCAGCGTTAGGCGGGATAATTATTAAATTAGTCTAAATCCTATTATATGGATGTCAATTGAGTCTTAAACATTTTAATTTTGCCAATCTAGTCCTAAATCTTTATGCGAAATTCCAGTGAAGTCCTTCCGGCCAATTGTGGATCGCCACGTTAGCAGTATGCAAAAGGCATCCATTTAGTACTGAATCATTTTGACGAGAAAATTACCAAAAAAGTCCTAAACTTTTTGCAGTTATGCCAATTCAGTCCTAAACCTTTTTTTTGCCAATTCAGTCCTAATTCGTTTGCAATTGTGTCATTTAAGTCTATACGGCGAATTTTGGCCGGCCGGTGCTGACGTGGACGCCGGCCGGCCGGGGATCCATTATTTTAATATTTTCTTGATTTTTTATGATTTTTTTTATATAATTTTTAGGATTTTTTTTTTCTTTTTTCTTTTCCTTTCCCTCTCCTCTCCCCTCAGCTGTCGCTCCCCTCCTCTGCAACTCAACCGTTCCGGCAACTCAGCCGTCACTTCCCTTCCTTGCAACTCAGCCGGTCGCTGCCGCCTCGCCTGGCCATGGCGGGGGTGGACCTCGCCGTCGCCGGGCGAGGCAGCGACGGCGAGGTCAAGCCCCGCCATGGTTGGGCGAGGCTCGGCCTCGCAAGCCCAAATCTGGGCCGACGAGGTCGAGCCTCGACCGGCCATGGCGGGGCTCGACCTCGCCCGGCCATGGTGAGGAAGCGACGGGACTCTTGTCTCGCTGGCCTCGGCGGAGCTCGCGAATCTGGCAAGTCTTGAGCTCGCCGGCCATGGCTGAGCTCGAGCTCGAGCTCGACTCGTGGCGGGGGGACTAGAGGGAGGAGAAGGAAGCTTTTCGCGCGATAGAGAGAGTGGCCAGAAACCCTACTTCTTTCTCTCCAATTCTCGAGGCCCTAAAGATCTCGAAGCTTCCTCTCTCTCGCTCTACACATCTTTGGGGGGGGGGGGTTTCCATTCGCTACCGATTCACGATGGTCCTTGCCGGCCTCGGGCGAGCCCGAGATCACCGGGACCGGCCGCCTCGAGCTTGTTGGGCCGAGTCATGGCCATCACTGGGCGGCGGAGGAAGGAGGACGGAGCGGCACCGGACTATGGCGGCCGGCTGAGTTGCAGGGGAGGGAAGGGGAGGGGAGAGGAGGGGAGAGAGAAAGGAAAAAAAAAGAAAAAGAAAAAGAAAAAGAAAAAAAATCTTAAAAAATATTTAAAAAATAGTAAAAAATTTAAAAAATATTAAAATAATAAGTCGTCGGCCGGCCGGCGTCCACGTCAGCGCCGGCCGGTCAAAATTCGCCGGATGGACTTAAATGGCACAATTGCAAAAGGTTTAGGACTGAATCGGCAAAAAAAAAAGGTTTAGGACTAAATTGGCACAACTACAAAAGGTTTATGACTTTTTTGGTAATTTTCCCTCATTTTGACTGTACCCCCAAAATACATCTGTTTTATCCTTTTCCTTCATTGAATAAGCAGATTCAAGAGAAAATAAAATGATTTACTTATCTTTGTGTTTGATTGCGAATATTTTAGAAGACTATCGAAACATAAAACACCAATGTATGTATTAATTCTGGAGCATGAAATGGAAAAAGTGCAATATTATGTTATTCATCATAGGTTGAAAACCTAAATGAGAAAATAAATAAATAAATAAAAATAAATCCAACACATTGTGGTCAAGATCAAGATTTTCCATTTCAATGAGTTAACAAGCAAACAGGACGCGCAATGAAAAGTGCCGTGTACTTGGGGAGAGAAGCGGATATTATCACCTTTAATAGGTTCTTTCACCACTATTATAAACTCCTTTTACATATGAAGTTTCCGTTTTGTTCTGAAAACGAACTTTGCTGTAAGGTATTTTCGCAAGAGAAACATATTTTATGTCCTATGTTTGCCTGTATTTTGCAAATAATATGAATAGTCATTTTCGACATTTGTTGCAGGAAAAAAATCAAAACACACTTTTTGGTTTTCTTTTTGCAGAGTCACGATTAGAAGCTGAGCTCTTGGACTTCGGCATTGGCGACTCCAGCTTGAGCGTCGTGGAGTTGGGCGCAGACTAGGATTTTTAGCCCGACTATCAGGAATAAGGGCTCAACCTCAAAGGCAAGCATCGAGATCACTAGTTTAGCCTTCGAGTGAGAGGATCCTGGTTGGATTCGAGTTCAAACACCGAGGTCTCAGGTCGATCCGAACGCCAAGGTCCAGTCGTATTTTGAAAAAAAATGATTTTTCATTTTGAAAGTGCCCGTCGTTTTCTTAAATTTAAGCATAAGTTTTCATCGACGGTGGTGAAGAAGATACTTTACTTTCTTGACTCATTTTTCCCAAGCCATACAAATGCCGGAAAAATGGGCAAGATATTTTCTTATATTAAGTTTTCCACGAGACAATGAATCTAATTGTAAAGTACTCGTGAAAGAAGTTATTATTTGTGGTATGAAAGGAAATATGGTAGATTTTAAGTTGTGGAAAAAGTAATTATTGTTGTGTAAATATCATTATCCTTTTTTGTTAAAGGGTTTATAGATTGGTACAGTCTTGGACATTCCACAAATGTTTGCAGGTTGCTACAGTGGATGTTACTCTTTGAAACATATATTAAGAGACGTTAATATCAATATGATGTTGTGTTCTTTCTTCATAACATGGGAAGTAATCATGGCAAGCGAGGACACTTCATGGGAGTACGTGAAGTGAACCTTCGTAGGAGATTGTTTCTGGACTGGCACATTGAATAAAGTGAACGAAACCGAACAACTTGATATTAGGGAAGAAAATAAATGTGGGCATTGTGAATACATAAGGTGGTTCAAGTCCTTAATCGTTGATCATGTAGACTCCGCGATGGAAACTACATAATTAAGGTTGAGATGACATTAATTGGTTCGTATGATTTGTATGTCCTGCGATAACATCTCGTGAAAGAGGCGTTGTTAGTGTCTGTGAGAGAACCGTGCATGAGATTGTCACACATCCTAAAAAAAAAAAAAGAGTTATTGCGTTGTCGGTCGTTCGACACTTTATTCTTGATTTAACGGCTAAATTATGATATTTCTTTGGAAGTGAAAAGTCAGGAGTTCAAACCATACTAAAGTTAGAAGAAAAAATGAGTCTATTAGGGATAAGAGGGCTATTTTAATCGGATTTTTATAGGGGAAACTACAAAAAAAAGTCATAAATCTATTGTAATTGTGCTATTTCAGTCCTAAACATTTTGAATTTGTACCAATTCAGTCCATTTGGCTGGCCGTTGCTGACATGGCATTGCCTGCATTGACGTGGCAAAATTTTAATAGTGTTTAATATATATTTTTTCTTCTTTTCTTTTTTTCTTCTTTCTCAATTTTCCTCTCCTTCCCTTACCTCCCTAGCCATTGAGCTACGGCCGGAGCTTGTCGGCCATTGGCCAGGGTGGCGAAGCCCTCGTCGGTGGCACTCACCTGGCTTCGCCCATATTTGGGCTCGCCCAGAGGAGGCTTCAAAGTCAAAGTGCAAGCGATTCTTGAAATCTTCAGTTGAAGAAAGTTGAAGTACAATCTGATTGTACTTTATTGTGTGAGTGTCTTGAGAAGCCAGAGGATAGCCCATAGGTGTTCGGCACCTCATAAATGAATGCATGTTGATGTTGGGCCAACTTCAAGGAGTCCAAGTGAAACCGATCCCCTGCGAGGCAAATGGCGTGGCTGATTGGTTTGCCAAGACGCCTAGAAGAAAAGCGTTACCATCAAATTGGCTCGTCAATTGCCCCCAGTCATTTGGGATTTAATTTGTTGTGAATCTTATTTTACTATCGACTATAATTCCGACTTTGGATGAATGAAATGCAACTTATTTTCGTCCCAACAAAAAAATCTCCCCAGGGCGGCGGTGAAGGGGTGCATGGCCTCGCCTACCGCAGGTGAGGCCGCCTTCATTGCGGTTGGCGATGCCCTGGTGAGGTCGCTTCGCCCAGCCAAGGCAAGGGCTTCGTGGCCCTGTCCTAGCGGTTGGTGAGCTATGGAGACATCACAGGCCACGACTTGCGGGTCATAGGGGGGAAGAGGGAAAGTGGAAAAAAAAGAAATAAAGAAAAAATATTAAATATATCAAAATTTTGCCACATCAGCAATGGCTAGTCAAATGGACTAAATT
Source organism: Rhodomyrtus psidioides (assembly GCA_021437785.1). Taxonomy (NCBI): domain Eukaryota; kingdom Viridiplantae; phylum Streptophyta; class Magnoliopsida; order Myrtales; family Myrtaceae; genus Rhodomyrtus; species Rhodomyrtus psidioides. Next base: position 1,434,370 of record JAILYB010000062.1, on the reverse strand, counting down.
GACCATCTATTCGAGAAGAAAATAAAAAAGACTACAACCTATGAAAAATGAAAGGGAAGATCTTGTACTAATTTTGTCATAAACATTTCAATTATGCCAATAAAATTCTAAACATTTTTAAGTTTTGTCGATTGAGTCAATTTGGTCAATTTTGATCGAAAATCGCTGATATGGACGCCGACCATCTATGTCATACTGCCGGCGTAGACATTGACATTTTGAAAATATAAATATATTTTTATTGTTTCTTTACTTTTCTTCTCTTTACATTTTTTTTGGGGACTGGGGTCGCCTGGGGTCATCGACACTAAGAGAGGGCCGCAACTCCCTTGCTGGCCATTAGGCGAGGGCTTGCGGGCATTCTCTGTGGCTGGTGAGGGCTTAGATGAGAACCACAATGCCTTGTGAGGGCGCGATGCTCAGATCCGTGAGGGCATTTTGGTCCCTGCCTGTGGCCTGCGAGAGTTAGTCGTCGACATTAGCCGGCCACACTCCAAAAAAAGTAAAGAGAAGTGAATACAATTAAAAAAATAAAAAAAATTATAAAAAAATTTATGTCAGCATTAGCCAAGTCACATAGGACAGCTAGGGCCTCCGTCAGCAACTTTTGATACAAAATGGCCAGATGGACTCAACTAACAAAAAGTGAAAATGTTGAGAACTAAATTGATACAATTGAAAATTTTTAAGATCGAATTTACACAAGTATAATAAATTTAAGACTTTTCGATAGTTTCCTCGAAATTGATCTTTGAGTGGACTTGGAATTCAGATGTTCTGACCGTATGTTCCAGAAGAAAAGAAAGTTGAATACCGCAGCCTAAGAAAGTGAAAATGGATGAGATTCCGTGCATTGGACGCTTGGAAATTGGAAAAGGGTTTCCATATTGACCTAGGAATATGTAGGTCCCGCGTCTGCGTGACACACAGAACAATTCTTCCCCATGTTGTACGTCCAGCTATCCCTGATTGAAGGAAGTTGAACTTTCACATTAGCAAGTTAACGTAATCACTAGGGGTGTCAAAATGGCCCGCGCTGGCCTGAAATTTCATTTAATTTTCGGGCTTTTAGGGCCGGACCAGTCCAACGCCCGATTTTTTTAAACACCTATATTTTTTTTAATTTAATTTTTTTAATTTTTTTCTTTTTGATATTCTTTCATTTGGTAGGCTTGTTAATTGATTTTGATTAAAAAAAATAAAAAAAAAATGAAAAGAAAATATAATCAAGCCCGGCCCGAACTCGGTACTGTTCGCCTTTGGCTCGACCCGGCCCGACCCGTTGACACCCCTAATAATCACGCATGTTAAATTACAAGGATTTCAACGTTTGAGCAAGTGATGTCTACCTTTGTAATCCATTGATTAAGAATTAGTTAGATGAGCTTTCAATTTGTTTAGGGTTGAAGTAAAACATGTGATGCCGAAGCGTGATAGAAACCAATGCTAAACAGAAGAATCGAATTCGATAATCGAGGAACAATCATTGTTCACTCAAAATGATATCAAATCGTGATATTCTCAATATTCAATAATCTGTCATAAACTGTTCTTTCACAAACCCTAAACATCTTTATATAAGATGCTAAACCTAATTGACCTAGGAAACTCGAAATTACAAAAACGCCACTAGAATTAATTAAAATACCTAAAAACATTAAAATTACAAAAATGCCTAAAATAGAAAATACGCAATATTACGTAATCTTTGCAATATTACGGAGATCGCGAGATTTATTTGCATCAACATGACCCTATAATTCATAGCATCGCGCACATGGAATGCGACAAGCATCTATTTCAACTGATTGTAGCGATCGGTACCGTTGATTAGTCGGCGATGTTTCTTGTGTTTTGGCTCATTTTAAGCGGAAAAAATTACTTAATGAATTTTCTATGGAAGCTTAAAATGCTATTAAAGTCTGGAATAAATAGAAAAAAAGAACATGCGCAATTCTAATTGTCAATATTGGAGAGTTTTTCATAGGATAAATGTCGATTGATGCACGATTTTTTTTTTTTTATCAATATTTAATCATTCACTCACTATTCTCTTCCTTACACACACGCACACAATCATCTCTTTTCTTTACACACGTTACTTTTGCTTGCTTTTATCAGTCTAGGTCAAATTGTAGAAAAGTGCACGAAGAAAAGTAGAATATAATTAGAGACATTTTTAGATCAATCGAGTTCTGTTTAGCTTTAGAAGAATTTACCTAGTAAATGCTCAAGCTATGTATAACCATTGTCACAGAAACATCCTTTTCTTGGTGCGAACAAACCGTAATTGAAGCCAGAGAAAGATCAAGAAACCATTCACGTTCCTTTCTTTTCTGTTTGACTTTTGGACAACATGCGCAACGCGCACTCATAGGGCAAAAAACATTGACCATGGTCATCACCTTTCTTTGCGGTAAAGTTGCTCCAATGAATCCATTGCATAACCACTTCTGTAAATGGATAATTACGCAAATCAATCCTGAACTTTGACTCAATATACAATATATCATCCCTAAATTTTCGGTAACTGTTCAATCTAATCCCTAAACTGAATAAGGATTTTCCAAATGTTGAGTTCCTCCATTAATTCAAGTCAATGGAATTTGCTGATTTGACTTCCAGTTCATTAAGTTTGAATGGTGGGCAGAAAAACTACTTTACCCGTGGATTATTGAAGTAAGATGTTTAACTCAAAATGCAACAATCAATATCATCAAATTAAATGGGGCAGAAGAACACTAGAAATGCCAATATTTGCATACAGGGTTCACTTTAGTGTCAATATTTTTTTTGGATTAGTTAAGTGCTACATCGGAGACAAAATGATCTCCGAAGTGCCAATTCCAGCCAAAAATGGTTATTTAAGTGCTAATTCCGATCAAAGAGTACACGTGTCATTGTTTATTAAATGATTAATATTACGTGGATTTCTTTTAACTAATCAGTCTACGTGGCATCTACTTGGCGTCCTTTCAACTTTAAAAATAGTTAGATTTTTTTAAAAATTAAAATTAAACAAAAAAATAAAAAAAATCATTTTTTTAAATGCACATGCAGAAGTTGCAGATGCAGTTACGGCCAAGCAGATGCAGAAGAAGGTTGTAGGGCGGGGGCTTCAAACCCTCGCCACCACCACCGCCACCGCCGCCGCCTGCTAGTGGCTCGAGGTTGCTCCTCCACCCTGCCGCCGCTACCTCCCCTTCTCGTTCCCTGGGGTTGGGCAACCCCTGCCGCGGCCTCACCAAGGTCCGCGAGGCCTGGCCGCGGGGCCCGACCGGCCTCGCCGATCCCCAAATCCCATCTGCCCGTCCGTCGATTCCGTCGACATCCTACGACCCCCCAACGCATCTTCCGTTCCCTCCTCGACCCAGTCTCTCATCTCGCAACCAATCGCCATTGAAGACGTCCTTGAGAGCTTTGAGCTCGAGCTCGAGCACACCACCTGGGTCCTCCTCCTCTTCTGCTGCTTCTCCTCCGGGACTCTACTTTGCCCAGAAATTCGTCATTGGGCGAGGTTGGCCGTACCGCACCGCGGCGAGGCTCAACCTCGCCTTGGGTCTGCCAACTCGGCCATGGTCGGGCCTCGCGGACCTTGTTGAGGCCTTGGTGGGGGTCGGCCGACCCCGGCAACCCACCTCCCCCTCTCGGGCCATCTCGCATGCCATTGCCGACGAGTAGTGGGGCGGCGGCGGCCAGGGCTCACAGCCCTCGCCGCTCAACAGAAGTGATCCCCCCCCCCCCCCTTTTTTTTGCTTTTATTTAAATATTTTTTTCAAATTTTAAATTATGTGGATTTTTTTGGCATTTTTTTAATGCTGACAAGGATGTCCGGCAATTCACGTGTGCACCGTTAAATGATTATCATATTATAATTTGAGTTGGATATCTTACGTGGATAATACACATATAGTGTTATTTTTTTGTCCATCGAGGATTAGAAGCTAAATCAGCAAATTTCATTAACTGGAATTAATGAAAGGACATCATTGAATATTTTCATATATTTTAGGGACTAAATTGAACATGTGCGAAAAGTTTAGGGACCATATCGAACAAATTAAAAGTTCATGAATCACATTGCGTATTCAACTAAAGTTCATGGACCTTATATGTAATTTTCCCTACTATAAATACACCTAATGCATTCACTCGTTGTCCACAGCACAAAACATATCTCTCCATTAAAAAATGGCTTCCAAACTTGCAAAAAATTTCTCCATATGCTTGATCCTTGTCTTGTGTGCATGCGCATGCGCATTGGACGCCGCCGCGTCTCGTGCCTATGACATTCCGCCCGCAACTAAAAAATTCGAGGAGTGGATGAATCGGCACGGGCGTGACTACAGAGACGTTGCCGAGAAGGCGAAGCGTCTGAAGATTTTCCAGGAAAACCTGCGGTTCGTCGAGGAGTTCAACCGCACGGCGAACCGGACTTACAAGCTCGGATTGAACAAGTACTCGGATTTAACCAACGAGGAATTTGTGGCAGCATATACCGGATACAAATTGCCATCATCAACACGCAGGAACTCTCCCCAACTCCATTCATTTCAGGACCAAGGTCTGAATAGCATTCCGGAGAGCGTCGATTGGGTCAAAAAAGGTGCAGTCAACCCTATAAAATACCAAGGCCAATGTGGTAAGAAGTTTACTGCTAACTATGTGAGCTTCGGCTTGAAGTTTTCTTGATTGAGTCAATATCATTACACAACAGGATCTTGCTGGTCGTTCTCCGTGGTGGCGACGGTGGAAGCAATCACACAGATCACCTCCGGCGTGCTGCCGAACCTGTCCGAGCAGCAACTCATAGACTGCGCCACCAATGGCAACCAGGGCTGCCAAGGCGGCTGGATGGACAACGGCTTCCAGTACATCATCGACAACCAAGGCATCAGCTCCTCGTCGGACTACCCGTACGTCTGGGCCGACGGCACCTGTAACGAGCAGGCCTCGTCCGTCGCTGCGGCCAAGATATCATCCTACAGGGACGTCAACCCGAGCGAGGACGACATGCTGGCGGCCGTGGCTATGCAGCCAGTGTCGGTGGCGCTCGACTCGAGCGGGTACGAGTTTCAGCACTACAATGGCGGGGTCTTCACCGGCCCGTGCAACTCCAATCTGAACCACGCGGTGACCGTGGTCGGGTACGGGACGGGGGCGGACGGGACCAAGTACTGGTTGATAAGGAACTCTTGGGACGTATCGTGGGGGGAGGGAGGGTATATGAAAATTCAGAGGGATGCTGGGGTTGAAGGTGGCCTTTGTGGAATTGCTTTGAAAGTTTCTTATCCCGTTGCATAAGTATTTATCTAAGAGATTATGGCTTCGAGGTCAGTCAAAGTTGAAATATTTCGGGTCAATTACTATAGTTAATCTCGTGTATTTACTGTTTTAAATTTCAGCTAGACCCCATGCGACCTTTGCTGGGGTTCTTATGCTGAAGTTCTTGATTGTGTACTTTGTTTTTATGATAATGACAATAAAGAAGATTTGAAGACGGTCCTTAAATTTTAATTTGTTGGCAAACACTTGATATCATTAATTGTGGTTTGAGACTACGGACCACGTTTGTGTATGGAATATCCTCCATACTTATTGGTGCAACTTAAGTAGCACCGACACCGATATCGATACGCGGATACGATATGACACGATACGCCGATACGGCATTTCTCAAAAATAAAAAAAATCCGACACAACATGGATACGTTATATTAAATATATAGTTTTATATATACAAGATGATTTATTATTTCTATGACTTTTTATAAAAATAAAAAATTACAAATAGAGCTCTTATAATAAAAAAAATGATTTTTTTTACTATGAGTATTTCCAGAATTTAAGTCCAGCCAATCAAAAGAAAAAAATAATATAATAAAAAAAATCGATAGCTTGACAGTTGACACACGGATATGACTAGGGTAACTTTGCGTAGTGCATGATACACGGATATGACTTGGAATTAAAAGAAATAGCAAAAACAAAAATCTATCTTCCTCCCCTTTCCTTCGCCGCTTCCCTCCAGTCCTTCCCCTTCTGCAATTTTGCTAGGGTTCACTGTTCAGATCTGGCCGGAGTCCTAGAGCCGCCCGCTCGCTCTTCCCCCGGCCGCCGCCGCCACCGGCGAAGTTGCCGGCGTGGTGATTAGGCTGACCTCCACCAGCGGCGTCGACGGCCGTGGACTGCATTCAAGCTCCCGTTGTCTACCTTGTTCCTCTGTTTTTCCTTCCTTGTTTAAGGGCGCCGTCCGTGGCTTGTGGCCATGACCGGGACTAGATTTGGAGGTTCAACTCCATTCCAGATCTGCGAGGGCAACAACCACGAGCCGCCTTGACATGGAGGGGTGGCTCGGCCATGGACGGGGCCGACCATGAGCAGAGGTGGGGTGACGACAAAGGAAGACGGAGCCGACTAAAAGCACGACGGAGGGGAAACTTGACAGTCCATGAGTCGTTCCTCTCCGACTTGCGTGTCCAAAAGGTATCCTTGGAGTTGACCCCGTATCCGACTTTCGATACGCATTGACCGCGCATCGGACGCGTATCGGATGCGTATCGAGCACGTATCTGTATCCGATACGTATCCGGCACCGACGCGTCGACTTCCTTAGAGTATCGGTGCTACATAGGGTGCAACTAAGTGGTGCGGGATACCCTTAAAGTGAATGGCGAGGTATTGTTTCAGTAAAACCGTTTTCCGGGAATTGGTTTTTCAAATGTTCACTTGTTTGGTTTTCCGAAAATGATTTAATCAACGAAAAATACTTTTTGAACAACAAAAACTTCGTGCATAAAATTAGAAAAGTGAAAAAAATTCTCAAATCCAAAGAGGTGAAAACACTTTTCGAAATTGCTTATCTCGATTTTTATTTTATATTTTTATATTTTATATATTTTACACTTTTTTTACATTTTTATTGTCTAATTTTTTTTAGTATTTTCTTTTTCTTCTTTCTCCACCGGTCGGTCACCGTGCCTCGGCGACGGCTATAGACATGTGATAGCAAGCCCGAGCTCGAGCTTGCCTATGGCTGTCGTCGGCCTTCGTGGTGGAGGGAGAAAGCAAAAGAAAAAAGAAGAAAAAGAAAGAAAAATAACAAAGATAATAAAGATTCGATTTTATTTTATAACATGAGATAAAGTTATGATATTGAAATCAATTTTTAAATAAGATCCAAACATCAAAAAATATTTTTTGTTGCATATAAGAAAACATAGGAAAACTAACTATTTTCTTGAAGAAGAATTTCCCAAAAAGCATTTTCCTTTTTCATGAAATTTTTTGCCAATCAAACGCACCATAACTAAAATTTTATGGTTCTACTTCTTTTTGGCGATATACAAAATACCATTTTTTTTATTATCTTCGGCTTTCATTTGTCTTTTTATTATTATTATTATCAAAGATTCAAATTTATTAACTTTCATATGAATTCGGCAATCTATTTCTGAGTGACATATCAACTTCTATCCAATTAAACTACCAACTAATTTTATGCGATCAACCCTCATTTGAGTTACTTGACAAAGTTTACTTGATTCTTTTATATTCATTAACTTTTGTTGTCGGTAGTTTATTATTTGTCTTTCTTATATGCGCATTAATTTATCAATTTATCTGGATTTACCAATATTTATTCGTGTGAGTTATCGGCTTCTCTATTGCTAGGTCACCAACTTGTTTTTGTTTATTACATTTGATTTTAGTCGCACTCACAATTTTTCTTCAATTTGCCAACTTTCTATCTATTTATTGCCTTGCTCATAAATATGTTGCATTCACCAACTCCTCTTAGAAAGTCCAAACCCTGGTTAAAATAACTATCAACTTTTTTTTTATTGAGTTAACAACTAGTATTAAACACTTATTTAGGTTAGTTACTAACTTTTATATGGATTTTTCAGATTACCAACTTATCTTTTCTTCGACAAATCTTGCACTCCATAAAATTTTATTTACTTTTTTAAGTTGCGACTTAGATTTACCACTTTATTTATAATATTGTCAACTTTTATTTGAATGATCTGCCAACATTTTTTCAATTAAGGCTCCGCATGTTTCATAAAAAAACTAATGATTTGAAAAATAATGTCCTAAAAGGGATTACTTATATAACTTGAAATAACTAATCAAAATATTTTTGTTATCGACAACTGAACATTTTCCTGGACAATGAAAATACTTTTCGTTCGTTTTTTTTTCATGCAATAAAAGCGATCATTTTAAGAAATTTTTCTCAATTATCTATTTTTCGTGAAACAAATGCACCCTGAGTTGCAAACTAGTGTTCGGTTACCAATTCTTGTTTGAGCTGTTTTTAATTTTTTTTAAAAAATTCACCAACTATTCTATTAAGTCACTTCCTTTGTTTGCGTTGCTTGCAACTTCTTGACATATAAATGTTCACCTAGAGGGTTTCATGCCCTTTCGTTCCAAATTCGTACTAAAATCCTCGAGGTTCCTTATGTGATCAAGAATATTTTTTGGGAAAAACTTCAAATAAGGACCTGAAGTGCCCTCATTATTTCAAAAAAGGACTTGACCAAGGTCATTTTCGCCATTATATTTTAATTATTTTCCTTTTTTCTTTATTTTTTTTTTCTATTTTTTACCCTTTCCTCTTACCTAAGGTAGGCGATGGATGGCAACTAGTGAGGACCTCGCCTGGGCGAGGCGACCATAGCCCAGCCATTGCCTGAACTTGCCACTAGCGAGAAGGAAGGCAAAAAAAAAAGGAAAAAAAGGAAAAATATAGAAAAGGATATATAACGAATATGCCCTTGATCAAGCCATTCTTTGAAACAATGATAGCACTTCAGGCCCTTGTTTGAAGAAAGGTCCATTTCAAAGCCTTATTTGAGAAAATGGGGACACTTCATGCTCTCATTTGAAAATTTTCCTTTTTTTTACGTTTATGATTATTTTTTTGGGTCAGTACCATGAAAAATTTCAAAACACATGTGATAAATTTACCTCTAAGATATTCTTTACCACAAAAAACTCCAAATTGGTATACCTATGATAAATTTTCCCCGAACTGGTACACCTAAGATAAATTTACTATACATTAATTTTCATTAAATTTTACCGTCAAACTGCTGAATTTGATAATACGTGACAATTGATGGGTATACTAGTTTGGGGTTTTTACCCTCTTTTTGTCACGCCTGTATCAATTTGAAAATTTTCACCCAATTTAGCGGAACCTAAAAGAGGGTTGATTTGTCGCACATGTATTGATTTGAGGTAAATTCGTCACAGATGTACCACTTTGAGGTTTTTTATGGTAAAAAAAATGGTTTAGGGTGAATTTGCCATGGTATATTAGTTTGGGCTTTTTTGTGGTAAAAAAATAATTTGGAGCAAATTTATTACAAGTGCACTAGTTTAAAATTTTTCGTGGTATTATTTCTATTTTTTTTGGCGTGATTGGCAAAACCAGGTCCAAACGGGACTCGTTCAGCTGAAGCCAGGCCCATCTGGCCTGGTCTAAGCGACTAACGCCCCCCAAACTGACCTGAAGTAGAAGATGAGGACCAAACGGGTCCGATTCTTCTTCAAAATTGCCGAGACATCCCCTTCAGTTTTACCAGAATTTGTAGGAATGGGTCTTCATTCTTGTGGAGCAAAATCACACCTAATTTCCCCAGAATCTACCGAAGTAGAATCAATTTGTTAATTGGTTAGAATGATCCAGTGGCTAGAGAGAGATTTATGGGTTACTCATAGGGTTTTTTTTGGGGGTGAAATTCAGATTACGTTTTTGAGAATGATTTTATAGAATGTCTAATCCCACAAATAGGGAGTCTTATGGGAGGACGAGAAATGTTGCTGAGAGAAAAAGGAAATTGAGAGAATAGTATGAGAAAAATACTTCCATGTGATAGTTTGACAGTACCGTCAGTTATTTGTGACTGTAGATCCACACATCATCACTGCGTATTTTGCATAAAGCACTCATTAATTGAAAAATCGTGGGGTCAGAAATAGCGACTCATTACTGTCATACTATCAGGATAGCAACTCTCGCAGTATAACAAGTCGAGATTTTTCACTATCGGCTTGGTGGTTCGCCATGTTGGCTCGAATTTTTGTTCTCGCTTGACTATACCACGAGTGGTCCTCTTCATCCGTGCACGACATTTCGGTTGAGGTAAGTGGTTCGAGTTTCGAAGTTTCTTTCTCTATTTTATCCATGATATGAGCCCATAAACCATCTCTTGATTCTCGTCGGAACGCTTATCATTGAGAAGGTTACGGGACTTGCTAAGTTCATAACAAAGCATAGCTTTCTGCTCGGTTTCTGACACACATTGCGTATTTGGATTTGTATCGAAAGAAGCCATTCATATATCAGAATAAGCAAGAGGTACACAGAAGGCTATCGATTCTAGCAAATCCTAAATAATTGCGGAAAAAAGAAAAAACTTAAAAGTACATAACAAAGCATAGTCTACAGCTGGAAGCACCCTCGAAAACGGATCTACCAATGTAAACATTTGATGACCGATCATCAAATATAGTGATAAGCACAAGCCGAGTTCCCTCACTCCATTTGCAAAGGCTTGCGGGGCGCGTCTAGAATCGACGCCCCCATCACCAGCACCTCGCAGTAAAAACAACATTGTTGATACCTGATTTTTGACCATCCGTTATTATAGTTTTTTTATTTCTAAAATTAATTAAAAATAGCAAAAAAAGGTCAAAAAATTACAAAATCAACTTTGGAAGCCTTAGCCTAGCCTTAGGAACCAATTTTGAACAAAAAATATTTTTTGAATTTTTTAATATTTTTTGGAATTTATTTAATTATAAAAATACCCAAAAAATTAGGAAAAATACCATTCGTGGTCAGAAAATTACACAAAAATATTCATAAATTTTATTTTAATTTCCTATTTAATATTTTCACTTTTTATCAGGGAAATTTGGCTCGATTCATGGGGTTCCTTCACAAACCTAAAACCGAAACGAGCCTAAAAAATCCCTTTCGAGTCTTTTAATTTTCAATTCTCGGTTTCTATAAGCTATGACATTGGATCCTAGAGTCTTGAAGTGCAATTGAGTCAATTTGCCCTCCAATTTGATCAATTTTAGCCAAAATGGCTTAATTGCATAAAAATCTTTCAATTTAGTCCCCGGTTTTACAATTTGTGAAATTAAATTTCACACGGGCACACCCATTAAAATTAAACACCTCTACCCTATAGTTTTCATCATGAGGAATCCATTGGTGGTATCGATTTTGACTAATTCGACCGTTTAGGCCATCGATTTGGAGAAATTCATTTTCGGATCCTAGGGACAATTTGGGGTTTTCACAGAATTTCAATCAATTGATTCACGAAAATACACATATTTGATAGAAAACATGTCAAGGAATCCGATTTTGCCATCAATTTCATGAAAAGAGGTCAATTTGGGGCCCAATTTGGGAGATTTGGCCGAACCGGGCCGGTCGGGTCAGGCTCCACCCGACCCGGGTCTGCAACATTGTTGCAGACCCGTGGACAGTAAGGCAGGGCAAAACAGGGGGATATGGGGGGCGCATTTTTAAAGAAAAAAGGCGGGCAAGCGTGGGGGACAGGGAGCGCAGAGGCCCATGCTCGTTGGGCGGAGGCGGTGGACGTGCCGAGTCGCGCCGGTCGGCCACGAGAGAGAGGCGGGGCTCGGGTTTAAAGAGAAAAAGGGCGGAGAGTGATGAGGGGGATTTTTTGGTTGGCGAACGAAACCGGGACAGAGAGAGAGACCTTGAGGGAGCTCCAAGGACTTTGTGGGATCGTCGTCGAAGCAGCCACCGTCGCCGGTGACCCCCGAGCAGGTCGGTATCCCCCTCCGACCACCGTTTCTCGCATGCACACCACCCGTTCGATGAAATGCCTCAATGACTATGACATTTTGTAACTCTCGGCCGTGACACTTCGGGCCTCATTTCGTGTGGCTTTGATCTTAATACCGCCCTAGAACCGATTCTAAGCCTTTGTATGTGTTTATTTCGCATTGAAAACGCGCCGACGACGTGAGCCGGAGCTTCGCCGGCCGCGGTCCGAACGGGGAGCTCGACCGGGAACTTCGAGCGGTCGCCGAGGATTGGGCGACCTCAGGTAAGTTTCCCGACCCTTCATGGATGCTCCCTGATTGATCAGAATCGTTTTTAAAGCTAAAAAAGAGTTTCTGAAAATTTGCTCGCCGGCGCCGGTTCGGTCGAGCCTCGTCCGGCCACTTTCCGACGTTAAACCTTGCATGTTAATGCCATATGATGATGCTGGTAGTGTAGGGAGCCTAGTGGCGAAGAAATGGGTGGAAAATAACAAGTTTTAGAGGCCGGTTTGCGTTTTCCGGCGAGGGTCGCCGGAAATAGACACTGTTCATCGTCTTCCCCGGCGACCCTCCGGCCAGTCAACCGGTCAACGACTGACGTGGCCCGCCACGTAGGCGCCACGTCAGCCAGGGTGGGGGCCGCGGTGAGTAAGCAAAACCAACGGTCCCGATCGTGACACGTGTCACGATCTCGGCTTTTTTTGGAAAATTAAATAAATGATTTTCGAATAATCGATCCGGCGGACGAGGATGTGCCACGTGGCTCACTGAGGGACGTCCGATCTTGTACAAGATCGGACGCACCGAGGAGGCCACGCGGCACGCTCCGAACCGTCCGATTTGTGAGTTTTTTCTAAAAAAGGAAAATAAATTGATTTTTATCCGACGGTCGTAATCGAGCCACGTGGCTCTTTGTGAGTGGCCCGATCTAGTGGAGGATCGGGCGCACGAGACGAAGCCACGTGGCACGACGTGGCCCGTTCGATCCTGGAAATTTTCAGATAATTAAATAAAATAGATAAAAAAATCAAAAATTGTTAAAAAATAGAAAAATGTTTAAAAATATAAAACGGCGTCGTTTTAGGCCGGTTTCGACCCCTAGGGTCGGGCTCCCGAGAGGCGCGGGCCGGGTTTGACCCGGCCCGGAAAATATTTTTAAATATTAAAAAAATTCAAGAATAATAATAAAATAATCAAAAAATCAATAAAAAATGAAAAATCATGAAAATATTCAAAAAATTCGGAAAATTCAGAAAAATTCTAAAAAATTCCAGAAAATAGGAAATGGCCACATTCAACTGGCCATGACCTTTTCCGGGTCTTTCGACCCTCGATCTTTTCCGAAATGACGGTTTTGCCCTTCCGGCAAATCGCATTCCAAAAAAATTCTAAAGAATTCAGGAAAATCCCAAAAAATAGGAGATGGCCACAAACAACTGGCCAAGACTCATTTCAGGTGTTTTGAACCCCGAACCTTCTTAAAATGATGATTTCGCCATTTGGGCGAATCGTCTTCCAAAAACTGAAGAAAAATCAAGGAAATCCAAAAAATTCTCAAAAATGGGAAATGGCCACAATCAACTGGCCATGGAATATTTTGCATAATTCGGTATCCAAACCTTCCAAAATTGACGATTTTGCCCTTCGGGCTAATCGTTCCCAAATCTTCCCATTTTACCCCAGTCTTAAATCACATCTTCCCTAAGCCCTTATGGCTATACTAGGAGGCCCATGATTGAAATTGAGGTGCATTGACATGATTTATTTATGCATTTGATTGCGCTTTCATTATATTGATTGTGATTGATAGGACTAGTATTCCAATCTGCATGAAACCCTGAATCAAACCTACCTCACCCAAAATTGCGCCTGCATGAACTCTTAATTAGGAAAATCACTCGCGTTAGGTACCGAAAGGGCGTTGGTAATGACACCAACGTAACCAAGTCCCCGAACCCAAAATCTCTGGTTCCGCAGAACTGATCGATCTCTCCCAATCGGTCAGTAAGGTTTCCGGTCTACCCTCCAAGAAAGACCGGTGGCGACTCCAAATGCATGCACAAGTTGCACATGCCACCACGACCACACTAAGGTCGGAAGCGATCGACTCTTATCGTCGAATCCCTCAAAAGACACTCCCGCCGCGATTTGGTATGGGCTTGGGAGGGCCCGCGCCGATCCAAAGCCTGCGATCGGTAATCCATTAGCCGCGTCCGTTGATTTTCGGACGGGTCGCGACAAACATCAATATGTTGAAAGAACACATATCAAATATTTGTAAGGAACTTGTGGTCGTGAGGTATTTTATCATATTTGTTAGGAAGTTTTATTGTATATATTTCTTCCTAGTATAGAATCATTCCTATTGTGTATCTCCTAATTAGGGTTGTCTGTTGTCCTATATATATGACAGGATTGAGTATTGTAAATATACAGAAAAATATTCATTGAATACAAAAAGGAGAGTTTTCTTTCTCTTCATGGTATCAGAGCGCTAGGGTTTGATCCTTAGGATACTGTACGTCAATCATCGACTATAACGGTCCCGCTCGCCGGTGAGCGAGCTGGGGATTCAGGGGCAATGGCCTCGAAATTTTTTTTTGGCCGTTTTCGTCACGACGCCGTCGTCTCGCGCCGGTCGACTTCGTCCTATCCGAGCGATTCATTCTACGGACCTGATCTCATGGCCGACGATCAGCCAATTGTTACAACTGACCAAGCGGATGCTAGTGCCTCTGCTACTGCCATTCTGACAGACCTGACCGCTGCGATGAAGCAGCTCTTGACCCAGCAGGCCGCGTCGCTGCGCGTTGAACCTCTTGCTGCACCGATTGCTGTCAAGCTTGATGGCAAAATTATGGCGTATGGTCCCAGGTTGTTAAGATGTATGTCTCGGACAAAGACAAATTGGGCTATTTGAACGATGGTTCCCCTGAGCCCCTTCCGACTAATCCATTTTTTCGATAATGGAAGACCGATGATTCAACGGTGAAAGGTTGGCTTATCAATTCTATGGACCCAGCCTTGATACCAAACTTTATTCGGTTTCCTACGGCCAAAGCCATATGGGATGCTGTGGCAACGACTTTTTTTGATGGATCTGACACCTCCCAAATCTATGATCTTAAGAGCCAGGTTTCTCGATTGAAGCAAGGCGGTGGACCCATCGAGAAATATTACAATGATCTTCAAGGGCTCTGGCGTGAGATTGATTTCCGACATCCTAATCCTATGCAATTTTCGGTCGATATTCAAAGGTACAATGCTATTGTCCATGAAGATCGAGTTTATACCTTTTTGGACGGTCTCGATGACCGCCTAGACAATGTTCGTGCTAATGTTCTGAAGATGGATCCATTCCCCACTATTGAGCAAGCTTATGCCCGGGTCAGGCGAGAGGATATGCGCCAATCTGTCATGCTCTCCACTCCCGTCGGGGTCACCTCTGGTTCCGCCATGATGTCACAGCGAGGCAATGGTGATTCGCACCTCTAGTTAGTACCTTCTGCCTCGGGAGCTCGCCCTAGACCTAGCATGCAAATTCAATCTGAGGGGTTCTCTCACTGTGGGAATCCTAAACATACAACATCATCTTATTTTAAACTACATGGTTATCCGGATTGGTGGGATGATTTTCAGACCAAGAAGAAGAAACCGGGCTCACAAAAGGGACGGAATGGAGGGCAAGCCTCCTTAGTGACTAGCGGCTTGTCATTAATTCCTATGGAGCCTGAATCTGCTAATGCCGAATCTCCTGAAGGTAATTGTGGGTTTGTCTTTGCTAATGGACATGATGATGGTTATCATGGGTGGATAATCGATTCTGGCGCTACTGATCATATGACTCTGGAATCTGGTGACCTTCTTACATCTACTACACCACGTCGAGATCATATTTACAATGCCAATAGGCATGGCTTTCTTGTGACGGCTGCGGGGCGTGTGTCTATTATGCCTTCTCTCTCTCTATCTCATACTTTACTTGTTCCTACATTGTCTAATCGTCTGTTATTAGTTGGACAACTTACTAGCGAGTTAAACTGTGTTGTACTTATGTACCCTGATTTTTGCTTGCTTTAGGATATTCTCACAAAGGAGATTATTGGGCGTGGCACTAAGAGGGATGTGCTGTATTTCGTGGATGACATTACTTCTGGACGGACCTATCATTCTCGTGGACAATTAACTCAAGAGAAAGAACTTTGGTTTTGGCACCGTCGTTTAGGTAACCCATCCTTTGGGTATCTACGGCATTTGTTTCCCAAATTATTTCATGGTCTATCGAACTCTAGTTTTCATTGTGATACTTGTATTTTGGCAAAGAGCCATTGCACCTTTTTTTCTCCCAGTTTGAATATCAGTTCTACTCATTTTTCATTAATTCATTCTGATGTATGGGGTGCATCTTCTATTACTAATGTATCTGGATTTCGATGGTTTATCGTCTTTGTTGACGATTGCACACGTATGACTTGGCTATATTTGATGAAACATAAGAATAAGGCTCACGCTATCTTTCGGACTTTCCACCGTGTGATTCAAACTCAGTTTGGGGCCAAACTTCAGGTTCTTCGATCTGATAATGGTGGCGAATACTTAAGTAAACCTCTTGCAGCTTATTTTCAAGAACATGGTTTGATACATGAAACTTCTTGCCCTCAAACTCCTCAGCAGAATGGTGTTGCTGAGCGCAAGAATCGCCATATACTGGAAACCACTCGAGCATTGTTGGAGGGTGGCCATGTTCCCCATCGTTTTTGGGATTCTGCCGTAGTTACAGCTGCTTATTTGTTGAATCGCATGCCTTCCCGTATTCTGCACTATCGGACGCCAATGCAAGCACTTGCCGCCTATGTGTCTCTTCCTTCGGTTCTTACATTACCTCCTAAGGTGTTTGGGTGTGTCGCTTATGTCCATCTTCACAAAAATCAGCGAACCAAACTTGACCCTTGTGCAGTCAAATGTGTGTTTCTTGGCTATGACCCTTCTCAAAAAGGGTATCGGTTCTATGATCTTGCCGGAAAGCGCACATATGTCACCATGGATGTAACATTTATCGAGACAGAATCCCATTTTTCTTCCCCTAGTGTCCTGTTCAGGGGGAGACCAAATGTAGAACCAGACATTGGTGGGAGGTTGGGACTGCAAAAGCGACGGATGGGTGTGCATGGGAGGTTGGGACTACAGAAGTGACGGATGGGTGTGCACGGCCGCGCGATTCTGAGGTTGAAGATTCTGAGCTACTGTCTCACGACCGTGAGATAAGCGCATGGCCGGGCGGTATAGAAGCATTAGCAACCGAGCATGTGCCAATAGATACACAGCAGCAATAGCCCTCCTTGTCTTCGCCCTCTTCAGTACCACTCCAAGCTCCTGAGAATGTACCTGAGGTAAGTACTTCTACTGTACTTGATTCGTTTGAAGATACTGATGTGCTTACTGGTTATAAGCTGCCTTGTAGGCATAATAGGGGTAAACCACCGAATCGATATTCTCCAGATGTAGAGGACCGCCGATCTCGATATCCCATTGCAGATTATGTGACTGCCAAGAGGTTGTCCACACCACTACAAGCCTTCGTGTCCATGGTTTCCTCAGTTCAAGTTCCAAGCAGGGTTGAAGAAGCCATGAAGGATCCGAAATGGCTTCAAGCGATGTAGGCAGAGATGGAGGCATTGGAGAAAAATCGAACCTGGAAACTTGTGGAACTACAAGAGGATAAGAAGCCAGTGGGATGTAGGTGGGTGTTTACAGTCACACATAAAGCAGGCGGCACTATTGAGAGGTATAAGGCACGACTGGTAGTTAAAGGGTATACATAGACTTATGTGGAGGATTATTAGGAAACATTCTCTCCAGTTGCAAAGTTAAGCACAATAAGAGTATTGTTATCTCTGGCTGCAAACTTGGACTGGCCTTTACATCAATTTGATGTGAAGAATGCATTTCTTCATGGAGATTTAGAGGAGGAGATCTATATGGAGCTTCCACCTGGATACAGATGTGCAGATCAGCCGAACATGGTTTGTAAGCTGGAAAGATCATTGTATGGGTTGAAGCAGTTCCCCGTGCATGGTTTGGTCGCTTTAGCTCAGCTATGAAAATGTATGGATACTCCCAAAGTAATTCAGATCATACTTTGTTCTTAAAAGGTACTCAAGAAAGAATAACAGCTCTTATCATATATGTAGACGACACGATTATTACAGGCAATGATAGTGTCGAGATTATGAGACTGTAGGAATTATTATCTAGGGAGCTTGAGATGGAGAACTTGGGAGGTTTGAAATATTTCTTAGGAATCGAGGTTGTTAGGTCGAAGGAAGGGATTTACTTGTTTCAGCGGAAGTATGTTCTTGATCTTTTGACTGAAGTTGGCATGCTAGATTGCAAGCCTGCGGACACCCCTATGGTACAAAACAGTAAGCTTGGAGAGTACCTTGATCAGACGTCTACTAATAAAGAAAAATACCAAAGGTTAGTAGGTCGATTGATTTACTTATCACATATACGTCCTGAAATTGCTCATGCAGTAAGTGTGGTGAGTCAGTTCATGCATGCACCTAGTGAGGATCATATGAGTGCTGTGTTGCGCATCATTCGATATTTGAAGTCAGCCCCAGGAAAGGGACTGCTATTTGCAAAAAATGGCCACCTTGAAGTAGAGGGTTACACAGATGCAGATTGGGCTGGAAGTATGACAGACATGAGATCTACATCAGGGTATCTTACATTTGTGGGAGGCAACCTTGTTACATGGAGAAGTAAGAAACAAAACGCTGTAGCTAGGTCTAGTGCAGAAGCTGAATTTAGAGGTATAACAAATGGGTTATGCGAGTTTCTATGGCTTCGAAAGCTGCTAACCGAGCTCAGGTATCCACTAGGTTTAGAAATCAAATTGTTTTGTGATAATAAAGCAACCGTAAACATTGCTCATAATCCAGTTCAGCATGATAGAACCAAACATGTGGAGATTGATAGACATTTCATCAAAGAGAATTTGGATGCAAAAGTGATCTAGATACCATTTGTGAAGTCTGAAGACCAGTTAGCTAATATATTGACAAAGGCTGTGTCAAGTAGAGAGTTTCATTGCTTACTTATCAAGTTGGGTATCAAAGACATCTTTGCACCCACTTGAGGGGGAGTGTGGTCGTGAGCTATTTTAGCATATTTATTAGGAAGTTTTATTGTATATATTTCTTCATAGTATAGAATCCTTCCTATTGTGTATCTCCTAATTAGGATTGTCTGTTGTCCTATATATACGACATGATTGAGTATTGTAAATATACAGAAAAATATTCATTGAATAAAAAAAAGGAGAGTTTTCTTTCTCTTCAGAACTCTCAAAATTCATATATGGATGTAGCTCGGAGTAGCAAAATCCCCAAAACTTGACCCAAATCTAAACCAAAAGAGAAGAACAGCGTAATCTTGAAGAGGTTGTGGAGCCACGTTACGAGCATTCTCCTTGTTGGTTGTCGATCAGACGAATGGCCGAACTTGTGTTCACATCCACTCGAGACCAGTTGTAAAAATATATTCTCGCACACAAGACTCCCAGAGCAGATCGGGAGAGAAAAAAGGCACGAGCACAAGAAACATAAAAGACAAATCAGGCTATAAAAGAGGTAAGAGGGGAAGATGAGGAAGGGAGAGAAAGAGGTAGAGGGGGGATAGGCTCCCTCCCTATGGGGGGGGGGGCGGCTCAGAAGTTTTTGAGCAAGGCGACAGCTACTTCTTAGAGGGAAAACCCCAGCTGGGGAGGAAAGGAGATAATCTGCTACCCATGTTATCTATCCATGTGCGCACAATAGGATACGTTCTATCTATTTTGCATATTGGTTCGTTTCCGTAATCTTACCGTTCGAGGAATGACATACCATCATGTTAGAAGAGGATTTTTGCATGGCAAAAAATTCATGTACAAATTTAGAGATTTCCATAATTAAATCCTCCGATGCATTTTTGTCATCATTTAGATCATTATTATTGCAATTTTTCCATTTGCACATATGCATTTCTCTTGCTTCTTTTCTCTCTTGACCATCTTTTTGTTTCTTCTTTATTTTTTCTTTTTTCGCAATTTGTTGATCTTTAACCAATTCACAATACCAATGAGACAAGAAAAACGAAAAAACTCAATTATATATCTCTCTGTTCACTTATCGACGAGTTTGAATCATTCAGTTTATTGTCGCTATTTTCACGTTTGCACTGCTTTAATAAAAGGAAAACCCAAGTCTGACAGTTTGACAATACTATCATTATTTCTAACCCCACGATATTTCAATTAATGAGTGCTTTATGCAAAACACGCGATGATGGTGTATAGATCTATGGTCAGAAATAACTGACAGTACTGTCAGACTGTCAGAAAAGCATTTTCCTTAAAGAAATCAATAAAAATTTAGAGTTTTCCATAAATAAGTGCCCCGACACGCATTTAGAATAAGACAGGTTATTTATTTATCTTATTCTTGGTATTTTCACAGTAGTCAAATCTGTTTTTGCGCGGCATTAAGGAAAAAATAAATAAAAAATCACGCGCATGCTTCGTCATTTATAAAGCATCTCCGTAAAAAAAAAAAAAAATCTCTAGAATTGCAGAGAGATTAATTATGCATATTTTATCATTTGGAGTAGATCTGTTATAATACACGAACTATGAAAGCTGCATCAGTTGCATTAGATTTAGGCTTTTGTACACAGAATATTTTAGGTCACATTCTCTAAAAGATTCATTATTTTCCTTGGACATTGCACCTGCATACTTGGTATGATTAATTCTCTATATAGCATTATTTCGTTTGAAGACACTTATTTAGACATTTGCATCTGCCACTTTGCTCATAGGGGTCTTCTATCGTCTCATTATAACATGGTCTTGCATTAAATTTGCCCATTACGACTCGAGTTTCTTTAATTTACATATTTAAATGGTTTGAGAAGTGATTATGTGTCCGTTCTTAATTTACTGTGAGATGAACAAACTAATTTGGATCACATAAAACAAATAACAAATAACAAAAAATTATTATAGGTCCACTCCTTCAAGAATTTGTGACTCACAACATAATGTTAATCTCACAAATTCACAATCACCCAAAAACTATTATGCTATTGCTTGAGTTTATTGTTTGAGCATTTTTGCATGACCACTTTAGTTTTGCATGTTTAGAGATAAGAACAAATAAATAAAATATTACGTGAAAGAATGTTTTCCGAAAAGAAAACAGGTACCAATAATAGACATAAGCTAAAACTGACGTTACTAAGTCCCGTACTTTACTTGACTCCTAACATTGGTTAGAGTAGGTTAGTGACAGTTTTAGTTTCACTTAAATTAATAATGTTTGAGAAACCGAGTTGTGATTCGTAAGATTTGAGAGAATCCGTGCGAAACGTAAATTTCACTTCACAATGACGTGATGAAAAATTCGATGTGGTTATCAGTGCAAATATCATATGACAAACGTACGAGATATCTCTTGAAGTGTTCGGACATGCATAGCTTGTGATTCCTATTTCTGCAAAGATTGCGAACTTGGGAACAAATTTTACACAATAAAATTAACGCAATTTTACTTCAAAATATCACATTGAGAAGAGGAAGGAAACACATTCACACAAGAAAGTGTTAATGCAATGGCTTTCTCGCTCAAGAGTGAATTCATCATCTCTCTTGCTCTAATTCTTGGCACTAGGGTGTGGCATGCGGCGTCAGTCCGCCCGTTGCATGACCCACCGTTGCCGAGCAGCACGAGCAATGGATGGCTGAGTATGTTCGGACCTACAAGGACCCTCAGGAGAAGGCGAGACGCCAGGCGATTTTCGCCGAGAACTTGCAGTTCAATGCAGATTTCAACAAGTTAGGGGATCGTACTTTCGAGTTAGGTTTCAATCGAGTCTCAGACTTGACCAATGAGGAGTTCGTCCGAAGCCATACGGGATATGTGGCAACTTAAGCGGCGGGAGCCCGTCGAAATGACGTGGTTTAGCCACCAAAGTCTGGCTGGAGGTGTTCCCGACAACATCGACTGGGTAGAGAGAGGTGACATAAACAAGAAACCCATACCCAAAACGGGCCAAACGGGCCTCGTTCAGCTGAAGCTAGGTCATGGGCCTGGTCTAAGTAACCCATGCCCAAAAACGGGCCCTAAGCAGAAGATCGGGCCCAAAAGGCTTGATTCTTCAAAAATTGCCAAGATATCCGCTTCAGATATAATCACACCTAATATACCCTATTCCACCGAAGTAAAATCAATTTGCCGATTGGTTAGAATAATCAAGTGGTTACAGGGATTTAGGCTACGTTTGGTGGTCAGGGACTCAGGATAAAAAATTGGATAGAATAAAAGTGATCATATCTTGTGTTTGGCTACCGCTCAGGACTGGATAAAGTGGGATATAAAGGGGATAAAACCTGGATAAAATTATCCCAAGGGGGAAGTGGGATAAATGTGGAAAGGATTTTTTATGTTCATAATATAAAAGCTATTTTTTTTTTCGAATAACAAACTTCTTAAAAAATAAAGTTAAAATAATAATTAAAAATGAATTATACTTGAATTCTAATATGTTGAAAATACAATTAAAAATTAAAAATGATTTATTTATTTATTTATTTATATATTTATCAATTTAGTTTCTTTCTACTTTACAATATATATTTCGTGCACATACTTACACACACTTTGTATCTATGTCATTACAAATTGAAGGATTTTTTTATTGGTGAGCTCAAAGAAGGATTTTTTGTAGTATAGTATGTTATATAATAAGAAATGATGGAACGGAATAAAAATAACGAAAAAAAGGGATAGAAAATAAAAAAATAAGTACACAAAAATGAAGTGGAAGAACCCAAATTTTAAATGAACAAATTC
This sequence comes from Rhodomyrtus psidioides, assembly GCA_021437785.1. Lineage (NCBI taxonomy): Eukaryota > Viridiplantae > Streptophyta > Magnoliopsida > Myrtales > Myrtaceae > Rhodomyrtus > Rhodomyrtus psidioides. The sequence goes on along the minus strand of JAILYB010000062.1, from coordinate 1,411,652 downwards.
AAACTTGGAATGATCTTTCGAATTCTTGAAGAATGTGAGGCAATGAAATTTCTAAAAAAAAAATAATAGGAATCTCATTTTCACCATTTCTTTATAGTTTTTTAATTCACGTCAAAATTCTACAAAAACGGCAAGAGTTAAAACTTCTTCTCCTTCGTAGGTTTCTGGTTCACGTCAAAAGTATATGAAAATGAAAAGAGAGTCAAAACGCATTCTTCTCTGTAACTATGTGGTTCATGTTGAAATTTAACGAAAATAGTAAGAGAGACAAAACTTTTTGTAGTTGCAAATGCGAATGATCATATTTTCTCTCTTACTACAGTTGGTAGTAAATTATGAGAGATTCTTATAGTCTTCGTTTATGCATTTTCATATACATTTACATCGGCAGAAGAACACTACAAGTGCCAATATTTGTGTACGGAGCTCACTTTAGTGCCAATATTTTTTTTTGGATCACTTTAGTGCCAATTTTTGTCAAAAATGATCATTTCAGTGCCAACAGGACACGTGTCATGATTTCCGGGAAGCCACGTCAGATCACATTAGGACACGTGTCATGATTTCCGGCAAGCCACGTCAGATTTGGCACTGAAATGATCGCTTTTGACAAAAATTGGCACTGAAGTGATCCAAAAAAAAAATATTGGCACTAAAGTGAGCGCGCCATACACAAATATTGGCACTCCCGCTGTCCTTCTGCCCATTTACATCTAATAACCATAATAGAATATGAATATATTCAATTTTAATACTACGATTTGCCAAAAGTGGATATGATATGGCAAAATCCTTGGATTTCATATCCTATTCTATCCAATCCTATCCCGGCTAGAAATCCTGACGAAGAAACGCAACCTTAGGGGTTATTAATAGGGTCTTTTGGGGGTTGCGAATGCTGTCGCAAGGCAGCCCGTCGAGGTCGTCATCGCGGTGAGCAAGCGAGAGTTCCAGAGCTATTGGCGCAGCGTGTTCGATGGGGATTGTGGGTCATAGCTGGACCATGCCATCATCGTGGTCGGGTATGGGATGAGCGAGGATGGAACCGAGTTCTTGAAGATCAGGAACTCCTGGGGCGAGGCATGGCGTGAAGGCGGTTACATGAGGATCTAGAGAGGCGGTGGTAATTCTAAAGGGATGTGCGGACTCTCATCGAAAGCTTCTTATTCAATTGCTTGAGGATATTAATCAGAAGAGAAATGATTATGTGATTGTCTTTAACCCACACTTAGATTTATAGCCAGCCACAAAAAATAAAATTAAATATTTAAAAATTAGGGTTAATACCACCAAAAATCCCAAACTGATACACATGTGACAATATTACCCTAAATTATTATTTTTGACCTCGAAAACCCCTAAATTGGTACACCTGTGATAAATTTACCCCAAACTGGTACAACTGTGACAAATTTACCCTCCGTTAGTTTTCATTGAATTTTACCGTCAAATTACTGAGTTGGATGACACATGTCAATTATCGGGTGCACACGTTACCTTATGTTTGCTAAAGATGTATCAATTAGAAATTTTTTGTGGTATTAACTCAATTTAACGAAAATTAACATATGAGAAATTTGTCATATGTGTACCAGTTTGAGATTTTTATAGTAAAAAAATTAGTTTGGGGTAAATTTGTCACAGTTGTACCAGTTTAAGATTTTTGGTGGTAAAAAAATAATTTAGGATAAATTTGTTACAAGTGTACCGGTTTGAGGTTTTTGGTGATTAAAAAAATAGTTTGAGATAAATTTGTCACATGTGTACCAATTTGGGATTTTTTGTGGTATTAACCCTAAAAATTATTATAGGGACCACTTGTTTAAGAATTGGTGGTCCGCAATATGTTGATACTTTCTCAGCCATCCAAAGACTGTATGCTAACAAAGCTCTAATAAATATATATTTACATATGTTTTTTTAATCAAACTAATTAAAATAGGAAAATGTTCTTTTGACAATATTGTCTAGGACGGTACAATCTCAATTGTAAACCCACACGGCATTATTGCATGATTTGCATAAAACACTCATTGATTAGAAAATTATGTGATAAAAAAGAACTACATGTCAAGCATTTACAGTCTCTGGAGATTGATGGGCCTTCAAAAGAAATGAAGAAAGAAAGCAAATTCAATAAGGAAATGGTTTAACAAGTATTAATCTCCAACTTCATCAATCATAAAGAGAAAGCAATATCGAGTTGGGACCCATGGTTGACAACTCTACATTAAATTCACAATGAAAATGAGAATTGATGTATCTATTGTAAAACTAAAACATGTATTCCACGGAAATGTTTTCTCACATAACTCAAAATTTTAGAGTTATTCTAAGTCCTCCTCAATCGAAACTGAAAGTGGTACGGATCGTATCCAATCTTGAGCACATATAAGAGCCTTCGCTATGCATGGGGTCAAGGAGCTACGAAACATGTCAAGTACACGACCTCCTGTGTTGAATGCTGCCTCTAATGCTACAATTGAGAAGGACACGGCTAAACTATCTCGAACAATGAAAGAGATAATAGGATATATCGAAGAATTGACTTTCCACCATTTTAAGATATCAAAGTTGTGCTATATCGTTCACATCCTTCTTCTAAATACTTATCTAATTCAGATTTTTCTTCCAAATATTCTTGTCCCATTTGGCTAAGATACGTTTCGGTAATAATGTCTATACCAACCACTCGAGACATTGACACGCTCATTGTCCTTGTACCCTTGAACCTAAAGTTGCCTTGGGGCATATACCGGTGCGATATTGCTTGAACAATAACATCAAAGATGTTGTTACTTTATGTCGTAATGCTTCCGCCCATGTGCTTTCATAGACATGATTTGTCATCCATTTCACATACTCCCACTTATGTCGAGGGTCAAGTATGCAGGCAAAAAACAATATTAGATTGATGTTGTTCACATTACCAAAATACTTATTGAATTTGATTTTCATTCTTTTGGCCATATCCAACAAACTCATCATCATTCTCACAGTATCTTTGAATCATTGTGTAAACAACAAAGACATCTTTCGTCATATCATTACTAGTAACATAAGAATAACCCAACACTTTTAAAGTGGCAAAAGGGTATTTAGAGTGCCAATATTTGTGTAAGGCACTCAATTTAGTGCCAATATTTTTTTTATTACTTAAGTGCCAATTTTTTTTAAACGGTTATTTCACTGCCAACTCCGATGAGCATCACCGAAAAGTATATGTGGCATCTACGTGCATCCTAGTCAGCAAAAAATAAATAAAAAATTCACGTAATATTAAAAAAATAAACTAAAAAAATAAGCTTAAAAAAGTTTAGCAACGAGGGTTGTGAGCTCTTGCCGCTACCGTCTACCATCCCCCGTTGACAATGGATGGAGGGTTGCCCGAGGGGGTCGTTGAGCCCCGACGACCCCCATTGAGGTTTCACTAAGAGTCAGCGAGGCCCGATTGTGGCTGGCCGATGCCTCGTTAACCCACGGCGAGGCCGAAATCGCCCAGCCACCGTTGGACGTGGTTGTGGCTGGGAGATTCCAGCCTCGCTTAGATCTAGGTGAGGTCAGCCTCATCGTGGGTCTGCGAGGCCTCGTCCAGCCACAGCTGAGCCTCGCTGACCCTTGATGGGGCCTCGACAGAGGTCGCCGGGGATCGGCGACCCCGCTGGCCACTCCCCCACCCATCGTCCGCACTTGGCAATGGTGGACGGTAGCGGCGAGGGCTCACAGACCTTGCAACTGCAACTACAAGGTTTTTTTTTTTTAATTTTTCATTTTTTTTCAATTAACTTTTAATTTTAAAAAACTTTACTTAATTTTTAGTTTAAAAGTCCATGTGGACTGAATTTTTTAAAAAATTACCACTTGGACGCCATGTAGACAGGTTTTTTTTTTTAATAAAAAAATCATATAATATTAAGAAATTAATAAAAAATTTCATATGTATTGTTTAACTAGAATTGACACTTAAGTAATCGTTTTTGGCCGAAATTACAAATTGGTAGGGGTGAGCGGTTCCAGATTCCAGGTAGGTTCCACATGGAATCTAGAATCTACCCGCTGGTACATGTTCCTCATTTTTTGGAACCTGGAACCTACTCGCCACACTGTGGAACTTGGAACTGACCTTGTGACAAGTTCCGGATCTAGTTTCAGGGTACCCGAGAACCTGCACTTAGTCATCCATAGATCCGGAACACTTCTCCAGCACCTAGGAACAATTTCTTTCTCGGTGCAGATTGGGGAAAAAAGAAAATCGCGAAAAGAACTGCTGATTATGAATAAAGATGAAATACACTAGAGAACTAAAAAAAAAAAAACAAAGTCCCAAGGTAGCTGATATTACATTGAATGCTCCGATTAGAAGCACAAGAGAATCGAACACAAAAATTATAGCATCTCTCAGGTGACAGCGCACTACTCGGAAGTAAAACTTGACCAGATAAATTCATCCATAAAAAATGACGAACCCCGAGAAAGAGACCCAAATCCAGGGAGATCTTCCCACCTGATTTCCACGAGCAAACTGTGTCGAACCTTCGAAGAGAGCGAATCAATTGGATTTCAGCTTAGGGTTCCGAAATCTGCCCAATCGAAGCGAATAGATGAAATCATTGGCCTTTAGTAATAAACAATCGATCGCGAAAACGACCGACACAGAGAGATTACCGATCGGGTGACCCCACAAGAGAAATACGAGGAAACTCTCTCTCACACACACACACACACACACACACACACACACACACACACACACACAAAAGGAAACGCTGATTCAGCCGCAAAAATTCACTCACTCCGCGGCGGGCGAGAGCCGAGACAGAACAGTCGCGAACGGATCTGGACTGGAGGACATCGCTCTGTGCAATGCGACTCAGGTGGTCGACGGTGGCTGGACGGGGATCTCATGCTACTATGGTGGCTCAAAGGCGACGCGCGGCTGGGCAAGCTCGGTTCTCAAGCACCTCACGAGTCAGGGAAGGGGTCGCGCGGATCTCGGCTCGCTGCGGCCTATGGCTTGGGGTCGTGGATGGACTGTGGAATTGCAAGGCGATGGGCAGTTGAGAAGTGGATGGAGCTCGAATCGCTCAGCAGGAGACCATCGGAGGCCGAGGGTGGGGAGTGGAGAGTGGTGGAGGACTCGAGCGTGATGAGGAAAGAAGAAAGTTAGAAACACTGAGGTAAGAAATTAGGGTTTTATGTTATAAAATATCCGGTTCCGGTTCGATTCCATACCGAACCGACAACCGGAACCGAAACCGTCGGTTCTTCAAAATGAGGAACCGAGAATCGGATCCGAGGACATCGAAACTGGGAACCGGACTGGAATCGACGATTCGGTTCTTCGGTTTCCGGTTCTACCCAGGAACCATGCTCACCCCTAGAAATTGGTACTTAAGTGATCATTTTTTCTTCGATTTAGCACTTAACTGATTCAAAAAGAAAATATTAGCGCTAAAGTGAGCGCCGTACACAAATATTGGCACTTCATGTGTCCTTTTGCTCTTTTAAAGTTGTGGATCACCACATTAGCAATATGCAAAGCCTCCGTTTATTACTGAATTGTTAGTTTTCCTTGTGCACAAGTAGAGATCTACGTATCAATTTTGGAATATTAAATGGAAAATACGCAATATTATGTTAGTGATAGGTTGAAAATCTAAATGAGAAAAAAAAATCCAACACATTGTGGCCAAGATCAAGATTTTTCAATTTTAATGAGTTGAAAAGCAAATAGGACGTGTCCTAGTGGGTTCGAGGTTTTTGTGTTCGGTATCCCTTTTGTATTAGGTGCATTGAAAAGTTCTATACATGCTTAACTTACCAAAAAAAAAAAAAGCAAATAGGTTGCGCAATGAAAAGTGTTGGCGGATATTATCACAACCTTTTAATAGGTTCTTTCGCCACTATTATCAAGCTCTTTTATATATTAAATTCTGAAAATGAATTTTGCTGTAAAGTATTTTCACAAGAAACTTATATTGGTCCTTTTGTATTTTGAAAATATTATGAAAGTCATTTTCGATAATTATTACAGAAAAAAGGTCAAACACACATTTTTTTTAAGTTTCGAGTAGAAGCTGAGGTCTTGGACTTGGGCATTGGACACAGGTGCGGTGACCCAGGCGTAGGAACCAGGTACTCGGGCTTGGCTGCCGGGTACTCCGGATTGGCTGACGTGAAAGGATCTTGGCTGGATTCCTGCTCAAACACCGAGGTCTGAAGTCCAAACACCAAGGTCTAGTCATAATTTGAAAAATGATATTTCATTTTAAATGAGTGAATCGCTTTCTTAAATTTAACCATAAATTTTTCATCAACTATGAAAAAGGTACTTTCTTGACTCATTTTTTCGAGCCACACAAATGCCGGAAAATGGGCAAGATATATTCTTACATTAAGTTTTCCACGAGACAACAAATCTAAGTTGTAAAGTACTCTTGAAAGAAATTATTTATGTTATGAAAGAAAATATGGTAGATTTTAAGTAGTGGAAAAAGTAATTATTGTTGTGTAAATATCATTATCCTTTTCTTTAAGGGTTTATAGATTGGCTCAGTCTTGGACATTCCACAAATCTTTGGGGGTTGCCACTGTGGATGTTAAACTCTTTCAAACATATAATAAGAGACACGTCAATATCAATATGATGTTGTACTCTTTCTTTATAACATGGGAAGTAATCATGGCAAGCGAGGACACTTCATGGGAGTACGTGAAGTGAACCTTCGTAGGAGATTGTTTCTAGACTGGCTCATTGAATAAAGTGAACGAAACCGAACAACTTGATAATGGCGAAGAAAATAAATATTGCATGGTGAATACGTAAGGTGGTCAAGTCCTTAATTAATCATTGACCATGTAGACCCGCGATGGAACCTACATAATTAAGGTTAGCGCCGGGTAGCCAAAAATTCGTCGGATGGACTAAAATGACACAATTGCAAAAGTTTTAAGACTTAATCGGCCAAAAAAATGTTTAGAAATGAATTGACACAATTACAATAGGTTTTGGACTTTTTTGATAATTTTTCGCACGATTTGTATAATCTACTGCTATACATGCCACCTTCATCACCATCGATAAGCTGTGTATTCAAGATTAATCCATCCGTAAAGCACTAAATACAGTCTAAGACGGAGAAGAGATTAAAGATCGACTATTAGATCCAGCTCGTCTTTAACCCATCTCTCTCTTCTAGTTGCGACTAATGAGTAATTTGACAATCCTTTAGATATATCAAAGCATGCCTAATCAGCTAGTAAAATAATCAATCTTGGATGGATTTACTTCACTATTAATAGCTCAAATTCCATATCTCTAATGTCTATTTGATGGTGTCGATGGTGCATCCTAGAATGAACACACTTGCTCATCACCTGCGTGCCGAAATGAGAAGCTTTTGCTTGAAGTTGGTGCAAGAAGTTTTGACCTCGTTGCCAGAGCAGGCGAGCGAAGAGGTACTGTCCGATATGCCTTCGCTGGAAATTACCGATAGCGACGCAACATCGGACCCTGCTAAAGGAGACTACCTCCAAGAGGATTCTTGTAGTATAAACAACTACTCTGATGTGGACTTTGAAAGCTGGGGCGACTCCACACAAGATGTGACAATTTCTCAAGCTGAAGCAACACCATCGAAGTTCGAGGACGGACACGAGCGTGCCTCTTTAATGGAAGGACTTGGGGAGGATTTCCATGGTTTGGATACCTGCGCTGACAAGACAAGTACAGTCAAGTCACTCTATTGTGTTAGTCCAGAAGAACATGTAACCATCATTCTTGACGTTGCTTCCTCGAATGCATTCGTAGAACCAATCGGTATGTACCTCACGGATATCCTATGTGCGTGTAATTGTACTATAACGGCTAAACACAGTGCCTGCTTCTAGATTTCAGCTAAATGCACCAGTTTAGAATGTTTCATCGGCTCTGCGTCATGTCCCGTGTCTTTCTCTCTTTGTCGGATTAACTAGGTCTTTGGCCTCGCGCATTGTGGAAGACAGCAACGATATTACATGCCATTCCCTTCCATAAGAAAAGCATTGTTTTCATTATCATCAGGTAGTCTACTGCATAAAGGCAACCATTCGGTTTGCTTCATTAGGGTTACCGTTGGGTTGCTTTCCTACTCAGCACCATCTGAATGGTTTACTCTATCTAATTAATGTGAGACTTAAGTTTGTTTCTGCTAATTCTTTCTACTGTCCTAAATAACTCCCTCTGAAATTTCTCTGTTGGTTTTTAAATTGTTCGGCGAAAGTACAAGTAGGATATATGTTAGTAATGCCTGCATCTATGTGAATTAATATTTGCACAGACCCACGGCCAAGAATAAGCTAAAATCGAACAATTAGGACACTATGGAAACACATGAAGGTGCCTGTCGGTTTTCTTGCTCTATATGATGTTTGATTATCACACATTTGTCGCAGCAGGATGGGATTGCTCAGTTACTCAAGACCACCATTGTGCCAATGAGTTGATCAAGCTTGATGAGAGCTACATTATTGTAGATGCCGAAGAATTCTGTTCAGCTCCTAACGAAATGACTGAACCACGAGTAATATAGGTATGTGCCTTTGCTCTCTACGAAATAGATCTTCAGTATCCTGTGTCGATTGCTAGCAACATTGTGCCCTGATCACTATTCTTCTCCATCTTCTTGTCTTAGAACTTCGTCTCGGACAACATGACATCCCGAATGAGGAACCACGAGTTCAATGAATCTGAATGGGAGATCATATGATTGAGGACCAATGATCATCGGAAGCGTTGAGGGTACTTAAATTCAACCATCGATAACGCGGCATCAGCAAAATGAGAGTTTTCATAGATCCAGCTACATGATTTCTGATTAGGATCTAGGGGTATTGATAGTCTTGTTCTTTTTACCAAGGCCAAGTTTTTCTTCCTATCAAATTTCTCCATAAACCTATTTCGTTTTTTTTTCTCTCTATATGATTTCTTGCGGGTAGAAATTTAAAGAACATTAGCAAAAATCTGCGAGTTCCCACACAATAAAATTTGATATTTAACACAATCTTTTCATTCAGCTCATATCTTTATTTTCCAGGGAAAATTGGAAAACAGATGAATTGTGTCGTCTAAGAGGTTAATATTTGTTGATGTTTGTCTAGCGTTAAGCAGGATAATTATTAAATTAGTCTAAATCCTATTATATGGATGTCATTTGAGTCTTAAACTTTTTAATTTTGCCAATTTAGTCCTAAATTTTTAGGCCAAGTTCAATGAAGTCCTTCCGGCCAATTGTGGATCGACACGTCAGCAATATGCAAGGCATCTATTTAGTACTGAATCATTTTGGCTGTGACACCAAAATACATATGTTTTATGCTTTTCCTTCATTGAATAAGCAAATTCAAGAGAAAATAAAATGATTTACTTATCTTTGCGTTTGATTGCGAATATTTTAGAAGACAATCGAAACATAAAACACAAATGTTAGTCATAGGTTGAAAACCTGAATGAGCAAAAAATTAAATAAATCCAACACATTGTGGTCAAGGTCAAGATTTTCCATTTCAATGAGTTAACAAGCAAATAGGACGCGCAATGAAAAGTATTTTTGCAAGAAACATATTTTTGTCCTATATGTGCCTGATTTTTGCAAATAATATGAAAAGTCATTTTCAACATTTGTTACAGGAAGAAAAATTCTTATATTAAGTTTTCCACGAGACAATGAATCTAAGTTGTAAAGTACTCGTGATTTAATGGCCAAATTATGATATTTGTCACCTAAGCCCAGCCTAGGCAAGGGCTTCGTGGCCCTGGCCTAGCGGACGACGAGTTGTGGCGATGTCACAGGCCACAGCTCGCCGGCCACAGGGGGAAGAGGGAAAATAGAAAAAAAAAATATTATCAAAATTTTGCCACGTTAGCAATGGCTGATCAAATGGACTAAATTGATCATCTATTCAAGAAGAAAAGAAAGAAGACTACAGCCTATGAAAAATGAAAGGGAAGATCTTGTGCTAATTATATCATGAACCTTTCAATTATGCCAATAAAATTCTAAATATTTTCACATTTTGTCAATTGAGTCAATATAATCAATTTTGATTGAAAATTGCTGACATGGACGCCGACCATCTACATTGCATTGCCGGTGTAGACATTGACATTTTGATTTTTTTTTTATTGTTTCTTTACTTTTCTTCTCTTTACTTTTTTTTTTTTTGGGACTAGGGTTGCCTAGGGTCACCGACTCTAAGCGAGGGCCGCAACTCCCTTGCTGGCCATTAAGCAAGGGCTTGCGAGCATTCTCTGTGGATGTTGAGGGCTTAGGTGAGAACCACAACGCCTTGTGAGGACGCGATGCTTAGATCCATGAGGGCATTTTGGTCATTGCTTATGGCCTGCGAGAGTCCACACTCCAAAAAAAAAAGAAGAAGAAGCAAAGAGAAGCGAACACAATTTAAAAAAAATTATAAAAAAATTTATGTCAGCATTAGCCATGTCACATAGGACAGCTAGGGCCTCCGTTAACAACTTTTGATACAAAATGGCCAGATGGACTCAATTGACAAAAAGTGAAAATGCTGAGAACTAAATCGATATAATTGAAAATTTTTAAGATCGAATTTACACAAGTATAATAAATTTAAGACTTTTCGATAATTTCCTCGAAATTGATCTTTGAGTGGCCTTGGAATTCAGACGTTCTGACCGTATGTTCTAGAAGAAAAGAAAGATGAATACCGCAGCCTAAGAAAGTGAAAATGGAAGAGATTCCGAGCATTGGACGCTTGGAAATTGGAAAAGGGTTTCCATATTGACCTAGGGATATGTAGGTCCCGCGTCTGCGTGACACAAGGAACAATTCTTCCCCCATGTCGTACGTCCAGCTATCCTTGATTGGAGGAAGTTGAACTTTCACATTAGCAAGTTAACATAATCAGGCATGTTAAATTACGTGGATTTCAACGTTTGTGCAAGTGATGTCTACCTTTGTAACCCATTAATTAAGAATTAGTTAGATGAACTTTCAATTTGTTCTTGGTTGAAGTAAAACACGACCCTATAATTGATAGCATCGCGCGCATGGAACGCGACAAGCATCTATTATTTCGACTGATTGCTGAGATATCGTCGGTACCGCAGATTAGTCCGCGATGTTTCGTGTGTTTTGGCTCATTTTAAGCAGAAAAATTACGTAATGAATTTTCTATGGAGGTTTAAAATGCTATTAAAGTCTGGAATAAATAGAAAAAAAGAACATGCCCAATTCTAATTGTCAATATTGGAGAGTTTTTCATGAGATAAATGTCGATTGATGCACGAAAAACTTTTGATCAATATTGAATCATTCACTCACTATTCTCTTCCTTACACACACGCACAGAATCAGTCTAGGTCAAACTGTAGAAAATTGCACGAAGAGAAGTAGAATATAATTAGAGACATTTTCGTAAATGCTCAAGCTATGTATAACCATTGTCACAGAAACATCGTTTTCTAGGTGCGAACAAACCGTAATTTAAGCCGTAGAAAGATCAAGAAACCATTCACGTACCTTTCTTTTCTGTTTGACATTTGGACAACACGCCAACGCGCACTCATAGGGGAAAAAACATTGACCATGGTCGCCACCTTTCTTTGCGGTCAAATTGCTCCAATGAATCCATTACATAACCGGATCAATTCTATAAATGGATAATTACAAAAATCAACCCTGAACTTTGACTAAATATACAATATCATCCCTAAATATTTGGTAATTGTTCAATCTAATCCCCAGACTGAATAAGGATTTTCCAAATGTTGAGTTCCTCCATTAATTCAAGTCAATGGAATTTGCTGATTTGGCTTCCAGTTTATTAAGTTTTGAATGGTGGGCAGAAAAACTACGTTACACGTGGATTATTAAAGTAAGATGTTTAACTCAATATAATAATCAATCATCAAATTAAATGGATAATCAATTTTTTCAAAATTGAAAAATTTAAACAAATTAAATGATTATCATATTCTAGTTTGAGTTGGATATCTCACGTGGATAATCCACATATAACGTTATTTTTTTTGTCCATTGAGGATTAGAAGCTACATCAGCAAATTTAATTAACTGGAATTAATGAAAGGACAACATTGAATATTTTCATATATTTTAAGGACTAAATTGAACAAGTGCGAAAAGTTTAGGGTCCATATCGAACAAATTAAAAGTTCATGAATGACATTGCGTATTCAACTAAAGTTCAGGGACCTTTTATGTAATTTTTCCCACTATAAATACACCTAATGCATTCACTCCTTCTCCACCGCACAAAACATATCTCTTCATTAAAAAATGGCTTCCAAACTTGCAAAAAATCTCTCCATATGCTTGATCCTTGTCTTGTGCGCATGTGCATGCGCATTGGACGCCGCCGCGTCTCGTGCCTCAGACATTCCGTCCGCGACTAAAAAATTCGAGGAGTGGATGACTCGGCACGGGCACGACTACAGAGACGTCGCCGAGAAGGCGAAGCGTCTGAGGGTTTTTTTCCAAACCATGCCAAAAAATACAAATATTTACCAAAATAGGTTTAAATTTTTTTTTTACCAAACCAAGCTCGGCTTGGCAATCAAACTGCCGAGCCGGCCTGGCTATAGTGCCGCTCGGCAGTCACACTGCCGAGCGGCACTGTTCATCCCGCTCAGCTATTAAAGTTTTTTTTTTTTTTTTTTTTTTTTCGCGTAATGTGACAGCTATTAAATGCACGAGTAGTGATAATAGTGAATTTGACCGTTCATGTTTATCCAGTGCAGTGATTCTCTGTGTTGTTGTGAATAGTTTTTTCTCGCTTAAAAAAAAAATGCTTGGTCGCAACGAATTTTGTCACGAAAACTCTGGCAATGCGACGAATTTTGTAACGAAAAAATCCTCGTGGCTAAAAAAGCGTTGTAAATATAACGACGACAAATATTAAATTTTGGTTCGTTCGAACAAGCGAGCCTCAACCCCGGGTGCTCAATTTTTCGATAGTTCGTTCACTCGTTAATACATAACATGATATTTTATACGAATTTCATTAACATTTTGTCCATTCTAGAAAATAAATTTAATAATAAAAAATTGATTAAAAACACAGGAAAAAGAAATTAAAAATGATTAAAAAATAAAAACAAAGGTGAGGTGAGTGCTTGCTCGGCAATTGCAAGGAAAAAAGGTGAGTGCTTGCCCCCACAATGACAGGAAAAAAAAAACAGATGCTTGTCACCGTACACTTGCCCCTCTTTTTCTTAATCCAGCTTTTCTTCATTCACGATAAAACGTGAACAGTCAAATTCACAATTATTACTACTCATGCCTTTAATAGCTGTGACATTACGCGAAAAAAAAATAAAAAAAACCCTGAACGTGATGAACAGTGCCGTTCGGCAGTGTGACTGCCGAGCCGCACTGTAGCCAGGCCGGTTCGGCAGTTTGACTGCCGAGCCGGGCCTAGTTTGGTAAAAAAAAATTTTTTAAACCTGTTTTGGTAAATTTTTATGTTTTTTTGGCATGGTTTGGAAAAAAGCCCAGCGTCTGAAGATTTTTCAGGAAAACCTGCGGTTCGTCGAGGAGTTCAACTGGGCGGCGAACCGGACTTACAAGCTCGGATTGAACAAGTACTCGGATTTAACCAACGAGGAATTTGTGGCAGCATATACCGGATACAAATTGCCATCATCAACACGCAGGAACTCCTCCCAACTCCATTCATTTCAGGACCAAGGTCTGAATAGCATTCCGGAGAGCGTCGATTGGGTCAAAAAAGGTGCAGTCAACCCTATAAAATACCAAGGCCAATGTGGTAAGAAATTTACTGCGAACTATGTGAGTTTCCGCTTGAAGTTTTCTTGATCGAGTCAATATCATTACACGACAGGATCTTGCTGGTCGTTCTCCGTGGTGGCGGCGGTGGAAGCGATCACACAGATCACCTCCGGCGTGCTGCCGAACCTGTCCGAGCAGCAACTCATACACTGCGCCACCAACGGCGGCAACCAGGGCTGCCGAGGCGGCTGGATGGACAATGGCTTCGAGTACATCATCGACAACCAAGGCATCAGCTCCTCGTCGGACTACCCGTACGTCGGGGTCGACGGCACCTGTAACAAGCAGGCCTCCTCCGCCGCGGCGGCCAAGATATCGTCCTACAGGGACGTCAACCCAAGCGAGGACGACATGCTGGCGGCCGTGGCTATGCAGCCAGTGTCGGTGGCGCTCGACGCGAGCGGGTACGAGTTCCAGCACTACATTGGCGGGGTCTTCACAGGCCCGTGCAACTCCGAACTGAACCACGCGGTGGCCGTGGTCGGGTACGGGGCGGAGGCGGACGGGACCAAGTACTGGTTGATAAGGAACTCTTGGGACGTTTCGTGGGGCGAGGGAGGGTATATGAAAATTCAGAGGGATGCTGGGGTTGAAGGTGGCCTTTGTGGAATTGCTTCGAAAGTTTCTTATCCCGTTGCATAAGTATTTATCTAAGAGATTATGGCTTCGAGTTCAGTCGAAGTTGAAATATTTCGGGTCAATTACTATAGTTAATCTCGTGTATTTACAATTTTAAATTTCAGCTGGACCCCATACGACCTTTGCTGGGGTTCTTATGCTGAAGTTTCTTGATTGTGTACTGTGTTTTTATGATAATGACAATAAAGAAGTTTCGAAGACAGTACTTAAATTTTAATTTGTTGTCAAACACTTGATATCCTTGCGGTTTGAGACCACGGACCATGTTTGTGCATGTAACATCCTCCATACTTGTTGGTGCAACTAAGGGGGCGGCATATCCTTAAAGTGAATGGCGAGGTATTGTTTCAGTAAAACCTTTTTCCGGGAATTGGTTTTTCAAACGTTCACTCGTTTGGTTTCCCGAAAATAATTTAATCAACGGAAAACACTTTCCAATCAACAGAAAATTCATGCATAAAATTAGAAAATTCATGCATATAATTCATGCATATAATTTAATCTCGATTTTTCTTTAATATTTTTTTATTTTATATATTTTACACTTTTTATTTTTTTAGATTTTTTTTTTATTTTTTACATATTTTTTTATTTTTTATTGTTTAATTTTTTTAATGTTTTCTTTTTCTTCTTCCTCCACCGGTTGGTCACCGTGCCTCAACAACGGCTATAGATGTGTGCTAGCGAGCTCGAGCTCGAGCTCGCCTGTTGCCGCCACCGGCCTTCGTGGTGGAGGGAGAAAGCAAAAGAAAAAAGAAGACAAAGAAAAAATAACAAAGATAAAAATAATTTAAAGGTTCGATTTTATTTTATAACATGAGATAAATTTATGAAATTGAAATCAATTTTTAAATAAGATCCAAACGCCAAAAAATATTTTTTGTTGCATATAACAAAACTAGGAAAACTAACTATTTTCTTGAAAAATGATTTCCCAAAAAACATTTTCCTTTTTCATGGAATTTTTTGCCAATCAAACGCACCATAACTAAATTTTATGGTTATAATTCTTTTTGGCGATATGCAAAATACCATTTTTATTATTATCTTTGTCTTTCATTTTTTTTTATCAACGATTTAAATTTATTAGGTCACCAACTTGTTTTTGTTTATTACATTTGATTTTAGTCACTCACAATTTTTCTTCAATTTGCCAACTTTCTATCTATTTATTGCCTTGCTCATAAATATGTTGCATTCACCAACTCCTCTTAGAAAGTCCAAACCCTGGTTAAAATAACTATCAACTTTTTTTTTATTGAGTTAACAACTAGTATTAAACACTTATTTAGGTTAGTTACTAACTTTTATATGGATTTTTCAGATTACCAACTTATCTTTTCTTCGACAAATCTTGCACTCCATAAAATTTTATTTACTTTTTTAAGTTGCGACTTAGATTTACCACTTTATTTATAATATTGTCAACTTTTATTTGAATGATCTGCCAACATTTTTTCAATTAAGGCTCCGCATGTTTCATAAAAAAGAAAACTAATGATTTGAAAAACATTGTCCTAAAAGGGATTACTTATATAACTTGAAATAACTAATCAAAATATTTTTGTTATCGACAACTGAACATTTTCCTGGACAATGAAAATACTTTTCGTTCGTTTTTTTTTTTCATGCAATAAAAGCGATCATTTTAAGAAATTTTTCTCAATTATCTATTTTTCGTGAAACAAATGCACCCTGAGTTGCAAACTAGTGTTCGGTTACCAATTCTTGTTTGAGCTGTTTTTAATTTTTTTAAAAAAATTCACCAACTATTCTATTAAGTCACTTCCTTTGTTTGCGTTGCTTGCAACTTCTTGATATATAAATGTTCACCTAGAGGGTTTCATGCCCTTTCGTTCGAAATTCGTACTAAAATCCTTGAGGTTCCTTATGTGATCAAGAATATTTTTTGGGAAAAACTTCAAATAAGGACCTGAAGTGCCCTTATTATTTCAAAAAAGGACTTGACCAAGGTCATTTTCGCCATTATATTTTAATTATTTTCCTTTTTTCTTTATTATTTTTTTTCTATTTTTTACCCTTTCCTCTTACCGATGGTAGGCGATGGATGGCAACTAGTGAGGACCTCGCCTGGGCGAGGCGACCATTGCCCAGCCATTGCCTGAACTTGCCACTAGCGAGAAGGAAGGCAAAAAAAAAGAAAGGAAAAAATATAAAAAAGGATATATAACGAATATGCCCTTGATCAAGCCCTTCTTTGAAACAATGATAGCACTTCAGGCCCTTGTTTGAAGAAAGGTCCATTTCAAAGCCTTATTTGAGAAAATGGGGACACTTCATGCTCTCATTTGATTTTTTTTTTTTACGTTTATGATTATTTGTTTGGGTCAGTACCATGAAAAATTTCAAACCGGTACACATGTGATAAATTTACCTCTAAGATATTCTTTACCAAAAAAAATCCAAATTGGTATACCTATGATAAATTTTCCCCAAACTGGTACACCTAAGATAAATTTACTCTACATTAATTTTCATTAAATTTTACCGTCAAACTGCTGAATTTGATAACACGTAACAATTGACGGGTATACTAGTTTGGGGTTTTTACCCTCTTTTTGTCACACCTGTATCAATTTGAAAATTTTCACCCAATTTAGCGGAACCTAAAAGAGGGTTGATTTGTCGCACATGTATTGATTTGAGGTAAATTCGTCACAAATGTACCACTTTGAGGTTTTTTATGGTAAAAAAATGGTTTAAGGTGAATTTGCCATGGTATATTAGTTTGGGCTTTTTTGTGGTAAAAAAATAATTTGGAGCAAATTTATTACAAGTGCACCAGTTTAAAATTTTTCGTGGTATTATCTCTATTTTTTATGGTGTGATTGGCAAAACCAGGTCCAAACGGGCCTCGTTCAGCTGAAGCCAGGCCCATCTGGCCTGGTCTAAGCAACTAACGCCCAAAACAGACCTGAAGTAGAA
Source organism: Rhodomyrtus psidioides (assembly GCA_021437785.1). Classification (NCBI taxonomy): domain Eukaryota; kingdom Viridiplantae; phylum Streptophyta; class Magnoliopsida; order Myrtales; family Myrtaceae; genus Rhodomyrtus; species Rhodomyrtus psidioides. The sequence continues at coordinate 1,394,241 of JAILYB010000062.1, read as the reverse complement.
GATGAGGACCAAACGGGTCCGATTCTTCTTCAAAATTGCCGAGACATCCCCTTCAGTTTTACCAGAATTTGTAGGAATGGGTCTTCATTCTTGTGGAGCAAAATCACACCTAATTTCCCCAGAATCTACCGAAGTAGAATCAATTTGTTAATTGGTTAGAATGATCCAGTGGCTAGAGAGAGATTTATGGGTTACTCATAGGGTTTTTTTTGGGGGTGAAATTCAGATTACGTTTTTGAGAATGATTTTATAGAATGTCTAATCCCACAAATAGGGAGTCTTATGGGAGTCTAAGGGGGTCCGGAAACCGAAAGAAAACAAATGGAAGGACGGGAAATGTTGCTGAGAGAAAAAGGAAATTGAGAGAATAGTATAAGGAAAATACTTCCATGTGATAGTTTGACAGTACTGTCAGTTATTTGTGACCGTAGATCCACACATCATCACCGCGTAATTTGCATAAAGTACTCATTAATTGAAAAATCGTGGGGTCAGAAATAGCGACTCATTACTGCCATACTGTCAGGATAGCAGCTCTCGCAGTATAACAAGTCGAGATTTTTCACTATCGGCTTGGTGGTTCGCCATGTTGGCTCGAATTTTTGTTCTCGCTTGACTATACCACGAGTGGTCCTCTTCATCCTTGCATGACATTCCGGTTGAGGTAAGTGGTTCAAGTTTCGAAGTTTCTTTCTCTATTTTATCCATGATATGAGCCTATAAACCATCTCTTGATTCTCGTCGGAACGCTTATCATTGAGAAGGTTACGGGACTTGCTAAGTTCGATTAGGCGCTTTCTGCTCGGTTTCTGACACACATTGCGTATTTGGATTTGTATCAAAAGAAGCCATTCATATATCAGAATAAGCAAGAGGTACACAGAAGGCTATCGATTCTAGCAAATCCTAAATAATTGCGGAAAAAAGAAAAAAATTAAAAGTACATAACAAAGCACAGTCTGCAGCTGGAAGCACCCTCGAAAACGGATCTACCAATGTAAACATTTGATGACCGATCATCAAATATAGTGACAAGCACAAGCCGAGTTCCCTCACTCCATTTGCAAAGGCTTGCGGGGCGCGTCTAGAATCGACGCCCTCGTCACCAGCACCTTGCAGTAAAAACAACATCAATATGTTGAAAGAACACATATCAAATATTTGTAAGGAACTTGTGGTCGTGAGCTATTTTAGTCTATTTGTTAGGAAGTTTTATTGTATATATTTCTTCCTAGTATAGAATCATTCCTATTGTGTATCTCCTAATTAGGGTTGTCTGTTGTCATATATATATGACAGGATTGAGTATTGTGAATATAAAGAAAAATATTCATTGAATACAAAAAGGGGAGTTTTCTTTCTCTTCATGGTATCAGAGTGCTAGGGTTTGATCCTTAGGATACTGTACGTCAATCATCAACTATGGCGGTCCCGCTCGCCGGTGAGCGGGTTGGGGATTCAGGGGCAACAACCTCGAATTTTTTTTTGGCCGTTTTCATCACGGCACCGTCGTCTCGCGCCGGTCGACTTCGTCCTATCCAAGCGATTCATTTTGCGGACCTGATCTCATGGCTGATGATCAGCCAATTGTTACAACTGACCAAGCGGATGCTAGTGCCTCTGCTCCTGCCATTCTGGCAGACCTGACCGCTGTGATGAAGCAGCTCTTGACCCAGCAGGCCGCGTCGCTGCGCGTTGAACCTCTTGCTGCACCGATTGCTGTCAAGCTTGATGGCAAAAACTATGGCGTATGGTCCCAGGTTGTTAAGATGTATGTCTCGGGCAAAGACAAACTAGGCTATTTGAACGGTGGTTCTCCTGAGCCCCTTCCGACTGACCCGTTTTTTCGACAATGGAAGACCGACGATTCAACGGTGAAAGGTTGGCTTATCAATTCTATGGACCCAGCCTTGATACCAAACTTTATTCGATTTCCTACTGCCAAAGCCGTATGGGGTGCTGTGGCAACGACTTTTTTTGATGGATTTGACACCTCCCAAATCTATGATCTTAAGAGGCAGGTTTCTCAATTGAAGCAAGGCGGTGGACCCATCGAGAAATATTACAATGATCTTCAAGGGCTCTGGCGTGAGATTGATTTCCGACATCCTAATCCTATGCAATTTTCGGTCGATATTCAAAGGTACAATGATATTGTCCATGAAGATCGAGTTTATACCTTTTTGGACGGTCTCGATGACCGCCTAGACAATGTTTGTGCTAATGTTCTGAAGATGGATCCATTCCCCACTATTGAGCAAGCTTATGCTCGTGTCAGGTGAGAGGATATGCGCCAATCTGTCATGCTCTCCACTCCCGTCGGGGTCACCTCTGGTTCCGCTATGATGTCACAGTGAGGCAATGGTGATTCGCACCTCCAGTTAGTGCCTTCTGCCTCGGGAGCTCGCCCTAGACCTGGTATGCAAATTCAATCTGAGGGGTTCTCTCACTGTGGGAATCCTAAACATACAGCAGCATCTTGTTTTAAACTACATGGTTATTCGGATTGGTGGGATGATTTTCAGACCAAGAAGAAGAAACTGGGCTCACAAAAGGGGCGGAATGGAGGGCAAGCCTCCTTAGTGACTAGCGGCTTGTCATTAATTCCTATGGAGCCTGAATCTGCTAATGCCGAATCTCCTGAAGGTTATTGTGGGTTTGTCTTTGCTAATGGACATGGTGATGGTTATCATGGGTGGATAATCGATTCTGGCGCTACTGATCATATGACTCCGGAATCTGGTGACCTTCTTACATCTACTACACCACGTCGAGATCATATTTACAATGCCAATAGGCATAGCTTTCCTATGACGGTTGCGGGGCGTGTGTCTATTACGCCTTCTCTCTCTCTATTTCATACTTTACTTGTTCCTACATTGTCTAATCGTCTGTTATTAGTTGGACAACTTACCAGCGAGTTAAACTGTGTTGTACTTATGTACCCTGATTTTTGCTTGTTTCAGGATATTCTCACAAAGGAGATTATTGGGCGTGGTACTAAGAGGGATGGGCTGTATTTCGTGGATGACATTACTTCTGGACGGACCTATCATTCTCGTGGACAGTTAACTCAAGAGAAGGAACTTTGGTTTTGGCACCGTCGTTTAGGTAACCCATCCTTTGGGTATTTACGGCATTTGTTTCCCAAATTATTTCATGGTCTATCGAACTCTAGTTTTTATTGTGATACTTGTATTTTGGCAAAGAGCCATCGCACCTTTTTTTCTCCCAGTTTGAATATCAGTTCTACTCATTTTTCCTTAATTCATTCTGATGTGTGGGGTGCATCTTCTATTACTACCGTATCTGGATTTCGATGGTTTATCGTTTTTATTGACGATTGCACACGTATGACTTGGCTATATTTGATGAAACATAAGAATGAGGCTCACGCTATCTTTCGGACTTTCCATCGTATGATTCAAACTCAGTTTAGGGCCAAACTTCATGTTCTTCGATCTGATAATGGTGGCGAATACTTAAGTAAACCTCTTGCAGCTTATTTTCAGGAACATGGCTTGATACATGAAACTTCTTGCTCTCAAACTCCTCAGCAGAATGGTGTTGCTGAGCGCAAGAATTGCCATATACTTGAAACCACTCGAGCATTGTTGGAGGGTGGCCATGTTCCTCATCGTTTTTGGGATTCTGTCGTAGTTACAGTTGCTTATTTGTTGAATCGCATGCCTTCCCGCATTCTGCGCTATCGGACGCCAATGCAAGCACTTGCCGCCCATGTGTCTCTTCCTTCGGTCCTTACATTACCTCCTAAGGTGTTTGGGTGTGTCGCTTATGTCCATCTTCACAAAAATCAACGAATCAAACTTGACCCTTGTGCAGTCAAATGTGTGTTTCTTGGCTATGGCCCTTCTCAGAAAGGGTATCGATGCTATGATCTTGCCGGAAAGCGCACATATGTCACCATGGATGTAACCTTTACAGAGACAGAATCCTATTTTCCTTCCCCCCTGTGTACTGTTCAGGGGGAGACTAAATGTAGAACCAGACATTGGTGGGAGGTTGGGACTGCAGAAGCGACGGATGGGTGTGCATGGGAGGTTGGGACTACAGAAGTGACGGATGGGTGTGCGACAGATGGGTGTGCACGGCCGCGCGATTCTGAGGTTGAATATTCTGAGCTATTGCCTCATGACCGTGAGATAAGCACATGGCCGGGCGATATAGAAGCAGTAGCAACCGAGCATGTGCCAATAGATACACAGCAGCAACAGCCCTCCTTGTCTTCGCCCTCTTCAGTACCACTCCAAGCTCCTGAGAATGTACCTGAGGTAAGTACTTCTACTGTACTTGATTCGTTTGAAGATACTGATGTGCTTACTGGTTATAAGCTGCCTGGTAGGCATAATAGGGGTAAACCACCGAATCGATATTCTCCAGATGTAGAGGACCGCCGGTCTCGATATCCTATTGCAGATTATGTGACTGCCAAGAGGTTGTCCACACCACTACAAGCCTTCATGTCCATGGTTTCCTCAGTTCAAGTTCCAAATAGGGTTGAAGAAGCCATGGAGGATTCGAAATGGCTTCAAGCGATGTAGGCAGAGATGGAGGCATTGGAGAAAAATCAAACCTGGAAACTTGTGGAACTACCAGAGGATAAGAAGCCGGTTGGATGTAGGTGGGTGTTTACAGTCATACATAAAGCAGACGGCACTATTGAGAGGTATAAGGCATGACTAGTAGCTAAAGGGTATACACAGACTTATGGGGTGGATTATTAGGAAACATTCTCTCTGGTTGCAAAGTTAAACACGATAAGAGTATTGTTATCTCTGGCTGCAAACTTGGACTGGCCTTTACATCAATTTGATGTGAAGAATGCATTTCTTCATGGAGATTTAGAGGAGGAGATCTATATGGAGCTTCCACCTGGATACAGATGCGCAGATCAGCCGAACATGGTTTGTAAGCTGGAAAGATCATTGTATGGGTTGAAGCAGTCCCCCGTGCATGGTTTGGTCGCTTTAGCTCAGCTATGAAAATGTATGGATACTCCCAAAGTAATTCAGATAATACTTTGTTCTTAAAAGGTACTCAAGAAAGAATAACAGCTCTTATCATATATGTAGACGACATGATTATTACAGGCAATGATAGTGCCGAGATTATGAGACTGTAGGAATTTTTATCTAGGGAGCTTGAGATGAAGAACTTGGGAGGTTTGAAATATTTCTTAGGAATCGAGGTTGTTAGGTCGAAGGAAGGGATTTACTTGTTTCAGCGGAAGTATGTTCTTGATCTTTTGACTGAAGTTAGCATGCTAGATTGCAAGCCTGCGGACACCCCTATGGTACAAAACTGTAAGCTTGGAGAGTACCCTGATCAGACACCTACTAATAAAGAAAAATACCAAAGGTTAGTAGGCCGATTGATTTACTTATCACATATACGTCCTGATATTGCTCATGTAGTAAGTGTGGTGAGTCAGTTCATGCATGCACCTAGTGAGGATCATATGAGTGCTGTGTTGCGCATCATTCTATATTTGAAGTCAGCCCTAGGAAAGGGACTGCTATTTGCAAAAAATGGCCACCTTGAAGTAGAGGGTTACACAGATGTAGATTGGGCTGGAAGTGTGACAGACATGAGATCTACATCAGGGTGTCTTACATTTGTGGGAGGCAACCTTGTTACATGGGGAAGTAAGAAACAAAACGCTGTAGCTAGGTCTAGTGCAGAAGCTGAATTTAGAGGTGTAACAAATGGGTTATGCGAGCTTCTATGGCTTCGAAAGCTGCTAACCGAGCTCAGGTATCCACCGGGTTTAGAAATCAAATTGTTTTGTGATAATAAAGCAACCGTAAACATTGCTCATAATCCAGTTCAGCATGATAGAACCAAACATGTGGAGATTGATAGACATTTCATCAAAGAGAATTTGGATGCAAAAGTGATCCAGATACCATTTGTGAAGTCTGAAGACCAATTAGCTGATATATTGACAAAGGCTGTGTCAAGTAGAGAGTTTCATTGCTCACTTATCAAGTTGGGTATCAAAGACATCTTTGTACCCACTTGAGGGGGAGTGTGGTCGTGAGCTATTTTAGCCTATTTATTAGGAAGTTTTATTGAATATATTTCTTCATAGTATATAATCATTCCTATTGTGTATCTCCTAATTAGGGTTGTTTGTTGTCCTATATATACGACATGATTGAGTATTGTAAATATACAGAAAAATATTCATTGAATAAAAAAAAGGAGAGTTTTCTTTCTCTTCAGAACTCTCAAAATTCATATCTGGATCTAGCTCGGAGTAGCAAAATCCCCAAAACTTGACCCAAATCTAAACCAAAAGAGAAGAGCAGCGTAATCTTGAAGAGGTTGTGGAGCCACGTTACGAGCATTCTCCTTGTTGTCGATCAGACGAATGGCTGAACTTGTGTTCACATCCACTCGAGACCAGTTGCAAAAATATATTCTCGCACACAAGACTCCCAGAGCAGATCGGGAGAGAAAAAAGGCATGAGCACAAGAAACATAAAAGACAAATCAGGCTATAAAAGAGGTAAGAGGGGAAGATGAGGAAGGGAGAGAAAGAGGTAGAGGGGGGATAGGCTCCCTCCCTAAGGGGGGGCGGCTCAGAAGTTTTTGAGCAAGGCGACAGCTGCTTCTTAGAGGGAAAACCCCAGCTGGGGAGGAAAGGAGATAATCTGCTACCCATGTTATCTATCCATGTGCGCACAATAGGATACGTTCTATCTATTTTGCATATTGGTTCGTTTCCGTAATCTTACCGTTCGAGGAATGACATACCATCATGTTAGAATAGGATTTTTGCATGGCAAAAAATTCATGTACAAATTTAGAGATTTCCATAATTAAATCCTCCGATGCATTTTGGTCATCATTTAGATCATTATTATTGCAATTTTTCCATTTGCACATATGCATTTCTCTTGCTTCTTCTCTCTCTTGACCATCTTTTTGTTTCTTCTTTATTTTTTATTTTTTCGCAATTTGTTGATCTTTAACCAATTCACACTACCAATGAGACAAGAAAAACGAAAAAACTCAATTATAAATCTCTCTGTTCACTTATCGACGAGTTTGAATCATTCAGTTTATTGTTGCTATTTTCACTTTTGCACTGCTTTAATGAAAGGAAAACTCAAGTCTGACAGTTTGACAATACTATCATTATTTCTAGCCCCACGATATTCCAATTAATGAGTGCTTTATGCAAAACACACGATGATGGTGTATAGATCTATGGTCAGAAATAACTGACAGTACTGTCAGACTGTCAGAAAAGCATTTTCCTTAAAGAAATCAATAAAAATTTAGAGTTTTCCATAAATAAGTGCCCCGACACGCATTTTGAATAAGACAGGTTATTTATTTATCTTATTGTTGGTATTTTCACAATAGTCAAATCTGTTTTTGCGCGGCATTAAGGAAAAAATAAATAAAAAAATCATGCGCATGCTTCGTCATTTATAAAGAATCTCCGTAAAAAAAAAAAAATCTCTAGAATTGCATAGAGATTAATTATGCATATTTTATCATTTGGAGTAGATCTGTTATAATACACGAACTATGAAAGCTGCATCAGTTGCATTAGATTTAGGCTTTTGTACACAGAATATTTTAGGTCACATTCTCTAAAAGATTCATTATTTTCCTTGGACATTGCACCTGCATACTTGGTATGATTAATTCTCTATATAGCATTATTTCGTTTGAAGACACTTATTTAGACATTTGCATCTGCCACTTTGCTCATAGGGGTCTTCTATCGTCTCATTATAACATGGTCTTGCATTAAATTTGCCCATTACGACTCGAGTTTCTTTAATTTACATATTTAAATGGTTTGAGAAGTGATTATGTGTCCGTTCTTAATTTACTGTGAGATGAACAAACTAATTTGGATCACATAAAACAAATAACAAATAACAAAAAATTATTATAGGTCCACTCCTTCAAGAATTTGTGACTCACAACATAATGTTAATCTCACAAATTCACAATCACCCAAAAACTATTATGCTATTGCTTGAGTTTATTGTTTGAGCATTTTTGCATGACCACTTTAGTTTTGCATGTTTAGAGATAAGAACAAATAAATAAAATATTACGTGAAAGAATGTTTTCCGAAAAGAAAACAGGTACCAATAATAGACATAAGCTAAAACTGACGTTACTAAGTCCCGTACTTTACTTGACTCCTAACATTGGTTAGAGTAGGTTAGTGACAGTTTTAGTTTCACTTAAATTAATAATGTTTGAGAAACCGAGTTGTGATTCGTAAGATTTGAGAGAATCCGTGCGAAACGTAAATTTCACTTCACAATGACGTGATGAAAAATTCGATGTGGTTATCAGTGCAAATATCATATGACAAACGTACGAGATATCTCTTGAAGTGTTCGGACATGCATAGCTTGTGATTCCTATTTCTGCAAAGATTGCGAACTTGGGAACAAATTTTACACAATAAAATTAACGCAATGTATACTTCAAAATATCACATTGAGAAGAGGAAGGAAACACATTCACACAAGAAAGTGTTAATGCAATGGCTTTCTCGCTCAAGAGTGAATTCATCATCTCTCTTGCTCTAATTCTTGGCGCTAGGGCGTGGCATGCGGCGTCAGTCCGCCCGTTGCATGAGCCCACCGTTGCCGAGCAGCACGAGCAATGGATGGCTGAGTATGTTCGGACCTACAAGGACCCTCAGGAGAAGGCGAGACGCCAGGCGATTTTCGCCGAGAACTTGCAGTTCAATGCAGATTTCAACAAGTCAGGGGATCGTACTTTTGAGTTAGGTTTCAATCGAGTCTCAGACTTGACCAACGAGGAGTTCGTCCGAAGCCATATGGGAGATGTGGCAACTTAAGCGGCGGGAGCCCGTCGAAATGACGTGGTTTAGCCACCAAAGTCTGGCTGGAGGTGTTCCCGACAACATCGACTGGGTAGAGAGAGGTGACATAAACAAGAAACCCATACCCAAAACGGGCCAAACGGGCCTCGTTCAGCTGAAGCTAGGTCATGGGCCTGGTCTAAGTAACCCATGCCCAAAAACGGGCCCTAAGCAGAAGATCGGGCCCAAAAGGCTTGATTCTTCAAAATTTTCCAAGATATCCGCTTCAGATATAATCACACCTAATATACCCTATTCCACCGAAGTAAAATCAATTTGCCGATTGGTTAGAATAATCAAGTGGTTACAGGGATTTAGGCTACATTTGGTGGTCAGGGACTCAGGATAAAAAATAGGATAGGATAAAAGTTATCATCTCTTGTGTTTGGCTACTGCTCAGGACTGGATAAAGTGGGATATAAAGGGGATAAAACCTGGATAAAATTATCCCATGGGGGAAGTGGGATAAATGTGGAAAGGATTTTTTATGTTCATAATATAAAAGCTATTTTTTTTTTGAATAACAAACTTCTTAAAAAATAAAGTTAAAATAATAATTAAAAATGAATTATACTTGAATTCTAATATGTGTCGCAACCTAAAATTCGGGTTTTCCAATTTTAGGTTAATGGATTACCAGGTTAATTAATTAAATTAACTAACCTAGCTCGAACTCTCCCAAGTTCTACCAAATCGTGACTTATGGTTCAAGTGTTTATCTTGCAAAATATTTTTATATTTTTGGAGCCGCCACTAATCATTTCTTGGTAGGTTGATTAGAAACCTAAATAAAATAGCGGGAGAAACTATTTTATTTCTACGAACCAGAGATTTTGAGTTCAGGACTTGGTTACACTAATTTTTCAATTAATGCCCTTTCGGTACCAATTTCATGAGAAATGTTCAATTTGGCAATCTTGATGAATTCTGAATTGAAGTTCAAAGGTGCAATCTTTGTGTTTTCTTTTTTTGAAATTTTTTTATTATGAATTTTTGAAATTTAAAATTAATGAAAAATGAGAATGAATTGGTTCAAGATTAACTTAAAGTTTTCGGATTTAATTTGCATTAATTCCCAAATTTTTAAGAAAATCTTTTAACCCTATCTCTACAACTTTTAAAAGATTCAAATGGATTTGAAAAGGTTTTTATACAAAGATGCAATCCATTAGATAGGATTTATAGAAAATCCTATCTTCCTATAAAGATGATGAGATGCGGTTTTTAAGAAACCATATCTTGCTATATCTTTTTTTATTATTATTTTCTGACATTTTCTGACGCGAAATTTAAAGGCATGAGACATGAATTCTGATTTTTTTTTTGTGATTTTCAGTTTTTGTGAGTGTATTTTAATTAAAGTTGCAAATCTTTTAATGGAAAGATAATTATCGCCATTTATTTCGAATCAAGGTTCAATTTGAAGCCTGACAGATCGACCCTCAAATTCGAAACACCCGCTATGGAAATAGTGGTTGCAGATTAGGAAATTTTCCTAATCAATCACATTTTGAAAGATTTTGATGTCTTCAGTATCTTGGATAAATTCGGAGAATTTTTTAGATTAACCATATTACCACAAGATCCTAAAAATATCTCAATCCAATCACAATTTTTCAAATTTGGCAAGTACAGGGTAATCACGAGATTTGTTCAGAATTTTCGATTTCTAAGTTTAACATGCAAATCTTCCAATCAAGGCAATCGAATATCTCAATTATCCAAAATCATCCAGTCGAATCTCCAAGATATGCAATACTCTCAAACTGACAAGTAAATATTCTAATATACTCAAGATAAGAAATTTTACCTTATCCGAAGATTACCTTTCCGAACTTGAAGAGGTTGTGGATTGCGAATCGACTCGATCTTGCTTGCGGATCATGATTCGATGGCAGATGACTGGGTATGCTTACGGAGGGATGCTCTTGAGCGACCGATTTTTTTTTTTGCATGTGAATGACCCAGGTTCAAACTTCAAGGACTGTTTCACAGTCATGCACGAACAGGGCCACAAATCATCAAGAGTATTCTTTTGCCCTTTTTGGCCGATTATGCATGACCATGAGTCCTTCACGATTTTTCTCTCCATATTGTCATGTCTCTATGTGCGTATATTGGAAGGCCTCATCAAGGGATCGCCAATCGTCAGGGCCGCTCGTACATCTTTCTACGCTCGTAATGCTTTCGGTGTGGATGGCTTCTCGACCATCACTGCTGGTCGTAGGTTCAGAGAAGGCTAGTGGTTAGATCTCGACGTTAAGGAAACTCTCGATTTGGGCAATGTCAAAGTTGCTCAAAGGAACTCAGTCACGATGGATGGATGCGCTCTACCAACTTCATTGGACCACCTCCACTTATCGTGTTTGACAATGAATTGGCCTCTTGAAATCTATCTCCTTTATTGGTGTTTCTGCAAGGGAAATTTTGTGAGCAAAACCCCTTAAAGAAAAAGTAAAATCAAAGGAGACTAAAGAGATGCAAACGTGTGATTATATTGAATAATCAGCCTCCCTTTTCTTTGTCTTTTTCTTCTATCTCTGCAAGTTTCTTGATCATGTCTTTTAGCCTGTGAAAGTGTCTCCTCCATGGCCTCATCCTGCAAAACTTTGACCGAGAGAGCCTTCATTCAACCATCTATGTGTGAAGCTCTTGACCGTCCCCTTCTCTCTATGTATGCCTCTCTCTTTATGGCCATATATTTTCAAAGTGTGTGTGGCCTCCTCAATGTGCCGTCTGAGTGAATATGTCGCCCCCTCCTCTCTCTTTTTTTAACCCTAGGCATAATGACGAATATATATATATAGGGTGAATTAGGGTTACACCTTTAGGGTTTAATCCTAGCCGTCGACTCTAAGGATTTCCGACGCGATATCAACCGTAGGATCATAACTCGACGATTCTTGAATAACCCTATCGGGCTAGGGTTTCTCAGATGGGCTAATTCGCGCGGACTTAAGGCCTAAGTGGGCTTTAATTAATTAAACGAATAATTAATTAAAAGCCTTATTTTCACAAAATTAAAATGGACCGAATGAGATTTTAAATCGAGGCCATTATAATTTCCGGTAATTCCTCCTTTCATGATCGAAAATTTCTCAAAATCGATTCTGGTTCCGCCGCCTGTTAAATTCATCTCAATTGAGATAATCTGCGATTGACTGCCAATGTATGACGGACAAATAAAAATATGTAATGCATGAAAATTTATTTTTGCGAGAATTAGGATTAACTCTCATTTTGTGAAATAAATGGATTTCCTAAGAATCAAAATTTAGGTGCTAACAATATGTTGAAAATACAATTAAAAATTAAAAATGATTTTTTTATTTATTCATATATGTATTTATCAATTTAGTTTCTTTCTACTTTACAATATATATATTTCGTGCACATACTTACACACACTTTGTATCTATGTCATTACGAATTGAAGGATTTTTTATTGGTGAGCTCAAAGAAGGATTTTTTGTAGTATAGTTTGTTATATAATAAGAAATGATGGAACGGAATAAAAATAACGAAAAGAGGGGATAGAAAATAAAAAAATAAGTAAACAAAAATGAAGTGGAAGAACCCAAATTTTAAATGAACAAATTCAATCTTGGAATGATCTTTCGAATTCTTGAAGAATGTGAGGCAATGAAATTTCTAAAAAAAAAATAGGAATCTCATTTTCACCATTTCTTTATAGTTTTTTAATTCACGTCAAAATTCTACAAAACCGGCGAGAGTTAAAACTTCTTCTCCTTCGTAGGTTTCTGGTTCACGTCAAAAGTATATGAAAATGAAAAGAGAGTCAAAATGCATTCTTCTCTGTAGCTTTGTGGTTCATGTTGAAATTTAACGAAAATAGTAAGAGAGACAAAACTTCTTGTAGTTGCAAATGCGAATGATCATATTTTCTCTCTTACTAGAGTTGGAAGTAAATTATGAGAGATTCTTATAGTCTTCATTTATGCATTTTCATATACATTTACATCTAATAACCATAATAGAATATGAATATATTCGATTTTAATACTACGATTTGCCAAACAGTGGATATGATATGGCAAAATCCTTGGATTTCATATCCTATTCTATCCAATCCTATCCCGGCTAGAAATCCTGACGAAGAAACGCAGCCTTAGGAGTTATTAATAGGGTCTTTTGGGGGTTGCGAATGCTGTCGCAAGGCAGCCCGTCGAGGTCGTCGTCGCGGTGAGCAAGCGAGAGTTCCAGAGCTATTGGCGCAGCGTGTTCGATGGGGATTGTGGGTCATAGCTGGACCATGCCATCATCGTGGTCGGGTATGGGATGAGCGAGGATGGAGCCGAGTTCTTGAAGATCAGGAACTCCTGGGGCGAGGCATGGCGTGAAGGCGGTTACATGAGGATCTAGAGAGGCGGTGGTAATTCTAAAGGGATGTGCGGACCCTCATCGAAAGCTTCTTATTCAATTTCTTGAGGATATTAATCAGAAGAGAAATGATTATGTGACTGTCTTTAACCCACACTTAGATTTATAGCCAGCCACAAAAAATAAAATTAAATAATTAAAAATTAGGGTTAATACCACCAAAAATCCCAAACTGATACACATGTGACAATATTACCCTAAATTATTTTTTTTTACCTTGAAAAACCCTAAATTGGTACACCTGTGATAAATTTACCCCAAACAGGTACAACTGTGACAAATTTACCCTCCGTTAGTTTTCATTGAATTTTACCGTCAAATTACTGAGTTGGATGACACATGTCAATTATTGGGTGCACACGTTACCTTATGTTTGCTAAAGATGTATCAATTAGAAATTTTTCGTCGTATTAACTCAATTTAACGAAAATTAACAGATGATAAATTTGTCATATGTGTACCAGTTTGAGATTTTTATGGTAAAAAAATTAGTTTGGGGTAAATTTGTCACAGTTGTACCAGTTTAAGATTTTTGGTGGTAAAAAAAATAGTTTAGGATAAATTTATTACAAGTGTACCAGTTTGAGGTTTTTGGTGGTTAACAAAATAGTTTGAGATAAATTTGTCACGTGTGTACCAATTTGGGATTTTTTGTGGTATTAACCCTAAAAATTATTATAGGGACCACTTGTTTAAGAATTCGTGGTCCGCAATATGTTGTTACTTTCTCAGCCATCCAAAGACTGTATGCTAACAAAGCTCTAATAAATATATATTTACATATGTTTTTTTAATCAAACTAATTAAAATAGGAAAATGTTCTTTTGACAATATTGTCTAGGACGGTACAATCTCAATTGTAAACCCACACGGCATTATTGCATGATTTGCATAAAACACTCATTGATTAGAAAATTATGTGATAAAAAATAACTACATGTCAAGTATTTATAGTCTTTGGAGATTGATGGGCCTCCAAAAGAAATGAAGAAAGAAAGCAAATTCAATAAGGAAATGGTTTAACAAGTATTAATCTCCAACTTCATCAATCATCAAGAGAAAGCAATATCGAGTTGGGACCCATGGTTGACAACTCTACATTAAATTCACAATGAAAATGAGAATTGATGTATCTATTGTAAAACTAAAACATGTATTCCACGGTAATGTTTTCTCACATAACTCAAAATTTTAGAGTTATTCTAAGTCCTCCTCAATTGAAACTGAAAGTGGTACGAATCGTATCCAATCTTGAGCACATATAAGAGCCTTCGTTATGCATGGGGTCAAGGAGCTACCAAACATGTCAAGTACACGATGTCCTGTGTTGAATGCTGCCTCTAATGCTACAATTGAGAAGGACACGGCTAAAATATCTCGAACAATGAAAGAGATAATAGGATATCTCGAAGAATTGATTTTCCACCATTTTAAGATATCAAAGTTGGGCTATATCGTTCACATCCTTCTTCTAAATACTTATCTAATTCAGATTTTTCTTCCATATATTCTTGTCCCATTTGGCTAAGATACGTTTCGGTAATAATGTCCATGCCAACCACTCGAGACATTGACACGCTCATTGTCCTTGTACCCTTGAACCTAAAGTTGCCTTGGGGCATATACCGGTGCGATATTGCTTGAACAATAACATCAAAGATGTTGTTACTTTATGTCGTAATGCTTCCGCCCATGTGCTTTGATAGACATGATTTGTCATCCATTTCACATACTCCCACTTCTGTCGAGGGTCAAGTATGCAGGCAAAAAACAATATTAGATTGATGTTGTTCACATTACCAAAATACTTATTGAATTTGATTTTCATTCTTTTGGCCATATCCAACAAACTCATCATCATTCTCACAGTATCTTTGAATCATTGTGTAAACAACAAAGACATCTTTGGTCATATCATTACTAGTAACACAAGAATAACCCAATACTTTTAAAGTGGAAAAAGGGTATTTAGAGTGCCAATATTTGTGTAAGGCACTCGATTTAGTGTCAATATTTTTTTTATTACTTAAGTGCCAATTTTTTTTAAACGGTTATTTCAGTGCCAACTCCGATGAGCATCACCGAAAAGTATATGTGGCATCTACGTGCATCCTAGTCGGCAAAAAAATAAATACAAAATTCATGTAATATTAAAAAAATAAACTAAAAAAATAAGCTTAAAAAAGTTTAGCGACGAGGGTTGTGAGCTCTTGCCGCTACCGTCTACCATCCCCTGTTGACAATGGATAGAGGGCTGCCCGAGGGGGTCGTTGAGCCCCGACGACCCCCATTGAGGTCTCACTAAGAGTCAGCGAGGCTCGACTGTGGCTGGCCGATGCCTCGTTAACCCATGGCGAGGCCGAAATCGCCCAGCCACCGTTGGACGTGGTTGTGGCTGGGAGATTCCAGCCTCGCTTAGATCTAGGTGAGGTCAGCCTCAT
The DNA here is from genome assembly GCA_021437785.1 of Rhodomyrtus psidioides. Classification (NCBI taxonomy): domain Eukaryota; kingdom Viridiplantae; phylum Streptophyta; class Magnoliopsida; order Myrtales; family Myrtaceae; genus Rhodomyrtus; species Rhodomyrtus psidioides. The sequence continues at coordinate 1,378,509 of JAILYB010000062.1, read as the reverse complement.
CGTGGGTCTGCGGGGCCTCGTCCAGCCACAGCTGAGCCTCGCTGACCCTTGGTGGGGCCTCGACGGGGGTTGCCGGGGATCGGCGACCCCGCTGGCCACTCCCCCACCCATCGTCAGCACTTGGCAATGGTGGACGGTACCAGCGAGGGCTCACATCCCTTGCAGCTGCAACTACAAGGTTTTTTTTTTCATTTTTCATTTTTTTTCAATTAACATTTAATTTTAAAAAACTTAACTTAATTACAGTTTAAAAGTCCATGTGGACTGAATTTTAAAAAAATTACCACATGGACGCCATGTAGACAGCCTTTTTAAAAAAAATCATATAATATTAAGAAATTAATAAAAAAATTCATATGTATTGTTTAACTAGAATTGACACTTAAGTAATCGTTTTTGACCGAAATTACAAATTGGTAGGGATGAGCGGTTCTAGATTCCAGATAGGTTCCACATGGAATCTAGAACCTACCCGCTGGTACATGTTCCTCATTTTTTGGAACCTGGAACCTACTCGCCACACTGTGGAACCTGGAACTGACCCTGTGACAAGTTCCGGATCCAGTTTCAGGGTACCCGAGTACCTGCACTTAGTCATCCATAGATCCGGAACACTTCTCTAGCACCTAGGAACAATTTCTTTCTCGGTGCAGAGGGGGGAAAAAAGAAAATCATGAAAAGAACTGCTGATTATGAATAAAGATGAAATGCACTAGAGAACTAAAAAAAAAAAAAAACAAAGTCCCAAGGTAGCTGATATTACATTGAATGCTCCGATTAGAAGCACAAGAGAATCAAACACAAAAATTATAGCATCTCTCAGTTGACAGCGCACTACTCGGAAGCAAAACTTGACCAGATAAATTCATCCATAAAAAATGACGAACCCCGAGAAAGAGACCCAAATCCAGGGAGATCTTCCCACCTGATTTCCACGAGAAAATTGTGTCGAACCTTCGAAGAGAGCGAATCAATTGGATTTCAGCTTAGGGTTCCGAAATCTGCTCAATCGAAGCGAATAGATGAAATCATTGGCCTTTAGTAATAAACAATTGATCGCGAAAAACGACTGACACAGAGAGATTACCGATCGGGTGACCCCACAAGAGAAATACAAGGAAACTCTCTCACACACACACACACACACACACACACACACACACACACACACACAAAAGGAAACGCTGATTCAGCCGCAAAAATTCACTCACTCCACGGCGGGCGAGAGCCGAGACAGAACAGTCGCGAACGGATCTGGACTGGAGGACATCGCTATGCGCAATGCGACTCAAGTGGTCGACGGTGGTTGGACGGGGATCTCATGCTACTGTGGTGGCTCGAAGGCGACGAGCGGCTAGGCAAGCTCGGTTGTCAAGCAGCTCACGAGTCAGGGAAGGGGTCGCGCGGATCTCGGCTCGCTGCGGCTTATGGCTTGGGGTCGTGGATGGACTGTGGAATTGCAAGACGATGGGCAGCTGAGAGGTGGATGGAGCTCGAATCGCTCAGCAGGAGACCATCGGAGGCAGGGGGTGGGGAGTGGAGAGTGGTGGAGGACTCGAGCGTGGTGAGGATAGAAGAAAGTTAGAAACACTGAGGTAAGAAATTAGGGTTTTATGTTTTAAAACATCCGGTTCCGGTTCGGTTCCATACCGAACCGACAACCGGAACCGGAACCGGCGGTTCTTCAAAATGAGGAACTGAGAATCGGATCCGTGGACATCGAAACTGGAAACCGGATTGGAATCAACGGTTCGGTTCTTCGGTTTCCGGTTCTACCCAGGAACCATGCTTACCCTTAGAAATTGGTACTTAAGTGATCATTTTTTTCTTCGATTTAGCACTTAACTGATTCAAAAAGAAAATATTAGCGCTAAAGTGAGCGCCGTACACAAATATTGGCACTTCATGTGTCCTTTTGCTCTTTTAAAGTTGTGGATCACCACATTAGCAATATGCAAGGCCTCCGTTTATTAATGAATTGTTAGTTTTCCTTGTGCACGAGTAGAGATCTACGTATCAATTTTGGAATATGAAATGGAAAATACGCAATATTATGTTAGTGATAGGTTGAAAATCTAAATGAGAAAAACAAATCCAACACATTGTGGCCAAGATCAATATTTTTCAATTTTAATGAGTTGAAAAGTAAATAGGACGCGCAATGAAAAATGTTGGCAGATATTATCACAACCTTTACTAGGTTCTTTCACCGCTAATATCAAGTTCTTTTATATATTAAAATTTGAAAATGAACTTTGCTGTAAAGTATTTTCGCAAGAAACTTATTTTGGTCCTTTTGTATTTTGCCAATATTATGAAAGTCATTTTCGATAATTATTACAGAAAAAAGGTCAAACACACATTTTTTTTAAGTTTCGAGTAGAAGCTGAGGTCTTGGAGTTGGGCATTGGGGACTCAAAGATTAAGCGTCGTGGTCTCAGGCCAGGCCTCTAGGGTCTTGGACACAGGTGCGGTGACCCAGGCTTAGGAACCAGGTACTTCGGATTGGCCGACGTGAACAAGATTTAGGGCTCAACCTCAAAGCACTGAGATCCCTAATTTGTCTCCAAGTGAAAGGATCCTGGTTGGATTCCTGCTCAAACACCGAGGTCTGAAGTCCAAACACCAAGGTCTAGTCATAATTTGAAAAATGATTTTTCATTTAAAATGAGTGAATCGCTTTCTTAAATTTAACCATAAATTTTTCATCAACTACGAAAAAGATACTTTCTTGACTCATTTCTCCAAGCCATACAAATGCCGGAAAATGGGCAAGATATTTTCTTACATTAAGTTTTCCACGAGACAATAAATCTAAGTTGTAAAGTACTCTTGAAAGAAATTATTTATGTTATGAAAGAAAATATGGTAGATTTTAAATTGTGGAAAAAGTAATTATTGTTGTGTAAATATCATTATCCTTTTCTTTTAGGGTTTATAGATTGGCTCAGTCTTGGACATTCCACAAATGTTTGGGGGTTGCTACTGTGGATGTTAAACTCTTTCAAACATATATCAAGAGACACGTTAATATCAATATGATGTTGTATTCTTTCTTTATAATATGGGAAGTAATCATGGCAAGCGAGGACACTTCATGGGAGTACGTGAAGTGTACCTTCGCAGGAGATTGTTTCTAGACTGGCTCATTGAATAAAGTGAACGAAACCGAACAACTTGATAATGGCGAAGAAAATACATGTTGCATGGTGAATACATAAGATGGATCAAGTCCTTAATCATTGACCATGTAGGCCCGCCATGGAACCTACATAATTAAGGTTAGCGCCGGCCAGCCAAAAATTCATCGGATGGACTAAAATGACACAGTTGCAAAAGGTTTAGGACTTAATCGACCAAAACAAAATGTTTAGGAATGAATTGACACAATTACAATAGATTTTGGACCTTTTTTAGTAATTTCTCGCACGATTTGCATAATCTACTGCTATAAATGCCACCTTCATCACCATAGAAAAGTTGTGTATTCAAGATTAATCCATCCATAAAGTACTAAATACAGTCTAGACGGAGAAGAGATTAAAGATCGACTATTAGATTCAGCTCGTCTTTAACCTATTTCTCTCTTCTAGTTGCGACTAATGAGTCATTTGACAATCCTTTAGATATATCAAAGCATGCCTAATCAGCTAGTAAAATAATCAAACTTGGATGGATTTACTTCACTATTAATAGCTCAAATTCCATATCTCTAATGTCTATTTGATGGTGTCGATGGCGCATCCTAGAATGAACACACTTGCTCATCACCTGGTAAAACCTAAACCTTTTGATGATGTGTCAATTTGGTCATTTTAAACAATTAACCAAATAATAGGTATAGGACTCAACTAAAAAAACTTCAAAAGGTTTATGACTGAATTGATCGTAATACAATAAGGGTATGACTTTTTGGATAATTATTCCACGGTCAACCTATTTTGTATACACATACATGTATTTTTACTAATCAATATTTGATGGTCTGGCGAATTTCTTTTATCAACTACTTTCCCAAGGGTGGGGACAGAACAATTTAATTTCCTATTGCCTCATCTTGTTTTTTCTTCAATAATTCGTAATCTCTAGCTGTATTCGAACTCGGATGAAGTTCTGACCATTTGTTCGAGAAAAAAAGAAAGAAGACTACAACCTATGAAGATGAAAGGGAAGATCTTGTATTAATTATGTCATGAACCTTTCAATTATGCCAATAAAATTCTAAACATTTTCACGTTTTATCAATTGAGTCTGTTTGGCCAATTTTGATCGAAAATCGCTGATACGGATGCCGACTATCCACTTTGCATGGCCGGTGTAGACGTTGATATTTTGATATTATTTTTTTACTATTTCTTTTCTTCTCTTCTCTTTACATTTTTTTCTTGGGACTAGGGTCGCCGGCACTAAGCGAGGGCCACAACTACCTCGATGGCCATTAGGCCGAGGGCTCGCGGGGCTTCTCTGTGGCTGGTGAGGACTTAGGTGAGAATCGCAACGCCTTGCGAGGGCACGATGCTCAGATCCATGAGGGCATTCCAGTCCTCACCTGTGGCCTACGAGAGTTAGTCGGCGACATTTTCTGGCCTCACTCAAAAAAAAAAAAGTAAAGAGAAGCGAATACAATTGAATATATATATATATATATATATATATATATATATGTAAAATCTAAAAAAAACTCATGTTAGCATTAGCCATGTCACATAGGATAGCCGACGTCTCCATCACCAACTTTTGGTACAAAATTGCTAGATGGACTCAATTAGTAAAAAGTAAAAATGCTGAGAACTAAATTGATTCAATTGAAATTTTGAAAGATCGAATTGACACAAGTAGAATAAATTTATGACTTTTCGATAGTTTCCTCTAATTTTTTTTTGGATAAGGTAAGTTTGTATATACTTTTCAAATAACTAAGTACAAAAAACCGGACACAAAAATCATGAACCAAACTAGGCAGCGCAGTGCCTTGGTGGGTTCAATGGTGACCGGTTGCCAAAACGCCCTAACTTTAATCACGTCAAACAAGATGCCAACAAGCGGCCATCATAAAATCAACCATGCGGCATAAACAAATAGAAGGGGGGTAAAAAGGAAAAGCACATTAAAAGAAGGCCAAAAAAGTGGCCTAAAGATTCGGATATGGCAGGAAATAGACCAACCAGCACGGCGCCCAAAGGAGTAGCTGTTGGGGGTCTACAATCCAAACAAAGTCTCCACAAAGTAGCCGCAGCAACAAGAGAATCGCCACTGCACAAAACAGGTAGCCTTTGTGTAAACATCAGTAGAGCTTCCTGCATCACGCCAAAGAAGGGCCATCTCCACAGGATAGGTAGTCCCAAGAAAAAGCCACAGCATATGTGTCCTCCACAACAGCAACTAGAGATGATGCCGAGTTCTTCAAACCAGGCAGCACAATCCAACTGTTGAAGAGCAGGGGAACCGAGAGGTGTCCAACAATAGGTGGCCAAAAAATAGAAAAATAACAAATAAAACAATAAAAGAAGCAAGCCGGCAGGAGGAAAGGCCACGAGCCAGTCTGAGGTTACAAGGACAGAGAGGAGTAGTAAACTAAAAAGGACTTGATTACAAATAAGAAAAAAGAAGAAATAGAACCAGAGGAGGGAGAGAATAAAGAGTGAAGCAACAAATCTGAACCAGCTCCAGTCGCACACCGGGAGCAGCAGAAGCAACTTCATAATAGCAAAAAGGGGAGCCAGCCATAGACTAAAGCCCAACCAAAGAGTAGAACCACCAGGGAGAAAGGCTCCATGTGACGTCAACATGATAAGATAGTAACAGCAGCAGGTTGTGAAGATCTCCCAAAGCAGCACCAAAATAACCCAGGTCGCAGTAAGAGGAGAAAGTGATACATCGGCAACCAAGAGCACAAAACATCCCGGCCAGCAAGGGAAGCAGGAGAGCACCATGTAGAATAGCCAACAGAATAGCATTAAACTCTCCTCTACCCGATTAGAAGAAAGAGAACCGCATGTGAGGCCTTCTCGGCCAAACCAGCCTGCAAATAGAGGAGATGCCACAAATAAATATAGCAAGATAGTCCTCATTCGGCTCCAATAATGCGAATCAGCCCTGTTGGAACAGACGAAATGAGCAGCAATGCTAGGAACAACTTCCATGCGGTAGGGATACGTATTAAAGATTTTGTCTGCCATCTTCAAAAATGGTAGAGTAGAGGCCCCAGTTTCGCTGAATTCTCCTATTGCGGGGGTTGTCAAGAACAACACCAAGAGTCGTAGTTTTGTCCTTGACCAATTTAGTAAGATGCAAAATTATCGATGGAGCAAAGAATTTCTTGTGGCGAAAAAGGATGTTGTTCCTTTCCATCCATATAATGTGGCACAATGCACCTAGGGAAAATCTAGCAATGCGGTGAGAAAAGCATCGACCACCAATGTTTTGTATGGCCCATTGTATATGATCCTCCCATGGACGATTCCTCCAATTTAGGTTGCACTTGGCCGCCCATATTGACGCAAGGTTGCAGGTATCCGAGCAACCAAAGAAAAGATGGTTAACCGAATCAGGTCTAGTATGGCAAAAGGCACATTTTACATCATCAACCCTGCGGTGTTGTTGTAGCATAACCTGAGTAGGTAGCCGTTTAAGAATAGCCAACCACATGATGAAAGAGTCTCGGGGAGCAAAAGCTTTATCCCAAATGAAGGAGTGCCAGGGGATAATATGGCGTTTATGTCTTATGAAATCCTAAGCTGAAGAAACCGAGAAGTCTCCAGAGTTGTGGCAATTCCATCTATATTTATCTTCTCTGGTATCTAAGAGGGCAGTTTCGGGTCCTAAGAAGGCAAGTAGAGCATCCAAAGTAGGGGTAGGCTCCCAGTTGCCAGAAAAGAAGTCATGGACCGATATCTTCCGTGGTATTCTAGAGCGATAAATATCTACCGCCTCAAACCGCAAATGGAGGGGGGCCTTTTCATGCCAATGATCAAACCAAAAGGAAGTGGAATGACCATTGCGAATCTCCCACTGAAGTTGCAAACCGAATTCTTCCCTGAGGTCAAGTTGTTTCTTCCAAGCCCATGAGCAAATAGTGGGTCTTTTTGCAATTCAGAAGTTAATGTTTTTGAGAAAGGTCGAATGGATCCATTTGCACCATAGGGATTCTTTGTCTATAAATAGAATCCAAATGTGTTTGAGTGTCATGGCCTTATTAGAATCCTGAAGCCGACGGATCCCTAAGCCTCCCTCACTTTTGGGAAGACAGATATTCACCCATGAAACTTTTGCACCACCCCTTCCCAGGTTCGGGCCTCTCCAAAGAAACTGCCTGAGAATGAGCTCAATTCGATTCAATACAGATTTTGGTAGTGTGAAGACACTAGCCTAATATACATGTATGGAGTGTAATACAGATTTTAGGAGTTGAAGTCGTCCAGCATAGGATAAGAATCGTTGAGCCCACGACCGCACTCTAGATGTAATGGCATTGACCAAGGCATAACAGTCAGATTTTCCTAGACGGGATGAAATGATTGGGACCCCCAAGTAACGAAACGGTAAAGTGCCTTCTTGGAACTCGAGTAGTTGCCGAATATCTCCTCTCAAAGTGTTGGAACCACTTGATAAAAAAACTTCACTCTTGGTATAATTCGGCCTCAAGCCCGACCAGCTGGAGAAAAGATCAATCCCATCCTTGAACGACTGGATGGTCGTCAAATTCCCTTTCGCGAATAACAGTACATCATCCGCGAAAAACAAATGAGAGAGTCGGGTCTCTTTGCAACGCCAGAAGAACTTAAACCCCGGTTGGACTGTCTTTGAATGTAGAATACCCGACAAGACCTCCATAACAAGGGTAAATAGATAGGGAGAAATGGGGTCACCTTGCCTAATGCCTCTTCTACTGGAGAAAAATCCGTGGAGCTCCCCATTGATGGCCATAGAAACCTTAAGTGTGGAGACACACTCCATTATCAACTTCACCATAGGCTGTGGAAATCGAAAAGCAAGTAAAGCGGCTTCCAAGAAGTCCCAGTCAATCGTGTCATAGGCCTTTTGAAAATCCACTTTAATCGCTCACTTCGGAAGATAAGGCTCATGGTGGAAATCCGCAAATAACTCCTGGGCCAACATGATATTGTCACTTATTCTCCTCCCCTTTATAAAAGCCGTTTGGGAAGGAGAGATAAGAGAAGGCAAAGTTGAAGCAATCCGATTGGCAAGGATCTTAGTAATGCATTTATAAAGCATGTTACAACACGCGATGGGGCGAAAATCATGCATGGCCACCGCATTAGGAGTTTTAGGAACCAAAGTGAGTATCGTCGTGTTGATCTCTTTTAGAAGGTGACCCGTCCTAAAGAACTCTTTAATGGCCAGTAGAACCGAAAGGCCCATCACATCTCAAGAAGAAATGAAGAATTCAACAATGAAGCCATCGGGTCCAGGTGCCTTGCTTTTGGCCAAAGAGAATACCGTAGCACGGATTTCACCATCCGTAATGGGTTGAGATAAGAATAAAACTTGATCATCATCCAACGGCTTCGCTATATAATCTCTCAGCCGAGAAGTATTAGGAGTAGAAAGCAAAGGATGTCCATTGAGCAACGTGGAGAAGTGACTCACTATGTGTTCACGAACCTGAATAGGTTCGGTAAGCATCTGTCCCGTCGAGTCGGCAATGGATAGAATGCGGTCTTAGAGTCTCCTCTTGTTCACAAAATGGTGAAAGTAGCTTGTGTTCAAGTCCCATTCTTTCAACCATTTGATTCTAGATTTCTGCCTATAAAAAGACTCCTCTTGGAGTCGCAAGTCAAAGAAGTTCCTAAGAAGTTCCCCCTCATTATCAGCTAGAAGTTGGTTGGTAGGATCAAGCACCAAAGCCTCTTGGATTGCATTAAGAGCTGCCCTTACTTGTTCAGTGCGATTGGAGATATCCGAAAAAGAGCTCTTGTTAAGAAGTTTGAGACGGCTTTTCAGAAGTTTGAGTCTCATGCACACCACAAACACTGAGGAACCATCGAAAGGAGTGGCCCAAACCTAAGAAACAATATCCTTGTAGTTAGGATGTGTAGTCCAATACTTGAAAAACTTGAAGGGTTTCTTAGAAATCGGAGGAGCCATTATCCTGATAACCATAGGGGTATGATCGAAAATCCCCGGTGCCAAGAAGGAGGCTTCAGAAAAGGAGAACGAAAGGCTCCAAAGGTCATTAACCAGAACGCGATCAATCTTGCGTTGTTTTCTTGCTTCGCCGGAGGAAGCAAAGCAAGTGAACCTGAGGCCCACGTATCTAAGGTTATCTAGCCCCGCCTGGGCTAGACATTCTCCAAATTCATCAAAGGATGGGATCTAGGGAGTAGAGCTACCCATCCTGTCTGAGTGGTCCTAGATAGCATTAAAGTCACCAGCCACCACCCAAGTCTCCTCACATTCACTGAGTCGAATAAGATCAGTCCAGAGCGTTCTTCTAGCAATAGGAGTGTGTTCCCCATATATAATAGAGAAAAGGCATAGTTTATCCATGGCAATCATCCGGAGTCTAGTATGAATAATCTGAGCCGAGGATGAAAGAATAGAGACTTCTACTTCTTGAGGATCCCATCCAATCCATATTCTTCCACGAGGTGAAAATTCATAGTTTGCCAGCCCTCTCCATCCAGGTAATAAGCTACTGGAGATGCTCACAAACGTAGAAAATTTAATCTTGGTCTCTAGAATCCCAATACATGAGAGTCGGTTGGACCTAGCAAGGTTCCGAATTTTAGCTTGTTTTAAAGGGTTAGCCAGCCCCCTAATATTCCAAACGCCAAGAAACATATTTACAAGGAGGTGGAGGAGTTAATGGTGTCGCCTCCTATTCTTCTTCTTCTTCTTGGTCTTCTGATTACCAGTCCGTGAAGAGGAAGAGCTATCATCCCCACTAATGGGATCATTCTCTGGTTGAGCTATGGTGGAATCAATGTTGATAACGCAAACCGTCCTTCGAGATCTAGTGTGAGGTAGCGAGGGGGAAGAGTGCTCCACTTCATCATCACTGACAAGCTTACTCATCACCTTCAGACCCAGAAGATGGGACAGAATCTACAACAGAGGAATGAGTCGACTGCAGGAGTTGTTGGTCATCAAGAATTTGTAGTTTGTCAATGGCCGGAGCTGATCGTGACCTGGTCTGACCATGAGAAGGTGTAGGCCGAGAGGAGGGAGCAGCATTCTTAAGGGAACAAGCTTGAGGGTTGGCTGCTGGCTTGCTGCTTCTGGTCACATGTGCTGGCCGAGAAGTAGCCTGGGCAAGGCAGACCGATATTTAACAACAGAACACCTTGATGTGGAGGAGGGAGGCAAGGTTTTGGGAGGTAGAGGCAACAGGACCGCTGGTGTGGTGCTCTCGGTTGTCATTTGCAGAGCAGAGCTTGCAGCAGCAGGGGCCTTATAAAGGTTAGAAGCCATAGGAAGGGGGATGGGCAGCACCACGGCCAGCCCATGGTCAGAGCAATTTTGCTCAGTGGTAGGTGCTCGAGGAATAATAGATGTCTCTTGTTGGCTTGGATAGGCCAGGAGCTTCTCATTAGGGGTTGGGGCATCAGGAATGTTGAATCTTAAGGCTGCACCAACCTGAGTAGACCTTGTATTGGCCATGGTTCCCACAGCCATGACAGGGAGGGGAGAACTCGAGCAGGGGATCTCCAAAAGACTAGCATGTGGGGTTGGCGAGAGAGATCTGACTGGAGGACTGGCAGGCCGAGACTTCTCAATCAGATCAGTATCAGATCTGCTGTGTCCAAGCCGAGAGGAATCACCACAACCATCAAGAGTAGACCTGGCACGAGAGTCCAATCCTGGACCATAAAGAGCACCAGAAGGGGCTAAAGATTCCACTGGAGGGGCTGAGGGCTGAGCAGTCTCTCCACAGGGGGGATTAGGCCGAGAAAGCTCTAGGATATGTGACAGAATAGCTTGGCCAGCCAAACGGTTTCCATTCCTGCGGTCTTTCTTGTTCCTAACAACTTGCCAATCTTGCCCTTTTGTATTAGAAGAATGAACCAGGTCCCGGGAGGAGGAGGGAGCCAAGGAAAGATTTTTAGAATGGACATGGCAAGGATGTCCTTGATCACCATCCTTGTGTCCAAAGATACCGCACTTATTACAAGTCAACGGCTTCCATTCATAGCTCACAACTACTGGATATACCACACCATCCCACCTTAGTTTAATTGCTTCCGGAAAAGGCGAAGAAGCCTTGACTTCTATACAAGCTCGAACATACGATACCCTCATCAAGTTGGCCGTGTTAGAATCCACATAGAGTGGATTACCAATCAAGCTTGCCGCATAGCTAATACCAGAGGGTGACCAGAGGGCCAAAGGAATCCGTTTAAATTGCACCCAAATCGAGATGGAGTCATTGGTAGCTTTATCAAACGTCATCTTCGGGTCCCAAGCTTTTAGCAAGAAGGTACAATTGTTTATAGAGAGGGGTCCCATATCTAAGATTTCCTTTCGAAAACCGGCATCCGGGATATGAATAAAGTAGAATCCATCATCATGAACACGAATGTCCAGAATTTTTGTCCCCCAAGATTTCCTCAGAGCAGCAAGAGTAATTTGGAAGTATAATTTCTTACCCAAGAATCTTCCAACAAGGCATTCCTTTAAGAAAGGATTAACTTCCTCTCCAACTTCAAGAGGGACATCGGCAAGTAGTTCATCAATCACCATATCCGGCTTCTCTTTAAAGGATAGGTTGAATCCTTTTTTGTTAATACTGGCCACATTAGCCCAAGTTTGGGGCTAGTTCGGCTGAGCATTATGAGGCCTAGGTGAAGTCGCCCCCATGGCTGCATCAGAATCCTTGTCGCCACTTTGTAAACCACCAGCAAAGGAGCCTTTAGCGCCAAAGCCGACTCTGTGTTTCCTGCTGCCAGACCTACCCTTGCTTTTACTTCTATTAGGGCCTCTACTTACGGATCTAGAAGGAGCACCTGGAGTACGACTTCTCGGTGTAGGGCCATGATCGATGGCTGACCATTGGCAGGTCTGTTGTGTCTCGGATCATGGCCAGTAGCCGCAACTCTCAGCTGTTTGCCAGGTGAAGGGTCCACCCGAGACCTCAATTGACTTTCCTTTGTCTAGCCTCACAACAAAGGCAGCTTCAGTAGCATGACCCAGCGCAGGTACATCCCTGGTATTACTAGTATGAACAACTCCAATATCAGCAGTACCATCTTTGCCACCAAGTAAGGGAGCTCCACCACAGCAGGCAATGTGTAGCTCAGCAGGAATGTCACGACTATCACCCCTAGCTCCAACAGCAGAAAAACCTGTTTGTCTACTCCTAACACCAAAGGGTAAATCCCTGTTTGTAGAGATGTCACGACTGGCTGGTGGTTCCTCAACAACCAATCCACCAGTAAAAATAGGTGCACGACTCACTCCTTCACCAGGGTCAGCAAGGTCAGACTCCAAATGCTGAGGTACAAGGAACATTTCTCTCTCCCCAAAGGAAGAACCACCAGTCTTGACATTGCCTTCCGGAACCCTACCATCGACTAAGGCAGCAACATGGGAAGGCAATTCAAAAGAGGATGAGAGCAAAGAGGCTTTCTCGGGAAAAGTGGATGGTACCACATCCTCAAGAGATGCCATGCAAATGGGGGGCTCCAAACATGGCTCAGTCGAGACAAGTTGAGTTTCTTCAGTTTCAGACCCTCCAACAGAAGGTGTAGCCATAATTTGACAGTAGCATTAACAGATTTAATGAAGAGGCTAAATTGATCTTGAGTGGAATCAGAAGTTCTGACCATATGTTCGAGAAGAAAAGAAAGAATACCACAGCCTAAGAAAGTGAAAATGGAAGAGATTCCGTGCATTGGACGCTTGAGGAATTAGAAAAGGGTTTCGATATTGACTAGCTTCTAGATGATGTTCATCGTGTTGTGGAGTGACTTAAAACCTAGGAATATGTAGGACCCGTGTCTGCGTGACACACGGAACAATTCTACGCCATGTTGTACGTCTATATGTCCCTGATCGGAGGAGGTTGAACTTTTCACATTAGTAGGATAAAATAATCATGCATGCATGTTAAATTGCATGGATTATCTACATTTGTAACCCATTATTTAAGAATTAGTTAGATGTACTTTCAATTTGTCAGGGGCGAAGTAAAATGCGACCCTGTACTTGATAGCATCACGCGCATGGAACGTGCATTGTCAATGTTGGAGAGTTTTTTGTAAGATAAATGCCGATTGATGCACGAAAAACTTTTGATCATTATTTAATCATTCACACGCACACAATCATCTCTCTTCTTTACACACGTTACTTTTGCTTGCTTTTATCATTCTAGGTCAATAAAGGCATTGAAATTGTAGAAAAGTGCACGAAGAAAAGCAAAATATAATTAGAGACATTTTCAGACCAATCCAGCTCTGTTTAGCTTTAGAAGAATTTACCGAGTAAATGCTCAAGCTATGTATAGACCATAGTCACAGAAACATCTCTTTCTATGTGTGAACAAACCGTAATTGAAGCCAGAGAATGATCAAGGAACCATTCACGTACCTTTTTTTCCTGTTTGACTTTTGGACAACATGTGCAACGCGCGCTCATAGAGCAAACAAAAAACATTGACCATGGTCATCACCAACTTTCTTTGCGGTCAAGTTGCTCCAATGAATCCATTTCATAACAACTTCTATAAATTGGTAATTACACAAATGAACCCTGAACTTTGACTCTATATAAAATGTCATTCACCACATAAATTCCACAAACCTCAAACCTACCATGAATTAGGTTTTACCAAGGATGACCTCAAGGAATTGAAACGATATGGGAACACAGCTGTCAAACTTGATGATTGCAGCAAGGAAGCATGATCGGTGGTGAAGAGGATGATCAGTAGGAACTAGTTTACCTGTTTTTTTGTGGGGTGAAGCTTTGAAAATAGTTATGTATATTCTGAAATCGTGTACCTTCTAAAGCTGTTTCGTTGACTCTTTTTCAGTTATGGACTAGACGTAAATCTAGCTTGAACCATTTTAAGGGTTGGGGATGTCCTACATAAGTGAAGTTATATAATCCAACTTTGAGTAAGTTGGACACAAAAATCACTCGGCATTATTTAAGTATCTTAACCAAATCATTCAAAGGCGTGTCCTTTTCATAATCGTAATGGAGGAACAAGAATCATGGAATCACAGACAATGAAGTTTCTGGAGTTTGATGTGGTAAAAAAAAAGGTAACTGCTCACATACCATTGAGGATAATAGTATGGTGGTACACCGTATCTTTTGAGATCTAGGATCCTGTCGTTGAGATAGCTCCTGATGAAGTTCCTGAAGCCTCTTAGGTGCAAGATGAGGTTGTTGCAGATCTACTCAGGATATCCAACAGGGAGAGACGATTAGTTATGCCCCCATATTATATGGTCTATTTGGAAGAGCACATATTGGTTGTGTGGTTGTTCTAACGACAGGAAGCACGGGAGAGCCGCTCCGGCAGGGTTGTAGGAGGCAGCATCCCTTGGACGCCATACGACTTTTAAACTATTGAGCCGATAGTTATCGGTCGCTTGAGTTTGGGACCATGAATAGCTACTGCTTATATATAATTTATTTCTTTTGTAATCGCGAGTTGTAAAACAGAGATGAAAATCCGCTAATTATACTATAAATCTCTACAAGATGTAGCCCTAGTTAATGGGTGAACTGGAATAAACCACGCACCTCGATTTTTGTTTCTTTCCTTTTTACACTTAATTTCGTTGTGATTTGTGCTCGGAATCCTAAAGTTGAATAGCGAGGAGAGATGCATAATGGAGGAGAAGACTGACATGTTGTAAGTTGATTGAGGCAATCTGGTAAAGCCTCGCCAGTGTACATACAGGAAGCACCCAAGCCCTCCACGGCTGTCCCTGAAGTTTCGCATGTTAAGACAAGCATGCAGTATGGAACCAAAATTTCCACCTTACAATCAACGTAAAACTTTTTGCATGGCTTATAGAATACGGCTATCACAACCAAGACTCTGTATATATATTCATGTCCAGTGCAGGTATCTCATCATCCACTTCTGAGTTTTTCCACTAAGAAACACACTACCCCACTCACAATTTCTGCAATGGCTTTTCCTCTCAAGAGTGAATTCATCATCTCCCTCGCTTTAGTCCTCAGCACTTGGGCATGGCACGCGATGTCGGTCCGCGCGTTGCATGCATCCACCATTGCTGAGAAGCACGAGCAATGGATGGTCCAGTACGGTCGGACCTACAAGGACCCGGAGGAGAAGGAGAGACGTCGGTAGATTTTTTAGAGGAACTTGCAGTTCGTTGAAGATTTCAATGCATCCGGGAACCGGACTTTCAAGGTAGGCATCAATCAATTCTCGGACTTGACTGACGAGGAGTTTGTTCGGGGCCACACGGGATACTTAGCATCTAAGCAACCAAGGTCCCCCAAGACGGCATCGCTGTGCAACCAATATCTGACTGGGGATGTTCCTGATAGCATCGACTGGGTGGAGAAAGGCGCCATGAATCAGATCAAGGACCAAGGCGGATGTGGTAAGTGTCTAAACGTCTCGTATGCATCCAATTGTGTGATCAATTTTGACTTCTAATGAGCAAAAGTTTAAGAGCCTTGCTATCTAGAGAAGTCTGATACCAATGGTACAAAAAATAATGTGATTCTCCATAATTACAATGTCGACAAAATTTTATGAATGCAGGAGCTTGTTGGGCATTCTCAGCCGTCGCAGCAGTAGAAGGAATCACGCAGATGAAAATCGGTAATTTACCGGTGCTCTCCGAGCAACAACTGGTTGACTGCGATACCGAATCCCAAGGCTGCAATGGCGGTCTTCCGGACAATGCTTTCAACTACATCATCAAAAACCAAGTAATCGCGTCCGAGAGGATACCTACACATACGAAGAGATGGACGGGACCTGCGACACGTCGAAAGCGGGCCAACAGGCGGCGTAGATCAAGGACTTCATCGACGTGCAGCCTGGTGAGGAGGAACTCCTGAAGGCGGTTGCACAGCAGCCGATCTCGGTCGGGATCGCAGGAGGCGGGCAGGAGTTCAAGAGCTACAGTGCCGGGGTGTTCAATGGGGACTGCGACGGGGAGCTGGACCACGCGGTGATCGTGGTCGGGTACGGGACGAGTGAGGACGGAATCGATTTCTGGAAGATCCGCAACTCGTGGGGGGAGACTTGGGGCGAAGAGGGCTACATGAGGATTGAAAGAGGAGGTGCTAATACCTCCAAAGGAATGTGCGGACTCGCGTCGCAAGCTTCTTATCCAGTGGCCTGAGATAATCAAAACATAATATAGACGAAGTACGAGCATCATGAGATGACGAGTTACTCCTTATTTCCTACTTAAGAGTGTGGTACTTGTAATGAGGCTACTGTGTAGCCACTAAGTTATGAGGAGAATTACGTATTAATTCCTCAATTTGAATCAATTTTCTTGTTTTAACTACAATTCCCTACTTAATAGTGTGGTTTTTGTGTTTTGGTCTCTTCTTTGTAATTGGCGCTTTGAAAAGTTATATACATATTTAGTGACACCTGAATTTTGATTTTCTTTTGTTATTAACTTTTACATAAAATAAATCAGGAATTAATTTTAGTTCCTACAAAAAAAAACATTAAATCATTTTCATATAGTTTGCATTTTGATATGGTTTTAATTTCTTCATTCATGCATTTGCATTTCGACTGGATGCGAGTGCTCTGAGATAACAGCACATAAGCCCGTGGAGTCTTATATTTATTGCTTTTGGCCCAAATTGCTCTTACTACCTGATAAGGTTGTTATATGGTCAAAATGAGGTTTAAGTACACCCCAAGTGACATAAGTTGTGTACGGTGCTCACTTTAGTGTCAAAATTTTCAAATCGATCACTTTAGTGCTAAGTTTTTGTAACTTCGATCACTTAAGTGCCAACTTCTTTTAAAAATGATCACTTTAGTGCCAACCCAGAATTAAGCAAATGTGACTCGCCAAAAATCATACACCTATTTTATTATTATTATTTGAGTTGGCGTGGCTCATCGGACTTAGCAAAAAAGTGATCGTTTTTAAAATAAGTTGGCACTTAAGTGATCGAAGTTACAAAAACTTAGCGCTAAAGTGATCGATTGAAAGTTTTGGCACTAAAGTGAGCGCCATACACAAGTTATGGCACTTGAGGTGTTCTTAACCCAAAAAATGGAGTGATGAAATAGATGCATCTTCATCTTTTTCTTGGCTATGAACGGAACATCAGAGGCGTTTTTTTTTTTTTGCATGCATTTGTGGACGAAAAAACAACCCAAACACTCAAATGATAAGTTGCTTATATGTGGTGCTAAATACCATGTAAGATTGTTGGTTATTCTCTCTGTGCATTCCACTTTGGCATTCAAAGAGGATAATATATGAGAAGCGAGTCAGCAGAAGAAAAGGCAATCACTCAATGGAGTCCCCGAAAATCGAGAGATAATTTCTTTCACTGTGCGAATTCTTTTTTCAAGAAAAAGGAAAGAGCATAGGAAAAGAAGCGCACAATGAAATGGACAGAGAATTGATTGAGTTGAAGATCGTCTATTGTTTTCTTTCATCTATTCACGCAAGGCGAAGAAGGAAAAAAATAAAATAGACATGCACATGGCAGAATGAATCTCGTCATCGAAAGAGAGGATATTCATGGAGACCCACACAAAAGAAAGCTTTCATACACCTCATAGTCAATTCCATTCAGACCCATGATTCAGCAATCAACTCTATGAATCCAGACTTGCCACGAAAGCGTGACATGCGTCCAAGCCTCGAAGCCGTAGTTCGCCTTGTCCATTTCATGTTACAGGGCATTCTAGCCAAATCATTTCACATAGGCATTCTCGTCATTAAATTCACATAATATAAATCACCATTCGTTCATCGCACAACCACACTACACATTTCAATCCTCTAGTAGCGTCCTTGGGTTCGTGTAAGGGTTTAGAAAACACTTACCTTGATCAAATAGCAAAAATCCCAACCAATTGATCCTCTTCAATTCCACAAGTGCACGGCTAACCAAAAATCACACGCCGTCCTAGGAAATTTCATCAATTTCGGATCAAAACTCAATCGTGTCTTACTTCCATTATACCAATCTTTCCATAACCAACCAAACAACATCCTAAGATGCATTATCGATCAATCAAAGGCACGATGACACATCCACAAGCCCTCAAAGCATTTGGTTCATGCGACAATACACAGGTCAGAATTATG
This sequence comes from Rhodomyrtus psidioides, assembly GCA_021437785.1. Taxonomy (NCBI): domain Eukaryota; kingdom Viridiplantae; phylum Streptophyta; class Magnoliopsida; order Myrtales; family Myrtaceae; genus Rhodomyrtus; species Rhodomyrtus psidioides. The sequence goes on along the minus strand of JAILYB010000062.1, from coordinate 1,360,249 downwards.
CTCTAAGTTTCGTACACAAATTAGCCCTTAAATCCTTTCTAATTTCTAATCTACTTCACATACTCCCAAATAACACCTCATATAACATCTTATGTAGTCTCATGAATCATTTTGAAGCCAAAGTACCCCTTAAATAAACCCCAACAGATTCGGTTAGGACAGGGCATTAATAGGGCATAATCGGTTTGAGTCTAATCCGCACAAATCAATACATATCTCAATCCTATACTCCAATTTCTCACGAAATAAACTTGTTAACATCTTAATCCAAGTGCTGAGAAAGCTCATCAAGAGTTTCGGATCGAAATAACACCTCGAAGTCCTTCAAATTGTTCAGTTTCCTCTTGGTGCTCAGTGGTTAGATTTATGCTCGATAGAAGTAACCACAAATCAGCTATGAAAACACCCTAAATCTCCAATAAAATCACAACTTCTGCTCAGTGAACTCGAGTACTAGGTGTTATAAAGATCCCACAAAAAGAAGAAGGTCATTTGAAGTCTCTAAGAGGATGAACGGAAGCCTTACCCCAGCTCACTCAGAATCTGTCCGGTTTTGGTCTCGGGGCTGCACGGGAAAAACTACTCAACCAAACGACGAACTACCACTTGGAACTTGTCAAGGGAAGGTTGAACTTGCTACTGGTGGTCGGCGCACGGCGGAAGGATGGCCGGAAGTGGCGGTCGTGTGCAGTGAAGGGGGCGGCAGGAGCTGGTCGGATTGGGCAGCTCGGCTAGAGGAAGAAAAAGAAGAAAAATGGAGGGAATGGGGGAGAGAGGGAGTACATGGCAAATGAGGGGAGAGAGAGAGAGTGTTTCCACCAAATAATTGGTGCCAAAATGACAAGATTGATTTTGTGGGCAATTAATGTCTAAGCCCTCCAAATGGTGACACATGGCAAGCTCCAATAATTAACAACTTTAGCTTTGACTTCCATTGACTCCATCTACACCAATTTTCAGCAGCCACCTTGGATGACCTAAATGACCATTTTGTCCTTCTATTTCTCTTAAGGCAAGGGCAAATGGTCGAGGGTCAAAATGGTAATTTGGCACTTTCCGTGCGAAACTTCATTTTTCCAAGTTTAAATTACCATTGGCGAGGCGACGTCAAATTCTTTTCCAATATTGGAATTCTTCATTTTCAATTGCCAATTTCGAGCTTCTATTTCGTGATCAATTTCTCGTCAATCGTATCTTCAGTTTATCTCGAACTAACATGCGGCTTTTGCAGACATTACGCGTATCGACTCTATGACTCTCGTCACACTTTGGACGACTCAAGGTACGACGGCTTTGGTTGTCATGTAACTGCGAGGGTTCATCGCTTGTTCCGACGGCCTCGATCGTCATTGTTCGATTTAGGAAAACTTCACAAATTATACAATGGTTAAGCGGCTTCACCCGCGTTCCAATCATATAGCGCTACCAAGGGAATCCATAATCGTTATTCGATCGGCCTTATTGGGTCTAAATGTTCTCTCGACAATTTTTATGGTCAAAGAATCATTTCTTTTTTTGAGTTTCCCAGGTCCACGTATCCTGTCATGCGTTAGCCTTTCTCTTTTGGTTAGTGTTGACACCTGATTTTTGACCAAGTCTTTTTGCAGTTATATTTTAAAAAATCACAAAAACTCCATAAAAAGTCAAAAAAATTACAAAATCAATTTTGGTGGCCTTGTCCAAGCCCAAGGAACCATTCTTGACCAAAAAATAATTTTTCATATTTTTCACATTTTTTAGTATTTTTAGAAAATAGGAAAATACTAGAAAAATCAACAAAAATAGAATTTGAGGTAATGAAAATGTAGGAAGATAGTCAATATTTTTCTTTTAAATCCCTTGTCATTTTGACCTCATCAAGAGTAAAAATCCAAGTTTAATTTTGTGTGTTTCTTTGTAACGCACAAGGTTAAATTTGTCAAAAAATATGTTTTGAGTCTTTTTATTTGCAATCTTTTGCATTTTCCGAGTCTTGACATTCATCTTAATTTCCCGGCATTTCAAATTGGTTCAATTGGGCGTTGATTCAATCAATTTTGGCTTTAGGGACCTAATTGCATCAAAATCTTTTCATTTTGGTCCCCGTAATGCCAATTCTGAAATTAAACTTTTCTGAGGGACACCCATAGAACCCCAATGCTTCCTCCCTATAGGTTTTGACCCCCTGAATCTAATGGTGGGCTTAATTGGGGCCGATTCGTCCACAAAGAACTTCAATTTGGCAAGAATCAAATTCGGATCCTACTCTATATTTGGGGTTTTTGATCAATTCCATGCTTATTTCTCATAAAAAAAAACATTTTCAAATGGAATTCGTGCTGAAGAATCCAATTTTAAGATAAATTTCATGATTCTCGGACAATTAGATACCTAATTTGAAGAAAAGAATGCTAAACCGGGTCGATTGGGTCGGGTTGACCGACCCAGTCAACCCGTTGACCAAAATTGGTCATAAGCAGAAACACTCTCTGCTCGTTCGTTCTGGGGCGCATACAACAGAAAAACAGAACGAGGGGGGTCTTCGCGAGGAGGGAGCAGAGAAAAAGAAAGTTGGAGAAGTCAGTTGAGTGAGGGGGGTCGGTTGAAGAACAGAAGGCAAGCGAACGGAAGGCGAGCGAAGAGGGAGCGGGCGAAGACAGAGAGAGGAGAGAGAGAGAGAGCGCACGGCGGCCATTGATGCTCCAAACTCAAGAAATTCGAGCTCGGATTCCTGGCGATCCAGACGACGTCGTTCGACGCCACCACTCCCATTAGCTTCGCCTCAACCCGGAGAACACGTCGGACCGATTCATATTCACCGACGCTCTCGAAACAAGTGAGACACTCTCCCGAACTCCCTCTCGGCCTTTAATGGCAACTTAAGTTTGGGCCATCCATTTGTTGCGGTTTTGGTTGCAATCTTTTTGTCTCTCTTCCCTGAGCATTTTCACTTTTGATCGCACGTCATTCCATCGCCTGAATCGTCGAGTCCGCCCCCCACCTTGATCGATCGGCCGCGAGCTCCACGGCTCGTTTTCGACCAAACCGAAGCTCCGCGATAGCCAGGTAAGTCTTCTCGGCCCTTTACGATGCTTCTTGATTGATTGATAGGCCTAGGTATTGCTAGAAACGGCTAGGATGTTGGCCCGCCGGAGCTTAGCTTCGGCCGGAGGTTGCACATGGACGAGATGTTGATTTGCTGCGTCGAGGCTCTGATATGTTATAGAAGAGATCGAAACGAGTTGAATGGCGGTGGTTTCGCGAGTTTTGGTGGTCCGTGCGCGGAGAAACCGCCTTCCGACGAGGCGCCGGCGAAACAGAGCCGGCGCCGATCGTCTTCCCCGGCGAGCTGTTGACTGGTCAACGAGAGTTGACCAGTCAACGCTGACGTGGTGCCCACGTGGCAGCCACGTCAGCCGTTTGGTTATAACCGAACAAAATAAATTTGATCCGAGGGTGGAGAGCTAGCCACGTGTCGTGATCCCGCTTTTTTCAAAATAAAAAATGATTTTCAGAAATTAAATAATACCTTAGATCGGACGGTTGCGGTTCAATCTAGCTCTTTAATCTGAACCGTTGGTTCCTTGCATAGATCGGGCCGTCCGTAGTCCGCTACGTGGCGCAATCAGGGCCATTGGTTCAATTTAGGCGGGAAATTGAAAATTCGAGCGGGAGGATTGAAGCGACGTCGTTTTGGGCGCGGGTCGCGCGGGCCCGGATCCAGGCCGGGCCGGTCGCCGTGGGTCGTGGGCCGGGTCACCCGACCCGGATAACATTTTTTTAATAAAAAAATTCCGAAAATGATTTTTAAAAAATAATACAAAAAATCAGAAAAAATCTTAGAAAATTCCAAAAAAAATGCGAAAAAAATTATGGAAAAATCCTAGACACTCCAGAAACCCCCAAAAATCGAGGGTTGGCCACAGACAACTGGTCAACCCTATTTTTGAGGTTTCTTATCCGTTCTTCCGAGACTTGACGACATTACCCTTTAGGGGTAAGTCGCCTTTGCTGTGTATGCAAGATAAGGCCGATAATGCCAAGGTAAGAATTAGGGTCGGGTAGGCGACCAATTCTTAGGTTTGGGTTTTCGAGTCCCGCCTCTTTTCTCAAAATGACAATTTTGCCCTTCAATGGGAAAATAGTCTTTCTTGTCTCAATCGAGCTCTGAAAATTGCTTAAAGTTAGGGTTTGGGTCAGGTGGACGACCAATCCTAATATTTGAGATTTTCACTTCTCATCTTTGTCCAATATGACGATTTTACCCCTCCGAGGGTAAAATCACTTTTAAATTCCAGAAAAATCCTGGAAATTCCCAAAAAATAGGAAATGGGTTGGATTGATAGCCAATCCTATTTCCCTCATCTTTTGACTTCTCGATTCATCTAAAATGACAAATTTGCCCTTTCAAGGCGAATTGTCCCTGAATTATTCAAAATTACGATTCTGCCCCTCATGGGCGAATCATGTCCAAATCACTCTTAATCCTTGATTGATATTTCTTTAGGCTAATAGGGCCTCATTAGGGATGCCATGCCGCCTTCATGTGTTTTATCCGCATGTACTGGATCCTTGATTTGCGCACTTATTTCTATTGATTGTGATTGATAGGGTAGTAAATTCCCATCTGCATGAACTCCTAGATTTATGATCAGCACCTCACTCATCTATATGAAATCCTAGGATCAAATAAACCATTCAGCTTAGGTATCGAAAGGGCGTCAACTCTAACAGTTGGCGTAACTAAGTCCCCGAACCCACTTCTCTGGTTTCCGCAAAATCGAATAGACCACTCCCAACTATTCGATAGGGTTTCCGATCGTACCCTCCACCAAACGATTGGTGGCGACTCCTTGGCATGTACACTCATCACATGTCACTAGACCGCACTGAAGGTCGATCACGTATATCCAGTAGTTGCGATTTGGGTAATGGACCTTGGGAGAGGCCCGTGTTCGATTAGTCAGCGATCGGGCGGCCCATTAGCCCTCCGCTCGAGAGGGTCGCGACAGACTGGCGACTCCACTGGGGACTTATTCTAAACCAGAATCTCTGGTTACGAATTCCAGAGGACTTGAGCCGATTAAAAAGTTGTTTGGTTTATCTGACATTATTTTTCGCAGATGCTCTCGAAGGTGAGGTACGTATGCTAACCATTGTGTTAGATGTTTTTGCAGATTGGAGAAATAAGGGGTGGAGTGATTGTTGACATTTTTTCCTATAGGTTGGAGTTGGGAATGTATGTTTATTTTTATGCACATACTGAAGCGGTGTTTTGATACAAACTGCTGTGCATGACTTTGCATTGTGATGATCACGACACATTGCACACACTGGCGGTCAAACGCCGACTGCAACCACCTCTAGGTTACCTTAGATAGGGAAGGAATGCAAAAAGGATCTTGTGTTTGATGTCACTTGAGACTTTCGTATTCGTTCCCGCCTACCATCTACATTGGCGATGTCTAGCCCTCTTGGGTAGGTACCCTTGGGGAGGAATCTGCCTTATGTGGATTGTGGGAGCCTGAGCCATAGGTTCCTCACCTGATTTTTGATTTTTAGAGTATACCCACTTGTCTCATGCGCATGTCTATGAGAGGTTGGTATACCTAAAACCAAAATAAAAAAAAAAAATTCCCGTTGATCACTGTAAGTATGATTTCTCCCTCTACTTGTTCATTTCATAGTGAAATTTCATGATAGAAAATTCATGGAAATCAACCGAATGCCCTGGATGCTTGAGTCTACAAATGAAAGTTTTTGACAATGAATTTTAGATACAACAGTTGAAACACTTCTAAGCGGTCCCTACGGAATAGATGATTCATCCAAATTTTCAATCATGGATTAAGATGACATTTTCTATGTCTAAAATTCTTCCATTTTAAGATTTTGGGGCATAAAGTTAATGCCATGTTTGCAATCACATTTTGTGTAGTGAGTTCTTAAAACAAAGATCACATGATTTTCACAAGAAAAATGTCACAAAGCAATCTTTCAAGATTAATGCCCCCATTTGCGTATTAAACATTTGGAATTAAATGGGCGTTTGATTGATGACCGTGGATCGATCTCTTAATGATGTCTCTGCTTATTTTGAAATATTGGCGGACATTAGAAACCCGTAAATAGGGATTATGGGGTATGTATTGTCGCCTCGCTTTCATTATAAGAGGCGACCTCACTAAGAGATGTCTTTGCTATGTAAAATGCTAAGTGCGTCCCCTTTCTGACAGGTTATACATGACAGACATTTATTGAAGATTTCTTCATCTAATCACATGCGAGATGTGATCGAACGATGGTAAAACTGTAATCGTTCCAATAAAAACTTCGAGTGTTGTACTTGACTTGCTTGGTTATTTCTTTTGCCAACAGGTCAAAATAGCTGAAGGCCAATGATGCGAGACTTGTTTTCCTTGTAACATGAAAGGAAATGTGCCTTCATCAGGCGCCTCCCATTGGATTTCCAAAATAAGATAAATTGACGATGATGAGCCCAAAATAAGACAACATGAAAAAGGGGCATGTCTGATTTGGATCAAACTCTCTAAGTCGAAAATGGTGTATTCGTTCCAAATTAAATTGATTTGTTTAAACAATGACATGGTCACTCACACTTGCAGGTGATTATAAAAGATGAATAAGGATCGTTAAGGAGCATTCCTTCATTTCTGAGGCTCAAAGTGATGGGAGCTGGGGAAATATACTCTGGGGATAGTAAATTTGTGATCGTTTCAATTAGAACTTTTTGTGCAACAATTGACGTATTCCTTCCTCATGTCATGTAGGTGAAATAAATGGATCGTGTGAGGTCGACATTTGTCCCTCTAAAGAAGACTCAATTGTGAACCCTCAAAACTGGAGGCCAATGTGACATGGCACAATCGCCAATTGAAGCACGTCTCAAGGAGTACAAATACTCGTGTTTCTCACCATGAAATTGATGATCACTCAACCACAAAAAGGGTGTATATCGTTCCTCATTTCAATCCTCTCAAGATATGAAATGATCATCTCCTTTTCTATATGTAGGGATGAAGAAAACTGAATGCTTATTTGCGAAGCAACACTTCAAGGTGTAAATGTACACGAATAAAGACAAATCTACACTTGTGGATCTCGAATAGTAGGGTGCTTGAGGAGCGGCCTGAAGTCATGACAAATCAAAAAGACCACGAAGAGATGATCGTTGCCCATCTTTGAAGCAAGAGGGAGTACTTGTTTTAGTAATTGATTTTCATAATCAAAAGTCAAACATTTTTCTCCATCTCCAAACAAATTGAAATGCACCAATAGAGCGAAAGTGGCGAAAGATCACCCAACCTCAAGAAGGAGAGTGACAGAACCCAAAAAGTGTCGAGCATCGTGCAACATCAAATGCCGAGACCTTCGGATAATTACGATGAAGTTTTATCCTCTGTTGTCACAAAAGGAGTAAATTGCCCCTTATTCTGATTCCATTTCATACAAATGACTCAGATGCTTCTCTTTCATGTACAAAGAATGTTAGTTGAAGACGGGTGTCAGAATAGATCGAAGAATGTCAAACGCCAAAATCACCTGACATGGAAGTGATTGACTCACCCAACAGGGAATGCATTACCGTGATGCAATGAAACTTCATATGGCTAAATCAGCTAACTCAAGGTGGAATACTCAGTTGCTGGGGGCAAATCATTTCCCTATCTAGAAAAGCATGCCCAAGCCGAAGACATCAGATTCATCATGGTGATACGTGGGGCAAGTCATCGAAACGATGGTTATCACTCATGGAACGTAATGGAATGAAATCCATCCATTGAATACAAAAAGCGTTTCGCCATAGTAACAATGCTTTCAAGAAGAACAATGCCGAGCCATTTCTCTTGGTAGAAAAGGACGTATCATTCCTAAATAAGTTTCAATCAGATGTGGGAATAATGTTTCCTATCTTTTTCCTCTCAGGTAATAAACAGAGTCAAGACACCCAAGGAGCAACGACTTCAAATGGCGGAACAAGAAGTACCCATTTCTCATATCATCTCACACGTGCATTTAAGATAGATGATTTCAAGAGCGTCATAATGGCTCAATTTGTGAGCAAAATTCTCGAGAAAAATTGAAAAAGTTTCTTAACAATTAGAAGTCTCTTTGAAAAGAGCATTCGAAAAGAAAGAATTCAAACTTTACAGATTGGCATACTTGATAAAGAGATGCTCTCTGTGAACAGAGTGAAAGGCGCGAATCCATTTTCCGTTGCAAACAAGAATCATCTTAGATCACTTGCATCATACATATCATGCATGCATCATTTATATGCATATTCTTCCTTGAAAGATGTCGACATGTCAAGGCAAAAGAATCCAAATGAAAGGAAAATGCCAAGACCTAAGGAAGGAAGGGTAAATTGTATCAATTCTAATGGTCCATTTTGTATGCCATTCAGACATGAACATTCTTTCCTTTGATAGGGAAATATCAAATACTTCAATGGCAACTATGATGGCTGATATTAAGGCAATATCGGAAGCCTCCCCAGCCAGACAGACAGTAGTTCCTAACAACTCAAGTCCATCACTTGCACCCGATATAGCTGATAAAGAAACGGCGGGAAATACTCAACGTACGGAGGAGGATATCCGTGAGCCGAATACCCCGTCGCAACAAAAAGCGTCCCCTGTTGTTATCAACCTCGAGAAGAAAGAAAAGGGGAACCAGACTGTAAAAGCCGAAGTGGAGGCTAAGAGATCAGCCAAAATTAAAGAATGTTTAAGCAGCCAAGGCTATGAGTTAGCCTGCTTCGACAAAATATCTCCTTTTGCTAAGCATCCAGGCTATGTTCCATTACTGATGAACACGTTCCAAGAGAGTCTAGCTGGTGCCGCTCTGGTTTAGTTCATCGAGCTGGACCTAGAAGATTATGACGGGCGGAAAGATCTTGCAGAGGATTTCCTCAGACAGTATAAATTCAACACGGCTACAACAAGAGAAGATTTGTTGCGAACCTCGAAGACAAGGGGCTAGTTGATTAGAACATACGCCCAGAGATGGCGAGCTTTGGCAACCCAAGTAAAGCTGTCAATCCCAGAAGACGTGCTGGTTGATTTGTTCCTGAAAGCACTCCTCTACGAATACTTTGACAGGTTGAACACCTCAGGGATGTCAGACCTTCGTACACTTGATAAAGGTGGCTGAAAGGCTCGAATGGGCCTTAAAGAGAAATGAGGCCATATGAAACTTTTATCAGACAGCAGTATCCCCTGAAAAAGGATAAAGAGGCTAGGCTCGACATAGCATTCATACCAGACCCCCATAAACCCAAGGTGCTTAACAGTTCTAATCAGACCAAGGAAGGATCGCCATGGTCGGCACCAAAAGGGCAAGAGCCTAGAAGGAGACAACCTCAAAAGTAGTTCTCTTAGCTCCCGAGTCCTTTGTCCAAGCTACTCCCGATGCTGCTAGAATAACACTTGGTGGCAAAAGAACCACCTTGAGCGATAACTGCTATATCCTTAAGTTGAAGGTATAGGCCCTGATTGACAGTCAAATCCTGAAGTTTGACATCATAGGCTCCAAATGTACAAGAAAACCCTCTCCCTGATCATCAAGCAATTGGGGCAATATTCACTGAAGATGAGGAAAACCACCTCAGCTGAAGGTGGACATGTCTAAACTGACCGACCTTCTGGCGACCGCTTCATCATACCCAAAAGCAGGAGAGATCTCTACTGACGTAAAGAAGCTATGTATCGCCAAGATGATGAGCTTGGGGATAATGTCCGATATTACCGATGAAGAATTCGAAGGAGTCGAAACTTCTCTATCTTTGGAAGGAAGCCACTTCATGATCAAAACCGAGCAGGATAGCACCTGGGACATCCCGTACGAGAATCTGGTAGACAGTCTTGGGCTGGTCATTCAGTCAGAAGAAGAATTCGAAGAGGACGAACTGGAAGCCAAAAGGCGAAGACTAGCAGGTCGCAGATTCATGGCTAACGCACTTGAAATAGATGAAATTGTAGACAACCTGGGTCAGGACTCTGGAGGATACAACTTTAAAGTGAAGTACTCTACTCCCCCTAGCTGCTATCAGAGAATGAAAGATATCATATCAGACGAATGGGGATGCATGGATGATCCCGTTCAACCTGAAAAAGCCTTTTTCAAAAGAACCTGAGTTATCCTTGACCAAGTGAGGGTTACTAAGCTTGACATAAAGCAGTATGTCGAAACAAAGAGATCAAAGAATCAATAGTAAGGTTTAGCTGAAAGAGAATACCCGAGATCTGCCACATCAGCAGTATTAGACGACGATGACCAACATTGTCGACTGAGAGACGAAATCTCCTCAAGAGACTTTGACAACACTGTATCAATGATTGAAACCGCTACGACTGTGGTAATTAAACTGGAAGAGCTTGACAGCTTGAACAAGGTAGAAGATTGTCTAGTCAAACCTGTTGTGATTCGATTGCCGGAAGAGGAAGAAGACGGCACAGCTGAACCAGAGACGTCTTATCAGACGACAGTAACTATTAAAGTCTCTCCGATAGAAAAGTACGATCTTAAAGCGGTCCACTGGGACTATGGTACAGAGGAAGAAGATGATGATGAAGGTTATGCGTCTATCCGCAGAGAATGGAATGCCTTTGAGAAATCAACGCCTCCTACTTCGGAAGAGCCGGTTACTGTTAGTTTGGGGGATACTGAAAATATCAAAGAGGTCAAGATCGGTGGACATTTATCCCGAGATGAAAGACTCAGGTTCACAGAATTACTAAGAAGGTCCCTCAGATGTCATGCAGCAAATTCCAAAGATGTCGAGCTATCAAGAGGTAGATAAAAGTGATCAAAGATCCAGATGGTTGAGATAAATAACCAGAACCGGCAAAGAATGTTCATTAGGGAAAGCCCCTCCTTTCCTGTCAAGAGACTAAGCTGGGGACAAGATTCTCATGCACCACCAAGGCAGCATATTGGAGCAAGTTGTCAAGCCCAAAGACGACAAGCATCAAGACATCCCCTATTAGGACAAAGCAACCGAAAGAGGCGATTTCCTTGATCAACGGAAATGCAATACCTCAAAGGGAGTATCACGTTCCTTAGTGATTTATGTAAAGTTAAACATGGATGAATACTCATTGCTTCATGTACAGGTACAAAGACCTTTTCAAATAGGATTGGAAATCGTCAAATGATATGAAAAATGCTAAGGCATTTGGCCAAGGTAAACGTCGCCCAACTGGGGCAAATGGATTGTGGATGTTATCAATACCTTAAAGCATGGATGGAGGGATTTGACGAATGTTGTCCATATCAGCATACAATATTGGAATGGACTCAATCAAGAGAGAAATGTCGACAATTGACAAAAGAAGGGTAGTTGAGTGTCGTATCCAATTTACTCCTTTTTTCTTGCATTTGCTAATGCAGAACCATTTCTTTCTGTGGCAGAATACGCCGTTAGGACATTATCAGGGATCCAACAAAAAAGAGAACATCACAAGGATGGTCACAAGTGACAAAGATGCATGAAGCAAACGACTTTCTCAAGCATTGGAAGGATGACACTTCAAAGGTGAAAAGTAAAGCGAAGATCCAAGTAAGAGATAATCCAAACTGGATAAGGGATCGCATGAAAAAAAATTGAACAGAGCCATTTAGCTGGGGTAACATTACCTAGCCATGACAAGTCATGCCTAATTGGGGCAAGCGAATCATCTACGCGACTGGAGGAAAAAGTGGCATTTCATTCCCAGCAGGATCAATGAACGTGATAGAAGAGTTGTTCACATCAGAGTTAAACCTCAAGATACAAACTTGAGTGAAGGGTGACTTTGTGTCGTTCTAATTTGATCTTTAAATGATCTTTCTCATAATATGAATTTGCCCGAATTTCAACAGAAAATTATTGGCATTCAAAAGGACTCAGAAGGAAAGAACTCGCCGACTCAACTTCAAGGCGAGATGATATTTGGAGATAACAGCTTCGGAAGTCAAGCATTCAAGAAATGATCATTGGCTATAAGATCAAGTGGAGGGTAAAAAGTATCGCTTCCACACCACATGCTTTAGCATACATTTTGATAAGAATCCATTTTTCCTTGAATAAAGAACTCCGAAGAATGGCATGGAAGACGTTCAAAAGAGAATGAAGCCATCGAGCAGGATTCATTGCCCTAATCAGACGAATGCGTCATCGCCATAGGCCGAAATGGTCGTTTTCTATAATCTGCGCATCGGCGTTTGTCGTGACCCTCCCCCACGAGGCGGGGCGGGGCTAATGGGCCGCCCGATCGCTGGCTTGATCGGACGCGGGCCTCTCCCAAGGTCCATTACCCAAGTCGCAACTGCTGGATATACGTGATCGACCTTCAGTGCGATCTAGTGACATGTGATGAGTGTACATGCCAAGGAGTCGTCACCAATCGTTTCGTGGAGGGTACGATCGGAAACCCTATCGAATAGTTGGGAGTGGTCTATTCGATTCTGCGGAAACCAGAGAAATGGGTTCGGGGACTTAGTTACGCCAACTGTCAGAGTTGACGCACTTTCGGTACCTAAATTGAATGGTTTATCTGATCCTAGGATTTCATACAGACGAGTGGGGTACAGATCCTAAATCTAGGAGATCATGCACATGGGAGATACTACCCCATCAATCACAATCAATAGAAAAGAGTGCGCAAATCGAGGATCCAGTACATTCGGATAAAACACATGAAATCAGCATGGTATCCCTAATGAGGCCCTATTAGCCTAGAGAAATATCAATCAAGGCTTAGGAGTGATTTGGACATGATTCACCAATGAGGGGCAGAATCGTAATTTTGAATAATTCGGGGAAAATTTACCCTTTAAAAGGGTAAATCTGTCATTTTAGACGAATTGAGAAGTCAGAAGACAGGGGAAATAGGATTGGCCATCAATCCAATCCATTTCCTATTTTTCGAGAATTTCCAGGATTTTTCTGGAATTTAAAAGTGATTTTACCCTCGGAGGGGTAAAGTCGTCATTTGGACAAAGACGAGAACTGAAAACCTCAAATATTAGGGTTGGTCGTCCACCTGACCCAAATCCTAACTTTAAGCAATTTTCAGAACTCGATTGAGACAAGAAAGATAATTTTCCCATTGAAGGGCAAAATTGTCATTTTGAGAAAAGAGGCGGGACTCGAAAACCCAAACCTAAGAATTGGTCGATTACTCGACCCTAGTTCTTAATTTGGCATTATCGATTTTATCATACGAACTCAGCAAAGGCGACTTACCCTTAAAGGGTAATATCGTCAAGTCTCGGAAAATTGGGTAAGAAACCCCAAAAATAGGGTTGACCAGTTGTCTGTGGTCAATCCTCGATTTTTGGGGATTTCTAGAGTGTCTAGGATTTTCCCACTATTTATCCACATTTTTTAGGAATTTTCTGGAATTTTCTAGCATTTTTTGGATTTTCTAAGATTTTTTTGATTTTTTTGATTTTTTTAAAATCATTTTTCGATTTTTTATTAAAAAAATATAATTCAGACCGGGTCGACCCGACCCACTCGGGTCGGAACCAGGCCCAGACCCGGAACCGCGAAACCCTCGGCCAAAACGACACCGTAACACGCGTTTTTTATTTTCGGATTATCCGAATTTAATCCGACGGTCCCTGATACACCACGTGGATAATCTGTGCCCATTGGATCTGATTACTAGAACCTACGGTCCAGATTGGACGAAGACTTGATCATAACCGTCTGATCGGATTACTTAAACCTACGGCTACGATTAGAACCTAAGTCTTAATCTGAATCGTCCAATCCTACTAACCTGAACGACGTCACCTCCTAACTAACCCATACGGCGCCGTTTCCATCATTTTTTATTTCCGATTTAAAATCATTTTCGAATTATCCTAATTTTTAATCGGACGGCCACTATTTGTTGGACTCGATTAACCTGGACCGTCCGATCTTAGCTGACTCGCCCTAACAGACTAACGATCGAGCTGACTCGACATCCACGTGGACCAATCACGTGTTGCCACCTAGACCCTTGACTCGTTGACCTGCCACGTATGCGTCGTCTTCAACCTCGCGACCACCTCTGAACGAACGGCCACGACTCTCCGGTGATGATCCAACGGTGGAACCTTAACGGAATCGAATGAGACCAGCGGCAATCGACTCGTCTATGCTTCGTACGCAACATATCGCAAGATTACACGATTTCATTCACAGGATCGAGCGCGAGCAAGCATGAACCAGTACGTACACATATACTCTAATCACTCGATTCATGGCGTATTAAACCAATTCATTAACAGGGAAGCATCATTCAATGTTCAGGAGACTTACCTCGAGCTCCGATCGAGCTCGCTCGGCCCAGATTTGGCTGGGTGAGAATGAACAGTGTTCGACAATGGAGGTAGAATTGGAAGACTCGATTCAATGTATTAAGACAAAATCGATGCAAGAAAGATATGCGACGATGGTCAGTGATGTTCGGGGGATAAAACGCCGCTCTAATTCGAACTATGATAATCGGAATCGAGTTCTGCCATTAAAGCACAGTGAGAAAGCTCGAAGGTTGAACTCACCTGTTTCGGAGCGAGAGGTCGCGCGGCTAGTGGCGATCGCTTTTTGGCACTCTAAGCGAACCTCTGACGGTCTTCTTCAGCTTCGGTTTGGCCAGAGACGGCCCAACCAGCGCCTTGCAGTCGAGCTCATGTTCTCGACGACGGGGGGTCGGAGAACGAGCTCTCTCTCGCGTTTTCTTTCTCTCTCTCGATTTAGTTTCGCCCTCTGCAACTGAATCCACCTCTTCTCTCGACAAAAAGCGATCATGAGCTTATATAGCTCGTTGGATTTTTGGCGCCGAACGGTGGACTGTGTACCGGCCTCAATTGCACGTGTGATCACGTGCAATTAGGTCAAAACGGCGTCGGGGAGGATGGGCATTCTTTCCAGTCCCGTTTGGTCCTCCGGCGAGCTCTATTTCAAGCGAATTTGGCAAGAATTTGGACAAATTTCATCTGAGTTCTATCGCCGTTGACTTTTGCAGGTGCCGCAGCCTTGACCGGCCGATTATTCTCCGTTCCGGCGACCATTGCTCGTGTTTTTGGTTCGAATCGACGGGTAATGATTCGAGGAACAAAACCCCTCTTCAAACTCTTCCAATCATGGCCGTTTTCACTCTCAATTTTGCCATTGAAATTGACCCTGACACTGTTCATTCGTACGGTTCTTTGAGGAAGAAGAAGACACTGTTCTGGACCGGTTTGACCGGTTCAACCGGCGGTCAGACCGGTCCGAGCCGGTCCCGACTTGCAATTTTTCAAATTAAATCCAAATTAACTGGAAATTTTTGCAATTGAACCTCATAATCGAATCTAGGGCATGAATTCTATCAAAAAATGTGATTTTGCCCAAAAGTACATATCAATTTCAACAAAAACCCTAAATTTTCTTTTAATTGTAAATTGGGGAATTATGCAATTGAAGGTTCAAATGATCAAATTGGGTCAAATTACCTGTGCCAATCGATTCAAAATGGTGAAACCCATTGGGCAGTATGTTCAATTTGCAATGATAGCCCTTAAATTGAAAGTAATTTCAATTATGCTCAATTTCAAGGGCTAAAAAATGCAATTTTAGTATGTAATTTTGCCAAATTCGTGCAATTAAGCAATTTGCACAAACAATTGGGCTAAATTGAAATAGGGGATAATTAGATTGAATGTCAAGATCCTAGAAAATGCCAAAATTGCAAATTAAAAGACTCAATTGATATTTTTTTTCTCAAATCCAATAGTATGGGTTACAAAGGAACATCCACAATTGAATCTGATTTTGAACTTTTTGTGAGGTCAAAAATACAAGGGATTAAAAAGAAAAGTATTTGCTATTTTTCCATATTTTTGTGACCTCAAATGCTATTTTTCTTGATTTTTTGAGTATTTTCCTATTTTTCAAAAATACTAAAAAATATAAAAAATGTGAAAATTTATTTTTTTTTTGTCAAGAATGGTTCCTTGGGCTTGATCAAGGCTACCAAAGTTGATTTTGTAATTTTCTGACTTTTTATGGATTTTTTGTGATTTTTCAAAAATAAAGCTGAAAAAGACTTGGTCGAAAATCAGGTGTCGACAGCGTTCATATGAGAATGCATGATCAAGAAGACTTAACATCGTGGTGGTCAGGTACATGTCCTTTTTCTCCAAAGACTAAGAATTTCAAGAAATTTTAGAACAACTTAACCATCTTTTGTTGTTAATAAAAATGCAGAGTTTCACGAATCTATCCACTCCCATTGGAGTGCATGATCAAGGGTAAGGTGTATCGTTCTAATTTTCTGAAATTCGAGAGCATACACTGACATATTCCTTTTATGTTTTTCAGGGATCCCTAGCCGCGATGGGCAGGTAAGTATTCATTTCCCAATCTCTCAGGTTTTTAAATTTCCAGAACCCTTATTACTAGAATTTGAAAGGCTTCTTGGAATCTAGCATGCATTCAATTCTCATGTCTATAAAGACGCAAAATTCTCACAGTCATTGGCATTTGTGTTTAGATTTGGAGGTTATCTGAACATGATTGAAATATATATTGTGCATCATAAATCCCCTTGGAGGGTAAGTTTTGAAGAAAACAAGATGAACTTTTCCAACAAGAGTTGTTTAAAATTGTTCAAAAGGATGTTTCCTCAGACAAGAGGCAAGCCTAATCTAAACACGTCCCATACACGCTTGAGAGATGAGTGGAGTGGTAAGGATAGCAAGACCTTGACCTACGGACGTAAGGGTTATTCGCAGTGATTACATGGATTGAGACGACGGAGGCATTCGTTTCTCTATCATAAACACTACAGGTGACCATTGATAACCCTTTGAATGACGGTTTCATTCTTTACCCCTGTCAAGAACCACCCCATAGTGGGGCAAACTGGAGATACGTCCAGAGGTATCAGGAGGTAAATGGTTAGAAGTTCTCTTGCTCAGACTTGCATCAATCTTCGTGTGTTGCTTATCATTTTAACTTCTATGGTAATTCAGGTGCTTTAGGATGACGAAAAGCATTCGTTTCTCTATCCTATACACTTTTACCCTTTGCACAGCCCAGTTGAGCCTATACGTTCGTTTCACAAACCCGTTGGTGATCATTGCATATTCCAAGACGGAAGCGACGTCACTTCAAGAGCGGAAGAGTTCAAAATATAGGATTCATGAAAAATTCATGGACTAATGTTTGAGTGCTGAGATTCAAGTTGTATATCTAGCACACTTGTTTAAAATTTCTGGTCCCCAAAAGAAAAGAAAAGGTGGGATTTCGACAAAAGATGAGAAAAAGGAAAAAGAGAGAAAAATTCAATCCTGGGCATCAAGAAAAAGCAAAGTGCCTGGTAAAAGCAAGGCCAATGCCCATCCAAATACTTGTACACTTGTGATTCATGTATTTGATCTTGTAAATGCCAAATGATGGCATGATACCTTTGTATAGACCACTAGTGAGACCTGGTTGTAAAAGAAAATTCCAAGGGAGCTGGACTACGAAAGATGCTCCCAATCATATCATACTCAGATGGTGAAAGCGTAGACAAGATGTTGACGCCGTCTCAACATGAAAAAGATATTCTCTAAAGACAAATGTGCGCTTCGAAGACTGACAATGCTCTTCAAAGACTCTCAATGCACTTCAAAGATTGAAGACGCTCTTTAA
This sequence comes from Rhodomyrtus psidioides, assembly GCA_021437785.1. NCBI lineage: Eukaryota > Viridiplantae > Streptophyta > Magnoliopsida > Myrtales > Myrtaceae > Rhodomyrtus > Rhodomyrtus psidioides. The sequence goes on along the minus strand of JAILYB010000062.1, from coordinate 1,342,590 downwards.
ACTAGAAAGGGACAAGATCGGCAGCAAACTTGCAGTGATCACCCATGTTAAACCCTTCGCGTATTCTGAGCCAAAAACAAGCATTTTTTGGTCCCCAATCATACCTATGTTACAACCTTGAAAAGCATTTTCTAATTAAGGCACTTGGATTGACATAGGGTTTAATGTCTAAGCTTAGCTCGAAGAAGTTCGAGCAAGATTATTTCTTTCTCATTTTGCAGGTTTCTTGACTTGTAAACCTGGAGCAGACATTGAAGACTTCTCTTCAATAGCCTTGACTTGCTTGCAAGTCCCCTTTGAAAACCGTTGACCAAGCCCAACATTACGGTCCCTTGGAAGTCCTCCTGATCGATCGAGGTGTATTCACTGCGAATGATCCTGAACCCTAGGCATAGGTTTGATAGGAAATTCGAGTGCATTCTTGGTAAAAGACCATTATCTCAAAACGGTGAGAAGTCCTCTTTGATGAGAATACCCCGTTGAACATTTTAACCAAACTCTTTTGGTAATTTCAGATTGTTTGATTCAAACTTTCCTCGCAAGGAATTTTTGATCACTTCCATATGTTGCAAGGTGTTTTGGATAACCTCCAGCATCATAATGCATTCATTGAAGTTTTTTCATGACTATGATATAAGTCATAAAGTGTTGTCAGTTTGACATCAGATATCACTTAAAGACCATTGATGTGCCTTTGATAAGAAAATTTTCAGATTGGAGCTTCTGCAAGATTCTTGATGACTTCAGCTCCTAAAATGGCTTGTATCACTCTTGATCTCAGAAGGACACAACCTCTCTTGGACTTGTGGCAACCCCAGGACTCGCGACAGCCTCAAGTCCCAGAATGACACCTTTCTCTGAGAAGAAAGTTTATATGATTAAGCTTCTGACGGATTCCTGGTAACCTCGGATCTCAAAGGGCTATCTTTTTTGGTTAAACTTCTACAGAACTCATGGTAGCCCCAGATTCTAGAAGGATAACTTGCTCTATGAAGAAGAGCTTTCAAGTTTATTTTCCTGCAAGATCCCTGGTAATTCCATATCTCAGGAAAACACATTCTTATGAACAGTTTTGTAGGTCTGAACTTTCTGCAGGATACCTGGAGTCCCCAAATCCTAGAATGTCACCTCCAATGTCAAAAGGACAATCTCCGAAATCATCCCTCTATGAGATTTCAAATTTACAGGTTTGAGCTTTCTGCAGGATACCTGGATTCCCCAGATCCCAGAATGTCACCTTCAATGTCAAAAAGACAATCTCCGAAATCATCCCTCGGTGAGATTTCAAATTTACAGGATGTCTGGAGTACCCAGATCCCAGAATGTCACCTCCCATGTCAAGAAGACAATCTTTAGAAATCATCTCTCCATGAGATCCCAGTGTTACAGGTTGTAACTTTCTGCAGGATACCTGGAGCTCCCAGATCCCAGAATGTCACCTTCAATGTCGAAAGGACAATATTCAAGACAGTCTTTTTGTGAGATCTCAGGTAGCCCCTAGATCTCGGAAGAATCTTATCAAAGTTTTTGCAGGTTTAAGTTTTCTGCAGGATACATGGAATCCCCAAATCCCAGAATAACGCCTCGTGTGTCGAAAGGACAATTTTCAGAATCAGCTTTCTGTGAGGTTCTAGGTAACTCCTAGACCCAGAATAACCCATTTGGTGAAGCCTAAAGGTTAGGCACACCTCACTTGTATGAATCCTAGTTAATTCCTTAGAATATAGGATCAAAAAACTGTTGACAAGATTAGCTTTCTGTGAGGTTCTAGGTAATCCCTAAACCCAGAATAGTTCATATGGTAAAGCCTCAAGGTTAGGCATACCTCACTTGTATAAATCCTAGTTAATTCCTTAGAATGTAGGGTCAAGATGTCCGACAATCCCTAAGAGACTGGGTGCGTCATCCATAGGTTCCTAGCAGAGAGGAATCCTATTCTCGGCCTGATCCCCCTGACGGATCAAAATGTTCGACAATCCCTAAGAGACTGGGTGCATCATCCATAGGTTCATAGCAGAAAGGAGTCCTATTCATGGTCTGATCCACCATACGGATCAAAACCCCTGACAATCCCTAAGAGACTGGGTGCGTCATCCATAGGTTCCTAGCAAAAAGGAGTCCTACTCATTGTCTAATCCACCATACGAATCAAAACCCCTGACAATCCCTAAGAGACTGGGTGCGTCATCCATAGGTTCCTAGCAGAAAGGAGTCCTATTCATGGTCTGATCCACCATACGGATCAAAACCCCGACAATCCCTAAGAGACAGGGTGCGTCATTCACAGGTTCTTGTCAAGTATAGGAATCTCATTCTGGTACGGCCTATCATACAGGTTAGAGTTTAACCGCCCTATGATACTCAAAAGACGAATCCCTAGGTATTCACTTGAACCCGCTATACACCGCGCACGCCACACGAGCATCAGGCAAGTGATCAAACAGGTAAATAGCAGGTGGGTCTCTCTACTTTCTCTCTCACGCTAGCAAAAGAATGAGGAGCAGAGCGTTCACCAGCGGGACAAGAAAGATTGAGTGTCAAGATTCATTTTTCTTTTCCCCAGTCGAGTCGGTCTAGACTCAAGTGTCACCTGTCTTTGAGCGAAACCTCTCACGAGGTTCCTCTCAAAGATGGGCAGCTGTTGACACCTGATTTTTGACCAAGTCTTTTTGCAGTTATATTTTAAAAAATCACAAAAAATCCATAAAAAGTCAAAAAAATTACAAAATCAACTTCGGTGGCCTTGGCCAAGCCCAAGGAACCATTCTTGACCAAAAAAATAATTTTTCATATTTTTCACATTTTTTAGTATTTTTAGAAAATAGGAAAATACTAGAAAAATTAACAAAAATAGAATTTGAGGTCACGAAAATGTAGGAAGATAGTCAATATTTTTCTTTTAAATCCCTTGTCATTTTGACCTCATCAAGAGTAAAAATCCAAGTTTAATTTTGTGTGTTTCTTTGTAATGCACATGGTTAAATTTGTCAAAAAATATGTTTTGAGTCTTTTTATTTGCAATCTTTTGCATTTTCCGAGTCTTGACATTCATCTTGATTTCCTGACATTTCAAATTGGTTCAATTGGGCGCTGATTCAATCAATTTTGGCTTTAGGGACCTAATTGCATAAAAATCTTTTCATTTTGGTCCCCGTAATGCCAATTCTGAAATTAAACTTTTCTGAGGGACACCCATAGAACCCCAATGCTTCCTCCCTATAGGTTTTGACCCCCTGAATCTAATGGTGGGCTCAATTGGGGCCGATTCGTACACAAAGAACTTCAATTTGGCAAGAATAAAATTCGGATCCTACTCTATATTTGGGGTTTTTGATCAATTCCATGCTTATTTCTCATAAAAAAAAATACATTCTCAAATGGAATTCGTGCTGAAGAATCTAATTTTAAGATAAATTTCATGATTCTCGGACAATTAGATACCTAATTTGAAGAAAAGAATGCTGAACCGGGCGACTGGGTCGGGTTGACCGACCCAGTCAACCCGTTGACCAAAATTGGTCATAAGCAGAAACACTCTCTGCTCGTTCGTTCTGGGGCGCATACAACAGAAAAACAGAACGAGGGGGGTCTTCGCGAGGAGGGAGCAAAGAAAAAGAAAGTTGGAGAAGTCAGTTCAGTGAGAGGGGTCGGTTGAAGAACAGAAGGCAAGCGAACGGAAGGCGAGCGAAGAGGGAGCGGGCGAAGACAGAGAGAGGAGAGAGAGAGAGCGCGGCGGCCATTGAAGCTCTGAACTCAAGAAATTCGAGCTCGGATTCCTGGCGATCCAGACGACGATGTTCGACGCCACCACTCCCATTAGCTTCGCCTCAACCCGGAGAACGCGTCGGATCGATTCATATTCGCCGACGCTCTCGAAACAGGTGAGACACTCTCCCGAACTCCCTCTCAGCCTTTAATGGCAACTTAAGTTAGGGCCATCCATTTGCTGCGATTTTGGTTGCAATCTTTTTGTCTCTCTTCCCTGAGCATTTTCACTTTTGATCGCACGTCATTCCATCGCCTGAATCGTCGAGTCCGCCCCCCACCTTGATCGATCGGCCGCGAGCTCCACGGCTCGTTTTCGACCAAACCGAAGCTCCGCGATGGCCAGGTAAGTCTTCTCGGCCCTTTACGATGCTTCTTGATTGATTGATAGGCCTAGGTATTGCTAGAAACGGCTAGGATGTTGGCCCGCCGGAGCTTAGCTTCGGCCGGAGGTTGCACATGGATGAGATGTTGATCTGCTGCGTCGAGGCTCTGATATGTTATAGAAGAGATCGAAATGAGTTGAATGGCGGTAGTTTCGCGAGTTTTGGTGGTCCGTGCGCGGAGAAACCGCCTTCCGACGAGGCGCCGGCGAAACAGAGCCGACGCCGATCGTCTTCCCCGGCGAGCTGTTGACTGGTCAACGAGAGTTGACCAGTCAACGTTGACGTGTCGCTGACGTGGCGCCCACGTGGCAGCCACATAGCCATTCGGTTATAACCGAACAAAACAAATTTGATCTGACGGTGGAGAGCTAGCCACGTGTCGCGATCCCGCTTTTTTCAAAATAAAAAATGATTTTCAGAAATTAAATAATACCTTAGATCGGACGGTTGCGGTTCAATCTAGCTCTTTAATCTGAACCGTTGGTTCCTTGCATAGATCGGGCCGTCCGTAGTCCGCCACGTGGCGCAATCAGGGCCATTGGTTCAATTTAGGCGGGAAATTGAAAATTCGAGCGCGAGGATTGATGCGACGTCGTTTTGGGCGCGGGTCGGTCGCCTGGGGTCGTGGGCCGGGTCACCCGACCCGGCCCGGATAACATTTTTTTAATAAAAAATTCCGAAAATGATTTTTTAAAAATAATAAAAAAAATCAGAAAAATCTTAGAAAATCCAAAAAATGCTAGAAAATTCCAGAAAATTCCTAAAAAAATGCGAAAAAATTGTGGAAAAATCCTAGACACTCCAGAAACCCCCAAAAATCGAGGGTTGACCACAGACAACTGGTCAACCCTATTTTTGAGGTTTCTTATCCGTTCTTCCGAGACTTGACGACATTACCCTTTAGGGGTAAGTCGCCTTTGCTGTGTATGCAAGATAAGGCCGATAATACCAAGGTAAGAATTAGGGTCGGGTAGGCAACCAATTCTTATGTTTGGGTTTTCGAGTCCTGCCTCTTTTCTCAAAATGATAATTTTGCCCTTCAATGGGAAAATCGTCTTTCTTGTCTCAATCGAGCTCTGAAAATTGCTTAAAGTTAGGGTTTGGGTCAGGTGGACGACCAATCCTAATATTTGATATTTTCAGTTCTCATCTTTGTCCAATATGACGATTTTACCCCTCCGAGGGTAAAATTACTTTTAAATTCCAGAAAAATCCTGGAAATTCCCAAAAAAATAGGAAATGAGTTGGATTGATAGCCAATCCTATTTCCCTCATCTTTTGACTTCCCGATTCATCTAAAATGACAAATTTGCCCTTTCGAGGCGAATTGTCCCTGAATTATTCAAAATTACGATTCTGCCCCTCATGGGCGAATCATGTCCAAATCACTCTTAATCCTTGATTGATATTTCTTTAGGCTAATAGGGCCTCATTATGGATGCCATGCCTCCTTCATGTGTTTTATCCGCATGTACTGGATCCTTGATTTGCGCACTTATTTCTATTGATTGTGATTGATAGGGTAGTAAATTCCCATCTGCATGAACTCCTAGATTTATGATCAGCACCTCACTCATCTGTATGAAATCCTAGGATCAGATAAACCATTCAGCTTAGGTACCGAAAGGGCGTCAACTCTAACAGTTGGCGTAACTAAGTCCCCGAACCCACTTCTATGGTTTCCGCAGAATCGAATAGACCACTCCCAACTATTCGATAGGGTTTCCGATCGTACCCTCCACCAAACGATTGGTGGCGACTCCTTGGCATGTACACTCATCACATGTCACTAGACCGCACTGAAGGTCGATCACGTATATCCAGCAGTTGCGATTTGGGTAATGGACCTTGAGAGAGGCCCGTGTTCGATCAGTCAGCGATCGGGCGGCCTATTAGCCCTCCGCTCGAGAGGGTTGCGACAGTTAGTCTTCTCCGAATTGATCAGATCCGAGCGAAATAAAACAAAAATACATCGATAGATATTTCTCATTCAACAGTCTCAAAATGGCAGGAAATTCAAAATGTCACAAAATGGGTCCAGAACCTTGACGGGTCATTGATGTGTTGTATTATATTTTAAAAACAAGTTAAGTGGGTGATAAATTGGTTACTTAGAAACTCAATAGGTCCTACCTAAATGAGTTTTAAGTAGGTCATAAATTGATCAGCTAAGATAACTACCTAATGAGTCATATTTAGATTTCTTGAATATTTTTTTAAAAAAAAGGAATACAAATTTTAATAATTTATTATTTCATTTTCTTATTTTTATTTATCTTTTTATCTATTCTTTTTTTTCTTCCTTTTTTCCACCTACCACCACCGTGATTGGTTGGCAAGCCTTGAGCTTGCCAAGATCTAGCGAGCTCAAGGTCGCCCATTTTCTTATTTTTCTTTATCTTTTTATCTATTTTTTTCTTCCTTTTTCCTCCTACCATCACCTTGATTGCCTGGCAAGCCTCGAGCTTGCTGAGATCTAGCGAGCTCAAGGTTGCCCAAATTGGGTGAGCCCCTAGGCTCATCGGGATCTGGTGAGCTCAAGGTTGCCAAGATCGGGCGAGCCCCGAGCCTCGACCTCATTTGGACTAGACGAGCCTCGAGCTCACCGGAATTGGGCGAGCCTCGAGGCTCTCCAGCCTCAAGCGAGCTCAAGGTTTGCCGACCTCAGACGAGCCTCGAGGCTCGTCGAGATTGGCCTCGTCTACGGCTGGTTACCTGCCGTTGCTGAGGCCCGGCGACCGATGGATGACAAAGGCAGAAGGAAAAAAGAAAATAGAAAAGAAAAAAATTCAAAAATTTTAAAAAGTTTTTTTAAATTATAAAAATTGTCCACAATATTTTAGGAATATTTTTTCAAGAATTTATAATAAACTGATTTTTTTAAATTGAATTAAATATGAAAGTGTTTTAACAATATGAATCGGATAGGGTATGGATCGCTAGATTTGTATAATATAAAAATGGTTCAAAACGGGTTAAATATGGTATCTTTTTCGACCCGACCATCTCATTTTACAGCTCTACTTTTCTTAGCTTTCGTTTACATATTTCTTCCCCCCCCCCCCTTGTCTTTTTGAGTCTTGCCCTTTCTAAGTCATGCTTTATTGTTATTTTTTTATTGTTGTTGTTATAATAATTATTACTGTAATTGTTATTAGTTATTATGAGGGGCTTTCACAAGAAGAAAATGATTGGATTCATTCCTAGGCATCTAAATCTTGAACGGCGTCTACATTTTTAGTTTCGTTATATAAAATAGCATGAAAATATGTTGATCCCGTTCTTTTAATATGATTTTGAATCGTCGCAAGGGAAAAAGATGAGAGATTTGTGGGATACTTGAAAATTATAATGAATTCACATTTAAAAGGTAAAAGATTCATTGAGTTTCTTCCCATTTATCCTGATAATCGTTGTCTATTGTAAAATAATAATTTGTCCATTTATAGTTTCGCATGATCATGGGGCATTTTTAACCATATGCATGGATTTCCATGAATTTGCTTACACAAATTTGAGGTGAGAGTGGCTATTGAGTTTGCTTAGTTCATGGAAAAGCTATAAATAATTGTAACTACTGCATGGGTGGGCATAGAGTAAGAATTGTACCAGATTTGTGTCAAATTAATGACTTGTTTCACTTTATGGAAAAAAGAATTTGACACATTTATTTGTCAGAATAGGTTATAATTAACCTTTCATTCATAATAAGAAGAGTCACAACATAACAAATCCCATAGGAGTTGGGGGTGTTTACCCATCCAGTCTGGAGGGAGCAAATTTTTTCGATGGGCTTTTGCGACCCAATCCGCTACGCCGTTAGCCTCACGTAGAAATCTGACACATTAAGTTTGCATTAAAAGTATGAGAAATATTAATTACATATTGTTTAGTCAAAATTGAAAGCATGCAAAATTTGCATAATAGTATCATATAGACAACTAAGTGGTTATTTCATGTTTTTTTTTGTCAATTTCGTATCTATTCTAATTACTTAGGAGGATTTAATTTCATGTTGAAGACGTCCCCGCGAGCGAAGACGAGACATTGAAGGCCGTGGCAATGCAAACGGTCTGCATTTCCGTCGACATGAGTACCGACGAGTTCCGGAATTACGCTGAGGGCGTCTTCGAGGGCCCATGCCGGGCGAACTTGAACCACGCGGTCGTGATAGTCAGATACGAGACGACCGCGGATGGTGTCGACTATTGGCTGATCAAGAACTCGTGGGGTGTGATGTGGGGTGAGGAAGGGTACATGAGAATTCTGCGAAACTCGGGCATCCAAGGCGGTCTCTGTGGGCTCGCTATGGAAGCTTTTTATCCAGTTGCATGAGTTAGCACGCGTTCAATGGTGTTTTTTTCAGTTTGGTTTTGCAGCTTTAAGCAGCATTGTTTGTTGCGCGGAACAAGCGATCGAACGATAAAATAGACAGAACAAGCAAAGTAAAACGGACACCAGATGTACGTGGTTCGGTCGTAAAGACCTACGTCCACGGGGAGAGTATCAACAATCCCACTATAGAACGAGCGATACACAGAGATTACAATCCACTCGAGTTACACAAATACACTTTTGGTGTTTCCCAGCCCCAATTACATCCAAGAACGCACACAGTGCTTAGCCCCCCAATTCCTAGTGAAATAATCTCTCAATCTCGCGAAGGAATTAAAATACAAATCTAACCTCAAGATTTAATTGGCTTCGACACTTGAACTCTTAATGTAATTCCACGAACAAAACAAAGACCCAATGCTAAGCACTCGCTCATAAAACGGCACTTTAGGAAGTCCCTCTACAAAGCACTCGAGATGGCGCTTCCAAACTTCAAGACTTCGTATTTGGATCTCTAGACATCAGCGGCGTGAAGAAACCCTTGCGCAACGCCCTTTTTTTCGTCCAACGGAAACAGCATAAATATATAAGAATTTGTCAAACCATGGACCACGCGAAAAAAAAAAAATTCCCAAGTAATATTCGGATGGCCACTTCAAGCTTGGTGTTGATTGTTTCCTTCTTTGACTCCTACGTGGATTCCCTTTTTGCCGACTTCAATAAGATCACTCAACAGAAGATAATTTACTTTTCTTCTTTGACACGCAAGTCCATGGTTGAATATTCAAATCAGCCCCTCATGTAACAGATTTCCTTTTCAGTCCAGCCAATATTTCTTTTCTTTTTGCGTCATGGTTTGGCTGGATAACATTCTTTTCGTCGTGGGCTTAAAATTCGAGACAGTCTTTAACAATCTCCACCTTGGCTCGACATTTGAGCTAAGTCACAATCGCTTCGCTGATAATCCGAACATCGCTACTACTCTCCCAACAGCCCCAATGGACTCAACCGCCACAGATATCATCCAAGTCTAAGCCGCACTTGAACTTCGCCATAGCTGAGGACCTCATCAGAACACCAACTGAACATGCACCTTTAACTACTCCACAAGGACTATCTAATGCAAGCTCCTTAATCACAGATAAAGCAAAGCCACTGTTGCATCCATATCTGTCGGGAGATCAAATACATATCTTGTAAATATCAGCAGTTACAGCAACTGTTGGCTCTATAGGCTCCACCTCGCTATAAGCACAATCTATGTTGATTACCACGTTAGTACCTGCTACCTCAAGAGTTTCTTGTTGCAACTCCACCTCAGGCTGAACACCGTTCAGATCCGCATGAACACTGCCACAATCACTCCTAGCCAAAAGTACTGGAGACTCGTCAAAGGTAACTTCTCTACTGCAAACAGGTGAATTTATATTCGGGCACCACAACTGATAGCCACACTCACCTTGTGCATAGCCATGGAATATGCACCTTGCCTCCACATCGAGCTTACCATCACTTACTCGATAATAACACTGGCAACTAGACATTCTAAAAGTAGAATCATCAGCAACATTACCTGACCACACTTTTTCGGGAGTCCGATATCCAATCGCAGTCGATGGAGATCTATCCACCAAGTAGCTCGATATACTAAGCGCATCCGCTGGAATTCTCCCAGCCATACCAGCACTAGAGATCTTTTCACAGGCCGTCTCTAGTAATGCTTTGCTGATCAATTCTGCAAACTGTTGTGGTTTACTAGCACAGGACGGTGTTTCACTATGCCAGTTTTCATGTATAATTTTTTTGCCAACTTCGAGCAAGACTCCATGCTCCTGTCAGTTCGCACATGCTTGATCAACTTACCAGTCTCCGTTTTGATCAAAGCTCTTGACTCCGTATTCCTGACAACAGCATCAAAATTGTGCTTTCCCACAAACAGCCAGGCCTTCCTCAAGTAGCCATTAGACTCTTGAACATATATCGACGTCTCAAGAGTGAAACTTTTCAATATCTCACCTTGAAGTTCATACAGGCTACTGTGCTTAACTCCTTTCATTTTCACCAAGGCACCTCGAACAATCTTCAAGACTCCACATCGTGAAGAATACCTGCATCCAGCTGAATCTAGGGCACCTAAGGAAATTAAGTGCTTTTTCAATTCTGGAACATGTCGTACTCCAGTCAATGTCCTCACAATACCATAATGCATTCTGATTTTAACATCACCAACACCCACAACATCGCATTCAGCGTTGTTTCCTAACTGCACTTTACTACTATCCATGCATTGATAAGAAGTAAACCAGTTCTTGTTTGGTGTAGCATGAAAAAAACAACCAGAATCCATAATCCATCCGCCAAATGACGAATTCTCAGTGATAGACAGGACACAATCGACACCATCAGAATTTTTAGCTACAGCTGCAATATCATATGCAGATTCAACTCTAATTCCCTTACTCGCTTCATTTTTCAGCTTGAAATAATTTCTTCTAAGATGCCCTCTCTTGCCATAGTTCCGACAGACATCACCGCCAGTCCTAGACTGACTACGTCTATTCATGTTCATACTACTTCTGCTAACACGAGTACTAGTTCTTCCTCTTTCACCTCATAAAGAAGTAGCTACAGATTCTCTTCTAGGGATATCCTCACTCAAAATTAAATCTTGAATCCCATTAAACGTCAAACTAGTTGACCCAGAAGAATTACTAACAACAGTAACAATAGTATTCCAACTGTCAAGCAATGAAGATAATAGAATCAAAGTACGTACCTCATCTTCAAAGTCAATCTCAATTGAACTCAATTGACTAACGATCACATTAAATTCATTGATATAATTATCAACAGATGTACCTTCGCTCATCTTCAAGTTAAACAGACGTCGCATCAAATAGACCTTGTTGATCGCAGAGGGCTTTTCGTACATGTCCGATAAGGCTTTCATCAAACTCGCAGTGGTCTTCTCCTTGACGATATTAAACACGACGTTACAAGCCAACGTCAGTCGAATAACACCCATCGCTCGTCTATCCAGCAATTCCCAATCCGGTTGCTTCATCGTTTCTGATTTCTTCCCAGACTAGGGCTCGTGCAGCTTCATCTGATATAAATAATCTTCTATCTGCATCTTCCAGAAACTAAAGTCCTTCCCCTCAAATTTGTCGATTTTCCCTTTAGCTTATTCTGTCACCATCGATTCGCTTCAACTCAAGCAAACCTAGCTCTGATACCAATTCTTGCGCGGAACAAGCGATCGAACAATAAAATAGACAGAACGAGCAAAGTAAAACGGACACCGGATGTACGTGGTTCGGTCGTAAAGACCTTCGTCCACGGGAAGAGCAGCAACGATTCCACTATAGAACGAGCGATACACATAGATTACAATCTACTCGAGTTACACAAACACACTCTTGGTGTTTCTCAGCCCCAATTACATCCAAGAACGCACACAGTGCTTAGCCCCCCAATTCCTAGCGAAATAATCTCTCAATCTCGCGAAGGAATTAAAATACAAATCTAACCTCAAGATTTAATCGGCTTTGACACTTGAACTCTTAATGTAATTCCGCGAACAAAACGAAGACCCAATACCAAGAACTCGCTCATAAAACGGCGCTTCAGGAAGTCCCTCTACCAAGCACTCGAGATGGCGCTTCAGGAAGTCCCTCTACCAAGCACTCGTCACCAGTCTAAGGTTTTTGTTGTTGCTCTCTCGCTAACCATCAAATCACATAAAATCAAAAACAAATGAAGACGCTTTTCAAAATTTTCTTTTTATTCACAAATAAATGTACGGAGGGTAGATTTCAGATTTTGAAAATTAAAGAACCTGTTTTGACGAGTACGTTTTAAGTTTCAGGCAAGTGGAACCTGGAACCGGAACCTGAGACCTGGAGCAAGTTTTTATATTTTTTCCTGATATATGTCTTCGCGTCATCTTACGGTATTCTATAATATCTTATGATGAGTATGTAATCTGGAACCACGTTATCATTGAGACTTCTACTTTGTTAATGTTTCATATTTTTCATGTGTCTAAATATAAATCATGCTCAGTAGATTTTAGCAACAGGCTGTAGTCATTAAATGTGATTACTCACGGCAATCATTCAACTAAGAATACATGTGGAACCTTAGTGGAACATGTGACAGGGTAGGTTTTAGGTTTTAAAGTATGCATTGTAGGTTTCAGGTTCCAAAAAATGAGAAATCTGTAAAGACGGGTAGGTTCTAGGTTCCATGTGGAACCTATACGGAACCTGGAATCACTCACCCCTAATTGTCACCAACTGCCTTTTGTTTCCTTTTTCGTCTAAGGAAACTTAACAACTTTTGCGATGCTTAATTCCCTAAAAAAAGAATCCCAACTTTCAGGTTCGCTCTCTATGCCATGAATGTGAAACCACCACCCCAAAAAAAAAAATGTGATACTTCCACGTCTCTTGATCGTCTCTCCCGTCCTTCTTTCTGCTCCAGCTGAGCGATAAGGTTGCTTGACCTTGGCTTTACATGGTGTGATTGCGGAAGGGATGGAGGCAGTGTCCCAAGAGCGAGGGCTAAGTCCCCCACAATTGGCTTTCTTTTGCTTTGGCCACTAGCTCCCAAATGGTCCCTCGGGACAAGAACCAGAGGGGCTCCCTCTTAAGTCTTTATGGAGTTATTGGTTTTTGTTTGTTCTCGTGGTTGGTAAACTGTCTAATTACTTTTAGATTCCTCTCAGAAAATAACGTTCAAGAAACATCGTCAATTGTTGTTCGTGATTTTCTGCTCCACATGACGTGTGATCTAAGTCCCATCGCAATCTCTTCCGTGTCGGGGGATGGTTTGTGTCCACTTCAGCGTAAAACTTTTTGCATGGCTAATAAAATACGGCTATCACAACCAAGACTGTATATATATTCATGTCCGGTGCAGGTATCTCATCATCCACTTCTGAGTTTTTCCACTGAGAAACACACTACCCCACTCACAATTTCTGCAATGGCTTTTCCTCTCAAGAGTGAATTCATTATCTCCCTTGCTTTAGTCCTCAGCGCTTGGGCATGGCGTGCGATGTCGGTCCGCCTGTTGCATGGATCCACCATTGCTGAGAAGCACGAGCAATGGATGGCCCAGTACGGTCGGACCTACAAGGACCCGGAGGAGAAGGAGAGACGTCGGGGGATTTTTGAGAGGAACTTGCAGTTCGTTGAAGATTTCAATGCATCCGGCAACCGGACTTTCAAGGTAGGCATCAATCAATTCTCGGACTTGACTGGTGACGAGTTTGTTCGGAGCCACACGGGATACTTGGCATCTAAGCAACCAAGGTCCCCCAAGACGGCATCGCTGAGCAACCAATATCTGAATGGGGATGTTCCTGATAGCATCGATTGGGTGGAGAAAGGCGCCATCAATCAGATCAAGTTTAAGAGCCTTGCTATCTAGAGAAGTCTGATACCAATGGTACCAAAAATAATGTGATTCTCCATAATTACAATGTCGACAAAATTTTATGAATGCAGGAGCTTGTTGGGCATTCTCAGCGGTCGCAACAGTAGAAGGAATCATGCAGATGAAAACCGATAATTTACCGGTGCTCTCCGAGCAACAACTGATCGACTGCGATACCGAATCCCAAGGCTGCATTGGCGGTCATCCGGACAATGCTTTCAACTACATCATCAAAAACCAAGGAATCACGTCCGAGGATACCTACATGTACGAAGAGATGGACGGGACCTGCGACTCGTCGAAAGCGGCCCAACAGGCGGCGCAGATCAAGGACTTCGCCGACGTGCAGCCTGGTGAGGAGGAGCTCCTGAAGGCGGTTGCGCAGCAGCCGATCTCGGTCGGGATCGCAGGAGGCGGGCGGGAGTTCAAGAGCTACAGAGGCGGGGTGTTCAATGGGGACTGTGACGGGGAGCTGGACCACGCGGTGGTCGTGGTCGGGTACGGGACGAGCGAGGACGGAACCGATTTCTGGAAGATCCGCAACTCGTGGGGGGAGACTTGGGGTGAAGAGGGCTACATGAGGATTCAAAGAGGAGGTGCTGATACCTCCAAAGGAATGTGCGGACTCGCGTCGCAAGCTCTTATCCAGTGGCCTGAGATAATCAAAACATAATATAGACGAAGTACGAGCATCATGAGATGACGAGTTGCTCCTTATTTCCTACTTAAGAGTGTGGTACTTGTAATGAGGCTACCGTGTAGCCACTAAGTTATTAGGAGAATTACGTATTAATTCCTCAATTTGAATCAATTTTCTTGTTTTACCTACAATTCCCTACTTAATAGTGTGGTTTTTGTGTTTGGTCTCTTCTTTGTAATTGGCGCTTTGAAAAGTTATATACATACTTATTGATACCTAAATTTTGATTTTCTTTTGTTATTAACTTTTACATAAAATAAATCATGAATTAATTTTAGTTCCTACAAAAAAAAATACATTAAATCATTTTCATATTGTTTGCATTTTGATATGGTTTTAATTTCTTCATTCATACATTTGCATTTCGACCGGATACGAGTGCTCTGAGATAACAGTACATAATTCCATTCTGGCCCATGATTCAGCAATCGACTCCATGCATCCAGACTTGCCATGGAAGCGTGACGTGCGTCCAAGCCTCGAAGCCGTAGTTCGCCTTGTCTTTCGCCGAGCAACGCCTACTTTTCTCACGGCTTTTCTGACGAATTCCAGCGAGCTTTTTCTTTGCTTCTGGTGTTGACGAGACCTTTGAGCACGATTGTGAAGTTCCCATCGAAGTGCTTCTGCTTCGTAGCTTGTGGTCCAATCTCATCAACATCAACGGGGAATACTATTCCGAGAGTTTTTCCCGACTTTTCGTCACGGTCAACATCGAGAATCCTGGCGTTTTCTACGGTCCTCCCCCATCAACTTAGGCCAGACAATCTCCAATAGGAACCGTGATATTTATGATGAGATTTATCGCACACCGAATCAGAACGATCACACAGAAATCAAGAAATTTGAATGACGCACGAGATTACATAGGTTCACCCCAGAATAGGGCTACGTCCTGCAAGAGATTTTCACTATGATATTCGATTTACAGCCACTCAACTCGTTACAATGATCAGCATAAAACGAGCAAAATATATATGCCATAAATGGGCCCAAAAACCTAAACCTAGCGAAACCTTTATTAAGCCCATAACATACGGGTTAACTTAAATAAAAGTTCAAACCCGTTGAGGTTTCGGGGACGGTGCCCCCGAACCCCCGCCCGCTCACCAGCGGAAGCCCCGCCCGCTGACCGGGCAGCGGGACACCCGTGTCGGGGGCGCTGCCCCCGAACCCCCGCATCCCGCGCGCATGGGTCACATGTCGTCGGATAACACTTTGGTTTCCCTAAGCTCACGTGGGTATAACCGGTGTGAGAAACAAGGATCCCCGAAGTATTCGCCAACTCCAACAATTTATAGGTTCTGCCACTCCAAATCCTTGAGCGAATCCATTGAAAATTCTGGGTTGAACTAAAGACCATATTCGGTCAGTACAGCAGCAGAAAGGCAGAAAGCTGGCCCACCATGATGCAATTCCCTTTCATCGTTTTCCAGTAGTTCTATTGACCTCGAGTTCTCACCGTGAACCACGAACCACTGCAGAGCACCACGTGATCCATTGAAAGTGCATCAGTTGTGGTTCGATTACGTCATGTGCTTATTAGAATTAATATTCACAGAATAGGTAGCGATTCTTATCCGATTCAATATTTTTGTTGCCATATTTCGAATAGATCAATATCTAACGTGAATATTTGAGATTTTAATGATTATCCGGTTGGGTTTTATTTTCGAGAAAAGTCAACTTAATTACTAATTTGATCCGTAAGACTTTCGATCATTTTTTAATTATTTTGGCTTTATATTTAATATTTCTGATGCCTAAAGTTGCTATAATCTCTGATTTAATCCGTGAGACGATGGGTTATTTTTTAGATTACTGTAATCTTTGATTTCAAATTTTCATGAATTGCACATACGGATTAGGTAAGATTTTACCAACGTAGATAATTTTCAACTTTTAAAAAAACATAAAAAAAAAATCATGCATGTCATTCCCTTTTGCCATTTTTTGGCACGTCGTCATTCGTAAAAAAATGCATGTAATAATGTAGTTGTATTATTTTGCCAGCCGCTGAAATGAGATGACGTAATTAGTACATATCATTTGGGGTTAGTCATGTACTTCATTAAATTTACGCCCCGATAAGCCAGCACACTATCTATGTCATTTTCATATCATATGCATTCATATTAGAACAGACTGCATGTCATTACATTTAGGTTTAGTTTATGTTAGCATTGCATATAGCAAGTCTGCGTTAGACAAGTAAAATAAATATTTAATATTTAGAATTGCTTGCATTTCATTCATCCATGCAATTTGTTTACAATTTTGATTATTGGGTGCCTATTTCATGATTATGTATTCGGATGGACATTTTCACATGTTGGAGATAATTTCAAAATGAATCCAAATTGCTTGCCAACCTTTTTTTAAGGTACCTAAAGGGCATTAGTATATTCTAGCGTAATCAAGTCCCCGGATTTATAACTTTTGGTATGTAGGAATAAAGCATTTCTCCTAATGCTTTATTTATGTATCTAATCGACCTACCGTAAACAGATTAATGGCGACTCCAAATGAAAATCTTTTGCATAAAATGATTTAAAAGTCGTGAATCGATATGGACTTGGGAGGGTCTGAACTAGATTTAACAGCTTAGTAATCCATTAGCTTGAAAATTTTTAGATCACGACAATACTTACTTTACCCTCCCCCCACCCCCTAGAAAAAAAAAAACAGGTAAAACCCACTTGACTATCACGGCGTGGCTCGATTTTATACGAATTTTACCTAATAATTTGATTACGATGTTCATTTTAGTGTAACTCTTAGATTGAGGATTACACTGAACTTTTGAGGAAAAAAAATCTCATATTCTAAAAATAACCCATCGCGTGTTCACAAATTGTTATTATTATTATTATTTTGGTCGTGAGTGTTCACAAATTAAATGAGTAGAATTCTTGCACACTCCGAATTGCTTGTGATTGCAATCTTAATTGGTAAAATATGAAAATTCTTATTTGATTTCCGTTGTCTTATGTTTAAATCATGTGCACTTTCATTTAGGAGACTGTATGTTCTTCAGATGGAAAGTATAGAGGATCGACATTACGTGATTAAACATAAGACTAAAATGAAGGGTCCGTGTCCCAATTGATGTGATATATCTAGAGGTGACAAAATGGGTCTAGAACCTTGACGGGTCATTGATGGGTTGTATTATATTTTCAAAACAAGTTAAGTGGGTGATAAATTGGTTACTTAGAAACTCAATAGGTCCTACCTAAATGAGTTTTAAGTAGGTCATAAATTGACCAGCTAAGAAAACTACCTAATGAGTCATAATTAGATTTCTTGAATATTTAAAAAAAAAAGAATACAAATTTTAATAATTTATTATTTCATTTTCTTATTTTTCTTTATATTTTTATCTATTCTTTTTTTTCTTCCTTTTTTCCACCTACCACCACCGTGATTGGCTGGCAAGCCTTGAGCTTGCCAAGATCTAGCGAGCTCAAGGTTGCCCATTTTCTTATTTTTCTTTATCTTTTTATCTATTCTTTTTTTTCTTCCTTTTTCCTCCTACCACCACCTTGATTGGCTGGCAAGCCTCGAGCTTGCCGAGATCTAGCGAACTCAAGGTTGCCCAAATTGGGTGAGCCCCTAGGCTCATCGGGATCTGGTGAGCTCGAGTTCGCCATCACTGGGCGAGCCTCGAGCCTCGAGCTCGCCTGGACTAGACGAGCCTCGAGCTTGCCTGGACTAGACGAGCCACGAGTTCACCGGAATTGGGCGAGCCTCGAGGCTCTGCAGCCTCAAGCGAGCTCAAGGTTTGTCGACCTGAGACGAGCCTCGAGGCTTGCCAAGATTGGCCTCGTCTGCGGCTGGTTACCGGCCGTTGCTGAGGCCCGACGACCGATGGATGGCAAAGGCAGAAGGAAAAAAGAAAAAAGAAAAGAAAATAATTTAAATTTTAAAAATTCAAAAATTCAAAAAATTAAAAAGTTTTTTTAAATTATAAAAATTGTCCACAATATTTTAGGAATATTTTTTCAAGAATTTATAATAAATTGATTTTTTAAAATTGGATTAAACATGAAAGTGTTTTAGCAATATGAATTAAATGGGGTATGGATCGCTAGATTTGTATAATATAAAAATATTTCAAAACGGGTTAAATATGGTATCTTTTTCGACCCGACCCTCTCATTTAACAGCTCTACTTTTCTTAGCATTCGTTTACATATTTCCCTCCCTTGTCTTTCTGAGTCTTGCCCTTTCTAAGTCATGCTTTACTGTTATTTTTTTTTATTGTTGTTGTTATAATAATTATTACTGTTATTGTTATTAGTTTATGAGGGGCTTTCACAAGAAGAAAATGATTGGATTCATTCCTAGGCATCTAAATCTTGAACGGCGTCTACATTTTTAGTTTCGTTATATAAAATAGCATGAAAATATGTTGATCCCGTTCTTTTAATATGATTTTGAATCGTCGCAAGGGAAAAAGATGAGAGATTTGTGGGATACTTGAAAATTATAATGAATTCACATTTAAAAGGTAAAAGATTCATTGAGTTTCTTCCCATTTATCCTGATAATCGTTGTCTATTGTAAAATAATAATTTGTCCATTTATAGTTTCGCATGATCATGGGGCATTTTTAACCATATGCATGGATTTCCATGAATTTGCTTACACAAATTTGAGGTGAGAGTGGCTATTGAGTTTGCTTATTTCATGGAAAAGCTATAACTAAATGTAACTACTGCATGGGTGAGCATAGAGTAAGAATCTTACCAGATTTGTGTCAAATTAATGACTTGTTTCACTTTATGGAAAAAAGAATCTGACACATTTATTTGTCAGAATAGGTTATAATTAACCTTTCATTCATAATAAGAAGAGTCACAACATAACAGATCCCATAGGAGTTGGGGGTGTTTACCCATCCAATCCGGAGGGAGCAAAATTGAAAGCAGGTAAAATTTGCATAATAGTATCATATAGACAACTAAGTGGTTATTTTTCTACTACATAAATTATTATCTTCAAGGACAAAAGGCACGAAGACAAGGTTGGATCAAAAAGCCGATGATCAACGACGTATCCCATATATAATTTCATGAACGAACAAAAACACATCGAGATTGACTCCCACGTTGTCCGGAAACATACGTAGTCCGAAAGACCATAGAATTGAGTACGTATCCATTAGACTTCAATTGACAGGCGTCTTTAGCTAGTTGGGTTATGCACCAACTCGAGGAGGAGTATTTGGGGACTAGTTACTTTTTTTTTTTTTTAGCATATCAATTGGCGTATCTCTTCTAATTACTTAGGAGGATTTAATTTCATTTTTTTTTGTCGGTCGGATAATTTCATGTTATTTACCCAGCATAATATCTGGTGTATCTCTTAGATAATATGCTAGGGAAGATTTGGTGGATTTTTTCCCTTCTTTTTTTGTTGAGAAATACCTTATTTACATTTTTGCTTCGTTACGTTGAGTAACACATGCCAATTACGAATTCTCTTGCTAAACGAGGGAGGAAATGAATATGACCGGATCATCAACAAAGCCCCATGATTAATCAATTTGATCCTGAGGTTCTATAAATTAGACATGGCTTGCTCATGTTTCTCCACAATTCCCGAAAAGCACACTAACGATCCATCAATCCATCCTTGATAAACTCTTCAGCATTCGATGATGGCTTTGTGGCTCGAGAGGCAAGTTAAGGTCTACATATTGATAGCATCTTTATGTTTAGGGGCTCAGATTTTGGCCACAACGCCCCCGAATTCCACACTGGCGGAGGTGGAGTTCGAGCAGTGGATGGTCCGCCATGGACAGAACTACTCGGATAATCTCGAGAAGACGAAGCCGTACGGGATCTTTCTGGAGACCCTTCGCTTCATCGAATACTTCAACCACGAAGCTGCTAACCGAAGCTACAAAGTGGGTCTGAACCAATTTTTGGATTTGACCACAAACGAGGTCATCGCGAGGTACATCGGGTTCCGACCTAGGTTGAAGAGGTCAAATTCATCAGCGATTCCTTTCAAGTACCAAAATGTGACCCAAGTCCCGTATAGCGTAAATTGGGTTGATCGGGGAGTTGTTGGCAGCATAAACTTTCAGGGTACATGCGGTAAGAGAGAACAAAATCATACTAAATTTTTGTAAATAGACACTTTATTTTCTGGTCTTGTGATTATTTTCTTTTTCATTTCCAAGCAAGCGAAACAATATGATCTTCCCATGTCCTTAATTTAATCATCGTTGCACTTCTTATTGTAATTCTCGTATAGGATCTTGCTGGTCATTCTCAGCAGCTGCGGCAGTGGAATCGATCACCGCAATAACAACCGGTGTGCTCGACGTGTCCGAGCAACAGCTGATTAACTGCGCCACAAATGGAGGAAATCATGGATGCATGGGTGGTTACACGGATGACGCCTTCGAATACATTGTCCAAAACTAAGGGATTAGCTCTGAAGAAACTTACCCTTACGTAGGCGTCGACGGCATTTGCGACACGCAAGCCGCATCCGTCACCGCCACGTGGATATCGGTGTACTAAGACGTCCCCGCGAGCGAAGACAAGATATTGAAGGCCGTGGCGATGCGACCGGTCTCCATTTTCGTCGACATGAGCAGCGACGAGTTCCGGAATTACGCAGAGGGCGAACTTGAACCACGCGGTCGTGATAGTCGGATACCGGACGACCGCGGATGGTGTCGACTCTTGGCTGATCAAGAACTTGTGGGGTGTGATGTGGGGTGAGTAAGGGTACATGAGAATTCTGCGGAACTCGGGCATCCAAGGCGGTCTCTGTGGGCTCGCTATGGAAGCTTCTTATCCAGTCGCATGAGTTAGCGCGCGTTCAATGGTGTTTTTTTTAGTTTGGTTTTGCAGATTTAAGCAGTATTGTTTCACCGGCGTGGCTGTGGTGTTGTGATTTCCGGTAGGGGAGAAGACACCTGGGTTTTTGTAATAAATTCCAGCCGAAACACCAACTTCTTGCTCTTTACACATTGAACAAGTGTTGGACAAATTTTAGTGGGCTATTGAATAAAAAGAAAATTTTGAAAAGCATCTTCAAACGGAAATTAGAATATCTCGATGACTTCCATAATTACTAGGTTGGAGTGATATGAGAAATCCATTCGTGATTTTTAGAATGCGAATGAAAAGTCATTTTTGCTACGAATGTTTATGAATTCAGTCGAATATCTCATTGCTCGAATTTACCAGAATTAACAGTTCTTTGAGATTACTCATCTAGATTAAAAAAAAAAACAACCAAATCACGAAAGTATCAAAGACTATATCAACAAAATCATTCTAGAAATAGTCTCGTTTACGTTAAGAATACGACTTCTCATCTCTAGTAATTATTGAATAATTCAAAAAATAATATGTTTGGAGTTGATACAATTATTTTACTGCATTGGTTGATTTTTTTCTTGTCGTTCATCCTCAGATTAGGGGAGGCGGCGTCATCCTCAGAGTCGGGAGTCCATAATAAACAAAACCACAAAAAGAAGAGAAGTGGAACAAAAATAAGAAACAAATAAAATAGAACCTAAATGGGCCCCACATTTAAGTCTTTGCTCATATGTAATTCTAAAGGAGGGAAAGGCAAGGGGTAATATGGTCAATACATTGTGAAAGGGAGTGTTTAAGCCAAATTGGGAGTGGAAAAAGCGCGACCCAAAAAGAATCCCAACTTTCAGGTTCGCTCTCTATGCCATGAATGCGAAACCGCCACCCCAAAAAAAAAAATGTGATACTTCCACGTCTCTTGGTCGTCTCTCCCGTCCTTCTTTCTGCTCCAGCTGAGCGATAAGGTTGCTTGACCTTGGCTTTACATGGAGGCAGTGTCCCAAGAGCGAGGGCTAAGTCCCCCACAATTGGCTTTCTTTTGCTTTGGCCACTAGCTCCCAAATGGTCCCCAATTGTTGTTCGTGATTTTCTGTTCCACACGACGGGTGATCTAGAAATTCATAAAAATTAAGAAAACTACAAGATTTTCCACATGAGTGTTGATCGTCTCATATAGGATGGTTTGTGTTCACTTCAGCGATTTCCGATAAATATTGACCGGAATGATTACATCGGTATATCTTCAAAAGTTTTATGATTGAGTTGGCATAATAAAAGTGTTGATCGTCTCATATAGGTGAGAACTGCAACGCCTTGCGAGGGCACGATGCTCTGATCCATGAGGGCATTCCAGTCCTCGCCTATGGCCTGCGAGAGTTAGTCGGCGACATTTTCTGGCCTCACTCCAAAAAAAAAAAAGGTAAAGAGAAGCGAATACAATTGAATATATATATATATATATATATATATATATATATATATAAAATCTAAAAAAACTCATGTTAGCATTAGCCATGTCACATAGGACAGCCAATGTCTCCATCACCAACTTTTGGTACAAAATTGCCATATGGACTCAATTACTAAAAAGTAAAAATGCTGAGAACTAAATTGATTAAATTGAAATTTTTAAAGATCGAATTGACACAAGTAGAATAAATTGATCTTGAGTGGAATCAGAAGTTCTGACCATATGTTCGAGAAGAAAAGAAAGAATACCACAGCCTAAGAAAGTGAAAATGGAAGAGATTCCGTGCATTGGACGCTTGAGGAATTAGAAAAGGGTTTCGATATTGACTAGCTTCTAGACGATGTTCATCATGTTGTAGAGTGACTTAAACCCTAGGTATATGTAGGACTCGCATCTGCGTGACACACAGAACAATTCTTCGCCATGTTGTACGTCTACCTGTCCCTGATTGGAGGAGGTTGAACTTTTCACATTAGTAGGATAAAATAATCATGCATGCATGCTAAATTGCATGGATTATCTACATTTTTTTTTTGGTAAAAGTAAGATCTATATTGAAGAAAGCGCTGGTTACAAACAAAACCTCCGCCGCACACCACCAAGGTGTCGCCTAAGGCGTAAGGGCAGCTCGGGTTGCAAAAACAGCCAAAACGTGGCAGCTACACGAAACTCAGAAACATATCTGAGACAACCTAATCAAAGAGCTATATAAAAATACAAGGCCAAGCAAAGTGGTCGCATGGTAATACCAAGGGAAACCGAACTCCCACAAGCATCAATCGAAGATCGCTGAAGAGATGCCCCAAGAAGCTTGTATCCTCCGGTTTCGAGGGTTGTCATCAACATGGCTAAAAGACAAAGCCTTATCTTTGACAACTTTTTGAAGAAGCTCCTTGAGTGACGCCATATTGAATTGCTTGTCTCGGAAAAGGATGTGGTTCCGTTCCATCCATATCATGTAACAAAGAGCACCAAAAGAGAATCTAGCTATACTTTGATCGAAGGAATTGCCTCTAATGTGGCACATTGCCCACTGAAGATTGTCTTGCCATGAAGCGTTATGCCAGGCTAAGTTGCATTTAGCCCACCAGAATAAAGCAAGAGACTTTGTAAAACGACATGCAAAAAATAGATGATTGACGGAGTCAGGCCGACAACAACAAAAAGCACAAGTACCTTCTGTAATACGATGATAGGTAAGAAGGATTATCTGAGTAGGTAACCTGTTGAGCGAGATAAGCCACAATATGAAAGAATGCCGGGGAGCAAGGTGGCGGTCCCAAATGAATGAGTGCCATCGGACTACCTGACCTCGATGCCGAAGATACTCCCAAGCCGAGGCAGAAGAAAAGACGCCAGAAGGATGGCCGAGCCAAATCAAAGTGTCACTAATCTCAGGGGTGAGGGACGGCATGGGTTGGGACCAGGCTCCCATGACGGTGTTCACCCTAGAGGGGAAGTAATCTGTAGATAAAAAGTCTCGTACGGTTGTCATCCGACATATACCAGACCTGTATATATCCAGGCCAGAAAAAAATTTGTATGAGGGCCCTTTTGGATGCCACGAATCAAACCAGAAGGATATATTGCCACATCCCACCCACCAGCGGAATAGCTTTTCACTATCTTGTCTGAGGTCAAGAATCTTTTTCCAGGACCAAGAGCATATAGTCGGTTTCTTCGCAACCCAAAAGTTTCTATACTTCAGAAAGTTCGTGTGAATCCACTTGCACCATATTGACTCTTTATCTGTGAAAAGTAACCAGATATGTTTGAGCATGGTTGCTTTGTTACAGTCGGAGAGTCGTCGAATGCCAAGACCCCCTTCCTCCTTTGGTAAGCACGTGTTGTCCCACGATACCTTAGTGCCACCAGTGCCTAGCTCAGGGCCTTTCCAAAGGAATTGCCTAAGAATTTGCTCGATACGAAAAATAACAGACTTAGGAAGGGTAAACATACAAGCCCAAAAAACCTGGATAGCGTAGAGAACTGTCTTGACCAGTAAAAGACGTCCCGCAAAAGATAAGAATCTTTGGGACCAAGAACGGGCCCTAGCTGTGATTGCATTAACCAAGGAGGTACAATCCTCTTTTCTAAGGCGACTGGATACAATGGGAACCCCTAGATACCGAAATGGTAAAACACCTTCCTGGAAACCAAGAACCAAAAGGAGTTGTTGTTTGAGATGAGTTGAGGCCCCTGAGCAAAAAAATTCACTCTTGCTCATATTTAGTCTAAGTCCAGACCATTCAGAAAACCTGTCCAATCCCGACTTGAGAAGTGTAACTGAGGTAGGATTAGCTTCAGAGAAAATGAGAACATCATCCGCAAAACAGAGGTGGGACAGCCGTGTTCCTTTGCATCTCCAATAAAATTTGAAACCAGGCTGTCGAGTTTGGAGATTAATAATTCCCGTAAAGATTTCCATAACAAGAGTGAATAAATAGGCCGACATTGGATCACCTTGTCGGAGTCCTCTTCCACTCGAAAAGAAACCGTGAAGTTCCCCATTTATAGAGACGGAGAATTTTGGGGATGTAACACAAGTCATAATGAGATTAGTGAAACTTACCAGAAATCCAAAGGCCAGTAAAACCATGCGTAGGAAGTCCCACTCCACCGTGTGATAGGCTTTCCTGAAGTCAACCTTAATAGCACATTTTGGTAAGTGCGGGTCATGATGAAAGCCGCAGAATAATTCCTGGGTTAGAAGAATGTTGTCGCTAATCCGACGGCCTTTAACAAAGGCATTTTGTGGCGGGCTGATAATAGTTGAGAGAACATCACAAATTCTATTAGCCAGGAGCTTGGTAATGCATTTGTAAATTGTATTGCAACAAGCAATGGGTCTGAAATCACTCATAGAGCTAGCGTTAGGGATCTTCGAAATCAAAGAAATGATGGTGGTATTGATTTCCCAAAGTAGACATCCTGTTTTAAAGAAATCCTGAATCGCCAAAATCACCGACTCGCCAACAATGTCCCAAGTAGCCTTAAAGAATTCCACATTGAACCCGTCCGGCCCCGGGGCTTTACCAGTAGCTAGGGAGAATAAGGTGCTCCGAATCTTGTGTGATGAGACATGACGAGATAACGAGGATATCTGATCATGGTTTAAAGGATGCTCAATTACTGACCTGACATCCTCAAATGATGGCCGGGATATCAAATTGGAAGAGGACAACAACTATTCAAAGAAAGAGACAATATGGGCTTGAACCTGAGTCGGTGCAGTCAGTATGGTACCCAAGCTATCTGTCACCGATAGAATCCTATTACGGAGTTGTCTTTTATTAACATAATGATGGAAGTACTTAGTGTTCAAGTCTCCTTCTTTCAGCCATTGCACACGGGACTTCTGCTTAAAGAAGGCCTCCTCCTGTAGTCGAAGGGTGGAAAAACGTTGGCGGCGGTCCTTTTCAATAATAGCCAACCCCTGATTAAAAGGATCAAGCTGAAGCGCGGTTTGAGCAGAGTCCAAAGCCTCTCTTGCCTCGTTAGTCCGTGTCGAGATATTAGAAAAGGACTCCTTATTGAGTTGCTTTAGTCGCCCTTTGAGAA
Source organism: Rhodomyrtus psidioides (assembly GCA_021437785.1). Lineage (NCBI taxonomy): Eukaryota > Viridiplantae > Streptophyta > Magnoliopsida > Myrtales > Myrtaceae > Rhodomyrtus > Rhodomyrtus psidioides. The sequence continues at coordinate 1,316,088 of JAILYB010000062.1, read as the reverse complement.
TTCTGAGTTTTGTGCATACCTGAAACATAGGAGTGCCACAAACTTTAGTTCCCCAAACCTGAGTTACCAGTGGTAAGAAAGCCTGACTAGTAGTCCAAAAATTGAAAAACTTGAAAGGCCTTCTGGAGTTCGGAGGGGCCGAAATGCAAATAGTCATAGGACTGTGATCTGAAACTCCCGGGGGCAGGAAAGAGGCTTCCGAGTAGGAGAAGTCAAGGCTCCAACGGGCGTTGATGAGCACCCTATCAATCTTCCTCTGTTTGCGAGACTCGCCGGAAGAAGTGGACCAAGTGAAACGATGACCTGTGTACCTAAGGTCTTCCAAACCTGCATCAGTAATACACTGACCAAATTCGTCATACGAAGGAAGCCATGTGTTAGAGCTCCCAACTCTATCCGACGGGTCACGGATTGCATTGAAATCACCTGCTAACAGCCAAGGGCAGTCCACTAACATCTCACTACGGTGAATAATATCAGCCCAAAGAAGACGTCGAATAACAAAAGTGTGTTATGCATAGATAGCAGAAAACCAACATATCTTATTGGAAGCCAGTAAAAGTAGATGACCATGGATTATCTACATTTGTAACCCATTATTTAAGAATTAGTTAGATGTACTTTCAATTTGTCAGGGGTGAAGTCAAATGCGACCCTGTAATTGATAGAATCACGCGCATGGAACGTGCAAATGTAATTGTCAATGTTGGAGAGTTGATTGAGGCAATCTGCTAAAGCCTCGCCCGAGAACAGGAAGCACCCGTGCCCTCCACGGCTGTCCTAAAGTTTCGCATGTTCAGACATGTGTCACGAACCGGGAGTTTCTCTACCGTTCCTCACGATCCGTGCGGCCTTAGGAACGATCCTAAGTCAGCCAACACACCAACTCACACTCACTCAAGGGTCGGGTAATCCGAACCGAACCGATAGGCACTAGATCACTCGCACAAGGATCACACGACTTGGAGAGAGTGGAGGGAAATCTGAGTTTGTATTGATTCTCCGATTGATTTACAAGGGAAGGGACGAGCCCTTTATATACACACAAGGCACAGCTCGTATCATCATTGCGCCACTCACGCCCCATGCCAGCCGGGCTAGTGGAAGACCAACGGTCACCTGGCCGAACGGTCATGTTTGGTCGAACGGCCGCCTAGGCCAACGGTCATGTCCCCCACTCGCTTGGATCATGCTCGAGTGGGCTGAAGGGTCGGTTTGGGCCGGCGGTTCGGTTCGGGCCATCCGCCATCATCTTGATTAGCTCATGGGCTAGCTCCCGCATCATGTCACGGTCCATTTTGATCGAACAAATGCTTGGGCCGTGATATTCTCCCCCACTTAAATGGGCGACGCCCTCGTCGCCGTTTTCCGCATGGAAAGCCTCGATATGTTTCCGGAATTGCCACAACGCTTCTTCCGGTTCCCAGCTATTCTCGCTTTCTGGCAAACCTCGCCATTGTATCAGATATTCCTGTTTGGGTGCCCTGTAGCGCTTCCGTATGACTCGATCGTCCAGCACCCGCTCGACCTCACGATCATAAGCCATCTTTGCTCCCATTGGCGCCCGCTGTGATTCCCCCCGTTCCGGTTCCACTTCGTCCAGGTGAAATGGTTTGAGCATGCTCACATGGAATACCGGATGTATCTTCAATTTCGCTGGGAGTTCCAGTTTGTAAGCCGCTCTTCCAATCCGTTGCACCACACGGAATGGTCCTTCGTAGCGACGCAGCAAGGCCTTATGCACTCCCTTATATCGTAGGGGCAGCTTGCAAAGGACTTGATCCCCGATCTGGAACTCCATATGCCGACGTTTCTTGTCAGCCCATTTCTTCATTCTTTTTGAAGCTTTGTGGAGACAGGTTCGAGTTAAATCGGCCTCCTCTTGCCACTCCACAGCGCTTCGAATTGCGGCCGGACTACTTCCTCGGTAGCCCGTTGCGACCGCGTTCGGAGTGAGCGGTTGCTGTCCCGTCACAATCTCGAAGGGACTTTTACCCGTCGACTCGCTCCGCTTCAGATTATACGAAAATTGAGCTACATCGATCATCTTGGCCCAATCTCTTTGGGTTGCGCTTACATAGTGTCGTAGGTACACCTCCAGTAGCGCATTCACCCGTTCGGTCTGGCCATCGGTTTGTGGGTGAAGACTGGTGGAAAAGTTTAATTCAGAGCCGAGCAATTTGAAAAGCTCAGTCCAGAATTTACCCGTGAACCGAGGGTCTCGATCACTCACGATCGTCCGTGGCACGCCCCAAAGCTTGACGATGTGCTTTAGGAACAACTTGGCTGCCTCCTCAGCCGGGCAATCATCCGTGGCCGGCACGAACGTTGCATACTTAGAAAACCGATCAACAACCACCATTAGGGTCCGACACCCTTCGGACTTCGGCAATCCCACGATGAAATCCATCGAGATGCTCTCCCATGGCTTTTCCGGGACCTGCAGTGGTTCAAGGAGTCCAGCCGGACACCTTTGCTCGAGTTTGTCTTGTTGACACACGAGGCAAGTCTTCACGTAGGCCTCCACATCATCACGTAAGTGCGGCCAGTAGTATTGATCTTCCACGAGAGCCATAGTGCGACGAATCCCAGGATGACCCGCCCACTTTGAATCGTGGCATTCTCGTAAGATCTCCCTTCGCAATTTCCCGAACGATGGAACATAAAGTCTCCTACCTTTGGTGTAGAGGAGATCGTCTTCACACCAAAACGTTCGAGTCTTGCCTTCTCGCACATACTCGAGAAGCACTTTGGTCGAAGGGTCGTGTTGCAGCCCTTCCTTAATTCTGTCAATCAAAAGACACTCGGGTCGACTTATCGTGGCCAGCACACTCTTCCGGCTCAAAGCATCAGCGACCGAGTTTGTTTTTCCTGGCTTGTACTCCAACACATAGTCGAACTCGGCCAGGAAATCTTGCCATCGAGCTTGCTTCGGGCTCAGCTTCTTTTGAGTCTGAAAATAGCTTGTGGCGACATTGTCTGTTCGCACGACAAACCGGGAACCCAGGAGGTAATGTCTCCAAGTGCGAAGGCAATGGACGACGGCGGTCATTTCCTTCTCCTGAACAGTATACCGCCGCTCAGCATCATTCAACTTCCGTGACTCGAAAGCCACCGGATGTCCTTCTTGCATAAGGACGCCCCCTATGGCAAAGTCCGAAGCATCAGTCTCCACCTCGTAGGGTTTGTCAAAATTGGGCAGCACCAGCACCGGATCTCTGGTTATCAGCTGCTTCAAGCGATCAAACGCTTCCTGGACATGTCTCGACCACTCCCACGTTCTTCCTTTCTTGAGCATGTCCGTGAGAGGGGTTGTGATGTCTAAGTAATCCCGAATGAATCGGCGATAGTAGTTCGCCAATCCAAGGAACGATCTCAGTTCCGTGAGCTTCGTCGGTGGTTCCCACTCCGTGATGGCTTGGATCTTTGCTGGATCCATCCTTACTTGTCCCCCACCAATGATATGGCCGAGGAAGGGTACCTCAGGCTGAGCGAAGGCACATTTCTCCTTCTTCACATACAACTCATTGTCCCTTAGGACTTGAAACACCTGTCTAAGATGTTTGGTATGCTCTTCGAGCGTTCGACTATAGATAACAATGTCATCCAAATATACCACAACAAACCGATCGAGGAATGGTTGTAGTACCTTATTCATGAGAGTGCAAAAGGTCGCCGGAGCATTGGTTAACCCGAAGGGCATCACCAAGAACTCATATGAGCCATACCGAGTCACGCACGCTGTCTTCGGTTCATCGCCTTCTGCGATTCGAACCTGGTAGTACCCCGAACGTAGATCGAGCTTCGTGAACCACCGTGCGCTTCCGAGCTGATCGAACAAATCCGCAATGAGCGGGATGGGGTACTTGTTCTTGATCGTGAGCTTGTTCAAAGCTCTATAGTCGATGCACATCCGAAGAGACCCATCGTGTTTCTTTTGGAACAACACCGGCGCACCAAATGGGGCCTTCGAAGGTCGTATGTAACCTGCATCAAGTAGGTCTTTGAGTTGTTTCCTCATCTCTTCCAACTCAGGGGGTGCCATGCGATACGGCGCCATGGCAGGTGGTCGAGCATCCGGGACCAACTCGATTCGATGGTCTACCTCCCTCTTTGGTGGGAGCTTCTTGGGTAACTCGGGAGGCATGACATCCTTGAACATTTCAAGGACTTGCAGTACCTCGGTCGAGGCTTCAGCCTCAACCACTTCTGGGTCTTCGGCCTTGAGGACTGCCAAGTACGTCTCCTCACCTTTCTGAGTTCCTCGGGAGAGTTGAATTGCCGAGATCATCTTCTGATTAAGCCCAGGCTTACGGGCTAACGGGACCACACACTGGGATCCGGGTTCCAGGATGCACAAGCAATCCATGGACGGAACTACCATGCCGTTCACTCGTTCGATGAATCCTAGACCAATGATAAAATCATAGTCATCGAGCGGAATTACATCAATGTTCTGTTTACCTCTCCATGGCCCCACCGCGATCTCCACATCACGAGCCGTGCCGAGAGCAGGGACCCGTTCTGAGTTCACCGTCTTCAACCAGCCACCTTGTCTTTCGACTTGCAAGCCAAGCTTCTTGGCAGCTTCTGCCGATACGAACAAGTCAGAAGCTCCCGTATCAACAAGGGCGCTCATCTTTGTGCTGCCGATCATCACTTCTGCGAACATCATGCCCTTGGGCTTGTTCGCCTTCTTGGATTGCATGGCGTTGAGGACCCTTACCGATCCCACCTTCGCCGTTTGTTTCTCTTCCTCGTCGGCTTTGAGGGTAGCCGCAACTTTCTGTCCTCTAGGGCAGTCACTCCCCCTGTGAGGACCCTGGCAAAAGTAACATCTATAGGAGATCGGTCTGTCTCCTCTTTGTCCACCATAGCTAGATCCCACCTCATGGCGAGCGTGGGCTGCTGGAGCTCTGTTGTTGTAAGGACGATGAGCGGGTTTATTTCTATATCCCCCACCAGTCACCTTGCCCGCCTTAGGCCGAGCATCCTTCTTCTCCGGGGCCTTGAACTCTTCGAGCGAATCAGCTGTCGTCATGGCTGAAGCAAGTTCCCTCGCGTTCTGCCTTTTCAACTCGTTTTTGGCCCAAGGTTTGAGACCACTAATGAACTGATAGTAGGCCTCCGTGTCATTCATCGAGGGGATTTGGAGTTTCAGCTCCGAAAACTTCCTCACGTATTCACGGACCGTGCCCCTCTGCTCAAGACGCCTCAGCTCATCTCGAGCTTCTTCTTCCGCATAGGCAGGGAAGAATTGCTTCCGGAACTCACCGGTGAAGGCTTCCCATGTATCGATAGGCCCAGCCGCTCTATCGTTGATCCGAGTACGCCACCACAGTAACGCGGTTTCACCAAGGTACATTGCCGCGGTGTTGACCCGTGTGGCGTCGTCCCGAATCCCGGTCGCCTCAAAGTACTGATTCAAATACCAAAGGAAGTTATCAACATCCTTGGCCGTCCTCGAGCCCCTGAACTCTTTAGGTCGAGGGACATCCACTCTCGACGGTGCGGGAATCATCCCATCCACACGTCTGGCCTCAAGGGCCACCACTCTGGCACGCAGGTCGGTCGATTCAGCCCGCCGTTCGTTCGACTCCGTCCGCAGCTCCGCAATTTCTGCTCGAGCGGCGGCTAGTGCGACCTCCAAGGTCTCGTTCTTCCTTTGGATATCCTCTGAGTCTTTAAGAGCACCCCCAACTTGCCCTTGAAGCGCACCCATGCTGTCTCTGAGCTCCCGCATCATGACGAGCAGCTCCTCTTTCCCAGCAACGAGTACCATCAAGTCGTTGGTCAGCTCAACGACTCTGTCTTGCGACTCCGCAGTGGCCAGCTCCATCTGACCCACCCGGTTCTCAATGTCGCGCAACATATCTCGGGAAGTAGCACGATCCTTCCTGGTCTTAACAGCAACTTGCTGTTCGTTGGGTCGTTCAACAGCTCTTCCAGTTCGTTCATCATCGAACTGGACTTCGGCATCAACCACCGCTTCAACCGCCTTCTCAGCGTTCTTGGCCATCGCTTCGAAGGATGAGTGTAAACACAAGATCGACTCCGAACAGAGATCGAACTCGCTCTGATACCACTTGTCACGAACCGGGAGTTTCTCTACCGTTCCTCACGATCCGTGCGGCCTTAGGAACGATCCTAAGTCAGCCAACACACCAACTCACACTCACTCAAGGGTCGGGTAATCCGAACCGAACCGATAGGCACTAGATCACTCGCACAAGGATCACACGACTTGGAGAGAGTGGAGGGAAATCTGAGTTTGTATTGATTCTCCGATTGATTTACAAGGGAAGGGACGAGCCCTTTATATACACACAAGGCACAGCTCGTATCATCATTGCGCCACTCACGCCCCATGCCAGCCGGGCTAGTGGAAGACCAACGGTCACCTGGCCGAACGGTCATGTTTGGTCGAACGGCCGCCTAGGCCAACGGTCATGTCCCCCACTCGCTTGGATCATGCTCGAGTGGGCTGAAGGGTCGGTTTGGGCCGGCGGTTCGGTTCGGGCCATCCGCCATCATCTTGATTAGCTCATGGGCTAGCTCCCGCATCATGTCACGGTCCATTTTGATCGAACAAATGCTTGGGCCGTGATACATGCATGCAGTATGGAACCAAAATTACAATCAACGTAAAACTTTTTGCATGGCTTATAGAATACGGCTATCACAGCCAAGACTCTGTATATATATTCATGTCCAGTGCAGGTATCTCATCATCCACTTCTGAGTTTTTCCACTGAGAAACACACTACCCCACTCACAATTTCAGCAATGGCTTTTCCTCTCAAGAGTGAATTCATCATCTCCCTTGCTTTAGTCCTCAGCACTTGGGCATGGCGTGCAATGTCGGTCCGCCCCTTGCATGGATCCACCATTGCTGAGAAGCACGAGCAATGGATGGCCCAGTACGATCAGACCTACAAGGACCCGGAGGAGAAGGAGAGACGTCGGGAGATTTTTGAGAGGAACTTGCAGTTCGTTGAAGATTTCAATGCATCCGGGAACCGGGCTTTCAAGGTAGGCATCAATCAATTCTCGGACTTGACTGACGACGAGTTTGTTCGAAGCCACACGGGATACTTGGCATCTAAGCAACCAAGGTCCCCCAAGACAGCATCGCTGAGCAACCAATATTTGACTGGGGATGTTCCTGACAACATCGACTGGGTGGAGAAAGGCGCCATGAATCAGATCAAAGACCAAGGCGAATGTGGTAAGTGTCTAAACGTCTCGTATGCATCCAATTGTGAGATCAATTTTGACTTCTAATGAGCAATAAGTTTAAGAGCCTTGCTATCTAGAGAAGTCTGATACCAATGGTACCAAAAATAATGTGATTCTCCATAATTACAATGTCGACAAAAGTTTATGAATGCAGGAGCTTGTTGGGCATTCTCAGCGGTCGCAGCAGTAGAAGGAATCACGCAGATGAAAACCGGTAATTTACCGGTGCTCTCCTAGCAACAACTGATCGATTGCGATACCGAATCCCACGGCTGCAATGGCGGTCTTCCGGACAATGCTTTCAACTACATCATCAAAAACCAAGGAATCGCGTCCGAGGATACCTACACGTACGAAGAGATGGACGGGACCTGCGACTCGTCGAAAGCGGCCCAACAGGCGGCGCAGATCAAGGACTTCTTCGACGTGCAGCCTGGTGAGGAGGAGCTCCTGAAGGCGGTTGCGCAGCAGCCGATCTCGGTCGGGATCGCAGGAGGCGGGCAGGAGTTCAAGAGCTACAGCGGCGGGGTGTTCAATGGGGACTGCGACGGGGAACTGGACCACGCGGTGGTCGTGGTGGGGTACGGGACGAGCGAGGACGGAACCGATTTCTGGAAGATCCGCAACTCGTGGGGGGAGACTTGGGGCGAAGAGGGCTAAATGAGGATTCAAAGAGGAGGTGCTGATACCTCCAAAGGAATGTGCGGACTCGCGTCGCAAGCTTCTTATCCAGTGGCCTGAGATAATCAAAACATAATATAGACGAAGTACGAGCATCATGAGATGACGAGTTACTCCTTATTTCCTACTTAAGAGTGTGGTACTTGTAATGAGGCTACTGTGTAGCCACTAAGTTATGAGGAGAATTACGTATTAATTCCTCAATTTGAATCAATTTTCTTGTTTTACCTACAATTCCCTACTTAATAGTGTGGTTTTTGTGTTTGGTCTCTTCTTCGTAATTATGTTCTATCTTGCATGCCGCTACACCTTTGTACCCCTTAGGACATGAACTTCAGTCCTAGTGGGTTCGAGGTTTTTGTGTTCGGCATCCCATTTGTTTTTGGCACATTGAAAATTCTATACATGCTTAACTTACCAAAAAAAAAAAAAAAAAACTTTTACATAAAATAAATCAGGAATTAATTTTAGTTCCTACCAAAAAAATACATTAAATCAGGAATTGATTTTCTCCATTCATGCATTTGCATTTCGACCGGATGCGAGTGCTCTAAGATAACAACACATAAGCTCGTGGAGTCTTATATTTATTGCTTTTGGCCCAAATTGCTCTTACTGCCTGATAAGGTTGTTATACGGTCAAACATGAGGCTTATGTACACCCCAAGTGACTTAAGTTGTGTACGGTGCTCACTTTAGTGTCAAAACTTTCAAATCGATCACTTTAGTGCTAAGTATTTGTAACTTCGATCACTTAAGTGCCAACTTCTTTTAAAAACGATCATTTTAGTGACAACTTCGATTTAAGAAGACGTGGCTCGCCAAAAATCCGACTCGTGTATTTTTTTTTATTACACCTCATCGGACTTAGCATTAAAGTTATCGTTTTTAAAAGAAGTTAGCACTTAAGTGATCAAAATTACAAAAACTTAGCATTAAAGTGATCGATTTAAAAGTTTTGGCATTGAAGTGATTGAAGTTATAAAAACTTAGCACTAAAGTGACCGATTTGAAAGTTTTGGCACTAAAGTGAGCGCCGAACACAAGTTATGGCACTTGAGGTGTACTTAACCCCAAAAATGGAATGATGAAATAGATGCATCTTCATCTTTTTCATGGCTATGAATGGAACTTCGGCGGCATTCTTTTTTGCATGCATTTGCGGACGAAAAAACAACTCAAACGCTCAAATGATAAGTTGCTTATATGTGGTGCTAAATACCATGTTAATCAACGGGCGCATATAGCTTAAAATGAAAAGGGTTGAGAGAGATTTTGGGCTATTCTTATTGCCCCAATCACGTGAAAAAAGAAGAAGAGAAAACATAAAAAAGGGGAAAGCAAACATAATGGAAAGATTGTTGGTTATTCTCTCTGTGCATTTCATTTTGGCACGCAGAGAGGATAATATACGAGAAACAAGTCAGCAGAAGAAAAGGCAATCACTCAATGGAGTCCCGAAAATCAAGAGATAATTTCTTTCACTGTGGGAATTCTTTTTTGAAGAAAAAGGAAAGAGCACCGGAAAAGAAGTGCACAATGAAATGGACAGAGAATTGATTGAGTTGAAGGTCGTCTATTGTTTTCTTTCATCTATTCATGCAAGGCGAAGAAGGAAAAAAAATAAAACAGACATGCACATGGCAGAATGAATCTCGTCATCGAAAGAGAGGATATTCATGGAGACCCACACAAAAGAAAGCTTTCATACACCTCAGGGTCAATTCCATTCAGGCCCATGATTCAGCAATCAACTCCAAGCATCCAGACTTGCCATGGAAGCGTGACGTGCGTCCAAGCCTCGAAGCCGTAGTTCGCCTTGTCTATCGCCGAGTAACGTCTACTTTTCTCACGGCTTTTCTGACGAATTCCAGCGAGCTTTTTCTTTGCTTCTAGTGTTGACGAGACCTTTGAGCATGATTGTGAAGTTCCCATCGAAGTGCTTCTGCTTCGTAGCTTGTGGTCCAATCTCATCAACATCAACGGGGAATACTATTCCGAGAGTTTTTCCCGACTTTCCGTCACGGTCAACAGCGAGAATCCTGGCGTTTTCTACAGTCCTCCGCATCAACTTAGGCCAGACAATCTCCAATAGGAACCGTGATATTTATAGGTTCCTGATGGCAGCGCCCTCCAAATCCTTGAGTGAATCCATTGAAAATTCTGGGTTGAACTAAAGACCATATTCGGTCAGTACAGCAGCAGAAAGGCAGAAAGCTAGCCCACCATGAAGCAATTCCCTTTCATCTTTTTCCAGTAGATCTATTGACCTCGAGTTCTCACCGTGAACCACGAACCACTGCGGAGCACCACGTGATCCATTGAAAGTGCATCGGTTGTCGTTCAATTACGGCATTCGCTTATTAGAAATAATATTCACAGAATAGGTAGCGATTCTTATCTGATTCGATATTATGTTGCCATATTTCGGATAGATCAATATTTAATGTGAATATTTGAGATTTTAAGCATTATCCGGTTGGGTTTTATTTTCGAGAAAAGTCAACTTAATTACAAATTTGATCTGTAAGACTTTGGATTATTTTTTAATTATTTTGACTTTATATTTAATATTTGTGTTGCCTAAAGTTGCGATATCTATAATTTAATCTGTGTGAGACGATGGGTTATTTTTTAGATTACTGTAATCTTTGATTTCAAATTTTCATGAATTGAACGTACGGATTAGGTAAGATTTTACCAACGTAGATAATTTTCACCTTTTAAAAAAACATAAAAAAAAATTTCATGCATGCATAGCGTATGTTTCAAACTGCACACTTGCCATGTCATTCCCTTTTGCCATTTTTTGGCACGTCATTTATGCATGTCATAGGGTCATTCGTAAAAAAATGCATGTAATAATGTAGTTGCATTATTTTGCCAGCCACTGAAATGAGATGACGTAATTAGTACATATCATTTGGGGTTAGTCATGTACTTCATTAAATTTATGCCCCGATAAGCCAGCACACTATCTATGTCATTTTCATATCGTATGCATTCATATTAGAACAGACTGCATGTCATTACATTTAGGTTTAGTTTATGTTAGCATTGCATATAGCAAGTCTGCGTTAGACAAGTAAAATAAATATTTAATATTTAGAATTGCTTGCATTTCAGTCATCCATGCAATTTGTTTACAATTTTGATTATTGGGTGTCTAATTCATGATTGTGTATTCGCACATTGACATTTTCACATGTTGGAGATAATTTTAAAATGAATCCTAACTGCTTGCCAACCTTTTTTTTTAAGGTACCGAAAGGGCGTTAGTATATTCTAGCGTAATCAAGTCCCCGGATTTATAACTTATGGTTCGCAGGAATAAAGCATTTCTCCTAATACTTTATTTAGGTATCTAATCGACCTACTGTAAACAGATTAGTGGCGACTCCAAATGAAAATATTTTGCATAAAATGATTTGGAAGTCGTGAATCGGTATGGACATGGGAGGGTCTGAGCTAGGTTTAACAGCTTAGTAATCCATTTGCTTGAAAATTTTTAGATCGCGACAATACTTACTACCACCCCCCCCCCCCCCCCCCGAAAAAAAAAACCAGCTAAAACCCACTTGACTATCGCGGCGTGGCTCGATTTTATACGAATTTTACCTAATAATTTGATCACGATGTTCATTTTAGTGTAACTCTTGGATTAAGGATTACACTTAACTTTTGAGGGAAAAAAATCTCATATTCTAAAGATAACCCATCGCGTGTTCACAAATTGTTATTATTATTATTATTATTTGGGCATGAGTGTTCACAAATTAAATGACCAGAATTCTTGCGCACTCCGAATTGCGTGTGGTTGCAATCTTAATTGGTAAGATGTGAAAAATCTTATTTGATTTCCATTGTCGTATGTTTAAATAATGTGCACTTTCATTTAGGAGACTGCATGTTCTTCAGATGAAATGTATAGAGGATCGACATTACGTGATTAAACATAAAACTAAAATGAAGGGTCCGTGTTCGAATTGATGTGATATATCTGGAGGTGACAGAATGGGTCTGGAACCTTGACGGGTCATTGATGGGTTGTATTATATTTTAAAAACAAGTTAAGTGGGTGATAAATTGGTTACTTAGAAACTCAATAGGTCCTACCTAAATGAGTTTTAAGTAGGTCATAAATTGACTAGCTAAGATAGTTACCCAATGAGTCATAATTAGATTTCTTGAATATTTTAAAAAAAAAGAATGCAAATTTTAATAATTTATTATTTCATTTTCTTGTTTTTCTTTATCTTTTTATCTATTCTTTTTTTTCTTTCCTATTTTCCTCCTACCACCACAGTCATTGGCTGGCAAGCCTTGAGCTTGCCGAGATCTAGCCAGCTCAAGGTCGCCCATTTTCTTATTTTTTTTTATCTTTTTATCTATTCTTTTTTTTTTCTTCCTTTTTCCTCCTACCACCATCGTGATTGGTTGGCAAGCCTCGAGCTTGCCGAGATCTAGCGTGCTCAAGGTCGCCCAAATTGGGCGAGCCCCTAGGCTCATAAAAAAAACACGGTTTTTTCCATGAATAATTACCCACGAAACAATTTCGTTGCAAATTTGCAACTAAATTTGCAACGAAAAACTAATTCGTTGCAGAATTGCAACGAAATTAGGCACGAAAATATTTCATCACTAATTTGCAACGAATATATATTTTCGTTGCAAATATTGCAACGAAATTAAAAATTCGTTGCAAATTTTGCAACGAGATATAATTCGTTGCAAAATTTGCAACGAAAATATATTTTCGTGGCAACATTAGCAACAAAAAACCAATTTCATGGCAACTGTTAAGGCGTAAGAATTCAAATAAATACACGTTTCCAACGAAAACACAAATTCGTTGCAAATGTTGCAATGAAAATGTAATTTCGTGGCCAAGTTTGCGACGGACAACATTTCGTCGCAAAAAACCTATATTAAATAAAAAATATTCTGCAACGAATCCGCAATTTTGTCGTAAAATTTCCAACGAAAACTATTTCATTGCAAATTTAGCAACAAAAATGTTATTTCGTAGCAATATTTGCAACGAAATAATTTTCGTGGCAAAACAATTTGCAACGATGTATTATTCGTGGCAAACTTTGCAACGAAAACATATTTTCGTTGCAATTTTTACAACGAAAAATGATTTCGTCGCAATGTACACAGTAAACTCAATGCCCTGACATTAAAATAAATAAATATTTGCAACGACAAACATAGTTCGTTGCAAAAGTTGCCACGAATTAAATTCGTTGCTAAAAAGCACCGACACTTTTTCGTTGCTAAGGTCAGTTTTTCGTCGCAATTATCGTCACAAATTTGCAACGGTACTCTTTTGTCGCCAATTGAGTGGCTGATTAAGTTTCCCCTTTAAAAACCCGTGACCTTTTTCTATGTGTTCGCACTCTTGTATCTCCCACTCCGCAGTCCCGCACTCTTGTCTTTCGGCTACTCTCTTCATTTTGCCTCCTGTCTTCTCCCTTCTCCATTTTCATTCGTGTCTTATGGTAATGGTAGAATAAATTATTATTTGTTTCATAATTTTCTTCCATCAAATGCCGTAAGTTTCATGAATCTTAAGTAATTTTTGTTTTTCTTATTTTAGGTACATGTCAATTTGGAGATTTCGCAATTCAAGTGGATCTTGCGATTTTCATCAAACAGATCACTTTATCGTACAAAATATTCAGTCTAATACTTCGGTAAGCCTTATTGACATTGTAACTTTTTTTTTTATATTGAAGTAAAGTAGATCTTATATGTCAAGACCTTTGTATTGTAATATAAAATTAGCAATAATATTTACAACTTTTTTCCGCAAAAACGTTAATATGGGGTGGTGGACTCCCGGGAAATGTAGGGGAGAGTTTTTGAGCCTTTTTTTTGCAACGGAAATAATATTTTAGCAACGAAAACACAGGTTCGTTGCAAAATTTGCAACGCAAAATAGCTTCGTGGCACAATTTGCCACGACAATAAATTTCGTCGCAATGCAATCGGTTCGCTAATAATTAATATAAATGAATTTTCCAACGAAATGGAGAATTTCGTGACATATTTGCGACGAATTTGTTTTCGTTGGAAAATTTTCCAACGAAAATAATAAATGCCGTTGCAAAATTTGCAACGAATATTTTTCATGGCAACTTTTGCAACGAAAAACAAATGTCGTGGCAAATATGCTGCAAATAAATAAAGTTTTCCAACGAAAATAATAAATGCCGTTGCAAAATTTGCAACGAATATTTTTCGTGGCAAATTTTGCAACGAAAAACAAATGTCGTGGCAAATATGCTGCAAATAAATAAAGTTTTCCAACGAAAATAATAAATTCCGTTGCAAAATTTGCAACGAATATTTTTCGTGGCAAATTTTGCAACGAAAAACAAATGTCGTGGCAAATATGCTGCAAATAAATAAAGTTTTCCAACGAAAATAATAAATGCCGTTGCAAAATTTGCAACGAAATATTGTTCGTGGCAAATTTGCAACGAAAAACAAATGTCGTGGCAAATATGCTGCAACGACATTTGTTTTTCGTGGCAAATTTTGCAACGAAAAACAAAGCTCGTGGCAAATATGCTGCAAATAAATAAAGTTTTCCAACGAAAATATTAAATGCCGTTGCAAAATTTGCAACGGCAAATTTTTCGTGGCAAATTTGCAACGAAAAAGAAATCTCGTGGCAAATTTGCTGCAAATAAATAAAGTTTTTCAACGAAAATAAATAATGTCGTTGCAAATTTGCGGAAAACATCTTCGTCGCAACCAATTCAATTCCCTATTAATTTAAATTAAAATAATATTTGCAACACGAAATCAAGATTGCATTGTAAAATTTGCCGCGAATTATAGTTCGTTGCAAATTTCGTGGCAATTTTTGAGCCGTGTTTGGCGCAAGTTGTCGCAAATATCGTCTCAAATTTTGCTAGTTGTATTTTGTCGCAAATTTGGTGGCTGATTGTATTTTAATTTTTTACAATTTTTCAATTTTAATTAATTATGAATATTAAATAGTGGATATGGTATTTTGACATTTTAAGATTTTTTAAATTTTGATACAGACATAATGCAAAGAGAGAGGGCTTGGATGTATAACAAGAACTTAACTGGACGTCGAGGATTGACCGACGAGTTTCGTATTGGGTTGGAACAGTTTTTGGATTTTGCTAGTGGTAAAACTGAGTTGATAGATGGAAATAAATTAAGATGTCCGTGTAAAAATTGTAGTAATAATACATTTCTTGAGTGTGACAAAGTTAGAGAACATCTTTGTAGATTTGGGTTCACTCCGAACTATTATAATTGGACTTGCCATGGTGAACAATTTATATATGATGAAGGATATGGGACAAGTTCTCAAATTTTAGTTGGGGAGGAATGTAGTCATTATAATCAGTTGAACCCATATCAAAGGATGGTGATTGATGCAGCCGGTCAAAATTTTGCTTCAGAATTGAACTATGCGAGTACTAGTTTTGGTCCCATATTTGAACAAGTAGGTACTAGCTATGCATCACAAATGGAAGAGGCAGGAGGCGCATGTTTTGATGAGAATGTGTACAACGAAACTTTTACATCTAATCAGTTCTGTGAAGTGTTGAAAGCAGCAGATGAACCTTTATGGGCAGGTTGTGACAACCACACTAAGTTTTCAGTGACGGCAAGACTGTTAAACATCAAGGCAGAGAATAATGTGTCCGAGAATTGCTTTAACTCTTTTGTTGACGTAATGCGGGAAGCAATGTCTCGCGATAATATCATGCCAGGTAATTTTTATGACATGAAGAAGCTAATGGATGCCTTAGGTCTTCCAGTCGTAAGAATTGATGTATGTAGTACCGGTTGTATGTTATATTGGGGGGATGATGAAAACACCGAATCTTGTAAATTCTGTGGCCAACCGAGATACAAAATTAGCAGGAGGCAGGGTCGTTATCAGAAGCATAGACCGCGTAAGCAATTATTTTATCTGCCTTTAATCCCCAGATTACAACGGCTTTATGCGTCTAAAGCCACTGCTGAACACATGACTTGGCATGCAAACCATGAAATCGAGGAGGGTTTGATGTGTCATCCTTCAGATGCAAAGGCATGGAAACATTTTGATAGAGCATACCCTGAATTTGCGATGGAGCCTCGAAACATCAGGTTAGGTCTCTGTGCCGATGGATTTGCCCCATTTGGGAAATCAGGAAAAAATTATTCATGTTGGCCAGTTATCCTTACTCCGTACAATCTGCCACCTGGTATGTGCATGAAGACACCTTATATGTTTTTGACATTGATCGTGCCTGGCCCGCAAAATCCAAAAAAATTGATAGATGTGTATATGCAACCATTGATTGCGGAGTTACGACAATTATGGGATGAAGGTGTTCCTACGTATGATGTTTCTACTGATCAAACATTTGTAATGAGGGCTGCACTTTTTTGGACGATAAATTACTTTCCAGCTTATGGGATGTTATCTGGATGGAGTACAGCTGGAATCTTAGGATGTCCGATATGTATGGAGAGATCGAAGTCATTCAGATTAAAACACGGTACGAAGGCCAGCTATTTTGATTGTCACAGACAATTTTTACCGATAAATCATACATTCCGAAGGAATAAAAAAGAATTCATCAAGAATATGATTGAAAGAAGACCCCCACCATTGAGGTTGATTGGTGATCAAATTTGGGAGCGAGTGCATGACTTTCCAACTGTTGTTGAAAATCCCCATGGCACGACTATTGCGTACGGAAGGGGCACATAAGTGGACTAAACGCAGTATATTTTGGGATTTACCATATTGGAAGACTCATCTTATTCGTCATAATCTTGACGTCATGCACATAGAAAAAAATATTTTCGATAATGTCATCAATACTCTGATGGATGTCACTGGAAAAACGAAAGATAATTTGAATGCAAGAAAGGATATGAGAGATATTTGTGATCGGCCGGGACTAGACGTGGATGCAAGCAGCAGTGGACCAAAACCAAAAGCAGTTTAGACATTGAACAGGGAGCAAAGACGAGTTGTTTGTCAGTGGTTGAAATCTGTGCGATTTCCTGATGGATACGCTTCGAACATCGGGAGATGTGTTGATTTAAATGAATGCAGATTGACGGGTCTGAAGAGCCATGATTGCCACATATTTATGGAAAGACTGATGCCAATAGCTTTCAAGGAGCTTCTACCGAACTTTGTATGGGGCGCCATCACAGAGTTGAGTAATTTTCTTCATGATATTTGCTCTACAGTGCTAAAAGCATCACACATGGAGAAACTAGAGGGAGATATTCCAATCATTCTTTGCAACTTAGAAAGAATATTCCCTCCATCGTTTTTTGATTCAATGGAGCATCTCTTAGTTCACTTGCCTTATGAGGCCAAAGTTGCAGGTCCTGTCCAATTTCGCTGGATGTATCCATTTGAGAGGTAAAATATTTTTTTGCCGAATTTGAAATTACTTATTACTTATTATGTTCTGATGAAATTTTTTTGATTACAACTAGGTTCTTATATCATTTGAAAAGAAAAGCGAAGAACAAAGCATGTGTTGAAGCTTCAATTTGTAATGCATATATTGTGGAAGAAGTGACAACATTTGCATCATACTATTTTGAGCCGCACGTGCAGTGCAAGAGGCGCGGAGCAGGAAGAAATGACGAGGGGCCTATTGATCCCAATTGCAAATCATTCTCTATTTTCAATTACCTTGGTCGACCAAGTGGCGCATGTAAGTTTCGTTACTTAACAGATGAAGAATGGCGGGCAGCCCATACATATATTTTGCTGAACTGTCCAGAAGTGGAACCATACTACGAGTAAGTGTACTTTTGCACGTGCGTAGACACACATATAGTGTGAAACATTTGCTAATATATAAATGATATTTGTTAATAGGATTTTTCGAACTTCAATGTACGGACTACCACCGAATGAGTTTGCTCGTTTATGCGATGAACAATTTACAGCATGGTTCAAAACATATGTAAGTTGCCTATGGATGAAAAACAAGTTATTAATATTTTATATATTATTAATGAAAAAAATATTATTGATTTTGCGTTTGCAACTTCAGGTTCACAATACTCATGATCAAATCAAAGAGCAAGGATTGCTATATCATCTGTCATGGGGGCCAAAAAGAACGGTACGAACTTGGCCAGCATATTTCATAAACGGGTACAATTTTCACACTAGAGAGTATGGAATGGGAAAAGGTACAATGGACAGTGGTGTGTGTGTTCGGTCATCCAATGATGGTAGTGCGAAAGATGATTTTTATGGCTTGTTGGATGAAGTCATAGAGATAGAGTACCCTGGACCATCAATGCGGGTTGTGTTATTTAAGTGCATGTGGTTCGACCCCGTCAGAGGAATGAAGGTGCATACGAAGTTTAATTTGGTTGAATTAAATCACAAAAAAAGGTTTATGAAATATGAACCATTTGTCTTGGCACAACAAGCAATTCAAGTATATTATGCATCGTACCCTAGTTTGAAACGCGATAAAGCTGACTGGTGGGCTGTATGTAAAACTAAAGCACGAAGAAAAATCGAGGAACACTGGAAGGATACAACGTATCAACAAGAGGAAGTTTGTAACATGATTGAAGTTGAGGAATATAACATTCCGACTTTACGAGATCCATGCGGAGCTGTGATAGAAGTGGATCCAAATGAAATTCGCGAATCAAATGTAGAAGACGTTGAAGAATCTGATTTCGAGACAGATGATGAATACGATACTCTTGAAGAAGATGAAGATGAAGATCAACACGAAGATGAAGACGAAGATGAAGGTGAAGATGAAGATGATGATGAAGATTAGGATTTTTGACACTTTTCAATAATTTTTGTAATTATCATGAAATGATGATGAAGATTAGGATTTTTGGCACTTTTCAATAATTTTTGTAATTATCATGAAAAATTTGCGAAAATTTTTCGAGAAAAATGTTGTGTTCGTAGTAATTATATTTTCGGTGCAAATTGCAACGAAAATAACATTTTCGTTGCAACAATTTGTCAACGAAAATATTATTTTCGTTCCAATTTCCTTCGTTGCAATTTTGCAACGAAAATAATATGTTCGTTGCAATTTTGCAACGAAAATAATATGGTCGTTGCAATTTTGCAACGAAAATAACATTTTCGTTGCAATTGTTCAGACATATAAAAGTCTTGCCCTTGCAGATCCATCGTGCGAAATCATTCTTGCCCTTGCAAATCCATCGTGCGAAATCATCCTTGCCCTTGCCCAGACCCTTGCTCTTGCCCAGACCCTTGCTCGTACTGCTGCGTCGCGGCTCTCGGCTCTCAGCTGTCCTGCTTCCGCCGCTCCTCAGCTCAGCCGTCGTCGTCCGCCTCTTCGAGCACGTTTCCGGTGAGTTTCGCACGACCATATTTCTTCTTTATCTCCTTGCCAAGCCCGATTAGGGCGGCCCTCAGCCCGATCGATGAGGGCGAGGCTCGGCCGAGGCTCGGCTGATCCCGATTATGGCCGCCATAGCCGTCGCCGAGTGTCGCCCTCGTCGATTTGGTCATGGTGCTCCCTAATCGGGCTCGGCCGAGCCTCACTCTTGCCCTCGCCGACCTGGGCGAGGGAAGCCCTAATCGTGCTCGGCCGAGCCGGATTATGGCCGCCATAACCCTCGCCGAGTGTCGCGCTCGCCGATTTGGGGGTGGGGCTCCCTAATCGGGCTCGGCCGAGCCTCGTACTTGCCCTCGCCGATCTGGGCAAGAGTGAGGCTCGGCCGAGCCCGATTAGGGAGCACCACGCCCAAATCGACGAGGGCGACACTCGGCGACGGCTATGGCGGCCATAATCGGGATCGGCCGAGCCTCGCCCTCATCGATCGGGTCGAGCTTGTGAATTTTTGTCAACACATAGGAAACTCATTTGCTTGCATACATTACCTCATCACCCTGTTAGCTCCCAGTTTAAAAGTTCTTTTGTATTTCGGTGCTTGTGAATCTGTGTAGATATCACTTTGTTGTTCCTTGTGATGTCAAGTGGTTGAAGGATGATCTGTTTCCAATTTATTTTCTGAATTGCTGCGGTGTCTATCTTGTCGGCCTGGTATAAGTTCCTCGTCTATACTAATGCTTGGAAATTTTTGCTGTTGTGTTCAATTAAATTTTGCAGTTAATTGTGCGAGTCCAAACTGTGCTATTTATCAGACGCGATAGCAATTCACTTTCAATTTCTCAAGCTTCTCTCTTCCTCTTCGAAACAAAATGGTAAGTTTCATGATGTACATCATTCTGTGTCCTTAATACATGTTGTCATCTTTGCTGATACTTGTCTAGCCTTTTTATTCGACAGCATAAGCGTGGAGGTCAGGGAAGACCTGGCCTTTCCCATTCCCCTTCGCCTTCCCCTAGCTCGTCCTCGATCCTTTCATCTCACCCTCGACCACTACTTGTCGTGCGTGGAGGTCACATCCGCGGTGCATCTTCAAAGGGAAGACCGAGCCCTTCCCATTCCCCTTCGCCTTCCCCTAGCTCGTCCCCGGTCCTTTCATCTCACCCTCGACCACAACTTGTCGTAGGTCACATCCGCGGTGCATCTTCACAAAAAAGACCGAGCCCTTCCCATTCCCCTTCGCCTTCCCCTGGCTCATCCCCGGCCCTTTCTAGTGGCTCGTCCCCGGCCCTTTCTACTGGCTCGACCCCGGCCCTTGTCGCTGGCTCGTCCCCGGCCCTTTCATCTCACCTTCATCCACCACTTGCCCATGGACTCATCCAACCTGAAGGTACTTCGGTTCCACGAGCTTCAGTGGAACAATCGCATCACGAGGGAAGCACACCTGAAGCTGAAGAAGATAGTCGGACTATGATAAGCTCATATGGAGATTCATAAGTACTTTTTTTAACGTAAATAATACTTACGGGCATCGCTTCGTTTGGTTTCAGATATGGATTTGAATTGAATTGTCATATTTGCAGGTTCACGGACGCTACGCAAGTGGTGCGTGAACTTAATAAAATCGTGAATAATTATTGGAGGGGGTCGTGGAGTAGTTATAGTGCCGCTTCAACACACGTGAGGGATTTGTGGTGGAACGAGTTCAGGGTAAGTTTTGTTCTTTTGTTTTCTCACAAACTAAGTTTGGCGTAAATGAAATCAGTTGTTTTGACTTTGATTACAGCGAAAGTTCAAGTGGGAGGAATCGGAGGAGGAAATGAGGAGAATTTTTAAGAAAAAGGCTGGTGATCATATTCGCCAAGTGATGAATAGGGCAAGGGCAGCCAAAGTTAAGCCAGCTTTTATCACTGGTGACGATTGGGAGGAAATAAAGAGAGGCTGGGAAAGTGAAAAAATGAAGGAAAGGAGTGAACATAATAAGAAGAATAGAGCTTCTTGTTCCACTGAAGGGTCTGCAACATATGCTGGGGGTTCCATCAACGTTGCGGAGCATAGAAAGAGGATGGTAAGTTCTGTTAAATATGTGGTAAGTTAATTTAATTTAATTGCTCATTTGTGTTTCAATTTTGTAGGCACATGAATTGGGGGTGGAGCCGTCGTTCGTGACTACATTTGAAAGAACATTTCAAAAAAAAAGACAAGACATGGACTAGCAACCGTGCAAAATGTATTAAGGTATGTAAGGTTATATACTTTTGACTTTATGGAAACACGGTTTGAAAACGATGAATGTTTTCATGTTTATGGTAGTTAGATATATGAAGGTATTTTATGTTCCTATCTATTTTGTTGATGTAGGAAAAATATGATGAGCTATTGAGTATGGCTAGTGGCGATGATTGTGGGGGTGTTGACCAACGGGCATTGTGGCTGGAGGCAATGGGTGAGAAATCATATGGCCTGGGATGCATGTCAAGGGTGTTCACAGGAAGGGCTGCTGGAAGTTCATCCTCTAGTGCGGCTGCAGCTGCTTCAAAGAGGACACGAAGGGACGAGGAAATTAGCCAACTAAGACATTTGCTCGAAGCGAGGGACGAAGAGATTAAAATGGTCAAAGATCAGCTCGCAGAGAAAAATGAGCAGATGAGACAAATGGATGAACGACATAAATCCTTTAAGTATCAAACGCAGTGTCAGATGCAAAGGATCATGCAACACCTCCATCTAAATGAACAGATTCCTCCTGTACCTCCCACTAATGAAATAGGTGATGGGGAAAATGATGGGCGACACAATGAGGACGAGAATGCTGCCGATGATCCTGATGAATTTATTAGACATTTTTTCAATGGTTAAACAAGGTGCAGGAGGTGGAGTTGAAGACATGGTACAATCAGTTTAAATTTCTGAATAAGGTATTTGGTTTTTTCGTAAGTTAGGATTTTAATTTTTCTCTCCTTTAAGCCTTAATTTTTCATCTACTTCCATATCTTTCACACGGGAATGATATTCAAATGGTAGAGTATCCAAGATCAGATAGCTGTCTTTGTTTACACCAACTAAATCACCAGGTTTTAACTTCTGTATGCAATAACGTGAGTACAGTTTCCAAGTTTTGTAGATAAAGTAGTTGTAGCCACCACATAATTGAAACAAAAAAGTCAACTAAAGCCGCTGCCACCAAAATGAACAGAGATTTTAGTCTACATAGCTAATTAGTGTGTGGTACTTCGCGAGGTTTATGACTTTATAATCTGTACATGATTCTATTTGACACATTTTGTTCGATCGATCAGTGTTTGTTTATTTGTTTTTTTTTTCAGTTTTGCATTTAATTCTTTTACTGGAACTGTATACAATTGGTTATCCTAATGACAAGTGTGGGAAGATGATAATTTTGCATTTAGCTACTAATATAGGAAAAAGAACGTTTGCATTTTGCTATTGGCTTTCTTCTCTTTTTAGCATATAATATATGGAATTTGAGATGGCTGACTTGCTTTAGTATCTGATGCGTTTTATATGTTAAATTCGAAATTGCTTTTATCATTATAGTTTTAACTAAACATATTTCTTTTAGATGCCTCACATAATGGATGTTCTTCTTGCGGAGTTCCACATGGCTTGCATATTTACAGTCCCAAAGTACATAATCTACTCAAAGGTATGGGCTTATTTCCATTCCATACAGCCTTCTATGTTGAAATTTTCCCACTGCATATGTGAATTTTGAATAATTCCTACTGGTTCAGACTGCATTTGAATCAAAAGTGTCATACTACAAAGCTCTTGGATTCCTTGAAGACAATGGGAAGCTAGAAAATGTTAAAGATTACTTGAAACGGCTAGAATCTTACATGAGACTCTATGGAGCGCTTGTGCAGGTTTGCTGTTGTATTTCTTTTTTTTTTTAGTTATTCGGCCATTTGAATAATGATGCATGGAGTAGTAAGCTGAAGTAATGAACATTCTTTGATGATAAAAGTGTAAACTAAAATGTAATATGAAGTGGTAACCTTGTGATTTGATGGCTTGGGTTAGAACAATTCATTTCTTTTGCTAATGTGATGGATTGGACTTCCATTTGTCGTTGCTTCGAGTGATAAAAGCACTAGTAATTGAAGGATTTTCTTTTCATCAACTTGACGTCCACTTCTTCTGCTGACTTGCAAGCTCTAATCCAGCAATCATGGTGTATGAACATTGAATTATTACAGCTGCCGCCACCAAAAGCATTATTACAGCCTGCTGAAATTTTATGGAGATATATTGTTATCCAATTTCGCCTTCTTGTACTAAGTGTAATTTTGCCCCTAAGAATTTCCTAAAGCTACAATATTCTTGTAGATTTGATGGTACTGTGCCTGAGCCTCGAAAGGGAATTCGGAGCGGCCATGTACGTGGAAGCAAATGTGTTCCTTTTGCACAGGTAGTGATCTACTTTGAAGGGTTAACTTTTTTCGTTAATGACCCTAAAGATTTATAAGAGTTATTTAAAAATGTAGGTTTACATCAACATTTTACTTGCATTTTGCAGTCTATAAATGGTTTTTGCTTGAGCTTTGAGTATGACTTTTGAGTTTGTAGTCTTCTGTCCACCTTGGAGAGTTGCGTCTCAGTGCTTTCTAAAAAGACATGTGCAACTATTGACTTTTGCTTCACATCTCTATGAAGATTGCAATGCTAAGATCATCTTTGTAGTTCCAATAGTTATAGCTATCCTGACCTTTATTGGAGAAACAAGGATAGAACTCTCACTAATCACATTTATCAATTGGAAAATTTATGGTTGCACTGCTGGCGGTTGTTCTCACCTCTTCACTAGTCACATTTAACCTTCTAGTTTTAACTAAATTTTCCCTGATTCTCTGTTTCATCAGTTGCTGGTTGCACTGGTCCTGCCAGACCATGAAGCTAGAATTGTTGCATACTCTGTTCTTTCTACTGTGCTTATGCCGCCATTAGATGTATGAGACCGGAGGAAGCATGTGCAGACCTTAAAGGCATGAAGATTCGGTGATCACGATGAAGGGAAGGACTCAGTGATGCCATCGAAAGAGGAAGGCAATCAAGTATTGGATGCAGATGCTGAAGCTTGCATTAACAGATGGAAAAGCAGTATGAAGTTTTCATGCTTTTAGCTTTTAACTACTAGCTGCATCTGCAAATAAATGTTCTAGAGTTGCCTGTTTCTTGATCTTGAAATTGTGTTTGACAGATATATTGGCAGCTTGTTTTGATTCTACTGTTGGGGAACTCATATTGTCCGAGCCGACATACAGACATTATCTTCCTTGGTGAGCCATTCCACTTGCATCTACATTGACAAATGAGCAGGACCACCAGTTTTTTTCCTTATAAATAAGGACCAGTGTTAAATCAATACTAAAAATCATTCTGATTGCATAAAATAGATTTGATGAACTACAATGTACACATTGTGTGTGGAAATGTCCCTCCGACATAGATTTGATGAACTACGATGTTAATTTTTTGTTTACTCCCCAAAGGTGCATGCAAAACATTTTTGATGGATGACATTGGTTTATTGTGTTGGCTGATAATGGTGGCTACTTGATAATTCATGGCTAACCGGGCTGATAATGGTTGTTTTGAGATAATTCATGGTTGACGACGGATTTGTTTAACATAATCTTTGAGTGCATCGATTTGGATACATATTTGTTAACAATCCCAGCATTCTACATGGAGCTTAACTTAAGAAGTCTCTGAATGTGGAGCGAGACGAAGAGAAGGGAATAGCAGAATTGAATTAGTTTTGGTTAATATACGCTTGTTTCGGCTTTTAGTATGTTTATGCTTGTCTTACTTGAAAAAAAAAAGCGTAGGCTTCTCGTGGTTGTTAGATTTTCTTATTCTATTTTATCTTTCACTGGTGATAATTTTTGTGGATAACATGAGAGAACTCAGTTTTTTTCTGAATAATGGGGGTCGAAGTTTATATCAAGTCGTGTTATCTTAAAATTATTACTCATATTTATTTTTGCACAATTAATCGCTGTGTTTGAATAGGTGTGGATTTTTGCATGGCTGATTGAGATCGTCCTGATGGCGCTGGCAGAGTGATCAAAGTGCTCCTCCACCTTGCACAAGGTAGTTCCTTTCTTATTTAGTGCTTGCTTTTTGAGTGCATTGTACCATTTCATTTTTTTCGAGATCAGAAGTAAGAGGAATGATATGCGTGCAAATTCGTAGTGTTTGGAGTTTGTTTGGTCTGAGAATCACCAATCCTGATTTATATTTGCAGGTTCTACGCTAATGGTAGGTA
The DNA here is from genome assembly GCA_021437785.1 of Rhodomyrtus psidioides. Lineage (NCBI taxonomy): Eukaryota > Viridiplantae > Streptophyta > Magnoliopsida > Myrtales > Myrtaceae > Rhodomyrtus > Rhodomyrtus psidioides. Next base: position 1,290,513 of record JAILYB010000062.1, on the reverse strand, counting down.
TACACTATCAGATTTTCTGTGTCGTCCAGGTCTGTGTCAAGCATACATCACTCTTTTTTATGTGTTACAGATACTTTAACATTATGGTTATATTCCTTTGCTTTCCATCCCAATGAATGCTTTTTTTATCCCTTGAATGAACACTGGTTATGATCTCCATTGATGGTTTAGTTTCCATTCTTTCAATTCTATGTTCATGAGTGCCTTTTATGTAGAATATAAGATTGTCAAACTTAGATTAGAGTTTCAATAGCTGACAATATGTTGTTGTTTTTTCCCATTCTTTTTCTTGCTGTTTGGTGTTTCTTTCCATTGCAACAGCATGATCGGCAAAGTCAAGTGCTATCTCGGCGTCATGTATCCAAGCAAGCAAATATTGTTCACATTGACAATCACATCATCATATGTCTGTTTCATTTCCTTCTCTAGACTCATTTCTCTCAATATTCAGCAATTAGGAACATCATATTCCAATATCCTTGACATGTACACTGCTTTGCTGCTCTAGTATTCTATTTATCTGTTGTACGATGTATCTGGGGGTGCAAACCAATCACTTCTTTTTTTCAGTGGTTCGCTTGCTATGGAGAGTATCCGCCTTCTTGTGAATTTTGATAAAAATTCCTAGATTGATTGGTTAATCTAACAGGCATGATGATAACGCTTATTTGGAAGGATAGTCCTAGATCATGGAGCTAGCCTCTTGTGTTTTATACATGTCTATCATTTTAAGTTAAAAGCGTCTTTCAATTGTTCTTTTCACATATATCTCATTTGTCTCTTCTGCCCAAAATATGCATTTGCAATGTATAAAGTTCAGTAGTCAAGAAAACTGAAAGACATTTCATATTTGTGTCTACAATGCAGACAATTGATATAAGTGACTTGAATGAGGCCGGGAAACAAAAACGTTCAATGAGATAGACAAAGAGAAAGATATACCTTCTTCATCAAACGAAATGCTAAGGTCAGTTCTAGTTTCTTTGGTTTTGCTCAGTTACAACTATGATCTTAAGTTTTCAGAGTGTGAAACTTTACTTTTACAATCTTTGGATTTTGAAGTAAGCATGACAAAATTAGTTGACAGGCTCATTGTTTCTCCTTTCTAATTCTTTCTGTCATCTTTTGGTGAGTTGCTTCAAATGGGACATTAGCATTGTGTCTCAGTCTCTTCTGTTAGACATCTGTACTATTATAAGCAATTATTATCATTTCAATCATATTGGGGAGACGGATTTTATAATGTTTTAGGACGCCATATAGTTCTTGTGCTGTTGCTTCTCTCTTCTTAATTTTGCTTTGATGGCTGTGCAGGGCGAATTGGTAGCTGATCCGAACACCTTTCCCTCAGGAATTAAAGCCCTTGCAACTACGTCCACAAGCTTGGTATATGTTTTGATGCTGGGTAGGATGTTTATCCTCTGAAAGTGATACCAGTGACAACATTGTTTCTATACTTTGACTATGTTTTGACCCCAGAGAAAGGTTGAAGCCGTTGCACAAGGTTGAAGCCTGCTTCTAGATATAGAGATAAGAGTATAGAAATAACATTTTTGGTGATCTTTGTGAGGTATTGTTGCACAAGGTTGAAGCCTGCTTCTAGATATAAAGTATAGAAATAACATTTTTTTGTGATCTTTGTGAGGTATTGTTGCACAAGTTGCAAAAACAGATGAATGTATTTCGCTTTTTAGATTGTTATAATATTTACTGTAACGAATTTTGCAGATGAATGTATTTCGCTTTTTAGATTGTTATAATATTTACTGTCACGAATTTTATGACGCGGCGTCGCAAGTTTCCCAAGGCAAAATCCGAATTTTCGTGTTTTGACGCATTCAAATTAGCTACAACAAAAAATTATTCATTGTAACTCAGCGACTGCAATTTTCGTTGCAGATTTGCAACGAAATATAGAATTTTTCGTTGCAAAATTTGCTAACCCAAACGTGCAACGAATTTTTTTGTCATTGTGCATTTCATCGCAAATTAGCTACGACACTATATTCGTTGCACATTTGCAACGAAAAATTATTCGTTGCAAATTTGCAACGAAAATTTAATCGTTGTAAATTAGCAACGAAAACTTATTCGTTGCAAATCTGCAACGAAACATTAAATTTTTCGTTGCAAAATTTTACAAAGCCAAATTTGTTCATTTCGTTGCAAATTTGCAACGACAAGTTATTCGTTGCAAATTTGCAACGAATACAATATCGTGGTAAATTTGCAACGAACACTAACCGTTGCAAATAAGCGACGACATTTTTTCGTTGCAAATTTGCTACGAATACTAGCCGTTGCAAATTTGCAACGACAAGTTATTCGTTGCAAATTGTCGTTGCAAATTTGCAACGAAGTATCAAATTTTTCGTTGCAAATTTTGCGACGCCGAATTCGCAACGAATTTTTTTTTCGTTGCAAAATTTGCAACGAAAAACTTAGCCGTTGCAAATAAGCGACGATATTTTTTCGTTACAATTTTCGTTGCAAATTTGCAACGAATTGTCAAATTTTTCGTTGCAAAATTTGCGACGCCGAATTCGCAACGAATTTTTTCCCGGTGCAAATTTCGTCGCAAAATCGATTTGCAACGAATTTTGGAAGATTTTTCGTTGCAAATGTCGTGGCTAAAAGGCTATTTTTTTGTAGTGATATAGAGAGCATGGGTGTGCAACCAGACCGGATTGATCCGGAACCCGGATCGGCCCACCCGAAAAATAGCCTCGGGAATCGGTTCCGGCTCAAACCAGTCCGGGTATCAGTTCCAAATTTTGGGAACCGGTTCGATTTCCGATTTTAGGTGAAGACACACCTGGACCAATTTTTAGAGCCGGTTTCTAGTTTTTTTTTTAAAGAAACCTTAAGTCTCCTAGTGTCGTCTCTACCCTTTGGTTGCTCATGTTCTTTGCCTTCCCTCTACTGCTTCCTTTAAATACTAGCTAGTCACCACCTTTTGAAGGTGGGGGGTTGAGTTGGAGATGACCTAACAGGAAGGCATCACAGCAAGAAAGAGACGCCACATAATTCATTCATGGAATCTGCCGAATGGTGCTCATGATTCATGATTCATTTTGGAGTATCATTGTTGCTTTTGGTGGCTTTAACTTTTATTTTTCATATCAGGTTTTGTTGCTTTCGATGGATTGTAAATTTTATTGCTCATTTTATCAATGCTCACATTATTTTAATAAAAAAAAATAGATTCTCAGATAGACCTTGGAACCGGATCGAAAAACAGGGTCGGTTCCAAAATAAGTTCCAAGACAAACAGGGTTGGTTCTCAGTTCCAAAAATTGGGAACCAGTTATAACAGAGTCGGTTTCAGGATTTAGGTCTTGAACCGGCCCACCCGGCCCCTTCTCACCCCTAGTTGAGAGAGATTCGTGGTTTGGGGGCATTGGAAACATTGGAGAACCTGAAGGTCGAGCTCTGTCCGTCAATTAGTAGGTTGAGTGATATGTCCAGAATCAAGATACCATATTGCACAAGTTGATGAAACCGGAAGTCCCATTGTGCGATAAACTAAAGGGCTTTTGAAGTTGTTCAAGAGTTGAGATGTTTGAGTCTCTTTTAAAACATCCGGTTTCGATTCGGCGCCATACGGAACTGGAACCGGAATCGGCGGTTCTTCAAAATGAGGAATCGAGAACTGGATCCGGGGACTTCGGAACTGGGAACCGGACTGGAACCGATGGTTCGGTTCTTCGGTTCCCGGTTCTACTCGGGAACCATGCTCACCCCTAAAAATTGGTACTTGAGTGATCATTTTTTCTTCGATTTAGCACTTAACTGATTCAAAAAGAAAATATTAGCGCTAAAGTGAGCGCCGTACACAAATATTGGCATTTCAAGTGTCCTTTTGCTCTTTTAAAGTTGTGGATCACCACATTAGCAATATGCAAGGCCTCCGTTTATTCCTGAGTTGTTAGTTTTCCTTGTGCACAAGTTAAGGATTTAGAGATCTACGTATCAATTTTCGAATATGAAATGGAAAATACGCAATATTATGTTAGTGATAGGTCGAAAATCTAAATGAGAAAAAAAAAATCCAACACATTGTGGCCAAGATCAAGATTTTTCAATTTTAATGAGTTGAAAAGCAAATAGGACGTGTCCTAGTGGGTTCGAGGTTTTTGTGTTCGGCATCCCTTTTGTATTTGGCGCATTGAAAAGTTCTATACATGCTTAACTTACCACGAAAAAAAAAGGCAAATAGGACGCGCAATGAAAAGTGTTGGCGGATATTATCACAACCTTTAATAGGTTCTTTCGCCACTATTATCAAGCTCTTTTATATATTAAATTCTGAAAATGAATTTTGCTGTAAAGTATTTTCGTAAGAAACTTATTTTGGTCCTTTTGTATTTTGCAAATATTATGAAAGTCATTTTCGATAATTATTACAGAAAAAAGGTCAAACACACATTTTTTTTTTTTTAAGTTTCGAGTAGAAGCTGAGGTCTTGGACTTGGGCGTTGGACACAGGTGCGGTGACCCAGGCGTAGGAACCAGGTACTCGGGCTTGGCTGCCGGGTACTCCGGATTGGCCGACGTGAATAGATTTAGGGTTCAACCTCAAAGCACTGAGATCCTTGATTTGTCTCCAGGTGAAAGGATCCTGGTTGGATTCCTGCTCAATCACCGAGGTCTGAAGTCCAAACACCAAGGTCTAGTCATAATTTGAAAAATGATTTTTCATTTAAAATGAGTGAATCGCTTTCTTAAATTTAACCATAAATTTTTCATCAACTACGAAAAAGATACTTTCTTGACTCATTTCTCCAAGCCATACAGATGCCGGAAAATGGGCAAGATATTTTCTTACATTAAGTTTTCCACGAGACAATAAATCTAAGTTGTAAAGTACTCTTGAAAGAAATTATTTATGTTATGAAAGAAAATATGGTAGATTTTAAATTGTGGAAAAAGTAATTATTGTTGTGTAAATATCATTATCCTTTTCTTTTAGGGTTTATAGATTGGCTCAGTCTTGGACATTCCACAAATGTTTGGGGGTTGCTACTGTGGATGTTAAACTCTTTCAAACATACATCAAGAGACACGTTAATATCAATATGATGTTGTATTCTTTCTTTATCATATGGGAAGTAATCATGGCAAGCGAGGACACTTCATGGGAGTACGTGAAGTGTACCTTCGCAGGAGATTGTTTCTAGACTGGCTCATTGAATAAAGTGAACGAAACCGAACAACTTGATAATGGCGAAGAAAATACATGTTGCATGGTGAATACATAAGATGGATCAAGTCCTTAATCATTGACCATGTAGGCCCGCCATGGAACCTACATAATTAAGGTTAGCGCCGGCCAGCCAAAAATTCATCGGATGGACTAAAATGACACAGTTGCAAAAGGTTTAGGACTTAATCGACCAAAACAAAATGTTTAGGAATGAATTGACACAATTACAATAGGTTTTGGACCTTTTTTAGTAATTTCTCGCACGATTTGCATAATCTACTGCTATAAATGCCACCTTCATCACCATAGAAAAGTTGTGTATTCAAGATTAATCCATCCATAAAGTACTAAATACAGTCTAGACGGAGAAGAGATTAAAGATCGACTATTAGATTCAGCTCGTCTTTAACCTATCTCTCTCTTCTAGTTGCGACTAATGAGTCATTTGACAATCCTTTAGATATATCAAAGCATGCCTAATCAGCTAGTAAAATAATCAAACTTGGATGGATTTACTTCACTATTAATAGCTCAAATTCCATATCTCTAATGTCTATTTGATGGTGTCGATGGCGCATCCTAGAATGAACACACTTGCTCATCACCTGGTAAAACCTAAACCTTTTGATGATGTGTCAATTTGGTCATTTTAAACAATTAACCAAATAATAGGTATAGGACTCAACTAAAAAAACTTCAAAAGGTTTTATGACTGAATTGATCGTAGTACAATAAGTGTATGACTTTTTGGACAATTATTCCATGGTCAACCTATTTTGTATACACATACATGTATTTTTACTAATCAATATTTGATGGTCTGGCGAATTTCTTTTAACAACTACTTTCCCAAGGGTGGGGACAGAACAATTTAATTTCCTATTGCCTCATCTTGTTTTTTCTTCAATAATTCGTAATCTCTAGCTGTATTCGAACTCAGATGAAGTTCTGACCATTTGTTCGAGAAAAAAAGAAAGAAGACTACAACCTATGAAGATGAAAGGGAAGATCTTGTATTAATTATGTCATGAACCTTTCAATTATGCCAATAAAATTCTAAACATTTTCACGTTTTATCAATTGAGTCTGTTTGGCCAATTTTGATCGAAAGTCGCTGATACGGATGCCGACTATCCACTTTGCATGGTCGGTGTAGACGTTGATATTTTGATATTATTTTTTTACTGTTTCTTTTCTTCTCTTCTCTTTACATTTTTTCTTGGGACTAGGGTCGCCGGCACTAAGCGAGGGCCACAACTACCTCGATGGCCATTAGGCCGAGGGCTCGCGGGGCTTCTCTGTGGCTGGTGAGGACTTAGGTGAGAATCGCAACGCCTTGCGAGGGCACGATGCTCAGATCCATGAGGGCATTCCAGTCCTCACCTGTGGCCTACGAGAGTTAGTCGGCGACATTTTCTGGCCTCACTCAAAAAAAAAAGTAAAGAGAAGCGAATACAATTGAATATATATATATATATATATATATATATATATATATATATATATGTAAAATCTAAAAAAAACTCATGTTAGCATTAGCCATGTCACATAGGATAGCCGACGTCTCCATCACCAACTTTTGGTACAAAATTGCTAGATGGACTCAATTAGTAAAAAGTAAAAATGCTGAGAACTAAATTGATTCAATTGAAATTTTTAAAGATCGAATTGACACAAGTATAATAAATTTATGACTTTTCGATAGTTTCCTCTATTTTTTTTTTTTGGATAAGGTAAGTTTGTATATACTTTTCAAATAACTAGGTACAAAAAATCGGACACAAAAACCATGAACCAAACTAGGCAGCGCAGTGCCTAGGTGGGTTCAATGGTGACCGGTTGCCAAAACGCCCTAACTTCAATTGCGTCAAACAAGATGCCAACAGGCGGCCATCATAAAATCAACCAGGCGGCATAAACAAATAGAAGGGGGGTAAAAAGGAAAAGCACATTAAAAGACGGCCAAAAAAGTGGCCTAAAGATTCGGATATGGCAGGAAATAGACCAACCAGCACGGCGCCCAAAGGAGTAGCTGTTGGGGGTCTGCAATCCAAACAAAGTCTCCACAAAGTAGCCGCAGCAACAAGAGAATCGCCACTGCACAAAACAGGTAGCCTTTGTGTAAACATCAGTAGAGCTTCCTGCATCACGCCAAAGAAGGGCCATCTCCACAGGATAGGTAGTCCCAAGAAAAAGCCACAGCATATGTGTCCTCCACAACAGCAACTAGAGATGATGCCGAGTTCTTCAAACCAGGCAGCACAATCCAACTGTTGAAGAGCAGGGGAACCGAGAGGTGTCCAACAATAGGTGGCCAAAAAACAGAAAAATAACAAATAAAACAATAAAAGAAGCAAGCCGGCAGGAGGAAAGGCCACAAGCCAGTCTGAGGTTACAAGGACAGAGAGGAGTAGTAAACTAAAAAGGACTTGATTACAAATAAGAAAAAAGAAGAAATAGAACCAGAGGAGGGAGAGAATAAAGAGTGAAGCAACAAATCTGAACCAGCTCCAGTCGCACACCGGGAGCAGCAGAAGCAACTTCATAACAGCAAAAAGGGGAGCCAGCCATAGACTAAAGCCCAACCAAAGAGTAGAACCACCAGGGAGAAAGGCTCCATGTGACGTCAACATGATAAGATAGTGACAGCAGCAGGTTGTGAAGATCTCCCAAAGCAGCACCAAAATAACCCAGGTCGCAGTAAGAGGAGAAAGTGATACATCGGCAACCAAGAGCACAAAACATCCCGGCCAGCAAAGGAAGCAGGAGAGAACCACCATGCAGAATAGCCAACAGAATAGCATTAAACTCTCCTCTACCCGATTAGAAGAAAGAGAACCGCATGTGAGGCCTTCTCGGCCAAACCAGCCTGCAAATAGAGGAGATGCCACAAATAAATATAGCAAGATAGTCCTCATTCGGCTCCAATAATGCGAATCAGCCCTGTTGGAACAGACGAAATGAACAGCAATGCTAGGAACAACTTCCATGCGGTAGGGATACGTATTAAAGATTTTGTCTGCCATCTTCAAAAATGGTAGAGGAGAGGCCCCAGTTTCGCTGAATTCTCCTATTGCGGGGGTTGTCAAGAACAACACCGAGAGTCGTAGTTTTGTCCTTGACCAATTTAGTAAGATGCAAAATTATCGATGGAGCAAAGAATTTCTTGTGGCGAAAAAGGATGTCGTTCCTTTCCGTCCATATAATGTGGCACAATGCACCTAGGGAAAATCTAGCAATGCGGTGAGAAAAGCATCGACCACCAATGTTTTGTATGGCCCATTGTATATGATCCTCCCATGGACGATTCCTCCAATTTAGGTTGCACTTGGCCGCCCATATTGATGCAAGGTTGCAGGTATCCGAGCAACCAAAGAAAAGATGGTTAACCGAATCAGGTCTAGTATGGCAAAAGGCACATTTTACATCATCAACCCTGCGGTGTTGTTGTAGCATAACCTGAGTAGGTAGCCGTTTAAGAATAGCCAACCACTTGATGAAAGAGTCTCGAGGAGCAAAAGCTTTATCCCAAATGAACGAGTGCCAGGGGACAATATGGCGTTTATGTCTTATGAAATCCTAAGCTGAAGAAACCGAGAAGTCTCCAGAGTTGTGGCCATTCCATCTATATTTATCTTCTCTGGTATCTAAGAAGGCAGTTTCAGGTCCTAAGAAGGCAAGTAGAGCATCCAAAGTAGGGGTAGGCTCCCAGTTGCCAGAAAAGAAGTCATGGACTGATATCTTCCGTGGTATTCTAGAGCGATAAATATCTACCACCTCAAACCGCAAATGGAGGGGCCCCTTTTCATGCCAATGATCAAACCAAAAGGAAGTGGAATGACCATTGCGAATCTCCCACTGAAGTTGCAAACCTAATTCTTCCCTGAGGTCAAGTAGTTTCTTCCAAGCCCATGAGCAAATAGTGGGTCTTTTTGCAATTCAGAAGTTAATGTTTTTGAGAAAGGTCGAATGGATCCATTTGCACCATAGGGATTCTTTGTCTGTAAATAGAATCCAAATGTGTTTGAGTGTCATGGCCTTATTGGAATCCTGAAGCCGACGGATCCCTAAGCCTCCCTCACTTTTGGGAAGACAGATATCCACCCATGAAACTTTTGCACCACCCCTTCCCAGGTTCGGGCCTCTCCAAAGAAACTGCCTGAGAATGAGCTCAATTCGATTCAATACAGATTTTGGTAGTGTGAAGAAACTAGCCCAATATACATGTATGGAGTGTAATACAGATTTTAGGAGTTGAAGTCGTCCAGCATAGGATAAGAATCGTTGAGCCCACGACCGCACTCTAGATGTAATGGCATTGACCAAGGCATGATAGTCAGATTTTCCTAGACGGGATGAAATGATTGGGACCCCCAAGTAACGAAACGGTAAAGTGCCTTCTTGGAACTCGAGTAGTTGCCGAATATCTCCTCTCAAAGTGTTGGAACCACTTGATAAAAAAACTTCACTCTTGGTATAATTCAGCCTCAAGCCCGACCAGCTGGAGAAAAGATCAATCCCATCCTTGAGCGACTGGATGGTCGTCAAATTCCCTTTCGCGAATAACAGTACATCATCCGCGAAAAACAAATGAGAGAGTCGGGTCTCTTTGCAACGCCAGAAGAACTTAAACCCTGGTTGGACTGTCTTTGAATGTAGAATACCCGACAAGAGCTCCATAACAAGGGTAAATAGATAGGGAGAAATGGGGTCACCTTGCCTAATGCCTCTTCTACTGGAGAAAAATCCGTGGAGCTCCCCATTGATGGCCATAGAAAACTTAGGTGTGGAGACATACTCCATTATCAACTTCACCATAGGCTGTGGAAATCGAAAAGCAAGTAAAGTGGTTTCCAAGAAGTCCCAGTCAATCGTGTCATAGGCCTTTTGAAAATCCACTTTAATCGCACACTTCGGAAGATAAGGCTCATGGTGGAAATCCGCAAATAACTCCTGGGCCAACCTGATATTGTCACTTATTCTCCTCCCCTTTATAAAAGCCATTTGGGAAGGAGAGATAAGAGAAGGCAAAGTTGAAGCAATCCGATTGGCAAGGATCTTAGTAATGCATTTATAAAGCATGTTACAACACGCGATGGGGCAAAAATCATGCATGGCCACCGCATTAGGAGTTTTAGGAACCAAAGTGAGTATCGTCGTGTTGATCTCTTTTAGAAGGTGGCCCGTCCTAAAGAACTCTTTAATGGCCAGTAGAACCGAAAGGCCCACCACATCTCAAGAAGAAATGAAGAATTCAACAATGAAGCCATCGGGTCCAGGTGCCTTGCTTTTGGCCAAAGAGAAAAACGTAGCACGGATTTCACCATCCGTAATGGGTTGAGATAAGAATAAAACTTGATCATCATCCAACGGCTTCGCTATATAATCTCTCAGCCGAGAAGTATTAGGAGTAGAAAGCAAAGGATGTCCATTGAGCAACGTGGAGAAGTGACTCACTATGTGTCACGAACCTGAATAGGTTCGATAAGCATCTGTCCCGTCGAGTCGGCAATGGATAGAATGCGGTTTTAGAGTCTCCTCTTGTTCACAAAATGGTGAAAGTAGCTTGTGTTCAAGTCCCCTTCTTTCAACCATTTGATTCTAGATTTCTGCCTATAAAAAGACTCATCTTGGAGTCGCAAGTCAAAGAAGTTCCTAAGAAGTTCCCCCTCATTATCAGCTAGAAGTTGGTTGGTAGGATCAAGCACCAAAGCCTCTTGGATTGCATTAAGAGCTACCCTTACTTGTTCAGTGCGATTGGAGATATCCGAAAAAGAGCTCTTGTTAAGAAGTTTGAGACGGCTTTTCAGAAGTTTGAGTCTCATGCACACCACAAACATTGAGGAACCATCGAAAGGAGTGGCCCAAACCTAAGAAACAATATCCTTGTAGTTAGGATGTGTAGTCCAATACTTGAAAAACTTGAAGGGCTTCTTAGAAATCGGAGGAGCCATTATCCTGATAACCATAGGGGTATGATCGAAAATCCCCGGTGCCAAGAAGGAGGCTTCAGAAAAGGAGAACGAAAGGCTCCAAAGGTCATTAACCAGAACGCGATCAATCTTGCGTTGTTTTCTTGCTTCGCTGGAGGAAGCAAACCAAGTGAACCTGAGGCCCACGTATCTAAGGTTATCTAGCCCCACCTGGGCTAGACATTCTCCAAATTCATCAAAGGATGGGATCCAGGGAGTAGAGCTACTCATCCTGTCTGAGTGGTCCTAGATAGCATTAAAGTCACCAGCCACCACCCAAGGCTCCTCACATTCACTGCGTCGAATAAGATCAGTCCAGAGCGTTCTTCTAGCAATAGGAGTGTGTTCCCCATATATAATAGAGAAAAGGCATAGTTTATCCATGGCAATCATCCGGAGTCTAGTATGAATAATCTGAGCCGAGGATGAAAGAATAGAGACTTCTACTTCTTGAGGATTCCATCCAATCCATATTCTTCCACGAGGTGAAAATTCATAGTTTGCCAGCCCTCTCCATCCAGGTAATAAGCTACTGGAGATGCTTACAAACGTAGAAAATTTAATCTTGGTCTCCAGAATCCCAATACATGAGAGTCGGTTGGACCTTGCAAGGTTCCGAATTTCAGCTTGTTTTAAAGGGTTAGCCAGCCCCCTAATATTCCAAACGCCAAGAAACATATTTACAAGGAGGTGGAGGAGTTATTGGTGTCGCCTCCTATTCTTCTTCTTCTTCTTGGACTTCTGATTACCAGTCCGTGAAGAGGAAGAGCTATCATCCCCACTAATGGGGTCATTCTCTGGTTGAGCTATGGTGGAATCAATGTTGATAGCGCAAACCATCCTTCGAGATCTAGTGTGAGGTGGTGAGGGGGAAGAGTGCTCCACTTCATCAACACTGACAAGCTTACTCATCACCTTCAGACCCAGAAGATGGGACAGAATCTGCAACAGAGGAATGAGTCGACTGCAGGAGTTGTTGGTCATCAAGAATTTGTAGTTTGTCAATGGCCGGAGCTGATCGTGACCTGGTCTGACTATGAGAAGGTGCAGGCCGAGAGGATGGAGCAACATTCTTAAGGGAACAAGCTTGAGGGTTGGCTGCTGGCTTGCTGCTTCTGGTCACATGTGCTGGCCGAGAAGTAGCCTGGGCAAGGGGAACTGCAGACCGATATTTAACAACAGAACACCTTGATGTGGAGGAGGGAGGCAAGGTTTTGGGAGGTAGAGGCTGCAGGACCGCTGGTGTGGTGCTCTCGGTTGTCATTTGCAGAGCAGAGCTTGCAGCAGCATGGGCCTTAGAAAGGTTAGAATCCATAGGAAGGGGGATGGGCAGCACCACGGCCAGCCCATGGTCAGAGCAATTCTGCTCAGTGGTAGGTGCTCGAGGAATAATAGATGTCTCTTGTTGGCTTGGATAGGCCAGGAGCTTCTCATTAGGGGTTGGGGCATCAGGAATGTTGAATCTTAAGGCTGCACCAACCTGAGTAGACCTTGTATTGGCCATGGTTCCCACAGCCATGACAGGGAGGGGAGAACTCGAGCAGGGGATCTCCAAAAGACTAGCATGTGGGGCTGGCGAGAGAGATCTGACTGGAGGACTGGCAGGCCGAGACTTCTCAATCAGATCAGTATCAGATCTGCTGTGTCCAAGCCGAGAGGAATCACCACAACCATCAAGAGTAGACCTGGCACGAGAGTCCAATCCTGGACCATAAAGAGCACCAGAAGGGGCTAAAGATTCCACTGGAGGGGCTGAGGGCTGAGCAGTCTCTCCACAGGGGGGATTAGGCCGAGAAAGCTCTAGGATAGGTGACAGAATAGCCTGGCCAGCCAAACGGTTTCCATTCCTGCGGTCTTTCTTGTTCCTAACAACTTGCCAATCTTGCCCTTTTGTATTAGAAGAATGAACCAGGTCCCGGGAGGAGGAGGGAGCCAAGGAAAGATTTTTAGAATGGACATGGCAAGGATGTCCTTGATCACCATCCTTGTGTCCAAAGATACCGCACTTATTACATGTCAACGGCTTCCATTCATAGCTCACAACTACTGGATATACCACACCATCCCACCTTAGTTTAATTGCTTCCAGAAAAGGCGAAGAAGCCTTGACTTCTATACAAGCTCGAACATACGATACCCTCATCAAGTTGGCCGTGTTAGAATCCACATAGAGTGGATTACCAATCAAGCTTGCCGCATAGCTAATACCAGAGGGTGACCAGAGGGCCAAAGGAATCCGTTTAAATTGCACCCAAATCGAGATGGAGTCATTGGTAGCTTTATCAAACGTCATCTTCGGGTCCCAAGCTTTTAGCAAGAAGGTACAATTGTTTATAGAGAGGGGTCCCATATCTAAGATTTCCTTTCGAAAACCGGCATCCGGGATATGAATAAAGTAGAATCCATCATCATGAACACGAATGTCCAGAATTTTTGTCCCCCAAGATTTCCTCAGAGCAGCAAGAGTAATTTGGAAGTATAATTTCTTACCCAAGAATCTTCCAACAAGGCATTCCTTTAAGAAAGGATTAACTTCCTCTCCAACTTCAAGAGGGACATCGGCAAGTAGTTCATCAATCACCATATCCGGCTTCTCTTTAAAGGATAGGTTGAATCCTTTTTTGTTAATACTGGCCACACTAGCCCAAGTTTGGGGCTAGTTCGGCTGAGCATTAGGAGGCCTAGGTGAAGTCGCCCCCATGGCTGCATCAGAATCCTTGTCGCCACTTTGCAAACCACCAGCAAAGGAGCCTTTAGCGCCAAAGCCGACTCTGTGTTTCCTGCTTCCAGACCTACCCCTGCTTTTACTTCTATTAGGGCCTCTACTTACTGATCTAGAAGGAGTACCTGGAGTACGACTTCTCGGTGTAGGGCCATCATCGATGGCTGACCATTGGCAGGTCTGTTGTGTCTCGGATCATGGCCAGTAGCCGCAACTCTCAGCTGTTTGCCAGGTGAAGAGGGTCCACCCGAGACCTCAATTGACTTTCCTTTGTCTAGCCTCACAACAGAGGCAGCTTCAGTAGCATGACCCAACGCAGGTACATCCCTGGTATTACTAGTATGAACAACTCCAATATCAGCAGTACCATCTTTGCCACCAAGTAAGGGAGCTCCACCACAGCAGGCAATGTGTAGCTCAGCAGGAATGTCACGACTATCACCCCCAGCTCCAACAGCAGAAAAACCTGTTTGTCTACTCCTAACACCAAAGGGTAAATCCCTGTTTGTAGAGATGTCACGACTGGCTGGTGGTTCCTCAGCAACCAATCCACCAGTAAAAATAGGTGCACGACTCACTCCTTCACCAGGGTCAGCAAGGTCAGACTCCAAATGCTGAGGTACAAGGAACATTTCTCTCTCCCCAAAGGAAGAACCACCAGTCTTGACATTGCCTTCCGGAACCATACCATCGACTAAGGCAGCAACATGGGAAGGCAATTCAAAAGAGGATGAGAGCAAAGAGGCTTTCTCGGGAAAAGTGGAAGGTACCACATCCTCAAGAGATGCCATGCAAATGGGGGGCTCCAAACATGGCTCAGTCGAGACAAGTTGAGTTTCTTCAGTTTCAGACCCTCCAACAGAAGGTGTAGCCATAATTTGACAGTAGCATTAACAGATTTAATGAAGAGGCTAAATTGATCTTGAGTGGAATCAGAAGTTCTGACCATATGTTCGAGAAGAAAAGAAAGAATACCACAGCCTAAGAAAGTGAAAATGGAAGAGATTCCGTGCATTGGACGCTTGAGGAATTAGAAAAGGGTTTCGATATTGACTAGCTTCTAGATGATGTTCATCGTGTTGTGGAGTGACTTAAACCCTAGGAATATGTAGGACCCGCGTCTGCGTGACACACGGAACAATTCTACGCCATGTTGTACGTCTATATGTCCCTGATCAGAGGAGGTTGAACTTTTCACATTAGTAGGATAAAATAATCATGCATGCATGTTAAATTGCATGGATTATCTACATTTGTAACCCATTATTTAAGAATTAGTTAGATGTACTTTCAATTTGTCAGGGGCGAAGTAAAATGCGACCCTGTACTTGATAGCATCACGCGCATGGAACGTGCAAATGTAATTGTCAATGTTGGAGAGTTTTTTGTAAGATAAATGCCGATTGATGCACGAAAAACTTTTGATCATTATTTAATCATTCACACGCACACAATCATCTCTCTTCTTTACACACGTTACTTTTGCTTGCTTTTATCATTCTAGGTCAATAAAGGCATTGAAATTGTAGAAAAGTGCACGAAGAAAAGCAAAATATAATTAGAGACATTTTCAGACCAATCCAGCTCTGTTTAGCTTTAGAAGAATTTACCGAGTAAATGCTCAAGCTATGTATAGACCATAGTCACAGAAACATCTCTTTCTATGTGTGAACAAACCGTAATTGCAGCCAGAGAATGATCAAGGAACCATTCACGTACCTTTTTTTCCTGTTTGACTTTTGGACAACATGTGCAACGCGCGCTCATAGAGCAAACAAAAAACATTGACCATGGTCATCACCAACTTTCTTTGCGGTCAAGTTGCTCCAATGAATCCATTTCATAACAACTTCTATAAATTGGTAATTACACAAATGAACCCTGAACTTTGACTCTATATAAAATGTCATTCACCACATAAATTCCACAAACCTCAAACCTACCATGAATTAGGTTTTACCAAGGATGACCTCAAGGAATTGAAACGATATGGGAACACAGCTGTCAAACTTGATGATTGCAGCAAGGAAGCATGATCGGCGGTGAAGAGGATGATCAGTAGGACTAGTTTACCTGTTTTTTTGTGGGGTGAAGCTTTGAAAATAGTTATGTATATTCTGAAATCGTGTACCTTCCAAAGCTGTTTCATTGACTCTTTTTCAGTTATGGACTAGACGTAAATCTAGCTTGAACCATTTTAAGGGTTGGCGATGTCCTACATAAGTGAAGTTATATAATCCAACTTTGAGTAAGTTGGACACAAAAATCACTCGGCATTATTTAAGTATCTTAACCAAATCATTCAAAGGCGTGTCCTTTTCATAATCGTAATGGAGGAACAAGAATCATGGAATCACAGACAATGAAGTTTCTGGAGTTTGATGTGGTAAAAAAAAAGGTAACTGCTCACATACCATTGAGGATAATAGTATGGTGGTGATGTGGTAAAAAAAAAGGTAACTGCTCACATACCATTGAGGATAATAGTATGGTGGTACTACCGTATCTTTTGAGATCTAGGATCCTGTCGTTGAGATAGCTCCTGATGAAGTTCCTGAAGCCTCTTAGGTGCAAGATGAGGTTGTTGCAGATCTACTCAAGATATCCAACAGGGAGAGACGATTAGTTATGCCCCCATATTATATGGTCTATCTGGAAGAGCACATATTGGTTGTGTGGTTGTTCTAACGACAGGAAAGCACGGGAGAGCCGCTCCATCAGGGTTGTAGGAGGCAGCATCCCTTGGACGCTATACGACTTTTAAACTATTGAGCCGATAGTTATCGGTCGCTTGAGTTTGGGACCATGAATAGCTACTGCTTATATATAATTTATTTCTTTTGTAATCGCGAGTTGTAAAACAGAGATGAAATCCGCTAATTATACTATAATTCTCTACAAGATGTAGCCCTAGTTAATGGGTGAACTGGAATAAACCACGCACCTCGATTTTTGTTTCTTTCCTTTTTACACTTAATTTCGTTGTGATTTGTGCTCGGAATCCTAAAGTTGAATAGCGAGGAGAGATGCTTAATGGAGGAGAAGACTGACATGTTGTAAGTTGATTGAGGCAATCTGGTAAAGCCTCGCCAGTGTACATACAGGAAGCACCCAAGCCCTCCACGGCTGTCCCTGAAGTTTCGCATGTTAAGACAAGCATGCAGTATGGAACCAAAATTTCCACCTTACAATCAACGTAAAACTTTTTGCATGGCTTATAGAATACGGCTATCACAACCAAGACTCTGTATATATATTCATGTCCAGTGCAGGTATCTCATCATCCACTTCTGAGTTTTTCCACTAAGAAACACACTACCCCACTCACAATTTCTGCAATGGCTTTTCCTCTCAAGAGTGAATTCATCATCTCCCTTGCTTTAGTCCTCAGCACTTGGGCATGGCACGCGATGTCGGTCTGCGCGTTGCATGCATCCACCATTGCTGAGAAGCACGAGCAATGGATGGTCCAGTACGGTCGGACCTACAAGGACCCGGAGGAGAAGGAGAGACGTCGGGAGATTTTTTAGAGGAACTTGCAGTTCGTTGAAGATTTCAATGCATCCGGGAACCGGACTTTCAAGGTAGGCATCAATCAATTCTCGGACTTGACTGACGAGGAGTTTGTTCGGGGCTACACGGGATACTTAGCATCTAAGCAACCAAGGTCCCCCAAGACGGCATCGCTGTGCAACCAATATCTGACTGGGGATGTTCCTGATAGCATCGACTGGGTGGAGAAAGGCGCCATGAATCAGATCAAGGACCAAGGCGGATGTGGTAAGTGTCTAAACGTCTCGTATGCATCCAATTGTGAGATCAATTTTGACTTCTAATGAGCAATAAGTTTAAGAGCCTTGCTATCTAGAGAAGTCTGATACCAATGGTACCAAAAATAATGTGATTTTCCATAATTACAATGTCGACAAAATTTTATGAATGCAGGAGCTTGTTGGGCATTCTCAGCGGTCGCAGCAGTAGAAGGAATCACGCAGATGAAAATCGGTAATTTACCGGTGCTCTCCGAGCAACAACTGGTCGACTGCGATACCGAATCCCAAGGCTGCAATGGCGGTCTTCCGGACAATGCTTTCAACTACATCATCAAAAACCAAGGAATCGCGTCCGAGGATACCTACACGTACGAAGAGATGGACGGGACCTGCGACACGTCGAAAGCGGCCCAACAGGCGGCGCAGATCAAGGACTTCATCGACGTGCAGCCTGGTGAGGAGGAACTCCTGAAGGCGGTTGCGCAGAAGCCGATCTCGGTCGGGATCGCAGGAGGCGGGCAGGAGTTCAAGAGCTACAGTGCCGGGGTGTTCAATGGGGACTGCGACGGGGAGCTGGACCACGCGGTGATTGTGGTCGGGTACGGGACGAGCGAGGACGGAATCGATTTCTGGAAGATCCGCAACTCGTGGGGGGAGACTTGGGGCGAAGAGGGCTACATGAGGATTGAAAGAGGAGGTGCTAATACCTCCAAAGGAATGTGCGGACTCGCGTCGCAAGCTTCTTATCCAGTGGCCTGAGATAATCAAAACATAATATAGACGAAGTACGAGCATCATGAGATGACGAGTTGCTCCTTATTTCCTACTTAAGAGTGTGGTACTTGTAATGAGGCTACTGTGTAGCCACTAAGTTATGAGGAGAATTACGTATTAATTCCTCAATTTGAATCAATTTTCTTGTTTTAACTACAATTCCCTACTTAATAGTGTGGTTTTTGTGTTTGGTCTCTTCTTTGTAATTGGCGCTTTGAAAAGTTATATACATATTTAGTGACACCTGAATTTTGATTTTCTTTTGTTATTAACTTTTACATAAAATAAATCAGGAATTAATTTTAGTTCCTACAAAAAAAACTTTAAATCATTTTCATATAGTTTGCATTTTGATATGGTTTTAATTTCTTCATTCATGCATTTGCATTTCGACCGGATGCGAGTGCTCTGAGATAACAGCACACAAGCTCGTGGAGTCTTATATTTATTGCTTTTGGCCCAAATTGCTCTTACTACCTGATAAGGTTGTTATATGGTCAAAATGAGGTTTAAGTACACCCCAAGTGACATAAGTTGTGTACGGTGCTCACTTTAGTGTCAAAATTTTCAAATCGATCACTTTAGTGCTAAGTTTTTGTAACTTCGATCACTTAAGTGCCAACTTCTTTTAAAAATGATCACTTTAGTGCCAACCCAGATTTAAGCAAACGTGACTCGCCAAAAATCATACATGTATTTTATTATTATTATTTGGGTTGGCGTGGCTCATCGGACTTAGCAAAAAAGTGATCGTTTTTAAAATAAGTTGACACTTAAGTGATCGAAGTTACAAAAACTTAGCGCTAAAGTGATCGATTTGAAAGTTTTGGCACTAAAGTGAGCGCCGTACACAAGTTATGGCACTTGAGGTGTTCTTAACCCAAAAAATGGAGTGATGAAATAGATGCATCTTCATCTTTTTCTTGGCTATGAACGGAACATCGAAGGCGTTTTTTTTTTTTTGCATGCATTTGTGGACGAAAAAACAACCCAAACACTCAAATGATACGTTGCTTATATGTAGTGCTAAATACCATGTTAATCAAAGGGCGCAGATAGCTTAAAATGAAAAGGGTTGAGCGAGATTTTGGGCTATTCTTATTGCCTCAATCACGTGAAAAAAAAACATAAAAAAGGGGAAAGCAAACAGAATGGAAAGATTGTTGGTTATTCTCTCTGTGCATTCCACTTTGGCATTCAAAGAGGATAATATATGAGAAGCGAGTCAGCAGAAGAAAAGGCAATCACTCAATGGAGTCCCGAAAATCGAGAGATAATTTCTTTCACTGTGGGAATTCTTTTTTCAAGAAAAAGGAAAGAGCATAGGAAAAGAAGTGCACAATGAAATGGACAGAGAATTGATTGAGTTGAAGATCGTCTATTGTTTTCTTTCATCTATTCATGCAAGGCGAAGAAGGAAAAAAATAAAATAGACATGCACATGGCAGAATGAATCTCGTCATCGAAAAAGAGGATATTCATGGAGACCCACACAAAAGAAAGCTTTCATACACCTCATAGTCAATTCCATTCAGACCCATGATTCAGCAATCAACTCCATGCATCCAGACTTGCCACGAAAGCGTGACGTGCGTCCAAGCCTCGAAGCCGTAGTTCGCCTTGTCCATTTCATATTACAGGGCATTCTAGCCAAATCATTTCACATAGGCATTCTCGTCATTAAATTCACATAATATAAATCACCATTCGTTCATCGCACAACCACACTACACATTTCAATCCTCCAGTAGCGTCCTTGGGTTCGTGTAAGGGTTTAGAAAACACTTACCTTGATCGAATAGCAAAAATCCCAACCAATTGATCCTCTTCAATTCCACAAGTGCACGGCTAACCAAAAATCACACGCCGTCCTATGAAATTTCATCAATTTCGGATCAAAACTCAATCGTGTCTTACTTCCATTATACCAATCTTTCCATAACCAACCAAACAACATCCTAAGATGCATTATCGATCAATCAAAGGCACGATGACACATCCACAAGCCCTCAAAGCATTTGGTTCATGCGACAATACACAGGTCAGAATTATGCTCTAAGTTTCGTACACAAATTAACCCTTAAATCCTTTCTAATTTCTAATCTACTTCACATACTCCCAAATAACACCTCATATAACATCTTATGTAGTCTCATGAATCATTTTGAAGCCAAAGTACCCCTTAAATAAACCCCAACAGATTCGGTTAGGACAGGGCATTAATAGGGCAGAATCGGTTTGAGTCTAATCCGCTCAAATCAATACATATCTCAATCCTATACTCCAATTTCTCATGAAATAAACTTGTTAACATCTTAATCCAAGTGCTGAGAAAGCTCATCAAGAGTTTCAGATCGAAATAACACCTCGAAGTCCTTCAAACTGTTCGATTTCCTCTTGGTGCTCAGTGGTTAGATTTATGCTCGATAGAAGTAACCACAAATCAGCTATGAAAACACCATAAATCTCTAATAAAATCACAACTTCTGCTCAGTGAACTCGAGTACTAGGTGTTATAAAGATCCCACAAAAAGAAGAAGGTCATTTGAAGTCTCTAAGAGGATGAACGGAAGCCTTACCCCAGCTCACTCAGAATCTGTCCGGTTTTGGTCTCGGGGCTGCACGGGAAAAACTACTCAACCAAACGACGAACTACCACTTGGAACTTGTCAAGGGAAGGTTGAACTTGCTACTGGTGGTCGGCGCACGGTGGAAGGATGGCCGGAAGTGGCGGTCGTGTGCAGCGAAGGGGGTGGCAGGAGCTGGTCGGATTGGGCAGCTCGGCTAGAGGAAGAAAAAGAAGAAAAATGGAGGGAATGGGGGAGAGAGGGAGTACACAGAAAGTGAGGGGAGGGAGAGAGAGTGTTTCCACCAAATAATTGGTGCCAAAATGACAAGATTGATTTTGTGGGCAATTAATGTCTAAGCCCTCCAAATGGTGACACATGGCAAGCTCCAATAATTAACAACTTTAGCTTTGACTTCCATTGACTCCATCTACACCAATTTTCAGAAGCCACCTTGGATGACCTAAATGACCATTTTGTCCTTCTATTTCTCTTAAGGCAAGGACAAATGGCCGAGGGTCAAAATGGTAATTTGGCACTTTCCGTGCGAAACTTCATTTTTCCAATTTTAAATTACCATTGGCGAGGCGACGTCAAATTCTTTCCAATATTGGAATTCTTCATTTTCAATTGCCAATTTCGAGCTTCTATTTCGTGATCAATTTCTCGTCAATCGTATCTTCAGTTTATCTCGAACTAACAGGCGGCTTTTGCAGACATTACGCGTATCGACTCTATGACTCTCGTCACACTTTGGACGACTCAAGGTCATGTAACTGCGAGGGTTCATCGCTTGTTCCGACGGCCTCGATCGTCATTGTTCGATTTAGGAAAACTTCACAAATTATACATTGGTTAAGCGGCTTCACCCGCGTTCCAATCATATAACGCTACCAAGGGAATCCATAATCGTTATTCGATCGGCCTTATTGGGTCTAAATGTTCCCTCGGCAATTTTTATGGTCAAAGCGTCATTTCTTTTTTCGAGTTTCCCAGGTCCACGTATCCTGTCATACGTTAGCCTTTCTCTTTTGGTTAGTGTTGACACCTGATTTTTGACCAAGTCTTTTTGCAGTTATATTTTAAAAAATCACAAAAAATCCATAAAAAGTCAAAAAAATTACAAAATCAACTTTGGTGGCCTTGGCCAAGCCCAAGGAACCATTCTTGACCAAAAAATAATTTTTCATATTTTTCACATTTTTTAGTATTTTTAGAAAATAGGAAAATACTAGAAAAATCAACAAAAATAGAATTTGAGGTCATGAAAATGTAGGAAGATAGTCAATATTTTTATTTTAAATCCCTTGTCATTTTGACCTCATCAAGAGTAAAAATCCAAGTTTAATTTTGTGTGTTTCTTTGTAACGCACAGGGTTAAATTTGTCAAAAAATATGTTTTGAGTCTTTTTATTTGCAATCTTTTGCATTTTCCGAGTCTTGACATTCATCTTGATTTCCCGGCATTTCAAATTGGTTCAATTGGGCGCTGATTCAATCAATTTTGGCTTTAGGGACCTAATTGCATAAAAATCTTTTCATTTTGGTCCCCGTAATGCCAATTCTGAAATTAAACTTTTCTGAGGGACACCCATAGAACCCCAATGCTTCCTCCCTATAGGTTTTGACCCCCTGAATCTAATGGTGGGCTCAATTGGGGCCGATTCATCCACAAAGAACTTCAATTTGGCAAGAATCAAATTCGGATCATACTCTATATTTGGGGTTTTTGATCAATTCCATGCTTATTTCTCATAAAAAAAAATACATTTTCAAATGGAATTCGTGCTGAAGAATCCAATTTTAAGATAAATTTCATGATTCTCGGACAATTAGATACCTAATTTGAAGAAAAGAATGCTGAACCGGGTAGATCGGGTCGGGTTGACCGACCCAGTCAACCCGTTGACCAAAATTGGTCATAAGCAGAAACACTCTCTGCTCGTTCGTTCTGGGGTGCATACAACAGAAAAACAGAACGAGGGGGGTCTTCACGAGGAGGGAGTAGAGAAAAAGAAAGTTGGAGAAGTCAGTTGAGTGAGGGGGGTCGGTTGAAGAACAGAAGGCAAGCGAACGGAAGGCGAGCGAAGAGGGAGCGGGCGAAGACAGAGAGAGGAGAGAGAGAGAACGCGCGGCGGCCATTGAAGCTCCGAACTCAAGAAATTCGAGCTCGGATTCCTGGCGATCCAGACGACGTCGTTCGACGCCACCACTCCCATTAGCTTCGCCTCAACCCGGAGAACACGTAAGACCGATTCATATTCGCCGACGCTCTCGAAACAAGTGAGACACTCTCCCGAACTCCCTCTCGGCCTTTAATGGCAACTTAAGTTTGGGCCATCCATTTGCTGCGATTTTGGTTGCAATCTTTTTGTCTCTCTTCCCTGAGCATTTTCACTTTTGATCGCACGTCATTTCATCGCCTGAATCGTCGAGTCCCCCCCCCACCTTGATCGATCGGCCGCGAGCTCCACGGCTCGTTTTCGACCAAACCGAAGCTCCGCGATAGCCAGGTAAGTCTTCTCGGCCCTTTACGATGCTTCTTGATTGATTGATAGGCCTAGGTATTGCTAGAAACGGCTAGGATGTTGGCCCGCCGGAGCTTAGCTTCGGCCGGAGGTTGCACATGGACGAGATGTTGATTTGCTGCGTCGAGGCTCAGATATGTTATAGAAGAGATCGAAACGAGTTGAATGGCGGTGGTTTCGCGAGTTTTGGTGGTCCGTGCGCGGAGAAACCGCCTTCCGACGAGGCGCCGGCGAAACAGAGCCAGCGCCGATCGTCTTCCCCGGCGAGCTGTTGACTGGTCAACGAGAGTTGACCAGTCAATGCTGACGTGTCGCTGACGTGGCGCCCACGTGGCAGCAACGTCAGCCGTTCAGTTATAACCGAACAAAACAAATTTGATCCGAGGGTGGAGAGCTAGCCACGTGTCGCGATCCCGCTTTTTTCAAAATAAAAAATGATTTTCAGAAATTAAATAATACGTTGGATCGGACGGTTGCGGTTCAATCTAGCTCTTTAATCTGAACTGTTGGTTCCTTGCATAGATCGGGCCTTCCGTAGTCCGCCACGTGGCGCAATCAGGGCCATTGGTTCAATTTAGGCGGGAAATTGAAAATTCGAGCGGGAGGATTGAAGCGACGTCATTTTGGGCGCGGGTCGCGCGGGCCCGGATCCAGGCCGGGCCGGTCGCCGCGGGTCGTGGGCCGGGTCACCCGACCCAGATAACATTTTTTTAATAAAAAAATTTCGAAAATGATTTTTAAAAAATAATAAAAAAAAAAATCAGAAAAATCTTAGAAAATCCAAAAAATGCTAGAAAATTCCAGAAAATTCAAAAAAAAATGCGAATTTTTTTTTTGAAAAATCCTAGACACTCCAGAAACCCCCAAAAATCGAGGGTTGACCACAGACAACTGGTCAACCCTATTTTTGAGGTTTCTTATCCGTTCTTCCAAGACTTGACCACATTACCCTTTAGGGGTAAGTCTCCTTTGCTGTGTATGCAAGATAAGGACGATAATGCCAAGGTAAGAATTAGGGTCAGGTAGGCGACCAATTCTTAGGTTTGGATTTTCGTGTCCCGCCTCTTTTCTCAAAATGACAATTTTGCCCTTCAATGGGAAAATCGTCTTTCTTGTCTCAATCGAGCTCTGAAAATTGCTTAAAGTTAGGGTTTGCGTCAGGTGGACGACCAATCCTAATATTTGAGATTTTCAGTTCTCATCTTTGTCCAATATGACGATTTTACCCCTCCGAGGGTAAAATCACTTTTAAATTCCAGAAAAATCCTGGAAATTCTCAAAAAATAGGAAATGGGTTGGATTGATAGCCAATCCTATTTCCCTCATCTTTTGACTTCCCGATTAATCTAAAATGACAAATTTTCCCTTTCAAGGCGAATTGTCCCTGAATTATTCAAAATTACGATTCTACCCCTCATGGGCGAATCATGTCCAAATCACTCTTAATCCTTGATTGATATTTCTTTAGGCTAATAGGGCCTCATTAGGGATGCCATGCCGCCTTCATGTGTTTTATCGGCATGTACTGGATTCTTGATTTGCGCACTTATTTCTATTGATTGTGATTGATAGGGTAGTAAATTCCCATCTGCATGAACTCCTAGATTTATGATCAGCACCTCACTCATATGTATGAAATCCTAGGATCAGATAAACCATTCAGCTTAGGTATCGAAAGGGCGTCAACTCTAACAGTTGGCGTAACTAAGTCCCCGAACCCACTTCTCTGGTTTCCGTAGAATCGAATAGACCACTCCCAACTATTCGATAGGGTTTCCGATCGTACCCTCCACCAAACGATTGGTGGCGACTCCTTGGCATGTACACTCATCACATGTCACTAGACCGCACTGATGGTCGATCACGTATATCCAGCAGTTGCGATTTGGGTAATAGACCTTGGGAGAGGCCCGTGTTCGATTAGTCAGCGATCGGGCGGCCCATTAGCCCTCCGCTCGAGAGGGTCGCGACAGACTGGCGGCTCCACTGGGGACTTATTCTAAACCAGAATCTCTGGTTACGAATTCTAGAGGACTTGAGCCGATTAAAAAGTTGTTTGGTTTATCTGACCTTATTTTTCGCAGATGCTCTCGAAGGTGAGGTACGTATGCTAACCATTGTGTTAGATGTTTTTGCAGATTGGAGAAATAAGGGGTGGAGTGATTGTTGACATTTTTTCCTGCAGGTTGGAGTTGAGAATGTATGTTTATTTTTATGCACATACTGAAGCGGTGTTTTGATACAAACTACTGTGCATGACTTTGCATTGTGATGATCACGACACATTGCACACACTGGCGGTCAAACCCCGACTGCAACCACCTCTAGGTTACCTTAGATAGGGAAGGAATGCGAAAAGGATCTTGTGTTTGATGGCACTTGAGACTTTCGTATTCGTTCCCGCCTACCATCTACATTGGCGATGTCTAGCCCTCTTGGGTAGGTACCCTTGGGGAGGAATCTGCCTTATGTGGATCGTGGGAGCCTGAGCCATAGGTTCCTCACCTGATTTTTTATTTTTAGAGTATACCCACTTGTCTCATGCGCATGTCTATGAGAGGTTGGTATACCTAAAACCAAAATAATAAAAAAAAAATTCCCGCTGATCACTGTAAGTATGATTTCTCCCTCTACTTGTTCATTTCATAGTGAAATTTCATGATAGAAAATTCATGGAAATCAACCGAATGCCCTGGATGCTTGAGTCTACAAATGAAAGTTTTTGACAATGAATTTTAGATACAAAAGTTGAAACACTTCTAAGCGGTCCCTACGGAATAGATGATTCATCCAAATTTTCAATCATGGATTAAGATGACATTTTCTATGTCTAAAATTCTTCCATTTTAAGATTTTGGTGCATAAAGTTAATGCCATGTTTGCAATCACATTTTGTGTAGTGAGTTCTTAAAACAAAGATCACACGATTTTCACAAGAAAAATGTCACAAAGCAATCTTTCAAGATTAATGCCCCCATTTGCGTATTAAACATTTGGAATTAAATGGGCGTTTGATTGATGACCGTGGATCGATCTCTTAATGATGTCTCTGCTTATTTTGAAATATTGGCGGACATTAGAAACCCATAAATAGGGATTATGGGGTATGTATTGTCGCCTCGCTTTCATTATAAGAGGCGACCTCATTGAGAGATGTCTTTGCTATGTAAAATGCTAAGTGCGTCCCCTTTCTGACAGGTTATACATGACAGACATTTATTGAAGATTTCTTCATCTAATCACATGCGAGATGTGATCGAACGATGGTAAAACTGTAATCGTTCCAATAAAAACTTCGAGTGTTATACTTGACTTGCTTGGTTATTTCTTTTGCCAACAGGTCAAAATAGCTGAAGGCCAATGATGCGAGACTTGTTTTCCTTGTAACATGAAAGGAAATGTGCCTTCATCAGGCGCCGCCCATTAGATTTCCAAAATAAGATAAATCGACGATGATGAGCCCAAAATAAGACAACATGAAAAAGGGGCATGCCTGATTTGGATCAAACTCTCTAAGTCGAAAAGGGTGTATTCGTTCCAAATTAAATTGATTTGTTTAAACAATGACATGGTCACTCACACTTGCAGGTGATTATAAAAGATGAATAAGGATCGTTAAGGAGCATTCCTTCATCTCTGAGGCTCAAAGTGATGGGAGCTGGGGAAATATACTCTGGGGATAGTAAATCTGTGATCGTTTCAATTAGAGCTTTTTGTGCAACAATTGACGTATTCCTTCCTCATGTCATGTAGGTGAAATAAATGGATCGTGTGAGGTCGACATTTGTCCCTTTAAAGAAGACTCAATTGTGAACCCTCAAAACTGGAGGCCAATGTGACATGGCACGATCGCCAATTGAAGCACGTCTCAAGGAGTACAAATACTCGTGTTTCTCACCATGAAATTGATGATCACTCAACCACAAAAAGGGTGTATATCGTTCCTCATTTCAATCCTCTCAAGATATGAAATGATCATCTCCTTTTCTATATGTAGGGATGAAGAAAACTGAATGCTTATTTGCGAAGCAACACTTCAAGGTGTAAATGTACACGAATAAAGACAAATCTACACTTGTGGATCTCGAATAGTAGGGTGCTTGAGGAGCGG
The DNA here is from genome assembly GCA_021437785.1 of Rhodomyrtus psidioides. Classification (NCBI taxonomy): domain Eukaryota; kingdom Viridiplantae; phylum Streptophyta; class Magnoliopsida; order Myrtales; family Myrtaceae; genus Rhodomyrtus; species Rhodomyrtus psidioides. The sequence goes on along the minus strand of JAILYB010000062.1, from coordinate 1,262,860 downwards.
CCTGAAGTCATGACAAATCAAAAAGACCACGAAGAGATGATCGTTGCCCATCTTTGAAGCAAGAGGGAGTACTTGTTTTAGTAATTGATTTTCATAATCAAAAGTCAAACATTTTTCTCCATCTCCAAACAGATTGAAATGCACCAATAGAGCGAAAGTGGCGAAAGATCACCCAACCTCAAGAAGGAGAGTGACAGAACCCAAAAAGTATCGAGCATCGTACAACATCAAATGCCGAGACCTTCGGATAATTACGATGAAGTTTTATCCTCTGTTGTCACAAAAGGGAGTAAATTGCCCCTTATTCTGATTCCATTTCATACAAATGACTGAGATGCTTCTCTTTCATGTACAAAGAATGTTAGTTGAAGACAGGTGTCAGAATAGATCGAAGAATGTCAAACGCCAAAATCACCTGACATGGAAGTGATTAACTCACCCAACAGGGAATGCATTACCGTGATGCAATGAAACTTCATATGGCTAAATCAGCTAACTCAAGGTGGAATACTCAGTTGCTGGGGGCAAATCATTTCCCTATCTAGAAAGCATGCCCAAGCCGAAGACATCAGATTCATCATGGTGATACGTGGGGCAAGTCATCGAAACGATGGTTATCACTCATGGAACGTAATGGAATGAAATCCATCCATTGAATACAAAAAGCGTTTCTCCATAGTAACAATGCTTCCAAGAAGACCAATGCCGAGCCATTTCTCTTCGTAGAAAAGGACGTATCATTCCTAAATAAGTTTCAATCAGATGTGGGAATAATGTTTCCTATCTTTTTCCTCTCAGGTAATAAACAGAGTCAAGACACCCAAGGAGCAACGACTTCAAATGGCAGTACAAGAAGTACCCATTTCTCATATCATCTCACATGTGCATTTAAGATAGATGATTTCAAGAGCGTCATAATGGCTCAATTTGTGAGCAAAATTCTCGAGAAAACTTGAAAAAGTTTCTTAACAATTAGAAGTCTCTTTGAAAAGAGCATTCGAAAAGAAAGAATTCAAACTTTACAGATTGGCATACTTGATAAAGAGATGCTCTCTGTGAACAGAGTGAAAGGCGCGAATCCATTTTCCGTTGCAAACAAGAATCATCTTAGATCACTTGCATCATACATATCATGCATGCATCATTTATATACATATTCTTCCTTGAAAGATGTCGACAGGTCAAGGCAAAAGAATCCAAATGAAAGGAAAATGCCAAGACCTAAGGAAGGAAGGGTAAATTGTATCAATTCTAATGGTCCATTTTGTATGCCATTCAGACATGAACATTCTTTCCTTTGATAGGGAAATATCAAATACTTCAATGGCAACTATGATGGCTGATATTAAGGCAATATCGGAAGCCTCCCAAGTTAGACAGACAGTAGTTCCTAACAACTCAAGTCCATCACTTGCACCCGATATAGCTGATAAAGAAACGGCGGGAAATACTCAACGTACGGAGGAGGATATCCGTGAGCCGAATACCCCGTCGCAACAAAAAGCGTCCCCTGTTGTTATCAACCTCGAGAAGAAAGAAAAGGGGAACCAGACTGTAAAAGCCGAAGTGGAGGCTAAGAGATCAGCCAAAATTAAAGAATGTTTAAGCAGCCAAGGCTATGAGTTAGCCCGCTTCGACAAAATATATCCTTTTGCTAAGCATCCAGGCTATGTTCCATTACTGATGAACACGTTCCAAGAGAGTCTAGCTGGTGCCGCTCTGGTTTAGTTCATCGAGCTGGACCTAGAAGATTATGACTGGCAGAAAGATCTTGCAGAGGATTTCCTCAGACAGTATAAATTCAACACGGCTACAACAAGAGAAGATTTGTTGCGAACCTCGAAGACAAGGGGCTAGTTGATTAGAACATACGCCCAGAGATGGCGAGCTTTGGCAACCCAAGTAAAGCCGTCAATCCCCGAAGAGGAGCTGGTTGATTTGTTCCTGAAAGCACTCCTCTACGAATACTTTGACAGGTTGAACACCTCAGGGATGTCAGACCTTCGCACACTTGATAAAGGTGGCTGAAAGGCTCGAATGGGCCTTAAAGAGAAAGGAGGCCATATGAAACTTTTATCAGACAGCAGTATCCCCTGAAAAAGGATAAAGAGGCTAGGCTCGACATAGCATTCATACCAGACCCCCATAAACCCAAGGTGCTTAACAGTTCTAATCAGACCAAGGAAGGATCGCCATGGTCGGCACCAAAAGGGCAAGAGCCTAGAAGGAGACAACCTCAAAAGTAGTTCTCTTAGCTCCCGAGGCCTTTGTCCATGCTACTCCCGATGCTGCTAGAATAACACTTGGTGGCAAAAGAACCACCTTGAGCGATAACTGCTATATCCTTAAGTTGAAGGTACAGGCCCTGTTTGATAGTCAAATCCTGAAGTTTGACATCATAGGCTCCAAATGTACAAGAAAACCCAATCCCTGATCATCAAGCAATTGGGGCAATATTCACTGAAGATGAGGAAAACCACCTCAGCTGAAGGTGGACATGTCTAAACTGACCGATCTTCTGGCGACCGCTTCATCATACCCAAAAGCAGGAGAGATCTCTGCTGACGTAAAGAAGCTATGTATCGCCAAGATGATGAGCTTGGGGATAATGTCCGATATTACCGATGAAGAATTCGAAGGAGTCGAAGCTTCTCTATCTTTGGAAGGAAGCCACTTCGTGATCAAAACCGAGCAGGATAGCACCTGGGACATCCCGCACGAGAATCTGGTAGACAGTCTTGGGCTGGTCAATCAGTCAGAAGAAGAATTCGAAGAGGACGAACTGGAAGCCAAAAGGCGAAGACTAGCAGGTCGCAGATTCATGGCTAACGCACTTGAAATAGATGAAATTGTAGACAACCTGGGTCAGGACTCTGGAGGATACAACTTTAAAGTGAAGTACTCTGCTCCCCCTAGCTGCTATCAGAGAATGAAAGATATCATATCAGACGGATGGGGATGCATGGATGATCCCGTTCAACCTGAAAAAGCCTTTTTCAAAAGAACCTGAGTTATCCTTGACCAAGTGAGGGTTACTAAGCTTGACATAAAGCAGTATGCCTAAACAAAGAGATCAAAGAATCAACAGCAGGGTTTAGCTGAAAGAGAATACCCGAGATCTGCCACATCAGCAGTATTAGACGACGATGACCAACATTGTCGACTGAGAGACGAAATCTCCTCAAGGGACTTTGACAACACTGTGTCAATGATTGAAACCGCTACGACTGTGGTAATTAAACTGGAAGAGCTTGACAGCTTGAACAAGGTAGAAGATTGTCTAGTCAAACCTGTTGTGATTCGATTGCCGAAAGAGGAAGAAGACGGCACAGCTGAACCAGAGACGTCTTATCAGACGACAGTAACTATAAAAGTCTCTCCGATAGAAAAGTACGATCCTAAAGCGGTCCACTGGGACTATGGGACAGAGGAAGAAGATGATGATGAAGGTTATGCGTCTATCCGCAGAGAATGGAATGCCTTTGAGAAATCAACGCCTCCTACTTCGGAAGAGCCGATTACTGTTAGTTTGGGGGATACTGAAAATATCAAAGAGGTTAAGATCGGTGGACATTTATCCCGAGATGAAAGACTCAGGTTCACAGAATTACTGAGAAGGTCCCTCAGATGTCATGCAGCAAATTCCAAAGATGTCGAGCTACCAAGAGGTAGATAAAAGTGATCAAAGATCCAGATGGTTGAGATAAATAACCAGAACCGGCAAAGAATGTTCATTAGGGAAAACCCCTCCTTTCCTGTCAAGAGACCAAGCTGGGGACAAGATTCTCATGCACCACCAAGGCAGCATATTGAAGCAAGTTGTCAAGCCCAAAGACGACAAGCATCAAGACATCCCCTATTAGGACAAAGCAACCGAAAGAGGCGATTTCCTTGATCAACGGAAATGCAATGCCTCAAAGGGAGTATCATGTTCCTTAGTGATTTATGTAAAGTTAAACATGGATGAATACTCATTGCTTCATGTACAGGTACAAAGACCTTTTCAAATAGGATTGGAAATCGTCAAATGATATGAAAAATACTAAGGCATTTGCCAAGGTAAACGTCGCCCAACTGGGGCAAATGGATTGTGGATGTTATCAATACCTTAAAGCATAGATGGAGGGATTCGACGAATGTTGTCCATATCAGCATACAATATTGGAATGGACTCAATCAAGAGAGAAATGTCGACAATTGACAAAAGAAGGGTAGTTGAGTGTCGTATCCAATTTACTCCTTTTTTCTTGCATTTGCTAATGCAGAACCATTTCTTTCTGTGGCAGAATACGCCGTTAGGACATTATCAGGGGTCCAACAAAAAAGAGAACATCACAAGGATGGTCACAAGTGACAAAGATGCATGAAGCAAACGACTGTCTCAAGCATTGGAATGATGACACTTCAAAGGTGAAAAGTAAAGCGAAGATCCAAGTAAGAGATAATCCAAACTGGATAAGGGATCGCATGAAAAAAAATTGAACAGAGCCATTTAGCTGGGGTAACATTACCTAGCCATGACAAGTCATGCCTAATTGGGGCAAGCGAATCATCTACGCGACTGGAGGAAAAAGTGGCATTTCATTCCCAGCAGGATCAATGAACGTGATAGAAGAGTTGTTCACATCAGAGTTAAACCTCAAGATACAAACTTGAGTGAAGGGTGACTTTGTGTCGTTCTAATTTGATCTTCAAATGATCTTTCTCATAATATGAATTTGCCCTAATTTCAACAGAAAATTATTGGCATTCAAAAGGACTCAAAAGGAAAGAACTCGCCGACTCAACTTCAAGGCGAGATGATCTTTGGAGATAACAGCTTCGGAAGTCAAGCATTCAAGAAATGATCATTGGCTATAAGATCAAGTGGAGGGTAAAAAGTATCGCTTCCACACCACATGCTTTAGCATACATTTTGATAAGAATCCATTTTTCCTTGAATAAGGAACTCCGAAGAATGGCATGGAAGACGTTCAAAAGAGAATGAAGCCATCGAGCAGGATTCATTGCTCTAATCAGACGAATGCGTCATCGTCATAGGCCGAAATGGTCGTTTTCTATAATCTGCGCATCGGCGTTTGTCGCGACCCTCCCCCACGAGGCGGGGCGGGGCTAATGGGCCGCCCGATCGCTGGCTTGATCGGACGCGGGCCTCTCCCAAGGTCTATTACCCAAGTCGCAACTGCTGGATATACGTGATCGACCTTCAGTGCGGTCTAGTGACATGTGATGAGTGTACATGCCAAGGAGTCGCCACCAATCGTTTCGTGGAGGGTACGATCGGAAACCCTATCGAATAGTTGGGAGTGGTCTATTCGATTCTGCGGAAACCAGAGAAATGGGTTCGGGGACTTAGTTACGCCAACTGTCAGAGTTGACGCCCTTTCGGTACCTAAATTGAATGGTTTATCTGATCCTAGGACTTCATACAGACGAGTGAGGTATAGATCCTAAATCTAGGAGTTCATGCAGATGGGAGATACTACCCTATCAATCACAATCAATAGAAAAGAGTGCGCAAATCGAGGATCCAGTACATTCGGATAAAACACATGAAATCAGCATGGTATCCCTAATGAGGCCCTATTAGCCTAGAGAAATATCAATCAAGGCTTAGGAGTGATTTGGACATGATTCACCCATGAGGGGCAGAATCGTAATTTTGAATAATTCGGGGAAAATTTACCCTTTAAAAGGGTAAATCTGTCATTTTAGACGAATTGAGAAGTCAGAAGACAGGGGAAATAGGATTGGCCATCAATCCAATCCATTTCCTATTTTTGGGAATTTCCAGGATTTTTTTGGAATTTAAAAGTGATTTTACCCTCGGAGGGGTAAAGTCGTCATTTGGACAAAGATGAGAACTGAAAACCTCAAATATTAGGGTTGGTCGTCCACCTGACCCAAACCCTAACTTTAAGCAATTTTCAGAACTCGATTGAGACAAGAAAGATAATTTTCCCATTGAAGGGCAAAATTGTCATTTTGAGAAATGAGGCGGGACTCGAAAATCCAAACCTAAGAATTGGTCGATTACTCGACCCTAGTTCTTAATTTGGCATTATCGATTTTATCATACGAACTCAGCAAAGGCGACTTACCCTTAAAGGGTAATATCGTTAAGTCTCGAAAAATTGGGTAAGAAACCCCAAAAATAGGGTTGACCAGTTGTCTGTGGTCAATCCTCGATTTTTGGGGATTTCTAGAGTGTCTAGGATTTTCCCACAATTTTTCCACATTTTTTAGGAATTTTCTGGAATTTTCTAGCATTTTTTGGATTTTCTAAGATTTTTCTGATTTTTTTTTATTTTTTTAAAATCATTTTCCGATTTTTTATTAAAAAAATATGATTCGGACCAGGTCGACCCGACCCACTCGGGTCGGAACCCGGCCCAGACCCGGACCCGCGAAACCCTCGGCCAAAACGACACCGTATCACGCGTTTTTTATTTTCGGATTATCCGAATTTAATCCGACGGTCCCTGATACACCACGTGGATAATCTGTGCCCATTGGATCTGATTATTAGAACCTACGGTCCAGATTGGACGAAGACTTGATCATAACCGTCTGATCGGATTACTTAAACCTACGGCTACGATTAGAACCTAAGTCTTAATCTGAACCGTCCAATCCTACTAACCTGAACGACGTCGCCTCCTAACTAACCCATACGGCGCTGTTTCCATCATTTTTTATTTCTGATTTAAAATCATTTTCGAATTATCCTAATTTTTAATCGGACGGCCACTATCTGTTGGACTCGATTAACCTGGACCGTCCGATCTAGGCTGACTCGCCCTAACAGACTAACGGTCGAGCTGACTCGACATCCACGTGGACCAATCACGTGTTGCCACCTAGACCCTTGACTCGTTGACCTGCCACGTATGCGTCGTCTTCAACCTCGCGACCACCTCTGAACGAACGGCCACGACTCTCCGGCGATGATCCAACGGTGGAACCTTAACGGAATCGAATGAGACCTGCGGCAATCGACTCGTCTATGCTTCGTACGCAACATATCGCAAGATTACACGATTTCATTCACAGGATCGAGCGCGAGCAAGCATGAACCAGTACGTACACATATACTCTAATCACTCGATTCATGGCGTATTAAACCAATTCATTAACAGGGAAGCATCATTCAATGTTCAGGAGACTTACCTCGAGCTCCGATCGAGCTCGCTCGGCCCAGATTTGGCTGGGTGAGAATGAACAGTGTTCGGCAATGGAGGTTGAATTGGAAGACTCGATTCGATGTATTAAGACAAAATCGATGCAAGAAAGATATGCGACGATGGTCAGTGATGTTCGGGGGATAAAACGCATGCTCTAATTCGAACTATGATAATCGGAATCGAGTTCCGCCATTGAAGCACAGTGAGAAAGCTCGAAGGTTGAACTCACCTTTTTCGGAGCGATAGGTCGTGCGGCTAGTGGCGATCGCTTCTTGGCACTCTAAGCGAACCTCTGACGGTCTTCTTCAGCTTCGGTTTGGCTAGAGACGGCCCAACCAGCGCCTTGCAGTCGAGCTCAAGTTCTCGACGACGGGGGGTCGGAGAACGAGCTCTCTCTCGCGTTTTCTTTCTCTCTCTCGATTCAGTTTCGCCCTCTGCAACTGAATCCACCTCTTCTCTCGACAGAAAGCGATCATGAGCTTATATAGCTCGTTGGATTTTTGGCGCCGAACGGTAGACTTTGTACCGGCCTCAATTGCACGTGTGATCACGTGCAATTAGGTTAAAACGGCGTCGGGGAGGATGGGCATTCTTTCCAGTCCCGTTTGGTCCTCCGGCGAGCTCTATTTCAAGCGAATTTGGCAAGAATTTGGACAAATTTCATCTGAGTTCTGTCGCCGTTGACTTTTGCAGGTGCCGCAGCCTTGACTGGCCGATTATTCTCCGTTCCGGCGACCATTGCTCGTGTTTTTGGTTCGAATCGACGGGTAATGATTCGAGGAACAAAACCCCTCTTCAAACTCTTCCAATCATGGCCGTTTTCACCCTCAATTTTGCCATTGAAATTGACCCTGACACTGTTCATTCGTACGGTTCTTTGAGGAAGAAGAAGACACTGTTCTGGACCGGTTTGACCGGTTCAACCGGCGGTCAGACCGGTCCGAGCCGGTCCCGACTTGCACTTTTTCAAATTAAATCCAAATTAACAGGAAATTTCTGCAATTGAACCTCATAATCGAATCTAGGGCATGAATTCTATCAAAAAATGTGATTTTGCCCAAAAGTTCATATCAATTTCAACAAAAATCCCAAATTTTCTTTTAATTGTAAATTGTGGAATTATGCAATTGAAGGTTCAAATGATCAAATTGGGTCAAATTACCTGTGCCAAACGATTCAAAATGGTGAAACCCATTGGGCAGTATGTTCAATTTGCAATGATAGCCCTTGAATTGAAAGTAATTTCAATTATGCTCAATTTCAAGGACTAAAAAATGCAATTTTAGTATGTAATTTTGTCAAATTCGTGCAATTAAGCAATTTGTACAAACAATTGGGCTAAATTGAAATAGGGGATAATTAGATTGAATGTCAAGATCCTAGAAAATGCCAAAATTGCAAATTAAAAGACTCAATTGATATTTTTTTTCTCAAATCCAATAGTATGGGTTACAAAGAAACATCCACAATTGAATCTGATTTTGAACTTTTTGTGAGGTCAAAAATACAAGGGATTAAAAAAAAATATTGGCTATTTTTCCATATTTTTGTGACCTTAAATGCTATTTTTCTTGATTTTTTTGAGTATTTTCCTATTTTTCAAAAATACTAAAAAATATAAAAAAATATGAAAAATTATTTTTTTGGTCAAGAATGGTTCCTTGGGCTTGGTCAAGGCTACCAAAGTTGATTTTGTAATTTTCTGACTTTTTATGGATTTTTTGTGATTTTTCAAAAATAAAGCTGAAAAAGACTTGGTCGAAAATCAGGTGTCGACAGCGTTCATATGAGAATGCATGATCAAGAAGACTTAACATCGTGGTGGTCAGGTACATGTCCTTTTTCTCCAAAGACTAAGAATTTCAAGAAATTTTAGAACAACTTAACCATCTTGTGTTGTTAAGAAAAATGCAGAGTTTCACGAATCTATCCACTCCCATTAGAGTGCATGATCAAGGGTAAGATGTATCGTTCTAATTTTCTGAAATTCGAGAGCATACACTGATATATTCCTTTTATGTTTTTCAGGGATCCCTAGCCGCGATGGGCAGGTAAGTATTCATTTCCCAATCTCTCAGGTTTTTAAATTTCCAGAACCCTTATTACAATAATTTGAAAGGCTTCTTGGAATCTGGCATGCATTCAATTCTCATGTCTATAAAGACGCAAAATTCTCACAGTCATTGGCATTTGTGTTTAGATCTGGAGGTTATCTGAACATTATTGAAATATATATTGTGCATCATAAATCCCCTTGGAGGGTAAGTTTTGAAGAAAACAAGATGAACTTTTCCAACAAGAGTTGTTTAAAATTGTTCAAAAGGATGTTTCCTCAGACAAGAGGCAAGCCTAATCTAAACACGTCCCATACACGCTTGAGAGATGAGTGGAGTGGTAAGGATAGAAAGACCTTGACCTACGGACGTAAGGGTTATTCGCAGTGATTACATGGATTGAGACGACGGAGGCATTCGTTTCTCTAACATAAACACTACAGGTGACCATTGATAACCCTTTGAATGACGGTTTCATTCTTTACCCCTGTCAAGAACCACCCCACATTGAGGCAAACTGGAGAATCGTCCAGAGGTATCAGGAGGTAAATGGTTAGAAGTTCTCTTGCTCAGACTTGCATCAATCTTCGTGTGTTGCTTATCATTTTAACTTCTATGGTAATTCAGGTGCTTTAGGATGACGAAAAGCATTCGTTTCTCTATCCTATACACTTTTACCCTTTGCACAGCCCAGTTGAGCCTATACGTTCGTTTCACAAACCCGTTGGTGATCATTGCATATTCCAAGACGGAAGCGACGTCACTTCAAGAGCGGAAGAGTTCAAATATAGGATTCATGAAAAATTCCTAGACTAATGTTTGAGTGCTGAGATTCAAGTTGTACATCTAGCACACTTGTTTGAAAATTCTGGTCCCCAAAAGAAAAGAAAATGTGGGATTTCGACAAAAGATGAGAAAAAGAAAAAAGAGAGAAAAATTCAATCCTGGGCATCAAGAAAAAGCAAAGTGCCTGGTAAAAGCAAGGCCAATGCCCATCCAAATACTTGTACACTTGTGAATCATGTATTTGATCTTGTAAATGCCAAATGATGGCATGATACCTTTGTATAGACCACTAGTGAGACCTGGTTGTAAATGAAAATTCCAAGGGAGCTGGACTACGAAAGATGTTCCCAATCATATCATACTCAGATGGTGAAAGCGTAGACAAGATGTTGACACCGTCTCAACATGAAAGAGATATTCTCTAAAGACAAATGTGCGCTTCGAAGACTGACAATGCTCTTCAAAGACTCTCAATGCACTTCAAAGATTGAAGACGCTCTTTAAACTAGAAAGGGACAAGATCGGCAGCAAACTTGCAGTGATCACCCATGTTAAACCCTTCGCGTATTCTGAGCCAAAAACAAGCATTTTTTGGTCCCCAATCATACCTACGTTACAAGCCTGAAAAGCCTTTTCTGATTAAGGCACTTGGATTGACATAGGGTTTAATGTCTAAGCTTAGCTCGAAGAAGTTCGAGCAAGATTATTTCTTTCTCATTTTGCAGGTTTCTTGACTTGTAAACCTGGAGCAGACATTGAAGACTTCTCTTCAATAGCCTTGACTTGCTCGCAAGTCCCCTTTGAAAACCGTTGACCAAGCCCAACATTACGGTCCCTTGGAAGTCCTCCTGATCGATCGAGGTGTATTCACTGCGAATGATCCTGAACCCTAGGCATAGGTTTGATAGGAAATTCGAGTGCATTCTTGGTAAAAGACCATTATCTCAAAACGGTGAGAAGTCCTCTTTGATGAGAATACCCCGTTGAACATTTTAACCAAACTCTTTTGGTAATTTCAGATTGTTTGATTCAAACTTTCCTCGCAAGGAATTTTTGATCACTTCCATATGTTGCAAGGTGTTTTGGATAATCTCCAGCATCATAATGCATTCATTGAAGTTTTTTCATGACTATGATATAAGTCATAAAGTGCTGTCAGTTTGACATCAGATATCACTTAAAGACCATTGATGTGCCTTTGATAAGAAAATTTTCAGATTGGAGCTTCTGCAAGATTCTTGATGACTTCAGCTCCTAAAATGGCTTGTATCACTCTTGATCTCAGAAGGACACAACCTCTCTTGGACTTATGGCAACCCCAGGACTCGTGACAGCCTCAAGTCCCAGAATGACACCTTTCTCTGAGAAGAAAGTTTATATGATTAAGCTTCTAACGGATTCCTGGTAACCTCGGATCTCAGAGGGCTATCTTTTTTGGTTAAACTTCTACAGAACTCATGGTAGCCCCAGATTCTAGAAGGATAACTTGCTCTATGAAGAAGAGCTTTCAAGTTTATTTTCCTGCAAGATCCCTGGTAATTCCATATCTCAGGAAAACACATTCTTATGAACAGTTTTGTAGGTCTGAACTTTCTGCAGGATACCTGGAGTCCCCAGATCCCAGAATGTCACCTCCAATGTCAAAAGGACAATCTCCGAAATCATCCCTCTGTGAGATTTCAAATTTACAGGTTTGAGCTTTCTGCAGGATACCTGGATTCCCCAGATCCCAGAATGTCACCTTCAATGTCAAAAAGACAATCTCCGAAATCATCCCTCTGTGAGATTTCAAATTTATAGGATGCCTAGAGTACCCAGATCCCAGAATGTCACCTCCCATGTCAAGAAGACAATCTTTAGAAATCATCTCTCCATGAGATCCCAGTGTTACAGGTTGGAACTTTCTGCAGGGTACCTGGAGCTCCCAGATCCCAGAATGTCACCTTCAATGTCGAAAGGACAATATTCAAGACAGTCTTTCTGTGAGATCTCAGGTAGCCCCTAGATCCCTGAAGAATCTTATCAAAGTTTTTGCAGGTTTAAGTTTTCTGCAGGATACTTGGAATCCCCAAATCCCAGAATAACGCCTCGCGTGTCGAAAGGACAATTTTCAGAATCAGCTTTCTGTGAGGTTCTAGGTAACCCCTAGACCCAGAATAACCCATTTGGTGAAGCCTAAAGGTTAGGCACACCTCACTTGTATGAATCCTAGTTAATTCCTTAGAATATAGAATCAAAAAACTGTTGACAAGATCAGCTTTCTGTGAGGTTCTAGGTAACCCCTAAACCCAGAATAGTTCATATGGTAAAGCCTCAAGGTTAGGCATACCTCACTTGTATAAATCCTAGTTAATTCCTTAGAATGTAGGATCAAGATGTCCGACAATCCCTAAGAGACTGGGTGCGTCATCCATAGGTTCCTAGCAGAGAGGAATCCTATTCTCGGCCTGATCCCCCTGACGGATCAAAATGTTCGACAATCCCTAAGAGACTTGGTGCATCATCCATAGGTTCCTAGCAGAAAGGAGTCCTATTCATGGTCTGATCCACCATACGGATCAAAACCCTTGACAATCCCTAAGAGGCTGGGTGCGTCATCCATAGGTTCCTAGCAAAGAGGAGTCCTATTCATGGTCTGATCCACCATACGGATCAAAACCCCTGACAATCCCTAAGAGACTAGGTGCGTCATCCATAGGTTCCTAGCAGAAAGGAGTCCTATTCATGGTCTGATCCACCATACGGATCAAAACCCCGACAATCCCTAAGAGACAGGGTGCGTCATTCACAGGTTCTTGTCAAGTATAGGAATCCTATTCTGGTACGGCCTACCATACAGGTTAGAGTTTAACCGCCCTAGGATACTCAAAAGACGAATCCCTAGGTATTCACTTGAATCCGCTATACACCGCGCACGCCACACGAGCATCAGGCATGTGATCAAACAGGTAAATAGCAGGTGGATCTCTCTACTTTCTCTCTCACGTCAGCAAAAGAATGAGGAGCAGATCGTTCACCAGCGGGACAAGAAAGATTGAGTGTCAGGATTTGTTTTTCTTTTCCCCAGTCGAGTCGGTCTAGACTCAGGTGTCACCTGTCTTTGAGCGAAACCTCTCACGAGGTTCCTCTCAAAGATGGGCAGCAGTTGACACTTGATTTTTGACCAAGTCTTTTTGCAGTTATATTTTAAAAAATCACAAAAAATCCACAAAAAGTCAAAAAAATTACAAAATCAACTTTGGTGGCCTTGGCCAAGCCCAAGGAACCATTCTTGACCAAAAAATAATTTTTCATATTTTTCACATTTTTTAGTATTTTTAGAAAATAGGAAAATACTAGAAAAATCAACAAAAATAGAATTTGAGGTCACGAAAATGTAGGAAGATAGTCAATATTTTTCTTTTAAATCCCTTGTCATTTTGACCTCATCAAGAGTAAAAATCCAAGTTTAATTTTGTGTGTTTCTTTGTAATGCACAGGGTTAAATTTGTCAAAAAATATGCTTTGAGTCTTTTTATTTGCAATCTTTTGCATTTTCCGAGTCTTGACATTCATCTTGATTTCCCGACATTTCAAATTGGTTCAATTGGGCGCTGATTCAATCAATTTTGGCTTTAGGGACCTAATTGCCTAAAAATCTTTTCATTTTGGTCTCCGTAATGCCAATTCTGAAATTAAACTTTTTTGAGGGACACCCATAGAACCCCAATGCTTCCTCCCTATAGGTTTTGACCCCCTGAATCTAATGGTGGGCTCAATTGGGGCCGATTCGTCCACAAAGAACTTCAATTTGGCAAGAATCAAATTCGGATCCTACTCTATATTTGGGGTTTTTGACCAATTCCATCCTTATTCTCATAAAAAATACATTTTCAAATGGAATTCGTGCTGAAGAATCCAATTTTAAGATAAATTTCATGATTCTCTGACAATTAGATACCTAATTTGAAGAAAAGAATGCTGAACCGGGTCGACTGGGTCGGGTTGACCGACCCAGTCAACCCGTTGACCAAAATTGGTCATAAGCAGAAACACTCTCTGCTCGTTCGTTCTGGGGTGCATACAACAGAAAAACAGAACGAGGGGGGTCTTCGCGAGGAGGGAGTAGAGAAAAAGAAAGTTGGAGAAGTCAGTTGAGTGAGGGGGGTCGGTTGAAGAACAGAAGGCAAGCGAACGGAAGGCGAGCGAAGAGGGAGCGGGTGAAGACAGAGAGAGGAGAGAGAGAGAGAGCGCGGCGGCCATTGAAGCTCCGAACTCAAGAAATTCGAGCTCGGATTCCTGGCGATCCAAACGACGTTGTTCGACGCCACCACTCCCATTAGCTTCGCCTCAACCCGGAGAACGCGTCAGATCGATTCATATTCGCCGACGCTCTCGAAACAGGTGAGACACTCTCCCGAACTCCCTCTCGGCCTTTAATGGCAACATAAGTTAGGGCCATCCATTTGCTGCGATTTTGGTTGCAATCTTTTTGTCTCTCTTCCCTGAGCATTTTCACTTTTGATCGCACGTCATTCCATCTCCTGAATCGTTGAGTCCGCCCCCCACCTTGATCGATCGGCCGCGAGCTCCACGGCTCGTTTACGACCAAACCGAAGCTCCGCGATAGCCAGGTAAGTCTTCTTGGCCCTTTACGATGCTTCTTGATTGATTGATAGGCCTAGGTATTGCTAGAAACGGCTAGGATGTTGGCCCGCCGGAGCTTAGCTTCGGCCGGAGGTTGCACATGGATGATATGTTGATCTGCTGCGTTGTTGACACCTAATTTTTTACCAAGTCTTTTTCAGTTTTATTTTTGAAAAATCACAAAACATTCATAAAAAGTCAAAAAATTACAAAATTAACTTTGGTGGCCTTGGCCGAGCCCAAGGAACCATTCTTGACCAAAAAATAATTTTTCATATTTTTCACATTTTTTAGTATTTTTAGAAAATAGGAAAATACTAGAAAAATCAACAAAAATAGAATTTGAGGCCACAAAAATATAGTAAAATAGTCAATATTTTTCTTTTAAATCCCTTGTCATTTTGACCTCATCAAGAGTCGAAATTCAAGTTTAATCTTGTGTGTTTCTTTGTAACGCACAGGGTTAAATTTGTCAAAAAATATGTTTTGAGTCTTTCTATTTGCGATCTTTTGCATTTTCCGAATCTTGACATTCAAATTGATTGCCCTTCATTTCAATTTGGTTCAATTGTGCGCCAATTTTATCAATTTTGGCTTTAGGGACCTAATTGCATGAAATTCTTTTCATTTTAGTCCCTATTACGCCAATTCCAAAATTCAACTTTTTCGAGGGGCACCCATTGAACCCCAATGCTTTCTCCCTTTAGTATTCGATCCCCTAAATCTAACGGTCAGTTCAATTAAGGTCAATTCGCCCATTAGGACCCTCAATTTGACAAAAATCAAATTCAGATCCTACTCCACATTTGGGGTTTTCAATCAATTCAAAAGGAATTTGTCACGAAAATCACATTTCTAGGTGGAGTCTGTGCCATAGAGTCTAATTTTGATGTCAATTTTGTGATATTGGTACATCAGGACGTCCAATTTGAACAGAAAATTTAGAACCGGGTCAACTGGGTCGGGTTGACCGACCCAGTCAACCCGGTTGACCAAACCAATAGAGCAAAAACGCTCTCTGCTTGTTGGATCTTGGAGGAGGACATCGCGCAGGATGGGGGCTGGTTCGCGCAAAACAAAAAAAGGCAAGAGAACGAACGAAGGAAGTCAGTTAGTGGCGATCAGTTGAGGGGGAAGGAAGTCAGTTGGCGAGAGGAGTTAGTTGGAGGAACAAAAAGCGAGAGAATGGAGGAAGGGGAAGTCGGTTCGCGCAGAAGGAGAACGGCAGAGATAGAGAGAGACCACAGAGAGAGAGGGAGCTCGCGACGAGCGAGAGCAGGGAAGGAGCGGTTTCCTTCGCGCGGAGGCGAGAGGAGAGCTTCTTCTTCGCGAGACCACGACGAAAAGAGAGAGAGAGAGAGAACGGTGGGAGGTTCTGTGACCATCCACCATTAAAGGAAGAAGAACCGAGGACCCCGAGCTTGATCGCCGGCCAACTCAGGCAGTGCCGTAGCACGCCTTTGACTCCATCCGTTTCCTGTCGATCCCGTGATCATTTCTAGCTTTCTTGCCACCGTCAATAAGCGCGAAAAAGGCGAGACATTTCTTCAAGCTCGAACTCGGCCTCTAATGGCAACTTGAGATCGAGTCATCCATTTGCTGTGATATTTGTTGCAAAACGTTTGTCTTGCTTCACTGAGCATTTTTGCTTCTACTCGCATGTTATTTCATCGCCGGAATCGCCGAGTCTCCCCCCCTACCATGTCCGATCAGCCACAAGGTCCACGGCTCTTTTTGGACCAAACCGACGCCTCGCAATCATCAGGTAAGTCTTCTATAACTCCATAGATGTTGTTTGACGATTAAAAATGCTTGTTCAACGTTAGAAACGGCCAGGGCGGACGCTCACCGGAGATTAGCTTCGGTCGGAGATGGCGTGTGCGCGAGTTGTGGTTCTGCTATGTCAAGGCTTTGGTATGTTGTAGAGCTCGACAAGACGAGTCGTTTGCCGTTGGTTTCGAGTCAATCCGCCGTCTGTAGGTGGAGAAAGGGCCCTCCGACGAGGTGCCGGCGACGCAGCGCCGGCGCCGGTCGTCTTCCCCGGCGAGACGGTTGACTGGTCAACGAGAGTTGACCAGTCAACGCTGACGTGTCGATGACGTGGCGCCCACGTGGCAGCCACGTCAGCACGTTCGGTTATAACCGATTAATAAAATGATCGGACGGTGGTAGGTGTGCCACGTGTCGCGATCTCGCTTTTTTCGGAAATTAAAAATGATTTTCAGAAATTAAAAATCTCTTAGATCGGACGGCTGTAGTTCGATCAAGCGTTTCAATCTGGTCCGTTGATTCATCGTGAAGATCAAGCCGCTCGTACATCAACGCGTGGTGAAATCACAGCCGTCGGTTTCATCATGGAGATCAGGCCGTCCGTAGCCTGCCACTTGGCGCAATCAGAGCCCTCGATTCAAGTATAGGCGGGAGTTTGAAAATTCGAGCGGGAGATCCAAAACGGCGTCGTTTTGGGCGCGGGTCGCGCGGACCCGGGTTCGGGCTGGTCGCGTGCGGGCCGTGGGCCGGGTCACCCGACCCGGCCCGAATAATTTTTTTTTAAATAAAAAAATCAGAAAATGATTTTAAAAATAAAAAAATCAGAAAAATTTCAGAAAATCCAAAAAAATGTTAGAAAATTCCAGGAAATTCCAAAAAAAAAATAGAAAAATTGTGGAAAAATCCTAAACACTCCAGAAACCCCCAAAAATCGAGGGTTGATCATAGACAACTGGTCAACCCTATTTTTGGGGTTTCTTACCCAATTTTCCGAGACTTGACGACATTACCCTTTAGAGGTAAGTCGCCTCTGCTGTGCATGCAAGATAAGGCCGATAACGCCAAGGTGAGAATTAGGGTCGATTAGACGACCAATTCTTAGGTTTGGGTTTTCGAGTCTCACCTCTTTTCTCAAAATGACGATTTTGCCCTTTAATGGGAAAATCGTCTTTCTTGTCTCAATCGAGTTCTGAAAATTGTTTAAAGTTAGGGTTTGGGTCAGGAGGATGACCAACCCTAATATTTGAGGTTTTCAGTTCTCATCTTTACCCAAATGACGACTTTACCCCTCCAAGGGTAAAATCACTTGAAAATTCCAGAAATATCCTGGAAATTCCCGAAAAATAGGAAATGGATTGGATTGATGGCCAATCCTATTTCCACTGTCTTTTGACTTTCCAATTTGTCTAAAATGACAGATTTACCCTTTTAGGGGTAAATTTCCCCCGAATTATTCAAAATTACGATTCTCCCCCTCATGGGCGAATCATGTCCAAATCACTCCTAAGCCTTGATTGATATTTCTCTAGGCTAATAGGGCCTCATTAGGGATATCACGCTGATTTTATGTGCTTTATCCGCATGTACTGGATCCTCGATTTGCGCACTTATTTTTAATGATTGTGAGTGATAGGGTAGCATTTCCCATCTGCATGAACTCCTAGATTTAAGATCTGTCCCCCACTCGTCTGTATGAAATCCTAGGATCAGATAAACCATTCAGCTTAGGTACCGAAAGGGCGTCAACTCTGACAGTTGGCGTAACTAAGTCCCCGAACCCATTTCTCTGGTTTCCGCAGAATCGAATAGACCACTCCCAACTATTCGATAGGGTTTCCGATCGTACCCTCCAAGAAACGATCGGTGGCGACTCCTTGGTATGAACACTCGTCACATGTCACTAGACCACACTGAAGGTCGACCACGTATATCCAGCAGTTGCGATTTGGGTAATGGACCTTGGGAGAGGCCCGCGTCCGATCCAGCCAGCGATCGGGCGGCCCATTAGCCCGCTCCCGCCTTCCGCAAGCTCGGGAGAGGGTCGCGACAGACTGGCGACTCCGCTGGGGAATTATTCTAAACCAGAATCTCTGGTTACGAATTTCAGAGGACTTGAGCCGATTAAAAAGTTGTTTGGTTTATCTGACCTTGTTTTCTGCAGATGCTCTCGAAGGTGAGGTACGTACACTAACCATTGTGTTAGATGTTTTTGCAGATTGGAGAAATAAGGGGTGGAGTGATTGTTGACATCTTTCCTGCAGGTTGGAGTTGGGAATGTATGTTTATCTTACGCACATACTGAAGCGCTATTTTGATACAAACTACTGTGCATGACTTTGCATTGTGATGATCACGACACATTGCACACACTGGCGGTCAAACCCCGACTGCAAACCACCTCTAGGTTACCTTAGATAGGGAAAGGGTGCGAAAAGGATCTTGTGTTTGATGGCACTTGAGACTTTCGTATTCATTCCCGCCTACCATCTGCATTGGCGATATCTAGCCCTCTTGGGTAGGTACCCTTGGGGAGGAATCTGCCTCGTGTGGATCGTGGGAGCCTGAGCCGTAGGTTCCTCACCTGACTTTCGGTTTTCCTTTTTAGAGTATACCCACTTGTCGCATGCGCATGTCCATGGATGGTTGGTATACCTAAAACCACCCATTGATACAGGGGGCATTCCACATCCCCCAAAGTGTGGTTGGTAAGACATTTATCTCTAAACGTACTTTATTTCCTGCTCCATGATATGACTCATACATTGCATACATCCATGTGCATTCGCATCATGAAGATTACTCGGGTGACTAATGAGAACAACAATGATTATGGGGTAGGATGTCGCTGTTCCCTAAGAGCTCGACGGAGTTGGTGACCTTCGAGTACTTGAGAAAAGTTACCCGCCCCGGACCAAACACGAGGCTACACTTTACTAGATTCGTGTGTGGTCGGGAACTGACTGGACGTAAGCTGGGGTATGCTGAAGACTGTCAAACCCGCTACTACGCTGATAATCTCAGATTCAAGCGACAATCAGACGAAATGATGAAGGATTATCTGGAGATGAAGAGACAACGTCGCAACCAGCTAGCTAGGGAAGCGTACGCCCGCAGGAAGGCTGAATTGCTGGCCAAAGAGAACATACCCATGATTACTTCTTGGGGTAGGAAGAGACGCCCTGCAATCAAGACCAAGCCAAGGCGCATCACACTCAAAAAAGTGGAACCCGAGAAGGCTCCCGAAGTCATCGAACCCTGGACTAGAGAGTGGCCGGAGGAACTACAACCTCTCGACCAAACCACTGAAGATAACTCCCCTACCCTAGATTAAGGGAGAGTTTCTGACCGACTGTCATTTGGGTAGACTTCTGAAGAAAGAGTGATCTAGATCTTCACGTTCCATTGTCTTTTATGGCTTTCTTGTTTGAAAAACCTTTCTTTACCGTTCTTCTATTAGACATCTTGACTGTAATAAGAGTACATCTCACTTTGTTCCTTTGATGTATTGACCAATGGAATGTGACATTGCTGTTCCCTTTAGTCACTGAGTAAACCCGACTAAATTGCATAATTCACTTCCCTGAAATGCAAATTAGGCTTTGAATCAGGCTTTCAAGACCTGAAAAAGGGTCCTAATCTCCATTTCTTCAAATTGAACTATGCAATCAAGTTAGCTCATGCATGCTTCATGACATCTGCATATCCATACATTTAAAGTAATTTCTGGCGATTGACCTTTTAAAATCATTTGCATATTTTAGACTTGATGGGAAAGAGTGATATTCAAGTATTCAAGATCCCCCGAGCTGAACTCCAATCATGGTGGGATGGCATGGGCGAAGCCAGCCAAAAGTATGCGGAGTCACGACTAGGGTACCTACTGGACCTACTAAAGATTGAGTGCCCACCTGCCTTTATTCAAGCCATGGCGCTCTACTGGGATCCTACCACTGCTACATTTTGCATGGAAGGATTAGAGATCACTTCCACTATCGAGGAATACAGCGCTGTCATCGGAGTTGAATTCACCCCTACGCTCGTCCGACCCCCTATAGGACTTGAACCCCTAAGTCAGGTGGCTGAATTCCTTGACACAAACCTAAATGAAGTCAAAGCAGATGCGAAAAACAATTCTGGACGCGTTTCCCTGTCTTTCCTTGTAGACCGATTTTCCCGCCTTCCCGCTTCTAAAGGAACCAAATCTGGTAGAGCCTTTATCTTGGCATTCTTTAGCTTTGTGCTATTCCCAATCTCAACTGTCACCTTCGACCCTATCATGGCTATAATAACTAGGCAAGTCTGTTGTAGGTGGGATTACTCAAACATCCTCCTTGCCGAAACCTTCCTCTCCCTAGATCGTTTCAAGAAAAACAAAAAGGGAATCTTTAGAGCTTCTAGTGATCTGCTGTATCTGTGGTTCACATCCTATATCAGACAATTCCACATCCGCATGGGTTTCACTGAAATCAGCCCCAATGCACACCCTCTTAAAACATTTGCTAGAACCCATACACGTATTCCTAAGTTCAACTTCATAGAATGGAAGAACTTCCTCAAAGTCCTAAAACCCGAACAACTCCGATGGCGGCTAAGGTTGCCGACGCTGAACAAGGTCAGATTGACCTGCGATGACAGGAGTCCAGTCCCCCTGCTAGGGTTCACGGGCGCAACTGCATACTATCCAAGGAGGGTGATTCGGCAGTTTGAAGCACTACAAGAGATCCCTTCTCCACCGCAACCTGATATCTTCTCATTTGACATACCGAGCAAGACCCTCACAGAAGATGAGAAGAGACAGTTTGAAGCCAAGGTGGCATCCATCACACGCTCTTTGAAGAATTCCCAGGCTGAAGGAATAAGTTGGCCAGAAGACATGACTCGTGAAGAGAACATCCATAGGGCTACCACTGAATACATTCAACACTTCAAAGCGATCCGACGAAGCCTTGTCGAGCCCTACGTACCCGAATACATCGTGCCGTACGTACCAGGAATAGAGCCTTACATACCCGAAGACATGGGACCGCTGTCATGTTCAGAAGATGAGAAGCCCCAGGTTGAAGAGGGGAATCCATGCTGGGATGATGAGGGTGCCTTAGACCTCAAACGTCCTAAACTTGAATAGGCTATTTTGTCAAGTGTAAAATAAGCAAACATTGTGACACTTTCTCATACGTTCTCATTTCTGTGGAGTACCATCTTGGACACATGAGCATGAATATGAAACACGTTTTTGCATAAAGAAAAACTATCGTCAGAAATTACGCTTCTTTTAATTCCATGAGTTCTCGTCGGGAAATGATTAAAAGAACTACTTACATGAGGCTAAGGCTCATAAGGTAGCCCTTTTTCACATCTACCGACAAGAAGCATGCAACTGAAAGAATTAACTGCTTCTCTTTGCTAAAATAAGCGAAACACTCACAGAGATCTTTTTGAACAGGTACGCTCTCATCACGGAATTTCCCACACATCGCTTCCGAACTCGCCTTAAGACAAGAATGGAGCAGCAAGAGTTGACTCCGCGCGTAGGCATACTGGAATCTCAGATGACTGCCTTAGAAACTATGATGGCTGACATTAAGGCCATGCTAGAAACATCCCAAATTAAACAGACGACTACTCACAACCAGAACAACGCTGGTATTTCTTTCATACTTGATACGACAGATAAAGAGTTGACGAGAGATACACAGCGTACAGAGGAAGACGTTCACGAACCAAATAGCCGGTCACAACAAAAAGCCTCGCCTGTTGTTATCAACCTTGAAAAAGAAGAGAAGGGAAAACAGACCCTGAAAACAGAGGTAGAGGCTAAGAGATTGGCTAAGATCGAAGAATGCCTGAGCAGCCAAGGCTACGAGTTAGCCCGCTTCGACAAGATATCTCCTTTTGCTAAAGTGGAGACTCCTCCTGACTATAAAGAACCAGAGTTCGTAAGGAAATACAATGGGACAGATTGTCCCCGTGCCCACCTCAAATACTACCTGCGCAAGATGGCACACTATTCAGATTACATTCCACTATTGATGAACACATTCCAAGAGAGCTTGGCCGGCCCCGCTCTGGCCTGGTTCATTGAACTAGATTTGGAAGATTACGACGGATGGGAAGATCTCGCAGAAGACTTCCTCAGGCAGTACAAATTTAACACGACTACAGCCCCAACAAGAGAAGACTTTCTACGAACTTCAAAAACAAGGGGTGAATCGATCAGGACATATGCTCAGAAGTGGCGAGCCTTGGCTACCCAAGTAAAGCCTTCAATCCCAGAAGAGGAGCTGATCGACTTATTCCTGAAAGCACTCCCCTATGAGTACTTTGACAGACTGAACACTTCTGGGTGTCAGACATTCGCACACCTGATCAAGGTTGCTGAGAGGCTGGAATGGGCCTTGAGAGAAAGAAGGCCTCAGGAAACTCCCACTAGGAAGCAGTATCCTCTGAGAAAGGAGAGAGAAGCCGGACTGGACATAGCATTTATACCAGATCCCCACAAGTTAAAACCATTTGGCAATTCTAATCAGGCCAAAGGCGGATCATCATGGTCAGCGCCAAAGGTACCAGAGCCTAGAAGAAAGCAACCCCAGAGGCAATTCTCTCAGCTCCCGAGACCTTTATCCAAGCTACTCCCGATGTTGTTGGAGCAACACTTGGTTGCGAAAGAACCACCTAGGGCAAACCCTCCAAGGTATCCTGGCTTTGATGAGAGCCAGACCTGTGCCTACCATATGGGCGAAAGAGGGCATAATGTGGATAACTGCTATATCCTGAAGCTGAAAGTGCAAGCCCTAATTGATAATCAAATTTTGAAATTTGACAACGCAGCCCCAAATGTGCAAGAAAATCCGTTGCCCGATCATCAAATAGTAGGGGCAATATTCGCTGAAGAAGAAGAAGACTACCTTAAACTGAAGGTAGATGTGCCTAAACTGGCCGACCTGCTAACGACCGCTTCATCATACCCAAAAGAAGGGAAGATATCAACTGACCAAAAGAAATTATGTATCGCCAAGATGATGGGCCTAGGTATAATGTCCGATAGTACTGATGAAGAATTTGAAGGGATTGAAGCATCTCTATCTTTGAAAGGAAACCACTTCTTGATCACAGTTGAGCAGAGTAGCACCTGTGGTACCTCACGTAAGAATCTGGCAAACAGTCTTGGGCCAGTCACCCAATCAGAGGAAGAATTCAAAGAGGAAGAACTAGAAGCCAAGAGGCGAAGTCTAGCAGACCTCAAGTTTATGGCCGATGCGCTAGAGAAAGGCGAAATTATAGACAATCTGGGTCAAGATTCTGGAGGGTACAATTTCAAAGTAAAATATTCCGCTCCTCCCAGCTTTTATCAGAAGACTGAAGACATCATACCGGACGGATGGGGAGGTATGGATGATCTCTCTCAACCGGGAACCTCAAATGGTATGGAAGAACTCGACAACGCCATATTGATGATCGAAGTAGCCACGGCCGTGGTGATTAGATTGGATGAACTGGATAACCTGAACAAGGTGGAAGATTGCCTAGTTAAACCTGTCGTGATTCAACTACCTCAAGAAGAAGAGGGCAACACGTCAGGACCAGAGATACCTCATCTGACAACTATAATCATAAAAGTCCCCCCAGCAGAAGAGTACGATCCTAAAGCAGTCCATTGGGACTATGGGACAACACAAGTAGATGCAGTAATGAGGTCTGGAAGATTTTATGCCCCCAGGGAGGGTGAATCCGGAAAAAGAGAGGTCTCAAAGGAAGATGCCGAAAAACTCGTATCGATCATCAAAACCAGCGAGTTTGAAGTAATAGAGCAGCTGAGAAAGATGCCCGCTCAGATATCCCTATTAGACCTATTCATCAATTCAGAGAAGAACAAGAACGCGCTGTTGAAGGTGCTCAACGAAGTACATGTCCCTGAAACAATTAATGAAGTACGACTAGGGGACTTTGTAGGAGCAATTCTTTTAAAAGACCAACTAAGCTTCTCTGACGAAGACTTCCCCATGGAAGGAAGAGGGCACAACAAAGCTTTATACATCTCCGCCCAATGTAACGGCAAAAGAGTGGCACACGTATTGATCGATAATGGATCAGCCTTCAACATCTGTCCTTTGGTTACCATAAGGAGGCTGGGAATCAACGAAGAGATGGTCAAGGTATCTAAGACAGCTGTAAGAGCATTCGACGGCATGAGGAAGACCGTAGAGGGAGAGATCGAACTTGACGTATTCATCGGCCCGACAAAGTTCTCTATAAACTTTCAAGTAATGGATCTGCCCAGTGCATTTGGATTCCTGCTAGGAAGACCTTGGATCCATACAGCAGGAGCTGTCCCTTCGAGCCTGCACCAAATAGTGTGTTTCGTTGCAGATGGGAAGGTGATTACTGTACATGGGGAAGTCGACCTTCAGGCATACCAGAACAGTGCCATTCCCTATATTGAACCTGAAGAGAAAACAGAAGCAAGCTATCATTCCCTAGAATTGGTAGCAACAGTTCATACCCCAGCAGGGACGAAGTTGAGGACCCCCTACATCTCGGAAGCCAGTCTTCTGCCAGCTAAGATGCTGCTGGCATACGGGTTCAATCCCAAAAAAGGCCTAGGCAAACATAATCAGGGTATAAATACCCCGCTTCAGTTGAAGGCTAATCCACATAGAATTGGCTTGGGGTACCAAAAGTATCCCATGAATGATTCTGTCCCAAAAGCAACAGGCCGAGGCCGAGGCAAAAGCCTAGGACGCCGTGGAGGCGAAAACAGCCCGAATAACTCATTCATCGGTTCTCCAACCTGGAAAGGCAGGTTTCAAATGTTCAGAAATCCCTTAAATGCCTACTTCAACCAGAACTCCAAATGGCTATCTGAAGAGGATGTCACTTCACCGATAGAACCAGATCTGACAAACCCTTTTCTTGAAGATGACTCTGTGAATGTCATCTTGGAGTGGTTGGACAATGAAGCCACTTCTTCTGAGTAAAGAGACTCTACCTTTATCTTTAAATACTGCGTTTAGAGCTTTCTGCATTGCATTGTATTTTCTTTCCTTGTTGTATGCATAGGAAAACGCCTTTGGATCCCAGGCCGTTGGTCCAAATAGCACATCTTGTAACGCGGCCCTTCTTGCATTCAATAAAACTACGCATGTTTTGTTAAGGACATATGGAACTACGAATCAGCCCGATGATGATAATGGTCTTCCATACAGAAGCTTGAGGCCTGATTTGCCATATGATTCCTAATCTTCAAAAAAAAAAATTCATGGGGACCGGGATATCCAATGACATGAGGATTAGTCCCCTTTGTACCTATATCTGTTTCAAAAACTTTTTCGAAAAGACTTTACATGATCATGCATGTCATTTTTACTGAGCACAAACTAACCATACTCATGACATTTCAGGCATATCATCTCAAACATGCATACCGGGTTGTTACAAAATTCAGATCCCTCCATTAACCACTCCTATAACATCGAGGAAGAGGAAGACGGTGATTATGCATCTATCCGAAGAGATTGGAACACCTTTGAAGAATCAAAGCCTCCTACCTCAGAAGAACCAGTCGTTATTAATTTGGGAGACACCGCGAACGTCAAAGAGGTCAAGATCGGCGGACACCTATCCCGAGATGAAAGGCTCGAATTCACCAAGCTACTAAAAGAATATCAAGACATCTTCGCATGGTCTTACGAGGATATGCCAGGCCTTGATCCTAAGATCGTGGAACATGCATTGCCCACAGATCCCGGCATCAAGCCAGTCAAACAAGGCAGCAGGCGGATGAAAGCCGAGTTAGAAGACAAGATCAAGGAAGAAGTCATGAAACTTCTTAGGGTAGGCTTCATTGAAGCTATCCCATATTCAGACTGGATTGCAAATATAGTACCCGTCATGAAGAAAGACGGAAAAGTTCGGATCTGCGTAGATTACCGAGATCTGAATAGAGCAAGCCCAAAAGATGATTTTCCACTCCCCCACATTGATGTATTGGTGGATAGTACAGTGGGTTATGAATTATTCTCATTCATGGATGGATTCTCGGGATACAACCAAATCTTCATGAAACAAGAAGACAAACCCAAGACTGCATTTACCACACCATGGGGAAATTTTTGCTACAAAGTCATGCCCTTTGGATTGAAAAACGCCGGGGCTACCTACTAGAAGGCTATGGTCACGTTATTCCATGACATGATCCACAAAGAGATTGAAGTATATGTTGATGACATGATCGCTAAATCCAAAAAAGGACAAGATCACATACAGGTATTAAGGAAGCTGTTTGAGCGCCTGCGCAAATACAAGTTAAAGCTGAACCCTAACAAATGCATGTTTGGGGCAAGATCCGGGAAACTCCTTGGATTCATAGTCAGCAACAGAGGCATTGAAATTGATCCCTCAAAAATCCAGGCCATCCACGATTTATCAACTCCATCCACAGTAAAAGAAGTGAGAAGCCTTCTAGGGAGATTGAACTATATTGCCAGGTTCATCAATCAGATGTCTGATGTAGCTAAGCCAATCTTCAGATTGCTTAAGAAAGGCGCGAAAATAACATGGGATGCCGAGTGCAGCAGGGCATTCCAAATGATCAAGAACTATTTGATCACACCACCGATGCTTGTGCCACCAATTCCTAGTCACCCATTGACCTTATACCTGACCATACGACAAAAGTCCTTGGGGGCCTTACTTGCCCAAACAAACCCGATAGATGGAAAAGAGAGGGCCATCTATTATCTGAGTAAAAAATTCACGCCATCTGAAGTAAAATATGTACAAGTTGAAATGGCCTGTGCAGCGACGGTATGGGTACTTCGCAGACTAAGGCAGTATACCCTACACCACCATATCCAGCTCATAACAGAGAATGATCCTGTCAAATACCTCCTGGAGAAACCCGCTTTAATTGGGAAATTAGCAAAATGGCAAGTAATGTTGTCTGAATTTGACATCAAATGTTCCCCACAGAAGTCGGTAAAAGGAAGAGCTATAGCTGACATGCTGGCAGAAAACCCGACAAGCGGTGAGTCCCCTGAAGTAATGAACACAAAAGGTCAAATTCTGAACTTGGAAGAAGACAAGTGGATCATGTATTTCGATGGCGCTGTCAATCTATCAGGAGCAAGCACTGGGGCAGTACTGATATCCCCAGATGGTCAACATTACCCTGTCGCGGCAAAGATAACTTTTCCTTGTACCAACAACATTTCAGAATATGAGGCATGCATTCTGGGCCTACGACTGGCCCTTTCTATGGAGATACCTAGGTTACAAGTCTTCGGAGACTCCATGCTCATTATTCTACAGACACAAGGGGAGTGGAAGACGAGAGATACAAAGCTCATCCCTTATCACGAATACCTTGAAGAGTTGATACTCAGGTTCGAAGAAATATCATTCGAGTACCTATCAAGGTCTCACAACCAATTCGCAGATGCATTAGCCACCCTAGCCTCGATGTTGCAAACGACTGAAGGGTTGGATGTAGAACCTCTGAGGATCGGCATTGTTGAAAAGCCAGCTTATTGTATGCTAATCGAAGAAGAATGTGATGGAGAGCCATGGTACTATGACATTAAGAATTACCTCTTGAAAGGGGAATTCCCTGAAGGATGCCAGTCAGGAGACCGAAAATATATAACCAAGACGGCCAGCAAGTTCTTCCTCAATGGACAAATTCTGTATAAGAGATCGTTTGATTCTACTCTGTTAAGATGTGTAGATGCCAAAGAAGCAAATATTCTCATGAAAGAGATCCATGAAGGTGCGTTTGGGCCTCACATGAACGGCCACCTCCTCGCCCGGAAGATCATGCGGCTTGGCTATTATTGGATGACCATCGAATCGGACTGCTGTCAGCACGTCCGATCATGCCACCAGTGCCAAATATACGGTGATAAGATCAATGCACCCCCAAACGAACTACACCAAATGTCTGAAGTTTGGCCTTTCTCTATGTGGGGCATAGACATGATAGGGCCTATTAATCCTGTGGCTTCGAATGGTCATCGCTTCATCTTGGTAGCGATTGATTACTTCACCAAATGGGTAGAAGCCAGCTCTTACAAAAATGTCACTGCAAGAAATGTGGCAAGATTCGTCAAAAGAGATATCATATCCCGGTATGGTACCCCTCAAGCGATCATCACAGATAATGGATCCAACCTGAACAACAAGATTGTCGATGATCTGCTGCATCACTTTAGCATTCGACATCTGAATTCATCTCCTTACTGCCCACAGATGAATGGGGCAGTGGAAGCGGCCAACAAAAACATCAAGAGAATCTTGGCTAAAACAGCAGAAAACTACAGGGATTGGCACGAAAGGCTGCCCTTCGCCTTGATGACTTACCGAACGTCAATCAGGACTTCTACAGGGGCAACTCCCTATAGTTTGGTATATGGGACAGAAGCAGTTCTACCAGTAGAAGTTAAGATTCCCTCTTTGAGAATCTTATCCGAAGATAAACTCTCTGAGTCAGAGTATTTCAAGCACAGATATGAATAGCTGAACTTAATAGATGAGAAACGTCTTAAAGCCATTTGCCATGGACAAACTTACCAGAAGAGGGTAGCCAGGGCATTCAATCGAAAGGTCAAGACCAGAAACTTCGAAGTAAATGACTTGGTAATTAGGAAAGTTTTGCCAAGTACTACCCATCCAGGGGGAAAATTCACTCCAAATTACGAAGGCCCCTACATTGTTAAGAAGATCCTCACGGGAGGAGCATTAATTCTTGTAAACTCCGAGGGAGAAGAATTGGGGCACCCTGTGAATTCAGATGCTGTGAAGAAATATTACCCTTGAAATAAAATCAGATTCCGGTCATATGCCCTGCCTCGAATTGAGCCTACTCTTCATGATAGTCTTTGCATAAGCATGTCATGCATCTATGCATACATTAGCATGTGTTCAATATTGCAGGATCCAAGGAAGCAGGGTCGCGATAAGTTGGAACGCGTGATCAAGGAGACCTAACGTCATGGTGGTCAGGTGCACATCTTCTTCTCCAAAGACTGAGAATTTTAAGAAATTTTAGAACAACTTAACCATCTTGTGTTGTTAAGAAAAATGCAGATTTTCGCGAATCTATCCACTTCCATTGGAATGCATGATCAGGGATAAGGTGTATCGTTCTAATTTTCTGAAATTCGAGAGCATACATTGACATATTCCTTTTATGTTTTTCAGGAATCCCTAGCCGCGCTGGGCAGGTAAGTATTCCTTTCCTAATCTTTTAGGTTTACAAGACTGTCAGAATCATTATTGCTAGAATTTGAAAGGCTTCTTGGAATCTAGCATGCATTCAATTATCATGTCTAGAAAGACGCAAAATTCTCACAATCATGTCATTGGCATTCATGATTAAACTTGGAGGTTATCTGAACATGATTGAAATATACATTGTGCCTCATAAATCCCCTTGGAGGGTAAGTTTTGGAGAAAGCAAAATGAACTCTTCCAACAAAAGTTGTTTAAATCGTTCAAAAGGATGTTTTCTCAGACAAGAGGCAAGCCTGGTCCAAACACGTCCCATACACACTTAAGAGATAAGTGGAGTGATAAGTACAGCGAGACCTTGACCTACGGACGTAAGGGTTATTCGCAGTGATTACATGGATTGAGACGACGGAGGCATTCATTTCTCTATCATAAACACTACATGTGACCATTGATAACCCTTTGAACGACGATTTCATTCTATACCCCTGTCAAGAACCACCCCACAATGGGGCAAACTGGAGGTACGTCCGGCGGTATCAGGAGATAAATGGTTAGAAGTTCTCTTGCTCAGACTTGCATCAATCTTCGTGTATTGCTTGTCATTTTAACTTCTATGGTAATTCAGGTGCTTTAGGATGACGAAAAGCATTCGTTTCTCTATCCTATACACTTTTACCCTTTGCACAGCCTAGTTGAGCCTATACGTTCATTTCACGAACCCGTTGGTGATCATTACATATTCCAAGACGGAAGCGACGTCACTTCAAGAGCGGAAGAGTTCAAAACACTGGATTTGTGGAAAATTCCTAGATTAATGTTGGAGTGCTGAGATTCAAGTTGTACATCTAGCACACTCATTTGAAAATTCTGATCCCCAAAAGAAAAGAAAAGGTGGGATCTCGACAAAAGATGAGAAAAAGAAAAAAAAGAGAAAAATTCGATCTTGGGCACCAAGAAAAAGCAAAGTGCCTGGTAAAAGCAAGGCCGATGCCCATCCAAATACTTGTACACTTGTGAATCATGTGTTTGATCTTGTAAATGCCAAAAAATGGCATGATACCTTTGTATAGGTCACCAGTGAGATCTGATTATAAAAGAAAATCCCAAGGGAGCTGGACAGCAAAGGATACTCCCAGATTATGTCACATTCAGTGACAAAAGCATAGACAAGGTATTGACGCCGTCTTGACATGAGAGAGATGTTCTCTAAAGACAAATATGCACTTCAAAGACTGAAGACGCTCTTTGAACCAGAAAGGGGCAAGATGGCAATAAAACTTGCAGTGATCACCAATGTTTTAACCCTTCGCATATTCTGAACCAAAAACAAGCCTTTTTTGGTCCCCAATCCTACCTACGTTACAACCCTGAAAAGCCTTTTCTGATTAAGGCACTTGGATTGACATAGGGTTTAATGTCTAAGCTTAGCTCGAAGAAGTTCGAGCAAGATTATTTCTTTCTCATTTTGCAGGGTTCTTGACTGGTAAACTCGGAGCAGATGGTGAAGAATTTCATCCAATGGCCTCGACTCCAAAGCGGGTCCTCCTTGAAAACCAATATCCAAGCCCAACATTACGGTCCCGTGGAAGACCTCCCGACCGATCAAAATGTATGCGCTGCGAATGGGCCTGAAACCTAGGCACAGGTTAGTAGGGAATTGAGTGCATCCCCTATAAAATACCACTATCTCAAAACAGTTGAGAAGACCTCCTTGTCGAGAAATATTCCAATTGATGTCTTGAACAAACTCTTTTTGGAATTTTCAAACTGTTGATCCAGATTTTCCATGCAAGGAATTTGTGATCACATTTGCATGTTGCAAGAATGCTTTGGATAGCCTCCGGCATCAAAATGCACATTTCATGATTAAAACTTAAGTCATACGGCTTCGGCAAGTGGCCAGCCATCGTCTTCCCAAAGATTACTAACATTTTCCTAGTGAAGAAAAATATTTCAGGCTCAAACTTCTGCAGGATACCTGGAAAACCCAACTCCCAGAATGTCGCCTCAACAGACCCAAGTGAAGCTTTGTCAAGATAAAATCTTTCACGGCTTCAAAACTGAATTCCCGACAGATTTTGGGATCTTTCAAAAGAAGGGGTGAGGATAGAACCCTTTTTCGAAAGAAGTCAGCAAGCAATCCCAGTGGACGTGAAGAACCCATGATCCCGGAAGGATGCCTTGCTCTGTCAAGAAAAGCTCATAGGGTCATGTTTTGCAGGATCCTTGGAGAACCTTTTCCAAGACCGATCTACGGACGAACGATCGAGTCTTCGACTAGTCCCAACAAGACGGGATATGTCATTTCATAGGCGAAGCCTTTTAGTAGGCAAACCTCTTCCAAGACCGATCTACGGACGAACGATCGAGTCTTCGACTAGTCCCAACAAGACGGGATATGTCAATCTTTAGGCAAAGCCTTTTAGTAGGTAAACCTTTTCCAAGACCGATCTACGGACGAACGATCGAGTCTTCGACTAGTCCCAACAAGACGGGATATGTCATTTCATAGGCAAAGCCTTTTAGTAGGCAAACCTTTTCCAAGACCGATCTACGGACGAACGATCGAGTCTTCGACTAGTCCCAACAAGACGGGATATGTCATTTCATAGGCGAAGCCTTTTAGTAGGCAAACCTTTTCCAAGACAGATCTACGGACGAACGATCGAATCTTCGACTAGTCCCAACAAGACGGGATATGTCATTTCATAGGCGAAGCCTTTTAGTAGGCAAACCTCTTCCAAGACCGATCTACGGACGAACGATCGAGTCTTCGACTAGTCCCAACAAGACGGGATATGTCAATCTTTAGGCAAAGCCTTTTAGTAGGCAAACCTTTTCCAAGACCGATCTACGGACGAACGATCGAGTCTTCGACTAGTCTCAACAAGACGGGATATGTCAATCTTTAGGCAAAGCCTTTTAGTAGGCAAACCTTTTTCAAGACCGATTTACAGAACGATCGAGTCTCCGACAAACCCTAAGAGACTGGGTGCGTCATCCATAGGTTCCTAACAGACAGGAGTCCTATTCATGGTCTGATCCACCATACGGATCAAAATCCCTATTCATGGTCCGATCCACCATACGGATCAAAACCCCGACAATCCCTAAGAGACTGGGTGCGTCATTCACAGGTTCCTGTCAAGTACAGGAATCCCATTCTGGTACGATCTACCATACAGGCTAGAGTTTAACCGCCCTAGGATACTCAAAAGACGAGTCCCTAGGTATTCACTTGAACCCGCTATACACCGCGCATGCCGCACGAGCATCAGGCAGATGATCAACAGGTAAGTAACAGGTGGGTCTCTCTACTTTCTCTCTCACAGTAGCCAGAGCGGAACAAGCAGAGCGTTTACCAGCAAAGCAAGAAAGATTGAATGTCAAGATTCGTTTTTCTTTTCCCCAGTCGAGTCGGTCTAGACTCAGGTGTCACCTGTCTTTGAGCGAAACCTCTCACGAGATTCCTCTCAAAGAGGGGCAGCTGTTGACACCTAATTTTTGACCAAGTCTTTTTCAGTTTTATTTTTGAAAAATCACAAAAAATTCATAAAAAGTCAAAAAATTACAAAATCAACTTTGGTGGCCTTGGCCGAGCCCAAGGAACCATTCTTGACCAAAAAATAATTTTTCATATTTTTCACATTTTTTAGTATTTTTAGAAAATAGGAAAATACTAGAAAAATCAACAAAAATAGAATTTGAGGCCACAAAAATATAGTAAAATAGTCAATATTTTTTCTTTTAAATCCCTTGTCATTTTGACCTCATCAAGAGTCGAAATTCAAGTTTAATCTTGTGTGTTTCTTTGTAACGCACAGGGTTAAATTTGTCAAAAAATATGTTTTGAGTCTTTCTATTTGCGATCTTTTGCATTTTCCGAATCTTGACATTCAAATTGATTGCCCTTCATTTCAATTTGGTTCAATTGTGCGCCAATTTTATCAATTTTGGCTTTAGGGACCTAATTGCATGAAATTCTTTTCATTTTAGTCCCTATTACGCCAATTCCGAAATTAAACTTTTTCGAGGGGCACCCATTGAACCCCAATGCTTTCTCCCTATAGTATTCGATCCCCTAAATCTAACGGTCAGTTCAATTAAGGTCAATTCGCCCATTAGGACCCTCAATTTGACAAAAATCAAATTCGGATCCTACTCCACATTTGGGGTTTTCAATCAATTCAAAAGGAATTTGTCACGAAAATCACATTTCTAGGTGTAGTCTGTGCCATAGAATCTAATTTTGATGTCAATTTTGTGATATTGGTACATCAGGACTTCCAATTTGAACAGAAAATTTAGAACCGGGTCAACTGGGTCAGGTTGACCGACCCAGTCAACCCGGTTGACCAAACCAATAGAGCAAAAACGCTCTCTGCTTGTTGGATCTTGGAGGAGGACATCGCGCAGGATGGGGGCTGGTTCGCGCCAAACAAAAAAAGGCAAGAGAACGAACGAAGGAAGTCAGTTAGTGGCGATCAGTTGAGGGGGAAGGAAGTCAGTTGGCGAGAGGAGTTAGTTGGAGGAACAAAAAGCGAGAGAAAGGAGGAAGGGGAAGTCGGTTCGCGCAGAAGGAGAACGGCAGAGAGAGAGAGAGACCACAGAGAGAGAGGGAGCTCGCGACGAGCGAGAGCAGGGAAGGAGCGGTTTCCTTCGCGCGGAGGCGAGAAGAGAGCTTCTTCTTCGCGAGACCACGACGAAAAGAGAGAGAGAGAGAGAACGGTGAGAGGTTCTGTGACCATCCACCATTAAAGGAAGAAGAACCGAGGACCCCGAGCTTGATCGCCAGCCAACTCAGGCAGCGCCGTAGCACGCCATTGACTCCATCCGTTTCCTGTCGATCCCGTGATCATTTCTAGCTTTCTTGCCACCGTCAATAAGCGCGAAAAAGGCGAGACATTTCTTCAAGCTCGAACTCGGCCTCTAATGGCAACTTGAGATCGAGTCATCCATTTGCTGTGATATTTGTTGCAAAACGTTTGTCTTGCTTCACTGAGCATTTTTGCTTCTACTCGCATGTTATTTCATCGCCGGAATCGCCGAGTCTCCCCCCCTACCATGTCCGATCGGCCACAAGGTCCACGGCTCTTTTTGGACCAAACCGACGCCTCGCAATCATCAGGTAAGTCTTCTATAACTCCATAGATGTTGTTTGACGATTAAAAATGCTTATTCAACGTTAGAAACGGCCAGGGCGGACGCTCACCGGAGATTAGCTTCGGTCGGAGATGGCGTGTGCGCGAGTTGTGGTTCTGCTATGTCAAGGCTTTGGTATGTTGTAGAGCTCGACAAGACGAGTCGTTTGCCGTTGGTTTCAAGTCAATCCGCCGTCTGTAGGTGGAGAAAGGGCCCTCCGACGAGGTGCCGGCGACGCAGCGCCGGCGCCGGTCGTCTTCCCCGGCGAGACGGTTGACTGGTCAACGAGAGTTGACCAGTCAACGCTGACGTGTCGATGACGTGGCGCCCACGTGGCAGCCACGTCAGCACGTTCGGTTATAACCGATTAATAAAATGATCGGACGGTGGTAGGTGTGCCACGTGTCGCGATCTCGCTTTTTTCGGAAATTAAAAATGATTTTCAGAAATTAAAAATCTCTTAGATCGGACGTCTGTAGTTCGATCAAGCGTTTCAATCTGGTCCGTTGATTCATCGTGAAGATCAAGCCGCTCGTACATGAACGAGTGGTGAAATCACAGCCGTCGGTTTCATCATGGAGATCAGGCCGTCCGTAGCCCGCCACTTGGCGCAATCAGAGCCCTCGATTCAAGTATAGGCGGGAGTTTGAAAATTCGAGCGGGAGATCCAAAACGGCGTCGTTTTGGGCGCGGGTCGCGCGGACCCGGGTCCGGGCCGGTCGCGTGCGGGCCGTGGGCCGGGTCACCCGACCCGGCCCGAATAATTTTTTTTAAATAAAAAATCCAGAAAATGATTTTAAAAATAAAAAAAAAATCGGAAAAATTTCAGAAAATCCAAAAAAATGTTAGAAAATTCCAGGAAATTCCAAAAAAAAAAATAGAAAAATTGTGGAAAAATCCTAAACACTCCAGAAACCCCCAAAAATCGAGGGTTGATCACAGACAACTGGTCAACCCTATTTTTGGGGTTTCTTACCCAATTTTTCGAGACTTGACGACATTACCCTTTAGGGGTAAGTCGCCTCTGCTGTGCATGCAAGATAAGGCCGATAACGCCAAGGTGAGAATTAGGGTCGATTAGACGATCAATTCTTAGGTTTGGGTTTTCGAGTCTCACCTCTTTTCTCAAAATGACGATTTTGCCCTTTAATGGGAAAATCGTCTTTCTTGTCTCAATCGAGTTCTGAAAATTGTTTAAAGTTAGGGTTTGGGTCAGGAGGATGACCAACCCTAATATTTGAGGTTTTCAGTTCTCATCTTTACCCAAATGACGACTTTACCCCTCCAAGGGTAAAATCACTTGAAAATTCCAGAAAAATCCTGGAAATTCCCGAAAAATAGGAAATGGATTGGATTGATGGCCAATCCTATTTCCACTGTCTTTTGACTTCCCAATTCGTCTAAAATGACAGATTTACCCTTTTAGGGGTAAATTTCCCCCGAATTATTCAAAATTATGATTCTCCCCCTCATGGGCGAATCATGTCCAAATCACTCCTAAGCCTTGATTGATATTTCTCTAGGCTAATAGGGCCTCATTAGGGATATCACGCTGATTTCATGTGCTTTATCCGCATGTACTGGATCCTCGATTTGCGCACTTATTTTTAATGATTGTGAGTGATAGGGTAGCATTTCCCATCTGCATGAACTCCTAGATTTAAGATCTGTCCCCCACTCGTCTGTATGAAATCCTAGGATCAGATAAACCATTCAGCTTAGGTACCGAAAGGGCGTCAACTCTGACAGTTGGCGTAACTAAGTCCCCGAACCCACTTCTCTGGTTTCCGCAGAATCGAATAGACCACTCCCAACTATTCGATAGGGTTTCCGATCGTACCCTCCACGAAACGATCGGTGGCGACTCCTTGGTATGAACACTCGTCACATGTCACTAGACCACACTGAAGGTCGACCACGTATATCCAGCAGTTGCGATTTGGGTAATAGACCTTGGGAGAGGCCCGCGTTCGATCCAGCCAGCGATCGGGCGGCCCATTAGCCCGCTCCCGCCTTCTGCGAGCTCGGGAGAGGGTCGCGACATGCGTCGAGGCTCTGATATGTTATAGAAGAGATCAAAACGAGTTGAATGGCGATAGTTTCGCGAGTTTGGTGGTCCGTGCGCGGAGAAACCGCCTTCCGACGAGGCGCCGGTGAAACAGAGCCGATCGTCTTCCCCGGCGAGCTGTTGACTGGTCAACGAGAGTTGACCAGTCAACGCTGACGTGGCGCCCACGTGGCAGCCACGTCAGCCATTCGGTTATAACCGAACAAAACAAATTTCATCTGACGGTGGAGAGCTAGCTACGTGTCGCGATCCCGCTTTTTTCAAAATAAAAAATGATTTTCAGAAATTAAATAATACCTTAGATCGGACGATTGCGGTTCAATCTAGCTCTTTAATCTGAACTGTTGGTTCCTTGCATAGATCGGGCCGTCCGTAGTCCGCCACGTGGCGCAATCAGGGCCATTGGTTCAATTTAGGCGGGAAATTGAAAATTCGAGCGGGAGGATTGAAGCGACGTCGTTTTGGGCGCGGGTCGGTCGCCGCGGGTCGTGGGCCGGGTCACCCGACCCGGCCCGGATAA
Source organism: Rhodomyrtus psidioides (assembly GCA_021437785.1). Lineage (NCBI taxonomy): Eukaryota > Viridiplantae > Streptophyta > Magnoliopsida > Myrtales > Myrtaceae > Rhodomyrtus > Rhodomyrtus psidioides. The sequence continues at coordinate 1,225,483 of JAILYB010000062.1, read as the reverse complement.
CATTTTTTTAATAAAAAATTCCGAAAATGATTTTTAAAAAATAATAAAAAAAATCAGAAAAATTTTAGAAAATCCAAAAAATGCTGGAAAATTCCAGAAAATTCCAAAAAAAATGCGAAAAAATTGTGGAAAAATCCTAGACACTCCAGAAACCCCCAAAAATTGAGGGTTGACCACAGACAACTGGTCAACCCTATTTTTGAGGTTTCTTATCCGTTCTTCCGAGACTTGACGACATTACCCTTTAGGGGTAAGTCGCCTTTGCTGTGTATGCAAGATAAGGCCGATAATGCCAAGGTAAGAATTAGGGTCGGGTAGGCGACCAATTCTTATGTTTGGGTTTTCGAGTCCCGCCTCTTTTCTCAAAATGACAATTTTGCCCTTCAATGGGAAAATCGTCTTTCTTGTCTCAATCGAGCTCTGAAAATTGCTTAAAGTTAGGGTTTGGGTCAGGTGGACGACCAATCCTAATATTTGAGATTTTCAGTTCTCATCTTTGTCCAATATGAAGATTTTACCCCTCCGAGGGTAAAATCACTTTTAAATTCTAGAAAAATCCTGGAAATTCCCAAAAAAATAGGAAATGGGTTGGATTGATAGCCAATCCTATTTCCCTCATATTTTGACTTCCCGATTAATCTAAAATGACAAATTTGCCCTTTCAAGGCGAATTGTCCCTGAATTATTCAAAATTACGATTCTGCCCCTCATGGGCGAATCATGTCCAAATCACTCTTAATCCTTGATTGATATTTCTTTAGGCTAATAGGGCCTCATTAGGGATGCCATGCCGCCTTCATGTGTTTTATCCGCCTGTACTGGATCCTTGATTTGCGCACTTATTTCTATTGATTGTGATTGATAGGGTAGTAAATTCTCATCTGCATGAACTCCTAGATTTATGATCAGCACCTCACTCATCTGTATGAAATCCTAGGATCAGATAAACCATTCAGCTCAGGTACCGAAAGGGCGTCAACTCTAACAGTTGGCGTAACTAAGTCCCCGAACCCACTTCTCTGGTTTCCGCAGAATCGAATAGACCACTCCCAACTATTCGATAGGGTTTCCGATCGTACCCTCCACCAAACGATTGGTGGCGACTCCTTGGCATGTACACTCATCACATGTCACTAGATCGCACTGAAGGTCGATCACGTATATCCAGCATTTGCGATTTGGGTAATGGACCTTGGGAGAGGCCCGTGTTCGATCAGTCAGCGATCGGGCGGCCTATTAGCCCTTCGCTCGAGAGGGTCGCGACAGTTAGTCTTCTCCGAATTGATCAGATCCGAGCGAAATAAAACTAAAATACATCGATAGATATTTCTCATTCAACAGTCTCAAAATGGCAGGAAATTCAGAATGTCACAAAATGGGTCTAGAACCTTGACAGGTCATTGATGTGTTGTATTATATTTTAAAAACAAGTTAAGTGGGTGATAAATTGGTTACTTAGAAACTCAATAGGTCCTACATAAATGAGTTTTAAGTAGGTCATAAATTGATCAGCTAAGATAACTACCTAATGAGTCATAATTAGATTTCTTGAATATTTTTTTTAAAAGGAATACAAATTTTAATAATTTATTATTTCATTTTCTTATTTTTCTTTATCTTTTTATCTATTCTTTTTTTTTCTTCCTTTTTTCCACCTACCACCACCGTGATTGGCTGGCAAGCCTTGAGCTTGCCAAGATCTACCGAGCTCAAGGTCACCCATTTTCTTATTTTTCTTTATCTTTTTATCTATTTTTTTCTTCCTTTTTCCTCCTACCATCACCTTGATTGGCTGGCAAGCCTCGAGCTTGCTGAGATCTAGCGAGCTCAAGGTTGCCCAAATTGGGTGAGCCCCTAGGCTCATCGGGATCTGGTGAGCTCAAGGTTGCCAAGATCGGGCGAGCCCCGAGCCTCGAGCTCGTTTGGACTAGACGAGCCTCGAGCTCACCGGAATTGGGCGAGCCTCGAGGCTCTCCAGCCTAAAGCGAGCTCAATGTTTGCCGACCTCAGACGAGCCTCGAGGCTCGTCGAGATTGGCCTCGTCTACGGCTGGTTACCTGCCGTTGCTGAGGCCCGGCGACCGATGGATGACAAAGGCAGAAGGAAAAAAGAAAATAGAAAAGAAAAAAATTCAAAAAATTTAAAAATTCAAAAATTCAAAAATTCAAAAATTTTAAAATGTTTTTTTAAATTATAAAAATTGTCCACAATATTTTAGGAATATTTTTTTCAAGAATTTATAATAAACTGATTTTTTTAAATTGAATTAAATATGAAAGTGTTTTAGCAATATGAATCAGATAGGGTATGGATCGCTAGATTTGTATAATATAAAAATGGTTCAAAACGGGTTAAATATGGTATCTTTTTCGACCCGACCATCTCATTTTACAGCTCTACTTTTCTTAGCTTTCGTTTACATATTTCTTCCCCCTCCCCCCTTGTCTTTTTGAGTCTTGCCCTTTCTAAGTCATGCTTTATTGTTATTTTTTTTTATTGTTGTTGTTATAATAATTATTACTGTAATTGTTATTAGTTATTATGAGGGGCTTTCACAAGAAGAAAATGATTGGATTCATTCCTAGGCATCTAAATCTTGAACCACGTCTACATTTTTAGTATCATTAGATAAAATAGCATGAAAATATTTTGATCCCGTTCTTTTAATATGATTTTGAATCGTCGCAAGGGAAAAAAGATGAGATATTTGTGGGATACTTGGAAATTATAATGAATTCCCATTTAAAAGGTAAAAGATTCATTGAGTTTCTTCCCATTTATCCTGATAATCGTTGTCTATCGTAAAATAATATTTTGTCCATTTATAGTTTTGCATGATCATGGGGCATTTTTAACCATATGCATGGATTTCCATGAATTTGCTTACACAAATTTGAGGTGAGAGTGGCTATTGAGTTTGCTTAGTTCATGGAAAAGCTATAAATAATTGTAACTACTGCATGGGTGGGCATAGAGTAAGAATCGTACCAGATTTGTATCAAATTAATGACTTGTTTCACTTTATGGAAAAAAGAATCTGACACATTTATTTGTCAGAATAGGTTATAATTAACCTTTTATTCATAATAAAAAGAGTCACAACATAACAAATCCCATAGGAGTTGGGGGTGTTTACCCATCCAGTCTGGAGGGAGCAAATTTTTTCGATGGGCTTTTGCGACCCAATCCGCTACGCCGTTAGCCTCACGTAGAAATCTGACACATTAAGTTTGCATTAAAAGTATGAGAAATATTAATTACATATTGTTTAGTCAAAATTGAAAGCATGTAAAATTTGCATAATAGTATCATATAGACAACTAAGTGGTTATTTCATGTTTTTTTTTGGTCAATTTCGTATCTATTCTAATTACTTAGGAGGATTTAATTTCATATTGAAGACGTCCCCGCGAGCGAAGACGAGACATTGAAGGCCATGGCGATGCAAACGGTCTCCATTTCCGTCGACATGAGCAGCGACGAGTTCCGGAATTACGCTGAGGGCGTCTTCGAGGGCCCATGCGGGGCGAACTTGAACCACGCGGTCTTGATAGTCGGATACAAGACGACCGCGGATGGTGTCGACTATTGGCTGATCAAGAACTCGTGGGGTGTGATGTGGGGTGAGGAAGGGTACATGAGAATTCTGCGAAACTCGGGCATCCAAGGAGGTCTCTGTGGGCTAGCTATGGAAGCTTTTTATCCAGTTGCATGAGTTAGCGCGCGTTCAATGGTGTTTTTTTCAGTTTGGTTTTGCAGCTTTAAGCAGCATTGTTTGTTGCGCGGAACAAGCAATCGAACGATAAAATAGACAGCACAAGCAAAGTAAAACGGACACCAGATGTACGTGGTTCGGTCGTAAAAACCTACGTCCACGGGGAGAGTATCAACGATTCCACTATAGAACGAGCGATACACAGAGATTACAATCCACTCGAGTTACACAAATACACTTTTGGTGTTTCCCAGCCCCAATTACATCCAAGAACGCACACAGTGCTTAGCCCCCCAATTCCTAGTGAAATAATCTCTCAATCTCGCGAAGGAATTAAAATACAAATCTAACCTCAAGATTTAATCGGTTTCGACACTTGAACTCTTAATGTAATTCCATGAACAAAACAAAGACCCAATGCTAAGCACTCGCTCATAAAACGGCACTTAGGGAAGTCCCTCTACCAAGCACTCGAGATGGCGCTTCCAAACTTCAAGACTTCGTATTTGGATCTCTAGACATCAGCGGCGTGAAGAAACCCTTGCGTAACGCCCTTTTTTTCGTCCAACGGAAACAGCATAAATATATACGAATTTGTCAAACCATGGACCACGCGAAAAAAAAAAAAAATTCCCAAGTAATATTCGGATGGCCACTTCAAGCTTGGTGTTGATTGTTTCCTTCTTTGACTCCTACGTGGATTCCCTTTTTGCCGACTTCAATAAGATCACTCAACATAAGATAATTTCCTTTTCTTCTTTGACACGCAAGTCCATGGTTGAATATTCAAATCAGCCCCTCATGTAACAGAGTTCCTTTTCAGTCCAGCCAATATTTCTTTTCTTTTTGCGTCATGGTTTGGCTGGATAACATTCTTTTCGTCGTGGGCTTAAAATTCGAGACAGTCTTTAACAATCTCCACCTTGGCTCGACATTTGAGCTAAGTCATAATCGCTTCGCTGATAATCCGAACATCGCTACTACTCTCCCAATAGCCCCAATGGACTCAACCGCCACAGATATCATCCAAGTCTAAGCCGCACTTGAACTTCGCCATAGCTGAGGACCTCATCAGAACACCAACTGAACATGCACCTTTAACTACTCCACAAGGACTATCTAATGCAAGCTCCTTAATCACAGATAAAGCAAAGCCACTGTTGCATCCATATCTGTCAGGAGATCAAACACATACCTTGTAAATATCAGCAGTTACAGCAACTGTTGGCTCTATAGGCTCCACCTCGCTATAAGCACCATCTATGTTGATTACCACGTTAGTACCTGCTACCTCAAGAGTTTCTTGTTGCAACTCCACCTCAAGCTGAACACCGTTCAGATCCGTATGAACACTGCCACAATCACTCCCAGCCAAAAGTACTGGAGACTCGTCAAAGGTAACTTATCTGCTGCAAACAGGTGAATTTATATTCGGGCACCACAACTGATAGCCACACTCACCTTGTGCATAGCCATGGAATATGCACCTTGCCTCCACATCGAGCTTACCATCACTTACTCGATAATAACACGGGCAACTAGACATTCTAAAAGTAGAATCATCATCAACATTACCTGACCACACTTTTTCGGGAGTCCGATATCCAATCACAGTCGATGGGGATCTATCCACCAAGTAGCTCGATATACTAAGCGCATCCGCTGGAATTCTCCCAGCCATACCAGCACTAGAGATCTTTTCACAGGCCGTCTCTAGTGATGCTCTGCTGATCAATTCTGCAAACTGTTGTGGTTTACTGGCACAGGACGGTGTTTCACTATGCCAGTTTTCATGTATAATTTTTTTGCCAACTTGGAGCAAGACTCCATGCTCTTGTCAGTTCGCACATGCTTGATCAACTTACCAGTCTCCGTTCTGATCAAAGCTCTCGACTGCGTATTCCTGACAACAGCATCAAAATTGTGCTTTCCCACAAACAGCCAGGCCTTCCTCGAGTAGCCATTAGACTCTTGAACAGATATCGACGTCTCAGGAGTGAAACTTTTCAATATCTCACCTTGAAGTTCATACAGGCCACTGTGCTTAACTCCTTTCATTTTCACCAAGGCACCTCGAACAATCTTCAGGACTCCACATCGTGAAGAATACCTGCATCCAGCTGAATCTAGGGCACCTAAGGTAATTAAGTGCTTTTTCAATTCTGGAACATGTCGTACTCCAGTCAATGTCCTCACAATACCATAATGCATTATGATTTTAACATCACCAACACCCACAACATCGCATTCAGCGTTGTTTCCTAACTGCACTTTACTACTATCCATGCATTGATAAGAAGTAAACCAGTTCTTGTTTGGTGTAGCATGAAAAAAACAACCAGAATCCATAATCCATCCGCCAAACGACGAATTCTCAGTGACAGACAGGACACAATCGACACCATCAGAATTTTTAGCTACAGCTGCAATATCATATGCAGATTCAACTCTAATTCCCTTACCCGCTTCATTTTTCAGCTTGAAATAATTTCTTCTAAGATGCCCTCTCTTGCCATAGTTCCGACAGACATCACCGCCAGTCCTAGACTGACTACGTCTATTCATGTTCATACTACTTCTGCTAACACGAGTACTAGTTCTTCCTCTTTCACCTCATAAAGCAGTAGATACAGATTCTCTTCTAGGGATATCCTCACTCAAAATTAAATCTTGAATCCCATCAAACGTCAAACTAGTTGACCCAGAAGAATTACTAACAACAGTAACAATAGTATTCCAACTATCAAGCAATGAAGATAATAGAATCAAAGTACGTACCTCATCTTCAAAGTCAATCTCAACTGAACTCAATTGACTAACGATCACATTAAATTCATTGATATGATTATCAACAAATGTACCTTCGCTCATCTTCAAGTTAAACAGACGTCGCATCAAATAGACCTTGTTGATCGCAGAGGGCTTTTCGTACATGTCCGATAAGGCTTTCATCAAACTCGCAGTGGTCTTCTCCTTGACGATATTAAACACGACGTTACAAGCCAACGTCAGTCGAATAACACCCATCGCTCGTCTATCCAGCAATTCCCAATCCAGTTGCTTCATCGTTTCTGATTTCTTCCCAGACTGGGGCTCGTGCAGCTTCATCTGATATAAACAATCTTCTATCTGCATCTTCCAGAAACTAAAGTCCTTCCCCTCAAATTTGTCGATTTTCCCTTTAGCTTCTTCTGTCACCATCGATTCGTTTCAATTCAAGCAAACCTAGCTCTGATACCAATTCTTGCGCGGAACAAGCGATCGAACAATAAAATAGACAGAGCAAGCAAAGTAAAACGGACACCGGATGTACGTGGTTCGGTCGTAAAGACCTACGTCCACGGGGAGAGCAGCAACGATTCCACTATAGAACGAGCGATACACATAGATTACAATCTACTCGAGTTACACAAACACACTCTTGGTGTTTCTCAGCCCCAATTACATCCAAGAACGCACACAGTGCTTAGCCCCCCCAATTCCCAGCGAAATAATCTCTCAATCTCGCGAAGGAATTAAAATACAAATCTAACCTCAAGATTTAATGGGCTTTTACACTTGAACTCTTAATGTAATTCCGCGAACAAAACGAAGACCCAATACCAAGAACTCGCTCATAAAACGGCGCTTCAGGAAGTCCCTCTACCAAGCACTCGTCACCAGTCTAAGGTTTTTGTTGTTGCTCTCTCGCTAACCATCAAATCACATAAAATCAAAAACAAATGAAGACGCTTTTCAAAATTTTCTTTTTATTCACAAATAAATGTACGGAGGGTAGATTTCAGATTTTGAAAATTAGAGAACCTGTTTTGACGAGTACGTTTTAAGTTTCAGGCAAGTGGAACCTGGAACCGGAACCTGAGACCTGGAGCAAGTTTTTATATTTTTTCCTGATATATGTCTTCGCGTCATCTTACGATATTATATAATATCTTATGATGAGTGTGTAATCTGGAACCACGTTATCATTGAAACTTCTACTTTGTTAATGTTTCATATTTTTCATGTGTCTAAATATAAATCATGCTCAGTAGATTTTAGCAACAGGCTATAGTCATTAAATGTGATTACTCACGGCAATCATTCAACTAAGAATACATGTGGAACCTTAGTGGAACATGTGACAGGGTAGGTTTTAGGTTTTAAAGTATGCATTGTAGGTTTCAGGTTCCAAAAAATGAGAAATCTGTAAAGACGGGTAGGTTCTAGGTTCCATGTGGAACCTGTACGGAACCTGGAATCGCTCACCCCTAATTGTCACTAACTGCATTTTGTTTCTTTTTTCGTCTAAGGAAACTTAACAACTTTTGCGATGCTTAATTCCCTAAAAAAAGAATCCCAACTTTCAGGTTCGCTCTCTATGCCATGAATGTGAAACCACCACCCCCAAAAAAAAAAATGTGATACTTCCACGTCCCTTGATCGTCTCTCCCGTCCTTCTTTCTGCTCCAGCTGAGCGATAAGGTTGCTTGACCTTGGCTTTACATGGAGTGATTGCGGAAGGGATGGAGGCAGTGTCCCAAGAGCGAGGGCGAAGTCCCCCACAATTGGCTTTCTTTTGCTTTGGCCACTAGCTCCCAAATGGTCCCTCGGGACAAGAACCAGAGGGGCTCCCTCTTAAGTCTTTATGGAGTTATTGGTTTTTGTTTGTTCTCGTGGTTGGTAAACTGTCTAATTACTTTTAGATTCCTCTCAGAAAATAACGTTCAAGAAACATCGTCAATTGTTGTTCGTGATTTTCTGCTCCACACGACGTGTGATCTAAGTCCCATCGCAATCTCTTCCGTGTCGGGGGATGGTTTGTGTCCACTTCAGCGTAAAACTTTTTGCATGGCTAATAAAATACGGCTATCACAACCAAGACTGTATATATATTCATGTCCAGTGCAGGTATCTCATCATCCACTTCTGAGTTTTTCCACTGAGAAACACACTACCCCACTCACAATTTCTGCAATGGCTTTTCCTCTCAAGAGTGAATTCATCATCTCGCTTGCTTTAGTCCTCAGCGCTTGGGCATGGCGTGCGATGTCGGTCCGCCCGTTGCATGGATCCACCATTGCTGAGAAGCACGAGCAATGGATGGCCCAGTACGGTCGGACCTACAAGGACCCGGAGGAGAAGGAGAGACGTCGGGGGATTTTTGAGAGGAACTTGCAGTTCGTTGAAGATTTCAATGCATCCGGCAACCGGACTTTCAAAGTAGGCTTCAATCAATTCTCGGACTTGACTGGTGACGAGTTTGTTCGGAGCCACACGGGATACTTGGCATCTAAGCAACCAAGGTCCCCCAAGACGGCATCGCTGAGCAACCAATATCTAAATGGGGATGTTCCTGATAGCATCGACTGGGTGGAGAAAGGCGCCATCAATCAGATCAAGGACCAAGGCGGATGTGGTAAGTGTCTAAATGTCTCGTATGCATCCAATTGTGAGATCAATTTTGACTTCTAATGAGCAATAAGTTTAAGAGCCTTGCTATCTAGAGAAGTCTGATACCAATGGTACCAAAAATAATGTGATTCTCCATAATTACAATGTCGACAAAATTTTATGAATGCAGGAGCTTGTTGGGCATTCTCAGCGGTCGCAACAGTAGAAGGAATCATGCAGATGAAAACCGGTAATTTACCGGTGCTCTCCGAGCAACAACTGATCGACTGCGATACCGAATCCCAAGGCTGCATTGGCGGTCATCCGGACAATGCTTTCAACTACATCATCAAAAACCAAGGAATAGCGTCCGAGGATACCTACATGTACGAAGAGATGGACGGGACCTGCGACTCGTCGAAAGCGGCCCAACAGGCAGCGCAGATCAAGGACTTCGCCGACGTGCAGCCTGGTGAGGAGGAGCTCCTGAAGGCGGTTGCGCAGCAGCCGATCTCGGTCGGGATCGCAGGAGGCGGGCGGGAGTTCAAGAGCTACAGAGGCGGGGTGTTCAATGGGGACTGTGACGGGGAGATGGACCACGCGGTGGTCGTGGTCGGGTACGGGACGAGCGAGGACGGAACCGATTTCTGGAAGATCCGCAACTCGTGGGGGGAGACTTGGGGCGAAGAGGGCTACATGAGGATTCAAAGAGGAGGTGCTGATACCTCCAAAGGAATGTGCGGACTCGCGTCGCAAGCTTCTTATCCAGTGGCCTGAGATAATCAAAACATAATATAGACGAAGTACGAGCATCATGAGATGACGAGTTGCTCCTTATTTCCTACTTAAGAGTGTGGTACTTGTAATGAGGCTACCGTGTAGCCACTAAGTTATTAGGAGAATTACGTATTAATTCCTCAATTTGAATCAATTTTCTTGTTTTACCTACAATTCCCTACTTAATAGTGTGGTTTTTGTGTTTGGTCTCTTCTTTGTAATTGGCGCTTTGAAAAGTTATATACATACTTATTGACACCTAAATTTTGATTTTCTTTTGTTATTAACTTTTACATAAAATAAATCAGGAATTAATTTTAGTTCCTACAAAAAAAAATACATTGAATCATTTTCATATAGTTTGCATTTTGATATGGTTTTAATTTCTTCATTCATACATTTGCATTTCGACCGGATACGAGTGCTCTGAGATAACAGTACATAATTCCATTCTGGCCCATGATTCAGCAATCGACTCCATGCATCCAGACTTGCCATGGAAGCGTACGTGCGTCCAAGCCTCGAAGCCGTAGTTCGCCTTGTCTTTCGCCGATCAACGCCTACTTTTCTCACGGCTTTTCTGACGAATTCCAGCGAGCTTTTTCTTTGCTTCTGGTGTTGACGAGACCTTTGAGCACGATTGTGAAGTTCCCATCGAAGTGCTTCTGCTTCGTAGCTTGTGGTCCAATCTCATCAACATCAACGGGGAATACTATTCCGAGAGTTTTTCCCGACTTTCCGTCACGGTCAACATCGAGAATCCTGGCGTTTTCTACAGTCCTCCGCATCAACTTAGGCCAGACAATCTCCAATAGGAACCGTGATATTTATAGGTTCCCGATGGCAGCGCACTCCAAATCCTTGAGCGAATCCATTGAAAATTCTGGGTTGAACTAAAGACCATATTCGGTCAGTACAGCAGCAGAAAGGCAGAAAGGTAGCCCACCATGATGCAATTCCCTTTCATCCTTTTCCAGTAGTTCTATTGACCTCGAGTTCCCACCGTGAACCACGAACCACTGCGGAGCACCACGTGATCCATTGAAATTGCATCAGTTGTCGTTCGATTACGTCATTTGCTTATTAGAATTAATATTCACAGAATAGGTAGCGATTCTTATCCGATTCAATATTTTTGTTGCCATATTTCGAATAGATCAATATCTAACGTGAATATTTGAGATTTTAATGATTATCCGGTTGGGTTTTATTTTCGAGAAAAGTCAACTTAATTACTAATTTGATCCGTAAGACTTTGGATCATTTTTTAATTATTTTGGCTTTATATTTAATATTTCTGATGCCTAAAGTTGCTATATGTTGGAACCGAAAACACACAACGTGGGTGACCTTTCGAATATAAGAAACGAGGCACGAAATGGATGGAGAAAATCTGTATATTGGAGAACACTTGCTTTGGCTTCTCTCTTGCTTTATCTTACAATACAACACACTCAAGTATTTATAGCAAAAACTAAACACTCCTATGAAGACAACATGTAATTACTATGAAACACAAGACACCTAATAATGATGACACAACATGTAATTACTATGAAACCCAAGACACCTAGTAATGATAACACCTAGTAATGATAATCACACCAAACTTGCATTAATTACTCCATGGTGCATTAACTCCTCCATGGTCTTATAAAATCAATTTTATGAATATTTTAATAGCCTCCCTTAAAATTGATTTTCATACCAAGCATCTTCTTCAATTTTTCGAACGAATCCGCCTTCAAGGGTTTCGTCAAAATATCTGCAAGCTGATCTTCTGATCTGCAGAAATTAAGATCGATTTCACCATCTTTGACTCGCTCACGAATGTAATGATACTTGATGTCGATGTGCTTGCTCCTGCCATGAAATACAGGATTCTTGGCTAATGCAATAGCCGATTTATTGTCACACATCATTTTAATAGGACCCGTTTGTTCATGCATCAATTCATGCAGCATCCTACGAAGCCATATCGCCTGACAAGCCGCTGAAGCTAATGCCATGTATTCTGCTTCAGCTGTCGAGAGAGCAACAACTTGTTGCTTTTTGGAAGATCAAGAGAATACTCCTGATCCAAGAAAGAAAGCATACCCAGATGTACTTTTTCGAGTCTCGGTATCACCTGCCCAATCACTGTCTGTGTACCCCACCAGACCAAAGTTGTCAGTATAAGAATATAAAATTCCATGATCACGAGTTCCACTGACATACCGTAAAATTCTCTTTACTGCTTGCAAATGTGACTGGTAGGGTTTTTCCATGAACCTGCTAATAATACCCACTCCATAGGTAATATCTGGTCTTGTAGAAACCAAATATCTCAAGCTGCCAACAATGCCTTTAAAATAAGTGGGATTTACCAGCTCACCGGTTCCTTCTTTCTTCAGCTCCAATCGTTCTACTACGGGAGTTCGGATTGGCTTCAGCGATTCCATTTTAAATCGCTTCAAAATATCATTAGCATATTTCTGCTGAGAAATAAATATGCCATCATCTGTTTGCTTCACTTCAAGACCAAGAAAATAGGACATCAGTCCCAAATCAGTCATCTCAAACTGGCTAGTCATAGCCTCCCTGAATTCAGCAAACATTTTTTCACAGCTCCCTGTAAATATCAAGTCATCAACATAAATGCACACAATTAAGATGTCACCGATAGCATTTGACTTGATATATAGTGTATGCTCATAAGGGCACTTTTGAAAATCATGCTCCAACATGTATGTGTCGATACGTGTGTACCAAGCACGTGGTGCCTGTTTTAATCCATACAAAGCCTTCTTCAGTCTGTAAAACTGATTTTCATGCCCTTTCTTCTCATAACCCTGTGGTTGCTCCACATATACTTCCTCTTCAAGGACACCATTGAGAAATGCTGATTTCACATCCATTTGATGGATTCTCCAATGGTTTTGAGCTGCAAATGCTAATACCATCCGAATAGTATCCATCCGGGCAACTGGTGCAAATACTTCAAAATAATCAATACCTGGCTTCTGCTTGTAGCCCTTTACAACCAGTCTAGCCTTGTAACGGTCCACCTGACCGTCGGGTTTGTACTTTGTCTTGTACACCCACTTGACACCGATAGGCTTCTTACCGGGTGGTAAAGAAGTCAACACCCATGTGTCGTTTTTCTCAATGGAGTGAATTTCTTCATCCATTGCTTCAATCCACTTTTCATCTACAGCTGCTTCATCATAGGTTACAGGGTCACAATCAGCAAATAAACAAAAGTTTACCAGTGTTTCATCAGTGATTTCGCTATCACTGTTTCTATTTCTTGTGACCACATAATCTCTGAATTTTGCTGGCGTCTCCTTCAGTCGTTGTGAACGACGTAGTTGTGGTTCTGAAACTGCTGTTGGTGAAGATGTACCTCCAGTTGAAGATGATGAGGAAGATGGATCACTCATTGAAGATAATGGAGGTGTTTCTGTCTCACCCGCCAGTGGCTCATCTTCGATGATGATGTTTTTCTGGTCACCCTTCTGGTTCCAGTCCCAGGCCTCATCTTCTAAAAACTGGACATCCCTGCTGATAATAACTTTCTCAGTGACCGGGTTATACAGCTTATAACCTTTAGTTGTATCACTGTAGCCGATGAAGATGCACTTCTCGCTTTTGTCATCCAGCTTTTTTCTTCGCTCGTCTGGTATATGGGGATATGCCACGCACCCAAATACTCGTAGGAACGAAACATCTGGTTTGTTTCTACTCCAAGCTTCTTCTGGAGTTCTTCCAATAACACTCACTGTTGGACACCTGTTTAGTACAAATACAGCACAAGCAACAGCTTCTGCCCAAAATTTCTTGGGCAAATCTTTAGCTTTCAGCATACTTCTTGCCATTTCAAAAATTGTCCTATTTTTTCTTTCTGCTATACCATTTTGCTGAGGAGTATAGCTGGCAGTCAACTGACGTTTGATTCCATGAATTTTACAATATTTGTGAAATTCATTTGAGGTAAATTCTCCACCTCTATCCGATCTCAACGCCTTCAATTTAAAGCCACTTTGTTTTTCAACATAGACTTTAAATTCTTTAAACTTGCCAAAAGCTTCAGATTTTTTCCTCAAGAAGTGTACCCATATTTTTCTGCTAAAATCGTCGACAAAAATTAGCATGTACCTTTTTTGTCCGAACGATTCCACCTCAATAGGGCCACATATGTCGGTGTGTACCAACTCTAGTGGTTGGTTTGCTCTTCTGGCTTTTCCAACTGGAAAAGAGTCTCGGTGCTGTTTTCCAACGAGACATCCTTCGCAAGGACGCCCTGGATCATTAATCAACGGCATGCCGGTCACCATCCTTTTCTGGACCAATTGCTTCATTCCACGAAAATTTAGATGCCCAAATCGAAGATGCCACAGCCAGCTGCTGTCTTTCGTCATCGCTTGAAAACTCAAGAGATTCTTCGTCGGAAGAGTCAAGGGAAACATCCGGTTCTTCGTCATCTGTACCGTCGTGATCAACTTGTTGTTTACACCTCTGATGGTGCAAACTCCATTTTCAATGTGAACTTTGTGGCCTCTTTCGGAAAGTTGCCCAACACTTAGCAAATTCCAACAAAGTCCTGGCACAAAGTAAACATCTGCAATAGCAACATTAGTACCATCTTTGGATTTGATATTAATGTTACCTTTGCCCATCACGGGAATTTTTGATTTATTCCCAAAGTTGACTTCGCCACGACTTGTCTCATCCAGTTGTGAGAATAACTCCTTTCTTCCGGTCATATGGTTGCTACACCCAGTATCTAGATACCATGTATTAGTATCAACGACAGTTGAATCATCCTTCGCACATGCTAGTACCATGTACTCTTCAGCATCGGTGGCATGTGCATGTTCCGCCGGCACGTACGTCGCCTTTGCATGACACTCGGATTTGTAGTGTCCGAATTTATTACACTTAAAACACTTGACTTTTGATTTGTCAGGTGTTCTAAATTTTCTGGTGAAATTTGAATTCTCACCTCTACCTCGGGCTCCTCCACGACCTCGACCGCCTTGATAGCCTCCTCGGTTTGGTTGAGCGACCCGACTTTGCAATGCTTGCTCGGGAACGGAACCCGTAGACTTCTGGTTCATTCTTTGCTCATGGGAGCATAATGAACCCATCAACCGCTCCAACGTGAGAGTTGATACGTCTTGTCCTTCCTCGATCGCTGCGACGACGTAGTCAAATCTTTCGGTCAAAGACCTCAAGATTTTTTCTACAACACGAACATCTTGAAGTTCTTCACCATTAACCCTTAATTGGTTAACGATGGCCTGCACACGATCAAAATATGCCGATATTGTTTCCGAGTCATTCATGCGTAAAGACTCGAAATCACCTCGAAGAGTCTGAAGCCGCACCCGCCGGACACGATCATCGCCTTTGTAGGATTTCTGCAAGATATCCCAGGCAGCTTTCGCGGTCTCGGCACTCGATATTTTTTCAAATATCGTTTCCTCCACGGCTTGAAAAATCGCATATAATGCTTTCTGATCTTTCTTCCGGGACTCCACCAGAGATTCTTTCTCCTCCTTTCTCAAAGCCTCGAATGCTTCGGCATCAGCTACTTCGTTGTAGCCACTTTCAACTAGATTCCACAAATCTTGCGATTTGAACAGAACCTTCATCTGGACAGCCCAGTTGTTGAAATTCTTTCCGTTCAACTTTGGAAGCTGCATTTGAACGGAACTAGTAGATGCCATTCTAGCTCTGATACCAAATGTTTGGAACCGAAAACACACAACGTGGGTGACCTTTCGAATATAAGAAACGAGGCACGAAATGGATGGAGAAAATCTGTATATTGGAGAACACTTGCTTTGGCTTCTCTCTTGCTTTATCTTACAATACAACACACTCAAGTATTTATAGCAAAAACTAAACACTCCTATGAAGACAACATGTAATTACTATGAAACACAAGACACCTAATAATGATGACACAACATGTAATTACTATGAAACCCAAGACACCTAGTAATGATAACACCTAGTAATGATAATCACACCAAACTTGCATTAATTACTCCATGGTGCATTAACTCCTCCATGGTCTTATAAAATCAATTTTATGAATATTTTAATATAATCTCATTTAATCCGTGAGACGATGGGTTATTTTTTAGATTACTGTAATCTTTGATTTCAAATTTTCATGAATTGCACATACGGATTAGGTAAGATTTTACCAACGTAGATAATTTTCAACTTTTAAAAAAACATAAAAAAAAAAAATCATGCATGTCATTCCCTTTTGCCATTTTTTGGCACGTCGTCATTCGTAAAAAAATGCATGTAATAATGTAGTTGTATTATTTTGCCAGCCGCTGAAATGAGATGACGTAATTAGTACATATCATTTGGGGTTAGTCATGTACTTCATTAAATTTACGCCCCGATAAGCCAGCACACTATCTATGTCATTTTCATATCATATGCATTCATATTAGAACAGACTGCATGTCATTACATTTAGGTTTAGTTTATGTTAGCATTGCATATAGCAAGTCTGCGTTAGACAAGTAAAATAAATATTTAATATTTAGAATTGCTTGCATTTCATTCATCCATGCAATTTGTTTACAATTTTGATTATTGGGTGCCTATTTCATGATTGTGTATTCGGATGGACATTTTTACATGTTGGAGATAATTTCAAAATGAATCCAAATTGCTTGCCAACCTTTTTTTAAGGTACCTAAAGGGCATTAGTATATTCTAGCGTAATCAAGTCCCCGGATTTATAACTTTTGGTATGTAGGAATAAAGCATTTCTCCTAATGTTTTATTTATGTATCTAATCGACCTACCGTAAACAGATTAATGGCGACTCCAAATGAAAATCTTTTGCATAAAATGATTTAAAAGTCGTGAATCGGTATGGACTTGGGAGGGTCTGAACTAGGTTTAACAGCTTAGTAATCCATTAGCTTGAAAATTTTTAGATCACGACAATACTTACTTTACCCTCCCCCCACCTCCTAGAAAAAAAAAAAAGGTAAAACCCACTTGACTATCACGGCGTGGCTCGATTTTATACGAATTTTACCTAATAATTTGATTACGATGTTCATTTTAGTGTAACTCTTAGATTGAGGATTACACTGAACTTTTGAGGAAAAAAAATCTCATATTCTAAAGATAACCCATCGCGTGTTCACAAATTGTTATTATTATTATTATTATTATTTTGGTCGTGAGTGTTCACAAATTAAATGAGTAGAATTCTGGCACATTCCGAATTGCTTGTGATTGCAATCTTAATTGGTAAAATATGAAAATTCTTATTTGATTTCCGTTGTCTTATGTTTAAATCATGTGCACTTTCATTTAGGAGACTGTATGTTCTTCAGATGGAAAGTATAGAGGATCGACATTACGTGATTAAACATAAGACTAAAATGAAGGGTCCGTGTCCCAATTGATGTGATATATCTAGAGGTGACAAAATGGGTCTAGAACCTTGACGGGTCATTGATGGGTTGTATTATATTTTCAAAACAAGTTAAGTGGGTGATAAATTGGTTACTTAGAAACTCAATAGGTCCTACCTAAATGAGTTTTAAGTAGGTCATAAATTGACCAGCTAAGAAAACTACCTAATGAGTCATAATTAGATTTCTTGAATATTTAAAAAAAAAATACAAATTTTAATAATTTATTATTTCATTTTCTTATTTTTCTTTATCTTTTTATCTATTCTTTTTTTTTCTTCCTTTTTTCCACCTATCACCACCGTGATTGGCTGGCAAGCCTTGAGCTTGCCAAGATCTAGCGAGCTCAAGGTTGCCCATTTTCTTATTTTTCTTTATCTTTTTATCTATTCTTTTTTTTCTTCCTTTTTCCTCCTACCACCACCTTGATTGGCTGGCAAGCCTCGAGCTTGCCGAGATCTAGCGAACTCAAGGTTGCCCAAATTGGGTGAGCCCCTAGGCTCATCGGGATCTGGTGAGCTCGAGTTCGCCATCACTGGGCTAGCCTCGAGCCTCGAGCTCGCCTGGACTAGACGAGCCTCGAGCTTGCCTGGACTAGACGAGCCACGAGCTCACCGGAATTGGGCGAGCCTCGAGGCTCTCTAGCCTCAAGCGAGCTCAAGGTTTGCCGACCTGAGACGAGCCTCGAGGCTTCCCAAGATTGGCCTCGTCTGCGGCTGGTTACCGGCCGTTGCTGAGGCCCGGCGACTGATGGATGGCAAAGGCAGAAGGAAAAAGGAAAAAAGAAAAGAAAATAATTTAAATTTTAAAAATTCAAAAATTCAAAAAAAATAAAAAGATTTTTTAAAATTATAAAAATTGTCCACAATATTTTAGGAATATTTTTTCAAGAATTTATAATAAATTGATTTTTTAAAATTGGATTAAACATGAAAGTGTTTTAGCAATATGAATTAAATGGGGTATGAATCGCTAGATTTGTATAATATAAAAATATTTCAAAACGGGTTAAATATGGTATCTTTTTCGACCCGACCCTCTCATTTAACAGCTCTACTTTTCTTAGCATTCGTTTACATATTTCCCTCCCTTGTCTTTCTGAGTCTTGCCCTTTCTAAGTCATGCTTTACTGTTATTTTTTTTTTATTGTTGTTGTTATAATAATTATTACTGTTATTGTTATTAGTTTATGAGGGGCTTTCACAAGAAGAAAATGATTGGATTCATTCCTAGGCATCTAAATCTTGAACGGCGTCTACATTTTTAGTTTCGTTATATAAAATAGCATGAAAATATTTTGATCCCGTTCTTTTAATATGATTTTGAATCGTCGCAAGGGAAAAAGATGAGAGATTTGTGGGATAGTTGAAAATTATAATGAATTCACATTTAAAAGGTAAAAGATTCATTGAGTTTCTTCCCATTTATCCTGATAATCGTTGTCTATTGTAAAATAATAATTTGTCCATTTATAGTTTCGCATGATCATGGGGCATTTTTAACCATATGCATGGATTTCCATGAATTTGCTTACACAAATTTGAGGTGAGAGTGGCTATTGAGTTTGCTTATTTCATGGAAAAGCTATAACTAAATGTAACTACTGCATGGGTGGGCATAGAGTAAGAATCTTACCAGATTTGTGTCAAATTAATGACTTGTTTCACTTTATGGAAAAAGAATCTGACACATTTATTTGTCAGAATAGGTTATAATTAACCTTTCATTCATAATAAGAAGAGTCACAACATAACAGATCCCATAGGAGTTGGGGGTGTTTACCCATCCAATCCGGAGGGAGCAAATTTTTTCGGTGGGCTTTTGCGACCCAATCCGCAGCGCCGTTAGCCTCACGTGGAAATCTGACACATTAAGTTTGCGTTAAAAGTATGAGAAATATTAATTACATATTGTTTAGTCAAAATTGAAAGCATGTAAAATTTGCATAATAGTATCATATAGACAACTAAGTGGTTATTTCATGTTTTTTTTTTGTCAATTGCGTATCTATTCTAATTACTTAGGAGGATTTAATTTCATGTTTTTTTTTTGTCGGTCAGATAATTTCATGTTATTTAGCCAGCATAATATCTGGTGTATCTCTTAGATAATATGCTAGGGAAGATTTGGTGGATTTTTTGCCTTCCTTTTTTGTTGAGAAATACCTTATTTACATTTTTGCTTCGTTACGTTGAGTAACTCATGCCAATTACGAATTCTCTTGCTAAACGAGGGAGGAAATGAATATGACCGGATCATTAACAAAGTCCCATGATTAATCAATTTGATCCTGAGGTTCTATAAATTAGACATGGCTTGCTCATGTTTCTCCACAATTCCCCAAAAGCACACTAACGATCCATCAATCCATCCTTGATAAACTCTTCAGCATTCGATGATGGCTTTGTGGCTCGAGAGGCAAGTTAAGGTCTACATATTGATAGCATCTTTATGTTTAGGGGCTCAGATTTTGGCCACAACGCCCCCGAATTCCACATTGGCGGAGGCGGAGTTCGAGCAGTGGATGGTCCGCCATGGACAGAACTACTCGGATAATCTCGAGAAGACGAAGCGGTACGGGATCTTTCTGGAGACCCTTCGCTTCATCGAATACTTCAACCCCGAAGCTGCTAACCGAAGCTACAAAGTGGGTCTGAACCAATTTTTGGACTTGACCACAAACGAGGTCATCGCGAGGTACATCGGGTTCCGACCTAGGTTGAAGAGGTCAAATTCATCAGCGATTCCTTTCAAGTACCAAAATGTGACCCAAGTCCCGTATAGCGTAAATTGGGTTGATCGGGGAGTTGTTGGCAGTATAAACTTTCAGGGTACATGCGGTAAGAGAGAACAAAATCACACTAAATTTTTGTAAATAGACACTTTATTTTCTGGTCTTGTGATTATTTTCTTTTTCATTTCCAAGCAAGCGAAACAATATGATCTTCCCATGTCCTTAATTTAATCATCGTTGCACTTCTTATTGTAATTCTCGTATAGGATCTTGCTGGTCATTCTCAGCAGCTGCGGCAGTGGAATCGATCACCGCAATAACAACCGGTGTGCTCAACTTGTCCGAGCAACAGCTGATTAACTGCGCCACAAATGGAGGAAATCATGGATGCAAGGGTGGTTACATGGATGACGCCTTCGAATACATTGTCCAAAACTAAGGGATTAGCTCTGAAGAAACTTACCCTTACGTAGGCGTCGACGGCATTTGCGACAAGCAAGCCGCATCCGTCACCGCCACGTGGATATCGGTGTACTAAGACGTCCCCGCGAGCGAAGACGAGATATTGAAGGCCGTGGCGATGCAACCGGTCTCCATTTCCGTCGACATGAGCAGCGACGAGTTCCGGAATTACGCAGAGGGCGTCTTCGAGGGCCCATGCGGGGCGAACTTGAACCACGCGGTCGTGATAGTCGGATACGGGACGACCGCGGATGGTGTCGACTCTTGGCTGATCAAGAACTTGTGGGGTGTGATGTGGGGTGAGTAAGGGTACATGAGAATTCTGCGGAACTCGGGCATCCAAGGCGGTCTCTGTGGGCTCGCTATGGAAGCTTCTTATCCAGTCGCATGAGTTAGCGCGCGTTCAATGGTGTTTTTTTTAGTTTGGTTTTGCAGATTTAAGCAGTATTGTTTCACCGGCGTGGCTGTGGTGTTGTGATTTCCGGTAGGGGAGAAGACACCTGGGTTTTTGTAATAAATTCCAGCCGAAACACCAACTTCTTGCTCTTTACACATTGAACAAGTGTTGGACAAATTTTAGTGGGCTTGTGAATAAAAAGAAAATTTTGAAAAGCGTCTTCATTTGTTTTTTTTTGGTTAGCGAGAGAGTGACAACAAACACCTTAGACGAAGGCTGAATATGGTCGTTTGGGTAACGATTTAGTTATATTAACTGTGTTTGTTTTAAGGGTGCGTTTGTTTCGCTCAAAATTTGGTGACAAGTGGAAATTATTTTTAAAGAATTAGGAAGTTATCCAAGGGTTTTTTTTTTTTTTTTCCGGTCAAAAGAAAGTTATCCAAGTTGGAAAGGTTGGAGCCGGGCCTTCCACACAATACTATGTCACCTAGGGATGAGCATAGTTTCAAGGTAGAATTTGGAACCTGAATAACCGGACCGGTGGGAAACGATCGGTTCCAAGCTCTAATGTACGGAGGGTAGATTTCAAGTTCTGAAAATTAGAGAACATGTTTTGACGAGTATGTTTTAAGTTTCAGGCAAGTGGAACCTGGAACCGGAACCTGAGATCTAGAGCAACTTTTTATTTTTTTTCTTAATATATGTCTTCACGTCATCTTACGGTATTCTATATTTCTTATGATGAGTGTGTAATCCAGAACCACGTTATCATTGAGACTTCTACTTTGTTAATGTTTCATATTTTTCATGTGTCTAAATATAAATCATGCTCAGTAGATTTTAGCAACATGTTGTAGTCATTAAATGTGATTACTCACGGCAATCATTCAACTAAGAATACATGTGGAACCACAGTGGAACCTGTGACAGGGGAGGTTCTAGGTTTTAAAGTATGCATAGTAGGTTTCAGGGTCCAAAAAATGAGAAATCTGTACAGACGGGTAAGTTCTAGGTTCCATGTGGAACCTGTACGAAACCTAGAACCGCTCACCCCTAATTGTCACCAACTGCCTTTTGTTTCCTTTTTCGTCTAAGGAAACTTAACATCTTTTGCGATGCTTAATTCCCTAAAAAAAGAAGGGCAGTGTTATTTCCACTCCTTGCATGGCTTAAACACTCCCTTTCACAATGTATTGACTATGTTACCATTCGATGTGGGACCCATTTTGTTTTTGTTTTTCTTTTTTTCTTCCACTTTCCTTTTTCTTGTTCTCATTTGCATTGAAGTGTATCGTAGATTTATTTATCTTCCTCGTCTGAGATCTCTATGCACATCAACGAATATGTTTCAAACGGAACGCCTTTGAAATTAGAATATCTCGATGACTTCCATAATTACTAGGTTGGAGTGATATGAGAAATCCATTCGTGATTTTTAGAATGCGAATGAAAAGTCATTTTTGCTACGAATGTTTATGAATTCAGTCGAATATCTCATTGCTCGAATTTACCAGAATTAACAGTTCTTTGAGATTACTCATCTAGATTAAAAAAAAAACAACCAAATCACGAAAGTATCAAAGACTATATCAACAAAATCATTCTAGAAATAGTCTCGTTTACGTTAAGAATACGACTTCTCATCTCTAGTAATTATTGAATAATTCAAAAAATAATATGTTTGGAGTTGATACAATTATTTTACCGCATTGGTTGATTTTTTTCTTGTCGTTCATCCTCAGATTAGGGGAGGCGGCGTCATCCTCAGAGTCGGGAGTCCATAATAAACAAAACCACAAAAAGAAGAGAAGTGGAAGAAAAATAAGAAACAAATAAAATAGAACCTAAATGGGCCCCACATTTAAGTCTTTGCTCATATGTAATTCTAAAGGAGGGAAAGGCAAGGGGTAATATGGTCAATACATTGTGAAAGGGAGTGTTTAAGCCAAATTGGGAGTGGAAAAAGCGCGACCCAAAAAGAATCCCAACTTTCAGGTTCGCTCTCTATGCCATGAATGCGAAACCGCCACCCCAAAAAAAAAATATGTGATACTTCCACGTCTCTTGGTCGTCTCTCCCGTCCTTCTTTCTGCTCCAGCTGAGCGATAAGGTTGCTTGACCTTGGCTTTACATGGAGGCAGTGTCCCAAGAGCGAGGGCTAAGTCCCCCACAATTGGCTTTCTTTTGCTTTGGCCACTAGCTCCCAAATGGTCCCCAATTGTTGTTCGTGATTTTCTGTTCCACACGACGGGTGATCTAGAAATTCATAAAAATTAAGAAAACTACAAGATTTTCCACATGAGTGTTGATCGTCTCATATAGGATGGTTTGTGTTCACTTCAGCGATTTCCGATAAATATTGACCGGAATGATTACATCGGTATATCTTCAAAAGTTTTATGATTGAGTTGGCATAATAAAAGTGTTGATCGTCTCATATAGGTGAGAACTGCAACGCCTTGCGAGGGCACGATGCTCTGATCCATGAGGGCATTCCAGTCCTCGCCTATGGCCTGCGAGAGTTAGTCGGCGACATTTTCTGGCCTCACTCCAAAAAAAAAAGGTAAAGAGAAGCGAATACAATTGAATATATATATATATAATCTAAAAAAACTCATGTTAGCATTAGCCATGTCACATAGGACAGCCAACGTCTCCATCACCAACTTTTGGTACAAAATTGCCATATGGACTCAATTACTAAAAAGTAAAAATGCTGAGAACTAAATTGATTAAATTGAAATTTTTAAAGATCGAATTGACACAAGTAGAATAAATTGATCTTGAGTGGAATCAGAAGTTCTGACCATATGTTCGAGAAGAAAAGAAAGAATACCACAGCCTAAGAAAGTGAAAATGGAAGAGATTTCGTGCATTGGACGCTTGAGGAATTAGAAAAGGGTTTCGATATTGACTAGCTTCTAGACGATGTTCATCATGTTGTAGAGTGACTTAAACCCTAGGTATATGTAGGACTCGCATCTGCGTGACACACAGAACAATTCTTCGCCATGTTGTACGTCTACCTGTCCCTGATTGGAGGAGGTTGAACTTTTCACATTAGTAGGATAAAATAATCATGCATGCATGCTAAATTGCATGGATTATCTACATTTTTTTTTGGTAAAAGTAAGATCTGTATTGAAGAAAGCGCTGGTTACAAACAAAACCTCCGCCGCACACCACCAAGGTGTCGCCTAAGGCGTAAGGGCAGCTCGGGTTGCAAAAACAGCCAAAACGTGGCAGCTACACGAAACTCAGAAACATATCTGAGACAACCTAATCAAAGAGCTATATAAAAATACAAGGCCAAGCAAAGTGGTCGCATGGTAATACCAAGGGAAACCGAACTCCCACAAGCATCAATCGAAGATCGCTGAAGAGATGCCCCAAGAAGCTTGTATCCTCCGGTTTCGAGGGTTGTCATCAACATGGCTAAAAGACAAAGCCTTATCTTTGACAACTTTTTGAAGAAGCTCCTTGAGTGACGCCATATTGAATTGCTTGTCTCGGAAAAGGATGTGGTTCCGTTCCATCCATATCATGTAACAAAGAGCACCAAAAGAGAATCTAGCTATACTTTGATCGAAGGAATTGCCTCTAATGTGGCACATTGCCCACTGAAGATTGTCTTGCCATGAAGCGTTATGCCAGGCTAAGTTGCATTTAGCCCACCAGAATAAAGCAAGAGACTTTGTAAAACGACATGCAAAAAATAGATGATTGACGGAGTCAGGCCGACAACAACAAAAAGCACAAGTACCTTCTGTAATACGATGATAGGTAAGAAGGATTATCTGAGTAGGTAACCTGTTGAGCGAGATAAGCCACAATATGAAAGAATGCCGGGGAGCAAGGTGGCGGTCCCAAATGAATGAGTGCCATCGGACTACCTGACCTCGATGCCGAAGATACTCCCAAGCCGAGGCAGAAGAAAAGACGCCAGAAGGATGGCCGAGCCAAATCAAAGTGTCACTAATCTCAGGGGTGAGGGACGGCATGGGTTGGGACCAGGCTCCCATGACGGTGTTCACCCTAGAGGGGAAGTAATCTGTAGATAAAAAGTCTCGTACGGTTGTCATCCGACATATACCAGACCTGTATATATCCAGGCCAGAAAAAAATTTGTATGAGGGCCCTTTTGGATGCCACGAATCAAACCAGAAGGATATATTGCCACATCCCACCCACCAGCGGAATAGCTTTTCACTATCTTGTCTGAGGTCAAGAATCTTTTTCCAGGACCAAGAGCATATAGTCGGTTTCTTCGCAACCCAAAAGTTTCTATACTTCAGAAAGTTCGTGTGAATCCACTTGCACCATATTGACTCTTTATCTGTGAAAAGTAACCAGATATGTTTGAGCATGGTTGCTTTGTTACAGTCGGAGAGTCGTCGAATGCCAAGACCCCCTTCCTCCTTTGGTAAGCACGTGTTGTCCCACGATACCTTAGTGCCACCAGTGCCTAGCTCAGGGCCTTTCCAAAGGAATTGCCTAAGAATTTGCTCGATACGAAAAATAACAGACTTAGGAAGGGTAAACATACAAGCCCAAAAAACCTGGATAGCGTGGAGAACTGTCTTGACCAGTAAAAGACGTCCCGCAAAAGATAAGAATCTTTGGGACCAAGAACGGGCCCTAGCTGTGATTGCATTAACCAAGGAGGTACAATCCTCTTTTCTAAGGCGACTGGATACAATGGGAACCCCTAGATACCGAAATGGTAAAACACCTTCCTGGAAACCAAGAACCAAAAGGAGTTGTTGTTTGAGATGAGTTGAGGCCCCTGAGCAAAAAAATTCACTCTTGCTCATATTTAGTCTAAGTCCAGACCATTCAGAAAACCTGTCCAATCCCGACTTGAGAAGTGTAACTGAGGTAGGATTAGCTTCAGAGAAAATGAGAACATCATCCGCAAAACAGAGGTGGGACAGCCGTGTTCCTTTGCATCTCCAATAAAATTTGAAACCAGGCTGTCGAGTTTGGAGATTAATAATTCCCGTAAAGATTTCCATAACAAGAGTGAATAAATAGGCCGACATTGGATCACCTTGTCGGAGTCCTCTTCCACTCGAAAAGAAACCGTGAAGTTCCCCATTTATAGAGACGGAGAATTTTGGGGATGTAACACAAGTCATAATGAGATTAGTGAAACTTACCAGAAATCCAAAGGCCAGTAAAACCATGCGTAGGAAGTCCCACTCCACCGTGTGATAGGCTTTCCTGAAGTCAACCTTAATAGCACATTTTGGTAAGTGCGGGTCATGATGAAAGCCGCAGAATAATTCCTGGGTTAGAAGAATGTTGTCGCTAATCCGACGGCCTTTAACAAAGGCATTTTGTGGCGGGCTGATAATAGTTGAGAGAACATCACAAATTCTATTAGCCAGGAGCTTGGTAATGCATTTGTAAATTGTATTGCAACAAGCAATGGGTCTGAAATCACTCATAGAGCTAGCGTTAGGGATCTTCGAAATCAAAGAAATGATGGTGGTATTGATTTCCCAAAGTAGACATCCTGTTTTAAAGAAATCCTGAATCGCCAAAATCACCGACTCGCCAACAATGTCCCAAGTAGCCTTAAAGAATTCCACATTGAACCCGTCCGGCCCCGGGGCTTTACCAGTAGCTAGGGAGAATAAGGTGCTCCGAATCTTGTGTGATGAGACATGACGAGATAACGAGGATATCTGATCATGGTTTAAAGGATGCTCAATTACTGACCTGACATCCTCAAATGATGGCCGGGATATCAAATTGGAAGAGGACAACAACTATTCAAAGAAAGAGACAATATGGGCTTGAACCTGAGTCGGTGCAGTCAGTATGGTACCCAAGCTATCTGTCACCGATAGAATCCTATTACGGAGTTGTCTTTTATTAACATAATGATGGAAGTACTTAGTGTTCAAGTCTCCTTCTTTCAGCCATTGCACACGGGACTTCTGCTTAAAGAAGGCCTCCTCCTGTAGTCGAAGGGTGGAAAAACGTTGGCGGCGGTCCTTTTCAATAATAGCCAACCCCTGATTAAAAGGATCAAGCTGAAGCGCGGTTTGAGCAGAGTCCAAAGCCTCTCTTGCCTCGTTAGTCCGTGTCGAGATATTAGAAAAGGACTCCTTATTGAGTTGCTTTAGTCGCCCTTTGAGAATTCTGAGTTTTGTGCATACCTGAAACATAGGAGTGCCACAAACTTTAGTTCCCCAAACCTGAGTTACCAGTGGTAAGAAAGCCTGACTAGTAGTCCAAAAATTGAAAAACTTGAAAGGCCTTCTGGAGTTCGGAGGGGCCGAAATGCGAATAGTCATAGGACTGTGATCTGAAACTCCCGGGGGCAGGAAAGAGGCTTCCGAGTAGGAGAAGTCAAGGCTCCAACGGGCGTTGATGAGCACCCTATCAATCTTCCTCTGTTTGCGAGACTCGCCGGAAGAAGTGGACCAAGTGAAACGATGACCTGTGTACCTAAGGTCTTCCAAACCTGCATCAGTAATACACTGACCAAATTCGTCATACGAAGGAAGCCATGTGTTAGAGCTCCCAACTCTATCCGACGGGTCACGGATTGCATTGAAATCACCTGCTAACAGCCAAGGGCAGTCCACTAACATCTCACTACGGTGAATAATATCAGCCCAAAGAAGACGTCGAATAACAAAAGTGTGTTATGCATAGATAGCAGAAAACCAACATATCTTATTGGAAGCCAGTAAAAGTAGATGACCATGGATTATCTACATTTGTAACCCATTATTTAAGAATTAGTTAGATGTACTTTCAATTTGTCAGGGGTGAAGTCAAATGCGACCCTGTAATTGATAGAATCACGCGCATGGAACGTGCAAATGTAATTGTCAATGTTGGAGAGTTGATTGAGGCAATCTGCTAAAGCCTCGCCCGAGAACAGGAAGCACCCGTGCCCTCCACGGCTGTCCTAAAGTTTCGCATGTTCAGACATGCATGCAGTATGGAACCAAAATTACAATCAACGTAAAACTTTTTGCATGGCTTATAGAATACGGCTATCACAGCCAAGACTCTGTATATATATTCATGTCCAGTGCAGGTATCTCATCATCCACTTCTGAGTTTTTCCACTGAGAAACACACTACCCCACTCACAATTTCAGCAATGGCTTTTCCTCTCAAGAGTGAATTCATCATCTCCCTTGCTTTAGTCCTCAGCACTTGGGCA
Source organism: Rhodomyrtus psidioides (assembly GCA_021437785.1). Lineage (NCBI taxonomy): Eukaryota > Viridiplantae > Streptophyta > Magnoliopsida > Myrtales > Myrtaceae > Rhodomyrtus > Rhodomyrtus psidioides. The sequence continues at coordinate 1,197,394 of JAILYB010000062.1, read as the reverse complement.
TGGCGTGCAATGTCGGTCCGCCCCTTGCATGGATCCACCATTGCTGAGAAGCACGAGCAATGGATGGCCCAGTACGGTCAGACCTACAAGGACCCGGAGGAGAAGGAGAGACGTCGGGAGATTTTTGAGAGGAACTTGCAGTTCGTTGAAGATTTCAATGCATCCGGGAACCGGGCTTTCAAGGTAGGCATCAATCAATTCTCGGACTTGACTGACGACGAGTTTGTTCGAAGCCACACGGGATACTTGGCATCTAAGCAACCAAGGTCCCCCAAGACAGCATCGCTGAGCAACCAATATTTGACTGGGGATGTTCCTGACAACATCGACTGGGTGGAGAAAGGCGCCATGAATCAGATCAAAGACCAAGGCGAATGTGGTAAGTGTCTAAACGTCTCGTATGCATCCAATTGTGAGATCAATTTTGACTTCTAATGAGCAATAAGTTTAAGAGCCTTGCTATCTAGAGAAGTCTGATACCAATGGTACCAAAAATAATGTGATTCTCCATAATTACAATGTCGACAAAAGTTTATGAATGCAGGAGCTTGTTGGGCATTCTCAGCGGTCGCAGCAGTAGAAGGAATCACGCAGATGAAAACCGGTAATTTACCGGTGCTCTCCTAGCAACAACTGATCGATTGCGATACCGAATCCCACGGCTGCAATGGCGGTCTTCCGGACAATGCTTTCAACTACATCATCAAAAACCAAGGAATCGCGTCCGAGGATACCTACACGTACGAAGAGATGGACGGGACCTGCGACTCGTCGAAAGCGGCCCAACAGGCGGCGCAGATCAAGGACTTCTTCGACGTGCAGCCTGGTGAGGAGGAGCTCCTGAAGGCGGTTGCGCAGCAGCCGATCTCGGTCGGGATCGCAGGAGGCGGGCAGGAGTTCAAGAGCTACAGCGGCGGGGTGTTCAATGGGGACTGCGACGGGGAACTGGACCACGCGGTGGTCGTGGTGGGGTACGGGACGAGCGAGGACGGAACCGATTTCTGGAAGATCCGCAACTCGTGGGGGGAGACTTGGGGCGAAGAGGGCTAAATGAGGATTCAAAGAGGAGGTGCTGATACCTCCAAAGGAATGTGCGGACTCGCGTCGCAAGCTTCTTATCCAGTGGCCTGAGATAATCAAAACATAATATAGACGAAGTACGAGCATCATGAGATGACGAGTTACTCCTTATTTCCTACTTAAGAGTGTGGTACTTGTAATGAGGCTACTGTGTAGCCACTAAGTTATGAGGAGAATTACGTATTAATTCCTCAATTTGAATCAATTTTCTTGTTTTACCTACAATTCCCTACTTAATAGTGTGGTTTTTGTGTTTGGTCTCTTCTTCGTAATTATGTTCTATCTTGCATGCCGCTACACCTTTGTACCCCTTAGGACATGAACTTCAGTCCTAGTGGGTTCGAGGTTTTTGTGTTCGGCATCCCATTTGTTTTTGGCACATTGAAAATTCTATACATGCTTAACTTACCAAAAAAAAAAGAAAAAAAAACTTTTACATAAAATAAATCAGGAATTAATTTTAGTTCCTACCAAAAAAATACATTAAATCAGGAATTGATTTTCTCCATTCATGCATTTGCATTTCGACCGGATGCGAGTGCTCTAAGATAACAACACATAAGCTCGTGGAGTCTTATATTTATTGCTTTTGGCCCAAATTGCTCTTACTGCCTGATAAGGTTGTTATACGGTCAAACATGAGGCTTATGTACACCCCAAGTGACTTAAGTTGTGTACGGTGCTCACTTTAGTGTCAAAACTTTCAAATCGATCACTTAAGTGCTAAGTTTTTGTAACTTCGATCACTTAAGTGCCAACTTCTTTTAAAAACGATCATTTTAGTGACAACTTCGATTTAAGAAGACGTGGCTCGCCAAAAATCCGACTCGTGTATTTTTTTTTATTACACCTCATCGGACTTAGCATTAAAGTTATCGTTTTTAAAAGAAGTTAGCACTTAAGTGATCAAAATTACAAAAACTTATCATTAAAGTGATCGATTTAAAAGTTTTGGCATTGAAGTGATTGAAGTTATAAAAACTTAGCACTAAAGTGACCGATTTGAAAGTTTTGGCACTAAAGTGAGCGCCGTACACAAGTTATGGCACTTGAGGTGTACTTAACCCCAAAAATGGAATGATGAAATAGATGCATCTTCATCTTTTTCATGGCTATGAATGGAACTTCGGCGGCATTCTTTTTTGCATGCATTTGCGGACGAAAAAACAACTCAAACGCTCAAATGATAAGTTGCTTATATGTGGTGCTAAATACCATGTTAATCAACGGGCGCATATAGCTTAAAATGAAAAGGGTTGAGAGAGATTTTGGGCTATTCTTATTGCCCCAATCACGTGAAAAAAGAAGAAGAGAAAACATAAAAAAGGGGAAAGCAAACATAATGGAAAGATTGTTGGTTATTCTCTCTGTGCATTTCATTTTGGCACGCAGAGAGGATAATATACGAGAAACAAGTCAGCAGAAGAAAAGGCAATCACTCAATGGAGTCCCGAAAATCAAGAGATAATTTCTTTCACTGTGGGAATTCTTTTTTGAAGAAAAAGGAAAGAGCACCGGAAAAGAAGTGCACAATGAAATGGACAGAGAATTGATTGAGTTGAAGGTCGTCTATTGTTTTCTTTCATCTATTCATGCAAGGCGAAGAAGGAAAAAAAATAAAACAGACATGCACATGGCAGAATGAATCTCGTCATCGAAAGAGAGGATATTCATGGAGACCCACACAAAAGAAAGCTTTCATACACCTCAGGGTCAATTCCATTCAGGCCCATGATTCAGCAATCAACTCCAAGCATCCAGACTTGCCATGGAAGCGTGACGTGCGTCCAAGCCTCGAAGCCGTAGTTCGCCTTGTCTATCGCCGAGTAACGTCTACTTTTCTCACGGCTTTTCTGACGAATTCCAGCGAGCTTTTTCTTTGCTTCTAGTGTTGACGAGACCTTTGAGCATGATTGTGAAGTTCCCATCGAAGTGCTTCTTCTTCGTAGCTTGTGGTCCAATCTCATCAACATCAACGGGGAATACTATTCCGAGAGTTTTTCCCGACTTTCCGTCACGGTCAACAGCGAGAATCCTGGCGTTTTCTACAGTCCTCCGCATCAACTTAGGCCAGACAATCTCCAATAGGAACCGTGATATTTATAGGTTCCTGATGGCAGCGCCCTCCAAATCCTTGAGTGAATCCATTGAAAATTCTGGGTTGAACTAAAGACCATATTCGGTCAGTACAGCAGCAGAAAGGCAGAAAGCTAGCCCACCATGAAGCAATTCCCTTTCATCTTTTTCCAGTAGATCTATTGACCTCGAGTTCTCACCGTGAACCACGAACCACTGCGGAGCACCACGTGATCCATTGAAAGTGCATCGGTTGTCGTTCAATTACGGCATTCGCTTATTAGAAATAATATTCACAGAATAGGTAGCGATTCTTATCTGATTCGATATTATGTTGCCATATTTCGGATAGATCAATATTTAATGTGAATATTTGAGATTTTAAGCATTATCCGGTTGGGTTTTATTTTCGAGAAAAGTCAACTTAATTACAAATTTGATCTGTAAGACTTTGGATTATTTTTTAATTATTTTGACTTTATATTTAATATTTGTGTTGCCTAAAGTTGCGATATCTATAATTTAATCTGTGTGAGACGATGGGTTATTTTTTAGATTACTGTAATCTTTGATTTCAAATTTTCATGAATTGAACGTACGGATTAGGTAAGATTTTACCAACGTAGATAATTTTCACCTTTTAAAAAAACATAAAAAAAAATTTCATGCATGCATAGCGTATGTTTCAAACTGCACACTTGCCATGTCATTCCCTTTTGCCATTTTTTGGCACGTCATTTATGCATGTCATAGGGTCATTCGTAAAAAAATGCATGTAATAATGTAGTTGCATTATTTTGCCAGCCACTGAAATGAGATGACGTAATTAGTACATATCATTTGGGGTTAGTCATGTACTTCATTAAATTTATGCCCCGATAAGCCAGCACACTATCTATGTCATTTTCATATCGTATGCATTCATATTAGAACAGACTGCATGTCATTACATTTAGGTTTAGTTTATGTTAGCATTGCATATAGCAAGTCTGCGTTAGACAAGTAAAATAAATATTTAATATTTAGAATTGCTTGCATTTCAGTCATCCATGCAATTTGTTTACAATTTTGATTATTGGGTGTCTAATTCATGATTGTGTATTCGCACATTGGCATTTTCACATGTTGGAGATAATTTTAAAATGAATCCTAACTGCTTGCCAACCTTTTTTTTTAAGGTACCGAAAGGGCGTTAGTATATTCTAGCGTAATCAAGTCCCCGGATTTATAACTTATGGTTCGCAGGAATAAAGCAATTCTCCTAATACTTTATTTAGGTATCTAATCAACCTACTGTAAACAGATTAGTGGCGACTCCAAATGAAAATATTTTGCATAAAATGATTTGGAAGTCGTGAATCGGTATGGACATGGGAGGGTCTGAGCTAGGTTTAACAGCTTAGTAATCCATTTGCTTGAAAATTTTTAGATCGCGACAATACTTACTACCACCCCCCCCCCCCCCCCGAAAAAAAAAACCAGCTAAAACCCACTTGACTATCGCGGCGTGGCTCGATTTTATACGAATTTTACCTAATAATTTGATCACGATGTTCATTTTAGTGTAACTCTTGGATTAAGGATTACACTTAACTTTTGAGGGAAAAAAATCTCATATTCTAAAGATAACCCATCGCGTGTTCACAAATTGTTATTATTATTATTATTATTTGGGCATGAGTGTTCACAAATTAAATGACCAGAATTCTTGCGCACTCCGAATTGCGTGTGGTTGCAATCTTAATTGGTAAGATGTGAAAAATCTTATTTGATTTCCATTGTCGTATGTTTAAATAATGTGCACTTTCATTTAGGAGACTGCATGTTCTTCAGATGAAATGTATAGAGGATCGACATTACGTGATTAAACATAAAACTAAAATGAAGGGTCCGTGTTCGAATTGATGTGATATATCTGGAGGTGACAGAATGGGTCTGGAACCTTGCCGGGTCATTGATGGGTTGTATTATATTTTAAAAACAAGTTAAGTGGGTGATAAATTGGTTACTTAGAAACTCAATAGGTCCTACCTAAATGAGTTTTAAGTAGGTCATAAATTGACTAGCTAAGATAGTTACCCAATGAGTCATAATTAGATTTCTTGAATATTTAAAAAAAAAAGAATGCAAATTTTAATAATTTATTATTTCATTTTCTTGTTTTTCTTTATCTTTTTATCTATTCTTTTTTTTCTTTCCTATTTTCCTCCTACCACCACAGTCATTGGCTGGCAAGCCTTGAGCTTGCCGAGATCTAGCCAGCTCAAGGTCGCCCATTTTCTTATTTTTTTTATCTTTTTATCTATTCTTTTTTTTTTCTTCCTTTTTCCTCCTACCACCATCGTGATTGGCTGGCAAGCCTCGAGCTTGCCGAGATCTAGCGTGCTCAAGGTCGCCCAAATTGGGCGAGCCCCTAGGCTCATAAAAAAAAACACGGTTTTTTCCATGAATAATTACCCACGAAACAATTTCGTTGCAAATTTGCAACTAAATTTGCAACGAAAAACTAATTCGTTGCAGAATTGCAACGAAATTAGGCACAAAAATATTTCATCACTAATTTGCAACGAATATATATTTTCGTTGCAAATATTGCAACGAAATTAAAAATTCGTTGCAAATTTTGCAACGAGATATAATTCGTTGCAAAATTTGCAACGAAAATATATTTTCGTGGCAACATTAGCAACAAAAAACCAATTTCATGGCAACTGTTAAGGCGTAAGAATTCAAATAAATACACGTTTCCAACGAAAACACAAATTCGTTGCAAATGTTGCAATGAAAATGTAATTTCGTGGCCAAGTTTGCGACGGACAACATTTCGTCGCAAAAAACCTATATTAAATAAAAAATATTCTGCAACGAATCCGCAATTTTGTCGTAAAATTTCCAACGAAAACTATTTCATTGCAAATTTAGCAACAAAAATGTTATTTCGTAGCAATATTTGCAACGAAATAATTTTCGTGGCAAAACAATTTGCAACGATGTATTATTCGTGGCAAACTTTGCAACGAAAACATATTTTCGTTGCAATTTTTACAACGAAAAATGATTTCGTCGCAATGTACACAGTAAACTCAATGCCCTGACATTAAAATAAATAAATATTTGCAACGACAAACATAGTTCGTTGCAAAAGTTGCCACGAATTAAATTCGTTGCTAAAAAGCACCGACACTTTTTCGTTGCTAAGGTCAGTTTTTCGTCGCAATTATCGTCACAAATTTGCAACGGTACTCTTTTGTCGCCAATTGAGTGGCTGATTAAGTTTCCCCTTTAAAAACCCGTGACCTTTTTCTATGTGTCCGCACTCTTGTATCTCCCACTCCGCAGTCCCGCACTCTTGTCTTTCGGCTACTCTCTTCATTTTGCCTCCTGTCTTCTCCCTTCTCCATTTTCATTCGTGTCTTATGGTAATGGTAGAATAAATTATTATTTGTTTCATAATTTTCTTCCATCAAATGCCGTAAGTTTCATGAATCTTAAGTAATTTTTGTTTTTCTTATTTTAGGTACATGTCAATTTGAAGATTTCGCAATTCAAGTGGATCTTGCGATTTTCATCAAACAGATCACTTTATCGTACAAAATATTCAGTCTAATACTTCGGTAAGCCTTATTGACATTGTAACTTTTTTTTTTATATTGAAGTAAAGTAGATCTTATATGTCAAGACCTTTGTATTGTAATATAAAATTAGCAATAATATTTACAACTTTTTTCCGCAAAAACGTTAATATGGGGTGGTGGACTCCCGGGAAATGTAGGGGAGAGTTTTTGAGCCTTTTTTTTGCAACGGAAATAATATTTTAGCAACGAAAACACAGGTTCGTTGCAAAATTTGCAACGCAAAATAGCTTCGTGGCACAATTTGCCACGACAATAAATTTCGTCGCAATGCAATCGGTTCGCTAATAATTAATATAAATGAATTTTCCAACGAAATGGAGAATTTCGTGACATATTTGCGACGAATTTGTTTTCGTTGGAAAATTTTCCAACGAAAATAATAAATGCCGTTGCAAAATTTGCAACGAATATTTTTCATGGCAACTTTTGCAACGAAAAACAAATGTCGTGGCAAATATGCTGCAAATAAATAAAGTTTTCCAACGAAAATAATAAATGCCGTTGCAAAATTTGCAACGAATATTTTTCGTGGCAAATTTTGCAACGAAAAACAAATGTCGTGGCAAATATGCTGCAAATAAATAAAGTTTTCCAACGAAAATAATAAATTCCGTTGCAAAATTTGCAACGAATATTTTTCGTGGCAAATTTTGCAACGAAAAACAAATGTCGTGGCAAATATGCTGCAAATAAATAAAGTTTTCCAACGAAAATAATAAATGCCGTTGCAAAATTTGCAACGAAATATTGTTCGTGGCAAATTTGCAACGAAAAACAAATGTCGTGGCAAATATGCTGCAACGACATTTGTTTTTCGTGGCAAATTTTGCAACGAAAAACAAAGCTCGTGGCAAATATGCTGCAAATAAATAAAGTTTTCCAACGAAAATATTAAATGCCGTTGCAAAATTTGCAACGGCAAATTTTTCGTGGCAAATTTGCAACGAAAAAGAAATCTCGTGGCAAATTTGCTGCAAATAAATAAAGTTTTTCAACGAAAATAAATAATGTCGTTGCAAATTTGCGGAAAACATCTTCGTCGCAACCAATTCAATTCCCTATTAATTTAAATTAAAATAATATTTGCAACACGAAATCAAGATTGCATTGTAAAATTTGCCGCGAATTATAGTTCGTTGCAAATTTCGTGGCAATTTTTGAGCCGTGTTTGGCGCAAGTTGTCGCAAATATCGTCTCAAATTTTGCTAGTTGTATTTTGTCGCAAATTTGGTGGCTGATTGTATTTTAATTTTTTACAATTTTTCAATTTTAATTAATTATGAATATTAAATAGTGGATATGGTATTTTGACATTTTAAGATTTTTTAAATTTTGATACAGACATAATGCAAAGAGAGAGGGCTTGGATGTATAACAAGAACTTAACTGGACGTCGAGGATTGACCGACGAGTTTCGTATTGGGTTGGAACAGTTTTTGGATTTTGCTAGTGGTAAAACTGAGTTGATAGATGGAAATAAATTAAGATGTCCGTGTAAAAATTGTAGTAATAATACATTTCTTGAGTGTGACAAAGTTAGAGAACATCTTTGTAGATTTGGGTTCACTCCGAACTATTATAATTGGACTTGCCATGGTGAACAATTTATATATGATGAAGGATATGGGACAAGTTCTCAAATTTTAGTTGGGGAGGAATGTAGTCATTATAATCAGTTGAACCCATATCAAAGGATGGTGATTGATGCAGCCGGTCAAAATTTTGCTTCAGAATTGAACTATGCGAGTACTAGTTTTGATCCCATATTTGAACAAGTAGGTACTAGCTATGCATCACAAATGGAAGAGGCAGGAGGCGCATGTTTTGATGAGAATGTGTACAACGAAACTTTTACATCTAATCAGTTCTGTGAAGTGTTGAAAGCAGCAGATGAACCTTTATGGGCAGGTTGTGACAACCACACTAAGTTTTCAGTGACGGCAAGACTGTTAAACATCAAGGCAGAGAATAATGTGTCCGAGAATTGCTTTAACTCTTTTGTTGACGTAATGCGGGAAGCAATGTCTCGCGATAATATCATGCCAGGTAATTTTTATGACATGAAGAAGCTAATGGATGCCTTAGGTCTTCCAGTCGTAAGAATTGATGTATGTAGTACCGGTTGTATGTTATATTGGGGGGATGATGAAAACACCGAATCTTGTAAATTCTGTGGCCAACCGAGATACAAAATTAGCAGGAGGCAGGGTCGTTATCAGAAGCATAGACCGCGTAAGCAATTATTTTATCTGCCTTTAATCCCCAGATTACAACGGCTTTATGCGTCTAAAGCCACTGCTGAACACATGACTTGGCATGCAAACCATGAAATCGAGGAGGGTTTGATGTGTCATCCTTCAGATGCAAAGGCATGGAAACATTTTGATAGAGCATACCCTGAATTTGCGATGGAGCCTCGAAACATCAGGTTAGGTCTCTGTGCCGATGGATTTGCCCCATTTGGGAAATCAGGAAAAAATTATTCATGTTGGCCAGTTATCCTTACTCCGTACAATCTGCCACCTGGTATGTGCATGAAGACACCTTATATGTTTTTGACATTGATCGTGCCTGGCCCGCAAAATCCAAAAAAATTGATAGATGTGTATATGCAACCATTGATTGCGGAGTTACGACAATTATGGGATGAAGGTGTTCCTACGTATGATGTTTCTACTGATCAAACATTTGTAATGAGGGCTGCACTTTTTTGGACGATAAATTACTTTCCAGCTTATGGGATGTTATCTGGATGGAGTACAGCTGGAATCTTAGGATGTCCGATATGTATGGAGAGATCGAAGTCATTCAGATTAAAACACGGTACGAAGGCCAGCTATTTTGATTGTCACAGACAATTTTTACCGATAAATCATACATTCCGAAGGAATAAAAAAGAATTCATCAAGAATATGATTGAAAGAAGACCCCCACCATTGAGGTTGATTGGTGATCAAATTTGGGAGCGAGTGCATGACTTTCCAACTGTTGTTGAAAATCCCCATGGCACGACTATTGCGTACGGAAGGGGCACATAAGTGGACTAAACGCAGTATATTTTGGGATTTACCATATTGGAAGACTCATCTTATTCGTCATAATCTTGACGTCATGCACATAGAAAAAAATGTTTTCGATAATGTCATCAATACTCTGATGGATGTCACTGGAAAAACGAAAGATAATTTGAATGCAAGAAAGGATATGAGAGATATTTGTGATCGGCCGGGACTAGACGTGGATGCAAGCAGCAGTGGACCAAAACCAAAAGCAGTTTACACATTGAACAGGGAGCAAAGACGAGTTGTTTGTCAGTGGTTGAAATCTGTGCGATTTCCTGATGGATACGCTTCGAACATCGGGAGATGTGTTGATTTAAATGAATGCAGATTGACGGGTCTGAAGAGCCATGATTGCCACATATTTATGGAAAGACTGATGCCAATAGCTTTCAAGGAGCTTCTACCGAACTTTGTATGGGGCGCCATCACAGAGTTGAGTAATTTTCTTCATGATATTTGCTCTACAGTGCTAAAAGCATCACACATGGAGAAACTAGAGGGAGATATTCCAATCATTCTTTGCAACTTAGAAAGAATATTCCCTCCATCGTTTTTTGATTCAATGGAGCATCTCTTAGTTCACTTGCCTTATGAGGCCAAAGTTGCAGGTCCTGTCCAATTTCGTTGGATGTATCCATTTGAGAGGTAAAATATTTTTTTGCCGAATTTGAAATTACTTATTACTTATTATGTTCTGATGAAATTTTTTTGATTACAACTAGGTTCTTATATCATTTGAAAAGAAAAGCGAAGAACAAAGCATGTGTTGAAGCTTCAATTTGTAATGCATATATTGTGGAAGAAGTGACAACATTTGCATCATACTATTTTGAGCCGCACGTGCAGTGCAAGAGGCGCGGAGCAGGAAGAAATGACGAGGGGCCTATTGATCCCAATTGCAAATCATTCTCTATTTTCAATTACCTTGGTCGACCAAGTGGCGCATGTAAGTTTCGTTACTTAACAGATGAAGAATGGCGGGCAGCCCATACATATATTTTGCTGAACTGTCCAGAAGTGGAACCATACTTCGAGTAAGTGTACTTTTGCACGTGCGTAGACACACATATAGTGTGAAACATTTGCTAATATATAAATGATATTTGTTAATAGGATTTTTCGAACTTCAATGTACGGACTACCACCGAATGAGTTTGCTCGTTTATGCGATGAACAATTTACAGCATGGTTCAAAACATATGTAAGTTGCCTATGGATGAAAAACAAGTTATTAATATTTTATATATTATTAATGAAAAAAATATTATTGATTTTGCGTTTGCAACTTCAGGTTCACAATACTCATGATCAAATCAAAGAGCAAGGATTGCTATATCATCTGTCATGGGGGCCAAAAAGAACGGTACGAACTTGGCCAGCATATTTCATAAACGGGTACAATTTTCACACTAGAGAGTATGGAATGGGAAAAGGTACAATGGACAGTGGTGTGTGTGTTCGGTCATCCAATGATGGTAGTGCGAAAGATGATTTTTATGGCTTGTTGGATGAAGTCATAGAGATAGAGTACCCTGGACCATCAATGCGGGTTGTGTTATTTAAGTGCATGTGGTTCGACCCCGTCAGAGGAATGAAGGTGCATACGAAGTTTAATTTGGTTGAATTAAATCACAAAAAAGGTTTATGAAATATGAACCATTTGTCTTGGCACAACAAGCAATTCAAGTATATTATGCATCGTACCCTAGTTTGAAACGCGATAAAGCTGACTGGTGGGCTGTATGTAAAACTAAAGCACGAAGAAAAATCGAGGAACACTGGAAGGATACAACGTATCAACAAGAGGAAGTTTGTAACATGATTGAAGTTGAGGAATATAACATTCCGACTTTACGAGATCCATGCGGAGCTGTGATAGAAGTGGATCCAAATGAAATTCGCGAATCAAATGTAGAAGACGTTGAAGAATCTGATTTCGAGACAGATGATGAATACGATACTCTTGAAGAAGATGAAGATGAAGATCAACACGAAGATGAAGACAAAGATGAAGGTGAAGATGAAGATGATGATGAAGATTAGGATTTTTGACACTTTTCAATAATTTTTGTAATTATCATGAAATGATGATGAAGATTAGGATTTTTGGCACTTTTCAATAATTTTTGTAATTATCATGAAAAATTTGCGAAAATTTTTCGAGAAAAATGTTGTGTTCGTAGTAATTATATTTTCGGTGCAAATTGCAACGAAAATAACATTTTCGTTGCAACAATTTGTCAACGAAAATATTATTTTCGTTCCAATTTCCTTCGTTGCAATTTTGCAACGAAAATAATATGTTCGTTGCAATTTTGCAACGAAAATAATATTTTCGTTGCCAAATTTTTGCAACGAAAATAACATTTTCGTTGCAATTGTTCAGACATATAAAAGTCTTGCCCTTGCAGATCCATCGTGCGAAATCATTCTTGCCCTTGCAAATCCATCGTGCGAAATCATCCTTGCCCTTGCCCAGACCCTTGCTCTTGCCCAGACCCTTGCTCGTACTGCTGCGTCGCGGCTCTCGGCTCTCAGCTGTCCTGCTTCCGCCGCTCCTCAGCTCGGCCGTCGTCGTCCGCCTCTTCGAGCACGTTTCCGGTGAGTTTCGCACGACCATATTTCTTCTTTATCTCCTTGCCAAGCCCGATTAGGGCGGCCCTCAGCCCGATCGATGAGGGCGAGGCTCGGCCGAGGCTCGGCTGATCCCGATTATGGCCGCCATAGCCGTCGCCGAGTGTCGCCCTCGTCGATTTGGTCATGGTGCTCCCTAATCGGGCTCGGCCGAGCCTCACTCTTGCCCTCGCCGACCTGGGCGAGGGAAGCCCTAATCGTGCTCGGCCGAGCCGGATTATGGCCGCCATAACCCTCGCCGAGTGTCGCGCTCGCCGATTTGGGGGTGGGGCTCCCTAATCGGGCTCGGCCGAGCCTCGTACTTGCCCTCGCCGATCTGGGCAAGAGTGAGGCTCGGCCGAGCCCGATTAGGGAGCACCACGCCCAAATCGACGAGGGCGACACTCGGCGACGGCTATGGCGGCCATAATCGGGATCGGCCGAGCCTCGCCCTCATCGATCGGGTCGAGCTTGTGAATTTTTGTCAACACATAGGAAACTCATTTGCTTGCATACATTACCTCATCACCCTGTTAGCTCTCAGTTTAAAAGTTCTTTTGTATTTCAGTGCTTGTGAATCTGTGTAGATATCACTTTGTTGTTCCTTGTGATGTCAAGTGGTTGAAGGATGATCTGTTTCCAATTTATTTTCTGAATTGCTGCGGTGTCTATCTTGTCGGCCTGGTATAAGTTCCTCGTCTATACTAATGCTTGGAAATTTTTGCTGTTGTGTTCAATTAAATTTTGCAGTTAATTGTGCGAGTCCAAACTGTGCTATTTATCAGACGCGATAGCAATTCACTTTCAATTTCTCAAGCTTCTCTCTTCCTCTTCGAAACAAAATGGTAAGTTTCATGATGTACATCATTCTGTGTCCTTAATACATGTTGTCATCTTTGCTGATACTTGTCTAGCCTTTTTATTCGACAGCATAAGCGGGGAGGTCAGGGAAGACCTGGCCTTTCCCATTCCCCTTCGCCTTCCCCTAGCTCGTCCTCGATCCTTTCATCTCACCCTCGACCACTACTTGTCGTGCGTGGAGGTCACATCCGCGGTGCATCTTCAAAGGGAAGACCGAGCCCTTCCCATTCCCCTTCGCCTTCCCCTAGCTCGTCCCCGGTCCTTTCATCTCACCCTCGACCACAACTTGTCGTAGGTCACATCCGCGGTGCATCTTCACAGAAAAGACCGAGCCCTTCCCATTCCCCTTCGCCTTCCCCTGGCTCATCCCCGGCCCTTTCTAGTGGCTCGTCCCTGGCCCTTTCTACTGGCTCGACCCCGGCCCTTGTCGCTGGCTCGTCCCCGGCCCTTTCATCTCACCCTCATCCACCACTTGCCCATGGACTCATCCAACCTGAAGGTACTTCGGTTCCACGAGCTTCAGTGGAACAATCGCATCACGAGGGAAGCACACCTGAAGCTGAAGAAGATAGTCGGACTATGATAAGCTCATATGGAGATTCATAAGTACTTTTTTTAACGTAAATAATACTTACGGGCATCGCTTCGTTTGGTTTCAGATATGGATTTGAATTGAATTGTCATATTTGCAGGTTCACGGACGCTACGCAAGTGGTGCGTGAACTTAATAAAATCGTGAATAATTATTGGAGGGGGTCGTGGAGTAGTTATAGTGCCGCTTCAACACACGTGAGGGATTTGTGGTGGAACGAGTTCAGGGTAAGTTTTGTTCTTTTGTTTTCTCACAAACTAAGTTTGGCGTAAATGAAATCAATTGTTTTGACTTTGATTACAGCGAAAGTTCAAGTGGGAGGAATCGGAGGAGGAAATGAGGAGAATTTTTAAGAAAAAGGCTGGTGATCATATTCGCCAAGTGATGAATAGGGCAAGGGCAGCCAAAGTTAAGCCAGCTTTTATCACTGGTGACGATTGGGAGGAAATAAAGAGAGGCTGGGAAAGTGAAAAAATGAAGGAAAGGAGTGAACAGAATAAGAAGAATAGAGCTTCTTGTTCCACTGAAGGGTCTGCAACATATGCTGGGGGTTCCATCAACGTTGCGGAGCATAGAAAGAGGATGGTAAGTTCTGTTAAATATGTGGTAAGTTAATTTAATTTAATTGCTCATTTGTGTTTCAATTTTGTAGGCACATGAATTGGGGGTGGAGCCGTCGTTCGTGACTACATTTGAAAGAACATTTCAAAAAAAAGACAAGACATGGACTAGCAACCGTGCAAAATGTATTAAGGTATGTAAGGTTATATACTTTTGACTTTATGGAAACACGGTTTGAAAACGATGAATGTTTTCATGTTTATGGTAGTTAGATATATGAAGGTATTTTATGTTCCTATCTATTTTGTTGATGTAGGAAAAATATGATGAGCTATTGAGTATGGCTAGTGGCGATGATTGTGGGGGTGTTGACCAACGGGCATTGTGGCTGGAGGCAATGGGTGAGAAATCATATGGCCTGGGATGCATGTCAAGGGTGTTCACAGGAAGGGCTGCTGGAAGTTCATCCTCTAGTGCGGCTGCAGCTGCTTCAAAGAGGACACGAAGGGACGAGGAAATTAGCCAACTAAGACATTTGCTCGAAGCGAGGGACGAAGAGATTAAAATGGTCAAAGATCAGCTCGCAGAGAAAAATGAGCAGATGAGACAAATGGATGAACGACATAAATCCTTTAAGTATCAAACGCAGTGTCAGATGCAAAGGATCATGCAACACCTCCATCTAAATGAACAGATTCCTCTTGTACCTCCCACTAATGAAATAGGTGATGGGGAAAATGATGGGCGACACAATGAGGACGAGAATGCTACCGATGATCCTGATGAATTTATTAGACATTTTTTCAATGGTTAAACAAGGTGCAGGAGGTGGAGTTGAAGACATGGTACAATCAGTTTAAATTTCTGAATAAGGTATTTGGTTTTTTCGTAAGTTAGGATTTTAATTTTTCTCTCCTTTAAGCCTTAATTTTTCATCTACTTCCATATCTTTCACACGGGAATGATATTCAAATGGTAGAGTATCCAAGACCAGATAGCTGTCTTTGTTTACACCAACTAAATCACCAGGTTTTAACTTCTGTATGCAATAACGTGAGTACAGTTTCCAAGTTTTGTAGATAAAGTAGTTGTAGCCACCACATAATTGAAACAAAAAAGTCAACTAAAGCCGCTGCCACCAAAATGAACAGAGATTTTAGTCTACATAGCTAATTAGTGTGTGGTACTTCGCGAGGTTTATGACTTTATAATCTGTACATGATTCTATTTGACACATTTTGTTCGATCGATCAGTGTTTGTTTATTTGTTTTTTTTTTCAGTTTTGCATTTAATTCTTTTACTGGAACTGTATACAATTGGTTATCCTAATGACAAGTGTGGGAAGATGATAATTTTGCATTTAGCTACTAATATAGGAAAAAGAACGTTTGCATTTTGCTATTGGCTTTCTTCTCTTTTTAGCATATAATATATGGAATTTGAGATGGCTGACTTGCTTTAGTATCTGATGCGTTTTATATGTTAAATTCGAAATTGCTTTTATCATTATAGTTTTAACTAAACATATTTCTTTTAGATGCCTCACATAATGGATGTTCTTCTTGCGGAGTTCCACATGGCTTGCATATTTACAGTCCCAAAGTACATAATCTACTCAAAGGTATGGGCTTATTTCCATTCCATACAGCCTTCTATGTTGAAATTTTCCCACTGCATATGTGAATTTTGAATAATTCCTACTGGTTCAGACTGCATTTGAATCAAAAGTGTCATACTACAAAGCTCTTGGATTCCTTGAAGACAATGGGAAGCTAGAAAATGTTAAAGATTACTTGAAACGGCTAGAATCTTACATGAGACTCTATGGAGCGCTTGTGCAGGTTTGCTGTTGTATTTCTTTTTTTTTTTAGTTATTCGGCCATTTGAATAATGATGCATGGAGTAGTAAGCTGAAGTAATGAACATTCTTTGATGATAAAAGTGTAAACTAAAATGTAATATGAAGTGGTAACCTTGTGATTTGATGGCTTGGGTTAGAACAATTCATTTCTTTTGCTAATGTGATGGATTGGACTTCCATTTGTCGTTGCTTCGAGTGATAAAAGCACTAGTAATTGAAGGATTTTCTTTTCATCAACTTGACGTCCACTTCTTCTGCTGACTTGCAAGCTCTAATCCAGCAATCATGGTGTATGAACATTGAATTATTACAGCTGCCGCCACCAAAAGCATTATTACAGCCTGCTGAAATTTTATGGAGATATATTGTTATCCAATTTCGCCTTCTTGTACTAAGTGTAATTTTGCCCCTAATAATTTCCTAAAGCTACAATATTCTTGTAGATTTGATGGTACTGTGCCTGAGCCTCGAAAGGGAATTCGGAGCGGCCATGTACGTGGAAGCAAATGTGTTCCTTTTGCACAGGTAGTGATCTACTTTGAAGGGTTAACTTTTTTCGTTAATGACCCTAAAGATTTATAAGAGTTATTTAAAAATGTAGGTTTACATCAACATTTTACTTGCATTTTGCAGTCTATAAATGGTTTTTGCTTGAGCTTTGAGTATGACTTTTGAGTTTGTAGTCTTCTGTCCACCTTGGAGAGTTGCGTCTCAGTGCTTTCTAAAAAGACATGTGCAACTATTGACTTTTGCTTCACATCTCTATGAAGATTGCAATGCTAAGATCATCTTTGTAGTTCCAATAGTTATAGCTATCCTGACCTTTATTGGAGAAACAAGGATAGAACTCTCACTAATCACATTTATCAATTGGAAAATTTATGGTTGCACTGCTGGCGGTTGTTCTCACCTCTTCACTAGTCACATTTAACCTTCTAGTTTTATCTAAATTTTCCCTGATTCTCTGTTTCACCAGTTGCTGGTTGCACTGGTCCTGCCAGACCATGAAGCTAGAATTGTTGCATACTCTGTTCTTTCTACTGTGCTTATGCCGCCATTAGATGTATGAGACCGGAGGAAGCATGTGCAGACCTTAAAGGCATGAAGATTCGGTGATCACGATGAAGGGAAGGACTCAGTGATGCCATCGAAAGAGGAAGGCAATCAAGTATTGGATGCAGATGCTGAAGCTTGCATTAACAGATGGAAAAGCAGTATGAAGTTTTCATGCTTTTAGCTTTTAACTACTAGCTGCATCTGCAAATAAATGTTCTAGAGTTGCCTGTTTCTTGATCTTGAAATTGTGTTTGACAGATATATTGGCAGCTTGTTTTGATTCTACTGTTGGGGAACTCATATTGTCCGAGCCGACATACAGACATTATCTTCCTTGGTGAGCCATTCCACTTGCATCTACATTGACAAATGAGCAGGACCACCAGTTTTTTTCCTTATAAATAAGGACCAGTGTTAAATCAATACTAAAAATCATTCTGATTGCATAAAATAGATTTGATGAACTACAATGTACACATTGTGTGTGGAAATGTCCCTCCGACATAGATTTGATGAACTACGATGTTAATTTTTTGTTTACTCCCCAAAGGTGCATGCAAAACATTTTTGATGGATGACATTGGTTTATTGTGTTGGCTGATAATGGTGGCTACTTGATAATTCATGGCTAACCGGGCTGATAATGGTTGTTTTGAGATAATTCATGGTTGACGACGGATTTGTTTAACATAATCTTTGAGTGCATCGATTTGGATACATATTTGTTAACAATCCCAGCATTCTACATGGAGCTTAACTTAAGAAGTCTCTGAATGTGGAGCGAGACGAAGAGAAGGGAATAGCAGAATTGAATTAGTTTTGGTTAATATACGCTTGTTTCGGCTTTTAGTATGTTTATGCTTGTCTTACTTGAAAAAAAAAAGCGTAGGCTTCTCGTGGTTGTTAGATTTTCTTATTCTATTTTATCTTTCACTGGTGATAATTTTTGTGGATAACATGAGAGAACTCAGTTTTTTTCTGAATAATGGGGGTCGAAGTTTATATCAAGTCGTGTTATCTTAAAATTATTACTCATATTTATTTTTGCACAATTAATCGCTGTGTTTGAATAGGTGTGGATTTTTGCATGGCTGATTGAGATCGTCCTGATGGCGCTGGCAGAGTGATCAAAGTGCTCCTCCACCTTGCACAAGGTAGTTCCTTTCTTATTTAGTGCTTGCTTTTTGAGTGCATTGTACCATTTCATTTTTTTCGAGATCAGAAGTAAGAGGAATGATATGCGTGCAAATTCGTAGTGTTTGGAGTTTGTTTGGTCTGAGAATCACCAATCCTGATTTATATTTGCAGGTTCTACGCTAATGGTAGGTATACACTATCAGATTTTCTGTGTCGTCCAGGTCTGTGTCAAGCATACATCACTCTTTTTTATGTGTTACAGATACTTTAACATTATGGTTATATTCCTTTGCTTTCCATCCCAATGAATGCTTTTTTTATCCCTTGAATGAACACTGGTTATGATCTCCATTGATGGTTTAGTTTCCATTCTTTCAATTCTATGTTCATGAGTGCCTTTTATGTAGAATATAAGATTGTCAAACTTAGATTAGAGTTTCAATAGCTGACAATATGTTGTTGTTTTTTCCCATTCTTTTTCTTGCTGTTTGGTGTTTCTTTCCATTGCAACAGCATGATCGGCAAAGTCAAGTGCTATCTCGGCGTCATGTATCCAAGCAAGCAAATATTGTTCACATTGACAATCACATCATCATATGTCTGTTTCATTTCCTTCTCTAGACTCATTTCTCTCAATATTCAGCAATTAGGAACATCATATTCCAATATCCTTGACATGTACACTGCTTTGCTGCTCTAGTATTCTATTTATCTGTTGTACGATGTATGTGGGGGTGCAAACCAATCACTTCTTTTTTTTCAGTGGTTCGCTTGCTATGGAGAGTATCCGCCTTCTTGTGAATTTTGATAAAAATTCCTAGATTGATTGGTTAATCTAACAGGCATGATGATAACGCTTATTTGGAAGGATAGTCCTAGATCATGGAGCTAGCCTCTTGTGTTTTATACATGTCTATCATTTTAAGTTAAAAGCGTCTTTCAATTGTTCTTTTCACATATATCTCATTTGTCTCTTCTGCCCAAAATATGCATTTGCAATGTATAAAGTTCAGTAGTCAAGAAAACTGAAAGACATTTCATATTTGTGTCTACAATGCAGACAATTGATATAAGTGACTTGAATGAGGCCGGGAAACAAAAACGTTCAATGACATAGACAAAGAGAAAGATATACCTTCTTCATCAAACGAAATGCTAAGGTCAGTTCTAGTTTCTTTGGTTTTGCTCAGTTACAACTATGATCTTAAGTTTTCAGAGTGTGAAACTTTACTTTTACAATCTTTGGATTTTGAAGTAAGCATGACAAAATTAGTTGACAGGCTCATTGTTTCTCCTTTCTAATTCTTTCTGTCATCTTTTGGTGAGTTGCTTCAAATGGGACATTAGCATTGTGTCTCAGTCTCTTCTGTTAGACATCTGTACTATTATAAGCAATTATTATCATTTCAATCATATTGGGGAGACGGATTTTATAATGTTTTAGGACGCCATATAGTTCTTGTGCTGTTGCTTCTCTCTTCTTAATTTTGCTTTGATGGCTGTGCAGGGCGAATTGGTAGCTGATCCGAACACCTTTCCCTCAGGAATTAAAGCCCTTGCAACTACGTCCACAAGCTTGGTATATGTTTTGATGCTGGGTAGGATGTTTATCCTCTGAAAGTGATACCAGTGACAACATTGTTTCTATACTTTGACTATGTTTTGACCCCAGAGAAAGGTTGAAGCCGTTGCACAAGGTTGAAGCCTGCTTCTAGATATAGAGATAAGAGTATATAAATAACATTTTTGGTGATCTTTGTGAGGTATTGTTGCACAAGGTTGAAGCCTGCTTCTAGATATAGAGTATAGAAATAACATTTTTTTGTGATCTTTGTGAGGTATTGTTGCACAAGTTGCAAAAACAGATGAATGTATTTCGCTTTTTAGATTGTTATAATATTTACTGTAACGAATTTTGCAGATGAATGTATTTCGCTTTTTAGATTGTTATAATATTTACTGTCACGAATTTTATGACGCGGCGTCGCAAGTTTCCCAAGGCAAAATCCGAATTTTCGTGTTTTGACGCATTCAAATTAGCTACAACAAAAAATTATTCGTTGTAACTCAGCGACTGCAATTTTCGTTGCAGATTTGCAACGAAATATAGAATTTTTCGTTGCAAAATTTGCTAACCCAAACGTGCAACGAATTTTTTTGTCATTGTGCATTTCATCGCAAATTAGCTACGACACTATATTCGTTGCACATTTGCAACGAAAAATTATTCGTTGCAAATTTGCAACGAAAATTTAATCGTTGTAAATTAGCAACGAAAACTTATTCGTTGCAAATCTGCAACGAAACATTAAATTTTTCGTTGCAAAATTTTACAAAGCCAAATTTGTTCATTTCGTTGCAAATTTGCAACGACAAGTTATTCGTTGCAAATTTGCAACGAATACAATATCGTGGTAAATTTGCAACGAACACTAACCATTGCAAATAAGCGACGACATTTTTTCGTTGCAAATTTGCTACGAATACTAGCCGTTGCAAATTTGCAACGACAAGTTATTCGTTGCAAATTGTCGTTGCAAATTTGCAACGAAGTATCAAATTTTTCGTTGCAAATTTTGCGACGCCGAATTCGCAACGAATTTTTTTTTCGTTGCAAAATTTGCAACGAAAAACTTAGCCGTTGCAAATAAGCGACGATATTTTTTCGTTACAATTTTCGTTGCAAATTTGCAACGAATTGTCAAATTTTTCGTTGCAAAATTTGCGACGCCGAATTCGCAACGAATTTTTTCCCGGTGCAAATTTCGTCGCAAAATCGATTTGCAACGAATTTTGGAAGATTTTTCGTTGCAAATGTCGTGGCTAAAAGGCTATTTTTTTGTAGTGATATAGAGAGCATGGGTGTGCAACCAGACCGGATTGATCCGGAACCCGGATCGGCCCACCCGAAAAATAGCCTCGGGAATCGGTTCCGGCTCAAACCAGTCCGGGTATCAGTTCCAAATTTTGGGAACCGGTTCGATTTCCGATTTTAGGTGAAGACACACCTGGACCAATTTTTAGAGCCGGTTTCTAGTTTTTTTTTAAAGAAACCTTAAGTCTCCTAGTGTCGTCTCTACCCTTTGGTTGCTCATGTTCTTTGCCTTCCCTCTACTGCTTCCTTTAAATACTAGCTAGTCACCACCTTTTGAAGGTGGGGGGTTGAGTTGGAGATGACCTAACAGGAAGGCATCACAGCAAGAAAGAGACGCCACATAATTCATTCATGGAATCTGCCGAATGGTGCTCATGATTCATGATTCATTTTGGAGTATCATTGTTGCTTTTGGTGGCTTTAACTTTTATTTTTCATATCAGGTTTTGTTGCTTTCGATGGATTGTAAATTTTATTGCTCATTTTATCAATGCTCACATTATTTTAATAAAAAAAAATAGATTCTCAGATAGACCTTGGAACCGGATCGAAAAACAGGGTCGGTTCCAAAATAAGTTCCAAGACAAACAGGGTTGGTTCTCAGTTCCAAAAATTGGGAACCAGTTATAACAGAGTCGGTTTCAGGATTTAGGTCTTGAACCGGCCCACCCGGCCCCTTCTCACCCCTAGTTGAGAGAGATTCGTGGTTTGGGGGCATTGGAAACATTGGAGAACCTGAAGGTCGAGCTCTGTCCGTCAATTAGTAGGTTGAGTGATATGTCCAGAATCCAGATACCATATTGCACAAGTTGATGAAACCGGAAGTCCCATTGTGCGATAAACTAAAGGGCTTTTGAAGTTGTTCAAGAGTTGAGATGTTTGAGTCTCTTTTAAAACATCCGGTTTCGATTCGGCGCCATACGGAACTGGAACCGGAATCGGCGGTTCTTCAAAATGAGGAATCGAGAACTGGATCCGGGGACTTCGGAACTGGGAACCGGACTGGAACCGATGGTTCGGTTCTTCGGTTCCCGGTTCTACTCGGGAACCATGCTCACCCCTAAAAATTGGTACTTGAGTGATCATTTTTTCTTCAATTTAGCACTTAACTGATTCAAAAAGAAAATATTAGCGCTAAAGTGAGCGCCGTACACAAATATTGGCATTTCAAGTGTCCTTTTGCTCTTTTAAAGTTGTGGATCACCACATTAGCAATATGCAAGGCCTCCGTTTATTCCTGAGTTGTTAGTTTTCCTTGTGCACAAGTTAAGGATTTAGAGATCTACGTATCAATTTTCGAATATGAAATGGAAAATACGCAATATTATGTTAGTGATAGGTCGAAAATCTAAATGAGAAAAAAAAAAATCCAACACATTGTGGCCAAGATCAAGATTTTTCAATTTTAATGAGTTGAAAAGCAAATAGGACGTGTCCTAGTGGGTTCGAGGTTTTTGTGTTCGGCATCCCTTTTGTATTTGGCGCATTGAAAAGTTCTATACATGCTTAACTTACCACGAAAAAAAAAAGGCAAATAGGACGCGCAATGAAAAGTGTTGGCGGATATTATCACAACCTTTAATAGGTTCTTTCGCCACTATTATCAAGCTCTTTTATATATTAAATTCTGAAAATGAATTTTGCTGTAAAGTATTTTCGTAAGAAACTTATTTTGGTCCTTTTGTATTTTGCAAATATTATGAAAGTCATTTTCGATAATTATTACAGAAAAAAGGTCAAACACACATTTTTTTTTTTAAGTTTCGAGTAGAAGCTGAGGTCTTGGACTTGGGCGTTGGACACAGGTGCGGTGACCCAGGCGTAGGAACCAGGTACTCGGGCTTGGCTGCCGGGTACTCCGGATTGGCCGACGTGAATAGATTTAGGGTTCAACCTCAAAGCACTGAGATCCTTGATTTGTCTCCAGGTGAAAGGATCCTGGTTGGATTCCTGCTCAATCACCGAGGTATGAAGTCCAAACACCAAGGTCTAGTCATAATTTGAAAAATGATTTTTCATTTAAAATGAGTGAATCGCTTTCTTAAATTTAACCATAAATTTTTCATCAACTACGAAAAAGATACTTTCTTGACTCATTTCTCCAAGCCATACAGATGCCGGAAAATGGGCAAGATATTTTCTTACATTAAGTTTTCCACGAGACAATAAATCTAAGTTGTAAAGTACTCTTGAAAGAAATTATTTATGTTATGAAAGAAAATATGGTAGATTTTAAATTGTGGAAAAAGTAATTATTGTTGTGTAAATATCATTATCCTTTTCTTTTAGGGTTTATAGATTGGCTCAGTCTTGGACATTCCACAAATGTTTGGGGGTTGCTACTGTGGATGTTAAACTCTTTCAAACATACATCAAGAGACACGTTAATATCAATATGATGTTGTATTCTTTCTTTATCATATGGGAAGTAATCATGGCAAGCGAGGACACTTCATGGGAGTACGTGAAGTGTACCTTCGCAGGAGATTGTTTCTAGACTGGCTCATTGAATAAAGTGAACGAAACCGAACAACTTGATAATGGCGAAGAAAATACATGTTGCATGGTGAATACATAAGATGGATCAAGTCCTTAATCATTGACCATGTAGGCCCGCCATGGAACCTACATAATTAAGGTTAGCGCCGGCCAGCCAAAAATTCATCGGATGGACTAAAATGACACAGTTGCAAAAGGTTTAGGACTTAATCGACCAAAACAAAATGTTTAGGAATGAATTGACACAATTACAATAGGTTTTGGACCTTTTTTAGTAATTTCTCGCACGATTTGCATAATCTACTGCTATAAATGCCACCTTCATCACCATAGAAAAGTTGTGTATTCAAGATTAATCCATCCATAAAGTACTAAATACAGTCTAGACGGAGAAGAGATTAAAGATCGACTATTAGATTCAGCTCGTCTTTAACCTATCTCTCTCTTCTAGTTGCGACTAATGAGTCATTTGACAATCCTTTAGATATATCAAAGCATGCCTAATCAGCTAGTAAAATAATCAAACTTGGATGGATTTACTTCACTATTAATAGCTCAAATTCCATATCTCTAATGTCTATTTGATGGTGTCGATGGCGCATCCTAGAATGAACACACTTGCTCATCACCTGGTAAAACCTAAACCTTTTGATGATGTGTCAATTTGGTCATTTTAAACAATTAACCAAATAATAGGTATAGGACTCAACTAAAAAAACTTCAAAAGGTTTATGACTGAATTGATCGTAGTACAATAAGTGTATGACTTTTTGGACAATTATTCCATGGTCAACCTATTTTGTATACACATACATGTATTTTTACTAATCAATATTTGATGGTCTGGCGAATTTCTTTTATCAACTACTTTCCCAAGGGTGGGGACAGAACAATTTAATTTCCTATTGCCTCATCTTGTTTTTTCTTCAATAATTCGTAATCTCTAGCTGTATTCGAACTCAGATGAAGTTCTGACCATTTGTTCGAGAAAAAAAGAAAGAAGACTACAACCTATGAAGATGAAAGGGAAGATCTTGTATTAATTATGTCATGAACCTTTCAATTATGCCAATAAAATTCTAAACATTTTCACGTTTTATCAATTGAGTCTGTTTGGCCAATTTTGATCGAAAGTCGCTGATACGGATGCCGACTATCCACTTTGCATGGCCGGTGTAGACGTTGATATTTTGATATTATTTTTTTACTGTTTCTTTTCTTCTCTTCTCTTTACATTTTTTCTTGGGACTAGGGTCGCCGGCACTAAGCGAGGGCCACAACTACCTCGATGGCCATTAGGCCGAGGGCTCGCGGGGCTTCTCTGTGGCTGGTGAGGACTTAGGTGAGAATCGCAACGCCTTGCGAGGGCACGATGCTCAGATCCATGAGGGCATTCTAGTCCTCACCTGTGGCCTACGAGAGTTAGTCGGCGACATTTTCTGGCCTCACTCAAAAAAAAAAGTAAAGAGAAGCGAATACAATTGAATATTTATATATATATATATATATATATATATGTAAAATCTAAAAAAAACTCATGTTAGCATTAGCCATGTCACATAGGATAGCCGACGTCTCCATCACCAACTTTTGGTACAAAATTGCTAGATGGACTCAATTAGTAAAAAGTAAAAATGCTGAGAACTAAATTGATTCAATTGAAATTTTTAAAGATCGAATTGACACAAGTATAATAAATTTATGACTTTTCGATAGTTTCCTCTAATTTTTTTTTTTGGATAAGGTAAGTTTGTATATACTTTTCAAATAACTAGGTACAAAAAATCGGACACAAAAACCATGAACCAAACTAGGCAGCGCAGTGCCTAGGTGGGTTCAATGGTGACCGGTTGCCAAAACGCCCTAACTTCAATTGCGTCAAACAAGATGCCAACAGGCGGCCATCATAAAATCAACCAGGCGGCATAAACAAATAGAAGGGGGGTAAAAAGGAAAAGCACATTAAAAGACGGCCAAAAAAGTGGCCTAAAGATTCGGATATGGCAGGAAATAGACCAACCAGCACGGCGCCCAAAGGAGTAGCTGTTGGGGGTCTGCAATCCAAACAAAGTCTCCACAAAGTAGCCGCAGCAACAAGAGAATCGCCACTGCACAAAACAGGTAGCCTTTGTGTAAACATCAGTAGAGCTTCCTGCATCACGCCAAAGAAGGGCCATCTCCACAGGATAGGTAGTCCCAAGAAAAAGCCACAGCATATGTGTCCTCCACAACAGCAACTAGAGATGATGCCGAGTTCTTCAAACCAGGCAGCACAATCCAACTGTTGAAGAGCAGGGGAACCGAGAGGTGTCCAACAATAGGTGGCCAAAAAACAGAAAAATAACAAATAAAACAATAAAAGAAGCAAGCCGGCAGGAGGAATGGCCACAAGCCAGTCTGAGGTTACAAGGACAGAGAGGAGTAGTAAACTAAAAAGGACTTGATTACAAATAAGAAAAAAGAAGAAATAGAACCAGAGGAGGGAGAGAATAAAGAGTGAAGCAACAAATCTGAACCAGCTCCAGTCGCACACCGGGAGCAGCAGAAGCAACTTCATAACAGCAAAAAGGGGAGCCAGCCATAGACTAAAGCCCAACCAAAGAGTAGAACCACCAGGGAGAAAGGCTCCATGTGACGTCAACATGATAAGATAGTGACAGCAGCAGGTTGTGAAGATCTCCCAAAGCAGCACCAAAATAACCCAGGTCGCAGTAAGAGGAGAAAGTGATACATCGGCAACCAAGAGCACAAAACATCCCGGCCAGCAAAGGAAGCAGGAGAGAACCACCATGCAGAATAGCCAACAGAATAGCATTAAACTCTCCTCTACCCGATTAGAAGAAAGAGAACCGCATGTGAGGCCTTCTCGGCCAAACCAGCCTGCAAATAGAGGAGATGCCACAAATAAATATAGCAAGATAGTCCTCATTCGGCTCCAATAATGCGAATCAGCCCTGTTGGAACAGACGAAATGAACAGCAATGCTAGGAACAACTTCCATGCGGTAGGGATACGTATTAAAGATTTTGTCTGCCATCTTCAAAAATGGTAGAGGAGAGGCCCCAGTTTCGCTGAATTCTCCTATTGCGGGGGTTGTCAAGAACAACACCAAGAGTCGTAGTTTTGTCCTTGACCAATTTAGTAAGATGCAAAATTATCGATGGAGCAAAGAATTTCTTGTGGCGAAAAAGGATGTCGTTCCTTTCCGTCCATATAATGTGGCACAATGCACCTAGGGAAAATCTAGCAATGCGGTGAGAAAAGCATCGACCACCAATGTTTTGTATGGCCCATTGTATATGATCCTCCCATGGACGATTCCTCCAATTTAGGTTGCACTTGGCCGCCCATATTGATGCAAGGTTGCAGGTATCCGAGCAACCAAAGAAAAGATGGTTAACCGAATCAGGTCTAGTATGGCAAAAGGCACATTTTACATCATCAACCCTGCGGTGTTGTTGTAGCATAACCTGAGTAGGTAGCCGTTTAAGAATAGCCAACCACTTGATGAAAGAGTCTCGGGGAGCAAAAGCTTTATCCCAAATGAACGAGTGCCAGGGGACAATATGGCGTTTATGTCTTATGAAATCCTAAGCTGAAGAAACCGAGAAGTCTCCAGAGTTGTGGCCATTCCATCTATATTTATCTTCTCTGGTATCTAAGAAGGCAGTTTCAGGTCCTAAGAAGGCAAGTAGAGCATCCAAAGTAGGGGTAGGCTCCCAGTTGCCAGAAAAGAAGTCATGGACTGATATCTTCCGTGGTATTCTAGAGCGATAAATATCTACCGCCTCAAACCGCAAATGGAGGGGCCCCTTTTCATGCCAATGATCAAACCAAAAGGAAGTGGAATGACCATTGCGAATCTCCCACTGAAGTTGCAAACCTAATTCTTCCCTGAGGTCAAGTAGTTTCTTCCAAGCCCATGAGCAAATAGTGGGTCTTTTTGCAATTCAGAAGTTAATGTTTTTGAGAAAGGTCGAATGGATCCATTTGCACCATAGGGATTCTTTGTCTGTAAATAGAATCCAAATGTGTTTGAGTGTCATGGCCTTATTGGAATCCTGAAGCCGACGGATCCCTAAGCCTCCCTCACTTTTGGGAAGACAGATATCCACCCATGAAACTTTTGCACCACCCCTTCCCAGGTTCGGGCCTCTCCAAAGAAACTGCCTGAGAATGAGCTCAATTCGATTCAATACAGATTTTGGTAGTGTGAAGACACTAGCCCAAT
The DNA here is from genome assembly GCA_021437785.1 of Rhodomyrtus psidioides. NCBI lineage: Eukaryota > Viridiplantae > Streptophyta > Magnoliopsida > Myrtales > Myrtaceae > Rhodomyrtus > Rhodomyrtus psidioides. Next base: position 1,169,254 of record JAILYB010000062.1, on the reverse strand, counting down.
ATACATGTATGGAGTGTAATACAAATTTTAGGAGTTGAAGTCGTCCAGCATAGGATAAGAATCGTTGAGCCCACGACCGCACTCTAGATGTAATGGCATTGACCAAGGCATGATAGTCAGATTTTCCTAGACGGGATGAAATGATTGGGACCCCCAAGTAACGAAACGGTAAAGTGCCTTCTTGGAACTCGAGTAGTTGCCGAATATCTCCTCTCAAAGTGTTGGAACCACTTGATAAAAAAACTTCACTCTTGGTATAATTCAGCCTCAAGCCCGACCAGCTGGAGAAAAGATCAATCCCATCCTTGAGCGACTGGATGGTCGTCAAATTCCCTTTCGCGAATAACAGTACATCATCCGCGAAAAACAAATGAGAGAGTCGGGTCTCTTTGCAACGCCAGAAGAACTTAAACCCTGGTTGGACTGTCTTTGAATGTAGAATACCCGACAAGAGCTCCATAACAAGGGTAAATAGATAGGGAGAAATGGGGTCACCTTGCCTAATGCCTCTTCTACTGGAGAAAAATCCGTGGAGCTCCCCATTGATGGCCATAGAAAACTTAGGTGTGGAGACATACTCCATTATCAACTTCACCATAGGCTGTGGAAATCGAAAAGCAAGTAAAGTGGTTTCCAAGAAGTCCCAGTCAATCGTGTCATAGGCCTTTTGAAAATCCACTTTAATCGCACACTTCGGAAGATAAGGCTCATGGTGGAAATCCGCAAATAACTCCTGGGCCAACCTGATATTGTCACTTATTCTCCTCCCCTTTATAAAAGCCATTTGGGAAGGAGAGATAAGAGAAGGCAAAGTTGAAGCAATCCGATTGGCAAGGATCTTAGTAATGCATTTATAAAGCATGTTACAACACGCGATGGGGCAAAAATCATGCATGGCCACCGCATTAGGAGTTTTAGGAACCAAAGTGAGTATCGTCGTGTTGATCTCTTTTAGAAGGTGGCCCGTCCTAAAGAACTCTTTAATGGCCAGTAGAACCGAAAGGCCCACCACATCTCAAGAAGAAATGAAGAATTCAACAATGAAGCCATCGGGTCCAGGTGCCTTGCTTTTGGCCAAAGAGAAAAACGTAGCACGGATTTCACCATCCGTAATGGGTTGAGATAAGAATAAAACTTGATCATCATCCAACGGCTTCGCTATATAATCTCTCAGCCGAGAAGTATTAGGAGTAGAAAGCAAAGGATGTCCATTGAGCAACGTGGAGAAGTGACTCACTATGTGTCACGAACCTGAATAGGTTCGATAAGCATCTGTCCCGTCGAGTCGGCAATGGATAGAATGCGGTTTTAGAGTCTCCTCTTGTTCACAAAATGGTGAAAGTAGCTTGTGTTCAAGTCCCCTTCTTTCAACCATTTGATTCTAGATTTCTGCCTATAAAAAGACTCATCTTGGAGTCGCAAGTCAAAGAAGTTCCTAAGAAGTTCCCCCTCATCATCAGCTAGAAGTTGGTTGGTAGGATCAAGCACCAAAGCCTCTTGGATTGCATTAAGAGCTACCCTTACTTGTTCAGTGCGATTGGAGATATCCGAAAAAGAGCTCTTGTTAAGAAGTTTGAGACGGCTTTTCAGAAGTTTGAGTCTCATGCACACCACAAACATTGAGGAACCATCGAAAGGAGTGGCCCAAACCTAAGAAACAATATCCTTGTAGTTAGGATGTGTAGTCCAATACTTGAAAAACTTGAAGGGCTTCTTAGAAATCGGAGGAGCCATTATCCTGATAACCATAGGGGTATGATCGAAAATCCCCGGTGCCAAGAAGGAGGCTTCAGAAAAGGAGAACGAAAGGCTCCAAAGGTCATTAACCAGAACGCGATCCATCTTGCGTTGTTTTCTTGCTTCGCTGGAGGAAGCAAACCAAGTGAACCTGAGGCCCACGTATCTAAGGTTATCTAGCCCCGCCTGGGCTAGACATTCTCCAAATTCATCAAAGGATGGGATCCAGGGAGTAGAGCTACCCATCCTGTCTGAGTGGTCCTAGATAGCATTAAAGTCACCAGCCACCACCCAAGGCTCCTCACATTCACTGCGTCGAATAAGATCAGTCCAGAGCGTTCTTCTAGCAATAGGAGTGTGTTCCCCATATATAATAGAGAAAAGGCATAGTTTATCCATGGCAATCATCCGGAGTCTAGTATGAATAATCTGAGCCGAGGATGAAAGAATAGAGACTTCTACTTCTTGAGGATTCCATCCAATCCATATTCTTCCACGAGGTGAAAATTCATAGTTTGCCAGCCCTCTCCATCCAGGTAATAAGCTACTGGAGATGCTTACAAACGTAGAAAATTTAATCTTGGTCTCCAGAATCCCAATACATGAGAGTCGGTTGGACCTTGCAAGGTTCCGAATTTCAGCTTGTTTTAAAGGGTTAGCCAGCCCCCTAATATTCCAAACGCCAAGAAACATATTTACAAGGAGGTGGAGGAGTTATTGGTGTCGCCTCCTATTCTTCTTCTTCTTCTTGGACTTCTGATTACCAGTCCGTGAAGAGGAAGAGCTATCATCCCCACTAATGGGGTCATTCTCTGGTTGAGCTATGGTGGAATCAATGTTGATAGCGCAAACCATCCTTCGAGATCTAGTGTGAGGTGGTGAGGGGGAAGAGTGCTCCACTTCATCAACACTGACAAGCTTACTCATCACCTTCAGACCCAGAAGATGGGACAGAATCTGCAACAGAGGAATGAGTCGACTGCAGGAGTTGTTGGTCATCAAGAATTTGTAGTTTGTCAATGGCCGGAGCTGATCGTGACCTGGTCTGACTATGAGAAGGTGCAGGCCGAGAGGATGGAGCAACATTCTTAAGGGAACAAGCTTGAGGGTTGGCTGCTGGCTTGCTGCTTCTGGTCACATGTGCTGGCCGAGAAGTAGCCTGGGCAAGGGGAACTGCAGACCGATATTTAACAACAGAACACCTTGATGTGGAGGAGGGAGGCAAGGTTTTGGGAGGTAGAGGCTGCAGGACCGCTGGTGTGGTGCTCTCGGTTGTCATTTGCAGAGCAGAGCTTGCAGCAGCATGGGCCTTAGAAAGGTTAGAATCCATAGGAAGGGGGATGGGCAGCACCACGGCCAGCCCATGGTCAGAGCAATTCTGCTCAGTGGTAGGTGCTCGAGGAATAATAGATGTCTCTTGTTGGCTTGGATAGGCCAGGAGCTTCTCATTAGGGGTTGGGGCATCAGGAATGTTGAATCTTAAGGCTGCACCAACCTGAGTAGACCTTGTATTGGCCATGGTTCCCACAGCCATGACAGGGAGGGGAGAACTCGAGCAGGGGATCTCCAAAAGACTAGCATGTGGGGCTGGCGAGAGAGATCTGACTGGAGGACTGGCAGGCCGAGACTTCTCAATCAGATCAGTATCAGATCTGCTGTGTCCAAGCCGAGAGGAATCACCACAACCATCAAGAGTAGACCTGGCACGAGAGTCCAATCCTGGACCATAAAGAGCACCAGAAGGGGCTAAAGATTCCACTGGAGGGGCTGAGGGCTGAGCAGTCTCTCCACAGGGGGGATTAGGCCGAGAAAGCTCTAGGATAGGTGACAGAATAGCCTGGCCAGCCAAACGGTTTCCATTCCTGCGGTCTTTCTTGTTCCTAACAACTTGCCAATCTTGCCCTTTTGTATTAGAAGAATGAACCAGGTCCCGGGAGGAGGAGGGAGCCAAGGAAAGATTTTTAGAATGGACATGGCAAGGATGTCCTTGATCACCATCCTTGTGTCCAAAGATACCGCACTTATTACATGTCAACGGCTTCCATTCATAGCTCACAACTACTGGATATACCACACCATCCCACCTTAGTTTAATTGCTTCCAGAAAAGGCGAAGAAGCCTTGACTTCTATACAAGCTCGAACATACGATACCCTCATCAAATTGGCCGTGTTAGAATCCACATAGAGTGGATTACCAATCAAGCTTGCCGCATAGCTAATACCAGAGGGTGACCAGAGGGCCAAAGGAATCCGTTTAAATTGCACCCAAATCGAGATGGAGTCATTGGTAGCTTTATCAAACGTCATCTTCGGGTCCCAAGCTTTTAGCAAGAAGGTACAATTGTTTATAGAGAGGGGTCCCATATCTAAGATTTCCTTTCGAAAACCGGCATCCGGGATATGAATAAAGTAGAATCCATCATCATGAACACGAATGTCCAGAATTTTTGTCCCCCAAGATTTCCTCAGAGCAGCAAGAGTAATTTGGAAGTATAATTTCTTACCCAAGAATCTTCCAACAAGGCATTCCTTTAAGAAAGGATTAACTTCCTCTCCAACTTCAAGAGGGACATCGGCAAGTAGTTCATCAATCACCATATCCGGCTTCTCTTTAAAGGATAGGTTGAATCCTTTTTTGTTAATACTGGCCACATTAGCCCAAGTTTGGGGCTAGTTCGGCTGAGCATTAGGAGGCCTAGGTGAAGTCGCCCCCATGGCTGCATCAGAATCCTTGTCGCCACTTTGCAAACCACCAGCAAAGGAGCCTTTAGCGCCAAAGCCGACTCTGTGTTTCCTGCTTCCAGACCTACCCCTGCTTTTACTTCTATTAGGGCCTCTACTTACTGATCTAGAAGGAGTACCTGGAGTACGACTTCTCGGTGTAGGGCCATCATCGATGGCTGACCATTGGCAGGTCTGTTGTGTCTCGGATCATGGCCAGTAGCCGCAACTCTCAGCTGTTTGCCAGGTGAAGAGGGTCCACCCGAGACCTCAATTGACTTTCCTTTGTCTAGCCTCACAACAGAGGCAGCTTCAGTAGCATGACCCAACGCAGGTACATCCCTGGTATTACTAGTATGAACAACTCCAATATCAGCAGTACCATCTTTGCCACCAAGTAAGGGAGCTCCACCACAGCAGGCAATGTGTAGCTCAGCAGGAATGTCACGACTATCACCCCCAGCTCCAACAGCAGAAAAACCTGTTTGTCTACTCCTAACACCAAAGGGTAAATCCCTGTTTGTAGAGATGTCACGACTGGCTGGTGGTTCCTCAGCAACCAATCCACCAGTAAAAATAGGTGCACGACTCACTCCTTCACCAAGGTCAGCAAGGTCAGACTCCAAATGCTGAGGTACAAGGAACATTTCTCTCTCCCCAAAGGAAGAACCACCAGTCTTGACATTGCCTTCCGGAACCATACCATCGACTAAGGCAGCAACATGGGTAGGCAATTCAAAAGAGGATGAGAGCAAAGAGGCTTTCTCGGGAAAAGTGGAAGGTACCACATCCTCAAGAGATGCCATGCAAATGGGGGGCTCCAAACATGGCTCAGTCGAGACAAGTTGAGTTTCTTCAGTTTCAGACCCTCCAACAGAAGGTGTAGCCATAATTTGACAGTAGCATTAACAGATTTAATGAAGAGGCTAAATTGATCTTGAGTGGAATCAGAAGTTCTGACCATATGTTCGAGAAGAAAAGAAAGAATACCACAGCCTAAGAAAGTGAAAATGGAAGAGATTCCGTGCATTGGACGCTTGAGGAATTAGAAAAGGGTTTCGATATTGACTAGCTTCTAGATGATGTTCATCGTGTTGTGGAGTGACTTAAACCCTAGGAATATGTAGGACCCGCGTCTGCGTGACACACGGAACAATTCTACGCCATGTTGTACGTCTATATGTCCCTGATCAGAGGAGGTTGAACTTTTCACATTAGTAGGATAAAATAATCATGCATGCATGTTAAATTGCATGGATTATCTACATTTGTAACCCATTATTTAAGAATTAGTTAGATGTACTTTCAATTTGTCAGGGGCGAAGTAAAATGCGACCCTGTACTTGATAGCATCACGCGCATGGAACGTGCAAATGTAATTGTCAATGTTGGAGAGTTTTTTGTAAGATAAATGCCGATTGATGCACGAAAAACTTTTGATCATTATTTAATCATTCACACGCACACAATCATCTCTCTTCTTTACACACGTTACTTTTGCTTGCTTTTATCATTCTAGGTCAATAAAGGCATTGAAATTGTAGAAAAGTGCACGAAGAAAAGCAAAATATAATTAGAGACATTTTCAGACCAATCCAGCTCTGTTTAGCTTTAGAAGAATTTACCGAGTAAATGCTCAAGCTATGTATAGACCATAGTCACAGAAACATCTCTTTCTATGTGTGAACAAACCGTAATTGAAGCCAGAGAATGATCAAGGAACCATTCACGTACCTTTTTTTCCTGTTTGACTTTTGGACAACATGTGCAACGCGCGCTCATAGAGCAAACAAAAAACATTGACCATGGTCATCACCAACTTTCTTTGCGGTCAAGTTGCTCCAATGAATCCATTTCATAACAACTTCTATAAATTGGTAATTACACAAATGAACCCTGAACTTTGACTCTATATAAAATGTCATTCACCACATAAATTCCACAAACCTCAAACCTACCATGAATTAGGTTTTACCAAGGATGACCTCAAGGAATTGAAACGATATGGGAACACAGCTGTCAAACTTGATGATTGCAGCAAGGAAGCATGATCGGCGGTGAAGAGGATGATCAGTAGGACTAGTTTACCTGTTTTTTTGTGGGGTGAAGCTTTGAAAATAGTTATGTATATTCTGAAATCGTGTACCTTCCAAAGCTGTTTCATTGACTCTTTTTCAGTTATGGACTAGACGTAAATCTAGCTTGAACCATTTTAAGGGTTGGCGATGTCCTACATAAGTGAAGTTATATAATCCAACTTTGAGTAAGTTGGACACAAAAATCACTCGGCATTATTTAAGTATCTTAACCAAATCATTCAAAGGCGTGTCCTTTTCATAATCGTAATGGAGGAACAAGAATCATGGAATCACAGACAATGAAGTTTCTGGAGTTTGATGTGGTAAAAAAAAAGGTAACTGCTCACATACCATTGAGGATAATAGTATGGTGGTGATGTGGTAAAAAAAAAGGTAACTGCTCACATACCATTGAGGATAATAGTATGGTGGTACTACCGTATCTTTTGAGATCTAGGATCCTGTCGTTGAGATAGCTCCTGATGAAGTTCCTGAAGCCTCTTAGGTGCAAGATGAGGTTGTTGCAGATCTACTCAAGATATCCAACAGGGAGAGACGATTAGTTATGCCCCCATATTATATGGTCTATCTGGAAGAGCACATATTGGTTGTGTGGTTGTTCTAACGACAGGAAAGCACGGGAGAGCCGCTCCATCAGGGTTGTAGGAGGCAGCATCCCTTGGACGCCATACGACTTTTAAACTATTGAGCCGATAGTTATCGGTCGCTTGAGTTTGGGACCATGAATAGCTACTGCTTATATATAATTTATTTCTTTTGTAATCGCGAGTTGTAAAACAGAGATGAAATCCGCTAATTATACTATAATTCTCTACAAGATGTAGCCCTAGTTAATGGGTGAACTGGAATAAACCACGCACCTCGATTTTTGTTTCTTTCCTTTTTACACTTAATTTCGTTGTGATTTGTGCTCGGAATCCTAAAGTTGAATAGCGAGGAGAGATGCTTAATGGAGGAGAAGACTGACATGTTGTAAGTTGATTGAGGCAATCTGGTAAAGCCTCGCCAGTGTACATACAGGAAGCACCCAAGCCCTCCACGGCTGTCCCTGAAGTTTCGCATGTTAAGACAAGCATGCAGTATGGAACCAAAATTTCCACCTTACAATCAACGTAAAACTTTTTGCATGGCTTATAGAATACGGCTATCACAACCAAGACTCTGTATATATATTCATGTCCAGTGCAGGTATCTCATCATCCACTTCTGAGTTTTTCCACTAAGAAACACACTACCCCACTCACAATTTCTGCAATGGCTTTTCCTCTCAAGAGTGAATTCATCATCTCCCTTGCTTTAGTCCTCAGCACTTGGGCATGGCACGCGATGTCGGTCTGCGCGTTGCATGCATCCACCATTGCTGAGAAGCACGAGCAATGGATGGTCCAGTACGGTCGGACCTACAAGGACCCGGAGGAGAAGGAGAGACGTCGGGAGATTTTTTAGAGGAACTTGCAGTTCGTTGAAGATTTCAATGCATCCGGGAACCGGACTTTCAAGGTAGGCATCAATCAATTCTCGGACTTGACTGACGAGGAGTTTGTTCGGGGCTACACGGGATACTTAGCATCTAAGCAACCAAGGTCCCCCAAGACGGCATCGCTGTGCAACCAATATCTGACTGGGGATGTTCCTGATAGCATCGACTGGGTGGAGAAAGGCGCCATGAATCAGATCAAGGACCAAGGCGGATGTGGTAAGTGTCTAAACGTCTCGTATGCATCCAATTGTGAGATCAATTTTGACTTCTAATGAGCAATAAGTTTAAGAGCCTTGCTATCTAGAGAAGTCTGATACCAATGGTACCAAAAATAATGTGATTTTCCATAATTACAATGTCGACAAAATTTTATGAATGCAGGAGCTTGTTGGGCATTCTCAGCGGTCGCAGCAGTAGAAGGAATCACGCAGATGAAAATCGGTAATTTACCGGTGCTCTCCGAGCAACAACTGGTCGACTGCGATACCGAATCCCAAGGCTGCAATGGCGGTCTTCCGGACAATGCTTTCAACTACATCATCAAAAACCAAGGAATCGCGTCCGAGGATACCTACACGTACGAAGAGATGGACGGGACCTGCGACACGTCGAAAGCGGCCCAACAGGCGGCGCAGATCAAGGACTTCATCGACGTGCAGCCTGGTGAGGAGGAACTCCTGAAGGCGGTTGCGCAGCAGCCGATCTCGGTCGGGATCGCAGGAGGCGGGCAGGAGTTCAAGAGCTACAGTGCCGGGGTGTTCAATGGGGACTGCGACGGGGAGCTGGACCACGCGGTGATTGTGGTCGGGTACGGGACGAGCGAGGACGGAATCGATTTCTGGAAGATCCGCAACTCGTGGGGGGAGACTTGGGGCGAAGAGGGCTACATGAGGATTGAAAGAGGAGGTGCTAATACCTCCAAAGGAATGTGCGGACTCGCGTCGCAAGCTTCTTATCCAGTGGCCTGAGATAATCAAAACATAATATAGACGAAGTACGAGCATCATGAGATGACGAGTTGCTCCTTATTTCCTACTTAAGAGTGTGGTACTTGTAATGAGGCTACTGTGTAGCCACTAAGTTATGAGGAGAATTACGTATTAATTCCTCAATTTGAATCAATTTTCTTGTTTTAACTACAATTCCCTACTTAATAGTGTGGTTTTTGTGTTTGGTCTCTTCTTTGTAATTGGCGCTTTGAAAAGTTATATACATATTTAGTGACACCTGAATTTTGATTTTCTTTTGTTATTAACTTTTACATAAAATAAATCAGGAATTAATTTTAGTTCCTACAAAAAAAACATTAAATCATTTTCATATAGTTTGCATTTTGATATGGTTTTAATTTCTTCATTCATGCATTTGCATTTCGACCGGATGCGAGTGCTCTGAGATAACAGCACATAAGCTCGTGGAGTCTTATATTTATTGCTTTTGGCCCAAATTGCTCTTACTACCTGATAAGGTTGTTATATGGTCAAAATGAGGTTTAAGTACACCCCAAGTGACATAAGTTGTGTACGGTGCTCACTTTAGTGTCAAAATTTTCAAATCGATCACTTTAGTGCTAAGTTTTTGTAACTTCGATCACTTAAGTGCCAACTTCTTTTAAAAATGATCACTTTAGTGCCAACCCAGATTTAAGCAAACGTGACTCGCCAAAAATCATACATGTATTTTATTATTATTATTTGGGTTGGCGTGGCTCATCGGACTTAGCAAAAAAGTGATCGTTTTTAAAATAAGTTGACACTTAAGTGATCGAAGTTACAAAAACTTAGCGCTAAAGTGATCGATTTGAAAGTTTTGGCACTAAAGTGAGCGCCGTACACAAGTTATGGCACTTGAGGTGTTCTTAACCCAAAAAATGGAGTGATGAAATAGATGCATCTTCATCTTTTTCTTGGCTATGAACGGAACATCGAAGGCGTTTTTTTTTTTTTTTGCATGCATTTGTGGACGAAAAAGCAACCCAAACACTCAAATGATACGTTGCTTATATGTAGTGCTAAATACCATGTTAATCAAAGGGCGCAGATAGCTTAAAATGAAAAGGGTTGAGCGAGATTTTGGGCTATTCTTATTGCCTCAATCACGTGAAAAAAAAACATAAAAAAGGGGAAAGCAAACAGAATGGAAAGATTGTTGGTTATTCTCTCTGTGCATTCCACTTTGGCATTCAAAGAGGATAATATATGAGAAGCGAGTCAGCAGAAGAAAAGGCAATCACTCAATGGAGTCCCGAAAATCGAGAGATAATTTCTTTCACTGTGGGAATTCTTTTTTCAAGAAAAAGGAAAGAGCATAGGAAAAGAAGCGCACAATGAAATGGACAGAGAATTGATTGAGTTGAAGATCGTCTATTGTTTTCTTTCATCTATTCATGCAAGGCGAAGAAGGAAAAAAATAAAATAGACATGCACATGGCAGAATGAATCTCGTCATCGAAAAAGAGGATATTCATGGAGACCCACACAAAAGAAAGCTTTCATACACCTCATAGTCAATTCCATTCAGACCCATGATTCAGCAATCAACTCCATGCATCCAGACTTGCCACGAAAGCGTGACGTGCGTCCAAGCCTCGAAGCCGTAGTTCGCCTTGTCCATTTCATATTACAGGGCATTCTAGCCAAATCATTTCACATAGGCATTCTCGTCATTAAATTCACATAATATAAATCACCATTCGTTCATCGCACAACCACACTACACATTTCAATCCTCCAGTAGCGTCCTTGGGTTCGTGTAAGGGTTTAGAAAACACTTACCTTGATCGAATAGCAAAAATCCCAACCAATTGATCCTCTTCAATTCCACAAGTGCACGGCTAACCAAAAATCACACGCCGTCCTATGAAATTTCATCAATTTCGGATCAAAACTCAATCGTGTCTTACTTCCATTATACCAATCTTTCCATAACCAACCAAACAACATCCTAAGATGCATTATCGATCAATCAAAGGCACGATGACACATCCACAAGCCCTCAAAGCATTTGGTTCATGCGACAATACACAGGTCAGAATTATGCTCTAAGTTTCGTACACAAATTAACCCTTAAATCCTTTCTAATTTCTAATCTACTTCACATACTCCCAAATAACACCTCATATAACATCTTATGTAGTCTCATGAATCATTTTGAAGCCAAAGTACCCCTTAAATAAACCCCAACAGATTCGGTTAGGACAGGGCATTAATAGGGCAGAATCGGTTTGAGTCTAATCCGCTCAAATCAATACATATCTCAATCCTATACTCCAATTTCTCACGAAATAAACTTGTTAACATCTTAATCCAAGTGCTGAGAAAGCTCATCAAGAGTTTCAGATCGAAATAACACCTCGAAGTCCTTCAAACTGTTCGATTTCCTCTTGGTGCTCAGTGGTTAGATTTATGCTCGATAGAAGTAACCACAAATCAGCTATGAAAACACCATAAATCTCTAATAAAATCACAACTTCTGCTCAGTGAACTCGAGTACTAGGTGTTATAAAGATCCCACAAAAAGAAGAAGGTCATTTGAAGTCTCTAAGAGGATGAACGGAAGCCTTACCCCAGCTCACTCAGAATCTGTCCGGTTTTGGTCTCGGGGCTGCACGGGAAAAACTACTCAACCAAACGACGAACTACCACTTGGAACTTGTCAAGGGAAGGTTGAACTTGCTACTGGTGGTCGGCGCACGGTGGAAGGATGGCCGGAAGTGGCGGTCGTGTGCAGCGAAGGGGGTGGCAGGAGCTGGTCGGATTGGGCAGCTCGGCTAGAGGAAGAAAAAGAAGAAAAATGGAGGGAATGGGGGAGAGAGGGAGTACACAGAAAGTGAGGGGAGGGAGAGAGAGTGTTTCCACCAAATAATTGGTGCCAAAATGACAAGATTGATTTTGTGGGCAATTAATGTCTAAGCCCTCCAAATGGTGACACATGGCAAGCTCCAATAATTAACAACTTTAGCTTTGACTTCCATTGACTCCATCTACACCAATTTTCAGAAGCCACCTTGGATGACCTAAATGACCATTTTGTCCTTCTATTTCTCTTAAGGCAAGGACAAATGGCCGAGGGTCAAAATGGTAATTTGGCACTTTCCGTGCGAAACTTCATTTTTCCAATTTTAAATTACCATTGGCGAGGCGACGTCAAATTCTTTCCAATATTGGAATTCTTCATTTTCAATTGCCAATTTCGAGCTTCTATTTCGTGATCAATTTCTCGTCAATCGTATCTTCAGTTTATCTCGAACTAACAGGCGGCTTTTGCAGACATTACGCGTATCGACTCTATGACTCTCGTCACACTTTGGACGACTCAAGGTCATGTAACTGCGAGGGTTCATCGCTTGTTCCGACGGCCTCGATCGTCATTGTTCGATTTAGGAAAACTTCACAAATTATACATTGGTTAAGCGGCTTCACCCGCGTTCCAATCATATAACGCTACCAAGGGAATCCATAATCGTTATTCGATCGGCCTTATTGGGTCTAAATGTTCCCTCGGCAATTTTTATGGTCAAAGCGTCATTTCTTTTTTTGAGTTTCCCAGGTCCACGTATCCTGTCATACGTTAGCCTTTCTCTTTTGGTTAGTGTTGACACCTGATTTTTGACCAAGTCTTTTTGCAGTTATATTTTAAAAAATCACAAAAAATCCATAAAAAGTCAAAAAAATTACAAAATCAACTTTGGTGGCCTTGGCCAAGCCCAAGGAACCATTCTTGACCAAAAAATAATTTTTCATATTTTTCACATTTTTTAGTATTTTTAGAAAATAGGAAAATACTAGAAAAATCAACAAAAATAGAATTTGAGGTCATGAAAATGTAGGAAGATAGTCAATATTTTTCTTTTAAATCCCTTGTCATTTTGACCTCATCAAGAGTAAAAATCCAAGTTTAATTTTGTGTGTTTCTTTGTAACGCACAGGGTTAAATTTGTCAAAAAATATGTTTTGAGTCTTTTTATTTGCAATCTTTTGCATTTTCCGAGTCTTGACATTCATCTTGATTTCCCGGCATTTCAAATTGGTTCAATTGGGCGCTGATTCAATCAATTTTGGCTTTAGGGACCTAATTGCATAAAAATCTTTTCATTTTGGTCCCCGTAATGCCAATTCTGAAATTAAACTTTTCTGAGGGACACCCATAGAACCCCAATGCTTCCTCCCTATAGGTTTTGACCCCCTGAATCTAATGGTGGGCTCAATTGGGGCCGATTCATCCACAAAGAACTTCAATTTGGCAAGAATCAAATTCGGATCATACTCTATATTTGGGGTTTTTGATCAATTCCATGCTTATTTCTCATAAAAAAAAATACATTTTCAAATGGAATTCGTGCTGAAGAATCCAATTTTAAGATAAATTTCATGATTCTCGGACAATTAGATACCTAATTTGAAGAAAAGAATGCTGAACCGGGTAGATCGGGTCGGGTTGACCGACCCAGTCAACCCGTTGACCAAAATTGGTCATAAGCAGAAACACTCTCTGCTCGTTCGTTCTGGGGCGCATACAACAGAAAAACAGAACGAGGGGGGTCTTCGCGAGGAGGGAGTAGAGAAAAAGAAAGTTGGAGAAGTCAGTTGAGTGAGGGGGGTCGGTTGAAGAACAGTAGGCAAGCGAACGGAAGGCGAGCGAAGAGGGAGCGGGCGAAGACAGAGAGAGGAGAGAGAGAGAACGCGCGGCGGCCATTGAAGCTCCGAACTCAAGAAATTCGAGCTCGGATTCCTGGCGATCCAGACGACGTCGTTCGACGCCACCACTCCCATTAGCTTCGCCTCAACCCGGAGAACACGTAGGACCGATTCATATTCGCCGACGCTCTCGAAACAAGTGAGACACTCTCCCGAACTCCCTCTCGGCCTTTAATGGCAACTTAAGTTTGGGCCATCCATTTGCTGCGATTTTGGTTGCAATCTTTTTGTCTCTCTTCCCTGAGCATTTTCACTTTTGATCGCACGTCATTCCATCGCCTGAATCGTCGAGTCCCCCCCCCACCTTGATCGATCGGCCGCGAGCTCCACGGCTCGTTTTCGACCAAACCGAAGCTCCGCGATAGCCAGGTAAGTCTTCTCGGCCCTTTACGATGCTTCTTGATTGATTGATAGGCCTAGGTATTGCTAGAAACGGCTAGGATGTTGGCCCGCCGGAGCTTAGCTTCGGCCGAAGGTTGCACATGGACGAGATGTTGATTTGCTGCGTCGAGGCTCTGATATGTTATAGAAGAGATCGAAACGAGTTGAATGGCGGTGGTTTCGCGAGTTTTGGTGGTCCGTGCGCGGAGAAACCGCCTTCCGACGAGGCGCCGGCGAAACAGAGCCGGCGCCGATCGTCTTCCCCGGCGAGCTGTTGACTGGTCAACCAGAGTTGACCAGTCAATGCTGACGTGTCGCTGACGTGGCGCCCACGTGGCAGCAACGTCAGCCGTTCGGTTATAACCGAACAAAACAAATTTGATCCGAGGGTGGAGAGCTAGCCACGTGTCGCGATCCCGCTTTTTTCAAAATAAAAAATGATTTTCAGAAATTAAATAATACGTTGGATCGGACGGTTGCGGTTCAATCTAGCTCTTTAATCTGAACTGTTGGTTCCTTGCATAGATCGGGCCTTCCGTAGTCCGCCACGTGGCGCAATCAGGGCCATTGGTTCAATTTAGGCGGGAAATTGAAAATTCGAGCGGGAGGATTGAAGCGACGTCATTTTGGGCGCGGGTCGCGCGGGCCCGGATCCAGGCCGGGCCGGTCGCCGCGGGTCGTGGGCCGGGTCACCCGACCCAGATAACATTTTTTTAATAAAAAAATTTCGAAAATGATTTTTAAAAAATAATAAAAAAAATCAGAAAAATCTTAGAAAATCCAAAAAATGCTAGAAAATTCCAGAAAATTCCAAAAAAAAATGCGAATTTTTTTTTTGAAAAATCCTAGACACTCCATAAACCCCCAAAAATCGAGGGTTGACCACAGACAACTGGTCAACCCTATTTTTGAGGTTTCTTATCCGTTCTTCCGAGACTTGACCACATTACCCTTTAGGGGTAAGTCTCCTTTGCTGTGTATGCAAGATAAGGCCGATAATGCCAAGGTAAGAATTAGGGTCAGGTAGGCGACCAATTCTTAGGTTTGGATTTTCGTGTCCCGCCTCTTTTCTCAAAATGACAATTTTGCCCTTCAATGGGAAAATCGTCTTTCTTGTCTCAATCGAGCTCTGAAAATTGCTTAAAGTTAGGGTTTGCGTCAGGTGGACGACCAATCCTAATATTTGAGATTTTCAGTTCTCATCTTTGTCCAATATGACGATTTTACCCCTCCGAGGGTAAAATCACTTTTAAATTCCAGAAAAATCCTGGAAATTCTCAAAAAATAGGAAATGGGTTGGATTGATAGCCAATCCTATTTCCCTCATCTTTTGACTTCCCGATTAATCTAAAATGACAAATTTTCCCTTTCAAGGCGAATTGTCCCTGAATTATTCAAAATTACGATTCTACCCTTCATGGGCGAATCATGTCCAAATCACTCTTAATCCTTGATTGATATTTCTTTAGGCTAATAGGGCCTCATTAGGGATGCCATGCCGCCTTCATGTGTTTTATCGACATGTACTGGATTCTTGATTTGCGCACTTATTTCTATTGATTGTGATTGATAGGGTAGTAAATTCCCATCTGCATGAACTCCTAGATTTATGATCAGCACCTCACTCATATGTATGAAATCCTAGGATCAGATAAACCATTCAGCTTAGGTATCGAAAGGGCGTCAACTCTAACAGTTGGCGTAACTAAGTCCCCGAACCCACTTCTCTGGTTTCCGCAGAATCGAATAGACCACTCCCAACTATTCGATAGGGTTTCCGATCGTACCCTCCACCAAACGATTGGTGGCGACTCCTTGGCATGTACACTCATCACATGTCACTAGACCGCACTGATGGTCGATCACGTATATCCAGCAGTTGCGATTTGGGTAATAGACCTTGGGAGAGGCCCGTGTTCGATTAGTCAGCGATCGGGCGGCCCATTAGCCCTCCGCTCGAGAGGGTCGCGACAGACTGGCGGCTCCACTGGGGACTTATTCTAAACCAGAATCTCTGGTTACGAATTCTAGAGGACTTGAGCCGATTAAAAAGTTGTTTGGTTTATCTGACCTTATTTTTCGCAGATGCTCTCGAAGGTGAGGTACGTATGCTAACCATTGTGTTAGATGTTTTTGCAGATTGGAGAAATAAGGGGTGGAGTGATTGTTGACATTTTTTCCTGCAGGTTGGAGTTGAGAATGTATGTTTATTTTTATGCACATACTGAAGCGGTGTTTTGATACAAACTGCTGTGCATGACTTTGCATTGTGATGATCACGACACATTGCACACACTGGCGGTCAAACCCCGACTGCAACCACCTCTAGGTTACCTTAGATAGGGAAGGAATGCGAAAAGGATCTTGTGTTTGATGGCACTTGAGACTTTCGTATTCGTTCCCGCCTACCATCTACATTGGCGATGTCTAGCCCTCTTGGGTAGGTACCCTTGGGGAGGAATCTGCCTTATGTGGATCGTGGGAGCCTGAGCCATAGGTTCCTCACCTGATTTTTGATTTTTAGAGTATACCCACTTGTCTCATGCGCATGTCTATGAGAGGTTGGTATACCTAAAACCAAAATAATAAAAAAAAAATTCCCGCTGATCACTGTAAGTATGATTTCTCCCTCTACTTGTTCATTTCATAGTGAAATTTCATGATAGAAAATTCATGGAAATCAACCGAATGCCCTGGATGCTTGAGTCTACAAATGAAAGTTTTTGACAATGAATTTTAGATACAAAAGTTGAAACACTTCTAAGCGGTCCCTACGGAATAGATGATTCATCCAAATTTTCAATCATGGATTAAGATGACATTTTCTATGTCTAAAATTCTTCCATTTTAAGATTTTGGTGCATAAAGTTAATGCCATGTTTGCAATCACATTTTGTGTAGTGAGTTCTTAAAACAAAGATCACACGATTTTCACAAGAAAAATGTCACAAAGCAATCTTTCAAGATTAATGCCCCCATTTGCGTATTAAACATTTGGAATTAAATGGGCGTTTGATTGATGACCGTGGATCGATCTCTTAATGATGTCTCTGCTTATTTTGAAATATTGGCGGACATTAGAAACCCATAAATAGGGATTATGGGGTATGTATTGTCGCCTCGCTTTCATTATAAGAGGCGACCTCATTGAGAGATGTCTTTGCTATGTAAAATGCTAAGTGCGTCCCCTTTCTGACAGGTTATACATGACAGACATTTATTGAAGATTTCTTCATCTAATCACATGCGAGATGTGATCGAACGATGGTAAAACTGTAATCGTTCCAATAAAAACTTCGAGTGTTATACTTGACTTGCTTGGTTATTTCTTTTGCCAACAGGTCAAAATAGCTGAAGGCCAATGATGCGAGACTTGTTTTCCTTGTAACATGAAAGGAAATGTGCCTTCATCAGGCGCCGCCCATTGGATTTCCAAAATAAGATAAATCGACGATGATGAGCCCAAAATAAGACAACATGAAAAAGGGGCATGCCTGATTTGGATCAAACTCTCTAAGTCGAAAAGGGTGTATTCG
Organism: Rhodomyrtus psidioides; assembly: GCA_021437785.1. Taxonomy (NCBI): domain Eukaryota; kingdom Viridiplantae; phylum Streptophyta; class Magnoliopsida; order Myrtales; family Myrtaceae; genus Rhodomyrtus; species Rhodomyrtus psidioides. The sequence goes on along the minus strand of JAILYB010000062.1, from coordinate 1,151,603 downwards.
TTCCAAATTAAATTGATTTGTTTAAACAATGACATGGTCACTCACACTTGCAGGTGATTATAAAAGATGAATAAGGATCGTTAAGGAGCATTCCTTCATCTCTGAGGCTCAAAGTGATGGGAGCTGGGGAAATATACTCTGGGGATAGTAAATCTGTGATCGTTTCAATTAGAGCTTTTTGTGCAACAATTGACGTATTCCTTCCTCATGTCATGTAGGTGAAATAAATGGATCGTGTGAGGTCGACATTTGTCCCTTTAAAGAAGACTCAATTGTGAACCCTCAAAACTGGAGGCCAATGTGACATGGCACGATCGCCAATTGAAGCACGTCTCAAGGAGTACAAATACTCGTGTTTCTCACCATGAAATTGATGATCACTCAACCACAAAAAGGGTGTATATCGTTCCTCATTTCAATCCTCTCAAGATATGAAATGATCATCTCCTTTTCTATATGTAGGGATGAAGAAAACTGAATGCTTATTTGCGAAGCAACACTTCAAGGTGTAAATGTACACGAATAAAGACAAATCTACACTTGTGGATCTCGAATAGTAGGGTGCTTGAGGAGCGGCCTGAAGTCATGACAAATCAAAAAGACCACGAAGAGATGATCGTTGCCCATCTTTGAAGCAAGAGGGAGTACTTGTTTTAGTAATTGATTTTCATAATCAAAAGTCAAACATTTTTCTCCATCTCCAAACAGATTGAAATGCACCAATAGAGCGAAAGTGGCGAAAGATCACCCAACCTCAAGAAGGAGAGTGACAGAACCCAAAAAGTGTCGAGCATCGTACAACATCAAATGCCGAGACCTTCGGATAATTACGATGAAGTTTTATCCTCTGTTGTCACAAAAGGGAGTAAATTGCCCCTTATTCTGATTCCATTTCATACAAATGACTGAGATGCTTCTCTTTCATGTACAAAGAATGTTAGTTGAAGACAGGTGTCAGAATAGATCGAAGAATGTCAAATGCCAAAATCACCTGACATGGAAGTGATTAACTCACCCAACAGGGAATGCATTACCGTGATGCAATGAAACTTCATATGGCTAAATCAGCTAACTCAAGGTGGAATACTCAGTTGCTGGGGGCAAATCATTTCCCTATCTAGAAAGCATGCCCAAGCCGAAGACATCAGATTCATCATGGTGATACGTGGGGCAAGTCATCGAAACGATGGTTATCACTCATGGAACGTAATGGAATGAAATCCATCCATTGAATACAAAAAGCGTTTCTCCATAGTAACAATGCTTCCAAGAAGACCAATGCCGAGCTATTTCTCTTGGTAGAAAAGGACGTATCATTCCTAAATAAGTTTCAATCAGATGTGGGAATAATGTTTCCTATCTTTTTCCTCTCAGGTAATAAACAGAGTCAAGACACCTAAGGAGCAACGACTTCAAATGGCAGTACAAGAAGTACCCATTTCTCATATCATCTCACATGTGCATTTAAGATAGATGATTTCAAGAGCGTCATAATGGCTCAATTTGTGAGCAAAATTCTCGAGAAAACTTGAAAAAGTTTCTTAACAATTAGAAGTCTCTTTGAAAAGAGCATTCGAAAAGAAAGAATTCAAACTTTACAGATTGGCATACTTGATAAAGAGATGCTCTCTGTGAACAGAGTGAAAGGCGCGAATCCATTTTCCGTTGCAAACAAGAATCATCTTAGATCACTTGCATCATACATATCATGCATGCATCATTTATATACATATTCTTCCTTGAAAGATGTCGACAGGTCAAGGCAAAAGAATCCAAATGAAAGGAAAATGCCAAGACCTAAGGAAGGAAGGGTAAATTGTATCAATTCTAATGGTCCATTTTGTATGCCATTCAGACATGAACATTCTTTCCTTTGATAGGGAAATATCAAATACTTCAATGGCAACTATGATGGCTGATATTAAGGCAATATCGGAAGCCTCCCAAGTTAGACAGACAGTAGTTCCTAACAACTCAAGTCCATCACTTGCACCCGATATAGCTGATAAAGAAACGGCGGGAAATACTCAACGTACAGAGGAGGATATCCGTGAGCCGAATACCCCGTCGCAACAAAAAGCGTCCCCTGTTGTTATCAACCTCGAGAAGAAAGAAAAGGGGAACCAGACTGTAAAAGCCGAAGTGGAGGCTAAGAGATCAGCCAAAATTAAAGAATGTTTAAGCAGCCAAGGCTATGAGTTATCCCGCTTCGACAAAATATATCCTTTTGCTAAGCATCCAGGCTATGTTCCATTACTGATGAACACGTTCCAAGAGAGTCTAGCTGGTGCCGCTCTGGTTTAGTTCATCGAGCTGGACCTAGAAGATTATGACTGGCAGAAAGATCTTGCAGAGGATTTCCTCAGACAGTATAAATTCAACACGGCTACAACAAGAGAAGATTTGTTGCGAACCTCGAAGACAAGGGGCTAGTTGATTAGAACATACGCCCAGAGATGGCGAGCTTTGGCAACCCAAGTAAAGCCGTCAATCCCCGAAGAGGAGCTGGTTGATTTGTTCCTGAAAGCACTCCTCTACGAATACTTTGACAGGTTGAACACCTCAGGGATGTCAGACCTTCGCACACTTGATAAAGGTGGCTGAAAGGCTCGAATGGGCCTTAAAGAGAAAGGAGGCCATATGAAACTTTTATCAGACAGCAGTATCCCCTGAAAAAGGATAAAGAGGCTAGGCTCGACATAGCATTCATACCAGACCCCCATAAACCCAAGGTGCTTAACAGTTCTAATCAGACCAAGGAAGGATCGCCATGGTCGGCACCAAAAGGGCAAGAGCCTAGAAGGAGACAACCTCAAAAGTAGTTCTCTTAGCTCCCGAGGCCTTTGTCCAAGCTACTCCCGATGCTGCTAGAATAACACTTGGTGGCAAAAGAACCACCTTGAGCGATAACTGCTATATCCTTAAGTTGAAGGTACAGGCCCTGTTTGATAGTCAAATCCTGAAGTTTGACATCATAGGCTCCAAATGTACAAGAAAACCCAATCCCTGATCATCAAGCAATTGGGGCAATATTCACTGAAGATGAGGAAAACCACCTCAGCTGAAGGTGGACATGTCTAAACTGACCGATCTTCTGGCGACCGCTTCATCATACCCAAAATCAGGAGAGATCTCTGCTGACGTAAAGAAGCTATGTATCGCCAAGATGATGAGCTTGGGGATAATGTCCGATATTACCGATGAAGAATTCGAAGGAGTCGAAGCTTCTCTATCTTTGGAAGGAAGCCACTTCGTGATCAAAACCGAGCAGGATAGCACCTGGGACATCCCGCACGAGAATCTGGTAGACAGTCTTGGGCTGGTCAATCAGTCAGAAGAAGAATTTGAAGAGGACGAACTGGAAGCCAAAAGGCGAAGACTAGCAGGTCGCAGATTCATGGCTAACGCACTTGAAATAGATGAAATTGTAGACAACCTGGGTCAGGACTCTGGAGGATACAACTTTAAAGTGAAGTACTCTGCTCCCCCTAGCTGCTATCAGAGAATGAAAGATATCATATCAGACGGATGGGGATGCATGGATGATCCCGTTCAACCTGAAAAAGCCTTTTTCAAAAGAACCTGAGTTATCCTTGACCAAGTGAGGGTTACTAAGCTTGACATAAAGCAGTATGCCTAAACAAAGAGATCAAAGAATCAACAGCAGGGTTTAGCTGAAAGAGAATACCCGAGATCTGCCACATCAGCAGTATTAGACGACGATGACCAACATTGTCGACTGAGAGACGAAATCTCCTCAAGGGACTTTGACAACACTGTGTCAATGATTGAAACCGCTACGACTGTGGTAATTAAACTGGAAGAGCTTGACAGCTTGAACAAGGTAGAAGATTGTCTAGTCAAACCTGTTGTGATTCGATTGCCGAAAGAGGAAGAAGACGGCACAGCTGAACCAGAGACGTCTTATCAGACGACAGTAACTATAAAAGTCTCTCCGATAGAAAAGTACGATCCTAAAGCGGTCCACTGGGACTATGGGACAGAGGAAGAAGATGATGATGAAGGTTATGCGTCTATCCGCAGAGAATGGAATGCCTTTGAGAAATCAACGCCTCCTACTTCGGAAGAGCCGATTACTGTTAGTTTGGGGGATACTGAAAATATCAAAGAGGTTAAGATCGGTGGACATTTATCCCGAGATGAAAGACTCAGGTTCACAGAATTACTGAGAAGGTCCCTCAGATGTCATGCAGCAAATTCCAAAGATGTCGAGCTACCAAGAGGTAGATAAAAGTGATCAAAGATCCAGATGGTTGAGATAAATAACCAGAACCGGCAAAGAATGTTCATTAGGGAAAACCCCTCCTTTCCTGTCAAGAGACCAAGCTGGGGACAAGATTCTCATGCACCACCAAGGCAGCATATTGAAGCAAGTTGTCAAGCCCAAAGACGACAAGCATCAAGACATCCCCTATTAGGACAAAGCAACCGAAAGAGGCGATTTCCTTGATCAACGGAAATGCAATGCCTCAAAGGGAGTATCACGTTCCTTAGTGATTTATGTAAAGTTAAACATGGATGAATACTCATTGCTTCATGTACAGGTACAAAGACCTTTTCAAATAGGATTGGAAATCGTCAAATGATATGAAAAATACTAAGGCATTTGGCCAAGGTAAACGTCGCCCAACTGGGGCAAATGGATTGTGGATGTTATCAATACCTTAAAGCATAGATGGAGGGATTCGACGAATGTTGTCCATATCAGCATACAATATTGGAATGGACTCAATCAAGAGAGAAATGTCGACAATTGACAAAAGAAGGGTAGTTGAGTGTCGTATCCAATTTACTCCTTTTTTCTTGCATTTGCTAATGCAGAACCATTTCTTTCTGTGGCAGAATACGCCGTTAGGACATTATCAGGGGTCCAACAAAAAAGAGAACATCACAAGGATGGTCACAAGTGACAAAGATGCATGAAGCAAACGACTGTCTCAAGCATTGGAATGATGACACTTCAAAGGTGAAAAGTAAAGCGAAGATCCAAGTAAGAGATAATCCAAACTGGATAAGGGATCGCATGAAAAAAAATTGAACAGAGCCATTTAGCTGGGGTAACATTACCTAGCCATGACAAGTCATGCCTAATTGGGGCAAGCGAATCATCTACGCGACTGGAGGAAAAAGTGGCATTTCATTCCCAGCAGGATCAATGAACGTGATAGAAGAGTTGTTCACATCAGAGTTAAACCTCAAGATACAAACTTGAGTGAAGGGTGACTTTGTGTCGTTCTAATTTGATCTTCAAATGATCTTTCTCATAATATGAATTTGCCCTAATTTCAACAGAAAATTATTGGCATTCAAAAGGACTCAAAAGGAAATAACTCGCCGACTCAACTTCAAGGCGAGATGATCTTTGGAGATAACAGCTTCGGAAGTCAAGCATTCAAGAAATGATCATTGGCTATAAGATCAAGTGGAGGGTAAAAAGTATCGCTTCCACACCACATGCTTTAGCATACATTTTGATAAGAATCCATTTTTCCTTGAATAAGGAACTCCGAAGAATGGCATGGAAGACGTTCAAAAGAGAATGAAGCCATCGAGCAGGATTCATTGCTCTAATCAGACGAATGCGTCATCGTCATAGGCCGAAATGGTCGTTTTCTATAATCTGCGCATCGGCGTTTGTCGCGACCCTCCCCCACGAGGCGGGGCGGGGCTAATGGGCCGCCCGATCGCTGGCTTGATCGGACGCGGGCCTCTCCCAAGGTCTATTACCCAAGTCGCAACTGCTGGATATACGTGATCGACCTTCAGTGCGGTCTAGTGACATGTGATGAGTGTACATGCCAAGGAGTCGCCACCAATCGTTTCGTGGAGGGTACGATCGGAAACCCTATCGAATAGTTGGGAGTGGTCTATTCGATTCTGCGGAAACCAGAGAAATGGGTTCGGGGACTTAGTTACGCCAACTGTCAGAGTTGACGCCCTTTCGGTACCTAAATTGAATGGTTTATCCGATCCTAGGACTTCATACAGACGAGTGGGGTATAGATCCTAAATCTAGGAGTTCATGCAGATGGGAGATACTACCCTATCAATCACAATCAATAGAAAAGAGTGCGCAAATCGAGGATCCAGTACATTCGGATAAAACACATGAAATCAGCATGGTATCCCTAATGAGGCCCTATTAGCCTAGAGAAATATCAATCAAGGCTTAGGAGTGATTTGGACATGATTCACCCATGAGGGGCAGAATCGTAATTTTGAATAATTCGGGGAAAATTTACCCTTTAAAAGGGTAAATCTGTCATTTTAGACGAATTGAGAAGTCAGAAGACAGGGGAAATAGGATTGGCCATCAATCCAATCCATTTCCTATTTTTGGGAATTTCCAGGATTTTTTTGGAATTTAAAAGTGATTTTACCCTCGGAGGGGTAAAGTCGTCATTTGGACAAAGATGAGAACTGAAAACCTCAAATATTAGGGTTGGTCGTCCACCTGACCCAAACCCTAACTTTAAGCAATTTTCAGAACTCGATTGAGACAAGAAAGATAATTTTCCCATTGAAGGGCAAAATTGTCATTTTGAGAAATGAGGCGGGACTCGAAAATCCAAACCTAAGAATTGGTCGATTACTCGACCCTAGTTCTTAATTTGGCATTATCGATTTTATCATACGAACTCAGCAAATGCGACTTACCCTTAAAGGGTAATATCGTCAAGTCTCGAAAAATTGGGTAAGAAACCCCAAAAATAGGGTTGACCAGTTGTCTGTGGTCAATCCTCGATTTTTGGGGATTTCTAGAGTGTCTAGGATTTTCCCACAATTTTTCCACATTTTTTAGGAATTTTCTGGAATTTTCTAGCATTTTTTGGATTTTCTAAGATTTTTCTGATTTTTTTTTTATTTTTTTAAAATCATTTTCCGATTTTTTATTAAAAAAATATGATTCGAACCGGGTCGACCCGACCCACTCGGGTCGGAACCCGGCCCAGACCCGGACCCGCGAAACCCTCGGCCAAAACGACACCGTATCACGCGTTTTTTATTTTCGGATTATCCGAATTTAATCCGACGGTCCCTGATACACCACGTGGATAATCTGTGCCCATTGGATCTGATTATTAGAACCTACGGTCCAGATTGGACGAAGACTTGATCATAACCGTCTGATCGGATTACTTAAACCTACGGCTACGATTAGAACCTAAGTCTTAATCCGAACCGTCCAATCCTACTAACCTGAACGACGTCGCCTCCTAACTAACCCATACGGCGCTGTTTCCATCATTTTTTATTTCTGATTTAAAATCATTTTCGAATTATCCTAATTTTTAATCGGACGGCCACTATTTGTTGGACTCGATTAACCTGGACCGTCCGATCTAGGCTGACTCGCCCTAACAGACTAACGGTCGAGCTGACTCGACATCCACGTGGACCAATCACGTGTTGCCACCTAGACCCTTGACTCGTTGACCTGCCACGTATGCGTCGTCTTCAACCTCGCGACCACCTCTGAACGAACGGCCACGACTCTCCTGCGATGATCCAACGGTGGAACCTTAACGGAATCGAATGAGACCTGCGGCAATCGACTCGTCTATGCTTCGTACGCAACATATCGCAAGATTACACGATTTCATTCACAGGATCGAGCGCGAGCAAGCATGAACCAGTACGTACACATATACTCTAATCACTCGATTCATGGCGTATTAAACCAATTCATTAATAGGGAAGCATCATTCAATGTTCAGGAGACTTACCTCGAGCTCCGATCGAGCTCGCTCGGCCCAGATTTGGCTGGGTGAGAATGAACAGTGTTCGGCAATGGAGGTTGAATTGGAAGACTCGATTCGATGTATTAAGACAAAATCGATGCAAGAAAGATATGCGACGATGGTCAGTGATGTTCGGGGGATAAAACGCCTGCTCTAATTCGAACTATGATAATCGGAATCGAGTTCCGCCATTGAAGCACAGTGAGAAAGCTCGAAGGTTGAACTCACCTGTTTCGGAGCGATAGGTCGTGCGGCTAGTGGCGATCGCTTCTTGGCACTCTAAGCGAACCTCTGACGGTCTTCTTCAGCTTCGGTTTGGCTAGAGACGGCCCAACCAGCGCCTTGCAGTCGAGCTCAAGTTCTCGACGACGGGGGGTCGGAGAACGAGCTCTCTCTCGCGTTTTCTTTCTCTCTCTCGATTCAGTTTCGCCCTCTGCAACTGAATCCACCTCTTCTCTCGACAGAAAGCGATCATGAGCTTATATAGCTCGTTGGATTTTTGGCGCCGAACGGTAGACTTTGTACCGGCCTCAATTGCACGTGTGATCACGTGCAATTAGGTCAAAACGGCGTCGGGGAGGATGGGCATTCTTTCCAGTCCCGTTTGGTCCTCCGGCGAGCTCTATTTCAAGCGAATTTGGCAAGAATTTGGACAAATTTCATCTGAGTTCTGTCGCCGTTGACTTTTGCAGGTGCCACAGCCTTGACCGGCCGATTATTCTCCGTTCCGGCGACCATTGCTCGTGTTTTTGGTTCGAATCGACGGGTAATGATTCGAGGAACAAAACCCCTCTTCAAACTCTTCCAATCATGGCCGTTTTCACCCTCAATTTTGCCATTGAAATTGACCCTGACACTGTTCATTCGTACGGTTCTTTGAGGAAGAAGAAGACACTGTTCTGGACCGGTTTGACCGGTTCAACCGGCGGTCAGACCGGTCCGAGCCGGTCCCGACTTGCACTTTTTCAAATTAAATCCAAATTAACAGGAAATTTCTGCAATTGAACCTCATAATCGAATCTAGGGCATGAATTCTATCAAAAAATGTGATTTTGCCCAAAAGTTCATATCAATTTCAACAAAAATCCCAAATTTTCTTTTAATTGTAAATTGGGGAATTATGCAATTGAAGGTTCAAATGATCAAATTGGGTCAAATTACCTGTGCCAAACGATTCAAAATGGTGAAACCCATTGGGCAGTATGTTCAATTTGCAATGATAGCCCTTGAATTGAAAGTAATTTCAATTATGCTCAATTTCAAGGACTAAAAAATGCAATTTTAGTATGTAATTTTGTCAAATTCTTGCAATTAAGCAATTTGCACAAACAATTGGGCTAAATTGAAATAGGGGATAATTAGATTGAATGTCAAGATCCTAGAAAATGCCAAAATTGCAAATTAAAAGACTCAATTGATATTTTTTTTCTCAAATCCAATAGTATGGGTTACAAAGAAACATCCACAATTGAATCTGATTTTGAACTTTTTGTGAGGTCAAAAATACAAGGGATTAAAAAAAAATATTGGCTATTTTTCCATATTTTTGTGACCTTAAATGCTATTTTTCTTGATTTTTTTGAGTATTTTCCTATTTTTCAAAAATACTAAAAAATATAAAAATATATGAAAAATTATTTTTTTGGTCAAGAATGGTTCCTTGGGCTTGGTCAAGGCTACCAAAGTTGATTTTGTAATTTTCTGACTTTTTATGGAGTTTTTGTGATTTTTCAAAAATAAAGCTGAAAAAGACTTGGTCGAAAATCAGGTGTCGACAGCGTTCATATGAGAATGCATGATCAAGAAGACTTAACATCGTGGTGGTCAGGTACATGTCCTTTTTCTCCAAAGACTAAGAATTTCAAGAAATTTTAGAACAACTTAACCATCTTGTGTTGTTAAGAAAAATGCAGAGTTTCACGAATCTATCCACTCCCATTGGAGTGCATGATCAAGGGTAAGATGTATCGTTCTAATTTTCTGAAATTCGAGAGCATACACTGATATATTCCTTTTATGTTTTTCAGGGATCCCTAGCCGCGATGGGCAGGTAAGTATTCATTTCCCAATCTCTCAGGTTTTTAAATTTCCAGAACCCTTATTACAATAATTTGAAAGGCTTCTTGGAATCTAGCATGCATTCAATTCTCATGTCTATAAAGACGCAAAATTCTCACAGTCATTGGCATTTGTGTTTAGATCTGGAGGTTATCTGAACATTATTGAAATATATATTGTGCATCATAAATCCCCTTGGAGGGTAAGTTTTGAAGAAAACAAGATGAACTTTTCCAACAAGAGTTGTTTAAAATTGTTCAAAATGATGTTTCCTCAGACAAGAGGCAAGCCTAATCTAAACACGTCCCATACACGCTTGAGAGATGAGTGGAGTGGTAAGGATAGAAAGACCTTGACCTACGGACGTAAGGGTTATTCGCAGTGATTACATGGATTGAGACGACGGAGGCATTCGTTTCTCTAACATAAACACTACAGGTGACCATTGATAACCCTTTGAATGACGGTTTCATTCTTTACCCCTGTCAAGAACCACCCCACAGTGAGGCAAACTGGAGAATCGTCCAGAGGTATCAGGAGGTAAATGGTTAGAAGTTCTCTTGCTCAGACTTGCATTAATCTTCGTGTGTTGCTTATCATTTTAACTTCTATGGTAATTCAGGTGTTTTAGGATGACGAAAAGCATTCGTTTCTCTATCCTATACACTTTTACCCTTTGCACAGCCCAGTTGAGCCTATACGTTCGTTTCACAAACCCGTTGGTGATCATTGCATATTCCAAGACGGAAGCGACGTCACTTCAAGAGCGGAAGAGTTCAAAATATAGGATTCATGAAAAATTCCTAGACTAATGTTTGAGTGCTGAGATTCAAGTTGTACATCTAGCACACTTGTTTGAAAATTCTGGTCCCCAAAAGAAAAGAAAATGTGGGATTTCGACAAAAGATGAGAAAAAGAAAAAAGAGAGAAAAATTCAATCCTGGGCATCAAGAAAAAGCAAAGTGCCTGGTAAAAGCAAGGCCAATGCCCATCCAAATACTTGTACACTTGTGAATCATGTATTTGATCTTGTAAATGCCAAATGATGGCATGATACCTTTGTATAGACCACTAGTGAGACCTGGTTGTAAATGAAAATTCCAAGGGAGCTGGACTACGAAAGATGTTCCCAATCATATCATACTCAGATGGTGAAAGCGTAGACAAGATGTTGACACCGTCTCAACATGAAAGAGATATTCTCTAAAGACAAATGTGCGCTTCGAAGACTGACAATGCTCTTCAAAGACTCTCAATGCACTTCAAAGATTGAAGACGCTCTTTAAACTAGAAAGGGACAAGATCGGCAGCAAACTTGCAGTGATCACCCATGTTAAACCCTTCGCGTATTCTGAGCCAAAAACAAGCATTTTTTGGTCCCCAATCATACCTACGTTACAACCCTGAAAAGCCTTTTCTGATTAAGGCACTTGGATTGACATAGGGTTTAATGTCTAAGCTTAGCTCGAAGAAGTTCGAGCAAGATTATTTCTTTCTCATTTTGCAGGTTTCTTGACTTGTAAACCTGGAGCAGACATTGAAGACTTCTCTTCAATAGCCTTGACTTGCTCGCAAGTCCCCTTTGAAAACCGTTGACCAAGCCCAACATTACGGTCCCTTGGAAGTCCTCCTGATCGATCGAGGTGTATTCACTGCGAATGATCCTGAACCCTAGGCATAGGTTTGATAGGAAATTCGAGTGCATTCTTGGTAAAAGACCATTATCTCAAAACGGTGAGAAGTCCTCTTTGATGAGAATACCCCGTTGAACATTTTAACCAAACTCTTTTGGTAATTTCAGATTGTTTGATTCAAACTTTCCTCGCAAGGAATTTTTGATCACTTCCATATGTTGCAAGGTGTTTTGGATAATCTCCAGCATCATAATGCATTCATTGAAGTTTTTTCATGACTATGATATAAGTCATAAAGTGCTGTCAGTTTGACATCAGATATCACTTAAAGACCATTGATGTGCCTTTGATAAGAAAATTTTCAGATTGGAGCTTCTGCAAGATTCTTGATGACTTCAGCTCCTAAAATGGCTTGTATCACTCTTGATCTCAGAAGGACACAACCTCTCTTGGACTTATGGCAACCCCAGGACTCGTGACAGCCTCAAGTCCCAGAATGACACCTTTCTCTGAGAAGAAAGTTTATATGATTAAGCTTCTAACGGATTCCTGGTAACCTCGGATCTCAGAGGGCTATCTTTTTTGGTTAAACTTCTACAGAACTCATGGTAGCCCCAGATTCTAGAAGGATAACTTGCTCTATGAAGAAGAGCTTTCAAGTTTATTTTCCTGCAAGATCCCTGGTAATTCCATATCTCAGGAAAACACATTCTTATGAACAGTTTTGTAGGTCTGAACTTTCTGCAGGATACCTGGAGTCCCCAGATCCCAGAATGTCACCTCCAATGTCAAAAGGACAATCTCCGAAATCATCCCTCTGTGAGATTTCAAATTTACAGGTTTGAGCTTTCTGCAGGATACCTGGATTCCCCAGATCCCAGAATGTCACCTTCAATGTCAAAAAGACAATCTCCGAAATCATCCCTCTGTGAGATTTCAAATTTATAGGATGCCTAGAGTACCCAGATCCCAGAATGTCACCTCCCATGTCAAGAAGACAATCTTTAGAAATCATCTCTCCATGAGATCCCAGTGTTACAGGTTGGAACTTTCTGCAGGGTACCTAGAGCTCCCAGATCCCAGAATGTCACCTTCAATGTCGAAAGGACAATATTCAAGACAGTCTTTCTGTGAGATCTCAGGTAGCCCCTAGATCCCTGAAGAATCTTATCAAAGTTTTTGCAGGTTTAAGTTTTCTGCAGGATACTTGGAATCCCCAAATCCCAGAATAACGCCTCGCGTGTCGAAAGGACAATTTTCAGAATCAGCTTTCTGTGAGGTTCTAGGTAACCCCTAGACCCAGAATAACCCATTTGGTGAAGCCTAAAGGTTAGGCACACCTCACTTGTATGAATCCTAGTTAATTCCTTAGAATATAGAATCAAAAAACTGTTGACAATATCAGCTTTCTGTGAGGTTCTAGGTAACCCCTAAACCCAGAATAGTTCATATGGTAAAGCCTCAAGGTTAGGCATACCCCACTTGTATAAATCCTAGTTAATTCCTTAGAATGTAGGATCAAGATGTCCGACAATCCCTAAGAGACTGGGTGCGTCATCCATAGGTTCCTAGCAGAGAGGAATCCTATTCTCGGCCTGATCCCCCTGACGGATCAAAATGTTCGACAATCCCTAAGAGACTTGGTGCATCATCCATAGGTTCCTAGCAGAAAGGAGTCCTATTCATGGTCTGATCCACCATACGGATCAAAACCCTTGACAATCCCTAAGAGACTGGGTGCGTCATCCATAGGTTCCTAGCAAAGAGGAGTCATATTCATGGTCTGATCCACCATACGGATCAAAACCCCTGACAATCCCTAAGAGACTAGGTGCGTCATCCATAGGTTCCTAGCAGAAAGGAGTCCTATTCATGGTCTGATCCACCATACGGATCAAAACCCCGACAATCCCTAAGAGACAGGGTGCGTCATTCACAGGTTCTTGTCAAGTATAGGAATCCCATTCTGGTACGGCCTACCATACAGGTTAGAGTTTAACCGCCCTAGGATATTCAAAAGACGAATCCCTAGGTATTCACTTGAATCCGCTATACACCGCGCACGCCACACGAGCATCAGGCATGTGATCAAACAGGTAAATAGCAGGTGGATCTCTCTACTTTCTCTCTCACGTCAGCAAAAGAATGAGGAGCAGATCGTTCACCAACGGGACAAGAAAGATTGAGTGTCAGGATTTGTTTTTCTTTTCCCCAGTCGAGTCGGTCTAGACTCAGGTGTCACCTGTCTTTGAGCGAAACCTCTCACGAGGTTCCTCTCAAAGATGGGCAGCAGTTGACACTTGATTTTTGACCAAGTCTTTTTGCAGTTATATTTTAAAAAATCACAAAAAATCCACAAAAAGTCAAAAAAATTACAAAATAAACTTTGGTGGCCTTGGCCAAGCCCAAGGAACCATTCTTGACCAAAAAATAATTTTTCATATTTTTCACATTTTTTAGTATTTTTAGAAAATAGGAAAATACTAGAAAAATCAACAAAAATAGAATTTGAGGTCACGAAAATGTAGGAAGATAGTCAATATTTTTTTTTAAATCCCTTGTCATTTTGACCTCATCAAGAGTAAAAATCCAAGTTTAATTTTGTGTGTTTCTTTGTAATGCACAGGGTTAAATTTGTCAAAAAAATATGCTTTGAGTCTTTTTATTTGCAATCTTTTGCATTTTCCGAGTCTTGACATTCATCTTGATTTCCCGACATTTCAAATTGGTTCAATTGGGCGCTGATTCAATCAATTTTGGCTTTAGGGACCTAATTGCCTAAAAATCTTTTCATTTTGGTCTCCGTAATGCCAATTCTGAAATTAAACTTTTTTGAGGGACACCCATAGAACCCCAATGCTTCCTCCCTATAGGTTTTGACCCCCTGAATCTAATGGTGGGCTCAATTGGGGCCGATTCGTCCACAAAGAACTTCAATTTGGCAAGAATCAAATTCGGATCCTACTCTATATTTGGGGTTTTTGACCAATTCCATCCTTATTCTCATAAAAAATACATTTTCAAATGGAATTCGTGCTGAAGAATCCAATTTTAAGATAAATTTCATGATTCTCTGACAATTAGATACCTAATTTGAAGAAAAGAATGCTGAACCGGGTCGACTGGGTCGGGTTGACCGACCCAGTCAACCCGTTGACCAAAATTGGTCATAAGCAGAAACACTCTCTGCTCGTTCGTTCTGGGGCGCATACAACAGAAAAACAGAACGAGGGGGGTCTTCGCGAGGAGGGAGTAGAGAAAAAGAAAGTTGGAGAAGTCAGTTGAGTGAGGGGGGTCGGTTGAAGAACAGAAGGCAAGCGAACGGAAGGCGAGCGAAGAGGGAGCGGGTGAAGACAGAGAGAGGAGAGAGAGAGAGAGCGCGGCGGCCATTGAAGCTCCGAACTCAAGAAATTCGAGCTCGGATTCCTGGCGATCCAAACGACGTTGTTCGACGCCACCACTCCCATTAGCTTCGCCTCAACCCGGAGAACGCGTCGGATCGATTCATATTCGCCGACGCTCTCGAAACAGGTGAGACACTCTCCCGAACTCCCTCTCGGCCTTTAATGGCAACTTAAGTTAGGGCCATCCATTTGCTGCGATTTTGGTTGCAATCTTTTTGTCTCTCTTCCCTGAGCATTTTCACTTTTGATCGCACGTCATTCCATCTCCTGAATCGTTGAGTTCGCCCCCCACCTTGATCGATCGGCCGCGAGCTCCACGGCTCGTTTACGACCAAACCGAAGCTCCGCGATAGCCAGGTAAGTCTTCTCGGCCCTTTACGATGCTTCTTGATTGATTGATAGGCCTAGGTATTGCTAGAAACGGCTAGGATGTTGGCCCGCCGGAGCTTAGCTTCGGCCGGAGGTTGCACATGGATGATATGTTGATCTGCTGCGTTGTTGACACCTAATTTTTTACCAAGTCTTTTTCAGTTTTATTTTTGAAAAATCACAAAACATTCATAAAAAGTCAAAAAATTACAAAATTAACTTTGGTGGCCTTGGCCGAGCCCAAGGAACCATTCTTGACCAAAAAATAATTTTTCATATTTTTCACATTTTTTAGTATTTTTAGAAAATAGGAAAATACTAGAAAAATCAACAAAAATAGAATTTGAGGCCACAAAAATATAGTAAAATAGTCAATATTTTTCTTTTAAATCCCTTGTCATTTTGACCTCATCAAGAGTCGAAATTCAAGTTTAATCTTGTGTGTTTCTTTGTAACGCACAGGGTTAAATTTGTCAAAAAATATGTTTTGAGTCTTTCTATTTGCGATCTTTTGCATTTTCCGAATCTTAACATTCAAATTGATTGCCCTTCATTTCAATTTGGTTCAATTGTGCGCCAATTTTATCAATTTTGGCTTTAGGGACCTAATTGCATGAAATTCTTTTCATTTTAGTCCCTATTACGCCAATTCCAAAATTCAACTTTTTCGAGGGGCACCCATTGAACCCCAATGCTTTCTCCCTATAGTATTCGATCCCCTAAATCTAACGGTCAGTTCAATTAAGGTCAATTCGCCCATTAGGACCCTCAATTTGACAAAAATCAAATTCGGATCCTACTCCACATTTGGGGTTTTCAATCAATTCAAAAGGAATTTGTCACGAAAATCACATTTCTAGGTGGAGTCTGTGCCATAGAGTCTAATTTTGATGTCAATTTTGTGATATTGGTACATCAGGACGTCCAATTTGAACAGAAAATTTAGAACCGGGTCAACTGGGTCGGGTTGACCGACCCAGTCAACCCGGTTGACCAAACCAATAGAGCAAAAACGCTCTCTGCTTGTTGGATCTTGGAGGAGGACATCGCGCAGGATGGGGGCTGGTTCGCGCAAAACAAAAAAAGGCAAGAGAACGAACGAAGGAAGTCAGTTAGTGGCGATCAGTTGAGGGGGAAGGAAGTCAGTTGGCGAGAGGAGTTAGTTGGAGGAACAAAAAGCGAGAGAAAGGAGGAAGGGGAAGTCGGTTCGCGCAGAAGGAGAACGGCAGAGATAGAGAGAGACCACAGAGAGAGAGGGAGCTCGCGACGAGCGAGAGCAGGGAAGGAGCGGTTTCCTTCGCGCGGAGGCGAGAGGAGAGCTTCTTCTTCGCGAGACCACGACGAAAAGAGAGAGAGAGAGAACGGTGGGAGGTTCTGTGACCATCCACCATTAAAGGAAGAAGAACCGAAGACCCCGAGCTTGATCGCCGGCCAACTCAGGCAGTGCCGTAGCACGCCTTTGACTCCATCCGTTTCCTGTCGATCCCGTGATCATTTCTAGCTTTCTTGCCGCCGTCAATAAGCGCAAAAAAGGCGAGACATTTCTTCAAGCTCGAACTCGGCCTCTAATGGCAACTTGAGATCGAGTCATCCATTTGCTGTGATATTTGTTGCAAAACGTTTGTCTTGCTTCACTGAGCATTTTTGCTTCTACTCGCATGTTATTTCATCGCCGGAATCGCCGAGTCTCCCCCCCTACCATGTCCGATCAGCCACAAGGTCCACGGCTCTTTTTGGACCAAACCGACGCCTCGCAATCATCAGGTAAGTCTTCTATAACTCCATAGATGTTGTTTGACGATTAAAAATGCTTGTTCAACGTTAGAAACGGCCAGGGCGGACGCTCACCGGAGATTAGCTTCGGTCGGAGATGGCGTGTGCGCGAGTTGTGGTTCTGCTATGTCAAGGCTTTGGTATGTTGTAGAGCTCGACAAGACGAGTCGTTTGCCGTTGGTTTCGAGTCAATCCGCCGTCTGTAGGTGGAGAAAGGGCCCTCCGACGAGGTGCCGGCGACGCAGCGCCGGCGCCGGTCGTCTTCCCCGGCGAGACGGTTGACTGGTCAACGAGAGTTGACCCGTCAACGCTGACGTGTCGATGACGTGGCGCCCACGTGGCAGCCACGTCAGCACGTTCGGTTATAACCGATTAATAAAATGATCGGACGGTGGTAGGTGTGCCACGTGTCGCGATCTCGCTTTTTTCGGAAATTAAAAATGATTTTCAGAAATTAAAAATCTCTTAGATCGGACGGCTGTAGTTCGATCAAGCGTTTCAATCTGGTCCGTTGATTCATCGTGAAGATCAAGCCGCTCGTACATCAACGCGTGGTGAAATCACAGCCGTCGGTTTCATCATGGAGATCAGGCCGTCCGTAGCCCGCCACTTGGCGCAATCAGAGCCCTCGATTCAAGTATAGGCGGGAGTTTGAAAATTCGAGCGGGAGATCCAAAACGGCGTCGTTTTGGGCGCGGGTCGCGCGGACCCGGGTTCGGGCCGGTCGCGTGCGGGCCGTGGGCCGGGTCACCCGACCCGGCCCGAATAATTTTTTTTAAATAAAAAAATCAGAAAATGATTTTAAAAATAAAAAAAATCGGAAAAATTTCAGAAAATCCAAAAAAATGTTAGAAAATTCCAGGAAATTCCAAAAAAAAATAGAAAAATTGTGGAAAAATCCTAAACACTCCAGAAACCCCCAAAAATTGAGGGTTGATCACAGACAACTGGTCAACCCTATTTTTGGGGTTTCTTACCCAATTTTCCGAGACTTGACGACATTACCCTTTAGAGGTAAGTCGCCTCTGCTGTGCATGCAAGATAAGGCCGATAACGCCAAGGTGAGAATTAGGGTCGATTAGACGACCAATTCTTAGGTTTGGGTTTTCGAGTCTCACCTCTTTTCTCAAAATGACGATTTTGCCCTTTAATGGGAAAATCGTCTTTCTTGTCTCAATCGAGTTCTGAAAATTGTTTAAAGTTAGGGTTTGGGTCAGGAGGATGACCAACCCTAATATTTGAGGTTTTCAGTTCTCATCTTTACCCAAATGACGACTTTACCCCTCCAAGGGTAAAATCACTTGAAAATTCCAGAAATATCCTGGAAATTCCCGAAAAATAGGAAATGGATTGGATTGATGGCCAATCCTATTTCCACTGTCTTTTGACTTTCCAATTCGTCTAAAATGACAGATTTACCCTTTTAGGGGTAAATTTCCCCCGAATTATTCAAAATTACGATTCTCCCCCTCATGGGCGAATCATGTCCAAATCACTCCTAAGCCTTGATTGATATTTCTCTAGGCTAATAGGGCCTCATTAGGGATATCACGCTGATTTTATGTGCTTTATCCGCATGTACCGGATCCTCGATTTGCGCACTTATTTTAATGATTGTGAGTGATAGGGTAGCATTTCCCATCTGCATGAACTCCTAGATTTAAGATCTGTCCCCCACTCGTCTGTATGAAATCCTAGGATCAAATAAACCATTCAGCTTAGGTACCGAAAGGGCGTCAACTCTGACAGTTGGCGTAACTAAGTCCCCGAACCCATTTCTCTGGTTTCCGCAGAATCGAATAGACCACTCCCAACTATTCGATAGGGTTTCCGATCGTACCCTCCAAGAAACGATCGGTGGCGACTCCTTGGTATGAACACTCGTCACATGTCACTAGACCACACTGAAGGTCGACCACGTATATCCAGCAGTTGCGATTTGGGTAATGGACCTTGGGAGAGGCCCGCGTCCGATCCAGCCAGCGATCGGGTGGCCCATTAGCCCGCTCCCGCCTTCCGCAAGCTCGGGAGAGGGTCGCGACAGACTGGCGACTCCGCTGGGGAATTATTCTAAACCAGAATTTCTGGTTACGAATTTCAGAGGACTTGAGCCGATTAAAAAGTTGTTTGGTTTATCTGACCTTGTTTTCTGCAGATGCTCTCGAAGGTGAGGTACGTACACTAACCATTGTGTTAGATGTTTTTGCAGATTGGAGAAATAAGGGGTGGAGTGATTGTTGACATCTTTCCTGCAGGTTGGAGTTGGGAATGTATGTTTATCTTACGCACATACTGAAGCGCTGTTTTGATACAAACTACTGTGCATGACTTTGCATTGTGATGATCACGACACATTGCACACACTGGCGGTCAAACCCCGACTGCAAACCACCTCTAGGTTACCTTAGATAGGGAAAGGGTGCGAAAAGGATCTTGTGTTTGATGGCACTTGAGACTTTCGTATTCATTCCCGCCTACCATCTGCATTGGCGATATCTAGCCCTCTTGGGTAGGTACCCTTGGGGAGGAATCTGCCTCGTGTGGATCGTGGGAGCCTGAGCCGTAGGTTCCTCACCTGACTTTCGGTTTTCCTTTTTAGAGTATACCCACTTGTCGCATGCGCATGTCCATGGATGGTTGGTATACCTAAAACCACCCATTGATACAGGGGGCATTCCACATCCCCCAAAGTGTGGTTGGTAAGACATTTATCTCTAAACGTACTTTATTTCCTGCTCCATGATATGACTCATACATTGCATACATCTATGTGCATTCGCATCATGAAGATTACTCGGGTGACTAATGAGAACAACAATGATTATGGGGTAGGATGTCGCTGTTCCCTAAGAGCTCGACGGAGTTGGTGACCTTCGAGTACTTGAGAAAAGTTACTCGCCCCGGACCAAACACGAGGCTACACTTTACTAGATTCGTGTGTGGTCGGGAACTGACTGGACGTAAGCTGGGGTATGCTGAAGACTGTCAAACCCGCTACTACGCTGATAATCTCAGATTCAAGCGACAATCAGACGAAATGATGAAGGATTATCTGGAGATGAAGAGACAACGTCGCAACCAGCTAGCTAGGGAAGCGTACGCCCGCAGGAAGGCTGAATTGCTGGCCAAAGAGAACATACCCATGATTACTTCTTGGGGTAGGAAGAGACGCCCTGCAATCAAGACCAAGCCAAGGCGCATCACACTCAAAAAAGTGGAACCCGAGAAGGCTCCCGAAGTCATCGTACCCTGGACTAGAGAGTGGCCGGAGGAACTACAACCTCTCGACCAAACCACTGAAGATAACTCCCCTACCCTAGATTAAGGGAGAGTTTCTGACCGACTGTCATTTGGGTAGACTTCTGAAGAAAGAGTGATCTAGATCTTCACGTTCCATTGTCTTTTATGGCTTTCTTGTTTGAAAAACCTTTCTTTACCGTTCTTCTATTAGACATCTTGACTGTAATAAGAGTACATCTCACTTTGTTCCTTTGATGTATTGACCAATGGAATGTGACATTGCTGTTCCCTTTAGTCACTGAGTAAACCCGACTAAATTGCATAATTCACTTCCCTGAAATGCAAATTAGGCTTTGAATCAGGCTTTCAAGACCTGAAAAAGGGTCCTAATCTCCATTTCTTCAAATTGAACTATGCAATCAAGTTAGCTCATGCATGCTTCATGACATCTGCATATCCATACATTTAAAGTAATTTCTGGCGATTGACCTTTTAAAATCATTTGCATATTTTAGACTTGATGGGAAAGAGTGATATTCAAGTATTCAAGATCCCCCGAGCTGAACTCCAATCATGGTGGGATGGCATGGGCGAAGCCAGCCAAAAGTATGCGGAGTCACGACTAGGGTACCTACTGGACCTACTAAAGATTGAGTGCCCACCTGCCTTTATTCAAGCCATGGCGCTCTACTGGGATCCTACCACTGCTACATTTTGCATGGAAGGATTAGAGATCACTTCCACTATCGAGGAATACAGCGCTGTCATCGGAGTTGAATTCACCCCTACGCTCGTCCGACCCCCTATAGGACTTGAACCCCTAAGTCAGGTGGCTGAATTCCTTGACACAAACCTAAATGAAGTCAAAGCAGATGCGAAAAACAATTCTGGACGCGTTTCCCTGTCTTTCCTTATAGACCGATTTTCCCGCCTTCCCGCTTCTAAAGGAACCAAATCTGGTAGAGCCTTTATCTTGGCATTCTTTAGCTTTGTGCTATTCCCAATCTCAACTGTCACCTTCGACCCTATCATGGCTATAATAACTAGGCAAGTCTGTTGTAGGTGGGATTACTCAAACATCCTCCTTGCCGAAACCTTCCTCTCCCTAAATCGTTTCAAGAAAAACAAAAAGGGAATCTTTAGAGCTTCTAGTGATCTGATGTATCTGTGGTTCACATCCTATATCAGACAATTCCACATCCGCATGGGTTTCACTGAAATCAGCCCCAATGCACACCCTCTTAAAACATTTGCTAGAACCCATACACGTATTCCTAAGTTCAACTTCATAGAATGAAAGAACTTCCTCAAAGTCCTAAAACCCGAACAACTCCGATGGCGGCTAAGGTTGCCGACGCTGAACAAGGTCAGATTGACCTGCGATGACAGGAGTCCAGTCCCCCTGCTAGGGTTCACGGGCGCAACTGCATACTATCCAAGGAGGGTGATTCGGCAGTTTGGAGCACTACAAGAGATCCCTTCTCCACCGCAACCTGATATCTTCTCATTTGACATACCGAGCAAGACCCTCACAGAAGATGAGAAGAGACAGTTTGAAGCCAAGGTGGCATCCATCACACGCTCTTTGAAGAATTCCCAGGCTGAAGGAATAAGTTGGCCAGAAGACATGACTCGTGAAGAGAACATCCATAGGGCTACCACTGAATACATTCAACACTTCAAAGCGATCCGACGAAGCCTTGTCGAGCCCTACGTACCCGAATACATCGTGCCGTACGTACCAGGAATAGAGCCTTACATACCCGAAGACATGGGACCGCTGTCATGTTCAGAAGATGAGAAGCCCCAGGTTGAAGAGGGGAATCCATGCTGGGATGATGAGGGTGCCTTAGACCTCAAACGTCCTAAACTTGAATAGGCTATTTTGTCAAGTGTAAAATAAGCAAACATTGTGACACTTTCTCATACGTTCTCATTTCTGTGGAGTACCATCTTGGACACATGAGCATGAATATGAAACACGTTTTTGCATAAAGAAAAACTATCGTCAGAAATTACGCTTCTTTTAATTCCATGAGTTCTCGTCGGGAAATGATTAAAAGAACTACTTACATGAGGCTAAGGCTCATAAGGTAGCCCTTTTTCACATCTACCGACAAGAAGCATGCAACTGAAAGAATTAACTGCTTCTCTTTGCTAAAATAAGCGAAACACTCACAGAGATCTTTTTGAACAGGTACGCTCTCATCACGGAATTTCCCACACATCGCTTCCGAACTCGCCTTAAGACAAGAATGGAGCAACAAGAGTTGACTCCGCGCGTAGGCATACTGGAATCTCAGATGACTGCCTTAGCAACTATGATGGCTGACATTAAGGCCATGCTAGAAACATCCCAAATTAAACAGACGACTACTCACAACCAGAACAACGCTGGTATTTCTTTCATACCTGATACGACAGATAAAGAGTTGACGAGAGATACACAGCGTACAGAGGAAGACGTTCACGAACCAAATAGCCGGTCACAACAAAAAGCCTCGCCTGTTGTTATCAACCTTGAAAAAGAAGAGAAGGGAAAACAGACCCTGAAAACAGAGGTAGAGGCTAAGAGATTGGCTAAGATCGAAGAATGCCTGAGCAGCCAAGGCTACGAGTTAGCCCGCTTCGACAAGATATCTCCTTTTGCTAAAGTGGAGACTCCTCCTGACTATAAAGAACCAGAGTTCGTAAGGAAATACAATGGGACAGATTGTCCCCGTGCCCACCTCAAATACTACCTGCGCAAGATGGCACACTATTCAGATTACATTCCACTATTGATGAACACATTCCAAGAGAGCTTGGCCGGCCCCGCTCTGGCCTGGTTCATTGAACTAGATTTGGAAGATTACGACGGATGGGAAGATCTCGCAGAAGACTTCCTCAGGCAGTACAAATTTAACACGACTACAGCCCCAACAAGAGAAGACTTTCTACGAACTTCAAAAACAAGGGGTGAATCGATCAGGACATATGCTCAGAAGTGGCGAGCCTTGGCTACCCAAGTAAAGCCTTCAATCCCAGAAGAGGAGCTGATCGACTTATTCCTGAAAGCACTCCCCTATGAGTACTTTGACAGACTGAACACTTCTGGGTGTCAGACATTCGCACACCTGATCAAGGTTGCTGAGAGGCTGGAATGGGCCTTGAGAGAAAGAAGGCCTCAGGAAACTCCCACTAGGAAGCAGTATCCTCTGAGAAAGGAGAGAGAAGCCGGACTGGACATAGCATTTATACAAGATCCCCACAAGTTAAAACCATTTGGCAATTCTAATCAGGCCAAAGGCGGATCATCATGGTCAGCGCCAAAGGTACCAGAGCCTAGAAGAAAGCAACCCCAGAGGCAATTCTCTCAGCTCCTGAGACCTTTATCCAAGCTACTCCCGATGTTGTTGGAGCAACACTTGGTTGCGAAAGAACCACCTAGGGCAAACCCTCCAAGGTATCCTGGCTTTGATGAGAGCCAGACCTGTGCCTACCATATGGGCGAAAGATGGCATAATGTGGATAACTGCTATATCCTGAAGCTGAAAGTGCAAGCCCTAATTGATAATCAAATTTTGAAATTTGACAACGCAGCCCCAAATGTGCAAGAAAATCCGTTGCCCGATCATCAAATAGTAGGGGCAATATTCGCTGAAGAAGAAGAAGACTACCTTAAACTGAAGGTAGATGTGCCTAAACTGGCCGACCTGCTAACGACCGCTTCATCATACCCAAAAGAAGGGAAGATATCAACTGACCAAAAGAAATTATGTATCGCCAAGATGATGGGCCTAGGTATAATGTCCGATAGTACTGATGAAGAATTTGAAGGGATTGAAGCATCTCTATCTTTGAAAGGAAACCACTTCTTGATCACAGTTGAGCAGAGTAGCACCCGTGGTACCTCACGTAAGAATCTGGCAAACAGTCTTGGGCCAGTCACCCAATCAGAGGAAGAATTCAAAGAGGAAGAACTAGAAGCCAAGAGGCGAAGTCTAGCAGACCTCAAGTTTATGGCCGATGCGCTAGAGAAAGGCGAAATTATAGACAATCTGGGTCAAGATTCTGGAGGGTACAATTTCAAAGTAAAATATTCCGCTCCTCCCAGCTTTTATCAGAAGACTGAAGACATCATACCGGACGGATGGGGAGGTATGGATGATCTCTCTCAACCGGGAACCTCAAATGGTATGGAAGAACTCGACAACGCCATATTGATGATCGAAGTAGCCACGGCCGTGGTGATTAGATTGGATGAACTGGATAACCTGAACAAGGTGGAAGATTGCCCAGTTAAACCTGTCGTGATTCAACTACCTCAAGAAGAAGAGGGCAACACGTCAGGACCAGAGATACCTCATCTGACAACTATAATCATAAAAGTCCCCCCAGCAGAAGAGTACGATCCTAAAGCAGTCCATTGGGACTATGGGACAACACAAGTAGATGCAGTAATGAGGTCTGGAAGATTTTATGCCCCCAGGGAGGGTGAATCCGGAAAAAGAGAGGTCTCAAAGGAAGATGCCGAAAAACTCGTATCGATCATCAAAACCAGCGAGTTTGAAGTAATAGAGCAGCTGAGAAAGATGCCCGCTCAGATATCCCTATTAGACCTATTCATCAATTCAGAGAAGAACAAGAACGCGCTGTTGAAGGTGCTCAACGAAGTACATGTCCCTGAAACAATTAATGAAGTACGACTAGGGGACTTTGTAGGAGCAATTCTTTTAAAAGACCAACTAAGCTTCTCTGACGAAGACTTCCCCATGGAAGGAAGAGGGCACAACAAAGCTTTATACATCTCCGCCCAATGTAACGGCAAAAGAGTGGCACACGTATTGATCGATAATGGATCAGCCTTCAACATCTGTCCTTTGGTTACCATAAGGAGGCTGGGAATCAACGAAGAGATGGTCAAGGTATCTAAGACAGCTGTAAGAGCATTCGACGGCATGAGGAAGACCGTAGAGGGAGAGATCGAACTTGACGTATTCATCGGCCCGACAAAGTTCTCTATAAACTTTCAAGTAATGGATCTGCCCAGTGCATTTGGATTCCTGCTAGGAAGACCTTGGATCCATACAGCAGGAGCTGTCCCTTCGAGCCTGCACCAAATAGTGTGTTTCGTTGCAGATGGGAAGGTGATTACTGTACATGGGGAAGTCGACCTTCAGGCATACCAGAACAGTGCCATTCCCTATATTGAACCTGAAGAGAAAACAGAAGCAAGCTATCATTCCCTAGAATTGGTAGCAACAGTTCATACCCCAGCAGGGACGAAGTTGAGGACCCCCTACATCTCGGAAGCCAGTCTTCTGCCAGCTAAGATGCTGCTGGCATACGGGTTCAATCCCAAAAAAGGCCTAGGCAAACATAATCAGGGTATAAATACCCCGCTTCAGTTGAAGGCTAATCCACATAGAATTGGCTTGGGGTACCAAAAGTATCCCATGAATGATTCTGTCCCAAAAGCAACAGGCCGAGGCCGAGGCAAATGCCTAGGACGCCGTGGAGGCGAAAACAGCCCGAATAACTCATTCATCGGTTCTCCAACCTGGAAAGGCAGGTTTCAAATGTTCAGAAATCCCTTAAATGCCTACTTCAACCAGAACTCCAAATGGCTATCTGAAGAGGATGTCACTTCACCGATAGAACCAGATCTGACAAACCCTTTTCTTGAAGATGACTCTGTGAATGTCATCTTGGAGTGGTTGGACAATGAAGCCACTTCTTCTGAGTAAAGAGACTCTACCTTTATCTTTAAATACTGCGTTTAGAGCTTTCTGCATTGCATTGTATTTTCTTTCCTTGTTGTATGCATAGGAAAACGCCTTTGGATCCCAGGCCGTTGGTCCAAATAGCACATCTTGTAACGCGGCCCTTCTTGCATTCAATAAAACTACGCATGTTTTGTTAAGGACATATGGAACTACGAATCAGCCCGATGATGATAATGGTCTTCCATACAGAAGCTTGAGGCCTGATTTGCCATATGATTCCTAATCTTCAAAAAAAAAAATTTCATGGGGACCGGGATATCCAATGACATGAGGATTAGTCCCCTTTGTACCTATATCTGTTTCGAAAACTTTTTCGAAAAGACTTTACATGATCATGCATGTCATTTTTACTGAGCACAAACTAACCATACTCATGACATTTCAGGCATATCATCACAAACATGCATACCGGGTTGTTACAAAATTCAGATCCCTCCATTAACCACTCCTATAACATCGAGGAAGAGGAAGACGGTGATTATGCATCTATCCGAAGAGATTGGAACACCTTTGAAGAATCAAAGCCTCCTACCTCAGAAGAACCGGTCGTTATTAATTTGGGAGACACCGCGAACGTCAAAGAGGTCAAGATCGGCGGACACCTATCCCGAGATGAAAGGCTCGAATTCACCAAGCTACTAAAAGAATATCAAGACATCTTCGCATGGTCTTACGAGGATATGCCAGGCCTTGATCCTAAGATCGTGGAACATGCATTGCCCACAGATTCCGGCATCAAGCCAGTCAAACAAGGCAGCAGGCGGATGAAAGCCGAGTTAGAAGACAAGATCAAGGAAGAAGTCATGAAACTTCTTAGGGTAGGCTTCATTGAAGCTATCCCATATTCAGACTGGATTGCAAATATAGTACCCGTCATGAAGAAAGACGGAAAAGTTCGGATCTGCGTAGATTACCGAGATCTGAATAGAGCAAGCCCAAAAGATGATTTTTCACTCCCCCACATTGATGTATTGGTGGATAGTACAGTGGGTTATGAATTATTCTCATTCATGGATGGATTCTCGGGATACAACCAAATCTTCATGAAACAAGAAGACAAACCCAAGACTGCATTTACCACACCATGGGGAAATTTTTGCTACAAAGTCATGCCCTTTGGATTGAAAAACGCCGGGGCTACCTACTAGAAGGCTATGGTCACGTTATTCCATGACATGATCCACAAAGAGATTGAAGTATATGTTGATGACATGATCGCTAAATCCAAAAAAGGACAAGATCACATACAGGTATTAAGGAAGCTGTTTGAGCGCCTGCGCAAATACAAGTTAAAGCTGAACCCTAACAAATGCATGTTTGGGGCAAGATCCGGGAAACTCCTTGGATTCATAGTCAGCAACAGAGGCATTGAAATTGATCCCTCAAAAATCCAGGCCATCCACGATTTATCAACTCCATCCACAGTAAAAGAAGTGAGAAGCCTTCTAGGGAGATTGAACTATATTGCCAGGTTCATCAATCAGATGTCTGATGTAGCTAAGCCAATCTTCAGATTGCTTAAGAAAGGCGCGAAAATAACATGGGATGCCGAGTGCAGCAGGGCATTCCAAATGATCAAGAACTATTTGATCACACCACCGATGCTTGTGCCACCAATTCCTAGTCACCCATTGACCTTATACCTGACCATACGACAAAAGTCCTTGGGGGCCTTACTTGCCCAAACAAACCCGATAGATGGAAAAGAGAGGGCCATCTATTATCTGAGTAAGAAATTCACGCCATCTGAAGTAAAATATGTACCAGTTGAAAGGGCCTGTGCAGCGACGGTATGGGTACTTCGCAGACTAAGGCAGTATACCCTACACCACCATATCCAGCTCATAACAGAGAATGATCCTGTCAAATACCTCCTGGAGAAACCCGCTTTAATTGGGAAATTAGCAAAATGGCAAGTAATGTTGTCTGAATTTGACATCAAATGTTCCCCACAGAAGTCGGTAAAAGGAAGAGCTATAGCTGACATGCTGGCAGAAAACCCGACAAGCGGTGAGTCCCCTGAAGTAATGAACACAAAAGGTCAAATTCTGAACTTGGAAGAAGACAAGTGGATCATGTATTTCGATGGCGCTGTCAATCTATCAGGAGCAAGCACTGGGGCAGTACTGATATCCCCAGATGGTCAACATTACCCTGTCGCGGCAAAGATAACTTTTCCTTGTACCAACAACATTTCAGAATATGAGGCATGCATTCTGGGCCTACGACTGGCCCTTTCTATGGAGATACCTAGGTTACAAGTCTTCGGAGACTCCATGCTCATTATTCTACAGACACAAGGGGAGTGGAAGACGAGAGATACAAAGCTCATCCCTTATCACGAATACCTTGAAGAGTTGATACTCAGGTTCGAAGAAATATCATTCGAGTACCTATCAAGGTCTCACAACCAATTCGCAGATGCATTAGCCACCCTAGCCTCGATGTTGCAAACGACTGAAGGGTTGGATGTAGAACCTCTGAGGATCGGCATTGTTGAAAAGCCAGCTTATTGTATGCTAATCGAAGAAGAATGTGATGGAGAGCCATGGTACTATGACATTAAGAATTACCTCTTGAAAGGGGAATTCCCTGAAGGATGCCAGTCAGGAGACCGAAAATATATAACCAAGACGGCCAGCAAGTTCTTCCTCAATGGACAAATTCTGTATAAGAGATCGTTTGATTCTACTCTGTTAAGATGTGTAGATGCCAAAGAAGCAAATATTCTCATGAAAGAGATCCATGAAGGTGCGTTTGGGCCTCACATGAACGGCCACCTCCTCGCCCGGAAGATCATGCGGCTTGGCTATTATTGGATGACCATCGAATCGGACTGCTGTCAGCACGTCCGATCATGCCACCAGTGCCAAATATACGGTGATAAGATCAATGCACCCCCAAACGAACTACACCAAATGTCTGAAGTTTGGCCTTTCTCTATGTGGGGCATAGACATGATAGGGCCTATTAATCCTGTGGCTTCGAATGGTCATCGCTTCATCTTGGTAGCGATTGATTACTTCACCAAATGGGTAGAAGCCAGCTCTTACAAAAATGTCACTGCAAGAAATGTGGCAAGATTCGTCAAAAGAGATATCATATCCCGGTATGGTACCCCTCAAGCGATCATCACAGATAATGGATCCAACCTGAACAACAAGATTGTCGATGATCTGCTGCATCACTTTAGCATTCGACATCTGAATTCATCTCCTTACCGCCCACAGATGAATGGGGCAGTGGAAGCGGCCAACAAAAACATCAAGAGAATCTTGGCTAAAACAG
This sequence comes from Rhodomyrtus psidioides, assembly GCA_021437785.1. Lineage (NCBI taxonomy): Eukaryota > Viridiplantae > Streptophyta > Magnoliopsida > Myrtales > Myrtaceae > Rhodomyrtus > Rhodomyrtus psidioides. Next base: position 1,122,306 of record JAILYB010000062.1, on the reverse strand, counting down.
CAGAAAACTACAGGGATTGGCACGAAAGGCTGCCCTTCGCCTTGATGACTTACCGAACGTCGATCAGGACTTCTACAGGGGCAACTCCCTATAGTTTGGTATATGGGACAGAAGCAGTTCTACCAGTAGAAGTTAAGATTCCCTCTTTGAGAATCTTATCCGAAGATAAACTCTCTGAGTCAGAGTATTTCAAGCACAGATATGAACAGCTGAACTTAATAGATGAGAAACGTCTTAAAGCCATTTGCCATGGACAAACTTACCAGAAGAGGGTAGCCAGGGCGTTCAATCGAAAGGTCAAGACCAGAAACTTCGAAGTAAATGACTTGGTAATTAGGAAAGTTTTGCCAAGTACTACCCATCCAGGGGGAAAATTCACTCCAAATTACGAAGGCCCCTACATTGTTAAGAAGATCCTCACGGGAGGAGCATTAATTCTTGTAAACTCCGAGGGAGAAGAATTGGGGCACCCTGTGAATTCAGATGCTGTGAAGAAATATTACCCTTGAAATAAAATCAGATTCCGGTCATATGCCCTGCCTCGAATTGAGCCTACTCTTCATGATAGTCTTTGCATAAGCATGTCATGCATCTATGCATACATTAGCATGTGTTCAATATTGCAGGATCCAAGGAAGCAGGGTCGCGATAAGTTGGAATGCGTGATCAAGGAGACCTAACGTCATGGTGGTCAGGTGCACATCTTCTTCTCCAAAGACTGAGAATTTTAAGAAATTTTAGAACAACTTAACCATCTTGTGTTGTTAAGAAAAATGCAGATTTTCGCGAATCTATCCACTTCCATTGGAATGCATGATCAGGGATAAGGTGCATCGTTCTAATTTTCTGAAATTCGAGAGCATACATTGACATATTCCTTTTATGTTTTTCAGGAATCCCTAGCCGCGCTGGGCAGGTAAGTATTCCTTTCCTAATCTTTTAGGTTTACAAGACTGTCAGAATCATTATTGCTAGAATTTGAAAGGCTTCTTGGAATCTAGCATGCATTCAATTATCATGTCTAGAAAGACGCAAAATTCTCACAATCATGTCATTGGCATTCATGATTAAACTTGGAGGTTATCTGAACATGATTGAAATATACATTGTGCCTCATAAATCCCCTTGGAGGGTAAGTTTTGGAGAAAGTAAAATGAACTCTTCCAACAAAAGTTGTTTAAATCGTTCAAAAGGATGTTTTCTCAGACAAGAGGCAAGCCTGGTCCAAACACGTCCCATACACACTTAAGAGATAAGTGGAGTGATAAGTACAGCGAGACCTTGACCTACGGACGTAAGGGTTATTCGCAGTGATTACATGGATTGAGACGACGGAGGCATTCATTTCTTTATCATAAACACTACAGGTGACCATTGATAACCCTTTGAACGACGATTTCATTCTATACCCCTGTCAAGAACCACCCCACAATGGGGCAAACTGGAGGTACGTCCGGCGGTATCAGGAGATAAATGGTTAGAAGTTCTCTTGCTCAGACTTGCATCAATCTTCGTGTGTTGCTTGTCATTTTAACTTCTATGGTAATTCAGGTGCTTTAGGATGACGAAAAGCATTCGTTTCTCTATCCTATACACTTTTACCCTTTGCACAGCCTAGTTGAGCCTATACGTTCATTTCACGAACCCGTTGGTGATCATTACATATTCCAAGACGGAAGCGACGTCACTTCAAGAGCGGAAGAGTTCAAAACACTGGATTTGTGGAAAATTCCTAGATTAATGTTGGAGTGCTGAGATTCAAGTTGTACATCTAGCACACTCATTTGAAAATTCTGATCCCCAAAAGAAAAGAAAAGGTGGGATCTCGACAAAAGATGAGAAAAAGAAAAAAGAGAGAAAAATTCGATCTTGGGCACCAAGAAAAAGCAAAGTGCCTGGTAAAAGCAAGGCCGATGCCCATCCAAATACTTGTACACTTGTGAATCATGTGTTTGATCTTGTAAATGCCAAAAAATGGCATGATACCTTTGTATAGGTCACCAGTGAGATCTGATTATAAAAGAAAATCCCAAGGGAGCTGGACAGCAAAGGATACTCCCAGATTATGTCACATTCAGATGACAAAAGCATAGACAAGGTATTGACGCCGTCTTGACATGAGAGAGATGTTCTCTAAAGACAAATATGCACTTCAAAGACTGAAGACGCTCTTTGAACCAGAAAGGGGCAAGATGGCAATAAAACTTGCAGTGATCACCAATGTTTTAACCCTTCGCATATTCTGAACCAAAAACAAGCCTTTTTTGGTCCCCAATCCTACCTACGTTACAACCTTGAAAAGCCTTTTCTGATTAAGGCACTTGGATTGACATAGGGTTTAATGTCTAAGCTTAGCTCGAAGAAGTTCGAGCAAGATTATTTCTTTCTCATTTTGCAGGGTTCTTGACTGTTAAACTCGGAGCAGATGGTGAAGAATTTCATCCAATGGCCTCGACTCCAAAGCGGGTCCTCCTTGAAAACCAATATCCAAGCCCAACATTACGGTCCCGTGGAAGACCACCCGACCGATCAAAATGTATGCGCTGCGAATGGGCCTGAAACCTAGGCACAGGTTAGTAGGGAATTGAGTGCATCCCCTATAAAATACCACTATCTCAAAACAGTTGAGAAGACCTCCTTGTCGAGAAATATTCCAATTGATGTCTTGAACAAACTCTTTTTGGAATTTTCAAACTGTTGATCCAGATTTTCCATGCAAGGAATTTGTGATCACATTTGCATGTTGCAAGAATGCTTTGGATAGCCTCCGGCATCAAAATGCACATTTCATGATTAAAACTTAAGTCATACGGCTTCGGCAAGTGGCCAGCCATCGTCTTCCCAAAGATTACTAACATTTTCCTAGTGAAGAAAAATATTTCAGGCTCAAACTTCTGCAGGATACCTGGAAAACCCAGCTCCCAGAATGTCGCCTCAACAGACCCAAGTGAAGCTTTGTCAAGATAAAATCTTTCACGGCTTCAAAACTGAATTCCCGACAGATTTTGGGATCTTTCAAAAGAAGGGGTGAGGATAGAACCCTTTTTCGAAAGAAGTCAGCAAGCAATCCCAGTGGACGTGAAGAACCCATGATCCCGGAAGGATGCCTTGCTCTGTCAAGAAAAGCTCATAGGGTCATGTTTTGCAGGATCCTTAGAGAACCTTTTCCAAGACCGATCTACGGACGAACGATCGAGTCTTCGACTAGTCCCAACAAGACGGGATATGTCATTTCATAGGCGAAGCCTTTTAGTAGGCAAACCTCTTCCAAGACCGATCTACGGACGAACGATCGAGTCTTCGACTAGTCCCAACAAGACGGGATATGTCAATCTTTAGGCAAAGCCTTTTAGTAGGCAAACCTTTTCCAAGACCGATCTACGGACGAACGATCGAGTCTTCGACTAGTCCCAACAAGACGGGATATGTCATTTCATAGGCAAAGCCTTTTAGTAGGCAAACCTTTTCCAAGACCGATCTACGGACGAACGATCGAGTCTTCGACTAGTCCCAACAAGACGGGATATGTCATTTCATAGGCGAAGCCTTTTAGTAGGCAAACCTTTTCCAAGACAGATCTACGGACGAACGATCGAATCTTCGACTAGTCCCAACAAGACGGGATATGTCATTTCATAGGCGAAGCCTTTTAGTAGGCAAACCTCTTCCAAGACCGATCTACGGACGAACGATCGAGTCTTCGACTAGTCCCAACAAGACGGGATATGTCAATCTTTAGGCAAAGCCTTTTAGTAGGCAAACCTTTTCCAAGACCGATCTACGGACGAACGATCGAGTCTTCGACTAGTCTCAACAAGACGGGATATGTCAATCTTTAGGCAAAGCCTTTTAGTAGGCAAACCTTTTTCAAGACCGATCTACAGAACGATCGAGTCTCCGACAAACCCTAAGAGACTGGGTGCGTCATCCATAGGTTCCTAACAGACAGGAGTCCTATTCATGGTCTGATCCACCATACGGATTAAAATCCCTATTCATGGTCCGATCCACCATACGGATCAAAACCCCGACAATCCCTAAGAGACTGGGTGCGTCATTCACAGGTTCCTGTCAAGTACAGGAATCCCATTCTGGTACGGTCTACCATACAGGCTAGAGTTTAACCGCCCTAGGATACTCAAAAGACGAGTCCCTAGGTATTCACTTGAACCCGCTATACACCGCGCATGCCGCACGAGCATCAGGCAGATGATCAACAGGTAAGTAACAGGTGAGTCTCTCTACTTTCTCTCTCACAGTAGCCAGAGCGGAACAAGCAGAGCGTTTACCAGCAAAGCAAGAAAGATTGAATGTCAAGATTCGTTTTTCTTTTCCCCAGTCGAGTCTGTCTAGACTCAGGTGTCACCTGTCTTTGAGCGAAACCTCTCACGAGATTCCTCTCAAAGAGGGGCAGCTGTTGACACCTAATTTTTGACCAAGTCTTTTTCAGTTTTATTTTTGAAAAATCACAAAAAATTCATAAAAAGTCAAAAAATTACAAAATCAACTTTGGTGGCCTTGGCCGAGCCCAAGGAACCATTCTTGACCAAAAAATAATTTTTCATATTTTTCACATTTTTTAGTATTTTTAGAAAATAGGAAAATACTAGAAAAATCAACAAAAATAGAATTTGAGGCCACAAAAATATAGTAAAATAGTCAATATTTTTTCTTTTAAATCCCTTGTCATTTTGACCTCATCAAGAGTCGAAATTCAAGTTTAATCTTGTGTGTTTCTTTGTAACGCACAGGGTTAAATTTGTCAAAAAATATGTTTTGAGTCTTTCTATTTGCGATCTTTTGCATTTTCCGAATCTTGACATTCAAATTGATTGCCCTTCATTTCAATTTGGTTCAATTGTGCGCCAATTTTATCAATTTTGGCTTTAGGGACCTAATTGCATGAAATTCTTTTCATTTTAGTCCCTATTACGCCAATTCCGAAATTCAACTTTTTCGAGGGGCACCCATTGAACCCCAATGCTTTCTCCCTATAGTATTCGATCCCCTAAATCTAACGGTCAGTTCAATTAAGGTCAATTCGCCCATTAGGACCCTCAATTTGACAAAAATCAAATTCGGATCCTACTCCACATTTGGGGTTTTCAATCAATTCAAAAGGAATTTGTCACGAAAATCACATTTCTAGGTGGAGTCTGTGCCATAGAGTCTAATTTTGATGTCAATTTTGTGATATTCGTACATCAGGACTTCCAATTTGAACAGAAAATTTAGAACCGGGTCAACTGGGTCGGGTTGACCGACCCAGTCAACCCGGTTGACCAAACCAATAGAGCAAAAACACTCTCTGCTTGTTGGATCTTGGAGGAGGACATCGCGCAGGATGGGGGCTGGTTCGCGCCAAACAAAAAAAGGCAAGAGAACGAACGAAGGAAGTCAGTTAGTGGCGATCAGTTGAGGGGGAAGGAAGTCAGTTGGCGAGAGGAGTTAGTTGGAGGAACAAAAAGCGAGAGAAAGGAGGAAGGGGAAGTCGGTTCGCGCAGAAGGAGAACGGCAGAGAGAGAGAGAGACCACAGAGAGAGAGGGAGCTCGCGACGAGCGAGAGCAGGGAAGGAGCGGTTTCCTTCGCGCGGAGGCGAGAAGAGAGCTTCTTCTTCGCGAGACCACGACGAAAAGAGAGAGAGAGAGAGAACGGTGAGAGGTTCTGTGACCATCCACCATTAAAGGAAGAAGAACCGAGGACCCCGAGCTTGATCGCCGGCCAACTCAGGCAGCGCCGTAGCACGCCATTGACTCCATCCGTTTCCTGTCGATCCCGTGATCATTTCTAGCTTTCTTGCCGCCGTCAATAAGCGCGAAAAAGGCGAGACATTTCTTCAAGCTCGAACTCGGCCTCTAATGGCAACTTGAGATCGAGTCATCCATTTGCTGTGATATTTGTTGCAAAACGTTTGTCTTGCTTCACTGAGCATTTTTGCTTCTACTCGCATGTTATTTCATCGCCGGAATCGCCGAGTCTCACCCCCTACCATGTCCGATCGGCCACAAGGTCCACGGCTCTTTTTGGACCAAACTGACGCCTCGCAATCATCAGGTAAGTCTTCTATAACTCCATAGATGTTGTTTGACGATTAAAAATGCTTGTTCAACGTTAGAAACGGCCAGGGCGGACGCTCACCGGAGATTAGCTTCGGTCGGAGATGGCGTGTGCGCGAGTTGTGGTTCTGCTATGTCAAGGCTTTGGTATGTTGTAGAGCTCGACAAGACGAGTCGTTTGCCGTTGGTTTCAAGTCAATCCGCCGTCTGTAGGTGGAGAAAGGGCCCTCCGACGAGGTGCCGGCGACGCAGCGCCGGCGCCGGTCGTCTTCCCCGGCGAGACGGTTGACTGGTCAACGAGAGTTGACCAGTCAACGCTGACGTGTCGATGACGTGGCGCCCACGTGGCAGCCACGTCAGCACGTTCGGTTATAACCGATTAATAAAATGATCGGACGGTGGTAGGTGTGCCACGTGTCGCGATCTCGCTTTTTTCGGAAATTAAAAATGATTTTCAGAAATTAAAAATCTCTTAGATCGGACGTCTGTAGTTCGATCAAGCGTTTCAATCTGGTCCGTTGATTCATCGTGAAGATCAAGCCGCTCGTACATGAACGAGTGGTGAAATCACAGCCGTCGGTTTCATCATGGAGATCAGGCCGTCCGTAGCCCGCCACTTGGCGCAATCAGAGCCCTCGATTCAAGTATAGGCGGGAGTTTGAAAATTCGAGCGGGAGATCCAAAACGGCGTCGTTTTGGGCGCGGGTCGCGCGGACCCGGGTCCGGGCCGGTCGCGTGCGGGCCGTGGGCCGGGTCACCCGACCCGGCCCGAATAATTTTTTTTAAATAAAAAAATCAGAAAATGATTTTAAAAATAAAAAAAAATCGGAAAAATTTCAGAAAATCCAAAAAAATGTTAGAAAATTCCAGGAAATTCCAAAAAAAAAAAAATAGAAAAATTGTGGAAAAATCCTAAACACTCCAGAAACCCCCAAAAATCGAGGGTTGATCACAGACAACTGGTCAACCCTATTTTTGGGGTTTCTTACCCAATTTTTCGAGACTTGACGACATTACCCTTTAGGGGTAAGTCGCCTCTGCTGTGCATGCAAGATAAGGCCGATAACGCCAAGGTGAGAATTAGGGTCGATTAGACGATCAATTCTTAGGTTTGGGTTTTCGAGTCTCACCTCTTTTCTCAAAATGACGATTTTGCCCTTTAATGGGAAAATCGTCTTTCTTGTCTCAATCGAGTTCTGAAAATTGTTTAAAGTTAGGGTTTGGGTCAGGAGGATGACCAACTCTAATATTTGAGGTTTTTAGTTCTCATCTTTACCCAAATGACGACTTTACCCCTCCAAGGGTAAAATCACTTGAAAATTCCAGAAAAATCCTGGAAATTCCCGAAAAATAGGAAATGGATTGGATTGATGGCCAATCCTATTTCCACTGTCTTTTGACTTCCCAATTCGTCTAAAATGACAGATTTACCCTTTTAGGGGTAAATTTCCCCCGAATTATTCAAAATTATGATTCTCCCCCTCATGGGCGAATCATGTCCAAATCACTCCTAAGCCTTGATTGATATTTCTCTAGGCTAATAGGGCCTCATTAGGGATATCACGCTGATTTCATGTGCTTTATCCGCATGTACTGGATCCTCGATTTGCGCACTTATTTTTAATGATTGTGAGTGATAGGGTAGCATTTCCCATCTGCATGAACTCCTAGATTTAAGATCTGTCCCCCACTCGTCTGTATGAAATCCTAGGATCAGATAAACCATTCAGCTTAGGTACCGAAAGGGCGTCAACTCTGACAGTTGGCGTAACTAAGTCCCCGAACCCACTTCTCTGGTTTCCGCAGAATCGAATAGACCACTCCCAACTATTCGATAGGGTTTCCGATCGTACCCTCCACGAAACGATCGGTGGCGACTCCTTGGTATGAACACTCGTCACATGTCACTAGACCACACTGAAGGTCGACCACGTATATCCAGCAGTTGCGATTTGGGTAATAGACCTTGGGAGAGGCCCGCGTTCGATCCAGCCAGCGATCGGGCGGCCCATTAGCCCGCTCCCGCCTTCTGCGAGCTCGGGAGAGGGTCGCGACATGCGTCGAGGCTCTGATATGTTATAGAAGAGATCAAAACGAGTTGAATGGCGATAGTTTCGCGAGTTCGGTGGTCCGTGCGCGGAGAAACCGCCTTCCGACGAGGCGCCGGTGAAACAGAGCCGATCGTCTTCCCCGGCGAGCTGTTGACTGGTCAACGAGAGTTGACCAGTCAACACTGACGTGGCGCCCACGTGGCAGCCACGTCAGCCATTCGGTTATAACCGAACAAAACAAATTTCATCTGACGGTGGAGAGCTAGCTACGTGTCGCGATCCCGCTTTTTTCAAAATAAAAAATGATTTTCAGAAATTAAATAATACCTTAGATCGGACGATTGCGGTTCAATCTAGCTCTTTAATCTGAACTGTTGGTTCCTTGCATAGATCGGGCCGTCCGTAGTCCGCCACGTGGCGCAATCAGGGCCATTGGTTCAATTTAGGCGGGAAATTGAAAATTCGAGCGGGAGGATTGAAGCGACGTCGTTTTGGGCGCGGGTCGGTCGCCGCGGGTCGTGGGCCGGGTCACCCGACCCGGCCCGGATAACATTTTTTTAATAAAAAATTCCGAAAATGATTTTTAAAAAATAATAAAAAAAATCAGAAAAATTTTAGAAAATCCAAAAAATGCTGGAAAATTCCAGAAAATTCCAAAAAAAATGCGAAAAAATTGTGGAAAAATCCTAGACACTCCAGAAACCCCCAAAAATTGAGGGTTGACCACAGACAACTGGTCAACCCTATTTTTGAGGTTTCTTATCCGTTCTTCCGAGACTTGACGACATTACCCTTTAGGGGTAAGTCGCCTTTGCTGTGTATGCAAGATAAGGCCGATAATGCCAAGGTAAGAATTAGGGTCGGGTAGGCGACCAATTCTTATGTTTGGGTTTTCGAGTCCCGCCTCTTTTCTCAAAATGACAATTTTGCCCTTCAATGGGAAAATCGTCTTTCTTGTCTCAATCGAGCTCTGAAAATTGCTTAAAGTTAGGGTTTGGGTCAGGTGGACGACCAATCCTAATATTTGAGATTTTCAGTTCTCATCTTTGTCCAATATGAAGATTTTACCCCTCCGAGGGTAAAATCACTTTTAAATTCTAGAAAAATCCTGGAAATTCCCAAAAAAATAGGAAATGGGTTGGATTGATAGCCAATCCTATTTCCCTCATATTTTGACTTCCCGATTAATCTAAAATGACAAATTTGCCCTTTCAAGGCGAATTGTCCCTGAATTATTCAAAATTACGATTCTGCCCCTCATGGGCGAATCATGTCCAAATCACTCTTAATCCTTGATTGATATTTCTTTAGGCTAATAGGGCCTCATTAGGGATGCCATGCCGCCTTCATGTGTTTTATCCGCCTGTACTGGATCCTTGATTTGCGCACTTATTTCTATTGATTGTGATTGATAGGGTAGTAAATTCTCATCTGCATGAACTCCTAGATTTATGATCAGCACCTCACTCATCTGTATGAAATCCTAGGATCAGATAAACCATTCAGCTCAGGTACCGAAAGGGCGTCAACTCTAACAGTTGGCGTAACTAAGTCCCCGAACCCACTTCTCTGGTTTCCGCAGAATCGAATAGACCACTCCCAACTATTCGATAGGGTTTCCGATCGTACCCTCCACCAAACGATTGGTGGCGACTCCTTGGCATGTACACTCATCACATGTCACTAGATCGCACTGAAGGTCGATCACGTATATCCAGCATTTGCGATTTGGGTAATGGACCTTGGGAGAGGCCCGTGTTCGATCAGTCAGCGATCGGGCGGCCTATTAGCCCTTCGCTCGAGAGGGTCGCGACAGTTAGTCTTCTCCGAATTGATCAGATCCGAGCGAAATAAAACTAAAATACATCGATAGATATTTCTCATTCAACAGTCTCAAAATGGCAGGAAATTCAGAATGTCACAAAATGGGTCTAGAACCTTGACAGGTCATTGATGTGTTGTATTATATTTTAAAAACAAGTTAAGTGGGTGATAAATTGGTTACTTAGAAACTCAATAGGTCCTACATAAATGAGTTTTAAGTAGGTCATAAATTGATCAGCTAAGATAACTACCTAATGAGTCATAATTAGATTTCTTGAATATTTTTTTTTAAAAGGAATACAAATTTTAATAATTTATTATTTCATTTTCTTATTTTTCTTTATCTTTTTATCTATTCTTTTTTTTTCTTCCTTTTTTCCACCTACCACCACCGTGATTGGCTGGCAAGCCTTGAGCTTGCCAAGATCTACCGAGCTCAAGGTCACCCATTTTCTTATTTTTCTTTATCTTTTTATCTATTTTTTTCTTCCTTTTTCCTCCTACCATCACCTTGATTGGCTGGCAAGCCTCGAGCTTGCTGAGATCTAGCGAGCTCAAGGTTGCCCAAATTGGGTGAGCCCCTAGGCTCATCGGGATCTGGTGAGCTCAAGGTTGCCAAGATCGGGCGAGCCCCGAGCCTCGAGCTCGTTTGGACTAGATGAGCCTCGAGCTCACCGGAATTGGGCGAGCCTCGAGGCTCTCCAGCCTCAAGCGAGCTCAATGTTTGCCGACCTCAGACGAGCCTCGAGGCTCGGCGACCGATGGATGACAAAGGCAGAAGGAAAAAAGAAAATAGAAAAGAAAAAAATTCAAAAAATTTAAAAATTCAAAAATTCAAAAATTCAAAAATTTTAAAATGTTTTTTTAAATTATAAAAATTGTCCACAATATTTTAGGAATATTTTTTTCAAGAATTTATAATAAACTGATTTTTTTAAATTGAATTAAATATGAAAGTGTTTTAGCAATATGAATCAGATAGGGTATGGATCGCTAGATTTGTATAATATAAAAATGGTTCAAAACGGGTTAAATATGGTATCTTTTTCGACCCGACCATCTCATTTTACAGCTCTACTTTTCTTAGCTTTCGTTTACATATTTCTTCCCCCTCCCCCCTTGTCTTTTTGAGTCTTGCCCTTTCTAAGTCATGCTTTATTGTTATTTTTTTTTATTGTTGTTGTTATAATAATTATTACTGTAATTGTTATTAGTTATTATGAGGGGCTTTCACAAGAAGAAAATGATTGGATTCATTCCTAGGCATCTAAATCTTGAACCACGTCTACATTTTTAGTATCATTAGATAAAATAGCATGAAAATATTTTGATCCCGTTCTTTTAATATGATTTTGAATCGTCGCAAGGGAAAAAAGATGAGATATTTGTGGGATACTTGGAAATTATAATGAATTCCCATTTAAAAGGTAAAAGATTCATTGAGTTTCTTCCCATTTATCCTGATAATCGTTGTCTATCGTAAAATAATATTTTGTCCATTTATAGTTTTGCATGATCATGGGGCATTTTTAACCATATGCATGGATTTCCATGAATTTGCTTACACAAATTTGAGGTGAGAGTGGCTATTGAGTTTGCTTAGTTCATGGAAAAGCTATAAATAATTGTAACTACTGCATGGGTGGGCATAGAGTAAGAATCGTACCAGATTTGTGTCAAATTAATGACTTGTTTCACTTTATGGAAAAAAGAATCTGACACATTTATTTGTCAGAATAGGTTATAATTAACCTTTCATTCATAATAAAAAGAGTCACAACATAACAAATCCCATAGGAGTTGGGGGTGTTTACCCATCCAGTCTGGAGGGAGCAAATTTTTTCGATGGGCTTTTGCGACCCAATCCGCTACGCCGTTAGCCTCACGTAGAAATCTGACACATTAAGTTTGCATTAAAAGTATGAGAAATATTAATTACATATTGTTTAGTCAAAATTGAAAGCATGTAAAATTTGCATAATAGTATCATATAGACAACTAAGTGGTTATTTCATGTTTTTTTTGGTCAATTTCGTATCTATTCTAATTACTTAGGAGGATTTAATTTCATATTGAAGACGTCCCCGCGAGCGAAGACGAGACATTGAAGGCCATGGCGATGCAAACGGTCTCCATTTCCGTCGACATGAGCAGCGACGAGTTCCGGAATTACGCTGAGGGCGTCTTCGAGGGCCCATGCGGGGCGAACTTGAACCACGCGGTCTTGATAGTCGGATACAAGACGACCGCGGATGGTGTCGACTATTGGCTGATCAAGAACTCGTGGGGTGTGATGTGGGGTGAGGAAGGGTACATGAGAATTCTGCGAAACTCGGGCATCCAAGGAGGTCTCTGTGGGCTAGCTATGGAAGCTTTTTATCCAGTTGCATGAGTTAGCGCGCGTTCAATGGTGTTTTTTTCAGTTTGGTTTTGCAGCTTTAAGCAGCATTGTTTGTTGCGCGGAACAAGCGATCGAACGATAAAATAGACAGCACAAGCAAAGTAAAACGGACACCAGATGTACGTGGTTCGGTCGTAAAAACCTACGTCCACGGGGAGAGTATCAACGATTCCACTATAGAACGAGCGATACACAGAGATTACAATCCACTCGAGTTACACAAATACACTTTTGGTGTTTCCCAGCCCCAATTACATCCAAGAACGCACACAGTGCTTAGCCCCCCAATTCCTAGTGAAATAATCTCTCAATCTCGCGAAGGAATTAAAATACAAATCTAACCTCAAGATTTAATCGGTTTCGACACTTGAACTCTTAATGTAATTCCATGAACAAAACAAAGACCCAATGCTAAACACTCGCTCATAAAACGGCACTTAGGGAAGTCCCTCTACCAAGCACTCGAGATGGCGCTTCCAAACTTCAAGACTTCGTATTTGGATCTCTAGACATCAGCGGCGTGAAGAAACCCTTGCGTAACGCCCTTTTTTTCGTCCAACGGAAACAACATAAATATATACGAATTTGTCAAACCATGGACCACGCGAAAAAAAAAAAAAAAATCCCAAGTAATATTCGGATGGCCACTTCAAGCTTGGTGTTGATTGTTTCCTTCTTTGACTCCTACGTGGATTCCCTTTTTGCCGACTTCAATAAGATCACTCAACATAAGATAATTTCCTTTTCTTCTTTGACACGCAAGTCCATGGTTGAATATTCAAATCAGCCCCTCATGTAACAGAGTTCCTTTTCAGTCCAGCCAATATTTCTTTTCTTTTTGCGTCATGGTTTGGCTGGATAACATTCTTTTCGTCGTGGGCTTAAAATTCGAGACAGTCTTTAACAATCTCCACCTTGGCTCGACATTTGAGCTAAGTCATAATCGCTTCGCTGATAATCCGAACATCGCTACTACTCTCCCAATAGCCCCAATGGACTCAACCGCCATAGATATCATCCAAGTCTAAGCCGCACTTGAACTTCGCCATAGCTGAGGACCTCATCAGAACACCAACTGAACATGCACCTTTAACTACTCCACAAGGACTATCTAATGCAAGCTCCTTAATCACAGATAAAGCAAAGCCACTGTTGCATCCATATCTGTCAGGAGATCAAACACATACCTTGTAAATATCAGCAGTTACAGCAACTGTTGGCTCTATAGGCTCCACCTCGCTATAAGCACCATCTATGTTGATTACCACGTTAGTACCTGCTACCTCAAGAGTTTCTTGTTGCAACTCCACCTCAAGCTGAACACCGTTCAGATCCGTATGAACACTGCCACAATCACTCCCAGCCAAAAGTACTGGAGACTCGTCAAAGGTAACTTATCTGCTGCAAACAGGTGAATTTATATTCGGGCACCACAACTGATAGCCACACTCACCTTGTGCATAGCCATGGAATATGCACCTTGCCTCCACATCGAGCTTACCATCACTTACTCGATAATAACACGGGCAACTAGACATTCTAAAAGTAGAATCATCATCAACATTACCTGACCACACTTTTTCGGGAGTCCGATATCCAATCACAGTCGATGGGGATCTATCCACCAAGTAGCTCGATATACTAAGCGCATCCGCTGGAATTCTCCCAGCCATACCAGCACTAGAGATCTTTTCACAGGTCGTCTCTAGTGATGCTCTGCTGATCAATTCTGCAAACTGTTGTGGTTTACTGGCACAGGACGGTGTTTCACTACGCCAGTTTTCATGTATAATTTTTTTGCCAACTTGGAGCAAGACTCCATGCTCTTGTCAGTTCGCACATGCTTGATCAACTTACCAGTCTCCGTTCTGATCAAAGCTCTCGACTGCGTATTCCTGACAACAGCATCAAAATTGTGCTTTCCCACAAACAGCCAGGCCTTCCTCGAGTAGCCATTAGACTCTTGAACAGATATCGACGTCTCAGGAGTGAAACTTTTCAATATCTCACCTTGAAGTTCATACAGGCCACTGTGCTTAACTCCTTTCATTTTCACCAAGGCACCTCGAACAATCTTCAGGACTCCACATCGTGAAGAATACCTGCATCCAGCTGAATCTAGGGCACCTAAGGTAATTAAGTGCTTTTTCAATTCTGGAACATGTCGTACTCCAGTCAATGTCCTCACAATACCATAATGCATTCTGATTTTAACATCACCAACACCCACAACATCGCATTCAGCGTTGTTTCCTAACTGCACTTTACTACTATCCATGCATTGATAAGAAGTAAACCAGTTCTTGTTTGGTGTAGCATGAAAAAAACAACCAGAATCCATAATCCATCCGCCAAACGACGAATTCTCAGTGACAGACAGGACACAATCGACACCATCAGAATTTTTAGCTACAGCTGCAATATCATATGCAGATTCAACTCTAATTCCCTTACCCGCTTCATTTTTCAGCTTGAAATAATTTCTTCTAAGATGCCCTCTCTTGCCATAGTTCCGACAGACATCACCGCCAGTCCTAGACTGACTACGTCTATTCATGTTCATACTACTTCTGCTAACACGAGTACTAGTTCTTCCTCTTTCACCTCATAAAGCAGTAGATACAGATTCTCTTCTAGGGATATCCTCACTCAAAATTAAATCTTGAATCCCATCAAACGTCAAACTAGTTGACCCAGAAGAATTACTAACAACAGTAACAATAGTATTCCAACTATCAAGCAATGAAGATAATAGAATCAAAGTACGTACCTCATCTTCAAAGTCAATCTCAACTGAACTCAATTGACTAACGATCACATTAAATTCATTGATATGATTATCAACAAATGTACCTTCGCTCATCTTCAAGTTAAACAGACGTCGCATCAAATAGACCTTGTTGATCGCAGAGGGCTTTTCGTACATGTCCGATAAGGCTTTCATCAAACTCGCAGTGGTCTTCTCCTTGACGATATTAAACACGACGTTACAAGCCAACGTCAGTCGAATAACACCCATCGCTCGTCTATCCAGCAATTCCCAATCCAGTTGCTTCATCGTTTCTGATTTCTTCCCAGACTGGGGCTCGTGCAGCTTCATCTGATATAAACAATCTTCTATCTGCATCTTCCAGAAACTAAAGTCCTTCCCCTCAAATTTGTCGATTTTCCCTTTAGCTTCTTCTGTCACCATCGATTCGTTTCAATTCAAGCAAACCTAGCTCTGATACCAATTCTTGCGCGGAACAAGCGATCGAACAATAAAATAGACAGAGCAAGCAAAGTAAAACGGACACCGGATGTACGTGGTTCGGTCGTAAAGACCTACGTCCACGGGGAGAGCAGCAACGATTCCACTATAGAACGAGCGATACACATAGATTACAATCTACTCGAGTTACACAAACACACTCTTGGTGTTTCTCAGCCCCAATTACATCCAAGAACGCACACAGTGCTTAGCCCCCCCAATTCCTAGCGAAATAATCTCTCAATCTCGCGAAGGAATTAAAATACAAATCTAACCTCAAGATTTAATGGGCTTTTACACTTGAACTCTTAATGTAATTCCGCGAACAAAACGAAGACCCAATACCAAGAACTCGCTCATAAAACGGCGCTTCAGGAAGTCCCTCTACCAAGCACTCGTCACCAGTCTAAGGTTTTTGTTGTTGCTCTCTCGCTAACCATCAAATCACATAAAATCAAAAACAAATGAAGACGCTTTTCAAAATTTTCTTTTTATTCACAAATAAATGTACGGAGGGTAGATTTCAGATTTTGAAAATTAGAGAACCTGTTTTGACGAGTACGTTTTAAGTTTCAGGCAAGTGGAACCTGGAACCGGAACCTGAGACCTGGAGCAAGTTTTTATATTTTTTCCTGATATATGTCTTCGCGTCATCTTACGATATTCTATAATATCTTATGATGAGTGTGTAATCTGGAACCACGTTATCATTGAAACTTCTACTTTGTTAATGTTTCATATTTTTCATGTGTCTAAATATAAATCATGCTCAGTAGATTTTAGCAACAGGCTGTAGTCATTAAATGTGATTACTCACGGCAATCATTCAACTAAGAATACATGTGGAACCTTAGTGGAACATGTGACAGGGTAGGTTTTAGGTTTTAAAGTATGCATTGTAGGTTTCAGGTTCCAAAAAATGAGAAATCTGTAAAGACGGGTAGGTTCTAGGTTCCATGTGGAACCTGTACGGAACCTGGAATCGCTCACCCCTAATTGTCACTAACTGCCTTTTGTTTCCTTTTTCGTCTAAGGAAACTTAACAACTTTTGCGATGCTTAATTCCCTAAAAAAAGAATCCCAACTTTCAGGTTCGCTCTCTATGCCATGAATGTGAAACCACCACCCCCAAAAAAAAAAATGTGATACTTCCACGTCCCTTGATCGTCTCTCCCGTCCTTCTTTCTGCTCCAGCTGAGCGATAAGGTTGCTTGACCTTGGCTTTACATGGAGTGATTGCGGAAGGGATGGAGGCAGTGTCCCAAGAGCGAGGGCGAAGTCCCCCACAATTGGCTTTCTTTTGCTTTGGCCACTAGCTCCCAAATGGTCCCTCGGGACAAGAACCAGAGGGGCTCCCTCTTAAGTCTTTATGGAGTTATTGGTTTTTGTTTGTTCTCGTGGTTGGTAAACTGTCTAATTACTTTTAGATTCCTCTCAGAAAATAACGTTCAAGAAACATCGTCAATTGTTGTTCGTGATTTTCTGCTCCACACGACGTGTGATCTAAGTCCCATCGCAATCTCTTCCGTGTCGGGGGATGGTTTGTGTCCACTTCAGCGTAAAACTTTTTGCATGGCTAATAAAATACGGCTATCACAACCAAGACTGTATATATATTCATGTCCAGTGCAGGTATCTCATCATCCACTTCTGAGTTTTTCCACTGAGAAACACACTACCCCACTCACAATTTCTGCAATGGCTTTTCCTCTCAAGAGTGAATTCATCATCTCGCTTGCTTTAGTCCTCAGCGCTTGGGCATGGCGTGCGATGTCGGTCCGCCCGTTGCATGGATCCACCATTGCTGAGAAGCACGAGCAATGGATGGCCCAGTACGGTCGGACCTACAAGGACCCGGAGGAGAAGGAGAGACGTCGGGGGATTTTTGAGAGGAACTTGCAGTTCGTTGAAGATTTCAATGCATCCGGCAACCGGACTTTCAAAGTAGGCTTCAATCAATTCTCGGACTTGACTGGTGACGAGTTTGTTCGGAGCCACACGGGATACTTGGCATCTAAGCAACCAAGGTCCCCCAAGACGGCATCGCTGAGCAACCAATATCTAAATGGGGATGTTCCTGATAGCATCGACTGGGTGGAGAAAGGCGCCATCAATCAGATCAAGGACCAAGGCGGATGTGGTAAGTGTCTAAATGTCTCGTATGCATCCAATTGTGAGATCAATTTTGACTTCTAATGAGCAATAAGTTTAAGAGCCTTGCTATCTAGAGAAGTCTGATACCAATGGTACCAAAAATAATGTGATTCTCCATAATTACAATGTCGACAAAATTTTATGAATGCAGGAGCTTGTTGGGCATTCTCAGCGGTCGCAACAGTAGAAGGAATCATGCAGATGAAAACCGGTAATTTACCGGTGCTCTCCGAGCAACAACTGATCGACTGCGATACCGAATCCCAAGGCTGCATTGGCGGTCATCCGGACAATGCTTTCAACTACATCATCAAAAACCAAGGAATAGCGTCCGAGGATACCTACATGTACGAAGAGATGGACGGGACCTGCGACTCGTCGAAAGCGGCCCAACAGGCAGCGCAGATCAAGGACTTCGCCGACGTGCAGCCTGGTGAGGAGGAGCTCCTGAAGGCGGTTGCGCAGCAGCCGATCTCGGTCGGGATCGCAGGAGGCGGGCGGGAGTTCAAGAGCTACAGAGGCGGGGTGTTCAATGGGGACTGTGACGGGGAGCTGGACCACGCGGTGGTCGTGGTCGGGTACGGGACGAGCGAGGACGGAACCGATTTCTGGAAGATCCGCAACTCGTGGGGGGAGACTTGGGGCGAAGAGGGCTACATGAGGATTCAAAGAGGAGGTGCTGATACCTCCAAAGGAATGTGCGGACTCGCGTCGCAAGCTTCTTATCCAGTGGCCTGAGATAATCAAAACATAATATAGACGAAGTACGAGCATCATGAGATGACGAGTTGCTCCTTATTTCCTACTTAAGAGTGTGGTACTTGTAATGAGGCTACCGTGTAGCCACTAAGTTATTAGGAGAATTACGTATTAATTCCTCAATTTGAATCAATTTTCTTGTTTTACCTACAATTCCCTACTTAATAGTGTGGTTTTTGTGTTTGGTCTCTTCTTTGTAATTGGCGCTTTGAAAAGTTATATACATACTTATTGACACCTAAATTTTGATTTTCTTTTGTTATTAACTTTTACATAAAATAAATCAGGAATTAATTTTAGTTCCTACAAAAAAAAATACATTAAATCATTTTCATATAGTTTGCATTTTGATATGGTTTTAATTTCTTCATTCATACATTTGCATTTCGACCGGATACGAGTGCTCTGAGATAACAGTACATAATTCCATTCTGGCCCATGATTCAGCAATCGACTCCATGCATCCAGACTTGCCATGGAAGCGTACGTGCGTCCAAGCCTCGAAGCCGTAGTTCGCCTTGTCTTTCGCCGATCAACGCCTACTTTTCTCACGGCTTTTCTGACGAATTCCAGCGAGCTTTTTCTTTGCTTCTGGTGTTGACGAGACCTTTGAGCACGATTGTGAAGTTCCCATCGAAGTGCTTCTGCTTCGTAGCTTGTGGTCCAATCTCATCAACATCAACGGGGAATACTATTCCGAGAGTTTTTCCCGACTTTCCGTCACGGTCAACATCGAGAATCCTGGCGTTTTCTACAGTCCTCCGCATCAACTTAGGCCAGACAATCTCCAATAGGAACCGTGATATTTATAGGTTCCCGATGGCAGCGCACTCCAAATCCTTGAGCGAATCCATTGAAAATTCTGGGTTGAACTAAAGACCATATTCGGTCAGTACAGCAGCAGAAAGGCAGAAAGGTAGCCCACCATGATGCAATTCCCTTTCATCCTTTTCCAGTAGTTCTATTGACCTCGAGTTCCCACCGTGAACCACGAACCACTGCGGAGCACCACGTGATCCATTGAAATTGCATCAGTTGTCGTTCGATTACGTCATTTGCTTATTAGAATTAATATTCACAGAATAGGTAGCGATTCTTATCCGATTCAATATTTTTGTTGCCATATTTCGAATAGATCAATATCTAACGTGAATATTTGAGATTTTAATGATTATCCGGTTGGGTTTTATTTTCGAGAAAAGTCAACTTAATTACTAATTTGATCCGTAAGACTTTGGATCATTTTTTAATTATTTTGGCTTTATATTTAATATTTCTGATGCCTAAAGTTGCTATAATCTCTGATTTAATCCGTGAGACGATGGGTTATTTTTTAGATTACTGTAATCTTTGATTTCAAATTTTCATGAATTGCACATACGGATTAGGTAAGATTTTACCAACGTAGATAATTTTCAACTTTTAAAAAAACATAAAAAAAAAATCATGCATGTCATTCCCTTTTGCCATTTTTTGGCACGTCGTCATTCGTAAAAAAATGCATGTAATAATGTAGTTGTATTATTTTTCCAGCCGCTGAAATGAGATGACGTAATTAGTACATATCATTTGGGGTTAGTCATGTACTTCATTAAATTTACGCCCCGATAAGCCAGCACACTATCTATGTCATTTTCATATCATATGCATTCATATTAGAACAGACTGCATGTCATTACATTTAGGTTTAGTTTATGTTAGCATTGCATATAGCAAGTCTGCGTTAGACAAGTAAAATAAATATTTAATATTTAGAATTGCTTGCATTTCATTCATCCATGCAATTTGTTTACAATTTTGATTATTGGGTGCCTATTTCATGATTGTGTATTCGGATGGACATTTTTACATGTTGGAGATAATTTCAAAATGAATCCAAATTGCTTGCCAACCTTTTTTTAAGGTACCTAAAGGGCATTAGTATATTCTAGCGTAATCAAGTCCCCGGATTTATAACTTTTGGTATGTAGGAATAAAGCATTTCTCCTAATGTTTTATTTATGTATCTAATCGACCTACCGTAAACAGATTAATGGCGACTCCAAATGAAAATCTTTTGCATAAAATGATTTAAAAGTCGTGAATCGGTATGGACTTGGGAGGGTCTGAACTAGGTTTAACAGCTTAGTAATCCATTAGCTTGAAAATTTTTAGATCACGACAATACTTACTTTACCCTCCCCCCACCTCCTAGAAAAAAAAAAAAAAGGTAAAACCCACTTGACTATCACGGCGTGGCTCGATTTTATACGAATTTTACCTAATAATTTGATTACGATGTTCATTTTAGTGTAACTCTTAGATTGAGGATTACACTGAACTTTTGAGGAAAAAAAATCTCATATTCTAAAGATAACCCATCGCGTGTTCACAAATTGTTATTATTATTATTATTATTTTGGTCGTGAGTGTTCACAAATTAAATGAGTAGAATTCTGGCACATTCCGAATTGCTTGTGATTGCAATCTTAATTGGTAAAATATGAAAATTCTTATTTGATTTCCGTTGTCTTATGTTTAAATCATGTGCACTTTCATTTAGGAGACTGTATGTTCTTCAGATGGAAAGTATAGAGGATCGACATTACGTGATTAAACATAAGACTAAAATGAAGGGTCCGTGTCCCAATTGATGTGATATATCTAGAGGTGACAAAATGGGTCTAGAACCTTGACGGGTCATTGATGGGTTGTATTATATTTTCAAAACAAGTTAAGTGGGTGATAAATTGGTTACTTAGAAACTCAATAGGTCCTACCTAAATGAGTTTTAAGTAGGTCATAAATTGACCAGCTAAGAAAACTACCTAATGAGTCATAATTAGATTTCTTGAATATTTAAAAAAAAAATACAAATTTTAATAATTTATTATTTCATTTTCTTATTTTTCTTTATCTTTTTATCTATTCTTTTTTTTCTTCCTTTTTTCCACCTATCACCACCGTGATTGGCTGGCAAGCCTTGAGCTTGCCAAGATCTAGCGAGCTCAAGGTTGCCCATTTTCTTATTTTTCTTTATCTTTTTATCTATTCTTTTTTTTCTTCCTTTTTCCTCCTACCACCACCTTGATTGGCTGGCAAGCCTCGAGCTTGCCGAGATCTAGCGAACTCAAGGTTGCCCAAATTGGGTGAGCCCCTAGGCTCATCGGGATCTGGTGAGCTCGAGTTCGCCATCACTGGGCTAGCCTCGAGCCTCGAGCTCGCCTGGACTAGACGAGCCTCGAGCTTGCCTGGACTAGACGAGCCACGAGCTCACCGGAATTGGGCGAGCCTCGAGGCTCTCTAGCCTCAAGCGAGCTCAAGGTTTGCCGACCTGAGACGAGCCTCGAGGCTTCCCAAGATTGGCCTCGTCTGCGGCTAGTTACCGGCCGTTGCTGAGGCCCGGCGACTGATGGATGGCAAAGGCAGAAGGAAAAAGGAAAAAAGAAAAGAAAATAATTTAAATTTTAAAAATTCAAAAATTCAAAAAAATTAAAAAGATTTTTTAAAATTATAAAAATTGTCCACAATATTTTAGGAATATTTTTTCAAGAATTTATAATAAATTGATTTTTTAAAATTGGATTAAACATGAAAGTGTTTTAGCAATATGAATTAAATGGGGTATGAATCGCTAGATTTGTATAATATAAAAATATTTCAAAACGGGTTAAATATGGTATCTTTTTCGACCCGACCCTCTCATTTAACAGCTCTACTTTTCTTAGCATTCGTTTACATATTTCCCTCCCTTGTCTTTCTGAGTCTTGCCCTTTCTAAGTCATGCTTTACTGTTATTTTTTTTTTATTGTTGTTGTTATAATAATTATTACTGTTATTGTTATTAGTTTATGAGGGGCTTTCACAAGAAGAAAATGATTGGATTCATTCCTAGGCATCTAAATCTTGAACGGCGTCTACATTTTTAGTTTCGTTATATAAAATAGCATGAAAATATTTTGATCCCGTTCTTTTAATATGATTTTGAATCGTCGCAAGGGAAAAAGATGAGAGATTTGTGGGATAGTTGAAAATTATAATGAATTCACATTTAAAAGGTAAAAGATTCATTGAGTTTCTTCCCATTTATCCTGATAATCGTTGTCTATTGTAAAATAATAATTTGTCCATTTATAGTTTCGCATGATCATGGGGCATTTTTAACCATATGCATGGATTTCCATGAATTTGCTTACACAAATTTGAGGTGAGAGTGGCTATTGAGTTTGCTTATTTCATGGAAAAGCTATAACTAAATGTAACTACTGCATGGGTGGGCATAGAGTAAGAATCTTACCAGATTTGTGTCAAATTAATGACTTGTTTCACTTTATGGAAAAAAGAATCTGACACATTTATTTGTCAGAATAGGTTATAATTAACCTTTCATTCATAATAAGAAGAGTCACAACATAACAGATCCCATAGGAGTTGGGGGTGTTTACCCATCCAATCCGGAGGGAGCAAATTTTTTCGGTGGGCTTTTGCGACCCAATCCGCAGTGCCGTTAGCCTCACGTGGAAATCTGACACATTAAGTTTGCGTTAAAAGTATGAGAAATATTAATTACATATTGTTTAGTCAAAATTGAAAGCATGTAAAATTTGCATAATAGTATCATATAGACAACTAAGTGGTTATTTCATGTTTTTTTTTTTGTCAATTGCGTATCTATTCTAATTACTTAGGAGGATTTAATTTCATGTTTTTTTTTTTGTCGGTCAGATAATTTCATGTTATTTAGCCAGCATAATATCTGGTGTATCTCTTAGATAATATGCTAGGGAAGATTTGGTGGATTTTTTGCCTTCCTTTTTTGTTGAGAAATACCTTATTTACATTTTTGCTTCGTTACGTTGAGTAACTCATGCCAATTACGAATTCTCTTGCTAAACGAGGGAGGAAATGAATATGACCGGATCATTAACAAAGTCCCATGATTAATCAATTTGATCCTGAGGTTCTATAAATTAGACATGGCTTGCTCATGTTTCTCCAAAATTCCCCAAAAGCACACTAACGATCCATCAATCCATCCTTGATAAACTCTTCAGCATTCGATGATGGCTTTGTGGCTCGAGAGGCAAGTTAAGGTCTACATATTGATAGCATCTTTATGTTTAGGGGCTCAGATTTTGGCCACAACGCCCCCGAATTCCACATTGGCGGAGGCGGAGTTCGAGCAGTGGATGGTCCGCCATGGACAGAACTACTCGGATAATCTCGAGAAGACGAAGCGGTACGGGATCTTTCTGGAGACCCTTCGCTTCATCGAATACTTCAACCCCGAAGCTGCTAACCGAAGCTACAAAGTGGGTCTGAACCAATTTTTGGACTTGACCACAAACGAGGTCATCGCGAGGTACATCGGGTTCCGACCTAGGTTGAAGAGGTCAAATTCATCAGCGATTCCTTTCAAGTACCAAAATGTGACCCAAGTCCCGTATAGCGTAAATTGGGTTGATCGGGGAGTTGTTGGCAGTATAAACTTTCAGGGTACATGCGGTAAGAGAGAACAAAATCACACTAAATTTTTGTAAATAGACACTTTATTTTCTGGTCTTGTGATTATTTTCTTTTTCATTTCCAAGCAAGCGAAACAATATGATCTTCCCATGTCCTTAATTTAATCATCGTTGCACTTCTTATTGTAATTCTCGTATAGGATCTTGCTGGTCATTCTCAGCAGCTGCGGCAGTGGAATCGATCACCGCAATAACAACCGGTGTGCTCAACTTGTCCGAGCAACAGCTGATTAACTGCGCCACAAATGGAGGAAATCATGGATGCAAGGGTGGTTACATGGATGACGCCTTCGAATACATTGTCCAAAACTAAGGGATTAGCTCTGAAGAAACTTACCCTTACGTAGGCGTCGACGGCATTTGCGACAAGCAAGCCGCATCCGTCACCGCCACGTGGATATCGGTGTACTAAGACGTCCCCGCGAGCGAAGACGAGATATTGAAGGCCGTGGCGATGCAACCGGTCTCCATTTCCGTCGACATGAGCAGCGACGAGTTCCGGAATTACGCAGAGGGCGTCTTCGAGGGCCCATGCGGGGCGAACTTGAACCACGCGGTCGTGATAGTCGGATACGGGACGACCGCGGATGGTGTCGACTCTTGGCTGATCAAGAACTTGTGGGGTGTGATGTGGGGTGAGTAAGGGTACATGAGAATTCTGCGGAACTCGGGCATCCAAGGCGGTCTCTGTGGGCTCGCTATGGAAGCTTCTTATCCAGTCGCATGAGTTAGCGCGCGTTCAATGGTGTTTTTTTTAGTTTGGTTTTGCAGATTTAAGCAGTATTGTTTCACCGGCGTGGCTGTGGTGTTGTGATTTCCGGTAGGGGAGAAGACACCTGGGTTTTTGTAATAAATTCCAGCCGAAACACCAACTTCTTGCTCTTTACACATTGAACAAGTGTTGGACAAATTTTAGTGGGCTTGTGAATAAAAAGAAAATTTTGAAAAGCGTCTTCATTTGTTTTTTTTTGGTTAGCGAGAGAGTGACAACAAACACCTTAGACGAAGGCTGAATATGGTCGTTTGGGTAACGATTTAGTTATATTAACTGTGTTTGTTTTAAGGGTGCGTTTGTTTCGCTCAAAATTTGGTGACAAGTGGAAATTATTTTTAAAGAATTAGGAAGTTATCCAAGGGTTTTTTTTTTTTTTTCCGGTCAAAAGAAAGTTATCCAAGTTGGAAAGGTTGGAGCCGGGCCTTCCACACAATACTATGTCACCTAGGGATGAGCATAGTTTCAAGGTAGAATTTGGAACCTGAATAACCGGACCGGTGGGAAACGATCGGTTCCAAGCTCTAATGTACGGAGGGTAGATTTCAAGTTCTGAAAATTAGAGAACATGTTTTGACGAGTATGTTTTAAGTTTCAGGCAAGTGGAACCTGGAACCGGAACCTGAGATCTAGAGCAACTTTTTATTTTTTTTCTTAATATATGTCTTCACGTCATCTTACGGTATTCTATATTTCTTATGATGAGTGTGTAATCCAGAACCACGTTATCATTGAGACTTCTACTTTGTTAATGTTTCATATTTTTCATGTGTCTAAATATAAATCATGCTCAGTAGATTTTAGCAACATGTTGTAGTCATTAAATGTGATTACTCACGGCAATCATTCAACTAAGAATACATGTGGAACCATAGTGGAACCTGTGACAGGGGAGGTTCTAGGTTTTAAAGTATGCATAGTAGGTTTCAGGGTCCAAAAAATGAGAAATCTGTACAGACGGGTAAGTTCTAGGTTCCATGTGGAACCTGTACGAAACCTAGAACCGCTCACCCCTAATTGTCACCAACTGCCTTTTGTTTCCTTTTTCGTCTAAGGAAACTTAACATCTTTTGCGATGCTTAATTCCCTAAAAAAAGAAGGGCAGTGTTATTTCCACTCCTTGCATGGCTTAAACACTCCCTTTCACAATGTATTGACTATGTTACCATTCGATGTGGGACCCATTTTGTTTTTGTTTTTCTTTTTTTCTTCCACTTTCCTTTTTCTTGTTCTCATTTGCATTGAAGTGTATCGTAGATTTATTTATCTTCCTCGTCTGAGATCTCTATGCACATCAACGAATATGTTTCAAACGGAACGCCTTTGAAATTAGAATATCTCGATGACTTCCATAATTACTAGGTTGGAGTGATATGAGAAATCCATTCGTGATTTTTAGAATGCGAATGAAAAGTCATTTTTGCTACGAATGTTTATGAATTCAGTCGAATATCTCATTGCTCGAATTTACCAGAATTAACAGTTCTTTGAGATTACTCATCTAGATTAAAAAAAAAACAACCAAATCACGAAAGTATCAAAGACTATATCAACAAAATCATTCTAGAAATAGTCTCGTTTACGTTAAGAATACGACTTCTCATCTCTAGTAATTATTGAATAATTCAAAAAATAATATGTTTGGAGTTGATACAATTATTTTACCGCATTGGTTGATTTTTTTCTTGTCGTTCATCCTCAGATTAGGGGAGGCGGCGTCATCCTCAGAGTCGGGAGTCCATAATAAACAAAACCACAAAAAGAAGAGAAGTGGAAGAAAAATAAGAAACAAATAAAATAGAACCTAAATGGGCCCCACATTTAAGTCTTTGCTCATATGTAATTCTAAAGGAGGGAAAGGCAAGGGGTAATATGGTCAATACATTGTGAAAGGGAGTGTTTAAGCCAAATTGGGAGTGGAAAAAGCGCGACCCAAAAAGAATCCCAACTTTCAGGTTCGCTCTCTATGCCATGAATGCGAAACCGCCACCCCAAAAAAAAAATATGTGATACTTCCACGTCTCTTGGTCGTCTCTCCCGTCCTTCTTTCTGCTCCAGCTGAGCGATAAGGTTGCTTGACCTTGGCTTTACATGGAGGCAGTGTCCCAAGAGCGAGGGCTAAGTCCCCCACAATTGGCTTTCTTTTGCTTTGGCCACTAGCTCCCAAATGGTCCCCAATTGTTGTTCGTGATTTTCTGTTCCACACGACGGGTGATCTAGAAATTCATAAAAATTAAGAAAACTACAAGATTTTCCACATGAGTGTTGATCGTCTCATATAGGATGGTTTGTGTTCAATTCAGCGATTTCCGATAAATATTGACCGGAATGATTACATCGGTATATCTTCAAAAGTTTTATGATTGAGTTGGCATAATAAAAGTGTTGATCGTCTCATATAGGTGAGAACTGCAACGCCTTGCGAAGGCACGATGCTCTGATCCATGAGGGCATTCCAGTCCTCGCCTATGGCCTGCGAGAGTTAGTCGGCGACATCTTCTGGCCTCACTCAAAAAAAAAAAAAGGTAAAGAGAAGCGAATACAATTGAATATATATAATCTAAAAAAACTCATGTTAGCATTAGCCATGTCACATAGGACAGCCAACATCTCCATCACCAACTTTTGGTACAAAATTGCCATATGGACTCAATTACTAAAAAGTAAAAATGCTGAGAACTAAATTGATTCAATTGAAATTTTTAAAGATCGAATTGACACAAGTAGAATAAATTGATCTTGAGTGGAATCAGAAGTTCTGACCATATGTTCGAGAAGAAAAGAAAGAATACCACAGCCTAAGAAAGTGAAAATGGAAGAGATTCCGTGCATTGGACGCTTGAGGAATTAGAAAATGGTTTCGATATTGACTAGCTTCTAGACGATGTTCATCGTGTTGTGGAGTGACTTAAACCCTAGGTATATGTAGGACTCGCGTCTGCGTGACACACAGAACAATTCTTCGCCATGTTGTACGTCTACCTGTCCCTGATTGGAGGAGGTTGAACTTTTCACATTAGTAGGATAAAATAATCATGCATGCATGCTAAATTGCATGGATTATCTACATTTTTTTTTGGTAAAAGTAAGATCTGTATTGAAGAAAGCGCTGGTTACAAACAAAACCTCCGCCGCACACCACCAAGGTGTCGCCTAAGGCGTAAGGGCAGCTCGGGTTGCAAAAACAGCCAAAACGTGGCAGCTACACGAAACTCAGAAACATATCTGAGACAACCTAATCAAAGAGCTATATAAAAATACAAGGCCAAGCAAAGTGGTCGCATGGTAATACCAAGGGAAACCGAACTCCCACAAGCATCAATCGAAGATCGCTGAAGAGATGCCCCAAGAAGCTTGTATCCTCCGGTTTCGAGGGTTGTCATCAACATGGCTAAAAGACAAAGCCTTATCTTTGACAACTTTTTGAAGAAGCTCCTTGAGTGACGCCATATTGAATTGCTTGTCTCGGAAAAGGATGTGGTTCCGTTCCATCCATATCATGTAACAAAGAGCACCAAAAGAGAATCTAGCTATACTTTGATGGAAGGAATTGCCTCTAATGTGGCACATCGCCCACTGAAGATTGTCTTGCCATGAAGCGTTATGCCAGGCTAAGTTGCATTTAGCCCACCAAAATAAAGCAAGAGACTTTGTAAAACGACATGCAAAAAATAGATGATTGACGGAGTCAGGCCGACAACAACAAAAAGCACAAGTACCTTCTATAATACGATGATAGGTAAGAAGGATTATCTGAGTAGGTAACCTGTTGAGCGAGATAAGCCACAATATGAAAGAATGCCGGGGAGCAAGGTGGCGGTCCCAAATGAATGAGTGCCATTGGACTACCTGACCTCGATGCCGAAGATACTCCCAAGCCGAGGCAGAAGAAAAGACGCCAGAAGGATGGCCGAGCCAAATCAAAGTGTCACTAATCTCAGGGGTGATGGACGGCATGGGTTGGGACCAGGCTCCCATGACGGTGTTCACCCTAGAGGGGAAGTAATCTGTAGATAAAAAGTCTCGTACGGTTGTCATCCGACATATACCAGACCTGTATATATCCAGGCCAGAAAAAAATTTGTATGAGGGCCCTTTTGGATGCCACGAATCAAACCAGAAGGATATATTGCCACATCCCACCCACCAGCGGAATAGCTTTTCACTATCTTGTCTGAGGTCAAGAATCTTTTTCCAGGACCAAGAGCATATAGTCGGTTTCTTCGCAACCCAAAAGATTCTATACTTCAGAAAGTTCGTGTGAATCCACTTGCACCATATTGACTCTTTATCTGTGAAAAGTAACCAGATATGTTTGAGCATGGTCGCTTTGTTACAGTCGGAGAGTCGTCGAATGCCAAGACCCCCTTCCTCCTTTGGTAAGCACATGTTGTCCCACAATACCTTAGTGCCACCAGTGCCTAGCTCAGGGCCTTTCCAAAGGAATTGCCTAAGAATTTGCTCGATACAAAAAATAACAGACTTAGGAAGGGTAAACATACAAGCCCAAAAAACCTGGATAGCGTGGAGAACTGTCTTGACCAGTAAAAGACGTCCCGCAAAAGATAAGAATCTTTGGGACCAAGAACGGGCCCTAGCTGTGATTGCATTAACCAAGGAGGTACAATCCTCTTTTCTAAGGCGACTGGATACAATGGGAACCCCTAGATACCGAAATGGTAAAACACCTTCCTGGAAACCAAGAACCGAAAGGAGTTGTTGTTTGAGATGAGTTGAGGCCCCTGAGCAAAAAAATTCACTCTTGCTCATATTTGGTCTAAGTCCAGACCATTCAGAAAACCTGTCCAATCCCGACTTGAGAAGTGTAACTGAGGTAGGATTAGCTTCAGAGAAAATGAGAACATCATCCGCAAAAAAGAGGTGGGACAACCGTGTTCCTTTGCATCTCCAATAAAATTTGAAACCAGGCTGTCGAGTTTGGAGATTAATAATTCCCGTAAAGATTTCCATAACAAGAGTGAATAAATAGGCCGACATTGGATCACCTTGTCGGAGTCCTCTTCCACTCGAAAAGAAACCGTGAAGTTCCCCATTTATAGAGACGGAGAATTTTGGGGATGTAACACAAGTCATAATGAGATTAGTGAAACTTACCAGAAATCCAAAGGCCAGTAAAACCATGCGTAGGAAGTCCCACTCCACCGTGTCATAGGCTTTCCTGAAGTCAACCTTAATAGCACATTTTGGTAAGTGCGGGTCATGATGAAAGCCGCAGAATAATTCCTGGGTTAGAAGAATGTTGTCGCTAATCCGACGGCCTTTAACAAAGGCATTTTGTGGCGGGCTGATAATAGTCGAGAGAACATCACAAATTCTATTAGCCAGGAGCTTGGTAATGCATTTGTAAATTGTATTGCAACAAGCAATGGGTCTGAAATCACTCATAGAGCTAGCGTTAGGGATCTTCGGAATCAAAGAAATGATGGTGGTATTGATTTCCCAAAGTAGACATCCTGTTTTAAGGAAATCCTGAATCGCCAAAATCACCGACTCGCCAACAATGTCCCAAGTAGCCTTAAAGAATTCCACATTGAACCCGTCCGGCCCCGGGGCTTTACCGGTAGCTAGGGAGAATAAGGTGCTCCGAATCTTGTGTGATGAGACAGGACGAGATAACGAGGATATCTGATCATGGTTTAAAGGATGCTCAATTACTGACCTGACATCCTCAAATGATGGCCGGGATATCAAATTGGAAGAGGACAACAACTCTTCAAAGAAAGAGACAATATGGGCTTGAACATGAGTCGGTGCACTCAGTACTGTACCCAAGCTATCTGTCACCGATAGAATCCTATTACGGAGTTGTCTTTTATTAACATAATGATGGAAGTACTTAGTGTTCAAGTCTCCTTCTTTCAGCCATTGCACACGGGACTTCTGCTTAAAGAAGGCCTCCTCCTGTAGTCGAAGGGTGGAAAAACGTTGGCGGCGGTCCTTGTCAATAATAGCCAACCCCTGATTAAAAGGATCAAGCTGAAGCGCGGTTTGAGCAAAGTCCAAAGCCTCTCTTGCCTCGTTAGTCCGCGTCGAGATATTAGAAAAGGACTCCTTATTGAGTTGCTTTAGTCGCCCTTTGAGAATTCTGAGTTTTGTGCATACCTGAAACATAGGAGTGCCACAAACTTTAGTTTCCCAAACCTGAGTTACCAGTGGTAAGAAAGCCTGACTAGTAGTCCAAAAATTGAAAAACTTGAAAGGCCTTCTGGAGTTCGGAGGGGCCGAAATGCGAATAGTCATAGGACTGTGATCTGAAACTCCCGGGGGCAGGAAGGAGGCTTCCGAGTAGGAGAAGTCAAGGCTCCAACGGGCGTTGATGAGCACCCTATCAATCTTCCTCTGTTTGCGAGACTCGCCGGAAGAAGTGGACCAAGTGAAACGATGACCTGTGTACCTAAGGTCTTCCAAACCTACATCAGTAATACACTGACCAAATTCGTCATACGAAGCCATGTGTCAGAGCTCCCAACTCTATCCGACGGGTCACGGATTGCATTGAAATCACCTGCTAACAGCCAAGGGCAGTCCACTAACATCTCACTACGGTGAATAATATCAGCCCAAAGAAGACGTCGAATAACAAAAGTGTGTTCTGCATAGATAGCAGAAAACCAACATATCTTATTGGAAGCCAGTAAAAGTAGATGACCATGAATAGCTTGGGACGTAGCGGACGTCATATCTTATTGGAAGCCAGTAAAAGTAGATGACCATGGATTATCTACATTTGTAACCCATTATTTAAGAATTAGTTAGATGTACTTTCAATTTGTCAGGGGTGAAGTCAAATGCGACCCTATAATTGATAGAATCACGCGCATGGAACGTGCAAATGTAATTGTCAATGTTGGAGAGTTGATTGAGGCAATCTGCTAAAGCCTCGCCCAAGAACAGGAAGCACCCGCGCCCTCCACGGCTGTCCTAAAGTTTCGCATGTTCAGACATGCATGCAGTATGGAACCAAAATTACAATCAACGTAAAACTTTTTGCATGGCTTATAGAATACGGCTATCACAACCAAGACTCTGTATATATATTCATGTCCAGTGCAGGTATCTCATCATCCACTTCTGAGTTTTTCCACTGAGAAACACACTACCCCACTCACAATTTCAGCAATGGCTTTTCCTCTCAAGAGTGAATTCATCATCTCCCTTGCTTTAGTCCTCAGCACTTGGGCATGGCGTGCAATGTCGGTCCGCCCCTTGCATGGATCCACCATTGCCGAGAAGCACGAGCAATGGATGGCCCAGTACGGTCAGACCTACAAGGACCCGGAGGAGAAGGAGAGACGTCGGGAGATTTTTGAGAGGAACTTGCAGTTCGTTGAAGATTTCAATGCATCCGGGAACCGGACTTTCAAGGTAGGCATCAATCAATTCTCGGACGTGACTGACGACGAGTTTGTTCGGAGCCACTCGGGATACTTGGCATCTAAGCAACCAAGGTCCCCCAAGACATCATCGCTGAGCAACCAATATTTGACTGGGGATGTTCCTGACAGCATCGACTGGGTGGAGAAAGGCGCCATGAATCAGATCAAAGACCAAGGCGAATGTGGTAAGTGTCT
Organism: Rhodomyrtus psidioides; assembly: GCA_021437785.1. Taxonomy (NCBI): domain Eukaryota; kingdom Viridiplantae; phylum Streptophyta; class Magnoliopsida; order Myrtales; family Myrtaceae; genus Rhodomyrtus; species Rhodomyrtus psidioides. Next base: position 1,089,942 of record JAILYB010000062.1, on the reverse strand, counting down.
AAACGTCTCGTATGCATCCAATTGTGAGATCAATTTTGACTTCTAATGAGCAATACGTTTAAGAGTCTTGCTATCTAGAGAAGTCTGATACCAATGGTACCAAAAATAATGTGATTCTCCATAATTACAATGTCGACAAAATTTTATGAATGCAGGAGCTTGTTGGGCATTCTCAGCAGTCGCAGCACTAGAAGGAATCACGCAGATGAAAACCGGTAATTTACCGGTGCTCTCCTAGCAACAACTGATCGATTGCGATACCGAATCCCACGGCTGCAATGGCGGTCTTCCGGATAATGCTTTCAACTACATCATCAAAAACCAAGGAATCGCGTCCGAGGATACCCCCACGTACGAAGAGATGGACGGGACCTGCGACTCGTCGAAAGCGGCCCAACAGGCGGCGCAGATCAAGGACTTCTTCGACGTGCAGCCTGGTGAGGAGGAGCTCCTGAAGGCGGTTGCGCAGCAGCCGATCTCGGTCGGGATCGCAGGAGGCGGGCAGGAGTTCAAGAGCTACAGCGGCGGGGTGTTCAATGGGGACTGCGACGGGGAACTGGACCATGCGGTGGTCGTGGTGGGGTACGGGACGAGCGAGGACGGAACCGATTTCTGGAAGATCCGCAACTCGTGGGGGGAGACTTGGGGCGAAGAGGGCTACATGAGGATTCAAAGAGGAGGTGCTGATACCTCCAAAGGAATGTGCAGACTCGCGTCGCAAGCTTCTTATCCAGTGGCCTGAGATAATCGAAACATAATATAGACGAAGTACGAGCATCATGAGATGACGAGTTGCTCCTTATTTCCTACTTAAGAGTGTGGTACATGTAATGAGGCTATTGTGTAGCCACTAAGTTATGAGGAGAATTACGTATTAATTCCTCAATTTGAATTAATTTTCTTGTTTTACCTACAATTCCCTACTTAATAGTGTGGTTTTTGTGTTTGGTCTCTTCTTCGTAATTATGTTCTATCTTGCATGCCGCTACACCTTTGTACCCCTTAGAACAGGAACTTCAGTCCTAGTGGGTTCGAGGTTTTTGTGTTCGGCATCCCATTTGTTTTTGGCACATTGAAAATTCTATACATGCTTAACTTACCAAAAAAAAAAGAAAAAAAACTTTTACATAAAATAAATCAGGAATTAATTTTAGTTCCTACCAAAAAAATACATTAAATCAGGAATTGATTTTCTCCATTCATGCATTTGCATTTCGACCGGATGCGAGTGCTCTGAGATAACAACACATAAGCTCGTGGAGTCTTATATTTATTGCTTTTGGCCCAAATTGCTCTTACTGCCTGATAAGGTTGTTATATGGTCAAACATGAGGCTTATGTACACCCCAAGTGACTTAAGTTGTGTATGGTGCTCACTTTAGTGTCAAAACTTTCAAATCGATCACTTTAGTGCTAAGTTTTTGTAACTTCGATCACTTAAGTGCCAACTTCTTTTAAAAACGATCATTTTAGTGACAACTTCGATTTAAGAAGACGTGGCTCGCCAAAAATCCGACTCGTGTATTTTTTTTATTACACCTCATCGTACTTAGCATTAAAGTTATCGTTTTTAAAAGAAGTTGGCACTTAAGTGATCAAAATTACAAAAACTTAGCATTAAAGTGATCGATTTAAAAGTTTTGGTATTGAAGTGATTGAAGTTACAAAAACTTAGCACTAAAGTGATCGATTTGAAAGTTTTGTCACTAAAGTGAGCGCCGTACACAAGTAATGGCACTTGAGGTGTACTTAACCCCAAAAATGGAGTGATGAAATAGATGCATCTTCATCTTTTTCATGGCTATGAATGGAACTTCGGCGGCATTCTTTTTTGCATGCATTTGCGGACGAAAAAACAACTCAAACGCTCAAATGATAAGTTGCTTATATGTGGTGCTAAATACCATGTTAATCAACGGGCGCATATAGCTTAAAATGAAAAGGGTTGAGAGAGATTTTGGGCTATTCTTATTGCCCCAATCACGTGAAAAAAGAAGAGAAAACCTAAAAAAGGGGAAAGCAAACATAATGGAAAGATTGTTGGTTATTCTCTCTGTGCATTTCATTTTGGCACGCAGAGAGGATAATATACGAGAAACAAGTCAGCAGAAGAAAAGGCAATCACTCAATGGAGTCCCGAAAATCAAGAGATAATTTCTTTCACTGTGGGAATTCTTTTTTGAAGAAAAAGGAAAGAGCACCGGAAAAGAAGTGCACAATGAAATGGACAGAGAATTGATTGAGTTGAAGGTCGTCTATTGTTTTCTTTCATCTATTCATGCAAGGCGAAGAAGGAAAAAAATAAAACAGACATGCACATGGCATAATGAATCTCGTCATCGAAAGAGAGGATATTCATGGAGACCCACACAAAAGAAAGTTTTCATACACCTCATGGTCAATTCCATTTCAGGCCCATGATTCAGCAATCAACTCGAAGCATCCAGACTTGCCATGGAAGCGTGACGTGCGTCCAAGCCTCGAAGCCGTAGTTCGCCTTGTCTATCGCCGAGTAACGTCTACTTTTCTCACGGCTTTTCTGACGAATTCCAGCGAGCTTTTTCTTTGCTTCTAGTGTTGACGAGACCTTTGAGCATGATTGTGAAGTTCCCATCGAAGTGCTTCTGCTTCGTAGCTTGTGGTCCAATCTCATCAACATCAACGGGGAATACTATTCCGAGAGTTTTTCCCGACTTTCCGTCACGGTCAACATCGAGAATCCTGGCGTTTTCTACAGTCCTCCGCATCAACTTAGGCCAGACAATCTCCAATAGGAACCGTGATATTTATAGGTTCCTGATGGCAGCGCCCTCCAAATCCTTGAGTGAATCCATTGAAAATTCTGGGTTGAACTAAAGACCATATTCGGTCAGTACAGCAGCAGAAAGGCAGAAAGCTAGCCCACCATGAAGCAATTCCCTTTCATCTTTTTCCAGTAGATCTATTGACCTCGAGTTCTCACCGTGAACCACGAACCACTGCGGAGCACCACGTGATCCATTGAAAGTGCATCGGTTGTCGTTCAATTACGGCATTCGCTTATTAGAAATAATATTCACAGAATAGGTAGCGATTCTTATCTGATTCGATATTATGTTGCCATATTTCGGATAGATCAATATTTAATGTGAATATTTGAGATTTTAAGCATTATCCGGTTGGGTTTTATTTTCGAGAAAAGTCAACTTAATTACAAATTTGATCTGTAAGACTTTGGATTAATTTTTTTAATTATTTTGACTTTATATTTAATATTTGTGTTGCCTAAAGTTGCGATATCTATAATTTAATCTGTGTGAGACGATGGGTTATTTTTTAGATTACTGTAATCTTTGATTTCAAATTTTCATGAATTGAACGTACGGATTAGGTAAGATTTTACCAACGTAGATAATTTTCACCTTTTAAAAAAATATAAAAAAAAAATTCATGCATGCATAACGTATGTTTCAAACTGCACACTTGCCATGTCATTCCCTTTTGCCATTTTTTGGCACGTCATTTATGCATGTCATAGGGTCATTCGTAAAAAAATGCATGTAATAATGTAGTTGAATTATTTTGCCAGCCACTGAAATGAGATGACGTAATTAGTACATATCATTTGGGGTTAGTCATGTACTTCATTAAATTTATGCCCCGATAAGCCAGCACACTATCTATGTCATTTTCATATCGTATGCATTCATATTAGAACAGACTGCATGTCATTACATTTAGGTTTAGTTTATGTTAGCATTGCATATAGCAAGTCTGCGTTAGACAAGTAAAATAAATATTTAATATTTAGAATTGCTTGCATTTCATTCATCCATGCAATTTGTTTACAATTTTGATTATTGGGTGTCTAATTCATGATTGTGTATTCGCACATGGACATTTTCACATGTTGGAGATAATTTTAAAATGAATCCTAACTGCTTGCCAACCTTTTTTTTTAAGGTACCGAAAGGGCGTTAGTATATTCTAGCGTAATCAAGTCCCCGGATTTATAACTTATGGTTCGCAGGAATAAAGCATTTCTCCTAATACTTTATTTAGGTATCTAATCGACCTACTGTAAACAGATTAGTGGCGACTCCAAATGAAAATATTTTGCATAAAATGATTTGGAAGTCGTGAATCGGTATGGACATGGGAGGGTCTGAGCTAGGTTTAACAGCTTAGTAATCCATTTGCTTGAAAATTTTTAGATCGCGACAATACTTACTACCACCCCCCCCCCCCCGAAAAAAAAAACCAGCTAAAACCCACTTGACTATCGCGGCGTGGCTCGATTTTATACGAATTTTACCTAATAATTTGATTACGATGTTCATTTTAGTGTAACTCTTGGATTGAGGATTACACTTAACTTTTGAGGGAAAAAAATCTCATATTCTAAAGATAACCCATCGCGTGTTCACAAATTGTTATTATTATTATTATTATTTGGGCATGAGTGTTCACAAATTAAATTACTAGAATTCTTGCGCACTCTGAATTGCGTGTGATTGCAATCTTAATTGGTAAAATGTGAAAAATATTATTTGATTTCCATTGTCGTATGTTTAAATAATGTGCACTTTCATTTAGGAGACTGTATGTTCTTCAGATGAAAAGTATAGAGGATCGACATTACGTGATTAAACATAAAACTAAAATGAAGGGTCCGTGTTCGAATTGATGTGATATATCTGGAGGTGACAGAATGGGTCTGGAACCTTGACGGGTCATTGATGGGTTGTATTATATTTTAAAAAGAAGTTAAGTGGGTGATAAATTGGTTACTTAGAAACTCAATAGGTCCTACCTAAATGAGTTTTAAGTAGGTCATAAATTGACTAGCTAAGATAGTTACCCAATGAGTCATAATTAGATTTCTTGAATATTAAAAAAAATGCAAATTTTAATAATTTATTATTTCATTTTCTTGTTTTTCTTTATCTTTTTATCTATTCTTTTTTTTCTTTCCTATTTTCCTCCTACCATCACAGTGATTGGCTGGCAAGCCTTGAGCTTGCCGAGATCTAGCCAGCTCAAGGTCGCCCATTTTCTTTTCTTTTTTTTATCTTTTTATCTATTCTTTTTTTTCTTCCTTTTTCCTCCTACCACCATCGTGATTGGCTGGCAAGCCTCGAGCTTGCCGAGGTCTAGCGTGCTCAAGGTCGCCCAAATTGGGCGAGCCCCTAGGCTCATCGGGATCTGGTGAGCTCGAGGTCGCCAAGATCGGGTGAGCCCCGAGCCTCGAGCTCGCCTGGACTTGACGAGCCTCGAGCTCGCCTGGACAAGACGAGCCTCGAGCTCAGCGGAATTGGGCGAGCCTCGAGGCACTCCAGCCTCAAGCGAGCTTAAGGTTTGCCGACCTCAGGCGAGCCTCGAGGCTCGCCGAGATTGGTCTCGTCTGCTGCTGGTTACCGGCCATTGCTGAGGCCCAGCAACTGATGGATGACAAAGGCAGAAGGAAAATAGAAAATAGAAAAGAAAAAAATTTAAAAATTTAAAAAATTTAAAAAGTTTTTTTAAATTATAAAAATTGTCCACAATATTTTAGGAATATTTTTTTGAGAATTTATAATAAACGGTTTTTTAAAATTGGATTAAATATGAAAGTATTTTAGCAATATGAATCAGATAGGGTATGGGTTGCTAGATTTGTATAATAGAAAAATGATTCAAAACGGGTTAAATATGGTATCTTTTTCGACCAACCCTCTCATTTAACAGCTCTACTTGTTGGAAAATATGAGGTATTTTGATGGGTGAATGAATGGGGAATTGTTTCTCAAAGAACACCCTTGAGTTGGAAGTGGGAAGTGACAACGCACTAGTCCCACATAGGAAATGAAGAAGGCCTTGTAGTGCTTTATATGTGGTTACACTCCTTTTGAGTGGTAACCTATGTAGCATCGATACGATACGTGATACGGGACACGATACGATACGATACGCCGATACGTGGTTTCTCAAAAAATAAAGATTTTCGATACGCTGTGATACGTTATATATTAAATATATATTTTTATATATACATTTAAATTATTATTTTTATGAACTCCAAACATCACATATAAACATTACATATATGTCTAAATGTCATAATTATTTTATATTTGACGAAAAATGTTAGTGAAAAACTAAAAAAAAGTTCAAATACTCAATAAATTGTATTAACAAGCGACATACGTAGTAAATTAGGCCCGAGAGATTGAGAGGGTTTTCTGGACTTGGGTCTGAAATGCTTCAATTTATAACTTGGAACCCGAATTTGAACTCAACGAGCCCAAACACAATTTTGATTTCATGGGGATATGCTCCGACACGTTCGAACATGCGTGTCAAGGTCATTGACCATTCGGACACGCGTTGACCGCGTGTCCGAGCGTATCGGATATGGCGGAGTATCCGATACGCAAATTTTTTTCAAATAGGAGTATCGGTGCTACATAGGTGGTAACTATAGTAACAAGTACTATGCCTCGCGCGCACGGGCAAGGGGGTGTAAATCCCAGAGGCCCGACAAGTTCAAACTTGAGCGCGAGCGCACGACCTGCGTAAGCGAATGTAGGACCGAAAAGTAGGCCTCGCGACAAGTCCATTTTTGCCTTCTGTCTTAATTTTTTCCAACTCAAGCTGTTAACCGTTCTTAAGTTATTTACCGGTGTGTTAATGGTATTAACTAAGTAACGGCTGTTATAATTCTGTGGTTACAGAATTAAATACATAACGGCTCTAAACGGCAGAATTATTTAGCCGTTGATCTTTATTTTCGCAAGGCCCCGCTTAGCCTATAAATAGATGGCTTCCCATTCTGTTTCAAGAGACACAAGAACTACGGACTACGAAAATCACTTCTCCCTCTTTTGAATTATCTGCATTTGCATTGTTTTCGATAGTGTTCTGGTGTTGCTCAAGTTCGCCGGAAGTTTTAGAGTGCTGTGCTTGCCTCTATCGCTGCTTAACCGTTGTATCATAGGAGACAGACGTTCACGAAACCTCAAAGCACGTACTTGAGAGGACGAATCTGTTTTGAGGAAACTGTGCCGGACACAGGCCTCGGTATTCTTTAGTAATTCAATTGCTTTTTATACTGTTGCATTTCCGTGCATATTTTGTTCTTTTGAAGGTTGACCTTTTATCCTCATGAAGGGTCAGATTCATTGCTTCTGACGAGTTCAGATTCAGTGCTTCTGAAGCTTCTTCTGGAGGTTCAGAAGGAACTGCTTCTGACCGGGTTCAGAAGGAACTGCTTCTGACGGGTTCAGAAGGAACTGCTTCTGACGGGTCCAGAAGGAACTGCTTTTGACGGGGTTCAGAAGGAACTACATCTGACGGGTGCATATTGTCGCGACCCTCTTGAGGTTGTCGGGCTCTCGAGGGCTAATGGGCCGTCCTGTCTGGTCGGACGCGGGCCTCTCCCAAGGCCCATTACCCAAATCGCAACGAAGGTATGCGTGATCGACTTTCAGTGTGGTCTAGTGACATGTGCTAAGTGTGCATGCCATGGAGTCGCCACCAATCATTTTTTTAGGGTATGATTGGACCACCCAATCGAATAGTTGGGAGTTTCTATTCAATTCTGCGAGAACCAGAGAAATGGTTTCGGGGACTTAGTTACACCAACTGTCAGAGTTGACGCCCTTTCGGTACCTAAGTTGACTGAATTTTCTAGCCTGAGATTCATGCGGATGAGTAAGGTATGAACCCTAAATCTAGAAATTCATGTAGATAGGAGTGATTATCCTAGCAATCACAATCAGTAATAAAATGCCCAACTCAAGGAATCTAGATATGCAAATAAATCACATGGCATTCCTAGTAAGGTCCTATTTATCAATCACAGCTCAAGAATAATTTAGCTGTCCTAGCCATTTTACACACGATCTAACCTAAGAAAAGTATTAGGAAGTATCGAAGGAGTTCGAGAGTACTCACATGGGGTTTGCCGTGCCCTGGTTTGGTCTTGGACGAGCTATCGAGCTCATGCCGACCCGATTATATTTGGAGATCCACTCGGCGTTTTACACCATGAAATCATGTGAAACAAAAACGAAAATATTCAGCAAGGGGAATTTATTGTAGATGGTGGTCGATCTAATTGGACGTCAAGACTAAAAAATATGTAGAAATTTACAAATTAAAATACTCGAATGACATTTTTTTGCCAAATTCAACTCTATGCGTCGTGAAGAAACACATGCAATTGAACTTGAATTTTGACTATTTATGAGTTCAAAATGAAAAGGAAATTAAAATAAAAATATTGACTATTTTTCTATATTTTTACGACATCGAACGCTATTTTTCTTCATTTTTCATGTATTTTTCTATTTTTGGAAAATATTAAAAAATATTAAAAAATATGACAAATTATTTTTTTTTATCAAAAATGGTTCCTTTAGCTTGGTCAAGGCTACCAAAGATGATTTTTTAATTTTTTTAACTTTTTATAGATTTTTTATGAATTTTTTTAAAAATAAACTATGAAAGACTGATCAAAAATCAGGTGTCAACAGCTGCCCCTCTTTGAGAGGAATTTCGTCAGAGGTTTCTCTCAAAGACAATGTGACACCTGTGTTCCGATCGACTCGACTGGGAAAATAAAAGAAATCATGACATCCAATTTTCATGCCCATCAATGTGTGCTTTTCCTTAAAAAGAGATGTGCTCATTCAATTCCCTGATATGATGTAAGAAAGTTAAGGAGTAGATAGACTTCCCTGCCCCTTACCTGTCGAATGCTTGCGGCATTTGCTTTGTCTGATGGGTTCAAGTAGATTCCTAAGGACTTGTCATCGGAGTGTCCTGGGGATGTTAAGCTCTGACCTGTATGGTAGGTCAAACCATAATGGAATTCCTAACTGATAGGAACCTAAGGAAGACGCATCCCACATTTGGGAATTTGCCAAGGGTTTTGATCCGTGTGGTGGACTAAACTAGAAATGGCTTGCCTAATGTAAGGCTTATTAGGGAAAACGAATCCTCCCGCGTTCGGGATTCATCAAGGTTTTGATCCGTATGGTGGATCGGACCATTGGGTTGATCCTTCAGGCGGTCTCTACCAGTCCTTTGACCCTTCAGGCGGTTTCTACCATTCATTGACCTTTCATGCGGTTTCTACAATTGAGTTGACCCTTCAGGCGGTTTCTACCATTGGTTGACCCTTCAGGCGGTTTCTACCATACATTGACCCTTCAGGCGGTTTCTACCATTGTTTTGACCCTTCAGGCGGTTTCTTCCATTGGTTGACCCTTCATGCGGTTTCTACCATACATTGACCCTTCAGGCGGTTTCTACCATTGTGTTGACCCTTCAGGCGGTTTCTACCATTGATTGACCCTTCAGGCGGTTTCTACCATTGAGTTGACCCTTCAGGCGGTTTCTACCATTTATGAGATTCCAAACTGATATGAATCAAAGGATGACGTACCCGCTCTTCGGGGCTAGTCGAAGACTCGATCATTCTATGGATCGGTCTTAGAAAAGATTTGCCTACTAAAAGGCTTCACCTAAGGATGACGCACCCAGTCTTTGGGGCGGCCAAAAGTCCTGCAGAAAGCTTAGACCTGAAAAAATTTTCCTCGCCAAGAAGATATTAGTAATCTTTGGGAAGACAATAATTGTCTAACTGACAAAATTCTACGACTTAAGTTTTAGTCATGAAATGTGCATTTTGATTGCTGGAGGTTATCCAAAACATTCCTGCCATATACAGATGTGATCATAAATTCCTTGCACGGAAACTCTAGATCAAACAATTTGAAAATTTCAAAAAGAGTTTGCTCAAAACATCCATTGGAGTATTTCTCATCCAAGAAGGCTCCTCACTACTCTATGATAATGATCTTTAATAGGGAAAGTGCTCAATTTCCTACCGACCTGTGCCTGGGTTTCAGGATCATTCGCAACGCATACATTTCGACCGATCAGGAGGTCTTTCACGGGACCGTAGTGTTAGGCTTGGATATCGGTTTCCAAGGGGGACTCACTTTTGAGTCAAGGCCGTTGAACAAAAATTTTCACTATCTGCTCTGGGTTTACAAGTCAAGAACCCTGTAAAATGAGAAAGAAATAGTCTTGCTCGTACTTCTTTGAGCTAAGTTATACATTAACCCAAGTGTCTTAGTCAGATGAGACTGCTTCAGGGTTGTAACATTGGAAGGATTGGGGACCGAAAAAGGCTTATTTTTTGCCCAGAAATTGTGAAGGGTTTGGCATTGGTGATCATTGCAAATTTGCCACATGTCCTTCGAAGAACATCTCCATTTCTTGAAGTGTACACTCCTCTTTTAGAGCGCACAAGGATGTTTAAAAGCGTCTCTTGTTACATTAAGAGACCGTCTGTTTGTGTGTTTGCAATTTGAGCACGACATCATTTGGAGAGTAGTCATCTTGATCTGACTCCTTTGCAGGGTCTTTTCATCGTATATCTAGACTTTACTAGGGATATTTTGAATAGACATCAGCCTTGCTTTTTACCAGGCACTTTGCTTTTTCTTGATGTCTAGGGATTTTTCTTTTCCCCCTTTTTTTAATCCCGTGTTTTTCTTTTCTTTTGGAGCTAGGATTTTCGGCAATCATGCTAGATATGCAACTTAAAATTTGGCACGCTTCCATTCCTAGAGTGATGTTGCCTTTGCTTTGGAATATGCAATGATCACCAATAGGTTGATGAAATGAATTTGCTGGCTCAACTTGGTCGTGCAAAGGATAACAGTGTGTAGGATAGAGAAATGAATTATTCTCGTCATCCTATGACACTTGGATTATCATATAAACAACACACAAAGATTTATGTTAGTCCGAGCAAGAAAATTTCAAACCGTTTACTTTCTGATACTGTTGGACTAACCTTCATTTGCCCCAATGTGGGGTGGTTCTTGACAGGGTTGAGAATGAAAATCGCCGTTCAATGGGGTTCTCAATGGGCATCTGTAGTGTTTGGAATGAAGAAATAAATGCCTCTATCATCTCGATCCATGTAATCGTTGCGAATGACCCTTATATCCATAGGTTAAGGTTTCGCTATCATTTCCAATCTCCTCATCTCTCAAGTGTGTATGGGACGTGTTTGGATTAGGCTCGCTTCTCTTATGAGAAAATACCCTTTTGAACAGTTCAAACGACTCTTGTTGGAAAAATTCATTTCATTTCATCAAGATTTATCCTTCAAAGGGATTTTGTGATGCACCATACATGTGTAATTCATGTTCAGACAATCTCATGTTTTAAAACATGAATGTCAATGAAGTAAGAATTCTATGTCTTTTTAGATGTGAGAATCGAATTAATTCTGAAAGTTTTTAATCTCCAATGAATTGGGAAAAGGGATACTTACCTGCCCATCGAGGCTGGAGATCCTGGAGATATAAAAGGGATATGTCATCGTATATTCTAAAACTTTACAAAAATTGGAACGATACATCTTACCCTTGGTCATATGCTCCAACGAGTGTACAAGGGTTGTGAAAATATGTCTGCCCTGATGGCGAGCTCCTGCCAAGGATAAATATTAAGCATTATTTTGGGTTTCCAAATTCAAAACAAATTGGGACGATACTACTTTACTCTTGATTTGAATTCCATTCTGCATGCCAATGTGCGGATTGTAGAAGCCGGCCCTTAAGCTTGTGGCCATGATTTCTTCGTCTGGTTGGGCAACGAATCCACCTCGAGGATTTACGTCGGAGGAGATTCATTCATCTTTTTGGGCGTGTTTCATGCACTGTTTTGTTATTTGAATGCATGGCTTCTTGGGTGCCTCATCTCTGTTCATCACCTGAGAGGAAAATGAGAGAACATTATCCCCGCATCTGATTGAAAATCATTTAGGAACGATACGTTCTTTTTACCAAATGGGTGGCTCCGCGGCCAAATGTGTTTTACATTGAAAGGATGGATTCCATTACGCTCTGCGGATGATAAATATCGCTTCGGGGACTTGCCCCACGGATCAAACGATGAATTTGATGTCTTCGGCTTCGACATGCTTTCCAGATGTAGGAATGGTTTGCCCCCATTTTCAGTGGAGATGGGTTTTGTCGAGTGGGCAAGATCAAAAACTCATCCTAGATTTGGCTTTAGTCGAAGGTTGAAATCCCGACCTTGGATAAGCGAATCATGATTCATCTCATTCTGCTTCGGATTTGTCATTTGCATGCTTCACATTTTACAATACCAACTTCGCCGCTTGATGAAAATGAATCGATGATTTTCGAATTGTCCCAAGTTCTATAGTCATCTGCGTCGAATCTCTTTGAACTTCATCGGGTGATAGACAAACTGATAAAATGATTTTTCAATCCTGAGATCGAACTCCTGACGTTTCGTACCACTTCCAGTTCACTGACTACCAGGACACAGCACTATTGGCGTCCCTAACTGGTTCGTTTTTTGTTATAAAATTCTTGAAGCAGTTAGCGACCCCCATCGAGAATGAAACAAGCTCAATTTAGAGTTCATAACGACTAAAGGTCCCTTAGAACGATACAGAGCTAACCGTCTTTGAGCTCGCTCGGGCTTTTGCTCGCATTTTCCTATGTGAAGCCTTTAAATGTTTTTCTTCGTGGCGTTCAATTGATTCGCCTCGACTCTAATCTAACAAGGGATTGTCGTACTCAAGCATGATGATGCTCGCAGGTAGTACTGATCGCTGCCCCAGATTAACTCTAGGCATTAAGGAAGATTATCTTGCATGGAAGACTTTATGACAGAAAGATTAATGATACATCCATTCACATGTGCCTAGTTCCCTTGAGGATTCTCGGTGATCAGCCAGCTACACCATGAATCAGACATATAATCGTCATTTTGGATCATAACTTCATAAGTCCATCAGTTTTAAACTGATCGATCCAGATATGGAGCTCCTCATCAAGGAAATCTTTTGATTCTTCGAGCAACTGATATTCGGGTTGACCATCATCGCTTGGCGTTGAAGGATTCCTGTTTCTGTTGTGAGCGATCTGATTCTTCGAGCTAGAACCTTCGTCGTTGCTCGAGATTATAAGAGGATGATTGATCACCGCACTATCAAAAGCACCTTCCATTTGGAAATGGGAGAAACAAAAATCCTCAAAGCATCCGCCCGCTTGATCTTCCGAAATCATATGCCCAAGCCGGGCAGATCTTTGAACACTAGGCGCAATATGTTGATCGGGGATAGGAAGAGCACTAGCGAAAAGTTGCTGCTCAAACTAAGGAGTTCGTACCTGCTGCACTTGTGGCATATACTCTTGAGGGGTGCTGAGATGATTCGGGGGAATATTCTGATTAGCGCCCAAGTAGTCGATGGTGTTGCTACCAGCTTGGTCGGTGCCTAGATTAGGCAGGGTATTTCTTACTTCAGGGGCATTGTAGTTATAGCCATGCCTAGTGTTTAGGCACAAGTTGAGTTCTTTCAGGTTCAGTGCTGTGTGGCGCTGTCTTAGCGCCCTTCTGTAGCTCTTGAGGTGACTCGCGACTCCATCTTTAGTGAGTCCTGGTATGTTCATGATCTCAAGTATGCGCGTTGGATATGCTGAGTTGATCCCTAGTTGCTGAACCGCACTAAGGAACTTGAGATGAAGCTCGGGGGACCAATTGACCCTCGTCTTCTTGCGAACCGGAACAGTGTTGACAACTTGGCTATTGCTCTCTGGCCTATTTCCAGTAGGATTTGATCGAGCCGGAAATTGTTGTGGAGGGAATTCATCAGCTTTGGATTGGTCGGTCGTGATAGTAAGCTCATCGTTAAGGAAACTCCAATCATGGTGACGCATATCACATCCTTTAGAAGGCATCGGTATTGACTTCGTAGAATTGATTTGTTCATGCATATCTCCAACAAAATCCGATTGTATCGAAGATGGTTCGAGGGAGTGGGGTGGTGAATGAGCATTTTCAATCCTCATATAAGGCTTATCAAGGAACATTTCGCCGAGAGTGATAGGGCCACCGCAATTAAGGCAAGCGATAGTGCTGGGAGCTTTCTTATACCTCATGTTCTCCGCTCGAAGCTTTTCGTTTTCCTCCTTTAGAATCGCAAGTTCTTGACGTCTGTGTTGAGCCCTCAATTTGGCTCGCTTATTTTGAAACCAAAACTTGACCCTCAAAGGTTTCATCCCTAGCTTCTGGCCCAATTCATTTCTTTGTTTCATGTTCGGGAGAGGGCATTCACTAAAGAAAGCTTCAAGCTCTTGGATTTCATTCTGAGTGTGGCACTGGCGACGTTTCCTTTTCCGGGATTGACCATCGCTGCTGCTGTTGTCGTCGCTGCTGAGATCCTGAACTTCGTTGCCGAAAGGGTTGGGTTCTGTGGTTCTGGTACCAGACGCCATCCTAGAATCTTCGAGATCTCTCAGTAGTTCATTTTCTGAGATTTTTGGATCAGTCACCTCTAGCAACTGATGGTAACTCTCAAACATGTTGGATCGAAAAATGTTCGATCAATTTTTTCTCACTCAGGGTTCTCTACTCTCTCATGTATGCTCACTCTCTCTAAATTTTCTTTTGAGTGGTTCTGTATGCCCATGAAACGTTCTTTAAACATGGATGAAGATCATCAGGCAAGCGTTGCTCCCAAGATTTCGTATTTCCCGCTTTGTCGTCTTCTTTCTTCTTTTCAACGTGGAGGGACACCAAATCGATTTCCTTTTCTCGATATCCATGTCTGTCTCCCACTTTTTCGATAGTTGCGCTTAACTCCCGTTCAATTTTAATATGGTGACACCGACATATCTTTTTACAACTTTTTTAGGTTTATCAAGCCTGAAATCGCGGACTGGGACAGATCTGATGGTTCACCGAAAGAGCCACCACTGCTTTACCCAATTAACTTGGCTCCACGAGCATTATTGCTGTGCCTTTCTTCATTCTCGAGTTGCTATAAAATGAGGAGTTAATGCAGAGAAGATTAACACTCTTACATAATTGCCTTTTCTTATTTTAATCACTCTACCACACTCATCTTCTTCTCCCTCACTCCAACGAAAATGACCTCCTCTCCTATTCGCGCTTTCTCGGCCGAAATTTTGGCCCAGTGGGAAAAACTCTATAACCTCCTCGGTCGAGGCTATGCTCATATAGCCGATCACCCAGAAACTGAAGATGAAATCCTCATTTTGCTCGTGGAAATAGACACCACCTCCATCGAGGGCACTAATTTAGAGAGGGAATATAGAATCTTCCCAACCCTCTTTACAAACTTTTTAGAGACTTACCGTGTCGCTCATCGAAAAGCTACCGTGGCTCACGTTTTGCGAGCTCGCTATGAGGATCGGTCCAACTGCTTGGTGTTGGCCAACCTTGTGGCCGATAGTCACAGAAAGGCTGTTGAGTTCGCCAACAAGCGAGTCTCGATGTTGCTTCGCGAGAGGGGAAATTTGGTGGAGCGCTTGGCCTTATCCCTGACCACCTATGAGCACGACCGTCGTAATGTCGTATTGAAGTTTCAATGTGAGTGGCAGGAAGAAAGGCTTGACAGCATTACCGCGGATATAGCCCATGGGAAAGGACTAGTTCGGGACCTGGAAATAGCCGTCGAAGATCACGGGACCAAGGTTGCCGAGCTTAAAGGGGAATGTAAACGCCTTCTTCTTAAGCTTGCAGATCTCGAGTCTCGAGGTGGTGAGTATAAGCAAAGCATCAATAATATGGAGGGCCAACTTGGTTCCTTTGTGATGCTAATTAGGGCTCATTGCGGTTTTATGTTTCCACCCCGATGATTTGTATGATCTGCTTTTAAGGTCCCTCGATTGAGCGAAATGAATGAAAGCTCTAATGTGTGTGTCTCAACTTCTGTATGGCTGACTTTCTCGAACACCTGACCACTCTCAACCTAGGCAAGCTGCGCTTTGACATTGATGATTCGAGCGTGTACATCTTGATTTTTTAATCTTGCTTATGATCGGATAAAGGAACCTCCCACCGCGATTATCCACAAAAAGACTTCTCTTCTCTACTTGTTTTTAACCTGTTTCAAATGAAAAGGCAGAATCAGAAGAAAGAATTTGAAAAATAAAGCATAAATCCTTTCAATTATATGCTTACTTGTGATTAATATGGATAAGAGCTTTTACAAGGGTTTTGGCCTTGTGCAAAAGCTTTTATCAATATTCCTCAAAGGAAAGCATATCATTGAAAGGAATGTAATTCACGATAATCGCCTTTGATCAATTCCAAGAAAATCAATGGAATGTTCAAAAGTACACAATTACGATGTGTTTTAAATTCAATTGAAGATACGGTATCCAAATTAAAGCTGTTTGCTAAGAACGAGAGTAATTTGGATATCTATCTTTTCATTAAATTTGAAAAACACGAGTACTCTTGATCAATTATTGTGGATTACCAATGATGCAAAACATGCATGAACCAATTCAAGTTTATAGTTCCTTCTGGCGAAATTGGGAT
Source organism: Rhodomyrtus psidioides (assembly GCA_021437785.1). Taxonomy (NCBI): domain Eukaryota; kingdom Viridiplantae; phylum Streptophyta; class Magnoliopsida; order Myrtales; family Myrtaceae; genus Rhodomyrtus; species Rhodomyrtus psidioides. The sequence goes on along the minus strand of JAILYB010000062.1, from coordinate 1,073,571 downwards.
TGTATTGCCCTATACGGCCAAAAGGTTGTATAAGACTTCCAATTTCAATTTCATCCAAAGGAATTATAAAATTGATTTTGGAGTATTCGAGTGATTAGAAGAAATGCCACTATCACATTCCAATGACAAGTCAATAGAAATACAACAAATTTCAATCTGAATGTATATAAACACAAATAGATCCCTAATACAATCAATCTAAGGAATCAGATAGAGAGGATCTCAGCAAAATAAATCATATACAAAAAGGCTAGAAATGAAAAATAAAACAAAGGAATGTGATCTTAATACTTAGAGATGCCCCAGTTTCGATCTTTGAGACGTGACTTCAGGATCACCTATTCCAAATTGTCATCTTCATTAGATGATACCTCAATGATGTCCATAGTAGGCTCTTCTTGTCCACTTGGCGCTCGTAATGGGATGACACCATCTTCATCTTCCATCAAGAACATTGGGAGGAAAACACACATATCTATCCTCAAAATGGCATTTAATCCAATCACCGGAATTATGCAATGAATATAATGATTAAGAGCTGTAACAAGTTCGAGGGATAGAAAAGTCTTACCAACCAAACTTAAGAGAAAATCAAGCTTCTCTGTATTTTTTGCAGTGTTAGGTATACTAACCTTCCATAGACAAACGCATGAGACAAGTGAGAGAAAACTCCTAAAAATCAAAAGATAGGGCTTGGTACCTAAAGCCAAGGTTCTCACCTCGAATTCTGGGAAGAGCCGATTCCATTGCACAACTATCGTTGCATTGGGACTCAATCCATAGTTCGAAGTGAGCGGAATTGAAAACTGGATTACCCCATGTTTTTCCTCACAGAGATTCCATTTTCAATTCCTTCTATTGTGTTCCTAAAGAGGGCACCTGGGGTTTTAGGCGCAATTGTGTGTATTCATTGTGTCGTGCTAAAGCAATAGACATGCATTTTATTTAACAATCACCGCTTCAATATAAACATCCACACAATCATACATCCAAAACTCCTGCCTGCATAAAACAAAGTTAACAAGCACTTCACCCCTTATTTCTCCCGTCTACAAAAACATCTAACACATTCGTTAGCATATATACCTCACTTTCGAGAGCATCTGCATAAAATTAGGTTAGAAGAATCAATCAACTTTTTAATCGGCTCAAGTCCACTAAATGGTTAAGAACCAGTCCCCAGTGGAGTCGCCAGTCTGTCGCGACCCTCTTGAGGTTGTCGGGCTCTCGAGGGCTAATGGGCCGTCCTGTCTGGTCGGATGCGGGCCTCTCCCAAGGCCCATTACCCAAATCGCAACGGAGGTATGCGTGATCGACTTTCAGTGTGGTCTAGTGACATGTGCTAAGTGTGCATGCCATGGAGTCGCCACCAATCATTTTTTTAGGGTATGATTGGACCACCCAATCGAATAGTTGGGAGTTTCTATTCAATTCTGCGAGAACCAGAGAAATGGTTTCGGGGACTTAGTTACACCAACTGTCAGAGTTGACGCCCTTTCGGTACCTAAGTTGACTGAATTTTCTAGCCTGAGATTCATGCGGATGAGTAAGGTATGAACCCTAAATCTAGAAATTCATGTAGATAGGAGTGATTATCCTAGCAATCACAATCAGTAATAAAATGCCCAACTCAAGGAATCTAGATATGCAAATAAATCACATGGCATTCCTAGTAAGGTCCTATTTATCAATCACAACTCAAGAATAATTTAGCTGTCCTAGCCATTTTACACACGATCTAACCTAAGAAAAGTATTAGGAAGTATCGAAGGAGTTCGAGAGTACTCACATGGGGTTTGCCGTGCCCTGGTTTGGTCTTGGACGAGCTATCGAGCTCATGCCGACCCGATTATATTTGGAGATCCACTCGGCGTTTTACACCATGAAATCATGTGAAACAAAAACGAAAATATTCAGCAAGGGGAATTTATTGTAGATGGTGGTCGATCTAATTGGACGTCAAGACTAAAAAATATGTAGAAATTTACAAATTAAAATACTCGAATGACATTTTTTTGCCAAATTCAACTCTATGCGTCGTGAAGAAACACATGCAATTGAACTTGAATTTTGACTATTTATGAGTTCAAAATGAAAAGGAAATTAAAATAAAAATATTGACTATTTTTCTATATTTTTACGACATCGAACGCTATTTTTCTTCATTTTTCATGTATTTTTCTATTTTTGGAAAATATTAAAAAATATTAAAAAATATTTTTTATCAAAAATGGTTCCTTTAGCTTGGTCAAGGCTACCAAAGATGATTTTTTAATTTTTTTAACTTTTTATAGATTTTTTATGAATTTTTTAAAAATAAACTATGAAAGACTGATCAAAAATCAGGTGTCAACACATATGTGTTGCATCTGATGGGTTCAGATGCAGTTGCATCTAACGAGTTTTGAACAGTGCATCTGATGGGCTCAGATGCAGTTGAATCTGATGGGTTTAGATGCAGTTGCATTTGATGAGTTTTAAACAATGCATCTGATGGTCCAGTTTTTTTGCTTCTGACCTGCTTCTGACCTGCATTTGATGGATCAGTTTTTTCTGCTTCTGACATGCATTTGATGGTTCAGTCTTTTCTGCTTCTGACCTGCTTTTGACCTCCTTCTGAATGCTCAAATTCTGTGCTTCTGCCAACTTAGTGTTTTCATATTTGAGGCAGTTTGCTTACGTTTATTATTTGAGGGGACGAATCTATTTTAAGGAAACTTTGTCGGACACAGGCCTCGATTCGATTCGATTCAACACTTACGATTCGAATGGATACTGGAAAAGACGTTGTTGTTGTGCCTGCTGATGACATCACCAAAAGCTCTACCTCTGCTGTTCATCAGCCTGGATCATCTTGTACTTCTGCTGTGCCTTCTTTCCACCATGGTGAGAAACTTGAAAAGTTCAACGGATCGAACTTTAAAAGGTGGCAGCAGAAGATGTTGTTTTATTTAACAACGCTGAATCTTGCGAGATTCATGACTGAGGAAACTCCTAAGGTATCCGATGGAGAAACTGATAAGCAAGCCTTCAATGCTGTTGAGGCTTGGAAACATTCTGACTTCCTATGTAGGAATTATGTCATGAATGGATTACATGACTCATTGTATAATGTTTATTGTGCAATAAAGACGGCAAAGGAATTATGGGAATCCTTAGACCAAAAATAGAAAACAGAGGATGCCGAAGCAAAGAAATTTGTTGTCGGTCGATTCCTTGATTATAAGATGATGGATTCTAAGGCTGCAATCAGCCAAGTGCAAGAAATTCAGGTGATCTTGCATGAGATTCAGGCTGAAGGAATGAACTTGAGTGAGACCTTCCAAGTGGCTGCGATTTTTGAAAAGCTACCTCCTAGGTGGAAGGATTTCAAGAACTGCCTCAAGCACAAGCGAAAGGAAATGAACCTGGCGGAGTTGATTGTTAGACTTCGAATAGAAGAAGACAACAGAAGCTCTGAACGCAAAGGATTCAATCTTGCTACAGCTAAGGCAAATGTTGTGGAGCATAAGCATGGCCACAAGAATAAGAAGGTCGCCAAGCCGAAGTTGAGACCAAAAGGAGGAGTTTCCAAGAACAAGTTTCCAGGGAAATGCTTCAACCGTGGCAAGACGGGTCACAGATCTGTGGATTGCAAACTTCCAAAGAGGAAGAATCATGAGACAAATATGGTGAATGACATGACGAAATACATGTTAGATATAAACCTCTCTGCAATGATTTCTGAAGTGAACTTAATTGGGTCCAATCCAAAGGAATGGTGGATTGACACTGGGGCAACTAGGCACGTGTGCTCCAATAAGGACATGTTCACAACTTTCAAACCAATTGATGGGGAGAAAGTGTTCATGGGAAACTCTGCCTCTTATACGGTTGAAGGCCAAGGGAAGGTGCTTCGGAAGATGACTTCTGGAAAGAGCTGACTCTGAATAATGTCTTGTATGTGCCGGAAATTCGAAAGAATCTGGTCTCCGGATCACTGTTGAACAAGCATGGATTTCGCATGATGTTCGAGTCAGATAAAGTTATTTTGTCTAAATCTGGAATGTATGTGGGGAAGGGATATGTAACTGATGGGCTTTTTAAGCTCAATGTTATGACAAATATTAATAAAGATAATAAGCCTTCCGTTTATTTGCTTGAGTCCTCCAATTTATGGCATGGTAGACTCGGACATGTTAATTATGATACGTTGCGTAGATTAATTAACTTCGAACATATACCTTCATTCCAAATTGATTCAAAGCACAAATGTGAAATTTGTGTTGAGACAAAATTAACGAAATCATCGTTTCAATCAATTAACAGAAATAACGTACCTCTTGAATTGATTCATAGTGATTTGAAATTCGTACAAACAAGAGGTGATAATAAATATTTTATTACCTTTATCGATGATAGCACTAAATACTGCTATGTGTATTTGCTTAAAAGCAAAGATGAAGCTTTAGAGAAATTTATTCTCTATAAGAATGAAGTTGAAAATCAACTTGATAAGAAAATCAAGAGATTGAGAAGTGATAGAGGCGGTGAGTATGAAATACCAATTGGTGAATTCTGTGCACAATACGAAATTATACATGAGGTAACTACGCCCTATTCACCTCAATCAAATGGTGTTGCTGAACGTAAAAATTGCACATTGAAAGAAATGATGAACGCGATGTTACTAAGTCCAGGCTTACCTCAAAATATGTGGGGTGAAGCTATTTTGTCAAGAAATTATGTTTTAAACAAGGTACCTCGAAAGAAAGAGGATAAAACCCCTTATGAGCTATGGAAAGGTAGGAGACCATCCTACAATTACTTACGAGTGTGGGGGTGCCTTGCTAAAGTAATTGTTCTAACACCAAAGAAAACTAAGATGGGTCCTAAAACGGTGGACTGTATCTTTATAGGCTATGCACATAACAGTAATGCATATCGATTTCTTGTGCATTAATCTAAGATTTCATATATACACAAGAATACAATCATGGAGTCTAGGAATGCTTCATTCTTTGAAGATGTATTTCCTTATAAATTCAATGATGGTTCAAGTTCGTCTAAACGAACGAATGAAACTATGAATGATGAAAGTCACGATTCAGATCATGAACTAAGACGTCGCAAAGGAGCAAGAGAGGAAAAATCATTTGGAAATGATTTTCTAACTTATTTGTTAGAAAAAGAACCACTAACTTATACAGAAGCTGTGAGTTCTTCTGAGAGACCTCTATGGAAAGAGGCAATAAAAAGTGAAGTTTATTCTATTTTGCAGAATCATACTTGGGAGCTTGTGGATCTTCCTCCTGGTTGTAAACCTTTAGGGTCGAAATGGATCTTTAAATGGAAGATGAAAGCAGATGGCTCCATTGATAAGTATAAAGCCAGACTTGAAATTAAAGGATACAAACAACGAGAAGGCTTAGATTACTTTGATACTTATTCTCCTGTGATGAGAATAAACTCTATTAGGATGATACTTGCAATTGCAGCATTGCGAAATCTAGAAGTACATCAAATGGATGTAAAAATAGCTTTCCTAAATGGTGATTTGGATGAAGAAATCTATATTGAACAACCTGAAGGTTTTGTAGTTCTAGGACAAGAAAGGAAAGTCTGTAAATTGGTAAAATCATTGTACGGTCTAAAACAAACGCCAAAGCAGTGGCTTGAAAAGTTTGATAATGCAATGATTACCAATGGTTTTTAAATCAATGAATGTGATAAATGTGTGTACATTAAAGAGACAGAGAATGGATATGTCATTCTATGTTTATATGTGGATGACATACTCATTGTTGGTAGTAATGATAAAATGATCAAATCTACCAAGAATATGTTGAATTCAAGATTTGACATGAAAGATATGAGACTTGCTGATGTGATTTTAGGGATTAAGATCACAAGAACGTTAGAAGGTTTAGTTTTAAACCAATCATACTATGTGTACAAGATTCTTGAAAAATTCAGCAAGAATGATTTTGGTATTGCTAGAACACCATTAGACAATAGTTCATCTATCCAAGAATAGAGAAGATGGTATTTCTCAAGTAGAATACTCCAAAATTATTGGAAGTCTAATGTAGTTAATGAGTTGTACTAGACCAGATATTGCCTATACGGTTAGTAGATTGAATAGATATACGAGCAATCCGAGTGCTGACCATTGGAAAACAATAGTGAAAGTACTCAGGTACCTACGGTATACTCGGAATCATGGCCTGCACTATACTAGGTATCCATCTATATTAGAAGGATACAGTGATGCAAACTGGATATCTGATATAAAAGACTCAAAATTTACTATTGCATATGTTTTCACACTGGCAGGTGTGGCTGTATCTTGGAAATCCTGTAAACAAACTGTTATAGCCAGATCCACAATGGAATCCGAGTTTATAGCTTTGGATAAATGTGGTGAAGAAGCTGAATGGCTACGCCATTTCCTAGAGGATATTCCAAAATGGTAAAAACGTGTGCCACCAATCTGTATACATTGCGATAGTCAATCTGCGATTGGAAGAGCACAGAGTATCATGTATAATGGTAAGTCTAGACTTATACGTCGTAGACACAATACAATTAGACAACTACTCTCAACTGGAATTATCACTATTGACTACGTAAAGTCAAAGGATAATATTGCGGATCCGCTAACCAAAGGGTTATACAGAGAGTTAGTTGAAAAGTCAACAATAGGAATGAGACTTAAGCCCATTACAGAAAAGTTGATATAAAGGAAAACCCAACCTAACTGACTGGAGATCCCAAGATCTAGGTTCAAAGGGACAGCCTAATTATATGAACTGAATGATATCTCTGTGGGAGTCTATCCATCAAACCATTCCTATAAAAGAAACATTGATTTGATATCCCTCACATATGTGGAGAAAAATCAATTATTGTGAGAGTTTATAAGGAAAATCATAGCAATTATGCTTTAATGATTCCTAAGTGGAGTAAACCAATTACTCAAGATTAAGTAATCACCTATGTGAAAGAGAAGTGGGGCCGCTTCAAAGGAGAATTATTGAGGGCTGAATTCTTTAGAAACTCTCGCAGAACCAGGACGATGTTCATGGCTAAAACGAACATACTCATGAGAACTAAACAAACGTTTAGATGATTCATATGTGAAGTGTATGGGCCATTTACTAAGAAAGCGGGACAGTTCAAGGACATCATGTCTACTGGACAGCTGGTAAATTAAATATACTTTCACAATGGAAGGTTCAAAGGGTGATACCTACCTATCCTATGCTGGTTTCATTTGTTGAACACTATCACAGAGTCAAAACCAAAATAATTTTCATTCATGTGGGGGATTGTTGGAAAATATGAGGTGAATGAATGAGGAATTGTTTCTCAAAGAACACCCTTGAGTTGGAAGTGGGTAGTGACAAAGCACTAGTCCCACATAAGAAAGGAAGAAGGCCTTGAAGTGTTTTATATGTGGTTACACTCCTTTTGAGTGGTAACTATAGTAACAAGTACTATGCATCGCCGCACGCGCAGGGGGTTGCAAATCCCGGAGGCCCGACAAGTTCAAACTTGGGCGCGAGCGTACGACCTGCGTACGCGAATCCAGGACCGAAAAATGAAAACGTGACAAGCCCATTTTTTCCTTCTGTATTTATTTTTTCCAACTCAAGCCATTAACCGTTCTTAAGTTATTTACCGGTGTGTTAATGGTATTAACTAAGTAACGGCTGTTATAATTCTGTGGTTACAGAATTAAATACATAACGGCTCTAAACGGATGAATTATTTAGATGTTATTCTTTATTTTCGCAATGCCCCGCTTAGCCTATAAATAAATGGCTTCCCGTTCTATTTCAAGAGACACAAGAACTACGGACTACGAAAATCACTTCTCCCTCTTTTGAATTATCTACGTTTGCATTGTTTTCGATAGTGTTCTCGTGTTTTTCAAGTTCGCCGAAAGCTTTGGAGTGATGTGCTTGCCTCTATCGCTGCTTAACCATTGTATCTTGGGAGACAGAAGTTCACGAAACCTCAAAGCACGTACTGGAGGGGATGAATCTGTTTTAAGGAAACTGTGTCGGACACAGGCCTCAGTATTCTTTATTAATTCAATTACTTTTTATACTATTGCATTTTCGTGCAGATTTTATTCTTTTGAAGGTTGAGCTTTTATCCTCATGAAGGGTCAGATTCATTGCTTCTGACGATTTCAGATTCAGTGCTTCTAGAGGTTCAGAAGGAACTGCTTCTGACGGGTCGAGAAGGAACTGCTTCTGACGGGGTTCAGAAGGAACTGCATTTGATGGGTGCATCTGTGTTGCATCTAATGGGTTCAGATGCAATTGAATCTGATGGGCTCAGATGTAGTTGCATCTGACGAGTTTTAAACAGTGCATCTGATGGTTCAGTTTTTCTGCTACTGACTTGCTTTTGACCTGCATCTGATGGTTCAGTCTTTTCTGGTGGTTCAGTCTTTTCTGCTTCTGACCTGCATTTGATGGTTTAGTCTTTTCTGCTTCTGACTTGCTTCTGACCTTCTTCTGAAGGCTTAGATTCTGTGCTTCTTCTGAAGGCTCAGATTCTGTACTTCTGCTAACTTAGTTTTTTCATATTTGAGGCAGTTTGCTTACGTTTATTATTTGAGGGGACGAATCTGTTTTAAGGAAACTGTGTCCAACATAAGCCTCGATTCGATTCGACACTTACAATTCGAATGGCTACTGGAAAAGACATTGTTGATGTGCCTGCTGATGACATCACCAAAAGCTCTACCTCTGCTGTTCATCAGCTTGGATCATCTTCTACTTCTGTTGTACCTTCTTTCCACCATGGTGAGAAACCTGAAAAGTTCAACGGATCGAACTTTAAAAAGTGGCAGCAAAAGATGTTGTTTTATTTAACAACACTGAATCTTGCGAGATTCTGGACTGAGGAACCTCCTAAGGTATCCGATGGAGAAACTAATAAGCAAGCCTTCAATGCTGTTGAGGCTTGGAAACATTTTGACTTCCCATGTAGGAATTATGTCATGAATGGATTACATGACTCATTGTACAATGTTTATTGTGCAATTAAGACGACAAAAAAGTTATGGGAATCCTTAGATCGGAAATATAAAACAGAGGATGCCATAGCGAAGAAATTTGTTGTCGGTCGATTCCTTGATTATAAGATGGTGGATTCTAAGGCTGTAATTAGTCAAGTACAAGAAATTCAGGTGATCTTACATGAGATTCACGCTGAAGGAATGAACTTGAGTGAAACCTTCCAAGTGGCTGCGATTATTGAAAAACTACCTCCTAGGTGGAAGGATTTCAAGAACTACCTCAAGCACAAGCGAAAGGAAATGAACCTGGAAGAGCTGATTGTTAGACTTCGAAAAGAAGAAGACAACAGAAGCTCTGAACGCAAAGGATTCAATCCTGCTACAACTAAGGCAAATGTTGTGGAGCATAAGCATGGCCACAAGAATAAGAAGGTCGCCAAGCCGAAGTTGGGACCAAAAGGAGGAGTTTCCAAGAACAAGTTTCTAGGGAAATGCTTCAACTGTGGCAAGACGGGTCACAGATCTATGGATTGCAAACTTCCAAGTAGGAAGAATCATGAGACAAATATGGTGAATGACATGACCAAATACATGTCAGACATAAACCTCTCTGCAATGCTTTCTGAAGTGAACTTAATTGGGTCCAATCCAAAGGAATGGTGGATTGACACTGGGGCAACTAGGCACGTGTACTCCAATAAAGACCTGTTCTCAACTTTCGAACCAATTGATGTGGAGAAAGTGTTCATTGTAAACTTTGCCTCTTCTGCGGTTGAAGGCCAAGGGAAGGTGCTTCTGAAGATGACTTCTGGGAAAGAGCTGATTCTGAATAATATCTTGTATGTGCCGAAAATTCGAAAGAATCTGGTCTCCGGATCAATGTTGAACAAGCATGGATTTCGCATGATGTTTGAGTCAGATAAAGTTATTTTGTCTAAATCTGGAATGTATGTGAGGAAGGGATATGTAACTAATGGGCTTTTTAAGCTCAATGCTATGACAATTATCAATAAAGATAATAAACCTTCCGTTTATTTGCTTGAGTTTTCCAATTTATGGCCTAGTAGACTCAGACATGTTAATTATGATACATTGCACAGATTAATTAACTTCGAACATATACCTTCATTCCAAATTGATTCAAAACACAAATGTGAAATTTGTGTTGAGATAAAATTAACGAAATCATCGTTTCAATCAATTGACAGAAATACCGCACCTCTTGAATTGATTCATAGTGATGTTTGTGATTTGAAATTCGTACAAATAAGAGGTTTATTACCTTTATAGTGATGTTTGTGATTCATAGTGATGTTTCAATCAAATATATATTTATTATCTTTATCGATGATAGCACTAAATACTGCTATGTGTATTTGCTTAAAAGCAAATATGAAGCTTTAGAGAAATTTATTCTCTATAAGAATGAAGTTGAAAATCAACTTGATAAGAAAATCAAGAGATTGAGAAGTGATAGAGGCAGTGAGTATGAGGTACCAATTGGTGAATTCTGTGCACAACACGGAATTATACATGAGGTAACTGCGCCATATTCACCTCAATCAAATGGTGTTGCTGAACGTAAAAATCGCACATTGAAAGAAATGATGAACGCGATGTTACTAAGTTCAGTCTTACCTCAAAATATGTGGGGTGAAGCTATTTTGTCAAGCAATTATCTTTTAAACAAGGTACCTCGAAAGAAAGAGGATAAAGCCCCTTATGAGCTATGGAAAGGTAGGAGACCATCCTACAATTACTTACGAATGTGGGGGTGCCTTGCTAAAGTAATTGTTCCAACACCAAAGAAAACTAAGATAGGTCCTAAAACAGTGGACTGTATCTTTATAGGCTATGCACATAACAGTAATGCATATCGATTTCTTGTGCATGAATCTAAGATTCCAGATATACACAAGAATACAATCATGAAGTCTAGGAATGCTTCATTCTTTGAAGATGTATTTCCTTATAAATCCAATGATGGTTCAAGTTCGTCTAAACGAACGAATGAAACTATGAATGATGAAAGTCATGATTCAGATCATGAACTAAGACGTAGCAAAAGAGCAAGAGTGGAAAATCATTTGGAAATGATTTTCTAACTTATTTGTTAGAAAAAGAACCACTAACTTATACAGGAGTTGTGAGTTCTTCTAAGGGACCTCTATGGAAAGAGGCAATAAAAAGTGAAGTTGATTCTATTTTGCAGAATCATACTTGGGAGCTAGTGGATCTTCCTCCTGGTTGTAAACCTTTAGGCTGCGTTTGATGGTCCGTATAAAACTCGGGATAGGATATGTTTTATCCTATTCCGTGTTTGGTAGGTGTTCCGGATAGTATAAAGTCGGATATAGTGGGGATATAGCCCGGATAAAAAAATCCGGGGGAGGGGTGTAGGATAAGGCCGGATAGGATTTCTCTTTTCCGTAGTATAAAAGGTAATTTTTAGAAACCCATGCATTAGGGTTTCCTTCGACGATCCTTTTACGAAAACGAAGAAGATTGAAGAAAACTTGTCGGTCCCTCCTTCTCCGTCTCGACACTGTCTCATCGACCCCATCCTCACGGTTTACTTCGTCAATCCTTTAACGAAAAAGAAGAAGACTGAAGAAAACTTGTCGGCCCCTCCTTCTCCATCTCGACAGTCTGTCTCATCGACCCCATCCCCACGGTACGTTTGATTTCCTATCTCTATTTCTTGCTTTTTGTCTCTTATGTTGTTTCTGATCTGTTGTTGCTAGAATAGTCTCCACCTTGTCGCGGTTGCTAGCAAAATTCTTTTTAATGGTTGAGCGGATGAATTGTTTGTTGACTTGCTGGAGATCCTCTCAGTTAGGCCTTGGTTTTGCTTGATTTGGGATTTCATTTGACTGGAATGTCGTTTTGTTATCCCAATTTTGTCACTTTTGCTGGTTTTTCACTCTATTCAGGCTGCGGTTGGCTTAACTGGAGCTTTTCGTTGGCTGTAACTCGCATAGGTTATGGATGAAATTAGGTGTTCATAAGATTCGTTTTTTATGGATAAGATTGTTGTAGTGTATTATGCTAGAAACTCCCTTAAATTGTATCATTTTATAAGATATAAAGGTTTTTATGCTGTCCAATAGTACCTTGTATTGTAGTTCTAAGTTTTCATGGCCAGTTAGATCCACCTTCTTATACAGCTCGCTATTTTCCTGATGCATGAGAGCTCCCTGAAAGAAATTCAATAGTACTACTTGATGTGAAATCGGTCAAAAAGAGTTTTGGGTAGGAGATTTCAAACTTCTGTAAAAACCTTTATGTTAAGGTCTCTTATTTCGTCAATCAGAATTTGATCCTGCATGGGAAAACAATAGAATTATGTATGTATGTATGTATGTATGTATGTATGTATGTATGTATGGATGTGGTGCCGAATTCAATGGACTTAGAGCCAATGAGTTTTGCAAGGATGCACAAAAAGAAAATTGGTCACACCTTTTTCGCACGAATACCCTTCAAGCTCATTTTCAATTGGTTTTCCATTCATGTTGTGGTGTTCCCCCAATTACATGCATTTCTCATTCATATTGTGGTGGCTGATTGTATAAATGGCAGGAGAAAGAAACTATAGGTACTTTATGCCGGTGTCATTTTAGATTTTGCATTTGTCCCAATCTTGCTCTTTCTTGTTTTCTGCCTCGGCGATTAGGATCGACCTTTATAAAACGAGAGCAATTGCTCTTGTTTATATTTATTTTCCTCTCGGGTAGCTATATTAAACGGGAGCAGCATGTTTATGTATTACTATAATTTGTGGGACTCTGGATGCTTAGTAAAACTCAATGGTGTTGTCATAGTATGCAAGTTGCTGCTGGTATTTAAATTCTGCGTGATTAGGAAAACGCTGATGTTGATTTGCTCTTTTCTAGTGCAAATGTGTTTGTTATGCTAGAGTTGAACGTCTAGTTAGTATTTGCTATTATCTAACCTACTAGTTAGTATTTGCCTGATGTTATTGTTTTTTTTTCCTTTATTAGAAATGGACCACGATGAGAGAGAGGAAATTTTTAGCATTTTGATATTAGAGGATATGAACCTGCAGATGTTGCTTTTGTGTATGATGTATATGATTGTGGCATCCACGGCTGTTGAAAGGCACTATCATACACATATATTGAAGGATCGCACGTTTTTTAGAAGGCAAGCTCGTTTAGATCACCTTGATCGCCTCATTAACAGTAGTGACTTGAATTGTGTGGAACAACTTAGGATGGATAGACGTACATTTACTCTACTATGTGAGTTGGCACGTACAATTGGTGGGTTAAAAGAAGATGGAATTGTGACTATAGAAGAACAAGTGGCAATGTTCCTACATATACTTGCCCATCATGTGAAAAATCGTGTTATCAAGTTCAGATTTATGAGGTCCGGGGAGACAATAAGTAGGTATTTTAACTTAGTTTTAAGTGCTGTGATAAGAATGCATAGTGTGCTTCTTGTGTCACCTGAAGCAGTTCCAGAGGAATGTACCGACGAGAGATGGAAATGGTTTAAGGTATGTTTGCTTTGCTATTATATGGATTAATTAAATACTTTAAACATAAGGTTATTCTTTTAATTTCATGTTTCTAGGGTTGCTTAGGAGCATTAGATGGCACATACATTAGGGTACGTGTTCCAGAGGTTGATAAACCAAGGTACCGATATAGAAAGGGTGAGATAGCGACCAATGTGTTAGGAGTTTGCTCACATGACATGAGATTCGTATACGTTTTACCTGGATGGGAAGGCTCGGCAGCAGATTCTAGAGTGCTTCGAGATGCTTTAGTTAAACCCAATGGCCTAAAGATTCCTGTTGGTAAGATAAGCCCTTATCAATATGTTACATTATTTAACGTGCATGTTTTGATGATTCTAAGACAATTAATAATGTTATCATTTTTTATTAGGTAATTATTATCTTGTAGATGCTGGATACACAAATGGGGAGGGTTTTCTTGCTCCTTATAGAAGTACTCAATACCACCTATCTGAGTGGAGAGAAGGTTGTATGCCAAATTCCCCTGAGGAGTACTTCAACATGAAGCATTCGCAAGCTAGAAATGTCATAGAAAGATGTTTCGGTCTACTAAAGTTACGGTGGGCTATTCTTAGGAGTCCATCTTTTTATCCGATTAGAGCACAAGGTCGAATTATTATAGCTTGTTGCCTTATACATAACTTGATAAGAAGAGAAATGGCTATTGATCCAATGGAGGCACAGTTAGACGAAGTTGCTAACACCATTGAAGATGTGGAAATAGTCAATGTTCTTGAGCCATCGGATCATTGGACAACATGGAGGCAAAATTTGGCAATACAAATGTTTAATGAGTGGAATGCAAGTCGAGGACATAGAGGAGTCGCCTGATTTAACATTTTTCCTTGTCTCATTTGTTTCTAATTACTGCAAGTCGAGGACATGGAGAAAAATATTCTTTATGTAATGTTTGAATTATAGCTATATCATTTTAAATTTTTATTACTATGTTATATTTATCCTTAAATTTTCTGTATCGTGCTATCCTCTATCATTAAATTTTGTAAAATTGCAATGAGATGTTTATGAATGGAAGGTAGCGAATTTAGTTTAACTCAAGGAAGGGGAACAAAGAGAGACCGACATCGCCAGACGATTTTGTAAAAAATGTTGAGCTATTGTTGAGTTATCTGTTTACTCCATGCAATTTCTCTCAGTTCCATCGAAGCACCTTTGTCATAGGTTAAGTTGCTGTCTATCAACATTCAATCTATTAATGAGTTATTCTTCTTACAGACTAGGCCATCTGAGTTTAATTTTCACATCAGAATTTCCTTTTTATGAGTGGAAGAACTGAATCTTGAATCGGAACCTGTAAAAGCCACAACTTTCCACCATTTTGGTGATAATCAGAAAAAAATCAAATGAAGGTTGGTTAGTAACTCGAATAAATAAAGATATAGTGATAAAAAAAATCACTGAAACTCCACCACCAAAAAAAAAAAAGAAGAGGTGAAATGCCCTTAATTTGATGGCCAATATCGTCCGGCGACATTAGTATCGCCGAACATTATTTTTATAGTAATAAGATCGAAATACTCCGTGAGCATCACGTAGGGGAATATATGTCATTTATATTGATATACAGTTTCTACCAAACGCAGGATAGGATATGATATGAGAATATCCGACTTCAAATCTGTAGTTCACCAAATAGTGGATAGGATATGACCAAATCCCTGTATTTCTTATCCTATCCTATCCTGACCAGAAATCCCAACGACCAAACGCAGCCTTAGGGTCTAAATGGATCTTTAAAAGGAAGAAGAAAGCATATGGCTCCATTAATAAGTATAAAGCTAGACTTGTAATCCAAGGATACTGACAACGAGAAGGCTTAGATTACTTTGATAATTATTCTCCTGTGACGAGAATAAACTCCATTAGGATGATACTTGCAATTGCAGCATTGCAAAATCTAAAAGTACATCAAATGGATGTAAACACAGCTTTCCTAAATGGTGATTTGGATGAAGAAATCTATATGGAACGACCTGAAGGTTTTGTAGTTCCAGGACAAGAAAGGAAAGTCTGTAAATTGATAAAATCATTGTATAGTCTAAAACAAACGCCAAAGCGATGGCATGAAAAGTTTGATAATGCAATGATTACCAATGGTTTTAAAATCAATGAATGTGATAAATGTGTCTACATTAAAGAGACAGAGAATGGATATGTCATTCTATGTCTGTATGTGGATGACATACTCATTGTTGGTAGTGATGATAAAATGATCAAATCTACCAAGAATATGTTGAATTCAAGATTTGACATGAAAGATATGGGACTTGCTGTTGTGATTTTAGGGATTAAGATCACAAGAACGTCAGAAGGTTTAGTTTTAAACCAATCACACTATGAGGACAAGATTCTTGAAAATTTAAGCAAGATTGATTTTAGTATTGCTAGATTACCATTAGACAATAGTCTTCATCTATCCAAGAATAGAGGAGATGGTATTTCTCAAGTAGAATACTCCAGAATTATTGGAAGTCTAATGTACTTAATGAGTTGTACTAGACCAGATATTGCCTATGTTAGTAGATTGAGTAGATATACGAGCAATCCGAGTGCTGACCATTGGAAAGCAATAGTGAAAGTACTCAGGTACCTATGGTATACTCGGAATCATGGCCTGCACTATACTAGGTATCCATCTGTATTAGAAGTATACAGTGATGCAAACTGGATATCTGATATAAAAGACTCAAAATCTACTAGTGGATATATTTTCACACTGGCAGGTACGGCTGTATCTTGGAAATCCTGTAAACAAACTGTTATAGCCAGATCCACAATGGAATCCGAGTTTATAGCTTTGGATAAATGTGGTGAAGAAGCGGAATGGCTACGCCATTTCCTAGAGGATATTCCAAAATGGCAAAAACCTGTGCCACCAATCTGTATACATTACGATAGTTAATCTGCGATTGGAAGAGCATAGAGTAACATGTATAATGGTAAGTCTAGACTTATACATCGTAGACATAATACCATTTGACAACTACTCTCAATTGGAATTATCTCTATTGACTACGTAAAGTCAAAGGATAATATTGTGGATCCGCTAGCCCAAGGGTTATATAGAGAGTTAGTTGAAAAGTCAACAATAGGAATGGGACTGAAGCCCATTACAGAAAAGTTGATATAAAGGAAAACCCAACCTAGCTGACTGGAGATCCCAAGATTTAGGTTCAAAGGGACAACCTAATTATATGAACTAAATGATATCACTGTGGGGGTCTATCCCTCAAGCCATTCCTATAAAGGAAACAATGATTTGATATCCCTTACATATTTGGAGAAAAATCAATTATTGTGGGGGTTTATAAGGAAAATGATAGCAATTATGCTTTAATGATTCTTAAGTGGAGTAAACTAATTACTCAAGATTAAGTAATCACCTATGTGAGAGAGAAGTGGGGCCGCTTCAAAGGAGAATTATTGAGGGCTGAATTCTTTAGAAACTCTCGCAGAACCAGGACGATGTTCATGGCCAAAACGAACATACTCATGAGAACTGAACAAACGTTTAGATGATTCATGTGTGAAGTGTATGGGTCATTTACTAAGAAAGCAGGACGGTTCAAGGACATCATGTCAACTGGACAGCTGGTAAATTAAATATACTTTCACAAGGGAAGGTTCAAAGGGTGATACATACCTATCCTATGCAGGTTTCATTTGTTGAACACTATCACATAGTCAAAACCAAAATAATTTTCATTCATGTGGGGGATTGTTGGAAAATATGAAGTATTTTGATGGGTGAATGAATGAGGAATTATTTCTCAAAGAACACCATTGAGTTGGAAGTGAAAAGTGACAAAGCATTAGTCCCACATAGGAAAGGAAGATGGCCTTGAAGTGCTTTATATGTGGTTACACTTCTTTTGAGTGGTAACTATAGTAACAAGTAGTATGTCTCGCGCGCACGCGCAGTGGGGGTGCAAATCCCGAAGGCCCGACAAGTTCAAACTTGGGTGCGAGCGCATGACCTGAGTACGCGAATGCAGGACCGGAAAGTGGGCCTTGTAACAAGCCCATTTTTGCCTTCTGTCTTAATTTTTTCCAACTTAAGCCGTTAACCGTTTTTAAGTTATCTACCGGTGTGTTAATGGTATTAATGAAGTAACGGTTGTTATAATTCTGTGGTTACAGAATTAAATACATAACGACTCTAAATATCATAATTATTTAGCCTTTATTCTTTATTTCCGCAATGCCCCCCTTAGCCTATAAATAGATGGCTTCCCATTCTGTTTCAAGAGACACAAGAACTACGAACTACGAAAATCACTTCTCCCTCTTTTGAATTATCTGCATTTGCATTGTTTTCGATAGTGTTCTCGTGTTGTTCAAGTTCGCCGGAAGCTTTGGAGTGATGTGCTTGCCTCCATCGCTGCTTAACCGTTATATCTTGGGAGACAGACATTCACGAAACCTCAAAGCACGTACTGGAGGGGGCGAATCTGTTTTAAGGAAACTGTGTCGGACATAGGCCTCAGTATTCTTTATTAATTCAATTACTTTTTATACTGTTGCATTTCCGTGCATATTTTGTTCTTTTGACGATTGAGCTTTTATCCTCATGAAGGGTCAGATTCATTGCTTCTGACGAGTTCAGATTCAATGTTTCTGAAGCCGCTTCTCACCGGGTTTAGAATGAACTGCTTCTGACGGATTCAGAAGGAACTGATTCTGACGGGTCCAGAAGGAACTGCTTCTGACGGGGTTCAGAAGAAACTGCATCTGATGGGTACATCTGTGTTGCATCTGATGGGTTCAGATGCAGTTGCATCTGACGAGTTTTGAACAGTGCTTCTGATGGGTTCAGATGCAGTTGAATCTGATGGGTTCAGATGCAGTTGCATTAGACGAGTTTTGAACAGTGCATCTGATGGTTCAGTTTTTTCTTCTGACCTGCTTCTAACCTGCATCTCATGGTTCGGTTTTTTCTACTTCTGACCTGCATCTGATGGTTTAGTCTTTTCTACTTCTGACTTGCTTCTGACCTCCTTCTGAAGGCTCAGATTCTGTGCTTCTGCCAACTTAGTATTTTCATATTTGAGGCAGTTTGCTTACGTTTATTATTGCCATTCGAATTGTAAGTATCCTCCATATTTATAAAACAGTATTGTTCATTTTTTACACTGTTTATTTCCAACACTACTTTTCTTAGCTATCGTTTAAATATTCCCCCCGCCTCCCCCCCGTTTTTCTGACTCTTGCCCTTTCTAAGTCATGCTTTATTGTTGTTTTTATTATTGTTGTTGTTATAATAATTTTTACTGTTATTGTTACTAGTTTATGAGGGGCTTTCACAAGAAGAAAATGATTGGATTCATTCCTAGGCATCTAAATCTTGAACCGCGTCTACATTTTTAGTATCGTTAGATAAAATAGCATGAAAATATTTTGATCCCGTTCTCTTGATATAATTTTGAATCGTCGCAAGGGAAAAAGATGAGAGATTTGTGGGATACTTGAAAATTATAATGAATTCACATTTAAAAGGTCAAAGATTCATTGAGTTTCTTCCCATTTATCCTGATAATCGTTGTCTATCGTAAAATAATATTTTGTCCATTTATAGTTTCGCATGATCATGGGGCATTTTTAACCATATGCATGGATTTCCATGAATTTGAGGTGAGAGTGGCTATTGAGTTTGCTTAGTTCATGGAAAAGCTATAAATAATTGTAACTACTGCATGGGTGGGCATAGAGTAAGAATCTTACTATATTTGTGTCAAATTAATGACTTGTTTCACTTTATGGAAAAAAGAATCTGACACATTTATTTGTCGGAATAGGTTATAACCTTTCATTCATAATAAGAAGAGTCACAACATAACAGATCCCCTAGGAGTTGGGGGTGTTTACCCATCCAATCCGGAGGGAGCAAATTTTTTCGGTGGGCTTTTGTGACCCAACCCGCAGCGCCGTTAACCTCACGTGGAAATCTGACACATTAACTTTGCGTTAAAAGTATGAGAAATATTAATTACATATTGTTTAGTCAAAATTGAAAGCATGTAAAATTTGCATAATAGTATCATATAGACAACTAAGTGGTTATTTCATGTTTTTTTTGTCAATTGCGTATCTCTTCTAATTACTTAGGAGACTTTAATTTCATGTTTTTTTTTTGTCGGTTGGATAATTTCATGTTATTTAGCCAGCATAATATCTGGTGTATCTCTTAGATAATATGCTAGGGAAGATTTGGTGGATTTTTTCCCTTCCTTTTTTGTTGAGAAATACCTTATTTACATTTTTGCTTCGTTACGTTGAGTAACACATGCCAATTACGAATTCTCTTGCTAAACGAGGGAGGAAATGAATATGACCGGATCATTAACGAAGTCCCATGATTAATCAATTTGATCCTGAGGTTCTATAAATTAGACATGGCTTGCTCATGTTTCTCCACAATTCCCCAAAAGCACACGAACGATCCATCAATCCATCCTGGATAAACTCTTCAGCATTCGATGATGGCTTTGTGGCTCGAGAGGCAAGTTAAGGTCTACATATTGATAGCATCGGTATGTTTAGGGGCTCAGATTTTGGCCACAACGCCCCCGAATTCCACATTGACGGAGGCGGAGTTCGAGAAGTGGATGGTTCGCCAGGGACAGAACTACTCGGATAATCTCGAGAAGACGAAGCGGTACGGGATCTTTTTGGAGACCCTTCGCTTCATCGAATACTTCAACCACGAAGCTGCTAACCGAAGCTACAAAGTGGGTCTGAACCCATTTTTGGATTTGACCACAAACGAGGTCATCGCGAGGTACACCGGGTTCCGACCTAGGTTGAAGAGGTCAAATTCATCAGCGATTCCTTTCGAGTACCAAAATGTGACCCAAGTCCCGTATATGATCGGGGAGTTGTTGACAGCATAAACTTTTAGGGTACATGCGTTAAGAGAGTAACAAAATCATACTAAATTTTTGTAAATAGACACTTTATTTTCTGGTCTTGTGATTATTTTCTTTTTCATTTCAAAGCAATCGAAACAATATGATCTTCCCATGTCCTTAACCCAATATTTTCATGTCTTGTGATTTTGTTTGCATAAAAGTTTCCTGTGAACGCACTGAATATTCTTTGTAGGCCTTGAAACATTGAACACACATGTATTACCTAAACCTAGAAAAGCAATTTAATCATTAAAGAAGCAATACTTAGATGTATAGGGAGACAGGCATGATCACAAGCTTCATACTTTTCTAAGACCCTTCACTCTAATAGTAAATTTTGTTGCATATTGATAAGAGACAGGTTCTAAGGTAGTATTTCACTACGTCAACACATTTACATTTATCTCTAAGAGTGTTTGTTTAGCGAAAAATAAATAATTTGAAAATTATTTTTATATAACTATCACTTGTATAGCTTACAAAAATGATTGAACAAAAATTAATTTCATTGTCAATAAAAAGATTTAGCCATAAATTTGTAGTTGATGATGAAAACATCCTTCATTGATCAATTACTTCAAACATTAAAGCGAACGTTTTTAGGAAAATATTTTTCAAATCATTCATTTTCCGGAAAATAGACGTACCTAATTGGCTCAAAACCTTGCAATTCAATGGGCCTATTAGTAGAAGAATTTGTACCAATTTCATTATCTTGTCATGTAAGCTAGTGAGTCTTGGTTCGTCTCTATAAAATCAAACTATATACCAATTCAAAATTGGTCATCAAACATTAAAGTTCAAACCACGTCATTGCATGCTGCGAATTGAATCACATTTCTATGGCACTCTCCGCGCCTAGTACATGATAAATATTTGGGAATTTAACTTCAATCTTGGTGATCCCGAGTTATACACTAATCCAGTATACATACGTACGTGCGTACGTATGTACGTACGTACATAATCACCGTTGCACTTCTTATTGTAATTCTCGTATAGGATCTTGCTGGTCATTCTCAGCAGCTGCGGCAGTGGAATCGATCACCACAATAACAACCGGTGCGCTCGACTTGTCCGAGCAACAGCTGATTAATTGCGCCACAAATGGAGGAAATCATGGATGCAAGGGTGGTTACACGGATACGCCTTCGAATACATTGTCCAAAACCAAGGGATTAGCTCTGAAGAAACTTACCCTTACGTAGGCGTCGACGGCATTTGCGACACGCAAGCCGCATCCGTCACCGCCACACGGATATCGGGGTATGAAGACGTCCCCACGAGCAAAGACGAGATATTGAAGGCCGTGGTGATGCAACCGGTCTCCATTTCCGTCGACATGAGCAACGACGAGTTCCGGAATTACTCCGAGGACGTCTTCGAGGGCCCATGCGGGGCGAACTTGAACCACGCGGTCGTGATAGTCGGATACGGGACGACCGCGGATGGTGTCGACTATTGGCTGATCAAGAACTCGTGGGGTGTGATGTGGGGTGAGGAAGGGTACATGAGAATTCTGCGGAACTCGGGCATCCAAGGCGGTCTCAGTGGGCTCGCTATGGAAGCTTCTTATCCAGTCGCATGAGTTAGCGCGCGTTCAATGGTGTTTTTTTCAGATTGGTTTTGCAGATTTAAGCAGCATTGTTTCACTGGCGTGGCTGTGGTGTTGTGATTTCCGGTAGGGGAGAAGACACCTGGGTTTTTGTAATAAATTCCAGCCGAAACACCAACTTCTTGCTCTTTACACATTGAACAAGTGTTGGACAAATTTTGGTGGGCTTGTGAATAAAAAGAAAAATTTGAAAAGCGTCTTCATTTGTTTTTTATTTTATGTGATTTGATGGTTAGCGAGAGAGTGACAACAAAAACCTTAGACGAAGGTTGAATATGGTCGTTTGGGTAACGATTTAGTTATATTGACTGTGTTTGTTTTAAGAGTGCGTTTGTTTCGCTCAAAATTTGGTGACAAGTGGAAATTATTTTTAAAGAATTAGGAAGTTATCCAAGGGTTTTTTTTTTCGGTCGAAAGAAAGTTATCCAAGTTGGAAAGGTTGGAGCCAGGCCTTCCACACAATACTATGTCACCTAGGGATGAGCATAGTTTCAAGGTAGAACTTGGAACCTGAATAACCGGACCGGTGGGAAACGATCGGTTCCAAGTTCTAATGTACGGAGGGTAGATTTCAAGTTCTGAAAATTAGAGAACATGTTTTGACGAGTACGTTTTAAGTTTCAGGCAAGTGGAACCTGGAACCGGAACCTGAGATCTGGAGCAAGTTTTTATTTTATTTTTTCTTAATATATGTCTTCGCGTCATCTTACGGTATTCTATATTTCTTATGATGAGTGTGTAATCCGGAACCATGTTTTCATTGAGATTTCTACTTTGTTAATGTTTCATATTTTTCGTGTGTCTAAATATAAATCATGCTTAGTAGATTTTAGCAACAGGTTGTAGTCATTAAATATGATTACTCACGGCAATCATTCAACTAAGAATACATGTGGAACCTCTGACAGGGTAGGTTCTAAGTTTTAAAGTATGCATAGTAAGTTTCAGGTTCCAAAAAATGAGAAATCTGTACAGACGGGTAGGTTCTAGGTTCCATATGGAATCTGTACGGAACCTGGAACCACTCACCCCTAATTGTCACCAACTGTCTTTTGTTTCCTTTTTCGTCTAAGGAAACTTAACATCTTTTGCGATGCTTAATTCCCTAAAAAAAGAATCCCAACTTTCAGGTTCGCTCTCTATGCCATGAATGCGAAACCACCACCCCCAAAAAAAAAATTGTGATACTTCCGCGTCTCTTGATCGTCTCTCCCGTCCTTCTTTCTGCTCCAGCTGAGCGATAAGGTTACTTGACCTTGGCTTTACATGGAGTGATTGCGGAAGGGATGGAGGGAGTGTCCCAAGAGCGAGGGCTAAGTCCCCCACAATTGGCTTTCTTTTGCTTTGGCCACTAGCTAGCTCCCAAATGGTCCCCAATTGTTGTTCGTGATTTTCTGCTCCACACGACGTGTGATCAAAGTCCCATCGTAATCTCTTGCGTGTTGGGGGGGTCGCGCATGTAGTTGGAAATTCATAAAAATTAAGAAAACTACAAGGTTTTCCACATGAGTGTTGATCGTCTCATATAGGATGTTTTGTGTTCACTTCAGCAATTTTTTATAAATATTGGCCGGAATGACTACATCGATATATCTTCAAAAGTTTTATGATTGAATTGGCATAATAAAAGTGTTGATCGTCTCATATAGGTGAGAACTGCAACGCCTTGCGAGGGCACGATGCTCTGATCCATGAGGGCATTCCAGTCCTCGCCTGTGGCCTGCAAGAGTTAGTCGGCGACATTTTCTGGCCTCACTCCAAAAAAAAAAAAGAGTAAAGAGAAGCGAATACAATTGAATATATATAAAACTCATGTTAGCATTAGCCATGTCACATAGGACAGCCGACGTCTCCATCACCAACTTTTGGTACAAAATTGCCAGATGGACTCAATTAGTAAAAAGTAAAAATGCTGAGAACTAAAATGATTCATTTTGAAATTTTTAAAGACCGAATTGACACAAGTAGAATAAATTTATGACTTTTCGATAATTCCTTTGAATTGATCTTGAGTGGAATCAGAAGTTCTGACCATATGTTCGAGAAGAAAAGAAAGAATACCACAGCCTAAGAAAGTGAAAATGGAAGAGATTCCATGCATTGGACGCTTGAGGAATTAGAAAAGGGTTTCGATATTGACTAGCTTCTAGACGATGTTCATCGTGTTGTGGAGTGACTTAAATCCTAGGAATATGTAGGACCCGCGTCTGCGTGACACACAGAACAATTCTTCGCCATGTTGTACGTCTACCTGTCCCTGATTGGAGGAGGTTGAACATTTCACATTAGTAGGATAAAATAATCATGCATGCATGTTAAATTGCATGGATTATCTACATTTGTAACCCATTATTTAAGAATTAGTTAGATGTACTTTCAATTTGTCAGGGGTGAAGTAAAATGCGACCCTGTAATTGATAGCATCACGCGCATGGAACGTGCAAATGTAATTGTCAATGTTTGAGAGTTGATTGAGGCAATCTGCTAAAGCCTCGCCCTTCTACAGGAAGCACCCGTGCCCTCCACGGCTTTCCCTAAAGTTTCGCATGTTCAGACATGCATGCAGTATGGAACCAAAATTACATTCAACGTAAAACTTTTTGCATGACTTATAGAATACGACTATCACAACCAAGACTGTGTATATATATTCATGTCCAGTGCAGGTATCTCATCATCCACTTCTGAGTTTTTCCACTGAGAAACACACTACCCCACTCACAATTTCTGCAATGGCTTTTCCTCTCAAGAGTGAATTCATCATCTCCCTTGCTTTAGTCCTCAGCACTTGGGCATGGCGTGCAATGTCGGTCCGCCCGTTGCATGGATCCACCATTGCTGAGAAGCACGAGCAATGGATGGCCCAGTACGGTCGGACCTACAAGGACCCGGAGGAGAAGGAGAGACGTCGGGAGATTTTTGAGAGGAACTTGCAGTTCGTTGAAGATTTCAATGCATCCGGGAACCGGACTTTCAAGGTAGGCATCAATCAATTCTCGGACTTGACTGACGACGAGTTTGTTCGGAGCCACACGGGATACTTGGCATCTAAGCAACCAAGGTCCCCCAAGACAGCATCGCTGAGCAACCAATATCTGACTGGGGATGTTCCTGATAGCATCGACTGGGTGAAGAAAGGCGCCGTGAATCAGATCAAGGACCAAGGCCAATGTGGTAAGTGTCTAAACGTCTCGTATGCATGCAATTGTGTGATCAATTTTGACTTCCATTGAGCAATAAGTTTAAGAGCCTTGCTATCTAGAGAAGTCTGATACCAACCGTACCAAAAAATAATGTGATTCTCCATAATTACAATGTCGACAAAATTTTATGAATGCAGGATCTTGTTGGGCATTCTCAGCGGTCGCAGCAGTAGAAGGAATCACGCAGATGAAAACCGGTAATTTACCAGTGCTCTCCGAGCAACAACTGATCGACTGCGATACCCAATCCCACGGCTGCGAGGGCGGTCTTCCGGACAATGCTTTCAACTACATCATCAAAAACCAAGGAATCGCGTTCGAGGATACCTACACGTACGAAGAGATGGACGGGACCTGCGACTCGTCGAAAGCGGCCCAACAGGCGGCGCAGATCAAGGACTTCTTTGACGTGCAGCCTGGTGAGGAGGCGCTCCTGAAGGCGGTTGCGCAGCAGCCGATCTCAGTCGGGATCGCAGGAGGCGGGCAGGAGTTCAAGAGCTACAGCGGCGGGGTGTTCAACGGGGACTGCAGCGGGGAGCTGGACCACGCGGTGGTCGTGGTGGGGTACGGGACGAGCGAGGACGGAACCGATTTCTGGAAGATCCGCAACTCATGGGGGGAGACTTGGGGCGAAGAGGGCTACATGAGGATTCAAAGAGGAGGTGCTGATACCTCCAAAGGAATGTGCGGACTCGCGTCGCAAGCTTCTTATCCAGTGGCCTGAGATAATCAAAACATAATATAGACGAAGTACGAGCATCATGAGATGATGAGTTGCTCCTTATTTCCTACTTAAGAGTGTGGTACTTGTAATGAGGGTACTGTGTAGCCACTAAGTTATGAGGAGAATTACGTATTAATTCCTCAATTTGAATTAATTTTCTTGTTTTACCTACAATTCCCTACTTAATAGTGTGGTTTTTGTGTTTGGTCTCTTCTTTGTAATTGGCGCTTTGAAAAGTTATATACCTACTTATTGACACCTGAATTTTGATTTTCTTTTGTTATTAACTTTTACATAAAATAGAACAAAGTCGGCAAAAGCATCTAACCCCCGGCCAAATAGCGGCCAAGAGAAGCAACAATAGAAAGGCCAAACAGCGGCCAACATAGGGGAATATAACAGAAAAATCAAAGCCAAACAACGGCCCATAGGAAGAACTACAAATAGAAAAACTATGAAACCCCGGGACCATCTTGAAAGATATCAGTAGAGAGTCCCCAATTTCGTTGAAGCCGGGAACACAAAAAAAAATTATGTTCTATCTTGCATGCCGCTACACCTTTGTACCCCTTAGGACAGGAACTTCAGTCCTAGTGGGTTCGAGGTTTTTGTGTTCGGCATCCCATTTGTTTTTGGCACATTGAAAAGTTCTATACATGCTTAACTTACCAAAAAAAAAAGAAAAAAACTATTACATAAAATAAATCAGGAATTAATTTTAGTTCCTACCAAAAAAATACATTAAATCAGGAATTGATTTTCTCCATTCATGCATTTGCATTTCGACCGGATGCGAGTGCTCTGAGATAACAGCATATAAGCTCGTGGAGTCTTATATTTATTGCTTTTGGCCCAAATTGCTCTTACTGCCTGATAAGGTTGTTATATGGTCAAAAATGAGGCTTATGTACACCCCAAGTGACATAAGTTGTGCACGGCGTTCACTTTAGTGTCAAAACTTTCAAATCGATCACTTTAATGCTAAGTTTTTGTAACTTCGATCACTTAAGTGCCAACTTCTTTTAAAAACGATCATTTTAGTGACAACTTCGATTTAAGAAGACGTGGCTCGCCAAAAATCTGACACTTGTATTTTTTTTATTACACCTCATCGGACTTAGCACTAAAGTTATCGTTTTTAAAAGAAGTTGGCACTTAAGTGATCAAAATTACAAAAACTTAGCATTAAAGTGATCGATTTAAAAGTTTTGGCATTGAAGTGATCGAAATTATAAAAACTTAGCACTAAAGTGATCGATTTGAAAGTTTTGGCACTAAAGTGAGCGCCGTACACAAGTTATGGCACTTGAGGTATACTTAACCCCAAAAATGGAGTGATGAAATAGATGCATCTTCATCTTTTTCATGGCTATGAATGGAACTTCGGCGGCATTTTTTTTTTTTGCATGCATTTGCGGACGAAAAAACAACTCAAACGCTCAAATGATAAGTTGCTTATATGTGGTGCTAAATACCATGATAATCAACGGGCGCATATAGCTTAAAATGAAAAGGGTTGAGAGAGATTTTGGGCTATTCTTATTGCCCCAATCACGTGAAAAAAAAAAAAAAAGAGAAAACATAAAAAGAGGGGAAAGCAAACATAATGGAAAGATTGTTGGTTATTCTCTCTGTGCATTTCATTTTGGCACTCAGAGAGGATAATATACGAGAAACGAGTCAGCAGAAGAAAAGGCAATCACTCAATGGAGTCCCGAAAATCAAGAGATAATTTCTTTCACCGTGGGAATTCTTTTTTGAAGAAAAAGGAAAGAGCACCGGAAAAGAAGTGCACAATGAAATGGACAGAGAATTGATTGAGTTGAAGGTCGTCTATTGTTTTCTTTCATCTATTCATGCAAGGCGAAGAAGGAAAAAAATAAAACAGACATGCACATGGCAGAATGAATCTCGTCATCGAAAGAGAGGATATTCATGGAGACCCACACAAAAGAAAGCTTTCATACACCTCATGGTCAATTCCATTCAGGCCCATGATTCAGCAATCAACTCCAAGCATCCAGACTTGCCATGGAAGCGTGACGTGCGTCCAAGCCTCGAAGCCGTAGTTCGCCTTGTCTATCGCCGAGTAACGTCTACTTTTCTCACGGCTTTTCTGACGAATTCCAGCGAGCTTTTTCTTTGCTTCTAGTGTTGACGAGACCTTTGAGCATGATTGTGAAGTTCCCATCGAAGTGCTTCTGCTTCGTAGCTTGTGGTCCAATCTCATCAACATCAACGGGGAATACTATTCCGAGAGTTTTTCCCGACTTTCCGTCACGGTCAACAGCGAGAATCCTGGCGTTTTCTACAGTCCTCCGCATCAACTTAGGCCAGACAATCTCCAATAGGAACCGTGATATTTATAGGTTCCTGATGGCAGCGCCCTCCAAATCCTTGAGTGAATCCATTGAAAATTCTGGGTTGAACTAAAGACCATATTCGGTCAGTACAGCAGCAGAAAGGCAGAAAGCTAGCCCACCATGAAGCAATTCCCTTTCATCTTTTTCCAGTAGATCTATTGACCTCGAGTTCTCACCGTGAACCACGAACCACTGCGGAGCACCACGTGATCCATTGAAAGTGCATCGGTTGTCGTTCAATTACGGCATTCGCTTATTAGAAATAATATTCACAGAATAGGTAGCGATTCTTATCTGATTCGATATTATGTTGCCATATTTCGGATAGATCAATATTTAATGTGAATATTTGAGATTTTAAGCACTATCCGGTTGGGTTTTATTTTCGAGAAAAGTCAACTTAATTACAAATTTGATCCGTAAGACTTTGGATTATTTTTTAATTATTTTGACTTTATATTTAATATTTGTGTTGCCTAAAGTTGCGATATCTATAATTTAATCTGTGTGAGACGATGGGTTATTTTTTAGATTACTGTAATCTTTGATTTCAAATTTTCATGAATTGAACGTACGGATTAGGTAAGATTTTACCAACGTAGATAATTTTCACCTTTTAAAAAAACATAAAAAAAAAATTCATGCATGCATAGCGTATGTTTCAAACTGCACACTTGCCATGTCATTCCCTTTTGCCATTTTTTGGCACGTCATTTATGCATGTCATAGGGTCATTCGTAAAAAAATGCATGTAATAATGTAGTTGCATTATTTTGCCAGCCACTGAAATGAGATGACGTAATTAGTACATATCATTTGGGGTTAGTCATGTACTTCATTAAATTTATGCCCCGATAAGCCAGCACACTATCTATGTCATTTTCATATCGTATGCATTCATATTAGAACAGACTGCATGTCATTACATTTAGGTTTAGTTTATGTTAGCATTGCATATAGCAAGTCTGCGTTAGACAAGTAAAATAAATATTTAATATTTAGAATTGCTTGCATTTCATTCATCCATGCAATTTGTTTACAATTTTGATTATTGGGTTGCCGCGACCCTCTCGAGCGCCATCTTGGTTAGCGGGGGTTAATGGGTCGTCCGATGTTGCATGATCGGACGCGGGCTTCTCCCAAGATCCATTACCCAAATCGCAACTACTGGATATACGTGGTCGACCTTCAGTGTGGTCTAGTGACATGTGATAAATGTACATGCCAAGGAGTCGCCACCAATCGTTTCGTGGAGGGTACGATCGGAGACCCTATCGAATAGTTGGGAGTGGTCTATTCGATTCTGCGGAAACCAGAGAAGTGGGTTCGGGGACTCAGTTACGCCAACTGTCAAAGTTGATGCCCTTTCGGTACCTAAGCTGAATGGCTTATCTGACCCTAGGATTTCATACAGACGAGTAGGGTAAAGATCTTAACTCTAGGAGTTCATGCAGATGGGAATAGCTACCCTATCACTCACAATCATTAAAGGTAAATGCGCAAATCAAGGATCCAATACATGCGGATAAAACACATGAAATCAGCATGGCATCCCTAATGAGGCCCTATTAGCCTAGAGAAATATCAATCAAGGCTTAGGAATGATTTTGGCATGATTTGCCCATGAGGGGCAAAATCGTAATTTTGAGCAATTCGGGAAAATTCATCTCGAAAGGGTAAATCTGTCATTTTAGATGAATTGGGAAGTCAAAAGACAGAGGAAATAGGGTTGGCCATCAATCCAATCAATTTCCTATTTTTCGGGAATTCCCAGGATTTTTCTGGAATTTTCAAGTGATTTTACCCTTGGAGGGGTAAAGTCGTCATTTGGACAAAGACGAGAACTGAAAATCTCCAATATTAGGGTTGGTCGTCCACCTGACCCAAACCCTAACTTTAAGCAATTTTCAGAACCCAATTGAAACAAGAAAGACGATTTTCCCAATGAGGGGCAAAATCGTCATTTTGAGAAAAGAGGCGGGACTCGAAAACCCAAACCTAAGAATTGGTCGCCTACTCGACCCTAATTCTCACCTTGGCATTATCGACCTTATCTCGCATATACAGCAGAGGCGACTTACCCTTAAAGGATAATATCGTCAAGTCTCGGAAGAACGGATAAGAAACCCCAAAAATAGGGTTGACCAGTTGTCTGTGGTCAATCCTCGATTTTTGGGTATTTCTAGAGTGCCTAGGATTTTCTCACAATTTTTTCACATTTTTCTGGAATTTTCTAGCATTTTTTTGATTTTCTACGATTTTTTTAATTTTTTTTATTTTTTAAAAATCATTTTATTTATTTATTTATTTTATTAAAAAAAATGTTATTCGGGCCGGGTCGACCCGACCCACTCGGGTCGGAACCTGGCCCAGACCCAAACCCGCGCAGACCACAGCTCCAAAACGACGCCGTATCTCCTTTTTTTATTTTTTTATTATCCGACTCAGATCCAACGGTTCCTATTGAACCGCGTGGCTAATCCACGCCCTTCGGATCTGATTACTAAAACCTACGGTTCAGATCGAACTGTAGACTCGATCAGGGCCGTTTGATCAGACTACTTAAACCTACAGCCACAATTAAAACCCAAGACTAGATCTGGGCCGTCTATTCATATTAACCTAAACGGCGCCACGCTACAACTAAACTAAACGGCACCGTTTCATCCCATTTTTGATTTTCTGATTTTAAAACCATTTTCGGATAATCCTATTTATTAATCGGACGGCCACTGGAATTTAGGTTCGATTTATCGAAACCGTCCGATCTTTTCTATTCGAATAACAGACCCAACGGCCATGCTAACTCGATACCACGTGGACCAATCACGCGTTGCCACCTAGACCTTTGACTCGTTGACCTTGCCACGTCAGCTTCGTCTTCAACCTTGCGACTCCGGCAGAATGGACGGCTGAGCTTCTCCGGTGCTGATCTATCGATGGAATCTTGACGGATTGGAGCGAGACCGACGGCAATCGACTCGCGATAACCTATATTTTAACATATCTAAGGATCGCGACATCTAATTCACAGAATCGCAAGAATCGTGCAAAGTGTCGAGTACGGCCATGGGAGTTCGATCGCGTAATTTATCTAAAATCGTGACAATTCAATCACAGAACAGCGCCAGTGGAGGTTCAGAAAACTCATCTCGAGCTCCGATTGAGCTCGCTCGGCCCAGATTTGGCTGGGGAAGGATGAACAGCGGTCGGCTATAAAGGCTAAGTTCGAAGACTCGATTCGGGTTGTTCGGACAAAATCGATGCAAAATCAAGATGCAAATGTGGTCAGTGATGTTCAGGGAAGAAAACGCACACACAAATCACAAAAAGGAATGTGAAATAGGCAAGTCACCATTGACGCACAGTGAAGAGCTTTAAGCCTCGTCTTACCTATTTCTGCGGTTTCAGGCGGCGCGATCGGTGGCGTTCGCTTCCTGGCACACTAGACGACCTTCTCGTGGTTTCCCTTAGCTTCGGTTTGGCCGGAGACGGCCCAACCAGCGCCTTGCAAGTTCGAGCTCAACCCTCGACAATGGCAATGGAGGGGAGCTCTCTCTCTCTCGTTCTCTCTCTCTCTTTCCGTTCTGTTCTTGATGTGAATCGCTGCGGAAACTGATCGTTCTACGAAGATCCAAGGGTTGCGAATTGCTAACCTTAACCCCCAATCGAACCTGTGATTGGTAACCTCGGTATGAGCGTGACCTGTTGACGAACCTGTGTCAACCAATCCACGCTATAGACGCCACGAACAAGAAAATTCGCGATCTTGCTCGATAAGTCGATCGATCGCCACAAGGAAGCATTGATAAGATCTTGTCTTCAAGAGAACTTGAAGAAGATAAAAACTCTCTGTATAAAATTCTGAATTAATGTTGTGTTTTCAGAAACTCATAAGTACCCTTATATATGGTGCTAACCCTAAAAGACAAAAATTACAAAAATACCCTTAATTAATAAAAATTCGCCTAAAAATAGAAAAAGGCCTAAAAGTCCATCTAAATGATGCCGAATGGTTGAAATTCATCGCAGTTCATGGCCATAGGCCATGAGTATTGATCAGCATACCGTTTCTCTTCAGCTGACCAAATTTGAGCTTATTCGAAGCTCGTTAGCCCTAAATCCGTTCAGAATTCGCGAGGTTAAATGTAATCATGTTGCGCCAAAGAGCTTCAGAATCTTCAATTCTCGAATCAAGATCACCTCCATTCCAAAGATCTTGAACCATGATGCCGATAGCTTGCTTGAATTCCCTCGCTCTCGCTCGAGTAATTGGACCAAGCGGATAGAGCAACGAGTCCCTAGCACCTCCTCCTCGATATGGTTCGATGTCCACATCATTCCCTCCACCGTGCAAAGGATTTGCCCTCAAATCATCACCTGCATAAAAAAGAGTCAAGTCAGTAACATTAAAAGTAGCACTAATGCCATACTCACCTGGAAGATCAAGCTTGTAGGCATTGTCATTGACCCTCTCCAACACCATGAATAGTCCATCCCCGCGCGGTAATAACTTAGAACGTCGTTGCTCGGGAAAACGTTCCGTGCGCATATGAACCCAAACCCAATCGCCGGGTTCAAACACTACTTTCTTATGCCCTTTGTTGGCTTGCTTTGCATATTATTCTGTCTTGTGTTCAATATTCAGCCGTGTCTTTTCATGCAATGTCTTCACAAAGTCGGCCTTCTTAGCACCATCTAAATCCACACGCTCTTCAACAGGCAAAGGAGTTAAATCTAACGGAGTTAATGGATTAAAACCATAGACAACCTCAAACGGTGTGAATTTAGTAGCAGAATGCACGCTTCGATTATATGCAAACTCAACATGCGGTAAACAATCTTCCCAAGACTTAATGTTCTTCTTAATGATAGCACGTAACAATGTCCCTAAAGTCCTATTAACTACTTCAGTTTGACCATCAGTTTGTGGATGACAAGTAGTAGAGAATAAAAGTTGTGTACCTAATTTCTTCCACAATGTCTTCCAAAAGTAGCTAAGAAATTTAGTATATCGATCAGAAACAATGGACCTAGGCATGCCATGCAAACGCACAACCTCACAAAAGAACAAGTCAGCAACATGTGATGCATCATCGGATTTATGACATGGTATAAAATGAGCCATTTTTGAAAATCGATCTACAACCACATAAATAGAATCCTTACCATGCTTAGACCTAGGCAATCCTAACACAAAATCCATAGAAATATCAACCCAAGGATGCGTCGGGATAGGCAAAGGCGTATACAAGTCATGTGGTTTAGTTGTAGACTTAGCCTGTTTACATGCAATGCACCTTTCACAAACACGCGTGACATCTCGTTTCATATGTGGCCAATAAAAATGTTCATGCAGCACTTCATAAGTTTTATTGATTCCAAAATGCCCCATTAAACCACCACTATGCGCCTCTCGCACCAACAACTCTCGCAAAGAGCATCTAGGCAAACATAACTTGTTTTCACGAAAGAGATAGCCATCATGCCTATAGAATTTTTCAAACGCAGCATGCTCACAAGCTTCAAACACTCTTCCAAAGTCATCATCATCAGTATATATCTCTTTGATATGCTCAAAACCTAGGCACTTTGCTCCTAAAGTAGTTAGAATTGCGTACCTTCGAGAAAGTGCATCGGCTACCACATTTTCCTTACCTTTCTTGTACTTGATTACATATGGAAAAGTCTCGATGAACTCCATCCATTTAGCATGTCTTTTGTTCAACTTTTGCTGTCCCCTCAAGTACTTTAATGTCTCGTGGTCGGTGTAGATCACGAATTCTTTTGGCCACAAGTAATGTTGCCAAGTCTCCAAAGCTCGCACCAAAGCATACATCTCCTTATCATAAGTTGGATAATTCAATGTTACTCCGCTTAACTTCTCGCTGAAATAAGCTATGGGACGTCCTCCTTGCATCAACACAGCTCCAATTCCTGTACCAGAAGCATCGCATTCTATTTCAAAAGTAGCACTGAAATTTGGTAAAGATAACAAATGAGCATTAGTTAGCTTATCCTTCAACAGATTAAATGCTCTCTCTTGCTCTTCTCCCCACGTGAAACTCACGTGCTTCTTGATGACCTCGGTTAAAGGTGCGGCGATGGTGCTGAAATCCTTCACAAATCTGCGATAGAAACTGGCTAAGCCATGAAAGCTGCGCACCTGTCCTACAGTCTTAGGTGTTGGCCATTCTTGGATCGCTTTCACCTTCTCTTCATCAACCTGTATTCCATCAGCTCCAACAACAAACCCTAGAAATACTAATTTATTAGTCACAAAAGAGCACTTCTTCATATTAGCATATAGTTGATCGGCCCTTAAAACCTGTAAAACAGCTCGCACATGTTCAATATGGTCATCAAGGCTTCGACTATATATCAAAATATCATCAAAATAGACAACCACAAATCGACCAATAAAAGCACGCAGAACATGATTCATAAGTCGCATGAAAGTACTAGGTGCATTAGTTAAACCAAATGGCATGACTAACCACTCATACAACCCATACTTGGTCTTAAATGCAGTCTTCCATTCATCCCCTTCTTTCATTCTAATCTGATGATAACCACTTTTCAGATCAATTTTAGTAAATATGCAAGCTCCATGTAACTCATCTAACATGTCATCTAATCTAGGAATAGGATGTCGATACTTTACCGTAATATTGTTGATTGCTCGGCAATCGACACACATTCGCCAAGTCCCATCCTTCTTTGGCACTAACAAAACAGGAACAGCACACGGGCTAAGACTCTCTCGCACATATCCTCACAGATTAAGGTCTACATATTGATAGCATCGGTATGTTTAGGGGCTCAGATTTTGGCCACAACGCCCCCGAATTCCACATTGGCAGAGGCGGAGTTCGAGCAATGGATGGTCCGCCATGGACAGAACTACTTGGATAATCTCGTGAAGACGAAGCGGTACGGGATCTTTCTGGAGACCCTTCGCTTCATCGAAGAGCATGATCATCAGCAGCAGTGTTTAGAGATCCATCAACCAACTGACTACCCGAAAGAGTATCTATGGCTTCACTTATCATATTCCATTGTGGAAGACATAATTTTTTCTGAAGAATTTGCCATGATTTATCTGATCCATGCATAATATCATGAAAAATGGATACAAATCTTGGACTGCTACCTAGTATCGGCAATAGGTCTGAAAAAGTATCTAAAATGATCCAATTTAGATATTTGTACCCGGTCACTCATGGGTTGCTGTAAACAAGGAAGAAGCGGCCTTAGCTGCTCTTGCCTCTGGATGGATGGAGGGAGGGCCCTCCAACCCAAGCACGAAATCAATGTTGACTCAACAATCATCGAGAGAGCACGAAGCTGCTAACCAAAGCTACAAAGTGGGTCTGAACCAATTTTCGGATTTGACCACGGACGAGGTCATCACAAGGTACACCGGGTTCCGACCTAGGTCGAAGAGCTCAAATTCATCAGCAACGATTCCTCTCAAGTACCAAAATGTGACCCAAGTCAGTCCCGTATAGCGTAAACTAGGTTGATCGGGCAGTTGTTGGCAGCATAAAATTTCAGGGTACATGCGGTAAGAGAGTAACAAAATCATACTAAATTTTTGTAAATAGACACTTTATTTTCTGGTCTTGTGATTATTTTCTTTTTCATTTCAAAGCAAGCGAAACAATATAATCTTCCCCCGAGAGATATTTACCGATCTAGAATACCACGTTAGCTCTCGGTTCATGATTTCTTTCACGGTAATTGGGAGCCTACTCCTACCTTGGATGCCCTCCAAGCCTTCTTAGATCCGGGACCTAATCTCGCGGGTACCGGGGATGATAAATACAGATGGATTGGTCATATCTCTCGAGAATACTCGATTTCTTCAGGGTGGGACTTCATACGATATAAAGGCCATCTTGTTCCTTGGCACTCATTTATTTGGGACAAAACTTTTGCTCCCCGGGACTCCTTCATCATATGGTTGGCTTTACTAAAGCGGCTACCTACTCAGGTTCTGCTCCAACAACACCGCAGGATTGGTGATGTAACATGTACCTTTTGTAAAACTAGACCGGATTCAGTTAACCATCTCTTCTTTGGTTGCTCGGATACCGGTAACCTTGCTTCAATTTGGGCGGCTAAATGCAACTTGCTTTGGAGGAATCGTCCTTGGGAGGAATATATTCAATGGGCGAAACAGAACATTGGTGGCCAATCTTTCTCTCACCGCATTGCTAGATTTTCCTTAGGTGCGTTGTGCCACATCATATGGACGGAAAGGAACAACATCCTATTCCGCGATAAGCAATTTTTTGTACCGACGATAATTATGTACCTCACTAAATTGGTTAAAGACAAAGTCGCTACTCTTAGGGGTGTCTGTGACAACCCCTGCAATAGAAGAGTTCAGAGGAACTGGGGCCTATCCTCTACTATATTTGAAGATGCCAGTCAACCTCACTAATCTGTACCAGTACTCCCTGGAATCTGTTCTTATATTTACTTCTCTGATCCGTAGTTGTGACAGGCCTGTGTATATGCAAGTGAGGAGTTATTGCTTGCTGTCTTTAGTTGTGCTTTCCTCCTTATCTGCAGGCTGGTTTGGCCGAGAAGACCACACATGCAAAGCTCATTCCTATATTACGATTGAGGAGATTCTGAGGTGGCTCTGGTGGCTCTTATGTCTTGTGGCTTGCTCGACTAGTGGTTCTATCCCTTGGATGGCTTTTTACCTGTGGCTGCCCCCTCCCCTTGTTGTTGTGAGGATGCCTTTGCTGCCTTTATGGTGCGGCTGGAGCTGGTTCAGACCTGGTGCCCCTTTCTGTCTACCATTCTCTCCCTGGTTGGCCCCTCCTCTTACTGCCGCGAAGATTCCTCTGCTGCTTCTGGTGTGCGTCTGCAGATGGTGTAGACCTGCTGTCCTTTTCTATTTTCTTTTTCTCCTCTGTTTACTCTATCTCTGTTTCCTTTTTTTTTTTTCCTTTTTGTCTTAGTCTATTTCTTGTCTCGCTTTTGCTTCTTTTGTTTCCTTGAAACCGTAGTTTGGCTTGTGGCCACTCCTCCTGCCAGGCTTTGTTTTATTTTTCTATTCTTTGGCAAGTCTGTACTTTGGGGAGGTTGTGCTGGACACCTCTCGGTTTCCTTGTTCACCCACAGAGGGGTTGTGCTGCCTTTTTGTTCCCTTCACAGGACTGCTCTCCTCCGCTCCCTGAAGATTCTGCCGTCAACTCTTCTTGCTCTTTTGGAGGACACTTGTTGCCGTGGCCTTCATCCTCGAACCCTCGCTTCTGTGGAGACGGCTCTTCTCTATTTTGCTGCTGGAATTTTACTTGTCTATTTGCATAGGCTTCTTGCACCTCTCTCTTGCTGGATACGGCTGCTTCTTGAAGTCTTTGGTTGTTCCTTGGATCTCCAGCGGCTTCCTCCTTTTGTGGCTTCGTGCCGATTTACTGCCAAATCCGACTCTTTAGGCCACTTTTTGGCTGTCTTTTAATGTATTTTTCCCTCTTACCTCCCCTTATTGTATCTGCCACCTGCTGGGTGTTTTTTTATGGCCGCTTGTTGGCATCTACGTTGACATGCTCGAAATTAGGATGATTTGGCAACCGGTCACCATTGAACCCATCGAGGCATTGCATTGCCTAGGTTGGTTCATGGTTTTTGTGTCCGGTTTTTCTGTACCTAGTGATTTGAAAAGTATATACAAATTTACCTTACCAAAAAAAAAAAACAATATAATCTTCCCATAACCCAATATTTTCTTGTCTTGTGATTTTGTTTGCATAAAATTTTCCTGTGAACGCACTGAATATTCTTTATAGGCCTTGAAACATTGAACACACATGTATTACCTAAACCTAGAAAAGCAATTTAATCATTAAAGAAGCAATACTTAGATGTATAGGGAGACAGGCATGATCACAAGCTTCATACTTTTCTAAGACCCTTCACTCTAATAGTAAATTTTGTTGCATATTGATAAGAGACAGGTTTTAAGGCAGTATTTCACTACGTCAACATGTAAGCTGCGATTCTAATTCGTATGCAGCAACCCAAAATCTCACGTATAGATACACGAATCACCAGCCCATAAAGTTAAAGAATTGACACACATGTTTCGGATTCGTCGTTCTTGATGCGGAATTGCGACGATCCTGTGCTCAAGATCTTCTCCTCTATGAACCCCATTGATCACTGGCTTCAATGAGACGGCCCCTCACTGTCGTTTCTGACGATTTCTATATGTGAGGTTATGTGAACATTAGGGTTTAGAGGAGGGACTTAAGCACTATTTATAGAGAATGAAATCTATCCCCTCATCAAAGATTAGGTTTATCTCAGCCCATACTATCCAGCCCCACATCCGACTAGAATAGGAACTGTATATATCTTACCTTTATTAGACCAATTAATAATTACAGAGACAATTAATAAAGCCCACTAATTGAATATATTCAAAAAGAATATATTCTAACATTCTCCCACTTGGGCAAAATTAATTGTAACTGTACTGTATATGCGCATCTTTATATTGGTCTAGAGATAATTCCCAATAGTCAATCCGATCCCATAAAGCCTCAACCACCGAACCATGCCAGTAACTGCATCAGAAGACACAGAGCCATCCACGATCACAAATGCTCTCAACTCTACTGATATGGATTTGATATGGTAGTATGGCAATCGGATAACATCTCAAATAATAGAGACACCTTATATGTTATCCTCCTTGTCAGTCACCATTCTCTCACCTTATGTGTCACAAAATCGGATGTGTCACGAGAGAACATATTTACGGTTCCAACGAACCAACATATGTCTTACCTTTATAGTTAACTATACTTCACGTGTAACAAGACATATGCTTTTGGCTAAAAAAAATGCCACAGCCATCACTCAAGGTTTACACGATGCCTTAAGATTTTCAACTGATATATGTATTCAACTCCTCTTAATCATTATAGTTTTATCGCATGCAATGGAGTTGATACATATCTAGATGTTACAAAATGTAACAAACACAGATGTAAACTTTATTAGACCAAATATCGAATGCAGCTCCTACTGAACAATAGCATCTCATGATGCTTACTCAACCCATCAATTAACACGTCATATCAGCATCCCACGATGCTTTTATATTTGCGACATGTCATCTAAATATGTATGG
Organism: Rhodomyrtus psidioides; assembly: GCA_021437785.1. Taxonomy (NCBI): domain Eukaryota; kingdom Viridiplantae; phylum Streptophyta; class Magnoliopsida; order Myrtales; family Myrtaceae; genus Rhodomyrtus; species Rhodomyrtus psidioides. Next base: position 1,034,017 of record JAILYB010000062.1, on the reverse strand, counting down.
GAAGAGACATTAAGTTAGTGAGTCTGCAGCCTTATCATCTGTGTAATAAGCTCTACTGTAGTGTCACCCTTTCACTGTTACCTTTATGGTCAAAAATTTGACCGCCAGATGCTCAGACCCCTTAGGACCTCTGCTGTTATTAATGAATAACAATGTAGAATTATAGTCACAATACAATTATATGGGTCTATCCACAAATTAAATACGGCCAACTCTTTAAAGAGATTCCGTAGTCAAATAACGTGAATGGCAGCTGAAAAGCATACCACAAACTCCGTTTTCTTGATCGAGAATTAGTAGATTTCTGTTTATGCTTTTCTGTAATACTGCACTTCTCTTCAGACATACATGCATTTGTCAACTTCACATCATCCTGATAGCTAACAAAGCCTAAATTCAAATGCCCTACTAATTATAGGTCCTGAATATGTTTGTAAATTAGTATACAGTCTTTTGTCCTTTTTAAGTACCTCAAAACTTTCCTAGCAGTAATCCAAGAAAACCATTTTCAAGCGAGATATCCTCTGTATATGACACAAGGAAAATAAATTCCTCCCATTGATCTTGCAGTATATACTAATTTACTTCGTTCTTGACATAACAGAATATAACAATAATTCTATGAAACTTCAAACCACAATTGTCTAAAAGCTTACTTGAACCCATAAAATAGACTTTTCAGTCTAGAATCTCAATGAATATGATCAAACTTTATTCCATGATAACTTTATGAGATTCTTCTTTCTTTATGCACAACTTTATCTGAATCATCTGCTGCAAAACCTTCGGGTTACATAAAAAGACTACCTCGAAGTATCCAATTAAAAAGAAGTTTAAATATCTGTATAATAATGAGCTCCTTATAATAATGAGCTATTAATACCTTAATCACTCCGACAAAATTCTTTATGAGAGACTGAATAAAAATTATTTTAAGTCAACTCATTCTTTACGAGTGAAAATTTTGGCTACTAATCTGTTTTAAACTTCTCAAATAAAACACTAATCAAAATATAATTGGATATAATAAGGTAGACAAAAACTTTCATATGAAATCCCTTTAAGTTTTACAAACTCAATTGCAGCAGATGGACTTGTGACATTGAGGCATGCTAAGAAGCTTTTAAACACTGTATGTTTCATAGTCTGTATCTCGTTCACCATGCACCCAATCACAATTATAATTAAGAACAAGAAATAGCAACTGTATAAATTACTAGATCATTTACATAGTCGATATTGCAACCATGCTTTTCTGGATATAATATACAGTATGACTTGATACAACTGATCGTCTCTGTCTGATAGATCTTTTAAGAGGCGCTACTTTAGCCTTTATTCTGCGCTTATAGGGGTCTGATAAACTTCATCAGGAATTGTCTTAATAACAAGAACCTGAACCCCAACAGAATCTAACTGTAACTTAGAATGCTCCATGATCATCTGTATAGACAGAGAAAAATAATACAATTATCCCTACCATACTGTTACCTTTAATAGTCTGTGAGCAACTACCATTATTCGGCTATATCAAGCTCCATCAATTTAGCTATCTGTAATTCCACAATTCTTGTTCCTCTTTTGGGATGATAAATCAATACCCCTTTAGATGATATGGGTAAGGCACGAAGTAAAACCGAGTGGTTCTGGAGTTCAACTTATCTAATGTTGGATTATATAACTTTATTTTTGCATGAACACCTCAAACATTAATATGGTTCAAACTAGATTAACGTCCAGTCCATGACTCAAAAGAAGTCAATGAAATATTTTGATAGAAATATAATGGGTTATTTTCAAAGTTTTACCCCACAGAAAAAAATATATATAAATTGATTTTACAGATCATACTCTTATCATATCCGTATGGTGTGATTTTGCCTTTCGGCCACACCTTTCTATTGAGAAGAATCGGGCATAAAATCACAACCCAGAATCCTCTTAAGTATTTAGTAAATGGCTCTTTAAGCTATCCAGCATTGCCATGTCAACCATGATACTCACCACCTAGGTCAAAACTGACAACTCCCCTTTTTTTATTATAAATTTATCGACTATATTCAGAAAAACGTTAAAATTGTCACGAAAATAAAACTTTTCTTTAATTAAGTACAAAAACATGTAGAGAAAAAACATCATTTAAATGTGATAAAAGCTCTACACAATATTGATATATATATGATCCACTTATACAAGTATAAATGACTTTCAATAAGTCATAACTATCGACTACAGTTTCACCATTTATCTTAGTTATCTTATATTTGCTTCAATCTACGCATGTGTCTAGGCCACTTTTAAGAATGAGCAGAATGCTTGCCTTTATCTGTCTTTTCCCTCTTTCTTTACCGATGTGACCAAGAAATTTATTCCATAATGCGCATGATTGTTCCTTAGGCAGATAAATTTTGTAAGAAACTTGTCAGCTGTATAAGTGACGTATAATTCATTGGGAGATAAACATAATATGTACAATTCATTGGACATAGAGTAGTAACCAACTTTATTTTAAAAGAAATAGTAATTATTTTATTTGAAATCACAAAAAAATGAGTAACTATACATGTCCATACTTGATACGGAAAATAAATTCCGTCTTTAAGAAGAGTACATAAAATATGTTTCATAATGTGACAATAAAATCATAATCTGGAATGACATTCCCATCAATTTAACGTCAACTTTATAGTTGTTTTCATAATGAGCTTGATTTAACCTGATTTGGTACCTTTTAGTTTATGAATTCCTATATGGTAAACGCAACACAATATGTTGCACCACTATCTCGCCATCACATAACCAGATGAGGCCTAAGACAGAATGAATTCACAAGCAATACCAAAAAATCATTACTTTATGCTCATACTTAGATAACCAAGTCTTTGTATTAACTGTAGTCTTTCTTTATGTGATCTTTCTTTTTGTAAAAGAAGTAGCAATCACCATTGTTGACACCTGATTTTTTTTTACCATTTATTATTGTGATTTTTATTCTTTAAAATTAATTAAAAATATCAAAAAAGGTCATAAAATCACAAAATCAACTTTGGAAGCCTTGGTTTAGCCTTAGGAACCAATTTTGAACAAAAAATATTTTTCGGTATTTTTAATATTTTTCGAGTTTATTTAATTATAAAAATACCCAAAAAATCAGAAAAATACCATTCGTGGTCAGAAAAATACCCAAAAATATTCGATAATTTTGTTTTAATTTCCTCTTCAAGTGTGTCACTTTAAATCTCAAAAATTCGGCTCGGGTCACTATGTTCCTTCACAAACATAAACCCGAACCGAGCCTAAAAAAAAAAAAAAATCATTTTCGAGTCTTTTAGTTTTCAATTCTCACTTTTTATAAGCTATGACATTGGATTCTAAAGTCTTAAAGTGCAATTATGTCAATTTGCCCTCCAATTTAATCAATTTTTACCAAAAGGGCTTAATTGCACATTTTTCTTTCAATTAGTCCCCGGTTTCACGGATGTATACGTATGCTCTACGTATTTATACGTCATACGTATTTATACGTTATGCATATTTGTACTATTTGGTAACCTCTTTAACTCTTGTAATAATAATAATGGTTATTATTTTTAACACCTTTGTTAGTGCCTTTTTTTTAGCATTTTTGTATTGTGAGTGCTATTGCTAGTGCTATTTTTAAATAGCATTTTTTGTATTATAAATTGTGAGTGCTATTGTTAGTGCTATTTTTAAATGACATTTATTTATCATAAATTGTGAGTGCTATTGTTAGTGCTATTTTTAAATGGCATTTATTTATCATAAATTGTGAGTGCTATTATTAGATAGAATTTATAATTGTTAGTGCTATTTTTAAATAGCATTTTTGTATTATAAATTGTGAGTGCTATTGTTAGTGCTATTTTTAAATAGCATTTTTGTATTATAAATTGTGAGTGCTATTGTTAGTGCTATTTTTAAATGTCATTTATTTGTGAGTGCTATTTTTAGATAGAATTTATAATTGTTAGTGCTATTTTTAAATACAATTTATTGGAAGGTATTTTTGGCTATAAAAGGATGGCAAGAGTTTTGAGGTTGAGGGGAGAGACATTTTGTAGAGTGTGCAAATTTTTGAGAGCTTAGAGAGAAGAACACAAACACTCTCTATATTCTCATAATCTTGAGTGAGCAAAATATACTAAGTTCGGAATATTGTTTCCGCATATTGCTAGCACAATTGTTGTGGAGTTATTAGTCGTCTCCCCGTTCGTCAATTGGTGGTGCGTCCGAACTAGATGCCTAACACTTGTGGAGGCTGAGATCGAAGAACATCGAACCGACACCTCCGTTCAAGCACGCTACGAGAGGTAATCTATTTACTCCCTTTGAGGCTTTGTGATTTTTTTCGATTGAAATGCACGAAGTACGCCTCTGGAGATACATGTAGGGGTTGTTATTTATTTTCTCTACGTGTTACGTGGATCCCAATAGTGGTATCAGAGCCAATCCTTAGGTGTTTTCGTGCATTTAATTGATTTTTGCAATTTTTGCAATACTATGGCCAATATGTATTAACGAATTGTTCGTCTTACATGGCTAATGGAGGTTGATTATTTTATATGATAAATTAATCAACGTAGCAAAAATTGAGACTAAATCAATTTTGAATCGAAAATTTATGGCTATCTTATTTTACGTAAAAATTCTGATTATGATTCAACGTAGAATTTTTATTGTGCCTTCCTAAGTTTTAAATTGTGAATTTATTACTTACGTGGAAGGGTGGTGATCATGGAAAAATCCCTAATCAATGTGATTGATGTATATATGAATGTATGGTGATTATTTATATATTTGGGGTTGTAATTATTAAATGGAGGCTGCGTACTCCTTTTATTTTTCATGTAATCTTTATTTTTAGCATAGTCAATTGTTAATGTAAATGCTACGAGGATTACGTGGATGAGCCTTTTAAGTCGGCGAGCTCTTAGGGGCCCAATTCTTGAAGAGTTCAAGAAACCAAGAAGAAGCGAAGAGCGGCTCTCCGTTATTAAAATATTAAAATGATTAAATGTGGTCTCATTGGCTCGAGACCCATTAAATCATAATTCCATGATCACCACGTAGGATAGATGTTTATGTGATTGACATCTATTTATTTGTTATGATTACGTGAGCATGTTAAACTGGTTAATATGCAAAGTCAGACTTACCTCACCCAAAATTGCGCCTGCATGAAATCCTAGTTAGGAAAATCACTTGCGTTAGGTACCGAAAGGGCGTTGGTAATGACATCAACGTAACCAAGTCCCCGAACCCAAAATCTCTGGTTCCGCAGAATTGATCGATCTCTCCCAATCGGTCAATAAGGTTTCCGGTCTACCCTCCAAGAAAGACCGGTGGCGACTCCAAATGCATGCACAAGTTGCACATGCCACCACGACCACACTAAGGTCGAAAGCGATCGACTGTTATCGTCGAATCCCTTTGAAAAATACTCCCGCCGCGATTTGGTATGGGCCTGGGAAGGCCCGCGCCGATCCAAAACCCGCGATCCGCACCCTTGTGCGGGGGAAGGCCCGCGATCGGTAATCCATTAGCCGCGTCCTCTTTCGGACGGGTCGCGACAGCTGGCGACTCCACTGGGGACTTTGTTCTAGAACCTATGGTTCTAGACCCCAAGTGGACTTAGGCCGTAATTAAAACGCTGAGTGATGTTTCTAACCCTGCAGGCGCTCTTGAAGGTGAGGTAAGTCCGCTCATGATAGGTGTTATATGTTTTTGCAGATTGGAGAAATAAGGGGTGTAGTCCGTGATTAACATTGTCTTATGCAGGTTGGCGTAGGAATGTATGTTTTGTGGATGATTTGAAGCGCTGATTGATAAACTGTTGTGCATGACTTGCATTGTGGTGTTCACGACACATAGACACACACAACCGCGCCTAAAACCCCGGGCGCCCCTATAGGAAAACAATAGAAGGAACTGAAAATGGAATCTCCATGAGAAAAAACATGGGGTAATCCACTTTTCAATTCCGCTCACTTCGAACTATGGATCGAGTCCCAATGCAACGATAGCTGTGCAATGGAATCGGCTCTTTCTAGAACTCGAGGTGGGAACCTTAACCTTAGGTACCAAACCCTCTGATTTTTAGAAGTTTACTATTACTTGTTTCATGCGCATGTCTTTGGGCGGTTGGTACACCTAAAACCGCACATAAGTCGACGAGTTGGGTTGGTAAGACTCTCTATCCCCCCAAATCTATCACTGTTCATATAAATATAGGCATTTCATTTATTGCATTCTGGTGATTAGATTAAATGCCATTTCGAGGATAGATATGTGCGTTTGTCCCTAACGTCCTTGATAGAAGACGAGGAGGGTGATATCCCACGACGAACACCGAGTGTGCGATAAGGAGCATACTATGGACATTATTGAGGTATCATCCAATGAAGATGACGAGTTGGGGCAAGTGATCCTGAAGGCACAGATCAAAACTGGGGCATCCTTAAACGTTAGGATCACATTCCTTTATGTCATTTTCCATTACTAGTCCTCTTGTATAGGGTTTATTTTTACTGAGGTTTTCTCTATCTCACCCCTTAGAGCGATTGTATTAGGGGTCTATTGGTGTATACATTCAGATGGAACTTGGTTGTATTTCTTTTAACGGGTCATTGGAATGTGATAGTGGCATTTTTTCTAATCATCCGAATACTCCCAAGTCAAGTTTATAATTCCTTTAGAGGAAATTAAAATTGGAAGTCTTGCACGACCTTTTGGTCGTGTGAGGTAATCCAACCCCAATTTCGCTAGAAGGAACTACACACTTGAATTGGTTCATGCATGTTGTACACCACTGGTAATTCACGATAATTGATCAAGAATATCAGCGTAGTTTCAAATTTAATGACGAGATAGATGTCCAAACTACTTTCGTTCTTAGCAAGCGACCTTAATTTGGATGCCATATCTTCAATTGAATTTAAAACACATTATTATGTCTTGCGCTTTTGACTAATTCGTTCTCCTCGAAATTGATCAAAAGCGATTATCGTGAATTACATTCCTTTCAATAATATGCTTTCCTTCGAAGAATACTGATAAAAAACTTTTTGCACAAGATTAAAACCCTTGTAAAAGTTTTTGTCCTTATTAATCACGAGCAAGCATAAGATTGAAAGGGGTTTATGCTTTCTTTTTCAAATTATTCCTTCTGATTCAGTCGTTTCATTTGCAGGTGAAAAAATAGGTAATAGAGAGAAATCTTCTCCTGGATAAGTCTGAGGCTATTCTCTCATCTGATCATGAGCGAGTTATAAAATCAGGATATATTTGCTCGGCTTATTGATATTATGGTTCGGCTCACCCAAGTTGAAAATGTTCGGATGCTCGAAGAAATGAACCATACAGAAGTTAAAACACACACATTTATTTTGCTCAGTGGAGGGTTTTCAAAAGCAGGTCATACAATTCGGGGTGGAAAAGTAAAGCCAAAGTGAGCCCTAATTAACGACACAAAGGAGCCCAACTGACCCTCCATGTTGTTAATGCTCTGCCCGTACTCACGACTTCGCATGTCCTGGTCCGCAAGCTTGAGGAGAAGGTTTCTGCATTCGCCCTTAACCTCAGTGACCTTGACCTCGTGTTCCTCGGTGATTATTTCCAAGTCCCGAACTAATCCATTCCCGTGAGCTATGTCTGCGGTTATTTTGTCGAGCCGTTCTTCCTGCCAGTCGCTTTGTAGCCTCAATAGGACATTGTGGCGGTCGTGCTCGCCAGCGGTCAGGGATATGGCCAATTGATCCACCAGGTTTCTCCTCTCGCGAAGCAACGTCGCGACCCTCTCATTGGCAAACTCGACGGCCTTTTTGTGACTATCGGCCAGATAGTTGGTCAGCACCAAATGATCAGACCGATCCTTGTAACGAGCCCGCAAGACGCGAGCCACGAGAACCTCCCGATCAGCAACACGGTAGGCCTCTAAGGAGTGTGCAAAGAGGGTCGGGAAAATTCTATATTCCCTCCCCAGCGTAGTACCTTCGAGGGAAGTGGTATCTAAGTCCTCGAGCAGGACACGGATTTCATCCGCGGTTGCAGAATGATCGGTTATGTGCGCGTAACCGCGACCCAATAGGTTATAAAGCTTTTCCCACTGGGCCAAGACATCAGTCGAAAAAGTGCGCACGGGAGAGGAGGCCATTTGCGTTGGGTTGGCTTGAGAATAAGACGAGGCTAATAGAGAGATTAGAAGGAAGAAGCTGATTATGCGAGAACGTTAACCTTCCATACATTAATTCCTCATTTTATAGCAACTCGAGGATGATGAAGGGTCTCAGTAATAATGCTGGTGGAACCCAGTTAGGGGGTAAAGCAGGAGGTCCCCTCACGAGAACCATTGGATTCGTTTCGGTCCGCGATTTCCGGCTCATCAATTAAAAGATGTAAAAGATTTGTCGGGATCACCATTATTAGAGTTAGGTGGGAGGTAAGCGCAACTATCGAAGAGAGCCCTAACAGGATTTGGCAGTCCCATCACGTTGAAAAGCTAAGCGAGAAATTCAAGGTTTGAGGGGGAACGTTTGCCTAATGATGCTTGAAGAGCGTCTCCTGAACATGCAAAGTCACTTTATAGGGAGTGAGCATACAGGAGAGAGTGGAGAACTCTGAATGGGCAAGAACCAATCAAACATTTCTCAGTCCAACATATTTAAGAGGTTACTGTCAGCTGCTAGAGGCGACTGACTCAAAAATCTCAGAAATTGAACCACAGAGGGATCTCGAAGATTCCAAGATCAAGTCTAACGCCAAAACCATGGAGCCCAACACTTCTGGCAACGGAAATCAAGATCACGGCGACGACGACAACGACATCCACGATGCTCAACTCGGGAAAAGAAGACGTCCTCACCAATACTCTCAGGAGGAAACCCAAATGCTGGAAACCCTTTTCAGTAAAAGCCATTACATGAAAAAGAAGTGGAGAATTGAATTGAGCCGGGAGTTGGGGATTAATCAGTCGAGGATCCAGTTCTGGTTTCAAAATAGGAGATCCAAATCGAGGGCTCAACGCAAACGTCAGGTGGTCGAGATTTTAAAGGAAGAAAACCAAAAGCTGCGAACAGAAAACATGAGGTATGAAAAAGCTCTCAATATTACCGTTTGCCCTCATTGCGATAACCTCATCGCCCGCGGTAAGATATTCCCCGATAAGCCTCACGCAATGATTGAAGACGTTCACTTACCACCCTACTCCCTCGGGGCATCTCCTGCTCACCCAGATTTTGCCGGAGTCACGCATGGGCAGGATGATCCTACGAAGACGATACAAATGCCTCCTGGGGGATGGGATTTGCATCGCTTTGATTGGAGTTACAGTTTCAAGGAGCTGGATGTTACCGCCGACCAGCTCAAAGCATATCAGCCTCATGCACAACAATTTTCGATAGGGTCGGGTCCCGCTGGAGATGAGTTAAGTAGTCGTCAAGCCATCGATGCAATTTTGGGCCACGATAAGAGGAGGTTCGCTTGGCCCCCTGAACTGCATTCCAGATTCCTAGACGTGGTTCACCAAATGGGGATCGATTCAGCAACTCCGACGCGCATATTTAAGGCCATGAATGTACCGGGGCTTAGTAAGGAACTGGTCAGGAATCACCTTGCTGCCTACAGAAAGCTATTAAAACAACGTCGAGCGGAGCTAAACCGGGAGGAATCCGTCTCGAGCTCAAAAGCTAGGGGCGACCGCCATTGTAATGCTCAGGCATCAAGAGATACCCGGCCAAATCTAAGCATCAATCAAGCTAGCAGCCCGACCACCGGCAAACTGAAAGCTGATCAGAATGTCCTCCCGGGCCATTTCAACACTTCTCAAGAGCGCGTGTCACAAGTACAGCGAGTGCGCACTCCTTCATTCGAGCAGCAGTCGGCTGGTGCTCTGCCTGCCGCTGGTCAACCCACGACAGACGATTTCTTTGATGAGGGGCTCGATGCCTTGTTCAATCAGTGGGAAGCTGGCATGCTTGGACAGCCATGATCTAGCACTTGACTCGGGGCACGATGGGTCGGTCACCACGAACACCCATAGAAAGAAGAACATGTTCACGAGTAGATCACTCATTTTATCCGTTGTAAAGTTCCTACGGGAACATTTTTCTTTAATGACTATAGTTAATTCTATATTAAAACCAACGCTATCGACGAACATCGTCATGCTCAGTTGTGATGATCCCTTGTTAGATTAAGTCTGAAACCAGAGACGGTCTTTAAAATTTTGAGTGGCCACGAACTCATTCCTCACCAAGCGCCCGGGATGCTGAAATGAAGAGTAACAGCATACACAGGGAAAATGCCACTTTCGTTTGAACGATGAAAAGGGGTTGAGAGAAGATCATAGCGTTAATTCCTATGGAGCTAAATGAATTAAACGGAGTCATTAATTGCGGGCCCACCGCTGCTCCCCACGTTCTCGGGCCTAGCAAATCATAAAAGGCGCCGAAAGATTGTAGACCCACCACTTTGAAGACTGAACTAGGGGACGAGCGCAATACTCGATGAAACCGAATCAATGCAAGAGAGTTTGTGATCCTATCACGAGGAAAAAGAAAGGGGAATACATACGATGAGTAATTACAGGGTCTCGGGAGGAGCGCTTGCTTGCTGGTCTTCATATGCAGCCTGAAGGATGGTTCTAGGACACGCACAATCACTTGAGAAAATTTCTAGAGTGAGCAAACACGTAAGAGCGAATAGAGAAAGCTGAGTGAACTAGATCAGCCCGAGATACTTCGATCCATCATGTTTAAAAGCTATTCCCATCTGCTAGAAACGCCCGACTTGGACATTTCTGAGCACGAACTGCTGGGAGACTTTGAAGATCCTGGAGCTGAATCCTGCCCGAAGGCCGTGGAGACTGACTCCTCCAGCGATGAAATTCTAGGTTTCAGCTACGAAGAAGGAATATACAATGATGACCGGAGTCGGAAAAGGAAGCAACTACAACGCCACACTCCAGGCCAAATCCGAGAGCTCGAAGCTTTCTTCAATGAATGCCCTACTCCAAGCAGACAACAGAAAATGGAGTTGAGCCGAAAAATAGGATTGGAGCTTTCGAAGGTCAAGTTTTGGTTCGCCAACAAACGAACCCGGGTGAAACAGCAATACGCAGACCATGAGTTACTGGTCCTGAAGGAGGAGAATGAGAAGCTTCAAGCTGAAAGCGCGAGATATAAGGAAGCTCTGACCAAGGCCACCTGCCTTAATTGTGGTAATCATGTTGTCCTCGGCGAGGTGTTCCTCGATGAACCGTCCCTGTTGACGAATAACGCTCAGCTGTTACCGTATTCTCCACAGCATTTTCCGACACAGCCACATATCGCCGGAGATCTGCATGAGCAAGTCAACACCATAGGATCAACACCAACATCCTCTGAGAAATGGGATATGAATCATCACAGGGGGAGTTCTCTCAATGACGAACTCGCTGTCGCAGCCAGCCAATCCAAAGTCGGTGAGTCCCTCCCTGGACAACTTTTGAAACGACTAGATCCCGTAGAGAATAGCTACCGAAGTATTGACGATATTTTGGGTGATAAGAGAACAAGGTTTTACTGGACCTATGAACTTCACACCAAATTTGTTGATGCAATTCGAGAGTTGGGAGTTGATTTGGCTAGCCCACTACGCATACTCGAGATTATGAATGTGCCGGGGCTCTCTAGAATTAACGTCAAGTCTCACCTCAAGTATTATAGGAGATTGCTAAGGGATGGAAGGATAGCGTTAAACCATCATAAAGCCAGTTGGAGCTCAAGTGCCGGGCAGAGTTACAACCACGATGATTGGAGAGCCGAGAGCACCCAACCGTGTTTCAGCAATGACGGGACCAGCAGTCGTGTCAGCGACTCCTCTAACCCAAATCAGAATGCTCCGCCGAGCTATCTCAATACTCCTCAAGAGTATATACCGCAGTTCCAGCACATAGGGATTCCTCAGTTTGAGCGCGATTCGGTCATTAATGCTGTCCCTGAAGCGGATCTGGCATTGGTAGAGAGTGCACATATAAACCTGCCGGTCATTGGAGGAAGTTCCAATACGAGGGGTCAAGTTGCTCACGGCGAGAGCAAAGAGAGGAATCCCTCGCCTGCAGTCGACGACAGCCAATCTGGGCACCAAGGGCTAGAAAGAACAGGCGATTTCCTTGAGGAGGAGCTGGACACTTGGATCAATACTCTTCAGGAATGTATGTCTCGACCCCAACAGGGCAATGATGAAGGTTCCAGCTCAAAGACTCCAGTTCCTCACAATGAAGGCGATGAAGGAAATCTGCCCCCAACAATTGTTGATACCCAACTTGAACATCAATGGCTCGAAGACCCGAGCAATTTCCTTGGCGATGAGTTCAATCTTTGGCTCGATCAATTTGGAGCCGGAGGGCCATCGCAGTGGTGACGCAAGGCAGGTGACCAAACGTCTGATGCAAGGCATGGTTACTCGATGAAAAATGCTTAGACGAAAGAGGTGGAACACTCCTATTGAATATGTTGTTGATCGCACTGTAAGGTTCCCACGGGAACATCTTTCATTAATGTCTAGAACTAATTGCGCGTGAGTGTCAACATCACCCTTTGAGCATCTTCAAGCCGAGGGCCGTGGATTAATCGCTTAATCCGTGGAGCAAGTTCCCCGAACAATGACTATCACCCGCGGAGTATAATGGGATCTACCCCTTCAATACGAAATACGTTTGGCCGCGAAGCCACCTATTTGGTAAAACGATGTATCGTTCCTAAACGATCTTCAATCGAATACCGAAGTAATGTCTCATTTCTTTCCCTTCTCAGGTGATAAACGTGGATAAATCACTCAAGGAGCCATTTGTTCGAATAACAGAACAGACGTTGCCTAACTGGGGGCAGATGAACCATTGATGTTGCAAACACTCCAAGAATGGATAGGTGGATTTGATAGATGTTGTTCATATCAATACGCAATATCAGAACGGGATGAGAACCAAGAGTAAAGTTGTATCGTTCCAATTTGTCTTGAATTTGAGAATATGAATTGATACTCGTTATTTATCCTTGACAGGGGAATCGCCTTACAGACGAACAGGTTTTCACATCCCATGTATTACCCGTTAGAATACATGACCAAGGGTAAATTGTATCGTTCTAATTTTTTGAAAAATTCGTGAACGTACAATAACATGTTTCTTCCGCATTTTCAGGATCTCCAGCCGTGGGGGACAGATAAGTATCCCTTTCCCCAATCCATTGAAGATGTTAAATAAAAAACAGAGAGAAAAAGAAAAGCTTTCAGAATCTAATGTCTAGAAAAGACATAGAATTCAAACTTCATTGGCATTCATGTCTTAAAACAGGAGGTTATCTAAACATGAATAAGAACATGCATGGTGCATCATAAAATCCCCTTGACGGGTAAAATTTTTGGAGAAAATGAAAGAGATTTTTTCCAATCAAAAGTTCAAAACTTTTAAAAGGACGTTTTCTCAAAAGAAAAGAGGCAAAGCCTAGTCCAAACACGTCCTACACACACTGGAGAGAAGTGGAGCGGATCAGATAGCAAAATCTGGACCTACGGAAGTAGGGATTATTCGCAACGATTACATGGGTTGGGATGACGGAGGCATTCGTTTCATATCCCTCAAACACTACAGGTGACCGTTGATAAACCCTTTGAACGACGGTTTTCATTCTTAACCCTATCAAGAACCACCCCACATCGGGGCAAAATGGAGGTGAGTCCAGCGGTATCAGGAGAAAATGGTTAGAAATTTTCTTGCTCGGACTAACATCAATCTTTGTGTGTTGTTTATATGGTAATCCAAGTGCCATAGGATGACGAGAAGCATTCATTTCTCTATCCCACACACCATATCCTTTGCACAGCCAAGTTGAGCCTGCAAATTCATTTCATAAACCCATGTTGGTGATCATGGGATGTTTCAAGATGGAAACTGCATCACTCCAAGAACGGAAGAAATCAAGAGATGGGATTTATAGAAAAATCTCATATCGGCGTTTAAATGTGCTATGATTCAAGTTGTATATCTAGCACAATTTTCTGAACATCGTAGTTCCAAAGGAAAAGAAAAGGCGGGATTTCAACAAAGAAAAAAATCCCCAGCATCAAGAAAAAGCAAAGTGCCTGGTAAAAGCAAGGCCGATGCTCGTGAAAACTGTTTGATTGATCCCCAATAAAGCCTAGTTGGGAAGAGAGAAAAACCCATAAAGGAGTCAGATCAAGAAGACTGCTCCCCAAATGATGTCAGCCGTGGTGCAAAAACACGGACAGAATTGTCAATCTCTTAATACCACAAGAGACGTTCTCTAAAGGACTTGTGCACACCTCAAAAGCGGTTGCACACCTCAAAAATGGAAGATGCATAATGGAAAAGACATGTGACAAATTGGCAATGATCACCAATGTCAAATCCTTCGTGATTTCTGGGCCAAAAACAAGCCTTTTTTCGGTCCCCAATCCTACCAATGTTACAACCCTGAAACAGTCTTCTCTGACTAAGACACTTGGGTTAACATATAGCTTAGCTCGAAGAAGTACGAGCAAGACTCTTTCTTTCTCATTTTGCAGGGTTCTTGACTTGTAAACCCGGAGCAAATGGTGAAGATTTTCATTCGATGGCCTCGACTCCAAAGCGGGTCCCCCTTGAAAACCAATATCCAAGCCCAACATTACGGTCCCGTGGAAGACCTCCCGATCGATCAAAATGTATGCGCTGCGAATGAGCCTAAAACCTAGGCACAGGTCAGTAGGGAATTGAGTGCATCCCCTAAAAATCATCACCTCAAAACAGGTGAGATGGCCTCCTTGTCGAAAAATATTCCAATTGATGTTTTGAGCAAACTCTTTTTGGAAATTTTCAAACTGTTGATCCAGATTTTCCATGCAAGGGATTTGTGATCACATTTGCATGTTACAAGAATGTTTTGGATAACCTCCAGCATCAAAATGCACATCTCATGACTAAAGCTTAAGTCATAAAATTTTGTCAATTGGACAATTGCTGTCTTCTCAAAGATTACCAATATTTTCTTGGGGAAGAGAAACCCTTAAAAAAAATCCTTTTCAAAATCAGACAGTCTCATTGGACGTGGAGAACCCTCGTCATGAGACCCCTTTTCAAAATTTAGGTAGTCTCATCGGACGTGGAGAACCCTCGTCATGAGACCCCTTTTCAAATATCAAACAGTCTCATCGGACGTGGGAACCCTCGTCATGAGACCCCTTTTCAAAAATCAAGCAGTCTCATCGGACGTGGAGAACCCTCGTCATGAGACCCCTTTTCAAAATTCAGGTAGTCTCATCGGACGTGGAGAACCCTCGTCATGAGACCCCCTTTTCAAAATTCAGGAAATCTCATCGGACGTGGAGAACCCTCGTCATGAGACCCCTTTTCATTTAGGCAGTCTCATCGGACGTGGAGAACTCTCGTCATGAGACCCCTTTTCAAAGTCAAAACTGATGGTAGACACCGCCTGAAGGGTCAAACAAAGGTAGATACCGCCTGAAGGGTCAAATGAAGGTAGATACCGCCTGAAGGGTCAAATGAAGGTAGATACCGCCTGAAGGGTCAATTGAAGGTAGATACCGCCTGAAGGGTCAAAATAAGGTAGATACCGCCTGAAGGGTCAACTCAAAGGTAGATACCGCCTGAAGGGTCAAATGAAGGTAGATACCGCCTGAAGGGTCAAATCAAGGTAGATACCGCCTGAAGGGTCAAAATATGGTAGATACCGCCTGAAGGGTCAAATCAAAGGTAGATACCGCCTGAAGGGTCAAAATCAAAGGTAGATACCGCTTGAAGGGTCAACACATGGTAGATACCGCCTGAAGGGTCAACACAAGGTAGAAACCGCCTGAAGGGTCAAATCAAAGGTAAAAACCGCCTGAAGGGTCAACTCAAGGTAGAAACCGCCTGAAGGGTCAAACCAAGGTAGAAACCGCCTGAAGGGTCAAACCAAGGTAGAAACCGCCTGAGGGATCACATTAATGGTAGAAACCGCCTGAAGGGTCACATATGGTAGAAACCGCCATAAGGGTCAATTCATTGGTAGAAACCACCATAAGGGTCAACTCATTAATAAATATCGCAGTAAGGATCAACACAAAGGTCTGATCCACCATACGGATCAAAATCCTTGGCAAATCCCAAAGCGTGGGATGCGCCTTCCTTAGGTTCCTACAAGTTAGGAATCACATCATGGTATGACCTACCATAGAGGTCAGAGCTTAATCTCCCTAGGATATTCTGAATGACGAGTCCTAGGCATCTTCTTGAAAGTCGTCGCAACCGGCAGCGTCCAACAGGTGAGCTTCAGGTAAGCCTCTCTCACTCCGGCCCATGTTCAAATTGTTAGAGCAAACCGGGGATTGATTTGAGCTTTTATCAATAGGCTTAAGGATCCGATGTCATAACATTTCTTCTCTCATTTTCCCAGTTGAGTCGGTTAGGAATCAGGTGCCACCTTATCTTTGAGAGAAACCTCTAACGAGATTCCTCTCAAAGAGGGGCAGCTGTTGACACCTGATTTTTTTTTTACCATTTATTATTGTGATTTTTATTCTTTAAAATTAATTAAAAATATCAAAAAAGGTCATAAAATCACAAAATCAACTTTGGAAGCCTTGGTTTAGCCTTAGGAACCAATTTTGAACAAAAAATATTTTTCGGTATTTTTAATATTTTTCGAGTTTATTTAATTATAAAAATACCCAAAAAATCAGAAAAATACCATTCGTGGTCAGAAAAATACCCAAAAATATTCGATAATTTTGTTTTAATTTCCTCTTCAAGTGTGTCACTTTAAATCTCAAAAATTCGGCTCGGGTCACTATGTTCCTTCACAAACATAAACCCGAACCGAGCCTAAAAAAAAAAAAATCATTTTCGAGTCTTTTAGTTTTCAATTCTCACTTTTTATAAGCTATGACATTGGATTCTAAAGTCTTAAAGTGCAATTATGTCAATTTGCCCTCCAATTTAATCAATTTTTACCAAAAGGGCTTAATTGCACATTTTTCTTTCAATTAGTCCGCGGTTTCACGGATGTATACGTATGCTCTACGTATTTATACGTCATATGTATTTATACGTTATGCATATTTGTACTATTTGGTAACCTCTTTAACTCTTGTAATAATAATAATGGTTATTATTTTTAACACCTTTGTTAGTGCCTTTTTTTTAGCATTTTTGTATTGTGAGTGCTATTGCTAGTGCTATTTTTAAATAGCATTTTTTGTATTATAAATTGTGAGTGCTATTGTTAGTGCTATTTTTAAATGACATTTATTTATCATAAATTGTGAGTGCTATTGTTAGTGCTATTTTTAAATGGCATTTATTTATCATAAATTGTGAGTGCTATTATTAGATAAAATTTATAATTGTTAGTGCTATTTTTAAATAGCATTTTTGTATTATAAATTGTGAGTGCTATTGTTAGTGCTATTTTTAAATAGCATTTTTGTATTATAAATTGTGAGTGCTATTGTTAGTGCTATTTTTAAATGTCATTTATTTGTGAGTGCTATTTTTAGATAGAATTTATAATTGTTAGTGCTATTTTTAAATACAATTTATTGGAAGGTATTTTTGGCTATAAAAGGATGGCAAGAGTTTTGAGGTTGAGGGGAGAGACATTTTGTAGAGTGTGCAAATTTTTGAGAGCTTAGAGAGAAGAACACAAACACTCTCTATATTCTCATAATCTTGAGTGAGCAAAATATACTAAGTTCGGAATATTGATTCCGCATATTGCTAGCACAATTGTTGTGGAGTTATTAGTCGTCTCCCCGTTCGTCAATTGGTGGTGCGTCCGAACTAGATGCCTAACACTTGTGGAGGCTGAGATCGAAGAACATCGAACCGACACCTCCGTTCAAGCACGCTACGAGAGGTAATCTATTTACTCCCTTTGAGGCTTTGTGATTTTTTTCGATTGAAATGCACGAAGTACGCCTCTGGAGATACATGTAGGGGTTGTTATTTATTTCCGCTACGTGTTACGTGGATCCCAATAGTGGTATCAGAGCCAATCCTTATGTGTTTTCGTGCATTTAATTGATTTTTGCAATTTTTGCAATACTATGGCCAATATGTATTAACGAATTGTTCGTCTTACATGGCTAATGGAGGTTGATTATTTTATATGATAAATTAATCAACGTAGCAAAAATTGAGACTAAATCAATTTTGAATCGAAAATTTATGGCTATCTTATTTTACGTAAAAATTCTGATTATGATTCAACGTAGAATTTTTATTGTGCCTTCCTAAGTTTTAAATTGTGAATTTATTACTTACGTGGAAGGGTGGTGATCATGGAAAAATCCCTAATCAATGTGATTGATGTATATATGAATGTATGGTGATTATTTATATATTTGGGGTTGTAATTATTAAATGGAGGCTGCGTACTCCTTTTATTTTTCATGTAATCTTTATTTTTAGCATAGTCAATTGTTAATGTAAATGCTACGAGGATTACGTGGATGAGCCTTTTAAGTCGGCGAGCTCTTAGGGGCCCAATTCTTGAAGAGTTCAAGAAACCAAGATGAAGCGAAGAGCGGCTCTCCGTTATTAAAATATTAAAATGATTAAATGTGGTCTCATTGGCTCGAGACCCATTAAATCATAATTCCATGATCACCACGTAGGATAGATGTTTATGTGATTGACATCTATTTATTTGTTATGATTACGTGAGCATGTTAAACTGGTTAATATGCAAAGTCAGACTTACCTCACCCAAAATTGCGCCTGCATGAAATCCTAGTTAGGAAAATCACTTGCGTTAGGTACCGAAAGGGCGTTGGTAATGACATCAACGTAACCAAGTCCCCGAACCCAAAATCTCTGGTTCCGCAGAATTGATCGATCTCTCCCAATCGGTCAATAAGGTTTCCGGTCTACCCTCCAAGAAAGACCGGTGGCGACTCCAAATGCATGCACAAGTTGCACATGCCACCACGACCACACTAAGGTCGAAAGCGATCGACTGTTATCGACGAATCCCTTTGAAAAATACTCCCGCCGCGATTTGGTATGGGCCTGGGAGGGCCCGCGCCGATCCAAAACCCGCGATCCGCACCCTTGTGCGGGGGAAGGCCCGCGATCGGTAATCCATTAGCCGCGTCCTCTTTCGGACGGGTCGCG
Source organism: Rhodomyrtus psidioides (assembly GCA_021437785.1). Lineage (NCBI taxonomy): Eukaryota > Viridiplantae > Streptophyta > Magnoliopsida > Myrtales > Myrtaceae > Rhodomyrtus > Rhodomyrtus psidioides. Next base: position 1,014,846 of record JAILYB010000062.1, on the reverse strand, counting down.
ACAACCATCCTTTTCAAATGATACTTTTCATGGATCTTAATCATCAGAATGACCGGTGGTTTAATATAATACTTTATGAGTATGATTTTAGAACTGTTCAAAATATAATTTCATCAACTTTAAGACGTAATCCTTAATCTTAATAGAACCATTACACTTGATGTTGAGGAGTCATTGCAGATATTTACCACTCTTAATAATAAATGAGATATAATTTCAAAGCCTTCAAGGCTTCCTTTACTTACTTAGCAGTGCAGTTAACTGGTAGAAAACACTTTTCAAGTGTTCTTTAGTGGACCGCTTCATATCAAATAAGAGAATCCGATCACTCTTTACCCAATAAGCACATAATGCTCTTGAAAGTTCTCACTAATGAAGGTGAGAACTACGGGTCTTTCGTGACAAGAGTAATATAAGTATTTGCTAGTTCTTTGTAAACAGATAATCCTCATTCAGTTCTCAATAAGTCTTAATTCTAACAGAGTTGCCGTTCACAGAAACGGTGACTAAAAATAATCAATATTTTTAATTAGCATAATGTGAAATTTCACCTTGAGAGATACATACATCATCACATAATCACCTTTGGGCAGAAAACATGACATGCAGTTGTATACTCCCTACATTACAGCGGCCATGAGAACTTATTTCAATCTTCGTTAATCACCACCTTTGGGTGTATGACATCACTTAGACTAATCAATCCTCAACCATATGCTGTACATGTAACCCTCCATGCAAAAATACGCAATTACCTCATTTGGGAGTATAACTACGCATTAAAACAGAAGACATCCCAATACTATGTAAAAAGTACTTTATTAAACTCAACTAAGTGTGCCGCTTTGGCGGTCACAACCCAACTGAATTTACCTGAAATTGGGATATAACTTTATATTTCACATTTACCGTATGCATGTAATTTCAGAAATTAGGGGCCATCATCCACAAAATTACACGCCGCTAATTTACATCGATACTATCAGCAATACATGTCAAATCATAAACATGTAATCGATAAATCACGCTCCACATAATTGCATGTGGTACTTTCATGTAAGCCTGTACCTGTATTTCACAAATCCGTATAGAAATACCAGAAAATACTTCAAAAATAACCCAAAATACCCTCGTATTTGGCGTTCCGTACGTATTTCCAACCATGAAAATACCAAACATGAAAAATAAATATACCATCCTGTAGAGCATGAGCATACGAGCACGTCGGTACCTGGAACGTCCTCATCGGAGCACCCACGTGCCCTCACGCGCCGATTGAAGTCTCGGCGCGTGAGCTTCACGCGCTGACACGTGCATTGCACGTGTTCAGTGCCTCAACCGGTCTTCGAACCGGTCCGACCGGTCTAACCGGTCCGACCGCTACCTTAAATCGATTTAGCGAACCTGGTCAAGCGGATCCGGTCGAACTGGTCAACGACCGGTCCGACCGGACAGTCCGAATCAACGGTCAACCATCTGGGTCGGGTCAACGAGTCGGGTCGGGTCAACGGGTCGGGTAGGGTCTGCCCGGCTAAGATGACGTCAGCTGACGTCAGCCCCCACGTGCCGCGCACGTGCTGGGCCCGGAGCCAGCGCGTTATGCGCGTGGGACGCGTGGCCACCACGCGCCCGATAGCCACCGGCGAGTGGCGGCGCGTCCGGAGGTTGCTAGCGGCGATCTTTATATGGTTTTGCTCGTCTCATCGAGCCCTTTCCGAAAATATAATTTTCTTTGAATTTCGATAAAAATAAAATTTCGAAAATACACCGGGAACACGATTCGTGACCTAATACGCGCAAGCTCTGATACCACATGTAAGCTGCGATTCTAATCCGTATGCAGCAACCCAAAATCTCACGTATAGATACACGAATCACCAGTCCATAAAGTCAAAGAATTGACACACCTGTTTCGGATTCGTCGTTCTTGATGCGGAATTGCGACGATCATGTGCTCAAGATCTTCTCCTCTATGAACCCCCTTGATCACTGGCTTCAATGAGACGGCCCCTCACTGTCGTTTCTGACGATTTCTATATGTGAGGTTATGTGGACATTAGGGTTTAGAGGAGGGACTTAAGCACTATTTATAGAGAATGAAACCTATCCCCTCATTAAAGATTAGGTTTATCTCAGCCCATACTATCCAGCCCCACATCCGACTAGAATAGGAAACTGTATATATCTTACCTTTATTAGACCAATTAATAATTACAGAGACAATTAATAAAGCCCACTAATTGAATATATTCAAAAAGAATATATTCTAACACAACACATTTACATTTATCTCTGAGAGTGTTTGTTTAGCAAAAAATAGATAATTTGAAAATTATTTTTATATAACTATCACTTGTATAGCTTACAAAAATGATTGAACAAAAATTAATTTCATTGTCAATAAAAAGATTTAGCCATAAATTTGTAGTTGATGATGAAAACAACCTCATTGATCAATTACTTCAAACATTAAATCGAACGTTTTTAGGAAAATATTTTTCAAATCATTCATTTTCCGGAAAATAGATGTACCTAAGTGGCTCAAAACCTTGCAATTCAATGGACCTATTAGTAGAAGAATTTGTACCAATTTCATTATCTTGTCATGTAAGCTAGTGAGTCTTGGTTCGTCTCTATAAAATCAAACTATATACCAATTCAAAATTGGTCATCAAACATTAAGTTCAAACCACATCATTGCATGCTGCGAATTGAATCACATTTCTATGGCACTCTCCGCGCCTAGTACGTGATAAATATTTGGGAATTTAACTTCAATCCTGGTGATCCCGAGTTATACACTAATCCGGTATACGTACATACGTACATGACCACCGTTGCAATTCTTATTGTAATTCTCGTATAGGATCTTGCTGGTCATTCTCAGCAGCTGCGGCAGTGGAATCGAATGCCGCAATAACAACCAGTGTGCTACTCGATTTGTCCAAGCAACAACTGATTAACTGCGCCACAAATGGAGGAAGTCATGGATGCAAGGGTGGTTATACGGATGATGCCTTCGAATACATTGTCCAAAACCAAGGGATTAGCTCTGAAGAAACTTAGCCTTACGTAGGCGTCGACGGCACTTGCGACAGGCAAGCCGCATCCGTCGCCACCACATGGATATCGGGGTACAAAGACGTCCCCACAAGCGAAGACGAGATATTGAAGGCAGTGGCGATGCAACCGGTCTCCATTTCCGTCGACATGAGCAGCGACGAGCTCCGGAATTATGCCGAGGGCGTCTTTGAGGGCCCTTGCGGGGCGAACTTGAACCACGCGGTCGTGATAGTTGGATACGGGACAACCGCGGATGGTGTCGACTATTGGCTGATCAAGAACTCGTGGGGTGTGATGTGGGGTGAGGAAGGGTATATGAGAATTCTGCGGAACTCGAGCATCCTGGGCGGTCTCTGTGGGCTCGCTATGGAAGCTTCTTATCCAGTCGCATGAGTTAGCGCGCGTTCAATGGTGTTTTTTGCATTTTGGTTTTGCAGATTTAAGCAGCATTGTTTCACCGGCGTGGCTGTGGTGTTGTGATTTCCGGTAGCGGAGAAGACACTTGGGTTTTTGTAATAAATTCCAGCCGAAACACCAACTTCTTGCGCTTTACACATTGAACAAGTGTTGGACAAATTTTAGTGGGCTTGTGAATAAAAAAGAAAAATTTGAAAAGCGTCTTCATTTGTTTTTGATTTTATGTGATTTGATGGTTAGCGAGAGAGCGACAACAACGCGTGATGCATTCTAAATAATGTGTACAAAAATTTAATTGTAGCTCATAATTGATTATCTAATGAAATCTTATAATACACATTCGTATGATAATCAAATCTTTTTTTTTTGCCATTACTTAACTAGCGATGAGAATCCACGAGTAACTCTCGAAATGAAATGCAAACTTCTTCGAAGTTGTCTCCCGCGAATCGCTCGCGTCGAGAAGCAGCTTCCCTCGGTCAAATTTGCTTTTTTTTCCCTTTTTCTCCGGCAGATATTCCGTGGTAATAATGGACGCAAAAACAAGTCGGTATATAAAAGACATAACAAAATTTTTGCGGAATCTTCGCTCGAGGGGGTGCCAGATTAAAAAGAAGTTTGAAACAACTTCATTTCAAAATCACTAAAGAAAATATGTATATATACGAAGAACCCAACATTGGGAGGGCTCGCTCATGATACCAAGGGAGAAAAAAGCATTCGTAACGAACCTTACATTTGGAATAGACCCAACTAATTCTAACAAGAACAAAATGTAATATGATAAATCCCCAATTGCAATTGTTTCCTTTCTCCTTGTATTAAATTGACATTGCTGATTCCCAAAAAGTTTGTTTCTTTACCGGAAGAAAAAGGAAGCACACGAGGAGATCCACACATATCTTGTCCGAGTCATCTCATTAGTCATTACTATAGGATCGGCCCACCCGAAAAATAGCCTCAGGAATCGGTTCCGGCTCAAACCAGTCCGGGTATCAGTTCCAAATTTTGGGAACCGGTTCGATTTCCGATTCTAGGTGAAGACACACCTGGACCAATTTTTAGAGCCGGTTTCTAGTTTTTTTTTTTTAAAGAAACCTTAAGTCTCCTAGTGTCGTCTCTACCCTTTGGTTGCTCATGTTCTTTGCCTTCCCTCTACTGCTTCCTTTAAATACTAGCTAGTCACCACCTTCTGAAGGTGGGGGGTTGAGTTGGAGATGACCTAACAGGAAGGCATCACAGCAAGAAAGAGACGCCACATAATTCATTCATGGAATCTGCCGAATGGTGCTCATGATTCATTTTGGAGTATCATTGTTGCTTTTGGTGGCTTTAACTTTTATTTTTCATATCAGGTTTTGTTGCTTTCGATGGATTGTAAATTTTATTGCTCATTTTATCAATGCTCACATTATTTTAATAAAAAAAATAGATTCTCGGATAGACCTTGGAACCGGATCGAAAAACAGGGTCGGTTCCAAAATAAGTTCCAAGACAAACAGGGTTGGTTCTCAGTTCCAAAAATTGGGAACCAGTTATAACAGAGTCGGTTTCAGGATTTAGGTCTTGAACCGGCCCACCCGGCCCCTTCTCACCCCTAGTTGAGAGAGATTCGTGGTTTTGGGGCATTGGAAACATTGGAGAACCTGAAGGTCGAGCTCTGTCCGTCAATTAGTAGGTTGAGTGATATGTCCAGAATCCAGATACCATATTGCACAAGTTGATGAAACCGGAAGTCCCATTGTGCGATAAACTAAAGGGCTTTTGAAGTTGTTCAAGAGTTGAGATGTTTGAGTCTCTTTTAAAACATCCGGTTTCGATTCGGCTCCATACGGAACTGGAACCGGAATCGGCGGTTCTTCAAAATGAGGAATCGAGAACTGGATCCGGGGACTTCGGAACTGGGAACCGGACTAGAACCGATGGTTCGGTTCCCGGTTCTACTCGGGAACCATGCTCACCCCTAAAAATTGGTACTTAAGTGATCATTTTTTCTTCGATTTAGCACTTAACTGATTCAAAAAGAAAATATTAGCGCTAAAGTGAGCGCCGTACACAAATATTGGCATTTCAAGTGTCCTTTTGCTCTTTTAAAGTTGTGGATCACCACATTAGCAATATGCAAGGCCTCCGTTTATTCCTGAGTTGTTAGTTTTCCTTGTGCACAAGTTAAGGATTTAGAGATCTACGTATCAATTTTGGAATATGAAATGGAAAATACGCAATATTATGTTAGTGATAGGTCGAAAATCTAAATGAGAAAAAAAAAATCCAACACATTGTGGCCAAGATCAAGATTTTTCAATTTTAATGAGTTGAAAAGCAAATAGGACGTGTCCTAGTGGGTTCGAGGTTTTTGTGTTCGGCATCCCTTTTGTATTTGGCGCATTGAAAAGTTCTATACATGCTTAACTTACCACGAAAAAAAAAAGGCAAATAGGACGCGCAATGAAAAGTGTTGGCGGATATTATCACAACCTTTAATAGGTTCTTTCGTCACTATTATCAAGCTCTTTTATATATTAAATTCTGAAAATGAATTTTGCTGTAAAGTATTTTCGTAAGAAACTTATTTTGGTCCTTTTGTATTTTGCAAATATTATGAAAGTCATTTTCGATAATTATTACAGAAAAAAGGTCAAACACACATTTTTTTTTTAAGTTTCGAGTAGAAGCTGAGGTCTTGCACTTGGGCGTTGGACACAGGTGCGGTGACCCAGGCGTAGGAACCAGGTACTCGGGCTTGGCTGCCGGGTACTCCGGATTGGCCGACGTGAATAGATTTAGGGTTCAACCTCAAAGCACTGAGATCCCTGATTTGTCTCCAGGTGAAAGGATCCTGGTTGGATTCCTGCTCAATCACCGAGGTCTGAAGTCCAAACACCAAGGTCTAGTCATAATTTGAAAAATGATTTTTCATTTTAAATGAGTGAATCGCTTTCTTAAATTTAACCATAAATTTTTCATCAACTATGAAAAAGATACTTTCTTGACTCATTTTTCCAAGCCACACAAATGCCGGAAAATGGGCAAGATATATTCTTACATTAAGTTTTCCACGAGACAACAAATCTAAGTTGTAAAGTACTCTTGAAAGAAATTATTTATGTTATGAAAGAAAATATGATAGATTTTAAGTTGGGGAAAAAGTAATTATTGTTGTGTAAATATCATTATCCTTTTCTTTAAGGGTTTATAGATTGGCTCAGTCTTGGACATTCCACAAATCTTTGGGGGTTGCCACTGTGGATGTTAAACTCTTTCAAACATATAATAAGAGACACGTCAATATCAATATGATGTTGTATTCTTTCTTTATAACATGGGAAGTAATCATGGCAAGCGAGGACACTTCATGGGAGTACGTGAAGTGAACCTTCGTAGGATATTGTTTCTAGACTGGCTCATTGAATAAAGTGAACGAAACCGAACAACTTAATAATGGCGAAGAAAATAAATATTGCATGGTGAATACGTAAGGTGGTTAAGTCCTTAATTAATCATTGATCATTCGTCGGATGGACTAAAATGGCACAATTGCAAAAGTTTTAAGACTTAATCGGCCAAAAAAATGTTTAGAAATGAATTGACACAATTACAATAGGTTTTGGACTTTTTTTATAATTTCTCGCATGATTTGTATAATCTACTGCTATACATGCCACCTTCATCACCATCGATAAGCTGTGTATTCAAGATTAATCCATCCGTAAAGTACTAAATACAGTCTAAGACGGAGAAGAGATTAAAGATCGACTATTAGATCCAGCTCGTCTTTAACCCATCTCTCTCTTCTAGTTGCGACTAATGAGTCATTTGACAATCCTTTAGATATATCAAAGCATGCCTAATCAGCTAGTAAAATAATCAATCTTGGATGGATATGCCTTCGCTGGAAATTACCGATAGCGATGCAACATCGGACCCTGCTAAAGGAGACTACCTCCAAGAGGATTCTTGTAGTATAAACAACTACTCTGATGTGGACTTCGAAAGCTGGGGCGACTCCACACAAGATGTGACAATTTCTCAAGCTGAAGCAACACCATCGAAGTTCGAGGACGGACACGAGCGTGCCTCTTTAATGGAAGGACTTGGGGAGGATGTTGGGCTTTGGGCCCAATCCAGCCCATTGCCCTTTGTTTAATTGCTTTCTAGGGCAGCAGAACACGCACGACAGAAAAACGGTGAGAGAGCAGCCACAAAAGAAACAGTAAACGCATCAAACAGTGCAGGGGCGCAGCAGCAGATTTTCTGGGCGTCCAGCTGAGATCAAATCGACGATCGGAGGTCTTCCCGTGGTCCGATTGGACTGAAATTTTGACAGCACCTTCAAGACTCGTTGTTCTTGATTCTGTACGGTTAGATCGTGATTTGGAGGTATTTCCTGTAGCTGTTCGTGGGTATTTCGGGACTGCAAATTTGGGGGTATTTTTCATCCATCTCTCTCATTAAATGTGATGTTGTTGCTTGATCTTCACTTATAACTTTGGGATTTTATTGTCATTGTATTCAGCGAGTTGTGTACCCAAACGATTAATATATAGTGGAGATTCGGGTAGACTCCGTGAGCGGTCTCGTGGTTTTTATCCTTCGCATTGACGGAGTTTTTCACGTAAAAATTCTGGTGTTGTTTTTCTTTCAATTCGCATATTTCCATTGGTTGTGCTCGAATCAATTTCTCACAGGTTTAGTCAAAGAGGGAAAGTTTTATCCACTGTCTGTTTTTCCCAACATAGTGGTATCAGAGCATTGTTTTTTGACTGAACGATGGAACCGAACGTGAGCAGAATGGTTAGTTTGAATGGAAAGAATTATCATGTATGGAGAGGAAAGATGGAATATCTACTATATGTGAAACGGTGGCATTTACCAGTGTTTGCTGATACTAAACCTGATAATATGAGCGATGCCGATTGGAATCTTGAGCACAAAATTGTGTGTGGATTTATTCGACAATTTGTCGATGATAATGTTTTGAATCACATCAGCAAAGAATCGCATGCTAGGACATTGTGGAATAAGCTGGAGTCATTATATGCACGGAAGACTGGCAACAACAAAATATGTTTGATTAAACAATTTATGGAGTTGCATTATAGAGATGGCCAATCTATATCAGATCACTTGAATGAGTTTCAAGGAGTGATAGATCAACTTTCTGCCATGAATATTAAATTTGATGATGAAGTGCAGGGACTTTGGTTGCTATGTACCTTGCCAAAATCTTGGGAGACTTTTCGTATGTCTTTAATTAATGCTGCACCTGATGGTATTGTTACCATGGATTTTGCAAAAAGTGATGTTCTGAATGAAGAGATGAGAAGAAAAACACATGGTTCTTCCTCTCATTCGGAAGCTCTAGTTGTTGAAAATATGGGCAGAAGTCAGAGTAGAGGTCCGAAAGGTAGATACAAGAGCCGAAGCAAGTCAAGATCATGGAAGAAGACTATTGAGTGTCATCAATGTAGTAAGATGGGTCATATGAAGAAAAATTGCTTCCAGCTAAAAAATTAGATGAGAAATGAGAAGAAAAATGGCAATGAAAATAACGAGAGAAGAAATAATGGTGGTGATGATCGGGTGGCAACTGCTACTGATGAACTTGTTATTGTTTGCTATGATGATAATGTTAATTTTGCATGTGATGATTCAAACTGGGTTATTGATAGTGGAGCTTTTCTTCATATTACCTCTAGGAAAGAATTCTTTACATCCTTCAAGTCAGGAAATTTTGGTACCTTAAGGATGAGTAATGACGGTTTGGCTACTGTTGTTGGCATAGGATATGTATGCTTGGAGACTAGTACCGGAGCAAAACTAATTTTGAAAGATGTCAGACATGTTCCTGATATTCGTCTGAATCTGATTTCAACTGGAAAGCTTGATGATGTAGGATTCTGTAGTACTTTTGACAATGGTCAGTGGAAACTCACCAGAGGCTCATTAGTTGTGGCTAGAGGTATGAAACAATCTTCCTTGTATTTGTTTCAGGCCAAGATTTCCAAGGACATATGTAATGTTGTGGAAGATGAGAATGCAACTGCATTATGGCATAAGAGACTTAGTCACATAAGTGAGAAAGGAATTGGTTTGTTAGCTAAAAAGAGTTTACTCTCTAGAGTAAAGAGTGCAAGACTTGAGAAGTGTGCACATTGTTTAGCAGGAAAACAACGAAGAGTTTCTTTCAAGAGTCATCCGCCTTCAAGAAAATCAGAATTGCTAGAACTAGTGCATTCAGATGTTTGCGGTCCAATAAAACCACTAACACTTGGTGGTGCAGCCTACTTTGTAACCTTCATCGATGACCATTCAAGAAAATTATGGGTTTATTTCTTGAAGACGAAGGATCAAGTGTTAGATGTATTCAAGCAGTTTCAAGTTTCAGTTGAAAGACAGACTGGAAAGAAGTTGAAATGTATTCGTTCAGATAACGGTGGTGAGTACATCGGACCATTTGATGAATATTGCAGGCAACAGGGAATTCGACATCAGAAGACACCTCCTAAAACGCCTGAGTTAAATGGCGTAGCGAAAAGAATGAACAGAACACTGATTGAGAGAGTCAGATGTTTGATTTCAGATGCAAAATTGCCAAAATCTTTTTGGGGAGAGGCTTTGAGTACGGTAGTACATGTTCTTAATATTTCTCCCATTGTTGTTTTAGATGGTGATGTTCCAGACATAATTTGGTTTGGAAAGGAAATTTCATATGATCATCTAAAGGTGTTTGGCTGTAAAGTTTTTTTCATGTTCCAAAGGATGAGAGGTCCAAGTTAGATGTCAAGACAAAAGAGTGCATCTTTCTTGGTTATGGTTCTGATGAATTTGGCTACAGGCTTTATGATCCAGTTGCTAAGAAAATTGTCAGAAGCCGAGATGTAGTATTCGTTGAGAATGAGACCATTTGTGATATTGAGAAGATGAAGAAGACAGATTCCCGTGATTCTGATATGTTAGTTGATACTAGCTCAATCTCACCTTTTGAGTTGCAGGAACAGTTGCATGATCAAGTTGAAGACGGTGTTCAAGGTCAGACTATAGATCAGCCGGTTGAAGATCAGGCTTAGGGTGATCAACATCATTCATATGACATTGATGCTCAAGAGATTGCACCATTAGCTCCATCAACTACTACTTTGAGGAGGTCTGCCAGAGACCGCACCTCATCTACTAGATATTCCTCTAATGAGTATGTTCTGTTGACAGATGCAGGTGAACCTGAAACTTTTGAAGAAGCAGTATAAGATAATAACAGGAAGGAATGGTTTGATGCAATGCATGATGAGATGAAGTCATTGCATGATAATCACACTTTTGAGTTGGTGGCATTACCTAAGGGTAAAAGAGCTTTGAAGAACCGCTGGGTTTACAGATTGAAGCAAGATGAGACGACTTCGCGTCCTCGATATAAAGCCAAATTGGTTGTTAAAGGCTTCAATCAGAAAAAGGGAATTTACTATGATGAGATCTTCTCACCAGTTGTAAAAATATCTTCAATTCGAGTTGTTTTGAGTTTAGCAGCTAGCCTTGATCTCGAGGTTGAGCAGATGGACGTAAAGACCGCTTTCCTTCACGGTGATTTGGAGGAAGGCATATACATGGAGCAACCTGAAGGCTTTCAGGTAAAAGGTAAAGAGAATTATGTTTGCAAACTGAAGAAAAGCTTGTATGGCTTAAAGCAGGCGCCGAGGCAATGGTATAGAAAATTTGAGTCTTTTATGGGGGAGCAATCCTATAAGAAGACTACTTCTGATCATTGTGTATTTGTGCAGAAATTCTCTGAAGGTGATTTTATTATCTTATTGCTCTATGTTGATGACATGTTGATTGTTGGTCAGAATGCTTCTAGGATTGACATGTTAAAACAAGATTTGAGCAAGTCCTTTTCAATGAAAGACTTGGGGCCAGCTAAGCAGATTCTTGGTATGAGGATCACTCGCGACAGACAGGCGAAGAGATTATGGTTATCTCAAGAGAAGTACATAGAGAAAGTACTTCAAAGGTTCAAAATGGACAAAACTAAAGTTGTAAGTACACCTCTTGCTACACACTTTAAGCTTAGTCATAAACAATGTTCGTCAACTGAGAAAGATCTGAAAGAGATGGAAAAAGTTCCTTATGCTTCTACAGTTGGTAGTCTGATGTATGCAATGATTTGCACAAGACCAGATATAGCTCATGCAGTTGGAGTGGTTAGCCGTTTTATGTCAAATCCAGGTAGAGAGCACTGGAATGCATTGAAGTGGATATTGAGATATCTCCGAGGCACTTCTAGTTTGAGACTTTCGTTTGGGAGTGATAAGCCGATTCTTGTTGGATATACTGATTCTGACATGGCAGGTGATATTGACACAAGAAAATCTACTTCGGGTTATCTGATTACTTTCTCAGGGGGAGCTGTGGCTTGGCAGTCAAGGTTGCAAAAATGTGTTGCCTTGTCGACGACAGAGGCAGAATTCATCGCTGTAACAGAAGCATGTAAGGAATTGCTTTGGATGAAAGAGTTCACACAGGAACTTGGTTTCAGTCAAGAGAGGTATGTTTTACTTTGTGATAATCAAAGTGCTATACATCTTGCAAAAAATTCCACTTTTCATGCCAGGTCAAAGCATATTGATGTGAGGTATCACAGGATACGAGAAACTCTGGAATCCAAAGGGTTAGAACTTGAGAAAGTACACACATAAGATAATGCTTCAGATATGATGACGAAGGCTCTCGCTAGAGAGAAGTATGAGTTTTGTCGGCGTCAGGCCGGCATGGATTTCTCTTGAATTCTTTTGTGTCGGGATCTTCCTTAATGGGTTGGAGGGGGAGATTTGTTGGGCTTTGGGCCCAATCCAGCCCATTGCCCTTTGTTTAATTGCTTTCTAGGGCAGCAGAACACGCACGACAGAAAAACGGTGAGAGAGCAGCCACAAAAGAAACAGTAAACGCAGCAAACAGTGCAGGGGCGCAACAGCAGATTTTCTGGGCGTCCAGCTGAGATCAAATCGACGATCGGAGGTCTTCCCGTGGTCCGATTGGGCTGAAATTTTGACAGCACCTTCAAGACTCGTTGTTCTTAATTCTATATGGTTGGATCGTGATTTGAAGGTATTTACTGTATCTGTTCGTGGGTATTTCGGGACTACAAATTTGGGGGTGTTTTTCATCCATCTCTCTCATTAAAGGTGATGTTGCTTGATCTTCACTTATAGCTTTGGGATTTTATTGTCGTTGTATTCAGCGAGTTGTGTACCCAAACGATTAATATATAGTGGGGATTCGGGTGAACTCCGTGATCAGTCTCGTGGTTTTTATCCTTCGCATTGAAGGAATTTTCCACGTAAAAATTCTGGTGTTGTTTTTCTTTCAATTCGCATATTTCCATTGGTTGTGCTCGAATCGGTTTTTCACAGGTTTAGTCAAGGAGAAAAAGTTTTATCTGTTGTCTGTTTTTCCCAACAGACGATTTCCATGGTTTGGATACCTGCGCTGACAAGACAAGTACAGTCAAGTCACTCTATTGTGTTAGTCCAGAAGAACATGTAACCATCATTCCTGACGTCGCTTCCTCGAATGCATTCGTAGAACCAATCGGTATGTACCACACGGATATCCTACGTGCGTGTAATTGTACTATAACGGCTAAACACAGTGCCTGCTTCTAGATTTCAGCTAAATGCACCAGTTTAGAATGTTTCACCGGCTCTGCGTCATGTCCCGTGTCTTTCTCTCTTTGTCGGATTAACTAGGTCTTTGGCCTCGCGCATTGTGGAAGACAGCAATGATATTACATGTCATTCCCTTCCATAAGAAAAGCATTGTTTTCATTATCATCAGGTAGTCTACTGCATAAAGGCAACCATTCGGTTTGCTTCATTAGGGTTACCGTTGGGTAGCTTTCCTACTCAGCACCATCTGAATGGTTTACTCTATCTAATTAATGTGAGACTTAAGTTTGTTTCTGCTAATTCTTTCTACTGTCCTAAATAACTCCCTCTGAAATTTCTCTGTTGGTTTTTAAATTGTTCGGCGAAAGTACAAGTAGGATATATGTTAGTAATGCCTGCATCTATGTGAATTAATATTTGCACAGACCCACGGCGAAGAATAAGCTAAAATCGAACAATTAGGACACTATGGAAACACATGAAGCTGCCTGTCGGTTTTCTTGCTCTATATGATGTTTGATTATCACACATTTGTCGCAGCAAGATCGGATTGCTCAGTTACTCAAGACCACCATTGTGCCAATGAGTTGATCGAGCTTGATGAGAGCTGCATTATTGTAGATGCCGAAGAATTCTGTTCAGCTCCTAACGAAATGACTGAACCACGAGTAATACAGGTATGTGCCTTCGCTCTCTACGAAATAGATCTTCAGTATCCTGTCTCGATTGCTAGCAACATTGTGCCCTGATCACTATTCTTCTCCATCTTCTTGTCTTAGAACTTCGTCTCGGACAACATGGCATCCCCAATGAGGAACCACGAGTTCAATGAATCTGAATGGGAGATCATATGATTGAGGACCAATGATCATCGGAAGCGTTGAGGGTACTTAAATTCAACCATCGATAACGCGGCATCAGCAAAATGAGAGTTTTCATAGATCCAGCTACATGATTTGTGATTAGGATCTAGGGGTATTGACAGTCTTGCTCTTTTTACCAAGGCCAAGTTTTTCTTCCTATCAAATTTCTCCATAAACCTATTTCGTTTTTTTTTCTCTCTATATGATTTCTTGCGGGTAGAAATTTAAAGAACATTAGCAAAAATCTGCGAGTTCCCACACAATAAAATTTGATATTTAACACAATCTTTTTAGTCAGCTATTTCCAGGGAAAATTGGAAAACAGAAGAATTGTGTCTTCTAAGATGTTAATATTTGTTGATGTTTGTCCAGCGTTAAGCAGGATAATTATTAAATTAGTCTAAATCCTATTATATGGATGTCATTTGAGTCTTAAACCTTTTAATTTTGCCAATTTAGTCCTAAATTTTGAGGCCGAGTTCAATGAAGTCCTTCCGGTCAATTGTGGATTGCCACGTCAACAATATGCAAGGCATCCATTTAGTACTGAATCATTTTGACTGTGACACCAAAATACATATGTTTTATACTTTTCCTTCATTGAATAAGCAATTTCAAGAGAAAATAAAATGATTTACTTATCTTTGCGTTTGATTGCGAATATTTTAGAAGACTATCGAAACATAAAACACAAATGTATGTATTAATTCTGGAGCATGAAATGGAAAAAGTGCAATATTATGTTAGTCATAGGTTGAAAACCTAAATGAGCAAAAAATTAAATAAATCCAACACATTGTGGTCAAAGTCAAGATTTTCCATTTCAATGAGTTAACAAGCAAATAGGACGCGCAATGAAAAGTATTTTTGCAAGAAACATATTTTTGTCCTATATGTGCCTGATATTTGCAAATAATATGAAAAGTCATTTTCAACATTTGTTACAGGAAAAAAATTCTTATATTAAGTTTACCACGAGACAATGAATCTAAGTTGTAAAGTACTCGTGATTTAATGGCCAAATTATGATATTTCTTTGGAAGTGAAGAGTCAAGAGTTCAAACCATACTGAAGTTAGAAGAAAAAATGAGTCTATTAGGGTTAAGAGGGCTATTTTAATCGGATTTTTATAGGGGAAACTACTAAAAAGTCTTAAATCTTTCCAAATGTGATATTTCAGTCCTAAATATTTTGAATTTGTACCAATTCAGTCCATTTGGTTGGCCGGTGCTGACATGGCATTGCCTACGTTGACGTGGCAAAATTTTAATAATATTTAATATTTTTTTCCTTTTTTTCTTCTTTCTCAATTTTCCTCTTCTTTCCCTTCCCTCCCTGGCTAGCGAGATATGGTCGAAGCTCGTCGGCCATTGGCCAGGGCGGCTAATCCCTCGCTGGCGGCCCTCACCTGGCCTTGCCCATATCTTGGTTGGCCCAATCTCCCTACGGCGAGCCTAGAGGAGGTTTCAATGTCAAAGTGCAAGCGATTCTCGAAATCCTCAGTTGAAGAAAGTTGAAGTACAATCCGATTGTACTTTATTGTGTGAGTGTCTTGAGAAACCAGGGAATAGCCCATGGGCTGTTCGGCACCTCATAAATGAATGCAGGTTGATGTTGGGCCAACTTCAAGGAGTCCAAGTGAAAGCCATCCCCGTGAGGCAAATGGCGTGGCTGATTGGTTTGCCAAGACACAGAGAAGAAAAACGCAACCATCAAATTGGCTCGTCAATTTCCCCCAGTCACTTTGGGATTTAATTTGTTCCGAATCTTATTTTAATAGCAACTGTAATTCCGACTTTGGATGAATGAAATGCAACTTATTTTTTACCAAAAAAAAAAATCTCCCCAGGGCGGCAGTAAAGGAGGGCATGGCCTCGCCAGCCGTTGCCGAAGGTGAGGTCGACTTCATTGTGACTGGCGATGCCCTGGTGATGCATTTCTCCCAGCCTAGGCATGGGCTTCGTGGCCTTGGCCTAGCGACCGACGAGCTGTGGTGATGTCACAGGCCACAGCTCGCCAGCCACAGAGGGAAGAGGGAAAATAGGAAAAAAATAAAGAAAAAGTATTAAATATTATCAAAATTTTGCCACGTTAGCAATGGCTGATCAAATGGACTAAATTGATCATCTATTCAAGAAGACAAGAAAGAAGACTACCACCTATGAAAAATGAAAGGGAAGATCTTGTGCTAATTATGTCATGAACCTTTCAATTATGCCAATAAAATTCTAAACATTTTCACGTTTTGTCAATTGAGTTAATCTGATCAATTTTGATTGAAAATTGCTGACATGGACGCTGACCATCTACGTTGCATTGCCAGCGTAGACATTGACATTTTGAAAATATTTTTTTTTATTGTTTCTTTACTTTTCTTCTCTTTACTTTTTTTTTGGGACTAGGGTCACCAACTTTAAGCGAGGGCCGCAACTCCCTTGCTGGCCATTAGGCAAGGGCTTGTGAGCACTCTCTGTGGCTGGTGAGGGCTTAGGTGATGTTGACACCTAAATTTTGACATCTAGAAAGTTCATTCATTTAAGCATAAAATGAGAGTTAACCATAATTCTCACAAAAAAAAATAAAATTCTCATGCATTGCATATTTATTTTTATGTCAGTCATGTCATTTGCATTTAGGATCAGAGATGAGTCAATTGAGCCTAATTTAACAGGCGGCCGAACTGGATTTTTGCCTATGGCTAGAGGAAGTGTGCCAAATTTTAATGGGCTGATGGAATGCCAAAATATTTGATTAAGGCTTTCAATTTAATGTCCATTATTTTTATTGAGCCATATTTAAGCCCACGATAATAGAGAATTCGGTGAATACCAATGAAATATCATGGTCGAAAATTCTTAATTTAAAATGCTAAGTGAAAATATTGAATTATTAAAAGAAAACTTGGACAATACTTCAGAAAATTATAACCCTAGACATGTCTCTATAAATAGATGTGTTTAGGATTGACAAAGAGGAGGCGACACAATTGAAAGATACGGCATATTAGAGGGCCATGAAGCGGAAGACGGGCAACTCTCCCCCTTTAATCATCATCGACAATGGAGACTCTGGGCAACAAAAAAGAGAACTAAGGTTCTCCATGGAAGAATAAGTGGTGGTTTTGGCCTGGAGGGGTCAACGAGATACATTGGAGACCAATATCAGAGGATTTCTTTTTTTAAGATGAGCTTCAGATCAGCCCGCAATTCAAGCGACTTCGATGGATTCTTGCAAGCCCTTGATGACATCTGATTTCGTTGCTTTTAGTCGAGCGTCGAGCTGACCACCGTCGCATCCGTCGTCGAGTCCAACGGTCGGGCTGAGCAACCCTTGACCGCGAGTCATTGTCGGAACAATCAACAGCCCATTGGTCGCGTTGAGCATCATCAAGCCATCTCATGAGCTGTCGGACACAACCCGTCGAACACTCTTTGCCAGTGGATCATAGTCCGCTGGCCGATTCCGAGAAGCCATACCATCGCCCATCGCATGGCCCTTCTCGAACCCGATGGTGACGAAGCGTACAACCTCAGGCATTATTTTCACATGCAAATTTGGTTTTCTTGCAGGTTATCTAGAGATGGCCACAAATCTTAGTGAATTCAAGCAACCCCTAGCAGAGTCTCCACATGATTGGCCCAGTGTTGTTTAATCGATGAATTTAGTAAAGTGCTGCGGTCAAAGCTTCTTGCTTTGGTCATAATCTTTATTATCAAAAGGTCCAAGACCATTCGAATTTTATCCTCCAGCGTGGGCCTCTCCCCAGTGATGGCTTGGTCGGGTCGTTCGTCCCGTCCAGCATCGCAACAAGTCCATCCGCGGAGGTAAATCGCAACTGAGCACTACCAAGCGGCCATTCTTGCTCAGCCGTGAACCTGCCAAGATCTCGAGTCGGTTCAAAAGTTGCTAGCTTTGTTGATAATTAAGTTTTCGGGCAAATTCAAATTGAAAAGGCAATCTTTGGGTATAATTGCTATCCTAATTTAGATATTGACATTGCATATAGCATCTCAAATCTTGCATATTGCATATGTTGCATCAAAGTGGATTTTTTTTTTCAAAATACAGGTTGACTAGGAAAATTTCCTTTCCTAATCCGCAACTTGCCGCATAATCGAGAATGTTCATCTTTAATATTATCGATGGAATACTCGATTAGGTAAGGATTTTGGTTCAATCGTTAATCGTAAGATTACGAATTAAAGAATGACTCAAATATTTGCGAAATATTTCAAAACTTGATTGATATATCCACTTTCTTGATTGACATTGATTGGCATATTCACTTTCCTCATTTGATTAGATTTGCTTGATTGACGTATTTTTTTAGAATATATATGTCGCATGATGTAATCCCGAAAATTCTAAAAAAAAAATTGCGCTCATTCATTTCCATATTTGAAAATCGCATATTTTTTTTTAAAAAAATAGCATCACGTAGATAATTGCACTTCCAATCCCTCTTGTAAAATATTTAGACTTGATTGCATTTTAGGATAGAAATTGCATGTTTAAGTAGAATTTCATGTCTAAAATAATTCGTCTTAATATATTAGGGTTTAGGCCAATTTAAACTCTGAAATATGAAAGATAAGCATTGTTTTGGCATAGTTCTATTTTAGGAAATAAATTCATCCGAAAATTTAAAAAAATCATTTTTGCCATCTCATCTTTGCCACGTCATCTATGCCACATTATCTATGCCATTTCATCTTTGTCATGTCATCTATTCCATGTCATTCATCTTTGCCATGACATGTTAAATTGCATTTTAGCTTCAATTGTATATTAGACTTGCATGTCTCGATTTTAATTAATTTACGTGTCACGTAGTCAATTTAATTAAATTATTGTCTCATTTGTGCATTCGTTTAATTTGCAAGTCATCTGGCTTAGTCTTGCATTTAATCCACGTCATTGCATCCTAGAATAATTTCATGCCTCACATGTAATATAGTTTTTCATGCATACATATAAAAATCGAAAACTAAAAAAAAGAAATGATGTTTTGTCTGGCGCATGCTCCCTTGATTATATTGATTTTCTGGATGTTCAATTAATTGATTGCACACCCGCATGATAACCTTTGTTAGTGACTTAGGTTAAAATCAATTAATGTTGCCTTATCAAATGATTTTTCATGAAATAAAATGGTACCGAAAGGGCGTTAGAGTAATCTAGCGTAATCAAGTCCCCGGATTCTTAATCTCTGGTTCGTGGAAATAAAATAGTTCTCCCGCTATTTTATTTAGGTTTCTAATCAACCTACCGTAAATGATTAGTGGCGACTCCAATTTTATAATCTTTGCGTGTTAATCATCTTACAAGTTGCGACTTGGTATGGACTTGCGAGAGTCCGAGTTAGGTTAGTTAAATTATTAACCTAATAATCCATTAGCCTAGAAAATTATTTTTAGGTCGCGACAGGTGAGAACCACAACGCCTTGTGAGGGTGCGATGCTTAGATCCATAAGGGCATTTTGGTCATCGCCTATGGTCTGCGAGAGTCCAAACTCCAAAAAAAAAAAAGAAGTAAAGAGAAGCGAATACAATTTTAAAAAATTATTAAAAAAATTTGGGTCAGCATTAGCCATGTCACATAGGACAGCTAGGGCCTCCGTTAGCAACTTTTGTTACAAAATGGCCAGATGGTGACAAAAGTGAAAATGCTGAGAACTAAATCGATACAATTGAAGAAAAGAAAGAATACCGCAGCCTAAGAAAGTGAAAATGGAAGAGATTCCGTGCATTGGACGCTTGAAAATTGGAAAAGAGTTTCCATATTGACCTAGGAATATGTAGGTCCCGCGTCTGCGTGACACAAGGAACAATTCTTGCCCATGTTGTCCGTCCAGCTATCCTTGATGGAGGAGAAGACCGACATGTTGTAAGTTGATTGAGGCAATCTGGTAAGGCCTCGCCTGTGTACAGGAAGCACCCATGCCCTCCACGGCTGTCCCTTAAGTTTCGCATGTTCAGACAAGCATGCAGTATGGAACCAAAATTTCCACCTTACAATCAACGTAAAACTTTTTTGCATGGCTTATAGAATACGGCTATCACAACCAAGACTCTGTATATATACTCATGTCCAGTGCAGGTATCTCATCATCCACTTCTGAGTTTTTCCACTGAGAAACACACTACCCCACCCACAATTTCTGCAATGGCTTTTCCTCTCAAGAGTGAATTCATCATCTCCCTTGCTTTAATCCTCAGCACTTGGGCATGGCGTGCGATGTCGGTCCGCCCGTTGCATGGATCCACCATTGCTGAGAAGCACGAGCAATGGATGGCCCAGTACGGTCGGACCTACAAGGACCCGGAGGAGAAGGAGAGACGTCAGGAGATTTTTGAGAGGAACTTGCAGTTCGTCGAAGATTTCAATGCATCCGGGAATCGGACTTTCAAGGTAGGCATCAATCAATTCTCGGACTTGACTGACGACGAGTTTGTTCGGAGCCACACGGGATACTTGGCTTCTAAGCAACCAAAGTCGCCCAAGAATGCGTCATTGAGCCACCAGTATCTGACTGGGGATGTTCCTGATAGCATCGACTGGGTGGAGAAAGGCGCCGTGAATCAGATCAAGGACCAAGGCCAATGTGGTAAGTGTCTAAACGTCTCGTATGCATGCAATTGTGTGATCAATTTTGACTTCCATTGAGCAATAAGTTTAGGAGACTAGCTATCTAGAGAAGTCTGATACCAACGGTACCAAAAATTAATGTGATTCTCCATGACTACAATGTCGACAAAATTTTATGAATGCAGGATCTTGTTGGGCATTCTCGGCAGTCGCAGCAGTAGAAGGAATCACGCAGATCAAAAGTGGTAATTTACCAGTGCTCTCCGAGCAACAACTGATCGACTGCGATACCGAAGCCAACGGCTGCGAGGGCGGTCTTCCGGACAATGCTTTCAACTACATCATCCAAAACCAAGGAATCGCGTCCGAGGATACCTACATCTACGAAGAGATGGACGGGACCTGCGACTCGTCGAAAGCGGCCCAACATGCGGCGCAGATCAAGGAGTCCGTCGACGTGCAGCCTGGTGAGGAGGAGCTCCTGAAGGCGGTTGCGCAGCAGCCGGTCTCGGTCGGGATTGCAGGAGGCGGGCAGGAGTTCAGGAGCTACAGAGGCGGGGTGTTTAATGGGGACTGCAGCGGGGAGCTGGACCACGCGGTGGTCGTGGTCGGGTTCGGGACGAGCGAGGACGGAATCGATTTCTGGAAGATCCGCAACTCGTGGGGGGAGACTTGGGGCGAAGAGGGCTACATGAGGATTCAAAGAGGTGGTGCTGATAGCTCCAAAGGAATGTGCGGACTCGCGTCGCAAGCTTCTTATCCAGTGGCCTAAGATAATCAAAACATAATATAGACGACGTACGAGCATCATGAGATGACGAGTTGCTCCTTCTTTCCTACTTAAGAGTGTGGTACTTGTAATGAGGCTACTGTGTAGCCACTAAGTTATGAGGATAATTACGTATTAATTCCTCAATTTGAATCAATTTTCTTGTTTTACCTAAAATTCCCTACTTAATAGTGTGGTTTTTGTGTTTGGCCTCTTCTTTGTAATTGGCGCTTTGAAAAGTTATATACATACTTGTTGACACGAATTTTGATTTTTTTTTTTTTGGTAAGGATAAGGATTGTATTAACTTTCATCAAAGCGCAACTATACAATATCAAAGGAACCCGACACTACAAAAAGAATTTTGATTTTCTTTTGTTATTAACTTTTACATAAAAATAAATCAGAAATTAATTTTAGTTCCTACCCAAAAAAAAAATACAATAAATCATTGTCATATAGTTTTAATTTCTTCATTCATG
Organism: Rhodomyrtus psidioides; assembly: GCA_021437785.1. Lineage (NCBI taxonomy): Eukaryota > Viridiplantae > Streptophyta > Magnoliopsida > Myrtales > Myrtaceae > Rhodomyrtus > Rhodomyrtus psidioides. The sequence goes on along the minus strand of JAILYB010000062.1, from coordinate 993,004 downwards.
CATTTGCATTTCGACCGGCGGCGGGTGCTCTGAGATAACAACATATAACCCCGTGGTGCTAAAAAATGAAAATTTGCTCAAACCCAAGACCGGTATTTGAAGTAATACGCTTTATTTTAAGTTTCGGTCGCATGGCGAAGAAAAAGATTTGCTTTGACTCTGACTCGTGCGTGCTCAGCTAGTTGAGAATAGAAATTGAGAGAGATACGGAACTTTGGAAAGAAAATCAATTTTCTTTGATTACTCCACATAAGGGCCTGCATATTTTATAGAGAAGGGAAACTTTCAAGGGAAAATCAATTTTGGTTGATTGCCCCACAGAAGTCCCATCTGTATTTGTGCCTGATTGCTTTGACACAACAATAGATAAGCAGCCGCAACCAATTTGGCATTTTGGCTAGTGATGGAGTCTTATATTTATTTCTTACGGAGGCTTTTTTTTTTTTTGCATGCATGCATGCATTTGCGGATGAAAAAACAACTCAAACGCTCAAATGATAAGTTGCTTATATGTGGTGCTAAATACCATGTTAATCTACGGGCGCAGCTAGCTTAAAGTGAAAAGGGTTGAGAGAGATTTTGGGCTATTCTTATTGCCCCAAACAGAATGGAAAGATTGCTGGTTATTCTCTCTGTGCATTCCACTTTGGATCGATGAGAAACGAGTCAGCAGGAGGGAAGGCAATCACTCAATAATATTCACAGAATAGGTAGCGATTCTTATCCGATTCAATATTTTGTTGCCATATTTCGGATAGATCAATATCTAACGTGAATATTTGAGATTTTAAGCATTATCCGGTTGAGTTTTATTTTCGAGAAAAGTCAACTTAATTAATAAATTGATCCGTAAGACTTTGGATCATTTTTTAATTATTTTGACTTTATATTTAATATTTGTGTCGCCTAAAGTTGCGTTAATCTATAATTTAATCCATGAGACGATGGGATATTTTTTAGATTACTGTAATCTTTGATTTGCACCTACGGATTAGGTAAGATTTTACCAACGTAGTTCATTTTCACCTTTTAAAAAAACATATAAAAAAAAAATCATGCATGCATAGCGTATGTTTCAAACTGCACACTTGCCATGTCATTCCCTTTTGCCATTTTTTGTCACGTCATTTATGCATGTCATAGGGTCATTCGTTAAAAAAAATGCATGTAATAATGTAGTTGCATTATTTTGCCAGCCACTGAAATGAGATGACGTAATTAGTACATATCATTTGGGGTTAGTCATGTACTTCATTAAATTTATGCCCCGATAAGCCAGCACACTTTCTATGTCATTTTCATATCATATGCATTCATATCGGAACAGACTGCATGTCATTACATTTAGGTTTAGTTTATGTTAGCATTGCATATAGCAAATCTGCAATAGACAAGTAAAATAAATATTCAATATTTAGAATTGCTTGCATTTCATTCATCCATGCAATTTGTTTACAATTTTGATTATTGAGTGTCTATTTCATGATTGTGTATTCGCATGGACATTTTCACATGTTGGAGATAATTTTAAAATGAATCCTAACTGCTTGCCAACCTTTTTTTTAAGATACCGAAAGGGCGTTAGTATAATCTAGCGTAATCAAGTCCCTGGATTTATAACTTCTGGTTAATCGACCTACCATAAACAGATTAGTAGCGACTCCAAATGAAAATCTTTTGCATAAAATGATTTGAAAGTCATGAATCGGTATGGACATGGGAGGGTCTGAGCTAGGTTTAACAGCTTAGTAATCCATTAGCTTGAAAATTTTTAGGTCACGACAATACTTACTTTACCCCCCCCCCCAAAAAAAGCAGCTAAAACCCACTAGACTATCGCGACGTGGCTCGATTTTATACAAATTTCACCTAATAATTTGATTACGATGTTCATTTTAGTGTACCTCTTAGATTGAGGATTACACTGAACTTTTGAGAAAAAAAAAATCTCATATTCTGAAGATAACCCATCGCGTGTTCACAAATTAAATGACTAGATTGCGCACTCCGAATTGCATGTGATTGCAATCTTAATTGGTAAAATGTGAAAATTCTTATTTGATTTCAGTTGTCATATGTTTAAATCATGTGCACTTTCGGTTAGGAGATTCTATGTTCTTCAGATGAAAGTATAGAGGATCGACATTACGTGATTAAACATAAAACTAAAATAAAGGGTTCGTGTTCGAATTGATGTGATATATCAAGAGGTGACAAAATGGGTTTAGAATCTTGACGGGTCATTGGTGGGTTGTATTATATTTTAAAAACAAGTTAAGTGGGTGATAAATGGGTTACTTAGAAACTCAATAGGAACAAGAAGTTCTGTCGTTCATGTCAAACTCGCACTCTAGGTTTTCTCTCCCAATCCGCCGCCTAGCCCCCCAAACTTCCGAAGCAGATCTCTGAGGGAGAGAGGGGGGCCCCCTCCCTTCTCATCCTCATTTACGGCTCCCCTCTCCCTCCCTCCCTCCCTCCCTCCTGCCTTCGAGTAGCATCTAGAGAACGGGAAAACTTTCTCAAGCTCACCGGGACGGCATGCTCGTGGTTTCCCACCGATGCTTTTGCTGCTCCTCTTGCTCGTAGTTTCTCACCATTACTGCGTTGCTCTGCTCGATTCCGGTGCTGCTCTTCCATTTCTCTGCTTTTGTTGTTTTCTTGTTTTTTTGCATTTTTGTCAATTTCGTGGACGACTTATCTGATTTCGTGATCAACTGCTACTTAGTTTGTAGCTTTTCTTTCCCGATCTAGATCTCGATCTAGATTTGGGTGCTTTTCTATCCCATTCTAGAGATAGATTTGGGATTTTCAAGTTGTTCTCAGTATTCCTACAATCCATTGGTGGCATTATGTTCTTTACACGGTAATGGTGCTGGGGACGCCGAACTTTGGCGCGCACTGCCTTTTGGTAAAACCGTTGTTACTGAAGTGGGATTTCTCGGTGTTTGCTCATCATTGATGATGCGAGACTCGGTGATCGGCCGCCGTACGAGCGTCAATGTCACAGCAGATCTGTCTTCGAGGAATGAGCTAGTCTTTACAAGCAGTAGCAAGTTGATTCATGTTTCAGATTTGTTTTATTTGCTTTGTGGGATTTACATCTATCTTCAAGCTATGTACTATTTCTTCTATATGAAATGAAGATGCTCGTTTGACCCAAAAAAAAAAACTCAATAGGTCCTACCTAAATGAGTTTTAAGTAGGTCATAAATTGACTAGCTAAGATAACTACTAATGAGTCATAATTAGATTTCTTGAATATTTTTTTTAAAGAATACAAATTTTAATAATTTATTATTTCATTTTCTTATTTTTCTTTATCTTTTTTTCTTTTCTTTTTTTCTTTTTTTCCTCCTGCCACCACCGTGATTGGCTGGCAAGCCTCGAGCTTGCCGAGATCTAGCGAGCTCAAGGTTGCCCATTTTCTTATTTTTCTTTATCTTTTTATCTATTTTTTTCTTCCTTTTTACTTCTACCACCACCGTGATTGGCCGGCAAGCCTCGAGCTACCGAGATCTAGCGAGCTCAAGGTCGCCCAAACTGGGCGAGCCCCTGGGCTCACCGAGATCTGGTGAGCTCGAGGTCACCAAGATCGGGCGAGCCCCGAGCTTGTGCTCGCCTGGACTAGACGAGCCTCGAGCTCACCAAAATTGGGTGAGCCTCGAGGCTCTCCAGCCTCAAGTGAGCTCGAGGTTTGCCAACCTCAGGCAAGCCTCGAGGCTCCCCGAGATTGGCCTCATCTGCGGCTGGTTACTGGCCGTTGCTGAGGTCCGGCGACCGATGGATGACGAAGGCAAAAGGAAAAAAGAAAAGAAAAAAGAAAAATTTTCAAAAATAAAAAATTCAAAAAATTTTAAAAAGTTTTTTTAAAATTATAAAAATTGTCCACAATATTTTAGGAATATTTTTTTCAAGAATTTATAATAAACAAATTTTTTAAATTGGATTAAATATGAAAGTATTTTAGCAATAAGAATCAGATAGGGTAAAGGTCGCTAGATTTGTATAATAGAAAAATGGTTCAAAACGGGTTAAATATGGTATCTTTTTCGACCCAACCCTCTCATTTAACAGCTCTACTTTTCTTTGCTTTCGTTTTCATATTTTCCCCTTGTCTTTCTGAGTCTTGCCCTTTCTAAGTCATGCTTTATTTTTATTTTTATTATTGTTGTTATTATAATGATTATTATTGTTATTGTTATTGTTATTAGTTTATGAGGGGCTTTCACAAGATGAAAATGATTGGATTCATTCCTAGGCATCTAAATCTTGAACCGCGTCTACATTTTTAGTATCGTTAGATAAAATAACATGAAAATATTTTGATCCCGTTCTTTTAATATGATTTTGAATCGTCGCAAGGGAAAAAGATGAGAGATTTGTGGGATACTTGAACATTATAATGAATTCACATTTAAAAGGTAAAAGATTCATTGAGTTTCTTCCCATTTATCATGATTATCGTTGTCTATCGTAAAATAATATTTTGTCCATTTATAGTTTCGCATGATCGTGGGGCATTTTTAACCATATGCATGGATTTCCATGAGTTTGCTTACACAAATTTGAGGTGAGAGTGGCTATTGAGTTTGCTTAGTTCATGGAAAAGCTATAAATAATTGTAACTACTGTATGGGTGGGCATAGAGTAAGAATCTTACCAGATTTGTGTCAAATTAATGACTTGTTTCACTTTATGGAAAAAAGAATCCGACACGTTTTTTTTTTTGTCGGAATAGGTTATAACGTTTAAGAGTCACAACATAACAGGTCCCGTAGGAGTTGGGGGTGTTTGGAAGCAAATTTTTTCGGTGGGCTTTTGCAACCCAATCCGCGCGCCGTTAACCTCACGTGGAAATCTGACACATTAAGTTTGCGTTAAAAGTATGAGAAATATTAATTACATATTGTTTAGTCAAAATTGAAAGCAGGTAAAATTTGCATAATAGTATCATATAGACAACTAAGTGGTTATTTTTCTACTACATAAATTATTGTCTTCAAGGACAAAAGGCACGAAGACAAGGTTGGATCAAAAAGCCAATGATCAACGACGTATCCCATATATAATTTCATGAACGAACAAAAACACATCGAGATTGACTCCCACGTTGTCCGGAAACATACGTAGTCCGAAAGACCATAGAACTGAGTACGTATCCATTAGACTTCAATTGTCAGGCGTCTTTAGCTAGTTGGGTTATGCACCAACTCGAGGAGGAGTATTTGGGGACTAGTTACTTTTTTTTTTTTTTAGCATATCAATTGGCGTATCTCTTCTAATTACTTAGGAGGATTTAATTTCATTTTTTTTTGTCGGTCGGATAATTTCATGTTATTTACCCAGCATAATATCTGGTGTATCTCTTAGATAATATGCTAGGGAAGATTTGGTGGATTTTTTCCCTTCTTTTTTTGTTGAGAAATACCTTATTTACATTTTTGCTTCGTTACTTTGAGTAACACATGCCAATTTCGAATTCTCTTGCTAAACGAGGGAGGAAATGAATATGACCGGATCATCAACAAAGCCCCATGATTAATCAATTTGATCCTGAGGTTCTATAAATTAGACATGGCTTGCTCATGTTTCTCCACAATTCCCCAAAAGCACACTAACGATCCATCAATCCATCCTTGATAAACTCTTCAGCATTCGATGATGGCTTTGTGGCTCGAGAGGCAAGTTAAGGTCTACATATTGATAGCATCGGTATGTTTAGGGGCTCAGATTTTGGCCACAACGCCCCTGAATTCCACATTGGCGGAGGCACAGTTCGAACAGTGGATGGTCCGCCATGGACAGAACTACTCGGATAATCTCGAGAAGATGAAGCGGTACGGGATCTTTCTGGAGACCCTTCGCTTCATCGAAGACTTCAACCACGAAGCTGCTAACCGAAGCTACAAAGTGGGTCCGAACCAATTTTTGGATTTGACCACGGACGAGGTCATCGCAAGGTACACCGGGTTCCGACCTAGGTCGAAGAGCTCAAATTCATCAGCAACGATTCCTTTCAAGTACCAAAATGTGACCCAAGTCCCGTATAGCGTAAACTGGGTTGATCGAGGAGTTGTTGGCAGCATAAAATTTCAGGGTACATGCGGTAAGAGAGTAACAAAATCATACTAATTTTTTGTAAATAGACACTTTATTTTCTGGTCTTGTGATTATTTTCTTTTTCATTTCAAAGCAAGCGAAATAATATAATCTTCCCATGTCCTTAACCCAATATTTTCTTGTCTTGTGATTTTGTTTGCATAAAATTTTCCTGTGAACGCACTGAATATTCTTTGTAGGCCTTGAAACATTGAACACACATGTATTACCTAAACCTAGAAAAGCAATTTAATCATTAAAGAAGCAATACTTAGATGTTTAGGGAGACAGGCATGATCACAAGCTTCATACTTTTCTAAGACCCTTCACTCTAATAGTAAATTTTGTTGCATATTGATAAGAGACAGGTTCTAAGGTAGTATTTCACTACGTCAACACATTTACATTTATCTCTGAGAGTGTTTGTTTAGCGAAAAATAAATAATTTGAAAAAAAAAATTATATAACTATCACTTGTATAGCTTACAAAAATGATTGAACAAGAATTAATTTCATTGTTAATAAAAAGATTTAGCCATAAATTTGTAGTTGATGATGAAAACTTCCTTCATTGATCAATTACTCCAAACATTAAAATGAACGTTTTTAGGAAAATATTTTTCAAATCATTCATTTTCCGGAAAAATAGACGTACCAAGTGGCTCAAAACCTTGCAATTCAATGGACCTATTAGTAGAAGAATTTGTACCAATTTCATTATCTTGTCATGTAAGCTAGTGAGTCTTGGTTCGTCTCTATAAAATCAAACTATATACCAATTCAAAATTGGTCATCAAACATTAAAGTTCAAACCACATCATTGCATGCTGCGAATTGAATCACATTTCAATGGCACTCTCCGCGCCTAGTACGTGATAAATATTTGGGAATTTAACTTCAATCCTGGTGATCCCGAGTTATACACTAATCCGGTATACATACATACATACATACATACATACATATATACATACATATATATATACATACATACATACATACATACGTACGTACGTACGTACGTACGTACGTACGTGCGTACATAACCACAGTTGCACTTCTTATTGTAATTCTCGTATAGGATCTTGCTGGTCATTCTCAGCAGCTGCGGCAGTAGAATCAATCACCGCAATAACAACCGGTGTGCTACTCGACTTGTCCGAGCAACAGCTGATTAACTGCGCCACAAATGGAGTAAATCATGGATGCAAGGGTGGTTATACGGATGACGCCTTCGAATACATTGTCCAAAACCAAGGGATTAGCTCTGAAGAAACTTACCCTTACGTAGGCGTCGACGGCACTTGCGACACGCAAGCCACATCCGTCACCACCACACGGATATCGGGGTACGAAGACGTCCCCGCGAGCGAAGACGAGATATTGAAGGCAGTGGCGATGCAACCGGTCTCCATTTCCGTCGACATGAGCAGCGACGAGTTCCGGAATTACGCCGAGGGCATCTTTGAGGGCCCTTGCGGGGCGAACTTGAACCACGCGGTCGTGATAGTCGGATACGGGACAACCGCGGATGGTGTCGACTATTGGCTGATCAAGAACTCGTGGGGTGTGATGTGGGGTGAGGAAGGGTACATGAGAATTCTGCGGAACTCGGGCATCCAGGGCGGTCTCTGTGGGCTCGCTATGGAAGCTTCTTATCCAGTCGCATGAGTTAGCGCGCGTTCAATGGTGTTTTTTTAAGCAGCATTGTTTCACCGGCGTGGCTGTGGTGTTGTGATTTCCGGTAGGGGAGAAGACACCTGGGTTTTTGTAATAAATTCCAGCCGAAACACCAACTTCTTGCTCTTTACACATTGAACAAGTGTTGGACAAATTTTAATGGGGTTGTGAATAAAAAGAAAAATTTGAAAAGCGTCTTCATTTGTTTTTTATTTTATGTGATTTGATGGTTAGTGAGAGAGCGACAACAAAAACCTTAGACGAAGGTTGAATATGGTCGTTTGGGTAACGATTTAGTTATATTGACTGTGTTTGTTTTAAGGGTGCGTTTGTTTCGCTCAAAATTTGGTGACAAGTGGAAATTATTTTTAAAGAATTAGGAAGTTATCCAAGGTTTTTTTTTTCCGGTCGAAAGAAAGTTATCCAAGTTGGAAAGGTTGGAACCGGGCCTTGCACACAATACTATGTCACCTAGGGATGAACATAGTTTCAAGGTAGAATTTGAAACCTGAATAACCGGACCGGTGGGAACCAATCGGTTCCAAGTTCTAATGTACGGAGGGTAGATTTCAAGTTCTAAAAATTAGAGAACCTGTTTTGACGAGTACATTTCAAGTTTTAGGCAAGTGGAACCTGGAACCGGAACCTGAGACCTGGAGCAAGTTTTTATATTTTTTTCTTGATATATGTCTTCGCGTCATCTTACGATATTCTATAATATCTTATGATGAGTGTGTAATCTGGAACCACGTTATCATTGAGACTTCTATTTTGTTAATGTTTCACATTTTTCGTGTGTCTAAATATAAATCGTGCTCAGTAGATTTTAGCAATAGGCTGTAGTCATTAAATGTGATTACTCACGGCAATCATTCAACTAAGAATACATGTGGAACCTTAGTGGAACCTGTGATAGGGTAGGTTCTAGGTTTTAAAATATGCATGGTAGGTTTCAGGTTCCAAAAAATGAGAAACATGTACAGACGGGTAGGTTCCAGGTTCTAGATGGAACTTGTACGGAACCTGAAACCGCTCACCTTGATACTTCCACGTCTCTTGATCGTCTCTCCCGTCCTTCTTTCTGCTCCAGCTGAGCGACAAGGTTGCTTGACCTTGGCTTTACATGGAGTGATTGCGGAAGGGATGGAGGCAGTGTCCCAAGAGCGAGGGCTAAGTCCCCCACAATTGGCTTTCTTTTGCTTTGGCCACTAGCTAGCTCCCAAATGGTCCCCAATTGTTGTTCGTGATTTTCTGCTCCACACGACGTGTGATCTAAGTCCCATCGCAATCTCTTGCGTGTTGGGGGGGTCGCGCATGTAGTTGGAAATTCATAAAAATTAAGAAAACTACAAGATTTTCCACATGAGTGTTGATCGTCTCATATAGGATGTTTTGTGTTCACTTCAGCGATTTTCGATAAATATTGGCCGGAATGACTACATCGATATATCTTCAAAAGTTTTATGATTGAGTTGACATAATAAAAATGTTTAGGACAATTGACTATGGTACAATAGGTCTAGGAATTTTATTTTTTTTTATAATTTGCTTCCATAAAATTAGAACCAGTTTCAATCGGACCGCTCGAAAATTGGACCGGACTAAACCGGCCCTAAGACCAACCGATCCGGATCTTGGTCCTAGAAACTAGGAATCGGTCCTTTTGGTCGAATTCTCGGTTCCTCGGTTGGGCTAGATCGGATCGGGAACCAATCACCCATATTTTATACCGCATAAAATGATCCGCAGAGCTCTTGCAAAGCCAAACTCTGATTTTTCACAAGAAATCTTTGATTCTTCAATTTCCACTTATGGGCAACTAGGAACACTTGTTTGAGTGGATAATTTGTACTCAGTTGCATTTTCTATACTCTAATTCTCTATTATGACATCCAATGATGAATGGATCCCCCAAACACGGGGGCTTTTTGCTCAAACCAACTCGAATGAAGGCCGGCCAAATGTGTTTCCATATAGGCTTTGTAGCTAGTGCTCGATGACCCTTTGGTGACGGCATAGATGTAAGGTTAAAAAACAAAATTGAAAAACGAAAGTTGGTGGGTCCAAATTCGTTATAACTTGTAATCTTCGAGCAGCCCTAGACAAAGGGCATGTGGAGTTCCTCCAAAAATGGACCAATGTGGCGGCAATCGCCATCGTTCGTTGTCGGCGTTGGGGTTCCATCTGTCATAAAAGCAAAGTTCTCAAACATTGGTCTTCATGTCATGATTGATAATGGCAAGAGATTCGCTCAAGGTAAGATTTCGAGATGGAGTTCTCGAACTCGCCAATGCTTGTTTTGACAAGCTTGCAAACCCAATCCAGCCTACACAAATTCACACCACATACCAATAGCATACGAGGTAATAAAGATTGATCCGAGCCATCGAGCTCGAGTTTCTGCTTTATGACTTGATTCTACGCAAGTGGAAACTTCTTAATATTTCACCAAGCTCAAAATGGTGTTTCGGATATCGAACATTCGAGTCGATATAGCCGAGCTCGAGCTTAGCAGCGTCTCGACTCGACATGACATGAATCGATCCGACTCGACTCCATAACGCTAATTAATTCATGATAAGGGAGACAAGGAGGGAATTCTTTTGTTTTTCTTTTTTTTTTTCATCATGACAAAAAGGGAATTGACCTCACATGGATTTATCCAAAACAGTTCATGCACGTGGCTATCCAGCTAGCCAATTAACTTAGTGCATATGATTAATTATGCCCCGTGACCTGCAACCCAATATTGAAATGTCAGACCCTTTTTCTGAAATTCAACTTGGAAAGCAAACAGCCCCCGACCACACGCCCACCCCCACACATTTCCTCTCTCGTGCTCATGTCCTTCCAAGATTTCCCAACTCAGACAACTTCTCTATTTTTTTTTTCTTTCTTTCTATGGTTTTTATACTTTTTTTTTTTGGGTCAGATGGTTTCTATACTTTCCAAATACAGAACCCACAATTTTCCCGAAACTTGAATACTCTTTTTTTAGCTTTAATAATGTGGAAAGAAATTAAGGATTACGAAAATTACAGGCATTAACAAGTTGGTAATAATATTTGGCACGAAAAGCAAAGAATAATACCGGATCATTGAAATCATTCATGATATATCGATAGATTTTTAACGTTGTTAATCTCATAAAAAAAGATATTGCACTTAATCTTGCCAGGGAACGTTTCCACAATTAAAATCTTTGAAAACCGGTTACCGTCGAATTACCAAGAAAATAAATCTCAATTGTTCATTAAAAAAAAATCGAAATGTCCACAAGGTACGACATTTATATAGGAGGCATAACCAAAATACAAAAGGGTGGCAATTTTAAGACGGTGAATCGAAATCTTGAGGGACCATAAATATCCATAAATGCCAAGAAAGGTATGTAATCTAGGAGTTTTAATTTTTGAAGGAAATATAATCCAATATTATTAAATTTGGTGATAATGTGTAAATTTATGATTAAAAATAACTTTACCGTACGGAAAGGGAAATATCTCCCCTTCTTGAAAACAATATCCTCTCTCTCTCTCTCTCTCTCAGTCGGACTCCGACAAGAAGAACCTCCCTATAAATCGACGTGCACAAGAGGGCCACTCTCTCTTTCTCTCTCACCTCAGCAAACAGGGACTCCCGCAACTATGGCCCTTCTGCGCCAACTCAATCCGCCCGAGACTACCGCGCTCCACCTCATCCTCTTCTTCTTCTTCCTCCTCGTCGCCAATCAGGGAGGAGCGAGCTCGGAGCAGCAGCTCTCGAACGCCACCGTCGTCCTGAGAGGCCGGAAGCAATCCGGCGGGTGCAATCTGTTTCGAGGCCAATGGGTGGTGGACGCTTCCTACCCTCTCTACGAGCCGTTGTCGTGTCCCTTTGTCGACCCCGAGTTCGACTGCCAGAAGTATGGCCGGCCCGACAAGCTGTACCTCAAGTACGCTTGGAGGCCCGACTCCTGCAACGTCCCCAGGTATTCCGTCACTGAATCTCTCTCTCTCTCTCTCTCGTCTCTGCGAAAAGGAAAAGAAAAATCACAAATTGGCGGAGACCCTTTTGCTCTGTTTTCTTGGAATGTCGAACAGCACAGCGACTGTAAACGTACCTGTTCTTGAAATCTGGAAATTTGGGGTTTTTTATTTGCAGGTTTGATGGAGGGGAGCTGCTGCGGAGGTGGAGGGGGAAGAAGATAATGTTTGTGGGGGATTCGCTGAGCCTGAACATGTGGGAATCCTTGTCGTGTATGATCCATGCGTCGGTGCCCAATGCCAAGACCAGCTTCGTCAGGAAAGAATCTCTCTCCGCCCTCACTTTCCCGGTAAAATCTCTTCACCCCCTTCCCCTTGTTCGAAATCGCGGAAAACAAAAAGAAAAAAAAGAAAAATCCATTCGTTTCATTGCATGAGGGCTGTCCCTTTCTCTGTCCGCTGAGTTGTTTTTTTTTTTTTTTGTCTTATTGTTTATGTGTTTCTCTCTGCTTTTGAGATTTTGTTCTGGTTTTTGGAGCCCCTGTTTGTGATGTTTCCCCCAAACATTGTTTCTCTTTTGGAGCTACTCCTTCTGTCCTTGCGAGCGCGAGAATATCTCGATTCTCGAGCTGATTCTGTCTGCTCTGTATTGTCCATTGAATCACGTAAGGGTTTTCTTCAACCCGTGGGCTAAAATTCAGTCAAGATTGTCGGGGCCATTCACGAGCCGTCGGACCATGGATATCGAATCGATTGCCGGTCGATCGATGGGGATCGCTGTCGGTCATTGAATCATCGGCGGTCACCGGTCATCAATTGTTTGATGAGGTCCGACAATTTCGAAACCTCCATGGCGTTTCTCCTGCCGTGATTCTATCACAAAGTTGTTTAACCGATGCCCCGTTTTTTTACCCAACCACAACAGCCATAGCAGAGACGTGGGATTTAGGCATTTGAATTCACGCTTTAGATGTACGGTGCTAGGGGATACTCTTTGACCCCGCAAGACCTCGCAAATCAATCCTGTGACCTGGTCTTGGTCTCTCGAGAACCCCCTCTTTCCTAATTCGATAGCAGATACTTATGTGTGTACCGAAAGAGAGTCATGCACGTTGTCCTACATAGGAAAGGCACCTAGGAACTCTCCTCTTGCCATAAATGAGAGCAAGTGCACTTGCATGAAGAGGGCTCCTTCAAGATTGTCCCTTAGCCGTGAATAATTAAGCTCTGGTCTTAGCATTTTCCTTGCAATAATTGCAAATCATATGTGGTTGGGAAAGGTGGTGGGTAGTCAACCTAAAGGGGGAAGTGGGTAGGGGACCCTCCAATATAAGAGCAAAATGTGACACGATTAGACAAAGCCTAAAGTTTACTCTAGCGAAGTTTCAGCTTCTAAATTTGACTTTGGATTGGGGGCATAATCATATAAGGAAAAACATAATTCAAGATGTTCCTATTATACCCTAAGCTTTGAAGTTCTCACATTCAATCCTAAATTTTTGGTTGCAATAATTTTCCCATGGTAAATTGTCAATGCTATGATGATTGATTGATGATGTTGCATTAGGATTTATCCATCTTAGACTTTCCTCTCATAATATATGAAATGTCCTGTCAATTAGGGAGAGAGAGCACTTGCTTCCGTAAAAATATGTATTTATGTATATTTATATATTTTTATTTTCTTCGATTTTTGAAAATTAGTACGAGACGAAAGTCGAAAGAGATAAATACTTTGCAAGAACAATAACTATAATTCTCAAAATATCTTATCTCTTTTTATTTTATTTTATTTTATGTTTTCCCTAATTTAAAATCAATAAGAGGACAAAGTTGAAAGAGACAAATGCACCTTTTCTTTATCCATTTTGTTCTTTGAACATCAACTCAATAAAAGATAATAGTCTTAACGAAAAAGATAATAGTCTAAAAAAAAACTTAATATTTATTGACGAATGCGGGCCACGTGGCAAATATACCATGTGTGTTTGCCACTTTTGCCACCTGGCAACCACAGAAGTAAAGCGAAGGGCCACGTGGCGACCACAGGTTGGAACACTCTCTCCATTTTGCGGTTAACTATATATAACAGATTAAGAGTAAGGAAAACTCTAAAAACTTTTGTGAACTGCAAGCGACGATAAAAAGTAATATTTAAAATAGGAGCGAGGGACCTTTTCTATGCAAGCAACTTGCTCACCAATCCCTCAAGGAAATCATTCTTTTGCAAATCTTCTAGGGGGTGCATGAAACCCTTTATTTTTTTCGTGGCTCTAATTTCTGGCAAGAAATAGATTTTTCCATTTCCATTTCCTAGACGAGTTTCTCAACTAAAAATCGCGTTTGATAACGATATAATTTTTTTCTATTTTCGAAACAGAAATTCGTTTGATAATAGCATAAAATTTCTCTTCCCTAACCCTATTTCCGGCGGCCGGTGGTGGCGGCGGCGGCGACTTTTTTCTATTTCTCAAATCTGTTTCAGAAACAAAAAAAAAAGTCACTTTTTTTTTCTATTTCTCAAATCTCATTCAAATGTATTTCTTGGCCAAAAATCTTGCCCGGAAATAAAAAAAAAATTACATTGCGCTGCCAAATGCATTTCTATTCCAAATCTATTTCCTGGAACAAAAAAAAAAAGCGGAAAAACTGAGAAATAGAAAGGGTTTCATGCACCCCTAGTCTCGACACGAATTTTCCTTACTTTTGATCACAGCGGGGGGAAATGGCATTCGGTCCGGCACACGAAATTTGACCCAGAATATCGCATTATTATTTTTCGGAAAAATCACGAAAAAAAGACTGTAAAAAAAAGGGAAAAAAAAAACGGTGGGGGGCCTAGACCTAGTATATATATATATGCAATTAGTGAATTGAACTCCAGCTCATAATATGGACTTTTAAATTAGATATGATGATTATTTTGTGTTGGCTTTAGGTGGTGAGATGAAGGGCATAACCCCACCACACTGACAGGCTGGGATCTCAGTCTCCCCCACCCAGCCCAACCTACTGCCCTCACTGTCTATTTGCCCTCCTTGCCTTCCCGCCCCCAATTTGATAGCTTTCTAGCGACTCTTCTCTCGTTATTAGGAGTGTGAGTGTACCCTACTCACTCTTCAGGACCCACATGGTTTTGATTTTCTTAATCCGAGTCGAAGCTCCACGTCCGGGCGCGTCAAGGCAATCGGTACCTTGGTAAGCAGTAATTAATCGCCTCGATGATGCTTTCGTGCGGGCGTAAAGCATTCTCAAGATGGCTTGTTTGGATGTTCTAGCCACAAACATCCACGGCACTGAGCCTGTGGTGTTCAATTGCGTCCGAAATTGGCGTCTTTATGTACCCTTTGAATGCTTTTCATGAGTAGTCCCCCCCCCCCCCCCCCCCCATCTTTTTTTTTCCAATGTGATGATTCTTGTGGGCCGCGCGAGCCGATGAGCGGTCATCCAAGAACACCTCAATTTGCATTATTCTATTCATTGAGTATTATATTGCAGCGTAAAGAGAGTTGTCTTGAAGTAGCCCTTCCCAGACAATGCAGCTGCACAGCATTAAAGATTTTGAAAAGTGATAGGAATAAAACGGGGTTTTGCATTATTAAATTATAATTATAATGCCGGCGCTCTCAGCAGTCAGCATCCAATCCCTTCAATTATGAAACCTAATCTCCTAAGATGACGGGAAGCTTTCTTTGAGGCTACTAACAATGGCGACCGGTTGAGAGAATATAAAACAGCTCATGCCAGGAATTTACATAGTTTCACTGTAGCTAAGTTCCTGATGAAGTTGTACCTACGATTTTCTTGCAGGACTATGGAGTGAGCATTTTTCTGTATCGCACGCCCTACCTGGTGGACATAGTCCGAGAGAAGGTCGGGCGAGTCCTCAATCTCGAGTCCATCGAGGGAGGAAAATCATGGAAAGGGATGGACGTGTTGATCTTCAACTCGTGGCACTGGTGGACCCACACCGGAAAATCTCAGCCGTATGATCATCTCGACTGCCATCATATTTGTCTCTATTCTCCTCCTCATTCCCCGGCTTTCATCTTAAGACTCTACTGCCGATGCTATAGACTCGATCTACATGTGATCCCTGTATTTTTCTTGCTGGTTCTAGGACAGGGCTTCTGCATTAAACTCAATTAATAGACCTTATACCAAAGTTCGATGACGATAGTTTCCAATGCAGGTGGGACTATATGCAAGATGGGGGTGCAGTGGTTAAAGATATGGACCGTCTAATTGCATATTACAAGGGGCTGAGCACATGGGCCAAGTGGGTTGATCTCAATGTTGATTCTTCAAAGACCAAAGTCTTCTTCCAGGGGATCTCTCCTACTCATTATCAGTAAGTACCCTAGTTGTTGGATCTCTAAAAGGCTTCTATCACCTAAAAACATAATTAACAAATCACATAGAATGCTTAAGGAATTTATCATGAGATATTGTCACACCGAGTTCAGGATATTTTAAGCAAATGAAAAGTACTTTCCTGTGTGAATGTGAACCTCTTAACCTAGGTCATGACCAGAAGTTGGCCCAGTCGACTGCAGCAAATCTTTACAGAAAGTAGACTCAGTTTTGAGTCTTGCCACACCAAAAACGTGGACCCTAGGACCGGAGACTATAGAAATAGATATGCAGTATGTTTGGAACACTTGTATCTGGAGAAAGCCCGGCATTGTCTCATGCCAATCGCTATTTCTCAAACAATGTCTCATATTACATTGTAATTGACTTGACTTGTCTACAAGACTGGAACTATAGTCAATTTAGAGGGGAAGTTCTTGCCCAGACCCAGGTGCAATCACAATCGTTTGATTATTTGGGGCCAGTGGGAAACCCCCATGATCAGCAGTCCGAACCAATGCCGGTCTAGGCAATACCTCCCCAATAAGAGCATCCTGTGATAATTCTGGATCTATAAAAAAGTACATAACCATGCCTATCCAAAAACAGGGGCAAGGACTGGAACTCACCAAAGAAGAACTGCATGGGAGAGCAAGCGCCCCTCTCTGGCTCGACGTATCCAACCGGCACTCCCCCAGCCACCTCTGTGGTGAACAAAGTACTGAATAGTATGAAGACTCCGGTGTATTTGCTGGACATAACTACACTGTCGCAGCTGAGGAAGGATGCGCACCCCTCTGCCTACAGCGGCGACCACTCCGGCACCGATTGCAGCCACTGGTGCCTTCCTGGTCTGCCCGATACCTGGAATCAGCTCTTATATGCAGCTATAGTGATGTGAAAATGTCAACATTCGTCATAGTTGTACTTTCGGCATTGATTGAAGGGCCAAAAAATTTGACCTCCATAGTGGATAACAAGGGTGAAATTGATCAACTGTAAAGTATGCGACCCATGGTGTATACTTGCTCTACCTAACATGGAGCAATATTTCATAAGTGAAAATAGATAGTATTTTGAAGAAACCTGATGTTTTAGCAGATATCTTTTAAAATTAGTTGTGCACAGGAGGGGAAGTAATAAAATATGGTAATACCCTATTGGTTTCTAAAGTTGTTTAAGATTCTTGTTGATTCTATCTTGTCTAATGTCTACGTTTCTTCCCATCAAGTGTAGACTATAAAGTATGGTTGATTCTTAAAAAGCTTCAGCTTATTGATTCAGGCAATTAATTATGTAAGCCACTCAAGAAAAAACTGCCCTAAAATTAAATGACCACAGAAGCCTCTCAATAAAGATTGAGAAAGGAGTATCAAAATTTTTACAAGAGACGAAAATGTGAAATACACATTCAAGAGTCACCACACGCCATGAAGTGCTTGTCATAGCAAACAGATGGCCGAGCAGTACAATGGTATCTCATGCAATGCAAAACGAGAAAAAGATCAGCTATGGAACATCCGTAGAGCAGTCTGCGGTTTTGGAACTGAGATTTGTTGCAAACCCTGCCTAGCAACTGAGGGAATGAGATACTAGTACCCAACATAAACTGCCGCATTCACTATATAACACTCATCTGTCTTGTCTCCCATTTCTTCCACTAATACACCACTTGAGCATATCAGTCCACCATCCACGACTTCAACATCGAGAATTTTTCCACTGCAATCAGTCAATATCGAAAAAGACAGTCATAAACTATCTCAGGTGACCTAAATATCAAGGGCTATTAGAATTTAAATACAAAAGCAATATGCTTCAACATTTATGATGCAAAAAGAAAAACAAAATCGTTAAACTTGAACTCTAATACAGTCATGGTTACCTCACTGTTGTGACTCTTGTTCAAATCAGAATGTCCAACAACGTTCATATGCTCATTTTTCAGATTTCAAGACAACTATAGGACTACCACAGGATAAAATCTGTTTAGATTGTTCTCATTCCAAATACAAGCATACTGGAACCAAGTAAAATCCCATGCCATCTTTTTCCTAATTCTAAGAAGTAACCTGGAGATTGATTTCTCACAGGCAATCAAATGATCTTTCGAGAAAAAAAGAACAACTTTTAGATACTCACTAAGGAAAGACAGACTTGATTCTTTCAATGTCAAGCGATTGCTGAAGGGAATGAGGCACTCCGAGCTTGATCAGTAGTTTCATCTGCTCAAATGAGACTCCAGGTATCGACCCTGAAGAAACCTTATTTCATCAGAATACAATGCACCGACACCGATATGCTGAAATCAACACTCCCCGTCACAATTAACAGAACATGATCTTCCTCCTATGCCTATTGAATGGCACTCTTACATTCTCAGAACCTAAGAAGTAACAGGTTCCCGTGATATCGAAATTCTCAATAAAATCTAATCTTTTTGCCGATCACGGGGAAGCAGGCGAAAACACGAGCCAAATCCCGTTTCACGGTGAATTGACATTACCTCTACGGAAAGCGGGGATCGAATTGGACGAAATCGCGTCCCTGCACGCCCTCATTGCTGCCGCCGTAACATCTTGCCTGTTCGGTCACACAAGCGTCAATCACCAGGCACGAGGAATTCGATACTTATTGATCAAACGGGCGTCAATCCATCGATAAAGAGACAAGCTATTAAAGCACTGACCCATGCTGATCATAGCCGACACCCATCTCCACGAACAAGAGCTTCATGGTCGGGCTTGAGGAGCTTCCAGTGCTGGCGCCGTCGGCCATTAGCTCGAACTGCGCGGCCGATTTGGCTCTAATGGCTCGGCGATGAAATCGAGGACGCGCGAGAGGAGGAGATCGGAGTGTGAAATGGGGAAGTGATGAGCGAGAGAAGAATTGGGTATGGCTTCGGATGATGCACGAGTGGGAGGGATCGAAGTTCAGACAGGAAAACGCAGTGTGTAGAAGCGGAAGTGACATTTCGTCGGACGTTTGGCGTGCGTCACTCCGAATCCGCTCTGCTCCCGAGTCTCCTTGCTTTCCCTGTCTGAATCAAGTCATGGTCACGGGCCGGGTTGGGCCCGAAACCCCGACCCGGACCGGCCCGAATCAAACTTGGAATCGGACCTTTGACTGGGCCCGCGGTTCCAAACCAGAACCAGCCCCGTGGCATACGGGCCCGGTTACGGTTTCTTCAAACCTTGAAACGGGCCCAGAACCGCGAACAGTGAAAAAATCGGGATAAAAAATTAAAATATTAAAAAAAGAAAGAGCCGTTGATTATAATTTTATTACAAATTCATTAAAATTTAATTTTAAACTCAAAAATCGTAACCGAAACTTGAGGTTACGTATTTTATTTTGAATCGTAACAGGGCCCGAAATCGGAACCGCCACTTAAGGGCTCAATTCCAATTCCCTCTAAATTGGAATTGGAACCGGAACTCGCAGTTCCCAGCCCGTGGCCATGACTATGAATCACGGACTCCTAGGTCAGTTGTTTGGGGAGTGGGTGGGTTGAAAATGGTATTCGGGTGTCGGGTTTTATGTGATAAATGGGTGGGCCTGATTAGGCGCGGATAATGGTGTACATGGTCCGAGCCGGTCCGGTCTTGGCATGGAACCGGGGACCAAATCAGTAGTCCGGTCCCCATATTTTCGGGACCACGGATCGGACCAGGACCAGCGATCCGGGCGGGTCCTGGTCCGGGCCGGTCCCGATCCCGGCCTAGTAGGACCGCTAATTCTAATTGCTTATGAAAATAACATGTTTCTTCGGTGGAGTTTTTATGCAACAGCAGGAATGCTAGAATTTTTTATATCCCTGTTAATTCATGGCTAATCTCAACTGAAAGGAAATATTTCAAAATGATAGAACTGATACAAACTTTTCATTTGAGCTCCAAAACCGGTTTAATTTTCTCCATAATGATTTTCTGTACTTTAATAGAAGCTATAGGAATGTCACTAGTAAATGTGCGTGTACTAGACGGTTGAGAGTTTTTTCATTCTAAAAGCCACATTGACCATATTTTACTATGTCATCCATCATTTGTTTCCCATTGCGTCTTCTTTTATGTCTCCTGTGTTTGTTAGCTTTCTTTTTGTTCCCTTCTCAAGAAGTATGTCCAATTGATGTTTCATTACTTTATTTTTTAAAAAACATAAATCATTAGGTTAACTAGATTAGCTTTTTTTAAAAAAAAAACATTGCCGGGCCGGTCCGATCCCAAACCATGGAACCCGGGGACCGCACCGCCCAGTCACCGGTCCCGTTTATTGGGACCGAGGACCGGACCGCCAACCTTAAGGACCGAACCAACCCGCCCGGGCCGGACCGGTTCGGTCCAGTTTGCACACTCCTAGGCGCAGATTACGAGGCTTAGAACATAAGTTCATCGGCAACATCAGAACGATATTTCGACCCTCTACATTGAATGAGATGGGTCTCAAGTGAGATTCACCCAATTCGGCTCGGATGCTGTGCGATCGCCCCGATCCAAAGCCCGTTAGTTCGATATCCAATCCATCGCACCATAATCCATCATCCTCTCGAACATTTTATAGACGAGGATGGTCGATCGGACATTTTCGGATCTTTGATCGATGATGGATGTATTATGATAGACATACATTCGTGTTCGGAAGCCACTTCAGGGGCAAAATCTCGAAGGGGATGAGACGATGGCCTAAATGAACTCGGGGAACAAGATCGGATAAAACAATAACCGAACTCTAAGGCGGCGGTGGCTTTCCGCCACCGGTATTGATGATCGACAAACGTATTCTATTTTCACAACAGAACGAGAGACCGAATTCGGCAATTTCTGAAGCTGAGTTCGCTACAGACCATTAACAAGGAGTGGACTTGCACACGAGTTTTTGATGCTGGTTTTGGCATTGTACATGGCACGAGTTCGCCTTATCTCTCAACTCTTGAAACGCTTTCATGGTCTCGACGTCGAATCCTCCTGCAAACTGCCGAATCACACAACACGAACACGGACCTCCATCATCAGCCAGTTCATCACAGAATGAAGCTCAACCTGCTTGCGATCGGGGGGCAAGAAAGATGGAGGGAGAGAACTATTACCTGATGTACTCGGAATGCAAACCGAACCCCTTGTACTATAAGCTCTTCCTCTTCCGGGCTGCCGCCGCCGCACAACTCGAGTTCTGCAGACACTCTCTTCATGTACTTCATTGCTAGTTTCACCGAGGCAAGTTTAAACTGCAATTAACGGTAATACGCACTTTCATCAACTTGTCTAATATCTATGCCTGTTCTCCTCTACAAGCAAGTCAAGACTACCATGCCAATTTCTCAATGATTTCATCTTCTAGCATACCCGTTTCTCGACTTCCTCCCTAGACCTCATAAAAGAAATTCTGAATCGCGTTCAATACAAAATTTACCAGATCGCACCGCAGTTCGAGCCGGCACGCAAAGTATTTAAGTCCCAATTGACAAATTATTACTTTGATTGATGAAGCTGGAATCAATGGGTATGCAAACTCAATTGCAAACAAGTGCCCACATGATTTTAATTGCTTTCTTTAACCAGCCCTACCTAGAGGAGGTTCATACAGATTAATCAATGAGAATTCCCATAAGGTTTGGACCTTTCCAAAGACCGCAGAATGCGGACAAACCCTCCGTAGATTAATCGAGTATATGGAGTGGAATCTAGGTTTTCAGCTTTTGATAACGGAAATGGCCAATGCAAAGACGGTCAAATCCTGAATCTGCTCCTCTGTTTTCTCCCAAGGGTTCCCAGGAGAGACCATAAAAAGGAAGGTGACAAGAAGCTGCATTTTCAAATCTGGGTCTCTTCTTCATGGGAGTGAGCTCTCTCTCACATGTGCCCATGCAGAGAGGCACGCGCAGAGCAGACCAAAGGAAAAGATCAAACCTTCCGCGTTTGTCATCTTCTGAAGACACATTAAAAAAATGGGTTCCATCTCGAATTGCTTGATTATGAATCAGAAACAGGGGACCACCTCAAACTCTGTATCTGCAGCTACGAAAGTTTTACTCGCGGCGATGCATACCGCATCATGCATGCCCGATAAGAAATGAGTGAACAGAGATCATCTTCTCGTTTGCAATTTCAAATGCTAACTAGCGAGAATGAAATGATGATTTCCATTTTGTTATGAATCATTACCTGGCTTACAATCCCATTTTCGAGCATCCAATCCATGGGGATCTGGAACCCTTTGTACCTCTTGCCTGCGGATTCTCTCATCCGAGAGAGATTGTAAACACCATGCTCCAATCTGTCACAAGCAAGAGACACCACCACAATCATAAGCAAAAAAGCCAGACATTATCAGGTTCAAGATCTGAACTTATCGAGGTGGTAAAGTCCCGAGAGTTCCCTACTTTTCGAGCAACCCCTGCATTTTCTTGAGGGAAGGGCCGCACGTCTGGCGGGGGTCGTCCCGGAATGACGAGGCCTCCGACTCGAGCTTCTTGAGATCACAGTACCCGAACGCAGCCTCGCGGAGAGCGTCGGCCTTCTGCTCCGGCCAATCAAAGTGCTTCAACACTGCCCTTTCGTCCACCTAATCAAATTAGACAGAGCTTCAGTGGTTTTTTGCCTCCTCTTTGCTGAAGCTAAAGAAAAAGCAGAGCATTGGTGCTATCACGCATGACAACGATGATTACCAGATAAGAGAGCTCATCGTCAAGCCATTTGACGAAAGGCACGACCTCCTCAATGCCCGTGAACGCGGCTTCCTCGACCTCCTTGATCAAGAACCTGATGAAGTCCCCCTGCGTCTCCACGTCCGTCTTTATCTGCAACAAGATCGGAACACCGGGAGATGAAGCTCATCAAAAATGGCGGAAGCGGAAGGGATTAACATGCTAATTGAAATTTTGAAATTGCCCTTATGATTTTCGGGAGAGAACTTTCACTTTCGTTATCTTTTTATCTTTCCGTCGAATCTGATCCCTGTCTCATCTTGTAAGCAAGACAGCATAAGAGTCCAAAAAGTTGGACTCTTAAAAGCAAAGGGGACCAGACCGAAATTTTGCTGCTTTTGCACAGCCATCGCTCTGAGTCACTGACAACTCTCAGTGGCAGAAATTGTAAATTCGAGCGAGAACGCCAGCCCCGAGTGGGACCGGGAAATTTCGGCAAACACCTACCGCGAGCAAGTGAGTCGACCGGTTCTCGATCTCGCCGATCATGTCCCGGGCGTTCGCCGTCGCCGGCGGGGCGTCCGTTGCGGCTCCTCCGCCGGAGTCCCTCCTCGAGTCCCTCCGCATCAGCGAGTGGTAGAACTCCACCACCTCCGGCACTCTCCTCACCTTCTCCGGCACCGGCCTCGCGCCCCTCGGCGGAGGGGGCGGCGGAGGCGGAGCGGGAGCGCTCCTCGCCGGCGGAGGAGGAGGCGGAGGCGGCGGCGCCGGTGGAGACGACCCTTGTAGGGACGGCGGCAGCGAGGCGGAGCGCTTCGGGGGCGGCTTCGGAACCCTAGGGGCGCGGGATCTGGCGGGGACGGAGGACAGAGCCGACTCGGCGAGCTCGTCCGAGTTGCAACGCGAGTGCCTCGGCCGCTCGATCTCCGCCGCCGTTGCTACTTCCTCTCTCTTCGAATCCGACCGCTCGAGCCGATGATTCTCTTGACTCGTCGCGACGTCGCTAGGCTTTGCCCCTTTCTTCAATATCTTGGCCATGCTCGCGGACCTCGAGGTGGCGTCGGACGCAGCGGCAGCCTGAAACCTCTGCGACGAACAGAGCTCATCGCCGAGCATGCGATCCGACGACGCCGAAGACGATGCCGGCGTCGCAGCCGCCGCCGCCGCCGCCTTCTTCAACTCGGAAATCTCCGCCTCCATCTCCTTGGCTCTCTCTTCGCTCGCCTTCTTATCTTCCTCGAACCTACACCTGGACGCCTCCAGGTCGCGCCTCAGCCTCTCGTTCGCTGCTTCGAGCTCCTCGATCCGCCTCACCGACTTGGCAATATCGGCGTTCTTGGAGCAGATGACGCCCTCGAGCACCGGGACGAGGGAGGCCGTCTCCCGGACGAGCTTGTGCTCGAGGAGCTCGGTCTTGAGGCGGGACTCGCGCTCACGGAGGTCCTCGACGAGGCGGATGAGCTCGGAGATGTCGGGGGGGCGGGGCTGGACCTGGGCGGAGGAGCGAGGGAAGTAGGCCCCGAAGGAGCGGCCGAACGCCGACGCCGCCTTCTGGGAGGAGCTCTTGGCGGAGCTGGGAGAGGGCGAGGGCGGCTTCGGCGGAGGCGGGGTGTCGGGCTTCGGGGACTTCTGGAGGCCCATCGCCATCTTCACTTTGCCGGCTACCATTGTTATGGACCCAACTCTTCGACGAGAGCTTCTTCTTCTTCTGGTTCTTTCTCTCTCTCTCTCTCTCTCTCTCTCTCTCTCTTTCTCTGGTTCTCGTTCTTGGTACTTGGAGTGTTCCTTGTTACATGTTAAGAGAGGAAAAACAAGGAAAAGGCTACGAGGACGAGAGATGTCCTTTTGATGTTTCTTGCTGAGAAGAGAGAGAGAGAGAGAGAGAGAGAGAGAGAGAGAGAGAGGGGGGGGGGGAAGAGGGCACAGAAAACGAGGAACGGTCTTTTCTTTTT
This sequence comes from Rhodomyrtus psidioides, assembly GCA_021437785.1. Taxonomy (NCBI): domain Eukaryota; kingdom Viridiplantae; phylum Streptophyta; class Magnoliopsida; order Myrtales; family Myrtaceae; genus Rhodomyrtus; species Rhodomyrtus psidioides. The sequence continues at coordinate 968,312 of JAILYB010000062.1, read as the reverse complement.
CTTTTCTTTTTCCCTTGGATCCCCAGATTTGAAATTGGATACGGAAGATCGTTTGTTTGCACTATGACAACAACGTAGTAAAAGAATTTCGGGCACTAAGAATATTTCTAAAATAGAAAATTTACGTGATAGCATAACTTTTAAAAGTAAAAATCCATTCGCGTAAAAAAAAAAAATTACTGCGCAAAGGAGTAGAAAAAATCAATTTCTGATCTCACGAGTATTATTTTTTTCTGTCCTTTGATGCGGTCTGAAGCATAGATTATTTCGCAAGAAAAAAATAGTTTTTAAAAAATAATTTGACAATAAACAATTCGATAATAATTTGCATTTAAATTGTTACGGAAAACAATGAATTTATTTTTTGCTCATTCGTTTTCGTCAGCAGATGAAAAATGATTTCAAAATCGCTCATTTTTCCATGAAAAGAATGGATCGTAACTTTACTTTGTTATTCAATCGAAAATCGATAGATCCAATCTAGACAATATAAAACCTTTGCCTACGGCTCGCGATCTATGAAATAAGGGAACAGTGCTTTGATTCAGATTTGGTGACCTGGCATTTACCAAGGAGGATCATTCGTTTTAACTAACGGATAAAGTTACTAATTATCTAAGGGTTTAATTTTCAAAGCTTAGTAGATTGCAAAACAAGCACGAAAGGTTTAGCAACTCGCCAATCGAGTATTCATCCGTTTGGTTATCCAATGAAGAATTTGATGGATCGGGTGGATCGCCAATCGAGTATTCATTCGTTCCTATCTAGACTAAGGAGATATTACCGCGTGGATCTGGTGTGTTTAGACATGTTCAAGTAGGTAATAAATCTATTTATTAACCCGTATTTGATGGATTAGTTATATTCAATAAACTGATTTAAATATAATATGAGTGTTAAATTAATCATAAATAGATTTACAACTTACTTATACCCAATCAATCTCTATGACTCATTCGCCCTCGCTCGCTCCTCACTTTCACTCCAGTTTGGGAGTGAGTTTTTCCAGATTTGATTGGATATCGAAGTGTTCTATGAATATGAATCAGGTCGGATATGTGTTGGATCGCGCATGAGTTACTAGATTTGCATTGTATAGAAAAATGGATCAAAATCACTTAAATATGTCTATTTGGATCAGACAATTTTCGATCCTACTCATTTGATTGGTTTAGGTGTGTGCACTCTGAATCTACCACTCTACGGTTAAGTCGGGAAGGGTCGGAAAAGGGCAATCATTCATTCTTAAAATCAACATTCTTAAGATTAAAGAGGAGTCTCGTCTACTGAAACTTAACGGCCTCAATAGATTTAACGCATGTGCCGGATTGACGTACTAATTGTCGTAAAATGAGACGGTTAAAAAAACATACTCAAATACTTGCCGTTACTCCAACCGTCAAAACCTTCGGTTGTGGCTCTCCACCGTGTAGTTTGTCTTTCGCTGGGGGAGGAGCAAGACATTTGTGATTTGTGGGAAGAAGCGCGTGCAGTTGGGGGCGCGTGGGTGTTGCGTAGAACGACTCGAGTGCTTCCAACGGTCGACTCAGTTCGCACTTTTAAACGGGCACGTCTCTCTCTCTCTCTCTCTCTCTCTCTCTCTCTCTCTCGTCGTGAGGATCATCCGAGGGTCGACAAGAATGCGACGAGAATCATTAATGTAAAAATTGGTTTATTTCGTGGACACTTACTTTTTCTAATCTTTCTTTCGAGCCTCGTAAAACGGATTTGGGCCTTTTTTAAGTACAAAATACACGGAATTTTTCGTGTTCGATCGTACCGACATGCAAGTTCGCAAAAACTTTTTCGTAACATACGAAATTTAAAGGTGCGCATGGTAACACTTCTGAAAGAAAATTTCTACTTCAAAAGTCATTCTGGAGCAGAAATCTGTTTGGTAAAGATACTTTAGAAGTGCTTCTGAAGCTGAAAGCCGTTTGGTAAAAATATTGAGAATTTCTACTTCTGATTGGATTTTTTGCCAACTTTGAGAAGCTAAAAATTGTAACTTCTAAAAAAGAAATCACTTCTTCAACTACAATGATTTTTACCGACCAAAGTCCGTCGCCACCGTCCCCCATCGCCGGCCGCCGCCGCCCGCCACCGCCGATCGCCGGCCGTCGCCGACCGCAGCCCGTCGCAGGTCGCCGCCGATCGCCGGCCGCCGCCGCTGCCGCCCGCCACTGTCGCGGTCTCCGCCAGTTGCCGCCCGCCGCCGTCAGTCGCCGGCCGCCACCGGTCACCGGCTGTTTCAAAAGTAGAAAATTTCAGAAGTAGAAATCAACTTCTGATGAAGAAGTTGAAAAATCAACTTCAGCTTTAGAAATGATTTCTGAAGTAGAAGTGTTGCCATGCGCGCGCCCTAAGTAATTTTTTGGACTTTTTTTTGTCATTGCTCTTGTTATCATCAAGTACGTATTTGCCGAATGAGAAAGAATGTTGATAACTGACACTGTCTTTAATAGCAATGCTCATGAGTATAAGACACCAATTTGTATTTGTTAGCCAATGATCAAAAGTAGGGTTTGTCGTTTAATGGCATCTTTGTACATATAAAATTTATGTTAGCATTTAATTAATGCTAATATTAGGGGTGTGCAAACTGTGCCGGACCAACCTGGACCAGCCCAGGATTGGTTCGGACCGGCCGGGTTGGTCCGGTTTTTGAGGTTGGCGGTCAGGTCCCCGATTCCATGGTTTGGGACCGGATCGGCCCGGTTTGGACAGGACCGCCAATGTTTTTTTTTTTTTTAAAAAAATTAATCTCATCTCACGCCTCTTGAGTTTAGTGGTGTTATTATACGTATTATTTAGCAATTTGGGTTTTGGTATTACTTTTTGACAAAATCAAATCATAATTGATGATAAGATCTGTTCCTTATGATGGCACGTGCACGAAGAATAATCACGCACGTGCATGAGGACAGAAACTCGAGTCATTATGCAGATTTGAGAAATCTTTTTTTTTCACAACCAAAAATAAAAAAGAAAGAAATAAAATCCGAGTTCAGTGTCATCGCCTACCTGAGTTCAGCGGGCCACATGTGAGCGTCGATTACGAGGAGAAAAGATCACGTGAAGCTTCAAGGCCGGATCGAACACACGTTGGGTGGCCCTAGCATTTACGTGGTTGTTTTGTCGTCGTAGGTTGATTATAAATTGTAAATTAACATTGTATTGTAATTTCTAAGGGCTAGATTTTTATAAGCAATTGGATTTAGCGGTCCTACTAGGCTCGGATCGAGACCAGCCTGGATCGCCGATCCTGGTCCGGTCTGTGGTCCCAAAAATATGGGGATCGGGATTACTGGTCCGGTCCCCGATTCCATGCCAAGACTGGACCGGCCTGGACCATGCATACCCCTAGCTAATATGGCTGAGAGTACATATGAATGATGATATGGTCATACAACCCTTTGCATTTTTCTTGCTCAATTTCAAAATTTCTCATAAGTTTAATGATTTGTCAGTTAGGGTTAGTGCCGTGTCATATTCGGGGAGACATTACTCATAATATGCCGCATCAGTTTAATGTCGAAAATTCGATCGGAAAAACATGACTAGAGTGCAACAATTACCAATCGAAAACTATCAAAGCTTAAGTTGCTCAATGGCTCGAACCCAATTTTGTTCGCCAATTAAAAAAATGTGTCGATTGATTCTTCAGACGAAGAATGGATCTATCCGATACTGAATGTTAATTTACAATAAGACCGAATTTGTTTATAGGCAACTAGGTTGACGTACCTGGGGCACCAAAGACATTAATCCAACATCCTAAACTAAGCTGATTGTGGGGGAAGAGTAGTGATACACATATTCCATTGGTCCCAATTTAGTCTTAAACCTTTCAATTGGATCAATTTAAACCTAAAAAGCCGCTAGCTTGACAGTCCGACAGCATTATCAATTATTTATATCCACATGATCTCTCAATCAATGAGTATTTTATGTAAAATATATAGTGATGGTGTGTGGATCTATGGTTGAGATTATACCATTTCTGACAGTACTGTCAGGGAAGCATTTTTTTTAAACCTAAACATTTTTGCATTAGTACCAATTCAATCAATTTGGCCAATTTTGATCGAAAATTGCTGACATGGACGCAGGCGATGCCACGTACGACAGCCAGCACTTATAATTTTTTAATAATATCTTTTTAAAATTGATAATGATATATATTTTTTTTATAAAAAAAAAAAATCAATCCCTCGCTTAGGGGCTAGCGAGGGTTGCCGGCAACCCCAACCAGCCAAACCCTAAGTAAAAAAAAAGTTATTTTTTTTTTATAAAAAAATGTTATCAAATAATGCCCAAGTCAGCGTCGGCCGTCTTACGTGGCCTCGTCGGCGTCCACGCCAGCAATTTTTAGCCAAAATTGGTAATTTGATGCCACGCAGTAGGTTTAGGATTTTTTTCTGTTACTTTTCCCGCTGATTGTGCTGTGATGGACTTTCACTTTTTAACTCTATGCTTGATCTAATTCTTGCGCGACACCCACACCGTATGTGATGGACTTTCACTTAAACGGGATTTTTTTGGCTAAAATTTTGAAAAAAAAAAAAAATTTCCCCTCAATGGATAAATCTTAAGCTCAAGCAAAAGCGCCCTTCACTCAAACCGTTCACGATCGGTAGGAAGTCCAAACGATGAGTCGACGTCGCTAGTTGTGGACGAGGCAATTGGCATTACCCCCCTTCATCCTCTCGACCCAAAACGGAAGGCTGAGGAGCGTTGGGATCTCTTCGATCCATCTGGCTGACAGCGACCGTAGCTACTGGGAATGGGGACTCCAGCCACCCCTCAATCGACCCTTGATCGAAAACCGGAAGCATCAGATTCAGAGTCCTTCTACGCCGATGCCGTGGGGCCGAGCTCTCGTCCTCGAGTCCGCCTTCCATGATTGGTCATTCGGTTTGCCTTCTTCTTGCGCCTACTCTCGTACTGTTAAGCATCTCGCGTCGCTTGTTTAGGAGATTTTATGATCTCTTTCTTTATGTGGTGGTCTCCTCTTTCGATCACGTCATGCGCTAACTTATCGTTTCTCGACGGTTCAATAACTTCGCTGGCATGCGGACTTGGCTATTGGCTGCCGTGTTGGAAAATTCGACCCAACCTTGACTCTCCGCCGAAAATTGCAGAGGGTCGCCATTGCTGGCGCCGATCGAAAACGAAAGTCGGGTGGACCACCTCTCAGAGGTGAACAAACAGGCATGTGCTTCGAATTCATTTCTCTTGTGTATGTTGTTTAGACACTTACGCAAAGTTTAACAGCTACTTTGCCAATTCTGTCTAGTGAGACAAGATATATCGAAGGGTTCTTGTCGAAAGCGACTCCTCCCGACATCATGATACGATGCAACTTTCAACCTCATTTTGCCCATGCCATTTGTCTCTTGGCTTGTCTAGGAAAAATTACCAAAAAAATTAGACGAGAAGTCTATTGACTCAAGATTCGTTACTAAGCTGTAATCTCTGAGCTATTCACTAGTGAAATATTGTCGATTGACTGTCAGCGTATAGGAGTGGACGTAGGCTTGAATAAAGCCGAATCACTATAAATTCTCTATGCAAATTCTCTATCCCTTGATCTAATTGTCTTTCTAATTTGATAGTTGAATTGTGCACACTGCTGCATCTGAGGACACTTAAGATCTTATTAGCGATCATAATATGAACTAAGTTCTAAGCTGTTTACCCCCTCTAGGTGATGACGCTAGCACCAATTGCACAAGGATTCGAACTGTCGCGTGAGTAGGAGTTATAGATGACGCGTCGTTTTGCACCGACAGGTGGGCTACGGTATGAGAAGGCGAAGAACGAGAGAGCAATGTGAAGCGGTACTTCCTATCCGAATGATCCCCATTTGCCATTTTCATCTAATGCACGGCGCCATCTACCATGTGAAATGCCATTAACTCATCGGCAAGGAAGAGACAAGAGAGAGAGAGAGAGAGAGAGAGGTGACAGAAGATGATGGTTGCAATCAATGAGAGGGGTTGATGTGTGGGAGAGCATGAAAGGAATGTAACACGGAGGTGGGAATGTATGATGAGATTGTGTGAAGTTGGTGTGGTCCTTTCGAAAGTGTGTCAACCCCTGTCTATCCTCTCATGCATCGGATGGTTGTTTTCATGCAAAGAGAGAAAGAGAGGGAGAGGTCATGCAAGAAACTGCAAAGCCAACGAAGCATGAGTTAATAGAGCACGTGCCGTGATGGGGGCACCCGCACCCTCACCCTCACCCTCTATCGTTTCACTTGGATACGGACCAGTCAAAATGAGTAAAAAGACCAATTTCTTAACGCATATTGGGCTGGACCATTTTCGTTTTGTCCCAAATCCAATTCGACCCACCCCTCTTAACAGTTCTACATAAACATGACATTCGCACATGTGGACTAAAGGGAAGGTTTTGTTTATAAAGGATATCATCGGACATCGGAGTATGCAATGTTGTTCTCACGTGTCGTGTCGGGATTGCTAACATGCGTACAGTTCAAATTCAAGATCTCCATGTATGTCAATTGATTTCTTTTTATTGTACTATATCATATATAAACCGGGTACGTTCAAGCTTTTGACTTGATAGCAGACGGTTAATGGAATTCGAACGGGCGACCTCTAGGTCCCTCGTTTCATTAATTGATCTATCAATGCTTCCATTTATTATGTCGAACCGCGTCTTTCTTTTAGGGGGTTTTGCAAGTGCAATAGAGATTTGGGAGAGAAAATAGTTAGGAGGGAGGGGGGGACCAAAGGCAGGCTATCTATCATCCATCACATGGAGGTGGGGGACACTTTGATTTATTATGCAAGAACTGATGAAGCTACAAAACGAAAAGTTCATCAACGCCTCTATAGGTTACATGCACAGTCGACTGCCCTGAAAGTAGTCAAGCTCGAGTACAACCTTGCCTAGATCCTACTGCTTTGGAGCATGAGTTTGGTTGGTTGTTGAGTTAAAGAGGGATTTGGTCTTGGATGGATGATGGCGTTTTTCTTGATTAGGTGAGTGATGCCCTCGCGAAGTAATTGAGCAGAAAGGCATTAATGCAGAGAAAGGCCCTTTTGTCTGTGTCCTGGGAAGCAAAGAGTGCTGTTTTAGGAAGACATTCTCAGGAAAAAAACTTCCTCTTTGGTTGGTCTGCGGGCTTTGGTGAAGCAACATGGTGGACTCACCTTGTTCACCAGCCGATTTAATTTCGCCTGATGTGGTTTGTGTATCTGGAGCATCTTTCTCTGACATGCTAAGAAGAGGGTCAGTTCGAGCTCCTTTTGTTGTTGTGGATGTGGGTTTTTCATGTCTTGTAAGTCGTACCACACTCGATTAATAAGCATATGAATAACGACACCAATGATGCATGAAACTATACCTTAATATGTAATATGGTCTCTAGAGTTTTAATTTGTTCAATATGATCATTGAATGTTATTTCAACGTACAACGTCTTTCCTGAATTTTTAATTTGTTCAATGTGATACTTAAATTTTTTTTTTTTTTACTTAAGTTCAATTTAGTTCAAGAACTTGAAATTAATGAAAGGACAACATTGAATCTTTTCATATAGTCTAGGGACCAAACTGAACATGTACCAAAGACCAAATTGAACATATAACAAAAAAAAATCAAATCAGAAATTTATCATTGGTCATGAAATGAAATTTATTCTAGTACGTGATTTTCTCTGTCCTTTTTTATTTGGTCTTTTGAAGTTCACGAATCTCAATGTGTCCGATCAAAGTGAAAATCAAAACGAGATGTCACGGGCCTCTATTTGTGGTCCAAAGAGGGAAGACCCACACACCTGAAGAAAGAAACCAGCACTCGACAAGACAACTCGATAAATGATTAGGTAGATGTGCTGTTATATTTTTGTCATGATTTATTTCTCTTTTTTTTTTTTTGGGTAAAGATCAAAATTTATTTCTTTATTTTGCCAGAAAATGCAAAATTGGTAGTTCACCATATATTTAACCGGAGTTAAGTTTCATCTCGTAAAAATTTTCAAACCGGTACCTTTACCCTTTCTTAGCATTCCATCTAATATCCTCTTAAAATGCGTAGGTATTGCGTCTGCAAGATGGATTTGCCGTGAAAAATCCATGTGCTTGACGCGTATGCTATTCGACGGAGGTAGATTTAGGTCAGGGATACCGATTTTTGGGATTTCTTACGTGATGGAGACACTGGTTTAAGATTTTTTTTTTTAGACGATAACTAATTCAAGGTAGATGTATCACGGTTGTACAAATTAGGGGTTCTTAATGGTATTTGATTACACGACAAGTTATAAAAGAAATGATATTCTCATTTTTTTTCCTCAATTTGTATATAATCACTATGTAAACAATGTATAATCCTACTATTGTATGAATTTTTGACCCTGGTCCGACCCCATCGTTCAAATTCCTTTACCAGCAGGGCCCGCAACTTAAACTTTTTCTTGGGTCAGAGACAACTTGAACATTTTTTGGTTAGGAAAAAAAAAAATCCTCTTGCTGGTCCATTTACCAAATGGTCCTTTGGCCCATTATATGAGGAAAGTAAATCAGATGGCACAATAATTAAGGCCCAAAAGTGTAAATTTTTGCCATACAATTGGGCCATTAGCCCTCCTAACTAAAACCCTTTATAGAAGGTTTTTGCAAATTCGACAACCTGCGATATTAATAAACGAAAAAGAAGCTAATAAATCAAGATTAAATTCCCTTAATAGGAAAGTAATCCTTAACATTTCAAGCTATTCCTCATCATTTTTCCTAAAAATGTTCTTCGCGCGAAGGACGTCGAAAAGCTGGAGTCGGCTCTGGGCATGACTTGAAAGCAAAGGCTCTCCCTCTATCCTGAGGAAGTTGTTTTGATCTTTCTTTAAGTCACAAAGATTTGAAAAGCGATATGTCTTTTCTAAACTTGATAGCGGATGCATTGTCCACGTCAAGAGTAGTTCAGAATTGCAGAAATAATAGCGTTTTTTTTTTAAGCTCGACAACAAACGGAGAAGGTGACCATCGAAAGTTGTTGGTCGAGGTTTCATCCGGTCTTTCACGAGATCACGGGTTCGATTCACACCGTCAGTGAACCTCCGAGCGACTCGTGCACGTCTCGCGCCGAGAGGCTTTCTGAGGGTTGCGGTGACGGGCTCGCCAAATTCGGAACGGGTCGTGTGGAGTAGGTATGGCTCGTATCGAACATTTCGTAACGGGTGCGAGACCCTAAAAGACTTTTTGCTTTTGCCTAGGTCACTTGGACGATGCGAGAAGCATGAGATGGGTCATTTGACCTAATCTCTAGAGGCCATGTTCAAGCGATTATATGAACTCGGAAGGCATGCGTAGATGTTGCTTGCGGAACCTAATGGTCACCATTATTATATCCGAAATGAGCCGTGCAAGAATTTAGACAAAAGTTCATTTTCTGCTCTGCTCTGCTTTAAGCTTCGTGCGTCATGACAAGCATGGCGCATCATAGTGATGACCTATTTCCTTTCTGTGACGAAACAATATCAGATTGAGGAAGCAAGGTCTTTTGGCATCATTAACCCATATGTGCAAGCAATGAATTAGGAATAAAATTAAATAAACAAACATAGAGTAACGATTCATCTAAGTATAGGTTCTTTGACTAGCTTATTTTTTTTAAAGGGTTAATATCATGAAAAACTCCAAACTGGTACGCCTATGACAAGTTTATCAAAAACTAATTTTTTCACAACGAAACATTAATTTCAAAGTGGTACATCTGTGAGAAATTTCGCACAAACTAATTTTTTTGATAAAGAAAAACTCTAAACTGGCACATTTGAGATAACTTTAGCCCTCCGACCAAAAAAAAAAAAAACATAACTTCACTCCAAACTAATTTTATAACCACGAAAAATCCCAAATTAGTACACTTGTGATAAATTTATCCCAAACTAATTTTTGACAGCCAAAAACCTCAAATTGATATAATTGTGACAAATTTTACCCTCCATTAATGTCAGTTAAATTGGGTTACTATCGTGAATAATCCCAAACTGGTACACTACTAACAAACGGAGGGTAAAAACCCCAAATTGGTATATCCAATTCAGCATTTCAATAGTAAAATTAAATGGAAAATAATAGAGATAAATTTGTCATAAATGTATCAGTTTAGAGTTTTTTTGTGATCGAAAAATTAATTTGATGTAACTTTATCACCGATGTACCAATTTGCAATTTTTCGTGATATTAACTTCTTTAAAAAAAATAAGCATCGATTTAACACTTCGGAATGAACTTGAGATGAAACGTGAGGCCGCAGAGAATACTACATAGGGATGATATGAGATCCGTACCCAACCCCGAACAAACTTTAGTTAACCCTTCTTTTTCGACGAGATTCTTTCGGATGCGGTTAAAGTAGTCCAGCGCTCGAGACCACGCCAGCAGAAACCCGCGTCGGACGGAGGATCACGATGAAGAAAATCAGGAACGCCGTGGCGAGGAAGTTCGCGAGGAAGAAGACGGCGGACGGCATAGCAAAGAAGTGGAAGGTCCTGAGCGGCGACAACAGTTGGGGGCATCTGTTGGACCCTCTCGACATTGATCTCCGTCGGTACGTCGTGCACTATGGAGAAATGGCGCAGGCCACTTACGACGCCTTCATCGCCGAGAAGGAGTCGAAGTTCGCGGGGAGCTGCCGGTATGCGAGGCGGGACTTCTTCTCCAAGGTCGGCCTGGAGCTGGGGAATCCGTTCAAGTACAGTGTGACCAAGTTCTTGTACGCGACGTCGCAAATCCAAGTCCCGGCCGCGTTCCTAGTGAGATCGCTGTCGAGGGAGGCGTGGAGCAAGGAATCGAACTGGATCGGGTACGTGGCGGTGGCGACGGACGAGGGGAAGGCCGTGCTCGGGAGGAGGGACATCGTGATCGCCTGGCGAGGGACGGTCCAGACGCTGGAGTGGGTGGACGATTTCAGGTTTGATCTGGTCTCGGCCTCAAAGATCCTGGGGGAGGCGGGCGATCCTAGGGTCCATCAGGGCTGGTACTCGATATACACGTCCGAAGACTCGCGCTCGCCGTTCAATAAGACTAGTGCCAGAGATCAGGTGGGTTTCGAATTACAATGGCTAGGTAGCCAGATCGAATCGAACGAGTACATGATAGAGCAGAATCAATAGTGTATGATCAGGAGAGATTGTGATTGTGATTTCATCTTTTCATTTGGGTTTCTTGTCTGATTTGTTCCATGACAGGTTCTGCAAGAAGTGAAAAGACTAGTGGAATTGTTCAAGGATGAGGAGATCAGCATCACTGTAACCGGTCACAGCTTGGGTGCCGCGATCGCGACACTGAATGCGATCGACATCGTCGCCAATGGACTCAACCGGCCAAAAGATCAAAGAAGCAGGCCTTGTCCCGTCACGGCTATAGTCTTTGCCAGCCCCAAAGTCGGCGACTCCGACTTCCGGAAGGTGTTCTCCGAGTACCGGGACCTCCGAGCCTTACGCATCCGTAATGCCTTTGACATCGTTCCCAGCTATCCAATTATGGGATATTCGGAAGTCGGGGTGGAGTTGGGCATCGACACTCGAGAATCTCAGTACCTGAAGAGCCCCGGGAGCACGTCGAGTTGGCACAACTTGGAGTGCTACCTGCATGGGGTCGCGGGGACGCAGGGGTCGAAAGGAGGGTTCAAGCTAGAGATCGACCGCGACGTCTCCCTCGTGAACAAGAGAACCGATGCTTTGAAGGACGAGTACCTCGTGCCGGTATCGTGGCGGTGCGAGAAGAACAAGGGCATGGTTCAGCAGGAAGACGGGTCCTGGAAGTTGATGGATCATGAAGAGGATGGCGAGGTTACGTCAATGTAACAAAGGTTAATAGAGTCGGTACATACGACTTGTGCTCATAACTCCTAGTATTTTCCAGGAAAAGCAAAGAAAAAAAGCAGGAAAAAATGGGAATTTCATGCGATCGTCCTAAAGGCGGTCCCCGTCTTAAGAATGTTAGAACGGTTGTCGAGCTGCTTGTGCCGATCAGAGCTTTCTTTTGCCTTCATGGATGGCGTGTCTCGGTTTTGAGACTACGTCAGGGACCTCGCTAATCTCATGAATCAGATTTGTTTCTGCACCGTAGACTAGAGCATTGCGCTTGCATGGTTTGATCATGTCCTTCTATGGAAGGGGGAGAAAACGCATAAGTCTGCTCTGTGGGACAAACCAACCCAAATTTCATTATGGGAATAGAATAAAGATAATAAGAGTTATGTACTGAACAGATATATCAAATTAAATGTCAAACGGTAAATGATCATTTATCTTAATGGATCCATTTGAATGCTTAAAAAGAAATCTTTCGTATTATACAGTAAACCCATTTAATAGACGAGTCTTAGCATATCTCTAACATTGTTCTAATCACTATTTCGTCATCCAATCTAATGCATGTCTCACATTCATTGGGTAAAACTACAAAGCATTCTCACACGCCTAGATAAAAATCATGAAAGTGCAATGGAGATTTTTAAAACTTTCAAAAAAAGCAATCATTTCTTAAAACTTATCATAAAAGTACAATTGAGTCTTAAAATATGTCAAGAAAGTGCAATCGAGTCATGAAATTTTCAGAAAATGCAATCAGCGAAAGGATTTGATTGGACCGATTTCATAAGTTTCAGGACTTGGATTACACTTTTGCGATACATTTTAGGATTCAATTGCGCTTTTTGATAGCTTTAGGACTGAACTACTCATTCGAGATAAGTTTTAGGATTTTCGATGCACTTATCCCAAAACATATGTAGAAATTGAAAAAGATTATTTTTGTAACATTTAACGATTTATTTTGATATCACAGAAACCCGTTTTGTTTTTAAGGAAAGTTTTTTTTTTTAAAAAAAATCCAAGACACTTTATTGTATCTTAAAACGGAATTTAAAGAGAGATGGGAGTGATTTACCTTCCTTGAAAACAGAAAAGATGACCGCTATTATTAGAAAACTTAAAGGAAAAGATAAACCTTACGCAAGATTGGACTAGCTTCCCATACGGGTGCGGACCGTATTGACCCATTCAAGCCATATATACCAACATGGAATGTAATTTATGTGACCAATAAACAACTCGACCTCGGTCCAAACCAAATCCATCCAAATGAACTCATATTTTAAACATTACCATTGGATTCGCAAATTAATAGTTCTGTGGCAAAAAAATCTGGAAATTCAAAATGAAGATGAAAATCGACAACTTGAAAAGACGATAGCAATTTTTTTTTTCTAAAATTACAATGTTTCTCTTTTTGTTCCAGGAAAAAAAGAAGCTCCTTTTTCTGTTTCAAATCTATTCCCGAGGACAATTTTTGTGCCCGGGAACAAAAATACTAAGTGACGTTACCATATAGATTTCTGTTCTTTATTTGTACAGCAATTGGAGAGAATATGAGGTGTTACCAAACATGACTTTAAATTTTCCAATCCACGAAGCAAATTAAAATGAAGAATCCAAACAAAGTGACCTAAAACAGCAACAAAAGCAAACTTATTATCTTTTTTTTTTTTGGTAAGTAAAGCAAACTTATTATCGATCCTCAATTTATTGCACAAATCTGTTATTATCGATATCCTCGAGCAAGCAATCACGAAGTATCTTTAGATGACTAAAATTGCAAATATCACTAGTTTTTATTATTATTATTATTATTATTATTATTATTTATGACAGACAGGCAGGCCAGCCAAACCGAAACAGCAGCAGCTAATGTAACTAAGACATTGGTAGGTCATTAGCTAGAAGACAACATATGCAAGAGGGATGCTCAAACGCCATCTTTCTGGAACCTGTGGGGGCTAAATCATCTGTTCAAGTGGAGGCGGAGGTTATCATCAGCAGTGCCACCGGAAGATGCAGCTGCGCGTCCCGCGGTCCCATTCCCAGCCGTCACGCTGCCGGACATCGAAATACCCGCCACAATGATCAAGTCGGTGAACCGATGAACGAGAGGATGGGTGTAACCAAGGGGGATGTACAGCAAAAGATAGAAACTCAAGATGATGAAGAGGGCGATGGATCCCATGACCAAGACAACAATCGCGAGCCAAGCAAGTTTGGTTACGGTCACGTAGACGCCGGCCATGAAGGCCAGAGGCATGGCGGCAAGAGTTACCAGCAATGGGAGCCTTGCTTTCAAAAGGGCATTCCGCACGGCGTGAGGATCGTTTATCTGTGTCCAGAGGAGGATCACGAGTGCGATTATGGAGCTGTACATGGCGATGGAGTTGGAAATCACAAAGACATTGTACATGGCTTTGTGGAGCAATACGGCGATTCCAGCTCCTGGGTCAGAACCATTGTATCCTCCAGGGATCGAAAAACCAGAAGTGAAAGTCATAGCGGCCACAAGCGCTGCCACGACCATGCGAGTATTGGCCTCCTCCTTGAGTCTATCCAATTCCGGCGGTTCCAGTTCTTTCCCTTTGGTGTATCCGGTTTGCTTGCAGATAGCTAATTCTCCACTTCTCGGTGTCCCAGCAGATGCCAAGATTATCCGTGTTAACCTCTGCAAGAAGTGAGTCAAAACACTTGAAAAAGGTACCAAAAATATTATGATTTTGGCAACCATGTTACAGATCTGGCTGAGACAAAAGTGTAGAAAGGTCGTACCTTCCTAAGTGGAGCATCCATTCCTTTCATGTCCTGCTCAACTTCATCGAGAGCCGTCATGTTATTCTTATTTACCAGCTTAAGATCAACTCTTCTGTCTCGTGCAAGAAGAAGCAAGACCGAAGGTTGCCAGTGCAACGCAGCCAGATGCAGAGGCGTATTCAAGTCGGAATCTCTTGCATTTACGAGGTGACCCAACTTGGGATCTTTCAGTATGTATTTGACAGATGAAATGCATCCGTACCTCGCGGACACGTGAAGAATGTTCTCTTGTTTCCACGATATGAACTCTGCAGGGTCTGGCCATTGCTGAAGCAGCTCCTCGATGATCCCGACGTGATCCATTAAGCAAGCGACATGGATAGGAAGATAGCCATTTACAAGATCTGGCTCCAGGACGCTCTTCGGGAACTTGTCGATCATGAACTTCACTCCGTCGAGATAATTTGCGTACGCGGCAAAATGGAGTGGAAGGCGGTACTCCGCATCTCTCACTTTGAATAACCACGGCTTCTTTTCCCACATCTCTGTTAGCATATCTGCTAAATCCACTCAAGAGATTTTCATTATTTGGCTCACAGTCTTGCCCCATAGGACAGTAAACTAGACTTTGCTTGTGAAACTTGATTTATACACCACCAGTGGGAAACCAAAATGAAGAAAACATGGCAGTAACCAAGCAAGATTAAAGCAACCAGCGAGAGCGTGAAAATAGTGTTTACCCTTTCTCTGGTACATAATGGCGAGATGAACGGGCGACATGCCGAAAATGGTGTGTAGCCCTTGAGCCTCATCTACTCTCCTCTCGTCTTGACCTTCATTTGGCGCTTCCAACAAGCACTTGAGAACCTCCACGTCGCCTGTTTCCACTGCTAAGCACCATGGAGACTTGTTTTCCTTGTTCCGCCAGTACAGCATGCCGGGTTCTTTACTCACCAGCAGACGGATCACCTCGTAACGCCGATTCCTCACGGCCTCGTGCAGAGCGGAGTTATCGTCCCAGTAGAAATTCCCGTGGGGAAGGAGAAGCTTCACCGCATTGGTTTTCCCAGCTCTAGCCGCGATGATCAGAGGAGTCTCTTCTCTGGAGTTCACCGCCGAGATCAATTTCTTGGGGACAAAATCGATGATTGCTCTGACAATATCATCACTCTCTGTTTTCCATTGATGTCGGGTTAATTTGAACGCGAAAGTTGGAGGATTTTAAAATGCGCAAAAACAAAGAATAAATGTGAGGAGGGTCACTCCCTTTTAAAATATACCTGCCGCAGCGTGAAGCAGTGTATTCTTGGAGGGGCTGGCTAGCCCGAGAAGGATGGGCAACGACACTCCTTCCTTGGCGCAATGATCCTCCAGTGCTGTGATGAACTTGTCGACGTCCCCTTCCTTCGCGGCAAAGTATAGCAGAGGATCCATAGACTTGTCGGATTGTGCAGGATCCTGCTCTCGCTCGCTCGGGTCGGCCCCGATCAACGCTTCCAGTCTCTGCCTTCTCTGCTTCCACATCTCCCCGTCTAGAGACAGCTTCATATCCATCTCTGTGCGCTTGACTGTGACTTTTGAGTGAATTGCGCTGGCGCCCTGGGAATCAAATTCAGCAGAGTTATAACAACTGAGTCTCTTGTTCTTCTCCCCGTCCCGCCATGTCCTTCAATGTTTCCTAGGAATTCACAGGACCAAGTGACATGATAGACAAATTTTCAGGAGCCAGTGTGGTTTTCTGAGGAAAGAAAATCACTTTTGGCAGCTATACGATTTCATTACGGCTATGTTGGTCATCATCAGGTTCGGAATAAGGAAATTAGAGCTAATTAAGGCTGGTTTCTTTTCCTTCTTTCTTTTGAATCGAAAGATACTTGTCCACTTTCACGCCAAAGGTTCAAAAGTCATTTCAAAGTTTAACAAACTAGAAAATAAAAAATATTATGTCGACATATGCGTCAAACATTTATGATATTTCGAAAGGTTTTTAGATGTTTCTCGTTGAATGGAAATCAAATTGCAAAGCACCAAAATGGATAAAAAAAAAGGAGAGTAAAAAGACCGGAGTTCCTTCCTTTATGCAAACAATCGGTTGCCTCATAAAACCGTAAAAAGGGAAAGCTTAGGGCAATGGCCCGTTCATTATTGCTTCTGTAGCCCCTGCGAGGGGAACACTAATTACTTAACTGTAGAGCAAAGAATCACTCTTTCGTAAAAACTTTTTTACTTTTTAATTAAAATGTGCAAAGTTATCCCAATTTCATGACATTATATAAAAGATACATGTGAATCTGTGTCTCAACCTTTGCATATTGTGAAAGTTTCGAATATCTCGCATTGATAAATAATCACAATGTGTGGATTAAGCAAAAGTACAAAGTAAAAAAGTTTTTCTAAACAAGCCCCCCATAATTCGCATCAAATCTTTGAGAACGGACCTCCGGGATCTCAGGCTCAGGTGCCGAGAACCCGGTTCGGGCACCCGGGACTAGGCCCCAGCCTCATGGGACTCATGCTTGACTACCAAGGTCCTTTGCACAAGAGAGCCAGCGTTTCTCGAACCCAACCGCTAGGAAACCTAGTACAGGGGTATAGGACTTAGGCTTGGCCTTGGCGGACCCGAGCTCGAGTACCAACAACTTTGCATGGGAGCCGGGTACCTAAACATGACCGCTGGAACTTTGGACACAAACACGATGTCCTTGGCCTAGCCTGTATAAACCCTAGCCTGACCTAATTGCCAAGGATTAGGCACAGAGGCGCGAGGATATCCCCCTACCCATGTCCAAGCACCGGGAACTAGCCATATTTTGGAAATGAATTCTGATTTTTAAAGATTAATAAACTTTTTGAAATTAAGCATAAGTTTTTCGTTCCACTAAGTCATTTTCCTTAGCGATTCAAACTTTAGAAATGTTATTCGGTGATAAGTTTCTCGCAAAGCAAATGGATATTCATCATGAAAATACATTATAGGGAGGGAAACAATATTATGCTCTGATACCATGTTGTATTTCGTGTGATCAGTGTCAATTTATGCTAAATTGATTTTTTATCATGTTGTACTTTGTGAGATTAGGGAAATAACGGGAAGATGAAGTCGTGATTTGATATTTAAGTAATCTAACACACGGAAAATGATGCCAAAAAGTATGGCATCGCGACAACAATGAAGACCTTCTTCGTGCTGACAAGACGTGAGCAAACAAAATCTACGGCTGAACTTACCAGAAATCACATGAAAACGGCTGATCAAACCAAAACAAAAGCTACTTACCGGCTTCGGCCTCGCCCTCTTCCTCTATATCTGCAACCTCTTTCTCTCTCTATCTTGAAGGCAAAGCGAAGAAGGGAAGAGGAAGGAGAAAAGTATTAATAGAGGAGGGAGGGGCCTTCCCTTCTCGGTTCTCTCTTGTCGTTGACGTGAGAGAGTGTCAGAGAGAGAGAGAGAGAGAGAGAGAGAGAGAGAGAGAGAGAGGAGAAGAGACAAGTGATAGGTAGAAGAGATGGAAAAGAAACGCGAGTCAAATTCATGCGAAATGAAGGGAAAATTTCCAAAGCTAGGATAGCTTTAGAAGGATGAGTTCCCCAGGAAGAAGCAAGGAAGATAAACTTTGGGAGTGCATGATTCCCTTGGAAAATCTATTTCTGGTAAGAAATAGATTTTTTCATTTATATTCCCTAGACAAGTTTTTTAGACAAAAAACGTGTTTGATAACGATATAATTTTTCTATTTCTGAAAAAAAAAATTCGTTTGACAACATCAAAAAATTTCTATTTCCGGATGAGCTTTACGCCGCCGGTCGTCGCCATCATCGGCGGCGGCAACCAGTGGCCGACGACCGGAGGCTGTGCCGAAGACCGGCGGCCGACAACCAGAGGCGGCCGCGACGACCGGCGGTGATAAGGGAGGAGCGACGAAGAATGAGCAAATTGTTTCGAATTTTTGTTTATGAAACAAAAAAGTTGATTTTTTTAACTTCTCATTTCTCATCCAAAAGCTATTTCTGAGCCAAAAGTTTGGCAGGGGAATATAAAAACTACATTACGTTGTCAAACGCATTTCTGTTCCAAAGCTATTTCCTGAAACAGAAAAATAAAAAAATAGGAAAACAGAAAGAGAATCATGCACCCCTAAGTGGGATGATACAGTAACGCGGGAATAATAAGCAGCATTCAATGTCAAGGGTCTTACAGTTCACTCTGTCTCCCTTTCCTTTAGTCAAACGTTTTCATATTCTTAAAAATACGAGCAGCAGAGAACAGTTCATTAATACTTTGATATGTGATGACTTAAGGTACTATTGATAGATAACCGCTATCGTTGCTGTCGGATTTAAAGTAAATATTCCTTCAAGATATACATCGAACTCACGGAAAAGGAGTTCAGTAATTACGTCACTTTCCTCCTAAAACTTTACTTCGAATGTGTTGTCCGACTTGCGTGAGGAAATAGAAGAAGAAGGAATTGTGAAGAAGAGAAAGGTGAGAAGAACGACAATGTGTGACTTGGTTCTATTGATAGATAACCAAACGACTCATCTTTTCGAAAATATGTACTTATTTAAACCATCATTAGTTTGGGTTAATATCACGAAAAATTCTAAATTGGTACATCTGTGACAAATTTATCATAAGCTATTTTTTTACCACAAAATACTCTAAACTAATACACTTGTGACAAATTTATTCCAAACTGGTACACTAGTGATAAATTTATCTTACGTCAGTTTTCGTTAAATTTAACTATCAAATTGCCGAGTTAGATGGCGCGTGGCAGTTCATGGTGTACCAATTTAGGGTTTTTGCCCTTTGTTTATCACAAATGTATTAATTTGGAATTTTTTGTGATATTAATCTAATTTAAAGAATGGTAAATTTGTCATTGATTATCGGATTGGATTTTTCGTGGGCAAAAAAAAATCAATATAGGGTAAATTTATCACAAGTGTACCAGTTTATGATTTTTTATGATAAAAAAATAGTTTGAGATAAATTTATCATATGTGTACCAATTTTGGGTTTTTCGTAGTATTAACCCCATTAGTTTTCATGTTCAACCTATACTTCTCTTCATGCCGATACTAATTTATTTTCATATCCAATTCAATATCTTTTTTTAATTATTTATAAACAACAAACCAATTCGATAGTCCCTCAATTAGTTTGTTGTTTGTACTACTTAGAATAAATCCATAAATATATAACATATTCATTAAGATTTAAACCTTCAATGAGTGTAAATAATCCCATTAACGAAATCGGTGGTAGTTAAAAAAATTTGGACCTGTGATTCCATTTGTTAATCGAATCATCACACATGTAAATCTACACATATTCGATTTGGAATTTCCTATGCCCTAGCACTTTTATAGCCTTGCGTTGCTCTTAGTTTTGTAAACATTTACTAAAGTTCATCTTTTTAAGCGGCATCTGTTGAGAAATTATTAGATTTTGAAGTTGAAAAAATTGCTTTAATTTCTTGAAAAGACTTTGTGTTGTTCTTTGAGGACATCTTGTAAATATATTCTTGTATTTGATAATCTACTGCGTTTTATGTATTGAAAAAAGTAAGTCACGTGGACGAAAGCAGACTCTATCAATCATTTATAGCAGGATATATTTTATACTTCATGCTATCGTCAAAGTTGTTATAATCTTAATCTTCAATGATTTTATGTTATGATTGTAAGATTTTGTGGGACCACTTACCAAGTGCTTTAAAAGCTTAAGCTATTAGAAGAAGACGTGGTTTAATATTTATATATTCCAATACTCCCCATCACGCTTAGTCTGGTCTTTTGCCTAGTCCTAAGCGTGGATAAATTCATTGGGGAGGCAAATAGGGGCCTGAAAAGATTTGAACTCAGGACCTCCTGCTCTGATACCATGTAAGATTTTGTAGGACCACTTACCAACTGTTCTAAAAGCTTAAGCTATTAAAAAAAGACGTGATTTAATATTTATATATTCCAACAATGATATCTCTCACTACCAGCTCATGATCTAGTTGGTATTCCTTTCCTAAGTTACATTGATTGTCCATCAATCTTAAAGATCATTCCAAACGATGAATCTTGATTGAGCACAAGTCACCCCTGAAGATATTTCTTAGAAACTCGACTTGTAGATTCAAGAACTTGATATGGCCGAGCAAATCCTCTCAAATCTATGATATTTCAACATCCATATTTCGTGAGAGCTCTCATATTCTATATTATCTTCTTTGAGAAGAATCTTGTAATTCTTTGAGAGTGTTGTGCAGTGTTGAAAAGTGTGTAGAGCGAGAAAGCTTTGGGTAAAAGTGGTGCTCACTTCTGTGTTGAAATGCTTGGATAAAAGCTATCACATTTTACTTAATCTCTCATTTGATTACTTAGTGAATTTCAGTCAGTAGATTTTTAGTATGAAAGAGTGGATGCAGGCTTAGCAAAAGCCGAACTACTATAAACTATTGTGCGTTGCTCTATATTCTTTTACTCGCATCTATAAATAGTCTGATAGGAGCACTATACATATATTCACTCCTATCAATCTTGAAGTTTTTATTTCTGAATTTTTTTTTTATCAAGTTTGATTACAATCACCTATTCACCTCCTCTAGGTAATAGTATTAGCAAACAACAACACCACTATCATGTTCATATATGTGGAGTTTCTAACTTATTAGCCTTCCCTTGCTAAAACCTGAACTTTATCAAAGTTGATTGTTTCTCTTATTCTCCTAATTTTCCGTGAGTACTAACTTCATGCGCTACACTTAGATCATTGTCAAGATATAATAGCTTGTTGTTACCCGTTGAACTTAGACGATTTCATTAGAAATTGTAAAGTCGTAAAGTTGGGTTTCCATTGTATTTGACTATTATCAATTGCTCTAAGACCCATTTCTTTAGAAGTGCTGCTAACTAACTTCCTGAAAGTCCATTAGTTAATGGATCAACCAAATTATTATTTATCCGACAATAGATTACTAAAATACTGTGATTAGTAACTAATTGTCGAACATACACATATCGCAAACTAATATTTATATTTTTTTTCATTGTACATTTTATTGTATGCCTTAGACATTGTTGCTTCATCATCGCAATGTAAATATATGGCTGCCATCGGCTGTGACTACAACTTTATATCCAACAGCAAATTTTCAACCGTCGCCCGTTGACAGTGCTATAAATTCCTATTCCGTCATTGAATGAGCTCTACATGTTTGCTTCTTTGATGCCCAAGATACTTCATCATTTGCAAGCTTGAAAACCCATCCACATATCGACGTGTTATCAGAGTATTTTTTTCTCTGTCCTATACACTTTGTCTTTGCAGAGCCCACTTGAACCTGCAAATTCATTTCTTTGGTGATTATTTGCTCGTTCCAAGGCGAGGATGGCATTTTTCCAAGGAGCAAAATTGAAAGAAATCGAGTCAACAAAGAATTCCCGAATGAATTTATCTCTTGCATGCTAAATTTTTATATAATATTTGCCATGATTTTTGTTTGTAAATGTTTATGTTGTAGTAATTCCAAATCAAAGGATTGTAAAAAGCGAGCAAATTCAACTTGAAAGAAAAAGGGCCCGCTAAAAAAAATCAATCAAGATGTGGAAAAAAGAGATTAGGACATCGAGAGAAAAAAAGGGAGAAATCTCTTCTTGAAAAAAGAAAAAAAAAAAAAGGAAGTCGGGTGTAAGAAAAACAAAGGTTGATCCCACAAAAATCCTGGGCATAAACAAATCAAAGTGCCTATCAAAAGTAAGGCCATTGCTCATTCAAATTCTTGTTCATTGGTAAAGTATTTCTAAATTTTGGATGTACATTTTTATATGATAACTTTATGAGACGTGTTTGTACACGTTTCTCTTGTGAACTCCCAATGGAGCGGTTGTAAAAACTCCCTAGAGAAGATAGTGTAATTCTCATTCGAAGTTTACACCATCCTCAAGTAATGATGGTACCGCTTGAAGATAGATCCAGAAGGCCGAGATCGATAACGATATTGCAATGATCACCAGCAAGCCCTTTTCATATTGTTTCCGAGCCAAATCGAGTCTTTTTGTTATTTAGTCCCCAATCCTAACCTATGTTCAGCCCTTGAAAGTTTCTTTTGAGTAGGACACTTGAGTTAACGTTGGCTTAAATGATTTTAAGCACGCTTGAAGAAGTTCAAGCAAGATTATTTTTCTCCCATTTTTATAGGGTTCTCAACTTGTAAACTTGGAGCAGATGATTGTCGCGACCCTCTCGAGGTTCGCCATGGGCTCTCGAGGGCTAATGGGCCGTCCAGTCTGGTCGGACGCGGGCCTCTCCCAAGGCCCGTTACCCAAATCGCAACGGAGGTATGCGTAGTCGACCTTCAGTGTGGTCTAGTGCTATGTGCTAAGTGTGCATGCCATGGAGTCGCCACCAATCATTTTTTTCGGAGGGTATGATTGGACCACCCTATTGAATAGTCGGGAGTTTCTATTCAATTCTGCGATAACCAGTGAAATGGGTTCGGGGACTTAGTTACGTCAACTGTCAGACTTGACGCCCTTTCGGTACCTAAGTTGACTGAGTTTTCTGACTTAAGATTTCATGCAGATGAGTGGGGTACGAGTCCTAAATCTAGGAGTTCATGCAGATAGGAATGACTATCCTAGCAATCACAATCAATAATAAAATGCACAAATCAATGAATTCAAATGTACAAATAAATCACATGGCATTCCTAATAAGGCCATATTGGCCTAGAGAAGCATCAATCAGGCTTAGGAATGATTTAGACATGATTTTACCAATCAGGGGCAAAATCGTAATTTTGAGACAAAGGGGATAATTTGCCCAAAAAGGGCAAAATCATCATTTCGGAATGAATCCGGGGTAAAACAATGTCAAGAATAGGTTTGGTCACTCAATTGACCCATTTCCTATTTTTTGCAATTTTCATGATTTTCTGAAATTTTAGAAACCGATTTACCATTCGAATGGTAAAATCGTCATTTTCTAAAAGTGGGAATGAAATGTGGAAATCTTAGACATAAGGTTTAGCTACCCATCTGGCCCATCACCAAATTCTAAGCAATTTCCACAAGTCATTGGAATATCAAAGACGATTTACCCTTTGAGGGGTAAAATCGTCGTTTTGGATTAAACGGGAGAAAAACCTGAAAAACGACAACAAATCAATTTCTTTTGGTCATTTTCAGCCTTGGAAATTTTTAGAATTTTTTTTAGGAATTTTCTGTAATTTTTCTCATTTTTTTTTAATTTTTCCTTAATAATTCATTTTTTGGATTTTTTTTTATTCTGAAAAACCCCAATCGGACGGTCTAGAATGCGCCACGTGGCGTCTCGATGACAATCGAATCATTTTAATTTTTGTAAAATTCGAAATTCATTTCTTTTAATACTAAAAATATTTTTTTATTCTGAAAATCATCGGATCACGACACGTGGCTCATCTGCAGCCATCCAATCTAGCATTTTTTTTTTGTTTTTGTTTTTATAGGACGCAACACAATGCAAAAAATACAGAAGATATTAAGTCATTATACAACATAAACATAAGCAAAGGAGATGGAATCCGGTGAATTTTACGACGTCGGAGTCCGTCGGTGCTCGTGCAACAATGTGTGGGGGTATAAACCACCAGCAGGAGGCTCGGCCTTCCGATTCTGGGTCTAATAAGTAAAATGTAGAAAATGCCCACTTTTATTAAATGCAATACAACACAAATTAACTATATGATGCATGAAATGCTAGGACATAAAGTAAATACGCAGCAAATATTCAGACACCAACAGGAGGCTCGGCCTTCCGATTCTGGGTCTAATAAGTAAAATGTAGAAAATGCCCACTTTTATTAAATGCAATACAACACAAATTAACTATATGATGCATGAAATGCTAGGACATAAAGTAAATACGCAGCAAATATTCAGACACCAACAGGAGGCTCGGCCTTCCGATTCTGGGTCTAATAAGTAAAATGTAGAAAATGCACACTTTTATTAAATGCAATACAATACAAATTAACTATATGATGCATGAAATGCTAGGACATAAAGTAAATACACAGCAAATATTCAGCAACCTTAAAACTCCAGAACATAGCCTATCCTCTTAGGAAGCCATCACCGAAAATTTCACCTTAAAAGGAGTCCAAATGAGTGAGATATGACCACAATACCTCAGTTCGCTCGATTTTCGTCGACTGTGGTGGTTAGAGGGAGTCGGAAAGGTTGCCGGAAAGGCTGATCGTGGAGGACGACGGCGGCGGCAGAAACTGGTCGGTACAGGGTCAGCAGCGACCTTTGCTCATTCAAACGGCTCTACAAGGCAAATGGCTGGGCCAAATTGGACTCACAATATGTCGTTAGAACGGCAAGAGAATAAGCTTTCTAACAGTATATGGCTCGTTCTCATACGATTCCTAACGAAAGAGTTATGGCCGAAAAACCGGACGGTTTTGGGTCTGGGCGGCGAGCTGAGCGAGAGAAATAAAAAACGAAAATGAAAGAGAGAGTTGAGGGAGATGATGAGGGGGATTGCGGTATCCAGGAGCTCCACGAGGCCGCGATAAACAGCAAGACGGACGGGATCTCGGCACGGCGTCGGAGGGTGGCGGAGCAAGGTGGTGGTGAGGGTGGTCGGCGTAATCCAAGGGAGGAAAAAAAATGAAGAACCAAAAACTAGGAAGAGGAGGGAGGAAGAAGAAGAAGAAGAAGAAGAAGAAGAATAAGAAGAAGAATGAAGAGGAGGCCACGGATGATCGTGGGAATGGTGAGATGAGGGAGTAAAATAATAAAAATAAAATAAAATAATAAAATAATAATAAAATAAAATACTAAAAAGTAAAAATAATAATAAAATAATCAAAAGCAAAGACAAAATGATGAGTCCCCTTTTCCTTTTGAATGATGATGTTTTCACTCCTTTTCCTTTTAATCATTACTAATATTTTTGCCAAATTCAATTTTATGATGATCAGAGAACATCTAAAATCGAACCTGAATTTTACTGTTTTATGAGGTCCTAAAGTAAAGAAAAATAAAAAATACCGACTATTTGTATATATATATATATATATATTTTACCTCAAATATTATTTTTCTTGATTTTCTTCTTTTCTTTTTCTTTTTTTTCTTTTTTTTTTGTATTTTTCGAAAATATATTAAAAAAATGAAAATTATGAAAATTATTTTTTTTTGGTCAAAATGGTTCATTTAGCTTGGATAAGGTCACCAAAATTGATTTTTCAATTTTTCAACTTTTTATGGATTTTCTATGAATTTTCAAAAAAATAAAGAAAAAAGGAAAAAAAAAGTTGATCAAAATTTAGGTGTCAACAATGATGCAACTTTTTTTCAAATAAACCTGAACTTGACTGGAGTCCCTTTTGATAAACTTTGACCTAGCCTTCATTACGGTCCTAATCAAGACCTCCAGATCGGCTTGGTCGCACCAATTACGAGGTTACTTAGATCTTTATCAAATGCAATGATGGTATGATTGAGTGATACTCCTGAATCCTACAGCTAGGATAAATTAATTTTCTCGAGAGTGAGTGAAAGTCATTTCGAATTGAAGTTCCTCATTTAGGTTACAATCGAGGTATTCATAATGTGATAACCTCCCTGAACAAAATTGGTAATGCAATATTTGATAGAATAGTTATGCATGAACCGCATTATGGGTCATTATAGCACGTGAGCAAAATGTACATTTTTGTTCTAGTCATGCTTAACAGGAAAGAGAATTGGTAATGCAAGCTCAGCAGAGTAGTTTAGCATGGCTCATTGATGAATTTCAGCAAATATGTTTGCACGTGCTATCTCTGACACTGTTTCATAGGTAACGCACTCCCGATGTCCGAGTCATCTTTCGAGGTCTCGAAATTCATTCGAGGATTATTGAATGAACGAATCCTGCTTGTGAGTGCAGACCAATCAATTTATCAAACCCTCAGGTAAATGTATCTTCATTCTGAATCTTTCAAAAGAAATGAGTATCCTAATTTTTTTTTTTATTTGGAACCACGGCGATACCTTTAACCATTTAGCTATCCGATTTTACTAGCAAATTCATTGAAAACATGTTGCATTAGCGTTCGCTTTGTCTACGCACTTGTGTTGTTTTAAATCCTGCATCAGGTGAAAAGTTGGGTACAATATAGTTAGCCAAGCTATTCTTAACTAATGGAGAATAACTCGGGTATATTTCCTAATTCCCTTTCAAAATCATACCTTACGTCGACACTTATTATTTTTTTTTGGGATAAAGTAAGCAATGTAAAAAGACAAATATGCAGTTCCCCGACGTCGAAAATTACTTCACCAATAATGAAGCACTGGATAACGAGGGGAACGATTTACGTCGACACTTGTTTAGCCCAATTTGTCCTTAAAATCTCATTTTACATTGATACTTGATCAGCTTAAGTTATCACACCCTTTTATGTTCGTGCTGATTAGCTTAGGTGTCGCACCCTTTTGTGTTCGTTCTGATTAGCTCGGACGTGACTTCCCTTGTATTTATTCCGATTAGCTTGGATGGTACATCCTTTATGTGTTTACGCCGATTAACTCGGGTGTCACATCTTTTACTGACTCACGAAAGTTGGTCCATTAGTCGACTTACCGAGAGACAAAGTGTTCACACCGATTGGCTCGGGTGTCACATCCTTTACCAACTCATGGAGGTTAGTCCATTAGTTGACTTATCGAAAGTCAAAGTGTTCACGCTGACTTATCGAAAGACATAGTGTTCGTGCCAATTAGCTCAGGTGTCACATCTTTTACCGACTCACGAAGGTCAGTCCATTAGTCGACTTACCGAAAGACAAAGTGTTCATGTCGATTAGCTTGGGTGTCAAATCCTTATCGTTAGTCCATTATTCGACTTACCGAGAGACACACTATCTTCTTTTTGTTGACTCACGGAGGTTAATCCATTAGTCGACTTGCTGAGAGACACACTATCCTCTTTTTATCGACTCATGGAGGTTAGTCCATTAGTCGACTTGTCGAGAGACACGCTATCTTTTTTTTACCGACTCATGATTTATAGTCCACATGGTGACTTGTCGAGAGACAAACATTGAATTTTATACCATGAAAGGCCTACTTGCATCAGCAACTGTGGCTTTCTCTTATCCGGAAAACTTTACTTGCGTCAGAATGCATGTATTACTTTCTCTACCCCACAAAACTTAATTGCGCTAGAATTCAGGTATTGCTTTCGCTACATTCGACACTTTACTTGAGCCAGAATGCAGGTATTGCTTTCCTTATTTTGTTAGAATCTTTACTTGCGCCAAAATGTAGGTATAATTTTTAGTCTTAGAAATCTAATTCTTCGCTAGAATGAAGGACCCAGAGTTTCAGATTCTAAGTTTTCACCAAGATGGGGATCAAGAATCTTTGGTTTCTGAGAACCTAATTCTTCGCCAAAATGAAGGATGAGTGTTAAATATGTCTTGAATTTTATGTACTCGGCCCGGTTAATTACCCGACCCGACATATTTTGTGCGACCCAAAATTGGAGAGAAAATTGAGATTTGGTTCGTGACGCGGAGAGTTGACCCAAAATTCCAAACTTTTTTTTGTGCCGATTTAGTCTTAAATCTTTTGCAATTGTGCTAATTCAGTCCATCCGTCGATTTTTAACCGACCGGTGTTGACGTGGAAGCCGACTAGCCGACGACCTCATATTTTAAAAAATATGTTGTCGAAGACCTTGTATTCGAATGTCGGGATTGCTTGTGTTGATTTTAGAGCAATAGCGAAGAGGATGACGAAGAGAAAGAGCTGAGCATGCCTCATTTTTGTGGAGGATGATTTTGTTAGCTCTTGTTGTGCAATCTCTTACGTCTATAGGTGGACTATATATAAGATTTGTCAGCGATTGAAATCATGAAATGTGTTCCATTTGATATAATTGGCGACCACGCCTTCGAAACTTCACTAAATGTTACTATTGCAGATATTACTTCCGACTCAAAGCTCGACTAAATTGCCTTAGTTCGTTGTCGATACAAATGCAATGATTACACTTTGTTTTTTTTGTTTTTGTTTTTGTTTTTCTCTTTTTAGTTAGGGTTTATCTCATGTACTAAAACTCATGAGACGCCTCCTCTCAACAAAAGATCAAAGCCAGGCATCACCTCCGATGAATTCCTATCATTCTTCTGGGAAGAACCGAGTTCTTCATATATCTAACCAATAATAATTGTAACTGGATTCACTCCAAACTCCCTCACAATCGCAATTTCATGAGCATGGGAAAAGAAGAAAGTTATACGGTAGATCAGATGCATGAAAAAGTTACCAAAAATAGTTTATAATTGTGTCAATTCAGTCTTAAGCAGTCTTTATTTGCCGATTGAGTTCTAAATCAATAAATCCAGTCAATTTTTGGCAGGAAATCACTGACGGTTGCCGGTAATAACATGGCACGGCCGCGCGATGACCGGCTGGAGGAGGAATGAAGAAAAAAGAAGAAGAAAAAGAACGAAATGAAAAAAAAAAGGTACAGAAAAGAAAAATAAAAAATAAAAAAACTAAAATATCATAAAAATTTGCCACATTAACGCCGGTCGCGCCACGTCAGCGATTTCCGACCAAAATTGGTATAGATGCAAAAGTTTTAGGACTCAATTGGCATTTACCATTTACATAAACGAATCATGTTTCAAGCAGCTAATACCATTTCGTAGTTCAACTATATCACGTGATTGGGAGCATGTCACCTGGACACCTTTTTGGTAGCAAAATACTTGCCAATCCATTTTTGGAGGTTCCTCCTCGAATACTTCTAAGGACTTTTCCTTTTTTTTTTTGCCTAGTTTGTGAGGACTTATTCAGCTCTGATACTAATTACAATTGACAGCGCAACGGGAAACCCTTTCCTAAAAAAAGGTAAGTTTGTATATACTTTTCAAATAACTAGGTACAAAAATCGGACACAAAAATCATGAACCAAACTAGGCAGCGCAGTGCCTAGATGGGTTCAATGGTGACCGGTTGCCAAAACGCCCTAACTTCAATCGCGTCAAACAAGATGCCAACAAGCGGCCATAATAAAATATCAACCAGGCGGCATAAACAATTAGAAGGGGGGTAAAAAGGAAAAACACATTAAAAGACGGCCAAAAAAGTGGCCTAAAGATTCGGATACGGCAGGAAATAGACCAACCAGCACGGTGCCAAACAAAGGAGTAGCTGTGCTAGCATCTATCGCTGCTCAATCGTTGTATCCTGGGAGACAGACGTCCACGAAACCTCAAAGCACGTACTGGAGGGGACGAATCTGTTTTAAGGAAACTGTGTTGAACACATGCCTCGGTATTCCTTCTAAATTCAATTTATTTATATTATTATATTTCCGTTAGAATTTTGTTGCCTGATTATTTTTAGTATTTAATCGGTTAGTCTGAGCAGGGTTTAGCGTTGAAGTCCATTTTGGTCATTGGTATATATAGATGTTGACATACGACGGCGAAAAGATGAAAATAAGTAGAGTGAAGAGCACTGAGACATTCATGGAGTTGTAGCCGCTTGTGGATAAGGTTGATGTCCAATCGTAGGGCCTAAAGTTGTGAAGAAAGGATTGTATAATCGTCATTAGAATATTAAATACTTATGAACAATTGCGTTTTGTATACCATAGAAGCTAGTGTCTGTATTGTAAAGAGAATCCGCGATCATTGACACAAACTTCCGAATTTTCTCTACTTTATCAATATTTCAATTTCCAAAACTGGCATTTCATTTCCTTTAGATCTAATTGTTCTTTGATCATGCTTACGCAATTTAAAATATGTCCGAATCGCCACCGGACCTATTGAACCAAAAACAAAAAATGAACACTTGGTGAAACGTGTTTCGCTGATTGCGACAGATTTCCGGTTTCTAATGGAACATCAATTGACACGTCTAATGGGACTCTTCTAGTTTGATTTGAGGAAGTGCGATTGCAAAGACCGGAAATTAATTGGAGCTTGACAATGCCGCTAGCAACAACCAAAAACTACGACATGCCTTTTCGATTCGTCAGTCGCTCAAGCAGCGGAAGACCATAATCAAGGCTTGAAAATTCTGGCCAAGTTTAAAACAATGCAAGTGTGGGTTGGGCCTATTCATGGAGATAATCAAGTTAACCCTGTTCAGACTAACCGATTAAATACTAATAATAATCAGGCAAATCAAGATGTTCAACAGAACATGTATAGTCCTAACTTAACAACGGACAATTCAAGCAAGACCACCAACCCCGCCTAGGGGGCAAGATAGGTCAAGGATATCGACAGATTATCGAGCAAACTGCTTATCGAGGTAGAAGGCCCACGCGTAGTATTAGTAGCATTTAAGTGTCGAGGTCCGTTCATAGAAAACTACATCCGGACTAGGTCGATGTTGTTTCCAGTTGAAAATGATTCAAAATGTCTGAATTTGCCATTTCTACTGATGAATAGGATTAATCAACCGTGGAACATATTGGTCGATCATTAGACATTGCCAACTTCAAAAGGCGGGTTTAAAATCCTTACCTAGACGACTTGTCACCTTTCTTGGATCGAGCTCTCCTAACATTAAATTTTCCATTTAACATAAGATCAAGGGAAATGCTTTTTCTGACCATAGTGTCAGAAACGGTGCAGATGCACACTATCACTATGTGTTTTGCATAAATTATTCATCGATTGTGATATCGTATGGTCAGAAATAACTGACTGTACTGTTAGACTGTCGAGCTAGCGGCTCTCTAAGAATAATATACTTTTCTAATGTACGCCATTGGAAAAGTATTGGTACGGTGGATTTTTGGAGATTGAGCTGAACTGGCAATGCTATTGAAAACGATGATGTTTTCTACTCTAAAATTCGCTCGACCTCGACAAGGTTCTCTATATATATATACTGCAAATAGAGTGACTCTATCTTTAAAAAATGGAATTAATTGATCGGACAAAAAAAAGGTTCCCCACATCTTGAGATCGGACGGCCGTGGTTAAACGACACCTCGACGTCTCGATGATGGATCTGACGGCTAGCACGCCACCAACGACAGGCGACGCGTCGAAGAGAGAGCGACTCTATTATAAAAGTAATCGACAATTGGCTGAGGACGGCATATCAATTCCCATTCATTGTTCTCGTGCACGAGGACAGGGACAGGCCGAACCAACGAATAGGACAAGCAGATGGTCTAGACCTGACGTGGCAACGGCTAAGTAACAATATAAATTGCAATAATGACTCAATTGTTGTCGAGCAAAACCACATGGGTTTCACGAGAATTTTTAGTCTTGTCTTTTCTCTCTTCCTTACTTTCTTATTCCCAGCCTTGTATTCTTGGTGCACAGATAAAACTGCCAAAAAAAAAAATCCTAAATCTATTACACTTTTACCAATTTGATCCCAAACATTTTAATTTTGGCAATTGAGTCTATCTAGCCAATTTTGACCGAAAACGATTAGCATGGTACGGTCGTTGATGAGTCGAAAATTTTTAATGAATTTATAATTTTTTTTTTCATTTTTTCCTTTTCTTTTTCTTTTCTTAATAGCCGGCGTGGGACGCTTGGCCCTCATCGGCCCACTGGGCGAAGGTTGCGGCTCTCACCCAGCAGCCGGCGAGGCCCGACAACCCTCATCGGTCATCGATAAAAGAACAAAGAAGAAGAGAAAAAAAAAAGAAAAAGAAAGAAAATATTATTAAATAATCTGAAAATATAAAAATATTTTATAATTTGTCAATGTCAGCGCCGACTGTGTCATGGTGGGACAGACGGCATCCATGCCAGTTATTTCTAGCCAAAATTGGCCGGATGAATTTCATTGACAAACTGTAAAGAAGTTTAGAGCTAAATTGAAAATATTAAAATATTTATGATCGAATTGACAAAAGTGCAATAGGTATAGGACTTTTTGAACAAATTTTCATAATAGCGTAGTGGCACACTATAACGAGCTGTAGAGCACTTCTCATACAACGCGTGAATGGTCCATCAACGGTGCATATTTTGCCTGTTTGACAAGTTTCCGTGGTTGAAAAAGTGCATACATTAATAAATGAGCAGTGCCACATAGGATTGTAAAAAAAAAAAAATCTTTATTCAATGCCAACTTTGCCACGTGGGACTATCAGCATCCATGTGAGCAATTTTCAGCTTAAATTGGCATGACGAACTAAATTGTAACAAATGTAAAAATGTTTAGTACTGAATTGGCCAAATTGAAAAGTTTAAGATTAAATTGACGTTAATACAATAGGTTTATGACTTTTTGGTACTTTTCGGTGAAGTGGATGGTCCATTCCCATTCATCAATAATAGCATTACCATCGCGTAGGAAAAAATATTGGAACATTTCGTATCATTCCGTACATTGACATGTAAACCCTAAACATAAAATCTTGGGCATGCAATTTCGAGATTCTAGCGTTCTATCCTAGCAAGAGATGCTTCTGACATTAGAAATTAAAATTCTTGTCTACTGAAGAAAGGAAAAATACTTCATCGACAGTCTGACATTATGTCAATTATTTCTAATAGTAGATCCACACAACATCACAATTTGTTTTGTATAAAGCACTTATTAATTGAAAAATCATTTGGTCAAAAGTAATAAACAAACGGTTGCTCTTATCCATTATGTTTGTTAAATATGTCTTGAATTTTATGCACTCGGTCTGGTTCATCACCCGACCCGACATATTTTTTGTGCGGCTCAAAAGTGGAGAGAAAATTGAGATTTTGTTCGTGATGCGGAGAGTTGGGCCGATAGGCCCAACTCGCCCCCGAGAAAAAATTTTGGGCTCTATTTACACTGCGGCTAGGGTTTATTTTGTGGGACGGAGGATTTTCGTCATATAAGAGACTTGTGAGCCGTGTATTTTTGTTTAGTCGCTAAGACCGATTTCTGTAATCTGTACTCTTCTTGATTATAGTGTTGCCTCGCCCATGGACGTAGATCACTTTGTTCGAACCACGTAAATCCTTGTGCTCTATGTTTATTTTCTGCGTTTGTCACTACACTGTTCGTAGTGCTATTTAATATAAGTTGGCGGAAGGGGAAAAAAAAACACGTGAAAGTTTCACCTCAAATATATACCGTGAAAAGGTTGCCTATAAATTGCACGGAAGCAAGATTGCGTCTCCACAAGCCTTTCCATCTAGAGAACAAAAATTACCGGTGAAAGAGAGAAAGATACCATGGGAAGCAACAACTCAAGGCCATGGACTGACCTCAGTGGCGAGACCCACTGGAAGGGCATGTTGGATCCTCTGGACGAGGATCTCCGGACGTACCTCGTGCACTACGGTGAACGAGTCCAAGCCATCGCCGATGGGTTCAACGGCCAGCCGGAGTCGAAGGGCTACGGCCTGCCCCGGTTCCCGATGGACAAGCTCTTCCAGGAAGTGGGTCTTGAGACGGCCAATAACCAGTTCAGGTACGAGGTGACCCGGTACTTTTACGTGCCGTCGAAGTTGCTCGATCTGCCACTGGTTCCAGACAGGTCTTGGGCCGGGTACGTCGCGGTGAGCACCGATGAAGTGAGCACGAAGTTTGGGAGGAGGGACATCTTGGTGGCTTGGAGAGGAACGCAAGAGCCCTTGGAGGCCTTGTCTGATCTTATCGACTATCTGATCCCGGCGACCGACATTTTCCCACACGACAAGGATGTCCGGATTCATGGTGGCTGGCACATGTTGTACACCAATAGTGGTTCATTTGATCCGTACATAAAGCATAGCGCCAGAGACCAGGTTTGAAACTCACTCGTACTAAAGATTGCTCTTGCTAATTTACCCTGGAATTTACTTAGCTAAAGATTGTCCTACTTTGGTCAGGTTCTAAAGGAGGTCCGGAAGCAAGTTGATCTCTACGCCGGTGAAGATGAGCAGATCAGTATAACAGTGGTCGGCTACAGCATGGGCGCGGCTTTGGCAACGCTCAACGCACTGGACATAGTGACCAACAAGTACAACGTGCCCACCGGCCACCCCGAGAAAGCCTGCCTGGTGACAGCGTTCACCTTCGCCGGCCCCAAGGTCGGGAACGCGAGCTTCCAGGAGTTGTTCTCATCTTCCGAGAAGCTCCGTGCCCTTCGCGTGGTCAATGCCATTGATGTCGTTCCCTTCTTCCCTCCAATCGGATATGACCACGTCGGAGAACAGCTGATGGTCGACTCTCGCAGGTCCCCATACCTGAGGCCCCTCACCACTAGTCTTTCCGGAGCCATTGGAATCGCACATCAGTTGGAGACGTACCTGCATCTAGTCGCCGGGACCGAAGGGAACGGCAGTAGCCACTTTGATCTCAAGAACCGGCGCGATATTTCGCTGCTGAACAAGAATTATGATGCCCTGGACGACACGAAGTACAAAATTCCGGCGAATTGGTGGGTGGCGAAGAACAAGAACATGGTCCAGAATGGGAACGATGGAAGCTGGGGCATGGCCGATCCGTACACCCCACCTGTACCAGAAGATGATCAGAACAAATAGTCCTAACTCTGATAAGCTATTACCAATAAGCTGCTACTTTACTTTATACGACTTAGCAGCAGCAGCAGCAGCAGAATAAAGGTTCCTAATGCAGAAGTGGAGTGGTTTGATTGAGTTGTACTAGGTGGACTAAGTTATGTGTGTGTTGCACTGATGGTCCTATGTTAATGTGTCCGATCTTTTGTTTACCTTCATGTCCTGTAATAAATATGATCTTAAATGAATATTAAAGATTGTTTCAGTATTATTATTTTTTATTAGTAGTCTTATTCTGTAAATCTCGATTTCCTAATTTTTCTTTTGTTAGAAAAAAATTCCCATTTCATTGAGCATAATAATTCTCAAGAGGTACATAGAAGGATTCAAAGCCTAGCAAATTCCAAAAAGCATATGACGAAGTACATCTAAGGCACACTCTCATCCCTTATAAGAATAAATCTGTCATCGTAAATGTTCCGACTCTTAGAATCGGTGATGAACACTCGCCGAGATCTTCCACGGCATTTTCAACATCTTGTGGCGCGTGTGCAGGTTCGATGTCCTCGTCACTATTTCCGAACAGGAATACCAATATCAATATATTGAAAAAACACAGATTAAGTACCTACAAGGACCTCTCGGATTTCCTACTTCACCCTCCCTTTTTTTTTTTCTAGCCTTTTAAGTTGAAAAATCTCATTTAAGTTCACAACCAAACAAACTCGAGATCAATTAAAGTTCGCGATCATTAATTCATTTCAATTTAGCCCGGGTGCCTATTGTTCATTCATTCTTGATAATAACGAGATTTGCTATCACTCGCGCCATTCTAAACGCCTAAAATGCATATTCTTCTCGGGAAATCAACTTAAGCCATCGATATGATGTCGGAAGTTCAGTTTATGATACAGAATAACAGCTGAGAACAGAGCCCAAAGTTCACCTGCAGACAAGTAAATTCACTTCAATCGGCCACGCAAATGATACAATAAACGACCCGATCATTAGACATTACAAACTTCAGACAGGAACCCCTTCCTCATTTGAACTTACTCAACACTATTTATTGAACTGTTGATTTATTTTTACATAAGAAACCAATCTCAAGTACAGTGTTCTTATGTATTACCATGATTTAGTACCCGAAGGTTTGGGCTGGTGCTGGTCCAGCGCTTCCATATTCTAACTTACAGTCCTCCCACGATTCATCCGCAGACTTCCCAAGTAGCTAGCTCCCCAAAGTACGCATCTCTATATCAATCGATCAGCATGGCATTGAGGTCTGACATAAACCCTCGTGGGAGCCCTTCGCAATACTCTAGGACCCCTCATCTCATCTTCACCCTGACCCTCTTTGAGGCCAGCCCTTGTATGTGTTGGAGTTAGACGAATACTTCGAGACCCTTGTTTCTCACACTGGGCACGCCCACATGAGTT
Source organism: Rhodomyrtus psidioides (assembly GCA_021437785.1). Taxonomy (NCBI): domain Eukaryota; kingdom Viridiplantae; phylum Streptophyta; class Magnoliopsida; order Myrtales; family Myrtaceae; genus Rhodomyrtus; species Rhodomyrtus psidioides. Next base: position 931,790 of record JAILYB010000062.1, on the reverse strand, counting down.
TATAGAAACTGAAGTATGATCCAACAACAGGTGACTGCTCATTTTTTTCAATTCTAGAATACTATTTTCCGTCAATGGAAAATGTTTTTTTTTTTTTACTGCTTATTTTCCACGCCTCAAACACCAGAAATTTCTGGCAAACATTTTACTGGAGAAAAACACAGCCTTAGAAATTACACAGTTAGTATGAAAAAACCGTTACTCGAACGACCGTATTCAACATTGGTCTAAGATTGCATAGCGAGTCTACAGAGACCACCTGAGAAATTACACACGACAGCCCCGCTGGTCAAATTATATTGTTCAAATCTGCAAAACCAAACTGAATAGCACAATTGAACTACGCTACTCATGCAACTGGATAAGAAGGTTGCATGGCGAGTCCACAGAGACCTCCCGGGATGCCCGAGTTCCGCAGAATTCTCATGTATCCGTCCTCGTCCCATGTCACATCCCACGAGTTCTTGATCAGCCAATAGTCGACACCATCTGCAGTTGTCCCGTATCCGACTATCACGACTGCGTGGTTCGTGTCGGACCCACAAGGGCCATCGAAGACGCCCCCTATGTAATTCATGAATCCGTAGCTGCTCGCGTCGAGGGAAATCGAGACCAGTTGCATCGCCATGGCCTTCAATATCTGAGTTTCAAACGGGGGGACAATTTCATACCACAATATTTGCGCTGCAGCGTCGAAGGTGGCTAGCGTGTCCCAAGTGCCGTCAATGCCAACGTAAGGGTAAGTGTATGCGGAGCTTATGCCATGGTTTTCCATGATGTAGTCGAAGGCAGCGTCAACCCAACCGCCTTCGCATCCTTGGTTTCCGCCGTTTGTGGCACAGTCAATTAGCTGTTGCTCGGACAAGTTGTATAATATACCGGATGTTATCGCTGTGATCGATTCCACAGCCGAAGCTACTGAGAATGACCAACAAGATCCTATACATGAATTGAAACAAGGAGTGCAACGGTGGTTATGGTCGGTGTATGTATGTAGATGGAATAAATGCTGGAGTAAGAATACTTGTTGCGCTTGCTTTGAAATGAAAAAAATTCACAAGGCAAGAAAATAAAGTCTTTGGACAACAGTGTATTGTGATTTTTTTGCTCTTACCGCATGGACCCTGGTCTTTTATGCTGTAAACAGCTCCTTGATCAACCCAGTTCACGCTATCCGGGACTTGATTCAAATTTTGGTACTTGAAAGTGGTAGTCCCCGATGAATTCGACCTCTTCGACGTCCCTCGGAACCCAGCATACATCGCGGCGTACTCGTCCGTGGTCAAATCCGAAAATGGGTTCAGACCCACTTTGTAGCCCCGATTAGCCTCTTTGTAACTCTTCGATTAAGCGCAAATTCTCTAGATAGACCCCGTATCGCTTTGCCTTCTCGAGATTATCCTCATAATTCCGTCCATGGCGAGCCATCCATTGTTCGAACTCCGCCAATGTGGAATTCAGGGGTGTCGCGGCGGAAGTCCAAGCCCCTGCACATAGCGATGCTATCAATATGAAGAGCTTAATTTGCCTCTCGAGACATAAAGCCATCATGGAATGCCGAAGCGTATCAAAGATTGATCGACAGATTGTTAGTGTGAGTTGGGCCAATGCAGAGAAACATGAGCGAACAATGCCTATTTATAGAACTTCATGATCAAATTGATTAATCATAGACCTTTGTTAATGGTCCGATCATATCCATTTCCTTACATTGCTTAGATGTCAATCTCTAAGGTTTGTGATGCGGATAAAGTTGCGATCTACGAAATATTGCGTAATATGTTTAGAATCCTAGTAAGGTTAGGTTTTAACGCCTCATATAAAATATGTTTTATGATGTTTTAGCAGACATAATATATTTTTGATATTGAATTCCGAGATTTCTCTCTCAAGCAAGATTTGCTTGTTCTTCTTCGTTGAACGTTGTCTCAGTTCGTCAGCGATAAAAACCTTAAAATATGTCCAAATTTAATATAGTTGACGACTATGCCTTGAAAAGCTCAGTAAATGTCTCGATCACATATCATTGACTTCATTGAATTGGATAAGTTGGTTGTCGCTTTGTCTCTTTTGCACGTTTTTAGTTAGGCTATGCCTCATGTGTTAAAACTTATGAGACGCCTTCTCTCTACAAAAGTCTAAAGCGAGGCGTGACCTCCGATGATTTGTTTCTATTCTTCTTGATAAAAAAACCAAATCTTCATGTACCGATTGCCACAAAACGTTAGTGTAATCTAAATAGCATTACCTCAAAATTGATGTCAGTCAAACCTCGCCCTCCACTACAAAAAAACAGCGATTTAGCCACGAGCATTTAGCCACGAGATCATTTTCGTCGCTAATTTGTGACTAAAATAACGACGACATGGAAGTTCGTCGCTATTCGCGACGAAAATAGTGACAAAAAAATTCCTCACAAATTTTGTGACGAAAAAATATTTGTAGTTAATTCGCGACGAAATTAGCGACGAACAAGAAATCCGTAGCTAATTAGCAACGAAATTAACGACAAACAAGACATTTGTAGCTAAATTAGAGACGAAAAATTAATTTCATCGCTAAATTGAGATGAACTTAGCGACGAAAAACAATCCGTCGCTAATTTAGTGACGGATATACAATTTCGTCGCTAAATGATCAGAAATTAAAAAAAAGAAATAATTTAGCGACGAGAATCATTATTCGTCGCTAAATTGGCCACAAACAATGTTATTCGTGACTAATTTTTTTTATTTTAATTTTTATTTGGTTTTTGGTCTATTTAGCGACGACTAAGACCGTTGTTTAGCGACGACAATTAATGTTTCTCGCTAAATTTTATTTATGATTTTTTTTTGTTTTTTGCTCAACTTAGCGACGAACAGTGTTGTTCGCTAATTTAGTGTTTCTTTTGTATTTGTTTTTTTGGCAAATTTAGCGACGAATAGTGTTGTTCGTCGATAATTTGAGGAAAAATACAATAAAAATAATTGATTAGCGACGAAATTGTCGTTTCGTCGCAAAAATAATTTTTTTAAAAATATAATTAGCGACGAAAGACTTTGTTCGTCGCTAAATATTATTTTTTATTTAAATTAATTTAGCGACGAAATGTCAATTTTGTCGCTAATTAGTTCTTTTTTTTTTAAATTTTCTTTTATCAATTGCTACAAGCTTCGTGAATCTTATGTAATTTTTCTATGGCGACGAAAACAATTGTTCGTCGCTAATTGCTATCCTTAATTTATATTTTTTTCAAGGTTTATTAGGACCCTTTTTTATATTTATTACATATATAAAGTTGTGAACAAACAAAAAATGGAGATCAATTCTTTTGATAAAATATAACTTAGAAACAAAATCGTCTTTGATGAGATACTAAATAGAGTATAGTAAGGATCTATTCGAAAATGATTTACTTTGCATATATAATATTTGATCACCAAAAATATATATTGTAATTGTGTGATCCACGAAAATGAAATCGATCGGTTCTTTCTTCTAATTTTGAAAGATAGATAAGATACTATAAGCGAATAAGAGATGTTCTAAATCAATTAATAAAGATTTCAAAAACATTAGAAGGATCAATTTTTTAGCAAGGTACGGAATGTATAATAAAATATTCAAATGTGATTCTATAAGATCTAGTTTCGTTCAATATTAGTAATGAGGGTTCAATATATCACACGTTAATCAACCAAAGAAATGTTCAATAATAACTAAAAGAAAGATCGATTATTTGGAATCTTTGCTCTCTTCAAACGGTGAATGATATAAATAAGAAACGCTTATGATACGTCGTTTAGCTTAGCTTATTTATGTTATTTCTTCGATTATATTATTTTATATTAATCTACATTAATTCTTTTTAAAAGAAAATGAAAATAGAGCGAATATTTTTTTGAAATTTAAAAATGAATATATTATTAATTAAGTAAAGATTACATTAATAAGCATAAATGAAGAGCGATCAATTTATTTATTTTTATTATCCTTGTTCTTGAATTAGAAAGAATTAATTTTGTTCCTAGATAGCTTCTTTGAAAAGGGTTTCTGTTTCTTCAGTGAATGCTTTAAAGAAGATATAATTTCTTGGAATTGAGGTTTATTTCTGTTATTCTTATTCTTGAATTAGAAAGCATTCATTCTGTTTCATTATTTATGTGTAATCATTATTACACATCATACCAAATCTTTTGCCTTGTTGGTTGTCGCGTGGATGAAGTACTTCGGTGATCGCGGGTTCCATTCCCATCGTGTTTCATCTTATTCATTTTGTTTTCGTTGCTAATTTAATGAATTCTTTTGAATTATATAGGATATATATTTTCTTGCTAATTTTAAGAAGCTTCACATTTTTGTTAAATATGTATTGAAATTTATGCACTCGGTCTGATTCATCACCCAAAAGTAGAGAAAAAAATGAGATTTGGTTCATGACGCGGAGAGTTGGTCGGGGACAACACCCCCGACCTAACTCGGAGGTCACGAACCAAATCTTTATAGGGGTGCGAACAGATTTATGGGGGTTCGGGGCCAACGCCCCCGATTTTTTTTTTGTTGCTTTATTTATGCTGCGGCTAGGGTTTATTTTGATGTATCTAATTAATTTAGCGAATTATTCAATTTTATTTTTAGTGACGAACATCTCTTTTCGCCGCTAAATTAGCGACGACATTCGAAGGTCGTCGCTAATTTTCAATTTCGAGCGGCCCGGGAAAAAAAGCGCCTTTTTTTTAGCAGCGAAATTGAAAATTAGCGACGAGATGCGACGACGAGATTCGAAGGTCGTCGCTGAACCAGCGACGGTTTAGCAACGACCTTCTAAGGTCGTCGCTAAACCAGCGACGATTTAGCGACAACCTTCGAAGGTCGTCGCTAATTTTCATTTTCGCAGAGTCAAAAAATGGCGCTTTTTTTCCCGGGCCGCTCCTCTATATATTAGCTTCCCCGGCCGCTCTCGTCACTCCCTCTCTCGTCATTCCACTTGCCACTCCCTCCCTTTTCTCTCCCTTCACCTCGACACCAAACTCCGTCGTCCACCTTCAGCAAAATCGTCGAGGAGCGAGCTCGGACGGAAGAAGCTCACTCCGGCGATTGACTCGACATCCCCGGCCGCTCTTGTTACCGTGAGCAGCTCAGAGGGAAGGAAGCTCACTCCGGCGATCGACCCGAACCCCTCCCTCTCCGGTCGACGGAGGAGCTGGTGATTTCACCGCCCTAGAATGCCGTCCTACGTCTTCGTTGTCGGCTTTTGGCTGAACTTTCATGTGTCTATGTATTTGGAATTGTAGCCATCGTTGGAAATGCTTCTGCTTTCATTTTCCTCGCAATCTTCGTTGCCATCTTCTTCTTGGACAATTTCCCAGAACTTCCTCCGACCCAAAAAAAAAAGTTACAAATTAGCGACGAACGGATTTGTTCATCGCTAATTTTGGCGACGACCTTCGAATTTTTCGTCGCTAAATTTAGCGACGCCGAATTAGCTACGAATTTTTTCTCGGCGTAAATTCGTCGCCAAATCAATTTAGCTACGAATTTTTGCGAAATTCTCGTCGCTAATGTCCTGGCTAATTGCGTGTTTTTTTGTAGTGCTCTCCCCCTCCTCCCTTGCACACATACACACAAAAAAATAAAATTACATAAAATCATTCTGCTATCTCAAATCAGCTTCAATTTTGCTCCTTTTTGCCTCTTGTTTGCTTTGGGGTCTCTTGTTGGTTGTCGACCTCGAAAATTTGAGGTTGCAACTTCTGACAATATGCACGCAAATAAAGCGTGGTCAATATATATAGTTGGACCCACCTTCACTCAAAAGTTTAAGTTAATGAGTTATAGGCTAACTATGATATATTAACTGCTTAACTCCACATCAATTCTTCGATGTGAGACTTTTCGAACACAATTCACACGTGCATCTCAACAATCTCCCCCTCACGAACTCACACGTGCATCTCAAAAGCAAACGTGAACTCTCAACACAGTAGAATTCCTACAATTTACTAATCAATGGAAATATAAATTGAAGGGAATGGATCCCGAAAAATACATACGAACACGCAGCGGGTTACACCAAAACGCAATCGACTTGAATCACTGATCACATAAAATGGACGTACCTCAATTTTCACATATTAAAAGCCCCAATTGCAAGAGAGAAGGAGTCCGGATCCCCCGATTGTTCGTTCTTGATATCCACAGAGTCTTGAACGAGAGAGCCTTTTAGTGAGAGATCCTAAGTGTTGTTTTTCAAGCAACAGAACAACGTATGTTCTGAATGGTGTACATTGAGGAGTTACCAAAACTTCCTCATACAATTAATTAGGAAATTTAATATATCTTTTATTACCAAAATAAATATTGGAATAAAAGCAATACTTAATATTGCCATTAATTTTTCTCTTAAATGGGCGTTATATTCCAACATAAATGAAAAATGATGCGTTGTCGTGACCCCCTTCGGAGCAAGTCCGAAGTGGGTAATGGATTGCCGAGACTCCGGATAAGACGAGGCTTAGTTCGAGTCCTCCCAGACTCATACCAAATCGCAATGGAATATCGAGATGATCTTTTACATGATCAGTGACATGTACAAAAATATATATGCAAATGGAGTCACCATTGATCTTTCTTGGAAGGTAGACTAGAAACCTCATTGGGCGGCCGGGAGAAGCCGTACAATTATACGCAACTAGAGATTATGGGCTTGGGAACTTGGTTATGTCGATGCTACCATTGATTCCTTTTCGGTGTTGGAGTTGGCGAATACTTCAGGGACCCTTATTTCTCACACCGGGTACGCCCACGTGAGCTTAGGGAAATTGAAGTGTTATCTGACGACATGTGACCCACGCGCACAGGATGTAGGGGTTCAGGGGCAGCGCCCCCGACACGGGTGTCCCGCTGCCCGGTCAGCAAGTGGGGCCTCCGCTGCACAGTCAGCGGACGGCTGCCCCGCTCGCCGGTGAGCGGGTGGGGGTTCGGAGGTAGCCCCCCCGAAACCTCAACGGGTTTGGACTTTTATTTAAATTAACCCGTATGTTGTGGGCTTAATAGATGTTTTGCATAGGTTTATGTTTTGGGCCCGTTTATGGCATATATATTTTGCTCGTTTTTGCTGATCATTGTAACGAGTTGAGCTTAAACCGAAAATCATAGTGAAATCTCTTTGCAGGACGTAGCCCTATTTTGGGGTGAACTTGGGTAATCTCGGGATTTGGCTCGCATGACTTACCATAAAGTAAGTCACCGTGACTTACTTTATATCTGAGCCGTTCATTCCAAATGAACGGATCAGATGAAGCCACGTCATATACGGCCAAAAGAGATCCGAAAATTTGAGCACGAAAACGCTTATCTGCAGATTTTTTTTTATTCCCTTTTTTCCCTCCCGACCTCCTCTTCCCTCCCTCCCTCCTCTCGTCTCGTCAAACCTCGGGAGGATCGCGATCAGACCTCCATCGTGTTTTGCTCTTGCCTTCCCTTTCCCTCACAGTTCGACCTTCCTCGCGCCTCCTCCACCTCTCTGACGCTCCGCAGATCCGCCGCCGACAGTGGCGGAGCGGATCTGCCGCCGACGCCAGGGCATTTGTCCCTTCCTCGATCTTCCTCCTCGGCTTCGCTCTTACCTTCCCTTTCCCTCACAGTTCGACCTTCCTCGCGCCTCCTCCACCTCTCCGACGGTAGCCTCCGCAGATCAATATCTCCAGACCCAGCCAACAGATAGTTTCCTTCGGAGAGATTTGAGTTAGATGTGGCAGTTGAAATTACGGTAACTCTGTTGAGTCTTCTCTCTTCAAAACCTGGTTGTTCTTATGTTGCTAATGCTTCCTCAATTTTGCATTTCCTGTTCCTGAGGGTTTGGTGTTTCGTTCTAACTTCGAGTTCCAATTGAGAGAGAGAAAGATTTGTCTTGTAGCTTGAGTCCTGCTTCCCTGTATTTTTTGCTTCTTTTTCATGATCTGCCGGGCATTGTCGGCATTGTCTTCGTTTGAGCTTTGAAAGAATGTGAGGTACGAAAAGATGTGTGAAGTTTAGTGGATAGAACGACTTTTTGGCTCAGGATTCTATTTATAATGTCCTCTTGTCGCATCAATGTAGGAATCGTGCTGTTTGAGTGCACTAATAATTCAACTTTTGAGAGTGCTTTGAAGAATCTGTTGCCACATGACTCCACTTCTATGGTCTCGTACATGGTATCTCCCTAGATTTTCCTAACACAGAAACCGGCTTCAAGATCCTTCTGTCAGCTAATCTTTAATTTTTCTCCAAAAGAAGGATAAATATCTTACTGTAATTAAAATTGCCTGAAAAACTGACGGAGTGTGCATTCATTAACTCGAAGAGAGATGTCTTTTTGTGCTTCACTGTCCAAAATAACACCAATGAGCATTTGAAGCTTCTGCAATTGCTTCCTTGTGCGGGGGAAGGCCCGCGATCGGTAATCCATTAGCCGCGTCCGCTTTCGGACGGGTCGCGACAGCTGGCGACTCCACTGGGGAGCCATACCAAAAATGCTATTTAAAAATAGCACTAACAATAGCACTCACAATTTATAATACAAAAAATGCTATTTAAAAATAGCACTAGCAATAGCACTCACAATACAAAAATGCTAAAAAAAAGGCACTAACAAAGGTGTTAAAAATAATAACCATTATTATTATTACAAGAGTTAAAGAGGTTACCAAACAGTACAAATATGCATAACGTATAAATACGTATGACGTATAAATACGTAGAGCATACATATACATCCGTGAAACCGGGGACTAATTGAAAGAAAAATGTGCAATTAAGCCCTTTTGGTAAAAATTGATTAAATTGGAGGGCAAATTGACCTAATTGCACTTTAAGACTTTAGAATCCAATGTCATAGCTTATAAAAAGTGAGAATTGAAAACTAAAAGACTCGAAAATGATTTTTTTTTAGGCTCGGTTCGGGTTTATGTTTGTGAAGGAACATAGTGACCCGAGCCGAATTTTTGAGATTTAAAGTGACACACTTGAAGAGGAAATTAAAACAAAATTATCGAATATTTTTGGGTATTTTTCTGACCACGAATGGTATTTTTCTGATTTTTTGGGTATTTTATAATTAAATAAACTCGAAAAATATTAAAAATACCGAAAAATATTTTTTGTTCAAAATTGGTTCCTAAGGCTAAACCAAGGCTTCCAAAGTTGATTTTGTGATTTTATGACCTTTTTTGATATTTTTAATTAATTTTAAAGAATAAAAATCACAATAATAAATGGTAAAAAATCAGGTGTCAACAGCTGCCCCTCTTTGAGAGGAATCTCGTTAGAGATTTCTCTCAAAGATAAGGTGGCACCTGATTCCTAACCGACTCAACTGGGAAAATAAGAGAAGAAATGTTATGACATCGGATCCTTAAGCCTATTGATAAAAGCTCAAATCAATCCCCGGTTTGCTCTAACAATTTGAACATGGGCCGGAGTGAGAGAGGCTTACCTGAAGCTCACCTGTCGGATGCTGCCGGTTGTGACGACTTTCAAGAAGATGCCTAGGACTTGTCATTCAGAATATCCTAGGGAGATTAAGCTCTGACCTGTATGGTAGGTCATACCATGATGGGATTCCTAACTGGTAGGAACCTAAGGAAGGCGCATCCCACGCTTTGGGATTTGCCAAGGATTTTGATCCGTATGGTGGATCAGACCTTTGTATTGATCCTTACTGCGATATTTATCAATGAGTTGACCCTTATGGCGGTTTCTACCAATGAATTGACCCTTATGGCGGTTTCTACCATATGTGACCCTTCAGGCGGTTTCTACCTTGGTTTGACCCTTCAGGCGGTTTCTACCATGAGTTGACCCTTCAGGCGGTTTCTACCTTGGTTTGACCCTTCAGGCGGTATCTACCTTGAGTTGACCCTTCAGGCGGTATCTACCTTTGTTTTGACCCTTCAGGTGGTATCTACCTTTGGTTGACCCTTCAGGCGGTTTCTACCATGAGTTGATCCTTCAGGCGGTATCTACCTTGTGTTGACCCTTCAGGCGGTTTCTACCTTGTGTTGACCCTTCAGGCGGTATCTACCATAGTTTTGACCCTTCAGGCGGTGTCTACCATGTGTTGACCCTTCAGGCGGTATCTACCTTGTGTTGACCCTTCAGGCGGTATCTACCTTTGATTGACCCTTCAGGCGGTATCTACCTTTGATTGACTTTGAAAAGGGGTCTCATGACGAGGGTTCTCCACGTCCGATGAGACTGTTTGAATTTTGAAAAGGGGTCTCATGACGAGGGTCCTCCACGTCCGATGAGACTGCCTAAATTTTTGAAAAGGGGTCTCATGACGAGGGTTCTCCACGTCCGATGAGACTGCCTAAGTTTTGAAAAGGGGTCTCATGACGAGGGTTCTCCACGCCCGATGAGACTGCCTAAGTTTTGAAAAGGGGTCTCATGACGAGGGTTCTCCACGTCCGATGAGACTGCCTAAGTTTTGAAAAATGGGTCTCATGACGAGGGTTCTCCACGTCCGATGAGACTGTTTGATATTTTGAAAATTGGTCCTGGGACGAGGGTTTTCCACGTCTGATAGGACTTTTTCTTTTAAAAGGGTTTTTCTTTCCCCCTTTTTTTTTTGGAGACCCCGAAGTTTGTCGGGAATTCAGTTTTTTTGAAGCAGTGAAAGATTTTATTTTGACAAAACTTCACTTGAGTCTGTTGAAGCGACATTCTGGGAGCTGGGTTCTCCAGGTATCCTGCAGAAGTTTGAGCCTGAAAGATTTTTCTTCACCAAGAAAACGTTAGTAATCTTTGGGAAGACTACGGCTGTCCATTTTGACAAAACCGTATGATTTAAGTTTTAATCATGAAATGTGCATTTTGATGCTGGAGGTTATCCAAAGCATTCTTGCAACATGCAAATGTGATCACAAATCCCTTGCACGGAAAATCTGGATCAACAGTTTGAAAATTCCAAAAAGAGTTTGTTCAAAACATCAATTGGAATATTTCTCGACAAGGAGGTCTTCTCACCTGTTTTGCGATAATGGTTTTTTATAGGGGATGCACTCAATTCCCTACTAACCTGTGCCTAGGTTTTAGGTTCATTCGCAGCGCATACATTTTGATCGGTCGGGAGGTCTTCTACGGGACCGTAATGTTGGGCTTGAATATTGGTTTTCAAGGGGGACCCGCTTTGGAGTCGAGGCCATTGTATAAAAGTCTTCAACATCTGCTCCGGGTTTACAAGTCAAGAACCCTGCAAAATGAGAAAGAAATAGTCTTGCTCGTACTTCTTCGAGCTAAGCAATATGTTAACCCAAGTGTCTTAGTCAGAGAAGACTGTTTCAGGGTTGTAACATTGATAGGATTGGGGACCGAAAAAGGCTTGTTTTTGGCCCAGAAATTACGAAGGGTTTGGCATTGGTGATCATTGCAAATTTACCACATGCCCTTTTCCTCTCTGCACCTTCAGATTTTGGGATACGCAACCGATTTTGAGGTGTGCACCAGCTCTTCAGAGAGCGTTTCGTCGTATTAAGAGACTGATGACTCTGTCTGCGTCTCTGCTCCACGCTTGACACCATTTAGGGAGTAGTCTTTTTGATCTGACTCCTTTAGGGATTTCCTCTTTTCCCATCCGGCTTCATTGCGGATCAATCAAACAACTTACACGAGCATCGGCCTTGCTTTTACCAGGCACTTTGCTTTTTCTCGATGCCGTGGATTTTTCTCATTCATTTTTGAAATCCCACTTTTTCTCATCTTCATGGGATCGCGTTAGACCTATGATCAAAGGTCTAACAAGGTTAAACATTAACTTAGGAAAATTTTTTTTGCAAACCCTAAGTCTTGAACTCCTTCATTTCTGAAGTGATGCTGCATCCGTCTTGGAAAGTGCAATGATCACCAACGGGTTTATGAAATGATTCTGCAGGCTCAACTTGGCTATGCAAAGGATTCGGTGTGTGGGATAGAGAAATGAATGCTTCTTATCATCCTATGGCACTTGGATTACCATATAAACAACACACAAAGATTAATGTTAGTCCGAGCAAGAAAATTTCTAACCATTTTCTCCTGATTCTGCTGGACTCACCTCCATTTTGCCCCGATGTAGGGTGGTTCTTGACAGGGTTAAGAATGAAAACCGCCGTTCAAAGGGGTTATCAACGGTCACCTGTAGTGTTTGGGGGATATGAAACGAATGCCTCCGTCGTCCCAACCCATGTAATGGCTGCGAATGGTCCCTACTTCCGTAGGTCCAGATTTTGCTGTTTGATTCGCTCCGCTTCTCTCTTAAGTGTGTATAGGACGTGTTTGGACTAGGCTTTGCCTCTCGTCTTTTGAGAAAACGTCCTTTTGAGAGTTTTGAACAACTTTTGATTGGAAAAATCTCTTTCGTTTTCCCAAAAATTTTACCCATCAAGGGGATTTTATGGTGCACCATGCACTTTCTTATTCATGTTCAGACAACCTCCTGTTTCAAAACATGAATGCCAATGAAATTTGAATTCTATGCCTTCTCTAGACATTAGATTCTGAAAGCTTTTCTTTTCTTTTTTTTATTCAACATCTTCAATGGATTGGGGAGAGGGATACTTACCTGTCCCCCGCGGCTGGAGATCCATGAAAATGCGGAAGAAACATGTTATTGTCCGTTCAGAAATTTTCAAAAAATTAGAACGATACATCTTACCCTTGGTCATGTGTTCCAATGGGTAATACATGGGATGTGAAAACCTGTTTCGCCTTGATGGCGAGCCCCTGTTAAAGACGGGAATTAGGTGTCAGTTTGCGTTCCAAAATTCAAGGCAAATTGGAACGATACAGCCTTATTCTTGCTTTGTGTTTCCATTCGAACACAAACGCGCGGCTTGCAGAATCTGGCCCTCTATCTTGTGGCCTTTGATCCCTCCGTTTGGTTGGCGATGAATCATTCTCAAGGATTTGCCCCAGAGGAGATCCATTTGTGTTTTTGGACGCATTCCAGCGCCACTCTCCAGAGTTCCTTTTATTCAAGGAAAAAGGAAATTGTTATCGGAATGCATGTCAAAGCATGAAGTGTGGAAGCGATACTTTTTACCCTCCACTCGATCTTATAATCAAAGACCATTTCTTGGAGTGCTGACTCCCAAGGTCAATAATTTTATTCGCCTCCTCGTTGGCGAGTTCTTTTCTTTTGAGGCTTTCGGTGCCAACGACTTCCTGTTAAGTGAGTAAAAACTCATGTTAGGCATGTGGTCTTCGAAGACCAAATTGGAACGATACAATGTTACCGTTCACCCATATTCGTATCTTGGGGTTTGATTATGATGCGGACGACTCTGTTATTGCGTCCATTGACTTTGCCAGAGGAGAAACGTCATTCTTTGTCCGGCGCACAAATGATTCACTTGCCCCAGTTGGGTGTGATTTGTCGTAGCTAGGTGACGCTTGCCCCAGCTAACTTCATTCCTGCATTTTGTTGCAATCCCCATCCTCTTTGGGGGTGTCTTTTCTCTTGGGATTCATGATGACGTCTTACTGATGTATTCCCTTCTTTCGCCGATTATTGACGCTTCTCATTTGATGGAGGTCGTTTCAATATCGTATATTGATGTGGATGATGAGTATTGCTTCATCTCGTCGGCATTTGTGGGTGTTGTTCGTGAGATGATTCCTGATTACTTCCAAAACTGCTTTGCCCCAGTTGGGCGGTGTTCGTCTTGGCAACATGCCTCAGCACTTTCCGTGTTTGTTGGCAATTTTCAATTCAATTTTGACAACGTCCATGCACTCCCATGGGTTTCGTCGATTCTGATCTTCTATCTCAATTGTCAGAATCTTCAATTATTTTTATCCGTCTCTAGGTGGCTTGACGGCCTTGGGATTTGTCGTGTGGCGATTTTGTGATTCTCTCGATCATCATCGCCATTTGAAGTATTTGATGTTTGCCTGTTGAAGAGAAGAGACCTCATGAGTAAAGGGCATGTATAATTGACTATTGGAGTCGATACAATTTACCCTTGAAAATTATCCTGCGGAACCGGCATTTCTCCCTTTGGGTTCTCTGTATGCAGGATATGTGCATGATATACATGATGCATGTTAGGTATGCTTGCAACGAAAAATGAGTTCGAGCTTTTCACTCTATTCAGAGAAAGCATTTTTATCAGATGTGTCAATCTGCAAAACTTGAATTTTTCTTTTCAAGTGTTCTTTTCACAAAGATTTCTAAATGATGAAAAACTTCTTCAGGTTTCCTCAAAGGTTTTGTTCGTAAATTGAGCCATTAGAACGCTCTTGAAATATTCGGCCAGAATGCATGTCATGAAAAGGGGTACTCCCTGTTTTGTCATTTGAAAGCACTGCCTTCTGATTCATCTGCTTTTGATCGTCGCCGGAATGGACGGCTCCGTATCGTTTTATTCCCCATTTAGGAGGGAAGCTCCTCCTCGGGAACCCGAGTTATTTAACGACCTGCTATGTATGCTTGGAATGGCATGCTTGAAGTGTCACAAAGATGGTTATAAAATAGGGAAAGTTCATGTAATGATAAACTTCTTTGGGAGACTTCTTGGGAAAAAATTGAAAGGGTAGGATGGGAGTTAGCCCTCATATCATTGGGCATCCTCGCATCCCAAAACTTTGCAAACTAGGAGACGTGTGGGAAATCAGGTCTCAGGATTTTTTTATATCGTCATCGACCGATTTGTGGCTCCCACACGTCCCCATTTTTGATTTTTGATTTTTGATTTTTTTTTTTGGATTTTTTTTTTTTGGATTTTTTTTTTGATTTTTTTTTTATTTTTTTTTGACAATATTACAATGCGAGACGTAAGAAAAAGCCCGAGGCACCTAATGTGAATTTAGATGCGTCGAAGAGAGACAGATATCTCTTTACTCCATGGTAGGAGCGTCGCCGTCGAGTGATTTGATGATGACGTTGACAGAATCTCCCAAAGACAAGCGGGTCAAATCAGGTTCCTCTACTGTGGTTTCTATCCTCTCGTCCTTCAACCATTTGGAACTCTTGGAGAAGAACTGGTCCAGCTTATTGTTGAACACCTTACTTTTACCTTTCCAGGTACTTGAACCGATGAAAGAACCATCCTGACCCCCTTTGCGTGTAATGCCTCCAAAATTCTTTCCCCTGCCTCGGCTTACACCTCGGCCTCCTTGGCGGCTTTCCCCAACATGATGCCAATTTCGCTCCCCAGGATATCCCAGGCCGGCTCTGTGTTCGTTTGACCTTAGTTGCAGAGGTGCTCGAATCCCCTGGTTATGCTTACCCAGACCGCCTCCGGGGATGAACCCATATGATAGCAATATCTTCCCGGGCAAAAGGTCATACTGGGAGAGGACAGGGAGCCTCGGCTTGGTTCCCACAGGCGTGTGAACGACCGCCACCAGGTCAAAGGAGTGATAACTCGCCTCCTCTTTATTTTCAGGTTCCACATAAGGAACGGCACTATTCTGGTATGACATGAGATCCACTTCACCATGCACAGTGATCATTTTGTTGTCCACTACAAAGCGGACTTTCTGGTGCAGACTGGATGGTACGGCTCCGGCTACGTGTATCCATGGTCTCCCAAGAAGGAATCCGAAGGCACTCGGTAAGTCCATCACTTGAAACTCGATAGAAAATTTGGTCGGGCCTATGAAAACGTCCAGCTCGATTTCTCCTACCACCGCCTTCTTCGTTCCATCAAAGGCTCTGATGCTGGCTTTGGAGGTCCTAATCAGTTCCTCTTTTATACCCAGATTCCTCAAAGTGGCCAGAGGACAAATATTAAAAGCGGAGCCATTGTCGATCAGTACGCGAGACACTTGCTTTCCGTGGTATCTGACCGTTATGTATAATGCCTTATTATGTGCCCGCCCTTCCATTGGGAAGTCTTCATCCGAGAAACTCATTTGGTCTTTCAGCAGAACAGCGCCAACAAAGTCTTCGAGCTGATCCTCGTTAATAGACTCGGGTACGTGTACTTCATTCAGAATCTTCATTAAAGCCTTCTTGTGCTTCTCTGAATTTAAGAACAAATTTAGCAGAGAGATTTGGGCCGGCATTTTTCGTAGTTGTTCTATCACTTCGAATTCGCTTGTTTTAATGATAGACAAAAGCTTTTCGGCGTCCTCTTTAGATACATCTTTTTTCTCAGGTTCGCCTTCTCGTGGTGCATAAAATTTCCCTGATCGCATTAAGGCACTGATCTCGCTCGTTCCATAATCCCAGTGAACTTTCTTGGGATCATAATACTCTACAGGAGGAATCTTTATCACCACAGGTGAGGTTTTCTCGACTTCTGTGTCCAACTCATTATCTGCTTTGTCGTCAGTAAGGCGAATTACAACTGGCTTAATCAGGCCATCATCATCCCCCTTCCAGTTGTCGATCTTGGTTAAACTGATGACCAAAGGCTTTGTACTGTCCACCATTCCTACCAGATCATTGGGTTTTTTAGGCCCGTGTGTAAGTTCTACGCGGAACTTGTCTGAATCTGTTCCGATCTTTAAACAATTTTTCTTTTTGTCGTCGAAGATCACTCCTACGGTTTGGTGATCAGGAAGTGGGTTTTGTTGCACGTTTGGCTCTGTTTTGGCGAATTCAAGGATGCGACTGTCGATAAGGGCTTGCACCTTGTGCTTCAAAACAATGCAATTGTCTACGTTATGGCCCTTCTCTCCCATGTGATAGGCACATGACTGGCTTTCATCGTACCCATTATATTTCACCGGATTCGGCCTTGGAGGCTCTTTAGCCACTAAATGCTCATCTAGTAACATAGGAAGCAATTTCGATAACGGCCTTGGCAGGGGGGTGAACTGCTTGGGAGGCAACTTCTTCCTTAGCTCATATGGTTTCTGTGCCGACATTGACGAGTTTCCTTGCACCGTACTTGAATTGGAGAACTGCTTAGGTCTAGGTGGGTTTGGCACGAAGGCCACATCAACTCCCGCCTCCTTCTCTCTTCGGGCCGGATATTGACGTCTTGCTGCGATTTCTGGTGTTTTCCTTTCCCTCATCGCCCATTCCAGCCTTTCTGCGATTTTTATGAGGTGTACAAATGTTTGGCAACCAGATGTGTTCAGCTTATCGAAATATTCGTAAGGCAATGCTTTTAAGAAAAGGTCGACCAGCTCATCCTCTGGAATAGATGGTTTGACTTGTGTTGCTAAGGCCCGCCATCTTTGAGCGTAGGCGCGAATTGGCTCGTTCCTCCCTTTTGTGGTCCTCAGCAATTCTTCTCTAGAAGGTGCTGTAGCAGTATTGAATTTATATTGATGTAAAAAGTCCTCTGCCAGGTCTTCCCATCCATCATAGTCCTCCAAATCTAATTCGATGAACCAAGCCAGAGCAGCACCCGCCAGACTCTCTTGAAATGTATTCATCAGCAAGGGAATGTAGTCAGAAAAAAGTGCCATTTTGCGTAGGTAATATTTTAAGTGGGCTCGGGGGCAGCTCGTCCCGTTGTATTTTCTGACGAAATCGGGTTCTTTATAGTCTGACGGCGCTTCAATTTTTGCAAATGGTGATATCTTGTCAAATCGTGCCAACTCATACCCTTGGCTGCTTAGGCATTCCTCTATCTTCGCTAGCCTCTTTGCGCCTTCTTCGATTTTGCCCGGGGGTTTCTCCTTTTTGTCTTTTTCTAGGTCGATGACTACAGACGCGGCCTTCGGTAGTGCATCAGCTGCTAACACTCGATTAACATTCTCGGCCACATTCTCTTCCTGAGCTCGCGCCACATTCGAAGCATTGGGGGGTGCGGGCGGAGCATCCTGGCTGAGGTCATGATTTCTTTCTTGTGCAGCCACCATCATGGCTTTCATTTCTGCTAGCATGGTGGCCATTGATGCCATTTGACCTTCCAAACTGCCCACACGGGATCCCAACTCCTCTTGCTCCATTCTGGCTCGGAGACGAGTTATAATACGAGTTATTCTTGGTTCCGTGATTCAAAGCTACCTACCTGTAAGTAGGTAGAAAGATGCTTTAGCATATGGTGAAAATGAACACGTATATATAAAAGTTATACTGAGTTCAAAAGGTGAAAGGGACGATACTTACGGACCTTTCGACGGGGTAAGATATGTCAAACACATCGATCAAGCGCATGTAAACTTGTGAAGTTTCGACATCTAAAGGGCGGAGTTCCTAAGGCTTAACGGCTCCCACCTCGAGTTCTAGAAAGGGTAGATTCCATTGCACAACTATTGTTGCATTGGGACCCGATCCATAGTTCGAAATGAGCGGAATCGAAAAGTGGATTACCCCATGTTTTTCCTCATGGAGATTCCATTTTCAGTTCCTTCTATTGTTTTCCTATAGACGGCGCCCGAGGTTTTAGGCGCGGTTGTGTGTGTTTTCGGTGTCGTGCTAAAGCGATAAACATGCATCTTATTTAACAATCACCGCTTCAATATAAAACATACACACAATCATTCATTCCTACGCCAACCTGCATAAGACAATGTTAATCACAGACTACCCCCCTTATCGCTCCAATCTGCAAAAACATATAATACCTATCATAAGCGGACTTACCTCACCTTCAAGAGCGCCTGCATGGTTAGAAAAATCACTCAGCGTTTTAATTACGGCCTAAGTCCACTTGAGGTCTAGAACCATTGGTTCTAGAACAAAGGTCCCCAGTGGAGTCGCCAGCTGTCGCGACCCGTCCGAAAGCGGACGCGGCTAATGGATTACCGATCGCGGGCCTTCCCCCGCACAAGGGTGCAGATCGCGGGCATTAAATATCGGCGCGGGCCCTCCCAGGCCCATACCAAATCGCGGCGGGAGTATTTTTCAAAGGGATTCGACGATAACAGTCGATCGCTTTCGACCTTAGTGTGGTCGTGGTGGCATGTGCAACTTGTGCATGCATTTGGAGTCACCACCGGTCTTTCTTGGAGGGTAGACCGGAAACCTTATTGACCGATTGGGAGAGATCGATCAATTCTGCGGAACCAGAGATTTTGAGTTCGGGGACTTGGTTACGTTGATGTCATTACCAACGCCCTTTCGGTACCTAACGCGAGTGATTTTCCCTAACTAGGATTTCATGCAGGCGCAATTTTGGGTGGGGTAAGTCTGACTTTGCACATTAACCAGTTTAACATGCTCACGTAATCATAATAAATAAATAGATGCCAATCACATAAACGTCTATCCTACGTGGTGATCATGGAATTATGATTTAATGGGTCTCGAGCCAATGAGACCACATTTAATCATTTTAATATTTTAATAACGGAGAGCCGCTCTTCGCTTCTTCTTGGTTTCTTGAACTCTTCAAGAATCGGGCCCCAAAGAGCTCGCCGACTTAAAAGGCTCCTCCACGTAATCCTCGTAGCATTTACATCAACAATTGACTATGCTAAAAATAAAGATTACATGAAAAATAAAAGGAGTACGCAGCCTCCATTTAATAATTACAACCTCAAATATATAAATAATCACCATACATTCATACATACATCAATCACATTGATTAGGGATTTTTCCATGATCACCACCCTTCCACGTAAGTAATAAATTCACAATTTAAAACTTAGGAAGGCACAATAAAAATTCTACGTTGAATCATATTCAGAATTTTTACGTAAAATAAGATAGCCATAAATTTTCGATTCAAAATTGATTTAGTCTCAATTTTTGCTACGTTGATTAATTTATCATATAAAATAATCAACCTCCATTAGCCATGTAAGACGAACAATTCGTTAATACATATTGGCCATAGTATTGCAAAAATTGCAAAAAATCAATTAAATGCACGAAAACACCTAAGGATCGGCTCTGATACCACTGTTGGGATCCACGTAACACGTAGCGGAAATAAATAACAACCCATACATGTATCTCCAGAGGCATACTTCGTGCATTTCAATCGAAAAAAAAAAAAATCACAAAGCCTCAAAGGGAGTAAATAGATTACCTCTCGTAGCGTGGTTGAACGGAGGTGTCGGTTCGATGTTCTTCGATCTCAGCCTCCACAAGTGTTAGGCATCTAGTTCGGACGCACCACCAATTGACGAACGGGGAGACGACTAATAACTCCACAACAATTGTGCTAGCAATATGCGGAATCAATATTCCGAACTTAGTATATTTTGCTCACTCAAGATTATGAGAATATAGAGAGTGTTTGTGTTCTTCTCTCTAAGCTCTCAAAAATTTGCACACTCTACAAAATGTCTCCCCCCTCCAACCTCAAAACTCTTGCCATCCTTTTATAGCCAAAAATACCTTCCAATAAATTGTATTTAAAAATAGCACTAACAATTATAAATTCTATCTAAAAATAGCACTCACAAATAAATGACATTTAAAAATAGCACTAACAATAGCACTCACAATTTATAATACAAAAATGCTATTTAAAAATAGCACTAACAATAGCACTCACAATTTATAATACAAAAATGCTATTTAAAAATAGCACTAACAATTATAAATTCTATCTAATAATATCACTCACAATTTATGATAAATAAATGCCATTTAAAAATAGCACTAACAATAGCACTCACAATTTATAATACAAAAATGCTATTTAAAAATAGCACTAGCAATAGCACTCACAATACAAAAATGCTAAAAAAAAGGCACTAACAAAGGTGTTAAAAATAATAACCATTATTATTATTACAAGAGTTAAAGAGGTTACCAAACAGTACAAATATGCATAACGTATAAATACGTATGACGTATAAATACGTAGAGCATACATATACATCCGTGAAACCGGGGACTAATTGAAAGAAAAATGTGCAATTAAGCCCTTTTGGTAAAAATTGATTAAATTGGAGGGCAAATTGACCTAATTGCACTTTAAGACTTTAGAATCCAATGTCATAGCTTATAAAAAGTGAGAATTGAAAACTAAAAGACTCGAAAATGATTTTTTTTTAGGCTCGGTTCGGGTTTATGTTTGTGAAGGAACATAGTGACCCGAGCCGAATTTTTGAGATTTAAAGTGACACACTTGAAGAGGAAATTAAAACAAAATTATCGAATATTTTTGGGTATTTTTCTGACCACGAATGGTATTTTTCTGATTTTTTGGGTATTTTATAATTAAATAAACTCGAAAAATATTAAAAATACCGAAAAATATTTTTTGTTCAAAATTGGTTCCTAAGGCTAAACCAAGGCTTCCAAAGTTGATTTTGTGATTTTATGACCTTTTTTGATATTTTTAATTAATTTTAAAGAATAAAAATCACAATAATAAATGGTAAAAAATCAGGTGTCAACAGACGTGTTATGTTCTATTGCTCTGTTCCATTAAAGAGCAACTACAACAACATGTTCGTGTTCATGCTATGGAAGCAGTGATGGCTTGTTGGCAACTGGAGCAATCACTTCAAAGCTTAACAGGTTCTTCCCTTTTCCTAATCCTATGTTTCATTGTCTCCTCCTGTAGATTACTTCCACTGAGTTCAGATTACCAATTGAACATATGCCTAGGTCTTGTGGAATCTCTTTGTGTGGAAGTGATGGAGGAGATATCCACTAAGTTGTTTATACACAATTATTCGCGTGTCTAGATGATACATGTGTACAGTATGCTACACTCATGTTGCCCATTGAATTAGTGCTGCTTGTCATAACAAACACAGATTTATGTAGTGTATGCAGATTAAGATGTAGGAGTAACAGTTGCTAGGTGAAAGGTATTTTTCAGTTTGGATTAACCTATCAGGTTACTGCTTATGATGTCCTTGGACCACAAAGAAACATAGAGATGTCCGAACTTTGATGCCTTATATGTTTGTTTAGGCATGTAACTGTTCTACTTTTTCTAAGGTTCTTACATTCACTTTAGTAGTGCTTCTTCAATCATCTCCTCCCCAAAGTGACATCTCATGCCAAGTGTTTCTCTTCTCTATTGAACTGCAGGCCCATAATTGATCCTTTTGCAGCAATATTTGCTCAGTTGTGTTGTGGAAAAATTGAAGTTCTGGTGAAGGTAATGCCTTTCTACGCATTCTGGGGCTTTCAAATACAAAGGGAAATCTGAAGGCACTAGTGCAATGTAAAATTCCATGAAAATTCATTAACAGACAAATTTACAGCTTGTTTTATCAATAAGTAGTGGAATGCCCATTCTGTGGTATTCCAATACTTTGTTGTTTGCAGAGGTAGCACACCCTTTTTTTTTCCTGTTCTGGTTGGGATACATGCACGGACATCTAGTTTTTAAGATGTCTTATTTCTGTTCCTTTTTCCTTTCTTGGGGAAGTGTGGTAGTTTCTTGTAAATCAGCTTAAAGGGAGCCTTGGCGGTGTTCCTGGGTTTTAATTATTGTCCTTGTTATCTACGTGCTCAAATTAGAAAAATGAACATGCCATTACAGATTTTCTAATTGCTAGTTGTGGTGTAAACTGAATTGGTTGAATATACCTCTGTCTGCAACCCTACTTGAAAAGGCACATCGGGAGGCGACTGGGACCGTATCACCTGTTGATGGTCACGATGCAGATCCAGTTGTTGTGGCAGAGGAAATGGATTTCTGCAAAGCATGTGCTCGATTTGGTCTTTCTGCAGAGGAAATGTCTTTTTGCCATAGAGTGCGGTGGGAGATGATGGTGGACCACTTCTTCGCCTCCTTGGGACAACCCCCCTGTCGCGTTTCCTTTTAGTCCGTTCTTTTATTTGCTGTTGTTTGGTTAGCGCCATTCTATTCATGCAGTAGTGTGTTCTATGCTTTGGGTTGCCATTTTGCAGTTAATTCTCGAGATTCGAAGGTTGAAAGGAAACTATAAAGGATAGTTTTTTTTTTTTTTTTTGGATAGAAGGTTTTGAGGAGACATTGCAAAGAAAGAATCACTTTGTTTACAATTCATTGATGACCTGCAATAGTTCTGTTTCACTTGTCGAGGATTATGTTTTGACATTTTTTTTCTTTCCCCTGCTTTCTTTCTGTCTTTTAACAAAGGGCACCCACCAAACTCTTTAGAACAAAAATTGCAAGAATCAGTATTCGGTGTCCTATTTGTATGTATAAAAAACGAAGGGGAAGATGAAAAACATAAAAAAGAGGAGTAATCTATCTTGTGCAATCTTAAGTTGTTTTATAATTCATATATGATCTTGGTGCTACATTCTAGTTAGTATTTTTTTAATACGAAGCCCTTTTTTAGCGTAGAATCGGAAACATTTTTTTTTCTCGTAAAAAAGTAAATCAATTGATACTCAATCCTTCAAGCATGTCATTGTTTGGCACTCTTTGCCTTGGAGCATGCATCCCATCCTATTTTTCACGACGGATCATCTCTGATATGTGAGCAATCCTACGATCAGATCCAATTTCCTCAACTTCCAGAATCAAACAAGATCACACTCACAATCATGTATATCACAGTCTAATGGAATTGCAACTTCCCACACGTGTCCCGTTCAATCTGTAAAACAACAGTAAAAACTAAACAAGGAATAACATAAAAAGTATGTATCATCTCTCATCAATTCATAACAAATGCACTTATAAGAGCGCATCAAATTGAACTCTATTCACCGGCCAAAGAGGACAAAAACTACCATCAAAGTGAACTGCATAAAAATGATCAGCTACAATAAGACAAGATTCGGATAAACATCAACTCATCATATTTCATCAAAAATGTTATATACTAAATTCAAATGAAACATCAACTTACACAACGAATCCATTTGCTTTGCCCCAATAGTTTCTAATCAATGTTAACATTCCTGAAACCACTAATAATATCTCGAAAGTTGTCAGTCGCCTCCCTTGCATGCTGTAGCTCCAGTACAGTCACTCGAAGCGAATCTTGGCTATGTTCCATCTCCCTTCGAGTCTGTTCCAGCTCCCTTCGGGTTTGTTCCAACTCCCTTTGGGTTTGTGCCAGTTTCCTTCGAGTTTGTTCCAGCTCATTGGGACGAAATCGTGGAGGCAAATGAATTGTCGTTGGCAACTCATCCATATTGAAAAATTTTAAGTACGCATGTTTTGCAGCTTCCCAATTGTTTTATCCTTGGTAATTAGCATGACTATAACCACATACTTGGGTTGCAGTTTCAGGCCAATTATCATAGATGCCGATGTTATGGCCTTTGAAAACAACATAGTATGCCTTCGGCATTTGAACAAACCTAAAACATCAAAGAGAAGTGAGATACAACACCAAGGACATTACAAATATGTTCATCATTCTTAAAAGTGTAGGAATCCAAGTTTTATACATCGTATGACTGACCCAATTCATGGTAGACCTAACAACCAATAAAGAACATGTGAAGCAGAGAAATGCTTTAGAATTGTGCAGTAATGCTTGAACGACATGCAAACCATTTATTGATAGTATACATAACACCAATAAAGGGTCGAATTTCAGTTTTCACTTTCTATGGAAACATAGAAACGCTTGAAAAGATTTTACAAAAAGTAATAATCTATAATATTAGCACATATTGGCGTAGATATGCTCTATCAACGGAATTGACGTAAATTGTGAAACATTGGCTTTATCAATGGGATAATTGGGAGAGAACATTGGATATTAGCTGGGTGATATCAGTGCATTGATGACTGATGGAGACCTCATTGATAATGCCAGCTTGCATTTTAGATATAACCAGTTAAAAAAAAAACGAGGAAAGAATAATATCAAAATGTTGAGAAATTGATGAAGAAAGTGGAAACCACAGATCCGGACTCCAGTTTCTGAAGTATCTAAAACAGAGAAGTTCCCACATTGCAGTTGTGTGCAGCGAAACAAGCTTGATCTTTCGGTAATAACTGAGAAAAGGGAAAGGAAAAGCCCGATCTTAAGCTCACCATGGTACTTTCTAAGATTAATCTAGCAAAAGGAAAGCAAGATCTTAGCCATTCTTGAAGTTGATGGTCTCTCTCTGTGAGCGGAAAAAGAAACCAAAAAAAGGAAATCATACTATTTCACACTCTTACTCCTGCATGTTCAGATTAAGCTAAGAAAACGGAGCAACGACAACAGAAAACACGGAAAGGGAGCACAAAAAGAAGACACAGAGAGAGATCTCCGCAGAAGCAACATATTTATTACCAAGAAATCAGGAATGGCTCCTTCAAGTAGTTGCACACACTGATGATCAAGTTGTCATTAGAAACTGCATCGATTTGAGGCCCCGGAAACTGCCCATTGATCAAAATGCCCTGCGCCAATCCAAAAATTAAGTCCAGTTCTTCAACAAATTCAAGCATAATACAAAAGAATATGTAGAAGTTTTCTTGCTTTCAGCAGAACAGACCAAGGGAGGTAATTAACAAAAGGAAAACTACTGTGTCTCAAAAGCTACAAGATTCCCAAACGTTGTCCAGTCCAGTCCGGGTACAAGATTTGAGTGCATATTGATTCAGCATTGTAAAAAAAAATAAAAATGAACTTTCTTGCCAAGACACCAAAGAGAGTCTAAACTCGTAGTTAATTTCGGAGTCTAAAAAATTTGCCGATTCCACAGATATTCATTCATCGCCTTAGTTTGATTGACGCATCTTTTTCATTACCTTAGTTCAAAACTGAGAAACCAATACTATAACAATTGGTAAATACCGTTGATTTAAATCCCATGACCAATTTCGACAAATTCATCAGTAGCTTACCTTCTTGAAGGGTGTCGCAGACTTGCTCCTACTCAGTCGATTCACGGCGGAAATCCTCAGAAGGGTGATCGAGCCTTCTTTCCCTCAGTGGAGTTAGTTGCAACGGGTTTTTGAGAGAGTTTGGACGGGCAGAGACGGAGGGTTTCTACGGAGGGTTTCTTTGGAGGAGAGAGAAAGTGCCGACAGTGGTGGTGGCGCAGGAAGCTTCGAAGGTGGCGGGTGGTCGGAGTTGGTGGCAACGGGTTTTTGAGAGAGGGCGGACAGGCGAACAGGCGATCGGAGTAGATCGTAGCAGATTTTTGAGAGAAGGCGAACAAGCGGCGACGGAGGGTTTCTTTGGAGGAGAGAGAAAATGGAGATGTAACTCGCACGGACGAACAGTTTCTTTGGAGGAGATAGAAAGAAGTGACGGTGGTGGTGGTGGTGGTGGTGCAGGAAGCTTTCACGGTGGCGGGTGGTCGGTAGCAGGTTTTTGAGAGAGCGGCGAAGGATTTCCACACAGAGAGAGAAAATGGATCCGACCGAGGTTTATTTGGAGAAATTGGTTATTTCCCTTTTTTGTGTTTGAATTTCAAAAATATTTGATATGAGCCATTCATTTGGAATGAACGGCTCAGATCCAAAGTAAGTCACCATGACTTACTTTTGAGTAAGTCATGGGAGCCGGATCCGTAATCTCGTGCGTCATTTAATTTTCTTGATTCTCTATGTGATTTTCTGATTCAGTTGCGATAAATCCCATCATTCGGTACCTAAGTTGGGTGCTTTAATGACATGTTCATGCATGTTTTCAAATTTTAAATTTTATGAGGCTAGTCCAATTTCAAAGTTTGCATGCAAATGGGAGACTACCTTATAAATCACAATCAAGTTATAAAGTTCACAATCAAGACATCAATAGACAGGGATAAATCACATCAAACGAGCATAGTAAAGCTCTAAGAGATTAGTGACATATCTGATTAGTTCTCAATTTCAAATATGCACACGATTTGTCCAAAAATTGAAAAATCGTCCAATTTCGGGAAATCTAGGTCCAAAACTAAGAAAATTAGGTCAAACTAATCATTTCCTGTTTTTACAGAATTTTTTACAATCTATCGCATACGGTTATGATCTAAACCTCAAAACCGACTAGCAAATGTTTTGAGTATCCTTATTTTTTAAATTACTGAATTTCTCTTGTGGCTGGTGATTTGATGTATTTTCTTCCCAAGATGAACTGTCAAGTTCTATTTCACGCTTTGATAGAGCTAACCTGAATATACTATATTTTTTATTAGATATTCACGTAAAAGGCCGTAGATTTTCATTGTCCCCCACGTGAATTCAACGAACTATCAAGATTCAATTTAGAGTGAGGATTAATAGTTCATGACAGCATACTTTTTTTCAGAATGAATTCCTCGGACCTTAAGGTAATTGTGTCCAAGAAGGTGCACTGGACCTGCCAATTGGCTTGCAGAGAAGAAGAAGAAGACGAGCCCTTTTTATTATTAATTACTCATTGATGCAACTGAAATGTATGAAGACTTTGGCTAAATGGAATAACTTGCTGATATCGTCACCACAATCGATTTATTCGTACATAAGAAACCAACCTCAAGAATAGCTTAGTGTTGTTATGGAATAACATGACTTAGTACCCAAAAGTTTGTCCTGGTGCTGGTGCTGGTGTTGGTGTAGGGATTCCATATTCTAGTGCTGGTGCTGGTCCAGGGATTGCATATTCTAACTTATAGTACTCCCACAGTACATTCACAGGCTTGCCAAGTAGCCCCACGAAGTACACATCGCTGTACGAGTCGATCATCATGGCATTGAGGTTTGACAAGAACCCTCGTCGGAGGCCTTCACAATACTCTAAGAAGTTCGCGGTGATCGCGTACCCCTCATCCCATCTCAACCCCGACCCTCTCCGAGGCCAGCCCTCGTATCCCCATCCGGCAGTTAGCCTAATGTAGTCAGCCATGCCGGTTAGGAGGCCCGTTGGGGCGCTGCCATTCCCTGTCCATTGCCAGACTAGGCCACTCGTGAAGTATACGATCCCCGTGAACTCTTCCTTCAGGTCGCCTGGGAATGTCTGGAGGTAGTCCGCATTCACGAGGATGCAGCTACCATTGGTGGTTGCGATGGCGTAGGGTCTGTCTTTTGCGTAGAAGCTCTCGACCACCAGCAAAATCAAATCATAGCCTCTCCCCCCAGTATGACCCGACCTCTCTCCCAAACCGGGAGTCCGGTGTCCCAGTGGTGTTGTCAAGGACCTCACATCCAAGTGGTCGGACTGCTTGTGTTGATTTCAGAGCGATCGCGAAGAGGATGACGAAGAGAAAGAGCTTGGTAGGCCTCATTTTTGCCAAGGATGATTATATCAGCTCTTGCTGTGCAATCTCTCGAGCCTGACCGCTGACTATATACAAGGTTTGCCAGCGGTGAAAACCACGTAACATGTTCCATTTAATATAATTGCCGACCATCCCTTCAAAACTCTAGTACTTGTCAGGGTCGCAGATTACTCCTCGCTCAATTGAATTGCTTTAAGTTCCTTCTCGATACAGATGTACACATTCCATTTGTCTATTTTTCTCATTTTTAGTTTGGGTTTTGTCTCATGTATTAAAACTTAGGGATGCCTTCTCTCTGCAAAGGTCAAAGCAAGGCGTAATATCCGACAAGTTCCTTCCATTCTTCTTGGAAGAAACGACCTCATGTACCAATTGTCACCAAATGGTCAACGCGATCTAATTAACAAGACACATTTAGATACAAATTGCATAAATTTATTTTTCCAAATCCTGCTGAATGCCTTTTCAGATTTTTTTTTTTTTTTGGGTCTGGTTCCTTGTTAGAAATTAATTGACTAGACATGAAATCAAGAGAATTAATTGACTGTCAACTGTTCTAAAAACTTTAACTGTTAGATAGCATAATTTTTAATTATATTTGAATACTCTCCCTCATGGTTAGTCTGGTCTTCTTCTTTTTTTACAAAAAATTAAACTCAGGATCTCATGCTCTGATATCATGTAATATTTTGTGGGACTACTACCAACCGTTCTAAAAGCTTGAGTTATTAGATGAATGAGTGGTTTAATTTTTAATTATATTCCAACAGTGGCTATGTATTCGGATCCCAAAAACCAGTTCCAAAATAGAAGGCTCAACTTTCAAAATCTTGGATCCTTGGTTATATAGAAAATATATTCACAACCTTGACCCTAAAATTTTTTCATAAAGGGCCCTCTCGGGAAAAAAAAAATTATACCATAGAGATGTGTTGTCCGACGTAAGGCCTTAAATGTGATGGATTGTAAAATCTTGTTTCAACCAGCTAACACGAGCCCGAGATATTTTTTTGGAAAAGTACCAAAGAAGCCATATAACTATTGCATTGGTACTAAGACAATCTTAAACAATTCAATTGGACCAATTTAGTCACAAATATTTTCACATTAGTACTAATTCAGTCCATCTGGATAATTGAGACCGAAAATTACTCATGTGAACGTCATCCATTGTACGTGGCACGGCTGGTGTTGACATGGACATTTTTTATTTTTATAATTTTTTTCCTTTCCCTTTGTGTTTTACAAGTGGCTAACCCCACAGGCCATGGCGAGCAAGAGCTGCCCTTGCCTAGTGTCGCAACCTAAAATTAGGCTAATGGATTATTAGGTCAATTAAATTAATTAACTAACCTAATACGGACTCTCCCAAGCCCTACCAATTCGTAACTTAAATTAATAATGATTTAGATTTGGAGCCGCCACTAATCATTTTGGGTAGGTTGATTAGGAACCTAAGTGAAACAGCGGAAGAACCATTTTACTTCTACGAACCAAAGATTATGGATTCGGGGACTTGATTACACTAGTTTGATTAAAACCAATGCCATTTCGGTACCAATTTCATGCAAATAGTGTTTTTATTGGTTTATGTGACTTGAATTTTTTTTTTATTTTCTGTTATTAAATGCAATGCTAATGCAACCTAACTATATGACATGTGACGTACAATGACATGAAGGATGACATGGCAAAATGACGTGGCGAATATGAATGACATGGAAAAATGAGCGACATGGAATTACATGACATGCGAATGATCTTCTTCTTTTTTTCCTTGTATTTTCGGATTTTAATGAGCATGCAATTCCGAAAAAAATGAACAGATTCTTTGTCCCTTTTTTTTAAAATTTTCAGCAATGCATATGTACATGGTATGAAATATAGCCTAGAGACATGCAGAGATATTTTTTTAAAAATATGAAATGCAATGGGTGATATCCGAAAACATGATATGCAAGATATGCAATAGATAATGCAAAAAATAAGACAAGATATGCATGATTTTAAAAATATTCTATCCTAATTTACATGATATATGCAAAGACAAGATATGCGTGGATGTGATTTTGTGCTTTTCCTTTTCTCGAAAATTTTGGCCATAATATATATGCAAAGACAAGATATGCGTGGATGCAAAACACTTGCCTCTCCTTGAATGCCAATGCCCTTTCTATCTCTAACGGCTCTCTCTCTCTCTCTCTCTCTCTCTCTCTCTCTCTCTCTCTCTCTCTCTCTCTCTCTCTCTCTCTCTCTCTCTCTCTCCGGCAGAGCTTGCCGTCACCAAATCTGACCAGCTTCAAGCTCCAACATGTTCGTCAAGGCACGATGGCTGCGAGTCTCGGCAACCATGGAAGAAATGATGAGCTTGAGCTTTTAGGTAGAGAGAGGAAAATTTTGAGGGGACTGATTTGGCATGGTGAGGATCAAATTAAAATGAACATTTGCCACATCCTTAAAAATGTTATATTTTTTGCATCATATGAAGTTTATGTCCCTTTGAAGGAATGAGTTGGGGCATGTGTTAACTCAAGCTTTAGAGGGATAAAAATCATGGAGTGGAATTGGTTAAAAAAGAACTACTATTATTGCTTAAACATTAGTAAACTCTCTACATTTCATCTATCTCACTGTGGTCGGCACTATCACTAAATTTCACCCTTGGAGCCACTGTAAACCCCGGTAAATTCGTTCTATTCGTGAACAAGACAATGCTTTAACGAGACAAGAACGTTTAATCAACATCGTGCATTCAGAATGATATAAAGTTAGTTTGTACCATTCTAAATGACTGAATTGCGTAAGGTTCTTGCTAGGCTAACCATCCACTATCATTCGACTAGAGGTGTCAATGACCCATTTTTGGCCCATATTTTGTATAAAATGGGTCATATATGGGTTGTAATTTTTAGGGGGCTTACTAAATATGGGCCTAACAAAATTGAAGAAAAATCTGATGGGTTGAAAATGGTTCATATGTGAACCCATTTTCAACTCATTTTCGACCCATTTTCGACCCATCAAAGCCAACAAGCAGTGTGTGTGTGTGTGGGAACAGGATTGGGACCGGGGCCGGGGCCGGGATCGGGATCGGGATCGGGATCGGGGCCGAGACCGGGAATCCAGCCCCGGGACTAGGGCTGGGGCCGGGATCGGGGCAGGGGCTGGGTCTCGAGCCCGGGGTCGACGACCGGGACAGAGACCGAGACCCCGGCCCCAGGACCGGGATCGGGGTCGGGGCCGAGGCCGAGGCCGAGACCGAGGTCGGGACCCGGGGTCGGGGTCGAACCGGGGGCGGGCGTCGAGGGAAAGGACCGGGCCGGGTCCCGAGACTAGGGTAGAGGCCTAATCACGAGGACGAGGCCAGGGAGGTGACCGGGGACGGGGCCGAGGTCGGGTCCCTGGATCGGGGTAGGGGCCGGGGAGGTGACCGGAGAAGGGGTCGGGTCCCGGGACTGGGGCCGGGGCCGAGATTGTGACCGAGGCAAAGGCCGGGGCAGTGACCGGGGCCAGAGTCGGCGCCGAGGTAATGACCGGGACCGGGGGTCGGGACCCGGGGCGGGGATCGGGGCCGGGGTCAGGACCCGAGCCGGGATCGGGACCCTAGGCCGAGACCGAGGTCGGGACAGGGGGCGAAGATGGGGCCGGGGTCGGGACCGAGGGTCGGGGCCGAGATCGGGACCGAAGCTGGGGCCGGTGGACCAGGGTTGGGGTAGGTGCCGAGGCCGGGGACCAGGGATGGGCAAGGGCCAAGGCCGGGGTAGGGACCGAGAAGCATTTTAATAATATTATTTTCTTAAAATATTATTATGTTTTCATAATATGGATCAAAACGGGTTGAGTCGAGTATGGGTCAGTTGCGGGTCGGGTCGAGTTGGATTTGGGTCATTAAATATGGGTCAGATGGGTCAATATGGGTCGGACCATATTCGACCCGACCCAAACCCGACCCACCCATTTGCTACCTCTACATTTGACATGGACGGTGCAATGCCAACCACAAATTCTTTTGTGGCTGGCACATAACAGTAAAAAAAAAATTAAAAAAAATCTGTGAAACTTTTTTGTGGCTAGCATAACACGACAGTGTGACCGTCATGCAAGTTTTTTCCATTGCAAAATCATCTCGGTAATAATTTTTACTTAAGACGTCGACATGACATCGAATTTTGTATTTTAAGATAGAAAATAAAAGTTTAGGAGCTAAAAAGCAAAACCTAAATTTCACCAGTAAAAATTAAATTCACCCAAAGGAACATGGACGTGGCAAGGGTTCATAAAAGGATACCTTAAGCAAGACGTATTGCGGAAAAAGAAGGTCATGCTTGAATTCAACGGCCAAAAAAGACAACGAAAAGAGAAAGCATAGAGTCACCTTGACTGACATATTCAAATGCTATGATGAACAAGCCAATCATTAGGCATTACAAACTTCAAGCACGATTTATTTGTACATAAGAAATCGACCTCAAGTATAGTTTTCTTATGCATTAACATGATTTAGTACGTGAAAGTTTGTGCTGGTGCTGGTGCTGGTCCAAGACTTCCATAAAAGAACTTATATTCCTCCCACAAATCATCTACAGACTTCCCAAGTAGCTTCCAGAAGTATAAGTCGCTGTACGAATTGATCATCATGGCATTGAGGTCCGGTACAAACCCCGGTCGGAGCAATTCACAAAACTCTAAGAAGTTCGCCGTGGTCGCGTGCCCCTCATCCCATCTTAAACCCGACCCTCTTCGAGGCCAGCCCTCATATCCCCATCCGGCGGTTAGCCTAATGTAGTCGGCGATCCCGGTTATGAGTCCCGTTGGGGCATTGCCATTGCCTGTCCATTCCCAAACTAGGCCACTCATAAAGTATACGATCCCCGTGAACTCGTCCGTCACGTTGCCAGGGAATCCTTGGAGGTAGTCCGCATTCACATGGATCTGGCTTCCACCATTGGTGGTTGCCTTGGCAAAGGGTCTGCCGTTGGCGACAAAGCTCTCGATGACCAGCAGAACAAGATCGTAGCCTCTCCCCCCAGTCCCGCTTTGACCGAATGTCTTGAGGACAAACTCGGTGGCACCTACCAAAGCCTTCGCAGCGTAATCGACTCCGACCTCTCTCCCGAACCGAGTGTCCGGAGTCCCGGAGGTATTGTCAAAGACCACGCATTGGGATGGTCGGATTGCTTGTGTTGATTTCAGAGACACCGCAAAGAGGACAACGATGAGAAAGAGCTGAGCAGGCCTCATTGTTGCAAAGGATGATTTTGTTAGCTCTTGCTGTGCAATCTCTTGAGTCTATTCTCGACTATGTGTAATGCTTGTCAACGATTAAAACAATGAAATTTGTTCATTTTAATATGGTTGACCACTATACTTTTGAAAATTTAGTAAATGTCAGGACGGCACATTATTCCTTGCCCAATCAAATTGCCCTAAGTGCAGTGTCGATATAATGTAATTATTACATTGGTCTCTTTTTTTTCATTTTAACTAGAGTTTGTCTCATGTGTTAGGATTTAAGGGGCGCCTTCTATCAGATAAAGACCAAATCGAGGCGTTACTTCTGATGAGTTCCTTCTATTATTTTTAGAGGGAACAACTTCGTGTCTCAATCGTCACAAGACGTTAATGCAATCTAATTAACTAAACACACATAAATACAAATTTCATAAATACATTATACTGGATGAAGACAATCCTAGCTCCTGGCGAGGTCGACCATGCCCAATGACGGCAAGGTCGAGCCTCGCCAGCCCGACCCTAGAGAGGCGAACATGGTTGGTCACAATAAAAAAAAAATAGAAAAAAGGTTAATAAAATAAAAAAAAAATTGTAATAATCATGAAATTTTTAAAATAAAAATAAAAATTATTCACGTCAGCATCTGTGGCGCTACGTTAGTAATTTCTGATCAAAATTGGCTGGATGGACTAAATTGACAATTGTCAATTGTCAAAAGATTTAGAACTAAATTGATCAAATTGAAAAGTTTAAGATTGAATTGGCACAATTACAATAGATTCATGATATTTTTTTTATAGAAATTTTGACTAATTAATGCCTTTGTGATGGCCATTTTACTCTTGCGTTGCTAGTTACTGGCAATGAACAAGCATCTTTCAATGGTGATGTGGAAAATCAATGTCTTGAGAGGACCAAAACCTTTTTTATGTAGTGTAAATCTGTAGTTTGCGAAGTCCATTTATGCAGAATCGACGATGGCCGGAGAAAACCTAGCTGTGTTCGAATCGAGGGTCTTCGGCTTGCCAAGAACGAGATCCATCGTGAAGTACAAGGTGCAGGGAGTATTGTATTAAACTAATCGTAGACTCTGAAAATATATATAATTAAATTAATCTGCATTTAGTTTTAGGAACATTCGTTAGTTTGCACTAGATCCACGGCGAACAGAACATAATCAACAGCGCGGACTTGACCCTCGCCACGTGAAAAACGGATCCGGATCCCCTGCTCTGATCCATCAGGGCAGGGGATGCCCTTATTGCATCTGGGTCGTCCATTTTGAAATGGACGGCCCAGATCCTGATATAGGGGGGGAAATAAAAATATTATTTGATTTGGGCCGTCCATTTTGTCATGGACGGCTATGGATGGCCCGGATCAGCCTGCCTTGATTCCATCAGGGCAGGTGATCCTCTTCCGTGAAAAACTCGGTCAAGCTTTATGGGGACTGGTGGCCGAAAATTTGGATTAATAGTATCTTAATTGGCCTAATTCTAACTTAATTCAGCCCACTTAAACTTTAATTAGGGAAAGGTCTAGGTTGCTAAAGCATATTGGCAAAACGCCGCCCAAATGAAGCCCACAAGGAGCAAAATATGTTATGTAGAGAGCAATCTAAGTTGAGGAGGAATTTGAGGTGCAATGCCCTCAACACACAACAATCAGTTATCGTTCCAGCACAAAAATGGCCCTTTTTTGAAGTTTTCTATTGCCGAAGATGCGTAATGCCTACTTATTGGAATGATGCGAGTGCGAGAAGAGATAAACAGGACCAAAGTTTATTCAACAGTCATGGCGAAGAGTAGACAAAAAAGTTATGCTGACCTCGGGAGGCGCAAAGAAGGATATGATGTGAGAGATTATGTGTTCATGAAAGTATCACATTAGAAGGGTATCATGTGATTTGGCAAACGTGGCAAAATTAGTTCGAGATATGAAGGATCCTTTAATTAAGATCATGTAGAGAATCATTGACGTTGCTTATCAGCTCGACTTGCCACCAGCCTTATTCGATGTCCATAAAGAATTTCATGTTCCACGTTGTGTAAATATGTCCGGAACTTAGATAAGTGTTAAACTATGCACCTTTGACGCTGAAGGCATCAAACTATTTCTAAAGTGATTCAATGGTAAAACCATATTGAAAGGGAGACTAAGGCAAATTGAAGAGGAAGCAAAGCAAGAATATCAACACTTGTTTGAGAAGTGAGGTATGCATTAATCTCGAACTTGAGGAAGAAATTTCTTTTAGAAGGGGGCCAAGAATGTAACATATGAATCCAAATAATGAAACTTGAGGAACCAAGTGGTTGGGCCACAACCAGAGGTCCTAACTGTCTGTTCTCATCACTTGTGGTATAAACCTCACAATGGAGTATCTTTATCTTCTAAGCTACCGAATCTTTCTTTTGACCTGCAATTCGGCGTACTTTCTTCTCGAGATGGACTGTCAAGTTCTATTTCACGCTTTGATACAGCCAACATGAACATACGATATACATCTGATCAAATTTGGATCAAATAAAAAGTTGTAGATTTTATCTGTATCTCACGTGCAATGAACGGACTATCAAGATTCAATTTAAAGCGGGGATTAATGGCTCACGACAGCACAATTCTTTAGAATGAACTCCTCTGACCATAATTCTTGCAGAGAAGGAGAACAGGAGTGCTTTTTTTTATTATTATTTGTTGCTCGTAGATGCAACTGAAGTGCTGATATGATCGCCACAATTCAATTTATTGGTACATAAGAAACCAACCTCTTATGTATTAGCATGATTTAGTACCCTGAAAGTTTGTGCTGGTGCTGGTCAAGGGCTTTCATATCCTAGTGCCGGTGCTGGTCCAGAGGTTCCGTATTCATACTTATAGTCCTCCCACAGTTCATCCACAGACTTGCCAAGTAGCTCCACGAAGTACGCATCGCTGTACGAGTCGATCATCTTGGCATTGAGGTCCGACACGAACCCTCGTCGGAGCCCTTCGCAATACGCTAAGAAGTTCGCCGTGATCGCGTACCCCTCATCCCATCTCAACCCCGACCCCATTGAAGGCCAACCCTTGTATCCCCATCCAGCAGTTAGCCTCATATAGTCGCCGATCCCGGTGATGAGGCCCGTTGGGGCGCCGCCATTCCCTGTCCATTCCCAGACTAGGCCGCTCATGAAGTATACGATCCCCGTGAACTCGTCCGTTACGTTGCCAACGAACGTCTGCAGGTAGTCCGCATTGACATAGGTCCGGCTTCCGTTGGTCGCCGCGATGCCGAACGGTCTGCCATTCGCGCGAAAGCTCTCGACCACCAGCAGAACGAAGTCATAGCCTCTCCCACCGTTCTCACTTTGGCCGAATGTCTTGAGGACGAACTCGGCGGCAGCTAGAAAAGCTTCCGAAGCGTAGTCCGTCCCGACCTCTATCGCGAACCTGGTGTCCGGCGTCCCGGAGGTGTTTTGGAAGACCTCCAATTCGAGTGGCCGGATTGCTCGTGTTGACTTCAGAGCAATCGCGGAGAGGATGACGAAGAGAAAGAGGTGGGTAGGCCTCATTTTTGCAAAGGATGATTTTATCAACTCTTGCTGTGCGATCTCTGGAGTCCATTCGTTGATTATATATAAGGTTTGCCAGCGATGAAAACCATGAAATATGTTCCATTTAACATAGTTGGCGACCATGCCTTCAAAACTTTAGTAAATGCAGATTTTTTTTTTCTGTTTTTAGTTAGGGTTTGTCTCGTGTATTAAGATTTAGGCATGCCTTCTCTCAGCAAAAGACCAAAGTAAGGTGTAACCTCCGATGAGCTCCTTCCATTCTTCTTGAAAGAAACGACCACGTGTATCAATTGTCACAAAACGTTGAGGCAGTCTAATTTACATGACGTACGCAGAGACAAATTGCATAAATCTATTCTACTAAATCAAATGGATCACCATTTCGTTATTCGGACATTTTTTCTCATTGTGTACGTAAAAATGTTCATCATTCTGAATACCTTTTAAAGAATCGATTAAAGTAACTCATATACCCGTGAAATAGAGAGATCAAATCCCAAAAAAAAAAAAAAAACAGTTTCAAAATAGAATGCTCAACTTTTGAAGTAACATGTAACGTGGGACTTTCTTTCCGAAACTTAGTGTTGTAATATGTTTTTAGAGTTTACTACTCTTCATCCAAACATATTAAAATGATAACACTCGATGAAAATTGTAACCACACTTGAAGATTTAGCAAGAAGTTGATAACTACCTAGTACCTACACAGGCGCTTGAGAGATATTACCTTTGAATTTTTATATGGTGGAAAATGCGTAACACCTAATTGTTGGGATGATGTGCATGAAAAGAGATTAACACGTCCAGAGTTTATCCAACAGAAAAAGAACAAAGTCAAATTGGTAAAAGTGTTTCACGCCAAAAAAGTTATGAGGAGCAAAGTAGAATTTGATGTGGGAGCTTATGGGGTTCTAAAAGTTTTACCTACAAAAAGTTTCGTGAGATTTGGCATACGACGCAATTTTAACTCAATACATGAAGGATCCTTTCATGTTAGGGATAGTTATCAAAAAAATTATAAACTTATTACAATTGTGCTAATTCAATCATAATTCTTTTTTTTTTTGCCAATTGAGTTCTAAATCATTTACAATTTTGTCAATTCAATCTATTTGACAAGCCGGTGCTGATGTGGGACATTTTTAATAATATTAGAATAATTTTTGAATTTTTAAAATTTTGTCTCTTTTTTTTAAGGACCGGCGACTTCCACCAACTGCTGCGCTAGGGCTTGATTGTAGCTGGGCAAGGACCGTAACCCTCGCCTAGTGGCCGGTGGAAATCGCCGGCCAAAACCGAAAAAAGACAGAAAAATTGCTATAAATTGTTTTATAAAAATTATTATAATTAATTTGTAGTTATAATAACAATTAAAAAATTTGAAAACTATTATAATATTATTAAAAATAGCCCATATGAGCTTCGGCTGGCCAAATGGATTAAATTGACATAATTGCAAAAGGTTTAGAACTCAATTGACCAAAAAAAAATTAGGACTGAATTGACACAATTGTAAATGGACCGCAACCCTCCGCCCAGAGGCCCGCGGAGGAAGCTTGCTCTTAAAAAAAATAAGAAAAATTATTAAAAATAATATGAGCTCCAATCAGCCAAATGGACTGAATTGACATAAGTTCAAAAAGTTTAAAACTCAATTAGCAAAAAAGAAAAGTTAATGATTGAATTGGCACAATTTCGCTTCATATCATGGAGAGAATCATTGACATTGCTTATCAGCCCGCCTTGCCACCAGCCTTACCCGATGTTCCTAAAGAATTCCATGTTCCCCATTGGAAAATATGTCCCTAACTCAAAACGCCAAAGGAGAACCTAACCTATGAGGAAGCAAACAGTTCACATTGCAGAAAAGGAGGACCTAAAGGCATCAGACTATTTCTTACGTGAAGATTCAATGAAAAAATCCATATCGAGAGGGGGGTTACTTGGCAAAATGAAGAGGAAGCAAGGCGTAGATATTCACATTTATTTATGAAATCTCCGAGATGAAATTTCTTTCTAAGAAGGCAACATATGGACCCAAATAACAAAGCTCGAGGAACCTAGTGGTTGGGCTAGTCACTAGAGGACCAAACGGTCCCTCAGCCCATTTAGGGTTAAATGCTTTGTCGTGAATAACCATTTTGCTATCTTGCTATAGATGTATCGATTAGGTCAAATGAGCATAGTTGGTTTTCAATCACATATAGAGACAAGTGACACTCACTCAGCTATTTTTGAACTGCTGTTTGGTCCTTACACCGTGATGCCCCTGCCGTAGCCGATTCATCAGTTGCTTGCTTTCTGTTTTCAATGAGCGGGAGCGGTGCATTGAATATTGGATCACAGGGAAAGAATGAGTATTTGGAGGAGGTATCTCTACTTAGCTAAAGAAAGTCTTGGTGGCCGGTGTATTACCTCCTGGGAGAGAGCTAGTAGTCTGGATTTCGCGAGCGGGAGTTTTTTGTTTCCCAAATCGATTGTTGATGGCAGGCTGGTTAGTGTACCTCTTGATCGTCGAACGTAAAAGATGCAATGTCGACCGTTTGGATCGCTGAGCGAAAGCTGGATACAATGTCAATTCACCGTGAACATTAGATGTTCCAGACAAGGTGGGCTTCAAAATTTTGAAAGAAAGGTACTACATGAACGTGCTTCTCTTCAGTGCGATGTTACTGTTAGTAAAAGTTATGTTCCAAGCTATAAATGTCGGTCGAACAAGTGAAACAGAGCTTGAACACCAGCAAAAATACGCATTAGGTATAAACTACTTGCGATACATCTAGCATGATCCATTCAAAATTGCAGCTTATATTTTTACAGTTACCTCAAAAGCGACAAAAATATACCCAGTGTCGCAACCTAAAATAAGAAAAATTTCGGGTTAATGGATTATCGGGTTAGTTATTTAACTAACCTAACTTGGACTCTTCTAAGTCCATGATAATCGCAACTTAAGGTTCAAATAATTAACATGCAATGTATTTTAAATTTGAAGCCGTCACTAATCATTTTTTAGGTCGATTAGAAACCTAAGTAAAATTAGTGGGAGAACTAAATTACTTCTACGAACTAGAGATTAAGAGTACGGGGACTTAATTACGCTAGATTACTCTAGCACCCTCTCGATACCATTTTATTTCATAAAAAAAAAAAATCATTTGAGAATGCAACATTGATTGATTTTAACTTAAGTCACTAACAAAGGTTATTACGCAAATGCGTAGTCTTTAAATAAACATCCAAATGCGTAGTCATTAAATGAACATCCAAAAATCAGATAATTGCAGGAAGCATGCGCCACAGAATAATTCTCATTTTTATGATTTCCGTTTTTACAGGAAAAAGACTAATATATATGCAATGCAATGAATTTAATCTAAGATGCAAATGAATTAAATTGAATGCAAGACTATCCTAAACATGCATATGAAATTGATTTAGTTGACTACATGCCTATCCTAATGACATGCAATTTGACTAAAATTAACCCTCACACCAATCTATAGATGAATTAATTTAACCTAAACATACGATCCTAAATGACTTGGCAAAGATGAGTGGCATGGCAAGGATGACATGACAAAGGTGAATAGTGAGGATGATTTTTCATTTTCGAATGAATTTATTTCCTAAAATAGAACTATGCCAAAACAATGTTTATCTTACATATTTTAGAGTTTAAATTAACTTAAGCCCTAATATATTAAATATAAATTATTTTAAACATAAATTATATATATGCATGCAATTTATATCCTAAAATGACCTAAATATTTAACAAGAAAAAAAGATTAGATATTCAATTATCTACATGATGCTATTTTTTACAAGATATGCAATTTTCAAATATGAAAAGTGAATGAATACAATCTTTTTTGGAATCTTCGAGATTACATAATGCGATGGATATATCCTAAAAAAAATAACAATTGAGCAATTCATATCAAATTAGAAAAGCGAATATGTCAATTAATGTAAATCAAGTTTTGAAATATTTCCCTAATATTTGAGTCAATCTTTAATTCGTAATCCCACGATTAACGACTGAACACAAACCCTTGCCCGACTGAGTATTTCATCGATAATCTTAAAAATGGACTTTCTCAATCGTGCGGCAAGTTGCGGATTAGGAAAAAAATAATTCCTAATCAACATGTATTTTGATATGCAAAATGTGATGAGATATTGTCAAATTAGGCATGCCAGGAATATAAAATTTCCGAGATAGGAAACCATACCTCATCTTGCAAGATTGCCTTTTTTTTTTTTCCTTTTCAATTTGAATTTGAACAAATCTTGTGCGCCAATGTTCGTAACTTTTGGACCGGTGGCAAGGGACTCCTTCGTTATGTGATCACTGGACAAACCCGTGATGGACAAGCGAACTTACTGGACCACCAGCAGGATGACTAGAGGGACACCGAGAGACTTGGACAAGAAGATTCGTCAGGGTCATCGACTGCTTGCCACCTGCAACGAGGATAATTGAAGCTGCTATGTTGAGAAGAATGGTGCACCCCTTGTACCAATCAAGCTCATGCGATTTTCCTTTAGAAGTCATAAATTTTTCACGCGTCAAGGTCTTATTTGCATCAGACATATTGTTCAAAAATTAACATGCCATCACGTGTAATCTTGTCCACTTTTCAACCACGAACTTGGTTCAATTTTAAATTTTATGTACCTATCCCAATTTATTCAAATAAGCTCAGAATTCCCATCGCTTAAAACAGTCCACGGCAGGTCCGATTAATTGTAAATGCGAATATATGCAAAAAATGAAATGCAAACTATATGAAAATAAATTAAATATTTTTGGCAGAGACAAACTAATCTCAAGTTTTTTCTAGATTAAAAAAATTTTAAAAAAAAAATTAGGTGTCAACACCCAATCGTGACTTGATTACTCAAAAAATAGGGATGGGTATGGTTCTAAGAGTCGGCGAACCGGACCGGTGGAGACCGATTCGGTTCCATAGCATGCATGGTAGATTTCAAGCTCTAAAAATTGAGGAATTTGTTCGACGAGTAGGTTTCAAATAGGTGAACCTTGTGAGACAAGTTTGTGTGTTTTTCTTCACACGTGTGTGCACGTGTGATCTTGCGATATTTCATGGCGTCCGGTTATAAATGTATAATCTAAAAGCACTAGTCTGAACTTTCATTTCCGAGACTTTTACTTTATTACAATCCCACCATCTTATCTGAGGTCCTTTTTTATTAATATTTCATATTATTTGTGTCCAAATATAAATTCTAATAAGTGAATTATAGCAATAAGTAATGATCATTAAATATGATTCACTACAATTATTCAATGCGAAAGTGTGGATTTCATACTCCAAGGTATTAAGTTCCAAGTTCGAAAAAATTAGAAACCCGTTACGACAGGTAAATTTCATATAGAACCTGTACGGAACCTAAAATCACTCACTCCTATCAAAAACTCAATTTTCTGCTCAAGTTTTCACTTTGAAAACAAGCTCCATTTCTTGTAACCCCTTTTCCTCTTAACATTAAAGAAGCCTAGAACATGTACAAAGGAGTCTCTGTCTTTCAGCACTAATTTTAGTACCTTGGTATTGAATAGTCTACAAACAGACTCTGTACCGGATAAACTCATCAAAACTGTCCCGACAAAATGCAGCTCCAACACATGATTGGGTTTGTCCAAGTGCCTGTGCCTGCCCCTTCGCTTTTGGTGATTAAAAGATCTGTCGGAAGATATCAGGAGGTGTTGGACCTTCGTTTTCTCTTGTTACTCCTCTTATTCAATAACCCCTTCTGAGCCATCGTCTTACGTTTCTGCTTCTTCCGTTCTTTCACCTTTTCCTCAAACCCATCGTCCGTCATTTTCATGGCCGCCACTCGTCTGGCCTTGTAAACCTAGTATCAAAGAATTCTTAACAAGATAAATGAAGAAAAACCACATTCGGTCGCACAGGTAAAAGTCCATTATTTGCGACCGAAAGAGATTATATCTTGGTGTAAGCAAGCTATTCCATTATTGGTTAAAGGCCATAAAGAAAGAATAGTTAGGAAGTAACATCTCTTTAAAAATACAACTCAAGTAAATTTAAGGAAGAAATAAAAAATGAAAGGACATATTGACCCCTAATACAGCAACCACCAAAAACATATCGATCCGTTCACCTGAAACTTTAGCAAATTACAATGGACAGCCCGACAAGAATATTTCTAAAGGCGACTTCTGTTGAAGCCTTTTCGTTGCAATGATTATCTCGGCAATATCTCGCAACAACCAAATTCACTCTTGATTCTCCACTTCAATAATGTAAATACACTAAAGCACTAGAATATCAGCATTAAAATAAATGGAGAAATGGGGAAAAAAAATTTAGAGCATGCTGGGACATTTGGCCGACACAATTCAAGAAATGGCTTGTCATTCCTTTACACTTATGCCTAGGAAACCAGCAGTAACGACTGCAAGGTTAAAAAAATGAAATCCCTATGGAGATAAAATTATGAATCATCTGGCAGTCTATTTTCGCACATCTAAGTTGCCATCAAACACCAAATGGTAAAAAGCAACATACCTTTGTAATGTCCGAAAGCACCTCGTTCTCTTTACAGTCAAACTTCTCAAGTTGTCTGCCGAGCTCCGCCTCAATCTCTTGAATCAATGTAATGTCATCCTACAGAACCAGTGTTTCAAGGTGAACAGGTCAGGCATACTATATTATAAATGTCGTGCTACAGAAAGTTTGAATACCAGGAATGCCGAAGGCACTCCATATGCTCTCTGCTCAAACAGAAGCACAAACATATAATTGGAGATGCATAGTATGCCATATGTAGAGCCTGTGTTGGGCTGGGTGGGCATGAGCGGCAACTTCACAATTGTACCATACCTATCTGCATATGCCTACGCATGCACGTGCGCGCGCGCGCGGGCGTGTGTGAGAGAGAGAGAGAGAGAGAGAGAGAGAGATGTTAAGAGCGCCATGCCTTATACGCTATGTACCTGGGTAACAAAACTAATAGCTAACCCTCCTCTGCCTGCTCTTGCAGTACGGCCAACACGATGGACGTAATCTCGAGGAAACCTACCAGCAACCAATG
The DNA here is from genome assembly GCA_021437785.1 of Rhodomyrtus psidioides. Taxonomy (NCBI): domain Eukaryota; kingdom Viridiplantae; phylum Streptophyta; class Magnoliopsida; order Myrtales; family Myrtaceae; genus Rhodomyrtus; species Rhodomyrtus psidioides. The sequence continues at coordinate 888,017 of JAILYB010000062.1, read as the reverse complement.
ACTTGTTACTGCAGAAACATCTAGCAGAAAAGCTTATAATGAAAAAGAATGCTGCAAAATGACGTACCAGGGGATGTCATAGTTAATGACAAGATCAACAGTAGGTATATCCAGACCACGACTTGCAACATCAGTTGCAAGTAGTATAGGAACTTGGCCAGATTTGAAACGGTGTAGAGCAGCAAGCCGTAAATTCTGGGATTTTAAAGAATGCAAAGCTGCAGCTTCTTGATCCAGTTCTTCCAGCAATAAACTTAGAAGGTGACAACTTCTGCTCAACATAACCAATAAAGACGCTTAACTAGAGTCCAAATGCAAATCATATAGCAAGTGTAAGCACACAATATTCATCAATAACAAAGCACACCATATTATCCACAAAAGGCAAGTCATTACATCATTATTTCTAGTTCCCTACTCACACAATACCAATAACAAGCATCCACCAGTACACTTATGACTTGTCTGGAGCGACTAGTTACTGATACCTGATAACACCGGTCAGGTGAGGTTTGGTTATATGTGCAAACAAAGTCAACGCAATTCAAACAGGCAAAAATTATTACATCACAGTCTATAAAGAGCAGATGGGTGGACTTTAACTTCCATAAAAAATAATAAATACAACAAAACATTCTCTGTGCTAAAAAGATTGCACATAAAAACTGCAGAAATACACTTAAATTCAAATCTCATGCTAAAAGAAGTTGTGCCAATACAATTACATTGCTAAGATAATTTAAGCTATCAAATGTGAAAAGAGTAAGGGGATTAGTGTAGTCCATCTACCAAAAAGCATTAAGGATTATTTGGATGTCAAACACAGAAATCATCAGACATTACAGTTAAATAAATGTATCAAAATGAGCAAACACTTACCACATATATCTATATTTCATACAGATATAGCAAAATAGACAAAGATAACCCAAGTGTTCAGAAAATCAGGCAGACAAGAATATAACGATTCAAACAGTTATGGACAGCGAGTAAGGATGATAAATGCATGCTAAAATCGCACGCATTGAAGGTTGAGAACGCCTATAAATACCTGCAGGTGGAGACGAATATCATGACCGAGCGAATACCCATGTCTTCCATTTTGGACAAAACATGAAATAAATAGACATCCTTGACATTTTTTGGGATGAATATGTACTGCTGCTTGAGAGTGTCAACTGTCTTGAAACCTTCATATGCCTCATAAAAGAAAGCCTTATTTGAAGAAAGCTTGAGCAACGTCTGGAGATCACTGGTAATTGTAGCAGAAAATAACAGGGTCTGCCGTTTCTTTGGCAAACATTGAAAGATTACTCTAAGTTCCTCTTCGAAACCAACATCCAAAACTCTATCCGCTTCATCCAAAACTAGGAACTGAAGAAAACAAATAGGAAAATATCAAGACAATTTCTTCAGATCCAGGGAGAAGTCTTTTCTCAGTGCCACAACAAGATGCATGACCTGGTTTCATAAATTTTACTATGTCTCCAAAGGAGAGATATGAGATGTGCACATCTAAAATGAACTCTGGATTCATATTAAGGAGGAAAAAAGAGAAATCCCAAATCTTAAACATCACAAAGCAGTATTTGAGTGGTTATTTGGATTGTCATGAGGGGAAAAAATGGCTGAAACATAAATAGCCTAGATAGTAGATTCCAAGTTCCGCATTGTAGGGGTATGTAAGAATAAAATAAGAATTACTAGTTAACTACTACTTTCTCTGGCATCATAAATAGTCCTCAGGGAGAGGAGGAGGAGGAGGGGGCAGGGGGGAATGGATTTCAATGCTAATCAAATGTGCATTTGAATTCAAAATCCAAAAATATCTTCACAAGAACATTTTATGTGCATCTAGTAGCAACTATTTAAACTTGTCTTTCTGCAGAAGGTACAGCCATGAAGAAAGAAAAATCAACTTGGACATTTAGATATTTCAATCATACAGCTATGCTGTGAATATTATCTTATCAACACACTAATCATGAGGGACATTTACCTTGGTGTTGGAGAAAAGAGGAGGGATGTCAGGATTCTCATCAAGCAAGACCTTGATCCTGCCTGGGGTAGAGATGACGACGTGAGGCCTTTTCATCAGACTCTGGGCCTGGCTCAACATGTCCATCCCTCCCACTATCACATTACACCTCAGGTGCAGGCACGACCCCAATGCCTTGAACTGCTCTGCCAGCTGATAAGCCAATTCCCTAATACTCAGAGCTTTAAAAAACAGATACATAAAACTTTACAGGTGCAACCAAAAAATGAAAACGACACAATCAAACCTGGTGGGAGTGATAACAAGGGCGAATATGCCGTAGGGGTGAAGGGACAGGCGGTGGAGAATGGGCAGTGCGAAGGCAGCGGTCTTTCCCGAGCCGGTCTGGGCCAAGCCTAGAACATCTCGACCTGCCAGGATTTGTGGGATGCAGTGAGCCTGGACGGGAGTTGGCTTGCGCATCCCCAGCTCCTTACATGTCTGCACTGCCCACTCAGCCAACCCTAAATCTCTGAACGTTGCGAAATCCTTTGGGCCGGTGCTAGCAAGGCTAGTATCATCCATCACTTTCTCCACTTGCTCTATCGACGTCTCGGCTGGGAAACTAGAGGAGGAGGAAGTAGCTGTCGTTAATGACGGTATTGCTTTCGGGTGTTTGGAGCATTTGCGGAAGAGGGGGAAGTCCTCATCCACCTGGGACTCCTGGTCCATTACTATGCCCAGGAACAATTAAGTGGGAGCAGTCTTGTTCCTAAGAAGATGGACAGCAGAACAGGAATCAAGCTGATCAAAAGCCCCTCTATGTTGCAGACCACCTAGAGAGAATCCAGAGTGTGAGCAAAAACTAACACAAATCACGACCCTTTCCAATCTTAACATATCCGATACCAAAGCTATAACCACGACATCGAATGGGCTTGTGATCTATCGTAGAGTAATAGCATAATTAGAACAAAAGAACAAGAAAGCAACTAAAGTTTCTCTTTTGAGCTTGCGGGGCATAAGCCAACACTCTGCTCGATACAACATGCGCACATCTGACTACAAATAACCTCCAACACTAGTAAAGTTTAATGTCAAAAACAAACCTACCCACGATGCATCATTAACCTAGAGAACACTTGTTCATCAACATAGAACGGAAATAAGCAACAAGAATCTGTGACGAGAGAGAGAGAGAGATAGAGAGAGAGATGGACGTGTACCTGGCTCTGATGGAGACGGAGTCTGGGAGAGAGTTTGGTCGCGGGTCGCGGGTCGCGGGTCGCGGGTCGTCGGAGAGAGGTTGCTCGCCGGAAGGCGCTCTGTGAGACGGTGAGAAATTCGTCTGTGAGGTGCGGCGGTTCAGAGGGTCCGGAGAGGGACTAACGAGAGTGAAGGATAGGGTTTCCGTGGGAAGTCCTACTTTTATTAATTTAGATGCTAATTTATATTATTTTAGGTTTTTTTTTAATGAGTGCTTCGTCTGGTATTATATAAATTTAAGATTTTGGAATTATTTTTTTTTCATAAGTCCTTTTTTCACATTACATAGAAAGAATAAGGACATTGAAAAGTTTAAAGTTAATTCTGAAATCTTCAAAGTGTTTTCGTATTTTACTATTTCTTGCAGATCCTTTTATAACGAAAAGATGCTAACTTCATGAGAAAAATAATTAAGTACAAGGACTGGTATTATAATAGGAAACTTTTGATATTTAACGCAACTCATAAAACTAACACCTTATAAATACTTCATAGTTACACACAATATAAACTGCCTCTTGTTATTTTTGGATGAGTTTAGCTTAATGTGCAGATTACAAAAACGATTTTTTTCTTCTTTCAAATAACGAACATTTTAACGATTCTTCATTTGTGATAATCAATTTAAAGCATGGTTAAGAGTAGGGCCCGTCAAATGGATGTGTCCAGTTTGAGTCGAGTCATAAATAGAATTTGATATGGGTTTGACGAATCCGTCGACTACCATCCTCAATAATTTAGACAAATAACGAACATACATATTCATCATTTTCCAATGTTGCATAACTTAATACCCTATCTCCTTTCCTCCTGCACATATTACCCATACTTTTAATCGTCGCAAAAAAATTGGTTTGGATGATTACAAAGCAATAGCCACTGAAGCGGATGAGGGGGCAATCTCTTTTCCAGATGCCAAGAGAAAAAGAAGGGAAAAAAAAACTTTTTGACTACTTTCTGCAAGAACTATCAGTCTCTTCTAGATGTGATCATCCTTTGAATGCTAATAATTTCCTAAGCAATTCGCCAAAAGGACCATACGGAAGGTCTTTCCATATGCAGCACAGACCAGAAACCATGAAACAAATTTCATTCCATGTATCTATTTCCGAATAAGGTGGCTAGTCACTCAGAGTTGGTTAACGCAGGCTCATTCAAGGCCAGTGAAAGACAAGAAATGTCCAATTTAGGTACAGTAAATGGACCGTCCGCTATGCTCTTGAAAATCCATCTGTATGCTGCTTCCGTGAAATGGATGCCGTCCCAGCTTGCGTACGAGGAGGGGTCGTCGCATACCGTTGCGCTGGAATTGCACGATGCCGACGAGTTATAGTTGTAGGTTCCTCCCCCTCCACAGCATGCTCTGAGTACTCTGCCTTCAAATCCTGTTCAAAAGGAGTGCTTCATTAACCGCCAGTACAACCGATGTGTTGGTCAGTATGCTATTAACTGGCCAGTCATGGATACAATGAGTTGACAGAAGAAATTTGCTTGCGTTAGTTATTGGCTGTTGACAATTTGAAAGACCAGATAAAGATGTTAGTAGCAAGACTGAAATTTTGATATCATTCATGCAACAAATCATCGAGCTTGGTCATCTCCGTTGTGAAAAAGTAGTGGATTGACTGACTTTCTCTGGACGAAAATAAGTGAGGATTGCTACATCAGGAGGAAAGTGAGAGCATCACTATGCATCAAGAAGTGAGAGGGCCAATGGTAGTGTCCGTTATGGAGATGCAACTTACCGAACTTATCCGGCGACTGGTAAAAGCGGAGTGCAGCATGGTAGTAATCCACGTACATAATGTTTGCTCGGGGATGAAGCTCTTGCAGATGATCGAGCCTCCTCTGGAGCTGTTCGTTGTGATACTGAGAGAATTCATTCAACCAATTAAGGCAGCCGGTTGAAGGATCGTAATCTTTCTTATCTGAACTTTGGAACTGTGTTAAATAGACAGGCAAGCATCCAATCGGAAAGTTCCCCGGCACCAATATTGTCGCTGCACCTAAATCAATCAGCTCCTGCAACCATATGGGAGGAAGAGGGGAAAATTGATGCATCTCAAGGTGACAACGTAAATATGAGAAGATCAAGGATCATTCAACTCCTGCAACCATATGGCAGGACAAGCTCCACGCTTTTCTATCGTTAATTAGCTTAGGATCATTCTCTAGCTTTTGCTTGGTGATACCATAATTTATCGACAACAACAGAACTTAAGAAGGACAGAGAAGGCCCATAAAGAGAATCTCTTGAAGTTCACTAGGAGCATCTGTTCATTGGCCCTTTCATTGCATTGCTGCATAAAAGTCATTTCAGCTTGGAAGTTAAGAAGAGGATCATACACTGATAGCCGAAACAATCTCCTCAATTACAAGGGGCACAATGTCTTGAATCTCTTCCACATCTCTTCCCATGAAGAAGGGATAATTGTAGTCGTTGCCACCAATCTCTCCCATGACAACCAAAGATTTCCCGAGAAACTCTCTGCAATCTGCCAAGTAATTCGAACGCTGAGCAATTTGACCAACATGTCTGTATACATAAACTCAATGCTGCAATGAGAAGAAGCCTTGAGATTTAAGTATCAGACCATTTTGGATCTAAGATGACCATATATAACTGAACAAACTACACCCGGTGTCGTTGAGTCATCAGTAGATTGAATCCTTGTTGCAAGAAAAGAATGCAGAAAAGGCGAAATCGGGTTTATCTGTCTAACCATCTGAATTTATTAAGGAATTGATCCCTGAACTTCTATCCTCTCTGCAGTTAATTTCTTGGAGCTAAATTTTACTCCCTTAACTTTCAATTTCCTGTGATCTTGGACCTTCAAACTTTCAAGATTGCAGTGACTCTGGTCTCTGACTAGTGACTGCAGTGCTCTTGGGTCATCAATCACCAATACCAGTCACCTTCTACTCTTCCAGGGGCTAAATTGTAAATTTTGGAATTTCTAGGGGCTTCAACGTATTCTTAGCATTGACAGAATAGGGCTTACCCGAAGCTGTGCTGCATAGAGAAGGCAGGAGCTCTTTGAAGAGACCCAGCTGAACCCTCAGAGACTCATTCGGGAAACTGTTGCCCATCCCCCTCCCTTCGAAGAAGCTCGCATCGAGCCCCGTTGCCCCCGCCACCGCGAAATTCACGCCCTTCCCGAAACCCGCCGCACTCCGTCCACCGTCATCCCCGTAGTAGGGAGCCACAAATGGGAGCCCCAGCCACTCAGCTGCAAGTCGCGACACCACCGCACCATCAGAACCCGTCAAAATTTTCTTAAAAGCAACTCACGAGGAAACGCGTGGATCCGGTTCGAGTCGAACCCCATTTTCCAGCGACGACTTTCCGACTCACCCATGAAATCGATGACCAGACGGCCGTCGGAGAAGCGGCCGGTGGGGCGGCGGAAGTAGGTCTCGCCGTAGGGGAGGAAGCCGGCGTGCGTGGGGCGACCGTCGGCGCGGGATAGGTGGAGCAAGTTTCCGGTGTCGGCGATCGAGTCGCCGAAGCTGATGATGGAGTCGAAGCATCCGAGGGAGGGGGAGGAGGAGGAGGAGGAAGAGATGATCGGAAGCGCGGCGACGAGGACCAGCTGTGTCAGAAAGAGCGAAGACGCTATGCACGACGCCATTGGAGTGGGAGAGAAGATGGATGGAATCAATCGCATGACGATTAGCAGAAGCGGGGTTGGTGAAACCGTGAAAGGAGCTGCCATTGTCGTGCCAAGTCAAAAACGGTTCTCGTCGGCTTTCTTGCCCGCGGCAGGGAAGATTCTGTCGTTTTCCAACTAAATTTTCTGGCCGGCTGGTAACGACACAAAGGGCAGAAGAACACTAGAAGTGAAAATATTTGTATACGGCGCTCACTTAAGTACCAATTCCGGCCAAAAGTGATCACTTAAGTGCTAATTCCAGCTAAACCGTATACGTGACATTTTTTATTAATTTTTTAATATTACGTGGCAATTGTTTTAAAAAAATCAATCCATGTGGATGGCACGTGGATTTTCAACATTAAAATAGTTACTTAAAAAAAAATTAAAACCCTCTTGTGCACTGTTTGTCTTCAACCTTCATCTTCTTCCTTCTTTGTTATTTTGCTCGACAGCCCATCCACGATCAACTCCTGCCGCCGCATCAGCTCCTGCCTCCGTCGACTCATGCCGCCGCATCAGCTCCCGCCTCTGTCGATCCGCCTCCGTCGCTCCGCCAAGCTCGTCGCTGACTCCACCCAAGCACACCAGCGACCTTCCTGTTCTTCCTTCTTTTTTTTGGATCTGCCCCTTCTGCTACCAGCGGAACCACTTTCCTCCCCACTACTCCGCCATCTCCGACACCAACCCCCTCGTCGAGCTCTACGCCCAATACACCGATTCAGTACTCTCTTCCCTCCATGAACCCTAACAACCCCAACGATCCACACTCCCATGCCTCCCCTGTCTTCATCTTCGTTCTCGACATCTGCATGATCGAGGAGGAGTTGGGCTTCGCCAAGTCAGCCCTCAAGCAGGCGATTGGGTTGTTGTCGGAGATCTCCCTTGTCGGGTTCGTCTCGCCCAGGGGGGTCGTCGGGATCAGGCGACTCCGGACAAAAAAATTAGGGCCACCCCCAGATTTCATCCAGTCCTCAACGCCGAATGGACCCCAGAGACCTCGTAGAAAATGAGAGCGATTAGGGGGAGCAGAGTCAATTTTGGGCTGGCGTCGGCAGGATTCTGGCAATCACTCGACATGCCCTCTTCTTCACCCATCAAAAGGGCAAGGAAGGAGAAGATCTACGGCATTGACCAACCAGCAAGAACACTCAAAAGGGACTTTTTTGCACCCATCGCATCCATCGCAGAAAGAAATCACTTCTGCTTTGAAACAACAGAGACCGAAATCCGGGGGAGAAGATTAAACCGTGAAGTTCAGCCGCGACCTGTAAGCACCAAGTCCTCACCAGAGTTCCCGGCGTCGCATCGCTAGGCGCCAGACCGCTGCGAGGCCGGCGTCGCCCAACCCCGACGGGGCTCGACCTCGCCCAGATCTACGAGGTCAAGCCCTCGCCAGCTACCGGCAGGGGTCGCCGGCCACTGGCTGAGGTCGTTAGTGGTTGCTGACCCCCGCCGACCCATCCCACCACTTCGCTGGCCATTTCCGGCGGCAGTGCGGCGGCGGCGGCGGGGGGGTGGCACAGCCCTCCCTTGCCTTTACACTTTTTTTTATATTTTTAACTTTTTTTAAATTTTTTTAATATGACATGGATTTTTTTTTAATTTTGGTTTTTTTATTTTGCTGATTGGATGCTCCGGCGAGCCACGTAGACGCCACATCAGATTTCCGGCAATGTTCACCGGAGTTGTCACTCAAATAACCGTTTTTCAAAAAAATTGTCACTTAAGTGAGCCGGTAAAAAAAATTGGCACTAAAGTGAGCGCCGTACACAAATATTGACACTTCTAGTGTTCTTCTGTCCAACACAAAGGAAGATCGCCTAACCTTTTTTTAGAATGGTAGGCCCTAACTTTATAATTCGAGCCGTTCGTATAAATATTTGAAATATGGGTGGTTTACTAGAATAGCAATGATTATTTGGAATTCCAATTTAAAAGTCAAGGCTCCCCCTTTTTGATAAATACTTTTTTGTAACATCATTTTCAAGAAAAAATAAATAATATTTTCTGATGTTCAGTTAAGATCTGAAAATGAACTACAAAATATTTTTTGTCGTTTGGTAAGAAATTTTTTCTTTTCCTTTCAGCCAAAAAGATTTTTTTTTAATTTTTCTACCGGCCAGAAAGATGAAGAAAAAAATAGAAAAGGAAAAAATTAAATAATTATTAAAAAATACAAAAGATATTTAAAGTATTAGAAGATTAAGAATTATTTTTCAAATTAATAAAAATTAAAACGAATGTGAATGAGCGGATGGATTAAAGATGAGAGAAAATATTTTTTTCTCTTTTCAAAACCAGAAAATAGTTTTTTTCATTTTTGAAGGTGTTTTTTTTTTCACGAGGGAAAAATATTTTTGTTGACTAGTCTATTTTTCGTGAACCAAACATCGAAAAATCTCGAAAGTTATTTTTAGAGAAACAAACGTAGCCTAAATTGCTCGCTAATCAAATTGTGGGGCGTCATATTTATCTAGAACATATGAATGAGTTTTTTTTGTGGAATTGTTTTCAAAAGGTTTGATGTCGAAATGGTTATATGATATACTTAATTAAAACTGTAAACTTAAAGACAAGCACTAAAAGAATGAATCCACCATATTTCGACTATTCTCTGGACGTCTCCGATAGGGGTGATCGATTCTCGGTCCGGTCCAGTTCCTATCAAGAACCGAGAACCGGACCACCAATCCGGTCCGGTTCCCGAGCGGTTCCATTGAACCGGTCGCGAGTGGGACGATTTCTCGAGATATGCAAATGGAGTGCTAGCTCATCTCTCCTCTTCACCATTGAGCGGCCGCCACGTGACGAAGCGGGCCCCACGAGCCAAAATATTTCAAAACCCATGAAGGAAGACGTCTCCGTTACTCCCGTTACTACCAACGCTAATTTTTTCTCTCTCCTCTTCCCGATGAATCTTCTGCACGCCCATCTCATCTCACCAAATCAAAATAACTTCTCTTCACTCTCTTCTTCCTCTCTCAAACTCCAACGAAGAAAAAACAAAGCGACCAAGTCCTCTCTTTTCATTTTCATCTTCCTCGCTTGCTTGTTCTCCATCTTCCTCCTCCCCTAGTTGGCCCAAGCCAGGCCGCCACAGTCACTCGTCCAATTCTAGATCTACTCATCGCGCTTCCAGCGGAACTTCCTCCTCCTCTACTCTATGCTCATGTCAGTATTTTCATGTGGATTACGCTTTATATGCTATCTGTTAAGAATGAACTGAGAGATGTATGATTTGTTACTGGTTGGTAGCTCGAACATGGTACAACTGGCATCTTCAATCGACTGGCTATTTGTTGAATTGAATTCGCTTCTCGTGCAATGTTTGGGTAGTGATGGAAGGGCTATCGTCGGTGTTCAGGAGTTCGAGTTGAGTTACTTTGGTGTGAGTAGAGAGCAAATGGTTTTATCTCTCTGTGTTGGATTTGCGGCTTCTCTCATTGTTGGGTCTTTCCTCGGAGTGCTTTCTGATACGATGTAAGCGCATCTACTTGCCCTATTTTCGCTCGGTGAACTTAATTTCTTTTCCTTCATTTGCTCATTTTCACCAATGCTTCTAGCAATGTGTATCGTCGTGTTATTGCAATTTGAGATGATGATTTAGTAAAGCAGAACAGGCTGAGAGGTAATTGAATAAGGCAGGATTTAGCATGTGGGAAGATTTCTCATTCTCCTTGAATTGGGAGTGGTGTTCAATCTGAAATTATGTGTGGCCTGCTTTGATTGGGCTCACATGCTCCTTTTAGTAGTGGTAGTTTTATCTTCTTGTTTTAGGAACATCCACTCTTGTTTTTAGAATCTGCAATGTATTGGATCCCACTCATTTAACGCCATAACACTGAATCTTGAGTTGCTGCCAAAAAGTTTTTTGTGATATTGGGTCATGTCTCATAGGAACATCCACTCTTCCAAACTATAACTTTGCTGAATATTTGGTGTGTTTCACAGGAATTTGATAGAAATGACAGATGTGTTTCACAGGAATAGACCGCCTTCATTTAGCAAATTCATTTTTTTTTTCACTCTATGTTAGATGGCTATTGATTTTTTATTTGCAAGACCATTGAAGATGATCTTCTTGTGGATGAAATGCACTTTCCTGAAATAATTGACAGGTTTTGAAATTTGAAATTTGATTGAGGAAATTTGATGGATGAAATTTGTTTTTTTATGGACAGGTTCTGAAATTTGATTGAGGAAGCCATTAGAGCACCAATTCATTTTGATTTTTGCTGCATTGAACCTGATTTCGCCAAGATTCTTGCTGTTTTTTTTTTTGAAGTCATCATATCAATTACTTTGCACATGCAAAGTAAATTCGATTTTTTCACGGTATGTTAGATGGCTATTGATTTTTTGTTTGCAAGACCATTGAAGATGATATTCTTGTGGATGAAGTGCACTTTCCTGAAATAATCAAGCTTTTGGTTCTGTCTAAAGTTGTTTGGCTAACATGCAAATTGATGGGAAAATGAAGAAAATTTTGGCAAATGCCGATTATTCCCTCTTTGTGTTGTCTTGCAGGTATGATGTCTTCATCCAGTGTGAATGAGACTACTTCGACTACTTTGACTTTCCAAAATAAAAAGTGTAAGTGTGGTAAGTGTGCTGCTGTGAGAATATCGGAATCAACAAAGAACAAAGACAAGCTCTACTATAATTGTGTGGATTGAAGGTGTGACTTCTTTTCTTGGTGTTTGCCTACAAGCGATGGGCATCATCCTATCACGAAGGTTCCACCTACTGAAGACAACATGAGAAAGATTGAGTATTTGCTTCAGCATATGAAAGACAAACTCGGGAAGATTGATGAGAAGGTGGAGAGATTTAAGCATGATGTGAACAATTTAATGGGCATATTATTAGTTTGTGTTTTATTGATTTTAGTAGGACTAGTCTTGAAGAAGTAGACAGTTGGAACTTGTAATTTTGGTAGTTTGAGTGATGACGATTCAAAATCTGGTGCGCGAGCAACAAGTTGTTTATGGTTGGTCTTGGGGTGCATGTGTTCCTGTTGTTCTGTGATGTTTATGAAACAATGCATTTTATATAGATAGTAATTTTTTTATGTTCCTTTTATTCTAGCCCTTTCGTTTTTTTATATACAAAAACAAAACATGTTTTTAATTCTTTGTTACTTTTCACAAAGAGGGTGAGGCTCTTTATTCCTAAAACAAAAAAGTTAAATAGAAACATCAAATGTTGAATTTTTCCAAAATTTTGTTTTGTTGTTCCTTTTGTTACGCCCCTTTCGTTTTTCTTATATACAAAAAAAAATGCATTTCTAATTCTACGTTACTTTTCATAAAGAATGTGAGGATCTCTATTTATAATATAAAAAAGTTAAATAGAAATATGAAAAGTTGGGTTTTTCCGAAAAAAAAAAATTTGCCGTTCTTTTTGTTATTCCCCTTTCGTTTTTTATATAAAAAAACGCGTTTCTAATTCTACGTTACTTTTCATAAAGAATGTGAGACTCTTTATGCATACAATAAAAAAGTTAAATAGAAACATGAAAAGTTGAGTTTTTTCGTTCTTTTTGTTATTCCCCTTTCGTTTTTTATATAAAAAAACGTGTTTCTAATTATACGTTACTTTTTATAAAGAATGTGAGACACTTCATTCATAAAATTAAAAAGTTAAACAGAAACGTCAAATGTCGGGTTTTTCCGAATTTTTTTCTGTTCCTTTTATTATTCCCCTTTCGTTTTTCTTATATACAAAAAAAGACGCGTTTCTAATTCTACGTTACTTTTCATAAAGAATGTGAGGCTCTTTATTCATAATATAAAAAAGTTAAATAGAAACATCAAATGTTGGGTTTTTTCGAATTTTTTTTCGTTCTATTTGTTATGCCCTTTCGTTTTTTTATGTGTGAAAGGGGGTTCTTTATTTGAGGCATATCCCCTCAAAACATAACTGGATTACGTATGAAGGGGGGGGTTTATTTGAGGCATTTCCTAAAACACTCACGCTACAGTTAAAAATTGGGTTAAAAAAATGGCTTTCAACCGACTTGAATCAGAAACTTTGATATCATCGTAGCCCTGTTCAACCACTATACCATGAGGTAGAAAAAAGATTAATACAAACCAAGATTCAATATATATATATAGCCACTTCACATATCCATTTGGATTGAACAATTTTCAACTCATTTTCCATCAATAAACATAATACAATGAAAAGAGCAATTACAAGCCAAAATAATGCATTGTCCTTGTCCTCCGAATTGCTGAATTCATTTATCCTAGGTTGTATGCGAAGAGTGTGATGAGTCACGCACAAAGGAATAACAAATATATTTACATTGTACTACACAAAATGGCTAGATAAACATTGTCGCCAATAATCGAACATTCGCAAAAGGCAAATAGTACCTGACTTGAAATGATTCCATGAGATCTATTATAGTACTCCAACATCTATCAACGACAAACCATTTCCAATAAATAACACTATAAAAAAAACGACATTGGGATGTAAAATATTTTTTATAATAACATCTGACTAGTGAATGGGGAAAATCCATGCATAATCTGTGGCGGTATGATGTTTGGTGATTGCATCTGCATAAAAGAAATGACTCTGTTAGTAGAATGTAACTTTTTATGGATACATTATGTTGCTTTCAACTATTAAATACCTGATTAGTGAATGAGAAAAAACCATTCACAATCCCCAGCGGCATCATGTATGGTAGTTGCATCTATATATTAAAAAAATGACCAAATTAGCTGAATGTAAATACAAATGGAAGATTAAGAGCAACGAACTTGATTATGAAAATTTGGATCTATTGTAGGACCACTAATGTTTCTAGGATAAAAGGCACTACGAATCTAATTTGAATGCGTTGAATAATGAGGGAAATGAGTTTCATCATGTGTGGCTTGATCAACCAGCTCTACATTATAAAGTATTAAATATGTTAATTGATATCAATAAGCATAAGAGAAAAATGTAACTACTCATATTAACTTGAACAATAAATCACTCACCTCGACTTTCTATTCGCATTGAGGGCGTTCCTTTCTTGGATTTTTTTTTTCTGACTTGAGCTTTTAAGCCTTCCATAACTGATTCCCTTTCCTTTCCTTCAAAGGGGGTCCAATACGGCAATGTCACAAAAAGAAGCCTCGTTATCATCATCATTAGCATCCTCGATCACCACCAAACTTGACTTGTATAATGAAATGTCAGCCTTCCCTTTTTGCAAGACTTTCCCCACTATGCTCATAGTATTTCCATCTTCGGCTCCCAAACTCATCGATTCAAAAGATTCTTGCATTAATGTGGAAAATCGATTCAACTTAGATGGACCCATTGACATTTGACATGACTTATCAGTCACATTCCCTTGTTTGGCATCCTTAGTCCATCTTTTCAAAATATAGGAAGATGGAATGCCTGTAACCGATATATTCCGAATCAACACACGCAAGGTATGGCGGCACAACCATCCCTTTGATTCAAATAATTTGCATTCACAAGAAATTGAAAAGTTTTTAGCATCAAATGTGACAACATGTTCATGTTGAATCCCTTTACACCGCAGAGGATATATTCAACCGATCCATCAAGTGTAGTACTTGAAATCTGCTCTGAGACACTTTGTAACATTTCTTCATTAAACCTTTTAAATATGGTGCGCGTGTACAAAGAGGCAGCGTGTGTCAAAATCTCATTGTTCAAAATTTGCATTTTCGGCTTCCCCCGAGAACTATACTTTCAATTTCTCGCATGTGCTTCAATTGTTCTTCATAGTGGTGGACAAATTCTACAAGGGTCAATGTCTTGGTCGACATTCATTGGAAGACATTGTTGGTGCTCTCGCTTCTTTGACTTGATCTTATACCACATGTAAAAATATCACGACCAAAAGCTGAACTCCATTTATGTCTAAGATCGTATAATCTCCGAAGCCAAGTGTTGTTCTCAGTTTTCCACTTCTCTTCCATTTCCCTCCAAGTAGATTCAAATTCATCCTCTGATCTGCATCTATACATAAGCCCAAAGTAATATCTATCCTTAAACTCCGGCTTGTGGTAAAGCTGTGTAATGTTTTGATTGGCCTTTTTCCCAATGTGCCAAGTGCATAAACGGTGTTGCGTATTCAGAAACACCGTTCTAATGGCTTTTGCCATTGCTTGGTCTTGGTCAGTGAAAATGGTTTTTGGAGCCTTATTACCCATAGACTCCAAAAATACCTTAAACAACCAAATAAATGAATCAGCAGTCTCATCCAACAAAAATGCACAGCCGAATAGAACATTCTTCCAATGGTGATTAACCCCAACAAAAGGTGCATATATCATGTTATATTTGTTGGTTCGATACGTAGTATCAAACACCAACACATCACCAAAACAGTCGTAATCAAATTTCGACAAACTATCTCTCCAAAATAGATTTGTCAACCTACCCTCCTGATCTACTTGAACAGCGTAGAAAAACATCGAGTTTTACATTTGCATGCAGTGAAAATGATTTAGTAGACTTTGACAATCACCTCCACTTATAACATTGGATCTTTCTGCTTGCAAGAGATTTTGAGCATCGCGTAAGATATAACGCATGTTTTGGCTTCCTCTTGCTCTGTTTGCTTGGAACTTAAATGAGGAAGTCCCCCCAATGCCAGACTTCGCCATATTAGCTAGGATAGCCTTGTCGCTATCAGGTATCGTTCTTCCTCATATAATCAAATGCTCTTGATTTTCGGGTATAAGCACATGATTATGCTCAGAAACATACTCTATTACTTCATAGACACCATTGTCCACCTTAAATTTGATATGAGCAAGACAGCCGCATCTAACTTCAAACCTATCATATTTTCTTTCTTTGTCGGATACGCTGGCAGTACGCCCCTCACAGTTACAGACAAACGCCCGTCGGGTTATTTCTCCTTTAGCATTTCTAGCCACTCTATCCTTCCTCACTCCAAATCCTTTGGCAATTGCATGAGCCACATAATCATTATATGCTTCAAGTTCATTTGGATAAATTATACCCACCGCAGACTCTTAACTTTTCTCGAAATCACGCATTACATATGGAAGATGTGAAGTTTCATTCTGCAATGAAAAGAACAAAAATTATTTGACGTGGTGCTTTTACAAGCAAAATAAATTCTCATCTATTACTTAAGAAATAAAAATATGTCTCTCATAGTATGAGTAATGAATTACCTCTGATACAGCCATTGGATAACTTTGCATATGCAAAGTAATTGATGTGACGACTTCAAAAAAAACAGCAAGAATCTTGGTGAAATCAGGTTCAATGCAGCACAAAACACAATGAATAGGTGCTCTAATGGCTTCCTCAATCAAATTTCCGAACATGTCCATAAAAAAGTCAGAACCTATCAATTATTTCAGGAAAGTGCACTTCATCCACAAGAAGATCATCTTCAATGGTCTTGCAAACAAAAAATCAATAGCCATCTAACATAGAGTGAAAAAAAAAATGAATTTGCTACATGAAGGCTGTTTATTCCTGTGAAACACATCTATCATTTCTATCAAATTCCTGTGAAACACACCAAATATTTAGCAAAGTTATAGTTTGGAAGAGTGGATGTTCCTATGAGACATGACTCAATATCGCAAACAACTTTTTGGCAGCAACTCAAGATTCAGTGTTATGGAGTTAAATGAGTGGGATCCAATATATTGTAGATTCTCAAAAACAAGAGTGGATGTTCTTAGAACAAGAAGATAAAACTACCACTACTAAAAGGAGCATGTGAACCCAATCAACGCAGGCTACACATAATTTCAGATTAAACACTACTCCCAGTTCAAGGAGAATGAGAAATCTTCCCACATGCGAAATCCTGCTATATTCAATTACCTCTCAGCCTGTTCTGCTTTACTAAATCATAATCTCAAATTGCAATAACACGACAATACACATTGCTGGAAGCATTGGTGAAAAGGAGCAAATGAAGGAAAAGAAATTAAGTTCACCAAGCGAAAACAGGGCAAGTAGATGCACTTACATCGTATCAGAAAACACTCCGAGGAAAGACCCAACAATGAGAGAAGCCGCAAATCCAACACAGAGAGATAAAACCATTTGCTCTCTACTCACACCAAAGTAACTCAACTCGAACTCCCGAACACCGACGATAGCCCTTCCATCACTACCCAAACATTGCACGAGAAGCGAATTCAATTCAACAAATAGCCAGTCGATTGAAGATTCCATTCGTACCATGTCCGAGCTACCAACCAGTAACAAATCATACATCTCCCAATTCATTCTTCACAGATAGCGTATAAAGTGCAATCCGCGTGAAAATACTGACCTGAGCAGAGAGTAGAGGAGGAGGAAGTTCCGCCGGAAGCACGATGAGTAGATCTAGAACTGGACGAGTGACGGCGACGAACTGGCTCGGGCCAACTAGGGGAGGAGGAAGATGGAGAACAAGCAAGCGAGGAAGATGAAAATGAAAAGAGAGGACTTGGCCACTCTGTTTTTTCTTCGTTGGAGTTTGAGAGAGGAAGAAGAGAGTGAAGAGAAGTTATTTTGATTTGGTGAGATGGGATGGGCGCGCAGAAGAGTCATTGGGAAGAGGAGAGAGAAAAAATTAGCGTTGGGAGTAACGGGAGTAATGGAGACGTCTTCCTCCATGGGTTTTGAAATATTTTGGCTCGTGGGGCCCACTTCGTCACGTGGCGGCCGCTCATTGGTGAAGAGGAGAAATGAGCTGGCACTCCATTTGCACCTAATATTTTCTCCCTATTCACCTGCTACTTCCCATGTTCTTGGAAACGATCGGACTTACGGGACTCAGCACTACCACTATCCGTCTCCTTATTATCGGTTTATGACTCAACAAGTCTTTTCCATAAAAAAAAATGTCAAAGCAGAAACCACAGTACAATTATAAAATGGTTAATTTGGAAGGGATTCTCTGCCTGGTGGCATGGCTCCCGGGTGCCAGGATCCTCGCTTTGGATTTGAAGGTTTGTGCTCCCCCTTTCCATTTTTTGATGGCTCAGTATTTTGAGATGGGCAACTAAGTGGCTAACCTGCGATGAAACAGGGCACCGAAATTAAAAAAAAAAAATCGATCGGTCCGGTCCAGGCGGGTCGGTCCTAGAGGACCCTAATATCGGGAACCGGACCACACCTTCTAGAACCGGGAACCGGACCATCGGTCCCGATCCGGGCGGTTCGATTTGCTCACCCCTAGTCTCCAAAGTTCAAATCTCTTTCATTTAAGAAACATTCTCGCCCGTCCCACCTCCCCCAAGCGATCTTAGGGGTCCACGCTCCAAATTATTTGTTGACCTTAATTGAAAACCCCAGCTTCAATCTTTTCATGAATCAAGTTTGGGCCCGAAGTTGATAATGAGTATCGATTGAAAAATGAAATCCGTGAATAAAGGGAAAACCCTGAATTTGACGGTCCTTTTTTTTTCCCCAATTGATTCTCTGTTTGAGTTCTTCATTCAATAATTAACAAGACTCTTGTGATTACAATCGAAAACGCCTTCCATTATCGGTTACTGCGAGATTACGTTACGCCTATTTTAACCAATTTTTACTAATCAATTGACCAAATCGAACTAAATTAGTGGTTGGAAGGCGTTACCTCTCGTGTTCAATCCCAAGAAGCGGATCCAATACGATCCGAGAGTCCTAACACATCCCACATTTTAAAGACTTGAGCTCTCAATCGCTCGTTCCAATTTATAGGACCTGAGTTGATCAAATTATTGATCAGGGATTAAGTTGAGATAAAATAAATTTATTTATCAACAATCATATGTTGTTTAATTGTGATTTATATTCTCTCCTAGCATCTCCTGCTGCAGGAGTTATAGCAACAACAAAAAAAAAAAATCCTGCCATTGTGAACCGAAACTTATTCATTGAGTAATGAGCTACGTTTTGTGAAGAAGAGTGGTCCGAACGATAATGTTAGAGTTGTACTTCAAAATTATGATATGCTACGCAATTGTAGTAATACAATGTTGGGAGATCAATGAATCCGAACAATATCGGATTAGCGCAACGGAATAAAAAATCTCCCCTCTTGTGCAAACCTAATAGGAAATGATATAATAGAGCGATATATCTGATAGAATATATAAACACCAAGCACCAACGAACACGAGAATTTTTAACGTGGAAAATCTCCCCGATGTGAGGAGATAAAAAACCACGGGACCGTAGTCCACCCAAAAACTTCACTATCAACGAATTGGGTAGACAATGTTATTCTCTAGTTAATACTAGAGGTACATAGCAGCAAATACATCAAGAACACCATTCTTGGCAATACACGTGAAATCGCAAGAGATCAAGGATAAATCTCACCAAAACGTGGGTTTAGTTCTACCCACGAAAAATCCAATGAAAAAAGATCCAGATGAAGATCAAACCAATCAGATCCGAGAACAATGTGTCGCGAGTAATCGGACCACGAATCGACCTCTGATGTAAGCTTGAAGAAATCCAGACGGCACCATCTTTCAGATTTTCTTCACTCTTTCTCTCTTGCTACTACGTCCGAAAAAGAACGTCTTTTTGGTGGCTACTGCATAACTGATAGTGAGAAACCCTATTTCTCCATATGTATCAACATACGGGCTCAAGCCATGGGTTTGCACTTCATTGGGCTTCCTCCATATAGGAGTGACCCAGCCAACATAAAGTTGCGGATCTGTAAGCTGTAACCTACTATTGAAACTCCTGCAAATAGGTAGGATGTAATACATTTGATATGCAAGGCAATTGAAAACAAAGAGAATCCTCTTCTACACCTCTCTCTCTCTCGGTGCCCAGTCTCGGGTCTGGGCGTGCAACGGGCGGATTCGAGGTCGCAAGCCTAGATCCGAAGTAGCCATGTTAGACAATGATTAATTTTTCAAAATTCTAGTACAACTTGTCTTAATATGTGGTATAGGTAAAATGAGTTTCAATCACTAAGTCACCTGTAATGCTCTACCCCTACTCGTGAAACCCATTATCATAAACTAAAGAAGCTTCTGTTTCCTTGTTACATTGCCCTGAAGTCTTCCATTTGCATTCTTGTTACGTAAATCAAATAGTAACACGTCGGACTCGGTCGGCCCGAGATTTGGGTTTGCTCGAGGCAAGGCCATCGCTCGCTGTGTCACGAGGTCACCACCTCAAAAGAGTATTGAGTGGGCCGGAGCTACCACGTCACTCTGTGTCCCGAACAATCAAATTCGCCCATGTCAACCGAGTGGACTCCACTCGGTTGATGTGCAAAAAGCAAGTGACCAATCACGTCGATTCACGTGGGCTCCACCTGCTTTTCTGCACGTCGATCGATGGGATCCACTTGACTGACGTGATCGGATTTGATTAGCCGGGGCACACAATGACGTGGTGGCCCCGGCCCACTTAATATTTTTGCCACCACCTCCCGGAGCAAATCTATCTTCGCGGATGGTGGTGAGCGATGAGCATGGTGGTGGGGGCTTGATTGATGGCGACAGGCTAGAGAGACAGTGAGAGGAAGAAAGGGGCGGGGCGCGGGGGAGGGAGGCGGGGGATGAGATTGGGAGCTAGGCCTGTGTTATTTTCAGGTAAACTTAACTGGGAAGTACGAAAAATTTTGATCACACCGGTAATTCTACTTGGTGAATTTACACCCATAAAGGGTCGTAACTGTTGGATATATTGTGAATATAATCCATGTAATATGTTCACATACAAGCCCAATAGGTGAAGGCTTGGTTATTTGGGTCCATTTGGGCTGGAGCCCAATAGCTTGCTTATATATATTCTAGGGTTCGCCCTACGCTGGAGGTAACACTGTTGAGCATTCCAAACTTGATGTCTCAAGGTGTAATACTTCAAGCAAACACTCTATACTCTCTCAAAACCCATTACCTCCAACAATCTTGAAGTATTATCTTCGGGTGTCGGATTTGAGCGAGCAAGGTGTCTACTTGAAGGTCTCGTCGAGACGAACTCGCAGGTACGAATTACTTTCGATTTCGACGGTTGGTTTGGCCAAGATCTGAGGTTGAAGATTCGGGTTTTACTATAGCACCCGAAATCTTTGAATCAAGATTTCAGAAATTATAGCTAGTTTCAGAAAGTGAGACCACTTGGGTTTTGTTCGTCTCGTCGATACGAACGTTTTGAGTGGTCACTCGCGTCGAACGGAGGTCGGACGAAGGAGATACGGCCGTCGGAAGAAACACTGTAGATTGAAGATTACTGTAGCTCGAGGTTACTGTAGCTCGAGGTTACTGTAGATTGAAGGTTACTGTAGATTGAAGGTTACTGTAGATTGAAGATCACTGTAGCACTCGGGATTCACTGTAGCACGCGGAATTTACTGTAGCACCCGAATTACTGTAGCACCACGCGGGTACTGTATTTTCGGTGTATTTCCATGCGTATTTGTGGGGTATTTTTCGACGTATTCCCCAGTATATTCCCGGAGTATTTCCAGGTATATTCTCGGCGTATTTCCAGTGTATTTCTGGCGTATTTCCAGTGTATTTCTGGCGTATTTTCGACCAACTTTCAGCAAGTTTCCGACGACAAGGGCAGTCCATCTTAAGGTGTTTGGGCGCTCCGGACTCAATTTTGGGGTCATTTTTGGCAAATTCCATCTCTACAGAGCAGTTAGACCAAGGTTAGAGGCATTATTCGACTTTGGGAGCTTCGAGGACTCCAAGGTGCACTCTTTCTAACTCTTTGCTCTGATTGGAATGGCAAAACATAGTTCCTATGATATTATAAAGCTGCAATCATTTGATGTCACTGAATTTCATGGTTGGAAATTGCACGTTCAATTTGGCATGAAAGAGCGTGAAATATTCTACACTGTTTTAAGTGACTTTGCATCTACCACTGAGGATGTCGACGAATATCAATGGAACAAAGATGAAGATTTTTGTAGAGATTACTTGTTGAATTCTCTAAATCCTCGTCTAGCTATGACTTATAGTGAGTATAAGACGGCGAAAGAGATATGGGATCACTTGAATACTCAGTTCCAAAAGCAAGAGGGGCTCTCTAAAACTCTCCTAGCGGAGAAGTTCTTTGATTTTAAATTCAATACGAATTCGAGTGTCACCTCACAGTTAGTTGAACTTGAGAACATGAGGAACAAGTTGAAAGAGGATAATTCTGATTTGTCCGATAATCTCTTTGTCGGTCTTGTGTTGAGTAAGCTACCTGCTGAATGGAGTTCTTTCAAGACTGAAATGCACAGACAGAAAGAACAGATGGGACTTGATGAATTAAAGAGGTATATTCACATTGAGGATCAAAATTATACTAGGAAGAGTTTGGAACAAGTAGGTCAACAAAAGTCAGTTGCCAACTTAGTTTCATATTCCTATAAACCTCATAAAAGGTTCAAGTCACCAAAAGGTGAATCTTCTTCACAGTTAGAGGCTAAAAAGACTATCTTCAAAAGAAAGAAGAAGGGCAAGTGCCATAACTGTGGAAAGTGGGGTCACTGGGCAGCAGAGTGTAAGCTACCAAAGAAGCCAAAGAAAGACACACCACAAAATGAGGCTAATATACTAGTTAATGAGTCTGAGCCTCAAGCCTTTATTGGAATGATGAAGGATGGAAAGGCCAATGTCTCTTCTGAGTGGTGGTTGGATAGTGGCACTACTTGTCATGCTACAAATGGCAAGAACTTACTCACTGAGGTCACAGAAGTGAAAGACACCGTAGAAAATTGCAATGGTGGTAAGGCAGATGTGACTCATGCTGGAACTGCAAATTTGGTGCTTTCTTCAGGTAAATTACTAACTCTTAAACATGTTAGAGTAGTACCTTTACTGAAAAAGAATTTGATTTCTATGAGTTTACTTGATAAAGCTGGTATGTCCTTTTCAACTATGAATGGTAGAGTAACTTTATCAGTTAACTCATGTTATTTCGATTGTGCATTCATGGTTAATGGCATGTATATGTTGAGTTTAGATACTGATAGCATAAACCATGTGAGTTCTACTTTGATTGATCCAAAGTTATTACACAATAGACTTGGACATGTGAACTACAGGAAAATGCAACATCTAGCTAAAACTCACAACATTCCATTGGACACCTCTATTCGATTTGACAAATGTGAAGTGTGTGCACAAGCTAAAATCACTAGAAAACCTTTTAAGTTGGTTTCTAGAAGCACACAACTTCTTGAGCTAATACATTCTGATCTCTGTGACTTTAGAAATTTCGTCACAAGAGGTGGTCGGAAGTAGTTAATAACATTCATAGACGATTTTTCAAGATATTGTCATGTCTATTTGTTGAAATCGAAAGATGAGGCTTTTGAGAAGTTTAAGATTTTCAAGTCCAGAGTAGAAAATCAACCCAACTTGAAAATTAAAAGAATTAGGAGTGATAGAGAAGGAGAATATACAATGACAGGGTTCAAGGAATTTTGTGCTTCATAGGGCATAATACTTGAAACTACCGCTCCTTACTCACCCCAATCAAATGGTGTTGCAGAGCGTAAGAACAGAACGTTAACAGAAATGTTAAATTCTATGTTACTTACAGCTGGCATGCCTTCCTCCTATTGGGGAGAAGCAGTTCTAACTGCTAATCACATCCTGAACAGGTTGCCACACTCTAAGTTGTCTATGACACCTTATGAGATATGGCATAAGCATCCTTGTAGATATGATACTCTTAAAACTTGGGGCTGTATTGCTTATGTAAGAATACAAGATCCTAAGAGAACTAAGGTGGGACCTAGAACAATTACTTGTGTATATCTAGGTAGTGCAGAAGATAGTGCTGCAGGCAGGTTTTTGGATCTATCTACTAACGCAGTGATAGAATCTAGAGATGCAGAATTCTTTGAAAATAAGTTTCTCAAAGATCATGGATTGAGTGTTTCTGGATCTACAGATATGATTACAGAGTCTAATGTAGAATCTGAAACAGGCCCTTCTGACACTAATCCCACACAACTGGTTGTTGAACCAGATCCAATTAGAGTATCTACAAGAGAGAGAGTTTCCAAAAGTTTTGGTAAGGACTTTGTCACTTATCATCTAGAGGATGATCCATTCTCCTATCAGGAAGCAATGAGATCTAGGGAATCTCTACTTTGGGCAGAAGCTATAGATGATGAAATTAACTCTCTGCTACAGAACCACACTTGGCAGCTAGTCAATTTGCCAAAAGGGGCTAAGGCTATAGGCTGTAAGTGGGTATTGAAGAAGAAACTGAATAGTGATGGATCAATAGCCAGATACAAAGCACGTTTAGTAGCTAAAGGCTATAAACAGCAGAGTGGAATAGACTATTTTGATGTCTATTCACCTGTGTGTCATCTATCAACTATAAGAATTATTCTTGCTTTGTCATCTATTGAACACTTTGTAGTGCATCAATTGGATGTAAAAACAGCCTTCCTAAATGGAGAGTTAAATGAGGAAATTTACATGGAACAACCGGAAGGGTATGTCATGAAAGGACTTGAGGACAAAGTTTGTAAATTGAACAAATCTTTGTATGGTCTTAAACAAGCACCTAAGATGTGGCATCTTAAGTTTGACAAAGTGGTAAAGAGTTATGGCTTTCAGTCGAGTTACTCAGATAAATGCCTTTACCATCGTTCTATGTCAAATAAGATAGTTATCATTTGCTTGTATGTTGATGACATGTTAATTCTTGGCTCCGATCATTCTGTAGTGAGTGACGTGAAAGCTACTTTAGCTAACGAATTTGACATGAAAGATCTTGGTATTGCCAATACCATTCTTGGTATGAAAGTAAGCTTTGAAAGGCAAGTCGTCTCCCTTAGCCAGACTCATTATATTGAGCAGCTACTTTCTACCTGGGGATACAGTGAGTGTAAACCGATTGAGACATCATATGATTATAATAAAAGGCTGAGTCCCAATGAAGGGACCAGTGTGGATCAGTTAAAGTACTCGAAACTGATTGGTAGTCTCATGTATGCTATGAGTTGCACTAGACCTGACATAGCCTTTACAGTTGGCATGCTGAGTCGTTTCACTAGTAATCCTAGTAAAGAGCATTGGGATGCCATCAATAGGCTGATGAGATACCTTAAAGGTACTAAAGATTATGCTCTATGTTACTCTGGTTTTCCTCCAACTGTGGATGGATATTCTGATGCCTCATGGTGCTCAGAGATTGGAAATAGTAAGTCCACAAGTGGATATGTATTCACGTTGGGTGGAGCTGCTATTACTAGGAAATCCAAAAGACAGACTTGTATTGCATTGTCGTCTATGGAATCAGAACTCTTTGCTTTAGCTTCAGCCGGTGAAGAGGCAGAGTGGATAAAGAATCTGATTATGGATATTCCGTTATCTCGGCTAAAGATAAATTATTTAAGCCTGTTCTGTGATAATCAAGCGGCAGTCCAAGTCGTCAAAAATGCTCTCTTCAATTCAAAGAGAAGACATGTGAGACTGAGACATGCGTTGTTGAATTATCTGAGAGAACAAGGAGTTATCACCTTGATCGATGTGAGATCGAAGGATAACATGGCCGATGCTCTTACAAAAGGTTTGTTTAAAGATCGATTATTCAAAACAATGGGGGAAATGGGGTTAAAGATTTTGAAAGATAAGTCTTAATTACCATTTACTTACCTTCTAAATGTGTGTTTTGAATTATCGAATCTTCTTTTGTTGGCCAAAATGATAAGCACATTCTATGTGTTTCATCGATGTTCATGGTTACCGATAAATCTGAAAAGGGTTAGTTGTCTCATTCCAAACTTGATGAAGATGGCTTTAACCTGATTCAGAGGTTCTATCTGGGAAGTTTGTGTCATTCCAAACTTGATGATACAACCCGACCAGGTTTGGACTATCCTTTGGTTAAATGATCCCATTCCAAACTTGATGCGAGATTATTTGACTTTAAGGAATCAGTAATTGTGACATTCCAAATTGGAACTGTCGCGACCCGTCCGAAAGCGGACGCGGCTAATGGATTACCGATCGCGGGTCTTGGATCGGCGCGGGCCCTCCCAGGCCCATACCAAATCGCGGCGGGAGTATTTTTCAAAGGGATTCGACGATAACAGTCGATCGCTTTCAACCTTAGTGTGGTCGTGGTGGCATGTGCAACTTGTGCATGCATTTGGAGTCGCCACCGGTCTTTCTTGGAGGGTAGACCGGAAACCTTATTGACCGATTGGGAGAGATCGATCAATTCTGCGGAACCAGAGATTTTGAGTTCGGGGACTTGGTTACGTTGATGTCATTACCAACGCCCTTTCGGTACCTAACGCGAGTGATTTTCCCTAACTAGGATTTCATGCAGGCGCAATTTTGGGTGAGGTAAGTCTGACTTTGCACATTAACCAGTTTAACATGCTCACGTAATCATAAAAAAAAATAGATGTCAATCACATAAACATCTATCCTACGTGGTGATCATGGAATTATGATTTAATGGGTCTCGAGCCAATGAGACCACATTTAATCATTTTAATATTTTAATAACGGAGAGCCGCTCTTCTCTTCTTCTTGGTTTCTTGAACTCTTCAAGAATCGGGCCCCAAAGAGCTCGCCGACTTAAAAGGCTCCTCCACGTAATCCTCGTAGCATTTACATCAACAATTGACTATGCTAAAAATAAAGATTACATGAAAAATAAAAGGAGTACGCAGCCTCCATTTAATAATTACAACCCCAAATATATAAATAATCACCATACATTCATACATACATCAATCACATTGATTAGAGATTTTTCCATGATCACCACCCTTCCACGTAAGTAATAAATTCACAATTTAAAACTTAGGAAGGCACAATAAAAATTCTACGTTGAATCATATTCAGAATTTTTACGTAAAATAAGATAGCCATAAATTTTCGATTCAAAATTGATTTAGTCTCAATTTTTGCTACGTTGATTAATTTATCATATAAAATAATCAACCTCCATTAGCCATGTAAGACGAACAATTCGTTAATACATATTGGCCATAGTATTGCAAAAATTGCAAAAAATCAATTAAATGCACAAAAACACCTAAGGATCGGCTCTGATACCACTGTTGGGATCCACGTAACACGTAGCGGAAATAAATAACAACCCATACATGTATCTCCAGAGGCGTACTTCGTGCATTTCAATCGAAAAAAAATCACAAAGCCTCAAAGGGAGTAAATGGATTACCTCTCGTAGCGTGCTTGAACGGAGGTGTCGGTTCGATGTTCTTCGATCTCAGCCTCCACAAGTGTTAGGCATCTAGTTCGGACGCACCACCAATTGACGAACGGGGAGACGACTAATAACTCCACAACAATTGTGCTAGCAATATGCGGAATCAATATTCCGAACTTAGTATATTTTGCTCACTCAAGATTATGAGAATATAGAGAGTGTTTGTGTTCTTCTCTCTAAGCTCTCAAAAATTTGCATACTCTACAAAATGTCTCCCCCCCAACCTCAAAACTCTTGCCATCCTTTTATAGCCAAAAATTCCTTCCAATAAATTGTATTATAAAATAGCACTCACAAATAATAAATACTTTCTAAAAATAGCACTCACAAATAAATGACATTTAAAAATAGCACTAACAATAGCACTCACAATTTATAATACAAAAATGCTATTTAAAAATAGCACTAACAATAGCACTCACAATTTATAATACAAAAATGCTATTTAAAAATAGCACTAACAATTATAAATTCTATCTAATAATAGCACTCACAATTTATGATAAATAAATGCCATTTAAAAATAGCATTAACAATAGCACTCACAATTTATGATAAATAAATGTCATTTAAAAATAGCACTAACAATTGCACTCACAATTTATAATACAAAAATGCTATTTAAAAATAGCACTAACAATAGCACTCACAATACAAAAATGCTATTTAAAAAAGCACTAACAAAGGTGTTAAAAATAATAACCATTATTATTATTACAAGAGTTAAAGAGGTTACCAAACAGTATAAATACGCATAACGTATAAATACGTATGACGTATAAATACGTAGAGCATACGTATACATCCAAACTACCAAATTAGCCTGAATTGAGGCCGCCAATGGATTGGGCATGATGAAAATTATGGGTAGAGGTGTTGAATTTTAATGGGTATGCCCGTGTGAAATTCAAGATCCGTGAAACCGGGGACTAATCGAAAGAAAAATATGCAATTAAGCCCTTTTGGTTAAAATTGATCAAATTGGAGGGAAAATGGACCCAATTACACTTCTAGCCTTTAGGATTCAATGTCATGGCTTATAAAAAGTGAGAATTGAAAATTAAAAGACTCGCAAAGGAATTTTTTTGCTCGGTTCGAGTTTATGTTTGTGAAGAAACATAGTGACCCGAGCCGAATTTTCAAGATTTAAGGTGACACACTTGAAGATGAAATTAAAACAAAATTATTGAATATTTTTGTGTATTTTTCTGACCACGAATGGTATTTTTCTGATTTTTTGGGTATTTTTATAATTAAATAAATTCGAAAAATATTATAAAATACCAAAAAATATTTTTTGTTCAAAATTGGTCCCCGAGGCTAGGCCAAGGCTTCCAAAGTTGATTTTGTGATTTTATGACTTTTTTTGATATTTTTAATTAATTTTAAAGAATAAAAATCACAATAATAAATGGTCAAAAATCAGGTGTCAACAGCTGCCCCTCTTTGGGAGGAATCTCGTTAGAGGTTTCTCTCAAAGATAAAGTGGCACCTGATTTCTAACCGACTCAACTGGGAAAATGATAGAAGAAATGCTACGACATTGGATCGCTTAAGGCCCTTTGATAAAAGCTCAAATTAATCCCCGGTTTGCTTTAACAATTTGAACATGGGCCGGAGTGAGAGAGGCTTACCTGAAGCTCACCTGTCAGATGCTGCCGGTTGCGACAACTTTCAAGCAAATACCTAGGACTCGTCATTCAGAATATCCTAGGGAGATTAAGCTCTGACCTGTATGGTAGGTCATACCATTATGGGATTCCTAACTGGTAGGAACCTAAGGAAGGCGCGTCCCACACTTTGGGATTTGCCAAGGATTTTGATCCGTATGGTGGATCGAACCAGAAATGGTTCACCTACTGTAAGGTTTACCTAGGGAAACGACTCTTTCCGTGTCTGGAATTTGTCAAGGTTTTGATCCGTATGGTGGATCGGACCATTAGGCTGATCCTTCAGGCGGTTTCTACCATATTTGACCCTTCAGGCAGTATCTACCGTGGTTTGACCCTTCAGGCGGTTTCTACCTTGAGTTGACCCTTCAGGCGGTTTCTACCTTGGTTTGACCCTTCAGGCGGTTTCTACCTTGTGTTGACCCTTCAGGCGGTATCTACCATGAGTTTGACCCTTCAGGCGGTATCTACCTTGTGTTGACCCTTCAGGCGGTATCTACCTTGTGTTGACCCTTCAGGCGGTTTCTACCTTGAGTTGACCCTTCAGGCGGTATCTACCTTGAGTTGACCCTTCAGGCGGTTTCTACCATGTGTTGACCCTTCAGGCGGTATCTACCTTGGTTTGACCCTTCAGGCGGTATCTACCATGTGTTGACCCTTCAGGCGATATCTACCTTGGTTTGACCCTTCAGGCGGTATCTACCATGAGTTGACCCTTCAGGCGGTTTCTACCTTTAGTTGACCCTTCAGGCGGTATCTACCTTAGTTTTGACCCTTCAGGCGGTTTCTACCATGAGTTGACCCTTCAGGCGGTATCTACCATGAGTTGATCCTTCAGGCGGTTTCTACCTTGAGTTGACCCTTCAGGCGGTTTCTACCTTTGATTGACCCTTCAGACGGTTTCTACCTTGAGTTGATTTGAAAAGGGTGTCTCATGACGAGGGTTCTCCACGTCCGATGAGACTGCCTAAATTTGAAAATGGGTCTCATGACGAGGGTTCTCCACGTCCGATGAGACTGCCTAAATTTGAAAATGGGTCTCATGACGAGGGTTCTCCACGTCCGATGAGACTGCCTGAATTTGAAAAGGGGTCTCATGACGAGGGTTCTCCACGTCCGATGAGACTGTTTGATATTTGAAAAGAGGTCTCATGACGAAGGTTCTCCACGTCCGATGAGACTGTTTGATATTTTGAAAAGAGGTCTCACGACGAGGGTTCTCCACGTCCGATGAGACTTCCTGAATTTTGAAGAGGTGTCTCATGACGAGGGTTTTCCACGTCCGATGAGACAGTTTGATATTTGAAAAGGGGTCTCATGACGAGGGTTCTCCACGTCCGATGAGACTGTTTGATATTTTGAAAAGGGGTCTCATGACGAGGGTTCTCCACGTCCGATGAGACTTCCTGAATTTTGAAGAGGTGTCTCATGACGAGGGTTTTCCACGTCCGATGAGACAGTTTGATATTTGAAAAGGTGTCTCATGACGAGGGTTTTCCACATCCGATGAGACTGCCTAAGTTTTGAAAAGGGTGTCCTAGGACGAGGATTCTCCACGTCCTGCTGGGACAGTTTGCTGACTTCTTTTGAAAAAGGGTTCTATCCTCACCCTTTCTTTTGCAAGATCCCGAAATTTGCCGGGGAATTCAATTTTGAAGCAGTGAAAGATTTTATCTTGACAAAGCTTCACTTGGGTCCGTTGAGGCGACATTCTGGGAGCTGGGTTCTCCAGGTATCCTGCAGAAGTTTGAGCCTGAAAGATTTTTCTTCACCAAGAAAACGTTAGTAATCTTTGGGAAGACCACGGCTGTCCATTTTGACAAAACCGTATGTTTTAAGTTTTAATCATGAAATTTGCTGCTGGAGGTTATCCAAAGCATTCTTGCAACATGCAAATGTGATCACAAATCCCTTGCGCGGAAAATCTGGATCCAACAATTTGAAACTTCCAAAAAGAGTTTGTTCAAAACATCAATTGGAATATTTCTCGACAAGGAGGTCTTCTCACCTGTTTTGCGACAGTGGTTTTTTTATAGGGGATGCACTCAATTCCCTACTAACCTGTGCCTAGGTTTTAGGCTCATTCGCAGCGCATACATTTTGATCGGTCGGGAGGTCTTCCACGGGACCGTAATGTTAGGCTTGGATATTGGTTTCCAAAGGGGACCCGCTTTGGAGTCGAGGCCATTGAATGAAAGTCTTCACCATCTGCTCCGGGTTTACAAGTCAAGAACCCTGCAAAATGAGGAAGAAATAGTCTTGCTCGTACTTCTTCGAGCTAAGCAATATGTTAACCCAAGTGTCTTAGTCAGAGAAGACTGTTTCAGGGTTGTAACATTTGTAGGATTGGGGACCGAAAAAGGCTTGTTTTTGGCCCAGAATTTGTGAGGGGATTGGCATTGGTGATCATTGCAAACTTGTCACATGTCTTTTCCATTCTGCATCTTCAATTTTTGAGGTGTGCAACCGCTTTTGAGGTGTGCACAAGTCCTTTACAGAACGTCTCTTGTGGTATTAAGAGATTGACAATTCTGTCCGTGTTTTTGCACCACGGCTGACATCATTTGGGGAGCAGTCTTCTTGATCTGACTCCTTTATGGGTTTTTCTCTCTTCCCAACTAGGCTTTATTGGGGATCAATCAAACAGTTTTCACGAGCATCGGCCTTGCTTTTACCAGGCACTTTGCTTTTTCTTGCTGCTGGGGATTTTTCTTTGTTGAAATCCCGCCTTTTCTTTTCCTTTGGAACCATGATGTTCAGAAAATTGTGCTAGATATACAACTTGAATCATAGCACATTTAAACGCCGATATGAAATTTTTCTATAAATCCCATCTCTTGGATTCTTCCGTTCTTGGAGTGATGCAGTTTCTATCTTGAAACATGCCATGATCACCAACAGGGGTTTATGAAATGAATTCGCAGGCTTAAGTTGGTTGTGCAAAGGATTCGGTGTGTGGGATAGAGAATGAATGCTTCTCGTCATCCTATGGCACTTGGATTACCATATAAACAATACACAAAGATTAATGTTAGTCCGAGCAAGAAAATTTCTAACCATTTTCTCCTGACGCTGCTGGACTTACTTCCTTTTTGCCCCGGTGTGGGGTGGCTCTTGACAGGGTTAAGAATGAAAATCGCCGTTCAAAGGGGTTTATCAACGGTCACCTGTAGTGTTTGGGGATATGAAACGAATGCCTCCGTCGTCCCAACCCATGTAATCGCTGCAAATGGTCCCTACCTCCGTAGACCCAGATTTTGCTATCTGCCCACTCCACTCATCTCTCAAGTGTGTGTTGGACATGTTTGGATTAGGTTTTCGCCTCTCGTCTGAGAAAACATCCTTTTGAAAGTTTTGAACTTTTGATTGGAAAAAATTTCTTTCATTTTCTCCAAAAATTTTACCCGCCAAGGGGATTTTAAGATGCACTATGCATGTCCTTATTCATGTTCAGACAACCTCCTGTTTTAAAACATGAATGCCAATGAAGTTTGAATTCTATGTCTTTTCTAGACATCAGATTCTGAAGGCTTTTCTTTTCTTCTCTGTTTTTTTATTCAACATCTTTAGTGGATTGGGGAAAGGGATACTTACCTGTCCCCAGAGGCTGGAGATCCCTGAAAATGCGGAAGAAACATGTTATTGTACGTTCACGAATTTTTCAAAAAATTAGAACGATACAATTTACCCTTGGTCATGTATTTCCAACGGGTAATACATGGGATGTGAAAACCCGTTTTGCCCTGATGGCAAGCCCCTGTCAAAAACAAACAATAAGTGTCAGTTTGTGTTCCAAAATTCAAGACCAATTGGAACGATACCGCATTGTTCTTGCTTGGCGTTTTCATTTGAACACAAACTCGCGGCTTGCAGAATCTGGCCCTCTATCTTGTGGTCCTGATCCCTCCGTTTGGTTGGCGATGAATCATTCTCAAGGATTTGCCCCAGAGGAGATCCATTTGTGTTTTTGGGCGCATTTCAGCGCCATTCTTCAAGGTTCCTTTTATTCAAGGAAAAAAAGAAAATCTTATCAAAATGCATGTCAAAGCACGGGACGTAGGAGCGACACTTTTTGCCCTCCACTAGGTCTTATAATCAAAGACCATTTCTTGGAGTGCTGACTCCCAAGGTCAATAGCTTTATTCGCCTCCTCGTTGGCGAGTTCTTTTCTTTTGAGGCTTTCGGTGCCAACGACTCCCTGTTAAATGAGTAAAAACTCATGTTAGGCATGTGGTCTTCGAAGACCAAAATGGAACGATACAAGGTTACCGTTCACCCATATTCGTATCTTGGGTTTAATTCTGATGCGGACGACTCTACAGTTGCGTCCATTGATTTTGCCAGAGAATAAACGTTATTCTTTGTCCGGCGCACAAATGATTCGCTTGCCCCAATTGGGCGTGATTTGTCGTAGCTAGGTGACGCTTGCCCCAGCTAACTCCCTTTTGCATTTTGCTGCATTGACGCATTCAGGCTATTTGACATCCGCAAAAATGGGTTTACTCGTGATTGAGTACTTCAACAACCTGCGCGATGAAAGGAGTGAAAGAGTCAATCACCGCGTAAGGAGCTTTAATTGAAACGATTACGGATTTACTATCCCCGCTCTGGTCACTTCTGGCATCCAAGATGCTGGAAATTTTTCAGTGGTCCCATTCATTTTTGTCATCACCTGCAAGAATGGAAAACCATATCAACTCGTGAACCGGTCAATCCGATTTGGAACGGATACAACTTTTTCGACTTAGGGAGAGTCGATCCAAATTAGGTTGCCCTAGCTTCACGTTGTCTACTTAAGGCTCATCACAATAAATCCATCTTGTTTTTGCAAACCTAATGGGTGATGCCCGATGAAGGTGCACTCCTTTCCATTTTGTAGGGAAGGCAAGCTCCCTTTTGTTGGTCTTTAACCATCTTATCCTGAGAGGAAGAGATATGAAATATTATGTCATTATCTGATTGAAAATCAATTAGGAATGACACGTCCTTATCCTTGATTCGGTTGCCCGATCAAGAGGCATTTGCCCTCGTCAGTTGACTCTCCAAGGTGGTCCAGCGCTTTTCCATGCCATCCTGGTTCGTTTCAACTCGCGATTGATTCTTCACACAAGTTTTTGGATTTTGATTCATAAGCGGCGCTGAATGACCTTTTGGTTTCGAGGTGTACCAATCATTCACATACATACGCATGAGACCAGTGAGGTTTGGCTCTAAGAATCAAGATAGGGTTTGGAACCTAAGGCCAAGGCTCCCACCTCGAGTTCTAGAAAGGGTAGATTCCATTGCACAACTATCGTTACATTGGGACCCAATCCATAATTCGAAATGAGCGGAATTGAAAAGTGGATTACCCCGTGTTTTTCCTCACGGAGATTCCATTTTCAATCCCTTATATTGTTTTCCTATAGGCGGCGCCCGGGGTTTTAGGCGCGATTGTGTGTGTTCATGTGTTGTGAGTATCACAATGCAAGTCATGCACAACAGTTTATCAATCGGCGCTTCAAATCATCCATACAACATACATTCCTACGCCAACCTGCATAAGACAATGTTAATCACGGACTACACCCCTTATCTCTCCAATCTGCAAAAACATATAACACCTACCATGAGCGGACTTACCTCACCTTCAAGAGCGCCTGCAGGGTTAGAAAAATCACTCAGCGTTTTAATTACGGCATAAGTCCACTTGAGGTCTAGAACCATAGGTTCTAGAACAAGATCCCCAGTGGAGTCGCCAGCTGTCGCGACCCGTCCGAAAGCGGACGCGGCTAATGGATTACCGATCGCGGGTCTTGGATCGGCGCGGGCCCTCCCAGGCCCATACCAAATCGCGGCGGGAGTATTTTTCAAAGGGATTCGACGATAACAGTCGATCGCTTTCAACCTTAGTGTGGTCGTGGTGGCATGTGCAACTTGTGCATGCATTTGGAGTCGCCACCGGTCTTTCTTGGAGGGTAGACCGGAAACCTTATTGACCGATTGGGAGAGATCGATCAATTCTGCGGAACCAGAGATTTTGAGTTCGGGGACTTGGTTACGTTGATGTCATTACCAACGCCCTTTCGGTACCTAACGCGAGTGATTTTCCCTAACTAGGATTTCATGCAGGCGCAATTTTGGGTGAGGTAAGTCTGACTTTGCACATTAACCAGTTTAACATGCTCACGTAATCATAAAAAAAATAGATGTCAATCACATAAACATCTATCCTACGTGGTGATCATGGAATTATGATTTAATGGGTCTCGAGCCAATGAGACCACATTTAATCATTTTAATATTTTAATAACGGAGAGCCGCTCTTCTCTTCTTCTTGGTTTCTTGAACTCTTCAAGAATCGGGCCCCAAAGAGCTCGCCGACTTAAAAGGCTCCTCCACGTAATCCTCGTAGCATTTACATCAACAATTGACTATGCTAAAAATAAAGATTACATGAAAAATAAAAGGAGTACGCAGCCTCCATTTAATAATTACAACCCCAAATATATAAATAATCACCATACATTCATACATACATCAATCACATTGATTAGAGATTTTTCCATGATCACCACCCTTCCACGTAAGTAATAAATTCACAATTTAAAACTTAGGAAGGCACAATAAAAATTCTACGTTGAATCATATTCAGAATTTTTACGTAAAATAAGATAGCCATAAATTTTCGATTCAAAATTGATTTAGTCTCAATTTTTGCTACGTTGATTAATTTATCATATAAAATAATCAACCTCCATTAGCCATGTAAGACGAACAATTCGTTAATACATATTGGCCATAGTATTGCAAAAATTGCAAAAAATCAATTAAATGCACAAAAACACCTAAGGATCGGCTCTGATACCACTGTTGGGATCCACGTAACACGTAGCGGAAATAAATAACAACCCATACATGTATCTCCAGAGGCGTACTTCGTGCATTTCAATCGAAAAAAAATCACAAAGCCTCAAAGGGAGTAAATGGATTACCTCTCGTAGCGTGCTTGAACGGAGGTGTCGGTTCGATGTTCTTCGATCTCAGCCTCCACAAGTGTTAGGCATCTAGTTCGGACGCACCACCAATTGACGAACGGGGAGACGACTAATAACTCCACAACAATTGTGCTAGCAATATGCGGAATCAATATTCCGAACTTAGTATATTTTGCTCACTCAAGATTATGAGAATATAGAGAGTGTTTGTGTTCTTCTCTCTAAGCTCTCAAAAATTTGCATACTCTACAAAATGTCTCCCCCCCAACCTCAAAACTCTTGCCATCCTTTTATAGCCAAAAATTCCTTCCAATAAATTGTATTATAAAATAGCACTCACAAATAATAAATACTTTCTAAAAATAGCACTCACAAATAAATGACATTTAAAAATAGCACTAACAATAGCACTCACAATTTATAATACAAAAATGCTATTTAAAAATAGCACTAACAATAGCACTCACAATTTATAATACAAAAATGCTATTTAAAAATAGCACTAACAATTATAAATTCTATCTAATAATAGCACTCACAATTTATGATAAATAAATGCCATTTAAAAATAGCATTAACAATAGCACTCACAATTTATGATAAATAAATGTCATTTAAAAATAGCACTAACAATTGCACTCACAATTTATAATACAAAAATGCTATTTAAAAATAGCACTAACAATAGCACTCACAATACAAAAATGCTATTTAAAAAAGCACTAACAAAGGTGTTAAAAATAATAACCATTATTATTATTACAAGAGTTAAAGAGGTTACCAAACAGTATAAATACGCATAACGTATAAATACGTATGACGTATAAATACGTAGAGCATACGTATACATCCAAACTACCAAATTAGCCTGAATTGAGGCCGCCAATGGATTGGGCATGATGAAAATTATGGGTAGAGGTGTTGAATTTTAATGGGTATGCCCGTGTGAAATTCAAGATCCGTGAAACCGGGGACTAATCGAAAGAAAAATATGCAATTAAGCCCTTTTGGTTAAAATTGATCAAATTGGAGGGAAAATGGACCCAATTACACTTCTAGCCTTTAGGATTCAATGTCATGGCTTATAAAAAGTGAGAATTGAAAATTAAAAGACTCGCAAAGGAATTTTTTTGCTCGGTTCGAGTTTATGTTTGTGAAGAAACATAGTGACCCGAGCCGAATTTTCAAGATTTAAGGTGACACACTTGAAGATGAAATTAAAACAAAATTATTGAATATTTTTGTGTATTTTTCTGACCACGAATGGTATTTTTCTGATTTTTTGGGTATTTTTATAATTAAATAAATTCGAAAAATATTATAAAATACCAAAAAATATTTTTTGTTCAAAATTGGTCCCCGAGGCTAGGCCAAGGCTTCCAAAGTTGATTTTGTGATTTTATGACTTTTTTTGATATTTTTAATTAATTTTAAAGAATAAAAATCACAATAATAAATGGTCAAAAATCAGGTGTCAACAGGAACACAGAAATAGTTGGTTGCATAAGAAGCCTGTTGGTCTTGTTCTTAATTGAAACTTGACATTACATAACTAGTTATTGTAAGTGACTTGACTGTTGGTCCGGTTCTTTGAAACTAGGCAATGGTTATTCTCTTACGAATAAACTTGGGTTGATGGCTCTTTGTAAATCAAACTGTTTAGGCCTTGTTCATAATTTATGAAACTGGCTTGATGCTTATGAACATGATATTATGATGCTTTATGACATCGATATATATTCTTCTCTGCCTTGTGTTATGGTGCTAAGTTCTTTTAGTAGAACTAGACACTTTTAGTAGATTATTCAAATGATTGAATTCATAGTAATATGAAATTCATATGTGAAATTCTACAGGGGATGGCAGAGATGGATGAGAGCTTAATGAGTGGGATCCTGACCAGGATGACCTACTTGATGAATGAATATATCATTCAGAGTGTGTGGGGGACTTGACAGTTCACCTGCAAATGCCCATTTTGATGAAGTCCATTTACTTGAGACTTATATTTTCTGTCATTGTGTTGTGAACATCATTATGCTAATCTTTTGTATTTGTAAGGCCTTAGACTATTTTGATTGGCATACTTATACTTGACTGCTATGCATATGTTGGTTGTGAACTGATTCAGAGATTTATTATGGTATGCTGATCTCAGAACAGATTCATGATAAGGATGATTCACTTATTTGGACTGAATGTGGATGATTCATGTTTGTTTGAACATCACACTGACACCGTATTGGATTGTGTTGTATGGTGAACATAGAAGGAGATTGTTGGATATATTGTGAATATAATCCATGTAATATGTTCACATACAAGCCCAATAGGTGAAGGCTTGGTTTATTTGGGTCCATTTGGGCTGGAGCCCAATAGCTTGCTTATATATATTCTAGGGTTCGCCCTACGCTGGAGGTAACACTGTTGAGCATTCCAAACTTGATGTCTCAAGGTGTAATACTTCAAGCAAACACTCTCTACTCTCTCAAAACCCATTACCTCCAACAGTAACTACAGACATACCAATATTGTAATCAATAAGCACAATCAAGGTGCACTACTCTGCGAAGAAACATAGGCAAATGACCGTTAAATTCCAAATATCGAATTATCAATCCCTTCGCTCTTTTATTCTTAAATTTGACAAAAAAAAATTAAGGCGTTGTAATGTGATTATTCCAGTCGACATCAATCTGTCATCACATTACCAAATTGAAAATACACGTATTTAATCAAAGAGATGGGACTGAAAACAAATCTCGTTCTTTTTTCGGGCAGCCGGATCGGGTGATGCTAGATCCGATTCGGGCCATGATCATCAGAGTTGGGCCCCCCACAACCCCCCCCCCCCCCCTACACTAATCTCTGGCCGATTCCCAAAGTAGGTCCCGACGACGGCGTTCACCACGCTGAGATTGCCACGTGCGGCGGGCTGTCCAATTGACACGGGTAAGATATTTATTTGGTCAAACACGTGGGTGAGATTGACCAAGTTGATTTTCCACCGTCTTAAGAGATTGACACGTGTCTGCCGAAATGTTTCTTCGAAACTAAATTTAGTCGCTAATCATCAACATGTGAAGATAAAATGGCTTTCCATCTCTCATCTTTTCCATGAACTTATTATCAACCGCACAATTACTAATGATGTCGAGGTCGTCGCTCTTGTATACTTCAGAGTGAGTAAATCTGTCAAAATAGATTCTAAATTCATTTCTTAATCTATATATAATGAATTAAATTGTTATACATGTTAATTATATTCAATAAATATATCATATACGGATGTGGGAGCCATTGCTAGCAATGATGCCAGTAGGATAGGAGCGGGCGGTGGGTAACCCAAAGCTAATCCTGTAGAACCTTGTCGAAGAGAGGGCCGCTTTAACATTACAAGACATGGAACAGCCTCGGCTCCTGGGAACACCGATCATACGCGACAACAAGCCACGTGAGTTGCAAACGTCTTTTTATACAATGGTGCAGACGATTGCCCGACCGAGGCATCGGTAGACCAAACACCAAAGGCCTTCATCTATCCCCCCGAATTTCTTTGATTCATGGCGTATGGTATTTGATTACGATTGAGAAAACACGAACCCACTAAAGGATTACAGCAACCCATGATGAGACCATCACACCGAAAATGGTATACAAACGGAGGAAAAAGAAAGATCTAGCAATCAAAATATGCGTTGCAAAGCGATGTATCTACCGCAAATTTGCACGAATGAATCAATCAACTCTGAGTCTTTCTCAAGCAGAGAACTCGAATGTATGACGACAAACAACAACGTTAAAAGATCAGATACATCAACAAGGGATCTTGGATGTGAACCACTTCATGACCAGAATAGGAGCCTTGATCAACGCCAGAGCGAACTCAACCACCACCGTTATGCAGAAGCAACAAGGGCATATGCAAGACAAGGGCAGTCTGCAAAATTCACCAAATTGATGATACTCAGATGAGATTAAGATTGGACCACGAACCCAGTTACTACAATTAACGACTCAACTTATGAGATTAATGATCCACTGATCAACACTAATCGCTCCCTCTCTCTCTCTCTCTCTCTCTCTCTCTCACACACACACACACGCACAAAAGAGCCCTTTGTAAAAAGAGGATTTTTTCATCAAACAGTTGCAATGCATATGGGCGATTGAACAGAAGAGTTACCCGATGATCCAGATCACGACGCCGATGATGGACAGGAGGAGCGCGAGGAACGCGAAGGGAAGGCCCAGGAGGAACCCGAGCGGCCGGCATTCGCAGCCCTCGTCGTCGCCGCCGCCGCCGCCGCCGCAGCAACAGCACATGATCGGCCGGCCCTTCCTTCGACTTCGCTCGTCAAATTTGTCGTCTCGGAGTCGAAGCTTTCTCCGGGTTTCTCAAGAAAATTCGTCGGGGGTGTGGTTTTTGCTCGTTCGTCTTTGCTTATGAGGGGCCGTCGCGGGGGTGGGTTTGACGGAGAGAACGAAGGGAGAAAAGCGAGTGAGGACAGAGAAAGAAAGCGTTGAAAAAATCAGCCGTTCAGTGAAAGCCAAGCCATCCAATCTTGATTGGTTGGGAGGGATAAAGATGAACAGACCCAGCTAACCTGCAAAGTCTTGGCGTCATCCTCCGAATCATGCATTGACCCAATTGGGAGCAAGAGAACTTTCCTCCACGGTTCTCCATCATTATTATATAACGTGTCCCATGTGAAAGGTTCTTGTCTTCACATGCCAAGAACTCCAACGCGCTATGTACCGGTTGCGCAAAGTCGTCCGAACTTGAATTGGTATAAGATAGGATAAAGTCAGATTAGGAATCCTTTTTAATACCTTTCGGATAGTAGAAAATCCCACCTCATGTTTGATGCAATCGAATATAACATAAAAATCTTTATAAAAAAAAATCTCACTTTTCCAATCCAAATCAGAACAAATTCTGAAGCATGAAAGCAGCGCTGTACAATTAACATGTGAATAAATAGCTCGGTTTTGTTGCAGTGGAATCCACAGGAAGATGCCGAGCGTAGATCCTCGACCGTGAGGAGAAATTCATAGTGTTTTTTATTTATTTATTTATTATAAAAGCTCTATGCTTTTTAATATTTCCCCAAGTATGAGTGAGTTTTCCTCTACTTGAGGGACGAGACGATATGCTAAGCCACTCTGAGCGAGTCGATTACATCCTTGCGGGCCACAGATGTTCCACTCATCAACGGTGAGTATTGAGGCCAATTTGACCCATGAATTGGTCCATCTCCCCCGTGCCGCTTGGCCAACTCGGCAAACTTCGTTAAGTATGTGTCTTGGTCCATGCTTAGGTTCTCCAGTGCTGCCATCACAAATCGGACTCATTGAATTGCTTTGGATAGTCGATTGATCAGAGAGCAGTGGCTTCAAGTAGGTAGAGAGAGAGAGAGAGAGAGAGAGAGAGAGAGAGAGAGATCTCCTTGGCTCCGTGTGTATGCTAAAAGCAAAGAAGAGGATCAACTCCTTAGTCGGACATTCTTAAAAACAGAAAACAAAAACAAACACGAGGGATTTTTCTCCTTTTTCTATTTGTTTTTCTCTTCAGTTTTTTCATATTGGATATCCTATCCTACTCCCTAGGTGGGATTTCATAATCCGGCATATATTTCGAACATATCCAAATCCAGCGTTCTCCCAAACACCCTATCCGGGATTATATTCCATCCACCAAACATAGCCCAAGTGTATAACCCTAAAATGTATAGTGAAATTGCAAATCGAAACTTGTCGAACTTGTGCCATCGAATCCTTTCGTTAGGCCCGTCCGATCTTGGCTGCTGAGAAACGGGCTGGGTTAAGGCCTCCTCCTGCAAATTCGATTTTCTTTCCTTGGGCATATGGTAGGGGCTAGGGCTCACATTTTTTGCCTCTTGCCGGTTGGATT
This sequence comes from Rhodomyrtus psidioides, assembly GCA_021437785.1. Lineage (NCBI taxonomy): Eukaryota > Viridiplantae > Streptophyta > Magnoliopsida > Myrtales > Myrtaceae > Rhodomyrtus > Rhodomyrtus psidioides. The sequence goes on along the minus strand of JAILYB010000062.1, from coordinate 846,360 downwards.
TTTCCTGGGCTGGCAAGTCTCCATTCAAAATCATTGGAGCAGCTTCTTAATAACTCATAAACTCTTCATATTAGATCGAGGACATATTCGCCGCAGCAGATATGAAAGATCATACAAAAGCTAAAGTAAATTTGCGGAACATGCCGTTTTCGATCTTCCAAGGTTTCAAAACTACTTCTGGAGCAATTTTTTGCTCAAGAAGTTAAAAAAAAAATATGAAGTTGCATAACTAAATAGATTTTTATTCCAGAAGTTGCATTATCAAATTGATTTTTGCTCTAGAAGCACTTTTAGAATAGAAATTCTACTCCAGAAATATTATTATGCGCACCTTAATCTTCTCTTCAGGGGAAAAAACAAACATTTTCTTCTTGAAAGCTTGTAGGTTGGGCTTGGGCTTGGGCCTGGGTCAAGCCTAAAATGGGTCGCCCAAGCTCGAAAATCGGAAAGCAAGCTAGTATTTAATAAGGGTAACAGTGGTTAAAGAAATCCTAGTATATGATGTTTTAGAAAAAAACTGCTCGGGAAAAAAAAAGACACTAAATAAAATGCGGAATTAAAAAAAGAAAGTAGAAGTTAGAGGAGTCACAATGAGGCTAAAGTAGTCATTTTCTACGAGTGACAACTTCTTTATTGGTAATATACTTTTATACATATTAATTGCTCAAAATTTTGATTCTCTACCTATTTGTCTGATATTAATAATATCATAAAAAAATTCAACTCAAAAAATTAAACTGACAGATACAGGAAGAAAGAGCATATAAACTTATAAACAAACGACATGAGATATTTCGATACTTCATTTCATGTTCAAACCGGTTAAGGAATGACACGTGAAAAATTGACGAATATGGTAGTTGGATGCTCGAGATAAATTGGGGAAAGCCCAATTCTCGTACCATGTTAGAACGTCCAACATAAAAGGTTTAATTGATAAGCGTATATCTTATACATATCTCCTCGTAACTGAACATAACTTTGTACCCATGCTAAGACTTTTCGTGTTTCACGCTAAGCGATTTTTGTATGGTCAATCGTGTAGCATTCCTGATAAAGTTATTGCTTGTAATGGGAGTCAAACACATGACCTAATTACCTAATTAATGAGTCACCTTTTTTTTTCCTCTCTGGACGAATTAATGACTCACCTAATTACGAAGCCTATGGAAGAACAATAGACCTAATTTCGTGTCAAGTCTTTGTGGATATCTTCAAGATCTTTCTTTTTTGTCAATTAGACCTAATTAATGACCCAACCAGATTACATAGCCTATGGAAAGCATAGGTTCAAAAAATCAGAGTCGGGTGGAGCTCCTCACTATCTAGCCACCGTAGACTCGCCAACGGCCAACCCCTTCATCATTATAAAAGTAATATAGAAGTTCCTCTACGTAGCTTTTATTTTCAATCGAGCGAGCGTAATTCGAACAATAACTCGGATTGCGATCCCGCCAAGCTCGACGCCACCACACTATTGTTCACAACTTGTAGACCCGACAAATTTTCACATGAGTGAAGCCTACAAAACATGTGAGAGGTCAATGAGCATACGACTGATGTATGTCACGATTTCTTCGCATCATTTGGGCTGAAGGCGACTTCCGGTGAGGCCGGGCTCGCTTGATTTGGCGAGAGGAACCCTCGTTGGGGCTTGCCCTTGTTTGGCCATGTCTCGCTTGTGGCGGGTGAGGGAGATCCTCACTCAGGTAGTGGTTGACTACCGGAAAAAGGAAGAAGAAAGGAAAAAAAAAATTATTCACGTCAATGCCGGCCATGCCATATGAGTGGCCGATATCCACATCAGCCTTATCCATCCAAATTGGCCTGATCGAATCAATTGACAAAATGTGAACACGTTTGAGATTCAAATAACAAAATTAAAAGGTTTAGGATTAAATTAACAAAAGTGCTATATCTTTAAGACTTTTTTTTTTTTTTGACAATTTTACCTCGCGACTTGTATTGATAACCACATTCCTATCCACGGATGTATAATGATATTCGTTATGTCGATCATAAAGAATCTAGATAATACAATATCATGTGAACACGAGACGAAATGATAATCAGTATCGTAGAATGTGTGAACGGGAGTGGGACAATGCCGTGGTAGTTCCGTCCGTTTATAATGACATTGATTATGTTGTAATCATTTGCAACACGTGCATGTGGAGCAATGAGAATGAGGCCTTCTGCGACTACTCGACTTTTGCAAGTCCTCGTCTCGACTTAGATCAAATTGTTTAGGTCTAAAATAAGAATATCCTTGCTAAATTAATTTCTTGAGCTTGAGCCATTTACGGAATATATCGGCTTTGTTAACCGATAAGAAAAAAAATCCAAGAATTCTAACCGGATTAGAATTCCTTTCTTGAAGATATATAGATATGTAGGCCCAATACAAAAAAAAAAAAAAACTCCAGCTTTAGCATTTGTAACAACTATATCCAAAACTTTTTTTTTATCCAATAAAAAACATCCAACTTTTACTTTTGTCCCAATTTTACCGGCCTAGTACCAAAAAACCCCTCAACTTTTACTTTTGTTCCAATTCTACCTAAAACTTTTACTTTTATCCAAATTTTACCAGCCTAGAACCAAAAAAATCATCAACTTTTACTTTTATCCCAATTCTACCACCGTCAGCCTTTTAGTCATAATCACCGTTAGTTAATCCTACGTGACTCGAATTTTCTTGCCGAATTTATCAACGAATTTTTGAAATTTAGAAACTGTAGGTTTTAGAGACGATGAGATTTTAAAAAGTTCGTCAGAATATCTCAATGTCTAGCCATTTTTTGGGCTGTTGAGTGCCGAAAAGAATATGAAATGTGCCGTCTTTAGTGACGACATATCTCTCAGCAATAGATAGGGTAGCAATAAACAGAAGAGAATTTCGAGATTTTTTCATGTCAATTTTGCCGAGGTGTAATTCATTAATGACGTGACAATGTCACGTAATATTAACTAACGATGATTATAGACGGAAGGCTAACGATAGTAAAATTGGGACAAAAGTAAAAGTTGAGAGTTGGTAAAATTGGGACAAAAATAAAAATTAAGGGTTTTTTTGGTACTAGGCCGATAAAATTTTGGATAAAATTGGGATAAAAATAAAAATTTTTGTTTGTACTAGGCCGGTAAAATTGGGACAAAAGTAAAAGTTTTGGGTATAATTGGGACAAAAGTAAAAGTTTGGGATTTTTTATGAGACAAAAAAAAGTTTTGGATATAATTGATACAAATACTAAAGTTAGAGATTTTTTTTTGGGTATTAGGCCTAGATATATATGATGGGATTTATGATATTATTTTATTTCTTAGTTTTCTTAGTTTTCTTCCTTTTTCTTTTTCCTCCTACCTCCGCCATCGTGACTGGCTGGCGATGGCCACCAGCGAGCTCGAGCTCGCCCGCCTAGGCCAAGCGCAAGCGAGCTCGAAGCTTGACCAATCCAGGTGAGCACGAGGTTGCCCGAGGCCAGGGAGCTTGAGCTCACCGGTAGCCGTCACGGGCCAGTGGCCGCCAAAGGAGGAGGAAAAATAATAAGGAAGAAAAGAAAGAAAAAATAGAAAATAAAAAAGTAATATGAAGAATAAAATAATAATAATAATTAAAAAATCGATTTTATTTTAAATATTCACATAATCTATTTATGACTCACTTAACTTGTTTTTAAGACTTAAGCCAATCAATTTATGGCACACCACCATTAAATGTGGGTAAAATAAGGATTCTAGACTTATTTTGCCTTCTTTAGATACAATGCTGTAGGAGCAATGGTGAGGGAGGAGGGGGATAGTAGGTGGTCTTAGTTTTTTGGGTTGAGTTCAACAAACAAATAAGGACGACTTGATCAGTTAAAATGGTAAAAGTCATCAAGTTTAGAGAATCCTCACCCCAAAAATAAAGCCTCCTTTTAAGCCTTTTAGAGCTTTTGCAGGTAAAATAAAGATTCTAGACTTATTTCGAAAGGGAATGCAGTAACTAATTCATGATCAGGCATGTGCAGAATGGCAAATAAGAGGTTTTCAAGTCCATGGCCAAGTTCCCTGACTGGAGAAGTAATTTTTGGAGTATAGTGGCGCTATATTCTATTTCAGAATGGCGTTACGAATAGGAGAAATGGCACTTTTCATTGACATATCGTGAGCAATTCACAACTTCCCCAAACGACAATTTAGTCTTTCTGCTATGTTGTCTTGACACGGTAATGCCTACATTTCTTTGGCTCAACAAACGCACTCGGTGCGATAACTACGTGCCCTGTCTGGTCTGGTTGTCCAAAGGGAGCTCCCCCCCTTTTCAGCTGATCTGTCGAAGCCCAATGCCTTTGGAAAGGGCTTCTCATTTGGCCTATAACCTGTTCGATCAAAAGCAAATTTGATTGCAGGCCGACAAGTTCAACTCCTTCGCCCTGTCGCTTTGTGCTTTTTCCTACGTCGAAGCCAGAAACGAGCCGCCTCCCCCAGCTCCTTGAGTTTTGTCATCACGCAAGAGATTTATTAGTGCCAAATAAAAGGTTTTGTGGTTGACGCAGAAGGTCAAAGGGTAGTAACGACACAGTTCGCTTTTGTTTTTCTTCTATAGCCAAGCGTGATAACAAGACACTTTTCCAACGTAATCGATATTGTCCTTGTCGGGGTATCCGTCCTCTTTAGAGAAGTTCAAAAGTTGTCAAAGAACTTAGGTTAAGAAGAAGCATATCCCTATGTATATCTGGTATATCTTCGTAATGCTCTCCCCCACCTATAATTTAGTAATGTAAGGATCGATGAATGATCTTACATTGTTTGACTCTTGAGATTTGACTGAGCTTTGTTACTGCGGTTTCCCTCTATCTTATAACATATGTTTTCGAGTTGGACATTTAAATATGTATTGTAGTCGGGCCTCGAAGTCTTTTGTTTATTTCGCATGCGTGGCTCTACGTTGGTTAGTATTATTATTATTATTATGTACTTTTTGAATCCACATAGTGTTGATCTGCCACCATGTGAATGCCATGTGAGGAGAAAAAAAAAATCAAAGATAGAAACATAAAGGCAAAGAAAAGAAAAGCCGAAAATGAAAAAAGAAGAAGGAAAAACACTCGTTGGGTAATTGGAACAAGGCAGTGCGGTTGCTCCTCGTGCGATACCCTAGATTAACTCACTTAAGGTATTATCAGCTTTAACCGGTTCCATATCAAATCTCATGATTTGATCTTTTGACGTACATGTAGACAATTTCCTAGAAAGTCACAAAAGGGGATAGTACTCTTACTTGAGCAAACTTAATATTGTAGTTCTAATAATAAATGTCGTCATTACATCAAAAGGCGTATCTTACGAGTTAATTACGTTTTTATATAAATAATACAACAACGATCTCTTCCTATTTGGTGTGCAAGTTGATTCATTTCTGTTTCATTTGCTACCCTAAAAGTCTGTTGGGAGCTGCCCCTTATCCGGTCTCTTTTCAGTAATTGCCAACCTATCTGTTATCAAACGACCTTAGCAAGTGGAGTGCTAAGGCCATGACAAGTGGGACAATTTGAAGAGCCAGGAACTTTGACAAGATGAGGCAAGCAGAGTCAAAGGTCAAGCCTTGATGAGTTAATGGTAGAAATCCTTAGTTCTAGACCAGGAACTTCTACAAAGGAGAATGGCACGAGTGGGACTTTTGAGGGGGATGTTAGATATATATTGTATATACTAGGAGTAGGTTTTCTTCGTGTATTTACTTTATTGACATTCTTTGCATGTATATTTATATTGGCCTTGTGCCTAATTATAATTTAGATATTCCATTATTCAATTCTCAAATCTAACATGGTATCAGAGCTGGAGGTCCTGAGTTTAAATCTTTCCAGGCCCCATTTGTCTTCCCAATTAAATATGTCAACGCTTAGTACTAGGCAAGAAGACTAGACTAAGCGTGAGTGAGAGTGTTAGAATAATTAAATATTAAACCACGCATTCTTCTAACACCTTAAGCTTTTAGAGTAGTTGGCAAGTTGTCCCACTAACACTCCCACAAGTCCCAGGATCGGAACCTGGCTTTGATACCATGAGAGATTTAGTGGGACAATTTGCCAACTGCTCTAAAAGCTTAAGTTCTTAGAAGAAGGAGTGGTTTAATATTTAATTATTCTAACATGGGAGACCCAATTTTATACCAGCATCTCTTTCAGTTCATTTTTGAATGGGCCTTGTCGTGAAAGGGTAAATTTTTTTTGGTCATCCAGAGGTGTATATTCCCATTCTGCCTGAATTCAGTATCGTAAGTCATATCGTTTCAACATTTTCAAGAAAACCGGTCTTAATGATCACTCCCTGCACTTTTCGGACCGGATTGTTACACCTCGTTTAGGCCTCCACAAGGGTTGACAAACCCTCGCCAGCAGGTGTCGCCGCCGACAAGTGGGGGCCCACGATCCCCGTGGGTAAAAGAAGATAATGCCATATGACCTGAAACGTAATGGCTTTTGGTGAATATTTGCCAATAAGTGGGCATCCAACTGCAGCTGTTATTTAATTTCTATCCCACTTTGAAAATGTCCTAGAGTATCCGTGGGACAATAAAGGACGTACGGACCAACATAATTTTCTTACAGCATATCGAGGCTTGCTTAGTGGATGCTTGATCTACAAGTAATGATAAGCTATAATGATTGATGACCCTCTTTTTTGTCCAAACATATGGAGAAAACTAACACATCTGAAGTATAATTGCAGAAGATAATATGATGACAGTTATCTGCAGGAGGACCTCTAAAGTGTTTTGTCATATGTTTTGTAATTTGTCCTCTTTGGCCTTAATCTAAGTTAGTGGACCAAATGCGCAATTTGGTGAGGACTTGTCCCATTGTGAAAAAAGCCGCCGGTGCGATAGGGCTCTTTCATACTATTTGCATGTGTTAAGCATATAGTTAGCGTTCCTTCTGAGCCATGATGTTGCCATCCCATGGACTTCAAGTCATCCCATGGACTTCAAGTTTATCAATTAGGGGCAATCAGCCCAAAAATTTAAGCTATAAAAGGAAGGAGACAACATAAATATGTGATATTTAATTATTTATAACCTCCGTTGATGAGGGATATGAGGTGCTTTAACACTCTCTCTCACGTGCAAATTGGAATGAGAACGACCCATGGAGTTGATACTTTAACATGGGCGATCTTTTCCAAGTTGTGAACGTTGGAAAGCTCAAAGATAACAAAAAACCCAACACAGTTACTCAATAACATCTATATTAATGTTTCACAAACATAAGTCCACTTATGATAAACACATTACATGTAGGTCCACTTATGATAAACACATTACATGTAGGACTCTTCCTTGCCACGCCCACGGACTCCATGAACAACTCAACATTTGAGCTAGGACAAAAAAGCAAATGAGTTGGTGACATTTCATGACAGGCTCGAAACATTATCACGCTTGCTAGGATGCTATCCGCGAATAAATGAAGGTGGTGATGGTCTTGTTCAATCGGTTCGATACTCATTACCTCAGTGATGTTGCGGATCAGGACCTCCGGGACTAGCCCTCATAACCTTGTATCGGCTTCCTTGACCGGCATTTCCCTTTCCAAATTCTTCACGTAATGCTCGAATCGCCTTACTAAGCGTCTTCCCGTGGATCATGATGTGGGGAGCTCGTGCATGGGAGCTCGGAAGCGAAAGCAATATGAGCATTAGGCATAGACAAATCTTGAACATGCTCATCGCCATGTTTATTTCTTTCAGGATAGAGAAACGCTCTTGGCTCGATGGAGAATTAGGGTTACGACGACCTCCTATATATAGCCTCAAGGATGTTACCTTTTCATTATTCTAATTAATGATCAAAGCAGATAGGCGAAAAGTGAAATCTTAGTCACTTCTCGTCCGTTTTGTTCTTGGAGCTATACACATTCGACTGGACATTGTTTTGTTTTAATTTTCCCCCCAGGTGGATGGGATTTGTCTTTTATCGTCCAATGTTAAACAAAACATCATGGGATTTGTCACCTATACATAGAGGACAAGCCTTTTTTTTTTTCTTAAACTCTCTCTTATGTTGGGATAAGTGTCGGAAAAGTCCTAAATCTATTGCACTAGTGTCAAATTAGTCATATATTTTTTAAAGGTGCCCATTTAGTCTAAAGCTTTTGACTTAGAATCAATTCAGTCCTTTTGGCAAATTTTGGCCGGATGTTACGGATGTGAATGTCGAACGATCTACGTGACATGCGTTGACGTGAATATTTTAATAAAACTTCAATTTATTTTTATTTTTCCTTTCTTTTTTTCCTTGTTTTCTTTCTTTTATTCCAGGTTTCTACAGTGGTCGGCTAGGGCGGACCTCGCCTAAGTTGGGTGGCCCTCGTTGGGGTGAGGGCGAACGCTGGTGAGAACAGCCGTTGCCTAGGCAGCACCCGGTGAGGCCGACCCTTGCCGGCCACCTAAGGAAACTTAAAAAAAAAAGGACAAAAAAGGAAGCGAAACACAAAAAGAAAAACCATCAGAAAAATAAATAAATAAAAAATTATTAAGTATTTTTAGAAAATATCTACGCGAGCGTCGGCCATATCATGTAGACTGTCCGACATCCATGTTATTGATATCCAGCCAAAATTAGTCGGAATGACTAAATTGACTTTAGATCAAAAAGTTTAGAACTGGATTGATACCATTAAAACATTTAGGAATAAATCGTACCAATGTGACAAGTTTAAGACTTTTTCTGACTCTTTTCACCTCTTCTATTGGTTAAAGAACCATTGGTGATTAATGGCACACTCTAATTATTTTATAGTTGACCTTTTCCAGAAGATTCAAAGTTAGGTTTGTTATCTCTTTGTGCATTTCATCGTGGGAAATGCTAATGTCTTTTTACCTTTTGGAATGATCACTCGTGTCCTCATTATTGTCTTATGCAGCGAACCAAAGAATTTGTAAATCAATATAATTTGCACGTCTTGTTGCATGGCCCATCGTCATGTTCATGTAACACATGAAACGGAAATCGTACGCAAATTGAAACTCTAATATTTGCCTAAACATCATAACCAAGATCTTTAAACGAGATGATTTTCATAATACCGTAATCGATGAGAGACATACCTCGATCCATGATAGTTCCTTGTGATGGAATCGATTATAGATGAGAGATCGATTGTAGAAATAGGTTTCTCTCTCTTGACCTCTTTGGCTTTCTGTCGTTCTTGATGGAGAGAAAAACTGTCGTCTTTTCTAGGATTGAGAGAGGACCAAATCTAAAAGAGCCTTTTATAGTCACACCATCCATCACGGTGTACAGTAGATAAAATACACATCTCTATTGACCAATAGGAATTTAGCACATAGTAATTATTAAATCGAAATCACATATGGGCAGTTAATCACGTGGGCCATAAATAAAATCTAACATTCTCCCACTTGGCCCATGTGATTTATTTAACTTCAAGGTTTAATAATAAAACATAATGCGCAGAGTATAAGCTAAATCCTTCCTCAAATTGGCCAAATCTTAATTCATTATCAAGTAAGAACTTATAAGGATCATGGCGGTTGTATGTCATTAGATCGGCACAGTCCCTTCCATGTATCACAATATCAGTCTTACACTTAACATGATCAATAATGAGAGATAACATAATGGTCCAACAATAATGTTTCTTTTTCAGAAACAAATTCTGTCAATATTCACATAATTCTTTCATGTATATACCAACATAAGTAGACAGAATGCATAAGTATATCAGAAACAATTCATAAATGATATCGAAATGTCAAGTACATAAAGAGCATAAAACTTTAACATAATGTCAATAATGATTTTCAATAATGCCCATTCTTTCAACATGTTCACTAAATGTCTTTGGCGGCAACCCTTTAGTTAACGGATCCACGACCATAAAATTGGTGCTAATGTGCTCAATTGACACTCTTTGTTTCCGAACTTTTTCTTTAACGGCAAAGTATTTCAATTCCATGTGTTTAGCACCCTTCGAATAATTGTCGTTTTTAGAGAAGAAGACTGCTGCGGCATTATCACAATAAATTTTCAGTGGCTTGGCAATACTGTCGACGATTCCAAGACCTGAAATAAAGTTTCGCAGCCATAATCCTTGAATAGTGGCCTCAAAGCATGCCACAAACTCAGCTTCCATAGTGGATGCAGCAACGACAGACTGCTTCGCACTTTTTCATGAAATTGCTCCTCCAGCTAAAAGGAACAAATATCCGTACATGGATTTTCTTGTATCCACACACTCAGAAAATCTAAATCTGAATATCCTATCACCTCAAGATGATTGGACTTCCTAAAAGTGAGCATATGACCTTTTGTCCCTTGTAGGTATCTTAATACTTTCTTTGCAGCTTTCCAATGATCCAATCCTGGATTATTTTGATACCTGCCCAGCATTCCGACAGCAAAACTGATGTCCGGCCTGGTACAAGTCTGACCATACATCAAGCTCCCAGCAATAGATGCATAAGGAATTTGATCCATCTGTTTGTGTTCTAATTCATTCTTTGGGCATTGCATAAGACCCAATTTATCTCCTTTCTGAATTGGAACAACGCTTGCAGAGCATTTTTTCATCTTGAACCTCTCTAGAACTTTATTAATATACGCTTTCTGAGACAATCCTAACAATCCATGTGATCTATCACGGAATATTTCAATTCCAATCACATAAGATGCCTCACCCATATATTTCATTTCAAAGTTCGTAGAGAGAAATTTCTTGGTCTCATGTAATAAACCAAGATCATTAGTAGCAAGTAAGATATCATCAACATACAGAATCAGAAAAATAAACTTGCTCCCACTGACCTTCAGATATATACACCGATCAACAGTATTTTCCTTAAATCCAAAGGAAGTGATAGTATCATTAAACTTAAGATATCATTGTCGGGAAGCTTGTTGAAGTCCGTATATTGACTTCTTAAGTTTACATACCATGTGTTCCTTTCCTTCAACTGAAAACCCTTCTGACTGGTCCATATAAACATCTTCATCTAAATTCCCATTTAGAAAGGCGATTTTCACATCCATTTGATGTAACTCTAAGTCGTAATGAGCCACCATAGCCATAATAATTCTCAGAGAGTTCTTTTTAGACACAGGAGAAAAGGTCTCTTTATAATCAACACCATCTTTCTGAGTAAACCTTTGGCAGCAAGTCTAGTCTTGTATATTTCGATATTACCATTAGAGTCGCGTTTGGTCTTAAAGACCCACTTACAGCCGACTCTTTTACAACCTTTAGGCAAATCAACAAGGTCCCAGACTTTATTGTGATCCATTGATTTTAACTCTTCTTTCATGGCGTCAAACCATCTAGGAGAATTAACACTTTCCATGGCTCATGAAAACGAAACTGGATCTTCATCAATTCCTAAGTCAAATTCAGACTCTTGTAAATAAACCACATAATCATCAGAAATGGCTGATTTTCTCTCCCTTTGAGATCTTCTTAATGCCATTTCATGTGGTTCATCTACTGTAGGTTCATTAGTGGCAATTTCATCATGGAGTGTTTGGTCATTTATTTGTTGTTCTTGTATGTTGTCAAGCCGTTCGACAACTGTGGGGACAACAACCTGATAATGAGGTATAGTTAAAGGTACTTGTACCCTAACCTCTTGAATTTCCACCTTTCGTGGTTCTATACTCCCACTGATTTCACCATTTTCAATGAACCTAGCATTTCCAGTTTCAACAATTCTTGTACTATGGTTATGACAGTAAAATCTATACCCTTTGGATTTTTCTGGATAACCAATGAAGAAACCACTGGTTGTTCTTGAGTCCAGTTTCTTTTCATGAGGATTATAAATCCTTACTTCCGCTGGGCAACCCCAAACATGCAGGTGCCTCAAATTGGGTTTCCTTCCTGTCCACAGTTCAAAAGGAGTCTTTGGAACTGCCTTACTAGGAACCCTGTTTAACAAATACATGGCGGTTTTCAAAGCATACATCCACAGTGATAAGGGTACAGAAGAATTACTTAACATACTCCTAACCATATCCATTAATGTACGGTTACGCCTTTCTGCAACGCCATTTTGTTGCGGTGTGCCTGGCATTGTGTATTGAGCACAAATGCCACGCCTTTCAAGGAACTTAGCAAACGGACTAGGGCATTGCCCACTTTCCTCATACCGTCCATAGTATTCACCACCACTATCAGATCTGATAATTTTCACCTTCCTATCTAACTATCTTTCAACCTCGTTGATAAACACCTCTAATGTGTCTACCGATTGAGATTTTTCTTGCAACAGATAGATATAACCATAACGTGAAAAATCATCAATAAAGGTGATAAAATACTTTTCTCTACCAAAAGACGGAACATCAAAAGGTCCACAGATATCAGTATGTATTACTTCAAGGAGCTGTGTGCTTCTTGTGGCTGCTTTCTTAATTGTGTGTTTAGTGTGTTTTCCTTTAATACAATGCACACAAATGCCAAGATCAGTAAAATCCAAATCATGAAGGATTTCATTCTTTACTAATCTCTGTATTCTTTATTTGGATATATGACCCAAACGTTTATGCCACAGATAAGCTGAACTTTCATCCACTAAGCCACGTTTCAAACCAACATTATGATGCAAGGTCAATAGAGTCTCGGCAAATAAATTATCGAGCTTTAGTTTGTATAAACCATCACAAAACACGCCAGAACCAATAAAATGATTATGTTTAAATAAACTGAAACATCCATTTCCAAACTTAAAAGAATAACCAGCTGTATCAAGTTTCGATAATGAAACTAAATTTCGAGAAACAGAAGGAACATAAAAAGTTTGAAAAAGATCTAAATGATGTCCAGTGTCCAAAATCAAACGATACGTCCCAATGGCTTCAACTGGAGCTTTGACTCTATTTCCCATGAAAACAAAATTTTCATTTGGATTTATGGTTTGGGTCGTAAGGAATCCCTGCATCGTATTCGAAACATGAGTGGTACAACCAGAATCAATCCACCAAGTATTATAAGGAACTTCTGCCAAGCATGATTCGAAACATACAAAAGCACTAGGCTTACCTTTCTTTTCGAACCATGCCTTACGTTTCAGGCAATCTTTCTGATAGTGTCCAGGTTTCTTGCAGAAATGACACTTATTGTCCTTTTATTCCTTCTTGTGGATATGGGTAGATGACTCATTAATCTTTAGTGGTCCTTTATTGCCCTTTCCATTCTTCCTCCCTGGTTTTCTTTTAGCTCTTGGATGACCCATGAGATTGACAGAGTGGATTCCTTGCTTCTTAAGTCTTGCTTCCTCTTGAATGAGCATACTTTGCAGTTCAGTCACATTCCACTTATCATTTATAGTGTTATAATTGATTTGGAATGGACTATACTCAGGAGGCAAGGAATTTATGATAAATTGCACAAGGAAACTTTCATCCAGTTTCATTCCCATGGAACTTAATCTTGCTGCTATGTTTGCCATTTCAGTAACATGCTCATGCATGGTACGAGAACCATCGAACTTCATGGTGGTTAATGTACCCATCAATGTCCCAGCAACTGACTTATCAGCAGAATCAGACTGAGAATGAGTTTCCACTAACTTCATAAATTCCTTAGCAATATCAATTTCAGGAATGGTTGACTTAATGTTGTTTACTACTATCATCCGCATAAACATTAAGCTTAGTCTATTTGATCTTTCTCAGGCTGCATGGAAAGATTTTTCTTCAGCGCCGCTAGTAGCAGTAAGAGCAGCAGGCTTATCATGCAAGAGTGCTAAATCAAGATCAAGAACACCTAAGTGAAACTTGACATGTTCACTTCATTCAGAAAAGTTAAGCCCATTGAACTTCATAATAGACGAAGCTTGCGAATGAAGTGAAACTGAAACAGATGCTGCAAAATATATGAAATGCTCACGCATTAATGCTTTGAGTCGTAACTTAAATACATAATACAGATTCAGATGACAATTATATAACATTAAATGTGCATCGAAGTTCTCCTTTGGGTGATACAACAATGTACAACCATAAAACATAATTGATGCTTAAATTTAATTTTAAATAATTGGTAATTTTATATACTCCAATCAGACACGCTCGCTATCTTTGGATATGCTAAACATATCTAATCAAGTATACTAATTTACCACGATTATGTTCATAATTATAAAACTAATTGATCAACCTTTGGGTGATCCTTAAATATTTTATAATTAACGAACTTCAAATTACTCATGACAAACAAATATATAACGTAATGTCATCTCATTAATAGCATCACGTAAGCATGAGTAATTGAATTTTATTTAATTTGATGCCTATGTGAAACTTTCTAATTCAGCCACTTTGGTGACTAACGAATTATACATAATATAGACATCAAATTAAACAATCATAACCATAATTGTTTCACGACCAGCAATATATGTATATATATATTGCGCCAAGATTCTGTTGAATTTTACTAGAAGGATGCGATTCTGCCAACCAATCAAATTTTGACTTTCCCTATTCTTGAAACAAATGAAATCAAATATTCCTTTTGCCGATAATGCTTTGGCTGAAAGTGAGATAAAAAAAAAAAATCAACGTAATCTCCATTATCCCCGAGCACATGTGAGAACCTCTGCAACCTAATTTTAAGTCATGGAATGATAATCCATTAACTTTTTCTTGCAACAGAACAACATAATCAGTCTAATGCAGAGGTCTCATCGACACAATCTCCATTAATAAATGTAAAAGGAGGGAGAACATGCTTCACGACCACTTCATCAATTGAGGGTCGAAGGAAACTAAAGGGAAAGAGAAGGCCGATCCTAATCAATGCATAAACGTCTCAGTTTTGTTCTTTCACTACCGTTTGGAGTTAAACATCAACGCATTCATCATACGAATCGCAAGTCGCGCGTCCCGAACTTAATGGCCGCAAACAAATTCAATCAATGGAAAATCACAAGTTCTCAAACCATACTCTGATACCACATGTAAAACATGAAACGGAAATCGTACGCAAATTGAAACTCTAATATTTGCGTAAACATCATAACCAAGATCTTTGAACGAGATGATTTTCACAATACCGTAATCGATGAGAGACATACCTCGATCAATGATAGTTCCTTGTGATGGAATCGATTATAGATGAGAGATCGATTGTAGAAATAGGTTTCTCTCTCTTGACCCATTTGGCTTTCTGACGTTCTTGATGGAGAGAAAAACTGTCGTCTTTTCTAGGGTTGAGAGAGGACCAAATCTAAAAGAGCCTTTTATAGTCACACCAATAAAATACACCTCTCTATTGACCAATAGGAATTTAGTACATAATAATTATTAAATCGAAATCACATATGTGCGGTTAATCACGTGGGCCATAAATAAAATCTAACAGTTCTTCCTTCCACAAGGGTCGTCGAGGGATGTTCATCCTCATTATACTTGAGATGAATGATTTAAAATGTTCAAAGCCAAGACTCGAAGCCCTTTTTGCCCAAGGCTTGTTTCGCAAATGTGTGGCTCTATGTTCTTCCATTCACTTACCTTCTTTTATGAGGGAAAAATTATCAAAAAAAATCATAAACTTATCGTACTTGTGTCGATTCATTTCTAAATATTTTCAATCGTATCAATCTAGTCATAGACTTTTGATGATTTATCAATTTAGTTCTCCAAGCAAAAATGATTAATGTAGATGCCGAACGTCCAACGTGGCATAACCAACGCGAAGTTGACATTATTTCTAATATTTTTTCATTTTTTTAAAAAGTCTTTTCTTCTCTTTTCCTTATTTTCTTTTTTTAATAGCGGCCAAACGAGGATCACCGGCCCTCGCCATCCACAAGTAAGGATCGCAGTCTGTACCCACCCTCGCCCAAATTTGGGCGAGGTTATGATTGCCAAGGGTGAGGACAGCCTCCACTAGATCTAGGTGAGGCTGCTGTGCCCAGACTATCGCAATCGCGAGCGAGGCTGCCTTGTACAAATCTAGAGGAGATCGAGGCGAGGGATCAATGACCCTCGCTCGTGAGAGCTAGAGTTCCAAAATGTTAGTATCAAAATATTAGGGATCAATGGCCCTCGCCATCTAATGCAGAGGTCTCACCGACACTATCTCATGCGCGCCTCCAATATTGTGAAGAAGAAGAAGAAGAAGGCGGCAAATGCAGATGAGAGCTAGAGTTCCAAAATTTTAGTATCAAAATAAGTGCCCCGCAATTATTATGCCACCGATACCGTCCTTATCTCCACTTATCCATAAACTAAGCTATGTTGATGTCACTTTTTTGGAAATGTTCATTCAACTCCATTTTTCATTGAACGTTTTTTTCTTCCAATTTGAAATTGTCTTAAAGTGTCAAGTCATTGTGACAATAAAGGGGGTGCGAGACTCACATAATTTTCTTACACCAGTCTTCATGCTGATTGGTTGTTACATCTACCACCAATAATGACTTTCTTTGTTGTGGAAAGCTATGGTGATGTGATGTTGACATCCCATGGACTTCAAATTTATCATGACGTGGAATTGGTTTTAAAATGTGTCTTTTGACGACAAACCCTAGGACAACAAAAAAAGGTCGCACGTTCATATTGGATAAACAGCATAGCTCTTTTGGCGTCACTACCACAGACCTTCTCCAAGTTGTCAAGATTCACAAGCTCAGCTATTAAAAAGAAAAATGCCAACATAGTTAGGTCAATAGTATCTTCATTAATGTCTTACTACTATAAGTCCGCTTGTGGTAAGAACATTACATCGAAAAATGACATAATACATTTTGGAACTCATAGTAAAACAAAAGGAGATGATAAAGGAAAAAAAAAGTGGGTTATTTCATGCTCGCTAGGACATGATTTTGCGAATAAAAGGCGGCGGCGACGACCGTCTTATTTAGTGATGCTATGGATCGGGACCTTCGGGACTGGCCCTCATTAGCCCGTTATCTCCCTTTCCATAATCTTCACGTAATGTGCGAACCGCCTCACTAAGCATCTTCCCTCGGATCACGATGTGGGGAGCTCGTGCATGGGAGGTCGGAAGCGAAAGCAATATCAGCATTAGGCATAGACAAGCTTTGAACATGCTCATCGCCATCGTTTATTTCTATTCAGGATTAGCGAAACTCTCTTGGGTTCAATGGAGAATTAGTGCTACGACCTCCTATATAAGTAGTCCTAAGGATGGTGACCTTTTGATTATTATAGTGATTAAAGTAGATACGCGAAAAGTGAATCTTACTCGCATGGTGTCCCGTTTCTTTCTTGGAGCTAAACATCATTGGATAATGGATAGGACATTATTTGACTCTTCATCTGTTCAATAGTACATTTTCCCACCATGCGTGAGGATGCATTGTCGTTTATCGTCCAATCAAACAAAACATCATAGCCTATTGGCTCAAGCACTTTCCTATTGGCTAAAGAGCTGCTGGTGATCAATGCCTACTTTATTCTAGGTAAAAGTGCCCAAAAAAGTCTTAAAAATATTGCACTGATACCAATTCAATCTTAAATATTTTAATTAAATCAATTTAATCGTAAACATTTTTACATTGGTAACAATTGAGTCCATCTAGCCAATATTGACCGAAAATTCCTAACATGGACGCCGACCATCTAGTGTGGCGCACCAACATAGACATTTATAGAAATATTTTAATCGTTGAATTTTCATAATTTTTTTCTTTTTTTTTTCCTTCCTTTTATGTTCTTTATTTTTTTTTTTTTTGACTGAGGGCCAGCAAGACTCGCCGACCTCGGCGAGGGCCACGACAGCCTATGCCTGGCAACACAGCAAAAAAAATAAAAAATAAAAAATAAAGCACTCAAAAGAAAAGAAAAAAAATTATGAAATAATTTAAACTATCATTAAAAACATCCACTTCAGCGTCGACCGTGTCCTTGTAGAACGGCCGACGTTGACGTCAGATATTTTTAGCCAAAATTTCACCGGATGGATTGAACTGCTACAAATGCAAAAAGTTTAGGACCCAATAGAAAGGCTAAGGATTCAATTGGTACCGAGACAATAGATTTATGATTTTTTTTAGTACCTTTTCGCGTTTTGTTTTTGACCTTTTGAAGAAGCTTCAAGGTTGGGTGGGTCGTCTCTTTGTGCGTAATCGTCGTGGGAAAGCGTAGTGCCTTTTCACCTTTTGGCATGATCGCTTGCTCCTCGTTATTGTCTTATCTAACGAGCCAATCAATTTGTACAAAAAAGGCGATTTGCACGTCGTGGTGCATGGCTCATATTCATGTTCGTCCACGAGGGGCGTCGAAGGTGGTTCTCCGAGTCACTTTCCTGCAAATCCTCGAGTAATAATAGCACGAAGATGGTAGTACGGCCGACAAAGGAGTAAGATTTCATCCACACTCGTGTTTTTGGAGTCGCCAGCTCAATATATATATTTTCGGGCAGATGATTGTCTAATATCAGAATCCACAATACTCGATTAGCAGATGACCATGAGAAAAGGATCAAAATAATCCTAAATCTATTGCATTGGTAATAATTCAGTCATAAACCGTTCAATCGGATCAATTTAGCTCCATCTAGCCAATTTTAACGAGAAATTTCGAAAGTAGACATTGACCAATCCTACATGACACAATCGGTCGGTGCTGACATGGATATTTTTAATTTTCTTTTTACAAAACTTGAATTTTTATTTTTTTTGCTTTCTTTAAATTATTTCATTTTGGCCGGCGAACCTTGCCCTCGGCTTTGATTTTTCTTTTGTTTTAATTTGCATTCGAAACAGTTTACTACACTAGCATCAACATGATGCTTCAGCACAACAACAACATTGCATGCCTCCCATCGGCGAAAAGATTGCTGCTAAGACCCCCCCAGCTAGGTTTTAGCGGGGAATGGGAAATAGAAAGGCAAGGATCCTTCGCCTGGATTGGTGCTCTCATCATCTGTCCAGGCCATCCCGATAGTTCGGTCCACACCTCCCGGCACCGGATCGATTATCATCAGTTCCGAATTTTAGGAACCGGGAATTGTCCAAAACCGGCCGGTTCGGTCCAATTCGAATGCTCACCCCTCCAATTGCCGCCCCTTGTGAGAGTCCTCACTTGGCTCGTTATCGCGGTACTCTTACAATGAATTGTTCTCGTCATGAAATTGGCACTTCAAGCATGAAATAAAGCTTGATTGCATCCACGAACCAAATTTGACGCATCGCTTTGCAGGAAGAGAAACATGGAGAATCAGAATCTCAACTCCGTTTCAAATTCACCGAATCGCACTCAATGTCGAACCAAACATGAGTCGTCAATAACTAGCTGCACACAAATACGTCAATCATGCATTTACCATCTCATGAGATCAAATATAACGGTTTGTCGCTTCTTCGAGGTTGATTTGATTGGCAAAGAGACTTTTGCAAATAGCTTATACATCGCAAAGGGAATATCTTTCAAGAGATGATGAGAAATCCAGTCAACATAAAATCCTTCTTGAGTTCGTAGGATTATGAATGCGTCCAGCGTATCTCCACTTTTAACAAACTCAATCAGGCTTTTTATTCTTGCAACAAAAGCAATCAACCCTTTTACTATCGAATCGAGAAGTAATATCATCTGGTTAAAATTCTATTCATCTAGCATTTTTGCTCAAAGTACATTAAGCAGTAATGCCCACACTACTTTCTTGCATTTATGAGGAATAACAACTCAACATCAAAGTTCACAACCTATGGAGTGAAAAGTGCAGAGGACCTTACTTGAATGACGAATGTCAACCGATAGGTGAAACTGAATCTCTCTCAATTTCGCCCCTCTATGATGAGAAACTACCTAGCATATCAAAAACAGCAAATGAACTCCATAATCAGAAAGGAGGTTAAAAACAAATGAGAGAAACTAAGCAAGGCGAACAGGGTTTCACGAATCGATGACACAACAATGATCCACTAAAGAGCATATACTTCTGCAAGTGGAGGTATGCTTCAAACTCTGTTACATGATTAATCCACGGCTGACCGAAAGCGGGTTCTTACCTGGAAAGCTCGACCAGTATAGAAAAGGTGGACAAACACTAGATTATTTCCTCGACCTGGCCAAAAGGGAATACAAAATTAGTCCCAATCAACAAAGGTAGCATAGACAGCAGATCAGAAGAATTAGAGAGTCATAAGTTTAGTCCTCAGACAATGACTGACCTGAAAGTTTATGAATCAACTCCAAGATATTTGTCTGATACTAATCATACACGGTGCGTCTTTACTTGAAATTTGACTTCTTCTTTGCAAAATCTGATCAACATCTTCACTAAAAGCATCAAGCAGATGCACTAAGTTACTGGTTTGCAATGCATTAATATTGCAGAGTACATCTACGCACTTGTCTTCAGCATATTCAATCCAGCAGTAATAGATTCTTGCTTTAATTGAATATGTATTGTCAACAGTTTAGCAAGATTTAAGGCATTGCAGTATCTTCATTTACCATTCTAGGCACTCTAAACTTTGGATTCTGCGCTAAAAAAGCTGGTGGCCGCTGGAATACCACTGATGCGGCCCTTATTAAAATCACTGCTGTTAACCCCCATATCAGGTACTTCTTGTTCCCCACCTCATGGTCAAAAAAATGAAGGGGATATTTATTACCCAACCACTCTCTCTCTTCATATCTTCGATTTTCATCCTGAAACAAATATACATTGCTCTTGTCATAAGGACTTTCATGTTCCACTGAGATAACCACAATCACATGGTGTGTTGAAGGAAGCAGTACCTTGATGAACATCTCCAACGGAGCATCAAAAACCGCTTCCACTTCCGCAGGATTTGGGATGGGCTTAAATGATTTTTTTTCAGTAAGTATGCCTATCACCGGCATTACTCTCAAAAGATGCTGCACAGGATCAAATGGTCATTGAGCCCACGCATATTAAAACAAAATAAGACCAAATGCTAACATTTCGTGAATTCACATTGTGGCAAGACATAAGTAAATTGATGTAAACTATATCTAAAAGAACTCGTGAATAAGTATAGCGCAAGAGGTATGACATGACTAGTTCCTTTTGTTGACAATAGAGTCCTATTAAAGAACTTCGCCAGGAGAATATATCCAAAGAACCCAGAGGAAGAACCACAAAATGAGAAAATGGATTAGACATATGCGCTCTTGAGTTATGATAATTCATCGAAGGACCAACATGATATTTCACAGAAATATAGTAATTTCCTGATGCACATTAGAAGAGCAAGATGGTAAAATAGTTCGGTTCATTCTGGTAGGTTTCATAATGTGACTCAGTCCAATTTCATTTCCTAAACATCCGAAGTAGGTTACTCCTTCACAGTTGATGAATTGGGGAGAACTGGATAGAAATGAAATAAGTTCCACGCTAACTAAGATTGATTCCGAGGAGGGTCGATCAACATTAAATGAGTAGAGCAAACTGGTTTTTAAATTGAATAGGAGATCGTCACTTGAAAGAAAAATGTAAATGATTATTGGCTCATTGCAAACCCTAAATCGAACCACATATGTTTGGCAATTTCAATCTTATATCCTCCTCTTTTCCCATCAGAAAAGTCTCTTCACAAGCCAATCAATATGTGAAATCCACAATAACAGATGGCAAACAATGATCATAGACAATGCGCGTATAAAGCATGGTTGAAGATGAAGTTCTTCTATCATTCTGCTCTAAGAAGATCCAATAGGATGAACACCACTAAAGCCCACATATTGAACACCACTGAAGCCCACACATTGAAGAATCAAAGTTGACACCACATGTGCAAATGTTTGACGAACATCTGAGCTACTAAAATCATTCCTTTCCCGAGCCCCTTGCCGAGAAAATGGTCAAATGAGAGTATAAAGGAAGAACTTCCCATTAAGTATTGCCACCACTGTATTAAATGGACCGGTGAAATCAGTTCTTTCTGAAAAGAACACGCCAGTGTACACTTACCATACAATGCACCAAAAAGATCAGAATAAACAGGAGAAACTGCATTAATAACATTGAGAGGCTGTCCCAATTTCAAAGAAGAAACTGATATAAACCATTCTTGTAAAGTGGTTC
Source organism: Rhodomyrtus psidioides (assembly GCA_021437785.1). Classification (NCBI taxonomy): domain Eukaryota; kingdom Viridiplantae; phylum Streptophyta; class Magnoliopsida; order Myrtales; family Myrtaceae; genus Rhodomyrtus; species Rhodomyrtus psidioides. The sequence continues at coordinate 824,332 of JAILYB010000062.1, read as the reverse complement.
ACTAGCATTCAAGTCGGACATTCTTTCATTGTTCCAACACTGCAATTCAATTCTCTCACAGTTCCTATCAATGCCGACAGGCAAAGTACATGCCATATATGTAGATTTCTGCAGATACCTTGTCAAGAATGTACAGTCTAACAATGGAAATGGCTGTAGAAATGACCATTGAAAACAAAGGAAAGCTCCATTATGTAGCATCAAACATATACTCTTCTTGATGATTGTGCTCTCAAGTATCTACATTATATTCGACCACTACAGACTATTCTTCAAGAATAGTGATGATTGCTGGTAAAACAATACTTCATTTTTAAGTGACAAAAGACTGATGAAATAGTGGAATAAGGGCGCGCATGGCAACACTTCTGCAAAAGAAATCATTTCTGAAGCTAAAGTTGATTTTTCAACTTCTCCATCAAAAGTTGATTTCTGATCAAAGAAAGCTGTTTGATAAAATTTCTACTTCTGAAATTTTTAATTTTTAAACATTATTAACAAAATCTCCGGCGGTGGTGGTAGGTGGAGGACGGCGGCCGGCGACCGGGGGCAGGCGGCGGTCGGCGGGGACGGGCGGCTGTGGCGGCGGTCGGCGGCGACGACCGGCGGCGGCGGGGCGGGCTGCCGGTGGTGGCCGACGGCCGGCGGTCGGGGGGCGCTGGCAGGCGGGCGTTGGTTGGTGAAGACCGGTGTAGTTGAAGAAGTGATTTCTTTTTTAGAAGCTACAATTTTTAGTTTCTTAAAGTTGGCCAAAAATCCAACCAAAAGTAGAAATCATTTCCAGAAGTACTTCTGAAAGTGATTTATCAATATTTTTACCAAACGGTTTTCAGATTCAGAAGCACTTCAGAAGCGTCTTTACCAAATGGATTTCAGCTTCAGAACCACTTCAGAGGCAGAAATTCTGCTTCTGAAGTGTTACCATGCGCGCCCTAATATTTCTACCTAATATTTCTACCGAAAGTGGTTCGATGGAATCCGCCATAAAGCTTGTAGTTCAGGTTCATACTTCTAAAATATTATCCATTTACATCACATCCACAGGAAAGGCCACTACAACTTGTCCATTAATCGTCACGGGAGTGGAAAGACTTCAAGTGACTCACACACTAGGGAATTCTCAGGCTGTATAATACTAGCAAATTGAAGTTCTCCATGGCAAAAGAGAGTAACGTATGCTAATACCTTGGACAAGAACGGCTCCAGTATAGTTACCACATTGACCAGGGAAGGATCCAACCCGATTTCCTCCTTGGCTTCCCTTGTCGCCGTATCTCCATCATCCTTATCACCCTCCTCTGTTTTCCCACCTGGCAACGATACTTCCCCTGCAACCCAAAACAACATTGAACTTAGACAACGGACAGCACCTTCATTTTTTTCTAATAACCTAACATGCTTATACCTACCAGCAGAGATCCTAATCACCTGAAACAGTACACAACCAAACTTTCTGCATTCAATGTAGCTGAAGCTTCAGTCCCAACCATTTCTGCTAGTATCGCATTTTTGTGCCTCAATTTTCTAGGAAACGAAGAATTCACCTTGGCACTAAATGTACTATGAGATCGAAACTTATCATTCAAGGGCTAGAATTAAGAAGCTCCCACTCGATTAAATTGAACCCACAATTTCCCAAATCATCAAGAAGCCCACAAATGAAAATTTCAAATGTGACAGCGAGTTAAAATTTAAACAAGAAAGATTCCTTTTTCTTCCCCATTTCTCTCAATTTAAACAAGAACAAGAATCGAAAGAACCTAATTTCTTGAAATTGGCAAATCAGACGACGACCATCCAAAGAGACGAACCGGAGTGAGTGGACAATCTGGAGGACCTCTTGGTGAGGATGACCCGCAACTCCCCATGATCGCCTTCAAAGAGGCAGATCAAGACCGCGGCTCTTTTGGGTGTGAACCTTTCGGGGTGGCGAGCGATCGGGGTCGCCGACTCCGGAAAGCCCACTTGCGACACGACTTTGCCTGCGGTTTCTTCGATCCGCTGTTCCTCGGCGTCCTCGAAACTGGGCAGTGGCTTGTAGAGCCGGAGTTGCTGAGCCAAGGCCACGAGCCTATGCGAAGGAGGGGCCGGCGAGTTGTTCATGAGCTTCAAGAATGGAGATGTTGATGCCGATGCTGAAATTCTTCTGAGAACTGAGATCATTTGCGCTGGATCTTATAAAGAAAGAAAAAAAAATTTGTACTTTACTGTTCTTGTTTAACGTTGTTTCTGTTATGAACAATTTTTTTTTCTGTCGTTGCTCAAGTATTTACCTGATACATGAACTTTTTGCTAAGCAATAACTTTAACATCTCTCTCTCTCTCTCTCTCTCTCTCTCTGGCCGTCTGCCCCACATGCACGTCCACCTTCATTGTACGTACAATGCCTCCAACTCCTCTTTCCCTGCCGTCGTCCTCGAGCAGCCGCCGCCACCGCCTCCTGTTATTATCTCCGATGGCCACCAAGGAGCTGTCCATCTTTGACGCCTTGTTCTCTGAAGTCAGCCTCCGGTCCCTCTTGCTTGAAAAGCCCATCTCGGTCCTCTCCCTCTGAGCCCGGCCTCCATGCCCTCCCCTGCCGTCGCTATCGGCAGAATCACTCTGAAGGAAAAGGAACCGAAGAAATAGTGAGAACGGAGAGAGCAAGGAAGGAGAGAGAAAACTCTGAAAAGTGAATTCCACTCGAACATGTGGCGATCAAGAGTGGAGTGACGCGTGATTTGCGTGACAAGACACGTCTATCTAATAATTTTTGGCAAAATGTCATGTTGTATTACTACAAGACCAACCATATTATAGAGCGGCCAATAAAGATCTGGATGGTAACCATTCCGATTCTCTGATTCTCATATCAGAACAGTGAAAAATAAGAATATTGTTTGGTAATGTAAATAATTCTGATTTTGATTCTGCTCCTAGAATCAGTTTTAGATAATCAGAATCAGTTTTAGAGTAAAATTCAGAAGCAAAAAAAAGTAGGTTCTGAAAAAAGAATCACTTTTGAAAACAACAAAATAGGATGAATGTCATATCTCTCACTTTTCCCTTTTAGTTTTCTTGTCACTTTTCACTCTACCTAATAAAAATAAAATAAAATAGAAATTTTTTAAAAATTTTAAAAAAAAAATCATAAAAACATCAAAAAAATAGAAAAAGCTTAGATCATGCTAGTTTGACCTTATTTTCATAAATTTGGGTCTAAATTTCATAGATTTCACTCTCCTACAAAATATATTACAAAAGATGAGAGCATCCAACATCTTTCTATGTATTTAGACATTGTAACATTTAAAGAAAAATGAGTCCTTAATATGGGAACATGTCCATGCTTTATCAAACTTCAAACATCATATATTAAATTTTATGCTTCATTCATGAAATGCTAAAAAATAATGTATTTTAAATTATTTTATGTGGATTGAAAATTAGTCTTCAATTTAGGATGAAATTTTACAAATTATCTACATAGTTGTTTGACTTAAATGAAAAAAATAGGAAAAGAAACAGTTTTTTGAAATATAAATTTTGTGCAGTTATCAAACAGGTTCTGATTCTCTAAAACTCATCCAGAAACAGAATCAAACAAAGTCATTTTAACCAGAATCAGTTTTGAGGATCAGAATCAGAAGTACATAATGAGAATGATTATCATGCAGGCCCTAAGCATGCGGCTATGCTTGTAAAAAGATCAAGAGGATGAAGACGATAAAAATATAGGTGCGAAGTTCGACTCTCGCTCTATGAGAGTTATACAGTAAAAAAACATGTTGCAGAAGGGAAAATTATCCAAAATGTCTTAAATTTTTTGCACTTTTGTGTATGATAATTTTGCCACTTTAATCTTAAACATTTCACGTAGTGCAATTAAGTCTATCTAGTTAATTTTGATCGAAAATCACTAACGTGAACGACGACTGTCCTACGAGGCAAGGTCTATGCTAATGTAGATAATTTTTCATAATACTTTAATATTTTAAATTTTCTTTCTTTTTCTTCCTTGCAGTGGCCAGTGAAGAGTAAGAAAAAGAAAGGAAAAATAAAAAAATTATAATATTAAAAATTATCCACGTCAGTACCGACCGTGCTATCTAGGACGGTCGGCGTCTACGTCAGCGATTTCCGATCAAATTGGCTGGATGTACATAATTGACAAAACGTGAAAATATCTAAGATTCAATTGGCAAAATTAAAAGGGTTAGAATTGCATTGACAAAAGTATTAATAGGTTTAGAACTTTTTAGACAGTTTTTCCAATTATAGAGAATACAAACGACGAAGCCTTAAACGCAAATGGATGAGCATGAACTATGAGAAGTCAACTGCAGAAATGTAACATACCACAGTTTCCACAAATGGAATCAAAGACAACATCTATATACATCATAAATACAATATAAATCACGTCATTTATAGAAGAGAAAACAAATAAATGACCAGACAAGCTTATGTGTCCCGCCGTCTTTTTATCTCAAACCAACAGAAATCTTCAAGCAAAAGCTATACACATAATTTCAGGAACAATGAATGACAAACCAAAAGCATTTCCCTCAGCCGTCTCTGTAACTCAAAGGATGGAAAAGAAAAAATCAACACCGCCCATCATCTTCTTGTTAAGCAGTCGTCGGTTCTTTCTTATTGTTTGCTTCCTCAGATTTACTTTCTGAGAGCAGGCTGGCAGGCTTTTCGGCTGCTGAGAAAGACAGTCTCCTCGCCTTCGTGGTTGCCTTCCCATTGGAGGACGGAGAAGGTTTCGGCGAAGTCATGGCCTTCGGCGTTTGCTGGTTCAAGCTTTTGGCGACATTGCTTCCCTGCTTGTTGAGTGGCTTCTTCGGGCTAATGGTCTGAACAGGTACTCGGCTTTCCCACGGGCGAGCAGCGATCCATCGCTCCATCCAGCTCCAACCCCAGCTTGCTTTTCCGAGTTCACTATTCTTCACACCATTGGTGTAAGAGCTGGCTCTCCACTGTGGATTATGAACTAATACAATTTAAGGATAGTGGAAATCGTATTCGGAAACTATAATCACTCAATGTATTGTGAGCTAGCAAGATAAACTCCTTAACAGTATCTGAGAACCGAATGCTTCAATGACCGTCGTTTTTCCTTTCCGATTTATTTCATTTTCTAAGCCCCGCCATTAGACCTGGAAAAACTAAAACAATACCAATTTACAAGAAACCAAGCCTTATCACACTGAATGGCGAATCTTATCACGGCATTTTGCTTGATCCTATATAGAGCCTTAGTATTAAATCTGGACATATTTATGTGATCTGCCCCACCTGATGGTTAAAGGCATATGCCATGGCTCGTTCGCGTTTAACTGCTGCTTCTTCTCTCAGATGTATCCTTGCAAGAATTTCTTCCATGGTTTCAGAGCCACCACACCAGTCGACCTGTCAGGCAGGTTACGATGGAGTCGTAAGAGAATGCTAGGTTAGGTGGTGCCATTTCAAACACATTACACATTCTTGCAGAACGTGGATTTAAAACTATAAAGCCATTATGGGCACCGGTAAACATGCGGCTTACTTCAATGACCAAAAATTGAAGTGGAAGGCTTCAATGACTACAATCCATAACCAACCCTGACAACACATAGTTATCCATATGCTGCAGTTGCCTTTTACACTACAGATACAGAAAGTATGACTCGACAGGAATACTTAATCAGGAGCTTTTATGCATAGAATTGGACTGTTGACCAGGCAGGGTTTGATACGCTACAGGGGGCCATTGATCCCTTCTTATGCAATTAAGTTTCCTTAGTCAGGTTTTCGATGTCCAACAAATTTTAATATGGATGATTAACTTTACCTCAAGATCATGGAGTTTAGCCTCAAGTTTCATCTGGTTCTCCAACTTCTTCTGTTTTATCCGCCCTTCTGTCACCATACAAAGACGGCGATCTCTAACTTGGGACTGTATTTTGCTCCAGGAATGAAGATACCCCAATGTCGTCATTGCTTGCTTTTTGACCGAAAAGTTTTGTGTCAGGATCTGCAATCTGACTATCCCTTTCAAACGTCGTAACGCTTTCCGTGCCTAGAGCAGGATGAAAACAATTCTGTCAAATAAATGTTTTAAACGCATCTTCCAAAGAGTTAAGCAAGACAATCACCGAGGGCCAGATATAACGAGGAAATTTTCTCCTTAGGTACCATATAAGTTAGTCCAGGAGGATTCATTACAAGCAGAATTGAACAGCAAAGTTGCCAGCTGAAAGTGAAAATAGACATCCATTTTTGTGAAAAGACATCCATAGGACACGCTGACACAGATGTAAGAATTATTCAAAAGATGCTGTATTTTGACTAATCAACAGGATGAGCCGAAAGGCAGAACCATAATCGAATGAAGCATTTTGTGGATGTAGTACCATATACGCCCGAAATGCTGTTTGAATTCGCAGTGCGGCTCTATCCTCAAGGGGCATGCCAAGAGAACTTTTTCCAGCAGTAGCACCATTTTCCAAAGTTGTAGACTCTTTATTTGAGTTACTCTTCCACTTGAAGGAATTTGACTTCCCAGGAGATGAAGATGCCTGTTTTCCCGGCTGAAAGCATCACATCAAGCAGCAATGCAACATCAAAAGTATGAAGACACTACCAACTTTAACCAATGCTATCCCGTGAACACATCTTTGCTCCATAAGTTACGGAAGTAGAGATTTCTTTAAAATCGTAATCACCTTCCAACTTTTATTCCAATTCTAACTTTCCAGTGGCTTATATAGACAAGTGAAAAGAAATATTCACTCAAGACTTCATGATCTTGGTAAGTGCTAAAGTAGAAATTTACTTTAACGTTTTACTCTATGTCCATTGAATAGTTCATATTAGCAGCCTTTTTTTCAGATGAAACCTGAGAAGCAAGGAACACAGTAAACTCATTAAGACTACAAAACACATAACAAGCAACTAGCCCTTACTTACTTCTGGAAGCTGGCACCAATCATGGCAAGTTCTTATCACAGCGAATGTAATGAGAAAGTGGAGACTACACAAAAGATTTTTCACAAGGAAGAACGATAAGCCTTCAAAGGATAGAAGTTTAATAACAAGCGGGAGAAAAGGCAGAACATTTTCGGAAAGCAGAATAATTCATCGAACGACCAATGAGTACAAGTGGTCACTGTAAAAAGCACAATCAGGAGACGAAAAGCTGTCCATGAGATAGAGCCCAATCATGAATAGTTCTCATATGCATAAAAATCCTTGTACGTCATTCGAAACTTTGCGCAAAATTTTCACAGTTTCAGGAAAAACAATTCCAACAGAGATGCTTCATTATTAGCTAATAACAGAGAACATGCAATCTCATGCAGGTAGAATTTAGAGCTGGAAGATTTTTACACAAACTTGAAACAATTTCACCATACCCAACTCAATCATGCTGGAAGTGCAAATAATTGATTCCATCGCTTACTACAAATGCGACGAACTACAAAAAGAAAAGAAAATGTATCTGGACTGTTTGATACCTTCGATTGCTTTGAACCATTGTTCTTCACTTTCTTCAGGTTGATTATAGACTTGAACCAGTCCCCAGAACCCATATCTTTAGGTTAAGTGCCTTTACCCGGATGAAGAGAAACACCCTGTTTCACGAAAGATCAATGACATGACTGCTGGCTCCAAACACCCCTTGAAAGATCGCACAATTGAGAACCACCACACTATATACTCGAATCTCTGATATTTTTTTTTCATCAATTCAAAAATGAACTGTCATTAACACCGTGATATCATCAAAATTGATCTCCATAGCATCATATAACAATCCAAGATCATCCTATTTCTGCACTTTTAATAATACATAACTAGTGATTTTCCTCTAAAAAAGCCAGAACATAATGTGAATGTAACTCGATTAGGAACGTTTAACCACCTCTCAGCCAACCACTCTGCTAGACCGCCAATCTCAAACGACGTTAATCAAATTCTAAGAGAACAGCACTTCACAATGCTGGCAACATCATTTCATTTCATCAAATGCAGGACCACATATAAAACATCAAAACGAAGAAGAGCGCTCCATCATTCGAGCAAAACTGCAGAAAGCAGTCTCGCAGAGTGGTTGACTGAGAGAACAGCACTTCATAATGCTGGCAACATCATTTCATTTCATCAAATGCACGACCATATAGCAAACATCAAACGAAGAAGAAACGCTCCATTAGTCGAGCAAAACTGCAGAAACTACAATCAAAATTACCAGATCAAGAAACTGGGTATTTGCTTCGCAAATCATTCACCGCCCCAAGCCCAGATCCCAATCTCCCCCAAACCAACAAACGCCTACCCCACATCAGATATTCAACCGAAACATAGAATGAAACAGAACAAAAAGCAAAAGGGCATGGTTTTGTGATCAATGATGACATACCCACAGAAGCAGCAACAATGAGCTCCAGTCCACTCACAACCTTTTTTCTTCTTTTCACGCAAATGGGTACTCAGAAGTCTAGCCTGAAGGAGTGTGGTGGGGGTAATATTAGTAGTAAAGCACAAGAAAGCTCGAAGAAAAGGATAGTCATAGCGAAGAAGAAGAGAGAATAAAAGGTGGGTGTGGACTGTGGATTTGCAAAGGTCCACCTCCAGTTCTGCCGAGAATTTCTTTCTTTTCTAAAGAAGAAACGATTCATTCATCAAAATGGGGTCGATGAAAACGTTTGTATTTATCTATCTCTTCCTTGATTGGAGCCCTCTTCCTCTCTCTCTATCTCTCCCCTCCTTGGTCCACCATATTCGGCTCAATCAAAGTCTCAACCAACGAAATACAACTCACGCGAAAGGGGTCTGCAGTTTGGTAGGAAGAGAGTGTCGTTGCGGTGACGAAGTCAAGCAGGAAATAAATTAATAAATAAATAAAGAAAACACAATGTGGGGTCGAGCGAGTACGGCGACAGCAGAACAAACCAATGGGGCTTTTGACAGTGACGGCCTGCCTTTCTGATTTGGTGAGGGAGAGATTCCAGGTTTCTTTTTGTGGAATTATTGTGGACATCCTTAAGTTGCTCAAACTGTTCTACAATCAGGAGCTGAAATTATTAGCATGTTGATGATGATTGCGTTGGTGCGCTTTAACCCAAAAAAGAAAAAGAAAAAGAAAAAGAAATCACCTGACTGCTTACACAGATACCAGGTAAACTGCTAAGGATCTGATCAAGAAGAATGCTACTGTCAAAATAGATATCATGATCTCGAGTTTCGAAGTTAAATTCATAAGAAATTATGTTTAATTTAAGCTTTCATATTAAGACTAATGAAAGAATTTTCGAGAAAGGAGCATGCAAATATGATTGCTTGTAAGTACAAAAAAAAAAAAAAAAAACCTCCAAAATGGAGGCATGCATTCAATCACATGGAGAAGAATGAAGAAAAAGGTGGTCCCGGCGGGGCTCGAACCCGCGACCTTCGGCTCATAAGACCAACGCTCTAACCAACTGAGCTACGGGACCAGGCTGCTTGCCAATTTAGCTCGTTCAACTTATTTATACCGTAACGCATCTCCTTTTGCTGCCAATTGGTCAATGATTCAGATTCATACCTGGCTTTTGACCTCCGGTACGATGATTGGAATGATTACGGTTGGGGTCGGTTCAACTACCAACCTCCCGCTGTCAAAAGAAAATTAAATAATGGCAGTAATTATTGAAATGAATTTAACCCCCCACCCCCCCAAAAAAAATATATATTATTAATCGATATTGTTCTTATCATTACGCATCAACAGCCTCCAAATTTAGGTAGCGACGACACTGCAAGACCTGGCAACTAGGGCAATGATTCCAATCCTGCTTTCATAGTTTAGGTCCATTCCAAGCAAATATCTCTATTGTCATTATGTTTTTCACTTATAGCTTCTGATGTAATCCTAAAGTTGTCCTCATTATTTTCCAACACGACAGCGTGAGATATTTCACTGTCGGCACACGAATGTTGCCACGTCGGATTTTTCACGGTCATGATGGACAGAAGTTTCTTGGGAGGTGATTTTGGGTGGCCGGTGTAAGTTTGGGCTAATGGTTTAGACCATGAAAAAGATTGGGATCGGTGGCCTTGAGAGAAACTTTGGAATTTTCGGTGCGTCATTCTCATTGATCTTCTTTATTCCGGTGGAGGAAGATTTTCTAAGTTAGACAAAGATGAAAGTTTTTCTTTTTTTTTTTCCCAAAATAAATCTCGTGAGATTTTTCTCGAAATAAATTCACGAGGGAAGTTTTCTTTTTAATATAGACTCATAAGTAACAACACCATGTATCAAAATTAGAGGTGGCAAATGGGTGGGTCGGGTCGGGTTTGGGTCGGGTCGAATATGGTCCGACCCATATTGACCCATATTTAATGACCCAAACCCGACCCGACCCGCGACTGACCCATACCCGACCCAACCCGTTTTGACCCACATTACCAAAACACAACAATTTTTTTAAAAAATAATATTGCTAAAATAGTTCCTGACCTCGGCCCGTCCACGGCACCGGTCACGACCCCGGACACGGCCCCGGCCCAGGGACCCTGCCCCGGGACCCGGACCCGGACCAGGCCTCCGCCCCAGCACCGGCCCCGGTCCCGGGACCCAGCCCCGAGACCCGGACCCGAACCCGGACCCGGCCCGAGACCCGACCTCGGCCCCGGACTCGGCCCGTGCCCCGGCCTCGGGACTCGGCCCCCGGGACCCGAACCCGGCCCCGGACCCGGGACCCTGCCCCGACCCCGGCCTCGGGACCCGAACCCGGCCCCGGCCCCGGGCCCCGGGAACCGACCCCGGGACCCGGACCCGGGACCTAGCCCCGAGACCCGGACCCGAGACCCTGACCCGGTCCCGGGACCCAGCCCCGAGACCCGGACCCGAACCTGGACCCAGCCCCGAGACCCGGACCCGAACCTGGACCCAGCCCGGGACCCGAGACCCGACCCCGGCCCCGGACTCGGCCCCGGCCCCGGCCCCAGGACTCGACCCCGGCCCCGGACTCGGCCCCGGCCCCGGCCCCAGGACTCGACCCCGCCCCGGACCCGGTCCCGGGACTCACCCCCGGGACCCGACCCCGGCCCCGGCCCTGGGACCCGACCCGGGACCCGGCCCCGGGACCCGACCCCGGGACTCGGCCACGGCCCCGGACCCGGACCCGGCCCCCGGCCCCGGCCTTGGGACCCGGCCCCGGCCCCGGACCCGGGACCCAACACCGGGACCCGGACCCGACCCCGGGACCTGGACCCGGCCCCGGACCTGGACCCGGCCCCGGGACTCTGTCTCGGCCACGACCCCGAGACCCGGTCTCGGCCCCGGCCCCGGGACCGGGTCCCGGAACCCGACCTCTGGACCAGGCCCCGGGACCGGGTCCCGTTCCCGAGACCATTTGTAACTTGTGGAATGATGTTATCCTTATGAGTCGAAAGTGGGTCAATATGGGTCGAAAGTGGGTCAATGTGGGTCGAAAATTGATTTAAGTGTGACCCATTGTTAACCCATTTTTTGTGAACCTTTTAAAAGTTAATGACCCATATTTGACCCATATTTGTAAAATATGGGTCAAATATGGGTTTGTGACCCATATTGCCACCTCTAATCAAAATAGGCATAGGCAAGAATATTTTCACTACTCTGTTTGTTTCATGGAAAATGAATGATTTGGAAAATATTTTTCAAAATGTAATCATTTATATCTCTTGAAAAAATGAATTTTTTTCACCGCCTATGAAAATAGTTAGTCATAGATTGTTATCGATGATAAAAATATTTTTTGTTGATTAATTTTTCTAAACTATATAAGCAATCACTTTTCGAAAAATATTTTCCAAATCGCTCATTTTTCGTAAAAAAAAAAAACGGAGCATTTCGTTGAAATCCAAATTATAAAATGTTCCGTCGACATGCGAGGCTGCTTCATTTTTCTTCTCGGGATTCTTAGATTTTTTTTTTTTTTTTTGGAAATGATATAATAAAGTCAATCGAGTTCTAATTCTCTTTGTTGATGCAATTGCATTCTCGGTTTGTCACGACGTAGGCCGTACCCCAAAGGCGATGAAACGCTAATCTCTTCGCCATAGGTCAAACCTAAAGGCAAGGAAACACTGATTTTGACTCCACATCTACTTTTCTCGATCCGGTTACTGTTCGCCCACTTCAAAGCATGAAGCAAACCTATGGTTTCCGCGTTGAGAGGCGATCGCACTTTGACCATGGCTGCAGCTCCGCCGATGAGCTTCCCGACGGAGTCCCGGCACACCCTGGCGAAGGCGCCAGCTGATTCCTCGTCCCGGCAACGGCCCATCGACATTTATTTTGAGGGTTCCAGATGCCGGCGGTACCCCCACGCATCCGATAAGGCTTCCTTTCCTTTCCATTTCCCGGTTGTCCTCGAGCTCCAGTGACTCACGTTTTCCATCACTGCGCTTGCATCTTCAATTAAGCGCTTCGGATGTGGTCTTGGTGCCTCTAAAGGTGAAGTTATTCCATGATTTCCAGATTGGCCAAAGCAGAGCCGTGATGAATCCTCCTCCACATGTACTTATATCAAAATCTGTCGTAGCCTCGCCTAGGGTGTGTCTGTTTTGCTGAAAATGAACGATTTTTTTTCAAAAATAATAGCTTTCATCATTTGAAATAATTAGCCAGATGAAGGTTTTATCCATATTTAAACAGCCGACAATATTTGAATGTCTCTAAAATCATGTCGAATCTGTGGCCTGTCACCACACTACCAACATCAATGCCTTTGGATTTACCCTCAAGGATGCTAGATTGGATCTAAAGCTTACTTTGAGAGAGAGAGATGATTGGGTGTTCGCCAATGATTTTTTCTTTAAAAGATAATTAAGCGACAATCTTTAATCTAGTGTAAGAATAAAATATATTTTGAATCACAAAAAATAATTAAATAATTATAAATTATCGTGGGGTCCACTTCAGTAATCATAAAATTTGTCTTTTGCATAAAATTCCTTTGATTAAAACATCATCTTGTTGTCCAATCCAAACGGGATGAACAAGTTACATATCCAAATCAAAATCACAAAGACAATGCCATCTTCCAATCAGTCTCCTCTTCACCAATGTTCCATCTCTCTTCTGTTTATAGATATATCCGACTGGATTCGCATGTCGCAGAAGTCGTTCTTGCCATATACCGCTTCGCGGTGCGGTGGACTGTGGACGTAAAACCAGCCTAAAACACTCGTGAGAATGTAAAGACGCAGGAGAGATAACGGGTAGAGAGCATATGCAAGAATGCAGGTCCAGAACTGAAACTTGGTGCAGCAGCTTGTGATGGCCCCCATCAAACTGCAGATCAGGAGGACGACCAGGGCTTCAGCCGAGACGTCCCACGCTATGTCTTTGATGCATACGAGGGCCAAGAACGTGACTAATCCCATTACGTTGTTCATGAACACCCCGTTGTAAACCTGCAACGCAAAGAAACTGAATTCTCCCGACCTAATTCTCGTGAAAATGAAGATATGTTAAACAAAAACATATACTGTTATTAGAACAATAAGTTGTTGTGAACATAAATGCCGCAGCTAACGGATGTTTGACCCTTCGCGAATCATAAGTTGATTAGTATCATAATAATCAATGAATTGTTCAAAATTGGGAGATTCAACATTCTAAAATTTGCTTCGAACATTAGAACTGCACATGCCAATCTATAAACACTATCTCTGTGAATGATTTTCTGGATTGAACTGATAGTTAGGCCTCGTGGGTGTTATAAAACAAGATGTTGGCTGCTCGAGATCGGGCTGGTAATGATGTAGTTATTCATCCTATGAAGGTACCTCAACAGGATTCTTAGGATAAAAAATTAGCCTCGGAGAGCACTCGACATCTCGCGCCGTATATGAATCGCATTAGCCCTTCTATAATTCCAGCAAATTCACCGGTAATATCAAGGTCACAGTCGCCCGAGATATACGGCTCGGTCATATAGTCATCCAAAGAGAAATCCCACCTACAGAAGAAGGAAGTATGGGGCGAGCTTTGTACTTGGGGACCAGCTGGATAGTGTAAGAAACATTTTGGTTACCTTTTGATTAACTCCAGATTTGTTCTTTTGTTCTGACAATTTTTTTTTTTTTACTTTTTTATTAACTTCAGACTCTAAGACGATGGCGTGAAGTACCATGAAAGGAAAGAGGGGTCTCAGATCGTGTGAAAGTGCACTTTCGCTCCAAAAAGTTTATAGAAGACCAAGAGAAGTCTTTAGATACTGGTTATCCCAACTTAAGAGAGTCCTGATACATGAAAGAAACAAATAAGCAGCAGTTTGATTTGTTGTTTATTTTATAATTTAATTTTCTATGTTTACTTTATGTGGATGATGGCAGAGAAAATCAAAACGGATATTATTCCCTTTTCATGGCTTCGTGGCTGCTGTGATCGGCCTGTTACATTTGAGCAGAATAAGAAAGATTTTTGAAGAAGAAACTTAAATCTACATATAGCCACGAACTGCCGGATACTGCTATTGGATCAACCAGGTTTGCATAAATGAATTGAAGACGACTAGGCTTCGGAAATAACTTCTCAAAAACTTTGACCGCACCTATATGAAGTTTGTTGATAGGCAATTGAACTTTTAGAGTAAAAACTTGAGAGATGAACCCTACACATTTCTGAACCAGGTCCGCTCAGTCTGCTGAAAGTTTTTTCCCCTTCTTTTTGCATGGTTGACGATTGTTGTTGTTATTGTCTTCTTGTTTATATTGAGTTTATGACGTGATTATGGATAGCGAGCATTGTGTGATGAATTGAGCAGATGTTCCTTTTGATGTGAGACGACCAAGGAGGAAACGATTGCGAAATCGTGCTCCTTTGAGGTGGCGGTTTGAGCTGTTATGTGGCTTTTCTCACTTTGGTTCTACTTACATTAACCTGTGGCGAAAAGGGTAACCCACTTCTTTTCGCATTCCGAACTAGTCCAGGGCTATTGGTCATGTCACGTGGCACTGATATCTGAAGGGTATTCGGCCTCATTCCTTTGGCTGTTGTGTAGAGGCTTTGAGGGGTGAAGCATGACCTTTGGAGGAGATGCGTCTTTGTTTATTATTACGAGAGATGGCTCAAAAGTTTGGAATTCGTCAACTATTTTACTTGGCCTGGTGTGTACGATTTTGTAACGTGGGATGCGCTTTGGCTATATATTTGTTCTTTTAAAGTGGGTTGCATTTTCTTTGACTGACTTTCCATGGGGTAGCGCCCCTTGGGTGCTCTTGTTTCCTTTTTAGAAGTATTTGAGTTCTAAACTATCGGGATGAGTAAATTGTTTTAAGTTCGCTTGTGATTATTCATGCTAGTGAAAGTGACAGTGTGGATAGATACTGTCTCGTGGTTGATAGGTATGGTTTGTTTCTCAGTCAAGAAATCCATGCTGTCCAGAGAATGTAGCCAACAAAGAGGATAAACTAGGATCCTGGTACCAACGCTGCGAAGATTTTAATTGTTAAAAAATCCCAAAACGGGGGTTTTCAAAATATATCTAGCCAAGAAAGTATGGACATTCATATATTGGAAAAGAGGACTTGTTAGCATGCAATAGACATGGCCAATGCTAGTCTGTACTGAGCCTAGCTGCCCAATGCGGCCCAATTGCTATCCATGAGAAGTGCCTGAGCAGCAAACCTCAATTTGATAACTTGGGGAACTTCTATTGCCCTTATTGTTCATACAAAAGAGCAGTGGCTAAGGTTTATGAGTTGAGAGGAAAAGCCCTGTTGCGCAAAGAGCCTTTATCCAATTTTCTTGACACCGGGGTTGGGGTAGGTGATGAGGGGCAGATGGAGCAGAAAATGGGAAGGATAAGGGGAAAGATTTCAATGTATCTCCATCTCCAGGGCATGACAGTTGCCATGATGATGTGAGTAAAGGAAAAACTGAAGGGCAACATCAATCTGATCCTGTAAATCCAGTGTACAGTAAACATGAAGCACGGGTCGAAAATCAAACAGATACATCATCTCCTAGTGTCCATGATGAGAGAAATTTAGTCCACGAAGAAGGGTTGCAAGAAGAGGAGAGAATCTAATGATAACCGCTGCAAGGAAGTTCTAGATCAAGAGAAAGCAGAGACGGCTGATGATCGTCCTTTAGAAGAAGTGGCAGCTGAGGATGCTGTGCCGTCTAAATCTTCTGAAGGAAAAAGGCATCGTAAAAGTATTCACAGAAGTCAAGCGCTAATTAAGAAAAGAAAACGGAGGAAGTGCCAATCAACTGATGCTACTGTATCTTCAATTCAAGGAGAGTTTACCACTGATGTGAACCCAGAAGCAAATATGGGAGGTGAAGTATGTGATTTGGATGCCGAGGCTGGTTCCATGAACAATGGAAATTCTTCAAGTGCAAAACCTCAAAGCAAGGCACCAGTGGAGGAGGTTGTTTCACCAAGAAAAGGTTCCTATGGAGCTGGCATGAGTATCATCAAGCAGACAGATTCCAATGATGGTAAGAAGAAAGTCACTCTTGCTGAAAAGTCGAGACAACAACGACAGTCCCTCAGAAAATTGTGAGTAATTTTGGTTAACTTGAGAAAATTTACGGAATTATATTTTTCATCTTTTAAGAATTCGTAGCAACGAACTGGATTTATGGGGAGTACTGTGGTTTTTAATGCAGACCGAAGGCACCACTTCCCAATGTAAAGCGCAGCTTAAGATGGTCACCTGAAGAGGAGGAGATCCTAAAGGCAAGTTTTTCTTGTCATAGAATCTTTTTCTTGTTTGTATCTTTTCAAGTTGCATTTATTTCCTTCAGAAATAGCCAGATCCTCAGCCATGCTCTTAAAAATTGGAAACAAGAAACCATTTTTAGTCTTCAAAATGATGAGGATTTGATATAAGGATCCACTAAGTCCTTTAGATTGTCTTTAATTTTTTTTTTTTTTTGTTGCCTACACCTGTACTTTTTACAGCAAATCTGAATAGCTAGCTTGTACATATAATGTATATCCACGGATGTATCTATTCATAGAAAGCATAAGTCCATTTCAAATAGATTGAACCATAGTGTCTAGTGAATTGCTGGATGTTTCCTCCTTTTGGGCATAGTGATTCACCGATTGGCAACTTCGTCCTATCAAACTAGTTCAACTTTTTTACTTGTAAAGGCTTTTTTTTTTTTTTTTAAGAAATCAATACAAGAGAAAGATAATAACAGACAAGTACCAAAAGCAACCCTAAGACTGGGCAAAATCAGAGCAAGATAACCAAGGATGAATAGAAGACTGAAAAAAGATGGCAGCAACATTTCAATTCCTGCAAATAGCCTTTTGTTATGCCCAATACAAATTTTATTGGCCTTTTAGTATTTTTGGGCCCAATCCAAAAAAAAACCTCAAACTTTAGTGTTTGTCCCAAAAATATCCACAACTTTTTTTTGTCACCTAAAAAACCTCCAACTTTTTATTTTGTCACAAATCTACCAATCCAATCCCAAAAATACCTCAAACTTTGGCCTTTGTCCCAAAAATATCCACAACTTTTTTTTGGTCTCCTAAAAAACCTTTAACTTTTGAATTGTCTCAAATCTACCAGTCCAATCACCAAAAAATCCTCAAATTTTGGGCTTTGTCCCAAAATTATCAACAACTTTTTTTTGTCTCCTTAAAAACCTCAAGCTTTTGATTTTGTCCTTAATAAATCTTAGGTGGCAGTTTCACCTCATTATAATTACATCTTCGTTTTTAACGTGGAAAAATTCTCAAAAAATGTTCTCTCTTTAGATTAGCAATTAGTGCTGATTTTCAATCGTGCTCTTTTCTTATCTCTCCCTTCCATCTCGTAGAATTCCCGACGATTCCGATGTCGGCCATCTAGCTTCTGTCGAAACTCCAAGTGATTTTCGATCGTCGCCCGATGATGTTGCCTTATCCTGAGACAATAACAACCATCGTCATCGGCTCCTTACCCATTGATAGTCCTCGATGTTAATCGAGCCTCCTACCAAGGACCATCGTGCCGACCCTATCTCTGTGACGACAAGCTGCTGCCCCCAACGCTTTCTTGTGATCATCATTTTGGTAAAGATTTGAAGTATAAGAAGAAGATTCGTTAATATCTTGTTTCCACTAAAATTTATATGTGAATCTCAGGTAACTCAATTATGTCTCAAAATGAATGAATGCGGCTGCAATGTGTCAAACATTCTCCCTTGAAACAATTGGAAGTACATTTTGATCTTTGTCTAACAATCGTGGGTTCTGTTCAACTCGGCGCGAAACACTTTTTTTTTTGCAATAATTGTGGTAGATTTGAGACAAATCAAAAGTTGGAGGTTTTTTAAGAGATAAAAAAAGTTGTGGATATTTTTGGGACAAAGACTAAAGTTTGAGGTTTTTTTGGGACAAAATCAAAAGTTGAAGGTTTTTTAGGAGACAAAAAAAAGTTATGGATATTTTTGGGATAAACACCAAAGTTTGAGGTTTTTTTGGGGATTAGGCCAGTATTTTTTTAGGCTTCATTTTGTTTCGTTTACAAAATCGTTAATACATAATTTTTTTTCTATAAAGAAAAATTTTGTATTGATTAATTATTTTAAGCGATACATGTGATCATTTTTTGAAAAATGTTTCCTAAATCTTTTAGTTTTTGCGAAACAAACGGACCCTTAAGGTCTTTCATTTTTCTGATTGAGTTACCCTGTCAAAAGTGTTTTATTGATTAGAATTTGCTATAAAAGGCATTTGTTGAGCTAGAGATACTGGAAAGTGTTGTGACTTGGTGATTCTCGAATTTGATTCATATGAAATGATATGCTGCAGGAAGGAGTGCAGTTATTCTCAAGCAATGTGAACAAGAATATCCCTTGGAGGAAAATTCTGGAATACGGTTGTCGGGTTTCAATCCAATTCGCACACCTGTTGATCTCAAGGATAAATGGAAGAAGAATATCACTACCAGAAGAGACTGTTGATATCAGTCGATAGTTTTTGAAGCTATTTTACTACTTTCTTCTTCCACCCTCCTCTGTCTCCATGAGGAATTTGGTAGGTTTTTGGTGGGGGAAGCCTCTCTCCTAGCTCTGAACGGTAGTATTTGTACTTGAATCCCTTGTGATAAAAAGGAAACTCCTTTCGCTGTGGCCATTATAGATATGGCATCATGACTTCCGATGCGGTTCTCTAGTTGGGCGTTTCTTAACTAACCATGCAAGTAATGGAATCGAATCTGATGAACTGTCCCACTGTGAACGTCCGCAATGTTGTGTATAAAGACAGAGGCATGAATGACTGATACCAGTATGATGACGCGACACGAAGTGCGAGTGAATATTTAGAGAAGTCTCTGGTTGTTTTGTAGATTAAAGATGTCATTTGTTCAGACTGAAGTATCCAGCACACTACACACCATTATATTTCATGAGCTCTTCAGTATATGATTCCCGCATGGGCCTGATCATGAAGCCCAAGTCATTCTTTTCTTCATGCCTTACTCTTTAGTTGATGTCAATTAAATGGATCTGCACCAGAGCCTGAACTTCTGTTTCAAAGCATTAACGTGAGGCCCACGACCAGCTCAGTCGACCGAGGGAACTGCAAACATCCAACAACCAAACCAACCATAGTAGTGGGGCACGTGAGACTGTCACCGGACAATCTTATTATAGTAACCCCTTCGTCTGAAACTTGACACTTGCCTGACTAGCTAATGATCAATACCGACCTCAATCCAAACTCGCCCCACTTCCCATTCATAACGACACTTCTCTTAAAGACAGAAGTTCACGTGGAGGCGCGTAGTTGCACCGTGCATACAGTAGTCTCTCAGCTTAAATCCTGGTTATGCAGCACATAATATATCGCTTGTATTACGGCATCGCTTCATGGAATTTTGGCAGATACACAATCTGTATTCTTCTTTGTCTTTGCCCTATTGTATGTACTCTTCAATCGACCCTTTGAAGACTCCACACAAGGCATCTTCACAAGCCATTTTCCACAAAAAAGGTGATGGGCGCCACCACCCATTGTCCTATTCCCAGGCAGGTGCCATGCGGTTGAGCTCAAACTGAATTGACTATCTGTTTCTTTCTCTTCTCAGCCCTTTCCAGAATCTAATTCATATCTATTTGTTTTCCCTTTTATTTTTGGTGATATGTAGAATCTGTACTTTGTGTTTTGGCTTTGGCATGTATAGGGACGCCAATGTTCACCCCCCAAGAATAAATCCTCTTCTTGCCTTGTTCGGGGGACCAGACGTTATCATGCAGCTTAAAGCAGCATCGTCTTAGGGAGAAAATATCTAGAGTTGATGATGATATTTTATAATCCAATGGGTGACGAAATCTGGGTAGGAACCGGACTAAACTAACATATGAAAAAGATCTCTAACCTGTATGCACGATACCGATCGAAAGTTGTCCGCAGGATCGATGACTAGAGACACATTGCACTAACATACTACTTTCTTGGTCATTAATCACGATAAAGGTTAAGAAAAAAACAGCTCCCAAATTTTTTATATCTAGATTGCTTGTGCCTATGGACGTGGACACGGTCCAATAATGACCGGTCTTGTCCCAAAAAGACTCGGTTTTGCTCCTCTTAACCTAATACTAAAAGAAGGCGTGGTTAGAGAATGATGGAGACAGATGTATGTGTTGAAGCAATAGTTTCTCTGGAAAAAGGACATGATTTTGCAGGGGGAGATGCTTGGAATATGATCTGAATATGCTCGCGGTAAAAAACGAAAGGGGCCAAAACCATCGGACTAAAACACGACCCAGTTCGTGGAATAAGGCCACTTCGTGGCCGTCTATTGGCCCAAGGCCATGGAAATGCACGTTCGAGTGAAGACGTTTGCATGTACGAATCCCAAAATCTTTCAGTCCACGTTACTCCAGAGATACTGTAAATCACTTGGTGACGTGATGTCAAGATTTAAGGCTTGTCTCTAGTAGTTTTCAAGAATAATACATTGCCTTGGGCTGCGCTTGGGAATGGCTTTCCCAAGGGGCTTTGGCGTGTCCAAAGCCCCTCGGCCAAAATCTAGGTGTTTGGAAAAAAATTTCTAAACATCCTTGATTGAAAGTAAGCCTTAAAAAGGCTAAAAACTCAAGGCAGCTTGAAGGCTTCTTTGGCTTTGCAGCATTCTTAGCTGCATGTTTAGTCGGCGGCCAAGGCGAAGGCTGCGTTTGGAAAGCCTTTCCATTCAACCAAAAAATGATTTAAGCCCTTGCACAATTCTTATGGGGGATTGACTACTCTGACCAACATTATCGGCATCAATACATGAAAAAGGGCAGAAGGACAGCAGGAGTGTCAATATTTGTGTACGGCGCTCACTTTAGTGCAAATATTTTTTTTTTGGATCACTTCAGTGTCAATTTTTGTCAAAAACGATCATTTCAGTGCCAAATCCAACGTGGCTTATCGGAAATCATGACACGTGTCCTAATGTGATCTGACGTGGCTTGTCGAAAATCATGACACGTGTACTATTGGCACTGAAATGATTATTTTTGACAAAAATTGGCACTGAAATGATCTAAAAAAAATATTGGCACTAAAGTGAGTGCCGTACACAAATATTGACACTTCTAGTGTTCTTTTGCCCATGAAAAAGGGACTAGGAAGATACTACATTACCCTAATTCGATAGTGGTGGTTGATTGGACGATCGGCTTGATCATGTCTGCTATGCGACTCACAATGTGATTAACCATATCATTTCGTTACTCTTCGAACAACCTCTTCATGGTTGTCAACATATGAGGATTTGGTGCAACTTCTCTCAACTATTCTTCCACGAGACTTCGGGAAAAGCTTACCCTTTGTGCTGGCCTTCTTTTGCTGCTCGATTAATGGCTAAAGATTCGAGGTATGTAGTTTGGTCACTGTATTGGGATCAGTCATTCTACATTTTCAGTATTGAATTTCCTCAAATTGAACCACAAGTGGTCTCATCGGGTGTGTCAAAAAGATGCTTCGTCAGATTTGAATTGACAATGAAATATATTTCACCGAAATCCATTCTTCAATTTTCATTAAGAGGAGACGGGTTCTGTGGCTATTTTGGATAAGAGAAGGAACAAATATACTTCAATAGAATTTGACCAACTATGAAATCCGATGATATAAAAAAACTTTATCACATTTAATCAACGACAAAGTGTGATAACTTAAAGATACACTGTCGGAGTTCAATCGACAATAAAAATTTGAAAACTACAGTTTAGATACTGAAATTTAATTGACAATGAGATATGTGAAACAATGACTAAAATACGGGAATCGAAAGATAAATAAAAGATAAACAGGCTTTTTGAGCTTTATAAAGAGTATGATATAATGGTTAGTTAAAGTCTGCAATCGGCAGCTATGACAGTAACGAGAAGGTACATTATACACGAAAAATCACCCCGTCTAAAAGAGTTTAAACATCCAAAAATATTTCTACTTGGCAATAACACATCGATGTGGATAATTTCATCCCCAGATAACTGATATTTGCTATCGATAACTTGTCGATGATTTTCAATTTGTCAACAGTTATTTAAAAGAGCTTACAAGTCCAATAATATTGATACTACGCAATTGCACATCGATGTGGATGACTTCATCCCTAGATAATTGTTAACTTTTCTTTTCATTGAAGTCTTGTGCTGTCACGCCCCGCGTCCTCACGAGCGGACGAACATCCCTTCTATGATCTTTCATCCCAATTTACCCCAGGATCGAATCGTCTAACGATACACTCGCGGAATAAAAATGCACATGCGGAAGCGATGAATAAATTCCATACATAAAACTTCGACAAGATGACTTAGGACATAAAAATGTGCACTCCTCAATTTTGGCAAATATAATTCAAGGTTACAGTCGTCCAATACTATTTGGTTCAATTCTAAATCCACAAATCAAAGTAAAATTTCTAAGACCACGAGTGAGTTTATATCCATTCTCTCCAAAACTCTTCTTCGAATGTCAATCAATCGCAACCTCGGGTTCCTATCGCCTAGAACCTGAAAAATATTGTCCCACAATGGGGTGAGATAAAAATCTCAGTAAGCTAATCCTAACCCTAGGCTAGGCACTTAGTATTTCCAGACACTCCCAAACACATGCAATGACCAATAAATCAAGAATAAGGCATTTGGAATAAAACAATTTGATTAGGCAAGCTCTTAAAACATTTCCAGTTCTAAGCTAAACTTCGTACTTTGGTACTCAATTACTCAAATCGAATATACAACGCATTCATACTTGATACTATCAAAATTTCCATGGCTAGGCCCGCGTCATATAGGCGCCTCAGGCATATCTCATTATTTAATCCGCATCATATAGGCACATTAGGTATTCTCATCACTTAACCCGCGTCATATAGGCGCATCAGGTATTTTCATCACTTAACCCACGTCATATAGGCGCATCATGTATTTTTTCTTAACCAAGTCCGCGTCATATAGGTGCATCATGCATTTATCATCAATCAATCCCGCGTCGTATAGGCGCCTCAGGATATCACACCAACCAATCCCGCGTCGTATAGGCGCCTCAGGATTTCACATCAAATAAGCTCATGCTTAAAAACAAGTATGACTAAGTACAATCAATTGAGCAATATAACCATTCAAGGTATCAATTACTATTTTCATCACGTGGTCATTAACATATTAATATAGCAAATTGCCAAATCAAATAGTCCACGTGCCAAATAATCCACGTGCCAAATAACCCACGTGCCAAGCAATCCACGTAAATAATCCACGTGCCAAATAATCTACGTTTAATCTCATCAAGACCGAATATACACTTAGAGATCGTTAGGTGATTTTCATCCATTAGCACAACAAATTCCACCATGGCCAAACACTCCTAGGCACAAACATGTGTCCGTCAACTTAATCAAGCTCAAACCATTCCTAGCTTACATCATAAGCACACGTAAGCGTTTGGTCCATGCATGAGCATAACCACTAGCCTAATTCCAACATGGTTATAACATTTCAAGCGCCACAAATGAACAATCACAACTCACCCTAGGATCACAATTTCAGTCCCTAAGTGTTCTACCTCAATCGGCCCATAAAATCCATCTAACCTAACTTTCTCTTGGTCCTTCCATACTCAAGGTACTAAGTAAAGGTTAGGACAAACTTACCTAGTCAAGAAGTTAAGGAAGGCCGGCGGTAATGGCGACGTGAGGCGCGGGTAAGACGGGTCCGGCGAGGAGCAAGCTCGGTTCCTTGAAGTTTAACCACAAATTAGCTAAGAATAAGCATCAACGACACTCCTAGGACAAACCTCTAACCCCTTATCACATCCAACCAAACTCTAGAAGTCACTCACCTCGAGATCAACCAAGAACTCTCCAAGAACAACCCTCGGTTCCCCACGGTTTGGTTTGGATCAAGGGTGGTCGCGCGGCTCCGGGCTTGATCGGCGGCACTCTCACGGACCAAGAGGGAGTGGAGGTGGTGTGGGCGACGGCTTGAGGCGGCGGAGTGGTGGCCGGCACCGGCGGCCCACCGAGAGAGCGAGAGGGAGAGAGCGTAAGGGAGAGAGAGATGAGGGGCGGCCGAATGAGGGGAAATGGGAGTTAGGGAGATTCATCCACTTCAAACATTCCAAGAGAGAGAGAGTGTGTGTGATTGATTGGGGAGTGGTTAGAAGGGAAAGTACAAATAGTAGCATGGAATGACAAGGGTGGTTCATGGGGTAGTCAATCCATCAAGTTAACTTGTCAATCCTTTCATCCAATAATTCAAGAGTCCAAAAGACTAAATTACCTCTCATAATTCGGTCAAGAGTGGGGGATGGCAAAAGTCCAAATTGCCCTTACTTGTTTCTAAAGGAAAGGGTATCAATCTAAGAGTATAAAGGTAATTTCTCAGTCGTCGATCCGAATTTCGCTTTTCTAATCAATATGAAGTGAATCATAACCTTAAGGTCTCTTGATGAGGCGATGTCCAATTTATTACCATTGGAATTCTCGAATACTCGACGCCCAATTCCGAAGTCCAATTCGTGGTTAATGAAATCATACTTCGAAAAAGGGTCGGATTTCAGAATGTCACAACTCTTCCCTCCTTATAAAAATTTCATCCTCGAAATTTGCTACTTTCTAATGATCCAATCTCATGGGATATCGACGCCTCATCGCATCCTCACCCTCCAAAGTAGATCCTCCCATTACTTGGTGTTCCCACTTGTCTTTTCTGACAAAAGTCATATTCCTCCATGACTTATTTTCCTCGGTCCTTATCCTGTACTTTCTTTTCTCTATTTTCTTCCGACATTCATAATATCTGTCGGTGATACACCTTCGAGCACTCAAATTTTTCATTCAATTTGCCTATTAGTCCAAGGATAACATGTGCATCACATTGTAGCCTTGCTTTTGAAATTCCCCGCTGGAAAGCTTTTACCCAAAACGTCGCAGTAGAATCAAGATTGTTTTCTATCACGATCTTTACCCAACCGTCATGAAATCGCACTCCTTGGGTGCCTCTATCAATTGGCATAATCATCCTCTTCAACGTCATGTTGTGCCGTCAGGGACGTACAAGTTCTATTAGCTTACCCTCAATTGTCCAAATTGAACTATAGCCTTCTCGACTTTATTCGAAGATCTCCAACGGTCGTCCATCAACTTTCAAGATCATGTCTCTCTCTCTCTTGTTGGCATGTCTAATGCTCGACCATACGTTATACTAATTCCACCTTCGATCCTCATCATTGATGGTGTTAAGGCAATCTTCGCACACCTTTGTGCCATCCCCAGGAGCATCTTAGTTTTCCATGTTCCAACCATTTCCATACCTCTTAAATATCAAGGTCTGATCACGGCAATTTCTCAATTCCTTTATATCCTCCAGGCTTGATATTTCAGGTAGTCCTCAAACCATCCACACGGCGAACTTCCAATTGAAAATTTGAATCTCTTATTTCATGAGGGAAGATCTGTCCCTCCATCGCCAATTACACAATGCTTAATTCTCAACTGTAAGCATCCGCGAAACCCGCGAAACAATTCACCCTTCCTTAGCGATATGAATATCGCCATAACAACATTTGAGTGATCTCTTCGTTCCGCATGACTTGCCCTCAATTATCTTTAGGCAGTCCCTGCTCTCAATCTCTTATAGTTCACATAATTTCGGGTCTTTCTTTATCCAAACAAACGCTCTCATATCCACAAACAACTTCACGCATCAGTGTTGCCTCTAGTTCAATTCCTCTCAGGAAACTACTACATTATTCTCTCGTGTTAGATATTGACTTGAAGTCTTCTTTTGTCCACAATGTTTCCCGAACTTTGTCGCAAGAGCACTCACAATCCAACTCCAATCATGCTCTAAACATTCCAACTCATATGGCCTTATGCAATGCCTACTTCCGATTGCCTCGTTATACCTCAAGTTTCATTTTGCGTCGCGTCATTACAACCTTCATAAGCTTTTCCACTTCAAATCGGAAACACCATTAGCAGCGTAGTCATCAACTTGACTTAAGTCCTCGAAAACTCTTTTCGCGTTCATTCATCCATACGTGTTACATCTCATCCTTAGTCCATTTCACCAATGGAACATCTCTTATGAAGAATCTTCCCACGATCCGTTTGTAACGATTTATCACTCTTGGAAAATTTCAACCTTTAGCAACTCACATCGACTCCGTCGATTCATCACTTATTCCAATCCTCAAAGGCTCCACATGGATTTCCTTTCTCAGAAGTTTCACAACTGAGGAATCTTACCTCGTCAAGTCCACAGCTCATGCTCTTCACATTCAACATATAATGAGCCTCTCCTTAGAGTCCATAGGACTCTCTCAAAAGCTGTTCATATTTCTCATGACTCTTTAAATAAGTCTAATAATCGTCTCTCAAGACGGTAATAATCAAGTCAGTCATTCCTTGGGCACTTAATTCGACTATTATTAACTTCTTCCTACCAGGTGTCGAATCTTTCAAACTGTTTCTCACACCTTTCACTCGAGAGCTCAAACCTTGGCTCTTTGTTGTCACGGGTCTCCTCTAGGACCACATAATATTTTATTTATTCTCGTCACTCTTTCCTCAAGAAGCATTCGTTCTTCAGCCTCTAAGTTCCACAACTCGCTAATGCGACCTTATCCCAATTCCATCCATTCAACTGAACATCACCACCCTGGAATTCAACATTGTCTACAGGACAGTCTCTCGGATTCCACTTCTAGGATTCATTCCAGTTCTGCGTCTTCTTTCTCAGTCCAGACGCTCAATCTTAGTACTAGGACAATTAGAATTTCTCTTCCTCTCACACTAGGGTCTCTTACCCTATGCAGGAAACTATACACTTTCATGGCATTCTTTTACTTTGGATCCACATTGTCCTTCCTATTCCATAGGACGTCTACCTTGGAGTCTGCGCCAACGGCGATACCTTTACTCCAGGATTCGAATGCCACATGCTTTAACATTTTCCTTCCCATAACTCAGTCACTTCAAGTGACAATATCCGTTCGTCCTTGATCTCTACCAAATCACATATCGAATGCTCAATTCGATTACTTCAAATCACTCTGCAAGTATTCTCTAAGCATTTTTTTTTGCTGACTCAATCATTTACTAGAATTACGAACATCCAGGACTATCAAGTCCGTTCACTTTTCTTTTCGTCAATGACCATTTCATGGTCCAATCGCCCGTTAAGAACGACACCCTACTCTTTAGAGCCGATAACACCCAATTCCACTTTTAGTGGTCTCAATTCATCCTCAATCATTCTTATTTCATTCAACAAAGTCAAACAACTGACATAACTTCTTCCTTAAATTTTCCTCACGACGAAAGAAACAAAACATCAATATCTCATCACGAGCCTTACGCCAAGGTAAACACCATTTCTCGCAGGCACGTTCCACGTTCCATAATGAACATTTCTTTGCTCGTAATCCATGAGCAGGAGTTCTCTTATTAACATGTCTTCTGATCATTCACTTCTCTTATTGAGTCTCATTACCATTCCTCAAAGTTAGGAATGATTACTAGTCATAAGGCTTTCAAATTCCATTCCACTCGGAGACCTCACGTCTCACTCAAAGGGTCATTAACCACCCTTAATACACTTAAACGACTTTGAGAACTCTGTCTCATAGTGGTCGATCACCTTCCGATCCTTATAGTATCCCATCAACTCGTCACATACCAAGCGACAGTTTACTAAGTCTGATAGTGATAAGCGCATGCATGCACCCTCATCAACTTTCCTTTCAAAGCCACAAACACATGCACAACATGTTTGTTCTCACTACTAGTCATACCACTATCGCTTTCAGATCAATTCTTATCCATCAAAGATTTCTAATTCCATCAATGACCGTCACATCACATGGATCAAGGGCCTATATTCCATCATATACCTCAAGTCTGGTTGCTATTCAAGTCAAATCCTTATTCATTCGATCACAACTGACCTTTAATACCAAATATTCATTGTCTGCTTCGTCGTATACATCTCATCTCATATCATCCAAGACTGTCAATAGCAATCGATAGCTACAACATCAAGATACAATACAATTCAAGCCTGAACACACTAATACTAGTCTCCTCTTTATAACTCATGCACCTCAAGTTGGATCATTGACAAACCACAATCACAATCATGTAATCCAATTGACCCCCCAATCATAAACAATTCTCTACTATCCTCAAGCACAATTACTGTCTCAAAATCCATGCTTATGACTTCTCAATCACTACTCACTTCCTTGTGGGGCTTATTCATAAAATCACTCAAGATCATCGATCAAAATAAACACTACGACCATGAAGACACAACAAGAATTCAAGCCTAGAATCCTCAAGATTCAGCAATCAAAGCCTAATCCTATAGGTCTCACTATCTAATTGTTCTCAAGTCATCATTCCTTGTTACTCCAAACCTCAATCACACTGGATCGACCTGACCCTGCTCTGATACCACTTATACGGGGATGTCATGCCCCGCGTCCTCACGAGCGGGCGAACATCCCTTCTATGATCTTTCAACGCAATTTACCCCAGGATCGAATCGTCTAACGATACACTCGCGGAATAAAAATGCACATGCAGAAGCGATGAATAAACTCCATACATAAAACTTCGACAAGATTCCTTAGGACATAAAAATGTGCACTCCTCAATTTTGGAAAATATACTTCAAGGTTACAGTCGTCCAATACCAATAGTTCAATTCTAAATCCACAAATCAAAGTAAAATTTCTAAGACCACGAGTGAGTTTATATCCATTCTCTCCAAAACTCTTCTTCGAATGCCAATCCATGGCAACCTCGGGTTTCCATCGCCTAGAACCTGAAAGATGTTGTCCCACGACGAGGTGAGATAAAAATCTCAGTAAGCTAATCCTAACCCTAGGCTAGGCACTTAGTATTTCCAGACACTCCCAAACACATGCAATGACCAATAAATCAAGAATAAGGCATTTGGAATAAAATAATTTGATTAGGCAAGCTCTTAAAACATTTCCAGTTCTAAGCTAAACTTCGTACTTTGGCACTCAATTACTCAAATCGAATATACAACGCATTCATACTTGATACCATCAAAATTTCCATGGCTAGGCCCGCGTCATATAGGCGCCTCAGGCATCTCTCATTATTTAACCTGCGTCATATAGGCGCATCAGGTATTCTCATCACTTAACCCGCGTCATATAGGCGCATCATGTATTTTCATCACTTAACCCGTGTCATATAGGCGCATCAGGTATTTTTCCTTAGCCAAGCCCGCGTCATATAGGCGCATCAGGCATTTATCATCAATCAATCCCGCGTCGTATAGGCGCCTCAAGAGATCACACCAACCAATCCTGCGTCGTATAGGTGCCTCAGGATTTCACATCAAATAAGCTCATGCTTAAAAACAAGTATGACTAAGTACAATCAATTGAGCAATATAACCATTCAAGGTATCAATTACTATTTTCATCACGTGGTCATTAACATATTAATATAGCCAATTGCCAAATCAAATAGTCCACGTGCCAAATAATCCACGTGCCAAATAATCTACGTAAATAATCCACGTCCACGTACCAAATAATCCACGTGCCAAATAATCCACGTACCAAATAACCCACGTGCCAAACAATCCACGTAAATAATCCACGTGCCAAATAATCTACGTTTAATCTCATCAAGACCGAATATACACTTAGAGATCGTTAGGTGATTTTCATCCATTAGCACAACAAATTCCACCATGGCCGAACACTCCCAGGCACAAACATGTGTCCGTCAACTTAATCAAGCTCAAACCATTTTTAGCTTATATCATAAGCACACGTAAGCGTTTGGTCCATACATGAGCATAACCACTAGCCTAATTCCAACATGGTTATAACCTTTCAAGCGCCACAAATGAACAATCACAACTCACCCTAGGATCACAATTTCAGTCCCTAGGTGTTCTACCTCAACCGGCCCATAAAATCCATCTAACCTAACTTTCTCTTGGTCCTTCCATACTCAAGGTACTAAGTAAAGGTTAGGACAAGCTTACCTAGTCAAGAAGTCAAGGAAGGCCGGCGGTAATGGCGACGTGAGGCGCGGGTAAGACGGGTCCGGCGAGGAGCAAGCTCGGTTTCTTGAAGTTTAACCACAAATTAGCCAAGAATAAGCATCAACGACACTCCTAGGACAAACCTCTAAACCCTTATCACATCCAACCAAACTCTAGAAGTCACTCACCTTGAGATCAACCAAGAACTCTCCAAGAACAACCCTCAGTTCCCCACGGTTCGGTTCGGTTCGGATCAAGGGTGGTCGCGCGGCTCCGGGCTTGATCGGCGGCTCTCTCACGGACCAAGAGGGAGTGGAGGTGGTGTGGGCGACGGCTTGAGGCGGCGGAGTGGTGGCTGGCACCGGCGGCCCACCGAGAGAGCGAGAGCGAGAGTGAGCGAGAGGGAGAGAGCGTAAGGGAGAGAGAGATGAGGGGCGGCCGAATGAGGGGAAATGGGAGTGAGGGAGCTTCATCCACTTCAAACATTCCAAGAGAGAGAGAGAGAGAGAGAGAGAGAGAGAGAGAGAGAGAGAGAGAGAGAGAGTGATTGATTGGGGAGTGGTTGAAGGGGAAAGTACAAATAGTAGCATGGAATGACAAGGGTGGTTCATGGGGTAGTCAATCCATCAAGTCAACTTGTCAATCCTTTCGTCCAATAATTCAAGAGTCCAAAAGACTAAATTACCCCTCATAATTCGGTCAAGAGTGGGGGATGGCAAAAGTCCAAATGCCCTTACTTGTTTCTAAAGAAAAGGGTATCAATCTAAGGGTATAAAGGTAATTTCTCAATCGTCGATCCGAATTTCGCTTTTCTAATCAATATGAAACGAATCATAACCTTAAGGTCTCTTGATGAGGCGATGTCCAATTTATTACCATTGAAATTCTCGAATACTCGACGCCCAATTCCGAAGTCCAATTCATGGCTAATGAAATCATACTTCGAAAAATGGTCGGATTTCAAAATGTCACATGTGCTATTCAACAAATTCTAATCTCATCGACTATGTTTCTCACTTGTCAATAACAACAAAACATTTATCATTTTTTTTTGTGTAAACAGATATAAAATGAGTAATTTAACAAGTAAAATATAGGAATAAGTGCATTGAAAATCATAACATTTGTCACTAAAATTTTTCTAATCGAGTTCTTCCGTTAACTCTATCCAATTTAATTTACGAAAAATGCTGAAGTTACTTTTTTTTATTATTTTCTATATCAAACGTGTGCTGACGTGGCTAAAACGACGTCATTTTAGTCCAAGTTTGATTTTTTCCAAAAATATTTTCTTTAAGTTATATTGGAAAAAAGAAAAATTTCAAAAAAAAAAAACAAAATAGGTAAAAAAAATAAAATAAAATAAAAAGATTACATTCGAGGGCTTGACGTGCCTCTCGCTGCTACCGCCCCACTAGGGGAGGGTGAGGGAATGGTCGAGGCTCCGCGACCCTCACCCAAGTTTGGTCGAGCTAGCGGCCCTCGCCTGATCTAGGAGAGGGCTACGACCCTCACCCAAGCTTGCAGGCCCCATCTAACCATTCCCCACCCTCACTGACCCTTCACGACTATGGCGAAGCAGTAGCTGGCCCTCATCCAAGTCTGGCTAAGGGCTACTAATGGCAGCCGACCACCTCTGCTAGGGAGAGCGTCGTGACCCTCGCTCAAGCTTGGAGGCCCTCACCGACAATTCTCCCACCCTCACCGGCCCTTATCGGTAATGGTGGGGCAGTGACAGCGGCAACCCTCGCTTGATTGGTCCTTCTTCTTTTTTGCATTTTCTTAAATTTCACTTATTTTTTAATATAATTAAACAAAATATGAATTAAAAATTAGATTTGGACAAAACGACGCTGTTTTAGCCACATGGGATAAAAAA
Source organism: Rhodomyrtus psidioides (assembly GCA_021437785.1). Classification (NCBI taxonomy): domain Eukaryota; kingdom Viridiplantae; phylum Streptophyta; class Magnoliopsida; order Myrtales; family Myrtaceae; genus Rhodomyrtus; species Rhodomyrtus psidioides. The sequence goes on along the minus strand of JAILYB010000062.1, from coordinate 791,957 downwards.
AAGTAACAAAAAAGCCACGGGACATCTTTTGTTAGTCAAATTGAATGGAGTTGACGAAAAGACTCGATTGAACTAATATGACAAGTTTTAGAACTTGATTATACTTTTTGTAAGTTTTAAAACTCAATTACACTTTCATGACAATTGATAAGTTTTAGGAGTTTCATTGTACTTATCCCTAAAACATGTTCAACATCCCACGTAACTTAATATATCAATTTAATAAATCAATGTTTACATATTTAGCATTGCTTGACTAGCATGGTCAGAGGCACAGTACATTGTACTCGACAACCTATATTGACAAGTGTGCACATATGAACTACTTGTCAAACTGCAAGAATGTCCAAATTAGACCCCATAATTCTCATTATCGAGATAGCAACTTTTCAAATAGAAAAAAAAAAGATGAACTTAACATGATATTATCGATCAATAGCTTTAGCTTTTAAGAGGTGTACGGATATTATTTGATGTGCGATGAATAACAATCTCAAGGCGTTTCGTGCAGTATAACTCCCATGACATAATTTAAGTTCACCATGTTGTGCAATATGGACATTGATCTGACCTCACGGAAAACTTTATTTGCGGCAATCTTGAAAGTGAAATGTGAATAATAGACTTAATGGACAGTTCTTTGCTCCTAAATATATATCACAACAATTTATGAGCATATATATGAATGCATATAGACATGCGAATATGTTAGATATGCACAGCAAAGCTAGTGAAATAAAATTGAAATCTACGTAATTTAGCAAGGGCAACCTAAAGTAGCATTTTTCAAAATGCTTAAATCCAATGCTAGGTAGAACTTGAATTGTGTTAAGGGATTTTGGAAATGCTAACTCTGTATAAAACCCTTTTCATATTGTCTTGCCAAACACCTCAACTCTAGCACAAAAGCCTTCAAAGGCCCAAACTCCATTATCAAAGCCGCGCCAAACTGCCAAACGCATCCTTACTCTTGAATGCAAATATGAAGATACCAATCAAAATTTATCTTCAAGTAGAGATCATCACTTGGTGCTAATATTATCCCACTAGTTTGATAGTTTAAAGTCCCATCTCCATGGTGGTCACCAGAGGGCGATAGAAATCCAATACTCATCCACACACAAAAGTGAGATTCCATCCATTGGTGTTGGATCTCATCTACTCTTCTTTATGAGCCTCTCTCCACCAAAAACAGGTGCATTCAAAGGGCACAACAAACCCAAACGAATCCTTAAAAAGCGTAGGCGACCGCGCTACACGGGAAGAGGGAACTCACCGGAGAGAACTCGAAGAGACGACGATGGCAGGGGACTCTAGGGAGAGAGAAAAAAAGGGGATGCGTGAAGAAGGATGAAGCCCTCAAGCCCAGAAAAGAACACAAGGAGAGAGAGAAAGGGTATACATCCCACAAAGAAAGGAGAATCCAAAAATTCGAACCAAACCAAACCGTGTTTTCAGTTCGGGTTTCGGGTCGTAGCAAACATACATAAAAGTTCTTTTGAATATCAAAGGAACCTGAACGGAACCGAATCATTGAGAACCCTAGTTTTTAGAATTTTGCTGCCCAAGCCAGAGATCTAGATGCTTGCACTCCGGATGCAATAGCCGGTAATTAGATCCTCAGGTCTCTACTCAGTTTTTTTCTTAAAAACTTGTTTTCATAGTTTTTCTGTGACAACTATGGTCAAGTAAATTATATCTTTGCGAAGGATAACAAAACATAAGAAAATAAGATAATCTTTTCTTCAAAATCATTTCTTTTGACGATGTTCTTTACTATAGTAGAGTTTTCCGCGAAGAAAACAAGTCCATTTTTGCGGAGCTGATACTTGATAGTGTTAGGATGCACGTGTCAGTTGTGTTAGAGAAGTCCCACATTGGAGAATTAATGTGGTGTGGAGTAGTTAATATATCCAAGTTGGCTTAAAACTCATTGGCTTAAGCTTTGCGTAAATGTAGGTCTAACTAGATATATTGACGGGCTCGGATATGAGCTTCATCTTGGCGATCTCCCCAGGTGAAAAGTATCGGACTTCTGTTTTGAGATAAGTTGGTATGGAAGAATACTTGAATTAAGGGGGGCAAACCTAATTCTAGAGCTCACACGTGAGGGGGAGATTATCAGGATGCACGTGTGAGTTGTGTTAGAAGTCGAATTAATGTGGTTTAAAGCAGTTAATATATCCAAGTTGATTTATAACTTATTGGCTTAAACTTTTGAGTAAAGATGGGTCCAACTGGATATATTGATGGGCTCGAACATGAGCTTCCTCTTGGCGATCTCCCCAGGTGAAAAGTATCGGACTTCTGTTGTGCTCTCCCAACAAATGGTATCAGAGCAGATGATTGATTGGTGGCCCACTCCTAATATGTATCGGTGTTTGATGAACATCTCAAGGAAGGAATCTGGTGATCAATACGGTTCCCGGACAGGTACGTTGTGGTGTAGCAGCGCGGGCCCGGTAGACATTGATGAAGATTTAAGTTGAGATGGATCTCAAAGAAGGAATTTGATAGCCAACGCTGTTTCTGGGCCGGTGGACATTATGGTGTAACAACGTGGTCCCGATGGCATTGATGGAGATTCAAGCTGGGTTGGTGGGCATTGTGGTGTAGGGTGATCAATACGGTTTCCGAGCAGGTGCGTTGTGGTGTAGCAGCGTGGGCCCAATGGGAATTAATGGAGATTTAAGTTGAGATGAGTATCAAAGAAGGAATCTGGTAGCCAATGCTGTTTTCGGGCCGGTGAGTGTTGTGGTGTAACAACGTGGTCCCGATGGAGATTCAAGTCGAGCCGGTGGGTGTTGTGATGTAGGAAAGCGGGCATTGCGGTGTAGGAACGCGGACGCAATGGGCGTTGATGGAGATTCAAGTTGAGTTAAGTTGGTACGGAAGGAAACTTGAATTAAGCGGGAGTAAACCTAATACTGGAGCTCACACGTGAAGAGGAGATTATCAGGATGCACGTGTGAGTTGTGTTAGAGAAGTCTCACATTGGAGAATTAATGTGGTGTGAAGCAATTAATATATCCAAGTTGGCCTATAACTCATTAGTTTAAGCTTTTGAGTAAATGTAGATCTAATTAGATATATTGACGGGTTCGGACATGGGATTCCTCTTGACGATCTCCTCAGGTAAAAAGTATCGAATTTTTACTGCGTGCTCCCAACAAATGCAAGAGGGAGCCCAAGACTACCCAACACTAGTACTAGAGTCCAGTTTACCAACAAATTTGGACCAATAGTCACATGGGAGATATATGTGCTTTCGACCCAAGGCCTGATGTGTGGGGGGGAGATTGTTGAGCTTGTCCCACATCAGTTGTGGATGGGACTGGTGGTCGGTTTATAAGTATGATAAAAGCCTCAACCTTTGAGTTATCTTTTGAGATGAGAGAAGTTCAAGACCACCCAACATTGGTATGAGAGCCTAGATTACTAACAAGTCTGGACCCAATAGTTACTCGGGAGAGATACGGGTTGTTGCGGCTTCCGACCATGGCCCGATTGTGAGAGGGAGATTGTTAGGTTTATTCCAGATCGGTTGTGGAATGGATTGGTGGTCGGTTTATAAGAGTAAGAGAAAGCTTCAATCTTTGAACTAGCTTTTAGGATGAGAGAGGCCCAAACCACCCAATAAATAGACCTTACCATATCCACCCTTATGTATAAATCGGATTACGCTGGTGTAAAAGACGGAGTGAATATATCGGACTACATCAAGAGCACGAAGACGTGGATCCTGGAATGAATTCATCTGCAGTTCACCAATGTTCCATCTCTTTCTCCTCACTCAATTTATGTCAGATTACATTTGTCTATCAGAGAAACTATTCTTGCTTTATGTATGGTCTCACGACGCAGCGAAAGTAGACCTAAGACCAGCCTAGAACACTCGTGAGAATATAAAGAAGCAGAAGAGAAATTGGGTAGAGAGCGTATGCGAGAATAGACGTCCAGAACTGGAACTTGGTGCAGAAGCTCGTGATGGTCCCCATCAAAGTGCAGATCAGGAGCACGACCAGGACTTCGGCTGAGACGTCCCAGGTTATGTCCTTAATGTACACGAGGGCCAAGAACGTGGCTAGTCCCATTACGTTGTTCATGAACACCCCTTGGTAAACCTGCATTCCGAAGAAGTCTTTTGATGAGGAGACGAGGAAAAGGCACACTGGACAATCTCCTTCGTGTAAAGATTGATGGAGAAAGGTGTCGAGAAAAGATTAAACCGTTATTATGTCGGAATAAAGCTCTTCCATGCATGGGATTATGGTTGAAATCTCTCTGAGTCTTAGACCGTGATTATGCGGTAAACGATAGGCAAGTTACTTAGATTACACAAAATTCATCTGCTCATAGGTTTCCTTTAGGAAAAATACATGAAGAAATGTGTAAATAGGCACATATGGATTGGGAAAAAATATATATTTTTATGCTAAAAGAATCAGTTGACTAAATTAGAATCTTCTCAACATGATTGCCACGAAATCATAATATAAATAGGTTCAGAGACTCAATTGCGCAAGCTGTGACTTACTCGAAAGATAGAAAATCAAGGAAGAAGCGAAAGTATCTATATACCTCTGTGAATGCCCCGGAAATGTCTTTCTTGGTCTTCTTTTTCGCGGAACTAATCGCTCCGAGGATTTGCCGGTAGCTATTAGCCAAGGGGATCAGCACATAGGAGACGAAGAACGAGGGAATGTCTGCGGCAGTCGCGAATTCTTCCAAGCTTTCCATGAGGGGCTGTCCGATAAGCATCATCACGCCGGTGCCTAGGATTATCAAGAAACCGGCTTTCGTGTAGTTCCACCAGACAGTAAGCTCGCTTGTGGGTTTGCTTGTCTTGTCTTGAGACAGTAAGCTCGCTTGCTCATCAGATGTCCCCTGCAAAATTCATGTGCATCATGGAAATGTACAGGTACAAATAGAATGAGGTCGAGCTCTCAAATGGGCGGGTCGAGTCAGATTTGAGTCGGGTCTAATACGATTTAACCCATAATGACCAATTCTCATGTAGTACAAATTCAATGACCCATAGTCAACTCGATCCATATTAATAAAATACTTTTATATTTAATCTGATTTAGTAGAACTTATGAATTATTAAAAAAATTATATTACTAAAACATTGTGGACAATTTTCGAATAAAAAAATAAAATAAAAAATATATTTAAGATAGTTAGCTAACCCATTTATGAACCATTTAAAAAATCATTTAAGACCTATTTAGTTGTTTTCCATTTATGACCCATTTAAATTTGTTAAGCAATTCATTTATGACCCATGCTCTTAAATGTGGGTTAAAATATGGATCATTGACCCATTTTGCCGGATATGGATCCTCTAACCACCAAACCACCTACCCACACAATCTCCACCCTCCATTAAACCATAAAACATTTCCTCCCTATTAAAAGGGGGGGAATGGAGGGTGGGGATCCCCGTAACCACCCTAACCGGTGGTTAGGGGTGACCAGTAAAGTCATCTAGGGCATAAAACTAGTTCTGTTTTGTAGGACTTCAAAGACCTTCGCTTTATGATCACACCTCAGAAGCAACTAGGATTTCCAAAAATGTAATTTGCACGGTACCTGCGATTTGTTACTTGTCGTTTTCGAAGATGCCGTTGATGACGACTGCCCTTGAGCAACACCACTAGTTGTAGACTCCGTGTCCTCGTCCAACCATTTGGAAAGCCCTTGGACGAACTCAGATTCACTTATCCCCCCATCGTGGGAAACGTCGAACTTCTTCATCACAGCGTCGCTGAAATCGTCGGTGCTCAAACCGGCTTCTTCGATCTGTATTCCCAGCATGAATGCATACAGTTCGGTTTTCGTCACCTTCGAGTCTTTGTTCTGGTCGATCTTTTGAAAGAGGCTGAAAAGTACATATTCGAGTGATTTTTTTCGAAAGAAGTTGATGAAATGGCAAGTGAAGTTCCAGCAATGTCAATGTTTGCCCCATAAAAAAGAAGAAACCGAAGATTAATTACTCTTTGATACGAAGTTCACTTGGCTTGCCGTTGATGGTAAGAAGACTCTCTATTATGCTCGCTCCTCCGGATAACCGCGTTATATATGCAAGCCTCTTCCTTTGAATCCATGGTTGAAATACCTGCATCAAGATTTCTTTTTTTTTTCAGCATTTTAAACCATATTCTAGAGATATACACAAAGATTTAGCCATGAAATGACTAGCTAGGGATCTGACTAGAGCACAGAAGTTTCGATTTACCTGATAAGTACAGTAAATGATGAGATAGATGACCGTAATTATAAGAGTGATCAAAACAACTATTCGTGTCCCGGTAGTCGAATTGATGATTTTGGCCAATTGAAGAATGAGAAATGGAATCATGGAAACAAACATGATTCTGGCTATGTACTTAGTCTCCGTGTCGGTTTCAACCCCGGAACCTACAAAATCAGTATGGATGAGAACAGGTAAAACATCAAATTATCACTAATAAAAAGTGTTCAATGCAAGAAAGAAACTCTGATCTTCAAATGTATTGCAAGGACAGACAATATCGAAGAAAACCTGTTAGACTAATCGACGTTTTGGTGGATTGATTGGCTGATGTTGAAGATGATGAAGAGCTGGAAAAATCACGACTACCGAAAGCGACGACAGAGCCCCAAACCAGTGAGAGACTGAGGATTGCTGACCCAGCAAGCATGGCCATCCCCATTGTCGCCATCGACTCGATTGTGTCCGAGCTGGATGTTATCGCACTTGCTATACATGTGATAGAAGATCATTCACAATCATAAGATATTGGATTAGTCATAGACATATACTTAAGAGCGCGCAAGCAATTGTCAAATCTAGCCCTGGTCGATACATTGTTTTCGAGTTTGCAAATAAAGCGTGTTTTGCTGATTATTTTTTGCTATTAAATGGGTGTACAAGTGCTTGAATATTTGCAGAAAAGGTGAAATTACTCGCCAAAAATTTATAGGATTGCATCCTAATTAAATTACCTCCTTATAGTAACATGAGAGCATCAGCCTGATTCATATGGTTATTATAGTGCTACCAGGTGATGTTAGGGGCATATACAGGACTGACTTTTTTTTTTCTTTGTTCCATCGAGGCGAAAACTTGCGAACGATGAGCTTCAAAGGTCAAGAATCCTTTTCGAGGCCACTAAGTAAGCTCACGAACACTCGTGTTAGATGGTCACGAATGTGAACAAAGTCCAGCATCAAATGGATCAGTATCCCCATTAGTCCCTAGCAAAACCAGCAAATTAAGCAGTACACAGCAAATGTTGTCGTGCGCGACTATGTGACCATGCGACTCCACAGGATTTACCATACTGGAAAAATTAATAAGTTTCGGATTTAGAAATCACTACAACATGCAAAAGTTCCCGTGGCCTTTGTTTCTTGGTCATCTTTTCTCTTTCTTTCTTCTTTTTCCAATTTTGATTCTGTTTATGTTGTCTTTTAAGGTTCATCTTGAAGCTTACAAGTGATATAACAGAATATATTAACGAGTATGGATTATATTTTTCGAAAAGCCTAGTTGGAGGAAATTTACTTCCATCTATACATGACTCTAATTGATAGGTTGCAAGTTATGAACATCGCCCATCTGAAAAATTAACTGAATATAATTTTGGGTGATGTCTGTGTTTGTAATCTGCCACCCCGAAGCATGAAGCAACCATGGCTCTTGCGATAAAGAAAAAATTAAACATATTCCACCGGTGTAAAGGAAATTTATGTGAGCGACCTTATTCGCCCTTTACTTAAAGGGAAGTACTTCCTTGACAATGCTGTCAGTCTGTTAGGGACTGTACGTTTTCAACTGTAGATCCATACGCCATCATTACGTATTTTGCATAAAGTATTCATTGATTGAGAAATCGTATGGTAAAAAATATCTAACAGTATTGTCAAACTGTCAAGCTAGCAGCTTCCTCACTTAAATATGATTTTGACCCACTATCTCCAATTAATGATGCACAGAGCCATTTGTGTAAATATCGTTAGAGTAAGCTATAAATCCTTATGATGATGCCCAAAAAAGAAAACTTGAATATACATCGGCAGTATAAAGAAAGCTCTATACAAGCGATCTAATGCATATTTGATTTGAGGGCTTCAACTACTTATCCTATCGCTAGCCATCAGTCAATGAGGGATAAGATTCCTTATGGAAAAAAATTTTGTTTACCGCTCTAGTGTATGCTATAATTAATCACAAAAAAAACTAGCTTTTTGTGACAAGGGCATATATTTTGTTCTCCACTATGCCTCTAATTGTTTAATTGGTAGGTTACAACTTATGGACATCAACCGCTTGCGAACTTAATTAAATACAATTGAGGGTCACACCCATGTTTGCAAATGGATAAAGAATACACATATATAGTCTACGAATAAAGAAATACGATTGATAGTTCCAAGGAACATACTATTGTTAAAATATATAGCTATTCAGTTTTGTCATAAAAAGATTTATTTCATTAACTAGCCAAAATTAAAGGGTCCCAACAAGGGAGCATTCAAACAAAGCAGAGCCCAAAGGACTTGGAGAGGGGACATAGCCAATTTTGTGAAAGACTATTAAGCCTATGAGATTTCGCGATCCAGTCCGCAGCTGCGTTAGAGACCCTAAGACAATGGGCTAGACTAATTTCCGAATGGGCTGATAGGACCTCGAGGCAATCCATGATAAGTAGTCTATCTTCCCAGTTGAACTGATCTGTCCTTTCACTTTTCAGCTTTAAGGGGTGAACTTTGTGACTTATCGACTCTTCTGACATACTGATTACTCATTCTCTGAGGAGAATTTGTATGATCATGATTTCGTGCAAATCCACCCATAAGTTATCTACATCATCGAGATTGACTAATCTGACATGATTTAACTTGGACCTATCAATTGAACTTAACGATCGATATGGATATGAGTATAAGAATCAATTTATCTTATAATCCCTGGTAGATGTAGAGGGTGAGGAAGCTAAGAATGGTAAAAATAAGGCACGGCGATAGCCGACAGAAAACTAATAACTTCTCTTGATACTAAAAGGAGTGCAAGACAAAAGCAAAATCCCAATTATGGATCGTAAGTGCTTGATTGGGGTTTGGGTAGGAGGGTAGGAGTGAAAAGCACGTTCGTGGACCGACGGATGAGGATTCGAAAAATAAAACACTAAACAATACCCTCAACGTGTCCACCACCAATCGGAAATGGAAATAATGATTAATGATGTGACGAACTTAGTGTTGGATAAACTAAAACTTTGAAGATTTTGAATGGTCAGAAGATGAGAAATTCACGTCCGAACCTTCCCGTATATTTTTTTTTTTTAGATCGAAAAAGATTTGCATTATTGGTGAATAAAATTTCGTACATAAAGATTCGTACGAGGAGCATCTACACATAATAAATCCCAGAGGGGGTTGTGGCGGAACAGAAACCCAGTAGGCTAGGATACGATCAAACCGAAACATCTTCGCTACCCAATCTGCCGTTTGATTTGCAGATAAAGAGAAAATATGTCTTGGAAGTATCCACAAAGTCGGTGATCTCTTTTAAAAGTTCATTGTAGCCCAACGTGTGCTTTAGTTGCTTTGATATGTCCATTCTATAGAGATGTCTGAGGATGTGACTTGAGACTTGGATATGCAGATGTGTATCTAACGTATGGTAATTTAAGTACTTAATAATAACGGAGGAAAGATACATGCCACATGGTAATAGGAAAAGTATCCGAAAAATCTCAAACATTTTGCATTGGTACCAATTCAGTCATAAACCTTTCAATTGTACTAACTTAGTCTTAAATTTATTATATTTGTGCCAATTGAGTCCATCCAGCTCTCGCGAGGACCACGATGCTCTCGTCGACTCTGGATGAGCGTTAAATTGACATAAATGCAAAATGTTTAGAACTAAATTAGCACAATTGAAGGTTTAAGACTTAATTGACACCGTTGTAAAAGGTTTTAGGACTTTTTGTAGACTTTTTTCCACGGTAGGTATAATTAGGATAATTTAAATCATTAATGGATAAGAACTAAAAACTTAGATGTATTGGTGTCTCTTTGGTTTTGGAGGGAGCCTATCAGAACCCTTGTCCTACTTCAATTTTTCTATTTTCAAGTACATCTGCCGGGGATTACTTCTTTGGAAGTTTGATACTCAATTTGGGTTGGAAAAATAAGAACATAACCAATGCAAGGACGTTTTTCTTTCTTGACCATGTTGTCGGAACACGGTTTTGTAATTTCGCTCTAACCGCAAACCGAAGATAAAACTGTAAAATTCTCCTAGTACCCTATGAATACAACCCGCCGAGTGGATGATTGGAAATATTAGATCAAAGCAAGAGAAATAAGGTCAAAATTACGAGCAAAAGAGATCAAGAATTAGGGTTTCTGACCAAGCATTATGATGACTTGAGGGAAGGTTCCAAGCATTTGGAACAAGGAGGCCCCGAAGAGTCCAGTCCCGAACATGCGAAAGAAGAGCTCTGACCCGGAAGATAGCCAACTGCTCGCCAGAGCTAGCAAGTACTCGTACATCACTATGAGGAACAGCTCGCCCCACAGCTCCGTCGTGCACGGCAAGAAACCGTAAGTCGGCTCGCACGTCACGGTCGTCGTGGTGAGGCCGAGGGTCGAGGTCGTCCCGTTGGTCCGGTCAGTGCCGTCGGAGACAGCGTCGAAGCTTCGTCTGATGGACCGGCTATTCGCCGACCGGGTTATTATGACCAGAAGCATGAAGAATGCGAGCCTCATGGTTGTGGTGGGACGGAGAGGATGCTCGTTTGATGTTTATTGCTCAGATGGGAGGGAAAGGGAAGAGCTTGGAGAAGATCCAGACTTATTCGGGTGGTATTAGCGAGAGAAAATTCAACTATCAGTACATGATGTACTAAAATCATAAAATATTTCACGGGATTGGACATAACCATATTTAAGAAGTCAAGGGAGGCGTACGTTTACCCACGTTTTCTAATAATTTATTTAGTCCATAAATAATTACTTAGCATGACTCTGAGAATTTGTCTAAACTATATGCTTAATACATTTTGTTGCTATTAATTAAGACAACTCAACAGTCACTTCTAACCACCATTTTTTTATTATAAAAATTTCGATGAAAACGGTTGCATATATATATGATAATTAAGATGCTTAGCAAGTCATCAACGAATATTCTATTCTAAGTAGTAAGTATCAGAATACATGTCAACTTGTCAAGTATTCCGAAGATCTATTCTATTTCTCTTCTCAAAATTGAAATCGTATTAAAAGATATATAAAAGATTTACATACTATTTTACTCTTTATTTACTTAATTCTTTACATGTTTTTATTGTATATACATTTATATAGGTACGTACTCTAAGAGAGAGAGAGAGAGAGAGAGAGAGATAATAATTTGTACCATGTGACGACCGACATGCCAAGTGGACATTCAAAATCAATGAAGAATTACTAGCGTGTTAGGATGAAGTGCACAAACACACTGAAATGGAGAGTTTATGAGAGAAAAAGATATCGAGATACAAGATTTATCCAGATTCACCTTTAAATTAGGACTACATTCAGTTGGGAATTCTACTATAATTAGCATCTCGCACATCTCTGCTACAACTCTCAATTACAGTAAAAATAGATTATACATATAGAACAATAGCAATTCATGGACTCAAACTCAAACTACTAATAAAATACAGGTTTAAACTATAAAAACCATTCGACATCCTCGAGGCACTTCCCTCTAGAGCCACCATGGGCTCAAGATCAAATTACCATTAAAATGCAAGTTCAAACAGTAAAAGCCTTCTGGCGTCGCAAGGGCGCTGCTGTCTGCAAATCTCGCCGCTCATCGAGGATCGGGACTCCCGTATTTTTCTATTGACGGGGAGTATGAATTACACCCCAACATAATATCCATTTTATTACCATCTCTTGGTGAAAAATATAGTAATTGTGTATACTTTTGACCGATGGCTTATAGCACGTCAGCACATTCCGGACATGGCACCACAATGGCACAAACTATAGAATCAATCTAAACTCATGTCATTTTCTATAATGTTTGTCGAATGAAAGCGTGAGTTGATGTTTTTATATGGTGAATCGATGGTCGTCATACGAGATGGGGAGTAAGTAGGGTAAGGCACGAGGGACGCTTAACTGAGTCCAAATTAGAGAAACTGTTTAACGATTGGAGGATCTCGAGAAGATTTTGCTAGCCGCCTCCCTCCTTATTAAACCTCAATCTTCAACCATTCTGATTATTAAATGAATGAAAAAACCATACTCCGCATGCCAAAATTTAGTTGGACCGTTGGAGCTAACATTCCACAAGTTTGCCAACACCCATGTGATTACTCTCAACAGTTTGCAATTTTTTTTTTCAGAAATTGCCGCTGAAGTTTGAAGGTCACTTAATAATTACTAAAAAAAAAAATCCTAAATCTATTGTAGGATGGTCGATTCAGTTTTAATATTTTTAATTTGAGCATTTTATTTCTAAAGCTTTCGACAATTTGCCAGTATAATCATTTCCATCGATTTTAGCGGGAATTCGCTAGTGTTTACACCAGCCTTTCTATATGGCTCAACCAACGGACATGGAGAACTTTTACAATTTTCATTTAATTTCCTTTTTCTTTTGTAATTTTCATTATTTGTTTTCTCTCTTATTTTTCCAAATTAGGCTGGCGACGACTCTCGCTGGCTAATAGCTAACGAGAAAAAATAAAGAAAATAAACGTTCAAAAAATAAAAAAGAAATTATAAATAGTATGGGCTATGTCACGTAAAACAATTAACGTTTACGTCACCCATTTTGGATTTTCGATATGTTATACAATATATTCAACATACTTTTTACAAACGTACGAGTTTTTTTTTTTTTTGGTCCAAACAAACGTACGAGTTAATGATGCCCATTTCGTTTCACGATGCTGATAGTTTGGCGGTGCGCCGTATAAAGGCTAAAAAGCTCTAACCTTTACAAATTAGTCAACCTCGGACGATGTGAAGTGAGGATCAAGCATATAGGAAATAATCGTCCCAAATTATTTACCTAGAGGAATTTACAAGTTTGCATCATTTATAAAAGCAAGGGTTTTAAGAAAATGGATTGCACTTACGATTTTTTTATTGTTATTATTATTATTTCGTACTTTCATAAATAATATCATAGACAAAACAGAATAAAAGTTCTACATTTTTTTCCTTAAATGTACACTGCACGGATTCATGAAAGAGGCTAGTTGTTCTAGAATCCGTACACATTCTATCTGGAATTTGGAATCTACCCATTAAAACAAGTTCCGCATTTTTTTCAGAACTGAAAGTAATCCTGCATATGCTAAAACCTAAAACCGACCTTGTCATTGGTCTATTTAAGTTCCACATGTATTCTTAATTGATCGATTGCAATGAATCATCAGCTTTTTTCGAATAATGAAAAGGGCAAAATCCAAAAGTTACACCAGAACTCGCCTACGGAAACTTAATCCAACATGATCTCCTAACAATAAAGGAATCAAACATTTCGGCGGCCCATTTTAAAATTAAGGTGTCATTCACATTATAAGAGTGAATTACCTAATTTGTTAACCAATCAGTACATGAGTTTTCTTCCCTAAAATTATGCAAAAATTTAACTTGCTGAAAATACAAAAAAAGCTTATGAATCTGAGTAATGAGCGTGTCACTAAAGTTGAGAGCGTGTGTAGATTTCTGGAGCAGTGAAATAGCAGCTTGCAAGATCACCTCCGCAATAAGTTTAGGGATACCCAAAGAAATATCTAATTTAAGACCTAAGAAAATGCTCCAGAATTCTGCTTTGAGAGAAGAGCACACTCCCACAATCTAAGCAAATCCCGAGAGCCGATTAACTGATTCATTAAGCAGAAGCCCATCTACTGAGTCATCACTTTTAATTACCACCTCTTGCTACTATAACTCATTGATTGCAGCTCATATTTAGACACACAAATAAATATGAAATATTAACAAAGTAAAAGTTTGAATCGTAAACCTCGCCGAAAATGAAAGCTTAGACTAATGGTCTAGATTATGTACTCATCATTGAACGCCATGAAATACTGCAGGATCACAAGAAGACATATACTAAGAAAAACAAAAACCTATTTCAGGTTCTAGGTTTCAAATTCCATCTACCTAGAATATGAAACCTACTCGTTAAAATTGATTCTCCAATTTTTAGAACCTAAAACTTACAATACTCTAGAACCTAAAATCGGACCAGTTTCAAATTACAGGTTGCTCACCCCTTATTCATGGCATAAGGAGAGCAAACATAGCCCCACCTATTTCCTCGTGAGGCAATTTTTGTGAGGAAACGCTTTGTCAAAATCATTTCAAAGTTCGAGAATTCTCTTGAGGAAATTTTTTATCTTTTAACCTCCTTTTGTTTCGCGAAAAATTTGACGTTTGTGAAAATATTTTCCGAAAAAATTAACTGAGACATGAAAATCAAATGAAAAATATTTTCCGTCGTTTGGTAAAGAAATCTCATTTTATTTTTTACATCTTAGTTTAGTTGAAAATTGCTGACGTGAACCCGATCCTCCTACATGACACCATCGATGCTAACGTGATTTTTTTTATATATTTTTGTCTTTTATTTTTTCCTCTATCGATCGCTGGCGATCAGCCATAGGCGAGAGACGAGATCGTTGATCACGGCGATGACTAGCGATTGGCCACTGGCTAGGGACAAGCTCGAAGTTCATCAGTCTCAAGCGAGACCAAGCCTCTCCTCACCAGGCTTAAGCGAGGCTCGAGATCGTAGCAATGGGTGAGCTCGTCCGTTTTTTGTGGCCGGTCACCGGTCATCACAGTGGTTGGTGACCGATAGAGGAAGAAAGAAAAGAAAAGAAAAAGAAAAAGAAAAAGAAAAAGAATTTTTTAATACAATCAAAATTGAAAAATAAAAAGAAAAATAAGAAAATATTTAACAAAAGAAAGGTCAAGGAGTGCAGTGAGGAAAGATGAGGGAAAATGATTCCTGTTTTTGAAGAAGAAATCATTTTCTCACTTTTTTTAATGTACTTTTTTCATTGGTGGAAAATATTTTCCTTGACTAGTTATTTTCCGTAAACGAGACGACAAAATCCAAATTATTTTTTTGAAATATATTTTACGTGAGACAAACGGACCATTAGCTTTAGACATTTTTTCAATACTTTTATCATGTCAAATTTAATGTCATATTTAAGAATTCACCTCTAATCTGCTGAATTATGCGTGGGCGCACGTGTTGGTGTTGCTGTTGGGCTGGGATCGGACACCCGAAGGCGGTCCCGAGAACACACCCCGACCTCGTTCCGCCCCGCCTGGCCTGCCCCGCCCTAGTTTTACGACATCTTGCGAAATGACTTGGTAACCTCCATTTTTGTTAGTTTAGGAGGGGCTTCCCATAAACAAAAGAGAGAATGACGAAAGGCTCATAACAACTCCCCTGAAAAACACTCTTTGCTATTGGTACATGCCAAGGATTAGCAAGGGAAAGTTCCTCTCATTTTCTCCTTATCGTGTAGGCAAAAGAACAAAAGAGGATAGATCATGCGCAGCTTCATCATCAATATCAATGACACATGTATAAAATCAACAGTAACGTTTGTGATTTCAAGTTGATTCCTCTTCTTCCTCCGGACAAACCGAAAAAGGTAGAGACAAAAGAGGGGAAAAAGTAACTTCAATCTTTTTTATCAGAAAAAAAAAAAGGGGGGAAAGAGATTCAATGTATCACATGCTGAATAAAGTCATTTGACTAGAGCTAATTGGTCACACAAAGGGGCCAGTGAACCATATCCAAGAAACCCCACGTCGCTTGGTTATTTTTAGGTATAGTTGATGAAGATTTAAAATCCAACATGCATGATGATGTCTTTTAGTATCTTGACTGGTGCCGAAACGCAATGAAAATTGGTTAAACAAAAGAATTGGAATTGATAATGAGGAACAATGTGTTCTCTCAGATTATCAAATTTGAATAATGTCAAAGTCTATAAAATCTGCTTCACGAGAAACCCTAAACACTCTTACATGCGGTGTTAGATCTAATTACAATAGGAAACACAATATTACGAAAATATCACTAAAATCACGAAAATTCCCTGAAAACTTAAAATGTCTAAGAACCCATCTAAATTACTCCGAAGCGCGAAAAAACGACGTCGGTCACAGTATAGTAGTGAGTATTGATTATCGACCCGTTTCCATGCAACTGACCAAATTTGAGCTCAATCAGAGTTCGACAACCCCAAATGCATCATTGACTTAACATCTCATGATCCTAAGTTCGACTTTGGATTTTGTTTGCTTGGACCGGCAGGTTTAACTATTTAAGAAAAGAGACCGGCCATTCCTGGTCAGAAGCCTTGAGTCAAAGTCGCCGGTGGCTACTTGCTGCCTCTTTAAGCATAGTATAGTTGTCGGGGTAAAAAAAAAATTAGATGCACTGGTCAATTAATTCTATTTTGTTGGATAATATGCACATGGTTTGTTGATTAATCTAAAATTCATGCTCTTTGGAAAATGCATGTCTCGCAACTAACAATTAATTAGGGAGAGAGGGAGGGTTAGAAGACATTAACATGGGAAAAGCTCGATCGAATGACGTCAATTATCATAAGAAATTACGATTAAAAAAAAACCTTTTCAATAGTCTATACTAGCACGAAAGGGCTCACATGATGTCAATGCCAAAATTGGGGGAAAATAACAGAAGAAAAGAAAGTATGATTTGAATTACTTTAGGAAACAAATTCAAATTATTGTAGAACGGGAAAGATTTGACGCAAATTTGAACTTCATGAGATGTTTTTTTGGGATAATAAATTGTGTTGATCCTTCGATATGACCAATTTATCTATTGTTTAGTGCTACGTTGTTGTTATGCGTTGATATCAACCATGTATATCACTGGAATATTTTGTGCCAAATTTTGAGGTTGAGCTCGAAATTAGGAATTGGGAAACAACCAATTGTAAGGTTGGTCCGGTCTCGTTCTCAGTTCTATTATGGAACCATGCTCATCCATAACTCTAATTGATTCAAGTAAAGCTAAATGTATTGTCGACATTGGTCGATAAAATCAATTTGTCAGGTAATGTGGCAGGTTGTAGTTGGACATTTGAATAAGTTGGACATCCAATAACTAGTCTACTAGATTAATTAATATACAAGTCAGTTTTGATAAAATTTACCATTTACTGATTATATAGTATGGGTGTCCACTACATCGAGTCAAATATAACACAAAAGCCACCTAAACAAGAACATGCCAAATTAGATTTGGTAACTATAACATGTTGACTGATGAAATTGAAAATTAATACTGAATTTTAAGTAGTTGAAATTGAAAATTGTTTGATGATAACTGACAAAGTTATATTGCTTGATATATATATTTTTTAAACAGAATATGAAAAGACTAACATTCTTGGTAAGTTTTTGTAACATAATAAATAGGCCAAAAAAAGTCCTAAACTTATTATGCATGCTGCAAATTCAGTACTAAACTATTCTATCTGGCCAATGTAGTTCTAAACATTTTCACAAATTGCTATTGTAGCTCATCCGGTTAATTTAGGCCGAAAATCGGTGATGTAGCAGTTTAGTCAGCGTCAACCATCCTATGTGGCACGGTTGGCATTTAACGTGGATGATTTAAATAGGCCAAGGCCTTAGCTACCCTCGCTGGCCACAATGGGAAAAAAGGAAACAAATATTCAAACAAATTTTAAAAATTTGTAAACACTCATATCAGCGCCGTGTATTCCAAGTAGGTAGGCCGGCGTTCATATCACAGATCCTATGCAAAAATTTGGCTAGGACTGCATTGCCGAATCGTCAAAAGTTTTAGGATTAACTTGACCAAAGTTTTATCGACAACAATTTAAGTCAAAATGATTATGTGAACGATGAAAATACCTTTTATTCGTTAGTTTTTATAAGCGATACAAATCATCATTTTTAAGAAAATACCTTCAAAATCATTTGTTTTTCGCTAAATAAATGCACCATTAGTATTAGTTTTCCAGACGATTCGATCCTTCCTCACCACCATTCGTAAATTTGAAGCAATAAGGTTGAAACTCAATCCGTCTATTTAGAAAGATCGATGCAAATCACAAAGAAGAATCTATGCGTGGCACGGGCTATTTAGTTTGAGAAAGTATTGGGTGGGCCAGGGCGCATGGCCATGGGTGGGCTGGGGCCAACACGTGGCCATGCGCCCCGGCCAATCACGAGCAGACACATGTCCTCTCGTGATTGACAGAAGAGAGAGAAAGATAAAAAAGAGACAGAGGAGAGAGACAGACAAAGAGGGGAGAGAGAAGGGGCAATAGGACAGGTGTCCTCTCGTGATTGGCCGGGGTGAATGAACAAGTGTTAGCCCCGGTCCACCCAATATTTTGTTTTCCTTTAGTCTAGCGTTCACGTGTGAAAGCACATGTGAAGAGTAGTTAGAAATCATTGGATTCTGTCCATTTTCCGAAAGTATGAAGGACATTGACATATTGATTGTTAGTTTTGCCCTCTTTTTCTTCCCTTTGAACGGGACCGATTCGAAGTTCATTGACTTTCATCTTACTAATCAATCAATGAAATAAAAAGCATATGTCAAGAATTATATACGCTTGAGATGGGGAAATACCAAAAGGTCGGCTCTTAAAGGAAAAATAACTAAAAAAGCTTTAAATCTATTGCAATTGTGTCAATTCAATCATAATTTTTTTTTTGGTCGATTCAACCCTAAACATTTTGCTACTGTATCAATTCAATCCATCCGACCAAATTTTGGCCGGCTAACGCTGACGTAGACCCCGGCTGGCACTGGCCACCTAGGGACGTAATACTTTAATACTTTTTTGAATGCGGCTTTTAAAAAAACTGCGTTTCTCCTTATATTTGTGTAAAATGTCACTTTGTGCTCAATAAAATTAACATCGAATCAATGAATATAGATAAGAGACAAAATTGTCTTATGTTTTTGAAGAAACAAAACAAGAGAAAAAAGGAAGTGGCTAGACGTGTGAGAATATCATTTAGTGAATTGAGTCCGTCACCAACGCACCACCACGGTACTAGTAGTGAGAATTGGGCCAGGTTTATCCTAAGCTAGTAAATCACAAAGCCTTCATGTTTCGCTTATAGGATATGGGTCATGCTAGGAAGACGATCCGTTAAAGCGACAGATCCACGCTGATCATATATTGTAGGACCTGGGCTTTTGGCAACTTCCTTTTGACAAGCATATGACGCGGATGTGTGATGCGCATGAATCCATCACTTTAACGGATCGTTTTCTTAGCTTTTCTCTATAGAACACTAACTAACTTCAATTGGAAATGGAATGTCAAGGACCAACATAGACAACCAAGGACTATTAACTATTGAGTGCCATTTCCAAGGAGGGAAAGCATCTGGAAAGACCCATGATACTACTCATTTGACCCCAATGGTTGCCTGATGGTTAGACCTAAAATTTTCAGGTAACAAGGAAATACATTTTCTAGAGCAACGGATCAAATTCAATGCCTCCGAGCAACTACTGAAATTAAAAACATTGTTCTCCTTCATCGTTGAGAACTCTAAGATTGCCGGAAAAATGAAAGTCCTAAGACGAGTCTAGAACACTAGTGAGGACATAGAGAAGCAGGATCGACAGTGGGTAGAGAGAGCATGCGAGAACGACGGTCCAGAGTGGGAACTCGGTGCGGAAGCTCGTGAGGATGCCCATGAAACTGCATATCCAGAGCATCACCAGAACTTCGGCTGAGACGTTCCAGGTTATGTCCTTGATGAGAACAAGCGACAAGAAGGTGACTAGCCCCATTATGTTGTTCATGAGCACCCCGCGATAGACCTGCATTGCCACAACATTTCAAGTATGAACTTCCCATTATTAGGAGGAAAATTGAACAGGAGAGGAGAAAACTTGAAAAATAAAATCATCCTCCAAATATTCCTTTCCGTGTATACTTTTGTGAAATGTGCAAAGGACATTTTTTACAACACCCGGGTATCGGGAACTTTGGGTTTTATCGACCGATCGATGTAAACCACCATTGTCACATATAGTGAACACATTCAGTATCAAGCAAATATATTTTGTTCTTTGGTATGATACAGTAATAGACTTGCAGTCTTTAAATATTTAAGCACCATAATTAGGTTACTGACTTATGATTATTCATGCACAGAGTCTATCCTGAACTGAGATTTAAATATGAATAATTAGGTTCCAAGACTCGTTTCCTACGCTAAGAAGTTCTCAGTTCAGCACATAAAAGAGAATGGAATAATTTCACGTCTATATACCTCACTCATCGGCCCTGAAATGTCCTTCACTGTCTTCTTTCTGGCAGAAGAAATGGCTCCTAATACTGGCCTGTAGCTCGTGGCCAAGGGAAGCAGTGTTAGCACCTAAATTTTAATTTTTTAGAAAATTCATAAAATGAGAGTTAATTTTAATTCTCGCAAAAAAAAAATTCATGCATTACATATTTCATTGGCAATCAGTCGCAGGCGATCTCGATTCAGCGGAATTTAACAGGTAGCGGAACCGAAATCAATTCGGGAATTTTCGATCATGAAAGGGGGAATTACCGAAAATTATAATGGTCTCGATTTAAAATCTCATTCGGTCCATTTTAATTTTGTAAAAGTAAGGCTTTTAATTAATTAACTATTTATTTAATTAAAGCCTACTTAGGCCTTATGGTCTCGTTCTGTCGAGGATTCTCGCAAGTCAGAAGAGGAGAAAGTGCAGAAATTCGAGGTTCCAGAAGATTCATGTCCTCACGTTGATTAGACACAAACATACAAGGCATGGTCAAAAGAAAAGAAGCATGCAGTCAGAGAAGAAAACATAAAAAAATGCAAAAGGAGTCCAAGCAATGGGGTCGAGGTAGTGGTGCCTGAGACAGTCACTAACCCATGTAACTATTATTGTTTATTTGTTTTCCGAATCCAATGTCCAATAGCTCCATGGATGTCCGCTACTCAACTCCCTCTCTCACCTTTTCCATCATCACCATCGAGTTCCATCTCTCGCTTTTTCTCTGACAAGCCACGACCAAAGACCACATGCTTTCTCATTTTTTTTCTCATCATCTCTTCCCTTGAAATCCTTCGAGAGGCAACTTCGGATTCTCACCATCATATCCGGACACGATCATTTCCTAAACCATCGGATTCTCTCTATTCTCTCTCGGAGGCCACCACTGCCTCTTTTGGGGACCAATCATAATTCCATTCTCTCCCGGGGCTCAGAGGGAGCATCGACGACTTCTCTCTCTCTCGAGGCCAAAAAAAAAAAAAAAAAATTGGGGGGACACAGACGAACACATTGAAGGTCCTTCTCGGAGTTCTTGTCCAGGACATTGAAAAATAAGGCATCGGGGAGGTCTTCAAGAAGGTGGAGGCGTTCGGGGGTTGCACAGAAAGAAAAATTATAGAGAGAGGACATGTGAAAAGGGAGAACGGTGAAGAACAATTGAAGAGGCTCATTGACGGATCTCCTTCGCGGAAGTTCACGCCTTCAAGCGTCCATCATCATGATCCTATCAAACGCTTCGGATTCATTGCTCCACTTGAAGCTGCGAAGTTCCTGCCCACATATGGCGACGACTCCAACAGACCTCAATGAAGCAGCCATCAGTGAGCTTGGATGACGACACATTGCTGATCTGCCGCACCATCGTGGACTGCCTGGACAGCGCGATCTGCTCAATAAAGAAGCAATGGCGACGATTCTGCAATTCTTCGAACGGCCAAGGAGACGAGCCATCCGGACCAATTCAACAAATTTCATCAGCGGTTCAATCCACATTTCGCTCTTCCAGCATAAGTTTTACGGCATTCATTGACGTCCCTCAAGGCATGAAATCCACAAAGAAAAAAAACATATGGAGACGTGCATTGATGCTCGAGAAGACACGTCCAGAAGGGAGGGTATTCGTCATTAAAAAATATCATCTTACATTTTATTATCACTTAACCCCTTCTGTTTTGAATTCATGAAAGGTTGAGAGCCATCCATGCATTGTCGAATCTCTTCGGCAATTTCTTAAGGAAGCATCACATATAAAGGACAGTGATTTGGTGATCGATCCCTATGCTAATCGGTGCTGTTTTGCTTGTGTTTGGTGTGAGACACACCTGCTGTCCGTGGTTGTCTTTATTGCTGTTTAGAGGCTAAAAATACTGCTGTTCGGGTCTAAAAACAGCACTGTTTTAGGCGCTTCTACTTACTTTTTAAGTGCAGAATTTCGCCGCAGGTTCGGGACCGAATATCTCACCGTTCAAGTGCACTTTGCTACTGTCCAGGGATCCGAAAAGATGCTGTTTTCAGCCTTCCTTGCAGTTCAATTGGTGAGAAGTTTTCTTGGCATTGAAAGGATATCGAATCAGATTCGGAGGGGCTAACACGAAAACGGAAAGGAAGCTCGGCTTAGGTACATTTTTTTAATCCCTATTTTGGTTGATAATTGGTTTGATTTGTCGTGCTTGGTTGATTTTAGTTTAGTTGAATTTAGTGATCTTTGCATGTTTCGCGAACCTATAAAATCAAAAGCCCTTTTTCACACAAAAAAAAAATCGAAAGAAAAAAAAATGAAAATGAATAAAAATGGCGAGCTCAGTCTTTGGTTAGCAAATCTCAAATTTCCAAAAAATGAATGATCATTTCATCCTGCATATTGCCATGTCATCTCGCATGTCATTCCATATTTTCCCAGGTCATTTGATTTATAATGTAATTTTCAGTTAATTAGGGTTAGATAGATTAGGAAAAGCCCAATGTTATGGGCCTAATAGAGTCGGGTCAAAGGGAATTTCAAGAAGAGGCGATGGATTATCAGAATCACTCCAAAGCGTGGACCTTGCAAGAAGAAAGATGTCCAGGATTAGACGGCGGCCCAAGCCCAGCAAGATCAAAAGGACGAGAGCGTCGGAGAAAATTCCTTTTAGTTTTTTTTTAGGATTTTCGGAATTATTAAGGCGTATTTTCGAATTTGCTTTTTATTTCGAGTCAATTGATTCTTTGTGTGTAATTTTTGATTATTTGAGTTTTTGTATCTTTTAATAATTTGTCGCATGTCATATAGTTTTAGGTCATGCATTGCATCAGTAATTCATTTACTTTTCTTTTATTCGAAAACAAAAACAAAAACATAAAAAAATATAAAAAATAAAAATAATAAATAAATAAAGCAAAAGCCTTGAGTTGATTTTCGAATCATCAATCTTTTCAAGAAAAATCCAAAACAAAAGGAATCTAGGTACCGAAAGGGCGTTAGTCAAAGTCGATTAGCGTAACCAAATCCTCGGACCCAAAATCTCTGGTTCGCAGCGGTGAATTAGTTCTCCCGCTAGTTCACCTAGGTTTCTAATCGACCTACCTCGAACGATTAGTGGCGACTCCTCAATTGTTCTAATTTTTCCTGTGTTGCGATTCGGTAGGATTTGGGAGGATCCGCATTAGGTTAGTTCTCGATAACTTGCCTGATAATCCAATTCACTTAAAAAAAAACTGATTTTTTTTAGGTCGCGACAGCTTGGCGACTCCGCTGGGGACTTAAGCTTTTAATTTTCTGAGAAATATGAATGCTTAACGCTTTTATCTAAACCTTTCGGAAAATTTAAAAGGTGTAGAGGATTTAAGCCGTTTAGATTCCTTGGATGTCTTGAGTGGATTAGTTGAATCTCACCTTTAAGGTGTTAAATGTTTTTGCAGATTTGGAGTGATAAGGGGAGGTGTTTGTTAACCCTTTTCGTGCAGGCTAGGAGTTATAAGGGGCGAGTGTTTGCTAACCCTTGTTTTGCAGTTTGTAGGAGCTTATGTATATGAGTTTATGTAGAAGCGTTGTTTGGATATAACCTAATACGCATGCCTTTGTTGGATAGACACTACACATGGACACACACAACCGCGCCTAAAACCCCGGGCGCCGCCTTTAGGAACACAATAAAAGGAATTGAAAATGGAATCTCCGTGAGGAAAAACACGGGGTAATCCACTTTTCAATTCCGCTCGCTTCGAACTATGGATCGAGTCCCAATACAACGGTTGTACAATGGAATCGACTCTTTCTAGAACTCGAGGTGGGAGCCTTGACCTTAGGTACCAAACCCTCTGATTTTTAGAAGTTCATCATCACTTGTCTCATGCGCATGTCTTTGAGCGGTTGGTACACCTAAAACCGCACATAAGTCGACGAGTTTGGTTGGTAAAACTCTCTATCCCTCAAATCTATTACAGTTCATATAAATATAGACATTTCATTCGATGCATTCCGGTGATTAGATTAAATGCCATTTCAACGTCCTTGATAGAAGACGAGGAGGGTGATATCCCACGACGAACACCGAGTGTGCGATAAAGGAGCATACTGTGGACATTATTGAGGTATCATCCAACGAAGATGACGAGTTGGGGCAAGTGATCCTGGAGACACAGATCGAAACTGGGGCATCCTTAAACGTTAGGATCACATTCCTTTGTTTCATTTTCCATTACTAGTCCTCTTGTATAGGGCTTATTTTTACTGAGGTTTTCTCTATCTCACCCCTTAGAGTGATTATATTAGGGATCTATTGGTGTATACATTCAGATGGAACTTAATTGTATTTCTTTTGACGGGTCGTTGGAATGTGATAGTGGCATTTTTTCTAATCATCCGAATACTCCCAAGTCAAGTTTATAATTCCTTTAGAGGAAATTAAAATTGGAAGTCTTGTACGACCTTTTGGCCGTATGAGGTAATCCAACCCCAATTCCGCTAGGAGGAACTATACACTTGAATTGGTTCGTGCATGTTGTACGCCACTGGTAATTCACGATAATTGATCAAGAGTATCGGCGTTGTTTCAAATTTAATGACGAGATAGATATTCAAATTACTCTCGTTCTTAGCAAACGACCTTAATTTGGATGTCATATCTTCAATTGAATTTAAAACACGTTATTATGCCTTGCACTTTTGAGTAATTCGTTCCTCTCGAAATTGATCAAAAGCGATTATTGTGAATTACATTCCTTTCAATAGTATGCTTTCTTTCGAGGAATACTGATAAAAACTTTTCGCACAAGATTAAGACTCTTGTAAAAGTTTTTGTCCTTATTGATCCCGAGCAAGCATAAGATTGAAAGGGGTTTATGCTTTCTTTTTCAAATTATTCATTCTAATTTTGTCTTTTTATTTGCAGGTAAAATATAGGAGATAAAGAGAAATCTTTTCTTGGATAAGCCTGAAGCTATTCTTTCTTCTGATCGAGAGCGAGTTAGAAAATCAGAACATATTTGCTCGACTTATTATGGATCGGCTCATCCAAGTCTAAGGTGTTCGGATGCTCGAAGAAATGGATCATATAGAAACTAAAACAAACATACGGGAGCTTTCATTCATTCTTGCCCAATTGAAGGATTTCAAAACCAGATCATACAATTCATCGGGGTGGAAAAGTAAAGCAGAAGTGAGCCCTAATCAGCGACACGAAGGAGCCCAGCTGACCCTCCAGGTTATGGATGCGTTGTTTGTGCGCACCAATCCGCGTATCATGGTCCGCAAGCCTGAGGTGAAGGCGTTTGCGTTCGTCATTGACTGCAGCAACCTGAGTCTTGTGATCTTCGGCGACTATTTCCAAGTCCCGAACAAGTCCATTCTCACGAGCTATATCCGCATTTATGCCGTCAAGCCTTTCTTCCAGCCACTCGCTTCGATTCCTTAGCAGGGCATTACGACGATCGTGCTCATAGGTAGCCAGGGATAGGGCTAAATCCTCCACCAGATTCCTCCTCTCGCGAAGCAATGTCGAAACCCGCTCTTTGGCGAACTCAACAGCTTTTTTGTGACTATCGGCCAGGTAGTCAGCCAACGCTAGGCGGTAGGACTGATCCTCATAACGGGCTCGCAAGACACGAGCCACGGTAACTCCCCGATGAGCAGCGCGGTAGTCCTCCAAGGAGTTTGTAAAGAGCGTTGGAAAAATATTGTATTCCCTCCCCAACGCGGTACCCTCGAGGGAGGTGATGTCCAGGTCCCCGAACATGACCCGGATTTCATCTTCGGTTTCGAGATGATCAGCTATGTGAGCATAACCTCGACCCAAGAGATTATAGAACTCTTCCCATCGAGCCAAAACTTCGGCTGAGAAAGTGTGAACATGGGAAGAAGCCATTTTCGATGGGGAGGTGTGTAATGGAGCGATTAGAAGATGGAAGCAAATTATATGAGAGCGTTAATCTCCCAAATACTAACTCCGCATTTTATGGCGTCTCGAGAGTGGAGAAAAGTCACAGCAATAGTGCTTGTGGAGCCAGGATAATTAAGTAAAGCAAGGGTCATTCTTCCCGTAAAGCATCAGCTCCGTCCCGGTCCGTGATTTCAGGCCTGCCAAGTGAAAGCTGCAAAAGATTCTTTGGTCTCACCATTATTGATCTTAGGTGAAAGGCAAGCGCAGCTACCGAAGAAGCCGCGAAAGGATTGGGTTGTTCCATCACGCATAAAGCTGGGCGGGGAGTGAACAGTTCTGCCACTTAAAAAAGAAGACAGTGTTGAACAGGCATGATTCTTGGGGAAAAACCGAAAGGCGGGCGCAACTATCGGAGAAGCCGCGAAAGGATTTGGTTATCCCATCGTGTCGGAAAGCTGAGCAGGAGGTAAACAGTTCCGTCGTTTCAGAAACAGAACGCTGAACAGACCTAGCTTTCGAGGAAAAGGAGGCAACAAATTGAAAGAGCGAGTATACAAAAGAGAACAGAAAACTCCGAGTGACGAGTTCGTTGGAAAACCCCAAAAGCTCTAGAATCAAGTTCGACATCGAAGCCATGGAACCCAACACTGCCAGTGACGAACATCAAGATCGCAGTGGCGACGACGGCAGTGGCCACAATGCTCTACCCCTGAAAAGAAAACATCGCCAGCGCTACACTCAGAAAGAAACCCAAGAGCTTGAAGCTTTCTTCGACGAATGTCCTTGCCCAAGCGAGGAACAAAAGATTGAGTGTGCCCGGAAGCTGGGAATGAATCCTATGAGAGTCCAGTTTTGGTTTCAGGATAAACGTTTCAGACTAGGTGTCCAACACAGGCGTAGGGAGATCACGGACCTAGAAGATCAGAACCAAAACCTTCTAAGGGAAAACATGCGGTATGAGAAAATCCTCAGTACTATTACCTGCCCTGACTGCGGTGGCCCTACCACCCTCAGTAAATTGTTCCCCGGTGAGCCTTCTACGAGGATGGAAGGTGCTCATTTGTTCCCCTGCTCCCTTGAGCCATCTCCGGTACAATCAGATCCTGTTGATGGCGCGCATAAGCAGATCGATCCTACAAGGATTATACCAGTGCCTTCTGAAGAAGGGGATACTTGTCGTTATGATTGGGGTCACTATAGCGAAGTCCATGAATCTCCTGCACAACAACTTCTGATAAGATCAGACACGGTTCAAGAGGAGTTAGAGATTAGTCAGCAGGCCATCGACGCTATTCCGGACAACGAGAAGAAGAAATTCATTTGGCCCCCAGAGCTTCATCTCAAGTTCTTAGATGCAATTCGACAGATAGGACTCGACTTCATAGGTCCGACAAGCATACTTAGGGTCATGAATGTACCGGGACTTACCAAGCAATTAGTAGCGAATCACCTTGGTTGCTACAGAAGGGCGTTAGGACAGCGTTATGCAGAGCTGAATCCGAACAATAGACTCGGCTGCGAACCCAGCACCCTTATGTCAAAAGAGGCCCGGTCGAGTCTAGACGACTATTGGGGATTTGATCAGGATATCCTCACGAGTCATTTCAATATTCCTCAAGAGCACGCATCACAAGTGCAGCGAGTAAACACTCATCCGTCCGAGCAGCAGCTAGCCAGTGTTCATCTTGTCGCAGAACAACCCACTACGCCCGGTGCTCAAGAGTTTGTCCAATTGGAGTATGTGGTTTCAGATGATCTGATGGAGGAATGCTTTGAGCATTCTTATTTCCCTAATTCCCAAGTGGGAGATGCTTGTGGTAGTCAATCGATCGAATCTCCTCTTACATTCCCAGACAAGGATGGGGGTTCCAGTTCGAAGAACCCGTCGGGCGATGCGGCTCAACCTACACATCAATCGTTCGAGGGATCAGATGATTTCTTCGATGAAGGACTTGATAACTGGTTCGATCAGTTGGAAGCTATTAAAGGTTGGCAACCATGATCTGCAGTCGGTAATGGCACACCGAAGCCAAGGCCAGAGTGGTTAGTCATTGGACACGCCCAAAGAAAGAAGGGGATGTACGCGAGAAGGATGTATCTCCTGTTGTAAAGTTCTCATCGGTGCATGCGTTTGTTTCTTCAATAGCTAGAGTTGATTTTGCATAATGTTTTCTGCGAACGTCATCTCGTGTGTATACGGTAATTCCTTGTTATTAAGTTCAAGGTAAAATCAGCCCCGACGCGTGAAGGCAGAATTGATAACATGAGTTGCTAGCAGAATGTGATCGAGCTCGAAAGTGAAAGATTGCTAGCGGCCCCAAACGCTATGACCACAAAATCAGGGGCAATCTTTGAGTTTCGAGCAACTACAAATCTATTTCTCACGAGGCATTCAAGTCAATCAAATATAAAGCGTCGGGCTGTGAGAATGATGCGTAGTCAAGCTGTTGACACATGCGAAAAAGGAGTCGCGTAGACCCGAAAGCAAAAACCTTTCTTGGCTAGTCAACAATGCGGAATGAAAGAGCGTATATAAACAAACTCGCATTTATTTCACTCAGCAGGAAAGTTTACAAGTGGATCACTGAGGGGGAACAGTAAACCCAAAATGAGTTCTGACAAGCATCACAAAAAAGCTTAACTGACTCTCCATGCTATCCATGCCTTGCTTACAACCCACACTCCGGGAATCGAGGTCTACAAGCTTGAAGAAAAGGAGACGACATTTCTCCTTAAGTTCGTTCACCTTGGTCTCATAATACTCGAACTCAAGCTCTAAGTCATGAGCCAGCACCCTCCCGCGAGCTATATCCATGCTCAGGTCTTCAAGCCTTTCCCCCAACCAGGCACACTGGAATCTCAGCACGAAGTTGTGCTGAGCTTGCTCAAAGGCGGTGTCAAAAAGAGCCAGGCGCTCCACCAAGTTGCCCCTCTCACGAACCAGCATCGAAACCTGGGCGTGGGCGTATTCAACAGCCCTTTTATGGTTATCGGTCATCAGCATGGCCAACATCAGGGACTCAGTTCGGTCCTGATAGCGGGCTCGCACGATACCAGCCAAAGTGACCTCCCGGCTAGCGACTTCGTAAGCCTCTAGGAAATTGTTGAAGAGAGTTGGGAAGATTGCAAACTCCCTTTGCAGTTTCGTACCTTCAATACACGCAGTATCTAAGGCCGGAATCAGAGTACGAACTTCAACCTCAACTTCAGGATGATTGTTTATGTAGCCATAACCTCTACCCAAGAGGTGATAAAACCTCTCCCATTGGGTTGAAGCTTCAGCTAAGGCAGCAGGCACAGAGGAGGAATCCATATGCGATGGAATGGTGGGGAGGAGAATGAGAATGTGAGGAGTGTTTGAGAGACTGAATCTGATAAGGCTAAAGTGTTAATCTTCTTGACGTCAATCTATCACCTTATAAACGCTCGAGTAAGCAGAGAGAAGTGGTAATAATATTTTATGTGCAGTAGAGCCAGGCGGGTTTCGTTAATGCATCCTCGATGAGTCACGGATCCACCATCGTCCTGTGATCGCGGGTTTTACGAAACATAATGGCGCCGAAAGGTGGGCAGACCTGTTACTCTAGGGACTGGGCCAGAGCGACAAGCGTAGTGCTTGACAAAGCGAAATCATCGCAAAGAGATCTTCAGGCTCCGTCCACATAGAAAAGAGCACAAAAAAACGAAGTGGGAACCACGAAGCCTTGATAGGAGCGCTCGTCAGGTAGCCATCACCTTTGATCAAAGAACGGTGATCCGACTCCTTTAACCTTTCAGAATTTGCAGAGAAAGTGAGGATCCAAGGAGGAACAAAGAAAGCTGAGTTAACGGAAAATCAAGCAGTGATAGTTCGATCAAAATGTTCAAAGGGTTCTGTCATTTACTGGAAACGCCAGACTTAGAGGTCTCCGAGCTCGGGCTGCTGGAAGAATTTGAAGATCCCAGGACCGAACCTGACATAAGGGCCATGGAGGCCGACCCTCCCAATGATGAAACCCGAGGCCTGGCTAACGAGAACAGTACCCACGGCAGTGATCGGAGTCAGAAAGGGGAGCATCTCCAACGCTACGCTTCAGGTCAAGCCGATAAACTTGAGTTTTTTTTCAGGGAATGTCCATATCCAGACAAGGAACAGAAAATCAAAATGAGCCAGGAGTTAGGGTGGGAGCCTCGGAAGGTCAGGTGCTGGTTTGAAAACAAACGAACCCGGCTGAAATATCAACGCGATCGGCACGAGTTAGCGATTCTGAGGGAGGAAAATGAAAAGCTTCGAATAAAAAACACTCGGTATAAAACAGCTCTAAGCATCGCTACTTGTCTCGATTGCGGTAACCCTATTCCCAATGGCGAAGTGTTCACCGAAGAGCCAGATCTGGGGGTTTATAATGCTCATCTGTTGCAACGCCCTTCGCAACATCTTCCGAAACAGACAGATGCCGTCAAAGGTCTACCAGAGAAAATCAATGCTGCAAAGTCAAAGTCGACACCTGTCGTGGAGGGAGACGTGTGTCATGACAAGTCAGATCCGATTAACGATCAACTCACCATCACAACCAGCCGATCTGAGACCACCGAATTCCCCCCAGAGCAACTATCAACACTACTGGATTCCGCGGAGGGTAGCTGCCGAGTTGCTAGCACTACTTCGGCTAGCAAGAAAACAAGGTTTCGTTGGACTTCGGAGCTTCACAGCAAATTTGTCGATACAGTCCAACAGTTAGGGATCAGCTTGGCTACGCCACTGCGCATACTCAAGATCCTGAACGTGCCAGGGCTGGCTGTAGGTAATGTCAAGAATCACCTTTGGCGCTACAGGAGACAGCTGAAGGGTAGACAAGCGGCGCCAGACCTGGATGTGGACGATCCAAGTTCAAACGATACACATGGCTGTGACCACGATCCTCATGAAGCAGGAAACGCCCAATCGCATTTCAACTTCAACAGGACTGGCCATTACACGGGCGATTATTCAGGCATCAATCAGAGTACTCCCATGGGTTATCCTAGCGCCCCTCAGAAGTATGTACCGCAATTTCAGCAAATAGGGATTCCCCGGTTTGAGCAACGATTGACCGTTAGTGCTAGTCCTACAGCGGATTTAACATTGACAGGAGATGCACATACAATCTTGAGAAACAACAACGGAGATTCTGGCTCGAAGAATCAGGTTGGTCATGCCGAGAGTAGTATGAAGAACCCATCGCCAGCAGTCAAGGATGCCCGACTCGGGCGTCAACGGCTCGAAATTACAAGTGATCTCCTCAGTGAGCAACTCGGAATATGGATCGAGCATAACCCGAGGAAACGAGTTGTTCATGCCGAGAGTAGTGAGAGAAATCCATCACCAACGATTAAGGAAGCGCGATTTGAACGTCAATGACTCGAGCAGTCATATGATTTCCTAAATGAGCAACCCGGCCTGTGGGTCAAGCATTTCAGAACAGGTGCATCTTCGCAGTCGTGACCGGTACCGGCAACCATGCATCAAATTCAAGGCTCATGTGCTAAATGGCTAAAAACTCAGGAGAGTGAGCAGCGAATACCTTAAACGAATGTGTTACTGATCTCGTTGTAAAGTTCCCACGGGAACATTTTTAATTAGCGTTTAAAAACTGACCGCTCTGAGTGTCAACATTACCCTTTGAACATCCTCAAGCCAAGGGCCGTAGATTAATCGTTCAATCCATGGAGCAAGTTCCATGAACAACGACTATCACCCGCGGAGCGTAATGGGATCTACCCCTTTCAATACGAAATACGTTTGGCCACAAAACCACCCATTTGGTGATAAACATGGATAAATCACTCAAGGAGTCATGCTTTAAAATGACAGAACAGACTTTGCCCAACTGGAGGCAAATGAACCATTGATGTTGCAAACATTCCGAGCATGGACAAACGGATTTGATAGACATTGTTCATACCAATACGCGACATCAGAACGGAATGAGAACCAAGAGTAAAGTTGTATCGTCCCAATTTGTCTTGAATTTGGGAATATGAACTGACACTCATTGTTTATCCTTGACAGGGGAGTCACCTTGCAGACGAACAGGTTTTCACATCACATATACTACTCGTTAGAGTACATGACCAAGGGTAGGATGTATCGTTTCGATTTTTGAAAAATTCGTGAGCCTACAATGATATGCTTCTTTTACATTTGCATGGATCCGCAGCTGCGACGGACAGGTAAGTATCCTTTTTCCCAGTTAGCTGGAGATAAAAAAAATATCAGAATCCTTTCAGCCGGCATAAAGATTCCCCAATGCATCGATATTCATGATTTAAACCCAGAGGTTACCTGAAGCATGAATGAATCTCCACCGGTGCAAATCCTTGAGAAGGATTCGATGTCCCGACCAGACAAAGAGATCATGGCCACAATCTAGATGGCTAATTTTTGCAAAGCGCACATTTGTGTTCAAATAGGAACGCAAAACAAGAGTAAGGCAGTGTCGTTCCAATTTATCTTGAAATTCAGAACACAAACTGACACTTCCTATTTGTCTCTAACAGGTGCTCGCCATCAGGGCTGGCGTGTGGAATGCAGATTGTCACTGAGATGTATCGTTCCAAATCATTTTAAATTTGGGAACACAAACTGACGCTTGATGTTTAATTTTGACAGGGACTTACCAGCATGTGGACATGTAATGATCATTTCTCTCTAGAGGCCAAGAACTTCAAGGAATTTCAGAACACTTAACCATCATGTGTCGTTAAGTATATCTGTTGGAGTACATACAAGGGTAAAACAGTATCGTTCTATTTCCACTTGAATATGAGAGCGTACATTTACGCATTCCCTCGTGATTTTTTTTTACAGGGATTATTGCCGTGTCGGATAGGTAAGTATCTCTTTCCCTAAAAATTGGGAGAATCCCAATCTCTATTCCTTGAGAATTTTCTCGTGCTTGTATATCCTGTTCTTCAAAGCAAATGCATGACAGGCTATTTGAAAATTCTATACATCATCGGCCAATACGCACACATTTCATGGTTTATACATAGTTATTCTTCATGTTCAATTTATCAATTCTGGATAATGAGCGTGAACCTTACAAGATACGTCAAATGTACAAGAATGAGGCACAACAGATGATGAAAGGCAACCCTTTTCCAAACACGTCCCACGTACATTTTGCCAAGCGAGCTGAGCGAAAACTATATTCCGCATCCCCGAGGTGAAGGGTTTTCTCGCAAAAGGTACGATAGCCGAGGTAACAGAGGCATTTATTTCTCTACCTCAAACACTACAGGTTATCCATTGTTACCCCTTTTAAGCGGAGGTTTCACTTCTGTTACCCATGTCAAGAACCACCACACATTGGGGCAAAATAGAAAATTCCAAAAGCGAGTTGAGTTAAATGGTTAGAAATTCTCTTGCTCGGACTAACATCAATCTTTGGGTGTTCTTTTGCATTTATGCTCAAACATTAATTCAAGTGCCTTAGGATGATGAAGAGCATTCATTTCTATATCATATACACTTCATCCATTGTATAGCCCACTTGAGCCTGCAAAATTCATTTCTTAAGCCCATCTTGGTGATCATATGCTCAATTCAAATCAAATATGGCTGATCCCTGAGTAGAAAAGGTTGAAAAATCGGGTCAAGGGAAAATCCCCGAAAAAACTCGTCAAAAGGCTGAAAATGCAGCAATCCAAAAAGAGAGAGAAAGAGAAAGAACAAAGAAAAATGCTGATCTCTCGAAAATCTAGGGCATTTAAAAAACAAAACGCCTGGTAAAAGCAAGGCCAATGCCCATCTAAATTCTTGCTCATTTGCAAAATGCTGCTGAATGTCATTGCACAATTCTCTTGTAAATGGGAAAGAGGTTGAGAGAGAAATCTATGAAAATGTCAAAATGCAAATCCTCAGTAGAAGTTTATACCTTCTCTCAAGCAATGATGGTATCATTTGAAGGCGAAGATCAGTGACAAGCAGCAATGATCACCAATGTCAAGCCATTCTCATATATTTTCTGAGCCAGAACAAACATTATTGTTCTTCAGTCTTCAATCCTAACCTACGTTACAACCCTTCAAAAGTCTCTTCTGACTAGGGCACTTGAGTTAACGTAGAGTTGAATGTTTTAAGCATCGCTCGAAGAAGTTCGGGCAATATTATTTCTCTCTCATTTTTGCAGGGTTCTTGACTTGCAAACCCGAAGCAGATGACGAAGAGCTTCATTTCAATAGCCTTGACTCGATTGGAGTCCCATTTGAAAACCTCTGACCTAGCCCTCATTATGGTCCTTATCAAGACCTCCAGATCGGCTCGATTGTACCAATTGCGAGATTACTCGGACCCTTGTTGAATGCGATGATGGTAAAGTTGAGTGATTTCTTTTGAATCCTGCAGTTGGGATATACAGCTTTTCCCGAGAGTGAGAGAAAGCCCTTTCGAACTGGAATCCCCCATTCAGATTACGTTCGAGGCATTCACAATGTGATAACCTCCATGAACAGAATTGGTAATGCAAACTTGATTGAATAGTTATGCATGAACCACATGATGAGTCATAAGCAAAATGCACAGTGCAAGATTAACAAAGTAATTTTGCATGATTTCATTGATGAATTTCAGTAACTATGTTTGCACATGCTACCCTTGACATTGTCTGGCAGGTAACATATTTTTGATGATCGAGTTACCTCTTAAAATCTCGAAATTCATCCAAGGACCATTGAATGAGCAAACCTTACTGGCAAATGCCGACCAGGTAGTCTTCCAAATCCTCAGGTAAGTATATCTTTAACCTGAACCACTTTAAGAGAATGGGTGAAAGTCCTTTCTGACTGAAGGTTCCTCATTCTATTTGGTCAAATTTTGTCGGAAGGATCAAACAGTTTTTCTTATTGACAAAATCTCCAGTGGAGCTTTACAATGCAAGCAAAAGCTCACAAATTGTTGCATTTGCATTAAGGTTCATGCAAAGCACCATTTTCTTATGAACTGAACAGGTTGAACACGCCAATTCAGCAAATCCTAAAAGCCGGGTTTCAGTCAACTCAGGTAAGTTTTCTGATCCTCTTTCAGACTTGGATGACCGCATCTTCAATGTTGCAGGTATCAAGCTAAACATGGTGATCCAGACGGAAGATCCCCGAAGATAATCAGGCCCGCTCGATCCATAACTCGAGCACCATATCCAGATTTTTCCAGATTGCGATACCAGCATTTCGCAATTCTGTCCACTGTTTCATGTAAAGGATGAACATGATTCAGTTTTTCTCAGAATGCGATATCAGCATTTCGCAATTCTGTCTGCTGTTTCACATAAAGGATGAATGTGATTCAGATTTTCTCAGATTACGATACCAGCATTTCGTAATTCTGTCCACTGTTTCACATAAAGGATGAATGTGATTCAGTTTTTACCTGATTGCGATACCAGCATTTCGCAAATCCGGCCCTCAGTTAATGCTTCACGTGATGAGCGGATGATCGTGATGCAGAAGCTTTTAGCTGACATTCCACATGATGAGCGGATGATTGTGGTTTGGAAGTTTTATTCTTAGCCTACGTTCCACGTGATGAGCGGATGATCGTGGTTCTAAAAGCTTTATTCTCAGACAATTCTCAGTTGACGTTCCACGTGATGAGCGGATGATCGTGGTTCGAAAAATTTATCCTTAGCCAATGTTTCACGTGATGAGCGGATGATCGTGATGCAGAGGCATTTCTCAGCTGACATTCCACAGGATGAGCGGATGATTGTGGTTTGAAAGCTTTATTCTTAGCTGACGTTCCACGTGATGAGCGGATGATCGTGGTTCGAAGGTTTTTCTCACAGCTAATGTTTCGCGTGATGAGCAGATGATCGTGATGCAGAAGCACTGCCGATTTGCGATCCAGAACTCGCAAATTCGGCCTACAGACATCTTGCGTCGCCCCGAGTCAGGAAGAAAGAAATTCCTGAGGACGGGTGGGCCCAGTACCTTAAGATCCTCACAGCATTGGTGATTAAGGGAATCCTCAGCGTATGAGGTATTTGCAGAAACAGATACCCCTTACGCGACCCATGTGCGAGTTCTTTGAAAAAAGAAGTTAGACGCAGGTTATTTTCAGTCTTGCATTGCATCATTTTCAAAAAAAAAATAAAAAATAAAAAAATTGATGAATGAAAATGAAAATTTAGGTGCCACTTTTGGTCTTTAAGCGAAACCTCTCCGAGCTTCCACTCAAAGAGGGGCAAGCTGTTAGCACCTAAATTTTAATTTTTTAGAAAATTCATAAAATGAGAGTTAATTTTAATTCTCGCAAAAAAAAAATTCATGCATTACATATTTCATTGGCAATCAGTCGCAGGCGATCTCGATTCAGCGGAATTTAACAGGTAGCGGAACCGAAATCAATTCGGGAATTTTCGATCATGAAAGGGAGAATTACCGAAAATTATAATGGTCTCGATTTAAAATCTCATTCGGTCCATTTTAATTTTGTAAAAGTAAGGCTTTTAATTAATTAACTATTTATTTAATTAAAGCCTACTTAGGCCTTATGGTCTCGTTCTGTCGAGGATTCTCGCAAGTCAGAAGAGGAGAAAGTGCAGAAATTCGAGGTTCCAGAAGATTCATGTCCTCACGTTAATTAGACACAAACATACAAGGCATGGTCAAAAGAAAAGAAGCATGCAGTCAGAGAAGAAAACATAAAAAAATGCAAAAGGAGTCCAAGCAATGGGGTCGAGGTAGTGGTGCCTGAGACAGTCACTAACCCATGTAACTATTATTGTTTATTTGTTT
Organism: Rhodomyrtus psidioides; assembly: GCA_021437785.1. Lineage (NCBI taxonomy): Eukaryota > Viridiplantae > Streptophyta > Magnoliopsida > Myrtales > Myrtaceae > Rhodomyrtus > Rhodomyrtus psidioides. Next base: position 754,973 of record JAILYB010000062.1, on the reverse strand, counting down.
TCCGAATCCAATGTCCAATAGCTCCATGGATGTCCGCTACTCAACTCCCTCTCTCACCTTTTCCATCATCACCATCGAGTTCCATCTCTCGCTTTTTCTCTGACAAGCCACGACCAAAGACCACATGCTTTCTCATTTTTTTTCTCATCATCTCTTCCCTTGAAATCCTTCGAGAGGCAACTTCGGATTCTCACCATCATATCCGGACACGATCATTTCCTAAACCATCGGATTCTCTCTATTCTCTCTCGGAGGCCACCACTGCCTCTTTTGGGGACCAATCATAATTCCATTCTCTCCCGGGGCTCAGAGGGAGCATCGACGACTTCTCTCTCTCTCGAGGCCAAAAAAAAAAAAAAAAAATTTGGGGGGACACAGACGAACACATTGAAGGTCCTTCTCGGAGTTCTTGTCCAGGACATTGAAAAATAAGGCATCGGGGAGGTCTTCAAGAAGGTGGAGGCGTTCGGGGGTTGCACAGAAAGAAAAATTATAGAGAGAGGACATGTGAAAAGGGAGAACGGTGAAGAACAATTGAAGAGGCTCATTGACGGATCTCCTTCGCGGAAGTTCACGCCTTCAAGCGTCCATCATCATGATCCTATCAAACGCTTCGGATTCATTGCTCCACTTGAAGCTGCGAAGTTCCTGCCCACATATGGCGACGACTCCAACAGACCTCAATGAAGCAGCCATCAGTGAGCTTGGATGACGACACATTGCTGATCTGCCGCACCATCGTGGACTGCCTGGACAGCGCGATCTGCTCAATAAAGAAGCAATGGCGACGATTCTGCAATTCTTCGAACGGCCAAGGAGACGAGCCATCCGGACCAATTCAACAAATTTCATCAGCGGTTCAATCCACATTTCGCTCTTCCAGCATAAGTTTTACGGCATTCATTGACGTCCCTCAAGGCATGAAATCCACAAAGAAAAAAAACATATGGAGACGTGCATTGATGCTCGAGAAGACACGTCCAGAAGGGAGGGTATTCGTCATTAAAAAATATCATCTTACATTTTATTATCACTTAACCCCTTCTGTTTTGAATTCATGAAAGGTTGAGAGCCATCCATGCATTGTCGAATCTCTTCGGCAATTTCTTAAGGAAGCATCACATATAAAGGACAGTGATTTGGTGATCGATCCCTACGCTAATCGGTGCTGTTTTGCTTGTGTTTGGTGTGAGACACACCTGCTGTCCGTGGTTGTCTTTATTGCTGTTTAGAGGCTAAAAATACTGCTGTTCGGGTCTAAAAACAGCACTGTTTTAGGCGCTTCTACTTACTTTTTAAGTGCAGAATTTCGCCGCAGGTTCGGGACCGAATATCTCACCGTTCAAGTGCACTTTGCTACTGTCCAGGGATCCGAAAAGATGCTGTTTTCAGCCTTCCTTGCAGTTCAATTGGTGAGAAGTTTTCTTGGCATTGAAAGGATATCGAATCAGATTCGGAGGGGCTAACACGAAAACGGAAAGGAAGCTCGGCTTAGGTACATTTTTTTAATCCCTATTTTGGTTGATAATTGGTTTGATTTGTCGTGCTTGGTTGATTTTAGTTTAGTTGAATTTAGTGATCTTTGCATGTTTCGCGAACCTATAAAATCAAAAGCCCTTTTTCACACAAAAAAAAAATCGAAAGAAAAAAAAATGAAAATGAATAAAAATGGCGAGCTCAGTCTTTGGTTAGCAAATCTCAAATTTCCAAAAAATGAATGATCATTTCATCCTGCATATTGCCATGTCATCTCGCATGTCATTCCATATTTTCCCAGGTCATTTGATTTATAATGTAATTTTCAGTTAATTAGGGTTAGATAGATTAGGAAAAGCCCAATGTTATGGGCCTAATAGAGTCGGGTCAAAGGGAATTTCAAGAAGAGGCGATGGATTATCAGAATCACTCCAAAGCGTGGACCTTGCAAGAAGAAAGATGTCCAGGATTAGACGGCGGCCCAAGCCCAGCAAGATCAAAAGGACGAGAGCGTCGGAGAAAATTCCTTTTAGTTTTTTTTTAGGATTTTCGGAATTATTAAGGCGTATTTTCGAATTTGCTTTTTATTTCGAGTCAATTGATTCTTTGTGTGTAATTTTTGATTATTTGAGTTTTTGTATCTTTTAATAATTTGTCGCATGTCATATAGTTTTAGGTCATGCATTGCATCAGTAATTCATTTACTTTTCTTTTATTCGAAAACAAAAACAAAAACATAAAAAAAATATAAAAAATAAAAATAATAAATAAATAAAGCAAAAGCCTTGAGTTGATTTTCGAATCATCAATCTTTTCAAGAAAAATCCAAAACAAAAGGAATCTAGGTACCGAAAGGGCGTTAGTCAAAGTCGATTAGCGTAACCAAATCCCCGGACCCAAAATCTCTGGTTCGCAGCGGTGAATTAGTTCTCCCGCTAGTTCACCTAGGTTTCTAATCGACCTACCTCGAACGATTAGTGGCGACTCCTCAATTGTTCTAATTTTTCCTGTGTTGCGATTCGGTAGGATTTGGGAGGATCCGCATTAGGTTAGTTCTCGATAACTTGCCTGATAATCCAATTCACTTAAAAAAAAAAAAAAAAACTGATATTTTTTAGGTCGCGACAAGCAGCACATATATAGGAGACCACAAACGAGGGCACGTTCAAGTCGCTCGCGACATCTTGAAAGCTTTGCATGAGTGGCGAGCCAAGAATGATCATCATGGTCGTTCCCAGAATGATCAAGAAACTGGCTTTCGCGTAGTTCCACGAGATGGCAACTGCGTTGCTGGGTTTGCTCAGCATATCTTGTCACGATAGTAAACTTTCTTGCTCTTCTGTTGTTCCCTGCGTGCTCATGGCAATGTAATAGGAACATGAAAGGTCAAGGTACATTGCAGCAGGATCACGGCGACCTCTCGAATGTTGGACTAATTAGTCTATAGGCATTGACAAGATATGTTTAGGTTTATGGTGCCTACCTTCGAATTGTTCATTTGAGATTTTGATTTAGACCGACCATGAGCAAGATTTTTCGAAGGTAAAGTTCCCTGATTCAACCATTCAGCCATTCCTTGAACAATTCCGATTCACTAAGGGATGAATCCTGTGAATCATCAAATTGCCTCATCATAGCAACTGTATAGTCATCGGTACTAATATCGGGCAATTTTCCTAATTAATGTTTTTAAAAAAAATTACCAAAATAATACTAAAATAAAAGTAATTACCAAATTGGGTACCAATCGGCGGTTGGGCCGCCGATTGGCACCCAATTTGGAAGTTGGGCCGCATTCGGCGGCCCAACCGCCGATTGGCAACCCCAATCGGCACTTGGGCCGCCGATTGGGGCCCCAATTTGAATATGGGCCCCAATCGGCGGCCCAAGTGCCGATTGGGGTTGCCAATCAGCGGTTGGGCCGCCGATTCCGGCCCAACTTCCTCATTCAGGCCCCAATCGGCGGCCCAATCGCCGATTGGGGCCACAAGCCATTTTTTTTAATTTTAATTATTTAATTTATATTTTCTTTTTTATAAAAGTAATTATTAAATAATAAATTATATTGAAATTACGTAAATTTTGAGAAAAAAAACAAGCACTACATAATTCATATTCCACCATTAAAATTTACTTTTAATTTATATTTTGTTTATAAAAGCTTCAATTAAATAATAAATTATATAAAAATTATATAAAATTTGAGAAAAAAAAAAAGATCACAGGACTACATAATTCATATTTCACCATTAAAATATACTTTTAATTTATATTTTGTATATTATCAATATAATAAATTATATTGAAATTACGTAACTTTGAGGAAAAAAAGACAAGCACCACATAATTCATATTACACCATTAAAATTTACTTTTAATTTATATTTTGTATAAAAGTTTCAATTAAATAATAAATTATGTTAAAATTACGTAAATTACGTGGGGAAAAAAAACAAACACTGCATAATTCATATTCCACCATTAAAATTTACTTTTAATTTATATTTTTTTATAAAAGTTTCAATTAAATAATAAATTATATTAAAATTACGTAAATTACGAGGGAAAAAAAACAAGCACTGCATAATTCATATTACACCATTAAAATTACAGTTAATTTATATTTTTTATTAAACTGATTATTAACTAATAAATTATATGAAAATTACGTAAACTTCGAGGAAAAAAAAGACAAGCACTACATAATTATATTCTACCATTAAAATTTACTTTTAACAATTAGTGAACTTTCAGATTGTTCTGCACTTACGTTACGTTTTTTTAACTCAAATATTTTGAATTTTCCTATATTACCTCATGGGACACGCGAATGTGTCCGATAGACCAAAAAATATCGAAAGCACGTGTCCGTGTAACATAGCAGAGCCGTCGATGCTAGCCTCTCGTGATTAGATGATTGACGCAAGTATTCACCAAATAAGAATTCGACAATTTTGAAAATTGTAGGCATTTTTAAAATAAATTTTCCAAAATAACATAAAAAATTGAAATTGAATACCGCTCGGCATATGAGCCGCCCTCTGCGGTCCATATGCCGAGCGAGGGCCAGGCGGCCCCCATCGGACTATGGGCTGCCGATGGCAGCCCATAGGCCGAGCGGGCCGCCAGGCCCGCTCAGCAATTTGCTGCTATTGCTTAAAGCCACAGCAACAATTTTTTTTTTTTTGGTTAGTGGTGCTGCAGCGCTGCAGCAGCATTATTAATTTTTTTTTAAAGTAGCAGTAATTTGTGGTGCTGCTGCAGCACCTACTGGTAGCACCAGTAGGTGCTTTCGATTATTGGTGCTCTTTGCACCAATAATCACTGCTGCAAGCCTGCAGCAGCAATAATGTTGCTGCAGGCTTGTAACAGCAAGTGGTTTGGCTCCGCTATTAAGCAGAGCCGAACCCTCCCTTACCCCCTTCACTTCTTATTTTCGCTGTTTCTCTCTCGCGCTCCTTCCTTCCCTCATTTTCATCTGAAGCTCTCGCGGTCCGCTCGTTCCTCACTTTCGTGCCGTTGTTTCAATATTTTTTATCTTAATTTTTGTAGCGCTATTGCTCCCTCACTAAGTTTTCGTTGGTGCTTTCCGACGCAGTAAGTGTATAGCACAGTTGTTGTTATTTATATTGTTAATATATTTGTTGTGTTTGAGGAAAAAATAACGTTTTGATCTGGTGTTTTCTATTGGCAGGTTAAGCTTGTAAATTTGGTGCGTGATTTATTTCGAAAATTTGAGGTAAATTTCATTGTAATGATTTTTGATATTTTCGTAAGCATAAATTTATTTATTTGATTTTTATTTATATCTGCATCATTTGTGTAACTTATAGGTGTTATTAATAATATGTTTTAAATTTTGTCAAATGTTATGATAATAATTATAATGTGTACTGGATTTTTATGTAGTCGTTAATAATTTTTACTGTTTGACGAGTTCAAAATGAATTTGTCAACTAAAAAAAAAAAGATAAAATGGCATGAGAAGTGTGGGCGGGGTTTGAGCCGGTCCGAAAAAATATACATAGAAAATGATAAAATTCGAGTAAATAAGTAATTTGTAAATTAATGACTGATAAAATTCGTTTAATTTTAGATTTTTTATTACGATGATAGATTACTTGGGAACCCTATACTGATGTCATTTCTAGTCTACCGGCGTACTGCCTTCAAGGACATCGTTATTGGAAGGTGAAGGTCCCACTCATTTGCCACTGGATAGTTGAGTTGCACTACCCTAACCGAGTACTTCGGCAGTTTGGTTTGCAGCAGAAAATACCTATAGGTCTCAAGGATCATACTGCCTTCCACGATATCGACAATACGCCGCCCAGGACGGATTGGGTGGATAGGCACATGGACAGCATCAATTTGTGGGGTAGACGTCAAGCACGTATCATCAGGGGTGATCGTATAACGGATGATGTCCACTTTCATTCAGGATATTTGGAGTGGTTCCGTAGACATACACGGAAATGGATTTCTGTTACAGGAGCTGCAGCAGGTTCAACGGTTTGTGCAAACACTCTTAATTTAATTTATTAATTATTTTTTCGTAATATAAGTTATTGCCAATTGATAACTTTTGTTAATTTTTTTATATCACTACCAGACCGATGGCCTCGAACACGCGGTTCATATAATGAAGGGGTCTCGATCTCCTGAGGACATGGATTACGTGGAGAGTCTACTTGAGACATTGCTATATGCTCAGAAGGAGGAGAGCCGCCTAGTCACAGCCGTGCCACCGCCACAACTACCGATGATAGCGGGACCCGATGAGTCGGATGAAGATGTCTCATCCGAGCCTGTTCAGTCGTTCAGGAGGACCCCTCGAGCTCGTCCAGTAGGTCATGTCGTCCCTCACACCATCGAGTATCATACGGGATATTTTGATGAAGGATTCGAGCAGTTTGCCGCCCCATTTACTGAGGGATCTGCTTTTGCATCTCCTGACTATACACAACAGCAGACTCCATATATTTATCCGGCTTCATATGACGATTTCCCTCCTTACACGCCAGGCCTTCCTACAGTTGGACATGTACAGTCTGGCCGTGGCATATTTCCACAAGATATGCCTTCATCATCGACTCAACCTCCTTGTCGGCGATATCACCTTCGACCTCCTGAGCACCGAAGACAACCTGATTGTGGAACAGGATGTCATGTTGGAGGACGACGTCATCACCAGATGTAATTATGGTTGTTAACGAAATTCCATATTTTTGATGTCTTAGCACCCATGTCTCAGCAGCTTTATTTTATGATTACTAATTATTTACGTAATTCCAATATGATTTATTATTTAATGAAAAATTTTATAACAAAAATATAAATTATGAGTCAATTTTAATGGTGGAATATGAATTATGTATTGCTTTTTTTTCCTCAGGCATGCCGTAATTCCCATATAATTTATTATTTACTTGAAAACTTTTACAAACAATATAAATTGCCCAATTTTTAATGGTGGATACTTGCGTCAATTATCTAACCACAAGACGCTACCATCGATGTTTCTGTTATGTTACACGGACGCGTGCTGTCGATTTTTTTGCATATCGGACACACTTGCATGTCCCATGGTGTAATCTAGAAAAATTCTAAAAAATTGAGGGCAAAAACATAAATGGAGAAAAATCTGAAAATTCACTAATTGTTAAAAGTAAATTTTTATATAATTTATGAATTATGTAGTGTTTATTTTTTTTTTCCTCAAAGTTACGTAATTTCAATATAATTTATTATTTAATAATTAATTTTATAAAAAAGTTGCTTTTAATTTATATTACTACATAATTATGTAGTCATTGTCTTTTTTTTTCTCAAAGTTTACGTAATTATAATATAATTTATTAGTTAATAATTGATAATATAAAAATTATAAATTACAAGTCAATTTTAATGGTGGAATAAGAATTGTGTAGTTCTTGTCTTTTTTTGGTAATTATTCTCAAAGTTTACGTAATTCCAATATAATTTATTATGTAATTGATAATATAAAAATTATAAATTAAAAGTAAATTTTAATGGTGGAAAATGAATTATGTAGTGCTTGTCTTTTTTTCCTCAAAGTTTACGTAATTCCAATATAATTTATTATGTAATTGATAATATAAAAAATATAAATTAAAAGTAAATTTTAATGGTGGAATATGAATTATGCAATGTTTGTTTTTTTTCCCACGTAATTTATGTAACTTTAACATATTTTATTATTTAATTGAAACTTTTATACAAAATATAAATTAAAAGTAAATTTTAATGGTGGAATATGAATTATGTGGTGCTTGTCTTTTTTTTACTCAACGTTACGTAATTTCAATATAATTTATTATGTAATTGATAATATACAAAATATAAATTAAAAGTATATTTTAATGGTGAAATATGAATTATGTAGTGCTTGTTTTTTTTTTCTCAAATTTTATATCATTTTAATATAATTTATTATTTAATTGAAGCTTTTATAAAAAAATATATAAATTAAAAGTAAATTTTAATGGTGGAATATGAATTATGCAGTGTTTGTTTTTTTTCCCACGTAATTTATGTAATTTTAACATATTTTATTATTTAATTGAAACTTTTATACAAAATATAAATTAAAAGTAAATTTTAATGGTGGAATATGAATTATGTGGTGCTTGTCTTTTTTTCCTCGAAGTTACGTAATTTCAATATAATTTATTATGTAATTGATAATATACAAAATATAAATTAAAAATATATTTTAATGGTGAAACATGAATTATGTAGTCCTGTGATCTTTTTCTTTTCTCAAATTTTATATCATTTTTATATAATTTATTATTTAATTGAAGCTTTTATAAATATATATATATATATATATATATATATATATATATAAATTAAAAGTAAATTTTAATGGTGGAATATGAATTATGTAGTGCTTGTTTTTTTTTTCTCAAAATTTACGTAATTTCAATATAATTTATTATTTAATAATTACTTTTATAAAAAAGAAAATATAAATTAAATAATTAAAATTAAAAAAAAATGGCTTGGGCCCCAATCGGCGATTGGGCCGCCGATTGGGGCCTGAATGAGGAAGTTGGGCCGAAATCGGCGGCCCAACCGCCGATTGGCAACCCCAATTGGTACTTGGGCCGCCGATTGGGGCCCATATTCAAATTGGGGCCCCAATCGGCGGCCCAACTTCCAAATTGAGTGCCAATCAGCGGCCCAACCGCCGGGTGCCAATCGGCGGCCCAACCGCCGATTGGTACCCAATTTGGTAATTACTTTTATTTTAGTATTATTTTGGTAATTGTTTTTTAAAAAAACATTAATTAGGAAAATTGCCCACTAATATCTTCCCCCACCATTTGTAATCCTAGCAGGAATGCATATAGCTCAGCCTTCGATACTTGTGAGTTACTATTCTGATCAATCTTTCGAAACACCCTGCAAGGGGCACGAGAGGGTAAAGTCAAGCCCGAAGAAGAAGAAGAAGAAGAAGAAGAAGAAGAAGCACGACGCTTATACATAGAACTTATACGTTTTATCGAAAAAAGTCAAGAATTTTTTTTTACTCTTTTCTACGAGATTCGCTGGGCTTCCCATCAACCACGCAAAGACTCCGAAATTTGTTGTTTCCTGCATACTTGCTTGTTATAAACTCAAATGATTTCTCCTGAATCCATGGTCTAAATACTTGTAAAAGATTTCCTTTTTGATGTGAGATTACAAAGAAAAACGGTTATACAAATTATGAAGTGTCTCCATATGATTTCCTTGAATGGAGAAGAGAATAAGTATTGAGAAATTAATCTAGGTTATGGCAGAGGGATCCTGTAATGACATGGAATATCATTTTACAAGAACTGTGTAGTATGCAATGAGCAAGATGATAGCAACTACGAGAGTGATCGATGTTGGAGTTGGCGAATATTTCGGGGACCCTTGTTTCTCACACCAGGTACGCCTACGTGAGCTCATGGAAACCAAAGTGTTATCCGACGACATGCGACCCATGCGCGTGGGATGCGGAGGGTCGGGGGCAGCGCCCCCGACACGGGTGTCCCGCTGCCCGGTCAGCCGGCGGGGCTTCCGCTGCCCGGTCAGCGGACGGCTGTCACGCTCGCCGGTGAGTGGGCGGGGGTTCGGGGGCAGCATCCCTGAAACCTCAACGAGTTTTGGCTTTTATTTAAGTTAACCCGTATAGTGTGAGCTTAATAGAAGTTTCGCTAGGTTTAGGTTTTGGGCCCGTTTATGGCATATATATTTTGCCCGTTTATGCTGATCATTGTAACGAGTTGAGAGGCTGTAAACCGAATATCATAGTGAAATCTATTGCAGGACGCAGCCCTATTCTGGGGTGAACCTAGATAATCTCGTGCGTTATTCAATTTTTCTTGATTTTTATGTGATCGTTCTGATTCGGTGTGCGATAAATCCCATCAATCGAGACCACTATTTTGGAAAGGGATCGTCTAACCTTTCCTTAGAATTGATGATCTTTGCCAATTGGAGGATAAGAAATGGAATCATGGAAACAAACGTCATTCGAGCAATTTTCTTGGTCTACGTGTCGGTTTCTATGCCGAAACCTACAACTCCAGAAGGAAGGAAATGACCATAATTATTCGAAGAATCTGTTCTTATGCAGCATTTATATAACATGTGTAAGTTTCCATCATAGAACGGATTTCTTAGGAAGTTCAAGATCTTAAACTGAAAGGCAAACAGACCAACCTTATAGACGAACATTGTGGGATATTTCAACATCATGCTTAAATTAGTTGATTTAGTAAGTTGAAAACGAGATTGCTCTTCTATATAGTAAAATTTAACTGGATGACTACATGGACTATCGGGCGTTGATGCACCAAATAGCCAGAACAAAATATGACGAGGATCGAAGTATTGAAGGGAAACCTGTTAGTAAAGTGACCAATTTCTTAGTTAATTGATTGGACCATGTGATTGAAGAATATGAAATTTCCGAGAGACCATGGCTTCCGAATACGACAACCGCGCCCCACACGATTGTGAGGCTATAAACTGCTGATCCAGCAAGCATGGCCATCCTCATTGCAGCCGATGTCTCGATCGTATCTGATGCACGTAGGACCAGCGGAATCGATAGTAAACGACATCAAATTGAGCTCAAATTCGATCGGTTGAAGCGAAACGGCCATCTGATCAATACTCATCGCCTTTGGTCGTGAATTGCGATGGATTTTGACGATTCGAGGTCGTTTATATGGATTTTCGGACCTTTTTCTATTTTTAGGCAATTTTTATATTTTAGTGGTATTTTTGTAATTTTACGTTATCTATTGTCATTAGGGTTAACACCTTATAAAAGGTCGTCATTAGGGTTTTGAAAGATAGATTATTGAATATTGACATATTACGATTTGATATCGTTTTGAGTAAACAGAGATTGTTTCTCGCTTATCAGTTTCGATTCTTCTGTTTAGCCTTGCTTTCTATCGCTTCGACATAATTTGGTATCAGAACATAGGTTGCTTGAAATCAATGGCTGAACATAATCGTGTTGGTCGAAGATAGCGTGCGTGTGGAGGCTGGCGACGTGGAGTCGTTCCTGATGCATATAAACGGTCACGTCTGAGAAACCTACGAGACATAGAGAATGAGGAGTAGAGAAGGCGAATCTAGGATTTAGAGCGACGTCTTGCAGAGGCAGGGCTAGACGCTCGATCTGAAGAAGGAACGGAATCTGCTGATCCATCCAATGTTGAAGAAGAAGATGAAAGCCCGTTCGGGGCTCTGAACCAAGGGCGGAATCGAGGAGTACGACCTGGAAATCAGCCTTTTTCTCAAAATTTCGGGATGAAGAATGAGATTCCTGAGTTTCATGATAAAGCTCATCCCAATGAGTTTCTTGATTGGTTACATATAGTAGAGCGAATCTTTGATCTTAAGGATTTGACTGAGAGGCAAAAGGTGAAATTAGTGGCTATTAGGCTACGAAAACATGCTTCAATATGGTGGGAGTATGTGAAAAAGCAGCGTGCTAGGGAAGAAAAATTGAAGGTAGATCGCTAGGATAACTTGAAAAAATTGTTGCGAAAGTTTTTTTTCCTACTCATTATAGGCAAGAGGTGTTTATCGAATATCACAAGGTTAAGCAGCGAGAGTTGACAGTCGAGAAGTATACATATGAGTTTGATCGATTGCGGATGCGTTGTGATGTGGCCGAGGAAGACGAGCAAACAATTGCTCGATATTTGGCAGGATGGCGTTATGAAATTTCTGATGTTGTCCAATTACAACAGTATTTGACATATGAGGATGTGTGCAGGTTGGCTCTAAAGGTGGAAGGGCAGTGTAAAAGGAAAGGTAGCTGTTCCAAGTGGTCAGCTAGCAGTTTCAAGTGGTCAGGCAAAGAATCCCGAGGGAAGGCGAGGAGTTCTTCAGCTAATTCAACCAAGCAACAGTTAAGGGTGCGAGTAAGAGGTGTCTAGTGCAGTTCTCGATTGGGAAGAATTATGCTGATAAAGTTTGGGATGATGTAGTCCCCATGGATGCCTGTCATATTCTGTTGGGGAGGCAGTGGTAGTTCGACAGAAAAACGCAATATGATGGATTTAGAAATACATACACCTTCAAGAAGGATGGTCGGACCATTATGCTGGGCCCTTCAGATTTGAGGAAGGAGGCGAAGAATAATTTGTTGTCCAGGTCAAAATTCCAAGAGGAGGCGGTGAACGCACCTGAACTTTTCGCCGTTGTGGTGATGGATCAGAATTCTGACAGTCCAGAAATCCCTACACAAGTTTTGCCTCTACTAGAGGAATTTGCTAATGTCGTACTGGAGGAGATGCCACCTGGGTTACCGCCTATGAGGGACATTTAGCATTATATCGATTTCATTCCAGAAGCTGTTATTCCTAATAAAGCAGCTTACAGAATGAATCCTAAGGAGCATGAGGAGATGCAAAGGCAAGTGTAGGGGCTGTTAGAAAAGGGTGCAATCCGAGAGAGCATGAGTCCCTATGCCGTGCCAGCTTTGTTGGTCCCTAAGAAAGATGGGTCATGGAAAATGTGTATAGATAGCAGAGCTGTCAACAAAATCACAATAAGGTATCGTTTTCCTATTTCGCGATTTGATGATTTGATTGATCAGTTATTTTGGGCGACTATCTTTTCGAAGATAGACTTGAGGAGTGGATATCATCAGATTAGGGTGTGACTTGGAGATGAGTAGAAGACAGCATTTAAGACTAGAGATGGTCAGTATGAATGGATGGTAATGCCATTCGGGTTATTTAATGCACCAAGCACCTTTATGAGACTGATGAATGGGGTTTTTCGTCCTTTTATTGGCCAATTTATTATCGTTTATTTCGATGATATTTTGGTTTATAATGTTTCAACTGAGTAGCACTTGCAGCATTCGAGAAAGGTATTTGAGGCCTTGAGGAAGCATAAACTATATGCCAACACCAAGAAGTCACTTTTTGGCTGATCATGTGACCTTTTTAGGATATATTGTATCCAAGAAAGGCATTCAAATGGATCCAGCTAAGATTGAAGCTATTACGAATTGGGAGATTCCGAAAAATATTCATGAGGTACGTAGCTTTCATGGGTTCGCATCTTTTTATCGAAGGTTTGTTCGGGATTTCAGTTCTATTATTGCACATCTTACGGATTGTCTAAAAGGGGGTAGATTCGTATGGACTAATGAGGCAGAAACTGCCTTTCAATTATTGAAGAAGAAGGTAACTGAAGCCCTTGTGTTAGTACTTCCCGATTTCAGTGAGATTTTTTAGGTGCATTGTGATGCCTCGGGCGTTGGAATTGGGGGTGTCCTGAGTCAAAAGAGTAAACCAGTAGCATTCTTTAGTGAAAAGTTGAACGAGGCCAAAAAAAGTACTCGACTTATGACAAAGAATTTTACGCCATTGTGAGGAGTTTGGAGCATTGGCAACACTATCTTATTTCAAGGGAATTTGTTTTGTATTCTGATCATGAAGTCTTGAAGTATATCAATGGGCAGCATAAACTGAACGCTGGGCATGCGAAGTGGGTGGAGTTTCTTCAAGCTTTTAGTTTTTTCATTAAACATAAGGCAGCCGTGCTAAATAGAGTGGCTGATGCGTTAAGCAGAAAACATTCTTTGCTGTCCACAATGTAGGTGAAAATTCTAGGCCTTGATTCTTTTAAGGATTTGTATATTGATGATCCTTATTTTGGCTATATCTGGAGGAAGTGTAAGATAGAGCCTTTTCAGCAGTTTTAGATTGTGGAGGGCTATCTTTTTAAAGGTAACAAGCTATGTATTCCTCGGTGTTCTTTGAGGGAGTCCATTATTATTGAGAGCCATGCAGGTGGTCTAGCTGGGCACTTTGGCAATGATAAGACAATGGCCTTGATCTGTGAACATTTCTATTGGCCACGAATGGAGCGTGACGTGACTCGATTTAAGGAGAGATGCAAGGTGTGTCATGTGGTGAAAACCAGAGGTACTAATATCGGAGTGTATATGTCACGCTCCAAACCCTGGGATGCCAATGAAAAAAATATATGCTTAAATTGTAAAAGCCTTTTGGTGTCCAGGAGATGCTGCCCCTTGAGACCCCGTCGGGGTGGCTCCTTCGGACCCCCGCCCACTCAGAGTGGAGCAGGACCCACATAATTTTATGTCGTTGGAGAGTATGAACTATATCCCAAGCCCACAATTTTAGTTACAAAGTGCTTTGAAGTTGAAGCTTGGACAAGGCTACTTTGGTTTATAGACCTAGTTCATCCATACGCTCCTAGCCTCTATCTCTATACTAAAACTAGTAGTTTATTGTTTTCCTTTCCGCAACAATTGTTGTATTATTGGAAGAAAATAATACAATTCTTATGTGGAAATACTTCCCAGAAAAAAGCTATAAAAGGTTAAGACTATCAACAATTGTTAATCGCAATTAAGGCAAGCATAAGTGTCATTTGAAAGCAAAATGAGTGGAGAGTTCAAGAAAAGTACTCCTCACAAGAAGTATCATCAATCTCTTTTACCTTAGAGGCAATTTTAAAGGAAGAACTTGTTATGATATATCTACATATATGGTGAGCACTCTCGTCAATCTTCATGCCAGTGATCTCAGAACTACATCGGTGTGATTTGATGTCTTCTCACTAATCTGAGCAACAACGGCCAACGAGAGGAGGACTCCATTTTGAGAGAGCGATTTTAATTACAAAGAAAATGGAGGACGAATTTGCAAAGGCATCCAAAGTCACAAGGACCAAAGATTGGACTAAAAACCCTCGTCGTGTTATTGTGGGGAGTTATATCCTATACCTAGTACATGTTCATGGACACTCCAAAGTGCAGGCCTAGATTCCCTTTCATGTTGCTCCTTCTTGAAAACAGCAAGAAGAGGAGTTAAGAAAGCCCACTATGCTCTTTTGTTCTCCTTTTCGACAGGTCTGACCTTCCCTAGTTCAACAATGGCCTTGAATTGCTGGAAAAGCGTCCAGTCAAATGCATCTTGAATTGCAGTTGCTCTGCTTTAAGCTGCGGTCCAATCCTCGAAAAAAAAATTATTTGTCATTGAGAAATGTTCAAATAAGCAAAAACATCCGTACGGGAACAATTCTTATTTGAACAAAGGTTAAAAAAAAATGCGATTCGTTTTTGTCCAATAGAAAAAGGTACTAATACCAATTTCCATTCGACGTTGTAAATGAACGGAGGGATTGAAGTTGGAAACGAGAAACACTATCTTCTAACTAATTGTCATTCTGCAGATAATAGTCTTTCTCCCACATGAATGTAAAAGTCCGAAAATAGAGTCTAAATTCGATGAATAATTCAAAATTAAGTTGCGAATGTAACATGTTTCCAAATCTGTAATGATAGTATAATGTTGACCTGTTTGTTGTGGCTAGTAGTATCATCTAGAGGAGGGTGAGTAGGTGATTTAAAGAACTTGATAAGATAATGCGGAATGGAAACAATCAAATTCAGAACCAAGTCAGAGTCTGAATAGAAATAGTGATAAGATTCAGTTTTGCGCAATATACTATCAAAAGCAATGAATGAGAGTTGATGGACAGAGAAAATTGCACACAAGCTATGGTGGTACGGTTTTGGGTAAGCCTACGTCCAATTTCCATGCTAACAGCCAATTGACTAGATTTCGCTAATTAATCTATCAGAGGTCACAATGAGTGATGGTACTCTAATTGATAGACCACATAGCTCACACTCAATCACTCTAGCAAAGCCTTTCAAAGATTGTAATTTGTATCTAAGCCTTTCAAAGATTGTAATTTGTATCTGAACTTAGAGATATGTGTATGATTGAAGCACTCTTCAAACTTTGAAATTTCATACTATTGGTTCTCTTGTCTCTTTAGCATCTTGATTTCCTTTAATACTCATCCACTTTCAATCTACCCGTTGTACAATCTTCAGAGGATCAATCTCCAATCATCCTGGTCGAAAAAATTGTCAAAAGAAGATTAAGTAGCCATTGAGAAATGAGATTAGAATTTGTTATTGATTTAGTTGCCCATACAACCATATCTAGGTTTCCGTAATTATTTTTTTGGGTTGGAAATAGATCTTATCTTTGTCAACCAATCAGGATGTCCTGCAGTAATTTTTGCGTCGTGATACAATCTTCAAAATTGACATTTTTCAAGATTGAAATCCAAGCCAGATCATTAACCGTTATAATAGAAATAGTTTTCATCTCAATCTGAGTCTGAGTTACTCAATAATCTGCATCTAAATCTGAATATGAGTTTAATTCTAAGTCCGAGTCTGGTACTCAAAATAGAATTTAAGGAAATCAAATTCCTTGAGAATAGTCATGTTTCAGTTCCTTAACATATCCAGGAGTTGACGCTTGAAAACATCCATGGGATAAACATCCACAAGGCTAGTGTTTAAGACTACAGCAGTTGCATAATTCAATTCAGAGTTTGAAAACATAAGCTGCAGTGATATATATATTCTTATGTATCAGCTGCATACAAATGCTATGATGCAAGAATCAGATTCAAAAATATTAAGAATTGTTTTGCCAAATTTCAAATTTATTAAGAAGTTTTCTCAACGATTTTGACCACCGATCTCACGATTTTTGTCACGTGAGAAACTTCATATTTGATATTCTATGGATGGCTCGTGATTTCTAGTGTAACTTCAATAATCTAATGTCAAGTCTATTCCAAATAGTTAGTCTCCAGCTTTCCCTCTAGCTGCCTAGCCAATCGCCAATCCGGCGACCAGTTAGTGGAAGAGGAAAAAAATAAATAAATAAACAGCACGTTCCTAGAAAAGTCCCAATCGTCGAATCACCGGCTGTGATTCAGTACAAGAAGAAAATCCCAAAATAGAGCCACTTCGTTATAAGAAGTTCAGAAGGAAGAGAAAAATCGACGGATCCCATTGAGCTTTGCACCAGGTCATAAATTTATCTCGCTAGTGGGTAAATTTTAAAAACCCAATATCCTTATAATTACATTACAATGCTCCAAGACTTACTGGTTCTTCACTTTGTGGTGGACCAACAGTTCAAAAGTTGGCCCTGAAGTACAGTTTTACTTAGAATTGCAGCTCTCGAGAAATTACAAAATGTTGAATTGGTCCAAGCGAATAGAATCTGTAGATTCAACACAGATATAACCATAAGTATTTCTCGTGAGTACGCAGAAGACCGTAGATCGCCCTGAACACTTCTAACCAAGTCAAAAGAATCAATGCAACAATGGATCAGGTCCATCCTGCCTGTAGAAATGTGGCGCGACTTCTCTCAACCACGACGGTTCAATGGTCATAACATTGCGCATGTATTGCCGGTCGGTAGAGACAATCGAGTGGTAGACAATCCACTTCGGATTTACTCTGCGAGTGACGTAGTTTGAATAGGAAGGAATCAGATACAAAATCAGGCGATGTATATTTTCGATACAGAAGATCAACTCTCAGCAGACACAAAATGAAAATAAATAGCATTGGCTACTCACCGAAATAAAACCGAGGACGGGTGAATGTAAACTTCCTGGGACGTTCTCACGGTCTTGTACATCCCATTATGAGTAAATGGCTTTTTAACACGTTTAAAGGCCACAAGAAAAATAAAAGATTAGCCGACCGTGACTTTGATGTATTACTAAAGTGTAACTAGAACACCAACGACGATTAAGATCGTGAATGTAAATAGCAGTGGCTAGCCCATTAGGTGAAGGAGAAAAACTCACCTCAAGACGACAAGCATTCGCGAAGAACCCTGTAGTGACTGCCTTTCTAACAACCTGCAAGAGATTGTGAGAATAAGAGCTTCCTCGAGTACTTTCGCTGTGAAAATAATGGTGTCTTGTCAAAGGAGCAACATGAAATTTTTTGCAAATAGAGCGGGGGAAGGAGAGCTCGCTTTTTCTGTCAAATTTTATTTTGGTGCACAGTTTTCATGAGCCTGCGTGACTTAATAATCCAATCTCCGAAGATTCACCATGCCATGTACGCCCTTATGACCGGGCCATTTGACTCTAATATTACTATATTGTTACCAAACAGCCTCTTGAAAAAATCAATATTCGCCCACAAAATTTGAACCATAAAAGTGATCTCCAAAAGGGATGCATACATCATCGATTCTCCTTGGTTTTCATCAACATCAACATCACATTTATCCCAAACTAATTGAGGTCGGCGGTCGATAAACCCAAAAATAAATTAACTAAAAGCAAAACCGATTGAGGAAAAGAAATTATATAAAATATATAAATAGGGAAAAAAGACAAAAGGACAGAAACATAGGAATTCTGCCCCTTTACAATGCTAATAGCTTTCCTCCACTCCGTCCTAAGACCAACCGGAGGGAAAACACAATGCCTCTCCTTGGTTTTCATACCGAGGGAAAATACAATAAAAGGAGATAATTACTAGGGGAAGCAGAGAAGTCTCATCTTGGCGCTGAACTCAAATGCAACAGCAGCAGACTAAAGTGTAACAGAAAAAAATTGAGCATTAAACCAGTGGTGTGACAGGAAGAGCGAAACACAGTAAATCTCCACGGGAAATCATATTTAGGAAGTGCTATCCAAAGCATTTCGTAAAACAGGAGTAAATTTTGCTTGGTTTTAAGAGCGGAAGCGGAGTGTTAGTTGACTAAGTCTTTTCCACAAATATATTTCGGTTCCATCATAGCTCTATTGAAACATTGTAACATCAAACAGCTTTTGATGTCACCACATTTATTTTTCCTTGATATCATAAAGAAGTGAATCTAGTATCATTTGCTTTAACAAATTATCACTTAAAGCTTATGTGCAAATTCCAGCAAGAGCAATTAGACCAGCAACGCTTCACAGCTTAGGATTTTATGCAGTCAGCTTTAGCATCGTATAATAAATAATTTTAGCAGATACAGAGATGTGCCGTTGGATGTGGAGACAGTTCATAAGAGATTACTAGAAACAAGTGCATCAGAGGAAAGGTTGGTGTCGGGTGAAGATAAGATGAGAGATACTCATTTAAGATAGTCTATTGTTGAAATATGTCCCACATTACTTGACAACAGGTTCTAAATGGTCTTTATATTCACGCGATTTCCCCCCACCTATTAGCTTAAGCTTTTGGGTTGCTCTTTGAATCCAGAGTCTGCCCTAAATCTCACCTCTATGAGATAAAGCATTCAGTTCAGTTTTTCTCCTAACATGATATCAAAGCCAGTGCTATCCCTTTCGTGAATGCGTGTGGTAAAAAAAAATTTCCTCAAAAACTTGAACTATATCCCACATTGCTTGACAACGGGTTCTAAATATCCTTTATATTCATTCATGTGGTCACCCTCCATCTGTTAGCTTAAGCTTTTGGGTTGGATTTTCTAACATCTACAAATGTAAAGAAAATGAAATCTCGAGCCTAAAGAGGTAAGGAAAGGCAGAATGAAGTCAACAGATACTTTGAAGCAGGATCCTGTGTATACTATGAAGAAAATTACAGGCCACGATGCCACTTTGTTGGCTGTCGACGTCGTTAATGTTCTTAAAATAAATTTACCTATCATGATGCTGCTTTTGGAGACATTCCTGAGAAAATCACTTTTTCCGTACGAAAAATTTTCCCAAGAATATGTCAAGATTCACTTGAGCAGTTATGTCAGTGAAGCTATACCTCAACAGCCAACAAATCTGGACCTGAATAAAGTATTGGCATTTAGTGCAAGTAATTGATTTTAGGGAAAATTCCAAAAAAGGGTATTCTATTTTTTTTCAAATAAGGGCCCGAAGTGGACCTTAACTCAAATAAGGGCCTGAAGTGAATTATTTATTTCAAATAACGGCCTGACCGAGGACAGTTTTGTCGTTTGCCTTTTCTATTTTATTTTTCCTTTTTTCTTTTCTTCTCTTATCTTTTCATTTTTCTTTTTCTTTTCTTCCTTTTTTTTTCTCTCCCTCGGTTCGCTGGTTGGCCAAGCCACCAATAAGGGCTGAGCAGCGGCCCTCACGAGGGTCGCGTTGCCCCCCCACCCCCCCCCCCCCCCCACAAAAAAAAAAACCGCTAGGCGCCTCGCTGCGGCCGGCGAAGGGAGCCATCCCTCAGATCTGGCAAGGATGGTTCTTCACACACACTGTTGCAACGACGAGCTCGATCTCAAACCCGCCCCTCCTAGTCCGGCTCTTCACACTCTTTCCCTAGAGAGCCTCTTCCATCTGCATTTCTCAGAATTGCTTCCGTTCTGGTTCGAACTCCTGAATGTAGAATGTAGGTTTCTTCCAATTCTGATTCCCCGTGCATGAATTGGAACTGGGGCGAGGCAATGGCAAGAAGGGTTCCAAGGAGGGGTCTGGTTAGGGTTCCAAAGATCGATGGGTCTCCTTATGGGCAGGAATCACATCTCCTCCAGGTTTTGCACCTGCTAGATTTCGATCCCTTTAGTGCTCTTGGCTTCAATCTCTCTCTCTCAAGATTTTTACGAATTGGTCCTCTGAAACTTGATCGGAAAGATTTGGACTTCCTCACCGTCCTTGTCAGATCTGAGGGATGGCTCGCCTCGCCGTGGCCTGGGCAGGGCAACGCGGCCGTCCGCTCAACCCTCACCGGCAGCCGATCAGCCCTCACCGGTGGCTTGGCCGGCCAGCGAACCAAGGAAAAAACAAAGGAAGACAAGGAAAAAAAAAAAAAAGAGAAGAAAAGAAAAAATAAAAAATAAAATAAAAAGCAAATGACGAAATTGTCCTTAATCAGGCCCTTATTTGAAACAAATAGGTCATTTCAGGCCCTTATTTGAATCAAGGTACACTTCGGGCCCTAATTTGAAAAAAATTGCCCTTGATTTTATGGCCCAAAAAACACGGAAGGATAGGTTGTGGCTCCAGAAGCACTCAGCAGATTGCAAAAAGCTCTCTTAGTAGGCAGCTAGTGAAGTTTCAGACTGACCAAAATCATGAGAAAATAATAGAAACCAGAGCTTGCAAGTAAAAGCGTTACCTGCATATCTTTGTCGCAAGATTTTAGAGCTACTCCCAATCTCTGAGCTATTCTTCTTAATTGTTCTCTGATATCAACCACCTTTTTCTGCGGGAAAAATAACATTGCAGTAAAATGGATCAAATGTAAGGCAGGCAGGCGAACAAAAACAAATAACACCAGTCTTCTATTCTGTAAAGGTGCATACCATTGCATGATAATTAATGTAGTTCTTATGACACCACTGCGATGATTTGCCAGACTGAAGAAATCCTTTGTACACATTTAAGAATGTTACAAGATCACCCTGCATCAAATTAAGAAGGTGAACCAAATTGTAAGATTTTATACAGCCAACTGCTCTAAAAGTTTTAAGCTGTTAGAAGAATGCGTGGTTTAATATTTATATATTTCAACACTCCCCCTCACGCTTAGTCTGGTCTTTATCTAGTACTAAGCGTGGACATATTCATTGGGGAGGCAACAGCTCTAAAAGCTTAAGCTTTTAGAAGAAGGTGTGGTTTAATATTTATATATTTCAACATAAAATAATTGATGGTGGAAAGATTTGCATTAATAACTTCAAAAAATTCTAAATATCTAAGTTTAAACCCGTAAGACAAATGACATGCTTCAACAAAATTAACAATGTTTAGGAGAATGCCGTGGCAAAATAATAATAAAGAAGTCTACCCCAAGCATCTATAGATAACTAGTGGATCAAAAACCCAGATGCTAACCTCAGCAGCAGCAAATCTCAACTTTGCTTCATCCAGTTCCCTTTGTATTCCCCTACTGGAAACCCAAATAGACTGAAAAAGAAATTTTTAAAAGGTAATTTAAGCTCAAGAAATTCTTTTACCATCAAATAAGTCTAACAATGGCACTAGCAGAAACTATTACTTGGATAGAAAGAACTGCTGCAATCGTGAGGACCTCCTCAGAACAACCCAGCTGGTTTGAAGACAAGATCATCTTTGAGATCATTGGGTCCTACACAAAGCTCAATCGACATAACAAAATGCAGAGATCTTCATGAACTAAGTTAATCGAGAAAACTTCACACAGGTTTTTTCAAAAAGTACATCAAGATGACTGGGAGAACTAAAAAATAAACAAAAAACCTTGGGTGCTTAACCAGTCAGAATTCATAACCCAAAATGCTAGTGCATAAGCAACTTCAACACTGAATGAATATGCAGTACTACCAAGAAGGAAAAGGTTTGCTCCGGGAAATAGACATCTACAAACCACGTGGAAAATAAAAGTTGGTGGAGAGGAGTAAGGGATAGACAAGTACCAATATGATAAAAAATAAGTCAAGAATGCTTATTCCCTTATTTCTTCTCTCCAATTTTGCCTCTCAGTTATCTAAAGTAAGTGTGTTAAAATAACACCCAGATTAACAATTACCGGATGAGCATACCAAAGAATAGGAATATAGGATTGGGAGTAGCGGAAGGAATAACAGCTAAATAAGGCATGTCAGTTTACATAAAAGTCTTTTAGAAAATTCAGGCATCTGACGCAAAAGTTACTTTAAAAAAATAAGTGAAAGAGTCCAGTGCTACATACAAGTGGAATCTCGGCTACTTGAAAACCAAGAGGTGCCGTAAGTTTGGCGTCGTCATCGAGTACTCCAAGAGAGTATAGCACTTCAAGAGCACGAATCATTGACTCAGGTGATGGAGATGCCGGCCAGTCGAAGCCCAAGATATTATCTATCCCTAGGGCTTTCAACTGAAAGATCAGTAAAATATAATTAGCTTTAAAATTTTGAAAAAGAGTCGACATCTTCTATAATAAATACATAATATGCTTACAGTCAGTGAAAGTTAGTCCCAAAGAAATGCTAATTGCATCGAGGACACACTATTTTTCATGTGATGCCTACATAAAGTTATCTATTGAGCAGAGTGGACTTTCCTTTGAGCATGTTGCTTAAAGGTCCCTACCTTTCTTTTGTTGGAGTGTGATTCATACTCCCCATCGACAAGAAAGCATGGGCCTGCCAAAGGACTTTTATAGTTTGGGTCAATATTTTATTGGTAATTTGGGCTTGGGCCCATGAATAATTGCTACTGAGCGGCCTAGGGATTTCTCGGCCCCAAGGGATTTCTTGTGCCGTCCGTATATATACACTTTCCAATAATTAAGAGTTGTAATAGAGAGGTGAGAGGTGATAATTATAATGGAATCCTCTGCTAAATGGAGCCCTAATTTAAAGGCAAACCAGGATAAAGCTTGTGCCTCGATTTCTCTTTCTCGGATTTAGACTCTATTTCATTATGTTTGTGCGCCTAATCCTAACATCTTTTGTCCACTAAAACTTATAAAAATAATAATAATAATAACATGCTTGTCCATCTATGAAACAGTAAGTAAAACAAAGAAACATGAGAAGTTGCCTAAGCAAGCAAAATTTAAATGAAGTACACCTGAAGAAAACTCTTCTCTATCTTACCAAATCCCCCATAAAAAATTGGAAACAGAACTTTCAACTACTGATAAAAGCGTAGTAAGGTTTACATAGAAGAGAAAAGCGTAATACGTTTTTTATTCAGCTACAATTATGCCAGTGACAATACATATTAAAACCACATCGGGTCAAAACTCATCCTTGTCAATCTGCTGTACTAATCCTCCTAAATTCAGAGGCAGTTTGTAGTAAAAGTAATAATATCATAAGTTATGCATGTATTCAAGAAATCTTCACATGCGCAAAAAACTCCACACCTGAATCACACAAGAAACAAGGTTTGATCTTTGTATCTCTGGGATCCCCTCAGCAGCCATTTCATTGACAAAATACTCTTCTGTGTATAACCTGGTTGCACAAGTAAAGAGAGCAGAAAAAGGCGAGTTCATTAGACATAAGTATAGCTAGATGATAAGGCATGGCAACATAAAAAAAGGAATGCAATGAATCATGGGGCCCAATAAAGACAGAAGGTGTCTTCATACACTCTTTTTCTTAGTTTTGGCCGATGAGTCTTCAGACAATTAAGTACACAAAATCACTTCACTGTTCTAGAGAGAGACTTTAGGTTATTCTGCAAAGCTGCAAAACAAGCAGGATGTTTCCAACTCTTTCAATGATATTTTTCCAAACAAGTTTAAGCTTGCTCGCCAGGTGACCTCATCTACTGATTATAATAGGAAAGTTAACCTACACATGACGTTACCATCCAACACTAGTAATAGTTGTAACAGAATTCTATCTTTTCTTTTCCTCTTTGAGGAGGGAAAAAGGGAGGAGGGGTGGTTTGCTATATTATTAGGCTTCTGCAGCTAATTCTATCATGAATTGCGGAAGTCATATTTAGTGCTATCCTGATGTTAATGCAAAATTTAAGCGACCAGTGCCATATTACCTAAAAGAATTGCATTAGTAGATAAAGGTGTAGTTCAATATTTCAAATGCTGCAAACTTTAACCTCAAGCATAGGCTGGAATATGCCTAGCCAAAAAATTTTGAACATAGGGACTCCTATTCTAATACCACGTAAAATTGTGTAAGACAACTAGCATTAGTCTTTCCGGAAACACCGCAACACTCAAAAGGGATTTCTCCCAGTTTATAAAGTTTAGTCTCCGTTCTTATTCAAGTATCTTCAGGTTGTCGTGACTTGTGTCATGTGTTCAGACCACTTTAAACATGCTTGTTTCATCTTCTCCTCAACAAAGTGCACGAGGACTTTCTCTCAGGTAATTCATGCATTGAAAGTTCAATCAGCTTCTAATTAACTCTTTGGGGAGCATAAAGCAGACAAAGAACCAAAAGATAATGTAGCAACTAATAAGTGGTTAGCATAGCTCTCACATAATACATTCAAATGAATCAACCTTATTCAGGGGGAATCCTCCAGAGGTTAATGAGGCTATCAGAAGAGCTGGCTATCGAATAGCAACACATAGAAGCACCAAGCAATCACTTCCTAGGACATTGCGCCGGTATTCTGTGGTTTAAGACCCGTTGTGTTTAACTTATAAGCTAGAAAAGAAGAGGGACATTCAGACATGAAAAGCAAACTGAGAGTTTTTTAGCTAAAAAGCAATACATAGAAAATATATTTATCTGATAACACAATATGCTATCACAACTGAAGAAATCAATCATCCAATGGCTAATAATTGCAGTCAGGACTTGGAATAAATATGACATCTAAGGACAAAACCTCCAGAAAAAAAGATGGGTACTTTACACATGCGTTGTCAGTACTCACCTATAACACTTCCCAGGTCTAACTCTTCCAGCCCTGCCAGCCCTTTGCCTGGCAGATGCTTTAGATATTGGTGCCACTACAAGGTTTTCAATGTCTGACACCTGCATCAGGCCGACAGAATAAGTCAACATAATTTAGTACTAACGTGTATGCATAGGCTAGAATGATAATTCCTTTAACACCTCCAGGAAAATGACGCATGAAGAAGGAAAAACAAAAATAAATTGACAATATGAGGACAATATTCAAATGAGAAAGAAAGCAAATAATCATTTTTGACAGGTGCATACCATTATAGATGCTATGATAATCTACTTATTTCAAGTTAGATGTACTCATAAGGTTCTACCAGTCCACACTATTCTAGGTACTCAAACACAGTTAAACTTTCTGGGCTCTCAAAACTAGGAGCATTATAGAAAGATTCAATGTGATAGAAACAAAATGGTTGTCAAAGAGCTATTAAGCAACACTAACATATCAAAATCCTAAAGAAGATGAGACCTAATCTGTTTTTAAGATCTAAAAGTTAAGCTTTTGCTTTTTGCCTCAATCTAAATTTTGCGACTAGTGCACTTTGACTTTTTCTTGACTTGAACACCTGAAACTTTTACAAATGTTGACACAAAAGTTCAAATACTATTTTTCAGTTTTTAAAACTTGGACAATATTTTAACTTTTGGCAGGAAAGCAAAAAAGTTGCTCTTTGCTTTTGAAAATAAATAAACAAACAGCCCCTAAGGGAATATGAGTGAAATACCGGATTATAAAATCTTTGTTTAGAGAACCCACTGTCAATGACATAAACAACACCCTGCACCAATCAGAAATACAAAGCAAGTTATAGATGAAATCATGCCTCGAATATTGAAATTAAGGCTTATAAGTAATACTACTGCTTCAAAATTAGAAAGTATAACCTCCAAAGTCAATGATGTCTCCGCTATATTTGTTGATATCACTACTTTTCTCTTCCCCCGAGGAGTGGGAGAAAATATTAACTCCTGGAAATAAAGAGCAATTAAAATCTTTCTCTATGAATATGTACAAAAAGAATAATGATTCCTGCACCCCATTACTACACCTGTTCTGCGCGTGAAAGTCCCGAGTACAAAGGCAAAACAATCAATCCTAAAAGAAGCAAAAGGAACAGATCAGTTAGAAACGGATATCAGAATTAGGTCTACAAGAGAGGCTATATGCCAAAACATGCTGCAGGTCACAAGAAGAGCAGCAATAAATGGCCGTTTATGCAATGATCATCCAAATTCAGGCAGTGATCAACATATGTCCCCATGACAGAGTTATGCTATATTGTCCCAGTGTCAAAGATAAACAATAATAATTGAAATCATTACCCTAAGTCTATGCACCTACTTTCAATTATTGGAAAAACCTCGCGAATTAACTTAGGTTACAGGTATGCCACATTCATATAATGTTACGTATCCAAATTGTCTTGATGAAAAGAGAACCCCATCTACATGCTGAAATCAGATGAACATACCGGAAGAACTTTTTCTGTTGTCTTGTGCTTCTTCTGTAAGCAACTTAACAGCAGCTTCAATATCTTCTTGACCAGTGAGAAACACCAAAATATCACCAAATGGCTCCTAACAACAATAAAAGGTGTTATTAGGGTTTAACCCATTATTCCCCCATGAAGTGCCGCCATGCAAGGTTGTCCAAAGGATGATGTAAACGAACCCAAAAAGAAAAAGTATCGCTGGGACCAGTTAGCTTCTTTTTCTGGTCATTCAAGAGATCCATTTTTGTTTCTTCATAAGAACGTGAGTGGCAGGTCTACTTTTCTCAGTATTCTCTCAGGGTTTTGAGCTATATATCTAGTTGGCATGGACTTTGTACTAGCAATAGCTTCTCCAAGTAAAGGATAGACGATTATAACAAGCACAGCACAAACCCATCCCCTAAACAAGGGATCACATCGCAAGGAAGCATATTCTGGTTACCTAGTACTTTTTCCCTCAAGATATTCAAAGGCATGTAATAAGACGCCAACTGCCCAAGAAAATGCACGAACTCATACTGTAAGGACAAAAATAATCACACAAAACGAACTTTTGCTCAAGAGAATAATGTATCCACAAACTTGTACCGTCAGGACAAAATAACCTCACTTTTCACAAGCAATATAAAAAAAAAAAAAAACACACAAACTTTAACTCGATGGACAAAAATTTCCACCGTTGCCTAAAAAATGCTTATGTGTGCCACATAAGCAATGGACATATCAGCTGAACCTAATGAGCATGATTTTTTTTTTGGGGGGGGGGGGTCAAAATTGAGCAGGATTTTGGCTGCTTTTTTTTTCAGAGGGGAGAGAGAGAGAGAGTGTGTGTGTTTAGCCCTAAACCGAGTTTGCAAATTGGATGGCTAGGATTGTGCCTCTAACCGAGTTTGCAAATTAGCCACATCATATGCAAAATTAACTTCTTTAGACGGAAAAGTGCACGGATATTTTTGTCCTCGAATAAAAGTTCATTTTCATTTTCAGGTCGTTTGAAAAGTGAGGTTATTTTTGTCTTGAGATTAAGTTCATCGACATTTTTCTCCCTCGAGCAAAAATTCATGTGTTTTTTCAATCATTCAAAATGTGGTTACTTGTGTGTTGAGGGTATAAGTCCTGTGCCTTCTTTCTGGCAGTTAGCTGTTAACATCAGACTGGAACAGAAAAGTAACAAGTACAACCTAAAAGCACGGATTTTGTGATAAGGTTATCATGCATCAGAAAGATATTAAAGCAGTTACCTTGTCATGAATCAACAACACTGTTGAAACAGCAGCCTGGATATAGTCTGACACGGGATCCTCAACATAATGGATTTGCACATTAAAACCTCTACCCTGAAGATCACATTAATTCATTAGATGTTCATGCATCACAACGCATGAGATGTGTGTCCACTTGCACGCCATATTTTCCAGTGGAGATAGAAAGAGAGAGAGAGACAGGCTTCAGCACCTCAACCGAGAGAATTGCAGGTTCCATAGCCAATGCAGGTTCCGCACCTTGTAGTCCTCGACGCCTTCTGCTAGTTTATGACATACAGAAGACAATAACCACGTTCAACTTTAGAAACTTCAATGGAAAACTGAGTCCGAGTGAATACTTGACTAAACATGGACAATCACATTCCCAATCTGAATCATGTAGACTTTATGAGAGACGGTAGGTTGAGTTCAGAATGCACATAACAAATTATTAGAGGGCAGAGATTCGGACGAGCCAACTAAAATGGTTCTAAGCCAAGGCCAAAAATAAGAGAGCAAAGGCAGAAAATCAATAAAATAAGGAACTCCACACACACAATTTTATCTTTTAAAATAGTGATTACACAGGAAGGACAGAAGATAATGCTTGCAGTACCAGCTGATCATAATATAATATAATCCAAATCGTAGAAAAAATCTCATTACAGTTTTTCATTACCCTCAATTTTGTTCCCTTTAGCAGAAAATATAGCCAGAAAGGCTATTTCAATAGCGGCGTCCAAAATGCCCATATGAATTCAATTTATTAATTCAGAATAGGAATGTAGAACCACAGGAAAGAAGTCTTGGGGATAAAAAGACAACTGCAGGTTTCTTTTTGACAAACAATGTCTTTTTTTTACCTTCACCCTTTGCATTAACATTGAAAGAATAAAAAAGGAGCGTGAAATGCACAAGTGGTCCCTAAAGTCCAACCAATTTTTTTTTTTTATTGTCCTCCTTTTCCAATAATGACAAAACTAACGCCACATTTCTTTTTATGTGACTGTTGTCCCCATCCAGTTCAAGAAAGGTCAAAGGAAAATTCCTTGGCCAAGCGAAAAATTGACATGCAACTGTGAACGAAAACCAATTTTCAGTCACGGTCACGACCAAGAATCAATGTTCACTGCATTCCAAATAATCAAAATTGCTTTTCAATCTGGTTTCATATCATCTTGTTTTAAAATTGCCTTTATATGCATTTCATTCGTTATTTATAATGATGCTCAGCAGAAATTTGTTATCGAGAGCTTGACATAAAAAAAGGAAGAGGTCGGCCGAAACTTACTTGGGGCAAAGTAGTAAAACAAGATTTATTGGAGTAGGAAATAGATTGACGTACAGTTGGTCTAAGGATGGAGTGGAGGAAAGCTATTAGCATTGTCAAGGGGCAGAATTACTATGGTCCTAGCTATCCTTTTTAGTCCTCTCTCTCTATATATTTATATATTTTTATTTTTATTTTTCTATAATTTTTTTCTTTTCCCTCAAGCGGTCTTGCTTTATTTCATTTATTTTTGGGTTCATCGACCACCAACGCCAACTAGTTTGGGATAAAGGTGATGTTGATGTTGATTTTCAGCATAATCTCACTAAGTTCAGTCAAACATAGTTGACATAACTTTTTATCACGAGTTCACCAAACCAGAACCCTTCGATGCATGTAGCACCTGACCGATTTCATCTCACCAAACACTAGTGTTATATTGTCTTTTCGTCTTGATTGAGTAAGCAGCACAACCGAGCTGGTGTTTCAAGCTGCAGCCTTTTGCATGCATAAGCCCGCCTATCTGGTTTGGAGGTGAAGGACTACAACTTAAGTAAGGTGTTAGTTTGTCTTAATGTCAATGACCATAACTGCAATTTTGTTATCTTCTTTGTAATAGGAATGGTTGTGGGTGGACGTTTCTTCTCCATATTCTACTTAGAAGCAGTGCGCTATGTGTTTGCAAAGTAGTGACACTATACCACGGTTTTATGAGATTGGAAAATAGAGGTTTTTTCCTTGAAGAACATATGCTGGTTGATTGTGAAGTATTTGCAAATATTACAGCCTTTAGTGACATTCTGGGGGAAAAAGTACAAAATAAAATTCAATGAGTGACCCTGGGTATAATCTATCCCAACTAGCATAAATACTAGCAAATAATCAAAAACCACTTTCAAATCACAGGAAAATCATCAAACTACTACAGGGTGACACTACTCTTTTAGTAAAATCCAAAACTTACAAGAGAGAGAGAGAGAGAGAGAGAGAGAAGCAACTAGCAACCATTCGGATTGAACGAATAAGAACCCACTAATATTCAAAAACATAAAGACAAAATTGCAAATCATTAAATACTTCTTGATTACAAATTTAAATGAATAGACATATTCATGCAAGCTTGCATGTCAAAGAAACTCAAAACAGAAACACACACAAACCAACCAAAATCAGACAAAACTCAATATGTGTCGAAGAAAACCTGGCTTGGAAGAAAGCAGACATAGATTTAGCTTCAATAGTAGCCGAGGATATGATCAACCGCAACTCAGGTCTACGTCGTTGAATCTAAAGTTCAGAACTAGCAGTTAGACTAAACCAGAAAAACTGAAGTATTGAAATTGCTTCCTGAAAGCAAGTACAGGTCCAAGATAGCTGTATCACAACCAGCAGAAAATTTCCTGGTTGTACAAAAAAAAAAAAAAAATACCTTCTTTAGAAGACCAAGTAGAATATCAGTTGAAATAGACCTTTCATGGGCCTCATCTACCATTATGACACTGTTATCACAACAAATGATTATAGAAAGATATTAACAATTGCATGATAAGCACAATCGACAACAGAAATTAATCTAATATAATTGATGCAAGCACAATCGACAACAGAAATTAATCCTACAAACAGGCAAAAGATCAGACAAAACAAAATATTTGTGAGACCCAAAATCCCAAGCTTTTTATGATATAGAAATACAGAGAGTAAAGTCATGCCATATTTGTTAAACATTTTCCACCTCTGAAAAGTCTTAGTATTCATACTCTTTTCCTTCAATGTACTGAAACCCTCTTACTTGATCATCTATTGGGGCATCTCTCTATATTTACATCAAGAAGAGCTGCTACTTTTCAAAATAATTACTGCTAGGCTAAGTGAATATCTGTTTAATGATAACAGTCACCCTATTATAGCAGTATTGCACCCATCTCACTTCTACAATGCATTAACAATCCAGATCCACCAAAATAGAAATTATTTTGCAATGCAGAATTTTGCTTCGAACTATTCAAGCAACCATTCTTAATAGGAAAACATCTACTCCATGAACGCGGTGTGCATAGGCAAATGCAAATAACAAAAGCCACACTGCAGGTAGAATCGTGGGTTGTTTGCAGATACTCAAGGCGACACATCTCGCCATAAAGCTATCTTCTCTTTTATTGATAGGTCATACAGGACTATACTAGAAATATGATCCTAGTACATCAGAATGGACAAAACTTAAAAAGAGGAAAGGAAAAACAAAATCAGACGACACTGATGTTAGACACAACTGGAGCAGGATGAACAAGGAACAAATAAAAGATACGAAATTGAAGAACCAGAAGCTTCAAATCCCTCAAACAATCTTTTGTTACAAAGATGCCATGTAACACAAACCAGTACCTTGCTCCAAGATTTCTTTGGAGATTGAATCACCCGCAAAAGGCTTTCCGTTAGTTAATTAACTGTCTAGCATTTCTATGCACTACCCAAGAGAAATTTGAAGATAATATTACACAGTTTCGCAGTGAAGTCACAATGAAGAAAAAGACGATCAACAGATTTGCCCACATTTTGTACACACAACACCAATGCCTGATAATATAATTACGCTTTCTGACAGCTTCGATAGTAGGAATCTTAATTCAAGCAAAGGTCCGACAGACAAAAGATATTTCAAAAAGAATCTGAGGAAGCTCGCTTTAGAGAGGAAGGGCGAGGGGAGAAATTTCCCAACATGTAGAAGATTTAAAGCTAAAGCTCTAGCTATTGGGTGGGCGGCATGCAATCTCATCTTATCCTGACCCATGAACTTTAGCAGAACGCAGAAGAGACAGAAAGCAATCAATTAAAGGAAACTCCCAATCATTTAAACTCCATATAAAGCAAAGTACCCATGAATATTTAACCTGCTGGAGAAATATAGTTTGACACAATCACATTTAGCCGCTAAAGCAGAGGACTTGGTCTTTTGAAACTCTCATCCATCTCAACTAGATCAATAGACATTAAGCATGGCACGACTAATCATTTAAAGAAAAAAGCAATACTTAAGCTGGCATCACATGAAAAGAGAAAAGGAGCAGTAGATGGAAGCACGGAGTTCAAAGTGATCTTTGTGTGCATATGGATTTCTGCATAGACAGATGCTTCTTCTTGAGTATAGTTGCATGAACGAGAGAGAGAGAGAGAGAGAGAGAGAGAGAGGATAAGAGAAAACATGAGATGGAAATTCAAATATAGTACCTATACTTAGTCAAAAGTGGATCATCCATCATTTCCCTGAGTAGCACCCCATCTGTGAGAAACTTGATCAGGGTTCCCTGAGCCAAAAGAAGGAATGTCACCGAAAAAGAGTATATTCGAGCAGAAATCAACAATTCTAAGCCAACCAGGTTTCAAGAAACATTTCTTGTAAATTCTACATGACCATATAGCAGGCAAAGCACAAACACTAAAAGGCAACTCAGCCACAGGGAAAGTAGAAAACTGACTGTACTAGTAGCATCTTCAAATCGTATTGTGTACCCAACTTCCTCTCCAAGCTTGACTCCCATTTCTTCAGCAACTCTTGACGCAACGGCCTGTCACCGAATATTTGAAGCTTAATAAAAGAAAAGGACTAATGCTACTAGAGATCCGGCTACACGTAAGCAACCATAAAATGAAGCTTAAAATTGCGGGTTATTCAATCTCATACAGTAGACGTGCAAGTCCAAAGATGCTGAATTTACTACAGAGCATGACGGTTAAACATTGATCCTGCAATTTAGAATTTGCAATGCAGGACAGTTTAATGGAATAAACTTAGCACATGCAGTGAACAAGTGAAAAGCTCAATGCCAATGCGAAGTAGGCTTCTTCTTTTTTTACCAATAATAGCCGGTCTTGAAAGTGGCAAATGAACAAGAAAAATAGTAAGCAGATACGTAACTATAGTATAACTTAATTTATGACCTGGACAGCCAGTCGTCTTGGCTGTGTGCAAGCTATTACACGCCCACCATCAGCCCACCCTGCTTCTTTGAGGTACTGCATTTACCAAAGTAAATCACAACCATCAAACTTGCATTTCGTACTTGAAGGATGAGAAGGTTCCAAATAAGATAAATAGGAACTAAAGAGGTGATGGAACAATGAGATAGAGGCTATTGTTGTTGAGAAACCACACACATTTTCTTTTAATTGTTAGATATAATTCATCAACATCATGGTAGCCAACAACATTAAAGGAAACTATAAGTCTCGAGCTTTGTTCTTTTTCAAGAATACGTATTACAAGCACAGGCATGACAAACAAATTGCATAAATTGTTTCTTCTAAAAGCCACAAAACCAGCTTCACTCTAAATGGGCACAAAGGCAATCACCAATGTTTCAAGGGCTAAACGGTTGAACATACAAAAGCCACAGAGAATTTCGATACAGACAGAACAAAAGCCCAGACAACTTTCATTGAAGGATTCTTTTACAAAATTCCACAAAAGCGCCACCCTGACATTGCAGTCGGAGTAAATCCATTATTTGCTCCAATAGAGGTTGTGTCAATCTTGTTATTAACCACATGAACAAACTTGTACCTTACAATGTTCCAATTCTTGCAAGCAATGCTATCAATCTCTATGTTTTCCCTCCTCTCCATATATGTACACCCTATATTCTATTTTTTTCCCAGCATTCAGATTCCCTATATTCACATCAAAACATACATTCATACGTAAGATGTCGTTTCTCACTCTCTAAGCAATGCGAGCAAAAGCATTCCAGACAATAATTGCAAAGTAACCAGAAATTTGACAATGCAACTCCCAATAAACAACCACATGGAGGCTACACAGGTAATATTTCCCCTACAGTTTTTACACTCAGAAATGCGAGTGCTTACCACCGAAATCAAGGACATAGGGCAACATTCTGCATTGCCTTTTAAGACCAATCTCACAGTTTCACAGACAGCAAACTAAGGCCGAAAAGATAATAGAGCTGATGCAGAAAAGGGTCAAATAAAGAACAAAAGGAACCAAAAATTTGAAGGAAAAAAAAAACCGGGAGAATCTAAATTGAAATTGCATTTCCTAGTGTTTCCCAGAGTGAATTCAGTTCTGAGGGGTATAAAACTAATTCGGTACTATCTCCGAGGAATGTCTCTGTAATTTGCATCAAATAAAACTACACCTCCATCTCATCGCAACAGAATCTGCTTCTTCCAATTTGGATGTCTGACCTCCAGAGAAGCATAAAGAACACATACCAAATCGACCCAAATCAAGAAAACACAAACCTGTGGAATCTGAGTGGTTTTGCCACTACCCGTTTCACCAACTACGATGGTGGTCGCGTGAGTCTCCACCAAATAAAGAATGGCGGTCCTGTACTTGTACACAGGAAGCCTTTGCCTCTGCTTCTCGATACTAGCAAACCCATATCTAGGCACAAGCAAGCATAACAAAACACAAAATCATTTTGCGCATATCAACGAACACCCAATATGCGGGTGATTCGCGAAACGAGAATTGTGAGAAAGAACGTACCCGGAAGAGGACGAAGAAGCAGAAGCCGTGAGGAAGAGGACGCCGCCTTCTTCGTCGTCAATTAGTCGAGGCTTCTCAGTCCCCGGCTTCCAGAATTGCGACATTTCACTCCTTTTTTTTCAGTATCGATCGTCTTCAGTGGGGTTTTTGTAGGGAAGATTGCGTTTTCCCGCTTCTCGGTCCACTTCGAGCCTTTGAGTGGTGTCGGTCGGACATAAGCATGTAAGCAATACTCAAAAACTGACTATACTCCCAGGTGGTTCCGTCGTAGGTATAAATCCACACTCTCTCTCGATTTCAGGCGTCCACGGTTCGCCTGCAATGTGGATTGATACGACTTGCTCCGTTGCTCGTCCGATTGCTTATGTGAACTCCTATCCTAAGATCAGGGGTTGACAGCAATCGGTCGCCCCAACATTGTCCTCGCATATATATGAAAGGAAATTGTCACCTCCAGCATTTTTCACTTGAATAAAAGGAGACTGCTCGCATACATATCACTCTAAAAGAATGCGTTTGTTTGGCAAAAAAATGGATGATTTCTTATAAAGTGAATGGTATTGAAATATTCTCATAATAGAAGAAAATATTTCAACATAATTTTTTGTGGATGATGAAAAAATACTTCATTCGCTAATTAATCCTAATGATATCAGCAATCATTAAAAAAAAAAAAGGCATTTCAAATTTTTCGTGGAAAAAACGCACCAAAATATTGTAATGCAATCTTTTGTTTAATTTTTAGAGCCACATG
This sequence comes from Rhodomyrtus psidioides, assembly GCA_021437785.1. Taxonomy (NCBI): domain Eukaryota; kingdom Viridiplantae; phylum Streptophyta; class Magnoliopsida; order Myrtales; family Myrtaceae; genus Rhodomyrtus; species Rhodomyrtus psidioides. The sequence continues at coordinate 719,546 of JAILYB010000062.1, read as the reverse complement.
GAAAGATATGTGGATTTGAAGAATGTCGATGAGGCCCCAACTGATGAAAAATAGGGCACGATATTGAGGCGTCTTTATCAGAGTCATGGTAGCGCTTTATCGATTCAATTTTATAGAGGCGTACTACGATTACCTTATAAGATGGGTAGAAAGACATTATAAGTGCGAAAAGTTCTACATGGCCCTCTCTTCAAGGCCAAAAGTTTTCGTTGCCTTACTTAAGTATCAAATTGGAGAAAAATGATCATTTAAATGCCTTCAGCGAAAAATTTTGGTCAAAATGATTACGTGATATTTATAGTGAAAAATTAAGCTCAATTGGCATTTTATTTTTTAAAAAAATGCATTTTTTCACGTGGACGTGGAAAACAGCATAGTTCAGTCCGACGTGGCTGAGGGGAAAAACGATGCCGCGTCATCTTCATGCACAAAAATGATGCCGTGGCACACAATGAGGTAAATAGGGCTCCGGTCGTGTTCTGCTCACCGTCACACCACTCCCCCAGTCGTCGTCGTTTGCCGTGGCTCACTCAGGTTCGTCATCTTTCTTTGGGTCGCTCAATTTGAGCAAAAAATTGGGGTTCCAACCCAAAATTAGGGCTCGGAGGCAAAAATTAGGGTCGGGAGAGAGAATTAAGGTTCACGGTGTAGCAGTGGGGAGAGAAAAATGAGGGTTCTTAGTTCATCATCTTCATGCCCAAGATGTCATTCTTGGACTTGGTGGCCCATAATAATAGTAAAACTCACCTTCTTCTTCACTTCATTGAAACGAATTTGAGCCACTCGTGAAGCTCCTGCTCTCCATTTGAAAGATTGAGTGGTTAATTTCGGGGGCAAATCGAACTTTGATGTTGATTTTCGATTGAATGGAAGCTAGGGTTTTAAATTGGGGAATGTGCTTCAATTTGGCAATTTAGGGTTTTGATTTGAGGCGAACCTAGTACGGCATCGTTTAGGGGTTAGATAGGCAACCTAGCGAGCCAGGTCGGTCTGAAAAATTAATAAACTATGGCCATGTCGGATTTTTGGCGATCATGACTGGAGTTAGCCTAAAAGATCATTTTTTTCAAAAAGTTGTTACTCACGTGAATGAAAAAAAGTTGGCACAAAAGTAAGCATTATTAGTTGTGATTATTATTCATCATCATTAAACTTATACGAACACATTATCTAGTATGTATATCTTGTTGAGGTGTTCTATTGAAAATGACTAGTTCTGAATAACGGTCATCAAGATTTATCTTGCATAATATTTGACGACACTCATCATGCTTTAGCCAATTCTATTAGAAGAAAGAAATTAAAGAAACAAATAAAGTTCTAAGATGAATCAGTAACTTTAAAGGCTACGTTAAGCTAATTGAGTTAGATCTTTAATGAAATGATCACATTGAATACAAATTAAAAGGTTAAGGGACGACATTGAAAAAAAAAAGGTTTAAGGATAATATCAAGGATTGAGAAAAAGCTCAGGAACTACTAGTTTCATTATCCCAAAATTGTCAAATCATACCTTTTTTGAAGATGTTTACGTATGAAATGAGAAGGGTCTCGCTAACCGCATTAAGCAAATAAATTTCTCGTTTTCAATTCACCGCAGGCGTCAGTCAATCTTCCCTACTTTCAAACACGAGAGATTTGAATTGACACGACTGACTCGACATAGTATGAAAAAGCTACCGTCTTTGAAAAGTTGCAACCGAACCTCGATAGCGTGAACGAAGCTCCGGGATGGGGAAGACTCTGCGTACTTTGAAAATTCGATGGCAATGGAATCTTGGAATCATCAAAACAAACAATCACTTGGGTCTATCCTCAAAGTCCACGAGAATTTTGGAAGCTTCATGTAATGGTAAATAAACAAACGGTGGGCTTGGGCTTCTCCTCATTAAATGATAATTGTTCCGCCGGTCATGTGTCTTAGGAAAGACGGCGAAGTGCAAAGCCTTCGATGCCACAAAAATTCTGTTTTTCTAGCGTGCACAAAATGTGATTATGAAAGTCATTATGATCACGGATCCCAAAATGGGTCATAGACCTGTTTTTAACCCATATTTGATGATTTGAGGTTGTTATATTTGTTAATTATATTTAGTAAATGAGTTACAAATGGGGTTACTTATACAGTTATACTCAATCCACCTTTTATGACTCTCGCCCTCGTTCGATTTTGTCCTAACTCATTCCGTGCTCTCACATCGATTTGGGTATGAATTTTCTAAGAATAAGTTAAATGTAGAAGTGTTTCAACAATACGGGTCAAATCGGGTATGTGTGGGTGTGAGTTGAGTATGTGCTATTAAATTTGTATTAGATAGAAATTGACCAAAACGAGATAAATGGGTCAATTTGAGCCGGATCATTTTCGAACCGACCCAACGCAGCCGTTTAACGGGTCCGCACGTGACAAGGACACGCACAAAATCCTGACATCATCAAGCATGTAATAACTAACTCCTCGTCCCTCTCCTCTGCCCTCGGAGTTCTGTCATTTAGTGTTCATATTAGTCCCAGAAAGACCAAATCGATTTGACCTTTTCTTACAAGGACATTGCATGCAGCCATGTTCGCAATCGCATCCTCTTTTCTTGGAAAATCACTTCGTAGCACCTACTTATTATACCTCTCTCTCTCTCTCTCTCTCTCTCTCTCTCTCTCTCTCTCTCTCTCTCTCTCTCTCTAGATCGACTATAAATAAGTAGGCACTGCGAATTGGCTACTTCATGTGACAAACACAAAGCGCTATGGGATCCCTTCGAAGCTCATTTAGCAGAAGCAGTACAAGACACATTTTGGCTATCTCGGAGCTCTTTCTCTTGCTCCTGTCGCTCCTCAGCCTCTCCCAGGGAGCGGCCGAAGGCACGGATCACGGGAAAACATTCAACGTCGGCGTGATTCTCGATCTAGACTCGAGCCTCGGCGACCAAATGCGCATGGCGATCGAAATAGCATGCCAAGACATCAACAACAGCTCGTCAGGAAGTTATTACATGAAGCCACATTACGTGAACTCCCGCGCAAACCCGCTTCGAGCGATTTCGGCAGGTTAGTATTTCTCACGAAGTTTCTGTTTCCGCAGTACAAATTACTTTCCCGTCCATATGCAAATTATTATTGAAACTTAAAAAACAACCCCGAAAAAATTATAGGTAATGCTAGGTGCCACTATAAGTTTGCTTTTAATATTTGCAAAATATGTTGCTTAAAAAATGGGAAAATTACACAAAAGTCCTGAATCTATTGCAATTGTACCAATTTTATCATAAACCTTCATTTTTGCTAATTTAGTTCTAAATCTTTTGGATTTATGTAGATTCAATCCTAAACTTATGTGCCAATTCAGTCCCTCCGGCCAATTTTGGCCGACCATTCTGATGATGCACTTCTCCCACTCACGTGGACCTTTTCTAGTAATATTTTAATAATTTTTTGAGTTTTTCTTTTCTTTAATTTTTTCTCAACTCTTAGTGCCGATGAGGGGCGGGATGCCCTCGCCGACCCTAGGCGAGGGCGTCGCGGCCCTTGGTTGGTCTAGATGAGGGCCCTGATGGCCTCTCTCGGGACTGGTGAGAGACGTGGCGCAGTTCGCGGCACCCTCACCTAGCCAGATTGGCAAGGGAGTCAAGGCCCTTGTTTGTGGCCGACGAGAGAGTCGTCGGCCCTAAGAGTTGAAAAAAAAAACTAAAGAAAAAAAGAAGGAAAAAAAATATTAAGACGTTATTTTATTAAGTCCATTTCAGCATCGGCAGTGCCATGTCAGCGTCGGCCGGCCAAAATTGATCAGATAGACTGAGTTAGCATAAATGCAAAAAAATTAGGATTAAATTGGAAAAAAAGAGAGAGTTTAAAGCTGTGAAAAAATTGTGAGCACGGAAAGATTATAAAAAAGTCAAAAGTAAAAACCACGTACCATGGCTACGCAAAATGCGTATGTAAGGCAGGCGGATTCCCACCGCCCAAAAACATTTCCCCCTATAAAAAGGGATCCGGATCCCCTGACATAGTGTCAGGGGATCATAGCATCCCCACCCTCCATATAGGGGGGAAATTCAAATGAAGGGTGGGGATGGGGGTATAGCACATGCCTTCATGGCAGACGATCCACGCCTATAAAAAGGGGGAAGGGGCAGTGGGGATCTCAAGGCTCTTCTGCCTTTAGGGCAGAGGAGCCGGATCCACGCAGAATGGGCCTCTCGCTGCTGATAAGCAGAAGACCTGCATATGAAGACCAAATAGAAAGTCTTTGTTTATTTGTTTTGACTTCCAAAAGGCCAAAAGCATTTTTGACTATCCGGTCAAAACTTAACATTATTCAAACGTTAAAACCTTATGAACATGTTGTAATGTGTATCTATGTCTCAAGGTTTTACATATTGCGAAAACTTCAAGTGCTGAAGCTTGAAAGAAAGTCAGAGTGCGTGCACCACAAGATTAGAAAAAAAGTTGTTAAACGTCTTCATGGATTGCTTACGAGCTTTATAGACGACTCAAATATATGTAATTTCCCTCCACTAATAACTCAACTTGTTTTGGATTGGACTTTCTACAAAGCGAGATTTCTCTAAAGATCACTATGCGAGCGAGGTTCTCCATTTGTCGATTCCATGTGCCGTTCTTACAGTTCGGTTTGCATGTACGTGAGAGGGGGTGTTAAGAAATCTCCCATCTCTTTTTGGCTTATATGAACCTTATACATTTGTAGTCTCCCTCAACATAACAGTTTAATTATTTTTCTGTAACAAAACTTGAGAACTGATTCATCAAAAAGTTCAATTGTTTAACGGTATGACGTGATAATCTCTTAACGATCATGTTGCTGCACTAATATCTTCCAAGAATCCAACGAATAGCAATAGGGGTTAATGAGAAATATAGGTTGAAGAAACTGGTGATGAGCAATACCTTGAATCCTGAAATTTACTAGTTTCATTTCTCTTCTTACTCTTTGTAACAGCTGAAAAGCTGATAAGGAAGAAGGTGCGAGTTATTATCGGCTTAGAGACATGGCCGGAAGCGACTTTAGTTGCCGAGATCGCCAATCAATCTCAGGTACCAGTGATATCCTTTGCGGCAAACCACGAACCTCCAGCATTAACATCGCAAACTATATGGCCCTCACTGTTTCGCATGAGTACCGACGTATCCGACCAAACCAGATGCATCGCAGATATAGTTCGTTCCTATAACAGACGAAATGTCGCTATAATATATGAGGCGGTGCCATATGATAGTCTCTACTCTGAGATGTCGAATTCTTTATCGGAAGAGCTCGACAAGATCGGCTCCAAGATAGAGGACCGGGTTATTCTTCAAGCCTTTTCATCTTCGGCAAGCGGAGGAAAGTCTTTCGAAGAGAAATTAGTGAAACTGAAGGGCAAGGCATCCCCAATATTCATTGTCCTAGGGTTATCATCTCGTGCGAGTGGCCATTTTCTCAAAGAAGCGCGGAAGATAGGACTCTTCAATGGAGATTCAATATGGATATTTGCAGAAAAACCATTCAACAATCTCTTAGCTTCAGTAGAACATTCCATAATCTCAACCACCATGGAAGGCGCAATAGGATTAGTCACCTACCGTCCCGAAAAAGGCGCGTCACGACATTTCAAGACCAAATTCTTGCGAGAGTTCCATCAAAAGCATGGACAGACCTTCAATTTTGAGCAAAGCATAGATGTTAGTCGAGCATACGATTGCCTCATGACCGTAAAAAAAGTCATAGATGCGTCACCAGCCGATGATAGTACCCCCGAGCTTTTGCTTGACAGAATATCGCGTGTTCGACTCTTCGGTTTGAGCGGGGTAATACGATTTGGGAAAGGTCAGTTGACAGGTCAAGCCAAATTTCGAATTGTAAGTGTCAATGGAAATGAAACTAGAGAGCTTCAGCTTTGGTCTCCCAACTTCGGCTTTTCGAGGAGCTTTCTAAAGAAACAAAGTCAAAGAACAAGTACTTTTGCAAATTCAGACACATCGAAGACCGACCGAAGATACAGCCCGCAAATGGTGATCGGAATTCCTCGTATAACTCCCTTTGGTAAATTCGTAAAGGAGGAAATAGACGACGCAACCGGGAATGCAACATACATCGGCTTTTGCATAGACATTTTCGAGAAGGCGCTTCCTCATGGTTTGAATTACACATTTTTACCTCACGAAGGAGCATATCAGGACTTGGTTAACAAAGTTCATGACAAGGTACCACATCACCATCTCTGTTCTTCAATGGAATATCCATTACTAGTTTCTCAGATACTCCTAATTACTAAAATGCATCATTTTAATGTTGTTTCATGGCGTGACATTGATGGAAGACCTACGACGCTGCAGTTGGTGATATAACTATTCTAGCGAATCGCTCGCAGTACGTCGAGTTCACACAACCATTTATAGAATCAGAACTTTCGATGATAGTTCTGGCAAAACCAGACTCAGACAGGGCATTGATCTTCATGAAGCCTTTCACTCCAACCATGTGGGTTGCTTCTGGAGGCATCCTTATATACACAATGTTAGTAGTTTGGTTCCTGGAACATCCGACGAATCCGGAGTTCAGAGGCTCTAGGACTAATCAGCTCTCGACCGCTCTTTGGTTCACTTTCTCATCTCTCTTCTTTGCTCACAGTAAGTAATCACTCTGTCGATTGTAGTCCGTGCAAACTGTTTTAAGCCCAATACTTTCAAACGAAAAGAGAAAACCTTACTACCTTTGCAGGGGAGAGAATCAACCACAACTTCACGCGGATCGTATTGGTGATTTGGTTCTTCGTCACACTGATCTCGATGCAGAGTTACACAGCCAGCCTCACTTCAATGCTCACTCTTCAAGAACTTCAACCGACTGTGACCACCCTGGAAAGGCTCAGAATTTCCAAAGCAAGAGTGGGTTGTGACGCCGTCTCTTTCGTCTGCGACTATCTGAGTAAGAAACTGAATTTCTCGGAGGACGTTATCGTCGGTCTAAGGAACAGCTCAGGCTATGGAGATCAACTCGCAAGCGGTAACATTGCTGCTCTCTTTCTGGAATACCCGTATGAGAGAGCTTTCCTCGCTAAGTATTGCTATGGATATGCTGTCTTTCACGAGAACTACAGATTCGGCGGATTTGGCTTTGTAAGTATCAGCCATTGTTCTACATAGACTTGATTTTTTGTAGTATTCTACGGCATTCAATGTTTGGTTTATCCTTCTCGAAAAGGAAAGCATCTGTGCCGCCGTTTAGTTACAGATGGCCATGGTCTCTGTGCACACAGGTGTTCCCGAAGGGCTCTCGGCTGGCCGCGAAGTTCTCCGAGGCAATTCTGGAGCTTTCCGAGAGCGGCGAGATCAAAAGACTAGAGGACAAGTGGTTTCCTCGCGAGTGCACCATGAGGAACAGCACCGGCAAGACGCTGAGGCTGGGGCTTGACAGCTTCTGGGCGCTCTACGGTTTCACCATCGCCACTTCCACTGCTTGTTTGCTGGTGGCGTGTCTCTGCACGTGGAGGAGTCGTCAGGTTCAAGAAGAAGGAAGCAATAGCGACGGCACGAGTCAGAATATGAGTATTTCATAACGAAAAAAATTTGAGCAATGTAATATAGACTAAGGCATGATGATGAAGGTGATAAGAAAGAAAGATTAAGAGAGAATGATATATATTCTCTATTAATGATGTGTGGAAACAATGTACATGAGAAGCCTTTATATAGGCTTAGAAGAGGTAAAGAGCTTAGTGCTCTTCCTATGTGGGACTAAAGAGAAAGAAGAAGTGCAAGAGAAAACTACAAGACTATACAAGTATGTCTAACACCCCCCCTCAAACTCAAGGTGGATCAAACAACGAGAGTTTGGAAAGAAGAAATTTAAAGCGTTGTGATGTGAGAGCCTTCGTAAAACAATCCGCAAGCTGATTCTCAGTTCCAACAAAAGGAAGAGAAATGGTGCGAGCTTGAAGATGATGACGAGTCAGATGACAATCGATCTCAATATGTTTTGTACGCTCATGAAAAACTGGATTTGCACCAATATGGATGGCACTCTTGTTGTCACAATGTAGAGGAGTGGGATCCAGAAGTGAAACACCCATGTCAGCAAGTAAGCGGCGAAGCCAAACAATCTCAACGGTAGTGTCAGCCATAGCACGATATTCGGACTCTGTAGAGGAGCGTGAGACAATATGTTGTTTCTTGGCACGCCAAGAAATGAGAGAATCGCCAAGAAAAATACAATAGCCAGTGATAGATTTGCGATCAGTCATATTAGAAGCCCAATCGGCATCAGAATAGGCACGCAACTTGAGCGCAGAAGAAGATGGCAGAAATAAGGAACGCGATAAAGTGCCTCGGAGATAGCGCAAGATCCTCAGAACAGCAGCATAATGAACCGTGCGAGGAGCAGCAACAAACTGACTAACAACATGAACAACATAAGCGATGTCGGGTCGGGAGATAGTAAGATATACAAGGCTGCCAACCAAAGTCCGATAGCGTGTCACATCAGAAAGAGGCTCCCCGTCATCCGGGCAGAACTTCTGATTCAACTCAATAGGAGTAGCAGCAGTGCGTGAATCCGAGAGAGCAGCCCTAGAGAGAATATCAGCAGTATATTTTTGCTGAGAAATAAGGATACCACGCGAACTGCGAGCAATCTCAAGCCCCAGAAAGTAGCGTAGTGGTCCGAGATCCTTCATGGCAAAATGTTGCTGAAGGTGCCGCTTGGTATGTTCAATATGGTCGCTATTATCTCCAGTAATAATCATATCATCAACATAAAGAAGAAGAATAGTGCAACCAGCAGAAGAGGTATGAACAAACATAGCATGATCAGCCTCGCTTTGAGTAAAACCAGCAGATCGAATTGCATCACTGAACTTCTCAAACCAAGCACGAGGAGCCTGTTTAAGACCATAAATAGCCCGTCGCAAGCGGCAGACTTGTCCAGAGATATGAGCAAGACCAGGCGGAGGCTGCATGAAGATATCCTCCTGAAGATCCCCATGAAGAAAAGCATTCTTGACATCAAGCTGAAAGAGAGGCCAATTACGAATTGAAGCAATAGCTAGTAAAGCTCGGACAGATGTCATCTTTGCTACGGGAGCAAAGGTCTCTTCATAATCAATACCATACTCCTGCGAGAAACCTCTGGCAACTAGACGTGCTTTGTAGCGCTCAATACTGCCATCAAAACGGGTCTTAATCTTGTATATCCATCGGCAGGATACTAAGGAGCGACCTAGAGGAAGAGGCACTAGCTCCCAAGTACCAGTACTTTCCAAAGCCGAGAGCTCCTCAGACATAGCCTGACGCTACTCAGCATGCTGAACTGCCTCACGATAACTGGTGGGTTCTTGTACAGCATGAACAGCAGCCAAAAAGGAGCTAAACTCAGTAGAATAAGAAGTAGAAGCAACATACCGAACTGGCAGACGCCGATCTCGAGGAGGATTACGGCGTGGCTCTAGAGGTGCATAATCATCAAGGGCAGGTGGAGCAGGAGGTGCAGTAGAAGGGAAAGGCGAAGATGGGGATGGTGGCGATATATCTGGATCCAAGGTGGAAACATGACAAGGAGGATCATGAAAAGGATCAACAGGGAAATCCATAAATGGAACAGGAGACGACACAGGAGGTGTGGCATTGGTAGGGAAGAAAGGAACGTGTTCATGAAAAGTAACATTGCGAGAAATACGTATGCGTCGCGCATTTGGGTCATAACATCGATAACCCTTGTGTTGGGTGCTGTAACCCAAAAATGCACACGAGACAGAGCGAGCGGTGAGCTTCGTACGTTCAGTGGGGGGAAGAATGACAAAACAAGTACACCCAAAAACTCGAAGATGATTATAGCTAGGAGATCGAGAATAGAGACGCTGGAAAGGTGTGTCTTGATGAAGAACAAATGAGGGTAGACGGTTAATTAGATGGACAGCTGTGAGAAGGGCCTCAGCCCAAAACTCAGTAGGAACATATGTCCCAAGTAAGAGAGCGCGAGTGGTGTCTAGAATATGACGGTGTTTGCGTTCAGCAACCCCATTCTGAGCTGGAACCCCAGGACAAGATAGTTGAGGAAGTGTACCATCATTGGCCAAGAGGGAACGAAAAACAGTAGAGAGATATTCTCCTCCCGAGTCTGAACGAAAAAATTTGATTTTTGTATTAAATTGGGTGGAAATCATGGCTGTAAAAGATTGATAGATGGAAAAGAAATCACTGCGTTGACGCATAAGATAAACCCATGTAAAACGAGAATAATCATCAATAAAAGAGACATAATATTTGAAGCCACTCTTGGAAGAAAGCGGTGCAGGACCCCATACATCAGAATGAATAAGATCAAAAATTGCACTAGATCTTGAGTTACTGATAGGAAAAGGCTTAGCAGATTGCTTGGCCAAAGGACATATAGAACAAGGAGGAAGATTACCAGAAGAAACATGACCCAAAGCACCTCGTTGATGAAGGACGGCGAGACGAGAAGAAGGAATATGCCCGAGACGCTGATGCCATCGGGCAAGATCCATGGTAGCCAACACAGGAGAAGGATCAGGAGAAGTTGGAAGATGTAAATGTTGCATAATATAGAGCCCGTCCTGTCTACTGCCCTTCCCAATCATCCGACCACTCAAACGATCATGCACAAAGCAAGAGCTATCTGTAAAGCTCACAGTACATCCAGCATCAGTAAGTTGTCCAACAGATAATAAATTGAGAGCCAAAGAAGGAACATGTAATACATCAGGGACATTGAAATCTCGAGAGACGGTGAGAGTACCCCGCCGGGTAGCCAAGAGAGGAGAGCCATCAGCAGTAAAGAAATGTGCTGGATGCTTGAGCTCAGAGAGCTGAGTGAGACAAGCAGCGGAACTAGACATATGTCTAGCAGCTCCTGAGTCAAGTATCCAGGTAGTAGAAGTGCCACATGAAGATGGAGTGGCTGCAGCATTTCTTTCTGTAGAGGAAGAATGTGTAGTAGTGCCGGAATCAGGAAAAGACCCAAGTAGAGAAGGACTCAACCGAGCAAGCTGGGCTTCAAGAGCAGCAATACGATCATCCGTAGAAGAAGAAGCCAAAGTAATAGGTCGAGAGTGTGGAATAGGACGCGGTGTCACAGAAAGGCGTGGAGCATCCTTATTCTTTTCCCAACAATGCGACTCTTCATGTCCAAGATGGTGACAACAAGTAGATGAAAGATGCCGAGAGCCACGTGTATGTGGAGCACGTGGTGGAGCGGTCAAGATAAACCGATCGAAAACATTGATGTGATCACTAGAATCGCCCATGAAGACAGAAAAATCGTTGGCGAAGCTAGAGGTGTGAGTTGAGGTGCACAAACTGATCGAAAAGATCGAGAAGCACTGATTTGAGGCGCGAACAAAACCTCTAGAAAGAAAGATAAATATAGGGAAGCTTGACTAAAGCAAGCAAGGAAGATAGCACAATAGCCTAAAACTCACTGTCTTAATTTCTGATGCGGAAGATCCAATTTATGGCAACCGCAGAGCATACTTTTAAAAACAATGAGCTCATTGTCTTAATTTCTGATGCGGAAGATCCAATTTATGGCAACCGCAGAGCATACTTTTCAAGACAATGATCTTGGCTCTGATACCATGATAAGAAAGAAAGATTAAGAGAGAATGATATATATTCTCTATTAATGATGTGTGGAAACAATGTACATGAGAAGCCTTTATATAGGCTTAGAAGAGGTAAAGAGCTTAGTGCTCTTCCTATGTGGGACTAAAGAGAAAGAAGAAGTGCAAGAGAAAACTACAAGACTATACAAGTATGTCTAACAGAAGGTACGTGTAAATTAGCAAAAAACATGTAGGGGAAACATAACGGCGAAAGGATAAGGATTCTTCATTGGTTTGAAGTTGAACGTTTCGCTGAGGAACTTACCCAAAAAAAAAAGGACCGTTTCTCTAAGGATTTGTTAGCTTCATGGAAAGCGGATAATTTGGCAAATATTACCGGAAAATAATTGTTTATATCGCCTAAAACAATTAGTCAACGATTGTCGACAACAATGATGGGAATAAGACGAAGAGAAAGCTCGATTTGAGGCAACTCGAGAGGAGATGATTTCTTGTGAATTTGTAACTCTCATTCCCATAATCAAAATGGTTACAAGACAAGCCTTTATATAGACATTCTACAAGACTCTTCGATTACATGACTTCTCAACCAACTCATTAATAATCTACCATTCCAAAGCGATACACCTCTAGGAACTTGCAAGACATTAACTAGTCCTAGAAATATGAAAAGATTTCATCGAAAAACAACAACATAATAAAGGCTCTTTGACTCTTCATGAGTTCATTGAATATCCACAACTTGGTGAGCGCGTAGTCCATTGAATTTGGTTTAATTTCTAACAAACAATTTATGTCTTTCAAACATTTGCATGGATGACAAAAGTAATTGCTTGTATTGCTTACAAAAATGAACAAAAGTAAAATATTTTCTATAGCCCATGAAATATTTAGACATAGATTTTTGTCGATAATGAAAGAAAATTTCATTCACTAATTATCTTAAATATCTTAAATCATAGAAGCAGTTATCTTCAAAAAGATATTTTTTGTACAAGGACTAATGAATCTTGAATCCCGTATCAGGAGCCGTAATCTCATAGCATTGTAGGAAGGAAGTTATTGTATCCTGACAGCAGCGGAAGCATTTTCCTTGATGGAATATACCATATCGCTGAATAGTTGGAACCATTCGCAGCATTCAAGAAGATGAACAAAAGCACGTCGTCTCTCTCTCCTACGCGTGCAACACGGAGGAGAGGCCATGGTTGTGGAAAAAACCCAATTGTCTGCTCTCGTGAAAAATCAAATCATGGTCTATCATCCCTTTCCTAGGATATTTTTCGTGACTATATCCCTCGTATATCCCTTTTTATCCTATTTTGAACAGCTAATAAACACATGATATGATAAAACATATCGAATGCTGACTTATACCCTCACGAACAGACGAAGCCGCATTGTAGGAATATACCATATCGCTGAGAAGTTGGAACCGTTCCCTGCAGTCAAGAAGATGAACAAAAGCACGTCATCTCTCTCTCTCTCCCCTACGCGCAAAGAACATTCACGCCACAACCCCTCCGAGGAATTTTGCTGGGTCGAATCGACAGGAGCGATGAATCTACGGGATGAGAAAGCAGCGACTTGGTCTGTCCTCGAAGTTCAAGAGAATACAAGTCTTTGCAAGAATCAGATAAAGACTTTTCGCAAGAAGAAGAAGAATCTTATTGCAGAAAAGACCAAATCAACAGTGACTTTTTTTGTACGCGCCCACCATTTACCCTGACAAAAATTTGCGGGCAACCATCTTCCTTTGCACTTACGTATACCCCTCTCCCTCTGTCTCCAGTATAAATACTAAATAGGCAAGAATCGTGAAATGGGTTATATAACAAACACAACCCAAACTATTTGCAAAGCAATACAGTTTTAACACTTGTTTTAGCTTCTGAGGAGGAGTTGTTCAGGTTTCCGAGATGGGTTTTCTTCCAAGCTCATTGTGCAGAAGTATGGGGCTCGTTCTGTCCATTTCGAAGCTGGTTCTCTTGCTCTCGCTGCTTCTCGTCCCGAGCTACTCCGGTGCAGCCGCCAGAGCCGTGGACGAGAGGGATGCATTCAGAGTGGGCGTGATTCTTGATTTGGACTCACGCCTCGGCGACCAGATGCGCATGTCGATCGAGATAGCATGCCGAGACGCAAACGGCATGTCATCATCGGGGAGTCATTACATAAAGCCACATTACATGAACTCCCACGGGAAGCCCCTTCGGGCAATTTTGGCCGGTCAGTCATTCACTGCCTTTCCTCAGTTTGGTAGCCGCTGGGGATAACTTTTGTACGACGTTCATTTGAGTGCCATAACTTTCAAAACGTTCACTTGAGTATCACATCGGAGCAAAAACGTTCAGGTAAATTGTTCAACAGAGTGCTATTTTTGCTAGAAAAGTTGACGTGGACTTTTCATTATTATTTTATTAAATTTCTGAGTGCCACGTGGATTTTCTTTACATTTTTTAAAAGTTTCTGATTTTTTTTTTATTTTTTTATTCAAATCAGAAAAATAATGATTTTTTTATAAGGAGAAACCTCCTTTTTGTTCTGAATTTTTTATTAACTTCTTCTTCTTTTTTTGCCTTTTGTTTTTCTGATTTTAATATTAAAAAAAATTTACAGAAACTATTAAAAACATCCAGGTGGCACATAGAAAAATAATAAAAAATTGTTTGCCGGCGCCACGTCACCATTTTCGACTGCCACGTCACCATTTCCGGTGGCCACGTCAGCCGTGGCACTCAAGTAAACTCTTTTTAAAAGTTATGGCACTTAAGTTAACATTTTGAAAATTATGGCACTCAAGTGAACGCCGTACAAAAATTATGGCACTTCTAATGTACTTATCCCGTAACTGCTGTATGCAGTAATTTCTGCTTTGTAAATCATTCACTGAAAATATTATGGATGAATTGCTTGACTCGTCGCCTTCTTTTCCTTTCAACAGCTGAAATGCTGATCAAAAGGAACAATGTGAAAGTTATTATGGGCTTGGAGACATGGGAGGAAGCAACTTTAGTAGCCGAAATCGCTAATCAATCTCAGGTACCAGTCTTGTCCTTCGCCACAGACCGCATAACGCCGCCACTGATGGCGGAAACTCTATGGCCTTCGCTGTTTCGAATGAGTACCGATGAATCCGACCAAATTAAATGCATTGTGGATATAGTTAGTTCTTATAACAGGCAAAGAGTATCGATAATATATGAGGCGGAGGCATACGACACCATGTATTCCAAGCAGTTAAATTATTTGTCGGACGAGCTTGGAAAAATTGGCTCGACAGTAGAAGACCAGCTGACTCTTCAAGCATTCTCATCTTCAACCGGAACACAAGTGTCTTTGGAAGAGAAATTAATGAAGCTGAAGGGAAAGGCATCTCCAATCTTTATAGTTCTAGGATTGTCGTCGCAGGGAAGCGCTGACTTTCTCAAAGAAGCGAAGGCGATGGGACTCTTCTATGGAGATTCTATTTGGATATTCGCTGAAAAACCATTCGCCAATCTCTTAACTTCAGTCGAACATTCAGAAATCTACTCAACTGTCGAAGGCGCGATAGGGGTAATCACCTACCGTCCCAAAGACCAGGCATATACGGAATTCAGATCCCAATTCTTGAGCATTTTCCATCACAAGTATGGAGAGAACTTCAATTTCGAGCCAGAAATCGATGTTGTTCGAGCATACGATTGCATTATGACCATTAAAAATGCCATAGACGCAGTGCCGAGCCATGATATTATGCCCGAGTCTTTGCTTGATAGAATATCGCGTGCTAGACTCGTGGGTTTGAGCGGGGCAATACTACTTGAGAAAGGTCAGTTGGCACATCGACCCAAATTCCAACTTGTAAGTGTTGATGGAAATGAATATAGAGAGCTTAAGCTTTGGTCTCCCAATTCCGGTGAGGATAAGCGGTTGAAGATCGGTGTTCCTGCTGACAGTCCGTTTGGTATGTTCGTGAAGAAGGACAGCTCAACCGGGAATAGAAGGCCCGTCGGCTTCTGCATAGATGTTTTCGACAAGGCTGCGTCTCGTCTTTTTCCTGATGGTTTGAAGCATGAGTTTTTGTTTGACAATGGAACATATGACGAGTTGGTTGAAAAAGTTCGTGATAAGGTACAGTACCGCATCATCTCTCTGTTCTTGCACCATTGCATGATAGAATATCATCTAATACTTTCTCTGATACATTAACCATCAGAGTCTGAATAAATTAGACCAAGCAACAAGTTCATTTCACGCAGATATCAATTTCCGCTCACAAGATTGTATCGCCTTGCATTAAGCTCACAATGTTCTTCTTTGACGGTGCCCTTTCGGTATCAATTTCTAAAGTGGGTTGCTTTGATGTTGTTACATGGTATGACGTTGATGGAAGGTCTACGACGCTGCAGTCGGTGACATAACTATCCTGGAGAATCGCTCAGAAGGTGTCGAGTTTACACAACCGTTCATGGATTCGGAGCTTTCGGTGATAGTCCCAGCAAAGCGGGACACGGACAGGGCCTCGATCTTCATAATGCCTTTCACTCCAACAATGTGGGTTGCCTCTGGAGGCATCTTTATGTACACAACGTTGGTAATTTGGTCCTTGGAGCACCAGGCCAATCCGGAATTCGCAGTAGACCATTCTCTGACTAATCAGCTCTCGACCGCGCTTTGGTTCACTTTCTCCTCTTTCTTCTTTGCTCATAGTAAGTAGCTTCCCTCCGTTGATTATAGTCTGTGCACACTCTTTTGGGCTCAAACATTCATAAAAAATCACATGTTGTTGCTGGATTTTGCAGAGGAGAAAGTCCATCTCAAATTAACCCGAATCGTGGTGGTGATTTGGTTCTTCGTGGCGCTGATCTTGACGCAGAGTTACCCGGCCGTCCTCACGTCGATGCTCACTCTCCAACCGGTCAAACCGACCGTGACCACCATCGAACAGCTGAGAATTTCTAAAGCAAAAGTGGGTTGTGACCCCGAGTCTTTCATGTGCGACTATTTGAAGGACCCGCTGAACTTCTCCGAGCATGTCCTCGTCCACATAACGAACACTTCGAGCTTTGGAGATGCATTCAGAAGTGGCAACATCGCCGCTCTTTTCCTGGAGTACCCGATTACAAGAGCTTTCTTCTCTCAGTATTGCGACGGATATTTGGCCATTAGCGGTGGCTACAGGTTTGGAGGTTTCGGCTTTGTAAGTATAATCCAGTTATTCGGTGTCAAATAGTGGCTATGCAAATGGCTTTTCCATGTTACTTATCTCTCCTTCACTGCTTCAAAAGCAGGCGTTCCAAAAAGGCTCTCCACTGGCTGCAGATTTCTCTCGGGGCATTCTGGAGCTTTTGCAGACCGGTGAGATGCAAAGATTAGAGAGCGCGTCTTTCTCTCCACAGTGCGCGTTTAGGAACGTCACCGGCGGGGAACCGCGGTTGGGACTCAGCAGCTTCTGGGCGCTCTACACTTTCACCATCGCTACTTCCACTGGCTGTTTGCTCTTGGCGTGTCCCCGAGCGAGGAGGAATCATCGAGAAGGAAGCAATGGCGACCAACGTGACACGTGTCCGACACCGACACGTGTCCGGCACGCGAGAACACGATGGGGCACTGTCAGACATGCTGTCAACGCACAGATGAGACACCGCACGTCCTAAATTATTTAAACCTTGTACTTTAAAACAAAAATCTGGGCCGTAACCCATCCAGATCGGGATATCGCTCAGGGCACTGAGCCGCTGCTCTATCTCGCAACTTAGTTCCTGATGTGGGACACGAAGTAACATGATTTGCTGCATCTTCCGTTTCCTTTGGAACTCAAAAAAAAAAAAAAAATCGACCGGGTCGAATGGTCTATCCCTGCCCCTATGACCTGCATCATCTTTCGCTGTCTTTGCACCTCTCATGTTCCGAAGACACGCTTCCATTAGACATACTCCCGCTTAACTTGCACGGAAAATAAAGGCTTCCATCACAAGTGAATCAACTGCTTCTGTCCCTCATCGTAACGCTTTCATTCATGGACATGGACATGGATGGCCTGTGTCCATGATATTGACACCTGCTTTTGGATCAGTCTTTTTTTAGTTTATTTTTAGAAAATTCATAGAAAATACATAAAAAGTTGAAAAATTGAAAAATCAAATTTGATAGCCTTGGCCAAGCCTAGGGAACCATTTTTTACAAAAAAAATAATTTTTCGCATTTTTTAGTATTTTTTAAAAAATAGGAAAATACATAAAAATTCGAGAAAAATAGCATTCGAGGTCATAAAAAATGGAAAAATAGCTAATATTTTTATTTAAATTTCCTTGTCTTTTTGACCTCATAAAAAGTCAAAATTCAAGTTCAATTGTATATATTCCTTTGTTACACATATGATGTAATTTGGTAAAAAATGTCAATCGAGTCTTTTAATTTGCAATTTTTGGCATTTTGAGAGTCTTGTCATCTAATCTGATTGTCCTTATTTGCAATTTGGTCCAATTGTTTCCGTAAATGGTTTAACTGCAAGAATTGGACAAAAGTACATACTTTATTACAATTTAGTCCTTGAATTTGGGAAAAATTAAAATTAATTCAAGGGCTACATTTACAAATTGAAGTTACTGCCCAATGTTTTTCATCATTCTAAGTCGATTGGCAGGGATGGTTTGGTCCAATTTGACTATTTAAGCCCTCAATTTCACAATTTTCTGAATTGCGATTAAATGAAAATTTGGGGTTCATAGAAATTGACTAGAAATTTTGGGCAAAAATACATTTTTAGATAATATTCATGTCTTAAGTTGGATTCTGAGGTTTAATTGCGAAAATTTCCCACAAATTGTGATTAATTTTGAAAAATCAAGTCAGAACCAGCTCTGACCGATCAAACCGGTCTAGAACAGTGTCATCTTCCTCCCCAAGTCACCCGTGTAGATGAATAATTGCAAGTCGAACTTCGATGGTCAAATTGGAGGCTCAATCGACCATAATCGATAGATCTAGGGTGGGGCTTTTGATCTTCAGGATGAGACACATCGATCGGGATCGGTGGCATCGTCAATGATCACCGGAGCAAGGCAGAATTGGTTGGTCAATGTCGCAGTGGCCGTGAAAGTCAACCTTCACAGAATGGCCAAATCAGACATCCATTCGCACACAACAGAAGACCATTTTAACCTGACGGAATTACCCACCGTCTCCGGCGCCGTTTGGATCAAATGGCACGCACGGTCACGTGACATGGCAAGTCGGTGAGTGTCCACCGATTGAGCAGGAAGTTGGAAATTGGTATATAGCCTCCGAGGGCTTTCTAGAAGAGGGGAGGAGGTTCATTCTATTTTTGAGGATCAACAGAATCGAAAGAGAGAGAAATCGAGAGAGAAAGCTCGCTCTCTGGCCCTTGCCATCGAGAGCTCGAGCTTGAACTATGAGTGGCCGGCGGCGACGATTCAGGCTGAATCAAGCCACCATTCCACTTCGAGGAGTTCCCTGAAATTCCTGAGAGTCGATCGCACCTGTTCAATCATTCCGACATCACCGGAAAAGGTAGTTCCCTCTCTCGAGCTTTCAATTGTGCATCAATGGAGGATTTCATATCCGACCATAATTCTTCGAGTTTAGATGTGCGTTTTACTCTACGAACATCACCGACCACGATCGCACTTCATTCTTGTCTCGATTTTGCATAATTAATCGCACATGAGTCTTCGAACTCGCCATAATTGAGCACTGTTTATTCTCACCTAGCCAAATCTAGGTCGTACGAGCTCAATCGGAGCTCGAGGTAAGTCTCTTGAACTTCATAATAAGTTTCTCTGTGAATGAATCATCCTGAAATGCTCTCGGTCTTGTGATTGAAATATCATGGCTGTACTCGGCACTTTGCATGCTGCTTGTGATTTTGTGGCTGAAATGCTATGATTCTTAGATATGTTGAAATAGAGGAATATGCGAGTCGAATGGTGTTGGTTGCGTGTCGATTGACCTAGGTTGGGCTGTCGATCGGTGCCGGAGAAGTCTCGACCGTCCATATAGTTGCAGTCGAGAGGTTGAAGACGATGTAGACGTGGCAGGTCAGCAAGTCAGAGGTCTTAGGTGGCAACATGGGATTGGTCCACGTAGGTGCTGAGTTGGTTCGATCATTAGTTTGTTAGGCCGAGTCAGTTTAGATCGGACGGTCTAGGTAAATCGAGTTCGATAATTGATGGCCGTCCAATTAGTAATTAGGAATATGGGAAAATGGTTTTATAATTAGACAATCAAAATAGACTGAAATGTGCCGTTTAGGTTAGTGGTCGAGCGGTGTCGGTTAGGTTAGTGTGATCGGACGGTCCAGATCGAGTCTGATCTTTTAATCTTGGCCATGGGTTTTAGTAAGTAGATCAGACGGTCTAGGATCGGTCTTCGTTTGATAAGAATCGTAGATTTTAGTAATTGGATAGCCATGTGATATAAGGGCGACCGTAGGATCAAACTAAAAATTAGAAAAAAAAAAAAGGCAGAACGGCGTCGTTTTGGGCGAGAGTTTGCTTGGGTTCGGGTTAGGCCGGGTACCCGATCCGGGTGGATCGGGTCAACTCGGTCCAAATTATTTTTTAATAAAAAATTCAAAAATGATTTTTTAAATATAAAAAAAATCAGAAAAATTCTAGAAAATTCTAAAAATTAAATATCCTAAAAAATTCCAAAAAATGTAGGAAAATTGTAAAAAATTCCTAGACACTCCAGAAATTCCCACAAATTGAGAAATGGCCACAAACAACTGGTCAGTCCTATTTTTTTGGGATTTCTTATCCGTTCTTCTTGAAATTGATGATTTCGCCCTTTAGGGGTAAATCGCATATGTTTTGTACATGAGATAGGTCGAAAATGCCGAGATAAGAATTAGGGTCAGTTAAGTGATCAATTTTTCTGCTTGTGTTTTCGAATCTCATACTTTTTCCTGAAATGACGATTTTACCCTTCAAAGGGTAAATCATCTTTCCTATTCCAACGAGTCGTGAAAATTGCTCAAAATTAGGATTTATGGTCTGGTAATTGACCAATCCTTCTGTTTGGGATTTTCACTTCTCGTCTTCTTCTGAAATGACGATTTTACCCCTCAAAGGGTAAACCATTTCCAAAATTCCAAAAAATTCTAAAAATTCCACAAAATAGGAAATGGATTGATTCGATGATCAATCCTATTTCCAACCCCTCTTGACTCCAAATCTCTTCTGAAATGACCATTTTACCCTTTTGGGGGCAAATTATCTCAAATTTCTTCAAAATTACGATTTGGCCATCATGGGCAAATCATGTCTAAATCACTCATGAACCGTGATTGATATTTCTCTAGGCTAGTAGGGCCTTACTAGGGATACCATGTTGTATTCATGTGATTTATCCGCATTTCTTGGATCCTTGATTGGCGCACCTTCCTTTATTGATTGTGAGTGCTAGGGTAGTCACTCCCATCTGCATGAACTCCTTGATTTTGGGTCTGTACCCCACTCATCTGCATGAAAACTTAGGGCTAGATAATTCATTCAACTTAGGTACCGAAAGGGCATCAACTCTGACAGTTTTCGTAACTAAGTCTCCGATCCCATTTCTCTAGTTCTCGCATAATCGAATAGGAACTACCAACTATTCGATAGGGTTTCCAATTGTACCCTCAATAAAACGATTGGTGGCGACTTCTTGGTATGTACACGTATCACATGTCACTAGACCACACTAAGGTTGGTTACGTATACCTCCGTTGCGATTTGGGTAATGGACCTTACGAGAGGCCCGCGTCCGGCCAGACCTGGACGACCCATTAGCCCTCGAGAGCAGAACAGCCACGCAAGGGTTGCGACACATGAATGAAAGCATAATAGGAAACTCACACACGGGCCATTTCCCCCTAAAAACTCTCTCTTCACCTTCCACGGAAGATTTCGTCCTCGAAGATGGCGGGCACATGGTCTTTTTAGTGTAAATTCATTCTAGGACTCTTTTTTATTATTTATTTATTTACGGAATGATAAAAATGATAATTTATCTCGGAATGATAAAAATAATAATTTATCATGTATATATAAAATTTATATTTAATATACAACGTGTGTCAGCGCGTCAGAATTCTCTATTTTTTTTAAATCACATGTCAGCGTATTGTGTCATGTCGTGCCAGTGCTACATAGGTGGCGATAACAAGAGCGTGACGAAAATGAGTATATTGTAGTGTAAATCAACTTACATTAGCAAAGTTCTCAGCTCGATGGTAAAGGGGGAGCACATTATCCTTGAATCTTGATTCAAAAGCTGAATCTTATTGTACATTTTGGAAGGCGGAAAGGGAAAGTCATTTGCCTATTGCTATATACGTGTGCTAATTTTTCAATACAACGGGATGATGGTTGAGATCCCCGGACAATTCATGGTTCGGAACCCTTGATGAGCTCGGTTTTGGACTATGTTCATCCTCTTTCGAAATTTTTATACTGTGTGCGGGAAATGTAGAATCGATTACACAACAGCTATGGGTGCAATCCATGCATACAAGCACCATTTGTCCTTGCTTTTAAGTCTTTTTTTTTTATAACCGAGGTATCCGGGCACACTTCGCGGGCTCGAATATTCCTCGGGAGGGATTGGCCCAGCAACCCACTGTTGACACCTGATTTTTTACCATTTATTATTGTGATTTTTATTATTTAAAATTAATTAAAAATATCAAAAAAGGTTATAAAATCACAAAATCAACTTTGGAAGCCTTGGTTTAGCCTTAGGAACCAATTTTGAACAAAAAATATTTTTCGGTATTTTTAATATTTTTTGAGTTTATTTAATTATAAAAATACCCAAAAAATCAGAAAAATACCATTCGTGGTCAAAAAAATACCCAAAAATATTCGATAATTTTGTTTTAATTTCCTCTTCAAGTGTGTCACTTTAAATCTCAAAAATTCGGCTCGGGTCACTATGTTCCTTCACAAACATAAACCCGAACCGAGCCTAAAAAAAAAAAAAATCCTTTTCGAGGCTTTTAGTTTTCAATTCTCACTTTTTATAAGCTATGACATTGGATTCTAAAGTCTTAAAGTGCAATTAGGTCAATTTGCCCTCCAATTTAATCAATTTTTACCAAAAGGGCTTAATTGCACATTTTTCTTTCAATTAGTCCCCGGTTTCACGGATGTATACGTATGCTCTACGTATTTATACGTCATATGTATTTATACGTTATGCATATTTGTACTGTTTGGTAACCTCTTTAACTCTTGTAATAATAATAATGGTTATTATTTTTAACACCTTTGTTAGTGCCTTTTTTTTTAGCATTTTTGTATTGTGAGTGCTATTGCTAGTGCTATTTTTAAATAGCATTTTTGTATTATAAATTGTGAGTGCTATTGTTAGTGCTATTTTTAAATGACATTTATTTATCATAAATTGTGAGTGCTATTGTTAGTGCTATTTTTAAATGGCATTTATTTATCATAAATTGTGAGTGCTATTATTAGATAGAATTTATAATTGTTAGTGCTATTTTTAAATAGCATTTTTGTATTATAAATTGTGAGTGCTATTGTTAGTGCTATTTTTAAATAGAATTTTTGTATTATAAATTGTGAGTGCTATTGTTAGTGCTATTTTTAAATGTCATTTATTTGTGAGTGCTATTTTTAGATAGAATTTATAATTGTTAGTGCTATTTTTAAATACAATTTATTGGAAGGTATTTTTGGCTATAAAAGGATGGCAAGAGTTTTGAGGTTGAGGGGAGAGACATTTTGTAGAGTGTGCAAATTTTTGAGAGCTTAGAGAGAAGAACACAAACACTCTCTATATTCTCATAATCTTGAGTGAGCAAAATATACTAAGTTCGGAATATTGATTCCGCATATTGCTAGCACAATTGTTGTGGAGTTATTAGTCGTCTCCCCGTTCGTCAATTGGTGGTGCGTCCGAACTAGATGCCTAACACTTGTGGAGGCTGAGATCGAAGAACATCGAACCGACACCTCCGTTCAAGCACGCTACGAGAGGTAATCTATTTACTCCCTTTGAGACTTTGTGATTTTTTTCGATTGAAATGCACGAAGTACGCCTCTGGAGATACATGTATGGGTTGTTATTTATTTTCGCTACGTGTTACGTGGATCCCAACAGTGGTATCAGAGCCAATCCTTAGGTGTTTTCGTGCATTTAATTGATTTTTTGCAATTTTTGCTATACTATGGCCAATATGTATTAACGAATTGTTCGTCTTACATGGCTAATGGAGGTTGATTATTTTATATGATAAATTAATCAACGTAGCAAAAATTGAGACTAAATCAATTTTGAATCGAAAATTTATGGCTATCTTATTTTACGTAAAAATTCTGAATATGATTCAACGTAGAATTTTTATTGTGCCTTCCTAAGTTTTAAATTGTGAATTTATTACTTACGTGGAAGGGTGGTGATCATGGAAAAATCCTAATCAATGTGATTGATGTATATATGAATGTATGATGATTATTTATATATTTGGGGTTGTAATTATTAAATGGAGGCTGCGTACTCCTTTTATTTTTCATGTAATCTTTATTTTTAGCATAGTCAATTGTTGATGTAAATGCTACGAGGATTACGTGGAGGAGCCTTTTAAGTCGGCGAGCTCTTTGGGGCCCAATTCTTGAAGAGTTCAAGAAACCAAGAAGAAGCGAAGAGCGGCTCTCCGTTATTAAAATATTAAAATGATTAAATGTGGTCTCATTGGCTCGAGACCCATTAAATCATAATTCCATGATCACCACGTAGGATAGATGTTTATGTGATTGACATCTATTTATTTATTATGATTACGTGAGCATGTTAAACTGGTTAATGTGCAAAGTCAGACTTACCTCACCCAAAATTGCGCCTGCATGAAATTCTAGTTAGGAAAATCACTCGCGTTAGGTACCGAAAGGGCGTTGGTAACGACACCAGCGTAACCAAATCCCCGAACCAAAAAACTCTGGTTCCGTAGAACTGATCGATCTCTCCCAATCGATCAGTAAGGTTTCCGGTCTACCCTCCAAGAAAGACCGGTGGCGACTCCAAATGCATGCACAAGTTACACATGCCACCACGACCACACTAAGGTCGAAAGCGATCGACTCTTATCGTCGAATCCTTCTGAAAAATACTCCCGCCGCGATTTGGTATGGGCCTGGGAGGGCTCGCGCCGATCCAAGGCCCGCGATCGGTAATCCATTAGCCGCGTCCGCTTTCGGACGGGTCGCGACAGCTGGCGACTCCGCTGGGGACCTTCTGTTCTAGAACCTATGGTTCTAGACCCCAAGTGGACTTAGGCCGTAATTAAAACGTTGAGTGATATTTCTAACCCTGCAGGCGGTCTTGAAGGTGAGGTAAGTCCGCTCATGATAGGTGTTATATGTTTTTGCAGATTGGAGTGATAAGGGGGGTAGTCTGTGATTGACGTTGTCTTATGCAGGTTGGCGTAGGAATGAATGATTGTGTGTATGTTTTATATTGAAGCGGTGATTGTTAAATAAGATGCATGTTTATTGCTTTAGCACGACACCGAAAATACACACAACCGCGCCTAAAACCTCGGCCGCCGCCTATAGGAAAACAATAGAAGGGATTGAAAATGGAATCTCCGTGAGGAAAAACACGGGGTAATCCACTTTTCAATTCTGCTCATTTCGAACTATGGATCGAGCCCCAATGCAACGATAGTTGTGCAATGGAATCTGCTCTTTCTAGAACTCAAGATGGGAACCTCGGCCTTAGGTTCTGTTGACACCTAAATTTTGATCAACTTTTTTTATTTTTATTTTCATTTTTATTTTGAAAATTCATAGAAAATCAATAAAAAGTTGAAAAAATTGAAAAATCAATTTTGGTGACCTTAGCCAAGCTAAATGAACCATTTTGACCAAAAAAATAATTTTCATAATTTTCATTTTTTTATATATATTTTCGAAAAATACAAAAAAAAAGAAAAAAAAAAGAAAATCAAGAAAATCAAGAAAAATAATATTTGAGGTCACAAAGATATATAAAAATAGTCGGTATTTTTATTTTTATTTTATCTATTTTCTAACCTCATAAATAGTAAAATTCAGGTTTGATTTTAGGTGTTCTCTGATCACCATAAAATTGAATTTGACAAAAATATTAGTAATGATTAAAAGGAAAAGGAGGGAAACATCATCATTTAAAAGGAAAAGGGGACTAATGATTTTGTCTTCTCTTTTTGTTATTTTATTTTATTTTTACTTTTATTATTTTATTATTATTTTATTATTATTATTATTATTATTATTATTATATTTTTTTTTCTCTCTCTCTCCCCCACTCCCTCTCTCCTTCCCGCTGCCTATTTATCTCCTCCCCTCATCATCTCCCGACTCTTCTTCTCCCTCAACTCTCTCTCTTTCATTTTCGTTTTTTCCTCTCGCTCAGCTCGCCGCCCAGATCAAAAACCGTCCTGTTTTTCGGCCATAACTCTTTCGTTAGACATCGTATGCGAACGAGCCATATACCATTGGAAAGCTTATTCTCTTGCCGTTCTAATGACGTATCGTGAGCCCAATTTGGCCCAGCCATTTGTCCCGTAGAGCTGTTTGAAGGAGCAAAGGTCAGACTGATCAGACTTGAGTCCGCGGGTGCCAAATTGGATTTTCGGGTTTGTTTTGGGTTCAATCTTGGTAAGACCACCTCTCACTCCTTGTTAAGACATATATTATTGTGTTTTATGGTTTGAAGATGGATTATATTCGGATTTAAGGGCTGATCCCTTATTGTTTTGTTCGAAAAATCTGAACCGGTTCTGTCAAGGTGGTGCCGTGAACATTGTGAGTGATTCAAGGGCTTGCCTTACTTCCAATATTCGATAAGATGTCTCTAGCACCTAACTTAGGAATCTAGCAAGCTGAGATTGTAGTCTAGTTGAGTTTTGGATGTGTTTTAATGGTTGAATTGAAGGAGTTTTCTGGGACAGATTCTGGTCATTGGGCGATTGAAAACCGTCCGGTTTTTCGGCCATAACTCTTTCGTTAGGAATCGTATTGGAACGAGCCATATACTGTTAGAAAGCTTATTCTCTTGCCGTTCTAATGACATATCGTGAGTCCAATTTGGCCGAGCCATTTGTCCCGTAGAGCTGTTTGAAGGAGCAAAGGTCAGACTGATCAGACTTGAGTCCGCGAGTGCCAAATTGGATTTCCGAGCTTGTTTTGGGTTCAATCTTGGTAAGACCACCTCTCACTCCTTACATTTTACCTATTAAACCCAGAATTGGAAGGCCGAGCCTCCTGTTGATGTCTAAATATTTGCTGTGTATTTACTTTATATCATAACATTTCTATATTTCGCATAAAAGACCCAGAATCGGAAGGCCGAGCCTCCTGTTGGTGTCTAAATATTTGCTGTGTATTTATTTTATGTCATAGCATTTCTATATTTCGCATAAAAGACCCAGAATCGGAAGGCCGAGCCTCCTGTTGGTGTCTAAATATTTGCTGTGTATTTACTTTATGTCATAGCATTTCTATATTTCGCATAAAAGACCCAGAATCGGAAGGCTAAGCCTCCTATTGGTGTCCAAGGTATTTTATTTATTTATTTTCTGTAAATTATATTGTGCTACCCCAGAATCGGAAGGCCGAGCCTCCTGCTGGTGGTTTATACCCCACACATTGTTGCACGAGCACCGACGGACTCCGACGTCGTAAAATTCACCGGATCCCACCTCCTTTGCTTATGTTTATGTTGTGTAATGACTTAATATCTTCTTTATTTTTATTATAATTTGCATTGCGTTGCGTCCTATAAAAACAAAAAAAAAATGCTAGATCGGACGGCTGCAGATGAGCCACGTGTCGTGATCCGGTGATTTTCAGAATAAAAAAATATTTTTAACATTAAAAGAAATGAATTTCGAATTTTACAAAAATTAAAATGATTCGATTATCACCGAGACGCCACGTGGCGAGTTAGGGACTGTCAGTTGGGATTTATTTTCAGAAATTTATAAAAAAAAAATCAAATAAAAAAAATTCCAAAAAAATGAATTATTAAGGAAAAATTCAAAAAAAAATTGAGAAAAATTGCAGAAAATTCCTAAAAACTTCTAAAAAATTTTGAAGGCTGAAAATGACAAAAAAAAATTGATTTGTTTCCATTTTTTGGATTTTCTCCCATTTAATCCAAAATGACGATTTTACCCCTCAAAGGGTAAATCGTCTTTGATATTCCGATGAATTGTGGAAATTGCTTAGAATTTGGTGATGGGCCAGATAGGTGGCTAAACCTTATGTCTAAGATTTCCACATTTCATTCCCATTTTTAGAAAATGACGATTTTACCCCTTCGAATGGTAAATCGGTTTCTAAAATTCCAGAAAATCATGAAAATTGCAAAAAAATAGGAAATGGGTCAATTGAGTGACCAAACCTATTTTTGACATTGTTTTACTCCGGATTCATTCCGAAATGACGATTTTTCCCTTTTTAGGCAAATCGTCCCTTTTGTCTCAAAATTACGACTTTACCCCTGATGGGTAAAATCATGTCTAAATCATTCCTAAGCTTGATTGATACTTATTTAGGCTAATAGAGCCTTATTAGGAGTGTCATGTTGATTTGATGTGATTATTTTACATATTTGGATTCATTGATTTGCGCATTTTATTATTGATTGTGATTGCTAGGATAGTCATTCCTATTTGCATTAATTCCTAGATTTAGGATTCGTACTCCACTCATCTGCATGAAATCTTAGGTCAGAAAATTCAGTCAACTTAGGTACCGAAAGGGCGTCAACTCTGACAGTTGACGTAACTAAGTCCCCGAACCCATTTCTCTGGTTATCGCAGAATTGAATAGAAACTCCCGACTATTCAATAGGGTGGTCCAATCATACCCTCCAAAAAATGATTGGTGGCGACTCCATGGCATGCACACTTAGCACATGTCACCAGACCACACTGAAGGTCGACTACGCATACCTCCGTTGCGATTTGGGTAACGGGCCTTGGGAGAGGCCCGCGTCCGACCAGACTGGACGGCCCATTAGCCCTCGAGAGCCCACATGCAACCTCGAGAGGGTCGCGACAGACTGGCGACTCCGCTGGGGACTTAGAGAACTTGAGCCGATTAAAAAGTTGATTGGTTTTTCTGACATGTTTTATGCAGATGCTCTTCAAGTTGAGGTACGTACTTTAACCCTTGAGGTGTTAAATGTTTTTGCAGATTGGAGAAATAAGGGGTGAAGTGTTCGTTAACTCTGTCTTATGCAGGTAGGAGTTTAGGATGTATGATTGTGTGGATGTTTATATTGAAGCGGTGTTTGCTAAATGAAATGCATGTTTATTGCTTTAGCACGACACAATGAACACACACAGCCGCGCCTAAAACCTCGGGCGCACTCTTTAGGAAAATAATAGAAGGAATTGAAATTGGAATCTCCGTGAGGAAAAACACGGGGTAATCCATTTTTAATTCTGCTCATTTCGAACTATGGATTGGGTCCCAATGCAACGATAGTTGTGCAATGGAATCTACCCTTTCTAGAACTCGAAGTGGGAGCCTTGGCCTTAGGTTCCAAACCCTATTTTGATTCTTAGAAGTCAAACCTCACTGGTCTCATGCGCATGTATGTGAATGATTGGTACACCTCGAAACCAAAAGGTCATTCAGCGCCGCTTATGAATCAAAATCCAAAGACTTGTGTGAAGAATCAGTCGTGAGTTTAAACGAACTAGGATGGCATGGAAAAGCGCTGGACCACCCTGGAGAGTCAACTGATGAGGGCAAATGCCTTTTGACCGGGGCAGCCGGGTCAAGTGTAAAGACGTGTCGTTCCTAATTGATTTTCAATCAGATACCGGCATAATATTTCCTATCTTTTCCTCTCAGGTGAAAAACAGGTACAGAAGGAAAATCCATTTGTGGATAGACACGAGGGACGTGTTTTACATGGCATACATTTGTCAAAAATGTCCTCATCCGATCACATGCAAGATGATCATGGAACGATGGTGAAACTGTAGTCGTTCCAATAAGCCCTTCGAATATTATACTTGACGGGGACCTTTATGTCTTTTGTCCACAGGATAAGATGGTCAAAGACAAACGAAAGAAAATTTGTCTTCCCTATAAGACAGAAAGAAATGTGCCTTCAGCAGATGTCACCCATTGGGATTGCAATGACAAATTAAATCAAATTATGAAGAAGGAGCAACCTAATTAGGATTGGCTCTCCCTAAGTCGAAAAAGTTGTATCCGTTCCAAATCAGATTGACTGGTTCACGAGTTGAAATGGTTTTTCATTCTTGCAGGTGATGACGAGAATGAATGGGACCACTGAAGAATTTCCACCGTCTTGGATGCCAGAAGTGACCAGAGCGGGGATAGTAAATCCGTAATCGTTTCAATTAAAGCTCCTTACGCGGTGATTGACTCTTTCACTCCTTTCATCGCGCAGGTTGTTGAAGTACTCAATCACGAGTAAACCCAAGCTTACTGATGTCAAATAGCCTGAATGCGTCAATGCGGCAGGATCAAATTGCCTACGACTAAATCAGCCAGCCCCAGACAAAGCATCCAGTGGCTGGGGACAAATCGCTTCGCTACCCGGAAAAGAAAAACATCAAATACTTCAAATGGCGACGATGATCGAGAGAATCACAAAATCGCCACACGAAAAATCCCAAGACCGTCAAGCCATCTAGAGATGGATAAAAATAATTGAAGATTCTGACAATTGAGATAGAAGATCAGAATCGGCGAAACCCATGGGAGTGAGTTCTCCCATTTTCTTTGAAGAGGCCAAATCGGGGGCAAACTCTCATGATCCCCCATAAAGACGCATCGGACCAGGGTTATTAAATCTAGAGATAACAAACATCAAGACAAGCCTTACCAAGGCAAAATACTTGAAGAACACCGTCCCTTCAAATGTTGGAAACCCCGAAGGGAGTATCTCTTTCCTGAAATTTCAAATGAAGTCAAAACCTACACCTGTTTCTTCATGTGCAGGTGCATGGACGTTGTCAAAATTAAATTGAAAATTGCCAACAAACACAGAAAGTGCTAAGGCATGTTGCCAGGATAAACGTCGCCCAACTGGGGCAGAACGGCCGTTAATCTCACGAACAACACCCATAAATACAGACGAGAGAAGACATTCCCAAAGTGGATGATGATTGCAGCAATATGCAGGAATGAATTTAGTTGGGGCAGGCATGAAAAAACCATGCCTAACTGGGGCAAGTGAATCATTTGTACGCCGGACGTTTCTTCTCTGGCAAAATCCAGGGACGCAATGACATAGTCGTCCGCATCAGAAGTAAACCCCAAGATACAAAATTGGGTGAACGGTAACTTTGTATCGTTCCAATTTGATCTCCAAAGATCCCACATGTAACATGAGTTTTTCCTCATTTAGCAGGAAGGCGTTGGCGCCGAAAGCCACAAAAGAAAAGAACTCACTAATTGGGGAGCGAACAAAATTATCGGCCTTGGAAGTCATGCACTCCAAGAAATTGTCTTTGATTATAAGATCGAGTGGAGAGTAAAAAGTATCGCTTCCACACATCATGCTTTGACATGCATTCCGATAACAATTTCCTTTTTCCTTGAATAAAAGGAACTTTGAAGAATGGCGCTGGAATGCGCCCAAAAACACAAATGAATCTCCTCTGGGGCAAATCCTTGAGAATGATTCATCGCCAACCAAACGGAGGGATCGTGGCCACAATATAGTTGGCCAATTTCTGCAAGCCGCGCGTTTGTGTTCAAATGAAAACGCCAAGCAAGAACAAGGCGGTATCGTTCCAATTTGTCTTGAATTTTGGAACGCAAACTGACACTTATTGTTTGTTTTTTACAGGGGCTCGCCATCAAGGCAAAACGGGTTTTCACATCCTATGTATTACCCGTTGGAATACATGACCAAGGGTAAATTGTATCGTTCTAATTTTTTGAAAAATTCGTGAACGTACAATAACATGTATCTTCCGCATTTTCAGGGATCTCCAGCCGCGGGGGACAGGTAAGTATCCCTTTCCCCAATCCATTGAAGATGTTAAATAAAAAACAGAGAGAAAAAGAAAAGCTTTCAGAATCAAATGTCTAGAAAATACATAGAATTCAAACTTCATTGGCATTCATGTTTTAAAACAGGAGGTTGTCTGAACATGAATAAGAACATGCATGGTGCATCATAAAATCCCCTTGACGGGTAAAATTTTTGGAGAAAATTGAAAGAGATTTGTTTCAATCAAAAGTTCAAAACTTTCAAAAGGACGTTTTCTCAAAAGACGAAAGGCAAAGCCTAATCCAAACACGTCCTATACACACTTGAGAGAGAAGTGGAGCGGATCAGATAGCAAAATCTGGACCTACGGAAGTAGGGACCATCCGCAGCGATTACATGGAATGGGACGACGGAGGCATTCGTTTCTTATCCCCAAACACTACAGGTGACCATTGACAACCCCTTCGAACGACGGTTTTCATTCTCAACCCTGTCAAGAACCACCCCACATTGGGGCAAAATGGAGGTGAGTCCAGCAACATCAGGAGAAAATGGTTAGAAATTTTCTTGCTCGGACTAACATCAATCTTTGTGTATTGTTTATATGGTAATCCAAATGTCATAGGATGATGAGAAGCATTCATTTCTCTATCCTACACACCATATCCTTTGCATAGCCAAGTTGAGCCTGCAAATTCATTTCATAAACCCATTGGTGATCATTGCAAGTTCCAAAGCAAAGACAAATCACTTCAGGAACGGAGAAGTTCAAGACTTAGGGTTTACGAAGAAAACTACTAAGTTGATACTCAAGCGTGCTAAGAGCCAAGTCATATATCTAGCACAATTGCCAAGCATCCCACTTTCGATAAGAGATTAAAGAAATCCCCAGCATCAAGAAAAAGCAAAGTGCCTGGTAAAAGCGAGGCCGATGCTCGGGTGAACAATTTGATCGATCCCTAAAGAAACCTCGTAGGGAAAAGAAGAGGGAAAAACCCCTAATGGAGTCAGATCAAGAAGACTGCTCCCCAAATGATGTCAGCCGTGGAGCAAAAACACAACCTCTTAATACCACAAGAGACGCTCTCTAAAGAGCTGGTGCACACCTCAAAATCGGTTGCGCACCTCAAAGACTAAAGATGCAGAAAAGAAATGACAGGAGGCAAATCAGCAATGATCACCAATGTCAAACCCGTCACGAATTCTGGGCCAAAAACAAGCCTTTTTCGGTCCCCAATCCTACCAATGTCACAACCCTGAAACAGTCTTCTCTGACTAAGACACTTGGGTTAACATATTGCTTAGCTCGAAGAAGTACGAGCAAGACTATTTCTTTCTCATTTTGCAGGGTTCTTGATTTGTAAACCCGGAGCAGATGGTGAAGACTTTCATTCAATGGCCCCGACTCAAAAGTGAGTCCCCCCTTTGAAAACCAATATCCAAGCCCAACATTACGGTCCCGTGGAAGACCTCCCGACCGATCAAAATGTATGCGCTGCGAATGAGCCTAAAACCTAGGCACAGGTCAGTAGGGAATTGAGTACATCCCCTATAAAAATCATTACCTCAAAACAGATGAGATGGCCTCCTTGTCGAGAAATATTCCAATTGATGTTTTGAACAAACTCTTTTTGGAATTTTCAAACTGTTGATCCGAATTTTCCATGCAAGGAATTTGTGATCACATTTGCTTGTTGTAAGAATGCTTTGGATAACCTCTAGCATCAAAATGCACATTTCATGACTAAAACTTAAGTCATAAAATTTTGTCAATTGGACAATTATTGTCTTCCCAAAGATTATTAACATTTTCTTGGTGAAGAAAAATCTTTCAGGTTTGAACTTTCTGTAGGATACCTGGAGAACCCAGCTCTCAGAATGTCGGCTCAGCAGACTCAAGTGAAGCTTTGTCAAAGTAAAATTTTTCACTGCTTCAAAACTGAATTCCCGACAAACTTCGGGATCTCTAAAAAAAAGGGGAAGAAAAACCCTTTTAAAAGAAACAGTCTCATCGGACGTGGAGAACCCTCGTCATGAGACCCATTTTCAAAAATCAGGC
Organism: Rhodomyrtus psidioides; assembly: GCA_021437785.1. Lineage (NCBI taxonomy): Eukaryota > Viridiplantae > Streptophyta > Magnoliopsida > Myrtales > Myrtaceae > Rhodomyrtus > Rhodomyrtus psidioides. Next base: position 685,931 of record JAILYB010000062.1, on the reverse strand, counting down.
AGTCTCATCGGACGTGGAGAACCCTCGTCATGAGACCCCTTTTCAAAAACCAGGCAGTCTCATCGGACGTGGAGAACCCTCGTCATGAGACCCCTGTTCAAAAATCAGGCAGTCTCATCGGACGTGGAGAACCCTCGTCATGAGACCCATTTTCAAAAATCAGGCAGTCTCATCGGACGTGGAGAACCATCGTCATGAGACCCCTTTTCAAAAACCAGGCAGTCTCATTGGACGTGGAGAACCCTCGTCATGAGACCCCTTTTCAAAGCAAAACCAAGGTAGATACCGCCTGAAGGGTCAACACAAGGTAGAAACCGCCTGAAGGGTCGATTCAAGGTAGATACCGCCTGAAGGGTCAACTAAAGGTAGAAACCGCCTGAAGGGTCAACCAATGGTAGAAACCGCCTGAAGGGTCAATCAAAGGTAGAAACCGCCTGAAGGGTCAATCCAATAGTGAAAATCACTTAAATGGTCAACTCAATGGTCCAATCCACCATACAGATCAAAATCATTGGCAAATCTCAAATGGGACGCGTCTTCCTTAGATTCCTATCAGTTAGGAATCCCATTATGGTTTGACCTACCATACGGGTCAGAGCTTAACCTCTCTAGGATACTCTAGTAACGAGTTCCTAGAAATTCTCTTGAATCCATCAAACACCGCGAAAATCGCACAAACATCGAACAGGTAAGTGGCAGGTATGTCTCTCTATTATCTCACTCTCTCATGTCAAAATGTTTCCCCCTTCAAGAAAGAGCATACATGGACAAGCATGAAAATTGGATGTCATGACTCCTTTTCCTTTAGTTTCCCTAGTCGAGTCGATCAGGACTCAGGTGTCACCTTATCTTTGAGAGAAACCTCTAACGAGATTCCTCTCAAAGAGGGGCAGCTGTTGACACCTAAATTTTGATCAACTTTTTTTATTTTTATTTTCATTTTTATTTTGAAAATTCATAGAAAATCAATAAAAAGTTGAAAAAATTGAAAAATCAATTTTGGTGACCTTAGCCAAGCTAAATGAACCATTTTGACCAAAAAAATAATTTTCATAATTTTCATTTTTTATATATATTTTCGAAAAATACAAAAAAAAAGAAAAAAAAAGAAAATCAAGAAAATCAAGAAAAATAATATTTGAGGTCACAAAGATATATAAAAATAGTCGGTATTTTTATTTTTATTTTATCTATTTTCTAACCTCATAAATAGTAAAATTCAGGTTTGATTTTAGGTGTTCTCTGATCACCATAAAATTGAATTTGACAAAAATATTAGTAATGATTAAAAGGAAAAGGAGGGAAACATCATCATTTAAAAGGAAAAGGGGACTAATGATTTTGTCTTCTCTTTTTGTTATTTTATTTTATTTTTACTTTTATTATTTTATTATTATTATTATTATTATTATTATATTTTTTTTCTCTCTCTCTCTCCCCCACTCCCTCTCTCCTTCCCGCTGCCTATTTATCTCCTCCCCTCATCATCTCCCGACTCTTCTTCTCCCTCAACTCTCTCTCTTTCATTTTCGTTTTTTCCTCTCGCTCAGCTCGCCGCCCAGATCAAAAACCGTCCTGTTTCTCGGCCATAACTATTTCGTTAGACATCGTATGCGAACGAGCCATATACCATTGGAAAGATTATTCTCTTGCCGTTCTAATGACATATCGTGAGCCCAATTTGGCCCAGCCATTTGTCCCGTAGAGCTGTTTGAAGGAGCAAAGGTCAGACTGATCAGACTTGAGTCCGCGGGTGCCAAATTGGATTTTCGGGTTTGTTTTGGGTTCAATCTTGGTAAGACCACCTCTCACTCCTTGTTAAGACATATATTATTGTGTTTTATGGTTTGAAGATGGATTATATTCGGATTTAAGGGCTGATCCCTTATTGTTTTGTTCGAAAAATCTGAACCGGTTCTGTCAAGGTGGTGCCGTGAACATTGTGAGTGATTCAAGGGCTTGCCTTACTTCCAATATTCGATAAGATGTCTCTAGCACCTAACTTAGGAATCTAGCAAGCTGAGATTGTAGTCTAGTTGAGTTTTGGATGTGTTTTAATGGTTGAATTGAAGGAGTTTTCTGGGACAGATTCTGGTCATTGGGCGATTGAAAACCGTCCGGTTTTTCGGCCATAACTCTTTCGTTAGGAATCGTATTGGAACGAGCCATATACTGTTAGAAAGCTTATTCTCTTGCCGTTCTAATGACATATCGTGAGTCCAATTTGGCCGAGCCATTTGTCCCGTAGAGCTGTTTAAAGGAGCAAAGGTCAGACTGATCAGACTTGAGTCCGCGAGTGCCAAATTGGATTTCCGAGCTTGTTTTGGGTTCAATCTTGGTAAGACCACCTCTCACTCCTTACATTTTACCTATTAAACCCAGAATTGGAAGGCCGAGCCTCCTGTTGATGTCTAAATATTTGCTGTGTATTTACTTTATATCATAACATTTCTATATTTCGCATAAAAGACCCAGAATCGGAAGGCCGAGCCTCCTGTTGGTGTCTAAATATTTGCTGTGTATTTATTTTATGTCATAGCATTTCTATATTTCGCATAAAAGACCCAGAATCGGAAGGCCGAGCCTCCTGTTGGTGTCTAAATATTTGCTGTGTATTTACTTTATGTCATAGCATTTCTATATTTCGCATAAAAGACCCAGAATCGGAAGGCTAAGCCTCCTATTGGTGTCCAAGGTATTTTATTTATTTATTTTCTGTAAATTATATTGTGCTACCCCAGAATCGGAAGGCCGAGCCTCCTGCTGGTGGTTTATACCCCACACATTGTTGCACGAGCACCGACGGACTCCGACGTCGTAAAATTCACCGGATCCCACCTCCTTTGCTTATGTTTATGTTGTGTAATGACTTAATATCTTCTTTATTTTTATTATAATTTGCATTGCGTTGCTTCCTATAAAAACAAAAAAAAAATGCTAGATCGGACGGCTGCAGATGAGCCACGTGTCGTGATCCGGTGATTTTCAGAATAAAAAAATATTTTTAACATTAAAAGAAATGAATTTCGTATTTTACAAAAATTAAAATGATTCGATTATCACCGAGACGCCACGTGGCGAGTTAGGGACTGTCAGTTGGGATTTATTTTCAGAAATTTATAAAAAAAAATCAAATAAAAAAAATTCCAAAAAAATGAATTATTAAGGAAAAATTCAAAAAAAAAATTGAGAAAAATTGCAGAAAATTCCTAAAAACTTCTAAAAAATTTTGAAGGCTGAAAATGACAAAAAAAATTGATTTGTTTCCATTTTTTGGATTTTCTCCCATTTAATCCAAAATGACGATTTTACCCCTCAAAGGGTAAATCGTCTTTGATATTCCGATGAATTGTGGAAATTGCTTAGAATTTGGTGATGAGCCAGATAGGTGGCTAAACCTTATGTCTAAGATTTCCACATTTCATTCCCATTTTTAGAAAATGACGATTTTACCCCTTCGAATGGTAAATCGGTTTCTAAAATTCCAGAAAATCATGAAAATTGCAAAAAAATAGGAAATGGGTCAATTGAGTGACCAAACCTATTTTTGACATTGTTTTACTCCGGATTCATTCCGAAATGACGATTTTTCCCTTTTTAGGCAAATCGTCCCTTTTGTCTCAAAATTACGACTTTACCCCTGATGGGTAAAATCATGTCTAAATCATTCCTAAGCTTGATTGATACTTATTTAGGCTAATAGAGCCTTATTAGGAGTGTCATGTTGATTTGATGTGATTATTTTACATATTTGGATTCATTGATTTGCGCATTTTATTATTGATTGTGATTGCTAGGATAGTCATTCCTATTTGCATTAATTCCTAGATTTAGGATTCGTACTCCACTCATCTGCATGAAATCTTAGGTCAGAAAATTCAGTCAACTTAGGTACCGAAAGGGCGTCAACTCTGACAGTTGACGTAACTAAGTCCCCGAACCCATTTCTCTGGTTATCGCAGAATTGAATAGAAACTCCCGACTATTCAATAGGGTGGTCCAATCATACCCTCCAAAAAATGATTGGTGGCGACTCCATGGCATGCACACTTAGCACATGTCACCAGACCACACTGAAGGTCGACTACGCATACCTCCGTTGCGATTTGGGTAACGGGCCTTGGGAGAGGCCCGCGTCCGACCAGACTGGACGGCCCATTAGCCCTCGAGAGCCCACATGCAACCTCGAGAGGGTCGCGACAGGTTCCAAACCCTTTTGGACTGTTAGAGTCAAGCCTCACTTGTCTCATGCGCATGTATATGGATGGTTGATATATCTAAAACCACCTAAAAAAAATCGGTGAGCCTGGAGTCACATCTCGAAGACTGGAACTGGGGCATCTCCAAGTGTCCAGACCACATTCCTTTGATTGGTTTGGCACTTTTAATTCTCTTATATAAGACTAATTTTGCTGAGGTCTTCTCTATCTCGTCCCTTAGATTGATTGTATTAGGGATCTATTTGTATTGTATACATCTCGATAAGGCTCATTTCTATCGAAAATAGGGGCAAATTCCCCAAACCTGTGGAGCATAGTGGAATTCGTCCCTTCAGTGCAAAATGCATTTGGCCGCAGAGCCACCCGTTTGGTGAAAGGACGTATCGTTCCTAATTGATTTTTAATCAGATCTGAGGATAAGTTCTTCTCCATTTTTTTTTTATCTCAGGTGATAAAAGAGACAATGCACCCAAAAGCTCATACATTCAAATGACAAAACAGACGTCGCCCAGCTGGGGCAAATGAACCGTAGGCATTGCAAATACCTTCAAACACGGATGGAGGAATTCGATAGATGTTGTTCATATCAATATGCAACATCAAAACGGAATGCAAATCAAGTGTAAAAGGACGTATCGTTCCAAAACGATTATTTCCTTGATATGGGAATAATGCTTCCTTTCTTTTTCCTCTCAGATGATGATCAAGAGCAGAGGACGCAGGATGTAATGCTTTCAAATAATAAACAGGGAACATCAAATACCTCAAACGGCGACTGTGATCGAGAGAATCACCAAACCGCCACATGACGAACCCCAAGAATATCAGGCTATCTCGAGACAGATAAAATTGATCAAGGACTCTGACAATCGGGACGGATGATCAGAATCTGCCAAAAATCAATGGGAGCAGATTCCCCCCATTTACTTTAAGGAGCCAAACCGGGGGCAAACTCTCATGATCCCCCATGAAAGCGCATCAAACCAAGGTAGAAACCGCCTGAAGGGTCAATCAAAGGTAGAAACCGCCTGAAGGGTCAAATCATGGTAGATACCGCCTGAAGGGTCAACTTAAGGTAGAAACCGCCTGAAGGGTCAAACCAAGGTAGAAACCGCCTGAAGGGTCAATCAAAGGTAGAAACCGCTTGAAGGGTCAAATCATGGTAGATACCGCCTGAAGGATCAACTCATGGTAGAAACCGCCTGAAGGGTCAACACAAGGTAGATACCGCCTGAAGGGTCAACACATGGTAGATACCGCCTGAAGGGTCAACACAAGGTAGAAACCGCCTGAATGGTCAAATCAAAGGTAGAAACCGCCTGAAGGGTCAACTCATGGTAGAAACCGCCTGAAGGGTCAAACCAAGGTAGAAACCGCCTGAAGGGTCAAACCAAGGTAGAAACCGCCTCAAGGGTCAACTTATTGGTAGATACCGCCTTAAGGGTCAACACGAGGTAGATACTGCCTTAAGGATCAACACGAAGGTCTGATCCACCATACGGATTAAAATCTCTAGCAAATCCCAAAGCGTGGGGATGCGCCTTCCTTAGGTTCCTACCAATTAGGAATCCCATAATGGTATGACCTACCATACAGGTCAGAGCTTAATCTCCCTAGGATTTTCTGTGACGAGTCCTAGGCATCTTCTTGAAAGTTGTCGCAACCGGCATCATCCGACAGGTGAGCTTCAGGTAAGCCTCTCTCACTACGGCCCATGTTCAAATTGTTAGAGCAAACCAGGGATTGATTTTGAGCTTTTATCAATAGGCTTAAGGATCCGATGTCATAACATTTCTTCTCTCATTTTCCTAGTTGAGTCGGTTAGGAATAAGGTGCCACCTTATCTTTGAGAGAAACCTCTAACGAGATTCCTCTCAAAGAGGGGCAGCTGTTGACACCTGATTTTTTACCATTTATTATTGTGATTTTTATTCTTTAAAATTAATTAAAAATATCAAAAAAAGGTCATAAAATCACAAAATCAACTTTGGAAGCCTTGGTTTAGCCTTAGGAACCAATTTTGAACAAAAAATATTTTTCGGTATTTTTAATATTTTTTGAGTTTATTTAATTATAAAAATACCCAAAAAATCAGAAAAATACCATTCGTGGTCAGAAAAATACCCAAAAATATTCGATAATTTTGTTTTAATTTCCTCTTCAAGTGTGTCACTTTAAATCTCAAAAATTCGGCTCGGGTCACTATGTTCCTTCACAAACATAAACCCGAACCGAGCCTAAAAAAAAAAAAAAAAATCCTTTTCGAGGCTTTTAGTTTTCAATTCTCACTTTTTATAAGCTATGACATTGGATTCTAAAGTCTTAAAGTGCAATTAGGTCAATTTGCCCTCCAATTTAATCAATTTTTACCAAAAGGGCTTAATTGCACATTTTTCTTTCAATTAGTCCCCGGTTTCACGGATGTATACGTATGCTCTACGTATTTATACGTCATACGTATTTATACGTTATGCATATTTATACGTTATGCATATTTATACTGTTTGGTAACCTCTTTAACTCTTGTAATAATAATAATGATTATTATTTTTAACACCTTTGTTAGTGCCTTTTTTTTAGCATTTTTGTATTGTGAGTGCTATTGCTAGTGCTATTTTTAAATAGCATTTTTGTATTATAAATTGTGAGTGCTATTGTTAGTGCTATTTTTAAATGACATTTATTTATCATAAATTGTGAGTGCTATTGTTAGTGCTATTTTTAAATGGCATTTATTTATCATAAATTGTGAGTGCTATTATTAGATAGAATTTATAATTGTTAGTGCTATTTTTAAATAGCATTTTTGTATTATAAATTGTGAGTGCTATTGTTAGTGCTATTTTTAAATAGAATTTTTGTATTATAAATTGTGAATGCTATTGTTAGTGCTATTTTTAAATGTCATTTATTTGTGAGTGCTATTTTTAGATAGAATTTATAATTGTTAGTGCTATTTTTAAATACAATTTATTGGAAGGTATTTTTGGCTATAAAAGGATGGCAAGAGTTTTGAGGTTGAGGGGAGAGACATTTTGTAGAGTGTGCAAATTTTTGAGAGCTTAGAGAGAAGAACACAAACACTCTCTATATTCTCATAATCTTGAGTGAGCAAAATATACTAAGTTCGGAATATTGATTCCGCATATTGCTAGCACAATTGTTGTGGAGTTATTAGTCGTCTCCCCGTTCGTCAATTGGTGGTGCGTCCGAACTAGATGCCTAACACTTGTGGAGGCTGAGATCGAAGAACATCGAACCGACACCTCCGTTCAAGCACGCTACGAGAGGTAATCTATTTACTCCCTTTGAGACTTTGTGATTTTTTTCGATTGAAATGCACGAAGTACGCCTCTGGAGATACATGTATGGGTTGTTATTTATTTTCGCTACGTGTTACGTGGATCCCAACAGTGGTATCAGAGCCAATCCTTAGGTGTTTTCGTGCATTTAATTGATTTTTTGCAATTTTTGCTATACTATGGCCAATATGTATTAACGAATTGTTCGTCTTACATGGCTAATGGAGGTTGATTATTTTATATGATAAATTAATCAACGTAGCAAAAATTGAGACTAAATCAATTTTGAATCGAAAATTTATGGCTATCTTATTTTACGTAAAAATTCTGAATATGATTCAACGTAGAATTTTTATTGTGCCTTCCTAAGTTTTAAATTGTGAATTTATTACTTACGTGGAAGGGTGGTGATCATGGAAAAATCCTAATCAATGTGATTGATGTATATATGAATGTATGATGATTATTTATATATTTGGGGTTGTAATTATTAAATGGAGGCTGCGTACTCCTTTTATTTTTCATGTAATCTTTATTTTTAGCATAGTCAATTGTTGATGTAAATGCTACGAGGATTACGTGGAGGAGCCTTTTAAGTCGGCGAGCTCTTTGGGGCCCAATTCTTGAAGAGTTCAAGAAACCAAGAAGAAGCGAAGAGCGGCTCTCCGTTATTAAAATATTAAAATGATTAAATGTGGTCTCATTGGCTCGAGACCCATTAAATCATAATTCCATGATCACCACGTAGGATAGATGTTTATGTGATTGACATCTATTTATTTATTATGATTACGTGAGCATGTTAAACTGGTTAATGTGCAAAGTCAGACTTACCTCACCCAAAATTGCGCCTGCATGAAATCCTAGTTAGGAAAATCACTCGCGTTAGGTACCGAAAGGGCGTTGGTAACGACACCAGCGTAACCAAATCCCCGAACCAAAAAACTCTGGTTCCGTAGAACTGATCGATCTCTCCCAATCGATCAGTAAGGTTTCCGGTCTACCCTCCAAGAAAGACCGGTGGCGACTCCAAATGCATGCACAAGTTGCACATGCCACCACGACCACACTAAGGTCGAAAGCGATCGACTCTTATCGTCGAATCCTTCTGAAAAATACTCCCGCCGCGATTTGGTATGGGCCTGGGAGGGCTCGCGCCGATCCAAGGCCCGCGATCGATAATCCATTAGCCGCGTCCGCTTTCGGACGGGTCGCGACACCCACCAGCCGGGCCCCCCCACTTAAGTCAGCGGAACGCAAAACTTTTAAGTCTTTGTGTGTTGAAGATTGAACAAATTTCATGTTCGAATTAGGATTTTGAGGCTTTAGGCTCTTTCGTAAACTATTGAAGACATATACACTATAACATCAACAAAAATTTCATAGCATGTAAGCTAATATTGGTTCGACGTAAGAGACTCATGGTACAATTAGAGAGTAATAAAATAGCATAATACTATTGTACGGATTTTTTCCCATGCTGGACAACTTTTGTATGCCTTATTTATTGGCACAAGGTAATGCAAAATTACCATAACCTACAAATGATTCGTAATTACTAACTTTTGCTGACACCTGAATATTTTACGACTATATGTATAAGAGTATATACAATAAATATCAAACGAGAAAATAACAAAGCACCTTGTCCAAATTCGGATTGACCCGGAACGGGCCCAACTGATCAGCTCGTCAGACATCATATCCATAAATGCGACCCACTAGATCATTAGGGAGATCTGGAATGGACTCCTGAATAAATTAAGGAAGTTACTAACTTGCCATGGCATTTACGAGTGAGTGGAAATGGGGGAAATTTGCTCTGAAAGGCTTCTGATGCTCCTCCTAGCTCTTTGGAGTCTTTGGATTCAACGTGACAGATCCGTTTCTGATCATGAAGATAACCTTACTAGCTTTTGGTGTGCGAAAATTGCAAAATTCTACAACTGATTTGCCCAAGGAATGAACATAGATAGAAAGTAGTGGGACACGCAACTGGTTCCTGAACTTTGGTCAATCTACAATATGATCCCTAAACTTTTAATTATTTCAATGCGGTCTCGAAACTTTGATCCATTGTGCAATACTATCTCTTAACTTTAATGTTATCCAATGTGGTCCGTGAACTTTTGGTACCTATTCAATTTAATCCCTAGATTAAGTGAAAATATTCAATGTTGATGGATAGCATTAAATATGTTCACATTATCTGGATATTAAATTAAACATTTATCAAAAGTTCAGGGTCCACGTTAAATAAATTTAAGGATTAATATCACGAAAAACTTCAAACTAGTACACCTATAACAAATTTATCTCAAATTATTTTTTTGACCACCAAAAATCGTAAACTGGTACACCTTTGGCAAATTTACCCCAGACTGGTATACCTGTGACAAATTTAACCTAGGTTCATTTTCGTTAAATTTTATTGTCAAATTACTAAGTTAGATGACATGTGACAATTGTGGATGTACATGCCTGGGATTTTTACCCTCTATTGTACAAATTTGAAATTTTTCGTGGTATTAATCCAATTGAACAGAAACTAACAAAGGGTAAATTTATCACACGTGTAACAGTTTGAGATTTTTTATCGTTAAAATAATTAGTTTGGGGTAAATTTATCACATAGGTACTAGTTTGAGATTTTTAGTTGTCGAAAAAAAAAGTTCGAAGTAAATTTATCACATATGTATTAGTTTGCAGTTTTTTGTAGTATTACCCCTAAATTTAAAGCTCATGGACAACATTACACATTGAAATAATTTTCAGGGACTACATTGCATATTAGGCTAAAATTCATGGATTATTTTGGTTATTATCCTTGTAACATCTCTTGGAAAAATTCTGAAGATGGATAGCACAACTCACATAACATTATCATGTATGGCTTTGAAGAATGACCTCCTTTCGTCGATCTCTTTTCTCCCGTTCAGCTCTTGAAGAATCCAAAGCTCACACAACAAACCCCCCCCCCCCCCCACTCCAAGTTTTTCAAGTTAGAAACATAGAAATCTCACCTCTTCTCTCTCTATTTCTTACGAAGTTTGTGTTTGCACAGTACAAATTACTTTCCCGTCCATATCCAAATTATTATTGAAATTTAGAAAACAACCCCGAATAAATTATAGGTGAAGCTAGGTGTCAATATAAGTTTGCTTCTAATAATTATAAATTATCGATCGGGCTCCCACTCTGAAATGTGGATTGCAGGTCTTTTCGGCGCGGGCCTTCCCAGGCCCATACCAAATCGCGACGAAGGTAAATTTTTTAGGGCTTTTTCGACGATAAGGGTCAATCGCTTTCGACCTATAGTATTGTCATGGTGACATGTGCTATATGTGCATGCTTTTGGAGTCACCATCGGTCCTTCTTGGAAGGTAGACCGAAAACCTCACTAATCGATTGTGAGAGATCGATCAGTTTTACGGGACCAGAGATTTTGGGTTCGGAAAATTGGTTACGTTGGTGTCATTGCCAACGCCCTTTCGGTACCTAACGCGAGTGATTTTCCTAACTAAGATTTCATGCAGGCACAATTTTGGGTGAGGTAGGTCTGATTCAGGGATTTCATGCAGATTGGAAGACTAGTCTTATCAATCATAATCAATATAAGGAAAGCGAAATCAAGTGCATAAATGAACCATGTCAATGCACATCAATTCAAATCAAGGGCCTCCTAGTATAGCCATAAGGGCTTAGGGAAGGTGTGATTTAGGATCGGGGGTAAAATAGGAAGATTTATGGACGATTCGCCCGAAGGGCGAAATCGTAAGTTTTTGAAGGTTCGGGTGTCGAATTAAGCAAAACAGACCATGACCCGTAGATCATGGCCATCTTCTATTTTAGAGAATTTTTTTTTGGAATTTCTTGAATTTTCATGATTTTTGGAAGACGATTCGCCCAAAGGATGAAATCGTCGTTTTTCGGGATGATTGGGGGTCAAAACACCCAAAATAGATCTTCGCCAATTGATTGTGGCCATTTTCTATTTTTTGGGATTTTTCAAAAAAATTTAGGAAATGACATGCCAAAAGGGAAAAATCGTCTTTTTTTTTTTTTTTTTTAAAGAATGAGATTCAAACTACCCAAAATAGGTTTTGACCAGTTGACTATGATCATTTCCTATTTTTTGAGATTTTTCTGGAATTTCTGATTTTCTTCAATTTTGAGAGACGATTTGCCAATGGGGCGAAATTGTCATTTTTGAAAAGATCGAGAGTCGCAAGACCCAAAACAGGTTATGGCCAGTTGATTGTGGTCATTTCCCATTTTTTGAATTTTTTTGAAATTTCGGGGAACGACTAGCCAGAAGGGAAAAATCGTCATTTTGGAAAAGATCAAGTTTCAAAAGACCCAAAATAGGTCATAGCCAATTGGTTGTAGCAATTTCCTATTTTATAGATTTTTTTGGATTTTCCATTAATTTTTTGGAGACGATTTTCCAAAAGGGCAAAATCATCATTTTTTAAAGGATCAGGTTTCAAAAGACCCAAAATAGGTCATGGCCAGTTGATTGTAGTCATTTCATATCTTCTGAAATTTTTGAACTCCTCATCAATTTTTGGGAGACCATTTGTCAAAAGGGCAAAATCGTCATTTTTGAAAGGATCAGGTTTCAAAAGACCCAAAATTGGTCATGGAGAGTTGATTGTGACCATTTCATATTTTCTGAAATTTTTTTGGATTTTTATCAATTTTTTAAGGCAATTTGCCAAAAGGGAAAAATAATAATTTTTGAAAGGATCGGACTTCAAAAGATCAAAAATAGATCATGGCCAATTGATTGTGACCATTTCCTATTTTCTGGAATTTTTTGGATTTTTCATCAATTTTTGGGAGACGGTTTGCCAAAAGTGCAAAATCATCATTTCTAGAAGGATCGGGTTTCAAAAGATCCAAAATAGGTCATGGCCAGTTGATTGTGACCATTTTCTATTTTATGAAATTTTTTGGATTTTTCATCTATTTCACTGAATTTTCTTTTTTTAATGATTTTTCAATTTTTAATTTAATTTTCGAATTTTATAATTTTTATGAATTTTTTTATTAAAAATATTTTGTGGACAAGATCAGACTTGGCCCGCGCCTCTCGGGTGCCCGTTCCGACCATACGGGTTGGACCGGTCTAAAACGACAACGTTTTGGTATTTTTAAAAAAAAATCTATTTTTAAATTATTAACCGAAAATCCTAATCGGACGGTCCACAGTGTACCACGTGGCTTACCCTGGTGCGTCCGATCTAGGTTTAAAAAAGTCTGATTAAAACCTTAGATCCGACGGTTCTCCAAATGCCACTTGGCGTCACAACGACCATCGGGTTAATTCTTTTTTTTTTTATTTCGGAAAATCATTTATAATTATAATAAAATATATATTTTTTGAAAATCCTAGGTCGCGACACGTGATGAAACCACAACCGTCTGATCTAGGTTTTATTTACAAGTGGAGCCGCCCCCAACTTTGCCGACGTGGCCGCCTACGTGGCGCGCCACGTCAGCGCTGACCAGTCAAACATTAACTGATCAGCCCCCTCGGCCGAAGAAGATGACCGGCGATTCACTGGAACAGTGATTTTTCCGGTAAGTTCGCCGGAATCCTCGTCGAAAAATCGGGACCGGGCTTGAATTGCACGGAATTTTCGCCCAAATTCACCCAAATGATTCCCCATTAACACAGCAACATATTCAACACGAGAAAAATGATAAACGACGCCCGAAAAGCCCCCGGCCAACCGTGAACAGTACCAGTTCCTGCAACAATTTTTGCGAAAATATTTTCACGACTAAACTCGGTTCCAATCATTCACATAGCTTCCTAGTAAGGTTTAAAAACTTACCTAAGCTCTTTTAGAGCCTGGCGACCTCCGTTTGCGCCGGACCAAGTCTTTGGCTCGGGTATGCCCCGGGGAATTCCAGCCACCATTTCGGCGAGATTCGATGCAAAACAAAGGACAAACTGAGCTTAGAGTCGATTCTAGAACACCTTGCAGGCAAGGGTGTGATAAAATATGTGTGGGCATGGCTCGATCGTGGCCATTATATATTGAAACGACCGAAGAGCATTTTATCAATCAGTTGGAGTGCATTAGAAAATCGGCATTCGAACGGGAATCAAGGGGAATACGGGCTAAACCGAGGCAAACTAACACCTAAAAATCACTATAGAGGCTTAAACTAACGTCGGTATGCGGTCGGTTCCACTCGGCTTCGTCGGAAACTAACATGGACAAAAACTTACAGTACGCTAAAAAAAAAAGTATAAAGCAGAGGGGTGGAGTACCAACTTTGTCCAAAGGTTGCCAGCTGCTTGGGGCTTCGGCGACGATGCTTCGAGCTCCCTGAAGTTTGAAGGACGTCCGATCACTCACTCACTCACACTCTCTCTCTCTCTCTCTCTCTCTCTCTCTCTCTCTCTCTCACTCTCTCTCTCTCTCTCGCTCGCTTGGCTCTCTTTATTTCTCCCTCTGTTTTTTTTTCTTTTAGCCAAAATCGAAATCCCCCTTCTCTCTCTCTCTCTCTCTCTCTCATGGCTGAACCTTATACCCCGACCCCTGGCGGTCCGAGAGGACGATCACGTCCTCCACGTCGCCTAAAAAAGAGGACCGTGCTCTGAGGTATTGTCGCGCCATGCTCCCCTCCATCTCTGCCGATTTGTCCCTTGTTTTCGTTCTACTTCTGTACGTGAGGGAATGACTGTTCCCTAGTTGCAGACCTGGTTCGGTAGGGTCGGGTCGAGTCCGACCCGACCGGCCCAGTTCCTAATTTTCGCCTAATTGAGCCTCTAATTGACCATTTTTGTGACGCCCGAAATTCCGACTCCTATAAATAGTGTAATCTAGACGATAGTATGAATATGAATTTCATTTTGGTCGCGCAAAGTATACTTCGAGGATTTAGAAATTTGAAATTGAAAGATTTCCAGTAATCGTTGATTGAATTGAGTTCGATTTCTATCGGTTTGTCGATTCGTCTTAGGATTTGAATTTTCGAGTCGAAGCCTCGTCGTAGCCAAGCCGACCTCGAAGGATCCATTATCTCGATTGGATGGCCAATGTCCTATTTACCCTTGAGAGCAAAGTTACGGAATTACCCCCGACTAAGGATGGAATTTACTAGAATGCCCTTGGATTTTCATGGACAAAAGGATAAGTTTAATAATAGAAGTGGCCCCCACCTTATCTTTAGAACACTCAAGATGGTCAAAGGTGGACAGCTGCAATTTCTCTCTCATCCATTTATTTTTCCACGACAACCTTCCCCTGTAGACACGTTTTCTTCTTCTTCATTTCTGCTGCACCGACTGACTCTCCTCTCTTCCTCTCCTATTTCGCGTGACCACCTCCCACCGGACCCTCACCAGGCCATCACCAACCCTTCACCACGTCCTTCTCTGCCTGTCGCCGCCCTGTTGACACCTGATTTTTGACCCAGCCTTTTTCATTTTTATTTTTTGAAAAATCATAAAAAATTCATAAAAAGTCAAAAAATTACAAAATCAACTTTGGTGGCCTTGGCCAAGCCCAAGGAACCATTCTCGACCAAAAAATAATTTTTCATATTTTTCATATTTTTTAGTATTTTTGGAAAATAGAAAAACACTTAACAAATCAAGAAAAATAGTATTTGAGGTCACAAAAATATGGAAAAATATCCAATATTTTTCCTTTTAATCCCTTGTATTTTCGACCTCACAAAAAAATCAAAATCAGATTCAATTTTAGGTGTTCCTTTGTAACCCGTACTATTGAATTTGAAGAAAAAATAATAATTGAGTCTTTTAATTTGCAATTTTGGCATTTTATAGGATCTTGACATTCAATCTAATTGTCCCCCATTTCAATTTGACCTAATTGCTCGGACAAGCTGTTCAATTGCAAACATAATTGCATTTTAGTCCTTGAAATTGAGCATAATCGAAATTACTTTCAATTCAAGGACTATAATTACAAATTGAACATGCTACCCAATGGATTTCACCATTTTAAATCGATTGGCATAGGTGGTTTAACCCAATTTGATCATTTGCACCCTCAATTACACAATCCCCAATTTCCAATCAAATGAGAATTTGGGGATTTTGTAGAAATTGATGAAAACTTTTGGGCAAAACCACATTTCTAGATAGAATTCATGCCCTAGATTCGATTATGAGGTTCAATTGCAAAAATTTCCCATTAATTTGGGTTTAATTTCGAAAATGGTGAGTCGAAACCGGTTCTGACCGGTCAGACCGCCGGTCGGACCGGTCGAACCGGTTTGCTACAGTGTCGTCTTCCCCAACAGAGCTCGAGCAGATGAACAGTGATGAACTGAGTTTCGAACGCCAAATTGAAGGGCAATTCGCAACTAATTGAAAGAGGAATGGTGGGCGTATTGTTCTTTACCTCGAAACCTACCGATCGAGACCAACCCCAAGGCCAATGGTCGCCGGAGGAAGGAGTAATCGGACGGTCAAGGTCGCCGGACCTGCAAAAGTCAACAAAGGCAAAAACAGCTCAAATCCTTGCCAAATTCGTGCGAAATGAAGCTCACCGCGGAACCAAAAGGAACTGAGCGAAATGCCCATCTTCCCCGACTTCGTTTTGACCCAATTGCACGTGACTACACGTGCCAAACCGAGTCAGTTGGAGGTCCACCGTTCGGCGCCGAAAATCGAACAAGCTATATAAGCTAACAAGCCTTCGCGAAGAGGGAGGAGGTGGATTCAGTTGTAGAAAGAGAAACTGAATCGAGAGAGAAGGAGAAAACGCGAAGCAGAGATCGTTCTCCGACCCCCGTCGTCGAGAATTTGAGCTCGAATTGCAGGGCGCTGGTTGGGTCTTCCCAGGCCAAACCAAAGCCATACGAGGCCAACAAAAGGTCGCCCAAAGTCCCCGGAATCGATCGCCACCGGCCGCGCACGAGGAATCCGCGAGAACAGGTGAGCTGCAGTCTCGAGCGTTTCTTCAAGCTTTCATGGCGATTCGTGCGTTTATTGATCATTCATGCAATTAGTGTGGGCGTTTCATTCCCTGAACATCACTGACCATCATCGCGTATCTTGTTTGCATCGGTTTTGTCTTAACATGCCCAATTGAGTCTTCAAATCCAACCTCCATTGTCGAGCTACTGTTCATCTTTCCCCAGCCGAATCTGGGCCGAGCGAGCTCAATCGGAGCTCGAGGTAAGTCTTCTGGATCTCCATTGATGCTATTCTATGACTGAAATTCTTTGATTTTGAGTGAACTGCATGATTGAGCTTCCATGGCCGTACTCGGCGATTTGCAAGATGTTCTTGATTCTGCGAATAAGATGTTTCGATCCTTAGATATGTCGAACTAGAGCTAATCGCGAATCGATTGCCGTTGGTCTCGAGTGATTCCATTAAGATTTCACCGCACGATCATCGCCGGAGAGCCACAGCCGTCCATTCCGTCGGAGTCGCGAGGTTGAAGACGAAGATGACATGGCATAGTCAACAGGTCAAAGTCTTAGGTGTCAGTCCATCATTGGTCCACGTGGTGCCGAGTCAGCATGGCCGTTGGGTCTGTTATTCGAATAAAAAAGATCGGACGGTTGTCGCGACCCGTCCGAAAGCGGACGCGGCTAATGGATTACCGATCGCGGATCTTGGATCGGCGCGGGCCCTCCCAGGCCCATACCAAATCGCGGCGGGAGTATTTTTCAGAAGGATTCGACGATAAGAGTCGATCGCTTTCGACCTTAGTGTGGTCGTGGTGGCATGTGCAACTTGTGCATGCATTTGGAGTCGCCACCGGTCTTTCTTGGAGGGTAGACCGGAAAACCTTACTGATCGATTGGGAGAGATCGATCAGTTCTACGGAACCAGAGTTTTTGGGTTCGGGGACTTGGTTACGCTGGTGTCGTTACCAACGCCCTTTCGGTACCTAACGCGAGTGATTTTCCTAACTAGGATTTCATGCAGGCGCAATTTTGGGTGAGGTAAGTCTGACTTTGCACATTAACCAGTTTAACATGCTCACGTAATCATAATAAAAAAATAGATGTCAATCACATAAACATCTATCCTACGTGGTGATCATGGAATTATGATTTAATGGGTCTCGAGCCAATGAGACCACATTTAATCATTTTAATATTTTAATAACGGAGAGCCGCTCTTCGCTTCTTCTTGGTTTCTTGAACTCTTCAAGAATTGGGCCCCAACGAGCTCGCCGACTTAAAAGGCTCCCCCACGTAATCCTCGTAGCATTTACATCAACAATTGACTATGCTAAAAATAAAGATCACATGAAAAATAAAAGGAGTACGCAGCCTCCATTTAATAATTACAATCCAAAATATATAAATAATCATCATACATTCATATATACATCAATCACATTGATTAGGGATTTTTCCATGATCACCACCCTTCCACGTAAGTAATAAATTCACAATTTAAAACTTAGGAAGGCACAATAAAAATTCTACCTTGAATCATATTCAGAATTTTTATGTAAAATAAGATAGCCATAAATTTTCGATTCAAAATTGATTTAGTCTCAATTTTTGCTACGTTGATTAATTTATCATATAAAATAATCAACCTCCATTAGCCATGTAAGACGAACAATTCGTTAATACATATTGGCCATAGTATTGCAAAAATTGCAAAAAATCAATTAAATGCACGAAAACACCTAAGGATCGGCTCTGATACCACTGTTGGGATCCACGTAACACGTAGCGGAAATAAATAACAACCCATACATGTATCTCCAGAGGCGTACTTCGTGCATTTCAATCGAAAAAAATCACAAAGCCTCAAAGGGAGTAAATAGATTACCTCTCGTAGCGTGCTTGAACGGAGGTGTCGGTTCGATGTTCTTCGATCTCAGCCTCCACAAGTGTTAGGCATCTGGTTCGGACGCACCACCAATTGACGAACGGGGAGACGACTAATAACTCCACAACAATTGTGCTAGCAATATGCGGAATCAATATTCCGAACTTAGTATATTTTGCTCACTCAAGATGATGAGAATATAGAGAGTGTTTGTGTTCTTCTCTCTAAGCTCTCAAAAATTTGCACACTCTACAAAATGTCTCCCCAACACCGTCCGCTTTCTCTCCCACCATGTATCGTTCTCCTTTGGTAGGCCAACTGTGCCATTTTTATCATTTTAGTACAACGTCGCTTCTCCCTTTTCTATTTTCTGAAAAATATATATAATACGAAAAAAATACGAAAAATTATTTTTTTTATCCAAAATGGTCCCTTTAGCTTGGCCAATGTTACCAAAGTTGATTTTGTGATTTTTTAACTTTTTTTTATATTTTTAATTAATTTTAAAAATAAAAATCGCAATAATAGATGGTCAAAAATCAGATGTCAACAGCTGCCCCTCTTTGAGAGGAATCTCGTTAGAGGAATCCCCTCAGAGGTTTCTCTCAAAGATAATGTGACACCTGAGTCCTGATCGACTCGACTCGTGAAACTAAAGGAAAAGGAGTCATGACATCCAGTTTTTCATGCTTGTCGATGTATGCTCTTTCTTGAAGGGGGAAACATTCATTTGACAAGAGAGAGTGAGATAGTAGAGAGACATACCTGCCACTTACCTGTTCGATGTTTGTGCGATTTTCGCGATGTTTGATGGATTCAAGAGAATTTCTAGGAACTCGTTACTAGAGTATCCTAGAGAGGTTAAGCTCTAACCCGTATGGTAGGTCAAACCATAATGGGATTCCTAACTGATAGGAATCTAAGGAAGACGCGTCCCATTTGGGATTTGCCAAGGATTTTGATCCGTATGGTGGATCGGACCATTGAGTTGACCATTTAAGTGATTTTCACTATTGGATTGACCCTTCAGGCGGTTTCTACCATGAGTTGACCATTCATGCGGTTTCTACCATGAGTTGACCCTTTAGGCGGTTTCTACCTTTGGTTTGACCCTTTAGGCGGTTTCTACCATTGTTTTGACCCTTTAGGCGGTTTCTACCATTGTGTTGACCCTTCAGGCGGTTTCTACCTTGAGTTGACCCTTTAGGCGGTTTCTACCATGAATTGACCCTTTAGGCGGTTTCTACCATATTTTGACCCTTCAGGCGGTATCTACCTTGATTTGACCCTTCAGGCGGTATCTACCTTCATTTGACCCTTCAGGCGGTATCTACCTTTGTTTGACCCTTCAGGCGGTGTCTACCATCAGTTTTGACTTTGAAAAGGGGTCTCATGACGAGGGTTCTCCACGTCCGATGAGACTGCCTAAATGAAAAGGGGTCTCATGACGAGGGTTCTCCACGTCCGATGAGACTACTTGAATTTTGAAAAGGGGTCTCATGACGAGGGTTCTCCACGTCCGATGAGACTGCTTGATTTTTGAAAAGGGGTCTCATGACGAGGGTTCTCCACGTCCGATGAGACTGCCTAAATGAAAAGGGGTCTCATGACGAGGGTTCTCCACGTCCGATGAGACTACCTGAATTTTGAAAAGGGGTCTCATGACGAGGGTTCTCCACGTCCAATGAGACTGTCTGATTTTGAAAAGGATTTTTTTTAAGGGTTTCTCTTCCCCAAGAAAATATTGGTAATCTTTGAGAAGACAGCAATTGTCCAATTGACAAAATTTTATGACTTAAGCTTTAGTCATGAGATGTGCATTTTGATGCTGGAGGTTATCCAAAACATTTTTGCAACATGCAAATGTGATCACAAATCCCTTGTATGGAAAATCTGGATCAACAGTTTGAAAATTTCCAAAAAGAGTTTGCTCAAAACATCAATTGGAATATTTCTCGACAAGGAGGCCATCTCACCTGTTTTGAGGTGATGATTTTTAGGGGATGCACTCAATTCCCTACTGACCTGTGCCTAGGTTTTAGGCTCATTCGCAGCGTATACATTTTGATCGGTCGGGAGGTCTTCCACGGGACCGTAATGTTGGGCTTGGATATTGGTTTTCAAGGGGGACCCGCTTTGGAGTCGAGGCCATCGAATGAAAATCTTCACCATCTGCTCCGGGTTTACAAGTCAAGAACCCTGCAAAATGAGAAAGAAAGAGTCTTGCTCGTACTTCTTCGAGCTAAGCTATATGTTAACCCAAGTGTCTTAGTCAGAGAAGACTGTTTCAGGGTTGTAACATTGGTAGGATTGGGGACTGAAAAAGGCTTGTTTTTGGCCCAGAAATCACGAAGGATTTGACATTGGTGATCATTGCCAATTTGTCACATGTCTTTTCCATTCTGCATCTTCCATTTTTGAGGTGTGCAACCGCTTTTGAGGTGTGCACAAGTCCTTTAGAGAACGTCTCTTGTGGTATTAAGAGATTGACAATTCTGTCCGTGTTTTTGCACCACGGCTGACATCATTTGGGGAGCAGTCTTCTTGATCTGACTCCTTTATGGGTTTTTCTCTCTTCCCAACTAGGCTTTATTGGGGATCAATCAAACAGTTTTCACGAGCATCGGCCTTGCTTTTACCAGGCACTTTGCTTTTTCTTGATGCTGGGGATTTTTTTCTTTGTTGAAATCCCGCCTTTTCTTTTCCTTTGGAACTACGATGTTCAGAAAATTGTGCTAGATATACAACTTGAATCATAGCACATTTAAACGCCGATATGAGATTTTTCTATAAATCCCATCTCTTGATTTCTTCCGTTCTTGGAGTGATGCAGTTTCCATCTTGAAACATCCCATGATCACCAACAGGGGTTTATGAAATGAATTTGCAGGCTCAACTTGGCTGTGCAAATGATATGGTGTGTGGGATAGAGAAATGAATGCTTCTCGTTATCCTATGGCACTTGGATTACCATATAAACAACACACAAAGATTGATGTTAGTCCGAGCAAGAAAATTTCTAACCATTTTCTCCTGATACCGCTGGACTCACCTCCATTTTGCCCCGATGTGGGGTGGTTCTTGACAGGGTTAAGAATGAAAACCGTCGTTCAAAGGGTTTATCAACGGTCACCTGTAGTGTTTGAGGGATATGAAACGAATGCCTCCGTCATCCCAACCCATGTAATCGTTGCGAATAATCCCTACTTCCGTAGGTCTAGATTTTGCTATCTGATCCGCTCCACTTCTCTCCAGTGTGTGTAGGACGTGTTTGGACTAGGCTTTGCCTCTTTTCTTTTGAGAAAACGTCCTTTTAAAAGTTTTGAACTTTTGATTGGAAAAAATCTCTTTCATTTTCTCCAAAAATTTTACCCGTCAAGGGGATTTTATGATGCACCATGCATGTTCTTATTCATGTTCAGATAACCTCCTGTTTTAAGACATGAATGCCAATGAAGTTTGAATTCTATGTCTTTTCTAGACATTAGATTCTGAAAGCTTTTCTTTTTCTCTCTGTTTTTTATTTAACATCTTCAATGGATTGGGGAAAGGGATACTTACCTGTCCCCCGCGGCTGGAGATCCTGAAAATGCGGAAGAAACATGTTATTGTACGTTCACGAATTTTTCAAAAAATTAGAACGATACAATTTACCCTTGGTCATGTATTCTAACGGGTAATACATGGGATGTGAAAACCTGTTCGTCTGTAAGGCGATTCCCCTGTCAAGGATAAATAACGAGTATCAATTCATATTCTCAAATTCAAGACAAATTGGAACGATACAACTTTACTCTTGGTTCTCATCCCGTTCTGATATTGCGTATTGATATGAACAACATCTATCAAATCCGCCTATCCATTCTTGGAGTGTTTGCAACATCAATGGTTCATCTGCCCCCAGTTAGGCAACGTCTGTTCTGTTATTCGAACAAATGGCTCCTTGAGTGATTTATCCACGTTTATCACCTGAGAAGGGAAAGAAATGAGACATTACTTCGGTATTCGATTGAAGATCGTTTAGGAACGATACATCGTTTTACCAAATAGGTGGCTTCGCGGCCAAACGTATTTCGTATTGAAGGGGTAGATCCCATTATACTCCGCGGGTGATAGTCATTGTTCGGGGAACTTGCTCCACGGATTAAGCGATTAATCCACGGCCCTCGGCTTGAAGATGCTCAAAGGGTGATGTTGACACTCACGCGCAATTAGTTCTAGACATTAATGAAAGATGTTCCCGTGGGAACCTTACAGTGCGATCAACAACATATTCAATAGGAGTGTTCCACCCCTTTCGTCTAAGCATTTTTCATCGAGTAACCATGCCTTGCATCAGACGTTTGGTCACCTGCCTTGCGTCACCACTGCGATGGCCCTCCGGCTCCAAATTGATCGAGCCAAAGATTGAACTCATCGCCAAGGAAATTGCTCGGGTCTTCGAGCCATTGATGTTCAAGTTGGGTATCAACAATTGTTGGGGGCAGATTTCCTTCATCGCCTTCATTGTGAGGAACTGGAGTCTTTGAGCTGGAACCTTCATCATTGCCCTGTTGGGGTCGAGACATACATTCCTGAAGAGTATTGATCCAAGTGTCCAGCTCCTCCTCAAGGAAATCGCCTGTTCTTTCTAGCCTTTGGTGCCCAGATTGGCTGTCGTCGACTGCAGGCGAGGGATTCCTCTCTTTGCTCTCGCCGTGAGCAACTTGACCCCTCGAATTGGAACTTCCTCCAATGACCGGCAGGTTTATATGTGCACTCTCTACCAATGCCAGATCCACTTCAGGGACAGCATTAATGACCGAATCGCGCTCAAACTGAGGAATCCCTATGTGCTGGAACTGCGGTATATACTCTTGAGGAGTATTGAGATAGCTCGGCGGAGCATTCTGATTTGGGTTAGAGGAGTCGCTGACACGACTGCTGGTCCCGTCATTGCTGAAACACGGTTGGGTGCTCTCGGCTCTCCAATCATCGTGGTTGTAACTCTGCCCGGCACTTGAGCTCCAACTGGCTTTATGATGGTTTAACGCTATCCTTCCATCCCTTAGCAATCTCCTATAGTACTTGAGGTGAGACTCGACGTTAATTCTAGAGAGCCCCGGCACATTCATAATCTCGAGTATGCGTAGTGGGCTAGCCGAATCAACTCCCAGCTCTCGAATTGCATCAACAAATTTGGTGTGAAGTTCATAGGTCCAGTAAAACCTTGTTCTCTTATCACCCAAAATATCGTCAATACTTCGGTAGCTATTCTCTACGGGATCTAGTCGTTTCAAAAGTTGTCCAGGGAGGGACTCACCGACTTTGGATTGGCTGGCTGTGACAGCGAGTTCGTCATTGAGAGAACTCCCCCTGTGATGATTCATATCCCATTTCTCAGAGGATGTTGGTGTTGATCCTATGGTGTTGACTTGCTCATGCAGATCTCCGGCGATATCTGGTTGTGTCGGAAAATGCTGTGGAGAATACGGTAACAGCTGAGCGTTATTCGTCAACAGGGACGGTTCATCGAGGAACACCTCGCCGAGGACAACAAGATTACCACAATTAAGGCAGGTGGCCTTGGTCAGAGCTTCCTTATATCTCGCGCTTTCAGCTTGAAGCTTCTCATTCTCCTCCTTCAGGACTAGTAACTCATGGTCTGCGTATTGCTGTTTCACCCGGGTTCGTTTGTTGGCGAACCAAAACTTGACCTTCGAAAGCTCCAATCCTATTTTTCGGCTCAACTCCATTTTCTGTTGTCTGCTTGGAGTGGGGCATTCATTGAAGAAAGCTTCGAGCTCTCGGATTTGGCCTGGAGTGTGGCGTTGTAGTTGCTTCCTTTTCCGACTCCGGTCATCATTGTATACTCCTTCTTCGTAGCTGAAACCTAGAATTTCATCGCTGGAGGAGTCAGTCTCTATGGCCTTCGGGCAGGATTCAGCTCCAGGATCTTCAAAGTCTCCCAGCAGTTCGTGCTCAGAAATGTCCAGGTCGGGCGTTTCTAGCAGATGGGAATAACTTTTAAACATGATGGATCGGGGTATCTCGGGCTGATCTAGTTCACTCAGCTTTCTCAATTCGCTCTTACGTGTTTGCTCACTCTAGAAATTTTCTCAAGTGATTGTGCGTGTCCTGGAACCATCCTTCAGGCTGCATATGAAGACCAGCAAGCAAGCGCTCCTCCCGAGATCCTGCAATTACTCATCGTCTGTATTCCCCTTTCTTTTTCCTCGTGATAGGATCACAAACTCTCTTGCATTGATTCGGTTTCATCGAGTAATGCGCTCGTCCCCTAGTTCAGTCTTCAAAGTGGTGGGTCTACAATCTTTCGGCGCCTTTTATGATTTGCTAGGCCCGAAAACGTGGGGAGCAGCGGTGGACCCGCAATTAATGACTCCGTTTAATTCATTTAGCTCTATGGGAATTAACGCTATGATCTTCTCTCAACCCCTTTTCATCGTTCAAACGAAAGTGGCATTTTCCCTGTGTATGCTGTTACTCTTCATTTCAGCATCCCGGGCGCTTGGTGAGGAATGAGTTCGTGGCCACTCAAAATTTTAAAGACCGTCTCTGGTTTCAGACTTAATCTAACAAGGGATCATCACAACTGAGCATGACGATGTTCGTCGATAGCGTTGGTTTAACTATAGTCATTAAAGAAAAATGTTCCCGTAGGAACTTTACAACGATAAAATGAGTGATCTACTCGTGAACATGTTCTTCTTTCTATGGGTGTTCGTAGTGACCGACCCATCGTGCCCCGAGTCAGGTGCTAGATCATGGCTGTCCAAGCATGCCAGCTTCCCACTGATTGAACAAGGCATCGAGCCCCTCATTGAAGAAATCGTCTGTCGTGGGTTGACCAGCGGCAGGCAGAGCACCAGCCGACTGCTGCTCGAATGGAGGAGTTCGCACTCGCTGTACTTGTGACACGCGCTCTTGAGAAATGTTGAAATGGCCCGGGCGGACATTCTGATCAGCTTTCAGTTTGCCGGTGGTCGGGTTGCTAGCTTGATTGATGCTTAGATTTGGCCGGGTATCTCTTGATGCCTGAGCATTACAATGGCGGTCGCCCCTAGCTTTTGAGCTCGAGACGGATTCCTCCCGGTTTAGCTCCGCTCGACGTTGTTTTAATAGCTTTCTGTAGGCAGCAAGGTGATTCCTGACCAGCTCCTTACTAAGCCCCGGTACATTCATGGCCTTAAATATGCGCGTCGGAGTTGCTGAGTCGATCCCCATTTGGTGAACCACGTCTAGGAATCTGGAATGCAATTCAGGGGGCCAAGCGAACCTCCTCTTATCGTGGCCCAAAATTGCATCGATGGCTTGATGACTGATTAACTCATCTCCAGCAGGACCCGACCCTATCGAAAATTGTTGTGCATGAGGCTGATATGCTTTGAGCTGGTCGGCGGTAACATCCAGCTCCTTGAAACTGTAACTCCAATCAAAGCGATGCAAATCCCATCCCCCAAGAGGCATTTGTATCATCTTCGTAGGATCATCCTGCTCATGCGTGACTCCGGCAAAATCTGGTTGAGCAGGAGATGCCCCGAGGGAGTAGGGTGGTAAATGAACGTCTTCAATCATCGCGTGAGGCTTATCGGGGAATATCTTACCGAGGGCGACGAGGTTATCGCAATGAGGGCAAACGGTAATATTGAGAGCTTTTTCATACCTCATGTTTTCTGTTCGCAGCTTTTGGTTTTCTTCCTTTAAAATCTCGACCACCTGACGTTTGCGTTGAGCCTTCGATTTGGATCTCCTATTTTGAAACCAAAACTGGATCCTCGACTGATTAATCCCCAACTCCCGGCTCAATTCAATTCTCCACTTCTTTTTCATGTAATGGCTTTTACTGAAAAGGGTTTCCAGCATTTGGGTTTCCTCCTGAGAGTATTGGTGAGGACGTCTTCTTTTCCCGAGTTGAACATCGTGGATGTCGTTGTCGTCGTCGCCGTGATCTTGATTTCCGTTGCCAGAAGTGTTGGGCTCCATGGTTTTGGCGTTAGACTTGATCTTGGAATCTTCGAGATCCATCTGTAGTTCAATTCCTGAGATTTTTGAGTCAGTCGCCTCTAGCAGCTGACAATAACCTCTTAAATATGTTGGATTGAGAAATGTTTGATTGGTTCTTGCCCACTCAGAGTTCTCCACTCTCTCATGTATGCTCACTCCCTATAAAGTTTTTTTCGAGTGACTTCGTATGTTCAGGAGACGCTCTTCAAGCATCATTAGGCAAACGTTCCCCCTCAAGACTTTGAATTTCTCGCTTAGCTTTTCAATCGTGATGGGACTGCCAAATCCTGTTAGGGCTCTCTTCGATAGTTGCGCTTACCTCCCACCTAACTCTAATAATGGTGATCCCGACAAATCTTTTACATCTTTTAATTGATGAGCCGGAAATCGCGGACCGAAACGAATCCAATGGTTCTCGTGAGGGGACCTCCTGCTTTACCCCCTAACTGGGCTCCACCGGCATTATTACTGAGACCCTTCATCATCCCCGAGTTGCTATAAAATGAGGAATTAATGTATGGAAGGTTAACGTTCTCGCATAATCAGCTTCTTCCTTCTAATCTCTCTGTCAAACTCGTCTTATTTTCAAGCCAACCCTACGCAAATGGCCTCCTCTCCCGTACGCACTTTTTCAACTGATGTCTTGGCCCAGTGGGAAAAGCTTTATAACCTATTGGGTCGCGGTTACGCACACATAACCGATCATTCTGCGACCGAGGATGAAATCTGTGTCCTGCTCGAGGACCTTGATACCACTTCTCTCGAAGGTACTACACTGGGGAGGGAATATAGAATTTTCCCGACTCTCTTTGCACACTCCTTAGAGGCCTACCGTGCTGCTAATCGGGAGGTTCTCGTGGCTCGCGTCTTGCGAGCTCGTTATGAGGATCGATCTGATCATTTGGTGCTGACCAACTATCTGGCCGATAGTTACAAAAAGGCCGTCGAGTTTGCTAATGAGCGGGTCGCGACGTTGCTTCGCGAGAGGAGAAATCTGGTGGAGCAATTGGCCCTATCCCTGACCACCGGCGAGCATGACCGCCGCAATGTCCTGTTGAGGCTTCAGAGCGACTGGCAGGAAGAACGGCTCGACAAAATAACCGCGGACATAGCTCGCGGGAATGGACTGGTTCGAGACCTGGAAACAATCGCCGAAGAACAT
Source organism: Rhodomyrtus psidioides (assembly GCA_021437785.1). Lineage (NCBI taxonomy): Eukaryota > Viridiplantae > Streptophyta > Magnoliopsida > Myrtales > Myrtaceae > Rhodomyrtus > Rhodomyrtus psidioides. Next base: position 658,448 of record JAILYB010000062.1, on the reverse strand, counting down.
GAGGCCAAGGTCGCCGAAGTTAAGGGAGAATGCAAAAGTCTTCTCCTCAGGCTTGCCGACCATGACATGCGGAGTTGGGAGTATGAGCAGAGCATTAATAACATGGAGGGTCAGTTGGGCTCCTTCGTGTCGTTAATTAGGGCTCACTTCGGCTTTACTTTTCTACCCCGAATTGTATGACCTGCTTTTGAAAACCCTCCACTGAGCAAAATAAATGAGAACTCTTGTGTGTGTGTTTTAACTTCTGTATGGTTCATTTCTTCGAGCATCCGAACATCTTCAACTTGGGTGAGCCGAACCATAATATCAGTAAGCCGAGCAAATATGTCCTGATTTTATAACTCGCTCATGATCAGATGAGATAATAGCCTTAGACTTGTCCAGGAAAAGATTTCTCTCTATTACCTATTTTTTTTACCTGCAAATAAAAAGACAGAATCAGAAGGAATAATTTGAAAAAGAAATCAAAAACCCCTTTCAATCCTATGCTTGCCCATGATTAATAAGGACAAGAACTTTTACAAGGGTTTTAATCTTGCGCGAAAAGTTTTTATCAATATTTCTCGAAAGAAAGCATACTATTGAAAGGAATGTAATTCACAATAATCGCTTTTGATCAATTTCGAGAGGAACGAATTACTCAAAAGTGCGAGGCATAATAACGTGTTTTAAATTTAATTGAAGATACGGCATCCAAATCAAGGCCGTTTTGTTAAGAACGAGAGTAATTTGGACATCTATCTCGTCATTAAATTCAAAACAACGCCGATATTCTCGATCAATTATCGTGGATTACCAGCGACGTAAAACATGCATGGACCAATTCAAGTGTATAATTCATTCTAGCGAAATTGGGGTTGGATTACCCTATATGACCAAAAAGGTCGTGCAAGATTTCCAATTTTAATTTTCTCTAAAGGAATTATAAACTTGACTTGGGAGTATTCGGATGATTAGAGAAAATGCCACTATCACATTCCCACGACCTGTCAAAAGAAATACAACCAAGTTCCATCTAAATGTATACACCAATAGATCCCTAATACAATCACTCTAAGGGGTGAGATAGAGAAAGCCTCGATAAAAGTAAACCCTATACAAGAGGACTAGCAATGGAAAATGAAACAAAGGAATGTGATCCTAACGTTTAAGGATGCCCCAAGTTCGATCTGTGACTTCCGGATCACTTGCCCCAACTCGTCATCTTCATTGGACGATATCTCAATAATGTCCATAGTAGGCTCCTTTGTTGCTCACTCGGTGCTTGTCATGGGATATCATCCTCTTCGTCTTCTATCAAGGACGTTTGGGAAAAACACACACATCTATCCTTGAAATGGCATTTAATCTAATCACCAGAATGCAATGAATGAAATGCCTATATTTATATGAACTGTAATAGATTCGAGGTATAGAGAGTCTTACCAACCAAACTCGTCGACTTATGTGCGGTTTTAGGTGTACCAACCGCCCAAAGACATGCGCATGAGACAAGTTATGGTGAACTTCTAAAAATCAGAGGGTTTGGCACCTAAGGTTAAGGTTCCCACTTCGAGTTCTAGAAAGAGCCGATTCCATTGCACAGCTATCGTTGCATTGGGACTCGATCCATAGTTCGAAGCGAGCGGAATTGAAAAGTGGATTACCCCGCGTTTTTCCTCACGGAGATTCCATTTTCAATTCCTTCTATTGTGTTCCTATAGGCGACGCCCGGGGTTTTAGGCGCGGTTGTGTGTGTCCACGTGTTGTGATCATCACAATGCAATTCATGCATAGCAGTTTATCAATCAGCACTTCAAATCATCCACACAACATACATTCCTACGCCCAACCTGCATAAGACAATGTTAATCACGGACTACACCCCTTATTTCTCCAATCTGCAAAAACATATAACACCTATCGTAAGCGGACTTACCTCACCTTCACGAGCGCTTGCATGGTTAGAAAAATCACTCAGCGTTTTAATTACGGCCTAAGTCCACTTGGGGTCTAGAACCATAGGTTCTAGAACACAGTGTCCCCAGTGGAGTCGCCAGCTGTCGCGACCCGTCCGAAAGCGGACGCGGCTAATGGATTACCGATCGCGGATCTTGGATCGGCGCGGACCCTCCCAGGCCCATACCAAATCGCGGCGGGAGTATTTTTCAGAAGGATTCGACGATAAGAGTCGATCGCTTTCGACCTTAGTGTGGTCGTGGTGGCATGTGCAACTTGTGCATGCATTTGGAGTCGCCACCGGTCTTTCTTGGAGGGTAGACCGGAAAACCTTACTGATCGATTGGGAGAGATCGATCAGTTCTACGGAACCAGAGTTTTTGGGTTCGGGGACTTGGTTACGCTGGTGTCGTTACCAACGCCCTTTCGGTACCTAACGCGAGTGATTTTCCTAACTAGGATTTCATGCAGGCGCAATTTTGGGTGAGGTAAGTCTGACTTTGCACATTAACCAGTTTAACATGCTCACGTAATCATAATAAAAAAATAGATGTCAATCACATAAACATCTATCCTACGTGGTGATCATGGAATTATGATTTAATGGGTCTCGAGCCAATGAGACCACATTTAATCATTTTAATATTTTAATAACGGAGAGCCGCTCTTCGCTTCTTCTTGGTTTCTTGAACTCTTCAAGAATTGGGCCCCAACGAGCTCGCCGACTTAAAAGGCTCCCCCACGTAATCCTCGTAGCATTTACATCAACAATTGACTATGCTAAAAATAAAGATCACATGAAAAATAAAAGGAGTACGCAGCCTCCATTTAATAATTACAATCCAAAATATATAAATAATCATCATACATTCATATATACATCAATCACATTGATTAGGGATTTTTCCATGATCACCACCCTTCCACGTAAGTAATAAATTCACAATTTAAAACTTAGGAAGGCACAATAAAAATTCTACCTTGAATCATATTCAGAATTTTTATGTAAAATAAGATAGCCATAAATTTTCGATTCAAAATTGATTTAGTCTCAATTTTTGCTACGTTGATTAATTTATCATATAAAATAATCAACCTCCATTAGCCATGTAAGACGAACAATTCGTTAATACATATTGGCCATAGTATTGCAAAAATTGCAAAAAATCAATTAAATGCACGAAAACACCTAAGGATCGGCTCTGATACCACTGTTGGGATCCACGTAACACGTAGCGGAAATAAATAACAACCCATACATGTATCTCCAGAGGCGTACTTCGTGCATTTCAATCGAAAAAAATCACAAAGCCTCAAAGGGAGTAAATAGATTACCTCTCGTAGCGTGCTTGAACGGAGGTGTCGGTTCGATGTTCTTCGATCTCAGCCTCCACAAGTGTTAGGCATCTAGTTCGGACGCACCACCAATTGACGAACGGGGAGACGACTAATAACTCCACAACAATTGTGCTAGCAATATGCGGAATCAATATTCCGAACTTAGTATATTTTGCTCACTCAAGATGATGAGAATATAGAGAGTGTTTGTGTTCTTCTCTCTAAGCTCTCAAAAATTTGCACACTCTACAAAATGTCTCCCCAACACCGTCCGCTTTCTCTCCCACCATGTATCGTTCTCCTTTGGTAGGCCAACTGTGCCATTTTTATCATTTTAGTACAACGTCGCTTCTCCCTTTTCTATTTTCTGAAAAATATATATAATACGAAAAAAATACGAAAAATTATTTTTTTATCCAAAATGGTCCCTTTAGCTTGGCCAATGTTACCAAAGTTGATTTTGTGATTTTTTTAACTTTTTTTTATATTTTTAATTAATTTTAAAAATAAAAATCGCAATAATAGATGGTCAAAAATCAGATGTCAACAACGGTTAAGATAAATCGAACCTAAATTCTAGCGACCGTCCGATTAGTAATTAGGTTTATCCGAAAAAGTTTTAAAATCAGAAAATCAAAATAAGCTGAAACGGTGTCGTGTAGGTTAGTGTTCGTGCGACGTCGTTTAGGTTAGTGAGAATCGACGGTTCAGATCGAGTCCCATGTTCTAATCGCAGCCGTAGGTTCAAGTAATTAGATCGGACGACCCTGGTCAAGTCTTCAATCAATCTGGACCGTAGGTTTTAGTAAACAGATCTAAGCGACACGGACAAGCCACGTGGTCCATCAGGGACCGTCGGATTAAAACCAGAAAATCCAAAAATAAAAAAGTGTGATACGTCGTCGTTTTTGATCAAGGTTTCCGCGGGTTTGGGTCTGGACCGGGTCCCGACCCGAGTGGGTCGGGTCGACCCGGTCCGAATAATATTTTTTAAATAAAAAAAAATCGAAAATGATTTTAAAAAAATAATTAAAAAAAAATCAGAAAAATCCTAGAAAATCCAAAAAAATGCTAGAAAATTCCAAAAAAATGTGGAAAAATTGTGGAAAAATCCTAGATATTCCAGAAATCCCCAAAAATCGAGGGTTGATCACAAACAACTGGTCAACCCCATCTTTGGGGTTTCTTACCCAATTTTCCGAGACTTGACGACATTACCCTTTAGGGGTAAGTCGCCTCTTTGCATACTAGGTAAGGCCGATAATGTCAAGGTGAGAATTAGGGTCAATTAGACGACCAATTCTTAGGTTTGGGTTTTTCGAGTCCCGCCTCTTTTCTCAAAATGACGATTTTGCCCTTTTAGTGGGAAAATCGTCTTTCTTGTCTCAATCGAGTTCTGAAAATTGCTTGAAGTTAGGGTTTGGGTCAGGTGGACGACCAACCCTAATATTTGAGATTTTCAGTTCTCATCTTTGTCCAAAATGACGACTTTACCCCTCCAAGGGTAAAATCACTTTTAAATTCCAGAAAAATCCTGGAAATTCTAGAAAAATAGGAAATGGATTGGCTTGATGGCCAATCCTATTTCCCCTGCCTTCTGACTTCCCAATTCGTCTAAAATGACAGATTTACCCGTTTGAGGGTAAATTTTCCCCGAATTGTTCAAAATTACGATTCTGCCCCTCATGGGCGAATCATGCCAAAATCACTCCTAAGCCTTGATTGATACTTCTCTAGGCTAATAGGGCCTCATTAGGGATACCACGCTGATTTCATGTGTTTTATCCGCATGTACTGGATCCTTGATTTACGCACTTATTTCCATTGATTGTGATTGGTAGGGTAGTAATTCCCATCTGCATGAACTCCTAGTTTTAGGATCTATACCCCACTCGTCTGTATGAAATCCTAGGATCAGATAAACCATTCAGTTTAGGTACCGAAAGGGCGTCAACTTAGACAGTTGGCGTAACTAAGTCCCCGAACCCACTTCTCTAGTTTCCGCAGAATCGAATAGACCACTCCCAACTATTCGATAGGGTTTCCGATCGTACCCTCCGCAAAACGATTGGTGGCGACTCCTTGACATGTACACTCATCACATGTCACTAGACCACACTGAAGGTCGACCACGTACATCCAGCAGTTGCGACTTGGGAAATGGGCCTTGGGAGAGGCCCGCGTCCGATCCAGCCAGCGATCGGGCGGCCCATTAGCCGCTCCCCCGCCCTCGAGGGGAGGGTCGCGACAGACTGGCGACTCTACTGGGGAAGTTATTCTAACCCAGAATCTCTGGTTACGAATTCCAGAGGACTTGAGCCGATTAAAAAAGTTGTTTGGTTTATCTGACCTTGTTTTCTACAGATGCTCTCAAAGGTGAGGTACGTACACTAACCATTGTGTTAGATGTTTTTGCAGATTTGAGAAATAAGGGGTGGAGTGATTGTTGACATTTTTCCTGCAGGTTGGAGTTGGGAATGTATGTTTACTTTACGCACATACTGAAGCGGTGTTTGATACAAACTGCTGTGCATGACTTTGCATTGTGATGATCACGACACATCGCACACACTGGCGATCAAACCCCGACTGCAACCACCTCTAGGTTAACTTAGATAGGGAAAGGATGTGAAAGGATCTCGTGTTTGATGGCACTTGAGACTTTCATGTTCGTTCCCGCTCACAATCCAAATTGGCGATATCTAGCCCTCTTGAGTGGGTACTCTTGGGGAGGAGTCTGCCTCATTTGGATCGTGGGAGCCTGAGCCATAGGTTCCTTACCTAATTTTCGATTTTTAGAGTATACCCACTTGTCGCATGCGCATGTCCATGGATGGTTGGTATACCTAAAACCACCCATTGATACAGGGGGCATTCCACGTCCCCCAAAGTGTGGTTGGTAAGACATTTATCTCTAAACGTACTTTATTTCCTGCTCCATGATATGACTCATACATTGCATACATCCATGTGCATTCGCATCATAAAGATTACTCGGGTGACTAATGAGAACAACAATGATTATGGGGTAGGATGTCGCTGTTCCCCAAGAGCTCGACGGAGTTGGTGACCTTCGAGTACTTGAGAAAAGTTACTCGCCCCGGACCAAACACGAGGCTACACTTTACTAGATTCGTGTATGGTCGGGAACTGACTGGACGTAAGCTGGGGTATGCTGAAGACTGTCAAACCCGCTACTACGCTGATAATCTCAGATTCAAGCGACAATCAGACGAAATGATGAAGGATTATCTGGAGATGAAGAGACAACGTCGCAACCAGCTAGCTAGGGAAGCGTACGCTCGCAAGAAGGCTGAATCGCTGGCCAAAGAGAACATACCCATGATTACTTTTTGGGGTAAGAAGAGACGCCCTGCGATCAAGACCAAGCCAAGGCGTATCACAATCAAGAAAGTAGAACCCGAGAAGGCTTCCGAAGTCATCGTATCCTGGACTAGAGAGTGGCCGGAGGAACTACAACCTCTCGACCAAACCACTGAAGATAACTCCCCTACCCTAGATTAAGGGAGAGTTTCTGACCAACTGTCATTTGGGTAGACTTCTGAAGAAAGAGTGATTTAGATCCTCACGTTCCATTGTCTTTTATGACTTTCTTGTTTGAAAAACCTTTCTTTACCGTTCTTCTATTAGACATCTTGACTGTAATAAGAGTACATCTCACTTTGCTCCTTTGATGTGTTGACCAATGGAACGTGACATTGCTGTTCCCTTTAGTCACTGAGTAAACCTGACTAAATTGCATAATTCACTTCCCTGAAATGCAAATTAGGCTTTGAGTCAGGCTTTCAAGACCTGAAAAAGGGTCCTAATCTCCATTTCTTCAAATTGAACTATGCAATCAAGTTAGCTCATGCATGCTTCATGACATCTGCATATTCATACATTTAAAGTAATTTCTGGCGATTGACCTTTTAAAATCATTTGCATATTTTAGACTTGATGGGAAAGAATGATATTCAAGTGTTCAAGATCCCCCGAGCTGAACTCCAATCATGGTGGGATGGCATGGGCGAAGCCAGCCAGAAGTATGCGGAGTCACGACTAGGATACCTACTGGACCTACTGAAGATTGAGTGCCCACCTGCCTTTATTCAAGCCATGACGCTCTACTGGGATCCTACCACCGCTACATTTTGCATGGAAGGATTAGAGATCACTCCCACTATCGAGGAATACAGCGCTGTCATCGGAGTTGAATTCACCCCTACGCTCGTCCGACCCCCTATAGGATTTGAACCCCTAAGTCAGGTAGCTGAATTCCTTGACACAAACCTAAATGAAGTCAAAGTAGATGCGAAAAGCAATTCTGGAAGAATTTCCCTGTCCTTCCTTATAAACCGATTTTCCCGCCTTCCTGCTTCTAAAGGAACCAAATCTGGTAGAGCCTTTATCTTGGCATTATTTAGCTTTGTGCTATTCCCAATCTCAACTGTCACCTTCGACCCTATCATGGCTATAGTAGCTAGGCAAGTCTGTTGTGGGTGGGATTACTCAAACATCCTACTTGCCGAAGCCTTCCTCTCCCTAAATCGTTTCAAGAAAAGCAAAAAGGGAATCTTTAGAGCTTCTAGTGATCTGCTGTATCTGTGGTTCACATCCCATATCAGACAATTCCACATCCGCATGGGTTTCACTGAAATCAGCCCCAATGCACACCCTCTTAAAACATTTGCTAGGACTCATACACGTGTTCCTAAGTTCAACTTCATAGAATGGAAGAACTTCCTCAAAGTCCTAAAACCCGAACAACTCCGATGGCGGCTAAGGTTACCGACGCTAAGCAAAGTCAGATTGACCTGCGATGACGGGAATCCAGTTCCCTTGCTAGGATTCACAGGCGCTACTGCATACTACCCAAGGAGGGTGATTCGGCAGTTTGGGGCACTACAAGAGATTCCTTCTTCACCTCGACCTTGTGTCTTTTCCTTTGACTTACCAAACCAGACCCTCACAGAGGAGGAGAAGAAACAACTTGAAGCCAAGGTGGCATCCATCATACTCTCTTTGAAGAATTCCCAGGCTGAAGAAATAAGTTGGCCAGAGGACATGACTCGAGAAGAAAACACTCATAGAGCCACCACAAAATACATTCAACATTTCAAAGCGATCCGACGAAGCCTTGTCGAGCCCTACATACCTGAATACATCGTGCCATACGTACCTGGAATAGAGCCCTACATACCCGAAGACATGGGGCCACTGTCGTGTTTAGAAGACGAGGAGCCCCAAGCTGAAGAGGGAAATCTATACTGGGATGATGAGGATACCTTAGGCTTCAAACGTCCTAGACTTGAATAGACTATTCCGTCAAGTGTAAAATAAGCAAGCATTGTGATGCCTTCTCATACATTCTCATTTCTGTGGAATACTATCTTAAACACATGAGCATGAATGTGAACATATTTTTACAAATGCATAAAAACTATCGTCAGAAATTACGCTTCTTTCAATTCCATGAGTTCTTGTCGAGAAATGATTAAAAGAACTATTTACATGAGGCTAAGGCTCACGAGGTAGCCCTTTTTCTCATCTACTGGCAAGAAGCATGCAACTGAAAGAATTAACTGCTTCTTTTTGCTAAAACAAGCGAAGCACTCACAGAGATCTTTTGAAACAGGTACACTCTCATCACGGAATTGCCAACGCATCGTTTCCGTACCCGCCTAAAGACGAGAATGGAACAGCAGGAATTGACTCCGCGCGTAGGCATGTTGGAATCTCAGATGACTGCCCTAGCAACTATGATGGCTGACATTAAGGCCATGCTGGAGACCAACCAAGCTAGACAGACGACCGCCCACAATCAGAACAACTCGGGCCCTTCCATGGTACCCGAGGTAACAGATAAAGAAGCAACCAGGGATACCCAACATACAGAGGAAAACGTTCATGAACCAAATAGTCGGGCACAACAAAAAGCCTCGCCTGTTGTCATCAACCTTGAAAAAGAGGAGAAGGGAAAACAAACTGTGAAGACAGAGGCAGAGGCTAAGAGATTGGCCAAGATCGAAGAATGCCTGAGCAGTCAAGGCTATGAGCTGGCCCGCTTCGACAAAATATCTCCTTTCGCTAAAATAGAGACTCCTCCTGACTATAGGGAGCCAGAGTTCGTAAGAAAATATAATGGGACAGGCTGTCCCCGTGCCCACCTCAAGTACTACCTGCGCAAGATGGCGCACTACTCGGATTACATTCCGTTGTTAATGAACACATTCCAAGAGAGTTTGGCTGGCGCCGCTCTGGCTTGGTTTATTGAGCTAGACTTAGAGGATTATGACGGATGGGAGGACCTTGCAGAAGACTTCCTCAGGCAGTACAAATTTAACACGGCTACAGCCCCAACAAGAGAAGACCTCCTACGAACTTCAAAAACGAGGGGCGAATCGATCAGGACATATGCTCAGAGGTGGCGAGCCTTGGCTACCCAAGTAAAGCCTTCAATCCCAGAAGAGGAGCTGATCGACTTATTCCTAAAAGCACTCCCCTACGAGTACTTTGACAGACTGAACACTTCTGGATGTCAGACATTCGCACACCTGATTAAGGTTGCTGAGAGGCTGGAATGGGCCTTGAAAGAAAGAAGGCCTCAGGAAGCTCCTACTAGGAAGTAGTATCCTCTGAGGAAGGAAAGAGAAGCCGGACTGGACATAGCATTTATACCAGATCCCCACAAGTTAAAGCCATTTGGCAATTCTAATCAGGCCAAAGGCGGATCATCCTGGTCAGCGCCAAAAGTACAAGAGCCTAGAAGAAAGCAACCCCAGAGGCAATTCTCTCAGCTCCCGAGACCTTTATCCAAGCTACTCCCGATGCTGCTGGAGCAACACTTGGTGGCAAAAGAACCACCTAGGGCAAACCCCGCAAGATATCCTGGCTTTGATGAGAGCCAGACCTGTGCCTACCATATGGGCGAAAGAGGGCATAATGTGGATAACTGCTATGTCCTGAAGCTGAAAGTGCAAGCCCTAATTGATAGTCAGATTTTGAAATTTGACAATGCAGCCCCAAATGTGCAAGAAAATCCGTTGCCAGATCACCAAACAGTAGGGGCAATATTCACTGAAGAAGAAGAGGACTACCTTAAACTGAAGATAGATGTGCCTAAGCTGGACACCCTGCTAACAATCGCATCATCATACCCAAAAGAAGGGGAGATATCAACCGACCAAAAGAAGTTGTGTATCGACAAGATGAAGAGCTTGGGGATAGTGTCCGATATTACTGATGAAGAATTCGAAGGGATCGAAGCATCTCTATCTTTGAAAAGAAACCATTTCTTGATCACAGCTGGGCAGAGTAACACCTGTGGTACCTCACATGAGAACTTGGTAAGCAGGCTGGGGCCAGCTACTCAGTCAAAGGAAGAATTTGAAGAAGACGAAATAGAAGCCAGAAGGAGAAGTCTAGCAGACCTCAAGTTTATGGTTGACGCACTTGAGAAGAGTGAAATTATAGACAACCTGGGTCAAGATTCCGGAGGATACAATTTCAAGGTAAAATATTCGGCCCCTCCCAGCTTTTATCAAAAGATTGAAGACATCATACCGGACGGATGGGGAGGTATGGATGATCTCTCTCAACCAGAAACCTCAAAAGGTATGGAAGAACTCGACAACGCCATATTGATGATCGAAGTAGCCACGGCCGTGGTGATCAGATTGCATGAGCTGGATAGCCTGAGCAAGGTAGAAGATTGCCCAGTGAGGCCTGTCGTAATTCAATTGCCTCAGGAGGAAGAAAGCAACACGTCAGGGCCAGAGATACCTCATCAGACAACTGTAACGATAAAAGTCCCCCCAGTAGAAGAGTATGATCCCAAAGCTGTTCATTGGGACTATGGGACCACACAAGTAGACGCAATAATGAGGTCTGGAAGATTTTATGCCCCCAGAGAGGGAGAATCCGAAAAAAAGGATGTCTCAAAGGAAGATGCCGAAAAACTCGTATCGATCATCAAAACCAGTGAGTTTGAAGTGATAGAGCAGCTGAGGAAGATGCCCGCTCAGATATCCCTGCTAGACCTATTCATCAATTCAGAGAAGCACAAGAACGCACTATTGAAGGTACTCAATGAAGTACATGTCCCTGAAACAATCAATGAGGTACAACTAGGGGACTTTGTAGGAGCCATTCTCTTAAAAGATCAGTTGAGCTTCTCTGACGAGGACTTCCCTATGGAAGGAAGAGGACACAACAAAGCCTTATACATCTCTGCCCAATGTAACGGCAAAAGAGTGGCACACGTATTGATTGATAATGGATCAGCCTTTAACATCTGTCCTTTGGCTACCATAAGGAGGCTGGGAATCAAGGAAGAGATGATCAAGACATCCAAGACAGCTGTGAGAGCATTCGACGGCATGAGGAAGACTGTAGAAGGAGAGATCGAACTTGACGTATTCATCGGCCCGACAAAGTTCTCTATAAACTTTCAAGTAATGGATCTGCCCAGTGCATTTGGATTCTTGCTAGGAAGACCTTGGATCCATACAGCAGGAGCTATCCCTTCGAGCCTGCACCAAAAAGTACGTTTCGTTGTAGATGGGAAGGTGATTACCGTACATGGGGAAGTCGACCTCCAGGCATACCAGAACAGTGCCATTCCCTATATTGAACCTGAAGAGAAAGCTGAAGCGAGCTATCACTCCCTAGAGTTGGTAGCAACAGTTCATACCCCAGTAGGGTCAAAGTTGAAAACTCCCTACATCTCAGAAGCCAGTCTTCTACCAGCTAAGATGCTGCTGGCATACGGGTTCAATCCTGAAAAAGGCCTAGGCAAACATAATCAGGGTATAAATGCCCCGCTACAGTTGAAGGCTAATCCACATAAAATGGGCTTGGGGTACCAGAAGTATCCCATGAATGATTCTGTCCCGAAAGCAACAGGCCGAGGCCGAGGCAAAAGCCTGGGACGCCAGGGAGGCGAAAGCAGCATGAATAACTCATTCATCGGTTCTCCAACCTGGAAGGGAAGGTCTCGAATGTTCAAGAATTCCTTAAGTGCCTACTTCGACCAGAACTCCAAATGGCTATCTGAAGAGGATATCACTTCGCCGATGGAACCAGATCTCACAAATCCTTTTCTCGAAGATGACTCTGTAAATGTCATCATGGAGTGGTTGGACAGTGAAGCCACTTCTTCTGAGTAAATAGACTCTTCCTTCATCTTTAAATACTGTGTTTAGAACTTTCTGCATTTCACTGTATTTTCTTTCCTTATTGAACGCATAAGAAAACGCCTTTGGATCTCCGGCCGTTGGTCCAAATAGCACATCTTGTAACGCGGCCCATTTCGCATTCAATAAAACCACGCATGTTTTGTTAAGGACATATGGAACCACGAATCAGCCCGATGATGATAATGGTCTTCCATATAGAAGCTTGAGGCCTGATTTGCCATATGATTCCTAATCTTCAAAAGATTTTCAAGGGACCGGGATATCCAATGACATGAGGATTAGTCCCATCTGTACCTACATCTATTTCGAAAAACTTTTTCAAAAAAGACTTTACATAAGCATGCATGTCATTTTTACTGAGCACAAACTAACCATACTCATGACATTTCAGGCATATCATCTCAAACATGCATACCAGGTTGTTACAAAATTCGGATCCCTCCATTAACCACTCCTATAACATTGAGGAAGATGAAGACGAGGATTACGCGTCTATCCGTAGGGATTGGAACACCTTTGAAGAATCAAAGCCTCCTACCTCAGAAGAACCAATTGTCATTAATTTGGGAGACGCCATGAACGTCAAAGAGGTCAAGATCGGCGGACACCTATCCCGTGAGGAAAGGCTCAAGTTCACCAAGCTACTAAAAGAATATCAAGACATCTTCGCATGGTCTTACGCGGATATGCCAGGCCTTGATCCTAAGATTGTGGAACATGCATTGCCCACGGACCCTGGCATCAAACCTGTCAAACAAGGCAGTAGGCGGATGAAAGCCGAGTTAGAAGACAAGATTAAGGAAGAAGTCATGAAACTCCTTAGGGTAGGCTTCATTGAAGCTATCCCATATTCAGACTGGGTTGCGAATATAGTCCCCGTCATGAAGAAAGACGGAAAGGTTCGGATCTGCGTAGATTACCGAGATCTGAATAGAGCAAGCCCAAAAGATGATTTTCCACTCCCCCACATTGATGTATTGGTGGATAGTACGGCGGGTTATGAATTATTCTCATTCATGGATGGATTCTCGGGATACAACCAAATCTCCATGAAACAAGAAGACAAACCCAAGACTGCATTTACCACACCATGGGGGAATTTTTGCTACAAAGTCATGCCCTTTGGATTGAAAAACGCCGGGGCTACCTACCAGAAGGCTATGGTCACGTTATTCCATGATATGATCCATAAAGAGATTGAAGTATATGTTGATGACATGATCGCTAAATCCAAGAAAGGACAAGATCACATACAGGTATTAAGAAAATTATTTGAGCGCCTGCGCAAATATAAGTTAAAGCTGAACCCTAACAAATGCGTGTTTGGGGCAAGATCCGGGAAACTCCTTGGATTCATAGTCAGCAACAGGGGCATTGAGATTGATCCCTCAAAAATCCAGGCCATCCACGATTTATCAACTCCATCCACAGTAAAAGAAGTGAGAAGCCTTCTAGGGAGATTGAACTATATTGCCAGGTTCATCAATCAGCTGTCTGATGTGGCTAAGCCAATCTTCAAATTGCTTAAGAAAGGCGCGAAAATAACCTGGGACGCCGAGTGCAGCAAGGCATTCCAAATGATCAAAAACTATTTGATCACACCACCGGTGCTTGTGCCACCAATTCCCGGTCACCCATTGACCTTATACCTGACCATACGACAAGAGTCCTTGGGAGCCTTACTTGCCCAGACAAGCCCGATAGATGGAAAAGAGAGGGCCATTTATTACCTGAGTAAGAAATTCACGCCATTTGAAGCAAAATATATACCAGTTGAAAGGGCCTGCGTAGCAGCAGTATGGGTACTACGAAGACTAAGGCAGTATACCCTACATCATCACATTCAGCTCATAACAGAGAACGACCCCGTCAAATACCTCCTGGAGAAACCCGCTTTAATTGGGAAACTGGCAAAATGGCAAGTAATGTTGTCTGAATTTGACATTAAATGTTCTCCGCAGAAGTCGGTAAAAGGAAGAGCTATAGCGGACATGCTGGCAGAAAACTCATCGAGCACTGAATCCCCTGAAGTAACAAACACAGAAGGCCGAATTCTGAACTTAGCAGAGGATAAGTGGATCATGTATTTCGATGGTGCTGTTAACCTATCAGGGGCAGGCACTGGGGCAGTACTGATATCCCCAGATGGTCAACATTACCCTGTCACGGCAAAGATAACTTTCCCTTGTACCAACAATATTTCAGAATATGAGGCGTGCATTCTGGGTCTACGACTGGCCCTTTCTATGGAGATACCCAGGTTACAAGTCTTTGGAGATTCCATGCTCATTATTCTACAGACACAAGGGGAGTGGAAGACGAAAGATGCAAAACTCATCCCCTACCATGAATACCTTGAAGAATTGATATTCAAGTTTGAAGAAGTGTCATTCGAGTACCTATCAAGGTCTCACAACCAATTCGCAGATGCATTAGCCACCCTAGCCTCGATGTTACAAACGATTGAAGGGTTGGATATAGAACCTCTGAGGATCGGCATTGTTGAAAAGCCAGCTTATTGCATGCTAATCGAAGAGGAATGTGATGGAGAGCCATGGTACTATGACATCAAGAATTACCTCTTGAAAAGGGAATTCCCTGAAGGATGCCAGTCAGGAGACCGAAAATACATAACCAAGATGGCCAGCAAGTTCTTCCTCAATGGACAAATTCTATACAAGAGATCGTTCGATTCCACTCTACTGAGATGCGTAGATGCCAAAGAAGCAAATATTCTCATGAAAGAGATTCATGAAGGTGCGTGTGGGCCTCACATGAACGGCCACCTCCTTGCCCGGAAGATCATGCGGCTAGGTTATTATTGGATGACCATCGAATCAGACTGCTGTCAGCACGTCTGGTCATGCCACCAATGCCAAATATACGGGGATAAGATTAACGCACCCCCGAACGAACTACACCAAATGTCTGAAGTTTGGCCTTTCTCTATGTGGGGGATAGACATGATAGGGCCTATTAATCCTGTGGCTTCGAATGGTCATCGCTTCATCTTGGTAGCGATTGATTACTTCACCAAATGGGTAGAAGCCAGCTCTTACAAGAATGTCACTGCGAGAAATGTGGCAAGATTTGTCAAAAGAGATATCATATCCCGGTATGGTACTCCTCAAGCGATCATCACAGATAATGGGTCCAACCTAAACAACAAGATTGTCGATGGTCTGCTGGATCACTTTAGCATTCGACATCTGAATTCATCTCCTTACCGCCCACAGATGAATGGGGCAGTGGAAGCAGCCAATAAAAACATCAAGAGGATTTTGGCTAAAACAGCAGAAAACTACAGGGATTGGCACGAAAGGCTGCCCTTCGCCTTGATGGCTTACCGAACGTCGATCAGGACTGCTACAGGGGCAACTCCCTATAGTTTGGTATATGGGACAGAAGCAGTTCTACCAGTAGAAGTTAAGATTCCCTCTTTGAGAATCTTATCCGAAAATAAACTCTCTGAGTCAGAGTATTTCAAGCACAGATATGAACAGCTGAACTTAATAGATGAGAAACGTCTTAAAGCCATTTGCCATGGACAAACTTACCAGAAGAGGGTAGCCAGGGCGTTCAATCGAAAGGTCAAGACCAGAAACTTCGAAGTAAATGACTTGGTAATTAGGAAAGTTTTGCCGAGTACTACCCATCCAGGGGGAAAATTCACTCCAAATTACGAAGGCCCCTACATTGTTAAGAAGATCCTCACGGGAGGAGCATTAATTCTTGTAAACTCCGAGGGAGAAGAACTCGGGCACCCTGTGAATTCAGATGCTGTGAAGAAATATTACCCTTGAAATAAAATCAGATTCCGGTCATATGCCCTGCCTCAAATTGAGCCTACTCTTCATAATAGTCTTTGCATAAGCATGTCATGCATCTATGCATACATTAGCATGTGTTCAATATTGCAGGATCCAAGGAAGCAGGGTCGCGATAAGTTGGAACGCATGAACAAGGAGACCTAACGTCATGGTGGTCAGGTGCACGTCTTCTTCTCCAAAGACTGAGAATTTCAAGAAATTTTAGAACAACTTAACCATCTTGTGTTGTTAAGAAAAATGCAAATTTTTGTGAATCTATCCACTTCCATTGGAGGGCATGATCAAGGGTAAGGTGTATCGTTCTAATTTTCTGAAATTCGAGAGCATACACTGACATATTCTTTTTATGTTTTGCAGGAATCCCTAGCCGCGCTGGGCAGGTAAGTATTCCTTTCCCAATCTTTTAGGTTTGCAAGACTGTCAGAATCCTTATTGATAGAATTTGAAGGCTTCTTGGAATCTAGCATGCATTCAAATCTCATGTCTAGAAAAACGCAAAATTCTCACAGTCATGTCATTGGCATTCATGTTTAGACTTGGAGGTTATCTGAACATGATTGAAATATGCATTGTGCATCATAAATCCCCTTGGAGGGTAAGTTTTGGAAAAAACAAAATGAACTTTTCCGACAAAAGTTATTTAAACCGTTCAAAAGGATGATTCCTCAGACAAGAGGCAAGCCTGGTCCAAACACGTCCCATACACACTTGAGAGATAAGTGGAGTGGTAAGGATAGCGAGACCTTGACCTACGGACGCAAGGGTCATTCGCAGTGATTACATGGATCGAGACGACGGAGGCATTCGTTTCTCTATCATAAACACTACAGGTGATCATTGATAACCCTTTGAACGGCGATTTCATTCCATACCCCTGTCAAGAACCACCCCACATTGGGGCAAACTAGAGGTACGTCCAGCGGTATCAAGAGGTAAATGGTTAGAAATTCTCTTGCTCAGACTTGCATCAATCTTCGTGTGTTGCTTGTCATTTTAACTTCTATGGTAATTCAGGTGCTTTAGGATGACGAAAAGCATTCGTTTCTCTATCCTATACACTTTTACCCTTCGCACTGCCCAATTGAGCCTATACGTTCATTTCACAAACCCGTTGGTGATCATTGCATATTCCAAGGTGGAAACGACGTCACTTCAAGAGCGGAAGAGTTCAAAAACACAGGATTTGTGAAAAATTCCTAAATTAATGTTCGAGTGCTGAGATTCAAGCTATACATCTAGCACATTCATTTGAAAATTCTGATCCCCAAAAGAAAGGAAAAGATGGGGTCTCAAAAAAGAGAGAAGAGAAAAATTTGATCTTGGGCATCAAGAAAAAGCAAAGTGCCTGGTAAAAGCAAGGCCAATGCCCATCCAAATACTTGTACACTTGTGAATTATGTGTTTAATCTTGTAAATGCCAAAAGGGGGCATGATACCTTTGTATAGGTCACTAGTAAGAAAAATTCCAAGGGAGCTGGACAGCAAAGGATGCTCCCAAATCATGTCACACTCAGATGATGTAAGTATAGACAAGATGTTGACACCATCTCAACATAAGAGAGATATGTTCTCTAAAGACAAACGTGCGCTTCGAAGGTTGACAATGCTCTTCAAAGACTATCAATGCACTTCAAAAACTGAAGACGCTCTCTGAACCAGAAGGGACAAGATCGGCGGCAAACCGGCAGTGATCACCAATGTTTAAACCCTTCGCGTATTCTGAGCCAAAAACAAGCCTTTTTTGGTCCCCAAACCTACCTACGTTACAACCCTGAAGAGCCTTTTCAGATTAAGGCACATGGATTGACATAGGGTTTAATGTCTAAGCTTAGCTCGAAGAAGTTCGAGCAAGATTATTTCTCTCTCATTTTTGCAGGTTTCTTGACTTGTAAACCCGGAGCAGACATTGAAGACTCCTCTTCAAAAGCCTTGACTTGCACGCAAGTCCCCCTTTGAAAACCGTTGACCGAGCCCAACATTACGGTCCTTGGGAAGTCCTCCTGATCGATCGGGGCGTATTCACTACGAATAATCCTGAACCCTAGGCGCAGGTTTGATAGGAAATTCGAGAGCATTCTTGGTAAAAGACCATTATCTCAAAATGGTGAGAAGTCCTTTTTGAAGAGAATACTCCGTTGGACATTTTAACCAAACTCTTTTGGTAAATGTCAGATTGTTTGATTCAAACTTTCCCCACAAGGAATTTTTGATCACTTCCGTATTTTGCAAGGTGTTTTGGATAACCTCCAACATCGTAATGCATTCATTGAAATTTTTTCATGACTATCTTAAAGTGCTGTCAGTCTGACATCAGATATCATTTAAAGACCATTGATGTGTCTTTAATAAAAAATTTTAGATTGGAGCTTCAGCAAGATTCTTGATGACTTCAGCTCCTAAAATAGCTTGTATCACTCTTGGTGAGAAACGTTTAACATGCCTAAACTTCTGCAGAATTCTTGGCAATCCCAGATCTCAGAAGAGCACAACTTCTCTTGGAATCACGGTAACCCCAGATTCTAGAAGGATGCCTTGCTCTATGAAGAAGAGCTTTCAAGTTTACTTTCCTACAGGATCCCTGCTAATTCCATATCTCAGGAAAACACATTCTTATGAACAATTTTGTAGGTTTGATCTTTCTGCAGGATACTTGGAGCTCCCAAGATCCCAGAATGTCACCTCACATATCAAAAGGACAATCTCCGAAATCATCCCTTTGTGAGATTTCAAGTTTACAGGTCTAAGTTTTCTGCAGGATACTTGGAATCCCCAAATCCCAGAATAACGCCTTGCATGTCGAAAGGACAATTTTCAGAATCAGCTTTCTGTGAGGTTCTGGGTAACCCCTAAACCCAGAATAGCCCATTTGATAAAGCCTGAAGGTTAGGCACACCTCACTTGTATAAATCATAGTTAATTCCTTAGAATATAGGATCAAAATGTCCGATAATCCCTAAAAGACTGGGAGAGTCATCCATAGGTTCTTAACAGAGAAGAATCCTATTTCTCGGCCTGATCCCCCTGAAGGATCAAAACTTCCGACAATCCCTAAGAAACTGGGTGCGTCATCCATAGGTTCCTAGCAGGAAGGAGTCCTATTCATGGTTTGATCCACCATACGGATCAAAACTTCTGACAATCCCTAAGAGACTGGGTGCGTCATCCATAGGTTCCTAGCAGGAAGGAGTCCTATTCATGGTTTGATCCACCATACGGATCAAAACTTCTGACAATCCCTAAGAGACTGGGTGCGTCATCCATAGGTTCCTAGCAGGAAGGAGTCCTATTCATGGTCTGATCCACCTTACGGATCAAAACTTCCGACAATCCCTAAGAAACTGGGTGCGTCATCCATAGGTTCCTAGCAGGAAGGAGTCCTATTCATGGTTTGATCCACCATACGGATCAAAACTTCTGACAATCCCTAAGAGACTGGGTGCGTCATCCATAGGTTCCTAGCAGGAAGGAGTCCTATTCATGGTCTGATCCACCTTACGGATCAAAACTTCCGACAATCCCTAAGAAACTGGGTGCGTCATCCATAGGTTCCTAGCAGGAAGGAGTCCTATTCATGGTCTAATCCACCATACGGATCAAAACTTCTGACAATCCCTAAGAGACTGGGTACGTCATTCACAGGTTCCTGTTAAGTATAGGAATCCCATTTTGGTACGGCCTACCATACAGGCTAGAGTTTTATCGCCCTAGGATACTCAAAAGACGAGTCCCTAGGTATCCACTTGATCCCGATGTACACCGCGCATGCCGTACGAGCATCAGGCAGGTAATCAACAGGTAAGTAACAGGTGGGTCTCTCTACTTTCTCTCTCACTTCAGCTAAAGAATGCAGAACAGAACGTTCACCAGCGGGACAAGAAAGATTGAGTGTGAAGATTCGTTTTTCTTTTCCACAGTTGAGTCGGTCTAGACTCAGGCGTCACCTGTCTTTGAGAGAAACCTCTCACGAGATTCCTCTCAAAGAGGGGCAGCTGTTGACACCTGATTTTTGACCCAGCCTTTTTCATTTTTATTTTTTGAAAAATCATAAAATATTCATAAAAAGTCAAAAAATTACAAAATCAACTTTGGTGGCCTTGGCCAAGCCCAAGGAACCATTCTCGACCAAAAAATAATTTTTCATATTTTTTAGTATTTTTGGAAAATAGAAAAACACTTAAAAAATCAAGAAAAATAGTATTTGAGGTCACAAAAATATGGAAAAATATCCAATATTTTTCCTTTTAATCCCTTGTATTTTCGACCTCACAAAAAAATCAAAATCAGATTCAATTTTAGGTGTTCCTTTGTAACCCATACTATTGAATTTGAAGAAAAAATAATAATTGAGTCTTTTAATTTGCAATTTTGGCATTTTATAGGATCTTGACATTCAATCTAATTGTCCCCCATTTCAATTTGACCTAATTGCTCGGACAAGCTGTTCAATTGCAAACATAATTGCATTTTAGTCCTTGAAATTGAGCATAATCGAAATTACTTTCAATTCAAGGACTATAATTACAAATTGAACATGCTACCCAATGGATTTCACCATTTTAAATCGATTGGCATAGGTGGTTTAACCCAATTTGATCATTTGCACCCTCAATTACACAATCCCCAATTTCCAATCAAATGAGAATTTGGGGATTTTGTAGAAATTGATGAAAACTTTTGGGCAAAACCACATTTCTAGATAGAATTCATGCCCTAGATTCGATTATGAGGTTCAATTGCAAAAATTTCCCATTAATTTGGGTTTAATTTCGAAAATGGTGAGTCGAAACCGGTTCTGACCGGTCAGACCGCCGGTCGGACCGGTCGAACCGGTTTGCTACAGTGTCGTCTTCCCCAACAGAGCTCGAGCAGATGAACAGTGATGAACTGAGTTTCGAACGCCAAATTGAAGGGCAATTCGCGACTAATTGAAAGAGGAATGGTGGGCGTATTGTTCTTTACCTCGAAACCTACCGATCGAGACCAACCCCAAGGCCAATGGTCGCCGGAGGAAGGAGTAATCGGACGGTCAAGGTCGCCGGACCTGCAAAAGTCAACAAAGGCAAAAACAGCTCAAATCCTTGCCAAATTCGTGCGAAATGAAGCTCACCGCGGAACCAAAAGGAACTGAGCGAAATGCCCATCTTCCCCGACTTCGTTTTGACCCAATTGCACGTGACTACACGTGCCAAACCGAGTCAGTTGGAGGTCCACCGTTCGGCGCCGAAAATCGAACAAGCTATATAAGCTAACAAGCCTTCGCGAAGAGGGAGGAGGTGGATTCAGTTGTAGAAAGAGAAACTGAATCGAGAGAGAAGGAGAAAACGCGAAGCAGAGATCGTTCTCCGACCCCCGTCGTCGAGAATTTGAGCTCGAATTGCAGGGCGCTGGTTGGGTCTTCCCAGGCCAAACCAAAGCCATACGAGGCCACCAAAAGGTCGCCCAAAGTCCCCGGAATCGATCGCCACCGGCCGCGCACGAGGAATCCGCGAGAACAGGTGAGCTGCAGTCTCGAGCGTTTCTTCAAGCTTTCATGGCGATTCGTGCGTTTATTGATCATTCATGCAATTAGTGTGGGCGTTTCATTCCCTGAACATCACTGACCATCATCGCGTATCTTGTTTGCATCGGTTTTGTCTTAACATGCCCAATTGAGTCTTCAAATCCAACCTCCATTGTCGAGCTACTGTTCATCTTTCCCCAGCCGAATCTGGGCCGAGCGAGCTCAATCGGAGCTCGAGGTAAGTCTTCTGGATCTCCATTGATGCTATTCTATGACTGAAATTCTTTGATTTTGAGTGAACTGCATGATTGAGCTTCCATGGCCGTACTCGGCGATTTGCAAGATGTTCTTGATTCTGCGAATAAGATGTTTCGATCCTTAGATATGTCGAACTAGAGCTAATCGCGAATCGATTGCCGTTGGTCTCGAGTGATTCCATTAAGATTTCACCGCACGATCATCGCCGGAGAGCCACAGCCGTCCATTCCGTCGGAGTCGCGAGGTTGAAGACGAAGATGACATGGCATAGTCAACAGGTCAAAGTCTTAGGTGTCAGTCCATCATTGGTCCACGTGGTGCCGAGTCAGCATGGCCGTTGGGTCTGTTATTCGAATAAAAAAGATCGGACGGTTAAGATAAATCGAACCTAAATTCTAGCGACCGTCCGATTAGTAATTAGGTTTATCCGAAAATGTTTTAAAATCAGAAAATCAAAATAAGCTGAAACGGTGTCGTGTAGGTTAGTGTTCGTGCGACGTCGTTTAGGTTAGTGAGAATCGACGGTTCAGATCGAGTCCCATGTTCTAATCGCAGCCGTAGGTTCAAGTAATTAGATCGGACGACCCTGGTCAAGTCTTCAATCAATCTGGACCGTAGGTTTTAGTAAACAGATCTAAGCGACACGGACAAGCCACGTGGTCCATCAGGGACCGTCGGATTAAAACCAGAAAATCCAAAAATAAAAAAGTGTGATACGGCGTCGTTTTTGATCAAGGTTTCCGCGGGTTTGGGTCTGGACCGGGTCCCGACCCGAGTGGGTCGGGTCGACCCGGTCCGAATAATATTTTTTAAATAAAAAAAATTCGAAAATGATTTTAAAAAAATAAAAAAAAAAAAATCAGAAAAATCCTAGAAAATCCAAAAAAATGCTAGAAAATTCCAGAAAATTCCAAAAAAATGTGGAAAAATTATGGAAAAATCCTAGATATTCCAGAAATCCCCAAAAATCGAGGGTTGATCACAAATAACTGGTCAACCCCATCTTTGGGGTTTCTTACCCAATTTTCCGAGACTTGACGACATTACCCTTTAGGGGTAAGTCGCCTCTTTGCATACTAGGTAAGGCCGATAATGTCAAGGTGAGAATTAGGGTCAATTAGACGACCAATTCTTAGGTTTGGGTTTTTCGAGTCCCGCCTCTTTTCTCAAAATGACGATTTTGCCATTTTAGTGGGAAAATCGTCTTTCTTGTCTCAATCGAGTTCTGAAAATTGCTTGAAGTTAGGGTTTGGGTCAGGTGGACGACCAACCCTAATATTTGAGATTTTCAGTTCTCATCTTTGTCCAAAATGACGACTTTACCCCTCCAAGGGTAAAATCACTTTTAAATTCCAGAAAAATCCTGGAAATTCCAGAAAAATAGGAAATGGATTGGCTTGATGGCCAATCCTATTTCCCCTGCCTTCTGACTTCCCAATTCGTCTAAAATGACAGATTTACCCGTTTGAGGGTAAATTTTCCCCGAATTGTTCAAAATTACGATTCTGCCCCTCATGGGCGAATCATACCAAAATCACTCCTAAGCCTTGATTGATACTTCTCTAGGCTAATAGGGCCTCATTAGGGATACCACGCTGATTTCATGTGTTTTATCCGCATGTACTGGATCCTTGATTTACGCACTTATTTCCATTGATTGTGATTGGTAGGGTAGTAATTCCCATCTGCATGAACTCCTAGTTTTAGGATCTATACCCCACTCATCTGTATGAAATCCTAGGATCAGATAAACCATTCAGTTTAGGTACCGAAAGGGCGTCAACTTAGACAGTTGGCGTAACTAAGTCCCCGAACCCACTTCTCTAGTTTCCGCAGAATCGAATAGACCACTCCCAACTATTCGATAGGGTTTCCGATCGTACCCTCCGCAAAACGATTGGTGGCGACTCCTTGACATGTACACTCATCACATGTCACTAGACCACACTGAAGGTCGACCACGTACATCCAGCAGTTGCGACTTGGGAAATGGGCCTTGGGAGAGGCCCGCGTCCGATCCAGCCAGCGATCGGGCGGCCCATTAGCCGCTCCCCCGCCCTCGAGGGGAGGGTCGCGACACGCCCCCAGCACCGTCGTCGCCGTCCAGAGCCGTCGGAAAGCCGGCGAGAAGCTACTGGAGCAACTTTACTGTTCTGTGCGAAGCAGGGACCGCTGTGGCATTCGTTCGCTGCTCGGTGGTGTCGCGACCCGTCCGAAATCGGACGCGGCTAATGGATAGCCGATCGCGGGCTTTGGATCGGCGCGGGCCCTCCCAGGCCCATACCAAATTGCGGCGGGGGTTTTCTTTGAGGGATTCGGCGATAAGAGCCGATCGCTTTCGACCTTAGTGTGGTCGTGGTGGCATGTGCAACTTGTGCATGCATTTGGAGTCGCCACCGGTCTTTCTTGGAGGGTAGACCGGAAACCTTACTGACTGATTGGGAGAGATTGATCAGTTCTGCGGAACCAGAGATTTTGGGTTCGGGGACTTGGTTGCGTCGGTGTCATTACCAACGCCCTTTCGGTACCTAACGCGAATGATTTTCCTGACTAAGAGTTCATGCAGGCGCAATTTTGGGTGAGATAGGTATGAGTCAAGGTTTCATGCAGATTGGAATACTAGTCCTATCAATCATAATCAATTTAACGAAAGCCCAGTCAATTGCATAAATAAATCGTGTCAATGCATATCAATTCACTCATTGGCCTCCTAGTATAGCCATAAGGGCTTAGGGAATATGTGATTTAGGGCTAGGGGGTAAAATGGGAAGATTTGGGGACAATTAGCCCGAAGGGAAAAATTGTCATTTTTTGGAAGGTTTGGATACCGAATTACCCAAAATATTCCATGGCCAGTTGATTGTGGCCATTTCCCATTTTTGAGAATTTTTTGGAATTTCTTGATTTTCTTCAATTTTTGGAAGACGATTCGCCCGAAGGGCGAAATCGTCATTTTTTAAGAAAGACCAGGTTCAAAACACCCGGGATGAGCCTTGGCCAGTTGTTTGTGGCCATTTCCTATTTTTTGGGATTTTCCTGGATTTGTTTAGAATTTGTTTGGAGGACGATTTACCAGAAGGGCAAAACCGTCATTTCTGAAAAGATCGGGGGTCGAAAGACCCGAAACAGGTCGTGGCCAGTTGAATGTGGCCATTTCCTATTTTTTGGAATTTTTTAGAATTTTTCTGAATTTTCCGAATTTTTTATGATTTTTTATTTTTTATTGATTTTTTGATTATTTTATTATTATTTCTGGATTTTTTAATATTTAAAAAATATTTTCCGGGCCCGGTAAAACCCGGCCCGCGCCTCTCGGGCGCCCGGCCCGACCCTAGGGGTCGGCACTGGCCTAAAACGACACCGTTTTATTTTTTAAAACATTTTTTCTATTTTATACAATTTTTTTGATTTTTTATGTATTTTATTCAATTATCCGAAAATTCCCCGGATCCGACGGCTCTCATTGCGCCACGTGGCCTCATCCTGTGCGTCCGATCTTCCACTAGATCGGACGCTCCAGAGAGAGCCACGTGGCTCAATCATGACCGTCGGATCAAAAATCAATTTATTTTCTTTTTTAGAAAAACCTACAAATCGGACGCTTGGGATTGTGCCACGTGGCCACCTTCGGCGCGTCCGATCTAACATTAGATCGGACGTTCCACAGCGTGCCGCTTGGCACAATCTCGGCCACCGGATCGATTTTAATTTATTATCCGAAATTCATTTATTTTATTTTCCCAAAATTACAGGATCGCGACACGTGTCGCGATCCGGACCGTTCATTGCATTTTATTTGAATAAGACTCGGACCGGCCCCACCCGGCTGACGTGGCGCCTACGTGGCATGCCACGTCAGCCGTTGACCGTTGACCGCCAAGCCCCCCGCCGGAGAAGACGACCGGCGACTCGCCGGAACAGTGATTATTCCGGCGAAGTCGCCGGAAAATGCCCCAAACCGACCAAAACTCAGAATTTTTGTAGATTTTTCTTTACCAATCGGCTCCTCGGCACCTCAACATCAACATACAACCAAAATGAAGGCCATGAACGCAACGAAAATGAGCAAACCGGGCCTCCCCGAACCCGGCTCCGGCGAAGAACTTGCAAAAGATTTTTTTTGGTCTAAAGCTTGTCCTAATCACCCACAGAGCATTCAAATGAGATCTATAAACTTACCTGGACCCATTTAAGGGTCGGCGACCGCACAAGGTGTACCGTTGAGCTCTCGGCCCGTGAGGTGGACGGCGAAGCTCCGGGACCGGTTCCCGTCGTGTTTTGATGCAAAAATGGGGACATAAACGGACTTAGAGCCAGTTACAAGTAAGGTTGGAAGTAAAACTCACGCGGACTAGGGTCGGGACAGGCACGACCGAAGGCTATGGCTTGAGAAGTTTTCGGGCCTTTTATCGAACACATGGCGGGCGTCGGAAAAACGAAGCTCAGAGGAAGATACTGACCTGTCCGAGGGTTGCCGGCGAGTATGGAGTCTTCGACAACGAGCTGTGCGTGTTCCTGAAGGCCCGGGGTCGTTCCTCTCGCCAAGTTTTTGTTAAAAATCCCTCTTCCCCTTCTTGGCCCTGTTTTTTCCTTTAAACCGAGCCTCTCCTCGGTTTCATGGCCGACCGGCGTCGCTTTCCAGGCCTGCTCCACTGCCGATCGCGAGCACCAACCTCTGACATCCTCCCCCACGCTCGCTCCGTCGCTTTTCTTAAAAAAATGCCGCCCCCATGCTCTCCCTGCTCTCCCCTGTCTCGGCGTGCAACGGGTCTGCAACTTAGTTGCAGACCCGGTCGGACCGGGTCGGGTCGGATCTGACCCGACCGGCCCGGTTCGACCAAATACCCAAATTGGGCCCAAAATTGACCTATTTTCATGAAATTGATGGCATAATCGGACTCCTTGACAAATTTTATATCAAATAAGGGTATTTTCGTGAATCAATTGGTTGAAATTTTGTGAAAACCCCAAATTGTCCCTATGATCCGAAAATGAATTTCACCAAATTGTGGGGCCAAACGATCGAATTAATCAAAAATGAGCCAACCAATGGATTCCTCATGATGAAAACTATAGGGTAGAGGTGTTTAATTTTAATGGGTGTGCCCGTGTGAAATTTAATTTCAAAAATTGTAAAACCGGGGACTAAATTGAATAAAATTTTTGCAATTAAGCCCTTTTGGTTAAAATTGATCAAATTGGAGGGCAAATTGACCCAATTTCACTTCAAGACTCTAGAATCCAATGTCATAGCTTATAAAAACCGAGAATTTAAAATTAAAAGACCCGAAAAGGATTTTTTTAGGCTCGTTTCGGTTTTAGGTTTGTGAAGGAACCCCATGAATTGAGCCATATTAAAGAGGGAATTAAAATAAAATTTCGAAATATTTTTGTGTAATTTTCTGACCACGAATGGTATTTTTTTTGATTTTTTGGGTATTTTTATAATTAAATAAATTCCGAAAAATATTAAAAAATTCAAAAAATATTTTTTTGTTCAAAATTGGTTCCTAAGGCTAGGCTAAGGCTTCCAAAGTTGATTTTGTAATTTTTGACCTTTTTTGCTATTTTTAATTAATTTTAGAAATAAAAAACTATAATAACGGATGGTCAAAAATCAGGTGTCAACAGGTGGGTTCCGACTACCACCACCACCTCACGGGGCTTCCTCACTCTCCCTCCGACACCCCTCTACCGTTGCAAGCCACCACCAGCCGCCGGAAGACCTCAAGTGAGCAGAAACCGAACTTTGTTTCAGTTTGGTCAATTTTGGAACGATTTTAGATTCTGAGTTGATTAGCCACTCCTTGCTCGTTTCCGGCCTACCTCCGACCACCATACACCTCCTGACACCCCCATGGACGTTCCCTATCAACTACAAGAAGTGGGGTCGCCATTGGAAGCCCGAACAGACCCAAAATCGAGCTGCTCTGTTTCCCCTGTTTTGGCCGGCGCCCTGTTTCTCTGCTGTCCATTTATGTTCATGGCTGCCGACAATTTCTCCGGCCACCACCGGTCGCTGACGACCACCCCCGACCTCCGTGGACCTCCACCCTCAATCTTAGGTCTAGCCACCACCCATGGCCGCATGAATTAGTGCCGTTAAGCCCCTGTTTCCCTGCGTTGGTGCTGCTGATTTGTCTCTGTTGTTGGGCTGGAGAGGTTCTATGGGCCTGGTTTTGGGCTATCGAATTGGGCCAAAGCCCATTCTGAGTTGGGCCGAAAGTTAGGGTACTGGGCCAAGAGTTTTGGGCCTTATTGTGGGCCCGTGGACCAAGGAAATTGGAGTTTTAGGCCCGTTGGACGATATTTACGATTCGCGTTCCGATTGCATTCGAAGTTCAGATCAAAGGATTTTTCGAGGACCGTCGCCAATCCTAATCCGTGCAGTTGACTGTGAGTTGACATCTAATTCTCGATTAAGTCGTTAACTTCGTTTGGATTTGTGTGCCTAGAATAATAGGGGTTTAGGTTGTCCGATTAGGGTCGATTTAGGCTAGAAATTGGATTTAGGTTAAATGGCCCTAATCGATTAGGTTAGTAAATTTATAAATGTTCGAATTATAATTGCTAGATTTATTCTTGGTTTCAATTGATGGTTTATTGTTAATGGTCAATTGAATGGCAAGAGTTATAAGATCGATATGAAAACCTTGGCTTCGTGACTATTTAATTTGGATGACAAATTGTGTTATGCATTCATATGATTCCGTGTGACCCATTGGCATTATTTAGCATCAAATGGCCATTGGCCAGTTCTTAAAGCATATATGCGTGATCATCCATTATGATTAAAGATAAGCTTTGATTGACTGTTGGATGACATGAGTGGTCACATGATGAGAGATGATGCGATGCCTGACAAGTTCATATCGCGCCCCGCATGCCAAGAGCATGGGGATATACTCGATAGCTTGTTGGAAGCCCGACTTTCTTATGTACGGCACTGACGAGTGCGACGTAGGCATGGATTGTCGGAAGCGAGTCGCAGCTTGTGACGGACCTGTGCCCTCTGGATGCTTACTTGTCTAGCCCGGCAATGCCGAAGGCATTGGGGTAATCGCCTGTAGTAGCCATCGCCGATGGAATGGGACGATGTCTGGTTTACAGAAGACATTACCATGGGGTAGTGTGGAAGATAATAAATGTCGCGGATCATCGACTTATAATCGAAATTTGTGTGATGTCCAGTGTTTGTTTGATGCATGCGTGCATTGTAAGGAATTAATTGACTGATTGATCCATTTGAGCTGGCACAACATGTATAACGTACTCATCCTGCATTATGTGTGACTTAGTTGAGTAAGTTGTATGTGCTTGAAATATATTTAAATGCATTGCCTAGTAGGATGTCTGGACGAGCCATCGCCCTACCCGAGGCTTAGGCGTCGACTTCACTGGGATTTTATCTCACCCCGTCGTGGGAACACTTTTCAGGTCCGAAGTGATGCTGAGTCCTCTAACGAGCATTCCTTGGCTTCTAATTATGATCTACTCATTACTTGAACTTTTGGAGGTTTTTGGTTCTTTTTGGAGTAGATGAGGACCTAACCCTGCTAGATACCTTTTTGTTCTATAGTGTAGGGTGTGTCGACTGTAGCTCCGTAGGGTTAGTGATCATCTGTTGTATTCTATATAGGCGATCGTGTATATTGATATCCTACTGTTACGGATATTATATTTGACTATCCCTGATGTTTTGTATGTATGGGAGTTTAATCGTTTCCGCATGTGCGATATGTTATCGTGGGTCGATAGTGTGCCTAGGACGTTACAATTATGACCTCAGGCGAATAAGGTAGGGATATTACGTTCTCGGGGATCAGGGCGTGACAATTTTTCATGAAATTGATGCCAAAATCGGACACATTGACATGTTTTCCATCTAAAACAAGTATTATTGCAAACAATTGAATTGGAATTTAGCGAAAACCCCAAATTATGCCTAGGATCCAAAATTGGTTTTTGCTTAATCGAAGGCTCAAACGACCAAATCAGTCCAAATTGAGATCACCAATGAGTTTGGGATGGCGAAAACTATAGGGTAGGGTGTTCTATTTTCATGGATGTCTCTAGAGAGAATTTAATTTTGAGATTCGTGAAACCGGGGACTAAATTGAAAAAAAATATATGTAATTAAGCCCTTTTTGGTTAAAATTGATCAAATTGAAGGGTAAATCGACACAATCTCATTTCAGGGTTCTTGATATCAATGTCATGGCTTATCGACGGTAAGAATTGAAAATTAAAGAACTCAAAAAGTAATTTTTATGCTTGATTCGGGTTTATGTTTATGAAGGAACATAGTGACCCAAGTCGAATTTTTGAGATTTATAATGACCAACTTAAAGAGGAAATTAAATAAAATTATTGACTATTTTTGTACATTTTTATGACCACGAATGGCATTTTTTCTTATTTTTTAGATATTTTTATAATTAAATAAATTCGAAAAAATATTAAAAATTAGGGAAAATATTTTTTGTTCAAAATTGATTCCCAAGGCTTGGCCAAGGCTTCCAAAGTTGATTTTTCAATTTTATGGCATTTTTTTCAATTTGTCAATTAATTTTAAAAAATAAAATTGAATTAAAAGATGAGTAAAAATCAGGTGTCATATAATTACGTTGCTTAAAAAAATTAAAAAATTACCAAAAAAGTCCTAAACCTTTTGTAATTATACTAATTCAGTCGTACGTCTTTATTTTGTCAATTTAGTCATAAATCTTTTGGATTTATGTTATTTCAGTCCCAAAATCTATTGCAATTGTGTCAATTCAGTCCATCCGATTAATTTTGGCTAACCATTCTGACGATGCACTGCCCGCACTGATGTGGACATTTTCTATTAATATTTTAATAATTATTTTGATTTTTTTCTTTTCTTTAGTTTTTTCTCAACTCTTAGGGCCCATGACAGGCGAGATGCCCTCGCCGACCCTGGGCGAGGGCGTCGCGGCCCTCTTTGGTCTGGATGAGGGCCCCAATGGCCTTACTCGAGACCAATGAGAGTCGTGGCCCAATTCGTGGCACCCTCAGCTGGCCAAATCTGGCGAGGGAGTCGCGGCCCTCGTCTGTGGCCCGCGAGGGAGTCGTCGACCCTAAGAGTTGGGAAAAAAATTAAATAATAAAAAAGAAAGAATAAAAAAATATTAATTTATTATTTTATGAAGTCCACATTAGCATCACAGTGCTATGTTAGCGCCAGCCAATCAAAATTGATCACATGGGCTGAGTTAACAAAAATGCAAAATTTTTAGGATTAAATTGGCGGAAAAAAAAGTTTAAAACTATGAAAAAATTATGGCTACTGGAAGATTAGAAAAAATAAATAATTTGGAGTTAGAAGTCATTAAAAATTAGAAGTTTTTTTTTTTGTTGAATCTTCTGACAAAAGTAAAGAAAGATTAGAAGTTAAAAGTCACTCCACATCTTTGAGAGATTAGCTTATGGAAATAACTCCCTTTGGCAAATTCGTGAAGGAGGCAATAGACGAAGCAACCGGGAATGCAACGTACGTTGGCTTTTGCATTACACATTTTCGAGAAGGCGCGTCCTCGCGAGTGCACGATGAGGAACAGCACCGGCAAGACGATGCCGAGGCTGGGCCTCGACAGCTTTTGGGCGCTCTACGGTTTCACCATCACCATTTCCACTGCTTGTTTGATGTTGGCGTGTCTCTACCGGAACCGGATCCCATAACATTGCTTGTCAATGTTAGGGATGACATAATTGATCTGGGCCGTCCAAATCAAAAATGGACGGCCCGGATAAATCCACATAATTTTTTGTTAAAATTTTAGACGTTTCCAGCAAAAAACTTTCCATCCCTTAAAAAAGTGATGAGGATTGATCCGGACCGTCCATTTTGATTTGGACGGCCCGGATCAATCAATGTCACACCTACCTTTATGAGAGGGGATTCTGATTTGTCTCTGTGTGCAGAGGAGTTGTCAGGTTCACGAAGAAGAAAGCGATAGTGACGACACGAGTCAGGATACGAGTATTTCATAAGGAAAAAAAATTAGTGCAACGTTATGAGGAAATAATGGTGAAATGATAAGGATGCTGCATTTGAACCGTTCTCTCGGTTTGCTTCGGGGAAAGCGGATAATTTGGCAAATATTACCGGAAAATGAAGGTTTATATAGCGTGAAACAATTATTCAATGAAGAATGCATTTATTGTCAACAACAATTTATGTCTTTTGAACATTTGCATATATGATGGAAATGTTTCTTCTTCGTTCATTTTTATAAGCGATACAAGCGATTCCTTTTAAGAAAATATTTATCTAGAAGAAATAGTTTGCATTACTTATGAAAATGAACGAAAGTAAAATATTTTCTATCGCTCACGAAAAGTTTCGACATAGAATTTGCTTGATAATGAAAGAAAAATTCATTCAATACTTGTCTTAAATAATAGGAGTGCGATAGATATTTTTGTCGACAGCAATGGAAGTGGATCTGCTGCCTTAGTTTTTCTAAGGCGGGGTCCCAATCCCACAACAACAGATTTTTTTTTTAATATTAGGATTGACGAATCTTCTGGTCATCGTGGGAATAGACCTTATCGCTGAGAAGTTGGAACCATTCCCAGCATTCAAGAAGATGAACAAAAGCACGTCATCTCTCTCTCTCTCTCTCTCTCTCTCTCTCTCTCCTACTCGCAAAGAAGATTCACCCCACAACCCCCTCCGCGCCCGCGTCAGGAATTTTGCTGATTCGAATCGACAGGAGCGATGAATCTTGAATCCAGTATCAAAAGCCGTCACGACACAGCAGCAACGACTTGGTCTATCCTCAAAGTTCACGAGAACACAAGCCTTCGCAAGAATCAGAGCACGCCTCCATTGCTCATTCGCTTCAGTCCAGGAAAGACTTTTCCCAAGAAAAGGAAGAAGAAGAAGAAGAATCTTACTGCAGAAAAGACCAGATCAACAGTGACTTTTTTTGTACGCGCACAACAATTTGCAGGCGACCATCTTCCTTTGCACTTGCGTAAACCCCCTCTCCCTCTCTCCCCAGTATAAATAGGCAAGAACTGTGGAATGGGTTTTATGACAAACACAAACCAAATTATTTGCAAAGCAATACAGTTTTGACATCCGTTTATTGTTTTAGCTTCTGAGGAGGAGTAGTTCAGGTTTCCGAGATGGGTTTTCCTCCAAGCTCATTGAGCAGAAGTACGAGGCTCGTTCTGTCCGTTTCGAAGCTGCTTCTCTTGCTATCGCTGCTCCTCGTCCCGAGCTACTCCGGTGCAGCAGCCGGAGCCGTGGACGAGAGGGACGCGTTCCGAGTGGGCGTGATTCTTGATTTGGACTCGCGCCTCGGCGACCAGATGCGCATGGCGATCGAGATAGCATGCCGAGACGCAAACGGCATGTCATCATCGGGGAGTCATTACATAAAGCCACATTACATGAACTCCCACGGGAAGCCCCTTCGAGCAATTTCGGCTGGTCAGTCATTCGCTGCCCTTCCTCAGTTTGGTAGCTGCTGCATGCAGTAATTTCTGCTTTGTAAATCATTCACTGAAAATATTATGGATGAACTGCTTGACTCATCGCCTTCTTTTCCTTTCGACAGCTGAAATTCTGATCAAAAGCAACAATGTGAAGGTTCTTATCGGCTTGGAGACATGGGAGGAAGCAACTTTAGTAGCAGAAATCGCTAATCAATCTCAGGTACCAGTCTTGTCCTTCGCCAGAGACTGCATAACGCCGCCACTGATGGCGGAAACTCTGTGGCCTTCTCTGTTTCGAATGAGTACCGATGAATCCGACCAAATTAAATGCATTGTGGATATAGTTAGTTCTTATAACGGGCAAAGAGTATCGATAATATATGAGGCGGAGGCATACGACACCATGTATTCCAAGCAGTTAAATTATTTGTCGGACGAGCTTGGAAAAATTGGCTCGACAGTAGAAGACCAGCTGACTCTTCAAGCATTCTCATCTTCAACCGGAACACAAGTGTCTTTGGAAGAGAAATTAATGAAGCTGAAGGGAAAGGCATCTCCAATCTTTATAGTTCTAGGATTGTCGTCGCAGGGAAGCGCTGACTTTCTCAAAGAAGCGAAGGCGATGGGACTCTTCTATGGAGATTCTATTTGGATATTCGCTGAAAAACCATTCGCCAATCTCTTAACTTCAGTCGAACATTCAGAAATCTACTCAAC
This sequence comes from Rhodomyrtus psidioides, assembly GCA_021437785.1. Taxonomy (NCBI): domain Eukaryota; kingdom Viridiplantae; phylum Streptophyta; class Magnoliopsida; order Myrtales; family Myrtaceae; genus Rhodomyrtus; species Rhodomyrtus psidioides. The sequence continues at coordinate 624,198 of JAILYB010000062.1, read as the reverse complement.
TGTCAAAGGCGCGATAGGGGTAATCACCTACCGTCCCAAAGACCAGGCATATACGGAATTCAGATCCCAATTCTTGAGCATTTTCCATCACAAGTATGGAGAGAACTTCAATTTCGAGCCAGAAATCGATGTTGTTCGAGCATACGATTGCATTATGACCATTAAAAATGCCATAGACGCAGTGCCGAGCCATGATATTATGCCCGAGTCTTTGCTTGATAGAATATCGCGTGCTAGACTCGTGGGTTTGAGCGGGGCAATACTACTTGAGAAAGGTCAGTTGGCACATCGACCCAAATTCCAACTTGTAAGTGTTGATGGAAATGAATATAGAGAGCTTAAGCTTTGGTCTCCCAATTCCGGTGAGGATAAGCGGTTGAAGATCGGTGTTCCTGCTGACAGTCCGTTTGGTATGTTCGTGAAGAAGGACAGCTCAACCGGGAATAGAAGGCCCGTCGGCTTCTGCATAGATGTTTTCGACAAGGCTGCGTCTCGTCTTTTTCCTGATGGTTTGAAGCATGAGTTTTTGTTTGACAATGGAACATATGACGAGTTGGTTGAAAAAGTTCGTGATAAGGTACAGTACCGCATCATCTCTCTGTTCTTGCACCATTGCATGATAGAATATCATCTAATACTTTCTCTGATACATTAACCATCAGAGTCTGAATAAATTAGACCAAGCAACAAGTTCATTTCACGCAGATATCAATTTCCGCTCACAAGATTGTATCGCCTTGCATTAAGCTCACAATGTTCTTCTTTGACGGTGCCCTTTCGGTATCAATTTCTAAAGTGGGTTGCTTTGATGTTGTTACATGGTATGACGTTGATGGAAGGTCTACGACGCTGCAGTCGGTGACATAACTATCCTGGAGAATCGCTCAGAAGGTGTCGAGTTTACACAACCGTTCATGGATTCGGAGCTTTCGGTGATAGTCCCAGCAAAGCGGGACACGGACAGGGCCTCGATCTTCATAATGCCTTTCACTCCAACAATGTGGGTTGCCTCTGGAGGCATCTTTATGTACACAACGTTGGTAATTTGGTCCTTGGAGCACCAGGCCAATCCGGAATTCGCAGTAGACCATTCTCTGACTAATCAGCTCTCGACCGCGCTTTGGTTCACTTTCTCCTCTTTCTTCTTTGCTCATAGTAAGTAGCTTCCCTCCGTTGATTATAGTCTGTGCACACTCTTTTGGGCTCAAACATTCATAAAAAATCACATGTTGTTGCTGGATTTTGCAGAGGAGAAAGTCCATCTCAAATTAACCCGAATCGTGGTGGTGATTTGGTTCTTCGTGGCGCTGATCTTGACGCAGAGTTACCCGGCCGTCCTCACGTCGATGCTCACTCTCCAACCGGTCAAACCGACCGTGACCACCATCGAACAGCTGAGAATTTCTAAAGCAAAAGTGGGTTGTGACCCCGAGTCTTTCATGTGCGACTATTTGAAGGACCCGCTGAACTTCTCCGAGCATGTCCTCGTCCACATAACGAACACTTCGAGCTTTGGAGATGCATTCAGAAGTGGCAACATCGCCGCTCTTTTCCTGGAGTACCCGATTGCAAGAGCTTTCTTCTCTCAGTATTGCGACGGATATTTGGCCATTAGCGGTGGCTACAGGTTTGGAGGTTTCGGCTTTGTAAGTATAATCCAGTTATTCGGTGTCAAATAGTGGCTATGCAAATGGCTTTTCCATGTTACTTATCTCTCCTTCACTGCTCCATACGCAGGCGTTCCAAAAAGGCTCTCCACTGGCTGCAGATTTCTCTAAGGGCATTCTGGAGCTTTTGCAGACCGGTGAGATGCAAAGATTAGAGAGCGCGTCTTTCTCTCCACAGTGCGCGTTTAGGAACGTCACCGGCGGGGAACCGCGGTTGGGACTCAGCAGCTTCTGGGCGCTCTACACTTTCACCATCGCCACTTCCACTGGCTGTTTGCTCTTGGCATGTCCCCGAGCGAGGAGGAATCATCGAGAAGGAAGCAATGGCGACCTACGTGACACGTGTCCGACACCGACACGTGTCCGGCACGCGAGAGCACGATGGGGCACTGTCAGACATGCTGTCAACGCACAGATGAGACACCGCACGTCCCAAATTATTTAAACCTTGTACTTTAAAACAAAAATCTGGGCCGTAACCCATCCAGATCGGGATATCGCTCAGGGCACTGAGCCGCTGCTCTATCTCGCAACTTAGTTCCTGATGTGGGACACGAGGTAACATGATTTGCTGCATCTTCCGTTTCCTTTGGAACTCAAAAAAATCGACCGCGTCGAATGGTCTATCCCTGCCCCTATGACCTAGAATATTTTTCCCTGTCTTTGCTCCTCTCATGTTCCGAAGACACGCTTCCATTAGACATACTCCCGCTTAACTTGCACGGAAAATAAAGGCTTCCATCACAAGTGAATCAACTGCTTCTGTCCCTCATCGTAACGCTTTCATTCATTGACATGGACATGGACATGGATGGCCTGTGTCCATGAATGAAAGCAGAACAGGAAACTCACACACAGGCCATTTTCCCCTAGAAACTCTCTCTTCACCTTCCACGGAAGATTTCGTCCCCGAAGATGGCGGGCACATGGTCTTTTTAGTGTAAATTCATTCTATGGTTCTTTATTTTTATTATTATTTTTTTTTTGCGGAATGATAAAAATGATCATTTATCATGTATATATAAAATTTATATGTAATATATAACGTGTCTCGGCGTGTTATAATTCTCTATTTTTTTAAAAAAAAAAATCACGTTTCAGTGTATCGTGTCGTGTCTCATGTTGTGCCGGTGCTACATAGGTGGCGATAACGAGAGCGTGACGGAAATGAGTATATTGTAGTGTAAATCAATGTACAATGGCACAGTTCTTAGCTCGATGGTAAAGGGGGAGCACATTATCCTTGAATCTTGATCAAATCCAAAAGCTAAATCTTATTGTACATTTTGGAAGACGGAAAGGGAATTAGTCATTTGCCTATTGCTATACACGTGTGCTAATTTTTCAATACAACGGGATGATGGTTGAGATCCCGGGACAATTCATGGTTCGGAACCCTTGACGAGCTCGGTTTTGGACTATGTTCATCCTCTTTCGAAATTTTTATACTGTGTGCGGGAAATGTAGAATCGATTACACAACAGCTATGGGTGCAATCCATGCATACAAGCACCATTTGTCCTTGCTTTAAGTCTTTGTGTGTTGAAGATAGAACAAATTTCATGTTCGAATTAGGGTTTTGAGGCTTTAGGCTCTTTCGTAAACTATTGAAGACATATGCACTAGAACATCAACCAAAACATTCATAGCTTGTAAGCTAATATCGGTTCGACGTAAGAGACTCATGATACAATTAGATAGTATTAAAATAGCATAATTCTACTATACGGATTTTTTTCCCCTGCTGGACAACTTTGGTATGCCTTATTTATTGGCACAAAGTAATGCAAAATTACCATAACCTACAAATGATTCGTAATTACTAACTTTTGCTGACACCTGAACATTTTACGACAATATATATATACACGCACAATAAATATCAAACGAGAAAATAACAAAGCACCTGGCCCAAATTCGGATTGACCCGAAACGGGTCCAACTAATCAGCTCGTCAAACATCATATCCATAAATGCGACCCACTAGCTCATTACGGGAGATCTGGTGTCACGCCCCGACTCTCGAGCCCGCGACATCCCTTGCCAAATCACCACGAGGTCATAGAGATAGCGTCCCAGGCACACAATTGACCTAACACTTATTTACGCAAGCAGAAACGTTTTAACTTCCTGACAGCATAATCAAACAGGGATAGAAAAGTAGACAGTCACGACAGTCATTCAAGAACATACAATTACAAATCATTCGACATACACAAATGAGTAGATTAGTCTTAACACTACTTAGCTTTAACTACCAAATACAACCCCACCATTAGGGGTAGCTAGACAATACCTCAAAGGGTCACTCAGTCAGGTAAGGTTAACTTCTCATCTACTTCAAAAGACTAAATCAATGGCCAATCCTTGGCATCCACGAGTCTTCCTCCGAGGGACCTGAAATTGTTATCCCACGATGGGGTGAGAATAAATCTCAGTGAATCAAGCCTAAGCTCGGTTAGGAAGCTGATTCACCCAGGGCATCCTAACAGAATGTTCACTTAAACATGTACCACAGTCAATCACAATCACAGAAGGATAATCATCCACATGCACACTTACCAGCTTCTTCAACCACACATAATGCTATACTTGACTTGACTCAGCAGTTATATCAGTCAATCACTCGAACAAGCATCACATCCATAAATATGCACAGGACACCACACCAGTCCATTTATTAACGATGATCATGCCCACGGCACATGAGAGGATCTACGCGAAAGGGGGCTTGATTCGACTCTCACAAATAACGCGATACAGTACCTCAATACAATACAGCGTTCTACCGGCAAGACCGGGCTAAGTTCCTTTACTCTCGATAACGGCTACTACGAGAGGTGTCTCCAGTGCACCCAGTACGGCACCAGCAAGTAGGCATCCCTAAACGGGGCGACGGTCCAACACCAATTGCGACCGGCATCCGACCAACTCTGCATCCGTACTAGTTAACACCGGATCAGAGTTGTCATGCTTCTGACAAGTCGTATGATTCCACCAGATTGGTGCGAAACGAATTTGCCAGGAATGCATCATCGTTCCCTCGTATGACCACACAATCCACATCCAGCAATCAACCCATTTCATTATCTTTGATTAAGGCCGGATGCTCACACAAATATGTAAAAGTCTTGACCGAATGTCATTTTCATACTAAAATATGTATTTTGGCTTTACACATGGTTATATGCATATGCAACTATCCACTAGTCACCACAACCACACACAGGGCGATTAACCCCCAATCAACGACCGACACCCAACAGTCATTCCAGCCAATCAATCAAGCCATCCAACGAGGCAATCAATACAACCTCGAACAATCAATCCGATTGGGCCACATAAAGGCTCGAATTCGTGTAATAATCATTTATTAATCAAACCAGTCAATTTAAATCGTCGATCGCCCGCTCATCTCTAGCCTATCGCTCGCTCGCGATCAAACAGCGGCAATCCATTGCCCAATCAATCAGTCAATCAATATTCCTCTAGCAACAATTAGCCACATACAATTTAATCATTCCGACTAACCAAATCGATCGGTCATTTAACCTAATCCTAATTTCTATTTAGACCGGCCCCGATCGTGTACCTAAATTCCACAATTAACAAAACGACTAATCCTAGGCCCAATTAGCGCCCTAACCAAGGATTAGGGTCAATTCACTTCCAATTAGCTCGGGCAGTCTCTATGGCAGTGGCACGAACGGCGACAACGACGGCGGCGGATCACGGGTCGGCTTAACGGACCATGGCCTAAAATTCTCGGACAACTTGGCCCACGGACCCTGCACAATGGCCCAGCGACTCAGCCACTCGGCCCACTCCCTCGGCCACTCAGCCCAGGCCAAAACGGGCCACGGCCCGTGCAATTCCCGGCCCGAACAGGGCACTCGGCCAAAACAGGGCAGGGGTGACGGCGGGGCTGAGGCGGCAGAATCGACGGCCGACGGGCGGCAGCTGGCTCGAGTGTCAACGGCGGAGGCTTGAGGGAATGTCGGGGAAGCTGAGGGAGGCGGCGACGGTGGTGAAGGGTGGCCGGAGGCGGCTAATTCGGCGGCGAACAGAACTGGGCAGAACTCGACCAAAATAGGAGAAAAATAGGTCGGCGGTCGATTTCGACCTCCACGCACGGCGACGAACTTCGCCAAGCTCATTAAAGGTAGAATGGTGTTCGAGGAGTCCGTCGGCGGCGGCGGTGGTTAGCAACGGTGACGGCCGGTTCCGCTGGATCTGAAGAAAACCCAACCGGACTAAAAAACAAGGCTCCGCGAGCTTCGGGTCTATTCGCGACGGCTTCGACTGTCGATCGGTGGCGGGATGGCTTCGGCTTGGTCGAGGGGGAGGTGGTGAGTGACGGTGAGGCGGTGGTTGGGTCCGGCGATGCCACAAATGGCCGGAGAAGAGGCTGGAGTGGCTCGGGTGCAAGGGACCGAAAACAAGGGAGGCTTCCCGCGGCGGTTTCGCGGTTGTCCGGCGGCTGACGACGGCGGTGGAGTGGTAGGGGATGACGGCAAGGTCCGACTGATGGTGATGACGGTGGTGGATGGTGGTGGTGGCCAGCAGAAAACGAGCGGAGGAAGAGAGGAGGGGTGGAGGAGGAGGTTCGGTCGTAGGGGGGAGATGGCAAAGAGAGAGCGTGCGTGAGGGGGAGAGAGAGAGAGAGAAAGAGAGAGATTAATGTGAGGTGATTGGTGGGTGGGGAGTTGATAGGTGAATAGGGCTAGGGGTCAAATCAATTTTGAATAATTTGTCATGTAGTGAATAATTGAGGGGCATTTTGGTAATTTGGTAATTTCACAGGCTAAGTTCGGTTAGAATTAGGCTCGTGTTGCGAGGATTGAAATCCTAATTCGCGGCGACTAAGAATTCGAAATCTAATCTAAACCGACTGAAATTTCGGAATTCGTCCAATTATTGTCTCTTCAGTCCTTGCGATCCAAAATTTTCCATCGACTGAAATTCGATATCAATCCATTATATTGAATTCATGCACTTTACCGAAGTCGGATTTTTAGGGCGTCACATCTGGAATGGACTCCTGAATAAATTTAGGAAGTTGCTTGCTAACTTGCCATGGCATTTATGAGGGAGTTGAAATGGTGTGGGGGGGGGGGGGGGGGGAATTTGCTTTGAAATGCTTCTGATGCTCCTCTTGGCTCTTTGGAGTCTTTGGATTCAACATGACAGAGCCGTTTCTGATCATGAAGGTAAACCTTACTAGCTTTTGGTGTGCGAAAGTTGCAAAATTCTGCAACTGATTTGCCTAGGGAATGAACATAGATAGAAAGCAGTGGGACACGCAACTGGTCCCTGAACTTTGATCAATCTACAATATGATCCCTAAACTTTTAATTAGTTCAGTGCGGTCTCGAAACTTTGATCCATCGTGCAATACCATCTCTTAATTTTAATTTTATCCAATGTGGTCCCTGAACTTTTGGCATTTGTTCAATTTAATCCCTAGATTATGTGAAAATATTCAATGTTGATGGATAGCATTGAATATGTTCACATAATTGGGGGACTAAATTGAACATGTATCAAAAGTTCAGGGACCACGTTAAATAAATTTAAGGATTAATATCACAAAAAACTTCAAACTGGTATATCTATAACAAATTTATCTCAAATTATTTTTTTGACCATAAAAAATCCTGAACTAGTACACCTTTGGAAAATTTACCCCGGACTGGTATATCTGTAACAAATTTAACCTATGTTCATTTCCATTAAATTTAATTGTCAAATTACTAAGTTAGATGACGCATGACAATTGTTGATGTACACGCCTGGGATTTTTACCCTCTATTATATCAATTTGGAATTTTCGTGTTATTAATCAAACTGAACAGAAACTAACAAAGGGTAAATTTATCACACGTGTACCAGTTTGAGATTTTTTATCGTTAAAATAATTAGTTTGAGGTAAATTTATCACAGATGTACTAGTTTGAGATTTTTAGTTGTCGAAAAAATAGTTTGGGGTAAATTTATCATATATGTATTAGTTTGGAGTTTTTTGTAGTATCAACCCTAAATTTAAAGCTCATGGACAACACTAAACATCGGAATAATGTTCAGGGACTACGTTGCATATTAGGCTAAAGTTTATCGATTATTTGGGTTATTACCCTAAGAATTGGGAAAAAAACTAAAAATAAAAAAGAAAGAATAAAAAATATTAAAATATTATTTTATGAAGTCCACATCAGCATCGCAGTGCCATGTCGGCGCTAGCCGATCAAAATTGATCACATGGGCTGAATTAACAAAAATGCAATATTTTTAGGATTAAATTGGTGGAAAAAAAAATTTTAAAACTATGAAAAAATTATGGCTACTGGAAGATTAGAAAAAAGTAAATAATGTGGAGTTAAAAGTCATTAAAATTAGAAGTTTAATTTTTTTTTGTTGAATCTACTGATAAAAGTAAAGAAAGATTACAAGTTAAAAGTCACTACACATCTTTGTGACATTAGCATATCGAAATAACTCCCTTTGGCAAATTCGTGAAGGAGGAAATAGACGAAGCAACCGGGAATGCAACGTACGTCGGCTTTTGCATTAGACATTTTCGAGGAGGCGCGTCCTCGCGAGCGCACGATGAGGAACAGCACTGGCAAGACGATGCCGAGGCTGGGCCTCGACAGCTTCTGGGCGTTCTACGATTTCACCATTGCCATTTCCACTGCTTGTTTGATGTTGGCGTGTCTTTGTCGGAACCAGATCCCATAACATTGCTTGTCAATGTTAGGGATGACATAATTGATCTGGGCCGTCCAAATAAAAAATGTACGGCCCGGATAAATCCACATAATTTTTTGTTAAAATTTTTGACATTTCCAGCAAAAAACTTTCCCTCCCTTAAAAAAGTGATGAGGATTGATCCGGACCGTCCATTTTGATTTGGACGGCCAGGATCAATCAATGTCACCCCTATCTTTATGAGAGGGGATTCTGATCTGTCTCTGCGCGCAGAGGAGTTGTCAGGTTCACGAAGAAGAAAGCGATAGTGACGGCTGTTGACACCTAAATTTTATCTTTATTTTTATTTATTTATTATTTATTATTATTATTATTATTATTTGTGTGAGCGTAAAAATGAGAGTTAGTCATAATTCTCACAAAAATAGTTTCGCATGCATTGTATATTTTCTGTCATTCATTTGGCATTTAGGATAGAGTGAGTCAATCGAGTTTAAATTTATCAGATAAGTAACTCAACGATGGCAAGATGAGCGAATTCTTATAGTACAATGGCAGTCGATGACGATGGTCAAAGATGCTTCGCGAGCTGAACGGCACAAAATGATCTGAGCGAGAACGTAATAAAAAAAATCCTACTCATTGTCCATCAAATAAAATAAGGGATTCATTCGCTCCACCATCTAAAAAGAAGAGGCATAAGGGAAGTGGGGGACAAGGGTATTAAAAAAAAGAGAAAAAGAAAAGAAAAGCAATGGACGTTGGACCATGCATGAAAAGAGATGCTGGGCAGTGGGGATATAGAGAGATTCGGGGAGGAGATCCATGGAGAGAAAAAAAAGAGACTCGCGACTTCATCTCGGCCGGCCATCGCTAACCATCGCGGAACTCTTCTCCGACACCACCTTATATCTCAGGGGAGCTCCGGCTCAGTCGTCCCGAAAAACCAACCGCGGGAGAACTCTGGACTGAGGGCCAACGCGGCTCGCGTCGCCGAGCCCGTTTTGACATCGCATGTTTTACGGCAACGGCTTCTCACCTCGACGAATCTCTCTCCGATCCCGACCGCGTACGACGCTCCCAAACTCGTCGCCAGTCCTTGCATCCATCATCACCACCTCCTGTTCCATTTGTTCGATACCTTCCAGCCTCCGATCACTTCCAGTCGTATCATGCTCCCCCCCCAGTGACGTCCTCATTCGCCAACTTCTCCGCCTAGCCGCGAGTCGACGCCGAGAATTACAAGACCCGAGCCAAGCCCAACTCCGTCGCTCAGCTGCCACCACCGCCTGACAGAGAGCATGCGGTCCTCGTCGCCTTTTGCCATCTTGAGCTTTGCCAGTCCCACGATCTGCAACACCCTGAGAGCCCACCTAACTCGCGCCCTCATCGTCAAGGCCGAGCTCTAGCGGATCACCATCCCTATGCCTTGACCCGAGCCCTCGTCGCCGCTACTTGTGGACCAATCTACTGCCGTGAGCCACCGAGCAACCAAGAGCCGTCGCCTATTACTTGAGGCGGCCGCATGTCATCTACGCCACCCGCGCTCGCGAGTCACTGCCACTGTCACGTTGGAGGTCATCATTATCGCCACAGTCGCGTACATTGTGTCGCTGCATGCTCGAGTCATCGCCGTCGCTGTTGTCACCGAACGATTTGTTAGGCCGTCGTCGCCGTTGTGAAGCAACCGCGAAGGTGACGTCCACACAAAGCCTACCCGATCCTACAGCCAACTCAGTGACGGCGTGCGTGCTGGTCACGAGCACCGTTGGCGCGACGAGTAGATCCTGACGACTGGATGACGAGACGAGACAAACTCGATGGCCGGTTTGTGTCGTTGAAGTTTGCGAAGAGGACTCGCACGAGGAAGAGGAGGTGGATGCAAGTGAATATCAACGGTCCGGCTGAGTCGGTGGCATGGGAACGCGACCACAGGCGCACGGTCCGGACTAGAGGTCTGGTAGCAACATGGTAAGTCGACTTGGTGGAGGCGTGGTCAACCCTATTGCTCCCGCCGACAAACTGACGGCCTGGTGTCGGGCGGATCCTAATGGCGATGGTGAATGGATCTGGTAGCGAAGCAAGCTGAATGGCACGCGAGTCCGAGCTTGACCCGAGGCAGTAGTGGTGGTTGATTTTCAGCATCGTGGTCTCGGCGCTCGGTGAGAAGCGGGTAGAGGTGGCGGCGAGCGAGTCTCCAACGCGCGCCGAGCCGGTCCCGACGGACGCGAAGGCCACTTGAGCTCGGGTCAAGGCGACGTGAGGGTAGATAATGACGACGGCACGAGCGAGTCCGGACGGCGAGTCGAGCGAGGGCTGTCGGCGTCGAAGGAGCAGAGTCGCCGTCGGGTTCCTTGCAGAGGAAAAGGCTACGCGGGGAGGAAGATGATAAATAGTGATAATAAGGTTAGTATGGGTTGGTTCATTTCTGTCTCTGGGCTGGTCTTGAAATAGTAGGGAGGATAGTTTTTTTTTTTTTGAATGGGCTAGCACGACAGGAAAGAGAAGGTTGGGCCTGGAGTTTTGAAACCCCCCCCATTCGGTTGAGAAAGGGCTCGGGCCTGAGGCCTGATTCGGTGCCGACCAGGCCCGATTCGGGTCCTCTTATTCGGGCTCGATCAGGCCCGACGGCCTACTCCCGACTCGGATCCGAGAATCCGACCCGGCCCCCTTAAAATAATAAAAAATATTAAAAAATTCAAAAATCAATAAAAAAAAATAGAAAATCATAAAAAATTCAAAAAAAATTCAGAAAATTCAGAAAAATTCTAGAAAAATCCCAAAAAATGGGAAATGGCTACAAACAACTAGCCATGGAATATTTTGGATAATTCGGTATCCAAGCCTTCCAAAAATTGACGATTTTGCCCTTCGGGCTAAATCGCCTCCAAATCTTCCCATTTTACCCCGGTCCGAAATCACACCTTTCATAAACCCTTATGGCTATGCTAGGAGGCCATTGATTGGAATTGATGTGCATCGATGAGATTTATTTATGCACTTGATTGCGCTTTCATTTAAATTGATTGTGATTGATAGGAACAGTCTTCCAATCTGCATGAAACCCTGAATCAAGCCTACCTCACCTAAAATTGCGCTTGCATGAACTCTTAGCTAGGAAAATCACTCGCGTTAGGTACCGAAAGGACGTTGGTAATGACACCGACGTAACCAAGTCCCCGAACCCAAAATCTCTGGTTTCGCAGAACTGATCGACCTCTCCCAATCGGTCAGTAAGGTTTCCGGTCTACCCTCCAAGAAAGACCGGTGGCGACTCCAAATGCATGCACAAGTTGCACATGCCACCACGACCACACTAAGGTCGAAAGCGATCGACTGTTATCGTCGAATCCCTTTGAAAAAATACTCCCGCCGCGATTTGGTATGGGCCTGGGAGGGCCCGCGCCGATCCAAAGCCCGCGATCCGCACCCTTGTGCGGGGGAAGGCCCGCGATCGGTAATCCATTAGCCGCGTCCGCCTTCGGACGGGTCGCGACAGCTGGCGACTCCGCTGGGGACCTTTGTTCTAGAACCTATGGTTCTAGACCTCAAGTGGACTTAGGCCGTAATTAAAACGCTGAGTGATTTTTCTAACCATGCAGGCGCTCTTGAAGGTGAGGTAAGTCCGCTTATGATAGGTGTTATATGTTTTTGCAGATTGGAGTGATAAGGGGTGTAGTCCGTGATTAACATTGTCTTATGCAGGTTGGCGTAGGAATGTATGTTGTGTGGATGACTTGAAGCGCTGATTGATAAACTGTTGTGCATGACTTGCATCGCGATGATCACAACACATGGACACACACAACCGCGCCTAAAACCCCGGGCGCCGCCTTTAGGAACACAATAGAAGGAATTGAAAATGGAATCTCCGTGAGGAAAAACACGGGGTAATCCACTTTTCAATTCCGCTCACTTCGAACTATGGATCGAGTCCCAATGCAACGATAGCTGTGCAATGGAATCGGCTCTTCCCAGAACTCGAGGTGGGAACCTTAACCTTAGGTGCCAAACCCTCTGATTTTTAGAAGTTTACCATCACTTGTTTCATGCGCATGTCTTTGGGCGGTTGGTACACCTAAAACCGCACATAAGTCGACGAGTTTGGTTGGTAAGACTCCCTATACCTCGAATCTATTACAGTTCATATAAATATAGGCATTTCATTCATTGCATTCTGGTGATTAGATTAAATGCCATTTCAAGGATAGATGTGTGTGTTTTTCCCAAACGTCCCTGATAGAAGACGAAGAGGATGATATCCCATGACAAGCACCGAGTGAGCAACAAAGGAGCCTACTATGGACATTATTGAGATATCGTCCAATGAAGATGACGAGTTGGGGCAAGTGATCCGGAAGTCACAGATCGAACTTGGGGCATCCTTAAACGTTAGGATCACATTCATTTGTTTAATTTTCCATTACTAGTCCTCTTGTATATGGTTTATTTTTATCGAGGCTTTCTCTATCTCACCCCTTAGAGTGATTGTATTAGGGATCTATTGGTGTATACATTTAGATGGAACTTGGTTGCTTTTCTTTTGACAGGTCATGGGAATGTGATAGTGGCATTTTCTCTAATCATCCGAATACTCCCAAGTCAAGTTTATAATTCCTTTAGAGGAAATTAAAATTGGAAATCCTGCACGACCTTTTTGGTCGTATAGGGTAATCCAACCCCAATTTCGCTAGAAGGAATTATACACTTGAATTGGTCCATGCATGTTTTACGTCGCTGGTAATCCACGATAATTGATCGAGAACATCGGCGTTGTTTTGAATTTAATGACGAGATAGATGTCCAAATTACTCTCGTTCTTAACAAAACGGCCTTGGTTTGGATGCCATATCTTCAATTAAATTTAAAACACGTTATTATGCCTCGCACTTTTGAGTAATTCGTTCCTCTCGAAATTGATCAAAAGCGATTATTGTGAATTACATTCCTTTCAATAGTATGCTTTCTTTCGAGGAATATTGATAAAAACTTTTCGCGCAAGATTAAAACCCTTGTAAAAGTTCTTGTCCTTATTAATCATGGGCAAGCATAGGATTGAAAGGGGTTTTTGATTTCTTTTTCAAATTATCCCTTCTGATTCTGTCTTTTTGTTTGCAGGTAAAAAGATAGGTAATAGAGAGAAATCTTTTCCTGGACCAGTCTAAGGCTATTATCTCATCTGATCATGAGCGAGTTATAAAATCAGGACATATTTGCTCGGCTTATTGATATTATGGTTCGGCTCACCCAAGTCGAAGATGTTCGGATGCTCGAAGAAATGAACCATACAGAAGTTAAAACACACACACAAGAACTTTCATTTATTTTGCTCAGCGGAGGGTTTGCAGAAGCAGGTCATACAATTCGGGGTGGAAAAGTAAAGCCAAAGTGAGCCCTAATTAACGACACAAAGGAGCCCAACTGACCCTCCATGTTGTTAATGCTCTGCCCGTACTCACGACTCCGCATGTCCTGGTCCGCGAGCTTGAGGAAAAGGTTTCTGCATTCTCCCTTAACCTCAGTGACCTTGACCTCGTGTTCTTCGGTGATTATTTCCAAGTCCCGAACTAATCCATTCCCGTGAGCTATGTCTGCGGTTATTTTGTCGAGCCGTTCTTCCTGCCAGTCGCTTTGCAGCCTCAATAGGACATTGTGGCGGTCGTGCTCGCCAGCGGTCAGGGATAGGGCCAATTGATCCACCAGTTTTCTCCTCTCGCGAAGCAACGTCGCGACCCTCTCATTGGCAAACTCGACGGCCTTTTTGTGACTATCGGCCAAATAGTTGGTCAGCGCCAAATGATCAGACCGATCTTGGTAACGAGCCCGCAAGACGCGAGCCACGAGAACCTCCCGATCAGCAACACGGTAGGCCTCTAAGGAGTGTGCAAAGAGGGTCGGGAAAGTTCTATATTCCCTCCCCAGCATAGTACCTTCGAGGGAAGTGGTATCTAAGTCCTCGAGCAGGACACGGATTTCATCCGCGGTTGCAGAATGATCGGTTATGTGCGCGTAACCGCGACCCAGTAGGTTATAAAGCTTTTCCCACTGGGCCAAGACATCAGTTGAAAAAGTGCGTACGGGAGAGGAGGCCATTTGCGTTGGGTTGGCTTGAGAATAAGACGAGTTTAATAGAGAGATTAGAAGGAAGAAGCTGATTATGCGAAAACGTTAACCTTCCATACATTAATTCCTCATTTTATAGCAACTCGAGGATGATGAAGGGTCTCAGTAATAATGCTGGTGGAGCCCAGTTATGGGGTAAAGCAGGAGGTCCCCTCACGAGAACCATTGGATTCGTTTCGGTTCGCGATTTTCGGCTCATCAATTAAAAGATGTAAAAGATTTGTCGGGATCACCATTATTAGAGTTAGGTGGGAGGAAAGCGCAACTATCGAAGAGAGCCCTAACAGGGTTTGGCAGTCCCATCACGTTGAAAAGCTAAGCGAGAAATTCAAGGTCTTGAGGGGGAACGTTTGCCTAATGATGCTTGAAGAGCGTCTCCTGAACATGCAAAGTCACTCGAAGAAAACTTTATAGGGAGTGAGCATACAGGAAAGAGTAGAGATCTGAGTGGGCAAGAACCAATCAAACATTTCTCAATCCAACATATTTAAGAGGTTACTGTCAGCTGCTAGAGGCGACTGACTCAAAAATCTCAGAAATTTAACCACAGAGGGATCTCGAAGATTCCAAGATCAAGTCTAACGCCAAAACCATGGAGCCCAACACTTCTGGCAACGGAAATCAAGATCACAGCGACGACGACAACGACATCCACAATGCTCAACTCGGGAAAAGAAGACGTCCTCACCAATACTCTCAGGAGGAAACCCAAATGCTGGAAACCCTTTTCAGTAAAAGCCATTACATGAAAAAGAAGTGGAGAATTGAATTGAGTCGGGAGTTGGGGATTAATCAGTCGAGGATCCAGTTTTGGTTTCAAAATAGGAGATCCAAATCGAGGGCTCAACGCAAACGTCAGGTGGTCGAGATTTTAAAGGAAGAAAACCAAAAGCTGCGAACAGAAAACATGAGGTATGAAAAAGCTCTCAATATTACCGTTTGCCCTCATTGCGATAACCTCGTCGCCCTCGGTAAGATATTCCCCGATAAGCCTCACACGACGATTGAAGACGTTCATTTACCACCCTACTCCCTCGGGGCATCTCCTGCTCAACCAGATTTTGCCGGAGTCACGCATGAGCAGGATGATCCTACGAAGATGATACAAATGCCTCCTGGGGGATGGGATTTGCATCGCTTTGATTGGAGTTATAGTTTCAAGGAGCTAGACGTTACCGCCGACCAGCTCAAAGCATATCAGCCTCATGCACAACAATTTTCGATAGGGTCGGGTCTTGCTGGAGATGAGTTAATCAGTCGTCAAGCCATCGATGCACTTTTGGGCCACGATAAGAGGAGGTTCGCTTGGCCCCCTGAACTGCATTCCAGATTCCTAGACGTGGTTCACCAAATGGGGATCGACTCAGCAACTCCGACGCGCATATTTAAGGCCATGAATGTACCGGGGCTCAGTAAGGAGCTGGTCAGGAATCACCTTGCTGCCTACAGAAAGCTATTAAAACAACGTCGAGCGGAGCTAAACCGGGAGGAATCCGTCTCGAGCTCAAAAGCTAGGGGGGACCGCCATTGTAATGCTCAGGCATCAAGAGGTACCCGGCCAAATCTAAGCATCAATCAAGCTAGCAACCCGACCACCGGCAAACTGAAAGTTGATCAGAATGTCCTCCCAGGCCATTTCAACACTTCTCAAGAGCGCGTGTCACAAGTACAGCGAGTGCGCACTCCTCCATTCGAGCAACAGTCGGCTGGTGCTCTGCCTGCCGCTGGTCAACCCACGACAGACGATTTCTTCGATGAGGGGCTCGATACCTTGTTCAATCAGTGGGAAGCTGGCATGCTTGGACAGCCATGATCTAGCACCTGGCTCGGGGCACGATGGGTCGGTCACTACGAACACCCGTAGGAAGAAGAACATGCTCACGAGTAGATCACTCATTTTATCCGTTGTAAAGTTCCTACGGGAACATTTTTCTTTAATGACTATAGTTAATTCTATATTAAAACCAACGCTATCGACGAACATCGTCATGCTTAGTTGTGATGATCCCTTGTTAGATTAAGTCTGAAACCAGAGACGGTCTTTAAAATTTTGAGTGGCCACGAACTCATTCCTCACCAAGCGCCCGGGATGCTGAAATGAAGAGTAACAGCATGCACAGGGAAAATGTCACTTTCGTTTGAACGATGAAAAGGGGTTGAGAGAAGATCATAGCGTTAATTCCCATGGAGCTAAATGAATTAAACGGAGTCATTAATTGCGGGTCCACCGCTGCTCCCCACGTTCTCGGGCCTGGTAAATCATAAAAGGCGCCGAAAGATTGTAGACCCACCACTTTGAAGACTGAACTAGGGGACGAGCGCAATACTCGATGAAACCGAATCAATGCAAGAGAGTTTGTGATCCTATCACGAGGAAAAAGAAAGGGGAATACAGACGATGAGTAATTGCAGAATCTCGGGAGGAGCGCTTGCTTGCTGGTCTTCATATGCAGCCTGAAGGATGGTTCCAGGACACGCACAATCACTTGAGAAAATTTCTAGAACGAGCAAACACGTAAGAGCGAATTGAGAAAGCTGAGTGAACTAGATCAGCCCGAGATACCCCGATCCATCATGTTTAAAAGCTATTCCCATCTGCTAGAAACGCCCGACCTGGACATTTCCGAGCACGAACTACTGGGAGACTTTGAAGATCCTGGAGCTGAATCCTGCCCGAAGGCCATAGAGACTGACTCCTCCAGCGATGAAATTCTAGGTTTCAGCTACGAAGAAGGAGTATACAATGATGACCGGAGTCGGAAAAGGAAGCAACTACAACGCCACACTCCAGGCCAAATCCGAGAGCTCGAAGGTTTCTTCAATGAATGCCCCACTCCAAGCAGACAACAGAAAATGGAGTTGAGCCGAAAGATAGGATTGGAGCTTTCGAAGGTCAAGTTTTGGTTCGCCAACAAACGAACCCGGGTGAAACAGCAATACGCAGACCATGAGTTACTGGTCCTGAAGGAGGAGAATGAGAAGCTTCAAGCTGAAAGCACGAGATATAAGGAAGCTCTGACCAAGGCCACCTGCCTTAATTGTGGTAATCCTATTGTCCTCGGCGAGGTGTTCCTCGATGAACCATCCCTGTTGACGAATAACGCTCAGCTGTTACCGTATTCTCCACAACATTTTCCGACACAGCCAGGTACCGTTGGAGATCTGCATGAGCAAGTCGACACCATAGGGTCAACACCAACACCCTCTGAGAAATGGGACCTGAATCATCACGGGTGGAGTTCTCCCAATGACGAACTCGCTGTCGCAGCCAGCCAATCCAAAGTCGGTAAGTCCCTCCCTGGACAACTTTTGAAACGACTAGATCCCGTAGAGAATAGCTACCGAAGTATTGACGATATTTTGGGTGATAAGAGAACAAGGTTTTACTGGACCTATGAACTTCACACCAAATTTGTTGATGCGATTCGAGAGCTGGGAGTTGATTCGGCTAGCCCATTACGCATACTCGAGATTATGAATGTGCCGGGGCTCTCTAGAATTAACGTTGAGTCTCACCTCAAGTACTATAGGAGATTGCTAAGGGATGGAAGGATAGCGTTAAACCATCATAAAGCCGGTTGGAGCTCAAGTGCTGGGCAGAATTACAACCACGATGATTGGAAAGCCGAGAGCACCCAACAGTGTTTCAGCAATGACGGGACTGGCAGTCGTGTCAGCGACTCTTCTAACCCAAATCAGAATGCTCCGCCGAGCTATCTCAATACTCCTCAAGAGTATATGCCACAGTTCCAGCACATAGGGATTCCTCAGTTTGAGCGCGAATCAGTCATTAATGCTATCCTTGAAGCGGATCTGGCATTGGCAGAGAGTGCACATATGAACCTGCCGGTCATCGGAGGAAGTTCCAATTCGAGGGGTCAAATTGCTCACGGCGAGAGCAAAGAGAGGAATCCCTCGCCTGCAGTCGACGACACCCAATCTGGGCACCAAGGGCTAAAAAGAACAGGTGATTTCCTTGATGAGGAGCTGGACACTTAGATCAATACTCTTCGGGAATGTATGTCTCAACCCCAACAGGGCAATGATGAAGGTTCCAGCTCAAAGACTCCAATCCCTCACAACGAAGGCAATGAAAGAAATCCGCCCCCAACAATCATTGATACCCAACTTGAGCATCAATGGCTCGAAGACCCGAGCAATTTCCTTGGCGATGAGTTCAATCTTTGGCTCGATCAATTTGGAGCCGAAGGGCCATCGCAGTGGTGACACAAGGCAGGTGACCAAACGTCTGATGCAAGGCATGGTTACTCGATGAAAAATGCTTAGACGAAAGGGGTGGAACACTCCTATTGAATATGTTGTTGATCGCACTGTAAGGTTCCCACGGGAACATCTTTCATTAATGTCTAGAACTAATTGCGCGTGAGTGTCAACATCACCCTTTGAGCATCTTCAAGCCGAGGGCCGTGGATTAATCGCTTAACCCGTGGAGCAAGTTCCCCGAACAATGACTATCACCCGCGGAGTATAATGGGATCTACCCCTTCCATACGAAATACGTTTGGCCGCGAAGCCACCTATTTGGTAAAACGATGTATCGTTCCTAAACGATCTTCAATCGAATACCGAAGTAATGTCTCATTTCTTTCCCTTCTCAGGTGATAAACGTGGATAAATCACTCAAGGAGCCATTTGTTCGAATAACAGAACAGACGTTGCCTAACTGGGGGCAGATGAACCATTGATGTTGCAAACACTCCAAGAATGGATAGGCGGATTTGATAGATGTTGTTCATATCAATACGCAATATCAGAACGGGATGAGAACCAAGAGTAAAGTTGTATCGTTCCAATTTGTCTTGAATTTGAGAATATGAATTGATACTCGTTATTTATCCTTGACAAGGGAATCGCCTTACAGACGAACATGTCTTCACATCCCATGTATTACCCGTTAGAATACATGACCAAGGGTAAATTGTATCGTTCTAATTTTTTGAAAAATTCGTGAACGTACAATAACATGTTTCTTCCGCATTTTCAGGATCTCCAGCCGCGGGGGACAGGTAAGTATCCCTTTCCCTAATCCATTAAAGATGTTAAATAAAAAACAGAGAGAAAAAGAAAAGCTTTCAGAATCTAATGTCTAGAAAATACATAGAATTCAAACTTCATTGGCATTCATGTCTTAAAACAGGAGGTTATCTGAACATGAATAAGAACATGCATGGTGCATCATAAAATCCCCTTGACGGGTAAAATTTTTGGAGAAACTGAAAGAGATTTTTTCCAATCAAAAGTTCAAAACTTTTAAAAGGACGTTTTCTCAAAAGAAAAGAGGCAAAGCCTAGTCCAAACACGTCCTACACACACTAGAGAGAAGTGGAGCGGATCAGATAGCAAAATCTGGACCTACGGAAGTAGGGATTGTTCGCAACGATTACATGGGTTGGGATGACGGAGGCATTCGTTTCATATCCCTCAAACACTACAGGTGACCGTTGATAAACCCTTTGAACGACGGTTTTCATTCTTAACCCTGTCAAGAACCACCCCACATCGGGGCAAATTGGAGTTGAGTCCAGCGGTATCAGGAGAAAATGGTTAGAAATTTTCTTGCTCGGACTAACATCAATCTTTGTGTGTTGTTTATATGGTAATCCAAGTGCCATAGGATGACGAGAAGCATTCATTTCTCTATCCCACACACCATATCCTTTGCACAGCCAAGTTGAGCCTGCAAATTCATTTCATAAACCCCTGTTGGTGATCATGGGATGTTTCAAGATGGAAACTGCATCACTCCAAGAACGGAAGAAATCAAGAGATGGGATTTATAGAAAAATCTCATATCGGCGTTTAAATGTGCTATGATTCAAGTTGTATATCTAGCACAATTTTCTGAACATCGTAGTTCCAAAGGAAAAGAAAAAGGCGGGATTTCAACAAAGAAAAAAATCCCCAGCATCAAGAAAAAGCAAAGTGCCTGGTAAAAGCAAGGCCGATGCTCGTGAAAACTGTTTGATTGATCCCCAATAAAGCCTAGTTGGGAAGAGAGAAAAACCCATAAAGGAGTCAGATCAAGAAGACTGCTCCCCAAATGATGTCAGCCGTGGTGCAAAAACACGGACAGAATTGTCAATCTCTTAAATACCACAAGAGACGTTCTCTAAAGGACTTGTGCACACCTCAAAAGCGGTTGCACACCTCAAAAATGGAAGATGCAGAATGGAAAAGACATGTGACGAATTGGCAATGATCACCAATGTCAAATCCTTCGTGATTTCTGGGCCAAAAACAAGCCTTTTTCGGTCCCCAATCCTGCCAATGTTACAACCCTGAAACAGTCTTCTCTGACTAAGACACTTGGGTTAACATATAGCTTAGCTCGAAGAAGTACGAGCAAGACTATTTCTTTCTCATTTTGCAGGGTTCTTGACTTGTAAACCCGAAGCAGATGATGAAAATTTTTATTCAATGGCCTCGACTCCAAGGCGGGTCCCCCTTGAAGATCAATAACCAAGCCCAACATTACGGTCCCGTGGAAGACCTCCCGATCGATCGAAATGTATGCGCTGCGAATGATCCTAAAACCTAGGCGCGAGTTAGTAGGAAGTTGAGCGCATTCCTTACAAAAGACCATTATCACAGAGCGGTGAGGAGCCCTCTTGGATGAGAAATTCTCCAATAGATGTTTTGAATAAACACTTTTTGGAAATTTCAAATTGTTTGATCCAGATTTTCCGTGCAAGGGATTTGTGATCACATTTGCATGTTGCAAGAATGCTTTGGATAACCTCCAGCATCAAAATGCACATTTCACGATTAAAACTTCAGTCATACGGTTTTTGTCAAATGGACAGCCGTGGTCTTCCCGAAAATTACTAACGTTTTCTGGGTGAAGAAAAATATTTCAGGCTCAAACTTCTGCAGGATACCTGGAGAACCCAGCTCCCAGAATGTCGCCTCAACCAACTCAAAGGTAGAAACCGCCTGAAGGGTCAACTCAATGGTAGATACCGCCTGAAGGGTCAAATCATGGTAGAAACCGCCTGAAGGGTCATATGATGGTAGAAACCGCCTGAAGGGTCAAAACAATGGTAGATACCGCCTGAAGGGTCAACTCAAGGTAGATACCGCCTGAAGGGTCAAACTATGGTAGATACCGCCTGAAGGGTCAACTCAAGGTAGATACCGCCTGAAGGGTCAAACTATGGTAGAAACCGCCTGAAGGGTCAACTCAAGGTAGATACCGCATGAAGGGTCAAACTCAAGGTAGATACCGCCTGAAGGGTCAAAATATGGTAGATACCGCCTGAAGGGTCAAATATGGTAGAAACCGCCACAAGGGTCAACTCAAGGTAGATGTCGCCATAAGGGTCAAAACTAAACTCAACGGTAGATACCGCCTGAAGGGTCAAATATGGTAGAAACTGCCGTAAGGATCAACACAGAGGTCCGATCCACCATACGGATTAAAATCCTTGGCAAATCCCAAAGTGTGGGATACGCCTTCCCTAGGTTCCTGTCGGTTAGGGACCCCCATAATGGTATGACCTACCATACAGGTCAGAGCTTAACCTCCCTAGGACACTCTAGTAGCGAGTCCCTAGGTATTTTCTTGAATCCATCAGACACCGCGAAAAAAAAAAAAAAAAAAAAAAACTGGATGTCATAACTCATTTTCCTTTGGTTTCCCGAGTCGAGTCGATCAAGACTCAGGTGTCACCTTGTCCTTGAGGGAAACCTCTGAGAGGATTCCTCTGACGAGATTTCTCTCAAAGAGGGGCAGCTGTTGACACCTAAATTTTATCTTTATTTTTATTTATTTATTATTTATTATTATTATTATTATTATTTGTGTGAGCGTAAAAATGAGAGTTAGTCATAATTCTCACAAAAATAGTTTCGCATGCATTGTATATTTTCTGTCATTCATTTGGCATTTAGGATAGAGTGAGTCAATCGAGTTTAAATTTATCAGATAAGTAACTCAACGATGGCAAGATGAGCGAATTCTTATAGTACAATGGCAGTCGATGACGATGGTCAAAGATGCTTCGCGAGCTGAACGGCACAAAATGATCTGAGCGAGAACGTAATAAAAAAAATCCTACTCATTGTCCATCAAATAAAATAAGGGATTCATTCGCTCCACCATCTAAAAAGAAGAGGCATAAGGGAAGTGGGGGACAAGGGTATTAAAAAAAAAAGAGAAAAAGAAAAGAAAAGCAATGGACGTTGGACCATGCATGAAAAGAGATGCTGGGCAGTGGGGATATAGAGAGATTCGGGGAGGAGATCCATGGAGAGAAAAAAAAGAGACTCGCGACTTCATCTCGGCCGGCAATCGCTAACCATCGCGGAACTCTTCTCCGACACCACCTTATATCTCAGGGGAGCTCCGGCTCAGTCGTCCCGAAAAACCAACCGCGGGAGAACTCTGGACTGAGGGCCAACGCGGCTCGCGTCGCCGAGCCCGTTTTGACATCGCATGTTTTACGGCAACGGCTTCTCACCTCGACGAATCTCTCTCCGATCCCGACCGCGTACGACGCTCCCAAACTCGTCGCCAGTCCTTGCATCCATCATCACCACCTCCTGTTCCATTTGTTCGATACCTTCCAGCCTCCGATCACTTCCAGTCGTATCATGCTCCCCCCCAGTGACGTCCTCATTCGCCAACTTCTCCGCCTAGCCGCGAGTCGACGCCGAGAATTACAAGACCCGAGCCAAGCCCAACTTCGTCGCTCAGCTGCCACCACCGCCTGACAGAGAGCATGCGGTCCTCGTCGCCTTTTGCCATCTTGAGCTTTGCCAGTCCCACGATCTGCAACACCCTGAGAGCCCACCTAACTCGCGCCCTCATCGTCAAGGCCGAGCTCTAGCGGATCACCATCCCTATGCCTTGACCCGAGCCCTCGTCGCCGCTACTTGTGGACCAATCTACTGCCGTGAGCCACCGAGCAACCAAGAGCCGTCGCCTATTACTTGAGGCGGCCGCATGTCATCTACGCCACCCGCGCTCGCGAGTCACTGCCACTGTCACGTTGGAGGTCATCATTATCGCCACAGTCGCGTACATTGTGTCGCTGCATGCTCGAGTCATCGCCGTCGCTGTTGTCACCGAACGATTTGTTAGGCCGTCGTCGCCGTTGTGAAGCAACCGCGAAGGTGACGTCCACACAAAGCCTACCCGATCCTACAGCCAACTCAGTGACGGCGTGCGTGCTGGTCACGAGCACCGTTGGCGCGACGAGTAGATCCTGACGACTGGATGACGAGACGAGACAAACTCGATGGCCGGTTTGTGTCGTTGAAGTTTGCGAAGAGGACTCGCACGAGGAAGAGGAGGTGGATGCAAGTGAATATCAACGGTCCGGCTGAGTCGGTGGCATGGGAACGCGACCACAGGCGCACGGTCCGGACTAGAGGTCTGGTAGCAACATGGTAAGTCGACTTGGTGGAGGCGTGGTCAACCCTATTGCTCCCGCCGACAAACTGACGGCCTGGTGTCGGGCGGATCCTAATGGCGATGGTGAATGGATCTGGTAGCGAAGCAAGCTGAATGGCACGCGAGTCCGAGCTTGACCCGAGGCAGTAGTGGTGGTTGATTTTCAGCGTCGTGGTCTCGGCGCTCGGTGAGAAGCGGGTAGAGGTGGCGGCGAGCGAGTCTCCAACGCGCGCCGAGCCGGTCCCGACGGACGCGAAGGCCACTTGAGCTCGGGTCAAGGCGACGTGAGGGTAGATAATGACGACGGCACGAGCGAGTCCGGACGGCGAGTCGAGCGAGGGCTGTCGGCGTCGAAGGAGCAGAGTCGCCGTCGGGTTCCTTGCAGAGGAAAAGGCTACGCGGGGAGGAAGATGATAAATAGTGATAATAAGGTTAGTATGGGTTGGTTCATTTCTGTCTCTGGGCTGGTCTTGAAATAGTAGGGAGGATAGTTTTTTTTTTTTGAATGGGCTAGCACGACAGGAAAGAGAAGGTTGGGCCTGGAGTTTTGAAACCTCCCCCATTCGGTTGAGAAAGGGCTCGGGCCTGAGGCCTGATTCGGTGCCGACCAGGCCCGATTCGGGTCCTCTTATTCGGGCTCGATCAGGCCCGACGGCCTACTCCCGACTCGGATCCGAGAATCCGACCCGGCCCCCTTAAAATAATAAAAAATATTAAAAAATTCAAAAATCAATAAAAAAAAATAGAAAATCATAAAAAATTCAAAAAAAATTCAGAAAATTCAGAAAAATTCTAGAAAAATCCCAAAAAATGGGAAATGGCTACAAACAACTAGCCATGGAATATTTTGGGTAATTCGGTATCCAAGCCTTCCAAAAATTGACGATTTTGCCCTTCGGGCTAAATCGCCTCCAAATCTTCCCATTTTACCCCGGTCCGAAATCACACCTTTCATAAACCCTTATGGCTATGCTAGGAGGCCATTGACTGGAATTGATGTGCATCGATGAGATTTATTTATGCACTTGATTGCGCTTTCATTTAAATTGATTGTGATTGATAGGAACAGTCTTCCAATCTGCATGAAACCCTGAATCAAGCCTACCTCACCTAAAATTGCGCTTGCATGAACTCTTAGCTAGGAAAATCACTCGCGTTAGGTACCGAAAGGACGTTGGTAATGACACCGACGTAACCAAGTCCCCGAACCCAAAATCTCTGGTTTCGCAGAACTGATCGACCTCTCCCAATCGGTCAGTAAGGTTTCCGGTCTACCCTCCAAGAAAGACCGGTGGCGACTCCAAATGCATGCACAAGTTGCACATGCCACCACGACCACACTAAGGTCGAAAGCGATCGACTGTTATCGTCGAATCCCTTTGAAAAAATACTCCCGCCGCGATTTGGTATGGGCCTGGGAGGGCCCGCGCCGATCCAAAGCCCGCGATCCGCACCCTTGTGCGGGGGAAGGCCCGCGATCGGTAATCCATTAGCCGCGTCCGCCTTCGGACTGGTCGCGACAACGGCACGAGTCACGATACGAGTATTTCATAAGGAAAAAAAAAATTAGTGCAACGTTATGAGGAAATAATGGTGAAATGATAAGGATGCTTCGTTTGAACCGTTTTCTGAGGCTCAGTTTTCTTCGGGGAAAGAGGATAATTTGGCAAATATTACCGGAAAATGATGATTTATATAGCGTGAAACAGTTATTCAATGAAGAATGCATTTATTGTCGACAACAATTTATGTATTTTGAACATTTGCATAGATGATGAAAATGTTTCTTCATCGTTCATTTTTATAAGCGATACAAGCGATTCCTTTTAAAAAAATATTTATCTAAAAGAAATAGTTTGCATTACTTATGAAAATGAACGAAAGTAAAATATTTTCTATCGCTCACGAAAAGTTTCGACATAAAATTTGCTCGATAATGAAAGAAAATTTCATTCAATACTTGTCTTAAATAATAGGAGCGCGATAGATATTTTTGTCGACAGCAATGGAAGTGGATCTGCTGCCTTAGTTTTTCTAAGGCGGGGGTCCCAATCCCACAACAACAGATTTTTTTTTTTAATATTAGGATTGACGAATCTTCTGGTCATCGTAGGAATATACCTTATCGCTGAGAAGTTGGAACCATTCCCAGCATTCAAGAAGATGAACAAAAGCACGTCATCTCTCTCTCTCTCTCTCTCTCCTACTCGCAAAGAAGATTCACCCCACAACCCCCTCCGCGCCCGCGTCAGGAATTTTGCTGATTCGAATCGACAGGAGCGATGAATCTTGAATCCGGTATCAAAAGCCGTCACGACACAGCAGCAACGACTTGGTCTATCCTCAAAGTTCACGAGAACACAAGCCTTCGCAAGAATCAGAGCACGCCTCCATTGCTCATTCGCTTCAGTCCAGGAAAGACTTTTCCCAAGAAAAGGAAGAAGAAGAAGAAGAATCATACTGCAGAAAAGACCAGATCAACAGTGACTTTTTTTGTACGCGCACAACAATTTGCAGGCAACCATCTTCCTTTGCACTTGCGTAAACCCCCTCTCCCTCTCTCCCCAGTATAAATAGGCAAGAACTGTGGAATGGGTTTTATGACAAACACAAACCAAATTATTTGCAAAGCAATACAGTTTTGACATCCGTTGATTGTTTTAGCTTCTGAGGAGGAGTAGTTCAGGTTTCCGAGATGGGTTTTCCTCCAAGCTCATTGAGCAGAAGTACGAGGCTCGTTCTGTCCGTTTCGAAGCTGCTTCTCTTGCTATCGCTGCTCCTCGTCCCGAGCTACTTCGGTGCAGCAGCCGGAGCCGTGGACGAGAGGGACGCGTTCCGAGTGGGCGTGATTCTTGATTTGGACTCGCGCCTCGGCGACCAGATGCGCATGGCGATCGAGATAGCATGCCGAGACGCGAACGGCATGTCATCATCGGGGAGTCATTACATAAAGCCACATTACATGAACTCCCACGGGAAGCCCCTTCGAGCAATTTCGGCGGGTCAGTCATTCGCTGCCCTTCCTCAGTTTGGTAGCTGCTGCATGCAGCAATTTCTGCTTTGTAAATCATTCACTGAAAATATTATGGATGAACTGCTTGACTCATCGCCTTCTTTTCCTTTCGACAGCTGAAATTCTGATCAAAAGGAACAATGTGAAGGTTATTATCGGCTTGGAGACATGGGAGGAAGCAACTTTAGTAGCAGAAATCGCTAATCAATCTCAGGTACCAGCCTTGTCCTTCGCCAGAGACTGCATAACGCCGCCACTGATGGCGGAAACTCTATGGCCTTCTCTGTTTCGAATGAGTACCGATGAATCCGACCAAATTAAATGCATTGTGGATATAGTTAGTTCTTATAACAGGAAAAGAGTATCGATAATATATGAGGCGGAGGCATACGACACCATGTATTCCAAGCAGTTAAATTATTTGTCGGACGAGCTTGGAAAAATTGGCTCGACAGTAGAAGACCAGCTGACTCTTCAAGCATTCTCATCTTCAACCGGAACACAAGTGTCTCTGGAAGAGAAATTAATGAAGCTGAAGGGAAAGGCATCTCCAATCTTTATAGTTCTAGGATTGTCGTCGCAGGGAAGCGCTGACTTTCTCAAAGAAGCAAAGGCGATGGGACTCTTCTATGGAGATTCTATTTGGATATTCGCTGAAAAACCATTCGCCAATCTCTTAACTTCAGTCGAACATTCAGAAATCTCCTCAACTGTCGAAGGCGCGATAGGGGTAATCACCTACCGTCCCAAAGACCAGGCATATACAGAATTCAGATCCCAATTCTTGAGCATTTTCCATCACAAGTATGGAGAGAACTTCAATTTCGAGCCAGAAATCGATGTTGTTCGAGCATACGATTGCATTATGACCATTAAAAATGCCATAGACGCAGTGCCGAGCCATGATATTATGCCCGAGTCTTTGCTTGATAGAATATCGCGCGCTAGACTCGTGGGTTTGAGCGGGGCAATACTATTTGAGAAAGGTCAGTTGGCACATCGACCCAAATTCCAACTTGTAAGTGTTGATGGAAATGAATATAGAGAGCTTAAGCTTTGGTCTCCCAATTCCGGTGTCTCAAGGGGCTTTGTACCGAAACGAAGTTCGAGGAGAACAGACAAGTTGATGACCCAAGAAGGACAGACTTCTAGTAAGGATAAGCGGTTGAGGATCGGTGTTCCTGCTGAAACTCCGTTTGGTTTGTTCGTGAAGAAGAACAGCTCAAACGGGGAAAAAAGGCCCGTCGGCTTCTGCATAAATGTTTTCGACAATTCTGTTCCTGATGGTTTGAAGCATGATTTTTTGTTTCACTATGGAACATATGACGACTTGGTTAAAAAAGTTCGTGATAAGGTGCAGTACCACATCATCTCTATTCTTGCACCATTGCATGATAGAATATCATCTAATACTTTCCCTGATATATAAACCATCAGAGTCCGAATAAATTAGACCAAGCAACAAGTTCTTTTCACGCAGATATCAATTTTCGCTCACAAGATTGTATCGCCTTGCATTAAGCTCACAATGTTCTTCTTTGACGGTGCCCTTTCGGTATCAATTTCTAAAGTGGGTTTCTTTGATGTTGTTACATGGTATGACCTTGATGGAAGGTCTATGACGCTGCAGTCGGTGACATAACTATCCTAGCGAATCGCTTAGAGTATGTCGAGTTTACGCAACCGTTCATGGGATCGGAGCTTTCGGTGATAGTCCCAGCAAAGCAGGACACGGACAGGGCCTCGATCTTCATAATGCCTTTCACCCCAACAATGTGGGCTGCCTCTGGAGGCATCCTTATGTACACAATGTTGGTGGTTTGGTTCTTGGAGCATCAGAACAATCCGGAATTCGCCGAAGGCTCTCTTACTAATCAGCTCTCGACCGCTCTTTGGTTCACTTTCTCCGCTCTATTTTTTGCTCATAGTAAGTTGGTTCCCTCTGTTGATTGTAGCCCGTGCACACTCTTTTGGGCTCAAACATTTATCAAAAATCACATATTGTTGCTGAATTTTGCAGAGGAGAAAGTCCATAGCAAATTCACCCGAATCGTGGTGGTGATTTGGTTCTTCGTGGCGCTGATCTTGACGCAGAGTTACACGGCCGTCCTCACGTCGATGCTCACTCTCCAACAGCTCAAACCGACCGTGACCACCATCGAACAGCTGAGAATTTGTAGAGCAAGAGTTGGTTGTAACAACGATTCTTTCATGTGCGACTATATGAAGAACTCGCTGAACTTCTCTGAGGAATTCATCGTCCCCATAACGAACACTTCGAGTTCGAGCTATGGAGATGAATTCAAAAGTGGCAATATCGTCGCTCTTTTTCTGGAGTACCCGTATGCAAGAGCTTTCTTCACTAAGTATTGTGACGGATATTTGACCATTGGCAATGGCTACAGATATGGCGGTTTCGGCTTTGTAAGTATAATCCAGTTGTTCGGCGTAAATAGTGGCTATGCAATTGCTTTTCCTTGTTACTTATCTCTCCTTCACTGCTCCATATGCAGGCATTCCCAAAAGGCTCTTCACTGGCTGCAAATTTCTCTCAGGGCATTCTGAAGCTTTTGCAGAACGGTGAGATGCAAAGATTAGAGAACGACTCTTTCTATTCGGATTGCCCGATTAGGAACATCCCCGGCAATGAACCACGGTTGGGACTCAGCAGCTTCTGGGCGCTCTACGCTTTCACCATCGCCACTTCCACTGGTTGTTTGCTCTTGGCGTGTCTCCGAGCGAGGAGGAATCACGGAGGAGGAAGCAATGGCGACAACGAGAGCGCAACGGAGATGAGTATGCTCTAGCGTAAATCAATGTACAGTGGCATAGTTCTTAGGCTCGATGATAAAGTGGGGGCAAATTATTCTTGAATCTTGATCAAATTCAAAAGCTGAATCTTATTGTACATTTTGAAAGACGGAAAGGGTTATAGTCATTTTCCTATTGCTAGATACGTATGCTAATTTTTTTTTTCGAAACAACGGGATGATGGTTGAGATCCCCGGATGATTCATGGTTCGGAACCATTGACGAGCTCAGCTTTAAACTCTATTCATATTCTTTCGAAATTTATATTGTGCATGTTCAAATTAGGGTTTTGAAGCTTTAGGCTATTTCATAAACTATTGAAGACAGCGAGAAAATATACACTAGAACGTCAACAACAAATTCTAATCAGGTAAGCTAATATCGGTTCGACATATGAGACTCATGGTACTTGGTACAATTAGCAAATGTAATTTTTTTTTTTTCGTTGCTGGCCAACTTTTATATGCCTTATTTATTGGCATAAAGTAATGCGAAATTACCAACTTTTTACTATGCCATGCAAATTAGCAACTTTCTTACAAACTACTAAATTTTATTAGCTTAACCTACAAATGCTTCGTATTTACTGACTTTTGCCGACTCCCGAATTTTCTACGACAAATCGAACACGCAAAACAAAATACATTTATATAAGTACACACGCGAAAGAGTACACACAATAAATATCAACTAAGAAAATAATAAAGCACCTCGTCCAAATTCGGATTGACACGGAACGTCCCAACTGATCAACTCGTCAGACATAAGATCCATAAATGCGGCCCGGCCCACTAGCTCATTGCTGGAGATGGACTCCTGAATAAATTAAGGAAGTTGCTAATTTGCCATGGCATCTGTAAGGGAGTGGAAATGGGGGGTAGATGTGCTCTGAAATGCTTCTGCTGTGCTCCTCCTGGCTCTTTGGATTCAATGTGACAGAGCCGTTTCTGATCCTGAAGATAAACCTTTACTAACTTCTGGTGTGCCAAAGTTGCAGAATTCTGCAGCTGGTTTGCCCATGGAATGAACATAGATAGAAGGCCACCGTTTCTAATGAAGCAGAGAAAACACGCAAATGATCCTTGAACTTTGGCCAATCTGTAATATGATCCCTAAACTTTTAATTATTGCAATGAGGTTCCGGAACTTTGGCCTAATGTGCAATGACGTCCTTGAACTTTAATTTTATTCAATGTCTTTGAACTTTTGGTGTGTGATCAATTGAGTCCCTAGATTATGTGAGAGTGTTCAATGTAACATTGAACACTCTCACATAATCTAGGGACTAAATTGAACAGGTATCAAAAGTTCGTAGACCACATTTAATCCACAATGCACATCGGAATAAAGTTTATGGACGACATTTGCATATTACGCCAAAGTTCATGGATCATTTGGGTTATTATCCCTCTCAACATCTCTTGGAAAAAATCTGAAGATGGATAGCACAACTCACATAGCATTCTCATTTATTGCCTCGAAGAATGACCTCATTTCGTCCATCTTTTCTCCCGTTCAGCTCCTGAAGTTTTTTTTCCCCCCTTTTCAAACTCTTCAAGTTAGAAAACAGACCGATTTTAGCGGTTTTTCGGTCCGATTGGTTCTTTTTACTCACTTCCTACCTGAAATTATTCGCTGCCATGTTTAACTGCATGTCATGAAATTTGAGATCAATTAGACTTGATCTTTTCAACAACCTGATATAGGTTTGCCCTTGGCTGAGGCTAGAAGTGTGTCCTTATAGTGAATGTCCTCCATGTTTAGACTCTTTTACTGCCTTTAATAGTTCCGATTTGGAAGCTCGATAGGATAAAAGATTATAATATCCGGTGTTTGGCGACGTTATCGAGACCGGATAATTTCATCTATCACCGAATAAAATGATGGATATGAAATCTTGAATAAGGGTGGGTTATATTCAGATTGGATAAAAATGTTATAAACTAGCTTTGGCCCGTCCCATATCAAGCCTTACGATTTTATCCTTCGGCATACATGTGACCACCTTCCCAGGAGATTACCCATCTTGGGAGTGCTTCCACTTGAGTACGCTTAGCTTTGGAGTTCCAAAGCTAACCGTTGCTATTATGTCAAAAGGCGCCTCTATGAGTTAGTTCCAACTTTCACATAGATATTTTAGAATCGCTCTCCTCATATTCGATGTAAAGTTCGGTTCATTCCTTCCCCCTTCGCCATCTTAGAAGCTCGCTAGGAGCCGCTTTTTGCCTGAGCCCTCTCGCTTCCTTGACCGTAAAAACCTCAAAGATACACCAATGATAAATTTATTCCATTTTTTTTTTACCGTAAGAAACCTCAAACTAGTACATAGTGATAGATTTACGCCATACTAATTTTTTTTACCACTATAAATCCCAAACTGATGCACATGCGATTAATTTACTCTTCGTTAATTTTCGTTAAATCGGGTTAATACTACGAAAAACTCTCAAATTAATACATCTGTAATAAATAGAGGATAAAAATTCTCAAATTAATACACCTGTCAACTGTCACATATCATCAAACTCAACAATTTGATGGTAAAATTTAAAGAAAATCTAATTGAGGGTAAATTTGTCACAAATGTATCAATTTGAGATAAATTTATCATATGTGAATGAGTTTGGGATTTTTGGTAATAAAAAAAGTAGTTATGGTAAATTTGTCACATGTCTACCAATTTGAGATTTTTTATGGCAAAAAAATAATTTAAAATAAATCTGTCCATATTAATTTGAGATTTTTTTTTTTTGGTAGTATTAACCTATTGACACCCTTACATGCCCGCTTCAAGATTCTACCAATTTGAATTGACAGGACTGGTGTGGAATCTAGAAGAAGGTGAGTGACAAGACCAGTCTGAACGCGAACGAAGGCGAGATGAGCATCACCACATTGCTGAAAAGTTGGACCCGTTCGCAGCATTCTGAATGCGAACGAAGGCTCAAGGACGAGAAGACTTCACTATTCTCTGACTATTTTGGGTCCACTCGAATCCTAATGCCATCAAATACAGACAACGACTTGGTCTATTCTTAAAGTCCACGAGGGGAAGGAAAAAAAAAACGAATCTTGGAAGAATCGGGGAACGTGTTCCCGCATGAATGGTAATACTGACCTGACCATGGACTCTTCCCTTCGGTCCAAGAAAGGCTTTCCGGGAAAAATTAAAATACAACCAGAAAGACCAAATCAACACTGACTTTTTGGAACATGCACCACATGCTGCCAAAAGTTTGGATGCAATCATTTTCCTAGCTCTATTTTCCTGGAAAGTCTCTTCCTTTGCTCTTACGTATACACCTCTCCAATAAGTACGCAGGAATTGCGAGATGAGTCCCTTTTATTACAGACGCAAAGACAATGATTTGCAAAGCAATATAGTTCAACACTCGCTTTTACTTTTAGTTTATGAGGAGGAGTCATTCTGGTTTTCATAATGGGTTTTCTTCAGAGCTCATGTAACAGAAGTGTAAGACACATTCTGTCCGTTTCGAACACGTTTGTCTTGCTCTTGTCGCTCCTCCTCGTCTTGAGCTACTCCGGTGAAACCACCGAAGCTGTAGACGAGAGGAGCGTGTTCAAAGTGGGCGTGATTCTTGATTTGGACTCGCATCTCGGCGGCCAAATGCGTATGGCGATGGAAATAGCTTGCCGAGATGCGAACAGCAACTCATCACCAGGAGCACATTACATAAAGCCACATTACATGAACTCCCGCTCGAAGCCCCTTCGAGCAGTTTCAGCCGGTGAGTCATTCATTGCCCTTCCTCAGTTTGGTACCTACAGCCTGCAATAATTTCAGCTTTGTGCTGAATGTTTACTAACAGTTGTTCACTCAGTAATCCAGCTACACAATGAAGCTGTGTATTAAGACACCAGACGATTATGTTAAATCACACACTAAAAAAGTTATGGATGAACTCCTTGATTCCTTTACCATTTCTTGACCAAATAGAGTACTTGGTATACACTGTGGATCCACAACCGAGATCTTAAGCTTTTACGCTAACGGTGGTTGTAAAAACAGCGAATTGATGTTCTTCCATGTCAACATGTATCTCACATAATCAATGTGTACCTGCAATAATCTCTTCCAAGAACCCAGTTAGTAGGGTTAAATAAGTGATATTGATAGAAGAAACTAGTAAACAAGATTGCCATGATTTTCCTTTTCTTCTCTTTTAACAGCTGAAAAGTTGATCAAAAGGAAGAATGTGCAAGTGATTATTGGCTTGGAGACATGGGAGGGAGCAACTTTAGTAGCTGAAATCGCTAATAAATCTAAGTTACCAGTCATATCCTTTGCCAGAGACCATGTAACACCGACGTTGATGGCGCAAAATCTATGGCCTTCACTGTTTCGAATGAGCACCGACGAATCCAACCAGATTAAATGTATTGTAGATGTAGTTAGAGCTTATAACCGGCAAAGAGTATCAATAATATATGAGGCTGGTCCATATGATACTATGTACTCCGAGCTGTTAAATTCTTTGTCGGAGGAGCTTGGAAAAATTGGCTCAACAATAGAGGACCAGCTGATT
Source organism: Rhodomyrtus psidioides (assembly GCA_021437785.1). Taxonomy (NCBI): domain Eukaryota; kingdom Viridiplantae; phylum Streptophyta; class Magnoliopsida; order Myrtales; family Myrtaceae; genus Rhodomyrtus; species Rhodomyrtus psidioides. Next base: position 589,914 of record JAILYB010000062.1, on the reverse strand, counting down.
CTTCAAGAATTCTCATCTCAGACCGGAGCAGAAGTGTCTTTGGCAGAGGAATTGATGAAGCTGAAGAGAAAGGCATCTCCCATCTTTATTGTTCTAGGATTGTCGTCGCCGGGGAGCGCCCAGTTTCTCAAAGAAGCAAAGAAGGCGGGAATCTTCTTTGGAGATTCAATTTGGATATTTGCTGAAAAACCATTTTCCAATCTCTTAATTTCAGCAGAGCAATCAGCTATCTCCTCCACTGTCAAAGGCGTCCTAGGAGTAATCACATACCGTCCCGAAAGCCAGGCATATAGAGAATTCAGATCCAAATTCTTGAATATGTTCCATCACACGTATGGAGAGAACTTCAACTTCGAGCCAGATATTGATGCTGTTCGAGCATACGATTGCATTATGACCATTAAACATGCGATAGATGCAGTGCCGAGCCCTGATGTTACACCTGATTTTTTGCTTAATAGAATATCGCGCACTAGACTGATGGGTTTAAGTGGGGCAATACGATTCGAGAAAGGTCAATTGGCATATCGACCCAAATTTCAACTTGTAAGTGTTGATGGAGATGAATATAGCGAGCTCAACCTTTGGTCTCCCAATTTCGGTTTCTCGAGGAGCTTTGTAGCAAAACAAAGTTCAAGAAGAAAAGGGTACGCAATTTCCGACATGTTGAAGACCCAAGAAGGACAGGCTTCTGGCAAGAACGAGCCATTGGTGATTGGAGTTCCTAGTAAAAGTCCCTTTGATAAGTTTGTGAAGGAGGAAATGGATGACACAACTGGGAAAGCAAAGTACATTGGCTTTTGCATAGATGTTTTTGAGAAGGTTGTTTCTCAATTTCCCGGCGGTTTGAACTTCGAGTATTTGCGTCACGATGGAACATATGAGGACTTGGTTGACAAAGTTCGTGATAAGGTATGGTACCGCATCATCTCCATTCTTGCACGATTATTGCATGATCGCACTATAGAATACCAACTGTTACTTCCACTGATAATAAACCAAGCAACAATTTCATTTCACACACATCTATTTTCATTGCAAGATGGAATCACTTTGCGTTAATAGACTGTCAAAGCCGCGCAATGTTCTGATTTAACTGTGTACTTTCGGTATTGATTTCTAAAGTGGATTGCTTGATGTTGTTCCATGGTTTGACAATAATGGAAGACCTACGACGCTGCAGTTGGAGACATAACTATTCTGGCCAATCGCTCACAGTATGTCGAGTTCACACAACCGTTTATAGCATCAGACCTTTCAATGATAGTCCCAGCAAAACCGGAGCCCGACAGGGCATTGATCTTCATGGAGCCTTTCACGCCAACAATGTGGATTGCCTCTGGAGGTATCCTTATGTACACGATGTTAGTAGTTCTGTTCTTGGAGCGTCCGATCAATCCGGAATTCAGAGGCCCTTGGACAAATCAGCTCTCAACTGCTCTTTGGTTCACTTTCTCCTCTCTCTTCTTTGCTCATAGTAAGCAACTTCCCTTTGTTGACTATAGTCCATGTACGCTCTTTTGTGCCCAAACTTTCGACATAAAACACATGCATTGCTGACTTTTGCAGGGGAGAGAGTCTACCGCAACTTCACTCGGATCGTGCTGGTGATTTGGTTCTTTGTAGCACTGATCTTGACGCAGAGTTACACGGCCGGCCTCACCTCGTTGCTCACTCTCCAGGAGCTCAAACCGACCGTGACCACCATGGAGTGGCTGAGAATTTCTAAAGCAAGAGTGGGTTGTGACCCCGAAGCTTTCATCTGCGACTATCTGACTAACACGCTAAACTTCTCGAAGGAAGTCATTGTCGGCATAAGCAACACTTCCAGCTATGGAGACGAATTCAGAAGAGGCAACATCGCCGCTCTCTTTCTGGAGTACCCATATGAGAGAGCTTTCTTCACTGAGTATTGCTATGGATATGTTGCCACGCAGGAAAACTACAGATTCGGCGGTTTCGGCTTTGTAAGTATGATCCAGTTATTCTACTGTGCAAAATGCTTTTCCTTGTGAATTAATCTCTTCTTCACTGCCCTATATGCAGGTGTTCCCCAAAGGCTCTCAACTAGCTGCAAATTTCTCCGAGGCCATTCTGGAGCTTTCAGAGACCGGCGAGATGAAAAGATTAGAGAATAAGTGGTTCCCGCCCGAGTGTACGATGAGGAACTTCACCGACGAGACGCCGAGGTTGGGCCTCAACAGCTTCTGGGCGCTCTACGTGTTCACCATCGGCACTTCCACTGTTTGTTTGCTCCTTGCCTGTCTCTGCACGAGGAGGAGGAGTCGTGAGGATCACGAACAAGGAAGCACTGGCGACGACATGAGCGTGACGGAGATGAGTATTTTGTAGTGTAAATTCATGTACAGGGGCCTAGTTTTAGTGATAAAAGGGGGAACGCCATTGTTGAATCTTGATCAGTTCAAAAGCTGAGTCTTCTTGCACCTGAAAACTAGCAAAAGCACATGATTGAAGAAGTAAATAGCATAATTTCTAATTTTCATTTTTAGTTTAAAATGAAAATTAGCTACTTTTGTACAAACTACAAATTTGTATTTGTTTTTTTTTTTTAATTTTCGTTAGTTTGAATTCACTAATTCGTAGGTGAAATTGCCGATCTAAATTAGATTGATTCACTTACTCTTGTCAGATTAATTTTCCATTTTTTTTTAATAATCAACTCTCATTTGAATTACTTTCCAATCTTTAATTATTTAAATAAATCAATCTTCTGTCAAGTTGCTAATTCTTATTTGCCTTGCTTAGCAATCCCAACCAGAATTAGCGGCAAAAAACTATCGACAGTGTACTATACCTATTGCACTTTTACGAATTCAGTCATATATATATATATATATATATATATATATATATATTTTACAAATTTTGTCAATCGAACCATTAGTCTCTTAAGTTTCTTCTAATTGAGTCTATTGACCGGAAATCGCTGACATGAACTGTAATGCCCGAAATCCCGACTCCTGTAAACAGTGTAATCCAGACGACAGTATGAATAAGAATTTTAATTTTGGTTGCATAAGTCATATTTCGAGAATTTAGAAATTTGAAATGGGATCATTTCCGTAATCGTCGTCCGAATCGAGTTGGATTTTGATCGGTTTGTCGATTCGCCTTAGGATTTGAATTTTCGAGTCGAAGCCTCGCCATAGCCAAGCCGACCTCGAAGGATTCATTATCCCGATTGGATAACCAAATGTCCGATTTTCCCTCGCTTGCGAAATTACGGAATTGCCCCGACCAAGAATGGAAATTACCAAAGAGCCCTTGGATATTTTTATGGACAAAGAGACAAGAGCATTATTGAAAATGGGCCACCTCATCCTCTAGAAGAGTCATTGGGGGACAGCTGCAACTCTCTCTCTCCTCCATCTGTTTGGCACGACACTTTCCCCTACACACACGTTTTTCTTCCTTTGGTTTTTTTTTTCTCTGCACCGATCGGCTCTCTTCCTCTTTGTCACTGTGCTTGGACGAACGAGTCGCCACCAGCCCTTCACCGACCGACTACCACCTCGTCCTCAGTCCGTCGAAGCCCCCCAGCACCGTCGCCGCCGCCCAGGTCGCCGGAAAAACCGGCTGGGAACTGCTTGAGCAGTATTACTGCTCTGTTCGAGCAGGGGGCTGCAGCGGTTTCTGCTCTTTGCCGAGGGAGTTCCGACCGCCACCACCACTTCACACAGCTCCCTCACACTCCCTTGGACTCCCTTCCACCGTCGTAGGCCGCCACCCGCCGCCGGAAAAACTCAGGTGAGCAGAAACCGGTCATAGCTTCGAATCTGCCGGTTTTGGTTCAGTTTCTGTTTTGAAGTTAGTTAGCTGCTTTAGTTCGTTTCTTTGCTGACGTTTGACCACTACACACACCCCGACACCCCTAGGGACGTTCCCTATCAGCTGCAAGAGGTGTCGTTACCGTTAGAAGTTCGAACGACCTCAAAACCCGAGTTTTTCCTTTGCTGGTTTCTCTGCTGCAGCTGCTGTGTTGTTGCTGTTTTGGTGTTGCCGGCGACTTCTCCGGCCACCACGGGTCACCGGCGTCCACCCCCGACCTCCGTGAACCTCCACCTTCGACCCCAGGCCCGACCACCACCCAAAGCCGCATGAAACAATGCCTTTTAGCCACTGTTCTTGCCTTGCGTTGATGCTGTCCTGATTCTATTATTGGGCTGGGCTAACTGTGGGCTTATTATTTTAGGGGCTGCTGAGTTGGGCCGAAGCCCATTCTGAGTTGGGCTGAAAGCTGAGGTATTGGACCACGAAATTTGGGCCTTGTCTTGGGCCCATGGATCGAATCTTTTGGAGTTTAGGCCCGTTGGACGATAATTACGGTTCGCGCTACGGTTGCGTTCGAAGTTCGGATTGAAGGTTTTATTTCAAGGAATTGACTGTGAGTTGACCTCTAATTCTTGATTAGGTCGTTAACTGCGTTTGGATTAGTTGCCTAGAATTATTAGGTGGTTATGTAGTTCGATTAGGGTCGGTTTAGGTTAGAAATTGAATTTAGGTTAAATGGCCCTAATTGATGAAGTTGGTTAATTTATAATCGTTTGAATTATAAATGCTCGATTTATTCTTGACTTCAATTGATGACTTATTAATAATGATCAATTGATTGATGGGAGTTACATAATCGATATGGAAATTGTGGCTTCGCGATTGTCTGATTTGGATGGTGAATTGTGTTGTGCATTCACATGTTTCCGTGTGACTCATTGGCATTATTTAGCGCCAAATGGCCAAGGGCCAGTTCTTAAAGCATATATGCATGATCATCCATTATAATTAAAGATAAGCTTGATTGATTGTTGGATGATATGAGTGGTCACACGATGAGAGATGATGCGACGCCTGACAAGTTCATATCGCGCCCGGCATGCCAAGAGCATGGGGATACACGTGATGGCTTGTTGAAAACCCGACTTTCTCTTGTACGGCACTGACGAGTGCGGCGTAGGCTTGGATTGTCGGAAGCAGGTCGCAGCTTGTGATGGACCTGAACCTTCTGGAAGTCTAACCGTCAAGCCCGGCAATGCTAAAAGCATTGGGGTAGTATGAATCTTATTATTATGCCCGGCATGCCAAAAAGCATGGGGTTTGCTAAATGTCGCGGATCATCGACCTAAAAACGGACTTGGTGTGATGTCTAGTATCTGATTGATGGCTGTGTGCATAGCAAGGAATTGATTGGCTGTTTGGTCAATTTGAGTTAGCACATGTATACGTACGCATCCTGCATTACGTGTGGCTTTATTTGTGTAAGTTGCATTTGGTTGAAAAATATTTGAATGCATTGCCTGGTAGGAGGTCTGGACGAGTCATCGCCCTACCCGAGACTTAGGCGTTGACTTCACTGGGATTTTATCTCACCCCGTAGTGGGAACACTTTTCAGGTCCGAAGTGATGCTGAGCCCCTTGGCGAGCGTCCCTTGGCTTCTAACTTTGAGCTACTCGTCACATGGACTGTTTTGGAAATTTTTGGTTCTTTTTGGAGTAGATGAGGACCTAACCCTGCCAGATCCCTTTTTGTTCTATAGTGGATCCTAGTGAGTCGACTGTAGCTCCGTAGGGTTAGTGATCATCTGCTGTATTCTATATTGGTGATCGTGTATGTTGATATCCTACTGTTGCGGGTATTTATATTTGACTATCCCTGATGTTTTGTATGTATGGGAGTTTAATCGTTTCCGCATGTGCGATATGTCAACGTGGGTCGATAGCGTGCCTGGGACGTTGTCATTATGACCACAGGCGTTTGGTAGGGATATTACGTTCCCGGGGATCGGGGCGTGACATCCCCGCTCGAAGTGGTATCAGAGCAAGGTTGGCCTGATTACCCGGTCATAGGTTTGGAGTGATAAGGAGCGATGGGAAGATGGGATAGTTAGTAGGATTATACGATATCTGCTTGTGTTTGCGGGTTGTTAGTTTAACTGTTTGAGTTGTCTTCTTATCGTGCTTTGCTCTGGGGTGAGCAGGACTCTATATTATACATGCATAATGAGTGAACGCGGTAGAAGAGCACCTCGAACTAGGCCTGCGAGACGACTGAGGATTAATGAGATCGGTGAAGCATCGGGAGCTGGAAGGCCGCCTCGAGTTGAGTCTGAAGGGCAGGAACCCAGGATTGAAGAAACCATGGAAAGTGAATCACCACCTCAGAGGCCTCCCGAAAGAGACCCAAGGATGACAGATGAAATCCTTGCCGCACTGGGAGAACTGATTGGCCAACGAACAAGAAATCGGAATGCTGCAGAGACATCGCAAGCTGGTCCTTCAACTGGGAACATTGAAGATAGGCCGATGCATAAGTTGGCAGAATCATTTATGAAGTTGGTGCCGCCTAAGTTCACAGGTGATGGGGATCCTGAAGCTGCCACTCAGTGGGTCAAGGAAATGGAGAAAGCCTTTAATTTGCTAAAGTGTTCAGAAGAAGACAAAGTTACTTTGGCTATCTACCAGTTGCAGGGTAACGCTGGTTCTTGGTGGGATGCAACTAAACATCGAGTCTTTCCGGAAGGTACAGCCTGGAAGTGGGGTAAGTTCGTGGAAGCTTTTAATAATAAGTATTTCTCAGATGTGGCTCGAGAGCGGAAACTGAATGAATTTATGAGCCTGCGGCAGAATCAGATGACTGTGGATCAGTATGAGGCTCGTTTCGCTGAATTGTCCCGATATGCCCCTAGAATGGTTGAGAATCCTCAAGATAGGGCGAAGAGGTTTCGGGATGGATTAAAACCCGAAATCAAGGACATTCTGATACCGTTCAACCTGAAGGACTATGATGAACTGTATGAGAGAGCTCAATTGATTGAAAGAAATCTATATGAAAGGGCTGCCGCCGCTAGTTCACGGTTTGCTCATACCCGAAGAGATGTTAGACAAGGCAAGAGGCCGATTCCTAGTGGTAGAGCTTATATTCCCCCAAGCCGGTCAGGCGCCATTAGCAAGCCGATTTATCGTCAGGGTGAAGAATGTCGCATGTGTCGCCAGAGACACGGACCTGGTATGTGTCCAAGGAGGACTGGAGCTTGCTTCAGGTGCGGTCAGTTTGGTCACCTGGCGAGGGACTGCCCTCAAGGATAGAATAGGCCACAGGAAAGGCAATCTGGAGGGAACACGCCACAGAGTACTCACGGCCGACCTCCAGCTCAAGGAAGGGTGTATGCAGTTACTCGGGATGCGGCGAAGGATTCACCGACCGTAACAGGTACGGTTCTCTTACATGATCAAGCAGCATATGCTTTATTTGATCCTGGTGCGACACATTCTTTTGTGGCTGAGCAATTCGTTAAGTTAGTGGAATTGGAACCGAAACGGTTGGATACGGAATATAGGATTTCTACGCCCTTACAAAATAATGTGATAGTTGCGGTAGGTTGTCCTGACTGTAAGCTCGTAGTAAGTGGCCATGAAGATAGGATTGACTTGATTGTCATAGAGATGTATGATTTTGATTTAATAGTGGGAATGGATTGGTTAAAGAAACAAAGGGCCGTAATGGATTGTCACAGTAAGGTGATTCGGTTTAACCCAGTGGATGACGTTAGTTTTGAGTTTGTGGGAAGTCGAGGAGGAACCTCGACGATGATGATCTCGTCACTTGAGGCGACTAGACTATTAGAAGACGGCTGTTATGGTTATCTAGCGTCCGTGGTTGATACTTCCGTTGAAGAGCCTAAGTTGGAGGACATTCCAGTCGTACATGAATTCCCCGATGTTTTTCCCAAGGAATTGCCTGGTTTACCACCGGAAAGAGAAATTGAGTTTGTGATTGAATTGATTCATGGAACGGAACCAATCTCTAAGGCGCCATATAGGATGTCGTTATCTGAACTTAAGGAGCTTAAGGTTCAGATGCAGGAGTTATTGGATAAAGGATTTATCCGTCCTAGTGCGTCGCCTTGGGGAGCGCCTGTATTGTTCGTAAAGAAGAAAGATGGGTCGTTACGCTTGTGCATTGACTATAGACAATTAAATCAGGTAACGATCAAGAATAAGTACCCACTACCAAGGATCGATGATTTATTCGATCAGTTGCAGGGAGCTGCGGTATTTTCTAAAATTGATCTAAGAACGGGTTACCATCAATTAAGAATAAGGAAGGAGGATATTCCGAAGACGGCATTTAGAACGCGATATGGACATTATGAATTTACCGTAATGCCGTTTGGATTGACGAATGCTCCTGCTGCTTTTATGGATCTGATGAATAGGGTGTTTAAGGAGTTTTTGGATCAGTTTGTGATTGTATTCATAGATGACATCCTGGTATACTCAAGAAGTTTTGAGGAGCATGACCAACACTTAAGGATGGTGTTAGAAACCCTTAGAGTACATCAGTTGTATGCCAAATTTAGTAAGTGTGAATTTTGGTTAGCTCGTGTGGCATTTCTCGGTCATGTGGTTTCTGGGGATGGCATTGCCGTTGATCCTGCCAAGATTGAAGCAGTTATAAATTGGCCAAGACCGACGACAGTGACTGAGATCAGGAGCTTCCTAGGATTGGCAGGCTATTATAGAAGATTTGTGGAAAGGTTTTCTGCCATAGCCTCGCCTTTGACTCGGCTATTAAAGAAAGATGTAAGATTCGAATGGACGGAGAAATGTGAACGTAGTTTTCAAGAGCTTAAGCATAAGCTAACTACGGCTCCTGTTTTAACGATTCCATCGGGTCCTGGAGGTTTTGAAATATATAGTGACGCTTCACTCAGGGGATTGGGCTGTGTATTGATGCATCATGGAAGGGTAGTCGCTTATGCCTCTCGTCAGTTGAGACCTCATGAAGTAAATTACCCGACGCATGATTTAGAATTGGCCGTAGTTGTTTTCGCCTTGAAGATTTGGAGACATTACTTGATTGGGGAGAAATTTCAAGTGTATACGGATCACCAAAGTCTGAAGTATTTATTTTCACAAAAGGAACTGAATATGAGGCAACGCCGATGGATGGAACTTCTTAAAGATTATGATTGTGAGATTCTCTATCACCCAGGTAAGGCGAACAGAGTTGCAGATGCCCTGAGTAGAAAATCAGTGATTGCTCAATTACGTGCCAGTCAGTGGCTGCTACTAGAAGAGATGAGAGACTCTGATTTTAAGTTTGAAGTCAGCCACTTGGCGAGCCTGATTGCTACCTTGAGGATTGAACCTGAAGTGCAAACGAGAATTAAGACTTTACAGTCGACCGACCCCACCATCCAAAAGATTCTTCAAGACAACTCAGCCAAAAGGAGTGCGGACTTTCAGGTAACTGACGATGAAATTCTAAAGTTTCGTGGACGTTTAGTTGTGCCTGATGATGAGAAATTAAGGGAAGATATTTTGTCAGAAGCACATCGCAGTAATTATAGCATCCACCCTGGAAGTACGAAGATGTATCAGAATTTGAAGCAGCATTATTGGTGGAGTGGCATGAAAGGTGATATAGCTAGATATGTGGCCAAATGTTTAACCTGTCAGCAGGTTAAGACACAGTATTGTAAGCCTGGAGGACTATTACAGCCTTTAGAAATTCCTGAATGGAAATGGGAACATATCACGATGGATTACGTAATGGGGTTACCGAGAAGTCAAAGAGGACACGACTCAATTTGGATTATAGTGGATAGACTGACGAAGTCAGCTCACTTTATTCCGGTAAGAAAGGATTTTGCCTTAGATAGATATGCAGATCTTTATGTGAGGCACGTCGTGAGGCTGCATGGAATTCCAGTGACGATCACTTCAGATCGTGATCCTAAATTCACTGCGACATTCTGGAAAAGCTTGCAAACTGCTCTGGGAACGAAGTTACAATTTAGTACGGCTTATCACCCTCAGACGGATGGTCAATCTGAAAGGACAATACAGATTCTTGAGGATATGTTACGAGCTTGCGTCATGGATTTTAAAGGTAACTGGGAGGAGCAGTTACATCTGGTCGAGTTTGCTTATAATAACAGTTACCAGCAGAGTATTCAGATGGCACCATTTGAGGCCCTGTATGGGAGACCCTGTAGGACGCCATTGTGTTGGGACGAAGTTGGTGAGAGGAAAGTCACTGGTCCGGAGTTAGTTCAGCAGTCAATGGAAACAGTTAAAATTATTAGGGATCGACTAAAAGCAGCTCAAAGTCGCCAAAAGAGTTATGCGGACAAAAGGAGAAGACCTTTGGAATTTCAAGTTGGTGATCATGTGTTTTTGAAAGTATCGCCAATGAGAGGTACGTCTCGATTTGGTAAGAAGGGAAAATTAAGTCCAAGATATGTGGGACCGTTTGAGATTTTGGAGAAGATTGGAAATTTAGCATATCGCCTTGCTTTACCGCCAAACCTGTCTCAAGTACATAATGTGTTCCATGTTTCTATGTTAAGAAAATATGAGCCTGATCCCGCACATATTTTGAGCTATGAGGAAATCGAATTGGACGAGCGAGCAACATATGTGGAGCGCCCAATTAGGATCGTGGATCGAAAGGAGCATATTCTGAGGAATAAGACTATTCCTCTAGTAAAGGTGGTTTGGCAACACCATGGTACAGAAGGAGCTACGTGGGAAAACGAGGAGATTATGAGGCAGAAGTATCCTTATCTTTTTGAAGATTTTCAGCGGTAGTGTAATTTCGAGGACGAAATTTCCTAAGGTGGGGAGAGTTGTAATGCCCGAAATCCCGACTCCTGTAAACAGTGTAATCCAGACGACAGTATGAATAAGAATTTTAATTTTGGTTGCATAAGTCATATTTCGAGAATTTAGAAATTTGAAATGGGATCATTTCCGTAATCGTCGTCCGAATCGAGTTGGATTTTGATCGGTTTGTCGATTCGCCTTAGGATTTGAATTTTCGAGTCGAAGCCTCGCCATAGCCAAGCCGACCTCGAAGGATTCATTATCCCGATTGGATAACCAAATGTCCGATTTTCCCTCGCTTGCGAAATTACGGAATTGCCCCGACCAAGAATGGAAATTACCAAAGAGCCCTTGGATATTTTTATGGACAAAGAGACAAGAGCATTATTGAAAATGGGCCACCTCATCCTCTAGAAGAGTCATTGGGGGACAGCTGCAACTCTCTCTCTCCTCCATCTGTTTGGCACGACACTTTCCCCTACACATACGTTTTTCTTCCTTTGGTTTTTTTTTTCTCTGCACCGATCGGCTCTCTTCCTCTTTGTCACTGTGCTTGGACGAACGAGTCGCCACCAGCCCTTCACCGACCGACTACCACCTCGTCCTCAGTCCGTCGAAGCCCCCCAGCACCGTCGCCGCCGCCCAGGTCGCCGGAAAAACCGGCTGGGAACTGCTTGAGCAGTATTACTGCTCTGTTCGAGCAGGGGGCTGCAGCGGTTTCTGCTCTTTGCCGAGGGAGTTCCGACCGCCACCACCACTTCACACAGCTCCCTCACACTCCCTTGGACTCCCTTCCACCGTCGTAGGCCGCCACCCGCCGCCGGAAAAACTCAGGTGAGCAGAAACCGGTCATAGCTTCGAATCTGCCGGTTTTGGTTCAGTTTCTGTTTTGAAGTTAGTTAGCTGCTTTAGTTCGTTTCTTTGCTGACGTTTGACCACTACACACACCCCGACACCCCTAGGGACGTTCCCTATCAGCTGCAAGAGGTGTCGTTACCGTTAGAAGTTCGAACGACCTCAAAACCCGAGTTTTTCCTTTGCTGGTTTCTCTGCTGCAGCTGCTGTGTTGTTGCTGTTTTGGTGTTGCCGGCGACTTCTCCGGCCACCACGGGTCACCGGCGTCCACCCCCGACCTCCGTGAACCTCCACCTTCGACCCCAGGCCCGACCACCACCCAAAGCCGCATGAAACAATGCCTTTTAGCCACTGTTCTTGCCTTGCGTTGATGCTGTCCTGATTCTGTTATTGGGCTGGGCTAACTGTGGGCTTATTATTTTAGGGGCTGCTGAGTTGGGCCGAAGCCCATTCTGAGTTGGGCTGAAAGCTGAGGTATTGGACCACGAAATTTGGGCCTTGTCTTGGGCCCGTGGATCGAATCTTTTGGAGTTTAGGCCCGTTGGACGATAATTACGGTTCGCGCTACGGTTGCGTTCGAAGTTCGGATTGAAGGTTTTATTTCAAGGAATTGACTGTGAGTTGACCTCTAATTCTTGATTAGGTCGTTAACTGCGTTTGGATTAGTTGCCTAGAATTATTAGGTGGTTATGTAGTTCGATTAGGGTCGGTTTAGGTTAGAAATTGAATTTAGGTTAAATGGCCCTAATTGATGAAGTTGGTTAATTTATAATCGTTTGAATTATAAATGCTCGATTTATTCTTGACTTCAATTGATGACTTATTAATAATGATCAATTGATTGATGGGAGTTACATAATCGATATGGAAATTGTGGCTTCGCGATTGTCTGATTTGGATGGTGAATTGTGTTGTGCATTCACATGTTTCCGTGTGACTCATTGGCATTATTTAGCGCCAAATGGCCAAGGGCCAGTTCCTAAAGCATATATGCATGATCATCCATTATAATTAAAGATAAGCTTGATTGATTGTTGGATGATATGAGTGGTCACACGATGAGAGATGATGCGACGCCTGACAAGTTCATATCGCGCCCGGCATGCCAAGAGCATGGGGATACACGTGATGGCTTGTTGAAAACCCGACTTTCTCTTGTACGGCACTGACGAGTGCGGCATAGGCTTGGATTGTCGGAAGCAGGTCGCAGCTTGTGATGGACCTGAACCTTCTGGAAGTCTAACCGTCAAGCCCGGCAATGCTAAAAGCATTGGGGTAGTATGAATCTTATTATTATGCCCGGCATGCCAAAAAGCATGGGGTTTGCTAAATGTCGCGGATCATCGACCTAAAAACGGACTTGGTGTGATGTCTAGTATCTGATTGATGGCTGTGTGCATAGCAAGGAATTGATTGGCTGTTTGGTCAATTTGAGTTAGCACATGTATACGTACGCATCCTGCATTACGTGTGGCTTTATTTGTGTAAGTTGCATTTGGTTGAAAAATATTTGAATGCATTGCCTGGTAGGAGGTCTGGACGAGTCATCGCCCTACCCGAGACTTAGGCGTTGACTTCACTGGGATTTTATCTCACCCCGTAGTGGGAACACTTTTCAGGTCCGAAGTGATGCTGAGCCCCTTGGCGAGCGTCCCTTGGCTTCTAACTTTGAGCTACTCGTCACATGGACTGTTTTGGAAATTTTTGGTTCTTTTTGGAGTAGATGAGGACCTAACCCTGCCAGATCCCTTTTTGTTCTATAGTGGATCCTAGTGAGTCGACTGTAGCTCCGTAGGGTTAGTGATCATCTGCTGTATTCTATATTGGTGATCGTGTATGTTGATATCCTACTGTTGCGGGTATTTATATTTGACTATCCCTGATGTTTTGTATGTATGGAAGTTTAATCGTTTCCGCATGTGCGATATGTCAACGTGGGTCGATAGCGTGCCTGGGACGTTGTCATTATGACCACAGGCGTTTGGTAGGGATATTACGTTCCCGGAGATCGGGGCGTGACATGAACGACCGCTGGCATGAACAAATTTTATAATGTTTTATTGTTATTTTTATTTCTTTTTCTTCGTTTCTTTTTCCCCCTTCACTGTGGCGGGCGAGGGTCGTCGGGGCCTGTTGCTCGACAACGGTTTCATTTCTCTCTTCTCACCGCCGGAATTGGCTTCCGACATTCTCTTCCTCCCCTAGTAGATCCAAATTGGCCAGTGCGGTCGCGCGTATTCGTATTTCTTCTGGTCCTGGCTATGGATTCTCACTAGCTTTTCAATCCACACTTGTTGGGGGAATAAAGGGAAACGGCGCCGCCAAATGATCGCGACGTAGATTTGTCACGTATATTCGTAGCTCTCTTGGCTCCAGCCATAGATTCTCGCAAGCTTTTCACTGCCCTCTACTTTGGGATTAAAAGAGACGTTCTTCGGCTTTTCGCACATCCCCGCAAAACGGCGCCAACTAATAACGATCGGATTCGGGTCGAGCCGGCGACTCGGTCTTCCTTAGGCGAATTCCACGTTGGACCAGCCCGTGGCTCCACGCATTCCGCACGCCACGGACAAGAAAGTCCCTCGGGGATGGATTTTTTTTTTCGGATCTTCCGGCACTCAAGTCAATACGAGGTTTAGAGAATGTAAGGGCGTGCATGGTAACACTTATGCAGCAGAATTTTTGTTCCGTAAGTATTTTTGGAGCATAAATCTATTTGGTTACGCAATTTTATTTTTCTACTTTTGAAGCAATTTTTTGCTTCAGTTACTTTTTAGCAACTTTCAGAAGAAAAAAAAAGTAAAAAATAAAGAAACGCTACTTCTCTTCAATAATTAAAATCATAAAATCCACTGCCACCGGTGACCGTCGTCCACTGCCACCGGTGTTCGTCGTCCGCTACCACCGGTCTCCTCCAATCGTAAAATAAAAATATATTTTCAAGAAATAAAAAAAAAGTATAATGAATTTTCACTTAATTTATATTGCATGAAAATATTTTAGCAATACCGTGTTTCTAACAAATTATATGACATAAATGTTCCATGATTTGGTTAAATGGCATCCCACAAATATTTTAAAGTGGACTGAGCAATCCCACAAAGAAGCTATTATACCATTATTGTTGCCGTCTTTGAACTTATCAAGTCATTTGTCTTATTTATCATATTCTTGAAAGCAAGGAAATTTGTTGTTGAGAAAGCAAAATGCATGTATATTTCTGTTTCTCGATATTCTTTACACACTTCAAAGCACTATGCAGGATTTATGAATGTCATTTTTAGATGTATTCACTTGGAATTTCTTTTTAGGTTCTTGACAAGTGTCGGACCAAATTGTTGGAAAGAATTGTTGTTTGTTATAAACCAACTCATCCAATGGCATAGTTTATTGAATTTATCATGATGCGCCTCTGAACTAGAGACGGTTTAGGTATGAAAAAGGTTTATATACTATGCTCATTGCGACATAAACCACGTTAGAGGCACATGTGAGGAAGCACCTAAACTACATGTACTTTTAGTGTGGATATATCAATTCAGCCATCATATCCATAAAGCTGGTCTCAGAATCACCACTTCCGCAACTGGACTCTCCAATTCCAATCGATCATTAAATCCCCATAAAATCGATCCCTATTTGCATAAAATAATTAAATGACAAGTTATACGTAAATCCATCGGTATTTACATTTCACTTTTCTCGAATGACATGCCATTTTAGGTCATGGTCGATCATTTTTCAAAAAAAGATTTTACGTTACTAATGTTCCAGAAGTAGAAATTTGCAACCGTTGTCAAACGAATTTCTGTTTTAGAATCAGAGACTTTGTCCTGTTATCAAACGTCTTTCTTTAATCAGAATTTAACTTCTGGAGCAGAAGTAAAGAAATCAATTTCCGATTAAAAGTTGATTTCTGGAGCAGGAGTGTTGACATGCGCGCCCTAATTGGCACAGTTAATTATTGACTAATGTACGTCAAAAGTCGCTTACCCCTATTAGTTAGTTCTGAACATATTTATACTTGCTTTGGTAGCCCGAGACTATCCGATCCCAAAGAGATGCGACATGTCGGGGGGGGTGATATATGTTTCCTGAGCTTGGATGTATCGGTTGGCTTACTGCCCGCGTTTCGCCCCCCGGATTCTCCTCCTCTTTTTTTCTCTTTAGGACAAAATTGGACCATTGATTTAGGAATCAGCCTTCTTTATTTGGAGTCACATGAATGGTCTCATTTTAGAATATTGTTGGATTTTGTGCAAAATTGGTGCGATGGAAAACAAATCAAAGGCTTTCTATAGATTCTCTCATGTACCTAGGTACTTTGTCTTTATTGTTATTACACGAGATAATTGGATTTCTTTCTGATATAGTTTGGGAAGAATTATAAAAAAAAAATCATAAATTTATTGTGATTGTGTCAATTTCTTCCTAATTTTTTTTGTCATCTAAATCCTATACATTTTGTAATTATGTCAATTCAATCAATTTTCTAATCGACGAGGAAAATTTACGATAATATATTAATAATTTTTATACTTTTTATTTTTCTTTTTTTCCTTCTCGTCGAGGCCGGCAAACTCTAGTGACCCTCTTCGATCATAGCAAGAAAAAAATTAAAAAATTTAAAATATTATTAATAAATGTCCACGTCAATGTCGCCTGATAAAGTGCACTGAATTGGTATAATTATAAAATATTTAAAGTCTTAATTTGCTAAAATAAATTAGAATTGAATTTGCATAACTCTAATATATGTAAGAACTTTTTTTTGTGATTCTTCCTATAATTGGTTCCTCTTTGGGCGCAAAGACCAAAAAACTTATCATTTCGCATTGACAGCTCATCACTTTTTGACTTTCTTGTCCGTGGGACGTACGAATCCATTTATGTTTCAGGCATGTGAAATGACCACAAAATTAAATTTGTCAGTCAAATGTTATTAACATCTAGATATGACGATGTCCGTAAAAGAAACGTAATATAGATTGTTCACACATTAAAAAAAATTTAAAAATTATTTTTTAAAAAACAATCGTTTGAATTGCTTACAAAAGTGATTAAAGAAAAATATTTTTTCGTTCTAAAAAATTATTTAAACAAAGATAATGAAAATATTTTAAATTGAGTAATTATTTTTTTTTTGGTCAGATGACTTATTATTTTTAACGATACAAGCAATCAATTTGTAGAAAAATATTTTTCAAATCTTTCATCTTCCATGAATTCGTTTGTTTCGCGAAAAATAAATGATTTGAAGACTATATTCCTAAAAATGATTGATTGTATCGATTACAAAATTTAATAAACGAAAAATATTTCCATTGTTCACGAAAAAATTTAGACAAAAATAATTTTCAGATAATGAAAATATTTTTTTCATTGACAGATTATTTCAAGCAATACAAACAATTATTTTAGAAAACTATTTTTCAAATTTTCATTTTTCACGAAATAAACGAACTCAAGGCAGATCTCTTATCATCAAGTAAGACTGTAAAAACAATCGGTAGTCGAAAGAAATCTGCAAGCGAGGACTATCACTTAGATTCGGTTTAGCAGATCGACTCATCCTCGACATGAACGTCTCCATCGGTAAGCTTCCCCCCTCTAAATTCCCTTTCCATTTTGAATGGAGTTTTAATCTCATCTAGGGTGCACCAGATAAAGGATGGAATTTTCCACGATCGGAAAGATTTCTAATCCCACATTATCATATCATATCCCAATTCGTGTCCGGACATCCAAACGGATCGTGAATTT
The DNA here is from genome assembly GCA_021437785.1 of Rhodomyrtus psidioides. Taxonomy (NCBI): domain Eukaryota; kingdom Viridiplantae; phylum Streptophyta; class Magnoliopsida; order Myrtales; family Myrtaceae; genus Rhodomyrtus; species Rhodomyrtus psidioides. The sequence goes on along the minus strand of JAILYB010000062.1, from coordinate 572,670 downwards.
ACGACGTTTTCTCCGAATTTGTTGGTTGCTAATATTGCTATATGTAAGTGGACTGCCACTTCATGTAGCACCTAACTTTTGAAAGGTATTCAGTTTTCTTATACAAAGAGAAAGAAAATATTATCATAAGATAAGAAGTGCGGTGGTCCTCCTCCACAGCTTTTGAACTGCACTCCACACAGCAGAAAGGCTCACTTTACACTGAAGACAGGCCACAGAAGCACAGCGTAGGGAAAAGAAAATGGAGTCAAAATTGGCCTGAACCATTTCAAGAACATTGAAGAGAATCTTGTGATGTGGGTGATTGTCCTTCCTTTGCACATGTCCTGCATTTAAGAAGCTTCACGCTTGGTGTGGCCGTTTTGTCTGTGATTCCATTCCATTGCCCATGAATCAATCAGCTGTTGCAGCCTTCTATCTTAGAAACACCACCAAACTTTTTCAAGATAGCCAAACCAAAATTGTACAAACCACACCATCTTAGACAAGATTGTACCGTGCATCGTTAACTGTCAGTCGTCGGATGATACCATTTCGCAAGGGGAATGTCGTGCATCGTTAACAGAATACTTATACAGATGGGATTCAATTAAGTCTAATTGCTTAAAGAGCTTCAAACACAATATAGTTTGGAAAAAAGAATATTCTCCTTCTTTGCTAGTTGCGCAAAATAGTAAATGCAGCAAAGAATGTCGTGGGTCGTCACTCATGATGGTATATGGTGACTTGCTCCTTTCCCGTGACTAGATTCTTGCTTTTGACGACAATCGCTTCTTGAAGAGTAATAGATTTCTCTGAGGATGGTCTCTTGTCGCCGTGATCGAATTTGCCAATACCATGTTTATCAAAACTTCAGAAGTTACATAATTAGAGACGGTGGCACCTCCACGGGTAACTTCTCTCCGTGCATGAAAGTTCTGATAGAAGAAGATACATTGCCAAGTGTTTTTCTTTTTTTTGTAAGAGTGAATTCATCAATAATCACTCAATGTGTTGCTTTCCAATATGCTTAATGAAAGTAGATATTAAAGAGTTGGCCGAATGGTTAGACACGTTTCGTGCCAATGCGATAGTATTTTAGGCGGAATCAAGAAAATTGTCAAAAAAATTGCTAAACCTATTGCAGTTTTGTCAATTTCTTCATAACCTTTTAATTTTGTCAAATTTAAGTATTTTTTACGTATTGCCAAATGAGTTCATCTGGTCAATTATGGCTAGAAATTGCTGACGTGAGCATTTCGAATACCATATATACGATCCAAAAAAACAAAAAAAAACAAAGTGATGACATGTTAGTATCAGCATGTGCTATATGATCCAGCATTGCATTACATCATAAACTTTTCCCTCTTGCTTTTCATCCATCCCTCTTGATTTCTCGTTTTATATTATGGTGTGTGTGTAGGTAGGAGCTCTTTTCCTTTTGGTCTGAGCTTCACGGGTCTTTATTCTCTCTCTCCCATGGGCATTCTGTCCAACAAGACAACAACCTTTGTTACTGACTTCAATGTCCCTCCAACACTTTTCTCACTGATTTTTGTCCTCAAGCTGCGCTTGGCAGCAAACATGCCTCGTCTCCCTTCTCATTCTTCTCCTCTAACTTGCTCATCGACCATTTTCATCGCCCTCATCCTAATTTGCAGCCAGCCAAATCGATCCGCCGCAGCCGCCGCCAATGCCACAGGCCGCCACCGCCAGATGTCGTTGGACTATTACACCAAGTCGTGCCCCCAGGTTGAGCAACTCGTCGCGTCGGTCACGAGCCAACGGTTCAAGGAAGTGCCGGTCTCTGGGCCGGCCACCATCCGGCTCTTCTTCCATGACTGCTTCGTTGAAGTAATCTCTTTTTCTCTCGTTCTCTCTCCATCTCTCTCTGAACTTACTTTCACGTGCATGCAATAGCAGGAGATGAAGTTGATATCCAGGCAACAGCGGTTGAACAACTCCTACATCATGAATATATTTTGTTATATATGGTGACCGAACCCTTGCATGTTCTTGTTTCTACACTTGTGAGTCTGTCTACAACATCAACAATAACAAAATTACAGTTTTCATCCGCTAATCTTAAGAAAAATTTCAATTTAATCCCTTCTGTGACGGTTTCGGGTTTCTCTATTGTTGCGTTCCCCGAATCCACCACAATTGTCGATCATGCATGGTCGGCCGGGTATGAGATACGAGTCGATAATTCTCTTCGTTTCCGTAGCGAACAAGAGAAATCACCACGAAAAAGTGCGGAGAATCTTCATTTGTCAACCAAGATTGAGTACAGCGAGAATTCTTGTGTAGAAACTACTGACTTTGCGTGAGTTATGACCGATGTGGAAGGGATGCGACGCGTCGATACTGATATGGAGCAAGCCGGGAAGCAAGGAGTTGGCGGAGAAGGACGCGATTGAGAACAAAGATTTGAGGGCGGAGGGATTCGAGACGATCGCGAAAGCCAAGTCCCTGGTGGAAAATAAATGCCCCGGGGTCGTTTCCTGTGCTGACATTCTTGCAATCGCTGCCAGAGACTTCGTCCACCTGGTACTTCCATCTCCATCACCCTCTCTTCCTTAGCCTTTGTTTTTTTGTTTTTTTGTTAATATATATGTTTTAAAGGTTTACTGTATTTTATTTTGGGTTTTACTCTTCTATAGATTGTGAATATGTGATGATTCACGTCCAAAATATTCATGGTATGGAAACCAGAATCGGTCCCCACATTGCTCGTCCCAATCGGACTATCCATTTGGTATTTCGGATCCAGTATAGGTCCCCCCAAGTATTATTTATTCCATAATGACAGTCAATATCTCCAGAATATTTTGACAATTATGTATTATTTTAATATATATATATATATATATATATATATTTTAAAACATTCGACATATGAAGAAAATTTAGACAAGGCTCCCTTTTGGGTCGTTGGCAATATTTATTGATAATAGAACATAGTTGGAGCAATACTTTATTAATATGAACCTAACTTTGTCTTTATTAATCTGTAATTTGCTTTAACAGCCGAGACTATCATAAGGACAAGACCAAATGAATTTTTGTAAGTCGCCCTTTCACTGAAAAATATGGCATCATAAAGACAAGGCCAGTCAATTTTATTTCTTTTTTTTTTTTAGCTTTAGCAAATCTTAAATCTTATATAAAGTAAATATGCATTTCACATCATTTTCTAACAATTTAATCTTTTAAATAATATGACGGCACATTCAACTCTAATATGAGATTAGCCATTAGAGCTTGATAAACTTTTAGAGAAGGTTTGTTTGCGCACAGCACATGTTAAACTCGATGTAATGTAGGTGAATTCATGATCGAATGAATAGTTTAGGGGGAATCGAATTAACCATTTTATTTACTTGCTCAATTTTAGACTAATGTATCTGAGAAGATGATTTGATATCGAGTGATATTGTACGGAACGCAGTCCGGCGGTGCATATTACCAAGTGAAGAAAGGTAGGTGGGACGGGAGGATCTCAATGGCCACAAGAGTGCCGCCTAATGTCCCGCGATCAAACTCGACCATCGATCAGCTCCTCAAGCTCTTCAACTCCAAGGGCCTAACCCTAGAGGACATGGTGGTCCTCTCTGGTGCACACACGATCGGGTTCGCGCACTGCGAGCAGTTCTTGAGCCGCCTTTACGACTACAGTGGCACAAAGCAACCCGACCCGATGCTCGACCCGAAGCTCTTGAAGGCCCTGAGGATGTTGTGCCCACACTTCGGGGGGAACAAGGACATTGTCACTCCATTCGACGTGACCACGCCGTTCTTGTTCGATCACGCGTATTATGCGAATCTCGAGGCCAAGTTGGGCCTGCTGGCCTCGGACCAGGCCTTGTTCGCAGACCCAAGGACGAGGCCCGTGGTGCAGGATTTGGCCAAGGATAAGCAGAAGTTCTTTCAAGCTTTTGGAGCTGCGATGGAGAAGATGGGGATGATTGGGGTCAAGAGGGGTAGGAAGCATGGGGAGTGGAGGAAGGATTGTAGCTTCCATGAGTGAATGTGAATGCTTTTCTTTCTTAGTTTTTCAAATTTCATGTTGTTTTATTATTATTATTATTATTATTATTATTATTATTATTATTGGATTTGGGTTTTGGATATGTTGAGTTTGATGGGTTGGAGTTGATGTAGAGTTGTAGGCGAGGCCTTGTGAATGGATAAGAGTTGTAAGAATTTAGGAGAGTGTTTGCATACTTTGTGGACATTCACTTGTTCATTTGTTGACTTGGACTTTGTTCTTGCATCTAATTGTGATTAAACTTCATTCAATCATAAGGATAAGATCATTCACTTGTTAAATTCCTCACACTATTCGATTTTGGACTTTAGGCTCCACCAAGTTAACATCAACACATTCAGTTCTCGTTTAGGCGAATCTTAACTTTCTGTATTGCTGTACTTATCGAATAACTGAGTGAATATGTTAAAACGGATGGTATATTTTATATACGGCTCTGTATATGATAAAAAGGTGTTGAAAAATAAAATAGGATCCGAAACACCTAAAAATTGAAGTTGAGTGGACTTACGTGTAATGATTAGGATTTTCATACGCAAAATAGGAAAAATTCGATCACAAGTGTGTCGAATTACTTAATTTTTGAAAGTCTATATTGTTAAATTTGTTTGTACATAGTTTGAGATTATTAGTGCCATCCAGCCATTAATAATAAGTGATGGAAAGATTTAAGTGCAAAAATCAATGTTTGCCAGAAAAATTGGACGATATTATATTGAAATAAATAGAGAATTTAGAATTGCAATCAACCAATAACATAAAAGAAAATTTAAAATAAAATAAAAAGACAAAAAGAATTGTAAAATTGAAGCAATGTACTGTCTCCCCACGCTCGCCCTCCGCTCTTCCGGCACTCTCCACGGTTGCGTCCGCTTCACTCAGCCGCCGCGTTCCGAAACAACGAAACGGCGGCGCCATCAAATCAGAGCCATGAGAGCCGTCGTTCAGAGGGTTGCCTCCGCCAGCGTCGAGGTCCTTTCTCTCTCTCCCCTCTCCATCGTAACGCTTCATCGGCTCATGTGAGCTGCTTCATTGCAGGTCGAAGGTCGCACGGTGTCGGAGATTGGCCCTGGCCTCCTCGTCCTCGTCGGACTCCACGAATCCGACACCGACTCTGATGCCGATTATGTGTACGGAATGCTCGTCTTCTTCTCCAAAATCCGTTCTTTTTGCTTCGCTGATTGTCATTTCTCTTGCTCTGTTGGTGGTTGAATTGTTAACTTTTAGCGATACGAATTCAAGAGATAACAATTTGAGGGTCTCTTCTGTTTTTCGAAATTGGTTGCAGATGTCGGAAGGTGTTGAACATGAGATTGTTCACGAACGAAAGTACAGGGAGAGGGTGGGACCAAAATGTAATTTGTTTGCTCATCTTGCTTCTGCGTGCACTTAGAGGAATGAATGTGGCTGTGCTTCCTTCTAATTTTTGCTTCATCTGGTGTTGCATTGCAGGTAATGCAGAAGAATTATGGGGTTCTTTTAGGTAAGCAATTGGCGGATTTCGTTGTTCTCTGTTCAACCGATTTCATATCTCATTGCAGATAACTTCTGAGCTTTTAGGGGTTTCTGCAACTGAGGTAGAATTAGCAAGTAATCTCATCTCATGTTGGGTAACTTGTGGATGCTACAGTCAGTCAATTTACATTGTATGGGTTCTTGAAGGGTAACAAGCCAGACTTTCATGTTGCGATGCCACCTCAGAAGGCGAAGCCCTTCTACGAGTCTCTGGTCGAGAGATTTCGAAACGCTTACAGCCCCGATGCCGTTAAAGGTAAACCCTTTTCGGTTCTTTAGTTGTCTTGCTTAGCTTGGATGTACCATTTCGTAATTCAGATCAATGAAAAGCATGAAAGTAGATTCGAGCAACCAGTAAATGTACATCTCGGGGTCATCAAGAAAACAGTTAGCGCTAGCAGTTGTCAATGGCACAATGCTAATGACCTCTGCATTAGAATAGCCAATTCTTATGTCTCTGAGTCTACAGTGTTACACCATGGAAGTGACTCGTGGTCTTTGCTCTGGGTTTTCTTTAGCTTAATTTGGACTATTGTGGTGCCATCAGATCTCTGAAGGATAATGTGAGGCTCTTTTGACATTCATTTTGCTCGCATTCAGCTATTGTATCTACTTCAAGGACTTTCACGGTGTTTCGGTACAGACTGCTATCGTAGATGTAAATCGTGACATTTGCTGGCTAATTTTTTGGCTTGGCAAATCTGTTCATGTTTAAGATCAAAAAGAGCTCCTTTGCTGGCTGTCATAAAAGGGCATATTATCGATTGCTATCATGTAACTATTCTTGTTCATCGGTATGCAATGTATATTCACTTGCTGCTGGATATCATATATATTCAACTATCTCTTCTTTCACTTCACTTGCTGATTAATTTTCCCCGTCTCCCATTGATTTGGACAGACGGCATATTTGGGGCAATGATGAAGGTATCTTTGCGTGCATTCCTCTTCCTTTTTTTCGTTTCCGTTCCAATTGTCGTTTATTGTCTGAGGATGCTTTCTTCTCAAGTGTTGTTTCTCGTTATGATTTGTAGGTCAACCTAGTTAACGATGGACCAGTCACCATGCAGCTCGATTCATTGCAATCAACCAGGTGAATGCGACATAATTATTGGTGATTTAAGCGGCATTAGTAGAGATCCCTTTAAAGTATCTGCTGTTAAAGCTGACAATACATTGTCATCGTCGATCATTTTCAGGAATGCTCAATCTGCAGCCGAAGAGTCGGGAAAGTAGTTATGTTGAATGATATCCACGAACCTCACAAATCTCAAATTGTAGAATTTTTTGGACGTAATGGCAGTAACAATGTGATCAGTGAAAATATACCCTCACTGAACTTACTGGATTTTGTCTGGCATTACGTGAACTCTCTCTGTATGATCGAGGAGAATAGGTGAAGTGTATGATGCACTCGATAATACAATAAGCTTCATTCGTGGCAATGGGCTGTACCGGGTGACTTCTGTACTCTGTAGCTTTCTCGACTCAAAAGTTCAAGATGCTTGCCTAGGCACTAAAGTGATCCCCTTCGGTTTTTCGGAAAAGGACTAAAGATGTATGCTGTAATAGGGCATGCACCCCTATAGCATTCTATGGTACTTGCTGAACCGGGATTCGGTTCCTCTGTGCCAGGGGTCCTGGCCCCCGGACCCAGGTGCCCCGGACTTCTCGAAATGTAATTTATATCTTGTGTAGGATACTTGTTTGTCGACTCAAAAGGCATGAGAAGGGACAAACTGAAGCATCAAAGTGATGCTTTTCATTTCTGGAAACAAGACACAAGTTGTATAGCTTAGGTGCACTTGCACACTCAAAAATCATAACAAGGTACAATACCTGCCTGTCCCGGTTGCCTGACCCTGGGTCCCCCATGGCCAGACCTGGGTCATGGCTGCTGGACCGAAATTGCCTGGAGACTGGATCTGGGTCACTGCGTGCCGGATCGGAGACTTGCCTGTGGATCTGTGCACCTGAGGTTGATCCCACTTTAAAACATATCATGAAATTTCTCAGCTATATATGCCGATGAACGGGACTCATGTTGGGACTCATTTTCTGTAAAAAATAAAATAAAATTTGTTCGATGAGAATGTTTTTCATTGGAAAGCAATTTTATGGGAACAAGGCAATATCACCGAGATTCCGTTTCAATTTTGTACGCCTATTTCGGGACTTTTAGATTTTGAGAACATGTGATGGAAGGACCATTAGGGGGAAAAGAAAGAAAAATTAATAAGCTTGAGTGAGGGAACACAATCTAGTTTGAGGATCATATTCCAAATTGTTGCTAGACAAGAGACCAATTCGTTACTTCATATTTAAACCTGCAACTGAAAAAATGTATAGACCGAAACGCAAAAACCATCGTTCGAGATTCTTCTCTAAACTGCAACATTAAGGCAATTCAAAAGGGAAGATATGGATCGGTCTCTTATTAACATGGGATGTGATGAATATGCTGTATATGGTAATCATAATCCCCACAACGACACACACAAATCTTTCCCAGTTGGTAAGATCTCCATCTGTCTGTCCATGAAAGTTGCGCAGTCGATAATGAGGATGACTGTAGCATTTAGAGAGCAATAACTGTGGTGCTATTGTCATTTGACTGTGACTATGTTCATTTATAATGAGATGCATGCAGATGAAAATTGAAATGGAAACTGTTTCAGCTAAACCTAAGGAGATGCTTACTTATCCATTTTTTTAAGCCATCAAAAGCAGAGATCATATGCTTGCATATTTCCATCAAGGAGCAGTCTACGATGTCTCCGTTGGACTTCGAAACACCCTCGGCAGAATGAGATTTGCATGAAAGAGCCAACTGGGCCTGAAGGATATCCATGAAAAGAAAGAAAAGTAATCAATATAATGCAAGACCTAAAGACATCTGTAGTGCGTATTTAGGTCATATCCTTCACCTGGAAAGCATGAGCTAGGAGCAACTGGACTGCTTCTGCACCGATCTTCGTAATGCTTCTCAAACTACTCCCGTTTGAGAGGCTCTTCAAAACTCCACCAAATGTTGCATCATCAGTATAATCACTTGATCTTCGAGTACGAACAGAAGGCTGTTGATAAGAGGAAAGAAAAAGGCATGCAGCTATCATGGACATGTCTAAATGAAAACTTCCGTTGAGGAAAGATAGAAACACTTCATCAAAGAATTGGCAGCAATCTTATGGTCTAAATCAAACCTTGGCAATGTACCTGGAGACATACTGCAAGATAAGCTCCAGCTTCCATTTTGGCTGATTAAAAGCCTGAAATCAATTCATGAAATTAAACTCAATCCTCTAACAACTACTAAATTTAAAACGTCGTCATAGAGACATGAATTGCAGTAGTATCAGAGCATAATACATTGGGATATTCAGATAAACCATCCTCAAGTTTCTTAAAACCATTCTTTGCATCCTCTAGTTTCGAGATCAACAATTCACATGCTAGTTTCAAAACCCTACATTTTGCATTTCAAAGTTTCAAACAACCTACTCTGCACCTCACATTTACATATGGTGTTAGACCCCAAGGTGTCAAGTATTAGGTCCTCTCAAAACTCTAGTGTGCGAAGAGTAAATGCTGAAACTAGAGGGTGCAACATGTAGTTTACAGTTACAGTTAGGAAGCTCATAATTGCGTTTTCAATTGCCCCTAAATTTTTTCATGAATGTGAGTCAATACACATCCACTAAAGAAGAAATATAACAGTATTTGTCTTGCTGCAAGTTTTATGATTTTTCCTTTCACTAGTAGATAAGAAAAGTCCAGATGGTTTTTTCGAAGGTCTTGCTAACAAGTGCCCCAGACACTTCTTGAACATGCTCAATAAGGAAAAAGTCGATTTCAAAACATTGATTGCGCATATCACAAGGATAGTCACTGCATCGGAAAGTGCAATATTTCTATATCTAATTGCTTAAAAGTACACTTTCTGACAAAATTCCTCTTCAGAAAGTTTGAGAGCTCTAACAGCCCAACTCTGCCACACATGCCACCCCCTCCTCCAACCCAAAGAAAGAAAAGAACAAACAACACCCACAATACCACCCCAAATATGTCCATCCCTATGTGAGAGGTAGAGACGGTCCTATATCGGTACCTGAAGATATGGGGACAGGATCTCATTATTGTATGTCAGTTCATCTAGTATTTTCTCCATCAATGGAGTCCTGCACTGAATCCAATGGTTAATGCATTCTTAACATGTAAACAGAATTACTAACCAAGGTGGCTTATAAGGTTATTAAAACTGGGAAACATGTACCTAAAACCATCAGCTCTTGAAGTACAGCCTTTCTTATCTGCTTGGTTTTTCAACACATCAAGCTCTATAATCTGAAAGAACACAAGTCAGCACCTCAAGTAGAAAGCACTGCTCTAAGTCCCCACATAGTTAAAAACAATTACCATTGTCATAAGTTTCTGCATAGCCATGCAAGTATTGTCCACAACTTCAAGTGAAGCAATGACCAACGAAGTATCACAAACTTTGGATGACTTGGCCTCTGAAAACTCTGGAAGCATAAGATCATTACCAAATCCAGAGCAAAGTTGCCGCAACCCACACAAAACAGATGGGCAGTCCTTCATCAAGTTCTTGTAGCTGAATCTTCTTGAGCACTACACAGATGGCAATGCATAATAATTGACCATCCTTGTACAAGATTTTACAAGATAACATCCCTTCCCCTACCAATATTGCATTGTCGAACAGAGGATTTTTTTTTTCCTTCTCTAAAAGGCAAATTAGAACATGCACAAATGAAGACATTACTATTTTTGCCATAAGAAGTAATTTCTTTTTTTGGGGGGCAGAAATATAAGTAGTAATTTAGCAGATATAGAAAATACCAAAAGCATGCTCAGCAAAGATGTTACGATAATGCGGAAACTAAGACGAAATTGAGACAGATGAGAAGAACGGAACACACAAGATTTACGTGGAAACCCTTGCGGGAAAAACCACGGGAGAGAGGAGAAGCAAAATCCACTATGAGAATCAAGGGATTACAAAAGAGGCAACGTAAGCTTCTCTCTTTTTCTGACAGAATGAGCAAGGAGCAATATTTATAGTATTACCCCTCAAACCCTAATGTTGGCCCAAGGCCCATAACTTAAGCCTATTACCTATTCAAGACATACATAACAAAAGACTCCCTTATGACAGTCCAATCCATGGTTTCTGCAATAGCGTGTAGTATCTTAAGCCTTCATTGTGGGGCACAAATGCACAAATGCACAAATTAATGGGATTACGATGATACAGGACATTTTACCATTATAAAAATTGCTGCGAGATGAAAAATCTCCTTCAAGAAAATTGATGAGATACTGAAGCAATACCTATTTCTCAGAGACTGCAGTCAAATAAGACGAGGAAAACCAATATTTTTCAAGCTATAGAGAACCTGTTATCGCATTAGATACAAAATTACACTTGGAGTAGAGCCATAGAGAACAAAAATAAATTGGTGTCTGGCATAAGCAGCAAAGAGGATTGAGAAATCAGGATACCGGAACAGATATAAGCATTTAAGATCAAATAACAGTGTAGTGTGACTGTCACCAAATAAATTCTAGAACAGAAGACATTAACCAGAAAGAGTAAACTGTGTCATTAAAGATCGTGTTGGACTAATTACCTCCATTTTCCCTTTTTGACCAGAGTTTCTGAATAGTGATTAGCATAATTTTCCGAAGATAAAAGAGGAAAAGAAGTTATTAACCATTTGTAAATTTATATTTAGCTCAACTTACAGCTTCAGCTTCTAATTTTGCACACAAAAGTTCCACCAGAAAGAGGGTTCCTAGAAGCAAAATGCCTAAAGAGCTAACAAGTAAGATAGATGATGTAAAATAAATCAAGCTCCTTTTTGTTCCCTTTTTTTCAGCTTTATTGAATTAAGTCAATTTATTATGGGCAGTAGATGGATATACTTCACAATTCACTCTCTTTCCAAAATGGAATGGTTGGTAGACATAATACCAAATGCAACTTTATAAGCATGATTTACCAACATAGTGTACCGTCTTCACCAAAGCAAGAGAGTTCGTGTCAGTTGACATAGAACTGAAAATAAAACAGAAAAACAGACCTCCATATCAACTACTTGACGATTTGTCCCATCCACCAGTGTAAATAGGCCTTGTATCAGAAAATCAAAACCCTGCAGTGATGCATCGAAGAGCTTTGACTAATTATGGCAAGGTTTATGGACCACTTAAGAAGAAACTTCGAACAAACACCAGAAGGCTAGCCACAAACAAGTGCAATCCCCACCAAGAGCCGTGACAAAAGAACTCACATTTGCGATCTTGAAAGTGCAAAGAACTCACATTTGCAATCATGACAGCGTAGCGGCACTTTCTATCATCTACATGAAGTATGAAAAAAATGCTTTATTCTTCTTAGTTCGTCCTAGGATTTAGAAAGAGTAAAAGAAAAACAGAAGGAGAGATTGCCATTATGTGCATCCAACCAGAACTTGGTTTTCATGAGAAATTAGAACATAATCATAGATCTGTCGCCGGCTAGCATCTTTAATCTATCACATTCATATGCATGTTTAAAAAATTGAAGGTCTAGATATATCTACCATTAAATGCATTTCAGTTCACAAGAGGGTTGCATAACTAATCACTATTAGTACGTCAATCCTGCAGAAAGTGTTGAAAGCAACAAAAGGAATGTTATTACTGCAAGAGAAGATATCGCATGACTCTCAAATCAACCAGTTCGAAAGAAATGAAAAGGGAACAGATTACCAGCATACACATTCAATCATTTTAAAGTTCTATAAAATGAATGTCACGATGTATTAAATTCAACTCACGGAGGGGTCACGTGGTCCACAAGGGTTTTCATCAATTGCTGCTCTCCCACTAGTAGTACTGTCTGAAGCGAGAGACAAGGGAGACCAAGCCTATAACAGAGGTGTTGCGTTAGCAATTGAGGGAAGGAGGGAAGGAGGGGGAGAGAGAATTAATGCCTCCTTTAGCACTTCCAGCACCGGTTGAGCAGCTGAAGATGATTCGGATGTACCTCCAGCAGATGAGCACACGCGAGGATAGCGCTTCAGATGGAGCAAATTCAGAACTTTGGTCATGCAAAACGAGTACATCAATATACAGAGTGGCCATTTACCTTTTCCAACTCGATAAGAAGTTGGAAGCTCGCCATGATAGATTGCAGTGATTCTCCGGTCCTGAGAATCCGAAAGATAGCCTCCAACATTTTGCTGTTGCCACCAAATGAAAAGAAACTCACAATCAACTTAATGGGCAGCCAAAAACAAAGCATTAAATCGACAGGAAACCTCTGGTACTCATGAAATGTAACAAGCGACGCCAATGTAGTGCAAGGAAAGAAACCAAGCTGAACGACACACCAGACAGAATCAGCAGGTGATTGCGAAGGACTAAAGTCTTGTCAGTCGATCTTAGCTTAACATTAACACGTTCGGGATCTCAATTCAACATCCAGCACAACGACAATCCCAGAGAGGGAGGGAGAGAGACAGAGAGAACAATGGGGGATTACTTGGTCGGAGGAGTTCCATTTTCTGCAACGACTGAGGCACCGCGAACTGCTTCGAGGAAAGCAATGCCTAAATTTTTTCAATTTCCCAGGAACGAACAATCACAATCATCAACACTGAAGCTCGCACGCGAAGTCGGAACAAAAAACAACGCCGATTTTCAAAACATGAAGGTTGGAATCGTCAATCCGACAAAAGAAAGGCGTGAGCTTCCGGGGAAGAGAACACGTACGATCGTCGTGAGAGCAGCGAGGGTCGTTGGACTCGAAAGCATCGAGGATCGCCGGACTCGAAAGCATCGAGGATCGCCAAGGTGTTCTCTTCGACGCCCGCTTTTAGTCCGGTGCCCCTTTCGACGCTACCATCACTGGCCTCGTCTCTTTCCATTGCCGTTCCTCGAAGCTTCCGGTCTTCCTGCTTGCACAGACTTTCAAATTCAAACCTAAAAATTGCAGAGAGATGGGGACTGAAGCTTTTATGGTTTTCCCGCCATCGTTTCGTTGGGCGTAGATGAGGACGGAATCGGATCGGCCCGATCTAAGTTCTAACGAGCCTGGTGACCCGAATTTACAAAAAAGAGAAAGAGATAAAAAAGGAAAAATTCCGTTGCCGGGACTTGAACCCGGGTCTCTCGGGTGAGAGCCGAGTATCCTAACCAACTAGACTACAACGGATTTGATATTTCATTGTATATTGAAATTATATAGACCAAAGGCAAGGATCCACTTTGTCAATTCTTCATGACAAGTTCCATAAAGAAATAATAACGACACAAATAGTGTTTGAACTTTCAATTTATTCAATATATTTCTGAATTTTAGCATGATGTACAATGTGCTCCCTAAATTTTTCGTATATATTCAACTAGTCCCCGAACTGTATGAATATGTCCAGTGTTGTCCTTTCATAATTCAAGTTCAGGGACAAATATTAAATATTTTCATATGATCCATAGACCATATTGTACATGTACCAAAAATTCAGGGGCGACATTGCACGGTGAGCTAAAGTTCATGGATCACATCGTATATCAAGCCAAAAGTTCAAATATTGCTTGTGTCATTTTCCTTTTAAGAAAACCCATGAATGATAGGAAACATACGATCGATTGCTCGGAGGGATCACTCCCGGAAAGACTAGGAGGAATTTCATCTGTCAAAACTATTTTATGCAAGATCCAAGACTTCTCATGAACGTCGAATCCCGAAAATCGGAGAGGAACTTCTCCCCCAAAATGCATCTGATCTCAAGCTAAGTTTTTGTTAAGACACTACCCATCTTTCGGCTGTCACCAAGATCGGAGAACTAACAGGCTCGACGAGTTCTTGAGAGATGGCGAGATATCTCCTGAAAGCTTATTAGAGGTCCTCACTAGCCTAGAGAAGAGCGGATCAACCAGAACAAAGCCATGTTGAGTTTCTTGAGGAGAAAAGTTAGTTTTTTTTTTTTTTATCGAAGAGGAGAAAAGTTAGTTTGCAATGTCTAATTTCTAATGTCTTGTGGATTTATAACAAGCTGAAAAGAGCATATTGCGGGAAAAATTATCAAAAAAGTCCTCAAGGAGTCAAGCTATTACAATTGTGCCAATTCAATCTTAAACTTTTTTTATACAAATTTAGTCCTATACCTTTCATACTTATGCCAATTCAGTCATTCCCCATAATTTTAGCTAGGAATTGCTCACATGGAAAATTTTAATAATATCTTAATATTTTATGAATTATGTTATTTATTTCTTTTATTTCTTTTTTTCTCTTCTTCATCATTCGGTTGCCACGGCGACTGGCGAGATTAGCCTCACCGGCTACTAGAAACGGCTAAGTCAGCCTTGCGAGGGGCGGCGATGTTTGTCCTCACCTAGCAATTAGCGAGGCTGACCTCACCCAGGAACAATGAGGTTGACATCGCCAGTGGTTGGACGAGGCCCGCCCTCGCTAAATCCGACGATGGCAAACCTCGCTCAGGCGAGGCGAGGCCCAACCGCGAGGTCAACCTCGTTGTCGCAGGGCTAGGACGGCCTCACCCAAGCGATGGTGAGACCAGCCACTAGTGAGGCCAATCTCGCCGACCCTCACTCTGTCTAGTCGTCGGTTGGCAACCGGCTAAAGAATAAGAGGAAAAAAAATAAACTAATGAAAAAGAGAAAAAAAATGAAACAATAAATAAATCAAAAATCAAAAAATATTGAAATATTATTAAGAATTGTCACGTCAGCATCAGTTGTGGCACTCAGTAATTTCCATCCAAAATTAGCGGGAAGGACTCAATTGGCACTATTAAAAGTTTAGAACTCAATTTGTAAAAGTTCATTAAATTTAGGGATTCTTTTTGGATAATTTTCCTGATAACCAGCAAAAAAAATAAGGAAAAGGGGAAGAAAGAAAGGTAGGAAAAGATTCTCTATGTCGATATCGATCATGCCACATAGGATGAACGGTGTTCACATGAGTGATTTCTTGCCAAAATTGGCTTCATGAACTCAATTTGCAAATTAAACTTGAAAATATTCAGGTTATCAATTGACACAATTAAAATGCTTAGAACAGAATTGACAAAAGTTTAATATGTTTGTAGCTTTTTTGGTAATTTTACAACCGTGGATCACATCACTTATCAAACATGCAACCAAAAAAGTTTAATGCCCCTCATGACGAGATGCTTTAATTAGCTTGCACTTCGATAGGCTCTCGTACATAAGGAACGATGGCGTTAGTGATAGATTCATACCGATGCATGGAAAGTTTGAATTTTGATGTACAAGTTTCATCATGTGGATATCACGATAAGACCCATCAAATTAATAATGGAGACGGACTCGATCCATATGTTTCTAGATCATGCAATAATTTCTCGTTATCATTTAGTGCTATGGGTAATTGAAGTTGGAAGAACATCCACTACAAGTTGGCACTAGCTGTTATTTCCAGCAAATGTCAAAGTGTTGAAGGTAAGTATAATTTCTTAGAAGACACATTTCTTATGTGATGTTGAGCAAGGACCTGATCCTCTCGATTTGGGTTTTGACGATGTAGAAAGTCAATTCTTTGGAGCCAACTCTTTCGAGCCGACCGTAACCCACATTTCGATACAAGCTCCTTAACCAATGAGCCAACCTCCGGGGTATGAGTCGAAAAATTCTCTGACTTGCGAGGATCTGATCTCATCTTGGCAATTAAGCAGAAGTCGAACACGAGAAAGTCCACAAAACCTTTCGCGGCCGTGACAGCGGCATGCTTCAATACAGATGATGGTGTCTGGATCGATGGCCACACGTTTCCTTTCATCCCAATCCATTGTACATTGAACATGTGTCGCCGCATACATGGATTGTGATGACTTCTTCTTGAGCAACAAGCAAGTGGACTCCATCCATTTCTCTCCGCGATTCCATTGTTTAAGGTATCATCAAGCGTCTGCCCTTATTATATGTACTAGGAAGATACATCAGCTTAACAGCAATTAACTTTCTTCGTTGTTTAAATTACAAAACACAAAGCAAGTTAGAATGTCTGTTCAATTAAACGTCAAAGGAAGATACATCATAAGAGGGGAAATTGTCAAAAAAGTCCTAAACCTATTGCACTTTTGCCAATTCAGTCCTAAACTTTTTAATTTTGTCAATTCAGTCCTAAACATTTCGCATTTGTGCCAATTCAGTCCTAAACCTTTTTTTGTGCCGATTCAATCCTAAACCTTTTGTATTTGTGTCAATTCAGTCCATCCGGTGCCGGTGCAAGCGACGGCGACTCCATGGCTCGGCGAGGTAAGACGGCGACGGGATCTTTAAGTGGGTTGCGAAGCTTGGGAGGAAGAGAAACTCCATCCACAACGAACTGGCCTCCCCGACACCTCTCAAGACCCGCGCCCACTCACTGGCCAAGCAAGATTATGATTTCACTTTCAATTGCCATGGCGTTGTCGTCGCTTGGCGAGCCCGACCTGGCCCAACAACGGCGATGCGGTGCCCTGGCTGGGCGAGGTCGGCCTCGCGCAGATCTGGCGAGACCGAGCCTCTACAAGCCATGGGGTAGCTCGGCCGCGGCCATCTGTGGTGCACCGGCCTCGCTTAGCGGCGGCGGTGTCAATCTCGCCTACGGCAGCGGCGCTGGTGGCTGGAGAGGCCCTCTCGATGAAGAAGATGAACGAAGAAGATGAACAGATATGAAGAACGAAGAAGATGAACAGTAGAAAGGAAAAAAAAAAGAAAAGGAAAAAATAAAAAAAAATTGCCCCGTTAGCGCTGGTCGGGTCCACGCCAGCACTAGCCGGTCCAAGTTGACTGGACGGACTAAATTAACACAAATACAAAAGGTTTAGGACTGAATCGGCACAAAAAAAAAAGGTTTAGGACTGAATTGACATAAATGCGAAAGGTTTATGACTGAATTGACAAAATTAAAAGATTTATGACTGAATTGGCAAAAGTGTAATAAGTTTATGACTTTTTTGACAATTTTCCCACTTTTGCTGACATGTGACTTGATTTGATGTAGAAGATTTATCACGATACTTTTGATTATAGTAGTGACTATTACGTCACATGCATATGAGTAATTGCATGTACAATGTTTGCTTACCATAATAGTTATAATAACATCATTTAGCTGTTACATGAATTCCTCTGTGTAATGACTATTCTAATCTGACTGTAATGGCTATTCTCATAATACCCCTATAATTTTTTTTCCCACTCACTCTATTATTGTTGATTGTTGATTATTAACTATAATTAAAATATACAAATTGGTTATACCTATATTTATCTGTATCTTTTATGTAATGATAGAATCAATTGTACTTATCTTAACTTAATGACCTGTTGTACCATTAATAGGTAAAAAATGAATAATAGGTATATAATCAATGGAATATTAACAACATTATGTTTTTTTTTTGTGGGTAAAGAGCAACATTATGTTGATTATATATACGTAATTGTAAATTATTTCATGATATAATAGTCAGCATAACAGTAGTCGCTCCCTACCAGGTATGGTTATCTAAACTTTCATAACTCAATATATATATCATCCATAACATAACGATCATCGTAATCTATAATTATGTTTAGTCAGTGCACAAATTGTGATATAATTGTTACTTCAATCATACATTAGTTATGTAGTAAGTAATATTTGTTTTTACATAATAATAAATTATGACTTAATTTAGCTAGTATTGATAAATTAATCATCAAATAGATAATATTTTGTATATATTAGATTCTTATATCCTGATGATATGTATGAGGTCGCACACTCATGTTGGTTAGTAGAATGATGATTATTACAATGTAATACCTGTTTTGAGCCACATGCTATGTGCTATGCCCATGAATAAGTTATTAAATTATACTAAAGTATTTGGTATAACAGATTATATATGTATAAAGTATTTGAGGTATCAAATTGATGATTAAATCATAGTGTAATATTCGATTATTACAGCTAGACCCCTCAAATAGATAGGATCGGGTCATAAATGGTCTGGCCCAAATAGACATATTTAACCCATTTATGATACATTTATCGCAAAGCAAATCTAGTCATTAATACTCGACCTGACCTATATTATCAAAAAGCTTTCATATTTAATCAAAACTTGAAAAACTCATATCCAAACTGACGTAAGAGTGCGGAGTAAGCGAACGCGAGATCGAGTAAATATGAGAGATGTGAGTTGGGTAAGTAAATGATAAACTCATTTACGATTCATTTATGATCTATTTAACGCCCATTTTATATTTAATCCATTTATAGATATAACTTATCTCATGATATATCGGGGTTAAGAAATGAATATATGATCCATTTTGCTGGGTCTAATTACAACCTCATTCCCTTCATGCAGACAAACGAGACGTTATGATTAAGCTCCGACAATAGCCTCGCTTTAGAGTAGAGAGGTACTTGATTTGATCTGGCTTGTTTGGTGAAATGAAAGAGGTTACTCGAGACACAGCTTTAGGGTTTTGTTGGCTTGTTTCGTGGGGGAGTCATCCTCCTTGCGATGGGGGCTTCTTTCTTCTCCTCGTCAAACTCCTACTGATGTTCCGGATCTATTATCTTGAAAAGACAACGGGGCTCGTACATACGCGAGGGGGAAAAAAGGTGGGAGGGACAAGAGAAGAAGTTCCCCCCACCACAAAGATCTGGTGTTGGGGGAGAAAAAAGGAGGATCTGCTGAAGCTCAAAAGTCGTCTGCAACAATCACCAAAAGCTTGAACATCTCTTTCTGCTTTTGTTTTTTGGTGTTTTATGCGTTGTTGATTCTGATGGAAATGAGTTGGAAAGGAGATCGACTTGGAAAAAAGGAGGGGGGAGCTGAGGCTGAGATCAACGACGCATGTTGGGTTTGGCCAACGTGTATGTGGGGATAGGTGGAGAAAATAGAAGAATCGCCCGTGGAAAACATGCAAAAAATCTGACGTCGAGCAGCATGAGAAAGTGGACTTTTTTTTTGGGGGGGTGGGTGGGGTCAGAAAGTGGACTTACCTTGCTCCGGATAATGCACCAACTTTTCTAATTTCTTTTGGATTATTGGGAAAATTGTAAAAAAAAAATTATGAACTTATTATTATGCTTTTGCCAATTCAATCACAAATTTTTAAAGTTTGTTAATTGAGTTCTAAACCTTTTTTATTTTTTTCCCAAATGAGTTCAGATCTAGGCGAGGGTCGCGACGCTCTTGCTAGCAGTCGGCGAGGGCCTAGCGACCCTTGTCGGCCGCTGAGAAGAAGAAAACCAAGAAAATAAAAGACAAAAGTAAAAGAAAGGAAAATTTTAAAAATTAAATAAAAAACTACAAGTAAAATTAACCATGTTATCGCTGGCTACCCACCTCAGTGGTTGCCAGCCAAAATTAACTAAATGGACTCAATTGACAAAAAAATGAAAATATTTAGGATTCAATTGACAATCTTAAAAGGTTTAGGATTGAATTGACAAAATTACAATATTTTTAGGACTTTTTGCATAATTTCCCCTTGGATTGTTGTATAAATATTTCTTCTTTTCCAAATACACGCGTCACCCAGTGAATGATAAATGTACATATACTAACACTGGCAATTGGCCGAACAATGATGCGTAGATGTATTATGCTGGGTTTACAAAGTGAAATTTATCAGACACGGTGCGACCATTGTCGGATGGATCGAAGATGTTCCCACCCTACGTAGGATTTTGTCGCGTCGTTTTTTGAGAAAAATTTCGGAAATCATCTTCTAGTTTTTTTTTTCCCTTAATCCTTCGTCTGCATCAATTATTGTTGAGTATGCACTTTGCAAGTTGAAATTATTTAAGGAAACAAAAGGCGTCCTTTTTTTGGCCTTGAACACTTTGGAAGTGGGGTGAGGAATGCGAATGTGTAGAAAACACACACAACTTTGAAAAGTTCCCTCATTTTCCTTCTCCAGAGGGTTTCGACATCTTCTTCATTATTGTCCACCCAAATTTCCATTGGCTCCTCCTTCCCAAACATAGCATTGAAACAATTCCCCAACTATTTCTAAATTCATTATACGGATATTGATTCAGTTTTATTTTTTTTTTAATTTTCTCAATTTATTTCTAAATCTTTGGGGAAATTCCAATGTAATTATTCCGGCCAAGTTTTGCCGGAAATTGTTGATGTGGAAGTCCAATCATCTTTGGCTATCCTGCCTGGCACACTGTCTTGTCAATGGTTTCTGGTGAAAATACGCTAGAATGACTACATTGAAATTTCGCTAAAATTTTAGGGAAAATTGTCAAAAAAGTCCTAAACTTATTACACTTTTGCCAATTCAATCCTAAACCTTTTAATTTTGTCAATTCAGTCATAAACATTTCGCATTTATGTCAATTTAGTCCTAAACCTTTTTTTTTTGTGTCGATTCAGTCCTAAACCTTTTGTTTTTGTGTCGATTCAGTCCGTCCGGTCAACTTGGACTGGCCGGTGCTGACGTGTACCCGATCGGCCCTAACGGGGTAATTTTTTTTATTTTTTCTTTCTTTCCTTTTCTTTTTTTTTTCCTTTCTACTGTTCATCTTCTTCGTTCTTCATATCTGTTCATCTTCTTCGTTCATCTTCTTCATCGAGAGGGCCTCCCCAGCCACCAGCGCCGCTGCCGCAGGCGAGATCGACACCTCCGCCGCTAAGGGAGGCCGGTGCACCACAGCTGGCCGCGGCCGAGCTACCCCATGGCTTGCAGAGGCTCGATCTCGCCAGATCTACGCGAGGCCGATCTCGCCCAGCCAGGGCGTCGCATCGCCGTTGCTGGGCCAGGTCGGGCTCGCCAAGCAACGACGACGCCATGGCAATTGAAAGTGAAATCATAATCTTGCTTGGCCAGTGAGCGGGCGCCGGTCTTGAGAGGTGTCGAGGAGGCCAGTTCGTTGTGGATGGAGTTTCTCTTCCTCCCAAGCTTCGCAACCCACTTAAAGATCCCGTCGCCGTCTTACCTCGCCCAGCCATGGAGTCGCCGTCGCTTGGCGAGGCCGAGCTCGCCCAGCGACGACAACTCGACGCCATGGCTGGGCGAGGTCGGCCTAACCAAGATGTGGCCACGCCGAGCCTCACCCAGCCATGAGTGGCTCGGCCGCAGCTAGCGGCGGCTGCACCGGCCTCGCTCATCAGCGACGGTGGCAGCTTAGGCAGCGGCAGCGGTCTAGCCAGGGGCGGCGTTGGTGATCGGCGAGTCCCTTTGGAGGAAGAAGATGAACAGTAGAAAGAAAAAAAAATAAAGGAAAGAAAATGAAAAATTTATAAAAAAAAATAAAAAAAAAATTATTAAGAATTGCCCCGTCAGCGCCGGTCTGGTCCACGTCAGCGCTGGCCGGTCCAAGTTGACCGGATGGACTGAATTAACACAAATACAAAAAGGTTTAGGACTGAATCGGCACAAAAAAAGGTTTAGGATTGAATTGGCATAAATGCAAAAGGTTTAGGACTGAATTGACAAAATTAAAAGGTTTAGGACTGAATTAGCAAAAGTGCAATTGGTTTAGGACTTTTTTGACAATTTTCCCAATATTTTTTTATTCCAATTCAGTCCTAAACCTTTTGCATTGGTGTCAGTTAAGTCCTAAATCTTTTATTGGTGCTAATTCAATCTTAATCATTTTGTATTGGTGCCAATTCAGTCATAAATCCTTTGTATTATGCTAATTGAGTTAATCCCACTAATTTTGATCGAAAATTGATGACTTGGACATCGATTGTCCTACGTGGCACGACAAACACTTATGTGGATTTTTTTTAGTATTATTCTATAATTTTAAATAATTTTTAAGCATTTTTTGGTTTTTTTAAATATATTTAAAATATTAAAAAATATCCACGTTAGCGCAAGTTGTGTCATGTAGGATAATTGATGTTCACGCCAATGATTTTCGGCCAACATTGACTGAATTGACTCAATTGGTATAAATGCAAAATATTTAGGACTAAATTAGTATTAATGCAAAAAATTTATGATTGAATTGTCACCAATAAAAAGTTTAGGACTAAATTGGCACCGAAAAAAGGTTGAGGACTGAATTGGCACTAATGCAATAGGTTTAGGATTTTTTTTTTTTGTACTCTTTTCCCAGACAAAACCCAACTTTGCAAATTCAGATTGACTTCTCTCTTACTCAACCCCAGACTTCCATTCCTTCTAATTCTCTCTTCCTTGAATTTTAAAACATGAATTAGCGTATAAGCATTCTGCATTTCACACGAAGATGACATCTACACGTACATTTTGAGCCTCGGAAATGATTAGATAGACCACATAAGTCAAAGTGTGTTTACAAAGAAATTGTAAACCTTCATTTCTGTGTCCCAATACTCATGATCTCCATGAATTTAGCAGGTCAATTAACTGATGCACAAGTTTTTCCAGCTGGATCCTCCATTAGCCAACCCGAAACATGGACATATTTAAGCTGTCCATATCATATTTGGAAAGCTCTACATTCCTCAATCCTAGATACAAGTGCTCGAGATTCGACACCCGGCTTGAAAAATGGATGAAAATCGAAACCGCGAAGCATCCGAGGCAATCCTAGAGAACGTCTGGGCGAGCTTCATTGGCCAAAGTCCATCGAAACCGCCCGAAACATGGGAACGATTGCCCGGTCTCGACGCGAGAACTGGGCCGGCAGGGATGTTGCAAAGGCTGCCTAGTTTAGGCAGGTGGGTGTCGATGGGGTCCGAAGCCTGGGAGGAGATTCTAAGTGAGATCATCCCTGGAATGGCTCAATCCGATGTTAAAGACAGGACAAGCGACACATGCTCCGAAGCTGAAGTGAATTCCTCGGAAGGCAAGGCGGTGATTGCGCGACACTACCGGGGAGTGAGGAGGCGGCCGTGGGGGAAGTACGCAGCTGAGATACGGGACTCGTCGAGAAAGGGGGCCCGCGTTTGGCTCGGGACGTTCGACACGGCGGAGGAAGCCGCTCTGGCTTATGACAAGGCATCAATGAGAATTAGAGGGCCTAGGGCCTATCTAAACTTCCCAATTAAGCAAGTCGCTCAGGACACTACACACGAGGGTTGCCCGCACAGAGTGTCGGGTAATTCGGCCACGATCTCTCAAGGAACGGGCGCTGATCGCACGTTGCCGAGCCGTGGAGAGGAAGTCGTCAACGCCGGAAAGAGGGCAAGGGAGCAGGAGAGATTCGAAGGGGTGATGATGAATGAGGTACCTCCATTGAAGAGGACGGAGAGCAAGGGAGAGAGTCGCTGGATTGATGAATTTGACGTTGTGGAATTCGAAGATTTGGGGAATGATTTGGATAGCTTGCTCTCTTGTTTATAAGAACAGAAGGTGATTTTAGCCATCATTGAGATGGAATCTTTTGAAGTATAATCGAGGATGTTTGTAAGATTTTGTTCGTCTCTGTTGCAAGATTTAGTGTAAATTGTTCTTCTGATTCACTTGCGTTACGTTGCCAATGTGGTCGACCCAAACTAATCACTAGTTTGAAAGGACTGATGGTGTGTTATAGTAAAGATGACACTAACTCTTTGGGAGATCGCGCAATTTGAGCCCGCGCTTAGCTCGATCTAGACTTTGATAAATACTTTACTAAAGCAGATTGAAACCCGAATTAAAGTACAATGTATACAATGTTAAACCTGGCTTCTGAGTCCAAGCTTAAATAGAATAGAATCTTGCTAGTGCTCAACCATGAAGTTACACAGTAATTTTCTTTTGAGCTTAAAGTTTGAAATTTTTACTTGGACAGATTTTTTCAGGTCAGGCTCCTATGAACAATCTGATTGTGCCCCTGAAGCTTTGTGTTGTTGGAATGATGTTGTTGTAACGAATAATTTAAGTGCAGTAAAATTTTCATTTATCAAAAAGAAAGGTACAAAATATTAATGTCACTCCCTCACCGGGAAAATTACCAAAAAAATCCTAAATTTATTGTAATTATGTCAATTCAATCATAAATCCTTTTTTTTTTTGCCGATTCAGGCAATTAGTCCAGCCGGCGAATTTTGGCTGGTCAGCGCTAATGTGGATGCCGGTCGATCGGAGATTTAATATTTTAATAATTTTTTTGAATTTCTTTGATTTTTTTTCCTTTTTTCTTTTCTATTCCTATTCTTTTTTTTTTTTTTCCTTCCCTCTTCCTCGGCTTCCACTTCTTCTTCGCATGTTCCTGGTTTCATTCTTCGCCATTTCCTGGGTTTCAACTTCAACGAAGAAGAAATCCGAACAAACTAGACCTCACATTCAACAAGACGAATCCGAACCCAAACCCAAACCCCATCGTCTTCGCCTTCACCCCGCACCTCCTCACCGCAACCGTCGCCGCACTCCTGCCATGAGTCTACGTGTCGAGGGCCGCAGCACTTGTCCACATCACGCATGGTTGCGTGTTCGTCGGACCTCGACAAGGCTCTCGCCGACCTCGTCGTGGCTGGGCATGGCGAGGCTCGACCTCTTCAGATCTGGGCTAGCAACATCTGCCTTTGTTCGGCCAAGGCGAAGCTCGACCTTGCAAGCTCGCCCAGTCTATCCATGGCGAGGTTGGCGAGAGGTTCCCCAGTCATTCTCTGGCCGGTCCCAACTGCTAGAGACGGAATGAGAAAGGGGAAGGGGGAGGTAGAATGGGGAAGGGAAAAATGGAGGGGAAGAGGAAAGAAAAAAGGAAAAAAATAAATAAATAAATTCATTAGAAATAATAAAAAATATATATTAAAATATTAGGTTGTCAGTCGGCTGGCGTCCATCTCAACGCTAGCCGGCCAAAATTCATCGAAGACTGAATTGACATACTTGCAAAAAGTTTAGTACTGAATCGGAAAAAAAAATATGATTGAATTGGCACAATTGTAATAGGCTAAGGACTTTTTTGGTAATTTTCCCCTCCCTTGCTATGAATTATAATTACTTACATCGATTTAAACATGAATCATAGTGGAGAGAATTACAAAAAAAAAAACATTTTAAACATGTTGTAATTATGTTAATTCAGTCTTAAACCTTTTTTTATTTTTGTCAATTAAGTTCTAAATATCTTGCATTTGCGCCAATTGAGTGAATTCGCCATATTTTGAAGGAAATAGCTGATGTGAACACAATCCGTCCTATAAGTTACAATTGGTGCCGACATGGACCGTGTAAACTCGACCAATTTTTAATAATTTTTTAATTTTTTTTATAAAATATTTGTTGTCTCTTTAATTTTTTTTTTTCTTTCCTCCTTTCTTCCTCCAGCTGATCATCAAACTGGCCAGAGGCGAGGACCGTGTAAACTCGACCAATTTTTAGCTCTACTTTTTCTCCCTCTCTCTCTCTCTCTCTCTCTTTAATTTTTTTAGCTCTCGCCGTGTAAACACGACCAATTTTTATGGAAAATTAAGATTTTGTGGCTCGCAGTCGTAGGCGGTTCACGAGCAAAGAGAGACGAAAAGAACAGGGCCGCCGGTCAACGTCAAAGGACCTTTTCCGCTAATTAATCCCACTTAATTAAGTCATGTCACCCAAATTAAGCAGTGCCGTGAGAGGCTTGTCCTTCACCACTAGCATCGCCATCGTTGAAAATTCGTGTGGCTGAAATTAGATTTTGACCGTAGTGGGTGGGACCCACAGAGATGATTAAGATCATATCAAGATGTGATTGGATTGTGTATTATATTATAATCGCACGAACTGTTAATTTAGGTTGAGCGGAACCTCCCTCGTAGTTTCCCCCTTCGCGAAGCAATTCTTGCAGGGTGGTGAAGAAAATCTCTAAGCATTGCAATTCACAAAAGTAATTCCCGCCGCCTTTTGTGGTAATATCGCCGGTAAAAAATTTAGGCTGGGTAATAAAATGAGCTAAAATATAAAATAAAATCGGTCGGTTACGAATAACAACGCTAAAGAAACGATAATTTTTTTTTAATTTTTTATTTATGCTGTGACGAGGAGTTTACTTTCCCCATCGCAATTCCTCAAATTACGAGAAAATATTTTTTTTCCTCTTCATCCCAAGAAATACCCTCGATTTTTAGGTCCCAAAATTCAGGCGAAATAGTTTAAGGAATTGTTAAGGTCTAAATTAATGGAGTTAATATTAAGGGGTCAAAAAATATACCCAAAAATAAATTCTTTTTAAATTCATGAAGAAATAATTATCCATTAAGAGTGTTACAAGTTTGGCCCACAAAAATAAAAGTGTGACGGCGACCATCATATGGAACAAGACTTTTCTCTTTGAGTGTCATAGACGAACTCTGAGTAACGTGGTATGTCATCCCCATTTCCTCTTTTCTCAATCCAAGCCCCTTATTACATGACAATCAAATGTGCCAATGTTTTCATTTAAAGTCAGACGTATATTTCGACCCAAAAAAAAGTACATTCAAGCTTTCGCAAAAAAAAAAAAAAAAAGGGTACATTCAAGCTAAATTAATAATAATAAAAAAAAGCAGAGCAATATAATAGATAGTTTAATTAAAAGCTTAGAACTGGACTTGTTCGCATTACTTTTACAATATCATGTAGTCAACGTACAACAACCTGAAAAGACAACTTATGAATCGGCAAACCGAAAACTCTAGCAAGGACAAAATGCACTTTGTCTTTGCAATGTCTATACCTTATTGTATTTGCAAAGTTTGTTCAATATCGTCTTCTCGATTTTTGTCGCAGTACAAACCGATAGACATGTAATCATCCGGCGATCGATGCCGTGATTTTGCTCATCATTTATACAAAATGGAGCGCACATTGGACCACATTGAAAAATCAAGATGACAAAAAAAAAAAATGTTCGTGAAAAACTTATGCGACCCTGGAAAAAAAATTTATCCTAATTCCCAAGAAAATAAAAACTTTTGTCCCATGTTCCACGGCACGGGTTACCCGCAGAGAGTTGTGAGTGACCAGAGAAGACGCTCAACCTCAGAACACATCCAGCACCTTCTCAAGGTGGTCCGTGGCCACATCCCGGGACGCTCCTCCGGCGGCTACGCCAGCCTCCGAGTCCGACGTATGCGTTTCGCCTCTCGCGTCGAAATTGGCCGAGCTGGAGCTCCGGTGCCTCTCCATCGGCAGCGACGCGGACACCATTTCCGCTGGGAAGTTAAGCAGGGCCTTGGCCCCGCGCATCCGGAACGCCGCCTGGTCGTAAGCCAACGCTGCCTCCTCGGCCGTCTCGAACGTCCCAAGCCAGACCCGGGCCCCGTGACGCGCCGAGTCGCGGATCTCGGCCGCGTACTTCCCCCACGGGCGGCGCCGGACTCCTCGGTAGTGCTTCTTCGCGATGCCACGGGATGGCTCGAGGGCGCCGCCGCCGCCTGGCGCGGACCCGGACCTGGTCGGATGCAGGAGGGACGAGTTGCTTTGGGACGAGGCCTCGTTCAGGACGTGGTAGATGACCATGTCTTGAGAATCATTCTCGTTCAGAGGGAGTTCTTCAAATTGGAATGGGGGAACCATGGAAGACAGCAAAAGATGTTAAGAGTGAGTTCGTGTGTGTGTGTCTGCGTGTCGAATATGTGTTGCTGGGGATTGAAAGAAGGGTGGAGAGAGTTTTGTGTCCAATTTGGTCTTAAGGACTACAAATTCAAGGGAAAGGCAAAGGGGTTTTGTCTTGTTGGGCCAAGATTGGAAGAGGAAGGTGAGAGGAAGCAGAGAGGGAGAGCGAGAGAGAAGAAGGTGAAATGGACACTTAAAAGACAATACTGTATTTAGGTAGCTCAAATCATTGGAGTCTTTATAGCATGGTGTAAAATAAATCTTACTGATTTGAGAAAATGGGTATTTACAACTAAGGGTGTCCAACCGGAAAGGATTTGCTGGAAATCGAACCGGACCACCTCAAAAACCGGTTCGAAAATAGGTTCTAATTTTTGGGATTCGGATCCAAGTTGCGAGCGAAGACCCACCTGGGAACCGAACAGATTTTGAAATTGGTTTTTAGCTACTTTTAAAAACAAAGCCCTAGTCTCGCTCGCCCTACCTCATTTGTTTTTGGTGGATTGTAATTTCTATTGTTCGTATTAGAGATTGTTGCTTTTGGCGGATAGTGGATTTATCACTAATTTTTTCTTTGAATTATTTCATTACTGCTCATATTATTTTGCTGAAAAAAATGAAATCAGAAAAAGAAAAAATAAACAAATTCTCGGGTAGATCTTGAAACCTGACCCTATCCAAAATAGGTTAGACAAAAAGGGTAAGTTTCAGGTTTCAAGAATTGGAAATCGATTAAAACAGAGTAGGTTTCAGATTCTAGATCTAGAATGTACTCATTTGGACCACGCTCACCGCTAGTTACTACACTCAAATTAATGGGAAATAAATGTGTTCTTATAAATTTTTCTTTACACTGATGACGCATGATCTATTTTTTTGAATTATCATATAATAGTAATAGGTACACTTACTTCTTATGCACAGGTAATCCCAACTAGTGGAACATGCGGAAACTAATGGAGCACATTTTCCACATCCTAGCTGAACAGGCGGGAATATACATATTCTACATGAAATTGTACGAAAATCGCATTGGAAACCGGATAATTAGGGTTGGGGACGCGACGAGCCCCGCCTCCTCGGTCCGTTCCCGATTTGATTCGGAACTCTCAATGTTGCACTTTACATCTTAAGTAATTTGTACATTGTTGATACTCATCAATTTAGCATTATTGAGAGAAACTTTATATAAATGAAAGATGACTTTGGCAACGTGGGTTCTTCCTTTTGCTGAATATAGGCACACAACCTTTCATGCATATGAACAAACTTGGGGGAAAAGACAAGAGACTTGTCAATCGGGCGACCTTCCAATTTATGTTGTCGCCCCATCTTCGTGGTGGCTTCGCGCCATTGAATAGTGACGTCATAGGGTTGACCAACTGGGGTTGTCTCGATGCAGTGAACCTGTCAAGGCATCCGAAAATCAGGATTAGACTATTTGTCCTTGGAGAGAAAGTTACGTCGTGAAACGTCCATTTCAACTGCTAATCGATTTTTCTCCCATCGAAAATCCAGCATCTGTGATGATATCTTGGTAAGTGATAGAAAATGAGATTGTTCACTACACTAATTTTGATCGCGATGTGACAATTACTAATAAAAAGAAGAGTACTATCGTCCCGTGTGCAATAAATTAAGACGATTTGATTTCAAGAAAAATCCCACAAAAGAAATCCTAAACTTTTTCCAATGCGTCCAATGGCCCAAGATTACCTTCCGTCACAATTCCATGTAGAATATGAGCGGGATAATTGTCTGAAAACAGTCCCAAACATATCGTACAATAGCCAATCACTCCTAAACGAGTCTTAAACCTTTTGAATCGTGTGTATTTAGAATCGTGACAGAAGGTAATTTTAGATTACTGGTATAAGTTTTTTGGCTTTGGTGTGATGCGGAAAAATATTTGGATATCCACGTCACACGAGGCAAAATTTAGACTTCTTAGTGGGTTAACCCTTGATTTTATGTAACGAGGGACTCTTGTTTTTTAACCCATAATTTGATAAATATGACTGCTTCGTCCCATGTTTTTCTTGTCCTCGTGATGTAACCACATTCGTAACGTGGGGTTGAGCTGTCGTTTTATAGAAAAGAAGATTCTTTCTATCAACATTGTCTTTTTTTTTTTTTTAACCTTTGACTTTTTCAACGGTTTTGCATCCGCAAGTTAATAAATCCAGAAGACGATTCTTCCGTAGATTCAAACCCACGTGGTTTGACTTTGACCCTTGAACAGATAAGAGAGGAAGATGGTGAAATGAGATCCAGTGTGCTTTAAGGAAGCAATATGTCTCGTTCAGTTCACCATGTCTGAAAACGAAGCAGAGGTTTTCCGTGCCCATGAAAAGATGGCTGAATTTAATCCATCCCCCCTTAAAAAGGACAGAAAAATGCTAGTTTAATCCTCGTGCCCCTAAATTTATGTCAATTTACCCCCTGAAGGTTGGCGAGCTTTTTTTTAAAATAATCCAAAAAATAATAATATTTACAAAAATAATACTAAAAAAAATAAAATTACAAATTTAGGTCTCCCTCGGCGGTTGATCTGCCGAGGGAGACCTTGGGGCCCACCGGCGGGCCCCCTGCAGCAAAAAGCTGCACGCACCCTTTTGATTTTTTAAGTTTTGCAAATTTTGTAATATGTTTTTGTTTTCTTTTAATAATTTTTTAGTTGTTTTATATTTGATGGAGCTACAGAGGATCAATATTTACGTAAAAAAAATATTTACGCGTCTCAACTTCGAGAAAAGTGAGCAAACGAACAAGGCGATGACGTTTACTCGCTAGGTCGCAGAGCGATCATATTTACGTAAAAAAAAATATTAACGTGTCTCGTCTCCGAGGAAAGCGAACGAATGAGAGAGGAAACTGCGTTCGCTCGCGAGACGATCATATTTACATAAAAAAAAATATTTATGCGTTTCGACTCCAAGAAAAGTGAGCGAACGAGCGAGGCGACGCTCGCGGAGCGATCATATTTACGTAAAAAAATATTTATGCGCCTCGACTCCGAAAAAAGGGAGCGAACGAGCGAGGCGACGACATTCGCTCACGAGGCCGCGGAGCAATCGTATTTAAGTAAAAAAATATTCACACGCCTCGACTCCGAAAAAAAATATTTATGCGCCTCAACTCCAAAAAAAGGATGCGAACAAGCGAGGCGATGACATTCGCTCACGAGGCCGCGGAACGATCATATTTATGTAAAAAAATATTTACACGCCTCGACCCCGAGAAAATATTTTTTTTACATAAATATGATCGCTCCGCGGCCTTGTGAGCAAATGTCGTTGCCTCGCTTGTTCGCATCCTTTTTTCGGAGTCGAGGCACATAAATATTTTTTTCCGGAGTCGAGGCGTGTGAATATTTTTTTACTTAAATACGATTGCTCCGCGGCCTCGTGAGCGAATGTCGTCGCCTCGCTCATTCGCTTCCTTTTTTCGGAGTCGAGGCGCATAATTTTTTTTTTACGCAAATATGATTGCTCCGCGAGCGTCGCCTCGCTCGTTCGCTCATTTTTCTTGGAGTCGAGACGCATAAATATTTTTTTTACGTAAATATGACCGTCTCGCGAGCGAACGCAGTTTCCTCTCTCATTCGTTCGCTTTCCTCGGAGACGAGGCACGTTAATATTTTTTTTACGTAAATATGATCGCTCTGCGACCTAGCGAGTAAACGTCATCGCCTTGTTCGTTCGCTCACTTTTCTCGGAGTTGAGACGCGTAAATATTTTTTTACGTAAATATTGATCCTCTGCGGCTCCATCAAATATAAAACAACTAAAAAAATTATTAAAAGAAAACAAAAACATATTACAAAATTTGCAAAACTTAAAAAAAACAAAAAAAAAATCAAAAGGGGGGCCACGTGGGCCCGAGGGAGAGGAGGGGCGTGGGGTCCCCACGTGGGCCTGCAACTTTTTGCTGCAGGCCCCCCTATTCCCTCGGCAACTCAGTTGCCGAGGGAATATGGAGGGGGCCCGCCGGTGGGCCCCCAGCTCTCCCTATGGCGAGGGAGGGGGCCCGCCGGTGGGCCCCAAGATCTCCCTCGACGGATTAACCGCCGAGGGAGACCTAAATTTGTAATTTTATTTTTTTAATATTATTTTTGTAAATATTTTATTTTTGGATTATTTTAAAAAAAAAGCTCAAGGTTGGCTAATTCCTTCGAGAAAGTATTCAATTTGGGAAATTATTTTCCACTCATAATTGCTTCCTCAGAGAGGGTAATTTTGGAATAACAAAGTGTTTAAGAGAGGAAAAAGAAACTCAGGTTCCGGATTATTTCACGAAAAATAAATGATTTGAAAAATATTTTGCTAAAAAAGATCACATATAAAAAATGAATAAACAAAAGACATTTTTGCGAAGATGTTTAGACTTAATGCTGTCATCGATAATGAAAATATTTTCAATTAATTAATTATTTTGAACGATACAAGCGATTATTTTAAAAAATATATTTTCTAAAGAAGTTCAGTTGGTAAACAAGTTCAATTGGGATTTTTTGGGTATATGTTTTTAGGGTTTGGCTTTTCTTGGGTTCGTTGGTAAACAAGTTCAGTTTTGAAGGAGATTAGAGGAGTTTTGTGAAGATTTCGCTTTCATAGGCGTCAGATCTATGCTCGTTCAACTTTTTTATTCTGCTTGGTTATGGTGTTGGGGACGCCAAACATAGGTGCGCAGCGCCGAAAGACACAGCCGTAGCATCAGATGGTAGGGGTGAGCGATTCCCGGTCTAGTCCGGTTCCCCTCGAGAACTGGGAACAGAACCAATAGTTTCGATTCCCTTTTTTCGGAACCGCGGACCGGATAGGCCACCCCGAGAACCGGGAATCGGACCGAACCGGGAACCAAAAACATTATCAAATAGTGTGCGAACTTTAAAACGTGCAAGCCATGAGAAGACTATATGCCTCCCCCAACTAATCCTAAAAGGACTGCTCACCTAAGAAAAGTCTAGACCACGAAGGCGTAACAATATAAAGAATGTAGTATGACGCAGCCAAAAAAATATAGACAGTGCAGTAATTTTCCACACAAAAGACGAACAATTAACACAGAGAACCCAAACTGGGAAGCAACCTCTCTGTACAAGCCCCACACAAAACTAACCCAAACCAAGCAATTTCCCATTCATAAGACAACGATTCACGACAATTACGAATAAAAACGATCAGGTAATCAGCAAAAATAGATTACTGTATCAGTGGTGATATCAAACAGGCTAGTCTAGCGGCAACGGTGATTGAGGTTGCTCCGACAGAGAAAGTATTTTTGGGCATGACTTGCAACTTGCGTCGGGTTCCTAGACGAGCACAGAGCAGTCAGACAAGGACTTGTGTGCCATCGATGACAATCAACAAAAATCGCGAATAAGAGAAATGAGAAGGAAGAATTGATCAAATCTCGAAATAATATCGCAGGTGGAAGCGCCAGAAAATGCTGCGAACGAATGTGAATCGAGAGCCAAGAGGTATGTTCGAGAGCCGAGAGGTAAGTTGTAGATTGATATCAATCAGTCCGTTGATCGGAGGAGCGAGAGAGAGGCTCGTCGGCGAAGAGAAGGATCGGCGATTGAAGCCGCAGGCTGGAGACGACGGCGATCAGAGCTGCAGATCAATAGTGTGTGTCACGAGAGAAGAGAAGGAGAGGACCGAGAGCCGAGAGGTTTGTCTGCAGAAAGAGGAAAGAAACCCTAATGCAAAGCGCCAAAACCCACAAGTAAAACATGAGGAATATATTTTTCTTTTTCCTTTTTTTTAAAGGAGCGGGTGGTCTGGTTCCGGAACCAGACCTTGGAACCGGGAATTGGACCGCCTGGTCACCAGTTCCAATTTTAGGAAACGGGGACCGAACCGAAACCCCGTAAAATCGGGGACCGGACCATAGGCTCCGGTCCGGTCCGGGCGGTCTTTTTTTGCTCACCCCTATCAGATGTAGTTCTCAGTATGTGCTCATTACTGAAGACGGTTTCGGTAATTGATCGTCGATTTTGATGTGAAGTCATAAGTGTGTTCCTTTGAGCGTGTGCCCTCCAATCTTATTTTGATAATTTCTTTTGTTATATGGAACTTGTTCTATTTTAAAATTATCTGGGATTTGTCCTAGTTTGAAGTTGTGCTCTTTGAACTTGAGATGTTTCTCTGTTGTATTTCGATTGAGGAAGTGAATGAAATTTTATTTTGACAAAATAAAAGGGTACTAAGAGTAAAGCCGAAGTTCTCCAGCTACGCCTGGCACAAATCGAACCAACGCTGCCAACGCTGCGAATGAACTAAGGTTTCCTAGGACGGAGGGTCAACCTAGGAACTTGACCACTGATCATGAAGACTTGTAACCGCATGAGAATAAACCATGGACCACTAGACGGACCACCGACGACGCCGACGGCAGTCCACGTCCTCCGTCGGCCGCCCTCGTCCTCCTATCTTCTTTGTTGTGCTTTCGTTTTGAGAATGTAAAGCCTGTTCCTCCGTTGAATCGAATTTGACTCTCAATCCAGTAGGGTTTGCTTGATTGCACGTGCCTGAAGTTTCCTTGGCCCATGCGTGCCTCAAAATGGGTGAAAAGCTCGGTCAATCTTCAAATCTTTTTTTTTTTTATCCCTAGCTCCAATCAGTAGATCCGGCGCTTATTTTGGAATGTCAATCCTTTATGTATATGTGATTTGTAGCACGTTTTAAGTCTTATAGCAAGTTTATCAGCTAGGAATCTGCTTTCCTGAATTTATAACTTTGGAAGAGATGGTAATGATAAAGTCTAGAAAGAGCGACAAATTCCCTTTTGTAGATTTAGAAACAACGCCAAAACGGTACTACAATGGGAAAATTACCAAAAAAAGAAAAATATCAAATCGATATAATTGTGCTAGTTCAGTCTTACATTTTTTTTTTTTTCCAATTGAGTCTTAAAACTTCGACTTTTGCGCCAATTCAGTCCATTCAACCAATTTTGATTTGACATTACTAATAGGGCAAGGCTGGCGCTAAAGCGAATCATTTTGAATAATATTTTAGATGAGGTCGGCCACCCGCGCAAGCAAGGGCGAGTTTCGCCAAGAACTGATGGGGGTGAGCATTGCTAGAGGCCGACGACCAATTGGAGAAAGAAGTAAAAAAAAGAAAAAAAAAGTAATTCAACAAATGTTGATATATTATTAAAAATTGTCCATGTCAGCGCCGGCCGGGCCACCTCAGCGATTTTCAGCCAAAATTGACCAGATGAATTACATTTGTTTAGGACTGAATTGGCACAATTTTTTAGGTTTAGGATTATTATTATTTTTTTTTTGGATAATTCTCTCCACTACAATACCTACGGCGACTTCCGGGCACTTAATTTAAAATCATATGTTTATGTCTTCATTCAGCTGCCTAAATAACCCTTCAACTTTACTATAATGAGGGTGGAAATTTCTACACCCTAAGATTCGTTTCTCGGAGACCGGTGACCGTTGGATCGCCCAAAAAAAAATTTATCTGGACTAAGAATAACTTATTTCAAGGTACTTGTTTAAACTAGAATGGATCGTAGATAAGTTAGATAAATCAAGAACCCTATTGAATTCAACTGCCTACCTGACCCGGCCGGACTCACGAAAATGGGATTGTATCCTGCATAAGTCAGACCAATCAATTCAACTTTGTCTTCCCTAACAACCCATTGAAAAAAGAATTACATGTTCAGAACTTTCCTTCATGACCACTTCAAACTAAATTGAACTTTCACCAAATGTCACTCAGTTTTGAGTGAACATTCATTGACATCACGCCTGAGGGGAAATCTTTCCAAAAAGTCCTAAACATATACCGTATTTTTGTCAATTCAGTCTTGAATTTTTTAATTTTGTCAATTGAGTCCTAAACATTTTCAGTATTTGTCAATGGATCATATCTGGCCAATTTTGGCAGGAAATCGTTGACGTTGATGTGAGCTATCCTATATGGCATGATAGGTGCTGACACAAACAATTTTCAACTTCATTCTCATTTTTTTTTTGGGAATCTCTTTCGTTTTTTTCTTTACCTTTTTCTCTTTTCTCTTTTTCTTTTTTTCCTTTTCACTCCACCGACCTGCCGCCCTCACCGGACTCGAGCGAGGGACGCCCAATCCTGGGCTGGCCGGGGCCATCCTCTCCAGATAAGCTCATTTGGCACTACACGAAAAAGATTTAGGACTCAATTAACAAAACTATAAGGTTTATAACTGAATTGGCAAAAATGAAAATCAGTTTGAATTTTTCTTTTAAATAATTTTCCTTGCTGGAGGTGATTCGTGGGTCAAAAAGAGGATAAACAGCGACCTAATTGATATCCACGTCAAGTCCTAAATCCAAGTGAAACCTATCTCAAACACAACGATGCCAAACGCATAATCTAGTAATTTAGTCGTTGTTTGTCGGGGTCAAGTGTTCGGACATGCACGAGAGAAGACGAGAAGACTTGTTCTCGGTCGTTTCCAATGACTTAGTTAATCTCGAGCCACGAAGATCACCTTCAATCTCGTTGGTCGTTTTTAGGCCACCTTCCAAGAATAGCTTCCATCAAAATAGATCCTCTGGACAATTTCCAACTTTAGTATTTATTTCCCTCAATGATTCTAGGTTTGTCTTTCTTTGGCTATCTCTCGTTCTTCCTCCATCTCCATTCACAATGCTTTCTCAATCTCAACCAAGAAAGCGTTGACAATCCTCGGCCGAGTTGTTGAAAAGCTCAAAAGAGAGATTCCTTTTATCTTTTTTCATTTTTTGGGATTTGTGGTTTTCGATGGGGACTTATCGGTCGGACGATGACTACGACTATCTGTTCAAGGTGGTGTTGATCGGTGACTCCGGCGTCGGCAAGTCGAACCTTCTATCGAGGTTTTCCAGGAACGAGTTCAGCATGGAATCCAAGTCCACGATCGGGGTCGAGTTCGGGACTCGCTGCATTCGGGTGGATGATAAGGTCGTCAAGGCGCAGATTTGGGACACTGCAGGCCAAGAAAGGTTCTAGCCAATCTCATAATATCTACATCTACTCCTCCTCTTTTTTCTATGGATTGCCGTTTATGACGAAATATAGATTCGACTGCTTTTAATTGAGACTAAAATCAGAATCTGCTAATCAGGTCTTAGGCAAACCTCATGCAATCCTTGTTATAAACTCTATTTAATGATTTTCTTAAACCTGGTTTATGTCGGATTTGTGTGGATATCTGGTAGGTAAGATTGACAACGTTCGGAAGTAACGACAGAGAAGAGAATTTGGATATGACAGATCTTGAGACGCAAACTAATACATGTCATCGATGAGTTTTTTGTTAAGTCCATTACAGGTGAAGAAAAAATTTACACTGGCATTGTTGATTGCACGGCAAGAAGTTTGGTCGCGATGGCTAACTCGCATTCTACATACATTGTGCGGTGGATTGCGGTTGTTCAGGATTTGGTTCTTCCTGAATTTGTCCTTCAAAGAGATGGATTGCATTTCTGAGCCGGCATGAATTTACACAAACTAAGAAACATGCTAATACAAATTGATGTCAGTGATCATTGAAGAAGAAGGCAGTTTAACCGCCAGTCTGAGGAATAAGTTAGGGACATTATTTGTTTTAATTTGTTTGTTCGGTAGAGATCATTACAGGCTATTACAGGGAATAGAGGCCTGCTTGTGAATAGGAAGTTGTTCATGTTCTGCTCTTAATTATGTCTGATCTTCTGTTGAGGCGATCTGATGATCAGTTGTGATTAACATAGATATCGTGCGATCACAAGTGCGTATTACCGAGGCGCGGTGGGCGCTTTACTAGTCTATGATATCACTCGGCATGTCACGTTTGAGAATGTGGAGAGGTGGCTAAAGGAACTCCGAGACCACACCGAGGCCAACATCGTGATCATGCTCGTCGGGAACAAGGCCGACCTGCGCCATCTCCGTGCGGTCTCCCTCGACGATGCCAAAGCATTTGCCGAGCAAGAGCACACATTCTTCATGGAGACATCCGCCTTGGAGGCGCTCAATGTCGAGAACGCCTTCACGGAAGTATTGACTCAGATCTACCGCGTGGTCAGCAGGAAGGCTCTCGACATCGGCGACGACCCAGCAACCCTGCCGAAGGGACAGACAATCAATGTCGGGAACAGGGACGATGTCTCGGCCGTCAAAAAGGCCGGTTGTTGCTCCTCATGAGAAATCATGGGTCGGGTGCGAAAGTGCTTTGCTCTTCATAGCATTGTGTTTCCAATAGAGAGAGTGACACTGAAGATGGATTTCATCAATCATCCTGTATACAAAAAAATTAGACACTCTTATAGCATATGAATGTTAGCTGAATTTTGTTGCATTTAAAAACAAATGAAATTGGCAGATACCCTTTCCTTATTGTTTGCTTCCTCTTCTTTCTTTTTTCCCTCTGCGGTTTTCTACACATGTTTCTGACAAGCGTTAGCTATTATTCGTAATCCAACTTTGGTTCATCATCTGCAATTACTAGAAGTATCGTCGTGATCAGTAATTATTCCAAGTGCCTTTATAGGAGGCTTTGTTATGTGTTGTAGCCTGAATTAACACTAGTTCCGTCAACTGATATAGCGAATCCAGAAGATTGTCAGGAAATAGTTTGTGAATCCTGGAATTCCGGCTATTGCTGCGGAAATACTTTGTCTGGAATAACAGTACATGTCTAAGAGACATTAGCTAGTTGGAGTATAAAACTTGTCTAACGCAAGATGTCCAGTGGAGGCCCTGAGTTCTGAGTTACAGCAAACAAAAAAAAAAAGCAATGGAGCTATGCATGATAGGGACAGGGAAGCTTAACTTAAATCAGGACGGAGAACTTTTGGCGCCTAGAGGAAATGCATCAGGGCACAAGGGGGTGGAATTGATTCAATGTGTTGGGGAAAAGCTCTTCCACGCAACTACTACCGTTCGAAGAAAGACAGCGAAACAGGATCTCCATTCTCAGGGCTCCTCATGACACTATGACAGTTGGTGTAGAGAATCTCAACAGATAGAACAGACGACACTGCGGTATTTCAGGGGAAAAGTACACCTGGAGTGCCTTAACTTTCGTACGGTGTGCACTTAAGTGCCTTAACTTTTAAAGTGTTCACTTAAGTGCCTATACTGACGTGGCCGCCCGAAAAGGTGAGGTGGCTGCCGGAAATGCTGACGTGGCGCCGGTGAACAGTGTTTTATTAATATTTAGTGTACACGTGGATTTTCAGAAACTATTAAAAAATACAAAGAAAATCCACGTGTACACTGTTCGCCGGAGTTAGCACTCAACTGCACACTTTTACTCCGATTAGGCACTTAAGTGCACACTTTGAAAGTTAAGGCACTTAAGTGCACACCGTACGAAAGTTAAGGCACTCCAGATGTACTTTTCCCGGTATTTCAGGGAGTCCTACAATCCTGTAGGACGTCGCGGTTTCCTTCCAGTAATTGATCAGTGTCCTATTACTCAAGCTGTCAACTTGGAAGAAATGAAATAGGCTGCTTTTGAACTGAGATCCCCCCTTAAAGCACCTGGGCCTGATGGAATGATGGCATTGGTTTATAGAGAGCATTGGGATGTGGTACAGAAGGATGTGTTGAAGGAAGTACATTACTTCTTTGAATCAGGGACCCTCAAATTACTCTGATTCCTAAAGTCCCCACCCCTGCAAGCCTTCATCCATATTGTCACATAGGCTTATGCAGTTTTGCACACAAAGTTATTGCAAAACGCGTTGGCTAAGCGCATGTTCCGTAACAATTCCGTTTCTATGAACAGATAGTTTCTGTGTAGAAGTGATTTTTCTAATTCTGTTCTCGGGAACAAATTTGTTTTCGGGATTTGGAAAAATTATCAAAATAGATTTCTGTTCTTTTTTTCGTTCGCGGGAACAATAGAACAAGAATTAAAGAATCTTGAGTGCTACCAAACAAGCTCTAATAGAATATTATATTAAGCCCAAGCAAAGTGCCTTTGTGCAAGGGAGACATTGCAAAGAAAATGAGTTTATGGAAATTTGGGCGAATTGGCTAAGCTAACTTGTCGAGATTATACTTTCAATGTCAACCGCCGATTTTTAATGTATTAAGATATTGACCATTGCATGACGGGCATAGAATGAAAAAAAAAAATAATCATCTATACCAATACATAGTAACAAGCTTTATATAAACATATAATAACTTCTTTTCTTTTTCACATTACCCGATAACAAATACTTGGGGGTCAAAACACCTAACTATGGTGTTGACGTCTATTGTTGTCTCAATTAATATCCTAACAATGAAAATATGTGATGAGCAATCACGTGGAAAAAGTATCAAAAAGTCTTAAACCTATTGCATTAGTGCCAATTCAGTCCTAAACCTTTTTTTGATGCTAATCCAGTTCTAAACCTTTTGCATTTGTAACAATTCAGTCCTAAACCTTTCATTGGTGCCAATTCAATCCTAGACTTTTTGCATTGGTGTCAATTCAGTCATAAACTTTTTGCATTTGTACTAATTCAAATTGAGTTACTTGACAAACTATAACTTTTTTTTGTCAAATATGAGTTCCTTATTGGGATGCTCACTTATAATCTCCTACATTATTTACATACCAATTCTGTATTTGACAGAGTTCCTTGTTGGCTCAGCTAGTAAAGGCAAGGTGTGAAATTCAGGTGTGCAATGAATCAAGAAAATGTTCCGTAATTTTTGTTGCAACTTATCATCAAATTATAGTTAGGGTGTGTGTGCTTAAGGGAAAGTATTATTCGAAAATTGATTTTTCAGGCTTTCACACATTTGGTTTGCCGAAAATGATGAGTCAACGGAAAATATTTTTTGGAATTCTCCTCTTATTTTTAAATAAATTATTTCTTTAGTTTATTATTTTATTTTCTTCTTCTTTTAATATTCTCTTTTTTATTTCAATATTCAATATTTCTTTCTTTTTCCCTTGGCCGGTCGTCGGCCCTTGGCTATAACCGATGACAGGCCAATTGTTGACACCTGATTTTTGATCAGTCTTTCATAGTTTATTTTTAAAAAATTCATAAAAAAATCTATAAAAAGTTAAAAAAAATTAAAAAATCATCTTTGGTAGCCTTGACCAAGCTAAAGGAACCATTTTTGATAAAAAATAATTTTTCATATTTTTTAATATTTTTTAATATTTTCCAAAAATAGAAAAATACATGAAAAATGAAGAAAAATAGCGTTCGCTGTCGTAAAAATATAGAAAAATAGTCAATATTTTTATTTTAATTTCTTTTACATTTTGAACTCATAAATAGTCAAAATTCAAGTTCAATTGCATGTGTTTCTTCACGACGCATAGAGTTGAATTTAGCAAAAAAATGTCATTCGAGTATTTTAATTTGTAAATTTCTACATCTTTTTTAGTCTTGACGTCCAATTAGATCGACCACCATCTACAATAAATGCCCCTTGCTGAATATTTTCGTTTTTGTTTCACATGATTTCATGGTGTAAAACGCCGAGTGGATCTCCAAATATAATCGGGTCGGCATGAGCTCGATAGCTCGTCCAAGACCAAACCAGGGCACGGCAAACCCCATGTGAGTACTCTCGAACTCCTTCGATACTTCCTAATACTTTTCTTAGGTTAGATCGTGTGTAAAATGGCTAGGACAGCTAAATTATTCTTGAGCTGTGATTGATAAATAGGACCTTACTAGGAATGCCATGTGATTTATTTGCATATCTAGATTCCTTGAGTTGGGCATTTTATTACTGATTGTGATTGCTAGGATAATCACTCCTATCTACATGAATTTCTAGATTTAGGGTTCATACCTTACTCATCCGCATGAATCTCAGGCTAGAAAATTCAGTCAACTTAGGTACCGAAAGGGCGTCAACTCTGACAGTTGGTGTAACTAAGTCCCCGAAACCATTTCTCTGGTTCTCGCAGAATTGAATAGAAACTCCCAACTATTCGATTGGGTGGTCCAATCATACCCTAAAAAAATGATTGGTGGCGACTCCATGGCATGCACACTTAGCACATGTCACTAGACCACACTGAAAGTCGATCACGCATACCTCCGTTGCGATTTGGGTAATGGGCCTTGGGAGAGGCCCGCGTCCGACCAGACAGGACGGCCCATTAGCCCTTGAGAGCCCGACAACCTCAAGAGGGTCGCGACAGACTGGCGACTCCACTGGGGACTGGTTCTTAACCATTTAGTGGACTTGAGCCGATTAAAAAGTTGATTGATTCTTCTAACCTAATTTTATGCAGATGCTCTCGAAAGTGAGGTGTATATGCTAACGAATGTGTTAGATGTTTTTGTAGACGGGAGAAATAAGGGGTGAAGTGCTTGTTAACTTTGTTTTATGCAGGCAGGAGTTTTGGATGTATGATTGTGTGGATGTTTATATTGAAGTGGTGATTGTTAAATAAAATGCATGTCTATTGCTTTAGCACGACACAATGAATACACACAATTGCGCCTAAAACCCCGGGCGCCCTCTTTAGGAACACAATAGAAGGAATTGAAAATGGAATCTCCGTGAGGAAAAACATGGGGTAATCCACTTTTCAATTCCGCTCACTTCGAACTATGGATTGAGTCCCAATGCAACGATAGTTGTGCAATGGAATCGGCTCTTCCCAGAATTCGAGGTGAGAACCTTGGCTTTAGGTACCAAGCCCTATCTTTTGATTTTTAGGAGTTTTCCCTCACTTGTCTCATGCGTTTGTCTATGGAATGTTAGTATACCTAACACTGCTAAAAATACAGAGAAGCTTGATTTTCTCTTAAGTTTGATTGGTAAGACTTTTCTATCCCTCGAACTTGTTACAGCTCTTAATCATTATATTCATTGCATAATTCCGGTGATTGGATTAAATGCCATTTTGAGGATAGATATGTGTGTTTTCCTCCCAATGTTCTTGATGGAAGATGAAGATGATGTCATCCCATTACGAGCGCCAAGTGGACAAGAAGAGCCTGCTATGGACATCATTAAGGTATTATCTAATGAAGATGACGATTTGGAATAGGTGATCCTGAAGTCACGTCTCAAAGATCGAAACTGGGGCATCTCTAAGTATTAAGATCACATTCCTTTGTTTTAATTTTCATTTCTAGCCTTCTTGTATAGGATTTATTTTGCTGAGATCCTCTCTATCTGATCCTTTAGATTGATTGTATTAGGGATCTATTTGAGTTTATATACATTCAGATTGAAATTTGTTGTATTTCTATTGACTTGTCATTGGAATGTGATAGTGGCATTTCTTCTAATCACTCGAATACTCCAAAATCAATTTTATAATTCCTTTGGATGAAATTGAAATTGGAAGTCTTATACAACCTTTTGGCCGTATAGGGCAATACAATCCCAATTTCGCCAGAAGGAACTATAAACTTGAATTGGTTCATGCATGTTTTGCATCATTGGTAATCCACAATAATTGATCAAGAGTATTCGTGTTTTTCAAATTTAATGAAAAGATAGATATCCAAATTACTCTCGTTCTTAGCAAACGACTTTAATTTGGATACCGTATCTTCAATTGAATTTAAAACACATCGTAATTGTGTACTTTTGAACATTCCATTGATTTTCTTGGAATTGATCAAAGGCGATTATCGTGAATTACATTCCTTTCAATGATATGCTTTCCTTTGAGGAATATTGATAAAAGCTTTTGCACAAGGCCAAAACCCTTGTAAATGCTCTTATCCCTATTAATCACAAGTAAGCATAAAATTGAAAAAAATTATGCTTTATTTTTCAAATTCTTTCTTTTGATTCTGCCTTTTCATTTGAAACAGGTTAAAAACAAGTAGAGAAGAGAAGTCTTTTTGTGGATAATCGCGGTGGGAGGTTCCTTTATCCGATCATAAGCAAGATTAAAAATCAAGATGTACACGCTCGAATCATCAATGTCAAAGTGCAGCTTGCCTAGGTTGAGAGTGGTCAGGTGTTCGAGAAAGTCAGCCATAC
The DNA here is from genome assembly GCA_021437785.1 of Rhodomyrtus psidioides. Lineage (NCBI taxonomy): Eukaryota > Viridiplantae > Streptophyta > Magnoliopsida > Myrtales > Myrtaceae > Rhodomyrtus > Rhodomyrtus psidioides. The sequence continues at coordinate 528,678 of JAILYB010000062.1, read as the reverse complement.
AGAAGTTGAGACACACACATTAGAGCTTTCATTCATTTCGCTCAATCGAGGGACCTTAAAAGCAGATCATACAAATCATCGGGGTGGAAACATAAAACCGCAATGAGCCCTAATTAGCATCACAAAGGAACCAAGTTGGCCCTCCATATTATTGATGCTTTGCTTATACTCACCACCTCGAGACTCGAGATCTGCAAGCTTAAGAAGAAGGCGTTTACATTCCCCTTTAAGCTCGGCAACCTTGGTCCCGTGATCTTCGACGGCTATTTCCAGGTCCCGAACTAGTCCTTTCCCATGGGCTATATCCGCGGTAATGCTGTCAAGCCTTTCTTCCTGCCACTCACATTGAAACTTCAACACGACATTACGACGGTCGTGCTCATAGGTGGTCAGGGATAAGGCCAAGCGCTCCACCAAATTTCCCCTCTCGCGAAGCAACATCGAGACTCGCTTGTTGGCGAACTCAACAGCCTTTCTGTGACTATCGGCCACAAGGTTGGCCAACACCAAGCAGTTGGACCGATCCTCATAGCGAGCTCGCAAAACGTGAGCCACGGTAGCTTTTCGATGAGCGACACGGTAAGTCTCTAAAAAGTTTGTAAAGAGGGTTGGGAAGATTCTATATTCCCTCTCTAAATTAGTGCCCTCGATGGAGGTGGTGTCTATTTCCACGAGCAAAATGCGGATTTCATCTTCAGTTTCTGGGTGATCGGCTATATGAGCATAGCCTCGACCGAGGAGGTTATAGAGTTTTTCCCACTGGGCCAAAATTTCGGCCGAGAAAGCGCGAATAGGAGAGGAGGTCATTTTCGTTGGAGTGAGGGAGAAGAAGATGAGTGTGGTAGAGTGATTAAAATAAGAAAAGACAATTATGTAAGAGTGTTAATCTTCTCTGCATTAACTCCTCATTTTATAGCAACTCGAGAATGAAGAAAGGCACAACAATAATGCTCGTGGAGCCAAGTTAATTGGGTAAAGCAGTGGTGGCTCTTTCGGTGAACCATCAGATCTGTCCCAGTCCGCGATTTCAGGCTTGATAAACCTAAAAAAATTGTAAAAAGATATGTCGGTGTCACCATATTAAAATTGAGCGGGAGTTAAGCGCAACTATCGAAAAAAGTTGCGAAAGGATTTGGCGGTCTCATCATATTAAAAAACTGAGCAGGAGGCGAGCGTAGTTCCACCTTTTTGAAAATAAGTAGGAGACAGACATGGATATCGAGAAAAGGAAATCGATTTGGTGTCCCTCCACGTTGAAAAGAAGAAAGAAGACGACAAAGCGGGAAATACGAAATCTTGGGAGCAACGCTTGCTTGATGATCTTCATCCATGTTTAAAGAACGTTTCATGGGCATACAGAACCACTCAAAAGAAAATTTAGAGAGAGTGAGCACACATGAGAGAGTAGAGAACCCTGAGTGAGCAAAAATTGATCGAACATTTTTCGATCCAACATGTTTGAGGGTTACCATCAGTTGCTAGAGGCGACTGATCCAAAAATCTCAGAAAATGAACTACTGAGAGATCTCGAAGATTCCAGGATGGCGTCTGGTACCAGAACCACAGAACCCAACCCTTTCGGCAACGAAGTTCAGGATCTGAGCAGCGACGACAACAGCAGCAGCGATGGTCAATCCCGGAAAAGGAAACGTCGCCAGTGCCACACTCAGAATGAAATCCAAGAGCTTGAAGCTTTCTTTAGTGAATGCCCTCTCCCGAACATGAAACAAAGAAATGAATTGGGCCAGAAGCTAGGGATGAAACCTTTGAGGGTCAAGTTTTGGTTTCAAAATAAGCGAGCCAAATTGAGGGCTCAACACAGACGTCAAGAACTTGCGATTCTAAAGGAGGAAAATGAAAAGCTTCGAGCGGAGAACATGAGGTATAAGAAAGCTCCCAGCACTATCGCTTGCCTTAATTGCGGTGGCCCTATCATTCTCGGCGAAATGTTCCTTGATAAGCCTTATATGAGGATTGAAAATGCTCATTCACCACCCCACTCCCTCGAACCATCTTCGATACAATCGGATTTTGTTGGAGATATGCATGAACAAATCAATTCTACGAAGTCAATATCGATGCCTTCTAAAGGATGTGATATGCGTCACCATGATTGGAGTTTCCTTAACGATGAGCTTACTATCACGACCGACCAATCCAAAGCTGATGAATTCCCTCCACAACAATTTCCGGCTCGATCAAATTCTAATGGAAATAGGCCAGAGAGCAATAGCCAAGTTGTCAACACTGTTCCGGGTCGCAAGAAGACGAGGGTCAATTGGTCCCCCGAGCTTCATCTCAAGTTCCTTAGTGCGGTTCAGCAACTAGGGATCAACTCAGCATATCCAACGCGCATACTTGAGATCATGAACATACCAGGACTCACTAAAGATGGAGTCGCGAGTCACCTCAAGAGCTACAGAAGGGCGCTAAGACAGCGCCACACAGCACTGAACCTGAAAGAACTCAACTTGTGCCTAAACACTAGGCATGGCTATAACTACAATGCCCCTGAAGTAAGAAATACCCTGCCGAATCTAGGCACCGACCAAGCTGGTAGCAGCACCATCGACTACTTGGGCGCTAATCAAAATATTCCCTCGAATCATCTCAGCACCCCTCAAGAGTATATGCCACAAGTGCAGCAGGTACGAACTCCTTGGTTTGAGCAGCAACTTTTCGCTAGTGCTCTTCCTATCCCCGATCAACATATTGCGCCTAGTGTTCAAAGATCTCCCCGGCTTGGGCATATGATTTCGGAAGATCAAGCGGGCGGATGCTTTGAGGATTTTTGTTTCTCCCATTTCCAAATGGAAGGTGCTTTTGATAGTGAACCGATCAATCATCCTCTTATAATCTCGAGCAACGACGAAGGTTCTAGCTCGAAGAATCAGATCGCTCACAACAGAAACAGGAATCCTTCAACGCCAAGCGATGATGGTCAACCCGAATATCAGTTGCTCGAAGAATCAAAAGATTTCCTTGATGAGGAGCTCCATATCTGGATCGATCAGTTTAAAACTGATGGACTTATGAAGTTATGATCCAAAATGACGATTATATGTCTGATTCATGGTGTAGCTGGCTGATCACCGAGAATCCTCAAGGGAACTAGGCACATGTGAATGGATGTATCATTAATCTTTCTGTCATAAAGTCTTCCATGCAAGATAATCTTCCTTAATGCCTAGAGTTAATCTGGGGCAGCGATCAGTACTACCTGCGAGCATCATCATGCTTGAGTACGACAATCTCTTGTTAGATTAGAGTCGAGGCGAATCAATTGAACGCCACGAAGAAAAACATTTAAAGGCTTCACATAGGAAAATGCGAGCAAAAGCCCGAGCGAGCTCAAAGACGGTTAGCTCTGTATCGTTCTAAGGGACCTTTAGTCGTTATGAACTCTAAATTGAGCTTGTTTCATTCTCGATGGGGGTCGCTAACTGCTTCAAGAATTTTATAACAAAAAACGAACCAGTTAGGGACGCCAATAGTGCTGTGTCCTGGTAGTCAGTGAACTGGAAGTGGTACGAAACGTCAGGAGTTCGATCTCAGGATTGAAAAATCATTTTATCAGTTTGTCTATCACCCGATGAAGTTCAAAGAGATTCGACGCAGATGACTATAGAACTTGGGACAATTCGAAAATCATCGATTCATTTTCATCAAGCGGCGAAGTTGGTATTGTAAAATGTGAAGCATGCAAATGACAAATCCGAAGCAGAAGGAGATGAATCATGATTCGCTTATCCAAGGTCGGGATTTCAACCTTCGACTAAAGCCAAATCTAGGATGAGTTTTTGATCTTGCCCACTCGACAAAACCCATCTCCACTGAAAATGGGGGCAAACCATTCCTACATCTGGAAAGCATGTCGAAGCCGAAGACATCAAATTCATCGTTTGATCCGTGGGGCAAGTCCCCGAAGCGATATTTATCATCCGCAGAGCGTAATGGAATCCATCCTTTCAATGTAAAACACATTTGGCCGCGGAGCCACCCATTTGGTAAAAAGAACGTATCGTTCCTAAATGATTTTCAATCAGATGCGGGGATAATGTTCTCTCATTTTCCTCTCAGGTGATGAACAGAGATGAGGCACCCAAGAAGCCATGCATTCAAATAACAAAACAGTGCATGAAACACGCCCAAAAAGATGAATGAATCTCCTCCGACGTAAATCCTCGAGGTGGATTCGTTGCCCAACCAGACGAAGAAATCATGGCCACAAGCTTAAGGGCCGGCTTCTACAATCCGCACATTGGCATGCAGAATGGAATTCAAATCAAGAGTAAAGTAGTATCGTCCCAATTTGTTTTGAATTTGGAAACCCAAAATAATGCTTAATATTTATCCTTGGCAGGAGCTCGCCATCAGGGCAGACATGTAAGTTTCATTTTTCTCCAAAAACCAAGAAGTCGAAAGAACTTTAGAACACCCAACAATCTTGTGTTACTATGTGAAGTGCAGATTTTCACAACCCTTGTACACTCGTTGGAGCATATGACCAAGGGTAAGATGCATCGTTCCAATTTTTGTAAAGTTTTAGAATATACAATGACATATCCCTTTTATATCTCCAGGATCTCCAGCCTCGATGGGCAGGTAAGTATCCATTTTCCCAATTCATTGGAGATTAAAAACTTTCAGAATTAATTCGATTCTCACATCTAAAAAGACATAGAATTCTTACTTTATTGACATTCATGTTTTAAAACATGAGATTGTCTGAACATGAATTACACATGTATGGTGCATCATAAAATCCCTTTGAAGGATAAATCTTGATGAAAGGAAATGAATTTTTCCAACAAGAGTCGTTTGAACTGTTCAAAAGGGTATTTTCTCATAAGAGAAGCGAGCCTAATCCAAACACGTCCCATACACACTTGAGAGATGAGGAGATTGGAAATGATAGCGAAACCTTAACCTATGGATATAAGGGTCATTCGCAACAATTACATGGATCGAGATGACAGAGGCATTTATTTCTTCATTCCAAACACTACAGATGCCCATTGAGAACCCCATTGAACGGCGATTTTCATTCTCAACCCTGTCAAGAACCACCCCACATTGGGGCAAATGAAGGTTAGTCCATCAGTATCAGAAAGTAAACGGTTAGAAATTTTCTTGCTCGGACTAACATAAATCTTTGTGTGTTGTTTATATGATAATCCAAGTGTCATAGGATGACGATAATAATTCATTTCTCTATCCTACACACTGTTATCCTTTGCACAACCAAGTTGAGCCAGCAAATTCATTTCATCAACCTATTGGTGATCATTGCATATTCCAAAGCAAAGGCAACATCACTCTAGGAATGGAAGCGTGCCAAAGTTTAAGTTGCATATCTAGCATGATTGCCGAAAATCCTAGCTCCAAAAGAAAAGAAAAACACGGGATTAAAAAAAGGGGGAAAAGAAAAATCCCTAGACATCAAGAAAAAGCAAAGTGCCTGGTAAAAAGCAAGGCTGATGTCTATTCAAAATATCCCCAGTAAAGTCTAGAGAGACGATGAAAAGACCCTGCAAAGGAGTTAGATCAAGATGACTACTCTCCAAATGATGTCGTGCTCAAATTGCAAACACACAAACAGACGGTCTCTTAATGTAACAAGAGACGCTTTTAAACATCCTTGTGTGCTCTAAAAGAGGAGTGTACACTTCAAGAAATGGAGATGTTCTTCGAATGACATGTGGCAAATTTGCAATGATCACCAATGTCAAACCCTTCACAATTTCTGGGCAAAAAATAAGCCTTTTTCGGTCCCCAATCCTTCCAATGTTACAACCCTGAAGTAGTCTTATCTGACTAAGACACTTGGGTTAATGTATAACTTAGCTCAAAGAAGTACGAGCAAGACTATTTCTTTCTCATTTTGCAGGGTTCTTGACTTGTAAACCCGGAGCAGATAGTGAAAAATTTCGTTCAACGGCCTTGACTCAAAAGTGAGTCCCCCTTGGAAACCGATATCCAAGCCTAACACTACGGTCCCGTGAAAGACCTCCTGATCGGTCGAAATGTATGCGTTGCGAATGATCCTGAAACCCAGGCACAGGTCGGTAGGAAATTGAGCACTTTCCCTATTAAAGATCATTATCACAGAGCAGTGAGGAGCCTTCTTGGGTGAGAAATACTCCAATGGATGTTTTGAGCAAACTCTTTTTGAAATTTTCAAATTGTTTGATCTAGAGTTTCCGTGCAAAGACTTTATGATCACATCTGTATATGGCAGGAATGTTTTGGATAACCTCCAACAATCAAAATGCACATTTCATGACTAAAACTTAAGTCGTAGAATTTTGTCAGTTAGATAATTATTGTCTTCCCAAAGATTACTAATATCTTCTTGACGAGGAAAAATTTTTCAGGTCTAAGCTTTTTGCAAGACTTTTGGCCACCCCAAAGACTGGGTGCGTCATCCTTAGGTGAAGCCTTTTAGTAGGCAAATCTTTTCTAAGACCGATCCACAGAATGATCGAGTCTCCGACTAGCCCCGAAGAGCGGGTACGTCATCCTTTGATTCATATCAATTTGGAATCTCATAAATGGTAGAAACCGCATGAAGGGTCAACTCAATGGTAGAAACCGCCTGAAGGGTCAATCAACGGTAGAAACCGCCTGAAGGGTCAACACAATGGTAGAAACCGCCTGAAGGGTCAATGTATGGTAGAAACCGCCTGAAGGGTCAACCAATGGTAGAAACCGCCTGAAGGGTCAAAACAATGGTAGAAACCGCCTGAAGGGTCAATGTATGGTAGAAACCGCCTGAAGGGTCAACCAATGGTAGAAACCGCCTAAAGGGTCAACTCAATGGTAGAAACAGCATGAAGGGTCAATGAATGGTAGAAACCGCATGAAGGGTCAAAGGACTGGTAGAGACCGCCTGAAGGATCAACCCAATGGATCCACCATACGGATCAAAACCTTGATGAATCCCGAACGCGGGAGGAGTCGTTTTCCCTAATAAGCCTTACATTAGACAAGCCATTTCTAGTTTAGTCCACCACACGGATCAAAACCCTTGGCAAATTCCCAAATGTGGGATGCGTCTTCCTTAGGTTCCTATCAGTTAGGAATCCCATTATGGTTTGACCTACCATACAGGTCAGAGCTTAACATCCCCAGGACACTCCGATGACAAGTCCTTAGGAATCTACTTGAACCCATCAGACACAGCAAATGCCGCAAGCATTCGGCAGGTAAGGGGCAGGGAAGTCTATCTACTCCTTAACTTTCTTACATCATATCAGGGAATTGAATGAGCACATCTCTTTTTAAGGAAAAGCACACATTGATGGGCATGAAAATTGGATGTCATGATTTCTTTTCTTTTCCCAGTCGAGTTGATCGGAACACAGGTGTCACCTTATCTTTGAGAGAAACCTCTGACGAAATTCCTCTCAAAGAGGGGCAGCTGTTGACACCTGATTTTTGATCAGTCTTTCATAGTTTATTTTTAAAAAATTCATAAAAAAATCTATAAAAAGTTAAAAAAAATTAAAAAATCATCTTTGGTAGCCTTGACCAAGCTAAAGGAACCATTTTTGATAAAAAAATAATTTTTCATATTTTTTAATATTTTTTAATATTTTCCAAAAATAGAAAAATACATGAAAAATGAAGAAAAATAGCGTTCGCTGTCGTAAAAATATAGAAAAATAGTCAATATTTTTATTTTAATTTCTTTTACATTTTGAACTCATAAATAGTCAAAATTCAAGTTCAATTGCATGTGTTTCTTCACGACGCATAGAGTTGAATTTAGCAAAAAAATGTCATTCGAGTATTTTAATTTGTAAATTTCTACATCTTTTTTAGTCTTGACGTCCAATTAGATCGACCACCATCTACAATAAATGCCCCTTGCTGAATATTTTCGTTTTTGTTTCACATGATTTCATGGTGTAAAACGCCGAGTGGATCTCCAAATATAATCGGGTCGGCATGAGCTCGATAGCTCGTCCAAGACCAAACCAGGGCACGGCAAACCCCATGTGAGTACTCTCGAACTCCTTCGATACTTCCTAATACTTTTCTTAGGTTAGATCGTGTGTAAAATGGCTAGGACAGCTAAATTATTCTTGAGCTGTGATTGATAAATAGGACCTTACTAGGAATGCCATGTGATTTATTTGCATATCTAGATTCCTTGAGTTGGGCATTTTATTACTGATTGTGATTGCTAGGATAATCACTCCTATCTACATGAATTTCTAGATTTAGGGTTCATACCTTACTCATCCGCATGAATCTCAGGCTAGAAAATTCAGTCAACTTAGGTACCGAAAGGGCGTCAACTCTGACAGTTGGTGTAACTAAGTCCCCGAAACCATTTCTCTGGTTCTCGCAGAATTGAATAGAAACTCCCAACTATTCGATTGGGTGGTCCAATCATACCCTAAAAAAATGATTGGTGGCGACTCCATGGCATGCACACTTAGCACATGTCACTAGACCACACTGAAAGTCGATCACGCATACCTCCGTTGCGATTTGGGTAATGGGCCTTGGGAGAGGCCCGCGTCCGACCAGACAGGACGGCCCATTAGCCCTCGAGAGCCCGACAACCTCAAGAGGGTCGCGACACCAATGGCACGACCCGACGAGCTCGTCCTGGAGCTTGCTAGATCTAGCCTCGAGGCCGACAGATCTAAAGCTCGAGCTTGAAGGTCCCATTTGTGGCCTATCGTCTGCCGTCGTCGAGGTGAGGACGGGCTAAAGAAGAAGGGGAAAAAAGGAAAATATATGAAAATAATTTTAAAATATAATTTTTTTTCCATTTATAAAGTCATGAAGTTGAAACTATTTTCTAAATTAGATTCAAACACCACAGAACGTTTCGGTCACATTTCACCAAATAAATGAAAACTAATTCTGAAAAGCGACTTTCCAAAAAGCGTTTTCCTTAATTACGAAGTCTTGCTCGAAACGAACGCACTCTTAATGTTGTGTCAATGAGATGGGTGTCTACATATTGAGCATGATATTTTTCTTTAATCTTTTGGACATAAATTTTCTATTATATGAGACATTGATAAAAAAAAAAAGTTTGCGATTCTACTTGTTTAAATTAGGTAATCTACATATTGAATGTACAAACCTACCGTTGACGAAAAAAATTCAATATCTTCTTGCGATATTAGTTTGTAAATATGTGTATATATACGATTTTTATTCCATCACAAATATGGAACACGCTTTGTTAAATTTAGCAACGCTTAAAATTATGTTTGTGTGTGTGTATAAATTGCAAAAATACGTGTAGCGGAAGACAAAGGGCTCTGCTTTCTTCTGCTCTCTACTCTAATTGGCAAAAGTGCTAAGCCTACTCATACTCGCCCGCCACTCTGCCTCTACCCACTCGCTCTCGACGCTATGCTATGGGAAAAAGTATACCTGGAGTGCCTTAACTTTCGTATGGTATGCACTTAAGTGCCTTAATTTTCAAAATATGCACTTAAGTGCCTAATCGGAGTAAAAGTGTACAGTTGAGTGCTAACTCCGGCGAATAGTGTACACGTGAATTTTCTTTGTATTTTTTAATAGTTTCTAAAATTTTAATAAAATCCACATGTACATTAAATATTAATAAAAATACTGTTCATCGACGCCACGTCAGTATTTTCGGCGGTCACCTCATCTTTTCCAGCGGCCACGTCAGCATAGGCACTTAAGTGAACACTTTTTAAAAGTTAAGGCGCTTAAGTGCACATTTTGAAAGTTAAAGCATTTAAGTACACACGATACAAGTTAAGGCATCTAGGTGTAGTGTACTCTTCCCTATGCTCTGCCTCTTTCCCTCTCGCCTCTCGGAATCGACATTGCGAGGAGGAGGAAGAATAAGAGCCGATGCGAAGATCGGGGAGGAGAGAGCGTGAGATTACAGATGGTGGTCGAACAAGGGGGGCGAAGAGCAGAGGCATTCGCCATTCTTCGCATCATTCCTTTTCATCATGACTTGTCGCGTCGCTTTCCCTCAACAGCTTCAAAGGTTGAAAAAAGCGCCAACTTTTGAGGACGTTGTTCTGTTCTTGGTATTTTACTGTGGGGATTTGGTTTTCTTCTGATAACTGTTACTGATCGTCGAGCTCCACCGTCCTATGGCTTCTCCGTCGGAACTCAAAAGGATTTACCATGTCTTTTTGAGTTTCAGAGGCTCGGACGTGAGCCACAAATTTCTCTCCCATCTCTACAGCGCTTTAGACCAGAAGGGAATATACGCTTTTGTTGATAGCGTGGAACTGAGGAAGGGAGAGCAAAATTCGTCGGCGCTTACGAAGGTGATCGAGGAATCGCGCATCACGATCATCGTTTTCTCCGAGAATTTCGCTTCCTCGCCTTGGTGCTTGGAAGAGGTGGCAAAAATCATGGAATGCAAGGAGCAAAGAGACCTCAGAGTCTTTCCGGTGTTTTACAAAGTGGAACCCAGGGAAGTGAGATCACCAAGACAGAGATACATGGAAGCTATGCGTAGGCATGAATCCAAGTTCGGGAAAGATTCGGAGAAAGTGAGGAGATGGAAGAAAGCTCTTTTTGAGGCGGGGAGCTTGTCCGGGTGGCATTTTGATGATGGGTAAGTTTGAGTGGAGTTCGTATTTTGTGTAAGAAATTGATCTTTGCGAGTGAGTATAAAGATTGTTCGTGAAAAAAAGAAAAAGGAAAAACGAATGGACACACGCATGATTGCAAGTATAAATGGTTAAAAATTGATCTACCAATGGACAAAATCTTATTGCACTTATCCCATTTCTCTGGAAGGACTAACAAAGTTCGTGTTGAGTTGTAAAGTTGTTTGAAACTTTGTAATTTTATACCTAACTTAGGTGAGTCTATACCTAACTTAGGTTTCTTACCTAAACTTAGGTAAGTCTATACCTAACTTAGGTTTCTTACCTAAACTTAGGTGAGTCAATACCTAAATTAGGTTTCTTGCCTAACTAGGGTATCCTTTCTCTTGTATATATATTGACCTTGTAATTACTCAAGAAGAAGTAAGGAAATACAGATTTTTTCCTTCATGGTATCAGAGCTTTAGGCTCAATTTTTCTGGGATAGTGTTACAGTCCAGCCTTCATTGCTGGTTCTGTTTTTCCGCAGCCTTCATTGCTGCATTTTCAAGGCTGGTTCTGTTTTTTTGCAGCTTTCATTGCTGCATTTTCAAACCTTTATAGCTGCAGTACGGCTCGTATTCTTGCTAATATTCTCTTGGTACAATGACCACATCCGAAACCACATCCAAAGTCATAAATTTTCCCTCTCCAACCACAAACCAATCGGAGGAGGTCGCCTCGTCAAACATGATTGGCGACCTTCAGAATATTAGGCCAGCCTATAGACTAAATGAGAAAAATTATCTCAAATGGTCACAATTCGTCAAGACGTACCTGAAGGGCAAAGGAAAACTCAGCCATCTACTGGGGACAGGACCCAAGCAAGGAGACCCCAATTTCGATGCGTGGGATGAAGCGGATTCCATGATCATGTCATGGCTATGGAATTCCATGGAATCGGCCATAAGCGATACTTGCATGTTTCTACCAACCGCAAAGGGGATTTGGGATTCCATCCAACGGACGTACTCTAAGGCCCGTGATGCAGCCCAGGTGTACGAAATTAAGGTGAAAACCAATGGGACAAAACAGGGAGGTAAGACTGTTACTGAGTATGCTAACTCTTTGCAGAACTTATGGCACGAACTCGATCATTATCGGGTATTCCACATGCGGTGTCCAGAAGATGCAGCCATTTTGAAGAATTTTATTGAAAAAAATCGAGTCTACGACTTCTTAGCTGGGCTTAATTCTGAATTTGACCAAGTTAGAATTCAAATACTTGGCAAGGAAGATGTTCCATCATTGGAGGAGACGATTTCCTTGATCCGGGCAGAAGAAAGTCGTCGATCCGTCATGCTTGAACCACGAGCAATAGAAGGGTCAGCCTTGACAGTCGGAAAGGTTGATGAGAAGGGTGCTCTACCAAGAAGAGACCACCGGGACAACTTGTGGTGTACTTATTGCAAGAAGCCGAGACATACAAAGGAGAAATGCTGGAAATTGAATGGAAAACCAACCACTTCAAGTCGAGAGTGGGTGAACCGGGAAATGCAATCAAGGCCCCGGGCCCACCTAATTGAGCAAGCTGATTATGAAGCAGAACAAGGGAAAGCGACATTCAATAGTGAAGAAATTGAGAAAATAAGAGGTTTGTTAGGGTCTCTTAATAAACCCTCTGGTGCATGCTCAATGGCACTCTCAGGTAATTCTTGGGTTATTGATTCAGGGGCGACTGATCATATGACTCATATCTCATCACATTTCAGGACCTATACACCTTGTCCTAGTAATAGGAAGATTATTGTGGCAAATGGGTCTCTTGCTACTGTTGCAGGGGTTGGAGATGTCCCTATCACACCAAACCTTGTCCTTAAAAATGTCCTACATGTCCCTAAACTGTCTTCCAATCTTATCTCCATACAAAAACTCACTAAAGACCTCAATTGTCAAGCTGTTTTTTACTCATCTTACTGTGTTTTTCAGGATCGGGGCTCGGAGAGGAGGATTGGACTCGCTAAGGAACAAGGTGGACTGTACTATCTTGAGACACCCCTCACCACGAGAAGAATCATGAATAATTCATCTTCATCCTTTCTTAGTATTTCAAATAAAGAAGCTATTTGGCTTCATCATTTTCGTTTTGGTCATCCATCCTTTCAAGTCTTGAGTGTGATGTTTCCAACCCTGTTCAATGGTTTGAATATTCAAGATCTCCATTGTGATGTTTGCGAGTTAGCCAAGCATAACCATGTATCATTTCCAATTAGCAATCATCGTAGCTCTAATCCTTTTGATTTGGTACACAGTGACATTTGGGGCCCTTCCACGGTTCCAAACATCTCTGGAGATCGTTGGTTTGTCACTTTAATTGATGATTGCTCTCGGGCCACTTGGACCTTCTTACTCAAACATAAATCTGATGTGAGTAGCATTATTCCTTCTTTTCATTCCATGATTCAAACACAATTTGGGGTCAAAATCAAGGTCTTTAGATCAGATAATGCTAGAGATTACTTCAATCAAACATTGTCCTCTTATTTTCAAAAGGAAGGTGTTATCCACGAGTCATCTTGTGTGAATACACCCCAACAAAATGGGATTGCGGAAAGGAAAAATGGTCATCTTCTTAAAACAACTCGTGCTTTGTTGTTTCACGGAAATGTTCCTAAAACGTATTGGGGGGAAGCTGTTCTTACAGCTACATATCTGATCAATAGGCTACCATCACGTACATTAGACCACAAGACCCCTATGGAAATTCTTTCTCAGTTCTATCCTCACTTTCGTACATCTAACGGCCTTACGCCTCGAGTCTTTGGTTGTAGTTCTTTTGTCCACATTCATCATCATCAACGAGGAAAACTAGATCCTCGTGCCATCAAATGCATCTTTCTTGGTTACTCACAAACACAAAAGGGCTATAAATGTTATCACCCACCTTCAAAAAAATTATATCTCTCTGCAGATGTCACTTTTGTTGAGAATAAACCATATTTTTCAAAACCTTATCTTCAGGGGGAGATTTCACTCATGGAAGGTAAGGAAGATGATGCTCTTGGTGTTATTGATAAACTGGATATATCATCCAATGTTCTCGCGAATCCAAACCCGACCACCGTAACTCATGAACCTACCTTGACTCCTACCTCTAGTCCACCATCTGTTGTTGTTCCCACTAGTCCTACTCCCACTTGTCCAACTCACTTTCATGATTCTATGAGATATTCTCAGGTGTACTCAAGGAGGACAGCCGTTCCAACAATCGAGCAAGTCCAATCTACCACTCCGGGTACTGCTAATGAGAGCATGGTAAGTCCTGAACTTTCTGTGAATGAGCAGCCCAGTGATATACCAGAGACGGATCTTGATCGGCCTATTGCTATTAGAAAAGGGATAAGAGAATGTACCAAGAAACCAATTTATCCACTTTCAAATTATGTGTCCTTTGATAGATTATCATCACCATTCCGAAACTTTATTGTGAGTTTAAACACTATTGCCATCCCTAACACCTTCTCTGAAGCGATGTCAAAAGAGGAATGGAGGAATGCCATGAAAGAAGAAATGACGGCACTAGAAAAGAATAAAACGTGGGAAATTGTTGACAGACCAAGAGGGAAAAATCTAGTAGGCTGCAAGTGGGTATTCACTGTGAAGTACAAGACTGATGGCTCCTTGGAGAGGTACAAAGCGAGATTGGTTGCAAAGGGTTACACTCAAACATATGGAGTGGATTACCAAGAGACTTTTGCACCGGTGGCTAAAATGAACACTGTAAGAATTTTGCTATCTTTAGCTGCTCATTTTGATTGGGAACTTCAACAGTATGACGTGAAAAACGCATTTTTACATGGAGAGTTGAAAGAGGAAATCTACATGAACATGACACCTGGTTTCGAAGGAAAAGAAACAACCGAAAAGGTTTGTAGACTAAAAAAGGCGTTATACGGACTCAAGCAATCACCTAGAGCTTGGTTTGGACGATTTGCTAGAGTCATGAAGGCATCTGGGTATAAACAGAGTCAGGGAGATCATACTCTGTTCATAAAACACTCGGATGCAGGGGAAGTTACAGCATTGTTGGTTTATGTTGATGACATAATAGTCACGGGCAATGATGAAAGGGAGAAACAACGGCTAAAACAGAACTTGATCAGAGAGTTTGAGATAAAGGAGTTAGGAAAGCTACGGTATTTTCTAGGAATTGAGGTTTCATACTCAAAACAAGGGATCTTTATTTCACAACGGAAGTATGTGACGGATCTTTTGGAGGAAACTGGGAAGCTTGGTTGCAAACCAGCAGTCACTCCGATTGAGCCGAACCAAAGACTAGCAGAAGCCAAAGAAGAGGCGGCAGTGGATCGAGAAATGTATCAACGATTGGTAGGAAAGCTGATTTATCTTGCTCATACTCGACCCGATATCTCCTATGCAGTAAATTTGATTAGCCAATTCATGCATAATCCAAAGGAATCACATCTACAAGCTGCTTTTCGAGTCTTACATTACTTGAAAGGGAACCCAGGAAAAGGAATATTATTCAGAAAGAGTCCAGACCTCAAGATTGAAGCTTATACAGATGCAGATTATGCTGGATCAGTGGTTGATAGGAGGTCTACAACTGGTTATTGTACCTTCATTGGAGGTAACTTGGTAACTTGGAGAAGTAAAAAACAGAATGTGGTGGCAAGATCTAGTGCAGAATCTGAGTTTCGGGCAGCAGCTCAAGGAATATGTGAGCTGTTATGGCTCAAGATCATTCTTGATGACTTGAAGGTTAAGTGGCAGAGTCCTATGAAGTTGTACTGTGATAATAAATCTGCAATTAATATTGCCCACAATCCTGTGCAGCATGACAGGACAAAGCATATTGAGATTGATAGACACTTCATCAAGGAGAAACTTGAGGAAGGACTAATTTGCTTATCGTATGTCCCCTCAGGACAGCAAGTGGCAGATGTCTTAACCAAAGGGCTCAATGGTGGAAATTTTCACGAGCTAACTACCAAGCTGGGAATGGAAGATATCTATTCACCAGCTTGAGGGGGAGTGTTGAGTTGTAAAGTTGTTTGAAACTTTGTAATTTTATACCTAACTTAGGTTTCTTACCTAAACTTAGGTAAGTCTATACCTAACTTAGGTTTCTTACCTAAACTTAGGTGAGTCAATACCTAAATTAGGTTTCTTGCCTAACTAGGGTATCCTTTCTCTTGTATATATATTGACCTTGTAATTACTCAAGAAGAAGTAAGGAAATACAGATTTTTTCCTTCAGTTCGCAATGCTTGATATACGATAATTAGTGTGCATAGGCCGTATTAAGGCAATGACATCGTGCTTCAGTGTACTTAATGGTTTCGAAATTTTGACCCTCGTTCAAAGTCCTAAATAGCTCTCTTAAAAGAACATGATTCACTTGGATGACTAAAAGTTGAACCTTCGAGCTTGTTTTGATTGGTGTGGAGCTGCTGAAGTTCATATTCGACTGATTGGGAATACGCTTTTTGTTTTGGCTGTGATTATGCTAAGATTTGACGCTCTGCTTTGTCATTTGGCTGGTGATTGCTCGTGATTTGCTTATTCAAATTGCTAAAACAACGCCACAATTTCCTTTTCCCTTTTTGTCAGAGTTGAATCAGAGCTTATACAACCTTAACAAAAAAAAATCAGAGCTTATACAAAGAATTGTGAAGGAAATCTCCGGTCACCTAAACCGAACACCTTTGCATGTTGCTAAGAATCCAGTTGGGATAGATTCACGAGTGGTCGAGCTGAAATCGATGTTAAACCTTGAGTCTGATGATGATGTTGTGATGGTGGGATTATGGGGACAGCGAGGTATAGGAAAGACGGCTTTAGCAAGAGCTCTTTACAATGCTATTTTCAGACGATTTGAGGGTTCGTGTTTTCTGGAAAATATTGGAAAAACTTCAAAAGATACCAAACATTTAGTTCTGTTGCAAGAAAAACTACTATCTGAGATTTTATCACTGCAACATAGGTCAGAAGTGTCAAGTGTCCAAATAGGTACTTATCTAATACAAGAAAGACTCTGTCACAAAAAAGTTCTACTTGTCCTTGATGATGTGGATGACTTGGGACATTTATATACTTTAGCAGGAGAAGGCAAGTGGTTTGGTAGTGGAAGTAGGATCATTTTTACTACAAGAAATAGACATTTGCTAACTAGTCATAGGATTGATCGTGTGTATGAAGTTAAAACACTGGATGAGCATGAAGGTCGTGAGCTGCTTATCAAACATGCTTTTACGAAATACCAACATATAGAAATGAGGACAGATTTGGTGGATCGTGTTCTGAATCATGCTGGAGGCCTTCCTTTAGCGTTAGTGGTGCTGGGTTCCTTCTTATGTGGTAGAAGAGAAGAGGAATGGGAATGCACAGTAGATGTACTTTCTCGGATTCCCGACAAAATCACTAATGAGATGCTCAAAATAAGCTATGATGGACTAGAAGCAAATGAGAAAGAGATTTTTCTTGGCATTGCCTGCTTCTTTAACGGGAGAAACAATGAATACGTAAAGAAAGTTCTCAACAGTTGCGGTTTTGAGGCGGCAATAGGATTAGAAATTCTCGTTGAGAGGTCCTTGATAAGCATTGATGAGTATGGACTCATACAAGTGCCTGAATTGATTAAGTTGATGGGTATGGATATTGTGAGACAGGAATGTCCCCATGATCCCGGGAGACGTAGCAGACTATGGCTGTATGATGATGTTGTCCACGTTCTGCCAGGAAACAAGGTAAGACTTGCAAATACGATTAAATTCTGCTCCTCCTAGTTTTTGCACTAATTACTGAACATGCATAGTCTAAACAGTCTTGTACATGCAGGGAGACTGTGCTATACTTTTGCAAAAATGAGCAGGTTGAGATTGCTCATCGTGCACAACATGCATAGTTCTTTCCAGGATCCTATATGTCTTCCTGATGGGCTAAGATGGTTCGAATGGCCTGGATGGGCTCCCTCCATTCCAAAATTACCCTCTGGTCCAAAGAAATCAGGGGGACTTGATGCGAGCAAAAGCAATATCTGGGTAAAGCCAAAACAATTTGAGGTGAACATTTGTCTATATAAACCTTTTTATTATCTGCTTCATTTGTATTATGTATTTATGTATTGTAGGTACTAGGAAAACCTACTTGTGTAGGAAATATTTTTACGTGCAGCAAAAGTGGCATTTGAAAAATTAAGTGCGAACAACTTATCAAAAATAACTACACAATCCAAATATTTTGGGGAGAGAAGATATTTCAAGATTTAACATTTTTAATATTGAACATGTGAGAGAAAATATAGAATAACCGATTTCACGTATTTGTCCATGGGTATAATATTTATAAAATAAGTAACTGAGCATAATTGATGGATGGAGTGAAAAGGCTGATTGAAATATTAACTCTTTATATTTTACACAAAATTGTATTATGATCTGGTATGAAGGAATGAAAAATATGACGAACCAACCCCTTTAAGTTCTGTATAAAAGTGAAGACACCCAAAGAGTAGCTGGCTGAGGGGTCAAGCACTTGTGGATGTGGCGAATTACATATCCTCATCACAACATTTCTTACTCAATGTAACCTTAGAGGCTAGGAAGTCATCAAGTGATGGAGCCTTACCAAATACATATACATAAACGATGGGTTTGTCCTGCATCAATAGAATTAGCTCGATCAAAGGTTTGAATGGACCGTGCTGTAATACAAGGCACTATTAATTGCTTAAATCAGTTCTTAAGGAACAGCATTGATAAGCGGATGTAATAAGATATTAATTAGAAACTTTGCCGGTAATGTGTCGAAAAATAATCCGATATAAAAGATCCAATAGTGGCATATCAGTAATTTCTTAATCAAAAGTCATAGCCATATATTGAATTGAATATATGGATTTTTCTTTTCTTCATAATGTTTTTCCGAGTTGGTTTGATTGTCTTTGATGACTTCAAAAAGAAATTAAAAGTTTATTAGCTTTTGGGAAAATTAAGCTATTGTGTAGTCTAAATCGGAAGAATGTTCACTCCAATGCTTATCACGTGCTATCACTTTGCTTCTATACTATGCACATGGCATGACACGTGGGTTAGTCTGTCACGTGCCATGTGGCATACAGTCGCACTTTTACATCTCAAGGAGTTAAAACCCACCTGGTTTCTCTTGGAGTCATTGCAGACCTCAGTTGCCGCTATTGAACATGTAATAGGCATTGATGATCAAGTGAAGGTAGTAATCAAGTTATTGGATATAGAACAGGATGAGGTTGGCGTGCACATCGTTGGAATCCATGGAACTGATGGAATCGGCAAGACAACAATCGCAAAGGCCCGTATACGACAGACTTTCCTCTTTTTTCGATAGTTGTAGCTTTCTCGCGGAGATTGGAGAAACAGCAAAAAATGGTGGTGGCATTCAGTTTGTGCAAACTAAGTTGATATCTGAAATTCTCAAGAGAGATGTCGACGTGGCTTCTTTTGAAGAAGGAATCGATTTTTTCCTGGATGTATTTCGCAATATAAAAGTCCTTATTGTCCTCAATGATGTGGAAGACCAGTCTTATCTTCATAGTCTAGTAGGAGACCAGCTGGTCTGGCTTGGTCCTGGAAGTCGGATAATTGTTACTTCTGAAAATGGTGAAATTCTTCAAGGATATGTTTCTGCAGGCCCGGCTCGTAGTTATGAGGTGAATGGGATGGATAATGGTCGATCTCTTTAACTTTTCAAGCTTGCTTCAGCAATTGACAGTTTAATACCTGACTATCTTGAGTTGAAGAAGCGCATTATCAAACCTACGGCTTGGGATACATTTCTTATTGCACTCATCGATGAGCATCTTGAAACGGCGAAGCACATTATCAAAGCTACAAGGCAGGTTCCATTTGTTATTGAAGTCATTGGTACATTTTTACGTGGAAAACCAATAGCAGATTGGTGGAATATAGAGGACTCGATTAAACCACAGAAAGAGAACTCTCAAGGGAGGTTGAAGGATTGTGGGGAGATTTTGAATATCTGTTATGAAGCATTACATGATAAGCAGAAAGAAATATTTTGGGATATAGCCTGGTTTGCCAATGGCGTGGACAGCCGGATTGCATCATATATGTGGCCTGATCTAGATCGCTTGTCTTATGTTTTGATGCCCCTAGCGAAAATTGGAGGAGACAACATGCTGCGGATGCATAAAATGTTGAAGCGCCTCAGCAGAAGTCTGCATCAAGAAGGAACTAACTATTCTGGAAGTCGCAGTAGACTGTACATGAATGTTACAGACCTGGAAGAATTCAACGAGAAAGAGGTAAAGGATTTTGGTTCAATGGTTTTTTTTCTTCTATAAAATGAAAGCCTTGACGTAGAAGGTCTAATTTGTTATCCAGGTTTTCAGTTATCTTACCATCTATAGGACTTCTTTGCATGCAAGTAAACGAAGGCACCTTAGTCCTTGCAACTTGTCAAAATTTTCTCGTTGTGTTTTATAGATTTGGATTGATTTGTTACTCTTGGGAAATGTAGGGAAAGAAAGAGGTGGAAGCCCTTTGCTTTGACTTAAAAACTCCTCATCCCCCTACGTTTAAGGAAACCATTTTCAAGAGCATGCTGAACATAAGGTTCTTGAAATTGGATCATGCAAGTATGACTGGAAATTTCGCACATGTATTTCCAAAGTTGAGGTGGCTTCGTTGGCAAGGGTGCCCGAGGGATTTCGAAGCTGCAGGGTTTAGTTTGACAGAACTGGTCATTCTTGATCTTTCATGGAGCAAGGTCACCGATGCCTGGGGAGGTTGGAGGTTGATGAAGGTGGTTTTCTATTTACAGCTCTAAAGCATTTGTCCTGTTAATTATCTGGCAATCGACCTTGTGATTTTTTCTCTCCTGTTTTATAGATGGAGCAATTGAAAGTCTTGAATCTCACCGGTTGCACTGACTTAGCGATAAGTCCGAAATTTTCTAGCTTCCCGAATTTGGAGATACTGATTCTAGAGCGATGCTCTCGGTTGGTCTATTTAGATCCTACAGTCGGTGATCTCAAAAAATTGCTTTGCCTGAATCTGAAGTCCTGCAATGAACTCAACTGGTTGCCTGCCGAACTGGGTCAGTTGGAAGCTTTGAAGGAGCTCCTCATTGATGGGACTTCTGTGGAAGAAATCCCCTTGAAAGGTTATTCAACGGAACTTGAAGCTCTTTCTACCTCCAATTGCTTGTCATTGAGTCTCCCCGATGGAGTTGTAGAGCTGGCAAAACTCCGGTGCTTGTCTTTGAGGAATTGTCGTTGGATACGACAACTTCCAGAGTCCATTGACCAACTGGGAAGCCCTTTAGAGGAGCTGGATATTTCGGGTACAGGCATTTTGAAATTGCCAGATTCCTTTGGTAATTTGCAGAGGCTGAGAGTGTTAAAGATGGACTGTTGCTTCATAAGAGAATTTCCCAGCTCGATTTGGCTTCTTCGGAGCCTTGAAGAAATCCATGCCTCCTCGTGTAGGAATTTAAAAGGGGGAATTCCTGGGGACATTGGGAAGCTAGAAAATCTGAGAATCCTGAGGCTGAGAAATTCTGCTATTTCCAGCCTACCTCCTGAAATCAAGCGTCTTTCCAAGATGGAGGCTCTGGATGTACTTCACTGCGACAAGCTTTCCGCGTTGCCAGAGCTTCCCTCTGGTTTGGCTATCGTGCATCTGAGTCCAAAATTGAAGGAGAAGGTGTCTAATCCTTAGAATTTCTTGGTCGAGCATTGTTCATCACCGTGAAACTTGGATGACAAGTTCATTGAAACTGGTCTTGTTATTGTTTCTGCTGATATTTCATTTCAAAGTATATGGGCTTCCTCTGATATTGCAGTAGCAAATTAGTAGTGAAAGACTAAGTAAAGCAATAGCCGTGGACGCCTGTCGCACGCGGTAGACATTTTAAGTTGTTTTGTTTTGTTTTTTTTTTTTTTTTTTTTGCCTTTTGGCTGAGGGCCAACAAGGCCATCAATCGACCTTTGCTGACCCTGGGTGATGGTTTGGAGTAAGCATGGTTTGGGTTGATCTGATTTCCTAAAAAACCGGAGACCAGACCGATGGTCCTGGTTCTCAATTTCCGGGGACTGGCCCGGAGGTCCCCAGAAAGGATTGCTCGCAATTATGG
Source organism: Rhodomyrtus psidioides (assembly GCA_021437785.1). Lineage (NCBI taxonomy): Eukaryota > Viridiplantae > Streptophyta > Magnoliopsida > Myrtales > Myrtaceae > Rhodomyrtus > Rhodomyrtus psidioides. The sequence goes on along the minus strand of JAILYB010000062.1, from coordinate 506,965 downwards.
CTCTGTTGGTGTTGTTTGTTGTTGTTATTATTACTACTACTGTTATTATTTTAGTACAACAACCAGTGTCACGTGTTTTTCCCTGTCTAAATCCTATCAGTTACGTATGAAGTGTTTTGTCTCGTGACCTGCTGCATAAGCCGAAGTCCCGAACTTAGCCAGTTTGACTTGTTAAGGTGTTCTCGGTTCTTTTGGTAATAAGATTTTTGCGCCCGTGCCCCAGGCTACGAATACAAGAAAGAAGAAAATAGATGTGGACAAGAGCAGGCGTCGAAATGTACTTTCCTTTTTTTTAACAGCTCGCAGATTTTACGGCATATGTATCGGAGGATTACAAAGTTTGGAATATTTGTTTTCACTAGAAATTTTGAAACTTGTCACGAACGTCCAATTGAGTCCTAAAATTTTTAAAAAAGATAATCAAGTCCTCAATCTCGTCAAACTGATTTAGTCGATTCCTTCCGTTAGCACCGTCAATTTATCTAAAGAAAAAACTCTGAAGTGACATCTTCAAATTAATTTCTATCTCTTATGTGGTATTTTTTTTATAAATACTTTTCCCAAATCTTATTTAAATCAAATTATAAAAAAAAAAAACCAAGTACCAAACAAAAACAAAAATAAAAATAAAAGTAAAAAACAAGAAAATGTTAATATTTAATCTTAGATAGTTAAAATAAAAAAATAAAAAGGAAACTTATTTGTAATAAAAATATTGACTCGTACATTGCAAGCCTCAAGTGGGGGTTGGCGCCTGGCGGAACACTTGCCCCAGATTGAAAAGTTACTGCGGTTTTTTTTTTTGGGAGGAGGGAATCCAGAGGGTCATAAAGATGCATACAAGAAAAGGTGCTTTGCCCAATTCAACGTTCCAGCAAAATAGAGGAAGAACTTCAAGGTTGCGTTTGATGGTAAGCAAGTTATTCTATTTTGTGTTTGGCTATTGCCCAAGCTGAATAAAGTGAGATATAAAGGGATATCACATGGATAAAATTATCTCATGGGGAGGTGGGATAAAAGTGAATATGATTTCTTATGTTCATAATATAAAAGTTATTTTTTTCCCGAATAACAAACTTCTTAAAAAATAAAATTAAAATAATAATTAAATATGAATTATACTTAAATTCTAATATTGAAAATAAAATTAAAAATATTTTTTTATTTATTCCTTTATATATTTATAAATTTAGTTTCTTTCTACTTTACAATATATATTCAAGTATAATTCATATTTAATTATTATTTTTATTTATTCCTTTATATATTTATAAATTTAGTTTTTTTCTACTTTACAATATATATTCTGTGCACATATTTACACACACTTTATATCCATGCCATTACGAATTGAAGGATTTTTTATTGAGTGAGCTCAAAGAAGGGTTTTTTTGTAGTATAGTTTGTTATATAATAAAATTTTTATTAAGAAATGATGGAGCGGAATAAAAATAACAAAAAAAGGGATTAAGTAAATAAAAATGAAGTGGAAGAACCCAAATTTTAAATGAACAAATTCGAACTTGAAATGATCTTTCGAATTCTTGAATAATGAGGGGCAATGAAATTTCTTTAAAAAAAAATAGAAATCTCATTTTCCTATGTATCTTTAGTTCATCTTAAAGTTTCACCACTTCTTTATAGTTTTTTAGTTCATGTCAAAATTCTACAAAAACGACGAGAGAGTTAAAAATTCTTCTCCTTCGTTGATTTCTGGTTCATGTCAAAAGTATATGAAAATGAAAAGAGAGTCAAAACGCATTCTTCTCTGTAACTTTGTGGTTCATGTTGAAATTTAACAAAAATAGTGAAAGAGACAAAACTTTTCGTAGTTACAAATACGAATTGTCATATTTTCTCTCTTACTATAGTTGGCAGTGAATTATGGGAGATTCATATAGTCTCCATTTATATATTTTAAACTTTTGATATTCATTTATATTTATATATGTAACTATCAAATATAAATATAATATGATATGAATATATCTAATTTTAATATTATGATTCGTCAGTATATAGGATATGACAAAATCATTAGATTTCATATCCTATCTTATTTAATCCTATTATGTCTAGAAATCTTGACGAGCAAACCCAGGCCAAGAGACGTCTTCTGCAGGCGATGATGGAGGGTGATCAGAAGAGTTTGACGCTACCTACTGTTGTAAGGAGGTGAAATCTTCAATTATGTTTCGGCAGTCAGACTCAATGGCGGTGACGCTTTACTGAGGCCAGTGCCATCATGGGCAAGGCGATCCACAACAAATTTTAGAGCTCGATGGCATGCTAGGGCTTCTACCTGTTCGGGATCAGTGGCCGGGACATATTGCGCGCACAAAGCCACCAATGCAACGGCCCTGATTATCGTGAAGGAGACCAGCAATGACGCCGTTAGCGTGTCCCGAGATGAACGAGCCATCGACGTTGAATTTGAGGGATCCAAGGGTGGTGGTTGCCATCGAGGTGGTAGTGGATCCCCTTGGTCCTTTCTCTGATTAAGCGTGTCCAATGATAAATTTTTATTCCAGCGGGCAAAGGAGTTGCATTTACGACATGCCATGGATGAGGTTGTTGACGTCAAACAATATAGACGTTTCTGGCCTTCCTGACTTGCCAAAGCAGTTGGACGACCATCGGGGCTAGTGGGACTTGAGTTTAACTGAGTGGGCCGCACTTGTTGATCTGCAAGTAGGGGAAACAACCATTCTTCGATTCAGGTTATGCGATGTGGTTGGATTTTGATCTGAACTTAGCTATGATTCCATAAGTCGGCTGTCCAGGGGCAAAGTAAAAATAAGTGCTCAAGTGTCTTTAGGAATTGGTGGCAGATAGAGCAACATGAGTTAGATACTATCTTCCTGTTAGCTAATTTCACTGCTGTAGGAATAGCGTTCTGACATAGGCACCAAATGAAATGCCTGAGCTTCGTAGGAAGTTACAGTTTCCAAATTAGTTTCCATAGTTTATGCGGATGCCGGTAAGATGAGGATGGGTCATTCTTGGGCGGCTGAGAACAGGCAAGACTGAACTATGTGTAGGCTGATCTTACTGAATAAGTTCCACTAGAGGCAGGAGCCCAAGCCAAGCGATCTGCTGAGGATAGTGGGCTGAGGGGAAGAGTAAATATCCGTTGCACTATGTGGGGTGGGAAACAATCCCGAAGTAATGGTACATCCCATTGGAATGATGGAGTAACAAGGCCATCTACCATGTCGGGCTCTCCTAGTTGCTTCGATCCACCAATGAGGCCAGAAGGTAGCCAGCTATGGGAACGAACATTGATGCGCTCAACATGGGCAACTTGCCATCTTACATATGGGGAAATGTAGTCTCTCCTCGCCAAAGGCTTTGCCAACCCCATGATGGCTTGCCTCCCTTTTTTGCTTCCCAAAAAGTTGTTCGGGGGAAGTACAGACCCTTTAAAATAGTAGCCCAAAGACTAGAGGGTTGTTCATGAAGACGTCAAGCTGTTTTGCCCAACATTGCCATGTTAAAATTTCTGAGATCCCGAAATCCCAAGCCTTCCACATTTTTATGTTGCTTCAAAATATCCCAGCTTTTCCAATGAAGTCCTTGAGCATTGCTATTATTCTACTAGAAGGTCGCAACCCGACGTTTAATAGCCTTGCAAACCGAAATAGGTACCTTGAAGACAATCATTTCGTATTGAGGGATCGCTTGAACAACAACCTCGATTAGACCTTCTTTTCCTCCCGTTGAAAATAACTTCTCTTTCTATCCCTCTAGTTTGTGGTGGAGTCGTGCTAATATCCACGAGAAAAGCTGGCATTTTTTTTTTTGCCCCAATCTGAAGGGAGACCAAGTTATTCTCCTGTTTTTTCAACTCTAGGACTCGCAACTCCTCCGCTAGTGTGTTTCGTAAAGCTTGAGGGCAGCTATTACTAAAGTAAACCCCAGATTTGTTTAAATTGATGGGTTGGCCTGAAGCATAACAATATTGGTTAAAAATCTGGTTCAGAGTCTAGCAATATGATATCGTGCCATCAGAAAGAAGAGGGAGTTGTCAGCAAACAACAAGTGCGAGAGGGTTGGGTAATGATGGTTGAGTTGAATGGGCAAGGATTCTCTACCTTAAAGGTAGAGAATCCGGATCCGAGTTGAATACCTGTGAAACTTCCTTTTTGTACGGTCTTAGTCAACATGCCAGACAAGACATTCGACACAAGGATAAACAGGTAGGGGGAGAGAGAATCCCCCTATCGTAAGCCCCTAGATGGAGTGAAAAAAGACAGATGACTACCATTGAATTTGATGCTATACAAGACTGAGCGTACACAAGGCATAATCCAATGCACCCACCGAGGAGCAAAGCCCATGCGAAGAAGACAGCCTTGGGAAATCCCATTCAATGCGATCGTAGGCCTTTCGCATGTCAAGTTTCGGTATGGCCTGGAACTTCTTTTTTCGATTGCGAACCCGGAGTTGGTGTAAAGCCTCATGGACAATAAGAATATTATCCTGGATTTGTCTACCAGCAACAAAGGCACTCTATTCACGAGCCACGATATTCGGCAAAAAAAGGTCTAAGGCGGTTCGCTAAAGCCTTGGAGCAGATTTTATAGCTAAATTTGCAGAGACTGATTGGTCGAAACTGATCCAAGGATTCCGGGTGAGGCACTTTAGGGACTAATGTAATATGGGTACAGTTGATCGTTTGGGACAACGTGTCTATAGCAAAGTATTCCCTGACCATCTTCAAGATATCATGCTGAATTGTCTCCTAGTGGTACTGATAAAATAAACCACTCAAGCCATGTGGACCCGGTGCTTTGGACCTCCCTAGTTGGAAAACCGCTGTACGAACTCCTTCTAGGGAAACCTCCCGAGTGAGGACTACATTAATGGCATCAGTGATCACAACTGAGCAATGTGTTAAGATGAGCTGATAGTAGAGTGATCCCTGTGTGTGGCATCGCTGACCAAAATAGTGTTGAATATGATGTCATAGTGAAGTAGGGTCTCGTAGCCAAATACCCTGTTCTGTCCGGAAGGCAGATATTCGATTCCGTTGCCGACATTGTATAGTAGTAGTATGAAAAAAGTGAGTGTTCCCATCCCCATATGTCAGCCATTGAATTTTGGATCTAAGGCTCGAGTATTGCTCTTCCTGCCGCTACAATTGCTGAATTTTATCTTTAATTTGGGTAACTCTTACCACTGTTGAGGGAGCTCATTGCGGCTGATTTGTGAGGGTCTATATAGCTCCAGCTTTAGATGAGAAATAGTGGCATTAGTATTTGGGAAGCGCGACTTACTCCTTTCAGCCAGTCGGTAGGACACTCTTCGTAGCTTCACAAGGCATGAGTCGGGTGGATTGAAGGATTTCCAAGCGGAACTAACAACTTGGAATCGATCAACATCATCATTCCAAAAGGCTTCATACCGGAATAGCCAATGACAGGGTGCTAGGGGCGGAGTAAGGAAGACAACCAGCAGACTATGATCTGAGCCAACAGCCGGAAGAGCGAATACTTCAGCCTAGAGGCAGAGCAATCGCCAATCAAGAGTACATAAAGCTCGATCCAATTTCTCCTTGATGCAATTTGTCCCCTCACGGTTATTAAACCAAGTAGACGCACATCCTTTGCTCTCCACCTCCATTAGGGAGCATGTAGTCTTAAAGTCGCGAAAGGCTGACGTTCGATATGACTTAGGATCGCGTCCACCTTCCTTTTCCCAGCTGTACAGTATCTCGTTGAAGTCTCCAAAACATAACTATGGCGGCTGAAGTTGAGTGTGAATATTGTGAAGGTCAATCCAAAGCTGAAGTCGTTCATTGAAGGTGTTCGGAGCATGTCCAAAGGTAACCTCCATCACCAACTGACTATCCCTGTCTGTGTAAGACATATGAACAAACATATCAGAGGCTGATATAATATGTACAGCAGCGGTCTCCGACCAAAAAACTGCCAAACCTTCTGCCGAGCCAAGAGAAGGAATTAGGAAACTATCCAAAAATTGAAGCCGACACCTAAGATGCTATACAACCTCGTCCGTCTGCTTCGTCTCCGTAAGGAACACCAAGTTGGGCCTTTCACAGGCTAGTAAAGCCCTTAACTCCCCAAACCGTCAGGGGGTTGCCCAGCCCCTGACAGTGCCAACGGAGGATGGTCATGGGGTATGTAACAGCTTATTAGGACTAGCTACCAAAGTCTGTGTGGAGGAATTCTCCTCTTGGAGAACAGGGTTGTCAGTGAGTTGCGACTCATCAAAGATGTGGGGGGTGGGGGAACTGATATAGGGAGAGAAACGTCTTGTCTTTTTAGATGAGGGACAAGCTATGCCTTTCCTTTTTGTTTATGAATCAGTTTAGCTGCAGCAAGTTTTGATGAAGCAAGATCAATGGAAGAGCCACCAGCTAGGGGTTGCTTTGTGGGATAAGTGGAAGGAACCAGGTGGGATAGGTTGGGTCTCAACTAGTGAGTGTTGAGTTGAAGTAGTGGGGTAGAAGACTAGATCGGGTGTAAGGGCAGTAAGTGGGCTAGGGGGGTTTGTTTATAGACAGTAGGTGGCAAGGGGGAGTTAGGATGTATGCTAGGCTCTTGTTGATACATAGTATGCAGGGCAGGTTCGTGGGGATGCATTGAGGATCCTTCAAGATACTGGAGGGGTGCCGGGACAGGCTGTGGAGGGTATATAGGAGTAGAGGGCGGGTTTCCCTGTACATTGTAGAAAACCTGTGAGAATGGGCTGTGCTCGATTGATTCAGCCTTCATCCAACTCCCAAAACTACTTCCCATAGAGGTTGCAAAGCGATCTTCATCATATGGGACATTCAGACATTCCCGGGCATAGTGGCCAATGAATACACGAGTAACAATAGACCGGAAGACGCTCATACGTGATATAGAGGCTCTCTCTTTCTTTGTTGAACAAGAACAAGCCATACTTCAAATCGTTCCAAAGATGCTTCAAGTTCAAGCTCTTTAGAAACATAGCTTACTTTCGAAGTACAAGTCATTCAACAAAGAAAGAAAGAGATCTCGTATTTGGAAAGACGCTACTCGCAGTTTACTCCTCGTGTTTGTGATCTTCTTTTGTTGAATTTTATCTGAGACTATGCGAGCATTTCCATATTAGCTTGTTCCATCATCTATGCAACTGGTTCTCTTTTCTCTTCCTTGTGGTCATATGATCGGCAGTGGGTCATTTTTGTAGTTTTGCATGTAATTTCGTCTTTTTTTTTTTTCCTTATTCTCTTTCCTTTCTCTGTTTCTTTTCTTTTTTTCTGCATGGTAGAGGGAATTTCTTTAGAAATGCAAGAAGTTCAGCTGGAATGACCTAATGCTATTTACTTGCTGCTTGCAGGATCCTATTGATTCAATTGGGTGGTGCATAAGCGTTAGATGCAAAACAACTTGCAAGGAAACTGAAACTCTGCAAGCTGTTCCTAAACCCAACTGGACTTCCTAGTTCTAGACATGGTTGCTTCATATTTTGTTGTTCATTGCTAGTTCTGTCATGTTCTAATTTTTAATACTTATAGCGCATATTCACTTCAGTTGGTTTTTCGATAATCTTATGCAAGGACCGAGTAGTCTTCGCATAGAAGCTTGTCTTTCCTTGTCATTCACTTTCATTTTCCTGTAAATGGTTTTTGCAAATTCATGAATTCACTCATATTCACTTCAGTTGGTTTTTCGACAATCTAAGGTTTTTCTCACTAGGATCCCTGCTGGAGTCTCAAATTCACAAGCTAGCTAGTTAAGCTGTGGAGATTATTGGTCGTCCATCAGAATCCAAACGCTTTTGGTTCCAGTGACTACAAAGAGTGGAGTGGTTGTAAGCTTACATGCTTTGTCATTTGCAAATCCATGTCGAACTGGAACCTGTTTCAAAATAACATGTCCATGGCGGGCAACCATTTGCTTAGGCACACTCTTCCAGGGTCGTCTCTATTTCTCCAGCTTCTTGATACTGCAAGGTTCATGCTCCATCCTCTTCCTCTTATCGCTCCCCAGTTTGCTGCTTATAGGTACCTTTACTAGATCAACCATCAACAAGAATTCATTAGATGCAACTGGAAAAAGGACAACGAGCTCAAGCTCCAAGAAACAAAGCATCAGAAGCTCTGGTATGAGCTCAAGAAATGTTGCCCAGAGAAAAAAAAATCCTAAGAAGCAAGGATCAATGGAAGAGGGCAGAGGAAAATTCCTATGAGAAAAAGGACTGAGATGTCTACACCGATGTGCTTTAGATGGAGTTGAATCAATTAAAGTAATAAAATGAAAGTCGTGAACTAAAGGCTTGACCACATGAGTCGCAATCTCAAAACTTATGCAAAAGATTTGAGTCTGGGGACTCTGAAGAAGGAAAACGAGACTGATGCATAAGTTGAATTGGCATTGATGAAATCCGAGCTTCGTAAAGCCCAGTCGGAAGTCCGAAGTCGTAGTCGTAGAAGCAACAGAAGAAGACGAATACCAGACGTTACAAGGTGAAGAGTATTAGGTGTTGGAGTCCAACAATTAATATGAGATTAAGAAAAGTCCTAATTGGAATTGAAGTCTTAACCGACTCTAGTAAAGAAAAATCTCTTTTTGACTTCGGCAAGAAGAAAACTCCTTGACTTGGACAATAAGCAAAGTCCTTACCTTTAGGCAAGTCGATCTGTTCTTGCTTTGCTCACCGTCTCATAATATCCTTTAACATGGCGAATAGAGACCGACCGATTATGAGTGCATACTGTCAAGGCACAGTGGGTGCATTAGTAGCCCCTATGGCATCACTTGGCATGTCATGTTTGAGAAAATGGAAAGGATGGCTAAAAGGAACTTCCAAGACCACAAGGAGGCCAACATCGTGACCATGCTTGTCGGAAGCAAGGCGGGCATCATTTCCAAGCGGTTTCGACAAGAGCTGAGCTAATCTTTAAGTTCACGAAAGTGTGGATCTGTCGTGTGGTTGGCAGGAAGGGCTCTCGACATAGGCGATGAACCTGCAGCAGCTTCGCTGAAGAGACAAACGATCAAGATCGGGAACAGATACGATGTTTCAGTCGTTAAGAAAGCAGGTTGTTGGTCTTCATGGGAAATAAAGCATGGTTGTGGCGCGAAATACACAGAATTTTATATTCTCTTCATGACATCATGCTCACTAATCACTATAAGAACCAAGCTATTAAACACGGGGCCTCAAGAATTCATTAACGTAATTAGGCAAGCTGATGGCATTTTTAGGTTTACTAGATCTCATTTTTTTCCTTCAAGGACCGAGTCCCAAAAACAAAAATGCGCATTCTTACTCGAGGGACAAAAATGGCCAAAGGGACAGATGATCAACATCGGGAAACAGGGACGATGTCTCGGCCGTCAAGAATGCCGGTTGTTGCTCGTCATGAGAAATCATAGATCGGGTGCGACGGTACTTTGCTCTTCATAGCATTGTGTTTCCAATAGAGGACTGACACCGAAGATGGATATCTGTTGAAAATATGTCTCGAATTTGAGTCCCGAATGAAACTCGGGAGTTAGGCATTGACTCGGGAGTTAGGCACGAGTTAGGCATTGACTCGGGAGTTAGGCATTGACTCGGGAGTTAAGAGTTTGGCAAGTTTGGCAAGTATGAAAGACAAGAGTTTGGCAAGTTTGGCACCTCTTTCTTTTGACTTGGAAATTAGGCATAAGTTGGGCACAAGTTGGCATGCTTCCTCCTTCCATATGGCTATATAAGGAGAAGAAGATGCAATTGAAGAAGTGCGCCGAAACCAAGTCATTCGGTGGCCGAGAGAAGAGAGAGTTCTTCTCGTGAGGGTTTTGCTCGTTGTAATTACATCTGGGTGTTTTAGCCAGATAAATTCTCGTGAGTAGAATTTGTATAATTCCTTGAGTGAGGTTTCACTAGGAATTGTGAGGGGCTAAACACTGTGTGAGTTTGAGGTGTAATTGGGGTTTGGGAAACACCAAGAGTGTGTTTGAGTGCTCGAGTGATTGATCTCGTTGTATCGCTTTCTATAGTGGATTCTGTGCTGCTCTCCCCGTGGACGTAGGTTCCGACATTCGGACCGAACCACGTAAATCTCGTGTCATTTGTTATTATTCGTTTTATTTCTCTGTCGACTTTGCAAACGCTCATCGATCCGATTCCGCTGCGACACCGATCAAGGTGTCCTATTTCACAACAATTGGTATCAGAGCTAGGCTTGCTTGAGTTGAAGCAAATCGATGGCGACAGAAGCTAAAGTGAAAATCGACAGATTTGAGGGGAAGGACTTTGGTTTCTGGAAGATGCAGATAGAAGACTACTTATATCAGATGAAGCTGCATGAGCCCCTGTCTGGGCAAAAGCCAGAAACGATGAAGCAACCCGATTGGGAATTGCTGGATAGACAAGCGATGGGTGTTATTCGGCTGACGTTGGCTCGTAACGTCGCATTTAATATTGTCAAGGAGAAGACCACTGCGGGTTTGATGAAAGCCTTGTCGGACATGTACGAGAAGCCCTCTGCGATCAACAAGGTCTATTTGATGAGACGTCTGTTTAATTTGAAGATGAGCGAAGGTGTGTCAGTTGCTAATCATATCAATGAATTCAATGTGATAGTTAGTCAATTGAGTTCAGTGGAGATTGACTTTGAAGATGAGGTACGTGCTTTGATTCTGTTATCCTCATTGCCTGATAGTTGGAATACTACTGTTACTGCTGTTAGCAATTCTTCTGGGTCAAGTAGTTTGACGTTTGATGGGATTCGAGATTTAATTCTGAGTGAGGATATTCGTAGAAGAGAATCTGGCGAATCTGTATCTACTGCTTTAGTAGGTGAAAGAGGAAGAGCTAGTACACGTGTTAGCAGAAGTAGTATGAGCATGAATAGACGTAGTCAGTCTAGGACTGGCAGTGATGTCTGTTGGAACTGTGGCAAGAGAGGGCATCTTAAAAGAAATTGTTTTAAGCTGACAAATGAAAGAGCTAAGGAAATTGGAGTTGAATCTGCAGATGATGTTGCAGTTGTAGCTGAAAATTCTGATGATGTCGATTATGTCTTGTCTGTCACTGAGAATTCGTCGTTTGACGGTTGGATTATGGATTCTGGTTGTTCTTTTCATGCAACACCAAACAGGAACTGGTTTACTTCTTATCAATGCATGGATAGTAGTAAAGTGCAGTTGGGAAACAACGCTGAATGCGATGTTGTGGGTGTTGGTGATGTTAAAATCAGAATGCATGATGGAATTGTGAGGACATTGACTGGGGTAAGACATGTTCCAGAATTGAAAAAGAACTTAATTTCCTTGGGTGCTCTAGATTCAGCTAGATGCAGGTATTCCTCACGAGGTGGAGTCCTAAAAATTGTTCGAGGTGCTCTGGTGATAATGAAGGGAATCAAACATGGCGGCCTGTATGAACTTCAAGGTAAGACATTGATAAATTTTGCTCATGAGACGTCGACATCTGTTCGAGAGTCTAACGGCTACTCGAGGAAGGCCTGGGTGTTTGTGCGAAAGCACATGTTTGATGCTGTTGTCAGGAATACGCAGTCGAGAGCTTTGATCGGAATGGAGACTGGTAAGTTGATCAAGCATGTGCGAACTGACAGTGGCATGGAGTCCTGCTCGAAGCTGGTAAATAAATTCTGCATGGAAAAGAGCATAGTGAAACATCGCACTAGTGCTAGTAAACCACAACAGTTTGCAGAATTGATGAGCAGAGAGTTACTAGAGACGGCCCGTGAAAAGGTCTCTAGTGCTGGTATGGCTGGGAAAATTCCAGCGGATGCGCTTAGTATGGCGAGCTACCTGGTGAATAGATCCCCATCGACTGCGATTGGATATCAGACTCCCAAAGAAGTGTGGTCAGGTAATGTTGCTGATGATTCTAATTTTAGAATGTTTAGTTGCCCGTGTTATTATCGAGTAAGTGATGGTAAGCTCGATGTGGAGGCAAGGTGCATATTCCATGGTTATGCACAAGGTGAGTGTGGCGATCAGTTGTGGTGCCCGAATATAGATTCACCTGTTTGCAGCAGAGAAGTTACCTTTGACGAGTCTCCAGTACTTCTAGCTAGGAGTGTTTGTGGCAGTGTTTATACGGATCTGGACGGTGTTCAGCTTGAGGTGGAGTTGCAACCAGAAACTCCTGAGGTAGCAGGTACTAGTGAAATAATCGACACATATGATATTTGGATTAAGGTGGAGCCGGCAAAGCCAACGATTACTGTAGCTACTGAATTTGATAAGGAGCATGTTGGACTTTCTGTCAGATATGGATACAATAATGATTTTGCTTTATCTGTGATACAGAAAGTTATGTTAGAAAATCCTTATGGAGTAGCTAACTGTACAGGTGGAGCTGATGTCCTGAGGCCTATGATTATGGCAAAGTTCAAGCGTGGCTTGAACTTGAAATATCTTTGTGCAGATTGAGCCCAAGAGGGCTGTGGGAGAGTAGCAGGCGAATTCATTGAAGCGATTGTGACTTGGCTCAAATGTCGAGCCAAGGTGGAGATTGTTGAAAATATGTCTCGAATTTGAGTCCCGAATGAAACTCGGGAGTTAGGCATTGACTCGGGAGTTAGGCACGAGTTAGGCATTGACTCGGGAGTTAGGCATTGACTCGGGAGTTAAGAGTTTGGCAAGTTTGGCAAATATGAAAGACAAGAGTTTGGCAAGTATGAAAGACAAGAGTTTGGCAAGTTTGGCACCTCTTTCTTTTGACTTGGAAATTAGGCATAAGTTGGGCACAAGTTGGCATGCTTCCTCCTTCCATATGGCTATATAAGGAGAAGAAGATGCAATTGAAGAAGTGCGCCGAAACCAAGTCATTCGGTGGCCGAGAGAAGAGAGAGTTCTTCTCGTGAGGGTTTTGCTCGTTGTAATTACATCTGGGTGTTTTAGCCAGATAAATTCTCGTGAGTAGAATTTGTATAATTCCTTGAGTGAGGTTTCACTAGGAATTGTGAGGGGCTAAACACTGTGTGAGTTTGAGGTGTAATTGGGGTTTGGGAAACACCAAGAGTGTGTTTGAGTGCTCGAGTGATTGATCTCGTTGTATCGCTTTCTATAGTGGATTCTGTGCTGCTCTCCCCGTGGACGTAGGTTCCGACATTCGGACCGAACCACGTAAATCTCGTGTCATTTGTTATTATTCGTTTTATTTCTCTGTCGACTTTGCAAACGCTCATCGATCCGATTCCGCTGCGACACCGATCAAGGTGTCCTATTTCACAACAATATCATCAATCATCATGTATACAAAAAACTTACACTCTTATAGCATATGAATGTTAGCTGAATTTTGTTGCATTAAAAAAAATGAAATTGGAAGATACTCTTTACTTATTGTTTGCTTCCTGTTCATTTTTTTTTTCTCTTTTGAAATTATTCTACTGGTTTTTTCTTACACGTTTCTGAAAAGAATTACCTATTATTCATAATCTGCAATTACTAGAAGTATCAGCATGATCAATAATCATTCTAAGTGCATTTATAGGACATATTAGTATGTGTTGTAGCCTAAATTATCACTAGATGTTACCTGATTAGCGAATCCGGAAGCATGTCAGGAAATAGTTTGTGAATCCTGGAATTCCGGCGATTGCTGTGGAAACACTTTGTTTATAATAATAGAACACGTCTAAGAGACATTAGCTAGTTTGAGTATAGAAAAATTGTCTGATGCAAGATGCCCGGTCGAGTCCCTGAGTTCTGAGTTACAGCAAATAACAAATAGCAATGGAGCTATGCACGTTAGGGACAGGGATGCTTAACTTAAATCTCGGTATGGAGAACTGTGGCACCAGGAGGAAATGCATCGGGGCATGAGGGGTTGAATCGATTCGTTGTGTCGGGGAAAATCTCTCTCACACAACTACTACCATCGAAGAAGACAGCAAAACATGATCTCTATTCTCAGGACTCCTTATGATGGTGTAGAAAGCCCCAACAAAAAGAACCGATGGCACTGCAGAGTTTCAAGGAGTTGTGCACTTGTGTTACGACAATGCGGAAACTGAAACGAAATTGAGACAGATGAGAAGAACGGAACAACAAGATTTACGTGGAAACCATTGCGGGAAAAACCACGGGAAAGAGGAGAAACCAAATCCACTATGAGAATCAGGGATTACAAAAGAGGCAACGTAAGCTTCTCAATCAGACAGTTTGAGTAAAGAACAATATTTATAGTATTACCCCTCAAACCCTAATGTTGGCCCAATGCCCTTAACTTAAACCCCTAACTATTCAAGACATATTAACAAATCTCCATCTTGACTTAAATTCCCAAGTAGACATAAGGGCCCTGGTCGAGTCTTCGTTTAATCAAGGCCGTAGGTTTCAGTAAGTTGATCCGGTGGTCGTGGAATAGCCACGTGATTCAATAGGAACCGTCGGATTAAATCCGAATAATCAGAAAAGAAAAAAGACGATACGGTGTCGTTTTGATGGCTAAGTCCACGCGAGTCCGAGTCTGGGCCGGGTCAATCCGGTCCGAATCATATTTTTAATAAAAAAATTGAAAAATAATTTTAAAAATAATAAAAAAATCAGAAAAATTCTAGAAAATTCTAAAAAATGCTAGAAAATCCCAAAAGATATAGGAAAATTGTGGAAAATTCCTAGACATTTCAGAAATCCCCAAAAATTAAGGATTGACCACAGACAATTGGTCAATCCTATTTTTGAGATTTCTTATCCACTATTCTGAAAATTGACGATTATGCCCCTTAGGGATAATTTGTCACTGCTTTGTATTGAGATATGTCGACAATGCCTAGATTAGGATATGGCCAGTTAGTTGGCGAATCCTCTTGCTGGGGTTTTCGAACCTCATTATTTTATCTGAAATGACGATTTTACCCCTCAAAAGGGTAAATCATCTTTCCTATTCCAATCGAGTTTTGAAAATTGCTTAAAATTAGGATTTTGGTCAGGTGGCCGATCAATCCTAATATTTGAGATTTTCATTTCTCGTCTTGGCCCAAAAATGACGATTTTACCTCTCCAAGGGTAAAATCACTTTTTAATTCTAGAAAAATTATGAAATGTCTCAAAAAATGTGAAATGGAAGGGTTTGATCGCCAATCCCATTTCATCGCCCTTTTGACTACACATTTCATCTAAAACGACAATTCTGCCCTTCTGGGGCAAATTGTCCCCAAATTTCTCAAAATTACGATTCTACCCTTCTTGGGTAAATCGTGTCAAAATCACTCATAAGCTTTGATTGACGATTCCCTAGGCTGATAGGGCCTTACTATGGATGACATGCTACTTTCATGTGATTTATCCGAATGTTTTGGATCCTTGATTTGCGCATTTATTTTTACTGATTGTGAGTGATAGGGTAGCCACTCCTATCTGCATGAACTCCTAGGTTTAGGTTCGTACCCCCACTCATCTATATGAAATCTTAGGATTAGATAAATCATTCAACTTAGGTGTCGAAAGGGCGTCAACTCTGACAGTTGGCGTAACAAAGTCCCCGATCCCACTTCTCTAGTTTTCGCAGAATCGAATAGATCGCTCCCAACTATTTGATAGGGTTTCCGATCGTACCCTCCACAAAACGATTAGTGGCGACTCCTTGGCATGTACACGTATCACATGTTACTAGACCACACCGAAGGTTGACCACGTATATCCAGCCGTTGCTATTTGGGTAATGGACCTTGGGAGAGGCCCACGTCTGATCAGGCAACATCGGGAGGCCCATTAGCCCCCCTCCGCTCCACACCGCGAGAGGTCGCGACACCGACGCTCGAGCCCACGACGATGCTAACGCGAGCAAAGGAAAGCGACGTAGGATCAGTCCAGAGGCGACTTGCGAGGTAGATGGACCAGACGTTCGAGCGAGTAGATTCAAGCGAGCAGGTCCGGGTGGTGACCATTGAGGACCCGAGGTGACGGATGACGTTTCGGCGGAGTCAACAGGTGACACGGGCGGCGCGCGGGCTCCAACCTGACGGTGGGATGACCTGAACCAGTGGTAGCACCTGAGATGGGCCGAACCAAGCAGTTTAGCTCGAAAGCAAGTAGACAGATCGGACAATGAGATGGAGTTCGAGCGGGTTTTCAGTTGAGCTAGATCTGGTGGGTGCACGGTAGCATGAGCAGATCTCGGCGCTGTGGTCTTGGCATTGGGTGGACAGAACTGGTTGGTGTCCAAGGAGCTTAGGCGGAGTGAGGCTTGGCGATGGTGGTGAGCGGATCCCGTCGGTACAACGGGTGAGTCTTGATGAAAGGCAACGCGGGCTAACGAAGGCTCATGGCAGTTTAGTTCTGGTCACGGCTTTGAAAGCAATGCGTCGCGGGGGGACGCGCACGAAGAAGACGATGAACAGTGGAATTAAGCTGTCCATGTTTTTCCTGTTTTTTTTTTTTCGTACTGGGCTGAGGCGTTGGAGGCTGAAGTAGAGGTGGCAATATGGGTCACAAACCCATATTTTACAAATATGGGTCATTAACTTTTAAAAGGTTCACTAAAAATGGGTTAATAATGGGTCACACTTAAATCAATTTTCGACCCACATTGACCCACTTTCGACCCATATCGACCCACTTTCGACTCATAAGGATAACATCCTTCCACAAGTTACAAATGGTCTTGGGACCGGGACCCGATCCTGGGGCCTGGTCCAGAGGTCGGGTTCAAGGGCCAGGGCGGGTTCCGGGACCGGGTGCCGGGGCCGGGTCTGGGGGCCGACTTCGGAGGTGGGTCCGGGGCCGGGGCCGAGACCGGGTCCCGGTTCCGTGGCCGAGACAGAGTCCAGGGGCCGGGTCCAGGGTCAGGAGCCGGGGGCCGGGGCCGGGTCCCGGGACGGGGGCCGGGTCCAGGGCCGGGTTCCGAGGCCGGGTCCCGGGATCGGGTCTGGGTTCCGGGCCGGGGCCGGGTCCAGGGCCGGGTCCAGGTCCGGGGTCGGGTCTGGGGCCGGGGCCGGGTCCCGGGCCGGTCCGGGGCCAAGGCCGGGTCCCGGAGCCGGGTCTTGGGCCGAGTCCCGGGACCGGGGCCGGGGCCGAGTCCGGAACAGGGTCCGGGTCGGGGGTCCGAGGCCGGGTCCCGGGTCCCGGGCCGGGGGCCGAGTCCCGGGACCGGGTCCGGGTCCCGATGCCGGGTCTCGGGTCCCGGGGTCGGGTCTCGGGTCCCGGGCCGAGTCCAGGTCCGGGTCCCGGGGCCGGGTCCCGGGACCGGGTTCGAGTCCGGGGCTGGGTCCCGGTACCGGGGCATTGGCCGGGTCCGGGTCCCGAGGCCGGGGCAGGGAGCGGGGGCCGGGTTCGGGGCTGAAAGCCAAGTCCCGGGGCCGGGGCCGGGGCCGAGTCCCGGGACCGGGGCCGGGAGCCGGGTCCGAGTCCCGAGGCCGGGTCTGGGGCCGGGGCTGGGGTCGGGTCCCGGGACCGGGTCCCGAGGCCGGGGCAGGGAGCGGGGGCGGGGGCTGGGTCCCGGGTCCGGGGTCGGGGGTCGGGAGTCGGTTCCGAGTCCCGGGGCCGGGGTCGGGTCTCGGGACTGGGTCGTCCGGGGCCGGGTCTCGGGACCGGATCCGGGGCCGGGTCCGGGTCCCGAGGCCGAGGCAGGGAGCGGGGGCGTGGGCCGGGTCCCGGGTCCGGGGCCGAAAGCCAGGTCCCGGGGCCGGGGCCGAGTCCCGGGACTGGGGCCGGGGTCGGGTCTCGGGACCGGGGCCGGTGCTGGGGCGGGGGCCTAGTCCGGGTCCCGGGGCCCGGTCCCTAGACTGGGGCGGGGTCTCGGGGCCGTGTCCGGGGTCGGGGCCGTGACCGATGCCGGGACCGGGACAGGGGCCGGGGACGGGACCGAGGTCAGGAACTATTTTAGTAATATTATTTTAAAAAAAAATTGTTGTGTTTTGGTAATATGGGTCAAAACGGGTTGGGTCGGGTATGGGTCAGTTGCGGGTTGGGTCGGGTTTGGGTCATTAAATATGGGTCAGATGGGTCATTATGGGTCGGACCATATTCGACCCGACCCAAACCCGACCCGACCCACCCATTTGCCACCTCTAGGCTGAAGTTTGAGTCTGGGCCTGTTCCAGCAAGATTTGGGCCTGTGTTTTGTGAAGGAGGGCTGCTGGGTTTGTGTTGCTTTGGGCGTGGGGTAACTGGGCCGAAAAAACGCCTGAGGCCCATTTCGGACAAAAGAAAAGAGAGGTGGGCTTGAGCTTCTGGCCGGGCCCGGATCGGTTCTCTCTCTCGGGCCTGATCGGGTCCGATGACCTGATCCAGGCCCGGTCCGGGAACCCGACCCGGACCCGGCCTTTTTTAATAATAATTTAATAATAAATTATTAATTAATTAATAATGAAATAATAAAATAAATAAATAATTCTAAAAAATCATAAAATTTCAGAAAATTAAAAAATGGGTTCATAACGTTTTAAGCCTTAGATGGCGTTGATTGAAGACCGATGTCCATGTCTAGTCTAATAACTGGTGCATTTCGACTCGAGTCGAACTTGTCTGTTTAGATGTCGCCATCATAGGTTTGGGTTGCAGGTGCTAGTTCAGTCTTTATTTGGCATATTTACCTGATTAAATGTTTATTATAACACTGTCTTTTGAAAAATTACCTATTAATCGTTTTCCTAGATGCTAATAGGCAATTGCACGAAATGACAGAAAAAACGTATGCGTGATCATTTAGTACTAGTTAGATACCTTATAAGCTTAAAATGATGTGCAGAATGTGTGGTCATCTTATGGAACATTAACTGGTTAGGTACCGAAAGGGAGCTAATTATCTAGTTAGTGTAATCAAGTCCCCAAACCCAGAAGCTTTGATTGCGTAGGAATCGAGATAAGACTCCCGTATCTCGATTGGTTTCTAGCCGACCCCAATAGGCTAGCGACGACTCCTAGTAACATTTAGGTAGAATTTGGGAGAGTCCACGTCATTGACCGATGATAATACCTCTAAACTCGCCGGACCTCGGGGGAGGCTCAAGGCAGATCGCGACAAGGGTAGCTGGAGATGATCCAATAACTTCCTCCGAGATATTTGCCATATCCTTAGTAGTCATTAATTTACCCAACTGTTTGCAGATGGTTGCAAGGCGGGTCGCAGCATCGTCGGAGTCATCCATTAGCAGAAACTGAGGAAGAAGCAGCTGGACACGTTGAAGAAGCAGCAGGCTGAAGAGGCTTTTGAGGCACTTTCCTGTGGCAGGATATGAGTGATGGAAAAAGCAATAACATTTTCAGGTGATATCGCAGGTTAAACTGAAGAGGAACTGTTGGACAGTAGGGTGGGCCATCGTGAAAGTGGAAATTGGAAGGAAAGAGTAAAGGATGAAGAAGCAGGTGGGAAGAGGTGGTCTACTGCACACAGTAGAGAGAAAACCCTCTCGGTAGGGAAAGCCCAGGGTTGTTGGGTTTGGCTGTGTCAAAATCGGAGGTGCCCAAGCAAGACACAGCTTGCCCGACAAAGCATAGCGAGAGCAAACCCCCCCCCTTTCATCCCCGAACAGCTATGGCGGAGGCAGTCCTCTCGAAGGTCGCTAAAGTTCTGGATGATTTCGAAAAGGATGGAAGATTGTGGGCTGTTGACGGCCAATTTTACAATCTCAGCAAAACCCTTTCCGCTCTCCAGATTGTAGTGCCCGACGCGGAAAAGCGGAGCCTCGAAAGCATTGACATCCAAGCATGGCTTGACGATCTCAGATCTGCTTTGTATGACGCACAGGATTTGCTCGAAGAATGGAACATTGAAGTTATGCGACGAGATTTGCCGAGCCAAGATGTGAAGTTGAAGCAGGTAAATGCCCTCTTTTCACCGTCAGATGAATTTGCTCTAGAGCTGAAGAGCATTAAGAAGAGAATAGAAGACATCGCTGCTAGAAGTATGAATTTGAAGTTGCGAGAGTATAGATTATCGAGGAAGAGAGAGCGGTCAGATCCCTTCGAGTACGAGGATGAGATTAAAGGGAAAGATGGTGCTAAAAGTGTAATCGCTGCTAAAGACGCTTTTCATTTTGACTTGGGAGAGTATGCGGAGGATGTCAAAATAGAAACAGGGTCGAGGAAGAGAGAGCAGACAGACTCCTTCGCGTACGAGGAGGAGATTATAGGGAGAGATGGTGCTAAAAATGTAATAATGAAGTTTTTGTTAGATTCTGACACTGAAGAAAAATTTTCCGTCCTTTTGATATGGGGTAAGCAAGGGATTGGGAAGACTGCTCTTGCTCGATGTCTATACAAAGATGATATGGTCAAAAAGCATTTTGATTTGAGGATATGGGTCTGTTTGGGTGATGAAATCTATGATCTCAAAAGGGTATTGCAAGAAATCATAAAAAGTGCAACAACTGAGAAAGCAGATGATGGTGAGCTGGAGCAATTGCAAAATCAACTTATGGAACACATTCGTTGGAAAAAATATCTCCTGGTTATGGAGGATGTATCGTGGTCTCATTTTCCTGAATTATGGGGGGGCTTGAACGGTTTACTGATGGGAGGTGCCGAAGGAAGCAAGATTCTGATAACTTCACTCCATGTGTCAGTCAGGAATTTCATGGGCACAAGCCCATCTTATTTTCTTGAGGACCTTTCAGAAAGCTCTTCTTTAGATTTATTGATGAGAATGGCTTGTAAAGAAGAAGAAGACACTAGAGATTTAAAGAAGCTAACTATCGGGAGGCAGATAGTAAAAAAATGTCATGGAATCCCTTTGGCTATACGAACAATCGGAAGTATATTATCCTTCAAGAAAACTGAAGTTGAGTGGTTACATCTTGAGCGTGAGATTCCAGAAGTTTCTGCATTGTTGGAGTATTCTGACATAACCTCACATCTTAAGTTTAGTTATCAGCATCTCCCACGCCATCTAAAACAGTGCTTTGCCTTCTGTTCATTGTTTCCCAGAGACTGGGTGATTGATAAACTAATGTTGACGAGTCTTTGGATGGCAGAAGGATTTATCCAGCCCATAGATGACGTAGATCGGGATATGGAAGATATTGCTCATGATTATTTCATGGATCTACTTGGGAGGAATTTCTTTCAAGACTGCACTAAAGATGAACTTGGAAATGTGACGTCTTGTAAGATGCATGCTTTAGTGAATAAGCTAGCATGCATGGTTGCTGGATCTGAGTATTCTCGACACATTTATCCACTGCGGTCGTCAGTTGGTGAAAGAACTCGTCATTTATCGTGCGATTCAACTTTAGATTTATCACGGGGAATTCCACCTAATCCACGCATAGGAGCACCTAATCTACGCATAGCAAAACATTTGAGGACATTCATCAAAATGGATCAGACAAAAAGCTCGAGGTGTCGAACTCGTACAGCTGAAGAAATGTTTTGCGAACACATTTCTATTTTCAAGTTCATGCGTGCCTTGGACTGGCATGATAGTGGTCTTGAGAAGTTGCCAAGCTCCATTTGTGAATTGAAGCACCTGACATTTCTAGATCTCTCGGAAAATGAAGGAATCATCAGGCTTCCTGATTCTGTGACAAGATTGCAATCCTTGCAAGTACTTAAACTCAATATGTGTTACAAGCTAATAGAGTTGCCATGGGATATAAGAAAATTGGTCAACCTTAGGCAACTAGAGATCAGCAATTGCGATGCCCTATCTCATATGCCACATGGGTTGGGCCAGTTGACTCTTTTGCACACTTTAACAGATTTCCGTTTGCCCGGGGATGATTGTCGTCCGAAGAATTGCGGTGGGCTAGGAGAGTTGAACAGGTTAAGCAATTTGAGAGGATGTCTCATAATTGAAGTTAAGGGAGAAATAGAAGATGCGGTAGCAGAATCAAATGCTGCGAACTTGAAGGAGAAGGATTCCTTAGTTTCACTAGTATTAGTGTTTGCCGGGAAAGAAAGTGATGAAGTTTTACTCAAAGAGCTGAAGCCAAGCTTAAATCTTCGAAGCTTAGAAATAAGAGGCTATGGGGGTGCAAGCTTTCCAAACTGGATGTCTCACATGCCTAAGTTAGTGGAGCTACGGTTGTTTCGTTGTGCAGGAATCAAAAGTCTCCCACCACTTGGTGAGCTTACTGGCCTTGAGCGTTTGGAAATTGGTGAGCTTCCTAAAGTGGAGTACATGGAACGTGATCTTCATGCCCTCTCATCACTGAGTAATCTCTCTGCACTAAGGATATGGGAGTGTCCTAATTTGGAATGGATTCCACCACTTCTTCGTCTCAAGGAGTTGAAACTTCCTAGTTTCCCTTTAAAGTCATTGGAGACTTCAGTTGCCACTATTGAACATGTAATTGGTATTGATGATCAAGTCAATGATGTAATCAAGTTATTGGAAATAGAAGATGATAAAGTTGAAGTGCGCATTGTTGGAATCCATGGAACTAATGGAATCGGCAAGACAACTATTGCGAAGGCCGTATACGACCGACTCTTCTCTTGTTTCGATAGTTGTAGCTTTATTGCAGAGATTGGAGAAACGTCACAAAATGTTGGCGGTATTCAGATTGTGCAAACTAAGTTGATATCTGATATTCTTGAGCGAGATGGCGATATTGCTTCTTTCAAAGGAGGAATCAAGTTTCTCCAGGATGTGTTTCGCAATATAAAGGTTCTTATTGTCCTTGATGATGTGGAAGAATTGTCTCATCTTTATGATCTTGTAGGAGAACAGCTTGACTGGTTTGGTTCTGGAAGTCGGATAATTGTTACTTCAGAAGATGGTGGAATTCTCCAAACATATTTTTCTCGAGGCCTGGCTCGTATCTATAAAGTGGATGAGATGAATAATGATCGAGCATTTGAACTTTTTTGCAAGCATGCCTTAGGAACACACCTTTCAATACCTGGCTATTCTGATATTGGGAAGAGCATTGTCAAAGCTTTGGGGCATGTTCCACTTGTTGTTGAAGTTGTTGGTTCATTGCTGCGTGGAAAAACAATGGGAGATTGGAGGAAGATAGAGTACTTGATAAAACCACAGAAAGAGAACTTTAGAGAGATTCTGAAGGACTGTAGGGAGATTTTGAAAATCTGTTATGAAGCATTACATGAAAAACAGAAACAGATATTTTGGGACATTGCATGGTTTGCCGATGGCGTGGACAGCCAAATTGCATCATATATGTGGCCCAATCAAGATCTTTTGCCTCCTCACTGTGTTTTAATGCCCCTAGCAAAAATTGGAGGAGACAACAAGCTGTGGATGCATAAATTATTGAAGTGCTCCAGTGGAACTATAGATAAAGAAGAATGTCCCGGAAGGCGTAGTATACTATACATGCATGATACAGAGCTAGTCAACAGGGAAGAGGTAAAGGCTTTTGGTTCAATGGTTTGCTTTATTCTGTAAAATTGATAGCCTTGACATATAAGGTCTAATTTGATGAGGTCTAATTTGTCATCCACTTTTTTAGTTATTTTACATACATACATCTTCAAGATGAGGTGCCATGGTGATATAAGGTCTAATTTGACATCTAAGAGCTAACAAAAGATATCCAAGATGAGGTGCCGTGGTGTATGCTTTTTGCAGATGATATTGTGCTTATTGATGAGACCAGGGCTGTGGTTGATGCTAAATTAGAATTATGGAGAAGTACATTGGAGGTCAAGGGATTTACGTTAAGTTGAAATAAGACTGAATATGTGAAGTGTGAGTTCGCCACAACGAGAGGAGGAGATCAAGAATCGGTGAATATACTTGGACAGGAGGTGCCCAAGAAAGATGCTTTTAGATACCTAGGATCAATTTTGCAAAAGTGAGGAGAGATTGATGAGGATGTAAGCCATAGAATCAGAGCAGGTTAGATTTAATGGCGCAGTGCATCAAGTTTTTTGTGTGATCGCAAAATCTCTGTTAAACTAAAAGGAAAAGTTTATAGAACAACAGTAAGACCCGTAATGTTATACGGAGCTGAATGTTAGCCAGCACATACGCAACATGAGCATAAGATGGGAGTTGCAGAGATGAGGATGTTAAGGTGGATGTGTAGGCATACAAGGATGGATAAGATAAGAAATGAAGATATTCGACAGAAAGTTGGAGTAGAACCAGTGGTAGAAAAGATGAGAGAACATAGACTGAGATGGTTTGGGCATGTTCTTCGAAGACCCTAGATGCTCCAATAAGAACAGAAGTTTGTTACCGGGAGCATGACATGAAGAAAGGAAAAGGTCGACTGAAACTAACTTGGGGAAAAGTAGTAAAACAAGATTTAAGGATGTGGGAAATAGATTGGCGTATGGTTTGTTCTAGGACGAAGTGGAGGGAAGCTATTAGTATTAGAGAGGGGTAGATTTCCTATGTTCCAGACTGACCTTTTTAGTCCTTAGTCCCTTTTTCCCTATTTTTATTTATATTTTATTCTTTTTTCTTCCATTGATCTTTGCTTTTTATTTTTGTTATATTCTATTTTATTCTATTTTTCTTTTTTGGGTTCATCGACCGCCGACCCCAACTAGTTTGGGATAAAGATGTTGTTGTTGTTGATGTTGTTACATACATACATCTATAGGTTTTTCTTTGCATGCACGCAACAGTAAGCACCCTAGTCCTCATCACTTAGCAAAATTGTCCCATCATATTTTGCGGCTTCAGATTGATTTGTTACTCTTGGCAAATTTAGGGAATGGAAAAGGTGGAAGCCCTCTGCTTTGACTTAAAAAATAGTCGTCCGCATACATTTACGGAAGCAAATTTCAAGAGCATGCCAAACTTAAGGTTCTTGAAATTGGATCATGCAAGTATGACTGGAAATTTTGCAAATGTATTTCCAAAATTAAGGTGGCTTCGTTGGCGAGGGTGCCCAAGGGATTTTGAAGCAACAGAATTCAATCCGATTGAACTGACCATCCTTGATCTTTCATCGAGCAAAGTCACTGAAGACTGGGGAGGTTGGAGGGAACTCAAGGTGGTTTGCTATTTTCTGCTCTAATGCATTTATTCTGTTAATTATCTGGCGATTGACCTTATGATGTTCTCTTTCCTGTTTTTCAGATGGAGCAATTGAAAGTGTTAAATCTCACTGGTTGCAGTGATTTACTGATAAGTCCTACTTTTTCTAGCTTCCCAAATTTGGAGATACTGATTCTAGAGCAATGCTCTCGGTTGGTCCATTTGGATCCCTCAGTCTGTGGTCTGAAAAAATTGCTTTGCCTGAATTTGAAGTACTGCACTGAAATCAACATGTTGCCTGCTGAGCTGGTTGGCTTGGAATCTTTGAAAGAGCTCCTCCTCGATGGGACTTCTGTGCAAGAAATTCCCTTGAAAACTTTATCTGCCTCCAATTGGTTGTCATTGAGTCTCCTGCCCCATTCATTTGGACACTCACTTTCAACACTCTCGGTAGATAATTCAAAACTTACCAAACTCCCTGATGGAGTTGGAGAGCTGGTAAAACTCCGGCGCTTGTCATTGAGGAATTGCCAGTGGATACGAGAACTTCCAGAGTCTATTGGCCAATTGGGAAGCTCTTTGGAAGAGCTGGATATTTCGGGAACAGGAGTTTCAAATTTGCCAGGTTCCTTTGGAAATTTGCTGAGTTTGAAAGTGTTAAAGATGGACTATTGCTTCATAAGAGAATTTCCAAGTTTCATTGGGCGTCTATATAGCCTTGAAGAAATACATGCCTCCTCGTGTAGGAGTTTGAAAGGGGAGATTCCTAGGGACATTGGGAAGCTAGTTCAACTGAGAATCTTGAGGCTGCAATATTCTGGTATTTGCAGCCTACCTTCTGAAATCAAGCATCTTTCCAATCTGGAGACTCTTGATCTACTTGACTGCGACATGCTTCGTGATTTGCCAGCACTTCCCTCTGGTTTGGTTACTGTGCGTTTGAGTCCAAAATTGAAGGCAAAAATGTTTATTGTTTAGTATTTAAGATAACTTCCAGCACAATTGTGGGACGTTGTTTCATCATTGTGTAACTTGGGTAAGAAGGTCATTGAAACCAGTCTTTGTACCATTAGCATCAGAGTACTTTTTTTTTTTTTTAGCATTGATACAAAAGTACATGAAATGAGTAATTGAATAAATTGGTTGGTATTTGTACTTTGTAGCAAAATATTTTTGGAGTATAGCGTCATCCAAAAGAATGGAATTGAAAGTTCATAGATCAGATATAGATTACAACGCATTTTTCAGGTGAAGTCTAACGCCTTCTCATGTCATCACCTTGAAGGTACATGGACTAAAATGAGCCTAATATGAATTGTACATTTCAAATATGTCTATGTGTATTGTCTAGTTGGGTTACTGTAATCAACTCTAGGTTATTCTGGCTAAACTCGAACACGAATGAATTATCGATCAAAGAGAGAATATTACAGCCAAAAAATAAATGTCAACAACAAAAAATGGATTAGAAGTAGAAAAGAGTGAGTTGTCAGTATATTACGGAAAAGAGAACAAAAAAAAAATCCGGGATGTACAAGAAAAATCGCTTGGGAAATTTTAAACTTATCGTACGACCGTCAATTCAGCCATAAATCTGATTTGCCTTTTTTTTTTTTTTTTTTTTTCTTTTTTTAGTTTATTTTTTTTTCCTTCTAGTATTCGTTCATCTTATCAGAAACAGCTAATGGGGTTTGTCGAGGTCTTGACAATGTTGCCAGCCACAGTGAGTGCTGCGACACCTTTGCAGACCATGACCAAGGCCCTGACGACCCCGTCAGTTTTTTCCAAGAGGATGAACAATGAGGAAACGTCCGCTATAGCTCAAAATGTCATCTTTTGAGTGATGTTAGACATGTCAGAGATCCTCGGCTATGCTGCGAGGACGGCATGCTGAAGTCGCGTCAATGATTGGCATCCCAAATTAGCGAGTCTTCAAAAGATTTATGACTAAATTAACAAATAAAAAATTTTAAGGTCAGAGATGATGCGAAAACTTGGTTGGAATGGATGAGCAAGATGTGACCAAATATTTGGTTGGAATAGACAGAGATGTGCCAGAGATGATGCGAAAACTTGGTGTCGCATATGAGGATGGACGAGTTGTCCAAGGACAGAAGACGACGGACAGATACGCGGTTGCAATGTTCGGTATGCCTGGAGTTGGCAAAACCACCCTTGCAAAGTTGGTATACAACAAAATTAGTCACCTCTTTGATGGTTGCAGTTTTCTTAGAGATGTTCGGGATGAGATTGAACAGAAAAGAGTAGTATCTTTGCAGAAGAAATTAATTCGAGACCTCAAGAGAGGAGACTGTCCAAAGGTGGAATCCTCCGATCAAGGCACCAAATTAATAAAATTCCTATTCCAAACGAAAAGAGTTCTCATTGTCCTGGATGATGTGGACAACTTCGGACAAGTCATACCATTTGCTGCAGAGCTAACTTGGTTTGGTCAGGGAAGTAGGATCTTACTAACAACCAGAAGAGAAGACATTATTAAAAATTACAAGACTTCAGAGATCAACAAACATGAGATTTTAGAAATGAGGGAAGCTGATGCTCTTGAACTTTTCTGTAAGCATGCTTTTCGGTCGGGTCATTCCACAGAGGACTACGGCAATTTGCCAAACTTGATCACTGCTGCAGTTGGAAACCTTCCTCTGGCTATTGAAACTGTGGGGTCATATCTGTATAATAAGAGCGAAGAAATATGGAGAGAGACACTGAAAAAATTAGAAAGACAGCCGGAAAAAGTGGTGGAAAAAGTGTTGACAGCAAGCTTTGACCTTTTGGAGGAAAACACAAAAGAAATATTCCTTGATATAGCATGTTTCTTTATAGGGGTTGAAAAGACAATCCCCCATTACATGTGGGACGCTCTTGAACGTTTCCCAAATAGAGGTCTACATGATCTTCAAAATATTTCTTTTTTAAAAATTGGAAAAGAAAATGAGTTTTGGATGAATCACCAATTAAAAATCCTGGGAAGAGAAATAGTCAAGAAGGAAAATCCTAAAAACCCCGGGAAGCGCAGCAGGCTGTGGGATTACAAAGACATCCAAAGGACTCTGCGGAAAAAGATGGTAAAATGACACTGAGGTTTCTTCTGTACGCTTGTTAACTTTTCTTCTAAATACGATACTTACATTATTGTTTCATTGCATATATCTGTGTTCTAACTTCGCGCTTCCCTTTTTTCCACCGGATTGGCAGTGCACCGAAAAGGTTGAAGCTCTCCGTGTAACCCGCAATTTTAATCAAGATGAACGGGAACATGACTGTTTTCATTGTGACCATTTTCATCAATTATCCAACCTGAGGTTCCTTGACTTGAATAATGTTGATATTGAAGGAAATCCTGAGAACCTTCTTCTTTCGAACCTAGTATGGCTTGATTGGAGTGGATGCCATGAGAAATCTAAGTTATTTGCATTGGATATGAAGGACCTGGTAATTCTCAACTTATGTTCAAGCCTGGTCGAACTGAACTTGGAAGACTGGAAACAGTTGATGCTGGTATGGGGCATATGTGCTCGTGTGTTTCTTTATTTACCAATGTGCCCTGCACTTTTATCTTAGGACATTATATTTCAAGTAGTAACTAAATATACGAATCATGTTATTTTTGCAGAAAACTGGGAGTTTGAAAGTCTTGAACCTAAAAGGTTGTCCTTGGATAACTGCATCTCTGGAATTCCCTGCCTCAATGCCTTTAGAATGCTTGATCCTGGAAGGTTGCTTATTATCAACTCCAACAATTGATGAATCCATTTCTAGCTTACAAAATCTGGTTTCCTTAAACATGAAGCGTTGTATATTGATGAAACGTTTGCCGCAAGCACTGTGTTCCCTGAAAGCATTGAAAGAGCTTCTCATTGATGGAACTAAAGTGGAAAGACTTCATTTTGAGGAAGGCTCTCTGCCAGAACTTGAAACTCTTAGTGCTTGCGAATGTGAAGTATTGGGTGAAATCACTGATTCCATTGGATTATTGAGGAATCTTCGGAAGCTTACTTTAAGAAGTTGTAAACGGCTAAAAGGACTTCCACATTTCATTGGAAAGCTTGTTCGGCTACGGGAAATGGACCTTTCGTACACCTTAGTTAATGAATTACCTTCTTCTGTCAAGGAAATGAAAAATCTTGAAGTGCTTAAGATGGTTCATACTTACCTAGAAGAATTTCCTGCAGCCATAAAAGATCTTGAGAAGCTTCAAGAGTTGGATTTCACCCACTGCGAAAGCTTGAGTGGAGACTGCTCCATCACAGGATTGTCTTCTTTGAGAATCTTGAGATTAAGATGCACAAGAATTTCTCGTGTGCTCATGAGAGATTATGGGCATTGTAATCTCTACATACTTGAGTTAGATGATGGTGTCAAGTTTATTGATCCTCTCGCACTTTCGCTTTAGCTCAGAACTTCTTATCTCTTGCAGGTTCAAAACTCAGGTATGTCTTCGAAATTTCTGATCCTTGTGGGCTTAAACGAGTAAGTGGATAAATGAGAAAGCTGACTTTATCAAACTGCTCTTCTCTTGACAGGTTACATAACTATAGACGCAGAGCCATTGAATTTTGCCTTTGTGTGCATGAATGATGTCTAGTTATGTTACTAAAGGGCTTGAACTTGAAGCTTCTTTAGAACCTTTGAAGTGCGAGTTATTCTACAAAGAAAGAGAGATCTTGTATATGGAAAGACACTAACTCTTTGCTCCCCCTTTGTGTTTGTGTGTATTTGCGCGCTTGGAGACACTGCTCTTCTGTCGACAGCATGTATTTGGACCTTCTCATTGTAGTTTACTCCTTGTATCTGTCACCTTTATATTGAATTTAATCTCATGACCATGGGAGCATTTTTGAATTAGCTTGTTCCATCATCTATGCAACTGGTTTTGTTTTGCTCTCCTCGCAGTCACATGATTGGCAGGGGTCACTTTAGTTGTTTTTGTTCTTTGTGTGTCTCAATTTATTGAGTTTTCTGTATGCAATTTTGTTTTCTTTTGTCCTCTCTCTCTTTCCTTTCTGTCTTTTCCTTTTTCTGCTTATGGCTATTATCAGCAGCAAGAAAAACGTAGAGGATTGTTATTACATTAGTTCAGTACACACCAATACAATGATTCCCATCTTAGGACTACAAGCATATACTGCCAAATTCAATGTGAAGTGATAAGAGGACAAAGCAGAGGGGAATTTCTTTAGAAATGCAAGAAGTTGAGTTTGAATGACCTAATGCTATTTCCTTGGTTTGCTGCTTGGAGACATCCTCTGCTTTTATTCATATCCTGATTAGGAGGCAGATGCAAAACAAGCAACTCAGGCAAGCTGTTGCAAAACCCAACTGGACTTCCTAATTGTAGTAGACACGGTTGCTTCCTATTATCTTGTTTTCTAATTGTTTTTTCTGTGTCTCTCTTCATCATTCTCCTGCTTCTAGGGATTGATAAGAGATTCATAAGATGCGACTGGAACAAGCAAAAGTATATTGGGTTCGGATGGTCATCGCGCCTACTTGCCAATTAATTTATCGAGTTCAGTGGCCTTAGCGCCTTGCTTAATTTGAAACCGAAAATTGCAGTCTCAATATTCAGAATACATATTGAAAACACAATGTCATCCTAGACCAAAGCGTGAACATATGGTGGTGAAAACCTAGTGAGAAAGCGGCAAATTGATACTTAAGTAGACATTAATAACCCATTTGGTTGACCGAGTCGCGAAGCATTTGGTTAACTCATGAGGCTTCAAGATGGCTTTAGTTTTGGGATGCAACCCACGAATAGAGTCATCCCGAGCCAATTTCTGGGTAGAGTTGGCTTTGAGATGAAAATTTGTTTGCTCAAAGTAGATGTGAGTCTCAAAAAGAGTCTGAACCCAAGACCAACATCCGGAAACATTTCCCTTAACACTTGGGCCAACGGAAGATCTTCCAGTTATGATCGCAGAAACATTTACAAAATTTTGGACATCTTATCATGCCATTTGCTCATCTTTCAGTTCCATTCTCCTCAGAGTTTGATTATTTTGGCATCGTTGAACTCAGAAATTCTCTTATGAGAATGAGACCCGAGCATGAAACATCTCATGGACTTGACCGAAACCAGAACTCCATCCGATCTCAGCTTTGTTCGCCATCTCATAATATCATTTGACATAGCTAATAGAGAGTGGGATTATGGTGTATATTATGAAGGTACAATCGGCGCTGGCGCGAATGGTAGCACTTGTGCTTCAGGAATTATTTCTGAAACAGAAGTTGATTTTTGATCAGATAAAGACGTTTGATAACAGTAACATTTCTGCTTCTCGAACAAAAATTTGTTTGGTAATGGCTGAAAATTTTCACTTCTGGAACATTATTAACACAACATATTCTATGAAAACTTATTGATTCTAACCTAAAATGCATGTTATTTAAGAAAAGGTAAATATAAATACTAACGAATTTAAGTATAATTCGTCATTTAATTATTTATGTAAATGCGAACCAAATTATGGGTTCTGTTCATGCTGCTTTTACTTCGTTGAAGCAGTAGGAGTCAGTGTTGATGTGATTTATCGCTACCGAATCAGAACGATCAAACAGAGAATCAAGAAAAATTGAACGACGCACAGTTTACCCAGGTTCACCCTAGAATAGGGCTACGTCCTGCAAAGAGATTTCACTATGATATTCGGTTTACAGCCACTCAACTCGTTACAATGATCAGCATAAACGAGCAAAATATATATATGCCCTAAACGGGCCCAAAACCTAAACCTAGCGAAACCTCTATTAAGCCCACAACATACGGGTTAACTTAAATAAAAGTCCAAACCCGTTGAGGTTTCGGGGGCAGCGCCCCCGAACCCACGCCCGCTGACCAGGCAGTGGGACACCCGTGTCGGGGGCACTGCCCCCGAACTCCCGCATCCCACGCGCATGGGTCATATGCCGTCGAATAACACTTTGGTTTCTTTAAACTCACGTGGGCGTACTCCGTGTGAGAAATAAAGGTCCCCGAAGTATCCGCCAACTCTAACAAGTATGTGGGGGCTACCTCAAATTCCTAGTACCTGCATCTTTCTTGGAGCATGCCTCATTGGGTAAAACTTTCAGCTCTTTGTCAACACAGACAGAGGAAAGATGTAGAAGCTCCATCAAAGTAGTAGCATCGACATTCATCATGTCTGAGGGTCAGTTTTGTGTCTCTTAGAGAAAAAGACGAAGGGTGGTTGTGGTTGCTCCCTTTTGACTATGCAAATTTTTAGTAGTGTCCGGAAAATAAGGATTTTGCATACTCATGAAATCTCGAGGGAAGCGTGTCCCCCAGTAAAGACATTTGGACAGAGACTTTCACTTAATTTTCCTCTGGTGTGAGGTGATCTCTGTATAGGAGGAGGTATGAACATAGAATCAAGCATTCCGAGAATATCAATAGCAAGATTTAAAGAATACCAACAAAGATCACCAGCTGAAAAATGAAACTCCACATTTCATGGTCGATAATT
Source organism: Rhodomyrtus psidioides (assembly GCA_021437785.1). Taxonomy (NCBI): domain Eukaryota; kingdom Viridiplantae; phylum Streptophyta; class Magnoliopsida; order Myrtales; family Myrtaceae; genus Rhodomyrtus; species Rhodomyrtus psidioides. The sequence goes on along the minus strand of JAILYB010000062.1, from coordinate 474,680 downwards.
GTTATTTCCTATGGGGAAAACATGATGAGTACACTAAAAGTGAAGAATCCACCAGTCCATAATTCAAAAATTGCCTGGTTCAGCCTTAAAACTCAAGTAGACATTCCCATGATAACATAAACTTGTAACCTTCATAATCGTCGTCATCATCATCCTTAGGAATCAGAATCGCAAGACCTATAGAGAACCAAAAAGGAAATAGATGCATCATCCTTAGCAATCAAAATTGCTAAAGCTATAGAGAACCACAAGGAAATATATGCCAAGGCCATATTGAGTTGATGACCATGGTACTGGTACAAAAGGGAAGTCATCCATTTCCCTTCCTCAGAAAATCTTGAAGAGCATACCACCGTGAGTAGCAAAGAAGGGAGCGAACACGAGTGACTCCACTGCAATTAGCTTGATGAGGATGTTGAGCGATGGGCTTGAAGTGTCCTTTAGAGGATCGCCAATGGTATCTCCTATAACAGCAGCCTTGTGAGGCTCCGATTCTTTAGGGACAAGGGTCCTTGCATGGTCCGAAGCACCAGCCTGAAAACGAATTTCAAGATATTAAGGAAAAAGATCTATCAAGTCACACAACTTTACATTGGCATTGTCCCATGCACCCCCAGTGTAGGATGCCGAAATTGCAATCTGCTTAAAATCAAGGCCATTGAATAATTTTCATCAAGGAAAAAACCACAATCAAATGAGACAAACTGATGTGAAGCTCCAACATTGTCATAGAGATGATGATAAGAGCATTAATCACCAAACCTAGTTTACCTAAAGATTTTGTTGAATAATGAAGAAACTACAACATCTTCTGAGCAAGCAGTCTATCAAGAGCTATACCTTGAGCAACGTAAACTACCAAAATAGATGCATCAGTTGAAATTTTGACGCATCTAGCATAGTTAGCCTTTGCATGACCATCCATGAGCCATGGAATGCTATTAAATTGCCTGCGGACCTCCTCAAGTCTGTAAATTGGTAAAATCATTGTATGGTTTAAAACAAGCGCCAAAACAGTGTCATGAAAAGTTTGATAATGCAATGATTACCAATGGATTCAAAATTAATGAATGTGATAAATGTGTCTACATTAAAGAGACAGAAATTGGTTATGTCATTCTGTGTTTCTATGTAGATGACATACTCATTGTTGGTAGTGATGATAAAATGATCAAATCTACCAAGAGTATGTTGAATTCAAGATTTGACATGAAAGACTTCGGACTTGCTGATGTAATTTTAGGAATTAAAGTCACAAGAATGTCAGAAGGCCTTATATTAAGTCAGTCACACTATGTGGACAAGATTCTTGAAAAATTCAACATGAATGATTTTGGTATAGTTAGAATACCGTTAGACAATGATCTGCGTCTGTCCAAGCGCAAAGGAGAGGGTATTTCTCAAGTAGAATACTCTAGAGTTATTGGAAGTTTAATGTACTTAATGAGTTGTACTAGACCAGACATTGCATATACGGTGAGTAAATTGTGTAGATATACGAGCAATTCGAGTGCTGACCATTGGGAAGCAATAGTGAGAGTACTTACGTACTTACGGTATACTCGGAATTTCGGCTTGCACTATACCAGGTATCTATCTGTTATAGAAGTATATAGTGATGCGAACTGGATATCTGATATAAAAGACTCAAAATCTACTAGGGGATATGTATTCACACTAGCAGGAGGAGCTGTATCTTGAAAATCCTATAAACAAACTATTATAGCCAGATCCACAATGGAATCTGAACTTATAGCTTTGGATAAATGTGGTGAAGAGGCTGAATGGCTACACCATTTCTTAGAGGATATTCCAAAATGGAAAAAATCTGTGCCACCAATCTGTATACATTGTGACAGTCAATCTGCGATTGGAAGAGCACATAGTAACATGTATAATGGTAAATCTAGACATATACGTCGTAGACATAATACCATTAGACAACTACTCTCAACTGGAATTATCTCTATTGACTACGTAAAGTCAAATGATAATATTGCGGATCCACTAACCAAAGGGTTAAATAGAGAGTTAGTTGGAAAATCGACAATAGGAATGGAACTGAAGCCCATTACAGAAAAGTTTGTATAAAGGAAAACCCAACCTAGTTGACTAGAGATCCCAAGATCTAGGTTCAAAGGGACAACATAATTATATGAACTGAACGATATCACTGTGGAGGTCTATCCCTCAACTATTCCTTTAAGAGAAACAATGATGTGATATCCCCCAGATATGTGGAGAAAATCAATTATTGTAGGGGCTTATCAGGAAAATGTTAGCAATTTTTTCTTTAATGATCCTTAAGTATGATCACCTATGTGAGAGAGAAGAGGAGCCGCTTCAAAGGAGAATTAATGAGGGCTGAATTCTCTAGAAACTCTCACAGAACTAGGACGATATTCATGGCCAAAACAAACATACCAGTGAGAACTGAACAAATGTTCAGATGATTCATGTGTGAAGTGTATAGGTTATTTACTAATAAAGCAAGACAGTTCAAGGACATCAAGTCTATTGGACAACCGATAAATTAAGTGCACTTTCACAAGGGAATGTTCAAAGGGTGACACATACCAATCCTATGCAGGTTTCATTTGGTGAACACTATCACAAAGTCAAAATCAAAACAATTTTCATTCATGTGGGGGATTGTTGGAAAATTGAGATATTTTAATGGGAGAGTGAATGAGAAATTGTTTCTCAAAGAACATTCTTGAGTTGGAAGTGAGAAGTGAAAGTGCACTAGTCCCACATTGGAAAGAAGGAAGGTCTTGGAGTGATTTATATAGAGTTACACTCCTTTAGAGTGGTAACTTTTATATTACATGCATTATGCCTCGCGCGCATGCACATAGGGTGCAAATCCTAGACCCCAACGAAGGCTCGATAAGTTGAAACTTGGGCACAAGCGCACGACCCGCGTACGCGAATGCATGACTGATAATGAGCCCCGCGATAAGCCCATTTTTGCCTTCTGTTTTAATTTTTTCCAACTCAAACCGTTACAAATTTTATGTAACAACTGTTGAGCTAATTAGCGACATGTTATGTCACGCCCCGACTCTCAAGCCCGCGACATCCCTTGCCAAATTGCCACGAGGTCCTAGAGATAGCTTCCCAGGCACGCTATCGACCTATCACTTAATTATGCATGCGAAAACGTTCTAACTCCCTAACAACATAAACAAATAGGGATAGAAAAGTAGGCAGTCACAATCGACATTCACAAAATGAAAATCCCAATTCATACATACCAGCAAACCAATCAAGACCTTATTCATACTAACGAATGTACACAACCCCATACTTCGGGGCGACTAGACAAAACCTCTAAAGGTCACTTGGTCAGGTGAGGTCAACTTCTCACTTACTTCAATAGACTACTCCAACAGCCAATCCATGGCGTCCACGAGGCTTCGTCACTTGGGACCTGAAATTTTATCCCACGACGGGGTAAGAATAAATCTTAGTGAATCAAGCATAAGCTCGGTTAGGAAACTGATTCGCCCAGGGCATCCTAACCGAAGCTCACAAATCGCACATGCACATATAGCAACTATCCACAGTTAACAATATAACCATCATCCACATGCACACTTACCAGCTTCAGCTATACATAATGCAAAGCTCGACATGACTCAGCAGTCAACGTCAATCAGTCACTCAATCACAGCATTACATCCACCAGTATGCACAGGACATTCACCAGGACATTGCACACGACACAATAATAACTCGAACACAAGTGAGTATGAACTTCCGTCTTCCTACTCCATTCGTCCCATTCCAAACGTCGTAGTCGGGATACGTTCATACTTACCTATGTACGAAGTTACATTGTACTCAATTCTTTTATTAACGATGATCGTGCCACCGGCACATGAGAGGATCTACGCGAAAGAGGGCGTGATTCGACTCTCACAAATAACGCGATCTAACACCTCAGTGTGATCCAGCGTTCTACCGGTAAAATCGGGCTACGTTCCTTTACTCTTGGCAACGGCTACTACAAGGCGTGTATCCAGTGCACCTGTTGCACGGCACGCGCTGCAGGCATCCCTATACGGGGCGTCGGTCCAACATCCATTGCGACAGGCATCCGACCAACTCTGCATCCGTACTAGTTAACACCGAATCAGAGTTGTCGTGCTTCTGGCAAGTCGTATGGTTCCGTACAAATAATAGAACACGAGCTTGCTAGGAACATCATCGTTTTTCGTCTTATGACCATACAATCCACATTCAGCAATCAACCCATTTCATTATCTTTGGTTAAGGCCGGATGCTCACTCAGGCATGTAAAAATCTTGGCCAAATGCCATTTTCATGCTAAAATATGTATTTTGACTTCGCACACGGTCATATGCAAATGCAGACTAAACACTAGTCACCACTCACAGGGCGATTAACCCACAATCAATGATCGACGCCAAACAGTCATTCCAGCCAATCAATCACACCATCCAACGAGGCAATCAACACAAACACGAACAATCAGTCCGATTAGGCCACATAAAGGCTCGAATTCATACAATAATTATTTACTAGTCAATCCGACTTAAACGTCGTCGATCGCTCGCTCGTCTCTAGCCTATCGCTCGCTCGCGATCAAACAGCGGCAATCCATTGCCCAATCAATCAATCGATAATTCCCTAACAACAACTAGCCACAGACAATTTAATTAGTCCGGCTAACCAAATCGATTGGCCATTTATCCTAATCTCATTTTCTATTTAAATCGGCCCCGATCGTGTAGCTAAATACCACAATTGACTACGTGACTAATCCTAGGCGCAATTAGCGCCCTAACCAAGGATTATGGTCAACTCACAATCAAATTAAGCTCGGGCGGTCTCAACGGCCGACGACGGCGGCGGCGGCCCAAAAACCTAAAATCTCGGGAATGCCTCAGGGAAGTCTCGCGAGGTCAATGGGATAGGTGGCTGGCGACGGCGAAGCTTCGGCGAGCGGCGGCGGCCTAAAACAGAACCGGGCAGCAGGGTTAAACAGGGGAACCGAGCTGTTTTCCGGCGATTCACGACCTCAACGGCCGTGACGAAGCCGGCCAAGGCTCGAGGACTCACCTATGGGTCGAGGGAAGTTGATCGGGACTGGTGGCAGCTGCTGAGGGCGGCTGGAGGCGGCGGATCGACGAGGAGCAGAATCGGGTGGTTTCGGCGCCGAAAACAGGGGGGTGGTCGGAGGCGATTCCCGGCCTCCACGCGCGGCGGCGAGCTCCGCCGAGCTCAGGTAAGTTGGAGGGGAGTCCTAGGAGTTCATTGGTGGCGGCGGTGAGAGGCGGTGACGACAGAAACGGCGGGATCGAAGAAAATCCCCAAACCGGTCAAAAACAGGGCACCGAGGCTTCGGGCGGCTCCCGCGGCGGTTCCGGCGGTCAATCGGCGGCGGGGTGGCTTCGGGGGAGTCGAGGGGAGGCTGAGGTATGTGGTTGAGGTGGTGGGTGGCGGCGGTGGCGCCGCGAACGGCCGGAGGAAGCTCGGGTCTCCTCGAGTCAGAACAGGGGCTACGGGCCGGGGCTTCTGCAGTGGTTTTCCCGGCTGTCCGACGGCCAACAACGGCCGAGACGAGGTCGGTGGCGACGGCTGGAGGTGGCTGGAGGTCATGGTCGAAGGTGGTGGGCGGTGATCGGCCAAAAATCGGACGGAGGAGGGAGGAAGAGGGGAGGTGGGCGTTCGGTCAGGGGGGGAGGCATCGCGCGAACAGGGAAAAGAGAGAGAGAGAGAGAGAGAGAGAGAGAGAGAGAGAGAGAGAGAGAGAGAGAGAGAGAGAGAGAGAGAGAGAGAGAGGGCTGAGATGAGGTGGGGCCCAAGGGAAGACTTTTGGGGCATTTTGTCCCATTTGCAAATATCCGAGGGCAAAACGGTCTTTTGGCGAATCGGGACTGAAACGAATTTTCGGTGCAACGGACGAAGGGTAATTTGGTAATTTCCTAGGCTAGGCTCGGTCGGGATTAGGCTCGGGTTGCGAGGATTGAAATCCTAATTTACGGCGACTAGGAATTTCGAACCTAATCTAAACCGACTGAATTTCAGAATTCGTCCAAACATCGTCTCTTCAGTCCTTTCGATCCAATAAATTTTAACGACTGAATTTCAATCTTAATCCATTTTATCGAATTCAAGGACTTTACCGAAGTCGGATTTCCAGGGCGTCACAACTCTCCCCCACTTAGGAAATTTCGTCCTCGAAATTGAAGTACTGCTACAATCCTTCAAACGAATAAAAATACTTAGTCCTCACTACTTTGGTTCTTAAAACTTCCTCAATCTTTCTAATAGTTCCTTCAGGTTCATGGTGTTACCAAACCACCTTGACTAGCAGAAACGTCTTGTTCCACCTTACTCGCTCTTTCCTATTCACGATTCTAATTGGACTTTCCACATATGATGCTCACTCGTCTAGATCAAATTTCTCAACTCAGTACCTGAGCGGGTTCAATTCGCACTTTCTTAATATCGGCACGTGGAAGATGTTACACTTGAGTACGCCTCAGCGGCAACACCAGAGAGCATACCAAATTCCCAATTCCTTCCAAAATCTCGAAAGTTCTGACATACTTTGACCTTAACTTTCTTTTATCGTCAAAACAAGATGTCCCTCTCCTAGGCAACATCTTCTAAAAGACATAATTGTCCATCTGCAATTCCAAAGATTTTCGTCTCTTATCGGCGTAACTTTTCTAGACGACTCTGAACTATCCTCAGTCTGTCTCTGATAACTTTGATAGCGCCTAACGACTATTCCACTAATTCTGATTCAGTAACTTATTTTCTTTTTCCCACTTTCGTCCAAATAGATTAGCTTTCTACACACTCTATTACACAATGCCCCGAAAGCACTACTTTAATGCTTTGCTACTATTTTTTAGTTAGGTAACTCCAACAGGTGTAACAGTTCCTTCCAATTACTCTTGAAATCCAACTCCATGTCTTAAACCTGTACTCCAAAGTCTGATTTGTCCTTGCAAACTGACCATCCATCTTCGGATGATAAGCCATACTGAACCACAATTTCATCGCCCCAGAGTTCACACTACGCTCGCTTCAAATAAATCTTTATTTTTACTGAAAGAATCAAGACCATAATGCGACTAACGAATCCAAGTCAGATTCAAACTTACGTTCAACGCTTACCAATCTGACCCAATTCCATATCCACAATTCGTTTAAACATGTTGAACCATCCAGCTCTAAGGATACAACTCGACCGTGACCATCTAACTTTACTGTCCCTTTCCGCTGTCGGTTGTCCCAGTGGCCACAGTAATTAATCACTCTCACGAATCCATTAACTATTTCTTAACTTCCAATGAGAAGAATTTAACGTTGCTTCTCCTCTTGGTCCAAAGATATCAAACACGACTAATACTAATGGCAATTTGGGCATTCTGTTTACATGAAGAAGGTCGACTAATGATTCGCCTTTTTATCCGTCAACTCCTTGTGGTTTGAAGTTATCACTTGTCAATTCTAGAAACAACTGACGAATTACCGAACTCGAGCTCCAAATCCAACTGAGGGTCAAGACATCCATTCTGTCGAACAGTGTCAACTCACAAGCGACTGGCGAGTCGAGGACCACTTCAATATTCCGGTTTAGGGTTGGAATCACCCGTTCCTAGACCGGTGGTACAATCGAACACTATCGAGATTACCTCTCATGACCAACTCAAATTGATGCAGGATTGGTTCAACTCGACCCGCATTCTTCCAACAACACGTCACATGACTCAGGGTGATCAGTCCCTCGGCTAGTGCGCGGTTGGTACGGGGTTCTAGTACAAATCGTCCTCACTGGGTCCATGGCCATCCTGAATATCGATCAATGTCAGCTCGCAAATCATGTCACGAATCAATCCCTGGTCGACTTCAGGGTGATCCTATGGTTGACTTACAGCTGAGTCAGATCAACCCAAATCGTTCCGTGCTTGATTTCAGATCGTCACACAGTCGAACCTCAATCAGCACAGCCAATTGGTAAATCAGGCCATCATCCACGTCGAGGGCGACCTCTAAACTCTCGGTGGCTTCCTCAACCATTGGTCGTTGTTTGCGAACAGTCCGAGTCTTAAGCTTGGGTGGGTTCTAGATCTTGGAGCATCACTTTTATACCAAACTGAATCTCTTCACACTGTTAAAATCTACACTTGTATCGTCAATCTGCTTACTGCACTCCAAACTGAGTCATTTATCCTTCGACTACTAGGAAGTTTCCTCACAAATCCATTGTGATCTTCTCCTACCTTTACCTTATAATTCTCAATGACTGCAGTAATCCGCTAGGCTTGTAATGCTGCTCTTCGACTTACCGATATGCTAGCTCTTCGCCATAAGCTTGGCCGTATCAATCTTTCTGCCAATCCCTTAGTGACCTTATCTTTAAATCTTGGTGCTTTATCTAGCTATTCGGACCAACAATGAAACTACTATGGTGAGTTCCGATCGATTTTCTGTTTTACCAAAAGCAAGACCCTTATAATCATTACTCCGAGAAATCATGCGATCCTACGATGCTTCCAATGCGCTACTCTGATAACTAGTCAACCTTAATTGTCACATCTCGCAATCTTAATCTCATTCAGGGGTATCACCAATCTCCATAGCCTAAGCAACCAACTGGCGACTTACCATGTCGTCTAACCCCAGATTGTCCTTACGAACTTTCCTTGTTCGTCTTTACCGTTCTTATTCTATACACATGTCTAAGGTTTCGTCAAATATAGTCTTCAGGCAGTGTACACCTCCTCACGACCTTAATAAGTTATTAGCCCACTGGACCATACGGGCCTCAAGTCATCTCAACAATGTCTTTGACATACTACAAGGCCCTCTCCAATCAAGATTTGGAGGTATAACCCATCCTTCACCGATTCTGCAAAGTACATAAGTCTCACTTACCCATGACACCCCAACTCAACATGTGTAGTGAAAGATTTTTCCCTATTACTCATCACCCATTAGTTGCCTTCACATCGATCTTATCAATGGTACCTTCTGACTATTTGGGAGCTCATTACACCTTAAAGATCAATGTCACCATTCACGTTCGCTCCTCTGCGAATTATCATCTAGTCATTAATTAGGATCCACAGAAAAACAACAGCTAAGACAATTCAAGCCAAACAACACTTCAAACTTAAACAATCCACAAAATACTAAGTGCCTTAATACAAGTCCATATCCATAAGCCTTATCCACAAAAAGTCTTTTCCACCCAACCAGTCACGGCTAGTTCCTAACTAGTACACCTTAGCTCAATAGTTACTCTACTCCCAGTCGAGTCAATCCTGGTTGTCCTGCTGAACAATTCCTCGAGTTTGTCCTTCTCGCGGCAGCGGTGCTTATTCTGTCTTATTTCTCATCGGGCAGTCCTTCACTTGGTGTCCCGGCTGGTAACATTTAAAACATTCTCCACCTCTAAACGGGCAGGGACCAGACCCATGCCTAAGACGACACAGGCGACACTTCTCGCTTTGGCGGAACATCGGCTTCTTGATTGCACTCCTCCGGTTAGACGGAATGTGATACTTGTTGGCATACATGGGCCTCTTCTCTGACCAACGGTTATCCCTAGAAGAAGGCGCGAATCGCGATCCAGACGCGATTGCTTTGTCAGTCATGCTCTTCTCCACAGATTTGGCCCTTTCGAACAATTCTCTATAACTCCTTATGTCTAGCGACACCGGTCGATCCTTAATCTCAGGTTTCAATCCATCATAAAATCTTCTAATCCTATTCTTAGGATCTCTAATCATCCATGGTGCAAACTCAGATAGCTCGGCGAATTTCACTTCATATTGCTCTACTGTCAAATGATCCTGACGAAGCTGCAGGAATTCAACCATCTTTTTCTCTCGCCTACAATCCAAAAAGTACTTGCCATAGAAGGCTTCCACAAAGGCATCCCATACAGGTACCATATCTTCGGGAAAGATCTTTTCTTGTGTGACTTTCCACCACGCATTAGCGTCACCTTGAAGTTGATAAACGGCTAACGTCACCTTGTCCTCTTCGGAGCATCTCAGCAGGGCGAATGCCTTCTCTATTTCTAAAATCCACCAGATTGCAGCCTCTGGATCTCCTACCTCTTCAAACTTCGGCGGTCCTAGGTCTAGAAACCTTTCCATCAACTCAGGTATTGGTCGTGTACCACTCTCATTGCCAATAAATGAGTCTTCATGCGAAACAACGGTAGTATTAGCTTGACTACACCCTTGCTGTCCAGCTACAGCTCTCAAAGTTTCCAATGTCTGCAAGATCCCGTCCACTCTGGGACATTCTTGAACTATCCTTCCACTAGACACCATCTCATTACGGTCGCTCATTATACAGGTTATTTACGGAGTCCTATCTACCCTAGGCAACACGTAATGAGATAACCAATAAACAGTCAAAAGCATAGATAACAAGCACATGCAACAGCTTATAATCCTACTAACTATCTGTCGCGACCCGTCCGGAAGCGGACGCGGCTAATGGATTACCGATCGCGGGCTTTGGATCGGCGCGGGCCCTCCCAGGCCCATACCAGATCGCGGCGGGAGTTTTCCTTAAGGGGGCTCGACAATAGGAGTCGATCGCTTTCGACCTTAGTGCGGTCGTGGTGGCATGTGCAATTTGTACATTCATTTGGAGTCGCCACCGGTCTTTCTTGGAAGGTAGACCGGAAACCTCACTGACCGATTGGGAGAGATCGATCAGTTCTGCGGAACCAGAGATTTTGGGTTCGGGGATTTGGTTACGCTGGTGTCATTACCAACGCCCTTTCGGTACCTAACGAGAGTGATTTTCCTAGCTAAGAGTTCATATAGGCGCGATTTTAGGTGAGGTGGGCTTGATTCGGGGTTTCATGCAGATTGGAAGACTATTCCTATCAATCACAATCAATTTAAATGAAAGCGCAATCAAATGCATAAATAAATCACATCAATGCACGTCAATTCACATCACATGGCCTCCTAGTATAGCCATAAGGGCTTAGGGAATGCGAGATTTAGGACCGAGGTAAAATGGGAAGATTTGGAGGCGATTTAGCCCGAAGGGCAAAATCGTCAATTTTTGGAAGACGATTCGCCCAAAGGGCGAAATCGTCATTTTTAAGAATGATCGGGTTCAAAACACCCGGGATGAACCTTGGCCAATTGATTGTGACCATTTCCTATTTTTTGGGACTTTTCTAGAATTTTTAGAATTTTTTTTAGAAGACGGTTTGCCGGAAGGGCAAAACCGTCATTTTTGGAAAGACCGGGGGTCGAAAGACCCGGAACAGGTCATGGCCAGTTGAATGTGGCCATTTCCTATTTTCTGGAATTTTTTAGAATTTTTTAGAATTTTCTGATTTTTTTTTGAATTTTTTATGATTTTCTATTTTTTTTTTATTGATTTTTGAATTTTTTATTATTATTCTATTATTTATTATTCACGACAAATATTTTAATAAAAAGCATGTCTTTGACAATAGACAATATTCAACCAGATAAATAAGTCGACCACTAGACTGAAACAAACACATGCAAATTAAATCTATAATGGCAATATTTTAGAAAAATAACTCTGGTATACTAATCGAGTACGTAAAATATACCTGATTGGCCACCGGCCTTCAATCGCCAAGCCCCGAGGTGTGATGTTCTCCACATACGTCACAGTCAAATAGCCGAGTCGGGGTTGGCGGCAGTCTCCGAAAAATCCTTCGACTCGAACCTCGAACTCATTTGGACCGCGAACTCCAATTTGTCTAATGGGCCCAAACCTTCAATTAAATTGGCCCATGGGCCTCGAACAAGGCCCCAAATATTACAGCCCAACTTTCCAAGACCTGGTCCAACTACTACATGTGCGGCCCAAATCAACTTAATCTTTGGCCCAATTCGGTTGGCCCAAAAACAAGTCCAAACCGCATCTGCCCAGTCCACAAATAGGGGAAGCAGTGGAATTTCGGGAGCTGAGCAAGGCTGGTTCGTCGGCCTAGGACTGGTGGTCGGAGCAGTGGCAGACGGCGGAGCTCCAAGGAGGTCAGAGGAAGACGTCGGTGGCGGTTGGTGGTCCACGGTGGTCGGAGCAGTGGCCGCAGCCACGAACAGAAGCGAAGCCAACGGTAGAAACAGGGGAACCCGAGAGGCCGAGATGATCTGTCGGGGCTGTTTCCGGTGGCGGTGGACGTCGGTCGGCTTCGGGGTCGTCGGTGGTCGTCTAAAGGGGGTCAGAGGAGGACGTTGATGGTCGGGTCTTGGCGGAGGAAGGCCACGGGACGGCGGAACGGCGGCTACGGGGCTACGAACAGAAAACAGAGTGGAACAGGGCATAGCTCGGGCTCAGAATCTGTCCGGGTTCGGTGAGTGCTCCGGAGCTCGTTGGGTGGCGGCAGAGGCTGAGGGACGGTGGAAGGTGACGTGTAATGGTCGAAGGAGACGGTGGTGGTGGCTAAGGATGCCGAACTAAAGCTGAGCAGGAACGGGGGCGGCGGGGGTCGAAACAGAGCAGCCGCTGTTCAGGTCTCTCCGGTGGCTTCGCGGCGGCTTCTAGCGGCGGCAATGAGCTCGACCGGTCGTGCATGACCGTTGATTCACAGTGACGGATAGCTTTAGAGCCCCCTGCGCACACCGAACGCCCCTCCCTTTTTTCTTCATCCCAGCTCTCTCTCGCTCACCTTCCTCACTCTCGGCCTCCCTCTTTTCCTCTCATGGCCGACCAGCTTTTGCTTCCACCAACTCGCCAAATGCGACCGCCGACCACTCCCTTTTGCCCCCCACTTCAACGTTTCTTTTCTTAAAAAAAACCGCTGCCGGACCATGCCCTGTTCTTGCTTTTCTTTCTTTTTTCTTTCAGCGCTCACAGGTCTGCAACTGAGAGTTGCAGACCCGGTCGGACCGGGTCGGGTCGGATCTGACCCGACCGGCCCGATTCGACCCAAATCGCACAAATTGGGCCTCAATTTGACCCATTTTCACGAAATTGATGGCAAAATCGAACTCCTTGGTATTTTTTTCATCAAATAGGGGTATTTTCGTGAATCAATTGATTGAAATTTAGTGAAAATCCCAATTTGTCCCTAGGATCCGAAAATGATTTTTGCTTAATAGAGGGCCCAAACGACTGAATTAGTCAAAATTGAGGCCACCAATGGATTCACCACGATGAAACCCATAGGGTAGAGGTGTTTAATTTTAATGGGTATGCCCGTATGAAATTTAATTTCAAAAATTGTGAAACTGGGGACTAAATTGAAAGAAAATTATGCAATTAAGCCCTTTTGATTAAAATTGATCAAATTGGAGGGCAAATTGACCCAATTTCACTTCGAGACTTTATAATTCAATGTCATAGCTTATAAAAAGTGGGAATTGAAAATTAAAAGACTCGAAAAGGATTTTTTATGCCCGATTCGGGTTTATGTTTGTGAATAAACATAGTGACCCGAGCCGAATTTTCAAGATTTAAAGTGACACACTTGAAGAGGAAATTAAAACAAAATTATTGAATATTTTTGTGTATTTTTCTGACCACGAATGGTATTTTTATGATTTTTTGGGTATTTTTATAATTAAATAAATTCAAAAAATATTATAAAATACCAAAAAATATTTTTGGTTCAAAATTGGTCCCCGAGGCTAGGCCAAGGCTTCCAAAGTTGATTTTGTGATTTTATGAACTTTTTTGATATTTTTAATTAATTTTAAAAAATAAAAATCGTAATAACAGATGGTCAAAAATCAGGTGTCAACACTATCCCAAATCTCAATGCTCCTTATCACTCTAAGCCAATGACCAGATGAATCAGGCTGACCTTGCACTGATACCACCTTGAGCGGGGATGTCACGCCCCGACTCTCGAGCCCGCGACATCCCTTGCCAAATCGCCACGAGGTCGTAGAGATAGCTTCCTAGGCACGCTATCGACCCATCACTTAACTACGCATGCGAAAACGTTCTAACTCCCTAACAGCATAAACAAATAGGGATAGAAAAGTAGGCAGTCACAATCGATATTCACAAAATGAAAATCTCAATTCATACATACCAGCAAACCAATCAAGACCTTATTCATACTAACGAATGTACACAACCCCATACTTCGGGGCGACTAGACAAAACCTCTAAAGGTCACTTGGTCAGGTGAGGTCAACTTCTCACTTACTTCAATAGACTACTCCAACAGCCAATCCATGGCGTCCACGAGGCTTCGTCACTTGGGACCTGAAATTTTATCCCACGACGGGGTAAGAATAAATCTCAGTGAATCAAGCCTAAGCTCGGTTAGGAAACTGATTCGCCCAGGGCATCCTAACCGAAGCTCACAAATCACACATGCACATATAGCAACTATCCACAGTTAACAATATAACCATCATCAACATGCACACTTACCAGCTTCAGCCATACATAATGCAAAGCTCGACATGACTCAACAGTCAACGTCAATCAGTCACTCAATCACAACATTACATCCACCAGTATGCACAGGACATTCACCAGCACAATGCACACAACACAATAATAACTCGAACACAAGTGAGTATGAACTTCCGTCTTCCTACTCCATTCGTCCCATTCCAAACGTCGTAGTTGGGATATGTTCATACTTACCCATGTACGAAGTTACATTGCACTCAATTCTTTTATTAACGATGATCGTACCACCGGCACATGAGAGGATCTACGCGAAAGAGGGCGTGATTCGACTCTCACAAATAACGCGATCTAATACCTCAGTGTGATCCAGCGTTCTACCGGTAAAACCGGGCTACGTTCCTTTACTCTCGGCAACGGCTATTACAAGGCGTGTATCCAGTGCACCTGTTGCACGGCACGCGCTACACGCATCCCTATACGGGGCGTCGGTCCAACATCCATTGCGACTGGCATCCGACCAACTCTACATCCGTACTAGTTAACACCGAATCAGAGTTGTCGTGCTTCTGGCAAGTCGTATGGTTCCGTACAAATAATAGAACACGAGCTTGCCAGGAACATCATCGTTTTTCGTCTTATGACCATACAATCCACATCCAGCAATCAACCCATTTCATTATTTTTGGTTAAGGCCGGATGCTCACTCAGGCATGTAAAAATCTTGAACAAATGCCATTTTCATGCTAAAATATGTATTTTGACTTCGCACACGGTCATATGCAAATGCAGACTAACCACTAGTCACCACTCACAGGGCGATTAACCCCCAATCAACGATCGACGCCAAACAGTCATTCCAGCCAATCAATCACACCATCCAACGAGGCAATCAACACAAACACGAACAATCAGTCCGATTAGGCCACATAAAGGCTCGAATTCATACAATAATTATTTACTAGTCAATCCGACTTAAACGTCGTCGATCGCTCGCTCGTCTCTAGCCTATCGCTTGGTCGCGATCAAACAGCGGCAATCCATTGCCCAATCAATCAATCGATAATTCCCTAACAACAACTAGCCACAGACAATTTAATCAGTCCGGCTAACCAAATCGATCGGCCATTTATCCTAATCCCATTTTCTATTTAAACCGGCCCCGATCGTGTACCTAAATATCACAATTGACTACGTGACTAATCCTAGGCGTAATTAGCGCCCTAACCAAGGATTATGGTCAACTCACAATCAAATTAAGCTCGGGCGGTCTCAACAGCCGACGACGGCGAACGGCGACGGCGGCCCAAAAACCTAAAATCTCGAGAATGCCTCAGGGATGTCTCGCGAGATCAATAGGACAGGTGGCCGGCGACGGCGAAGCTCCGACGAGCGGCGGCGGCCTAAAACAGAACCGGGCAGCAGGGTTAAACAGGGGAACCGAGCTATTTTCCGGTGATTCACGACCTCAACGGCTGTGACGAAGCCGGCCAAGGCTTGGGGACTCACCTATGGGTCGAGGGAAGTTGATCGGGACCGGTGGCAGCTACTGAGGGCGGCCGGAGGCGGCGGATCGACGAGGAGCAGAATCGGGTGGTTTCGGCGCCGAAAACAGGGGGGTGGTCGGAGGCGATTCCCGACCTCCACGCGCGGCGGCGAGCTCCGCTGAGCTCAGGTAAGTTGGAGGGGAGTCCTAGTAGTTCATTGGTGGCGGCGGTGAGAGGCAATGACGACCGAAACGGAGGGATCGAAGAAAATCCCCAAACCGGTCAAAAACAGGGCATCGAGGTTTCGGGCGGCTCCCGCGGCGGTTCCGGCGGTCGATCGGCGGCGGGGTGGCTTCGGGGGAGTCGAGGGGAGGTTGAGGTATGTGGCTGAGGTGGTGGGTGGCCGCGGTGGCGCCGCGAACGGCCGGAGGAAGTTCGGGTCTCCTCGGGTCAGAACAGGGGCTACGGGCCGGGGCTTCTGCAGTGGTTTTCCCGGCTGTCCGACGGCCAACGAAGGCCGAGACGAGGTCGGTGGCGACGGCTGGAGGTGACTGGAGGTCGTGGTCGAAGGTGGTGGGCGGTGATCGGCCAAAAATTGGACGGAGGAGGGAGGAAGCGGGGAGGTGGGCGTTCGGTCAAGGGGGGGAGGCGTCGCGCGAACAGGGAAAAGAGGAAGCAGGGAGGTGGGCGTTCGGTCAAGGGGGGAGGCGTCGCGCGAACAGGGAAAAGAGAGAGAGAGAGTGTGAGAGAGAGAGAGAGAGAGAGAGAGAGAGAGAGAGAGAGAGTGGGCTGAGATTAGGTGGGGCCCAAGGGAAGACTTTTGTGGCATTTTGTCCCATTTGCAAATATCCGAGGGCAAAACGGTCTTTTGGCGAATGGGGACTGAAACGAATTTTCGGTGCAACGGACGAAGGGTAATTTGGTAATTTCCTAGGCTAGGCTTGGTCGGGATTAGGCTCGGGTCGCGAGGATTGAAATCCTAATTTACGGCGACTAGGAATTTCGAACCTAATCTAAACCGACTGAATTTCAGAATTCGTCCAAACATCGTCTGTTCTGTCCTTTCGATCCAATAAATTTTAACGACTGAATTTCAATCTTAATCCATTTTATCGAATTCAGGGACTTTACCGAAGTCGGATTTCCAGGGCGTCACATGTTAATAGCTTTAACTAAGTAACAGTTCTGTCGTTATGGCTGTACCATTACAGAATTGAATGCATAACGGTTCTGTCATTATGTTTTTGCTGTTAATAGAAGCATAACGACTTTGCTATTATTGTTCTACCCGTTATGGTTTGCTATTACATAATTAAAGTTATAACGACAGATTTATTCAGCCATTGTTCCTTATCTCTGAAATGCCCTCACTGACCTTATATATATATATATATATATGACCTCTCATTCTGTGCAAGAGACGATCGAAAAGAAAAACTTACATCTCTTTCTATTCTCTACATCTACATCGGTTTTGATAGTGTTCGCGTTTGGTCAAGTTTGCCGAAAGCTCCGGAGTGCTGTGCTTGCCTCTGTAGCTGTTTTACTGTTGTATCTTGGGAGACAGACGTTCAAGAAACCTCAAAGCACATACGGGAGGGGACGAATCTATCTTAAGGAAACTGTGTAGACAGACCTCGATATTTATGTCATTTTCATTTTTTAGATTTGTCATTGTAATTTCAGTGTGTTTAGTTCTGATTTAATATCAGCTCATGGTCATGTACTGTTCATCGAGCTAGTGCTTCTGTCGATTCAGTGTTGTGCTTCTGCCAACTCAGCGTTTGTGTCTCTACCTAAGTTAATTTTGTGCCTTTGCCATTTGATTGTAAGTTCTTCTAGTCGGTGCCATTGTGAATCTCCAACAGTAGCAACTTCTGAGCTAAACATTGCTCTACAAACAAGTCGAAGAATGTCATAGATTTTTTCCCAAATAGTCATCGGAAGAGCCTTTACTCATAGGAAGGCCAATCGAGAACGGTACCACATACTTTCACTAGTAATACTGGGAAGGAAAAATGTAATAGTTTGCACAGTTGCTATAATAGGAAAGTAACGTCTTTAATCTTCACATATTCTTTTTGTTGTTTTGCGAGAGACGCTCCTCTCTGCGCTCTCTACGGATTATTTGCGAGCTTCTGCCTTCTTCTAATATTCGGCTGGAGATGACTGTTGACACCTGATTTTTGACCAAGTCTTTTTCAACTTTATTTTGAAAAATCACAAAAAATCCATAACAAGTCAAAAAATTACAAAATCAACTTTGGTGGCCTTGGCCAAGCCCAAGGAACCATTCTAGACCAAAAAATAATTTTTCATATTTTTCACATTTTTTTAGTATTTTTAGAAAATAGGAAAATACTAGAAAAATCAACAAAAATAGAATTTGAGGTCACAAAAATATCGAAAAATAGTCAATATTTTTCTTTTAAATCCCTTGTCATTTTGACCTCATCAAGAGTCAAAATTCAAGTTTAATTTTGTGTGTTTCTTTGTAACGCACAGGGTTAAATTTGTCAAACAAATATGTTTTGAGTCTTTCTATTTCCGATCTTTTGCATTTTCCAAATCTTGACATTCAATTTGATTGCCCTACATTTCAATTTGGTTCAATTGTGCGCTGATTTGATCAATTTTGGCTTTAGGGATCTAATTTCATAAAATTCTTTTCATTTTAGTCCCTATAATGCCAATTCTGAAATTAAACTTTTTTTAGGGACGCCCATAAAACCCCAATGCTTCCTCCCTATAGTATTCGACCCCCTAAATCTAATGGTAAGCTCAATTGGGGCCGATTAGTCCATTAGGAACCTCAATTTGGTAAAAATCGATTTCGGATCCTACTCAACATTTGGGGTTTTCGTTTAAATTCCACATTCATTTTCCACTAAATCACCATATTAGATAGGATTCATCTCATGGAAGTCGATTTCTAGATTTAATTTGAGAAATTAGGAATTTTGGTGGGTCAATTTGCCCTATTTTTGGCGAACCGGGCAACTGGGTCGGGTTGACCCAACCCAGTCAACCCGGTGACCAGGTCAACTTAAAACAAACAGAACAAGACTGTTTGTTGCTGCTGGTTGGCGAAAAAAAAAACAGAACGAGGGGGGGTCTTCGCACGAGAGAGGAAGAAGAAAGGGATGATCAGTTGGAGAGGGGGATTCGGTTGAGAGGATTTTCCACGAGAACAGAAGCGAGTGGGGGCTTCTTCTTCGCGCAAAAACAGAGAGAGAAAGGGAGGAGGAGGGAGCAGAGAGAGAAAGGGAGCCGAGGAGGGAACAGAGAGAGAAAGGGAGCCGAGGAAGAGCGGACAGAGAACGAAAAGAGAGCCGACGGGGCAAGCGAGCGAAAAGAGAGAGAGAGAAGATCTCGCAGAGAAAGAGAGAGAGAGAGAGAGGGCGACCATCCGCCATTGAAGGAGCTCGGGGCCGAAGGCTTCAAAGTCTCGGCCAGTGCCTTTCAAGCTTCGCCAAGCCATGCTGTCGCCATCTTCGACTTCGTCTCGACCTAGCGAACGCTACGAGCTAGCTCGTTCGTCAGTTTATCATAGAAAAATGTGAGTCGAGTCTCCAAGCTCGAGCTCGGCCTTTAATGGCAACTCAAGCTAGAGCCATTTCTTGGCTCCGATTTTGATTGCAATCTGTTTGTCTCGATTCCCTGAGCAACTTTACCTTTGATTGCATGTGATTTCGTCATGTGAAAACCCGAGTTGGCCTTCAACTCTCTCGGATTGGTCGCGACCCCCATGGCTCGAGTTAAACCAAACTGAAGCTCCGCAACCCCAAGGTAAGTTTGTTCTGACTCCATAGATGCTGTATGATAGTTAAAAATGCTTGTTCAACGTTAGATACGGCCAGGGCGGACGCCCACCGGAGATTAGCTTCGGTCGGAGATGGCATGTGTGCGAGTTGTGGTTATGCTATGTCAAGGCTCTGGTATGTTGTAGAGCTCGACGAAACAAGTCTAATGGCGTTGATTTCGGGAGATTTGGGCATCGGAAGGCCGAGATATGGCCTTCCGACGAGGCGCCGGCAATACGGCGCCGGCAATACAGCGCCGGCGCCGGTCATCTTCCCCGGCGGACCCGTTGACCGGTCAACGAAAGTTGACCGGGTCAACGCCCACGTGGCGCTGACGTGGCGCCCACGTGGCAGCCACGACAGCGTCGGTTATTATAACCGAATAACAAATTTGATCGGACGGTGGTAAGTGTGCCACGTGTCGCGATCTCGCTTTTTCGGAAATAAAAAATCATTTTTAGATAAGTTGATCGGACGGCCGTAGTTCGATTGAGTGTTTCAATCGTGACCGTCGATTGCTTTTATTAGATCAAGCCGTCCGAATGTCAACACGTGGCAAGATCTGGACCGTGGGTTTGAATTTGGGCGGGAGTTAAAATTTGAGCGGAATGATTGATGCGGCGTCGTTTTTGGGTGCAGGTCGCGCGGGCCGGATCCGGGACGGGCCGGTCGCCCGCGGGTCATGGGCCGGGTCACCCGACCCGGCCCGAATAACATTTTTTTAATAAAAAATCAGAAAATGATTTTAAAAATAATAAAAAAATCAGAAAAATCCTAGAAAATCAAAAAATGCTAGAAAATTCCAGAAAATTCCAAACAAAATGTGGAAAAATTGTGGAAAAATCCTAGACACTCTAGAAATCCCAAAAATAGAGGATTGACCACAGACAACTGGTCAACCCTATTTTTGGGGTTTCTTATCCGATCTTCCGAGATTTGACGACATTACCCTTTAAGGGTAAGTCGCCCTTGCTGTGTATGCAAGATAAAACCGATAATTCCAAGGTAAGAATTAGGGTCGGGTAGGCGACCAATTCTTACGTTTGAGTTTTCGAGTCCTGCCTCTTTTCTCAAAATGACAATTTTGCCCTTCAATGGGAAAATTGTCTTTCTTGTCTCAATCGAGTTCTGAAAATTGCTTAAAGTTAGGGTTTGGGTCAGGTGGACGACCAACCCTAATATTTGAGATTTGCAGTTCTCGTCTTTGTCCAAATGACGACTTTACCCCTCCAAGGGTAAAATCACTTGAAAATTCCAGAAAAATCCTAGAAATTCCCGAAAAATAGGAAATGGATTGGATTGATGGCCAATCCTATTCCCTATGTCTTTTGACTTCCCAATTCATCTAAAATGACAGATTTACCCTTTCGAGGTGAATTTTCCCGAATTGCTCAAAATTTCGATTTTGCCCCTCATGGGCAAATCATGCCAAAATCATTCCTAAGCCTTGATTGATATTTCTCTAGGTTAATAGGGCCTCATTAGGGATGCCATGCTGCTTTCATGTGTTTTATCTGCATGCATTGGATCCTTGATTTGCGCACTTATTTCTATTGATTGTGATTGATAGGTTAGTAATTCCCATCTGCATGAACTCCTAGATTTAGGATCTGTACCCCACTCGTCTATATGAAATCCTAGGATCAGATAAACCATTCAGCTTAGGTACCGAAAGGGCGTCAACTCTGACAGTTGGCGTAACTAAGTCCCCGAACCCAATTCTCTGGTTTCCGCAGAATCGAATAGACCACTCCCAACTATTCGATAGGGTTTCCGATCGTACCCTCCACGAAATGATTGGTGGCGACTCCTTGGCATGTACACTCATCACATGTCACTAGACCACACTGAAGGTCGACCACGTATATCCAGCAGTTGCGATTTGGGTAATGGACCTTGGGAGAGGCCCGCATCCGATCATGCAGCGATCGGACGGCCCATTAACCCTCGCTAGCCCATTAGATAGCGCTCGGGAGGGTCGCGACAATGACTTTTACCAGCTTTCTCTTCTTCTCACTTCTTCGCAGCTTCTGCTCTTTGTTGCCTAATAAGAGCTAAACGCTCTGCAGGAAATAAGAATGCAATAATGAGCAACCAAAAACCAAAACTAGAAAGGAGAAGGAAATGGTTATGAAGAAGGAAGTTGCTAGCCTGACAGTCTAACAGTATTGTCAGTTATTTCTGACTACACGATCTCTCAATCAATTAGTGCTTTATGCAAAACACACAATGATGGTGTATGAATCTAAGGTTGAGATTGTATCATCCCTGACAGTAATGTTAAGAATTTCCCCATGATGAGTGATCATAACACCGACAAGAAGAAACTAACGGAGAAGTATAGTCAAGATTGACTCTTTTTGAGCCTTCATCTTGTTGTTCAGTGTGTGTATGTTACCTATCAAACTCAAATTAGGTTTCAAGTTCCTAGACCACTAGATTTTAGATTTATATTAAGTGACACACTTGATAGAAACATTCATAGCGACATTGGTCCATCAGCAGCCGAATCGTAAATGACTCACGGCCAAATTGGACGATTCTTTTTTCAACTTGGTTCACACCCTCAAAGCAAATCGGTTTATACACGAATAAGCAAGACTGGCTGTAGCTTTTGAGTTATGATATCTGGGATTCTATTTTAATATCCTATGTCATGAGTGCCTATGACAAAAATGAATGATTTCAACATTACACTTCTATAGGAGGTCCAAAATGAAGGACTCAAATTAAAATTTCCGATACTAAAATTTACCAATGATATTTTAAAAATATGTTAGGCTTATCCTTCTTTTGTTGCTTTTTGGTTTGATTACTTGCCTTAACTACATCTTACAGTTTACAATTCAAGTTATTACTTTCCCTCCCTTCACCACCAAGGCAACAACTTGTCTACCTGCCTCAATCTTCCTTTACTTCTCTTTCCATCTTCATTAAAATGAAGACACTTATCCCATCAGTCTGATATACTTACTCATTGCAATACACAATGCAAACTCGCCAAGATGTTCATACTACTAACTTCAAAGCATACCCATAGTTCTACTTAAAGACATGAAATCAATAAAGTCGGTGGGCTAATAGCATGTGAGCAAGCAAGCTGGTTTCCTTTCCAACGTCAATGAGGTTTAGGATAGTCTTTCATCAGTATTTTTACACAGCAAACACCACAAAAAATCAGTCTAGTACAGTAGCTTTTCTTTTATTATTGTCATAACTTGAATATCATAAGCTAGAAAGTCCGCTGCCTCCCTGTAATGGATGATAAAAACTATTGAAACCATTTCAGGATGGGCGTAATTACAACCTTGTTTACACGATATAGGTAATAAATGTTAGGAATATTATATTTGATTTTGAAGGAAACAAAACTCACATACTTTATTGAAAAGACTTTGATTTATGCTTTAAGGATTTACTATGAATATATCTCTACGCCTTTTATATATAATGTGCTTAATGCTTTTATTTTGATAGAAGCAGACAGATTTCGTGGTAGAGGCACACTGATTCGAGAATCATGATGAGATATATTTTGATATTTTATTTATCCTCATTGTTTAATCAATCTTATTCTTGATTATCTTAGCAGATTTAATTTCCTCACTAACGGTCAATTATCTGGTTAGGATTGCGTTTCTAAGTTAAATTGATTGACCATCAATCATAAAGATATTCTCATTACTTTCCATATGAGAACTCGTGATTGATTGGCAATCACCTTTAGATAATTTCTTTTATTAGAAGCTTGATTTATAGAGTTAAGGATTTGATTGTATGGGCGAGCAAATCCTCTCAAATCTTTGATTGCTCTTACCTCAAAGACTCGTGATCTTTATTCAACAATCAACCAATGGCTAGTTTTGGAGATTGATCCTCGGGTGATTCTGTCCAGCCGGAAGCTTGGAAGAAGAGGAGTATATAAAGACCACCAAGTTCGAGAAGATGGAAGACAAATCAAGAGATCAATACTCATATATCAAGAGAGCTTCATCTGTTTCAATTATCTATTCGTGCTTAAAGTGAGATCTTGTGAGAGGTGTTATACAGAGTCAAGTGTGTAGAGTGGAAAGCCTGGGTAGAGGCATAGCTCGCTTCTGTTGAAGTGCTTATGTTCAAGCAATCACATCTTTATGTAATCTCTTACTTGATTACTTAGTGGAATCCAGACAGTAGGCTGTTAGTGTGGGAGAGTGGACGTAGGCTTCCCAAAGCCGAACCACTATAATCTCGTGTGCATTGCTTCTTCTCTAATCTCGCATCTATTTACTGTCTGGTAGAAGTACTGCGTGACTCTGCTAATACCTGTGCCTCTATCGAACTCGATATTTTCAATTCCGCATTATTTGTCGAAGTTTGATTAAATACACCTATTCACCCCCTCTAGGTATATAGCCTAGCCAGGAACAACAATTGGTATCAGAGCCTAAGGCTTGTCTTTGGGAGTGTATACTTCTAAGCTAACGATCCTCAATGGCTAGCATTCTTGGAGCAGGTATTGTGGAAGGCCAAAGCAACACACGACCTCCATACTTTGATGGAAGAGACTACAACATCTGGAAGAACAAGATGAAAGCATTCATCAAATCTACAGATCCACTGATGTGGGATGTCGTACAAAAAGGAGCAAATCCAACAATCTCTTCGTCAAAAGAAAATAGTAAAGAAAAATCAAAGCTTAGTATTATAGAAATCTCCAGAAGAGAAGCTTTGGATTCAAAAGCAATTTATTCTTTCTATTGTGCTTTTATCTCCATCTCAATATAATCGTATTTGCTCATGTGAAACATCAAATGAAATCTGGGAGAGTTTGCAGGTTACTCATGAAGGGAATGATAGAGTCAAGGAAACAAAGGCAAACATTCTCCTTGAAAAATATGAATCCTTCAAAATGAGATCTGATGAATCTGTTTCTGATATGATTAACAGGTTTACAGATATCGTGAATGGATCAACCTACTACGGCAAGCAGATCTCTCAAACTGAGAGAGTCAACAAAATTTTGAGAGGATTGACAAAGGAATGGAATAATATCAAGACTACCATTCGGGAGACCTCAAGGATCTCACCTCTAACTGTTGATGAACTTGTATGAACATTGACATCTTATGAATCCGAATGATTGAATGATGAAGATGGCTCCAACGGTGAAAAGGAAATTGCTTTGAAATCAAAAGTGCATTATTCAACTGATGCAGATTCAGAGGAAGACGAAGATGATGAAGAATTAGCCGAGATGGTGAGGAAGTTCAGAAAAATGGCTAGAAAAAGAAGAAGCTTCAAAGGGAGACGACAGTTCAAGGAACATGAGAATTCTAGCTATAATGAAGAAGGTAAGGAAATATTTTGTTTTGAGTGCAGGAAACGTGGACATATCAAGACAAATTATCCACTCCTGAAGAAAAACAAAGGGAGATTTGAAAAGAAAAAGAAAGCGTTGAAAGCTGAAACATGGAGCGATACAGATTGCAAAGACAGCGATGAGGAAAAACGTGCCACCATTTGCTTAATGGGCAAATTAGATTCTGAAAATGAAACTGAGATAAGTTTTCCTGAAATCCCTGATGATGTGTCTGATTATATTGATGAGTTATTTTTGGATTATAAAGTTGTTCTTAAGAAAATCTCTGAGTTGAAAAAAGAGAATTTGAGTTTAAGGCAACATGATTTTTCTAAAAGAGAAAAGATTGATTTCTTCAAAATGAAGTTTTTGATTTGAAAGAAAAGCATGATTTTCTCAAAAGGGAAGTTTTGGAAGTTCAAGAAAATCGTGATCTTCTCAAAAATGGTATTCAGGATATTCAAGAAAACCGTGATTCTCTTTTAAAGGAAAATGAATCTTACAAATCTCAAATTTCAGCTATTTGCAAAAACTTTTCCCTTGGTTAAAAAACATTGGAACATATTCTTTCCATTCAAATTCTTTATTACAACAAAAGTGGTCTTGGTTTGGAAAAAGAAACTATTTTACAAAATGATTTTCCAAATTATAAAGAAAGACAAAAACAGAGACCACCTAGGAATTCTTACAAAAAACATTTTCAAAAACAATTTGTAAAACCTGTTGGCCACGAATTCTTCAAGTGTTCGAATTGTGGAGATAAAAATCATTTCAAAAACGATTGTCCTAAAGTTTGGAAACCAACCAGAGGGATTATCTTAAGAATGACAGAGTTAACTAACGTCAAAGGACCCAAGAAAATCTGGGTACCAAAGAAAGCGTGAATCTGTTTATTCTTTGTAGGTACCAAAGAAGAAGAAGAACAAGTGGTACCTAAATAGTGGCTACTCAAAACTCAGATGAAATCAGAATCAGAGTACAGTAGCAGAATCAGAATAAATGGTTCTACCATACGCATGTGGTTCTATCAAAGCAAGTGACTCTATTAAAAAACGTATCAAGTAAGTATCTCTTGTTCGAGAAATTATATTTGGAAGGAAATTAGGTACACATCTCAATATTTTTCAAATATACTTGATTGTCTGATTGATTGATTGATTGATTATGCGATTTTGTGATGTGATTTTATGAGATATTATTTCCAAAAATAACTATTGTAATTCTCTTTCCAAATCTCTTAATTTTTGGACATTTCAAATGTATTCAAAAACCGCCTTAATTACATTTTTTTCTCTCTTCCATGTCTCAAAATCGAATATCTTTGATTATCTGATTGTCTTGTTGATTGAATATCTGATTGACTGAAGATTTTGTTTTAAAAAATTTTATCTCTCACTTTATTTCTTAAAATAACTGTCCGTTGTGATTTTATTTCAAATCTCTAAAATCTCGGACTAGTCTTCAAAATTAAATCTTTTGTTCGAAAAACTTCTTTTATTTTCTCTCTCGTTCAAAGATTCAATCTGTTTTCTTTAAAATCATTTCAAATTTTTCAATGGAATCCAAATTTAACGGAGATCTTTGAGAATTCATTATGAGATAACAGAAAAGAGATCAGTCTTGGAAAGAAGGAGCAAGCAACCTCATGTACGAAGAGCGAAAGCAAAGGTAATGGCAGAAGTTAACAGTAAAACTGAAGCAGATCCAAAGGCACGAGCTGAGACAGAAGCATTATCTAAGGCAGAAGCTCAAGCCAAAGATATTGTTATCGTTACTATAGTAGTAGCAAATGAGAATACCAGAATAGAAGTTGAGCAAAAAGCAACAAATGAAGAGTATGACAAAGAAAGAGAAGTTGAAATTCAAAACACCTTGATTACATCTTCATTGGTTGAAGGACTCTAATGAATTTCTGGAAAGAGTTGGAACTCAGGGGGAGTTGGTTGATCAATACATAAAAGCAAGATAAGCATGAGTGAAAGATGAAATGGTACACAACGCAGAAGCTCACAGAAGTTCTTGACAGAAGACAGGGAAACATATCTTCATATCCTCCAGTCAAGATTCCTTGCGATATCACAAAACAACCGTCCACTTCAGCACTTTCATCTTAAAAGTCCTCAAAAGGAACTTCATTTTTATCGTGTTATTTTTAAAGACTTTTAGGCGTGTTTTGCTGACTTGATGGTGTGTTTTTCATTATGCTTGAAACTTTAAGTACTTTATGCTGGTGTGTTTTTCCCTTGATTAAATAATACTTGATGATGATATGGAATTTATCTATCCTTAGTATTGTTTATGCCTATTTATGATGTTGACAAAAAGGGGGAGAAAGCAAGAAGTTCAAGCAAAGGCATCGTAGTAAGCAATTTTTTCAATATATATGCTAATGCCTTTAATACTTATGTTCTTCTTAAAGGAGGAGAATGCAAAGAAGTTCAAGTAGAGGCATTGTAGTAAGAAGTTCGATTATTTTATGCCTATGCTATAGTACTTGTGTTTTTTTGCAGGATTGTTAAAACGTTTCTTCACACAAGTATCTTTTCATCAAAATCTTTTCAAAATTATATATTGCTTGAAATGTTTTTTCTCCATCAAAATAGGGGGAGATTGTTAGGAATATTATATTTGATTTTGAAGGAAACAAAACTCACATACTTTATTGAAAAAACTTTGATTTATACTTTAAGGATTTACTATGAATATATCTCTACGCCTTTTATATATAATGTGATTAACGCTTTTATTTTGATAGAAGCAGACAGATTTCGTGGTAGAGGCACACTGATTCGAGAATCATGATGAGATATATTTTGATCTTTAATTTATCATTATTGTTTAATCAATCTTATTCTTGATTATCTTAGCATATTTAATTTCCTCACTAACGGTCAATTATCTGGTTAGGATTGCGTTTCTAAGTTAAATTGATTGACCATCAATCATAAAGATATTCTCATTACTTTCCATATGAGAACTCTTGATTGATTGGAAATCACATTTAGATAATTTCTTTTATTAGAAGCTTGATTTATGGAGTTAAGGATTTGATTGTATGGGCGAGCAAATCCTCTCAAATCTCTGATTGCTCTTACCTCAAGGACTCGTGACCTTTATTCAACAATCAACCAACGGCTAGTTTTGGAGATTGATCCTCGGGTGATTCTGTCCAGCCGGAAGCTTGGAAGAAGAGGAGTATATAAAGACCACCAAGTTCGAGAAGATGGAAGACAAATCAAGAGATCAATACTCATATATCAAGAGAGCTTCATCTGTTTCAATTATCTTTTCGTGCTTAAAGTGAGAACTTGTGAGAGGTTTTATACAGAGTCAAGTGTGTAGAGTGGAAAGCCTGGGTAGAGGCATAGCTCGCTTCTGTTGAAGTGCTTATGTTCAAGCAATCACATCTTTCTGTAATCTCTTACTTGATTACTTAGTGGAATCCAGATAGTAGGCTGTTAGGGTGGGAGAGTGGACGTAGGCTTCCCAAAGCCGAACCACTATAATCTCGTGTGCATTGCTTCTTCTCTAATCTCGCATCTATTTACTGTCTGGTAGAAGCACTGCGTGACTCTGCTATTACCTGTGCCTCTATCGAACTCGATATTTTCAATTCCACATTATTTGTCGAAGTTTGATTAAATACACCTATTCACCCCCTCTAGGTATATAGCCTAGCCAGGAACAACAATAAATACCCACATATGTTGCACATTCACCCATATGACTATTGAAAACTAAGAATTCAAATATACATGGACACATGAAATCTTATTTCTGTTAAACCAAGCACTCATTACCAAAATTTTTTCCTGGCTTGCTATGTTTTTGCTTGTTCCTGTAGCCTCATGTATCGTTCGTGAGCTCTCTGCTTTTCTATCTCCTCCCTGCTCATGTAAAGACAATCAACAGATGAGTACTTCTTCAATTTATAAAAAAATTCAAAAACTTTGAATTCAAGCCAAAAAGACCAAGAATGACTAGAATATTAAGATTTGAAAGAAGTAAAAAAAACTGCCATGTTCCAATATGAATAAACCCAAAGAGGATATTATGGAATAATACTATCTTTATGACCCCCCCAAAAAAAAAACAACATGCATAAACACTCTCCTGAAAAAAAAACACCCTTTCATTCGACACCAATGCAATTGGAAAATAGCAATCTCGCAGAGAGTATTAAAGAAGCATCTACAAACCTTTCCCGCCTTAAAAGTTCAGTTGTCTTGCTCGCCTGAAAGACAACATTCAGTGGGTTTTTAAGAAGCAAGTCTCCAAATGTTTAGCAACACTAGAATGTATCCAGAGATGTGCACACTTACATCGGCATCTTTAGCTTTCAAGTTCTTTGCCTTCGCCAAATTTGGATTTTCAATTTGAATAACACTTTCAGTCTCATTCCGACCACAAAGTTTAACAAAATCAAGAGTCGCCATAGACAACTGAAGATAATAAAAATGACATTTTCAACCAAAATAGGCAGGAGGGCATTTCTCACTTCAGTCTCTCCATCAGATTCTTCACCCGGTCCTTCTACACGCTCAGCTTCTTCCTGAGAACAAAATGTACACTTATTTGTAGTCGACTATCCTGTAAAATGGTGTGAAAGAATAAAATAAAAGCGCTCCAGCACTCAAGAATCCGTGAGTGAGAGAGACCTGTCTGAATGTGCGAGGACGACTGGAATACCCGCAGCTGCCACAATTTATACAAAAAAAAAAATTGCCAACTTAGCCCAGTAAAAGATCAGCCACAAACACGTGTTCTCCCAAAGGTAGCAATTGCAAGAGCTTGCCAAGTGCAATCTCTCTGAATGTTGACTTTAGGTTATTTAGAAGTAAGAGAGCACAAAACTCAAAACTTACCACACCCCCCCCCCCCCCCCCACTATTTTATCCGTTGCTTTTAGAGGGCCTTTTCAAGACTCAAATCCTCTATTCCTTAAGCTCTTTGCTTTTATATTATGATAGTGGAATTGTACACGCCGCTAATGCTGAGCACACCTCAGATCTTATTAGAGATTGCCATCTGAACTAAGTTTTGAACTTGTCCATTTAAACTTGGGTGACGGGTGATCTCGGTCTCTCCTACCCATGGTGTGGCTCGGCCTTGCCTAGCACCTGTGGCATCGGTGCCAGTGGCCTGCCAGCTATGTTCTCCATTGATCAGCGACTCTACGCTGGAGAAAGGAGAAGACCCAAACAAAATAGAAAAAAATAAAGAAATGAGAATAAAAGAAAAAAATGAAAAAATATTAAAACATAAGCTATTATTAAAAACCACCACGTCAGCCCGCCAGCCAAAGTTTGCTGGATGGATTGAATTGGCACAAATGCAAAATGTTTAAGATCGAATTGGCACAAAAAACATTTATGGCTGATTGGGAAAAATGCAATAGATTTAAGACTTTTTTTTAGGGTTAATACCACAAAAAACCTCAAACTGGTACACATGTGACAAATTTTTCATAAACTATTTTTTAACCACAAGGAACCCCAAATTGATACACTTATGATGATTTTACCCCAAACTGGTACATTTGTGACAAATTTACCTTTCATTGGTTTTCGTTAGATCTAACCGTTAAAGTGTTAAGTTTATGACACGTTACAATAGATGGGTGTATCAGCTTGAGATTTTTACCTCTATTTGTCATATCGTATCAATTTGAAATTTTTCGTGATATTAACACAATTTAACGGAGGGCAAATTTGTCACAGGTATACCGGTTTGGGGTTTTTCGGGATAAAAAAAAATAATTTAGGATAAATCTATCACATGTATACTAGTTTAGGGTTTTTCGTGATTAAAAAAGAATTTGGGGTAAATTTATCATAAATGAATCGGTTTGGGGTTTTTCATAGTAGTAACCCTTTTTTTATGACAATTTTCCTTCTCCCATTGTGCTGTATATTTTTCTTGTTTAGTTCTCATTGATTGTAATTGATAATTTGCTATTTAAGACAATTATCCTGTAAAGGGGTTAAGTAGGATCAAATATTTTTCATTTGGTAACGTACAAATTATTGTGACTCTCGATAGCCGGACGCGCTGCTGTTACTCATGCTGCTGCTTAGATTGCTGGACATGTTGCTGTTCCTCTTCTAGTTTTGTTGTGCCAGCTTTGACTGTCTCCTTTTTTGCTGACTGCTTGGCCTTTTGGCTAGCCCTTTGGCCCCTTTATCTTGATTCCTTTTTGTACTTCCTCTTGGCCGCTTATTTGGCCCTTCTATTTTCTGTTTTGGCCGCGTTCTGGCCTGTGCTATTGTCTTCTATTCACAAGTCTCAGCTGAAGTGTTTTTGGGATTCCATATGTTTGGTCCTTGATGGCCGACCTGCGGTTTTCAAGTTTCCACCACCCAACTGCTCTTCCTGCTGCTGCTTTTTCTTTTGGTTGTTCGTCTCTTTAGGCAGCCTGTTTGGCCCGTTTTTTTTTTTAGTGTTTTCTTTCTCACCCTCCTCTTTTTTCTTGGACTGTTTCTATCACAGTCTGGAGCCCCTTGTTTGGCTCGTACTCGATGATTGTTAGGGTCGTCTATTGGCCTCTTAGAATGGCTTGCATGCTGTGATGATGATTTTTTGCAACCGGTTCACCGTTGAACCCATTTTGGCACTTTGATGCCAAAATTGATTAAAGGTTTTTGTGTCCGGTTCTTTTTGTACCTAGTGATTTGAAAAGTCAAAATATACTTACCTTACCCAAAAAAAAATTACTACCTCTCACTACAGACATCCTCTCCGTCCTTCGAACTATCATAGCAAAGCAAACTCCTAATATCCAGCACCTCCAAGTAGGGCATGTAATGTTAAAGACGACCCATTTGCACGATAGGAACACGATTTCAAGGAAAACAAGAACTACAGAGAGAAAATTTTACAAATATCAAGACATTAACGCGCTTATTTTATGAGAACGAGGCCTGAAATACGAAGCGTCTCATGAACTTGACCGAAACCAAAGACCCATCCGATCTCTATCTGTTCACCGCCTCATCATTTCTGTCAACATGGCCAGTGGAGATCTTGCTATTACGAGTGCATTTCGTCGAGGCACATTAGGCGCTTTACTAGACTATGATATCACTAAAAGGAACTTTCAAGACCAAAAGGAGGTCAATGTTTGTGGGAGGAAAGGATATCACAGGTGACATATAACTTTTCAATTGGTCACTTAGCTGTCATAAGTTTTTAAAAATGGTCACCATAAATACTATGGTAAACACTTAAAAAAATTAGTACCTAAGTGATTCATTGAAAGAAATGACACTCGAGTGAACTTTTTTAGAAGTCATGACTCGTCGAAAAGTGAGACTCATGTTGGATCCGTTCAATTTGTGTTCAATAGGTATACCAAAATAATAATACAATTTCTCTACATGCTGTATCCAGTGTGACCTGGTCATTGATGTTGGGTCTAGAAATATCACCTAGAGGGGGGTGAATATGTGATACTGAATCTAAATTAAATTTCTTGCGGAATTAAAAGCAATCTCAATATACTATTAGGATCATGAACAATATGAACAGCATGCAGAAGAAAGAAACTAAACACAAGGATGGAGTTTAGAGAAGAGAAATATGCACACTGAGTTTATAGTGGTTCGGCTTATTAGGCCTATGTCCACTCTCCCACGATGACAGCCGATTGGCTAGATTTCACTATGATGAATCAATGAAGATTACACTCGATTAAATGCTTAGTTTCTCTCTTACAAATCCTCACAATGAATGAGATTTTTAGCACTCGAAATACTTTGGTGAATTTGAATAACTCTTGCACTTTGGATTGTTGTTCTTTTCGTACTTCGTGGATCACCATGGTTATTCTTTAATACTCCTTTATCTCCAAACTTAGCCGTTGGATACACGACCAAAGGATCGCTCTTCAATCTTTGATTGAACGTCATCAATCATGATTGAACGAGACTGTATCTGAGAAGATATGATAACCGTTGAGGTAAAAATGGAACTCTTATGATCTGGCCGCCATACAACCAAAATCTCCAGTTTCTATAAGTGGAGTAGATTCAAATAAGTTGCCAAGAATATTCTTGGAAGGTAATATCTAATCGCAGATTTTCCCTTGATTGATTAGAGAAAATATCTTGTTAATCAAATATCACAAACTTCCATAACAGAACATGCCTATTTCGGAAACCTGTCATTCGTAGGTCTTCATCGTTGCAGAAACTAATCAGTCTTCAGAAGTAGTCTTCAAAACAAAAGAATATTCTGAATCTGAACGAGTATATAGTTGAATAATAATCCCGAGCTTCAATAAGGTCCATCTGACATTGCAAATAGCTTCTCAGAAGAAGTAACCAAGTTAGAGTACATATTGTATCTGACTCTCAGAAGCAACTCCATCTGACCACGTCAGAAGCACTTCCATCTGACCACGTCAAAAGCACTTTAAGGCTACTCTTCACTTGAGATTAAGAGACAAAAAAATGGATCGATACAAGCTTCTGCTTATAAATTCGTTCTGCAATAAACATTTCAATTATTACACAGATCCTGTGCAAAGTTTTGTCAGAATCAAAATGGAATTGAACTTTCCACAACAATCTCCCCCTTTTTGATGATGACAAAACTTCAAAAAAAAAAATAGTTTATATTGTATGGAAGATCTTGAAATAATAAAATTAATAACTTGAGAAGGATGAAATATCACCCGATCACTAGAGATTTCAATGCATGAATCACACTTGCAAAAACTTCTGTAAATATCTTAAATAGAAACTTCTGCACAACTAAAGAGATATACTGTTGAAACTTCTACACATCTAAAGAGATATACTGTCGAGATGCTATAAGGAAACTTCTCTCCCCCTTTTTTTCATCAACAACAAATAATCATGCATAGGAAGAGAATTTGTCAATAAATGAAAAATTCAGTACCGAAAGTTTTAAGAATAGAATCAAGAAATGAATAGCTAATGCCAAACAAACTTTAAATGGAGGAGGAATGAGGCATTTGTGAAGAAGCAGGTATGTCTTCAGGCTCTTTATCAGTCTCCATAAGTGACTCCTGGACAGAGACAGCTCCCACATTAAGTGCACGATCCCTGACTGCTTGAGAGGTAGGAAGTCCTTGAGCTGGCTTGTTATCTCGAACGAGAATGTAGGTAGGCATGTTAGCTACCTCAGCACATAATATCCTTCCATATAGATCAATAGAATTCTCTAGAGTGTCCACCTTCTGTGCTAGGCCCTGCAACTGAACATCAACCTTCTTTTCAAAGCTAGATAGCTTCTGATCTAACATGATCTCCATAGCAGCCATGTTGATAATGATAAGTTGTTGAAGGTTTTCCACTTGCTTCTGAACTTCAGACTGAGAGGACTTGGTTTCACGAAGCTCACCAATGAAAGTATCAACAGAGGGAAACACCTTGGCAGGGAAAGACTGTCCTTGTTTTACAGATTCAAGTAGCTCTTGAGGTAAACTCTCTCCCTCAGATGGAGGCCTAGGAAAGGCTTTAGAAGCTAGAACTTCTGTCATGAATACATCAGAGGTTGCTTGAAGAGGCTCCCCCTGAACCATAGCTGCTTTCCATTTAGACAAGTGTCTTGGCACGGTTGTGGCCTCCCCACTAATTTCCATGGGGACTGATTGAACACTTGAAACTTGATCCTCTTGGGCAATGGCAACCACTGACCCTGGAGCTGCTTTGGTAACAGTCAATCTGGTAGAAGATATGGAATATGCTTCGTTTTCTGCAGTCTCTTCCAACTATTCAGTTGAGACCATCGGAGGACTCCACTGCTCGTAATAATTGAGTATAGTCTCCTCATACTCCTTCTCTAGCTCTTCTTCTTTGGACAATGCCTTAGTCCATACCTGAAGAAATTCTTCATAATGAATTTCAACTTCATACACATCAATATCTATGGGTTGTGTCCCATGTAGATTCTCGCCCATTTCATTTGGAGTCTCCTGTTGACTCTGACTAGCAGCCTCTCCACATGGTTCAATCCCATCTTGGTCACCTTTGGAGAGTGATGATTGTGTAGCTTCTGAGTCTGACTCATCTGCTGCATTTTTAGCTTCACTAAAGTCTTCATCGTCTGAGGTTTATGCTGCTTGTCCTTTGGTGGTCATAACTTTTCTCCTCTTAGGAGATCTTTGTTCTGACATGTCCGGAAATTCCACAAGAAGTGGCTCAGAGTTCTTATTTCTCCAACCATTAGCAGTCTGCTTAAATTTCATTTTCTTTATCATGTTTTCTCCAACAACCATCAATGGAATTTCATGTAAGTTAATAGTTGCAGGTAGTGTAATCTGGAGGAAATTCATCATTCTGTAAATCAGTCCTCCATAAGGAAGTTGCCCCTTGGACTTTTGAATGGTTCTATACATATGAAGTATGACAATGTGAGCATAAGATATTTTCTTGTTCTGTAGCATTCCCCATATCAATTTAGCTTCGTATTTGGAGATGTCTATCTTGGAAGCCACCTTTGGTCTAAGACACTCAATGACGATCTTATGCATCAATGTGTGCTTTAGAGGAAAGTTTGCATAGGCAATTTGAGATTTTGACTCCCCTGAAAAGGTGGCTTTCCTAGTTAGAAAACAAAAAGCTTCCTCAGCAGTAACATCTAATGATGTGAAATCCATCTTGTCAACTCCCAATAAAAAGGCAATGTCATAAGCATGTAAATGATATCTTTGTATTCAATGGTGAAGAAGATAGTATTGAAGTTGACAAATTGCAAGTTGGAGTAGAAGTGGTGACAAGGTCAGGAAAAGTTTTTCACCTATGGAGCACAAAATTCTCAAGATTGATCTGTTTAAGGTGCTTTCGAAGAGGGATTTCAGCGATGTCAAAGAACTTCAAATCAAACACCTTATGAGGCATAACACCTCTCTATTTCAAGGACTCAAACCTATCCTTGTGGGCTTTATTTAGGAACAGGGGGCCATGAAAGCTTGAATCCGCAACAAAGCCTTTAACTTTCTCAAACTCATTGAACAAAATATCATCATCATCATCCACCTTTCCTTTAGGACTGCTAACATCATCCTTATTTTTTATTACAACTCCTTTTGAGGGAGATTTCTTTGGAGTTGATGCCGAACTAGAACCTGCCAATTTCTCCTTGCCCTTTCGAGAAACAGAATCAGGCATTTCAACAGCAATAGGTTCAACAACTGTTTCAGGCAAATTTAGAAATTCTAACAATTCTCCTTCACTTTCAAACTTGTGGATTTTCAACAATTTTCTGAGGTATTCATCAAAACCTCCAACTGCTTTAACACTATCAAACAAGAGTTTAACTGTATGTGCAAGAGCTTCTTTTTTTTCGAAGTCAGAAACAGACAAACCTTTTGCCTGTCGAAGTGCCTCTCTTTGTTCGTTGATTTTCGATACTGAAGGCCTGACAAGAGTCGCATCTTGGGAGAAAGATTTCCTTTTAGCCTGAGTGGGGTTCTTTGAGGCGGAGGCTGATTTCGGAGCCATGGAGATGAAAAAGTTTGAAACTTTGAAATAGAAGTTTTGTGTCGAGAGAGAATCGAGAGCGAAAGAGATTCTACGCAGAGTTTAGGGTTTTTGAGTGTGATCTGTGCAAAGGGTGAGAGACAGGGGTGACAGTTCGTGATTTTATAAAAGAGGCGGTTATTTAAAGAAACGAAATCAACTTTGAAATATTTTAGGGAGAGAGAAAAAAAATACCTTTAATAAATCGAACAATTAAGGGCAATCGAATATTTGTAAGAGAGATTTTGAGAAACTTACCTTAAAGGGATTTTGGAATTAGAAAACTGACCTTTGATTTTTGAACTTTCCCTTTAAAAAAAATTGATGATTTGTTTCTGACGTTCCTTCTGACACTTCTTCTGAATCTCCTTCTGAGGCTCCTTCTGACGCTCCTTCGGAGGCTCCTTCTAAGGCTCCTGTTCTAAAAGATACTTAAGATAAAGGGTTAATGATGGCTAAATCTCTTCTAATAAAATTAAAGGTTTCTTTATCCAAATGTTTAGTAAAAATATCTGCAAGCCGATTTTTTGAATCAATATACTGAGTATTAACATCACCATTCTGAACATGATCACGTATGAAATGATGTTTGATTTCAATGTTTTTTGCTCTTGAATGAAAAATGGGATTCTTGGTGAGATTTATGGCGCTTGTGTTGTCGCATTTGATCTCCACATTTGTATCTTCAACACCATAATCTCTTAGCTGCTGCTTTAGCCAAAGAATCTGAGCACAGTAACTTCCAAGAGATACATATTCTGCTTCAGCTGTGCTGAGAGCAACTGTACTTTACTTCTTAGAGTACCATGATATAAGCATGTTTCCCATGAGCTGACAAGTTCCAGAGGTACTCTTCCTGTCAATTTTGCAACCTGCAAGATCTGCATCTGAATATCCTTTCAGAGTAAAATCAAAATCTTTAGAGTACCATAAATCAAAGCTAGGATAAGTCCCAATGTATTTGATTATCCTTTGATAGCTGAGAGATGTGATTCTTTTGGATTAGATTGAAATTTGACGCATAAGCAGACACTAAATAAAATGTCTGGTCTTGAAGCTATGAGATAGAGTATTGATCTAATCATACTGCGATATAACTTAGGATCAACTTCTTTTCCATCTTCATCTTTATCAAGTTTGGAGGAGTGAGACATAGGAGTTTCTGTCTTTTTGCAGTTCTCCAAACCAAACTTCTTCACAATTTCCAACGCATATTTCTCCTGATGGACAAATGTTCCTTTCTGTGATTGATGAATTTGAAGTCCAAGAAAGAATCGTAATTCTCCCATCATACTCATTTCAAATTCATCCTACATCACTTTAGAAAAATTCTTGCAAATAAGCTCATTAGAGGAACCAAAAATTATATCATCAATATAAATTTGGACTAGCAGAAT
Organism: Rhodomyrtus psidioides; assembly: GCA_021437785.1. Classification (NCBI taxonomy): domain Eukaryota; kingdom Viridiplantae; phylum Streptophyta; class Magnoliopsida; order Myrtales; family Myrtaceae; genus Rhodomyrtus; species Rhodomyrtus psidioides. Next base: position 436,793 of record JAILYB010000062.1, on the reverse strand, counting down.
ATCCTTACCTTGTTTTTGAATAAAGAGTGTAGTATCTACATTCCCTTTAATGAATTTTTGTCTGGATAAGAAATTGCTCAACCTTTCATACCAAGCGCGAGGTGCTTGTTTCAGCCCATAAAGTGCTTTTCTTAGAACATAAACCAAATTCTTTCCTCTAGATTCTTCAAAACCAGGGGGCTGCTCAACATAAACTTCTTTTTTGATGTAGCCATTTAGAAATGCACTTTTCACGTCCATCTGAAAAAGTTTAAAGTTATTGTAGCAAGCATAAGCAAGTAGTAGCCTAATGGCTTCTAACTTGGCAACAGGAGCATAAGTCTCATCATAGTCCATTCCTTCTTCTTGAGAATAACCTTTTACCACAAGTCTGGCTTTGTTCCTTACTACATTCCCTTTATCATCCAATTTATTTCTGAATACCCACTTTGTTCCAATCACTGGACGATTTTTGGGTCTGGTGACTAATTCTCAAACATGATTGACTTTGAGTTGATGTAGTTCTTCTTGCATTGCATTAATCCAGTTCTCATCCGCTAGTGCTTCTTCAACTCCTTTTGGCTCTAATTCAGATACTAGAGCTATGCTACTCATTGCTTATTTGAGCTTAGATCTTGTCTTGATACCATCACCTATATTTCCCATGATGAGCTCCTTTAGATGACTTGACTTGTGTTTTCAGTTTTTGTTGTAGCAATCACCTGTGGATTCTGTACGTTCATTCTGCACAGCTTCTGAGCCTTCTTCATTTGTATGTATCTCAAACTGAGTAGTTCCATAATCATTGCTTATAACTGAGTCTTGCTTCTCTTCAAGCTCTTTCTGTGAATATGATATATGAAATAGTATAGAAGCATGACTAGGTTCAGATTCATCATTCTGAGTGCTTTCATCAAACTTGATGTTCATTGATTCTTCAACAACACGAGAATTCATGTTGTAGACTTTGTATGCCTTGCTTGTTGTTGAATATCCTAGAAAAATGCCTTCATCTGTTCTCTTATCAAATTTTCCACTACGATCGTTAGCATTTTTCAAAATAAAACATTTACAACCGAATACACGAAAGTATGCAACATCAAGTTTTCTTTGTTTAAAAAGTTCATGGGGAGTTTTTTCAATAAGAGGACCAAGAGAAATTCGATTCAAAATATAACAAGCTGTGGAAACAGCATCAGCCCAAAAATGAGAAGCAATTTTACTTTCAATTAATAGAGTTCTAGCCATTTCTTGCAAAGATCGATTTTTCCTTTCAACCACCCCATTTTGTTGAGGAGTATAAGGAGCAGAAAAATTGTGTTGAATTCCAAACTCATCACAAAAATTAGAAAAATTTTGATTTTCAAATTCTCCCCCATGATCTGTTTTTAAGCAGGAAATGGTATAACCTTTTTCATTTTGAATTCTCTTTGCAAATTTTGAAAAGGATATAAAGGCATCACTTTTGTGAGCAAGAAATAGTACCCATGTAAATATTGAGAAATCATCAACAATAACAAGACAGTATTTCTTACCTCCAAGACTTAAGGTTCTGTTTGGTCTGAAGATGTCCATATGAAGCAGCTGCAAATTTTGCTTAGAAGAAACTTGATTTATAAACTTGAAAGTACTTCTTACCTTCTTGCCTAGTGTGCATGCATAACAGAGTCCTCCTTTTTCAAATTTTGTTTGAGGTAATCCTCGAACAAGTCCCTTGTTAGAGAGTTTTGAAATATGCTTTATACTAATATGTCCTAATTTTCTATGCCACAACTCAGATTCATCCTTAATAGAAATAAGACATTTTTCATTTTCAGAATCAATGTCTAGAAGATAAATGTTTCCATGCCTTCGACTAGTAAAGCTTTGTTTCTTGTCCATGCATTTTACATTTTGAAAGCAAATTTCATAACCAGAGTCACAGAGTTGACTTACAGAGATTAGATTGTAGTTCAGTCCTTTAACTAAAGAAACAACATTTACTGTCAGATTTCCAATCTTGACAGTTCATTTTCCAATTACTTTTCCTTTGTTTCTTCTTCTGAAAGATACACTTCTACCATTGTATTTTGATAGAGATACAAATATATCTGGATTTCCTGTCATGTGACTTGAGCATCCACTATCCAGAAACCATTGTTTTTCTTTATCTTTGGTACCTGCAAGGAATAAACAACTCACTGTTTCTTTGGTACCAATGCTTTCTTGGGTCCTTTTATGTTAGTAAGACTTAATGACCTTCTGTTAATAGGTCTCCAGACTTTCTTGCAACATTCCTTAGTATGGCTATGATCACCACAATTCACACAAGGCTGGCGTATGTAAGATTTGGTAAGCTGTTTGTAAAAATGCTTTCTATAAACATCAATAGTAGGTTTATGGAAATTTGCTTTAGCAAAACCCAATCCTGATCTACCATTAAAAGGAATTTATTTTGACATGATATTGTCCAAAACTCTTAAGCTTTGTGAAAAATCTTTTTGAAGTATCATAAATTTCCTTTTTTAAAGAACTATTTTCTTTTGAAATGAGATCGTGGCTTTCTTTTAACTGATGAAATTCGTGTTGTAGAAATTCAATTTTTTTTCTTTTTCAGAAGTATTTTGTTGTTTTAAAGAACAATTTTCCTTTTTCAAAACAGAAACTCTTTCAAGAGTTTTTATAACTTTTGCAAAGTTCATCAATGTATTCTGAAATTTCATCAGGAAGTTTAGATAGACATACCTCTGTTTCTGAATCTAAGCTTGAATCTGATTTTGAATCTGACTTAGCCATCATGTAAATGTTTGCATAGTCATTTCCACTGTCATCAGAATCACTCAATGTTTCTGCTTTTAGAGCCTTCTTGTACTTCTCATACTTGACTTTATCTTTCTTCAGAGTTGGACAATTCGGCTTGATGTGTCCTACTTTCTTGCAATGGAAGCATATCACATCTTTGCTTTCTTGAGACTCATTGTTTGGAAATTTATGATCACTTTTCCTCAATGGTTTCTTTCCCTTGAAGTCTCTGGCTTTTCGAGCCATCCTTCTAAATTTCTTCACTATAAGTGCTAGTTCTTCATCATCCTCACCTTCATCATCTGTACCAGACAAACATTGAATAACTTCAGTTTTTAAAGCAATTGATTTCTTACCTTTTTTATCTCCATTTTTGTTGGCTCGTTTTGTTTCACAGGATTGTAGTGTCCCAACTAGCTCATCCACTGAAAGTGGTCTGATCGTTTGACATCCTTGTATAGAAGGTTTGATGTAGTTCCACTCGTCTGTGAGTCTTTTAAGTATTTTCCTGACTTGCATCGGCTCAGCAATGGGTGCACCTTGTCTTGCAAGTCCACTTGCCAGATTTTGAAACCCGTCTATCATATCAGCAATAGACTCATTAGATTTCATCTGAAATGCTTCATAATCACTCAGTAAAATACTGAGTTTTGTTTCTTTTACTCTATTGATCCCTTGAAAAGTAATATGAAACCTATCCCATATTGCTTTAGCAGATTCTTCCTCTGAGACACGGTTATAAAGAGGAGTTGATAAAGCACAAAATAACGAATTGACAGCTTTGGAATCTAAGCCTTGTCTTTTGGCTTTTTCAATCTCAGTCATGGTTGTGGTAGGATTTGCTCCATTTCCAAAAGTTGCACTTGCAGCAGCATCAGGTACAACACCATTTGTGAAACATCCCACGTCAAATCATCATAAGCGTTGAAGAACCATTTCATTTTGTTGCTCCACATATTGTAATCCTTGCCATCAAAGTAAAGTGGCTTGTTGGCAAAGTACGAGTCACTTGTTCCTGAAGAGTGGTTGCTAGACATAGTAGATCGTTAACTCAGAAGTTACAAACACTTCTTAAATAAGAGTAACAAAGCTCTGATACCAATTGTTGGGTCTAGCAATATCACCTAGAGGGGGGTGAATAGGTGATACTGAATCTAATTTAAATTTCTTGCGGAATTAAAAGCAATCTCAATATACTATTAGGATCAGGAACAATATGAACAGCATGCAGAAGAAAGAAACTAAACACAAGGATGGAGTTTAGAGAAGAGAAATGTGCACGCTGAGTTTATAGTGGTTCGGTTTGTTAGGCCTATGTCCATTCTCCCATGATGACAGCCGATTGGCTGGATTTCACTATGATGAATCAATGAAGATTTCACTCAATTGAATGCCCAGCTTCTCTCTTACAAATCCTCACAATGAATGAGATTTTTAGCACTCGAAATACTTTGGTGAATTTGAATAACTCTTGCACTTTGGATTGTTGTTCTTTTCGTACTTCGTGGATCACCATGGTCCTTCTTTAATACTCCTTTGTCTCCAAACTTAGCGTTGGATACACAACCAAAGGATCGATCTTCAATCTTTGACATCAATCGTGATTGAACAAGACTGTATCTGAGAAGATATGATAACCGTTGAGGTAGAAATGGAACCCTTCTGATCTGACCGCCATACAACCAAAATCTCCAGTTTCCATAAGTGGAGTAGATTCAAATAAGTTGCCAAGAATATTCTTGGAAGGTAATATCTGATCGCAGATTTTTCCTTGATTGATTAGAGAAAATATCTTGTTAATCAAATATCACAAACTTCCATAATAGAACATGCCTAGTTCGGAAACCTGTCATTCGTGGGTTTTCATCATTGCAGAAACTGATCAGTCTTCAGAAGCAGTCTTCAGAACGAAAGAATATTCTGAATCTGAACAAGTATATAGTTGAATAATAATCCTGAGTTTCAATAAGGTCCATCTGACATTGCAAATAGCTTCTCAGAAGAAGTAACCAAGTTAGAGTACATATTGTATCTGACTCTTAGAAGCAACTCCATCTGAAGGTCTTCAGATGCACTCCATCTGACTACATCAGAAGCACTTCCATCTGATCTCGTCAGAAGTACTTCCATCTGACCACGTCAAAAGCACTTCCATCTGACCAACTCAGAAGCATTTCCATTTGACCACGTCAGAAGCACTTTAAGGCTACTCTTCACTTGAGACTAAGAGACAAAAAAATGGATCGATACAAGCTTCTGCTTATAAATTTGTTATGCAATAAACATTTCAATTATTACACAGATCATGTGCAAAGTTTTGTCAGAATCAAAATGGAAGGGAATTTTCCACAACAATTGAAAGGATAGACCTGCCAAAATATCAAAATGTGTGGAAGAAAAAGAAGAGGAAGGAGAAAGAGAGAGGGTTAGGGGAGTGGGGAGAGAGGTAGACAAGTCTTCACGCGGGGGGCAAGACTAAGACTACTAATAGGTGAGGTCAGCGCTTGTGAACTCAAACGACTTCATTCATCCAAGTTTGTTAATCTTGATCTCGATAATTGTTGACACCTGATTTTTGACCTAGCCTTTTTCATTTTTTATTTTTTTTGAAAAATCATAAAAAATTCATAAAAAGTCAAAAAATTACAAAATCAACTTTGGTGGCATTGGCCAAGCCCAAGGAACCATTCTTGACCAAAAAATAATTTTTCATACTTTTCATATTTTTTAATATTTTTTAGAAAATAGAAAAATACTTAAACAAATCAAGAAAAATAGCATTTGAGGTCACAAAAATATGGAAAAATATCCAATATTTTTATTTTTAATCCCTTGTATTTTTGACCTCACAAAAAATCCAAAATCAGATTCAATTTTAGGTGTTCCTTTGTAACCCTTACTATTGAATTTGGAGAAAAAATACCAATTGAGTCTTTTGATTTGCAATTTTAGCATTTTCTAGGACCTTGACACTCAATCTAATTGTCCCCTATTCCAATTTGGCCCAATTTCTCGGACAAGTTGTTCAATTGCAAAAATAATTGCATTTTAGCCCTTGAAATTGAGTATAATCGAAATTAATTTCAATTCAAGGACTATCATTATAAATTGAACATGCTACCCAATGGATTTCACCATTTTAAATCGATTGGCATAGGTGGTTTGACCCAATTTGATCATTTGCACCCTCAATTACACGATCCCCAATTTCCAATTAAATGAAAATTTGGGGGTTTTGTAGAAATTGATGAAAACTTTTGGGCAAAACCACATTTCTAGATAGAATTCATGCTCTAGATTCGATTTTGAGGTTCAATTGCAAAATTTTCCCATTAATTTGGGATTAATTTGAAAAATCCTGTTCGGAACCGGTTCAGACCGGTCAGACCGCCGGTCGGACCGGTCGAACCGGTTTGCTACAGTGTCATCGTCTTCCCTCAGAACCTGCGCAGATGAACAGTTCCAAGAGTGATTTTGATCTTCAAATTGGAAGCCAATTCGTGGATAATCGAACACGCAATGGTGGGCGTATTGTTGCCTATACTTCTGCCTATCAACTAACACCGGTGGCGCCGCTCGACGTCGACGGAGTAAAAGGCAGTTGGCCGGTCAAATATCGAAGCTGCAAAAAGTCAACAAAAGCACAAAACAGCTCAAATTCGTGACAAATTCGCGTGAAATGAAGTCCACCAGAGAACCAAACGGGGTTAGACAGAATCCCCATCTTCCCCGACGTCGTTTGAACCTAAAATCACGTGATGGCACGTGCTATTCAAGTCAGTTGGTCGTCCCCGATTCGGCGCCAAAATTCTAAGAACTATAAAAGCCTGCGTTCGTTTTCTGTTGGGGAGGAGGTTGATTCAGTGGCAGAGGGGCGAAACTGAATCGAGAGAGAGAGAGAGAACGCGAGAGAGAGCTCGTTCTCCGACCCTCCGTCGTCGAGAACTTGAGTTCGACTGCAAAGCGCTGGCTAGGCCGTCTCCGGCCAAACCAAAGCTGAAGAAGACCGTCAGAAGTTCGCTTTGAGTGCTAGGAAGCGATCGCCGTCAACCGCGCAGCCCAAAACCGCCAGAACAGGTAATCCCGAACTTCAAGCTCAAGCTCAGGTCTTCAATGGCGGACTTTGATTTTGACTTCAATCTTTGCAATTCCCGTGTGCTTTTCATCCCTTAGACATTACTGACCATGCTCGCATCTCCATTTTGCATCGACTTTGCTCGCATACCATGAATCGAGTCCTCCGATTTAGCCTCCATAGCCGATTCTTGCCCAGCCAAATCTGGGCTGAGCGAGCTCAATCGGAGCTCGAGGTAAGTCTTCTGAACCTCCATTGGTGCTATTCTGTGACTGAATTTCTCTGATTTTGAGTAAATCGTATGATTGAGCTTCCATGGCCGTATTCGGTACTTTGCATGATACTCGTGATTTTGCTAATAAGATGCCACAATCCTTAGATATGTTAAGCTAGAGACGATCGCGAGTCGATTAGAGTTAGTCTCGCACGATTTCATTAAGATTTCACCGCACGATCATCGCCGGAGAGCCACAGCCGTCCATTCTGTCGGAGTCGCGAGGTTGAAGACGAAGCTGACATGGCGTGGTCAACTGGTCAAATGTCCAGATGTCATCCCGTGATTGGTCCACGTAGTGTCGAGTCAGCATGGCCGTTAGGGTCTGTTATTCGAATTAAAAGATCGGACGGCTGAGATAAATCGAACTTAAATTCTAGTGGCCGTCCGATTAATAAATAGGATTAACTGAAAATGATTTTCGAAATCAGAAAATAAACAAAGAGTGGAAACGGTGTCGTTTGGCTAAGTGGGTAGGCGACGTCGTTTAGGCTAGTAGGATTGGACGGCTCAGATCAAGTCTCAGGTTCTAATCGTGTCCGTTAGTTTTAGTAAGTCAATCAAACGGCTCAGGTCGAGTCTTCGCTTAATCTAGACCGTAGAATCTAGTAATCAGATCTAGTGGGCGCGGACAAGCCACGCGGCGTGGTGTAGGCCGTCAGATCAGATTATGATAATCCGAAAATAAAAAATGAGATGCGGCGTCGTTTTGGAGCCGGGGTTCGCGCGGGTCCGGGTCTGGGCCGGGTTTCGGCCCGAGTGGGTCGGGTCGACCTGGTCCGAATAATATTTTTAAATAAAAAATCGGAAAATGATTTTAAAAAAAAAATCAGAAAAATATTAGAAAATCCAAAAAAAATGCTAGAAAATTCCAGAAAATTCCAAAAAATATAGAAAAATTGTGGAAAAATCCTAGACATTCCAGAAATCCCCAAAAATCGAGGGTTGACCACAGACAACTGGTCAACCCTATTTTTGGGGTTTCTTATCCGTTCTTCTAAGACCCGACGACATTACCTTTTAGGGGTAAGTCGCCTCTACTGTATATGGGAGATAGGGCCGATAATGCCAAGGTAAGAATTAGGGTCAGGTAGGCGACCAATTCTTAGGTTTGGGTTTTCGAGTCCCGCCTCTTTTCTCAAAATGACAATTTCGCCCTTCAAATGGGAAAATTGTCTTTCTTGTCTCAATCGAGTTCTGAAAATTGTTTAAAGTTAGGGTTTGGGTCAGGTGGACGACCGACCCTAATATTTGAGATTTTCAGTTCTCATTTTTGTCCAAATGATGACTTTACCCCTCCGAGGGTAAAATCACTTGAAAATTCCAGAAAAATTCTGGAAATTCCCGAAAAATAGGAAATGGATTGGATTGATGGCCAATACTATTTTCGTTGTCTTTTGACTTCCCAATCCATCCAAAATGACAGATTTACCCTTTTAAGGGTAAATTTTCCCGAATTGTTCAAAATTACGATTCTGCCCCTCATGGGCGAATCATGCCAAAATCACTCCTAAGCCTTGATTGATATTTCTCTAGGCTAATAGGGCCTCATTAGGAATGCCATGCTGATTTCATGTGTTTTATCCGCATGTACTGATTCCTTGATTTGCGCTCTTATTTTTAATAATCGTGAGTGATAGGGTAGCTGTTCCCATCTGCATGAACTCCTAGATTTAGGATCAATACCTCACTCGTCTGCATGAAATCCTAGGATCAGATAAACCATTCAGCTTAGGTACCGAAAGGGCGTCAACTCTAACAGTTGACGTAACTAAGTCCCCGAAACTTCTCTGGTTTCCGCAGAATCGAATAGACCACCCCCAACTATTCGATAGGGTTTCCGATCGTACCCTCCGCAAAACGATTGGCGGCGACTCCTAGGCATGTACACTCACCACATGTCACCAGACCACACTGAAGGTCGACCACGTACATCCAACAGTTGCGATTTGGGTAATGGACCTTGGGAGAGGCCCGCGTCCGATCCAGCCAACGATCGGGCGGCCCATTAACCCTCGCCAGCCCGCTAGCCCGATGATGGCGGGAGCTCGGGAGAGGGTCGCGACAATAATCTCGATCTCCATTCGAGCCAGATCCTCTGTATGCAAATGGGGGTTCATGTTCGTGACGGCTGCTCATCGTCGCCTAATGCCGTTGCCAAAGAGCTGGCTGTTTGCAACTACCAATGTTTTCTAATCTTCCATTGGGGAAAATTGCCAAAAAAGTAATAAATATGTTGCACTTTTGTCAATTCAGCTCTAAACATTTTAATTTCGTGTTAATTCAGTCCTAAATCCCTTTTTTGTGCCAATTTAGTTCCTTCGATAAACTTTGGCTGGCCAGTGCTAATGTGAACTTCGGTCAGCATTGACGAGATAATTTTTAATAATATTATGATTTTTTCCTTTTCTTTCTTTACTTTTTTTTGTGGGGGATGGGGGCCGGTATTCTTCTTCCTCTAGCCATGGAGTCACCAAATAGTTGGTGAAGAGGGCTAGCAAGCCACCAGGCCGCCTATATTGGGCGAGGCCAAGCTCGCCCAGCCATGTAATCGCTGTTGCTGGGTGAGACCGAGCATCTCCATCAATTAGCCAGGGTGACCCGAGAGAGAGAGAGAGAGAGAGAGAGAGAGAGAGAGAGAGAGAGAGAGAGAGAGAGAAACTCGAAGGGTTCAAGTCGGAGGAAGGAAGCGGAGCGACGAGGCCACGGCTAGGCGATGGCGTGCAGTGACATTTCTTGGCAAGGCCGAGGTTGCACAACCATGGATTCAAAGCGACAAATCTGGGCAATGCCATGGCTGGTTAGCTCGGCCTCACCCAATGGCTGCAGAGCCGGCGCCAATGGCCTGCCGGTTATGTCCTTTAGTCAGCAACCTCATGGATGGAGGAAGGAGAAGATCCAAAACAAAAAAGAAAAATGACAAAAAGAGAAAAAAAGAAAAGAATATTATTATAAATCTCCACGTCAGTGCTGACGGGCCAAAGTTTCCAAAGTTTATCTGATGAATTGAATGGGCACAAGTGCAAAAAATTTAGGATTGAACAGGCACAAAAAATAGGATTGAATTGACACAAAATTAAAAGGTTCTGAATTGACAAAATTAAAAGGTTCATGAAGTTTAATAGGTTTAGGGTTTATTTTTATTTATTTTGACAATTTTTCATCTCTCATTGTGCTGTATATTTTGGAACTATCATCGGAAACTCCTAATATCCAGCACCGCCAAGTAGGGCAGGTAATGTTAGAGAAGACTCATTTGCACGGGAGTGGATCCTCTGCCATGGATTTTTCCTGCCATGTGAGAGAGAGATTCAAAATTTGAAATGGGCTGGAACTCTCTCCTCTCACATGGCAGGATAATGTCATGGCAGGGAATCCAGATCCCATTTGCACAACAGGAACACGATTTGAAGGAAAACAAGAACTACAGAGAGAGAAATTTAAAAATAACACGACATTGACGCGCTTATTTTGTGAGAACGTGGCCTGAAATATGGAGCGTCTCATGAACTTTGAGACATGAAACGACAAACCCCATCTGATCTCATCATATCCATCAAAATGGCCAGTGGAGATCTTGCCATTATGAGGGCATTCTGTCGAGGCACATTGGGCACTTCACTAGTCTATTATATCATTAAAAGGAAACTTTAGCATCCCAAGGAGGGTCTAACACTTTCGAAAAGAAAGGACGTTCTTGGTGTTTTAACTATCCTACTACGATGCTTACATGAGTGTCATAATTTATTTAGATGCTCATTTGAGTGCCATAACATCTTTTTCGTTCACTTCACTTGATCATCATATAACTTTTCAGTCGATAATTAAGTGTCGTAACTTTTTAAAAACATTCACAAGTCGGATTTTCGGCACTTATTTTAATATTTAAGAAAAAAAAATCGGTATTTAATTAATCCATCAATAGAAATCACACTCGAGTGAATATATATTTTTTTTTAAGTCATTACTCGTCCTCCTGAAAGAGTTATCGCACTCCAATGAGACGAATATCAGATCCGCTCAAACCGCGTGCTGCAGACGTACTAAAATAATGAGACAGTTTCTCCACATGATGTACCCAGTGTGACCTGGTCATTCGAAGGATAGGATCGCCGGAATATCAAAATGAATGGAAGGAAAAGAAAAGAAGGGAGAAAGAGAGGGGCGGGGTTGGGGTTGGGGTTGGGGGGAGAGGTAGACAAGTCTTCACGCGGGGGGGGGGCAAGACTCGGACCAACAGGTGAGGTCAGCGCTTGTGAACTCGAACGACTTCATTCATCCGAGTTTGTCAAATCTTGATCTCGATAATCTCGATCTCCATTCGAGCCAGATCCTCTGTATGCAAATGGGTGTTCGTGTTCCCATTGGCCGCTCATCGTCGCGTAATGCTGTTGCCGAAGAGCTGGCCGTTTGCAACTACCAAGTGTTCCTGAGCTTCAGAGGACCGGATGTCCGCCATAATTTCCTTGAGTGCCTCTACAACCACCTGAGAGGCTTGGGGATCGTGGCGTTCAGGGACAAGGAAGAGATCGAGTTTGGCGAGAGGATCGACGACAAGATCCTGGAAGCCATCAAGCGTTCCGACATCTGCATCCCTGTCCTGTCCGAGAACTTCGCTTCCAGCACAGCGTGCCTGATGGAAGTGGCCCAAATGGTGGAGTCAGAGAAGACCGTCCTCCCCATTTTCTACGGCGTCAAGCCCAGCGTTGTCCGGCACCAGCGGGGAGCATATGGAGAATCGTTCCTCGAGCACCAGAGGAGCAAGGATGCCGAGACGATCACAAAATGGAAGACCGCTCTGGCAAATATTGCTGGGATTTTGGGATTGGAATTGGAGGATGTCGGCGATGGGTAAGTCAACCGCTCGGTCTAGTTTTCCAGTTTAGCTTAACCAATGAATATATGACAAGGAGAATTTACATGGCTAAAATATTTTAACCGTCCATTAAAATGAAATTATTTTTCTCATTGGTAAGTTATTTCGAGTGAAATAATCCAAATGATTCTCATATTATTTATTTTTGGTGAAATAAATGGAACGGAGCATGTGACATTTTTGGAAAATTATTTTTGAAAAATTATTTTCTAGAAAAATGAAAATATTTTTTGGTGTTTAGATAATATATGAAAAAGTTTCGAAAAATATTTTTCGTTGTTTAGCATGAAAAATAATGAACGTGTGTCGTCTTCTTCATCAGCTCTTCCCGTACCTTACACCACTCGCAAAGGCTCCAAAAAAAAAAAAAAGAAGCGTACCCGACCCAGCCTTCATAAAACCACTTCCTCCGAACCTCCAATTCTCCCTCTCTCCCTTTTTCTCTCTGCGGAATTTCGAATCGGAAGTCGAAGCGCGGAGAATCTCGATGAACACGTCGCATTTCACGGACAAGCAGATCATGGATATCGGGTCGCATGAGTCGGCGCAGAGCAAGGACTTCATCGATCTCGCCACCGAGCGCCGCCGCCGCCGCCGCCGCCGCCGCCGTTATGTCGAGGAGGACCCGAGTGAAGCACAGATGGGGAAATTGATTTCCGCTTTTGAACTACTCGTTTTTGACCCCCTAAACACCAGAAATTGAGAAAAAAACAAGTTTTCCGGAAAAAAAAAAAAATTCCGTGAAAGAAACGGAGCCTAAGATGCACACGGCCCTCTTTCTGGGATCCAATTTACTTTTAGAGATTTTTGGTTTATAGTTTTCCAGTAGCAATGCATTAGAATATCTGGTCTTGTTTTCTATCCAATGTTGCAGTCATCCGTCTGTTTTTTTCCTGGATTGATTAGTGTCACCGAGGCATTTTCCGCAAATAGAACCACATTCCGTTCTCGCTTTGAGACATTTCGTTAGTCCTCATGCTTCACCCTTCTCTTTACCTACAACTGTAAGTAAAGTACTAACTTCCCTTTTCATTTTGTAGATATCATGAACTTATAAACGATGTCGTTTCTAGACTTTGGCCACTCTTGAGAATGGACAAGCAAGAGGTGACGAAAAATTTAGTGGGAATAGATGGGGATGTACGAGAGATGATGCGAAAGATCGGCGTGGATAATAAGGATGGACGAGTTATCGAAGGACAGAAGACGATAGGGAGATGCGTGGTTGCGATATGCGGTCTGCCTGGGGTCGGCAAGAGCACTCTCGCGAAGGTGGTATACAACAAGATCAGTCACCTCTTTGATGCTTGCAGCTTTCTTGAAGATGTTCGGGATGAGACTGAGCAGAAAAGAGTGATGTCTCTGCAGAAGAAGTTAATTCGAGATCTCAAGAGAGGAAACTGTCCAAAGGTGGCATCCTCCAATGAAGGTACCAAATTGATAAAATCCATGTTCCGAAGAAAAAGAGTTCTTATTGTACTGGATGATGTCGATGAGTTCAAACAGATTAAACCATTTGCCGAAGAGCTAACTTGGTTTGGTCGGGGAAGCAGGATCATCCTAACAACCAGAAGAAAAGATATCATTGAACATTATGACCATCGAGAAATCAACGAACATGAGGTTTCTCCTATGAATGAAGGTAATGCTCTTGAACTCTTCTATAGTCATGCTTTTCGATCGGAGCATCCCCTAGAGGAGTATGGTTCCCTACCCAGCAACATCACTTCTGCTGCCGGAAAGCTTCCTCTTGCTATTGAAATCGTGGGGTCATATTTGCATAGCAAGAGCATAGAAATATGGAGGGAGACTTTAGAAAAATTAAGAAGAGAGCCAGAAAAAGAAGTGGAACGAGTGTTGAAGGCAAGCTACGACCTTTTGGAGGAAAGCACAAAAGAAATATTCCTTGACATAGCATGTTTCTTTATAGGGGTTGAAAAGAGAATCCCCTATTACATGTGGGATGCTCGTAAACTTTTCCCAAACAGAGGTGTTCATGAACTTCAAAATACGTCTTTCCTAAAGATTGGAGAAGAAAATGAGTTTTGGATGCACGACCAATTAAAAATCCTGGGAAGAGAAATTGTCAAGAAAGAAAATTATAAAAATCCTGGGAAGCGCAGCAGGCTGTGGGATTACAAAGATGTCCGAACAACGTTGCGGGAAAAGAAGGTAAAAATCACACAGCTTTATGATGATTATACTGTTGTTTCATCGCATAAATCTTTTTGTTCTAATTTGACACTTTCATTTTTTCAAACAAATTGCCAGGGTACCGAAAAGGTTGTGGCCCTCCGCGTAAACCCCAACTTTAGCGAAGATGAACCGGAAATCGACTGTTTACGTTGCGAAGAACTTCATCATCTACCGAACCTGAGGTTCCTTGAGTTGGACTATGTTGATATTGAAGGAAATCCTGAGAATCTTCTTCTTTCGAATCTAGTATGGCTTGATTGGCATGGATGCCGTGACAAATCTAAGCTGTTTGCATTGAATATGAAGAAACTGGTCATTCTCGATTTATGTGCAAGTCCAGTTGAATTGAATTTGGAAGACTGGAAACAACTGATGCTGGTAAGGCTTTTTATATGCTTGTGCACATTTTTACGTACAAATGTCCCTGTAGTTTGTCATTAAACGATTACAGTTGAAGTAGTAACAGAACATATGAATCATGTTGGTTTTGCAGAAGGCTGGGAGTTTGAAAGTTTTGAATCTAAAAGGTTGTCCTTGGATCACTGCATCTCTGGAATTCCCTGCCTCAATGCCTTTAGAATGCTTGGTCCTGGAAGGTTGTTTACTATTGATTCCAACAAATCCTGAATCCACCTCTAGCTTAGCCAATCTAATTTCCTTGAACATGAAGCATTGCAAATATTTCAAACAATTGCCGCAAGCACTGTGTTCCTTGAAAGCATTGAAGGAGCTTCTCATTGATGGGACTAAAATAGAAAGACTTCATTTCGAGGAAGGCTCTCTGCCGGCACTTGAAATTCTCAGTGCCTGCGAATGTGAAGCATTGGGTGAAATCACTGATTCCATTCGATTGTTAAAGAATCTTCGGAAGCTTGCTCTAAGAGGTTGCAAAGGGCTAAGGGAACTTCCACCTGTCATTGGAAAGCTTGTTCTGCTACAAGAAATAGACCTGTCGTACACCTTGATTACGGAATTACCTTCTTCTGTCAAGGATTTGAAAAATCTCGAAGTGTTAAAAATGGTTCATACTTACATAGGAGAATTTCCTGAAGCCATAAAAGATCTTAAGGGGCTTAAAGAGTTGGATTTCACCCACTGCGGAAATTTGAGTGGACTTTGCGACGTTACAGGATTGTTTTCTTTGAGAATCCTGAGATTAAAGTGCACCAGTATTTCTCGCCTTCGCATCAGAGATCATAAGCAAGACAGTCTCTACATCCTTGAGTTAGAAGGTAGAGTCTATAAGGATGCAGTCCAATAATTTTGCTCTGGCTCATACCTTGTTATCAACAAAATGCAATTGACCCTGTGTATGTCATGCTTTAGTCTTGAAGGTCCAAAATTGAGTTGTGTCTCGGAAAGTTCTTATCCATGCGAGCTTAAATGATTAAGTGGATAACTGAGAAAGTTGTCTTTGTCCAACCACTCTTCTGTTGACAGATTAGATCAGAATGCATGAAGATGTGCAGCTATGTTTTTAAGGAGCTTGAAACTAGAAGGTCTTTAGAACATTCGAAGTATGAGTTGTTCAACAAAGAAAGAGAGATCTTGTATTGTGCTTGGAAAGACTGCTCTTCTTTTGACAGCATGTATTTGGACCCTCTTCATGGTTTACTCCTTGTGATCTTTTATATGTATGAAGTACCTCAAACGGTATGAGTATTTTTGTATTAGCCTGTTCCATCATCTATGCAACTGGTTCTGTTTTCTCCTCTTTGATGTCACCTGATTGGCAGGGGTCACTTTGGTTGTTTTTGTTTTCTGTCTCCCAATTTGTTGAGTCTTTTTCTATGTAATTTTATTATCTTTTCTTTTTCTGCATAGGGCAGCTACTACCAGCAGCAAGAGAAAGTAAAGGATTGTTTCACATTAGTTCAGTCCATACCAATACCATGATCCCCATCATATGACTTCAAGCATATACCGCCACATTCAATTTTGAAGTGATAAAAGGCCAAAGCCGTGGGAATTTCATTGGAAATGCAAGAGGTTGAGTTTGAATAACCTAATGCTAACTCCTGGATTCACTGCTTGCATCATCCTATGATTTAACTCAGATTGTGCATAGGTGCCAGAGGCAAAACAAGTCTCGAGGAAACTCGGGCAAGCTGTTGCTAAACCCAACTGTACTTCCTAGTTTTATACATGGTTACTTGATACCATGTTGTTTTTCTCGTTGTTATAGCAGTCCTCTCACTAGTTCTGTCATGTTCTACAATTTATAACACCTATAGCGCGTCTTCACTGTTGTTGGTTTGTCAACCTTCATATGCAAGGATGGAGTAATCTTTCTGTTGAAGCTTGTTCTGCCTTGTCATTCACTTTCATTTTCCTGTAAATGGCTTTTGCGAGTTCATGTGGTATTCAAGGAAAGTTGTCCCTCGCGCATTTAGTGGGTTGAACATCCAGTTGGACCCTGACCGTCGGAGATGGACAGTCCAGGTGCTCTTCTTGGTTTGGGAATGGAACTACTGCATGTTCTGCTTAGAAAAATAGGGACAGGCCAGAGAATCAGACCCTGGCCTTCGGCCCTCGGAGATGGACAGTCCAGGTGCTCTTTTTGATTTGGGAATGGAACTACTACATGTTCTGCTTAAAAAATAAGGACAGGACAGAGAAATCTTTATGAAGGCATGTAGTTCCAGAGTCTCTATTTCTCTGGCTTCTTCACATTCATCTCATTGGTTCATGCTCTATCCTCTCTTTCTCTTTCTATCTCTGGTTCTGCTTCTAGGTAGTGTTATCAAGATCAACCATCAACAAGAAAATGCATTAGATGAAACTGGAACAAGCAAAATGCATCCGGTTAGGACTCAGGACTGTCATCGCGCCTACATCCCAGTTAATCCAATCGATCACACAGTCCTTTGGTCCTTGCTTAATTTGAATCAGGAAGTTTAGGGCCAGAGTCGTAGCCTCAATCTTCAGAATACGTAATGAAAATACAATATCATCCTGGACCAAACCATGATCATTAACTAATTAGAAAGCAGCAGATCCATACTCGAGTAGACGCAGTAATAGCTCGTTTGGTCTACCGAGTCGCGAACCATTTGAGTTCCATGCTTCAGGATGGGTGTAGTTCCGGGATGCTTCAGGGTAAAGTCCGCTATGAGAAATCATCACGTAATTACGCAAGCTAATAGCATATTTATGTTTGCGCTCGAACGAGTATGACACACGAGGTACAGGAAGCCCCCCTGTTTTTTCGCCTTCAAGGACCGAGGTCGTAGGACTAGGAGATAGAAAGATTTTGTTTCATTCAGCTGCACAAGAATATTTCTCTGCTTTTCTTTTGTTTTAACACAGGCAACAAAACTGATTAAGAGAGTACTTAGCAAGAACGATACATTGAACCGGTTTGAGTAGCCCAAGTACGGGTTGATCAAATTTTGATCCACTCAGAATGAATCAAAATGACATGATCTACACAGAGTCACACGACCTATCCTGACCGGATTGCCAAGTCTATCTATAAGAAGCGAGCTAAAACTTGACTTCGGGATCCAAATATAGTATTAATCACGGATTGACATGACTAATTGCTAGTGTTCTGAACAACACGAAAATGAAGTCTCAAATATCTTTTCACCGTCCGTGTAATTTGGCGACCAACTCGATTGATTTCACATGCTAACAGAATCGGAGGATGAATATGCTCAAGAGATCCAATTTAATCGTACGCCTTCGTAGCATCATACCTAACCGTGTTGAGGTTCGATTTTGAGGAAATCCAAACCGAACCAAATCGAACCGATGGGATGAGCAGTTGACCAAAAATCCAACCTCTACCAAGCTAAAATTACCCACAATCGGTCGTACAGAACTGAACCATTTGTCGAGAATTTTAGCTCCGTTAAAAACCAAAATAACTCGAACCAGAAAAGGAAAATGATGACTCTTTTCTTATCTGAACTGAAAATGTACACGGTTACACCTCTACATGCCGTAAAAAATTTGAAGTACTCCATCATCTGGCCCCCTATAAAAAGTTTTGACCATCACAAGTCCAACTGCTTTTCAAAAGAGAATCGTTGTTGGGGAGTTTTACTTCATCTGTATCCTCCATAGGCTCTTGACCATGTCAACTCCAACTGATTTTCAAAAGAGAATGGTTGTTGGGCTTTTGGCTATGTCGAAATCGGAGGAGACTTTAACGAGACGTAGCTTGCGAGGCATTGCCTAGCAGAGAGCAACCCCTGAAAGAAAGCGAGAAGCAAGATCCCTTCTTCATCCCTCCGAAGAGCTATGGCGGAGACAACCCTCTGGAGGATAGCGAAAATCCTGGACGAATCTGCAAAGGATGGAAAATTATGGGGTGTTGACGGCGAAGTTGGCAAGCTCAAGAAAACCGTCTCCACTCTCCAAAATGTCGCGCCTGATGCGGAGGAGCGGAGCGTCGACAGCGACGAGATCGAAGCATGGCTTCGCGAGCTCAAAGCTGCTTTGTACGATGCGGAGGACTTGCTCGAAGAATGGCGAGGAGCGAGCAGATATGAGAAGTTGAAGCAGGTAATTACCTCCTTTTCACCTTCGAACCCACTTGCTCGGGTGAGGAAAATTAGGAAGGGAATAGAGTCCATCGCTGCTAAAGGGAGGAAATTTGACCTGCGAGAGCAAGCGAAGGATGTGCAAGATGAGAGAGGGTCGAGGAACAAAGAGCGGTCGGACTACCTTGTGTACGAGGAGGAGATTGTAGGGAGAGGGGATAAGAAAAGCGCAATTGTGAAGCTTTTGTTAGACTCTGGCACTCAAGAAAAGATTCCCGTCCTTGCAGTAGTTGGTGAGGTGGGGATTGGAAAGACTGCTCTAGCTCGATGTTTATACAAAGATGACATGGTCAACAAGCATTTTGATTTAATGATATGGCTCTCTCGGGGCCGCGGCTACTATGATTACGAATTCTTGCTGCGAAAAATCATAGAAAGTGGAACAACGGAGACAGCAGATGACCTCCCGTTGGTGCAATTGGAAAATCAAGTTATGGAACACGTTCGTGGGAAGAAATTTCTCCTAGTTCTTGATGATTTGGATAATGATTTTCATGTACTATGGGGGAGATTGAAAAGTTTATTGATGGGCGGTGCTGAAGGAAGCAAGATTCTGATAACTACTTGCGATTCGTCAATTGCGCCTGCCATGGGCACAGCCTCATCTTTTGTTCTTCATTCCCTTTCGCATGGATCGTCTTCAGATTTATTCATGAGAATGGCTGTTCAGGGAGAAGAAGAGACTAGAGATTATAAGAAGCTAGCTATCAGGGAGCGGTTAGTCGAAACATGTCATGGAATCCCTTTGTATATACGAATGCTAGGAAGTGTGTTATTCTTCAAGAAAACGGAGGCTGAGTTCTTACATTTTGAGGACAAGATCGAGATCGCAAAAAAGGAGCCGCATGCTATCGGCTTAAACTTTCTTGTCGAGATTTGTTACCGTCATCTCCCATCTCATCTAAAACAGTGCTTTGCCCTCTGCTCATTGTTTCCCAGATGTTGGGTGATTGATAAACTAATGTTGACGAGTCTCTGGATGGCAGCAGGATTTATCCAGCCCATAGACAACTTAGATCGGGATACAGAAGATATTGCTCACGACTATTTCATGGATCTACTCAGGAGAAATTTCTTTCAAGACTGCACTAAAGATGAACTTGGAAATGTGATGTCTTGTAGGATGAATGGAATAATTTATGACCTAGCACAGAGGGTTGCTCAAACTGAGTATTCTGTCATAAGTGGTTGGTCATGGTCGGCGCCGCCAATTGATATAAGAACTCGTCATTTATCGTGCGAATCAACTTCCAGTTTATCAGGGAGACTTCCAACTACTCTAATCGGAGCAAAACATTTAAGGACATTCATCCGAATGGATCAAGATAGAATACAGTGGTGTACAACTCGAAGTGGTGAAAAAACTCTTTCTGAATTCATTTCTAAGTTCAAGTTCTTGCGTGCCTTAGATTGGCATGATGGTGGTATTGAGAAATTGCCAAGTTCCATTTGTGAGTTGAAGTACCTGACGTTCCTAGACCTCTCTGAAAATGAAGGAATCGTTCGCCTTCCTTATTCTATCACAAGATTGCAAGACTTGCAAGTACTTAAACTCAATATGTGTTGCAAGCTAATAGAATTGCCAACGGATATAAGAAAATTGGTCAACCTCAGGCAACTGGAGATTAGCAATTGTAGTGCCTTGTCTCATATGCCACAAGGGTTAGGCCAGTTGACTCTTTTGCACACTCTAACGGATTTCATTTTGCCTGGGGATGATTCTCGTCCAAGCAATTGCGGTGGGCTAGGGGAGTTGAACAGGTTAAACAATTTGAGAGGAAGTCTCAGAATTGAATTTAAGGGAGAAATAGAAGATGCGGTAGCAGAATCAAATGCTGCGAACTTGAAGGAGAAGGATTCCTTAGCTTCGCTAGTATTAGTGTTTGCCGGAAAAGAGAGTGATGAAGTTCTACTAAAAAACCTGAGGCCAAGCGTAAATCTTCGAAGCTTAGAAATAAGGGGATACGGGGGTGCAAGGTTTCCAAGCTGGTTGCCTCGCATGCGTAAGTTAGTTAAGCTACGCTTGTTTAATTGTGCTGGATGCAAAAGTCTCCCACCACTTGGTGAGCTTACAGGCCTCAAGCGTTTGGAAATTGGTAAGCTTCCTTTGGTGGAGTGCACAGAAAGTGATCTTCATACCCTCTCATCACTTCCTGATCTCTCTGATCTGAGGATATGGGATTTGGAATGGATTCCGCCACTTCGACATCTCAAGGAGTTAAAAAATTATGGTTTCCCTTCGGAGTCGTTGCAGACCTCAGTTGCCAAGGTTGAACATGTAACTGGTATCGATGATCGAGTGACGGATGTGATCAAGTTATTGGAAACAGAAGATGATAAGGTCAAAGTGCGCATTATCGGAATCCATGGAACTGATGGAATTGGCAAGACAACTATTGCGAAGGCTGTATACAACCGACTTTCCTATTGTTTCGATAGTTGTAGCTTTCTTGCAGAGATTGGGGAAACAGCCAAAACTGTTGGTGGTATTCAGCTTGTGCAAACCAAATTGATATGTGATATCCTTGAGCGAGATGTCAATATTGCTTCTGTCGAAGGAGGAATCAAGTTTTTCCTGGATATATTTCGCAATATAAAAGTTCTTATCGTCTTAGATGATGTGGAAGATCGGTCTCATCTTGATGATCTTGTAGGAGACCAGCTTGACTGGTTTGGTTCTGGAAGTCGAATAATCGTTACTTCAGAAAATGCTCGAATCTTGCAAACATATGTTTCTCGAGGCCTGGCTCGTACCTACCAAGTGAATGAGATGGATGATGATCAGGCTCTTGCACTTTTTCGCAATCATGGTTTAGGAGCACATGGTTTGACATTTGGCTATCCTGAAATCGGGAAGCGCATTATCAAAGCTACAGGGCAGGTCCCATTTGTCATTGAAGTTATCGGTTCATTTCTGTGTGGAAAGACAATAAAAGATTGGAGGATAATAGAGGACTTGATAAAACCACGGAAGGAGAACTCTCAAGAGATTCTGAAGGATTGTAGGGAGATTTTGAAAATCTGTTTTGAAGCATTGGATGGAAAGCAGAAACAAATATTTTGGGACATAGTATGGTTTGCCAATGGTGTGGATAGCCGAATTGCATCATATATGTGGGCGGATCGAGATCTTTTGGCTTCTCACCATGTTTTGATGCCCCTAGCGAAAATTGGAGAAGACAACAAGCTGTGGATGCATAAACTGTTGAAGCACCTCAGCAGAATTATTGATCAAAAAGAACCTAAATATCTGTATGTGTATGATACAGAGCTGAAAGTAATCAACTGGGGAGAGGTAAAGGCTTTTGGTTTTATGGTTTGCTTTCTTTCCTTAAGTGGAAGCCTTGACATATAAGTTCTAATTTGTTATCCAGTGTTTTGATTGCTTTTTACCATATGTAGGTTTTGTTTGTATGCACGGTAAAGAAAGCATCCTAGTCCTTATTTCTTAGCAAAATTATACCATCACATTATAGGGATTCAAATTTATTTGTTACTCTTGGCAAATGTAGGGAATGGGAAAGGTGGAAGCCCTCTGCTTTGACTTCAAAAATGGTCGTCCCCATACATTTACGGAAACAAATTTTAAGAGCATGCCAAACATAAGGTTCTTGAAATTGGATCATGCGAGTATGACCGGAAACTTTGCAAATGTATTTCCAAAGTTAGGGTGGCTTCGTTGGCAAGGGTGCCCAAGGGATTTCGAAGCAACAGAATTTAATCTGACTGAACTGGTCATTCTTGATCTTTCATGGAGCAAAATCACCGAAGACTGGGGAGGTTGGGGGAAAATCAAGGTGGTTTCCAATTTTGCTGCTCTAATGCGTCTGTTTTTGTTAATTATCTGGCAATTGACCTAATGATGTTTTCTCTCCCATTTTACAGATGGAGCAATTGAAAGTCTTGAATCTCACCGGTTGCACCGACTTACTGATAAGTCCTACATTTTCTTGCTTCCCGAATTTGGAGATACTGATACTGGAGCGATGTTCTCGATTGGTCTATCTAGATCCCTCTGTTGGCAGTCTCAAAAAATTGCTTTGCCTGAATTTGAAGTCCTGCACCGAACTCAGTGTGTTGCCTGCCGAACTTGGTGGCTTGGAAGCTTTGAAAGAGCTCCTCATTGATGATACTTCTGTGGAAGAAATTCCCTTGGAAGGTGATTTAAAGAAACTTGAAACCCTTTCTGCCTCCAATTGCTTGTCATTGAGTCTCCTGCCCCATTCATTTGAACACCTGACATCACTCTCAATACTCTCAGTAGATAATTCAAAGATTACCAAACTCCCCAATAGTCTTGGGGAGCTGGTGAAACTGCAACGGTTGTCATTGAGGGATTGTCGTTGGATACAAAAACTTCCAGAGTCCATTGGCCAATTAGGAAGTTCTTTAGAGGAGCTGGATATTTCGGGAACAGGCGTTTCTGAGTTGCCATATTCCTTTGCAAAATTGAGGAGTTTGAGGGTGTTAAAGATGGATTACTGTTTCATAAGAGAGTTTCCCAGGTTCATTGGGCGGCTACATAGGCTTGAAGAAATACACGCCTCGTCGTGTCGGAGCTTAAAAGGGGAGCTTCCTCGTAACATTGGGGACCTGATTCATCTGAGAATCTTGAGGCTGCAATATTCTGGTCTTTGCAGACTACCTTCTGAAATCAAGCGTCTTTCCAAGCTACAGACTCTCGATCTACTTCACTGCGACATGCTTTCGGCGTTGCCAGAACTTCCGTCTGGTTTGGTTGATGTTCGTTTGAGTCCAAAGTTGAAGGAGAAAATGTCTGAACCTTCAGGATCTGGCTCCGTTTCCAAAAGTATGTGAGGGGTTGTCTAAGATCGCCTCCGGTACACTTTGGTGGAACGTTGTTTCATCATTTTGTAATTTGGGTAACAGCGTCATTGAAAACCAGTCTTTGTTTTATTGCTGTTTGACGCTCTAGCTAATAGTTGATCATTCCAAAGATAGCCAAGTGATCACATTTTGACGCTGCCTGGGCGGTGGTTGTTTTTTTTTAGCCAATATTTTTCTGTTTTTAAAGCAAGAGTTGATCACCTGTCTATTGTTTATTGTATGATTGAGAAATGAACATAACTGTCTTTATTTGTATTTTCTCTCTTAAATTATCAATTTCATAATATAACTGCTAAATTACACCCAATAAAATATTATCTTATAATGCATCATGTTATCACTGAGTCAAGAGAAAGTCGTTATTTTTAATTTATGATCTCATTTTTCAATTGCAAAAGTTATATGAAATGTTATAAAGCTCTAGTTATAACAACTTATGAACATACAATTAATTGTCTATATTTTAGAAACCTTGTTTCAAAGTTCAAAATTATAGCTCAATCTAATTATCTAGCAGATTTTTCACATTGTGGATGATTTTGCGGAATAAATTTGCAGGTTTGTGAAGTTAAATATCGTTGATTTGTGCTTTCTTTTGAGTTTTTCACATTTAATATGAATTGCAAGATGGAGTTGAAAATTTATTTACACATTCTGCTCTTTAAAACTCGCATAATATTTTTTTTTTGGTGAAAAGTTTTAAGCATATTTCAAATTTTTTATCCACTTTCTATGAAATTGAAATTGCAATTGATATTAACTAGACTTCCTTCATCGCAGGAGTTAAACGGCAAGAAGTTTCATTTTTTTCCTTTATGTGTTTATCCTTTGTGAATATTTAGTATGGTATGAATATAAATTAACGTTTTCCGCATTTTGATGAATTTTCTTTTCCACTTTTTTATTAAGATCGGCCAAATAATTAAATTAATGATATATCACGAGTAACTATGACTAAGAGTGAATAATTTCAAAATTACACTGCCATAGGAGGTCCAAAATGAAGGGCTCAAAATTAAACTTTCCGGCAATAAAATTTTAGCAACGAGATTTTAAACTATGTTATGCTTCACTGGTATATCAACGAAGACAAAAAGACATAACACCTGCGATATTCTGCTATTTCCGGCCTACCTCTTGAAATCAAGCATCTCTCCAAGCTGGAGACTCTTGATGTCCCTTCGCTGCGACATCCTTCCTAGGTCGCCAGCACTTCCTTCTGGTTTGGTTAATGTGCATTTGAAATGTGTCTAATCTTTAGAATCTGTCTCCGTCTCGAGGGGTCGGTGCCGCCCTGCTGGTAGCTAGCTTGAGATCAAGTCCGGGGTACGTTTTTGGCAGAGCATTGTTTCATCATCGTGTAACTTGGATAACAAGGAGGTCATTGAAACCGGTCTTTGTTCTACTTTGCCTTGGCTGTGCTCAATAACTTTAAACTTTTAGCGTATCCGATTGTTATTGTTTCTGCTGGTATTTCCTTTCGAAGTATCTGAGCTTCCTCTGATATTGGCATATTGCATGCTCGATTTTTTTTTTTTTTAAGGTCTCTCGCAAGTCTTTCTTGAGACTTTTTAATTGTTGTAGCACAATAGTAATAGAAGACCGATTAAAGCAATATAGTTGGGGACGGTAGTAAGTTGATGGCAAAGGAGGAATCGAGCAGACGGAGAGGCTTTATTTGATACTTGGCGCGGGCATTTCCATTGTGCGTATTTTTGAATCATCAATTATCCATTTATTATGAGGAGTTATGTAAGAGAAAAAGATGAGATTTGTAGAAAGTTGGGGACCGACGTACCGACGATCGGGATGAGAAAGAGAAGAAATGAGCGATGAGAAGAATTTTTATTTCTCATTTCCGTTATGGAAATTTCTCATTTGCATTCCCAAAATTATTTCTGGAATATATTTTTATTTTCATAAAAAAATAGAAAAATTACATTGCGTAGCTAAAGGATTTTTGCTGCAAACCTGTTATAGAAATAAGTTTCAAGGAAACAATAATGATTATCATTCACGCACTAGCTAACTTGGTTAATGCCCAGATTCAAATTTGTGAACTCGAGCGACTTTGAATTCTAAGTTTGATCATCTTGATCTCCATTCGAGCCGGATAAAAGTTAAAACCATTCTACCCATCTTCTATGGCGTCGAACCCTCCGCCGTTCGCTACCAGCTGGGAGCATATTAAAAATCTCCTTCGCAGAGCACAAGCGCAAGATTAGATATCCCGACAAAATCGAAAAGTGGAAGGCTGCTCCGAGAATGGTTGCTGAAATCAAGAATGTCGGCGGTAGCTAAAGTCCGACCCGCTCCAATTGATCTTTTGCTATATTTGTTCAGCTTGCGGAATAAAAAGATTGCGTAACTGGCTTGTATATTAAGATTCTCACCATGCTCTTTCTGGCATTCAATTCAACTTGTGGAACGTTTCATTTTTTCTTGCTTTTTTAATGGAAATGTATCACGGTACGAATGTGTCACAATCCCACTTTTGAGGGTTGATCAAATTTAACTTGTGAAACATCACCTTTTTTTTTTCCTTTTAATGGCAATGTGTCATGGGCCGACTTTTGAGGGTCGGTCCTTGCAACGGCTCTCTTGAATCGTTGGAGAGAGAGTCTAGAGAGAAATTATGAGAGAGAATTCTTTGTACTGCTCTTTATTTGGATGTTCAAAATGAGGCGCAAGGACACTTCTATTTATATTAGAGAGTTTCTCATTATAACTGTAGATCTAGATTCAATTTAATGGCTAAGATTGCATCTTCTTATCTACTCGGCTACCAACTAACGACATTAAATGAGAAAGTTCTTGAATACGGGACAATTACAATGTCGTTCGCCCTTGAGAATACTCTGAAAAATCCTAGATGCCAAGGCACTTCAAGTCTTGAGGTTCTTTTCGGATAGGTGATCAACCGATTGCGTCATAAAACATCGGTCCGTGACAAATGCATGGGTGTATCTCGTCTTGTCTTCTCATCGCAGTCTTCCTCGTGCTTTTTTCGTGTTAATTGATGTTACCGGTGCCCCCTGTACCTTCCTTAAAATCAAGCCGTTCTGTAACCGATCTGGGACCTCATTGTAAAGCGGAGAAGAAGTTGTGTTGGTTGCTTTTCCCCACCCTTTGTCTTTTTGTAGATATCTCGAGCTTCTGAAGGATTTCGTTTTCAAACTTTCAAAAGAGTTGAGAGGATGGATGAGCAAGACTTTACTTCGAATTTAGTTGTGAAAGATCGAGAGACGAGAGGGAGATGGGTGTTTGCAGTGTGGGGTGCGCCTTGGGTTGGAAAAATCACTCTCACAAGAGCGGTGTACAACCTAGAAAGCACTGACACTCTTTGAGGGTCTTCGTGTCGTGTCCGACACTTTTCGATATGCGACCGACACGTGATCAATACTCCCGATACGATAGCAACATGATAGTCCATCATCTCCACATCATTTCGACATGCATAAAATCAATTTTAAGTATTTTCAATAATTTATGGCTCAAATTGTAAATTTTATCAAAAATATATGTATATTTAAGTAGTTTGCATTCAAAATGGAAAACCTGGCAATTCTCAACTTATGTAAAAGCTCAATCAAATTGAATTTGGAAGAGTGGAAACAATTGATGGAAACATTTGGATTGGCAGGGGTCACTTTAGTTGTTCTCGGTTTTTATTTTATTTCTTTTCTACGTCTCTTTCCTTTCTATGTTTGTCTTTTTTTCTGCATAGGGCTATTATAAGCAGCAAGAAAGAGTAGAGGATTGTTTGTCACATTAGTTCAGTAGTACCGTTGGGGTTGTCCCACATCGATTGTGGAAAGGGCTGGTGGTCGGTTTATAAGTGTGAGGGAAAACCTCAACCTTTGAACTAGCTTTTGGGTTAAGAGAGACCCAAGACCACCCAACACTGGTATCAGAGTCTAGTTTACCAACAAGTATGGACCCAATACGGGTTGTCGCTCCTCCCAACCCATGGCCCGATGTATGAGGGAGAGATTGTTAGGGTTGTCCCACATCGGTTGTGGAAGAGGTTGATGGTCGGTTTATAGCCCGATGTGTGAGGGGAGATTGTTCGGGTTGTCGCTCCCCCCAACCCATGGCCCGATGTATGAGGGAGAGATTGTTAGGGTTGTCCCACATCGATTGTGGAAGGGGCTGGTAGTAGGTTTATAGCCCGATGTGTGAGGGGAGATTGTTGGGGTTGTCCCACATCGATTTTGGAAAGGGCTGCTGGTCGATTTATAAATGAGAGAGAAAGCCTCAACCTTTGAGCTAGCTTTTGGATTGAGAGAGGCCCAAGACCACTCAATAACTACCAATCCAATGATCCCGATTTCATGACAACAACGACCATGTACTGCCAAATTCAATTTAAAGGGAGATAGAGGAAGTTGACGGAATTTCTTTGAACTACCAGGGGTTGAGTTTGAATGACCTGGTGCAATTTAGAGAAGTGGGTCGTTTTTGTCCGAGCAATTTTTCTCGGAGTTGTTCCTAGAAAACTGAATTAACCTTGAAAAATCAAATTCCAATTTCATCAACTTCGGTACACTTTGCTGAGATGCTTAGCACCCCCAACCGATTATGGCAGTTGATAATGAGGTTTAAAAACAAATAACCTTGTTCTTGGAATCTCAGTGGCTGGCCAAAGTATCGTCCATATACCAGTGGACCGCCGACACGCGCAGCTCATAATCCGCACCAGCGCGGGAAAGAGCGATCAAAAGATGTACAGCAAATTCTGAGCAAAACATTGCTCCGCAAACAAGCCCAACGTCGTAGGTTCTTCTAAATAGTTACCAGAGGAGCCTTTACTCATAGGAAGGCCAATCGAGAACAGTACCACATACTATTTTAAGTAGTAACACTGGGTAGAAAAAAAATGTAATAGTTTGCACAGTTGCTAAAATAGGAAAGTAATGTCTTGAATCTTTCACATATTCTTTTTGTTGTTTTGCAAGAGAAAACCCCTCCATGAGTGCGAATCATTTGCGAGCTTCTGCCTTCTTCTGATCTTTGGCTGTAGATGAAAGAGAGTTTTTGGATCAGTTTTGGTGACAAGGGTGAAACCAGAACGACAAGCATAGCAACCTCAAAGACTTTACCGGCTTTCTCTTCTTCTCGCTTCTTGGCTGCTTCTGCCCTTTGTTGCCGAATGAGGGCTAAACGCTCTGCAGGAAGTAAGAGTGCGATAATGAGCACCAAAAACAAAACTAGAAAGCAGAAGGTAATGGATATGAGAAATATATAGTCAAGATTGACTTTGTGGTTTGCATGGTTATAACGTAATAAGAATATCCTCAATTTTCCAGCAGTCGTTTTTTTATAAATATTGGTCATCAGCAGCCGAATCATAAATGAATCGCAACTAAATTGGACAATTCTTTTATAACTTTGTTCACACC
Organism: Rhodomyrtus psidioides; assembly: GCA_021437785.1. Lineage (NCBI taxonomy): Eukaryota > Viridiplantae > Streptophyta > Magnoliopsida > Myrtales > Myrtaceae > Rhodomyrtus > Rhodomyrtus psidioides. The sequence goes on along the minus strand of JAILYB010000062.1, from coordinate 407,812 downwards.
CTCGAACGAAAATGCAACGAATCGGTTTATACACGAATTGAATCAAATTGTATGTTTTAAATTGTGAACCAACAATGAGAGGGATATTAGTCTAACGGTCTTGTGAAGGAAACTCTACATCCTACTATAGACGGCAATGCATGTTTCTGACCTATATGGGAAGGAAAAAAAAGAAATGAGAAGATAGTAACATTTCCAATTGTCTGGTCCCTTTCTTCCTAGTTGGATTTGTCTCAGATGAGATTCATACAGAAAGCTCGACACCACGGACATAATATGTGCCGGCATTTATTTAGACACAAATATCAAACCTGACCCTTGCTAGCTAGTGTTCACTTGGAATAAGCCAAGACTTGCTGTAGCTTTTATGATATCCGGGATTCTATTCTAATATCACATATCATGAGTGACTACGACTAAAAATGAATAATTTCAAAATTACAGTTCGATAGGAGGTCCAAAATGAAGGGCTCAAATTAAACTTTCTGGCAGTAAAATTTAGCAATGAGATTTTACACTATGTTAGGCTTCACTGGCATATCAACAAAGACACGACACAGCACTGCTTATCCTTCCTTTTTTCTGTCCTTGTTTTATTGATCGACTTAACTACATCTTAGAGAGTACAATTTAAGTTATTACTTTCCCTCCCTTTGCCAACAAGGCAACAACTTGTCTACCAACCTCTGTCTTGCTTGACTTCTCCCTCCATCTTCATCAAAATGAAGACACTTATCCCATCAGTCTGATACACTTGCTCATTGCAATATGCAATCCAAACTCGCCAAGATGTTCATACTACTAACTTCAAAGCATAGCCATAGTTGAAAAACAGGAATACAACAAAGTCGGTGGGCTAATAGCATGTCCATACGAGGTTTACTAGGATAGTCATTCATCAGTATTTTTACACAGTAAACACTACCAAAACTCGATTACAATAGCTTTTTTTTTTTTTGTCAACCTGAATATCATTGTTAGCTAGAGAGTCTGCCGCCCCCCTGTAGTTGATGATAAAAACTATCAAAACCATTTGAGGAAGAGCGTAATTACACCACAGTTTACATGATATGAGTAATAAATACCCAAATATGTTGAACATGTGAACGAGCCACCCATATGACTAATGAAAACTAAGAATTCAAATATACATGGACACATGAAATCTTGTTTCTGTTCAACCAAACACTGCTTACCTAAATCTTTCTTGGCTTGCTCTGTTTTTCCTTGTTCCTGTAGCCTCATGTATCGTTCATGAGCCCTCTGCTTTTCTATCTCCTCCCTGCTCATGTAAGGACAATTAACAGAAGAATACTTCTTCAAATAATTAAAAAAAATAAAAAATAAAACCTCAAAAAACTTCCAATTCAAGCGAAAAAGACCAAGAATGCCTAGAATATTAAGATTTGAAGGAATTCAGAAAACTGTCATAGTCCAATATGAATAAACGACTCTCCTGAAAAATCACCAAAACTTTCGTTCAACAGTAATGCAATTGGCAAATAGCAATCTCATAGAGAATAGCAAATAATCATCAACGAACCTTTCCCGCCTTGAAAGTTCAGTTGTCTTGCTCGCCTGAAAGACAACATCCAGTTGGTTTTTAAGAAGCAGGTCTCCAATGTTTTGGCAGCACTAAAATGTATCCAAAGATATACACACTTACATCGGCATCTTTAGCTTTCAAGTTCTTTGTCTTTGCCAAATTTGGATTTTCAATTTGAATAACACTTTCAGTCCCCTTCCGCTTCTGCAATTGTTTGGCACAAATACACCAGAAAGTTTAAAAAAATCAAGAGTCGCCATAAAAAATTGAAGTCAATGAAATGATATATTCAACTGAAATAGGCAGGCAGGCGTTACTCACTTCAGTCTCTTCAGCTTCTTCTCCCGATTCTTCTCCCGATTCTTCTTCAGATTCTTCTTCTACACGCTCAGCTTCTTCCTGAGAACAAAATATACACTTATTGTAGCATACTATCATGTAAAATAGTGTGAACGAATAAAATAAAAGCCCTCCAGCAATCACGAGAGAGAGAGAGAGAGAGAGAGACCTGTCTGAATGTGCGAGGACGACTGGAGGTACCCGCAACTGCAACAATTTAGACAAAAAAGCCAACTTAGCCCAGTATAAAGTCAGACAAAAGCACAACAGGTTCTCCAGAAGATAGCAACGGCAAAAGCTTGCCAAGGGCAATCTCTTTGAATGTTGAATTTAGGCTATTTACAAGTAAGAGAACACAAAACTCAATTACTTCTTCCTCACTCCCCTCCCCCTCTCCCTCTCTCTGTCTCATTGTATCCGTTGCTTTTAGAGGGGGTCTTTTCAAGAGGGCCCTCATTGTACTCACGGTTATGGACATCGAGTAATCCTAGACATCAAATTGATAAAACAACCCCGCTTGACCCATAAGAAAGACCATTTAGATAGAAAAGGCATTCAGTTCTAATTTCAAATAACATGCCGTACAATTATCATTACTGAAAAATTTCACTAGTGGAAAATGAGAATTCATTAGCTGACGACTGTTTTACAATATGGATTCAGATCAGATTGCGCATCACCACCTGTTGCAACACGACAATCATACTAACAGTCAAAATCCGACTACCATCCTCATGAAAATGATATCATAAGTCGACTGCGAGTAAAAACATCGTTTTCTGATAAATTGTAAAATATAATCATCACCACCACCACCACCACCCAAGTTTCACTAATTTCCTCCATCACCAAGATCTCAAAACCAAAAGATCCAGCAAAACAGAACTACACCCAAATTCGTTCGAACAAAACAACTAACTGAAGGTCAACGAATGGACTATTTCCAACAATCGCAGGCGATACCAAACGAAAGAGGGTACCCAAAACTCGGAAGAAAAATAAAATCTTTTTTTTAAGCTTACTCATCTCATCGGGAGTCGAGAACTGGCGGCGACCCGTGGGCTTGCCCTTGAACTTTCCTCTTCCCATGGTACAGAGACACTCCCTCAAGACACGATTCAGGCAGAAAAAGAAGATCGGCCCAGATCTAAAAGGAAGATGATCGGCCTCGTTCCCGACGGGATTGAGTGGTTATCGTTCGTGAGGAACAAGAATCTTCCGCTGAAGAGCCGACGCGAGATAGAGCTGAATCGATTCTGCCCTTTCCACCCCCCGCTATCTCCGAATCGGAATCGGAATCCGAACACAAAACCCTAGTTGGGTCGGGTTGAGGTCTATATAAAAATGTCGTTAATGGCATTGGCGTGTTGTCGCAAAATTCAGATATTTATCGAGGAGCTTAACGTTGGATTTTTATTGGACCAAAAAAAAAAATCAAATAAAGGCCTAAAATAAGGACCTGAAATAGTTATTGTCTCAAATAAAAACCTGAAGTGCCTTATTTGTCTCAAATAAGAGCCTGAAATGGCTATAGTTGTTTCAAATAAGGGCATAACCTCGCCGGCTAGCCAAAAATTCCAGTCGATCAAGGGTATTTCCATCAAAATACAATTTTAATCTAATTTCTTTCTTACTTTTTTATTTTATTTTTTACAATAAAAAAATGACAAAAATGCCCCTATTCAATGGTGATTCACGCCCTTTTTAAAGATTGGTATGGCCACTTCATGCCCTTATTTAAAACAATACTCACTTTATGTCCTTATTTGAGGCAATGATGATACTTCAGACCCTTATTTGAAACAATATCAACTTTATATCTTTATTTGAGAAAATGAATGGACTTAGGGATCTTTTTTGAAATTTTCCTAAAAAAAGTTGGATTTTTATTATTTTTGTGTTGAAAAAATTATCTACATAACCCCTAAATTTTGGCCTAATATGCAATGTGATTCATAAACTTTTAATTGATTAATATGATCCATGAATTTTAATCCAATATACAATATAATTCATAAACTTTCAATTTGTTCAATGTCGTCCTTGAACTTTTGGAATATGTTCAACTTAGTCCCTAAGTTATAAGAAAACGTCCAATATCGTCTCTGAATTTAAATTAATGAAAGGATTACATTAAACATTTTTTATAGTTCAAGGACTAAGTTGAACATATACCAAATGTTCATGTATTATATTGATCAAATTAAAAAATAAAGGACCACATTACATATTGTATTAAAGTTTAAGGATCACATTAGTCAAATTAAAAATTTATGAATCACATTACACATTAAGTCAAAGTTCATGGATTATTCGTGTAATTATCCCTTTTCTTTTTTCCTTTTAACGTTGGTCAAGAGCACTTGAGTTGACGTTGACCGAAATTAACATCACACCTATTTTCCCTAAGCATTAAAATTATTAGAGATAATGATGCCTAGGTAATTATACTTAAATTATTGCTACCTCTGGTATTTCAACTATTTCTTTTATTTAATCAAGTATCCAGACCTTCACTTGTTTATCTTTAAGATAATGATAAGTAGGTAATTAAGGGTGAGCAAGTCAGACCGAACACATCGGATCATGACCCGGTTCCTAGTTAGGTCAATCAAAATGATTTATCTGATATCATGGATGACTTTACAATTAATTCCAATTGAATCGAATAATCAAGTATAAGGCATGTAACGAAGCCACTACGAAGAAGTCCCGGGAGTTTCCTTCTTCTCTTGATCCTCATTGGCATAAGGCTCTAGTTCGACTAGCTTGAAGGTGGGATCCTTCATCAATGGTTATGAACGACTGATTTTTCTCAATCTTTTCGACCTTGGTTCCGTAGAAGCAAGTTAGAAAGATTGAGAAATAGAACCATCTAAAATATCCCCAGTAATTTGGATCTCTTTTATGCGATTCAAGAGTAGTAATCGGATGTTGTATAAAGGAAAATTAGAATACATGTGTGGGCTGACCGATGAGCGTGAAAGCAATGCTATCAAGAAAGAGAACCAGCCCCTCTTCGGTAGCGGGTCTTTTCTTAGATTCACGGACCCAATTCAATTCCGTGGGATCTTTCATTCACATTTTTTTTTTCCACCAAGAACGTTTGAGTCAGTGGATGAGCCAAAGTTGGTAAGGTTGGTGAGTCAGTTTTTTGTCCTTTATTTATCAGCGAATCTTTCTTTCTTTTTTTTTTTTGGGGGGGGGGGGGGGGGGGGGTTGGTGCCACCTTAGATCTGTGCCAAGGATCATCGTTTTGGTTGGGCGGAAGGGATTTCTCTTGATGATGATGTTATGCGGCGTTCAAAACCAGCCTTGAGTTCCAAAGGGCGGTAGCCTGCTCCCGATCTTTAAAATTGGAATCGGTGATCAGGCAATCCGATTTCCGATTCCAAAGGATATAAGACCAGATTAGTCCGATCGATTTTATTTTCTCCTAAGGATTCAGCATTGAGATATTAGTGTAAATGCTATATTAGAAAGGCAGGAATTGATCTGGCTTGGACACTAAATTGTGGTGGACTGCTGATAATTCTATCTCCTTGTTCACGGAGGTATTTTGTGGATAAACTCGGTAGGTAATGGTCTGGCAGATGTAACAGATTGGAGCTTTACTGAAGGAAATCCTTCTTGGAGTTTTGGTCTGTTACGACAATGCAGAAACTAAAACGAAATTGAGATAGAGGAGAAGAACGGAACACTAAGATTTACGTGGAAACCCTTGCGGGAAAAATCACGAGAGAGAGGAGAAGCAAAATTCACTATGAGAATCAGGGATTACAAAAGAGATAACGTAAACTTCTCTATCAGATAGTTTGAGCAAAGAGCAATATTTATAGTATTACCCCTCAAACCCTAATGTTGGCCCTTAAACCATTAACTATTCAAGATATATTAACAAATCTCTGCATTGACTTGAATTCCCAAGTAGACATAAGTATTAAGTCAATCTTTTCCTCCCACCTGCATAAAACTCAATTGCTGTAAACATTAACCAAATCCAAGCAGTGCTTGAATTTAGTAAAGGGCAATGACTTTGTCAACATATCAGCTGGATTGTTTTCTGTACCAATCTTCAATACCTTAATATAGCCATCAGCAAGAATGTATCGAATATAATGATACCGCACATCAATGTGCTTTGTTCTCTCATGATACATCTGATCTTTAGTAAGATGTATAGCACTCTGACTATCGCAATGCACAACAGTCACATCATCATCCACACTGAGTTCTCCAAATAAGCCTCTTAACCATATAGCTTCTTTGATTACCTCTGTAATAGCCATATATTCTACTTCTGTAGTAGACAAAGTAATTGTATGCTGCAAAGAAGCTTTCCAACTAACTGCACAACCCCAAACAGTAAAGATGTACCCTGTCAAAAACCTCATTTTATCAAGGTCACCAGCATAATCAGAGTTAATATATCTAGTAAGAGTTTCACAAGTTTTTCTAAACTCTAAACCATAATCTGAAGTACCCTTCAAATATCTCAAAATCCACTTCACTGCTTGCCAATGAATTTTACCTGGGCATGATAAATATCTACTTACCACGCTAACAGCATGTGATATGTCAGGTCAAGTGCAAACCATAGCATACATAACGCTACCAGCTGCACTAGAATATGGAATATGTGACATATATTTTATTTCATCATCTGTATGTGGACATAATTCAGCTGATAATCGAAAGCGAGCAGCAAAAGGAGTACTCACTGGTTTGGCATCTTTCATGCCAAAACGATCTAACACCTTCTCAATGTAGCTTTTCCAGGAAAGATACAGTTTTCCTCTTTTCCGATCTCGCTGAATTTCCATGCCAAGAATTTTTTTCGCAGAACCTAAATCCTTCATATCAAATTCAGCGCTTAACTATCCCTTCAAATTATGTATATCAAATTTATCTTTTGCTGCAATCAACATGTTATCAACGTATAACAGCAGATAAATATAGGATCCATTTGGAAGTTTGCACAGATATACACAACTATCATATTTGCTTCTACAATAGCCAAGTTGCACCATAAAAGAATCAAATCTTTTATACCACACTCTAGGTGATTGCTTCAAGCCATAAATAGATCTTTTCAATAAACATACATGATCTTCCTTACCTTCAAACTGAAAACTCTCAAGTTGACCCATATAGATTTTCTCTTCAAGTTCACCATGCAAGAAAGCTGTTTTCACATCGAGTTGTTCCAACTCTAAATCATGCATACCAACTAACGCAAGAAAGACCCGAATAGAGCTGTGTTTAACAATGGGTGAAAACACATCATTAAAATCAACTCCCTCAATCTGACTATAGCCCTTAGCGACTAGACGTGCTTTAAATCTAATGTCTTCAACTCCATGAATACCTTCCTTTCTTTTGAAAACCCACTTGCAACCTACAATCTTCTTTTCTTTTGGTGGTTTGACAAGCTCCCAAGTTTGATTCTTTTCAAGAGAGTCCATCTCTTCATTCATATCAACTAACCACTTTGCTGAATCTTTTGAGGAAATAGCTTCCTTGTATGTTTTAGGCTCAGCATATTCTATCGATTCTGCAGCTGAAAGAGTATAAGCAACAAAATCTGAGTATCCATACATCTGTGGATGTTTCACTGTTCTTCTCGGTCTATCTTTGACTATGGAATAATTCTCTTCTTCAGATTCTTCAATCTCAATATTATCACTCACCGACTGAACTGGTTGTGAAGAAGATACTTCAAACTCCACCTTCTTTGGTGTACTTTGCAGATTTTCTTGGCAAATATCTGATGATTTCTTGACATGATGAAGCATAGCAGACTCATCAAAAGTAACATCTCTGCTAATCATAATCTTAGATGAATCATAACACCAAAACCTATAACATTTTACACCAGAAGTATAACCAAGAAAAATGTATTTTTTCGCTCTAGGCTCTAGTTTCCCTTCACTAATATGTGCATATGCTGGACATCCAAATATTCGAAGAGAAGAATAATCAACAAGTTTACCTGACCATACATCCTCATGTGTTTTATTCTCAATAGGTATGCAAGGAGAACGATTTATTAACCAACAAGCAATATTGACTGCTTCGGCCCAGAATTCCTTACCCAAACCAGCGTTAGACAACATGCACCTTGTTCTTTCTAATAGGGTTCTATTCATACGTTCTGCAATACCATTATGCTGCTGTGTATACACTGTAGTATGATGCCTCACAATTCCCTCGTTCTTGCAAAACTCATTAAATTCGCCTCCACAAAATTCTAGCTTATTATTTGTTCTCAGCCGCTTGATTTTCTTACCGGTCTGCTTCTCAATTAATGTTTTTCATTGCTTGAATGTAACGAAGACATCACCTTTTGCCTTGAGAAAAAATACCCAAATTTTTCTTGAAAAATCGTCAATAAAAGTGAGTACATAACTGGAACCAAAGCCTTTCGATGGGACTCTAGCAAGCCCCCAAAGATCAGAATGAATGTAATCCAGAGTGCCATTTGTGCTGTGAATTTCTGTTTTGAAACTGACTATTTTCTGTTTCCCAAAAACACAATGTTCATATAAATCCAGTTTTTCAATTTTCTGACCACACAAGAGACCTCTTTTACTTAGTTCCTCCATTCCTCTAATACTCATATGGCCTAGTCTCATATGCCATAATTTTGTATTATCCGAATCTGTCATATCAGAAGAGACTGCAGCTGAACCAGTAATAGTAGAGGCTTGCAGCTGATACAAAGTATCAATTTTGTGCCCTTTCATCAATAAAAGTGAGCCTCTCATAATTTTCAGAACTCCACCCTCAGTAGTAAATCTACAACCATTGGCGTCAAGTGTACCCAAGGAGATTAGATTTTTCCTCAAATCAAACACATGTCTGACATTATCTAAAGTTATGATCATGCCATTATGCATCTTAATATTAATAGTGCCAAACCCAATAGCTTTGTATCTAGCATTATTGCCCATGAGAATAACTCCACCATCATATTCTTTATATGTAGAGAACCAATCTCGATGAGGACACATATGATATGAGCAGCCTGAATCAAGAATCCAACTATCACAGAATTTATCTTTATTATCTGCAAACAATAGCCAATCTTCATTTTTTTTTTCTTTAGCAACATCAGCTTGAGCAGGATTTTCGTTTCGCCTATTCTGTCTATTATGATAGTTGCGATTGTTATGACGATTGACATTCCCATGATTTATTGATTCGAATTATTTTCTCTTTGCTCCTTTGCCTTCAGTTTTAGGTAATTTATCTTTATATGCCTTGAAGATTTATAATAGTTGTAAATCATATCTCTATGCTTAGATTTTGACCTGCTCCTACCACTATTTCTTCTCTCAATAGATCTTCCTTGAGCGACTAAACCGGCCCCATGATTATTACTACCATCAGAAGTCAATTCTGTATCGAGTTTCTACTTATTTAGCAGACTAGTCTTGACATCTTCAAAATCAATAGTTTCTCTACTAACAATCATGGTCTCTCTAAAATTCTTATAAGAGGGAGGTAGTGAAACTAGCAATAAAAGAGCTTGATCCTCATCTTCAATCTTAACGTTAATGCTTCTTAATTCAGCGATAAGAGCATTGAACTCAGAAATATGGGATTTGAGAGAAGTACTTTCAGCCATACGAAAAGTGAAGAGTCGTTGCTTGAGTCTCAATCGATTAGTGAGAGACTTTGTCAGAAAAATACTCTCCAACTTCGTCCATAAACCTGCGGTTGTTTTTTGATGTAGTACCTCCTGCAAAACTTCGTTCGTGAGACACAACTGAATAGTGGACAAAGCTTTCTCATCCAATTCTTCTCATGCTTCATCTGTCATGTCCGGTTTCTTCCCTTTAGTAAACAAAGTTTTCTTCAAACCCTGTTGCGTAAAAACGGCTAACATACGAACCTGCCATAGGTTGAAACTGCCGCTCCCATCAAACTTTTCGATATCGAATTTCGTTGCTGAACTTGAAGCCATAACTTATTCTGAGTCGAAGAAGTGCGCACGAACTCCTCGGACAACACTGGACGAAGATTGGTAGGCTTATTCCTGAAGAGAACAAAATTACAGAAATCGCCCACCAACGAAATTGCCGAAATCACCCACTGAGAAGATCGTTGAAATTGCCGAAATCATCCAAATTGCCCGCTGAGAAGACGCTACCAGTTGACAAGATCGGGTTTCCAAATCGAGCTTGCACCAAATCTCGCGCACCAAGCTTCAATGGTTCTCGCGCAGGGGGAAACGCCCCGGCTGAGCTTCGGTGATGAGAAGGCTGAGCGATGGTATTTTGCGGGCACGCAGTTTGATGGCTCCTGGCGGTTCACGAGCGTCGATGAAGAATCACTGAACGTGGATCGGCTGTTGGAACTCCAATGCGACAAAGTCCAAGGGAACCTCAAGAAGCACCAAAAGATGTTTTATGGGGGCTTCCACGTGTGGACTCCTAGGCGTTATGCAAAGGAGTGGATTTCTTGGACCCTTGTCTTTTCCTCTATGGCGTTATCCTCAGTGGTTCTTTGTCGGGGGTGGCACCAAAATCAAGATCAGCTGGGACTCTGACTTGTGCAGCCTTCTAAGTTAGAGTGGTCACCGCAGCACAGATGGGAGGTTTTCTCCGGCGGTCCGAACAAGAAGCAAACGGATGAGGAGTGCTCGACCGTCATGCTCTCCCTCACCTCTCTCCAAGCTCTTCTCTTTCGTGTGCTCTCTTTCGTCGTCGGATGAACCTTAGGCTCTGATACCAGTTTGTTACGACAATGTAGAAATTAAAACGAAATTGAAACAGAGGAGAAGAACGGAACATCAAGATTTACGTGAAAACCCTTGCGGAAAAAATCACGAGAGAGAGGAGAAGCAAAATCCACTATGATAATCAGGGATTACAAAAGATGCAACGTAAGCTTCTCTATCAGACAATTTGAGCAAAGAGCAATGTTTATAGTATTACCTCTCAAACCCTAATGTTAGCCCAAGGCCCTTAACTTAAGCTCTTAACTATTCAAGACATATTAACATGGTCGTTACTCAAGTCATTACCTTTGGAACGTAGATGTATTGACACTTGGATGCTATTTCTGCACATACAAAGATCATGCCACACCTTCTACCTGGAAAATCTTTTGCCGTCGGTGATCTTGTTGCTTCATTTGGTGTTCTTTTTTCTCGATTATTGGACAGTTTACCGATTTCATTGAACCGTTTGGGAACCGGATCGGGACCCACTGGTTCAATTCAATCCGGTTACTGAGACTGTCGGTCCGGTTCCCAGTCTTCGAAAATTAGGAACCGAGGCCATCAGCCGAGCTCTCAATTTTTGAGGAGAGCTGGACCGGATTGTGAATCGCTCATCCATATAGGTCATCATACTTTGATTGTTTTTACTTGTGATACCTCAACTATTTATTTTGTTTAATTAAGTACCCAAACCTTCAATCGAAAAAAAAAAGATTTAAGTACCCGAATTTTCACACGTTTACTCAATGAAAAATTCGACTAAAATTAGCCAATTAGCAATTTATTCACGTTGAGTTGTCATTATAGTTTCGGGTTGCGTTTTACAACAATTTCTCTTCCAACCATTGCATTTTACCATCAGAAATTGTTTAAAAGTTTAATTCTATTGTACTTTTACCAACTCTCCAAACATTTTAATTGTGTTTTGACAAAAAAAAATTAATTGTGTCAATTTAGTCATAATTTTTTTTGAAGATTTGTCAATTTAGTCCTAACCTTTTAACGAATTACCAATGTAGCATTTCCAACTAATTTGGATCGGAAATCGCTGACATGATGATCCAATCGAAGTTGGCAGTCCTACGTGGCGTGACTAGCACTAACTTGAAAAATTTTCCTTTTATATTATTTTGTCATTTTCTTTTCAATTTTTTCTCTTTTTCTTCATAGGACCAGAAGGGCCACCGGGCCGAGGCCAGCCCCAAGGTGAGGGCGTGAAATTTGTCGAAAAGAAAGAAATTAATCTGGAAATGCTATAATGAAAATTTCTTTATGAAAAGTAACAGAACCCCAAGATTGCTCTTTTTTTTTTTAAACAAACCAAGATTGCTAATTTGAATATGTGATAATCTGAAAGCATTAAGCAGTGGTAAAAGGTTGGTTTAATACTGCAAGCTTGTATTCTCAGATTATTAGGAAACTGTGTTTCTGAGAAAACTTCAGATGATTAGAAAATGTTTGTAGTGTTTCTGAGACGAAAAATTGAGCAGTGAATGCAAATTAACACAGGTTAAAACACTAGAAAAGGAATTAAACTAGTAGCTTGAAAATGTGAGGGCAAGAAATGAATACGCAAAATTGAGGGTAGCAATAAGAGCGATTATAAAAATATCATTCTTGTTGCAAATTTATGAATTTGTTGCATTCTCCAACATGTATTTACCACTCTCCACGGGGCATTTTTTTAATCCTAAACTATTTTTTTTACCACGAAAAATCCTAAACTGATACACCTGTGATAAATTTATTTCAAACTATTTTTTTTACTATGAAAAACTCCAAATTAGTACATCTGTGATAAATTTACCATAAATTAATTATTTTAATCATGAAAAATCCTAAACTGGTACACATGTGATAAATTTACCTTTAGTTAAATTGGATTAATGCCACGAAAAATCCCAAATTGACACACATGTGACAAATAAAGGGTTAAAACCCCAAATCGATACATTTGTAAACTACACGTGTCATTCGATTCAGCAATTTGATTGTTAGATTTAACGAAAACTAACGGAGAGTAAATTTATCACAGATGTATCAGTTTGGGATAAATTTATTACAAGTGTACCAGTTTAGGATTTTTCATGGTCAAAAAAATAATTTAGAGTAAATTTGTCACAAGTGTACCAGTTTGGGGTTTTCGAGGTATTATCCCTTATAATTATTACATAACTGCCCATATGAGTCACTATATTTGCGCCATAAGAACAATCTTTTTTTCTCGAAAATATTTCGAAGAAAAATGATATATTCACTATGAAAAAGCACTCATTGACAACTTTTTTTTTCCAAGAATCTCCATTATAAAAAGACGTCGCTTTAATGGTTTTTTTTTTTTTTTGGTCAGAAGCTTTAATGGTTTTCATCATGTTTTTTCCCATAAGCAAAAATAAAATGTATCAAATACAATTTGCTCACTTAGTGAAATAAGCCAGCAGCTCCTTAGAAGGCTAATTAAGTCATTTTCAAGAAATTCCATGTCAGCGTTTCTAAAACTCTTGTGAGGTTTTGCCGCATAAGTTTTTTTTCCGACGTTCATACAAAGTGCGAAGTCTTCGCGTTCATATTCCCAATCCAATTATGTTCGGTAATGTTCAATTTCCGATATCAAGGTAAATATTTTAGTGGTTAGCCTTTGATAAATGCATCTACATATATGACAAAAATTATATTTTTTTTAGCATTCATTTTTGGACATCATCTTTTATATTATGGAAAACCTGTTTGGACAGTTATTTTCAAAAGCACAACCAAACATCGACAACATAGATGATTTTTTTCTGTTGTAAATTTAATACAATGTATCCACGCAACGCACTGATTTCTGACTGTTATGCAGTGACTCTCTATTATAAATCCACTTAGTCAAATAATCATTCTATTTGTTTAAAAAAATGATTTCTTTCTATTTACACGTAATTCGTTGACAATCACTCACCTGCCCAAAAATGTGTCTCGACACCACGATTTACATAGGAGAAAAAATCATTACAATTCTTTTTTCAAGTATAGAAGCTTTAAATTGGATGAGCGGCGAAGCACAAATCTTTTGGTTGTCTTTTTTTGGATAATATCTTCAAAATGAATAGAAGTGAATAAAATATAAGGGAAGACAAAAAAAAAAAAAAAAACTTCTTGTACTTTTATAAACCCTTGCTTGTTAGAACTTTCCACATTAAGAAAGTGCGGCACTAGTTTCACCCATATTTTGATTAATACAATCTTTTTTTTTTACATTTATTTCTAACATTTTTCAAATCAATTTCAAAGTATAAATGTCCAATTATACTGAACAAGTTATCATGTCACCTCACATTATGCTACGTCCAAAGAGTTTGTATGTTTTTAAAGTCAAACATTGTTTATTTTATTTTTTTGTTTAGCTTTTTTTTTTTTAATATGAATTGTAATATGGGGGTTAAAAATTTTAGTTGAACCTTCTTCACTTTCAAATTCACGTTAGATTATTTTAAAGGAAAGTTTTAGGCATATTTAAATTTTTTTTTATTAACTTGCTAAGATACTGAATTCTTAATAGAAGTTTATTACTTTCTTCATGGTGGGAGTAGAACAACAAGAAATTCCTTTTTTTTTTCCTCTATTTTTGGCGCTTATCTTTTGTCAATATTTAGCTATGATCTAAATATAAGTGTGTTTAACATTTGATCATGCTTTCAAACAAATAAACATTTTCCATACTTTGTTCAATTTTTTTTATTTTTTTTGTATTTTAACAAGATCGGTTAGATAAAGTTTGATAAAAAATAGAAATAAATGATGTTTTGTTGGTACGCCTGATAGAAAACATCAATAATAAATTGAAGAGAGATAATGGTATTTCAGCAAGCTAATTAAAGAAAACGAATATCTTACCAAACATAAGGGGTGTAAATAGCGCTGCAAAAAAAAGAGATTATTTTAGTGAAAAACTACGAACTTGTGTTGATCAATTAATTGAGTCTTAAAACTTTCTTTTGGGTCATTTAAGTTCTAAAACTTATCATCCTTTTTCAAGTTAGCATCTCCGTTAAATTTACATTACACGAAAAAGGATCAAAACGGGTTAAACAAAATCAATATGGATCGAGCCTTTTTCTATCCAATACAAATCAAACCGACCCGACCCACCCATTTAACAACCCTACTGCCAACCTTTATTGTGATCATAGCGAGGATTTGCTTGCCATGGCTTCATGGGCGCCCAATGGCAACGAGAGCCCCTACAAACACTACCAAGTGAGGGCCCATTGCCCTCGTCAGATCGGGGCAAGGCAAGCAAGCCCTCGTGGTCGAAAGAAAGTACCAATCGGACTACTCCGCCCACTATTAGGTGATGCTCAAGCCCTTTGTCGACAAGAGAAAATACGAGTTTGGATTGCTCCGACCACCAAAAGGCGACGGAATATAAGAAATGACTAGCTCCAAAAAAATCACAAATTTTTTTATAACTTTAATGTGACTAAAGTACTAAGATCAAAAGGGGCGTATCCAACATTCAAAGTCATTCTCAAAGGGAAAAAAAAAATAAAAAATAAATTTGACCCTATCTTATAAATACTGTCCGCGCTGCATCATTGCATTCCCTCTCTCAAATTTCTCTCAGGCTAGGGTTTGTTCTCTCGTTTCAAGGACACAGCATTGTTCATCAATCTCGGTACGTATTCTCGTTTTCCCTTTGATTCTGCATAACTCGATCTCCTTTGCTCGTTGATGCATTGTTGATCTGTTCGTAGACTGCGTGGTTCGTTCCGTATCCACGATCGAATGGGGTAGTTTCGGTCTTTTGGGTCATCTTTTTCTTTCGATTTCGCGTGAGAAACCAGGCACTGATTGGGTAATTCATTCGAATTCATTGTCTTCTCTGTTTTTTTGCGTGGGACTGAGCGGTTGTGGAGGTATCAGGTCAAAGAAATTTTCCTTCGCGCTCTTGGATTGCGAGAGATTAGATTGGATTGTTGAGGGTTTTTCGTGGAGGGGGTAGTCTGACTCTTTTTATGGCATGATAGTGGGAGACCTTTATCACTTGATCCTGTGATCTTCTAGATGAGTGAAACTGAATGAAAAGGCTGCTTTTCATGTCTCCGCTTAGTGCATCATTTCCTTCTCTCTCCCGGCGAACTCGAGTAGAATCAGAAATAATTTCATTAGAGGCATATTTTCCATTCGCCATAATAGCGAGAGTTCTCAGTTAAGTTTTTGTTATGTGGTTGAGATTACTCTTTCCAGGGTTTCTCTGTTTCTATTTTTATGTTTATTTACTGAAATTGACTTTTGCATGTCCTTTTTTATGCTGGATTATAAATTTCAAAAATTGTATGGGATAAGTGATCCTGGAATGTGTTATTGATCTGAACTGCATAGATTGAATGCACGGGTGCGAGGGTTAGGCTTGTATGAGCATCAAATTTTGGGTTTGTGGATTTATGTTGTTTGCTTTATTGCAGACTAAAAGCAGAAGGAACTTGAGCTATGGGGAAGAGAAAGTCTCGGGCAAAGCCACCTCCTAAGAAGAGGACGGACAGACTTGATACAGTCTTCAGCTGCCCTTTCTGCAACCATGGCACAAGTGTGGAGTGCCGCCTGTAAGTTTCTACATTCCTTGTGGTTCTGTTATTTCCTCTCTCATAGGAATAAGGCTGTTATAGGTTTATCCTCTGAACGCTACCTCCAAAATTGTGCAATATATTTTGGTTGTTTGAAACAGTGCATTATTCATATCATACTAAACTTTTTATAGATTTTGGGGATAAGTGCATCAAAAGTCCTAAAACTTATAATGTAAGTGCAAATGAGTCCTAAAACTTTCAAAAAGTTCAATCAAGCCCTAAAACTTATCACGAAAGAGCATTCGAGTCCTAAAACTTTCAAAAAGTGCAATAAAGTCCTAGAACTAGTCATGAAAGTGCAATCGAGTCCTAAATTTTTAAAAAAGTGCAACCAATAAAAGTACTTCATTGAACTAATATGTCAAGTTTTAGGACTTGATTGTACTTCTTGAAAGTTTTAGAACTCTAATGCACTTTCGTGACAAATTTGAGGACTTAAATGCACTTTTTGAAACTTTTAGGACTTGAATGCACTTTCGTGACAAGTTTTAGGACTTCCAATGCACTTTTCTCTAGATTTTGAGACCATTTTCCTATAGTGTGTTATGATATTTCCTTTGGAGTATCAGATGAGTCCCTCTCATCTGATTTTTTAAATTGATAGTACCACGTGGAATGTTCCTCTACAAGTAGTTTTGTTGGAAGATTAATCAGCCTTATAGAGCCTAAAACCAACCCGATAGCAGTGCATATAATCAACTGTTATGTTCAGCTTACTTATGTAGATATGCTAGATAAAACAGTTGCCTTACAACCTTCATTTGTTTTTATCAGAAAACCTTAATTAGAAGAAATTAGGTCAAATTATCTCTCATAGAGAAGCGATGTAAAAGACATTTTCCTTTGAAAGAAGGTGAATCACATAATTGAAATCTAGGACTTATAATTGGGGGTGAGAAAGAATAGGAGTAGGATATGAAACTTTGGATTCAGAATCCATTGTAACTGCAATAAGCAAGGCTGCTTACAATGAGGTATGATTTGGCGAGAGTGATTTTATGACTTTCTGCATATTTGTGGTTTCAGTGATATGAAGAACTTAATTGGTGAAGCTGTATGCGGGATATGCCAAGAAAGTTTTAGCACTACAATTACAGGTAATGTCTCATGCCTATACTTTTGTATGGGTAAGCATAAGACAGGCGTGGGAACTTATAACGTTCCCTATACTTCATTGTTAGGACAGCCTCTTCGTTTGTAGTTCATCTTGTCAGAGTTGTCGTGTAAGTGACTGATCATGTGCTTTGAGGGGCATCCCGAATTTGTACTGACTTTATTGTCTTCTCTCTCTGTTTGCAGCTTTAACCGAGCCCATAGACATGTAAGTTCGTTTGCCCAGAGTCCCTTTCTAGTTCTTTCAAATGTCTCTCATGTCTTATACACACCTGGCAAACTTTCAGATACAGCGAATGGATCGATGAATGCGAACGGGTCAACACCGTGGATGATGATGGTGCTTAGGCTGAAGCCTTGATGCCCAGAAGCATTCAGGGTTAGACGCAAATGACTAATAGCCCTTCCAGTCTGTAATTAGGTTCCTAGCGGCATTACATGTGAACCATGTCCGTATCATGGAGGGCTAACAAGAGTTTTAGTTGTTCCAGAGTATTATCTAAGTTAAGGACACCATGATGAGGGTGTATTGGCGCAATTAAACGGACCGTTATGATGTTGAGATTACAAAGTTCATGGGGTATATACATTAGGCCGTGAAAAATCATCTCTTTCTCTCTCTCTCACGCCCGTGCGCATTCCAGTGAAAGTGTAGTTCTGCCCAAATTTTCAGGACACGAAACTTGAAAATATCCTCTGCAACTAGATGGACGATGTAAAGAGTAAAGTAGTTTGCTTCTCGGGCTTGGAAATGGTTTACATCCTGGCCTGTGCACTCGTGAATGTTTCAAGTAGGGGTGGCAAAATTGTGCATTAGACTCGAATTCAATGGGTGCTGGGCTGTCTGAAAGTTCAAGAGTAAGTTAAGATAGGTTGATGTATTAAAGCCCATCTACCTGTTGTTTCTGGTGGATGTAAAACACACCCAGCTTGATTACTACCGAAAGAGTGATGAAAGGTAGAGACATTAGAAAGAAAATCAGAGAAGAAACAGTTGAGAGTCGAAGAAGAGAGGGTGAAGAGAGCTGCCGCAGGTGGTGCCTGTTTTGCCGTTGACGATGTCGCCCATCACGTGACGCAGCTCGAAGCTGCATGCATGACTGTTCCTTTTTTTTTTTTTTCGGTCGAAGCATGAGTGTTCACTAAAGCACATGGTTTGCGGCATTTTCCATCCATACTGTTTGGATGGAGTGATTAGAAAGGGGAAAAAATGGGAATTCAAACAATTAAGGAAAAAATGAAGAGAAATATTTGGAGAGATTTCAATTATAATATTGTGTGGATGCTAGCGAGGGAAAAGTAAAGGAAAATAATATGTTTTAATGAAAATGTCATTCTGTATATGTGTCGATCAATATAAAAGAAGGTAATAAAAAGAATTTATTTGTTTGTTCATAAACAAAGGCTTGCGCTTTTTCTACTCTCGTTATGGCTTTAACACTCCTTTTTGTGTGTTTTGACTATTCTATCATTTGTGTGTGGCTCACCAAATTTGATGCAATTCAATATGATTTTTATTAATTTTTTTTATTTCGTTTCTTTTTTCTCTTGTGGGTCCCACCTTCTTCTTTTTCTTCTTCCTCCTCTTTCCCACCCCTTTTAGTCGTCTCTTTTTTTTTTCTTTTTTCTTCTGCACGATGTTCATTTCGACGCCTCCCGAACTATGTCATTCTCGTCCTCCTCCACAATTTCGTCAGCATCAGAATCGGGCTCACCAGTGACCTCCCCAATGATCCCTTTTTCTCCGTACAAAGGTAATATTGAGAACCATGAAGGTAATATTGGGCGAGTTGTGTTCTAACAGGTAATAGGAAGCGAGATTTGAATTAATGGTTTAATCTTATTTCAGTTTTTAGTGTCGTGTGCGAGTGTTGAAACAAAACTAATGTTTTGATAGATTAACTTATTGGAACACAGTGCACAATGCCGCGTTTGTTTTTTCCTTTGTATTGCAACTGTTGCTTTTAGCCCTAGACTATAGTTGTGCGTATAGGGTGATGATGCATCATTGGATATTTTATCCTAGTTTTTATCTCAGATTATTTGCTACAATTAGAATTTTTAAGGTGCATCCATGCCGGATGGCTCTTAAGAAGGAGATGGACTCATCAAAGTGAAGTTGTGCAGAAGAAGAAGAAGAAGAAGAAGAAGAAGAAGAAGTAACATTTGGGAGGCATGGCAAAGAGGAGAAGAAGAAAAGAGGAAGGTGGGACCCACAAAGGAAAAAAAGAAACAAAATAAAAGAAATGGTATCAAATTTGGTGGGTCACACACAAATAATAGAATAGTCAAAACACACACAAAAAAGAGTATCAAAGCCATAGAAGAGTTGAAAAAGCGTGAGCCTAACAAGCATTATGGCGGTGTTAACTGATGCTGTTGAAATTTGTGACGAAAGAACTATATTGGTTGAATTTGAAGGTTTAAGGAGAAGATTGAACAATAAAAAGTTGAAGAAAGACATCAAGCAATTAAAAAAAAAAAAAACTCCTGGACCACCGATGTCATTGTCTCATATAATTTTGGCTTCAACTTATTTTGTATGGACTTATTCCCAAAGAGGAAAACAATGCTAACTTCTTACTAGAAAATTACTAAAAAAATTCTAAAACCTATTGTAAACGTGTCAATTTAGTTTTTTTTTTGCTAATTGAGTTCTAAACCTGTTGCAATCGTATCAGTTCGGTCATAACCCCTTTTTTTGGCCAATTGAATTTAAACATATTACATTTGGATCAATTCAGTCAATCTGTCCAACTTTAGCTCGTTAGCGCTGACGCGGACAATTTAAAATGATATTTTTATATGTATCTTTTTCAAGTTGTTCATTTATTTATTTATCATTATTTCCTTTTCCTTTTCCTTCTCCATCTTCCTTCAACCGGTGGCTGATCCCAACCCGAGGCAAGGGCGACCTTGTCGGCCACTGGCAATGCCATCAATTATTGGACAAGGTCGGCCTTGCCTAGGTTTGGCGAGGCTAAGCTCACCCACTGACGCTCAGGCCGTGAGGTTGAGCTTTGCCTCTAGCCGATTGATCGCAAATCTGGCAGTCAATTAGAGGAATAAGTTGAAGGAAAAAAAGAAACAAAAGAAAAGAAAATTTAAAAAATTATTAAAAATTAGTACATCAGCACCGATTAATTAAATGGACTGAATGGGATTAAATGCGAAAGATTTAGGACTCATTTGGTAAAAAATAATAATAATTAGGATTCTCAGTATTCTAACGATTCACGACTTTGTATCAGTTGTCCAGATACATATATATCTCAGACATGACTTTGTATTGGATGCCATGCCGTTTACTAAAAAGAAACCTACAGGATTCGTTTCACCATCCAATCTTTATACCATGAGTATGTGGACAACCAATCGCATCGAATTTAAAATATGGTAAGACAGGACCTAGAGGAAAACCTAAGCAAATTATCCTAATATTCTCACAAAAGAAGCTACTTTTGAAAAGGGCCCAAGGCGGTGCTTGAGCCATCGTTCTCATTCCTAAGACTCATCTGGCTCTGAATAATCTTTTGGGAGTTCACACCACATAGACAGACAGACAAAACAAGATGAGCAAGAGAATCGTACAAAGAATAGATGCTTCCAATCACTTCACATCACATGCAAGGCTGGGCTGATTGCTCACTAGATTATCTCGAATGCTTTTACTATTCGGGTTGCCCGCAGTAACCTGTTCACTATACAACACATGGATCACAGAACATGAATCTGTATGTAGAAGACCACGAATGGAAAGCTTCAGAAACATACATCACCACCCAAATCGCACAGGCGATTCACTTGAAAATGATGATAGATTTAATATGTAGAACTTCAATCACGACAGTAGGAGAACATGTATTATGATGTATTCTATAGGTCTTAACACAAGCACAATTTCTCAATAGATCTATAAAAAGATTTTGAGCAAGATATCAGGGAATGGCCACCAATCCATAACCTTAAGGTGCCCACCATCCATTTTCTAGTCTCCGAGGCAGCATATTTGGTCAAAGATTAAGGAGAGGTTAATATTCCAGAGGTTAGAATGTACACCAGTTTATGGATCTCTCCGCATGACCCCAAAAAAATTTTGAGGTTTAGTTGATCTTATTGTCTGTAGGTACTTCAGACTCGATGCAAGCAGCAAAAGGGTTAGCTCCGTCGCAGCCCGAGATAAAATGCTTAGGCTAATGCAGAAAAGACCAAGAAGAGCAGCTTCTCCGTCCACCTTCCTTTACGTTACGTAATATTCACCTTTGTTCTCCACAAGATAATCATATGGAGAAACCAATCCATAGTCGACTACTTCATTTGCCGCTGCACCGTGATTCTGATCCGAATAAATGTATCCAACACTATCCTTTGAATTAGCTTTGGTTCTCCCCTTAACAGAGCGCTTGTTGTCAGGAGGGAACTCAGCTGTGAGCCTTCCCATCTGTTTCTGAAGATCAGCAAGAGAATCATTTGCCACCCTACCCTTTGTATTCTTCTTCCCATCAACAAGCTTCAGTTCCAATCTGTACAAGGCACACGCATCGTACTTGTTGATCTCATACTCATAGAGATGCCACTCAAAGTGATTCAGCGGTTGTGGGTCCATATAATAAGACCTTTTCAGCCCTCCAAACTCATTCATGACCTGCTTCCGTGACTCATGCCAACCACGGCCGCTGTAGTCAGGTAAAGACCTCTGCTTTCTATTTCCACTTTCAAATGCTCTGCGAGGCTTGTCGAAAAATAGCCATTCCCTAATAGTCTCACCCTCAAGAACCGAGAGGTCAAAAAGATCTGCAATCATAAAAGACAAAATCCAGGCAATTAAAAAACCTAAAAAGTGTACATCAACTGTTGCCTGGGAATACATAGTCCCAGAAGAGAACTGTGAACCGCAACAACACTAACTGAGAGAAAAAAACGAACTATGAGTTTACCAGGCGCATTCCATGGAGACTTAGCAGTTGCAGCTCCCTCACATTCTGGGATGCCGACATCTTTCCCTTGGGCCTTGGCACTAAGAGCAGCAAAAAGAAGCCCATCTTTTAGACCAATCCCCCCTGGTCGGAGAACTGGGCTCATGCCCGGTGGGCCCTCATTTAATGCTAGAGCAGCATGAAAGCTACTGCAGTAGTCCTGACACAATTCCAAACCTAGAGCAGGCCTTGGGCAATCCCAGAGAGCACATTTGGGGCCCAGAAAGGCTGAAGGTGGAGGACAAATACTTGGTAGACAGTTGGCAACATAAGGCATTGTATCCTCTCCACCAAAACCTGTGCCGTTGTAGTTATCATAGTAACTTTGGTTGAATCCTTGATTCAATCCAAACTGAAGATGTTCCAAGCTGCTGATGCCATCTACATTGTCTATTGCTGCAGCACCAATGCCAAGATGGGAGTCTTTGCACTGATCCGCAGATGGGAAGCAGCGTTTCTGTGGCCTCTGCTTGCCATTAAATCCCTGAAAAAGATGAATATACCATTTCAAACTCCAAGCCATTTCATATGATGAAACTCAGTTTGAAAATCAGCAATAGACCGCATCAAGAACGACTACTATCTCCAATCAGAATCTACCATGAATTCTCATGGCACGGAGCTAAGAACACAATGATTTTAACTGGTCATATATGGACACTGCCTGAGATGATGCTCAAGCCTCAGCAAGTTAGCACAGTTATGTAAAACAAAAGAAGCACTACAAAGCATGACATAGAATCTTGAGCACTGATTAAAATCCTAATCTGGCACTTAGGATTGGAAGATCCTTAAGATCTAGAAACTAGAAAATTGCTCATATCATTTTCATGATTTCCAAATATGTACCATTTCTGCAGGATCACACATGATAAAACATGAGGATCACTTTAATCTCAGCAGACACAACTTCAGTTTTAAAATGAACTCGAGATATTTAACTAGGTAAGGTTGCGTGTGTAACATTTGCCAGAAAATCAGCAGAAGTTTCACATGCGCGCGCGCGTGAGAGAGAGCACAATTATGTAAAGGACTTCTTATGAGCAAACTCTAACAGGCTGCTCTGCTTATGCAAGAAGTGCCTCATCAACCCCCCTTTATCTCCCATTATTCCCATTTAGTGCTGTGCAAACTCTCGGAGAAACAATGACTTCTAAGAAAACTAACAAGTGACCATAATCCGTCATCCCTCTTTGGGAGGTTTACAACACATAAAAGTTTCTTTTGACTGACGTTTGCAAATCTTTTTTTGTCTAACTGCTCTGCATGTATTTTCTTGCATAACATCAAACGGAGCCCATCATGCATTCAAATTGTCAATCAGCTTTTAGTGTACGAGTGCTTCGAATGAGATGAAGAGATCTAGATCATCTAATCTCAGTGATCTGGTCTATGAAGTCTCTAAGCAGGTTATGCAAAGAAGGAGAAGGATTTTAACAAAGCAACAAATGATTAAACGAACAAAGTGAACCACAAAAGGAAGCATTCAGCAGATGAGCATAAAGTCACATCAGAAGTTGCAAGGCCAAAAGTAACTAAAGTGAAATAAGACCCTCTCAATCTCGATCACAACCCTTACAGAATACTCTCGTCACAATTAGATGTTAAGATACATAAATCTTGACCCTCGGATCACATGAACCTCGGTAAATTCAGCAGACATAAGCATAAGAGGAACATGTTGTGGAAAGAAATTTACTACGTTTGAAGGAGTGATTGATAGGATAACATGTCAACTTACATGGAGCATATTGTCAACATAAAAGCTTACTGCACAACAAGTTAAGGAGGAAGCACCTCTGGCAAGCTTGTGCCATCTCCAACATTTAGGTTTTGATCATTTGGCTCTGCCTTGGGTGGAGTTAATGCACTAGTTGCATCATCTTCTTCCTCACAGAGTTGCAGCAATCTACATATATCTGATGAGAAGGAGGCAAGACTACCGCCCTGTAGCCACCAAATAAAGGAGACAGCTTCTCAACATAATTTCAAAAATGGATGCAACAAACTGCAAGTAAGCAATCAAAAATACAATTATTCACCATAACTTGCCTGTCAAAAATACAATTATTCACCATAACTTGCCAGACGGCCCATCAAGACGGTATTAAATCCCAGTTCCATTTGCAAAATTAGTCGCGCACCAAAGATATAAGTTTGATGACTCTCTGGTAGTATACCAAAAGGAAATATAAAGAGCCCCCACCAGGACTCAATTCTTGGCAGGATCATGCACAAAACTGTTTTCTCTCTCAATTAGACTGCATGTCCTCCAATGAAAGCCAAAAGCAACTGAACAATAATCCCAGTTCATTTAACTTGGATTTGAACTCTTTTGACACATTTGCATCAATCAATAGAATTTTCAACATGAAAAGTTAAATGGACAAGATTAGGAAGGTGACATATGAAGTAAAAACGGGCGACGCAGATGAGAAGCTAACTTGTTGCAAAGATGATGCAGGAGAAGGCTCGTTGAGCTCGGCCTTCCACTCACGAAGCATTTGATGGACTTGCTCCTCAAGGACCGCAACGTCAACGTTGCGGCTCTCCTTCCTAGCAAATTGCAGATCTATGAACATCCCCTGGAGATCGTCCACTCGGTTCTTCGCTTTGTCCTTGAAAAGCCTGTGAGAGGCCGACTTGCAATAGTTCTTCGAGCCCTTCCCCATCGCAACAGCTCCCCCTCAACTCCTGCCGGAACCCAAAAAAAAAAAAAATTCAGAACCCTTCAATCAGATTGCCGCCAAAAAGTGGTGCAATCGGACATCCAGAGCACACATGATCATAATCACAAGGTTTCGCAAATGCCACTGCATCGTGCCAAACAACTTCGGGTATACTAAACCACTAGTCAAGAATCTAACTTCAAAAGCATAGCTCAAATCCCTGAAGCACCCGAGTAGTTTTGAATTATAATTCGCCCAAAAATCGAGACGACAAGGAAAACCCAGAAATGCCCAAGATACCTCAAAGATCAGCAACAAGCAAGCAAGCAAGCAAGCAAAATATCGCAGAAAAACCAGTACCCACTAACAGTCGAGAGCTAAATCACCCACACAGAGGTCCAAACTGGAGTGCTGAAAACCCTAAATCCTCGAAGCGATTCTCGACTCACCAGAGAACCAAAAAAATCTGGGGAGATAAGAGCGGTATAGAGAGAGAGAGGCGCCGAGATAGATGGGTGGGGGTAAGAAAGTACGAGGGGAATGCGGAGGGGAAAAAGGGTGGAAAAGCAAAATATTCTGAGAGGACGAGATTGATCGGGTAAAGGGAGATGCCTTCTTACCGCACGGTGTTTCCCTCGCGATGCCTTGCCGGGTCTTTCTTCTTCCCAATAGGCAAAAAAAAGGTCACTCCTTTTTGTGTCCCAACATTTTCTCCTCCTCCTTTCCTTTTTGCTTTTCTTGCTTTTTATTCATTTTTGACGGCTTAGTAAATTGAGGAACTTCACATAGAAGTTAGGAAGACCAACTCCAATTTTTTTTTTTTTTTTAAAAAAAGAAAGGGTGGAAAACTCCTTAGAGACAAAAAAAAAAAAAAAAAAAAACAAGAAGACGTGTGCCCACATCCACCTAGAAGTTCTTCTTTTGTCTGGTTTTATCCCATTCTATTTTACTACACAAGACACACTATATGCGTCATGTGCCGTTTGTAGATTACGAAACCTTGCTCTTTCGTCACGCGTCCACATCCCTTCAAACCCTTCACCTCTATCTTCCTAAATGGAAATAAGCGACTGATGGGGTCAATTTCCCAGAAATTTGTATGGGGGGGCAAAAAAGTTGAAGTTCTGACGGTGCTCACAGTTTCTTAATAATTTGTGTGTTACATTTGGATTCAATTGAAAGGTTAGGTATTGTGGATTTATTAGGTCAACGTAAGAAACATTTGACCGTACGGGCCAATTCATCGTTGAATGCGAGAACAGAAGATCTTTTGATGTTCATGTGATCAAATATAATTTTAGATCACTAATTTAATATCCACGGTAGGTCCAAGTGCTTTTTGCTTGATATATATGCGTAGATTGATCGCTGGGATAGGGATGGGCTAAGCTTGGAGAAACCCACCAAGCTCGTAAATATTGAGTTGGCTAAGTCAAGGGTGGAGTCATTGGCCATGCAACCGTGCAATCAAGATTGAACCGCAAAACCTCTAAGGGAGCCGATAATCCAAGAAGAGGATTTGATCAAGCAAGTGGAGACCCTAAGTGTAATATCACTCAATTGCATGGAAAAAAAAAAATGTTATGGAGGGGAGGTTTTTTAAAGCGCGATAGGCCGTGGAGGTGGCTCAGTCGACCGGGGCGGGGCCTCAAAATTTCTAGGAATTTAGGGTATCATGAGTATTCGATGATGTTGTCCAAAGTATTATGGGGGTAACGTACGATTGCATTTTAGAGAATTCTGGTAATCAATGAGATAATTGGTAGGTAGATATATTAGAATTCCATAGTTAGATCAGGTGGCGATCTTTGATTATTATGGAGATCTAATTGGGGTTAACGCACACTTTTATTTGTAGCATCTCATTACCAGCACAAATAAGAAGCAACAAAGCATACTCTGCCAAACAATTTTCTCTCTGCATGTTCGTGATCTCATGTGATTGCACGCCCCATGCGCACGAGGACCAGCAAGCATTTGAAAAAAAAAACTGTTTTTTTTTTAATTTATTTATCTCAATGACCGATCAATTGGTCTTTGCTTTACTCGTTTAGCATTCAAAAGGAAAAGATAGTTTTTTTCTTATGTGACCAGGCTTCTCGCCAGCCACAAGCGAGGGCGAACCCCAACCTTCACTGGTCCTAGTGAGGGCATCTTGGCATGTGGCTACTGACCTCCTCCGATCATGGTCGAGGTCTCGACAATTGGCACAGAAAAATGGAAAGAAAAATAAACGATAAAAAGAAAGAAAAAAAATCAGATATTTATATAAAAAAAATTGCAATAATTCTACGTTAGTGTTAACCATGATCACAATGTCAGCTATTTTCGATCTAAATCAGGCGAAATGATTACATTGAAAATTAACCTAAAATTTAGGGCTACATTGATCAAATTAAAAAAAATTAGAACTAAATTGATGGCTGTATAATAGGTTTATGATTTTTTGACAATTTTCTCCACTCCCGCAAAGGTGATATACACAAAGATCAGTCACGCCTATGATTGATGATTTTTTCCCTAAAGATCTTATCTGAATGAGATCAATTAGAACAGAGTGGTATCTTCGAGAAGAAGTTAATTCGAGATCTCAAGGGAGGAGACTGGCCACAATCGGTTGCCAATTGTTATGCATTGAAATAATTGGTAATTGCAGATAAACTCAACAATATTGAGAATTTAGACCTCTACGACATACTTGAACTTCACATATGATACCACAATTTCAATCTACACGGGCCAATTTTTTTTTACGGAAACTATTTTTCCTCTAGCTCATCCATAAAAGCATGTACAAAAGTTCATAAACTATTTATGCTCTGTTTTTTTTTTGTCTGGATAAATTATCTAATAAGTCCTAAACCTATTACATAACGGTCAACTCAGTCCTAAATCTTTTAATTATGCCAATTTAGTCCTAAACCTTTAGACAATTTGTCAATGTAGTCCAAATTTTTTCAATTGTGCCACTTTAGACCTAAACCTTTTGGAGATTTGTCAATTTAGTGATAAACCTATTATTTGAATCACTCTACGTCTCTGTCTCTGTCTCTGTCTCTCACCTCATCCTCTTATTTTCCGTATCCTCTACCTCTTGTTGAAGTTTTTGTTTCATTGATTTCGTGGATGATCCCGTCGATGTCTTCCACGTGAAGAGTTTTATCGGGTGAGCTCAGAAGTTTGAATTGTGAGCGGTTTGGAAGAATCAGTTATTCTGGATTTGTTTGCTCGTCTCGGTTCTAGTGCTTGCTCCATATAGTCAAACACGACTCATCTACGCTTCAGAAGTATTTTGTAATTAGCTGGTATCTCTTTTGCAAGTCTTTTCTTCTGATCTAGAGTTAGATTTAGATTTGATTGCTCTTCTATTCTAATCTAAAAATAGATATCAAATTAATAGGATGTTTTCTATACTCTTTTCAACCTGTTGGTGTTGTTGTTATTTCTTTTCGGTGATGGTGCTGGAGACGCTGACCCTCAGTGCACACCATCTCTTGGCAAAGCCAAAAGCGGAGAAGGATATATCTTGGCGTGTGCTCATCATTAATGCGAGATTCAATGATCGGCTACTGGTGGACTTTGATGCTATGACAGGCTCGTCTTTGTGGTGGAATGAGCAAGTCTCTATAGGATACATCAAGTTTATTTATCTTTCAGATTTACATTGATTTGTTTGATTTCCATCTTTATGCTATGTATCTCTCTTTCAAGTGAAATGAAATATTATTTCCGACCAAAAAAAAAAAATTGGCCAGAAGGACTATAGTGGCAAATCATAAAAAAGATTTAGGACAAAATTGACAAATCATCAGCAGATTTACGGCCAAATTGGCATAACTGAAAAGTTTATGACTAAATTAATATATTGTCAAAAAGTGTAGAACTAAATTAACACATTAAAAGGTTCAGGGCTAAGTTGACCGTCGTGTAATAAGTTTAGGAATTTTTTGATAATGTTACATTTTCTGTGTATTGCTTCATCCTGCTTTGTTCTCTTCTTCTTGTTTTCCCATTTTATCAGCGAAAACACACTCTATTTTCCATTAAAAATTAGGTAAACGTAGAAACACCGAATAATAAAAACCAATTAGTCTGTGAATTTGAGAATAGAAGCTCCTTTTACGTGCATTTGATTAACATAAGTACTGATCCCTGCTGTTTTTTTGCAAATTCATTGATTGCCCCACAGGAGCTGCACCAGCTAAGGGTCCAAATAAGCTCCCCACACTGGCTCTCCGAAGGCCCAAATACGTCGGTTTCTACCATAATCAACATTGATAACTACGCGTTTGAGCGCATCTTTCACGCCCCACAATCCACATGACCTCTTGAACTCATAATAGAAAGATGACGGGAAAATTTCAATCAAGGGCCCGAAGTGCCTTCACTTTTTCAAATAAAGGTCTGAAGTGCTCATTGTTTCAAATAAATGCTTGAAGCGCTCTATTTTGTTTTAAACAAAAGCCTGAAGTGATTATGCATGTTTCAAATAAGGGCATCTCCTTGCCGGCAAGCTAAATATTCAGGCCGGTCAGGGGCATATTCGTAAAAATATGATTTTAATGAAATTTTATTTAAATTAAATTAAAAACTTAAAATTAAGATTAAAAAAAGGGAAAAAAAAAACACAAGCGAGAGGGCTTGCCTTCCGCTTGTGGACACCGCGCCATCGCCGATGGGGCGGCCAAAGTTATCGTCAGGGTCGCCGGCGCATCGGCGAGGGCCGACGACCTTGCTGACCAGTGGCGAGAGGGTTGCCACCCTTCCCAAATCTCGGCGAGGGAGAGCTGTCGCCCTTGGTCGGACCAGCGGTAAGGGCCGGCTGGCTCTCGTCACTGGTTGGCGAGGTCGCTGGCCCCCACCGAGGTGCCGATGACTTCGACGAAAACCTTAGTCGCCCTACATCGGTGGGGTGCTGCCTACAGGCGGGAGGCAGCCCATCCCGCCCGTGTTTATTTGTTTTTAAGTTTTTTTTGAATTTTTAGAAAACTAAAAGATGAATAAACAAAGAAAGAAATTAAAACATTCAAAAAAATAAATGACAATAATGCCCTTAATTAATTGGTGAGAGGTCCTTTTTGAGACTAATATGCTGTTTCAGGCCTTTATTTGAAACAATATCCACTTCAAGCCATTTTTTGAAACACTGATAGCACTTCAGACCCATATTTAAAACAATGTCCACTTTCATAAATACCTAGCGAAGATATGGCAAACAAATAAAGTAGTCCTATGTTCATATCTGTCGGTAGCACATTCAACATAGCATTCGTACTCATGTGCCTTCCAGAACTAGGGGTTTTCAAAAGAGGGTATGATACGTGACCTAGAATACCTGATCGTTTGGTCAACTAGATGTACGTAAGTCGACATAATCAATCGGCATAGGCGCATGACGAAGAAACTGAAGTCGGCTTGGCTTCAAAGCTTGGAGGCCTTGCCCGTGGATTTGGAAAGCTTCTATCTTGCTACTGCTTATGATTCTGCGGCCCTTTATTTGACTTAAAACCATTTCTATCTCCCTGCTATTATGGGATGTCTGAGAGTACTTTGGGCCATTAATCAAAATTTTCCCAAAGAAAATATATTCACTTGAAATAACACAAGACCAACAAGTATATTTAAGAGGAATTGCTACATTTATAAAGTTCTTTATTTAAGATGCAGTGATCGCCGGGACCAGTTGACCTTGGATGAGCTCTAGCTCGCTTGGATCTGGCGAGCGTGAGATCGCTTGGGTCAGTCGAGCCTCGAGCTCATTGGCCCACGTCATGGCTGATCCCTAGGTTGCAAGTCGTTGCTGGGTCAGAGGTTGGCGGAGGAAGGAGGAAGGAGCTGCGAGCGGAGGAAGGAGGAAGATGAAGAAAAGATAACACAGAAAAATAAAAATAAAAATAGTATAAAAAAACGAATGTAAAGGTATCAAGGGAACAAAGATGAGGGATTTTTTTTTTCTTCTCAAAAAAAGGAAAATATTTTCCTCACTTTTGAAGAGGTTTTTTTATGGGTGGAAAATGTTTTAAATTAGCTTATTTTCCGTGAACCAAATCTCGAAAAATCCGAATTTCATTATCATGGAAGTTGTTTTTCGCGAAATAAACGGAACCTTATCAAGATTAGATTTGAATACTTCTATTATATATATATATATCAAGATTAGATTTGAATACTTCTATTATATATATATATATATGCAAAGGCAGATTGATGGGTAGGCATGAGCTAACTGGGGGCGGACCTATAATTTCTGGGGCTTTGCTATGTCCACATGGACTACGTGTATATTTTCAATTTACCAGCTAATTGTATTAAAATGGCAGAGAAAGAGAAATAACTCTAGGATACTATGGTATTCTTCTTCTTTCCCTCCTAAGGCGTTTTCACAGAAATGGAACAATTTTAAAAATATTTTCCTAAAAATAATTATTATTTTCATTGAAATTAGTCGACTAATTTTTCTTTCCGTTATTGGTAATAATTTATGCTCCAAAAATTTCATTTACGACATAAATTTTATCGTTTACTAATTTCTTTAAAAACATATAATTTTAGAAAAATAATTTTCATATCATTACTTTTTCCTGAAATAAATGCACCGTTAATGTTTATAGGATTAATGTTTCATATTTAGTAGGGTGCGGGTAGGGGTGGCAAAGTGGGTCTAAAACTCATATTTTAATCTATTTTTAATAATATTTGTCATAAATATGTTGCTTTAAATTTTAAAAACAAGTTCAAGTGGGTTGTAAAGGGTTAGATAACTAGTTAATGAATATGAAATGGGTCATAAATGGGTTAGTTATCTAATAAGTCTAAATGAGTCTAAAATAAGTCATTTTTTAATTTTCTTAATTTTCATAATTTTTTTTTGTTTTTTCTTTCTTTTCCTTTTCTTCTACGCAATCTGGCAAGGCTTGCCGGCTTCCGGTTGGCCAGTGGCCCTCTTCCGATGTAGAAGAAAAAAAGAAAAGAAAGAAAGAAAACAAAAAATATAAAAAAATTAGTTTTTTTTTTAATTATGAAAATTGTCCACAATATTTTAGTAATATATATATTTTTAGAAATTTATAAGAAACAAGTTTTTCTAAGCTGGATGTATTATTGAAGTGTTTTACCAATATGAGTCGGATGACCATGTATGAGTTGCTAGATTTATATAGCATAAAAATGGGTCAAAACAGTTTAAATGAGTCGATATGGGTCGGACATTTTTCGTCCGACCCATGTGACGGCTCTAGTTGCGGGTTTTGGGATTTTGAGAAAATACCTCTTTCATTGAAGGAATCTACAACAAACTGAAAATATGATTTGTAGCAACACTAAATAAAAAGATGAATTATGACCAGAAGAAATCTTCACTACGAAGAGTGAAGACTTAAGCGGGAAGAAAAGAACAGATTCTGCAACTGAGATTGCGAGATTGAGGAGAGAGAAAAAGTACCTTATCGCCAAATTAAGTGGCACTTTGGTAGTAAAAAAGAGGTGTATTTAGCTTAAAAAGCAGAGAAAAGTGTGGCAATAGTTAGTAGCAAACCCCCCAAACCAGCCGACCACAAAAAAAAAAAACCCAACAGTTATTTACTGTAAAAAAGTTAAGATATGGTTCTACAGCTTGTCGTGGAAATGGAATTAAATTCTATGACATTTCAGAAAGTGTATTCAAACATTAAAATTTATCAAATTGATGTGATCGAGTAACTTCTCTAATTTTGTTCAATCTTAGATACGGAAAATTTGACTAAGAAGTTAAAGAGTGTTATATGTTTTTATTTTTCTCAAAGATGTTCGGTGTGAGATTGGAAAAAAGTGTTATCTCTGCATAAGAAATTAATTCGGGATTTGAGGAGACTGTCCTCTCGTACCAATTGGGAATGGATGTGGACAAATGAAACTATTGATTGAGGAGCTAACTTGATTTGGTTCAGAAAGCGGGAATATCCTAACAACCAGAAGAAAACATGTCATTAAACATTACGAGGTTAAAGAATTCTATAGGACATGAGATTTTATCATTGAATGGAGATCGTGCTCTTAAACTTTTTTTATAAGAACGCTTTTCTCCATATATAGAGTGGTTTATTTCGTGGGAAAATGAAAGCAATTTTGTTCATTACGAGGAAAATATTAACAAAATTTATTGTTGATAAAGAAAATAATTTCATAACTTAACTATTTCAAACGAAATAAGCGATACCTTTTAGAAAAATATTTTATAAATCATTTATTTTTCAGGAAACAAACAAGCCATAATCTTTGTCATTTATTTTGATCGGCTAATTAAGCAATGACGATCGCACCACAGATTGACAAGTGTTATTCATGCTACAATTGAAATTGTAGATAAACTCGACAATATTGAGTATTTTGACCTTTATAACATACTTGAACTTCCACGTGTCATAGAACTTCAATCTACATAGACGGACTCTTATGGAAACTATTTCTCCTCCAACTCACCCCTAAAAGCATGCACACGCGTCCCAAACTATTTCTTCTCAATTTTTCTGTCTGGTCGTTTTGTCCCTCTTTGTTATCTTCTCGTTTTTCCATTTTATTGGCAATTCAAATTCTATTTTTTCATGGTATTATACCATAAAAACCCCCCAACTTTTAACTATTGTCTCAATTCTACATTTTATCTCATAAGAAATCTCCAACTTTAAGTCTAGTTCTAATTTTACATGAAATTTTATTTGTCCCATAAAAAAAAAAAGCCATCAACTTGAGGTTCTATCCCGGTTCTATCCTTAACTTTACTTTTGCCCTATGAAAAATTCCCAACTTTAGGTCTTGTCCCAATTTACCGTATAGTATCAATTTTATCCTAAAATTTTTACAGCCTCATAAAAAATCATTAACTTTTACATGAGTCAGAAATCTATCTTCATTAACCCTCCATCCAAAATTTCACGTTGACAAAAAAAAAATGAAAAACTCCTAAACACGAAATATCTGAGCGTCTCGAGCGTTTGCTCTTCGATCGTGAGAGATAGGACATTCCCAAGCACGAGACATCGAAGATCGAGCACAAAGTCACTAAAGGCGATTTAGACGGAGGGTTAATGGAGGAGGCATACTTGGGACTCAAGTAAAAGTTGACGGTCTTATATGAGACAAAAAAAAACTAGAGTAAAATTGAAACATGACCTAAAGCTGTGATGTTTTTTTTTTATGAGATAAGAAATAGTTAGGGTATAGTTGGTACTTGACTTAAAATCTAAGGTTTTTTATGAGACAAAAAAAGTTTAGGATAAAATTTGGATTGTACCTGAAGGTGGGAATTTTCCACAAGACAACAAAAAAGTTGAGGGTAAAATTAGGACTGCACCTAAAGTTGGAGATTTTTTATAGGATAAATAGTACAATTGGGACAAAAGCTAAAGTTGGAGGCTTTATAGGATATTAAGCTATTTTTCCATACAGAAGTTAGGTGAATGCAAGCGCCGGATCGTACAAGACAGATCGTCATTGAAGTGCTTTTTATGTCCATATGATCAACATAAACTCAAATTTCTAATGCGATTTGATCTAGTTACTCTTTTTGTTTGATATGCATAAACTGATCACTGGGTAGGCATGGGCTAGCTTGGCATGGACCCGATCCGAACTTAATTTCTGGGGGCCTTGGCTTGGCCCGCTCACATGAATTATGGATACTTTTCCTTTTCAAATTTCCATCTAAGAACAAATAAAAAGGGCGAAAATAGAAATTAAACCATAACAAGAAAATAAGTTCTCAAATAAACGGATCTATTCGACCAATAAATAAATAAATAAACGAATCTATAACAAGGATCGTAAACATAAGGATATATCCTAAATACTACTGGGCTTGTCTGGCCGGGCTTACAGGCCTTTTCTCGAACGCCCAGCAGCCTGCACTAGTGCACCTCCAACTCGTCCAAACACAATCTCGACTAAGATTTACGTACAAAAATTGAATCACAAATCAGTAAAATCTCATGGGCGCATACAATATTCACCCAAAGTATAGGTTAAAGTCTTAAAAAAAAACATGGTTACATGTTGCTATATATTTTTAAGGAACCGTAACCATCTAATTACATGAATTCTTAGGACAAGATAGATAGCTTAAAAATAATTTGGGTGGTTTTGCTAGATTAGGCAATAATGAAATAACTATTTTAGTAAATGACGCGGAAAATGGTAGTGATATTGATCCACAAGAAGCTCAGGAAGCATGGGGCTGGTGATGGGAGAGCCCCAATTGGTAGAAAAAAAATCCGCAATCTCTTGTGGTTATCTTGTACTTGGAAGAAGAAGTAAAAAAGAAATATAGTGTAATTTGATTCTTCATTGCCTTAGTAAATAAGGGAAAATTGGTTACTTCTTGCCTTCATTTACCTTTTGACAAATCAAATCAAATCAAATCAAATCGAGTGCGCATGATTTTTTCTAATAAAAAAAATTGACAAACCTCCTAAGGATAACGATCTATGCTATCAACGACTAGATATCTTCGAGTTAATGTTTTGAGAATGCAACTCCGTGCTGTTTGCATGTACAAATCTACTGTTCGTACTGTAATCACTTCTATTTCACACCATCTATTAGGTCTATCTATACATGCACGTATATTGATTTATTTATTCTATAAATTATGTAAATCTCTTCCAGCAAACTATAGTTACAGTTGTTTAGTCCCAGGCCATTTGGAGATCGGTTATTCAATCTTTTACTGTCACGAGAAAAAAAACAAAATATTTACCTTGCCTCCATCATAAATTCTTGTATGCCATTGTTGACGAGCGTGGCATTCGCAAATAGGATTTTTTTTTTTGGCTGATTACGTTAACCTTAAGAAGTTAAAGTTAGGTTAACTTAAATAATGGAAAAGACTCCTTTTGCTGCGTGTTTTCTCACAAACATTGGACTTAAGTGTTGGTCATAGTTGACATTACATACTTGGAGCGATGAGGATTCTGTGAAGGTGCTGACTGCTGAGAAAATGCAAAGAAGCAATTTGTGGCAAGAGCAAGGGGCAGGGGAACGTGATAATTATAGACATCGTGATAAGTTGATGGGGTTAGGGTTTGTTGATGGCACGCGCGAGGAGAGAGAGAGAGAGAGAGAGAGAGAGAGAGAGAGAGAGAGAGAGAGAGAGAGAGAGAGAGAGAGAGAGTGATGCAGGAGAACTGGCATACAATTTTCGAGAAAAACGTAATATTACGATTTTAGATAGAGTTTTAGGTATTTTTCTATTTTAAGAATTTTAGCAATATAGATAATTGCGATATTTGATTTTAATTCCGTTTGATTAGATTAGATTAGATTTGTTTTAGTGTTATCTTCTGCAATCCTATTTCCTTTAGGAATCTTATCTATATATATAGACGTCCTCTCTTGTAATCTAGAGACATTTATCAATCAAACACAGTTTATTCTGAGGAATTGTTTTCCTGTTTATCGCTATCCTGCGTCATTTGGTATCAGAGCGAGGTTTCTCATAACGTGAATCGATATACTTCCATAGCTGAGGGCCACTCATAACGTGAATCGATATACTTCAATAGCTGAGAGCCATCTTGGTGAGCCTATTACACGGAAGGTGTTTACCCAGTTTGCCGAGGAAACTCGACAAGCTCTGCAAGACCACCGACGGACGATGCAAGACTTGTTTGCCGCTACCCAACGGTTGTCTACAAACCCAAGCCACACATCTAGCATTCTTCCAGCTGAGTGAATTCCTGTCGCTCGTGATCCCGAAGTAGCTATGGATCGTGGGGCAAATCACCGACGTTACCGACAAAGGCGACAAGCCTATGTTGAGGATTTTGAATAAGAAGACGAAGATTTCCAAGATGAACATGAATTTGTTCGTGGAGGCCACCAACATGAGGAATTCCAGGACGAGCATGTTAACTGCGTGGTGAGACGATTGCTATTAGCCCCACGATAGGAAGATTCGCAGCGAAATAACCTTTTCCGCACCCGTTGCACTATAAGAAGAAAGGTCTGCAACGTCATTATTGATAGTGGAAGTTGCGAGAATATTGTATCACAGACACTTGTCGATCATCTCCAACTAAAGACTGAAGCTCATCCCTCACCCTAGACGATTGGTTGGATTCGTAAGGGATCGGAATTAAAGGTAACTCAGATTTGTCATTTGCTTATTTCAATTGCAAAAACGTACAAGGATACGATAATCTGTGATGCTGTTGAGATGGATGCATGCCACGTCTTGTTGGGACGGCCGTGGCAATATGACGTTGATATTACTTACCGAGCGCGTGAGAACGTTTGTTCGTTCGTTTGGGGAAGGACAAAAATTACCCTTCGTCCCTTGGATGAGTCTGCTCATGTTTTACGATCTGCTCAAAA
Source organism: Rhodomyrtus psidioides (assembly GCA_021437785.1). Classification (NCBI taxonomy): domain Eukaryota; kingdom Viridiplantae; phylum Streptophyta; class Magnoliopsida; order Myrtales; family Myrtaceae; genus Rhodomyrtus; species Rhodomyrtus psidioides. Next base: position 370,487 of record JAILYB010000062.1, on the reverse strand, counting down.
ACCTGAAGGGACGGCTCCCGTCGAGAAAAAGGACCAACTTTTCGAGAAATTAGAGGATGAACAGAAGGCGAGAGAAGAAACAGAGCAGAAAGACCTGAAAATCGCTCCCGAAGCCGAGGCTTCCGTCGAGAAACCGGGCGAACAAGAAGGAGGTGAGCGAGTTGAAGAACCTGGAGGAGAAGGTAGAACAGAACTTGAGAGCTTCAGGGCTTGTGTTCCCATTGTTACTCACAAGGACTTGGAGCATCATATACCGATAATTTCTAATGGGGAGACTTCCTCTTTACTCACAAGAAGTCTCGTGACAACTATTTCATTAAGTTCTAGTACTACACAAGGAAAGCCGAAATACGCCCCCTTCAACGACGAGTTGTTCCAGACTAGCATGCAGATTTTTCAGACTTCTTTTGCCGTTAGAAACAGGGACTACCCAATCGAAGGTGGGAAGGCCTTGCAGTTCATATATAGCAACAAGCAATTCAAAACAAAAGGTGGTCTTGCCACGGGCACTGCTACCATCAACTTGTTCCGCAGCTCGCAGTACAAAAGTACAATGAAGGTAATGCCGTCACAGAGTTGCAGCTCTGATGAAGTGATATTTGGTCCCGATTTCCACGAATTCCTGTACTGTCATCACTTGTGCGGGCTTCTTTATCGTGACGAGAAAAGAGGTTGGAAGAGGAAGCGAAATAGATGGAGGAACTGGAAGTGCAGGAGGAAGCGGATTCAGACACAACGGACATTATAACTCGGGGACGAGTTTTTCTGAAGAGGAAGAGAATGATGCAGGACAACTGGCATACAATTTCCGAGAAAAACGCAATATTACAATTTTAGATAGAGTTTTAGGTATTTTTCTATTTTAAGAATTTTAGCGATATAGATAATCGCGATATTTGATTTTAATTCCGTTTGATTAGATTAGATTAGATTTGTTTTAGTGTTATCTTCTGCAATCCTATTTCCTTTAGGAGTCTTATCTATATATATAGACGTCCTCTCTTGTAATCTAGAGACATCTATTAATCAAACATAGTTTATTCTGAGGAATTATTTTCCTGTTAATCGCTACCCTGCGTTAGAGAGAGAGAGAGAGAGAGAGAGAGAGAGAGAGAGAGGAGAAGGGTACATGGCATTAGAGTTCTCTTTATGGGTAAGTAGATGAGATTAGCTTGGGGTTAGGTCGGTTTGTCGCATGTTGATTTTCCAATAGATAAATCACACGAACAAGGCTCCCGATGACTTTCTGGAGCATTGGGATAGGCAAATGATTAGGGCATGCATGGCAACGACTCTGATCTAAAAAAATGATTTTGGTCAGAATTGATTTTTTCTGATTCTGTTCCCTAGACGAGATTTATAGAATCAGAACGCATTTGATAACTGCACAAAATTTCTATTCATGTAGTAGAAATGCGTTTGATAACTACATATAATTTATGTTCTTAGGAAAAATATCTCTTCTCAATTTTTTTTCATTTAAGTCAAATAACTAGTCTTGTCACTACAAAATCAACCTGTGTAGCATCGCTAATAAAATAAATACAGATCATGCATAATTTATAATCAGTCTATTTATTTTGTGGAGCATAAAAACATATGCAAAATCCATAAGAAAGAGCATGAGCACAATATGCAATTTGCACTTGAATTTTTGCCACGAATTTGTACTTAAACAATTTTATATTCAACCAAACCCATACCCGATGCGATCCGTATTACTTAAGCACTTCTATGTTTAACCAAATCATGGAATATTTATTTCTTAAAATTTGTAAAGAATGCAATACAAATCTAGAGAATATTTTTTTCAATTTTTTATTTTTAAGAAATATTATTTGTTATTTTTTTCTAAAATGTATATCGTGTTGTGATGCTGGACTTATATGTTGCTGGCATGTCTGGATCACCGGCTACATGTCGATCACATGTTGGAGAGTGTCAGAGATGACATGGAGGCCTCCGAAGAGTGTTGGTGCTTCCTAGCCCTATTCTAGTTTCGAAAGCTCGGTCCTAGAAATATTATGGCTAGATGGGGTCGCCCGTACGCAATGGTTTTGGATCTCGTAATCCGTTGTTAATGTTTGAGGTCACTATTCTAGGTTTAGGTCTAATTTCTATGTCATTTAGGTCATTTTCTAGTTGTTCTAGATTTCTTTAATGCTCAGGTTTATTTTCTGTGTATGCCTCTGAGCCTGATGCAGACTGGGTTTATCCTTATTTTCCCACCACCAAAATGGTGCCACTTTCCGCGTGGAAACATAACATCTCCCTTCTTTATCCCTAGATCAAAATTAAAAGGGGAGAAATTTAAATTGATTGTATAAGCTGTTATGATCCAAATAACCGTCTTCCAGTCTAATTCGACATCAAAATTGTTTTCATAGTATTGCTCATAGTAAATAACTAATATTTCTTATAAAAAAGTATGAATAATGAAGTGTTGGGTATTTCATACAAAATCACTAATTAAGATCTATAAACGAAGCGCAATAATATAGATCCACATACCCATAAGCACGAAGCGCGGATTCCAGCAATATGTCAATCAAACCGTTGTACTGGATCGTCAAGCCCTGAGATCAAACTTGAATCACTGATCGGTGAGGTATATCACGTAAAACGAACATACCTCGATAACCACAGATTAAGAGCCCCTTCGCATGTGAGACACGATCCGGATCCGGCAATCGATCGTCGTCGAGAGATAACATTTCAATGGAGTTTTTGGGGAGAGTTTTTTTTCAATGATAGCCATGGAAGAACGACATACGTTCTGTTGGCTGAAGAGAGTAACTCATCTCTCTCTTCCCTTAGAATAGGAAATAAAACTAATTGATTCCAATCAATATTGGAATTATGACAACTAGCCAATTTAGTCCTTAATGGGGGCGTCAATTTCCATTATCTCCCACTCGCCCGCAAAGGGCTAAATATATCTCTTTCTCTTCTTATTGCAAAGTTCATATGGGCAAATAATCCGTGCGACCAGCATACTATGAGAGCTCGTTGCTATACATCTGTTAGGAATATATAGCAGCTCAAAATGGGCACATAACCTTTAGAGTAGATCCAGTATGCAGTACCCTAGATCAATCAGTCACATTTACATCACATCTCTCTTGATCTCTTTGAGCGCTCAAATACAATACATTGTATTCACAATCATGATTAAACTCATATAATCATAATGGTCGACCTGTGAATACAAAGATTGAATGTGACATCCAAAATAAATTGATCTTCCTCTTCCCTTAAACCTCTCAATCTCAGTTCAGTTCGCTTTTCTAGAGATGTTCCATTAGATCGAATCAATCTCATGACCATTGGCAACATTCTAAGATAGCAAACACTGAATAGAAATCTCAAGAATATGTCAGAGTCATGAGGGCACTTAATTTGAGGAACTTATATCCTCAAGAGTCTCACACGGCCATAGAGTTGAGATCCAAACTCTTGCCAACTCATTTTGGTCGTCTCATGTATACGTAATATGAAGTACGTATTACGGTATTTTCTCCTTTCCCATGGAGCGTATGTCTTTTCATTCAATACCGTACAGATGAAGCTTAGACATACTCAACGTCTAGCTTGAGTTCACAAATCTACTCTTTTTAAAGAATCCAACAGAACTCACATATGGCATCAAAGACAGATAAAGTGAAAATGTGTGGGTTATTTCACTTTCGGGCATAACTTATTATGACCCCATCTTAACACTTTTGTTAATGCGACATAAAAAATTTCAAGCTTGAGCTCTCAATTATCACTTAGATAATAAGCTTGAAAACGTCTCATCTCTATTCGTCACCCAGCAAATAGAGGCGATTACCCGTGTGAGTGGGCTAATCTCTAATCTGTTCGACATACTTTCTCGATATAATGCACTAAGCATTATTATGCATAAATGTCATACAAACTTATAAGCATCAATAATGATAACAAATATCATTAACTGTGAACTTTGGAAAAATTCAGTACTCCCATTTTTACGCACTTCTAGAGATTTCAATGTAGGGAACTGTCGCGACCCTCTTGAGATTGTCGGGCTCTCGAGGGCTAATGGGCCGTCCTGTCTGGTCGGACGCAAGCCTCTCCCAAGGCCCATTACCCAAATCGCAACGGAGGTATGCGTGATCGACTTTCAGTGTGGTCTAGTGACATGTGCTAAGTGTGCATGCCATGGAGTCGCCACCAATCATTTTTTTAGGGTATGATTGGACAACCCAATTGAATAGTTGGGAGTTTCTATTCAATTCTGCGAGAACCAGAGAAATGGTTTCGGGGACTTAGTTACACCAACTATTAGAGTTGACGCCCTTTCGGTACCTAAGTTGACTGAATTTTCTAGCCTGAGATTCATGCGGATGAGTAAGGTATGAACCATAAATCTAGAAATTCATGCAGATAGGAGTGATTATCCTAGCAATCACAATCAGTAATAAAATGCGCAACTCAAGGAATCTAGATATGCAAATAAATCACATGGCATTCCTAGTAATGCCCTATTTATCAATCACAGCTCAAGAATGATTTAGCTGTTCTAGCCGTTCTACACTCGATCTGACCTAAGAAAAGCATTAGGAAGCATCGCAGGAGTTCGAGAGTACTCACATGGGGTTCGCCGTGCCCTGATTTGGTCTTGGACGAGCTATCGAGCTCATGCCGACCCGATTATATTTGGGGATCCACTCGGCATTTTACACCATGAAATCATGTGAAACAAAAACGAAAATATTCAGCAAGGGGCATTTATTGTATATTGTGGTCAATCTAATTGGACATCAAGACTAAAAAAGATGTAGAAATTTACAAATTAAAAGACTCGAATGATATTTTTTTTTGCCAAATTCAACTCTATGCGTCGTGAAGAAACACATGCAATTGAACTTGAATTTTGACTATTTATGAGTTCAAAATGAAAAGAAAATTAAAATAAAAATATTGACTATTTTTCTATATTTTTACGACATCGAATGCTATTTTTCTTCATTTTTCATGTATTTTTCTATTTTGGAAAATATTAAAAAATTGAAAAATTATTTTTTTATCAAAAATGGTTCCTTTAGCTTGGTCAAGGCTACCAAAGATGATTTTTTAATTTTTTAACTTTTTATATATTTTTTATGAATTTTTAAAAAATAAACTATGAAAGACTGATAAAAAATCAGGTGTCAACAGCTGCCCCTCTTTGAGAGGAATTTCGTCAGAGGTTTCTCTCAAAGACAAGGTGACACCTGTGTTCCGATCGACTCGACTGGGAAAAGAAAAGAAAAGAAAAGAAATCATGACATCCAATTTTCATGCCCATCAATGTGTGCTTTTCCTTAAAAAGAGATGTGCTCATTCAATTCCCTGATATGATGTAAGAAAGTTAAGGAGTAGATAGACTTCCCTGCCCCTTACCTGCCGAACGCTTGCGGCATTTGCTGTGTCTGATGGGTTCAAGTAGATTCCTAAGGACTCGTCATCGGAGTGTCATAGGGATGTTAAGCTCTGACCTGTATGGTAGGTCAAACCATAATGGGATTCCTAACTGATAGGAACCTAAGGAAGACGCATCCCACATTTGGGAATTGGCCAAGGGCTTTGATCCATGTGGTGGACTAAACTAGAAATGGCTTGCCTAATGTAAGGCTTATTAGGGAAAACGACTCCTCCCGCGTTCGGGATTCATCAAGGTTTTGATCCGTATGGTGGATCGGACCATTGGGTTGATCCTTCAGGCGGTTTCTACCAGTCCTTTGACCCTTCAGGCGGTTTCTACCATTCATTGACCCTTCATGCGGTTTCTACCATTGAGTTGACCCTTCATGCGGTTTCTACCTTTGGTTGACCCTTTAGGCGGTTTCTACCATACATTGACCCTTCAGGCGGTTTCTACCATTGGTTGACCCTTCAGGCGGTTTCTACCATACATTGACCCTTCAGGCGGTTTCTACCATTATGTTGCCCTTCAGGCGGTTTCTACCATTGATTGACCCTTCAGGCGGTTTCTACCATACATTGACCCTTCAGGCGGTTTCTACCATTGTGCTGACCCTTCAGGCGGTTTCTACCATTGAGTTGACCCTTCAGGCGGTTTCTACCATTTATGAAATTCCAAATTGATATGAATCAAAGGATGACGTACCCGCTCTTCGGGGCTAGTCGGAGACTCGATCATTCTATGGATCGGTCTTAGAAAAGATTTACCTACTAAAAGGCCTCACTTAAGGATGACGCACCTAGTCTTTAGGGTGGCCAAAAGTCCTGCAGAAAGCTTAGACCTGAAAAAATTTTCCTCGCCAAGAAGATGTTAGTAATCTTTGGGAAGACAATAATTGTCTAACTGACAAAATTCTACGACTTAAGTTTTAGTCATGAAATGTGCATTTTGATTGTTGGAGGTTATCCAAAACATTCCTGCCACATACAGATGTGATCATAAATTCCTTGCACGGAAACTCTAGATCAAACAATTTGAAAATTTCAAAAAGAGTTTGCTCAAAACATCCATTGGAGTATTTCTCATCCAAGAAGGCTCCTCACTGCTCTGTGATAATGATCTTTAATAGGGAAAGTGCTCAATTTCCTACCGACCTGTGCCTGGGTTTCAGGATCATTCGCAACGCATACATTTCGATCAATCAGGAGGTCTTTCACGGGACCGTAGTGTTAGGCTTGGATATCGGTTTCCAAGGGGGACTCACTTTTGAGTCAAGGCCGTTGAACGAAATTTTTCACTATCTGCTCCGGGTTTACAAGTCAAGAACCCTGCAAAATGAGAAAGAAATAGTCTTGCTCGTACTTCTTTGAGCTAAGTTATACATTAACCCAAGTGTCTTAGTCAGAGAAGACTGCTTCAGGATTGTAACATTGGAAGGATTGGGGACCGAAAAAGGCTTGTTTTTTGCCTAGAAATTGTGAAGGGTTTGACATTGGTGATCATTGCAAATTTGCCACATGTCCTTCGAAGAACATCTCCATTTCTTGAAGTGTACACTCCTCTTTTAGAGCGCACAATGATGTTTAAAAGCGTCTCTTGTTGCATTAAGAGACCGTCTGTTTGTGTGTTTGCTATTTGAGCACGACATCATTTGGGGAGTAGTCATCTTGATCTGACTCCTTTGGAGGGTCTTTTCATCATCTCTCTAGACTTTACTGGGGATATTTTGAATGGACATCGGCCTTGCTTTTTACCAGGCACTTTGCTTTTTCTTGATGTCTAGGGATTTTTCTTTTCCCCCTTTTTTTAATCCCGTGTTTTTCTTTTCTTTTGGAGCTAGGATTTTCAGCAATCATGCTAGATATGCAACTTAAACTTTGGCATGCTTCCGTTCCTAGAGTGATGTTGCCTTTGCTTTGGAATATGCAATGATCACCAATAGGTTGATGAAATGAATTTGTTGGCTCAACATGGTCGTGCAAAGGATAACAGTGTGTAGGATAGAGAAATGAATTATTCTCGTCATCCTATAACACTTGGATTATCATATAAACAACACACAAAGATTTATGTTAGTCCGAGCAAGAAAATTTCTAACCATTTACTTTCTGATACTGTTGGACTAACCTTCATTTGCCCCAATGTAGGGTGGTTCTTGACAGGGTTGAGAATGAAAATCGCCGTTCAATGGGGTTCTCAATGGGCATCTGTAGTGTTTGGAATGAAGAAAGAAATGCCTCTGTCTTCTCGATCCATGTAATCGTTGCGAATGACCCTTATGTCCATAGGTTAAGGTTTCTCAATCATTTCCAATCTCCTCATCTCTCAAGTGTGTATGGGACGTGTTTGGATTAGGCTCGCTTCTCTTATGAGAAAATACCCTTTTGAACAGTTCAAACGACTCTTGTTGGAAAAATTCATTTCATTTCATCAAGATTTATCCTTCAAAGGGATTTTGTGATGCACCATATATGTGTAATTCATGTTCAGACAATCTCTTGTTTTAAAACATGAATGTCAATGAAGTAAGAATTCTATGTCTTTTTAGATGTGAGAATCGAATTAATTCTGAAAGTTTTTAATCTCCAATGAATTGGGAAAAAGGATACTTACCTGCCCATCGAGGCTGGAGATCCTGGAGATATAAAAGGGATATGTCATTGTATATTCTAAAACTTTGCAAAAATTGGAACGATACATCTTATCCTTCGTCATATGCTCCAACGAGTGTACAAGGGTTGTGAAAATCTGCACTTCACATAGTAACACAAGATTGTTAGGTGTTCTAAAGTTCTTTCGACTTCTTGATTTTTAGAGAAAAATCAAACTTACATGTCTGCCCTGATGGCGAGCTCCTGCCAAGGATAAATATTAAGCATTATTTTGGGTTTCCAAATTCAAAACAAATTGGGACGATACTACTTTACTCTTGATTTGAATTCCATTCTGCATGCCAATGTGCAGATTGTAGAAGCCGGCCCTCAAGCTTGTGGCCATGATTTCTTCGTCTGGTTGGGCAACGAATCCACCTCGAGGATTTACGTCGGAGGAGATTCATTCATCTTTTTGGGCGTGTTTCATGCACTGTTATGTTATTTGAATGCATGGCTTCTTGGGTGCCTCGTCTCTGTTCATCACCTGAGAGGAAAATGAGAGAACATTATCCCCGCATCTGATTGAAAATCATTTAGGAACGATACGTTCTTTTTACCAAATGGGTGGCTCCGCGGCCAAATGTTTTTTACATTGAAAGGATGGATTCCATTACGCTCTGCGGATGATAACTATCGCTTTAGGGACTTGCCCCACGGATTAAACGATGAATTTGATGTCTTTGGCTTCGACATGCTTTCCGGATGTAGGAATGGTTTGCCCCCATTTTCAGTGGAGATGGGTTTTGTGGAGTGGGCAAGATCAAAAACTCATCCTAGATTTGGCTTTAGTCGAAGGTTGAAATCCCGACCTTGGATAAGCGAATCATGATTCATCTCCTTCTGCTTCGGATTTGTCATTTGCATGCTTCACATTTTATAATACCAACTTCGCCGCTTGATGAAAATGAATCGATGATTTTCGAATTGCCCCAAGTTCTATAGTCATCTGCGTCGAATCTCTTTGAACTTCATCGGGTGATAGACCAACTGATAAAATGATTTTTCAATCCCGAGATCGAACTCCTGACGTTTCGTACCACTTCCATTTCACTGACTACCAGGACACAGCACTATTGGCGTCCCTAACTGGTTCGTTTTTTGTTATAAAATTCTTGAAGCAGTTAGCGACCCCCATCGAGAATGAAACAAGCTCAATTTAGAGTTCATAACGACTAAAGGTCCCTTAGAACGATACAGAGCTAACCGTCTTTGAGCTCGCTCGGGCTTTTGCTCGCATTTTCCTATGTGAAGCCTTTAAATGTTTTTCTTCGTGGCGTTCAATTGATTCGCCTCGACTCTAATCTAACAAGGGATTGTCGCACTCAAGCATGATGATGCTCGCAGGTAGTACTGATTGCTGCCCCAGATTAACTCTAGGCATTAAGGAAGATTATCTTGCATGGAAGACTTTATGACAGAAAGATTAATGATACATCCAGTCACATGTGCCTAGTTCCCTTGAGGATTCTCGGTGATCAGCCAGTTACACCATGAATCAGACATATAATCGTCATTTTGGATCATAACTTCATAAGTCCATCAGTTTTAAACTGATCGATCCAGATATGGAGCTCCTCATCAAGGAAATCTTTTGATTCTTCGAGCAACTGATATTCGGGTTGACCATCATCGCTTGGCGTTGAAGGATTCCTGTTTCTATTGTGAGCGATCTGATTCTTCGAGCTAGAACCTTCGTCGTTGCTTGAGATTATAAGAGGATGATTGATCGGTTCACTATCAAAAGCACCTTCCATTTGGGAATGGAAGAAACAAAAATCCTCAGAGCATCCGCCCGCTTGATCTTCCGAAATCATATGCCCAAGCCGGGCAGATCTTTGAACACTAGGCGCAATATGTTGATCGGGGATAGGAAGAGCACTAGCGAAAAGTTGCTGCTCAAACCAAGGAGTTCGTACCTGCTGCACTTGTGGCATATACTCTTGAGGGGTGCTGAGATGATTCGGGGGAATATTCTGATTAGCGCCCAAGTAGTCGATGGTGCTGCTACCAGCTTGGTCGGTGCCTAGATTCGGCAGGGTATTTCTTACTTCAGGGGCATTGTAGTTATAGCCATGCCTAGTGTTTAGGCACAAGTTGAGTTCTTTCAGGTTCAGTGCTGTGTGGCGCTGTCTTAGCGCCCTTCTGTAGCTCTTGAGGTGACTCGCGACTCCATCTTTAGTGAGTCCTGGTATGTTCATGATCTCAAGTATGCGCGTTGGATATGCTGAGTTGATCCCTAGTTGCTGAACCGCACTAAGGAACTTGAGATGAAGCTCGGGAGACCAATTGACCATCGTCTTCTTGCGACCCGGAACAGTGTTGACAACTTGGCTATTGCTCTCTGGCCTATTTCCAGTAGGATTTGATCGAGCCGGAAATTGTTGTGGAGGGAATTCATCAGCTTTGGATTGGTCGGTCGTGATAGTAAGCTCATCGTTAAGGAAACTCCAATCATGGTGACGCATATCACATCCTTTAGAAGGCATCGGTATTGACTTCGTAGAATTGATTTGTTCATGCATATCTCCAACAAAATCCGATTGTATCGAAGATGGTTCGAGGGAGTGGGGTGGTGAATGAGCATTTTCAATCCTCATATAAGGCTTATCAAGGAACATTTCGCCGAGAGTGATAGGGCCACCGCAATTAAGGCAAGCGATAGTGCTGGGAGCTTTCTTATACCTCATGTTCTCCGCTCGAAGCTTTTCGTTTTCCTCCTTTAGAATCGCAAGTTCTTGACGTCTGTGTTGAGCCCTCAATTTGGCTCGCTTATTTTGAAACCAAAACTTGACCCTCAAAGGTTTCATCCCTAGCTTCTGGCCCAATTCATTTCTTTGTTTCATGTTCGGGAGAGGGCATTCACTAAAGAAAGCTTCAAGCTCTTGGATTTCATTCTGAGTGTGGCACTGGCGACGTTTCCTTTTCCGGGATTGACCATCGCTGCTGCTGTTGTCGTCGCTGCTGAGATCCTGAACTTCGTTGCCGAAAGGGTTGGGTTCTGTGGTTCTGGTACCAGACGCCATCCTGGAATCTTCGAGATCTCTCAGTAGTTCATTTTCTGAGATTTTTGGATCAGTCGCCTCTAGCAACTGATGGTAACCCTCAAACATGTTGGATCGAAAAATGTTCGATCAATTTTTGCTCACTCAGGGTTCTCTACTCTCTCATGTATGCTCACACTCTCTAAATTTTCTTTTGAGTGGTTCTGTATGCCCATGAAACGTTCTTTAAACATGGATGAAGATCATCAGGCAAGCGTTGCTCCCAAGATTTCGTATTTCCCGCTTTGTCGTCTTCTTTCTTCTTTTCAACGTGGAGGGACACCAAATCGATTTCCTTTTCTCGATATCCATGTCTGTCTCCCACTTATTTTCAAAAAGGTGGAACTACGCTCGCCTCCCGCTCAGTTTTTTATTATGATGGGACCGCCAAATCCTTTCGCAACTTTTTTCGATAGTTGCGCTTAACTCCCGCTCAATTTTAATATGGTGACACCGACATATCTTTTTACAACTTTTTTAGGTTTATCAAGCCTGAAATCGCGGACTGGGACAGATCTGATGGTTCACCGAAAGAGCCACCACTGCTTTACCCAATTAACTTGGCTCCACGAGCATTATTGTTGTGACCTTTCTTCATCCTCGAGTTGCTATAAAAGGAGGAGTTAATGCAGAGAAGATTAACGCTCTTACATAATTGCCTTTTCATATTTTAATCACTCTACCACACCCATCTTCTTCTCCCTCACTCCAACGAAAATGACCTCCTCTCCTATTCGAGCTTTCTCGGCTGAAATTTTGGCCCAGTGGGAAAAACTCTATAACCTCCTAGGTCGAGGCTATGCTCATATAGCCGATCACCCAGAAATTGAAGATGAAATTCGCATTTTGCTCGTGGAAATAGACACCACCTCTATCGAGGGCACTAATTTAGAGAGGGAATATAGAATCTTCCCAACCCTCTTTATAAACTTTTTAGAGACTTACCGTGTCGCTCAGCGAGAAGTTACCGTGGCTCACGTTTTGCGAGCTCGCTATGAGGATCGGTCCAACTGCTTGGTGTTGGCCAACCTTGTGGCCGATAGTCACAGAAAGGCTGTTGAGTTCACCAACGAGCGGGTCTCTATGTTGCTTCGCGAGAGGGGAAATTTGGTGGAGCGCTTGGCCTTATCCCTGACCACCTATGAGCACGACCGTCATAATGTCGTGTTGAAGTTTCAATGTGAGTGGCAGGAAGAAAGGCTTGACAGCATTACCGCGGATATAGCCCATGGGAGAGGACTAATTCGGGACCTGGAAATAGCCGCCGAAGATCACGGGACCAAGGTTGCCGAGCTTAAAGGGGAATGTAAACGCCTTCTTCTTAAGCTTGCAGATCTCGAGTCTCGAGGTGGTGAGTATAGGCAAAGCATCAATAATATGGAGGGCCAACTGGGTTCCTTTGTGATGCTAATTAGGGCTCATTTCGGTTTTACTTTTCCACCTCGATGATCTGTATCATCTGCTTTTAAGGTCCCTCGATTGAGCGAAATGAATGAAAGCTCTAATATGTGTGTCTCAACTTCTGTATGGCTGACTTTCTCGAACACCTGACCACTCTCAACCTAGGCAAGCTGCTCTTCGACATTGATGATTCGAGCGTGTACATCTTGATTTTTTAATCTTGCTTATGATCGAATAAAGGAACCTCCCACCGCGTTTATCCACAAAAAAACTTCTCTTCTCTACCTGTTTTTAATTACTTAGAGATGCCCCAGTTTCGATCTTTGAGACGTGACTTCAGGATCACCTATTCCAAATCGTCATCTTCATTAGATGATACCTCAATGATGTCCATAGCAGGCTCTTATTGTCCACTTGGCGCTCGTAATGGGATGACACCATCTTCGTCTTCCATCAAGAACATTGGGAGGAAAACACATCTATCTATCCTCAAAATGGCATTTAATCCAATCACCGGAATTATACAATGAATATAATGATTATGAGCTGTAACAAGTTCGAGGGATAGAAAAGTCTTACCAACCAAACTTAAGAGAAAATCAAGCTTCTCTGTACAGTGTTAGGTATACTAACCTTCCATAGACAAATGCATGAGACAAGTGAGGGAAAACTCCTAAAAATCAAAAGATAGGGCTTGGTACCTAAAGCCAAGGTTCTCACCTCGAATTCTGGGAAGAGTCGATTCCATTGCACAACTATCGTTGCATTGGGACTCAATCCATAGTTCGAAGTGAGCGGAATTGAAAAGTGGATTACCCCATGTTTTTCCTCACGGAGATTCCATTTTCAAGTCCTTCTATTGTGTTCCTAAAGAGGGCGCCTGGGGTTTTAGGCGCAATTGTGTGTATTCATTGTGTCGTGCTAAAGCAATAAACATGCATTTTATTTAACAATCACCGCTTCAATATAAATATCCACACAATCATACATCCAAAACTCTTGCCTGCATAAAACAAAGTTAACAAGCACTTCACGCCTTATTTCTCCCATCTACAAAAACATCTAACACATTTGTTAGCATATACACCTCACTTTCGAGAGCATCTACATAAAATTAGGTTAGAAGAATCAATCAACTTTTTAATCGGCTCAAGTCCACTAAATGGTTAAGAACCAGTCCCCAGTGGAGTCGCCAGTCTGTCGCGACCCTCTTGAGATTGTCGGGCTCTCGAGGGCTAATGGGCCGTCCTGTCTGGTCGGACGCAAGCCTCTCCCAAGGCCCATTACCCAAATCGCAACGGAGGTATGCGTGATCGACTTTCAGTGTGGTCTAGTGACATGTGCTAAGTGTGCATGCCATGGAGTCGCCACCAATCATTTTTTTAGGGTATGATTGGACAACCCAATTGAATAGTTGGGAGTTTCTATTCAATTCTGCGAGAACCAGAGAAATGGTTTCGGGGACTTAGTTACACCAACTATTAGAGTTGACGCCCTTTCGGTACCTAAGTTGACTGAATTTTCTAGCCTGAGATTCATGCGGATGAGTAAGGTATGAACCATAAATCTAGAAATTCATGCAGATAGGAGTGATTATCCTAGCAATCACAATCAGTAATAAAATGCGCAACTCAAGGAATCTAGATATGCAAATAAATCACATGGAATTCCTAGTAATGCCCTATTTATCAATCACAGCTCAAGAATGATTTAGCTGTTCTAGCCGTTCTACACTCGATCTGACCTAAGAAAAGCATTAGGAAGCATCGCAGGAGTTCGAGAGTACTCACATGGGGTTCGCCGTGCCCTGATTTGGTCTTGGACGAGCTATTGAGCTCATGCCGACCCGATTATATTTGGGGATCCACTCGGCATTTTACACCATGAAATCATGTGAAACAAAAACGAAAATATTCAGCAAGGGGCATTTATTGTATATGGTGGTCAATCTAATTGGACATCAAGACTAAAAAAGATGTAGAAATTTACAAATTAAAAGACTCGAATGATATTTTTTTTTGCCAAATTCAACTCTATGCGTCGTGAAGAAACACATGCAATTGAACTTGAATTTTGACTATTTATGAGTTCAAAATGAAAAGAAAATTAAAATAAAAATATTGACTATTTTTCTATATTTTTACGACATCGAATGCTATTTTTCTTCATTTTTCATGTATTTTTCTATTTTGGAAAATATTAAAAAATTGAAAAATTATTTTTTTTTATCAAAAATGGTTCCTTTAGCTTGGTCAAGGCTACCAAAGATGATTTTTTAATTTTTTAACTTTTTATATATTTTTTATGAATTTTTTAAAAATAAACTATGAAAGACTGATAAAAAATCAGGTGTCAACAGGAACTAATCCCATTGTCAACACATGACTAAGGAAAAACATCTCTAGGGATTCACTTTGTCAGAAGATCTACTATCATTCTTTGCGTATATATGTACTGTATGTTCACATCTTTTCGTACAATCATGTCTTTCACAAAATTATATTTTGTGACTTTAGTTTGGTCTTCTAATGGATCTTCAGTGTAAGCTATTGCTGCTTGGTTATCACAATTAACTAATAATTGATCCCGCAGCATCCTTAGCAACACTTCACTGACCCAAACATCTCTTCAAACCAAACACCTTTTTGTATTGCTGCTGATAACACCACGAGATCAATTTCTATCGTGGATAAGGCTATACACTTTTGCTTCTTACTACTCCAAGATATTGTGCCATTGCACAGTAAGAATGCAAGCCCAGAGGTAGATTTTATCTCATCTAAACCTCTTTCTCAGTCAATATCAGTATGGCCTTCAAGGCGTAGATCTCAACCTTGAACTCAGCATAAATTGACAGTACTTTCTTGATACATCAGGATTCGCTTGATGGCAATCCAATATGCTTGACCTAGATTAGAGTGGTACACATACCATTCCAACAATGTAACAAATATTAGGTCTTGTACACATCACAGTGTACTTCAAGCATTCAAGCACTAATATATGGAACATTTTCCATTTTTGCATTTGCTTGTAGAGTCTCAAGACATATTTCGCGCCTCAGACCTTCACCTCATGCAATAGGAGTATCTTTGGGTTTATAGTCTTGCATACAAAAATATTCTATGACTTTATCTATATAAGTCTCTTATGAAAGAGATCACAATCTCTATGAACAATGTCTTGAAATCTTAATTTCAAGAATGTATGCAGATTTACCCATATCTTCTTATTCTAGAATTGGAACACAACTTATTCTTGATTGTATTCACAAACTCCATATTGCTTCAAGCAATTAGTATGTCATCAACATATAATGACAAGATCACATATTGATCTTAGGATCTTTTGATATATACGCAATGATCCTCATTGATCATTACAAAATCATATGCCACTAAGGTATTACGAAAAAGTATATATCATTATCTCAAAAACTGTTTAAGGCCATATATCGATCTCAAAAGTCGACATACTTTTTATTCTTGGCCAATTGAAACAAACCCAGCAGGTTGTTTCTCTGAAAATTTCTTCTTTTAATTCTCCATTGAGAATTGCAGTCTTTACATCCATCTGATGTAATTCAAGACCCATACTAGTCACTATTGCCGGAATAAGGTGAATTGAGGTAAATCTCACCACAGGAGAGCAAACCTCTTTCCAATCAATTACTTCTAATTGATTATACCATTTCACCACAAGGCGAGCCTTATATCTCTCAATCAAGCCATTAGCTTTACGCTTTAATTTTGAGAACACATTTGCTCCAATGACTTTATGTCCATTCAGAAGATCAACCAGTTCCCAAACTTGGTTTGATCTCATTGACTCCATCTCTCTTTCTATTGCTTATATCCACTTTTCCTTATCAGGGCAAGTCGGAGCCTCATTTACATTGCTTGGCTCATCCTTTTCTTATGGAGCGATCATGAAAACTTTACCTTCAATGTCTACAACGTCGACAAAACGACGGATAACGTTTTTGCGACTTGTTCGCTAAATTGAGGATTGTACACTTAGTACACAAGCTCCATTACACTCCCACTTGGCAACTTATTCGCCTTATTGAAGATTGTACATTTAGTACATCATTCTCCATCCCACTCCCACTCGGATTGAACAACAACATCTCGTTCATGTCAAGCGGTTGCAATTGAGAAGATTGTACACTTAGAACATCATTTTCCATTATACTCCCACTCGAATTAGATAATGATGGCATCTTCTTCACATCAAGTGGTTGCAATTGAGACTTGTTTGAAACAAATTCCCCACTTCTCACATTGCTCCCACTTGGATGGATGCCCCAATAAATATCATTATCACCATCGAAGATCTTAAATGAAGAATAGTCTTCACTTGTCTCGCCCTTTTTCAGAAATTCATTCACTAAGAATGTGACATCTCGTGATTCAAATTCAGTTACAGTTATCACTTTATTGCTTACCTATAATACATACCCTTTAGAGTGCTTTCAGTATCCCATAAAGATACTCTTGTATGCCTCTAGGGCCCAATTTCCCATACCAATGAGAGAAATCGTATGTATAGGAAGCACATCAAGATCCGAGAAAACTCAAATCTCATTTTCACCCTGTCCACAACTCATATGAAGTGGTGGTAACTGATTTAGAAGGCACACGGTTAAATATCTAGACAGCAATCATCAAAACTTCACCCCAAAAGGTGATAGGTAAATTAGCATGTGCCATCATAGACCTAACCATTCTCATTGGGGTCTGTTTCTTCTCTCTGCGACTTCATTCTGTTAAGAAATCGCTGGAATAGTCAACTGCCTTTCTATTCCTTTTTCATCACATAAATATCTGAACTAATCAAATAGATATTCTTGACCTCGATCGGATCCATTTTTTTTAATTATATTATTTTTTTTAAAGCTCAAAAAAAGATTTTCTTGAAGCAACTTATGCCTCAAATTTATGAGAAATCATAAAATATTCGAATCGAGTATAATAATCTATGATGTGATGAATTAAACAGCCCATGCCTTATTCTCACATTCATTGAACCACATATGTCTGAATGGTTCAACTGCAAAGGAATCTCAGCTCTTGTTCCTTTTTCAAATGGTTTTCGGTTGGTCTTTTTCACTAGGCAATTCTCACAATTAGGCAAATCGACCTTTTCAATATTGCCCAATAAGCCTTCATTAGCTTATCTAAATATTTGACATTGGGCCAATGTGACCCTTCCTAGCATGCCACTTATTTACATCATCACAAAAGATGTAAATAGTGAATAACTAATATTCACATTATTGTACCCAACAATCGGTACAATGAAACCATCTAGAACCATTATAACTTGTTCCCAACGACAAGTCATGACCACCGTTATGAAAGTTCAAAATGAAATCAAGTTTAACCAAAACTAACATGGAAAATATATTCCATTGATTTTTTTTTTAGCATATAACACAATATGTAGAAATAGAGTGCGTCCATCGCGCATTTTCAATTGACATGTGCCAATCTCTTTAACTTCCACGCAGGAAATATTTTCCACATTTATCCACTTTGCTCCATGTCGCAGTCGTTGAAATTCCACCAAGGCTTTTCTATATTTCATTACATGGTATGTGGCACGTACGTCTATACTCCACAAAGGATAAGATTCAGTTACAAAAACTGAAACTAGAGACTAAATAACACTCTCAAGTGCATTTTTTTTTAAACTTCTTCGGTTCACCACAGTCATGAGCAAAGTGACCATTATTGCCACATTAGAAAACATTTCACTCTTGAGATGTTTTTCTTGAAAGGACATTTTCCTTTCTTATAACGGTTAAACTTCGATTTCCATCCTGAAGGATTTACCCCTTTATCATGTCCACTTCTTGATCCCACATTGATGCTTATGCCTGGAGCACCAAGTTTCATTTGATCTAGAAACAGTATTCTAGTTCAAGACGTCACATAGCGTCTCTAAAAGTCCTTACTTTTATTGTGGATCAAGTGAATTTTCATAAGCACACAGCTATGATGTAATGAACAAATTACTGCTTGCACTTGCTACTCATCAGTCAAAAGGTGGCCCACATCATACAGTTCACTTATCATATGTGACCTATGCCACAAAGGTCGTCACATATTCTGCCCACGTGACATTATATAAGTGTCAAAACTTATGGTGATCTGTCTCAACTTGGTGACCGATGTCTAACCAAACTTAGTGTTTAATGCCTCCCACTTGACTTTGGCATTTTCATAAATGCTTGAACTCATGCATAAAACCATTTTTCATGCTACTCAGCAATATATGTGAGCAATTGAGTTCATCCTTTTTTCGTGCAGCAAATGTCGGCTGTGCAGTATTCTCATCCTCAGGTGTTTCCATAACTAGGTCAAGAGCTTCAAATGCTTCTTGCTTTTCATAGTACAAACTGGATTTTCATATTCCAGTTTTCATAATTTTCGCCATCCAATTTCTCCTTGGTTTCACAAAGCTGTGATATTCTAAAATACCGTAGCCATCGTATAAGAACACGAAGTTCTATCGACATGTAGTCACGAATAATTGATGCCTAACATTTACACATTTATTTTACACTAACTAATTATATTAATGACTAATTTCACATAAGGCCTCAGATTCAAAAGTTCACTATGTTCCCAATCATCATCCAAGAATCCTCGCTTGAAATTACCATTAACATAATCATTTATGTAAAATCGAGTTCTCTGAAGTTATTAAAACTTTCTAGAACTCCGCACTCGAATAAAGATCATAAATCGAACAATGATCTCCATATTTTGTAATTATTAACATGGCATAACATGATTTAGACTATACATACACATCAAATCATATTCATATTACAAGATACATGCCATCAATAAATTCTTTAAACAAAATAGCTATCTACATGTAAGCCATTTTTTTAACTTGAAAAAACACCCCAAAATACATATATCATGGGCTTCAAACGTATTTTCAGATTTTTTTTTAAAACATCAAACATGTCCAAATAATAGATCAAATCGAAGACAATTTCGATACGAACCCAACGGTACCTCATACGCCCCAATCGAAGCTCATATGCATCCACACGAGCCGATCAAAGTTTCAGTCCACAAAGTCAACACGAAGTCAACGGGCCAAAATGTAATTTTCCAAAATTATGAGGACCGAATTGCAATTTTCAAAAATTCGAGGACTAAATTGCAATTTTCCAAAAGTTCAGGGACTAAATTGCAATTTTCCAAAAGTTCGGGGACCAAATTGCAATTTTCCAAAAGTCCAGGGATTAAATTGTAATTTTGAAAAATTTGGTCAAAAGTCAACGCCAATGGTCAACGGTCAACGCATGACCGGGTCAACGGGTCGGACTTGGACCGGGTCGGAAATCGGGTCGGGTCAAATCCGGGTTGGAACTTATCCGAACCGGATCTGGGATAGCTTAATCCGGTTTAGGAATAGCATTAAATCGGGTTTGGACGCGTTTGGGCACTAAGCACGCGCACCGGACCTCTCCGGCGCGTGTGGCGAGTGCGGCTCCTTCCGGCGGCCGTTGTCGGCGGTCGACCCCTCAAAATGCTCGTCTCGTCGATTCGATTCTGATGGTATCTTCATATCCCATTTTCGTTGAACGAAATTTCACGAAAACGCCTTGAAACGCCGCTGCGTCGAGAACCCATTCCGTGGCGGTGCGTGGCGCGCGTGTGGCCACCCCGGCGTCCCCTCGTGACGGGCGACCACTCAAAATTCTTGTCTCTCCGAGCCCGTTCTGACCATGTATTCAAAACATATTTTTGTCGCATAAAAAATCACGAATCGAGCCGTGAACAGTAACGATTGAAAAACGATTTTTTAGCGTTCGCATTGACGATAAAATAAATCACGATCAGGAAACAAGAACGCTTTGCTCTGATACCACTGTTGGGTATTTCATACAAAATCACTAATTAAGATCTATAAACGAAGCGCAATAATATAGATCCACATACCCATAAGCACGAAGCGCGGATTCCAGCAATATGTCAATCAAACCGTTGTACTGGATCGTCAAGCCCTGAGATCAAACTTGAATCACTGATCGGTGAGGTATATCACGTAAAACGAACATACCTCGATAACCACAGATTAAGAGCCCCTTCGCATGTGAGACACGATCCGGATCCGGCGATCGATCGTCGTCGAGAGATAACATTTCAATGGAGTTTTTGGGGAGAGTTTTTTTTCAATGATAGCCATGGAAGAACGACATACGTTCTGTTGGCTGAAGAGAGTAACTCATCTCTCTCTTCCCTTAGAATAGGAAATAAAACTAATTGATTCCAATCAATATTGGAATTATGGCAACTAGCCAATTTAGTCCTTAATGGGGGCGTCAATTTCCATTATGAAGAAATCATGTCATTAAGGTATAGCTCATAAGTTAGTGTTCTAAATTAAATTATCTTTGCAAACTTGGACTAGACAAATCCACAATTACACAACGCGATTATAAATGAAACAAATTGCAAATGTGACTACTTTTATATGTCACATTAAACTATAATGGACTGAGAGCTGTTAATCGGAGTTGTTCCAATCGAAAATAAATGTTCTAATGGTAAAATCAATCAATTGACTATAATATAATGGTACGCGAATCATAAAGGGATTATAGTAGAGTTGTGCATCGCATAAGTCTATCAGATGACTTCTTTTATATGTGAAGTAATTCGCGGTGTAGTCTTATCAGCTTTTCCGGTACATAATAATTTAACCTAATCATAGACAAAGTGAAAAAATAAAGATGCTAAAAGGCCAGTCTTCTTCAACAACACGGGTTGCACTTGAAGCATGAAAAACGTTGTTGAACTGTTTTGTCAGTTTTTGATCTAAGCTTGTCAACATGGTAGGAAATCCTTTCCCATTGAAATTCTCACCCTTCATGTGAATGGGGCCCCCACGTGGAGGGTGGGGATCTCAATGATCCTCTACCATTAAGGTAGAGGATCCGGATGCCAACATTGCTAAGTGAATCTTGTGTCTTGTTAGCCGTTCGATCTTTAACCCTTATAAACTTCAACCTTCGGATGGGAGCATTGCAAAATTTGCCTTGATTCAGCCCACATGAATGTAGACTCAGCCACGATACACCTAGGAGATTTTTCCGACTATTGTCGAAATGAAGTAGTGGATAGGTCATCAAGGTTTATATTAATATATATTTCGAGCTTGAGCCGGGATGAAATCCGAAACAAATGAGAACATGCGGACGGTCGATCACATTTTTGAAGTTGGTCAAGTTGACATAACTGTGGGCCAGCTCCAGTGTTGACGGTGTGCACGAGAAAGAGAGAAAAACAAGAGATATTATTTCTTTTCTTACGTTTTCCACGTTCAGGATACTAGGAGCTTTCCTCTATTTCCTTTGTTTGATATGCCAGTGGAGAGTTGGTGCGCCTGATCTATCATGCTGCCCATATTTCTCATTGAAGAAATCACGCGCAGACTTCTTTAAAAGACGGACTTTCGCAATTTTCTCCAGAATCATGTGCGTATTAAATGAAGGGACCCATAGAATGAGAAACGCTTATTGACAATACTGTAAATTATTTTTGATCGTAGATCTACACACCATCATCGTGTGTTTTACATAAAGCATTCATTAATTGAAAAATCGCGAGGTCAGAAATAATGACAATATTGTCATATTGTCACGGTGGCAAAGTCCATAGAATACGGTCACCCATGGAAGATCAAAAGACATGTGAGCTTTGTTTGCCTTCACACATTATCTTAAGGTTCCCATTAGCATGACAGTTTGACCGTACTGTCATTATTTCTGATCACGCGTTTTTTCAATTAATGAGTGCTTTATGCAAAATACGCGGTGATGATATATGGATCTAAGGTTAGAAATAACTGACAATACTGTCATGTAAGCTTTTTGCAGAGGAGTACCTTCAGCATTATATAGAGAGGAGGAGATAAAGTGGTTTTGTAAATCCCGTGTCCGATTGTTTTCTTCCTTCCTCTCGTTCCACATTTTTCTTGACAGTTTCCTTCGAAACAAAGGCATGCATCATCTCGGCTGATAAGAAAGAAAGATTAAGAGAGAATGGTATATATTCTCTATTAATGGTGTGTTGAAACAATGTACATGAGAAGCCTTTATATAGGCTTAGAAGAGGTAAAGAGCTTAGTGCTCTTCCTATGTGGGACTAAAGAGAAAGAAGAAGTGCAAGAGAAAACTACAAGACTATACAAGTATGTCTAACACCCCCCCTCAAACTCAAGGTGGATCAAACAACGAGAGTTTGGAAAGAAGAAATTTAAAGCGTTGTGATGTGAGAGCCTTCGTAAAACAATCCGCAAGCTGATTCTCAGTTCCAACAAAAGGAAGAGAAATGGTGCGAGCTTGAAGATGATGACGAGTCAGATGACAATCGATCTCAATATGTTTTGTACGCTCATGAAAAACTGGATTTGCACCGATATGGATGGCACTCTTGTTGTCACAATGTAGAGGAGTGGGATCCAGAAGTGAAACACCCATGTCAGCAAGTAAGCGGCGAAGCCAAACAATCTCAACGGTAGTGTCAGCCATAGCACGATATTCGGACTCTGTAGAGGAGCGTGAGACAATATGTTGTTTCTTGGCACGCCAAGAAATGAGAGAATCGCCAAGAAAAATACAATAGCCAGTGATAGATTTGCGATCAGTCACATTAGAAGCCCAATCGACATCAGAATAGGCACGCAACTTGAGCGCAGAAGAAGATGGCAGAAATAAGGAATGCGATAAAGTGCCTCGGAGATAGCGCAAGATCCTCAGAACAGCAGCATAATGAACCGTGCGAGGAGCAGCAACAAACTGACTAACAACATGAACAGCATAAGCGATGTCGGGTCGGGAGATAGTAAGATATACAAGGCTGCCAACCAAAGTCCGATAGCGTGTCACATCAGAAAGAGGCTCCCCGTCATCCTGGCAGAACTTCTGATTCAGCTCAATAGGAGTAGCAGCAGTGCGTGAATCCGAGAGAGCAGCCCTAGAGAGAATATCAGCAGTATATTTTTGCTGATAAATAAGGATACCACGCGAACTGCGAGCAATCTCAAGCCCCAGAAATTAGCGTAGTGGTCCGAGATCCTTCATGGCAAAATGTTGCTGAAGGTGCCGCTTGGTATATTCAATATGGTCGCTATTATCTCCAGTGATAATCATATCATCAACATAAAGAAGAAGAATAGTGCAACCAGTAGAAGAGGTATGAACAAACATAGCATGATCAGCCTCGCTTTGAGTAAAACCAGCAGATCGAATAGCATCACTGAACTTCTCAAACCAAGCACGAGGAGCCTGTTTAAGACCATAAATAGCCCGTCGCAAGCGGCAGACTTGTCCAGAGATATGAGCAAGACCAGGCGGAGGTTGCATGAAGATATCCTCCTGAAGATCCCCATGAAGAAAAGCATTCTTGACATCAAGCTGAAAGAGAGGCCAATTACGAATTGAAGCAATAGCTAGTAAAGCTCGGACAGATGTCATCTTTGCTACGGGAGCAAAGGTCTCTTCATAATCAATACCATACTCCTGCGAGAAACCTCTGGCAACTAGACGTGCTTTGTAGCGCTCAATACTGCCATCAAAACGGGTCTTAATCTTGTATATCCATCGGCAGGATACTAAGGAGCGACCTAGAGGAAGAGGCACTAGCTCCCAAGTACCAGTACTTTCCAAAGCTGAGAGCTCCTCAGACATAGCCTGACGCCACTCAACATGCTGAACTGCCTCACGATAACTGTTGGGTTCTTGTACAGCATGAACAGCAGCCAAAAAGGAGCTAAACTCAGTAGAATAAGAAGTAGAAGTAACATACCGAACTGGCAGACGCCGATCTCGAGGAGGATTACGGCGTGGCTCTAGAGGTGCAGAATCATCAAGGGCAGGTGGAGCAGGAGGTGCAGTAGAAGGGAAAGGCGAAGATGGGGATGGTGGCGATATATCTGGATCCAAGGTGGAAACATGACAAGGAGGATCAGGAAAAGGATCAACAGGGAAATCCATAAATGGAACAGGAGACGACACAGGAGGTGTGGCATTGGTAGGGAAGAAAGGAACGTGTTCATGAAAAGTAACATTGCGAGAAATACGTATGCGTCGCGCATTTGGGTCATAACATCGATAACCCTTGTGTTGGGTGCTGTAACCCAAAAATGCACACGAGACAGAGCGAGCGGTGAGCTTCGTACGTTCAGTGGGGGGAAGAATGACAAAACAAGTACACCCAAAAACTCGAAGATGATTATAGCTAGGAGATCGAGAATAGAGACGCTGGAAAGGGGTGTCTTGATGAAGAACAGATGAGGGTAGACGGTTAATTAGATGGACAGCTGTGAGAAGGGCCTCAGCCCAAAACTCAGTAGGAACCGATGTCCCAAGTAAGAGAGCGCGAGTGGTTTCTAAAATATGACGGTGTTTGCGTTCAGCAACCCCATTCTGAGCTGGAACCTCAGGACAAGATAGTTGAGGAAGTGTACCATCATTGGCCAAGAGGGAACGAAAAACAGTAGAGAGATATTCTCCTCCCGAGTCTGAACGAAAAACTTTGATTTTTGTATTAAATTGGGTGGAAATCATGGCTGTAAAAGATTGATAGATGGAAAAGAAATCACTGCGTTGACGCATAAGATAAACCCATGTATAACGAGAATAATCATCAATAAAAGAGACATAATATTTGAAGCCACTCTTGGAAGAAAGCGGTGCAGGACCCCATACATCAGAATGAATAAGATCAAAAATTGCACTAGATCTTGAGTTACTGATAGGAAAAGGCTTAGCAGATTGCTTGGCCAAAGGACATATAGAACATGGAG
This sequence comes from Rhodomyrtus psidioides, assembly GCA_021437785.1. Lineage (NCBI taxonomy): Eukaryota > Viridiplantae > Streptophyta > Magnoliopsida > Myrtales > Myrtaceae > Rhodomyrtus > Rhodomyrtus psidioides. The sequence goes on along the minus strand of JAILYB010000062.1, from coordinate 345,126 downwards.
GAAGATTACCAGAAGAAACATGACCCAAAGCACCTCGTTGATGAAGGACGGCGAGACGAGAAGAAGGAATATGCCCGAGACGCTGATGCCATCGGGCAAGATCCATGGTAGCCAACACAGGAGAAGGATCAGGAGAAGTTGGAAGATGTAAATGTTGCATAATATAGAGCCCGTCCTGTCTACTGCCCTTCCCAATCATTCGACCACTCAAACGATCATGCACAAAGCAAGAGCTATCTGTAAAGCTCATAGTACATCCAGCATCAGTAAGTTGTCCAACAGATAATAAATTGAGAGCCAAAGAAGGAACATGTAATACATCAGGGACATTGAAATCTCGAGAGACGGTGAGAGTACCCCGCCGGGTAGCCAAGAGAGGAGAGCCATCAGCAGTAAAGAAATGTGCTGGATGCTTGAGCTCAGAGAGCTGAGTGAGACAAGCAGCGGAACTAGACATATGTCTAGCAGCTCCTGAGTCAAGTATCCAGGTAGTAGAAGTGCCACATGAAGATGGAGTGGCTGCAGCATTTCTTTCTGTAGAGGAAGAATGTGTAGTAGTGCCGGAATCAGGAAAAGACCCAAGTAGAGAAGGACTCAACCGAGCAAGCTGGGCTTCAAGAGCAGCAATACGATCATCCGTAGAAGAAGAAGCCAAAGTAATAGGTCGAGAGTGTGGAATAGGACGCGGTGTCACAGAAAGGCGTGGAGCATCCTTATTCTTTTCCCAACAATGCGACTCTTCATGTCCAAGATGGTGACAACAAGTAGATGAAAGTTGCCGAGAGCCACGTGTATGTGGAGCACGTGGTGGAGCGGTCAAGATAAACCGATCGAAAACATTGATGTGATCACTAGAATCGCCCATGAAGACAGAAAAATCGTTGGCGAAGCTAGAGGTGTAAGTTGAGGTGCACAAACTGATCGAAAAGATTGAGAAGCACTGATTTGAGGCGCGAACAAAACCTCTAGAAAGAAAGATAAATATAGGGAAGCTTGACTAAAGCAAGCAAGGAAGATAGCACAATAGCCCAAAACTCACTGTCTTAATTTCTGATGCGGAAGATCCAATTTATGGCAACCGCAGAGCATACTTTAAAAACAATGAGCTCATTGTCTTAATTTCTGATGCGGAAGATCCAATTTATGGCAACCGCAGAGCATACTTTTCAAGACAATGATCTTGGCTCTGATACCATGATAAGAAAGAAAGATTAAGAGAGAATGGTATATATTCTCTATTAATGGTGTGTTGAAACAATGTACATGAGAAGCCTTTATATAGGCTTAGAAGAGGTAAAGAGCTTAGTGCTCTTCCTATGTGGGACTAAAGAGAAAGAAGAAGTGCAAGAGAAAACTACAAGACTATACAAGTATGTCTAACATCGGCCACTCTGGCGAAACCAAAGAGATGTTCCAAGCTCAATCCCACCTCTACAATCTCACCTCCATCTTCGTATCGTCCATGTCTCTCAAATGCGCCGTCCAGCTTTGCATACCGGACGCCATAAACAACCACAAGCAGCACATCACTCTTCTCGAGCTGGCCTCGGCACTCCGAATTCACCCATCGAAAACCACGTGCCTTCACCGACTTATGCGTGTTTTGGTTCATTTACACATATTTGCTGAGACCCTTGTTCCCAAGCAAGGAGGAGGTGGAGAAGAAGTTAAAGCCTACGTTTTGACACCTTCTTCAAGTTTGCTTTTGAGGGATAAAGCCACGGGGCTCTCGCCGTTCATCGTGGCCATGCTTGATCCGGCTCTCGTGCATGGCTCCTTGGCATTTTCTTGGAGATTGGTTCCGAGGGAATCATGAAAACAATTGCAGCAACAAATTGATCAGCCCTTTCGAGGCTGCCCATGGATTGACACTATGGGACTATGGTAGGAAGAATCCTGAATTTGGTGATGCATTCAGTGGAGCGATGGCCATTGACTCCCAAATGATGGATGTTGTCATGAAGGATTGTAAGCATATCTTTCAAGGGTTTGATACTCTGGTCGACGTCGGAGGCGGCACGGGCACAGTTGCGAAGATAATCTCTGAGGCGTGTCGGGGGTTGAAGTGCACGGTGCTTGATCTCCCGCATGTGGTTGCTGGCTTGCCCGAGAGTGAGAATGTGAAGTTTGTTGGCGGTGATATGTTCGAGTTCATCCCCCCTTCGGATGCCATTTTGCTGAAGGTATGTGCTAAAAATACGTATACGTAGATGTTTATGTTTTCTGTGGCTCTTTGTATCAATTCCTTGTTTTTTTGGTAAGAAATTAAGGAAAAAGTTTGCATGACAGCATGACAGTACTGTCAGACTGTTATGCTAGCGGGAGCTAGAAATTAAGTCGTCATCCCAGAATACTATCATGTTTGTTGGATAGATCTCTTCACTCACCATATGAATGACAAGTCGCTTGTAATTTATTAGTTTCAAATGCAGTTGAAACTTGAATAAGGACTTGATGTTGAAAATTTGTTTGTAAGACAAATAAAAAGTGTCATTTACTTGTTTTACGTAGGAAAGATGAGAAAGTGCAAGATTCATTATTAGTTAAACGCTATTCTAGTCTTTCAAATGAAAAAATAGATTGAGCGCGCTAGACCCCATTATACCCCGTGTAAGTACGCGTCATTTTCCTGTTGAAGCAAAATATCTAGCTTGCCTCCTGCATTAATCCCTGTGTATGCCATTGTTGAAAAAGTCAGAAAATTCATTGCGGGTCGCTTTCAAGTACTAGTAACACAGCATGAAAGTTAGGTGAGACTTTCGGGTTTGATAAGTCTTCTTCTTTTGCATAATCTATACTCATTACTTGGATGAACTCTTTGATGGTACAGTTGATGTTACACAATTGGAGCGACGAGGACAGCGTGAAGTTGCTGCGAAAATGCAGAAAAGCGATCGCTGGCAAGAACAACGAGCGAGGGAAGGTGATAATCATAGACATTGTGATAGGCGAGGGCGAGGATGATGACGCTGAAGCAACTGCAACGAAGCTCTTCTTCGACATGTTGATGATGACGGTGGTCACCGGAAGAGAGAGGACCGAGAAAGAGTGGAAAGAACTTTTTGCAGAGGCTGGCTTCAGAAGGCACAAGATAACTCCAATGTTTGGATTAAGGTCTCTCATTGAAGTCTTTCCGTAGGGATTCAAGAATTGTGTCGATTTGCAAGCACCGCTTGTAAATTCATTAAGTACTAAAAAGTTGTACTAATCTTGTTTGATCTTTATAATGACGTTTGGTTATGGATATTCGTTATTGTTGGAGTTGGCGAATACTTCGGGGACCCTTGTTTCTCACACCGGGTATGCCCACGTGAGCTTAGGGGAACCAAAGTGTTATCCGACGACATGTGACCCATGCGCGCGGGATGCGGGGGTTCGGGGGCAGCGCCCCCGACACGGGTGTCCCGCTGCCCGGTCAGCGGACGGCTGCCCCGCTCGCCGGTGAGCGGGCGGGGGTTCGGGGGCAGCGCCCCCGAAACCTCAACGGGTTTGGACTTTTATTTAAGTTAACCCGTATGTTATGGGCTTAATAGAGGTTTCGCTAGGTTTAGGTTTTTGGGCCCGTTTATGGCATATATATTTTGCTCGTTTTATACTGATCATTGTAACGAGTTGAGAGGCTGTAAACCGAATATCATAGTGAAAATCTCTTGCAGGACGTAGCCCTATTCTGGGGTGAACCTGGGTAATCTCGTGCGTCATTCAATTTTCTTGATTTCTGTGTGATCGTTCTGATTCGGTGTGCGATAAATCCCATCAATTGGTATCAGAGCCTTGTGTTCGAGGAATTAGGGGTTTATCTGAGATGTCAGGAGGGTCACGGATTGAGATCGAAAAATTCGATGGGACGCGGTTTGATCTGTGGAAGATGAAGATGGAGGATCTACTTTGTGATCGAGATCTTTGGTCGGCAATCGTAACGGAAAGGCCTGATGCTGCAATGCCTGGTATCGCGATAAAGGAACCGGGGAAGAATGACGATTCATCCTCCAAAAAGGCGGATCCAAAGGAGATTGAAGACTGGGATCGGATCGATCGGAAAGCAAAGGGTTTGATCCGGCTTTGTCTCGCAGACTCAATTCTGACAAACGTGATGAGCGAACCTACAGCCAGGAATTTATGGCAGAAACTGGAGTCGCTATATCAAAGTAAGTCGTTGGTTAATAAGCTATTTTTGAGGAAAAGCTGTATAATCTTCGGATGCATGAGGGCGACTCGTTTTCTGCACATCTGTATAACTTTAACACGTTGATTAGTCAACTCGTATCAATCGGTGTTAAGTTCCAAGATGATGACAAGGCGATAACACTACTCTGTTCACTGCCGGATTCTTGGGATAACTTGATTGTGGTGATCGGTGGTGGGGATAAAGAATTATCTTATGAGAGCGTGTGTTCGGCCTTGTTATCAGAGGAGACACGAAGAAAGGGGTCAGGAAATTCTGGTAGAGAGGCACTGACTGCTAGGGGTAGGCCAGCAGAGAAGACTCTAAATCGGAGAGGGTCCAGATCCAAATCTCGTGGGCGATCGAAGAGTAGGGAGAGGAGGGTACAGTGCTGGAGATGTGAAGAGTGGGGCCATGTAAAGCGGGACTGTAAAAACAAGCCAGTTTTTAAGAAAGAAGCTGAATCATCCTCAGGGAAGAAGGAGGTCGATGCAGGAGATATGTATTTGGCTGCTGCATGTATGGCACAGTCAGACCAGGATATTTGGTTGATCGACACCGGTGCTTCATACCACATGACACCTCATAGACACTGGTTTTGTGAATATGAGCAATATAATGGTGGAGATGTCATGCTCGGAGATGATACTGCAGTTCAAATTCTCGGGCGTGGTAGGGTGAAGCTGAGGATGAGTAATGGCACGATGAAGACTCTTCCAGACGTGATGCACATACCCTTGATGAGCAGAAACCTATTATCAGTCGGTACGATGGCTGATTCAGGGGTTACTTTCAGCTGTGATAAGAATTCGTGCAAGATGACTCGGGGTTCTATTGTGATTGCACGAGGAGTCCGTTATGGGACATTGTATAAGCTGCTCGGGGAAACGGTGACTGTTGGTAGTGGTTTCGTCTCTGAAAAGACCAAGGAAGATGGATATGATACGTCCATGTTGTGGCATCAGAGGCTAGGGCATATCGGTGAAAAGGGACTGTCTACCTTAGCTTCGAGTCAAATGGTAGAAGGAGTACCAGATTGCTCTATAGGCTTCGGGTTCTGTGAACACTGTCTCCATGGAAAACAGAACCGAGTTAGTTTCCAACACACCGGTACGAGAGCAACAGAGGTTCTCGAGCTGATTCATAGCGATGTCTTCGGGCCTACTCCGACTCCATCTATTGGAGGATCCAGGTACTATGTATCGTTCATAGATGATTTTTCGAGATATAGTTGGATTTATTTTATCAAAAGTAAATCAGATGTATTTGAAAAATTTCGAGAATTTAAGGTTTTGGTTGAAAAGCAATTGGGCAGGAAAATCAAGATACTTCGTACAGATAACGGAGGTGAATTCTGTTCAGACAAGTTCGAGCAATTCTGTGTGGACAATGATATTGCAAGGCAGAAGACGACCCCATATACGCCTCAACAGAACGGTGTGGCTGAAAGATTAAATCGGTCACTCATAGAAAGGGCAAGATGCATGCTGAGTTGGGCAGGTTTGGGGCATGAATTTTGGGCAGAAGCTGTAGCCACGGCCAGTTATTTAAAGAACCGGTCACCGACCTCATCAGTGAAGGACCGTACACCATATGAGGCAGTGTTTGGGAAGAAGCCGAATTTGTCACATGTTCGGGTGTTCGGGTGTGACGCTTATGTTCATGTACCCAAGGAGAAAATGGGTAAGCTTGACAATAAGTCTGAGAAGAACATATTCGTCGGGTACAAGGAAGGGGTAAAAGGCTATAAGCTGTGGAATCCAAAATCAAAGACCATTGTATACAGCAGGGATGTCGTCTTTCGCGAATCACAATCCCAGATTGGCACACAGAAAGTTGATGAGCCCAAAAAGGTGGTAGTGCTTGAAGAAAGTCCTAAAGCTGAAACGGTGGAGATGGTTTCACAAGGTACGCTAGTAGAGTCTGATTCAGAATCGGAGCAAGGGGACTTGGTTAATGAAGTCGAGGATGCAGATTCGGATGAAGACTCGGATACAGATAGCATGCCGGCTCTTAGGAGATCGACGCGGGAAAGAAAGGTACCACTTCGATACTCACTTAGTGCATTGAGTACGTTTCATGCTTTGAGCATTACCGGAGATGATCCTAATTCTGTAAAAGAGGCGAGATCCATGAATGATGCGAATCAGTGGGAGCTCGCAATGATAGATGAGATGCAGTCGCTTGATCATAATGAGACATGGAGTTTGTGTAAGTTGCCTAAGGATAGAAAGGCAATTGGGTGCAAATGGGTATTCAAGCGAAAGCTGAAATCGGATGGGACTGTAGAGAAGTACAAAGCTAGGCTTGTAGCTAAGGGGTATTCTCAGATCGAGGGAGTTGACTATGACGAGATCTTCTCTCCCGTGGCGAAATTGACCTCGATACGGTTTGTTCTGTCCGTAGCAGCTGCATACGATCTTGAGGTGGAACAGATGGATGTAAAGACAGCTTTCCTTCATGGGGACTTGGAGGAGGAAATATATATGAGGCAACCAGAAGGCTTTCAAGTAAAGGGAAAGGAGAATCTGGTGTGCAAATTGAAAAAGTCCTTATATGGGCTGAAGCAGTCACCGAGGATGTGGTACCAGAAGTTTGACACGTACATGCTCCAGCTTGATTTTGTGCGTTCAAATTCTGACCATTGTGTTTATGTGAAGAGGACGGGCGATCAGTTTGTCATTCTCACGCTATATGTGGATGATATGTTGTTGATCGGGAATAGCGTGAAGATGGTGAGATCTGTGAAGAGTTTGCTGGCCAAGAAGTTTGAAATGAAAGACTTGGGGCCTGCAAATTTTATTTTGGGCATGCAGATTAGGAGGGACCGTGAGAAAAGGAAGCTGTGGCTAGGACAGGAGAAATACATCAAAGAAATATTGAAGAAATTCAATATGATAGACTGCAAGCCTGTTGGTACCCCTATACCTTTAGGGACCAAGCTATCTGCGGAACAATGTCCTAAAACGGGTGAAGAAGCTGAAGAGATGGCCCGAGTTCCATACGCGAGTGCAGTGGGTAGCTTGATGTATGCTATGGTGTGCACACGTCCGGATATAGCCCAAGCAGTGGGAGTCTTGAGCCGATACATGTCTAACCCAGGTAGAGAACACTGGAATGCGATCAAAAGAGTTTTCAGGTATCTTCGTGGAACTTCGAATTTTTCTTTATGTTTTGAAGGTACAGGGAATGGAAACATGCTTGATATCGTAGGCCATGTAGATGCTGATTGGGGTGGAGATATTGATAGTAGACGGTCCACTAGCGGGTATGTTTTCACATTGTTTGGGGCTGCATTGAGTTGGATGAGTAGAAGGCAAAGCGTGGTAGCACTCTCTTCTACGGAGGCTGAGTACATGGCTCTTACTCATGCTGGAAAAGAGGCCGTATGGTTACGGCGGTTGTGCTTGGAGCTTGGTTTTGAGCAAGGTGCCGTAGAGGTGAGATGTGATAATCAAGGAGCTATTTATTTAGCTAAGAATCCAGCATTTCACTCACGTACAAAGCACATTGATATACAATATCATTTCATCCGAGAAAAAGTGGAGAAGAAAGAGGTTCGGCTTGTAAAGGTCGACACGGTGAAAAATAGTTCAGACTTCCTTACTAAAGCCGTCACAGGTGCGAAGTTTGAATGGTGCTCTACTGCGATTGGGTTGAAGAAGAATGATATGGCAAAGGCTCTCATTTGCGAGAAGTATCCACCAAGTGGGAGAATGTTGGAGTTGGCGAATACTTCGGGGACCCTTGTTTCTCACACCGGGTATGCCCACGTGAGCTTAGGGAAACCAAAGTGTTATCCGACGACATGTGACCCATGCGCGCGGGATGCGGGGGTTCGGGGGCAGCGCCCCCGACACGGGTGTCCCGCTGCCCGGTCAGCGGACGGCTGCCCCGCTCGCCGGTGAGCGGGCGGGGGTTCGGGGGCAGTGCCCCCGAAACCTCAACGGGTTTGGACTTTTATTTAAGTTAACCCGTATGTTATGGGCTTAATAGAGGTTTCGCTAGGTTTAGGTTTTTGGGCCCGTTTATGGCATATATATTTTGCTCGTTTTATACTGATCATTGTAACGAGTTGAGAGGCTGTAAACCGAATATCATAGTGAAAATCTCTTGCAGGACGTAGCCCTATTCTGGGGTGAACCTGGGTAATCTCGTGCGTCATTCAATTTTCTTGATTTCTGTGTGATCGTTCTGATTCGGTGTGCGATAAATCCCATCAGTTATGTCTAAACACACATGTCGCTCATCAGATGATACAAGTGTAGAAATTTTTTTTACATTGAAAGTGAATTAACACTAATGCTAAATATTTTCGTGAATTTAATTAAATCTACCCGCCTTATCTTGGGCCCCATCTCCTTGAATAATTATTGAGAAAAATATACTTAACCAAGGCGACCTTAATTCGAAGTACGACAAATTTTCGGAGACCGTAAGTCTTCTTCTGTTGCATAGTTTATACTGAGTAATTGGATGCATCTGCTGATGATATAGTTGCTGTTACACGGTTGGAACGACGAGGACTGTGTCAAGTGCTGAGAAAATGCAAAGAAGCGACCGGCATCGCCAGCAAGAACAACGAGCGAGCGAAGGTGATTATTAATTTATTATATATATCGTGGCAGGCGAGACCGAGGATGACGACGCCGAAGCAATTGCAACGAAGCTCTTCTTCGATATGTTGATGATGATGTTGGTCAACGGAAGAGAGAGGACCGAGAAAGAGTGGGAAGAGCTTTTCTCGGAGGTCAGTTTAACAGCACAAGATAACTCCTGTGTTTGGATTAAGATCTCTCATTGAAGTCTTTCCTTAGGGATTGAAATCACGTCTATTCCCTGAGCACCGCTTGTGAGTTCATTAAAAATCCTACTATGTTTGTACCGTGCCTAGAACTTGTGTTAAATCTTGCTTGATACTTGATATGTTATATATTGAAGATATCACCGCCTATCTCTAGGTTCTTCTTTAATTGCGACTCTTCGTATTTTGGTGGTTGTTGATATGCTTTTCGGTTTCCGATTGTTAGCACCTAAATTTTGATTCTTAGGAAATCCATTTATTTCACAAAATGAGAGTTAATCCTAATTCTCGCAAAAATAAATTTTCATGCATTACATATTTTTATTTGTCTGTCACACATTGGCAGTCAATCGCAGACGATCTCAATTGAGATGAATTTAACAGGCGGCGAAACCAGAATCGATTTTGAGAATTTTCGATCATGAAAGGGGGAATTACCGGAAATTATAATGGCCTCGATTTAAAATCTCACTCGGTCCATTCTAATTTTGTGAAAATAAGGCTTTTAATTAATTATTCGTTTAATTAATTAAAACCCACTTAGGCCTTAAGTCCGCGCGAATGAGCCCATCTGAGAAACCCTAGCCCGATAGGGTTATTCAAGAATCGTCGAGTTATGATCCTACGGTGGATATCGTGTCGGAAATCCGTAGAGTCGACGGCTAGGATTAAACCCTAAAGGCTTAACCCTAGTATCCTCTATATATATCTCACTAAGCCTAGGGTTACGAGGACGACAAAAAAATTTTGGCACGAGACTCTCTCTCACGCCTCACGCTCTCAAATCTCTTGTGGACGAAAAAATTTTCGGAGACTCTCTGGCCGCTCTCATTCTCGCCACCCTCTAATTCTTGCAGCTCACTTTGTCGCCAGCTCTCAAAAAAAATTCCGATAAAAAAATTCTGAAGGGGGGGGCTCTCCAATTGGGACGATTTCTCTCTCTCTCTCGGTGACTTTCTGATTCTGGTGGTCCACTTTGTCGCCCTCTCTCTGACTTTTTGAGAGACAAAAAAAAATTCTACAGATTGAATCCTTCAACCTTCCTCAACGTCACCACCGCCATCTCTTTGTCCAACGCTGCCCCATCACTCCACGACTTCCTCTGGTCGCCATCGAATGCGCTATGGACAATTGAAGATCGCCAGCTCGCCATTCATCCAGCTCGAAAAGGGCCAACATCCATTCTGCTCGGTGCCGTCCCGCTCCATTCACATCGCCATAGCCGTACTCACGTGTTGTCAAGGCTGTTTCGGTTTCATTCCAGAGCAAATTGATCACGGTCTGGTGCAGAACCTATTGCTGTTCGAGGGATAATCAAGCCATTATTCGCCGCGCCACCCGCCGCACGTCCCGACGTATCGCGCGACATCACCGCCTATTGCTATCATCCTTGGCCTTGGCGACTTTCTGTTATCACTTTCTTGTTTTCGCAGGGTATCGATTTGGTCTCGGTGGTGCTTAACTCGAAGAGGGAAAGGAAGCTCAGTTCAGGTATAATTTCAATTCTGATCACCGATCGATGATGGTTTGATTTGTCATGCTCAATTTTAGTTTAGTTTAGTTTAATTGCCTTCGCATGTATTGCGAATTTTCGACAAAATCAAGAACCCCTTTTCGCTAAAAAAAAAAATCAAGCTATGGTCGGTTCCGTCCGTTACCCAGCGGGTACGATTTGCCGGGCTTGATAGAAAAAAATGCTAAATTGGTAGGGCTGAAATTTTGGAAATAAAAATGTGATTTTTTTTTTCGGATTTTAAATTCTTGCCATGTCGATGCGATTGTTTGCTATAGAAATTGATTGATTGAAATTCTGTCGTTGCCTTATCTAGGTTAGTTTCCCGTTTCAAATAGATTTCGTTCGGTAAGGAAAAATTTGAATTAGGAAACTTTGAATCCGTTCACATTTTTAAAAAAAGGAAGGCGCGTCTAATTGATGACAATCCCGATTCCCAAAATATGGAAAGCGCGCGAATATTTTTGAAAGTTTTCGGTAAGGAAAGATTCGAATTAGGAAATTATGGATCCGATCACGTTTAAAAAAAAGAAGGCGTGTTTAATTGATGGCGATCCCGATTCCCAAAATATGGAAGGTGCATGTATATTTTTGAAAGTGATTGGCGGCAAATCCTAGATTGATCCTCGAATTTAATGGGAAAATAGGCATAATCTTTAGAAATAAAAAAATAATAATTTTAGAAAAAATAAAAAAATAAAAAATAAAAAATAAAAAATAAAAATGGCGAGTTCGGTCTTTGGTTGGCAAATTTCGAATTTCTAAAAAAAAATGATGAATGATCATTTCATCCGGCATATTACCACGTCATCTAGCATGTCATCCCATATTTCCCCAGGTCATTTTATTTGTAATGTAATTTTCAGTTAATTAGAATTAGATGGACTAGGAAAAGCCCGATGTTATGGGCCTAATAGAGTCGGGTCATAGGGAAGATCAAGAAGGGGAGATGGGCTATCAGAACTGCTCCAAAGCGTGGGCCTTGCAAGAAGGGAGATGTCCAGGATCAGACGGCGGTCCAAGCCCAGCAAGATCAAGATGACGAGTGCGTCAGGGAAAATTCTGTTTAGTTTTTTTTTTTAGGATTTTCGGAATTATCAAAGTGTATTTTCGAATTTGCTTTTTATTTTTTTTTTTACTTTTTTGAATTTCGAGTCAGTTGATTCTTTATTTGTAATTTTCGATTATTTGAAGTTTTGTACCTTTTAATAATTCGTCGTATGTCATATAGTTTTAGGTCATGCATTGCATCAGTAATTCATTTACCTTTCTTTTATTTGAAATAAAAAAAATGGAAAAAAAGCAAAATCCTTGAGTTGATTTCCAAGTCATCAATTTTTTTCAAGAAAAATCCAAAATAAAAAGGAATCTAGGTACCGAAAGGGCGTTAGTCTAAGTCGATTAGCGTAACCAAATTCCCGGATCCAAAATCTCTGGTTCGCAGCGGTGAATTAGTTCTCCCGCTAGTTCACCTAGGTTTCTAATCGACCTACCTCGAACGATTAGTGACGACTCCTCATTTGTTATAATCTTTCCCATGTTGCGATTCGGTAGGGTTTGGGAGGATCCGCATTAGGTTAGTTCTCGATAACTTGCCCGATAATCCGATTAACTTGAATTTTCTTTTTAGGTCGCGACAGCTTGGCGACTCCGCTGGGGATTTACTTTTTTATTTTCCGAGAAATATGAATGCTTAACTCAGTTATCTGAACCTTTCGGAAAATTTAAAAGTTGTAGAGGATTTAGGCCGTTTAGATTTCCTGGATGTCTTGAGTGGATTGATTGAATATCACCTTTAAGGTGTTAAATGTTTTTGCAGATTTGGAGTGATAAGGGGAGGTGTTTGTTAACCCTTTTTGTGCAGGCTAGGAGTTATAAAGGGGCGAGTATTTGCTAACTTTTGTTTTGCAGTATGAAGGAGTTTATGTATATGAGTTTATATAGAAGCGCTGTCTTGATATAACCTGCTATGCATGCCTTAGTTGGATAAACACTACACCTTGCACACACAACCCGCTGTTGGACCTGAATGGCTAGGCTTAAGATGGTGCTTGGTTAGGAACACTTCGGCCATTACCCTGTGGCCTGAGTCGTCCTTTTCAAGTCCTGAATATTTCTAAATCGGTGTCGAGAGCGAGTACCCTCGTCACGTACCCTGGTGATGCGGGTCTTCACTTGGCTGAGCCGGATGTCTACGGGGGACCTCGATCCAGCCGCAAACCCCAGTTGGCTTGGTCTGAGTATCCTTGGGGCTCCACCTTTGAAGTCTATTAGTTAGTGAACCTCACGACCTCATCTGTATGTCTATGTGATTGTTTGTTTCGGTTCTTTAAAGGCGGTATTTTCTGTACTTTACCTTTCTCTCTATTTATATTTTTCGGGTTGATCCATGACAGCTAGGGTGAGTCAGAGTCTCGAATTATAGATCATGGGGGAAGGAGATATCCGGTGTATTGAGCCAGCCAAGGAAAAGTTGAAGGAATGGTGGAATTTTCTAGGCGAGGATACCCGAGAGATAATCAGATTTTACATCGGCCGGATGCTTCCTTTGATCCACATCCGTATTCAGTTTGGTCTTGTTCATGCTCTGGTTCAGTTTTGGAGTCCACAGACTACCACTTTCATCTTTGGTAAGCATGAGCTAACTCCCACCTTGGAAGAGTATAGTATTCTTGTTGGAAAGTCACTGGGCCGGGTTTTGGTCGCTCCGCCACTTGGTAAAGATCCAGTCTTAGTCTTGTCTGAGTTTTTAAATGTCAATAGGGATGAAGTGGCTAAGGTTTTGAAACAGGAAATGGGGAGTTGTCCCATCTCATTCCTAGATAGTTGTCTTAGGGTAAATTCTTCCAGATTTGGCAGAGCTAGAATTTTCATGATGTTATTCTTTGGGTCAATCGTTTTTCCACATAAGCCAAATCATGTCGATCCTTTGATGTCATTTTTTTGTCAACGAGGTGCTAGATGGTAGAAATTTCGTCAATGCGATTTTGGCAGAAACCTTCCTTTCACTTAATAGATTTAAGACCAAACAAGATAAAACACTCCGCTTTTCTTCAGAAATTCTGCAAGTTTGGTTCCTTTTTCATTATGTTCAGTTTGGAAAATACCTCGACATACCCTTAATTTCAGAACTTGAACACCCTTTCTTGAAATTTAAAAATGAACAAGGTCAACTTCCTAACTTTCACTATACCAAGCTTTTAGCCCTGTTATCAAACCCCAGCCCAGTGATTTTCCTATGGAGTGCTATGTGGTTTAAGGTGGAGGAGGCAAGGATCACGGGTCCAGACGGAGCGCCTATTCCTCTCTTGGGACTTTCAGGCGTGTTAGAATATCATCCTGCAAGGGTAGTCCGTCAGTATGGTGTCCTACATGAAATTCCACCAAAGCCAAAGGAAGGCAAGATCTGCATCTACTTTGAAGGAAACGAACGGAGGTTTGAGGAGCATGCCGCCCTGTCGCGTTCTATGTGGGAATGTTATTAGCCAGTGAAGCTTGTATTTCCGAAGGAAGTCCTCAAGGCAAGGGTCAAGACGTACTGCGCCTCTCTCAAATATATCAAGGAACATGATATACCAAAGGAGTGGCTCCCAGTGGTTCCCGACATTCCAGTTCAGGAAACCATGCGTCTCAAAATCCATTTACTCAAGAGGAAGTATGCCAAAGCTAAGGAGAAGGCCCGTATCTTTGAGGAAAAGTACAAGCAGCTCAAGGCTCAGAAGATTCCCCCAGGATCTATAGTTCAAGATGTTTAGTCTTTTTGAGTGCTTTTAGTCTTTCTAGTGATTTGTTTAAGGATTTCTCTTTTGTAATTCGATATTGTCAGAATTTATTTCTTGAGGTTGTTTAATTGTGATTGAATGGAGAATTTCAGATGTTTATTTGTTTAAATATCAGATTGCCATGAATGATCCTCTTAATCAAATCAAAGTGCTTGCAATGGCAAAGGTTTTTCTCTATCAAACACGAACAAAGTTGGGAGTTTTAGGAAGTCCGTAAGTTAGAGTGTGTCATGGATCAGCCCGGTATGCTTGAAACATGTTACTAATCATGAGTTATTTCTTTGGATTAGGAAGCATATCACGGATCCTCTTCAGCATCCATATAACACTCGCTCCAGAGTTAGGAAAATGACCAATCCAGCTGAATCAGTTGCCCAAATGGAGGAGAGAATGAGACAAGAAATGAGAAGGGAAAGGGAGGAGCAAGCCAAGGTCTTCAATGATCAACTGGCCGAGCTGAAGACTATGATATCCCAGCTGTCTCTGGGTCAATAACTACCTTCTGCTACGCCCGTGCGTTCCAACCCTTTGTTTCAGTCGAATGGGTTATACGTAGACCTACGACAAGAGGAGGAAGAAGAAGATGAAGAGGACATGCTTGGGGTTATAGCCTCACTTACCGCAACCAAAACAAAAGCTAAAGGCGTTGCCAAAGCCTCAGGACATGTTGGCCAATCATCGACCCAAGTTCCGTCTGTCCCGCTGGTGAACTATTCTCTGCCTGAAGCCATTATTCCACAAAAGGATGATAATGCGAAGATGCTGGCTAAGATAGACCAGAGGCTCAAAGAGGTTGAGGGTGCACGACATGTCCCCAAGATTGACCGTTCGGCCTTTTCAAGAACAATCTATCCGGACAAGTTCAAAGTCCCGGATTTTGAAAAGTATGACGGCACGTCAGATCCTGTGCAGCACATCCAGACTTACCAGGCTAGAATGGGTAAGTATGCTGCAAATGATGCCCTCATGGTCTAGATGTTTCAGGCCAGTTTAAAAGGAGCCGCCATGAGATGGTACATTGCTTATGAGGTCTATACCAAAGATGATTGGGACGAGGTGGCCAATGATTTTGTGCAACATTTCAGTTTCAATATTGATGTGGCCATCACAACACAAGATCTGGAGAGGGCCGAAATGAAGAAAGGTGAGTCAATTAAGGAGTACGACACTAGATGGAGGAGTCTTGCCTCACAGTTGAAACCGGTACCTCCCGAACGGGAACTGATGAAGCTATTCGTCTCTACCTTGCCACAGAACGTACGAGCGCATGTGTTCATATCAGCGGTCGCGTCTTTCTCTGACCTTATTTCCTTTGCTGAGGAGGTGGAAAGCAACTGGAAGAGAGGCTGGTATGGAGACAGCGGAACCAGGCTGAAGCGTTTTGCACCAAAGAAGGAACTAGCGGCCACGCATGTTAACTTGGCATATACGCAGAGACCGGTGATTCAGAGTCCCGTCATTCAACTCCTCGACGAACGGAAGGCTAGTAGTAGCTAGAGAAGGGATACGTGGAGGAACCGGCAGTTCAGCCCACTCACGAGAACCTCGACACAGATTTGGACAATCCTACAGAAGAAATGGCTCTTAACTACAGAGCCAATGAGAGCAAACACGTCAAACACAAAATGGTATGACCCGAATAAGAAGTGTGATTATCATTGTGGGGAAGTAGGCCACGACACAGACAATTGTTTCGTCCTAAAAAATCGTATTCAGGATCTAATTGAGACTGGGGCAATCTCGCTACCCAACAAGCACCCTAACGTGCAGAAGAATCCCCTACCTGAACATTCTGGGGCCATCAATGCTATTTTAGGAGAAGACATTAGCACATCAGGTCCATTTAAGGTCAAGGCTACTGAAGCTCTTGACGCCCTAATCAGGGCGGGTTATTATCAAACAGGAGAAGTGGTGACTTCAACTCAACTGGAGGAGATGTTTACTAAGTTGATCAGAGACCAATTTAGGACATAGCTACCATCTCTGGGATGGTTATTGACTGGGAACAGGAGCTGGCAGCATTGGCTATATCCCCACCTGAAATAGCGGTTCCCATCGAGGAGATTGCAATAGAAGCTCAAATAGATCCGGAGTTAGCAGATATGCCCCCTCTACAAGACGCGTCAAATGATGATCTGGGGCTGGTGGTGAACGAGAACCTGATGATTACCACCCCATAACCCTTCCCTTATTCAGATGGTCGGGCAGTCCCTTGGTTCTATGACTTAGCTCTTATAACTAGGTCAGGACGAACCTACAATGAAGACAAGCCTCCTAGACCGGTCGAAGAGAAGGAAGCTAAAGAGTTTCTCGCGGTCATTAAGACTAGCGAATACAACATTGTAGATCAGCTGAGGAAGGCGCCAGCTCAAGTCTCTCTACTCGAATTGTTGCAAACCTCACCTAAGCATCAGGAGGCGTTAAAGAAGGTCCTGACGCAGGTTCACGTCCCTGAAGACATCGAGCAAAAGAAGCTGGAAGGATTTGTCGGGGCGGTCCTGTTGAAGGATCAAGTAGCTTTCGTGGACGATGAGATTCCTGCAGAAGGTCGGGGCCATAACAAAGCCCTGCATATTACCGTGAAACACAAACAGACCTTTGTGTCTCGAGTCCTCATTGATAATGGTTCGGCATTGAATATATGTCCATTGGCCACCTTGAACCGATTGGGAGTGGACTTGGCTAAAATGCAGTCGCCAAAGACCCATGTCAAAGCCTTTGATGGGATGAAGAAAGACGTTCTGGGGCAGATAAATCTGGATATCCTCATCGGACCATCGACATTTGACATTTTATTTCAAGTCCTGGATATCCCCTCTGCATTCAATCTTATACTTGGACGCCCTTGGATCCACAATGCAGGCGCCGTACCTTCAAGCCTCCATCAGAAGATTAAATTTGTGGTCGAGAAGAAGCTGGTGACGATTGTCGCGACCCGTCCGAAAAACGGACGCGGGCTAATGGATTACCGATCGCGGCCTCCACTCTGAAATATGGATCGCAGGCCTTGGATCGGCGCAGGCCCTCCCAGGCCCATACCAAATCGCGGCGGGAGTGTCTTTTGAGGGATTCGACGATAAGAGTCGATCGCTTTCGACCTTAGTGTGGTCGTGGTGGCATGTGCAACTTGTGCGTGCATTTGGAGTCGCCACCGGTCTTTCTCGGAGGGTAGACCGGAAACCTTACTGACCGATTGGGAGAGATCGATCGGTTCTGCGGAACCAGAGATTTTGGGTTCGGGGACTTGGTTACGTCGGTGTCATTACCAACGCCCTTTCGGTACCTAACGCGAGTGATTTTCCTTACTAAGAGTTCATGCAGACGCAATTTGGGGTGAGGTAGGTCTGATTTAGGGTTTCATGCAGATTGAAAAACTAGTCCTATCAATCACAATCAATTATAATGAAAGCGCAAGTCAAGTGCATAAATAAATCATGTCGATGCACATCAATTTCAATCATTGGCCTCCTAGTATAGCCATAAGGGCTTAGAGAATGTGTGATTTAAGACTGGGGGTAAAATGGGAAGATTCAGGGACAAATAGCCCGAAGGGCAAAATTGTCATTTTTGGAAGGTTTGGATACCTAATTACCCAAATTATTCCATGACCAGTTGATCGTGGCCATTTCCCATTTTTGAGAATTTTTTGGAATTTCTTGATTTTTCTTCAATTTTTGGAAAACGATTCGCCCAAAGGGCGAAATCGTCATTTTAAGAAGGGTCGGGGTTCAAAACACCCGGAATGAGCCTTGGCCAGTTGTTTGTGGCCATTTCCTATTTTTTTGGGATTTTCCTGGACTTTTTAAAAAAAAATTTTGGAAGACGGTTTGCCGGAAGGGCAAAACCGTCATTGTTGGAAAGATCGGGGGTCAAATGACCCGGAACAGGTCATGGCCAGTTGAACGTGGCCATTTCCTATTTTCTGGAATTTTTTAGAATTTTTCTGAATGTTTCGAATTTTTTTGAATATTTTTATGATTTTTCATTTTTTATTTATTTTTTGATTATTTTATTATTATTTTAATTTTTTTAATATTTAAAAATATTTTCCGGGCCGGGTCAAACCCGGCCCGCGCCTCTCGGGCGCCCGGCCCGACCCTAGGGGTCGACACCGGCCTAAAACGACACCATTTTATATTTTTAAATATATTTTTTTATTTTTTAACAATTGTTTTGATTTTTTATCTATTTTATTTAATTATCCGAAATTCCCCGGATCCGGCGGCTCTCAATGCGCCACGTGGCCTCCTCCTGTGCGTCCGATCTTCCACTAGATCAGACGTTCCAGAGAGAAACACGTGGCTCGATTATAACCGTCGGATCAAAAATCAATTTATTTTCCTTTTTTAGAAAAACCTCAAATCGGACGATCAGAACCATTCCACGTGTCCAATCGTGGTGCGTCCGATCTTGGACGAGATCGGACGATCCACAGAAGGCCACTTGGCACGTTCTTGTCCATCGGATCGAATTTATTTAATTTTCTGAAAATCATTTATTTTATCCGAAAATCATTTTTTTTATTTCCCAAAATTACAGGATCGCGACACGTGTCGCGATCCGGGCCGTTCATTTTATTTTATTGAAAAAAGACTTGGACCGGCCCACCCGGCTGACGTGGCGCCTACGTGGCATGCCACGTCAGCCGTTGACCGGTTGACTGGCCGGAGGGTCGCCGGGGAAGACGATGAACAATGTCTATTTCCGGCGACCCTCGCCGGAACTTCGCCGGAAAACGCAAACCGGCCTCCAAAACTTATTATTTTTCACCCATTTCTTCGCCATTAGGTTTCCTATATTACCAACATCATCATACGGCATTAAAATGGAAGGTTTAACGTCGAAAAGTGACCGGACGAGGCTCGACCGAACCGGCGCCGGCGAGCAAATTTCCAGAAAAATTTTTTTGCTTTGAAAACGATTCTGATCAATCAAGGAGCATCCATGAAGGGTCGGGGAACTTACCTGAGGTCTCCCAATCTTCGGCGACCGTTCGAAGTTCCCGGTCGAGCTCCCCGTTCGGACCGCGGCCGGCGAAGCTCCGGCTCACGTCGTCGGCGCATTTTCATTGCGAAATAAACACATACAAAGACTTAGAGGCGGTTCTAATGCATGCTTGAGGCTAAACACGCGCAAATGGAGCTCCGGGGTGGCTCGGCCGAGAGCCGAAAATTCAAAGCCCATTTGGGCATTCCGTCGAACACATGGTCTACATGTAAAAACGAAGGTCGGGGGAGGGAAACCGACCTGCTTGGAGCTCGCCGACGGCCACTGAATACCCGGTGATGATCAAGGAAGGTTCTTGAAGGTCTGCCCCAGCTCCTCTCGTCCGGTGTTTGCCAAAAAAAATCCTCCTCCCTCGCTCTCGGCCAAACTCGGTTTTATCCGAGATTCGGCCGGTTCCGCGTGGCCGACCGCCCACCTCGGCACGTCCACCACTCCTGCCAAAGCCGAACACGCTCTGCCGACTGCCTCCCACGTTCAACTCCCCCTTTTTTCCTTCAAAAAATGCGCGCCCGACATGCCCTGTTTTGCTCTGTTCGGTGCGCATGGGTCTGCAACTTTGTTGCAGACCCGGTCGGACCGGGTCGGGTCGGGTCTGACCCGACCGGCCCGGTTCGACCAAATCACTCTAATTGGGCTCCAAATTGACCTATTTTCATGAAATTGACGGCAAAATCGGACTCCTTGACATGTTTTCTATCAAATATGGGTATTTTCGTGAATCAATTGATTGAAATTTTGTGAAAACCCCAAATTGTCCCTAGGATCCGAAAACGAATTTCCCCAAATCGAAGGTCCAAACGATCTAATTATTCAAAATTGAGCCCACCAATGGATTCAGCATGATGAAAACTATAGGGTAGAGGTGTTTAATTTTAATGGGTGTGCCCGTGTGAAATTTAATTTCACAAATTGTAAAACCGGGGACTAAATTGAAAGATTTTTATGCAATTAAGCCCTTTTGGTTAAAATTGATCAAATTGGAGGGCAAATTGACCCAATTGCATTTCAATACTCTAGAATACAATGTCATAGCTTATAAGAACCGAGAATTGAAAATTAAAAGACTCGAAAAGGATTTTTTAGGCCCGGTTCGGGATTAGGTTTGTGAAGGAACCCCATGAACCAGGCCAAATTTCCTTAATAAAAAGTGAAAATATTAAATAGAGAATTAAAATAAAATTTCTGAATATTTTTGTGTAATTGTCTGACCATAAATGGTATTTTTCCTTATTTTTGGGTTATTTTAATAATTAAATAAATTCCAAAAAATATTAAAAAATTCAAAAAATATTTTTTGTTCAAAATTGGTTCCTGAGGCTAGGCTAAGGCTTCCAAAGTTGATTTTGCAATTTTTTGACCTTTTTTGCTATTTTTAATTAATTTTAGAAATAAAAAAAAATTATAATAACGGATGGTCAAAAATCAGGTGTCAACAGCTGCCCCTCTTTGAGAGT
This sequence comes from Rhodomyrtus psidioides, assembly GCA_021437785.1. Classification (NCBI taxonomy): domain Eukaryota; kingdom Viridiplantae; phylum Streptophyta; class Magnoliopsida; order Myrtales; family Myrtaceae; genus Rhodomyrtus; species Rhodomyrtus psidioides. The sequence continues at coordinate 324,401 of JAILYB010000062.1, read as the reverse complement.
GAGCTCGTAAGAGGTTGCTTTCAAAGACAAAATGACACCCGAATATTAACCGACTCAACTGGGGAAAAGAAATGCTATGACATCGAACCCTTAAGTCCTTTGATGAATGCTCAAATTAATCACCGGTTTACTCTTGCAATTCGAACGTGGGCCTGAGGGAGAGCGGCTTACCTGAAGTCTGCCCATTGGGTCCTGCGCATGCGGAGTCTGAGGTTTTATCACTGCGCTCTCAGGATGCCGGAAAAAGGAGGGGCTTGTTCCCTTTTCTTTTTGTTCTCCTCTTCTTCTTTTTTTCTTTTTTTTTTTGATATAGGCCCTCGTAGCTTCTGACACACTATCCCAGGCTTTATTCCTCGAAAACCTTTCCCGGCTACTGACAGGAAACACTCACAGAAAGATTTATCGAGCACCCCGAGCTTTGGGGATCCCATGACGCTGACTAGCGGTGACAAAGGGGATATTTTGGCTTGAAAGGGGATCCCATGGCGCTGACTAGCGGGGCCAGAGGGGATCTCTCAGTCGGAGGTTTGCTACGTCCGGCGAGACAGTTTGATCTTTTGAAAAGGTTCCTAGGACAGGGGTTCTCCAAGTCCAATGGGATTTCCTGATTTTTTGAAAGGGTTCCCAAAACGGAGGTTTTCCACGTCCGATGGGATTACCTGTTTTTCTGAGAAGGAGTCCCGAATCGGAGGTTTTCCACGTCCGCTGGGATGGTTTGATCTTTTGAAAAGGTTCCCGGGACAAGGGTTCTCCAAGTCCAAGGGGATTTTCTGATTTTTGAAAAGGGGTCTCATGACGAGGGTTCTCCACGTCCGATGAGATTACCTGTTTTTCTGGTAGGGGTCTCATGACGAGGTTTCTCCACGCCTGATGAGATTACCCGTTCTTTTGAAAAGGGGTCCCATGACGAGGTTTCTCCACGTCCGATGAGATTACCTGTTTTTCTTGGAAGGGGTCTCATGACGAGGTTTCTCCACGCCTGATGAGATTACCTGTTCTTTTGAAAAGGGGTCCCATGACGAGGTTTCTCCACGTCCGATGAGATTACCTGTCTTTCTGGGAATGGGTCTCATGACGAGGTTTCTCCACGCCTGATGAGATTACCTGTTTTTCTGGGAAGGGGTCCCATGACGAGGTTTCTCCACGCCTGATGAGACTGCCTGATTTTTTGAAAAAGGGTCCCATGACGAGGTTTCTCCACGTCCGATGAGATTACCTGTTTTTCTGGGAAGGGGTCTCATGACGAGGTTTCTCCACGCCTGATGAGATTACCTGAATTTTGAAAAAGGGTCCCATGACGAGGTTTCTCCACGCCTGATGAGATCACCTGTTTTTTTGGGAAGGGGTCTCATGACGAGGTTTCTCCACGCCTGATGAGACTGCCTGATTTTTTGAAAAAGGGTCCCATGACGAGGTTTCTCCACGTCCGATGAGATTACCTATTTTTCTGGGAAGGGGTCTCATGACGAGGTTTCTCCACGCCTGATGAGATTATCTGGCTTTTGAAGAGGGGTCCTAGGACGAGGGTTCTCCTCGTCATGCTAGGACTGTTTGATATTTTGAAAAGGGGTCTCATGACGAGGTTTCTCCACGTCCGACGAGACTGCCTGATTTTTTTGAAAAGGTTCCCAAAACGGAGGTTTTCCATGTGATGGGACTACTTGGTTTCTACCATGATTTGACCCTTCATGCGGTATCTACCATGTATTTGACCCTTCAGGCGGTTTCTACCATGAGTTGACCCTTCAGGCGGTATCTACCATGAGTTGACCCTTCAGGCGGTATCTACCATAAGTTGACCCTTCAGGCGGTTTCTACCTTGAGTTGACCCTTCAGGCGGTATCTACCATTGGTTGTGTTGAGGCGACAGTCTGGGAGCTGGGTTCTCCAGGTATCCTGCAGAAGTTTGAGCCTGAAAGATTTTTCTTCACCAGGAGAATGTTAGCAATCTCTGGGAAGACGATGGCTGGCCAGTTGACGAAGCCGTATGATTCAAATTTTAGTCATGCAGTGTGCATTTTGATGCTGGAGGTTTTCCAAAGCATTCTTGCAACATGCAAATGTGATCACAAATTCCTTGCATGGAAAATCTGGATCCAACAATTTGAAGATTCCAAAAAGAGTTTGTTCAAAACATCAGTTGGAATATTTCTCGATGAGGAGGTCTTCTCACCTGTTTTGAGGTAACGATTTTAATAGGGGATGCACTCAATTCCCTACTAACCTGTGCCTAGGTTTTAGGCTCATTCGCAGCGCATACATTTTGATCGGTCGGGAGGTCTTCCACGGGACCGTAATGCTGGGCTTGGATATTGGTTTTCAAGGGGGACCCGCTTTGGAGTCGAAGCCATTGAATGAAAGTCTTCACCATCTGCTCCGGGTTTACAAGTCAAGAACCCTGCAAAATGAGAAAGAAATAGTCTTGCTCGCACCTCTTCGAGCTAAGCTATATGTTAACCCAAGTGTCTTAGTCAGAGAAGACTGTTTCGGGGTTGTAACATTGGTAGGATTGGGGACCGAAAAAGGCTTGTTTTTGGCCCAGAATTTATGAGGGGATTGACATTGGTGATGATTGCAAATTTGTCACCTGTCTTTTCCATTCCGCATCTTCAATTTTTGAGGTGCACGACCGCTTTTGAGGTGTGCACAAATTCTTGTGAAAGCGCCTCTGGCTGCATTGAGAGACTAACAACTCTATCTGCGTCTCTGCTCCGCGCTTGATACCGTTTGAGGAGTAGTTTTTGGAATCTGACTCCTTCTGAATTTTTCTTCTCCCCTTTTCAAACAGGTTTCACTAGGGGATTGATACAAATTGTTCACCCAAGCATCGGCCTTGCTTTTACCAGGCACTTTGCTTTTTCTTGATGCTGGGGATTTTTCTCATCATCTTTTCCTTTTCATTTTTCTTTTGAAATCCCGCTTTTCTCATCTTCGGGAGATCGTGTTAGACATGTGACCAAAGGTCTAACAACTTTAAGCATTAACTTAGGAATTTCTTCGCAAACCCTAAGTCTTGAACTCTTCCGTTTCTGAAGTGATGATGCATCCGTCTTGGAATGTGCAATGATCACCAACGGGTTTATGAAATGATTTTGCAGGCTCAACTTGGCTATGCAAAGGATTCGGTGTGTGGGATAGAGAAATGAACGCTTCTCGTCATCCTATGGCACTTGGATTACCATATAAACAACACACAAAGATTGATGTTAGTCCGAGCAAGAAAATTCCTAACCATTTTCTCCTGATGCCGCTGGACTTACTTTCGTTCTTGCCCCGATGTGGGGTGGTTCTTGACAGGGTTGAGAATGAAGACCGCCGTTCAAAGGGGTTGTCAATGGTCACCTGTAGTGTTTGGGGATACGAAACGAATGCCTCCGTCGTCCCAATCCATGTAATTGCCGCGAATAATCCCTACTTCCGTAGGTCCAGATTTCACTATCTGATTCGCTCCACTTCTCTCTCAAGTGTGTATAGGACGTGTTTGGATTAGGCTTTGCCTCTCGTCTTTTGAGAAAACGTCCCTTTGAAAGTTTTGAACAACTTTTGATTGGAAAAAAATCTCTTTCATCTTCTCCAAAAATTTTACCCGTCAATGGGATTTTATGCTGCACCATGCATGTTCTAATCATGTTTAGACAACCACCTGTTTTCAAAACATGAATGTCAATGAAGTTAGAACTCTATGTCTTTTCTAGACATTAGATTCTGAAAACTTTTCTTTTTCTCTTTTTTCTCTTTTTTGTTTTGGGTTGGGGAAAGGGGTACTTACCTGCCCACCGTGGCTGGAGGTCCCTGAAAATGTAGAAGAAACATGTCATTGTATGTTCACGAATTTTTCAAGAATCGGAACGATACATCCTACCCTTGGTCATGTGCTCCGACCAGTATGCAAGGGTTGTAAAAATCCTGCTTCTCCTTGTTGGCGAACCCCTGTCAAGGACGAGAGTTAGGTGTCAGTTTGTATTCCAAAATTCAAGATAGATTGGAACGATACCGCCTTGTTCTGTTTTGTGTTTCCGTTTGAACACAAACGTGCGGCTTGCAGAAGTTGGCCATCTATCTTGTGGCCATGATTCCTCCCTCTGGTTGGCAATGAATCCTTGTCGAGGATTTGCACTGGAGGAGATCCATTCATGCTCCTGGACGCATTGTGCGTCTTTTCCAGGGCTTCTCTTCCTAGCAACCTGTCTCCTGCAACTGATATTTCATTTCGCCCCTACGTCGGCGAGCTGTTTTCTTTCATGACTTTTAGTGTCAACGACCCCTTCACTGATTTGCTTATGGATAGTACCTCTTGACTGCATCGGCGTTTACAGGGTGTCCCAGTTCTTCTCCATCCATGTTTACCAGAATTAAGGCCCCTCCAGGTAGAACCTTCCTAACCACATATGGTCCTTCGTAATTCGGGGTGAACTTGCCCCCTGGGTGCGACACGTTCGGGAGGATCTTCTTGACAACGAGCTCGTCAGCTTCGAACATTCGCGGTCGAACTTTACGGTTGAACGCTCTAGCGACTCTTTTCTGGTATGTTTGGCCATGGCAAATTGCCTGCAGACGCTTCTCGTCTATCAAGTTCAGCTGCTCGTGTCTTTGCTGTACCCACTCCGCCTCACTGAGCTTGACGTGAGATAAAAGTCTTAACGATGGGATTTCTGTTTCAATTGGCAGGACCGCTTCCATACCGTATACTAGGGAGTAGGGCGTTGCCCCTGTAGAAGTTCGGATCGAAGTTCGGTACGCCATCAGTGCGTAGGGTAGTCTTTCATGCCAATCACGGTAATTCTCTGCCGTTTTAGCCAATATCTTCTTGATGTTCTTGTTTGCCGCCTCCACTGCTCCATTCATTTGGGGTCGGTAAGGCGATGAATTGAGATGGTGGATATTGAAACTGCTCAGAAGGTTATCCACAGTTTCGTTGTTCAGGTTCGAACCATTATCAGTCACGATTGCTTGAGGGGTCCCATATCTTGAGATGATGTCCCGCCTGATGAATTTAGCCACGTTCTTCGCAGTCACGTTAGCATATGACGCAGCCTCAATCCATTTGGTGAAATAGTCTATTGCCACCAGTATGAATCTGTGTCCATTCGAGGCCTTAGGGTTGATTGGCCCTATCATGTCTATGCCCCACATTGAGAAAGGCCAGGCCTCGGACATTTGATGAAGCTCGTTCGGGGGCGCATTGATCCTGTCTCCATACACTTGGCACTGATGGCACGATCTCACGTGCTGATTACAATCTGACTCCAGTGTCATCCAGAAATAACCTAGTCGCATGATTTTCTTGGCGAGAAGATGGCCGTTCATGTGCGGGCCACATTCCCCCTCGTGTATTTCGATCATAAGCGATCTAGCTTCATTCGCGTCTACGCACCTGAGGAGGACTGAGTCATAAGACCTCTTGTAGAGAGTTGGACCACTGAGGAAAAACTTGCCCGCCATCTTTGCAATGTATTTCCTGTCTCCTGCTTGAGCATCCGGAGGGAATTCCCCTTTGGCCAGGTAGTTCTTTATGTCATGATACCACGGTAGGTCCTCGAACCCCTCCTCAATTACCATGCAATGTGCAGGTTCTCGGGTAATGCCTATGCGCAACGGTTCAATGTCTATGCCGTTCGCTACTTGAAGCATAGAGGCCAAAGTAGCCAACGCATCTGCGAAGTGATTTTGCGTCCTCGGCAGATACTCGAAATCAATTACTTCGAATTCTTTGATCGTCTCCTCCAGGAATTTATGGTACGGGATGAGCTTGAAGTCCCTAGTTTTCCATTCTCCTTGGGTCTGGAGGATGATTAGCATTGAATCTCCATAGACTTGTAACTTCCGCGCTTTCAAGTTAGCGGCGAGCTGCAAACCAAGGATGCATGCTTCATACTCAGCCACGTTATTGGTGCATGGAATGTCAGCTTTGCGGCCACGGGGTAGTGTTGGCCATCTGGAGATATGAGGACGGCTCCGGTACCTGCCCCAGCTAAATTGACCGCGCCGTCAAAATACATGGTCCATTTGTCGTCCGAGAGTGTCAGAACGTGGCCTTCCGCCTTATTCTCCTCCTCCTCAAGGGCATCGTGGCCTTGGGAATTCTCGGCTAGCATGTCAGCAATGGCTCGCCCTTTTACTGACTTCTGGTTTGAGCTCCTGATATCAAACTCAGAAAGGAGCACCTGCCACTTGGCCAGCTTCCCTATCAATGACGGCTTTTCTAACAAGTATTTGATTGGGTCGCTCTCTGTGACTAACTGGATGGTGTGGTGAAGGGTATACTGCCTTAGTCTGCGGAGTACCCAGATTAGCGCGACGCACGTCTTCTCTACCTCCTGGTACCTTGCCTCTGATGCGGTGAACTTCTTGCTTAGGTAATACACAGCTCGCTCTTTGCTATCTTTTGGGTTTGTTTGAGCGAGTAAGGCCCCTAGGGACTCATCGTGGATGGTGAGGTAAAGGGTTAGGGGGATCCCTGGGACCGGAGGCACCAGTATTGGCGGACTGACCAGATGTCCCTTGATCTCCTCGAAAGCCTGCTGGCACTCGTGATCCCACTTGATTTTGGCATTCTTCTTCAAAAGTTTGAAGAGTGGCTTAGCTGACTCTGAAAGGTGAGATATGAAGCGGGCGATGTAGTTTAATCTTCCCAGGAGGCTCCTTACATCTTTAACTGTTGAAGGGGCCTCAAGGTTGAGGATAGCCTGAACCTTGGTGGGGTCAATCTCGACGTCACGATTGCTAACTATGAACCCCAATAGCTTGCCTGATCTCGCCCCGAATATGCATTTTGCGGGATTCAGCCTCAGCTTGTATTTCCTGAGTCGTTCAAACAATTTCCTTAGTACCAGGGCGTGGTCTTCGCCATGTCTGGATTTTGCTATCATATCGTCCACGTACACCTCTATCTCCTTGTGCATCATATCGTGGAATAGGGTAACCATCGCCCTCTGGTAAGTTGCCCCTGCATTCTTCAGGCCGAATGGCATGACTTTATAGCAAAAGGTGCCCCAAGGTGTGATAAACGATGTTTTAGCTTTATCCTCATCTCTCATGCGGATTTGATTGTAGCCCGAGAAACCATCCATAAAAGAGAATCGTTCAAATCCGGCTGTGCTGTCAACTAAGACGTCAATGTGCGGCAATGGGAAGTCGTCTTTGGGGCTAGCTCTGTTCAAGTCTCTGTAGTCTACGCAGATCCGGACCTTCCCGTCCTTCTTCATGACGGGGACGATATTAGCGATCCATTCTGGGTAAGCAATCACTTCGATGAACCCCACTTTGAGGAGCTTCATCACCTCCTCTTCGATTTTCTTTGCCAATTCGGGTTTTGTACGCCTGAGGTTCTGCTTCTTGGGCAAGATGCTGGGGTCGGTTGGCAAAGCGTGTTCCACGATACTAGGGTGTAAACCCGGCATATCCGCATATGACCATGCGAAGACATCTTGATATTCTCGTAGGAGCTCAATTATTCTGGATGCTTCTGTCGGCGGTAGGCTTTCTCCAATCTTCACCTCCTTGATATTCTCTGGAGTCCCTAAATTCACCGAGGTAGTGCCCTCCGCAGTGGGTGGCTTGGAGTCTTCATAGCGTTCCCAATCAACTCTGATTCCCTCCTCGACCCGGTCGTCTTCCTCTCCCTTGATATGGAGGGTAGCTTCTTTTTGAGAGCTTGGATAACTTAACAACCTGCTATGTATGTGTGGAATGGTATGCCTGAAATGTCATGAAAATGGTTAGTTGACATATAACAGATAAGGCTCGTGGACGATGCATTTCTTTGGGAGATGTTTTAAGAACAAAGATTAAAACTGAAAAGGTGAGATGTGGGCTAGTCCTCATATCATTGGACATCCTTGCCTCCCAAAATTTTGAAAACTGAGAGACGTGCGGGAAATCAGGTCTCAGGGCTTTTCTTTTCTTTTCATCTCTTCTTTTCTTTGCATCTTTTCTTTTCTCTCATTTGGATCGTCATCGACCTGATTTGTGGTTCCCCCACGTCTCAATTTTTGTATTTTATGGCGATTTTTTGATTTTTTTGGTTCTTTGATTTTTTGTTTTTTTTTATGATGATGATTTTTTGACGTAAAGACATAAAACAAGGGTGATAGTTCGAGGCATCTGATGTAGATTCAGATGCATCAGAGGGGGATGGAAATTTCTTTACTCAATGACAGACGCGTCGTCGTCGATTCCCTCGATAATGACGTTGACAGAATCCTCCAGGAACAGGCTGGCCAACTGGGGGTCCTCCGTTGTAAAGTCCACCTTCTCGTCCTTCAGCCACTTAGACGCCTCATCGAAGAAACGACTCAGGGGAGTTTCGAACATCTTTCCCTTGCCCTTCCATGTATTTGACCCTAGGACGCGGCCACCACGGCCCCTACCTCTCCCATAACCTTCTGGTTGGAAATGTCGATTCGGTTCTCCTTTATAACCCAGCCCTCGGCGGTTCTTCACTGTCGCCAAGCTAACTGGCTCTTGAATACCTTGGTGGTGCTTGCCTAAACCAAGGCCCGGGATAAAACCATGTCGCGTCAGTATTTTTCCCGCCATGATCGACGATTTGGAGCAATTTGGCGGCCTCATGGCTGTACCGGCTGGTACATGCATAATGTACATTCTCTCCGCAGCGCGAAAGCTTGATTCTTCTCCGGACGAAGGTTTCACCAATGGAATAGTGTCGATGTGGCTCGTTAAGTGATCAGCCTCTGAGTGTATGGTGATCAGTTTGTCATGAACGACCATTCGGACCTTCTGGTGTAAGCTGGAGGGCACGGCGCCAGCCGTGTGAATCCAAGGTCTTCCAAGCAAAAACCCGAATGACGCTGGGATATCCATGACTTGGAAATTGATCAGGAATTCTGTTGGGCCCACAAGGACAGGTAGTTCTATCTCTCCAGTTACCTCGCCTTTAGCCCCATCGAAAGCTCGGATGGTGGACTTCGAGGTTTTGATTAAATCTTCTTTCACCCCGAGGCCTCTGAGCGTGCTTAAAGGGCATATGTCGAATGCGGACCCATTATCTATGAGGACTCGAGATACCCGCTTTCCATGGCACATTGCTGACACGTAGAGAGCCTTGTTATGTCCTCGCCCCTCTGGTGGGAAGTCTTCATCTGAAAATGAGACTTGATCTTTCAAAAGGATTGCCCCCACGAAGTCCTCCAACTGGGCCTCATTGATTGTTTCAGGTACGTGGGCCTCGTCCAGCACCTTCAAAAGGGCATTTCGATGCTTCTCAGATGTTTTGAAGAGGTCCAAGAGCGAGATTTGTGCAGGCATCTTTCTCAGCTGCTCGACCACCTCGAACTCGCTAGTTCTAATGATGGCTAGGACCTGCTTGGCGTCTTCCTCCGTTATCCCCTTCTTTTCAACCTCTCCCTCCTTTTGGACTAGGCACCTCCCGGAGCGAGTAATGGCATCTACTTCACTGGTGCCGTAATTCCAATGCACAGCTTTGGGGTCGTAAGTCTCCACTGCGGGGAGTGTAAATACTAAGGGTGTGACCTCGTCCTTGTGAGAACTGCCGGCCTCTCCTGTCACCTCTACCTCGATGTCACTACGATCTTCTTGTGTGAGGTTGAACTCAGCAAGGTTGATTATCAGCGGGGTCACACCCTCCACCATGCAGATTGATTCGACTAGGCATGATTCCTCTGAGTCATACAGGTTTCTCCCAAGGTCTATATTGAACACCGCGTTTGCAGTATGGTCAGGTAGTGGATTCTGTTGGATGTTTGGATCTGCTCCATTAAACTTCAGCAAGTCACTGTCGATAAGGGCCTGTATGTCGTATTGCAGGGTCCGACAATTGTCTATGTTGTGTCCCTTTTCGCCCATGTGATATGCACAAGTTCGACTCTCGTCGAAACCCATGAACCTTGGCGGCGCTGACCTCGGCGGCTTCTTGGCTAACAACCTTGCGTCTAGAAGCTTAGGGAGTAACTTTGACATCAGGACTGGGAGCGGGGTAAAAGAGGGAGGACCCCTTCCTCTTGGTGCTAAGATCCTCTGGGCCGTCCAATAGGTGTTCCCCTGGGTCGGGGTGGAGTTTTCGAACTTTTTGGCTCTTGGTGGATTGGAAACGAAAGCAACCTCTGCAGTAGATTCTCGCTCTTTCTTTGTGGGGAATGGTCGCTTCGGAGTTACTTCCGGCACACGCCTTTCTCTTATAGCCCACTCGTGCCTTTCCGCCACTTTTATTAAGTGCGCGAAAGTCTGACACCCAGAGGTGTTTAGTTTGTCAAAGTAGTCATACGGCAGCGCTTTCAGAAAGATGTCTACCAACTCTTCCTCCGGGATGTGTGGTTTCACCTGAGTGGCGAGTGCCCTCCACCTTTGGGCGTATAAACGAACGCTTTCAGTCCTCCCTTTCGCGGTCCGCAGTAGGTCTTCTCTGGTTGGAGCGGTCAGTGCATTGAACTTATACTGGGATAGAAAGTCTCCTGCAAACTCGTCCCAGTCGTCATATCTTTGTATGTCTAACTCCACGTACCAAGACAGAGCGGCGCCAGCCAGACTCTCTTGAAAGGTATTGATCAGCAATGGCGTGTAATCTGAGTATTTGGCCATCTTGTACAAGTAGTACTTCAGGTGGGTCTTGGGACAGCCTGTCCCGTTATACTTCCTTGAGAAGTCCGGCTCCTTGTAGTCCACAGGGACCTCAATCTTGGTGAAAGGCATGATTTTATCGTATTTTGATAACTCAAATCCCTGGCTGGTGAGACATTCCTCGATTTTGGAAATTCTTCTTACTCCCTCATCGACCTTGACAGACTTCTCACTCTGTTTCCCTTCTAGGTTGATGATGACAGGCGGGGCTCTTGGCGGTACTTCAACAGTTGGAGCCTGCTCAGTGCCAGGTGCAGCATTCGTCCCAGCGGGTCCACCTGCGTCGGAACCAGCAGGCGTGCTTGGGTTTGCAGCTTGGTTAAGATCAACTGGCAGAGTGGGCCTGGCGTTAGCCGCGATGAACATGTCCTTCATTTCGGCCAGAATCTGAGTCACTTGGTCCAATCGTGCTTCCAGAGTCCCGAGGCGGGCGTCAACTTGTTCGTGCTCCATACGGGTCTGAGAACGCGTTTGGGCTCGAGTCCTCGTGGTTGAGAATTACCTGCTGAAAAATTAAAAGTTAGGCCTATGGATACGAGAGAGAAATCATGCGCCGCGAAGTGAACGGCGGCCTGATCATGCTCGCGGCGTCCTGCCCCAGTCTGTCAGGGCAAGCATGTCATTATGCAAAGAGTAATCCATGATAATTGGGATATGTTCTATTGAAAGGATGCTTCGATAATGCATAAAAGAGCTCCCGAAGGAGTTTGATCATAATGGGAAATGAAAATGCTTGACTATTCTAAACTCGATGGGGGAGGCTGGCTCCTCTGTCATCCTCCGATATTGCCAGGAGAGCCGAGTCTTCAATTCTGGACTTCTTCGCCTTCAGGATAGGCTGGCGGTCCGATGTCTTCCGGTATGTAAGGCTCCACTCCTGGTACATATGGGACGATGTACTATGGAACATATGGTTCGACTAGGGTCGGCCGGACTCTTTTGAAAGCCCGGATATATTCCTCGGAGGCCCGATGGATGTTCATCTCAGGGTCCAACTGATCCGGCCACTCCACATCTTGAGGCGGGGAGTCTTTCAGTGCCTGTTCTAGGTCATTGATCATCATCTGGAGGCGCGCCTTGGTCCTCTTGGTGATTGGGCCTTGGGGAATGTCGAAGGCGAATTCGTCCGGAGGACTTTGGGGTGGTATCTGCTGCAGCATGCCGAACTGTCTGACGACTCTTATCGGGTAGTATGACACGGCTCCTGTGAAACCCAAGAGAGGAATTGGCCCGCCGGTCTTGGTGGCGATGCGTGCTTTATGCATCTTCGGTCGCCTTAGCCGCCATCGGAGTTGTTCGGGTTCTAATTTTTCCAGGAGTTCGTACCAGTCGTTGAAAGAGCGGTTGGCAATGAGTGATTGACACTTGAGGAAGGACTGGATAGGGTGGACATCTTCATCGATTCGAGTGCATCCAGCGCGAAGGTTGAGTTTTTTAAGATGGGAAGTGATCCACAAGAAGAGAAGGCCATTGGAGGCTTGGAAAATGGTTTTCCGGGTGGATTTGGAATCATCCAGTGCGGCCTTATAGCGGTTCAGAGACAGCAAAGTCTCAGCAAGGATCATATAGGAGTAATCCAACTGGTCACATGCCTGCTGGGCTATGTGGACAATGAGAGGGTTGAATGTGGTCCTGGATGTAGGAAATAGCACGAATCCAAAGAAGGCCAGGATGAAGACCCCTCCGGCCCTATGGCCAGTGTCAATGGGTAGGTCCGAGTAATTGTCGAATAGGAATGAGAACGGGAATCTGCCAGAATTGGATTTGAGAATCCTTTCAATCTCGGTGGTCTTGAGCCGGAGGAACTTGGAGAGCAGCTTGGATGGGTCAAGGCCTAAAGGGGGACGGGCTAATTGTCCCTTGAATTCGACTCCGATGACGGCTGTATATTCCTCCACTGTGGGTGTGACCTCCAATCCTTCGAAGTTGAATGTTAGTGTGGTGCGATCCCAGAACCGTGCTGCTGCTTGTATCAGTGCCGGTTGGTATTTGATTTCGATGAGGTTAACCAGATGCCCCAGCCTTTGCTTAACATACGCCTGGTTGGTCTTGTTGAGGCGTCCCCACCAAACTAGCAATTCTCTATGTGGGACCGGCAGAATTTGGATATCACCTCTTCCCATCGAGTCTAGAATATGAAAATGCGATTAATTATCCATGGATTACTCGGGCATTAGATTTGTTCAAATCATTATTTACCCGTGATGTGACGAGGGTTGAGTTCCCACATTTGGAGTAAAGGGAATGCCAAATTAGGGTTCCCATACTAATCCCATCAATAGGCATAATGAATTGGACGAAAATAATGATGTTATGCAGATGATATGCTTATGCATGGCGTGGACCACTTCAGTCATACGTCGCATACACCATGAAATGAGGATTAGATCTTCGCACTTGTGTCGAACAAACCAAGTGTGAGTTCTAACAAAAATTTCAAACGGAAGCGACGTATGATTGAAACAGAAAAGTCCGAATGGTTGGGTGAAATTCCAATGTCGCATTCCGGTATTAAGACGCCTATGAACGACCCGGGAATTAAAGCGCAGGGGATAGGAGGGAGATCCACCGACGGATTCCCCTTACAGACTCAGAAGACTCAGAAAATCGAATAATTCTAAAACACCTCCGGAAAGCGACCCTAAGGAACCTAAAGGGATGCCCCAAGTCAGGTCGTCAGGCGATGTCAGGTGCCCCCCATTGTTCTGTCTAGGTCCAGGTCTCTTTCCTCATCGGATGAAACGACTATGGGGTGGAAAGGTGACGAATGTCCTTCGGGAGACTCTTCTTCATCTGACGAGATCTCGATAACCTCCGGAGGGGGTGTTGGATTTGCTCGTATCCTGCTGAATATGTCCCTTAACTTCAGATAAATGTTCCACAACCTTTCCCTTTCGTACTCGAATTTATGTTCGCGTTCGAGTTGCTCGGCGGACTTGGTGTAGAAGCAGTCTGTTCCTCGGATAAGATTGCGTCCAGTAAGTGCCCTCCCTTGGATAAATCGGAAGGCGTGGAATCCGTTGAACGTCTCGGTGGCTTCATGACGGACGACACGTCGCTCATACTGAAATACGTCCGGGACCTTGGACAGATTTGGGGAGACCATCTCCACTTTATCTAAATTGTAGAATGGAATTAGACCCAACCATCGGACTCGATGAATGCAACATGTTGTGCAACAAATACGAGGCTGGAGGTAAATTAAACAATAATGGAAAGACCTTACCATAAGAGGTATCCAATGATTTTTTGGTTTTAGGTATACCAACCGTCCATATACATGCGCATGAGACAAGTGAGGCTTGACTCTAGAAATTAAAAAGGGCTTAGGTATGGAACCTAAAGGCTTCCCCCTATCCGAATCGATAAATTCGTCCATGAGCGCAATCCACAACAAATGGATAAAAGTCTCGACTTGGATAGAGAGTGGGATCGAATATGGTCAACCCCAGCGCGATCCACGCTAGAGCGTTGCATATCGATCCCTGATCTATGGCTACCTGAAAAGGTGATTTCGCGGCCTGGGTTTGGGCGCTTTGTGCAAAGTGTCGTGATCCTCAAATTTGCAGTGAATCATGCACAACAATTTATATATCAATCAGCGCTTCAAATCATCCATATGACATACATTCCTACGCCTATCCTGCATAAGACAATGTTAATCACAGACTACACCCCTTATCACTCCAATCTGCAAAAACATATAACACCTATCATGAGCGGACTTACCTCACCTTCAAGAGCGCCTGCAAGGTTAGAAATATCACTTAACGTTTTAATTACGGCCTAAGTCCACTTGAGGTCCAGAACCAGGTGTTCTAGAACAAAGTCCCCAGTGGAGTCGCCAGCTGTCGCGACCCGTCCGAAAAACGGACGCGGGCTAATGGATTACCGATCGCGGCCTCCACTCTGAAATATGGATCGCGGGCCTTGGATCGGCGCAGGCCCTCCCAGGCCCATACCAAATCGCGGCGGGAGTGTCTTTTGAGGGATTCGACGATAAGAGTCGATCGCTTTCGACCTTAGTGTGGTCGTGGTGGCATGTGCAACTTGTGCGTGCATTTGGAGTCGCCACCGGTCTTTCTCGGAGGGTAGACCGGAAACCTTACTGACCGATTGGGAGAGATCGATCGGTTCTGCGGAACCAGAGATTTTGGGTTCGGGGACTTGGTTACGTCGGTGTCATTACCAACGCCCTTTCGGTACCTAACGCGAGTGATTTTCCTGACTAAGAGTTCATGCAGACGCAATTTGGGGTGAGGTAGGTCTGAATTAGGGTTTCATGCAGATTGGAAAACTAGTCCTATCAATCACAATCAATTATAATGAAAGCGCAAGTCAAGTGCATAAATAAATCATGTCGATACACATCAATTTCAATCATTGGCCTCCTAGTATAGCCATAAGGGCTTAGAGAATGTGTGATTTAAGACTGGGGGTAAAATGGGAAGATTCAGGGACAAATAGCCCGAAGGGCAAAATTGTCATTTTTGGAAGGTTTGGATACCTAATTACCCAAATTATTCCATGACCAGTTGATCGTGGCCATTTCCCATTTTTGAGAATTTTTTGGAATTTCTTGATTTTTCTTCAATTTTTGGAAAACGATTCGCCCAAAGGGCGAAATCGTCATTTTAAGAAGGGTCGGGGTTCAAAACACCCGGAATGAGCCTTGGCCAGTTGTTTGTGGCCATTTCCTATTTTTTTGGGATTTTCCTGGACTTTTTAAAAAAAAAATTTGGAAGACGGTTTGCCGGAAGGGCAAAACCGTCATTTTTGGAAAGATCGGGGGTCAAATGACCCGGAACAGGTCATGGCCAGTTGAACGTGGCCATTTCCTATTTTCTGGAATTTTTTAGAATTTTTCTGAATTTTTCGAATTTTTTTGAATATTTTTATGATTTTTCATTTTTTATTTATTTTTTGATTATTTTTTGATTATTTTAATTTTTTTAATATTTAAAAATATTTTCCGGGCCGGGTCAAACCCGGCCCGCGCCTCTCGGGCGCCCGGCCCGACCCTAGGGGTCGACACCGGCCTAAAACGACACCATTTTATATTTTTAAATATATTTTTTTATTTTTTAACAATTGTTTTGATTTTTTATCTATTTTATTTAATTATCCGAAATTCCCTGGATCCGGCGGCTCTCAATGCGCCACGTGGCCTCCTCCTGTGCGTCCGATCTTCCACTAGATCGGACGTTCCAGAGAGAAACACGTGGCTCGATTATAACCGTCGGATCAAAAATCAATTTATTTTCCTTTTTTAGAAAAACCTCAAATCGGACGATCAGAACCATTCCACGTGTCCAATCGTGATCCACAGAAGGCCACTTGGCACGTTCTTGTCCATCGGATCGAATTTATTTAATTTTCTGAAAATCATTTATTTTATCCGAAAATCATTTTTTTTATTTCCCAATATTACAGGATCGCGACACGTGTCGCGATCCGGGCCGTTCATTTTATTTTATTGAAAAAAGACTTGGACCGGCCCACCCGGCTGACGTGGCGCCTACGTGGCATGCCACGTCAGCCGTTGACTGGTTGACTGGCCGGAGGGTCGCCGGGGAAGACGATGAACAGTGTCTATTTCCGGCGACCCTCGCCGGAACTTCGCCGGAAAACGCAAACCGGCCTCCAAAACTTATTATTTTTCACCCATTTCTTCGCCATTAGGTTTCCTATATTACCAACATCATCATACGGCATTAAAATGGAAGGTTTAACGTCGAAAAGTGACCGGACGAGGCTCGACGAACCGGCGCCGGCGAGCAAATTTCCAGAAAATTTTTTTTGCTTTGAAAACGATTCTGATCAATCAAGGAGCATCCATGAAGGGTCGGGGAACTTACCTGAGGTCTCCCAATCTTCGGCGACCGTTCGAAGTTCCCGGTCGAGCTCCCCGTTCGGACCGCGGCCGGCGAAGCTCCGGCTCACGTCGTCGGCGCATTTTCATTGCGAAATAAACACATACAAAGACTTAGAGGCGGTTCTAATGCATGCTTGAGGCTAAACACGCGCAAATGGAGCTCCGGGGTGGCTCGGCCGAGAGCCGAAAATTCAAAGCCCATTTGGGCATTCCGTCGAACACATGGTCTACATGTAAAAACGAAGGTCGGGGGAGGGAAACCGACCTGCTTGGAGCTCGCCGACGGCCGCTGAATACCCGGTGATGATCAAGGAAGGTTCTTGAAGGTCTGCCCCAGCTCCTCTCGTCCGGTGTTTGCCAAAAAAAATCCTCCTCCCTCGCTCTCGGCCAAACTCGGTTTTATCCGAGATTCGGCCGGTTCCGCGTGGCCGACAGCCCACCTCGGCACGTCCACCACTCCTGCCAAAGCCGAACACGCTCTGCCGATTGCCTCCCACGTTCAACTCCCCCTTTTTTCCTTCAAAAAATGCGCGCCCGACATGCCCTGTTTTGCTCTGTTCGGTGCGCATGGGTCTGCAACTTTGTTGCAGACCCGGTCGGACCGGGTCGGGTCGGGTCTGACCCGACCGGCCCGGTTCGACCAAATCACTCTAATTGGGCTCCAAATTGACCTATTTTCATGAAATTGACGGCAAAATCGGACTCCTTGACATGTTTTCTATCAAATATGGGTATTTTCGTGAATCAATTGATTGAAATTTTGTGAAAACCCCAAATTGTCCCTAGGATCCGAAAACGAATTTCCCCAAATCGAAGGTCCAAACGATCTAATTATTCAAAATTGAGCCCACCAATGGATTCAGCATGATGAAAACTATAGGGTAGAGGTGTTTAATTTTAATGGGTGTGCCCGTGTGAAATTTAATTTCACAAATTGTAAAACCGGGGACTAAATTGAAAGATTTTTATGCAATTAAGCCCTTTTGGTTAAAATTGATCAAATTGGAGGGCAAATTGACCCAATTGCATTTCAATACTCTAGAATACAATGTCATAGCTTATAAGAACCGAGAATTGAAAATTAAAAGACTCGAAAAGGATTTTTTAGGCCCGGTTCGGGATTAGGTTTGTGAAGGAACCCCATGAACCAGGCCAAATTTCCTTAATAAAAAGTGAAAATATTAAAGAGAGAATTAAAATAAAATTTCTGAATATTTTTGTGTAATTGTCTGACCACAAATGGTATTTTTCCTTATTTTTGGGTTATTTTAATAATTAAATAAATTCCAAAAAATATTAAAAAATTCAAAAAATATTTTTTGTTCAAAATTGGTTCCTGAGGCTAGGCTAAGGCTTCCAAAGTTGATTTTGCAATTTTTTGACCTTTTTTGCTATTTTTAATTAATTTTAGAAATAAAAAAAAATTATAATAACGGATGGTCAAAAATCAGGTGTCAACAACGATGTTTGGTGAGGAAGACCATCGGATCTATAACGAGACATCCATTCCCTATGTGGAACCGACCGGAAATGAAGAAAGCTCGTATCATGCGCTCGAGCTAATACAGACCATACATGCCTTTCCAGAGAGTCCCTTACCAACTCCCGAGGTATCGGCCGCTTCTGTTATGGTGGCCAAAGTAATTGTAGGGAATGGTTATCAACCTGGCATGGGGCTGGGAAGACATGGCCAAGGAGTCCGCACCCCTGTCGAGCTTAAAGGTCAAAATCATAAGGCGGGCCTTGGTTATCCGGGACGGAGACATGGCAAGCAGGTAGTAAAAGGACTTGGCAAGCAGGGAAATAGTTCTCAGCCACAGCCTCTATACATCACTTTTCGATCCGGTGGGGTGGTCGGAGGATATGATGAGTTGTCCAAGTATGAGGACGATTTGGGGATTGTATTCCATGTTCCTGTGAAGGAGCAGGTCGCCGAAGTAGAGCCCATGGAGCTGGATGTGGAGGGTGAGATACCTAACCTGGCTGAATGGTTTGGTGACATGACCGCGAGAGCTGTGCTTGAAGACTTTATGCAGATGGATGAGACCCTTGAAGAAGAGCCCTACCTGGAACGCAGACCACCGAGGCCTTCGAATAATGTGCACTCTGAAGACGATCCATTGGAGGGTTTAGATTCAGAGTAACCAACCTATGTTACCCCATGCGTGGGATATTTCCAGCTTTCTTTTAATTGTAGTCATTTTGATTATTGTTTGGACTTATCTCTTTGGTATTGCACTTTTCAATCAATAAATGTAATGAATTGATTTTGAAGATCAATAAAATTACAGAAATTTTTATCCATCATTTTTGGAATCTTGTCGAAGTACCCCAAACCAACCTAATGACGATAACCAATGGTCAAACAAATTGTCGTCAATGGTAAGATACCGAGGGTTGGGCTTCTTCAAAGATTCTCGTCTCAAAATTTTTGTAAAATAAATTTTTCAGAAAGAAAAACAGAAAAAGCCAAGAAGAAGCATTTTCCAAGAAAAAATCGCCTCAAAAAACGATAGGGCATGCATCTTTAAACCCTGTTTGTTTTTCTGAATTCCCTACTTTATGTTTCAGGGATGTGGAGGGAGATCTAATGGATTCTGGAGTTTATGACCTCGATGAATTCGACCCCGAATACGAAGAAATACGCCGGGAATTCGAGGAACATGAAACGGTCAAGCCGTTGACCGGAGATGAGACCCTGTCTATCAATCTAGGAAATGAAGAAAACCTTAAGGAAGTCAAGATTGGGGCAAACCTTCCTGAGGACACAGCTAGACGGTTGATTCAGCTCCTGAAGGATTACCAAGATATCTTTGCATGGTCCTACGCAGATATGCCAGGGCTCGATCGCTCGATTGTTGAACACTATCTTCCGCTCAACCCATCCTGCGATCCAGTAGCACAGAAGAAACGAAGAGCTAGACCGGAGTTGGAAAATAATATCAAAGAGGAGGTTATGAAACTCCTAGACGTAGGATTCATTGAAACTTCTCAATACCAAGACTGGATTGCCACCATCGTTCCAGTGATGAAGAAGGATGGTCGAGTTCGAGTTTGCGTAGACTACCGGGACTTGAATAAGGCCAGCCCGAAGGATAATTTTCCCCTTCCACATATCAATGTTCTGGTGGACAGCACAGCTGGATTCGAGCTATTTTCTTTCATGGATGGCTTCTCAGGGTACAACCAGATTCTGATGAACGAAAATGATAAGAAGAAAACCACTTTCACTACCCCATGGGGATTATTTCAGTACAGGGTGATGCCTTTTGGATTGAAGAATGCCGGGACAACATATTAACGGGCCATGGTGACTTTATTTCATGACCTGATTCATAATGAGTTAGAGGTATATGTGGATGATATGATTGCCAAAACCCGGAAAGGGGAAGACCACGTCCAGACTCTGATTAAGCTGTTTGAACGGCTTAGGAAGTTCAAATTACGACTCAACCCAGCGAAGTGTGTTTTTGGGGCTAGCAGTGGCAAATTGCTCGGTTTCATTGTCAGCAACCGAGGTATCGAGATCAATCCATCAAAGGCTAAGGCAATATGCGAGTTGAAACCACCGACCACGGCAAAGGAAGTTAGGAGTCTCATGGGAAGATTGAACTATATTTCCCGATTCTTCTCTCAGTTGACAGAAACCGCCAAACCCTTTCTCAAGTTCCTGAAAAGAATGCACTTATTAGATGGGATGAAGAATGTGAGGAAGCGTTTGAGAAGTTGAAGCAGCATCTTATGAATCCACCTGTCCTTGTGCCACCCACACCGGGGCAACCATTGATTCTCTACCTCACAATAAACAGTGAGTCACTTGGAGCCATGCTAGCCCAAGAAAGTCAAGGAGATGCTAAAGAACGGGCCATCTATTATTTGAGCAAGAAATTCACGGGCTCCGAATTAAATTACTTAGAGGCTGAAAAGACATGCGCAGCATTGGTATGGGTGTTACACAGGCTGCGATAATACACTCTGCATTACCAAATCCTTTTGGTGAAGGAGTGCGATCCCATTAAATATCTCCTGAATCAGCCTGCATTGGTTGGCAAACTGGCCAAGTGGCAAATCCTAATTTCCGAGTTTGATATTCGATATTTGCCTCAGAAATCGGTGAAAGGAAGAGTTATAGCAGATATTCTAGCGGAAAATCCGAGGCAAGGCGATGATCTTTATCGACCTGAAGATCGAATTATGGCGATCGAAGACTATGTTTGGACAATGTACTTTGATGGAGCTGTAAACTTGTCAGGGTCCGGCACGGGAGCAGTCCTGATATCTCATGGAGGTCAACATTATCCAGTAGCAGCAAAATTGGTGTTCCCTTGCACTAATAACATTTCCGAATATGAAGCTTGTATTCTTGGTCTACAAGCAGCAATAGAAATGGGATATCTAAGCTCAAGGTATTTGGAGATTCAGCCTTAATTATTCTCCAGACGGTGGGTAAATAGAAGACGCGAGATCCAAAGTTGCTGCCCTATCATGAGTATTTAGACGAATTGATGGAAAGTTTTACAAATATCATGTTTGAATATTTGTCTAGAACTCAAAATCGATTTGCAGACGCTTTGGCCACTCTGGCATCAATGTTACATGTCACGGAGGGGTTAGAAGTTGAACCACTAAAGTTCGAAGTCTTAAGACAGCCAGCCTACTGCATGGTTGTGGCGGATGAGCCAGATAGCAAACCCTGGTATCGGGATATTAAGATGTATATCCAGGATCAGAAGTTTCTAGAGAATAGTACAGTTTCAGACCAGAAGTATATAAGGAAGATGGCTTCAAAGTTCTTCTTGAGCGGAGAAAATCTTTATAAAAGGTCTTTCGATTCAGTCCTGCTGAGATGTGTTGATGCGACTGAAGCGATTCGTTTAATGGCAGAAATGCATGAAGGTGTTTGTGGCCCTCACATGAACGGCCATATGCTAGCAAGGAAGATCATGAGGCTGGGCTATTATTGGCTCACCTTAGAAAATGATTGTATACAACATGTCAGAAGTTGCCATAAATGCCAGATTCATGGTGACAAGATCAATGTCCCTCCAAACGAGTTGCATCAGTTATCCGAGCCTTGGCCGTTTTCCATGTGGGGAATATATGTGATTGGCTCGATCAACCTTAAAGCTTCCAATGGACATCGTTTCATTCTAGTGGCAATTGATTATTTTTCCAAGTGGATTGAAGCGACATCATATTCAACGGTTACGTCCCGAAATGTGGTAAAGTTCATCGGACGTGATTTAATTGCTCGATATGGAGCCCCTGAGGTTATAATCACAGATAATGGTGCGAATCTGAATAGTAAGCAGGTGGAAGAATTGCTCAAAGCATTTAAGATCAGACACTTGCATTCTTCTCCATATCGCCCTCAGATGAATGGGGCAGTCGAGGCAGCGAACAAGAACATCAAGAAGATCTTGTCTAAAACGGCTGAGAATTATCGAGATTGGCACGACAGGTTGCCGTTCGCACTTATGGCATACCGGACTTCAATCCGGACATGAACCGGGGCAACCCCATGCTCCCTGGTATATGGTATGGAGGCAGTATTACCTGTCAAAGTGGAGATTCCTTCTCTACGCATTTTGTCCCAGATAGAACTGACTGAAGCAGATTGGATCCAACAAAGGATAGATCAGCTGAACTTGATTGACGAGAAGCGGCTTAGAGCCTTATGCCATGGCCAATGTTATCATCAGAGAATGGCCCGAACTTTTAACAAGAAGGTGCGACCTCGACATTTTCAGGAGGGAGACCTTGTGCTACGGAAGCTTCTGCCCATCATCCCACAGCCGAAAGGGAAGTTTGCTCCAAATTATGGCGGACCCTACATAGTGAAGAAAGTCCTTTCAGGGGGCGCCTTGATCTTGGCAGAGATGGATGGACGTGTCTTCACTAATCCTGTCAATGCTGATTCAGTCAAGAAATATTATACCTGAGATGTTGTAATGTTTTTGCAAATCTTAATACTCATGCACATTTTGCCTGCTCTCTGATTGTATTATAAATCTTCACTGAATTTTTTAATCAGGAGATTTGTTTGGTCAATTGATGTTGATCATTTTGAATGAGGAACGCCAAGACGATGAAAGGCAAGCTATTTTCGTACACGTCCTATATCATATCCCAAGTGAGTAAGTGTGAAGATTTCCATACTTACAAGGTGAAAGGGTTATCTTGCGAAAAGTATGACAACCAAGATGATGTGAGGCATTCATTTCCTCTACGCAAACACTACAAATCTTCCTTTGCTAAACTCCTTTGAACGATGGTTTCGTTTTCATACCCTGTCAGGAACAACCCCACATTGGGGCAAATTTCAGAGAATTCAAAACATGAATAGAAGTTTCTTGCTTTCACTTGCATCAATTTTCAAGTGTATTTATTGCATGCAAATTCTATGTTAGCTCAAGTGCTTTAGACATGATGAAGAACATTTCATTTCTATACCCATATACACTCTTCCTTTGCTTAACCCAACTTGAGCGGCGGATTCATTTCCCGAAACCTAATTGGTGATCATCCTAAAAGGAAATCATTCCAAACCATTTTACAAATGAGCAAAGTGCCTTGGGGCAAACTGAAAATCGAAAAATTTGCCAGTACAACATGTAGGCAATTCAGATGAGACTCTCCATTCCTTTTCAAAAGAGCTCGCTGTGCAAAAAAAAAAGGGGGGGGGGGAAAAGTGTCCACTCTCGTAAAATAAAAATAAAAAGAGAGAGAGAGAGAAAAGGAAAAGAAAAGAGCTCTCTCAAAGAATCTTGGGAAGGAAAGGAGGTCTTACCTGAACTGGTTCAAAGAATGAAAGATCAATTGTGAATGACAAAGACGGATGATCACCAATTTCTCATCTTCATGTGCCCTTTGTTGAAAATAGGCCTTTCATTTCCAAGCCTACCCTGAACCTATATTACAACCCTTTCCAAAAGTCTCTTCAGATTAAGGCACTTGGGTTAATATAGGGTTTCAAATGCTTATAAATATTGCTCGAAGTACTGCGAGCAAGATCATTTTTATCTCATTTGGCAGGGTTCCTGACTTGTAAACTCAATGCAGCTGATCAAGATTTCATTTCATGGCCTAATGACTTATGTGAGCCCAATTTGAATAGCCTTTGACCAAGCCTGAATTACAATCCTTGAAAAGACCTCATGGATTGGTCTGGTCATACTAATTGTAAGATTACCCAGACCCTTATCAAGTGTGATGAGGACAGCTCTGAGTGATTCTCATGCCCGCATCAATGATCGGGTCAAATAGCCTTTTCATAGAGAGTGAGAGAAAGTCCTTTCTGACTGAAGGTTCCTCATTTTATTTGGTCAAATTTTGTCGAAAAGATCAGACAGTTTTCCTTATTGACAAAATCTCCAGTGGAGCTTGACAATGCAAGTAGAAGCTCACAAATTGTTGCATTTGCATTAAGGTTCATGCAAAACACCATTTTCTTATGAACTGAACATGTTGAGCACGCCAATTCAGCAAATCCTGAAAGCCGGGTTTCAATCAACTCAAGTAAGCTTTCTGATTCTTTTTCAGACTTGGATGACCGCGTCTTCAATGTTGTAGGTATCAAGCTAGGCACGGTGATCTAGACAGAAGATCCCCGAAGACAATCAGGCCCGCTCGATCCATAACTCGAGCACCCTATTCAGATTTTCTCAGATTGCGATACCAGCATTTCGCAATTCTGTCCACTGTTTCATGTAAAGGATGAACATGATTCAGATTTTCTCAGATTACGATACCAGCATTTCGTAATTCTGTCCACTGTTTCATGTAAAGGATGAACATGATTCAGATTTTCTCAGATTACGATACCAGCATTTCGTAATTCTGTCCACTGTTTTATGTAAAGGATGAACATGATTCAGATTTTCTCAGATTGCGATACTAGCATTTCGCAAATCTGTTCGCTGTTTCACATAAAGGATGAATGTGATTCAGATATTCTTAGATTACGATACCGGCATTTCGTAATTCTGTCCACTGTTTCACATAAATGATGAATGTGATTAAGATATTCTCAGATTACGATACCAGCATTTTGTAATTCTGTCCACTGTTTCACATAAAGGATGAATGTGATTCGGTTTTTATCTGATTGCGATACCAGCATTTCGTAAATCCAGCCCGCAGCCAATGTTTCACGTGATGAGCGGATGATCGTGATGCAGAAGCCAATTCTCAGCCGACGTTCCACGTGATGAGTGGATGATCGTGGTTCGAAAGCTTTATTCTCAACTAATGCTTCACGTGATGAGCGGATGATCGTGATGCAGAAGCTTAATCCTTAGCCGACGTTCCACGTGATGAGCGGATGATCGTGGTTCGAAAGCTTTATTCTCAGCCAATGTTTCAAGTGATGAGCGGATGATCATGGTTCGAAAGCTTTATTCTCAGCCAATGTTTCACGTGATGAGCGGATGATTGTGATGCAAAAGGCATTTCTCAGCTAACATTCCACAGGATGAGCGGATGATTGTGGTTTGGAAGCTTAATTCTCAGCCGACGTTCCACGTGATGAGCGGATGATCGTGGTTCGAAAGCTTTACTCGCAGCTAATGCTTCACGTGATGAGCGGATGACCGTGATGCAGAGGCATTTCTTAGCTGACATTCCACAGGATGAGCGGATGATTGTGGTTTGAACGCTTTACTCTTAGCCGACGATCCACGCGATGAGCGGATGATCGTGGTTCGAAAGTTTTACTCACAGCTAATGCTTCACGTGATGAGCGCATGATCGTGGTGCAGAAGCATTACCGATTTGCGATCCAGAATTCGCAAATTCGGCTTACAGACATCTTGCGTCGCCCCGAGTCAGGAAGAAAGAAATTCCTGAGGACGGGTGGGCCCAGTACCTTAAGATCCTCCCAACGCTGGTGATTAAGGGAATCCTCAGCGTTTGAGGTATTTGCAGAAACAGATACCCCTTACGCGATCCATGCGCGAGTTCTTTGAAAAAAGAAGTTAGACGCATGTTATTTTCAGTCTTGCATTATATCATTTCCCAAAAAAAAAATTAATTAGATGAAAATTTAGGTACCACTTTTGGTCTTTGAGCGAAACCTCTCCGAGCTTCCACTCAAAGAGGGGCAAGCTGTTAGCACCTAAATTTTGATTCTTAGGAAATCCATTTATTTCACAAAATGAGAGTTAATCCTAATTCTCGCAAAAATAAATTTTCATGCATTACATATTTTTATTTGTCCGTCATACATTGGCAGTCAATCGCAGACGATCTCAATTGAGATGAATTTAACAGGCGGCGGAACCAGAATCGATTTTGAGAATTTTCGATTATGAAAGGGGGAATTACCGGAAATTATAATGGCCTCGATTTAAAATCTCACTCGGTCCATTTTAATTTTGTGAAAATAAGGCTTTTAATTAATTATTCGTTTAATTAATTAAAACCCACTTAGGCCTTAAGTCTGGGCAAATGAGCCCATCTGAGAAACCCTAGCCCGATAGGGTTATTCAAGAATCGTCGAGTTATGATCCTACGGTGGATATCGCGTCGGAAATCCGTAGAGTCGACGGCTTGGATTAAACCCTAAAGGCGTAACCCTAGTATCCTCTATATATATCTCACTAAGCCTAGGGTTACGAGGACCACAAAAAATTTTGGCACGGGACTCTCTCTCACGCCTCACGCTCTCAAATCTCTCGCGGACGAAAAAATTTTCGGAGACTCTCTGGCCGCTCTCATTCTCGCCACCCTCTAATTCTTGAAGCTCACTTTGTCGCCAGCTCTAAAAAAAAATTCGGATAAAAAAATTCTGAAGGGGGGGCTCTCCAATTGGGACGATTTCTCTCTCTCTCTCTCTCTCGGTGACTTTCTGATTCTGGTGGTCCACTTTGTCGCCCTCTCTCTGACTTTTTGAGAGACAAAAAAAAAATTCTACAGATTGAATCCTTCAACCTTCCTCGACGTCACCACCGCCATCTCTTTGTCCAACGCTGCCCCATCACTCCACGACTTCCTCTGGTCGCCATCGAATGCGCTATGGACAATTGAAGATCGCCAGCTCGCCATTCATCCAGCTTGAAAAGGGCCAACATCCATTCTGCTCGGTGCCGTCCCGCTCCATTCACATCGCCATAGCCGTACTCACGTGTTGTCAAGGCTGTTTCGGTTTCATTCCAGAGAAAATTGATCACGGTCTGGTGCAGAACCTATTGCTGTTCGAGGGATAATCAAGCCATTATTCGCCGCGCCACTCGCCGCACATCCCGACGTATCGCGCGACATCGCCTTCTATCGCTATCATCCTTGGCCTTGGCGACTTTCTGTTATCACTTTCTTGTTTTCGCAGGGTATCGATTTGGTCTCGGTGGAGCTTAACTCGAAGAGGGAAAGGAAGCTCAGTTCAGGTATAATTTCAATTCTGATTTTTGGTTGATCACCGATCGATGATGGTTTGATTTTTCATGCTCAATTTTAGTTTAGTTTAGTTTAATTGCCTTCGCATGTATTGCAAATTTTCGACGAAATCAAGAGCCCCTTTTCGCTAAAAAAAAAATCAAGCTATGGTTGGTTCCATCCGTTACCCAGCGGGTGCGATTTGCCGGGCTTGATAGAAAAAAAATGCTAAATTGGTAAGGCTGAAATTTTGGAAATAAAAATGTGATTTTTTTTCGGATTTTAAATGCTTGCCATGTCGATGCGATTGTTTGCTATAGAAATTGATTGATTGAAATTCTGTCGTTGCCTTATCTAGGTTAGTTTCCAGTTTCAAATAGATTTCGTTCGGTAAGGAAAAATTCAAATTAGGAAACTTTGAATCCGGTCACATTTTTAAAAAAAGGAAGGCGCGTCTAATTGATGACAATCCCGATTCCCAAAACATGGAAAGCGCGCGAATATTTTTGAAAGTTTTCGGTAAGGAAAGATTCGAATTAGGAAATTGTGAATCCGATCACGTTTAAAAAAAGGAAGGCGTGTTTAATTGATGGCGATCCCGATTCCCAAAATATGGAAGGTGCATGTATATTTTTGAAAGTGATTGGCGGCAAATCCTAGATTGATCCTCGAATTTAATGGGAAAATAGGCATAATCTTTAGAAATAAAAAAATAATAATTTTTGAAAAAATTCAAAAAAAATAAAAATAAAAATGGCGAGTTCGATCTTTGGTTGGCAAATTTCGAATTTCTAAAAAAAAATGATGAATGATCATTTCATCCTGCATATTACCACGTCATCTAGCATGTCATCCCATATTTCCCCAGGTCATTTTATTTGTAATGTAATTTTCAGTTAATTAGAATTAGATGGACTAGGAAAAGCCCGATGTTATGGGCCTAATAGAGTCGGGTCATAGGGAAGATCAAGAAGGGGCGATGGGCTATCAGAACCGCTCCAAAGCGTGGGCCTTGCAAGAAGGGAGGTGTCCACGATCAGACGGCGGTCCAAGCCCAGCAAGATCAAGATGACGAGAGCGTCAGGGAAAATTCCATTTAGTTTTTTTTTTTTAGGATTTTCGGAATTATCAAAGTGTATTTTCGAATTTGCTTTTTATTTTTTTACTTTTTTGAATTTCGAGTCAGTTGATTCTTTATTTGTAATTTTCGATTATTTGAAGTTTTGTACCTTTTAATAATTCGTCGTATGTCATATAGTTTTAGGTCATGCATTGCATCAGTAATTCATTTACCTTTCTTTTATTTGAAATAAAAAAAAAGGAAAAAAAAAAGCAAAAGCCTTGAGTTGATTTCCAAGTCATCAATTTTTTTCAAGAAAAATCCAAAATAAAAAGGAATCTAGGTACCGAAAGGGCGTTAGTCTAAGTCGATTAGCGTAACCAAATCCCCGGATCCAAAATCTCTGGTTCGCAGCGATGAATTAGTTCTCCCGCTAGTTCACCTAGGTTTCTAATTGACCTACCTCGAACGATTAGTGGCGACTCCTCATTTGTTATAATCTTTCCCATGTTGCGATTCGGTAGGGTTTGGGAGGATCCGCATTAGGTTAGTTCTCGATAACTTGCCCGATAATCCGATTAACCTGAATTTTCTTTTTAGGTCGCGACACCGATGAACGTCTATTTGATGAGCGTGTTAAGTGTCATTATTGTATCGTTCTTTTCAAGAGTCTTTTAATACTCTCAATGTTGACTGTTCGTATTTCTAGGAGTCTATTAATGAGTCAGTCGAAAGGTCGTGTAATTGAAGAGTCATGTAAGATGCCTTTATATAGAAGAGTCTTGTTATTGTTTCTGTAAGGTGAGTAAGGTGAACAAGGTGAATACAGCACATTAGATAGTTTATCCATCTCCTCTTTTGAGAGCTACAACACATTAGATAGTCTATCCATCTCCTCTTTTGAGAGCTTCTTTTGAGTGAGTATTATCGAGTGATCTTTTCACCTTCAATAGTCGTCGATCATCTTGTCGATCAAGACTGAATAGCAGAGCGCTGCTGCACCTCTGTATCTCAACATTATATCCTTACGGATTATCATTATTATTATGTCTAGTTTATTGTCACTATAAAATGACCAATAAAAAAAAATTACATTCGATGCGACTAGCTCTGAACCCTAACTTTAAGTCACATCTAGTGAACTAGGGTTCTTGCATGACTGAAAAGCAACATTGAGTGTAATTTTGATATATTAGTTGATTAAATGATGTGACAAATTGAAGTAGGTCTTTTAGCAAGTGAGTTCATATTCAAGACTCATCAACTATATAAATAAGTGCCGTTGTTAGTGGTCACTTATATTGGTGAGCCCATCTAACTATTTAAGCACCTGAAAATAAGTGACGTCAGCGTAAATTTGTCAAGGAGACGTTAGCAAAATGTGATAGCCATAGGGAAAAGGATAGAAAAAAATGCACATGAACTTTGAAAGGACATCTTTTTCATCCGTCTTTAAGCTACTGTTCCTACTTGTCTGCCAGATAATCCCTTACGATCATCTCTCTCCTCATCGGATAATGAGGTCCACCAGTCTCTTGCATAAATCAATACATGACCAGTCAGTCCGCCTCTCAAGCAAGCAAAGCAGCCATGAACTTCTACCATCGAGTTCTCTACAGAACCAGGAATTTGTCCCGCTACTATCACAACCGAGTCATGCCGATTCAACGAGTCTCGTTCAATACAGAACCGTGCATCGCCTCAGCCGCTCTCCTGAAGCCAAAGAGATGTTCCAAGCTCAATCCCACCTCTACAACCACACCTTCAACTTCATCTCTTCCATGTCGCTCAAATGCGCAGTCCAGCTCCGCATCCCCGACGTCGTTCACGGCCACGAGCGACCCATGACCCTACTCGAGCTGGCTTCAGCGCTTCGAATCCACCCGTCCAAATCAACATGTCTTTACCGCCTCATGCGCGTTTTGGTTCAATCGGGCATCTTCGCAGAGACCCTCATCCCGAAGAACGGTGAAGAAGATGAAGAAAAAATTAAGGCTTATGCCTTGACGCCTTCTTCGCGTTTGCTTTTGAGTGATAAAGTCGGGGGGCTCTCGCCGTTCGTCGCGGCCATGCTCGATCCAGCTCTGGTGACTCCTTGGCATTTTCTTGGAGATTGGCTCCGAGGAAATAACGACGACGACTGCAGAGACAAATTAATCAATCCTTTTGAGGCTGCACATGGAGTCGATCTATGGGACTACGGGAGGGCCAATCCCGAATTTGGGAATACATTCAATAGAGCCATGGCCAGTGATTCTCAGATGATGAATTTGGTTATTCAGGATTGTAAAGAGATCTTCGGAGGGTTGAGTTCTTTGGTGGATGTCGGAGGCGGCACTGGTGTCGTGGCACGGATAATCTCCGAGGCATGTCCGGGGTTGAAGTGCACGGTGCTCGATCTCCCGCAGGTGGTTGCTGGCCTGCCGGATTGCGACAATGTGAAGTTTGTTGGTGGTGATATGTTCGATTCCATCCCTTCTACAGATGCGATTTTACTCAAGGTATGCACTATAGAATTTCACTATTGGCAATTGGCTGTGGGTCTTAATTTGCATATCAAGTCAATCGATTTCTACTTTCCTAACATGGGACGGTGGATTTTTAGAAAATTTTCATTGTCGTTGAGTGAACCTCAATCACTATCGATGTCATAAGTCTAACATGGATTCTTATTTAATTCAATGGCTTGGACATTAGTAAGTGGAACTTTCTAATGTTAGTCCATAAATATAATTACGCATTCATGAACTTTTGACTGTGGACTTAACATTCGTATGGTCTGCTGCACGTGTCTATGAATTGTTGGACGCGTGAATTATTGATCATAGATGACATCATGTACACGGTTGGAGCAAAGATGATTGCATGAAAAGTGGCTATAGTTACCGAAAATGTCATAAACATACGGATGCCAATTCAATCTCACATTTTTCATTTTGGCCAATTCAGTACTAAATCTTTTGATAATTTGCCAATGTAGTCTTCCAGCTAATTTTGGCTTGAACTTGTTAACATGGACAATTTTTGCAAAATTTCAAAAAAAATCCATTTTTTTTATAACCACGGTGTCCGGGTCAGCTTGCGCGCACCTCGACTATTCCTCGAGGGAAACTAGCACATCAATCCACCGCCATAACCCCCCCACTTAAATCACATGTGTTCAGCTGGGGAATCGAACCTGGACCAATGCGCCTAACCACACAATCTCAAATGCGCCCTAACCAACTGAGCTAACATTTTCTTTTTTTATTGTTTGGAAAATTTAAAAAATAGAAAAGTTAGCCACGCCAGCGCCCAGCCATGCCACGTAAGACGGCCGGCATATGGCCCAATAATTTTCGGCAAAAATTGACCGGAAGCATTACATGGCAAATTGTCAAAATGTTTAAGAATATATTGACCAAATTAAAAAGTTTAGGAGCAAATAGGCATCTATACTTGGTAATTCGCATGAAATGTGTAAGTCTAAAAACCTAAATTTTTAGATTAAGGCGTGGTTCTACCACTTCCCTTCACTGGTAAGCTGGACTTTGGTCTAAGGGTAAAGCATAGAAATATGTAATTGGGGAGACAAATGGGGGTTTGAAAGTTTCGAACTCAGGATCTTATACTCTGATAATCTGAGGTTCATTAAAATTATTATCAATTTTTTTAAAGGTTAAGCTGTTCGATAAAAATGTTCATTAATAACTAAATTTTTTAGTAGAAGGGAGTGTCGAGATTGAAGTTTGTGACATTCGCTCTACTACTATGCCAAATAAATCATTTTCTTCAAAATTTTAAAGCCAGTGGGTGTATTTATCACATATTTTAAATGGAGAAAATGACTCTCCATTGGGACATTAATGTACTTTCGACATTCCACTGTGAAAATTTTTCCAACGTCCACTCAAACAGATTTTTGGTGTCACATTGACGAACGTCGCCCTTCATATGCACTAGCTGGACTCTAAAATCTTCAAGACAAGTTGCTAAACATTTGAAAAGCCTTCTTCTGCTGCACATGTTTTACTAATCGGATGCACCATTCGCTGGTCGCAGTGGATGTTGCACGCTTGGAGCGACAAGGACTGTGTGAAGGTGCTGAGAAAATGCAGAGAAGCGATCGGTGATGGAAAGAACAACGAGCAAGGGAAGGTAATAATCATGGACATTGTGATAAGTGAGACCGGGGACGATGCTGAAGAAGAAACTGCGACGAAGCTCTTCTTCGACGCGTTGATGATGGCGGTCGCCACAGGGCGAGAGAGGACTGAGAGAGAGCGGGAAAAGCTTTTCTTGGAGGCCGGTTTTAGACGGTACAAGATAACTCCCATGTTTGGTTTGAGGTCTGTCATTGAAGTCTTCCCTTAGAGAGCGGCTTTGGCTGGGGAAAGTTGAATCAAAGGCCCTGATCGAAGGATTGTTGACAACTAAATTTCGATTAAACTTTTTTAGTCATTTATTCATAAAAAAAAGAGAATTAGCCTTAATTCTCACAAAAAAAATAATTTTCATGCATAGCATACTTAATTTAAGCATGTATTGCATTTGCATT
Organism: Rhodomyrtus psidioides; assembly: GCA_021437785.1. Taxonomy (NCBI): domain Eukaryota; kingdom Viridiplantae; phylum Streptophyta; class Magnoliopsida; order Myrtales; family Myrtaceae; genus Rhodomyrtus; species Rhodomyrtus psidioides. The sequence goes on along the minus strand of JAILYB010000062.1, from coordinate 291,962 downwards.
ATTTTGCACGAACGATAGGAATTGGGCCTAAATTGGCGCGTGAAGGACCGAGCCCACATAGCACAATTTGATCATCATAAGGGAGCAAGTTCCTGAAATCTCAAGGCCTTGGGCCTATTTGAGCTTAATTTAGCCCACTAAATTTTAATCACAGAAAAGGCCTTTTTATTAAAGTTTATTAATCGAAATAAGGAGCATAAGCTCGCTTTACCAGAGTTTGACCTAGGTTTTTACTATATAAACACCTCTCGGTCACATAACAGGAGGAGGCCAGACATCATAATAGACGGCCAATTCACAAAGAGAGAATGAGAGGACTTTTGCTTCTCCATCACGAGAGGGAGAGTCCCTTTTTCTCTCCTCCTTGATCAACCCTCTGAAGGAAAGGAGGTCCGGAGAAGTTTTTCTCTCCTCTGTCTATCATTAATCTCGATGTTCATTGGTGAGATCCGGATCCCCTATCCTAGAGATCTAGGCCGTTCGTTTTTAGATGGATGGCCCAAATCTTCTGTTTTTAGGGGGCCATTTTTTGTTTTTTTTTTTTAAGGAATGATCCGGGCCGTCCATTCATGAAATGGATGTCCCGGATCTCAAGGGCAACGCTTGCTCTTGACTAACAAGGGTCCGTTTTAACAATTGTTCACGTATTCGCAAGCCGGCAAACAATTTCCACCAAGTCCAACACCGAGAACTAGCCAATACGAGAGCCATCGACTGAGAACTCTCATGTCTGCACTGAGCGGCTGCCATCTCTTCCACATCGGCAAGATTACTTCGGCGACCACAAATTCGCTTGCTGTCCATGACGAGGATGCCATGACGTTTAGGCCGTCTCTAAGCTGAACATACGATGCCATGCTCCTGCTGTGGTGCTCGGTTGCCATGCAGGCCGAATCGTTTCATCTCAAGCCCAACAACAGCGATTTTTCTCCTGTTGTTAGTCTCCTACAACACACATGAATCTGTTGGGGTAGACCAAAAGCGATGAATTTTATCACTTCTTGGCCGTTTTCTTATCTTGTTGGAACAAGGCACCGAAAGCCGTAATTCTTGATGCCTTGCTTAATGCAAACACGGGAGACATTAGAGACACACTCACTGTGATTCATGCTTTTGAAAGACATGTCAACAGGAAGGTTATTCCCCATAAAGTACTAATTTTTATGCATTGCTAACAAATTCTTTTAGGATTCATGCTTGAAGGAAACAGATTTCTTGAATCTAAAATGAATTACATGTGGAAATTACTGTATTATGCCTAGAATTCACTTACTTGTATCACTGATCGAAGCACAATCACACGAGGAACTATACCCACTATCCACAGATTAAGTATCGCCTTCACAGTCTCGAAAGTCACGTCGCCGTTGAAGCGATTGACATAGAAAGGGAGAGACGTTCGTCGTTTTCACTTGAACGAACGTATATCGTCTGTGCATCTTAGAGAGAGAGAGAGAGAGAGAGAGAGAGAGAGAGAGAGAGAGAGAGAGAGAGAGAGAGAGAGAGAGAGAGAGAGAGAACTGATGTCTGTTCTTTTTAACGTCTTCCAATAGACGTGTCTTTTCAAACTGCGGATAACTACTTCTGCAGTTATCTCTAGGGGCGGGTGTGATTGCCCGCATGGGCGCACACCGTAAGACCCCTTTTTCCAACATCTCTCACTCGCCCATGTAGGGCATATAGCTTATACATGTCCACGGAGGACCAACAACTCCCACTCGCCTACAGAGGACCAAGCATAACTCTCTTTATATCTACAAAGTTCATATTGACAAATAATCCGTGCGACCAGCATACATTGAGAGCTCGTTGTCACACATTCGTTGGGAGTATATGACAGCTCAAATGGACATAATCAAAAAATATATTTCCATATGCTTGTACCATAGATCAATCAGTCACATACATATCTCTCTTTGAATCTCATTTAAGTATGACATGTTATATTCATAATTATGATCACACTAAATATTCATAACCAGCCGGTCTGTGAATATAAATCTATTATGTGACTCAAAAACTCTAAATCAATCTTCCTCCTCCATTAGACCTCTCAATTTCAGTTCAACTTGCTTTTCTAAAAGTGTCCCTTTAGATCGAATCAATCTCATGACCATAGGCAACACTCTAAGATGGCGAACACTAAATAGAAATATTGAGAATATCGAAGATTCGTGAGGGCACAAAATGAGAAATTTTTATCATCGAGAGTCTCACACGGCATTGAAAAGTTGAGATCATAACTTTTGCCAACTCTTATTGGTCGACTCATGCATACGTAATATGAAGTACGTATTATGGTATTTTCTCCTCCCCCATAGAGCGTATGTCTTTCTATTTTAATACCGTACATATGATCACTTAGACATACTCAATGTCTAACCAGAGTTCACGTAACAACTCCAACCAAGAGTTTCCATCAGAACTCTCATCTGGCAATAAAGACAGATAAAGTGAAATACGTGGGAGAGCTAATAAAAAAATATGTCTTTTTATTTCACTTTCGGACATTATAAATAATAAATCCTCATCTTAACATTCTGTTAAGGCGGCATAAATATTTTAAGTTTCAGCTCTCAATTATCACCTAAATAATAAGCTTAAAATTGTCTCATCTCTATTTATCACGTAGAGAATAGAGGCGATTACCCGTGTGAATGGACTAATCTTTCATCTGTCCGACATACTTTCTCAAAATAATGTATTGAACATTAATATGCATAAATGTTACGGAAAATCATTGATGTGAATCGCTGCGGAAACTGATCGTTCTACGAAGATCCAAGGGTTGCGAATTGCTAACCTTGACTCCCAATCGAACCTGTGATTGGTAACCTCGGTATGAGCGTGACCTGTTGACGAACCTGTGTCAACCAATCCACGCTATAGACGCCACGAACAAGAGAATTCACAATCTTGCTCGATGAGTCGATCGATCGCCACAAGGAAGCCTTGATAGGATCTAGTCTTCAAGAGAACTCGAAGAGGAGAAAAACTCTCTATGTAAAATTCTGAATCAATGTTATTCTTTTCAGAAACTCATAAGCACCCTTATATATGGTGTAACCCTAAAAGGCAAAAATTACAAAAATACCCTTAATTAATAAAAATTCGCCTAAAAATAGGAAAAATGCCTAAAAATCCATCTAAACGATGCCGAATGACCGAAATTCATTGCAGCTGGCCTATGGCCATGAGTATTGATCAGGACACCGGATCTCTTCAGCTGACCAAATTTGAGCTCATTCGGAGCTCGTTAGCCCTAAATCCATTCAGAATTCGGGAAGCTAAATGTAATCGTGTTGCGCCAAGGAGCTTCAGAATCTTCAATTCTCGAATCAAGATTACCTCCACTCCAAAGATCTTGAACCATGATGCCGATAGCTTGCTTGAATTCCATTGCTCTTGCTTGGGTAATTGGACCAAGCGGATAGAACAACGAGTCCCTAGCACCTCCTCCTCGATATGGTTCGATGTCCACATCATTCCCTCCGCCGTGCAAAGGATTTGCCCTCAAATCATCACCTACATCGAAAAGAGTCAAGTTAGTAACATTAAAAGTAGCACTAATGCCATACTCACTTGGAAGATCAAGCTTGTAGGCATTGTCATTGACCCTCTCCAACACCATGAATGGTCCATCTGTTGACACCTAATTTCAGATCAACCTTTTTGTGGTTACTTCTTTGAAAATTCATGAAAAATCTATAAAAAAATCAAAAAATTTCAAAATCAACTTTGGTGGCCTTAGCCAAGCCTAAGGAACCATTTTTGACAACAAAATAACTTTTTTCATATTTTTTGTATTTTTTAGTATTTTTAGAAAATAGAAAAATCATAAAAAAAAGTATTCGAGGTCACAAAAATATGGCAAAATAGCCAATATTTTTATTTTAAATCCCTTGTCTTTTTGACCTCACAAAAAGCACAAAATCAGATTCAATTTTAGGTGTTCCTTTGTAACACATATGATTGAATTTGAGAAAAAAATATCAATTGAGTCTTGTTATTTATAATTTTGGCATTTTTAAGGACCTTGACATTCAATCTGATTGTCCCCCACTTCAATTTAGCCCAATTGTTCGAACAAATTGCTCAATTACATACTTAATTGCATTTTAGTCCTTGAAATTGGGCATAATTGAAATTACTTTCAATTCGAGGACTATCATTGCAAATTAAACATGCTGCCCAAGGGTTTTCATCATTTTGAATCGATTGGCATAGGTGGTTTAACCCAATTTGATCATTTAAACCCCCAATTGCACAATCCCCAATTAGCAATTAAATAGAAATTAGGGGTTTTTATTGAAATTGACATGAACTTTTGGGCAAAACCACATTTTTAGATAGAATTCATGCCCTAGATTCGATCCTGAGGTTCAATTGCAAAAATTTCCTATTAATTTGGGTTTAATTTGGAAATTTGTAAGTCGGGACCGGTTCAGACAGGTCCGACCGCCGGTTGAACCGGTCCGCTACAGTGTCATCGCCTTCCTCAGGCACCTGCACGAATGAACAGTAAATGGTCGAACTTTGACGGGGAAGTCGATGGACCAATCGACTTCAATTGAAGACGCAATGGTGGGCGTTTAGTTCCTTATGCCATTCCCCGTCGATTGGAGCCGGAATGATGATCAATGGCCGCTGGAGCAGGGAACAATCGGCCGGTCAAACTGCGGACCTGCGAAAGTCAACATTTACCCAAACACAGACCAAATTCATCCTAAATTCACGCGGAATGAGACCCGCCGGAGGACCAAACAGAATCGGACGAGATGCCCATCGCCCCCGACGCCAATTGGACCTAACATTGCGTGATGGCACGTGCCATTCGAGTCAGTTGGCCGTTCCCCGATTTGGCGCCAAAACTCGAAGGGCGAGATAAGCCTACGGGGGCTTTCAGTTAGAGAGGTTGGCAAGTTCAGTTGGAAAAGAGGGAATAGAATCGAGAGAGGGAAAGAGAAAGTGACAGAGAGCTCGCCCTCCAACCGCCATTGTCGAGGGCGAAGCTCGAAATCGAAGAGCATCGGTCAGGCCTTTTTAGGCTAGACCAAAGCATAAAAGGATCGTCAGGAGGTCGTCCATACGGAGAGGAGGCGATCACTGGTGATAGCGCAGTCTGAAACCACGAAAACAGGTAATCCTGAGCTTCGAATTCTACATTGAGCTTTAATGGCGGATCTCAGTTCTGGTCATGATCTTTACATTTAATGTGCGCGTTTTGCTCTGTGAACATCACTGACCATACCCGCATCTTGATTTTGCATTGATTTTGCCTGAACACCTTGAATCGAGTCTTCAAACTTAGCTTCCATAGCCGACCACTGTTCATACTTGCCTAGCCCAATCTAGGCCGTGCGAGCTCGATCGGAGCTCGAGGTAAGTCTTCTGTACCTCCTGCCATGTCAATCTGAAGATGAATTGATCTGATTTCGCGTAATCTGTGTGATTAACCTTCCATGGCCGCACTCGGCACTTTGCTCGATGCTCGTGATTTTGTGAATTAAATGCTTCGATTCTTAGATATGTAAAACTAGAAACGATCGCGAGTCGATTAGAGTTGGTCTCGCAAGATTTCATCAAGATTCCACCGTTAGATCATTGCCGGAGGTCCTCAGCCGTCCGTTCCACCGGGGTCGAGAGGTTGAAGACGATGTTGACATGGCGAGTCAACGAGTCAGCATGCTTAGGTGGTAGTAGGTCATTGGTCCACGTGTCTGTCCAGTCAGCTCGGTCGTTGAGGGTTATTATTCGAATGAATTGATCCAACGGCTGAGGTTAATCGAGTCTATTAAATGACAACCGTCCGATTAGAAATTACGATTAGTCGAAAATAGTTTTAATCGAAAAATCAAACAGAACAGAAACGGTGTCGTTTGTGTCGTCTAGGTTAGTGGATAGGCGACGTCGTTTTGGGTTAGTAGGGATGGACGGTTCAGATCAAGTCTCACGTTCTAATCCTGACCGTAGATCTTAGTAAGCCAATCAAACAGTCCAGGTCGAGTCATCGTTTAAATCCAGGCCATAGATTCCAGTCAAGTCATCCGGCTGTTGTGAAGTAGCCACGCGGCTCAATGAGGGCTGTTGGATCAAGTCCGATAATCCAAAAATAAAAAAGAGGAGAAAACGGTGTCGTTTTGGTCGTGGGTCCGCGCGGGTTCGGGTCCGGGCTGGGTTCCGACTCGAGTGGGTCGGGTTGACCCAGTCCGAAACATTTTTTTTAAAAAAATAAAAAATAAAAAATTCGGAAAATGATTTTAAAAATAAAAATCCTAGAAAACCCTAAAAAATGCTAGAAAATTCCAAAAAATTCCAAAAAATGTGGAAAAATCCTAGACACTCCAGAAATCCCCAAAAATCGAGGATTGACCACAGACAACTGGTCAACCCTATTTTTGGCGTTTCTTATCCGTTCTTCCGATAATTGACGATTATACCCTTTAGGGGTAATTCGTCCCTGCCTTGTATATTGAGATAGGCCGAAAATACCTAAGCTAGGATAGGGCCAGTTAGGTGGCGAATCCTTTTGCTTGGATTTTCGAATCTCATCATTGTCCCTGAAATGACGATTTTACCCCTCTAAGGGTAAAATCACTTTTTAAATTTCAGAAAAATCTTGGAAATTCCTAAAAAAATGGGAAATGGATTGGATTGATAGCCAATCCTATTCCCCCCCGTCTTTTGACTTCCCAATTCAACCAAAATGACAAATTTACCCTTTCGAGGCGAATTGTCCCCGAATTGTTCAAAATTACGATTTTGCCCCTCATGGGCAAATCATGTCAAAATCATTCCTAAACCTTGATTAAGACTTCTCTAGGCTAATAGGGCCTCATTAGGGATGCTATGCTGATTTCATGTGTTTTATCCGCATGTTATGGATTCTTGATTTGCGCATTTATTTTCATTGATGGTGAGTGATAGGGTAGTCATTCCCATTTGCATGAACTCCTAGATTTAGGATCTGTACCCCACTCGCCTGTATGAAATCCTAGGATCAAATAAACCATTCAGCTTAGGTACCGAAAGGGCGCCAACTTTAGCAGTTGGCGTAACTAAGTCCCCGAACCCATTTCTCTGGTTTCCGCAGAATCGAATAGACAGCTCCCAACTATTCGATGGGGTTTCCGATCGTACCCTCCAAGAAACGATTGGTGGCGACTCCTTGGCATGTACACATATTACATGTCACTAGACCACACCAAAGGTCAACCACGTATATCCATCCGTTGCGATTTGGGTAATGGACCATTGGGAGAGGCCCGCGTCCGATTAAGCCAGAGATCGGGCGGCCCATTAGCCCCCTCCTCCGCGAGAGGGCCGCGACAGACTGGCGATTCCACTAGGGACTATTCTAAACCAGAATCTCTAGTTACGAATTCTTGAGGACTTGAGCCGATTAAAAAGTTGATTGATTTATCTGACCTCATTTTCTGCAGATGCTCTCGAAGGTGAGGTACGTACGCTAACTATTATGTTAAATGTTTTTGCAGATTGGAGAAATAAGGGTTGGAGTGATTGTTAACATCTTTCGAGCAGGTTGGAGTTGGGAATGTATGTTTATATTATGCACATATTGAAGCGGTGTTTTGATACAAATTGCTGTGCATGACCTTGCATTGTGACGATCACGACACATCGCACACACTAGCGGTCAAACCCCGACTGTAAACCACCTCTAAGTTATCTTAGACAGGGAGATGATGCGAAATGATCTCGTGTTTGATGGCACTTGAGACTTTCGTGTTCGTTCCCGCTCACAATCCAAATTGGCGATATCTAGCCCTCTTGAGTGGGTACTCTTGGGGAGGAATCTGCCTCATTTGGATCGTTGGAACTTGAGCCGTAGGTTCCTCACCTAATTTTCGACTTCTAGAGTATACCCACTTGTCTCATGCGCATGTCTATGGATGGTTGGTATACCTAAAACCGCCCATGGTTATAGGGGAACATTTTCACATCCCCAAGTTTGGTTGGTAAGGCATTTATTTTCAATGTACTTTATTACTCCCTGTTCTATAGTATGACTTGTACATTGCATACATATACATGCATTTGCATACATCATGGAAATCACTCAAGTGACTAATTGAAATAACGATGATAAGGGGTAGGATGTCGCTGTTTCCTAAGAGTTCGACAGAGCTGGTAACCTTCGAGTACCTAAGGAAAGTTACTCGCCCTGGACCGAACACAAGGCTGCACTTCACTAGATTCGTGCATGGTCGGGAGCTGATTGGACGTAAGCTAGGATATGCGGAAGATTTTCAAACCCGCTACTACGTCGACAACCTCAGGTTCAAGCGACAAAGATATGAGATGCTCGAGAGTTACTTAGAAATGCAGAGGCAACGTCGCAACCGCTTGGCTAGGGAGGTATACGCCCGTCGGAAGGCCGAATGACAGGCTAAAGAAAACATACCTCGGATCACTTTTTGGGGAAAGAAAAGACGCCCTGCGACCAAGACAAAGCTGAAGTACATTACACTCAAGAAGGTGAAGCCCGAGAAAGCTCCTGAAGTCATCATACCATGGACCAGATAATGGCCAGATGAGCTAAGATACTTTGATCAACACACTGAAGACAACCCTTCACACTCGACTGGAGGAGGGTTCCCGACTGACTTTCATTGTGAAGAGGGGTAGACCTCTAGGAAAAGGGTGATTTAGATCCTCACATTCCATCGGCCTTTTATGGCTTTCTTGTTTAAGGAGTCTCCATTCGCCTTTTCTTTCATTAGGCGTCCCGATTGTAAGAAGAAATTCATTCCACTCTGTTCATTTGATGTATTGACCAATGGAATGTGACATTGTTGTTTCCCTTAGTCACTGGAGTGAATCTGACTGAATTGCATAAGTCACTTCCCTGAAATTCAAATTAGACTTTAAGTCAGGCCTTCGAGACCTGAAAAAGGTCCTAATTTCCATTTCTTCAAATTGAACTATGCAATTAAGTCAGCTCATGCATACTTTATGACATTTGCATAGTCACATGTTTAAAGTAATTTTTGACGATTGACTTTTCAAAATCATTCGCATATTTTAGAATTGATGGGAAAGAAGGATATTCAAATGTTCAAAGTCCCCCGGGCCAAACTCCAATCATGGTGGGATAGCATGGACAAAGCCAGCTAGAAGTATGCTGAATCACGACTGGGTTATCTATTAGACCTGCTGAAGATTGAGCGCCCACCTGCCTTTATCCAAGCCATGACGCTCTATTAGGATCCTACCACCGCTACATTCTGCATGGAAGGACTGAAGATTACTCCCACTATCGAAGAATACAACGCCGTCATCGGAGTTGAGTTCACTCACTCGCTAGTCCAACCTCCCATAGGATTTGAACCATTGAGTCAGTTAGCTGAATTCCTTGACACAAACCTTAACGAAGTCATAGCAGATGCCAAAAGTAATTCTGGGCGAATTTCACTATCCTTCCTCCTAGATCGATTCCCCAACCTCCCTACCGCTAAAGGTACTAAATCAGGTAGAGCCTTTGTGTTGGCCTTCTTTAGCTTCGTGCTATTCCCAATCTCGTCTATCACCTTCGATCTTATTATGGCCGTTGTAGTCAGACAAGTCTGTTGTGGGTGGGATTACTCAAACATCATTCTTGCTGAGACCTTTCTTTCCCTAAATTGCTTCAAGAAAAATAAGAAGGGAATCTTTAGAGCCTCTAGTGATCTTCTATACCTATGGTTCACGTCTCATGTTAGACAATTCCATATCCGCATGGGTTTCACTGAGATTAGCCCCGATGCTCATCCCCTTAAAACCTTCATCAGAACCCATACACGCATTCCTAAGTTCAATTTTAGAGAATGGAAATAATTTCTTAGAGCTTTAAAACCCGAACAGCTCCGATGGCGGCTAAGGTTGCCAACACTAGGCAAAGTCAGACTAGCATGCAATGGCAAAGATCCAGTCCCTTTGCTGGGATTCACGGGCGCTGCTGCATATTATCCGAAGAGGATTATCCGACAATTTGGGGCATTACAAGAGATCCTTTCTCCACCACGACCTAGTGCCTTTTCCTTTGACATACCAAACGAGACCCTCTTGGGAGAAAAGAAGAAACAGTTCGAAGCCAAAGTTGCGTTTATTATTCACTCTCTGAAGAACTCTCAAGCCGAAGATATAAGCTGGCCATAGAATATGACTCGCAAGGAGAACATTCACAGGGCCACCACTGAGTACATCCAGTACTTTGAGGCGACCAGACACAGCTTTGTCGAGCCTTATATACCTGAGTATGTTGTACCGTGCGTGCTTGGAGTAGAGCCGTACATACCCGAAGATATGGGGTCGCTGTCATATTCAGAAGATGAAGAGTCCCAGACTGAAGAGAGGAATCCATATTGGGACGATGGGGATACCTTAGACCTCAAGCGTCCTAGACTTGAATAGACTATTCTGTCAAGTGTAAAATGAGTAAACATTGCGATGCCTTTTCATGCATTCTCATTTGTACTAGATATTATTTTGATATATGAGCGTGAATATGGACATGTTTTACAAATACATAAAAAAAAACTATCGTAAAAAATTACACTTCTTTTAATTTCATGAATTCTCTTTGAAGAATGATTAAAAGAACTACTTACATGAGACTAAGGCTCATCAGGTAGTCCTTTTTTTTTTTCATTCACCAATAGAAAACATGCAATTAGAAGAATCAAGTAATTTCTTTTGGCAATATTGAAGAAATACTCATTGGAATTTCTTCTAAAAACAGGTACACTCTCATCACGGAATTACCAACGCATCGTTTTCGCACTCGACTTAAGACAAGAATGGAGCAACAAGAGTTGACCCCACGTGTAGGCATGTTGGAAACACAGATGACTGCGTTAGCAACTATGATGGCTGATATTAAGGCAATGCTGGAAGCCTCCCACGCCAGACAGGCAGTAGCTCCTAATCAGAATAACTCAAGTCCATCACTCGTACCTGATGTGACTGATAAAGAAATGGCGAAAAATACCCAACGTACAGAGGAAGATATCCATATGCCGAACGTCTAGACACAGCAAAAGGCACCCCCTGTTGTCATCAACCTTGAGAAGGAAGAAAAGGGAAAACAAACTGTGAAAATCGAAGTAGAGGCTAAAAGATTAGCCAAGATTGAAGAATGTTTAAGTAGCCAGGGCTATGAGTTAGCCCGCTTCGATAAAATATCTCCCTTCGCCAAGGTGGCAGGAACCGGATTTCGTGAGGAAATATAACGGGACAGGCTGTCCACTCGTTCACCTCAAGTATTACTTGCGCAAAATGGCGCACTATTCGGATTATATCCCGCTGCTGATGAATACATTCCAAGAAAGTCTTACTAGTCCCGCTCTGGCATGGTTCATTGAATTAGACCTCGAAGATTATGATGGGTGGGAATATCTTGCAGAGGATTTCGTCAGACAATACAAGTTCAATACAGCTACGGCCCCAGCGAGGGAAGATTTGCTGCGAACCTCGAAGGCAAGTGGCGAGTTGATCAGAACATACACCCAGAGGTGGCATGCTCTGGCTACTCAAGTAAAGCCATCAATCCTAGAAGATGAGCTGATCGATTTATTCTTAAAAGCGCTCCCCTACGAATATTTCGATCGATTGAATACCCCCAGATGTCAAACCTTCGCACACCTGATCAAGGTGGCTGAAAGGCTGGAGTGGGCTCTAAGAGAAAGGAGGCCTCATGAAATTTTCACCAGGAAACAGTATTCCTTGAAGAAGGAGAAAGAGGCTGGGCTCGACATAGCATTCATACCGAACCCCCAAAAGTCCAAGGGATTTAACAGTTCTAATCAGACCAAAGGAGGATCGTCATGGTCGACGCAAAAAAGGCAAGAACCTAGAAGAAGGCAACCCCCAAAGCAGTTCTCACAGCTCCCAAGGCCTTTGTCCAAACTACTCCCGATGTTGCTAGAGCAACACTTGGTGGCGAAGGAACCGCCCAGGGCAAATCCTGTTAAATATCCTGGCTTTGATGAGAGCCAGACCTGTGTCTACCATATGGGCGAAAGAGGGCACAATGTTGATAATTGTTATATCCTTAAGCTGAAGGTATAGGCCCTGATTGACAGTCAAATCCTGAAGTTTGACAGCGCGGCTCCAAATGTGCAAGAAAACCCTCTCCCTGATCATCAAGCAATTGGGGGCAATATTCACTGAAGAAGAGGAAGACCACCTCAAGCTGAAAATGGACATGTCTAAACTAACTGACCTTCTAGTAACCGCTTCGTCATATCCAAAAGGAGGGGAGATCCCTGCTGACGTAAAGAAGCTATGTATCACCAAGATGAGGAGCTTAGGGATAATGTCCGATATTACCGATGAAGGATTCGAGGGAGTCGAAGCTTCTCTATCTTTCGAAGGAAGTCACTTCGTGATCAAAACTGAGCAGGGTAGCACATGGAACGTCCCGCATAAGGATTTGGTAGGCGACTTTAGGTCGATCTTAGAACCAGAAGAGGAATTTGAAGGGGACGAACTGGAGGCCAAGAGGCGAAGTCTAGCAAATCGTACATTTATGACCAACGCACTTAAAATGGGTGAAGTTGTAGACAACCTGGGTCAGGATTCTGGGGGATATAATTTTAAGGTGAAATATTCTGCTCCTCCTAGTTTCTATCAGAGGATAGAGGATATCGCACCAGACGGATGGAGGGTATAGATGATCCCACTCTGCCAAAAACCCCGAAGGACAGGGAAAAGCTTTTTACAAAAGGCTTTGACAACATCGTATCAATGATTGAATCTGCCACGGCTGTGGTAATCAGATTAGAAGAACTGGATAGTTTGAAGAAAGCAGAAGATTACACAATTAAACCAGTGGTGATTCGATTACCGGAAGAGGAAGAGGAAGAAAACGGCACAGCTGAATCTAAGACGCCTTGTCCAAAGATAATAACCATAAAAGTCCCTCCGGTAGAAGAGTATGACCCTAAAGCAGTCTACTGGGACTATGGGACAAAGGAAATAGATGAAGTAATGAGGTCTGGACGATTTTATGCCCCTAGGGAGGGTGAATCCGAAAAGAATGAAGTCTCGAAAGAAGACGCAGAAAAGCTCATATCTATTATAAAGACTAGCGAGTACGAAATAATAGAGCAACTGAGGAAAATGCCAGCTCAAATATCCTTACTGGATCTATTCATCAATTTAGAAAAGCACAAGAATGCACTACTGAAGATACTCAACGAGGTGCACGTCCCCGAGACAATCAATGATGTGCAGTTAGGGGACTTTGTAGGGGCGATCCTCCTAAAAGATCAACTGAGCTTCTCTGATGAAGACTTCCCCATGGAAGGAAGAGGACACAACAAGGCCTTGTACGTTTCTGCGCAATGTAATGGGAAGAGAGTGGCGCACGTATTAATCGACAACGGGTCGGCCTTCAACATTTGCCCTCTAGCTACTTTGAGAAGGTTAGGAATCAATGAGGAAACGATTAAAACCTCCAAAACAGCTGTAAGAGCTTTTGACGGAATGAAGAAAACTGTAATAGGCGGGATTGAACTCGATGTACTCATCGGCCCAACAAAATTCTCCATAAACTTCCAAGTAATGGATCTGCCTAGTGCATTCGGGCTCTTACTGGGAAGACCCTGGATCCATGTAGCGGGAGCCATACCGTCCAGTTTGCATCAGAAAGTACGCTTTGTAGTGGATGGGAAGGTGATTACTGTGCATGGAGAAGTCGACCTCCAAACATACCAGAACAGCGCCGTTCCCTACGTGGAACCTGAAGTTAAGACAGAAGTGAGCTATCATTCCCTAGAATTAGTAGTGACAGTTCATACCCTAGTAGGGACAAAATTGAGAGCTCCCTAGATCTCTGAAGCCAAACTTTTACCAGCTAAGATGCTACTGGCATATGGGTTTAACACTGGAGAAGGTCTAGGTAAACACGGTCAAGGAATAAACACCCCCTGCAGTTAAAAGCTAACCAACATAGGATGGGGTTGGGGTATCAGAAGGATTACATGGACGAGTCTGTCCTAAAGGCAACAAGCCGAGGCCGAGGCAAGAGCTTGGGACGCCGTGGAAGCCAAAGCAACTTAAATGGTTCATTCATTGGTTCCCCAGCTTGGAAAGGCAGATCACAGATGTTCAATAGTCCTTTGAACGCCTATTTTAGAAAAGATTCCAGGTGGTTGTCAGAAGAAGATATCACTCCGACAGTAGAACCAGATCTGGCAAACCCTTTCCTCGAAGATAACTTCGTGAATGTCATCATAAAGTGGTTGGACGACAAAGCCACTTCCTCTGAGTAAATAAGCTTCCTTCCTTCCTTAAATACAGCACTTAGAACTTTCTACATTTTATTTTCATTACTTGTTTTAGATGTAAGAAAAAGCCTTTGGATCTCCGGCCGTTGGTCCAAATAGCACAGTTTGTAAGGCGGCTCATTCTGCATTCAATAAAAATCACACAAGTTTTGTTAAGGACATATGGTACCGTAAATCAGTCCGATGATGATACTAGTCTTTCGCACAGAAGCTTGAGGCCTGATTCGTCATATGATTCCCAGGGTGAAAAGTTCAGATTCACAGAATTATTGAGGGAGTATCATGACGTCTTTGCATGGTCTTACGCTGATATGCCGGGTTTGGATCCTAGAATTGTAGAGCATGCATTACCCACAAATCCCAGTGTCAAACCTGTCAGGTAAGGCAGTAGACGGATGAAAGCCGAGTTAGAAGACAAAATCAAAGAAGAAGTGATGAAGCTTCTCAGGGTGGGCTTTATTGAGGCTATCCCATACTCGGACTGGATTGCCAACATAGTCCCCGTCACGAAGAAGGACGGTAGAATCCGGATCTGCGTGGATTATCGGAATTTGAATAATGCAAGTCCGAAGGACGATTTTCTACTACCTCACATTGACGTATTGGTTGATAGTACCGCAGGGTACGAGCTATTCTCATTCATGGATGGCTTTTCCGGATATAACCAGATCCTCATGAAGAATGAGGACAAACCGAAGACTGCCTTTACCACCCCCTGGGGAAACTTTTGCTACAAGGTTATGCCATTTGGATTAAAAAACGCCGAGGCCACCTACCAGAAGGCTATGATCACATTATTCCACGACATGATCCATAAGGAAATCGAAGTATATGTCGATGACATGATCGCCAAGTCCAAGAAGGGACAAGATCACATTCATGTATTAAGAAAGCTATTTGAGCGACTGCGCAAATACAAGTTGAGGTTGAACCCTAACAAATGTGTGTTTGGGGAAAAATCTAGGAAACTTCTCGGATTCATGGTCAGTAATAGGGGCATTGAGATTGATCCTTCAAAGATTCAAGTCATCCATGATCTAGCAACTCCCTCCACAGTAAAAGAAGTGAGAAGTCTTCCGGGGAGACTGAACTATATTGCCAGATTCATCAATCAGCTATCAGATGTGGCTAAACCGATCTAAAAACTACTCAAGAAGGGTGTGGAAGTGACATAGGATACAAAGTGTAGTCAGGCATTCCAAAAGATCAAGAACTACCTGGTCACTCCGCCAGTACTTGTGCCGCCCATCCCAGGCCATCCTTTGACCTTATATTTGACTATACAACAGGAATCTTTGGGAGCCTTACTCTCCCAAACGAGCCCGACGGATGGTAAGGAAAGAGCCATCTATTACTTGAGCAAGAAATTCACCTTGTCTGAAGCAAAGTACATACCTGTTGAAAGGGCATGTGTGGTAACCGTATGGGTACTTCGCAGGTTAAGACAGTATACCCTACATCACCATATTCAACTGGTGACAGAAAATGACCCTGTCAGATACCTCCTAGAGAAACCCGCTTTAATTGGGAAGTTAGCAAAATGGCAAGTGATGTTATCTGAATTTGACATCAGGTGTTCTCCACAAAAATCAGTAAAAGGGAGAGCTATAGCTGACATGATGGTAGAAAATCCATCAAATAGTGAGCCTTCTAGAGAAATAAAGGCAGAAGATCAAATTCTAAACTTGGCAGAGGATAAGTGGGTCATGTATTTCGATGGTGCCGTTAATCTATCAAGGGCAGGCACCGGGGCCGTACTGATATCCCTTGATGATCAACATTATCCTGTTGCGGCGAAGATAACCTTTCATTGCACCAATAATATCTCAGAATATAAGGCGTGCATTCTAGGCTTACGATTGGCCATTTCCATGGGAATACCTAAGATGCAAGTTTACGGAGATTCCATGCTTATTATTTTGCAGACACAGGAAGAGTAGAAGACGAAAGACGCAAAACTCATCCCTTATCATGAATACCTTGAAGAATTGATACTTAAGTTCAAAGAAGTGTCATTCGAATACCTGCCAAGATCTCATAATCAATTTGCAGACGCGCTAGCCACCCTGGCCTCAATGTTACAAATGGCTGATGGGTTGGAAATAGAACCCCTAAGGATCGGCATAGTTGAAAAGCCAGCCTATTGCATGCTGATCGAGGAAGAGTTTGATGGAGAGCCATGGTACTATGACATCAAGAATTATCTCTCAAAAGGGGAGTTTCCTGAAGGATGTCGGGCGGGAGACCGGAGATACATAACCAAGATGGCCAGCAAGTTCTTCCTCAGTGGACAAATTCTGTACAAAAGGTCATTTGACTCTACTCTGTTAAGGTGTGTAGATGCTAAAGAAGCAAATATTCTCATGAAGGAAATCCATGAAGGCATATGTGGGCCTCACATGAACGGCTACCTCCTCGCCAGGAAGATCATGTGGCTTGGCTATTATTGGATGATCATCGAATCAGACTGTTGTCAACATGTCAGGTCATGCCACCAGTGCCAAATATATGGCGATAAGATTAATGCGCCCCCGAATGAATTGCATCAAATGTCTGAGGTTTGGCCTTTTTCTATGTGGGGGATAGACATGATATGATCTATCAATCCTGTGGCTTCAAATGGTCATCGCTTCATCCTGGTGGCGATTGATTACTTCACAAAAAGGATAGAAGCCAGTTCATACAAGAATGTCACTGTGAGAAACGTGGCAAGGTTCATTAAAAGAGACATCATCTCTCGATATGGTACCCCTCAAGCAGTCATTACAGATAATGGATCCAACCTGAACAACAAGATTGTCGATGAGCAGCTGGATCACTTTGGTATTCGACATCTGAATTCATCCCCTTACCGCCCACAGATGAATGGGGCAGTGGAAGCAGCCAACAAGAACGTCAAGAGGATCTTGGCTAAAGCGGCAGAAAACTATATGGATTGGCATGAGAGGCTACCATTTGCCTTAATGGCAGATCAAACTTCAATCAGGATCTCCACAGGGGCAACTCCATATAGTCTGGTGTATGGGATGGAAGCAGTCCTACCTGTGGAGGTTAAGTTCCCCTCTTTGAGGATTTTATCAGAGAGTAAACTCTCCGAGTCAGAATACTCCAAGCTCAGATATGAACAGCTGAATTTGATAGATGAGAAACACCTTAGAGCAATCTGTCATGGTTAGAGTTACCAGAAGAGGGTGGCTAAGTCATTTAATCGAAAAGTTAAAGCTAGAAAGTTTGAAGTAAATGACTTGGTAATAAGGAAGACTTTGCCAAATGTTACCTATCCAGGAGGCAAATTTACTCCGAATTATGAAGGCCCCTACATTGTCAAGAAGATTCTCACAGGAGGAGCATTGATTCTTGTAAACTCTGAAGGAGAAGAATTGTGACACCCTGTAAATTCAGATGTTGTGAAGAAGTATTGCCCTTGAAATAAAATCAGATTTTGGTCATGCGGTTTGTCCAGAATCAATTCGAATCGTCATAACAGTCACTGCATAAGCACATCATGCATCCATGCATACATTAGCATGTGTTCAATTTTGCAGGGTTTCGAGAAGCAAACTTAGAATCAGACTCATTCAAACAAAACCCTGAAAAGGAAGGTCATCAACGCCAAATACCAGGTGATATGTATCTGTTCCATCAAAGGTCAAGCCGGCCTTTACTCACTAGAACATCTCTTTTATCATGCATGCAGGAATGTCTACTAAAGACAGAAGACAACAAAAAAAGAGCACAGTAAAGTATCTCTCACTTCCTGTAAGGTACAAAACGAGAGAATGAGCGTTCACATGTCTGGACTCAAGAATAAACATTGTATCATAAAAGAATGATGATAAATTCCTTGCATTTACTACACGTCTGTCAAGATCAGAAAGTGTCCAAGCATGTTCAAAGTATGCATGAGGCGTCATTGAAATCCCTTGTGGAGCAAAACGCCTGGAGAAAAATAAAATAATCTTTCCAGAAACACAGCTTGCTTAGGCTATCTAACAGGAATATCCCTCTGAATGAGAGGCAAACCTGATCCCCAAACACGTCCCCCACACACTCGAGAGATGAGGGAATGGTGGGAATAGGAAACCCTGAATCTGAGGATACAAGGGCCCTTCGCATCGATTACATGGATTGGGAAGACGGAAGCATTCATTTCTCTATCCTAAACACTGCAGGTGACTATCGATAGCCCTTTGAACGACGGTGTCCTTCTTTACCCTTGCAGGAACCACCCCACACTGGGGCAATCTAGAGGTGCGCACGGCAGTACCAGGAGGTAAATGGTTAGAAATCCTCTTGCTCAGACTTGCATCAATCTTCGTGTGTTGCTTGTCATTTTAACTTTTGTGATGATTCAAGTGCTTTAACATGACGAAAAGCATTCGTTTCTCTATCCTATACACTTTTATCCTTTGCACAGCCCAGTTGAGCCTGTACACTCGATTCATAAACCCGTTGGTGATCAATGCATATTCCGAGGTAGAAGCAACATCACTTCAAGAACGGAAGAATTCAGAATATAGGGTTTGTAAAAAAATTCCTGGTGCTAAGATTCAAAGTGTATATCTAGCACACTCATCTAATTTTTTTTTCTCTGGTTCCCAAAAAGAAAAGAAGGGATCCCACGAAAGAGAGCAAAGAAAAAAAGAGAGATAAAAGAACACGATTATGGGAATAAAAAAAAGTTAAGTGCTTGGTAAAAGCAATGCTAATGCCCCTCCAAATACTTGTACACTCATGAATCATGTATTCGATATTGTAAATGCCAAAAAAGATGGCATGATATCTGTGTATAGACCACTAGTAAAGTTTGACGATGTCACATTCAAGTGTTGACACCACATTGGCGCGAGAAAGAAGTTCTCCAAAAGACTACCAATGCTCTTCAAAGACTGAAGACGCTTTTCGAACCACATGGTACCAGATCGGCAACAAATCTGCATTGATCACCAATATCAACCCTTCATGTATTCTGGGCAAAAAACAAGCCTTTTTCGGTCTCCAATCCTACCTATGTTACAACCTTGAGAAGTCTTTTCTGATTAAAGCATTAGCATAGGGTTTAATGCCTAAGCTTAGCTCGAAGAAGTTCGAGCAAGACTATTTCTTTCTCATTTTTTGCAGGGTTCTTGACTTGTAAACCCGGAGCAGATGAAGAAAATCTTGTATGCAAAAGACCTGACTCAGAAAATGAGTTCCCTTTCGGAAACCATGTCCGAGCCCAATATTATGGTCCCTAAAAGACCTCCTGATTGATCTAAATGTATGCGCTGCGAATGGCCCCGAAAACCTAGGTACATGGTATTAGAAAATTTGAGTGCTCCTATTATGAAAAGACCAAGTCGAAAAATGGATGAGGAGACCTTTCTGACAGAGATATTCCAATAGAATGCTCGAAAGCAAGCTTCGTTTGGAGACTTCAAATTGTTTGATCCAAGATGCGCCTCGCATGGATCTTTGATCATCTTTGTATGCTTTGAGATGTTTTGGATAACTTCCAACGTCCTAAGCCATTTTGCATAACTGTATAGGTTAAAAAGAAGCCTTTTTACCTACATTGTGACCGTCATTACCTCAAGAGGGCTAATGTTTTGGCAGATGAGTAACGAACTCTCAAGTCTAAGCTTCTAGGACTCATGGTGACCCCAGATTCCAAAAGGATGCCTTGCTCTGTGAAGAAAAGCTTTCAAGTTTATTTTTCTGTAGGATACCTGGAGTCCCCAGATCCCAGAATGCCACTTTCAATGTCAAAAGGACAATCTTCGAAATCATCCATCTATGAGATTTCAAATTTATAGGATCGAGCTTTCTGCAGGATGCTTGGAGTTCCCAGATCCCAGAATGTACCTCCAATGTCGAAAGGACAATATTCAAGATCGTCTTTCTGCGAGATTTTAGGTAACTCCTAGATCCCAGAAGAATCTCATCAAAGTTATTGCAGGTTCAAGTTTTCTGCAGGATGCTTGGAATCCCTAAATCCCATAATAACGTCTTGCATGTCGAAAGGACAATTTTCAAAATCAGCTTTTTGTGAGGTTCTAGATAATCCATAAACCCAGAATAGCTCGTTTGGTGAAGCCTAAAGGTCAGGTACACCTCATTTGTATAAATCCTAGTTAATTCCTTAGAATATAGGATAAAAAACTTCTGACAAAATCAGCTTTCTATGAGGTTCTAGGTAATTCCTAAACCTAGAATAGCTCGTTTGGTAAAGCCTAAAGGTTAGGTACACCTCATTTGTATAGATCCTAATTAATTCCTTAGAATATAGGATCAAATGTTCGACATTCCCTAAGAGACTAGGTGCGTCATCCATAGGTTCCTAGCAGAAAGGAGTCATATTCTTGGCCTGATCCCCCCTGAAGGATCAAAATGTCTGACAATCCCTAAGAGACTAGGTGTGTCATCCATAGGTTCCTAGCAGAAAGGAGTCATATTCTTGGCATGATCCCCCTGAAGGATCAAAATGTCTGACAATCCCTAAGAGACTGGGTGCGTCATCCGTAGGTTCCTAGCAGAGAGGAGTCCTATTCATGATCTGATCCACCATAAGGATCAAAACTTCTGACAATCCCTAAGAGACTGGGTGCGTCATCCGGAGGTTCCTAGCAGAGAGGAGTCCTATTCATGGTTTGATCCACCGTACGGATCAAAACTTCTGACAATCCCTAAGAGACTGGGTGCGTCATCCGTAGGTTCCTAGCAGAGAGGAGTCCTATTCATGGTCTGATCCACCATACGGATCAAAACTTCTCACAATCCCTAAGAGACTGGGTGCGTCATCCGTAGGTTCCTAGCAGAGAGGAGTCTTATTCATGGTCTGATCCACCATACGGATCAAAACTTCTGACAATCCCTAAGAGACTGGGTGCGTCATCCGTAGGTTCCTAGCAGAGAGGAGTCCTATTCATGGTCTGATTCACCATACGGATCAAAACTTCTAACAATCCCTAAGAGACTGGTGCGTCATCCGTAGGTTCCTAGCAGAGAGGGGTCCTATTCATGGTCTGATCCACCATACGGATCAAAACTTCTGACAATCCCTAAAAGACTGGGTGCTTCATTCACAGGTTTCTGTCAAGTATAGGAATCCCACTCTGGTACGGCCTACCATACAGGCTAGAGTTTAATCGCCCTAGAATACTCAAAAGACGAGTCCCTAGGTATCCACTTGAACCCGTTATAGGCTGCGCACGCCGCATGAGCATCAGGCAGGTAAGTAACATGTAAGTATCTCTACCCCGCCTCTCACTCTTTCACATCAACTGAAACGAAATGAGCAGAGCGTTTACCAGTGGGACAAGAAAGATTGAATGTCAGGATTCATATTTTTCCCAGTAGAGTCGATCTACACTTAGGTGTCACATGTCTTTGAGAGAAACCTCTCGCGAGATTCCTCTCAAAGAGGGGCAGCTGTTGACACCTAATTTCGGATCAACCTTTTTATGGTTACTTCTTTGAAAATTCATGAAAATTCCAAACAAAGTCAACAAATTTCAAAATCAACTTTGGTGGCCTTAGCCAAGCCTAAGGAACCATTTTTTACAACAAAATAATTTTTTTTCATATTTTTTGTATTTTTTAGTATTTTTAGAAAATAGAAAAATAGTAGAAAAATCATAAAAAAAATAGTATTCGAGGTCACAAAAATATGAAAAAATAGCCAATATTTTTATTTTAAATCTCTTGTCTTTTTGACCTCACAAAAAGCCTAAAATTAGATTCAATTTTAGGTGTTCCTTTGTAACACATATGATTGAATTTGAGAAACAAATATCAATTGAGTCTTGTTATTTGTAATTTTGGCATTTTTAAGGACCTTGACATTCAATCTGATTGTCCCCCACTTCAATTTAGCCCAATTGTTCGAACAAATTGCTCAATTACATATTTAATTGTATTTTAGTCCTTGAAATTGGGCATAATTGAAATTACTTTCAATTCAAGGACTATCATTGCAAATTAAACATGCTGCCCAAGGGTTTTCATCATTTTGAATCGATTGGCATAGGTGGTTTAACCCAATTTGATCATTTAAACCCCCAATTGCACAATCCCCAATTAGCAATTAAATAGAAATTAGGGGTTTTTATTGAAATTGACATGAACTTTTGGGCAAAACCACATTTTTAGATAGAATTCATGCCCTAGATTCGATTCTGAGGTTCAATTGCAAAAATTTCCTATTAATTTGGGTTTAATTTGGAAAATTGCAAGTCGGGACCGGTTTAGACCGGTCTGACCGGCGGTCAGACCGGTCGAACCGGTCCGCTACAGTGTCATCGTCTTCCTCAGGCACCTGCACGAATGAACAGTAAATGGTCGAACTTTGAGGGGGAAATTGACGGAACAATCGACTTCAATTGAAGACGCAATGGTGGGCGTTTAGTTCCTTAGACCATTCCCCGTCGATTGGAGCCGGAATGATGATCAATGGCCGCCGGAGCAGGGAGCAATCGGCCGGTGTCGCGACCCGTCCGGAAGCGGACGCGGCTAATGGATTACCGATCGCGGGTATTGGATCGGCGCGGGCCTTCCCAGGCCCATACCAAATCGCGGCGGGAGTATTTTAGAAGGATTCGATGATAAGAGTCGATCGCTTTCGACCTTCAGTGTGGTCGTGGTGGCATGTGCAACTTGTGCATGCCTTTGGAGTCGCCACCGGTCTTTATTGGAGGGTAGACCGGAAACCTTACTGACCAATTGGGAGAGGTCGATCAGTTCTGCGGAACCAGAGATTTTGGGTTCGGGGACTTGGTTACGTCGGTGTCATTACCAACGCCCTTTCGGTACCTAACGCGAGTGATTTTCCTAGCTAGGAGTTCATGCAGGCGCAAGTTTGGGTGACGTAGGTTTGATTCAGGGTTTTCATGCAGATTGGACGACTATTCCTATCAATCACAATCAATTTAAATGAAAACGCAATCAAGTACATAAATAAATCACTTCAATGCACATCAATTCAGATCAATGACTTCCTAATATAACCATAAAGGCTTAAGGAAGGTGTGACTTCGGACCAGGGGTAAAATGGGAAGATTTGGAGGCGATTAGACCGAAGGGCAAAATCGTCAATTTTTGGAAGACTTTGATACCGAATTACCCAAAATATTCCATGGCCAGTTGATTGTGGCCATTTCTCATTTTTGGGAATTGTTTTGGAATTTCTTGATTTTTCTTCAATTTTTGGAAGACAATTCGCCCAAAGGGCGAAATCGTCATTTTAAGAAGGGTCGGGGTTCAAAACACCCGGAATGAGTCTTGGCCAGTTGATTGTGGCCATTTTCTATTTTTTGGGATTTTCCTGGATTTTTTTAGAATTTTTTTTTTGGAATTTCTAGAATTTTTTAATATTTTTTATTTGATTTTTTTATTGATTATTATTATCGAAAAATATTTTAATAAAAAAAAAAAGAAGCATGTCTTTGACAATAGACAATACTTGACCAGATAAATAAACTAACCACTAGACTGAAACAAACACATGCAAATCAAGTCTATAATGGCAATATTTTAGAAAAATAACTGTGATACACGAATCGAGTACGCAAAATATACCTGATTGGACACCGACCTTCAATCGCCCAGCCCCAGCCTGCAACCATCTTCATGCGCATCACCTGATCGGGCGCGGGTCCCCAATCACCAAACCCCAGTGGGCTACTATCTCAATGAGCGTCACCGTTGATCGCCACATTGGAAGTATATGCATTCACTCAAAGTAAATGATTAGCAAAGTTCAGCCATTTAAAAGATAAAACGAGCATCTTGAGTTAAATTCTAATTACCATGCTAATCTACTGATTGAGACATGCATCGCTAACTAGATAATTCATTGAAAATATTCACATGGCAAATATATATATAATTAAGCATATAAAGCATAATTAGGCAAAGTACACAAATAGAAGCATTTCCTATCTATTTCTTAATTAATTAATTAATTTTTTTAGCGTTTTGTGAAATTTTCTGATCTTTAATTATTATTATTATTATTTTTTTTTTATTAATAATAAATAAAAGAAACCGGGCCTGGGTCCGGGTTCTCGGACTCGGGCCTGGATCCAGTCGTGGCCTGATCAGGCCCGGAAGAGGGAACCCGAACCGGGCCCGGTCGGCACACAAGGAGTCAGGCCCACCCTTCCTCTGCATTAACCAAATTGGGCCTAGACCCTTTCGGGCCCAGCCTTTATTTACACCCCTCTTGGACCAGCTCAGCAGAAGACCAAACGGGTGGAAGGGACAAGCCCGGCCTTTCTTTTTTTACTCCAGCCCACCCGAACGGCCAACAAGACTAAAAACGCGCTACTGTTCATCATCACCTTCCTCGCGCCGCTCTGTTCAGTGCACGCCCGACGCAACCACCCACCTGCAGTCGCACCAAGCCTCCGCCAACCTTCGCCTGCGGCCGTGACTGAACTCCGCCAGCCTTCGCCCGCTTTCGTGTCCACTGGTGCTCGCTCGATCTCCACCGGATCCGCTCGCCGCACGCCGCTAGGTCCCACTCCCGCCGACCTCCTCGTTACAAACGTTGGGTCCGCTCGTCACTGGTCCGAACTCGCGCGCGTCGTACCGCTCACGTACGCGTCGCCACTAGAACGAGCTCGAGTCGCCACTACACCGGGTTCGAGCTCATGCGCCACATCCTCATGCTTGCACCATCGCCAAACCATGCTTAAACCGGACCTCTTTAAGCATCGATCGGTTTTGTTCGTCGAGTGCCGAGACCACGACTTTGAAACTCGCCTGCTACGCCGTTGGGACTCGCTGGTATGCCGCCGAGTCGTCAGGATACTCACCGCGCCAACGGTGGGACTTCCTCGTCAAACCAATGCCAGACCTGCTCGCTACCAGCGTTGTCCCCATCACACTCGTCACGCCATCTCTAAGTTGGCCGTCGCGCCTCCTCCGGATGCCATGAAGATGCACGTCATCTCGCTCCATCACGGACCATCGAGCCCATATTATCCGGACTTTTACCGAGCCGAACACAGAACGCCAGCCCTCAAACGGCCTTCAGCTTCCTTCCCTGTGCGTTGCACCGAGACATGCCGGTTTCTGCTTGAGCCGACTGGTTTGTAGTGCAAGTCGCCGGGCAGACGCTGGCGTCAGCCGCTACCTCGCTTTCGCCAGACTAATGTACTCCCACTGAGATGAACTTAGATGGAGCTGAAGGACAAAGAACCCCGGAGTCCCGTCGTCGTCGCCAAGAGCTGCGAGGCCACCTCTTCGGGCCTTGACAACGGCGACCGACGCACGTCCGGTTGACAACCGGGTGGAAGCACGCATCTTGGCACAGAACAACCTCGAAGAGATGGCGGGCAGGAGCGACGATGTCGACGAGGAAGCTCCCTCCTCTCTCTAACGCTCCCTCTCTCTTTTGGTTCTTTCTTGTATGCTTTTCTGAGAGCTTTTCTCATGCACAGCTCTCAATATTCCTCAAGCTTTTGGAGGTCTATGTGTGTCGGGGAAGAGAGATTCGAGGGTCGAAGCTTCGCTTGGAGGTCAACGAACGATGGCCATGGCTCCAGCATCGCTCTCCCGGTCCCCCCTTTTGGTTCTCTACCTTTCTCTATCTCTCTTCTGAAACTCGACCGCGGGCCGTCATTAAACATCAGCAGGTTTGCGCGAATCCAAGCTTGCTTCGCCATTGCCCGTCGCCGCCCGCCCGCGAGGCTGGCCGCGACGACGACGACCGATGCACTATCGCATGGTTGCCCATACCTTTCGTCCACAAGCTTCTCCTTTTTTTTTCTTTTTTCCCCTCGCCTTCCCTCCTCTCTCACTATTTTATTCTAGAATCCCTCAATTATCTTCTGCTTCTTGGATTTTGTTGTTGAGAGCATCTCCCTTTTTCTTTTAAAAACTCCTCTTCTTCTTTCTTTTATGGCGCCGTTCGTTCCACTATCCATCATCCCACTATTGTCGGCCAGTTCTCATTTTTTTAACCATCCCCATGCATCACATGTTGATTGACAAAATGAATAAGGAATGGCTCTACGAGAAAATAGATAAAATAAATTCGAAAAATACCAAAAAATATTTTTTGTTCAAAATTGGTCCCCAAGGCTAGGCCTAGGCTTCCAAAGTTGATTTTGTGATTTTATGACCTTTTTTGATATTTTTAATTAATTTTTAAAAAATAAAGATCGCAATAACATATGGTCAAAAATCAGGTGTCAACAGCTGCCCCTCTTTGAGAGGAATCTTGTTAGAGGTTTCTCTCAAAGATAAGACGGCACCTGATTCCTAACCGATTCAACTAGGAAAAGGAAAGAAGAAATGCTATGACATCGGATCCTTAAGGCTACTGATAAAAGCTCAAATTAATCCCCGGTTTAACCTAATTCGAACATGGGTTGGGAAGAGAGAGGCTTACCTGAAGCTCACCTGTCGAATGCTGCCGGTTGCAACGACTTTCAAGAAGATACCTAGGACTCGTTCAGAATATCCTAGGGAGATTAAGCCCTGACCTGTATGGTAGGTCATACCATCATGGGATTCCTGACTGTAGGAACCTGAGGAGGGCGCATCCCACGCCCTGGGATTTGCCAAGGATTTTGATCCGTATGGTGGATCGGACCTTTGTGTCAATGCTTATGGCGGTATTTATCAATGAGTTGACCCTTATGGCGGTTTCTACCATTTTTTTGACCCTTTAGGCGGTTTCTACCTTTGTTTGACCCTTTAGGCGGTTTCTACCTTTGTTTTGACCCTTGAGGCGGTTTCTACCTTCGTTTGACCCTTTAGGCGGTATCTACCTTTGTTTGACCCTTTAGGCGGTTTCTACCTTTGTTTGTTTTGAAAAGGGGTCTCATGACGAGGGTTCTCCACGTCCGATGAGACTGCTTGATTTTGTTTAAAAAGGGGTCCCGAGACGAGGGTTCTCCACGTCCGATGGGGCTGTTTGATATTTTTGAAGAGGGATCCTATGACGAGGGTTCTCCACGTCAAGCTAGGACTGCTTGATTTTTTTGAAAAGGGGTCCTGGGACGAGGGTTCTCCACGTCCGCTGGGACTGTTTGATATTTTGAAAATGGGTCCTAGGACGAGGGTTCTCCACGTCCACTGGGACTGTTTGATATTTTGAAAATGGGTCCTAGGACGAGGGTTCTCCACGTCCACTGGGACTGCTTGATTTTTTTTTTTGAAAAGGGGTCCTGGGACGAGGGTTCTCCACGTCCGCTGGGACTGTTTGATATTTTGAGAATGGGTCCTGGGACGAGGGTTCTCTACGTCTGCTGGGACAGTTTGCCGACTTCTTTTGAAAAAGGGTTCTATCCTCACCCCCTTTTTTTGAAAGATCCTGAAATTTGCCGGGAATTCAGTTTCGAAGCAGTGAAAGATTTTATCTTGACAAAGCTTCACTTGAGTCTGTTGAGGCGACATTCTGGGAGATTGGTGTTTCCAACGGATCCTGCAGGAGCTCAAGCCTGAAAAAGTTTTCTTCACCAAGAAAACATTAGCAATCTTAGGGAAGACGACGGTTGTCCATCTGACAAAAACCGTATGACTTAAGTTTTAATTGTGAAATGTGCATTTTGATGCTGGAGGTTATCCAAAGCATTCTTGCAACATGCAAATGTGATCACAAATCCCTTGCACGGAAAATCTGGATCCAACAGTTTGAAAATTCCAAAAAGAGTTTGTTCAAAACATCAATTGGAATATTTCTCGACAAGGAGGTCTTCTCACCTGTTTTGAGATAGTGGTTTTTATAGGGGATGCACTGAATTCCCTACTAACATGTGCCTAGGTTTTAGGCTCATTCGCAGCGCATACATTTTGACCGGTCGGGAGGTCTTCCACGGGACTGTAATGTTGGGCTTGCATATTGGTTTTCAAGGGGGACCCGCTTTGGAGTCGAGGCCATTGAATGAAAATCTCCATCATCTGCTCCGGGTTTACAAGTCGAGAACCCTGCAAAATGAGAAAGAAATAGTCTTGCTCGTACCTCCTCGAGCTAAGCTATATGTTAACCCAAGTGTCTTAGTCAGAGAAGACTGTTTCAGGGTTATGATGTTGGTAGGATTGGGGACCGAAAAAGGCTTATTTTTGGCCCAGAAATTACGAAGGGTTTGACATTGGTGATCATTGCAAATTTACCACCTGCCCTTTCCTCTCTGCACCTTCAGTTTTTTTTTTTTTTTAGGTATGCAACCGCTCTTGAGGTGTGCACAAATTCTTTAGCGGGTGTCTCTTGTTGCGTTCAGAGAGCGACTCTCTCTATGTCTTTGTTCGGCGCTTGGCACCATTTGGGGAGCAGCCCTTTTGGATTTGGCTCCTTCAGGGATTTCCTCTTTTCCCATCTGGTTTCATTGTGGATCAATCCAACAACTTACACGAGCATCGGCCTTGCTTTTACCAGGCACTTTGCTTTTTTCTTAATGCCGTGGATTTTTCTCATTCATTTTTGAGATCCCACTTTTTCTCATCTTCATGGGATCGTGTTAAACCTACGATCAAAGGTCTAACAAGGTTAAGCATTAACTTAGGAATTTTTTGCAAACCCTAAGTCTTGAACTCCTTCGCTTCTGAAGTGATGCTGCATCCGTCTTAGAATGTGCAATGATCACCAACGGGTTTATGAAATGATTTTGCAGGCTCAACTTGGCTATGCGAAGGATTCGGTGTGTGGGATAGAGAAATGAATGCTTCTCATCATCCTATGGCACTTGGATTGCCATATAAACAACACACAAAGATTAATGTTAGTCCGAGCAAGAAAATTTCTAACCATTTTCTCCTGATGTTGCTGGACGCACCTCTATTTTGCCCCGATGTGGGGTGGTTCTTGACAGGGTTAAGAATGAAAACCGTCGTTCAAAGGGTTTATCAACGGTCACCTGTAGTGTTTGAGGGATATGAAACAAATGCCTCCGTCATCCCAACCCATGTAATCGCCGCAAATGGTCCCTACCTCCGTAGACCCAGATTTTGTTATATGCCCACTCCATTCATCTCTCAAGTGTGTGTTGGACATGTTTGGATTAGGCTTCGCCTCTCGTCTGAGAAAACACCCTTTTAAACGGTTTGAACAACTTTTATTGGAAAAATTCTTTTTGTTTTCTCCGAGAAACTTCCTCCCAATCGGGCTTTATGATGCACATGCATGTTTCATTCATGTTCAGACAACCTGCCAACTTCGACTGTGGATGTCTATGAGTTTAAAAATTCGATGCCTCTTTTCAGACATAATGATTGAAAGAGTCCTAACACTTTTTTTATCTTCAACGACTTGGGGAAAAGGGATACTTACCTACCCGCCGCGGCTGGAGATCCCTGAAAATGCGGGAGAAACATGTTATTGTACGTTCACGAATTTTTCAAAAAATTAGAACGATACATCTTACCCTTGGTCATGGGTTCCAGCGGGTAATACATGGGATGTGAAAACCTGTTTCGCCTTGATGGCGATCCCCTGTCAAAGACGGAATTAGGTGTCAGTTTGCGTTCCAAAATTTCAGGCAAATTGGAACGATACAGCCTTGTTCTTGTTTTGTGTTTCCATTTGAACACAAACGTGCGGCTTGCAGAAGTTGGCCATCCATCTTGTGGCCTTGATCCCTCCGTTTGGTTGGCGATGAATCATTCTCCAGGATTTGCCCCAGAGGAGATCCATTTGTGTTTTTGGACGCATTCCAGCGCCACTCTTCAGAGTTCCTTTTATTCAAGGAAAAAGGAAATTGTTATCGGAATGCATGTCAAAACATGAAGTGTGGAAGCGATACTTTTTACCCTCCACTCGATCTTAGAATCAAAGATCATTTTCTGGAATCCTGACTTCCAAGGCCAATGATTCTATTCGCCTCCCTATCAGCGAGCTCTTTTCTTTTGAGGCTTTCGGCGCCAACGACTTCCTGTTAAATGAGAAAAACTCATGTTAAACCCGTGATCTTTGAAGATCAAATTGGAACGATACAAAGTTACCGTTCGCCCAAATTCGTATCTTGGGGTTTGATTCTGATGCGGACGACTCTGCTATTTGACTTTGCCGGAGAAGACACATCTTTCTTTGTCCAGCGCAAAATTAATTCACTTGCCCTAGTTAGGCGTGATTTATCACAGCTAGGTGACGCTTGTCTTGCTGTTTGTCATCTCTGGGTTTGATAACCCTGGTCTGATGTGCTTTCGTGGGGTTTATGAGAGTTTGCCCCCAGCTTGACTTCCTCGAAGTAATTGGGGAAACCCGTTCCCACGAGCCTTGCTTGGGCTTTACTCGTATTTCCATACGTGAAGTATTTTCGACGCTTCTCTTCACGGTGTTGAATTGATTTGCCTTGAGTCTAATCTAAAATGGGATTGTCGCACTTGAGCATGATGATGCTCGCTGGTGGCGCTGGTCTTTACACAAGATTAGCTTCAGATATTAAAAGGAATATACAACCTGATGATTTAGCAACAAAAACTTAATAGCATATTAGGGCATGCATATTAGGCCTGCTTCCATTGAGGGTTGTACTAGTCGCGTCTTGAACCAGATACATAATTGCCCTCTCGGATCAGTTTGGTGGAGGACTGTCAGCTTTAAACTGATTAATCACGATAATGAGCTCGTCATCCAGATAGTCTCCCGATCCTTCAGGCAATTGATGTTCGAATTGAGCCGCGTCGATTCTTGGCGATGGATATCTTTTCATGCTTTCGCCATAGGCAATCTGGTTGGAGCTGGAGCTTCCATCATTGCCTAGGTGTAAATAGGCAGGATAAGCTAGCATACCGTGGCCGACGTCCCCCATTTGGAAGTTAGAGAGAGGAATGTGCTGAGAGCTACCCCACATACGCTCGTCGAGAGTCATAAGTTCAAACTGTGTGTTTGAAAAATTTGGTTCTCGAATATGTGGCCCGGTGACCTGATTGACCATAGGAAGGGTACCAGTGGAAGGTAGATGTCCAAATCAGGGAGTCTGTATTGGCCGTTTATCGTTCAGACTTGAATCAGCTTCGTTTTGGCCTTCTTGGTTTAGAGTTGCCTCGTGCTCTCTCAATTCCTTTCTGTACTTCTGGAGGTGACTTGCGATGCTACTCCTGGCGAGTCCCGGTACATTCATGATCTCCATTATACGCTTCGGGGGTGCTGAGTCGACCCCTAACTGTTGGACTGTGTCGACAAACTTGCGATGAAGATCCGGGGACCAATCGAACCTTGTCTTCCTGCGCCCCACAACGGCATCGTCACCTTGTTTACGGCCGTCTTGCTCGTGTAACTGTTTTCTTACCACATGCTGCCACAGATTTTGAAGCACTCGGACCTGGGCCGGCTTCCTTATGAAATCATGAGCTCCATGCAGTATGGCCTTCGTTATAAACGACTGATCATCACTTGCTGACATGATGACAATCGGCATGTCCATTTCGGAACTGACGACTTTCATAAGATCAAGGACGCGCATGTCGAACACCGTCGTGGCAGTGACGACGATGTTAAACCTGCTCCTATTCCGCTTCAGCGCTTTTAAGGCTTCGGTTGCACTTGTTCGGCCTATAACCTTGTAATGGCACTTTCTCAGCACAACCATGAGCACTGAGAGAGAGACTGGATTGCCATCGATGGCCATGACTCGCAGACTCACAGGGCAGGGAGCTTCTGCTAACGTCTGAGTCGAAAACATGTCTTCCCCACCGATCTTCGGCATTTTTGCAGATCAAGGGATGGTCTAGGAAGAAAGGTTTGATGAAGGAAACACTTTGACAATTTTTGAGGCTGCACAGGACAAATGAGTCTCCTCACGAGATTAGTGGTGACTCATTATGGTGGGCTCTAGGGATTGTTGGATGTTTCAGAGAAACGCTTTGGAGGCGTGAGTCTCTAATTCTTCAAGTGCAGCACCTCTCTTTATCTCTTTGGCGCAGTCAGCATGGCATGAAGGTATTCTCTCTCTATGGATTGTTGACACCTGATTTTTGACCATCTATTATTGTGATTTTTATTCTTTAAAATTAATTAAAAATATCAAAAAAGTAAAAAAAATTACAAAATCAACTTTGGTGAGCTTGACCAAGCTCGGTGAACCATTTTGGACAAAAAAATAATAATATAATAATTTTTTTCATATTTTTCGCACTTTTTTTTAATATTCTCAAAAAAATAAATAAAAATGGCATGGTTGGCCGACCAAAAGAAGATTTTATAAGGTGGACGGAGCAAGGGTGGGGGAATGGCGCCTCAAGAACCTAAAATGGGATAATAAAGAAAGAGAGACAAGAGATGGTGCAAGTGGATCCAAGGCTTAAAGAAAAGCATGGTCTTTCTTTGGGAGTTGGGGACGTCTACTAAAAAAAAAAAGGGAAATAATGTGAAGTGGGGTTCGGACAGTATCTTGATCTGATTCTAAGATCGTCCACGATCATGATGGGATTCCTCTTAAAAAAATGGCAGCTCCCACCTTTTGACCAGCGAAGCTTCCCATCCTCGAGAACCTCCGTGAAATCGGCTCGCAACCAGACTCTCTCTTGCAGACTTATCGCGGGAACATGGCCCGTTCATGCTCCTCCACCTCGGTAGCGTGCCGGCGCTTGTCATCTCGTCAGCCGACGCTGCCCGCGAGATCCTGAAGATTCCCGACCTCCCCTTCTCCGACCGGCCAAGGTCGAGCATCGTTAGAGCTTCTCTATCAGAAGGAGGTGGCGATAGCGCCGTATGTACTGGAGATAAAGGAAGAGTATACAGAAAAGAAAAAGCAGGGGCTGTCTTGTGAGGATCCGAATCTTCATGGGCATGAAGAAGGCGACTGGGAGTCACCCGGTACTGCTGTCATGACCTGTGGGAGCCCAGACCCCCCCCGGCGAGATCAAGAGTAACACAGCGAGAAGAAGCCAACGAGCTCGTTGTTCACTATTGCCTCTATCCTCGACGAGATTGCTGGGACAGTGGAGCGGATCTATGGACACCGCTCAGTGGCCACAGGAGACTATGTTGAAACCGACAGAAGAAATAGTCACAAGCACATGCACAGCAACAGCCACCCTAAGAGAACATCATCCTCAGCATCTTCTTCTTCCTTGTCCTTCAATTCTCCATTCAGGAAGCTATCTGATCTGATCAGCATGCCCGCGTCAAATCCTGACAACAAAGCGCCGTTCCATGATGGCCAAGATATGAACTTGGCCTTCCCAAACCCTCACCATCACGACTTCAAGTCCATCTCCGAGCTGGACCAAGTGCCAGGCCTCGAGGCCAGTAAGAACCGCCAAATCTCTGCCAACTGTAGCTCTGCTGGTGCTCCTGCGGCATCACCGCAACAGCTCTTAGCTCTGGAGCTTCTCTCAGGGATTACGTTGAGAGGTAGTTGGAATTCGTTCATGTCCATGCTACTCCCTGATCCGGGCTCCGTCTATGCGCCCAAGTTGTTTACGCCGCCAGACTTCAAGCCGACCCTCATTTTCTCTCTTGATAGTTTTGGGAGTGGGACTTCAGGAGCCTCCCAAACGTACAAGAGGGTGGCATTAATGGAGAGAACCTCTTGTTCTGCTTTGGTGGTTCATCATAGTGAATCACCAAAGAAGGATGTTGAGCAGTGACTTGAACAACATCCGAAACTCGCTCGAGTAAACGTAGACTCCTGTCCTACAACCACCTTCCGACGCCGGGAAGCTGTAAGTCCAACCGGACTTACTATAGGTCCAAGCCGCAGCAGTTAGTTCGGAGGCAACGTGACCTGCCAAACCCGGGAATGGCGTCGTCTTGACGAGCGAGTCTCGGCGGTCAGACGAGTGAGTCCCAAACAAGTAAAACATGGTGGCCGTCGATGGATGAAGACGAACGGCTCCAAGCCGTAGGAGGAAGAGGAGCTGCGTCAAAAAGTCGAGCATAAGAGAGTGGCCGACGCTTCTCCTTTCATGGTCGACATCGGTGGAGGTCGGCGGTTTCGGCGGCGACATCCTGAATGGCGCAGATGACGGGAGCCAAAGCCGACTCGAGCTCGGTCCCGTTAGCATGGGGGGAGGCGAACGTCCTACGTTGAAGATAATGAATAGTGAGACTCCGTCCGAGCGAGACCCGACGGCGGTGCGACGAGCAAGTCCGAGCGGCGCGGCGGCGAAGCATTCGGAGATCGTTCAAGCATTCGGGGACCGTTGGCGTCGGAAGCGCAGAGGCGTCGTGTTGAAGACGATGATGAACAGCAAGGTGAGACTCATTTTCATGTTGGGCTAGGCGTGTAGAATGTTGGGTCTGGTCAGCTGGGCTTGTTTTATTTTTAGCTGGATCTGGGCCCGCGTTAAAGCTGATAAAGGGTAGGTTGGGCGGGCTGGCAGAAAGAAAAAGAAATTTCTGGGCCATAATTATTTTAAGCCCAGTTCGGGCAGGACAAGGAAAGGTAGGCTTGCCTCCTTTTGTGTTGACCAGGCCCGGTTCGGGTCCTCTTTCCTGGACCGGTTTTAGCCCGTTGGCCTGATTCCGGTTCGGGTTCGGGGATCCGACCCGAACCCAGCCCTCCTTTAAATAATAATTAATAATTATTATTAAATAAATAATAAAAAATCAATAAAAAATAGAAAATCATAAAAAAAATTCAAAAAAATTCGGAAAATTCAGAGAAATTCCAAAAAATTCTCAAAAATGGGAAATGACCACAATCAACTAGCCATGGAATATTTTGGGTAATTCGGTATCCAAGTCTTCCAAAAATTGACGATTTTGCCCTTCGGGCTGATCGCCTCCAAATCTCCCCATTTTACCACTGGTCCGAAGTCATACCTTCCTTAAGCCTTTATGGTCATACTAGGAAGCCATTGATCTGAATTGATGTGTGTTGAAGTGATTTATTTATGTACTTGATTGCGCTTTCATTTAAATTGATTGTGATTGATAGGAACCGTCTTCCAATCTGCATGAAACCTTGAATCAAGCCTACCTCACCTAAAATTGCCCACGCATGAACTCTTAGCTTGGAAAATCACTCGCGTTAGGTACCGAAAGGGCGTTGGTAATGACACCAGCGTAACCAAGTCCCCGAACCCAAAATCTCTGGTTCCGCAGAATTGATCGATCTCTCCCAATCAGTCAATAAGGTTTCCGGTCTACCCTTCAAGAAAGACCGGTGGCGACTCCAAATGCATGCACAGGTTGCACATGCCACCACGACCACACTGAAGGTCGAAAGCGATCGACTCTTAACATCGAATCCTTAAAAAAAATACTCCCGCCGCGATTTGGTATGGGCCTGGGAGGGCTCGTGCCGATCCAAGACCCGCGATCGGTAATCCATTAGCCGCGTCCGCTTCCGGACGGGTCGCGACAGCTGGCGACTCCACTGGGGAATTTGTTCTAGAACCTATGGTTCTAGACCTCAAGTGGACTTAGGTCGTAATTAAAACGCTGAGTGATTTTTCTAACCTTGCAGGCGCTCTTGAAGGTGAGGTAAGTCCGCTTATGATAGGTGTTATATGTTTTTGCAGATTGGAGTGATAAGGAGTGGTAGTCTGTGATTAACATTGTCTTATGCAGGTTGGCGTAGGAATGTATGCTGTGTAGATGATTTGAAGTGCTGATTGATAAACTGATGTGCATGAATTGCATTATGATGATCACAACACGTGGACACACACAACCGCGCCTAAAACCCCGAGCGTCGCCTTTAGGAACACAATAGAAGGAATTGAGAATGGAATCTCCGTGAGGAAAAACGCGGGGTAATCCACTTTCCAATTCCGCTCGCTTCGAACTATGGATCGAGTCCCAATGCAACGATAGCTGTGCAATGGAATCGGCTCTTTCTAGAACTCGAAGTGGGAACCTTAACCTTAGGTGCCAAACCCTCTGATTTTTAGAAGTTCACCATCACTTGTCTCATGCGCATGTCTTTGGGCGGTTGGTACACCTAAAACCGCACATAAGTCGACGAATTTGGTTGGTAAGACTCTCTATCCCTCAAATTTATTACAGTTCATATAAATATAGGCATTTCATTCATTGCATTCTGGTGATTAGATTAAATGCCATTTCAAGGATAGATGTGTGTGTTTTTCCCAAACGTCCTTGATAGAAGACGAAGAGGATGATATCCCATGACAAACACCGAGTGTGCGATAAGGAACATACTATGGACCTTATTGAGGTATCATCCAATGAAGATGACGAGTTGGGGCAAGTGATCCTGAAGGCACAGATCAAAACTGGGGCATCCTTAAACGTTAGGATCACATTCCTTTATTTCATTTTTCCATTACTAGTCCTCTTGTATAGGGTTTA
This sequence comes from Rhodomyrtus psidioides, assembly GCA_021437785.1. NCBI lineage: Eukaryota > Viridiplantae > Streptophyta > Magnoliopsida > Myrtales > Myrtaceae > Rhodomyrtus > Rhodomyrtus psidioides. The sequence goes on along the minus strand of JAILYB010000062.1, from coordinate 255,482 downwards.
TTTTTACTGAGGTTTTCTCTATCTCACCCCTTAGAGTGATTGTATTAGGGATCTATTGGTGTATACATTCAGATGGAGCTTGGTTGTATTTCTTTTGACGGGTCATGGGAATGTGATAGTGGCATTTTCTCTAATCATCCGAATACTCCCAAGTCAAGTTTATAATTCCTTTAGAGGAAATCAAAATTGGAAAGCTTGCATGACCTTTTTGGTCGTATAGGGCAATCCAACCCCAATTTCGCTAGAAGGAATTATACACTTGAATTGATTCATGCATGTCGTACATCATTGGTAATCCACGATAATTGATCAAGAGTATCGGCATTGTTTCGAATTTAATGACGAGATAGATGTCCAAATTGCCCTCGTTCTTACAAAACGGCCTTGATTTGGATGCCGTATCTTCAATTAAATTTAAAACACGTCGTTATGCTCTGTACTTTTGACTAGGTCGTTCTTCTCGAAATTGATCAAAAGCGATTATCGTGAATTACAGTCCTTTCAATAATATGCGCTCCTTCGAAGAATACTGATAAAAAACTTTTGCGCAAGATTAAAACCCTTGTAAAAGTTTTTGTCCTTATTAATCACGAGCAAGCATAAGATTGAAAGGGGTTTATGCTTTCTTTTTCAAATTATTTCTTCTGATTCAGTCGTTTCATTTGCAGGTGAAAAATAGGTAATAGAGAGAAATCTTCTCCTGGATGAATCTGAGGCTATTCTTTCATCTGATCATGAGCAAGTTAGAAAATCAGGACATATTTGCTCAACTTATTGATATTATAGTTCAGCTCACCCAAGTTGAAGATGTTCGGATGCTCGAAGAAATGGACCATATAAAAAGCTAAAACACACACACATGAGCTTTCATTCACTTTCGCTCAATCGAAAGACTTTCAAAGCAGATTAATACAGATTAGCGAGGCGGAAAAGTAAAGCCGAACTGAGCCCTAATCAGCAGCACGAAGGAGCTCAATTGGCCCTCCATATGGTTGATTCCCTGCCTACACTCACCGCTCCGTATATCATGATCCGCGAGCTGGAGAAGAAGGCGCTTGCACTCATTCTTAAGGTCAGCAACCTTGGCCCTGTGATCTTCAGCAGCAAGTTCCAAGTTCCGGACCAATTCCCTCCCACGGGATACATCCGCCGTGACAGTATCGAGTCGCTCTTCCAGCCAATCGCTCTGAAACTTCAACATGATGTTACGACGATCGTGCTCATAAGTGATCAGGCACAAGGCCAAACGCTCCACCAAATGTCCACGTTCACGAAGCATCGTCGAGACCCGCTCGTTGGCAGTTTCCATAACCTTGTTGTGGCTGTCAGCCACGAAGTTAGTCAACGTCAGGCAGTCACAGCGGTCTTCGTAGCGGGCTCGCAAGACACGAGCCACGAGAACTTCACGGTGAGCAACGCGGTAAGCCTCTAGAAAGTTTGCAAAGAGGGCTGGGAATGTTTTATACTCCTTCTCCAACTCAGTACCCTCGATGGAAGTAGTGTCTGTGGCCGCAAATAGAACGCGGATCTCAGCCTCGATCTCCGGATGATCGGCTATGTAAGCATAGCCCCGACCCAAGAGATTATAGAGTTTTTCCCATCGGGCCGGGACTGCGATTGAAAAGACGCGAGCATGGGAAGAGTCAGAGGAAGAAGCAGAAAACGAAGCCATTTCTTGTTGGAAGGATGGAGAGGAAGATGAGTGCGATGGAATGAATGAAAGTGAAAGCTGGGCAAATGAGAGCACTAACCTTCTCCTCGTTTCATAGTAGCTCAAAAATGGAGAAAAGTTACAGCAATAATGCTTGTGGAGCCGGGGTAGTTAATGTAAAGCAGGGGCTGCTCCTCCCGTGAAGCATCAGACATGTCTCGATCCGCGATTTCAGGCCTGACGAGTTTGAAAAGTTGTAAAAGAGTTGTCCATTTCACCATTATTGAGATGGAGCGGGAGTCGAGCGCAGATATCGAAGGAGCCGCGGTAGGGTTGATAGTTTTGTCATGATGAAAAGCTGAGCGGGTGGTGGACGTAATTTAGTCTTTTGAGAGATAGTGGGGGACAGGTTCGGCTATCGAGGAAAGAAAAGCGATCCGTGATCTCTCCACCATGAAAAGGAAGGAAGACGACAAGACGAGAAACTCAAAATCTCTAGAAGAGCGCTCGCCTGGTGATCGTCTTCCATGCTCGAAGAGCGACTCCTGAGTACGCAAAGTCACTCAAAAGAAAGTTTAGAGAGAGTAAACATAGGAAGAGGATTACAAGACCTTGAGTGATTAAAAAAGGACGAACAAACCTTTTCTTGATCCAGTATGTTTAACAGTCATAGTCATTTGTTGGAGATGACTGACCCAAATGTCCTAGGTAATGTGCAGTTGGGAGACCTCGAAGTCTTTGGGATCGAGCCAGATGTCGAAACCATACTACCCAACCCTGCTGGCAACGAGGTTCAGGATCTGAGCAGCGACGATGACAGTGGTGGCGACGACGACAGTAGCAGCAACGACGACGGCAGCGGCGATGTCCCATCTCGTGGAAGAAGACGTCGCCGGCTCTATACTGAGAAGGAAATCCAGATACTCGAAGCCGCCTTCAATAAGTGCCGTTACCCGGATACGAGACGAAGAAGAAAATTAGCCCGGAAATTAGAGATGGAACCCTTAAGGGTCAAGCACTGGTTTCAAAACAGACGGGCCAGATCAGTGGTTCGGGGAAAGTGTCAAGAGCTCGAAACTCTAAAAGAAGAATACGCCAAGCTTCGAGCAGAAAACATGTGGTGTAAGGAAGTCCTCATCAACGCCGCTTGCCTTAACTGCGGTGGTTCTATCGACACTCGCGAAATGTTCCGTGATAAGTTTTCTATGAGAATCGCAGGTGGTCGTCCGCCACCCCACTCCCTCAAACCATCTTTGGAAAGAGGGGAGGCGCGTTACTACAATTTCCCTGACAATGGGCTTACTATCACCACAGACCAGTTCGAAGTCAACCAGCTTCCCCTGCAACAACCTCTGGCACAACCAGACCCCGCCGAGAGTGAATCGAGGAATGATCGCCGAGTCACGGATGCTATCCTGAGTCGCCAAAAGAAGTTCATATGGTCTCCAGAGCTTCACAGAAAATTCCTTGATGCGGTTCACCAAATAGGGAATGACTCATTATGTCCAACACGCGTACATGAGGTCATGAATGAACCGGGGCTCGCTAGAAGGTTAGTCGCAAACCACCTTAATGGTTACCGCAGGAAGCTACGACGGCGTCATGCCGCACGGCGCCTAGAAGAGCCCGACTCGAACTTGAACATTAGGTACGGCTACGAATGCAACAGCCATGCCTCAAGAAGAGCCCTGCCGAGTCTCGATACCAACCAAGCCGGTAGCTCTACCACCAACTGTTGGAGAATTGGTCAATATAGCCCTATCAGTCATCTTAATGTTCCTCAAGAATACGTGCCACCGGTGCAACAAATATACACTTCCCCGCTCGAGCAGCGGCCGTCCACCGGCGCTCTTCCTGCTGCTGATCCACCCACGACGTCTAATGTTCAGGAGTTCGCCCAACTAGGGCATATGATCTCAGATGATCTAGTGGGGGAACACTTCGAACAATTTTGCTTCCCTGATCTCTGAGTGAGACACGCTTTTGATAGGAAAGAGGTCGACCCTCCTCTTTTCTTCTCAAACAAAGATGGTGGTCACAGTTCGAAGAATCCATCAGGAGGAGGCTAGCAAACCTTCACGGCCATGATCTGGAGTCGATGACCGCGCACCCGAACCCAGACATGAGGGGGTGGTGATCGAACATACCCAGAGAAAAGGGGGGGCTTGTACACAAGTAGAACTTATTTCTTATTTGCGCATTGTAAAGTTTCAATCGGAGCAGTTCCTTTCTTCTTTAAGGCCTAGGGTTGATTTCACACAATGATGCTTGCTAACATCATCATGTTTAGCTACAACAATCTTTTGTCACGATGGGTTCGAGGTAAATCGACCAAGCGCACGAAGGCAAACGTGACAGCATAGGTTACAAACATAACGTGAGCGGGCTCGAAAGCGGAAAGATCGTCAGTTGCCTCAAACACTATGATTGCGAAACCAAGGGCAATGTTGAATCTTGCGAAGGATAAGCGGAAATGTACATACACTCTCATTTATAGCACTTAACAGGAGACTTTACAAACAGACTACTGAGGAGGAACCGTAAATCCAAAGTGAGTTCTAATGAGCATCACAAATGAGCTCAATTGATTCTCCATGCTATCCATGCCTTGCTTACAACCCACACTCTGGGAATCGAGGTCTACAAGCTTGAAGAAAAGGAGGCGACATTTCTCCTTAAGGTCGTTCACCTTTGTCTCATAGTACTCGAACTCAAGCTCTAAGTCCTGAGCCAGCACCCTCCCGCGAGCTATATCCATGCTCAGGTCTTCAAGCCTTTCCTCCAACCAGGCACACTGGAACCTCAGCACGAGGTTGTGCTGATCTTGCTCAAAGGCGGTGTCAAAAAGAGCCAGACGCTCCACCAAGTTGTCCCTCTCACGGACCAACATCGAAACCTGGGCGTGGGCGTATTCAACAGCCCTTTTATGGTTATCGGCCGTCAGCATGGCCAACATCAGGGACTCAGTTCGGTCCTGATAGCGGGCTCGCACGATACCAGCCAAAGTGACCTCCCGGCTAGCAACTTCATAAGCCTGCAGGAAATTGTTGAAGAGAGTTGGGAAGATCACAAACTCCCTTTGAAGTTTCGTACCTTCAATACACACAGTATCCAGGGCCGGAATCAGAGTACGAACTTCAACCTCAGCTTCAGGATGACTGTTTATGTAGCCATAACCTCTACCCAAGAGGTGATAAACCTCTCCCATTGGGTTGAAGCTTCGGCTGAGGCAGCGGGTACAGGAGAGGAAGCCATCTGCGATTCAACGACAGAGAAAAGAAGGAATGATGGAGGAGTGTTTGAGAGGTTAGATCGAAATGTTAATCTCATCGATGTCAACCTCTCGCCCTTTAACGCTCGAACGAGAAAGGGAAAGCTGCAATAATTTTTCTATACGCAGCAGGGCTAATCAAGCCTCATTAATACATCCCTGGTGAGTCACAGATCCACCTCTGTCCCGTGATTTCAGGCTTAGAAAAGGTAACAACATCTAAAGGCCGGCGGACCTATTACTTTGGAGACCGAGCTAGGGGGACAGGCGTAATGCTCGATAAAGCAAAAGTCGACACGGGAAATCTGCACGCTCCACTCAGGCAAGAGAGAGTAAGAACGGACGGGGGGAATCACGAAGTCTCGAAAGGAACGCCCGTCAGACGCTCGTTACTCGATTTCAAAGCGACGCTTCTTGGAACACGCCTAATCTCTGATAATTACAGAGAGGGCGAACATCTGAGAAAGGGTGGAGAAGATCAAGCGAACGAAGATCAGGAAAAGACATTTCAACCCAAAATGTTCAAGGGGTACCATCATCTGTTGGAAACGCCTGACCTGAATGTTTCCGAACTTGAACGGCTAGAGGAATTTGAAGACCTCGGAAATGAATTCGTCACGAAGGATATGGAAATCGACTCGACCATCCAGGAGACTCAAGCCCTCAGCGACCAAGACGCCAGCGACGATGATCCGCGCCAGAAAAGAAGGCGTCGCCAGCTCTACACTCCGGATGAGGTCCAGATACTTGAAGCTATCTTCAAGGGATGCCCTTTCCCGGACACAGAACAGAGGAAGAAGTTGGGTCAAAAACTAGGGACGAGCCCTTTGAGGATCTTGAATTGGTTTCAAAATAAACGAACCAAGCTGAGTAAGCAGTACAAACGACGGGAGACCGCATTTCTAAAGGAACAGAACGAGAAGCTTCGAACAAAGAACGTGAGGTATGAAGAAGTTCTTAGCACTATTGTCTGCCCTAACTGCGGTGGCCCTACCACTCTCAGTAGATTGTTTCCCGTTAAGCCTTCTGCTATGATCGAAAATACTGGTGATGTGCATGAACAAATCAATCCCACAAAGATAGTGCCAGTGCCTTCTGAAGGAGGGAATATATGCCACTATGATGAGAGTCACCACGTCAGAGCCCAAGAGTCTTCTCCACAACGGCTTCGGGCAGGATCAGATCCTGCTCGAGAAGGGTTAAAGATCAGCCGTCAAGCTGTCAACGCTATTCTGAACCAAGAGAAGAAGATTTTCGCGTGGCCCCTTGAGCTTCACCGCAAGTTCTTAGACGTGGTTCGGCGAATAGGGCTCGACTATGCACGCCCGAAGAAAGTAATGGAGGCCCTGAATGCACCAGAACTTACCAAGGCTATGGTCTCAAATCACCTCGGTTGTTACAGAAGAGCGCTAAGACAGCGTCATGCTAACCTCGGTTACAAATTCAACACTTATTGGGAAATTGATCAGAATATTCATCTGAGTCATCCCAATTTTCTTCAAGAGTGTGTGCCACAGATGCAGCAGGTGCAGCACCCATCCGTCGCTGTTTTTCCGCTTACTAATGAGCTTTCTGCGCTTAGTGCCCAAGGACTTGCCGAACTAGGGCATGTGGTTTCAAAGGATCTAACAAGGGAATGCGTTGAGCATTTTTGTTTCCCTAATTCCCAAGTAGGAGATGCTTATGGGGGTCAATCGATCAACTCCCCTCTCATGTTCTCGAGAAGAAATGGAGGTTCCAGCTCGAAGAACCAGTCGGGCGATACTACCCAACCCATGCATCAATATTTCGAAGGATCAGATGACTTCTGCGACGATCAGTCAGTGATACTTCGATCCAAAATGTTCCAAGGATACCGTCATTTGTTGGAAACGCCCGACTTGGAAGTCTCCGAGCTTAAACTGCTGGAAGAATTTGAAGATCACGGGACCGAATCCGGCACGATGGTCATGGAGATTGACACTTCCAACGATGAAACTCAAGGTTGTGGTAATGAAAACAATACCCATAGCAGTGATCAGCGTCAGAAAGGAAAACATCCCCTTCACCATACTTCAAGTCAAGACCGGGAGCTTGATTTTTTCTTCGAGGAATGCCCCCATCCAGATGAGAAGCAGAGGGCTGAGCTAGGTCGAGAGTTAGGGTGGGAGCCTGGGAAGGTCAATAAGTGGTTTCGTAACAAACGAGCCCGGCTGGGGAATCTACATAGACAGCAAGAGCTAGCGATTCTGAAAGAAGAAAATGAAAAGCTTCGAACAGAAAGCGCTAGATATGAGGAAGCACTGAGCAGCGCCACTTGCCTTGATTGCAATAACCATATTCTCATCAGTGAAATATTCTCCGAAGAGCCACTTCTAGAGATTGGTAGTGCTCATATGTTACAATGCCTTTCGCAATGTCTTCCGGTGCAGTCAGATACCGTCGAAGGCTTACAAGAGCAGTTTCCAACACAATCAGACCTCATAGAGATTAGTCGGCAAGCTGTTCTTGTTGACAAGAAAGCGCGATTTTCTTGGACTGCTGAACTCCATCAGAAATTTGTTGATACAGTTCGACAGTTGGGGATCGACACGGCACGATCAACGCGCATACACGAAATCCTGAACGTGCCTGGACTCTCTAAAGTTAACGTCGCGAGCCACCTTGGATATTTCAGGAGGTTGCTAAAAGAGGGACGGGTGACACTGAGCTCGGATGGAGCTGGTTCAAACTTAAATGTTGGTCATAACTGCAACCACGATGATTGTAGAGCCGGGAACACCCAACCATGTTTCGGTGTTGACGAGACCAGCAACCATGTCACCGACTCCTCTAACCCAAATCAGAACGCTCCACCAAGCAGTCTCAATACCCCTCAAGTGTATATACCGCAGTTCCCGCAAATAGGAACTCCCCAATTTGAGTACCAACCTGTTGCTAGTGCTCTTCCCATGGCAAATCCAACATTTACATGGGACATGTCTACATATTTGCCGGTCAACAAGGGAGGTTCCAGCTCGAGGAATCAAATCATCCAAGGCGAGAGTGATCTATCGCCAGCGGTCGGTAACACTCGACTTGAGCATCAATGGCTCGGAGATTCGAGCGATTTCCTTGGAGAGGAACTCAATTTCTGGCTCGATCAGCCTGAAGCTGGCGGACTCTTGCAATAGTGATACAGAGCCGACGATCAGGTGTTTGATTCAAGGCGCGATTTGTAAAAAAATGTTCGGGGAAAAGAGGTTGAATAGCCTGAATGAATGTATTGGCAATCCCATTGTAAGGCTCCCATGGGGGCATTTCTCATTTACGCTTAAAACTAGTCGTACGAAGATCCGCCTTACCTTCTGAGCATCTTTAAGCTCAGGGGCGAGCTCCCCAAGCAATGATCATCGTTCGCAGAGCATAATGGAATGCATCCCTTCAATGCAAAATGCATCTGGCCGCGAAGCCACCCATTTGGTAAAACGATGTATCGTTCCTAAACGATCTCCAATCGGATGCCGAAATAATGTCTTCTTTCTTTTCCTTCTCAGATGATAAACATGGATAAATCACTTAAGGAGTCATGCGTTCAAATAGCAGAACAGACGCTGCCCAGCTGGGGGCAGATGAACCATTGATGTTACAAACACTCCAAGCATGGATAGGCGGATTTGATAGATGTTGTTCATATCAACACGCCACATCAGAATGGGATGAAAATCAAGAGTAAAGTTGTATCGTCCCAATTTGTCTTGAATTCGGGAATATGAGTTGACACTTGTTGTTTATCCTTGACAGGGGAGCCGCCTTGCAGACGAACATGTTTTTACATCCCATGTACTACTCGTTAGAGTACATGACTAAGGGTAGAATGTATCGTTTCTATTTTTGGAAAATTCGTGAACATACAATGATATGCTTCTTTTACAATTTGCAGGGATCCGCAGCTGCGACGGGCAGGTAAGTATCCCTTTTCCCAGTTAACTGGAGATAAAAAATGTCAGGATACTCTCAGCCGGCATAAAGATTTTCCAATGCATCGATATTCATAATTTAAATCGGGAGGTTACTTGAAGCATGAATAGAACATGCACGGTACATCACAAAATCCCCTCGACGGATGAATTTTGGAGAAAAGAAAATGAATTTTTCCAAATATGATTATTTTTCAAACCATTCAAAAGGATGTTTCCTCAAAAGAGAGGCAAGCTCAAATCCAAACACATCCTACATACACTTGAGAGATGGGTGGAGCGAATCAAATAGTAAAATCTGGACCTACGGAGGTAGGGATCATTCGCAGCGATTACATGGATTGGGACGACAGAGGCGTTCGTTTCATATCATAAACACTACAGGTGACCGTTGACAACCCATTTGAACGGTGGTTTTCATTATCAGCCCTGTCGAGAACCACCCCACATCGGGGCAAAATGGAGGTGAGTCCAGTAGCATCAGGAGAAAATGGTTAGAAGTTTTCTTGCTCGAACTAACATTAATCTTTGTGTGTTGTTTATATGGTAATCCAAGTGCCATAGGATGATGAGAAGCATTCATTTCTCTATCCCACACACCATATCCTTTGCATAGCCAAGTTGAGCCTGCGAATTCATTTCATAAACCCATTTGTGATCATTGCAAGTTCCAAAACAAAGGCAAATCACTTCAGGAACAGAGAAGTTCAAGACTTAGGGTTTACGAAGAAACTACTAAGTTGATACTCGAGCGTGCTAAGAGCCAAGTCATATATCTAGCACAATTGACAAGCATCCCACTTGCGACGAGGGATTAAAGAAATCCCCAGCATCAAGAAAAAGCAAAGTGCCTGGTAAAAGCGAGGCCGATGCTCGGGTGAACAATCTGATTGATCCACAATGAAGCCGGATGGGAAAAGAAGAAATCCCTGAAGGAGCCACATCCAAAAGGGCTGCTCCCCAAATGGTGCCAAGCACAGAACAAAGACATAGAGAGAGTCGCTCTCTGAACGCAACAAGAGACGCTCTCTAAAGAGTTTGTGCACACCTCAAAAGCGGTTGCACGCCTCAAAAATGGAAGATGAAGAATGGAAAAGACAGGTGACAAGTTTGCATTGATCACCAATGTCAATCCCCTCATAAATTCTGGGCCAAAAAAAAAAAAAAAAAACAAGCCTTTTTCGGTCCCCAATCCTACCAACATCATAACCCTGAAACAGTCTTCTCTGACTAAGACACCGGGGTTAACATATAGCTTAACTCGAAGAAGTACGAGCAAGACTATTTCTTTCTCATTTTGCAGGGTTCTCGACTTGTAAACCCGGAGCAGATGGTGAAGACTTTCATTCAATGGCCTCGACTCCAAAGCGGGTCCCCCTTGAAAACCAATATCCAAGCCCAACATTACGGTCCCATGGAAGACCTCCCGACCGGTCAAAATGTATGCGCTGCGAATGAGCCTAAAACCTAGGCACAGGTTAGTAGGGAATTGAGTGCATCCCCTGTAAAAACCATTATCTCAAAACAAGTGAGGAGACCTCCTTGTCGAGAAATATTCCAATTGATATTTTGAACAAACTCTTTTTGGAATTTTCAAATTGTTGGATCCAGATTTTCCGTGCAAGGGATTTGTGATCACATTTGCATGTTGCAAGAATGTTTTGGATAACCTCCAGCATCAAAATGCACATTTCACGATTAAAACTTAAGTCATACGGTTTTTGTCAAATGGACAGCCGTGGTCTTCCCAAAGATTACTAACGTTTTCTTGGTGAAGAAAAATCTTTCAGGCTCAAACTTCTGCAAGATACCTAGAGAACCCAGCTCCCAGAATGTCGCCTCAACAAACTCAAGTGAAGCTTTGTCAAAATAAAATTTTTCACTGCTTTAAAACTGAATTCCCGGCAAATTTCGGGATCTTTCAAAAGAAGGGGTGAGGATGTGACCCCTTTTCAAAAATTTAGGCAGTCTCGTCGGACGTGGAGAACCCTCGTCGTGAGACCCCTTTTCAAAAATTTAGGCAGTCTCGTCGGACGTGGAGAACCCTCGTCGTGAGACCCCTTTTCAAAATTTAGGCAGTCTCATCGGACGTGGAGAACCCTCGTCATGAGACCCCTTTTCAAAAATATCAAACAGGCCCCATCGGACGTGGAGAACCCTCGTCTCGGGACCCCTTTTAAACAAAATCGAGCAGTCTCATCGGACGTGGAGAACCCTCGTCATGAGACCCCTTTTCAAAACAAACAAAGGTAGAAACCGCCTGAAGGGTCAATTCGAGGTAGAAACCGCCTAAAGGGTCAAACCAAAGGTAGAAACCGCCTAAAGGGTCAAACAATGGTAGAAACCGCCTAAAGGGTCAAACAAAGGTAGAAACCGCCTAAAGGGTCGAAACAAAGGTAGAAACCGCCTAAAGGGTCAAACCAATGGTAGAAACCGCCTAAAGGGTCAAATCAAAGGTAGAAACCGCCTAAAGGGTCAAACCAAGGGTAGAAACCGCCTAAAGGGTCAACTCATTGGTAAATACCGCCATAAGCATCGACACAAAGGTCCGATCCACCATACGGATCAAAATCCTTGGCAAATCCCAAAGCATGGGATGCGCCTTCCTTAGGTTCCTACCAGTTAGGAATCTCATAATGGTATGACCTACCATACAGGTCAGAGCTTAATCTCCCTAGGATATTCTAAATGACAAGTCCTAGGTATCTGCTTGAAAGTCGTCGCAACCGGCATCATCCGACAGGTGAGCTTCAGGTAAGCCTCTCTCATCCCAGCCCATGTTCCAATGGTTAGAGCAAACCAAGGATTAATTTGAGTTTTTACCATGAGCCTTAAAGATTCAATGTCGTAGCATTTCTTCACTCATTTTCCCAGTCGAGTCGGTTAGGAATCAGGCGCCACCTTATCTTTGAGAGAAACCTCTGACGAGATTCATCTCAAAGAGGGGCAGCTGTTGACACCTGATTTTTGACCATCTATTATTGTGATTTTTATTCTTTAAAATTAATTAAAAATATCAAAAAAGTAAAAAAAATTACAAAATCAACTTTGGTGAGCTTGACCAAGCTCGGTGAACCATTTTGGACAAAAAAATAATAATATAATAATTTTTTTCATATTTTTCGCACTTTTTTTTAATATTCTCAAAAAAATAAATAAAAATGGCATGGTTGGCCGACCAAAAGAAGATTTTATAAGGTGGACGGAGCAAGGGTGGGGGAATGGCGCCTCAAGAACCTAAAATGGGATAATAAAAAAAGAGAGACAAGAGATGGTGCAAGTGGATCCAAGGCTTAAAGAAAAGCATGGTCTTTCTTTGGGAGTTGGGGACGTCTACTAAAAAAAAAAAGGGAAATAATGTGAAGTGGGGTTCGGACAGTATCTTGATCTGATTCTAAGATCGTCCACGATCATGATGGGATTCCTCTTAAAAAAATGGCAGCTCCCACCTTTTGACCAGCGAAGCTTCCCATCCTCGAGAACCTCCGTGAAATCGGCTCGCAACCAGACTCTCTCTTGCAGACTTATCGCGGGAACATGGCCCGTTCATGCTCCTCCACCTCGGTAGCGTGCCGGCGCTTGTCATCTCGTCAGCCGACGCTGCCCGCGAGATCCTGAAGATTCCCGACCTCCCTTTCTCCGACCGGCCAAGGTCGAGCATCGTCAGAGCTTCTCTATCAGAAGGAGGTGCCGATAGCGCCGTATGTACTGGAGATAAAGGAAGAGTATACAGAAAAGAAAAAGCAGGGGCTGTCTTGTGAGGATCCGAATCTTCATGGGCATGAAGAAGGCGACTGGGAGTCACCCGGTACTGCTGTCATGACCTGTGGGAGCCCAGACCCCCCCCCGGCGAGATCAAGAGTAACACAGCGAGAAGAAGCCAACGAGCTCGTTGTTCACTATTGCCTCTATCCTCGACGAGATTGCTGGGACAGTGGAGCGGATCTATGGACACCGCTCAGTGGCCACAGGAGACTATGTTGAAACCGACAGAAGAAATAGTCACAAGCACATGCACAGCAACAGCCACCCTAAGAGAACATCATCCTCAGCATCTTCTTCTTCCTTGTCCTTCAATTCTCCATTCAGGAAGCTATCTGATCTGATCAGCATGCCCGCGTCAAATCCTGACAACAAAGCGCCGTTCCATGATGGCCAAGATCTGAACTTGGCCTTCCCAAACCCTCACCATCACGACTTCAAGTCCATCTCCGAGCTGGACCAAGTGCCAGGCCTCGAGGCCAGTAAGAACCGCCAAATCTCTGCCAACTGTAGCTCTGCTGGTGCTCCTGCGGCATCACCGCAACAGCTCTTAGCTCTGGAGCTTCTCTCAGGGATTACGTTGAGAGGTAGTTGGAATTCGTTCATGTCCATGCTACTCCCTGATCCGGGCTCCGTCTATGCGCCCAAGTTGTTTACGCCGCCAGACTTCAAGCCGACCCTCATTTTCTCTCTTGATAGTTTTGGGAGTGGGACTTCAGGAGCCTCCCAAACGTACAAGAGGGTGGCATTAATGGAGAGAACCTCTTGTTCTGCTTTGGTGGTTCATCATAGTGAATCACCAAAGAAGGATGTTGAGCAGTGACTTGAACAACATCCGAAACTCGCTCGAGTAAACGTAGACTCCTGTCCTACAACCACCTTCCGACGCCGGGAAGCTGTAAGTCCAACCGGACTTACTATAGGTCTAAGCCGCAGCAGTCAGTTCGGAGGCAGCGTGACCTGCCAAACCCGGGAATGGCGTCGTCTTGACGAGCGAGTCTCGGCGGTCAGACGAGTGAGTCCCAAACAAGTAAAACATGGTGGCCGTCGATGGATGAAGACGAACGGCTCCAAGCCGTAGGAGGAAGAGGAGCTGCGTCAAAAAGTCGAGCATAAGAGAGTGGCCGACGCTTCTCCTTTCATGGTCGACATCGGTGGAGGTCGGCGGTTTCGGCGGCGACATCCTGAATGGCGCAGATGACGGGAGCCAAAGCCGACTCGAGCTCGGTCCCGTTAGCATGGGGGGAGGCGAACGTCCTACGTTGAAGATAATGAATAGTGAGACTCCGTCCGAGCGAGACCCGACGGCGGTGCGACGAGCAAGTCCGAGCGGCGCGGCGGCGAAGCATTCGGAGATCGTTCAAGCATTCGGGGACCGTTGGCGTCGGAAGCGCAGAGGCGTCGTGTTGAAGACGATGATGAACAGCAAGGTGAGACTCATTTTCATGTTGGGCTAGGCGTGTAGAATGTTGGGTCTGGTCAGCTGGGCTTGTTTTATTTTTAGCTGGATCTGGGCCCGCGTTAAAGCTGATAGAGGGTAGGTTGGGCGGGCTGGCAGAAAGAAAAAGAAATTTCTGGGCCATAATTATTTTAAGCCCAGTTCGGGCAGGACAAGGAAAGGTAGGCTTGCCTCCTTTTGTGTTGACCAGGCCCGGTTCGGGTCCTCTTTCCTGGACCGGTTTTAGCCCGTTGGCCTGATTCCGGTTCGGGTTCGGGGATCCGACCCGAACCCAGCCCTCCTTTAAATAATAATTAATAATTATTATTAAATAAATAATAAAAAATCAATAAAAAATAGAAAATCATAAAAAAATTCAAAAAAATTCGGAAAATTCAGAGAAATTCCAAAAAATTCTCAAAAATGGGAAATGACCACAATCAACTAGCCATGGAATATTTTGGGTAATTCGGTATCCAAGTCTTCCAAAAATTGACGATTTTGCCCTTCGGGCTGATCGCCTCCAAATCTCCCCATTTTACCACTGGTCCGAAGTCATACCTTCCTTAAGCCTTTATGGTCATACTAGGAAGCCATTGATCTGAATTGATGTGTGTTGAAGTGATTTATTTATGTACTTGATTGCGCTTTCATTTAAATTGATTGTGATTGATAGGAACAGTCTTCCAATCTGCATGAAACCTTGAATCAAGCCTACCTCACCTAAAATTGCCCACGCATGAACTCTTAGCTAGGAAAATCACTCGCGTTAGGTACCGAAAGGGCGTTGGTAATGACACCACGTAACCAAGTCCCCGAACCCAAAATCTCTGGTTCCGCAGAATTGATCGATCTCTCCCAATCGGTCAATAAGGTTTCCGGTCTACCCTTCAAGAAAGACCGGTGGCGACTCCAAATGCATGCACAGGTTGCACATGCCACCACGACCACACTGAAGGTCGAAAGCGATCGACTCTTAACATCGAATCCTTAAAAAAAATACTCCCGCCGCAATTTGGTATGGGCCTGGGAGGGCTCGTGCCGATCCAAGACCCGCGATCGGTAATCCATTAGCCGCGTCCGCTTCCGGACGGGTCGCGACATGGATGAAGGTCGATCGTTTCTAGATTTACGCATGCCCTATATTTCAATCAGCGCTGCGTCTTGTCTGCCACTTGATGTGTCTTTTTCCGTAGTGAAATTCCCTTCGGCGATCAATTGATCATGGGCGCAACTATCCATGTTGCCGTGGGATACCTTTTGATTCGCGCCGGAGCCGCTCATGATGGCGTCCTTGGAGCTTTCGGTCGAGACAACCTATCATGTTTTCGGTGTAGGTAACCTTCAAGTGTTTGTTGAACATTGGAATTCGGTGGCTAGGCGGATGATCGTAGCAACAAAACGCCAAAGCTAGGTGCCAGGTTTTCTTCTCGCTTTCGGCTCGATGAGACCTGGGGTTCATCCACTACGAAATTCCCCCTATTTCGAGACTGACAGCAAGCTTCTCTTGATGATGCATGCCCTACCCTTCGACAGACATTGGTATTGATTTCGGAAGCATGGCCTCCTTACGTATATTCACCATATAATCTGATTTCGCTGGAATAAGTTCCACGGAGTGTGAGTATGAGCATTTCCCCCTCTTCAGATTCCTCAGTGGTCCCCTTCATTTTATCATCACTTGAATGAATGAAAAACCATTATCAACTTATGAACAAATTAGTTTGATCTGGAACGGATACACCCTTTTTGACTTGATTTGCATTCCGTTTTGATGTTGCATATTGATATGAACAACATCTATCATATTCCTCCATCCGTGTTTGAAGGTATTTGCAACGCTTATGGTTCATTTGCCCCAGCTGGGCGACGTCTGTTTTGTCATTTGAATGCATGGGCTTTTGGGTGCATTGTCTCTTTTATCACCTGAGATTAAAAAAAAAAAAAAAAAAAAAAAAAAAAGAAGAGAAAAACTTATCCCCAGATCTGATTAAAAATCAATTAGGAACGATACGTCCTTTCACCAAACGAGTGGCTTTGCGGCCAAATGTATTTTGCACTAAAGGGACGAATTCCCCTATGCTCCACGGGTTTGGGGAATTTGCCCCCATTTTCGATAGAAATGAG
Source organism: Rhodomyrtus psidioides (assembly GCA_021437785.1). Lineage (NCBI taxonomy): Eukaryota > Viridiplantae > Streptophyta > Magnoliopsida > Myrtales > Myrtaceae > Rhodomyrtus > Rhodomyrtus psidioides. Next base: position 239,295 of record JAILYB010000062.1, on the reverse strand, counting down.
CCCTATCAAGATGTATACAATACAAATAGATCCCTAATACAATCAATCTAAGGGACGAAATAGAGAGGATCTCAGCAAAATTAATCTTATACAAGAGAACTAAGAATGTCAAATCAATCAAAGGAATGTGGTCCGCACACTTGGAGATGCCCCATTTCCAGTCTTCGAGATGTGACTCCAGGATCGCCGATTTTTTTTTTTTTAGGTGGTTTTAGATATACCAACTATCTAAAGACATGCACATGAGACAAGTGAGGATAAAACTTCTAAAAATCAAAGGATTTGGCACCTAAGGTCAAGGTTCCCACCTCGAGTTCTAGAAAGAGCAGATTCCATTGCACAACTATCGTTGCATTGGGGCTCGATCCATAGTTCGAAATGAGCGGAATTGAAAAGTGGATTACCTCGTGTCTTTCCTCACGGAGATTCCATTTTCAATCACTTCTATTGTTTTCCTATAGGCGGCGCCCGGGGTTTTAGGCACGGTTGTGTGTGTTTTCGGTGTCGTGCTAAAGCGATAAACATGCATCTTATTTAACAATCACCACTTCAATATAAAACATCCACACAATCATTCATTCCTACGCCCGACCTGCATAAGACAATGTTAATCACGGACTACACCCCTTATTTCTCCAATCTGCAAAAACATATAACACCTATCATAAGCGGACTTACCTCACCTTCAAGAGCGCCTACATGGTTAAAAAAATCACTCAGCGTTTTAATTATGGCCTAAGTCCACTTGAGGTCTAGAACCATAGGTTCTAGAACAAACATTCCCCAGCGGAGTCGCCAGCTGTCGCGACCCGTCCGGAAGCGGACGCGGCTAATGGATTACCGATCGCGGGTATTGGATCGGCGCGGGCCTTCCCAGGCCCATACCAAATCGCGGCGGGAGTATTTTAGAAGGATTCGACGATAAGAGTCGATCGCTTTCGACCTTCAGTGTGGTCGTGGTGGCATGTGCAACTTGTGCATGCCTTTGGAGTCGCCACCGGTCTTTATTGGAGGGTAGACCGGAAACCTTACTGACCAATTGGGAGAGGTCGATCAGTTCTGCGGAACCAGAGATTTTGGGTTCGGGGACTTGGTTACGTCGGTGTCATTACCAACGCCCTTTCGGTACCTAACGCGAGTGATTTTCCTAGCTAGGAGTTCATGCAGGCGCAAGTTTGGGTGAGGTAGGTTTGATTCAGGGTTTTCATGCAGATTGGACGACTATTCCTATCAATCACAATCAATTTAAATGAAAACGCAATCAAGTACATAAATAAATCACTTCAATGCACATCAATTCAGATCAATGACTTCCTAATATAACCATAAAGGCTTAAGGAAGGTGTGACTTCGGACCAGGGGTAAAATGGGAAGATTTGGAGGCGATTAGCCCGAAGGGCAAAATCGTCAATTTTTGGAAGACTTTGATACCGAATTACCCAAAATATTCCATGGCCAGTTGATTGTGGCCATTTCTCATTTTTGGGAATTTTTTTGGAATTTCTTGATTTTTCTTCAATTTTTGGAAGACAATTCGCCCAAAGGGCGAAATCGTCATTTTAAGAAGGGTCGGGGTTCAAAACACCCGGAATGAGTCTTGGCCAGTTGATTGTGGCCATTTTCTATTTTTTGGGATTTTCCTGGATTTTTTTAGAATTTTTTTTTTGGAATTTCTAGAATTTTTTAATATTTTTTATTTGATTTTTTTTATTGATTATTATTATCGAAAAATATTTTAATAAAAAAAAAAAAGAAGCATGTCTTTGACAATAGACAATACTTGACCAGATAAATAAACTAACCACTAGACTGAAACAAACACATGCAAATCAAGTCTATAATGGCAATATTTTAGAAAAATAACTATGATACACGAATCGAGTACGCAAAATATACCTGATTGGACACCGACCTTCAATCGCCCAGCCCCAGCCTGCAACCATCTTCATACGCATCACCTGATCGGGCGCGGGTCCCCAATTACCAAACCCCAGTGGGCTACTATCTCAATGAGCGTCACCGTTGATCGCCACATTGGAAGTATATGCATTCACTCAAAGTAAATGATTAGCAAAGTTCAGCCATTTAAAAGATAAAACGAGCATCTTGAGTTAAATTCTAATTACCATGCTAATCTACTGATTGAGACATGCATCGCTAACTAGATAATTCATTGAAAATATTCACATGGCAAATATATATATAATTAAGCATATAAAGCATAATTAGGCAAAGTACACAAATAGAAGCATTTCCTATCTATTTCTTAATTAATTAATTAATTTTTTTTAGCGTTTTGTGAAATTTTCTGATCTTTAATTATTATTATTTTTTATTATTTTTATTTTTTATTAATAATAAATAAAAGAAACCGGGCCTGGGTCCGGGTTCTCGGACTCGGGCCTGGATCCAGTCGTGGCCTGATCAGGCCCGGAAGAGGGAACCCGAACCGGGCCCGGTCGGCACACAAGGAGTCAGGCCCACCCTTCCTCTGCATTAACCAAATTGGGCCTAGACCCTTTCGGGCCCAGCCTTTATTTACACCCCTCTTGGACCAGCTCAGCAGAAGACCAAACGGGTGGAAGGGACAAGCCCGGCCTTTCTTTTTTTACTCCAGCCCACCCGAACGGCCAACAAGACTAAAAACGCGCTACTGTTCATCATCACCTTCCTCGCGCCGCTCTGTTCAGTGCACGCCCGACGCAACCACCCACCTGCAGTCGCACCAAGCCTCCGCCAACCTTCGCCTGCGGCCGTGACTGAACTCCGCCAGCCTTCGCCCGCTTTCGTGTCCACTGGTGCTCGCTCGCTCTCCACCGGATCCGCTCGCCGCACGCCACTAGGTCCCACTCCCGCCGACCTCCTCGTTACAAACGTTGGGTCCGCTCGTCACTGGTCCGAACTCGCGCGCGTCGTACCGCTCACGTACGCGTCGCCACTAGAACGAGCTCGAGTCGCCACTACACCGGGTTCGAGCTCATGCGCCACATCCTCATGCTTGCACCATCGCCAAACCATGCTTAAACCGGACCTCTTTAAGCATCGATCGGTTTTGTTCGTCGAGTGCCGAGACCACGACTTTGAAACTCGCCCGCTACGCCGTTGGGACTCGCTGGTATGCCGCCGAGTCGTCAGGATACTCACCGCGCCAACGGTGGGACTTCCTCGTCAAACCAATGCCAGACCTGCTCGCTACCAGCGTTGTCCCCATCACACTCGTCACGCCATCTCTGAGTTGGCCATCGCGCCTCCTCCGGATGCCATGAAGATGCACGTCATCTCGCTCCATCACGGACCATCGAGCCCATATTATCCGGACTTTTACCGAGCCGAACACATAACGCCAGCCCTCAAACGGCCTTCAGCTTCCTTCCCTATGCGTTGCACCGAGACATGCCGGTTTCTGCTTGAGCCGACTGGTTTGTAGTGCAAGTCGCCGGGCAGACGCTGGCGTCAGCCGCTACCTCGCTTTCGCCAGACTAATGTACTCCCACTGAGATGAACTTAGATGGAGCTGAAGGACAAAGAACCCCGGAGTCCCGTCGTCGTCGCCAAGAGCTGCGAGGCCACCTCTTCGGGCCTTGACAACGGCGACCGACGCACGTCCGGTTGACAACCGGGTGGAAGCACGCATCTTGGCACAGAACAACCTCGAAGAGATGGCGGGCAGGAGCGACGATGTCGACGAGGAAGCTCCCTCCTCTCTCTAACGCTCCCTCTCTCTTTTGGTTCTTTCTTGTATGCTTTTCTGAGAGCTTTTCTCATGCACAGCTCTCAATATTCCTCAAGCTTTTGGAGGTCTATGTGTGTCGGGGAAGAGAGATTCGAGGGTCGAAGCTTCGCTTGGAGGTCAACGAACGATGGCCATGGCTCCAGCATCGCTCTCCCGGTCCCCCCTTTTGGTTCTCTACCTTTCTCTATCTCTCTTCTGAAACTCGACCGCGGGTCGTCATTAAACATCAGCAGGTTTGCGCGAATCCAAGCTTGCTTCGCCATTGCCCGTCGCCGCCCGCCCGCGAGGCTGGCCGCGACGACGACGACCGATGCACTATCGCATGGTTGCCCATACCTTTCGTCCACAAGCTTCTCCTTTTTTTTTCTTTTTTTCCCCTCGCCTTCCCTCCTCTCTCACTATTTTATTCTAGAATCCCTCAATTATCTTCTGCTTCTTGGATTTTGTTGTGGAGAGCATCTCCCTTTTTCTTTTAAAAACTCCTCTTCTTCTTTCTTTTATGGCGCCGTTCGTTCCACTATCCATCATCCCACTATTGTCGGCCAGTTCTCATTTTTTTTTAACCATCCCCATGCATCACATGTTGATTGACAAAATGAATAAGGAATGGCTCTACGAGAAAATAGATAAAATAAATTCGAAAAATACCAAAAAATATTTTTTGTTCAAAATTGGTCCCCAAGGCTAGGCCTAGGCTTCCAAAGTTGATTTTGTGATTTTATGACCTTTTTGATATTTTTAATTAATTTTTAAAAAATAAAGATCGCAATAACATATGGTCAAAAATCAGGTGTCAACAGCCGGTCAAACTGCGGACCTGCGAAAGTCAACATTTACCCAAACACAGACCAAATTTATCCTAAATTCACGCGGAATGAGACCCGCCGGAGGACCAAACAGAATCGGACGAGATGCCCATCGCCCCCGACGCCAATTGGACCTAAAATCACGTGATGGCACGTGCCATTCGAGTCAGTTGGCCGCTCCCCGATTCGGCGCCAAAACTCGAAGGGCGATATAAGCCTACGGGGGTTTTCAGTTAGAGAGGTTGGCAAGTTCAGTTGGAAAAGAGGGAACGAGAAAGTGACAGAGAGCTCGCCCTCCAACCGCCATTGTCGAGGGCGAAGCTCGAAATTGAAGAGTATCGGTCAGGCCTTTTTAGGCTAGACCAAAGCTTAAAAGGATCGTCAGGAGGTCGTCCATACGGAGAGGAGGCGATCGCCGGTGATAGCGCAGTCTGAAATCGCGAAAATAGGTAATCCTGAGCTTCGAACTCTACATTGAGCTTTAATGGCGGATCTCAGTTCTGGTCATGATCTTTACATTTAATGTGTGCGTTTTGCTCTGTGAACATCACTGACCATACCCGCATCTTGATTTTGCATTGATTTTGCCTGAACACCTTGAATCGAGTATTCAAACTTAGCTTCCATAGCCGACCACTGTTCATACTTGCCTAGCCCAATCTAGGCCGTGCGAGCTCGATCGGAGCTCGAGGTAAGTCTTCTGTACCTCCGACCATGTCAATCTGAAGATGAATTGATCTGATTTCGCGTAATCTGTGTGATTAAGCTTTCATGGCCGCACTCGGTACTTTGCTCGATGCTCGTGATTTTGTGAATTAAATGCTTCGATTCTTAGATATGTAAAACTAGAAACGATCGCGAGTCGATTAGAGTTGGTCTCGCAAGATTTCATCAAGATTCCACCGTTAGATCATTGCTGGAGGTCCTCAGCCGTCCGTTCCGCCGGGGTCGAGAGGTTGAAGACGATGCTGACATGGCGAGTCAACGAGTCAGCATGCTTAGGTGGCAGTAGGTCATTGGTCCACGTGTCTGTCCAGTCAGCTCGGTCGTTGAGGATTGTTATTCGAATGAATTGATCCAACGGCTGAGGTTAATCGAGTCTATTAAATGACAACCGTCCGATTAGAAATTACGATTAGTCGAAAATAGTTTTAATCGAAAAATCAAACAGAACAGAAACGGTGTCGTTTAGGTTAGTGGATAGGCGACGTCGTTTTGGGTTAGTAGGGATGGACGGTTCAGATCAAGTCTCACGTTCTAATCCTGACCGTAGATCTTAGTAAGCCAATCAAACGGTCCAGGTCAAGTCATCGTTTAAATCCAGGCCATAGATTCCAGTCAAGTCATCCGGCGGTCGTGAAGTAGCCACGCGGCTCAATGAGGGACGTTGGATCAAGTCCGATAATCCAAAAAAAAGAGAGAGGAGAAAACGGTGTCGTTTTGGTCGTGGGTCCGCGCAGGTTCGGGTCCGGGCCGGGTTCCGACTCGAGTGGGTCGGGTTGACCCGGTCCGAAACATTTTTTTAAAAAATAAAAAGTAAAAAAATTCGGAAAATGATTTTAAAAATAAAAATCCTAAAAAATCCTAAAAAATGCTAGAAAATTCCAAAAAATTCCAAAAAATGTGGAAAAATTGTGGAAAAATCCTAGACACTCCAGAAATCCCCAAAAATCGAGGATTGACCATAGACAACTGGTCAACCCAATTTTTAGGGCTTCTTATCCGTTCTTCCGATAATTGACGATTATACCCTTTAGGGGTAATTCGTCCCTGCCTTGTATATTGAGATAGGTCGAAAATACCTATGCTAGGATAGGGCCAGTTAGGTGGCGAATCCTTTTGTTTGGATTTTCGAATCTCATCATTATCCCTGAAATGGCGATTTTACCACTCTAAGGGTAAAATCACTTTTTAAATTTCAGAAAAATCTTGGAAATTCCTAAAAAAAATGGGAAATGGATTGGATTGATAGCCAATCCTATTCCCCCCCCCCCCGTCTTTTGACTTCCCAATTCATCCAAAATGACAAATTTACCCTTTCGAGGTGAATTGTCCCCGAATTGTTCAAAATTACGATTTTGCCCCTCATGGGCAAATCATGTCAAAATCATTCCTAAGCCTTGATTGAGACTTCTCTAGGCTAATAGTGCCTCATTAGGGATGCCATGCTGATTTCATGTGTTTTATCGGCATGTTATGGATCCTTGATTTGTGCATTTATTTTCATTGATTGTGAGTAATAGGGTAGTCATTCCCATCTGCATGAACTCCTAGATTTAGGATCTGTACCCCACTCGCCTGTATGAAATCTTAGGATCAGATAAACCATTCAGCTTATGTACCGAAAGGGCGTCAACTCTAGCAGTTGGCGTAACTAAGTCCCCGAACTCATTTCTCTGGTTTCCGCATAATCGAATAGACAGCTCACAACTATTCGATGGGGTTTCCGATCGTACCCTCCAAGAAACGATTGGTGGCGACTCCTTGGCATGTACACATATCACATGTCACAGACCACACCGAAGGTCGATCACGTATATCCAGCCGTTGCGATTTGGGTAATGGACCATTGGGAGAGGCCCGCATCTGATCAAGCCAGAGATCGGGCGGCCCATTAGCCCCCTCCTCCGCGAGAGGGCCGCGACACCATCCCCGCGCGGTAATAACTTAGAACGTCGTTGCTCGGGAAAACGCTCCGTGCGCATATGAACCCAAACCCAATCGCCGGGTTCAAACACTACTTTCTTACGCCATTTGTTGGCTTGCTTTGCATATTGCTCTGTCTTGTATTCAATATTCAGCCGTGTCTTTTCATGCAATGTCTTCACAAACTCGGCCTTCTTAGCACCATCTAAATCCACACGCTTTTCAATAGGCAAAGGAGTTAAATCTAACGGAGTTAATGGATTAAAACCATAGACAACCTCAAACGGTGTGAATTTAGTAGCAGAATGCACACTCAACATGCGGTAAATAATCTTCCCAAGACTTAATGTTCTTCTTAATGATAGCACGTAATAATGTCCCTAAAGTCCTATTAACTACTTCAGTTTGACCATGAGTTTGTGGATGACAAGTTGTAGAGAATAAAAGTTGTGTACCTAATTTTTTCCACAATGTCTTCCAAAAGTAGCTAAGAAATTTAGTATCTTGATAAGAAATAATGGACCTAGGCATGCCATGCAAATGCACAACCTCACGGAAGAACAAGTCAGCAACATGTGATGCATCATCGGATTTATGACATGGTATAAAATGATCCATTTTGAAAATCGATCTACAACCACATAAATAGAATCCTTACCATGCTTAGTTGTAGACTTAGCCATGTGGTTTAGTTGTAGACTTAGCCTGTTTACATGCAATGCACCTTTCACAAACACGTGTGACATCTCGTTTCATATGTGGCCAATAAAAATATGCAGCACTTCATAAGTTTTATTGATTCCAAAATGCCCCATTAAACCACACTATGCGCCTCTGTTGACACCTGATTTTCGACCAAGTCTTTTTCAGTTTTATTTTTGAAAAAATCACAAAAAATCATAAAAAGTCAAAAAAAAATTACAAAATCAACTTTGGTGACCTTGGCCAAGCCCAATGAACCATTCTTGACCAAAAAATAATTTTTTATATTTTTCACATTTGTTAGTATTTTTAGAAAATAGAAAAACACTAGAAAAATCAAGAAAAATAGCATTTGAGGTCATAAAAATAAGAATAAATAGCCAATATTTTTCTTTTTAATCTCTTGCATTTTTGACCTTACAAAAAATTCAAAATCAGATTCAATTATAGGTGTTCCTTTGTAACCCGTACTATTGAATTTGAGAAAAAAATATCAATTGAGTCTTTTAATTTGCAATTTTAGCATTTTCTAGGATCTTGACATTCAATCTAATTGTCCCATATTTCGATTTAACCTAATTGTTCGGACAATTTGTTCAATTGCAAACATAATTGCATTTTAGTCCTTGAAATTGAGCATAATCGAAATTACTTTCAATTCAAGGGCTATCATTACAAATTGAACATGCTACCCAATGAATTTCACCATTTTAAATCGATTGGCATAAGTGATTTGACCCAATTTGATCATTTGAACCCTCAATTACACAATCCCCAATTTCCAATTAAATGGGAATTTGGGGATTTTGTAGAAATTGATGAAAATTTTTGGGCAAAACCATATTTCTAGATAGAATTCATGCCCTAGATTCGATTATGAGGTTCAATTGTAAAAATTTCCTACTAATTTGGGTTTAATTTTGAAAAAATCCAATTCGAAGCAGGTTCAGACCGGTCAGACCGCCGGTCGGACCGGTCGAACCGGTCCGCTACAGTGTCGTCGTCTTCCTCAGGCACCTGCGCGAATGAACAGTAAATGTTCGAACTTTGACGGGGAAATTGACGGACCAATCGACTTCAATTGAAGACGCAATGGTGGGCGTTTAGTTCCTTAGGCCACTTCCCGTCGATTGGAGCCAGAATGATGATCAATGGCCGCTGGAGTAGGGAGCAATCGGCCGGTCAAACTGCGAACCTGCGAAAGTCAACATTTACCCAAACGCAGACCAAATTCATCCTAAATTCACGCGGATTGAGACCCGCCATAGGACCAAACAGAATCAGACGAGATGCCCATCGCCCTCGACGCCGATTGGACCTAAAATCACGTGATGGCACATGCCATTCGAGTCAGTTGGCCATCCCCCGTTCGGCGCCAAAATTTCAAAGAAGGATATAAGCCAACAGACCTTCGCGAAGCTAGAGGTGGTTGGATTCAGTTCAAGGAGAAGAAACTGAATCAAGAGAGAGAAAGAACGAGAGAGAGAGAGAGAGTTCGCCTTCCCTAGCTGTGGTCAAAGGTTTGAGCTCGGATTTGCAGAGCGCTGGTTGGGCCTTCTGAGGCCAAACCGAAGCTCCACGAGGCCGTCAAGAGGTCGCCCAAACTCCCAGGAGTCGATCGCCGTCGGCCGCGCACGTTGAAACCACAGGAATAAGTGAGTTCGACCTTCAAGCTTTATTACTGAGCATCAATGGTGGAAAACGATTTTGGTCTTGATTCTTTGATTTAGCGTGTGCATTTTGTTCCCCAAGCATTACTGACCATGTTCGCATCTTGATTTTGCATCGATTTTGCCTGAGCACCTTGAATCGAGTTTTCAGATTTAGCTTCCATAGCCGACCACTGTTCATCCTCCCCCCAGCCAAATCTGGGCCGTGCGGGCTCAATCGGAGCCCGAGGTTAGCTTTCTGCACCTCCTACCATGTCAATCTGTGGATGAATTGATCTGATTTCGTGTGACTCGCGTGATTGAGCTTCCATGGCCGTACTCGATGTTAGAGATATGCCCTAAAGCAATTATGTAATAGTTACATATTGGGTATATCCGTTGCACTTCTGATTTATTATCAATGGCAAAGACGTATTTATTCATTTGTCCAAATATAAATGAATAAAATCCATAAGATCAGTTGCAACCGAACCTATTCTTAAGACGTTGAGAATATGTGTGACAGGTTTACGGTTAGACTGAATCTTTAAAACAGTTCCCGATAAATGGATTATTGAATGGATATCAATGATCCTGTTGAGGTCGGTATGTTCTTAACTTCATAATTAAGTATCAGATACTTAAGGGAATGACGAGTCACAAGTCATTGGGTATTGCGATATCCGAGTTAGAACATAGGTGCTTGTATCGGACAAGTTCACTGAACGTGACACGTATTGAATGATTAGCGACATGGAAGCTTTTTGCGTGGTCAATGTCTAATCGTTCATGCTTTGGTCTTGTGTAAATAATCCTTAGACCTGAGGTACAGTGTTGACTTGTGTGATAAATGGCTATGGTTCACAAGTGCGCATATTGGCGGGTCGTTGATTCGTCTCTGTACTTGATGGTCGTAGTTCAGGCACATACGAAGTCACATGTGTACGCAATATGGAATCTGTCTCCTTATTAATAAAGGTATGATGTCCTATGTGATCTAATTGTAACAATGCATTGAAATCCTCGGCCGGGGTTATGATTGAGAATGAAATGTTCATGTCTCATATAAATGCATGTCAAGTTAGATTTGTACATATGATCGAATTGGTGGCTTGACAAATATTCCATGGCCTTTGTTCGATCGGGACATAGTTAGACAGAAGGATTGAATTACACTGTAGCCAAAGCTGGCAGGTTCATAATGTTCTTAAAAGAATTCACACTGTCTGGGTAGCCATGACATATTGCTAGATGCCACTCATGGCTTGTAGGACCTAGAGGATGATCGGGACAATCAATTCTCTTGGAAGTACTAATGTGTTAGTGCATGTCTTACTGCCAGCTCGGTGATGAACCTAGGAATGTCACACACCATAACCAATACATGACAACGCAGTATGGAAAGACGACATTGCAAATTTGTTTGCAATTATACCAATTAGTTGGGTTGAAATTAAATTAAATGAGATTTAATTTTATTTCTCTTTTTGGTCACTTGCACGTGTATATACGATGTACACGTATGCTCTACGTATTTGTATGTTATACGTATTTGTACGTTATACGTAATTTACTGTTTCGTAACCTCTTTAACTCATGTAATAATAATAATGGTTATTATTATTTTTAACACCTTTGTTAGTGCTATTTTTAAATAGCATTTTTGTATTGTAAAATGTGAGTGCTAATTATAAATTGTGAGTGCTATTGTTAGATAGCATTTATAATTGTTAGTGCTAATTTCAAATGGCATTTATTTATGATAAATTGTTAGTGCTATTGTTAGATAGCATTTATATTTGTTAGTGCTAATTTTAAATGGCATTTATTTATGATAAATTATGAGTGCTATTTTTAGATAGCATTTATAATTATTAGTGCTATTTTTAAATAGCATTTTTGTATTATAAGATGTGAGTGCTATTTATAAATTGTGAGTGCTATTGTTAGTGCTATTTTTATATGGCATTTATTTATCATAAATTGTGAGTGCTATTTTTAGAAAGCATTTATTATTTGTTAGTGCTATTTTACAATACAATTTATTGGAAGGTGTTTTTGGCTATAAAAGGATGGCAAGAGTTTTGAGGTTAAGGTTAGCACATTTGTAGAGTGAGCAGATTTTTGAGAGCTTTGAGAGAAGAACACAAACACTCTCTATATTCTCATAATTTTGAGTGACCAAAATATACCAAGTTCGGAATATTGATTCCGTAAATTGGTTTGGAATATTGATTCCGCATATTGCTAGCACAATTGTTGTGGAATTATTAGTCGTCTCCCGTTCGTCAATTGGTGGTGTGTCTGAACTAGAGGCCCGACACTTATGGGGCTGAGATCGAAGAACATCGAACCGACACCTCCGTTTCAAGCACGCTACAAGAGGTAGTGAATTTACTCCCTTTGGTGCTTTGTGATTTTTCGATTGAAATGCACGAAGTACGCCTCTGGAGATACATGTATGGGTTGTTATTTATCTCCGCTGCGTTTACTAATTTTTATTTGCCCGTACGTGTTACGTGAATCCCAACACTCGACAATTCGCACGATATTCCCGATTCTGTGAATAAGATGCTTCGATTCTCAGATATGTTAAACTAGAGATGATTGCGAGTCGATTGCCGTTGGTCTCGTGTGATTTCATCAAGATCTCACCGTACGATCGTCGCCGGAGAAGCACAGCCGTTCGTCCAGTTGCAGGCGCGAGGTTGAAGACGAAGCTGATGTGGCGCAGTCAACCGGTCAAACTCCTAGTTGGCATTCGGCCATTAGTCCACGTGTCTGTCGAGTCAGCTCGACCGTTAGTCTATTAGGATGAGTCAGTGTAGATCGGACGGCTCAGGTTAATCGAGTCCAACAAATAGTGGCCGTCCGATTAGAAATTAGGATAATTCGAAAATGATTTTAAATCGGAAATAAAAAATGGTTGAAACGGTGCCGTATGGTTTAGGGGATAGGCGACGTCGTTTTAGGTTAAGTAGGAACGGACGGTTTAGATCTAGTCCTATGTTTTAATCGTGGCCGTAGGTTCAAGTAATTAGATCAGACGTCCCTGATCAGGTCTTCGTTTAATCCAGGCCGTAGATTCCAGTCAAATGATCCGATGGTTGTAGATTAGCCATGCGTTTCGATGAGGACCGTCGGATCAGAGTTGATAATTCGAAAATAAAAAAAAATGACGAATACGGCGTCGTTTTGGTTTCAGGTTTCGCGGGTCCGGGTCTGGGCCGGGTTCCGACCCGAGTGGGTCGGGTCGACCCGGTCCGAATCATATTTTTTAATAAAAAATTCCGAAAATGATTTTAAAAATAAAAAAAATCAGAAAAATCTTTAAAAAAATCCAAAAAAAGCTAGACAATTCCAAAAAAATGTGAAAAATCCTAGACATTCCAGAAACCCCAAAAATAGAGGGTTGACCACAGACAACTGGTCAATCCTATTTTTGGGCTTTCTTATCCAATCTTCCGAGACTTGACGACATTACCCTTTAAAGGTAAGTCGCCTTTGCTGTGTTCGTATGATAAAATCGATAATGCCAAAATAAGAATTAGGGTCGAGTAATCGACCAATTCTTAGGTTTGGGTTTTCGAGTCCCGCCCCTTTCCTCAAAATGACGATTTCGCCCCCCTCAATGGGAAAATCGTCTTTCTTGTCTCAATCAAGTTCTGGAAATTGCTTAAAGATTAGGGTTCGGGTCAGGTGGCCGACCAGTCCTAATATTTAAGATTTTCAGTTCTCATCTTTGTCCAAAATGACGATTTTACCCCTCTGAGGGTAAAATCACTTTTAAATTCCAGAAAAATCCTGAAAATTCCCAAAAAATAGGAAATGGATTGGATTGATGGCCAATCCTATTTCCCCTGTCCTTCGACTTCTCAATTCATCTAAAATGACAGGTTTACCCTTTCAAAGGTAAATTTTCTCCGAATTATTCAAAATTACGATTCTGCCCCTCATGGACGAATCATGTCCAAATCACTCTTAATCCTTGATTGATATTTCTCTAGGCTAATAGGGCCTCATTAGGGATGCCATGCTGCTTTCATGTGTTTTATCCGCATGTACTGGATCCTTGATTTGCGCATTTATTTCTATTGATTGTGATTGATATGATAGCAATTCCTATCTGCATGAACTCCTAGATTTAGGATCAGCACCTCACTCATCTGTATGAAATCCTAGAATCAGATAAACCATTCAGTTTAGGTACCGAAAGGGCGTCAACTCTGACAGTTGGCGTAACTAAGTCCCCGAACCCACTTCTCTGGTTTCTGTAGAATCGAATAGACCACTCCCAACTATTCGATAGGGTTTCCGATCGTACCCTCCACGAAAAGATTGGTGGCGACTCCTTAGCATGTACACTCATCACATGTCACTAGACCACACTGAAGGTCGACCACGTATATCCAGCAGTTACGATTTGGGTAATGGACCTTGGGAGAGGCCCGCGTCTGATCATGCAACATCGGACGGCCCATTAACCCTCGCTAGCTCGACGATGCCACTCGGGAGGGTCGCGACAGCCTCTTGCACCAACAACTCTCGCAAAGAGCATCTAGGCAAACATAACTTGTTTTCACGAAAAAGATAGCCATCATGCCTATAGAATCTTTCAAACGCAGCATGCTCACATGCTTCAAACACTCTTCCAAAGTCATCATCATCAGTATATATCTCTTTGATATGCTCAAAACCTGGGCACTTTGCTCCTAAAGTAGTTAGAATTGTGTACCTTCGAGAAAGTGCATCGGCTACCACATTTTCCTTACCTTTCTTGTACTTGATTACATATGGAAAAGTCTCGATGAACTCCATCCATTTAGCATGTCTTTTGTTCAACTTTTGCTGTCCCCTCAAGTACTTTAATGTCTCGTGGTCGGTGTGGATCAATAATTCCTTTGGCCACAAATAATGTTGCCAAGTCTCCAAAGCTTTCACCAAAGCATACATCTCCTTATCGTATGTTGGATAATTCAATGTTGCTCCGCTTAACTTCTCGCTGAAATAAGCTATGGGACGTCCTTCTTGCATCAACACGGCTCCAATTCCTGTACCAGAAGCATCGCATTCTATTTCAAAAGTAGCACTGAAATTTGGTAAAGATAACAAAGGAGCATTAGTTAACTTATCCTTCAATAGATTGAATGCTTTCTCTTGCTCTTCTCCCCACGTGAAACCCACGTGCTTCTTGATGATCTCGGTTAAAGGTGCGGCGATGGTACTGAAATCCTTTACAAATCTGCGATAGAAACGGGCTAAACCATGAAAGCTGCACACCTCTCCTACAGTCTTGGGTGTCGGCCATTCTTGGATCGCTTTCACCTTTTCTTCGTCAACCTGTATTCATCAGCACCAACAACAAACCCTAGAAATACTAATTTGTTAGTCACAAAAGAGCATTTCTTCATATTAGCATATAGTTGCTCGGCCCTTAAAACCTGTAAAACAGCTCGCACATGTTCAATATGATCATCAAGGCTTCAACTATATATCAAACTATCATCAAAATAGACAACCACAAATCGACCAATAAAAGCACACAGAACATGATTCATAAGTCGCATGAAAGTGCTAGGTGCATTAGTTAAACCAAATGCCATGACTAACCACTCATACAACCCATACTTGGTCTTAAATGCAGTTTTCCATCATCACATTCTTTCATTCTAATTTGGTGATAACCACTTTTCAGATCAATTTTAGTAAATATGCAAGCTCCATGTAACTCATTTAACATGTCATCTAATCTAGGAACAGGATGTCGATACTTTACCGTAATATTGTTGATTGCTCGGCAATCGACACACATTCGCCAAGTCCCATCCTTCTTTGGCACTAACAAAACAAGAACAGCACATGGGCTAAGACTTTCTCGCACATATCCTCGTTCCAGTAATTCACTAACTTGCCGCTGAAGTTGCTCTGTCTCCTCGAAATTACTTCGATAGACGGGTCGATTAGGTAATGGCGCACCATGAATCAAGTCGATTTAATGCTCTATGCCTCGAATCGGTGGTAGACCCAGGAACCTCATCAGGAAAGACATCATCAAATTCCTGTAATAAAGACACGACAGAACTAGGCAAACTCGGGTCAAGATCGTTGGTAGTAAACAATGCCTCCTTGTACAAAAGTACAAGCATCGGTTGGTCTAGAACCAAAGCTCTCCTCACTTCGCTCGATCTTGCATATAAATTCTTTTCTTTTTTCTTTTCTCTCTGCTTTTCCCTCGGCTTTTACCACTTTGTTTTTCTCTGTATCTCCTTTTCCTTGCGTCTCAGACTCTCTACGCAAGCTCTCAGTTTTCTCACTTTTTCTCTCTTTCTCAGGCCCACATTTTAGTTTCAATTGATCTTCATACACCTTAGTAGGTGTCATTGGCACCAAAGAGTAAGTCTTCTGATTCATTACCAATGAATATCGGTTAGTGTACCCATCATGATGTACACTCCGATCATACTGCCATGGTCTACCAAGTAAAAGATGTCCCGCCTGCATAGGTACAACATCACACACCACCTCATCCTTATATTGCCCTATCTCAAATGGAACTAGGACTTGTTTCGAAACTTTCACTTCACCACTATCATTCAACCACTGAAGTTTATATGGTCTAGGGTGCTTTGTAATCTTCAATCCTAGTTTCTCCACCATAGTACAACTTGCCACATTTGTACAACTACCTCCATCAACAATTCAACTGCAAATCTTACCGTTCACCAAGCATCTTGTATGGAACAAGTTATCACGTTGCTGGTGGTGCTCCTCCTCCTTGACTTGCACGCTAAGAGAACGTCTAACCACCATCAATTCACCCTTGACTGGCATCTCGACATCGCTACAGTCCTCCAATGGCGGCATGACATCATCATCTTCCTCCCTCTCACTTTCAGATTGAACATCTCCAGGTCCATTTATTATCATCACCCTCCTATTAGGGCATTGATTTGCCATATGACCCATGCCTAAACACTTGAAATATTTAATTTCACGAGTTCTAGTGTTAGGATTTTCAGTTTTACCTGAAGCCGAATTCGAGCCAACTTTGCCACCTTTCTCCTTCTCCCTTGAAGTTTCAACCTTGGTGTTGTTTCCCTTCCAGTTCGGTTTCTCGTCTCTATTCCAATTGGGTTTCCAATTCGAGCTTGAACCTCCACCACTCTTATAATTTCGGTCCAACTTCAATTGTCTCTCTACTTTGATAGCTTTGTCTACCAATTCTTTCAACTCGACATAATGTTGCAGTTCTACCACTCTTGCTATATCTCAGCTCAAACCACATAAGAATCGTGACATAGTAGCTTCACGGTCCTCTACCACATTAGCGCAGATCATGGCAATCTCCATCTCTTTATGGTACTCTTCCACGCTCTTGTTACCTTGTGTGAGATTTTACAGTTTATGGAACAAGTCTCTATGATAATGACTTGGTATGAAGCGCTTCCTCATCACCGCTTTCATCTCATCCTACATTTCTACCGATCTCTCACCATTGCGTCTCCTGCTATTCACAAGTTGATCCCACCAAATTATAGCATAATCGGTGAATTCAACAGCTGCAATTTTTACCTTCTTGAGCTCCGAATATCGCTGGCAGTCAAATACCATCTCTATTCGTTTCTCCCATTCTAGATATTCATCAGGATCATTCTTTCCTTGGAAAGATGGAATCTTCATCTTGATATTGCTAAGCTCATCATCTTCTCGATGTCTGAACTCTCGACGTCTGTTTCTCCTCCCAAACCTGCCATCTCGATCATCTTCTGTATCAGACACATATTCATCGTCAAATTGCCGCTGCCATCTGGGTTGCGCCCTAGGTTCATCTCGCTGATTTTGTGGCCTCCCTCGTGGTGGCTCTCGATCACCATCAAGCCTCGTCTCACACCTCACAACTTGGTTGCTAAGTGCTTCGAGTTGTAAGCTCAATTGCTGGATGCCTGCTAAAATTGCATTATCCCTTAGATTGGTGTCATCCCCATTTTAATTTACACTTTCTTGGTTTGCCATGTTTTTTTTTAATAAACCTGCAATATAACGTTAGAAATAAAAGAAATCTCACCACACTTCCTCACGTGTTTCGCTCAAGGTGTTTGTCACTCCCCTCGTGTTTAACTCAATCTCGGCTTTTTCATCACTCAATTAAACCCACACACTCTTGCCTTTTTCCTCTCGTTTCTCTTCTTCAAGCTCTTTATCAGACTAGAATCAGTTTCTCAAGCTCCTCACAACAATCGACTAAACCACCAAGCAAGATCAATTCAGTAATATACTGCTCAATTCAGCAATTCAGCAACTTTTGCTAGATTTGAATTCAGGTTCAATGTTTGCTACTATTTTTTTTCTATTCTGTCCAACTAACAATAATAATAATAAAAAGAAACGAGTCGTCCTCTTGATTTTTTTTCGACCTTTTTTTTTCAATTTTTTATCGATTTTTTTTTCACCGATACTTTTTTTTTTTTACTGATTTTTTTTCAAAATTTTTTTTGACGAACTCAATACAATCAAAACAACTAGGACCGAAAACCCTAAGTCAAAATTGAAATCGCAGCAAGAACAATTCAGGATCCTAATTCGATTAGTAACAGATCCCCAATTCTATAAACCCTAGATTGCTGAATTAAAATCAGTAAAAGTAAGATAACTAGACCTTGTAGAACCAGCTCTGATACCAGATGATGTGAATCGCTGCGGAAACTGATCGTTCTACGAAGATCCAAGGGTTGCAAATTGCTAACCTTGACCTCCAATCGAACCTGTGATTGGTAACCTCGGTATGAGCGTGGCCTGTTGACGAGCCTGTATCAACCAATCCACGCTAAAGACGCCACGAACAAGAGAATTCGCAATCTTGCTCGATGAGTCGATCGATCGCCACAAGGAAGCCTTGATAGGATCTAGTCTTCAAGAGAACTCGAAGAGGAGAAAAACTCTCTATGTAACATTCTGAATCAATGTTATTCTTTTCAGAAACTCATAAGCACCCTTATATATGGTGCTAACCCTAAAAGGAAAAAATTACAAAAATACCCTTAATTAATAAACATTCGTCTAAAAATAAAAAAAAAAGGCCTAAAAATCCATCTAAACAATGCTGAATGGTCGAAATTCATTGGCCATGAGTATTTATCAGGACACCGTTTCTCTTCAGCTGACCAAATTTGAGCTCATTCGGAGCTCGTTAGTCCTAAATCCGTTCAGAATTTGCGAAGCTAAATGTAATAGTGTTGCGCCAAGGAGCTTCAGAATCTTCAATTCTCGAATCAAGATCACCTCCACTCCAAAGATCTTGAACCATGAAGCCGATAGCTTGCTTGAATTCTCTCGCTCTCGCTCGAGTAATTGGATCAAGCGGATAGAACAACGAGTCCCTAGCACCTCATCCTCGATATGGTTCGATGTCCACATCAATCATAGGCAACAATAATGATAACAAATACCATTAAATCAATAACTGTGAACTTTGGGGAATATAAACATCCAATATTCTAATTTCTACGCCCTTTTAGAGATTCTAATGCCAAGAACTAATCCTTCTTGTCAACAAATGACCAAGTTAAAACATCTCTAGTAATTCATTTCATCATAGGATCTGCTTTCATTCTATGCGTAAATATGCACTATATGTTCATATCTTTTCATACAAACATATCTTCCACAACATCATATTCCGAGTTGATACGTTTGGTTTTGTAGTGAATCCTTAGTGTAAGCTCTTGCTACTTAACTATCATAATTAACTAATAATTGGACATGTAGCATCCTTAGCAACACCTCATTGATCAAAACATCTCTCAAGTTAAAGACCCTTTTATACTATTGCTGATAACACCACAAGAACATCTTCCATCGTGGATAAGGCCATACATGTTTGCTTCTTACTTCTCTATGTTATGGCGCCATTACTAAGTAAGAACGCAAATCTAGAGGTAGAATTCCTCTCATCTAAATCTCCCCCTCAATCAATATCAGTATACCTTCAAGGTGCATATCTCTGCCTTGAATATCAGTAAATTGATCAGCAGTACTTTCAGACACATCAGAATTCTATTGACGGCAATTCAGTACGCTTGACCTCTATTGGATTGGTACCTATTTACCATTCCAACTAAGTAACAAATACCAGGTCTTGTTCATATCATAGCGTACATTGAGTTCCCAACAGCACTAGCATATGGAACACTTTCCACTTCTTTATCTCCTTATGAAGTCTCGGGACACATATTTCAGCTCAAACCTTTGCCACTTGCAATAAGAGTATATCATCAACATATAATGATAAAATCACAAATTGATTTTAGGATCTTTTGATATATACACAATGACTTTTATCAATTCTCACAAAATCGTATGCCACTAAGACATCATGAAAATCGTATATATCAATGTCTCACAGACTGCTTAGGGCCATATTCTTGGCCTTCATTCACAAATCCTGCAGATTGTTTCCACACAGGTTTCTTTTATTAATTTTCTATTGAGAATTGCAGTCTTTACATCCTTGATATAATTCTAGATCCATACTCATCACTCTTACCAGAATAAGGTGAATTGGTTATTACGTTTCACCATAAGGCCAGCCTAAAATTTCTCCAACAAGCCATCAGCTTTACGCTTTCTTTTGAGAGCACACTTGCTCCCAACAGCTTTGAGTCCATTCAAAAGATCAATCAGTTCAAAAAACAAAACTTCGTTTGATCTCATTAACTCCATCTCTTTTTCTATTACTTGTATCCAGTTTTCCTTATCAGGGCAGGTCGGAACCTCATTTTATACTCCTTAACTTATTCTCTTTTTTATGGAGCAACTATGAAAGCTTTATATTCATTGTCTAAACGTCGACAATTTGACGGAGAAAGCTTTTTGCGATTTGTTCGCCAAAGTGGAGATCGTACACATAGTACATCATTCTCCATTAGTACACTTAGTACATCATTTACCATTACATTCCCACTCGGATTAGACAACAACGACATCTTCTTCACATCAAGTAATTGCAATTAAGACTAATTCGAAACAAATTTCCCAATTCTCACATTGTTCCTACTTGGATAAGATGGCTCAGAAAATCATTGTCATTATCCTAAAATTCAAATAGAGAATAGTTTTTAAGTATCTCACCCTTTTTCGGAAAGTCATTCACTAATAATGTGACATCTCGTGATTCAAATTTAGTTGTATTTCTCACTTGCTTAGTATTTCACGAAGACACTTTTTTTGCCTCTAGGGCCCAATTTCCCATACTTCTGGGAGAACACGTGTGTATAGGAAGCACATCAAGGTTTGAGAAAACTCAAATCTCATGTTTGACCTGTCCACGACTCATATGGAGTAGTGGTAACTGATTTATAAGGCACACAGTTAAGTATCTAGACAGCCATCAACAAAATATCACCACATAAGATGATATGCACAATAGCATGTGCCATCACAGACTTAACCATTTCTATTATGATATGTTTCTTCTCTCTGTAACTCTATTCTATAGAGAAATCGCTGGAATAGTCAACTATTTTTCTATTCCTTTTCCATCACATAAACATATGAATTGATTAGATAGATTTTCTTGACCTCAATCGAATTTTTTGATTAAAAAAGTTGAATAAAATTTCTCAAAGCAACTTATGCTTGAAATTTATGAAAAATCATAAAACAATAAATCCGAATCAAGTGTAATCATACAAATGTGATGAAACAAACAGTCACATGCGTTGATATCACATTCATTGAACCACATATGTCTGAATGGATTAACAGCAAAGGAAACTCAGCTCTTATTCCCTTTCCAAATGGTTTCCTCATTGTTTTTCTTACTAGACAATGCTCATAAATAGGCGATATTTTCAATATTGCCCGCCCTATTTAGCTTATATAAATATCTACTATTGGCCAATATGACCCAATCTAGCATGCCACGCATTCTTATCATCACAAAAATGAAAAAAAAAAAGAGAGGAATAACTTTACATTATTGTACTCAACAATCGGTACAATGAAACCATTCAGAACCATAATAACTTGTTACCAACAACAAGTAAACACCATCGTTATGAAAGTTCAACCTGAAATCAAGTTTAACCCAAATTAATATGGAAAATTAACTCCGTCGAGTTTTTGGAGTATATTACACGTTATGTAAGAATAAGATGTGACCATTGCGCATTTTCAATTGGCTAATGCCAATTCTTTTAACTTTCACTAAGAAAATTGTTTCCCACATTTATACACTTTGCTCCATGTGGAACTCGTTGAAATCCCACTAAGGCATTTCTGTCCTTCCTCTACATAATCTGTGGCCCCTAAGTCTACAATCCACAAAGGATGAAATTCAGCTACAGAGACTGAACTGTAGACATAAGTAACACTATCAAGTGCACAAAGGGTTTCTAACTTCTTTAACTTACCACAATCATGAATAGAGTAACTTTTATTTGCACATTGAAAACACTTCATTTCTGAAATGTTTTTCTTGAAAGGTCGTTTTCCTTTCTTATGTCGGTTAAACTTCGATTTCTATCATGAAGTAGCTATTTCTTTGTTCTTTCCACTTCTTAAATCCACATTAACGCTTATATCTGGAGCACAAAGCTCATTAGAACTAGAATCAGCATAATAAATGTCGATTTTAGGTTTTGCCACTAGAAGGCAATCCATCTCTAGTTTAAGGTGTCGCATAGTATCCTTAAAAGTCTTTACTTATAATGTGGATCTAGTGAATTTTCATATGCATATAGTTATGAAATAAAGAACTGACTACTGCTTGCACTTGCTATTTCTTAGTCAAAATAGGGCCTGCATCTCACAGTTCACTTATTTGTTCGACACATGCCACAAAGGCCATTTAATATTCTGCCCATAAGGCATCATATACTCATCAAACCTTATAGTGATCTGTCTCAAATTGGAGACCAACGTCTAACCAAACTTAGTTTATTAATGGCTCCCACTTGACATTAGCATTTCCAAAAAAATTGCTTGAACTCATGCATAAAAATATTTTTCATGTCTCAGCAACACAATGTGAGCAATATAATTCATTTATTTCTTGCATCAAGTATCTCTTTGTACTTTCTTGACAATGCAGCAATTTCATCTTTAGATTCTTCCATAACTAGGTCAAGAGCTCATAGTGCTTTTTGCTCTTTTAGCACATACTGGATCCTATTCAGCTTTCATAATTTTTGCTGTCCAATCTTTTATCCTCAATCAAGCTGTGCTATAATCTTCTAAGAAGCTAACGCCATTGTATTTGAACACAAAGTTCAATAGACATGTACTCACGAATTATTGATGCCTATACATTTATGCATCTATTTTACACTAACTAATTATATTAATGAATAATTTCACATAAGGTCTCAGATTCGAAAGTTCACTATGTTCCCAATTATGGTCCGAGAATCCTCATTTGAAATTACCATTAATATAATCATTTATGTAGAATTTGAGTTCATGAAGTTATTAAAAACTGTTTAGAACTCCCCACTTATCCATATACCACCAAGGCATTACTTAAAAAAAAAAATCGTACCACTCACAGCTAAATATTTAATAAAATATGTACATATAACGTGAATAATAATATATTAACATATGTACACATAGAATCATTACTGTGAAACTCTAGTACAACAGCATCATGTGATATAATGTATACCAACAACGGGAAAAGATTCAATGAACTCTTTAGGGAACTTCTTAACCCTAGAAGGCGTCCCTATAGTGGCTCTTGGGAAACTCTCTAGTCTCAGCCAAGGAAACATATCTCTTTGCCAAGGCACATTCTGTCTACGCCAAGACCCATTCATAGCAAGGGTAGATGTCTTCCTTGCCCCGACGTCTAAGAACTCTATCAGGAATCTCATTCCAAGTTCCTTATAAGAGTAGTAGCATGCGTCTTTCCATAAACGGTCCAAGACCTCATGCCAATAAGGAAGAGTGATTTTTAAGGCAACAACCTTCAGATAGTCTAGCATGACAAAACCATTTCAAATGATTTCTAATATCATTTTGTTCATCGTTATAATGTGAGTCATCATGTCAACTCTTCCATCCCATCGATAGAGTGTCAACTCATTCCTCAGCATCAGGAGTCTCTCATTTTCCTCGTCTGTCCACGGGAATATTGAGGTTCGCACGTCATTTTGTTCCATAGTTCTTGCAACAAATGCAGAACAATAAAAGGGATTACACATAATCCATAGAGCATAAAATGGAAAAATAAATATACCAAATTGTAGGAAATTTCAATACGAACACGTCAGCACCAAAATCACCTTGATCGGAGACTGCACGTGCCCTCAGGCGCCCTTAGTAGCCTTGTGCGAGACATGTGCCGATCAACGGTCGGCGTTAATCGATCAACGGTCAACTGTTGACCCGGGACGGGTCATGGGTCAAATCGGGTCTACATCGGGTCGGGTCAGGTCGGACTGCTGTCGCGACCCTCCCGAGCGCCCGCATCGTCGGGCTAGCGAGGGTTAATGGGCCGTCCGATGTTGCATGATCAGACGAGGGCCTCACCCAAGATCCATTACCCAAATCGCAACTGCTGGATATACGTGGTCGACCTTCAGTGTGGTTCAGTGACATGTGATGAGTGTACATGCTAAGGAGTCGCCACCAATCGTTTCGTGGAGGGTACGATCGGAAACCCTATCGAATAGTTGGGAGTGGTCTATTCGATTCTGCAGAAACTATAGAAGTAGGTTCGGGGACTTAGTCACGCCAACTGTCAGAGTTGACGCCCTTTGGGTACCTAAGCTGAATGGTTTATCTGATCCTAGGATTTCATACAGATGAGTAAGGTGCTGATCATAAATCTAGGAGTTCATGCATATAGGAATTGCTATCCTATCAATCACAATCAATAGAAATAAATGCGCAAATCAAGGATCCAGTACATGCGGATAAAACACATGAAAGCAGCATGGCATCCCTAATGAGGCCCTATTAGCCTAGAGAAATATCAATTAAGGATTAAGAATGATTTGGACATGATTCGCCCATGAGGGACAGAATCGTAATTTTGAATAATTCGGAGAAACTTTACCTTTGAAAGGGTAAACCTGTCATTTTAGATGAATTGGGAAGTCTAAGGACAGGGGAAATAGGATTGGCCATCAATCCAATCCATTTCCTATTTTTCGGGAATTTTCAGAATTTTTCTGGAATTTAAAAGTGATTTTACCCTCGGAGGGGTAAAATCGTCATTTTGGATAAAGATGAAAACTGAAAATCTTAAATATTAGGGCTGGTCATCCACCTGACCCGAATCATAACTTTAAGCAATTTTCAGAACTTGATTGAGACAAGAAAGACGATTTTCCTATTGAGGAGGCAAAATCGTCATTTTGAGGAAAGGGGCGGGATTCGAAAACCCAAACCTAAGAATTGGTCGATTACTCGACCCTAATTCTTACTTTGGCATTATCGATTTTATCATATGAACACAGCAAAGGCGACTTACCCTTAAAGGGTAATGTCGTCAAGTCTCGGAAGATCGGATAAGAAACCCCAAAAATAGGGTTGACAAGTTGTCTGTGGTCATCCCTCGATTTTTGGGGGTTTCTAGAATGTCCAGGATTTTTCACAATTTTTCCACATCTTTTTTGGAATTTTCTGGAATTTTCTAGCATTTTTTGGATTTTCTAAGATTTTTCTGATTTTTTTTTTATTTTTTAAAATCATTTTCGGAATTTTTATTAAAAATATGATTCGGACCGGGTCAACCCGACCCACTCGGGTCGGAACCCGGCCCAGACCCGGACCCGCGAAGCCTGAAACCAAAACGACGCCGTATTCGTCATTTTTTATTTTCGAATTATCAACTCTGATCCAACGGTCCTCATCGAAACGCATGGCTAATCTACAACCATCGGATCATTTGACTAGAATCTACGGCATGGATTAAACGAAGACCTGATCAGGGACGTCTGATCTAATTACTTGATCCTACGGCCACGATTAAAACATAGGACTAGATCTAGACCGTCCGTTCCTACTTGCCTAAACGACGCCGTACTACAACTAAACTAAACGGCACCGTTTCATCCCATTTTTGATTTTCTGATTTTAAAACCATTTTCGGATAATCCTATTTACTAATCGGACGGTCACTAGAATTTAGGTTCAATTTATCTGAACCATCCGATCTTTTCTATTCTAATAACAGACCCAACGGCCATGCTGACTCGACACCACGTGGACCAATCGCGTGTTGCCAACTAGACCTTTGACTCGTTGACCTCGCCACGTGCGCATCGTCTTCAACCTCGCGCCAGTAACTGGACGAACGGCTATGTTTCTCCGGCGATGATCGTACGGTGAGATCTTGATGAAACCACATGAGACCAACGGCAATCGACTCGCAATCATCTCTAGTTTAATATATTTGAGAATTGAAGCATCCTATTCACAGAATCGGGAATATCGTGCGAATTGCCGAGTACGGCCATGGAAGCTCAATCACGCGAGTCACACGAAATCAGATCAATTCATCCACGGATTGACATGGCAAGAGGTGCATAAAGCTTACCTCGGGCTCCGATTGAGCTTGCACGGCCCAGATTTGGCTGGTGGGAGGATGAACAGTGGTCGGCTATGGAAGCTAAGTCTGAAGACTCGATTCAAGGTGCTCAGGCAAAATCGATGCAAAACCAAGATGCGAACATGGTCAGTAATGCTTGGGGAACAAAATGCACACGCTAAATCAAAGAATCAAGACCGAAATCGTTTTCCACCATTGATGCTCAGTAAGAAAGCTTGAAGGTCGAACTCACCTATTCCCGTGGTTTCAACGTGCGCGGCCGACGGCGATCGACTCCTGGGAGTTTGGGCGACCTCTTGACGACCTCGTGGAGCTTCGGTTTAGCCTCAGAAGGCCCAACCAGCGCTCTGCAAATCCGAGCTCAAACCTTCGACCACAGCGAGGGAAGGCGAACTCTCTCTCTCTCTTTCTTTCTCTCTCTTGATTCAGTTTCTTCTTCTCGAACTCAATCCAACCACCACAGCTTCGCGAAGGTCTGTTGGCTTATATCCCTCTTTGAAATTTTGGCGCCGAACGGGGGATGGCCATCACGCCGAACGGGGGATGACTCGAATGGCATGTGCCATCACGTGATTTTAGGTCCAATCGGCGTCGGGGGCGATGGGCATCTCGTCCGATTCTGTTTGGTCCTATGGCGGGTCTCAATCCGCGTGAATTTAGGATGAATTTGGTCTGCGTTTGGGTAAATGTTGACTTTCACAGGTTCGCAGTTTGACCGGCCGATTGCTCCTTGCTCCGGCGGCCATTGATCATCATTCTGGCTCCAATCGACGGGAAGTGGCCTAAGGAACTAAACGCCCACCATTGCGTCTTCAATTGAAGTCGATTGGTCCGTCGATTTCCCCGTCAAAGTTCGACCATTTACTGTTCATTCACGCAGGTGCCTGAGGAAGACGACGACACTGTAGCGGACCGGTCCGACCGGCGGTCTGACAGGTCTGAACCGGCTCCGAATTGGATTTTTCAAAATTAAACCCAAATTAGTAGGAAATTTTTACAATTGAACCCCATAATCGAATCTAGGGCATGAATTCTATCAAAAAATGTGATTTTGCCCAAAAGTTCATATCAATTTCAACAAAAACCCCAAATTTCCTTTTAATTGCAAATTGGGGGATTATGCAATTGAAGGTTCAAATGATCAAATTGGGTCAAATTACCTGTGTCAATCGGTTCAAAATGGTGAAACCCATTGGGTAGTATGTTTAATTTGCAATGATAGCCCTTGAATTGAAAGTAATTTCAATTACACATATTCGCTGAGACCCTTGCTCCCAAGCACGGAGGAGGAGAAGTTAAAGCCTACGTTTTGACACCTTCTTCAAGTTTGCTTTTAGGCGACAAAGCCACGGGGCTGTTTGATGCACCTAGAACCGGCAGATAGAATCAGTCAACCACATCGGATTGAGCTCAAATTCGGTCGGTTGAAGCGAAACGGCCGTCTGATCAATACTCGGTGTCGTTGGCGTTGGATTTTGACAATTCGGGGTCGTTTAGATGGATTTCTGGGCATTTTTCTATTTTTAGGCAATTTTATAATTTAATGGTATTTTCATAATTTTGTGTTTCTTAGGTCAATTAGGGTTATCACCTTATATAAGGGTGTTTAGGGTTTCGAGGTTTTGAATTTTATGACCGTTTTTTTTTAATATTTGAAGAATATACGATTTGATATCGTTTATGAGAGAACAACGATTGTTCCTCATTCTATCGATTTTGTTCTTCATCGCCTTCTTTCTAACGTACTTTGGCATCATTTGGTATCAGAGCACAGGTTGCTTGAAATCAATGGCTGAACAGAATCGAGGTGGTCGAAGACAACGTGCTCGTGGAGGACGGGAGCGTGGAGTCGTTCTTGTTGCAGATGAACAGCCGCGTCTAAGGGACTTGCGAGACATAGAAAACGAAGAGCTACGGAGACGAATTTAGGATTTGAAGCAACGACTTGCGCGGGCGCAGAAAAGGCGAACCTATATGGAGCGACGACTTGCGCTGGGGGGGTTGTACTTTTCATAGAAAAAAAATCCGATCGTTGATGAAAATCCGATCGTCGATAAAGATCCGATCGTTGATGAATATCCGATCATTGATGGAAATCCGATCGTCAATGAAAATCCCATCTTTGATAAAGATCTAATCTTTGATGAAGATCCAATCTTTGATGATGATCCAGGCTATGATGAAGATAGACTTCCAATCTATGACGAATCTGATGGAGAACAAGAGGATGCGGATCCGACTTGTTATAAAAATCCAATCTTTGACGAATATCCAGAATTTGACGAAGATCTGATTCTTGATCAAAATTACTCGTTCGCCACGTCGGTGGGTGAGCCTATGGCTAAGATTGTGTTTGGAGGTGTGCCGAGCTATGAACGATTCGTTGCGTTTGATGACGAGGTGTCGATTTTTGACCCAGATGCCGACGGCGGAGATAGAGGCGCAAAAGTGGTCGAATTGGAATCCCAGGCTCAAGATTCGAGGAGTGCAGCGAGCCGGGCGGATGAGATTTCACGACCGCCTCTTATAAGGACCTCTAGAGGAAGAGTCTAGGTATTGCCTTCTCGGTTCAATGACTCTGTTATTTATAATGGGATGAAAGAGAGTACCGCTAAGGCTGGATTGTTAGACGGTAATGTAGACGAATATGAGATCTTCGAATGTAAAAGGCCGAAAGTCGGTACTAAAGCGGCTAGAACATTGAGTAATCTTAAGCCTAAAAGTGATGATTTTGAGGGCATTCGCTTTATTGTTGTGGATGGGTTGGTTGTGGTTCTTAGTGAATTCTCTTAGCTTCTATGGAGGGTTCTGTGGAAGAACAATAGAATTTCATGGGAGATTGCTTGGTTTAAAGCTAAATAGCCGCAAACTCTAGTTTCTGCAACTTGGTCCATTGAGGGACCATCAGCAGCAGCTTCTTACTTGAATAAGCAGCATCTTGGTGGATCATCGGTCAATGATGAGTACTAATTGGAAATCTGAATACATGATGGTTAAGCTACTTCATCCTCAACCTATCCTCACGATTGAATGGAGGCCATTGGAAGGACGAAGGCTTAAGAGGAATCTAAAAGAAAGACAAGTTCTTTTAACATACTGCTTGGATGGAGCCGTAAGGTCATGGAGTGAGAGGGATTATGGACGACCAGGGAAAATGGAGGACTTCAAGAATTCCAAGTTCATGCCACATTCATTCTGTATTGTTGTCGTAATCAAGACAAACAATGTTCTTGGTGCTACTCTAGGTGAGAACTTTTTTGTTACTTGGGCAGAAGAAAAGAGGGGGTTACTTAAAATTGGCCAAGAAGGTAGCCAGCCTTTTCCTACAGAGTTTTCTGAGAATGAAAAGAATGGCCGATGTGAATGGGTAGTAGGCATTAGTGTGGAGTTGAGAATTACATTCTGGGCAATCCATTATCTTGATGAATTTTCTCCTCTTAGGCACCCTCAGGTGACGTTATGGAAGTTAAAGGAGCTGCAGTGTCTTAACTTGGGGCATCTTCATAAAGTCTCATATTTGAATGGCAAAGATCAACACCCTGTGGAGAAAGCAATCATCTCAAGGAATAGCTCATCTGGGCCACCTGTATTGTGCTCTTTTATTCACCTTTCACCCTGCAAGTCGATGGCGTGATTGTTTATCCCCTACTTTGACTATGCTGCCATGTTATCTACTGAGTATTCTCTGTTTTCCGGTCAAAGCAAAGAAAGGCCAGTTGTCAGAGGAACTGGAAGTATCGGAGGAGATTGTTGTGAAGAAGAACCAGATTTGAGGACGAATCTTTTTCTAGCAGGGGAGGATGATGCACCTAGAACCGGCAGATGGAATCAGTCAACGACATCGGATTGGGCTCAAATTCGGTCGGTTGAAGCGAAACGGCCGTCTGATCAATACTCAGTGCCGTTGGCGTTGGATTTTGGCAATTTGGGGTCGTTTAGATGGATTTCCGGGCATTTTTCTATTTTTAGGCAATTTTATAATTTAATGGTATTTTCGTAATTTTGTGTTTCTTAGGTCAATTATGGTTATCACCTTATATAAGGGTGTTTAGGGTTTCGAGGTTTTGAAGTTTATGACAGTTTTTTTTTAATATTTGAAGAATATACGATTTGATATCGTTTATGAGAGAATAATGATTGTTCCTCATTCTATCGATTTTGTTCTTCATCGCCTTCTTTCTATCGTACTTCGGCATCACTGTTGTTGTGCATCGTGGCCATGCTTGATCCGGCTCTCATGGCTCCTTGGCATTTTCTTGGAGATTGGTTCCGAGGGAATCATGAAAACAATTGCCGCAACCCTTTCGAGGCTGCACATGGATTGACCCTATGGGAGTATGGTAGGCAGAATCCTGAATTCAGTGAGGCATTCAGTGGAGCGATGGCCATTGACTCCCAAATGATGGACGTTGTCATGGAGGACTGTGAGCATATCTTTCAAGGGTTGGATACTCTGGTGGACGTCGGAGGTGGCACGGGCACGGTTGCGAAGATAATCTCCGAGGCGTGTCAGGGATTGAAGTGCACGGTGCTTGATCTCCCGCATGTGGTTGCCGACTTGCCAGAGACTGAGAATGTGAAGTTTGTTGGCTGTGATATGTTCGAGTTCATCCCCCCTTCGGATGCCATTTTGCTGAAGGTATGTGCTAAAAATACGTATACGTAGATGTTTATGTTTCCTGTGACTCTTTGTATCAATTCCTTCTTCTTTTGATCAGAAATTAATTCGTCATCCTAGAATACTATCACGATGTTTGGATAGTTCTCTTCACTCACTGTATGAATGACAAGTCGCTTGTAATTCATCTGTTTCTATTGCTGTTGATGTTTTCTTAGAGCAACAGCATAAGGACTAGACATACTACGATGTTAAAACGACCAGCCGTTCAAAGCCAAACCTCTACTTTTTCCTCCTCCACTTTCTGGCCGCCCCACAACTCTTCGATTTTCTATTTTTACTCCTGTCCATGGGATTGACTTAGTAAACAAACAACAAATACTATGCGTAAATGGGATATATGACAAAGTTTGACTCTTCAAGTTGGTGTAAAAGGCGGTTTGTTTTAAGAAAAAATGAAATGATTTGTAAAGTATTTTTCTGAAAATGTTGACTCATATAATTTACAAAAAAAAAAACGAATGAACAATATTTTCACCATTCATGACAATATGCACACACAAATTGGTGTTGATTATAAAAATATTTTTCACTAACTAATTATTTCAAGCGATATAAACGGTTATTTTTAGGAGAATATTGTTTAAGTTATGTATTTATGCGAAACAAACGGGTTTAACCCAAGTTTGACTTGTGTTCTAACCTGTTCCAGAACTTAGTGACGTATGTATGGGTCAATATTATTTATCTAACTTGGAGCTTCAGCTCATGTTCCTATTGAAATTAAAGGCAGAAGGACAGCAGAAGTGTCAATATTTGTGTACGGCGCTCACTTTAGTGCCAATTTTTTTTCGCCGGCTCACTTAAGTGTCAATATTTGTATTCGACGATCACTTTAGTGCCAATTCCGGCAAAAAACGATTAGTTAAGTGCCAATTCCGGCCAAACAATACACGTGGCATTTTTTATTAATTTCTTTGTCTAGATGGTGTCCACGTGGCAATTTTCATTTTCAAATTCAGTCCACATAAAAGCCACCTGCATTTTTCAACTAACAATTAAGTTAAATTTTTTTAAAAAATTAAAAATAACCAGAAAATAACCTAATTTTTTTTTAAAATTACACTTGCAGCAGCAGGGGCCACAGCCCTTGCCGCCGCCGCTCACCATTGCCGGCAGTGGCTGGCGATGGGTGGGGTAGTATTCGCGAGACCGACGACCCCCGCGAGCCCTTGCCGGGGGTCGGCGAGGCCTGGTCATGGCTGGCCGAGGCCTCGCGACCCCATTGAGAGGTTGACCTCGCCCAGATCTGGGCGAGGTCGAGCCTCGTGACCCCACGGCGAGGCGGACCTCGCCCAGATCCGGGCGAGGTCGAGCCTCGCCGTGGTTGGGCGGGCCCGGAATCGCCCAGCCACCGAAGGTCTTTGGTAGGGTTTGGCGACTTTCGGCTTCTCTTTCGCAGAAGCCGTAACGAAGCTTTCTGCTACAGACGCCATCGCCGCCGCACCGTCCCATTACCTCTCACTTCGAACGCCCAACTGGAGAGATAGAGAAAGAGAGAGAGAGAGGGAGAGATTGTTTGGTCGAGAATTTTCAAGATCAGCTACAGGGAGCTCTGTAATTTTGGTGATTCCGCAATGGCAGTGTCCGAGCCCCAGCACAAGGATCTGCTCGCTCCATTCACGCCGTACGGGTCTTCTTCGTCTTCGTCGTTGTTCAGAGGAGGGTCGAGTTCCATCCGGAACTTGAAGGGAAATGCCAACGCGAGAGTTGGGTCTATGTTTGTCATCCTCTGCTCCTTCACACTGTGAGCATTCGAAGCAACCTCTTCAATTCCAAATCTGCTCCTCCACTCCTTATTGTTTGTTGCCCAGATCTGCTCTTTCGCTCCCAAAACCAAAACCAGAAGAAGCTGACCCACTAAATCACTCCTCACTGCTTGCCCTTCGCCGAGCCGTCGCTGTGGGTCTGTGAGCCCGGCCGCGCTCGCAGACCCACAACGAGGTCGCTGGGGTCGGGACGGGGGTCGCCAAACCCTGGCGACCCGCTGGGCCTACCCCCACCCCTTGCCAGCCATTGCAGGCGATGGTGGGGGCGGCGGCGGCGAGGGTTCACACTCCCTCGCCGCTACAAACGCCATTGCTTTTTTTTTTTTTTTGCTTTTTTTGCTGTTTTTTACTTTTTTAGTTTTTAGATTATTAGGTGGATTTTTCTTTACTTTTTTTATCTGCTAACTATGATGCTCCGACGAGCCACGTGTGCGCCACGTATGATTTCCGGCAAGTCATGTCGGACTTGGCACTGAAATGATCGTTTTTTTACAAATATTGGCACTTAAGTGAGCTATCGAAAAAAATTGGCACCAAAGTGAGCGCCGTACACAAATATTAGCACTTCTCCTGTCCTTCTGCCTGAAATTAAATATCTAGCTTGCCTCCAGCATTAATCCCCGTGTACGCCATTGTTGAAAAAGTTGGAAAATTCATTGCGTTCGCGTTCAAGTACTTGTAACACGCAATGGAAGTTAGGTGAGACTTTAGTGTTCGATAAGTCTTCTTCTCTTTCATAGTTTATAATAATTACTTGGATGTACTTGGTGATGATATAGTTGGTTTTACACAATTGGTGCGACGAAGACTGCCTGAAGGTGCTGCGAAAATGCAGAGAAGCAATCGCCGGCAAGAACAATGAGCGAGGGACGGCGATAATCATAGACATTGTGATAGGCGAGACCTAGGATGACGATGCCGAAGCAACTGCGACGAAGCTCTCCTTCGATATGTTGATGATGACGGTGGTAACCGGAAGAGAGAGGACCGAGAAAGAGTGGAAAAATCTTTTCTCAAAGTCCGGTTTTAGACAGCACAAGATAACTCCTATGTTTGGATTAAGGTCTCTCATTGAAGTCTTTCCTTAGGGATTCAAACGGTGTCTATTTTCAAGCACCGCTTGTGAATTCATTAAGAATCGAACTATTTTTTTTTGTTGGTCTAATAAGAATCGTAATATATGTGTACTAAGAAGTCGTACTAATCTTTTTTGATAGTGAATGACATTTGGTAAAAACGAATGAACCTACCTGCCTTATCTTGGGCCCGATCTCTTTAAGTAATTATTGATCAAAAGATGCCTATGGTTGAAGCCTTCATTTTTTCGTACCTACATGACTAGCTTCACACCCTAATTTTAAATCCCATTTTAGTAAACTTGGGTTCTTGCATGAATTAAAAAGCAACACTTTGTATGATACTGATATACTAAAACTCCTCTAGAAGATTAGTTTTCTAAATTATATGACAGATTAGACATTAGAGCATATACTTTAACGAGTCATATTCAATAATATGACATTACCTGACAAAGTAGGATAGGCGTACTAAAAATCGCCACATAAACTATTTTGTTAAGTGATGTGGCACTTTGAATTTGGAATTCAAGATGCTGGGAACCATAATATAAAAATTTACGCAATAAACGAATATAGTAGAAGAGCCTTAGTATATATAGTATTAGTTTACTTATCGGTAGGAATGTCAATGGTTCAATTCAGTTCGGTATTATAACAAATTACACACTAAACGAATTTAGTAGAAGAGTCTTAGTATATTTTATCGGTAGAAATGTCAATGGTTCAGTTTGGTTCAGTTCAGTTCAGGTCGGTTTTCTTGAAAAATCAAACTAAACTGAACCATTGGTGTGCAAGCTTGAACTGAACCTAATCTCGCCCTTAACTGAATATAAAATAAACCAAAAATTCAATTAGGTTTGATTTTCAATTTTTTCCTTTTTTATTTTCTTCTTTTTATTTTTCCTATTTTGGGCCAAGGGTTGGCGCAAGGGCGTCGCGGACCTCGCCAAGGCTCTCGCCAATGCCAGATATGGCATTCGCAAGGGCGAATAAGGACCTCAACGTCCTCGCCCAAGGGTTACGGCCCTCCTTGCAGGCCCTTGCCCAGTGGCCGCCGGCCCTCAACCCCAAAAAAGAAAAAAGAAAATCAAAAAAGGAAAGAAAAGAAAGAAAAAGGAAAAATAAAAAAACAATACTTTGGATTTTTTTTTGTGCGATTTGGTTAGTCAAATCGAATTGAACTAAAAAAAATCGAGCTGAAAAAAAGAATGGCTATTTTTCAATTACCTGAACCGAATCAAATGGAATCAAACCAAAATGCACCAAATTTTCAATTCAGTGTAGTGCGGTTAGCTGTTCGGATCACTTTTCAATTTGGATTTGATACCACTACTTATCGTACATTAACTTAGAGAACTACTTTTAGGATATCCTGCATTCTTCAATTTAAGCAGTAAGTGCTACCCAATATAACTTTGTGGAAATAATGTTATTATACTATGATTGGATCATTAAACCGGTCTATAAAGGAATATGGTTAATTGTATAAACGAACATTTTAAACAAGTGAATTTATACATCGAATATACACTTTTTATATTATTTGGTAAAACCTATCTTAATTTAGTAAACCTTTCGTATCTAAAGAGGAAAAGCTAGACCTATATATCATCTCATGAGATAGCTATCGTGGAAAGGGATGAGGATCAGTGCCTGATTTTCCCTTACAGAGACTGGTTTATGTGGGATGAATTAGTCACCAACTTACTGTTCACGATGCCTCTTATTTCAACGTGCCAATTGATTGGTCCATTTAAGCATATGTACTAGGTCGGCTACTTGGTCCATTTTTAATTGTCCTTTTATGAACTCAGCAAAACCTAAGAGGCCAAAAAGTCAGTGAGCTGGCTTCTCTGGCAAGCAAAAAGCCATGTCTATGAACTAATTCGGAAAAATTGCCAAACGCTTCCTAAATCTAATTTAATTATGCCAATTCAATCTTAAATCTTTTTTCAATCAATTCAGTCATAAATCTTTTGTATTCGTGCTAATTCAGAAAATTAGTTAGAAAATTTCTCACGTGAACACCGGCGTGCCAAGTAGGGTGGACGGCATTGACGTGGTTAATAATATTTTAATACTTTTTTTGATATTTTCATAATTCTTTTCTTCTTTTATCAATGCAAGGATCGTTTAATCAGTTCAACGCCTACCAATTTTGAGAACTAGTTCAACGACTCTAGGATCACTCCGTCATAGGAACAAAGTGAGTCTACTGAAACAAACTCGATGACATCCTAGGGTCCGGTTGAGGTCACCGATCCTTGCCCAGGGGCTGTCGACCTTGAAGCCAAAAATAGAAAAAAAAATTCTTTTGTAAAATTAATAAAATATTATTAAAATTTATCAACATCGGCACTGGTGGAGCCACGTCAGCGATTTTCGGCCAACATGGCTGAATCGGCAAAAGATGAAAAGTTTTAAGATTGAATTGGCAAACCTAAAATGCTTAGGCTTCCCCTTTAATGTCTCAATGCATCTAGACCGGATATATTGTTTGGTGTTTGCATATGTGTAAGAATTTAGTAAATTCTAAATAATCTCACCTCATGGGGGTCAAGTGCATCATCAAATGTATCTAAACTTTTCCAAAACTTAGCTAATGGTACCTCGAGCGTCTAGAATTTCTCACTTTATATATTAGCTGAATTTCATAATATCCATGAGACATGTATAAATTTATGGCGTCCAATCAATGATTGAAGAGCAATCCTTTGAAGATCTGTCCAACGGCTAGTTTGAAAGCAAATGAATATAAAAGGAAGATCCATGGTGACCAATCGAGAGAGATTGGAACTTGCAATTCCAAAGTACTTGAATTGTTTAGATTCACGTACTTATTCTCGAGAGCTAGAAGTCTTATCTTTGAGAGGTTTTGTTAGAGTGATTAATAGTGATATCTCTTGTAACCTTTCAACAATTCATTTAGTGGAATCCATCCAATTGATTGTTAGCGTTGGAGAGTGATACAAACTTGCTAAAGCCGAACCACTACAAAATTTGCGTGCAATTCTCGCTTACTCTAAAATCTTCTTAATGTGTTTAGATTATCTAAACTTCAATTTACTGATCTTATTCAGATTGTATTTTAAAATTGTTTAAATTCCACATTAAATTTCGAAACTGTTCAGAATCACTTGTTACCTCCCCTCTAATTGATATAGCTAGATACAACACGATGCGTTGGTGATGGCGGTCGCCACGAGAAAAGAGAGAACCGAAAGAGAGCAGGAAAAGCTTTTCTTGAGGCCGGCTTCGGACAACAAAAGATGACTCCTATGTTTGGTTTGAGGTCTCTCATTCAAGTTTTGCCCTAGTCAGTGCGTGCTTATTTGACACGAGGGACGCAGATCTCGTGTCCCTTATCTTTAACCTATATGCTGTCCATATCTCCTGAAATCGCAGCATGGAAAATCGTTTGTAAATGCAAAAGATTGTATGTTTTTTTTTCCTCGTTAGACGTCTGAGTAATAATTCAAAAAGCTGGGATAAGATTGGGCCTTAAAGGTAGGGCTAAACATATAATCATGACCGCCACCGTCATAAAAATTGTATGCACAAAATTTTTGGGTAGGGTTATGCTTTCTCGCTAAATGCCTTCGCTCGAGCCCATCCAAAATGTCTGAAAACCTTGTGACCTAGGTTTCGGCTTGATTATTTTTTTTTTGGGGGTCGAAACTTGATTAATTATTTCAAACGGCATAAACAATTAGTTTTAAGAAAATATTTTTCAAATCATTCATTATTCACCAAATAAATGGAACCCAAACATAAAAATGCAAAGTGTCTATCTTTGTATCTTCCTAATCAGAATACTGGTTAGAGAAGGAAAAAAAAACATTGTTCATTACAGAAGCCATTAAAACAATAAAAGTACATACATCTAAGAAATCCTAAGAAAATTAGAATTCCTAATTGCAAAACGAGCAGCAGAACATTGGAACTTGCTTAAAGAAAGGCCCGAAATAGAAATTACTTCTAAGCGATTATAGATAGAGATGCAAAGGATTACAGAATAATCTCTTAGGTGACCATTGCACTTAGGAGTATTGCACTTAGGAGTGCGCATGTATGCATGGCTCCATGGTAGAACCTCGTACTAGACCGGTGGAAAATCCGTCCGATTTTAGCTTCCACGTTTTGCAAGGTAGATTTCAAGTTTTAAAAATAGAAGAACATGTTCCGACGGATAAGTTTCGGATTTTAGGTAAGTGGAATCTGTAACATGTAGCAAGTTTTTGTGTTTTTTCGTGCGTATGTTTTTTAGGGGCTGCACGATAACACTTATGCTTTTGGATTTCTCTGCCAGAAGTCAATCTGGCAGAGAAACCTGTTTGGTAAAAATATCATTGAAGTATAAATGCGTTTGGTTAAAAAAAATATTGACTTCTGGTAAGATTTTCTACTTGTGGTTGGGTTTTTGGACAATTTTGAGAAGATTTTTTACTTCTCGACTCCAGAATTACTTCTTCGACCACACTGGCCTCCATTGATCACCGTTACCGCCAACCAACGCCTGCCAGTGCCCACCGCGACCATCGCCCGCCGCTGGCCGCCGCTGTTGCCAGCCAACGCCCGTCCACCGCCGCCGCAACCACTAGTCACCATCGCCCACTGCCGGCCGACCACCACTACCGGCGGGCACCGACCTCGTCGACCACCGATACCAAAGATTTTGTTAATAATGTTCCAAAATTATAAATTTTCAATCATCACCAAATGAATCTATCTGATCAGAAGTCAACTTGGAATAAAAGTAGAAAAATCAATTTCTGCTTTTGAGGAGAAGTAGATAAATCAACTTCTGGTAGGGAAGTGTTACCATGCACGCCCTTAGCGATCTTGCAGTATTCTAAGGCATCCGATGATGAGTATGAAATCTGAAACCACTAATATGAGTTTCTATTTCGATCGATATTTATGACTGAGATTTTTATTTTATTAATGTTTCGTGTTCATTCACGTGTCTAAATATGAGTTTTGGTCAGTAAATTGTAGCAGCAAGTTGTGGTTATTAAAAGTAATGATTCATTATAATAGTTCAATTAAAAATTCAAGTGAAACATAGATAGACCTCGAAATCGACTTTGAAACCTGGGACAGAGTGAGTTTTAGGTTCCAAAAAATGATGAATTTGTTCCAATGAGTAGAAGAATCTGAGACTGCTCACCCCTAATTGCATCCGACATATTATTTAGCATTTACTCATCCTTTCTTCTTGTCGGGAGTAAATCTCAACTCCTTTTTGCCCAAAAAAGAAAAAAAACCTTAACATCTTCCAAAGTTGATGTTTCTGGACAAGAACGAAATCAACATCAGAAACCAAAGTCGCATGTGAATTCGAACGAGATTCATAGTCACATCCGTGCCAAACAAGCTCATCAGTACGAAACGTCTCTTTGACTTTGAGCTTGCCCAGTACGTTATTGAGGAATGGGACGTTCTTGTCGTAATTGAGTAAAGTCCATGCGAAGAAAGAAAAAGGGAATTGAACAAAAGTCGAGAATTGAACCGAAACTACTTTCTTGAATCTTATCTCCTTCCTTATGGTTTGGTCGCT
Source organism: Rhodomyrtus psidioides (assembly GCA_021437785.1). NCBI lineage: Eukaryota > Viridiplantae > Streptophyta > Magnoliopsida > Myrtales > Myrtaceae > Rhodomyrtus > Rhodomyrtus psidioides. The sequence goes on along the minus strand of JAILYB010000062.1, from coordinate 200,118 downwards.
TTTCTTTTGGCAGAGGCAACTGCTAAAAATTTCAACCCAAAAACTTAAATTATTAAGTGGAGGGAGACCACAAATATATAAAGAGCACCAAAGACCCATTTTTAAGCGATGTGGGACTTACAAAGTCAACACTCATCTCACGTGCAAGCCGGGGAAAGAGCCGCACGTGGAATTTGGCGAAAGGGCAAACACTAGCTCTGATATCATGTTAGAAATTTCAACCCAAAAACTTAAATTATTAGGTGAAGGGAGACTACAAATATATAAAAAGCACCAAAAACCCATTCTTAATCGATGTGGGACTTACAAAGTCAACAGCAACAAGGGTTCCTTTTGTTGTGAAACAGGACACCTTGATCGGTGTCGCAGCGGAATCGGATCGACGAGCGTTTGCAAAGTCGACAGAGAAATAAAACGAAATAATAACAAAGGACACGAGATTTACGTGGTTCGGTCCGAATGTCGGAACCTACGTCCACGGGGAGAGCAGCACAGAATCCACTATAGAAAACAAGCGATACAACGAGATCAATCACTCGAGCACTCAAACACTCTCGGTGTTTCCCAACCCCCAATTACACCTCAAACTCACACAGTGTTTAGCCCCTCACAATTCCTAGTGTAACCTCACTCAAGGAATTATACAAATTCTACTCACGAGAATTTATCTGGCTAAAACACCCAGATGTAATTACAACGAGTAAAACCCTCACGAGAAGAACTCTCTCTTCTCTCGGCCACCGAATGACTTGGTTTCGGCGCACTTCTTCAATTGCATCTTCTTCTCCTTATATAGCCATATGGAAAGAGGAAGCATGCCAACTTGTGCCAAAGTTATGCCTAACTCCCGAGTCAATGCCTAACTCGTGCCTAACTCCCGAGTCAATGCCTAACTCCCGAGTCAATGTCAACTTGTGCCTAACTCCCGAGTCAATGCCTAACTCGTGCCTAACTCGTGCCTAACTCCCGAGTTTCATTCGGGACTCAAATTCGAGACATATTTTCAACAATCTCCACCTTGGCTCGACATTTGAGCCAAGTCACAATCGCTTCAATGAATTCGCCTGCTACTCTCCCACAGCCCTCTTGGGCTCAATCTGCACAAAGATATTTCAAGTTCAAGCCACGCTTGAACTTTGCCATAATCATAGGCCTCAAGACATCAGCTCCACCTGTACAGTTAGCTACTCCATAAGGATTTTATAACATAACTTTCTGTATCACAGATAAAGCAAAATCATTATTGTATCCATATCTGACAGAAAGTCCAACATGCTCCTTATCAAATTCAGTAGCTACAGTAATCGTTGGCTTTGCCGGCTCCACCTTAATCCAAATATCATATGTGTCGATTATTTCACTAGTACCTGCTACCTCAGGAGTTTCTGGTTGCAACTCCACCTCAAGCTGAACACCGTCCAGATCCGTATAAACACTGCCACAAGCACTCCTAGCTAGAAGTACTGGAGACTCGTCAAAGGTAACTTCTCTGCTGCAAATAGGTGAATCTATATTCGGGCACCACAACTGATCGCCACACTCACCTTGTGCATAACCATGGAATATGCACCTTGCCTCCACATCGAGCTTACCATCACTTACTCGATAATAACACGGGCAACTAAACATTCTAAAATTAGAATCATCAGCAACATTACCTGACCACACTTCTTTGGGAGTCTGATATCCAATTGCAGTCGATGGGGATCTATTCACCAGGTAGCTCGCCATACTAAGCGTATCCGCTGGAATTTTCCCAGCCATACCAGCACTAGAGATCTTTTCACGGGCCGACTCTAGTAACTCTCTGCTCATCAATTCTGCAAACTGTTGTGGTTTACTAGCACTAGTGCGATGTTTCACTATGCCCTTTTCCATGCAGAATTTATTTACCAGCTTCGAGCAGGACTCCATGCCACTGTCAGTTCGCACATGCTTGATCAACTTACCAGTCTCCATTCCGATCAAAGCTCTCGACTGCGTATTCCTGACAACAGCATCAAACATGTGCTTTCGCACAAACACCCAGGCCTTCCTCGAGTAGCCGTTAGACTCTCGAACAGATGTCGACGTCTCATGAGCAAAATTTATCAATGTCTTACCTTGAAGTTCATACAGGCTGCCATGTTTGATTCCCTTCATTATCACCAGAACACCTCGAACAATTTTTAGGACTCCACCTCGTGAAGAATACCTGCATCCAGCTGAATCTAGAGCACCCAAGGAAATTAAGTTCTTTTTCAATTCTGGAACATGTCTTACCCCAGTCAATGTCCTCACAATACCATCATGCATTCTGATTTTAATATCACCAACACCCACAACATCGCATTCAGCGTTGTTTCCCAACTGCACTTTACTACTATCCATGCATTGATAAGAAGTAAACCAGTTCCTGTTTGGTGTAGCATGAAAAGAACAACCAGAATCCATATTCCATCCGTCAAACGACGAATTCTCAGTGACAGACAAGACATAATCGACATCATCAGAATTTTCAGCTACAACTGCAACATCATCTGCAGATTCAACTCCAATTTCCTTAGCTCTTTCATTTGTCAGCTTAAAACAATTTCTTCTAAGATGCCCTCTCTTGCCACAATTCCAACAGACATCACCGCCAGTCCTAGACTGACTGCATCTATTCATGTTCATACTACTTCTGCTAACACGTGTACTAGCTCTTCCTCTTTCACCTACTAAAGCAGTAGATACAGATTCGCCAGATTCTCTTCTACGAATATCCTCACTCAGAATTAAATCTCGAATCCCATCAAACGTCAAACTAGTTGACCCAGAAGAATTGCTAACAGCAGTAACAGTAGTATTCCAACTATCAGGCAATGAGGATAATAGAATCAAAGCACGTACCTCATCTTCAAAGTCAATCTCAACTGAACTCAATTGACTAACTATCACATTGAATTCATTGATATGATTAGCAACAGATGTACCTTCGCTCATCTTCAAGTTAAACAGACGTCGCATCAAATAGACCTTGTTGATCGCAGAGGGCTTCTCGTACATGTCCGACAGGGCTTTCATCAAACCCGCAGTGGTCTTCTCCTTGACAATATTAAATGCGACGTTACGAGCCAACGTCAGCCGAATAACACCCATCGCTTGTCTATCCAGCAATTCCCAATCGGGTTGCTTCATCGTTTCTGGCTTTTGCCCAGACAGGGGCTCATGCAGCTTCATCTGATATAAGTAGTCTTCTATCTGCATCTTCCAGAAACCAAAGTCCTTCCCCTCAAATCTGTCGATTTTCACTTTAGCTTCTGTCGCCATCGATTTGCTTCAACTCAAGCAAGCCTAGCTCTGATACCAATTGTTGTGAAACAGGACACCTTGATCGGTGTCGCAGCGGAATCGGATCGACGAGCGTTTGCAAAGTCGACAGAGAAATAAAACGAAATAATAACAAAGGACACGAGATTTACGTGGTTCGGTCCGAATGTCGGAACCTACGTCCACGGGGAGAGCAGCACAGAATCCACTATAGAAAACAAGCGATACAACGAGATCAATCACTCGAGCACTCAAACACTCTCGGTGTTTCCCAACCCCCAATTACACCTCAAACTCACACAGTGTTTAGCCCCTCACAATTCCTAGTGTAACCTCACTCAAGGAATTATACAAATTCTACTCACGAGAATTTATCTGGCTAAAACACCCAGATGTAATTACAACGAGTAAAACCCTCACGAGAAGAACTCTCTCTTCTCTCGGCCACCGAATGACTTGGTTTCGGCGCACTTCTTCAATTGCATCTTCTTCTCCTTATATAGCCATATGGAAAGAGGAAGCATGCCAACTTGTGCCAAAGTTATGCCTAACTCCCGAGTCAATGCCTAACTCGTGCCTAACTCCCGAGTCAATGCCTAACTCCCGAGTCAATGCCAACTTGTGCCTAACTCCCGAGTCAATGCCTAACTCGTGCCTAACTCGTGCCTAACTCCCGAGTTTCATTCGGGACTCAAATTCGAGACATATTTTCAACACCTTTTGCTAGACTTATAAATTTTCTTCTTAATTGGGTCAATAATATCATAATTCCGAAACCGGTACCACATGATACATGTACCCCAAAAATAATTTTCGTCTCATTTAAAATACCAAATTGATATCTCAAAAGCAAATATACCCTGCACATCTGATGTCAAACTGCTGGTGGTGGATACATTTGGGTCAGTGATATCAGTTTGAGAATTTTCACAAGACAAAAATTAATTTGGGTAATTATGTTATAGATCAATAGTTTGAGATTTTCTCACCATTGTCTAAATACATATCTTAAATTGAAATTGAATGATTGATGGCAATTTAATATTTTTGGTGAAAATTAGATCGTCATATACGATGAGGAAATAGCGCTGTCCTAAAAATAAATAGACAAAGAAAAAAGGAAAACATTAGCTTGATCAATGATGCCTCCAAGTCTTGGGCTTGCCCCATAAGATGTAAAAATGGAATGAAATGTGTGGTATTTGAGTAAAGTCAGTGATTAAACTATATGAATTTGCATTCATAATTTACTCCATCTCAAAAGAAATTAATTGCAAAAGGGACTTGCTCCGTCTAGTATGATGAAACAATTAAGCTGAGTTAGTGCGCATATGAGGATATGACCACTCTAAACGGGCTGTTTCCTATATGCTAATGAACCTATTTTCTTAATCTTTAACTCTTTTTCAGTAAGGTTTAGCACTAATAAGATTTTTTTTTTGTCTGTTTTATCTCTAACCCTTATTTCTCTGATTTTTGCTCTGCCTCTTTACGGAGCGCGGGAGTCGAACCCCGCACCTGTCATGTTAGCGTCTCTACCCCCCAATCTCTTTACCATCATGGCCCGCATGCAGTGGAACAACTGCAATCCTAGGAATGTCTTTTCTGAAACCCCATAAACATTAATTTTGGTGTTACGATTGGATTATGACGTAGAAACCAGAAAAAATGGACTGGAATGTTTATAGGGAGTTTCGCATGTTCCTATCTAGTCGAGTCGGAAGTCCAACATCGTACTACACATATTATTAAAAAAAAGTTGAAAGTTTGAATAAGCAAAACCGCCAAGGAGTAGAAGTCAATGATACCATAAACAACTCCTTAAACAACATCTAATTCCCTGATTTTTTTCCCTAATAAATCAGTTCTTTAGTCAACAATATTTTCTCAGCATCCACCTAATCATCATCCACTCTGTTTCTCTCTTTTTCTCTGAGATTGTCAAGACACTGAGCAAGATTTCACAGAGAAGCAAAAAGAATGGGGTTTGAGAAGAAAGACCTGGATCTGGTGCTGGTTCCGAGTGGCCTGCTCATCATGTTCGTCTACCATCTCTTCCTCCTCTACAGATACCTCAATCAGCCTCACACCACTGCCCTGGGGTTCGAGAACTACAACAAGCGCCTCTGGGTTCGAGCCGTCATGCAGGTCAAACCTCTCTCCCATCCAGTTCTTGTTTAAATCCACTGTACTTTCCGTGATCGAATTCAAGACCGCCCTAGATCGCAGTCGAATTTGCACTCCCCCGGTTTCCCCTTCATTTCTTGAGATATGCGTGTACGAAATTCACGAGAAGGTTCCTTACCCAAAAAAAAAATTCACGAGAAGGGTCATTGTGAAAAGAGCCGAAACTCGATCGATTTGGGTGCTTGTGCTGTTTCTGTGCCATCTCTGATCGATCAAAGGTCGGTGATCTTGCAGGGTGAGAGGAGGGACATTGGCTCCTGCGTCTCGGTGATCTCTTCCAACATAACCGCAGCGACCTTCCTGTCCTCCGTCTCGCTCACCCTCTGCTCCCTCATCGGCGCTTGGATCAGCAACACCGGCAACAACGTCTTCGCGAGCGACCTCATCTACGGGGACACCCGGTCCACCACTCTCGCCGTCAAGTATGTCAGCCTCCTGATCTGCTTCCTCCTCGCCTTCTCATGCTTCGTCCAGTCGGCCCGGCACTTCGTCCACGCCAACTACCTGATCAGCACGCCGAGCCCGAGCGTTCCCCTGAAGAGGGTCGAGGTTGCCGTCATCCGAGGCGGCGATTTCTGGTCCGTTGGGCTCAGGGCGCTGTACTTCGCTCTGAACTTGCTTCTCTGGTTCTTCGGGCCGATACCCATGTTTTTCTGCTCCATTTCCATGGCCCTGTTCTTGCACTACCTCGACTCGAACTCAACTCCGTTGATTGAGGAGTTTGATGGGAGGGAAGCGGTGAAGAAGGTGGAGCACAGACTGTCTGAGATGGCAATGGCCATTCACAGGCCTTCACATCAGAATTAGACCAGGCCTGATTTGTTTGTGTACATCTAGGAAGAAAAAATGCACAGGAATCAGATTTTTCTAGAGGTAGATAGGCAATCTTTTGCCATAAACTGCATCAATTCATAGAAGCATCTATATTTAACGATCCCTGCGCTTTCGCCCCCGCAAAAATTGCTCGTTGCCCTACCTGAAATGAGAAGCTTATCAAGTAAATTCCAACACAAATCAAAGTCACATGCGCACCGAATAAGCTCATGAATATGAACACGTTTCTTAACCTGAAGAACACCATTAGAATCAGGCCTTAAAAGCTTATCATCCTGGACAATAAAGAGGACCAAATTAATAGTTCTGATCGATGCCTGAAGTCTTCAGCTTGCCCATAGTGGGAATGAGATGTCTTTTGTCCTAATTGAAGAAAGTCTATGGCGCAGAAAAAAAGGACAAAACTGAACAAAAAGTCAGGAATTGGAACCTCGTATGTGATTTTCTCCGTCTTTGGCTGCTGTCTGATCTTCCCCCGTCCAATATTCCAACTCGTGGTCAAGTGACGAGGGTTTCTTTTTCTTTACTTATAAATTGAGCCATGCTATTTCCACTGGTTAGATAACAAAAGTCACCCCATATTTCACTAAAAAGGAAATTTTTTTTCCAATGGCAATTTAAAGTAAGAAGCTGCTAACATAACAGTTTGATAATACTGTCATTATTTCTGAACGATTTATCAATTAATAAGTATTTTATACAAAATGCGCGGTGATGGTATGTGGATTTACAGTCAGAAATAATTGACAAAATTGTCAAGGAAGCATTTTCCTTCAAAGTTATAGCCCCGGTTTAATTGCTTTCCTTCTTTCTATTCGGCTTTTATTATTATATAGAATCTAGTTGTCATAATTAAACATTTCACGTGTTTTGTGTTCGTTTAATGTGGCTATCTCGTGTCTATTACAAAGCATCATTTTTTTTTCTTTTTTTGTTTACATTTCACTGTAAATTAAGTTTTGTCGAAAAGAACAATTTTCAAGAAATCTATTTCCTTTTTATATTCTCGAGCAAATTTATGGGTTAGTTATCAAGTAGAATCAAGAGATTAATATAGACAATTTTGTAAAATGATCATATCTTCATATACTTTTACTTCTGTTGTACATATCACCATCAAACCCTTTCTTATCCTGATATATTTTCGAACATGAATGATATGAGTTTTTGTCAATTGAAAATGATGAGATTTCACTGGCATTTAAATCTTATTTTATGAATGCTGTGATTTAATTACATTTCGTCTTTTCAAGTTTCCCATTGAAAAATATTAACTAATGATTCTTTTTTAGAACTTCTATATAGTGGTTTTTTTTTATTTATTTCATCGTTCACCACATTACATCTATATATGTATAAAAGACAACCGCTAAGAAGGAGTTTGATTATAATCTAAATTAAAAACATGGTACCTTTAATATACATGTGATACCCATAAGAAAAAAAAATCTTGAAATCTTAATTATGGTAACTAGATTCTACATAGAAATAGAAAAAATTATAAAAGAAGGAAAATAAATTAGTTCGAGCCATCGTTTTAAATGTAATTTAATGATTGATGATAATTTTTTCTTTTCGGTGAAAATTGGTTGAATTAGTAATAAAAGGAATGAAAAATAGAGCCGCTCTTACAAATCCTAAGAAAGGTGGAATATCTATTGGCAAAATGGGAAGGGTATCATTGGAACTTGTTTCAAGGAAGTAGTTGGGGCCCCGATTCATCTGGGCTTTATTCCAGTACATCCGTGGGCTATTCGGAGCCCATCGATCGGATTATATGATATTATCCAGAGCCAGAGGTACCTAATTATTATTATGCTACGCTTTTATGCTCTGCTAATTCATGCCAATGAAACATTACCATCATACTAAATAAAGGCCTAAAGTCACTAGTCTCAGCTTATGGCTGTTGCTTACAAAAAAATTCAGAATCATCTGTGCTGTGAAAATCGCATGTGACATGTTCGTTTGCATTTGCCCTTCCTTTGTTTTCATGGGGGTAAGTCTTATTAACTTCGAAAGTTAATGTTTCTAACAACATAAATCAAAGTCATGTAAATTCAGATACAGTTCAAAGTCACGTCAGTACCGAATAAGCTCATGTAATATGAAACATGTCTCAATCTCAAGAACGCCATTTAGAATTCCAAAAATGATACAAATAATCTCCAAACTTCAGCTCAATGCGCAATATAATATATGGACTCTTAATTCATCCAACTTGATCATTGAACCATTTCTAAGTGTCAATGCGGTCTTTTTGCTTGGTCAAACTACAAAGAAAGTCAACACTAGTCCCTAAACCATTGTGAAAACTGCAAACTATTCCCTAAGGACACGTAGAATTGTGTGATATAGTCTCTTAACAATTAATTTGTTCAATTTACTCCTTCAACGTTTCATGATAAAGTCAAATCATTCGTTTGCACATCTTGGTTGCGACCCATATCAATCCAACACTTGTTCTTTCCAGGAAGGAATATCTGGTCTCGCGTAGTAAATCATTCTTTCGATACTATTAATAAGTTCTCATAACTGCACTATCTTCCATATTTAGACTTCAAAGTGGATAATTCAAAAGCTAATGGTTTGACCGATGATGTGGAAAGCCTTGAGCTTGCCCAATACGTTATAGTGGAATGAAGTACTCTTGTCCTGTTTCAATAAAGTCTATGGCGGAAAAATATAAAAAAAGAGAATTGAACAAAAGCCAGGAATTGGAACTTTATATGAGATTTTCTCCGTCTTCGGCTGCTGTTTGATCTTTCTCCGTCTCATAGTCCAAGTTGTGGTCCCCAGACTTGTAAATTTTCTAACAAATCGGTTGCAAACACTAGGCATTTGGTAGACCGGATATAATTCCGGATAGGATAACTTATATCCTATCCGGTGTTTGGCAAAACACGATATCCATAATTGTCCGAATATAATTCGGATATAGCCCAGATAAAAAAATCTCACTTAGGGGTGTGATACATATGGATAGAATAAAAATTTAAGAAAATATATACAAAAAAAAAAAACAGAAAAGAAAATTGAGAAAAAATAGTAGGATTACGCATTTGGAGGAAAGACTCCTTCACCTCCATTGAAGCACCACGGCAGAAGACCAACGCATGAGCTCCACCGTCACTCGACGTCGCAGCACCAGCCAGCCGTCATCCCCTTTGTCACACACTCTTTCTCTATCTATGTAGACCAGTCGAGCTCATCGGATCGATGTCCGACACTCTAAACCTTGGATCTGAGGCTCGCAACCTCAGATCTGAGCTTGCCGGCCTTAGGGGACCCTAGATGTGAGGTCGCCTGAGGCTCGGCCTCGTCCTTGGCGACGACCGCACGTTCAGGTTTCCTCGCATAGGCTGGTGGCCTTATCGGTAACCGCCTTGCCTTCTTCGATTGGACCAAACGACTTCAATGCGAAGGTCGGGTCTCGTTGTGGTGTCCCAGCCGAGTCATGGACGAAGAATTTTGATGTGAACAAGGTCTGCTTCGGCTGATTTATTGTGCTCTGAGAGCATAGAACAATTGTTTGTGGAGACTTCAGAGTTCAGGAATTGTTTTTTTTCCCCATCTGGTGTCAACTCTTCCAATTTTTGAAGAATCCAAGTCCCTGTTCGATTCTCTTGAGTCTTATTTTGCCTTTGATACAGCGAAGTTGAGCGAGGACTAGAGTCTGAAGATTGGACTGGCGAAACTGTGAAGAAGACAGACAAGAGGGATGGTGAGGTCTGGGTATCTTGAGAGATTACGTTGAGTAAGTGAGATTCTCAAAAAATTTAATCCTATCATAAATTACACCATACACGTTATTGGATTTTCTACAATCCGGGAGATATTTGGAGGATTTCTAATCTCATCTTGTCCTATCCTATCCCAATCCAAATGCAGATGATCAAACGCAACCTAGATGTACTAATTTTCGTTGACAAACGGTGAAGTAGGTCAATCAAGGTTGAGATATCTGAATTCCAGACGGCAGTGCAATTGTCCTCTAGATCATACAGCATTTTTTGCGAAAAAAGTAAGGATTTTCCTCTTAGTAATCAATATTATGGTCATATTGTGTCTGATCTTGTTCACATGCACCTCAATTACTAGGGGTCATCGTTCCCGGACTAGAATTGAAAACCAACCCTCTAACTCCCAGTTCCAACAGATTGGAACCAATCCAGGTGGTCCAATTTTTTTGTTTTGTACAACCAAAAAAAAAAAAAAATCAAACTTTTGTAATGAACTTTCAAGATTAGACCATTCTGCAAAAATATATGTTGGTCAAGTGATTTTTATGAGATTTTATAAGAACATTGCTAACTATTTAAAAAGCTTAAGCTTTCTTATGAAAGCGTCATTTAATATTAAAAATTATTACACTCCTCCTCACGAGTAAGCTGGACTTTGGCTTGAGCTTAAATCATGGAAATATACAATTGGGGGAACAAATAGGGGTTTGGAAAGATTTGAATTCAGAACATCTGCTCTGATACCATATGAGAAAGTCCAACCCAAAAGTTTAAGTTATTAGGTAAATGGAGACCACATGAATATATAGAGTATATATAGAGCCGTTGTCAAACGATGTGAGATAATATTTCAATACACCTTGTTAAGTGCAAGCTAGATTAGGAGCGGCACGTGGAGTTTTCTTTACTATGGCACTTGAAATTTTACTGATGGGGGTGTTCGTCCATGAAAGGGATAGCACTGGCTCTGAAACCAAGTAAACAATCTAACATCTTCAAGAGAGAAAAAGAGAATCAATAAAGATTAGGCTCCATTTATGACGCAGCGTTCAGCGATAGAACAAACAAGCAAATCTTGCTTGAGAGAGAAATCTCAAATTTTAATATCAAAAGGTATATTCTATCCGCTCAAACTTCACAAAACACCTTATATAGGGTGTTAACCCTAATGACACAAAAACCAACAAATTACAAAATTGCCACTAAAATAAAATTACATCAGAAAAATGCTAAAATTAAATCCTAAATTCTAGACGCATCTTCTCGACCTCCGTTGGGACTTCTGCCTATCCAATCGATCCAGAAACACATTACTAATATGCTCCGCATCATTCTCCTCCACCAGTCGCCATAGGCTCTGATACCACCTGACGCAGCGTTCAGCGATAGAACAAACAAGCAAATCTTGCTTGAGAGAGAAATCTCAAATTTTAATATCAAAAGGTATATTCTATCCGCTCAAACTTCACAAAACACCTTATATAGGGTGTTAACCCTAATGACACAAAAACCAACAAATTACAAAATTGCCACTAAAATAAAATTACATCAGAAAAATGCTAAAATTAAATCCTAAATTCTAGACGCATCTTCTCGACCTCCGTTGGGACTTCTGCCTATCCAATCGATCCAGAAACACATTACTAATATGCTCCGCATCAATTTATTTAGCGAAAAATGAATTATTTGAAAATATCTTTCAAAACCCATCGCTTATATCAGTTTTGAAAATGAATAAGCGAAAATTATTTACACGGTCCAAGCTAATGTCAATGATGAAAACATTGTCTCATTGGCTTGCTAATTATCTCAACCGATTATTTTGAGGAATATATTTTTCAAATAATTTATTTTTCACGAAATAAATAGAGCCTACATCTTTCTTAATTGGCTTGAGATTATAACTTAACCAACCGTTTATAATTGAACAATATGTATAAGAAAGGAAATAATTAAATCTAATAAGGAAATACCGTATTAGGAAATACCAAAATATCAAATAATATCCCTAATTTTTTTTATAATATCTCTAACATAATTCTTCAACAGAAATTCTGTAATAACCATAAATATACTTCAATGCCCCTTCTCAAGCTAGAGCAAGTGCAGCTTTCTTTCAAAGTATATGACCAAGGGCCATGTAAGCCACACCTAACGCTGAACACGAGATGTGGACACATCGAATCGGATTTGACAAGCATTGACCACAAAATTGACAAATTTTTCTCACACAATCTTGCTAGAATTGTGTGAGGACCCGATTTGAATTGTAGCAAACTAAATTGCATCACCCCACGGCGCTCAACTTTGGCTACTCGATGAAGGTATGCTCGATTTCGGTGCTCACAGCTTCTTGGATACTTGACAGTGATTTCGCTCGTCCATAACGCTTGCAATTGAAAGAGAGTCCCACAACTTATAATGTCTATGATAGGCATTGTTGAGTATTGCCAAAATTGAGAAGTTATTGATGATGAGGTGACTGACGACCGCGAGGCACGACTCCCCTCAATATGAGTAGAGAATGGAATGAAGTTCCATGCCTTGACAAAGATGAAGTTCCTGATGTTGTTGGCCACGGGAAGGAAACAGAGAAGACGATGATTGTAACAGAGATAATGATTGAGATTGGCGCAAGAAGAAGGGGAAAAAATTGGGTTTTGATTGTGGTACTTCTCTCTTGATGGCTTTACTAGCATGTGAAATTTTGTGGAATAATTATCGACTATTATAAAGTTTAAACTATTAAATGAATGCGTTATTTAATATTTAAATATTCTAACTCTCTCTCACCTGTAAATTGGAAGTGAAAATATGTGATTGAAGAAGCAAATAAATGCCTGAAAAGATTTGATTTAAAACTCTCATGTCATGATACCATGTGAGATTTTGTGACGTCGGTTGTTCTAAAAACTTAAGCTATTACATGAAACCATGATTTAGTATGAGCATGGTTTGATTCCATGTGCGCAAAAGTGCTTTAAAAAAAAACCAATTTCAAACCGGTTCAACTCGGAAGCCGAACGGATTCTCCCTACAATCGGTCGACTTAGTCCCGTGCCATGATTGAACTGAACCCGATGCTCAACCCATCAATGACTCCATCTCCTTAGACACGCTCTATCAAAGGGATTTCGAGGAAAAAAAAAATGGAAAACACCATCCTGGTTTCATGTCCCAAGGTGTGACTTAATTCTTGCATTATTTGCTTTACCATAGAGGCAATGCAGCAAGTACAGAAAGATATTTGAATGGCCTATGTTTAAAGGAAAATGCTTTCATGACAGTACATTTAGGAACGGTACAATTTCAATAGTAGATTTACACACTGTCATTGCGTGTTTTGTATAAAATACGCATTGATTGGGAGATCGCGTGGTCAGAAATAACTGACGGTACTGCCAGTCTAGTAGTTTCCATGTTTAAAATTGACTCGAGAAGTTGTAACTCAATTTGAAACACATGTGGTCCTTTTTATATGTAAAGAAATGAACTAATAAGAAGAGATTGAGTGGCAACTGCCAAAAGGTATTTTGTGTTTTTACTGATAAGATTTTTGTACATCCATCGGCTATGCAGTGTGGTGTCTTTATATAATACAAGCTAGAGCTACATAATCAATGAATGACAAAATCATGATCTCTTCTCTTTGCAAAGATTTGATCTTGATTGATGACCAATTGGTGGAGAGATCACGACTGATTAAGATTGTGCTTGATCTGCAAGCAATGGAGAGATTGTAGCCGTCTGAGATTGTGATTGATGAGCAAGCAATGAATAAATTGTAGCTGAATCAGGACACGTCATCGTTTCCTTTGACACCCTTCTGCAAGATGATGTGGCGGAACACACAGTAAGCTTGGACTACAGGAGTCGAAATCGAGCTGTGGAGAGTCCTTTGGTGAAGATATCGGCAGGTTGATCAGTAGTGGAAATGTACTGAAATGGAGTTGATTTTTGGCGACCCGTTCTCGCACAAAGTGGTAATCAATTTCCATGTGCTTTGTCCGAGAATGAAAGATGGGATTCCCTGTCAAATAGATGGCTGAGATCTTGTCACACCAAAGAACCGGAGGGCCGTACCAAGAGACACCGAGATCGCGGAGAAGAGCTTCAATTCAATTGAGTTCAGCAGTTGTGTCGGCTAAGCTTTTGAATTTGGCCTATGTATTGGATCGGGTGATAATCCGTTGCTTACGGGAACACCATGAGATGAGCTTTGAGCCAAGGAATATGCCAAAACCACCAACTGATCATTTGGTATCATGGCCTCCAGCCCAACCTGCATCTGAAAAAGCATGAAGATGAAAATTGCGGCTTCGGGTAAAGAGTATGCCATGGTGTTGCGTGCTGCGAATGAAGCGCAATATCCATTTGACAAACTGCCAATGGACCTCTGTGGGCCGAGTGAAAGTAAGATACTACAATGCGCCCACGGTACTACGATAAAGTGTTGGATCCGAGAACAGCTCGCCACAATAGATAGATGGAATATCCGAGCCTGCTACACATGGCGTGGCGACAGGCTTCGCATCCTGCATTTTTGCTCGGGCAAGAAATCCGCTGCATATTTGTATGTTGAAGAAAAAAACCATCTGAAGTGCATTGTAGTTCAATCCTTATAAAATAATGGAGATTACCCAAGTCTCTGATAGTTCAGCTACGATTTCTCCGTTGCTTGCTCATCAATCACAATCTCAGATGGCTACAATCTCTCTGGTGCTTGTGCATCAAGCACAATCTCAATCAGCAGTGATCTCTCCACCAATTGCTCATCAATCAAGATCAACTCTTTCCAAAGAGAAGAGATCACGATTTTTTCCTTCATTGATTATGTAGCTCTAGCTTGTATTATATAAAGACACCACACTGCATAGCCGATGGATGTACAAAAATCTTATCAGTAAAATCACAAAGTAACTTTTGGCAATTGCCACTCAATCTCTTCTTATTAGTTCATTTCTTTACATGGTATCAGAGCCATATCGTGCGAAAGCATAAATGAAAAACGATTCAAATTCATTCATCGTTTCCTTTGACATTTTCAAGTTCTCACCCACACTAGAGAAAACGGCACCTTAAGCCTCATTAGTAAGATATCGGATCCTGCCCTAGGTGAGTTGTGGCACGAAATAAGGAATACATGACATTTCTTGTCTAAAATTTTGCAGGGCATCTTGAGAACAGTACATACAATGAAGATAAGATTGATTTTATGGTCGTATTCTGGACGCTATGCATGTATGTTGGTATGAATCAAAATGCAAAGGCGTAAACATAAGAAGTCTGCATCTGAACAAAACACGTAATGGAGATAAGATGTTAGAATGGGATGAAATATTTCATCGCATTTGAATAAAAGTCCGTAATTGGAAGCAGAAATGAGAATATTCTTCGTCTTTGGCTTCTGCCTGGTCCTCTCTTAGCATATTCCAAGTGTGATCAGCTATATGAATTCACATTCATAATTTGCTTGACGACAAAAATATTAATTGAAGTCTCGCTCTGCTTTGATATAATAATTAAGCTGAGTTTTGTGCATATGAGGATGTATATAACCCTTCTAGATGGGCTGCTTTGTATGCTTCTGAGCCTACTTTCCTTTGATCTTATCACCTCCCGGAAAGTTTAGTAATAAAAACCAGCTAAAGTATTTCATTATGGAGTAAAACATTTACAATCCTAGGGTTATCTTAAGTGAAAACAAAAAATATTTACATTTTATA
Source organism: Rhodomyrtus psidioides (assembly GCA_021437785.1). Lineage (NCBI taxonomy): Eukaryota > Viridiplantae > Streptophyta > Magnoliopsida > Myrtales > Myrtaceae > Rhodomyrtus > Rhodomyrtus psidioides. The sequence continues at coordinate 184,337 of JAILYB010000062.1, read as the reverse complement.
TGTGAATGCAAGAAATATTGACTTCGATGTTATGATTGAATTATGGACTTTGCTAGTATAATAGTTTTTGGGTGACTGTGAGAATAATACTATATTGTGAGCCACAAGTTCCTAAAAAAGTGAACCCAACAATACTTTTTCATTAATTGTTATTTATTCTTAAAAAAGTGAGCCACAAGTTTTTGGCCTTGTTTTTTTTTTCCCCTTTTCTTGAGGAACCTGAGTTCCTTTTTTTAATCCACGACACTCTTGCACTCCTAGTAGCATTCACTTGTGTCACCACGAGTGCAAGGCCTCTTTGTGGTGTCGGGTTTCGCTCTTGTATAGATGCGTTTTGGTGAAAGTTAATATATATTTTACCTTTATAAAAAAAGACAATTTTTCATTAATTGTTATTTATTTTTTGTGGCCGAAAATATACCATTAGCATAAGGTCACCCAAATAATATTATATAATTGATTCTCTGGAATTATAAATCACCATATTTTAAGTCCAATCTGCGACCGGAACATGCGTATATGCAATGACCGTTACCACGTAAGTTCAGCCTCTCCAATATTGTCGTTAACCATAAAAACGTTGCATACCGACCCAAAAAAAAAAAAAAAACACGTTGGCAAGCGACAAAATAGGACGTGCTTCTTGGAAAGAATCTTGAATCTCGATGTTCATATGGAGTTTCCCACGTGCCTACCGTAGTTCATATGGAGTTTCCCACGTGCCTACCGTAGTCAAAATTGAAAGTTCAACGTGAATTTCACATAACAAAAATTAGAAGAAAAAAAAATTCATAATTTGCATAAGCAAGCCGCCTAGGAATAGAAGTCAATGGTGCCATGATCATCTATTTAAACGACCCCCAAATCTAAATTCCCAAGACTTCACTTCGTTAATCTCCCTCCCTCTCTCTCTCTCTCTCTCTCTCTCTCTGTCACAATAGTCTGAGTCACTGAGCAAGATTTGACAGAGAAGCAAGAAGAGAATGGGGCTTGAGAAGAAAGATCTGGATGTGCTGCTGGTTCCAACTGGCTTGCTCATCATGTTCGTCTACCATCTCCAGCTCCTCTACAGATACCTCCATCAGCCCCACACCACTAGCATGGGGTTTGAGAACTTCAACAAGATCTTCTGGGTTCGGGCCAACATGAAGGTCAAATATCTCTCCTTCCAGTTTAATCTTAGTCCACTGTGCTCAGCTTTGTGCGAAATTCAAGAAAAGGGTCATTGCCAAAAGAGCCCAAGCTCGATCAGTTCCGTCGCTTGTGCTGTTTCTGTGCTACTTCTGATCAATCAAAGCTCGAATTATTAACACGATGTGATCTTTCTTGCAGGGTCAGGATAGGAACGTCGGTACGTGCCTCCAGGTGATCTCCTCCAACACGTCGGCGGCCACGTTTCTGGCCACCGTCTCGCTCACCCTCTGCTCCCTCATCGGCGCCTGGATCAGCAACACCAACAACAACTTCTTCGTGAGCGACCTCGTCTACGGCGACACCCGGCCCACCACCCTCTCCATCAAGTACATCAGCCTCCTCATCTGCTTCCTCCTCGCCTTCTCGTGCTTCATCCAGTCGGCCCGCCACTTCGTCCACGCCAATTACCTGATCAGCACGCCGAGCCAGAGCGTCCCTACAAGGAGCGTCGAGGTGGCCGTCATCCGAGGCGCCGATTTCTGGTCCGTGGGGCTCAGGGCGCTGTACTTTGCCCTGAACTTGCTTCTCTGGTTCTTCGGACCGATACCCATGTTTGCTTGCTCCGTCTTCATGGTCCTGTTCTTGCACTACCTCGACTCCAACACGATTCCATTCATTGAGCACGAGTTTGATGGAAGGCAAGTGGTCAAGGAGGGGGAGCAAAGAGTCTCGGAGATAGCAATGGCCATTCATATGCCGTCACATCAGAATTAACCAGGCCTGATTTGTTTGTATCCATCTAGGAAGAAGGAAAAAAGAAAACATACGGTTCGATTTTTACGTAGATAGGCGATTATAAATTGTATCAATTGTAAACAAATACAGGAAATAAGCGTGGAAAGGGACTTGATAGTTTATATTATCAGCTGTTATTTTCTCAATCGGCCCCTTGTGCCAAGAAGTTTATGGTGGAATGACCTCAATATTGGTAGAATTACTGAAACCTCCCGATATACAAACATGGTTGCTCCTGCAATCTCTATAGAAACTATTCATAGATTGATCACAAAAAATAACAGATCCCATCCGTTAATCGACTTTATACGGTATACGACTTTGTAGGAATACTCCCATGAAATGCACGTATTTTCAGTAGGATACAACTAAAACTCGAAAGAGCGTGGAAGCATCCATATATTCAACCCGAGAGTCTTTTCTTTTTGTCAAAATTGCTTATTACGTCAACGTCCTCGTATCGATGTTGAGCTTGTGGGACCAAACGAGAGAAAAATGAACAAATGAGAAAAGTCAAAGCTAACATCGCCTTTTACCAATGACCACTTACCTTACTCTTTTTTTTTTCCAAAATAACTAATATATATCCGAGCTAGAAACCATTTTGTACCTTCATTTTTTTCCCGATTTACGAAAATCTCTTCTTTCCAAAATTGACCATTGTCAAATATCCATTTTTTTTTTTTACCTACGTTAACCCAAAATACTCAAAAGCCATCACAAGCCAAGCAATCCAAACCCTAAAACAAGATGCAAAAATCAATTTACATGGAGGGGCAATTTGGGTATTTCATTGTGGAGTTCTGCTTTGAGTTATATGAATGGTACTTCCAGAAATAAAGATGTGTACGTGGTTGTTGGGAATAAAGTGAGAGGTGCATTTTCTATATGTTTCCCACTGGTCAAATCTAACCTTTCGGCTTTCACCACCGTCGACCGTGGTTGGGGTTGGAACTTGGAAGTGGGTAGGGGATTACGACCTTATTTAGTATAGTTTCTGTCATTTGGATTAAGCATAATGATGATCCATATAATGACAATTAAAATTAGCCATAGATAATAGAGAACTCATCCTTTTGTTTTTATTTCCTAAATTTGTTTAATTAGTTTTTGGGGAAGTCTAGTTGAGAAGCTTCTAGCATAGTATATTATATAATATGGTGTACTTACTCTCTATGTGGCGGCCTCATGCGAATTAATTCTGTCAAAGTCTTGACTCTTCTGCAAAGTTAGCGAGGAAGTCTCCCCAATAGCCAGTCATTTGTATTAAAAGCTCTCTATCTAACTTTCCAAATTCAAAAAGTATTCTTTGGAGGTAGTGAACCCCCACACATTTGGCCAAGTTAGGTGCTTGTGTATTAACGTCGACGAAAGTGATGCCGTAGCGTTGATTCGTTTTGCAAATCCATCCTGGCTTTCTCCCACTTAATAAAACATTATCTTCTAACTTTTTTTGCAGTGCGAATGTTGATTTAGCTAGGACGCTTCACCGCCGATGGGATATTTATTTCGATCAAACCGGCCAAATCTGAATAGCTATTGTACAGACCGTTTTCTTACAAAAGGTTAAATTGTCAGAAACGTGCCAACTCTACATGCAGAACATACTATTTAGCAAATATAAGTGCATTTTAGTGATTTCGTTTATTCTATAAATAGGAGGACTTTTTTTATTTACAAGACCAGATAGACAACACTAATTCATAAGCTCGTATAATAATTTAACAATACTTAAATAGTGAATTTCATTTTTACTAAATTACAGGAACAATTAGTTCCATAGCACTCTTCTTTTGACATGCCGGGACTCAATGTTGACAATATAGAGTGCGTTTGGTTCAGCTTTCCCCCAGGGGCTTTAGGCCTTCAAAGCCTACTGGAGAAAATTTTGAGTTACTTAATCGATTTTACTCTCAATTGATTGATTGTTTAATTCTTTGGGAACTCATGATGTTAATTTCATGATGTATTATTTTGAGTGTAATTTAATTACCAATGAGTGTCCTCAATAGATTCAATTAAATAAAAAACAGAGTTAAATGATAAGGTTGTATTTGGTCGCTTGGATTTTTAGTCATAACAGGACAAGAAATGATAAGATGTTAGATCCATGAGTTTTGCTGTTATTTATCCATTGTTTGGTGAACCACGATAAAAGAATCGGATATTTTCATATTCTATCATGTCAACTTTTTGTTAGAACTGCACATCAATGCACAAGTGAAAATAGCAAAAATCTCTTACGACTCACTACTAAAGAAATAGAAAATACATTAACGGAGACAACCTTCAACAATCAATTTGTGCTTATTGAATGATCTAAACATTTAACAGCAAAAGAGATCATTATAGCATTCTAAATCCACATAATCGACTATGACAAGAAATGTAAAATGGCTACAGCGATATCGATGAAATAGATCAGATAGATAATGCCAGATCTAGGGAAAATGCATGATCATTCAACTTTTTGGCTCAAAAAAGTATGGTGCTTCTACTTTCTCGCGGTTTTCGTAAAGTTCCGACTTGAATCAAAAAGCTACAAATGAGAGAAGCTTTCATTCTTTTACTTCTTTCATTAAGCTTCGATGTAAACAATGAGTTTTGGAGGAGAAGGAGTTTTGACCATCTTGCTACGACGAAAGAGTCGTGAAGTGTCAACATGAACCATGGCTATAGAGGATCTTCATATTATGGACATGAAAAATCATATCTACCTAACTCATCTCACATGTGATTTTTCTATTGGGTCATATCTTTTTGGTATCTGGCATTATCATTTCTTGGATAATAATCAAACGCAACAGTTTATCCTGATTTTTATTTTTGGCAACAAAATACGAGCGACCTTCTTTTAAGGATATTTCGGAGTGCTGGTTTTTCAGGTTTGACATTTGACGTTTAACTTATTAAGGAAATATATTTGGGAGTGTTTTTCCTTTATATTGAACCTTTGTCCTTTACCCCCTTGATTGAAGCCTTTCTGCATGAAATAAAAAACAACAAAAAAATATTAATTAAGTCAGCAATAAGACTTAATTGAGTGTCAATGAAACTTGTAAACTCAGAGGAGATGAATAACTTTTGCATTTTTCTTTGTGGTGTCGGGATTCACTATGTATAGTTGCGCTTTGGTTAAAGTCAATACATATCTTAAAAAAAAACATTTTTGCATTTTGTGCAGAGGAAATTAACCACTATAAAATTTTAGGTCATACAATTAGTGGGGGAGAGGGACATTTTATCATAAAATGAAATAGGAAAATTAAAAGTTAAAGGTCTCATGGGTCTCAAAAGTTTAAGGCCTGTAAATGGAGTTATGCAAACTTTTCAGTTGACAAATTAGTATTGGCAAACTTCATTCTCCATTGAGACATTCACGTACTATTCACATTCCCCGTCGAAACTTGCCTATTGTCACTCAACAAACTTGATGTGACATTGACGAACTAATCAATTCATCTTTATCAGCTGGATTCTACAGTCTCCAACAGCAGTGGGTCAACATTTGAAACGTCTTACTGCATATGTTCTACTAATTCGAGGGCATCATTCGCCTGGTCATAGTTGCTGTTACACGCTTGCAGCGACGACAACTATGCGAAGGTGCTGAGAAAATGCAAAGAGGCAATTGCCGACCACCACGGCCTGTCTTGCGAGGCCATTGATTTATAATCTTGTGCTTGGATATAACAGATGGGACTCGACCCGTTAAATAGGTGGGTGGAGACAGGTTTGAGTCAGGTCATAGATGGTCCAACCTAAATAGATCAATTTAACATGTTTATGATCCATTTGTTGCAATGTAAATCTAATGACTCATACCAAACCTAACTTATATTCATAGCACACTTCAATATATAACCCACTATAGGAAAACTAGTGCCTAAACTGAGGTGAGAATGCGAAATGAATAAGTGAGGAAAAAATGAAGAGAGAGTCATATAGATGGGTTATTTTACGTAAGTTTTAAAACAATCAATTTACGACCCATCTAGCACTTAGATGATGTTTAGACTCTTTTATGACATATTTGTTGAATATAACTGACTCATATAACAATTCGACTCATCATATATGAGCTAAAATTGGGTTTATGACCCATTTTGATGGGTCTAGATAGACATGCACGGTTCCGTCGAACCGCAGGTTCCGGTTCCGCCAAATGGTGGAACCGGAACCGGCCCATAAAGGACCGGTTCTGGTTCCAGTTCGAAACCGTCCGATTCTGGGCCGGTTCCCGTTCCGAAACCTTTAATTTTATTTTTAAAATAATAAAATAAATTAATAAATTATTAATTAAAATTTATAATCAAATTGTACATTGTAAAAAAATTTGAAAAAAAAATGGATGAGGAATGGGCTTGAACTTAATGAATTATCATTAAGCGCTTACATATCTTCTTGGGGATAGAAGAATCAAAGCCCATGTAGTTCTCTTACCTTTGGTAACCCCAACTTACCTCATCCTCAATCGTCGCTACCTGTTGTTGTGGTAGCGGTGGTATCTCCACATTCATCACTGAAGAATTCGTGTTCTCAATCCAGCTCTTGTTTTCGAAGCCTAGCCCTTGTCCAATCATCGACACAAGCTTGAAACTCCACACTTTCCGGATTTAATCTTGAACCGCGGGAGTCTAAAATTAATCCTCCAGCACTAAATGCTTGTTCAACTGCCACTGTCGAAGAAGGTGTCGCTAATATTTGTCTTGTGATGAGGGAGAGAACTGGATATTGAATTGAATGGTTCTTCCACCACTCAAGAATCTTGAAATCTGCGCTGTGTTCGGAATTACTAAACTCAAAATAAATTGTTAAATAGTTTTCTAATTCGGAAATACTACCTGTTGTCCCTTTTTGTTTTTTGTTTTTTTGCCTACTCATGAGCATTTTATACCCTCTACCAAGTGAAATACATGTATTGTTTCGTGAGACACTATGCTGGACAGATTCACATCCACTATCACTTAAACCATATTTACTACAAAATTCATTATATAATTCTACTATAACTTTTTTAACATCTACTTGTATACTATGAATATCTATTACTTCATTCAAATGTAAACATTCATAATAATTAGCATTCAAATAATCTAATAAACCATCTAATTTAGTACGTGGATCGAAAACAATACCAACTAAATAGACAAGAGGAATGTTCAAGTAATAATGCAACCATTTTTCTCGCATTACTAAAATACTCGAAGCTAATTCAGTATCTTTTTCACATTCATTAAAAATACCAGCAATGTTAACACACTCTATTAAAAATAAATGCGTAGTAGGATAATAAACACCAGATAAAATATTAGTAGCATCATTAAAAACTTTCAAAAAATCTAAAATTTCTTTGCAAACTTCCCAATGTTGCGGGAGCAAAGCAATATCGGGAACATTATTCGAAATAAATGAACATAATAAATCTTTGTAATCAAAAGTTTGTAGAAGCATCTCGTAGGTAGAATTCCAACGAGTCGGAATATCTTTTGAAAACCTTCTTGCCCTTCTCCCATTTTTTTTACAATATTTTCCCCACTCTTTCATAAGTTGAGGACGACTCCACAAATATCTAATTGCATTATTTATTGGCTGAAGAGATATTGCAAGAACTCGTAAACCATCTTGAACACATAAATTCAAAACATGGCAAGCACATCTAATGTGAAAAAATTGTCCGCCAAAAGAGGGTTTACAAAGTTTTTCTAACTCAGGAATGTAAGCAGTATTTGCGGCGGCATTATCAAAACCAACTGAAAAATTTTTATCAATCAAATTAAATTCTTCTAAAACTTGCCTAATTAGTCTATAAATATTATGGGCCGTATGCCTTTCAGGAAAAACTCGAAATGCAAGAAGTCTTTTTTAAATAACCCAATCATCATCTATCCAATGGCACGTGATACCCATATACGAATTAATATTCCAAGAATCAGTCCAAATATCACTACTTATATGGACACGTCCATTGAATTCTTTAAAAAATCTTAACAATTTCTTTTTTTGTTTTGTATAAACTTGTTCAAGTTCGCGTTTAAGAGTATTTCTCGAAATAGATGATGCTTGTGGATCTAACACAGTGTTTACCAAATATCTAAAATTAGGATTTTCACCAGTATTAAACGGAGCATGCTCAAGGGCAACATATTCAGCTAATGTTTCTTTGTAAAGTGCATTAGTGAAACGAAATAAAGGATGAGCGTTAGGATTGGCGAACTCGGGAATTTGTTGTTGGCTAGTGTCGATCCCCGCTTGCGTTGAATGTTTTTTCGTCACATGCCGACGAAATGTTCCATAGCCATCTCCTTTACCAAGCTTGTATGTCTGCGGACAATATTTACAGCTTATATCAAACCTGCCTTCTTTTTCATTCCATACTTTGTTAAAGTGTAGCCATAAATCGGATTCTCGGCTCTTTCGTCCCGGCTCCTTCGCTATCGGCGATTCTTCGACACTACGAGGACAAAGACGTTCTTGCATTGGGACGTGCTCGACGTTGGGATTGGAAGCATCGTCGTCTTCCCAACATGCATATTCACGAGGATTATATTCATGAACGGGATAATTGGATTCTCCCATCTCGATCGGCATCGGGTTCTTTCCCTTTCTAGTATTTCTGCTTCCACTTGCCATTTTTTGAGAAAATTGATCAAAAAATTAAGACGAAATTTAGAGAGAATAGCAGATTGAGAGAATTTGAGAGATTGTGAGACTTGAGAGTATTAGAGAGAATTGTGAGAAATTGTGAGAAAAATAAATAGGGATTGAGAGGTATTTATAGATTTTTTTAATTTTTTTTTAATTTTTGGCCTTATGGCAGTTGTAATTTGCAACGGCCCGAAGGCCTTTGGGGAAGAGCCAATGGCTCTTTCCCGCGGGAGGGGGGGCCCCGCCCCCTGAAATTTTCAGGGGGCGGGGCCCACAAGGGGGTGGGGTTTTTTTTTTTTTAACGGGTTGAAACCGGCGGTTCCGGGCCTGTTCCGAAAAAATAGGAACCGCGGACCCGGTCAACGGGCCGGTTCCGGGTCCGGGTCCAATTTGGCCATGTCTAGGTGGGTCCACATCCTTGTAAGAGGTGGTATCACACACCGAGACTAATTTATTTAAGAAGAATACGCACTAATAAGTTTTACGGCCTAATACCAAAAAAATAAAAATAAAAACTTCAACATCTGTCACAATTGTATTCAAATTTTTTTTATCTCATAAAAAACCCTCAACTTTTATTTTTGTCTCAATTCTACAGGCCTAATACCTAAAAGACCACCAACTTTAGCTTCTATCCAATTTATATCCAAACTTTTTTATCTCATAATAAATTCTCAACTTTTACTGTTGTTCCAATTTTACCATCGATATCCTTGCATCTATAACCACCATTTTTAGTTCTACGTCGCCCGAATTTTCTCGCCGAAATTACTAATGAATCTTCAAAATTTGGAAACAACGAGTTTCTTCAATGATGAGATTTGAGATCATTCATCCAAACAATCACTTCTCTACGTCTCGTCGTTCTTTGGACTGTTGTGTGCCTGGGAGAATCCGAAACGCGCTGTCTTGAGTGGCTCTGTATCTTCCGATAATGTGTAGGGGAAACAAACAATAGAAGAAAAGTTGGAGATCTTTCATGTCAACTTTGTTGAGATATAATTCATTAATGATGTGAAAATGCCATGTAGGATTTACTAACGGTAATTATGGATGGAAGACTAACGGAGGTAGACTTGGCACAAAAGTAAAAGTTTGGATTTTTTACGAGATAATTTCTTTTTTTATTATAATTGGGACAGATAATAAAATTGAGGGTTTTTTTTCGAATATTAGACCGGTAAAATTAGGACAAAAGTAAAAGTTAGTAATTTTTCATGAGACAAAAAAAAGTTTTGAATATAATTGGGACAACTGCTATTTTTTTTTTTTTTTGCATTGGACCTAAGTTTTACGATAGCTTATTTAACATTTAATTATGCATCCGCTTCGCATGGGGGTTTACCTTTTAAGTAAATGTACCAATAAAATACCGTATGCATGACGATTTTCATCCTTATATGTCTACATGACTAGGTGGATACTATATTTTCCAACCCCAGATTAGTAAACTCGGATTCTTGCATGACTGAAAAAAGGAATATGGTGAAGAGTAAAGTATACGAAAATTAATTTACGAGATTAGTTCAATAAATGACGTCATCAATCCCACACTCAATAGCCCTAGCCAAACTCAACTTAAATCCTACCTATCTCTGTCACCTTTAGTTTCTGGTGAACGGATTTCCTGCCTTAAAGGCAGCGGTGACTTAAATCAGAGAAGATCTGGGCCGTTCGTTTAAAAAATGGACGGCTTAGATATTTTCTTTAAAAAAACCCTTAAAGACCCACACCCTATTCACAAGATCTGGGCCGTCCATTCAAAAATGGACGGCCCAGATGATTTAAGGCACTCCTGCCTTTAAGGCAAGGGAGCTGGATCTTAGTTTCTATTGCCCTGCCGATCTCCACCTCCTGTCATCGTCCGCGGTAGCTTCCCTTGCTGTGTGCTGCCATTGTCACGGTCTATGTGTCCCTTTCCTCTCTGTTTCTCTAGTTATCCATCTTTAGTGCGCATCTCTCTCTCTCTCTCTCTCTCTCTCTCTCTCTCTCTCTCTCTCTCTCTCTCACACACACACACACACAAAGCTACCAATGCCAGGTTGTATTTTCTTACATTTGTAGTCGAACGAAAGAATGATCATTCAGTAGGTCGGGATCAGATTGGTCCGCAAAGTCGAGCCTAAAATTGGACACCACTCACATGCAGAGTTAACTAAACATAAATGTGTAAGATGTCTATATTCGTATCTTGCTAATCGGAATAAAGGATAGAGAAGGAAGAAAATAAGAGACAAAATGACAAAAGTACATGCATTTTTTCATATCCCGAGGAAAATTAGAATGTCCAATAGCAAGATGAGCAGCAAAACATTGAAACTTGCTTAGAGAAAGTAAGGTTTGGGCTCTAATTCATCTGGGCTTTGGGAGGGCTAGGAGGGCCCTGGAACTCTGGCCCAGTCCATGGTGCTCTATGAAATTTTCCGTACGTACATTTCTAATTAGTATTTTATTTAATATGCTCTATGCTATGCTTGTATACATCGATAAAATATTAGGGTTAATACCATGAAAAATCTCAATTGGTATATCTACGAGAAATTTATGCCAAACTAACTTTTTGACAACCAAAAACCCAAAATCAGTACACTTGTAACAAATTTACCATACGTTAATTTTCGTCAAACTTTACTGTCAGACTGCTAAGTTTGATGACATGTGATAATTGACACATATACCAATTTGAGATTTTTCATAGTATTAACTTAATTTAATGAAAATAAATAGAGAATAAATTTATCACAAGTATATCGGTTTGAGATTCTTGGTAGTCAAAAAAATATTTTGGAGTATTTACCACAAATGTATCAGTTTAGAGTTTTTTGTGGTAAAAAAATTAATTTAATTTAAATTCATCACATGTCAATAATTTGGGATTCTTCGTGATACTGACCCAAAAAAATATTACCATCGTGCTAAATAGAAGGCCTGAAATAGAAGATGCAAAGGATTTCAGAATCATCTCTGATGGGATTTATTGAATGTGACGTGTTATTTTGCATTTACTCTTTCTTTCTTTTTGTGGGAGTCAATCTTAACAACTTTCGAAAGTTATTGCAAATGACCTACTCTTTTGCATTTACTCTCCCTTCCTTTTTGTGGGATGGATCATAACAACTTCGAAAGAAAATATCTTGGAAAAAGAATGACATTGACAACAAAAATCAAAGTCACATCCGTACCCAATGAGATCGTGATATGAAACGTACCTCAAATGTCAAGAACACCATTTAGAATTTTAGACCTAAAAGTGGATAATATAAAAGTTTATCATCCTGAAAAATAAAGGAGAGGAAAGAAAACATAATGGGGGAATTGCATACTTTTTGTCCTAATTGAATAAATTCTTAAGGAGAAAATGAATACGAACAAAAATCAGGAATTGGAAACTTACATGATAATCTCCGTCATTGGCTGCTGTTTGATCTTCGCCTTCTCATATTACAACTCGTGGTCGATGTAGTAATATGGACATCAAAAAGTGATTAATTTTCGATGTTATTGTCAAATGGGGAATCCACTTGATGAGACCAAAATTTGATCAAAACAGAAATCATCGGATGAATGAATCAGTCGACAAGTAGAGAGAAATTGATACTTTGCAAGTAAAGTCATCAAAAGTAGACATTACAAGATTTATCAATAAGAGCTTTCAACAATCAACGAGGGTCATCAACAACGAGCTTAGGGGTGAGCATGGGCCGGGTGGGTAGGTTCCAAATCTAAACCCCGAAACCGATTTTGTTATAACCAATTTCAACTTTTTGGAACTTGAAACCTACTCTGTATGTCTTGGAACTAGTTTTGGATCCTACCTGGCCTATTTTTTTTAGTTCGATTCCAAGGTCTATCCATGAACCTACTTTTCTTTTAATAAGAGCCTTCAACAATCAACGAGGGTCATCGACAACAAGCTTAGGGGCGAGCATGGGCCGGCTAGGTAGGTGCCGAATCTAAACCCTGAAACCGATCCTGTTATAACCAGTTTCAAATTTTTGGAACTTAAAACATACTTTGTATGTCTTGGAACTAGTTTTGGATCCTACCTGGCTTGTTCTTTTTAGTTCGATTCCAGGGTCTATCCGTGAACCTATTTTTATTTTTTTACATCATTTTTTAAATAAAATAATATGAGTAACAATGAAACTATTTGAAGTAAAAGATGAATAGTAAAACTCATTATCCATCAAAAGCAACAATCGCTGATTTGAGCAATAGAAATTACAACCCAACAAAAAAAAAAAAAGAGAAGGTGAGGCGAGCGGGATTAGGTTTTTTTTTTTTTTTTAACATCAGTAAAGAGTCCTCATATGCAATAGCTTTCGTTGAGCTAAGCAATCGAATCGCTATGTCTTAAAACGACTCAACGAGTTTTAACTTAATTCGAAACACATTTAGTCCTTTTTTTATTGAGTCCGCTCCCATACTTTTAGAAAATAGCACCTTAAGTTGACTAAGCTCTCGTATAATCTTATTAGCCTTACTCGTAAGATTTCGTACCCAACCCAAGGTTCGGTGTAATGAAGATTAATCGCTCCGATATGCGGAACGAAAAAGGGAATAGATAACGTTTCTTGTCTAACATTTGCAATAATGAGAAGGCTGCTTCAGAACATATATATAATGAAGATAAGATCAATTATTTGGTCGTATTTTGGATGCGATCCATAGTAAGATGAATCAAACATAGTGAAATCATGTCATTCTCTATCAATATTTAACAAAATAGATATATATGTTATATTTTCAGCTTGATCAATGACTGCCACAAGTCTTGAGCTTCTCCTAGATATTAAAAAGGAAATGCTTCCCTGACAGTACTATTGTGGATGTTACAATCTCAACCATAAATCCACATACCATCATCACGTACTTTGCGTAAAACACTCATTGATTGAGAGATCGTGTTGTCAGAAATAACTGACATTAGGCTAGAAGCTATCATGTTAAAATAGCAAGAAAGATTGTGTCTTATTTAACTAAAGTTCGTAATTGGAAGCAAAATATGAATATTCTTCGTCTTTGGCTTCTGTCTGATCTTATCCCACCTCATTATCCAAGTCGTGGTCAGCTGAATATATGAGTTCACATTCATTATTTACTCGATGACAAAAGAATTCATCGAAGAAAAGTCTTGCTCTGTTTTAATTTGATATGATAAATTTAGATGAGTTTTGCGCACGTGAGGATATGACCACGTGCTTTGTATGCTTCAGAGCCTACTTTCCATTGCATAGTAAAACAACTTTAATCCTAGGACCATCTTAAGTAAAACGTGATACTCTTATAAATGTGGTATGAACTAGATCGATACACAAATGGCATTTTTTACGTAGATATAGTATTCTTGCTTCCAAACTCTGCCTTGCCTAACATTGGCAGAGTAGGATTAACTCTGACTCAATCTTGTTATTAATTTTCGGCAATATGTTCCCTATAGGCATTATATACAGATATGATTCCCGTCCCCCCTTCATCTGGTGGTGATTGTCCGAGACTTATAGTTGCATTACCTATAACTTCCGTATTCGTGGCAACTTTACGTAAGATAGAGTTTAGTTTTGCGGGGGAGCATCTTCTACTTCTAATAAGACACTATCAAGACATTTACGTTTGAAAACGCGAGAAATGTTAATTTTAATGTATTTGATGTTTCCGGAACAAGGACTAAAAGTTTTATATTGCGATTTTCTTCGGATGTATCGAATTGAGAATCGTGATAGTTCAGGTCCAACCTATCGCCGGTGACATGCGTATATCAGGAGACCCATTATTATGCAACTTCAAACTTGCCGGCCTAGATTATCCTTAACCACGACAAGGTTTCCCACAGCAAGTTGCAAGGCCACATTCCTCCAAGGCAAACGACAAACTAGGATGTGCATCTTTGAAAGAATCTCGGATCGTGATGTCCGTATGGAACATGTGCCTATCATAGTCGAACTGGAAGTCCAACATGAATTTCACATAAAAACAAGAAAAAAAACTAGCAATTTGCAATAAGCAAGCCGCCCAGCAATAGAAGAGTCAAAGGTGCCAAAACTACTACTTAAACAACCCCTAAACCTCTCATTTGTTCCCGGAGAACTCAGTTCTTTTCTCAACAATATTTTCCAAGCAAAACCCTAATTATCCACTCTCTCTCTCTCTCTCTCTCTCTCTCTCTCTCTCTCTCTCTCTCTCTCTCTCTCTCTCTCTCTCTCTCTCTCTCTCTCTCTCTCTCTCTCTCTCTTAGAGAAGTCGATTCACTGAGAAATATTTCACAGAGAAGGAAGAATAGAATGGGGTTTGAGAAGAAGGATCTTGATCTGGTGCTGGTTCCGATTGGCTTGCTCATCATGTCCGTCTACCATCTCCAGCTCCTCTACAGATACCTCAATAAGGCTCACACCACTGTCATGGGGTTTGAGAACTTCAACAAGCGCTTCTGGGTTCAGGCCATTATGCAGGTCAAATCTCTCTACTGTCAGTTTAATTTTCATTTTAGTCCAATCTACTTTCCTTAATCCATTAATGATTGCCCCGAACATCGGACTGTCAAAGATCAAGGGTCATTGCCAGAAGAGCTGAAACTTGACGAATTCGGGTGCTTGTGCTGTTTCTGTGCTGCTTCTGATCGATCAAAGCTCGAATTATTAACAACAGTTTGATCTTGCAGGGTGAGAAGAAGGACATTGGTGTTGGGCTTTGGGCCCAATCCAGCCCATTAGGTTGTTAAAAACCTAGGGCAGCAGCAGCAACACGGTAGAACACACACACGCACGAGAGAGAAAGAGAGAGAGCAGCCACCGAGAGGACAAAGAGCAAAAACGCAGAAAAATACTGCAGTTTTTCTGGGCGTCCATCGAAGATCAAATCGACGATCGGAGGTCTTCCCGTGGTCCGATTGGGCTGAAATTTTGACAGCATCTTCAAGACTCGTTGTTCTTGATTCTGTACGGTTGAATCGTGATTTCAAGGTATTTACTGTAGCTGTTCGTGGGTATTTCGGGACTGCATATTTTGGGGGTGATTTTCATCCGGTTCTCTCGTCTACGGTGTTGTTGCTGCTTGATCTCCACTTATAGCTTTGGGATTTTATTGTCGTTGTATTCAGCGAGTTTGTGTATCCAAACGATTGATATATAGTGGAGATTCGGGTAGACTCCGTGAGCGGTCTCGTGGTTTTTATCCTTCGCATTGAAGGGGTTTTCCACGTAAAAGATTCTGGTGTTATTTTTCTTTCAATTCGCATATTTCCATTGGTTGTGCTCGAATCGGTTTCTCACAGGTTTAGTCAAAGGGGGAAAGTTATATCCGCCGCTTGTCTGTTTTTTTCCCAACATAGTGGTATCAGAGCATTGTTTTTGACTGAACGATGGAACCGAACGTGAGCAGAATGGTTAGTTTGAATGGAAAGAATTATCATGTATGGAGAGGAAAGATGGAAGATCTACTATATGTGAAACGGTGGCATTTACCAGTATTTGCTGATACTAAACCTGATAATATGAGCGATGCCGATTGGAATCTTGAGCACAAAATTGTGTGTGGATTTATTCGACAATTTGTCGATGATAATGTTTTGAATCACATCAGCAAAGAATCGCATGCTAGGACATTGTGGAATAAGCTGGAGTCATTATATGCACGGAAGACTGGCAACAACAAAATATGTTTGATTAAACAATTTATGGAGTTGCATTATAGAGATGGCCAATCTATATCAGATCACTTGAATGAGTTTCAAGGAGTGATAGATCAACTTTCTGCCATGAATATTAAATTTGATGATGAAGTGCAGGGACTTTGGTTGTTATGTACCTTGCCGGAATCTTGGGAGACTTTTCGTATGTCTTTAATTAATGCTGCACCTGATGGTATTGTTACCATGGATTTTGCAAAAAGTGGTGTTCTGAATGAAGAGATGAGAAGAAAAACACATGGTTCTTCCTCTCATTCAGAAGCTCTAGTTGTTGAAAACAGGGGCAGAAATCAGAGTAGAGGTCCGAAAGGTAGATACAAGAGCCGAAGCAAGTCAAGATCATGGAAGAAGACTATTGAGTGTCATCACTGTGGTAAGATGGGTCACATGAAGAAAAATTGCTTCCAGCTGAAAAATGAGATGAGGAATGAGAAGAAAAATGGCAATGAAAATAACGAGAGAAGAAATAATGGTGGTGATGATCGGGTGGCAACTACCACTGATGAACTTGTTATTGTTTGCTATGATGATAATGTTAATTTTGCATGTGATGATTAAAACTGGGTTATTGATAGTGGAGCTTCTCTTCATATTACCTCCAGGAAAGAATTCTTTACATCCTACAGGTCAGGAAATTTTGGTACCTTAAGGATGGGTAATGACGGTTTGGCTACTGTTGTTGGCATAGGAGATGTATGCTTGGAGACTAGTACTGGAGCAAAACTAGTTCTGAAAGATGTTAGACATGTTCCTGATATTCGTTTGAATTTGATTTCGACTGGAAAGCTTGATGATGCAGGATTTTGCAGTACTTTTGACAATAGTCAATGGAAACTCACCAGAGGCTCATTAATTGTGGCTAGAGGTATGAAACAATCTTCCTTATATTTGTTTCAGGCTAAGATTTCCAAAGACATGTGTAATGTTGTGGAAGATGAGAATGCAACTGCATTATGGCACAAGAGGCTTAGCCACATTAGTGAGAAAGGAATTGGCTTACTAGCTAAAAATGGTTTACTGTCTGGAGTAAAGAGTGCAAGACTTGAGAATTGTGCACATTGTTTAGCAGGAAAACAACGAAGAGTTTCATTCAAGAGTCATCCGCCTTCGAGAAAATCAGAGTTGCTAGAATTAGTGCATTCAGATGTTTGCGGTCCAATAAAACCACTAACACTTGGTGGTGCAGCTTACTTTGTAACCTTCATTGATGACCATTCAAGAAAATTATGGGTTTATTTCTTGAAGACGAAAGATCAAGTGTTAGATGCATTCAAGCAGTTTCAAGTTTCAGTTGAAAGACAGACTGGAAAGAAGTTGAAATGCATTCGTTCAGATAACGGTGGTGAGTACATCGGGCCATTTGATGAATATTGTAGGCAACAGGGAATTCGACATCAAAAGACACCTCCTAAAACGCCTGAGTTAAATGGTGTAGCGGAAAGAATGAACAGAACATTGATTGAGAGAGTCAGATGTTTGATTTCAGATGCAAAATTGCCAAAATCTTTTTGGGGAGAGGCTTTGAGTACAGTGGTACATGTTCTTAATATTTCTCCCATTGTTGCTTTAGATGGTGATGTTCCAGACAGAGTTTGGTTTGAAAAGGAAATTTCATATGATCATCTAAAGGTGTTTGGCTGCAAAGTTTATGTTCATGTTCCCAAAGATGAGAGGTCCAAGTTAGATGTCAAGACAAAAGAGTGCATCTTTCTTGGTTATGGTTCTGATGAATTTGGCTACAGGCTTTATGATCCAGTTGCTAAGAAAATTGTCAGAAGCCGAGATGTAGTATTCGTTGAGAATGAGACCATTTGTGATATTGAGAAGATAAAGAAGACAGATTCCCGTGATTCTGATGTGTTAGCTGATACTAGCTCAATCTCACCTTTTGAGTTGCAGGAACAGTTGCATGATCAAGTTGAAGACGATGGTCAGACTACATATCAGCAGGTTCAGGATCAAACTCAGAATGATCAGCCGGTTGAAGATCAGGCTCAGGGTGATCAACATCATTCAGATGACATTGATGCTCAAGAGATTGCACCATTAGCTCCACCAACTACTGCTTTGAGGAGGTCTGCCAGAGACCGCACCTCATCTACTAGATATTCCTCTAATGAGTATGTTCTGTTGACAGATGCAGGTGAACCTGAAACTTTTGAAGAAGCAGTAGAAGATAAGAATAGGAAGGAATGGTTTGATGCAATGCATGATGAGATGAAGTCATTGCATGACAATCACACCTTTGAGTTGGTGGCATTACCTGAGGGTAAAAGAGCTTTGAAGAACCGATGGGTTTACAGATTGAAGCAAGATGAGACGACTTCGCGTCCTCGATATAAAGCTAGATTGGTTGTTAAAGGCTTTAATCAGAAAAAGGGAATTGACTATGATGAGATCTTCTCACCAGTTGTAAAAATGTCTTCAATTCGAGTTGTTTTGAGTTTAGCAGCTAGCCTTGATCTCGAGGTTGAGCAGATGGACGTGAAGACCGCTTTCCTTCATGGTGACTTGGAGGAAGACATATACATGGAGCAGCCTGAAGGTTTTCAGGTAAAAGGTAAAGAGAATTATGTTTGCAAACTGAAGAAAAGCTTGTATGGCTTAAAGCAGGCGCCGAGGCAATGGTATAGAAAATTTGAGTCTTTTATGGGGGAGCAATCCTATAAGAAGACTACTTCTGATCATTGTGTATTTGTGCAGAAATTCTCTGAAGGTGATTTTATTATCTTATTGCTCTATGTTGATGACATGTTGATTGTTGGTCAGAATACTTCTAGGATTGATAGGTTAAAGCAAGATTTGAACAAGTCTTTTTCAATGAAAGACTTGGGGCCGGCTAAGCAGATTCTTGGTATGAGGATCACTCGCGACAGACAGGCGAAGAGATTATGGTTATCTCAAGAGAAGTACATAGAGAAAGTACTTCAAAGGTTCAAAATGGACAAAGCTAAAGTTGTAAGTACACCTCTTGCTACGCACTTTAAGGTTAGTCATAAACAATATCCGTCAACTGAGAAAGATCTGAAAGAGATGGAAAAAGTTCCTTATGCTTCTGCAGTGGGTAGTCTGATGTATGCAATGGTTTGCACAAGACCAGATATAGCTCATGCAGTTGGAGTGGTTAGCCGTTTTATGTCAAATCCATGTAGAGAGCACTGGAATGCATTGAAGTGGATATTGAGATATCTCCGAGGCACTTCTAGTTTGAGACTTTCATTTGGGAGTGATAAGCCGATTCTTGTTGGATATACTGATTCTGACATGGCAGGTGATATTGACACAATGAAATCTACTTCGGGTTATCTGATTACTTTCTCAGGGGGAGCTGTGGCTTGGCAGTCAACGTTGCAAAAATGTGTTGCCTTGTCGACGACAGAGGCAGAGTTCATCGCAGCAACTGAAGCATGTAAGGAATTGCTTTGGATGAAAGAGTTCACGCAGGAACTTGGTTTCAGTCAAGAGAGGTATGTTTTACTTTGTGATAATCAAAGTGCTATACATCTTGCAAAGAATTCCACTTTTCATGCCAGATCCAAACATATTGATGTGAGGTATCACTGGATACGAGAAACTTTGGAATCCAAAGGGTTAGAACTTGAGAAAGTACACACAGAAGATAATGCTTCAGATATGATGACAAAGGCTCTCACTAGAGAGAAGTATGAGTTTTGTCGGCGTCAAGCAGGCATGAATTTCTGATGAATTCTTTTGTGTCGAGATCTCCCTTAATGGGCTGGAGGGGGAGATTTGTTGGGCTTTGGGCCCAATCCAGCCCATTAGGTTGTTAAAAACCTAGGGCAGCAGCAGCAACACGGTAGAACACACACACGCACGAGAGAGAAAGAGAGAGAGCAGCCACCGAGAGGACAAAGAGCAAAAACGCAGAAAAATACTGCAGTTTTTCTGGGCGTCCATCGAAGATCAAATCGACGATCGGAGGTCTTCCCGTGGTCCGATTGGGCTGAAATTTTGACAGCATCTTCAAGACTCGTTCTTGATTCTGTACGGTTGAATCGTGATTTCAAGGTATTTACTGTAGCTGTTCGTGGGTATTTCGGGACTGCATATTTTGGGGGTGATTTTCATTCGGTTCTCTCATCTACGGTGTTGTTGCTGCTTGATCTCCACTTATAGCTTTGGGATTTTATTGTCGTTGTATTCAGCGAGTTTGTGTATCCAAACGATTGATATATAGTGGAGATTCGGGTAGACTCCGTGAGCGGTCTCGTGGTTTTTATCCTTCGCATTGAAGGGATTTTCCACGTAAAAGATTCTGGTGTTATTTTTCTTTCAATTCGCATATTTCCATTGGTTGTGCTCGAATCGGTTTCTCACAGGTTTAGTCAAAGGGGGAAAGTTATATCCGCTGCTTGTCTGTTTTTTTCCCAACAATTGGCACGTGCCTCCAGGTGATCTCCTCCAACATATCAGCGGCGACGTTTCTGGCCTCCGTCTCGCTCACCCTCTGCTCCCTCATTGGCGCCTGGATCAGCAACACCACCAATAACTTCTTCGAGAGCAACCTCGTCTACGGCGACACCCAGTCCACTACCCTCTCCATCAAGTACATCAGCCTCCTCATCTGCTTCCTCGTCGCCTTCTCATGCTTCGTCCAGTCGGCCCGGCACTTCGTCCATGCCAATTACCTGATCAGCACGCCGAGCACGTGCATCCCTCCGAAGAGCGTCGAGGTGGCCGCCATCCGAGGCGGCGATTTCTGGTCCGTGGGGCTCAGGGCGCTGTACTTTGCTCTGAACTTGCTTCTCTGGTTCTTCGGGCCCATACCCATGTTTGGTTGCTCCATTTTCATGGTCCTGTTCTTGCACTACCTCGACTCGAACACGATGCCATTGATTGAGCACGAGCTTGATGGGACGCAAGTGGTGAGGAAGGTGGAGCCCAGAGTGTCTGAGATGGCAACGGCCATTCACATGCCTTCACATCATATCTGACCAGGCCTGCCTTGTTTGTGTACATCCAGGAGTAAAAGGACAAAGTTTGATTTTTCTTGACGTAGCGTTTGTTTTTGTCTTGACCTAGATAGGGAACTCTACATCGTATTAATAGTAATAAAATGGATAATGCATTATAAATTCAGTTATGAGTTGTGTTAGAGAAGTCCTGCATCGAATAATTGAGGTGGTCTGGAATAATTAATATACTCTAATTGGCTCATGACTCATTGGCCTAAACTTTTGAATGGATGTGTATTCTATTAGATATGTTTATGGGTTTGGACTTGAGCTCCATATTGGCGATCTCCCCGGATAAAAGTATCGGATTTATGCTGTGCTTGCATGTAACTTAAGCGGGATACCATTAAAACTGTAAGAAGCAAAGAAGCATCCATTAAAAAAAAGGGGGAAAAAAAGCTTCTGTCCCAGTCGAAATTGCTTATTACTCCATGTTGTCGTATCGAAGTTGAGCTAGTGGGAGTAGATAAGCGGAAAATGAACTGAGGGGAGAATATTAAATCAATATCATCTTTTACCTAATGACCAGTTACATAACTCTACTCTTGAGAATACATCCATACTTGGTTTTTCACCTTTAGAGGCCACTTTGTACCTCCATTTTAACTGTCCTCGCGTCCCTCTTTTACGAAAATGTCGATTTCTTCCCAAAATTAGCCACCCCCGGATCCTTAAACCGGAACCTACAACATGATGTTAAAAGTGAGTTCACATGACGGGATAATTTGATCATTTTAACGTGGGGTCAGGCATATAAATGGTAGTTCGAAAGTATATTTTGAGTATTTACCTAAACAAATCTAATCTTTCACCACCGTTGACTGCGGTTAGGGGTCAGAGTGGCGTAGGGGACTAATACCACATTTCCTATTGTTTCTTTCATTTGGATTAAGCATAATGTTCATCCATCCAGTGACATTTTGCTTATCTTTCTAGATTTGTTTAATTAGTTTGGTCGGACGTCTAGTTAAGAAGCTTCTAGCACACTAATATGGTATGGTGAGCATATTCTTCATGTGGTGGCTTCATGCAAATTAAGATATGTAAGACCTAATCTGTCAAAAGTCCGACTCTTCTCCAAGTTAGTGAGGAGCAGAAGTCTTTGCAGGAGTCTCCTGAATAGCCAGTCCTTTGTATAAAATCTTTGAGCTTTGCTAGCATGACAGTGTTTGGGTAACTGTGAAAATAATAGCATATTGTACGACACAAATTCTTATAATTAATTGGTATTTATTTTTTTGTGGCCTAAAATAGACTGTTAGTCTTACAATCATCCAAAGATTGTTACATAGTTAATTCTCAAAACTTTTTTTTTTGTATGAAACTTACCAAAATCAACAGGAACAATTATATATTACCTACATCTCTTTCTATTATTGTTCACGCTTTTGAGCAAGTTAGGTGCTTGGGTATAAAGTTGAAGAAAGTGATACCAATAGTGTTTGATTTCATTATGCAAATCCATCCTCGCTTTCTCCCACCTAGCGTGACTCAGTGAAGGGTGACCTACTCCCTCGTCCAAGGCCTGCTAAAAAAAAATCTTTTTTGCAATGCAAATGTGGATTTATCTAGGACACTTCGCCGTTGATGGAACGTCTCGAACTATTGAAATAATAAATCAAAACAAAACCAAAAAAAAAATCGAAATGGTTGTAGTGCGAAATCTTCTACAGATAACACATCAAGCAGAGCATCAATGAGTTCATCATTTAGAGATTTCTTTTATTTGATTTCTATTCAATTTCCTGTATGTCAAATTGTTATCGGCCGTGATATCTCTATTTATATTGTACAATGTATCAATGATAACAATTTGATACAGATGAAAATTGAATACAAAACTATTCACAAAAAATCTCTAAATGATCAACTCATGGATGCTCAACTTGATGTGATAATTTCATACTGATTTGTAGAAGATCTTGCACTACAAACATTAGCCCTAGCATTTGGGAGAGGACCTTTCAAGTTATTGTAGGATACATCACTCGAAGTCAAGGCCAACATATCACTAAACGAATGTGGGATGGAATCGGACACGCTAACGCGGGAGAATTTTAAAACTTGCAAGCCTCTCGGCACCGCAAGCTCTCCTGTTACATTTTCAGACAAGATATTGTAACTTAGATCAAGAACCTCAAGAGCTTGTGTATTGCCTTTCTCAAGAGGAATAGCAAATTATGACTTAAAGTGGTCATTGTTTTAAATAAGGACCTGAAGTGGTCATGGGTGTCTCAAATAAGGGCTCAACCTTGCAAGCCGATTAAATATTCCGATCAATCAAGGGCATTTTCGTCAAAAAAATAATCTTAATTTAATTTTTATTTAAATTAAATTATGAAATAAAAAAAACTAAAAGTTAAAATTAAAAAAAAGGAATATATACGAGGGGGCTGCCCTCCCGCTGTGGTTGTTGCCCGCCGGCATCTGAACGAGGGCCAGCAACCCCACCGACCAAAGGCGAGGGCCTACTAGCACCTCATGAGAGCCAGGTGAGGGTTGTACTACCAGATTCGGCTAAGGATCATTGCCCTCAATTGGACCTGGGCAAGGGTCGCGACACTCACCTCTAGTTAGCGGGGTCGTGGGCCCTCTCCAAGGCGCTGTGACCCTGACAGTGGGGCTGTCTCCATAGGCAAAGGGCTTGCTCCTGCTTGTATTTCTTTATTGTTTAATTTTAAAAAATAAAAATAAGTATATGACGAAAATACCCCTAATCAACAAGTGAAAACGCTCATTTTTTAGACTGATATGACAATTTCAGGCCCTTATTTAAAATAATATTCACTTTAGGCTCTTGTTTGAAATAATTTGGGCACTTCAGATCCTTATTTGAAATAATTTATGCACTTTACTCCTTTATTTGAAATAATGTCAATTTCAAACCCTTATTTTAGAGAACGAAGGCACTTCCTACTCTTATTTGAAAATTTTCTATTTATATATACTCGAATTTAAGCTCAATATGCTATTGCATGAGCCTAATTGCACCAATATCAATCAGCTCAAATTGTTTGATGCCGTTAAGAGTCCAATTTGCTCTTTTTGATACTCTAACTTGATTGATGTGTTACCTAAAAGATTCAGGCAATCTTTGGCCATTTTATTATCCTAGACCACTAAATGGTGTCCATTTTGTTTTTTGTTTTTATAATTTGGTCGGGGATGGTGTCCAATTGTCCATGCATGAATGAGAACACGGAAAAGTAAGGCCCGGGTCCGAATATGGGACTGGACTCACAAAGGCTTGGGTTATACAAGGACATGATTCAAATG
This sequence comes from Rhodomyrtus psidioides, assembly GCA_021437785.1. Lineage (NCBI taxonomy): Eukaryota > Viridiplantae > Streptophyta > Magnoliopsida > Myrtales > Myrtaceae > Rhodomyrtus > Rhodomyrtus psidioides. The sequence continues at coordinate 159,824 of JAILYB010000062.1, read as the reverse complement.
GGCTTACTATTTAGGCCCATTACAATTAAAACTTCACAAGCCCATATCCTAACATTTCCGCTCTAGACCCGTTCTCTATTGTAACCCCAGGCTCGTACTGAGGATCCTATTGCGCCATCACTGCGTATCTTCATGTACTTCTGGACTCCCCTCCGTCGACCACCATTTCAACCGCCAGTTGTCCACCGCTCGCACGCACGCACAGCCATAGCACAACCGAAACAACTTGTTGACTAGGCGAGATGAAGCAAGGTCCGTCAAACGGATAGACGACCAGAGTTTGAACAATCTTTGGCAACCGAAACCGAGTTTGTATCAAACGAGACCGCATCACTTCATGCTTCTCGGCCATGGAATAGGGCTGAACAGAGGATGTCCATGAGGCGGCGGAAAAAGTTAACAACGGGGGAGGAGCTCTTGGTCCCGATCTCTGAAACGACTGGAGAGAAAATCTTGAGATGCTTCGCCTGTGAAGATTGGCACCGGTGTCGAGATCTCACAGCGGGCTGTTTGAGTCCCTCGGTCAAAGAACAGGAGCATAACAGATCATCCCATGGTGGCTGAGACGATGAACTAGCGGTGGCCAAAGGAAAGCCGTGATGACAGACGCGATCTCAAAGCTCAAAGAAGCATTTAGTCCCCGAGAACCCACGTTTCTCTCGTTCAATGGTCATATATCATAGGGGTGAGCATGGTTTCAGGGTAGAACCTGAATCTTGAGTCTAGACAGGTGACACCTGAGTCTAGACCGACTCGACTGGGAAAAGAAAAACGAATCTTGACACTCAATCTTTCTTGTCCCATTGGTGAAGGCTTTGCTCTTCGTTTTTTTTTTTTGCTGACGTGAGAGAGAAAGTAGAGAGACCCACCTGTTACTTACCTGTTGATCGCCTGCCTGATGCTCGTGTGGCCTGCGCGGTGTATAGCGGGTTCTAGTGAATACCTAGGGACTCGTCTTTTGAGTATCCTAGGGCGATTAAACTCTAGCCTGTATGGTAGGCCGTACCAGAATGGGATTCCTACACTTGACAGGAACCTGTGAATGACGCACCCAGTCTCTTAGGGATTGTCGGGGTTTTGATCCGTATGGTGGATCGGACCATGAATAGGACTCCTTTCTGCTAGGAACCTATGGATGACGCACCCAGTCTCTTAGGGATTTGTCAGGGATTTTGATCCGTATGGTGGATCAGACCATGAATAGGACTCCTGTCTATTAGGAACCTATGGATGACGCACCCAGTCTCTTAGGGATTGTCGAACATTTTGATCCGTCAGGGGGATCAGGCCGAGAATAGGATTCCTTTCTGCTAGGAACCTATGGATGACGCACCCAGTCTCTTAGGGATTGTCGAATATTTTAATCCTATATTCTAAGGAATTAACTAGGATTTATACAAATGAGGTGTGCCTAACCTTGAGGCTTTACCAAATGGGCTATTCTGGATTTAGGGGTTATCTAGAACCCCACAGAAAGCAGATTTTGCAAATTGTCCTTTCGACATGTAAGGCGTTATTCTGGGATTTGGGGATTCCAAGTATCCTGCAGAAAACTTAAACCTGCAAAAACTTTGATAAGATTCTTCTGGGATCTAGGGGCTACCTGAGATCTCGCAGAAAGACTATCTTGAATGTTGTCCTTTTGACATTGAATGTGACATTCTGGGACCTGGGAGCTCCAGGTATCCTGCAGAAAGATCAAACCTGCAAAATTGTTCATAAGAATATGTTTTCCTGAGATATGGAATTACCAGGGATCTTGTAGGAAAATAAACTTGAAAGCTCTTCTCCACAGAGCAAGGCATCCTTCTAGAATCTGGGGCTACCATGATTCCTATAGAAGTTTAACCAAGAACAGTAGCATTCTATAATATGAGGTTACCAAGAATCTGTCAGAAGCTTAGGCATATAAACTCTCCTTCTTAGAGAAATGTGTCATTCTGAGACCTGGGGTTACCAGGGGTCCTGCAGAAGTTTAAACTTGAAATATATTCTTCACAAAAGATGTAGCATTCTGAGGTCTGGGGATACCAGGGGTCCTACAGAAGCTTGAACATGTAAACTCTTTCTTACCAAGAGAGGTTGTGTTATTCTGAGATCTGGGATTGCCAGGAATTCTGCAGAAGTTTAGACATGTAAATTGTTTCTTACCAAGAGTGCTGCAAGCCATTCTGGGAGCTGAAGTCATCAAGAATCTTGCAAAAGCTCCAACCTGAAAATTTTCTTACCAAAGGCACATCAATGGTCTTTAAGTGATATGTGATGTCAAACTGACAGCACTTTATGACTTATATCATAGTCATGAAAAAAATTTCAATGAATGTATTACGAGGTTGGAGGTTATCCAAAACACCTTGCAACATACGGGAGTGATCAAAAGTTCCTTGCGGGGAAAGTTTGAATCAAACAATCTGAAATTACCAAAAGAGTTTGGTTAAAACGTCCAACGGAGTATTCTCATCAAAGAGGACTTCTCACCGTTTTGAGGTAATGGTCTTTTACCAAGAATGCACTCGAACTTCCTATCAAACCTGCGCCCAGGGTTCAGGATCATTCGCAGTGAATACACCTCGATCGATCAGGAGGACTTCCAAGGGACCGTAATGTTGGGCTTGGTCAACGGTTTTCAAAGGGGGACTTGCGTGCAAGTCAAGGCTTTCGAAGAGAAGTCTTCAACGTCTGCTCCAGGTTTACAAGTCAAGAAACCTGCGAAATGAGAAAGAAATAATCTTGCTCGAACTTCTTCGAGCTAAGCTTAGACATTAAACCCTATGTCAATCCAAGTGCCTTAATCATAAAAGGCTTTTCAGGGTTGTAACGTAGGTAGGATTGGGGACCAAAAAAGGCTTGTTTTTGGCTTAGAATATGCGAAGGGTCTAACATTGGTGATCACTGCAGGTTTGCCGCCGATCTTGTCCATTCTCGTCCAAAGAGCGTCTTTAGTCTTTGAAGTGCATATTTGTCTTTAGAGAACGTCTCTCTCATGTCAAGACGGCGTCAATACCTTGTCTATGCTTTTGTCATCTAAATGTGACATAATCTGGGAGTATCCTTTGCTGTCCAGCTCCATTGGGATTTTTTTTTTATAATCAGATCTCACTAGTGACCTATACAAAGGTATCATGCCATCTTTTGGCATTTACAAAATCAAACACATGATTCACAAGTGTACAAGTATTTGGACGGCATTGGCCTTGCTTTTACCAGGCACTTTGCTTTTTCTTGATGCCCAGGATTGAATTTTTCTCTTTCTTTTCTTTTTCTCATCTTTTGTCGAGATCCCACATTGTCTTTTCTTTTGGGGATCAGAATTTTCAAATGCGTGTGCCAGATGTACAACTTGAATCTCAGCACTCCAACATTAATCTAGGAATTTTTCGCAAATCCTGTGTTTTGAACTCTTCCGCTCTTGAAGGGACGTCGCTTCCGTCTTGGAATATGCAATGATCACCAACGGGTTTGTAAAATGAATGTATAGGCTCAACTGGGCTGTACAAAGGGTAAAAGTGTGTAGGATAGAGAAACGAATGCTTTTTGTCATCCTAAAGCACCTGAATTACCATAGAAGTTAAAATGACAAGCAACACACGAAGATTGATGCAAGTCTGAGCAAGAGAACTTCTAACCATTTACCTCCTGATACCTCTGGATGTACCTCCAGTTTGCCCCACTGTGGGGTGGTTCTTGACAGGGGTATAGAATGAAATCGTCGTTCGAATGGTTATCAATGGTCACCTGTAGTGTTTATGATAGAGAAACGAATGCCTCCGTCGTCTCAATCCATGTAATCATTGCGAATAACCCTTACGTCCGTAGGTTAAGGTCTCGCTATCCTTACCATTCCACTTATCTCTTAAGTGTGTATGGGACGTGTTTGGACCAGGCTTGCCTCTTGTCTGAGGAAACATCCTTTTGAATGATTTAAACAACTTTTGTTTGGAAGAGTTCATTTTGCTTTCTCCAAAACTTACCCTTCAAGGGGATTTATGATGCACAATGCATATTTCAATCATGTTCGGATAACCTCCAAGTTTAAACATGAATGCCAATGACATGACCATGAGAATTTTGCGTCTTTCTAGACATGAGATTTGAATACATGCTAGATTCCAAGAAGCCTTCAAATTCTATCAATAAGGATTCCGACAGTCTTGTAAACCTAAAAGATTAGGGAAGGAATACTTACCTGCCCAGCGCGGCTAGGGATTCCTGAAAAACATAAAAGGAATATGTCAGTGTATGCTCTCGAATTTCAGAAAATTAGAACGATACACCTTACCCTTGATCATGCATTCTTATGGAAGTGGATAGATTCGCGAAAATCTGCATTTTTCTTAACAACACAAGATGGTTAAGTTGTTCTAAAATTTCTTGAAATTCTCAGTCTTTGGAGAAGAAGACGTGCACCTGACCACCATGACGTTAGGTCTCCTTGATCATGCGTTCCAACTTATCGCGACCCTGCTTCCTTGGATCCTGCAATATTGAACACATGCTAATGTATGCATAGATGCGTGAGATGCTTATGCAAAGACTATCATGAAGAGTAGGCTCAATTCGAGGCAGGGCATATGACCAGAATCTGATTTTATTTCAAGGGTAATATTTCTTCACAGCATCTGAATTCACAGGGTGCCCCAATTCTTCTCCCTCGGAGTTTACAAGAATTAATGCTCCTCCCGTGAGGATCTTCTTAACAATGTAGGGGCCTTCGTAATTTGGAGTGAATTTTCCCCCTGGATGGGTAGTACTTGGCAAAACTTTCCTAATTACCAAGTCATTTACTTCGAAATTTCTGGTCTTGACCTTTCGATTGAACGCCCTGGCTACCCTCTTCTGGTAAGTTTGCCCATGGCAAATGGCTTTAAGAGGTTTCTCATCTATTAAGTTCAGCTGTTCATATCTGTGCTTGAAATACTCTGACTCAGAGAGTTTATCTTCGGATAAGATTCTCAAAGAGGGAATCTTAACTTCTACTGGTAGAACTGCTTCTGTCCCATATACCAAACTATAGGGAGTTGCCCCTGTAGAAGTCCTGATCGACGTTCGGTAAGCCATCAAGGCGAAGGGCAGGCTTTCGTGCCAATCCCTGTAGTTTTCTGCTGTTTTAGCCAAGATTCTCTTGATGTTTTTATTGGCGGCTTCCACTCCCCATTCATCTGTGGGCGGTAAGGAGATGAATTCAGATGTCGAATGCTAAAATGATCCAGCAGACTATCGACAATCTTGTTGTTTAGGTTGGACCCGTTATCTGTGATGATCGCTTGAGGGGTACCATACCGGGATATGATATCTCTTTTGACAAATCTTGCCACATTTCTTGCAGTGACATTCTTGTAAGAGCTGGCTTCTACCCATTTGGTGAAGTAATCAATCGCTACCAAGATGAAGCGATGACCATTCGAAGCCATAGGATTAATAGGCCCTATCATGTCTATCCCCCACATAGCGAAAGGCCAAACTTCAGACATTTGGTGTAGTTCGTTCGGGGGTGCGTTAATCTTATCCCCATATATTTGGCATTGGTGGCATGACCGGACGTGCTGACAGCAGTCTGATTCGATGGTCATCCAATAATAACCTAGCCGCATGATCTTCCGGGCAAGGAGGTGGCCGTTCATGTGAGGCCCACACGCACCTTCATGAATCTCTTTCATGAGAATATTTGCTTCTTTGGCATCTACGCATCTCAGTAGAGTGGAATCGAACGATCTCTTGTATAGAATTTGTCCATTGAGGAAGAACTTGCTGGCCATCTTGGTTATGTATTTTCGGTCTCCTGACTGGCATCCTTTAGGGAATTCCCTTTTCAAGAGGTAATTCTTGATGTCATAGTACCATGGCTCTCCATCACATTCCTCTTCGATTAGCATGCAATAAGCTGGCTTTTCAACAATGCCGATCCTCAGAGGTTCTATATCCAACCCTTCAATCGTTTGTAACATCGAGGCTAGGGTGGCTAATGCATCTGCGAATTGGTTGTGAGACCTTGATAGGTACTCGAATGACACTTCTTCAAACTTGAGTATCAATTCTTCAAGGTATTCATGGTAGGGGATGAGTTTTGCATCTTTCGTCTTCCACTCCCCTTGTGTCTGTAGAATGATGAGCATGGAGTCTCCAAAGACTTGTAACCTAGGTATCTCCATAGCAAGGGCCAGTCGTAGACCCAGAATGCACGCCTCATATTCTGAAATATTGTTGGTACAAGGGAAAGTTATCTTTGCCGCGACAGGGTAATGTTGACCATCTGGGGATATCAGTACTGCCCCAGTGCCTGCCCCTGATAGGTTAACAGCACCATCGAAATACATGATCCACTTATCCTCTGCTAAGTTCAGAATTCGGCCTTCTGTGTTCGTTACTTCAGGGGATTCAGTGCTCGATGGGTTTTCTGCCAGCATGTCCGCTATAGCTCTTCCTTTTACCGACTTCTGCGGAGAACATTTAATGTCAAATTCAGACAACATTACTTGCCATTTTGCCAGTTTCCCAATTAAAGCGAGTTTCTCTAGGAGGTATTTGACGGGGTCGTTCTCTGTTATGAGCTGAATGTGATGATGTAGGGTATACTGCCTTAGTCTTCGTAGTACCCATACTGTTGCTACGCATGCCCTTTCAACTGGTATATATTTTGCTTCAGATGGCGTGAATTTCTTACTCAGGTAATAAATGGCCCTCTCTTTTCCATCTATCGGGCTTGTTTGGGCAAGTAAGGCTCCCAAGGACTCTTGTCGTATGGTCAGGTATAAGGTCAATGGGTGACCGGGAATTGGTGGCACAAGCACCGGTGGTGTGATCAAATAGTTTTTGATCATTTGGAATGCCTTGCTGCACTCGGCGTCCCACGTTATTTTCGCGCCTTTCTTAAGCAATTTGAAGATAGGCTTAGCCACATAAGACAGCTGATTGATGAACCTGGCAATATAGTTCAATCTCCCTAGAAGGCTTCTCACTTCTTTTACCGTGGATGGAGTTGATAAATCGTGGATGGCCTGGATTTTTGAGGGATCAATCTCAATGCCCCTGTTGCTGACTATGAACCCAAGGAGTTTCTCGGATCTTGCCCCAAACACGCATTTGTTAGGGTTCAGCTTTAACTTGTATTTGCGCAGGCGCTCAAATAATTTTCTTAATACCTGTATGTGATCTTGTCCTTTCTTGGATTTAGCGATCATGTCATCAACATATACTTCAATCTCTTTGTGGATCATATCATGGAATAACGTGACCATAGCCTTCTGGTAGGTAGCCCCGGCGTTTTTCAATCCAAAGGGCATGACTTTGTAGCAAAATTTCCCCCATGGTGTGGTAAATGCAGTCTTGGGTTTGTCTTCTTGTTTCATGAAGATTTGGTTGTATCCCGAGAATCCATCCATGAATGAGAATAATTCATAACCCGCCGTACTATCCACCAATACATCAATGTGGGGGAGTGGAAAATCATCTTTTGGGCTTGCTCTATTCAGATCTCGGTAATCTACGCAGATCCGAACTTTTTCGTCTTTCTTCATGACGGGGACTATATTTGCAACCCAGTCTGAATATGGGATAGCTTCAATGAAGCCTACCCTAAGGAGTTTCATGACTTCTTCCTTAATCTTGTCTTCTAACTCGGCTTTCATCCGCCTACTGCCTTGTTTGACAGGTTTGATGCCAGGATCCGTGGGCAATGCATGTTCCACAATCTTAGGATCAAGGCCTGGCATGTCCGCGTAAGACCATGCGAAGATGTCTTGATATTCTTTTAGTAGCTTGGTGAACTCGAGCCTTTCATCACGGGATAGGTGTCCGCCGATCTTGACCTCTTTGACGTTCACGGTGTCTCCCAAATTAATGACAATTGGTTCTTCTGAGGTAGGAGGCTTTGATTCTTCAAAGGTGTTCCAATCCCTACGGATAGACGCGTAATCCTCGTCTTCATCTTCCTCAATGTTATAGGAGTGGTTAATGGAGGGATCCGAATTTTGTAACAACCTGGTATGCATGTTTGAGATGATATGCCTGAAATGTCATGAGTATGGTTAGTTTGTGCTCAGTAAAAATGGCATGCATGCTTATGTAAAGTCTTTTTGAAAAAGTTTTTCGAAATAGATGTAGGTACAGATGGGACTAATCCTCATGTCATTGGATATCCCGGCCCCTTGAAAATCTTTTGAAGATTAGGAATCATATGGCAAATCAGGCCTCAAGCTTCTATATGGAAGACCATTATCATCATCGGGCTGATTCGTGGTTCCATATGTCCTTAACAAAACATGCGTGGTTTTATTGAATGCGAAATGGGCCGCGTTACAAGATGTGCTATTTGGACCAACGGCCGGAGATCCAAAGGCGTTTTCTTATGCGTTCAATAAGGAAAGAAAATACAATGAAATGCAGAAAGTTCTAAACACAGTATTTAAAGATGAAAGAAGAGTCTATTTACTCAGAAGAAGTGGCTTCACTGTCCAACCACTCCATGATGACATTCACAGAGTCATCTTCGAGAAAAGGATTTGTCAGATCTGGTTCCATCGGCGAAGTGATACCCTCTTCAGATAGCCATTTGGAGTTCTGGTCGAAGTAGGTATTTAAGGGATTCTTGAACATTCGAGACCTTCCCTTCCAGGTTGGAGAACCGATGAATGAGCTATTCGGGCTGTTTTCGCCTCCACGGCGTCCCAGGCTTTTGCCTCGGCCTCGGCCTGTTGCTTTCGGGACAGAATCATTCATGGGATACTTCTGGTACCCCAAGCCCATTTTATGTGGATTAGCCTTCAACTGTAGCGGGGCATTTATACCTTAATTATGTTTGCCTAGGCCTTTTTCAGGATTGAACCCGTATGCCAGCAGCATCTTAGCTGGTAGAAGACTGGCTTCTGAGATGTAAGGAGTTCTCAACTTCGACCCTACTGGGGTATGAACTGTTGCTACCAACTCTAGGGAGTGATAGCTCGCTTCAGTTTTCTCTTCAGGCTCAATATAGGGAATGGCACTGTTCTGGTATGCCTGGAGGTCGACTTCCCCATGTACGGTAATCACCTTCCCATCTACAACGAAACGTACTTTTTGGTGCAGGCTCGAAGGGACAGCTCCTGCGGTATGGATCCAAGGTCTTCCTAGCAGGAATCCAAATGCACTGGGCAGATCCATTACTTGAAAGTTTATAGAGAACTTTGTCGGGCCGATGAATACGTCAAGCTCGATCTCTCCCTCTACAGTCTTCCTCATGCCGTCGAATGCTCTCACAGCTGTCTTGGATGTCTTGATCATCTCTTCCTTGATTCCCAGCCTCCTTATGGTAGCCAAAGGACAGATGTTAAAGGCTGATCCATTATCGATCAATACGTGTGCCACTCTTTTGCCGTTACATTGGGCAGAGATGTATAAAGCTTTGTTGTGCCCTCTTCCTTCCATGGGGAAGTCCTCGTCAGAGAAGCTCAACTGGTCTTTTCAGAGAATTGCCCCTACAAAGTCCCCTAGTTGGACCTCATTAATTGTTTCAGGGACATGTACTTCATTGAGTACCTTCAATAGTGCGTCCTTGTGCTTCTCTGAATTGATGAATAGGTCTAGCAGGGATATCTGAGCGGGCATCTTCCTCAGCTGCTCTATCACTTCAAACTCACTGGTTTTGATGATCGATACGAGCTTTTCGGCATCTTCCTTTGAGACATCTTTTTTTTCGGATTCTCCCTCTCTGGGGGCATAAAATCTTCCAGACCTCATTATTGCATCTACTTGTGTGGTCTCATAGTCCCAATGAACAGCTTTGGGATCATACTCTTCTACTGGGGGGACTTTTATCGTTACAGTTGTCTGATGAGGTACCTCTGGTCCTGACGTATTGCTCTCTTCCTCCTGAGGCAATTGAATTATGACAGGCCTCACTGGGCAATCTTCTACCTTGCTCAGGCTATCCAGCTCATCCAATCTGATCACCACGGCCGTGGCTACTTCGATCATCAATATGGCGTTGTCGAGTTCTTCCATACCGTTTGAGGTTTCTGGTTGAGAGAGATCATCCATACCTCCCCATCCGTCCGGTATGACGTCTTCAATCTTCTGATAAAAGCTGGGAGGGGCCGAATATTTCACCTTGAAATTGTATCCTCCAGAATCTTGACCCAGGTTGTCTATAATTTCGCTCTTCTCAAGTGCGTCAACCATAAACTTGAGGTCTGCTAGACTTCTCCTTCTGGCTTCTATTTCGTCTTCTTCAAATTCTTCCTCTGACTGAGTAGCTGGCCCCAGGCTGCTTACCAAGTTCTCATGTGAGGTACCACAGGTGTTACTCTGCCCATATGTGATCAAGAAGTGGTTTCTTTTCAAAGATAGAGATGCTTCGATCCCTTCAAATTCTTCATCAGTGATATCGGACACTATCCCCAAGCTCTTCATCTTGTCGATACACAACTTCTTTTGGTCGGTTGATATCTCCCCTTCTTTTGGGTATGATGAAGCGATTGTTAGCAGGGTGTCCAGCTTAGGCATATCTACCTTCAGTTTAAGGTAATCCTCCTCTTCTTCAGTGAATATTGCCCCTATTGCTTGATGATCTGGCAACGGATTTTCTTGTACATTTGGGGCTGCATTGTCAAATTTCAAAATCTGACTATCAATTAGGGCTTGCACTTTCAGCTTCAGGACATAGCAGTTATCCACATTATGCCCTCTTTCGCCCATATGGTAGGCACAGGTCTGGCTCTCATCAAAGCCAGGATATCTTGCGGGGTTTGCCCTAGGTGGTTCTTTTGCCACCAAGTGTTGCTCCAGCAGCATCGGGAGTAGCTTGGATAAAGGTCTCGGGAGCTGAGAGAATTGTCTCTGGGGTTGCTTTCTTCTAGGCTCTTGTACCTTTGGCGCTGACCAGGATGATCCGCCTTTGGCCTGATTAGAATTGCCAAATGGCTTTAACTTGTGGGGATCTGGTATAAATGCTATGTCCAATCCGGCTTCTCTTTCCTTTCTCAGAGGGTACTGCTTCCTAGTAGGAGCTTCCTGAGGCCTTCTTTCTTTCAAGGCCCATTCCAGCCTCTCAGCAACCTTAATCAGGTGTGCGAATGTCTGACATCCAGAAGTGTTCAGTCTGTCAAAGTACTCGTAGGGGAGTGCTTTTAGGAATAAGTCGATCAGCTCCTCTTCTGGAATTGAAGGCTTTACTTGGGTAGCCAAGGCTCGCCACCTCTGAGCATATGTCCTGATCGATTCGCCCCTCGCTTTTGAAGTTCGTAGGAGGTCTTCTCTTGTTGGGGCTGTAGCCGTGTTAAATTTGTACTGCCTGAGGAAGTCTTCTGCAAGGTCCTCCCATCCGTCATAATCCTCTAAGTCTAGCTCAATAAACCAAGCCAGAGCGGCGCCAGCCAAACTCTCTTGGAATGTGTTCATTAACAACGGAATGTAATCCGAGTAGTGCGCCATCTTGCGCAGGTAGTACTTGAGGTGGGCACGGGGACAGCCTGTCCCGTTGTATTTTCTCACGAACTCTGGCTCCCTATAGTCAGGAGGAGTCTCTATTTTAGCAAAAGGAGATATTTTGTCGAAGCGGGCCAGCTCATAGCCTTGACTGCTCAGGCATTCTTCGATCTTGGCCAATCTCTTAGCCTCTGCCTCTGTCTTCACAGTTTGTTTTCCCTTCTCCTCTTTTTCAAGGTTGATGACAACAGGCGAGGCTTTTTGTTGTGCCCGACTATTTGGTTCATGAACGTTTTCCTCTGTATGTTGGGTATCCCTGGTTGCTTCTTTATCTGTTACATCAGGTACCATGGAAGGGCCTGAGTTGTTCTGATTGTGGGCGGTTGTCTGTCTAGCTTGGTTGGTCTCCAGCATGGCCTTAATGTCAGCCATCATAGTTGCCAGGGCAGTCATTTGAGATTCCAACATGCCTACGCGCGGAGTCAATTCCTGCTGTTCCATTCTCGTCTTTAGGCGGGTACGGAAACGATGCGTTGGCAATTCCGTGATGAGAGTGTACCTGTAAAAAGATTTCGAGTGAGTACTTCTTTCATTTTAGCAAAAAGAAGCAGCTAATTCTTTTAGTTGCATGCTTCTTGTCAGTAGATGAGAAAAAGGGCTACTTTGTGAGCCTTAGCCTCATGTAAGTAGTTCTTTTAATCATTTCCCGACAAGAACTCATGGAATTAAAAGAAGCGTAATTTCTGACGATAGTTTTTTATGCATTTGCAAAACATGTTCACATTCATACTCATGTGTCCAAGATAGTATTCCACAGAAATGAGAATGTATGAGAAGGCATCACAATGCTTGCTTATTTTATACTTGACAGAATAGTCTATTCAAGTCTAGGACGTTTGAAGCCTAAGGTATCCTCATCATCCCAGTATAGATTCCCCTCTTCAGCTTGGGGCTCATCGTCTTCTGAACATGACAGTGGTCCCATGCCTTCGGGTATGTAGGGCTCTATTCCAGGTACGTACGGCACGATGTATTCAGGTATGTAGGGCTCGACAAGGCTTCGTCGGATCGCTTTGAAATGTTGAATGTATTCTGTGGTGGCTCTATGAGTGTTTTCTTCTCGAGTCATGTTTTCTGGCCAACTTATTTCTTCAGCCTGGGAATTCTTCAAGGAGTGTATGATGGATGCCACCTTGGCTTCAAATTGTTTCTTCTCCTCCTCCGTGAGGGTCTGGCTTGGTAAGTCAAAGGAAAAGACACCAGGTCGCGGTGAAGAAGGGATCTCCTGAAGTGCTCCAAACTGTCGAATCACCCTCCTTGGATAGTATGTAGTTGCGCCCGTGAATCCTAGCAAGGGGACTGGGCTTCCGTCATCGCAGGTCAATCTGACTTTGCTCAGCGTCGGCAACCTTAGCCGCCATCGGAGTTGCTCAGGTTTTAGGACTTTGAGGAAGTTCTTCCATTCTACAAAGTTAAACTTAGGAACACGTGTATGGGTTCTAGCAAATGTTTTAAGAGGGTGTGCATTGGGGCTGATTTCAGTGAAACCCATGCGGATGTGGAATTGTCTGATATGGGATGTGAACCACAGATACAGCAGATCACCAGAAGCTCTAAAGATTCCCTTTTTGCTTTTCTTGAAACGATTTAGGGAGAGGAAGGTTTCGGCAAGGAGGATGTTTGAGTAATCCCACCCACAACAGACTTGCCTAGCTACTATAGCCATGATAGGGTCGAAGGTGACAGTTGAGATTGGGAATAGCACAAAGCCAAAGAATGCCAAGATAAAGGCTCTACCAGATTTGGTTCCTTTAGAAGCAGGAAGGCGGGAAAATCGGTCTATAAGGAAGGACAGGGAAATTCTTCCAGAATTGCTTTTCGCATCTACTTTGACTTCATTTAGGTTTGTGTCGAGGAATTCAGCCACCTGACTTAGGGGTTCAAGTCCTATAGGGGGTCGGACGAGCGTAGGGGTGAATTCAACTCCGATGACAGCGCTGTATTCCTCGATAGTGGGAGTGATCTCTAATCCTTCCATGCAAAATGTAGCGGTGGTAGGTTCCCAGTAGAGCGCCATGGCTTGAACAAAAGCAGGTGGGCACTCAATCTTCAGTAGGTCCAGTAGGTATCCTAGTCGTGACTCCGCATACTTCTGGCTGGCTTCGCCCATGCCATCTCACCATGATCGGAGTTCAGCTCGGGGGATCTTGAACACTTGAATATCATTCTTTCCCATCAAGTCTAAAATATGCAAATGATTTTAAAAGGTCAATCGCCAGAAATTACTTTAAATGTATGAATATGCAGATGTCATGAAGCATGCATGAGCTAACTTGATTGCATAGTTCAATTTGAAGAAATGGAGATTAGGACTCTTTTTCAGGTCTTGAAAGCCTGACTCAAAGCCTAATTTGCATTTCAGGGAAGTGAATTATGCAATTTAGTCAGGTTTACTCAGTGACTAAAGGGAACAGCAATGTCACGTTCCATTGGTCAACACATCAAAGGAGCAAAGTGTGATGTACTCTTATTACAGTCAAGATGTCTAATAAAAGAACGGTAAAGAAAGGTTTTTCAAACAAGAAAGCCATAAAAGACAATGGAACGTGAGGGTCTAGATCACTCTTTCTTTAGAAGTCTACCCAAATGACAGTCGGTCAGGAATTCTCCTTTAATCTAGGGTAGGGGAGTTATCTTCAGTGGTTTGGTCGAGAGGTTGTAGTTCCTCCGGCCACTTTCTAGTCCAAGGTACGATGACTTCGGGAGCCTTCTCGGGTTCCACTTTTTTAAGTGTGATGCGCCTTGGCTTTGTCTTGATCACAGGGCGTCTCTTCCTACCCCAAGAAGTAATCATGGGTATGTTCTCTTTGGCCAGCAATTCAGCCTTCCTGCGAGCGTACGCTTCCCTAGCCAGCTGGTTGCTAGAGAAATTGGGAAGTCAAAAGACAGGGGAAATAGGATTGGCCATCAATCCAATCCATTTCCTATTTTTCAGGATTTTCCAGAATTTTTCTGGAATTTAAAAGTGACTTCACCCTCAAAAGGGTAAAATCGTCATTTTAGACAAAGATGAGAACTGAAAACCTCAAATATTAGGGCTGGTCGTCCACCTGACCCAAACCCTAACTTCAAGCAATTTTCAGCACTCGATTGAGACAAGAAAGACAATTTTCCCATTGAAGGGCAAAATCGTCATTTTGAGAAAAAGGGTGGGACTCGAAACCCAAACTTAAGAATTGGTCGTCTAATCGATCCTAATTCTTACCTTGGCGTTATCGGCCTTATCTTGTATACACAGCAGAGGCGACTTACCCCTAAAGGGTAATGTCGTCAAGTCTTGGAAGAACGGATGAGAAACCCCAAAAATAGGGTTGACCAGTTGTCTGTGGTCAACCCTCGATTTTTGGGGGGTTTCTGGAGTGTCTAGGATTTTCCTACAATTTTTCCACATTTTTGGAATTTTTTTGGAATTTTCTAGCTTTTTTTGGATTTTCTGAAATTTTTCCGATTTTTTTTTATTTTTAAAATCATTATTTTTATTTTTTATTAAAAAAAATATGATTCGGACCGGGTCGACCCGACCCACTCGGGTCGGAACCCGGCCCAGAACCGGAACCGCGCGAACCCCAGCTCCAAAACGACACCGCATTTCATTTTTTATTTTCGGATTATCCTAATCTGATCTGACGGCCTACATCACGCCGCGTGGCTTGTCTGCGCCCATTAGATCTGATTACTGGAACCTACGGTCTAGATTGAACAATGACTCGATCGGGACCGTTTGATTGACTTACTAAATCTATGGCCACGATTAGAACATAGGACTTAATCTGAACCGTCCATACCCACTTATCCTAAACGACGCCGCTCCACTACTAACCCAAACGGTGTCGTCTCAACCCGTTTTGCTTTTCTGATTAAAAACCATTTTTGAATTATCCTAATTTCTAATCGGACGGTCCTTATTTAATAAACTCGATTAACCTAGGCCGTTCGATCTAATGCTGACTTGCCCTAACAGACTAACGGTCGAGCTGACTCGACGCTATCGTGGACCAATGACACTTTGCCACCTAGGACGCTGACTCGCTGACCGCGCCACGTCAACTTCGTCTTCAACCTCGCGACTCCGACAGAACGGACGGCTGTGCTTCTCCGGTGGTGATCTAACGGTGGAATCTTGACGGATCGGAGCGAGACCGGCGGCAATCGACTCGTGATGATCTCTATTTTAACATATCTAGGAATCGCAACATTTTATTTACAGAATCGCAAGAATCATGCAAAGTGCCGAATACGGCCATGGGAGTTCGATCGCGTAATCTATCTAAAATCACAGCAATTCAATCACAGAACAACACCGGTAGAGATTCAGAAGACTCACCTCGAGCTCCGATTGAGCTCGCTCGGCCCAGATTGGGCTGGGGAAAGATGAACAGTGGCTCGGCAATGGAGGTTGGATTGGAAGACTCGATTGGGCGTGTTAAAACAAAATCGATGCAAACAAGATACGCGACGATGGTCAGTGATGTTCAGGGAATGAAACGCACACATTAATTGTATGAATGATTAAGAAATGCGCGAATCGCCATGGAAGCTTGAAGAAAAACTCGGGACTGCAACTCACCTGTTCTCGCGGATTCCTCGTGCGCGGCCGACGGCGATTGCTCCCTGGCACTCTGGGCAACCTTCAGAGGGTCTTCTTTGGCTTTGGTTCAGCCGGAAACGGCCCAACCGATGCCTTGCAGTCGAGCTCAAATTCTCGACGACCGGGGTCGGAGAACGGGCTCTCTCTCGTGTTCTCTCTCTCTCTCGCGCGATTCTGTTCCCTCTTCTCTAACTGAATCTCTTCCTCCTTTAAACAGAAAACGAACGCAGGCTTTTATAGCTCTTCGATTTTCGGCGCCGAACGGTGGACCTCCAACTGACTCGGTTTGGCACGTGTAGTCACGTGCAATTTGGTCAAAACGAAGTCGGGGAAGATGGGCATTTCGCTCAGTTCCTTTTGGTTCCGCGGTGAGCTCCATTTCGCACGAATTTGGCAAAGATTTGAGCTGTTTTTGCCTTTGTTGACTTTTGCAGGTCCGAAGGTTTGACTGGCCGATTGCTCCTTGCTCCGGCGGCGTTAGATGGTGATGTTGGTGTCGATCGACGGGGGAAGATGGGAGGAACAAAATGCCCACACTTCTTCTTTCAATTGGTCGCGAATTGACCTTCAATTTTGTCTTCAAAACTCAGTCGATTCACCATTCATCTGCTCGAGCTCTTTGGGGAAGACGACACTGTAGCGGACCGGTTTGACCGGTCTGACCGGTGGTCTGACCGGTCTGAACCGGTTCCGAACGGGATTTTTCAAATTAATCCCAAATTAAAGGGAAAATTTTGCAATTAAACCTCAAAATCAAATCTAGAGCATGAATTCTATCTAGAAATGTGGTTTTACCCAAAAGTTTTCATCAATTTCTACAAAACCCCCAAATTCCAATTTAATAGGAAATTGGGGATTGTGTAATTGAGGGTACAAATGATCAAATTGGGTCAAACCACCTATGCCAATCGATTTAAAATGGTGAAATCTATTGGGTAGCATGTTTAATTTGCAATGATAGCCCTTGAATTGAAAGTAATTTCAATTATGCTTAATTTCAAGGACTAAAATGCAATTTCAGTATATAATTTTGTCAAATCCGTGCAATTGAGCAAATTGCGCAAACAATTGGGCTAAATCGAAATAGGAGATAGTTAGATTGAATGTCAAGATCTTAAAAAATGCCAAAATTGCAAATTAAAAGACTCAATTGTTATTTTTTTCTTCAAATTCAATAGTACGGGTTACAAAGGAACACCTAAAATTGAATCTGATTTTGATTTTTTTGAGAGGTCAAAAATAAAAGGGATTAAAAGGAAAAATATTGGATATTTTTCCATATTTTTGTGACCTCAAATTCTATTTTTCTTGATTTTTTAAGTATTTTTCTATTTTCCAAAAATACTAAAAAATATGAAAAATGTGAAAAATTATTTTTTGGTCAAGAATGGTTCCTTGGGCTTGGCCAAGGCCACCAAAGTTGATTTTGTAATTTTTTGACTTTTTATAAATTTTTTGTGATTTTTCAAAAATAAAACTGAAAAAGACCTGGTCAAAAAATCAGGTGTCAACAACCGCTCACCCCTATTATATTCTATGAATGTTCGCGAACATGAAGAACTTTGAGGTGTAAATAATAATAATAATAATAATAATAATAATAATAATAATAATAATAATTCTTTGAAGGTCCAAACGCTCTCCTGAGCACCTTGGCCTTGCAAAAGAGTTGCCTCTACAAAATGGGAAAAAGAGTAGGTTTTATTCTCTCTTTTTTAGGGTTTTGTGTGGTTACGTCAAGTGACGTGATCTCGAGAATTGTGAGTTTAAGTAACTCTAATTCTGTGGTGCCAAATATGAAATTCTGAATGATGATCGATTTCATAGGGTAAGTCCGAGATCTATGAATGTCACGGTCTCTAAATCAAATGTCTAGAAAAAAAAACTAATGGAAATCTGGAAAAAAAAAAAAGCAATTGCTCAGAAGCTGAGTTCTTTTGTTTGACCAAAAAGTCAATTATTTGGCCATTTTATGAAAATTTAAAATCTAAATGACTAACTCTACAGGGTCCTATGCAAAATTGACATTTATATGGAATTTTTCACGTTGTGTAATTTTTGACCTAGAGTTGACTTTTTTTAAGTTTGACGACTTGTCAGCCTGAAAATATCTCCGACAAAAAAAAAACTAAAAATATCAACTCTTGGTTTATTAAAATAATGATGCCTTTACTAATAAAATGCAATGCTCCTAATTTTCACATGCAGTGGAGATACTAAGGACACTTGATTTTTTAGGTCAAGAAACGAGACTTGTCTTGATTGGGAATCTCGAATATCGAATTTTCGAACTTTGACTGTCGGAAAAATTCAAGTATCAATAGTTGCCTCTCTTTGAGAGGGAGCTCCAGTTAATAGGCTCATTTCAAAGACTAAAATGATACATGCATCATATCGACGAGTTTGACATGATGAAATGAAATGAATTAATGAAAAATGAACTTGAGTTAGGGAAGTATCTTGGGATGTACTTACCTCGTCTCGAAGCCATTTGAGATACAATTGCTTTCCCCTCTCTCTCGGACAAATTTTTTTTTCTAATCTTCTTGATTTTGTTCTACGGCACCCTATTCCTTGTAGAATGGACTTTTTCGATCTTTAATTTGTGGTGACAATGTCTTCCATCTTGGGCTTGGGTGGATCGAGATATTTAGGATATTTTCTAGAGATATTTAAGATATTTTTCATATTTCTTGTGATTGTGCACATATTTGAGAGATTCTCTACATCCCGATTGTGCATATCTTGGTTGATCATACTTGATTAGATTAACTTAGATAGTCATCTAATGGAACTTATAAATAATGGGTTCATGCACTCTCCATTAGTTATCATCGAAGTATACAGAAATTTCATATTTCTCTCTCCTGAATAATTCTTTTCTGTCACAATCATCGTCCTTACAATATTAAGACCAATATGAACCATTGATTTGCAAAAGGAAAAGAGGAAGGGAGAGGGGGACCGGAGATGAGATTCTCGCCCAGCGCGACGACGGCGGTGATGGCCGACCAACAGGGCTAGGACAACGGTAGGTCCTCCTACGAATAGAACACGAGATAGTGACTAGAATTAGGGTTCTTAAAGTTTTTTTACTGAGAGCTAAAACCTGAAAATGCAGGTGTATTCTTAGGGAGAAATGCCGAGTTCTGTGAATCTGGTGTAATAATTCGTAGTCTAATAACAAATCCCAGAACATAAAAAGAAGAGTTTAGGGAGTAGATGATGCCAAATGAAAAATTTGAGTGAAAGATGATGATGGTTACTTGTGACACTGTCCAAACATCTGACTCACATTACGTAGCAATGGAAGCAAGAACACGTCAACTCAATCAATGTAAGTTAAATAAAAAAAAAAAAGTGTCTAACACATGATATATTGTAAGATCCACTTATGCTTTCAACCAATCACTTGAACTTCACCATTTGACTCCCCTCCATTTTGGTTGCAAATCCTTTCGAGTCAAATCTCTTTCGAAAAAGAAACAACATCCAATTCTTATAAGATATAAGAAGCTTGATCTTCAAGTGAAAACTCACATGGGGGTCGGAGAGAAGTTGCTTCTTCCTCCATTAAAGCCCACGGATTCCTCCATTGTTGGTCAGCTTTTTGAGCAGAGAGAGAGAGACAGAGAGGGATCAATGGCTTTTCCTCAGGAAGACCTCGATTTGGTGCTTGTGCCAATTGGGTTGCTGCTCATGTTGGCTTACAATCTCTTCTTCCTCTACAGATACCTTCACTTCCCCAAAACGACAGTGATGGGCGTCGAAAACGACGACAAAAGGGCTTGGGTCGAAGCAATCTTGAAGGTATACATGCATAGTCGTACCTTTAATTGTATATAGCTCCTGTTAATTCGTGCTTAATCAACAGGGAAACGTCGAAGAGCGAGCGATCGGAGTGAACGTTGTCACGTCGAACGTATCTGCCTGCACCTTCTTCGCATCGGTGTGCCTGACCCTCTGCTCTCTCCTCGGCGCGTGGATTGCCAGCTCGGCCTCCTCCTCAAACGTCTTCCACGCCGTCCTCCTCTTCGGCGACCCGAAGCCATCCACGGCGGCGATCAAGCACCTTTGCCTCCTCCTCTGCTTCCTCGTGTCCTTCGCCTGCTTCCTCCAGTCGGCGAGGCACCACGTCCACGCGAGCTACCTGATCACCACTCCCGGGTCTCTAATCGACCCGGAGGACGTCGAGGTGGTGGTCATTCGAGGGGGCGAGTTCTGGTCGCTCGGGCACCGGTCGCTCTACTTCGCCCTGAGTCTGCTGCTCTGGTTTTTCGGCCCGGTCCCGATGTTCGCTTCATCGGTGATTCTAGTGATGATCCTGCATCACCACGACGCGCATTCGATTCCTGTAAAGAGACGTCCCCTTAGAAAGAAAACTCAGATTGAGAATAGAGTGTAAAAGAAACATAAGTCTATGCCACAGATTTAATTACGTATTTAAAGTACGTGGTATCTTTTTACGGATTTGTTTGAAAACTTGTCGCCATCATTTTGTAAACGAATGTTCATTTTGCAAACGAATGTTTTATGCTCCGTTTATTTCAAAAAGACAATCGCTTGTATTATTTATAAAAATGAATGGACAAAAAAAATATTTTCTTTATCAACGAAAATGATTAGACATAGGTTGTTATCAATAATAATAATAATATTAAAATTTCTCCAGTCAATCAGTCGTGCACAAATGCCCCAAATTGATTGGAATAGTTCTGATATCGGGCTGTCCCGAGCACAAGCCTCCGTGTTATATACACAACTGACTCTCAACGGTCAACCAACGATTCATTCGATCTCTCGAGTGTTTTCCTCACTAGTCACAACTATCGGCCATAAACCCTAGAAACACTCTAAAAAAGGCTATGTTTTCTGATCTCTCTAGAATAAGGATGGAAAGCATCCGGATCTAGTCTACGTCGGGGACCGGTGTCTAGCAAAAATAAGCTTGGACATTCGGTGATGCCAGAGCATTCCTTAAAGAAGTTGATTCAGCAAAAGAGTTGTCGATTTCTTAGTTATCGATCGCTTCATTGTCGATTCACGAGCTTATTGCTTATGCCGAATATACTAATTGATCAATTTGCGATTGAGGATTGTTCACATTCATTGAAGGTGGGCAACTTGAAAATAGTCAACATATGGATACCTTCAACTAACCATAATTATTTCTCATATTTTCAAGGTCTAGTAAATGTCATTTAAGTTTCTAAAATCCTTATTTTTCTGATCAAATCCAAAATCGTTACT
This sequence comes from Rhodomyrtus psidioides, assembly GCA_021437785.1. NCBI lineage: Eukaryota > Viridiplantae > Streptophyta > Magnoliopsida > Myrtales > Myrtaceae > Rhodomyrtus > Rhodomyrtus psidioides. Next base: position 138,529 of record JAILYB010000062.1, on the reverse strand, counting down.
TAACTGTAGTTGGTTTCTAGTAAAACTAGCTTACCTTTCCTATGAATCTTTTTTTCTCCCCAATGAGTCTCGATACTACTCATGTTTGGAGGGTTGTTCCAAGCATGCTTACATAAGCATACTAAGATGAACAAAAAGACAAGTTTTAGAAACCGCAACCACCACCACCCCTGCGCCACCCCCCCAACACACACACACACCACAACCAAAAAAAAAAAAAAAGACAAGACTTATTTGACCTATCCATTTAAGTCTGAAGAAGAAGAGGTGAAATGGGGTTGGGTTATGTCTATTATATATATATATATATATATATATATATATATATATATATATATATATATATATATATATATATATATATATATATATTTCGTTGTCAACATTGTCGAGAAAGAAACCTAGAAGACGTGGAGGTGGATGATTATAAGAAGACAAGTGCAACAACTACAAGAGCGTTTTGCAGTACTTTGAACTTCTGAAACGTGATGATTTGCATTATGATTCAGAAGATGCTCCCTTCGATGAAGAGGATGTTAACCCCTTCGCTGGTACTCAACGGCATCTTCAAGTGAGGAAGGTCTTCCTCAACATCAATATTGAAGATGCCATGAATTTCGGTAGGATTCTTATGTTAAGGTTGATAATCTTGAATTCGGAGAAAAAAATGCAACAGGAAGAATTTATGGATTGGCTGCACAATGTAGAAACAGTTTTTTTGACTATAAAGAAATACCAAATTGTGGAAAGGTGAATGAACTAGTCGCCATCTAGTTAAAAAAATATGCATCTATTTAGTGGGAGTATTTGAAAAAGCAAACAGCTCATGAAAGAAGAAGCTGTCTTGCGACTTAGGCGAAAATGAAGAAAGAACTTGAGAAGAAGTTTTACCGATGAACTACTGTCATGATACTTTCCTCCAGAGTAATAATTTCAAACAAAAGGAGCCGTCCGTGGAAGAATTTTACTGCGAAATTTAATCACTTCATGATGCTTTGTGATTTTTCCGAGTCCGAGGAGCAAATTGTTGCCGTCCAACTCCAACCTTTTTGGACTTTAATGATGTTTGTCAAGTTGTTCTTAAGGTGGGAAGACAATTCAAAGAAGCTCGATGTAATAGCTTTCGATACCGGAACAAAGAAGGCTATTCCACAGGCGAGAGTACCTCTCCTCCTAAAACTAGTGCAGCCACTTCAAAGTCGCTTCCTAAGAAAGATGGAGTGTCAAATTCCAATCGCCCTAGCTCTGTCAAGCGTTTCAAGTGCAAACAAAAATCAAACACATTTCGCTCCGAGAGATCGTCAAAAGGCAGCCTAAGTGCGAGCTCGCTGTTGACACCTAAATTCTGACCTCTTATTATTATTCATTGCATAAAATTGGGGACTAATCATAGTCCCTAGCAAAAAAAAAAAATCATCAATTTTCATTTAGAGTAATTTAATTTTAGTTGCATCGCATTTACGTTTACATCTAATTAGAACCGGGGCAGACGAATCGCCTTGAGCTTAATTGAGCTAATGGCATATAAGCCCGTGGCGATGAAAATTGGCTCGGGCTCATTATGTTTCGATTGCAAGACAAAGAAAGCAATTTGTATGGATTCGTGTGTGCTTTGCTGGATAAGGAATAAAATATTAAGGAGTACCATCCATCAATGATATCCAAAAAGAATTCACATGTGTGGACGAGAGAGAAAGGATCGGGCAAGAAAAATGAGAAAAGGAAGGCTGAGCTGTTTTCATCACATGTAGTCACCTTTTGTGCAACGAAAATGATGCCAAGTTTCTAAAAAATGAGGTAGCATGTCCCATTTGCGTCTATGCTCTTTAAGAGCAAACTTTCGATTAAAGAAAGAGAGGACAATGAAGAGTGGGAGGGGCTGCAAAGCATTAGAAAAAAAAGAAAAGAAAAGGGAGAGGAGGCCACACTTTGGAATGGACGGCCATCAGAGTTTTGAGAGGACAAAAGAGGGAGAGCGGGGTCTTCTTTTCGGGGGGTGGATGCAGATCGCTATTTTTTTTTTCTAGGCACATGAAGAAATAGGAGCGGGGGACAGCACATTAAAGAAAGAAGAAGAGTCCATGATGAGGAAACCGACAGAGGAGGAATGATGGTGGCCATCGAAGACCATAAATATAAAAACGACTCCCACCGCTACATGAAGCAAGGGACAAGGTGCCGCCCATCTAAAAAGAAAACTCCAGGCCATTCAATGGAGATTCGGCACTCTAACAAGAGTAAGAGAAAGGGAATCCTTCATCAAGATCTTGCTCTTTGATCTTCTAATCTGTTGGTTTCTCTTCACGTTTTCCTCGAGGGTTCAATGTGCAGGAAACATCAAGAGAATGAAGGCAAACAGTGATGTCTGTTTAGAAGTGATGTCTGTTTAGAGAAGATCCCATTGGAGAAGAGTCCACCACAATCAGACCTCGGCAAGTTCTTAAGAGGTTTTATGCGGTGGTACTTGGAGACTAATACAAACTGCAATTGTTTGAGACTTGGCAGATTTGTCAAGAACAGCCGACGTGTCCAACGCTCCCATCGATTGAGTTAATTGCTTTCACTTTAAGTGTTATATTTTGCAGCATTGTTCCCTTTTGCAGATTCTCAAGTTGTGTGCTCCCAGTTCTCACGAAGGCTACATTCTGATCTGCTTGGTGTACGTGTACTAACTCCCCATGGCCACACGTGGGCTGCTATACCCATCATATGTAAAGAGTCAAGTTGGTGGCCAAAAGGAAGATTGATCAAATAAGAAAAGAATGAAGAAGCTGTTGTTCACCGTGAGCTCATCAAGAACACATTATATATCCGCAAAGCTATGACACGCCAAAGTGGCCATTATAGCATGAGCTCAGCTTTTTGCTCTGCTTGACTGTGCAATTGTTTGGGTGATTTTGCGGCTGTTCAGGGTCAAAGTAGCACCATTTCATCGATTTTACTTGTTAATTTAGTGCAGATTTTTGCTCATTGTTTGAGCTAATCAGTTGGTTCTTTTTTTATGCAATATGCTCACTGTATCGAGCTATGTTCCTAAATGAATTGGTATTCGAGTGTCTGCTGCACTCAAGTGGCTGCTAATCAAGTCCAACCGAAAACGTAAAACCTCTTTCGTCGAGCCTCCCAATTCATACACAAACATCCTGTTCTTGGAACTCACTCTGGGTGCTCGAGTTTTTCGTTCAAATTCCAATGGATGAGCATGCGTGGCTGACCAAGAAAAAGATAAATATCAATCTTTTTGTGTTTTCTCGATTGAAATTGTAGACTTTTGGTCTCTCGTCCATTTGAGAATTCCTTTTGCAGGTCCCAACATGAAGGATATCAGTCAAATGAGCCTCGGCGAACCGTCGTCTCCAAAATGTCACTCCTGCAATTCCAGTAAATCTCAATAGGCTTACGGCCCGGATTATGGTTCATTTTGTATTATGTCTTATTTGCAGTATATTTAATTTATGTCATCGCATTTAATGTCATATAATTAGATTGCATTGCATTGCATTTTATAAAAAGAAAACCCTAAACATTCATAAAAGAAGAAACAAAAAAAAATATTGCAAGATCCAGAAAATTGCATCTTTGAAAATTCATCAAATTTGCCAAAATCGGACATTTTCATGGAATGGGTACCGAAAGGGCATTAATTGAAGAATTAATGTAACCAAGTCCCGAACTTAAAATCTCTGGTTCGTAGAAATAAAATAGTTTTCTCCCACTATTTTATTTAGGTTTCTAATCAACCTACCAAGAAATGATTAGTGGCGACTCCAAAGTTAAAATCTTTTTCTAGATAATCATTTGAACCATAAGTCACGATTTGGTAGAACTTGGGAGAGTTCGAACTAAGTTAATTAATCTAATTAATTAATTTGGTAATCCATTAACCTAAAATCAAAATCCACCGATTTTTAGGTCGCGACAGCTTGGCGACTCCACTGGGGATTACTTGAATTTTTTGAAATTTAGGGAGGACTTAGGCCAGATAATTTCATGAAAAAGTCACTCGGTTTGGCAATCGTGGTTGAATTTTAACTCTAGGTGTTAAATGGTTTTGCAAGAGGGAGTTATAAGGGGAGAAGTCTATGGCTAACCCTTTGTTTTGCAGGTTTTGGTGAATTGGAATTGTGATTTAATTTTTTTGAACTATTGAAGCGTTGTTTGCATTTAAATGTTGTGCATGTATTTACAGTATTTGCACTACACCACACACAACCCGTGACTGGACCTGGGTCACACCAATAGTTTTAAGATGGTATTTAGATGGTTCTTTAACCTTGGTGGTAAGGCTTCGCTAAAGGTTATCCCATTTGAATCCCGAAACTTTTTCCAAAAAATGGCTCAAGGGTCGTTCTCATGCACGTGAGGCTATGATGCATGAGCGTTGCCCTTGTCGACCGAACCAAGCCGAAGTGATTGGACCCGACTAGTCATGACTATTGTACGCGAGGCTGTGACTAGACATGACGATTGTGCGCGAGGCTGCAACGTGTCGTTCCGTCCATTACTTCATTTCGCCAAGCCATTAGGTAGATAGACTAAGGTTATCCTCACAATCCATGTGCATGTCTATGTGATTGGCATTTTATTTTTCAAGGTAAAGTAAGTTCTCTAACTTTATCTTGATTTTTATTTTTTTTGGTTGATCCATGTTAGGTGTCAATCAAATTTTGAACTTAACGTCATGGTCTTTTTGAAAAAAAATAAACTGGTGGTCCATTTTCAAAAAAAAATGAATGCAGAAAAATCCCTTCGGAAAATTTTGTTGACCAAAAAAATTTTGTCATATCTTTCCTTAATGCTGGGTAGAGAACTTTTCATGACAAATTCATCCTTGGAAATTCATTGTGATAAAATAAGAAAATCCTTCGGAAATTTTTTCAAATGCTAAAAGAATTTTATCACATTCTTTTCAAGGTTATTAATGCGCAAGGAATGTTTTCCAAATAAAATCACATCATATTTCACAAGGAAAGTTTGTCCACTTTTTGCATAAAAGAGGGAAAATTAAATCAAATCAATCAAGCAGTCGTGGATCGATCACTCTTCAGTCACATGCTCATTGGTCCCCTATCTTTTGTAGGTCATTATGGATCTTAATTTGTAAATGGTCCAAATCAGCCATTCAATTTGACGTCAATGTCAAGCGCTCCACATCTACTAATGTCCATGACGACCCGTACGCTGCTTCACATAAGCGTTTTCTACTTCATTTGGCTATCTTCTGATTGCAGATTATTTGAGAACCTTCAATGGAAAAGGAAGTGATTCAGGGGCAAGATACACTTGGTGCGAGCTGGGGCATCTTCGACTTTCAAGCGCTGGGGGCATCTGCATCAGTTAATTCACACTCCAGTCCATCGACCATTCGAACTGGACTCATAGCTTCGCCCTTGATCATTCCATGTCAATCAAAAGACGGGGGACATACAATCTATTCCAAAACAAAGGAACCAATCCAAATCAAAGGACCTCTTCGATTCAAGGAATACATAAAAGGGGTGAAATTGTATCGTTCTAATTCTTTTGGAATTTGAGAACATACATTGACACGTTCCCTCTTGATTTTTACAGGGCTCACTGCCATGCCGGATAGGTAAGTATCCCTTTCCCTTAAAAAAAAGGGACGTTTCGTCTCCAGCAAAGTCATTGGACACCATAGCAAAGTCGTCCGCATCAAAATCAAGCCCCAAGATACAAACTTCAAGTGAACGGTAACTTTGTATCGTTCTAATTTGATCTTCGAAGATCCTATGTCTAACATGAGCTTGTTTTCATTTAACAGAAAATATTGGCATTGAAAAGCCTCAAAAGAAAAGAACTCACCAACATGAGGCGAAAAGAAATATCGACTTCGGAAGTCAAAGGACCCTGAAGAGTGGCGGGGGAATACGTCCAAAAGCATGAATGAATCTCCACCGGTGCAAATCCTTGAGAAGGATTCGTTGTCCCGACCAGACAAAGATATTAGGGCCACAAGCTAGATGGCTAATTTTTGCAAAGCGCACATTTGTGTTCAAATAGGAACGCAAAGCAAGAGGACTTGCCAGCATGAAGACAGAGGATCAAATGGGAAAATAAACTATTTGTCAAAGTTCAAAATTGAGTTTCCAAACACTGGCCATGTCTGGGGCAATCTCACATTTTGACAAAAGCTATACCCATCATGATTGAAAATGGGGGCCAGCAGACCTCGACTTTGGAAAAGGAAGTATTTTTCTCTGTCTCATGTGATTTTCAAGTGATACCATCCTTATTTGCAGGACCTTATTTGCAGGACCATACGACCGTCCATGATGGTGATCACTATTGAACGGGGGCAACCAAAGTACTCGAGTCTTCTCTTGACTCGATCATGCTTATGATTTCCTTGCTCTGGGGCAAGGATAGATATGAGATCCCCAAGTTGTTTCATTTTCTCACATGTTCTGGGGCAACTTAGATTTTCTTGTTCCTAACAACCTTCTCGCTTTCTTGCATGGTCATTTTCTTGAACATTGTCGCGACCCTCTCCCGAGCGGAGGGCTAATGAGCCGCCCGATCGCTGGCTTGATCGGACGCGGGCCTCTCCCAAGGTCCATTACCCAAATCGCAACTGCTGGATATACGTGGTCGACCTTCAGTGTGGTCTAGTGACATGTGATGAGTGTACATGCCAAGGAGTCGCCACCAATCGTTTCGTGGAGGGTACGATCGGAAACCCTATCGAATAGTTGGGAGTGGTCTATTCGATTCTGCGGAAACCAGAGAAGTGGGTTCGGGGACTTAGTTACGCCAACTGTCAGAGTTGACGCCCTTTCGGTACCTAAGCTGAATGGTTTATCTGATCCTAGGATTTCATGCAGATGAGTGAGGTATAGATCCTAAATCTAGGAGTTCATGCAGATGGGAAGTACTACCCTATCACTCACAATCAATAGAAATAAGTGCGCAAATCAAGGATCCAATACATGCGGATAAAACACATGAAAGCAGCATGGCATCCCTAATGAGGCTCCATTAGCCTAGATAAATATCAATCAAGGCTTAGGAATGATTTTGGCATGATTTGCCTATAAGGGGCAAAATCGTAATTTGGAGCACTTCGGGGAAAATTCACCTCGAAAGGGTAAATCTGTCATTTTAGATGAATTGGGAAGTCAAAAGACAGAGGAAATAGGATTGGCCATCAATCCAATCCATTTCCTATTTTTCGGGAATTTCCAGGATTTTTCTGGAATTTAGAAGTGATTTTACCCTTGGAGGGGTAAAGTCGTCATTTTGGACAAAGATGAGAACTGAAAATCTCAAATATTAGGGTTGGTCGTCCACCTGACCCAAACCCTAACTTCAAGCAATTTTCAGAACTCGATTGAGATAAGAAAGACGATTTTCCCTTTAAAGGGCAAAATCGTCATTTTGAGAAAAGAGGCGGGACTCGAAAACCCAAACCTAAGAATTGGTCGTCTAATCGACCCTAATTCTCACCTTGGCATTATCGGCCTTTTCTAGCATGCACAGCAGAGGCGACTTACCCCTAAAGGGTAATGTCGTCAGATCTTTGAAGAACGGATAAGAAACCCAAAAATTAGGGTTGACCAGTTGTCTGTGGTCAACCCTCAATTTTTGGGGATTTCTAGGTGTCTAGGATTTTCACAAATTTTTCCACATTTTTTTGGAATTTTCTGGAATTTTCTAGTATTTTTTTGATTTTCTAAGATTTTTCCGATTTTTTTTTATTATTTTAAAATCATTTTCTGATTTTTTTATTTTAAAAAAATTGTTATTCGGGCCGGGTCGGGTGACCCGGCCCACGGCCTGCGGGTGGGCGGTCCGACCCGTTCGGACCCAACCCGAAACGGCGCCGTTTCCCAATTCCCGCTGGAATTTCGAATTCCCGCCTAAACTTGAACGGATGGGCTAGATTGCGCCACGTGGCGGACTACGGACGGGCCGATCTATCAGAAGCAATCGACGGTCCAGATTAAAGGGTCCTATTAAACTACAGCCGTCCGATCAAAATGTTTTTTATTTCCCAAAAAAGCCAGATCTTGACACGTGGCACATCTACCACCCTTGGATCAATTATCGTTTTTTTTTTTTGTTATTCTGTTATAACGACGACGCTGACGTGGCTGCCACGTGGGCGCCATGTCAGCGCCACGTGGGCGTTGACCAGTCAACCTTCGTTGACTGGTCAACAGGGCCGCCGGGGAAGATGACCGGCGCCGGCTCTGCTTCGCCGGCGCCTCGTTGGTAGGCGGTTTCTCCACCTACAGGCCACCAAAGCTTGCGAAACCAACGCCGTTCAACTCGTCTCGATCTCCTCTACAACATGTCGAAGCCTTGATATAGCAGAATCACTATTCACGCGCATGCCATCTCTGACCGAAATTAATCTCCGGCGAGCTAACGTCTTAACTGTTTCTAGAGATATCCGGGCCTATTAATCGATCAAGAAGCATCACAGGAGATTGAAGAGGCTTACCTGACCGTTGCGGAGCTTCGGTTTGGTCTAGAATGAGCCATGGAGCTCGCGACCGATCCGTCTTGGTTGGAGGCCGACTCGGCGATTTAGGCGTCGAAATGATATGCAATCAAAAGCGAAAATGCTCAGGAAAGAGAGACAAAAAGATTGCAACCGAAATCGCAGCAAATGGACGGCTATAGCTTAAGTTGCCATTAAAGGCCGAGCTTGAGCTTAGAGACTCGACTTACCTTTTTCTGCGATAAACCGACGAACAAGCTAGTTCGTTGCGCTCACAGGACCGAGACAAAGTCGCAGACGGCGATGGCATGGCTCGGCGAAGCCTGGGATGCACTGGCCGAGCCTTTGAAGCTCTCGGCCACCAAGCTTCTTCAATGGCGGACGATCCCTTCTCTCTCTCTGTCTTCGCCCGCTCTTCCCCTTCTTCCTCTTCGTTCCTTTCTCTCGCCTACTCTCTCTCGGCGCGAGCTCTCTCTATCTCTGTATCTCTCTCACTCTCCCTCTCTCTTCGTGCGTCGCGAGCCATCTTTCTTTTTCTCTCTCAGTGCCCTCTCTCCATCTTCCTTCGCGAGAAGAGAACTCCCTTTTCTGTTTCTCGCTCCCCACTTCTTGAACCCATCTCCCTCTAGCTCAACTAACCTCCTTCAACTCAACTAACTTCCGTTTCTTCTTCCTTTTCTCGCGCGAAGACCCCCCTCCCGTTCTGTTTGTTCTTCCTTTTTGCGTTATGTTCGTGCTTGGTCGGGTCAACCGGGTTGACTGGGTCGGTCAACGCGACCCAGTTGACCCGGTTTGCATATTTTTGTTCAAATTGGGTGCCAAGATGAGCAGATATCATAAAATTGACTCGAAAATCAGGTTCTACGGCACCAATTTCATTTAGGAAATGTAAATTTGGGCTAAATTGATTTGAATTTGTGTAAAAGCCCCAAATCTAAGACATGATCCGAAATTGACTTTTGTCAAATTGATGCTCTTAATGGACGAATTGGCCCCAATTGAACTGACCATTAGATTTATGGGGTCAAATGCAATAGAGAGGAAGCATTGGGGTTCTATGGGTGTCCCTCAGAAAAGTTTAATTTCGGAATTGGAGTAATAGGGACTAAAATGAAAAGATTTTTTATGCAATTAGGTCCCTAAAGCCAAAATTGATCAAATTAGCGCATAACTGAACCAAATTGAAATGTAGGGCAATCAAGTCGAATGTCAAGACTCGAAAAATGCAAAAGATTGCAAATAAAATGACTCAAAATATATTTTTTTGACAAATTTAACCCTGTGCGTTACAAAGAAACGCACAAAATTAAACTTGGATTTCGACTCTTGATGAGGTCAAGATGACAAGGGATTTAAAAGAAAAATATTGACTATTTTCCTATATTTTTGTGACCTCAAATTCTATTTTTGTTGATTTTTCTAGTATTTTCCTATTTTCTAAAAATACTAAAAAATGTAAAAAATATGAAAAATTATTTTTTGGTCAAGAATGGTTCCTTGGGCTTGGCCAAGGCTACCAAAGTTGATTTTGTAATTTTTTTGACTTTTTATTAATTTTTTGTGATTTTTCGAAAATAAAACTGAAAAAGACTTGGTCAAAAATCAGGTGTCAACAGCTGCCCCTCTTTGAGAGGAATCTCGTGAGAGGTTTCGCTCAAAGACAGGTGACACCTGAGTCTAGACCGACTCGACTAGGGAAAAGAAAAACGAATCTTGACACTCAATCTTTCTTGCTTTACGGGTAAACGCTCTGCTTGTTCTGCTCTGGCTACTGTGAGAGAGAAAGTAGAAAGACCCACCTGTTACTTACCTGTTGATCGCTGTCGCGACCCGTCCGAAAAGCGGACGCGGCTAATGGATTACCGATCGCGAGTCTTTGGATCGGCGCGGGCCCTCCCAGGCCCATACCAAATCGCGGCGGGAGTTTTCCTTTAATGGGTTCGACGATAAGAGTCGATCGCTTTCGACCTTCAGTGTGGTCGTGGTGGCATGTGCAACTTGTGCATGCATTTGGAGTCGCCACCGGTCTTTCTTGGAGGGTAGACCGGAAACCTTACTGATCGATTGGGAGAGATCGATCAGTTCTACGGAACCAGAGATTTTGGGTTCGGGGACTTGATTACGCTGGTGTCATTACCAACGCCCTTTCGGTACCTAATGCGAGTGATTTTCCTAACTTAGAGTTCATGCAGGCGCAATTTTTGGTGGGGTAGGTTTGATTCAGGGTTTCATGCAGATTGGAAGACTATTCCTATCAATCACAATCAATTTAAATGAAAGCGCAATCAAATGCATAAATAAATCATATCAATGCCCATCAATTCAGATCAATGGCTTCCTAGTATAGCCATAAGGGTTTAAGGAAGGTGTGACTTTGGACCAGGGGTAAAATGGGAAGATTTGGAGGCGATTAGCCCGAAGGGCAAAATCGTCAACTTTTGGAATGTTTGGATACCGAATTACCCAAAATATTCCATGACCAGTTGTTTGTTGCCATTTCCTATTTTTTGGGATTTTCCTGAATTTTTTTAGAATTTTTTTGGAAGACGGTTTGCCAGAAGGGCAAAATCGTCATTTTTGAAAAGATCGGGGGTCAAAAGACCCGAAACAGGTCGTGGGCAGTTGAAAGTGGTCATTTCCTATTTTCTGGAATTTTTTAGAATTTTTTAGAATTTTTCAAATTTTTTTGAATTTTTTTGTGATTTTTTATTTTTTTTTATTGATTTTTGAATTTTATTATTATTATTTTTTTATTATTTTCTGAATTTTTTAATATTTAAAATTATTTTCCGGGCCGGGTCAGACCCGGCCCGCGCCTCACGGGCGCCCGGCCCAATCCCACGGCCGAAACCGGCCTCGTAGAAAACGACGCCGTTTTTGATTTATTGATTTTTTATCATTTTCTTAATTTTTTTAGAAAATCCCATGAAACGGACCTCCCAGATTATGCCACGTGGCCAGTCCTGGTGCGTCCGATCTCAGACAAGATCAGACGCTCCTCTGAGCGCCACTTGGCCCAATCTGAGCCATCCGATTTGAATTTTTTTTATATTATTCGAAAATCGTTTATTAATTCTGAAAAATATTTTAATTTTCCAAAAAACCCTTATCGCGACACGTGGCGAAACCACGGCCGTCCGATCTGGGCGTTTTATTTTTATGGCCGCGGCCCCCACCCGGCTGACGTGGCTGCTGACGTGGCATGCCACGTCAGCCGTTGACCGGTTGACCGGCCGGAGGATCGCCGGGGAAGACGATGAACAGTCATTGTGGCATTTCGTCGAATAGTTGGTGTGCGTGTGTGAAGTGATGGTCGGAGAAGAAAACCGACCTGGTTTGGGCTCGTCGACGATGGCTGGAGCTCCGGTGGTGGTTGGCCCGAGCCACTGAACCTTCGGGGATGCTCCTTCACGCTCCCTTTTCGCTCGAACTCCCTCGGTCTCTCCTCTCTCTCTCTCGGCCGAGCTCGGTCCAAAACCGAGAGTCCTCTCCCACTCGTGGCCGACCGGCCTTTTATCGCGGCCCCCAGTACGTCCACTGAGTCTCCCACGACACGTTGTCGTCCGCCTTTCCCCTAAAAAAAAGAATGCCACGGCTCCACCTTGCTCCCCCGTTCATGGCGCGCTTTCGGCCGGTGGGTCTGCAACTAAGTTGCAGACCCGGTCGAACCGCGTCGGGTCGGGTCTAACCCGACCGGCCCGGTTCGGCCAATTTGATCAAATTGACCCCCAAATTGACCTATTTTCATGAAATTGATGGCAAAATCGGACTCCTTGACGTGTTTACTATTGAATATTGGTATTTTCGCGAATCAATTGATTGAAATTTAGTGAAAACCCCAAATTGTCCCTAGGATCCGAAATTGATTTTTGTTAAATCGAGGGCCTAAATGACCAAATTAGTCAAAATTGAGGCCACCAATGGATTCCTCATGATGAACAATATCGGGTAGAGATGTTTAATTTTAATGGGTATGCCCGTATGAAATTTAATTTCAAAAATTGTGAAACCAGGGACTAAATTGAAAGATTTTTATGCAATTAAGCCCTTTTGGTTAAAATTGATCAAATTGGAGGGCCAATTGACCTAATTGCACTTCAAGACTTTAGAATCCAATGTCATAGCTTACACAAGGTGAGAATTGAAAACTAAAAGACTCAAAAGGGATTTTTTTAAGCTCGGTCAGGGTTTATGTTTGTGAAGTAACATGGTGACCCGAGCCGCATTTTTGAGATTTAAAGTAACAAAATTGAATAGGAAATTAAAACAAAATTATTGAATATTTTTGTGTATTTTTCTGACCACGAATGGTATTTTTCTGATTTTTTGGGTATTTTTATAATTAAATAAATTCGAAAAATATTATAAAATACCAAAAAATATTTTTTGTTCAAAATTGGTCTCCGAGGCTAGGCCAAGGCTTCCAAAGTTGATTTTGTGATTTTATGACCTTTTTTGATATTTTTAATTAATTTTAAAGAATAAAAAGCACAATAGTAAATGGTCAAAAATCAGGTGTCAACAGCTGCCCCTCTTTGAGAGGAATCTCGTAGAGGTTGCTTTCAAAGACAAAATGACACCTGGATATTGACTGACTCGACTGGGAAAAAGAAATGCTATGACATTGGAACCTTAAGCCTTTTGATGAATGTTTAAATTGATCCCCGGTTTGTTCTAACAATTTGAACATGGGCCGTAGTGAGAGAGGCTTGCCTGAAGCTCACCTGTCGGATGATGCGGGTTGCAACAACTTTCAAGAAGATGTCTAGGACTCGTCACAGAAAATCCTAGGGAGATTAAGCTCTGACCTGTATGGTAGGTCATACCATTATGGGATTCCTAATTGGTAGGAACCTAAGGAAGGCGCATCCCCACACTTTGGGATTTGCTAGAGATTTTAATCCGTATGGTGGATCAGACCTTCGTGTTGATCCTTAAGGCGGTATCTACCTCGTGTAGACCCTTATGGCGGTATCTACCAATAAGTTGACCCTTGAGGCGGTTTCTACCTTGGTTTGACCCTTCAGGCGGTTTCTACCATGAGTTGACCCTTCAGGCGGTTTCTACCTTGGTTTGACCCTTCAGGCGGTTTCTACCTTGGTTTGACCCTTCAGGCGGTTTCTACCTTGGTTTGACCCTTCAGGCGGTTTCTACCTTGAGTTTGACCCTTCAGGCGGTTTCTACCCTGGTTTGACCCTTCATGCGATTTCTACCATGAGTTGACCCTTCAGGCGGTTTCTACCATGAGTTGACCCTTCAGGCGGTTTCTACCTTGGTTTGACCCTTCAGGCGGTTTCTACCCTGAGTTTGACCCTTCAGGCGGTTTCTACCCTTGGTTGACCCTTCAGGCGGTTTCTACCTTGGGTTGACCCTTCAGGCGGTATCTACCTTGAGTTGACCCTTTAGGTGGTATCTACCTTGAGTTGACCCTTCAGGCGGGATCTACCTTGAGTTGACCCTTCAGGCGGTATCTACCATCAGTTTTGATTTCGAAAAGGGGTCTCATGACGAGGGTTCTCCACGTCCGGTGAGATTGCCTAAATTTTGAAAAGGGGTCTCATGACGAGGGTTCTCCACGTCCGATGAGACTGCCTAAATTTTGAAAAGGGGTCTCATGACGAGGGTTCTCCACGTCCGATGAGACTGTCTGATTTTTGAAAAGGGGTCTCATCCTCACCCCTTCTTTTGAAAGATCCCGAAATTTGTCGGGAATTTAGTTTTGAAGCAGTGAAAGATTTCATTTTGACAAAGCTTCATTTGAGTCTGTTGAGGCGACATTCTGGGAGCTGGGTTCTCCAGGTATCCTGCAGAAGTCTGGGCCTGAAAGATTTTTTTTTTTCACCAAGAAAACGTTAGTAATCTTTGGGAAGACCACGGCTGTCCATTTTGACAAAAATCGTATGACTTAAGTTTTAATTGTGAAATGTGCATTTTGATGCTGGAGGTTGTCCAAAGCATTCTTGCAACACACAGATGTGATCACAAATTCCTTGTGCGGCAAATCTGGATCAAACAATTTGAAATTTCCAAAAAGAGTTTGTTCAAAACATCTACTGGAATATTTCTCGACGAGGAGGTCTTTTCACCTGTTTTGAGATAGTGGTTTTTATAGGGGATGCACTCAATTCCCTACTAACCTGTGCCTAGGTTATAGGCTCATTCGCAGCGCGTACATTTTGATCGGTCGGGAGGTCTTCCACGGGACCGTAATGTTGGGCTTGGATACTGGTTTTCAAGGGGGACCCGCTTTGGAGTCGAGGCCATTGAATGAAATTCTTCACCATCTGCTCCGGGTTTACAAGTCAAGAACCCTGCAAAATGAGAAAGAAATAGTCTTGCTCGTACTTCTTCGAGCTAAGCAATATGTTAACCCAAGTGTCTTAGTCAGAGAAGACTGTTTCAGGGTTATGATGTTGGTAGGATTGGGGACCGAAAAAGGCTTGTTTTTGGCCCAGAATTTATGAGGGGATTGACATTGGTGATCATTGCAAACTTGTCACATGTCTTTTCCATTTTGCATCTTCAATTTTTGAGGCATGCAACCGCTTTTGACAACTCTGTCTGCGTCTTCCACGCCTGACATCATTTGGAGGAATAGTCTTTTTGATCTGACTCCATTAGGGATTTCCTCTTTTCTCATCCGGCTTCATTGCGGATCAATCAAACAACTTACACGAGCATCGGCCTTGCTTTTACCAGGCACTTTGCTTTTTCTCGATGTCGTGGATTTTTTTTCATTTATTTTTGAAATCCCACTTTTCTCATCTTCATGGGATCGTGTTAGACATATGTCTGAAAGTCTAAACATCTTTAAATATCAACCCGGGAATTTCTTTGTAATCTCTTAGTCTTGAGCTCTTCCGTTTCTAAAGTGATGTTGCATTCATCTTGAAATGTGAAATGATCACCGACGGGTTTATGAAACGAATCTGCAGGCTCAACTTGGCTGTGCAAAGGATATGGTGTGTGGGATAGAGAAATGAATGCTTCTCGTCATCCTATGGCACTTGGATTACCATATAAACAACACACAAAGATTAATGTTAGTCCGAGCAAGAAAATTTCTAACCATTTTCTCCTGATGCTGCTGGACTCACCTCCATTTTGCCCCGATATGGGGTGGTTCTTGACAGGTTTAAGAATGAAAACCGCCGTTCAAAGGGGTTATCAACGGTCACCTGCAGTGTTTGGGGGATATGAAACGAATGCCTCCGTCATCCCAATCTATGTAATTGCTGCGAATAATCCCTACTTCCGTAGGTCCAGATTTTGCTATCTGATCCGCTCCACTTCTCTCTCAAGTGTGTATAGGACGTGTTTGGATTAGGCTTTGCCTCTCGTCTTTTGAGAAAACGTCCTTTTGAAAGTTTTGAAAAGTAATCATATTTGGAAAAATTCATTTTCTTTTCTCCAAAATTTATCCGTCGAGGGGATTTTGTGATGTACCGTACATGTTTTGTTCATGCTTTGGGCAACCTCCGGATTTAAATCATGAACATCGATGCATTGGATAATTTTCATGACGACTGAAAGGATTTTAACATCTTTTTATCTTCAGCTAACTGGGAAAGGGATACTTACCTACCTGTCGCGGCTGCAAACCCATGAAAATGTAAAAGAAGCATATCATTATATGTTCACGAATTTTTCGAAAATCGGAGCGATACATCCTACCCTTGGTCATGTACTCTAACGAGTAGTACATGGGATGTAAGAACTTGTTCGTCTGCAAGGCGACTCCCCTGTCAAGGATAAACAATAAGTGTCAATTCATATTCCCAAATTCAAGACAAATTGGGACGATACAACTTTACTCTTGATTTTCATCCCATTCTGATGTTGCGTATTGATATGAACAACCTCTATCAAATCCGCCTATCCATGCTTGGAGTGTTTGTACATCAATGGTTCATCTGCCCCCAGCTGGGCAGCGTCTGTTCTGCTATTTGAACGCATGTCTCCTTGAGTGATTTATCCATGTTTATCATCTGAGAAGGAAAAGAAAGAAGACATTACTTCGGTATCCGATTGGAGATCGTTTAGGAACGATACATCGTTTTACCAAATAGGTGGCTTCGCGGCCAAACGTATTTCGTGTTGAAGGGGTAGATTCCATTATGCTCCACGGGTGATAATTATGGTTCATGGAACTTGCTCCACGGATTAAGTGATTTATCCACGGCCCTCGGCTTGAAGGTGCTCAAAGGGTGATGTTGACACTCACGCGCAATTAGTTCTAGACATTAATGAAAGATGTTCCCGTGGGAACCTTACAGTGCGATCAACAACATATTCAATAGGGGTATTCAACCCCTTTCTTCTAAGCATTTTTCATCGAGTAACCATGCCTTGTATCAGACGCTTGATCACCGGCCTTGCGTCACCACTGCGATGGTCCTCCGGCTCCAAATTGATCGAGCCAAAGATTGAACTCATCGCCAAGGAAGTTGTTCGAGTCTTCGAGCCATTGATGTTCAAGTCGGGCATCTTCAAATGCTGGCAATAGATTCCTTCCACTACTTTCGGCATGAACAAACTGGTTCCTCGAGCTGAAATTCCCATCGTTGCCCCGCAAATTTATACGTGTATCTCTTGCTAACACTGGGTTCGCCCTTGGAAGAGCACTAACGACAGGCTGGTGTTCATATCGTGGGGTCCCTATTCGCGGGGATTGTGGCAAATAATCTTGTAGGGTACTGAGACGACTCAAAGGGGAATTCAGCTGATCGACCCATGGATGAAGGTCTTCATCAAGGAAGTCGCCAGGTTCTTTGAGTTGGGCAGGTATCTGAGTACTGGACGCAATAGGTTGATCGCTAATGGGAAGAACACTGGTGACCGGCTGCTGTTCGAGTGGAGAAGTGTCGCAGTTGTAGGCATACCAGTCGTCTACATTCAGACCGGCCCTTTTCAGCTTTAGTGCTACCTTGCCTTCTTTCAGCAACCTCCTATGGTACTTAAGGCGGTTCCTAACGCTTGTATTAGCTAGCCCAGGTACATTCATGATCTTGAGTATTTGTCGTGGACGCGCCGCGTCGATCCCTATCCGCCGAACCGCGTCAATAAATTTATCTTCAATTTCAGGCATCCAACGCCGGCTTATCCTTTCACGGTCGGGAACAAGATCTGATTGTCTCGAAAGTTGTGCAGGGGGGCGAGACGATGAAGGAGCGTTATTGGTCCCCGAACATGACTCGTCTAGGGATATTTCACCAAGGGCGATAGGACCGTCACGGAATAGTGTCGAGAGCTTCTTTATACCTTATGTTCTCCACCCGAAGCTTTTCGTTTTCCTCCTTTAGAATGGCAATTTCTTGTTGTCTGTTTCGGGCCCTCAATTTGGCTCGCCTATATTCAAACCAAGCTTTAGTCTTCTGGGGTTTCAGTCCCACTTTCTGGCCTAGCTTCCCTCTCTGTTCCCTGCTTGGGAGAGGGTTCTCGCTGAAGGCCGCTTCAAGCTCTCGAACTTGATCTGGGGTGTAACGTGAGAAACACCTCTTACCACTGTCGTCACCATCGGGTTCCCGCGCTTTGCTGCCGAAATGGTAGGATTCCCTGACTTCGGTATCAAGTTGGATCCCATAACCTTCGAAGTCTTTGAATTGGACGATATCTAAGATGTTTGGGCCGATCACTTCTAACAACTGACGGCAGCTCCCAAACATATCGGATCAGGGAGAGGTCGCTCGATATCTTTTTTTTACTTATTCTGGGTTTTGCAATTTCTTTGGTATGCTTACTCTCTCCAAACTTTCTTTTGAGTGATTCTACCTGCCCAGGGAACGTTCTTTAAATATGGACGAAGATCATCAAGTGAACGTCCCTCCCAAGATTCCGTGTTTCCTGCTTTGTCGTCCTCTTTTCTCTTTTCAACATGGAAGGGCGTCGAATCGATTTCATTTCTCGATGTCTACGTCTGTCTCCCACTTCGTTTTCAAGGAAGCGTAACTACGCGCGTCTCCCGCTCAGACTTAATATGATGAAACCGATGATTTTTATTTTTTTATTATTTTTTTTATTATTTTTTTTTATTTACAACTTTTGTCCGACAGGCCTGAAACCGCGGATCGAGGCGGGCGTCGTGATTCACGGGAGGAGCGGCCTCTGCTTTACTTGATTACCCCGGCTCCACAAGCATTATTGCTGTAACTTTTCTCCATCTTTGAGCTACTATGAAACGGGGAGAAGGTTAGTGCTCTCCTTTGCCCAGCTTTCACTTTCATTCATTCCATCGCACTCGTCTTCCCCTCCATCTTCCAACGAGAAATGGCTTCATCTTCTGCTTCTTCCTCTGACTCTTCCCATGCTTGCGTCTTTTCAATCGCAGTCCCGGCCCGATGGGAAAAACTCTATAATCTCTTGGGTCGGGGCTATGCTTATATAGCCGATCATCCGGAGATTGAGGCTGAGATCCGCGTTCTATTCGCGGCCACAGACACTACTTCCATCGAGGGTACTGAATTGGAGAAGGAGTATAAAACATTCCCAGCCCTCTTTGCAAACTTTCTAGAGGCTTACCGCGTTGCTCACCGGGAAGTTCTCGTGGCTCGTGTCTCGCGAGCCCGCTACGAAGACCGCTGTGACTGCCTGACGTTGACTAACTTCGTGGCTGACAGCCACAATAAGGTTATGGAAACTGCCAACGAGCGGGTCTCGACGATGCTTCGTGAACGGGGGAATTTGGTGGAGCGTTTGGCTTTGTGCCTGACCACCTATGAGCACGATCGTCGTAACATCATGTTGAAGTTTCAGAGCGATTGGCTGGAAGAGCGACTCGATACTGTTACGGCGGATGTATCACGTGGGAGGGAATTGGTCCGGGACTTGGAACTTGCTGCTGAAGATCACAGGGCCAAGGTTGCTGACCTTAAGAATGAGTGCAAGCGCCTTCTTCTCCAGCTCGCGGATCATGATATACGGAGCGGTGAGTGTAGGCAGGGAATCAACCATATGGAGGGCCAATTGATCTCCTTCGTGCTGCTGATTAGGGCTCAGTTCGGCTTTACTTTTCCGCCTCGCTAATCTGTATTAATCTGCTTTGAAAGTCTTTCGATTGAGCGAAAGTGAATGAAAGCTCCTGTGTGTGTGTTTTAGCTTTTATATGGTCCATTTCTTTGAGCATCCGAACATCTTCAACTTGGGTGAGCTGAACCATAATATCAATAAGTTGAGCAAATATGTCCTGATTTTCTAACTTGCTCATGATCAGATGAAAGAATAGCCTCAGATTCATCCAGGAGAAGATTTCTCTCTATTACCTATTTTTCACCTGCAAATGAAACGACTGAATCAGAAGAAATAATTTGAAAAAAGAAAGTATAAACCCCTTTCAATCTTATGCTTGCTCGTGATTAATAAGGACAAAAACTTTTACAAGGGTTTTAATCTTGTGCAAAAAGTTTTTTTTTTATCAGTATTCCTCGAAGGAAAGCATACTATTGAAAGGAATGTAATTCACGATAATCGCTTTTGATCAATTTCGAGAAGAACGAATTAGTCAAAAGCGCAAGGCATAATGACGTGTTTTAAATTTAATTGAAGATACGGCATCCAAATCAAGGCCGTTTTGTTAAGAACGAGAGCAATTTGGACATCTATCTCGTCATTAAATTCGAAACAACGCCGATACTCTTGATCAATTATCGTGGATTACCAGTGACGTATGACATGCATAGACCAATTCAAGTGTATAATTCCTTCTAGCGAAATTGGGGTTGGATTACCCTATACGACCAAAAAGGTCGTGCAAGATTTCCAATTTTAATTTCCTCTAAAGGAATTATAAACTTGACTTGGGAGTATTCGGATGATTAGAAAAAATGCCACTATCACATTCCAATGACCCGTTAAAAGAAATACAACCAAGTTCCATCTGAATGTATACACCAATAGATCCCTAATACAATCGCTCTAAGGGGTGAGATAGAGAAAACCTCAGTAAAAATAAACCCTATACAAGAGGACTAGTAATGGAAAATGAAATAAAGGAATGTGATCCTAACGTTTAAGGATGCCCCAGTTTTGATCTGTGCTTTCGGGATCACTTGCCCCAACTCGTCATCTTCATTGGATGATACCTCAATAATGTCCATAGTATGCTCCTTTATCGCACACTCGGTGTTCGTCGTGGGATATCACCCTCTTCGTCTTCTATCAAGGACGTTAGGGACAAACGCACATATCTATCCTCGAAATGGCATTTAATCTAATCACCAGAATGCAATGAATGAAATGCCTATATTTATATGAACAGTGATAGATTTGGGGGGATAGAGAGTCTTACCAACCCAACTCGTCGACTTATGTGCGGTTTTAGGTGTACCAACCGCCCAAAGACATGCGCATGAAACAAGTGATGGTAAACTTCTAAAAATCAGAGGGTTTGGCACCTAAGGTTAAGGTTCTCACCTCAAGTTCTAGAAAGAGCCGATTCCATTGCACAGCTATCGTTGCATTGGGACTCGATCCATAGTTCGAAGCGAGCGAAATTGAAAAGTGGATTACCCCGTGTCTTTCCTCACGGAGATTCCATTTTCAATTCCTTCTATTGTGTTCCTAAAGGCGGCGCCCGGGGTTTTAGGCGCGGTTGTGTGTGTCCGTGTGTCGTGATCATCACGATGCAAGTCATGCCCAATAGTTTATCAATCAGCACTTCGAATCATCCACACAACATACATTCCTACGCCCAACCTGCATAAGACAAAGTTAATCACAGACTACACCCCTTATTTCTCCAATCTGCAAAAACATATAACACCTACCATGAGCGGACTTACCTCACCTTCAAGAGCGCCTGCAGGGTTAGAAAAATCACTCAGCGTTTTAATTACGGCCTAAGTCCACTTGAGGTCTAGAACCATAGGTTCTAGAACAAATTCCCCAGCGGAGTCGCCAGCTGTCGCGACCCGTCCGAAAAGCGGACGCGGCTAATGGATTACCGATCGCGAGTCTTTGGATCGGCGCGGGCCCTCCCAGGCCCATACCAAATCGCGGCGGGAGTTTTCCTTTAATGGGTTCGACGATAAGAGTCGATCGCTTTCGACCTTCAGTGTGGTCGTGGTGGCATGTGCAACTTGTGCATGCATTTGGAGTCGCCACCGGTCTTTCTTGGAGGGTAGACCGGAAACCTTACTGATCGATTGGGAGAGATCGATCAGTTCTACGGAACCAGAGATTTTGGGTTCGGGGACTTGATTACGCTGGTGTCATTACCAACGCCCTTTCGGTACCTAATGCGAGTGATTTTCCTAACTTAGAGTTCATGCATGCGCAATTTTGGGTGGGGTAGGTTTGATTCAGGGTTTCATGCAGATTGGAAGACTATTCCTATCAATCACAATCAATTTAAATGAAAGCGCAATCAAATGCATAAATAAATCATATCAATGCCCATCAATTCAGATCAATGGCTTCCTAGTATAGCCATAAGGGTTTAAGGAAGGTGTGACTTTGGACCAGGGGTAAAATGGGAAGATTTGGAGGCGATTAGCCCGAAGGGCAAAATCGTCAACTTTTGGAATGTTTGGATACCGAATTACCCAAAATATTCCATGGCCAGTTGTTTGTTGCCATTTCCTATTTTTTGGGATTTTCCTGAATTTTTTTAGAATTATTTTGGAAGACGGTTTGCCGGAAGGGCAAAATCGTCATTTTTGAAAAGATCGGGGGTCAAAAGACCCGAAACAGGTCGTGGGCAGTTGAAAGTGGTCATTTCCTATTTTCTGGAATTTTTTAGAATTTTTATGAATTTTTAGAATTTGTTTGAATTTTTTTTGTGATTTTTTATTTTTTTTATTGATTTTTGAATTTTATTATTATTATTATTTTATTATTTTCTGAATTTTTTAATATTTAAAATTATTTTCCGGGCCGGGTCAGACCCGGCCCGCGCCTCACGGGCGCCCGGCCCAATCCCACGGCCGAAACCGGCCTCGTAGAAAACGACGCCGTTTTTGATTTATTGATTTTTTATCATTTTCTTAATTTTTTTAGAAAATCCCATGAAACGGACCTCCCAGATTATGCCACGTGGCCAGTCCTGGTGCGTCCGATCTCAGACAAGATCAGACGCTCCTCTGAGCGCCACTTGGCCCAATCTGAGCCATCCGATTTGAATTTTTTTTATATTATTCGAAAATCGTTTATTAATTCTGTAAAATATTTTAATTTTCCAAAAATCCCATATCGCGACACGTGGCGAAACCACGGCCGTCCGATCTGGGCGTTTTATTTTTATGGCCGCGGCCCCCACCCGGCTGACGTGGCTGCTGACGTGGCATGCCACGTCAGCCGTTGACCGGTTGACCGGCCGGAGGATCGCCGGGGAAGACGATGAACAGTGTCAAAACCCGGCGACCCTCGCCGGAACCTCGCCGGAGAGCCCGAACCGACGTGAAAACGTCACCGAATCTCCCATAATTTGACACCAAATCAAATCCCAACGGATCGAGACCAACACCCGACCATTTCATGGCGATCACAACGTCGGAAAACGGTTCAAATAGAGCCCCCCCCGAACCGGCGCCGGCGAGCCCATTCGCAAATTTTTTTTTTTTTATCTAAACTTGATTTCATTCCATCACATGGCATCTAGTGGAGGTTTAGAAGCTTACCTGAGATCCCATGGTGGTCGGTGACCGCTGATTTCGCCGATGCAAGCTCTCGGTCCGAATGGTGGCCGACGAAGCTCCGGCCATCGTTCTCGATGGTTTTCATTGCAAAATAAACACATGAACGGGCTTAGAGTCGGTTCTAGGGCGGTATTAGGATCAAAGCCGCACGAAATGAGGCCCGGGGTGTCACGGCCGAGAGTTACAAAATGTCACAGTCATTGTGGCATTTCGTCGAATAGTTGGTGTGCGTGTGTGAAGTGATGGTCGGAGAAGAAAACCGACCTGGTTTGGGCTCGTCGACGATGGCTGGAGCTCCGGTGGTGGTTGGCCCGAGCCACTGAACCTTCGGGGATGCTCCTTCACGCTCCCTTTTCGCTCGAACTCCCTCGGTCTCTCCTCTCTCTCTCTCGGCCGAGCTCGGTCCAAAACCGAGAGTCCTCTCCCACTCGTGGCCGACCGGCCTTTTATCGCGGCCCCCGGTACGTCCACTGAGTCTCCCACGACACGTTGTCGTCCGCCTTTCCCCTAAAAAAAAGAATGCCGCGGCTCCACCTTGCTCCCCCGTTCATGGCGCGCTTTCGGCCGGTGGGTCTGCAACTAAGTTGCAGACCCGGTCGAACCGCGTCGGGTCGGGTCTAACCCGACCGGCCCGGTTCGGCCAATTTGATCAAATTGACCCCCAAATTGACCTATTTTCATGAAATTGATGGAAAAATCGGACTCCTTGACGTGTTTACTATCGAATATTGGTATTTTTGCGAATCAATTGATTGAAATTTAGTGAAAACCCCAAATTGTCCCTAGGATCCGAAATTGATTTTTGTTAAATCGAGGGCCTAAATGACCAAATTAGTCAAAATTGAGGCCACCAATGGATTCCTCATGATGAAAAATATCGAGTAGAGATGTTTAATTTTAATGGGTATGCCCGTATGAAATTTAATTTCAAAAATTGTGAAACCAGGGACTAAATTGAAAGATTTTTATGCAATTAAGCCCTTTTGGTTAAAATTGATCAAATTGGAGGGCCAATTGACCTAATTGCACTTCAAGACTTTAGAATCCAATGTCATAGCTTACACAAGGTGAGAATTGAAAACTAAAAGACTCAAAAGGGATTTTTTTAAGCTCGGTCAGGGTTTATGTTTGTGAAGTAACATGGTGACCCGAGCCGAATTTTTGAGATTTAAAGTAACAAAATTGAATAGGAAATTAAAACAAAATTATTGAATATTTTTGTGTATTTTTCTGACCACGAATGGTATTTTTCTGATTTTTTGGGTATTTTTATAATTAAATAAATTCGAAAAATATTATAAAATACCAAAAAATATTTTTTGTTCAAAATTGGTCTCCGAGGCTAGGCCAAGGCTTCCAAAGTTGATTTTGTGATTTTATGACCTTTTTTGATATTTTTAATTAATTTTAAAGAATAAAAAGCACAATAGTAAATGGTCAAAAATCAGGTGTCAACAGCTGCCCCTCTTTGAGAGGAATCTCGTAGAGGTTGCTTTCAAAGACAAAATGACACCTGGATATTGACTGACTCGACTGGGAAAAAGAAATGCTATGACATTGGAACCTTAAGCCTTTTGATGAATGTTTAAATTGATCCCCGGTTTGTTCTAACAATTTGAACATGGGCCGTAGTGAGAGAGGCTTGCCTGAAGCTCACCTGTCGGATGATGCGGGTTGCAACAACTTTCAAGAAGATGTCTAGGACTCGTCACAGAAAATCCTAGGGAGATTAAGCTCTGACCTGTATGGTAGGTCATACCATTATGGGATTCCTAATTGGTAGGAACCTAAGGAAGGCGCATCCCCACACGTTGGGATTTGCTAGAGATTTTAATCCGTATGGTGGATCAGACCTTCGTGTTGATCCTTAAGGCGGTATCTACCTCGTGTTGACCCTTATGGCGGTATCTACCAATAAGTTGACCCTTGAGGCGGTTTCTACCTTGGTTTGACCCTTCATGCGGTTTCTACCATGAGTTGACCCTTCAGGCGGTTTCTACCTTGGTTTGACCCTTCAGGCGGTTTCTACCATGAGTTGACCCTTCAGGCGGTTTCTACCTTGGTTTGACCATTCAGGCGGTTTCTACCTTGGTTTGACCCTTCAGGCGGTTTCTACCTTGAGTTTGACCCTTCAGGCGGTTTCTACCCTGGTTTGACCCTTCATGCGGTTTCTACCATGAGTTGACCCTTCAGGCGGTTTCTACCTTGGTTTGACCCTTCAGGCGGTTTCTACCATGAGTTGACCCTTCAGGCGGTTTCTACCTTGGTTTGACTCTTCAGGCGGTTTCTACCCTGAGTTTGACCCTTCAGGCGGTTTCTACCCTTGGTTGACCCTTCAGGCGGTTTCTACCTTGGGTTGACCCTTCAGGCGGTATCTACCTTGAGTTGACCCTTTAGGTGGTATCTACCTTGAGTTGACCCTTCAGGCGGGATCTACCTTGAGTTGACCCTTCAGGCGGTATCTACCATCAGTTTTGATTTTGAAAAGATGTCTCATGACGAGGGTTCTCCACGTCCGGTGAGATTGCCTAAATTTTGAAAAGGGGTCTCATGACGAGGGTTCTCCACGTCCGATGAGACTGCCTAAATTTTGAAAAGGGGTCTCATGACGAGGGTTCTCCACGTCCGATGAGACTGTCTGATTTTTGAAAAGGGGTCTCATCCTCACCCCTTCTTTTGAAAGATCCCGAAATTTGTCGGGAATTTAGTTTTGAAGCAGTGAAAGATTTCATTTTGACAAAGCTTCATTTGAGTCTGTTGAGGCGACATTCTGGGAGCTGGGTTCTCCAGGTATCCTGCAGAAGTCTGGGCCTGAAAGATTTTTTTTTTTCACCAAGAAAACGTTAGTAATCTTTGGGAAGACCACGGCTGTCCATTTTGACAAAAATCGTATGACTTAAGTTTTAATTGTGAAATGTGCATTTTGATGCTGGAGGTTGTCCAAAGCATTCTTGCAACACACAGATGTGATCACAAATTCCTTGTGCGGCAAATCTGGATCAAACAATTTGAAATTTCCAAAAAGAGTTTGTTCAAAACATCTACTGGAATATTTCTCGACGAGGAGGTCTTTTCACCTGTTTTGAGATAGTGGTTTTTATAGGGGATGCACTCAATTCCCTACTAACCTGTGCCTAGGTTTTAGGCTCATTCGCAGCGCGTACATTTTGATCGGTCGGGAGGTCTTCCACGGGACCGTAATGTTGGGCTTGGATACTGGTTTTCAAGGGGGACCCGCTTTGGAGTCGAGGCCATTGAATGAAATTCTTCACCATCTGCTCCGGGTTTACAAGTCAAGAACCCTGCAAAATGAGAAAGAAATAGTCTTGCTCGTACTTCTTCGAGCTAAGCAATATGTTAACCCAAGTGTCTTAGTCAGAGAAGACTGTTTCAGGGTTATGATGTTGGTAGGATTGGGGACCGAAAAAGGCTTGTTTTTGGCCCAGAATTTATGAGGGGATTGACATTGGTGATCATTGCAAACTTGTCACATGTCTTTTCCATTTTGCATCTTCAATTTTTGAGGCATGCAACCGCTTTTGACAACTCTGTCTGCGTCTTCCACGCCTGACATCATTTGGAGGAATAGTCTTTTTGATCTGACTCCATTAGGGATTTCCTCTTTTCTCATCCGGCTTCATTGCGGATCAATCAAACAACTTACACGAGCATCGGCCTTGCTTTTACCAGGCACTTTGCTTTTTCTCGATGTCGTGGATTTTTTTTCATTTATTTTTGAAATCCCACTTTTCTCATCTTCATGGGATCGTGTTAGACATATGTCTGAAAGTCTAAACATCTTTAAATATCAACCCGGGAATTTCTTTGTAATCTCTTAGTCTTGAGCTCTTCCGTTTCTAAAGTGATGTTGCATTCATCTTGAAATGTGAAATGATCACCGACGGGTTTATGAAACGAATCTGCAGGCTCAACTTGGCTGTGCAAAGGATATGGTGTGTGGGATAGAGAAATGAATGCTTCTCGTCATCCTATGGCACTTGGATTACCATATAAACAACACACAAAGATTAATGTTAGTCCGAGCAAGAAAATTTCTAACCATTTTCTCCTGATGCTGCTGGACTCACCTCCATTTTGCCCCGATATGGGGTGGTTCTTGACAGGTTTAAGAATGAAAACCGCCGTTCAAAGGGGTTATCAACGGTCACCTGCAGTGTTTGGGGGATATGAAACGAATGCCTTCGTCATCCCAATCTATGTAATTGCTGCGAATAATCCCTACTTCCGTAGGTCCAGATTTTGCTATCTGATCCGCTCCACTTCTCTCTCAAGTGTGTATAGGACGTGTTTGGATTAGGCTTTGCCTCTCGTCTTTTGAGAAAACGTCCTTTTGAAAGTTTTGAAAAGTAATCATATTTGGAAAAATTCATTTTCTTTTCTCCAAAATTTATCCGTCGAGGGGATTTTGTGATGTACCGTACATGTTTTGTTCATGCTTTGGGCATCCTCCAGATTTAAATCATGAACATCGATGCATTGGATAATTTTCATGACGACTGAAAGGATTTTAACATCTTTTTATCTCCAGCTA
The DNA here is from genome assembly GCA_021437785.1 of Rhodomyrtus psidioides. Taxonomy (NCBI): domain Eukaryota; kingdom Viridiplantae; phylum Streptophyta; class Magnoliopsida; order Myrtales; family Myrtaceae; genus Rhodomyrtus; species Rhodomyrtus psidioides. The sequence continues at coordinate 110,883 of JAILYB010000062.1, read as the reverse complement.
ACTGGGAAAGGGATACTTACCTACCTGTCGCGGCTGCAAACCCCTGAAAATGTAAAAGAAGCATATCATTATATGTTCACGAATTTTTCGAAAATCGGAACGATACATCCTACCCTTGGTCATGTACTCTAACGAGTAGTACATGGGATGTAAGAACTTGTTCGTCTGCAAGGCGACTCCCCTGTCAAGGATAAACAATAGGTGTCAATTCATATTCCCAAATTCAAGACAAATTGGGACGATACAACTTTACTCTTGATTTTCATCCCATTCTGATGTTGCGTATTGATATGAACAACCTCTATCAAATCCGCCTATCCATGCTTGGAGTGTTTGTACATCAATGGTTCATCTGCCCCCAGCTGGGCAGCGTCTGTTCTGCTATTTGAACGCATGTCTCCTTGAGTGATTTATCCATGTTTATCATCTGAGAAGGAAAAGAAAGAAGACATTACTTCGGTATCCGATTGGAGATCGTTTAGGAACGATACATCGTTTTACCAAATAGGTGGCTTCGCGGCCAAACGTATTTCGTGTTGAAGGGGTAGATTCAATTATGCTCCACGGGTGATAATTATGGTTCATGGAACTTGCTCCACGGATTAAGTGATTTATCCACGGCCCTCGGCTTGAAGATGCTCAAAGGGTGATGTTGACACTCACGCGCAATTAGTTCTAGACATTAATGAAAGATGTTCCCGTGGGAACCTTACAGTGCGATCAACAACATATTCAATAGGGGTATTCAACCCCTTTCTTCTAAGCATTTTTCATCGAGTAACCATGCCTTGTATCAGACGCTTGATCACCGGCCTTGCGTCACCACTGCGATGGTCCTCCGGCTCCAAATTGATCGAGCCAAAGATTGAACTCATCGCCAAGGAAGTTGTTCGAGTCTTCGAGCCATTGATGTTCAAGTCGGGCATCTTCAATTGCTGGCAATAGATTCCTTCCACTACTTTCGGCATGAACAAACTGGTTCCTCGAGCTGAAATTCCCATCGTTGCCCCGCAAATTTATACGTGTATCTCTTGCTAACACTGGGTTCGCCCTTGGAAGAGCACTAACGACAGGCTGGTGTTCATATCGTGGGGTCCCTATTCGCGGGGATTGTGGCAAATAATCTTGTAGGGTACTGAGACGACTCAAAGGGGAATTCAGCTGATCGACCCATGGATGAAGGTCTTCATCAAGGAAGTCGCCAGGTTCTTTGAGTTGGGCAGGTATCTGAGTACTGGACGCAATAGGTTGATCGCTAATGGGAAGAACACTGGTGACCGGCTGCTGTTCGAGTGGAGAAGTGTCGCAGTTGTAGGCATACAAGTCGTCTATGTCGCGACCCTCTCGCGAGCGCGGAGGGTTAATGGGCCGCCCGATTGCTGGCAGGATCGGACGCGGGCCTCTCCCAAGGCCCATTTCCCAAGTCGCAACTGCTTGATGTACGTGGTCGACCTTCAGTGCGGTCTAGTGACATGTGAAAAAGTGTACATGCCAAGGAGTCGCCACCAATCGTTTTGCGGAGGGTACGATCAGAAACCCTATCGAATAGTTGGGAGTGGTCTATTCGATTCTGCGGAAACCAGAGAAGTGGGTTCGGGGACTTAGTTACGCCAACATGTCTAAGTTGACGCCCTTTCGGTACCTAAACTGAATGGTTTATCTGATCCTAGGATTTCATACAGACGAGTGGGGTATAGATCCTAAAACTAGGAGTTCATGCAGATGGGAATTACTACCCTACCAATCAAAATCAATGGAAATAAGTGCGCAAATCAAGGATCCAGTACATGCGGATAAAACACATGAAATCAGCGTGGTATCCCTAATGAGGCCCTATTAGCCTAGAGAAGTATCAATCAAGGCTTAGGAGTGATTTTGGCATGATTCGCCCATGAGGGGCAGAATCGTAATTTTGAACAATTCGGGAAAAATTTACCCTTAAAAGGGTAAATCTGTCATTTTAGACGGATTGGGAAGTCAGAAGACAGGGGAAATATGATTGGCCATCAATCCAATCCATTTCCTATTTTTCGGGATTTTTCAGAATTTTTCTGGAATTTAAAAGTGATTTTACCCTTGGAGGGGTAAAATCGTCATTTTGGATAAAGATGAAAACTAAAAATCTCAAATATTAGGGTCGGTCGTCCACCTGACCCAAACCCTAACTTCAAGCAATTTTCAGAACTCGATTGAGATAAGAAAGACGATTTTCCCTTTAAAGGGCAAAATCGTCATTTTGAGAAAAGAGGCGGGACTCGAAAACCCAAACCTAAGAATTGGTCGTCTAATCGACCCTAATTCTCACCTTGACATTATCGGCCTTCTCTATCATGCACAGCAGAGGCAACCTACCCCTAAAGGGTAATGTCGTCATATCTTGAGAAATTGGATAAGAAACCCCAAAAATAGGGTTGACCAGTTGTCTGTGGTCAACCCTCGATTTTTGGGGATTTCTGGAGTGTCTAGGATTTTTCCACAATTTTTCCACAATTTTTTTGGAATTTTCTGAAATTTTCTAGCATTTTTTGGATTTTCTAAGATTTTTCTGATTTTTTTTATTTTGATTTTTTTTTATTTTTTTAAAATCATTTTCGGAATTTTTATTTTTTAAAAATATTATTCGGGCCGGGTCAGGTGACCCGGCCCACGGCCCGCGGCTCGGCCCGGTCCGGATCCGGCCCGCGCGACACGCGCCCAAAAACGACGTCGCCTCGGTCACTCCCGCTTAAATTTTAAAATCCCGCCTAAACCAAACGAGCGGTCTTGATTGCGCCACGTGGAGGTCCTGCGGATGGCCTGATCTTCATGATGAGCCAACGGCCTAGATTGAAACACCCGATCGAACTACAGCCGTCCGATCTAAAGGATTTTTAATTTTCGAAAATCATTTTTTATTTCCAAAAAAGCGAGATCGCGACACGTGGCACACCTACCACCGTCGGATCAATTTGTTTATTCGGTTATAACCGAATGCGCTGACGTGGCTGCCACGTGGGTGCCACGTCAGCGACACGTCAGCGTTGACTGGTCAACTTTCGTTGACCAGTCAACGGACTCGCCGAAGAAGACGATCGGCGCCGGCTCTATTTCGCCGGCGCCTCGTCGGAGGGCGGTTTCTCCGCGTACGGACCACCAAAGCCCATGAAACCACCGCCATTCAACTCATCCCGCCGAACTCTACAACATATATCACACTTAACACAGCAGCATCAAGTTTGACTAACCTACAAATCAAGGCCGGAGCTAATCTCCGGCGAGCCATCGTCCTAACCATTCCCAGCGAGATCTATCCCACAAAATCAATCAAGAAGCATCCTAGGAGTTCGAGAAGACTTACCTGGCCATTGCGAGGCTTTGGTTTCGCTCGAGTCGAGCTCTCAAGCTCTCGATAGGTTTGGACGGTCGGAGGTCAGACCCGATGTTTCACATAGGGAAAATGCAAGAAATCAAATGGAAAATGCTCAGTGATGCACGAGGAGTAAATTGCGACTCATAAAACGTAAAACGATCGAGTGGATCGCAAGTCGCCATTAGAGGCCGAAGCCAAGCACGAGGAGGAGCCTCACCGTTTTTCGAGACGAGAGGCCGATTGGAAGGGTTCGGTCGCTTCTCTGAGAATCAGGGAACTTGAAAACGGGCGTCGCTGGCTTCGGTTTCGCCGGTAGGGGTCAGTCGAAGCTTGCACAGGTTTGGCAAGCTTCGGTCGCCGTCTTCCTCTCTCTCTCTATCTCTCTGCCCTTCGCGAGCTCTCTTTGCGCGAACAGACTCTCTTCTCTTTGTTCGTTCTCCCCCTCGCTTACTCTCTCTCTCGCCTGCCCTCTCTGTCTTCGCCCGCTCAAGCTTTCTCTCTCTCCCTCCTTGTGCGAACAGAATCCTCCTTCTCTCTGTTCGTTCTCCCCTTTTTGTTGCGCCCGCTCCAACTAACTCGTTCTTTTTGTTGCCAACTGATTTCCCAGCCCAACCGATCTCCTTCGCCAACTGATTTTTCTTTTCCATTCATCTCCCCCCGTTCTGTTCGTGCGCCAAAGAAGCGAAGAGCCAGCAGGTGCTCTGGGTTATGACCAATATTGGTCAACGGGTTGACTGGGTCAGGTCAACCCGACCCAGTTGACCCGGTTCGCCAAAAATAGGCCAAATTGACCCACCAAAATTCCTAATTTCTCAAATTAAATTTGGAAATCGGCTTCCATGAGATGAATCCCATCTAGTATGGTGATTTAGTGAAAAATGAGTGTGGAATTAAATGAAAAACCCCAAATGTTGAATAAGATCCGAAATCGATTTTTGTCAAATTGGGGTTCCTAATGGACGAATCGACCCCAATTGAGCCCATCATTAGATTCAGTGGGTCAAAAACTATAGGGAGGAAGCATTGGAGTTCTATGGGTGTCCCTCAGAAAATTTTAATTTTGGATTTGGTACTTTAGGGACTAAAATAAAAAGATTTTATGCAATTAGGTCCCTAAAGCCAAAATTGATCAAATCGGCGCACAATTGAACCAAATTGAAATGTGGGGCAATCAAGTTGAATGTCAAGATTCAAAAAAATGCCAAAGATTGCAAATAAAAAGACTCAAAACATATTTTTTGACAAATTTAACCCTGTGCGTTACAAAGAAACACACAAAATTAAACTTGAATTTCGACTCTTGATGAGGTCAAAATGACAAGGGATTTAAAAGAAAAATATTGACTATTTTCCTATATTTTTGTGACCTCAAATTCTATTTTTGTTGATTTTTCTAGTATTTTCCTATTTTCTAAAAATACTAAAAAAAATGTGAAAAATATGAAAAATTATTTTTTGGTCAAGAATGGTTCCTTGGCCTTGGCCAAGGCCACCAAAGTTGATTTTGTAATTTTTGGACTTTTTATGAATTTTTTGTGATTTTTCGAAAATAAAACTGAAAAAGACTTGGTCAAAAATCAGGTGTCAACAGCTGCCCCTCTTTGAGAGGAATCTCGTGAGAGGTTTCTCTCAAATACAGGTGACACCTGCATCTTGACCGACTCGATTGGGGAAAAGAAAAATGAATCCTGACATTCAATCTTTCTTGTTTGCTGGTGAAAGCTCTGCTCCTCATTTTTTTACGGATGTGAGAGAGAAAGTAGAGAGACCCACCTGTTACTTACCTGTTGATCACCTGCCTGATGCTCGCGCGGCATGTGCGGTGTATAGCGGGTTCAAGTGAATACCTAGGGACTCGTTTTTTGAGTATCCTAGGGCGGTTAAGCTCTAGCCTGTATGGTAGGTTGTACCAGAATGGGATTCCTATACTTGATAGGAACCTGTGAATGACGCACCCATTCTCTTAGGGATTGTCAGGGATTTTGATCCGTATGGTGGATCAGACCATGAGTAGGACTCCTTTCTGCTAGGAACCTATGGATGACGCACCCAGTCTCTTAGGGATTGTCAGGGTTTTGATCCGTATGGTGGATCAGACCATGAATAGGACTCCTTTCTGCTAGGAACCTATGGATGACGCACCCAGTCTCTTAGGGATTGTCAGGGGTTTTGATCCGTATGGTGGATCAGACCATGAATAGGACTCCTTTCTGCTAGGAACCTATGGATGACGCACCCAGTCTCTTAGGGATTGTCAGGGAAAGTGTGCCTAACCTTGAGGCTTTACCAAATGGGCTATTCTGGGTTTAGGGGTTACCTAGAACCTCACAGAAAGCAGATTTTGACAACAGTTTTTGATCCTATATTCTAAGGAATTAACTAGGATTCGTACAAGTGAGGTGTGCCTAACCTTTAGGCTTCACCAAATGAGCTATTCTGGGTTTAGGGGTTACCTAGAACCTCACAGAAAGCTGATCTTGAAAATTATCCTTTCGACATGCAATGCGTTATTCTGGGATTTGGGGATTCCAAGTATCCTGCAGAAAACTTAAACCTGCAAAAGCTTTGATAAGATTCTTCTGGGATCTAGGGGCTACCTGAGATCTCATAGAAAGTCTATCTTGAATGTTGTCCTTTCGACATTGGAGGTGACATTCCGGGATCTGGGAGCTCCAGGTATCCTGCAGAAAGTTTCAACCTGTAACACTGGGATCTCACACAGGGAGATAATTTCAAACATTGTCCTTTTGACATGTGCGGTGACATTCTGGGACCTGGGAGCTCCAGGCATCCTGCAGAAAGATCAAACCTGTAAATTTGAAATCTCACAGAGGGATGATTTCGAAGATTGTCCTTTTGACATTGAAGGTGACATTCTGGGATCTGGGGGCTCCGGGTATCCTGCAGAAAGCTTAAACCTGTAAATTTGAAATCTCACAGAGGGATGATTTCGGAGATTGTCCTTTTGACATTTGAGGTGACATTCTGGGATCTGGCAGCTCCAGGTATCCTGCAGAAAGATCAAACCTGTAATGTTGATATCTCACATAGGGAGATAATTTCAAACATTGTCCTTTTGACATGGGAGGTGACATTCTGGGACCTGGGAGCTCCAGGCATCCTGCAGAAAGTTCCAACCTGTAAATTTTCTTACCAAAGGCACATCAATGGTCTTTAAGTGATATGTGATGTCAAACTGACAGCACTTTATGACTTATATCATAGTCATGAAAAAAAATTCAATGAATGTATTACGAGGTTGGAGGTTATCCGAAACACCTTGCAACATACGGGAGTGATCAAAAGTTCCTTGCGGGGAAAGTTTGAATCAAACAATCTGAAATTATCAAAAGAGTTTGGTTAAAATGTCCAACGGAGTATTCTCATCAAAGAGGACTTCTCACCGTTTTGAGGTAATGGTCTTTTACCAAGAATGCACTCGAACTTCCTATCAAACCTGCGCCTAGGGTTCAGGATCATTCGCAGTGAATACACCTCGATCGATCAGGAGGACTTCCAAGGGACCGTAATGTTGGGCTTGGTCAACGGTTTTCAAAGGGGGACTTGCGTGCAAGTCAAGGCTTTCGAAGAGAAGTCTTCAACGTCTGCTCCAGGTTTACAAGTCAAGAAACCTGCGAAATGAGAAAGAAATAATCTTGCTCGAACTTCTTCGAGCTAAGCTTAGACATTAAACCCTATGTCAATCCAAGTGCCTTAATCAGAAAAGGCCTTTCAGGGTTGTAACGTAGGTAGGATTGGGGACCAAAAAAAGGCTTATTTTTGGCTTAGAATATGCGAAGGGTCTAACATTGGTGATCACTGTAGGTTTGCCGCCGATCTTGTCCCTTCTCGTCCAAAGAGCGTCTTTAGTCTTTGAAGTGCATATTTGTCTTTAGAGAACGTCTCTCTCATGTCAAGACGGCGTCAACATCTTGTCTACACTTTCGTCATCTGAGTGTGACATGATTTGGGAGCATCTTTCGCAGTCTAGTTCCCTTGGAATTTTTACAATCAGATCTCACTAGTGACCTATACAAAGGTATCATGCCACTTTTTGGCATTTACAAGATCAAACACACGATTCACAAGTGTACAAGTATTTAGATGGGCATTGGTCTTGCTTTTACCAGGCACTTTGCTTTTTCTTGATGCCCAAGATTAAATTTTTCTCTCTTCTTTCTTTTTGAGACCCCATCTTTTCTTTTCTTTTGGGGATCAGAATTTTCAAATGAATGTGCTAGATGTATAGCTTGAATCTCAGCACTCGAACATCAATCTAGGAATTTTTCACAAATCCTGTGTTTTGAACTCTTCCGCTCTTGAAGTGACGTCGTTTCCACCTTGGAATATGCAATGATCACCAACGGGTTTGTGAAATGAACATATAGGCTCAATTGGGCAGTGCGAAGGGTAAAAGTGTATAGGATAGAGAAACGAATGCTTTTCGTCATCCTAAAGCACCTGAATTACCATAGAAGTTAAAATGACAAGCAACACACGAAGATTGATGCAAGTCTGAGCAAGAGAACTTCTAACCATTTACCTCCTGATACCTCTGGACGTACCTCCAGTTTGCCCTACTGTGGGGTGGTTCTTGACAGGGGTATGGAATGAAATCGTCGTTCAAATGGTTATCAATGGTCACCTGTAGTGTTTATGATAGAGAAACGAATGCCTCCGTCGTCTCAATCCATGTAATCATTGCGAATAACCCTTACGTCCGTAGGTTAAGGTCTCGCTATCCTTACCATTCCACTTATCTCTTAAGTGTGTATGGGACGTGTTTGGACCAGGCTTGCCTCTTGTCTGAGGAAACATCCTTTTGAATGATTTAAACAGCTTTTGTTTGGAAGAGTTCATTTTGCTTTCTCCAAAACTTACCCTCCAAGGGGGTTTATGATGCACAATGCATATTTCAATCATGTTCGGATAACCTCCAAGTTTAAACATGATTGCCAATGATATGACTATGAGAATTTTGCGTCTTTCTAGACATGAGATTTGAATACATGCTAGATTCCAAGAAGCCTTCAAATTCTATCAATAAGGATTCCGACAGTCTTGTAAACCTAAAAGATTAGGGAAGGAATACTTACCTGCCCAGCGCGGCTAGGGATTCCTGAAAAACATAAAAGGAATATGTCAGTGTATGCTCTCGAATTTCAGAAAATTAGAACGATACACCTTACCCTTGATCATGCATTCCAATGGAAGTGGATAGATTCGCGAAAATCTGCATTTTTCTTAACAACACAAGATGGTTAAGTTGTTCTAAAATTTCTTAAAATTCTCAGTCTTTGGAGAAGAAGACGTGCACCTGACCACCATGACGTTAGGTCTCCTTGATCATGCGTTCCAACTTATCGCGACCCTGCTTCCTTGGATCCTGCAATATTGAACACATGCTAATGTATGCATAGATGCATGACATGCTTATGCAAAGACTATCATGAAGAGTAGGCTCAATTCGAGGCAGGGCATATGACCGGAATCTGATTTTATTTCAAGGGTAATATTTCTTCACAGCATCTGAATTCACAGGGTGCCCCAATTCTTCTCCCTCGGAGTTTACAAGAATTAATGCTCCTCCCGTGAGGATCTTCTTAATAATGTAGGGGCCTTCGTAATTTGGAGTGAATTTTCCCCCTGGATGGGTAGTACTTGGTAAAACTTTCCTAATTACCAAGTCATTTACTTCGAAGTTTCTGGTCTTGACCTTTCGATTGAACGCCCTGGCTACCCTCTTCTGGTAAGTTTGTCCATGGCAAATGGCTTTAAGACGTTTCTCATCTATTAAGTTCAGCTGTTCATATCTGTGCTTGAAATACTCTGACTCAGAGAGTTTATCTTCGGATAAGATTCTCAAAGAGGGAATCTTAACTTCTACTGGTAGAACTGCTTCTGTCCCATATACCAAACTATAGGGAGTTGCCCCTGTAGAAGTCCTGATCGACGTTCGGTAAGCCATCAAGGCGAAGGGCAGCCTTTCGTGCCAATCTCTGTAGTTTTCTGCTGTTTTAGCCAAGATTCTCTTGATGTTTTTATTGGCGGCTTCCACTGCCCCATTCATCTGTGGGCGGTAAGGAGATGAATTCAGATGTCTAATGCTAAAGTGATCCAGCAGACCATCGACAATCTTGTTGTTTAGGTTGGACCCATTATCTGTGATGATCGCTTGAGGGGTACCATACCGGGATATGATATCTCTTTTGACAAATCTTGCCACATTTCTTGCAGTGACATTCTTGTAAGAACTGGCTTCTACCCATTTGGTGAAGTAATCAATTGCTACCAAGATGAAGCGATGACCATTCGAAGCCATAGGATTAATAGGCCCTATCATGTCTATCCCCCACATAGAGAAAGGCCAAACTTCAGACATTTGGTGTAGTTCGTTCGGGGGTGCGTTAATCTTATCCCCGTATATTTGGCATTGGTGGCATGACCGGACGTGCTGACAGCAGTCTGATTCGATGGTCATCCAATAATAACCTAGCCGCATGATCTTCCGGGCAAGGAGGTGGCCGTTCATGTGAGGCCCACACGCATCTTCATGAATTTCTTTCATGAGAATATTTGCTTCTTTGGCATCTACACATCTCAGTAGAGTGGAATCGAACGATCTCTTGTATAGAATTTGTCCATTGAGGAAGAACTTGCTGGCCATCTTGGTTATGTATTTTCGGTCTCCTGATTGGCATCCTTCAGGGAATTCCCTTTTCAAGAGGTAATTCTTGATGTCATAGTACCATGGCTCTCCATCACATTCCTCTTCGATTAGCATGCAATAAGCTGGCTTTTCAACAATGCCGATCCTCAGAGGTTCTATATCCAACCCTTCAATCGTTTGTAACATCGAGGCTAGGGTGGCTAATGCATCTGCGAATTGGTTGTGAGACCTTGATAGGTACTCGAATGACACTTCTTCAAACTTGAATATCAATTCTTCAAGGTATTCATGGTAGGGGATGAGTTTTGCATCTTTCGTCTTCCACTCCCCTTGTGTCTGTAGAATAATGAGCATGGAATCTCCAAAGACTTGTAACCTAGGTATCTCCATAGAAAGGGCCAGTCGTAGACCTAGAATGCACGCCTCATATTCTGAAATATTGTTGGTACAAGGGAAAGTTATCTTTGCCGCGACAGGGTAATGTTGACCATCTGGGGATATCAGTACTGCCCCAGTGCCTGCCCCTGATAGGTTAACAGCACCATCGAAATACATGATCCACTTATCCTCTGCTAAGTTCAGAATTCGGCCTTCTGTGTTCGTTACTTCAGGGGATTCAGTGCTCGATGGGTTTTCTGCCAGCATGTCCGCTATAGCTCTTCCTTTTACCGACTTCTGCGGAGAACATTTAATGTCAAATTCAGACAACATTACTTGCCATTTTGCCAGTTTCCCAATCAAAACGGGTTTCTCTAGGAGGTATTTGACGGGGTCGTTCTCTGTTATGAGCTGAATGTGATGATGTAGGGTATACTGCCTTAGTCTTCGTAGTACCCATACTGCTGCTACGCAGGCCCTTTCAACCGGTATATATTTTGCTTCAGATGGCGTGAATTTCTTACTCAGGTAATAAATGGCCCTCTCTTTTCCATCTATCGGGCTTGTCTGAGCAAGTAAGGCTCCCAAGGACTCTTGTCGTATGGTCAGGTATAAGGTCAATGGGTGACCGGGAATTGGTGGCACAAGCACCGGTGGTGTGATCAAATAGTTTTTGATCATTTGGAATGGCTTGCTGCACTCGGCGTCCCACGTTATTTTCGCGCCTTTCTTAAGCAATTTGAAGATTGGCTTAGCCACATCAGACAGCTGATTGATGAACCTGGCAATATAGTTCAATCTCCCTAGAAGGCTTCTCACTTCTTTTACTGTGGATGGAGTTGATAAATCGTGGATGGCCTGGATTTTTGAGGGATCAATCTCAATGCCCCTGTTGCTGACTATGAACCCAAGGAGTTTCCCGGATCTTGCCCCAAACACGCATTTGTTAGGGTTCAACTTTAACTTGTATTTGCGCAGGCGCTCAAATAATTTTCTTAATACCTGTATGTGATCTTGTCCTTTCTTGGATTTAGCGATCATGTCATCAACATATACTTCAATCTCTTTGTGGATCATATCATGGAATAACGTGACCATAGCCTTCTGGTAGGTAGCCCCGGCGTTTTTCAATCCAAAGGGCATGACTTTGTAGCAAAAATTTCCCCATGGTGTGGTAAATGCAGTCTTGGGTTTGTCTTCTTGTTTCATGGAGATTTGGTTGTATCCCGAGAATCCATCCATGAATGAGAATAATTCATAACCTGCTGTACTATCCACCAATACATCAATGTGGGGGAGTGGAAAATCATCTTTTGGGCTTGCTCTATTCAGATCTCGGTAATCTACGCAGATCCGAACTTTTCCGTCTTTCTTCATGACGGGGACTATATTTGCAACCCAGTCTGAATATGGGATAGCTTCAATGAAGCCTACCCTAAGGAGTTTCATGACTTCTTCCTTAATCTTGTCTTCTAACTCGGCTTTCATCCGCCTACTGCCTTGTTTGACAGGTTTGATGCCAGGATCCGTGGGCAATGCATGTTCCACAATCTTAGGATCAAGGCCTGGCATATCCGCGTAAGACCATGCGAAGATGTCTTGATATTCTTTTAGCAGCTTGGTGAACTCGAGCCTTTCATCACGGGATAGGTGTCCGCCGATCTTGACCTCTTTGACGTTCACGGTGTCTCCCAAATTAATGACAATTGGTTCTTCTGAGGTAGGAGGCTTTGATTCTTCGAAGGTGTTCCAATCCCTACGGATAGACGCGTAATCCTCGTCTTCATCTTCCTCAATGTTATAGGAGTGGTTAATGGAGGGATCTGAATTTTGTAACAACCTGGTATGCATGTTTGAGATGATATGCCTGAAATGTCATGAGTATGGTTAGTTTGTGCTCAGTAAAAATGACATGCATGCTTATGTAAAGTCTTTTTGAAAAAGTTTTTTCGAAATAGATGTAGGTACATATGGGACTAATCCTCATGTCATTGGATATCCCGGCCCCTTGAAAATCTTTTGAAGATTAGGAATCATATGGCAAATCAGGCCTCAAGCTTCTATATGGAAGACCATTATCATCATCGGGCTGATTCGTGGTTCCATATGTCCTTAACAAAACATGTGTGGTTTTATTGAATGCGAAATGGGCCGCGTTACAAGATGTGTTATTTGGACCAACGGCCGGAGATCCAAAGGCGTTTTCTTATGCGTTCAATAAGGAAAGAAAATACAGTGAAATGCAGAAAGTTCTAAACACAATATTTAAAGATGAAGGAAGAGTCTATTTACTCAGAAGAAGTGGCTTCACTGTCCAACCACTCCATGATGACATTCACAGAGTCATCTTCGAGAAAAGGATTTGTCAGATCTGGTTCCATCGGCGAAGTGATACCCTCTTCAGATAACCATTTGGAGTTCTGGTCGAAGTAGGTATTTAAGGGATTCTTGAACATTCGAGACCTTCCCTTCCAAGTTGGAGAACCGATGAATGAGCTATTCGGGTTGTTTTCGCCTCCACGGCGTCCCAGGCTTTTGCCTCGGCCTCGGCCTGTTGCTTTCGGGACAGAATCAATCATGGGATACTTCTGATACCCCAAGCCCATTTTATGTGGATTAGCCTTCAATTGTAGCGGGGCATTTATACCCTGATTATGTTTGCCTAGGCCTTTTTCAGGATTGAACCTGTATGCCAGCAGCATCTTAGCTGGTAGAAGATTGGCTTCTGAGATGTAAGGAGTTCTCAACTTCGACCCTACTGGGGTATGAACTGTTGCTACCAACTCTAGGGAGTGATAGCTCGCTTCAGTTTTCTCTTCAGGCTCAATATAGGGAATGGCACTGCTCTGGTATGCCTGGAGGTCGACTTCCCCATGTACGGTAATCACCTTCCCATCTACAACGAAACGTACTTTTTGGTGCAGGCTCGAAGGGACAGCTCCTGCTGTATGGATCCAAGGTCTTCCTAGCAGGAATCCAAATGCACTGGGTAGATCCATTACTTGAAAGTTTATAGAGAACTTTGTCGGGCCGATGAATACGTCAAGCTCGATCTCTCCCTCTACAGTCTTCCTCATGCCGTCGAATGCTCTTACAGCTGTCTTGGATGTCTTGATCATCTCTTCCTTGATTCCCAGCCTCCTTATGGTAGCCAAAGGACAGATGTTAAAGGCTGATCCATTATCGATCAATACGTGTGCCACTCTTTTGCCGTTACATTGGGCAGAGATGTATAAAGCTTTGTTGTGCCCCCTTCCTTCCATGGGGAAGTCCTCGTCAGAGAAGCTCAACTGGTCTTTTAAGAGAATTGCCCCTACAAAGTCCCATAGTTGGACCTCATTAATTGTTTCAGGGACATGTACTTCATTGAGTACCTTCAATAGTGCGTTCTTGTGCTTTTCTGAATTGATGAATAGGTCTAACAGGGATATCTGAGCGGGCATCTTCCTCAGCTGCTCTATCACTTCAAACTCACTGGTTTTGATGATCGATACGAGCTTTTCGGCATCTTCCTTTGAGACATCTCTTTTTTCGGATTCACCCTCTCTGGGGGCATAAAATCTTCCAGACCTCATTATTGCATCTACTTGTGTGGTCCCATAGTCCCAATGAACAGCTTTGGGATCATACTCTTCTACTGGGGGGACTTTTATCGTTACAGTTGTCTGATGAGGTATCTCTGGTCCTGACGTGTCGCTTTCTTCCTCCTGAGGCAATTGAATTACGACAGGCCTCACTGGGCAATCTTCTACCTTGCCCAGGCTATCCAACTCATCCAATCTGATCACCACGGCCGTGGCTACTTCGATCATCAATATGGCGTTGTCGAGTTCTTCCATACTGTTTGAGGTTTCTGGTTGGGAGAGATCATCCATACCTCCCCATCCGTCCGGTATGATGTCTTCAATCTTCTGATAAAAGCTGGTAGGGGCCGAATATTTCACCTTGAAATTGTATCCTCCAGAATCTTGACCTAGGTTGTCTATAATTTCGCTCTTCTCAAGTGCGTCAACCATAAATTTGAGGTCTGCTAGACTTCTCCTCCTGGCTTCTATTTCGTCTTCTTCAAATTCTTCTTCTGATTGAGTGGCCGGCCCCAGATCGTTTGCCAATTTCTCACGTGAGGTACCACAGGTGCTACTCTGTTCAGCTGTGATCAAGAAGTGGTTTCCTTTCAAAGATAGAGATGCTTCAATCCCTTCGAATTCTTCATCAGTAATGTCGGACATTATCCCCAAGCTCTTCATCTTGTTGATACACAACTTCCTTTGGTCGGTTGATATCTTCCCCTCTTCTGGGTATGATGAAGCGGTTGTTAGCAGGTTGGCCAGCTTAGGCACATCTACCTTCAGTTTAAGGTAGTCCTCTTCTTCTTCAGCGAATATTGCCCCTATTGCTTGATGATCTGGCAACGGATTTTCTTGTACATTTGGGGCTGCATTGTCAAATTTCAAAATCTGACTATCAATTAGGGCTTGCACTTTCAGCTTCAGGACATAGCAGTTATCCACATTATGCCCTCTTTCGCCCATATGGTAGGTACAGGTCTGGCTCTCATCAAAGCCGGGATATCTTGCGGGGTTTGCCCTAGGTGGTTCTTTTGCCACCAAGTGTTGCTCCAGCAGCATCGGGAGTAGCTTGGATAAAGGTCTCGGGAGCTGAGAGAATTGTCTCTGGGGTTGCTTTCTTCTAGGCTCTTGTACCTTTGGCGCTGACCAGGATGATCCGCCTTTGGCCTGATTAGAATTGCCAAATGGCTTTAACTTGTGGGGATCTGGTATAAATGCTATGTCCAGTTCGGCTTCTCTTTCCTTTCTCAGAGGGTACTGCTTCCTAGTAGGAGCTTCCTGAGGCCTTCTTTCTTTCAAGGCCCATTCCAGCCTCTCAGCAACCTTAATCAGGTGTGCGAATGTCTGACATCCAGAAGTGTTCAGTCTGTCAAAGTATTCGTAGGGGAGTGCTTTTAGGAATAAGTCGATCAGCTCCTCTTCTGGAATTGAAGGCTTTACTTGGGTAGCCAAGGCTCGCCATCTCTGAGCATATGTCCTGATCGATTCGCCCCTCGCTTTTGAAGTTCGTAGGAGGTCTTCTCTTGTTGGGGCTGTAGCCGTGTTAAATTTGTACTGCCTGAGGAAGTCTTCAGCAAGGTCCTCCCATCCGTCATAATCCTCTAAGTCTAGCTCAATAAACCAAGCCAGAGCGGCGCCAGCCAAACTCTCTTGGAATGTGTTCATTAACAACGGAATGTAATCCGAGTAGTGCGCCATCTTGCGCAGGTAGTACTTGAGGTGGGCACGGGGACAGCCTGTCCCGTTGTATTTTCTCACGAACTCTGGCTCCCTATAGTCAGGAGGAGTCTCTATTTTAGCAAAAGGAGATATTTTGTCGAAGCGGGCCAGCTCATAGCCTTGACTGCTCAGGCATTCTTCGATCTTGGCCAATCTCTTAGCCTCTGCCTCTGTCTTCACAGTTTGTTTTCCCTTCTCCTCTTTTTCAAGGTTGATGACAACAGGCGAGGCTTTTTGTTGTGCCCGACTATTTGGTTCGTGAACGTTTTCCTCTGTATGTTGGGTATCCCTGGTTGTTTCTTTATCTGTTACATCAGGTACCATGGAAGGGCCTGAGTTGTTCTGATTGGGGGCGGTTGTCTGTCTAGCTTGGTTGGTCTCCAGCATGGCCTTAATGTCAGCCATCATAGTTGCCAGGGCAGTCATCTGAGATTCCAACATGCCTACGCGCGGAGTCAATTCCTCCTGTTCCATTCTCGTCTTTAGGCGGGTACGGAAACGATGCGTTGGCAATTCCGTGATGAGAGTGTACTTGTTTAAAAAGATCTCTGTGAGTGCTTCGCATTATTTAGCAAAAAGAAGCAGCTAATTCTTTTAGTTGCATGCTTCTTGTCAGTAGATGAGAAAAAGGGCTACTTTGTGAGCCATAGCCTCATGTAAGTAGTTCTTTTAATCATTTCCCGACAAGAACTCATGGAATTAAAAGAAGCGTAATTTCTGACGATAGTTTTTTATGCATTTGCAAAACATGTTCACATTCATACTCATGTGTCCAAGATAGCATTCCACAGAAATGAGAATGTATGAGAAGGCATCACAATGCTTGCTTATTTTACACTTGACAGAATAGTCTATTCAAGTCTAGGACGTTTGAAGCCTGAGGTATCCTCATCATCCCAGTATAGATTCCCCTCTTCAGCTTGGGGCTCCTCGTCTTCTGAACATGACAGTGGTCCCATGTCTTCGGGTATGTAGGGCTCTATTCCAGGTACGTACTGCACGATGTATTCAGGTATGTAGGGCTCGACAAGGCTTCGTCGGATCGCTTTGAAATGTTGAATGTATTCTGTGGTGGCTCTATGAGTGTTTTCTTCTCGAGTCATGTCTTCTGGCCAACTTATTTCTTCAGCCTGGGAATTCTTCAAGGAGTGTATGATGGATGCCACCTTGGCTTCAAATTGTTTCTTCTCCTCCTCCGTGAGGGTCTGGTTTGGTAAGTCAAAGGAAAAGACACCAGGTCGCGGTGAAGAAGGGATCTCCTGAAGTGCTCCAAACTGTCGAATCACCCTCCTTGGATAGTATGCAGTTGTGCCCGTGAATCCTAGCAAGGGGACTGGGCTTCCGTCATCGCAGGTCAATCTGACTTTGCTCAGCGTCGGCAACCTTAGTCGCCATCGGAGTTGCTCAGGTTTTAGGACTTTGAGGAAGTTCTTCCATTCTACAAAGTTAAACTTAGGAACACGTGTATGGGTTCTAGCAAATGTTTTAAGAGGGTGTGCATTGGGGCTGATTTCAGTGAAACCCATGCGGATGTGGAATTGTCTGATATGGGATGTGAACCACAGATACAGCAGGTCACTAGAAGCTCTAAAGATTCCCTTTTTGCTTTTTTTGAAACGATTTAGGGAGAGGAAAGTTTCGGCAAGGAGGATGTTTGAGTAATCCCACCCACAACAGACTTGCCTAGCTACTATAGCCATGATAGGGTCGAAGGTGACAGTTGAGATTGGGAATAGCACAAAGCTAAAGAATGCCAAGATAAAGGCTCTACCAGATTTGGTTCCTTTAGAAGCAGGAAGGCGGGAAAATCGGTCTATAAGGAAGGATAGGGAAACTCTTCCAGAATTGCTTTTTGCATCTACTTTGACTTCATTTAGGTTTGTGTCAAGGAATTCAGCTACCTGACTTAGGGGTTCAAGTCCTATAGGGGGTCGGACGAGCGTAGGGGTGAATTCAACTCCGATGACAGCGCTGTATTCCTCGATAGTGGGAGTGATCTCTAATCCTTCCATGCAAAATGTAGCGGTGGTAGGATCCCAGTAGAGCGCCATGGCTTGAATAAAGGCAGGTGGGCACTCAATCTTCAGTAGGTCCAGTAGGTATCCTAGTCGTGACTCCGCATACTTCTGGCTGGCTTCGCCCATGCCATCCCACCATGATTGGAGTTCAGCTCGGGGGATCTTGAACACTTGAATATCATTCTTTCCCATCAAGTCTAAAATATGCAAATGATTTTAAAAGGTCAATCGCCAGAAATTACTTTAAATGTATGAACATGCAGATGTCATGAAGCATGCATGAGCTAACTTGATTGCATAGTTCAATTTGAAGAAATGGAGATTAGGATCCTTTTTCAGGTCTTGAAAGCCTGACTCAAAGCCTAATTTGCATTTCAGGGAAGTGAATTATGCAATTTAGTCAGGTTTACTCAGTGACTAAAGGGAACAGCAATGTCACGTTCCATTGGTCAACACATCAAAGGAGCAAAGTGAGATGTACTCTTATTACAGTCAAGATGTCTAATAAAAGAACGGTAAAGAAAGGTTTTTCAAACAAGAAAGTCATAAAAGACAATGGAACGTGAGGATCTAAATCACTCTTTCTTCAGAAGTCTACCCAAATGACAGTCGGTCAAAAACTCTCCCTTAATCTAGGGTAGGGGAGTTATCTTCAGTGGTTTGGTCGAGAGGTTGTAGTTCCTCCGGCCACTCTCTAGTCCAGGATACGATGACTTCGGAAGCCTTCTCGGGTTCTACTTTCTTGATTGTGATACGCCTTGGCTTGGTCTTGATTGCAGGGCGTCTCTTCCTACCCCAAAAAGTAATCATGGGTATGTTCTCTTTGGCCAGCAATTCAGCCTTCTTGCGAGCGTACGCTTCCCTAGCTAGCTGGTTGCGACGTTGTCTCTTCATCTCCAGATAATCCTTCATCATTTCGTCTGATTGTCGCTTGAATCTGAGATTATCAGCGTAGTAGCGGGTTTGACAGTCTTCAGCATACCCCAGCTTACGTCCAGTCAGTTCCCGACCATACACGAATCTAGTAAAGTGTAGCCTCGTGTTTGGTCCGGGGCGAGTAACTTTTCTCAAGTACTCGAAGGTCACCAACTCCGTCGAGCTCTTAGGGAACAACGACATCCTACCCCATAATCATTGTTGTTCTCATTAGTCACCCGAGTAATCTTCATGTTGTGAATGCACATGGATGTATGCAATGTATGAGTCATATCATGGAGCAGGAAATAAAGTACGTTTAGAGATAAATGTCTTACCAACCACACTTTGGGGGATGTGGAATGCCCCCTGTATCAATGGGTGGTTTTAGGTATACCAACCATCCATGGACATGCGCATGCGACAAGTGGGTATACTCTAAAAATCGAAAATCAGGTAAGGAACCTATGGCTCAGGCTCCCACGATCCAAATGAGGCAGACTCCTCCCCAAGAGTACCCACTCAAGAGGGCTAGATATCGCCAATTTGGATTGTGAGCGGGAACGAACATGAAAGTCTCAAGTGCCATCAAACACGAGATCCTTTCACATCCTTTCCCTATCTAAGGTAACCTAGAGGTAGTTGCAGTCGGGGTTTGACCGCCAGTGTGTGCGATGTGTCGTGATCATCACAATGCAAAGTCATGCACAGCAGTTTGTATCAAACACCGCTTCAGTATGTGCGTAAAGTAAACATACATTCCCAACTCCAACCTGCAGGAAAAATGTCAACAATCACTCCACCCCTTATTTCTCTAATCTGCAAAAACATCTAACACAATGGTTAGTGTACGTACCTCACCTTCGAGAGCATCTGTAGAAAACAAGGTCAGATAAACCAAACAACTTTTTAATCGGCTCAAGTCCTCTGGTCTGCGAAACCAGAGATTCTGGGTTCGATCCCCAGCGGAGTCGCCAGTCTGTCGCGACCCTCTCGCGAGCGCGGAGGGTTAATGGGCCGCCCGATTGCTGGCAGGATCGGACGCGGGCCTCTCCCAAGGCCCATTTCCCAAGTCGCAACTGCTGGATGTACGTGGTCGACCTTCAGTGCGGTCTAGTGACATGTGAAAAAGTGTACATGCCAAGGAGTCGCCACCAATCGTTTTGCGGAGGGTACGATCGGAAACCCTATCGAATAGTTGGGAGTGGTCTATTCGATTCTGCGGAAACTAGAGAAGTGGGTTCGGGGACTTAGTTACGCCAACATGTCTAAGTTGACGCCCTTTCGGTACCTAAACTGAATGGTTTATCTGATCCTAGGATTTCATACAGACGAGTGGGGTATAGATCCTAAAACTAGGAGTTCATGCAGATGGGAATTACTACCCTACCAATCACAATCAATGGAAATAAGTGCGCAAATCAAGGATCCAGTACATGCGGATAAAACACATGAAATCAGCGTGGTATCCCTAATGAGGCCCTATTAGCCTAGAGAAGTATCAATCAAGGCTTAGGAGTGATTTTGGCATGATTCGCCCATGAGGGGCAGAATCGTAATTTTGAACAATTCGGGAAATATTTACCCTTAAAAGGGTAAATCTGTCATTTTAGACGGATTGGGAAGTCAGAAGACAGGGGAAATATGATTGGCCATCAATCCAATCCATTTCCTATTTTTCGGGATTTTTCAGAATTTTTCTGGAATTTAAAAGTGATTTTACCCTTGGAGAGGTAAAATCGTCATTTTGGATAAAGATGAAAACTAAAAATCTCAAATATTAGGGTCGGTCGTCCACCTGACCCAAACCCTAACTTCAAGCAATTTTCAGAACTCGATTGAGATAAGAAAGACGATTTTCCCTTTAAAGGGCAAAATCGTCATTTTGAGAAAAGAGGCGGGACTCGAAAACCCAAACCTAAGAATTGGTCGTCTAATCGACCCTAATTCTCACCTTGACATTATCGGCCTTCTCTATCATGCACAGCAGAGGCGACCTACCCCTAAAGGGTAATGTCGTCATATCTTGAGAAATTGGATAAGAAACCCCAAAAATAGGGTTGACCAGTTGTCTGTGGTCAACCCTCGATTTTTGGGGATTTCTGGAGTGTCTAGGATTTTTCCACAATTTTTCGACAATTTTTTTGGAATTTTCTGAAATTTTCTAGCATTTTTTGGATTTTCTAAGATTTTTCTGATTTTTTTTATTTTGATTTTTTTTTATTTTTTTAAAATCATTTTCGGAATTTTTATTTTTTAAAAATATTATTCGGGCCGGGTCAGGTGACCCGGCCCACGGCCCGCGGCTCGGCCCGGTCCGGATCCGGCCCGCGCGACACGCGCCCAAAAACGACGTCGCCTCGGTCACTCCCGCTTAAATTTTAAAATCCCGCCTAAACCAAACGAGCGGTCTTGATTGCGCCACGTGGAGGTCCTGCGGACGGCCTGATCTTCATGATGAGCCAACGGCCTAGATTGAAACACCCGATCGAACTACAGCCGTCCGATCTAAAGGATTTTTAATTTTCGAAAATCATTTTTTATTTCCAAAAAAGCGAGATCGCGACACGTGGCACACCTACCACCGTCGGATCAATTTGTTTATTCGGTTATAACCGAATGCGCTGACGTGGCTGCCACGTGGGTGCCACGTCAGCGACACGTCAGCGTTGACTGGTCAACTTTCGTTGACCAGTCAACGGACTCGCCGAAGAAGACGATCGGCGCCGGCTCTATTTCGCCGGCGCCTCGTCGGAGGGCGGTTTCTCCGCGTACGGACCACCAAAGCCCATGAAACCACCGCCATTCAACTCATCCCGCCGAACTCTACAACATATATCACACTTAACACAGCAGCATCAAGTTTGACTAACCTACAAATCAAGGCCGGAGCTAATCTCCGGCGAGCCATCGTCCTAACCATTCCCATCGAGATCTATCCCACAAAATCAATCAAGAAGCATCCTAGGAGTTCGAGAAGACTTACCTGGCCATTGCGAGGCTTTGGTTTCGCTCGAGTCGAGCTCTCAAGCTCTCGGTAGGTTTGGACGGTCGGAGGTCAGACCCGATGTTTCACATAGGGAAAATGCAAGAAATCAAATGGAAAATGCTCAGTGATGCACGAGGAGTAAATTGCGACTCATAAAACGTAAAACGATCGAGTGGATCGCAAGTCGCCATTAGAGGCCGAAGCCAAGCACGAGGAGGAGCCTCACCGTTTTTCGAGACGATAGGCCGATTGGAAGGGTTCGGTCGCTTCTCTGAGAATCAGGGAACTCGAAAACGGGCGTCGCTGGCTTCGGTTTCGCCGGTAGGGGTCAGTCGAAGCTTGCACAGGTTTGGCAAGCTTCGGTCGCCGTCTTCCTCTCTCTCTCTATCTCTCTGCCCTTCGCGAGCTCTCTTTGCGCGAACAGACTCTCTTCTCTCTGTTCGTTCTCCCCCTCGCTTACTCTCTCTCTCGCCTGCCCTCTCTGTCTTCGCCCGCTCAAGCTTTCTCTCTCTCCCTCCTTGTGCGAACAGAATCCTCCTTCTCTCTGTTCGTTCTCCCCTTTTTGTTGCGCCCGCTCCAACTAACTCGTTCTTTTTGTTGCCAACTGATTTCCCAGCCCAACCGATCTCCTTCGCCAACTGATTTTTCTTTTCCATTCATCTCCCCCCGTTCTGTTCGTGCGCCAAAGAAGCGAAGAGCCAGCAGGTGCTCTGGGTTATGACCAATATTGGTCAACGGGTTGACTGGGTCGGGTCAACCCGACCCAGTTGATCCGGTTCGCCAAAAATAGGCCAAATTGACCCACCAAAATTCCTAATTTCTCAAATTAAATTTGGAAATCGGCTTCCATGAGATGAATCCCATCTAGTATGGTGATTTAGTGAAAAATGAGTGTGGAATTAAATGAAAAACCCCAAATGTTGAATAAGATCCGAAATCGATTTTTGTCAAATTGGGGTTCCTAATGGACGAATCGACCCCAATTGAGCCCATCATTAGATTCAGTGGGTCAAAAACTATAGGGAGGAAGCATTGGAGTTCTATGGGTGTCCCTCAGAAAATTTTAATTTTGGATTTGGTACTTTAGGGACTAAAATAAAAAGATTTTATGCAATTAGGTCCCTAAAGCCAAAATTGATCAAATCGGCGCACAATTGAACCAAATTGAAATGTGGGGCAATCAATTTGAATGTCAAGATTCGAAAAAATGCCAAAGATTGCAAATAAAAAGACTCAAAACATATTTTTTGACAAATTTAACCCTGTGCGTTACAAAGAAACACACAAAATTAAACTTGAATTTCGACTCTTGATGAGGTCAAAATGACAAGGGATTTAAAAGAAAAATATTGACTATTTTCCTATATTTTTGTGACCTCAAATTCTATTTTTGTTGATTTTTCTAGTATTTTCCTATTTTCTAAAAATACTAAAAAAAATGTGAAAAATATGAAAAATTATTTTTTGGTCAAGAATGGTTCCTTGGCCTTGGCCAAGGCCACCAAAGTTGATTTTGTAATTTTTGGACTTTTTATGAATTTTTTGTGATTTTTCGAAAATAAAACTGAAAAAGACTTGGTCAAAAATCAGGTGTCAACAGTCTACATTCAGACCGGCCCTTTTCAGCTTTAGTGCTACCTTGCCTTCTTTCAGCAACCTCCTATGGTACTTAAGGCGGTTCCTAACGCTTGTATTAGCTAGCCCAGGTACATTCATGATCTTGAGTATTTGTCGTGGACGCGCCGCGTCGATCCCTATCCGCCGAACCGCGTCAATAAATTTATCTTCAATTTCAGGCATCCAACGCCGGCTTATCCTTTCACGGTCGGGAACAAGATCTGATTGTCTCGAAAGTTGTGCAGGGGGGCGAGACGATGAAGGAGCGTTATCGGTCCCCGAACATGACTCGTCTAGGGATATTTCACCAAGGGCGATAGGACCGTCACGGTTAGGACGAGGAATAGTGTCGAGAGCTTCTTTATACCTTATGTTCTCCACTCGAAGCTTTTCGTTTTCCTCCTTTAGAATGGCAATTTCTTGTTGTCTGTTTCGGGCCCTCAATTTGGCTCGCCTATATTCAAACCAAGCTTTAGTCTTCTGGGGTTTCAGTCCCACTTTCTGGCCTAGCTTCCCTCTCTGTTCCCTACTTGGGAGAGGGTTCTCGCTGAAGGCCGCTTCAAGCTCTCGAACTTGATCTGGGGTGTAACGTGAGAAACACCTCTTACCACTGTCGTCACCATCGGGTTCCCGCGCTTTGCTGCCGAAAGGGTAGGATTCCCTGACTTCGGTATCAAGTTGGATCCCATAACCTTCGAAGTCTTTGAATTGGACGATATCTAAGATGTTTGGGCCGATCACTTCTAACAACTGACGGCAGCTCCCAAACATATCGGATCAGGGAGAGGTCGCTCGATATCTTTTTTTTACTTATTCTGGGTTTTGCAATTTCTCTGGTATGCTTACTCTCTCCAAACTTTCTTTTGAGTGATTCTACCTGCCCAGGGAACGTTCTTTAAATATGGACGAAGATCATCAAGTGAACGTCCCTCCCAAGATTCCGTGTTTCCTGCTTTGTCGTCCTCTTTTCTCTTTTCAACATGGAAGGGCGTCGAATCGATTTCATTTCTCGATGTCTACGTCTGTCTCCCACTTCGTTTTCAAGGAAGCGTAACTACGCGCGTCTCCCGCTCAGACTTAATATGATGAAACCGATGATTTTTATTTTTTATTATTTTTTTATTATTTTTTTTTATTTACAACTTTTGTCCGACAGGCCTGAAACCACGGATCGAGGCGGGCGTCGTGATTCACGGGAGGAGCGGCCTCTGCTTTACTTGATTACCCCGGCTCCACAAGCATTATTGCTGTAACTTTTCTCCATCTTTGAGCTACTATGAAACGGGGAGAAGGCTAGTGCTCTCCTTTGCCCAGCTTTCACTTTCATTCATTCCATCGCACTCGTCTTCCCCTCCATCTTCCAACGAGAAATGGCTTCATCTTCTGCTTCTTCCTCTGACTCTTCCCATGCTTGCGTCTTTTCAATCGCAGTCCCGGCCCGATGGGAAAAACTCTATAATCTCTTGGGTCGGGGCTATGCTTATATAGCCGATCATCCGGAGATTGAGGCTGAGATCCGCGTTCTATTCGCGGCCACAGACACTACTTCCATCGAGGGTACTGAATTGGAGAAGGAGTATAAAACATTCCCAGCCCTCTTTGCAAACTTTCTAGAGGCTTACCGCATTGCTCACCGGGAAGTTCTCGTGGCTCGTGTCTCGCGAGCCCGCTACGAAGACCGCTGTGACTGCCTGACGTTGACTAACTTCGTGGCTGACAGCCACAATAAGGTTATGGAAACTGCCAACGAGCGGGTCTCGACGATGCTTCGTGAACGGGGGAATTTGGTGGAGCGTTTGGCTTTGTGCCTGACCACCTATGAGCACGATCGTCGTAACATCATGTTGAAGTTTCAGAGCGATTGGCTGGAAGAGCGACTCGATACTGTTACGGCGGATGTATCCCGTGGGAGGGAATTGGTCCGGGACTTGGAACTTGCTGCTGAAGATCACAGGGCCAAGGTTGCTGACCTTAAGAATGAGTGTAAGCGCCTTCTTCTCCAGCTCGCGGATCATGATATACGGAGCGATGAGTGTAGGCAGGGAATCAACCATATGGAGGGCCAATTGAGCTCCTTCGTGCTGCTGATTAGGGCTCAGTTCGGCTTTACTTTTCCGCCTCGCTAATCTGTATTAATCTGCTTTGAAAGTCTTTCGATTGAGCGAAAGTGAATGAAAGCTCCTGTGTGTGTGTTTTAGCTTTTATATGGTCCATTTCTTCGAGCATCCGAACATCTTCAACTTGGGTGAGCTGAACCATAATATCAATAAGTTGAGCAAATATGTCCTGATTTTCTAACTTGCTCATGATCAGATGAAAGAATAGCCTCAGATTCATCCAGGAGAAGATTTCTCTCTATTACCTATTTTTCACCTGCAAATGAAACGACTGAATCAGAAGAAATAATTTGAAAAAAGAAAGTATAAACCCCTTTCAATCTTATGCTTGCTCGTGATTAATAAGGACAAAAACATTTACAAGGGTTTTAATCTTGTGCAAAAAGTTTTTTTTTTTATCAGTATTCCTCGAAGGAAAGCATACTATTGAAAGGAATGTAATTCACGATAATCGCTTTTGATCAATTTCGAGAAGAACGAATTAGTCAAAAGCGCAAGGCATAATGACGTGTTTTAAATTTAATTGAAGATACGGCATCCAAATCAAGGCCGTTTTGTTAAGAACGAGAGCAATTTGGACATCTATCTCGTCATTAAATTCGAAACAACGCCGATACTCTTGATCAATTATCGTGGATTACCAGTGACGTATGACATGCATGGACCAATTCAAGTGTATAATTCCTTCTAGCGAAATTGGGGTTGGATTACCCTATACGACCAAAAAGGTCGTGCAAGATTTCCAATTTTAATTTCCTCTAAAGGAATTATAAACTTGACTTGGGAGTATTCGGATGATTAGAAAAAATGCCACTATCACATTCCAATGACCCGTTAAAAGAAATACAACCAAGTTCCATCTGAATGTATACACCAATAGATCCCTAATACAATCGCTCTAAGGGGTGAGATAGAGAAAACCTCAGTAAAAATAAACCCTATACAAGAGGACTAGTAATGGAAAATGAAATAAAGGAATGTGATCCTAACGTTTAAGGATGCCCCAGTTTTGATCTGTGCTTTCGGGATCACTTGCCCCAACTCGTCATCTTCATTGGATGATACCTCAATAATGTCCATAGTATGCTCCTTTATCGCACACTCGGTGTTCGTCGTGGGATATCACCCTCTTCGTCTTCTATCAAGGACGTTAGGGACAAACGCACATATCTATCCTCGAAATGGAATTTAATCTAATCACCAGAATGCAATGAATGAAATGCCTATATTTATATGAACAGTGATAGATTTGGGGGGATAGAGAGTCTTACCAACTCAACTCGTCGACTTATGTGCGGTTTTAGGTGTACCAACCGCCCAAAGACATGCGCATGAAACAAGTGATGGTAAACTTCTAAAAATCAGAGGGTTTGGCACCTAAGGTTAAGGTTCTCACCTCAAGTTCTAGAAAGAGCCGATTCCATTGCACAGCTATCGTTGCATTGGGACTCGATCCATAGTTCGAAGCGAGCGAAATTGAAAAGTGGATTACCCCGTGTCTTTCCTCACGGAGATTCCATTTTCAATTCCTTCTATTGTGTTCCTAAAGG
The DNA here is from genome assembly GCA_021437785.1 of Rhodomyrtus psidioides. Lineage (NCBI taxonomy): Eukaryota > Viridiplantae > Streptophyta > Magnoliopsida > Myrtales > Myrtaceae > Rhodomyrtus > Rhodomyrtus psidioides. The sequence goes on along the minus strand of JAILYB010000062.1, from coordinate 83,992 downwards.
CGGCGCCCGGGGTTTTAGGCGCGGTTGTGTGTGTCCGTGTGTCGTGATCATCACGATGCAAGTCATGCCCAATAGTTTATCAATCAGCACTTCGAATCATCCACACAACATACATTCCTACGCCCAACCTGCATAAGACAAAGTTAATCACAGACTACACCCCTTATTTCTCCAATCTGCAAAAACATATAACACCTACCATGAGCGGACTTACCTCACCTTCAAGAGCGCCTGCAGGGTTAGAAAAATCACTCAGCGTTTTAATTACGGCCTAAGTCCACTTGAGGTCTAGAACCATAGGTTCTAGAACAAATTCCCCAGCGGAGTCGCCAGCTGTCGCGACCCGTCCGAAAAGCGGACGCGGCTAATGGATTACCGATCGCGAGTCTTTGGATCGGCGCGGGCCCTCCCAGGCCCATACCAAATCGCGGCGGGAGTTTTCCTTTAATGGGTTCGACGATAAGAGTCGATCGCTTTCGACCTTCAGTGTGGTCGTGGTGGCATGTGCAACTTGTGCATGCATTTGGAGTCGCTACCGGTCTTTCTTGGAGGGTAGACCGGAAACCTTACTGATCGATTGGGAGAGATCGATCAGTTCTACGGAACCAGAGATTTTGGGTTCGGGGACTTGATTACGCTGGTGTCATTACCAACGCCATTTCGGTACCTAATGCGAGTGATTTTCCTAACTTAGAGTTCATGCATGCGCAATTTTGGGTGGGGTAGGTTTGATTCAGGGTTTCATGCAGATTGGAAGACTATTCCTATCAATCATAATCAATTTAAATGAAAGCGCAATCAAATGCATAAATAAATCATATCAATGCCCATCAATTCAGATCAATGGCTTCCTAGTATAGCCATAAGGGTTTAAGGAAGGTGTGACTTTGGACCAGGGGTAAAATGGGAAGATTTGGAGGCGATTAGCCCGAAGGGCAAAATCGTCAACTTTTGGATTGTTTGGATACCGAATTACCCAAAATATTCCATGGCCAGTTGTTTGTTGCCATTTCCTATTTTTTGGGATTTTCCTGAATTTTTTTAGAATTTTTTTGGAAGACGGTTTGCCGGAAGGGCAAAATCGTCATTTTTGAAAAGATCGGGGGTCAAAAGACCCGAAACAGGTCGTGGGCAGTTGAAAGTGGTCATTTCCTATTTTCTGGAATTTTTTAGAATTTTTCTGAATTTTTCGAATTTTTTTGAATTTTTTTTGTGATTTTTTATTTTTTTATTGATTTTTGAATTTTATTATTATTATTTTTTTATTATTTTCTGAATTTTTTAATATTTAAAATTATTTTCCGGGCCGGGTCAGACCCGGCCCGCGCCTCACGGGCGCCCGGCCCAATCCCACGGCCGAAACCGGCCTCGTAGAAAACGACGCCGTTTTTGATTTATTGATTTTTTTATCATTTTCTTAATTTTTTTAGAAAATCCCATGAAACGGACCTCCCAGATTATGCCACGTGGCCAGTCCTGGTGCGTCCGATCTCAGACAAGATCAGACGCTCCTCTGAGCGCCACTTGGCCCAATCTGAGCCATCCGATTTGAATTTTTTTTATATTATTCGAAAATCGTTTATTAATTCTGAAAAATATTTTAATTTTCCAAAAATCCCATATCGCGACACGTGGCGAAACCACGGCCGTCCGATCTGGGCGTTTTATTTTTATGGCCGCGGCCCCCACCCGGCTGACGTGGCTGCTGACGTGGCATGCCACGTCAGCCGTTGACCGGTTGACCGGCCGGAGGATCGCCGGGGAAGACGATGAACAGTGTCAAAACCCGGCGACCCTCGCCGGAACCTCGCCGGAGAGCCCGAACCGACGTGAAAACGTCACCGAATCTCCCATAATTTGACACCAAATCAAATCCCAACGGATCGAGACCAACACCCGACCATTTCATGGCGATCACAACGTCGGAAAACGGTTCAAATAGAGCCCCCCCCCGAACCGGCGCCGGCGAGCCCATTCGCAAATTTTTTTTTTATCTAAACTTGATTTCATTCCATCACATGGCATCTAGTGGAGGTTTAGAAGCTTACCTGAGATCCCATGGTGGTCGGTGACCGCTGATTTCGCCGATGCAAGCTCTCGGTCCGAATGGTGGCCGACGAAGCTCCGGCCATTGTTCTCGATGGTTTTCATTGCAAAATAAACACATAAACGGGCTTAGAGTCGGTTCTAGGGCGGTATTAGGATCAAAGCCGCACGAAATGAGGCCCGGGGTGTCACGGCCGAGAGTTACAAAATGTCACAGTCATTGTGGCATTTCGTCGAATAGTTGGTGTGCGTGTGTGAAGTGATGGTCGGAGAAGAAAACCGACCTGGTTTGGGCTCGTCGACGATGGCTGGAGCTCTTGTGGTGGTTGGCCCGAGCCACTGAACCTTCGGGGATGCTCCTTCACGCTCCCTTTTCGCTCGAACTCCCTCGGTCTCTCCTCTCTCTCTCTCGGCCGAGCTCGGTCCAAAACCGAGAGTCCTCTCCCACTCGTGGCCGACCGGCCTTTTATCGCGGCCCCCAGTACGTCCACTGAGTCTCCCACGACACGTTGTCGTCCGCCTTTCCCCTAAAAAAAAGAATGCCGCGGCTCCACCTTGCTCCCCCGTTCATGGCGCGCTTTCGGCCGGTGGGTCTGCAACTAAGTTGCAGACCCGGTCGAACCGCGTCGGGTCGGGTCTAACCCGACCGGCCCGGTTCGGCCAATTTGATCAAATTGACCCCCAAATTGACCTATTTTCATGAAATTGATGGCAAAATCGGACTCCTTGACGTGTTTACTATCGAATATTGGTATTTTCGCGAATCAATTGATTGAAATTTAGTGAAAACCCCAAATTGTCCCTAGGATCCGAAATTGATTTTTGTTAAATCGAGGGCCTAAATGACCAAATTAGTCAAAATTGAGGCCACCAATGGATTCCTCATGATGAAAAATATCGGGTAGAGATGTTTAATTTTAATGGGTATGCCCGTATGAAATTTAATTTCAAAAATTGTGAAACCATGGACTAAATTGAAAGATTTTTATGCAATTAAGCCCTTTTGATTAAAATTGATCAAATTGGAGGGCCAATTGACCTAATTGCACTTCAAGACTTTAGAATCCAATGTCATAGCTTACACAAGGTGAGAATTGAAAACTAAAAGACTCAAAAGGGATTTTTTTAAGCTCGGTCAGGGTTTATGTTTGTGAAGTAACATGGTGACCCGAGCCGAATTTTTGAGATTTAAAGTAACAAACTTGAATAGGAAATTAAAACAAAATTATTGAATATTTTTGTGTATTTGTCTGACCACGAATGGTATTTTTCTGATTTTTTGGGTATTTTTATAATTAAATAAATTCGAAAAATATTATAAAATACCAAAAAATATTTTTTGTTCAAAATTGGTCTCCGAGGCTAGGCCAAGGCTTCCAAAGTTGATTTTGTGATTTTATGACCTTTTTGATATTTTTAATAAATTTTAAAGAATAAAAAGCACAATAGTAAATGGTAAAAAATCATGTGTTAACAATCGCATGTCTGATGCTCGTGCGGCCTTCGTGGTGTATAAAGGGTTCAAGAGAATACCTAGGGACTCGTCTTTTGAGTATCCTAGGGCGGTTAACTCTAGCCTGTATGGTAGGCCGTACCAGAATTGGATTCCTGTACTTGACAGGAACCTGTGAATGACGCACCCAGTCTCTTAGGGATTGTCAGGGTTTTGATCCGTATGGTGGATCAGACCATGAATAGGGATTTTGATCCGTATGGTGGATCAGACCATGAATAGGACTCCTGTCTGTTAGGAACCTATGGATGACGCACCCAGTCTCTTAGGGATTGTCAGGGTTTTGATCCGTATGGTGGATCAGACCATGAATAGGACTCCTGTCTGTTAGGAACCTATGGATGACGCACCCAGTCTCTTAGGGATTGTCAGGGTTTTGATCCGTATGGTGGATCAGACCATGAATAGGACTCCTGTCTGTTAGGAACCTATGGATGACGCACCCAGTCTCTTAGGGATTGTCAGGGATTTTGATCCGTATGGTGGATCAGACCATGAATAGGACTCCTTTCTGCTAGGAACCTATGGATTACGCACCCAGTCTCTTAGGGATTGTCAGGGATTTTGATTCGTATGGTGGATCAGACCATGAATAGGACTCATTTCTGCTAGGAACCTATGGATGACGCACCCAGTCTCTTAGGGATTGTCAGGGATTTTGATCCGTATGGTGGATCAGACCATGAATAGGACTCCTTTCTGCTAGGAACCTATGGATGACGCACCCAGTCTCTTAGGGATTGTCAGGGATTTTGATCCGTATGGTGGATCAGACCATGAATAGGACTCCTTTCTGCTAGGAACCTATGGATGACGCACCCAGTCTCTTAGGGATTGTCAGGGATTTTGATCCGTATGGTGGATCAGACCCTGAATAGGACTCCTTTCTGCTAGGAACATATGGATGACGCACCCAGTCTCTTAGGGATTGTCAGGGATTTTGATCCGTATGGTGGATCAGACCCTGAATAGGACTCCTTTCTGCTAGGAACCTATGGATGACGCACCCAGTCTCTTAGGGATTGTCGAAAATTTTGATCCGTCAGGGGGATCAGGCCGAGAATAGGATTCCTTTCTGCTAGGAACCTATGGATGACGCACCCAGTCTCTTAGGGATTGTCGAACATTTTGATCCGTCAGGGGGATCAGGCCGAGAATAGGATTCCTTTCTGCTAGGAACCTATGGATGACGCACCCAGTCTCTTAGGGATTGTCGAACATTTTGATCCATCAGGGGGATCAGGCCGAGAATAGGATTCCTTTCTGCTAGTAACCTATGGATGACGCACCCAGTCTCTTAGGGATTGTCGAACATTTTAATCCGTCAGGGGGATCAGGCCGAGAATAGGATTCCTCTATGCTAGGAACCTATGGATGACGCACCCAGTCTCTTAGGGATTGTCGAACATTTTGATCATATATTCTAAGGAATTAACTAGGATTTATACAAATGAGGTGTGCCTAACCTTGAGGCTTTACCAAATGGGCTATTCTGGGTTTAGGGGTTACCTAGAACCTCACAGAAAGCAGATTTTGACAACAGTTTTTGATCCTATATTCTAAGGAATTAACTAGGATTCATACAAGTGAGGTGTGCCTAACCTTTAGGCTTTACCACATGAGCTATTCTGGGTTTAGGGGTTACCTAGAACCTCATAGAAAGCTGATTCTAAAAATAGTTTTTGATCCTATATTCTAAGGAATTAACTAGGATTCGTACAAGTGAGGTGTGCCTAACCTTTAGGCTTTACCAAATGAGCTATTCTGGGTTTAGGGGTTACCTAGAACCTCATAGAAAGCTGATCTGGAAAATTGTCATTTCGACATGCAATGGGTTATTCTGGGATTTGGGGATTCCAAGTATCCTGCAGAAAACTTAAACCTGCAAAAACTTTGATAAGATTCTTCTGGGATCTAGGGGCTACCTGAGATCTCACAGAAAAGACTATCTTGAATGTTGTCCTTTCGACATTGAAGGCGACATTCTGGGACCTGGGAGCTCCAGGTATCCTGCAGAAAGTTCCAACCTGTAATATTGGGATCTCACACAGGGAGATAATTTCAAACATTGTCCTTTTGACATGTGCGGTGACATTCTGGGATCTGGGAGCTCCAGGTATCCTGCAGAAAGCTTAAACCTGTAAATTTGAAATCTCACAGAGGGATGATTTCGGAGATTGTCCTTTTGACATTTGAGGTGACATTCTGGGATCTGGGAGCTCCAGGTATCCTGCAGAAAGATCAAACCTGTAATATTGGTATCTCACATAGGGAGATAATTTCAAACATTGTCCTTTTGACATGGGAGGTGACATTCTGGGACCTGGGAGCTCCAGGCATCCTGCAGAAAGATAAAACCAGTAAATTTTGAAATCTCACAGAGGGATGATTTCGAAGATTGTCCTTTTGACATTGAAGGTGACATTTTGGGATCTGGGGACTCCAGGTATCCTGCAGAAAGCTCAAACCTGTAAATTTGAAATCTCACAGAGGGATGATTTCGAAGATTGTCCTTTTGACACTGGAGTTGATATTCTGGGATCTGGGAGCTCCAGGTATCCTGCAGAAAGATCAAACCTGTAATATTGGAATCTCACACAGGGAGATAATTTCAAACGTTGTCCTTTTGACATGGGAGGTGACATTCTGGGACCTGGGAGCTCCAGGTATCCTGCAGAAAGGTCAAACCTATAAATTTGAAATCTCACAGAGGGATGATTTCGGTGATTGTCCTTTTGACATTGGAGGTGACATTCTGGGATCTGGGAGCTCCAGGTATCCTGCAGAAAGATCAAACCTACAAATTGTTCATAATAATGTGTTTTCCTGAGATATGGAATTACCAGGGATCTTGCAGGAAAATAAACTTGAAAGCTCTTCTTCACAGAGCAAGGCATCCTTCTAGAATCTGGGGCTACCATGATTCCTATAGAAGTTTAACCAAGAACAGCAGCATTCTAGAATCTGGGGTTACCAAGAATCTGTTAGAAGCTCAGGCATATAAACTTTCCTTCTTAGAGAAATGTGTCATTCTGAGACCTGGGGTTACCAGGGGTCCTGCAGAAGTTTAAACTTGAAATATATTCTTCATAAAAGAAGTAGCATTCTGAGGTCTGGAGATACCAAGGGTCCTACAGAAGCTTGAACATGTAAACTCTTTCTTACCAAGAGAGGTTGTGTTCTTCTGAGATCTGGGCTTGCCAGGAATTCTGCAGAAGTTTAGACATGTTAAACGTTTCTCACCAAGAGTGATACAAGCCATCTTAGGAGCTGAAGTCATCAAGAATCTTGCAGAAGCTCCAATCTGAAAATTTTCTTACCAAAGGCACATCAATGGTCTTTAAGTGATATCCGATGTCAAACTGACAGTACTTTATGACTTATATCGTAGTCATGAAAAAATTTCAATGAATGCATTACGATGCTGGAGGTTATCCAAAACACCTTGCAACATACGGGAGTGATAAAAAATTCCTTGTGGGGAAAGTTTGAATCAAACAATCTGAAATTACCAAAAAAGTTTGGTTAAAATGTCCAACGGAGTATTCTCATCAAAGGGGACTTCTCACCGTTTTGAGATAATGGTCTTTTACCAAGAATGCACTCGAATTTCCTATCAAACCTGCGCCTAGGGTTCAGGATCATTCGTAGTGAATACACCTCGATCGATCAGGAGGACTTCCCAGGGACCGTAATGTTGGGCTTGGTCAACGGTTTTCAAAGGGGGACTTGCGTGCAAGTCAAGGCTATTGAAGCGAAGTGTTCAATGTCTGCTCCAGGTTTACAAGTCAAGAAACCTGCAAAATGAGAAAGAAATAATCTTGCTCGAACTTCTTCGAGCTAAGTTTAGACATTAAACCCTATGTCAATCCAAGTGCCTTAATCAGAAAAGGCTTTTCAGGGTTGTAACGTAGGTAGGATTGGAGACCAAAAAAGGCTTGTTTTTGGTTCAGAATATGCGAAGGGTCTAACATTGGTGATCACTGCAGGTTTGCCGTCGATCTTGTCCCTTCTGATTCAAAGAGCGTCTTCAGTCTTTGAAGTGCATTGATAGTCTTTGAAGAGCATTGTCAGCCTTTGAAGCGCACGTTTGTCTTTAGAGAACATATCTCTCTCATGTTGAGACGGCGTCAACATCTTGTCTATGCTTTCATCATCTGAATGTGATATAATCTGGGAGTATCCTTTGATGTCCAGCTCCCTCGGGATTTTCTTTTACAATCAGATCTCACTAGTGACCTATACAAAGGTATCATGCCATCTTTTGGCATTTACACAATCAAACACATGATTCACAAGTGTATAAGTATTTGGACGGCATTGGCCTTGCTTTTACCAGGCACTTTGCTTTTTCTTGATGCCCAGGATCGGATTTTTTTTTTTCTCTTTTTTTCTTTTTCTCATCTTTTGTCAAGATCCCACCTTTTCTTTTCTTTTGGGGATCAGAAGTTTCAAATGAGTGTGCTAGATGTACAACTTGAATCTTAGCACTCAAACATTAATCTATGAATTTTTCACAAATCCTGTGTTTTGAACTCTTCCGCTCTTGAAGGGACGTTGCTTCCGTCTTGGAATATGCAATGATCACCAACGGGTTTGTGAAATGAACGTATAGGCTCAACTGGGCTGTGCAAAGGGTAGAAGTGTATAGGATAGAGAAGTTAATGCTTTTCGTCATCCTAAAGCACCTGAATTACCATAGAAGTTAAAATGATAAGCAACACACGAAGATTGATGCAAGTCTGAGCAAGAGAACTTCTAACCATTTACCTCCTGATACCGCTGGACGTACCTCCAATTTGCCCCACTGTGGGGCGGTTCTTGACAGGGGTGAAGAATGAAACCGCCGTTCAAAGGGTTATCAATGGTCACCTGTAGTGTTTATGATAGAGAAACGAATGCATCCGTCTTCTCAATCCATGTAATCACTGCGAATAACCCCTACTTCCGTAGGTCAAGGTCTCGCTATCCTTACCACTCCACTCATCTCTCAAGTGTGTATAGGACGTGTTTGGATTCAGGTTGCCTCTTGTCTGAGGAAACATCCTTTTAAACAGTTCTAAACAACTCTTGTTGGAAAAGTTCATTTTGCTTTCTCCAAAACTTACCCTCCAAGGGGATTTATGATGCACAATGTATGTTTCAGTCGTGTTCAGATAACCTCCAGATCTAAACACGAATGCCAATGACATGATTGTGAGAATTTTGCGTCTTTCATACATGAGCTTTGAATGTATGCTAGATTCCAAAAAGCCTCCCAATTTTAGCAAATAAGGACTCTGACAGTCTTAAAAACCTAAAAGATTGGGAAAGGAATACTTACCTACCCAGCGCGGCTAGAGATTCCTGAAAAACATAAAATGAATATGTCAGTGTATGCTCTCGAATTTCAGAAAATTAGAACGATACACCTTACCCTTGATCATGCACTCCAATGGAAGTGGATAGATTCATGAAAATCTGCATTTTTCTTAACAACACAGGGTGGTTAAGAGTTCTAAAATTTCTTAAAACTCTCAGTCTTTGAAGAGAAAGGATGTGCACCTGACCACCACGACGTTAGGTCTTCTTGATCATGCATTCTCATCTGAACGCCAATGCGCAGATTACATAAATCAGCCATTTTGACTTATGGCGATGACGCCTTCATCTGATTGGGGCAATGAATCCTGCTCGATGGCTTCATTCTCTTTTGAACGTCTTCCATGCCATTCTTCGGAGTTCCTTATTCAAGGAAAAATGAATTCTTATCAAAATGTATGCTAAAGCATGTGGTGTGGAAGCGATACATTTTACCCTCCACTTGATCTTATAGCCAAAGATCATTTCTTGAATGCTCGACTTCCGAAGCTGTTATCTCCAAAGGTCATCTCGCCTTGAAGTTGAGTCGGCAAGTTCTTTCCCTCTAAATCCTTTTGAATGCCAATAATTTTCTGTTGAAATTAGGGCAAATTCATATTAGGAGAAAGATCATTGAGGACCAAATTAGAACGACACAAAGTTACCCTTCATCAAGTTTGTATCTTGAGGTTTAACTCTGATGTGAACGACTCTTCTATCACGTTCATTGATCCTGTTGGGAATGAAATGCCACTTTTTCCTCCAGTCACGTAGATGATCTGCTTGCCCCAGTTAGGCATGACTTGTCATGGCTAGGTAATGCTTGCCCCAGTCAAATGGTTCTATTCATTTTTGCATTTTCATGCGATCCCTTATCCAATTTGGATTATCTCTTACTTGGATCTTCACTTGACTTTTCACCTTTGAAGTGTCGTCCTTCCAATGCTTGAGAAAGTCATTTGCTTCATGCATCTTTGTCACTTGTGACCATCCTTGTGATGTTCTCCTCTTTGTTGGACTCCTGATAATGTCCTAATGGAGTATTCTACCACAGAAAGAATTGATTTTGCATTAGCAAATGCAAGAAAAAGGAGTAAATTGGATACGACACCCAACTACCATTCTTTTGTCAATTGTCGACATTTATCTCTTGATTGAGTCCATTCCAATATTGTATGCTGATACGGGCAACATTTGTCGAATCCCTTCATCCATGCTTGAAGGTGTTGATAACATCAACAATCCATTTGCCCCAGTTGGGCGACGCTTACCTCGGCCAAATGCCTTAGCATTTTTCGTATCATTTGACGATTTCCAATCCTATTTGAAGAGGTCTTTGTACCTGTACATGAAGCAATGAGTATTCATCCATGTTTAACTTTACATAAATCACCAAGGAACGTGATACTCCCTTTTAAGGTATTTGCATTTCCGTTGATCAAGGAAATCATCTCTTTTGGTTGCTTTGCCCTAATAGGGGATGTCTTGATGCTTGTTGTCTTTGGGCTTGACAACTTGCTCCAATATGCTGTCTTGGTGTCGCATGAGAATCTTGCCCCCAGCTTGGTCTCTTGACAGGAAAGGAGGGGTTTGCCCTAATGAACATTCTTTGCCGGTTCTGGTTATTTATCTCAACCATCTGGATCTTTGATCACTTTTATCTACCTCTTGGTAGCTCGACATCTTTGGAATTTGTCGCATGACATCTTAGAGACCTCCTCAGTAGTTCTGTGAACCTGAGTCTTTCATCTCGGGATAAATGTCCACCGATCTTAACTTCTTTGATATTTTCAGTATCCCCCCAAATTAACAGTAGCCGGCTCTTCCGAAGGAGGAGGCGTTGATTCCTCAAAGGCATTCCATTCTCTACGGATAGTCGCATAACCTTCATCATCATCTTCTTCCTCCGTCCCATTGTCCCAATGGACCGCTTTAGGATCGTACTTTTCTACTGGAGGGATTTGTATGGTTACTGTCCTCTGATAAGACGTCTCTGGTTCAGCTGTGCCGTCTTTTTCCTCCTCCGGCAATCGAATCACAATAAGCTTGATTAGGCAATCTTCTACCTTATTCATGCTATCAAGCTCTTCCAGTTTAATTACCACAGTCGTAGCGGTTTCAATCATTGACACAGTGTTGTCAAAGTACCTTGAGAAGATTTCGCCTCTCAGTCGACAATGTCAGTCATCGTCGCCTAATACTGCTGATGTGGCAGATCTCGGGTATTCTCTTTCAGCTAAACCCTGCTGTTGATTCTTTGATCTCTTTGTTTCAGCATACTGCTTTGTGCCAAGCTTAGTAACCCTTACTTCGTCAAGGATGACTCAGGTTCTTTTGAAAAAGGCCTTTTCAGGTTGAACGGGATCATCCATGCATCCCCATCCATTTGATATGATATCTTCCATTATCTGATAGCAGCTAGGGGGAGCAGAGTACTCCACTTTAAAGTTGTATCCTCCAGAGTCCCGACCCAGGTTGTCTATAATTTCACCTATTTCAGGTGCGTTAGCCATGAATCTGCGATCTGCTAGACTTCACCTCTTGGCTTTCAGTTCGTCCTCTTCGAATTCTTCTTCTGATTGAGTGACCGGCCCAAGACTGTCTACCAGATTCTCGTGCGGGATGTCCCATGTGCTACCCGGCTCAGTTTTGATCACGAAGTGGCTTCCTTCCACAGATAGAGAAGCTTCGACTCCTTCGAATTCTTTATCGGTAATATCGGACATTATCCCCAAGCTCATCATCTTGGCAATACATAGCTTCTTTACGTCTGCAGAGATCTCACCTGCTTTTGGGTATGATGAAGCGGTCGCTAGATGGTCGGTCAGCTTAGACATGTCCACCTTCAGCTGGAGGTGGTTTTCCTCATTTTCAGTAAATATTGCCTCAATTGCTTGATTATCAGGGAGCGAGTTTTCTTGTACGTTTGGAGCCACGTTGTCAAATTCCAAAATCTGACTTGTCAATCTAAGCTTGTACCTCCAGCTTAAGGATATAGCAGTCATCCACATTATGTCCCATTCCGCCCATATGGTAGACACAAGTCTGGCTCTTGTCAAAGCTAGGATACTTAACCGGATTTGCCCAAGGTGATTCCTTTGCCACCAAATGTTGTTCTAGCAACATCGGGAGTAGCTTGGACAAAGGCCTCGGGAGTTGAGAGAACTGCTTTTGGGGTTGCCTCTTTCTAGGCTCTTGCTCTTTTTGGTGCCGACCATGATGATCCTCCCTTGGTTGTTTTCTAGCAGAAGCTTCATGGGGCCTCCTTTCTCTTAAGGCTCATTCGAATCTTTCAGCCATCTTTATCAAATGTGCGACGGTTTGACATCTCGAGGCATTTAACCTGTCGAGGTATTCGTAGAGGAGTGCTTTCAGGAACAAATCAACCCGCTCGTCTTCGGGGATTGACGGCTTTACTTGGGTAGCCAAGGCTCGCCACCTCTGGGCATATGTCCTGATTGATTCGCCCCCTCGCCTTTGAGGTTCGTAGAAGGTCTTCCCTCGTTGGGGCCGTAGCTGTGTTGAACCTATACTGTCTGAGGAAGTCCTCTGCAAGGTCTTTCCACCCGTCATAATCTTCTAGGTCCAGCTCGATGAACTAAACCAGAGCGGCGCCAGCCAAACTCTCTTGGAACGTGTTCATCAGTAATGGAACATAGTCTGAATATTGCGCCATCTTGTGCAGGTAATATTTGAGGTGAGCGCGTGGACAGCCTGTCCCATTATACTTCCTCACGAAGTCTCGTTCCTTGTAGTCGGGAGGGGTCTCCACCTCAGCGAAGGGAGATATCTTGTCGAAACGAGCCAACTCATAGCCCTGGTTGCTTAAACATTCTTTAATCTTGGCTGATTTCTTAGCCTCCAGTTCGGCCTTTACAGTCTGGTTCCCCTTTTTTTCTTCTCGAGATTGTCAACAACAACAGGGGGTGCTTTTGTTGTGACGGGGTATTCGGCTCACGAATATCCTCCTCTTGTACGTTGAGTATTTCCTGTCGTTTCTTTATCAGCTATATCGGGTGCAAGTGATGGACTTGAGTTGTTAGGAACTACTGTCTGTCTGGCTTGGGAGGCTTCCAGCATTGCCTTAATACCAGCCATCATACTATTTGATATTTCCCTATCAAAGGAAAGAAGGTTCGTGTCTGAACAGCATACAAAATGGGCAATTGGAATTGATACAATTTACCCTTCGTTCCTCGGGTCTTGGCATTTCCCTTTCCTTTGGATTCTTTTGCCTTGACCTGTCGACATCCTTCAAGGAAGAATATGCATATAAATGATGCATGCATGATATGTAAGATACAAGTGATCTAGGATGATTCTTGTTTGCAACGAAAAATGGATTCGTGCCTTTCACTCTTGTTCACAGAGAGCATTTCTTATCAAGCATGTCAATATATAAAGTTTGAATTCTTTCTTTTCGAATGCTCTTTTCAAAGAGACTTCTAATTGTTAAGAAACTTTTTCAAGTTTTCTCGAAAATTTTGTTCGCATATTGAGCCATTATGACGCTCTTGAAATCATCTATCCTAAATGCATGTGTGAGATGATATGAAAAGTGGGTACTCCCTGTTCTGTCATTTTGAAGTCGTTGCTTCTTGGGTGTCTTAACTCTGTTCATCACCTGAGAGGAAAAAGATAGGAAATATTATTTCCACATCTGATTGAAACTTATTTAGGAACGATACGTCCTTTTCTACCAAGAGGGGTGGCTCGACATTGTTCTTCTTGGAAGCGTTGTTGCCATGGTGAAACGTTTTTTGTATTCAATGGATGGATTCCATTCCATTACGTTCCATGAGTGATAACCATTATTTCAGGGACTCGTCCCATGTATCACTATGATGAATCTGATGTCTTCGGCTTTGGTATGCTTTCTGGATAGGGAAATGATTTGCCCCCAGCAACTGAGTATTCCACCTTGAGTTAGCTGATTTAGCCATATGAAGCTCCATTTTTATCACGCTAATGCCTTCCCTGTTGGTTGAGTCAATCACTTCCATGTCAGGTGATTTTGGTGTTTGACATTCTTCAATCTTTTCTGACACCTGTCTCAAACTAACGTTCTCTGTATATGAAAGAGAAACACCTCAGTCATTTGTATGAAATGGAATCAGAATAAGGGACAATTTACTCCCTTTTGTGACAACAGAGGATGAAACTTCATCGTAATTATCCGCAGGTCTCGACATTTGATGTTGCACGATGTTTGACACTTTTTGGGTTCTGTCACTCTCCTTCTTGAGGCTGGGTGATCTTTCGCCACTTTCGCCTCTCTCTTGATTCAAAGATGGGCAACGATCATCTCTTCATGGTCTTTTCGACTTGTCATGACTTCACGACGCTCCTCAAGCACCCCTTTTGTGGTTGAGTGATTATCAATTTCATGGTGAGAAACACGAGTATTTGGATTCCTTGAGACGTGCTTCAATTGGCGATCATGCCATGTCACATTGACCTCCAGTTTTGAGGGTCCACAATTGAGTCTTCTTTAAAGGGACAACTGTCGACCTCACATAATCATTTTATTTCATCTACATGACATGAGGAAGGAATAAGTCAATTGTTGCACAAAAGGCTCTAATTGAAACGATCACAGATTTACTATCCCCATAGTATATTTCCTCAACTCCCATCACTTTGAGCATCAGAGATGAAGGAATGTTCCTTAACGGTCTCCACTCATTTTTTATAATCACCTGCAAGTGTGAGTAACCATGTCATCATATAGACAAATCAATTTAATTTGGAACGAATACATCCTTTTTTACTTAGAGAGGTCGATCCAAATCAGGTTGCCCCTTTTTTCACGTTGTCTTGTTCTGGGCTTATCATTGTCGATTCATCTTATTTTGGAAACCCCATGGGTGGCTCTTGATGAAGACGCATCTCCTTTCATGTTACCGGGAAAACAAGCCTCGCATCATTGGCATTCAGCCGTTTTGACTCGTTAGCAAAAGAAATAACCAAGCAAGTCAAGTATAACACTCGAAGTTTTTATTGGAACGATTACAGTTTTACCATCGTTCGATCACGTCTCGCATGCGATTAGATGAAGGAATCTTCAATAAATGTATGTCATGTATAACCTGTCAGAAAGGAGACACACTTAGCATTTTACATAGCAAAGACATCTCTCAATGAGGTCGCTTCTTATAATGAAAGCGGGGCGACAATACATACTCCATAATCCCTATTTACGGGCATCTGATGTCCGCCAAGATTTCAAGATAAGAGGATACGTCATTAAAAGATCGATCCATGGTCATCAATCGAACACCCATTTAATTCCAAACGTTTAATACGCAAATGGGGGCATTAATCTTGAAAGATTGCTTTGTGACATTTTTCTTGTGAAAATCACGTGATCTTTTTAAGAACTCACTACATAAAATGTGATTGCAAACATGGCCTTAACTTTATACCCCAAAATCTTGAATTGGAAGAATTTTAGACAAAAAGAAATGTCATCTTAACCCATGATTGAAAATTTGGATGAACCATCTATTCCGTAGGGACGGCTTAGAAGTGTTCCCACTTTTGTATCTAAAATTCATAGTCAAAAAATTTCAGTTGTAAACTCAAACACCTAAGGCATTCGGTTGATTTCCATGAATTTCCTATCATGAAATTTCACTAGGAAATGAACAAGTAGAGGGAGAAGTCATACTTACAGTGAACAATGGATTTTTTTTTTTTGGTTTTAGGTATACCAACCTCTCATAGACATGCGCATGAGACAAGTGGGGGGTATACTCTAAAAATCGAAAATCAGGTGAGGAACCTATGACTCAGGCTCCCACGATCCAAATGAGGCAGACTCCTCCCCAAGAGTACCCACTCAAGAGGGCTAGATATCGTCAATTTGGATTGTGAGCAGGAACGAACATGAAAGTCTCAAGTGCCATCAAACACGAGATCCTTTCACATCCTTTCCCTATCTAAGATAACCTAGGGGTGGTTTGCAGTCGGGGTTTGACCGCCAGTGTGTGCGATGTGTCGTGATCATCACAATGCAAGGTCATGCACAGCAGTTTGTATCAAACACCGCTTCAGTATGTGCATAAAATAAACATACATTCCCAACTCCAACCTGCAGGAAAAGATGTCAACAATCACTCTACCCCTTATTTCTCCAATCTGCAAAAACATCTAACACAATGGTTAGTGTACGTACCTCACCATCGAGAGCATCTGTAGAAAGCAAGGTCAGATAAACCAAACAACTTTTTAATCGGCTCAAGTCCTCTGGAATTCGTAACCAGAGATTCTGGTTTAGAATAGGTCCCCAGCGGAGTCGCCAGTCTGTCGCGACCCTCTCCCGAGCGGAGGGCTAATGAGCCGCCCGATCGCTGGCTTGATCGGACGCGGGCCTCTCCCAAGGTCCATTACCCAAATCGCAACTGCTGGATATACGTGGTCGACCTTCAGTGTGGTCTAGTGACATGTGATGAGTGTACATGCCAAGGAGTCGCCACCAATCGTTTCGTGGAGGGTACGATCGGAAACCCTATCGAATAGTTGGGAGTGGTCTATTCGATTCTGCGGAAACCAGAGAAGTGGGTTCGGGGACTTAGTTACGCCAACTGTCAGAGTTGACGCCCTTTCGGTACCTAAGCTGAATGGTTTATCTGATCCTAGGATTTCATGCAGATGAGTGAGGTATAGATCCTAAATCTAGGAGTTCATGCAGATGGGAAGTACTACCCTATCACTCACAATCAATAGAAATAAGTGCGCAAATCAAGGATCCAATACATGCGGATAAAACACATGAAAGCAGCATGGCATCCCTAATGAGGCTCCATTAGCCTAGAGAAATATCAATCAAGGCTTAGGAATGATTTTGGCATGATTTGCCTATAAGGGGCAAAATCGTAATTTGGAGCACTTCGGGGAAAATTCACCTCGAAAGGGTAAATCTGTCATTTTAGATGAATTGGGAAGTCAAAAGACAGAGGAAATAGGATTGGCCATCAATCCAATCCATTTCCTATTTTTCGGGAATTTCCAGGATTTTTCTGGAATTTAGAAGTGATTTTACCCTTGGAGGGGTAAAGTCGTCATTTTGGACAAAGATGAGAACTGAAAATCTCAAATATTAGGGTTGGTCGTCCACCTGACCCAAACCCTAACTTCAAGCAATTTTCAGAACTCGATTGAGATAAGAAAGACGATTTTCCCTTTAAAGGGCAAAATCGTCATTTTGAGAAAAGAGGCGGGACTCGAAAACCCAAACCTAAGAATTGGTCGTCTAATCGACCCTAATTCTCACCTTGGCATTATCGGCCTTTTCTAGCATGCACAGCAGAGGCGACTTACCCCTAAAGGGTAATGTCGTCAGATCTTTGAAGAACGGATAAGAAACCCAAAAATTAGGGTTGACCAGTTGTCTGTGGTCAACTCTCAATTTTTGGGGATTTCTAGGTGTCTAGGATTTTCACAAATTTTTCCACATTTTTTTGGAATTTTTTGGAATTTTCTAGTATTTTTTTGATTTTCTAAGATTTTTCCGATTTTTTTTTATTATTTTAAAATCATTTTCTGATTTTTTTTATTTTAAAAAAAATGTTATTCGGGCCGGGTCGGGTGACCCGGCCCACGGCCCGCGGGTGGGCGGTCCGACCCGTTCGGACCCAACCCGAAACGGCGCCGTTTCCCAATTCCCGCTGGAATTTCGAATTCCCGCCTAAACTTGAACGGATGGGCTAGATTGCGCCACGTGGCGGACTACGGACGGGCCGATCTATCAGAAGCAATCGACGGTCCAGATTAAAGGGTCCTATTAAACTACAGCCGTCCGATCAAAATGTTTTTTATTTCCCAAAAAAGCCAGATCTTGACATGTGGCACATCTACCACCGTTGGATCAATTATCGTTTTTTTTTTTTGTTATTATGTTATAACGACGACGCTGACGTGGCTGCCACGTGGGCGCCATGTCAGCGCCACGTGGGCGTTGACCAGTCAACCTTCGTTGACTGGTCAACAGGGCCGCCGGGGAAGATGACCGGCGCCGGCTCTGCTTCGCCGGCGCCTCGTTGGTAGGCGGTTTCTCCACCTACAGGCCACCAAAGCTTGCGAAACCAACGCCGTTCAACTCATCTCGATCTCCTCTACAACATGTCGAAGCCTTGATATAGCAGAATCACTATTCACGCGCATGCCATCTCTGACCGAAATTAATCTCCGGCGAGCTAACGTCTTAACTGTTTCTAGAGATATCCGGGCCTATTAATCGATCAAGAAGCATCACAGGAGATTGAAGAGGCTTACCTGACCGTTGCGGAGCTTCGGTTTGGTCTAGAATGAGCCATGGAGCTCGCGACCGATCCGTCTTGGTTGGAGGCCGACTCGGCGATTTAGGCGTCGAAATGATATGCAATCAAAAGCGAAAATGCTCAGGAAAGAGAGACAAAAAGATTGCAACCGAAATCGCAGCAAATGGACGGCTATAGCTTAAGTTGCTATTAAAGGCCGAGCTTGAGCTTAGAGACTCGACTTACCTTTTTCTGCGATAAACCGACGAACAAGCTAGTTCGTTGCGCTCACAGGACCGAGACAAAGTCGCAGACGGCGATGGCATGGCTCGGCGAAGCCTGGGATGCACTGGCCGAGCCTTTGAAGCTCTCGGCTGTTGACACCTAATTTTTGATCAACTTTTTTTTTTTTTTTTTTTATTTTTATTTTGAAAATTCATAGAAAATCCATAAAAAGTTGAAAAAATTGAAAAATCAATTTTGGTGACCTTAGCCAAGCTAAATGAACCATTTTGACCAAAAAAATAATTTTCATAATTTTCATTTTTTTATATATATTTCGAAAAATACAAAAAAAAGAAAAAAAGAAAAAGAAAATCAAGAAAATCAAGAAAAATAATATTTGAGGTCACAAAGATATATAAAAATAGTCGGTATTTTTATTTTTATTTTATCTATTTTCTAACCTCATAAATAGTAAAATTCAGGTTTGATTTTAGGTGTTTTCTGATCACCATAAAATTGAATCTGGCAAAAATATTAGTAATGATTAAAAGGAAAATGAGTGAAAACATCATCATTCAAAAGGAAAAGGAAACTAATCATTTTGTCTTTTCTTTTGATTATTTTATTATTATTCTTACTTTTTAATATTTTATTTTATTATTATTTTATTATTATTTTATATTTTATTATTATCCACTCACCTTTTCCCTCATCCGTCGCTGGCTTCTTCTCCCCCCACGACTTCATCTCTTCCCCCTCCTCCTCTTCCTCTTCCTCTTCTTCTTCTTCTTCTTCTTCTTCTTCTTCCTCTCTCCTCTCCCTTTCCCGAACCATCTCACTGTTCCGGTCATAACTCCGTCGTCCAATATCAGGTCGAGATGAAACCACCTCCAATAGAAAGCTTATCGTCTTATCTTTCCAGGGATATATTATAAGGCTCATTTGGCCCAGCCATTCGTCCGATGGAGCCGTTTGAATGAGCAAAGGTCGCTGCTGACCCTGTAACGACCAGTTTCTGCCGCCGCCGTCGTCCTCCACGATCAGCCCTTCCGGCTACCTTTGCGCCCCCCTATGACCATCACAGGTTAAGTTAAGATGTCCTTAACAATTTCCCGTTGGTTTCGTGAATTTTCGAGGTCTGGTTAAATTATGGTGATTTTTTGAAAAACAGTCGACGAAAATCGAGCGAATTGAAGTATTGTGGTCATATCTCACTCATTTGGACTCCTTTTAAGGTAAAATTTTCGGTGATGGCTTCCTAAGATGATAGGCTATGTTCTGGAATTTTAAGGTTGCTGAATATTTGCTGTGTATTTACTTTATGTCATAGCATTTCTATATTTCGCATAAAAGACCCAGAATCGGAAGGCCGAGCCTCCTGTTGGTGTCTAAATATTTGCTGCGTATTTACTTTATGTCATAGCATTTCTATATTTCGCATAAAAGACCCAGAATCGGAAGGCCGAGCCTCCTGTTGGTGTCTAAATATTTGCTGTGTATTTACTTTATGTCATAGCATTTCTATATTTCGCATAAAAGACCCAGAATCGGAAGGCTAAGCCTCCTATTGGTGTCCAAGGTGTTTTATTTATTTATTTTCTGTAAATTATATTGTGCTACCCCAGAATCGGAAGGCCGAGCCTCCTGCTGGTGGTTTATACCCCCCACACATTGTTGCACGAGCACCGACGGACTCCGACGTCGTAAAATTCACCGGATCCCATCTCCTTTGCTTATGTTTATGGTGTATAATGACTTAATATCTTCTTTATTATTATTTTTTTTTTTTGCATTGTGTTGCGTCCTATAAAAATAAAAACAAAAAAATGCTAGATTGGATGGTTGCAGATGAGCCACGTGTCGTGATCCGATAATTTTCAGAATAAAAAAAATATTTTTAACATTAAAAGAAATAAATTTCGAATTTTACAATAATTAAAATGATTCGATTGTCACCGAGACGCCACGTGGCGAGTTAGGGACCGTTCAGTTGGGACTTATTTTCAGGAAATTTATAATAAAAAAAATCAAATAAAAAAATTCAAAAAAAGTGAATATTAAGGAAAAATTCAAAAAAAAAATTTGAGAAAAATTGCAGAAAATTCAATCAACTTAGGTACCGAAAGGGCGTCAACTCTGACAGTTGACGTAACTAAGTCCCCGAACCCATTTCTCTGGTTATCGTAGAATTGAATAGAAACTCCCGACTATTCAATAGGGTGGTCCAATCATACCCTCCAAAAAATGATTGGTGGCGACTCCATGGCATGCACACTTAGCACATGTCACTAGACCACACTAAAGGTCGACTACGCATACCTCCGTTGCGATTTGGGTAACGGGCCTTGGGAGAGGCCTGCGTCCGACCAGACTGGACGGCCCATTAGCCCTCGAGAGCCCATGGCGAAATTCGAGAGGGTCGCGACAGACTGGCGACTCCGCTGGGGACTTTAGAGAACTTGAGCCGATTAAAAAGGTGATTGATTTTTCTAACATGTTTTATGCAGATGCTCTTCAAGGTGAGGTACGTACTTTAACCCTTGAGGTGTTAAATGTTTTTGCAGATTGGAGAAATAAGGGGTGGAGTACTTGTTAACTCTGTTTTATGCAGGTTGGGCGTAGGAATGAATGATTGTGTGTATGTTTTATATTGAAGCGGTGATTGTTAAATAAGATGCATGTTTATCGCTTTAGCACGACACCGAAAATACACACAACCGCGCCTAAAACCCCGGGCGCCGCCTATAGGAAAACAATAGAATGGATTGAAAATGGAATCTCTGTGAGGAAAAACACGGGGTAATCCACTTTTCAATTCCGCTCACTTCGAACTATGGATCGAGTCCCAATGCAACGATAGCTGTGCAATGGAATCGGCTCTTTCTAGAACTCGAGGTGGGAACCTTGACCTTAGGTGCCAAATCCTTTGATTTTTAGAAGTTTTATCCTCCCTTGTCTCATGTGCATGTCTTTAGATGGTTGGTATATCTAAAACCACCTAAAAAAAAATCGGTGATCTTGGAGTTACATCTCGAAGATTGGAACTGGGGCATCTCCAAGTGTTCGGGCCACATTCCTTTGATTGATTTGACATTCTTAGTCCTCTTGTATAAAATTAATTTTGCTGAGATCCTCTATATCTCGTCCCGTAGATTGATTGTATTAGGGATCTATTTGTATTGTATACATCTTGATAAGGCTCATTTCTATCGAAAATGGGGGCAAATTCCCCAAACCCGTGGAGCATAGTGGAATTCGTCCCTTCAGTGCAAAACACATTGGGCCGCAGAGCCACTCGTTTGGTGAAAGGACGTATCGTTCCTAATTGATTTTTAATCAGATCTGGGGATAAGTTTTTCTCCATTCTTTTTATCTCAGGACGTCTCTCCTCTGACAAAGTCAATAGACGCAATAACAGAGTCGTCCGCATCAGAATCAAACCCCAAGATACGAATTTGGGTGAACGGTAACCTTGTATCGTTCCAATTTGGTCTTCCAAGACCACATGCCTAACGTGAGTTTTTACTCATTTTACAGGAAGTTGTTGGCGCTGAAAGCCTCAAATGAAAATAGCACGCTAATAGGGAGGCGAATAGAATCATTGGCCTTAGAAGGCAGGATTCTAGGAGATGGTCTTTGATTATAAGACCTAGTGGATGGTAAAAAGTATCGCTCCTACGTCACATGCTTTGACATGCATTTTGATAAAATCTTCTTTTTTCCTTGAATAAAAGGAACCTTGAAGAATGGCGCTGAAGTGCGCCCAAAAACACAAATGGATCTTCTCTGGGGCAAATTCTTGAGAAGGATTCGTCGCCCAACCAGATGGGAGATCAAGGACACAAGATAGAGGGCCAAATTATGCAAGCCGCGCGTGTGTGTTCAAACGGAAACACAAAACAAGAACAAGGCGGTATCGTTCCAATTTGTCTTGAATTTTGAAACGCAAACTGACACCTAATTCCCTTCTTTGACAGGGGCTCGCCATCAAGGCGAAACAGGTTTTCACATCCCGTGTATTACCCAATGGAACACATGACCAAGGGTAAGATGTATCGTTCTAATTTATTGAAAAATTCATGAACGTACAATAACATGTTTCTTCCGCATTTTCAGGGATCTCCAGCCGTGACGGGAAGGTAAGTATCCCTTTTCCCAATTAGCTGGAGATAAAAAAAAAATGTCAGAATCCTTTAAATAATCATGCCTAAAAAGGATAGAGATTTTTCAATGCATCGATATTCATGATTTAAAACAGGAGGTTGTTTGAACATGAATAAAACATGCATGGGGCATCGTAAGATTCCCTTGAGGGGTAAATTTTTGGAGAAAAAGAAAGAGATTTTTCCAATCAAAAATTGTTCAAAACTTCCAGAAGGACGTTTTCTCAAAAGACGAGAGGCAAAGCCTAATCCAAACACGTCCTATACACACTTGAGAGAGAAGTGGAGCGGATCAAATAGTAAAATCTGGACCTACGGAAGTATGGACCATTCGCAGCGATTACATGGGTTGGGACGACGGAGGCATTCGTTTCTTATCCCCAAACACTACAGGTGACCATTGACAACCCCTTCGAACGGCGGTTTTCATTCTCAACCCTGTCAAGAACCATCCCACACCGGGGCAAAATGGAAGTAAGTCCAGCGGCATCAGGAGAAAATGGTTAGAAATTTTCTTGCTCGGACTAATTAATCTTTGTGTGTTGTTTATATGGTAATCCAAGTGCCATAGGATGACGAGAAGCATTCATTCTTTATCCCATACACTGTATCATTTGCACAGCCAAGTTGAGCCTGCAAATTCATTTCATGAACCCATTGGTGATCATTCCAAGACGGATGTCGCACCACTTCAAAAATGGAAGAGTTCAAGACTCAGGGATTACGAAGAGAATTCTCGGACTGATATTTAAAGCATGTTTAGACTATATGTCTAACATGATCCCATGAAGATGAGAAAAAGGGGGATTTCAAAAATGAAAATGAGAAAAATCCCCGGCATCAAGAAAAAGCAAAGTGCCTAGTAAAAGCAAGGTCGATGCTCGTGCTAGTTGTTTAATTGGTCCGCAATGAAGCTGGATGGGAAAAGGGGAAATCCCTGAAGGAGCCAAATCCAAAAGGACTGCTCCCCAAATGCTATCAAGCGCAGAACAAAGACATAGAAAGAGTCAGTCTCTGAATGCAACAAGAGACGCTCTTTAAAGAGCTGGTGCACATCGCGAGATAGGTTGCGCGCCTCAAAGGCTAAAGATGCAGAAAAGAAAGGACAGGTGGCAAATCAGCAATGATCACCAATGTCAAACCCGTCACGAATTCTGGGCCAAAAATAAGCCTGTTTCGGTCCCCAATCCTACCAATGTTACAACCCCGAAACAGTCTTCTCTGACTAAGACACTTGGGTTAACATATAGCTTAGCTCGAAGAAGTACGAGCAAGATTATTTCTTTCTCATTTTGCAGGGTTCTTGACTTGTAAACCCGGAGCAGATGGTGAAAATTTTTATTCAATGGCCTTGACTCAAAAGTGAGTCCCCCTTGAAGATCAAGAACCAAGCCCAACATTACGGTCCCGTGGAAGACCTCCCGACCGATCAAAATGTATGCGCTGCGAATGAGCCTAAAACCTAGGCACAGGTTAGTAGGGAATTGAGTGCATCCCCTACAAAAAAAAAAAAACCACTATCGCAAAACAGGTGAGAAGACCTCATTGTCGAGAAATATTCCAATTGATGTTTTGAACAAACTCTTTTTGGAATTTTCAAACTGTTGATCCAGATTTTCCGTCCAAGGGATTTGTGATCACATTTGCATATTGCAAGAATGCTTTGGATAACCTCCAGCATCAAAATGCACATTTCATGATTAAAACTTAAAACATACGGTTTTGTCAAATGGACAGCTGTGGCCTTCCCAAAGATTACTAACGTTTTCTTGGTGAAGAAAAATCTTCCAGGCTCGAACTTCTGCAGGATTCTTGGAAACCCCAAATCCCAGAAAAGCATTTGCTCCGTGGAGTGGAGCACGCAGGTTTGAACTTTCTACAGGATACCTGGAGAACACAGCTTCCAGAATGTCGTCTCAACAGACTCAACTGAAGTTTTGTCAAAATAAAATCTTTCACTGCTTCAAAACTGAATTCCCGACAAATTTCGGGATCTTTCAAAAGAAGGGGTGAGGATGTGATCCCATTTCAAAATTTAGGCGGTCTCATCGGATGTGGAGAACCCTCGTCATGAGACCCCTTTTCAAAAATCAAGCAGTCCTAGCTTGACGTGGAGAACCCTCGTCCTAGGATCCCTTTTTCAAAAATATCAAACAGTCCTGGCATGACGTGGAGAACCCTCGTCCTAGGACCTCTTTTCAAATATCAAACAGTCTCATCGGACGTGGAGAACCCTCGTCATGAGACCCCTTTTCAAACCAAAACAAAGGTAGATACCGCCTGAAGGGTCAAATGAAGGTAGATACCGCCTGAAGGGTCAAATCAAAGGTAGATACCGCCTGAAGGGTCAACACAAGGTAGAAACCGCCTGAAGGGTCAAATAAAGGTAGATACCGCCTGAAGGGTCAAATGAAGGTAGATACCGCCTGAAGGGTCAAATTAATGGTAGAAACCGCCTGAAGGGTCAGTCAAAGGTAGAAACCGCCTGAAGGGTCAACCAATGGTAGAAACCGCCTGAAGGGTCAATCAAAGGTAGAAACCGCCTGAAGGGTCAATCCAATAGTGAAAATCACTTAAATGGTCAACTCAATGGTCCAATCCACCATACGGATCAAAATCATTGGCAAATCTCAAATGGGACGCGTCTTCCTTAGATTCCTATCAGTTAGGAATCCCATTATGGTTTGACCTACCATACGGGTCAGAGCTTAACCTCTCTAGGATACTCTAGTAACAAGTTCCTAGAAATTCTCTTGAATCCATCAAACACCGCGAAAATCGCACAAACATCGAACAGGTAAGTGGCAGGTATGTCTCTCTATTATCTCACTCTCTCATGTCAAAATGTTTCCCCCTTCAAGAAAGAGCATACATGGACAAGCATGAAAATTGGATGTCATGACTCCTTTTCCTTTAGTTTCCCGAGTCGAGTCGATCAGGACTCAGGTGTCACCTTATCTTTGAGAGAAACCTCTAACGAGATTCCTCTCAAAGAGGGGCAGCTGTTGACACCTAAATTTTGATCAACTTTTTTTTTATTTTTATTTTTTTATTATTTTTTATTTTTATTTTGAAAATTCATAGAAAATCCATAAAAAGTTGAAAAAATTGAAAAATCAATTTTGGTGACCTTAGCCAAGCTAAATGAACCATTTTGACCAAAAAAATAATTTTCATAATTTTCATTTTTTTATATATATTTCGAAAAATACAAAAAAAAAGAAAAAAAGAAAAAGAAAATCAAGAAAATCAAGAAAAATAATATTTGAGGTCACAAAGATATATAAAAATAGTCGGTATTTTTATTTTTATTTTATCTATTTTCTAACCTCATAAATAGTAAAATTCAGGTTTGATTTTAGGTGTTTTCTGATCACCATAAAATTGAATCTGGCAAAAATATTAGTAATGATTAAAAGGAAAAGGAGTGAAAACATCATCATTCAAAAGGAAAAGGAAACTAATCATTTTGTCTTTTCTTTTGATTATTTTATTATTATTCTTACTTTTTAATATTTTTTTTTATTTTTATTTTATTTTTTATTATTATCCACTCACCTTTTCCCTCATCCGTCGCTGGCTTCTTCTCCCCCCGCGACTTCATCTCTTCCCCCTCCTCCTCTTCCTCTTCCTCTTCTTCTTCTTCTTCTTCTTCTTCTTCTTCTTCCTCTCTCCTCTCCCTTTCCCGAACCATCTCACTGTTCCGGTCATAACTCCGTCGTCCAATATCAGGTCGAGATGAAACCACCTCCAATAGAAAGCTTATCGTCTTATCTTTCCAGGGATATATTATAAGGCTCATTTGGCCCAGCCATTCGTCCGATGGAGCCGTTTGAATGAGCAAAGGTCGCTGCTGACCCTGTAACGACCAGTTTCTGCCGCCGCCGTCGTCCTCCACGATCAGCCCTTCCGGCGACCTTTGCGCCCCCCTCTGACCATCACAGGTTAAGTTAAGATGTCCTTAACAATTTCCCGTTGGTTTCGTGAATTTTCGAGGTCTGGTTAAATTATGGTGATTTTTTGAAAAACAGTCGACGAAAATCGAGCGAATTGAGGTATTGTGGTCATATCTCACTCATTTGGACTCCTTTTAAGGTAAAATTTTCGGTGATGGCTTCCTAAGATGATAGGCTATGTTCTGGAATTTTAAGGTTGCTGAATATTTGCTGTGTATTTACTTTATGTCATAGCATTTCTATATTTCGCATAAAAGACCCAGAATCGGAAGGCCGAGCCTCCTGTTGGTGTCTAAATATTTGCTGCGTATTTACTTTATGTCATAGCATTTCTATATTTCGCATAAAAGACCCAGAATCGGAAGGCCGAGCCTCCTGTTGGTGTCTAAATATTTGCTGTGTATTTACTTTATGTCATAGCATTTCTATATTTCGCATAAAAGACCCAGAATCGGAAGGCTAAGCCTCCTATTGGTGTCCAAGGTGTTTTATTTATTTATTTTCTGTAAATTATATTGTGCTACCCCAGAATCGGAAGGCCAAGCCTCCTGCTGGTGGTTTATACCCCCCACACATTGTTGCACGAGCACCGACGGACTCCGACGTCGTAAAATTCACCGGATCCCATCTCCTTTGCTTATGTTTATGGTGTATAATGACTTAATATCTTCTTTATTATTTTTTTTTTTTGCATTGTGTTGCGTCCTATAAAAACAAAAACAAAAAAATGCTAGATTGGATGGTTGCAGATGAGCCACGTGTCGTGATCCGATAATTTTCAGAATAAAAAAAATATTTTTAACATTAAAAGAAATAAATTTCGAATTTTACAATAATTAAAATGATTCGATTGTCACCGAGACGCCACGTGGCGAGTTAGGGACCGTTCAGTTGGGACTTATTTTCAGGAAATTTATAATAAAAAAAATCAAATAAAAAAATTCAAAAAAAGTGAATATTAAGGAAAAATTCAAAAAAAAAATTTGAGAAAAATTGCAGAAAATTCAATCAACTTAGGTACCGAAAGGGCGTCAACTCTGACAGTTGACGTAACTAAGTCCCCGAACCCATTTCTCTGGTTATCGTAGAATTGAATAGAAACTCCCGACTATTCAATAGGGTGGTCCAATCATACCCTCCAAAAAATGATTGGTGGCGACTCCATGGCATGCACACTTAGCACATGTCACTAGACCACACTGAAGGTCGACTACGCATACCTCCGTTGCGATTTGGGTAACGGGCCTTGGGAGAGGCCTGCGTCCGACCAGACTGGACGGCCCATTAGCCCTCGAGAGCCCATGGCGAAATTCGAGAGGGTCGCGACATCGGCCACCAAGCTTCTTCAATGGCGGACGATCCCTTCTCTCTCTCTGTCTTCGCCCGCTCTTCCCCTTCTTCCTCTTCGTTCCTTTCTCTCGCCTACTCTCTCTCGGCGCGAGCTCTCTCTATCTCTGTATCTCTCTCACTCTCCCTCTCTCTTCGTGCGTCGCGAGCCCTCTTTCTTTTTCTCTCTCAGTGCCCTCTCTCCATCTTCCTTCGCGAGAAGAGAACTCCCTTTTCTGTTTCTCGCTCCCCACTTCTTGAACCCATCTCCCTCTAGCTCAACTGACCTCCTTCAACTCAACTAACTTCCGTTTCTTCTTCCTTTTCTCGCGCGAAGACCCCCCTCCCGTTCTGTTTGTTCTTCCTTTTTGCGTTATGTTCGTGCTTGGTCGGGTCAACCGGGTTGACTGGGTCTGTCAACCCGACCCAGTTGACCCGGTTTGCATATTTTTGTTCAAATTGGGTGCCAAGATGAGCAGATATCATAAAATTGACTCGAAAATCAGGTTCTACGGCACCAATTTCATTTAGGAAATGTATATTTGGGCTAAATTGATTTGAATTTGTGTAAAAGCCCCAAATCTAAGACATGATCCGAAATTGACTTTTGTCAAATTGATGCTCTTAATGGACGAATTGGCCCCAATTGAACTGACCATTAGATTTAGGGGGTCAAATGCAATAGAGAGGAAGCATTGGGGTTCTATGGGTGTCCCTCAGAAAAGTTTAATTTCGGAATTGGAGTAATAGGGACTAAAATGAAAAGATTTTTTATGCAATTAGGTCCCTAAAGCCAAAATTGATCAAATTAGCGCATAACTGAACCAAATTGAAATGTAGGGCAATCAAGTCGAATGTCAAGACTCGGAAAATGCAAAAGATTGCAAATAAAATGACTCAAAATATATTTTTTTGACAAATTTAACCCTGTGCGTTACAAAGAAACGCACAAAATTAAACTTGGATTTCGACTCTTGATGAGGTCAAGATGACAAGGGATTTAAAAGAAAAATATTGACTATTTTCCTATATTTTTGTGACCTCAAATTCTATTTTTGTTGATTTTTCTAGTATTTTCCTATTTTCTAAAAATACTAAAAAATGTAAAAAATATAAAAAATTATTTTTTGGTCAAGAATGGTTCCTTGGGCTTGGCCAAGGCTTCCAAAGTTGATTTTGTAATTTTTTTGACTTTTTATGAATTTTTTGTGATTTTTCGAAAATAAAACTGAAAAAGACTTGGTCAAAAATCAGGTGTCAACAAACATAATGCTTGAAATTTCTATATTCATGAACTTTAAGAATGCTCACCCATTTGCATGATTCATGCATGATTATTCTTCATGATTTGATTTACCGACTCTGAATATGGTGCATTGAGTTGTATAGAATGAGGCATGACAGGATGATGAAAGGCAAGCCATTTCCACACATCCCTAAATTGTAACCCCCAGTGAGTTGAGTGGTATTATTCCGCATCTCTCAAGGCAAAGGGTTTTCTCGCAAAAGGTACGATAGCCGAGGTGACAGAGGCATTCATTTCTCTACCTCAAACACTACAGGTTATCCATTGTTACCCCTTTTGAGCGGAGGTAACCCCTGTCAAGAACCGCCCCACATTGGGGCAAAACAGAAAATTCCAGAAGCAAGTTGAGGTAAATGGTTAGAAATTCTCTTGCTCGGACTAGAATCAATCTTCGGGTATTCTTTTACATTTATGCTCAAACATTAGTTCAAGTGCCTTAGGATGATGAAGAGCATTCATTTCTCTATCATATACATTTTATCCCTTGCATAGCCCATTTGAGCCTGCAAATTCATTTCTTAAACGTTGGTGATCATATGCTCAATTCAAAGCAAATATGGCTGATCTCTAAGTAGAAAAGGTTGAAAAATCGGGTCAATGGAAAATCCCCGAAAAAACTCGTCAAAAGGTTGAAAATGCAGCAGTTCAAAAAAAAAAAAGAAAGAGCAAAGAAAATGTTGATCTCTCAAAAAGACTGGGGCATTTAAAAAGCAAAATGCCTGGTAAAAGCAAGGCTAATGCCCATCCGAATTTTTGCTGATTTGCAAAATACTGCTGAATTTCATTGCACAACTCTCTTGTAAGTGCCAAAGAGGTTGAGAGAAAAACCTATGAGAATGTCAAAATGCAAGTCCTCTGCAGAAAGTTTGTACCATTTCTCAGGCAATGATGGCATCATTTGAAGGCGAAGATCGGTGACAAGTAGCAATGATCACCAACGTCAAGCCATTCTCATATATTTTCTGAGCCAAAACAAACTTTCTTGTTCCTCAGTCCCAATCCTAACCTACGTTACAACACTTCAAAAGTCTCTTCTGACTAGGGCACTTGAGTTAACGTAGAGTTGAATGATTTTAAGCATCGCTCGAAGAAGTTCGGGCAATATTATTTCTCTCTCATTTTTGCAGGAAACTTGACTTGTAAACCCGAAGCAGATGACGAAGAACTTCATTTCAATAGCCTTGACTCGATTGGAGTCCCATTTGAAAACCTCTGACCTAGCCCTCATTATGGTCCTAATCAAGACCTCCAGATCGGCTCGGTCGTACCAATTGTGAGATTACTCAGACCCTTGTCGAATGCGATGATGGTAAAGTTGAGTGATTTCTTTTGAATCCTGCAGTTGGGATATACAGCTTTTCCCGAGAGTGAGAGAAAGCCCTTTCGAACTGGAATTCCCCATTCAGATTACGTTCGAGGCATTCACAATGTGATAACCTCCATGAACAGAATTGGTAATGCAAACTTGATTGAATAGTTATGCATGAACCACATGATGAATCATAAGCAAAATGCAAAATGCACAATGCAAGATTAACAGAGTAATTTTGCATGATTTCATTGATGAATTTCAGCAACTATGTTTGCACATGCTACCCCTGACATTGTCTGGCAGGTAGCATATTTTTGATGATCGAGTTGCCTCTTAAAATCTCGAAATTCATCCAAGGACCATTGAATGAGCAAACCTTACTGGCAAAAGCCGACCAGGTAGTCTTCCAAATCCTCAGATAAGTATATCTCTAACCTGAACCACTTTAAGAGAATGGGTGAAAGTCCTTTCTGACTGAAGGTTCCTCATTCTATTTGGTCAAATTTTGTCAAAAGGATCAGACAGTTTTCCTCATTGATAAAATCCCAAGTGGAGCTTTACGATGCAAGTAGAAGCTCACAAGTTGTTGCATTTGCATTAAGGTTCATGCAAAACACCATTTTCTTATGAACTAAACAGGGTGAGCAAACCGATTCATCAAATCCTAAAAGCCGGGTTTCAGTCAACTTAGGTAAGTTTTCTGATCCTCTTTCAGACTTGGATGACCGCATCTTCAATGTTGCAGGTATCAAGCTAAACATGGTGATCTAGACGGAAGATCCCCGAAGACAATCAGGCCCGCTCGATCCATAACTCGAGCACCATATCCAGATTTTCTCAGATTGCGATACCAGCATTTCGCAATTCTGTCAGCTGTTTCATGTAAAGGATGAACATGATTCAGAGTTTCTCAGATTGCGATACCAGCATTTCTCAGATTGCGATACCAGCATTTCGCAATTCTGTCCACTGTTTCATGTAAAGGATGAACATGATTCAGATTTTCTCAGATTGCGATACCAGCATTTCGCAATTCTGTCTGCTGTTTCACATAAAGGATGAATGTGATTCAGATTTTCTCAGATTACGATACCAGCATTTCGTAATTCTGTCCACTGTTTCACATAAAGGATGAATGTGATTCAGTTTTTACTTGATTGCGATACCAGCATTTCGCAAATCCAGCCCGCAGCTAATGCTTCACGTGATGAGCGGATGATCGTGATGCAGAAGCTTAATTGTTAGCAAACGTTCCACGTGATGAGCGGATGATCGTGGTTCGAAAGCTTCATTCTTAGCCAATGCTTCACGTGATGAGCGGATGATCGTGATGCAGAAGCTTAATTCTTAGCAAACGTTCCACGTGATGAGCGGATGATCGTGGTTCGAAAGCTTCATTCTTAGCCAATGCTTCACGTGATGAGTGGATGATCGTGATGCAGAAGCTTAATTCTTAGCAGACGTTCCACGTGATGAGCGGATGATCGTGGTTCGAAAAGCTTTATTCTCAAACAATTCTCAGTTGACGTCCCACGTGATGAGCGGATGATCGTGGTTCGAAAACTTTATCCTTAGCCAATGCTTCACGTGATGAGCGGATGATCGTGATGCAGAAGCCAATTCTCAGCAAACATTCCACATGATGAGCGGATGATTGTGGTTTGGAAGCTTAATTCTCAGTTGACGTTCCACGTGATGAGCGGATGATCGTGGTTCGAAAACTTTATCCTCAGCTAATGCTTCACGTGATGAGCGGATGATCGTGATGCAGAAGCTTAATTCTCAGCCAACGTTCCACGTGATGAGCGGATGATCGTGGTTCGAAAGCTTTATTCCCGGCCAATGTTTCACGTGATGAGCGGATGATCGTGATACATAAGCCAATTCTCAGCCAACGTTCCACGTGATGAGCGGATGATCGTGGTTCGAAAGCCTCATTCTCAGCCAATGCTTCACGTGATGAGCGGATGATCGTGATGCAGAAACTTTATTCTTAGCTGATGTTCCACGTGATGAGCGGATGATCGTGGTTCGAAAGCTTCATTCTTAGCCAATGCTTCACGTGATGAGCGGAAGATCGTGATGCAGAAGCTTAATTCTTAGCAAACGTTCCACGTGATGAGCGGATGATCGTGGTTCAAAAGCTTCATTCTTAGCCAATGCTTCACGTGATGAGCGGATGAGCGTGATGCAGAAGCTTAATTCTTAGCTGACGTTCCACGTGATGAGCGGATGATCGTTGTTCGAAAGTTTACTCACAGCTAATGTTTCACGTGATGAGCGGATGATCGTGGTGCAGAAGCATTACCGATTTGCGATTCAAAACTCGCAAATTCGGCCTACAGACATCTTGCGTCGCCCCGAGTCAGGAAGAAAGAAATTCCTGAGGACGGGTGGGCCCAGTACCTTAAGATCCTCCCAGCAATGGTGATTAAGGGAATCCTCAGCGTATGAGGTATTTGCAGAAACAAATACCCCTTACGCGATCCATGCGCGAGTTCTTTGAAAAAAGAAGTTAGACGCATATTATTTTCAGTCATGCATTGCATCATTTTCTCTAAAAAAAA
The DNA here is from genome assembly GCA_021437785.1 of Rhodomyrtus psidioides. NCBI lineage: Eukaryota > Viridiplantae > Streptophyta > Magnoliopsida > Myrtales > Myrtaceae > Rhodomyrtus > Rhodomyrtus psidioides. The sequence continues at coordinate 50,978 of JAILYB010000062.1, read as the reverse complement.
AAAAGAAAGTTTACGCACATGTTATTTACAGTCTTGTATAGCGTACATCATTTCTTTTGCATAGAAAAGAAAATAAGAGCCAATTTTTTTTTAATTTAAAAATCATCATTCATTTGCATTGTCAAAATTTAGGCTTCAATTTTGTCTTTGAGTGAAACCTCTACGAGCCTCCACTCAAAGAGGGGGCAGCTGTTGACACCTAAATTCTGACCTCTTATTATTATTCATTGCATAAAATTGGGGACTAATCATAGTCCCTAGCAAAAAAAAAAATCATCAATTTTCATTTAGAGTAATTTAATTTTAGTTGCATCGCATTTACGTTTACATCTAATTAGAACCGGGGCAGACGAATCGCCTTGAGCTTAATTGAGCTAATGGCATATAAGCCCGTGGCGATGAAAATTGGCTCGGGCTCATTATGTTTCGATTGCAAGACAAAGAAAGCAATTTGTATGGATTCGTGTGTGCTTTGCTGGATAAGGAATAAAATATTAAGGAGTACCATCCATCAATGATATCCAAAAAGAATTCACATGTGTGGACGAGAGAGAAAGGATCGGGCAAGAAAAATGAGAAAAGGAAGGCTGAGCTGTTTTCATCACATGTAGTCACCTTTTGTGCAACGAAAATGATGCCAAGTTTCTAAAAAATGAGGTAGCATGTCCCATTTGCGTCTATGCTCTTTAAGAGCAAACTTTCGATTAAAGAAAGAGAGGACAATGAAGAGTGGGAGGGGCTGCAAAGCATTAGAAAAAAAGAAAAGAAAAGGGAGAGGAGGCCACACTTTGGAATGGACGGCCATCAGAGTTTTGAGAGGACAAAAGAGGGAGAGCGGGGTCTTCTTTTCGGGGGGTGGATGCAGATCGCTATTTTTTTTTTCTAGGCACATGAAGAAACAGGAGCGGGGGACAGCACATTAAAGAAAGAAGAAGAGTCCATGATGGGGAAACCGACAGAGGAGGAATGATGGTGGCCATCGAAGACCATAAATATAAAAACGACTCCCACCGCTACATGAAGCAAGGGACAAGGTGCCGCCCATCTAAAAAGAAAACTCCAGGCCATTCAATGGAGATTCGGCACTCTAACAAGAGTAAGAGAAAGGGAATCCTTCATCAAGATCTTGCTCTTTGATCTTCTAATCTGTTGGTTTCTCTTCACGTTTTCCTCGAGGGTTCAATGTGCAGGAAACATCAAGAGAATGAAGGCAAACAGTGATGTCTGTTTAGAAGTGATGTCTGTTTAGAGAAGTTCCCATCGGAGAAGAGTCCACCACAATCAGACCTCGGCAAGTTCTTAAGAGATTTTATGCGGTGGTACTTGGAGACTAATACAAACTGCAATTGTTTGAGACTTGGCAGATTTGTCAAGAACAGCCGACGTGTCCAACGCTCCCATCGATTGAGTTAATTGCTTTCACTTTAAGTGTTATATTTTGCAGCATTGTTCCCTTTTGCAGATTCTCAAGTTGTGTGCTCCCAGTTCTCACGAAGGCTACATTCTGATCTGCTTGGTGTACGTGTACTAACTCCCCATGGCCACACGTGGGCTGCTATACCCATCATATGTAAAGAGTCAAGTTGGTGGCCAAAAGGAAGATTGATCAAATAAGAAAAGAATGAAGAAGCTGTTGTTCACCGTGAGCTCATCAAGAACACATTATATATCCGCAAAGCTATGACACGCCAAAGTGGCCATTATAGCATGAGCTCAGCTTTTTGCTCTGCTTGACTGTGCAATTGTTTGGGTGATTTTGCGGCTGTTCAGGGTCAAAGTAGCACCATTTCATCGATTTTACTTGTTAATTTAGTGCAGATTTTTGCTCATTGTTTGAGCTAATCAGTTGGTTCTTTTTTTATGCAATATGCTCACTGTATCGAGCTATGTTCCTAAATGAATTGGTATTCGAGTGTCTGCTGCACTCAAGTGGCTGCTAATCAAGTCCAACCGAAGACGTAAAACCTCTTTCGTCGAGCCTCCCAATTCATACACAAACATCCTGTTCTTGGAACTCACTCTGGGTGCTCGAGTTTTTCGTTCAAATTCCAATGGATGAGCATGCGTGGCTGTCGCGACCCTCTTGAGGTTGTCGGGCTCTCGAGGGCTAATGGGCCGTCCTGTCTGGTCGGACGCGGGCCTCTCCCAAGGCCCATTACCCAAATCGCAACGGAGGTATGCGTGATCGACTTTCAGTGTGGTCTAGTGACATGTGCTAAGTGTGCATGCCATGGAGTCGCCACCAATCATTTTTTTAGGGTGTGATTGGACCACCCAATCGAATAGTTGGGAGTTTCTATTCAATTCTGCGAGAACCAGAGAAATGGTTTCGGGGACTTAGTTACACCAACTGTCAGAGTTGACGCCCTTTCGGTACCTAAGTTGACTGAATTTTCTAGCCTGAGATTCATGCGGATGAGTAAGGTATGAACCATAAATCTAGAAATTCATGCAGATAGGAGTGATTATCCTAGCAATCACAATCAGTAATAAAATGCGCAACTCAAGAAATCTAGATATGCAAATAAATCACATGGCATTCCTAGTAAGGCCCTATTTATCAATCACAGCTCAAGAATGATTTAGCTGTCCTAACCATTCTACACACGATCTAACCTAAGAAAAGCATTAGGAAGCATCGAAGGAGTTCGAGAGTACTCACATGGGGTTCGCCGTGCCCTGGTTTGGTTTTGGACGAGCTATCGAGCTCATGGCGACCCGATTATATTTGGGGATCCACTCGGCGTTTTACACCATGAAATCATGTGAAACAAAAACGAAAATATTCAGCAAGGGGAATTTATTGTAGATGGTGGTCGATCTAATTGGATGTCAAGACTAAAAAATATGTAGAAATTTACAAATTAAAATACTCGAATGACATTTTTTTGCCAAATTCAACTCTATGCGTCGTGAAGAAACACATGCAATTGAACTTGAATTTTGACTATTTATGAGTTCAAAATGAAAAGGAAATTAAAATAAAAATATTGACTATTTTTCTATATTTTTACGACATCGAACGCTATTTTTCTTCATTTTTCATGTATTTTTCTATTTTTGGAAAATATTAAAAAATATTAAAAAATATGACAAATTATTTTTTTTTTTATCAAAAATGGTTCCTTTAGCTTGGTCAAGGCTACCAAAGATGATTTTTTAATTTTTTTTTAACTTTTTATAGATTTTTTTATGAATTTTTTAAAAAATAAACTATGAAAGACTGATCAAAAATCAGGTGTCAACAGCTGCCCTTCTTTGAGAGGAATTTCGTCAGAGGTTTCTCTCAAAGACAAGGTGACACCTGTGTTCCGATCGACTCGACTGGGAAAAGAAAAGAAATCATGACATCCAATTTTCATGCCCATCAATGTGTGTTTTTCCTTAAAAAGAGATGTGCTCATTCAATTCCCTGATATGATGTAAGAAAGTTAAGGAGTAGATAGACTTCCCTGCCCCTTACCTGTCGAATGCTTGCGGCATTTGCTGTGTCTGATGGGTTCAAGTAGATTCCTAAGGACTTGTCATCGGAGTGTCCTGGGGATGTTAAGCTCTGACTTGTATGGTAGGTCAAACCATAATGGGATTCCTAACTGATAGGAACCTAAGGAAGACGCATCCCACATTTGGGAATTTGCCAAGGGTTTTGATCCGTGTGGTGGACTAAACTAGAAATGGCTTGCCTAATGTAAGGCTTATTAGGGAAAACGAATCCTCCCGCGTTCGGGATTCATCAAGGTTTTGATCCGTATGGTGGATCGGACCATTGGGTTGATCCTTCAGGCGGTCTCTACCAGTCCTTTGACCCTTCAGGCGGTTTCTACCATTCATTGACCCTTCATGCGGTTTCTACCATTGGTTGACCCTTCAGGCGGTTTCTACCATACATTGACCCTTCAGGCGGTTTCTACCATTGTTTTGACCCTTCAGGCGGTTTCTACCATTGGTTGACCCTTCAGGCGGTTTCTACCATACATTGACCCTTCAGGCGGTTTCTACCATTGTGTTGACCCTTCAGGCGGTTTCTACCATTGAGTTGACCCTTCAGGCGGTTTCTACCATTTATGAGATTCCAAATTGATATGAATCAAAGGATGACGTACCCGCTCTTCGGGGCTAGTCGGAGACTCGATCATTCTGTGGATCGGTCTTAGAAAAGATTTGCCTACTAAAAGGCTTCACCTAAGGATGACGCACCCAGTCTTTGGGGCGACCAAAAGTCCTGCAAAAAGCTTAGACCTGAAAAAATTTTCCTCGCCAAGAAGATATTAGTAATCTTTGGGAAGACAATAATTGTCTAACTGACAAAATTCTACGACTTAAGTTTTAGTCATGAAATGTGCATTTTTATTGCTGGAGGTTATCCAAAACATTCCTGCCATATACAGATGTGATCATAAATTCCTTGCACGGAAACTCTAGATCAAACAATTTGAAAATTTCAAAAAGAGTTTGCTCAAAACATCCATTGGAGTATTTCTCATCCAAGAAGGCTCCTCACTGCTCTGTGAAAATGATCTTTAATAGGGAAAGTGCTCAATTTCCTACCGACCTGTGCCTGGGTTTCAGGATCATTCGCAACGCATACATTTCGACCGATCAGGAGGTCTTTCACGGGACCGTAGTGTTAGGCTTGGATATCGGTTTCCAAGGGGGACTCACTTTTGAGTCAAGGCCGTTGAACGAAATTTTTCACTATCTGCTCCGGGTTTACAAGTCAAGAACCATGTAAAATGAGAAAGAAATAGTCTTGCTCGTACTTCTTTGAGCTAAGTTATACATTAACCCAAGTGTCTTAGTCAGATAAGACTGCTTCAGGGTTGTAACATTGAAAGGATTGGGGACCGAAAAAGGCTTATTTTTTGCCCAGAAATTGTGAAGGGTTTGGCATTGGTGATCATTGCAAATTTGCCACATGTCCTTCGAAGAACATCTCCATTTCTTGAAGTGTACACTCCTCTTTTAGAGCGCACAAGGATGTTTAAAAGCGTCTCTTGTTACATTAAGAGACCGTCTGTTTGTGTGTTTGCAATTTGAGCACGACATCATTTGGAGAGTAGTCATCTTGATCTAACTCCTTTGCAGGGTCTTTTCATCATATATCTAGACTTTACTGGGGATATTTTGAATAGACACCAGCCTTGCTTTTTACCAGGCACTTTGCTTTTTCTTGATGTCTAGGGATTTTTCTTTTCCCCCTTTTTTTAATCCCGTGTTTTTCTTTTCTTTTGGAGCTAGGATTTTCGGCAATCATGCTAGATATGCAACTTAAACTTTGGCACGCTTCCATTCCTAGAGTGATGTTGCCTTTGCTTTGGAATATGCAATGATCACCAATAGGTTGATGAAATGAATTTGCTGGCTCAACTTGGTCGTGCAAAGGATAACAGTGTGTAGGATAGAAAAATGAATTATTCTCGTCATCCTATGACACTTGGATTATCATATAAACAACACACAAAGATTTATGTTAGTCCGAGCAAGAAAATTTCAAACCATTTACTTTCTGATACTGTTGGACTAACCTTCATTTGCCCCAATGTGGGGTGGTTCTTGACAGGGTTGAGAATGAAAATCGCCGTTCAATGGGGTTCTCAATGGGCATCTGTAGTGTTTGGAATGAAGAAATAAATGCCTCTGTCATCTCGATCCATGTAATCGTTGCGAATGACCCTTATATCCATAGGTTAAGGTTTCGCTATCATTTCCAATCTCCTCATCTCTCAAGTGTGTATGGGACGTGTTTGGATTAGGCTCGCTTCTCTTATGAGAAAATACCCTTTTGAACAGTTCAAACGACTCTTGTTGGAAAAATTCATTTCATTTCATCAAGATTTATCCTTCAAAGGGATTTTGTGATGCACCATACATGTGTAATTCATGTTCAGACAATCTCATGTTTTAAAACATGAATGTCAATGAAGTAAGAATTCTATGTCTTTTTAGATGTGAGAATCGAATTAATTCTGAAAGTTTTTAATCTCCAATGAATTGGGAAAATGGATACTTACCTGCCCATCGAGGCTGGAGATCCTGGAGATATAAAAGGGATATGTCATCGTATATTCTAAAACTTTACAAAAATTGGAACGATACATCTTACCCTTGGTCATATGCTCCAACGAGTGTACAAGGGTTGTGAAAATCTGCACTTCACATAGTAACACAAGATTGTTAGGTGTTCTAAAGTTCTTTCGACTTCTTGGTTTTTGGAGAAAAATGAAACTTACATGTCTGCCCTGATGGCGAGCTCCTGCCAAGGATAAATATTAAGCATTATTTTGGGTTTCCAAATTCAAAACAAATTGGGACGATACTACTTTACTCTTGATTTGAATTCCATTCTGTATGCCAATGTGCAGATTGTAGAAGCCGGCCCTCAAGCTTGTGGCCATGATTTCTTCGTCTGGTTGGGCAACGAATCCACCTCTAGGATTTACGTCGGAGGAGATTCATTCATCTTTTTGGGCGTGTTTCATGCACTGTTATGTTATTTGAATGCATGGCTTCTTGGGTGCCTCGTCTCTGTTCATCACCTGAGAGGAAAATGAGAGAACATTATCCCCGCATCTGATTGAAAATCATTTAGGAACGATACGTTCTTTTTACCAAATGGGTGGCTCCGCGGCCAAATGCGTTTTACATTGAAAGGATGGATTCCATTACGCTCTGCGGATGATAACTATCGCTTCAGGGACTTGCCCCACGGATTAAACGATGAATTTGATGTCTTCGGCTTCGACATGCTTTCCGGATGTAGGAATGGTTTGCCCCCATTTTCAGTGGAGATGGGTTTTGTCGAGTGGGCAAGATCAAAAACTCATCCTAGATTTGGCTTTAGTCGAAGGTTGAAATCCCGACCTTGGATAAGCGAATCATGATTCATCTCCTTCTGCTTCGGATTTGTCATTTGCATGCTTCACATTTTACAATACCAACTTCGCCGCTTGATGAAAATGAATCGATGATTTTCGAATTGCCCCAAGTTCTATAGTCATCTGCGTCGAATCTCTTTGAACTTCATCGGGTGATAGACCAACTGATAAAATGATTTTTCAATCCCGAGATCGAACTCCTGACGTTTCGTACCACTTCCATTTCACTGACTACCAGGACACAGAACTATTGGCGTCCCTAACTGGTTCGTTTTTTGTTATAAAATTCTTGAAGCAGTTAGCGACCCCCATCGAGAATGAAACAAGCTCAATTTAGAGTTCATAACGACTAAAGGTCCCTTAGAACGATACAGAGCTAACCGTCTTTGAGCTCGCTCGGGCTTTTGCTCGCATTTTCCTATGTGAAGCCTTTAAATGTTTTTCTTCGTGGCGTTCAATTGATTCGCCTCGACTCTAATCTAACAAGGGATTGTCGCACTCAAGCATGATGATGCTCGCAGGTAGTACTGATCGCTACCCCAGATTAACTCTAGGCATTAAGGAAGATTATCTTGCATGGAAGACTTTATGACAGAAAGATTAATGATACATCCAGTCACATGTGCCTAGTTCCCTTGAGGATTCTCGGTGATCAGCCAGTTACACCATGAATCAGACATATAATCGTCATTTTGGATCATAACTTCATAAGTCCATCAGTTTTAAACTGATCGATCCAGATATGGAGCTCCTCATCAAGGAAATCTTTTGATTCTTCGAGCAACTGATATTCGGGTTGACCATCATCGCTTGGTGTTGAAGGATTCATGTTTCTGTTGTGAGCAATCTGATTCTTCGAGCTAGAACCTTCGTCGTTGCTCGAGATTATAAGAGGATGATTGATCGGTTCACTATCAAAAGCACCTTCCATTTGGGAATGGAAGAAACAAAAATCCTCAGAGCATCCGCCCGCTTGATCTTCCGAAATCATATGCCCAAGCTGGGCAGATCTTTGAACACTAGGCGCAATATGTTGATCGGGGATAGGAAGAGCACTAGCGAAAAGTTGCTGCTCAAACCAAGGAGTTCGTACCTGCTGCACTTGTGGCATATACTCTTGAGGGGTGCTGAGATGATTCGGGGGAATATTCTGATTAGCGCCCAAGTAGTCGATGGTGCTGCTACCAGCTTGGTCGGTGCCTAGATTCGGCAGGGTATTTCTTACTTCAGGGGCATTGTAGTTATAGCCATGCCTAGTGTTTAGGCGCAAGTTGAGTTCTTTCAGGTTCAGTGCTGTGTGGCGCTGTCTTAGCGCCCTTCTGTAGCTCTTGAGGTGACTCGCGACTCCATCTTTAGTGAGTCCTGGTATGTTCATGATCTCAAGTATGCGCGTTGGATATGCTGAGTTGATCCCTAGTTGCTGAACCGCACTAAGGAACTTGAGATGAAGCTCGGGGGACCAATTGACCCTCGTCTTCTTGCGACCCGGAACAGTGTTGACAACTTGGCTATTGCTCTCTGGCCTATTTCCAGTAGGATTTGATCGAGCCGGAAATTGTTGTGGAGGGAATTCATCAGCTTTGGATTGGTCGGTCGTGATAGTAAGCTCATCGTTAAGGAAACTCCAATCATGGTGACGCATATCACATCCTTTAGAAGGCATCGGTATTGACTTCGTAGAATTGATTTGTTCATGCATATCTCCAACAAAATCCGATTGTATCGAAGATGGTTCGAGGGAATGGGGTGGTGAATGAGCATTTTCAATCCTCATATAAGGCTTATCAAGGAACATTTCGCCGAGAGTGATAGGGCCACCGCAATTAAGGCAAGCGATAGTGCTGGGAGCTTTCTTATACCTCATGTTCTCCGCTCGAAGCTTTTCGTTTTCCTCCTTTAGAATCGCAAGTTCTTGACGTCTGTGTTGAGCCCTCAATTTGGCTCGCTTATTTTGAAACCAAAACTTGACCCTCAAAGGTTTCATCCCTAGCTTCTGGCCCAATTCATTTCTTTGTTTCATGTTCGGGAGAGGGCATTCACTAAAGAAAGCTTCAAGCTCTTGGATTTCATTCTGAGTGTGGCACTGGCGACGTTTCCTTTTCCGGGATTGACCATCGCTGCTGCTGTTGTCGTCGCTGTTGAGATCCTGAACTTCGTTGCCGAAAGGGTTGGGTTCTGTGGTTCTGGTACCAGACGCCATCCTAGAATCTTCGAGATCTCTCAGTAGTTCATTTTCTGAGATTTTTGGATCAGTCGCCTCTAGCAACTGATGGTAACCCTCAAACATGTTGGATCGAAAAATGTTCGATCAATTTTTGCTCACTCAGGGTTCTCTACTCTCTCATCTATGCTCACTCTCTCTAAATTTTCTTTTGAGTGGTTCTGTATGCCCATGAAACGTTCTTTAAACATGGATGAAGATCATCAGGCAAGCGTTGCTCCCAAGATTTCGTATTTCCCGCTTTGTCGTCTTCTTTCTTCTTTTCAACGTGGAGGGGCACCAAATCGATTTCCTTTTCTCGATATCCATGTCTGTCTCCCACTTATTTTCAAAAAGGTGGAACTACGCTCGCCTCCCGCTCAGTTTTTTAATATGATGGGACCGCCAAATCCTTTCGCAACTTTTTTCGATAGTTGCGCTTAACTCCCGCTCAATTTTAATATGGTGACACCGACATATCTTTTTACAACTTTTTTAGGTTTATCAAGCCTGAAATCGCGGACTGGGACAGATCTGATGGTTCACCGAAAGAGCCACCATTGCTTTACCCAATTAACTTGGCTCCACGAGCATTATTGCTATGCCTTTCTTCATTCTCGAGTTGCTATAAAAGGAGGAGTTAATGCAGAGAAGATTAACACTCTTACATAATTGTCTTGTCGTATTTTAATCACTCTACCACACTCATCTTCTTCTCCCTCACTCCAACGAAAATGACCTCCTCTCCTATTCGCGCTTTCTCGGCCGAAATTTTGGCCCAGTGGGAAAAACTCTATAACCTCCTCGGTCGAGGCTATGCTCATATAGCCGATCACCCAGAAACTGAAGATGAAATCCGTATTTTGCTCGTGGAAATAGACACCACCTCCATCGAGGGCACTAATTTAGAGAGGGAATATAGAATCTTCCCAACCCTCTTTATAAACTTTTTAGAGACTTACCGTGTCGCTCATCGAAAAGCTACCGTGGCTCACGTTTTGCGAGCTCGCTATGAGGATCGGTCCAACTGCTTGGTGTTGGCCAACCTTGTGGCCGATAGTCACAGAAAGGCTGTTGAGTTCGCCAACAAGCGAGTCTCGATGTTGCTTCGCGAGAGGGGAAATTTGGTGGAGCGCTTGGCCTTATCCCTGACCACCTATGAGCACGACCGTCGTAATGTCGTGTTGAAGTTTCAATGTGAGTGGCAGGAAGAAAGGCTTGACAGCATTACCGCGGATATAGCCCATGGGAGAGGACTAGTTCGGGACCTAGAAATAGCCGCCGAAGATCACGGGACCAAGGTTGCCGATCTTAAAGGGGAATGTAAACGCCTTCTTCTTAAGCTTGCAGATCTCGAGTCTCGAGGTGGTGAGTATAAGCAAAGCATCAATAATATGGAGGGCCAACTAGGTTCCTTTGTGATGCTAATTAGGGCTCATTGCGGTTTTATGTTTCCACCCCAATGATTTGTATGATCTGCTTTTAAGGTCCCTCGATTGAGCGAAATGAATGAAAGCTCTAATGTGTGTGTCTCAACTTCTGTATGGCTGACTTTCTCGAACACCTGACCACTCTCAACCTAGGCAAGCTGCGCTTTGACATTGATGATTCGAGCGTGTACATCTTGATTTTTTAATCTTGCTTATGATCGGATAAAGGAACCTCCCACCGCGATTATCCACAAAAAGACTTCTCTTCTCTACTTGTTTTTAACCTGTTTCAAATGAAAAGGCAGAATCAGAAGAAAGAATTTGAAAAATAAAGCATAAATCCTTTCAATTTTATGCTTACTTGTGATTAATAGGGATAAGAGCTTTTACAAGGGTTTTGGCCTTGTGCAAAAGCTTTTATCAATATTCCTCAAAGGAAAGCATATCATTGAAAGGAATGTAATTCACGATAATCGCCTTTGATCAATTCCAAGAAAATCGATGGAATGTTCAAAAGTACACAATTACGATGTGTTTTAAATTCAATTGAAGATACGGTATCCAAATTAAAGCTGTTTACTAAGAACGAGAGTAATTTGGATATCTATCTTTTCATTAAATTTGAAAAACACGAATACTCTTGATCAATTATTGTGGATTACCAATGATGCAAAACATGCATGAACCAATTCAAGTTTATAGTTCCTTCTGGCGAAATTGGGATTGTATTGCCCTATACGGCCAAAAGGTTGTATAAGACTTCCAATTTCAATTTCATCCAAAGGAATTATAAAATTGATTTTGGAGTATTTGAGTGATTAGAAGAAATGCCACTATCACATTCCAATGACAAGTCAATAGAAATACAACAAATTTCAATCTGAATGTATATAAACACAAATAGATCCCTAATACAATCAATCTAAGGGATCAGATAGAGAGGATCTCAGCAAAATAAATCCTATACAAGAAGGCTAGAAATGAAAAATAAAACAAAGGAATGTGATCTTAATACTTAGAGATGCCCCAGTTTCGATCTTTGAGACGTGACTTCAGGATCACCTATTCCAAATCGTCATCTTCATTAGATGATACCTTAATGATGTCCATAGTAGGCTCTTCTTGTCCACTTGGCGCTCGTAATGGGATGACACCATCTTCATCTTCCATCAAGAACATTGGGAGGAAAACACACATATCTATCCTCAAAATGGCATTTAATCCAATCACCGGAATTATGCAATGAATATAATGATTAAGAGCTGTAACAAGTTCGAGGGATAGAAAAGTCTTACCAACCAAACTTAAGAGAAAATCAAGCTTCTCTGTATTTTTTGCAGTGTTAGGTATACTAACCTTCCATAGAAAAACGCATGAGACAAGTGAGGGAAAACTCCTAAAAATCAAAAGATAGGGCTTGGTACCTAAAGCCAAGGTTCTCACCTCGAATTCTGGGAAGAGCCGATTCCATTGCACAACTATCGTTGCATTGGGACTCAATCCATAGTTCGAAGTGAGCGGAATTGAAAAGTGGATTACCCCATGTTTTTCCTCACGGAGATTCCATTTTCAATTCATTCTATTGTGTTCCTAAAGAGGGCGCCTGGGGTTTTAGGCGCAATTGTGTGTATTCATTGTGTCGTGCTAAAGCAATAGACATGCATTTTATTTAACAATCACCGCTTCAATATAAACATCCACACAATCATACATCCAAAACTCCTGCCTGCATAAAACAAAGTTAACAAGCACTTCACCCCTTATTTCTCCCGTCTACAAAAACATCTAACACATTCGTTAGCATATACACCTCACTTTCGAGAGCATCTGCATAAAATTAGGTTAGAAGAATCAATCAACTTTTTAATCGGCTCAAGTCCACTAAATGGTTAAGAACCAGTCCCCAGCAGAGTCGCCAGTCTGTCGCGACCCTCTTGAGGTTGTCGGGCTCTCGAGGGCTAATGGGCCGTCCTGTCTGGTCGGACGCGGGCCTCTCCCAAGGCCCATTACCCAAATCGCAACGGAGGTATGCGTGATCGACTTTCAGTGTGGTCTAGTGACATGTGCTAAGTGTGCATGCCATGGAGTCGCCACCAATCATTTTTTTAGGGTGTGATTGGACCACCCAATCGAATAGTTGGGAGTTTCTATTCAATTCTGCGAGAACCAGAGAAATGGTTTCGGGGACTTAGTTACACCAACTGTCAGAGTTGACGCCCTTTCGGTACCTAAGTTGACTGAATTTTCTAGCCTGAGATTCATGCGGATGAGTAAGGTATGAACCCTAAATCTAGAAATTCATGCAGATATGAGTGATTATCCTAGCAATCACAATCAGTAATAAAATGCGCAACTCAAGAAATCTAGATATGCAAATAAATCACATGGCATTCCTAGTAAGGCCCTATTTATCAATCACAGCTCAAGAATGATTTAGCTGTCCTAACCATTCTACACACGATCTAACCTAAGAAAAGCATTAGGAAGCATCGAAGGAGTTCGAGAGTACTCACATGGGGTTCGCCGTGCCCTGGTTTGGTTTTGGACGAGCTATCGAGCTCATGGCGACCCGATTATATTTGGGGATCCACTCGGCGTTTTACACCATGAAATCATGTAAAACAAAAACGAAAATATTCAGCAAGGGGAATTTATTGTAGATGGTGGTCGATCTAATTGGATGTCAAGACTAAAAAATATGTAGAAATTTACAAATTAAAATACTCGAATGACATTTTTTTGCCAAATTCAACTCTATGCGTCGTGAAGAAACACATGCAATTGAACTTGAATTTTGACTATTTATGAGTTCAAAATGAAAAGGAAATTAAAATAAAAATATTGACTATTTTTCTATATTTTTACGACATCGAACGCTATTTTTCTTCATTTTTCATGTATTTTTCTATTTTTGGAAAATATTAAAAAATATTAAAAAATATGACAAATTATTTTTTTTATCAAAAATGGTTCCTTTAGCTTGGTCAAGGCTACCAAAGATGATTTTTGAATTTTTTTAACTTTTTATAGATTTTTTTATGAATTTTTTAAAAAATAAACTATGAAAGACTGATCAAAAATCAGGTGTCAACAGCGGCTGACCAAGAAAAAGATAAATATCAATCTTTTTGTGTTTTCTCGATTGAAATTGTAGACTTTTGGTCTCTCGTCCATTTGAGAATTCCTTTTGCAGGTCCCAACATGAAGGATATCAGTCAAATGAGCCTCGGCGAACCGTCGTCTCCAAAATGTCACTCCTGCAATTCCAGTAAATCTCAATAGGCTTACGGCCCGGATTATGGTTCATTTTGTATTATGTCTTATTTGCAGTATATTTAATTTATGTCATCGCATTTAATGTCATATAATTAGATTGCATTGCATTGCATTTTATAAAAAGAAAACCCTAAACATTCATAAAAGAAGAAACAAAAAAAAATATTGCAAGATCCAGAAAATTGCATCTTTGAAAATTCATCAAATTTGCCAAAATCGGACATTTTCATGGAATGGGTACCGAAAGGGCATTAATTGAAGAATTAATGTAACCAAGTCCCGAACTTAAAATCTCTGGTTCGTAGAAATAAAATAGTTTTCTCCCACTATTTTATTTAGGTTTCTAATCAACCTACCAAGAAATGATTAGTGGCGACTCCAAAGTTAAAATCTTTTTCTAGATAATCATTTGAACCATAAGTCACGATTTGGTAGAACTTGGGAGAGTTCGAACTAAGTTAATTAATCTAATTAATTAATTTGGTAATCCATTAACCTAAAATCAAAATCCACCGATTTTTAGGTCGCGACACTCGTTAACATATCCAGCATATTTTTTCTAAAATTTTTATATCAATGAGTTATAGACGAACTATAATATTCCCCGATATGAAACTTATCTAATGTAATTGACACTTGTGTTCCAACACTTGATGGAGTGCTTGACTAGTCATCCGGCGGGCCCATCTTCTCTTGTCCCCTGATCGTCCGTACCTTCAATTCTCACTCGTTCGTCAAAAGCCGACGCGTGCCGAATTATGTAGGGTCTCTTTCGAGTCCGTGGTCGTCGTCACGGCTGGTGCAATCCACCTGTGCTGGGATGGAGGGTGCTTCGAGAATTGGCTTGCTAAGGTTCAGGATCTTCAGGCGTCGGTGATTTGACTCCTTTGCGTGGACCTCACACCGTTCACGTAATCACCCAATTCCATCGGCCCAATACGGTCAGCCTCAGTCAGTCCCCCATCAATATTTCTAGGGTTCACATCCTGTTGACAACTTAGACTATGTCGCCCAATTGATGCGGACGTCGATAACTTGAGCCCAGCTGCTCGTATGATTGATTGAAAATGAGGTAAAGCGAAAACAGAAGTTGTTATGTGGAGTTTCATGGAATTTTAGAAGTAATGAAACATAGTTGCACATAGTACTTTTGAATCTCCCAACTTTTTTTTTCTAAAGTTGTATCGACCATATGTCGCGACCCTCCCCCGAGCTCGGAGGCGGGAGCGGGCTAATGGGCCGCCCGATCGCTGGCTGGATCGGACGCGGGCCTCTCCCAAGGTCCATTTCCCAAATCGCAACTGCTGGATGTACGTGGTCGACCTTCAATGTGGTCTAGTGACATGTGATGAGTGTACATGTCAAGGAGTCGCCACCAATCGTTTTGCGGAGGGTACGATCGGAAACCCTATCGAATAGTTGGGAGTGGTCTATTCGATTCTGCGGAAACCAGAGAAGTGGGTTCGGGGATTTAGTTACGTCAACTGTCAGAGTTGACGCCCTTTCGGTACCTAAGCTGAATGGTTTATCTGATCCTAGGATTTCATACAGATGAGTGGGGTACAGATCCTAAATCTAGGAGTTCATGCAGAAGGGAATGGCTATCCTATCACTCACAATCAATAGAAATAAACGCGCAAATCAAGGATCCAATACATGCGGATAAAACACATGAAATCAGCATGACATCCCTAATAAGGCCCTATTAGCCTAGAGAAATATCAATCAAGGCTTAGGAGTGATTTGGACATGATTCGCCCATGAGGGGCAGAATCGTAATTTTGAATAATTCGGGAAAATTCACCTCAAAAGGGCAAATTTGTCATTTTCAGATGAATTGGGAAGTCAAAAGACAAGGGAAATAGGATTGGCCATCAATCCAATCCATTTCCTATTTTTCTGGAATTTCCAGGATTTTTCTGGAATTTAAAAGTGATTTTACCCTTGGAGGGGTAAAGTCGTCATTTGGACAAAGACGAGAACTGAAAATCTCAAATATTAGGGTTGGTCGTCCACCTGACCCAAACCCTAACTTTAAGGAATTTTCAGAACTCGATTGAGACGAGAAAGACGATTTTCCCATTAAAGGGCAAAATCGTCATTTTGAGAAAAGAGGCTGGACTTGAAAATCCAAACCTAAGAATTGGTCGTCTAAACGACCCTAATTCTCACCTTGGAATTATCGGCCTTTTTTAGCATGCACAGCAGATGCGACTTACCCCTAAAGGGTAATGTCGTCAAGTCTCGAAAAATTGGATAAGAAACCCCAAAAATAGGGTTGACCAGTTGTCTGTGGTCAATCCTCGATTTTTGGGGATTTATAGAGTGTCTAGGATTTTTCCACAATTTTTCCACATTTTTTTGGGATTTTCTGGAATTTTCTAGAATTTTTTGGATTTTCTAAGATTTTTCTGATTTTTTTTATTTTTAAAATTATTTTCGAATTTTTTATTAAAAAAATGTGATTCGGACCGGGTTGACCCGACCCACTCGGGTCGGAACCCGGCCCAGACCCGGATCCGCGAAACCGAAGACCAAAGCGACGCCGTTTGATACTTTTTATTTTTTGGTTTTAATCGGTTTTAATCCTACGGTCCCTAATGAAATGCGTGGCTAATCTCTACCCATTGGATCTGATTACTAAAACCTACGGTTCAGATTGAAGGGATACCCGATCAGAGCCGTCTGATCAAATTACTTGAACCCACGGCCATGATTAGATCCGAAGACTTGATCTAGACCGTCGATTCATACTAACCTAAACGACGCCGCTTGACCATATATCCGGACGGCACCGTTTTGGCGGGTTTTGATTTTTCAATTTTCGAATAATCCTAATTTCTAATCGGACGGCCACCATTTATTAGATCCGATTATTCTTGGCCGTTGGATTCTTTTTATTTGAATAACAGACCCTAACGGCCGTGCTGACTCGACACTACGTGGACCAATCGCGCATCGCCACCTAGGCCTTTGACCTGTTGACCTGCCAGGTTGGCATCGTCTTCAACCTCACGACCATAGCTGAACGAACGGCCACGACTCTCCGGCGGTGATCCAACGGTGGAACCTCGACGGAATCGAATGAGACCGGCGGCAAACGACTCGTTTATGCTTCGTACGCAACATATCGTAGGATTACATGATTTCATTCACAGGATAAAGCGCGAACAAGCACGAACCAGTATATACACATACACTCAAATCGCTCGATCCATGGCGTAATGAACCAATTGATTAACAGGGAAGCACCATTCAATGTTCAAGAGACTTACCTCGAGCTCCGATCGAGCTCGCTCGGCCCAGATTCGGCTGGGGAAAGATGAACAGTGGCTCGACAATGGAGGTTGGATTTGAAGACTCGATTGGGCATGTTAAGACAAAACCGATGCAAACAAGATACGCGATGATGGTCAGTGATGTTCAGGGAATGAAACGCCCACACTAATTGCATGAATGATCAATAAACGCATGAATCGCCATGAAAGCTTGAAGAAACGCTCGAGACTGCAGCTCACCTGTTCTCGCGGATTCCTCGTGCGCGGCCGGCGGCGATCGATTCCGGGGACTTTAGGCGACTTTTTGGTGGTCTCGTATCGCTTTGGTTTGGCCTGGGAAGACCCAACCAGCACCCTGCAATTCGAGCTCAAATTCTCGACGACGGGCGTCGGAGAACGAGCTCTGCTTCGCGTTTTCTCCTTCTCTCTTGATTCAGTTTATCTTTCTACAACTGAATCCACCGTTCTCTTCAACTGAAAGCGATCACGAGCTTATATAGCTCCTGAGGATTTTGGCGCCGATTTGGGGAGTTCCAACTGACTCCAAAAGCACGTGCCATCACGTGATTTTAGGTCCAAACGGCGTCGGGGAAGATGGGTGAGTCGTCTAACTCCGTTTGGTTCCTCGGCGGGTTCCTTCTCATGCGAATTTGGCACGAATTTGAGCTGCGTTTGATTTTGTTGACTTTTCGCAGCTTCGGAACTTGATCGACTGATTACCCCTTCCCCCGGCGACCATTGGCCTTGGGGTTGGTCTCGATCGGTAGGTTTCGAGGTAAAGAACAAGACGCCCACCATTCCTCTTTCAATTAGTCGCGAATTGCCCTTCAATTTGGCGTTCGAAACTCAGTTCATCACTGTTCATCTGCTCGAGCTCTATTGGGGAAGACGACACTGTAGCAAACCGGTCTGACCGGCTCGACCGGCGGTCTGACCGGTCAGAACCGGCTCCGACTCACCATTTTCGAAATTAAACCCAAATTAATGGGAAATTTTTGCAATTGAACCTCATAATCGAATCTAGGGCATGAATTCTATCTAGAAATGTGGTTTTGCCCAAAAGTTTTCATCAATTTCTACAAAATCCCCAAATTTTCATTTAATTGGAAATTGGGGATCGTGTAATTGAGGATGTAAATGATCAAATTGAGTCAAACCACTTGTGCCAATCTATTTAAAATGGTGAAATCCATTGGGTAGCATGTCCAATTTGCAATGATAGCCCTTGAATTGAAAGTAATTTCAATTATGCTTAATTTCAAGGACTAAAATGCAATTTTAGTATGTAATTTTGTCAAATCCATGCAATTGAGCAAATTGCGCAAACAATTGGGCTAAATTGAGATAAGGGATAGTTAGATTGAATGTCAAGATCTTAAAAAATTCCAAAATTGCAAATTAAAAGACTCAATTGTTATTTTTTTCTTCAAATTCAATAGTACGGGTTACAAAGGAACACCTAAAATTGAATCTGATTTTAATTTTTTGAGAGGTCAAAAATACAAGGGATTAAAAGGAAAAATATTGGATATTTTTCCATATTTTTGTGACCTCAAATGCTATTTTTCTTGATTTTTTAAGTGTTTTTATATTTTCCAAAAATACTAAAAAAATATGAAAAAATGTGAAAAATTATTTTTTGGTCAAGAATGGTTCCTTGGGCTTGGCCAAGGCCACCAAAGTTGATTTTGTAATTTGTTGACTTTTTATGGATTTTTTATGATTTTTCAAAAATAAAATTGAAAAAGACTAGGTCAAAAATCAGGTGTCAACAACTGCCCCTCTTTGAGAGGAATCTCGTGAGAGGTTTCTCTCAAAGACAGGTGACACCTGAATCTAGACTGACTCGACTGGGGAAAAGAAAAACGAATCCTGACATTCAATCTTTCTTGCTTTGCTGGTAAACGCTCTGTTTGTTCTGCTTTGGCTACTGTGAGAGAAAGACGGGATAGAGATGCTTACCTATTGCTCACCTGTTGATCACCTGTCTGATGCTCGTGCGGCATGCGCGGTGTATAGCGGGTTCTAGTGAATACCTAGGGACTCGTCTTTTGAGTATCCTAGGGCTGTTAAACTCTAGCCTGTATGGTAGGCCGTACCAGGATGGGATTCCTATACTTGACAGGAACCTGTGAATGACGCACCCAGTCTCTTAGGGATTGTCGGGGTTTTGATCCGTATGGTGGATCAGACCATGAATAGGGATTTTGATCCGTATGGTGGATCAAACCGTGAATAGGACTCTTGTCTGTTAGGAACCTATGGATGACGCACCCAGTTTCTTAGGGATTGTCAGGGTTTTGATCCGTATGGTGGATCTGACCATGAATAGGATTCCTGTCTGTTAGGAACCTATGGATGACGCACCCAGTCTCTTAGGGATTGTCAGGGTTTTGATCCGTATGGTGGATCAGACCATGAATAGGGATTTTGATCCCTATGGTGGATCAGACCGTGAATAGGACTCCTGTCTGTTAGGAACCTATGGATGACGCACCCAGTCTCTTAGGGATTGTCAGGGTTTTGATCCGTATGGTGGATCTGACCATGAATAGGACTCCTGTCTGTTAGGAACCTATGGATGACGCACCCAGTCTCTTAGGGATTGTCAGGGTTTTGATCCGTATGGTGGATCTGACCATGAATAGGACTCCTGTCTGTTAGGAACCTATGGATGACGCACCCAGTCTCTTAGGGATTGTCGAACATTTTAATCCGTCAGTGGATCAGGCCGAGAATAGGATTCCTTTCTGCTAGGAACCTATTGATGACGCACCCTGTCTTTTAGGGATTGTCGAACATTTTAATCCGTCAGTGGATCAGGCCGAGAATAGGATTCCTTTCTGCTAGGAACCTATGGATGACGCACCCTGTCTTTTAGGGATTGTCGAACATTTTAATCCGTCAGTGGATCAGGCCGAGAATAGGATTCCTTTCTGCTAGGAACCTATGGATGACGCACCCAGTCTCTTAGGGATTGTCGAACATTTTGATCCTATATTCTAAGGAATTAACTAGGATTTATACAAATGAGGTGTGCCTGACCTTGAGGCTTTACCAAATGAGCTATTCTGGGTTTAGGGGTTACCTAGAACCTCACAGAAAGCTGATTCTGAAAATTGTCTTTTCGACACGCGAGGCGTTATTCTGGGATTTGGGGATTCCAAGTATCCTGCAGAAAATTTAAACCTGCAAAAACTTTGATAAGATTCTTCTGGGATCTAGGGGCTACCTGAAATCTCACAGAAAGACTATCTTGAATGTTGTCCTTTCGATATTGAAGGTGACATTCTGGGATCTGGGAGCTCCAAGTACCCAAGAGAGGTTGTGCTCTTCTGAGATCTGGGATTGCCAGGAATTCTGCAGAAGTTTAGACATGTTAAACGTTTCTCACCAAGAGGGGTACAAGCCATTTTAGGAGCTGAAGTCACCAAGAATCTTGCAGAAGCTCCAATCTGAAAATTTTCTTACTAAAGGCACATCAATGGCCTTCAGGTGATATCTGATGTCAAACTGATAGCACTTTATGACTTATATCATAGTCATGAAAGAATTTCAATGGATGCATTACGATGCTGGAGGTTATCCAAAACACCTTGTAACATACGGAGGTGATCAAAAATTCCTTGTCGGGAAAGTTTGAAATAAACAATCTGAAATTACCAAAAGAGTTTGGTTAAAATGTCCAACGGAGTATTCTCATCAAAGAGGACTTCTCACCGTTTTGAGGTAATGGTCTTTTACCAAGAATGCACTCGAACTTCCTATCAAACCTGCGCCTAGGGTTCAGGATCATTCGCAGTGAATACACCTCGATCGATCAGGAGGACTTCCAAGGGACCGTAATGTTGGGCCTGGTCAACGGTTTTCAAAGGGGACTTGCGTGCAAGTCAAGGCTTTCGAAGAGAAGTCTTCAATGTCTGCTCCAGGTTTACAAGTCAAGAAACCTGCAAAATGAGAAAGAAATAATCTTGTTCGAACTTCTTCGAGCTAAGCTTAGACATTAAACCCTATGTCAATCCATGTGCCTTAATCAGAAAAAGCTTTTCAGGGTTGTAACGTAGGTAGAATTGGGGGCCCAAGAAAGGATTGTTTTTGGCTCAGAATACGCGAAGGGTTTATCATTGGTGATCACTGCAAGTTTGCTGCCATCTTGCCCCTTCTGGTTCAAAGAGCGTTTTCAGTCTTTGAAGTGCATATTTGTTTTTAGAGAACATCTCTCTCATGTCAAGACGGCGTCAATACCTTGTCTATGCTTTTGTCATCTGAATGTGACATAATCTGGGAGTATCCTTTGCTGTCCAGCTCCCTTAGGATTTTCTTTTACAATCAGATCTCACTAGTGACCTATACAAAGGTATCATGCCATCTTTTGGCATTTACACAATCAAACACATGATTCACAAGTGTATAAGTATTTGGATGGGCATTGGCCTTGCTTTTATCAGGCCCCTTTTTTTTTTCGAGATCCCACCTTTTCTTTTCTTTTGGGGATCAGAATTTTCAAATGAGTGTGCTAGATGTACAATTTGAATCTCAGCACTCCAACATTGATCTATGAATTTTTCACAAATCATGTGTTTTGAACTTTTCCGCTCTCAAAGGGACGTCGCTTCCGTTTTGGAATATGCAATGATCACCAACGGGTTTGTAAAATGAATGTATAGGCTCAATTGGGCTGTACAAAGGGTAAAAGTGTATAGGATAGAGAAACGAATGCTTTTTCGTCATCCTAAAGCACCTGAATTACCATAGAAGTTAAAATGACAAGCAACACACGAAGATTGATGCAAGTCTGAGCAAGAGAACTTCTAACCATTTATCTCTTGATACCGCTGGACGTACCTCCAGTTTGCCCCATTGTGGGGTGGTTCTTGACAGGGGTATAGAATGAAATCGTCGTTCAAAGGGTTATCAATGGTCACCTGTAGTGTTTATGATAGAGAAATGAATGCCTCCGTCGTTTCAATCCATGTAAT
Source organism: Rhodomyrtus psidioides (assembly GCA_021437785.1). Taxonomy (NCBI): domain Eukaryota; kingdom Viridiplantae; phylum Streptophyta; class Magnoliopsida; order Myrtales; family Myrtaceae; genus Rhodomyrtus; species Rhodomyrtus psidioides. Next base: position 28,940 of record JAILYB010000062.1, on the reverse strand, counting down.
CACTGCGAATAACCCTTACGTCCGTAGGTCAAGGTCTCGCTGTACTTATCACTCCACTTATCTCTTAAGTGTGTATGGGACGTGTTTGGACCAGGCTTGCCTCTTGTCTGAGAAAACATCCTTTTGAACGATTTAAACAACTTTTGTTGGAAGAGTTCATTTTGCTTTCTCCAAAACTTACCCTCCGAGGGGATTTATGAGGCACAATGTATATTTCAATCATGTTCAGATAACCTCTAAGTTTAATCATGAATGCCAATGACATGATTGTGAGAATTTTGCGTCTTTCTAGACATGATAATTGAATGCATGCTAGATTCTAAGAAGCCTTTCAAATTCTAGCAATAAGGATTCTGACAGTCTTGTAAACCTAAAAGATTAGGAAAGGAATACTTACATGCCCAGCGCGGCTAGGGATTCCTGAAAAACATAAAAGGAATAGGTCAGTGTATGCTCTCGAATTTCAGAAAATTTAGAACGATACACCTTACCCTTGATCATGCATTCCAATGGAAGTGGATAGATTCGCGAAAATCTGCATTTTTCTTAACAACACAAGATGGTTAAGTTGTTCTAAAATTTCTTAAAATTCTCAGTCTATGGAGAAGAAGACGTGCACCTGACCACCATGACGTTAGGTCTCCTTGATCATGCGTTCCAACTTATCGCGACCCTGCTTCCTTGGATCCTGCAATATTGAACACATGCTAATGTATGCATAGATGCATGACATGCTTATGCAAAGACTATCATGAAGAGTAGGCTCAATTCGAGGCAGGGCATATGACTGGAATCTGATTTTATTTCAAGGGTAATATTTCTTCACAGCATCTGAATTCACAGGGTGCCCCAATTCTTCTCCCTCGGAGTTTACAAGGATTAATGCTCCTCCCGTGAGGATCTTCTTAGCAATGAGGGGCCTTCGTAATTTGGAGTGAATTTTCCCCCTGGATGGGTAGTACTTGGCAAAACTTTCCTAATTACCAAGTCATTTACTTCGAAGTTTCTGGTCTTGACCTTTCGATTGAACGCCCTGGCTACCCTTTTCTGGTAAGTTTGTCCATGGCAAATGGCTTTAAGACTTTTCTCATCTATTAAGTTCAGCTGTTCATATCTGTGCTTGAAATACTCTGACTCAGAGAGTTTATCTTCGGATAAGATTCTCAAAGAGGGAATCTTAACTTCTACTGGTAGAACTGCTTCTGTCCCATATATCAAACTATAGGGAGTTGCCCCTGTAGAAGTCCTGATCGACGTTCGGTAAGCCATCAAGGCGAAGGGCAGCCTTTCGTGCCAATCCTTGTAGTTTTCTGCTGTTTTAGCCAAGATTCTCTTGATGTTTTTGTTGGCCGCTTCCACTGCCCCATTCATCTGTGGGCGGTAAGGAGATGAATTCAGATGTCGAATGCTAAAGTGATCCAGCAGATCATCGACAATTTTGTTGTTCAGGTTGGACCCATTATCTGTGATGATCGCTTGAGGGGTACCATACCAGGATATGATATCTCTTTTGACGAAACTTGCCACATTTCTTGCAGTGACATTCTTGTAAGAGCTGGCTTCTACCCATTTGGTGAAGTAATCAATCGCTACCAAGATGAAGCGATGACCATTCGAAGCCACAGGATTAATAGGCCCTATCATGTCTATGCCCCACATAGAGAAAGGCCAAACTTCAGACATTTGGTGTAGTTCGTTTGGGGGTGCATTGATCTTATCACCGTATATTTGGCACTGGTGGCATGATCGGACGTGCTGACAGCAGTCCGATTCGATGGTCATCCAATAATAGCCAAGCCGCATGATCTTCCGGGCGAGGAGGTGGCCGTTCATGTGAGGCCCAAACGCACCTTCATGGATTTCTTTCATGAGAATATTTGCTTCTTTGGCATCTACACATCTTAACAGAGTAGAATCAAACGATCTCTTATACAGAATTTGTCCATTGAGGAAGAACTTGCTGGCCATCTTGGTTATATATTTTCGGTCTCCTGACTGGCATCCTTCAGGGAATTCCCCTTTCAAGAGGTAATTCTTGATGTCATAGTACCATGGCTCTCCATCACATTCTTCTTCGATTAGCATACAATAAGCTGGCTTTTCAACAATGCCAATCCTCAGAGGTTCTACATCCAACCCTTCAGTCGTTTGCAACATCGAGGCTAGGGTGGCTAATGCATCTGCGAATTGGTTGTGAGACCTTGATAGGTACTCGAATGATATTTCTTCGAACCTGAGTATCAATTCTTCAAGGTATTCGTGATAAGGGATGAGCTTTGTATCTCTCGCCTTCCACTCCCCTTGTGTCTGTAGAATAATGAGCATGGAGTCTCCAAAGACTTGTAACCTAGGTATCTCCATAGAAAGGGCCAGTCGTAGGCCCAGAATGCATGCCTCATATTCTGAAATGTTGTTGGTACAAGGAAAAGTTATCTTTGCCGCGACAGGGTAATGTTGACCATCTGGGGATATTAGTACTGTCCCAGTGCCTGCTCTTGATAGATTGACAGCGCCATCGAAATACATGATCCACTTGTCTTCTTCCAAGTTCAGAATTTGACTTTTTGTGTTTATTACTTCAGGGGACTCACCGCTTGTCGGGTTTTCTGCCAGCATGTCAGCTATAGCTCTTCCTTTTACCGACTTCTGTGGGGAACATTTGATGTCAAATTCAGACAACATTACTTGCCATTTTGCTAATTTCCCAATTAAAGCGGGTTTCTCCAGGAGGTATTTGACAGGATCATTCTCTGTTATGAGCTGGATATGGTGATGTAGGGTATACTGCCTTAGTCTTCGTAGTACCCATACTGCTGCTACGCAGGCCCTTTCAACTGGTATATATTTTGCTTCAGATGGCGTGAATTTCTTACTCAGGTAATAAATGGCCCTCTCTTTTCCATCTATCGGGCTTGTCTGGGCAAGTAAGGCTCCCAAGGACTCTTGTCGTATGGTCAGGTATAAGGTCAATGGGTGACCAGGAATTGGTGGCACAAGCACCGGTGGTGTGATCAAATAGTTTTTGATCATTTGGAATGCCTTGCTGCACTCGGCGTCCCATGTTATTTTCGCGCCTTTCTTAAGCAATTTGAAGATTGGCTTAGCCACATCAGACAGCTGATTGATGAACCTGGCAATATAGTTCAATCTCCCTAGAAGGCTTCTCACTTCTTTTACTGTGGATGGAGTTGATAAATCGTGGATGGCCTGGATTTTTGAGGGATCAATTTCAATGCCTCTGTTGCTGACTATGAACCCAAGGAGTTTCCCGGATCTTGCCCCAAACACGCATTTGTTAGGGTTCAGCTTTAACTTGTATTTGCACAGGCGCTCAAATAATTTTCTTAATACCTGTATGTGATCTTGTCCTTTCTTGGATTTAGCGATCATGTCATCAACATATACTTCAATCTCTTTGTGGATCATATCATGGAATAACGTGACCATAGCCTTCTGGTAGGTAGCCCCGGCGTTTTTCAATCCAAAGGGCATGACTTTGTAGCAAAAATTCCCCCATGGTGTGGTAAATGCAGTCTTGGGTTTGTCTTCTTGTTTCATGGAGATTTGGTTGTATCCCGAGAATCCATCCATGAATGAGAATAATTCATAACCCGCCGTACTATCCACCAATACATCAATGTGGGGGAGTGGAAAATCATCTTTTGGGCTTGCTCTATTCAGATCTCGGTAATCTACGTAGATCCGAACTTTTCCGTCTTTCTTCATGACGGGGACTATATTTGCAACCCAGTCTGAATATGGGATAGCTTCAATGAAGCCTACCCTAAGGAGTTTCATGACTTCTTCCTTAATCTTGTCTTCTAACTCGGCTTTCATCCGCTTACTGCCTTGTTTGACAGGTTTGATGCCAGGATCCGTGGGCAATGCATGTTCCACAATCTTAGGATCAAGGCCTGGCATATCCGCGTAAGACCATGCGAAGATGTCTTGATATTCTTTTAGTAGCTTGGTGAATTCGAGCCTTTCATCTCGGGATAGGTGTCCGCCGATCTTGACCTCTTTGACGTTCACGGTGTCTCCCAAATTAATGACAATTGGTTCTTCTGAGGTAGGAGGCTTTGACTCTTCAAAGGTGTTCCAATCCCTACGGATAGACGCATAATCCTCGTCTTCATCTTCCTCGATGTTATAGGAGTGGTTAATGGAGGGATCTGAATTTTGTAACAACCTAGTATGCATGTTTGAGATGATATGCCTGAAATGTCATGAGTATGGTTAGTTTGTGCTCAGTAAAAATGACATGCATGATCATGTAAAGTCTTTTCGAAAAAGTTTTCGAAACAGATATAGGTACAAAGGGGACTAATCCTCATGTCATTGGATATCCCGGCCCCCATGAAATTTTTTTGAAGATTAGGAATCATATGGCAAATCAGGCCTCAAGCTTCTGTATGGAAGACCATTATCATCATCGGGCTGATTCGTAGTTCCATATGTCCTTAACAAAACATGCGTAGTTTTATTGAATGCAAGAAGGGCCGCGTTACAAGATGTGCTATTTGGACCAACGGCCTGGGATCCAAATGCGTTTTCCTATGCATACAACAAGGAAAGAAAATACAATGCAATGCAGAAAGCTCTAAACGCAGTATTTAAAGATAAAGGTAGAGTCTCTTTACTCAGAAGAAGTGGCTTCATTGTCCAACCACTCCAAGATGACATTCATAGAGTCATCTTCAAGAAAAGGGTTTGTCAGATCTGGTTCTCTCGGTGAAGTGACATCCTCTTCAGATAGCCATTTGGAGTTCTGGTTGAAGTAGGCATTTAAGGGATTTCTGAACATTCGAAACCTGCCTTTCCAGGTTGGAGAACCGATGAATGAGTTATTCGGGCTGTTTTCGCCTCCACAGCGTCCCAGGCTTTTGCCTCGGCCTCGGCCTGTTGCTTTTGGGACATAATCATTCATGGGATACTTCTGGTACCCCAAGCCAATTCTATGTGGATTAGCCTTCAACTGAAGCGGGGTATTTATACCCTGATTATGTTTGCCTAGGCCTTTTTTGGGATTGAACCCGTATGCCAGCAGCATCTTAGCTGGCAGAAGACTGGCTTCCGAGATGTAGGGAGTTCTCAACTTCGACCCTACTGGGGTATGAACTGTTGCCACCAATTCTAGGGAGTGATAGCTCGCTTCAGTTTTCTCTTCAGGCTCAATATAGGGAATGGCACTGTTCTGGTATGCCTAGAGGTCGACTTCCCCATGTACGGTAATCACCTTCCCATCTACAACGAAACGTACTTTTTGGTGCAGGCTCGAAGGGACTGCTCCTGCTGTATGGATCCAAGGTCTTCCTAGTAAGAATCCAAATGCACTGGGCAGATCCATTACTTGAAAGTTTATGGAGAACTTTGTTGGGCCGATAAATACGTCAAGCTCGATCTCACCCTCTACCGTCTTCTTCATGCCATCGAATGCTCTTACAGCTGTCTTGGATGCCTTGATCATCTCTTCATTGATTCCCAGCCTCCTTATGGTAGCCAAAGGGCAGATGTTAAAGGCTGATCCATTATCGATCAATACGTGTGCCACTCTTTTGCCGTTACATTGGGCGGAGATGTATAAGGCCTTATTGTGCCCTCTTCCTTCCATGGGGAAGTCCTCGTCAGAGAAGCTTAATTGGTCTTTAAAAAGAATTGCTCCTACAAAGTCCCCTAGTTGTACCTCATTAATTGTTTCAGGGACATGTACTTCGTTGAGCACCTTCAACAGCTTGTTCTTGTGCTTCTCTGAATTGATGAATAGGTTTAATAGGGATATCTGAGCGGGCATCTTTCTTAGCTGCTCTATTACTTCAAACTCGCTGGTTTTGATGATCGATATGAGCTTTTCGGCATCTTCCTTGGAGACCTCCCTTTTTTCAGGTTCATCCTCTCTGGGGGCGTAAAATCTTCCGGACCTCATTACTGCATCTACTTGTGTGGTCCCGTAGTCCCAATGGACTGCTTTAGGATCGTACTCTTCTGCTGGGGGGACTTTTATGGTTATAGTTGTCAGATGAGGTATCTCTGGTCCTGACGTGTTGCCCTCTTCTTCTTGAGGTAGTTGAATCACGACAGGCTTAACTGGGCAATCTTCCACCTTGTTCAGGTTATCCAGTTCATCCAATCTAATCACCACGGCCGTGGCTATTTCGACCATTGATATAGTGTTGTCGAGTTCTTCTACGCCATTCGAGGACTCTGGTTGAGAGAGATCATCCATATCTCCCCAACCGTCTGGTATGATGTCTTCAATCTTTTGATAAAAGCTGGGAGGAGCTGAATATTTCACTTTGAAATTGTACCCTCCAGAATCTTGACCCAGATTGTCTATAATTTCGCCTTTCTCAAGTGTGTCAACCATAAACTTGAAGTCTGCTAGACTTCTCCTCCTGACTTCTATTTCGTCTTCTTCAAATTCTTCTTCTGATTGAGTGGCCGGCCCCAGATCGTTTGCCAATTTCTTACGTGAGGTACCACAGGTGCTACTCTGCTCAACTGTGATCAAGAAGTGGTTTCCTTTCAAAGATAGAGAAGCTTCAATCCCTTCGAATTCTTTATCAGTGATATCAGACATTATCCCCAAGCTTATCATCTTGGCAATACATAACTTCCTTTGGTCAGTTGATATCTCCCCTTCTTTTGGGTATGATGAAGCGGTTGCTAGCAGGTCGGCCAGTTTAGGCACATCTACCTTCAGTTTAAGGTAGTCTTCTTCTTCTTCAGCGAATATTGCCCCTACTGTTTGATGATCGGGCAACGGATTTTCTTGCACATTTGGGGCTGCGTTGTCAAATTTCAAAATCTGATTATCAATTAGGGCTTGCACTTTCAGCTTAAGGGTATAGCAGTTATCCACATTATGCCCTCTTTCGCCCATATGATAGGTACAGGTCTGGCTCTCATCAAAGCCAGGATACCTTGCCGAGTTTGTCCTAGGTGGTTCTTTCGCCACCAGGTGTTGCTCCAGCAACATTGGGAGCAGCTTGGATAAAGGTCTTGGGAGCTGAGAGAATTGCCTCTGGGGTTGCTTTCTTCTAGGCTCTTGTACTTTCGGTGCCGACCAGGATGACCCTCCTTTGATCTGGTTAGAGTTGCTGAACGACTTGAGCTTATGGGGATCTGGTATGAATGCTATGTCGAGCCCGGCTTCCCTCTCTTTTTTAAAGGGATACTGTTTCCTAGTAGGTACTTCGTGAGGCCTTCTTTCTCTCAAGGCCCACTCCAGCCTTTCAGCAACCTTTATCAGGTGTGCAAATGTTTGACATCCAGAAGTATTCAGCTTGTCAAAGTACTCATAGGGGAGTGCTTTCAGGAATAAGTCGATTAGCTCCTCCTCTGGGATTGAAGGCTTTACTTGGGTAGCCAAGGCTCGCCACCTCTGAGCATATGTCCTGATCGATTCACCCCTTGTTTTTGAAGTTCGTAGGTCTTCTCTTGTTGGGGCTGTAGTCGTGTTAAATTTGTACTGCCTGAGGAAGTCTTCTGCGAGATCTTCCCATCCGTCGTAATCTTCCAAATCTAGTTCAATGAACCAGGCCAGAGCGGGGCCGGCCAAGCTCTCTTGGAATGTGTTCATCAATAGTGGAATGTAATCTGAATAGTGTGCCATCTTGCGTAGGTAGTATTTGAGGTGGGCACGGGGACAATCTGTCCCATTGTATTTCTTTACGAACTCTGGTTCTTTATAGTCAAGAGGAGTCTCCACTTTAGCAAAAGGAGATATCTTGTCGAAGCGGGCTAACTCGTAGCCTTGGCTGCTCAGGCATTCTTCGATCTTAGCCAATCTCTTAGCCTCTACCTCTGTTTTCACGGTCTGTTTTCCCTTCTCCTCTTTTTCAAGGTTGATAACAACAGGCGAGGCTTTTTGTTGTGACCGGCTATTTGGTTCGTGAACGTCTTCCTCTGTACGCTGTGTATCTCTCGTCAACTCTTTATCTGTCGTATCAGGTATGAAAGAAATACCAGCGTTGTTCTGGTTGTGAGTAGTCGTCTGTTTAGCTTGGGATGTCTCTAGCATGGCCTTAATGTCAGCCATCATAGTTGCTAAGGCAGTCATCTGAGATTCCAGTATGCCCACGCGCAGAGTCAACTCTTGCTGCTCCATTCTTGTCTTAAAGCGAGTTCGGAAGCGATGTGTGGGAAATTCCGTGATGAGAGCGTACCTGTTCAAAAAGATCTCTGTGAGTGTTTCGCTTATTTTAGCAAAGAGAAGTAGTTAATTCTTTCAGTTGCATGCTTCTTGTCGGTAGATGAGAAAAAGGGCTACCTTATGAGCCTTAGCCTCATGTAAGTAGTTCTTTTAATCATTTCCCGACGAGAACTCATGGAATTAAAAGAAGCGTAATTTCTGACGATAGTTTTTCTTTATGCATTTGCAAAACGTGTTTCATATTCATGCCCATGTGTCCAAGATGGTACTTCACAGAAATGAGAATGTATGAGAAAGTGTCACAATGTTTGCTTATTTTACACTTGACAGAATAGCCTATTCAAGTTTAGGACGTTTGAGGTCTAAGGCACCCTCATCATCCCAGCATGGATTCCCCTCTTCAAACTGGGGCTTCTCATCTTCTGAACATGACAGTGGTCCCATGTCTTCGGGTATGTAAGGCTCTATTCCTGGTACGTACGGCACGATGTATTCGGGTATGTAGGGCTCGACAAGGCTTCGTCGGATCGCTTTGAAGTGTTGAATGTATTCAGTGGTAGCCCTATGGATGTTCTCTTCACGAGTCATGTCTTCTAGCAAATGTTTTAAGAGGATGTGCATTGGGGCTGATTTCAGTGAAACCCATGCGGATGTGGAATTGTCTGATATGGGATGTAAACCACAGATACAGAAGATCACTAGAAGCTCTAAAGATTCCCTTTTTGTTTTTCTTGAAACGATTTAAGGAGAGGAAAGTTTCAGCAAGGAGGATGTTTGAGTAATCCCACCCACAACAGACTTGCCTAGCTACTATAGCCATGATAGGGTCGAAGGTGACAGTTGAGATTGGGAATAGCACAAAGCTAAAGAATGCCAAGATAAAGGCTCTACCAGATTTGGTTCCTTTAGAAGCAGGAAGGCGGGAAAATCGGTCTATAAGGAAAGACAGGGAGACTCGTCCAGAATTGCTTTTTGCATCTGCCGTGACTTCATTCAGGTCTGTGTCAAGGAATTCAGCCACCTGGCTCAGGGGTTCAAGTCCTATAGGGGGTCGGACGAGCGTAGGGGTGAATTCAACTCCGATGACGGCGCTATATTCCTCGATAGTGGGAGTGATCTCTAGTCCTTCCATACAAAATGTAGCGGTGGTAGGATCCCAGTAGAGCGCCATGGCTTGAATGAAGGCAGGTGGACTCTCAATCTTCAGCAAGTCCAATAGGTATCCTAATCGTGATTCCGTATACTTCTGGCTGGCTTCGCCCATGCCATCCCACCATGATTGGAGTTCAGCTCGGGGGATCTTGAACACTTGAATATCATTCTTTCCCATCAAGTCTAAAATATGCAAATGATTTTAAAAGGTCAATCGCCAGAAATTACTTTAAATGTATGAATATGCAGATGTCATGAAGCATGCATGAGCTAACTAGATTGCATAGTTCAATTTGAAGAAATGGAGACTAGGACCCTTTTCCAGGTCTTGAAAGCCTGACTCAAAGCCTAATTTGCATTTCAGGGAAGTGAATTATGCAATTTAGTCAGGTTTACTCAGTGACTAAAGGGAACAGCAATGTCACATTCCATTGGTCAATACATCAAAGGAACAAAGTGGGATGTACTTTTATTACAGTTAAGATGTCTAATAGAAGAACGGTAAAGAAAGGTTTTTCAAACAAAAAAGCCATAAAAGCCAATGGAACGTGAGGATCTAAATCACTCTTTTTCAGAAGTCTACCCAAATGACAATCTATCAGGAACTCTCCCTTAATCTAGGGTAGGGGAGTTATCTTCAGTGGTTTGGTCGAGAGGTTGTAGTTCCTCCGGCCACTCTCTAGTCCAGGGTACGATGACTTCGGAAGCCTTCTCGGGTTCCACTTTCTTGATTGTGATACGCCTTGGCTTGGTCTTGTTCGCAGGGCGTCTCTTCCTACCCCAAAAAGTAATCATGGGTATGTTCTCTTTGGCCAGCAATTCAGCCTTCCTGCGGGCGTACGCTTCCCTAGCTAGCTGGTTGCGACGTTGTCTCTTCATCTCCAGATAATCCTTCATCATTTCGTTTGATTGTCGCTTGAATCTGAGATTATCAGCGTAGTAGCAGGTTTGACAGTCCTCAGCATACCCCAGCTTACGTCCAGTCAGTTCCCGACCATACACGAATCTAGTAAAGTGTAGCCTCGTGTTTGGACCGGGGCGAGTAACTTTTCTCAAGTACTCGAAGGTCACCAACTCCGTCGAGCTCTTAGGGAACAGCGACATCCTACCCCATAATCATTGTTGTTCTCATTAGTCACTTGAGTAATCTTTATGATGCTAATGCATATGGGTGTATGCAATGTATGAGTCATGTCATGGAGCAGGAAATAAAGTAGATTTAGAAATAAATGTCTTACCAACCACACTTTGGGGGATGTTGAATGCCCCCTGTATCAATGGGTGGTTTTAGGTATACCAACCATCCATAGACATGCGCATGCGACAAGTGGGTATACTCTAAAAAAGAATCGAAAGTCAGGTGAGGAACCTACGGCTCAGGCTCCCACGATCCACACGAGGCAGATTCCTCCCTAAGGGTACCTACCCAAGAGGGCTAGATATCGCCAATGCAGATGGTAGGCGGGAATGAATACGAAAGTCTCAAGTGCCATCAAACACAAGATCCTTTTCGCATCCTTTCCCTATCTAAGGTAACCTAAGGGTGGTTGCAGTCGGGGTTTGACCGCCAGTGTGTGCGATGTGTCGTGATCATCACAATGCAAAGTCATGCACAGTAGTTGGTATCAAACACCGCTTCAGTATGTGCATAAAGATAAACATACATTCCCAACTCCAACCTGCAGGAAAAAATGTCAACAATCACTCCACCCCTTATTTCTCCAATCTGCAAAAACATCTAACACAATGGTTAGCATACGTACCTCGCCTTCGAGAGCATCTGCAGAAAACAAGGTCAGGTAAACCAAACAACTTTTTAATTGGCTCAAATCCTCTAGAATTCGTAACCAGAGATTCTGGTTTTAGAATGGTCCCAGTGGAGTCGCCAGTCTGTCGCGACCCTCCCCCGAGCTCGGAGGCGGGAGCGGGCTAATGGGCCGCCCGATCGCTGGCTGGATCGGACGCGGGCCTCTCCCAAGGTCCATTTCCCAAATCGCAACTGCTGGATGTACGTGGTCGACCTTCAATGTGGTCTAGTGACATGTGATGAGTGCACATGTCAAGGAGTCGCCACCAATCGTTTTGCGGAGGGTACGATCGGAAACCCTATCGAATAGTTGGGAGTGGTCTATTCGATTCTGCGGAAACCAGAGAAGTGGGTTCGGGGATTTAGTTACGTCAACTGTCAGAGTTGACTCCCTTTCGGTACCTAAGTTGAATGGTTTATCTGATCCTAGGATTTCATACAGATGAGTGGGGTACAGATCCTAAATCTAGGAGTTCATGCAGAAGGGAATGGCTACCCTATCACTCACAATCAATAGAAATAAACGCGCAAATCAAGGATCCAATACATGCGGATAAAACACATGAAATCAGCATGACATCCCTAATAATGCCCTATTAGCCTAGAGAAATATCAATCAAGGCTTAGGAGTGATTTGGACATGATTCGCCCATGAGGGGCAGAATCGTAATTTTGAATAATTCGGGAAAATTCACCTCAAAAGGGCAAATTTGTCATTTTCAGATGAATTGGGAAGTCAAAAGACAAGAGAAATAGGATTGGCCATCAATCCAATCCATTTCCTATTTTTCTGGAATTTCCAGGATTTTTCTAGAATTTAAAAGTGATTTTACCCTTGGAGGGGTAAAGTCGTCATTTGGACAAAGACGAGAACTGAAAATCTCAAATATTAGGGTTGGTCGTCCACCTGACCCAAACCCTAACTTTAAGCAATTTTCAGAACTCGATTGAGACGAGAAAGACGATTTTCCCATTAAAGGGCAAAATCGTCATTTTGAGAAAAGAGGCGGGACTTGAAAACCCAAACCTAAGAATTGGTCGTCTAAACGACCCTAATTCTCACCTTGGAATTATCGGCCTTTTTTTGCATGCACAGCAGATGCGACTTACCCCTAAAGGGTAATGTCGTCAAGTCTCGGAAAATTGGATAAGAAACCCCAAAAATAGGGTTGACCAGTTGTCTGTGGTCAATCCTCGATTTTTGGGGATTTATAGAGTGTCTAGGATTTTTCCACAATTTTTCCACATTTTTTTGGGATTTTCTGGAATTTTCTAGCATTTTTTGGATTTTCTAAGATTTTTCTGATTTTTTTTTATTTTTAAAATTATTTTCGAATTTTTTATTAAAAAAATGTGATTCGGACCGGGTTGACCCGACCCACTCGGGTCGGAACCCGGCCCAGACCCGGATCCGCGAAACCGAAGACCAAAGCGACGCCGTTTGATACTTTTTATTTTTTGGTTTTAATCGGTTTTAATCCTACGGTCCCTAATGAAATGCGTGGCTAATCTGTGCCCATTGGATCTGATTACTAAAACCTACGGTTCAGATTGAAGGGATACCCGATCAGAGCCGTCTGATCAGATTACTTGAACCCACGGCCATGATTAGATCCGGAGACTTGATCTAGACCGTCGATTCATACTAACCTAAACGACGCCGCTTGACCATATATCCGGACGGCACCGTTTTGGCGGGTTTTGATTTTTCAATTTTCGAATAATCCTAATTTCTAATCGGACGGCCACCATTTATTAGATCCGATTATTCTTGGCCGTTGGATTCTTTTTATTTGAATAACAGACCCTAACGGCCGTGCTGACTCGACACTACGTGGACCAATCGCGCATCGCCACCTAGGCCTTTGACCTGTTAACCTGCCAGGTTGGCATCGTCTTCAACCTCACGACCATTGCTGAACGAACGGCCACGACTCTCTGTTGACACCTAAATTTTGATCAAACTTTTTTTATTTATTTTTTTAAAAAAATTCATATAAAATTCATAAAAAGCTAAAAAAATTACAAAATCAACTTCGGTAGCCTTGGCCAAACTAAAGGGACCATTTTGGGTAAAAAAATATTTTTTCATATTTTTCATATTTTATTATTATTATTTTCGAAAAATATAAAAATAAAAAGAAAACAAAAAAAGTAGTATTCGAGGTCACAAAAATATATACAAATAGTCGGTATTTTTATTTTTAATTTTCTTTACTTTAGGACCTCATAAAACAGTAAAATTCAGGTTCGATTTTAGGAGTTCTCTGATCACCATAAAATTGAATTTGACAAAAATATTAATAATGATCAAAAGGAAAAGGAGTGAAAATATCATCATTTAAAAGGAAAATGGGATTAATCATTTTGTCTTCGCTTTTGATTATTTTATTATTATTTTATTTTTTAGTATTTTATTATATTTTTATTATATTTTTATTTTATTCTTCTCTACCCCCCTGATCATGCGCAGCAGCTTCTGACTCTCTTCTTCTTGATCATCTTCTTGACTTCGGCTGGGGATTGCATTGAAGAATTTTTCAACTTTTTTTGGTTCTCGCGCGCGACCATTTGCCTAACACCATCACCGACTACCACCAACATTTCCTTCGTACCTTGACACCACCGCACAGCCACCTTCCCCCTCCAGTCCGCGCCCGGTCTCGAGCCGTCGCGCCACTCCCTCGGCTGCGACAGGGAGCCAACGCGGCTCGCGCCGCCATGTTCCGTCTCCGATCACCTCCAGTCGCGCCGCCGTGCCCCTTTCCTGACCACTTCGAGATGCGCCAAACTCGAACCCAACGAGCGTGTGACTCTCTTCCTTACTCGCCACTTCATCTGTCTCCAAGACTAGACCCGACGCTCCTCGGTGCCAGTCCCCCCGACGCCATCGCTAGCCACTAAGAAGTCGAGCCGGAGATCCCAAGACCCGGAACCCAGCCGTCGAGAGACTCACAGACCTCCCTTCATCTTCTGCTCATACGGACTCTGGCCATCTCCTTCGTCCAGATTCCGTCGCTCAGCCAACCCGAGCTCGCCCGCGAACCCGATGCCAGCTCATCACCGCGACCCCTCCTCCTGTCCCGAGCCGGTCTCGCCGTTCCAGCTGCAGCCGTGAACACCCCGGAGCTCCCGCCGCGTGCTCGTGAAGCCCCGAAGGACGCAAGGCCAACCCGTGTTCCTTTGAGCCGAAGGAGCCACGCCGGGCCGTGTGCCAGTTCGTGACCGGCCCGTGCGCCGGCCAAGTCGGGTCGTGACCCAGTCGCGCTTAGGCCATGGCCGAGAATCTGGGCCGATATCCTGAGCCATGGCCGAGCCCGTTGGCCGAGATCGCGGGCCGAATGGCCGAAAACAAGGCCTCATGTGACCAAGAATTTGAGCCCGTGCAGTGCCTTGCTGTGCCCAAGTCCGAGGTTCTCGTGGGCCGTCGTCGTATTCACCTCGTCGCCTTTGTGCCGACTCGAGACCAACCGCCGGAGTTTGTGATGCGCATGGAAACAGTCGCACGTTGGGGCTAGGCGATTGAAGACCGGTGTCTAATCAAGTATATTTTGCGTACTCGTTTTGTATATCAAAATCATTTTTCTAAAATATTGACATTATAGATTTGAGTCGCATGTATTTATTTCAATCTAGTTGTTAGTTTGTTTATTTGGTTAAGTGTCATAGGTTGTCGAAGAAAGTATTTTCGGAAAATAAAAAAAAACAATAAAAAAAATGGAAAATCATAAAACAATTCAAAAAAATTCGGAAAAATCAAGAAATTCCAGAAAAATCCCAAAAATAGGGAATGGTCACAATCAACTAGTTATGGAGTATTTTGGGCAATTCGGTGTCTAAACTTCCAAAAATGACGATTTTGCCCTTCGGGCTAATCGTCCCCAAATCATTCCATTTTACCCCTAGTCCGAAATCACATCTCCCCTAAGCCCTTATGGCTATACTAGGAAGCCATTGATTTGAATTAATGTGTATTGATGTGATTTATTTATGTACTTGATTGCGTTTTCATTTAAATTGATTGTGATTGATAGGAACAGTCTTCCAATCTGTATGAAACCCTAAATCAAGCCTACCTCACCTAAAATTGCGTCTACATGAACTCTTAGCTAGGAAAATCACTCACGATAGGTACCGAAAGGGCGTTGGTAGTGACACCGACGTAACCAAGTCCCCGAACCCAAAATCTCTGGTTCCGCAGAATTGATCGATCTCTCCCAATCGATCAGTAAGGTTTCCGGTCTACCCTCCAAGAAAGACCGGGTGGCGACTCCAAATGCATGCACAAATTGCACATGCCACCACGACCACACTAAGGTCGAAAGCGATCGGCTTTTATCGCCGAATCCCTCAAAGAAATACCTCCGCCGCGACTTGGTACGGGCTTGGGAGGGCCCGCGCCGATCCAAAGCCCGCGATCGGTAATCCATTAGCCGCGTCCGCCTTTCGGACGGGTCGCGACAGCTGGCGACTCCACTGGGGAATTTGCTCTAGAACATATGATTCTAGACCTCAAGTGGACTTAGGCCGTAATTAAAACGCTGAGTGATTTTTCTAACCCTGCAGGCGCTCTTGAAGGTGAGGTAAGTCCGCTCATGTTAGGTGTTATATGTTTTTGCAGATTGGAGTGATAAGGGGGGGTAGTCTGTGATTAACATTGTCTTATGCAGGTTGGCGTAGGAATGAATGATTGTGTGTATGTTTTATATTGAAGCGGTGATTGTTAAATAAGATGCATGTTTATCGCTTTAGCACGACACCAAAAATACACACAACCACGCCTAAAACCCCGGGCGCCGCCTATAGGAAAACAATAGAAGGGATTGAAAATGGAATCTCCGTGAGGAAAAACACGGGGTAATCCACTTTTCAATTCCGCTCATTTCGAACTATGGATCGAGTCCCAATGCAACGATAGCTGTGCAATGGAATCGGCTCTTTCTAGAACTCGAGGTGGGAACCTTGACCTTAGGTGCCAAATCCTTTGATTTTTTAGAAGTTTTATCCTCACTTGTCTCATGTGCATGTCTTTAGATGGTTGGTATATCTAAAACCACCTAAAAAAAAATCGGTGATCCTGGAGTCACATCTCGAAGACTGGAACTGGGGCATCTCCAAGTGTTCGGACCACATTCCTTTGATTGATTTGACATTCTTAGTTCTCTTGTATAAGATTAATTTTGCTGAGATCCTCTATATCTCGTCCCTAAGATTGATTGTATTAGGGATCTATTTGTATTGTATACATCTTGATAGGCTCATTTCTATCGAAAATGGGGGCAAATTCCCCAAACCCGTGGAGCATAGTGGAATTCGTCCCTTCAGTGCAAAATACATTTGGCCACAGAGCCACTCGTTTGGTAAAAGGAAGTATCGTTCCAAAATGATTATTTTCTTGATATGGGAATAATGCTTCCTTTCTTTTTCCTCTCAGATGATGATCAAGAGCAGAGGACGCAGGATGTAATGCTTTCAAATAACAAACAGGGAACATCAAATACCTCAAATGGCGACTGTGATCGAGAGAATCACCAAACCGCCACATGACGAATCCCAAGAATAGCAAGCTGTCTCGAGACAGATAAAATTGATCAAGGACTCTGACAATCGAGATGGGTGATCAGAATCTGCAAAAATCAATGGGAGCAGGCTCCCCCCATTTGCTTTGAGGAGCCAAACCGGGGGCCAACTCTCATGATCCCCCATGAAAGCGCATCAGACCAGGGTCATCGAATCCAGAGATGACAAACAGCAAAACCATGCCTAACTGGGGCAAGTGAATCATTTGTACGCCGGACGTTTCTCCTCTGGCAAAGTCAATGGACGCAATAACAGAGTCGTCCGCATCAGAATCAAACCCCAAGATACGAATTTGGGTGAACGGTAACCTTGTATCGTTCCAATTTGGTCTTCGAAGACCACATGCCTAACATGAGTTTTTACTCATTTTACAGGAAGTCGTTGGCGCTAAAAGCCTCAAATGAAAAGAGCGCGCTAACAGGGAGGCGAATAGAATCATTGGCCTTAGAAGTCAGGATTCCAGGAGATGGTATTTGATTATAAGACCTAGCGGATGGTAAAAAGTATCGCTCCTACGTCACATGCTTTGACATGCATTTTGATAAAATCTTCTTTTTTTTTCCTTGAATAAAAGAAACCTTGAAGAATGGCGCTGGAGTGCGTCCAAAAACACAAATGGATCTTCTCTGGGGCAAATCATTGAGAATGATTCATTGCCAACCAAACGGAGGGATCAAGACCACAAGATAGAGGGCCAAATCCTGCAAGCCGCGAGTTTGTGTTCAAATGGAAACACAAAGCAAGAACAAGGCTGTATCGTTCCAATTTGCTTTGAATTTTGGAACGCAAACTGACACCTAACTCCCGTCTTTGACAGGGGTTCGCCATCAAGGCGAAACAGGTTTTCACACCCCATGAATTACCCGTTGGAGTATACGACCAAGGGTAAGATGTATCGTTCTAATTTTTTGAAAAAATTTGTGAACGTACAATAACATGTTTCTTCCGCATTTTCAGGGATCTCCAGCCGTGGGGGACAGGTAAGTATCCCTTTCCCCAATCCATTGAAGATGTTGAATAAAAAAACAAAGAAGAAAAGAAAAGCTTTTAGAATCTGATGTCTAGAAAAGACATAGAATTCTAACTTCATTAGCATTCATGTTTTGAAACAGGAGGTTGTCTGAACATGAATAAAAAACATGCATGGTGCATCATAAAATCCCCTTGACGGGTAAAATTTTTGGAGAAAAAGAAAGATATTTTTCCAATCAAAAGTTATTCAAAATTTTCAAAAGGACGTTTTCTCAAAAGACGAGAGGCAAAGCCTAATCCAAACACGTCCTACACACACTTGAGAGATGAGTGGAGTGGGCAGATAGCAAAATCTGGGTCTACGGAGGTAGGGACCATTTGCAGCGATTACATGGGTTGGGACGACGGAGGCATTCGTTTCATATCCCCCAAACACTACAGGTGACCGTTGATAACCCCTTTGAACGGCGGTTTTCATTCTTAACCCTGTCAAGAACCACCCCACATCGGGGCAAAATGGAGGTGAGTCCAGCAGCATCAGGAGAAAATGGTTAGAAATTTTCTTGCTCAGACTAACATTAATCTTTGTGTGTTGTTTATATGGTAATCCAAGTGCCATAGGATGACGAGAAGCATTCATTTCTCTATCCCACACACCGAATCCTTTGCACAGCCAACTTGAGCCTGCAAATTCATTTCATGAACCCATTGGTGATCATTCCAAGACGGATGCAGCACCACTTCAAAAATTGAAGAGTTCAAGACTCAGGGATTACGAAGAGAATTCCCGGACTGATATTTAAAGCATGTTTAGACTATATGTCTAACATGATCCCATGAAGATGAGAAAAAGTGGGATTTCAAAAATGAGAATGAGAAAAATCCACGGCATCGAGAAAAAGCAAAGTGCCTGGTAAAAGCAAGGCCGATGCTCGTGTAAGTTGTTTGATTGATCCGCAATGAAGCTGGATGGGAAAAGGGGAAATCCCTGAAGGAGCCAAATCCAAAAGGACTGCTCCCCAAATTCTATCAAGCGCAGAACAAAGACATAGAGAGAGTCAGTCTCTGAATGCAACAAGAGACGCTCTCTAAAGAGCTGGTGCACACCGCAAGATAGGTTGCGCGCCTCAAAGGCTAAAGATGCAAAAAAAAAAAGAGACAGGTGGCAAATCAGCAATGATCACCAATGTCAAACCCCTCATAAATTCTGGGTCAAAAACAAGCCTTTTTCGGTCTCCAATCCTACCAACATCATAACCCCGAAACAGTCTTCTCTGACTAAGACACTTGGGTTAACGTATAGCTTAGCTCGAAGAGGTACGAGCAAGACTATTTCTTTCTCATTTTACAGGGTTCTCGACTTGTAAACCCGGAGCAGATGATGAAGACTTTCATTCAATGGCCTTGACTCCAAAGCGGGTCCCCCTTGAAAACCAATATCCAAGCCCAACATTACGGTCCCGTGGAAGACCTCCCGACCAATCAAAATGTATGCGCTGCGAATGAGCCTAAAACCTAGGCACAGGTTAGTAGGGAATTGAGTGCATCCCCTATAAAGACCACTATCTCAAAACAGGTGAAAAGACCTCATTGTTGAGAAAATATTCCAATTGATGTTTTGAACAAACTCTTTTTGGAATTTTCAAACTGTTGATTCAAATTTTCCATGCAAGGAATTTGTGATCGCATTTGCATGTTGCAAGAATGTTTTGGATAACCTCCAGCATCAAAATGCACATCTCATGACTAAAACTTAAGTCATAAAATTTTGCCAATTGGACAATTGCTGTCTTCTCAAAGATTACCAATATTTTCTTGGGGAAGAGAAACCCTTAAAAAAAAGAAAAAAAAGAAAAAGTCCTAGCATGACGTGGAGAACCCTCGTCCCAGGACCCATTTTCAAAAAAAAAAAAAACCCTTTTTCAAAATTTAGGCAGTCTCATCGGACGTGGAAAACCCTCGTCATGAGACCCCTTCTCAAAAATCAAGCGGTCCTCGCATGACGTGGAGAACCCTCGTCCTAGGATCCCTTTTCAAAAATATCAAACAGGCCCTATCGGACGTGGAGAACCTCGTCATGAGACCCCTTTTCAAAATTTAGGCAGTCTCATCGGACGTGGAGAACCCTCGTCATGAGACCCCTTTTCAAAACAAAGGGTCAAAAATATGGTAGAAACCGCCTGAAGGGTCAATCAAAGGTAGAAACCGCCTGAAGGGTCAATCCAATAGTGAAAATCACTTAAATGGTCAACTCAATGGTCCAATCCACCATACGGATCAAAATCATTGGCAAATCTCAAATGGGACGCGTCTTCCTTAGATTCCTATCAGTTAGGAATCCCATTATGGTTTGACCTACCATACGGGTCAGAGCTTAACCTCTCTAGGATACTCTAGTAACGAGTTCCTAGAAATTCTCTTGAATCCATCAAACACCGCGAAAATCGCACAAACATCGAACAGGTAAGTGGTAGGTATGTCTCTCTACTATCTCACTCTCTCATGTCAAATGAACGTTTCCCCCTTCAAGAAAGAGCATACATGGACAAGCATGAAGATTGGATGCCATGACTCCTTTTCCTTTAGTTTCCCGAGTCGAGTCGATCAGGACTCAGGTGTCACCTTATCTTTGAGAGAAACCTCTAACGAGATTCCTCTCAAAGAGGGGCAGCTGTTGACACCTAAATTTTGATCAAACTTTTTTTATTTATTTTTTAAAAAAAATTCATATAAAATTCATAAAAAGCTAAAAAAATTACAAAATCAACTTCGGTAGCCTTGGCCAAGCTAAAGGGACCATTTTGGGTAAAAAAATATTTTTTCATATTTTTCATATTTTATTATTATTATTTTCGAAAAATATAAAAATAAAAAGAAAACAAAAAAAGTAGTATTCGAGGTCACAAAAATATATACAAATAGTCGGTATTTTTATTTTTAATTTTCTTTACTTTAGGACCTCATAAAATAGTAAAATTCAGGTTCGATTTTAGGTGTTCTCTGATCACCATAAAATTGAATTTGACAAAAATATTAATAATGATCAAAAGGAAAATGAGTGAAAACATCATCATTTAAAAGGAAAATGGGATTAATCATTTTGTCTTCGCTTTTGATTATTTTATTATTATTTTATTTTTTAGTATTTTATTATATTATTATTATATTTTTATTTTATTCTTCTCTACCCCCCTGATCATGCGCAGCAGCTTCTGACTCTCTTCTTCTTGATCATCTTCTTGACTTCGGCTGGGGATTGCATTGAAGGATTTTTCAACTTTTTTTGGTTCTCGCGCGCGACCATTTGCCTAACACCATCACCGACTACCACCAACATTTCCTTCGTACCTTGACACCACCGCACAGCCACCTTCCCCCTCCAGTCCGCGCCCGGTCTCGAGCCGTCGCGCCACTCCCTCGGCTGCGACAGGGAGCCAACGCGGCTCGCGCCGCCATGTTCCGTCTCCGATCACCTCCAGTCGCGCCGCCGTGCCCCTTTCCTGACCACTTCGAGATGCGCCAAACTCGAACCCAACGAGCGTGTGACTCTCTTCCTTACTCGCCACTTCATCTGTCTCCAAGACTAGACCCGACGCTCCTCGGTGCCAGTCCCCCCGACGCCATCGCTAGCCACTGAGAAGTCGAGCCGGAGATCCCAAGACCCGGAACCCAGCCGTCGAGAGACTCACAGACCTCCCTTCATCTTCTGCTCATACGGACTCTGGCCATCTCCTTCGTCCAGATTCCGTCGCTCAGCCAACCCGAGCTCGCCCGCGAACCCGATGCCAGCTCATCACCGCGACCCCTCCTCCTGTCCCGAGCCGGTCTCGCCGTTCCAGCTGCAGCCGTGAACACCCCGGAGCTCCCGCCGCGTGCTCGTGAAGCCCCGAAGGACGCAAGGCCAACCCGTGTTCCTTTGAGCCGAAGGAGCCACGCCGGGCCGTGTGCCAGTTCGTGACCGGCCCGTGCGCCGGCCAAGTCGGGTCGTGACCCAGTCGCGCTTAGGCCATGGCCGAGAATCTGGGCCGATATCCTGAGCCATGGCCGAGCCCGTTGGCCGAGATCGCGGGCCGAATGGCCGAAAACAAGGCCTCATGTGACCAAGAATTTGAGCCCGTGCAGTGCCTTGCTGTGCCCAAGTCCGAGGTTCTCGTGGGCCGTCGTCGTATTCACCTCGTCGCCTTTGTGCCGACTCGAGACCAACCGCCGGAGTTTGTGATGCGCATGGAAACAGTCGCACGTTGGGGCTAGGCGATTGAAGACCGGTGTCTAATCAGGTATATTTTGCGTACTCGTTTTGTATATCAAAATCATTTTTCTAAAATATTGACATTATAGATTTGAGTCGCATGTATTTATTTCAATCTAGTTGTTAGTTTGTTTATTTGGTTAAGTGTCATAGGTTGTCGAAGAAAGTATTTTCGGAAAATAAAAAAAACAATAAAAAAATGGAAAATCATAAAACAATTCAAAAAAATTCGGAAAAATCAAGAAATTCCAGAAAAATCCCAAAAATAGGGAATGGTCACAATCAACTGGTTATGGAGTATTTTGGGCAATTCGGTGTCTAAACCTTCCAAAAATGATGATTTTGCCCTTCGGGCTAATCGTCCCCAAATCATTCCATTTTACCCCTAGTCCGAAATCACATCTCCCCTAAGCCCTTATGGCTATACTAGGAAGCCATTGATTTGAATTAATGTGTATTGATGTGATTTATTTATGTACTTGATTGCGTTTTCATTTAAATTGATTGTGATTGATAGGAACAGTCTTCCAATCTGTATGAAACCCTGAATCAAGCCTACCTCACCTAAAATTGCGTCTACATGAACTCTTAGCTAGGAAAATCACTCACGATAGGTACCGAAAGGGCGTTGGTAGTGACACCGACGTAACCAAGTCCCCGAACCCAAAATCTCTGGTTCCGCAGAATTGATCGATCTCTCACAATCGATCAGTAAGGTTTCCGGTCTACCCTCCAAGAAAGACCGGTGGCGACTCCAAATGCATGCACAAATTGCACATGCCACCACGACCACACTAAGGTCGAAAGCGATCGGCTTTTATCGCCGAATCCCTCAAAGAAATACCTCCGCCGCGACTTGGTACGGGCTTGGGAGGGCCCGCGCCGATCCAAAGCCCGCGATCGGTAATCCATTAGCCGCGTCCGCCTTTCGGACGGGTCGCGACACTCTCCGGCGGTGATCCAACGGTGGAACCTCGACGGAATCGAATGAGACCGGCGGCAAACGACTCGTTTATGCTTCGTACGCAACATATCGTAGGATTACATGATTTCATTCACAGGATAAAGCGCGAACAAGCACGAACCAGTATATACACATACACTCAAATCGCTCGATCCATGGCGTAATGAACCAATTGATTAACAGGGAAGCACCATTCAATGTTCAAGAGACTTACCTCGAGCTCCGATCGAGCTCGCTCGGCCCAGATTCGGCTGGGGAAAGATGAACAGTGGCTCGACAATGGAGGTTGGATTTGAAGACTCGATTGGGCATGTTAAGACAAAACCGATGCAAACAAGATACGCGATGATGGTCAGTGATGTTCAGGGAATGAAACGCCCACACTAATTGCATGAATGATCAATAAACGCATGAATCGCCATGAAAGCTTGAAGAAACGCTCGAGACTGCAGCTCACCTGTTCTCGCGGATTCCTCGTGCGCGGCCGGCGGCGATCGATTCCGGGGACTTTGGGCGACTTTTTGGTGGTCTCGTATCGCTTTGGTTTGGCCTGGGAAGACCCAACCAGCACCCTGCAATTCGAGCTCAAATTCTCGACGACGGGGGTCGGAGAACGAGCTCTGCTTCGCGTTTTCTCCTTCTCTCTTGATTCAGTTTATCTTTCTACAACTGAATCCACCGTTCTCTTCAACTGAAAGCGATCACGAGCTTATATAGCTCCTGAGGATTTTGGCGCCGATTTGGGGAGTTCCAACTGACTCCAAAAGCACGTGCCATCACGTGATTTTAGGTCCAAACGGCGTCGGGGAAGATGGGTGAGTCGTCTAACTCCGTTTGGTTCCTCGGCGGGTTCCTTCTCATGCGAATTTGGCACGAATTTGAGCTGCGTTTGATTTTGTTGACTTTTCGCAGCTTCGGAACTTGACCGACTGATTACCCCTTCCTCCGGCGACCATTGGCCTTGGGGTTGGTCTCGATCGGTAGGTTTCGAGGTAAAGAACAAGACGCCCACCATTCCTCTTTCAATTAGTCGCGAATTGCCCTTCAATTTGGCGTTCGAAACTCAGTTCATCACTGTTCATCTGCTCGAGCTCTATTGGGGAAGACGACACTGTAGCAAACCGGTCTGACCGGCTCGACCGGCGGTCTGACCGGTCAGAACCGGCTCCGACTCACCATTTTCGAAATTAAACCCAAATTAATGGGAAATTTTTGCAATTGAACCTCATAATCGAATCTAGGGCATGAATTCTATCTAGAAATGTGGTTTTGCCCAAAAGTTTTCATCAATTTCTACAAAATCCCCAAATTTTCATTTAATTGGAAATTGGGGATCGTGTAATTGAGGATGTAAATGATCAAATTGAGTCAAACCACTTGTGCCAATCGATTTAAAATGGTGAAATCCATTGGGTAGCATGTCCAATTTGCAATGATAGCCCTTGAATTGAAAGTAATTTCAATTATGCTTAATTTCAAGGACTAAAATGCAATTTTAGTATGTAATTTTGTCAAATCCATGCAATTGAGCAAATTGCGCAAACAATTGGGCTAAATTGAGATAAGGGATAGTTAGATTGAATGTCAAGATCTTAAAAAATGCCAAAATTG
This sequence comes from Rhodomyrtus psidioides, assembly GCA_021437785.1. Classification (NCBI taxonomy): domain Eukaryota; kingdom Viridiplantae; phylum Streptophyta; class Magnoliopsida; order Myrtales; family Myrtaceae; genus Rhodomyrtus; species Rhodomyrtus psidioides. The sequence continues at coordinate 4,453 of JAILYB010000062.1, read as the reverse complement.
CAAATTAAAAAACTCAATTGTTATTTTTTTCTTCAAATTCAATAGTACGGGTTACAAAGGAACACCTAAAATTGAATCTGATTTTGATTTTTTGAGAGGTCAAAAATACAAGGGATTAAAAGGAAAAATATTGGATATTTTTCCATATTTTTGTGACCTCAAATGCTATTTTTCTTGATTTTTTAAGTGTTTTTCTATTTTCCAAAAATACTAAAAAAATATGAAAAAATGTGAAAAATTATTTTTTGGTCAAGAATGGTTCCTTGGTCTTGGCCAAGGCCACCAAAGTTGATTTTGTAATTTTTTGACTTTTTATGGATTTTTTATGATTTTTCAAAAATAAAATTGAAAAAGATTAGGTCAAAAATCAGGTGTCAACACCATATTTCAGATTCGCAACGATATTTGACTTCATTTATTTATAAGTAGATTAACTATTTGGCTGTTATATGTTTTTAATGTATTGAAATTCTTTTTAGGAGTTAATACCACAGAAAATTCCATGTTAGTACACCTGTGAGAAATTTACCCAAAACTAATTGTTGGACCATAAAAAATTCCAAATTGATACGCTTGTGACAAATTTACCATTCATTAGTTTCATTTGATTTTTGCAGTCAAATTGCTAAGTTAGATGATACGTGAAAATTGATGGGTCACAGGTGTGCTAAATTTGAATTTTTCGCGGAATTAACACAATTTAACGAAAAACTAACTAAGGATAAATTTGGGGAAAATTACCAAAAAAGTCCTAAACCTTTTACAGTTGTGCCATTTCAGTCCTAAACTTTTTTTTTTGCCGATTCAGTCCTAAACCTTTTATAATTGTGCCATTTAAGTCCATCCGGCTAATTTTGGCCGGCCGGCGCTGACGTGGACGTCGGCCGGCCGGCAGTCCAATATTTTAATATATTTTTATGATTTTTTTATATAATTTTTAGGATTTTTTTTCCTTTTTTTGGCCCTTTTCTTTTTGCACCGCTTTCTTCCTCCTTCACCTCCTCCCTCCAGAACGCAGCTCACTCAACCTTCGGCGCTTCTCTGTCCTCCTTCCGCCAGCCGCCCGGCGATGGCCATGTCTCGGCCCGGCGAGCTCGAGACGGTTGGCCCCCGCGATCTCGGGCTCGCCCGAGGTCGGCGAGCGATGAGCTCGCCAGATCCAGGCGAGCTCGAACTCGGCCATGGCCGGCGAGCTCGGGGCTTGCCAGATAACGAGCTCCGCCGAAGCCAGCGAGGCAAGAGCTCGTCGGCCTCCTTCGAGCCGTGGCTCGCCGATCTGGCGAGCTCGCGTTCCACGCCATGGCTGAGATGGACCGGATCTGGCAAGCCTCGAGCTCGAGCTCGCCTGGATAATAAACCTCCTCAAATGGCAGTCCCTAAGCCACCGTATCAACTGCATGGACCACCACCTACATCGACATGGCTGGCCGAGGTCGAGTCTGGCCATGGCCGGTCGAGGCTCGACCTCGACGACCCAGATTTGGGCTTGTGAGGTCGAGCCTCGCTCCACCATCGCGGGGCTCGACCTCGCCGTCGGTGCCTCGACACGCGACGGCGAGGCCGACCCCCGCCATGGCCGCGCGAGGTGGCCTCTTTGGCTGCGTCTTTGAGTTGTAGGGGAGGGAAGGGAAGAGGCGCGTTGCAGGGGAGGGATGGGAAGGGGATGGCGGGGCGGGGCTCGACCTCGCCATCGCCGGGTGAGGCCGACCCTTGCCATGGCCACGCGAGGTGGCCTCTTCGGCCGCGTCTCTGAGTTGCAGGGGAGAGAAGGGAAGAGGCACATTGCAACTTGCAGGGGAGAGGAGGGGAGGGGAGGGGAGGGGAGAGGAGAGGGAGAGGGAAAGGGGGAAGAAAAAAAATAAAAAGAAAAAAAATCCTAAAAATTATATTAAAAAAGTATTAAAATATTAGGTCGCCGGCCGGCCAAAATCCATCGGATGGACTTAAATGGTACAATTACAAAAGGTTTAGGACTGAATCGGCAAAAAAAAAAAGTTTAGGACTGAAACGGCACAACTATAAAAGGTTTAGGACTTTTTTGGTAATTTTCCAGATAAATTTGTCATAGATGTATCAGTTTTGAAATTTTTGCTTGAGTTCGTCACAATATACTAGTTTGGGATTTTTTATGGTAAAAAAATTAATTTGAGGTAAATTTATCACAAGTGGACTAGTTTGGGATTTTTTATAGTCAAAATATTAGTTTGAGATAAATTCGTCGTAAGTGCATCAGTTTGGAGCTTTTCGTGATATTAACCCTTTTTTTTACTATTTTTCGAGATTGCTAGGTGCAGTCTTAATTTCTACAATAGTTTCAATTGTGAAAATGGGTGATGCAGCTTTATATACATTTAAGAGATTGTGCTCTCACCGTAAGAAAAATGTTTATACAAGGGAATCAAATGTTGAATTCTTTGTGATTGATGTTTTGATTATAGAAATCATCATGATATTGAAAATTTTAGGCTAATACTGAAATTCTTTTTCAACCATCTCAATCATGAAAGTTGAGTAACGAGGAAATTAAAAACGCAAAACGGTTCAAATGCTTTGCTTTTGTTCATTGCTTCCCCCCGTTCTAACACAAGCTAAATAGCACAGTCTACATCATTTAGAAGGTTTTTCTAGTACCTTTCTTGTAAGAGAGACAATTACGAAAGTAGCACTCACTGGTTAGTAATGCTCGACTGACTTTTCCTTTTTATTCTTTAGTTGATCAAAATCTTGCAGTACACCCACTCTGACTTAAATCCCTAAAACCTTCATAGTACGCAAATGTTGACACTCAAATTCAAATATAATCTTTTCATAAGTTTGCGAAACACGAACAACGTTTCACACTTTGGCAGGAAATAATGATTAGCTTGCCCCATTTCATATGTTTCTTTCTTTATCCAACTTTTGGTCGTGAGAGTATAATAATAAGTCCCTGAAATTTTAATGAGCAGGAAGAACGCCATTATCTTTACGGTTGAGCAAGATGGACTGCCCGGATCGATGGATTTGGTCTGGTTATTGAGGTCACCGATCTGGTCCCCTGTTCCTTAGGGTGGAACCGATGTTTGGGCGGTCCGGCTCCCGATTCTAGGGATAATCGGACTGAAAAACCGCCAACTCGGACCCACAATTTTTTATTTTTATTTTTTTAATACATAACTTAATTCTGAATTTCTGAAAAAGAAGAAAACAATAATATTCCATAAAATTTCTAAGTCCTAACCTAAACCTAATCCCACAAACCAAATTGAGGATGCATTTGGAATTGTTGTTGTGTCTAGAGCATTAACAAGAACTTTTCATTTTGAGAGCCACATTATATGATGAAGATGATGACTTTTCAATAGGTACTTTGTGGGAGCCAATTTTAGTGCTTTATGGGGGCAATTGATATGCTTAGATGGCTTTTCATTTTGGTGTACGTGGTGTCCTCGAAGGCCCAAGTTGCCGTATCAAACTTGGGTTTCTTATTTTTGTATTCATTTTACTTTTAATTGTCATTTTAACAGTTCTATTGGACCGCCTGGGAATTATATCGGACTGGTGGTACGGTCAGTCCACAATTCTCGGTCCGCTCCATGGTTCTCGAAATTGAGAACCTATATCACCGGTCCGTTCCAATGTTCTTGAGGGAATCGGACTAACCAAATCATATTCTCCCCTAATTGTGTCATTGCTGGGCCGAGCGAATAGCAAAATGTCAAGATTCTCACATGCACAATTTCCCAAACTAGTCCCCATCTTTCCAAAGTAATAATAAAAAAAAAACCCTCGAATAATTAGATATGGCCGTGCGGATTGGCGCGTGGTCTTATAAGGTCGTCTAACCAGTAAAGTTTTGCTCGGTTCGGTTCATACGCCAGACTTCTAGAGAGTCAAGACAAAGGAGGTCCGTGTCTAGTTCTACTTTTTTCTAATGCTCTTCCCCCGCCTTTCGTATGTTGGCAAATGAAACGAACCATGACCAAAAAAAAAAAAAATACACCAAACCGTGTGTGGTTTGACGTAAATGACAAGTGATGTGGACGAAGGTGTGGTAGCTGCGCACCGCGCAAGAAAGTCCACGCGAGCTCGAGGAAACCAGCTCATCGAACCAGGAAGCATCCCGCGGTTGATCCTTGACTACGTGTATGGTGCTTCAGATAATCAAATTCCCATAATCAAGGAGATTCTTATAATTATTGGTATCAAAACTCGTTGAAAAAATTAACTAAGTGCTTATCTCTCTCGATTGCTTGGAATCTGTAAATCAGTGGTGAGCAAGATAGACTGACCAAATCAAAAACAGCACTGATCGATCCCGGTTACACTCCCATAATATTGGAACCGGTGATATTACACCCGATTCCTAATTTCAGGGGAAACCGGTCACCCCTACTGTAAATACTTGAAGTGGAAAGTCCTTTGCAGTAGAAAAAGCGTAGGGCTGTTTCTTATTTATTAGAATTTTCATTTG